>CM054379.1:38620770-44113270 GCA_028858755.1 Ara ararauna | reverse complement strand
TTCTTCTTTCTTTTGTTTTTAATATTTTTTTTCCTCTAAGTTGTCTTTCTTAGACATCTTTTTTCCCATTTTCTTTATTCTCCAATTTTTATTTTTTTTCTCCTCTTTCCAGTTTGGCTTTCTTGGATATTTAAAAGCACAGTGCTTGAGTTTCTAACAACTACAGTTAGTGTCAGCTCTCTTTTCGTTCTTGTGCTGAACCAGCTTTTAAAAGCTACATCAGCTCTCTCAGCAGGTGACTGCCAACTTGTACTGCTAGAAAATCATGGTTTTCTAGATGTCAGTCAATGCCAGAGGAAGAAAGTTTTCTTGTGGCAGTTTTAATGACCTAAATTGAATTGGTACAATTGGGTGAGGAGGGCTGGTGCATTACACAGCTGATTAAGAATTGCAAAATCTGTAATTGTATTACACCAGAGAGTGCCAAGTGACTCTTCATTTCAGTAAGTGAGGACAACATATTTAGCAGCATGGAAATCCACACTTGAGTGGATTCCACACTCTTTTTCAGTGTTTTATGGCTACTATTTTTTTCACAAAACACTGTTATGCCTGAGTAAATATAAGAGTAGCAGAAATGTGTATATTAAAACCAGAAGAGTACCAATTTTCTATCTGTATTTTCTGGCAATAAATTATTGGTGTTTTATTCCCATGTCACCAGTTAGGAGTCTTCTAAAGAAGTGACTCAAATATTATGACTCAATGATTCTCAAAGCAATCTGCTGGGGAATATCCCCAGACTCCAAAAGACAACTTAGAAAAAAGCTTTTTTATTTTTCTGTTAAGAAGAAAGATTTAAAAACTATATCTCCTGCATAATGTTATGGGGCACATAATCAGAATACTTTGGTTACATCAGGTCATGTTATTAACATACTTAGGTTTCTTTTATCATGGCCTTTACTAAGCCATGATGGGACTGTTGCTTACATGGGACGACTCATCTGTGCAGAAGTGGGCATGGCACTGGGTAGGAGATGTGTGGGGATAGGGGCAAGGGATTTTTGCTGAGTTACAACAAATTGTGAACCATATGGGATCTTTGTATGTGTACAGAGGAGTAAGAGAGAAAAGAACATGATCCACAAAAAAAAAAAACAAACCCAAAAAAAATATTTATTTCAATTCCAGAGAAGAGAGATGCAGTGGCTTTTAACACAGAAAAGCTGTTTGTACCTCCTTTGGTAGTTCTTTCCTGCCACGTAGGGCAGGTTGTTCAGTTACACGCTAAAAGTACTGAAATCCCTATTTTGCCCTTCTTATTCAAGCAAAGTTGTCAGTGATTTAAATGGCAGTCCTGCCTGATTAAAGAGAATCAAATAGAACCCTGAAGCAGTGGTGTTTTGTCCTTGTCTTTGCTATTCTGGCCCTTAACTATTTCTTTTAAAGAGCTTGAAGCAATACTGGCACCAGCAGTGTTTCAGGTGAACAAGCAAAAGGATAAAAAACAGTATCATGAGTTGTTTGAAGACATAACAAGAAAAGCCAGTGAGCATCATATTAAAGGAACTGAAAAATAAAGAATGCATAGAAATATTTTTCAAGTTTCTGTGGGATTTTAAATACATAAAAAATCAACATATAATAAAAGTATGTAAGCTTTGTTACTACTTCTATTTATATTCATATGAATATGCTGAGTGAAACTCCGTGCGTATACTTATTCCAAGGTTATAACAACTGCGTTGCTAACTGCATCCCAATATTGACAGACATTAAGAATATTACAATTTTTTAATTGTCACATTGTAATTACTAAATGAAATGCTAATTACATCATTTTATATACAGACCTGAGGCAGATATTGTAAGAATTAACAACATAACTCTTCAAACCAGTAACTGAGAAATAAGACTGAATAAATATATATATAAATACTGGACATTTCAAGACTTGAACACAAAGGCCCACAGCAGTGGGACTGATATGACTTAAATATATAAATTTAATTGCATAAATACTTATATTGAATTCCATCACACTATATGTTTTTATTAGCCAAGTGAAAAAATAACTACTTTTAAGATGTCATTAATATGATTTAGATCTCTGCAGGTAGAAGGAGCTATGCTGACTAGCTTAGAGATAAACCATGTATATTTCATCAGATGAACATGTTTAAAATACTTACCTAATTATATATAGGTGCAGAATAGTAACTACCACAAATAGTTTCATCTTGGTTTCATCTGAGAGGCACTAGGACTGACTCTTAAAAAACCCTAAAAATCAATCTAGCAAACTTGTTTGGCTCCTCTTTTTCACCACTCCCCAACAACTCAAGCTCAGTCTCAGAATATCTGGCATGGGAGATTCTTACTCCTCACAAGCTAACTGAGACTTACTGGACAAAGTACTGTTGTTGCCTCCTGCTAAGATTATACATTTAAAATGCATATTATTATACATTCCTCCTGGAAACTATGCTATGGAAAATAGACATTAAGGGGGTGATTGGTGACAGCCAATATGGCAAATTGTGCCTGATAAATTTGGTGGCCTTTTATGGCGGGGCTACAGCGTTGGTGGATACAGGGAGGGTAAGTGATGTAATCTATGTGGACTTACACAAAGCATTCAACACTGTCCAATACAACACCCATGTCTCTAAGTTGGAGAGGCATGGATGGACTACTTTGGTGATAAGGAGGCTGGATGGCAACACTTAGAGTGGCAGTCACTGATTTGATGTCAAAGATCAGTGACAAGTTGTGTCTCTCGGATCTCGAATCCAACCGTCTCATGATTGCTGCAATCAAGGCTGCCCTGAAGCATCACATTTCCAACCAGCCCTCCCCTGTTGATGAGGACGAGGTCGAGCATGGCACCTCTCCTTGTTGGCTCTTCTATTACTTGCAGAAGGAAGCTGTCTTCCACACAATCGAGGAACTTCCTGGATTGCGTGTGCCGGGAAGTACCATCCCTCCAACGGATATCAGGGTGGTTGAAGTCCCCCATGAGAACAAGAGCCTGCAACCAGTCTTGTTCAACATCTTTGTCGGTGACATGGACAGTGGGATTGAGTGTGCCCTCAGCAGGTTTGCCAATGACACCAAGCTGTGTGGTTCAGTTGATATGTTGGAGGGAAGGAATGCCATCCAGAGGGACCTTGACATGCTTGTGAGGTGGGCTGATGCCAACCTGAGGAAGTTTAACCATGACAAGTGTAAGGTCCTCCACCTGGTTCGGAGCAATCCCAGGCACAGCTACAGGTGGGGCAGGGGAGAGATTCAGAGCAGTCCTGCAGAGAAGGACTTGGGGGTGCTGGTTGATGAAAAAATGAACATGAGCTGGCAGTGTGCACTTGCGGCCCAGAAAGCCAACCGTATCCTGGGCTGCATCAAAAGGAGCGTGACCAGCAGATTGAGGGAGGTGATCCTGCCCCTCTACTCTGCTCTTGTGAGACCTCACTTGGAGTATTGTGTGCAGTTCTGGTGTCCTCAACATAAAAAGGACATGGGAATGTTGGAACTGGAGCACCTCCCATATGAAGATAGGATGAGAAAGTTGGGTCTGTTGAGCCTGCAGAAGAGAAGGCTGTGCGGAGACCTCATAGCAGCCTTCCAGTATCTCAAGGGTGCCTATAGGGATGCTGGGGAGGGACTCTTCATGAGGAACTGTAGTGAGAGGACAAGGGGTAATGGGTTCCAACTTAAACAGGGGAAGTTTAGATTGGATATGAGGAAGAAATTCTTTACTGTGAGGGTGGTGAGGCACTGGAATGGGTTACCCAGGGAAGCTGTGAATGCTCCATCGCTGGTGGTGTTCAATGCTGGATTGGACAGAGCTTTGGGTGGCATGGTTTAGTGTGAGGTGTTCGTGCCCATGGCAGGGGGGTTAGAACTAGATGATCTTAAGGTCCTTTCCAAACCTAACTATTCTATGATTCTATGGTCAGGACCAGCACCGTATAACATAATTGTCAGCAACATGGACACTGAGATTGAGTGCACCCTCAGCAATTTGCTGATGACACTAATTCTGTATGGCGTGGTTTACATGTTGCAGGAAAGGGATTCCATTCTGTCCTGGGTTCAGCTATAGCAGTCATTTTTCTCCTTCTTAGTAGCTTCTGCCGTGCTGTGCTTCTGACTTTCAGCCTTGGAACAACGCTGATAGCACCAATGTTTTTAGTTGTTGCTCAGTAATGTTTACTCTGACCAAGGACTTTCTGAGTCTCATGCTCTGCCAGGCAGGAGGGGAAGCCAGGAGGAAGCAGAGACAAGACACCTGACCCAAACTAACCAAAGAAGTATTCCATGCCACAGCACGTCATGCCCACTATATAACCTGGGGGCAGTTATCCAGAAGGCCCAGATCGCTGCTCGGGTTGGGCTGAGTATTGGTCAGTGGGTGGTGAGCAATTGTATTCTCTTCCCTCGTTATTTCCCTTATCACTACTATTATTGATGGTAACAGCAGTGGTTTGTGTTATACCTTAGTTACTGGACTGTTCTTATCTGAACCAGTGGGAGTTACATTCTTTTGATTCTCCTCCCCATCCCTCTGAGAGCAGGGGGAGGAAGGGTGAGGGGAGTGAGTGAGCGGCTGCATGGTTCTGGGATGCTGGCTGGGCTTAAACCACAACACATCCAGAGGGAGCTTGACAGACTTGGGAGGTGGCCAGTGCAAACCTCACGAAGTTTAAGAAAGCCAAGTGCAAGGTCCTGTACCTGGGTTGGGGCAATCCCAAGCACAAGTACAGGCTGGTAGGAGAATGGGTTAAGAGCAGCCCTGAGGAGAAGCAATTGAGTGTGTTGTTTGACAGGAAGCTTAACATGAGCAGGCAGTGTGTACTCGCATCCCAGAAAGCCAACTGTGTGCTGTGCTGCTTCAAAAGGACAGTGGTCAGCAGGTTGAGGGATATGATTCTCCCCTTCTGCTATGCTCTTGTGAGGCCTGGAATACTGTGTCCAGGTCTGGGACCTCCAATACAAGAAGGATGCGGACCTATTTGAGTGAGTCCAGAAGGGGGCCACAAAGAGGGCTGGAGCAGCTCTGCTATGGAGGAAGTCTCAGAATTGGGGTTATTCACCCTGGAGAAGAGAAGGCTCAGAGGAGACCTTAGAGCAGCCTTCTAGTTCCCAGTGGTGATTTACAAGAAATTCTTTTTTTTACAGGGGCATATTGTGATAGGAAAAGTGGTAATGGTTTTAAAATGAAGGAGGGTAGGTTTAGGTTAGATATTAGGAAGAAATTTTTACTGTGATGGTGGCAATAGGCTGGAACAGGTTGCCCAGTAGATAACCCCCTCCCTGGAAGTGTTCATGGCCATGTTGGATGGGGCTTTGAGCAACCTCCTCTAGTGGAAGGTGTCCCTGCCCATGGCAGAGGGGTTGGAAGCAGATAGCCTTTAAGGTCCTTTCCAACTCAAACCATTCTATGATTCTATGAAAAATTTGTATCAGTATCTTCCAAGCAAAGGTGTGTCTATTATATCACATGAAAGAGAAAGAACACATACAGGAAAAGATTAAATGAAAAGAATCCGGTGCATGTTCATCATCTTCCTGAGTGGGGTGGTCTTTGGTTTTTGTGTTTGGTTGTATTTTGGTTTTGTTTTTGACATATATATGTTAAAAAAATCTCCCTGGTATCATATATATCTACTTGGGAACATCAGTTGGACAAGTCTATGATGCCTTTTTTTTCCAGTCCCAGCTTTTTTCCTTTAATATATGTTCATTTTCACCTGAATCCTTTGTCCAGTGCTCTCTTTCAGGCTCCAGCCTGTTAAACATATCTGTTCTGTTTAGACCAGAAGGATAGATGAAGGTTCTGATCCTGGAAGGTGATAGAAAACTATTTTGACAGGATGAAAACAAACAGAAAATGAAGTTTCCCAAGGATACCTAATTTGACAGCAGTTTTGCCTTTCCTATAAAGATCAAAGGAGGTGGAACAGCACCTGAATGAGCTAGTTGTGCTTTATAATTTCAAGCAGAAGACTACCAAGCAAAAGACTACTTCAATGTATTTGGTATTCCAGTAAAACCTACATTGAGATTCTCCGACCTGCTTTAATATTTTGAAGATTTAGCAGAATGGTGTATTCTAGCCTTGTCTTCTCCCGTAGCATTTTTGGGCGTCTTGATGATACCATCAGATTTGGCCATTATGACCCAATTTATTTCCACCTGTATTTTTCATGCAGTAATTTTTCAGCAAACCCATAAAAAGAAAAAATAGCTCACTCACTGCAGCATGGATTCATGTTTCCCAAATCATATAACCATTCAAAAATGCTGGCTGCAATTTATAGACTGGTGTGTTGTGGGTAACATTATTTCTACTAGAAGAATGTTTTTATGGAGCACTCAGCTGAATACAGTTAATAATGCATTGCTCAGCATTTTGAATAATTTTAGCAAAGGAATAATTTTAGCACTGTAAACTTACTTGAGATGACTGCTTCCCCTACAGACCTTCTTTATGATTCTGCCCATAAAATCATTATATATCTTGTTGACTTACCTCTCCAGCTTTCTTTACATAGTAAACATTAAGCAAAATGAAGCAAATTAAAAAGGTGCACTCCTCAATGAAAGATTTGAAGGTGTTCATAGAATGCATTCTAAAAAAACTCTCTCAATTGAAGCTTATTTAATATGCTTGGTTTGTTTGGAGTTCATTGTAGAGAGCTGTCAAAAGTGTATGCATTTCTGATGCATCTCCTACCTAAGTTCTCCACATGGATACTATTGTAACTTAAGGCTTAAGCCATGTTTTAAAACATTCTTAGAACTTCCACATGGTATATAAAACTGATTATCGTCCTTGCTATACAGTGATGGTTAAATACACATATCCAGCATGATTTTATTTAATAGTTTCAAATTTCTACAGACTCTCCGTTTGGTAACTCAAACCTGGAAGAGATAGCTTAATTCACTGAATCTAGCTCCTTGATCTGGCATGAAAAATTATTACCCTTTCCATAAACACAGAGATCTCTGTGTTAAAAGCAGCTATGATACGGTTGCTTTTTTTTGTTTGGTTGGTTTTGGTGCTGTTTTATTTTGAGTTAAATGATTGTCTTACCTCTGTGTGGCATACAACTCAGATTTCATTTAGTAGGTTAAATAAGCCAAGTTTCTCTTCTCCTTCCATTCCCCTGGTTACAGTATCTCTTTCCACTGTTTGATTTCTTTAGACTTATTTTGTTTCACGAACCTGGTTGACCAGGACTGTTCTGGTGAATATATTTGATAGAATTAGTATTTACTTCATTCTACTGGCAGCATTATCAACTGATGCATTTTACACTGTGCCCACAACAGAAAAGAACACTCCCAAGAGTACGGAGAAAATGTTCATATATACACATTTACACAAACTTCTTAGTGTAGGCCAGGTGTATTATGAAGTGACATATTAATGTCACTTGTGCTACAGATGCATGCTTGAAAGGCAGTTTAAAATTTTTGTCCAAGTTAAATAAAATAAAATAAAATTAAAAGCAGTCCTGTAGCAGTCTATGCAACATGAGGTGTATTTGCTGGTAGGACATGAATTCCAAATACAATCAACTCCTTATATGCCTCCTCCAATTAACCAACCAGCTGTTTGGAACTGGAGCTACAAAAGAAACAAATAATGATGAGGGTAAGAAGTTTTCCATATATGTAATTTCAGTGAGATGTTGAAAGACAGATGAAGAAGATGAAAATATGTGGTAAGAAACACATCTAAGAGGATATGTATGACTTTAATTATGCATAAGGAAAACCATTGCTAGTAATCTTTTAATTCAAGCTGATGGGTGATAGATAGAACTCTTTATCTTTCCATCTGATTAATTGCATGCCAATACTTTTATTTGTTTTTTGCCTAAATAAAGGATGAATCTTCTGTCAAGGCATGTGAATATTTTGAAGAGGCAGATGTACGTTGGAGGAGCTATGACTAGCAGATGACGAGCCAAATCATTGAATTGTAGCACTAGAGCAAGAGTTGAAAGGCTTGAAATAGATTACAGTTACATCTCCAACTTCTGTTGTTCATACATGAAGTGCAAGCCTCTGTGGGAGATGTTCAGCTTCACGTTCAGGGGGTGGGCTGGCCTTGTATAAGTGCTGATGTTCTGGATTATTTGAGTAAACATCTAAGGTATACTGAAGATAAGATTTATGTAAGGTAATAGGAGAGGGGGACTTGACATTGTAGCATAGCATAGCAGAAAAAACTGAAGTGGCCATTCACAATGAACTGTAGATGATTCACTTTTTACAAAAACTTCATGGTAAGCACACACAAATATGACAGCAATAAAAGCAAGCAATAAGAATAAAATTGTTAAACTTTTGGAAAAATTCATACCTTAGTGCCATGACTGCATGAACATCTTTAGTTGTCAAAAACTCAACTATTAGAAATTTAGCAATCTCTGGAATAAAATTAAGCCTATCTATGTATGAGCTAGAAATACCTGAGCCTGTCTGGCATTTCTGGGGGGTTGGCTGGAGTTCTGTGTGTTGTTGTTTTTTTTTCTTTTATTTTTGTATTTTATAATTATGTAAGAAATGCTCATTTTTTAAGAATATTAGGAATATCAGGGCACTTTTAATATAGTATATTACTAATCTCAGTAGATATTTTGGACAAATGAAGCATTGTGTTCTATATTCTACAGAAATTCACTTCTATGTGTTATTTCAACTAAAGTACTATTTCTTTAGCAGTTGTTTATTTGGTGAGCTTTATGAGCTTTCATATTTATTTATGTATTTATTTTTTAGTTTTAAGTATTCAGGATACAATAAAGGAGGACTTGATTCACTTTTCACCTCATTGCAGGCAAGATTAGTAAAATTATTTAATGGCTAACAAAGAACAAAACAGTATGCAGGATTTCTTGAGTACTGTTTTCAATGTGAGTGAGACAGAGCTTTAGTTGCTTCCTGAAACAAGGATGAGATCAATTTCTTTTACTGCCATTGCTGAAAATAAACAAACAAACAAATTACATAATGCTCATCTAGCTGCTGACTCACCTTGATAACCTAATTGCCTGATGGGGTGTTGTCTTGTGTCTTATAACACTTCACAGTGGTTATTAGGATACCTAGGTTCTTTATAGCTCATATGGACCTTTCAGTTTGCTGGAAAATAACCCCTATATCTGCTATTCAAATAACTGAGAAGTCAAAGCTCCAAATGAAAATCATTCAGGGGCACAGTCAGGGTATATAAAGTCTACTTCAAGAGTGAGAAGGGCTGGATGACAGCCACTGACAGAATATTAGCATTATTCAGGATTCTTTCTAATCATTCTGGCTGGAGACTTTCGGCAGCTCTGTGCCAGTATTCATAAATATTGAACATAATAAGTGGGAACTCTTAAAATTTTTCCTATTTTCATATTAGGAATGTGAAAAAGCTAAGAGAGAAATAACCTCGAGGGGTAGTTTTAAAGTTCTACTTGAACTAGAAAAACAAAACCAAACCCCCTAGAATCTAGATATCTACAGCTTCCTAGAAATTTTAAGATTGCTATATACTGCAAATTACCACAACACAAAACGAAAAAGTGCAATGCGTTGAAGTGCTGAAAAGAAATATTTTAAAGTGCTTTTATTTATCATATGTCTCAATTTGATTTATAACTTATGAAAAATTTCTGATGTTTGTTTTATATTATATCCAGTCCCTTTGCTGTTTTTTTCCTAAGGAATTCACCAATAGAGAAGTATTTCTATTTGTTTTTCTTTTGCAGATGAAAAATGAGCCCAAAAAGAATACCTGACATAAATCCCTATGGTAATTGCTGTCTTCTAATTCCTTTTTTTGCAGTCCAGTGTTCCCATTTAGACAAAGATGATATTATGTCATTCCTTTATTTATAATTTTAAGTATCTTATAAAAATAAAAAGTCAGTATATTTTTCCCAAGGACTATAATTCTATAAAGTACATGCTTGAGGTTCAGACACATTTTTAAACATACAGCACTGAAAGACTACCATTTGGGAATTAATGATTAAAAATTTATATATATTTATGTCTGAAGACAAGGTCTTATTTATCTTTTTCTGTATTGTGTACACAGAGATCATGTTTATGAATGAGTTATAAACAAATCTTAGCACATTGAAGAAAAACTGAAATGAGAAATTTCTGGTTTTCTAGTTCTTTTGGAGTAAATACGTGAAATCATTTAAAAAGAAACAATGTTTTTTAACAGTCAGACCTTAGAAGGTGTGAGTAACAGTGGCAAAGTACACTTTTGGAAATGTGGGATTCTTTGCAAAGTTGTCTTCACTTCCTTCATTGTATTCATTTTGGTATTGCAACACTATTGAATTGGGATTTTCTATTAGAAATGTTCATGGCTGGCAAATTGATCTTCAGGGGATGACTGATTTGAAAACTGGCTGCAAAACCACAGGGTTAATCAGAAGAATGCAAGCAGACATAATAACTGGGTCAGAAAGTATTAAAAATTATCCCTTGAGAGATCTTTTTGAACAAGTAAGAAAAATAATCACATCTGTTGATAGTTAGCTGCCAAAAAAAGAAAACATAAAAAAGAGATCTGCAATTCATAGGCAGTTGAGAATGTCAGTTTAGCAGACTGATTTACAAAACTACATAACTTTCTTAATAACCTCTCTCTTTTCAGTTTGGGTGTTGTAACACTGATGGTCAAAACATGAATAACTACATGACTGGTAGTTTGAGATTCCTAAAATAACTGCTTAGTAAGAAGAGTTAATGACAAAGACAGGGTGAAATAGAACTAAACTTGAATCTTCTGTTTTACTGCAGCATTAACTACAGTTTTACTACAGCATTAACTACAGTATTTGATCTCTCCACTGTAAACAGCACAAGCTGTTTTATTTCCGTGCAGCAGTTTGGAGTTGAGAAACATTTTAATTTCCTATTGTTGGTCCATGTTCCACAAAGTGTTGTATGTTCTCTGACTGAAAGTCTCTTATCTGTTGATTTGTTTATTACCTCTATTGACACATCTCAATGCATTACCAAGCACACTTTTCTTAATTAATGTATCTTATAACATTCATCAGCTATAGGAAATTTACACCATATCTTACCAGGTAAATCTGAAGCACTTTCTATATTTACTGATTCTATTTCTGTTTCCTTTCTAACCCTCATTGTGCTAATCACAGTAGAACTCATATCACCGAACCTTAGACTTTATAAATTGATTGTTTAATCTTAGCTCCCTCTAGGGACAACGAAAAGAGATAGAAATGCTTCAGGGAGTCATTTCTTCTGGTTATTCATGTAATCAGAGTTGTTTCTCTCTTGTCAGTACAGGAAGTTCACTTTAAGCTACACATACATGTGGTGGGTCAACCTTGGCTGGCTGTCAGTCCTTCAGGAAATACCTCCTAGCTCTGGTGTGGGGTACTCTGCAGGATGCAGTGTGAATGGATATCTCTTCTCCATGGTCTTCTCCACAGCCTGCAGAAGAATCTGCTGTAGCACCTGGAGTACTTTCTGCCACTCCTCCTCTGACCTTGGTGTCTGCCGGGCTGTTTCTCACAATTTTTCTGCCGACCTCTTCCCTCTGCAGTGTTTTCTTCCTTTCTTATATGTTGTCATGGGTTCAGCAGCAGCTGTAGCCATTTTTCTCCTTCTTGGTAGCTGGTGCAGCACTGTGTTTTTGATTTTGAGCCTGGGAACAGTGCTGATAACACCAGTGTTTTGGTTACTGCTTAGTGATGTTTTGGTTTGACCAAGGACTTTCTGAGTTTCATGCCCTGCCAGGGAGGAGGGGAAGCCAGGAGGAAGCAGGAACAGGACACCTGACCCAAACTGACCAAAGAGGTTATTCCATACCACAGCACGTCATGCCCAGGATGGAAGAGCAGAGAGCAGAGACCCAGAAGCGGGGGGGGGAGGTGCACTGCGTGGTCGGGCTTGGTATTAGGTGGTGAGAATTGTATTCTTTCCTTGTATTTCTCTTGTCATTATTATTCTTGGTGGTAGCAGTAGTGATTTGTGTTATACTTTAGTTACTAAACTGTTCTTATCTCAACCTGTGGGAGTCGCATTCTTTTCGATTCTCCTTCCCATCCCTCCAGGAGCAGAGGGAAGAAAGAGGGGGAAGTGAGTGAGAGAGAGAGACTGCGTGAGTTAGTCTTAAACTATGACATATGTATTTCCCCAAGGCACCACCACCTTGTCTGTGGGGCTGGACTGTGCCCTGCGATGTGTTGCTTGGGTCTGTCTGGAACCAGCTATTCTCACAGAGGCTGCTCTGCAGCCCCTCGACTGCTCATACCTGCCAACTATGTCCAGAACAACATAATATCTTGATGGTTAAAGATAAATAGCATGAATAAATTTTTAAGAGACAGAGTCCTTAAACATGTATGTGATGGGGTGTTTTTTGTAGAGAGGACTTTTTAGGACCATTGAACTATACTTGCATGCGTATAACATGTACACAGCTCCACAAAAAACTGTTAGATTCATGCCAAATTAAAAGTTTAACCCATGCATTTATTTTGCATGTACGTGATTGTACTTTTTTTACAAGGATATGCTGTGACAGGACAAGAGGTAAGGGCTTTAAAATGAAGGAGGGTAGATTCAGGTTAGATATTAGGAAGAAATTTTTACTGTGATGGTGGTGAGAGTCTGGAACAGCTTGTCCAGTAGATAACCCTCTCCCTGGAAGTGTTCAAGGCCATGTTGGATGGGGCTTTGAGCAAACTCCTCTAGTGGAAGGTGTCCCTGCCCATGGCAGAGGGATTGGAACTAGATGATCTTTAAGATCCTTTCCTACCCAAACTATTCTATGATTCTGTGACTTTTCAGATCAGAAAAGCTAGTGTCAGTAACAAGTTTCTTCAAAGGGAATTGAAGGACATATAATTTATCACCTGAATAGGAATTGATGTATATTATATGGGCTTTTTTTACCTTGTTATAGTTTCTGATACAAACAGAATGCTAAAATTCACAATGCAAAGTTATGTTTAAAGAAGACCTGCACAAAAGCATGATTCTCTAACCAGAATTGATCATCCTCAAAATGGATATTACCATTATAAAGGACAGATAGCTATCTCAGGGCACAAATCCAGCTAAAATATTTTTATTTCCTCAGCCTTGAGGAGTAGCCTTGAGAGGCATCCCTACTCAAGGGAGTATCCTGGCATGAAGTCTGCTGTCATGCAGGAGTGCTCAACAGGCCCTAGGCTGTCCACTATTTACGGAGTAAGATGATCGAGTCGTAGTCATGTTTGCATACTGGCTGCAGAAACTTGGCTTGAATCAGACCTTGACCAGGACTATGGTTGGAGGTGGTGATGTACATTATTCTTATTAGCCCTTGTCTATGGTGTTGTTACCTGTCCCCCATGAACTGAGTCAGATGCAGCCATCGTGACCCAGATAGGTCCATTACCACCACCACTGATAGCTATCATTTGAGCAGACTTACAGGAAAAGAAGGTTAAGCATACCGCTGCAGAAAGGTATTGAGCAGATAATAAATTCCTTTCTTTATTGCTAGTTTATTTGGTAAGCAAGGCTGGTGATACTAAGATTAGGTATAAAAGCTTTTGATATATCCCTCTGATGTATCACACTCATTTCTTTCACCTTTTAAAGCAATGTAGAAACAAAAGTGACCATCATAGTAGGAGTGTATGACTCAGGGAATTAGCAGACTCAGAGACCTCTTTTTTATTTTCCCACTAATCAAAACCTATCTTGACTTGTTACCAGAGGCTTTTGCTAGAGAACAACTCAATGGAACATGCTTATTTGTTACGCTTATTTGTGACCTCAGCCTATGGCATAGTGTTCACCTGTAAAATTATTCCATTGTTAGTATTATCAGTGAAGTTGTCATGGAACGAATGTATATAGATACAGGACTGGGTTTTTTAATTCATAGTCTCACTGGACAGTGTGGGAACTTTATGCTGCAGCTCCCCATGATGCAAACAAAGAGTAACTATTTTCTGGGGATGACAGGAAAATGATTTCATGAACATGAAAATTAGTCTGTTTTAATAAAGTGGAGAAGAACAATATGATGGAGGGAGCTCTGACATCAGCGGGTAGAACAACAGTGTAACAAACACGTCAAACCTGAAAGGAGCTACATTAACAAGTCAATCTCAAGCAAGTAACTGCCTTTGGGAAGACCCCTTGAAAGGAGAAGTGCAGTTAATCTCTGTCATTTCCTATTTATGCATTATTTTAAAACAGTCTTCTTGGTCAAAAACATGCTCATTAACTTTGTTTTCTGTTTTCAATATTCATTTATTATAGCTGGTTTACCCATTCAGTTTAATATGTCTGATTTTAATTCATTTCTTGACTACAACCGAGACAGTAGCTACAATGCAGCATTTTGCAGAACATTTTCTGAAAGAGCATGTGATATGCATATCTCCTTTGTCTAGGTTGACAGCCATATCCTCTGAGAATTCCAATGAGTTAGTGAGTCTTTGCCTCCCTTTTCTCTCCTTAGGCCATTTTAATATAATGTCATTATGTTGGCTACTTTCCAGTCCTCTCAGATTTCACTTGCTCTATTTTGAAGAGCAGAAGTATATAAAAGTGTCTGCCAATGCTTCTTCAATTTCACTCTTTACTTCCTTAACCCTTTTGGACATATACTGTTTGGTCATGGCCCTATCAATTTTAAAAGCCACTTCAACTTATAATAACACTATCTGACACAGTCAGTATATATCCTAGTTCCTGATCATCCATCTCCAATAAATCTGATTTCAGATGTAGTCAAATATCTACTCTCATCCTTTATAAGGCCATATATAACCATTATTTAATGTATCCTTAATCCCCTTACACTCTTTCTAGGGGATAGGTTGCAACATTAAAGTTTCTTTCAGCAATGAGAATATGACCAGAGCTCAAGACTGGGCTAGAGGATTAGTTCTGATTCAGAATTGCAATAAATTTTCTATTTCTTTCCTGCTCTAGCAGGAAACAGCCTGCAACTGAATTATGTCTCTGACTTGTTTCTTCACGAAAACTTGCTGACCATGAGGTACTGTTCTCAATGATGTCCTGCAATCTGCAGGTTTGCAGCCCTGACAGGGGAAGCAAGAAGTGCTTTATGTTTCTTTGGTTCTCTCAATGTTAGAATCAAAATGATCAGCACTTGAAAGGACTTCAAGAATCCATGTAGTCCGTGCTCTCAGCCCAGGATAAAATCAGCTATACCAAAGCTTGTTTGGGTTACCTATTCTTAATAGCCTTCAGTCATGGAGATTGCATAACTTTGAGCAACCTGTTCAATGCTTATTTACATTTTAGCTTTACAAGTTGGCCTTGATTTTATTCTATAATTCTTAGAACAAGATTAAAATATAATGTACGCTACCTCACACATTACAGCACTTGAAAAACCTCTTAATGTTTCTGCGTGTGAGACACTGATTATGCATAACAAAAGTTTAGAGACAGAGCCTGGGGCTGATCCTAAACACTTACAAGATCTATTTGGTGTGAGATGGCCCACTGAAATCAAGATGACAGGCAATTATAAATATTTTATATGTCACCTACCAATGATTTTAGATGTAAAAATATTCACTATTGAGCAATATGCTAATTCTGAGGTTCTTTTATGAATATAACACTGATCCTAGCTGGATCATGTGCAGGAATTAAAACTAGAGTCTCTGAATCTAACAGAAAAAGCTGTTATTATCTGAATCATATTCTTAGCTAAATTCACTTGAAAGCACTATTAGATTAGGAAATCTCTGTATGTGTCTTCTCTTCCCAATCACTGGATAAAGACAAAAATTATGTTGACAGGTCGAGACACAGGAGTTGGTATTATGTAATGATCAATGTCAAATAACAATCCACTGTGGATTGTCAGAGTAACAGGCTCTTCCACTGGGGATATGTTTACCTCAGTTACTTCACTGAGATGACAGACTGAAGCTGAATACCTGTGCAGGTGACACAGACCACCTGGAAAATGCTGACTCATTACTCTGCTCCAACTTCTCTGTTTCATGTTTGAACAACTTCTGCTTGGGTTTCATTAGGTGCAATGAAAGTTTCCAGATTAAAAATTTATAGAGCAGAATTCACATACTGATTCTAAGGATACATTTCTGCAGTTTATTGGTCATACTGTGACCATTTCAAATATCTCTTTAAGGATCACTTTTAAGAGCATAAAATATGTCCTGGAATTCCACACTTTCTAAAGACACTAACTATTTAGAAAATGTGCCTTTGTGTCTTAAATTACAGATACTTCTACAGACCCAGCACTCAGCCTTGTTGAACCTCATGCAATTGGCCTTGGCCCAGTGGTCCATCCTGCCCAGATCCCTCTCTAGAGCCCTCCTACCCTCAAGCAGATCAACACTTCCACCCGTCTTGGTGTCATCTGCATTCAGTCCTCTTGTCCAGATCATTGATAATGATATTGAACAGAATTGGCCCCAGTACTGAGCCCTGGGAACCCCACTTATGACTTGCTGCTAACTGGAGTTTGCTCCATTCACCGCTACTGCTTGGGCTCAGTCATCTAGCCATTGTTTTACCCAGAAAAGAATACAACCGTCCAAGTTATGAACAGCCAGTTTCTCCAGAAGAATGCTGTGGGAAATGGTGTCAACGGTTTGCTAAAGTCTACGTAAACAACATCCACAGCCTGTCCCTCATCCACTAAGCAGGTCACCTTGCCATAGAAGATCAGGTTAGTCAAGCAGGACTTGCATTTCATAAACCTGTGCTGTCTGTGCCTGATCACCTGATTGTCCTGTCCATGCCGTATGATGAAGTTAAAGATGATCTGCTCCATGATCTTTCCCAGCACTGAGGTCAGACTGACGGGCCGGCAGTTTCCTGGATCCTCCTTATGGCCCTTCTTGTAGATGGGCAACACACTCACCTCCAGTCAACTGGGACCTACTTGATTAGCCAGAACTGCTGGTAAAAGCTGGAAAGTGGCTCAGTGAGCACTTCTGCCAGCTCCTTCATTACCCTTGAATGGATTCCACCTGGCCCCATAAGTCTTGTGTGTGTCTAAGTGATGTAGCAGGTCACTAGCTGTTTCCTCTTGGATTATAGGGGCTTCTTGCTCTCTGTCTCTGCCAGGGGCCTGTGTACACAGAGAAAAACTGGTCTTACTATTAAAAATTGAGTCAAAGAAGATATTAAGTACCTCAGCCTTTTCCTCATCCTTTGTCACTAGGTGTCCGTCCCCCCCCTTACACGATGGAGATTCTCTTTAGCCCTCTTTTTCTTGATGATGTATTCAAAGCAACATTTTTTATTATTATTTATGGCAACAGCCAGATTAAGTTCTATCTGAGCCTTGGCCCTTCTAATTTTGTGCCTCCATAACTTCATGACATCCTTATAGTCCTCCTGACTTGCCTGCCGCTTCTCCCAAAGGTAATAAACTCTGTCTTTTGTCCTCAGTTCCAGCAAAGCTCTCTGTTCAGCCAGGCAAGTTTTCCCTACCACCTTATCTTTCGGCACATTGGGATAGCCTGCCCCTGCACCTTTAAGATTGTCTTCTTCAAGAATGCTCAGCTTTCCTGGAGTCCTTTGACCTTAGGACTGCCTTCCAAGGGACTCTGTCAAGCAGTCTCCTAAACAGGCCAAAGTCTGACTTTTAGAAGTCCAAGGTTGCAGTTCGGCTAACCTCCCCTCTGCTGATTGCTACGCACAAGACTGCCTCCAGGCACCCAAGTTCTCCACTTGGGACTCGTAACTGCTTGATTTTATAGAGGGTGCTCTGTGTGCTGTTACACTTTCCTGTTCTGTGAAGTGATCATCAACAACACTTAGTTGGCCAAGTGCCTAGGACCTTCCAGGCTGGTAAGGAATGGAGTAATCATCCTGGATCCTGGAATTTTGAGGCCATTAGAGAGTGGAAGAAGAAATATGTTGGATTTGTCTACTTGGTTCGCAGGACCTTCAGGGACTGATAGTGAGAGGCAGAAGAACAAATACATGACCTACTCCTTCACAGAGAATGGCTGATTGCCTTATAAAATAGTTAGTTATGCTAACCACATTAGCACAGATCAGGAGCAGTGGGTTCTGGTAACATGTGGTCATGCTTCTCATACTCCTTAGGTTGTACAGTAGGTTAAACCAGGGTTTTTATTCAGGGAGAAGAGGCAAATCATAGCAAAGCATAATCTCAAGTTCTTTGCCATGAGGAGTCTGATGTTAACACTGGTTATTTTGGATCACATTGAGCTAATTTTTATACTTTTTTCATAGCAAATCTGCTTATTTGGTTTTTTCTTCATTGGTTTGCAATTTGATATCATATCTGAATTTGCAATATATTTTATGCTTTAAATACATTGAATACTTGTTCTTTGTTCTCTTATCTCTGTAGCACATTCTATTCGGTTCCCAAAATCAGGTTATAAAGCTAGAGCACTATCTTGTCTTGTACCATTGCATGATGCAGACTGTTAGCTGTTGTTCACCTCTTAAAATCAAATAATTAGTCAGAAACATGCTTAATATAAATCAACATTTCTCCAGCAAATTTGGCAGTGGTTAATAGTAGCTGCAGATCTTACCTAGTTACTGTACATTCAGACACATTTATTGGATCATGTAGTGCTCATCTTCATCAGAATCTGAACTTCATTTGGAAACTAACTTTCTGATAAAAATGTTGCAATGAGCTGGATTAGATGCCAGTTCTTTAAAAAAGGAAAAAAAAAAAGACTTTGAATGTTGCTGGGACAAAGTGTTAAAAAGAGAAAGTAATATCAGTGGGCATTAATATTTGTCTTATCTCTAAAATGAACTAAATATCAGATAATGCTTTGTTGGTCTTTTTAATGAGTCATTAGTGTGACTTTTTTACTATATTCGGTGAATGTGTGAATCATTGTAGTACTTAATAAATTTTTAATCACAAAAAATTAAGCAAAACTGGTAATTCGGATGCCTTCTCAGATGATCTCTGTCTTTCAACTGGTCTTTTCTCCACAAAGAATGCACCTAATAATGCAGGAGGTTGTAAGAATCTCATTTTAAAACTCTCTTAGTGGAGAAGTTCAAAAGAAACTTTGAATCAGTAAGTATTATTATACAGCAACATATATAGGATTCATAAGCGTTAAACTACAAAGTCTGTAAAAGTAACATGTCCCTCAAAACTGTTTCAACAGAAAACAACATTCAGAAGAGTAGTAGAATTAGGGAATAAAAATGTTACCTTTATGTACTGTCCTCAGCTTAGAAAAGATCATTGCTGAATCTGTATATTACATAGACCATCTCAAACTACAACACTTAACTAAAGTGTCTCCTGCCTTAATCTTTCCCTGCTTAATATTTCTGCAGGATTAAAGTTTCTTTTAATTAAACTCTGATTTAATTAAAATAAGGAAGATAAGAGTAAATGATCTGCAAACAATTTTGATTATTAAAAGATTAAGTGATTCTGAAATTATAGAAGTTGAAGCTGAATATGTGCCAGTATCCCATGAATAGATCAACTATTTTTCATTCTGTCCTTTGTATTTATTGGTACGCTCTTCGAGGAAAAGACGTTATTTTGACACATGAACAAAGCAAGGCTTCATAGTTTGACTTGAGGAAAAACATTTGTAGTAGTATTGTAGTAGTATTGAGAAGAATAATGGTGCAGCTAAGACAGAGGCTCTGAACAAATTCAGTGCCCTAATACAGACAACGGTAATCAGAGGATTGGACTACATTTCACTAACAATGCTGGCACAGTAGTTGCCAGTGAGCTCGTAACCGCTTCATTACCCATGCTTGACCCCTTGCGATGAATATGGTGAGCCATTGTCAAATGGCAGACTCAGATGGCAAAGAATCAAGCAAAATAATTATTTTCTTGAATCAAATTTTTCATCAGACTGTTAATTAAAACTAAAAATAAAAAATGCCACTGGGTATTGAAAAACCCCAAGCTAAGTGCCAAATTCTGATCTACTGTCTATTGAGTTACTCTGGCTTCATAGTGAGCTGAACTGCAAATTTTTCCTCAGGCATTTAGAAGCATATTTTACTTGCTTTACATATGATCATTTTAGTCAATACCTCTATTGTGATTTTCAAAACATTTCTAAGGATAGGCTTAGTTTATGAATACTTACCAGATTTTTTTTTTCAAGTGATAAGACAAGAGGCAACAGCCTCAAATTGTGCCAGAAAAGATTTAGATTGGATGTTAGGAAAACATTCTTCACAGGAAGGGTTGTCAATCCCTGGAACAGGCTGCTTGGGGCAGTGGTTAGGTCACCATCCCTGAAGGTATTTAGAAGAGGTGTAGATGTGACTCTTAGTGACATGTTTTAGTGGTAGGCTTGGCAATGCTAGATTGATAGTTGGACTTGATTATTTTAAAGGTCTTTTCCAGCCTAAATGATTCTATGATTCCCCAGGCCTAACAGTACCAGCTTACTCAGCCTGTCCCCATATTACAGATGCTTCAGCTCCTTCATCATCTTTACGCTCTTTTGCTGAGCTAACTCCAGTATGTCCATGTCTCTTTTGCATTGGGAAGTTCAGACCTGGACCCAGCACTCCAGGTATGTATTGAGTAGACATGAAGGATCATCTCCCTTGACTTACTGGCCACTGAGGCCATGGTAAGTTACTAAACATACACAAATGACATCTAACTTAGAACTCATGCCAGGAATTTTTGTACAGGTTACAGAACAAGCTTGACTGATTGATACATTTATCTAAATGTCAGTGTTAAGTGGCATTTGAGATGTTTCATCAGGAAGGCTAATAAACATGACTTGAAAGCAGGACATAAGTCCAGGCACAGTACCTTAGGCATCTCAGACGGCATTAGACAGCAGTGTGCGGGCTGCTGAGTCATCACAGTTGAGTACATCCTCAATTTCTGTGGTTTGTGGCAACAAACCTTGTCTTTCATAACACATAATTTATATTACAGGAGATTGTAAAAGAAAATATATACTTCAGTGGGAAACCAAGCTCTTTATTCTTGACTTTCTTGGTGCAAGACTCATAATGAGAGGAAATTGCATAATTGAAAGAATTTTAATTTTTGTGGAGGAGTACTTGTTTCTATCTGGCTAAAAATGTCCAGAAAAGTAATTTGTGTTTCTCAAGGCCTTTCTTCTAGTTTAGACTGGCAAAAAAAGAAATTCAATATGTACTTGAATCAGCCCTAATTCAGAGGAAATCATTCAAACATATAGTAATTCTGTCACCATTAGAGATTTCAACAGTCATCAGTCAGGCTCATAGAACGACAAAGTAATTGTGTCCAGTGTGTTGCTTATAGATTAGATTATAATTTTGATTTAATAAGGACTTGGAGGTAAATATTGCTGGATTTAATGTATCATTACTAGCATTTTCCTTTGTTTTTCTTTTATTTCCAAGCAGATGCTTTTAATTCAGATATAAAATGCACCAATGTTCTACATATTTTTGCCTCATACTTTACAAGTGTAGCACATTAATGCAGCACGATTTGTTAGGCTCTGCATTTACTCCTGTACTAATAGTAGAGAGACTAACACAAACAAAAATAATAGTAATAGTTTAAGATCATGCTTATTTCATTCCCTCTCTTTCTGATTTACTCCAATACCTCTCTGCACATAAAATTTCATTTTTAAACTCTACAAAATAGTTTTATGAAGACTTATAATGACACAGTATTGTACAGAAACTCCTTACTTCTCAGAAAAATGAATAACTCCATTCTGCTTTGAAAAGATCAGCCTGGAGATTCTTGAATTTAATGCTCTCTCCCAACGTTGTCTATATGCATAATTTTAGTCTACATTGACTTGAGACAGTTAGCCACCTGGTTGCTCTTCAAGGGAGATGTGCTTGTCCTCTAAACCTTGATCGAAATGTAATAAAAGCAAATAAACAGCTTATGTAGCTCTAAGCATGCTACTTACTCTCTTTAATTGCTTTGAGTCAGTTCATAAGATACTTCAACTAATCAAAGATCATCTCAAGTACATTCGCTATACTGCCCATAGTGCAATGAGACTATAAAAGAACAGAAAAAGAAAATAAACAAAAAAAACCCCTCCACATACTCGATTTTAGAAATCTTAGATTTTTTTTGAAGGGTCTATAAATATCCTGACAAAGACTATTTCTGAAAATATAAAACAACATTTGTTGCTGTTGGCTCCTTTTTACATTTCTTCTTACTCTTTTTAATTGCTTTCTCGTTGGCGAGTCATTTTTGTGGCAGCACGGTAAAATGGATTGTGAATTAGCTGCAGAATTAAGTATCCTCAACTTATCTATGTCACTGACTACTTTGATTCAGTAACTGAAGATCCTGGGGCTAGATTCTGGTCTTGTTCACACTATCCAAAGTTATGAAAAATTCTGTTCAGGGAACTCAACAAATATGACACCCTGTGTCTTAGCTTCTCTTTTGATAAAACAACAATGATATTTATTGACCGACCACCTAGAACGTTGTAAGAAATAATCCATTAATATTTTTATTGTGCCTTGGAGTTACTTATTCGCAGAGGCTTTTCAGAATAGGGAGCAATTTTATATTATCACAGCACCTGCACTGTGAAACCTCAGCATAATCAATGAAGCAAGACTGGCATGCAATTGAAGGGTATAAAAATGACAGTAGGAAGAACAGGAGATTGTGTAGGATTAAGCTGGATAATACTGAACAAAGAAAAGAGTAGACTGATTATAAGGAAACATTGCAGAAGACAGGGCATCCTTTCAGGTTGTAAAATAGCCTATCTGGAGAGTTTGCATGCGTCCTATATTTGAGGTTTTAAAAGGATACTTCATCAAATTATTCCTAACTTAAGAAAATACAAAAAAACTGTACTTGGTTAGTGCAAATCCTCATATAAGCCAAATAAAACCCCTCTGTAATTAGAAAGTACAATCAAAAGGATGTATGGGAGAGGAACCTCAGCTGTTAGGCTGCTGTCTCAGTAGTCACCCTACCAGTGCAAATCCATGCCCTAAGAAACACTCAGAAAATCCTTATCTCAGATGCTCCAGCTTCATATTTCAGCATAATGCATCATTTTTGTGCACTGAAGCCAGTGCGAAAAAACCCTGTTCAGTGGTTTTACAGGATCTTATACCTTTCTTGTGGTGCAAATATATCTGCACTTCTTTTCTGTTGATTTATGATTCAAAAGTTAACTGCCTATCATAAATTAAACGTATTTATCACAACCATTTGAATAATCTTAAAACAGTCTTGCTGACAGGATATTGACATAATTTAGCACAAGTTCCTGCGATAAAGTGAGTAGGAGTGAGAGTGTGAATTCTATTTTTAGAGTGCATTTCCCATACGAGTCACTTTACTTTGTGTCAAACTCTGTAGGTATAAAATGCATTAATGAATTTTCCTTAATTTTTGAAGAGGTCAAAATATAAGAATTCCACATTACTCCTCATAACTTACGTAAACTGTATTACATTTTTTTACATAATATGTCAAAATTCTTCTTTTCTTTCACTGGGATAAAAAAAAAATAAAACCAAATCCTTAGACTTTTAACCATTAAAATTCCTTTAATTGCATTGGGCTGGTTCTATGTCTTATTACAAACCATATGAAATTCAAAATTAAAAGTAATAGGTAAATTATAGCATTGGACAATGTCGTAGGGAGACTGTCAGTCATTTCACACAGTGAAAATCATTAATATGGTGTCAATTTGGAGAACAGTGAGATGCTACAACAAGGCAAAGCACTGGGTCCTGCACTTGGTTCATGATAGCCCCATGCAACGCTACAGGCTTGGGAAAGAGTGGCTGGAAAGCTGCTTGGTGGAAAACGACCCAGGGGTGCTGATTGTCAGAGCTGAACATGAGCCAACTTGTGCCCAGGCAGCCAAGAAGGCCAACAGCATCCTGACCTGTATCAGCAATAGTGTGGCCAGCAGGGCCAGGGCAGCAATCATTCCCTCGTACCGGGCACTGTTGAGGCCGCACCCTGAATTCTGTGTTCAGTTTTGGGCCCTTCACTACAAGAAATACATTGAGGCGCTGGAGAAGTTACAGAGAAAGGCAACAAAGATGGTGAAGGGTCTGGAGAACAAGTCTGATGAGGAATGGCTGAGGGAACTGGGGTTGTTTAACTTGAGGAAGGCTCAAGGTGGGACCTTAGTGCTCTCTGCAACTGCATGAAAGTAGGTTGTGGTGAGGTGGAGATGGGTCTCTTCTTCCAAGTAACAGGCAATAGGATAAGAGATAACAGGCTTAAGCTGCACCAGGGGAGGTGTAAATTGGATATTAGAAAAAAAATTTTCACAGAGAAGGTAATCAGGTATTGAAATGGGGAAGAAGTGGTATCACTGTCCCTGGAAGTGTTCAAAAAACTGTGTAGATGAGGCCCTCAATGATATGGTTTATTGATAGTCTTGGCAGTCCTAGGGTAATAATGGTTGGACTTGATGATCTCAAAGGTCTTTTCCAACCTAGCTGATTCTATGATTCCATAATATGTTCAGTCGTAAAACAAAGGCATTCTGTTAGTAGCAGGAATTGTATTTTGGTCTAAGGTATGATCTGTTTTTTGATCAAATAAACGTTTATTAAAATCAGCAGAAGCAATATAGGAGGGCAAGAGAAAAGAATTCTTAACTAGTGATCAGTGATGTGTACTTACTATGCCAAATACAGCTTATCGTTGTTACAACTGATTTTATATTACTGAAAATGCAAGAGCGCAAAATGAGAACTCAAATGTATAGAGTTTACAGAAACAACTATTTTCTTCTGCTACATGGATTTTGAAAATTAAAAGAAAAGCAGCAATACTGGAATGGGTCGCCCAGGGAAGTTGTGAATGCTCCATCCCTGGCGGAGTTCAAGGCCAGGTTGGACAGAACCTTGGGTGGCATGGTTTATTGCGAGGTGTCCGTGCCCATGGCAGCTGGCTTAGAACTAGATGATCTTCAGGTCCTTTCCAACCCTAACTATTCTATGATTCTATGATTCTATGAATAGTCTCACTTCTAATATGTAGTGATAGTTTAGATTTTAAAGAATAATTTTGTATCTGGACTGGAAACATGTGAGAAAAGTTTTAGCTTAGAGGAGAATTTACTCTGTAAGAATAATTCTTCGAAAATAGGGCTACAGTGAAGAATGCTGATATTACTTTCATCTATAAAGCTCAGAAGGAGCAAGAAATTGAGATTTTTATTTTTAAAACCCCCAAACTTTGGAGGCTGGTCATAATCCTTTTTTTGGACTGCTACACAGACTGTGGAGAGACAGCTTTAATGAGGTGCTTAAACTTCCTACTAAGAGATATAATAATGATGCAGCGCTGCCCCTCAGTTAGATATCTGCTTGTAAACAACCAGGTGTGGGATTGAAAATAAATGATGAACTGAAGGGAAGATGGCTCAGTATTCAGACAGAGCATTAGTTTTATGGAACCATCTGGGTGGGACTGACTGATACAAAGCCTGTTGTCCCTGTACAATGGGACTATGCTTTTAAACTGGAATGGAGACACATACAAGAAAATTCAAATGAGCAAGAAAGCTTAAGGCTTTGAAATTTTGAAAAACTATATTGCCATTTTTATTCAGGATGGATGATTGCAGGAATAGAAAACCACTTCTTTTGTTTAGGATACATTGTAGTTTCAGCTTTTACAGTTTTTCATGTAATTTGCATGAAAACTGTTCTTGATCAT
Source organism: Ara ararauna (assembly GCA_028858755.1). Taxonomy (NCBI): domain Eukaryota; kingdom Metazoa; phylum Chordata; class Aves; order Psittaciformes; family Psittacidae; genus Ara; species Ara ararauna. The sequence continues at coordinate 44,087,610 of CM054379.1, read as the reverse complement.
CTTGACTCAAGAAAAGAAGGTGAAAAAGGGCATGGTAGTACATACACATTTAATTTATATTGAAGTATTATGTGTTATGTAAGTTTGCACATAAAAATTGTTCAAGCAGACAGAAGAAAGTAAAATTCATCTGCATTCTATTTCCAGATATAACTAAAGATGCTTACCAAACTTAGATTCATCCCAACTAAGACTAGAGATTTTACTTCAAATGTCTAAGTGGAGCAACTAAATTTAGGAGAGTTGAATGTGTTGGTCCCACATTTGTTAATTATGAGGAAATGCAACTTTCCCAAGAATTTTATTTAGCTAGAGAGAGGAAAAGCAATTTTGTCTTTATTTAAAACACCAAAATTCCCTGTCTTAATTCTGTGGCAAGAATTGTGAGGCAGTTCTGTAAATAACAGTCATTTTTGTGGAGATAAATCAAATGGACAAGTTTCTACTTCCAATTCTATTTGTACTCAGTCAGTCATTTGAGTCAGTCCATTAGTACTGAGTCACTTTATTGTAGCAAAGCGAAGCTTCTCACTGATAGAGCTATATCTTTTGTTAGCCCTCCAAAGTTTGAAAACACAGCTTTTGAGATTCAAGTATTTTTCAGACTGTGATTTAGCAGTTGATGGACTAGACTTACCTGTATCAGGAAAGCAAATCATTATTAATTCATAAAATAGATGGTGAAATTGAAGAAAAAAAATATTTTCACAGTTGAAATAACCTTATAATTTCTTTTTACACATGCAAGTGGTTTTCACTTCCTATGGCTATTGCATCTTATCTGAATTAGTCTTTGAAGATAGTCTTTGTCTGTTTCTGTACCTTATTGAAGTTAGGGGTAAGTTTTGTATATAATTGTATGGTAACTAATAGCTTTATTTTATGTGGTGATATAAAATCCATTCAAATGACTAATATTTTAAGGCTTTTTTTACACAAACATCTTTTGAAGCTAGAAATATAGCACTGATGTACATACAAATCCTGCTATTACAGTGCGTTAATTTGGCTTATAAAAGGCATTTAAAAAACACTGAGAACCAGTAGAATTCAAGCTTCTGTGGGGCTACTTTAAAACATATGAGAGGCCTGCCCCATAAAGTGTGCTCCATCAGTCACCGTTTTCAACAGCTGTTCATTCAGTTTTAAGATTTGTTTAGTCATTAAATATAGTATTGATTAAAAGATGGATTTCACTTTTGTGGAGCAGCGCAGTATGAGATACCAGATTCCTGCTGTAACATTCCAGTGAGGCTACCACTTTATTTTAAAATGAATTTCCTTAACACAGTCTGCTTAAAAATCAGTGTAATTTTAAATCTTCCATGTAATTGCAACAATAAACTGTTGAATATAAATACATATCCAAACACAATCATAATAGATGTAAATTGTTTTACTGTCAATGACCCATGGACAAATACCAATGAGCTCAATGAGCTGTAAGTCAATATTGGCTTTATATTCATTAGATGATAGCATTTTGCAGACATTGTGTTGAACACTAAACTGTGAGACATCCTGGAACACATTAAAGGCTTATATTTAATGATAATATGACAGGTCTCATTTAAAATTGAGTACTGTACTTTGGTACATCATAGACACAAAGTAAGTTTTGTGTTACTCAAAATCAGAACATTTATACAAATATGAGAGTCAGTATGGTGGCTGTAATCTGATTATAAAACGATCTTCTGACAAATACAGCTAACTCTGGTAGTTAAAAACATTAAAATTAATTAACTGAATAACACTTGTGGATGAATCAAGTACTCTTTACAGTAGTAGAGTTGAGAGGTAAAACTATATTGCACCATTTTAATGTTGATTGCTCAATATTTCACTTACCTAGACATAACTGCATTTTGTGCCTTTTTTTTTTTTTCCTACTATAAACTGCATAGCTTTTATGAGGAAGAAATAAAAAATAGTGTGGGTGCTGTAATGTCAGTAGGGTCTGGTACAACAGAAACTTGTATGTGAGTTTCAAGACTGAACTCAGATACTTCTTTTTTAATGAACACCTCCCATTTAGTAAGCCTTAGTATTCCAGGAATGAAGGATTGTTACAGATCTTTAATGGTCAAGGAAATGTAAGAGAAGAGCACAAAGCAGGACTCTTTAGAAAAAAGACCAAAATTTGGTTATGCTGAAATTCATTTATGTCCTTAGAAATCATAAAAACTAAGGCTGGAGACGATTAACAGAGGCCATGTAGTCCGCTCCTCATGACTGAAGTGGCAGCTGTTCCTTGGAACATAAGACTGGGAGGGAAAAGGGCTGTCACTGGACTTTATCATTGGAGCCAACACAAAATAGATGTTCATTATGTTGTTCATAGCTATGTGATATATCGCAGACCATCAAATTCTACATATGATCCTTTAGCAATATTAAAAGCTATAGTACAAGACCAAACTATAAAATGCCAGAAAAATGTAAAAGAATCCTGAGCAGTCTTGGCTCTAAAGTAAACCATATCAAACAATACACAATAGATCATAGAATCATAGAATCATGTCGATCTTGCTGGAAGGCAAAAATTTACCACACATGAATGATATATTTTAACTTGAGTATATTACTGGGAGAGAAAATTAGAGACTTCAGAAAGGTAAATGCTATCAGAAATACTCGTACAACTGTTCATATATTCTTTTTTCATCTGTGAAAACTTCTGTGAAGATGTCAGAAAAAGGTGAGAGATACAAGAAAAACTATGTAGGGGAAATAAAATCTTTTCTGACCTCTATACATGATCAGTAAAAATTCCAAATCATGGTTTAATGCAGTGTAAGTAGGGCTAAACCCAACAGATTCCTTTGATGATGCTAATATATTGGATATCTTAATTTCTAATCCAAAGAATTCTCCTTTTTAATATAGTTTATTTCCTAAGCTTGTTAAACTTGGTTTTAATTTTATGTAGATTGTTTGCTTATGGTGCCCAGTCTGGGAGATCATTCCAAAACTTAACATTTTTTGTTGTTGACAACTGTTTTCAGTCTGTGTTTTCTTACAACCATCTGCTTGACCTTCTAATAGTATTCATATTTAATTCTTTAATTTAAATAGTTCCTTTTTATCCTAGATATGTATCACAGAATTACAGAATGGTTGGGGTTGGAAGAGGCCTCTGGAGTACATCTTGTCCAAGCCCTCTGCTCAAACAGGGCCACCTAGACCAACTTATCCAGGATCATATCCAGATGGCTTTTTACTGTCTCCAAGGATGGAGGCTCCTCAAGCTCTCTGTGTCAGTACTCAGTCATCCTCACAGTAAAAAAGTGTTTCCGTATATTCAGATGACATTTCTCCTGTGTTTCAATTTATGCCTATTGCCTCTTGCCTCTTGCCTCTTATCCTGTTACTGAACACCACTGAAAACAGCCTGACTCCATCTTTTTACTCTCTCCTTTTAAATATTTATACACATTGCTAAGATTCCCCCTAAGCTCTTTCTTTTCCAGTCAGAAAGATGTATACCTGCATCATAGTTTAAGCCCAGCTAGTAACTCAGAACCGTGCAGCTGTTTGCTCACTCCTCTCCTTTTTCCTTCCCCCATTCCTGGAGGGATGGGGTCCTGCTGAGCACAGGACAACCTGTCCTGCCTTAGAAGAAGTAATTCTATTCACAGTGTGAATCTTCCCAGTAGATCTTCTTCACGCATGTTCCATGTACCTACATTATCAAACTTGTGTAATGCATGCCAGGTGAGGGCTGATTCATCATTTGATCTTTGAGTGATTGTAATAATTCTTTGTCTTTATTTGAAAGCATTTGGTATAAATTCCTGTCTGATATTTGTCTAATCTGTTCTTAAAAAACATCCTGTCCTAGTGATTCCTCACCCGGTTGTCTACACAAGTTAGCAGTCCTTCCAGCCATGCACTGGAAGTTCTAACTAAAACCTTCCATAAAGTAGATTAAATTATCCTTTACCATATCCACGGTGAGCCATTTCTTCCCCTTGTCCAGATCAGTGTGATTCATACCTGCTTACAAGCTGCCTAGGCAGGTCAGCAGTTAACATGTGCTACTAACCAATACTGAAACTTTAGACCTAGAGAAATTTTTATTTCTTTATTAATTGACCCCATCTTTGAATAACCATCCCTCTACTTGATATATCAAGCCAAAATGTTAACAGATTGAAGAAATACCTGCAGCTTACTTCTTTAAATGCTGTACTGATTTTGGTAGGAATGTGTGGATTACATGATGCAAATAACAGCAACAGGAAAATATTGTTTTCACATTTTAATGTTTGGCTCCAGCTTATGGGTTGCAATGTTTCTTTGCTTTTTAAGTCCACAAACGGAAGCAAAAGCTGAAAATAGTTGAAATATTAAATGTCATTTTATTGATGATATAATAATATATTTACAATTCTAAGCCAAACAATTAGTCCACTCTAGTAAACAGTAGTGTACATTTAATATTAGAAGACTGTTTATCTAACCTCACAGAGAAAGTGATGTTTTGTATAAGGATTTCCAAAAGAATTAACATGAAAGAGGACAAGGTCAGAATAAGCAGTTCAATTGCATATTCAAAGTGATTATCATACTGCAGCATTTCTCCAGATTTTTTCAGTACTATGTCAACTGCTGTGTCACCTTCTCCTTTTCCTCATACTATGAACTCCTTACAGAATCAGATTGTCTTTCCAGAATTCCTTATGCAGTCTTCATTTCTTTTGTTCGATAAGACCTCAATATGTTTGGGGTCCTGAGACTACCTCATCCATGTAGGCTAGATTATTTTTGACTCTGTTGCACTGTTTCAAGCAGGCACAGATCTTGCTTTTAGAGGGAATACACTAGGTTGTACTATGCAGTTGAGAGCCAATACATTATACACTACACTGTTTAGGATAATTTCTCTTATATATCCTTACAGATGAGAGAAAAAAAAAAAAAAAAAAAAACAACCAACCAACAAACAAAAAAAACCCAAACAAAGCAAAACAAAAAAGAACCCTAACAAAAAATATTTGCTTTTCTGAACTACTGAAATGAGGGGGTTTTAGGTTAATGGAAATACTAAATCCGAAACTTTTCATCTGTGCTGTGATTCATCTATCCATCTTTTCATCTTCTTTCTTATTCATATATTGCTGTTTAAACTCTTTCTTAAAATAAAATTTTAAAAAGCAATCTCAGTGTTGCACTGTTATTTCTGATTCAATTCATCTGTTGCTGGTGTTACATATACACATTTTGAAAAGGTTCTACTAACTCAAATGTATTTTGTGTATAGTTTGGTGCCAAGTGACAATGTCTAGCGTCACTGAGTTTAAAAACATTGTTATTCTGTTTTCTTTAAAAGCCAAGAAGAAGCAGTCTCCTTAGTCTGTATTTTCTATATTTTTTTTTTGAGATGGATTAACTTTGTGGAATTTTAGAACATCAAAGATTTGCACACAACATATAGAGTACAATGACAAAAAAAAGATACCTCAGTGTAAAAATATGCTATTATTGAAACACTCTTCCATTTTTAGCAATAGGAAATTTTTTGCTCTCTCCACAGAAAGTCAACTCTGACGTTGCTCTTCTGCTTTCTTCTTTGTAATAATATGTTACTTATTTTGTCCCTCACACATGAAGTTATTCAGTTATATTAATTATAACAAATGAGGTGGAAGGAGACATACTATCCTCTACTGCCTCTGAATTGTTATAGGATACAGGATACAGGAATACCAGATTGTCGTGGTTTAAGCCTCTATAACTCACGCAGTTTTGCTCAGTCACTCCCCCCTCTTTCTTGCCCCCCACTCCCGGAGGGATGGGAAGGAGAATCGAAAAGAATGCAGCTCTCACAGGTTGAGATAAGAACAGTTTAGTAACTAAAGTATAACACAGACCACTACTGCTACCACCAATAATAATAATGACAAGGCAAATACAAGGAAAGAATACAATTTCTCACCACCTAAAACCAAACCCGACCATGCAGTGCACCCCCCACCCTTCTGGGTCTCTCCTCTCCGTCCTCCATCTTGGGCATGACGTGCTGTGGTATGGAATAACCTCTTTGGTCAGTTTGGGTCAGGTGTCCTGTCTCTGCTTCCTCCCGGCTCCCCTCCTCCCTGGCAGAGCATGAAACTCAGAAAGTCCTTGGCCAGACCAAAACATCACTAAGCAGTAACCGAAACACTGGTGTTATCAGCGCTGTTCCCAGGCCCAAAATCAAAAACACAGTGCTGCACCAGCTACCAAGGAGGAGAAAAATGACTGCTGCTGCTGAACCCATGACATTATCCACCCCTTATTCCATACCATTCACGTTATGCTCAGATTCCACATTGTCAGTATACCATCACATGTATATGTATATGCATACACACACACACAGAGAGAGGGAGAGAGATCATCCCTCAGTGCATAGACCAATCCCTACAAAGCTGCTGAGTCCATCCAGTCCATGATGTCAAGCTCCATCTTCTGTAACAGCCTTTCAGAGTAGGAGAGGCTGTGTGCAGTGTTCACACTCGTCAGTAACCTGGGCCACAGTGTCCATTGCCAAGTCCACCCCTCGATCATAAGTCCATCTGTATGCTGCATCTCTGCCCTGATGGCCTGAGGTGTCATGGGCCCACCAGGCTCAAAGTAATTCACTCTCCCCTCCAGCAGTTTCTGCAGCTTGTCACTGGGGACTCCATACAGCTGCCTTCCATCTCCAATGCTTCCAAAGCACTGGAGGGGCCCAGTGGACAAGATACTTGCCCATACAGTCCCACACACCCTGCCACTCATAACTGTCCAGGCTTGGGGAAAATCTCTTAGTCATCATAGATTGCAGACTAACCCCAGACAATGCCCACACCCCACTCTGCTTAACTCTGGGGACCAGACAAAATGGTTGTGGGTAAAACACACTGTGTATGCATGCCACCATGCTGATCCCCATCACAATCAGCAGGCAGGTCTCAAGGGTACCCAAAGGCCATTCAAACCCTTCAGAGCTCTCAAATGAGGCTGCTGTACTTGTCACTGGGGCTGGTGTAGCTGCTGTGCTTGCCGGCTCTCTCACCACCAGCTGCTCTTTGTCTGAGTCCAGAGCTTCCTCCTCTGCCTTGCTGGGAAGTGCTGCGGGGTCTCCTGCGTTCTCCTGCGGCTCCGCGGGCAGCTGCCGGGGAATGCTCTCAGCCGCCACGAGGCTGGGCTCGGCCGCGGGACTCTGTTCAGCCTCGGGGCCCGGCTTCTCTGCCGTCTCCTCCTGCCGCTCGGTAGCCTCCCCCTCCCGCGGCTCGGCAGCCGCCGGGCTGGGCTCAGTCGGGGGGCTCACCCCTTCTGCTACCTCCTTCCTCTGCTCGGCAGCCGTCGAGCTGGGCTCGGTGGGGGGGCTCAGCTCCTGCTCCCCGGGTCCGCTTCCCCGGGCCGTTTCGGCAGCCGGCGGCTCCCGAGGCAGCCCCCCCTCGGCTCTCCACAGCCTTGCCAGGACGGTGAAGAGCAGCCGAACTGCCAGGTACACATTCGCCCCCCACGGCTTCTGGAGCCCGCCCGTATCACAAGCCATTCCAATAAAGTACAATAAAACAAGAACCTTAAACCAAAACCCATATCTGAAAAATGCTAAGATAACAAATACCGGCTGTAAGTAAGGTACAACAGGCTGAAACCATGAACGCAAGAGAACCAAAAGCAACAACTTTAAGAGCCAATAAATCAGCATTGTGACGAGTGGCTATTAATCCTGTCGTTATCTCAACCCTTCGTGCCCCACGTTGGGCGCCAAAAAGAACTGTCGTGGTTTAAGCCTCTATAACTCACGCAGTTTTGCTCAGTCACTCCCCCCTCTTTCTTGCCCCCCACTCCCGGAGGGATGGGAAGGAGAATCGAAAAGAATGCAGCTCTCACAGGTTGAGATAAGAACAGTTTAGTAACTAAAGTATAACACAGACTACTACTGCTACCACCAATAATAATAATGACAAGGCAAATACAAGGAAAGAATACAATTTCTCACCACCTAAAACCAAACCCGACCATGCAGTGCACCCCCCACCCTTCTGGGTCTCTCCTCTCCGTCCTCCATCTTGGGCATGACGTGCTGTGGTATGGAATAACCTCTTTGGTCAGTTTGGGTCAGGTGTCCTGTCTCTGCTTCCTCCCGGCTCCCCTCCTCCCTGGCAGAGCATGAAACTCAGAAAGTCCTTGGCCAGACCAAAACATCACTAAGCAGTAACCGAAACACTGGTGTTATCAGCGCTGTTCCCAGGCCCAAAATCAAAAACACAGTGCTGCACCAGCTACCAAGGAGGAGAAAAATGACTGCTGCTGCTGAACCCATGACACAGATTCTCTTCTAAAAGTGGATTGGTGATGTTGGAAAGCTCTGTGCAAATCGCACAGAAAGGAACAGCTTATTCATTGAAAGATCACATGCATATGGAGACAGGGTCCTGTACCTCTCATGTCCACACTGTAGTGATACTGTTGACATCTCTTCTGTCCAAACTTGTTCCAATTCTGGTGTGGTGTCTATCTGCTTCTTTCAAGAATGAGAAAGGAAAAGGTTTTTCCCAGGCAACAGTCATATCTCCATTTTCTTGTATTTCTTACAATAGCCCAAGGTCCTCAATTCTTCCCGGTATATATGAACCTCTTTCAGACACCTTCTCCCTGGTATAGTTCTGTTCTACAATGATAGTAATGGTTACACCTTGGTGACCCAGTCTCAGACAGCCAAATGTTGCACTATCCCTACACCAGCCATTGCGTCTATCTCAAAATATGTACTGTCTTGCAGAAGATGTTATAGTAGAATAGAAACAGATGGAGGAGAAACTGTAAATTAATGTTGGCTTGCTTTTAGGCTGTGTGTTCATCATCTGCTTTAGAGTGCTAGGATTGACACTGATAGTAAAAATACATTTAACAACTACTGACCACCCTGTTAGAGGATGACTATAACAGATTTCAATTGCTCCACAACTGTGCACCTGCCAGTACCTTTAGTGTTCATACTCCCAGTAAGGGCTAACAGCCATTTGTTATCTTTAGAAAGAGGGACTGTTCTTTTGTATAGGACAATGAAGTTGGAACCCATTTTCTTTTAGCAAGGACAATGAACCATGAAATTGGGCAGAGATAGAAGTGAATCAGTGTAGTTCACACTGAAACGAACAGCCCAGTACCAGACTGCACAACCGTGTGTGATTTTTTTCTTTTTTTTTTTAATATCATTTCTGTTGCCTGCTCGGCCTGTGGGCATTGTTGTTTTTCAGACATTTTACATGTATTATATCAAAAACTGTACAGATTTTATACGTAAAATCTTGACTGATCATAGAATCATAGAATAGTTAGGGTTGGAAAGGATCTTAAGATCTTCTAGCTCCAAACCCCCTGCCAGGGGCAGGGACACCTCCCACTAAACCATGCCACCCAAGGCTATGTCCAATCCAGCCTTGAACACAGCCAGCGATGGAGCATTCACTACTTCCTTGGGCAACCCATTCCAGTGCCTCACCACCCTAACAGTAAAGAATTTCTTCCTTATATCCAATCTAAACTTCCCCTATTTAAGTTTGAACCCGTTACCACTTCTCCTATCACTGCAGACCCTAATGAAGAGTCCATCCCCAGCATTCCTACAGATAGCTTCCTGAGGGGGCCTATGTTGTCCCTATTCTGTCTTTTATTTGCTATGAACCTATAGAATCCCTTCCTGTTATCTTTAGCATCCCTAGCGAAGTTTAATTCAAAGTGGGCCTTAGCTTTCCTAACGTGGTCCCTAGCTTCCCGGACAACATCCCTGTATTCTTCCCAGGCCGCCTGTCCTTGCTTCAATCTTTTATAAGCCTCTTTTTTCCTTTGAAGTTTCCTCAGCAGCTCCTTTTCAGTCCAAGGAGGTCTCCTGGCCCTCCTGCTATACTTCCTTCCAGTTGGGATGCAGCACTCCTGAGCTTGTAGTAGACGACCCTTGAATATTAACCAAGAGTCTTGTGCCCCCCTGCCCTCTAGGGCTATATCTCATGGAACCATACTAAGCAGGTTCCTGAAGAGGCCAAAGTCTGCTCTCTTGAAGTCCAGGGCAGTGAGCTTGCTGCACTCTCTTCTCACTGTCCTGAGGATCTCGAATTCGACAATCTCATGATCACTGCAAGCAAGGCTACCCTGGAGTGTCACATTTCCAACCAGCCCTTCCCTGTTGATGAGCACAAGATCAAGCATGGCACCTCTCCTTGTTGGCTCCTCTATTACTTGCAGAAGGAAGTTGTCTTCCATGCAATTGAGGCACTTCCTGGATTGCTTGTGCCAGGACGTACCATCACTCCAACAAATATCAGGGTGGTTGAAGTCCCCCATGAGAACAAGGGCCTGCGAGCATGAGGCTGTTCTTATCTGCCTATAGAGTGCTTCATCCACTGAGTCCTCTTGATCAGGCGGTCTGTAACAGATCCCCATGGTAATGTCTCCCATCACTTTTCTCCTTTTAACCTTGACCTATAAACACTCTATCGACTGCTCACCTGTCCCCAGACAGAGTTCCATACTCTCCAGCCTATCCCTAACATAAATAGCAACTCCACCTCCCTGCCTGCCGGGCCTGTCTTTTCTAAACAGCCTGTAACCTGCCATTCCAACACACCAATCATAGAAGCCATCCCACCATGTTTCTGTGATGCCTATTATATCATACCCCCGTAGACACGCACACATCTCTAATTCCTCTTGTTTGTTCCCCATGCTATGGGTGTTTGTATAGAGGTATCTGAGCCAAGCTCCAAATGAAGCTGGCTCATTGACATCTGCATGATAATTGTTCTCTAATAGGGGGGAAGACAACATGTAAAGAAATAGTATGCTGCTGTTACCATGAGATCTTGGGCCCCATTCCTATTGGGATAGTCATTCTGTCTATCGTATTTTTATGCCTTTTGTCTCATATATGTTTTTCCGTACTTGTGTTTCTCCGTGCCATCTTCTGCTTGAGAACTGTGTACAGTTCTGGTTTCCTCAACATAAGCAGGACATGGAGCTTTTGGAGCAAGTCCAGAAGAGGGCCATGAGGATGATAAGGAGGCTGAAGCACCTCCAGTATGAAGGCAGGCTAAGAAATTTGAGTCTTTTCAGCCTGGAGAAGAGAGGGCTGCGTGGAGGCCTCATAGCAGCCTTCCAATATCTGAAGGAGGCCTGTAAAGACGCCGGAGAGAGACTCTCTGTCAGGGATGGCAGTGATGAAACAGGGGGTAATGCGTTAAAACTTAAACAGGGAAAGTTTAGATTGGATATAAGGAAGAAGTTCTTTTACTGTGAGGGTGGTGAGGCTCAGGAATGGGTTGCCTATGGAAGTTGTAAGTGCTCCATCCCTATGTTGAAGGCCAGGCTGGAAGGTGTCTTGAGTGACGTGGTTTAGTGTGAGATGTCCCTGCCCATGGCGGTGGGGTTGGAACTAGGTGACCTTAAGGTCCTTTCCAGCCCTAACCTTTCTATGATTGTATGATTCTAAAATAATTTTTAGGGGAGAGAAAGAAATATGCAGGATAAGGAGGACTCAAGCCAAGAGCAGTCTGAAATTTGGCTGACTGAGGCAATTATGCACTCACATGTAATAGAACATTTTTGTTTTGGCTGAAATTCTGGAAGACTTTATCATACAGGTTGTAAGATAAGCTCAGATCAGTGATTATCACTGCCTAGTGAGTACCAGTGCTTATCAGTCATTTCTAGTTCATGATAAAATGTAAATGTGATACAATTAAGCTTCATACAATCTTTTTTTAGGATTGTTCTTAAAGAGTTTATCAAAAAGTTATTTAAATCTGGTTTAAGCAAATCTTGGTGGTGTTTTTTTTCTCTTCAGGATGACCTCAGATGATATGATAGCCTACCACATTTAAATTTGTATTCACAGGTTTTCACATATACAAAACCTACAGTATAATCTAAACTTTTATCTCAAATAAAAAATGACAACAAACCAAAAACCAAAATAAACCACCTCTTTTCCCCGCAACATAATTTTGAAGAACTGAAATAATCTGTTGCCAAGAAGTGTATCATATTATATTTTCTACACGTTTTCTGTATCAATTAAACTGATATTTTTAATTCACTCATTAATTTTTCATTTGAGTAAGTAATTCACAACTGTTTATGCAGAAACTAATTTATTTTACATATGAATAATATAAATCTACAGGGCCTAATGCACTCACAAGCATCTTCAGTTTGAGGAAAGGCTGAAAGAGCTGGGACTGCTTAGCCTGCGGAAGGCTTGCAGGGGTGTCTCATTAATGGTTACAAATTAGAACAAACCATATTGAGTCTGAACACAAGAAACCACATTTTTACTGTGAGTAGTCAAACTCTGGGACAAACGACCCAGAGAGTTTATGGAGTCTCCACACTTGACAGATATTAACAGCCAGACTGAACATAACCCTGGGTAAGCTGCTGAAGCTGACTCTGCTTGAGCAGACTAAAGAATCTCCAGGGGTTCCTTGCAACCTCAGAGCTTCTGTAATTCTGTGAAATAGATTTTCTGCAATAGTATTATTTTATGTAATAAAGTTGTATCAAAACTGAAATCTAAGTAGCAGCAGGAATAACAACAAATATAAATATATACATTAAAATACTAGTTATCTGGAAAAAAATAATAGCAGGGAAGTTAACCTTTTGGTTTTTTCTATTTTCATTATTTGTTATGTTTATTCAGGTTTTTGAAGTTGAGAACTATTGAACAGAAAATAGAATATTCGGTTTTGAAAATACCAAAGTAGTGCACCTCTTTCTGGAACAACTTACTAAGGAGCTGGAGATAAGAACTGTAAAAACAGACCCTTCTTCCTGTATTGTTTCAGTTGAAATAAACTGCAATAAACCCAAGGAATTCTTGTGACATACAGTTTTTTATAGAAAAATCCCTCTAGATAATTCCTGAGATCTAGATTGCCTGTGATTAGACACCATCTCATACGAGATTCTCGACCATACAACAGTCTTACGCAGTCTGGCAGCCCACATGGGTCACTGTTTTCAGCACAACATGGCAGAGCAGGCTATAAGCTGCTTCCCCTTACAGATAAGCCCCTGTTATATATTCATCTATGTTCACTGATGTTAATTTTCAACAATATATATGTTTTCTACTTCTGGCCTCATTTGTTTGTTGTTTCAGGAAATTTGGTAGCTCTGGTGCAACTCTACTCAGAGAATCACTAATACTGGATGGTACCTTGAGGGATCCTCTCATTACATTCCCATGCTCATGCATGGTCAACTAGAGAAGGTTGCTAAACATACTGTCTAGGTGGATTTTGAACATGTTTAGGCAATTGGTTCCAGTGTTTGACCATCCTTACAGTAAATCTATTTTTTCCAAAGTTTTAAGTGGAGTTTTCTGTATTTTAGTTTGTGCTCATTGTCTCTTGTCCTGTCACTGGGCACTACTTAGAAATTTCAGGGTCTGTCTTCCTTGCTTCTCACAAATATTTTCTTCTCCAGGCTGAAAAGTCTCAGCTTAGTCAACCCCTGCTCATTTCAAAGATGCTCCAGGCACTTGATCATATTCCTTCCCCTTTGATGGACTTGGTCCCATTATGTCCAGGATGTCCACGTCTCTGTTGTATGGCTTTCTTGACCTTTAGTTTGTTCCTTTTTTCTTTTTTTAACAGTAAGCTAATCCTTCATTACTTCTTTAGTACTGTCTCATTTATTAAGCGCATATGTTTTTTCATGTTGTCTAATTTTGATCCAATGGTCTAGGTCACATGGCATCTTTCTATTCTCAAGTTAAATGGGACTAATTTCTTGAGTGGAAAAGCCATCAACCAGGAAATTTTATGAAATCACTCCTCTCTTCTTCCATGTTATTAATATATGCTCAATACTTACTAATTTTTTCAAGTGTTTCTGCAGGCAGGGGCATGAAAGCAGCTGTAGTGAACACATTTAAAATTGCATGCCAATATGCACAGACAAAAGCACTGAATATGTGCCCAGATATATTCCTCTATGATTTGTTAGTCAGCTTGAAAGATTATGATGTGTTCCATGTGAGGACCACCATATTTTTGCATTGCTTTCAGTGCCCCTCAGGAGGAAAATGTAACTCAGGGAGATTATGGTCTCTTTCGTATTGGAAAGAGGCTGTTTTGACAGATCTGTGTCTAGCATAGTGCACACTTTAATTTGGGGATAGCTGTTCTGTCAAGTGCATAGAAATAGCGGAATTAAAAGTGATGCTCAGAAAATGGCATATTTTGACCAGTGGGAAAGGAGTGAATAGGATCTCTTGTGGCTCTAGACTTGTAGTTTTTCTCAACTGGTTTCTAAATGGCATGTAAAGAGTGTATTTAATGTTCACACAGATGCCCTGTGAGACATGACCAAATTAGTCCTGTATGATTTACTATCAACAAGCTGTTCTCTATGTTTATCTATTAAGTGTTTAGAATGTTCTTTTTTTATATCCAGTGCATTGTCTTTTGAACACGTTATGGTGCTTTGGTTCACCATGAATAATCTGGCATAATGTCTGACTAGAGTGAGGATATTTGTAAAATGCCTTTCATCACAGTCTGTTCCAGTCCTTATAGCCCTCAGACTTTATCTTCTCCATATCTTTAATTTCAGAGCATGTCAGCATGCCTGAAGAGGTTCAGTAGATTTAATACTCTTATTATTTGCTGTTTGTACAGTTTAGCATGTGTTTTAAATCTCAGGCACTTAGTGTAAGAGTTACACTATAGTTACTTTTTTCTGTAAGTATTTGTGTTGGTATTAGGAGAATTACAGGTAAAAAGGAGCGGTGTCCAGGAAAAAAAAAAAAAAAAAAGAAGAAGTCAGGAAGAAATAAGGAAATCTTGAAGAATCAAAAAAATTAGTTTAAGACTGCATTAGTATTACTCAAGAAAATGGGAGAGTGAGACTTCGAACTTCTGTTTCTGCATTAGTCTAATAGAAGATTGCTTTAATATCATTCACACTGGATTTATAATCTGCTTGAGCAATTAAAAAATGTATTACGAAACCAAGTTTCATAAAAATTCTCAGTACAAGTATACCAGAAAGAATTATATTGATCAATAATTCAAGCATTAACAAGGATGATATTGTGAATGGTTGCTTCCTAATGAGCAATGAAGTGACTGATAATTTTCCATGATCTACAGTCAGTTTATCGTGCCAAGTTGATCTTGCACAGAAAATTTGAACGGGTACTATTCAGTACAGTTCATGACCACTACATTTTTTCAGACATTCTGTAAGTTGCCACAGAACAGTGCAGAGGTTTTCACCTCTTTATTTAATTCTTTGCTCTATGCCTCGCTCAAGGGCTGGTTCTGCTCTTAATTATACAGTGAGGCTCTCTGAAGAGTATTACAAATAAATTTTTACTAAATAGTAGGTGATATAATACCTTTTTTTTACTACAGTTTCTCTGACTGAGGTTAATGATTTTAGAATAAGAAAAAAAAAAAGAAAACACCAGCAGAAATCCAATTACAGAACTCATTTTAGTGTAGAGTTCAGATAAAAATAGAAAATGCTGAGAAGCAATTTGGAAACCTATGCCATAATGTAGAAAATTCCTTAGAGCTGGAACATTACAAAAGCAGGTAATCTCCTTGCATTAGATTTTTTGGTTGCAAGCAGGGCTACATGTAACAAAACTGGTTACCTTATCTATGTACTGACTTATGGAATATACATTATACAAAATGATTTTTCATCTTATTTTATTCCTAAATGATACGGTGATCACAAACTGTCCCTAAAAACTTTGCAGATAGAATCACAGAATATCTCAAGTTTGAATGGAACTATAGGGGTCATCAAGTCCAGCTCCCTGTTTCTTGCAGGACTACCTAAAAATAAACTATATGAGTAAGAGCATCATCCAGATGATCCTTGAATTCAAATGCTGTTGATAAATTTCATGCAGTTGGTTACTGCCCAGTGCTCTAGTCCATCCAGACCTCTCTGTAAAACCTCTTTACCAACAAGGGAGTCAACAGCATTTCCGTATTTACTATCATCTGCAAATTTACTGTACATCTGATTCCTGCATTCAGATATTTTAGGAAAAAAATTAAAGAGCACTGACCCTAAAATTGAGCCCTGAAAAACCTCACTGATGAGGTTTCTGACTGCAGGTGTGCTATAACCCCACTTACTATAACCGTTTGAGCCCCACCAATCAGATAATTTCTCACCTATCATATTATAGACTTGTCTAGCTGTGTGCTGGACATTTTGTTCAGAAGGATACTGTGAGAGACAGTGTCAAAAGCTTTGCTAAAATAATGAAAACCCCACACACATCTACTGGCTTCCCTTGGTCAACTAAATGGGTGACCTTGTCCTAAAAGGCAATTAAGTTAATTAAGCAGGACATTTCCCTCATGAACCCTTGCTGGCTGTGACCAATGACTATATTGTCTCTCAAGTGTTTTTCAAGAACTGCCAGAATAACATTCTTCATATTTTTACCAGGCACTAAAGTGAGATTGACCAACCTGTAATTATCAAGGTCTTTCTTCTTATCCTTCTTGAAAATGGGGACATTTGCCAGCTTCCATTGAACTGGGACTTCGCCAGCCTCCCAGGCCTGCTGAATAACGGTGAGAGCTCCTGTAATGACATCAGCCAGCTCTTTCAGTACCCTGGGGTGAATCCTATTGGACTCTATAGATTTATGTGCATCCAGATGGAGCAGAAAATATTGAACAAG
The DNA here is from genome assembly GCA_028858755.1 of Ara ararauna. Classification (NCBI taxonomy): domain Eukaryota; kingdom Metazoa; phylum Chordata; class Aves; order Psittaciformes; family Psittacidae; genus Ara; species Ara ararauna. Next base: position 44,070,908 of record CM054379.1, on the reverse strand, counting down.
TTCAGAGCTGGCTGGAATTTATCATCACTCCAGTCATGGTCTTCCAACACAGGGCTCTGGAGGCAACAGGGCCCATCATCTGTGTTGAAGATAGATAGAAGCAAAGCAGGCATTAAAAGTCTTTGCTTTCTCTTTGTCCATATTAGTGAGATAACTGATCTCATAAGTAACAACCCAGAAAGTATATAGAAATAAATTATTTACATATCTGACAAAAAAAAAAAAAAAAGAAGAAACAAAAAAAAAAGCAAAACTCAAGTTTTTAAAAGACTAAAAAGCACCTTAACATTGTATGTGATGATATGCACTTGAAAAAACTTGGGATTTTCCAGAAGAGGTCTTAACTTTTCTAGAGTACATTTTGCAAAGAGTAATTGAATATTCTGTCACATTAAATATATGTCATATTAATTATTTCATTGAGCAGATTTATTTTTTCCTCTGGTTTATACACAGACCAACAAAGAGAAAATAATGACATATAATGACATAATATGTAAGCTAAGTGAATTTGCTGCATTTGTAATTCTGGTAGCATAAATTCTAATTATAGAATTATAACAACATGCTATTAAGGGTCAAATATGACATATTGTGTTGACAGACTATTTCATAAGATGATACTTAATGGTTACCTATGAAAATGTGGAAGATTAGCAAGGCTGCAGAGTCTGGAGAGGCTTTTCTAATACATATAATTAAAAGGAAACTGATTTAAAGAAAAGGAATGGAAGAATTGTCATATTGGAAGTAAATTATTGAAATACATACTCAGAAGCTCGATATTTAGCTATAAGGATGCTACAAATTATAATTCTAAGTTATAAGAATATATTTATACAAGAATGTTTTGTTCATTGTGTTGTGCCTATGATTAAAAAAAAAAATAAAAAAAATTATCAAACTTTCAGATCATTCCAAAGATGACTAGGTGACTTATTTTTTTCAGTCACCTACTCAGACACTGGCTATTTTCTTTCAAAGAATGAACAAGAGGGAATCGCAGGTGAGAAGTAGAAGATGCCATGCAGCTTCATTTTTGCAATTCTTTTGATACTGCATACAGTATTTTTTCCATAGGATTCCTACCAGGTGAGTAAAAAGCTGATTGTAAAGCTGTACAAAAAGAATGGTTATTAAAGGTTTACTGGAAAACTTGAAGAATGGACTGAGCAGAATTACAAGGAAGTCTGTGATGGCTCTAGTAGAGTTCAGCGGTTTTATTAACACCCTGGCTGATGAATGGCAAATACACTTATTAAATTTACAGATGACATCAACCTTCTGGAGCCTGTAAGGATGTTGAAGTTGAATTCAGAATAATTTAAAGAAAATGGTAAAAAAAAAATGATGCAATTCTACAAGGGCATTTACAAGGTGAAAATAATCAGCTGAATGAAATGTTGATGAAGAAGAGTTGGCTGTTATTGAAGAAATTGGATTATCTTATCTAGACAAAAAGGGAGAAAGAAAAGATATACTATAACAGCCTTTATATATAGAAGATGTGTGCCAAGAGGAAGGTGATAAACTGTTTTTTTCTATGTCACCTGTAGATAACCTAAGAAATAAGAGACTTGCATTACATTGAGCACTATTTCTGTGAGGAATTTTTTTGTAAGAGTAGTTAAGGATTAGGACGCATTTGCTAGACAGGATATCACTGCCAGAATATTTTTAAGTAAATAGGAACAATATGGACCAGCTGATCATTCCAGGCTAATGGGGTGAACTAGCTGACCTACTATTAAGTTATTTGGACACATGTGTTTTGCATGATTATACATATGCATGTATGTATAATTCAAGACATATGCCTCATTGGAGCAATGTTTTAGTTCACTAGTGTGCTTCTTTTATTAGAAACTAAATAACATGACTTAATTTTAAACATAAACCTTTTTGACAGTTGCAAATTAAAATTCAGATGTCTTTCTGCACTACTGTAAATTAATAGCTACTTGTCAGCTCTGCTACGTTGAGTGTATGCATGATCTTAGACAAAAGGATATTGCCAGTTGTGCTGATTCTGAAATGCCAGTAACTGTGCATGATTTCTATGATAACTAGCAAGTTATCAATAAAAAAAAAGTCTGGATAGTCTCTATCAGTGTCAGAAGAAATTGTGAAAGTGAATAAATAAATAAATAGAATTGTAGGTTTTTCTTCCTTTTGGCAGAAATGAATTTTCTGCTTAGTAAATAAGTACTGGTTTTGGGTTTTGGTTTGGTTTTCTGTACAAATGTAGCCTGAACAACGAAATTGTCTTTTTTTTTTTTTTTCTGTCAAAATGCATAGAACCATAAAATCATAGAATAGTTAGGGTTGGAAAGGACCTTAAGATCACCTGGTTCCAACTCCCCTGCCACGGACATGGACACCTCACACTAAACCATGCCACCCAAAGCTCTATCCAACCTGGCCTTGAACACCGCCAGGGATGGAGCATTCACAAAGTCTCTGGACAACCATTCTGGTGCCTCACCACCCTAACAGTAAAGAATTTCTTCCTTATATCCAATCTAAACTTCCCCTATTTAAGTTTGAACCTGTTACCCCTTCTCCTATCACTGCAGTCCCTAATGAAGAGTCCATCCCCAGCATCCTTATAGCCCTCCTTCAGATACTGGAAGGCTGCTCCCTTGCTACATTATCAAGTGTAATTTTATAAGACATATAGAAACCATTTTTTTTCAATGATTCTTAGTTTTGGTTCAGCTCCTTTAGTGCACCAAAACCTAGGATTTACATCTGCATCATTACTGACTCTTCCCTTATGATTTCTGCTACCCATTTTTGTTTTTTTCTCCTTAATCTGAAGTCAATAATCAAATATCCTCCAATTTTTCCCTCCTTGCTGTATAATCTCCGTGTGAGATGTCTGCTGCCTGCATTTAGTGACTCTCCCTATTTCTTGTATACTTCTTATCCTTTCCAACCTCTCAGCTAGAACTTGCAGAATTTAACAAAACTCAAGTAGGCTTTTCTACCTTTCTAACATTCTAGGAAATCAATTTTTTGGCACATCTGACATTGTTTGATGGGCTACATTTTTCTACAAATCACAATCTGCTCATGAAATACAGTAATAACAACTCTGAACCTAGAAAGTGCTACTCAAAATGTTTTGGAGAACAGTATAATATAAATTGCTTGTGATCGAGAATACTTAAGTGAAATAGCAAACATATAATCCTTTAATGCACTTTCATATTCTAAAGCAGGCTAAGATTTGTAGGTAATAGTAGGAAATCTGTTCTTTGGCTGATGGGCATGGTTAGCAAAAATCCTATTTCTTGCTGTTTCAAGTACCTGAGGATTATATTTAGGGTATATTAAATATCCAGCTCATTCTGATCATAGTTCTCCTGATAATTTTATGACACTGTGTTAATCATCCCTCACTAAACATGTTTAAAAAGTGTTGGGGAAATTATTATTATTATGACCTTTTCCATGTCTGCTATTTTCATGACTTATTAAGAATTTTGCAAAATGAAGAGTTTATGGAATCCAGGGAAAAAGGAAACTCAGGATACAAGTATTTTACATACCAAGAAACAGAAATCAGTAGTTTATGGATCTGGATATGTGACAAAAAGTAATCTTACAGCAAAATGGCAACATGAAAGGTAGGAACCAGATCACAGTATATGAAGACAAAAGTAAAACTGATAAAGAGTAAGGCTGGAGGTTTTTCTTATTTTGTGTTGGGATTACACTGGATTAGCCCTATTTGAGTAAAAGAAAGTAAGACTTTGTAAATAGACGTCTTGAGTCAACAGTAAGAAAACTCTTCATCTGGCCATTCTACAGAACTCTATCGAAAAAAGTCTGAATCAGAACTGGTTACAAGGAGGTAGATTAAAGAGAATGAAACAACCAAAAATGATCAATTTCAAGAACCTGAGCAAAGAATTGGAATTAATTAACACAAATATGTTTAAAAAATTATACAGAGAATAAGTACATATTACCAAATTTAAGAAAAAATAAAAACCTGAGTGTTGCATTTATGGATTTCATAACTGGAGAAAAAAAATATTTTTCCAGTTAATAATATTAATGGATAACAGAATAATGGAAGGTGGAAAGGGAAAGTAAATTTGACCTCCAAAACACTCAAGAATATATAGGTGACCACATGAAAATTGTTACAACTGGAAGCACTTCAAAAGGTGACGATGCAGAAACGTGTCTCACATTTGGAAATAAAACCTTAAAATTTCATATTTGAAAGGTTATTCTTCTGAACCACTAGGACTTTCAGATTGTAAATCAGTCACAGGTTTTGAGGGGAAAGCAGTCAACTACATATTATGGTTGTAGTGCCAGTATGCTAAAAGTGGAAATTGCAATGCTTTTTAAGATAAGCCAACTTCCACAGTCTGAGCGTATTGTTTTAAATGTACTGTATTTCAGAGTGACAAGAAATAATAAATGTCATGTTTGAATTGCATAACAAAGATATTGCTAACAAAACAAGTCAGCTCTTGTATAATAGAACAAGTTTATTGGAAATGCACATAAACTAAGGCAATTTACTGTGTATTGTTTCTGATGTATAAATTACGAAAATGTACGTCTGTAATGGGACAACCAACACTTTGCCATCCTAAATTTGCCTTCATCATTTCTCAAATACATATTCTATCTCCCCTTATACTTACATATATTATTTTTTATCCATGGCTTGATTTGGCAAGGAGTACTAGAGATATGCTTGTTATAATGTGGAGAATCAGCTGCTTTTGATTATTCTGTATCTTGCTTCTAGTAGCTTCAAATGAAGGTCATAAACTCGAGCAATAAAAATGAGAGTGGACAGCTGAACAGTTTCTCCATGCCCACTACGCCACTCACAGATTTGTAGACTTTTACTATATCCCTTCTATATGACCCCCTTTCAGTTCTTTGTGCAGCCTGTTATGCAGCCTGTCTGTTTCACAAATTTCTAATGGCAGGTATTTTCTCTTTGCAGTTGAAGTTTAGTATTGCTGAAGACAAAAAAAGAAAAATCCCCAAATAAGAACCTATTTATAGTGATGTTATGGAAAAGTCCAACAATATACCATGCTTTGTTATCTGTCATTTTTACATTTGAAAAGGGTTAAAAGAAAAGCTAGGAAAAAAAAGAATTAATTACTTCTAATGTTTTAAAATGTAAGTCGAAATCAGATTGACTTTTGACAGATATGGAGTCTTATATAAGATAAATGCAGTCAGGATCAGCTCCTGAATTTTACATTTTAAGCCAATTTGAGCAAAAATCAACAAGGAAAACATAATCTAGCAGGCAAGTGACTCTGATGACAGGTTTTTAACTTGAACTTAACTTGTCCAGCTGACTTATAAGCTCCACAAAGAATGTTGGCTTACAACATCAAGATACATGGGAAATAGCAACTCTAATGGATACCAAAATGATAAAGATAGCATTCTGTGAAGATGAATGCCTCAGAAGAAAACTTTAAAATCCTGTAATTAATGAAGACTGTGATTTATTGCAGTATGCTCAATTTTACATTGGAAGGTACTATATGAAGCACATGTATTGATTAACATAAATCCCGTCTAACAGTTTCATCTATGGATAATAATGATGTGTATTGCACACTTATATTTTACATTGTTTCTATCCCTGCATCCCATAATTAAGAGTAATTCTCTCATTGGGGTATCAAAAAGAATTGTAAGTGGGAGGACAATTTGATTTCTATACTGAGAAAAAAAGAATAACCTTAAAAACCTACTTTTCCACAAACCTTACCCTTTAAAATCACTTCAGCTGCTGGAAATATGTCTATCTGGTATGGAGGACAATGGCTGAAGTACAAGTAAGGGGAGGTCTGGCAGACTGATTAAATCACACTCCCACCAACTCATCAAGGGAAGCGCCATGTGCTTATCATGGTGGAAGCAACCACCAGATGGCTGGAAACATGCGCTGCGCTCCACACCACTGCCCGCAACACTATCCTGGGCCTTGAGAAACAGATTTTGTGGTGACACAGCACCCTAGACAGAACTGAGCCAGAAAATGGGACTTATTTCCATAACAACCTTATAGATGCTTGGGCCAAAGAACATGCATTGAGTGGGTATATCACATCCCCTACCATACACCAGCTTCTGGGAAAATAGAATGGTACAATGGGCTGTTAAAAACTACACTTAGAGCAATGGGTGGTAGGACTTTCAAGCATTGGGATACACACTTACCAAAGGCCACCTGGTTGGTCAACACCAGAGCATTTGCCAACAGGGCTGGTCCAGCCCAGTCAGAACTTCTACGTACTGTAGAAGGCGACAAAGTTCCTGTGGTGCACATAAAGAATTTACTGGGGAAGACAGTCCGGGTTATTCCTGCTTCAGGTAAAGGCAAACACACCGTGGGATTGCTTTTGCTCAGGGACCCGAGTATACTTGGTGGGTAATGCGGGAAAATGGGAAAGTCCGATGTAGACCTCAAGGGGATTTGATTTTAGGGGAAAAAAGCCAATGACCTCAGTTGCATGCTGTTACCTGCTATGTAGAGCTTTTATAGCCCAACAACAAGATGTCTTGAGGTCTTCAGCGACTGGCCCTGACTTCCCTCTGACCATCATCCCAACAAAGAATGAACTTTGATGAAACCAGACGAGTTCTGTGGTAAACAATCAGCATCAGCAGGCAATGATCCAAAACTGCACACAGCCTCTCCGGCTCTGAAAGACTGTTGCAAGAGATGGAACTCAACATCATGGACCGGATGATCTCTCTCTCTCTGCGAGTGTGGCTGCATATATATGTATATATATACGAGTGATGGTATATTGAAAATGCAGGATCTGAGCATGATGTGAATGCATGGACTAAGGGGTGGATGCTGTCCTGGATTCAGCAGTAGCAGTCATTTTTCTCCTTCTTAGTAGCTGCTGCAGTGCTGTGATTTTGACTTTCGGCCTGGGAACAGCGCTGATAACACCGTTGTTTTTAGCTATGGCTTAGTAACATTTAGTCTGACCAAGGACTTTCTGAGTCTCATGCTCTGCCAGGGAGGAGGGGAAGCCGAGAGGAAGCAGAGACAGGACACCTGACCCAAACAAGCCAAAGAGGTATTCCATACCACAGCACGTCATGCCCACTATATAAGCTGGGGGCTGTTACCTGGAAGGGCTAGATCACTGCTTGGGTTGGGCTGGGTGTCAGTTGGTGAGTGGTGAGCGGTTGTATTCTCTTCCATTGCTATTTCCCTTATCAGTATTATTATTGGTGGTAGCAGTAGTGGTGTTGTGTTATACCTTAGTTACTGGACTGTTCTTATTTCAACCTGTGGGAGTTACATTCTTTTGATTCTCCTCCCCATCCCTCTAGGAGCAGGGGGGGAAGGCGGGGAGTGTGCTAATGACTGCGTGGCTGATTTACGGCTGGCCTTAAACCACGACACTTCTCTTCACCAAATGAACAACTCCAACTCTGTCCTCATAGGAGAGGTGTCCCAAACCTGTAATCATTTCTGTAGCCCTCCTCTGGACTCACTCCAATAGATCCATGTCTTTCTTGTGCTGAGAACTCCATAGCTGGACATAGTACTCCAGGTAGGGCCTCATGAGAGTGGAGTAGACAGGCTGAATCACCTCCCTTGACATGCTGGCTGCACTTCTTTTTATGCAGCCCAGGATACAGTTGGTTTTCAGAGCTGCAAGTGCATATTGCTGGCTTATGCCCAGCTTTTCATTCACCATTATCCCCAAGTCCTTCTTTGCAGGGCTCTAAATACCTCAGTTCCCCAGCCTGTACTGACAGCAGTGATTTCCCCAAACCACGTGCAGAACCTTGCACTTGGCGTTGTTGAACCCCATGAAGTTCACATGGGACCACTTCCTGAGCTTGTCCAGGTCCCTCTGCACAACATTGCATCCCTCGGGTGTGTCAACCATACCAGTCATCTTCAAGTTATCTCCAGATTTGCTGAGGGTGCACTCAATCCCACTGTCTATGTCAGTGATGAAGGTATTAAACAGTACTGGTTCCAACAGAGACCTCTAAGAGACACCACTTGTCAGTGATCTCCATTCAGGTATTAAGCCGTTGACCACTACTCTCTGATATAACCATCCAGCCAATTCCTCATCCTAATAGTCCATCCACCAAATCTGTATCTCCAATTTAGAACAAAGGATGTGGGGGGTGGACTGTGTCAAAGGTTTTACAGAAGTCCAGGTAGATGACATCTGTAGCTCTTACGTTGCCTATTGTTTCATTAAGGAAGCATGGAAAAGTACTCACTTTTCTAATCGTGTGCTTTGGAAAAAGAAAAGCGCACAGGATGCTTCTGAAGTAAAATCTTGGGAAAACACTCATATCTGAATACATTGATACAGTTATTTAATGCAAAATATTGTAGGTTTTCACAGCATTATTTTTTAAATTTATATATAAAATGAAGTTATTTGATATACATGGAATTCATGGAGCAGTATTATAAGATATATTTGGTTTTGAGGATTGATGTTAAGATAATAACTAAAAAGGAAAAAGGGAAAGTAGTAGAGAGTGTATCTAGTGAAAATAAAATGAGATTAGAAAACCATACATTTAACTTCAGAACTCAGCTATTCCAGCATGCTAACAAGAATCAAGAAGCTCAGCCCTGAATAATGAAGGAAAATGCAAAACATCAGTATCCTAAGGGAAGTACCATCCTCACTGATCTTGTGAGCTATTCTTATGGTCTTTCTGATGACAATCTTTCCTCTTGTAGTTTGAGTCAGCCAGGTCCTCAGAGAGTGATACAACATGGAAGACTTACTCATTACAAGAATTGTTCATACAAGAGATGTGGACAATAGTAATATTCTTCATAGTTAAACCCAGATTGCTTTTATCGGCAGCAGCGAAGACTGATAGGAGGCATAAACTCAACAACAAAGACAAAAGGAAGTTCCACCAGAGCAAAGTGCTGCACTTTCCCTGGGTCACTGGTATACATAAGCAATGTTCATGTTGTGGCTACTTATGGCAAAGTATCTATTGTCCAGGTGCTCATAATTAGATTAGCAATTGGTTATCTTATTTGCAGTCCGTCTTATTATTTCCTCTTTCCGTAAGTTTGAGACCAAAACTGGAGGCTTTCTCACAGTCTATCCAAAAGATACTGGTGTTTCATATATTGCTTTGGGCAGTCTGCTATGTGTTTGCTAATCAGAAGCTGGATCTCCTTAAGTTTCATTTGTGTTTTGTATCACTTCTCTATTGTGTAAAGGTATTTTTTTATCAGTTTGATTCTTTTTCTTCTATTCCTTATCATTAGTAAGAATGCTTTGATTAGGGTAATGTCGTGGTTCAATCCAAGCCAGCAACTCAGAACCACCCAGCCTTTCGCTCACTCCACACCCCCTTCCTCCCCCAGCTCCCAGAGGGGTGGGGAGGAGAATCGAAAGAATGTAACTTCCCCTGGTTCAGATAAGAACAGTCCAGTAACTAAGGTAGAACACAAGCCACTACTGCTGCCACCAAGGATAATAATTGTATAAGGGAAATTGGATAAGGGAAGTACCAAGGGAAGAGAACACAATTGCTCACCACTCACCGACCAGTACCCAGCCCAACCCGAGCAGTGATCTAGCCCTTCCGGGTAAGTGCCCCCAGTTTATATACTGGGCATGACGTGCTGTGGTATGGAATATCTCTTTGGTTAGTTTGGGTCAGGTGTCCTGTCTCTGCTTCCTCTTGACTTCTCCTCCTCCCTGGCAGAACGCAAAACTCAGAAAGTCCTTGGTCAGAGTAAACATTACTTAGCAACAACTAAAAACATCGGTGTCATCAGCGTTGTTCCCAAGCTGAAAGTCAAAACCACAGAACTGCACTAGCTATTAAGAAGGAGAAAAATGATTGCTACTGCTAAACCCAGGACAGGTAAGTAGCCAAGTTGCTCTCCAGACACTTCCATTTGCCTTGTTTTGTAGCTAAATTTATTTCAGCAGAGTACCAAACCAAAATGTTTCAGCATCTGCTTTTGAGATGATATCTCTTCTAAAGAAAATCTTACTCTGTGGTAGGTTAGCATGGGCTGGCAACCAAGGACCCATCCAGCTACTCACTTATTTTCTCTCTTAGCTAGATAGGACGGAGAAAATAGGAAGAAAGGGAGTTAGAAAGTTTGTAGCTTGAGATAAAGAAAAGTAGATTACAGTTACCTGTAGGCAAAACAGACTAGTCTTGGAAGAATTTATTCAAGTTATTGCCAATTAAAATAAATATTTAATTACTGATTCAGGTAGTGGGAAACAAAGCAAACAGGAAAAACAAACAAACACAAAAACCCCAACCCATTTACACACCTACGGAAAATAGATTTTCCTCTTCCTTTCACAGGTTCAGCTTTGGTCCAGGCACCTCTTGGCACTGCTTGTATTGCCACAAGTTGCACTCAGTGCTTTCAGTGAGATGATAGATGGTGCGGTGGGTGGTTGAGGCCTGGATGTAGAGGTTACCTTCTGCTGTTCCATCCTTCATGCTCTGTTCTTCTGCTCTGGCGTGGTTTCTCCACAGGCTGCACTTACTTTGTGGCAAAACGGCTGTGCCTGATCCACCACGAAGCACCTCCTCTTCGTTCCCCCTGCCCCTCTTTTTCTAGGCTCTGCTTCACTCCCTCATTTACTCCCCTACTTCCTCCTGCCCCCTGGAAGCACAAGAAGGGATGGGGAATGAGTGTTGAGGTCAGTGCACAAAAGCTGTAGCTTTGTACTTCTGCAGCTGTAATACAGGCAAATAGAGATACTTTAATAGGATGTAAGAGGGCATAGGACAGAGCTGTGAGCTAATGGCTTTGCCAGCCTATCAAAAAAACCCTAGAAGTTGCAACTGGAAAAAATAAGCAAAATACAAAGACAAAATTGAAGAAGTAGCTGTTGCTGTCTTAAGACTTTTGAATAAAATAAATAGCTCCTAAAGGTTTGGTATGGAACTGCATGAAAAATTTATATCAACAAGGTTGCAGTAGTATTACAAATGGATTGACACTTTAAATATTACGTGAATACACTGAACTTCAAGAATGTTTTTTATCTTTCTCTTACTTTCCCAGAGAGAAGAAGGAAGGAAAAGTGCGCTTTCCTCCTAACCTGTCAGATGTTTCTGTGCTTTGTTCTGTGTGTATGTGTGCTTTGTTGGTTTTGGGTTTTTTGTTCTGTTTTGTTTTTGTTGGGATTTTGCTTGTGTGTTGTTTTTTGGTTGTTGTTGCAGGGTTGGTTTTCTTTTTCACATTAGCCATCATCACTTAATTCACCACACTGTAAAATTTGTGTAGGGAGTCACCATGCGCTTCATTACCAAAAAATGCTTATGTTTTAATCTTGATTTAATGTATCTTCAGAAGAACTCCTGCTTTGACTGCAAGAGTGCTATAAACAATAGTGAAATAATATGTAATTTTAAAAGCAAATATCCATGGCTGGCTTGAGTATACCTGTTTGCATCAAACCCAAGTGCATACTAGTTGCATAAATATTTACAGATGCTGCTAGTGGTCTCCTTTGTAACAACTATAAAGCTATAATAGCTAAATAAATTGCCTGCTATTGTTAAAATAAATGGTAAATTTGATTCGTAATTATTGAATAAAATATGAGCACATAGATTCTATTTTCCATTCTTCTGCATCTGCTGCGCAAAGTAAGTACAGACTGCTGCTATTCTGATCTAGCATCATGTATAATCCACATCACATTCAGATTATATTGATGCAAATAACTAAAGGTTCAGAGTAATGAGATCAACTTAAAACTGTTACTGAAAGGAAAAATAATTTAGTGAAAAGCAATTTTCTTGATCTACTTTATGGTTATTTCAGAAGAAGAAAAAACGTATGGTGACTAAAAATAGTTGCTAGTCAGATGCAAAAGTTGCAGAACTTCTTGCAGAGGTTAATGGATAAATATTAATTCTTTAGGACTGGACTATGGTGTACTTCAGGGATCGGTGTTGGGAGTGGTCTTGTTCAACATCTTTTGTTGGTGACATGGACAGTGGGATTGAGTGCGCCCTCAGCAAGTTCGCCAATGACACAAAGCTGTGTGGTTCAGTTGATAAGCTAGAGGGAAGGAATGCCATCCAGAGAGACCTTGACACACTTGTGAGGTGGGCTAATGCCAACCTTATGAAATTTAACCATGGCAAGTGCAAGATCCTACAGCTGGCTTGGAGCAATCCCAGGCACAGCTGCAGGTTGGGCAGAGAAGAGATTCAGAGCAGCTCTGTGGAGAAGGACTTGAGGGCATTGGTCGATGAGAAAATGAACATGAGCAGGCAGTGTGCTCTCGCAGCCCAGAAAGCCAACCGTATCCTGGGCTGCATCAAAAGGAGCATGACCAGCAGGTCAAGGGAGGTGATCCTGCCCCTCTACTCTGCTCTCGTGAGACCTCACTTGGAGTACTGTGTGCAGTTCTGGTGTCCTCAACATAAAAAGGACATGGAACTGTTGGAACAAGTCCAGAGGAGGGCCACGAGGATGATCAGGGGACTGGAGCACCTCCCGTATGAAGATAGGCTGAGAAAGTTGTGGCTGTTCAGCCTGGAGAAGAGAAGGCTGCATGAAGACCTCATAGCAGCCTTCCAATATCTGAAGTTTTGAGCTTAGAAGCAGTTTGGGAAGGATTGAAAAAAACATGAAACACTACCATATTTTGGATTCCCTTTTCTCTCCTTTATACTCCCATGAGAAATGTGTTATGTTGAAAAAGGCAGATTTACCTAAGCTAAGGATGTGTTCCAGTTTCATGACATTAAGAATTTGGCTGGAAGACGGTTGTGATGTAAGTCATGATAATCAAGCTGGCTGATATTTTCTATAGATAGCCTTATCATGTGAGCTGGTATTTTTCCCTCTGTAGTTGAATAATGCATCTTAATGTCACACTACCTTAATTTCAGAACTGCCCTGTAAATAAAGTTAGATTAAGCACTTTGAGATATGGCAGTTACCTATACACTATGGAAATATTTAGTGTCCTAAAATTATATTCTTTATCAGTGAATGCATAAAATACCATTAACATTACTAGGAAATATGTGCATGCATCGACAAGAGGTTATATTCTTCAAAAAGACAATGAGCTCTGCAGAAAGATATTTTTAGACTTATCTCCAAACGATATGGTGTCAGCTATCAAAGTAACATATAACGAGCATGGGGTTAGAATTATTAAATGCCAGGCTACACTATATGACAATAGCTGTTAGGTAAGATACTGTTGGTGACATGCATTTCCCATGAAAGTGAGCTTACTGAAAATATTCATAAACAAAGCTGTCTTTAATGGGTGATTATTAATAGCAGTGTTTACTGTATCAGCATTGCTATATTTCTGTTGCAATGTTATTTTCCTTATGTAAATATTTTTTTCCCCCTGGATTTTCAAGTGCAATGTAAATATTCAGAAAGCATTTATACAGGATCTGGGACTGTGAATTACTAAATTCATTGTTAGTCAGCCCTACAGACATAGGTAGGGCAATGGAAATAAAAATTTTCTGAAATAAGTATTGCCTGCATTTGAGGCTATAGCCACCCCATTGGATAACAGAAAGCTGGAGAAGCTTGAGTGATTACATTTTGGAAACACATCCAAAGCATTACTGTTTCCAAAACGAAGTTGTGAAACTTTTTTTCTGTTTTCTCTGCAAAGATGTGGTGCTCGGTTAGTCCATCCCAGTTGTGGCTCATTCAACATATTTGAAAAACATGGCTCCAGCTCATCTGGGGATATCTTGAATGAGCCAAAGGGTTCTTTTCACTTTATTGTTTTCCTCATAACTGAACACTGGTGCATACATTTGGCTACTTCAAAAATACTCATTAGTGAAAGCAACAGTGAATCTCCAATCTTCTGAAAACTGCGAAGTGGTCCAATGAGATGTTATAGGGTGATTATCAGACCATTTTATCTTCCAAAGTGACAGTCATTTACTGAGGATTAAAGGTAAAAATCAGAATTCTCAATAATGTTGCCACTTTAACTAAAATACAAAATGTATGCAAGAGTTTAGCTTCCATTCAGATGATGGACAAGAGGCAGGAGATTGACAAGTTGTGCATGAACCCATTTATGTTAGTCTCATTAAAAAAGAAACAAAGGCGATAATGCAGGCTCCAAGCACTTAATTGTGTAAAAACTGAGCCACAAAGAGAAAGCAGCAATGATTTTCCACAAACTTTCTGGAGCCTGTTAACATAATTCTTCTGGAGGGAGACTCCACAGATTGCTAAGAAAAAGACAGTGCAAAGGAGTGTTTCCTCTTTTTCTAATGCCTCATAAAGGAAGTATCCTTCTGAAAGAAAATGGAAGGACTGATGCCAGTGCTTTATAGATATTGGCTTTATGAGCAACTTGAATTCTCAGAAAACAATCTTTCAAAAATGAAATAACCTACACAATGCAAAACACAATTATGTGAAAAAATTAAAATGCTGCTTCAAACAATTAAAACCACTGAGTTAGAATATAACTGATAGAGTGGAAAGAGCACACCTAATTCAAATATCAGGAGTGTAAATTTTGTTGTCACTACTTTAACTGAATCATAAAACCACTAAAATTAAATCTTTTTTCCCTGACTAAAATCAGCTTATACTTCCAACAGGACGATTTATTTAAAATACTTGTATTCCCAAGATACTCCTTGTCCTCCTTTGGTAAAAAAATTTGATGACATTTAACACTTTCATCAAAATGTGGGGTATTTTTTTCAAGCAGCTCTGGTTCTGACAGAATATGGAAGATACAACTTGTGTGTTTTCATTTTCAGTTAAGTTCCAATATTCAAATTCAATTCCTAAGCATATTATTTTAATATAAATGGCAAACTTTAAGCTCTAGAAATGCATTAGTATTTTCACATTTTCACAGCTCATGATACATAGACACGATCACAGCCAAAGTCTGTGCATGACCTTCTTGAGTCTTGTCAGCTTTGAGGAACAAAGTCAACAAGTAACAAAAGGCATGTAAAATTCAGAACATAGGTTCTTAGATTCAAAAGCTTAAGTGACAGTTGATGTAGATACTGATACCTGAGCTGATAACTTCCGTTATATTTATAACCACTAAAGAAAAAAGCAGAATTTCTAGGGTACAATTTAACGCATCCCAATCTAGACATTAGATGGTTTGTGCCATAAAATGTCCCCCTTTTTGTTACTATAAATGGAGCCCAGAGTCAATACTTGAATGTGACAGCTACACTGCAGATCTGGAGTATAAAGATGCAGGATTTTCCATAGAATTTGCCAAGAATTTTTGGAATCTTGTCCAAACAGCCAACTTCTTTAGTTCTGCAATTCTTTAATCAGCTAAAAAAACATCCCACTCTGAAGAAGTCATATCTGATAGACGGTGTCTTCAGCAATCAAGACAGCTTACTTCAGAGCTACTGTCAGAACACTCAGTGAACTGGGTGTTAGACTTGGAGACATCTTTCTATTTTTTGAAGTCTTAAGTATTTTGAGGAAAATCTTTTTCAAATTTGTTTCTTCCCTTTGGGTTATTTCTTGTCTCCGGTCTAAGGGTTCTACTCACAGGATACATTTGAATTATTACTTTAAATGGGTCAGGTACTGCTCAGTTATGGTAAGACCAAGTGGCAGAACATTACAACATAGCCAGTAAGCCAAATTCTTGGTATGTCGAAACACGGCAGCTGCATCCAGCTTACCACTTGGCCTGTACTAACCACCAGTCCATGTTTAGGGTAGTCTGGAGGATTTTGGTGTTACAGTTTTAGGTTTTATGGTTCAATGGCTTTAGGCTATTTCCCAGACTCCTTGCTCTTTTATAACTGGAGGAAAATATAAAGGTCTGTCTTTATGGAACTGTGCAAACAGAAGAAAATTGCACTGGCTACTCCTGCAGAACTAGAATGAGAATGGGTTGTGCCATATAAAAACTTTGGTATATGGGGAAGATGAAAAAGCTACTTCTTTCCATGCCTTTTCTGAGATCAGAATCAGTGTAAATAAACTGATAACCAATGTATTCTCTACATCAGTATTGCAATTAAAAATGATCCGTGTGAACAGAAACATTATACATTCCCTAATTTTAAACTCATTTTAAAATCATAAAAAAGTGAATGTTTACAAAACAGACAAGCAGCAAAAAATCATGATAAAATTTTTACTTAGTCAATATCTTCAAACGAGCTACAATTGCTTCTTTTCTGAAATAATTGACATTGTCTTAAGTTTCAATCTAAAATCAGAGGACCATGGTATTTAAATTACGCATTATCAGTAGCATCTCTCCTACACTTTTGAAAGTATTTCAGTTTCTCATTATGCAGGGAGGATGATCTGACCTAAGAGGAGGACAGAAAATTAAGAAAAGAAAATCAAATTTATTTTAAGTCTCATTGAACTCCCACTGGAGTCAATGGGTAAATGCCTAGCTATTTGAGTGGGAGTAGTACTAGACCTATGATAAGCAGGTTACATTTTCTAATATACAGTATATAGTGGTCCTATAAAATGAGTTTCAGAAACTAATTGACCTTCAGGTTGTTCCATATTGTAGAAAGCAAGAATTATGCAGCAAATACCTATAGGTCTTCCTAACCTTTGAGGGACTGGATCACAATTTTAATTAGAATCAGCAACTCATGCAGTTTATGGTGAACTATTTCACAAAGCAAGTGATGTAGATGTAAACAAAAGAAAAAACAATGTGGATTTAGTCAGGTGATTATATTGCAAGTATTTCTTAAAATATATCTTAGACCGGTCAGGTAGCACAAACAGCTATCCTGGATGCTTCGGGGTAATCCTGTAGTAAAAGTGAAATATTCTTAATATTTGGTTTCTTTTCTTTTTTTTTTTCTTTTTTTTTTTTTTTCCCCAGAGATACTTCTCTTTTTATAATTTTAAAAGATGATGCTTTAAGTGTAATTAGTTTGTCATTAGCTTGTCATTAGCATCCAATTCTAGTTTCATCAGCTGGAAATGAGTGTAAGTATAATCATTTCAGAATGGAGAAATGGCAGCTTTTAGACAGTAGTTGTATAACACTACAAATGTCAGTTGCTTCAGTATTCATTATTCAGTGCTCACTCCCATAGCATTATTATAATTTCGCTCATTGGTACTGCAAATTCAATATGTTAATAAAAGGAGTTGTAACTTGAAGATAACCAAATTAAATTAAGTGAACAACTTTGATGATCACCATTAATATTATTGCACTTACCTGTAAATAACAAATAGTGGAGAAAGGGCTACGAATGTGCGTACAAAAAAGTTTAGAAACCCTTAGCATGTAGGATGAAACTGGAGTAAAATACTCCAGAATAAGGATGTATGTGAAAGTGAACAATCTCAGGACTGTGTCTGAGGACCCAGCATGTAAAATAGCAGAAGCATTAGAAGTACACAGGCACAGGATTGTACCAGAGGTCTCAGGACTTTACAAATGATCAGTAACATATAGAATGGTGTAACAACCTAATGAAGTTGCCTATAGCTGATAGCATAGTTGGAAATATTTAAGACAACAGGAATTAATTGTTCAGGTGTAATCACTCCAGAACTGGTTATCTGAAACTATGGCACTGATATCCTGCAACGTTAATTTATTTATAATTTAATCCTTAAAGGGATACACATTTAATGCCTGTGTTTGCTTTAACATTCCACCCTTGAGGTTTGACTGCATCTTAAATGCAAGTGTCATAAAAATCACAGATAAATAAAATAGAAAATTTTATAATGGGTTTGTATACTACTGATAGGAAAAATAGGCAAACAAAGTTATAAAGGCTGAGCTGACTTTAGTCCTTTTACAAGAAAAAATCGTAGTTTTCTGTTTTGTTTTTTCTCCCCCCAAGTTGAGAAGTGGAATCACTTGCCCATAAAGCACTATGAAGACCATTTGCAGATAATTTCTAAATTTTATTACTCAAAGCCATTCCATACACACTGGTAATATATCATGATTCTGAAGCTACATAACTCAGGCTACACTGCGGTTTTAGGAATTTCTCACTTCTGTGCTATATCTTGCAGAAAGGAAAAAAAGTGTCCTCTCCAGAGGTATTTTTATTTGATGTAGTTTTTATCAGCTATCAGATGAATTCATGTTATCCAGTGTGGAAAAACTTCATATGATCAAGAAAACCAAATTCAACACCCCTCTAAAATTCATGATGATGTCTAAATAGTTATTTTTTGACTCTTCAAGCATACTACTGAACAGATTCTTTATTCTCAAATTCTTTTATCTTTATCTGAATAGAAATTAATTTTAGTATTGGATTTTAATCATTCTGCAATCACCATTTTCTGTTGTTCATTTTTTTTTTCATCATCACACTTTATATGTTGTTTTTCTCTGAGTGTTTGATGGTCTGCTAGGCAAAATGCTGAAAATTAGAGGAGGGTTGATTTTGACTTTTTACAGCTTTGAATCTACAGATGTTTATGGACATGCTTGGCTTTCTCTGTTAAACTTAGGATTCTTTTCAGGGTCAGGATTCGATTCTGCAGAAATCCAAATGCAAACAGAATAGGAGATGTCTTAGCAGGTTTCTCTTATTGGTATTAACAAAGATTCCAATGCAAATAAACTAGCTCTACAAGTACTTGGCAGATTCTATGAAAATTCAGTCTTGATTTGCAAAAGAGGACTTAAAAGCAAAACCATTCTCTTATTTTTAATTAAATTTTGTCTTACAGTCAAATCTTTTCTTTGTATGCAGAGGTGGAATTTTGATATTTCTGAGTATTGGTAATTAAATATGAAGTGATTAATCATTTACCAAACAGTACATCTGATAATTTAAAAGCTGGGCTAATATTACACTTACATTAATTGTAAAGGATATTAGTGTTTAGAAGGAAATGTCAACTGTAGGGGCAATTATTAATTCTATTTTGTTTCATTTTAAATAATTTACAGACTTCTGAAACTTAAAACACAATTCTGTAACTTACTGAATTACATGCTACAGAGTTGACCATTAAATTTAGCCACAATCTCTATAGTTTCTGATTTAAAACTCCAGTTATTGCAATAACTTAAAATAATTTGTTTACCTTTTACTTATGTTTAAGTAAATCAATTTTCCTACGGAATTTCAAGCTATGACAAAGTAACTTGAAACAGAACGAATTTAGTTAGATTTTAAAATATGCACAGAAGCTGTGGGATAAAGTGGAATCCCAAAGTACTAAGGTCATTAATGTAAATTTCATCTTAAATAAAGGTCAAGCTATCAGACCATGTCAAAGAAAAAATGTTTTTACTTCTCCCACTTGTGGCGTTCCATGTGGAATTGTAATATGAAACATTATCATCAACTTCTAGATTCTGTGAGGAGAAAAACTCCAGTTCAAGTGACCATTGATAAAGCTATTTTTCAGGGAATATGATATTCTTACCTTGAATGTCAGCATGTCAACTGGACTTGGACAAAAGACTGTTTTACAGCCTGCCTGCAAAGATGTTGGACATTAATCAATGTGAGAATGCAAACACTTCAGCTGGATGGTTTGCAAATGTAATTCTAACCAATTTACTAATATTAGTCCAGTTTATATGGAATGTGATTTTTTTTTTGTGTGTGTGTGTACTCTCTTTGCATAAAAGTAAGAAATAACAGTCTTCCTTTTCATGGACACCTCATACACAAGGAATGAGCTGTGACATTTGATTACCTTTCCTGCAGGTAAGAATGTGATTTTACTTTCTTTTTCAGACACTGTTTATGAAAGTGTTGATACTTTCTGATATCAAGTTAATATTGTAGCTGTCTGATGTATAGAATACAGAGAGATCAAAGTGGATTGGTCATTCCAATTAAAGGATGCTGTTTTCTCTGTGGAAAAAAATATATTTCTAGTGGTGAATGATGTATGTATTTCTGCAATATCTCATAACTACAGTCCATTAGAAATTAATTCCATCACTATTCAGTATGGCCTGCACTGGTTCTTATTACTTGACTTTACAAGGATAAAGAAAAGATCATCTGACTGGGCAGTATAACTCTGGTTGACAATTTGCTTGAACAGTGTCAGTAGCTATCTGAATCAAATCTATAGGTGTTCAAAAAAAGAGAAATACTTTCCACATTTGTAGCTTGTTGCTACAATACAATGTCTAAAAATAGAGATACTTTATCAGTGTCATGGTATGAAAAAACTGTATTTTCCAAGAGTTTGTAAGAACCAAAGGGGAGTTTCTTGCTTGTTTTGTTTTGTCCTCCTCATCTCGCCAGGGGTGGTGATGGAGGTGAGCGAGAGTCTGCATTGTACTTACATGCCAACTGGGGTTAAACCATGACATTAGCATACTCTGACATTAGCAGAACAATATATTACCATAATTTCTGCATAAACTGTAACACAATATATATTTCAATAAAGGAAATGTGCATTTGTCTATTCAGAAGTCATTCATAAAATGGTATGAAGAAAGGGATCTGAAGTGTAAGAATTTTATTGTCTTCGGAACTAATGGTCCAAGTCTTATCACCTGGCAACACTGGTTCAGCTGTGATTCACAATATATAGATACAACATAAGGCTACAGGCAGTAATCATAAAGACTAACTGGCCTCATAAGGCTAATCTCCCTTGGCTTCCTCAGATATCCCTTGACAAGGATAAGTCCTTGGAAGAGTGATTCAGAGAAGGCACCTAAATCAACTACTATGAATTGTCCTAGAAAACACATCTTTTCCCTTTGCTTAAAGAAGAAATCCAGGGAAATTAGACTTAAGAGGCCAGGCTTTATACTTGCTTCTTTAAATTCTCCTCAGAGACAAGGGTCTGGAGGAAACACCACATAAAAACAGTACTTGAAGCAGAGACCCTATACAAAAAAACCTACCATCAATTTAAAACTCTTCATTCTTAAATGAAAAGGTCAGGATGCTAAATGTACCCCTTTTGCCCTGCCTAGGAAATATTACTTTTCAGTGAGCTACTGAACACTTAGACAAACCAAAAAATAACTCACCTTCGTGGCAATTTGAAAAGAAAGATTTCTTTGATAGGTCCTCCAGCAAAAAGGTCTGTCACTGAATAACATTGTTTAACATGCTTCAGAGACAACTGGTGAAATTTCTCGAATGAGCCATAGAACATGAGATTTTAATCCAATAAAAAAAATATAAACACATGCCTAACTGACATGCTAACATCTGCAGTGCTATTTGTGCTTAAAATCTACAACACATTAAATACTTGAAATGTCACTTCAGCTCTTTAAATCAACCAAAGGTAACAATCATTTCAGGGAATTGTCTAACCTACTCACAGTGGATAACACTGACAAACTGATTCAAAGTTCAGTCCCAGTACTACTGTCCTGGGTTCAGCAGTAACAGTCACTTTTTCTCCTTAGTAGCTGCTGCAGTGCTGTGTTTTTGACTTTTGGCCTGGGAAATGTGCTGATAACACCGATATTTTTAGTTGCTGCTCAGTAGTGTTTACTCTGACCAAGGACTGAGTCTTATGCTCTGCCAGGGAGGAGGGGAAGTTGAGAGGAAGCAGAGACAGGACACCTGACCCAAACTAGCCAAAGAGCTATTCCATACCACAGCACGTCATGCCCACTATATAAACTGGGGGCAGTTACCCAGAAGGGTTATATCACTGCTCATTCGGGCTGGGTACCAGTCGTTGGGTGGTGAGTGGTTGTATTCTCTTCCCTTGTTATTCCGCGTATCATTATTATTATTGGTGGTAGCAGTAGTGGTTCTGTGTTATACCTTAGCTACTGGACTGTTCTTATCTCAACCTGTGGGAGTTACATTCTTTCGATTCTCCTCCCCCATCCCTCCGGGAGCAGGGAGGAAGAAGAGGAGGGTAGTGAGAGAGAGACTGCATGGCTGATTTGCCAACTGGGCTTAAACCACGACAACTACATACACTGAATTTTGTACTGATTAATAAAATGCAGTATATTGATTGTTTGTTCAGGAATATCTCCACATTTTAATTATTTTTGTCAGACACTTCACCCAATCTTGGTTTTAATTTTTATTTTTCTATCCCTGTATCATTCAATTTTTTTATTGATGATTTTAACAAGCTAAGCAGATGGGTTTTTTTCCCCTCTCTCTGTCTCTCAGGAATATTTCAGGAATTTCTCAGCTGGCATAACACTCAGGACTCTGTCTCAACATCATGAATTTAAGATTTCAAATATTTCTGTTGTGCCTGCAGTTCTTATGCTATGGCAGTACAATACAGTCAGAACACCAGAATCAAATGAGGTTATTTTGAACTCTTGCCTGCTGTTGAGTATCATGTGGACTGGAAGCCACAACACTGCAGCCACAGAGCCAGCCACCTTTTCAGAGAGAGAGGGAGACAAATAGGGTATGCAGAGAGCAGATGTTCACAGATCTACAGAGATGTAACACTTGTTTCACGTTAATCTCCAAGCATCAGAGGTTAAGAAGTTAGGCTTTCTGGACTTTTCTCCATGTCATTTGATATAATTATGCAATCAATTTTGATTCACGTAGTTTTGGTATTATCATTCCCTCCTCCTACACATTCATACACATTAACTATTTTTCTTCTTTTTTTTTTCCTGCTATATTTACATAAAGTAATATAGCTGGCATGTTAATTTCTTAAAAGAATCAGGAAGCTTCTGCATTACTAAGGTACAAAGAGGATCAGCAAAGGAGAATCGTAATTCTGGCTTTCACTGGATTATTTTATGGGTTTATATTTGACATAGTGACATTGTAAAGTATATTTTCCTAATCATAGTTGTGCTAAGAATATTCACAAAAATTTCATTTAATAAGTAACATGCTATTACAATCACAGCTTTGAAACATTAATTTTATAGGATGCAATATAAATTAGAATCTACATTGCTGAGGTCTACATTAAAAGAAAATGGAAACAAATATTAACTATGACAACCTAATATTTATTAGGAAGTAAGATTTTATACAAAGTAAAAGATAGAGAATTCCACATTCCATCCATAAAAGATTAATTTTCAGTAAGCTAAGCTGATTATCTCATTTCATTTATTAGCAAAAGTGTAACAGTAAAAAAGAGTGAACATTGACACAACCAGGATGCAAAAACACTTTTGGAATTATTTTGTGTTTAATTCAAGAAATTTGGAAATTGTTGCCATTTCTAACTTCCCCATAGTTGTTACTGCTTTCAAGTAGCCTCCCAGCACACTGATTTGCTAGAGGGTATTAAAAATGCTACTTGGTTATAGTTGCAGTGGTAGACTCCAGTGCTTGAAAAATCAGTAGTGCAGAATCATCCATGTGATCACTCTGGGGGTCAGATACTTGCTGACACAATCTCAAAGGCTCAGGAATAATAGGTAGGTCATTCAGTTAAAGTACGTAATTAACTTTAGAAAAATATGTGTCTGTTTTATTTACTTCTGTTTTGTTTATTTGATTTGTACCTGTAGAAATTTTTGACTGAAATATGTAACTTGTGCCAGTAACAGTATTAATTATGGGAATTTAATTTACTTTTCATAGAATCATAAAATGATAGAATTGTGTTTGGGTTGGAAGGGACCAATGATAACTCATAGAAGTTGTGTGAAATGAAACCTTTCACTAGACCAGGTTACTCAAAGCCCCATCCAACCTAGCTTTGAATACTTTCAGGGATGGGGCATCCACAATTCTGTGCAACCTATTCCATTGTCTCACCACCCTCATGCTGAAGAACTTTTTTCTTAATATCTAATTTAAATCTTCCCTTTTTCAGCTTAAAGCCATTCCCCCTTGTTCTGTCACTACATGCTTACGTAAAAAGTCCCTCTTCAGATTTTCCCTTTAGGTATTAGAAGGCTGTTCTAAGGTCTCCATTGAGCCTTGTCTTCTCCAGGCTGAAAAAAACAAACTCTCAGCCTGTCTTCATAGGAAAGGAGTTCTGCTCATCTGAAGTCAAATAAACGAATGGTATCTTTCCCAACTTATTCCAGACAAATATTTTATTTGGTACAGACAAGTACAGCTTAATAATTTCCATATATTTACTTATATAGGCACTAGATTTTCAAGTGTTAGATCACCTACTGACAACCATGAACTTCTTAATTTTACTTCATCTTATGACATCTGAATTAAAAGAACAAATGTATAGACCAACCCAGATTCTCAGAAATGATATGCTCAATATATACCACAAATGCCAAAAAAGTTGGCTTTAGGGTAAGTGACAGCAATATTAATACTGAATGTGTGTACAAAATGATTGGCAGATAACTTACAATCCTACAGTATCATTCTTTTTCTGATGGCATAATGCCAATTTCACAGTGTGCCGTACTGATGAGCAGATGCAGCAGAAGTGCAAGAGAGGAGATGAAGGGATGTGCTCACCACCATGGTCTCTTCTCCCAAGTCACAAGTAATAGGACAAGAGGTAACAGCCTCAAGCTGCACCGGGAGAGGGGGTGTGGTTAGATTAGATATTAGGAAAAATTTTTTCACAGAGAGGGTGATCAAGTATTGGAACAGGCTGCCCAGGGAAGTGGTGGAAACATCATTCCTGAAAGTGCTCAAACACCATGTAGATGAGGCCCTCTGTGACGTGGTTTAGTGATGGTCTTGGCAGTCCTAGGGTAAAGGTTGGACTTGATGATCTTAAAGGAATTTTTCAACCTAGCTGATTCTATGATTTTACGATCATGTTCCATGACAGGGAAACATCTCCGTCCTATTCCAGAAGTACACATGGTTGTGGATGCAGATGGTTGGAAGGGAGAGCAACTACATCTGCCATGTCCATTTGAAGTGCCAAAGAGAAGCAAGAAAGATATGCAGAACATATATAAATTCTAGTTTCTAAAGTTGGAAAATGGCAAACAATAATTATTTATTTGGTAAATCTCCTTTTTGAACAACAGGATTCTTTTTTTAGGTCTAGTTTGTGTTTGTGTTTGGTTTTTTTTTTTTTTGTTTTCTTTCTAAATCAATGGAACAGAGAAAACTTATTTGCTGTCTTATGAAGTTTAAAATTATCCAGACTTGCACGTTTTCTCCCAAACCAAATCAAAATTACCATGACTATATCAGGAGATTTTCTGCTTTGATTTGATTGCCCTTTAGAGTCTGTGCCATTCCAGAATTTTTTATTCAATAGAATTGCTTCAGTAGTTTTGTTTTATGCTTCTATATTTTACTAAAAGTCATTCTAGACAGAAGAGTTGAGAGGCATTCTAACACTTAATTTAAGAGCGTATATTTAAAGTGATCAATTGCTACATGGGTTTGATATATAAATTCTGCCTTTTAAATAAAGCTCCTTATTAACCTTTTCTTCCCCTCCTAACATGTTCATCTTATAATCAAAGCATATCTCAGACTCTAAGCCTTTGCGTCTAAGCTAGCTAGTAAAGTTATAAACAACAGCAAAAGCATTTATAGGATTTTTAAAGTGTTTTCTGACACTAGTGTTCACTAGTTCGAAGTTGACTGTGGAACGGAGTTTGGGTTGGGTAACTGTGGCTTGTAAGTTATTGTCAAAATATGAAGAAAGATGTGTAAGAGGCAGTGTTTATTTTTCTGGGAATTTTTTTATTAGATTTACATCATCATGCATGTACACATATCCCCTTTCCATTTTTTTTTCTCTCTATGCTTACTGTTTTGTAATTATAATTACAGGTTTGTCTGGTATTTTTCTGGGCACTTTACTCTCACTGAATCACTGAATCACTGAATTTACCCTAAGTAGGACTATAACATACCATCAGACATCTCAGTGCATGCTGGTTTAAACTTCCCACATGCTTCATGCATCTCAAGTTGAAGTTTTAAAAGCTGTATGTGTATTAGACTACTTAAAAGACCTGCAGCCAGAGTCTAGGATCTACAGCATGTACAATTTACATTATATAATTTGGGGTGTGGGTAGAACTACTATTAGACTATCATTTTCCCTAACATAAAGGTTCAGACATACCAATCTTC
The DNA here is from genome assembly GCA_028858755.1 of Ara ararauna. NCBI lineage: Eukaryota > Metazoa > Chordata > Aves > Psittaciformes > Psittacidae > Ara > Ara ararauna. The sequence goes on along the minus strand of CM054379.1, from coordinate 44,044,952 downwards.
CAGTTTAGGCATTCATCCATCTTTAAAATGGCAATATAAATTTTTTTCTCCAGAAATGAACAGCAGTAGCGTCTCACTGGAGCCCAGTGGCACTTCCACTTAAGAATGAATTAAAAAATGTAATAAAAATATTGAAAAAATACTTCCCTTTCTATTTTCTCTGTGTTCTGACTTTTCTGGTCTTGCTGCAGCAGATGGTAAATAAGACTCAAAAGGGAAATCTCTATACATTAAAAGGAGATGTTTTGAATATTTATCAAGTTTTTAAGGCAGTCATAACCAAAACTGATGCTGTCATTCTGACAGAAATACATCAGAAAGTAGATAATTAATACCTTATCAATTAATTGCTTATAAATACAAGCAAATTCTTAAAAATGTTTTACATTTCTCACATAAAAAGCCATTCACTTCACAGATGAACTGTGCCCATGCAGGGTAGAGAATCAATGGACTATTACATTCGGTATCTCTTAAATGCTGTTTAGAAAATTATATTTTTGTATGTGGATAGGTTATCTAATGAGTAGCGCTGAGTAACTGTTAGCTGTTATATACCGTACCTTCCTCCCTGTATGGAAACCTTCTCTTGTCTAGCCATAAAAGAAGCCTTAAAAAAATTTCCTAAGATATTAATTTCATTGTACTCAACTGCTCAACTCAGATAATGGCAGTCAAAAAAGAACTTAGGAGTTTTTGAAATATTTTTGTGCTTTACTGCTACAATTCTGGAACGAGAAGCTAGTAACAGTGGCTACATGGTTTTTGGATTTTCTCTTTTCGGCCTGGACCATTGTCTGGCTGTCTACAACAAACCTGCCCAAGGCTGTTGAATAACAGCTGGAGCAGCACACATAAACACTACATGCTGGCGTTACACTGACTCCTAGCTCTTTTAGATATGCCTAGCTACAAAGCTTTTATAATGGACATGTTTCTGAATCGCATGCATTTCCACCCTGAAATTAGCTTTCAGGTCTTTCAATATCACTGATAGAATCTCATTCATGAACTGAAGTAAAAGAATTATTTTGCTGCAGCAAAATGCTTCAAAACCACCAATGAATATACTTGCAGAAGAAACCAGTGTGAAATGAAACAAATCCTCCAAGGATTTATATGTAAAAATAAAAAAAATAAAAAAAAAAGAAAAAGCTGTGAATATAAATCTAACTCTATAATATGTGAAGATAATTACAATTCAAAATAAACAGTTACCTTCTCATCATTCTATAGAGACCAGACACTTAAGGAACAACTTATCATTACACTTACTTAAAAGCTTTTGCAATGTGATTATATTCTTTTAGCTATGACAGAAGTTTAAATTGTTTAAACCCTCAATGAGACTTCTTTGACAAATATGTGCTGGAAAATAACATTGAATTCCAAACAGCTACAGGTCCAGGGTTAAACTGTTCACGGAGACTTATTCAACAAACTGATGAGAGGACAAGGGGTAACGGGTTCAAGCTTAAACAGGGGAAGTTTAGATTGGATATAAGGAAGAAATTCTTTACTGTAAGGGTGGTGAGGCACTGGAATGGGTTACTGTCACGGGTTCAGCAGCAGCAGTCATTTTTCTCCTCCTTGGTAGCTGGTGTAGCGCTGTGTTTTTGATTTTGGGCCTGGGAACAGCGCTGATAACACCAGTGTTTCGGTTACTGCTTAGTGATGTTTTGGTCTGGCCAAGGACTTTCTGAGTTTCATGCTCTGCCAGGCAGGAGGGGAGCCGGGAGGAAGCAGAGACAGGACACCTGACCCAAACTGACCAAAGAGGTTATTCCATACCACAGTACGTCATGCCCAGGATGGAAAGCAGAGAGCAGAGACTGGGAAGGGTGGGGGTGCACTGCGTGGTCGGGCTTGGTATTAGGTGGTGAGAACTGTATTCTTTCCTTGTATTTCTCTTGCCATTATTATTATTGGTGGTAGCAGTAGTGGTCTTGTGTTATACTTTAGTTACTAAACTGTTCTTATCTCAACCTGTGGGAGTTGCATTCTTTTCGATTCTCCTTCCCATTCACCCGGGAGCAGGGGGAAGAAAGAGGGGGAAGTGAGTGAGAGAGAGAGTCTGCGTGAGTTAGTCTTAAACCACGACAGTTACCCAGCGAAGTTGTGAATGCTCCATCGCTGGCAGTGTTCACGGCTGGACTGGACATAGCCTTGGGTGGCATGGTTTAGTGGGAGGTGTCCTTGCCCCTGGCAGGGGGGTTGGAACTAGATGATCTTAAGGTCCTTTCCAACCCTAACTATTCTATGATTCTATGATTCTATGATTGTATGATATTAATCCATACTGCTTGCTCCAGAAGAGGAGGTTTCAGTGAAAGGCTCATTATTTTCTCAGAACACCATGTGAGCTGAGCTGTTGTATACATATCCATTTTACATTCTCTGTGCCTTCTTTTTAGAAAATTACAAAAGAACTACACTTTTTTCTGAGGTGGAAGGAAAACAAACTTCGAAATTAGTCAAGAGATAAAAGGTTTGTTTTCCAGATAGCTTTAGGTCTTAGGAATTGATATACTGTAAGCTATATCACGTGTCTTAAAGTCCAGGGGAAAGTATATAAGCTAGAGAAGGAACTGAAAGGAGGAAACCATGCCGGAGTCTGCTCTCTTTTTATTACTGCATAATTAATTTCCCTTAAAATTAAACTGTTTCTTAACACAACACCACAAGTGAAAAGAGAATCAGGACCTCCTCTTACAGAGGCTGGAGAATCTGTAATTGCTCCATAAAACTTTTTATACTTTGCAGTGTCTGGAATGTGGATGTCTTCTGACAAATTTTTAATTTTATGAGTCTTTCATCTATTCATAATAGAATAGCAGAAAACTATGTAAAGCACAACTGGTAGCTGTCCAGGCATTAGGGCATTGGCACCCTCTTCAAATCTTTTTATTTAATGAAACAGTGTTGATACAGGACAACACTAGAGTAAAGAACTTGCACTATCTTCCATAAGTAACGGTTGTACATCAAGCAGAGATCAAAACACATCAGTGGGTCACCAAATATGATAGGCAGTATTACTTAAAATGCCAAAAAGCATTTTAGTGGTATTTCTTAAGAGTTCTGATCCTACAGGTAGATAGCAAGACATCACAAGACTTTGGCAGTAGAAAATGTGTCAGAGGTGAATATATGTGGATAGAATCTTTTTTATCTCTTCTTTAGGTTTGGGTTTTGTTTTGGGGTTGTTTTTTTTTTTTCAATTAGTAAGTGCTGAAGTCACTAGTGAAAAGTTGAATGTGTAGTTGTCAGCTGATAGTGGGGAAAATCAACAACTGAAATCAATCCAGCAGTCATGACTCTGGACTTTGGAACCATATAGCCACACTGATGTGGGTACAGAAATATGACCTCTAAATACAGTGCTGTGTGAATGTGACTGAAGTATCCCAAATCTGAGTGGACACCCAAGTAATTAAGCTTTGTGAGGTGCTCAGACAAAACGGTAGTGGATCACAGAAGTATCAAAAGTAAATGGACTTTATGACAGATGAATATTCTACTATTAGATCATTTAGTTTCTGACTCAGCCAGATTTTTGAGCATCCATCCTTTGCATATCTGGATAGTCAAGTGTAGTGAGCATGATTTTTTCGATGGTTAGACTTAGACGTTCTTAATTTTCTTTCAGAGCATTGGTATCTCATATCTACAACTGTGGGAATGAGGCATTCTTTCCTTGAAGAAAAAAATATTAGAATTAACATTCACTCATTAGTGCTCCAATATTACACTGTCAAAGTCTGTATCTCTTTAAAGAAAACAAATAAATAGATTGCATATTCTGCACTAACTGATGCAATTTTGAATTTTTGCAGGTAACTGAAGAGTTTTTGGGGGTTGCTTTTTTGGTTGTTTTTTTTTTTTAATATAAAACTAAAAGCATAGGTGAAGACATGTCACATTATAAATTACTTGCAAGTGTCTTGATATATGGATCAAACTATAAATTTAACACAATATTCCTTTTTATTTAAAGCTGTTAAGGAAAATTAGTCATCTTTTCTTCATCTGTAGAGCAATAGTTCCTAATGTTCTAAAAGTCACATACTAGCATCTGTTAATTGAAACTTAAATTACTCCTGTGGTTTGTATAAAGAATACCTAAGTTTCACTTCACTTGCAGTTGAACTGTAGCCAAATGCAGGTTAAATGTGGAAGATTTCTTCTGTTCAACTGAACAAGAGGATATATCAGGAATATATTTGGAGTTATTCTGAATGCACATGGGCTTGGAACAGATTAATCATATGCTCTGTCTTAAGCAAAACACCAAGGAATGCCAAGCTTCTCTTTGTACATTTTCCAAAATAAATTAGCTGCAGGGGAGCAGGCACCAAAAATACAATGATGAGGTGCTATATAGGTCAGTACTGATTCTGATCACAACATAGGTACATATAATTTTTGTGCATTAAAACAATTTTCCAAAGTGCCATTGCTCTATTTAGCCACTGAACCAGTCTGGGACCTTGTTTCAAAAGACATTACAAACCTCTGAGATTTTGCACTTGTAGACTGAAATAACAAAGACATTGCATTTCAGCTCTGGAAAGGAAGGTACTTAAAAATTAAGTCTTAGTTTTAAATCAGCAGTACTTAACCCTAAATTAAACAGTTGACTTTTTATGAGCTAGGCTGCAAGGCACAGTGCCATTATTTGTAAATATGGAGGCACATATTATGCAACAGAAATTATGTGCAATTTTTAATTTCATACTGCATACTCCATACTCTATACCCTTGCATAACTCATAATTTCCAAATTTCTCTGAAAAATTTCCTAGTGTATGATGTGTGTGTAAATGAACAACTTTTATCTCTGAATTAGTTTGTTATTTGCTCAGATAATATGTGGGTGTCATTTCTATTATTTCTATTTCTATTACTGTTTCTGATTTTATTATTTTTAGACTGGATATAAGGAAAAACTTATTCACAGAGAGAGTGATCAGGTATTGGAACAGACTGACCAGGAAACTGGTGGAATCACTGTCCCTGGAAGCGTTCAAAAACAATGTAGATGAGACCATCTGTGACATGGTTTCGGGGTGGTCTTGGCAGTCCTGGGGTAAAGGTTGGACTTGATGATCTTAAAGGAATTTTCCAACCTAGTTGATTCTGTGATTCTATTTGTATTTGTTTATTTTTGCATTTGTATTTATACTTTCATAATTATTGCAAAAACTACATTTGTTATTTAAATGGCCTAATAATGAAAGGGAAGGATAGCAGTGTCCTGGGTTCAGCAGTAGCAGTCATTTTTCTCCTTCTTGGTAGCTGGTGCAGCGCTGTGTTTTTGATTTATGACCTGGGAAATGCGCTGATAACACCAGTGTTTTCAGTTACTGCTTGGTCATGTTTTGGTCCGACCAAGGACTTTCTGAGCCTCATGCTCTGCCAGGGAGGAGGGGAAGCTGGGAGAAAGCAGAGACAGGACACCTGACCCAAACTAACCAAAGAGGTATTCCATACCACAGCACGTCATGCCCAGAATGTAAAAATGGAGGGCAGAGACCCAGAAGGGTGGGGGGCTTGCTGCGGGGTCGGGTTTGGTATCGGGCAGTGAGCCATTGTATTCTCTTCCCTTGCATTTCCCTTGTCATTATTATTGGTGTTAGCAGTAGTGATTTGTGTTATACCTTAGTTACTGAACTGTTCTTATCTCAACCTGTGGGAGTTGCATTCTTTCGATTCTCCTCCCCATTCCTCTGGGAGCTGGGGGCAAGAAAGAGGGGGGTGGGAGTGAGCGAACTGCCTGAGAGGCTTAAACCATGACCAGCAGAAATTAATTCTTATTTTTCCCATTAAGATCTAACTTAGGTTATACACAATCAATTTATAGGGTCACATTCAAATTATTTCAGGAGGTTAGTGTACCTCAAATGGAAATTATTACCATACAGTTAGGATATGCTTATTGTCATTGTGAATAATCCACAATGTTCAGCAGTTTTTCATCTTAGCTTTGTGAGAGTTAGAGCTTTACTATATGGCTTTTATTCAATGAGCAATGTCGATGAAGAAAATTATCTCTTCTGAGATGAGGTGGACAGTAACTTCTTAAACTATAAAATCTCAGTCTTTTGTGTCTAGCTGATCATATCATGCTTCTGTGTCTGCAGGTTTCCCTTTATGTAGCACAGAGTTGTTTGCCTATTTCAAAGGATTGCCAGGAGAATTAATTACTTAGTATCTGAATACCTGAAGATGGAGAGAGCTGCATTTAATGTTGTAAATCATGCTTATTGCAATACTATGACTAGAACTGTTAATTATCATCCTTGGCCTGGACAAGATATATTTCACCTCTTAATCTGAGAAGACTCATTTGCAGGCTGGACAGGGCTTTTATCATGATCTCAGTTGCTTTGCTAACTAAAGCAGCATGTATAGTAGCACCAGCTTTTCTCAACATAAACAAAATTCACTATCTATGCATATTATCTCATCCTTTTTTCTTCCTGTCTATTAGTATTTAGGATCCAACTCTACAGGTCGCTGCACAACAGGGGCAAGCAGACTTCCCTTTCAAGGCTGTTAAATAGAGGATGTGGTCAGACTCAAGAGCTGGCTGTTGTTAGAATTAGTTGAGGATGGAGATCACATTCTTGTAACTGCTTACAGGAATGATAAATTTGTTCATAACTTTTGCTTCCCTTCTGTTTTACTTGTGTCTTCCTTAAATAAAGTGTAGGCTTCCTTAGTGGGATCTCACAAGCTCAACAAAATTTGGAAGATGTGGCAAGATTTCCTTCAGTTAATGTTTCTGTTCAATGCCTAGGTAGGTATTCCTTTACAAAAAGCAGAGTTTTGAAATCTCACTCTTTTGGAGAGTTATTTAGTACTGCCAGGAAAACAGCCACCACAGTTCATTCAGAAATTTTACTACACAACATTGATGGGATCCTTCTCATCCTTTTCATGGTCCTTGAGCATTCAGATTTTGAGAGGAAGTCAATCGAAGATACTGAGCATCAGTTTTTAGAGCTAACGCACTGTCCAGTGTGAAATGTGTATGAACGAGACAAAGCGGCACACATTTTTGCATGGTGCAGATTAAGATGCAGAGGGGCTTTTTTCTTTCAGAATATTGGAGGAAATTAAAAACTCTTCTGTTTCAGGAAGAGACTTGCATTTTGTTGAGGTGAAACAGTGTCTTAACTGCATTCAATCAAGGTGCACATTTGGGTTAGATTTTAAGACATTGATCAGAATCAGAAACATACAGTAAACGTTGATAAAGTATGTGTCAGTTAATAAAGGATGAATAAAACTCACTATATTTATTCTTAAAAGTGATGTGATGCAGAATTAAGATAGATTAAAGGCATTTTACTTTCAGAAAAAAAGCAATTTCCAGGGCAAGAATCAAACTCATTCAAGGTAATGTATTTTATTTCTATGTATATAAGATGAAAGAATTGCTGATGTGCAATTCTTTGTTTTGGAAGCTAATTATAAAAGATTCTATATTATGAGACATTTTCAAAGCACTTTTAAAAACAGTTATGTACTCTCCTCCATATAATTTCTATCTAATTTTTAATTTTTTGTTCATCTTCCTTGCATTTAGGTTCATTTGGTCATTTTCTTCTTTCTGTTCTAATATGACCTTGCTTTTTTCAATGGTAGTTTTGTCATTACCTTTTTTCACCTCATGATTACTTATCCTTTAAATTGCAGTAGTTCCTTGAACAGGAGTTCTCAAATACAAGGAGTCATGATCCCACTTAGGATAATGAGGATAACAATGTAAATAGGAGTATGGTTGCAAGTCTGGAAATTACCCCAGAAAGGAAAATATAAATGGGGATTCTGAAATGAGCCAGAAGAAGAAAAGTTTTCAGAATATTAGACAAAGGGTAAAGTTATATACATATGACCCTCTTGTGCAAAGTGCTGCAGACTCTACAGGGGAGTAACTATAAGAGCAAGACAGAACTGAGAGATGATGCAAACAGGAAAATATGAGGTAATTTGGAGAATAAAAATAACAAAATGTGAGCTACTCTTGACTAGTCAAGTAAATCCCATTTTTTTTCTGCCTTCACTTACTTCTTGAACTCTTGCTTCCTCTCAAAATTATCACTAAGTACTTCAAGCGTTTAAATGTTCTTCTCTCCCTGCCCTCCCAGGTTGCAGCTTTTCTCCATATCCTTGTGAAGAAAAACAAGGTTGGATGGCGTGGGAGGGAGGTTGCCTTTCAAACAGTCCAGTATCTTCTGCTGATGCAGACAGCTATTAAACTGCCTACCTACTTCTCTACTGAGCCATGTTTTCATAGGGCAATACAGGGCAGCTCAGGTCAGGCACCATACTGCCCTGCAGTAACAAAACTCACTTCAAAGAAAGAGAAGAAAAATGCTGACAGCTGACACTGTGGTTCTGTTACTGGAAGAGGCAAGACAAGAGACCTTGGAGTTCTATAAGAAATGGCAGAAACTTTAAATCCATCACTGAGTTAAATGGAAGAGGTTAAACTAATTTTGCCAGAGTATTTTTTTTTTCTAGCAGGCATGCCATAGAGAATGTAATCTCCATTTTTTTTTTCTTGGTTTGAATTTGCAGCAGCACTAGACATAATATTGAGTAGAATGCTTATATTTCAGTAACTATTTCAAGATAAAGTGCTGTTAATCAGTTCTTTAAGGGTATATCAGAAGACACAGGAGGCAAAGTTTAGAGTTTTGATCATAAATTCTTTATCTGTTTCATATTTGAAATGAGCATGTTAAAGAATATCAGAGAATTATATCAAAATAAAAGAATTCCAGCAGAGTAGTGTATGCATTTTTATTTTATGTATTATATATGATGTGATCTCTCAATTTATCTTAGTTAAATTTTGATCAGGTTAATATTCTTGGAATCAGTAAAACTGGCACATCTAAAAGCAAAATGAAATGAGAGATATAGAAGTGTTTTTCCTTGAAGAAAGCTCAGAGTAGTTTGCTCAGGATCTCAAAATAGTGCTGTTGATTTTTCTATCTTCAGTTTCATTTGCTTTCTTTCATATTATTTATTTATGTAACTCAAGAAAATAAAAGGTTAATTTGGGAGAAATAAGTACAAGCTTTAAAATCAATACACTGAGATGAAAAACTTAGCAGCAAGCATGTTGGGTAGTTTACTTCTATTTGGTGTGGCTGTCTGGAATGAAACAAATTCTTTCCCATTAAATGTGACAGCTTTGGGGGATAGAAATACACTGAGTCTAAGCAGCTCACTGAAGTGTATGTCAGTGTGTAAAAATTAATAGACTACCACACAAATTAGGTGGGGAAAAAAGAAGTTTTATAGACTTTCCTTGCAAGGGTGGTTGAGGAGCACCCCCACTCTCAGTCTCTCTCTGCTCATGTGCCTATCTTTGAAGCGGACTGTGAACGCTCTTTTAGTGTAGACTTGGGTAAATAGCAGATAGAGGTAAAGACTACTTTACTGGACATAATAGGACTTCTTCACACTCTATTTTAGGAAACAGAGTTTGAAAGCATTTCAGCTGGGAGCTGATTCAGTCTGTTAACAAATACCTTACAAGGCCATGAGAGATTCATTGTTGCATCCTCATATATGACATATGGCTTCACAAACTACTGAACACACAGGGTGATGATCTCTCAACTTTTGGAGCAATGACACTGCTACACTAGCATTTCTTTCCAATAAAAGCTCATGAGCTAAATTCCCAATGGAGAAAAAGGTTATATTAATCACACATTTACAGAGAGCCACAGTAGTAAGATCTCATCACAAACATGGTATTTCCTTTCTCTTCCCCTTTTGGCCTGGACAGCTAGCACTGGAACTACTGTCTTGCTATTTAGTTTTTATTGCTGCACGATCCATGCCTTACCAGTGAGCCATATCTGAGCTCTGGACATACTACCACTCCCAGTATGATGAACAGTGCTGTGTTTGCATGTGTTAGGTGGCATTTTGTTTAAGAGTTATGTGCAGCAACCAAGCAGAACTTGTAGACTTTGCCTGCTATTCCTGTTCCCTGGTTCTTTTTACCATCAACTAGCAGTGGCTTGGGTGAATCACTGGACTGGGCAGTCAGGAGTTACTGGATTGGGGTCAAATCATTGAAGCTACAAACAGGAGGAAGGTGACAGCTCCACCCCTGAGGATGGCTCTCAAGAGCTGTGGCCAGTGATCCTGCCCTCCTCACTGATGCTTGTCCAGCCAGTGAAAACTCACTGAGTATCATGCCAGAGTGTATGCTCATAGCTTAGTAGATCCCCTTAATGTTATGTGTGCTGACCAGCACATAATTGCTTTATAATTTTAGACTATATATATCTTACTTGCAAACTGTCTTCATATCTGGCTAAAGATGCCCAAGCAAACTGGCCCACGAGAAATGTGAAGAGAGCACCAATAAAAGCTTAAACATCCAGTGAAACAATAGACAGCTACATATGATCATCCAAGTTTAAGGTTCTTGATCTCATACCAAAGTATTTCAAACTATTAGGAGTCTTTATGTAGATGGCTAGAGATCCGGTAGGTGCACAAATTATTACAGGTTTACATTGGAGTAGCTTAGGTTCCAGAAATACTATCTACATACATAAATACCTTGGTCTTGACAACAGAGAGTAACCTGGCTGTATCAAAAGTGAACTCTGCAGATTCTTTTAAATTGAGCACTCCTCTTTCTTTGTCAAAGGATAAGCAGATATTTGTCCTTGTGGATGAAGTGTAAACCTATCTTTTCAAAGCAAAGATATGGAGGTCTCCTTTTTTACCATGGCCTTTGGTTTATGGTCAAATAAGAAACTTAAGCTCAGTTTTGGCTGCGGATAGAAGTTCAAATATTTATGTTCCACATCTCCAAATATCTTATTCTAAGGTGGCAATACTATTAAGTCAACTTTAGGAAAAAAAAAAAAAAATCTGATGTCCTTTGTATTGAAAGCAAAAGTGATATAAACCTGGCTATCTTGTCTAATGGTTGTTCAGTATGTCCACCTGAAGACTGACAGGTAAAATGTGTAAGTGACCATTAAAGCCAGCATCAAAAGATATGCCATTCTTTAAAATTGGTTTAGATCAGTTCCAAAGGAAGTAGAAAAAATGCCCTGGCCCATCATTCAGAGTTCAGTCAAAGCTGGTGGCTAAAGTGCTTTTTGAGTTACTGAATTTTAATCCAATAAGGCAAAGATAGATATTAAGTTAGCATTTCCATGAGCTAAAATAGAATGTTACTGTTAACTGCTGTGTGAATCAAAAAAGCATTAGTGTCAGCTCCACCTATCATTCTACTTCACCAGCAAAAAATGTTTGGGTTTCATTTGAAAGAAATGTAAAAAGCACTTGCCTGTAGGAGGTGGCTCTACTCTGTGAAACCCAAGTGGTGGGAAATGTTCAGACTCTGGAAACTATCTAGATAGACTTGAGAAATCATCACTGTGGTTTTTGTTTGTTTTTTTCTTTTTTTGGTTTGTTGTTTGTTTGTTTGTTTTTTAATGCTTGCTAATTCCTGAGGTGAGTAGCTAGAGAGAGGACTCCTTCAACACCTGCCCCTGGCAGGGGGTTGGAACTAGATGATCTTAAGGTCCTTTCCAACCCTAACTATTCTATGATTCTACTATTCTATGAGCAGGCAGAAGCTCAGCGTCCAGGAGCCTCAACTCAGAGCGGCAAGAGCCACCGAAAGAGCCTCAATTCGTCAACAGGACTCGACCAAGAGCCGGCAGCTCAGCTGACACGAGCAGCTGACTCACAGAAGGCGGTGCCAGGAGGAGCGGCACCAGCCCTGACTGGGTAAAAACCTGCCCCAGGGAGCGCGGCGAACAGGGTGGGTCGAGGCAGTTTGCACGGGCAGGGACGGGGTGGTGAGCACTTGCCTCATAACCAGGGCCCAGTCTGGGAGCTCTGCTCTGGCTGCCCCGGCAGTGGCCAGTGTAGGCACCCAGACAGAGCCGATGACGGGAGGCTGCAGGGCAGACCTCGGGGTGTAGAGAATGCCTGCACTGCTCTCCTGAGGCGAGGATGTGCAACGGGCAGGGCTGCGCTCGGTGCACCCTGGTGGAGGTCCTGCTACAGCACGGTCTGAGCTGCGGGACGCTGTCAGTAGGCTGAAAGATGTCAGGGAAGCTAAGAGGAAGCAACACTGCTTGCTCCAGCCCCAGACTGAGCAGGGGCCTCAAGCGTCCACTGTAGCTCCTGACGGGAAGGAGGTCGCTAAGCCAGGAAGCTGGGACATAGTAACACACACACACAAAAAAAAAAAAAAAAAAAAAGAACAAACAGCAAATAAGGAAGAGGACAATTAAAAGCAAGGGGCTTCCTCCTAAATCTGATGTCCCCACCCAGAACTGCTTTGCTGTCCTGCAGGGGGCTGATGAGGAGACACACTTGCACCAGAAACAGCTGGTTGATGCACTGGTAAAGATCACTACTGGTGCTACCAGGAAAAAGCAGTGGGTCATAGTTGTAGGGGACTCTGAAAGGAACAGAGGCACCCATCTGCCGGCCTGACCCAGTCTCAAGGGAGGTGTGTTGCCTACCAGCGACACGGATCAGGGATGTTGCAGAGAGGCTGTCTGTTGCAGAGAGGCTGTCTGCTGTAGTAAGTCCCACTGACTATTACCCACTTCTAGTGATCCATGTGAGTGCTAGTGATATAGATAGCAGTAGCCTGGAGAACATAAAAAGGACATAGAACTGTTGGAACAAGTCCAGAGGAGGGCCATGAGGATGAACAGGGGACTGGAGCACATCCCGTAAGAATCTAGGCTGAGAAAGTTGGGGCTGTTCAGCTTAGTAAGGTTCCATGGGATATAGCCCAAGAGGGCAGGGGGACCCAAGACTCTTCATTGATATTCAAGGATCCCCTGCTGCAAGCTCAGGAGCGATAAATCTCTACTAGAAAGAAGTGCTGCAGGAGGACCAGGAGACCTCCTTGGATGGATAAGGAGCTGCTGAGGAAACTTCAAAGGAAAAAAGAGGCTTATAAAAGGTGGAAGCAAGGACAGGCGTCCTGGGAAGAATACAGGGATGTTGTTCGGGAAGCTAGGGACCACGTTAGGAAAGCTAAGACCCACTTGGAATTAAACATGGCTAGGGATGCTAAAGATAACAGGAAGAGATTCTATAGGTACATAGCGAATAAAAGACTGACTAGGGACAACGTGGGCCCCCTCCAGAAGCTATCGGGAGAACTGGCTACCCTGGATTTGGAGAAGGCCAAGGTTCTTAATGACTTCTTTGCCTCAGTCTTCACTAGCAAATGCTCTCACCACAATACGCAAATCTTGGAAGGCAGACGCAGGGACTGTGAGAATGAAGACCCTGGGCCCACTGTGGGAGAGGATCTGGTTCGAGACCATCTTAGGAACCTGAACGTATACAAGTCCATGGGTCCTGATGAAATCCGTCCATGGGTCCTGAAGGAGCTGGCAAATGAAGTTGCTAAGCCACTGTCCATCGTATTTGAAAAATTATGGCAGTCAGATGAAGTTCCTGAAGAAAAAGTAAAATATAACCCCCATTTTCAAGAAGGGGAAAATGGATGAGCCGGGGAACTACAGACCAGTCAGCCTCACCTCTGTGCCTGGCAAAATCTTGGAGTGGATTCTCGTGGAAGGCATGCTAAGGCACATGAAAAACAACAAGGTGGTTGGTGACAGCCAGCATGGCTTCACTAAGGGCAAATCCTGCCAGACCAATTTGGAGGCCTTCTATGATGGAGCTACAGAACTGATGGACAGGGGTAGAGCAGTGGATGTCATCTACCTGGACTTCTGCAAAGCATTCGACACTGTCCTACACGACACCCTTGTCTCTAAATTGGAAAGACATCAATTTGATACATGAGTCACGCGGTGGACAAAGAACTGGCTGGATGGCCGCATGCAAAGAGTTGTGGCCAATGGCTCAATGTCCATCTGGAGACCAGTAACGAGTGGTGTCCCTCAGGGATCAGTGTAGGGGCCAATCTTGTTCAACATCTTTCTGGTGACATGGACAGTGGGATTGAGTGCGCCCTCAGCGAGTGCGCCCTCAGCACGTTCGCCAATGCCACCAAGCTGTGTGGTTCGGTTGATACCCTGGAGGGAAGGAATGCCATCCAGAGGGACCTTGACACGCTTGTGAGGTGGGCTGATGTCAACTTGATGAAGTTTAACCATGCCAAGTGCAAGGTCCTCCACCTGGGTTGGAGCAATCCCAGGGACAGCTACAGGTTGGGCAGGGAAGAGATTGAGAGCAGCCCTGCGGAGAAGGACTTGGGGGTGTTGGTCAATGAAAAAATGAACATGAGCGGGGAGTGTGCACTTGCAGCCCAAAAAGCCAACCATGTCCTGGGCTGCATCAAAAGGAGCATGACCAGCAGGTCAAGGGCGGTGATCCTGCCCCTCTACTCTGCTCTTGTGAGACCTCACTTGGAGTATTGTGTGCAGTTCTGGTGTCCCCAACATAAAAAGGACATGGGAATGTTGGAACAAGTCTAGAGGAGGGCCTCAAGAATGATCAAGGGACTGGAACACCTCCCATATGAAGATAGGATGAGAAGGTTGGTTCTGTTCGGCGTGGAGAAGAGAAGGCTGCATGGAGACCTCATAGCAGCCTTCCAGTATCTGAAGGGGGCCTATAGAGATGCTGGGGATGGACTATTCATTAGGGACTGTAGTGACAGGACTAGGGGTAATGGATTAAAACTGAAATAGGGGAAGTTTAGATTGGATATGAGGAAGAAATTCTTTACTGTGAGGGTGGTGAGGCACTGGAACGGGTTGCCCAGGGTAGTTGTGAATGCTCCATCACTGGTGGTGTCCGAGGCCAGGTTGGACATAGCCTTGGGTGGCATGGTTTAGTGTGTGGTGTTCATGCCCATGGCAGGTGGGTTGGAACTAGATGGTCTTAAGGTCCTTTCCACCGCTAACTGTTCTATGACTCTATGATTCTATGAATGTGATTAAATTCCAGCTTGGAGGGTTTTTTCTGGAATTTTGTGAACACTTTTTGGTGACAGGCAAAGAAGTATCTATATCCACATTCCTTTGGCAACCAAACTTCCTTGGAACTTTTCTAGAAAAGCTATCAAGGCTTGAATTAGTGGGAACCTGTCTAATCAGCAGCCGTTGGGCATTAGAAAGGATGGTTGCTGCCCAAGGAAGTAATTAATCAACACCAGCAGTGCTAACTAATTCATTTATTGCATCAACGTCATGGTCAGAAATGAGTGAAAATGTCTCACAGTAAATGTTTTTGCTAATTTAGTATTTAATATAATGCTCTCATATTTTACCTGTGAAGAATAATTCCAAGTGCTTCATATTTTCAATACCATTTTCTCTGTAGTTCTGTGTTTTCCTTATTAATTTTTTCTCCCTGGTAGCCTGAGTGAACAGCAAATCTTTTTACATCATGTTGTGTTAACATATTATTTTATTGTTTATACCAGAAATAGTAGAAGATATGGTGCTCTTTCAATTAATTTTTGGGTGCAATTCAACTGAATTTAGATGTCTGCAGTGATGGCATTTACATCTGATGCAATCGCCTTCACAGTAAATAGAAGAATCACCTGAGGTATTTTACAATTCTGTGGTAATTATGAGACAAAACTTACCTGAAAGTATTAATTTCTCTCCACTAAAGTACTAATTTCTCTTGTCCTCTTAGTCATTTTAATTTCTGCTCAAGTTTATGCTTGCTTTCCTTTTATTGGCATCAATAAATATATCAATAGTAGGAAACATTGGCCATAGGTTTACTGAAAACTAAGAAGATTTATACATGTCATGGTTTAATCCCAGACACTAACACAGAATCCCACAGCCGGTCATTCACTCTCCTCCTTCCCCCCGACCCTCTCCCAGTGGGATGGGGAGGAGAATTGAAAGAATTCTCACACATTCTTGGTGAACAGAGAACATGTCTAGTCATGAAGTTATATATTATTTTCTGGGAAATTAAAGCTGTACATTGGGTAGAGGAAACCGATGTACTCAAGCTTTCCTTCAAACTATGTTAGTATTCAGATCACTGAATTAATGGTTAAGAACAAGGTCTTGTACTCTACAACAAAATAGTTGCGGATTGAGCTATGTTCTGAGTGTAAAATGAATTTATTAGGAATACCATGTTACTTGGGTTCATGCTAATGCTAAAGTCAAATTTCCATGACCTGTCTGACCCATCACCCTCCTGCATGTCTTCCTGTTTACCATGCAGGGTGCAAAATTAATGTTTAAATTTACTCTTGAGCACCTAACTCACAGCAGGGAGCTTAGATACTTTACGTGAGGCTATGGATTTCACTCTAGTAGAAACAGATATGCCGTTCTCATCTGTAAACTGGGCTGATTATATTTCTTTGCCCAAGAAAGCTGGGTAGGTAAATATTTTGCGAGGTTGAGAGAGACCCATGTACTGCTGTAGTTAAGAAAGAACAGGTAAATAGTTTAGGTAGAATAAAGTTTTTATTACCCTGTCAGTACAGAACTTTCATATCATATGCCCTGCTGTGCTGTCTAAGATACTGACTCTAGGCAGTCATGAATCACCTTTTGAAGAAAAGGGTTATCTTTGCATTGTCTGTGTTAGAAATAAGCATTATGTATTGCTATGGATCAGCCCTGTCCAACCTTTGAAGGCACTAATGAGGTCTGGAAGGAGTCACTTCTGGCTGTAGCTAAAATAAGTGTGCTATTCTGTAGTTTTGTGAAAGGGATTAGCCAGGAAAAGGAAATGTAGCATTGCATCCACCCTTACTGTGTCCAGAGGAACACTGGATACAACTTGGGAAAGCAATTTTGTCCATACTAATAATAGATCATCTTTTGCTTCTGTTTGTCTTGTGGTAAATCATTGGTCCTGCAGGGACCACCCCAATAATAAAATAAAAAAAAAGAAAAAAAGCGTTAGGTTGTTGCGTTTTTTTTCTGTTTAGTTTTGGTTTGGTTTTGTGCTTTTTGTTTGTTTGCTTGGGGGTGGTGGTGTGTTTTTGCTTGTTTGTTTGTTTGAAAACAGGCACAATATGACTTCCTGAATCTTGCACAGAGAGTACCAGCATACTAGCAGGTCACACACTGCAGAAAAGAAAGGATGGAAATCCAGAGACTTCCTTATGCTTCTAAAAATCTCTGCATTAAAAGTCACAAGGTCTGTTAGGAGCAAGGACAAGTACTCCCAAGTAGCCACTCAGAGCTCATCAGTCTTTAGGCTGTGGATGCATGCTATCTCATCTGCTTTCCTGTCTGGTTGAATGAATAATTTCTGGGTGCCCAGCTGTCTCACTCTGTAACAGTCTACTCAGAATCTTCAGCAGCATCTTTGTTAGGGCTATAGGTAAACATTCAGCTGAAGAGTTGTCGTGGTTTAAGCCTAACTCACGCAGACTCTCTCTCACTCACTCCCCCCTCTTTCTTGCCCCCCACTCCCGGAGGGATGGGAAGGAGAACCGAAAAGAATGCAACTCCCACAGGTTGAGATAAGAACAGTTTAGTAACTAAAGTATAACACAAATCACTACTGCTACCACCAATAATAATAATGACAAGGCAAATACAAGGAAAGAATACAATTACTCACCACCTAAAACCAAGCCTGACCACGCAGTGCACCCCCACCCTTCCGGGTCTCTGCTCTTCCATCTTGGGCATGACGTGCTGTGGTATGGAATAACCTCTTTGGTCAGTTTGGGTCAGGTGTCCTGTCTCTGCTCCCTCCCGGCTTTCCTCCTCCCTGGCAGAGCATGAAACTCAGAAAGTCCTTGGCCAGACCGAAACATCACTAAGCAGTAACCGAAACACTGGTGTTATCAGCGCTGTTCCCAGGCCCAAAATCAAAAACACAGTGCTACACCAGCTACCAAGAAGGAGAAAAATGACTGCTGCTGCTGAACCCATGACAAGAGTTTTAGTACTTTAGCAAGAGGATGTACTGGGGCACACAGTTTCAAGTTTCTAATCAAACAATTTAACAGCTAGGCTATATGCAAAGCAGAGGAAAAGCATATTACTGATGTATATTTTTACAAAGAAAAGAGTGAAAAAATTCTTCAGAGTCAAAGGGCAGACTTACCTTGCTGTGTGTGTTGGAAAAATCAGCCAGATCCTTTTTTAACACTTTGGACTGGTTGAGCTAAGTGCTGACTTAAGCCATTTCATGCTGTGTTTTGATGTGATAATAAATGTGATTTTAGAGTACCTTCCACTCTACAGCACCTACTACAAAAGACATCAGCCACATGACTATTTCGACAAGCAGGTTTATAAGCCTTTGAAGGAATAACTTTTTTTATTTGTTGACCTCATGCTAGATAAAATATTACCTGTCTGTACCACTCTGTTTTTATGCTGCTTCAGGTGTCATCTACAAACTTAAAGCAAGCATAAACCTTGGTTAAAAGTATGAAGTCAGCACAAAATTCACATCATCTGCTCTGATTACCTGAACAGAAATACAGTCCTATACTCCAAGCCTTCTGCAGTTCTTTATGATTCAGCAATAGATGTACTATGAAATTATTATGAAATGACGAAGCACAAATGACTACAGGGCCACACCTTCATAGGTCTGCCTCTTTTAAATCCTACTCTTAGGTGTATATTCAGGAACATATTTTCTCTTGCACCCCAGAAAGTAGAAATGTTATGCATCTTGTCTCTGCAGTTCACTGTCTTGGCAGATGATCTAAGGTCGCTCTTATAAATGGGATCACTGAAGCAACCTGGGTTAGGTTAAAAAAAAAGATCTTTACTGTTGTCAAGCTCCAGTGTTGTTAAAATCCAGTGAACCTATTTGCAATATTCTCTGCAGACAGCTGCATCTGAACAGATTAAGAAAACAGCATACTGCTGTATAGCCTAAGAATAAATGGAAGAGGGGAGGAAGCAGAAAGTTCTTACAGCTTTTCCACTAGAGGAAAGCATCAGTGAACCCCATCCTTAGGCTCTTAATTCAGGTTTATGGATTACATTTCCTAAGCTGGGCACCTAACTTTCAGATTCTTCAGCGCTTAACATGATGTATGTCTAACTCCCTTAACTTCTTTATTGTGTCTAACCCTTGTTCCCTTATCTATAACATAATTTTAAATGGTTGTCCTGCCAATGGTTAGTTGCCTGTGGAGAGAGAGGAAGGCTATAAGGAAATACCTTAGACACCCACTTATGATAACAAAGGTTTTAAAAGCATCAGAGCACGTCATATGTTTTCACAAGAATGTGTACAAAAGAAGGTAGAATTCTTTTGTTTATTTGTTCTGTAAATAGATCCCTTTTAAGGCAATTTTACTATGGAGTGGAATTGCTAATTCATTCTTCTACTACCAATATTTATTAACAATTTAAATTAAAGCCAGAGACAATCATTGCTATTTAGCATAATAAATCAATGTGCTCATTGTTTGTATTAAAGCATAAGAAAGCTGTAGATATTTCAAAATGTATGTAATCCAGTTTTTAACAGTATATCTATTGAAATGACTACTGAAATTTTTCACCAGATGCCAGTTTCAGTCCAACTTAACAGTGACATTTTCTTTATCTTTGTATTTTCTGCATGGTGAAGAAGGCTTAGAGAAAGTATTGATATTGCCTCTTCATCACATCAGCCTAAACAATTTTATGACAGTGTACAGTGTTTTCACTAGAGAAGAAGAGAATGTGGGTTTAAATCCCTTCAGACATGAGAGGGGCTTGAGCTCTTGTGCACTACATCCTAAACAAACACTCTAAGCAGTGGGAAAACAGGCTACTGTGGACACCATCACATTAAAATGATAGGCATGAATAGCTTTTGAAAAATTATAAACCTCACTTAGGGGATTATAGACCTTTACCAAGGATAGAGTCATTATTGTCACTTGCATAGACTGAGGCACCTATGTGGTGAATGGAAGTGCTCTTTAAGCTTTTTCTGCTGGCTAGCTCTAACTAGATTTCTCCTCTGAATGCCAGGTAGGTTGCAGTGCTCCATGTCCTCCCACTTCTGATATACTTGTTTTACAAATTACAATCCACATCTTCAATTTAACAGATGAGGTGTCTTTAAAGAAATTATAATAGAACCCAGATGGTAAAACAGGAGAGATGGCAATCCCTCTTGGCATTCACAGGTTTCTAAATTAACTCTAGGAGGTTTTGCCCTTTAGTGTTTCTAAGCTAATAGTTTCTGCCTTTTCAAGCATATTAAAAATTACATTGTTCTACTTTTTATTTTACTTTTGGTTTTAATTATAGACTGAGTTGCAGTAAATGACTACCTGAAGAAGTGTATTATTCAGCTGTATGGCAAGTTCACAGGTAGAGTTTGAGAGTTTGGTTACACACATTTTTTTACCCACTGTTTTACCAAATTATATATTTAAGGAAATATTTGCATAGAGCTTTGAATGCTCAGGATAACCTGTTCCCACATTTCCTCCATAATTCTGAAGAAAGAATCTGCTCACGTCTGAAAAGTAACTTGAGAAATTCTTTGAATTGCTTAAAACTCCCTCTAATTTCATGCCTACCTACTCTGCAGGTAGAATGGAACTAGTGTGTTGTAATTATTCCTTCCTTTTCATATTTTGTTGTCCTTTTATTAACCTCCATATTCCTGCCATTCCCTCATTCGACCTCTGCGCCTATTACAAAAGACAAATGAACAAAAAAGGATTCAGCTGGCAGAGTTCTGCCAAACATCACTGTTTTCATTTGCTTGGAAGTTGTATTCTATACCTGACCTTGTACCTCTTTTTTAGTGCCTTTCAGATCATAAGCTGTGCTGGGTGAGAGCTGTCTTTTTGTCTGTATTTTTACACTATCCTCACTGGGGCCTTTGGGTGCAACTATCCTACAGTAATCATGTTCATTAGTAACACCAAAGACAAGCTATGTTTGAAAAATTAAAGGAATGTGCAGCGCAGGTGAGGCTTGGGCCTCTGAGCCATCCTTGCTGTTGAAGGTAGTTAGTTTTCACTTTAGAGATTTGGAGTAGTTTTTTAACATCTGGATGCTGAAGGGGCTCACTCTAATCATCTAAACACCTCTACTTTTCAGTACATTTTTTAAAAAACAGCACTAATATAGTATAGAAGAAAAGCAATATTTAACCATCTCTTCTTCACTGGAGCTTCCTACTTTCTTTAAAATTCTCTGCCTTTTAACCTTTAACTCACAGTGAAATGCAACTCAAAGATGCTGTATAGGCATTTTGAGACATACCCCGGTCAGTGGACTTAGCTGAGAAAAATCTGGACTGGAATGCTCAGATGACAGCTAAAGGGATGCAGAAGGCTGACTTGGCCTCATCTACATTAAGTTGTGATGCTATTAGTGAATAAATTCTAAAGCAAAACAGAAGGCATTTGCCTCAGCAGCCTCAAGAGAAAATCGCATCAGAATAGATACATAAAATAAAAAAAAAAGACCCTTTAAAATTAGTTACGGGAAACTTATAGGTTGTTCAGTAGGTGGCCTACCAATTAATTTAGGCAGGAGGGAAATGTGTTAGGGAGGAGGCAAGGAGGAAGCATTATATTTTCATGCTAAAATCAGTCTTTGAGGTATTTGGTCTCTGTTTCCCAGAGTTATTTCATATCATACAGGGCATTTATACTTTAAAAAAGCCCCAAGAACAAAAAGCAATAATGGGGCTTTGAGCAACCTTTGAGTGGAAGGGTTAGGGTTTCGGTCTTCTGAATCTGAAGTGGGTGGAAAATCTTTCAGTTTGGCAAGATGTTCACAATCGTCTCTGTATTTTCTGTTGATTGCATCAAATAGCTCCTCTCAGTGTTGGAAAATGGACCTTCACATCAGTATTGTGCTATTTGACTAAGTCATGCAACATACTACATATTCATGTTAAATATTACACTGGATCATGAGCTAAAACTTGAAGGCTTTGTCAAGTCCACCAAACCATATCTAGGACTGTGGTATTTTTACCCTTTATAGAAAGGACAATCAATTGGGTGTTTTAAAATGGTGCACAAGGTAGGTTGTCTTTACAGGCTTGGAAAAAAAATGAGGGAGTTTGAATTGGGCCCTTACTGGTAATTTTAAAAAATGTTCAGTGATGTAAAATCTCCTGCTCCTGCTGGCTGTTTATTTCAGCAGTTAACTACCCTCACTGTTAAAAATCTCTGTTTTCTCATGTATTTGAATTGTCTGGCTTCAGTTTCAAGCCTTTGATTCTTGTCACACTTTTCTGTTTCATTAATAAAAGCTTTAGTGCTTTCTACCCATGGAAGTATTTATGCACTGTTGTTAGACCTGGCAAGGAAATTTTTTTCTTATTTCACGAAAGTTTTCATCATTTCAAAAAATTCAAAACAATAATTTCATGAAAGGGGCTGAAATGTGAAGTTAAACCAAATACAACTGTGCTTCACAGTGAGAAACAATATTTAAATATTTTGTTTAGATTTTGAATGCTGAATTTTTTTGACTATTTATGCTATTGTGACTCTTCTAAACTGTATGCTCATTAAAGAAAACTGATCAAACTATATTAATTCTTTAAACCTTAAGGATTTTCCTGCCCCCCCTTGAAGTGTACCTGTAATTGTATTTATTAATGGACTTGCTTAGTGACAACACAGGCTTTAAAATTTTTTGCTACTGATATTGAAAGGGTTTCCATATTAACTCAGAAGTGCTGTCACTGGGCAAAAAAGACTTGCTTTCTAAACTCTGTTTTCCCATTAACACATAAAAGAGTTAAATTAATCTTTTCCTCATAACATTAACTTTGGAGCTCATGCTGAGTGTTGTCTTTCAGTTTGCCTTCTGCTCCCATCTTTTTTTTGTCTCATTAGATTCCCAAATCCTTTTTACAATCTCTTCTTTGGATCAAGAAATCCTTCCTTTTTGTAATAGAAACACATTTTTGAAGTTAAATCAGAACAACATAGTTAAACAGTACTGTTTTGATAGTTTTTCCCCAAGTAAGCTGTATGTGACCTACAGTCTGTCTCCTTATCCTTTATCTTAATTCCTCCATAGCCTTTTAGATCTGCTGTCCTTGTTGTAACTCTTCACTTTGTCTCAAAGAGACCATGTTTTTCTTTTCTCTTTTATTTTTCTTTTCTCTTTTTTCTTTTCTTTTCTTTTCTTTTCTTTTCTTTTCTTTTCTTTTCTTTTCTTTTCTTTTCTTTCTTTTTTTTCTTTTCTTTTCTTTTCTTTTCTTTTCTTTTCTTTTCTTTTCTTTTCTTTTCTTTTCTTTTCTTTTCTTTTCTTTTCTTTTCTTTTCTTTTCTTTTCTTTTCTTTTCTCTTTTCTCTTTTCTTTCTTTTCTTTTTCTTTTCTTTTCTTTTTTCTTTTCTTTTCTTTTCTTTTCTTTTCTTTTCTTTTCTTTTCTTTTCTTTTCTTTTCTTTTCTTTTCTCTTTTCTTTCTTTTCTCTTTTCTTTCTTTTCTTTTCTTTTTCTTTTCTTTTCTTTTCTTTTCTTTTCTTTTCTTTTCTTTTCTTTTCTTTTCTTTTCTTTTCTTTTCTTTTCTTTTCTTTTCCTTTCCTTTTCTTTTCTTTTCTTTCCTTTTCTCCTTTCCTTTCCTTTCCTTTCCTTTCCTTTCCTTTCCTTTCCTTTCCTTTCCTTTCCTTTCCTTTCCTTTCCTTTTCTTCTCCTTTCCTTTCCTTTCCTTTCCTTTCCTTTCCTTTCCTTTCCTTTCCTTTCCTTTCCTTTCCTTTCCTTTCCTTTCCTTTCCTTTCCTTTCCTTTCCTCTTCCCTCTTCCCTCTTCCCTCTTCCCTCTTCCCTTCTTTTTTACTTTGCTCTAATCCTGTGAACCAGCTGGCTAAAAGCCTCTCTAATGCTTCAGTGATTCTTCTAGGAAGACCTTACCATTATTTGTCTTTCTTGTCAGATACAGTCTCAGATATTTCCCTTCAGCCAAGTACTGATTTATATCAAACCAGCAGAATTTACCACAGGTTTTTCAATGAATTTAACTGGTTTAACCATGACAGCCAGTCTGAGTAAAATTTTATTTATGTAATCAGAAAAAAAAAGGTCAGGTTCTAGCAGAAGAACAAAAGTCCATTTAACCTCTCCATTGTTACTACAGTACTTTGTGCAGAAATTTAATAATCTTCATTCTTGTAACATGGTTTTCTGTCATCTGAATCAGATTCTGACATCAGAACATGCTATTACTTGAGCCTTTAACAAGAGATTTCTTATGTTGAAGAAAGAAGATATGCAAAGGATTGTGAGGAATCTACTTGAAATTTTTGTTATTCTGTTCTGGATTCACAGGTCATTTTATCTCCTATTACTGAGTTTAACTTTAAATAACAATCTAATGCAACAACAATCTAATGTAAGTAGCAAACAAATACATATATATATTAAAGCAGAGAGCAACAAAATTTACATATTTAAGAATACAATTCAGACAAGATTATGAAGATGACTGAACCACCAAAGTGATGGTGAGAAAATGGCTACAGTTTTCCAGATTGCCATTGGGGTTCTCCTTTCTGTCCTGTCTATGAAGCATAGATACATGCAGTTTCACTGAACTGATGCAGTCATACTAGGAAACTTACATTATTTACATCTTGCAGTATTATCTGGGTCTCTGCAAATGATCATTCCAAATATTTATTTTTTTTTAAATTCAAAGGTGTTCAGAAGCACATCAGACTACTCATCCAGTCCAAAAAGTGAATGCTAATACACTACATCTACTAAGATTTGGGCCTCTGCCCACAGCAAAATGAATTTTTCCTGCACACTGCATGACTACACAGGCATCTCAATGTGCAATGGAAAACCAGATTCCTAACTCTTGAGAAAACTAGGTGAGCAAATGATCGCTTTACCTGTATTTTATTGGTATGAGGCTATTAAAAAGCTCAGATAAAAATTATCTCACACACAGATCTTATGAGGGGGTAGTTGCAAGTAAGCCTCCATCAAAAAATGGAAAAGTCATAGTAAAAGAAAAATGGCATCAGCAAGAAAAATTATGTTAAGGTTAATACAGCAGCAAGAACTAGTCAGCAGCATATCTGCATGACAGTTCAAGTGGTAACACCAAAGCTGCCAGGCCAGATGCCTGAGAAATCTGCCAGGGAGCCAAAAGTGTTTGCTGGGGAAAAATTATCTTGACACCCTCACCCTCTCACCTCCCACCTATGTTGAACTACCTCACTATTTTTTTTCTCTTGTAGTCAGTCAGTATGTTTTGGGCAAGGAAGCATCATCTACATAGTAAGGGAACAGTTTTTTTCACTCAATTTGTTTCACTCTTAATCATACTCAGCCTTACTTTACACAGCAATTCTGTTTTTTGTCTTAATGATACCAAAGTATGAAACACAAGGAAGTAAAAGGACCATCTCAGAATAAGAACTATGTTCTGTTACTGTTAACATACTGAGCCCTGTTTAACAAAAAAGTCAATATTGTGTTTCTTTATTGTCAGAAAAATTGGCTAGTCAGTGCAATTATTTCTTGTACATCTATTAGTATAATTGCAATTTAAAATGAAAACATACTTTTTCCATTGAGATTTAGAGTAAGTGGGTGATTCATGTCAATGGAATTATTTCAGTTCCATTCTGATTTATTGTAACTATTAAAGCAGGAGGTAAAGCATAATAAAGCTATCTGCTTATTATGCCTAGGAGCTATTTTTCAACACTAAATAACAGCCACCTTAATTCTTTTAATCTATAAAAATCAGAGGTTCAGGAGAAGTAAATGAATTCTAAAAATATTATTTTCAATATACTAATATTATGTCTTTTCTTTGTAGACATTTTAAAACTATAGATTTCTCTCTCCCCCCCCCCCCCCCCCCCCCCCCCAATTCTTTACCTAGGTAATTTTTTCACTGATTATCACCTAGTTTTGAGAGGAGCTGATACTATGTGTGAAATCAGGGGGGAAAAGCCAGAACTTATGAAAAAAGCATCATGGTGGAAACAGGAAACTGAAGTTTTATAGCAGCACTAACGAAAATCTCTCTAATAACTGCTGAAACCCAATCTATGAAAACATATGCTCACAGACAATACATATTTTGTGCATTAATGACAGACATTATTCAAAATGCTTAGTGTTCTAGTGGGTTGATTAGGGTTTTTAATATCTTCATATTAATTCTCTGTGGAATGACAAAGCCAGTTAGTGGAGGGTTTGTACTCTGAAAAGTATTATAGTAAAACAATGGATAAAAGAACACTTGAGTGTTTTTCATACAGGAAAATTGTGCAAAGTATTTTAGCTCTGGGATTCAAGAATACACACAGCTTGATATTCCAGAAGTTGTGCAAAAATCGTTTCATCATGTTGAATGAACTCTTCAAGAGACCGAAGAAAGAGTATTAATCCATCACCGTATTCTCTGTTACAGAAAAATCAGTTATTATTCCTCCCACTTCACAACAATTGCTCTTGTTTTACATATTTGAAGTGAGACTGTTATCTTGGAAACCACAGAAATCCAAAGAACTTGCAACAGTTGCAAATTTTGCAAATAAGGCATCAAGTCTTCAAGAGGCTATTCATTATACTGTGTGGTAGCAAAGCTAGCATTAAAGAAGTGATGGCAAAGTAGACACAGCAGTAACACAAAACTAGGTGCACTACAGCAGTAACACAAAACTAGGTGCATTACAGCACTTCCAGAGTCATATGGAAAGCAAGTAGGACCATGAGTAGCAGAATCAGCTCAGTTACCTGTGAATTTGTGGCAGTGTTCAAGGCCAGGTTGGACAGAGCCTTGGGTGATGTGATCTAATGTGAGGCATCCCTGCCCATGGCAGGGGGGTTGGAACTATATGATCTTAAGGTCCTTTCCAATCCAAACCGTTCTATGATTCCATGATGTTAAATAAGATTTGAAAGCACAAAAAAGCATTTTCTTCAGTAGAAAAATAACAGGATCTTTCTCTCGTTCAGCCAATTATTATTTTTATATTTTCAAGAGTTTAGTATTTATCCAGACTATGGAAACAACTTAAGCAAATTCAAATGTTACCAGGATGGTGTCTAAGAACAGATACACACGTAAAGCAGTTTTTAATTCTTTGTAGAGGTTTACAGATGTGTAGGAGTCTAACCTACTGACATAGTCAAGAAAGTAACTAGTCAATAAACTCTGTGGAGTCCAGACAGTATTTCAGCTGGCCCTCAAGTGCGCAGGGGTTCATCTGCCCATGTGTAGGTGCCTAGTATAATTTGAAATCCTTTAGGCATGTTGCCTAGCTTTTATTAGAAACTTAGAAGGGCAGCAGTCTTTCACAGGCCCTGTGTCATATCTGACTGTCCTATGTGACATCTCAGGCAGTGTCAGGGTTTAAGCCCAGCCAATAGCTCAGAACCTCACAGCTGCTTGCTTATTCCCTTTCTTCTTCCCCTCCCCACTCCTGGAAGGATGGGGAGGAGAATTGAAAGAATGCAACTCCCATGGGCTGAAATAAGAGTAGACCAGTAACTAAGCTTTAACACAAACCACTGCTGCTACCAACAATAATAATAATGATAAGGGAAATAACAAGGGAAGAGAATACAACTGATCACCACCTGCTGACTGATACCCTGCCTGACCCGAGCAGTGATCTGGGCCTTCTGGGTAACTCCCCCCCCCCAGTTTATGTACTTGGCATGACGTGTTGTGGTATGGAATACCTCTTTGGCTAGTTTGGGTCAGGTGTCCTGTCTCTGCTAACTCTCGACTTCCCCTCCTCCCTGGCAGAGCATGAGACAGAAAATCCTTGGTTGGAGTAAACATTACATAGCAACAACTAAAAACATCAGTGTTATCAGCATTGTTCCCAGGCTGAAAGTCAAAAATACAGCACTGCACCAGCTACTAAGAAAGAGAAGAATTACTGCTACTGGTGAACCCAGGACAGGCAGTCTAGTGTAGCTCAAATGGCATTAAGCATCACTGTGTGGGCAACTGAACCAAGCATCTGAAGCCTATGCAGCTGAATAAATCTCCAGACTTGTTGACTTTTTGATTGTGCTGACTAGGTCTCTTGAACTGTCTTCAGCTGTTCACCCTTCAGGGTCTAGTGACATTTAAGATGCCATAGAATACACCTCCATCTGTGACAATGGGATGGTACAGATCATATTTTGTATCACACTGTTGCATGTGTAAGTCTTTGATAAAGAAGAGCATGTAAAATTGCATCTAAAATACTGACATGTAGGAAATTCCATTGAGACTTACTGACTGTAGCAGAAGCCCATGTACCTGTGGCGTTTATAGGAACTTATATCTAGACACCTTAATTTGTGTGTGTAAACCTGCATTGTATCACACTGTTGCATGCTAAGTAATGATGAAAATAACCAAGAGGCGAAGATATAATTGATATTTTCCTTTACAGACTTCTGGAGCAGAAGTCTGACCACCTTGTAGGGAAACTTGTACTATGAAGATACACAAGACTTTTAGGGTTAACTAGGATCAACCTTATCTTTCAAAAAAAAAAAAAGAAGTTTTCCTAGGTCTGACTACATAAAATACATAAATAATTCTTGATTATGCTGATCAGTTTATCACTATTGTCTACTGTGAAATGAGGCCATGTTATTTGTCCCTAAATGTCACATTTTATGACTGCAGGCCTTACACAGGACTTCAAGCAGAGTTTAAGTAATAAGAGATGTGACAAGCACCTACTAGGAACCAGGAACCATAATTAAAGCAGGAAACAGAATGCTAGTGAGTCATATAAGGATGATATTTCACAGAAATATTTTGGGGGCAGAATAGGAACATGGGGAGAAATAAAACCTTTGCACACATCGACACAGACCGAAGTACAGAAATTATTAAGTGGAGCAGCACAAGCCAGTATATGCAAGAAAATCAATACAAACTCACAGTATCACATTATTGGATCCCTGCCACCTCATAATGATTCATCATCACCTCTGTCAAAGCTGAAACATTTTCTAGTTGTCACAAGTTTGATAGTAGAAAGTTAATCCAGCAGCATGAATAAATCATCATGTCATTTTTAATACTAGACTGATTCTCATAGTTAAAGATCCAGGATAGAAGTCCAAAGGTATGCACTGCTGATGACATGCACACTATTCAAGTGTATTCTGGAAGTTCTGCATTAGTTTGAAAAGCAGAAGTTAGAATTATTCTTGAGAAAGTGATCTGGGTATCGACAGTGAGGCTAATGAGACAAAACCTCAGAACAGGGCTGTTCAGTTCAATGAAACAGAAAACCAGGAAAAAATCAAACCAAAAGAAGTCATATTACAGTAATACCTTTATATGTTTCCTGAGTATTTTAGATTCTGTATAGAACTTTTTTGCATCCATATGTTAATCCAAATTATAAGAGTTTAAGAGAGTTGTGGTCAATGGCTCAATGTCCAGCTGGAGACCAGTAACAGAGGGGTGTCCCTCAGGGACTGGTGTTGGGAGCGGTCTTGTTCAACATCTTTGTCAGTGACATGGACAGTGGGATTGAGTGCGCCCTCAGCAAGTTTGCCAATGACACCAAGCTGTGTGGTTTACTTGATACGCTGGAGGGAAGGAATGCCATCCAGAGGGACTTTGACACGCTTGTGATCTGGGCTGATGCCAACCTGATGAAGTTTAACCATGCCAAGTGCAAGGTCCTCCACCTGGGTCGGGGCAATCCCAGGGACAGCTGCAGGTTGGGCAGAGAAAAGATTGAGAGCAGCCCTGTGGAGAAAGACTTGGGGGTGCTGGTTGATGAAAAAATGAACATGAGTGGGCAGTGTGCACTTGCAGCCCAAAAAGCCAACCATGTCCTGGGCTGCATCAAAAGGAGCATGACCAGCAGGTCAAGGGAGGTGATCCTGCCCCTCTCTCTGCTCTTGTGAGACCTCACTTGGAGTATTGTGTACAGTTCTGGTGTCCTCAACATAAAAAGGGCATGGGAATGTTGGAACAAATCCAGAGGAGGGCCACGAGGATGATCAGGGGACTGGAGCACCTCCCATATGAAGATAGGATGAGAAAGTTGGGGCTGTTCAGCCTGGAGAAGAGAAGGCTGCGTGGAGACCTCATAGCAGCCTTCCAGTATCTGAAGGGGGCCTATAGGGATGCTGGGAGGGACTCTTCATGAGGGACTGCAGTGAGAGGACAAGGGGTAATGGGTTCAAACTTAAACAGGGGAAGTTTAGATTGGATATGAGGAAGAAATTCTTTACTGTGAGGGTGGTGAGGCACTGGAACTGGTTGCCTAGGGTAGTTGTGAATGCTCCATCACTGGTGGTGTCCGAGGCCAGGTTGGACATAGCCTTGGGTGGCATGGTTTAGTGTGAGGTGTTCGTGCCCATGGCAGGTGGGTTGGAACTAGATGATCTTAAGGTCCTTTCCAACCCTAACTATTCTATGATTCTACGATTCTATGTTACTTTTTGTTTACTGTCGTCTCACCAGCATATGAGCGCTGCTCAGTGACTTTGGCACTGTCCTTTTAGTATAAGAGTAAAAACAGTCATAGAACAGGCAATATCTTTTGCATCTAACTTTTATTCAAGCATATAATGACTTGTACAAGCCTGTGGTATCGAACTGAAGAATTGTGGGGATTACAATCATTATATTTATTCTTATAATATCTTGTGTTATTTTAAGAATTGAATAAATGTCTTACTGCACTTAGTAGATCTACTGCTTCTCCTTTTTTGCAAAAGAGTACTCAAACAATACATGTATGAACAAATGTGAGAAGATATACTGGTACAACTATGATGGAGTAGCTGATAATAGAAAGATCTATTTAAGAATGACAGCATATCATGGGGGATAAATTAGAGGGGGTGCACACAGACCTTTTAAATAATAACAGTAAGACTCAAAGAGGAAGGATTTCAGGTACTGTGGAACATCTGATGACAGTTTATCCTATCTCTGCTTTAGGCAGCTAACAATGGTGAAATAAATTCATCTTGGGTTCCTTCATGGTCCTTTATTTGTTTCAAAATTACTCAGGTCAGTGCATGCAGTTAGGCAGGATTCCTCCAGGCCTTTGAGTACCATCAAACTGATCTAATGTTGGATTCTTAAAAACTTAAATTTTAGAAATATTGCTTGGTGGAACTACTACTAATAGTACCACTGAGAAAGGCAAGAGTGGATTTGAAATATACACTGGAATCTATTTAAATTCAATATGTGTCTGAAATAAATGCTATCTAAACATCTGTTAACAAAAAAAGATACTTGCAGAATATTTTTTTCACTTTCCCTTATTACAATATTTTTTTACATTTACATGAAACATCAAAATTCCATTCTCAGGAACTCCAAGATTATTTCTTGTTGCAATAAATAGCATGTGCCAAATTATGTCTATTATGAATACTGCTATGCTCACTTTTCTAGCTCCAATTAGTAAATTTGTTTTCTCACCTATGAAAATATGAAGCTTATTCTCAGTAACTGAATACCTATTTTGTAAAATAGAAAAAATAATATTTTTATGGATGGATGGATAAAAGTTGGGTTTTTTTTTGGTTGGGTTTTTTTTTTTTTTTTTTTGGTGTTTGTTTGGTTTTTTTTGTTTTTTTTTTTTTTTTTTTAACTAAATTGATTTAATATCTTGCCCTGAGGAAATAGCCAAAGCACAAGGCAATATGATACCCACCATTAGCTCCAGTTTGTTAATCTGAATTTCATTCTCCAGATAGAGTGGGGATTAAGAAGCAAATAAAACAAAAACATCTAAATAGTTCTAATTCTTTGAAAACTGTATTAGTTCTATGATAACCTCATGAACGCACCACCTGCCTTTGACATTCCAGTGTGAACCCATTCTACAGTATTTGTGAATCAAAACAAACTTTGTGACTCATCTATTTGTATTTTTGAATAAGTTATGACACAAACCATGCCAATTTCATCAGTTTGTAATATCGTCTAGTTTTCTAATATTTTGTTCAAAGCACTATATAAACTCTTGTATCACGATTTTTTTAATTGTGGTTTAGACTTCCATATTTTTTGATTGTAAAGTAGTCAATGCTCATTTTGGATGGATAAAGAATCACAAACAGTTATAGGCTTTAAATACCATCCTTTTCTAAGTTCATTTCACTGCAGAAGGAATCAAATTGGCCTTTGGTAATGCTGATCAGCTGATTTCTGTGACCTTTCAGTGTATCCTGTTTGCAGTTAAGATGAAGAAAGAAAAATTCAAATGTGTAATGAGAACCGGCATGTTATGACATTTAATAACTGAATAGAGAACAACGTAAAAAGTTTGATGATAATTAAACTAAAGTTTTGTTCGTTTGCCTGAGTTCAAAAGATTTTTATATCAATGTTAAAAAATCTTTGCAAAACATATTTCCCATTAGTCTTCAAGAATCTATATTGAAAATAGTTATATTTATAGCTTTGTATAACGTCACAGAATTAGACTTTGTATACAGAGATATGTGGTTTTTCATCGTCAGTTCTGGGAGATACCTGATCCTTTCTTGATTGCAGACTTTAAAGAAACAAGCCACTTGAATTTTCCAGGCCATTAAACAAACAAATATTTTTCATTTAGATTGCTTAATCAGCTATTATGTATCTGAAATAAGAAAGTAAAATAGATACTTTGTAAGCAGTGTACATGAAAAGATTGAAAATACATAGCATAAGGCTGAAATATAAATATGGATCTCTTTCTAGTTTTAGGCAGGTTATCAGTAACTCTTCACATCCAAAAATTAATCAATGACTAGTCATTGATACTTTCAATTTTTCCATAATATTAATTAATAGTAATAATTATCAGACAGAACTTCATCACTTCAAAATCTGAAGCATTTTCTACAGGTGCTGAATAAAACAAGAAAGAAGATTATCTCCACAGATTGAAAAGAGCAGAAGGCTATCTGTGTTGATATCAATTCTGAACAATACGTAACATAGGCTGTCATAAAGTGATGCTTACATTGCAGTAGTTTAATAGGAAGAGTTGGTAAAAATTGCTGCTGCTAAAATGGCTTTTTAAAAATGGTAGCCTTTATAGATATGACTCTGTACTTTCACTGGTTTTGTATTCATTCTCTTTATTAAATGCGCAGCTCTCTTTAATATATAGAAGTTTTCTGGAAAAAAACCCAAACCAACAAACCAAACCAAACCAAAAACCAAACAAAACCAAACCAAACCAAAACAAACAACTGTTGGGTATAATTTTCAGATATTACTGGTTGTCTCTTGACACAATTGCGTTTCTTTTGGATTATTCTTTAGAAAGTTATGGCAAACATGGAAGTATTTTTATGTAATCTACCTTGAATTTCACTTCCATAGGTGAAATATTCTGTAGACAGAAACATTGTATTGTGAAATCCTTCCCGGAGCTTTTTGGACTTGCCTTTTAAATGTTGGGTCATTTGGCTTCTACATTTCTCATTCTGTATCTAAAAGTCACTCACTCATGTAATACGGCCTTAGATCCTACTGCATTTTTTTTCTATTTTTGAAGGTAATAATAACTGTTGTGTTGACAGGTATATCTGACACTACATTATAAAACACCTAATGAAATAGAGTAGTTGTATACAATCACAAAGTCTTTCCAGGTAAAACAGGGCAAAACTTTTGAAGTCATGCAATTGCAGTCAGTAGATAATTTTGAAAGTCATGAGAAATTTTGGAGAGAGAGAAATAAAAAAAAAAAAAAGAGGAGTTGAAAGCAGTCTAAGAAAAGCCTGAGGCACGTGAAGACAGTCATTACTGATGTAAGGCAAGGGATATACTACAGATAGGTAATGTCAAGTGGGAACTATTATGAGCCAGAGTTAAAGCATGGCTGCCTTACTCCTGACAGTCAAATAAATTACTGTAAACTTGCTTAAGCTTTTTATTTTTCTGATGGTTATCTTTGGCAGGAACTTAAGATTCCTTTTGTATACACACTTGATAAGTGTGGTATTATCTGCCAAAATTCTGGGAGCAACCATCATTAATGTTAAATGGTTCTTGTAGAAAATGAGAAGAAAAAGGTAGGGTAAAGAGAAAATCCCCAGTGCATAATAGTTGATTAATAACCACAGGTATTTCTTACATGTAGAATTATCACCACAGGGAGTTAAAGCATATCTGTGGGCCTAAGCATCCATTGGTACATTGAGAACTTATGGATGAAAGAAGAAGAGGAATAATTGTGATTTAATTGTTCGTTAGAATATTCCTTTTATGCCTCTTGATCCCAAATCCAGCTTTGAAAAATATGCTGGCACAAGGAACAATCTACAGATGTCAGCACTGGCATACATACAGTTATATTGGTCCGGTATATAGCTGCTTGTAAGTTTTTTACACAGCCAAATTTTCAAGTGAAAGCTGATGCAGACAGAAATAAAATCATGTCTGTAGGCTGTAGCTGTAATGTTTCTTACCAATAAGAACCTAAGCACTTGAGTCAAGGCCAGAGCTCTTTCTCTCTGCTTATAACTGAGTTATCATCAGATTGCCTTCCATTATCCACAACTGGAGACTTTCAGGGAAAAGACTAGATTGCCTTAGAATTGATGGACACAGATGGTACTGCTAGTTATGCATTGTTTTATTTTTAGTTTTTGGTCATGTAATAAATACTGGTCTTCTTCAGTTCATCCAATCATGTAAGAGAAAGGGGAGGAGAAATAGGTAGTTCATTTTTAATAGCAGTGATTTATTACGTAATGTGTTACCTCAACACTGATTTCAGAACTTTCGAATTAGATTCATTCAGATGGTAATAACAGCAGCACAAGATGAGACATTGATCTCATATCTGCATGGTCACTTCATTGCACATAGAGCTCTTAACATTGCTGACAACAACTCTTGTGTAGCTACCCATCCATAATTTTGATATCAAAACCCGTAATCCATCCACTTTAACCAACCAAAGCTCTTTTACTCCATTCTGTACAGTAGAAATTTACCCTGTAATTTCAAAAGAACATACAAATAACAGAACTCAGAGATTTAGTCTTATGTTAACTTCTTGCTCATATAGTTATTTCTCAGTGTCATTTAAGACTCGGCTTTTTTTGCTTTATTCTTTCCTGCTATCCCAGTCATTATTTCACTTGGGCAGAATATAGTGATTATTTGTAAGCTGTTTCACTGTGGCTCTGTGAGAGCTTCCTTGATATACAGAAACCTCAAAAATCATCCCCGTAGGTTCCTCCCAAAATACAGTTAAATAAATAAAAAGATAAAAGAATAAATAAATAAATTTCTTCTTAGCTACGTAAGCATGAACGTGACAAAATTTCGATGACATGGACTATTTGTGTCCCTCTTCAGACTTTTGCAGCTTACAATAGTATAAGAAAGATATAATTTTGCTTAAATTTTCACATTTCAGAACTTGAATTTATTGACTCTAACTTGAGGCATTTTATTGAAATACCTTCTTTAGAAGCCCAGCTGCTGTGCACATAGTCAAGTCAGAGTGAACAAGGTGTGTGACTTTCTAGGAACTGAATATTCGAGAGAACTTCCCACGGGAACTATATGTCATTTTCCCAGATTAGGCATTTATGTCCGTGTCCAAGGTAAAATGACAAAAAACTTACAAATCCGCCAAATTGAGACATTATTTTTAGAGCTACCGCTCATAGCCTAAAGAGGCAAATGAAAAGAGAAAGAAGCAGGCAGGTATCTAAGTCTTGGGGGCTAATAATCCAAGTGTTTTTCAGATAAAATCTTCTGATATCATTTAAACTTCTTGCTTTCCAGGTCAGA
The DNA here is from genome assembly GCA_028858755.1 of Ara ararauna. NCBI lineage: Eukaryota > Metazoa > Chordata > Aves > Psittaciformes > Psittacidae > Ara > Ara ararauna. The sequence goes on along the minus strand of CM054379.1, from coordinate 44,009,294 downwards.
CCTTTAAACCACAGAAAACCCACTCAGATAAATTAAAACTTATGTACGTATCCTACTCACTGGAAAAACTAACTCTTCATTGCTGTTTTAATTCTTATTAGCTTTGACAAGGGTAGTTAAATGCGGCATTGACTGTGTACATCTACAAAATGGTAGACCTGCTGTTGTTCTAGCAGCAGAATGTAATTCAGAATGTAGTTTCTGCATATAAAGAATGGGCTTGCATTTTTAAAAAAGTATCTGTAGTGAATTATACTGCTTAAATAATTCCAGGCTGTTGTAACCAGCCTACTGCTGATAGTGCTTAAGTCAACAGAAAGAACTCAGTTACTGCTATTGTATGTTGAAATATTAATTTAAATTTCATCAGTAAAAATAATAAGTTCTTTATTAGAGTATCTCTGTTGTCTATCAGGTTTGCAGAATTCTATGCTGGCCAAACTGAAGTATGTAACCAAACATTACAATAAATATTAAAACAAAATGAAAATGGAGATAAAATTTGATATTTCATAGTTCTTTGTTTTAAATAATATTGCTTAAACTGATATTTCTTTGGAATATGTTTTCTTTCTTCTTTTTTGTATGCTGAACATTTATTTGCACATATCTGTCCTTAGATTTAAAAAGAAGCCAAGCAGATACAAGTGTGACAAAAATGCTTAAAATGTTAAACTGTGTTGTGCTCAGCTTGGATGATGGAACCAGTGGGCACTAAGTGCTTGGCAGTGAGATGCTGTGCCTTTCCCTGTATGTATGCTGATAATCAAAGCATTGTATGGAGTGAATGCCACTTCAGTTTTATGAGCTTTTTATGTGACGTGGCGTATCAAATCTGCCAAGCAGAGGACCATCTGGAAACAGGTCATCAGAATGAATTCTGACACCCTTTGACAGGCAAGAGTGAAGACAAAGAACAGAATGGGGGGAAAAAACCCAGCCTACCCCTCCAAAAAGCTGGCCATATACCAACAGAGATTAAGTAAAACAAATCCAGTTTCATTCTGTATACTGCAATAATGCGTTACTTAGTATCAGGCATAGATTTTCTCAAGTGAACTTAAAAATTCATTTTGAAATGTACACCCTTATGGAAAAGCTGATTTTTTTTTTCTGTTACAAAAGCACAGAACTTCCTGGGCATAACATAAGTGTTATCATTTTTTCCCTCTTCTTTTCCTCCGCCTAGAGAATAAAAATGATTTTTAAAAGCTTCACAGCCTGATGTTCAACACACGTTGCAGAAACACACACAGATTTTGATGTGTTCTGAAGCCACTAGGCTACTCTAGTTCAGTTGAGAAGATACTGCACAATCATATATTACTGCAAAAGTAAACTTGTGCTCTAAATGTCATCCAGTTATTAAAATACCACAGCTCCTGAGAGTTTGACCAAAATGAAGACCTATGAAAAGTGATTATTTTCACTTGATTGTTGGGTTCTTAAGGCAAATTTATCATTTATAGAAACATTCTTATCACTAGTGGGTTATAGATGAAAAATCTGGATGCCAGAATTTAAGGGTTAAAGTACCCTTTCAGTTGTAAGCCTTTGTGGACCAAAAACATGCTCTGTGCTTTGTATGACTGAGAAACATACATAGACCCTAACTGAAGACAGTCGCAATCTAAAAGCATAAACAAGACACATGGTGGTCTAACAATACACCAAAGTTCTCCAAATAAGTCAATTTAAGAACACATTTTCACCAGCTCTGAGTTGAACTGAAATCATTCAGGTGGATATAGTTACAGTTCCAGTCTCTAGATTAGGTCTCAGGGACCATTATAAATCTCACTCTCTCTCTTTTGTTTCTTTCTTCCTGCTTATTTTTTGAACACTGCTAGGAAAACAAGTGTTTCCAAGCTCTAGAGAGACTTGAGTGAGTTACAAGGTAGACATAGAGTGGAGATGTTGCTCAAGAGGGCGAGAGAAGTAAGGATTCCTGATTAGACTAGCAATGAATTATATTGGGTATTTTTAACTCTCTGGATTTGGTAATTGCAGAGGGGAAAATATCTAGACGTGTTTCTTCTTTCTTTATATATATAAATATATATATATGTATTTTTTGTAAACCAGATGATGCATTAAAAGTAAAATTATACCCCTAAGAAATCCAAGACCTCCTTTTTTCTAGTGCAGTTCAGGTTTGTTCTTCAAGCTGTTGATGCTAGTGTGATTTTTGTGGATGTACTAGATCTGAAAAGTAGTGAGAGTCACGTCATATGCTGGTAACTCCAGGAATGTTCTTCTTTGCCTAATAACATACTGGATATGTTTTACTGTTTTTCCTTTGTGGGGGCTTTACCCTGGCTGGCTGCCAGGTGCCCAGCAAAACCAGTCTATCACTCCCTCCTCAACTGAACATGGGAGATAAAATAAAACAAAAGGCTCATGAGTCAAGATAAGGACAGGGAAAAATCATTCTCTAGTTACCCTCACAGGCAAACCAGACTCAACTTGAAGAAATAAGTTCAATTCGTTACCAATCAAATCAGAGTAGGATAATTAGTAAATCTTAAAAACACCTTCCTCTCACCCCTCCCTTATTCACAGGCTTCCCTTTACTCCTCAATTCTTTACTTCATTACCACCTGTGGCACGGGGGAATGGGTCTGTTAATCACACATTTTTTTTGACTCTCTGTCCACTGCTGTAGCACGGGGCCTCTTCCAGGGGAAACAGCTTTTCACAAATTTTCACCTTCAGGCACATTCACCTGCTCTGGTGTGGGGTGCTTTAGGGGCTGCAGGTGAAGATCTGCTCCACGGTGGACCTCCGTGGACTGCAGGAGAGTCATCACTGTGGTCTTCACCATGGGCTGCAGGAGAATTACTGCTCTTGTGCCTGGAGCAGTTCTTGCCCTCCTTCTGCGCTGACCTTGATGATTGCAGAGCTTTTCCTCCTACATATTCTCACTCCTTTTTCTGACGGCAACTCCTCTTGCACAGTGGCATTTCCCCTTCTTAAATATGTAATCCCAGAGGTGCTACCACCGTCACAGATGGGCTTGTACATGGCCAGTGGCAGGTCCTGCATGGAGCCAGTTAGAATTGGCTCTATTTGACATAAAAGAAGCTTGTAGTACCTACTGAGGGAAGCCATCCCTGTAATACCCCCTGCTACCAAACTTTGTCACAAAAATCCAATACATCCTTTCATACTTTGTTGAATATTATAACTAATTACCTATTTTTTAATACAGTGACTAAACTCATTAATTTATAATGATGATTAAGAACAGGAGGAAGTGGAAATTTGTACTTCAGCCCTTTTGTGCAGCTGGACTGTAAAGGCAAAGTGTTAGGATAATTATATAAAATATTGAGGAAAAAAATCCAGGGGAAATAACTTCTTCAGGCATTTCTCACAAGTATCATAGAATCATAGAATAGTTAGGTTTGGAAAGGAACATAAGATCATCTAGTTCCAACCCCCCTGCCATGGGCACGAACACCTCACATTAAACCATGCCTCCCAAAGCTCTGTCCAATCCAGCCTTGAACACCATCAGCGATAAAGCATTCACAACTTCCTTGGGCAACCTATTCCACTGCCTCACCACCCTTACAGTAAAGAATTTCTTCCTCATATCCAATCTAAACTTCCCCTGTTTAAGTTTGAACCCGTTACCCCTTGTCCTCTCACTACACTCCCTCATGAAGAGTCCCTCCCCAGCATCCCTATAGGCCCCCTTCAGATATTGGAAGGCTGCTATGAGGTCTCCACACAGCCTTTTCTTCTCCAGGCTGAAAAGCCCCAACTTTCTCAGCCTATCTAGTATAGAAATGCGAATATATAAAAATATTGTAAAAGAGGGCATATATATATACTAAACTTCTGTTAAATTTCTTTCCTTAATGCCACATCTGACCCAATTTTTGGTCGGTGCCATGGCAACAAAAAGATTAAATTCTATATTTCTGTGTTTCTAAGAAGAAAATAGCAGCATGTTATCCATTAATCTTCAGTCCTATAGAGGAGGATGGGATGTGTGAAAATAAAAAAACCCAAAACACTCCAGATTTCACCTCTCTTTCCCTTGCTCCCTGTTTGGAAAAGATCGATTTACTAGGTCTTGCCCATTTATGAAAATATAGGAATCAATTATTTACAAGAATGCATTTTAGAAAGAGAAACTCACTAACAGAGTAGCAAATGGCCCTTTAGAGATCATTTGGATCACCCTTGATTAACCAACATGTTATTACTTAAACCATAGAGGGGAATATCAGTCTGTCTTACACATCCTAGTAATCTGCTCTAACAGAACTGTTGAACTTGGTTGGGTTAAAGGGACAAAGAAAGGAAGAGATCTGTTAATTGTTTGGGAGCAATGATTACTCATGTCAGAATCATTCCTGAAAGTCTGAAACATCTCATGTTTATTTCAGTGTCTTCAGCTCTGTTCCTGTAGAGGAGTTCCTGTCTTCTTACCCTTCCCAAGGAGCTCCTCAGCACTGATGTACGCTCTCAACTTTTGCTGGTCCTTTAGTACTTCAAAATAGTATCACTGACTATTACCCACTTCTAGTGATCCATATGAGTGCTATTGATATAGATAGCAGTAGCCTGGAGAACATAAAGAAGGACTACAGAGCTCTGGGAGAGGTGGTTAGGGGCTCTAGAGCTCAGGTTGTCTTTTCGACAATTCTCCAGGATACAGGGCAGGACCTTAAAAAGGCTAGGAGGATTAGCCAGGTTAATAAAGGGTTAGAAGGGTGGTGCCATAGTCAGGGGTTTGGGTACCTTGAACATGGGACTCAATTTAGTAGGCCAGGTCTGCTGGGGACTGGTGGAGCTGGTCTGGCAAAGAAAGGGAAGACTGGATTTGATAGGAGGCTTGCCAGACTGGTTAAGGATGCTTTAAACTAGATGTGTTGGGGGAGGGGGGCATCATTCCATCCCAACACACCCAGTCACTTGCCAGCACCTATAGTAAACATTCAGAGCAATGTACAGAAATTCCAGCTCCTCCAATCAATGAGCCAGCTTCAATTGGAGCTCAGCTCAGATGCCTCTGTACGAATGCCCGTAGCATGGGGAACAAACAAGAGGAATTAGAGATGTGTGCACGTCTACGGGTGTATGATATCACAGGCATCACAGAAACATGGTGGGATGGCTCCTATGACTGGTGTGTTGGAATGGAAGGTTACAGGCTCTTTAGGAAAGACAGGCCTGGTAGGCGGGGACGGGGAGCTGCTATTTATGTTAGGGATAGGCTGGAATATCTCTATGTACCTATAGAATCCCTTCCTGTTATCCTCTAACATCCTTAGCCATGTTTAATTCTAAGTGGGCCTAAGCTTTCCTAACCTGATCCCTAGCTTCCTGCACAACATCCCTGTATTCTTCCCAGGACGCCTGTCCTTGCTTCCACCTTTTATAAGCCTCTTTTTTCCTTTGAATTTTCCTCAGCAGCTCCTTATCCATCCAAGGAGGTCTCCTGGCCCTCCTGCTCCACTTCCTTCTAGTTGGGATGCAACACTCTTGAGCTTGCAGCAGGTGATCCTAGAATATCAACCAAGAGTCTTGAGCCCCCCTGCCCTCTAGGGCTATATACCATGGCACCTTACTAAGCAGGTTCCTGAAGAGGCCAAGGTCTGCTCTCTTGAAGTCCAGGGCAGTGAGCTTGCTGCACACTCTTCTGACTATCCTGAGGGTCTCGAATTCAGCCATCTCATGATTGCTGCAAGCAAGTTGCCCTGGAGTGTCACATTTCCAACCAGCCCTTCCCTGTTGGTGAGGATGAGGTCAAGCATGGCACCTCTTCTTGTTGGCTCCTCTATTACTTGCAGAAGGAAGCTGTCTTCCACACAATCGAGGAACTTCCTGGATTGCTTGTGCCAGGACGTACCATCCCTCCAATGGATATCAGGGTGGTTGAAGTCCCCCATAAGAACAAGGGCCTGCGAGCTTGAGGCTGTTCCTATCTGTCTATAGAGCGCTTCATCCACCAAGTCCTCTTGGTCAGGCAGTCGGTAACAGATCCCCACAATAATGTTTACCATAGCTGCTCTCCCTTTAACCCTGACCCGCAAACTCTCTATTGACTGCTCACCTGTCCCCAGACAGTGTTCCATACTTTCCAGCCTATCCCTAACATAAATAGCAGCTCCCCGTCCCCCCCTACCAGGCCCGTCTTTCCTAAAGAGCCTGTAACCTTCCATTCCAACACACCAGTTGTAGGAGCCATCCCACCATGTTTCTGTGATGCCTATGATATCATACACCTGTAGATGTGCACATATCTCTAATTCCTCTTGTTTGTTCCCCATGCTATGAGCATTTGTATAGAGACATCTGAGCAGAGCTCCAGTTGAAGCCCGCTCATTGGCTGGAGGAGCTGGAATATCTGTACATTGCTCTGAATGTTTACTATAGGTGCTGGCAAGTGACTGGGTGTGTTGGGATAGAATGATGCCCCCCTCCCCCAACACATCTAGTTTAAAGCATCGTTGAATTTCCGGTCCCTTTATTTAATGTTAAGTTTTAAAACATTTTTCTAAATATGTAGAAGAGGGCTAAATTCACTGGGTCAATTAATATCATATTCTTCATTCAGTTCTTTGCGATACCTGACTGAACAACTGTCAGTAAGTTTTGTTATTGTCTAAGTTTCTGTCCAAGTTTCTGTTATTATTGAAGTTTCAGGGGATAATGGCTCTAACATGCTTTTGTACAGTTTCTGAGTAGAGAAAGGAGTAAAAGAGAATTCTGCATGTCATGCAAGTTATCCAGCTGGGTGATTTTTCTTTCTACCTGATCTAATTGCCTTTATTACCACCTCCTCTGCAAATAAAGAGTTTAGCTTGTCTTTCTGTGGATTCAAGAATGAAGGCATGTGATGGCTGCAAGGAATTCATTCCTTCAGGGTTTGAAATCTTGAACTGTGAATTTATTGAGACTCATGCGGAAGTCCACAAGGATTTGATTGTGTTTTTTGGAGTGATTAGTGTGGATTTCTTTCAAACTGCTCCTGATGAGAAGGATGTGGGTGCATATTTACTTCCCTTTGCCTCTGCCTCCATCTCTGTGTAAAACAGGATTTTTTTCCCTTTTCCCCTGATGCATCACATCTCTGCTTGGTGTATCTAATTGATTTCTCTGTTTCAGAGGATTGGAGCTATGTCAGTCTTCTAGAGTCTGCCTGAAGCTTTTTATGGACTTCTCCTTCCTGCTCCCTTCGCTTTCTTGATGAGTGCTTTCCAATTGTCAGTTTTTCTGTATCTAAGTATTTTTTCATTTAATTTTTTTCTTGTTAAGCAGGAGATGAAAGGAACTACTTCCTTCAGGTTGCTGCTTTGGTAGGCTTTCCAGGACAGGAGGGTGGATCCCTATTCTTTCTTAGAATAACAGATAAAGACTAGATCAGGGGCCTGCTGTGCAAATGTCACAGGGAAGTCATGGGTAATTAAAGAAGGGTGGAAGATGTATTAATATGTGACAGAAACAACTGAAAAAAACGTCTAAAGCAGTTTATAGCAGTGTCACTGGGATGAAATTGCAGGATTTTACACAGAACCTGGCTTATGCCCTCACTAAGAACTAGACAACTTTGAAGGCTTAGATGCATGTGGGGAAAGCTGCTGAGGTTACTAAGGGTGGGAATAAAGTGTTTCTTGTTGTTTTCCTTCAATAAATCCCTGTGAGGCTTCTGAAAGGGTGGTCTTCCAGCATATATAATGTTCCTGGGACCACTGCATGTTTTGATCACTATAGAGAGGGGAAAAAATGGTGAAAAAACAGAAGAAAGAAATCAAAATCCATTTTTCTTTTCTTCCCAGGTATTACAAGCTAAAACATGGGTTTAGGTGCATCCATATTCATCCAGGGTTTTCAGCAGTTTCATAATACTAGCTGATTTTGTACTCAGATTTTAATGAGTGTAATAAACCCAAGTTAATCGGAGGTCACATAAGGTGTAAAAGAAGTTTTTCTCAAATTTAATTTTTTTTTAACTTTGACCTAGTCTATGAGTTCAGTATTGATAAATGAAAACTAAAATAAAACTGACATTTTTAAACTGTATACACGTGCTTAATAATGGAAGTTTAGAGAAATTTTACAGTACTAGTTGGATTTTCTTTTTTTTTTTTTTACATAAATAAGAAATAAATATGATGGTAAAATATACATGCATAAAACCTATGCAGCATACAAATGGTTTAATAGGTTACTGGAAATAAGGTATTAACTGGTCAGAAATCAATGTTGTAAAAGGTGCAAAAATTAGGGGCTTTTGTATTACTTACAAAAGAAGGTCACAGGCCCATGTGCAGTCATGGCACCAGATCAAGCCCTGATGTAAATGCAAAATGCACAAATGCATTCTGCTCAGTCAAAACTGGTCTAAGTTTTTTGAAGGGGTGACCTGTTCAACGCTTTATCCATTATGTGCTTATCCTAATTCATAGCTGGAACTTCCTCTGGTATAACCAGGCATTTTGCATCATAACTTTCTTTTTTCAAAAACCTACCTCTTATGTCAGCGGCGTGTTGCTGCTCTCATTTGTGAGAACATATTCCCTCTGCACCTTCACTCACTTAGGTCCAATTCTTTCTTTCTGTTGCAGGAAAATTTTTCTTCCCTAAGCTGTCTCAATGCCTATTGCTTCAGAGCTCAACAGCCAGACCTATGTGTCTTTATAACCTAAAGGCATAATACTACTTCTGCTTTGCCACTATGAACACCCAGAATCATCCAGAACAGAAACTGCCCGCTAAAGGATTTGTGCACCCTTATTATTCCAGCTAGACTCAAGTATTTGATCTTAACAGGTGCTGGAAGAAAACCTAATTAAAAAGAACAACTTCTTAGAGTTTGAAGAATGGGATAATGTATTATATCGTATCTATACACTGTTATTAGAATACAGATTTGATAAATCTGGACTGCTAAGATGTTGTGTCTGTATTGCAAGAAGAATAACATCTCCTGTTGGTATGCAGACTGCTGACCCTTGGACCTGAGCCAGGAACCAAGAGTTTGAGGAATTATTACCAGGAAGTAAACTAACAAAAACAATTTAGGAAAAAAGATTTTAAAATAACTTTATAGACCGTATTTGTTCTGTAATACATTCAGTGAAACAGACCAGCCAGAAATATTGTATGAAAGAAAAGTTCTGACTTCATAAGCCATTAAAAAAATCTTAATACTGAAGTACATACAGATTTATATTAGGAAACACATTAGGTAATTGTCTTCTCAGAGCTGAAGCTTGTCTACCCAGAAGATGTTAGTCAGGAAGGTGCAAAACACTCTTAACCCTTGCAGGTGGGAACATCTATATGAACTTCTGTCTAGATCCTGAAGAAACAGTCCAGAAGGCCTGTGGAGTATCCAGTGCTTCAGATCTTCCAAACTTGGCTGGCTGGGATCCAGGGGGACCAGGTTTAACTTTGAGCAAGAAGTTGGACTACGTGATCTCCAAATCTCCTTCCAAAGCTCAGTGATCAGAATATGATTCCAGAGCAGAATCTTATCTGGGCTCTACTTTAGGTTGTGAAAACAAGCAAAAAACTAACCAACCAAAGTTAAAACAGTCTGCTGATTATCTCACCTACTTTATTGGAAAATAGACATCTTGAAAAAATGCCCACCTTCAAGAAACAGACAGTACCCCCAGTAAAATGGCTGAGACCTTGTAGATGGTTCCATTTATAAATATTTTTGAGTACACAAAATACATTTTGCTATTTAGACAAGTCTTCATTACCATTAATATGTCCTTTAAAGTATCCAACTCATCTACTGGCAAATACGATACATAACCTGAAGATGACTTCAACCTCTCTGGAATATTGGATGAAGGCAAGGCAGGATATTCAGGACATGTAGATAGCATCAGATAAGATTCAAAGAGTAATTGAATGACACTTTAAAGATTCTATCCAGCCCTGAAATTTTAATTCCTCTGAATTCTTTCTCCTGGCTCTGACTTGCTCCACATGGCTGTTTTGTTCTCTGGTATATTTTTCTTGCTGACAATATATCCAGTGCTGTGCCTTAGGCTTGCTGGCTGTTCCTGCCTATCCAGTGAATACATGCAGCCAAAGAATGGGCAGAAGAGGTCAAAGCAAACAAGAAGAAAGCAGAAGTTGTTGGATGCCTCAGTGGAACTAATGCAGGCTTGCATTGAGCCTAAGAAGAAAAATATAAAAAAGCTAATGTAGATGATAGCAGGTGATGGGAAAACTTGACCTGTTTTGACTTTCACCTTCCTCCACAGTCCTGAGTGATTTTTAATCCATGAACATTTACAAGTATTTGCAAAATAGCTCTAAATAAAGCATTTCTTGAATATGAGAATATTTTTTTGGTAGTGCATTTTTTGTTTTGTTTCTATTTGCATAAGCTTGCACTTTTCTTTTGTCCAGCAGATAAATTTCCTTTAGCATGTCTAAGTGAATGAAAGGTTTGTGGTGCTGATCTACTGTGCAGGGAATAGGTCCTTATGAGCAGGAAGAAGGAAAATAATGAATAAAGATCATCAGAGGTAGGCTAAAAAAGTCCTGGGAGCAGCCTGGAAAGCAGCTAAAAATCAAGATTTGTTCAGATTTTTTTTTAATTTTTTTTCTTAAGAATCAATAAAATGCATAGCAGTAGTCATGGATCTTGAATGGAACAAACTCCCAGAGCCTTAAGTAAAACTTGGCTCTGCCAGCCTCCTAGGCTCAAGAATGAGTGGCAGGACAACTTGTTTCAGAACAACTTCTTGCTCCCAGCTTTCTGCCATCTGCTCCCCTTTCTTCTGCAGGAAACAGCATATGAACAGGACTGATCTTCAACCTGACAAAAAAGCCCAGCACTTTGTTTTCAAATGCCTGAACACAATTTTCACTGGTGACCTGAAGAACACCTGAAGCAGTAATTGAGGAAGTTCTTGTGGAAGTCAATGTTCCCAGTGAACGATTTCATTTATGGCATCATGCAACAGGTGCAATTACTGCATACCACAGTGGAGACAATGTGGAAGTACCTGCACTTATTTTCTATAGGGTTTGTGGACAAGACAGGACTTGTATTAGTTTTATTGCAAACTTCAAAAAGACAGTATAGTGAGATAAATTTGTGGATGGGAAATCCCTTTCAACAGGGCATATGTTTGTCACGGTACATTCGTTGACTGGACAAGACTTGTGGAAATAAGAGCATCAAAAACCTGGCACAACAATTAATGACAGCAATAAGATGTCATTCTGATCTCAAAGGCTTGAAATATGACAGGGAAATTTCTTTTCTCTTAATTTACAGCCCTAAGAGAGGGGTGGGGAGAAAAGGAGAAAGGCAGTGAGAGGAATCTCTTTCAATTTCTTCTGACTTTACCACAAGAATGTTATGGATAGCACCACCCAATTACATCACCATGTTGGCAGTGGTTAACTAGCTAGCAGTGAAGTTGGGTGACATAGGAATTAAGGCTATTGGCTTTCAGAGAACATCGAAAGTGGAATTTTCATGTTTGTCATCTTCTTGCCAGTTAGCATATACTTCCAAAAACATCACTTTTCCTATCAAAAAGGAAATAGAGTTAAGTTATGTGATTAAAAACACCAAGGGGCAAGAAGCACAATGACAGGCTTGGGAACCCCGATAACCCAGTTGAGAGACACATTTCTCATTGGGATTCTTCCAGGCAGACCTCTGAACAGATCAAAGTCTAGGGTCTTACATCTAGAGGTTGTTACCCTGCCTTTTATCTTGTTCCCTCCTCTATCTTCAACTCTAATCTCATGATCACTGCAGCCTACCTTCATATCCTTGAACAGTTTTTCCTCTGTTGTGAGCATGAGGTTCAGCAGCAAGTCTCCCCTTGTCATCTCCTCTATCACCTGTATTAGGAACTTGCCATAAATGTATACTAAAAACCTGGACAGCTTGTGCTCTTCTGTACTCTCCTTTGTGCAGGTGTTAGGATGGTCCAACTCTCCCATGAGGACCAGGGCCTGCAAACATGATGCTTCTTCCAGTTGTCTGAAGAAGGCCTCCTCCACTTATTTCTGCCCAGGTGATCCATAGCAGACAACCAGAACTTGATTTCCCCTTTATTCCTCACCCCTATGCTCTCAGTTGGCTTGTCATCTGCATCTGGGCAGAGGTCCACACATAGCCACACTGCTCTCTCACATAAAAGGCAACACCCTTCTTTGGCTGCCTGGTCTCTCCTTCCTACAAAACTCATACCCATCTTTGGTAGCACTCCAACCATATGAGCCAGATGTCGCTGATCCCAAGAAAATGTAGCCCTGCCACAATATGCTGTCCTCTAATTCCTCCCATTTGCTTCTCATGCTGTATGTGTTACATACATTTCACATACACGCTCATTTGTGCCCATGCCTCAGAAAAGGTAGAATGCAGATGACCCTACCCTGGCAAAATAAGCATAACGGATTCTGTTTTTTCTTGTAAATGCCTTTTGTTTCTCAACTACAGAACAGTCTGTGGAGGTTTAATTCTCTTTCTTTGTTTTTTTTTTTGTTTTTTTTTTTTTTTCCATCTCAGAATTTGCAAGATAGCAGAACAATCTCTTTACAGAAAAACTCAGGAAAATGCAGCAACATATTCATAGACCAAAGAATAAATGCATTTTATTTTCCTTGGACTAATAAGCAAATATGTTTTGTATGCCAGGCATAATGTAAACTACAGATACTAGGAAGAAAAACAAACAGCTGTCTTACTGCTCATTCATAGTCTGAAAGGAGCTATGAAAGAAGTTTCATTCAAGTCTACCTGGAATATTATTAGATGGAAGAAGGAAGGGGAAACTAGTTGGATTAATTGAATTTATTTTATATAAACATATCTTCAGGAAGTTATGCTGTAACTTCTGAAATTGGGAAAAAAAAGTATTTAGAGTCATAAGTCTTATGTCTCATTTATTAAGTAGCCCTACATGAACCAATGTTCAGTATGTTATGAAGAAGAGGTTATCCAGCAGATCTTACTGCAGCTCCAGTTGAACTGAATTGTCAAGGCAGGTCTTGAAGACGTTGCTGAACTCTTTTAAAATCCTTTTTTATGACACTACTTTCCTTTTCTGTTTTGGTTTGGTTTGGTTGGTTGGTTTTGTGGTTTGTTGGGTTTTTTTCCTCACATTGGCAAAATGAATGATGAATGATTTGTGTAGTTTCTATAAACTCTATTCTCAGCTGGACAGACTAAGAGTGAAGAGGATTAAAAAGTTTGAGAGGGCTGAGCAAGCCTTTTTCCCTGTTGGAATCTGAAGATAGGATCAGAATATTTTATTCACACCATAAAAGTATGAATGGAAGTTGCCATGCTGCTTATCTCACCTGTGTTTACAGTTAAGCTTATCCACACCTCATGACCTCATTAGAAACCCCTATGCCTGTCAGTTTGAATGATGCTGTCTTCTATTAAAACTTCTCTACTAGTCCCTAATCTGCCATTATATATTTAACACAACTCTCCATACCTCTCTATTCTTTGCTTTCACAGTAGTGTGTTGTTGTATCTCCCTACTATATTCAGATTTTCAACTCTGATCTGCAAAATTATTTAATGCTATTTTTGATGTAGCCCAAATGACTGATTCAAACTTTCTCATCAGTGTCCACAGTCCCAATGTAGTTCATAGTTGAGTTTTAATAAAATATGTACTCCTGGATACTGGTAACAGTGATCTGAGAAAAACATAATTTTCTTTCCCAATCTGTCAATGCTTGTCTTTCCATGTATTGTTCCTTTAGTATCTGGAATGAACCTAGAGTACTCTAATTACTGCAGTCGATCTATATCACCTGATTTACTAACGAGAAGAGGCTAATCTGTGTGATGATTTACTTCCATGAAACTCCATATAAATCAACTAATGTCAGAAGAAAAAATTCTTTTATTATTTCCTTTTATTATTTTTTCTCTTTTATTATTTTTTATTCCTTTTATTATTTTTTTTCTCTTGCTGTACTTTACAGATTACCTTACAGACAGAGCTATAAAACAGTGCTATTTGATGTAACCTTCATATGTGAAATGGTTACAGTGCCATATTACAAGGGTAAAAAAAAGGAAAAAAAAAAGAGCAAAAGGAAAAAAAAAAAGCAAACATGATCATTTAACTTAATTTCCAAACAGTAGAATGTTGAGTTTAGAGAACAGAAGTTCAAGATGATGCAACAATGGACTATTGTGTAAATCAATTATTGTTTGGAACTTTACATGCAAATCTTAGAAAGACAAACAGATTTGTTTTTGCAGTTCTCAGCTATTTCTCAGAAACACAAGTCAGTTTAATTTGAGATAGAAGCACTACAGTACTTATTGCATATAGATATAAACTTCCATGGAAATTTAAATGTCGTTTTCCCAAACTTACTGATGGTGATAAAAGATGAAATGGCCTTTAATTAAATTATTTACAATTTCCACCTAGCCCAATTAAGCATACTATTTATTTATAGAACAGTGGACAATACAACAGTGCTAATTATGGTAAGATGTATTGGTTTTTACTGGAGTATTAATTTTTTTCCACAGTAACTAGTACGGAGCTATGTTTTTTATTTCTGCTGAAAATAGTGTTGATAACACAAGGAAGTTTTTGTTATTGCTGAGTAGTGCTTACACTGCTTGCAGCTCAGTGTTTACACAACGTCAAGGCCTTTTCTGCTTGTCACCCCATCTACCAGTGGGTATGCTGGGGGTGCACAAAAAAGTTAGGAGGAGACACAATTGGGACACCGTAATTACATATCAACAGTAACACAATCTGAGAGGAATGCAGAAAGGAAGAAGACATTATTTCATCATAGTTATCTCATTTTTTATATCAAGCTTTTTTCATGCTGTCTTAGCAACAGAAAATACTTCATGTTGACTGAGGTTAGCTGTCACAGAGAATATTAAGGGATAAATCCTGTACATATTCTAGAGCTGTATTTTATTTAACTGACTTTATCTGCATAACAGAGAGAGAAAAATGCGCATATCTTTTTTGAGAAATATTGAGAAATGACAAAGCAGTGGACAGAAATGTATTAACACACAGTAGTTTGCATTTACAAATAGTATTGCAGTGAGAAACATGAAGTTGAATAATGATAATTTATTAATATATTAAGTGTGATTTAGTATAACTTCCAGGACACATAATACTAAACAGTAAAATTTTGTCCACAAAAGAGGGAACGAAGAACAGGTGGCTGTATGAACTGAATTTCTGTGTTTGAAAGAGATGATTTTTACTATCCAGTACTATAGACAGCAGAGAATCAAGAACATCATGTATATAAACAGCTTCACAATTAAAATATATATTAAGAACGTTATTAACTATAGGTACATTTGGAGAGAAATTAAAAAAATGAGCATGGCTTAAATGCCTTCTGTGCTTCATGGAAGTCAATACAGTAAGAGAACACAAGAATCAAAGTGGCATGAGCAAGAAATGCAGCACGTGGTGTCAAGTCATTACAGACCCTATTGAGATCCCTCTTGGTAGTATTGATAAATCTAAAACTGGGTGGAATATATTAAATAATTGACTTTTGGTTAATTATCTATTGGTAGGATCAGTTTCCTTCTGAAAACTTTTTTAAAAGTGAATAGTTAATTTGGGTAATTGCAAAAGTGTGAATCCAAAGATATTCCACTTTAAAAAATCTAGACAGGCCTAGAGAAAGAATAGTTGCCTTTAAGACTCTAAGGTAACAATTCCTATATAAAGCACAGAAAAAATATTCTCGTTTTTAATGGATAATAGTCTATTAAAATCAAAATGTTTTGATTTGTGCATGGCACAGAATGGTCATTGGAATAATATCAGAGGGAGCTATACTTATCTAAATATAAACCATAAGAAAATTCTTGAACACATACAAAAAGTTTCTAAAAATCTTCAGATTGGTTTAAACCTTTCCTCTTTCATGCTAGTTCAACAAATGAGAAAATATTCCTTTGAGAAACAGAAGCTGGATACTTACAAAGCTATTTCACAATGAATCACTTAGGAGTCTTCACCATGCCTTTTTCACAAAGCAGATGATGGACTCATTGTGAGCTAGCAGTGATATCTGTCAATGAAGTCTGTGAGATGCACTCTTGTAGGTCCTTTTCTCATTCAAATAAAGGCCTGTTGAGGTTTCAGAAAAGACTCTGCAGCTCCCTCTTGTCCTTAGGATACAATGCTCATCTGAGAAGTCAAACAGTCCATCACACCAAGACTGAAGGTTTGTGAGTAGGAAGCAGATAATCTCAGACTAAAATTAGAGTAATGTTTTAAACAGTGAGTACAGCAGACCAGTAAATTAGCTAGCCATAGAATACTCTTCATATTTCTAAATTTCTAAATCAAAGTGAGATTTTATATAGCTCGAAGAAAACAATTATTTTACGTTCTTTGACCTGCATTATACAAAACTCTTAAGTTACATCATCTAAATATCAAACTATTTGAAATCTCGAAGTTTTTGATGTTATTATTTATACTTTCTAATGTTTTACTATTGTCTTCAATTTTTATGAACAGTGGCAAAATCTTAAACTGCCTACTGTAAACATGTCTGCAGTTTCTGTAATTTTCTGTAATTTACACTACTCCATTCTGTAAGTTATAGACTACTGTGTTTATTACACACTGAAATGTAATAATAATAATAGTATAACACTCTGAAACAGTGAGATGTTGTAGACAGAAACCAGTAGAGAACTCATTCCATAACCCTTGCAGTATCCACGTCACATCATGATGTGCTTTCTACATATAGCAATGAATCTGCTCAATATGTTCACGTACCTATCAAAATATTTCAGTATTTGCTAAGGCAGCAATAAAATGCACCAATAAATGAAGTTTCAATTTAAATTGCAATATCTTATGAAGGGAAGAGATATAAAAAATATTTTAATTTCTTGAGAGTAAAATTTTATACTGTACTACAGGCACAAATTGTCCCCATGCAACCTTGTAACTCTAAGTTACTACTTTTTGAAATACATGAGAATGTAAGAATCACAATTTTTCCTTTTCACACATCTATGTAAACCTTTGTGGTTGACATACATTTCTGATTAAAAATTCTCCCCCCTAAAATATTTAACATGTTTGAGTCCATCCGAGACTGTGCCACATTTTCTTACATGGAACAGGCTTCCCAGCTGCTAAAAGTGTGTGTGGGGGGGATTTTTTCCCTGTTTGAACAGAGTTTTCTCTAATTTTTCTTCATTGCCCTCCTGTAACAAAAATCGCAGAAGACTAATCCACTCCGTTTGAGAATTTTGGCAATAAAATTTGGGGACATTTTTTTTCAGCAAAAAATATTTTTGCTTCATAAGCATTTAAAGCACAATTTCTTATTGTCCCGGGTTCAGCAGCAGCAGTCATTTTTCTCCTTCTTGGTAGCTGGTGCAGCACGGTGTTTTTGACTTTCGGCCTGGGAGTAGCACTGATAACACCAGTGTTTTCAGTTACTGCTGAGTGATGTTTTGTAGAGGGGAGTGAGTGAGAGAGAGACTGCGTGAGTTAGAAAGGCTTAAACCATGACAGTTCTTTTTGGCGCCCCACATTCTTTGGAGCCAAAAAGAACTGTCGTGGCTTAAGCCTCTCTAACTCACGCAGTCGCTCTCTCACTCACTCCTCTCTCTTTCTTCCCCCTGCTCCCAGGTGGATGGGGAGGAGAATCAAAAGAATGCAACTCCCACAGGCTGAGATAAGAACAGTTTAGTAACTAAAGTATAACACAAGACCACAACTGCTACCACCAATAATAATGGCAAGGCAAATACAAGGAAAGAATACAATTGCTCACCACCTAAAACCCAGCCCGACCACGCAGTGCCCCCCCACCCTTCCGGGTCTCTGCTCTCCATTTTTACATCCTGGGCATGACGTGCTGTGGTATGGAAATAACCTCTTTGGCTAGTTTGTGTCAGGTGTCCTGTCTCTGCTTCCTCCTGGCTTCCCCCCCTCCCTGGCAGAGCATGAAACTCAGAAAGTCCTTGGCCAGACCAAAACATTACCAAGCAGTAACTGAAAACACTGGGGTTATCAGTGCTGTTCCCAGGCTGAAAGTCAAAAAAACACAGCGCTGCACCAGCTACCAAGGAGGAGAAAAATGACTGCTGCTGCTGAATCCATGACACTTATTTACAGAAACATTCACATTGTAAGAATGCAAATGTTTTATGAACTTCCTAATCATGAGGCCAAGATGTTCTCATTTTAAAGAAACTCCTTGTCAGTGAAGGGTCTGCTCAAACTCTGCTATCCAGATACTGTAAGAAAAATGGAATTAATCAATGGGGTATCACTCCATTTTATGATTCCTTCTTCAATTTTAAACAAATAAAAAAAAAATTATCAATCAGCAACTATTAAATTTTTCATAAAGTATCCTCATCAAAAATGTCTATTTCAGAAAGATTTTTTTGCCTAAAAGTCTGTGCTATCATAATTCACTGGGTTTGTTTGGGTTTTTTTTTGTTTTTTTTTTTTTTTTTTTGTATTTTCAATATGTTTTTGTGCTTTTATTTAAAAATGTTATCAAAACTCTTGAAAATTTTGTATTTAGCAGAATTTGGTGTTCACTAGCACCGTGCATGTGTTCACTAAAACTAAATGTTTATTTAGAAAAAAGAAAGAAAATTTAAAGTCCATTTCAAATCTGTGCTATCGCTAACATTTGATATTATAATTTTTCACAGAAAATAATGCCTTTATTTTTAAATAGTGGCACAGAAATGAGGTAGATCGTTCCTTCTTTGCAGCTACTGTTAATATGAACAATGTACAAGTTTTTCTGCTACTGGCTTTTGAACAGGTACACTTTTTTTTCTTGCTAGTTCTCACTGTCTCCTAGGAGATGGATCACATTATCAAAGTGTATGCGAAGCTAAAAATCAAGACACAAGTTATTAACTGGCTGGGGCTGTTCTTAATGTCTACCTTGCCCTCAAGCAAAGCAGGGAATCTGAATCAAAAGAGCAAGAACACAGACACGGGAAGAAAAATTAATCTGACCATCTGTTTTGCATCTAGCTAAATGAAAGAATACCAAGCTAGCAGGAAATTCAGGTACAAGAAGGAAGAATAACGAAGGCTTTGTAAAATAAAAGCAAATATTAAGTAAGGAGAGTGTTTACCAAATCATAAACACCACCACGGCTTAGTTCCCCTGCAACAGTAGGACTCTTGAGACCACAGCATACTTCAGGTGCTGTAGGTCTGTTCCACAACATCAGACACGTGCACCCATATTTCCTGTGACAATGGCGCTTTTATGCATCCACTTTTCCCTTGGGCTAGAAAAGGCTTAAAATGGTTTGTTGAGAGCTAGGGGACCTGGAAAGCACTTCTAAGGAGGAGACCAAGAAACTGGGCATTAAGACCTAGCATCCCAAGAAATGTGCTCCTCCAGCTGGAGAGGTTTGTTTACAGTTTTCACTTTTACAGAAGTTAATGGACTCCAGAGAATTCTCACAACACATTTCTGTTTTACAAATCAGTATTTTCCCATGAAAAAAGGGTTCTATTTGGGGAATTCCTTGCTAGGGTTATTTAGGCTGGTTTTCAAGAAAAACAGACAGTTTAAATATTAGCTCTTTGACTCACTTTTTGACATAAAAAATTCTGAAGTGCCTAAAGAATAAAAAGAAGCAGTTGTCAGCTGTATTGATGCATTATTATTATGTTTTTGATGAGGTTTATACAGAGAAGTATGCTTTTTTCTCCTTTTTGCACTGAAGTAATTTTTCAGTAAATTTATTAGTCCTGAAGAATGGTATTTTGTGAAACATGATTTTTTCCCCTTGTGTTTGTGTTGTGCCCTCTTTTTCTCTCTCACACATGCACAAAGCCATGTGTACATATATTTGCATGCACACTCCTGCCTGCACTTTCAGAGGCTTAAATGATAGCCAGTGTTGATCCAAAATCCACCATTTTGTGAGAATGATACATTTTCTTTTCCCCCACAGCGCCGGATGACTCAAAAAGGGCCTGCTTCAACATAGCTCTCAGTGCACTGCTTTGCATTTCTGCCCACTTGCCTAGTTTGCAAAGGGGAGGGTGACAAAAAATCAGGAAGGACAAGTGGGTGGCAGTGGTTGTGGTTTCTATTTGGAGGAAACTATTTTGAAAACTGTATAGTTCTTTTATCTGTCAAAGATATAACAGAGTCTGACAAGCCTAGCAGCAGGCAGAAGCAGCTGTCAGTAGTACTATAATTTATTAGTATCTTTTTTCAAATAAGAAGGCTGACAGACTAACATGAGAGCAAAGGGGAAATCTGCCAAATCATCAGCTTGCACCTCAGGCTCAGACAGACGGTAGCCTACTGTGGAGAGTGCACAGTATTAAATATGTATTGATTAATTCAGTGGCACAGTCCACCAACTGCACTGTCAGTGATAAAGAAAATGGCTGAGGCATCACTCCCTGTTCTAGCTGAGAGAGACAGTCCCACGCCCAACATGCTGACTTCCAAAATCCTCACCAAGACTAGCTAGAGTTGTTCACAAACCGGATGGATCGGAAGAAGATTTATTTTTTTCTTTGCATGTTGTAAAGGAAAACCAAATTGACATTGAAAAAAATAAAATGTGATGGATAAAGAAAAAGATTCAAAAACCACACAAGTAGTAATTATTGCCTAATAATTATACTGTAAGAAAATCAATTTGATTGATGACATTGAGCTCCTGTTTTTTAAGATTTAGAGTGAGCATCGTCAAAAAAAAAGAAAAAAGGAGGAAATCCATTGTATTAGATGAACATTATAAAGTGAACAGAAAACACTTGTTTTTTCTTAGATTTTACTATTGCTTTGGGAAATGTCAAATACTCCTCAGAATGCCCTCTCATAGCACCACATGCAGGTGCTTACCACTTAGACTTGTGGTAGCTACTAAATATTGTTTAAAAAGATATTTAACATCACTTAAAAAGCCAGCATTTCCTCACATTAGTTCCTGCAATATATGTGTCTTTGTGGCTGGCTTATTTGGGAGAGTTTCTCTGTGGGAGTTTTTGGTTTTTTTACCCTATATCAGTTCGTGAAAAAATGTACCTATAGTAACTCCATGATAACAACTGGTAAATGACATATTGACTGTGAATCCTGAATGCATTATACTGATGGACAATCAAAATACAAAAGACCAAGCAATTTCTAAGAATATGTGCCTCCAAGTATCATGAACATGATTGCAGGCAAGAGCTGTTTCAGTACTTCAGGTTCATTATCTTAAAGACTTTATTGCGAGCCTTTCAAAAGTCTTTGCCATGCAACTGAGAGCACATTAACAACAATCTCAACTTGATAATGATGCCAAAGAACAACTCCTAATTCAATAATTGTTAATTGATACTGTGCTATTAATGTTGGACAAAAAGTTAGCAGGGATTTGGGGGAAGGTTTGAGTGGCCATGGGTTTGCTCAGATTCTCTATGGTCCTACAAAAAGAGTGAAGTCTTGCATTGCAGTATTTTTTGTACTATTCTCCCCTTTTAATCTTCTCAGCTGGCGGAAAACGCTTGTCTTTAATACAAAACGCATAAATCATGATCTGAAAAATGCATTTCAGTGAAATGCATGAAAAGATTTTGCTGATCCTAATACATAGGTAGGTTCAACTTGCACTTGCTGGCCTTTCAGAAATAGACATCTATATTAACATTTCTGCACTGGACTCATCTTCTTCTCTACCCTCTCCCAGTGATAAAGAAACAAAGGTGCTATTTATTAATCTTATAATTTATGAAGAAACATGAAGAGACATGATTCTAATTTGAATGTGAACAATGTATTTGTTTTTCAAACAAGCAAAAAATAATGAACTATTTTAAAGCCTCTTTTTATGTTTCTATTTTGCTCATATTTTACAGCACAACTTCATCATTATGTAAACCTTGGTAGGCAGTTACACTAAACTTTCCTGGGAACATGCTATTTCACAACTAATAATTTTAGGTTATTGCGACTTCCTTTGAAGTAGTTTTTACTGGTGATTGTTCAATAGACTGCTTGTTGCTGAACCTTTGACCTGATCTATTCTCTCAGTTCCTGTATTGTTACAGATGCAGTTTTTTCACATGAATTGATTTGTTTTACTGGGAATGTTGCACAACTCTTTTCATACACTACATATGGGAGGAAAGAGCTTTCTGTATGCTGCCAAGTGGTCCTTGTCAGTGCATGAGGGTCTTCTGAGAAACTTAATGGCAATGTTGTCTACCAATGGGCAAATGATTGATCATCTTATGGAGATGCTAAATAATCTGAAATGCATGTTCTTAAAGACATAGAAGTTTGTTCTTCATCTGTACCATAGTTAGAAATTCTAAATCTTTATCTTTGGGATGGAAGTGAAGCATTTATTCTGGGAACATTACAGGCTTTGCAGAGTCAGAGATGGCATCATTACCACTCAAGATGTGATAATGAGTGTATCAGCCTCATTGATAAGAATAGTCTGTGTAAAAAAACCTTCTTGTACAAAAATATTTTTCTGCAGCCAATAAAAATATTCAGATTTTATTTTGGCCTCCCAAAAACTTTAAGAAAATTATTTTATAGTCTCAGTTTTGTGATCACAGCTTGATTCTTGTGTGTGCTCTAATCTCCAGACTACTGAAAAACCAAAACCAACAGCTTGAATGGAAGCCCAAAGACTACCCAAAGATATAAAGTTAAATTAATTTCTTACACTCACTAGGAAAAAATATTGCAGGCAAGGGAATGGTGGTTATAATATGCCAACTAACAATCTATTCTGAAATCAGAGTAAGTCAGTTACCATAAAAAGCATTCCTTTTTTCCTTAGCTGTGTTATTTAAGGACCTTAACAAATGGTTTGCTGGTCCCATCACCATGGTTAACATTGTTAGGTTATTGTGATAAAAGACTTGTATCTGCACACATGAAGCAGAATGTTGTTCTAGTGGTGGGCAGGGGCATCCTAATGTCCCAGTCAGAGTTGTGAACCCTTGCGCTTGACCACCAGGTCTATCCTAGAGAAGACTCAGGCTCGATGACTGGGGGGCACCCCACATTGTTTAGTAGGGACAGCTTTCAAAGGCATCTCTCAGGCTGCAGGACATCGCTGACTTCAGGTACTGGAAACAGCACTGGAATATTGAACAAGACTGGTAATAGAATTTTTATATGTGTGGCTATGCCCTGAATCTGATCGTTGTTGTCTTCTCTACTTATAAACTCCATTTCTAATTAATTTCCTGGATGAGGGACACACAAGGTGGGGCTTGATCTGAGTGCCAGCAATGAGACCATGTGCCTGGGAGTCAGCAACTGGAGACACTGAGGTGCATGTGCATGGTGTGGGTGCTTATGTCAGTGTGTGAGCATTGAGAAACATTAGGGTGGAGTACCCAGCAAGCAGGATGAGAGACTTAGGTATCAGGTATCGGAGGTGTTCTAATTCTGGGATAGGTGCTGGGGAGAACAAAAAGCCTGCTTGTTGGCTACTGAAGAAACCAGAGTCCATGGAATCTGCAGTTCAGCTCCTAGTACTGCCAGATAATGGAGAGAATGTGTCCATAGAACTGGGAGACCAGGGGACCCAGGGGCCAGCTACTGCATCTCTAAGGCAAGTTACTGAAGGCATCCACATTATATATATATATTTATATACAAATATGTATTCTGCTAGTGGTTCTCTATACTGAGAGAAGGGAATAGCACAAAGGTGCTGTCTGCATTTGAGCAAGTCACATGTTTTCTGTCCGTGTTTATCTGTGCAGTCAGCCATGTGTATATGTACTGTGCATATGTATGTGTACATGTGCCTGCTGGCAACACACATTCAGATTTACACCTAGCTGGAGCAGCGGACATGGGGCTGTGGCAGCCTTGCCTCTGTTGGAGTATCAGATTCAGAAACTTGTAACAGTTAAGACCCATAGGAAAAATGTGCAATTTAAATGTTATTACCTTCTTTCCAAGAAAAAGCAGAAGAATTTCTTGTAAATTTTTTTTATGTGGATGCTGAGAAATCTTTACTTCGCCAGAAATCCCCTGTTGTAAATAATGACTTCAGAGACCTTGCGGCAATTTATAGCTGGCTGAAAAGCACATACAAACAGGAAGAGGAGGTTTAGATTTAAAGCAAGATTTTAAGTCTCCAAGGGCCTAGTCCATAAAGGTATTTAGTAGTTTAGTTAGTTTTCCTTCACAGGGTCAATGTAGACATAAGTTATTGGGGAAGACAGAGTATATATGCCCTGTCACTGATGAGACTAAGACTCCTTAGGGTAAGTGGGTATTTGTCTTGGGAAGATTCATTTTCAAGGACAGCTAAAATGAGGCCTCATTGCAACAATGTGTACTTACTGCCCATTTTAATTTCTCAAAGCTTTGTATGGAGTTTGAGATTGACAGCTATCTGACCTCAGAGTTACGACAACTTTGTAGGAGGATGCACACCTATTTGATCCATTTTCTGTCATCTTCATGATAATGAACTCTCCAGGTGAATATAGTCTTCCTGATAAGGTCCTCCATTATCCATGTGTATACAAAGGCTTTTTACTTGTATATCCTTCCTGTTGTTTCCCTATCCAATGTAAATAATTCAGGCTCAAACTGCTTGTTGTGTATAAATAAAATTTAAGAGAAAGCTCCAAGCTGTCTGAGATGCTTAGATGCTCAAGGGATTCTTTAATCGTCAGCTGATCCCTTTGAGATACAGGCAAATAACCTACATCCCAAGTACAATGCAACATTATTCCCGAATGTATGCATTATTTTATGAGCTTACACCAAGTGCGACAATTTCCGCGCATATAAAAAAAAGTCATGATTGAATAGCCCTTGAGACCCACCCTACATTTTCCTTTCATGAAATTATTGCAATGAGAATACACAGCTATAGTCTCCTCAGACTTTCCTAAAAAAGGATCTTTTAAGGATGATTTCTACAGCAGAAAATCTCTACACAGCACTGCTTTATTAGTTCTCTAGCATACTTTTATCAGCTTCCTCCTGAGAGCAACTCTATTACCATTTATCTTTGGAGAAACACAACCTTTCCTTATAATCCTAAGGTCACATAGCTCAGTTTTGTGCTTAGCTGTTTGATGGTTTGTCTTTGAGCTGACTCTATATTCTGGCAATGAAATAACCTTATCTGAAGTGATTGGCTGATTTGAAAGGGCTTCCCTTTCGAGACAGTTTTGGTGCATCCTATAAATGTAGGGAAGCTTGTAAACTTCTTCACATACTTCCCTGCAGATAAGGGGAATTTGTTTCAGTAGAACAAGACCATGCATTTTCAAAGAGAAAGAAAGAGTTAAGTATCTGTCAGGGTGAATATATCTAAAGGGGATGCTCTCCTTCCTGACTGCCCCATATCTGCCGTCAGAGGTGGGATATATTTGCCACTTTATACTCCTTTCATCTTTCTTTGCTGTGGATGTGGTTACACCATGCATTTGGGTTTTATCGCCTGTGTTACTAGGTTGATGCTGTCTGTTTTTAGATTTAGAATTTTGCAGTCTCTTCACTGTCTATCACTTTTAGGTCAGACACATTTCTACCCTGTTGCCTTTGATGAAGTAACTTTTAGTGTTCTGTAGCTATCACTGCCAATACTCTAAACTGAAGACCTCATTCTGATAGGGGACAGAGAAAGAAAGAGAGAAAATTTCTAAATTTTAAAATCTACTATAAAATTTGTGTTTAAAATCCAGTATATTTCTGGTCTTCTAGCTCCTTTTGAGGAATGCCCTCAAAAGGACATTGAGGGAAAAGAAGGAAGCCCTGTCCTCCTTCTGCCTTCTTTAGCATATTTACCCGACTGTGAGAGTTTGGAATTTCAGCAAATTTTTTAATACTCACTTTAATTTCCTCTTTCTCAAAATAAGAATATCTCATTTGAGATATACGCTCTTAATCACTTGAAGATACTGCAATATCGGCAAATGCTTGCAGTTTAAAAATAATGTTTTTCCTAATTTTCCATGCTTTTACATTCAATGCTGTTTTTTATCTATTTCTGTTAGATACTTCTCAATCTTCTTCAGGGTACATCCATTCCTCTCCATTATGCCTTGCCATCCTTTCTTTATTTCTTGTTGTGATGCTCCCTGGATAAGAATGTAGCGCAATTCCTCTATGATGGAAGAAAGGCAGTCTAAAAGTTTCAATTGTTCACTAAAAAAAAAAAAAATAAAAATTTGAACATAAATCATAAATTAAAGATGGTCAGAAGTTCCTCTTGTAAGTATCAGAGGAACTAATTTCAGCTCATTTCTTTCCTTCTTCTCTCACTTTAGAGAGACTGAACAGAAGGAGCTTACAGCTTCTGACAAAAATTGCTGTCTTTACATTTGCTACCCAGAAATGGTATGTAAACTATATAGTTCAGATAACCATGTTTCAATCCTGTGTCCAAGGCAACCCCTGTAGTTTCTGTAACAAGTAGTTCCAGATTTTCTACTTCACAACTCTGTGAGGTGATGGGATGCAGTTCTGTACGTATGCATGGACACCATCTCCTCTTCTCCCTCCTATGTGATAATATGCCTCAGTAGCCCCAGATCTATAAAGAACAACATAGTCATTTAAAAAGAGCTCTCACTGGTAATATATATGAGCAGCTCTTTTATACAGTTAAATTTTCAGCCATTTGAGTGCTTTGATATTCTTTACATTTTTCAGATTGTTTTTAACAATGCTAGCAGAACACTTTAAATTCCACATGAAGAGTAAGCCTGAGGGCCTAGTGACAGCAAGCTTCTGAACTAAAATTAGAACACTGCAAAGTGCATGCTTGCCGTCATTTAGAACTATGGTGAACCAACAGTTACCCATTAGAAGTCAATGTCAATACAGAAAATATCTGTAAAGGCTTCACTATATTTTGGGTCAAACCCAGTCAAATATTTCTGGCACTAGCTTTACAGTCTTTTAAGGAGTAAAAAGTTAATTTCAAAAGAAATTCTTCACAAACTGAAAAAAAAAATCCTTGTTTAAATCCTTTACTTTCTGCTCTTTTTTCTAATTATTGTTTCTGTCTTTCACTATTACCTAAAATAAAATAAAAATAAATTAAAATAAAATAATATAATTAATGGAATTAGATGTTTTTCATTATTGCTTTGATAGCTTTTGCATAATTTTTCTATTAAAAATCTGTGCATTTTTATTCTTTCGATACGCAATATATATGATCATTGTACTAATGTTGGTTCTTCAGTGTACCTATACTTTGAATCCTTAATCTGTTCAGGCTATGTAATATGTATATCAGACTAAGTCTAAATTTTTTGACTATCTGTCCATAGCTCATAAAACTTAGTTGCAAAACATTTTCAGATCATCTAAGATGATGTTCCCAAAGTCCCACTGACCTCCAATATAAAAAGGTCCCTAATGTGCTCACATTTGACCAACCACTTTATATTCTTTTTTGAAAAAAAGTAGCAGCTGTCTGGTATAGATCAATTAAATGAAAGATCAAGAAGCCACTAATCCCCAGAATCTCTCTGTGGCAGGGTTTCATTTATGCTAGATACGCCAAAATGATCCTAAACTGAAGTACAAATTCTCTGCTGCAGGCAACTTTTTAGTCAAGACTAAAAGATCCCTTCATAACCATAAACTGATTAACATAAGCCTTAGTATGTAAGCAAGATTAAGATTAGGTTTCTGAGAAACAAGATTGTCTACATAATCACACATATTAGTTACCTCTGGCAAATGTTTTCTGTTGGATAGTGACAAGACTTTGTTAGGAAAGAGGACGGAGAAAATAACATAAAATAAGATCTATTGGACCAATTCTGCATCAAGAGAAAAATGATTTCTCAAACTTACAGACAGCTAGAAGACATTTGATCAGGAAATTTTTTTACAGTAATTGCTTTTATACAAACCAGTGAATATCTGATTAATGCCTACACACACACAGCTGAAGAGCAAAGGATTATCACAACCAAGGACCCAAATCCATTGCATCTTTAAACATTTTTTTTTCTCAAACTGGAATAAAATTTATTCTTTGATAAAAAATATTATCTATCCTAGGAAAATTTCAGCTGAAAATTACACCGGTTCCCTAGCACTCTATTTAAAATCTAATTACCTCACAGCTAGAAAATAGCATCTTATTTCAAGGTTGAGTTTGTAGAATTTTAATTTACAGCCCCTGGATCTTGCTACATGTTTGTCATCAGCCACAAAGATCCTCTATTCAGTAATAATTTTTGCCCCGTGTTCCTTTAGTTAGTGATTGAGTCACTGCTTGAAGTTCTCTTTGGTAACTTCAAACTTTTTTAAGACTTGCAAGATCTATTTTCCAGTCCAAGGACCTTTTCTTTCATAACATTAATAAATCATTCTAATATTCCATATTTCCTTGAAAGAATGGGCATAAAAATTAGTCATGGTATGGTATTCTAGAGGATGCAACAACTTTGCTACAAATTACCAAAATAGGAGTATTTTCCTGTGTATAAATTTTTCTCCTGTTTTTTTATATCCAGGAATGTCATTAATGCTCTTAACATTAAAGTAGAAGCCTATGCTGGGATTGTTACGTCTCTTAACCACTGCCTTCCAATACAGACTTTCATGCAGTCCTTATTTGATTTTCCTCAGTGAAATATAACCAGTCCATTGCATCCAAGAAGCAGGTAGGTCAGTCAGAAGGAATCATACTGATCTGATGGAAAAACATGAGCTTCTAAAGCTAGTAAGCAAGTAGGAGACAGTAACTCATGGAAAACCACTCCTTCCTTATATATTGCCTGCTATGGTAAATATACATCTAAAATTCTGTATACAATGCATGGAAAGATTTGGGTCCTTACTATAGCAATAACAAATCCAGTAAACTGATCAGGGAGCCTTGTAGTCGTAGAATCACAGAACCACAGAATGGTTGAAGCTGGAGGGAACCTCTGGAGGTCACCTGGTCCAACCTTCCTGCTCAAACAGGGTCACCTACAGCTGATTGCCCACAATCATGTACAGATGGCTTTTTAATAACTCCAAGGGGGACACACTTACAACTTCCCTAAGCAACTTGTTCTGGTTCTCTGTCCCCCTTACAGTAGAAAAGTGTTCTCTGATGTTCAGACAGGACTTCCTTTCTTTTGGTTTATGCCCATCACTTCTGTCACTGGGTGCCACTGAAAAAAGCCTGGTTCTGTCTTTTTTGCGTTCTCCCTTCAGGTATTTATATCCATTGATAAGATCCCATGTAAACCTTCTATTCTCCAGGCTAAACAGTCCCAGGTCTCAGCCTTTTGTCATAGGAGAGATGCTCCAGTCCCTTCATCATCTTTGTGACCCTTGGTTAGACTCTATACAGTATGTACATATCTATCTTGTGCTGGGGAGTCTGGAACAGGACACGGCAGTCCAGGTGTGGCCTCACCAGTGCGGAGTACATGGGAAGGATGACCTTCCTTGACCTGCTGACAGTACTGCTTCTAATACAAACTAGGATATCATTAACCTTCTTTGGTGCAAGGGCACATTGCTGGCTTGTGTTCCATCAGGCTTGCAATCCCTTTTCTGCAAAGGTGCTTTCCAGCCTGTTGACCTCCAGCATATGATGAGGCTGGTGTTGTTCTTCCTCAGGTTTATGACTTTGCACTTTCCCTTTGCTGATCTTGATGAGGTTCCTGTCAGCCTGTTTCTCCAGTCTGTCAAGGTCCTTCTCAATAGCAGCACAGCCATCTAGTATGTCAGCCACTCCTTCCAGTTTCATATTAATTAACTAACTAACAGAAAACATCAAGGAGATGGCTGGTTTTAAAGAGCACACCTCTACAAGCTTTAGCTACCAAACTGGTGAGAAATAGTCTGCAAGGGAAAAAGAGGTCCACAGTTCTGTAAATAAGCTTTCTTGAAATTACTTGTCTATGACAAGTAAATCCTTCATCATTAAATAAATTAATTAATTAATTAATTAATGAACTAAAAAAAAAGTGGAGAGACGCCACTTTCTCTAATCCCACACACCAGACTTGCGAGGAAAGAGTCTCGAACTTAATAAATGAAAGATAAAAAATGTTAAAGTGTTATAGGAATAAACAGTACCACCAAAATAAACAGGTTGGCGTCTAAGGAAGTACTCTTACTAAACACCATATTGTACCCAGTTGTACCATATTCTCACAGACTGCTTCAAAACTCATGAAAATCCCACAGCCTTTTAGCCAAGATGCTGAAAAGTAAAGAATTTCTGAGTGCTAATTCTTCTTTTTCCCCTCTGTGTATGACCCCAGCCAAAATTGCTGTCGATGGAGGTGTCCTTTCCCATTAAAGAGTAATCAAAAGGACTGCAAGAAGAAAAATATTAGGAACAAAGCCAAAGAGTAAGGGATAGACATTAGCTGGTGAAGATGAAAGTGACACATGTCCATCAATTAATATCTAATGATACATACAAAGGTCTTCAGTGTGCTTTAATTTCAAAGCCTCTCTTACAGTTATTTCATGGTGTGAAAGCCTGATGAAATTTAATTGACCATAGAGGTGTACAAATACATTTAAAAAGTATGTAAATGGGGCTCTACTATCTTTGGTGGTTATTTTAAAGAATTGTTCAGCTTATTCAGATCCTGTGGAGAATCAAACTAAACATAGTTGCTTTGTCATATTTGTTCTGAGGGATAATAAACCACAGTTTCTAATGGGACAAACATAAAATATATATACTCCTTTTGCAAGGTTTTATTAATCACTCCAGCTATTATTTAGCAGTGCAGATCGTAACCTAGAGCTTGCCTATGCTTTCCTTATGCCTTTTCTTAAAGGTTTTTTCTGGTAGTCAGGGATAGTCCAAAGACACAACTTGATTTTCAAAAACAAAAGGGGTGGCTGGAAGAAATCTATCAACAAATAGTTGGCAAATTTCCATATATTTCCACTTGAGAGCTGGTGTCTACCAGAGCCCTAAATACAATGAGGTCAATAAAATTATTAAAGCCCTTCTGGAAATTGCTACCATCAAAGGCAACTCAATGGGTACATCTCTATAATGTGCCATGGCAGATTCAAGTCACTAAATAGCAGTTCTCAAATTGTTAACCTGCTTAGAACACTAAACCAACAACAATTAAAATAATGATCAAGGATTATTAGCATTAGAACAAAGTTGTTTGTTAATAAAGTTTATTAGTGAAAAAGGTTGTTCTACCACTAATACCAATATTTGATAAAACTGCATAAAATGAAAAAATTGCCTGTTATTTAAAGGATATTCAACACAGAGGGAGCAATGTGCTTCCTCTCAGAATGAGATAGGTTTCAAAGTTTCAGGTTTTATCTTAACCTTTTCAGTCCTTCCAGATTCACACTTTGCTTACAAATAATTTCGTTATGTTGAACTTCAATAATTTCACCAACTGAAAAATTTATTATAGCGTAACTTCCACTTTTCTTCAAACAATATAGATTCTGTACTTGGGATGGTAAGTGAATGTAAAGGGTTCCACTTTGAACTGTATAATTCATTTTTATTTGCTTATTATTTTATCAGGATTCAATCTACTGAGCTGACATTTTCTGTATTTGATCGCTAGCATGCACTGTTACAGGAAAAAAAATTCACCAAGAACATTTTGTGATTCCATAAGCTCATTATTACTGAAAGTACAGACATATAAAACATATTTTTTCTCAATATTAGATGTCTCGCATCTATACATGGAGTTCTAGCACATCCATATTTTTTATCTGGAATGTGGCAGTGGATATCCTCAGTGCAAAGAACGTCTCTGTCAGTGATACACCTACCCAATTTCCTTTAGTTACAAGTATCTGGAAACTGTTGCTTGTATGTATTCCATAAGAAAGGTATAATCAAATTATCTGATAATTAAGTCAATCGAGCAAATTCTGGCTTCACTGACCTTAACCAGAACAAGGCATCCTCTCAACTATTTCTTGAGTTCCAGCAGAGATGTAGCAGTTCATGTCTTCAAGGTGCAGAATGGTACGTTATATTAGAAATCCTAGAGGACACTGTAAGGGTGTTGGCTTGCTGGTAGGAGGAGTGATGGACAATTGACAGCCTTTTCACTGAACCACTCCTATCCCTGCATTACTTGGAGGTAAAATCTTCATTCAGCCTGCCCAATAATTAAGAATTGCATCACTGCAGTTGACAAGGAAAATACCACATTGAAAGCTTAACTTTAAAACTTTTTGATGACCTGCAAGTAAAGGAGCTGTCACCATAAGTCTGTACAGACAGTAGTGGATCCAAAGTTTCTGCCATTTCTTATAGAACTCCAAGGTCTCTTGTCTTGCCTTTTCCAATAA
Organism: Ara ararauna; assembly: GCA_028858755.1. Classification (NCBI taxonomy): domain Eukaryota; kingdom Metazoa; phylum Chordata; class Aves; order Psittaciformes; family Psittacidae; genus Ara; species Ara ararauna. The sequence continues at coordinate 43,977,020 of CM054379.1, read as the reverse complement.
AAGAGCCACAGTGTCAGCATTCTTCTTCTCTTTCTTTGAAGTGAGTTTTGTTACTGCAAGGCAGTATGGTGCCTGTCCTGAGCTGCCATGTATTGCCCTATGAAAACATGGCTCAGTAGAGAAGTAGGTAGGCAGTTTAATAGCTGTCTGCATCAGCAGAAGATACTGGACTGTTTGAAAGGCAACTTCCCTCCCATGCCATCCAACCTTGCTTTTCTTCACAAGGATATGGAGAAAAGCTGCAACCTGGGAGGGCAGGGAGAGAAGAGCATTTAGACGCCTGAAGTACTTAGTGATAATAAATAAATAAATAAATTACACAAATAATTGAAGAGTGCTTTTGAGTGAGCAAACACAATGGGCAACTTCTCCTGGGGAAATAATGAGGTTCTCTCAAAGTTAATGAAAAATTGTAACAGATATATAATAAAATTTTATAATAAATTAATAATAAATATAACAAAATTTGAATTAAATTCTAGGTATAGCATAATTAGTGTACAGATATAAGTATGCTCATCTGTGTTTAATAAATTCATAAATAGTAAGCATCACATGTGTTCACACGTAAAATGCAAAACGCTTGCTAAGACAAGCTCTACCTTGGAACAGGTGCAAAAATACAAAGGAAATATTGTTCCTTCCAGTATGAGTGTGAACATCATTGCTGAATCAATAGTTCTATCCAATCTCATCGGGTCATTATGTGATATATTTACCAGCATGACTCCACTTAATCCCTATCAATCTGAAATAATATTCCATCTTAAAAGGTAAATTATTTGGTATTATTTAACAAAATACTGGTATACCTGTTTTAAGTAATAAAAACTATTTCTTAATATTAATGAACTGAGAAAATACTTTGTACTTATTTTCTCTCAGGTAACCAACATTTCATGTGACCAATCTAACCTTTTTTTAAAAATAATATTGACATTGATATTAATCTAGCAGTAAACTACTTTTTTCCAAATGCATATGATGTCATCATTGTACTGGAAAATGTAAAGGTTGAAATTAAAGACAGTGAGGAAGAAAACACTTAAAAACTAAACATATAGCATAACTTTGAGAAATAAATAAAGGCTGCACAGTAATGATTTTTTTTGTGTGTGCTTTCATCTTACATTTTTTCTGGTCTTGTGTCTTTCTTTGTTTACAAAGCCATATACACAGAATTATTCTCATAAATCTACCTCCAGCGCTTGATTTTTAGCTACTGAGTAGGCATAGGTGATGCTTTCAGTGTTGCTATTCAACATTTCTGAAATGACATTCTCATTAAAGCACTGGGAATTTTAGATTGCATAGATTCTGAGAGTCTGGCCTTCACAGATATGTTTTCTTTGCTAATGAATGCCAGGGCCAGGCAAAATGACTGATATTTGGGAAAGCATCTGTGTAGTGAAGCAAGTAAAATGAAAGAAAAACAAAGCAAAAAGCAAGAGGCAGTGTGTCCAAATGGGAAATGGTAGTGAAAACCTGAAATGAGGGAAGGTGAGAGTGACAATCAAGGAAACAAAGAAGGGACTTGTAGTGTACCCTGCAGTTGGGCATGAATTAGACAGAGGTGAAAAACATGTGAATAATGTCCACTAAAGACATGTTGCTAAGATGTCACCTACCTTTACAGAAACATGATACATAAAGCCCTAGGCTGCTACAATACAAAATCTGTATAATGGCTTTTACATGTATTGGAGAAGGAATGTGAAAGTCCTTGGAATGACTGATATGCAGATAGAAGCCAACACTGAGAAGTGAAGGTTTTTTTTTTCAGCTCAAAAATGTGGGCAGGGAAGAGGATGCTACTGGAAGTGTGGGAAATCAAATTCCTTACTAACGTATTTTCAGAGCATAAGAGACAAGTAGTCTGGCTTATAGGGAGCCACTGAAGTTCTGTGGCCACAAATGACAGTGTTGATGTGGCAAGAACCTGGTTAATAGGCTTCAGGGACAATTAGAGACTGAAATTGATTAAAAACGTTAGCAAGTAAATTTCAGAAGTATATAGCAAATGTGTATTTATAAGATGCATTTATCCTTTCACAAACTGAAATTTATAGTCTGTTTGGCAATACCATACTAATTCTATCGAGTTTATATTTCTTCAAGAGTTGATCTGAACCTGCATTTCAGCTCAAAATTGCATAATTACTTTACTGAGCCTAATAAGCATGTCAAAAAATCTCTCTTTTCTATTAGTATTCCTGTAAACAGATTATCGAGACTGTGTATAAAATAAACTGTCATGGAGTTCTTCCAATTCATGATTGAGCTTTGGAAAAAGGTGTCTTTTAACTTGTCAAAATAAAAGTGTAGTACACACAATGAAAAATTAAATATTTGAAGGAATGTAAAAATTTATCCATAAAGGAAATGTAGATGGCTATGTTATTATTTCCTTTACTTGTAAATTACCTTTTATGTAAGCCGAATTCCAGCCATTTTTAGCTGCAATTTATTTCCATCACAAATAGAATGGTAAGTTATCACAGTTCTGTAGAAGGATATACCTTGGGGAATGTAATGAAAGAAAAGTACTTGAAGAAGATGCTTTTTTTTGGTTTTGTTGTGGATTTTTTGTTTGGTTGAGGTTTTTGATTTGTTGTTTGTGGTTGTTTTTTTTTTTAATTTTGCAATGAATATACGAGCTAGAGAACAGAAAATGCGTGTGTGCTTCTTCTTTATTTTCAACTGGAAGCTTCTTGGAAGGCAATTTATATACCTGAATTTACGTTAGCTATAGAAGTCCCTGTCTCTTCACTAAGGCTTGAAAGCTGATGAATGAGATTAATTTGATTATGCTAATACCCCATCACCCACCTTGCTAGGAGAAGAAGTCATCTAACACTATGTTTTTACCATAATTATTGGAACATACCTAAAATAGATTGTTCTTACCATTAATATTAATTCTAAAAATAATTAAACCCAATTTTATGCACAAGAATCAGTACTTACCTTAAATTACTTATTTTTCATTAATTCTCCCGTATATTACTGTTTCTTTGAAATTATCCCTGTTTATTTCTGAGCCATGCAGCTATGTTGATTGTGCACCTACTAAAGATATTGATCCTTTTAACACAGTGGAAAAATGTGTATTCCCTCTCAACAGCATAATTGTCTTTTTTTTTTTTTTTCTCAGCTCAGTGTGAGAAACAAAGCTCCTGTAGTTCAAGCAGTTGACAAAATAAAGATGAACTGTCTATACAACTTTTTCATTTTTCTTCTATACAAGTGACATTAGCTGAGGAGCTCAGATAACAAGCACTGTAACTGCAGAGTAAACTAGATCTCTCATAAATGGCACATCCCAGTGGAAGCAGAATGTTCCAATTAAATGATCATCCCAATTACAAGAGGCTCATGAGGATATATTGTGCTGGTGTGACTTATAATCGTTTTCATTTCATGGATTGATTAAAACAAGCAACAGCACCAACTCCCCATCTTGATTACCTAATAGGAATTATTTATTTTGTGTACATACAGGGATTCTTTCCTCTATCTGTGACAAAAGCAGCGGAACTGATTGCACAGTAGGTGCCAAAATAAAAAATGCCATTTTTATTCTTGTGTGGCTAAGCTGAGTTCTTTGGTTTCCTGATGAAAACTCCATTTTTTGGAGAGAATTAGACATTGAGCTGCATCTTGATCCCAGAGGAATTAACTGGAAGTATTTACTCCTGAACTGAAAGCAAAGAATGACACATTTTAAACACACAAGATGAAATAAATGACCAAAATAATGATACTTCAGTAGAATCAGAATTTTATTAAAAATAACCCCAACCCATGGAACTTAGCACTTAAAACCAATGATAACTTGACTGGCGTCAAGTCAGACACCAATCTTCAGATGAACTTAAGAAAGCTGTACACTCTTAGGGAAAAAATAATTTTCTCACTGTTAAACAAATTGTCGTGGTTTAAGAACAGTTTTTTACATGCATATAATATTGCTTTACTAGATTTTACCCTTTAAAAACCCAAAGAGCTCCCCAAAAGAAAAATAAACAAAAAAAAAATACGCATTTATGTATTTTCATAACGAGAATAATTTAAAAAGTAAGATTTGTTACAGAAATAAATGAGGTTGATTGAAGCAAGTTGGTTATTTTATTGAATGCTTTTGGTGGTATGTCACTGACTTTTTAAAATTGGCTGAATCAAACTGAAGAGTAAGGTTATTCTTATCAGCCACTTTGTGTTTCATTTCAATGCGATGCAGAATACCTAAAATAAGAAGGTTTTGCTTCTAATACAATCAGTAGTTGACTCCAAGCAGCTAAATTAGATGCCTTCAATTACATGATGTGATTACCTTGCTGAGAATCAACAGGGAGGTATATATCTGCATGTTTTATTGATCATCATTGTACACTAGACACTCACAGCATCTAGTGGAAAACTAGCGAATACTCACAGCACACTCTGGAAATTTAAAACCCATTAGAGTAAACTTCAAAATAAAAACAGTATGGTACTTATAACCTTTCTCTACCTTCAAAATAAGCCAGGAGCTTATCAGTTCCTACATTCATGACTTTGCATTCCTCTTTTTTTAATGTAATAATTTGAATTTTGGGCACTGGATTTATTTTAAATTACCTTTAATCTGGTTATTAAGTCCCCTATTAAATATTACCATTAACTCCAAGGATCTTCAAGATGTAAAGTAAGAACATACTTTGATGAGTTAAACATGGGTCTCGGTCTCTGTAATTTTATGTTTTAATAAATTATATCTGTATATAGATGAACACATCTACACTTATTTTTCTAGTAACTTTCAAATCACTGTGTATAAAAGAAGAGTTATCAACAGTAAGTGTAAAACAGTATGAATAAAACCATGAATAAAACAGAATTAATAAAACAGATGGTACAATCAAAGACAAAGGAAAAATATTTCCACTGCCATTTTAAATGAGTAAAACTCAGAACACTGAGACAAGGTAGAAGTGGTACGTAAGAATGCAACTGCAAAGGAGAGGTTCTTGTGCCGATATGGACAAGAATGCACAGGGTGAATATGCAGTCAGAGTGTAGATAAAAGCAAGACTTAGAAGGAATTACGAGATGAAATCCTTCCTACAAAAATGTCTTTACACTTTCACAGGACTAGCATTCCACCCAAAGTCTGTAAAAGTAAGAGATATTACTGCAGGTCCCCATTGCCCATCTGTCATGGGTTCAGCAGTAGCAGTAGTTTTTCTCCTTCTTGGCAGCTGGTGCAGTGCTGTGTTTTTGACTTTTGGCCTGGGAACAGCGCTGATAACACCAATGTTTATACTTACGGCTTAGAATGTTTTGGTCTGACCAAGGACTTTCTGAGTCTCATGCTCTGTCAGGGAGGAGGGGAAGTTGGGAAGAAGCAGAGACAGGACACCTGACCCAAACTAGCCAAAGACATATCCCATGCCACAGCACGTCATGCCCAGGATGTAAAAATGGAGGGCAGAGACCCGGAAGGGTGGGGGTGCACTGCGTGGTCGGGCTTGCTATCAGGTGGTGAGTGATTTTATTCTTTTCTCTTGTATTTCTCTTGTCATTATTATTATTGGTGGTAGCACTAGTGGTCTTGTGTTATACTTTAATTACTAAACTGTTCTTATCTCAACCTGTGGGAGTTGCATTCTTTCGATTCTCCTCCTCATCCCCCTGGGACTGGGGGAAGAAAGAGGTCGGAGTGAGTGAACGAACTACGTGAGGGGCTTAAACCACGACACCATCCTAACACATTTACTTGCAGGTAAAGTCCTTTACTGCTGCTTACGCTTATCCTTCCTACATATACCTATAATAGATTGGCAGAATCATTTCATCTTCCTTCTCTTTGTGGAACAAAATTACAGGCTGCTGTACCACCTTTCCTAGCTTTCCACCTTTTCCTCGTCTTTTAAAATAAGCACCTTTCAGAGACCCTCCTGTCATGAATAAAGATTCAAGAATAACTGCTCTTATGTTTAGCCCTCAGCAGTGTAATGTACCTTTCCAGTCCTAATGGTAACAACTGGCTCTTTTTATCCTATGTATTTTATCTTTCTGTACAACTGCTGCTTCTAGCACCATTTTTCTAACATTATTGCTTATTCTTGTATAGCCTTCTTTGAAATGTAGTATGTTATCTGTTAAATACAGCTCCTGAAATTTCATTTTCTTTTCTCCCTGGGTATCAAAATCTAGTTATATAGTCCATTACAAGGGTTTCACCCTCATGGTAGGTTTCTTGGCTTTCATGAGTCTTGAGGGTGAAGTTCTCAGTGTGGTGAATGAGGAATTAAATGTGTAACTGCCACTGTCGTTAATGGGAATGATAGTGTGATTTCCTACACTTTACATTGTCAAGTCTTTGATATCTAGGACATGTTCCAGGGCAAAAACTAAATGTGAAACATTATAATTGACGCTATAATTTGAATGAAATACATTTAAGATTTCTTAAATTCAACTTACATTGATTGACTTCTTAAGATACACAAGAAAGTTGAAAAAAAAATACAATCAGAAGGATACCATAAACTTTCCAGGATCTGTTTCTAACATGCAGTGCCTACTAGTATCTAATGGCTTCCAAGTTCTTAAGTCAGTATGCCTGTTGAAAACTCTTCTAAAGATATTTATATTTTTGATATTTTTGATATCCAGCATACTAAATATGCACAGATGTAATTTGATTACTTGATATTTCACAGAATCCTTTTTTTTTTCACTAGAAAAAAATCTTCAATTGCAAACATTTCTGCTTCTGGAAGAAATACTAATACATTAAATTTACTAGAAGCTAGAGTTTACCAAAAAAATTTAACAGACAACATTTAAAAGGATGGAAATGTTTTTTTTTTTTTTGTTTCTAGAAAAAAAGAAAAGAAATAATTCCAATAAGTTACACAGGTTTTGTAGCATCCATCTCCAGAAAAATCTCTCATACACATGCTTAACATTAAGATATGATTTGAGAGATTACTCAGTTACTCTTGTTAAAAGCTATTATGGATCAAGCTCTGCTAAATTATGAGAAAATTATCAGCAATATCAGTTGTCTCTCTACTTCCCCAATAGTATTCAAAACCAGAAGTGGCATTGCTACATACATAAATGGTATTCTACAATTTGAAATACAAATAGCAAGTCATAAATATAAGGCAAAAAACTGAAAAATTAGCTAAAGTTATGAACTAATGTGTCAAGGTTTCATATACCTAGGTGACAAAACCAAAAACATTTAATATATTAAAATTGCTGAGAGAGAAAGGAAAAAAAAAAAAAAAGAAAAATAAACCAGCGTTTTTGATATTGAAAATTGTGTTAGCTTATATTCTCATACTTGCTATTTCCCTATTAAAATAACAACTCTTCTAACTCATTGTCATGGTTTAAGCCCAGCCATAACTAAGGACCACGCAGCCACTCCCTCGCTCCCTCTCCTTCCTTTCTCCCCCCCTGTGCTCCTGGAGGGATGGGGAGGAGAATCAAAAGAATGTGACTCCCACAGTTTGTGATCAGAACAGTCCAGTAACTAACATATAACACAAAACCACTACTGCTATCACCAATAATGATGATGATAAGTGAAATAACAAGGGAAGAGAATACAAGTGCTCAACACCCGCTGACCAATACCCAGCCAGACACAAGCAGTGATCTAGCCCTTCCCGGTAACTGCCCCTGGTTTATATACTGGGCACGACGTGCTGTGGTATGGAATACCTCTTTGGTCAGTTTGGGTCAGGTGTCCTGTCTCTCCTTCCTCCCGGCTTCCCATCCTATGTGGCAGAGTATGAGACTCAGAAAGTCCTTGGTCAGACTAAATATAACTGAGCAGAAACTAAAAACATCGGTGTTATCAGCGCTGTTCCCAGGTTGAAAGTCGAAAAACACAGCACTGCAGCAGCTACTAAGAAGGAGAAAAATGACTGTTACTGCTGTATCCAGGACAGTATCCACCCCTTATTCCATATCATTCGTGTCATGCTCAGATCCCACATTTTCAATATACCGTCACTCTTATCTCATCTCTATGCATACATATACATCCACACTCACAGAGAGAGAGAGTGAGATCATTCCTTAGTGCATGGATCAATCCCTATAAAGCTTCTGAGTCCATCTGGTCCATGATGTCGGGCTCCATCTCTTGTAACAGTCTTTCAAAGCAGGAGAGAGAGTGTGATGTAGTCAGTCCACCAGGCCTCCCAATATTTGTACTTCAGCATCGTTCTCCATACCAAAGAAGCTTTAACTGCTTGGCTTTCTAATCGCAGAAAGTTTCATAGTCATGATTAACCTGGGCAACAGTGTCCATTGCTAAGTCCACCCTTCGATCATGAGTCCTTTTGTATGCTGCATCTCTGCCCTGATGGCCTGAAGTGTCATGGGCCCACCAGGCTCAAAATAATTCACCCTCCCCTCCAGCAGTTCTGCAACTTGTCGTTGAGGACTCCGTAGAGCTGCCTTCCACCTCCGACGCTTCCAAAGCACTGGAGGGGCCCAGTGGACTAGATACTTGCCCATACTGTCCCACACACCCTGCCACTCATGACTGTCCATCCTCTGCAAAAATCTCTTGGTCCTCCTATATTATCATCTAACCCTAGACAAGACCCAAACCCAACTCTGCTTAACTTTCGATATCAGACAAAATGGTTGTGGATAAAACACACTCGGTATGTGTGCCAACATGGTGATACTCATCTCAATCAGCAGGTAGGTCTCAAGGGTACCCAAAGGCCTTTCAAAACCTTCAGAACTCTCAAATGACGCTGCTGTACTTGTCACCGGGGCTGGTGTAGCTGCTGTGCTTGGAGCTGGAGTAGCTGTGCTGTTTGCTGCTGTTAGAGTTTGAGTAGCTGCTGTACTTGTAGCTGGGGTTGGTGTAGCTCTTGTGCTTGGAGTTGGAGTAGCTGCATTATCTGTTGTAGTCAGAGCATGAGTAGCTGCTGTACTTGTCACTAGGGTGTGTGGGAATGTCTCCCTCATAGACTGACCGCCCGAGGAGGGGAAAAAAGATGTGTAATTGCTATACATTTCTGTTACATACCTCCCAAAGTATAGAGGTGGTGACCACACTGGGAACGCAAGCCAGATCAGTTTCATGATCAATGAGTCTATTGTATTACAAGTCAGTACCATAATGTACAGTGAAACAAGAACCTTAGCCCAAGGCCCCCAACCAATAAACACTACCACAGCATATACCGGCTGTATGTAAGGTACAACATGCTGAAACTGTGACATCAAGAGCAACAATTTTGAGAGCCAATAAATCAGCATTGTGATGACTGACTATTAATCCGAAACAGTGAATGCTTATCACAAATACGATTAGACACACTCTAGTCAGATCTGTCGTTATCTCAACCCTTTGAGCCCCACGTTGGGCGCAAAAAAGAACTGTCATGGCTTAAGCCCAGCTGACAACTCAGTACCATGCAGCCACTCACTCACTCCACCCCCTTCTGCACCCCGCTCCCAGAGGGATAGGGTGGAGAATCAAAAGAATGTGACTCCCACAGGTTGAGAGTTCTTAGAACAGACCAGTAACTAAGGTATAACACAAAAACACTACTGCTACCAACAATAATAATAATGTTAAGGGAAATAACAAGGGAAGAGAATACAACCACTCAACACCTGCTGACAGATACCCAGCCTGACACGAGCAGTGATCTAACCCTTCCCGGTAACTGCCCCCAGTTTGTATAGTGGGAATGATGTGCTGTGGTATGGAATACCTCTTTGGTTAGTTTGGGTCAGGTGTCCTGTCTCTGCTTCCTCCCAGCTTCCCCTCCTCCCTGGCAGAGCATGAGACTCGGAAAGTCCTTGGCCAGAGTAAACTTTACTTAGCAACAAGTAAAAACATGGGTGTTACCAGCGCTGTTCCCAGGCTGAAAGTCAAAAACACAGCACTGCAGCAGCTGCTACGAAGGAGAAAAATGACTGCTACTTCTTTATCCAGGCCGCTCGTGCTCTTTCAGGAAAGAAAGAAAAATAGGGGAAAAAATATAGAAATCCTTTAAGAATCTTGTCTGCCTTTTTATCTACTGAAATTCGCTTTTTAGCTTTAGTTACCCTGATTTACAAGATAAAAAACTCATGACATTTGTTTAATTCTAAGGGAAATTCAGAACTTAACAACAGTGATAGGTGGCAAGATAAATCAGAAGTACCTCTACTAAAATCCCTGCAATTATATCTTCTCTATACTGTGAAAGTGATGGGAAAGCAGGGTTCTCTCTATAAAGTATAACACAGAACCACCACCAAGAAAGCAATAGAGAAATAACTAAAGTATGAGACCCAGAGCACAGCAAATTTCACTTACATGACTTGTATAAGAACTTGTGTATAGACCTGGAGGTAGCACTTTGTATATATGTGACTTCTACTCAAAGACAATATGAAATACAAATTTTGTGACTTTTGTTTTTCTAGCCTTCTATTTAGCACAAAAGTAAGAAAAGAAAAAGTGTTCACCTTGTGTGCCATGCGTATGTTTTTAATGTACTTAGATACAGATTTTATACAGTCCTGTATTGATAGAAAAAGAACATACCAAGGGCACTGTGGATACTTACAGACAGTGAAATAAATTCATCCAGAATGGGTCAGCTTTAACAGCAAATGTAAATACTCCTACTGAACTAGGAGAGAGAAAATCTTGACTAAACACCTCACAGCTTTGTGTTTAATGGTTAACACAGGAGAAATAGGCAGTTTCCATTGCTGCTCTCAGAATTTTTTTAAAGCTATGGCACAATGCTCCTTTTGTGCTGCCCACTGAGAGAAATGAGTGCCGTTCTGTTTGACGATTGTTGACTATTCATGTAAAAAAAAAATTTCTAAATTCTCTACAGGAATACATGCTAAGACACATGAAAAACAACAAGGTGCTTAGTGACAGCCAGCATGGCTTCACTAAGGGGAAATCCTGTCTGACCAATTTGGAGGCCTTCTATGATGGGACTATGAAACTGATGGACAGGGGCAGAGAAGCTGATGTCATCTACCTGGACTTGTGCAAAGCATTTGGCACTGTCCCACATGACATCCTTGTCTCTAAATTGGAGATACATCAATTTGATAGGTGGACTACTCGGTGGATAAAAACTGGCTGGATGGCCTCACGCAAAGAATTCTGGTCAATGTCCCAGTATCCAGCTGGAGACCAGTAACGACTGGTGTCCCTCAGGGATCGCTGTTGGGACCAGTCTTGTTCAACATCTTTTGTTGGTGACATGGACAGTGGGATTGAGTGCACCCTCAGCAAGTTTGCTGACGACAACAAGCTGTGTGGTTTGGTTGATACATTGTAGGGAAGGAATGCCATCCAGAGGGACCTTGACACGCTTGTGAGGTGGGCTGATGCCAACCTGATGAAGTTTAACCATGCCAAGTGCAAGGTCCTCCACCTGGTTTGGAGCCATCCCAGGCACAGATCCAGGTTGGGCAGAGAAGAGATTGAGAGCAGTCCTGCGAAGAAGTACTTGGGGTGCTGGTTGATGAAAAAATGAACATGAGCCATCAGTGTGCACTCGCCAGTTGTATCCTGGGCTGCATCGAAAGGAGCATGACCAGCAGGTCGAAGGAGGTAGTCCTGCCCTTCTACTCTGCTCTCGTGAGACCTCACTTGGAATATTGTGTGCAGTTCTGGTGTCCTCAACATAAAAAGGACATGGAACTGTTGGAACAAGTCCAAAAAGTGCCACGAGGATGATCAGGGGACTGGTGTACCTCCTGTATGAAGACAGGCTGAGAAAGTTGGGTCTGTTCAGCCTGGAGAAGAGAAGGCTACGTGGAGACCTCATAGCAGCCTTCCAGTATCTGAAGGGGGCTTATAAGGATGATGAGGATGGATTCTTCATGAGGGACTGTAGTGAGAGGACAAGGGGTAACAGGTTAAAACTTAACCCTGGGGAAGTTTAGATTGGATATAAGGAAGAAGTTCTTTACTGTAAGGGTGGTGAGGCACTGGAATGGCTTGCCCAGGGAAGCTGTGAATGCTCCATCGCTGGCGGTGCTCAAGGCCAGGTTGGGCAGAGCCTTGGGTGGCATGGTTTAGTGGTAGGTGTCCCTGTCCCTGGCAGGTGGGTTGGAAGTAGATGATCTTAAGGTCCTTTCCAACCCTAAGTGTTCTATGATTCTATAGGAGTTAGTTTTAAAATTTTCAAATGTTACAAAACCATCATGAATGGTTGGTAACACGGAGGTTTATGCTGCCATTCAGATAGACCTGGATATGCTGGAGAAATGGCTTGAGAAGAACCTGATGAAGTTCATCAGGTCTCTGGAAATTTCAGTTCTACAGGATACAAGCAGCCTGAGATGAAGAGTGAGTATTTGTACTGAAAAGAAATCCAAAAAACCTAAACAAAACCCCAACCAAACCAAACCCCAAAAGCTCCTACAAGGATTACATTACGTGTTTCTACATGTAAAATAACCTCTGTCTTGGACATTCCAAACCAAGAACAGATAAAATGTTGTGAAATTTTTGGTTTGGATAGTTTTCTTTTCCACAAAAAGTGTGCTAATAATATTCTGCTATTTTTGAAGACATATGTTCACAAGAATTTACATTTTCATGTATCTATTCTCCTACTTTTGCTGTTGTTTCTAACAGAACTCTTATAGTGCCTATTGAATGGTGGTAAAGATGGATTTGAAGTGCAAACAGTTGTGCTGGCAATTTATCTCACCATCACCTGTCCCTGCCACACAGAGGGATGAAAGTTATTTTTAAGGATTTATAACACAGCGAAAATACAACTATCACAGAAACTGTGCCCTGTTTTTTTTTATACTTCACCCACCTGCTCAGTAAGTGAGGAATAATGCTTTAAGAATTTGATGAATGGAAACCAGGCTCTAGTCTAGTCAGACACTGGTTTTGGGCAACAAATCCATGTCATTCCCAACTACACACCATCTGGATGATGGATAATGCCAAGCTACTGGGCACATTTTATTCTCCAGTGTTACAAAAAAGTGGTGAGATAATTAGGAAAGCGCCCAGAGATTCAACTTACAGATTTTCAATAGAGGATCACCCATGCACAAGGAGACAGAGCGAGCTGCCTCTTTACATTGTTAACTGAATAATTTCCCTAGTACCAACATATTTATCCAGATGTTGTGCTGTTGTCAGCGTATCTGCCATGTGTACTCTGCCATGTCTCTTGAGGTGCAGTGGTACAGGATTCTGTCACTTGTATATAGTTATGAAGACAATACAAGTGCTGCCTTCCAACCCACTGATGTCTCTCAAAGGCTAAATGAAAAAGTTTTTATAATTATGAAGCTACTTTCTTATACGAAACATCTATGGCTGTTTTCTGGATGCTTTGTTGGGTTGTTTTTTTTCTTTTTTTTTTATATATATATTAGAATATTTTAAAGACTATGAGATAATCAAACCAACTGTACGTTAAAATATTAGGTAAAAATATTTGCCCAGAAGAAAGGCACTGCAAGCCAAAACTATGCACCTATTTCATAGTGCCAGAAATACTAGATATGGTATGAGAACAAGGAAGCATTAAAAAGTCATTTAATACTTTCCATTGTATAGTTAAATCTTCTAAAAGAAAACATGATGTACAAGAATCTGTCGAAAACATTAGCAGACAAAAAAGACTCTTTGCAAAAGATATGGAGAAACAGAAGATAATGAGGACTCCTTTACGCTGTTTTCAGGGTATACAGCTGTAGGAAAAGTTGGACATGCAGTACAATAATTTTTAATAGGTTGCACTGAGGCACCCACATATCAGCTGATTGTACGTCACTACAATAAATTATTGAGAATGCGTGGAATCATTTCTGATTAATAAGCAAGGTCGAATAGGCTTCAAATATTAAGATGAATTTTGAATCAGGAGTATTTGCCTCTGCCCTTGGGCATATCTGTTCTTTTGCAAACTGAGAAATGCCAAAATTCAGTTTAACGGCTTTCCTTTCTCTTGTTACAAGAATTCATCCATACTCATCTATTCAAAGGCACAAACTGTGATTCAACTTCATCTCTCGTATACGCTGATGTAAATAAAGAAAATAAACTGAAGTCTACACAAATATAGTTTCACTCCACATTCATATTTTGAATGCTATGCCATTTGGAATTTCTCATTTGAAACAGCAGATTCTGCACTGCCTTTTGATCTAGATCATCAGATTGATGCATTTCTGCATCAAGATTCTATCAAGACCAACCTTATGAATCGATGACATCATCTTGAAGCTTAAGAAATTCATCTAAACAAACTGTATTTCTGAGTTTTGTTAGTAGGTTGCCTAAACCATTTAGATGAGTGCTTCACATTACTTGAAATTAAAATAATGGTAACTATAAAAGTATGGAAGTTCAAAAAAAATAAGAAACTTTTTCTCACTTGAAAGAGTATCACAAAAAAGTATTAGTCTGCTGCAGGGTAGATTAGTAGTTAAAAATGGGTTGAGGCTAAAATGTCATGTATGGCATGACAGGGTGTAGGAGAGTTCAATCCCTCATGTTCTACCTCCATAGCCTGAAGCACATTTGTAGTCCCTATGTTTAGGAAAGTGAAAAGACTGCATCTCCAAAGTTACTTAAAATGCTAATATGAATGACCTTCTTCCTCTCCACTTCTAAAGAACTATCAGAACAAATCACCTGTACTGGATGAGAACAAGAAAGACCAACATAGTATGTTTAGGATTTGTCTCTCCTTTTCATATTATACATATTACAAGAACTGAGCATTTATAGGCTTGATTTTACACAGGAAAAAAACCCCTAAGAAACACAAAATATTATATTACTACTGTTAAAATTGCAAGATACTTGGAAGTTTGCTTGCTTGTATTTACTTGGATTTGCAATGCTGCTGAAAACTGAACACTGCCTTTTTCATCAGCAGTAACCTCATATTGTTCAACATCACAAAAGATATTTTTTTCCTCTAGGACTGGAGACTTTCTCAGCAACTAGTGGTGTTACTCCATTACCTAAAAAGAAAAAGGAATATTGCTTTTATGAATCATACAGCATTCAAAAAAACTGCTGTAGCCAGTACATTGTGAAACAATGGTGAAAACAAGTTTCATTAAATGCTGAGTCTTAGAAAAAAAAAAATCCTAAATATTTGCTTTTAAAATTATCAGGATAGTAGTTGAACTTTTAAATATACATATCTTGTTTTTCTTTTTTAACTAAGCATCTGATACATATTTAGATAAATAGTTTTGATACTGCAACAGATTGGAGCCAGTCCTTTAAAATACACATCTCGTTTCAGCTGGAAAAGAGGCTTTATAAATTTAATATCTTACCAGACCATAAATGCCAAGCTGGCAGTTAATTAGGAATAATTTCTTTCATTGTCACTGAAGGTGAACCATCTATCTTGTACTTCACAGTATTCAGGCAATGCTTACATTTTAGGGGTTGATACTCTGGGATTCCTGGCTCCGTATGTTAAAATGTATAAAATGTGGCTACTCTCTAGCATTCTGTGAGGAAGTCTGCGCAGCCCTTCACTCAGATTTCCTCTAGAGTCTATGAGTTGTTCCCTAAAATGCAATTACTATTCTGTGTAGGGGTTTCCTGATTCATTCAGGAATAAACTACTGTTTACAAGAGTCGTATTTCTGTACCACAGAAAAAGATATATGTTGCATTCTCCTATGTTGAAAGACTAGAGCAGAGAGATAAAATTTGCAGGATTATGTCCATGCTTCTGTTACAAGAGGTTAACTGTCCCTGGACAGCATAGTATTTTCATTGTGTAGGGAACTAATTCATTCATTCCCAAAGTCTTCTTTTTGTAAATGAAAACACAGGTACCTCAGACAACCAGGTACCCAGTGCTGACCTGAGAAGTTAAGTTATTGTACAGGTGCCCCGCATGCTTAAAGTAAAATGTTACATTCTAGAATCAGCATGGGGCCTGCAATTAGCAAATTTATGATGCTAATAACAACCTAAATTGCACTGTTTCTTTGAAAAGAATTATATGACAGACAAACTGGTGACAGGTATGTAACTGATCAGATTAAGTACAGCCTTTGACTATGTATAGATAAAAATGCTATGCTTATCCCTTGAAAAAAAGGAAGCTCGCCTTCCATCTTCAGATATGCTCTTTTGAATGTGTGCATCAAAGCTAGAGGAATTGCCTGTAAATTTCTAAACTTAAAGTATTTTTGTATTCCTCTAATGAGCTCAGTGAAATATTAAGCTCAGCTAGGCAAGTAAAAGTGTCTTCAGCAGCCTTCTTAGTAATTTCTGGAGACTGTCTTCAGAGCAGTCTTTGGTTTTTGTTGGCTTTGTTTTCTTGGTTTTTTTACACCCGTTCCCTTTTGTCTTCTTCCTGTGCTACTTTTATATTGCCTTTTTAAGTCTATTTAGTCATGTACAGGTGCTGAAGATTATCCTAGTCTTCCAGAGACTTCTCTGAAACATAGGTTAGCAAACTCCAGGTCTGCCTTGTCCGCGTAAGCAGATTTACATGTCAGTTTAACAAGACAGAATGATGAGGCACTACTTGTTGTTGGAGACCATATGGCTGTGGTTCTACTTGTAGATTAAACACTGTCTGAAATACTCCTAGGTGCTGAAACTCAGTCATCTCTGCTGCTAAACTGCTAAGAAGCTCTGATGTTTTCAGTCTGTACAAACTAGAACTCTCCAAAAGGATTCTTGGACATAGCTTGGAAGCTAGAACACTCTCTAGACCATTTCCAACGCATTTAGCATGCAGTCACGCTCTTCTGGAGGTTAAATCATTTTATTAACATAGACACAAACTGCTTTTTGCCAGCTGCAGTCAGTGCCTGGGGATGTAACAAGGAATGTTTAAGTTACTACTCTAAGGGTAGTTTGTGTGTCCACTTGAGGAAAGGAGGTTTTGTTCAGGGAGTTCTTGTACTTTAAGATTTGAAAAAGGAGAAGATGAGAAAACTGATCTCAAGAGATGGAAAATAGAGAAAGGTAAGTGGAAAAACCAGACTCTATATATACAGTTGAACAGTGCGGGTGGAGATAGGCTGGTGGAAGTTTGGGTTCTAGGACTGAACTTCATACAATGCAGTGTGATTAAGAATTGAATCTGCTCATGATCTTCTGTACCTGTAAAGTATTTGGAGCCTTTCAGGACTCAGGTTTGACTCTCTCTCTCTCAGTATTTCCAGAGGAAGAACCTAAGGTGGTAAGTGGGCCAGAGACCTTCAGATACTGTTGCAAAGGGTGAAATTTACTTCAAGAGGAAGACTCCAAATGAATATATCTACATTTGTAATATTTTATAATCAGTGGAGATGGTATCATAACAATACAGTCTATGAGCAATTTGGCTGTCAGCTGTGAGAGATAATGTTTAAGCCCCTGATTTAGATACCTTCATATTCACTGTAGTCTGTCCTATGACAATCTGTTGAAGGAAATTTTTCAATGTGATTTTGCAGACAAGGAATATGAAAGTTGGCTTATAAAAGTTAATAGCTACATTTAGGTCCTTTTCCTTTAAAAGTTCTTTGTATCACATTTGTAGAACTTAATTTTTTTTAAAGGATACTATGTTTTTCTCAGCTTTTAATCCTTGAAGTCTACCAGAAGTGCCAAGCAGTTCTGCTATTGTCTTCTCTTCTTAGAAGTTCTTAGGAGCTTCAGAGTAGTAAGTTTAAATTTTTACCTGTTTAAATGAATAGTTGGAGTATTAAACCTTTTTCTGAAGTTTTTAATCTTGAAAAATTATTTAAGGGCAGATGAAAATAAACAAACAAATGAGAAAAAAAAAAAAAATCTGCGTTTTAACTTCCTGACTGGAGCTTTTCCAATTTGCAATTCAAATTTTACTCTCTTGCTATTATGATATTGCTACTTCAGTGGCTGGCTAGTTGCCTAACTATAAAAGGTGTGATTTTCTAATTTAAAAGTCAAATAGAAGATTCAAAACATAATTCCTGTATTTTTCTTTTTTTCATCATAAAGAAACAAAAAAGAACAAATCTAACCTTTTCCCATCAGATATCACCTTACCAAATACTTATTTACCATGCACAGGTTCACTGTGCAAAGAAGGAAGCAGATTTCTGATAGCTCTGTGGGACTAGACTAGACCTCTGAACCTTTTACAATGTACCCATCACTCGGGTTTTTCCGCCAGTATTTACCTGAAGCACGAAACATAGAAGCATCCTTAGATTTTATAGTTGGAAGGGTTAGAGGTCAGGTGAATTAAGTATCCCAGGTTTTATAATGCCAGAAAGTAAGTCCCAGGCAGGCAGTCTGACCTAGGTTCTCACATTTGTTTAGTGGTTGTTTGTATACTGAGCTAATTCAGAGTAAGCAAGGCACTGAACATTATGTTCTGGAACTATCTTGGGATCTTACAGCTCCAGCCGCTTAAGTCAGTCAACACAAAATACAAGGAACACAAGTCTGTTTGAATCTAGCAGGTGCCCACTGCACACCTGGGATTTCATAACCTGGAGCCTTGTTCCAGCACGAGATGCCTCCCAAATGCGGGTGAAATCCTTTTGAGCTAAAGTTTGAGTGATAGTACATTCACCACAGTCAGAGGGTGGCTTGAATTCCTCCCTGTCCCCTCTCTACAAACTACATCATATAAATGTCCTCCCCCAATCTGCTACTGGATAGAGAATGAAATCCTTCCTGACTACAGATGCTATTCCTCTTCAGAAGCAACAAACAAAATAAATGCTACCACTTCAGGGAGTGACTACTGAGCCCAACGCAGATTTCTGCAGCACTTCCCATGAGATCCTGGTAGGGTGTTAGACATCCCTGGGAAGAAGACCTTAGAAGAAAGGTAGTAAGAGCTACAAATATGCCCAAATCTGCTAAAAATCCACAGCTGAGAAACATGCTCCACAGGAAGATATTTTTCTCAAACTTTCTTTTTCCATTTCTTCTTCATGGATACTGAGATTTATTTACTTATTTATTTCCCATTTTTGTGTTTCTAATTTCACAGTTAAGGAGGATTTCTTTTTCCTCTTCCTTTGTTCACTAAAGCCAGAAAAAAATCAGTCCTTGTTTTAGAATCAGTCTATAACTGTTTTCTCCTTTTCTGTGCCAGTTTTCTACAGGTTAGCTCAAAATCTGAAGCCTTCTCTGGCTGCATGACTTACAACTGAAGTACAGAAATCTAATAGGCAATCTTTTTTCTCAGGAGACACCTACTTAACATCCCTTTTATTGCTAATGGTAGAATTTAAATCATTGCTTTCTGCATGTAGTTTTGCTGATTGAACTTTGAAACTAAAGAGAAAGTGCTTGTTGAAACGTATCCCTCCTCCCTCCCCATACACACCTTCATTGAAATATACACAGTGCTGTGAAAGACTTATAAATGCCTAGTATTAGTGGGGAAAAGAAATAAACATTCAAAATTATGTTTCAAGATCATAAATGGCATGTAATTATTAAGCAGTGGATTTTGGAAAGGTCATTTTTCTATTGTAATGAAAGGAGCTGACATCTAGCATTCCAATCACACAAGTCTAATATTTTCAGATTGCACCTGCATTATCTTTGAAAATGACTGTGTTTTTGAAGACTGAGAGCTTCGGGTAAAAAAGCCTGAGCTTGGCAGGAAAGTCAGTCTGAAGCACTTTGGATGTTTTCCCAGATCTGCTGTATCTCAAATGCTTTGTAGTGACATCAGCATTTTATACCTCAATATTTATTCTATGGAGAAAATAATTCTCAAAGCAAAATAAACAATGATTTCATTAAATAAGAAACTTTGCCAAGGAAGACAAATAATAAGTCCCGATATATGGTACATAGAGTATGTCCTGAAAGAAATATCTATTTGTTAAAACACATTTCCTTTATTTTGTTTTTCTTTTTTTTTGGGGGGGAGGACTTTTGAGAGGTTTTATCAAATTTTGAAAATGCAATGATTCACACAGTGCTTACTGAGTTTTGATAAGAAGTTCCTGAATATATTGCAAGCTGGCAAAATGTAAAACAGAAAGCTCTCATCTTGTTCAGAGTCTTATTTTCTGGTCATGCACACATCAGACCTCCAGCTGGCATTCAATAAAGTAACCACCAAAAAATGAGATAAAATATGTTTTTTAAAGAGTGTCATGAATTTCAGTGTCTTTACATATGAATGTTGACAGCACAGTAGCTGGAATAGGATTTGTTTCAGTCAATATTTGTCAAGTTTTGCCAGGCAAAACTATGAGCTGCAAAAGCTGGTGTGACCAGTATTTATACCAGAGTCCTCCAAGGAGCTCCTGGAAGCAGAATATATGAGTCAGCAGTACCACATCTTGCCCGAGGACTTTACTAGTGCTGCAGTGTGTGATGATGAATTGTTTAATGCCCTGTCTAGGATAAGACAAAACCAAGATCCAGATGATCTCTACTTCTCTGGGTTATTGTACTGCAGCTGCTTGTTTTGGCTGTATTTCCAGTTGGTTTGGAGTTTCTGTTTCTCATCAGTTCTTATCTCTAGCTCCTTATAAAATTTTCAGTCCTAATCTATTTAACTCCCAATAGCCGGTGAAGACATTTTCGTCTTCAATTTTGTGAGTTGTGCAGATTTATCACTTCTGCTTTTTATTTGGGAAAAAAACCCCTCAACAAACCAAACAAAAATCATAGAATCATGTAATCACAGAATAGTTAGGGTTGGAAAGGACCTTAAGATCATCTACTTCCAACCCACCTGCCAGGGACAGGGACACCTACCACTAAACCATGCCACCCAAGGCTATGTCCAACCTGGCCTCGGACACCACCAGTGATGGAGCATTCACAACTACCCTAGGCAACCAGTTCCAGTGCCTCACCACCCTCACAGTAAAGAATTTCTTCCTCATATCCAACCTGAACTTCCCCTGTTTAAGTTTGAACCCTTTAACACTTGTCCTATCACTACAGTGCCTCATGAAGGGTCCCTCCCCAGCATCCCTATAAGCCCCCTTCAGATACTGGAAGGTTGCTATGAGGTCTCCACACAGCCTTCTCTTTTCCAGGCTGAACAGCACAAACTTTCTCAGCCTATCTTCATACGGGAGGTGCTCCAGTCCCCTGATCATCCTTGTGACCCTCCTCTGGACTTATTTCCATGTCCTATTTATGTTGAGGACACCAGAACTGCACACAATTCTCCAAGTGAGGCCTCACGAGAGCAGAGTAGAGGGGCAGGATGACCTCCCTCGACCTGCTGGTCACTCTCCTTTTGACGCAGCCCATGATGGTTTGGTTTTCTGGGCTGCAAGTGCACACTGCCCGCTCATGTTCATTTTCTCATCGACCAACACCCCCAAGTCCTTCTCCACAGCGCTGCTCTCAATCTCTTCTCTGCCCAACCTGGAGCAGTGCCTGCAACTGCTCTGACCCAGGTGGAGGACCTTGCACTTGGCATGGTCAAACTTCATCAGGTTGGTGTCAGCCCACCTCACAAGCGTGTCAAGGTCCCTCTGGATGGCATTCCTTCCCTCTAACGTATCAACCGAACCATACAGCTTGGTGTCATCAGCAAACTTGCTGAGGGCGCACTCAATCTCAATGTCCATGTCACCAGCAAAGATGCTGAACAGACAGATCCCAACACTGATCCCTGAGGGAAACCACTCATTGCTGGTCTCCAGCTGGACATTGGGACATTGACCAGAACTCTTTGTGTGCGGCCATCCAGCCGGTTCTTTATCCACCGAGTGGTTCACCTATCAAATTGATGTATCTCCAATTTAGAGACAAGGATGTCATGTGGGACAGTGCCAAATGCTTTGCACAAGTCCAGGTAGATGACATCAACTGCTCTACCCCGTCCATCAGTTCCGTAGCTCCATCATAGAAGGCCACCAGATTGGTCTGGCAGGATTTCCTGCATGTGTCTCTGCGGGGGTTTACAAAACCACACACGGACAGCACGACAGACCAATATGATCAAAGGCTGACAACTTTATTCACCCTCACATGCAGCTTTTATAGAGCTCTCAGACAGCAAAGCATTTACGACACAGCTGGCAAGATATAATTGAACAGTGTTTTGCTAGTAACAACTTAGCGATTAACTAACTGTGTAGCATACATTCCAAGGTTACAGTTATCAGTTCCTCCCTACATATCCTGACTTCTCAGGCTCTTCTGCCAACTCCCTCAAACTCTCTCACGTACGTGTTCTCTAGTAACCTTCAGCCAGGGCCTCAAAGCCTTTGGTTCACTACTTCACTAATGTCAAGTAACTGGATTGCTCACGTGGCCATTCTCAGCCAAATGACTCTCCACATGTCTCAAAAACAAGAATGCAGAAATATGCCTAAAACATTTTTAATACACGACTAATTTTTAACCACCTTAAAAACACCTGCAAGCCACAGAGCCACAGCTATACTCATTAATATTACGAACACAGAATATGCGTACAATAATTCATTACTTCATGTACAAGAGATTTTAAATTATTTTTCAAGTACAAGGGTAGGAATAATGCATTTGTGTTAGTTAAAATTAATGTCACAACCACATTTCTTTATTTTTTCGAAGAAAACACACATTCTCTTTTTAATTCTCATAAAGCATGCATTAACATATTCTAAAGACAAAAACAACAGAAAATGATATATAATTTGATACTCACCCAAAAATATCCAGGAGTTTTTTAGTCTATAGTCATTGCTGTGACAACATTCATATTTTATAGAAAGTTAAATACAATGTCTGCAACATATTGTAAAATATCACAGAATCACAGAATCTTTAGGGATGGAAGGAACCTCTGGAGATCACCTAGTCCAAACCCCCCTGACAAGGCAGGGCCACCTAGAGCAGGTTACACAGGAACACATCAGGCAGGTTGTGGAGTCTCTGCAGAGACATCCACAACCGTCCTGGTCAGCCTGTTCCAGTGCTCTGCCACCCTCAACATAAAGAAGGTTTTATATATGCGGTTGATTTTATTATTTTAGTATGGATTTAATTTTGTTGTTATGCATGCCACATACATGCAGCACTAGCTCTCTACAAGATACTGACTTTTTCTTTTTACTGAAGGTACCAAAACAGTAAACTTACGATCAGTTAATATGGCACGTTTACTCATCATTCAATTTCATTGTGAAATTGTTGCAGAACAATCAATTAATTAATTAATAACAATTTGGTCTCAATTAATTGAGACCAAACAAAATTTATTGTTCAAGCTGAATTAAAGCTACATCAACATCAGCTACGGATTCAAGATGTCACACGGATTTGCCATTGTACTGCTGACTCAGGAATTCATTCTTACGGTTTATGGCAAACGATGCAAAATGTTCAATCACTCACCTAATAAAGGGAGGGCTCTCAGCCTTGAGGAGTTCCCATGGATGGCATCTCAGCTCAAGGGAAGAGTTCCCAACTGCAGACCTGCTGCTCCAACGAGGAACAACTTAAAATGCCTCTCTGGCAGGGCTCCTTTTACTCTCTGGTTGAATCTGACCTGTGGTCAGATATGGCCATATAGATCCCTCTTGGCTGAGGACCTCAAATTCCTCACCTTTGTCCCTGTTGACCACCGCTGTGTGGATGTGACAAGAGCTGTGCAGGGAGTTTTTTGAGGGCTTGTGTCAGGTAACTGTGGCGGGAAGTTTTCTCAGGCTTTTGTCAGATATTTGTTAGGGCTTTGCTAGGGTCAGTGCATCTGACACAGAAATAAAGTATTATTTAAGAAGCAATCTTAGAATAAAATAATATGAAAAGTTAAACTTTTTCTCTTTGTTTTCCATTTATTTCAGCAGCAGCTTCACTAATTAATGCATTGTGAATTTCTTTCTCTTAGAGCTTACTTGGGAAGCAGTTTTGTAATTGTCTTTTTATTCAACAGAGGCCTGCCCCAGAAAGTGTTAATATAGTAACTATACATGAGTCACGTAGAGACAAATGAGGAGGGCAGCCCAGTTTCACTTATTATAAGAGTGACTTTTTAGATAAATTAGGGTAGACATTGTGTTCCTATACAGAACATAATTATGACTATATAGGAAAAAGAAAAGTACCATGGTAACATTTTTATGATTTATAAGCACACTCACAGTTCCAGTTCTTATTCCTACATGCAATTTTCTCTATCCCTCTTCCTCTTCTCCTTAAATATATATTACTATAGAACTTAAATTGTTGCTGAACTGGAAGATGGCACATTTAGATTGCTAAAGGAGATACGAGAAAAAATAGCATGTCTTCAGTAAAAGGACTGCTTTAAGGATCTGTTCAAAGAAGTATTTTCACAAACTTCCTTACAAAGCCTTTATCCCAGATAATCTGTGTAGTCTCATAGACTGTTTAAATGAAATCTTGCCACAGAATTCTGCCAATGCCTTTAACAAGATTAGTCTACTCCAGATCCAAGACAGCCTCTAGAAGTATCTATTATGGAATGAGTCTGTGTCAGGGAAAGTTCAGATTGGACATTAGGAAAAGGTATTTCACAGAGAGAGCAGTCAGCCACAAGAACAGGCACCTCAGGGTCAAGGCACCAAGCCTGTCAGAGTTCAAGGAGCATCTGGATAATACTCTTAGTCATATATTTACTATTAGATAGCCCTACAAGGAGCATGGAGTTGGACTTAGAGATCCCTATGGGTCCCTTCCAACTTGAGGTATTCTATGATTTTATGGTTTCTAGATCTCTTTTAGGGTTTATGTTCAAATAATTTTCTAGTCATCATATATTATCATATTATTTCCATTGGCCCTGAGATATAGTTTAACTGATCACTTTGTTTACTTCAAACACTGTTTTGGTGCTGAACCTCAGAGTTGCATGGGATTTCTTGAAAAGACAATCAAAAAACTTCTTTGGTATTCTCTTGTGAATCCCTCTGAAATTTTCCATCGCAAAAATATTTGGAGAAACAAAGAACATTTACCCATTTCTTCATTGATACTATGATTCACATTAACCAATATCATCTTTATTCCGTATTGTTCCATCCAGCTGCTTCTCACTTAACAGCCTTTTGAAGGAAACAAAATTTTGCTCTGGCTTACAAAGAAGGATACTTATTTGGGATGAGAGTTTCTCAGAACTGCACTAATAAATTAAGAGGTCAATTGTTTGTAAGTTTGGTGGTTTGGTTTGGTTTGGGGTTTTATTTTCAATCTTGCTATCGATTTTAGTTACCAGATTTTTATCAGTATGTTCATGGAAGTGAAGTGAAATCCTAAACTATTTTACAAGCATAACTACAAAGTTATCTAGACCACAAAGTTATCATGAGAGCCCAGAAATACTCATCAAGCTTGAAACTCATACATAGAAAGATGCATCTTAGTAGACAGTGCTGAAATTAATACGTAAACCAGAAGTAGTAAGTATAGAAAAAGAAAGAAAGAAGAAAACAAAGATAGAACATGCTTACTCATTATTTCCACTTGATGACTTTGAATGCAAATACTTTACAGTGCAGTTCTAAAGAGCTCCAGACATTCTGTGTTTTCACAAATTTTTAAATGATACAGTGCATTCTAACATGTTTTACCCACAATTTACCAGAACTGTTTAACAGAACTTCACATAGCTGCTTATTACTGTATGCATTTTTAATAACTGAAGACAAACACTCCAGCTTCTTCAGAAAACAAATTAAAAAAAATTGAAAAAAGTCCACCAAAAACATTTTCTTATTGTATATCCACAGCTATGTTTTGTTTTGGAGCTGCTCCAAAGTGGCTCCCGCCCAGTGTCATTCTTTACACAGACATGTCTTGATTCACAGTAGAGTTCTGAGGCACAAAAGTTAGATTCATGTGATTCGCATCAAATGTACCATCAATCCTTGATTGAGCAGGCTGAAAAAAATGAGTGATCCATTAAAAAATGAAGTCTTTCAGCGTGCAACAAACATGAAAGTTTGTGCCTCTCCCACTCTGATGAAATCTTACCAGCCTGAATTTGTATCTTACATCCAGAACCCCTCTTTATCACCTTCAAAGCTGTCACAGAAGTAGGAATTTCCAGAAAGTAATTGGGGTTTTCTCATACAAAAGACAGTTTAAGATGACCAGAATAATTTCACTTGGGGTGTTCTCCAAGAATCCATCATATCAAAAGGAGCGTGACCAGCAGGTTGAAGGAGGTAATCCTGCCCCTCTACTCCACTCTCATGAGACCTCACTTGGAGTATTGTGTGCAGTTCTGGTGTCCTCAACATAAAAAGGACATGGAACTGTTGGAACAAGTCCAGAGGAGGTCCACGAGGATGATCAGGGGACTGGAGCACCTCCCGTATGAAGATAGGCTGAGGAAGTTGGGGCTGTTCAGCCTGGAGAAGAGAAGGCTGCGTGGAGACCTCATAGCAGCCTTCCAGTATCTGAAGGGGGCCTACAGGGATGCTGGGGAGGGACCTTTCATGAGGGACTGTAGTGATAGGACAAGGGGTAATGGGTTCAAACTTAAACAGGGGAAGTTTAGATTGGATATGAGGAAGAAATTCTTTACTGTGAGGGTGGTGAGGCACTGGAATGGGTTGCCCAGGGAAGTTGTGAATGCTCCATCGCTGGTGGTGTCCGAGGCCAGGTTGGGCAGAGCCTTGAGTGGCATGGTTTAAAGGGAGGTGTCCCTGCCCCTGATAGGGGTGTTGGAAGTAGATGATCTTAAGGTCCTTTCCAGCCCTAACTATTCTATGATTCTATGATTCCCGTAACAGTGGCATTTTCATATCGATGTTGGCCAGCTCAGAATTAGGTGTGGGTTCAGGCAGCTAGCCCTGAAATAATGTAAG
The DNA here is from genome assembly GCA_028858755.1 of Ara ararauna. Taxonomy (NCBI): domain Eukaryota; kingdom Metazoa; phylum Chordata; class Aves; order Psittaciformes; family Psittacidae; genus Ara; species Ara ararauna. Next base: position 43,950,278 of record CM054379.1, on the reverse strand, counting down.
GAAATAAATAGGAAGACTGCTTCTTCTTCTTGGATGAGGAGCAATATATGGTTGATGGAAGCAAGTCTGTAATGTAGTATGGTCTACTGGGCATCCTTTTCTGTGTGATTCAGACAGGCTTGCAAGGCACAGCCTACATTCTGATAGCTTTGAATTACGTGCATGATAAAGGACATTTAGTCCTTTTAGTTTCATATTGCTTCTGTCCCCTTTCATGACTAAAAAAAACGCACTGAAGGATAAGGGTACTTTAGTATTATATGTCATAATACTTAGATGGGAACAAGCATGTAATGCAATGGAAAACAGCTGGGGGAAAGCATTCAACAGTTACCTGATGGAAATACAGTCTTGATTGTGTTGTAATTTCTACCACTACCCTAAGTCATTTAACATAAACAAAAGACTTCTTTTGCATGCACAGTCATATTACATACATACTGTCTACAAACAGTGAGATATATAGAATTTATGGTAAACAAAAGACTTCTTTTGCATGCACAGTCATATTACATACATACTGTCTACAAACAGTGAGATATATAGAATTTATGGTAAGGCAAGCATTTAATCAACTGTTCACAGGTGACTTTCTGTGACTCTCCAGCTAAGAAGCTATGTCCTTAGGGTATGTCTTTACAGTACTCCAGAAGCAGATAAACTGATCTTGAAACTCTGTTTTGGTGAATCATTTTGTGTAATGTAAACTGTTTTGTGTAATAAACTGTTCAGCTGCAGTCCCTTTAGCAGCAATGATTTTTGATTTAAAACTTTTGTCAATCAAAAAATTAAGATCCATAAGTTTCACTGCACACGTTCTTCATTCTTTGTCAGTTTTTTTTCTCATCCAAAATTAAATCAGAATTTCTTTCTTAATGTACTTTGTATCACTAGAATTTCTCTCTTTCATGTATCAAGGAAAATTTATTATGGCTGAATTGAAGCAGGCTATATAGGCTGCTATTCTGTAGGATTCTGCATTACAATAGAACATTCTAAACTATGAGATACTTATTTCCTTTCATTGTGGGTGAGCTCTAAAGCTTTGTTTTTTAAGAAACTATTACGTAGTTGAAGAAATTAAATTGTTTAATAGCCAGGGTTACGTGTGATTTTGTGCTGGAAAATTAAACCTCTGTGTGTGAAGCATGAGTTCAAATTGTAATTCTTCTATGTGTGTTGGGATTTTGACTACAATGACATCTTATACTGATACCATAAACTACCAGCTAATAGTGATGAAGTTAAGAAAAGGGTGATTCTCCTGAGAGGGAATTTGCTTCACAAATCCTAGGGACAGTTTGGAGTTGCAGCGTGTTGACAACCTCAAGACAGTATTTCAGCTGGAATTTGGACACCAAGGTAACAAATACATCTGTTGGGAAGTGGGACCGATATCTCCAGGTTCCTTTTGTGCTTTTGTTTACTTTGTTTCATGACAAGAAGAAATCACTGCTATTTCTGCTGTTAAGATGATGTTGAAAAAGCCAGCATACTTGGTACAAGTTGTGCTATCAGCTGAGGCTGTTGATGGCATTATACAAGTTCCTACTAGTCAAATGACCTTGAACCTGAAGTGGTAACTAGAAAAAAAGCAAGTTAAGTTATACACATTCCTCTTCAGTGTCCAGATACATGATGTACTCTGCCAAAGATGAGGTACCAGCTTAACATGGAGGGGGAAAAAAAATCTAATAACTGAAGGCTACAGGAAGGACGTGGAACAAATTTGTTTAAACTACCTGAGAGTTCAGTCTGACTCATTAAGAAGCTGTGTGAATGAAGTCTTTTACAGGTAACCAAGAGATGAATAAACCACAGAATAATTTCACCAGGTATTTGCTTTAGCTTTTGCTATGCCAGCCTCTTAGCAGAATTCTGTCTTACATGTCAAGATGGATACTGAGTAAACAGGTCCTTTAAAACTAAGCAAATTAAAAGTAAGAATGTGCAAATTGTGAGCTCACTGTTGCAAGCAGCTACCTGTGCTATGGAAGAACATGGAATGATTTTATCCCTAAACTCACAGGGAAGACTTACAGCTCTTCCCTTGCAGGCAAAGTGCTTCACCCCATCTATCTTTATTTCACAGGGTAAACATGCTGAAATGTCACTACTCCTATCTTCCCATTTTATGCCAGGAGCTAGAACCAGTTAAATAGGCATTAAACAGGCATTTAATATAGAAAGCTAAGGATTGTGATGCTAAGCTCTGGAATATCTAAAAATAAAGCATTCAGATCCATCGGTAAAAATCAGTGCTGGCTTTGATACCTAACTGTGAGAGCATTAGCACTTAGATGGGTTTTCCCAACAGGAACAGTAGGAAAGTGAAGGGATAATGGGGATCCCCCAAAAGAGACAGACCATAGGAAGCACCAAAGGGAGCTGGAATTCTGAAGTTCCACCCCTCTAAAGACCTTCATATCATCAAAAATCATATCAAAAATTTATGGTGTTCACTGAAACTCAAAAAGCTGAAATGGCTTCCCTCCCATGCATTGATTGCCTATCTCAGAATCAGAGACTCATGGAATGTTTGGGTTGGAAGGGACCTTAGAGATGATCTAGTTCCAGCACCCCTGCCAGGGGCAGGGACACCCTTCACTAAACCAAGTTGCTCAAAGCTCAGTCAAGCCTGGCCTTGAACACTTCCAGTGACTGGGCATCTGCAACTTGCGTGGGTAGTGTGTTACTGTGCCTCATCACCCTCACAGTGAAGCACTGAAGAATTTTTTACTAGTATTTAACCTGAATCTACCCTCATTCATCTTAAGTTGATTTCCCCTTGTCCTATCAATGCATGTCCTTTTAAAAAGTCCCTCTCCATCTTTCCTGTAGGCCTCTGTTAGGCGCTGGATGGCTGCTATATGAGGTCTCCCCGTAGCCTTCTCTTCTCTAGGCTAAACAAGCCCAACTCTCTTAGCTTGTCTTCATAAGAAAGATGCTCCAGCCCTCTGATCATCTTTGTGGCCCTCTGATGGACTTACTCCAATAGGTCCATGTCCTTCTTATGATGGTGCCGAAGAGCAGAATGCAGTACTCCAGGTGGGGTCTCACGAGAGGGGAGTAGAGAAGCAGAATCACCTCCCTTGAACTGCTGGACACACTCCTTTTGATGCAGCCCAGCATACAGTTGGCTTTCTGGGCTGCGGGCACACACTGCCAGCTCACACTGACCTTCTGAACACTCCAAGTCCTTCTCAGGGCTGCTATCAATCCATCTTCCTCCCAGCCTGTATTTGTGCTTGGGAGGAGGACCTTGCACTTGGCCTTGTTGAAGTTCATGAGGTTGGCATTGGCCACCTCTCAAGCATGTCAAGGTCCCTTTGGATGGCATCACTTCCCTCCAGCATATCAACAGCACCACACAGCTTGGAGTTGGTGGCAAACTTGCTGAGGGTGCACTCAACCCCACTGTCCATGTCGCCGACAAATATGCATCTACAGTCTAGAATACTCATCCCAAGGGTGGTAAGTATTTAGCTTAGCAAGTGTACCCACAAACTCTGCAAGAAAAGGGGAAAAATAAGTCTTTTTACCACACTTATTGCTTACTTCTTTTCTTAGGACAGTTCGTAAACAGTTGGACTACCATAATCAAACAGCATATAGGACATGGGAGTGAATCAGTGTAGCTTCTGTGTTCTTAAACTTCATGGTGTAGTAAAATAACTAAATGAATGAATAAATCCTTACTTTTATCTTAACTTTTATCTAATGTTTATTGTGTCTTTAAGCATGTTTGGCCAACCAGTCATTCTCTGCAGAACTGCGATCCTAAATGAAAAGGATCTACTAGTAATAAATGCTGGGATTTTAATTTGCATGCTGATTCTTTTTCCGTTTTTTGTCTTTTATCTTTCTAAGATTTGAGTCTTTCTCAATCAATTATTTCTTTCTTATACGTCTCTATTATAAAGATCCTCACAGTTTATCCAATTGCTGCAAATGGAAAGAAATTAGAATGAATCTGGAAAGACAGATATGGCAGGTAGAGATTCAACTACAGCTGTATATGCATTTATTGTAGATGATAGAGCAATGGAAAGACACTCGTATCTTGTTTAAAACTTTGGTCAGTTTCTTTTCCCTTATGTCAATAAAGGGGCAGTTCAGACTGTGTTTCCTAGATCAGAAGAATTTGCCCTTTTTCTCTAAACAACAACTATATTGGAATTTCAATAGTTCTTCACCTCCTCCAATGCCTCTTGCAGGAAAAAACGGTCATTTTACATGACTAGTTCTGTGCTAAAGTTTTTTTGTTTTAATGTTGTGTCATAGAAAATACAGTCTTTAGAGACTGTGATTAAACTCATACATATGAACTCTGACAGTTTATTCCTGCAGAAAAGATGCAAGAGTCTAAGCAGTTTCTAATGATCCTGTTCTTGCCACTGTGAAAAGGGCAATTTCCTTATACTGATACAACAGAGATTAATAATATTAATAAAATTCTTGCAAACGTGATTCCATATGATTACAATAGACAGCGGAGATGCTTTTTGAGAAAATTTTGCTATTTTTTCCCAGACTCTTCTAGATGTCTTGGTAAGAAAGAATCTCTTGTGGGATGTATGTATATCTACATTACCCCACTACTTGAATTTCTTTGAAAATTGCAGGTATTCATCTGCTAAAGAACAAATTAATTTAGATATTGCCAGTGGCTGACAGCTGCTTAAGATATATACATGAGTTAGTGTCTTTTTTATATGTTCAGACTTAGTAGTAGAGCACATGGCATTGCTGAATTACCAAATCAGTACTATCAGGTTCTACTGTGTCATGGTCTAAGTCCAGCTGGCAACTCAGTACTATGCAGCCCACTCACTCACTCCTCCCCCTTCCTCACCCCCAGCTCCCAGAGGGATGGGGAGGAGAATCGAAAGAATGTAATTCCCATGGGTTGAGATAAGAACAGTCCAGTAACTAAGATATAACACAAATCACTACTGTTACCACCAATAATAATAATGATAAAGGAAATAACAAGGGAAGAGAATACAACTGCTCACCACCCACTGACCGATGCCCAGCCCAACCGACCAGCGATCTAACCCTTCTGGGTAACTGCCCCCAGGTTATATAGTGGGCACAGCGTGCTGTGGTATGGAATACCTCTTTGGTTAGTTTGGGTCAGGTGTCCTGTCTCTGCTTCCTCCTAACTTCATCTCCTCCCTGGCAGAGCATGAGACTCAGAAAGTCCTTGGTCAGACTAAACATTACTGGGCACCACCTAAAAACATTGGTGTTACTAGCACTGTTCCCAGGCCAAAAGTCAAAAACACAGCACTGCAGCAGCTACTAAGAAGGAAAAAAATGACTGCTTATGCTGAACCTAAGACAACTGTTATTAATCTGGCCTAGACCTTTCAATCAGGCCTGCTTGCAGAGATTTTGGCAACTATTTGAAGCCCCATTGAGTCCTGAGTGGAGGATATAATCTGTATTTTGCTAATGTCAAGACTCTCTACTTTCTTTGTAGAGAAAAAATTGAGAGTTGACTCAACCAATGCATGTACATATATTTTATCTACTGGGAATGAAAACTTACTGTACTTGAAAGATGCCTAAATTTGTTCCCAAATCATTACAGTAAGTATTAATTAATACCATGAAGTAGAAGATTGTATTGGTAATTATATCAAACAGGTTCTTCATAGTACTGCGGCATTTGTTTTTGTAGATAAAATGGTATAAAACAATCCTTCCTGTTCTACCTTTGCATTCACAGTTACATGTAGTATATTACAGTATTAAATGGCCTCATGCCATTCTGATTGCAAAGACTAGTTTTTCAATGCCAATTTTATCTTTAGGGACTACCTTTGGTTTGTGCTTGCATTTTCAGCTGATATAATTCAGAAGATTCAGAGATTCACTTTCACATATACACGCACTTAATTTTAATGACGAAATAAGTTATAGCAAGATATTCTGTAGAGAGTGGTGGAGGGAACAAAAATTTATTCAATGATTATATGTTTGTACTAATATTCCTTTTAATAAGAAAGCAGAAAAAATACATTAAAATCCATTTCAGTTGTGTTGATCATAATAAGTAAAAGAAAAACGTATTTGCAGGTAAGACATTTATATCATCAGAGCTGGCTAACAAAATAGTCCTGCACATTTAAGTCCTATTTCAAAATGCCCTTGCAATAATGGAGTTCATTCACATTCTGTTTGTTGTGTGCAATGGATGTACTGTAAGAAGCAGATCTCATTAAATTAAACCTTCAAACCTAGCAACCCTAATATGTAAAGGAGTATTGAAACTAAATTATTTTAAATGATAAAAGTATTCTAACTAATGAGATTGGAGTGACTTCAAACTTAACATATCCTATGCATAACTCACACTACCAGAAAGTCCTCTTCTACTCACTTGTCCTTTTCTGTAAGCACCATAGCTCTTTATATATCTGGTAAGAGATAGGATAAATCCAAGACTGTGGCCAGCAGTGAAATTCTGTTAATGGTCTCTGAAATAAAAAAGATTGCTTACTGTGTTATGAACAGAACCAGAAAACCTTGAATTAGTCTGAAATTAATTGGTTTCTCCAAGAGCAAATTAGTAATTAAAAATAACAACAATCTTAAAACCATTGCCTTCAGCTTCAACGAGGGATGTTTCCTTTAGGGCCTTCTTTTTTTACAGACGCAAATTCTTCTATATTTCTGGAACACATAGTTATTTCTTAGAAACATTTGTATGCTACAGTAGTCAACAGGTGTAAGTCAACAGGAATCACTTAACATTTGTCTAGAATGTTCCAAAGCCAGCTATTATGCTTATGGATTAGTTGTTCTGTTGTTCGAACTTATTCTTAGTTCTGCTGTTTGAACACCATCCTTATAACCTGCCAAAGCTGTATCTTGCATTTTAACCCTTCCAAACTATGCAAAATGAAAAATAGAATCCAAATTTGAATTTTTAAGCATGATCTGTTCTCTGAAATAAATAATGCTGATACTAAAAAGTCAATGTCTGACAAAAGTTAACGAACACATACAGCAGTATGCTTGCTAACATACAATGAATTTTGACTTTTTATAGGTGATTGATGTGAATGCATTTGCTGGGAATTCAAAAGAAAAATCACATAAGAAAATTATAAATGGGAAAATAATGTAGGTAACTTTTAGGTTATCAATCTTTAAAGGTTTTCTACTACTATATACTTTCCTTGATTTCTCCCTGGTGAGGAGATATGGGGGAAATTAAAACACAAGAAAAGAATGAGAAGTGTTGGTGGAAACTCCTTTGGCTGTACATAAGTATATTTTAAATATCATAGTGACAGACTTAATATTGAAGCCTCAATAAAATAAAAAACAGTTGCAGAAGGAAGGGAAGCAAGAAGTCACTTAAGATATAGCTTTCATTATCATCTCTTTGTCCCAGTATTCATATTCAGTAATCTAGCCTTCATAAATCCAGCTGGGTTGGACAAAGTGTCTATTATTTAGCTGAGTATCCTGTTTCTGTCAGGAAAATTTATACCATAGCATATGTTCTCTAGGAAGAAACCTGAACATGGCTGCCTTTTGCATCCCTTTTACCCACGTATTCCTCTAATAAAAATTAGCATGTAAATGAAATAAAGATTAAATACTGATAAACACATTTACTAAAAACAAAAAAGCCATTTTAATATTAGTGCCTGTAGCACATAAATATACTGATTTAAAAATATGATCAGTATTCCCACAATTATCTAAATTCAGGCACTAAAATCCATATTATATCATGAAATAGCCTTATTATTTAGATGTCTTGACTACCTAGAGCTTCCAGCATTTGACAGTTACACAAGAAACTCAAAGCAGAATTAGTCAAGTTTGTGGAATCTACAATTTCTTTGAAAAGCTGATGGATTCATTTAGATACCTGTATGCGGACTTAATCGCATTCAGAAGCTCTTTTTGACCTTAGTGCCATGTCTGAGACCCCACTGAGAACTAGTGGCTTAGAGAAAAGCGGAATTCATGGCCTGATCAGTCCACGATATTCTGCTATTGCCTATGTGTAAAATTTAATGGCTTGTGACAGCTCAATTAAAGCTAAGGAACTCAAGGTTTGTATGACAGACTGGTTGTTTACAAAGTGAATTTATATGTGTACATAATGTAATAATTTGCATAGTTAATTTATTATTGTTATAAGCATTACATTGGCTTGTATTATTTATACCACTCTGCTGTTCAGATAAAAATGGATATTGATGGATTTGTTTTGACTCTGCACAGGTTGACCCTGACTAGAAATTTACCTGGATGAAATTCTTTGCTGTCTGGTGTCAGACCGCAGCGTACGTCTGCATGTGAAGAGTCAGAGTATGTCAGAGTATGCCTGCATGTGAAGACTTAAGTCAGGCAACACATGCAAAACTGCTTAGGTCTTAATACTAGCAGAGTTCAAAGTTCAAACTTCTGTCAACTTCTCTGGAAGAAGGGTGAGTAAGAAGGACTGCTTACAGACCACTACCATAGCTCAGTGCTCAGGGTTCTCATCAACATATGTTGGGACGTTAGCAAGAGCATACATTCAAGTTTTATAAATGGTTCTTCCAGGGAAAAAAGTTTCCTCAAAAAAGACTGATAGAAATGTAGGCACAAAACACTGATGTTTAGTGCAATTTCCTGCCAAGTGGGAGACTTAAATTTATGTCTATGCTACAAAGGGTGATTCTAAAATAGGTATATACCTTAATTGTGACCACCATAGTCATTATATCACTGGTGGAATCTGTCTTTATGGCTTTCTTTCTTTCTTTTCTTCCTGGCATATAACTATCTTCAGTTCACATGTCTAATGTTGATACGGGTTTATCTCTTTTCCTGGTGAAGAGCTAAGCCTGTGTTTGGCATTTATACTTAAATATCTTCAGATAATCCTTCATTCAATTTATACCAGGCATCTATGAAATCTTTCCTGAGCCTTTAGGAACTTCCCAGAGATCTATCCATTCTGAAACAACAGAGATACTGTGGGGGAAATTTTGGAAAAACAGGTATATGAGTTGGTAGTTTTTTAACGATATACCATTTTAAAAGCTACTTATTAGTTTAGAATTGGCTTAAGCTAAATAAACTCTGCCTGCAGCTGAGTCTCTTTCCTGTTCTCAGACTTGCATCAGCACTTGCCATCAGGTGAATCAGATCATTTAACTTTGGTATTGAGGTTTTTTTTTGCCACAACTAGTTTTCAACCATAACTAATACTGGCTTTCTGTAAGGCCACATGATTGCTAGTATTGGTCGAAGGGAGGCAGCAAAAGCTGTAGCTGAGGAAGACAAGGGCATGATTTTGACAAAAAATCCAACCTTATTTTGGCAGAAGCTGATGCTGTAGTATTGCAAGACATACTCAGGAATTTTCCTTCATGGTGAAGTAACTGTAGGCAAGCCCAAATTTTTAATCTCTGCAGTGAAAAGAATGCTTCTTGTCTATTTGAAACCCTGTGTCCTGGGTTCAGCAGCAGCAGTCATTTTTCTCCTTCTTAGTAGCTGCTGCAGTGCTGTGTTTTTGACTTTCAGCCTGGGAACAGCACTGATAGCTCTGATAGTTTTAGTTGCTGCTAAGTAAAGTTTACTCTGGCCAAGGACTTTCCGAGTCTCATGCTCTGCCAGGGAGGAGGGGAAGCTGGGAGGAAGCAGAGACAGGACACCTGACCCAAACTAACCAAAGAGGTATTCCATACCACAGCACATCATTCCCACTATACAAACTGGGGGCAGTTACCGGGAAGGGTTAGATCACTGCTCGTGTCAGGCTGGGTATCTGTCAGCAGGTGTTGAGTGGTTGTATTCTCTTCCCTTGTTATTTCCCTTAACATTATTATTATTGTTGGTAGCAGTAGTGTTTTTGTGTTATACCTTAGTTACTGGTCTGTTCTAAGAACTCTCAACCTGTGGGAGTCACATTCTTTTGATTCTCCACCCTATCCCTCTGGGAGCGGGGTGCAGAAGGGGGGTGGAGTGAGTGAGTGGCTGCATGGTACTGAGTTGTCAGCTGGGCTTAAGCCATGACAGTTCTTTTTTGCGCCCAACGTGGGGCTCAAAGGGTTGAGATAACGACAGATCTGACTAGAGTGTGTCTAATCGTATTTGTGATAAGCATTCACTGTTTCGGATTAATAGTCAGTCATCACAATGCTGATTTATTGGCTCTCAAAATTGTTGCTCTTGATGTCACAGTTTCAGCATGTTGTACCTTACATACAGCCGGTATATGCTGTGGTAGTGTTTATTGGTTGGGGGCCTTGGGCTAAGGTTCTTGTTTCACTGTACATTATGGTACTGACTTGTAATACAATAGACTCATTGATCATGAAACTGATCTGGCTTGCGTTCCCAGTGTGGTCACCACCTCTATACTTTGGGAGGTATGTAACAGAAATGTATAGCAATTACACATCTTTTTTCCCCTCCTCGGGCGGTCAGTCTATGAGGGAGACATTCCCACACACCCTAGTGACAAGTACAGCAGCTACTCATGCTCTGACTACAACAGATAATGCAGCTACTCCAACTCCAAGCACAAGAGCTACACCAACCCCAGCTACAAGTACAGCAGCTACTCAAACTCTAACAGCAGCAAACAGCACAGCTACTCCAGCTCCAAGCACAGCAGCTACACCAGCCCCGGTGACAAGTACAGCAGCGTCATTTGAGAGTTCTGAAGGTTTTGAAAGGCCTTTGGGTACCCTTGAGACCTACCTGCTGATTGAGATGAGTATCACCATGTTGGCACACATACCGAGTGTGTTTTATCCACAACCATTTTGTCTGATATCGAAAGTTAAGCAGAGTTGGGTTTGGGTCTTGTCTAGGGTTAGATGATAATATAGGAGGACCAAGAGATTTTTGCAGAGGATGGACAGTCATGAGTGGCAGGGTGTGTGGGACAGTATGGGCAAGTATCTAGTCCACTGGGCCCCTCCAGTGCTTTGGAAGCGTCGGAGGTGGAAGGCAGCTCTACGGAGTCCTCAACGACAAGTTGCAGAACTGCTGGAGGGGAGGGTGAATTATTTTGAGCCTGGTGGGCCCATGACACTTCAGGCCATCAGGGCAGAGATGCAGCATACAAAAGGACTCATGATCGAAGGGTGGACTTAGCAATGGACACTGTTGCCCAGGTTAATCATGACTATGAAACTTTCTGCGATTAGAAAGCCAAGCAGTTAAAGCTTCTTTGGTATGGAGAACGATGCTGAAGTACAAATATTGGGAGGCCTGGTGGACTGACTACATCACACTCTCTCTCCTGCTTTGAAAGACTGTTACAAGAGATGGAGCCCGACATCATGGACCAGATGGACTCAGAAGCTTTATAGGGATTGATCCATGCACTAAGGAATGATCTCACTCTCTCTCTCTGTGAGTGTGGATGTATATGTATGCATAGAGATGAGATAAGAGTGACGGTATATTGAAAATGTGGGATCTGAGCATGACACGAATGATATGGAATAAGGGGTGGATACTGTCCTGGATACAGCAGTAACAGTCATTTTTCTCCTTCTTAGTAGCTGCTGCAGTGCTGTGTTTTTCGACTTTCAACCTGGGAACAGCGCTGATAACACCGATGTTTTTAGTTTCTGCTCAGTTATATTTAGTCTGACCAAGGACTTTCTGAGTCTCATACTCTGCCACATAGGATGGGAAGCCGGGAGGAAGGAGAGACAGGACACCTGACCCAAACTAACCAAAGAGGTATTCCATACCACAGCACGTCGTGCCCACTATATAAACTGGGGCAGTTACTCAGAAGGGCAAGATCACTGGTCGGTTGGGCTGGGTATTGGTCAGTGGTTGGTGAGCATTGTATTCTTTTCCCTTGTTATTTCCCTTACCTTTATTATTATTGGTGGTAGCAGTATGGTCTTGTGTTATACCTTAGTTACTGGACTGTTCGTATCTCAACCAGTGGGAGTTACATTCTTTCGATTCTCCTCCCCATCCCCCTGGGAGCGGGGGGGAGGAAGTGGTGGGGGGAAGTGAGCTAACAACTGTGTAGTTCTGGGTTGCTGGCTGGGCTTAAACCACATACAGCCTGTTACATGTTCCCATGCCTTTTTCAGCCTTTTATTATCCATGTGTAATGAAATATGCATTGGTCATCACCTTGAGGCTACTTGGAGAATGAAGCAACATGTGGATCACGTTTGTTCACTGCAATTTCATATTGTAATTACATCAGACCACTTTCTGAAATGTAATGGGTTTCCAAATGCTATACAGGGTCTTTGTATTAATCTATAATATTGAATCATAGAATCATAGAATAGTTAGGGTTGGAAAGGACCTAAGATCATCTACTTCCAACACCCCCGCCATGGGCAGGGACACCTACCACTAAACCATGCCACCCAAGGCTATGTCCAACCTGGCCTCGGACACCACCAGCGATGGAGCATTCACAGCTTCCCTGGGCAACCCATTCCAGTGCCTCACCACCCTCACAGTAAAGAATTTCTTCCTCATATCCAATCTAAACTTCCCCTGTTTAAGTTTGAACCCTTTAACACTTGTCCTATCACTACAGTGCCTCATGAAGAGTCCCTCCCCAGCATCCCTATAGGCCCCTTCAGATATTGGAAGGCTTCTATGAGATCTTCACGCAGCCTTCTCTTTTCCAGGCTGAACAGCCCCAACTTTCTCAGCCTATCTTCATACGGGAGGTGCTCCAGTCCCCTGATCATCCTCAGCCCTCCTTTGGACTTGTTTCAACAGTTCCATGTCCTTTTTTTGTTGAGGACACCAGAAAAGCACACAATACTCCAAGTGAGGTCTCACAAGAGCAGAGTAGAGGGGCAGGATCACCTCCCTCGACCTGCTGGTTACGCTCCTTTTGATGCAGCCATACCTATTATGACTCAGCTCTTCTATTTTGCTCACTCTCTCGTGACATAATCTTACAGTTGACGTCAATAGCAACTGGCATTTCTAGTTTTAAGTGGGAGGCAATTACTGACAGGTTGTCATTCTTACTGTGACTCATCAAAGCCTACTTTACTATTCTGTGAATGCTAGAAAGGCTACCCCTTTCCCCACATGCCCATTAAAAAAACAAAAACCATGTGTTTGCTAGTGACTATCTGGCAAGTAATACAAGGTAAGCAGTCATTTCTAGCACACCTTGCTGTACATTTTAATTAATAAGATTGTGACAGAGAGATGAGGGTCTAGGCACTTGCATGAAAAAGAAACAACAATTAGATGTGGGTTGGATTTTCACATAATTAATATAAATACATATTTACAGGTAAATATAAGCCTGTTTTCCCACCTCTTAGAGTGCCTTCTCTAAGTGTTGGCACAGGGGGTGCCTCTTCAAAGTAGGGAAATTCCACTGCTTGAGTGGAGAACCTTGAAGATCACATAATCCATCAACCAGGCACCATTCTGTGACCATCTGCGCCAGTCAAGGGCACTCATTCTATCTGACCCTCAAGGCAGAATGGTGGGCACTCATCTAAGAGCAAAGGCTACAGCTCTGGCTGAGGGGTCTGCACCATCTACTCCAGCAACGCCCAATGCCTCCACCCAGATGGAGCTGCTGAAGGGTGAGGTTGCAGTGCACACCTCAGGCTGCAGGAAACGCCCAGACCTTTCTCTTGGGGCAGAGACAGGCAGCTTAAATCCCTCTATGCAAATGCACATAGCATGGGGAATAAGCAAGACGAATGAGAGACTTACACACACCTGCAGTACTATGATTTTACTGGTATCACAGAGATATACTGGAATGGCTCCTGTGACTGGAGTGTTGGAATGGAAGGATACATGCTCTTTAAGGAGAGACAAGCATGGGGTGTCACCCTCTCTGTCAATGACCACCTGGAGTGTATGGACCTTCATTTGGGGATGGATGATAAACCAAGAGCTTATGGGTCAGCATAAAGGGAGGCAGGGACAGGTGACATTACAGTGAGGATCTGCTACAGATCAATCAGCAACTGAAACAGTCTCGCCAGGGAAGTGGTGGACTCCCCAGTGTTGGACATTTTTAAGATTTACTGGACAGGGTGCTAGGCCATTCACTGCCTAGAAAGGTTGGACCAGATGATCTTTCAGGTCCTTTTGAACCTGGCATTCTGTGATTCTTTCTCTTCTGCTAGAGAAACCAGCAAGGAGAGGCGCTATGCTGGGCCTTGTTCTCACCAACAGGAAGGGGCTGGTGGGGAATGTGAAGCTCAAGGGCTGCCTTGGCTGCAGTGACCATGAAATGGCGGAGTTCAAGATCCTTAGGGTCAAAATCCAAGGAGGACGCACAGCAAGCTCACTACCCTGGACTTCAGAAAAGCAGACTTTGGCCTCTTAGTACCATGGGATAAAGCCCTGGAGGGAAGAGGGACCCAAGAAAGCTGGTTAATATTCAAGGATCATTCAAGGATCACATTGCCCAAGTTCAGGAGCTAATAACCCCAGCAAAGACAAAGTCAGGCAAAAAAAACAGGAGGCCTGCATGTATGAACAAGGAGCTGCTGAACGAACCCGGACACAAAAAAGGAAGCCTGCAGAGGGCCATTCTCTGATTCTGTTCTTATTAATACAAATGCAAAAAGAGTAACTTCAGTGGAGAGAGGGTGATACATAAGAAACTCCATATGAGTACAATAAACTTGCAGACCCCTCCCAATATATTGAAGTAAATGAATCCATCATACCTGTCAAGGACAGCACTCTGGTTTACTTTAGGCAAATTAAATGCTAAATACTGCAAAATATAAGATTTCAAATGGCACCTTCAAACTTCTATAATTGGATTTAAGCATTCTTTAACTTTCCCAAGCACAAAAATTAATTATATAAATTTTCAAAAACCTGTGGATTTTTACAGTCTGTCTGTCAGCTTCTCTTTACTATTTGTAAGGTAGATCTGCTTAATTGAAATAATTTAGTGCTAAATTTCTTTCAGAATTAATGAAGTAACATGTTGCTTTGAACTAGAGGTGTGTTTTTCAGCATTACATGGTGGAAGTAATCACAGAAATTGCACCAAATATTTCACCAATTAAAACATCAATAAATGTACCTAAATACATAGCAAGTATATAAATAAAGTTTCAATGGTGCATCTACAGGACGCAATCCTGGGACCAGTATCATTTTCTCATGACACTTTCTAAACCTTCTAATCACTCCTTGACCTGAACAGGATATAGTTGTTTAAACGTGCCATTATATATATTTATATAAAATAACAATGTAACCTGTAAACTCTGAGCAACAAGGCTCCTAAATTTTATATATGATTCAGGAGGAATAAACAGAAGCATGGAGAATTGTGTACAAATACCTGATGGGGTGGTAAAGAAGATGGAAAGAGACTTCTCAGTGGTATTCAGTGTCCTGGGTTCAGCGGTAGCAGTCATTTTTCTCCTTCTTAGTAGCTGCTGCAGTGCTATGTTTTTGACTTTCAGCCTGGGAACAACACGGATAACATCGATGTTTTTAGTTGCTGTTCAGTAATGTTTACTCTGGCCAAGGACTTTCTGAGTCTCATGCTCTGCCAGGCAGGAGGGGAAGCTGGGAGGAAGCAGAGACAGGACACCTGACCCAAATTAACCAAAGAGGTATTCCATACCACAGCACATCGTGCCCACTATATAAACTGAGGGCAGTTACCTGGAAGGGTTAGATCACTATTTGGGTCAGGCTGGGTATCGGTCAACGGGTGTTGAGCGGTTGTATTCTCTTCCTTTGTTATTTCCCTCATCATTATTATTATTGGTGGTAGCAGTAGTGGTTTTGTGTTATACCTTAGTTACTGGACTGTTCTAAGAACTCTCAACCTGTGGGAGTTACATTCTTTTGATTCTTCTCCCCATCCTTCTGGGAGTGGGGAGGTGGAAGAGGGGTGAGTGAGTGAATGCTGTGTGGTTTCTGGGTTGCTGCCGGGGCTTAAATGACGACACTAACAGGACAAAAAGCAATGGGCACAAACTGAAACACAAGTCCATTTATATTAAGAAGGTACTTTTTTACTGTAAGGTTGGTTGAGCACTGGAACAGGTTGCCCAGGAACAAGTCGTTGAGTCTCCACCCTTGGAGATACTCTAACCCAAACTGAACATGGTCCTGAACAGCCTGCTGTATCTGAATCTGCTTTCAGTCTGAAGGGTTGCCTTCATTTGGGACAGAGAAGATTTCACTGAAGTATTTAGGGATGAGGTTTTCTGAAGCACTTATTGTTTCTACTTATACTATTCACATCGCCAAATTATGTATAGCTGATCTACATGAAGGAAATATATGAAGTTATAGTTACAAACCCATCCACTGATACTAGTCATTTTGCAGTGAAACTTTCTCATGTTCTTTCACTTAACACTAATTTCATCATTCTAGTGCACCACTGAGTTCCTTTTTCTTCACTTTAAATATTACTCTTTCAGTAGCTTCATTCGAGCATGAGTTTATTACAGGAAACAAATTATCTAACTGTGCTGCACATAACAAGCATCATAAAAGTTCACAGACTGTTTTTAGCAGAAAGATACTCTACTGCAATAACACCAGATATTTAAAACTTACATTTATTTCATTTAAATTTTATTATATGTAAAAAAATATTAACAGCAAAATATCCCTAATGTTTCAAGAAATTCTGAAAAAAAAAAAAAAGCTAGACAAATAGACAGAAGAAAAGCCTTTTAACATTCCCAGATAGAAAGAGAAGATCTCCTTGATGTTCATGATCCACAAAATGCTGAGAGTGAGAAAACTTTCTGGTGAAGTATCATCACGTTTCTGTTTTTTATAGGATTCTCTAAGCTGTCTCAGTGGTCATTGTCAGAGATACTATTTTGATCCCTGTGGACCTATTATCTGTTGTGCAACAGTCTTTATGTCTTGCATCATAGATACGCCAATTTAAACCAAACAGCTTATGTCTTGTATTGATAAATAAAGCCTTATATATCCCCACTATACCTTTATGGTACACTGCTCAGCTAGTTTCCAAATATTTAGCTTTCAGTTCCATGTCTGACCTTTGTCCTTGCTGAATACAAATTCTTGATGTGTTAGCTTACTGGCAGGAAATAAGTAAATTAATGATATGTTCTCTTAAGACCTCTGCCAGCTGTCTTTTTTTATGACCCTAAGGATTAAAAGGATAGTTAAGTATGTACAGAGACTCTGAAAGTCTAGTCATATTCTAGTTTCACATCTTACTGCTCACAGAATGAACTTGCGCATGTCCCCAGTTGCAATATGAAGATTCCCCATCTATAAAATGCTTTGAAATGGGAGATATATTCACAAGCTGTTGATGAACTAAACCAGGGCATTATCATTATCATTTTAGCTGTAGCCTGTATGTGTTTATGTTCATATTTGTATAATAAAAGTGGATCTAAAAATTTCCAAAGGAACAGCACAGCAAAGGAGCCATTCCTGAATAGAATTTTGTATTGGCATTATTTTATAACTCAGAAGTATTAATATAGTTTGTTCTAAGTTGTATATTATATTTTACTATGCAATAATATGGGTATGCTTTAATCATTTTAAAAGCTAAATATATTGATTTTCATAAAGACTTAAACTGTAATATTTCTATCTCACTTCACTGGTCAACTGTTTTAGGAGACACCAAACAGAGTAAACTGACAGATACAAGGCTGCCGCAGCTCTATGTCCCCACATTCAGAAAGCAATGATGTTGAGCAACACGGAGGGTTGACCCTGGCTGGATGCCAAGTGTCTCCACTAAAGCCACTCTATCACTCCCCTTAGTCAACTGGACAGGGGAGAAAAAAAAATAGAATGCTCGTGGGTCAAGATAAGGACAGGGAGAGATCATGCTTATTATCTGTCTACTACAGTCAGAGGAGATCCAATCAATATAGTGAGTGGAGTTCAATGAACTACTAAGCTGACCAAATGTAGTTACCCAATTTGGTATAAGATAAATAGTTTTTAGGCTGCAATGACCAGATTTTATGGACTACAATGAGGGTTTAGGCACCTATAATATACACCTTATTCTGCATAGAATAATTGCAGGTTTATATAATTCAGGTTGGAATGGATTTCAGGAGATCCTCTAGAACAAGCACAATCTGAAAGCAGGGATAACATATCAGCACTATAGGTAAGTGCCTAAATTAGGCATTAGTTCTAATGAACTAGTAGTTACAAATAAAGGTAGGGGTTTATATGTTTGTAGATTTTATTTTCATAAGTTTATCAATTATTTTAAAAACACCTTTGTGTTTGCTTAAGTTCCCTACATAGTCCAGGTCTGAAGGCATTAAAAGACAGCAATCTTTTCATTGACTGAATGGAGAAAATATATACTTGAATAAAGCAGATTAAATCTCACTACTGGTATTATTCTTATATATTATGGACAGATATTTAAAGAGCAGTTTATCTTATCTTCCTGTAGAATCTAATAATTTTCTATCCAGCACTTTATGTAGAACTTCAACCTAGGTTGAAAGACCTGCAACAGGTAAAGGTATTTTCTCTATTCTTGTTTCATGAAACAAGATTCAGTCACTTACTTTAGTACTACCTTTTCAAGACTGATTATACCAATTTTGATTACTGTAATCTGTAAGATCTTTATTTCTTTTTGTCATAATTATTAAGGATGACAATCAGTGTGAAGACAAAAAATTAAGGGAAAAAGAAAGTGTTTCCTACATGCGAATTTATGCTTGAATTTCTTGATCACTTACTAGATTGTTGCCCTTCACTCTTTTGAAGTTACGCTTCTGGTATTCCGGATTGTATTATTGAGACTAGGTCATATGTGTGGGATATAATGCCATAGTACACGGTTCCATGGCCTAAACACAGACACAGTGATGGGTCTGTAGGACTTTTAAAAATGGATTAAAAATCCATTAGTTCTAAAGAGGGAAGAGTTCTCACAAAAACTCACAGAATACTGACAATATGAGTCTGATGTTTTTACTTACATCATCTTACACTATTTTTTGTCATACATTGATACATTGTATCTTCTTTTTGTAAGGAAGGATCTCTTGCCTATGAACTGTGGGTCTTTATTGCATGTAATAACATTGTTCCTCTACTACATTCTTAAAAAAAAAACACCCCAAAAAAACCAAACCAAACCTCCCCCAACAAAAAAAAAAAAAAGAAAAAAAATCTAAACTTACTTTGAATACAGAGCTAGTGATTTGCATGTAACAGATTTACTGCACTTAGACTCTGTCTTATTTGACTATTTATATAGATCAGTTTTGTTCCACTCCAAACTAATCACCACTAATTCGTATATATCTAAAAATATGCATAATAATATATATCTAATATAATATATCTAATAATATTAAATCAACAATAAGTCATCCTTAAAAACTATGAAAAAAACCCCCTATTTACTCATGACTATATAACATAAACCAAGAAACACCAACATCAAAAATCATGAGGTTATTGCAAACCTAATCTAGAGTTTTTTAAACACACAAACCCCTGCTTATTCTTGAATTCCTGTTATTCTCAGGACAGCTTTATTCTAGGATTGAGTTAAATTTAATTTCTCCAGGTCAGTAATGAGAATGCAAATATATAAAACTGTGAGTAAAATATTTTATTAAGTGATAGAGGATTGTTTTTTCTACCTGATTTGGAGATCAGATTTAATATGGTCTATAAATTGTCAAGAGTAAAAAGAAGGCTAATTACAATCATAGTGTTGGAACTGTGATGGTAAAAGAGGCTGAAAATAATGTGTAATTCAGTCCTAAAGGACCATTCTTTAGATGCCAGCATAAAGCTTCTATCTTCCTTAATAAATTTTATGTGCACAGAATAAGGTAGACTATTATCCCTAATGATTAGTTTCTTACTGTGATCCACAGATTAAAGACGTGGAAGATGAGATAGGATTGATAAATCATTCTGTCTGATTGGTAAAAATTTTGTGTATTTGCATATCTAAAATTATGATCCCATCACTGCAAGACTACTACAAAAACTTCAGGTTTAGTTCTTATAGGAATCTGTTACTAGAAACCTGCAAAATTCAGGGACTTGATGCTATTAGGAACATCAAATTTGATAAGACAAACTTTCAAATCAAAGCACTTTATATGGCCTTAATTCACCAGATTAATTCCAAATACTGCTATAAACAAGTCTACTTCAAATAGCTGTTACTCTTCTGTACTGTTTGTATAAAAAATAACCCACAAAATACTAACAGCACTGCCCTGTGGATGCAGGCCATTAGTACTGCATTTTTTCCCATGTTTAATGAGGGGCAAAAAAGGGCATTTTAAAGGATTCATTAATATCTGAATTTTCCTTTAGCCCAAGAAATATGTTATTTCTGTGACTAATAAAAGATAAAGGCTTTTGCCAACCATTGAAGCCTTAAGAATTGTCTAGACTTGGTCTGAGCTGACTTTAGGCTGGTTAAGCAGTCATAGCAATTGTTTAATGATCAGGTAATGACTGACTATTTCGGGGTTTTGGTTATCTTCATGAGTACCATACATGATAAAAATTTAACAAATTTGTGTAAGAGATCAGTGAAGAAAGAGCAAGTAAGCAGTCTGCATTAACAAAAGCATGGAAAAAACCCTAATCATACCAAAGACAGAGAAGGAAGAAATCTCTTTACCTCAAACCTGTGTTTTCTCAGTGAGGAAGCTCTGGCATTTGCAATTCTTCACAAGCCCTTGCATTCATCTAGGGTAAGACAGGTATCACCAGATGCCTCAGGCAGTGGAATGTTGAATATAGCACCAGAGACAAAAGGGTAAATATAGGAAAAGTGTTGCTTATGTATGACAGTGATAAACTTAGCTGAAGGTGACATTAGTTCATTAGTTGTATAATTCAGACTGTATTAGTATCATCCTTATAGGACTAATAATAACTGTATTGTTATATTTTAATTAGCTGTTTGTTGATTGCAACAAACTGCTAATTGGATTAAAAGTACACATATAAGGCAGTCCCCTTTTACCCACAGTTTAATTTCGAATGCAACATATGTGGGAAATGCAAGCACTATGTTAATGCTAAACATTACCATTTGGCACACCAGATTACCTCAGGCAGCATCTTTACCCAAAAAGATTTTGCCTGTGACTCTGTTAACATTCTCTCTCCTTTTGATCCAGAGCTATGTTAATAGTTTATTTACCACTAAGTACTCAGTCAGAAATATATTCATTTAAAAGTATACTAATGACTATAATGCCTTCACCCCCCCCATCCTTAACACATATTTTTTGTACAGGTGGCTTTTCCTATTAGTCTTCTCTTTGTATTACAGTAATTAGCTTTTTTGATAACTCACCTTTACAACACTGATTCAAGTTTTGCCTTAGGGTGCATGGTCAAAATGTCTTACACAAGGTAAAAGTAAAGCAACTTCATACTGGATTTATTCTTGAGTTTGTATGTGAATTATTAAACACATTTATACATTTGGAGATATGAACACCATAACTTAAACCCTAGTGATTTTTCTTGGTTCTCCATATAAATCAGTGTTTTTCTTCTGTAAGGAGTATGTTATTTAGCATGAGTTACTTCAATTATTTAAATATGTTAATGACTGAATCTGCTGGTCTGTGGTTCCATTGTGCCTCTGTATTACGTTGCTGTGGTTTAAGCCCAGCCACTTAAACTAAGTACCACATAGCCACTCGTTCTCATCCTCTGGGGAGGAGAATCAGAAAAAAAAGGTAAAAACCTGTGGGTTAAGAGCAGTTTAATAATTGAAATAAAGGTAAAATATAAAATAATAATAGGAAATAGAGAGGGGAAAGAATAAGTCCACTCCACCTCCAAAATACCAAGCGATGCCCAGTACAATTGTCTACCACCATTTGACCAATGACACAGCCTTCCTAAAAGTAGTGATCAGTGGAGCTGAAAAGTCCTTGATTAGGATAAGCACTATTAGCAACATCAGTGTTACTGTTATTCTCAGACTAAATCCAAAAAACACAGCACTGTACCAGCTACTAGGAGAAAAATTAACTCTATCCCAGTTGAAATCAGTACATATTTGTGTGTGTATTTGCATGTGTTTAATTTTGGTCTGATTTTGGAATGATTTTCATAAGACTATAGGGTCAAAGGAGTGAAAAAATAAAATTATAGAAGCCCTCCAGCTTAATGGTTTGCTTGTTTTTCCAAGTTTTGTAAAAAACATTATTCAGATTGATTTGGTTTGGAGCTCTTTCTGATTACTCAAAGCTTACTGATTTTGTTCTCTTCTCTTTTGCACTCTCTAAGGGTGCTTTATTCTTACTTTTGTAACTGACAAGGTGGGGAAAATGTTTTTTAATTAACAGGGTTCATTGATTCTGTTAATCTTGCAATTTGCAGTTAGAAACATGTTTGCTTCTCTCTGGAGACTCAACATTCAGTGTTAAATTAATGAAGACTGCAACTGATAAAAAAAATTATTGCTTATTTAAGAAAACAGGCAAGTAAGTAATCTTTAACCTGCATAGCATTTTTTCCATAACCCCATAATTTACCCTTTTTGGGGATTTTTTGTATTTTAATAGGTGTTTTTTAGCACTTAGAGAATTGACTTTTTATTTAATATTAAAATCAGTATATCAGTTCTAAGAAGGAGACTTAAACATTTGTATTGCTTGTTAAAGTTGCTTGCAGTTGCAGATTCCTGGGAAAACATAATCTACTTGTTTTAAATTTCTGGAAAAAAACCAACAATTTCATATGGTTTTGAATTATTTTTCTGTATCAAAGATCAGCTTGTTATCTATTACGATGCTTTAGTCTTAAAATGGTAACTATTCACCTTAATATTAATGGATCCTGTTTCTTGTGAGAATTAGGAAGTAATCAGAACATATAGCTACAGTGCTCCTACTGTTCTTCATAGCTCCCCAGAGCTTCAGGGTTTGAAAATAGATGGCAGTCTTGCATACATTGTTCAGACATTTGTTTTCAGCATGGAAACTGAAATAATTTGATTTATTGACTCTTAAGTAGAAACAGAGAGAAAAAAAAAAATAAACCAAAACCCTATATTGAGAAGGAAAACAAAACTAGATGCTGGAAAAGAACTCAGAAAAAAATAAAAACAAGAGTCTAGTTACAGCTACCGGGTGCAGCTAATATTACACACTGCTAAATTTTGTTGATAAATGGAAAACAAGCACCTAGAAGTTAAATTCTGCATCTCTGTTCACCAATTTACACACAAACTGGCAAGCTGCATTAGAGATACTGGATATAAAGAAGAAAAAAGTTGTATATTATATTGAAGGAATGTTTTAAAGAGAAAATGACAGAAGGAAAGGAATAAAATTATGGATCTTGGAAAATAAGGTCTTTTTCTTTGGAAAAAGAAACAAAAAGGAGAAACAAAAAGAAGTAGATGTGGGTAATACGAAATAACAAGTCTGTATCATAAAATCTTGGAATAGATCCTTAAGATTACCGAGTGCAACAGTTAGCTTAACACTACCAAGTCCACCACTAAACCACATCCCTAAGGAAGTCGCAAAATAAGTGGTTTGTCTTAAGACTTAGCCTACATGTCTCACCAAAGGTGTTAGCAAGAATACTTTTAGTATGGATTTGCAAAAGAGTGACTTAAGTTGGATGGCAAAGTTCCCTCTAATGTCTACACCTCTTTTAAATACCTTCAGGGATGATGACTCCACCACTTCCTTGGGATGCCAGTTCCAGTGCACAACCACCCTTTTGGTGAAGAAATTTTTCCTTGATCTTGTAGGAAAGAAAGTTGAAGAGATATATTAACTTTCAGAGGAACATATTCAACTGGATTTGGTTAGTTCCTAGTTTTTTACAAAATTCATCCACATTAGCTGAAAAACTAAACCTGTTTTACAGTTAGTTTGTTGTAGTAAATGTGTACACAGGTACATGAACACTTACAGAAAGCTTGAGAAGTAGAGAAGCTAAAATATGACTATATTGTAACTATTACCCAGGCATACATTAATAGTTTTTAAATCTCTCTCAATTATTGCAAAGACATGCCTTATAACCATTTCTCCTGTAATGCAGAACCTTAATATTTTCTTCATTTCAAACACAGGAAAGGTAGCATCAGTTCCTCTGCAGCTTAAGGAGTATGTCTAAGTAGACTGAAAGATCTAGGATGGGATAATTTACCCCATATCACATGGGAGTTACGCATTCAAAAACAGACTAGAACTTGTGACTTATTAATCCATATGGTAGTGCAAATTACTACACCATTGTTGATGTCTAGTGTATCTTCTTATGAAACACCTGAGTTAATAAGTTTCCTATTTAGCATATATATTTAGGCTATTTCAGCAGCCATACTTGAAAATGACCCATGTAGAATACTGACATGCTATACAAGAAGCACAAAAGAAAGCATGCTGTAAGTTTAGACTTTGAATTGGTGGTTGATTTCCAACTAAGATATACAATGGAAAAATTTTCTTGAATCAGGGTTGATATCTTTCTTTTTTTTTCTTAGTAGAGCTGAGATTACTGACACTTTTGTTTAGTGAACAATGAAGTCTTTTGAAATCATCAGTGTTCACACTGTCACCATTTTTGGAACATTTCAGGGTTTACTCCTTGATACAAACTCTTGCTCCATAACGCAGAATATTAAATATTCAGAATGATGAAACTGGAGTTAAATATTTTCCTTTTAATAAAATAACACTTTTCACATAGGCCTAAAAGAAATACTTTTTTTTTGGTTTGGTTTTTTTTTTTTTTTTTAATAAGAATAAATTTATGTTTATTGCAAGATTTAACTGTAATGTCCATAAATATCTGGTTGAATGTCAAGATGTGATGGCCAAACATCTGATAAATGGTAACATAAACATTATTTGGTAAGCCTCTATTAGATAATATATTTTTCTGTTATGTATATTGCAAGTAATATAATAGGCAAGACATTAGCACATGTGTGCCAATCTTGAATTCACTTCAGCAGAGGGCAATAGAGAATTAAATAATTTACTTCTATTTACTAAAAACAGGTGCAATTGTGGCTTGATTGGAATATTTTTCAAAATTTTATGAATTTCTGCACAGTCGATATTTCATCTGTAAATTCTCAAAAAACTCTCTGAAGTTTGAGTTCTACATATTTTGTTTAGTTACATTATTTCCTTCTGCCTAGCATGAACACATTGTTCCTATGCTAGTATCTTTTCAGTATTACAAATTTAATCTTTCCTGTTCCTTCACCTTTCCCCCCTTACTAAATGTATTAGTTATAATATTGGAGATTTAAGTCTGGACTGCAAATATGGCAGGTAGACAGGGCTGTAAATGTGAATCAGCAAATTGCAAGTCAAAATTCTACTCTTCCCAAAGAGAAATTATGCTGAAATTTATTTTTTAATGTCAATTTGAACATCGAATTAAGTTACTGACTTTGATGGTTGCTTTTAACTGAGGTAACGTTATTGTAAATGCATTGATTCCAGGAAACCTAATTCTGATTTGCATCATTTTATGTAAGATAGTAAACAGGCAATTTTACAAAGCCAATGAACTAATGCTGTGAAAAGGCATTCTTACAATCTATTTTTTATTTTACTTTTTCATTCCCCTCTCAGCCCTTTCTTTCATTTCTCCTTTGTTTTTTTAATTCTTTGGAGCACCAGTTTTAATATGCTTTGTTCTTATGCCAACTTAACTATGATTCACTAATAAAAAAATATTAGGATAACCTTTTCTACCCCACAGTCCTAACTTTGATTTTTAAAAGATAGAAGCTTTTCAAGTAATAATTACAGGCTGTTGTGTTATAAACCCTTCACTCATGCTAGGTGGAGTGGCTGCTCAGGGGACTGAACAGAGCAACTATATAAATCACTGCTCAGAAATGTTCAGTGGTTTGCAACCTCTTGTATGTACATTAAGACAGATTAGTGCTATAATGTTAATGTTTTCATTTATATTAATTTTCTTGAACTATTAATTTATTTGGCTTTTCCAGTACCGCTGAATGCTGTTTTCTCGGTCTGGAAGAATGAGTTCTACACTAGATTTATCACTATTTGCTCTAGAACTGTCAAATTTTGGTTAAAAACTGCAACACACCGATTAGCTCTCTATGTGTGGTATTTAACCTTTGTATACAATGAGTGACTTGTTGTCCTTTTAATGTTGTGGGGTTGTTTTTTTTTCCCCTTGTGTTCCATTCTTTGCCACTGTTGAGTATGTTAAACATACTTTGGGCCTATTTGTTTACCCTGTTCTTCACACTCTTCAGCACCAAGTACAGATTTGCAGGGACCGCTGTCTAGTTTGTCTTATACACTAAGTACACATCTTTGAAGAAGAAGGTACAACTTCTTAATTCTCCACAAATATAATTAAGGAGACAAAAAAAGAATCCCATCTAACTGCAATAAAAACTTAAATCCTTTTTGGCATATAGCTTCAATATCCTTTCAAATATGACTTACATCAGTCAGTCTAAAGGTATTCAAGACATAACGCAGTTGCTTTTTCCCAACAGAGAAAAAGCACAGTTTGAAGAACAGGAAATACATCCAAATGGGAGGAGCAGGGAAGGTGAACATGAAATTCATCTTCATTTACAACAAAATGAAACGTTTTTATCACAATGCTATCAGGGAAGTTCAGAAAAGTGCTGATCATTCCTTGATTAAACCAAGGGCTTGAAGCACTAGTCAACTGAAAAATATTAATTAATTCATCTATGAATTTTACTTACATTTTCTGAGGTGATACCTAAATTTTTCAGTTATTGTTAATCTTCTGCTCTTCTGACTACACAACCTGCTTTTCAAATTAGCTGCTATCAGTATCTTTGTTTTCAAATACCTTATCCTAGTCAAACACTATACTTCCAGTTACTTAAGGTCATGATATAAAGCCCAGCATTGTAACCAAAAATATTCTCCATCAGACATACCAAAGGTTTGACTATTGTCAAAGAGCTCAGCAGCTATGCCATCTCTTTGTGCCTTTATTAACCAAAACATGAAGATTTCTCAGTGCTACCTGAGTAAATATCACTTTTGCTTTCCACTGCTAACTATTGTGAATTTAATGGAAGAAGCTGTAGTTTATTTAACAAAACTGCAATTGATAATACATAAATTTTCGCATTGTTTGGTTTTGCTCTTTGCAATGAAGTGAACTTAAATTTACAATCTGTAGTTCACAGAAATTTTCCCAGACGGAATATTCAAGCATCTTAAAGGTTCATAGCTTTATAGACATCCTATGATACTCACTGTCTCTTACGTATTTCAATGCTAGTCAGTGCTCTTCGGAAATAAATTAAATGTTCCAGGAAACAAAGGGAAAAAAGAAAAGCTATTCACAACAGTTTGTTCACATAAGCACATTATAAAAGCTTTTTGTATCTTTCTGGACACGGACAGTTGGATTGAGTGTGTCCTTAGCAAGTTTGCCAATGACACCAAGCTGTGTGGTTCAGTTGATATGTTGTAGGGAAGGAATGCCATCCAGAGGGACCTTGACACGCTTGTGAGGTGGGCTGATGCCAACCTGATGAAGTTTAACCATGCCAAGTGCAAGGTCCTCCACCTGGGTTGGGGCAATCCCAGGCACAGCTACAGGCTGAGCAGAGAAGAGATTGAGAGCAGCCCTTCAGAGAAGGACTTTGGGGGGTTGGTCGATGAGAAAATGAACATGAGCAGGCAGTGTGCACTTGCAGCCCAGAAAGCCAACTGCATCCTGGGCTGCATCAAAAGGGGCGTGACCAGCAGGTCAAGAGAGGTGATCCTGCCACTCTACTCTGCTCTCATGGGACCTCACTTGGAGTATTGTGTGCAGTTCTGGTGTCCTCAACACATAAAGGACATGGAACTGCTAGAACAAGTCCAGTGGAGGGCCACGAGGATGACCATGGGACTGGAGCACCTCCCGTATGAAAATAGGCTGAGAAAGCTGGGGCTGTTCAGCCTGGAGAAGAGAAGGCTGTGTGGAGACCTCATAGTAGCCTTCCAATATCTGAAGGGGGCCTATAGGGATGCTGGGGAGGGACTCTTCATGAGGGACTGTAGTGAGAGGACAAGTGTTAAAGGGTTCAAACTTAAACAGGGGAAGTTTAGATTGGATATGAGGAAGAAATTCTTTACTGTGAGGGTGGTGAGGCACTGGAATGGGTTGCCCAGGGAAGTTGTGAATGCTCCATCCCTGGCGGTGTTCAAGGCTGTATTGGACATAGACTTGGGTGGCATGGTTTAGTGTGAGATGTCCCTGCCCCTGATAGGGGGGTTGGAACTAGATGATCTTAAGGTACTTTCCAACCCTGTTCTATGATTCTATGATTCTGCTTGGGCAGTCATGTTCTTTGTTCCCATATTATTTTATAATACCATGAAGTCATGCTCGGAAGATCTGGTGTGGATGTTTCGACAAATAATGGGTATTTCTGCTGACAGAAATTTCTTCATGCCATCCTGCTTATGGAACATGTAGACATAGGTCCACCTGGGGACCAAATTAAGGAGTGCGAATGATCAAAACTTTCTGACTTAGAATAATGTAATACACCTAGTTCTTACAAAACACTCTTTTTAAGATGTTTTCAAAGGTGAATAACTTCTAATCCTCTTTGTTGGAGGAAAAGAAACTGAGGTCCATAGTCATGTTCCTTAACTTTGGCCACAGAAAAGCAATTCATTTGCAGCTTGAGGCTGTTACCTCTTGTCCTATTGCTGGTTGCTTGCTAGAAGAGGCCGACTCCCACCTCACTACAACCTCTTTTCAGGTTGTAGAAAGCGATAAGGTCCACCCTGAGCCTTCTCTTCCACAGACTAAAAACAACCCCATTTTCCTCAGCTGTTTCTCATAAGACATTCTCCAGACCCTTCACCAGCTTTCTCACCCTTCTCTGTACCTGCTCCAGCACCTCAATGTCCTTCTTGTCGTGAGAGGCCCAGAACTGAAGACAGGATTCAAGGTGCAGCCTCAGCAGTGCCCAGTACAGGGGGATAATAACTGCCCCGGCCCTACTGGCTACATTATTTCTGACACAAGCCAGGGTGCGGTTCACTTTCTTGGCTGCCTGGGCACACGCAGGCTCATGCCAGGGGAATTTTAGATTGGATATTAGGAAAAATTTCTTCAGAGAGAGGGTAATCAGGTATTGGAACAGGTTGCCCGGGGAAGTGTTCAGAAATAGCGTAGATTAGGCCCTTAGTGATATGTTTTAGTGATTGTCTTGGCAGACCTGAGGTAATAGTTAGACTTGATCTTAAAAGGTCTTTCCCAATTTAGCTGATTCTGTAATTCTGTGTAGTACAGTCTGGATTTACTCTGCCATCTTACAAAGTGACGTATTCTACCAGAAAACTGTTCATCCCTGTCCATTAGCTATACATAGAATGTGAATCATAAACTTAACCTAAACGTCTCATTATTAGTTTTATAAAACAAATTTTACAAAAACTCAGAGATGTACAATTCTCTAGGCCATTTTTATGATCTCACTGAACTATTTCAATTAAAAGTAAATAAGGGAAAAAGTACCCAAATGAAATGATCCAATTTTTAACTTAAAAAAATAAAGTTTTAATTTTTTTTCTGGTAAACAGTTTTAAAAAGATAAAATTTGGATTATGTCCAAATATGCCTGTGGTTTTTTTGCTGACAATGTTTTACTGTTTACTAGTTGTTCAGAGAATATTTGCTTTTAGGATAGCACAGGAAAGCACTGGATTTCCCAGTATGTGAACAAGTATGAAACTCTGTTAAGGACAGTTGTCAGGATTGGGGTACTGTTAGATGTAACCTTGAAAACTTAACAGATATGTCACTCTTCATACATAAACTCTTTTTCCACCTTTGCTATATAGAAATATGTTGCAATTCACTCCAATAACAGACCCTGCAAATTAGAGTTACATCTTCTTATAATTTCTAAGCAAAATACATTCCATTACATTCTAAGGATGAAATACATTAGACTCTCACTAAATGCTGTTTTCCACATGAAATGAACATTCTAAGGACCAGCCAGAGATCACTGATATTAAAAAACTTCTCAGTGATACCAAAAATGCTCCTTTGAGGTAATCAGCAAAAAACACAGTGAAATGAAGATGGAACATTCATTATTTAGTAATTCTGTTTTTTTAACAACAGCCCGAAAAATGTTATCCCTATATGAATTCTGTAAATACTGTATAATATATAATGTACTTTTTATTTTATGAAGTTAAGAATATTTACTTAAGAATCATTGCCCAAATCTCTTGTTAGGAAAAATACATATTCTGAAGATCCATACATCAAAGACACAGTTTGCTTATTCTTGTCACATATGCATACATATATGTTATATATAATAAGAAAGGATGTTAAAATAGTAGTTAAAGTCTTCTGGCTTTAAAAACAAAATTGCTATGAAGTATGAGGAAACGGAACAATTTTATCTTGTTTCCATTTTTCCTTTAACATTTCTACGCTCTTCAAATTATAGGCAATTTTCCCATGCCCTAGAAATACCACCATGTTATGAAATTATTTAATACACATAAACCAACAAAAAGTAGCCAAAATCCACATTTATTTCAAATTGCTTCAGATTTATTTGGCTTTTTCTCTGCTGAAGCTCATAAATAATTAATTTTGCTATGATATATTTGCACCACCTCTGTAGTTACACCCTGTATCTTTGCATGAGCTGATTGTGAGGAAAATAGTTTCAGTTTTAGACTGAACTGGTTTAAACAAATGCATAATGTATTTAGCAATCATATAGTACATTCACTATATGCATTTTGGCTTTTTTTCTTTCATTATAATTATTTCTGAAAATCAACATACAAAGATACAAGAAGCAAGGACTGACACTTAAAAACAGAGAGCGGGAAGTAAAAGAAGGTAGGGACTCAAGATTCCAAATTCTTGCACAATCTTTAATTTGCAAATATTTACAATCACATCAACATTTGTTAATAAAATTCCTTGAAAGCTAAAATTTATTAATTATTTGGCAAGCTGTAGGGTAAATAGTAAAATAACTCGAAAAAAGTTTAAGACTTAAAAGTTTGCGCTTTTCTTTTAAAAATCAGAAAAGACATAGTTTTGTGTTTCCCTCCCCTCCCCTCCCCCCCTCCCCCCAACTATTGTATTGAGTTTATGTGAGTTTATGTGGCAAGGTTTTGGTTGCAGGGGGTTAGGAGAGTAGCAGGGGTGGTTTCTGTAAGAAAACACTAGAAGTTGCCCCTATATCAGATGCAGCCAGATCCAGAGAGCTCCAGGATGGACCTACCACTGGCCACAGCTAAGCCAATCAATGGTGCTGGTTGTATATCTTTGGCAGCTTATTTAAGAAAGGGTAAAATATGCCATACAACAGCAGCTGGGAGAGAGGAGTCAGAATATATGAGAAACAGCTATGCAGACATCAAGATGAGTGAAGAAGGAAGTGGAAGAGGTGCTCCAGGCATCCTCTGGAGTGGACCGTGGTGATGGAGGATGTCCACTCCATGGTCAAGCAGATATCTACCCTGTAGCCAGTGGAGGACTCCATGCTGGAGTAGGTGGATGCGCCCTGAAAGAAGCTGCAGCCCATGGAGAGCCCACACAGGAGCAGGTTTTCTGACAGAATGTGTGACTCTACGGGGGACCAACACTGAGCTGTCTGTTTCTGAAGGGCTGTACCCCACAGAAAGGACTCACAATGGAGCAGTTCTGGAAAAACTGCAACTCAGTAGGTGGGACCCCCATTGGAGAATTTCATGAAAGAATATGCATCCTGTGCGAGGGACCCTACACTAGAACACCAGAAAAGGGGAGGAGGAGGAAGGAATGACAGAGAAAACGTGTTACTCACTGATCACAATGATTGTTCACCAATCCCTTGCACTGCTTAACGGGAGAAGGTAGAAGAGTTGTGAGTGAAGTTGAGCCTGGTTAGAAGTAAAGGGTGGGTGGAAAGGTGGTTTTAGATTTGTTATCTCATTATTGTATTCTGACGTGATGGGCAATAAATAAAATTAATTTCCCCAAGTTGAGTCTGTTTAGGCAATGAAGTAACTGCTAAGTGATCTCACTATCTTGACCAATGAGTTTTTTGTCATATTCTCTCTGTCCTGTTGAGGAGGGGGGAGTGATAGAGCAGTTTGGTGGGCACCTGGAGGCCAGCCGAGAACTGTTAACCAGTTCTATGTTGCATGCTTTCCAGTAAAGAAACTCGTGTTTACTAAAAAAGAAAAGTAAGAACTTCTTATTGACAGCTAAGAACTATGGCAACTTTCTTATGGAAAATGCTAGGCTACACAAACATGACTTTAGCCTTAAGCTTAATTTGCAGATTATACAAATACAGAAGAAGGAAGAGACTTTTGGCAACTATTGTGAAGGCCAGTAAATGAGTAATTTAAGTGTCATTAAAAGAATAAAAAAATCCTAACTTTTTTATCTGTCATTTTAGTGAAACATAATTCATACCCTCTCTGAAATAGTTATTACTGAAAGAACAAAGCACACCAGATCACAGTATGATTCAATGTGATGGAAAAAGTCACAGTGATGTCAATGTGGAAAATAGTGCAGAAGATAAGAAGGAAAAGCTGCAGTTCTAAATCATAATCAAATTTAAAGCAATACCAAAGGTAGCACAAAATCCTAAAAACAGTTTTGGCAAAACTGGTTTATGATATATTCTCTTGGGAGCACTGTGCTCATAATCTGTCAGTATATTACTTTCTACTGCTGAATTGTCTTAATCCTTTATTCATGGCTTTCTTTAGTTTTGGATATTTCTATGATTACAAGTCACATTACAAATCACAGTCCCTTATTTTTCATGCCTTCTTTCCCACCTTTTGAAGCTATTTTCATTCTCTTTTCAGTTCTAAATGTGGAGCATCACAATCTGGAGTGTCTGCATTTTCAGCCAAAATACTTCACAAGACAGAAAAGATAAATTTATCTCCAAAAAGGTGGTTTCACTTATGCCCTCAAGACATCTAAAAATTCCTCATTTTTTGTTGTACTCATGTTTGTAAAAGTTAGATAAGTAAAAAGCAGCGAATCAGGAAGTTTCTTCAGAGAAGCAGCCTGCACATGAAATATCAAAGTCCAAGTAAGGGAAATTTAGAAGGGCAGTTTCTTTGTAGAATTTGGATAAAGGTCACACATACACTTTGGCCTCTTCAGAAACATGCTCAGTAAGGTTCCATGGGATATAGCCCTAGAGAGCAGCGGGGCACAAGACTGTTGGTTGATATTCAAGGATCACCTGCTGCAAGCTCGGGAGCAATGCATCCCTACTAGAAGGAAGTGGAGCAGGAGGGCCAGGAGACCTCCTTGGATGGATAAGGAGCTGCTGAGGAAAATTTGAAGGAAAAAAGAGGCTTATAAAAGCTGGAAGGAAGGACAGGCATCCTGGGAAGAATACAGGGATGTTGTCCGGGAAGCTAGGGACCAGGTTAGGAAAGCTAAGGCCCACTTAGAATTAAACTTGGCTAAGGATGTTAAGGATAACAGGAAGGGATTCTATAGGTGCATTGTAAATAAAAGACAGACTAGGGACAACGTGGGCCCTCTCCAGAAGCTATCAGGAGAACTGGCTCCCCTGGATTTGGAGAAGGCCGAGGTTCTTAATGACTTCTTTGCCTCAGTCTTCACCGGCAAATGCTCTGACCATACCGCCCAAGTCTTGGAAGGCAGATGCAGGGACTGTGAGAATGAAGACCCTGGGCCCACTGTGGGAGAGGATCTGGTTCGAGACCATCTTAGGAACCTGAATGTATACAAGTCCATGGGACCTGATGAAATTCATCTGCGGGTCCTGAAGGAGCTGGCAAATGAAGTTGCTAAGCCACTGTCCATCATATTTGAAAAATCATGGCAGTCAGGTGAAGTTCCTGACAACTGGAAAAAGGATAATACAACCCCCATTTTCAAGAAGGGGAAAATGGATGAGCCGGGGAACTACAGGCCAGACAGTCTCACCTCTGTGCCTGGCAAAATCTTGGAGCGGATTCTCCTGGAAGGCATGCTAAGGCACATGAAGAACAACAAGGTGGTTGGTGACAGCCAGCATTGCTTCACTATGGGGAAATCCTGCCTGACCAATCTGGTGGCCTTCTATGGTGGAGCTACGGAACTGATGGACAGGGGAGAGCAGTTGATGTCATCTACCTGGACTTGTGCAAAGCGTTTGACACTGTCTCACATGACATCCTTGTCTCTAAGTTGGGGAGGCATCAATATGATAGGTGGACCACTTGGTGGATAAAGAACTGGCTGAATGGCCGCACACAAAGAGTTCTGGTCGGTGGCTCAATGTCCAGCTGGAGACAAGGAAGAAGTGGTGTCCCTCAGGGATCAGTGTTGGGACTCGTCTTGTTCAACATCTTTGTTGGTGACATGGACAGTGGGATTGAGTGCACCCTCAGCAAGTTTGCTGATGCCACCAAGCTGTGTATTTCGGTTGATACATTGGAGGGAAGGAATGCCATCCAGAGGGACCTTGACACGCTTGTGAGGTGGGCTGATGCCAACCTGACGAAGTTTAACCATGCCAAGTGCAAGGTCCTCCACCTGGGTTGGAGCAGTCGCATGCACAGCTCCAGGTTGGGCAGAGAAGAGATTGAGAGCAGCCCTGTGGAGAAGGACTCTGGGGGGTTGGTCAATGAAAAAATGAACATGAGCCAGCAGAAAAGCTATTCACAACAGTTTGTTCACATAAGCACATTATAAAAGCTTTTTGTATCTTTTTGGACATGGACAGTGGGATTGAGTGTGTCCTCAGCAAGTTTGCCAATGACACCAAGCTGTGTGGTTCGGTTGATACGTTGGAGGGAAGGAATGCTATCCAGAGGGACCTTGACACGCTTGTGAGGTGGGCTGATGCCAACCTGAGGAAGTTTAACCATGCCAAGTGCAAGGTCCTCCACCTGGGTTGGGGCAATCCCAGGCACAGCTACAGGTTGCGCAGAGAAGAGATTGAGAGCAGCCCTTCGGAGAAGGACTTTGGGGGGTTGGTCGATGAGAAAATGAACATGAGCCGGCAGTGTGCACTTGCAGCCCAGAAAGCCAACCGTATCCTGGGCTGCATCAAAAGGGGCGTGACCAGCAGGTCAAGAGAGGTGATCCTGCCACTCTACCCTGCTCTTGTGGGACCTCACTTGGAGTATTGTGTGCAGTTCTGGTGTCCTCAACATAAAAAGGACATGGAACTGTTGGAACAAGTCCAAAGGAGGGCCATGAGGATGATCAGGGGACTGGAGCACCTCCCGTATGAAAATAGGATGAGAAAGCTGGGGCTGTTCAGCCTGGAGAAGAGAAGGCTGCATGGAGACCGCATAGCAGCCTTCCAGTATCTGAAGAGGGCCTATAGGGATGCTGGAGAGGGACTCTTCCTGAGGGACTGTAGTGAGAGAACAAGTGTTAAAGGGTTCAAACTTAAACAGGGGAAGTTTAGATTGGATATGAGGAAGAAATTCTTTACTGTGAGGGTGGTGAGGCACCGGAATGGGTTGCGTAGGGAAGTTGGGAATGCTCCATCACTGATTGTGTTCAAGGCTGTATTGGACATAGCCTTGGGTGGCATGGTTTAGTGTGAGGTGTCCCTGCCCCTGGCAGGGGTGTTGGAAGTAGATGATCTTAAGGTCCTTTCCAACCCTAACTATTCTATGATTCTATGATTCTGTTTTCTACTGGCATGCAGAAAATATTAAGGTGATGCCTTTTGGGATTTTTATTTTAACTTCCATTGAGATATTTAATACTGTATGCTCCCACCTTATGTTTTTGTGCTTAATACTATTTGTTCAACTAACGTGGAGTACTTGCAATTTGAAAAAATTAATTAGTTTTCTATTTCATTATGTAGTCACATCAAAACTTGGTACAATTTTAAGATTTAAGGTATGGATATTTAAATAAAATTGTACACAAATGACTTGATAGTATTGTCATGTTAAAATTGCCTTGTTAAAAATGGGGGTTTATTATACGGTTTCTGAATCCTTTCTTGTTTCAATTATGTTTGGCAACTCTACATGTTTCATTGATCTATTTCACTCTTACATTGAAAAACCCTCCTCATATTTTATATACTAAAATGTTTCAATGCTATGAAGGAGAGACAAAAAAAACAATTTACTAGCTGTTAAGATGCTATTTGTCAGCATCTTAACATACACTATGCCAACAAATAAAAATATACATGGCTTTTCCACTACCAGGTAATTGCTAAACATTTTAGATTTTCATATGCTACCTTAAGGAAATCTTACAAAGGAGATGAAGACTGATCTTACTGAGAATTTACTTATTTATTTATTATTGAAGTCCCCTATGAAGAAGGAAACGCTTCTATTAAATTTTAATTAATTTAATCGATAACCTTTTTTGCTCAGTTTTGTATTTCTGCCTGCTTGAAGGCATAAAATTAAGTCAAAGGAAGGCTTATCTGTATGTAAAAGGAAAACAAAAACTATCAACAAAGTAAGAGTGAAGTGATGTGGCCATGTAGCTTGTGGCTATGAATAGAGTCTTTCTAGCTTCCACCTTTCTAGGAGGTTTGTTCTGCAAGTGCTGAGATGTGAGATCAGAATTTATCAGTCTTTTGAAAAACTGAGCATGCTGTAAATCAGGCAGGGCTGCTTTCCCAACAAAAAGTCTAGACATGGAAAGAGATATGCTCAGAAAGTCTAAGTAGCTAAAGAAATAAAAAAATAATCGTATACAAACCTTTTAATTGTAAAATTTGAAACAATGGTAATTTCTTCTTGTTTTGGAATGTTACAGTTTTAAATACTTAAAACTGGGGGATGGAGTAGAAGTCTACTATAGGCCGCTATATCATCACCCAAATGTATAAACCCTCTTTGAGACTACTCTTAGTTGAGCCTCCAGAGATATTTATATTAATACTAACAAAGTGGAGGCTAGAAAATAACTAGAATGAGGACCCATTTACTATGATGCAGCTGAGAGATTATCAGTGAAAGCACATCCTTAACTTTGATGATAAAGTTCCAAGTCAGAAAGACAGTATCTCCAAAAAAAAAGGCATATTATTGTCATGGGTTCAGCAGCAGCAGTCATTTTTCTCCTTCGTTGTGGCTGGTGCAGCGCTGTGTTTTCGACTTTCAGCCTGGGAATAGCGCTGATAACACCGATGTTTATAGTTACAGCTTAGAATGTTTTGGTCTGACCAAGGACTTTCTGAGTCTCATGCTCTGCCAGGGAGGAGGGGAAGCCAGGAGGAAGTAGAAACAGGATACCTGACCCAAACTGACCAAAGAACTATTCCATGCCACAGCACGTCATGCCCAGGATGTAAAACTGGGGGCAGGAACCCAGAAGAGTTCAGTTCATGGCTCAATTGTCGCGTGGTGAGCAGTTGTATCCTCTTCCCTTGTATTTCCCTGGTCATTATTATTACTGGTGTCGTGGTTTAAGCCTCTCTAACCACGCAGCTCGTTCTCTCCCTCACTTCCCCCTTTTTCTTCCCCCCCGCTCCCGGAGGGATGGGAAGGAGAATCGAAAAGAATGCAACTCCCACAGGTTGAGATAAGAGCAGTTTAGTAAATAAAGTATAACACAAATCACTACTGCTACCACCAATAATAATAATGACAAGGCAAATACAAGGAAAGAATACAATTCTCACCACCTAATACCAAGCCTGACCACGCAGTGCACTCCCACCCTTCCGGGTCTCTGCTCTCTGCCCTCCATCCTGGACATGACGTGCTGTGGTATGGAATAACCTCTTTGGTCAGTTTGGGCCAGGTGTCCTGTCTCTGCTTCCTCCTGACTCCTCTCCTCCCTGGCAGAGCATGAAACTCAGAAAGTCCTTGGCCAGACCAAAACATCACTAAGCAGTAACCGAAACACTGGTGTTATCAGCGCTGTTCCCAGGCCCAAAATCAAAAACACAGCACTACACCAGCTACCAAGAAGGAGAAAATATGACTGCTGCTGCTGAACCCATGACAACTGGTGGTAGCAGTAGTGATTTGTGTTATACCTTAGTTACTAGACTGTTCTTATCTCAACCCGTGGGAGTTGCATTCTTTCGATTCTTCTCCCCATTTCTCCCCCCCCCCCCCCCCCCCCTTGGAGTGGGGGGGAAGAAAAAGGGGGAGTGAGTGAGTGGGCTGCGTGATTTATGGCTTAAACCACGACTATTATTTATAGCAGTTTGATAAACACATGCAGTTTTGTTTAAAATTTGTTGTATATTTTCTATATAAACAGTATTATAACTTTGATCTATATTTCCTATATAAATTTTTGTTTTATTTTCTCCAAGTTTGCAGATGACACGAATCATGCAGTTGGTATGCTAGGGCAAAAAAAGGATGCAATCCAGAGGGATCCTAACAAGCTTGAGGAATAGGGCGATACAAACCTCATTGAAGTTTAGCTTAGCCAAGTGTAAGGTCATGCACCTGACTCAGGACAACCAGGTATAAGTACAGACTGGATGATGAGTGCATAGAGAGCAACCCTGTAGAGAAGGACTCAGGTGTACTGACAGATGAAAAATAGGACATGGTCCAGCAATGTGTGTTTGCAGCCCAGAAAGCCAACCATATCCTGTGCTGCATAAAACGAAGTGTGGCCAAACAGGTTGAGGGATGTGATTCTGGCCTTCTACACTATTCTTGAGACCCCATGAGGAGTACCATGTTCAGCTGTGGTACAAGCAAGACATGGAGCTGTGAGAACAGATCCAGGTAAGGGCTGTGAAAATGACCAGATGGCTGCAGCACTTCTCCTTTGAAGAAAGGCTGAGAGTTGGGGTTCTTCAGCCTGGAGAAGAGAAGGTTCCAGAAGAATTTGTTGCAGCCTTTCAATATGTAAAGAGGGTTTATGAGAAAGATGGAGAAAGTCTTTTTACCAAGACCTCTGCTGACGTGACAAGCAGCAACGGTTTTAAACTATAAGAGGGTAGGTTTAGATTTGACATCATGAGGTAATTTTTTATGACTAGGGTGGTAAGACACCACAACAGATTTCTCAGAAAAATTGTAGATGCCCCATCCCTGGAAATGTTCAAGGGCAGGACAGACAGGGCTTTTGAGCAACGTGGTCTAGTGGAAGGTGTCCGTCTCCATGTCAGTAGGATTGAACTAGATGATCTTTAAAGGTGTCTTCCAATCCAAACTGTTCTATGATTCTACAATTTGGCTAGAGTATTATGAATCTAAATAGATTTACAACGATCTTTTCTCTGCATGCATGGCTTGCTTGCTTTCCTCCAGAAAAAATGTATTTTGAGTGCAACAAAGGTCAAATTCCAGTGAAATTTAAGTAGTTATATCATTATAGCCTTAAGATATTCTTCCCCCTGCCCCTCCAACCAAAACATATTTAAAAATTGGGAATCTTGTAAACCAGACACCAGTGACAAAAATTCACGTCTTTAGATTTTAGACCAATGTCAAATTCTACTAAAGATCAGATCAAATCAGCAATAGCTGCAATTTGTACTTTTGTATTATTGTTTTTATTTCTTCCACTCTATACCATGATGATGTATAATCTGCTTCTTAAATCACCTTTGAATTTAACTGATTCAATTCTACGGCAGGCAATTTGACTATACTCTTTCTTTGTCATTTCTTACAACGATTGTGGAGTACAACTAAGCCCATTACTCTTCTATTCAAGCCAATTTGATTTTTTCCAAGCAGGATTTCCTGCTACATGCTACTA
Organism: Ara ararauna; assembly: GCA_028858755.1. Lineage (NCBI taxonomy): Eukaryota > Metazoa > Chordata > Aves > Psittaciformes > Psittacidae > Ara > Ara ararauna. The sequence goes on along the minus strand of CM054379.1, from coordinate 43,910,615 downwards.
TATATTTCAAGGTATATTGAGAATGTTCCCATCATTCATCATGTAATGTCACCAGCAAACCCAAATCTTTCTAGGCAAACAATTGCTGTCAATGAGAATTAAATCTATCTAAGCATCCATTTTTTCCCACTAGAAAATGTAAATGGAAATATGCAAGTGAAATTGTCAGCTTGGGGGGGGGGGGGGGGAATCACATTCCTTAACAATAACTACATAATGTTAATTACAAAACAAACATTTTCCACCTGCTGAGATTTTTATTCTCTGGAAAACATCTATGGTGTCTCCATTGCTTCTTCTGAAAACTAGGGACTTCAATTGAGAAACACTTTTCACTAATGTTTTGCAGAAAATGTTAACAGATGCTTTTTCCCCAAACATTAGCTATCAATCTATTTTATGGATGTACAAAAAAATTCAGAACTGATGATTTCCAGAGAAACTTAGTTACCTGGGGGAAACTTTAGAAAACAAACCAGCAAAAAATCTCACCCCATAGAAGTCAATGGGAATTTTATCATTTCACTCATTGCAAAAAATTGCGTAATTTCTGACATGTCCATCCTCTTTCTTGCTGACCATTGCATATCTAGATACTCCTCCATCCCCTAAATCACCCTTACTCTCCTTCAATGACATTGGCATGGTCAGTGTTTCAAATAATGATTTTTTCATGAGCCATAAATGTATGGCCTATTAGTTCAGTATCTGAGAGCTGATGAGCATAAAACTTAAAAGACACCTGGCTTTGAGAACACATGGAATTCACAGTCCCATATCTGGCACCTTCTTTGTACCACAAATGGAGAGTGTCAGGTGCTTAATGATGGGACATTTACAGCCAGAGCATCAAGTGAGGGCATATCATTCCCCTCATTTCTGTAAGTGGTACAAAAGCCAACAGTGGAAATTGTGATGCCGGGAGGTGAACAAGTGTATCAGTAGTCATCATTCTGATTAGAATTTATAATACAGCCCATGAACATCCAAATTTAAAATTAAACTAAGGAAGTTGTTAAAATCATATTATATGCTAATAACAGACTATGATAATGAAGAATCCTGATACATCAGATTAGTACAACTGCTCAACATTTTGAAATATGGCTTTAATAGGAACAAATCAGGGATCCTTTGTGTATAGGATGTATAAAACCACTCTTGACAGCTGCCTATTTAAATTTTATGAAACTAAGATGAGCTATCAAAGGCATATTTAGAATCACATAAATATAGGAGCCTAAGATGTCTAATCACAATCTTGGCTCTCCTACACTTTAAGGTTTAACTACATGAGTAAGTATTCAGATGCCTAAATGTTTTTGCTGCTTTCAGTCATAATGAAACACTGATTATGCCAGTTAGAAGCATGCTTTATTTTCCTACTGTGTACAAATTGCTAATGACATTTTTCTATCAGAAACATCAAAATCCAGTCGTAGGATTATAGAATCAGCTGGACCAGAGAAGATCTTTGAGATCATCAAGTCCAACCTCTACCCCAGGACTGCCAAGTCCACCACCAGACCATGTCACTAAGGGCCTCGTCTGTAACAGCTTTCGAACACTTGCAGCCTATTCCAGTGCCTGGCCACCCCTTCAAAGAAGAAATTTTTCCTAACATCCAACCTAAACCTCCCCCAGTGCAGCTTGAGGCCATTATCTCTTACCCGATCACTTGACGCTTGGGAAAAGAAACCAGCCACTTCCTTGCTCCATCATCCTTTCAGGCAGTTGTAGACAGTGATACGGTCCCCTTCTCTTCTTCAGGCTGAACAACCCCAGTTTCCTCAGCTGTTCCTTGTAAGACATATACTCTAGACTCTTCACCAGCTTTGTTGCCCTTCTCTGGAAGTTCTACCCAGCACCTCAATGTCTTTCTTGTAGTGAGGGCCCAAAACTGAACACAGGATTCAAGGTGCAGCCTCACCAGTGCCCAGTACAGGGGGATGATCACTGCCCTGGCCCTGCTGACCACACTTGCTGATACAGGCCGGGATGCTATTGGCCTTCTTGGCTGCCTGGGCACAAGCTGGCTCATGTTCAGTAGCTATCAGTCCGCACCCCAGCACTGCTGAGCAGCTTTCCAGCCTCTCTTCCCCAAGCCTGTAACATTGCATGGAGTTGTGGCCCAAATGCAGGACCCAGCACTTTATCTGTTGAAGCTCATACAATCAGTCACACCTGCCTGTCCAGATCAGATCCTTCTCTAACTATTCTTTGGGCTCTGCCATGCAGCCAGTTTTTAACCCAGCAAAGAATACACCTATGCCAGTTTCTCCAGGAGAATGCTGTGAGAAACAGGGTCAAATGCTTTACTAAAGATTCAAATAGACAATGTCTACAGCCTTTCCCTCACCAACCAGGCTGGTTGCCGTATCATAGGAGATCAGGTTGGTCAAGCAGGACCTCCCCTTCATGAATCAGTGCTGACTGGGCCTGATCCCCTGGTTTTCCTGCACATGCTTTGCGATCGCGCTCAGGATGATCTGCTCCGTGATCTTCTCTGGCACTGAGGTCAGGCTGACAGGCCTGTAGTTTCTAGGGTCCTCCTTCCTGCCCTTTTTGTTAAATAGACATTGTATACTGGTGAACCTGGGAGACTACATGGAACTCAAGTCACAATCTACATTAATTAGTCGCTCAAATTAGGACCTCAAACTCTGTTTCTATAAAAACTGAATGGAGCCTTGCTTACATTATTCATCTGCAGTATTCCATTTAATTCTGTGCATGTAGGAGTAACTAGGTATTGGATAGTACACAAGGTGGTCCTAATTACCTCCACAGGAACTCAGTGAGTAATACAGTCTATTCTAAGAAGTAACAAATAAAACTGTGCGCTGATTTTTTTGTATGTATTTGCACAAGAAGAGCAAAGGGCACAGTATATAAATAGCAAATACCTTCAAAATATTTTTATATAATTTCAGGTTTGTTTCTATTTTGGCCTCTAAATTATTACCAGAACAGATGTTAACATCTGCAAGGTACGCACCTACAGTTCAGTGAGTTGGCTAGACTTTTCGCACTCAGTAGAGAGAATCTGGTACTTTTATAGTGTTATTCTTCCCATCCAAGAGCAAATATTTAAAATCAGATGGTTTCCTCTTCTCTGCAGTGAGAATATAAATATTTAACTCAGAAGACAGGTGCTAAACAAAATTAGTCCTACCCTCAGAGATTAAATCCTTTATCTGCAAACAAAATTCTAACTATATATTCCATTAATGGGGCAGAATTTGCTGTATACTTCTATTTTAACTGAGGTAACTAAAGCAATGTGGCTGATTGGTATTTTTGAGTGAGTGAGGGTGCCCCTGTTGACCCAAAAATCTTCCTTACTGAAGGATAAGTGGCTGAACTCATAAACAACTGCACATCTCTAGACATAAAATATTCATACATAGTTGACAATCTTTTATGGTATCTCTCATTATCATATGTACATATCAAAGTACTTCACAACAATGATAAAATCATAATCTCTTTATCTTAAATAGAATCACAGAATCATAGAATAGTTAGGGTTGGAAAGGACCTTAAGATCATCAAGTTCCAACCCACCTGCCATGCAGGGACACCTACCACTAAACCATGTCACCCAAGGCTATGTCCAATCCAGCCTTGAACACCATCAGCGATGGAGCATTCACAACTTCCCTGGGCAACCCATTCCAGTGCCTCACCACCCTCACAGTAAAGAATTTCTTCCTCATATCCAATCTAAACTTCCCCTGTTTAAGTTTGAACCCATTACCCCTTGTCCTCTCACTACAGTTCCTCATGAAGAGTCCCTCCCCAGCATCCCTATAGGCCCCCTTCAGATACCGGAAGGATGCTATGAGGTCTCCATGCAGCCTTCTCTTCTCCAGGCTGAACAGCCCCAACTTTCTCAGCCTACCTTTATATAAAGTTATGATGGAGAAATTAATAAAAAAGGAATGGACATTTATTCAAGAAATTGGGACTTTAGGAAGATTTTATTTTTTAAAAAAATGTCTTTAATTGACTGTATCTTCCTACAGGTATTTCTTTCCAGTGCTACTAGGGGAAGATATTGACAGCCTCATGTTACTAGTAGAATACATATTAATTATTTCATCTATTTCAAGGTATATACATATATAAACAAAGATATGTACATTATATGTATTATAATTTAGGAAGTTCTGCTTGTAAAACCAATTATGTAAGATAATTCAAAGATCCTCGTAGTCCAGTATCCTATTGTTAAACAGTAGCCAAAAAAAGTAACTTTGCAGGCTTATAAGAACATGGAAAACTTTTGGTAACATATGTCTAGAATGGTCCCTGTCATACTTGTGATCTGTAACACAGCAAAATCTGAGACGGAAGTTGCATCTTTGGTTTCTTTTTTTTTTTGGTGAATTAAGATTGAACAGAAAAAAATTCACTCTACTTATGAGTCAAGTAAGAAATAAATAAAGCCATGTTACTGCTGGATCTTAAAATAAAAATCTCTGCTAAGATTATGTGCAGGTATTTTTGTATTAATTTCAGAGCTTCCACAGTTTTTCTTTGAGTGGATTTAAGATTGTATATTTTGGTTCTGAATGTGAGCTAATGTGAAGGGGTGGGGGCAGAAAACAAGCAAGCAGCACATCAGGTGTACAGAAATAACATGAATGTAAGGGTATGATGTAAGGAGAGATCTTTATACATGATTGGTAGGAGAAACTGAAACATGCAAGATGTACATGTGGTTACATGCACGTCTCATACATGTGTATGAGATGTACATGTCCATCACAGTACATGCAGAAGTGAAATGAAACCTGGGTAGTCAGAGGCTAGTGTTTTTGGCAAAGTCAGAAGGATGAGGAATTAACTTACTTATGAAACTTTGAAATCATAGAATCACAGAAAGGAAGAGTTTGGAGCAACCTCTGGAAATCGCCTAGTTCGCCCTCCTGCACATAGCACAGTCAACTAGAACACTTCATGCAAGACCTTGAAATGACTGTGAAGTACATCACCACTCTGACTGTACTTGCACTTGCAACTGTCTATGTTAAGTTTCCTTTGCTACTGTTTTGGTCACTCTCTGTCAGAACATTTCTGTGACCTACTAGTGCTTTGTAGTCATGAATAACTGACTTAATTTTGCATTGCTTAGTGATACTATCATCTTGTTTTTTTTATTGTGGTTTGTATCATTATTTTATCTGTCATGACGTTTACTTGCTGGAAGTGTAAATGCAAAAAAGGATTATTATTTCTGCAAAAAAGGATTATTATTTCTTTGTCTCAGTAATTATTTCAAAATTAGTACTATGGGTGACTGACTTCTTGATTGGAAAGGTTCTGTTATCTATTTTATTTACTTTCCAGTAAATTACTAATAAACATATCTGTGGGACATTATTCTTGAATTTCTGTCATAAACTCTACATTTATATTGCCTTTTTTTTTCTACTTGGTGTATAATGCCATGTATAAGTGCCCATGACACTTCAGGCCATCAGGGCAGAGATGCAACATACAGATGGGCTCGTGATCAAGGGGTGGACTTAACAATGGACACTATTGCCCAGGTTATTCATGACTGTGAAACATGCGCTGCAATTAAGCAAGCTAAACGGTTAAAGCCTCTTTGGTATGGAGGACGATGGCTGAAGTACAAATATGGGGAGGCCTGGCAGATTGACTATGTCACACTCCCACCAACTCACCAAGGGAAGCGCCCTGTGCTTACCATGGTGGAAGCAACCACCGGATGGCTGGAAACATATGCTGTGCCCCACACCACTGCCCACAACACTATCCTGGGCCTTGAAAAACAGATTTTGTGGCGACACAGCACCCCAGAGAGAATTGAGTCAGACAATGGGACTCATTTCCGGAACAGCCTGATAGATGCTTGGGCCAAAGAGCATGACATTGAACGGGTATATCATATCCCCTACCATGCACCAGCCTCTGGGAAAATCGAACGGTACGATGGGCTATTAAAAACTACACTGAGAGCAATGGTTGGTGGAACTTTCAAACATTGGGATACTCATTTACCAAAGGCCACTTGGCTGGTCAACACCAGAGGATCTGCCAACAGGGCTGGCCCAGCCCGGTCAGAATTTCTACATACTGTGGAGGGGGACAAAGTTCCTGTGGTGCATATAAAGAATTTGCTGGGGAAGACAGTCTGGGTTATTCCTGCTTCAGGTAAAGGCAAACCCACTCGTGGGATTGCTTTTGCTCAGGGACCCGGATATACTTGGTGGGTAATGCAGGAAGATGGGGAAGTCCGATGTGTACCTCAAGGGGATTTGATTTTAGGGGAAAACAGCCAATGAACTCAATTGTATGCTGTTGCCTGCTATTTAATACTTTTATAGCCCACCAACTAGATGTCTTCAAGTCATCAGTGACTGGCCCTCTGATCGTCATCCCAACAGAGAATGAACTTTAATGAAACCGGACGAGTTCTGCAGTAAAGGAACGATCAGTATCAGCAGGCAACGATCCAACGCTGCACACGGCCTCCCCTGCTCTGAAGGACTGTTTCAGGAGATGGAGCTTGACGTCACAGACCGAATGGACTCAGCAGCTTTGTGGGGACTGGTTTATGCACTGAGGGATGATCTCTTCCCCCCCCCCCCCCCCCCCCCCCCCGTGTGTAGATGTATATATATATATATATATGTGATGATATATTAAAAATATGGGATCTGAGCATGACGTGAATGGTATGGAATAAGGGGTGGGTAATGTCATGGGTTCAGCAGCAGCAGTCATTTTTCTCCTTCGTAGTAGCTGGTGCAGTGCTGAGTTTTCAATTTTTGGTCTGGGAACAGCGCTGATGACACCGATGTTTATAGTTATGGCTTAGAATGTTTTGGCCTGACCAAGGACTTTCTGAGTCTCATGCTCCGCCAAGGAGGGGGGGAAGCCGGGAGGAGGCAGAGACGGGACACCTGACCGAAACTGACCAAAGAGGTATTCCATGCCACAGCATGTCATGCCCAGGATGTAAAACTGGGGGCAGGAACCCAGAAGAGTTCAGTTCACAGCTCGGTCATTGAGTGGTGAACAATTGTATCCTCTTTCCTTGTATTTCCCTGGTCATTGTTGTTGTTGGTGGTGGCAGCGGTGGTTTGTGCTATACCTTAGTTACTGGACTGTTCTTATCTCAACCGGTGGGAGTTGCATTCTTTTGATTCTTCTCCCAGTTCCCCCCCCTTGGAGTGGGGGGGAAGAAGGAGTGGAAGTGAGTGGTCGGGCTTTGTATTAGAAGGGTTGAGCTATTGTATTCTTGCCTTGTATTTGCCTTGTCATTATTATTATTGGTGGTAGCAGTAGCGGTCTTGTGTTATACTTTAGTTACTAAACTGTTCTTATCTCAACCTGTGGGAGTTGCATTCCTTTGATTCTCCTCCCCATCCACCCTGAAGCAGGGGGAAGAAAGAGAGGGGAGTGAGTGAGAGAGCGACTGCGTGATTTACGGCTTAAACCACGACATGCAGAAATCTGTCAGCTTGGTCTGAAGGAACCAGGACATACAAGGGTCAAGGAGAAGCAAGAGTGGGGATCCACAAAGACAGGCAAGCCAGAAGTCAAGGGTGACACCCCAACACAGGCCAGAGCAGGACACCCATGCTCAATCCCACTGTCTCCATGACATGGACAGGGTCTATCACAGTCCTAGTAAGGCAAGGTAACAAGTCAGGAATGGTATCCAAGAAGGCCATTCAGTAAGTGACAGCAGCCAGAGACAAGGCTGAACACAGGCACACCTACATCCAACGTAGCTCAGGTATGTATACTCCCCGTGAGGTTGCTCAGGACAAACACAAAACACACACAGACACAAACCCACACAAACCCCAAGCAAACAAACAAACAAACAAACAAACAAAAAAAAAAACCAAAAACCCCAACCTCCCACACCCTCCCAAATAAAATCAAAAAAAAACCGACAAAAAAATCCAAACCACCCAAGAACAAAACCAACAACTACTATTTACCACAATATTTGTTTAGACAGGTAAATTTCTAGTTTTGTGGATTTGTCAATATCTGTAAAATATGGGTAAACCTGAAGCAGTTAAATGCAAATCCCATCCCTCACTGGAACCTTATTTAAGTAATAACCAAATTCTCCCCCTCACTGGAACCTTAGTTAAGTAATAACCCTTTTTTTTTTTTTTCTCCATAGCTTTGATTTCACCTATATGCATTTAAATGATGTCATGGGTTCAGCAGCAGCAGTCATTTTTTCTGCTTCTTGGTAGCTGGTGCAGCACTGTGTTTTTGATTTTGGGCCTAGGAACAGCGCTGATAACACCAGTGTTTCTGTTACTGCTTAGTGATGTTTTGGTCTGGCCAAGGACTTTCTGAGTTTCATGCTCTGCCAGGGAGGAGGGGAGCTGGGAGGAAGCAGAGACAGGACACCTGACCCAAACTGACCAAAGAGGTTATTCCATACCACAGCACGTCATGCCCAAGATGGAGGACGGAGAGGAGAGACCCAGAAGGGTGGGGGGTGCACTGCGTGGTCGGGCTTGGTTTTAGGTGGTGAGAAATTGTATTCTTTCCTTGTATTCGCCTTGTCATTATTATTATTGGTGGTAGCAGTAGTGATTTGTGTTATACTTTAGTTACTAAACTGTTCTTATCTCAACCTGTGGGAGTTGCATTCTTTTCGGTTCTCCTTCCCATCCCTCCGGGAGTGGGGGGCAAGATAGAGGGGGGAGTGGGTGAGCAAAACTGCGTGGCTGACTGGACTTAAACCACGACAGTTCTTTTTGGCGCCCAACGTGGGGCTCGAAGGGTTGAGATAACGACAGGATTAATAGCCACTCGTCACAATGCTGATTTATTGGCTCTTAAAGTTGTTGCTTTTGGTTCTCTTGCGTTCATGGTTTCAGCCTGTTGTACCTTACTTACAGCCGGTATTTGTTATCTTAGCATGTTTCAGATATGGGTTTTGGTTTAAGGTTCTTGTTTTATTGTACTTTATTGGAATGGCTTGTGATACGGGCGGGCTCCAGAAGCCGTGGGGGGCGAATGTGTACCTGGCAGCTCGGCTGCTCTTCACCGTCCTGGCGAGGCTGTGGAGAGCCGAGGGGGGGCTGCCTCGGGAGCCGCCGGCTGCCGAAACGGCCCGGGGGAGCGGACCCGGGGAGCAGGAGCCGAGCCCCCCCACCGAGCCCAGCCCGGCGGCTGCCGAGCCGCGGGAGGGGGAGGCTACCGAGCGGCAGGAGGAGACGGCAGAGAAGCCGGGCCCCGAGGCTGAACAGAGTCCCGTGGCCGAGCCCAGCCTCGTGGCGGCCGAGAGCATTCCCCGGCAGCTGCCCGCGGAGCCGCAGGAGAACGCAGGAGACCCCGCAGCACTTCCCAGCAAGGCAGAGAAGGAAGCTCCGGACTCAGACAAAGAGCAGCTGGTGGTGAGAGAGCCGGCAAGCACAGCAGCTACACCAGCCCCAGTGGCAAGCACAGCAGCCTCATTTGAGAGCTCTGAAGGGTTTGAATGGCCTTTGGGTACCCTTGAGACCTGCCTGCTGATTGTGATGGGGATCAGCATGGTGGCATGCATACACAGTGTGTTTTACCCACAACCATTTTGTCTGGTCCCCAGAGTTAAGCAGAGTGGGGTGTGGGCCTTGTCTGGGGTTAGTCTGCAATGCAGGATGACCAAGAGATTTTCCCTGCAGCTGGGCAGTCATGAGTGGCAGAGTGTGTGGGACTGTATGGGCGAGTACCTAGTCCACTGGGCCCCTCCAGTGCTTTGGAAGCATTGGAGATGGAAGGCAGCTGTATGGAGTCCCCAGTGACAAGCTGCAGAAACTGCTGGAGGGGTGGATGAATTATTTTTAGCCCGGTGGGCCCATGACACCTCAGGCCATCAGGGCAGAGATGCGACATACAGATGGACTTATGATCGAGGGGTGGACTTGGCAATGGACACTGTGGCCCAGATTATTCATGAGTGTGAACACTGCACACAGCCTCTCCTGCTCTGAAAGGCTGTTACAGAAGATGGAGCTTGACATCATGGACTGGATGGACTCAGCAGCTTTGTAGGGATTGGTCTATGCACTGAGGGATGATCTCTCTCCCTCTCTCTGTGTGTGTGTGTATGTATATATATACATGTGATGGTATATTGAAAATGTGGGATCTGATCATGACGTGAATGGTATGGAATAAGGGGTGGATAATGTCATGGGTTCAGCAGCAGCAGTCATTTTTTCTGCTTCTTGGTAGCTGGTGCAGCACTGTGTTTTTGATTTTGGGCCTAGGAACAGCGCTGATAACACCAGTGTTTCTGTTACTGCTTAGTGATGTTTTGGTCTGGCCAAGGACTTTCTGAGTTTCATGCTCTGCCAGGGAGGAGGGGAGCTGGGAGGAAGCAGAGACAGGACACCTGACCCAAACTGACCAAAGAGGTTATTCCATACCACAGCACGTCATGCCCAAGATGGAGGACGGAGAGGAGAGACCCAGAAGGGTGGGGGGTGCACTGCGTGGTCGGGCTTGGTTTTAGGTGGTGAGAAATTGTATTCTTTCCTTGTATTCGCCTTGTCATTATTATTATTGGTGGTAGCAGTAGTGATTTGTGTTATACTTTAGTTACTAAACTGTTCTTATCTCAACCTGTGGGAGTTGCATTCTTTTCGGTTCTCCTTCCCATCCCTCCGGGAGTGGGGGGCAAGATAGAGGGGGGAGTGGGTGAGCAAAACTGCGTGGCTGACTGGACTTAAACCACGACAAATGAAAATTTGCCCTCATATTACTAAGTAAAGAACAGGATTATATGCATCATTTATAAATACTCTCATGATGTATTCTAATAATGCACTGGTAAGCACCAAGATGAAATCTTGGAGAGGCAGCTAAGTGGCTAGAAAGATGGGTTATGAATTCAGAAAGTAGCTGGAATGCTAAATGGAAGCTTGACCTTAAGGGAAATGAAGAAAAAGTATGAATAGCACTACCCATATATCAAGTGCCTACACAATGCCAAACATAATTCTAGAAAGGTGTCACATGCTGGTTAATGAGGGATATTATAGCAGCAACAAAGACTGAATGGGCTAGCACAAAGGATCCCAAACTGCAGTACATGTACTACTGGGGAAAGCAAGGCTTCAAAGTCCTGTATAGCTGAGAGTTGCTCTTGCTCCTGAATACCTGATATCACTGCTTGCAACTGTTTTGCAGTGACAGCTGCTGCTGATGGCTATACTTGACAAAAAAAGCTTGCAGATGACAAGATAAATAAACAATTGTTACCTTACATTAATAAAACATCAAACAGAAAAATAGTAGAACTCTGTCTTATTTCACAAAGATAAAATACGAGCATTTCTTTTGCTACACCAGCTAGTCTTGCAGTAAGGACAATTTCTTAAGGACAACTGTGCATAAATACTAGATACTTACATTCTCATTATTCTTACATTTGTTGTTCTGTGCATAGTTATCTGTCAGAACACAGGAGGATCTTTTCCTAAAAATGTTAAAAAAACATTTAGTAATGAACTACAAACACTGTATTTAATTTTCTGCCATACGTATGCTGTTCAAGCCCATTGTAATGTTTCTTGTGTTAAAAAATATCAGATCTGAAAGCCCAAAGAAAGTCTTGAGTGGCTGAAACTGTGGTGGTGGTGATTTGTTTGGGTTTTTTTTTGTTTCCAGTCACTGGTCCAGCAAAAAGTATTACTGTTTCTCTAAACCCTACACTGCTGTACCCTTAAACCATCACAGCTGTAACCACAGAAGTTGATGAAAAACATTAAAATTATGGTATTTTATCTCCTCTGTAAATACCATGCTTCCTGGTTTTGAAACTCAAACATGGACTGTAGACTAAATTTAATCCGTTTCATAAGAGCTTCCTTCATGCAGTGTCATATGCACTAAACGTCCTTTTCCAACAGTTGAGGGGCTTGTTAATTTTTCAAAGGCTTTCTCCCTCAGAATATTCTCATGCTTCCTTCCAGCTCCACATATTTATCAGCAGTGTTGATGGTGACACTGCTGGTGATGCCATTCCCATCACAACTGCTGGTTCTAAGGGATGAAAAAACCAGGAACTATTCTGCTCTATCACTTCAGCAGCAGCAGTTTTTTCACCATCTGTAAGGAGGGTTCATTACATATTTAAAGCATATTTTCGCTGCCCTGTGAAGAGCTTTCGTAAATTTTGCTCCAAGAGTTCTGTTCTCCAGCTCCTATCATCTACACCAAGGAGAATTTATTTAGGTGTGCTGGACATCTTTATAATTTCAATACCTGAAATACTGATGACATTTGTAAGATCTTCATCATACAGAAGCTTCAGGAACTGATAAATCCTATTCTATATAAAGAAATCACATAATACCACAACACTTTGTAAAAGGTGTAAACAAGCTTAAAATAGAAATCTTTTCTTACAAATAGAATTTTAAGTAGCTATGCACATTTATTCCAGAAAAATGCTAGGCATTGTAGTTATTTAAATGGGTAATATGCAAGTTCACATTTAAAGTAGATTGGCAGCTGTTGCTCCTGATCAGAAGAATGCATACAGCAAGAGTTCTCCGAATAGCGACTTCTACAAATAGAGGCTTCTGCAAATAGTCACAATTCATGCCTTTTCCATTCATTTGCAAAACTTTACTTCTAAACATACTTAGACAAGTATGCAGGAACTACTAGAATTAAATGAAATTTCTGTTTGAAAAGTCAGTATCCACTGGGCTGATAGCTTTTTCACTTTCAATTTGTTTTTCAACCTCTGTTTCATAAATCAAAGAGCAATATCATGGAGTCATTCTGTTTTAAAGGCAGCATGGAGACAAATACCAGGACACCAAAAGGTTGTTTAGACATTAAATAGAAGGCTTTGTCCCAGGTCCATGGTTCAACAGCATATTTATCCCTGCTGGAAATCAAAACCCACAAGCAGGTGTGTCTAGCAAGTCTGGCTGAAAGAGCTGCCACTGACCACTTTGCTCATCATATGCAGGGAGGGAATTATGATATGGAGGCATAAAAGAAGCAAAGCAGCGCTGGTTACGTTACAGGACTGTAGCTATACATATGAAACTAACTCTTCATGGGATAGACAAAACGCTAAGGTGCTACACTAGACTCCAAGGCTGATATAGCGAGGTAGGTGGTCTGTGGTTTTTTTTTCATATTTGGTTTCGTCTGTTTTTTTTCCACATTACACTGGATAGATTACTACGGATCACTAGTTAAAGCCGCACTGTATCTTTTCGTAGAATCACAGAATGGTTAGGGTTAGAAAGGACCTTAAAGACCATCTGTTGCGTTAAATGTAGAGGGGGAAACAAACCCCTAAATTTATAAAGAGAGCCAGAAACAGCCCCAATATGCAACTATCAGTCCGAGCGTGTCTGGTATCGGATTCACTGACAATAACTATCAGTCCGAGCACGTCTGATATCGGATTCACTGATAATTCACCACAGGGGCAGCTCCTATATGCAACTATCAGTCCGAGCGCGACTGGTATCGGATCCACTGACAATAACTGTCAGTCCGAGCGCGACTGGTATCGGATTCACTGATAATGCACCACACTATGCTCACAGTTATACTGAATTTATTAATGCAACAGGTACAGGTTCTTATGGATTGCCGGTGATAAATACTGTCTGCAAAAGCACGTGCATATAATGGTTACATGAATACAAGCGCTTGATAAAGTTAACACAGCTTAGCTCTAAAAGATACAGATGACAATCAAAATAACTCTATAGAGATTCTAAGGTTTTCCTAGGAAAGCACTGAATACAGTGCGAGTCTTACCCACAGGCGTCCCTATGGGGGGGGAAGAGAGGCCCAGCCCGTCGACTGGTCCCAGGAGTCGGTTGATGTTATCTTCCGTGACTCGTCCGCGATGGTATCTTCCCTAAAATCCCCCTTTCTCTCGGGCTATTTTATATTATTTTTACCTTCAAGGTGGAGCTTGAGTGACTCTAGTCATACATACCTTTATTACCATTGGCGAAAATTTCTCTCGCCTCGATTTAAAGGTATATGAGACTAAAAATTCAGAGAGCATGCTCAGAGAGAGGTGGTCTTATATCGGAGGGGGGTCGCACTGGAGAGGGGTGTGTATTTTAGTATTATAATGAAGCAAAGTTCACACTAGGACGGTATTTTGTCAAGAAGATGACAGGCCGCTGGCTCAGGGTAGCAAGTATGCAGCTTATCAGTTTCTTGTACCACCTAGTTCCCGTTTTATCTGCTGAAGTTAGGACAGAACATAACCGCAAGATCTCCACCTCGCTCTATCTTCCGCCTGTTACGGGAACCGCTGTGGAGTGCACATTCCTGGCATACCAGGTACGGCTGCATCTTAGCCCGAGAGGCCTTGAAAGCCCGTTTCTCTCTTATGTGTGGACAATGCTGCATTTCGAATATAGATTTAATTTCCAGTTATCCCAAATTTCCTAATTATTCCACATAATCCACCCCGTGACTATAGTCACTCAAGCTTCACAATGTTTAGAAGGAATCTGGAATGTCCCATATACTTTTTGAGTGAGGATTGCTAAGGACATATACATCCTGTGGGGATGCTAAATTAGTTAAGCGTTTTAACATAATCCAAAGTCTAATATACAAAGCGATTGTCAAGGCAAAACCTAATACAGTGAGTATTAACAAAATCACAACGGGGTGAAGCATCCTGTTCAAAATGCCTGTGGCAGTTGGTGACCATCCAAAGAGAGTGTCCCACCACTTATTTTCCGCATCTTTCTGGACTCTTTCCAACACCTGATGGATTTCTTCTGTATCATGGTGGACAGTGATCAGAGTTCTTTGTCCTTTTTCCTTGGCCTGGGTCAACAACTGCTTCAAGTCTTCATGGTGTAGCAGCTTTCTCACCAATGTGAGATTCATCCCAATAGGAGTGAATAACAAGTCATTATACAGCGTGTGTCTTGATCACAACAATTGTTGAGAAGTAACAGGAGCTGAATAATTGAAGTCACACCCAATAATGTTAGTAAAGTTACAAATACAAAGGTTAGTGTGATCAGTGATATTCATAGTAACATCATCTATTAATATGAAGTTGCAAAGAGTTCTCATACAAGCACATCCTTTTCCAATATATACAAGCATAGTTTCTGGATTTTCATTGGGATGTATTTCAAAATGACAAACATTTTGCTCTGTGTCAAGACAAATGTCTTGTGCTTTTATGGTATTACTTTCACAAATGAATCCTTGTTGGTTTCGTGTGATACATGCATCGACGTCAACAGTTTGCCATTTATTGATATATTGCGCCCATACTCTATGTTCAATTGGGTAGAGCACGGTTTCATGGTGATTCAGTCCTAGCGCAATGATTGGGTATATGGTACGTACCGAAGCATTGCGTATTGTTAGGACAAAAGCAGTGACTTTACTCTTAATGGGGTCATAAGTGAAATTAATCAGGTGCCACCAAGATTGGAATTTCCTTTCAAATTCAATTGCATTATCCCAGATTACTTTTCGAATTTCAGTGGGTAAGGTACCTTCTTCACCTTCCCTTATGATTGCGGCTGTCATTGATTGTATCCATATCTGGGCTTGGATACAACTGAGAGCCAAAGAGATGTTGTTTTGAGCGACATCAAGTGTATCTAAAATTAGCTGGTGGTCCTTTTCACTCGTTTCCTCCCATTGAGGTAATATATTCGATAAAAACCATTGGTGATTTCCCAAAGCCAAAAGAGAAGATTGTAAAGGGTATTTCAATTTGGTCAAGTCAGGAGTTGTTGTGGCTAGTTTGTTGGCTAGAATTTCCGCATCAATGCTATTCAAGACTCCTAGCCCTGTTCCTAGGATACCAGTTACATCTCTCTTTGATCGTTTTAAGGGGGTGAAGGTTCGTCCATGTAACCATGTTGACCATCCCGCATATGATGTGTCCAGGAATGGTGAACATGTGGGTTTAATTGCAGAGATGTTGATTTGCATAGATAGTTCTACACGTTTGAGGGAGTATGATGGGTTAAACAATATCTGTTGTTGACCAGTATTTTTGACGACATAAGGTCCAATGTTATAAGCATAAGGAGCTAAACTAGCGGGAGGTTGAGTGGACATAGTTTCAAGCATTGACTGGGAAGTTGGTTTCGTATCTGGCACAGGGGTGGTTGTCGTGGTATCGATTTTGAATTTAAATCCCAGTCCTATTTTGCCTTCTATTTCTTCAGCCCAGAGGCAGATTACAAGGACTGGTTGGATTAAAGTGAAGTTGTGCCAACAGTCCCATCTCTTCCTCACACAGATTTCTACTTGTTTTTCCTCACTTCCTGTTAGTTCTTCCCCGGCTCCTATTTTAATTACATTGATCTGTCTTGCTGGCTTGTGGGTGGATCCATTGATAACTCTACATCCCACTTTTATTTCTTCCCCTACCACTCCTGGTAGTCGTGGAACTCTATGTGTGCCATCCCAACTCCACTCATTTTCTTGATACATTTCTGTTCCATGTATAACCACTGTTGACAGATTTAAATTGGCAGGAGGGGTTCCCATTCGCCCATTGTATTGCACCCGAGCCTTAGACCAAGGCCACTGTATGTCTGTAGCCAAAAGACTGGGTATTATTAGGAGGAAACATAACGTGGGTCCAATTCTACGGTCTACCATTTTTTCCTTAAAACTTAGGTTGACAAATGATCATGAAAGTGATAAATACCACTACGGCTAGGATGAGTGACAAAATTCCCTGGATGCACTCAAGTTCTGTGTAGGCCAATCCGTCCGTCCACGTGCAGTTCATCTAGAATCTCTGTGAACATAGAAGAAAAAGGAAAACATGCTCGGTCTTGGGACCGACGGGGTTAAAAGGAAGGTAAAATCCACCGAACACTAATCCGATGTACCTTTCCTGAACAGTCTTTGGCTTCCCAGGCATAAAGATTTTTGGGGGTAACTAGTACCATTGGTACTGTTCCAATTTGAGGCATTTTTACCAATACTGGTTGTCCTGCATAAAAACCGGTGGGGTATTCTCCCGGTTTAGTGTGTATTTTTGGAGCGATGGTGGTAGCTGATGCACAAAAGGCCTTCATTTTAGGGCAACCATCTCCGCTCCATCTGTTATTTAATTGATAAATGGCATCGGGTAATCGCAAGTCCCATTCAGGTTCATGAGTTTTCGCAAAGCGTTTGACCAACCCGTTGGTGCGCTCCACAATTCCATTGGCCTGAGGATAATAGGGGGTGTGGAATACCCACCGAATTCCTTCCTCTTTGGCCCAATCTTGTACCACTGTAGCTGTAAAGTGTGAACCATTATCACTTTGGATTTCCTCTGGAAGGGGGAGTGTGCTAAACCATCCTTGAAGAGCTTTTACTGTGTTTTCCCCTGTAGCTGATTTTACACTAGTAGCCATGGTGAGGCCAGAGATGATTTCTACTCCTACCAGGATGTATTTCTTATTACCTGAAGGTCTCAAAGGTCCGATATAATCAATTTGCCAGGAATGCCATAATGTTTTCTTATCTCTGATGTGCAGGGGAGGGGCTTTGCTCGGATGGTCTTTATTGAGTCGCAAGCGACACTGTGAGCAGGCAGTTACTACTTGTTCACATAGCTTAACTGATACAGGCCATCCTCGAGCTAAGCCTTCTCGGTATAAATCTGCCCTACCAGTGTGACCACGTTTAACATGTAACCATTCAAGCAATCGTTCCCATTCGTGGTCATCATTTATGACATCAATTTTTCTCAGTCGTGTGAGGCTGTCTACCTCCTGGTTAAATTGAGCAGTGATTGAGTTTGAACGATCATGTCCTTTTACCCAACCAATATGTAATTTCCTTTGTTCCCCTATCTCTAACAGTTGTTTCCAGCTATCAGTTTCCCAAACTGGGACTCTATTTACCTGCCAATCATTCGCTGCCCAATGACCCACCCATTCAGTGGCTCCTTTAAAAACAGCATATGAATCAGTATAAATGTGGCTAGCACCATGCTGTGCAGCTAGCAGGACTGCTCTAAGTTCTCCCACTTGTGCACTTCCTTCTCCTGTTTCAGTTATTTTTTCATTGGTTGCTACTTCTAATGCCACAGCTGTGTATTTCCATTTATTGTTTTCTCGATAGGATGATGCATCTGTAAACCACACTCCAGTGAGATCACTACCTCCCTTAAGAGGGGGTGCTTCCTGAATTGGAGATGGTTTATTTGGCGGAGACTGGAATAGCCGAATACCATCTATGTCTTTTTGTAGTTTGGACACTTTAACACTGCCTTCTGAAATAGGCATAATTTCATTAATGCCCTCTAAGTAAGCATACCATTTACGAACCGTGGGTTTTTGTGCAATGCCGGCAGGTGGTGCCGTCCCTTTACGGACTACATCTAGGAGGCGAAAAGGTCCCCGAATGATTACACCTTGTTCTCTCCTTATTTGTTCTGCTCGTTTTACTGCTCTTACTAGGGATAACAAGCCTTTTTCAAGATCTGAATACCTTCTTTCTGTATCGTTGAAAGAGTGAGAGCTGAATTCTAGTGGTCTTTCTGGTCCTTCTGGTCCTTTTTGCCATAAGTTACAGTGAGAACCATGTTCACTGAACCCCCATTCTACATGGATTGGGTCAGTTGGATGTATAGGACCGAGTTGTTGAAATATCCTTAACTCCTTTATTAGCAGTTCTAATGCTTTAGTGTGTTGTTCAGTCCATTCCCAGGCTTTTCCTTTTTTAAGCAGATTATACAGAGGACGGGCAATAATGGAAAAGCCAGGGATATGTTTACGCCAATAACCTAAAGTTCCCAAAATTTGTTGTAACTTTTTTACACCAGATGGATTTTGTCCACGTTCCAGGGTTTCCAGGGTGTCTTGAGGAATAGAAGCAGCTCCTATTATCCACCAGACACCCAGGAATTTAACTTCCTGTGCAGGTCCCTGACACTTCGAGTCTGGAATTTCCAAGTCTAATTCGAGTAATGTCTTTCGAATTATTTCCATTGTATCTTTTACACTTTCTTGATTTTCTCCCCCAATCAGTATATCATCAATATATTGATATACTGCCACACCAGGAGGAATGGGAATTTCTGCCAAAATTTTTGCCAAAGCATTATGTGCAATAGTAGGGGAATGTTTATATCCCTGTGGAAGTCGGTTAAAAGTGTATTGGATTCCTTTCCATGTGAATGCAAACTGGGCTTTGTCCTGTTCCTGGAGAGGAATCATGAAAAACATATCCTTAACATCCAAGGCAGCCATCCAGGAGTGGGCGGCTCCTTGTATCATTGTCACAATTTCAGCAATATTTGGGACTGCTGCGGTTAAAGGAGCAGTATTGGCATTTAATTGTCGATAATCTACTGTAAAACGCCATTGTCCGGTGGGTTTCTTTACAGGCCACACCGGGGAATTGTAAGGTGAGTGAGTTCGTTTAATAATACCTCTTTTTTCTAATTCTGTTACCACCCCGTCAACCCCTGTAAGTGCTGCTGCAGGTAACGGGTACTGCCGAACATTGGTAATTTTAGACGGAGGTAAAGGTATAGATGTCTGCAACAGACTTAACCTCATGGTGCTTGACCCTTGTTCATGTCCTGCGAAACTCCACACAGTTCCATCTGGGAGTTTCCATATTCGCCCACACAAAATGTCAAATCCTAAAAGGTTAGTGTGTGCAGCACCAACTAATACTTCTACCCGAGTTAGTCTCTGCTCTTCCGGTAACCAAAGGGTTATTTTTGCAGTGGGACACTCCTTTATTACACCATCAATTCCTGTGAATTTAACTTTATGCCGAGTAGGTTTTATGCCTAAAGCTTGTGCTGTTTCATTAGTTATCACCGACATTTGAGCCCCAGTATCAATAAGAAATTCCACTAATATTTTTCGGGGTCCCACTGGAATGGCAATAATAGGTTCTGAGTTATTATTAGAGAGCCATTGCACTGCTAACACCCGCCGGGCAGGGTGGCTCACTGCCCTCCCCGGGGATGGAAGTTTTTTTGCTGAGATTCTGACAGGTCAATCAGATCATTTTCTGGTGCAGAAGGTATCTTTTCCTTTTCTTCTGTCTCATAATTTGGGAATCCTTTGCCCAATCGTTTTTCCCCTACTTGATTATTCCTCTCAGATAGGAGTCGGATTAATGTATTGAGGTCTTCTGTTGACATACCCCATAGGATATGTCGGGGTATACCCAATTCCAGGGCTTTGCGCCACCTCTCACTCCTTTCCCTATCTGATCTGAACTTTCTGTCAAATTTAGAGTTGTGGGTATAAAAACAATTGGATTTAGGGGTTTCAATCTGATTTTGGTTAGGATAGGAATCCCGAGTGTGCACTTGCCGAACCTTTCGGGTATGGTCAGAGGGTTTTTCCTTATATGAACTGACCCATCCCATTTTACGTCCATATTGGTCTATTTCATGGACAAATTCACTCCAGGTGAGTGAATAAGTTCGTTGGCCTCGCCTGTTACTACCCTCTCGTATGCGGTCTTGAATTGTGACTATAAAGGTTTTAAGACAATCAGGGAAACCGCGAATGAGAGGGTTTAGTCAGTCAGGGTCTATAGCCGCTGTCATAGGGGATCTTCGCATATCACCTCTATTATACATTGCTTGTATACAAGCAGCTTTCTGCACTGCCTCAGTTAAATCAGAATAGCTGGCAGCTTGAATTGATAATGGTTCTCCTCTCTCTCGTGGGTCTAACCCCCCTGCCCAGTATGCCACCCGAGCAGTTAGAGAGTAATGATGATCCCCTGGTGTGGTGGCTAAAAACACTCCAGGTCCCCAAAAACCTCCTGCTTCTTCCTCACTTAGCATAATCGTATCTCCCCCCTGCAGGGAGACTCGCCACAGATATTCTGTCTCAGATTCTCCAGCACGTCTAGAGTATTTTTCCTTTAAATTCATTAACTCTGTGGGTGACCATGCAGTGGCACGTATAGTTGTATGGATTTCGCCATTACCACTATCAGTAACCTCAGTCTTAATTAGAGGTCGTAAAGGAATCAGAGCCTCTTCCTGATCGCTATCAGACCATAAATCTTCAGCCTGAGAGGGGCAAGACATTAACCTCCGGATCTGCTGCACTGTGGCAGAAGGCTGCATTTTATCTAACAGTCCGCTCACCATTTCCATCATCTGTTTGAGTTGATAATTATGATCTGCAAGTCGATCAATCTGGGTTCTTAACGCCTTATTTTCACCCCAGAGTCCATCAACCCGAGATACAAGGTGAACATTTTGGTCTCGCAAGTCTTTATTTTCGCTCTCGAGTTTATTGTTGTGAGCTTTGAATGTTTCTCCTGTCTCCTTGTGAAAGGTTAATGATGATTTTAACACCTCATTTTCTGACTTCAGAGCAGTATATTCTGCATCAGAAATCAAATTAGGAGCAGGGGCATTTTTAGCTTCTTCTTGTGCACAAGATAAACAAGCACCTAACACTGCACACATAACATTTTTACCTTTTCCCACTTTTAGCTTGTGTAAAGCCCGACACTGTTTAATACGTTCTACCACTTTCTCTTCATCCTTCCAAAACTTTTGGGCCCACTCCTTTCCAGCTGGGGAAGGGGCACAATCATATTTTTGCAGCAGTTTATCCATGGCAATCCTGCCGACTACGCCAATTTTCTGTTGCGTTAAATGTAGAGGGGGAAACAAACCCCTAAATTTATAAAGAGAGCCAGAAACAGCCCCAATATACAACTATCAGTCCGAGCGTGTCTGGTATCGGATTCACTGACAATAACTATCAGTCCGAGCACGTCTGATATCGGATTCACTGATAATTCACCACAGGGGCAGCTCCTATATGCAACTATCAGTCCGAGCGCGACTGGTATCGGATTCACTGACAATAACTGTCAGTCCGAGCGCGACTGGTATCGGATTCACTGATAATGCACCACACTATGCTCACAGTTATACTGAATTTATTAATGCAACAGGTACAGGTTCTTATGGATTGCCGGTGATAAATACTGTCTGCAAAAGCACGTGCATATAATGGTTACATGAATACAAGCGCTTGATAAAGTTAACACAGCTTAGCTCTAAAAGATACAGATGACAATCAAAATAACTCTATAGAGATTCTAAGGTTTTCCTAGGAAAGCACTGAATACAGTGCGAGTCTTACCCACAGGCGTCCCTATGGGGGGGGAAGAGAGGCCCAGCCCGTCGACTGGTCCCAGGAGTCGGTTGATGTTATCTTCCGTGACTCGTCCGCGATAGTATCTTCCCTAAAATCCCCCTTTCTCTCGGGCTATTTTATATTATTTTTACCTTCAAGGTGGAGCTTGAGTGACTCTAGTCATACATACCTTTATTACCATTGGCGAAAATTTCTCTCGCCTCGATTTAAAGGTATATGAGACTAAAAATTCAGAGAGCATGCTCAGAGAGAGGTGGTCTTATATCGGAGGGGGGTCGCACTGGAGAGGGGTGTGTATTTTAGTATTATAATGAAGCAAAGTTCACACTAGGACGGTATTTTGTCAAGAAGATGACAGGCCGCTGGCTCAGGGTAGCAAGTATGCAGCTTATCAGTTTCTTGTACCACCTAGTTCCCGTTTTATCTGTTGAAGTTAGGACAGAACATAACCGCAAGATCTCCACCTCGCTCTATCCTCCGCCTGTTACGGGAACCGCTGTGGAGTGCACATTCCTGGCATACCAGGTACGGCTGCATCTTAGCCCGAGAGGCCTTGAAAGCCCGTTTCTCTCTTATGTGTGGACAATGCTGCATTTTGAATATAGATTTAATTTCCAATTATCCCAAATTTCCTAATTATTCCACACCATCTAGTTCCAAAACCCTAGCCATGGGCAGAGACACCCTCAACCAGACAAGGCTGCTCAAAGCCCTGTCCAACCTGGCTTTGTTGAAGGCTACATTTGTTTACCCCAACCCTAATGTTGACCCTAGCTGAATTTAGCCCTGACAACTTTATCGAAGGACCAAAACTGATATGAGTATGTTTTTCCTATGAAGACAGTCAGCACTTTTCTGAGGAATTATGGAATATCATGATGTAGTACTTGACAGACAGCTTGCTTTTATACCTTAAACAAAAAGCACTTGCAGTGCTAGTAGTAGAATACTAGGTGGGAAGTTCAGTCAGGAAGTGTAGGTCTGCATTTTCCTATAGCTTTGATGGAAAGCAATGGGAGGTAAAGAGGAGAACATGCAAGTGTGTATTTTCCATGCGATATTATTAAGGCTGTTGCTTAAAGAGGGGAGAAGATCAATTTCTGTCCCTATCTTCATTGAACCTGAGCTATTGCACAGTGATCAGCTCAAGAATCCTCAGAGCAAGGACAGCAATCATAAGAAGAATCTTAATAGAAACATACTGTCTTGAGCACTTGCTTGGTTGAAAGATTCCTTATTTCCAGATTCTGCCTCTGTCTTGCAGTCTGTGGTTTTTTACTCAGATGTTGTGTTTTCTGAGCACCGGCAGCACTTGAGTGCTCATGCTTCTCCCCGGGTAGACTTGAAAATACACGTCTTGAAAATACCACCGAGCAAAGTTAACCCCTGCAGAAATGCTTCTGGCATCTGCTGCATAAAAATGCAGAACAGCACCAGCAGTAGGCTTTAAAAACAGACCCTGCTTATTCCTAAGCAACTGAAGCAGGAGAGAAAGCTGCCATAGTAGAAGTTCTGCAACAGTTTGGTTTTGGTGTTAATTCACAAGCTGCTTGTAAGGCATGCTGACTTTTTGATCCTACTCAGACACATAAACTTCTCCAGTTCTGACCAGGGAATCCAAGGTCCCTGACTCATCACCAGATACAGTGGCAACCATGCACAAAATTGCTTCCTTTTCAGGAGTCATGCATTTAAAAGTAGAGTGGCTGCACCTCCTATTAGGTACACCTCCTTGCTGGCTATAACAGTGAGAGACAGGAAATGTACTGTAGGGAGGGGAAGTTCACTCTGGCAGTTCATTCAAGTTAGACTTTCAACAGCCTCTGGCAATGAATTTAAAAAATGGCAGAAAATACAAGAGTAATCATTACCAAGGACTTCAGGTATAAAAGTATTTACAATTCAAATTTCAAAGAACTAAGTTACTATTCTGAATTATCTTATATTTACCTAGTTTTCTGGGGTGTTTTGTCCTGTTTTGTGCAAAATCTTTTAAATTACGTATTACAGAACTTGTTTCATCACAGAGTGAAATAAAATATTTAACATCCTGCTGTGATTTATGACAAGAATTCAGTAGCACTGTAATATCTTTACAAATAGAATGGGTGAGATACATGTTTACAGTATTAAAATGTTTTAGGACAATGACAGGACTCTTGGCTTTTCAGGTAAAAAAGGTCAGAGTTATAATTAGGCCACTAGTTTTATGCCTTACCTAAACATGAATTCTGCATTTAAAGCTAAAGCCTAGGCTGCTACTAATCCTTGGAAGAACAGATTCAAACAACAGAAAGCAACACAGAGCAGGATGAATCCTGTGACTAGAGTGCAGCTATTGATGGATACTGGCTGTTCAGAAGGGACAGGCAAGGAAGGGAGGGTGCTCTATATTGAGAAATGGAGTGTGAAGACCTGTCTCTGAAGAGTAGCCATGCGCAGGTTGAAAGCTAATGGGCAAGAATCAGAGACCAAGGCAACAAAGGGAACCTTGTGGTTAGTGTCTACTGCAGGTCGCCCAATCAGGGGGAACCTACTAAGCCTTCTCACTCAGCTACAGGAGGCACAACACTTGCAGGCTCTTATTCTGCTGCGGGACTTCAACTACCCTGGCATAAGCTGGAAATGTAGCGCAGCGAGCTGTAGCCAATCCAAGAGACTCCTAGAGTGTGTTGAGGATAACTTTTTAAGCCAGGTAATAGGCCTACCGGGGAGGATGTGATACTGGACCTGAAGGTCACCAACACAAGTGTGCTAATCGGTGATGTCAAGATTGAAGGCAGCCTGGGCTGCAGTGATCACACACTGGTGGAGTTCACAGCCCTGAGGGAAGTGGGACAGGCAAAGAATAAAGTCAGGACCCTGAAAGAGAATTTACAGATGTTCAAGGAATTAATCAATAGGACCACCTGGGAAACTGCCCTCAGGTACAAGGGAGCAGAGCAAAGCTGACAAAAGTTTTAAGGAGGTTTTCCATAAAGCAAGAGCTCTCAACCCCCTGGTTTAAGAAATAAAGGAAGGCCAGAGACCCGCAAGGCTGAGTTGAGAGTTGCTGGTCAAACAAAAGGGCAAGAAGGAAATTCCTATGCAGCATAAGCAGGGACACATACAGAAAGAAAAGAACAATTAACATTACTGTAGCTGCTACTTGAGCAAAGGATAAAAAGAGTGAGGAGAAGCAGCAAAGTCCCTGGCAGGTTCTGTCATTAAGTAAGGAATCTGGATTCAGTTCCTAGGAGGCTGATATATTTTCATTTTCAGAAATATGTTAAGGGCATTCAAAAGGACCCGATTAATGTAACTGTCTTGAAAATATAATAGATACAGCTCTTTGAACTCAAGACTTTGTGAAGAGAAAGAGAAGGCTGTTGCCAGAATATGAATCTCAGTTGACTGGTAGCTCTAGTAATGACCAAGAATTAAAATATTAATCTAAAGGCCTTGATAAGTGAAAAGAAAGATGTGATGTTTCAACAATCAATGGGAAACAAAATGTCTTAGAGAAACAGAGCATGACAGTAGCAGTCTTGCTCATATAGAATATTATCTGTAGTGTTTCAATTTGTCACCAGAATGTAGAATTATTCAAGATATGTTCTAAATGCGCCTCCTCCAAAACAAAAATATACATATATGGAATTTTAGTTGATACTGCATTTTAATAATTAATAAGATAGCTTTATAGCACTGGGCAAAAGCAAAGCTTTCTGGTTGCATGCCAGCAATGCCATAACCTTGGCAATTCATTTGAAATGTGTCTAGGTAACTGCTTGACAAAAATCCACTGTGCATTTGTAATAAGCTCTCTCCACATCCATTCAGACACACAAGTGTCCTGGTGACTTTACTTGTGAAACATACAGATCTTACCTCATGACCACACCAGAAACCACAGATCCTTACACAAAAACCCACTACCCCTCTTAATTTCCTCTGTCAATCAAATCTTTCATAAACACAAAGGAAACCATATAGGAACATAGACGTATCTCTACGTATTTCCTATCGAATTCTCTATTTATGATAGAATTTCGTAGGGAGCTTAAAGACCAATGGGGGAAGTTTAGTCTGTATTAATGGACATGATAAGAACTTTTATTAAGTTCTTGTCACAGTAAATGCTCAAAAAATCTATTAGTGTCAGTATATCTACTTTTCATCATATATCTTGGAAAGGACATTGCTTTTTTTCCCCAGCAAATCAAAAGCCTGTTTTAGATTCAGCTCTTAGTTTCTAAGTATTAGCTATTAGAATAATAACTGGTGTCCTAAAAAGATAATACTTGCTGCACTGATTACCAAACAGCAAAGAAAAAACATAAACCATATCAGAATCTAAGAAAACAAACCGTGTCAGAAAAACTAAGAAAAAAGATATCCAATGAAAAAAATCCTTGTACTAGTGTAGATATCAAATGTGTCCAATGATCTGAGCAGTCACAAATTGATATGGCTGTCAAGTTGAGAACAAGTGGATTTATTGTGTTAAGATGGCTTCATTTTTACTTCATAGATTTTCCATAGACTTCTGAATACTGGACAGTCATTTCCTATAGTGAAGGAACTCTCATACTGGGCTCTGAGAAGTTCTGTTTTATTTTTGCTTCTTTAACCAGTTAATGAACTATGAGAATAACAGGGGAAGAAACAGAAATTACAGTTTCTTCAATACAAGATAAAGATTTTTTTTTTTTTTTTTTTTTTTTTAATCTCTGGAGCACTGCAATTGAGTGATTTCTTTATTTATAGTTTTGTCTGGAACACAGTTAAAAGCCAGCTGCCTATAGTTCAAAGAGAAAATAGAGGTGGGGTTGATGGGCAAGACAGAGAGGTTGCAAAGTCTCCTCTCTTAAGCATATTAAAGAAAGTCTGGACACTGTCCTAGGCAGCTGGCTCTAAGAGTCCCTGCATGATCTGGGGGGTTGGACCAGATAACCTCCAGAGGTCCTTTTCCAACCTCGACCATTCTGTGATAAAGCAACAGAAATATATCACAAAGCTTGAATGCATCCAGCTGATTCCCCCTCTTTCATCAGTAATACCTGCAAATAAGATTTCTGATAATCTTCACAATTATTGTTGAAAAATAGCTGTGGCAGTTTTAAATACTTGTATTTGGCTACGATGATGTAACCTTTTGTCTGAAGCTCTTTCCTTGGTACTGCATTTCTTGCTTTTGTCATCTGCCTGGATTATTATAGTGTCCCCTTACTTGAGTTTACACACTGCGTAATTTGGAAAATAAGGCCTATGTGAAATGCAGCAATTTGCTTATCAAGGAAGATATACAAATATGTGCATACCATATGCAGCATGTTTTTTATTCTTTCTTTTTTTATTACCTTAAAGTGATGCAGTTTCGTATGGACCAATGTGTAAGACTGATGTTATTTTTACTGTGTAAAGCTCCACATAACTTTGGTGCTAGTAAAAAAACCAGAACTCAGAACTCATACAAAGTCCTTGGTAAACTGATAGCATATCTCTGATAGCATTTTAGTCTGACACTAGTACTCTTCTCCCTGCCCCGTGTTTGAGGTAACTTGGATCTGCACCTAAGTAAAGAAGCTTTAGAGAAAAGTAAACATTGTTTTTTTTGTAAGTGCAGTTTATGGCTTAGGCAATATGAAGCATCTGTTGTTACAGTTTCTCCTTTTGCTTCAAGTCCTGCTTTTTGCACAAAGCTGACATGACTCATGGTTTATCTTCAGGTGAAGAAAAATATTAATTTGAAGAGAATGAAACAATTTAAACAACATTTCCAGGACTTCTTTCAAAATTTTAGGACTGATGGTTTCAATGTTACAATGTTAGACTTGTCTGATCACCAAGCCGCTTCTAGGAGTCTTCTCTCACTTCTACATAAATGCAATGGACCCACTGCCCTGTCACAGAGAAAAAGCCAAAATTGAAGAATAGTGGCTGGGATTAGAACCAGGCCTTTCACTTGGCAACAGATGGGGATCACACTGAAAGAAATGAAGAAAGAGAAAAAAAAAAAAAAAAAAAAAATTAGGGCTGTGAGGTGGAGAACATAAGAAAAAAATAACACACACCCTAAATAAACCCCAAAACTCAAAACTAAGTAAGTTTTTGGGGGGTTTTCTGATATAACTTTGAACACTGTTCTGATGCTTCATATTAAATGCATTGATTAACTTATTTTTACATGCAAGCAATTCTCCTATAGTTTAGATAGAGCTATGGAACATTGAAGTGTTTGCAGCTTTTACATTTATGCTTGATTAAAGAGGTTCCTGTAATTAAAATCTAATAGCATTCAACTGATGAACTTTGAAATGTTAAATATAAGCAGTGTATGACTGCACAATGGAATAGCTTTGAAAAGAAAAAAAAGTACATTTTCAAGCAAGGATGGATAATTCTGGTTTGCAATTTTTCTGCACTGACATTGATGTTTTTAGATCCATTTACTGTAATTAGTGTCCCAGATATCTACCTTGTTAAATCAGAGTGAAGCTTATCTGATTTAGCTCCAGCATTGGTACATCATTACTTGCGACAATGTGTTGCTGTTCTGCTTTGTTGTTTCTTATATAAAAAAAGAAAATATGGATTTCAGAAGATATCTGTTGATACAAATCACAATTAATAATGAAATATGCAACAGATGGCAAAACTTATAATCATTCTATCAGACTAATAGTATGCTGTCTGCATTTCAGTATCTGCTTTTCCCAAAAGATGCTGTTGGGCTGAAGCCATACTGACAGCTGGTATGTTCCTAATGTAGTTAGCTTGATATACCTCTTCTATTGAATTCTGTGCATTTTCCAGAATAACAGATGACAAGTGCAATTGGCCACCTGGGAAAAGGCATCTTCAATAGAAAGTTTAAAATGATCTTTTTTGTGATTCTAGAGATACATACTGCTTTTCTATTTTGAGTGACATCATAAACTACTAGAATTCTATTTGTTTTCCAAAAGTACAGTATTTTTTGTACACACATAATGATCAAAAATAACCTTGGGACAACTAACAGATGCTGTAACTATCATGCTTCTAGAAGACCATGGCATGGTTAACAGCTTCTCTCTTCAAATGTGGTATTTAGGAATCACGTTGAAGAGACTCTAAATTGAATTCTCAGTCTCAGGCAGTATTGCTCTAAAGCAAGTACGGAATGTACCCTACAGAAAGTTATGAGAGATTCAGAGCAGCCCTGCAGAGAATGATGTGGGGGTGTTGGTCGATGAGAAAATGAACATGAGCCGGCAGTGTGCACTTGCAGCCCAGAAAGCCAACTGCATCCTGGGCTGCATCAAAAGGAGCATGACCAGCAGGTCGAGGGAGGTGATCCTGCCCCTCTGTTTTGCTCTTGTGAGTACTGTGTGCAGTTCTGGTGTCTTCAACATAAAAAGGACATGGAACTGTTGGAACAAGTCCAGAGGAGGGCCACGAGGATGATCAGGGGACTGGAGCACCTCCCGTATGAAGACAGGCTGAGAGAGTTGGGGCTGTTCAGCCTGAAGAAGAGAAGACTGCATGGAGACCTCATAGCAGCCTTCCAGTATCTGAAGGGGGCCAACAAGGGATGCTGGGGAGGGACTCTTCATGAGGGACTGTAGTGAGAGGACAAGGGGTAATGGATTCAAACTTAAACAGGGGAAGTTTAGATTGGATATGAGGAATTCTTTACTGTGAGGGTGGTGAGGCAGTGGAGTGGGTTTCCCAGGGAAGTTGTGAATGCTCCATCGCTAGAGGTGTCCAAGGCCGAGTTGGACATAGCCTTGGGTGGCATGGTTTAGTGGTAGGTGTCCCTGCCCCTGATAGGGGGGTTGGAACTAGATGATCTTAAGGTCCTTTCCAACCCTAACTATTCTATGATTCTATGAGTCTATACAGTCATTTGAAAGAATCAACATTTTTCTCTTGTGTTGTGTGCAGTGATATATTTACTGGAGAACTTTTTTTTCCTGAAAAAGAGCACCACTGCATGTTATTGATGACCCCACCATTAAAACAAGGAATCAGAATTGCTTAGTTTCGAAAACATGCAAAATAAGTTTGTCTACATTGTATATCATTTATATTTATTTTCAGATAATTTTGAAAATAAGGATTTTTTTTGCCCCAAAGGTTGGTCCAGTCAATTTTGAAGTACCAGCTCTAGTGATGATTATTTATAAAGCATGACATCCATTTGTCTTTATTCACAGCTACAATAATCCTATGTAATTATTCATTCCTAAGGCTATTCCACAAAATCTGCCTTTTTTTTTTTTTTCCAGCTATCTCCACTAAGTGGCTAGCAAATTTTTTTTTTTGCAGAAGGATTTGAGGATTCAGAATTTAGGACAAGGCATTGGACTGGTGTAATACATCTGGAAAAAAAAACCCCAACCAAATAACTGTTTCACCAAAGCAATGTGTAGTAAGCTTTTGTATGTGGTGGTGGACCTAAGACTAAGGCACACACGCCCCTTTCTGGGGGCCAGTGCCAAAGTAAGCTGCTGACCCTACTCGTTCTTCAGGGAGCCACTTGAAAAGGCAGAGAAGGATGCTGGGGAGACCAGTGGTAAGGCATACTGCCAGGGGCAGGATAATGAGTTGTAGCTGGACATGGGTGGGGAAAGATCATCTGGAAGTATAGGAGTGGAAGTAGTTAGTGTTTTTTGAAGTGGAAAAGCTACTTGATTAACTGGGAATTGGTCTCAGGATACATAACAAATAAGGAGGAAGAGAACAGCTATGCATTAATTAATTTTTTACTCCTGTATTGGGCTGCTCATTTTGATTCTGGAGGGTCAGTCAGAGTTGGTGTTGGTGAAATAGAAAGATTGCCTTGTGAATGCCACCTGAATTTCAGAACCAGATGTTATGCTAAGGAAGAACCAAGTCTGTTAAGAAAGAGTTCAAGTTTTTGTGTGTGGAAGGGTTGTTTTCTTTCTTAGAGCTCATTTCCATCATTGTATCTCAGGATGGATTTTGTAGTAGAGAGTAGAAGAACAGAGGGGGGAAAAGAAGGAAGATGAGTACTTTTAAAAAAAAATCCAGTAACAGAAAATAAAAGGAACAATAAGTAAACTCATAGAATTAGACCTTTTACATAACTAAAGTGCTAAGAAGGCATTTTAAGGGTAGTATTATTATTAAAATTCATGTCAGAAAATCAACATTTTTATACAATTACTCTCCTGAAGCCTTTGCTTTGCCAGAATCTGCAGGTGCAATGCTAAGTGGTGAAGACTTCTGTTTTGGGTAGAGGCTGAGCACTGAGACCTACTCAGTAATCCTGTTTCAAATAAATATAATTAAGTTTTATCTATTGCTATTTACAGAAGAACAATTAACTGCTTTGCATCATTCTCTATATTGTGAATGTTCTCTATATTGTGAATGCATGTTGGGTTGTCCTGGGTTATTTTTTCACTCTGTTTTTCTTCCAGTGAGATAAGAAACAGAACCAAAACACTTCAAATGTTATCATGAGGAAGGAAATACTACATCTTTGCCTTTTAACTATGTGTTGGTGCCTACAACCTTTTACAGAGAGAGAATAGAAAAAACCTACTTTGCTGAAACCATTTACTCTCCAAATAGCAATTGCTTTTGACGGAAAGATAGAAGTGGTCAATAAGTAACTTTCAGCTTTTTCTCTCTCCCACAGTTAGTCCTCAAAAAGGATTATAGTTATGAGGTTGATGTATTAAATTTTAAATTTACATTTTAAGTGAGTTGGACCTTCTACAGTAAGAAAAACTAGTCTGAGAACCCAGAGGATAAGCAATTCTCAAATAAGTGAGAAGGCTAAGTTAAATTAAATCCTCTGAACTAGAGTGAAGAAGTCATTAGTGGTGATGACCTTTCTCTGAACTGCTTCAGAACTGTTTCTTTTACTTGAGAAATCTTGTCAAAACAAAAACAATCAAATCCAAATAGATCTTTTTTTTGGTTTTACATTTATCTGTGCAGGCTGTTCTATTATTTATATCCCAGATACTGTCAAGGACCAGGCTGTGCTCTCAAACTGGTCTTTTGGTAATGTTACTATGGAATTAACGCCAAATATAGCTTAAGAGCTTGCTAATTAAGCTCTCCTTCTATCAAAAGTTTACCCAGGAAAATAGTCTTCTTTTTCTAAGAGGATGTCAATAGCAGTAAGAACTGTATGATGGGGTCCTGTGTATGTCTGCACATTATTTTTCAAAAAACAGTGACTGTTCACTTTTGTGAATATTTCCTTAACCTTCTGCTCAAGCTATGTCGACATGGAGCCAGAACTCATATGGCACTCTCATTATTTGATGGATATTGAACAGATATGCCCAATTGTTTTACATTTCCCTTGAGAAAAGCTGTGGCAAAACTGTGTGACTCGTTCCTCATTGTCATGCTTTCTTCTCTCCTTTCTCTGCAGCATTATGCAATACTCTTACACTAAAGCAGTGGTTTGAAATATCATATTTCTCTCAAAGGATATCTTTGTGAAAGGGCAGAAATCTATTTTACTACTTCCTACCATTATCTGAATTGACTAATATAACAAAACTTATTACGGAAGGTGGGGATAAGGTGGGTACTTTAGGTGAAATGTTGAATAAATATCTCCTTTAATTTCAGTCTTTCATTGTAAAATTTTGCTACAAAAAGGTAAAAAATACCCAATAAACACCTGCAAATATGTTTGGAATATTATAGCGCTGTCATACATAAACTTCTTACTGTGACTGTTGACTTCTGAACAAAGGATAATTCTGCCCTTACGATGTACTTTATTAAATAATATTAAAAAATAATTAACAAAATATATTTTTTTTCTTCCTGCCTTTTATTATCTACTGTCCTTGTAGGACACATGTGCCCACAGATTTTATTTATATAAGATAATATTTTTATTTGTTAATTTAACACTTTTTTATGTATCACTTTCTAAATAAGTAAGAAAAGAAAAATCAGAGTGGAATAGTACATCAGTGTCATTAAAAAGATACTGAGTAGCTTGCTTCTGCTCTCACTTGTATCATTGCTGTATTAAGAGCTTATTCCAGTGAAGACAAGTGTAAACTTGGAACAATTCCACTGAAGTAGAGCTGCAAAAATAAACACACCTAAAAAATGGAGCGAGGTTGGAATCCAACCTGCAGACACTTAAGATTAATAGCCTAATATAGTAAGAAGTACTTGGGCATTGCGAAGGCACTCAGATAATATGATGAAGACTGCCAATATGTGAACTTGAGTAGATGGATGATGAAAAACATTTACGCATTAGTTATGCCACCTCCCCAAGTATAAATAGCATTCAGCAGTTTTATGAGTAAAGGCTCTAATAAGTTCTTTGGTTTGTATCATCTGATATTCAGAACCATCCAACAAAATGAATCATAACTACATAGACATTACTGATACCGCAATGAAGTGGGTATGGAAAAAGACAGAATGAGGAAACAATAGTTATACATTTATGTCTGGCAAGAGGCTTTCGGATACTTTAATGAGGAATTTAGGACACAAACTTGGATGGATGGATTGTTAGATCAACTGTTATTTCTCTCTGAAACAGTTTATTGTGATGAAGATTAAAGTTAAAATGTACGTGTTCTCCCACTGGGTGAATTTTAGCAAGATGCAAGTATCCAACCAAGCAGAAATAAAGAAAAAAGGCTTATTTTCCTATTTAAAATCTGTTTCTTTTCCCTCTAGCATAACACCACCACTGCAAAGTGGGCACAATAGAAATCTGCATAAATTAAAGAGGCACATTTGGAATTTTTATTTAAATCTCAATAATTCTGTTTCCCTATGAACAAACAAAAAACATTTCACTGCATTGTTCCATGTTTTCTGATTTTGCTTTGCACATGTCCTACAGGGTGTTTCAAATGTGTGTTTTGGTTATTAGGTAGCATTTTTTTGTTGTCTCCTTTCCATAGGAAAGGCTCATAAGTGCTATTCACTGCTCTTAATATGATTGCATCGGTTTTGAAGCCAGAGCACTGCAATATGATGTTGAGTATTTCCAATGTCCTTTCTAATAGAAGCAGAAAGTATAAGGGTATTGGACTTCCCTTATTAAGGCACCTCTAAGCTCTCTACATATAGTAGAAAAAAATCTGACAGGCAGTTTTAATCACAGAACTACTTAAGCAAATAACCAAATAGGCTTTTCTACCTCCCACAGTCCTTGCCTAGGCTTCTACCCCTGACCATTGTCAATGAATGATTTCAATACACAACAGCAAGGGAACTCCTCTACCACAAGTGAAACCCTAATTTAGTATCAGGTGGTCTGTGTGCAATTAAGTACTAAGCTCCTCATGACACAAAATGAGCTTCATAAATTCCACCTCTCTTCAGTCCTTACTGATTATCAGGTGTGGCTAATATCAGAAACAATGCCAGATAAGAGTAATACTTAATTTAAGGCTGGAATCAACCAACAGGGAAGTACCCTCTGGGTACTCGAAGGGGAGATTTAAATTGTAACTGTTCAGCAGTGGTAACTTCTGACAAAGAAATCATCTGGCAGGGAGAGAAAGAGGGCCCAACTGTAAAAGAAATTAAACAAGCTAGAAGCAGGAAAGCCAGAGATAGAATTATTCCCTGTAACAAAGTGAAGTTTCCTTTGGTGATAACAAATGGGCACAACATAGCCTTGTAGCCATTCTGGAATGCAAGAGTTCAGAGGCCACCTTTAGGCATTAGAAGTGGTAATGGGGGATGGACACAATGCCAAGCTGAGGCACCCTACGCCAGCACTCTCAGGACTGACACTAATGAAAGTGTTGGAATGGATTCTGACATATCTTTCCAGACTCCTTCTAGACTCTGTCCAATGCATCATTCACTCATACTTGTCAAATATGAGCATTTAAGCAAAAATGTGTGTTTAATTCACCTCAAGGAATACAATAAAAATTCCTGAACATACTCTTAGCCATCAGGGTACTCTGATCCATTTTCCCTAAAAAGACAACTGGAAGCTTTGTTTTCTCCATCTTTACTGCTACTTATTACGTCTCTTCTGCCAGAGGCTGCCCTGAACCAAGTCAACAGAGCTGGATTCGGCTTCCCATGCAACCACTTCAGTTTAGTCCAAACATGCCTTCACCAGAGTGACCTACTATTTGATCACAGAATTGTAGAGTGGTTAGGGTTTCAAGGGACCTTAAAGGTCATCTAGTTCAAACACTGGTGCCATGGCCAGGGACCAGGTTGCTCGAAGCCCCATTCAGTCTGATACTGGGTTCAAACTTAATCAGGGGAGATTAAGGTTTAACATTAAGAAAAAATTCTTTACTGTAAGGGTGGTGAGGCACTGGAATAGATTGCCCAAGGAAGTTGTGGATGCCCTATCGCTGGCAGTGTTCAAGGCCAGGTTGGATGGGACCTTGAGCAACCTGGTCAAGTGGAAGGTGTCCCCTGGCAGGGGGTTTGGAACTGAATGTCCTTTCCAACCCAAACCATTCTATGATTCCCACCAAAAAAGAAAAAAAAGTTTCTCTAGATCTTCTAACCAATATCAAACTTCATATATATTATCTACCTGCTATACATCCCTCCACAGCTTATTATTTTTCTTCCATTTATTGCAAAGCCTAAGCCTCTGTCAGTTTTAAAGCAAGGAAAAAATACCATAACTTGAATGGAAATAAATATTTGGATGGAGGAAAAAAACCAAACAAACAAAAAAAGAAAAAGTCTGTCTACATTTGAAAGGCACGTTTCATTTGCTAAACACAAGCACATTTCACATATACACAAATAGAAAGGAACTATTTAAAGATACCTTGTAAGCTTGACATATGCACAAAGAAAACAAGAAATCAGTATCAGCAGATCTATGAACTGAATTTTCCATGTTAACATGATGAATGTAAGTGCAACATTTCTTAATGATTATAATATGGGATTTTAAGACAGAAAACTGTCTACATCCAGCACAATATTAAGATTTATCAAATCATACACAGAAAATAAATCAAAAAAAATCTAAAACAATACCAGAAGAGCACAAGCAGTCATGTCAAAATATCTAAATACCAGCATTTAGTTTCACTTTCTATTCCTTCTTTTGAGCCCTGGGTGCAGTCTAAGAATAGCATGCAAGTGCTACTTAGTCTGGACATTTGGATTGTGAAGTGTCAAAAAGGACACTGTTTCATTTGGCAATATGAGAATCTTAGCGGTACCAATTTACCATGCTCAGAAGTGATTGAAAGAAAAAATTCTTATCTTCTTATTTTTATTCTACTTCTTTCTCTTCTCTAATCTCCTCTAATCCACTCAGAAAATTATCAGCTAGGATTTTGTCCATGTCAAGTTTTTGAACTGAGGGTGTTTTTTGCTCTAGCTTTGCTCTCAGAAGCATGACAGCCCTTGGATCACTTTTGCAATGGGAATTGAATTTTTTGCCCACTCATAACTCAGAGAATTGCAAAAGGATTTTGGATTAAACGCACAAAAGGATTTCATCTCCCATATTTTACCTTACCATTTCAGTAAAGTTTCCTACTCGGGTGCTGTCTATCCCATAGATGTCTTCATGCATATAAGACATTACCTTCATGGTTTAAAGGCTTGCTGTAGGGTACAAAAACCTAAACCCCAAGAAGACAATTGGGAACTTCTCCAATAACAGAAAATGACCCTTAGATCTCATAAGAAGACATACTACAGCTTTTGGCACTGTGAAGATCATACCTAAAAATCCCACAGATATTGAACATATGATTTGAACGAATTTCTTAAAGTACTATATCCTGTTTTGTCCTGTCATAGTCAATTATTTGATTTATAAACATAACTTTAAATAAGCTAGCTTCTTCCTGTAGTTGCTCAGACCTCACTTGCTGATAATTAGAAGCCGCCTTTTAACTTCCTTGGTAAGTTTCCTCTTGGTAATTTTATACCTACTTACTCATTTGCCAGCATGAATTAGCTCCTTATCTTCCTTGTGCATTTACAAATAGTAACCTTAACTCGGCCTTTTGTTCTTTTTTTAACCTGAGCTGTTCCTAGACTGTGTATTTGACTGAGGCCTAAGCCAAGAGCTTTGTGCCTCTATCTTCATCTGAAATGCTCCGTAACATGAAATCCTTGCAGGTCAGAGGCACTGTATTGTAGCCTCCTCTGAGCAGTGCTGAGGACTGTGTTGATAAACACTGTAGCCGCAATAGTGAATAATTAAGAAAACTATGATTGAGGGCTGTTCAAAGAACTGTTGTTCTTTAGCCATCTGTTTAAGCAGCTGTTAATTAACCCAGCATCATGCCATTCACAGTCTGATACAAGTCCCAGTGAAAGGCAGTGCTGTTCATTGCCCCCCATCAGATAAGGAAAAGAGAAACATTTCTATGGGGTCTTATTTCAGAAGGGTCTGTTAATCTTCCAGGTTGAGACTGCTGACCACCAGCATAATCAGCTTTTCTACACTCAGGCAGAATTTGATGTTGATACATGTCTCGCTGCAACTATCAGCTGGAAGGGAATAGGTGGTGATCTCAGCTGCGGCAAGCAGCCCAGAACAACTCCTACCTGTAAACAGACAGCCTTTAATTGCGCACAGACTAGAGAAAAAAATCCACACTCTCACAGGTGTTCACTGCTTTCAGGCGGGAGGTGAGAGGCCTCAAGGCTAGTATTTGTCATGAGTGCTTCTCCCCTGCAGTTAGGCCATCTGCCTGCAGATGAAAGAGGCAGCTCCTTTCAGGCAACATGTCCTACAGGGTGCTAACTACCAGCACATCTAGGTACTCAATAGTGTTCTCATGCAGATTCATAGGTGGTTTTGCAGGAACTTCACTAAGCCAACATGTTGAGCTCAGTCTCTGATCCCAAGATCAAGCTCTGTCCCATCCGCTTTGCAGGCTGGGAGGAAGTGATTTTTTACTACACACTGCAGGAGAAACCACAGGCTCTCAACAGTTGAAACACAAACCAACAACTTTACTGTAAACCTCCCTAAAACTGCTCTGGGGGAAGAAAAGTCTTGGCAAGTTCTTGTTCTTCTAAAAAGTCTGAAATAGAGGAAGAAAAAGAGAAAGAAAACAGAGAAATAGACTTACCGACTCGTGGATTCAGTGGTGTCTTCTCGGTCATCGAGTGGAAATTCTTTCCTTTGAAATTCGGTTGTAGTCCTCTGAGGTACTTAACAATCCTTAATAACATCTTTACGGCCAGTGAATATAGCAAGACAGACAAACACCCCACACCTGCAGGACATCTTTGCCTTTTGATAAGGTCAGGCCTTCTTGGAACCCTCCCTGAGGTGAGACTTGTTTCCATGTCTGCACATGTGTCATGAGCTGTTCTGGAACTTTCCAGCTGGTGGCCGGGGGATCTGGTGAGCCCCAGACCCACTTAACTCAGTGCCTGGCAGGCACTGCAGTGTTTGTACTGCTGTCTCCGGGTACTTTGCTGCTGGGGCAGTTGATCTTTGAAGCCTCAGGGCAGACAACACAGGAAACCATCCCCTACTTGGTGAGCAGGATCCTCTTCTGGCCCCAGCCATCTGCCCAAGTGGGAGCGCATGGTGAGTTCCTCCTATCATTTGAGTTGTTTAGAGGTACACACAAAAAGGGTCTCTTGACTGTCACAAGCTCCTGCTGCAACAGTGAGGTGTTCTTACCCGTGTTCCAACTCGCAGTGATCTCCCCAAACTACCTGGCAGGTCAAAAACTCTGTACCATATTGCAAAAAAGATTCATGCTACAGACAATGAAATTAATGATTCATCATTTCAGTAAGAAAAACCTAGTCTGACAAATTGCAGGATCATTTTTTCACTTTTATTATGTCACACTGGCATCTTGTAGACTTTCAATGACTAATACAAGCAGACTTTCGTGTTTCTCAGCAGTTTCCAACTAATGAGATCACAACTTCCTGAAAAAACTCCTTTCATTAGTTCCTAAATGAAAGACACTGTAGTCTTCAGTGTTTGTTTCTATTCTGTTGCTTCAGTTCTCAGCTATAACAGATTCTTCCTCCTAATGTAAGCTATCAGGAAATTTTATCAATACATATCTAAACTTTGTGCCAAGAAAATTAAAAGGAAAGCTGAATAGAATTATGTTGTGGCTATTTCTCCAGGAGTTTCATGGCTAGGAGATACAGGTTTGCCATTACCAATAAAAAAAATTATGTCTTTAGCACAGCAGTGCCAGTATGCAGCTTCTCTGTGGCCTGAGCTGGGCTTTGCTGATTCAGCCCCTGCCCTGAGGTGCAGAGACTGCTGCCTCCCCTGCTCCAGCTTCAGCTTTGGGGGATGGTCCCTCTGGGGAGGGCGTGACACACAGCCCTCCCCACCATCCACAGTCCCTAATGGACAAACAGTGGCCCTTGGGGAAGTGGGTGTGGAAGCCATTGCAGGCTGCAGTGGGAGAGGGAAGTGGGCTGTGATGAAGAAAGAACCTTAGAAAACTACAGCCAGAAAAAGCCCAAGTGTGAGCAGGAGAAAACTCCACCTTGACTATCATAGGCCTCCCTGAAGAGAAGTCGGGATACTGAAAACTTGCTACATGCCTCCTCACCCAGCTAAATATCTTTAGGACATAGAGGAATATTGGACAGGTGAACACACCACCAGAGGAAAGAGTCAGATAGTGGGAAGATTGTCATGTATAGCAGCTTCTGCCTTTAGTATTACTTATAAGATCTGGTTTGTATTGATAACATAATTTGGACAATAAGTGTCAATATCATTTTAACTGGACTAATAACAGTATTTGTTGCATTTTGGCTACACTGTTAAAACTTTTAATCAGACTAAAAATTAATTCTCATCTTTACTCATATTTCTCCATAACAAAATTTTAACTATCAAAACTTCACTTGACTTATCTGTCCATGTCAGTAGCTCTCTTTCAATATGATGTGTCCATGCATATTCTTTAGTTAATTCTTTCCCTATACTCCGTTTCCCTTTCAGTCCTTTTCTCTAGCTTCACTTAGTTTTCCCTGCGTACACCATAGCGTTTATCTGAAATCCAGACAGATAAGATCTGCTGCCTCCTTTTATCCAAAAAAATGTCACTGGTGTCCTTCAAAGATGAATTAATTTGGTCAGTTGTGATCCACATTCATTAATCTACATGACAGTTTTCATTTATGTCTTCAACCTTTAGTTCAAACCTTTTCTAAAGCCGGAGCCTACAACTCAGGTAAGTAGTCAATCCACAAAGAACTATCACTGAGTATATCCCTGTTCCTTGTCATTGGTTTCCTTCAACCTCTCCTAGACACAGTCATGCCTTTACATGTCAGCTCCTTTCTGCAGTTGCTCTCCTTACCCTTCATACTTACTTTTGTTCCTGAAAGACAGCAAAGAGGGAGAAATGGAAAGCGGAGAAATAAAGGCAAACAATATATGCAACTTTTTTTCCTGGAATTTGCTTCTCACAGAAAAAATGCTCAGTCCATGTAGCTCAGTCCAATCTGTAGAGAGGTAATTTGCTGTTCTATTCACAACATGTAATAATCTTTCAATCAGTGAATTATATTTTTAGGACAATGAACAGCAGTGCAAAGGGTACACCACAATACTTGACACATAAAATGTTAGACACTTTCAGTTTTATAACAACCCTTCTATAACTCATTCCCAAAAGCTACAATCACATGCACACACAGAGACTGATGCAACCCACCTACTGTGTGGGTGAGTATCCACTACATGCAAATCAGTCTGTGGAGATCAGGGTGCTACAGCTAAGCATGCACCCCTGCCACTGCTGCCACTCCACTAAGGCACCTGCTGCGAGCAGAAGCCCCATGTGGACCCACAAACACTATTCCCATGCTGTGGGTCACTGGCAAGGTGCAAGCTGCTTCTGCGTCCTGAGAGGCACTGGATCTGGCCCAGGCAGGGATGGGGATGCCACAGGGTGATGCCCAGCAATGCCTGAACAGGATCACTGCTCCTCATCCTGCTCCAAGGCATTTCTCCCCACCTTTTGCAAATTTCTTTGTTTCTTTTATACTTGTTTTCAGGTTGAATCCTTTGTATCTTTTTGTAATTCCATGGTTAATACTGAATACGGCTGTTGGTCAACTTCCTTTTTAATTCTAAGAGTTGGGGGCAAACCTCTTCTCATACAGTTTTGCATTTTCTGATTTACACACACACTCTTACCCTGACATTTCTGTCATACCAGCTGCTGTTATGAAAGCCATCTTCCAAGGGTGGGCTCTTGTGTTCTTGCCATACACAACTGTACAATACATAGCCCTGGCCAAACAGCAAATGCTATCCCTCAGCCCCTTTCATTAAAAGCAGTGGACTTAAGGCTACATCTAGCTTATTTTACTGCTAAAGGCAGACTGAATTGTCTGATGCTTCTTAAATGTGGTTGGTATATATACTATTCTACTATCATACAGCACTATGCCTGGTTCAGCAGACACATTAAAAATCATTGCTTGCTAAACCTGTGGTTGTGTTTGCCCGTTTACAATATTATAGGAATGAGATTGTCAGGTCCCACAAATGAAATATATTAAAACCACTTATATTCTATTCTCATTACATATAATATTCTCTTTTTTTTTTTTTTTAATGGACTCAGTGGCCCACTTGTCTTTGCTGTGTTATTCTCCTTACTAAAATCTGAGACAAAGTTGTTGAACTATCTTCAGACAGCTTAGAGGCAGACAATAATTACTACCTGGCTTATTCTCACAACATTCCACTCTCCAAAAAAGCAAACCCAATTCTCTTCTCCGTATTTTCTTAGGAGAATAAATGACAAAAGATGCAGTGTTATAATTTCTTTTGCAAAGAGTTATTTCCATTCTTGTCAAGTATGTCCTTATTTCTGTTTTTGTAATATCTAAGAGTATTTTTTGTTCGGTCTTTTTTTTCCAGTTTTTTGCAGTCTTTCACCTTACTCCTGATACTTCTGTTAACTTGGTGTCCTACTAATATTTTGTGTCTTTAAGTAAAGATTAAACATAGAAAATATTTTAGAAGTCTTTTAAAAGCTTGAGATTTTTTTGTATTTTTTATGAAGTATTTAATGTGAAAAATGGCTTTCATAGTTATATTATTTGCAGCTTATTACATTTTAATATGTGCAGTCTTCTGATAGTTGAGATATTAATGTTATTACAAAGAGCATTATTCTATGTGTTTATGACATGTAGCCATCAAGTTGAA
Source organism: Ara ararauna (assembly GCA_028858755.1). Taxonomy (NCBI): domain Eukaryota; kingdom Metazoa; phylum Chordata; class Aves; order Psittaciformes; family Psittacidae; genus Ara; species Ara ararauna. The sequence continues at coordinate 43,868,351 of CM054379.1, read as the reverse complement.
CTGTCCTATATTGCTGCATGTTAGAAAACAGAGAACCAAATGGTCATCTAAAAACCTCTGTGAATATCAAGATTTTTCTTTTTTTTTTTACAGAGAAACTCAAACATGCAAAATGTCTCACCCAAAAGACAACACAAAGTTATGCAACAAACCTGCAGCAAAGCAACCAACAGAGACCCAAACTCTTGAGCTTCTCGATTATTCATTTCTCTTGCAGGAATGAAGCTTCTTTTTCCTTTGCTAAGCTCACTGGTATTGACAGGAAATAGGATTAACGGTGGATTTAGTGAAGGTTGTGGTGACAAGTGTCATAGCCAGAGGAGAGCAATTCCAAAGCAAAGTTTCAGACACTGAGAATGGGTTTCAGACTGAAATAAGAGTTTAAAGAAAAGCATTCCCTCAGGTCTAAAAGCATTTGTATGCATCTGTAACAACAACAAAGCTAGGACTCAGAAAAAAAGAAGATACTTGGGCTGATGTAATTAATTTGTACCAAGAGTGAAATCCCAAGGGAAAAAAAAATCTGTATTATTTCTGTATGTGATTTTTCTTCATTTCCCTTCTCTAAGAGAAGGAGCAGAAAGCAAATCAGCTCTTTATGAGACAAAAAGAAATCAGCTCAGGAAAGCAAGTAATTTAATGAAAGTACAGTGAAATTACTGCTGGAGTGAGAAGTACATGTAGGCTTCTGCTGCTGCAGAAAAGAGGGGAAGGGGTTGAGGGTAAATATGCTGTAATGCATTGATTTTTCTACAGGTTTAAGGTAGGTGTTAGATCAGAAGAGATAATCCCCAAAGTCCTTTCTAGTCTAATTCCCTATGAAACGCTGGGAGATTGATGCATTTTTTTCTGCAGCATCCACAGGAGCTGGCTGGAAATGCAGCGCTTTCCTTAGGACTCTGCTGAGTAGAATTTCCACCCATCTTTCCTGTGAGTCACTGTGAGCTCGCTGAGTCATTACTTTTATGTGAGTCACTGTGAAGTCATTGTGACATGGGGAGGGGCAGGGACTGCAGGAGAGTAAGGCCCAGCAGGGGAGTCTCATGGAAATGGGCTTCTCAGGGTGGCAAAGTGGCTGTGGGAGTGAAACAGGCAGGTACTTAGTCCAGGCAGGTACTTAGTCCATGCTTTGAGATGCAGGTGTGAGGTGATAGCATAAATAAGTTCAAAATCAAATACAGCTGAAAAACTGGCAAAAGAAAAAGATAAATAGTGAGAGACTGGAGGAACGTGGAATGTGTTAAAGGATAGCAGCGGACCTCTTTGTGATCTTTAGTTCACCTGGACTATCAAAGCTTTGTGCCATTCCCTTTCTGCCCCACTTCACAATTACCCCAAATACTTACAAATTTTATTGAAGAATCAAATCATATTACTGAATGCTTGTAACTTAACACTTAAGAAAAAGAAGATACACATTTAAAACGACTGGCATTGCAATCCCCAGCTCTGAAGGATATTTAAAATTAATATCTTACTTCTAGCCTGAAATCAAACAAAACAGTAAGTAGAAATAAATGCAAGGTAATTTACTTCCTGACAGTTTTACAAACTCAGTTTATTAGAGCTGTGCTATTGTTGTATAATTTAATCACATCTAACGTGTGTCATTTTCATTTTAAAAGCATTTTGGTTAGATTTCTTTAAAAATCTCATATACATCAAAGTGCCATTAACTCTGAATTAATTGCAAAAGAGGTGTTGGGCTTGTTGCAATACTCTGATCTCTTTTACTTGGGTTTCAGAGTGGTTTCAATAGGAAGGAGAAATCAAAGAATTAAAATGTCACTGTATTGGATCTGGCTGGGATGGAGTTAACATTCCTCATCACAGCCCATATAGTGCTTTGCTTTGTATCTGTAGCTAGAATCTTGTTGATTACACACTAATGTCTAGGCTGTTGTTGAGCAGTGCTCACACAAGCATCAAGGCTGCCTCTCCAACCTTCCCCCTACAGGCTACTATGTTGGAGTGAGCAAAAGGTTAGTAGCCAGGACAGCAGACCCAAACTGACCAAAGGGATATTCCATACCATATGAAGTCAGGCTAAACAATAAAAGCTAAAAGAAAGGAGGAGGGGGGTGGTTGTGAGGCTTTCATTCAAGCTATTCTGTGATTCTGTGTTCGTCTTCTGAAACAACTGCTGTAATGAGGCCCTACTTCCCTGGAGGTGGCTAGGTATCACCTGCTGATGGGAAGTAAAGAATAAATATTTTGTATTTCCTTTGCTTCCACATGTGGCCTTTGCTTTCTTCCCTTAAATTGCCTTTCTCTCAGCCCATGAGTTTTTGTATCTTATTCTCTCCCCCTGTCCTGCTGAGGAGGGGAAGTAAGAAAATGGCCCCTGGCAGCGAGTCAGCATCAATACAATCCTTCTTGTGGATCCCAACCTGGGGCTCTGGAGGAGTTTGAGATGTTGGTACTGCCTCATAAGAACAAGCAGTAAAGTACATGAAAAATTTGGGGCCTCTTGAGAACCTTATGGTTCTAATCACTCAGATGAGGGAAATAAAAAAAAAGATGATAAAAACTGCACATTGGCTTCCTACTGTTTTAATGTTAATATTTTTAATACATAATGGTTTTGCAAGACATTTCCTGCCACCTCTCCATGTAAATAGAGGACTTTCTTCTGGGCAATGGTTTCAGTGCAGTGATTTTTCTGCTAATCTTTCTATTGAGTTCATTTAAAATCCTAAACTGCTGTCAACCTTTTCCTTGCCAATTCTATTTCTATTCTCTTCCTTTTCAAGAATTTTATGCTGTTATCTTGTATTTCCGGACTTGTGCATATACTGAATGCCACGTTTTAACCTTCTCTTCCAAGTTCCTATTAGTTTTCTTTTCTATCACTGTACTGCATGTTGCAATTGGATGTTTAAGACCATACCAGTCTATAGAAATCAACAGCAAACATACTTTGTTCTTAGAAGTTAGTGTTTAAGTTATGAGTAATACATGAAAATAAAGTCAAAACGGTTGCATCTCTTTTCTGCAAATTCACACCTGATTGAGAAATAATTACTAGATGTCTAATGTTAATTATATATGTGGAATAATTGCCTGACATAATCTAAGTCTTCAGTCTGAACTTCTGAATTTAGCGCTCATTCAAGTCAATGGGAAAAGGTCAGCTGACTGTAGTGCAAAATATACTGATATGTGTTGGTTTGTTGATGTCTCAACTGAAGAAGAGCAGCATTGTAGCAGAAGAAATAATGGATTTAAGGTACACCCCACAGGTATCTTTTCTCTGAGATGTAACTGTTACAGCTTTTTACAAGATGCAAAATATTTCTGTGCTTATGTTCAGCCATCTCTTTTGCCTCTGCTTTTCAAAATAGTGGCATGACTCCAGCTACCTCTTCTATTCCCTGTATCTTCACTCAAAAATAATCTCACGCTGTCCTTTCATTCCCAGAGACTTAAAACAGGAAACAGGATTTTCTAAACCAGAATGATAGTCTCTCAAACTGCATGCACACATAAAATTAATACCTACTTATTCAGAACATCTTTTAAAGTAGCTTCTATTAGAACTTCATGACACTTCATCTTTAGATGTTAGGCCATATTAAAATTCAAGCAAAAAGCTTCAGAACACTTCTGCTGAATCTTATCTGGTTAAGACTACCATTTTATAATTTCTTGTAGCCTATAATTGTTATTGTTGCCATCCATCATGACTTATTTGAAAAATGTATCTAGTTTCAGGTTACCTGCAACAGATGTCTTTAGAGATGCATCATTGTTTTCATCTTTTAGTATCTGATGTTTTCTTTTTTCATTTGTATGATGGGTTTCTATCCCATCATAAACTATGTCTATAATGTCATGGTAGCTTAAAGATCAGGCTTGTCCTTCAGCTCACGCTTCTTCACAGTTTGTGCGCTGTCATTCATTAAGGTAGGAGGCTGGAGCTGGCCAACTAGAGAAATTAAGCAGAGATATTAAGGCAAAGGTAAACAGCTCACATTTGAGCTGCGGTGATAAGGTGAATGCAAGTGGTCTGAGACACTGTAACCCAGAAAATAAGACATGATTGCTTGTATAAGGCTCCCAGCTGTGTGCAGGCCTAGCAGTGCAGTGACTACACCTTGCCTTGGCCTGAGCTGGGTGTCAGTGATTTAACTCCTGCCTGTGGCCAGTGATTGCTGCCTCCCCTGCTGCAGCTTCAGCTCTGGAGTTCTAGGGATGGACCCTCTGGGAAGGGGGTGACACCTGTTCCCCAGCTCCTCCTTATGAGTTTGTGCAACTGAAAACTTTTAGTGTTACTAGACTGTAAAACATCAATTTGGCTAATAATAAATTCTTAGCTCTATGTGTGTGATTTGTGCCCTTCTGTTTATAACAAACCCATGATGGTATCATCATCTAGTTCTGATAGTTTCAGCCTGATCTTGAGCACAGCTGCTAAACCAGTCTAAACGTAATCTAAGTAGGTGTAGATGAACATTAGGATAGGATGGCAGGATGGTATTGTCTTTACTGAATTGTATGTCCTTCTGTTTGAGGCATTATACATATAAAATTCAGGCAGTATCAGAAGCTTAGTTGACCAAATAACTTAGTTAGGATTTCTTCCCTGTTTTTTCTGTTGGTATTTCAAAGTAGTTTGTTGGGGTTTTTATTTTCCCCTTGCTCATATGCATTCATGTATTATATTATGCATGTAAGTCACAGACTGAAGCTATTTTTATCTATTATTTATCTTTTCCTTTCTTTGTTGTATTACTCCATCCCATGCCTTTAAAGTTAAAAGTGCGTGTTTTTGCAGCAAATATAAAAGCATGTATTTCATGCTTCAGTGCAGTGAACAATAGTTAATAGCATTCTGATTTAGTCTTACATTTGAATAAGCTTAACTATATTCTTATTTTATTTAACCAAGTTGCAGTATTAAGGAAACTCATTAAGGTTGTACTTGTTTCTTCCTCAGGGAAGGCTCAGCCGTATTTCTCCAATTACATTAATCAGCATGACAGAAATACTAAAGATCTACTCACATGGTGTTATTGTCTTCCCATAAAATGGGTCACAGAAACTAAAATATGTAGGGAAGTTATTCTTTGGATACCTCTTATTTGCAGCAGTACTGGCTTTTATTTTTAATTAGAGAATTTAATGCTTGAGAGCTGTCAGTGTGGCACATCCCACCGTCTGAAGTATTCTCTTTATGAGTATTAAATATATAATGCTTGAAATAGGTACTTAACATTTCATCGCATGTGAATCTCAGCCATGGAGAAACCACCTTTAGATCTCAGAACTGTATGTCAGAGCTTTATGTTTTATGGCAAGCTTGTAAATTATATTGAGTATCTAATTTATTCCAAACTTTAATTAGTAAAGCTTTAAATTAGAATGTGGGTTTTGGTCTGTTCAAAGGAGTCTAGTATTTAGGCCCTTCTGTTCTCAATGTGACAAAATCTAAGTCTCTTTTCCCCATTTAAATGGAGAATTGTAGTATTCTTTGAGGATGACTGTTCAAGTTTTTGTAAATTCTTATTTCCCAACATCATAGTATTTTATAACTGTGGAATAATTAGGAAATTTGGGATAATTGGGAATTAAATCTATATTCAAAATGCAGCATTGTCCACACATAAGAGAGAAACGGGCTTTCAAGGCCTCTCAGGCTAAGATGCAGCCGTACCTGGTATGCCAGGAATGTGCACTCCACAGCGGTTCCCGTAACAGGCGGAGGATAGAGCGAGGTGGAGATCTTGTGGTTATGTTCTGTCCTAACTTCAGCAGATAAAACGGGAACTAGGTGGTACAAGAAACTGATAAGCTGCATACTTGCTACCCTGAGCCAGCGGCCTGTCATCTTTTTGACAAAATACTGTCCTAGTGTGAACTTTGCTTCATTATAATACTAAAATACACACCCCTCTCCAGTGCGACCCCCCTCCGAAATAAGACCACCTCTCTCTGAGCATGCTCTCTGAATTTTTAGTCTCATATACCTTTAAATCGAGGCGAGAGAAATTTTCGCCAATGGTAATAAAGGTATGTATGACTAGAGTCACTCAAGCTCCACCTTGAAGGTAAAAATAATATAAAATAGTCCAAGAGAAAGGGGGATTTTAGGGAAGATACCATCGCGGACGAGTCACGGAAGATAACATCAACCGACTCCTGGGACCAGTCGACGGGCTGGACCTCTCTTCCCCCCCCATAGGGACGCCTGTGGGTAAGACTCGCACTGTATCCAGTGCTTTCCTAGGAAAAACTTAGAATCTCTATAGAGCTATTTTTATTGTCACCTCTATCTTTTAGAACTAAGTTGTGTCAACTTTATTAAGTGCTTGTATTCATGTAACCATTGTATGCATGTGCTTTTGCAGACAGTATTTATCACCGGCAATCCATAAGAACCTGTAACTGTTGCACCAATAAATTTAGTCAATAAGTCGTACTGTTTTGATATCTAATTGTTACTATCGGTAAATCCAGACCATTAGAGGTCCGATATAAGCGAACGTGGTTGGATTAGCCTCCAGACCATTAGAGGTTCGATATAAGCAGACGCGGTCGGGTAAAACCCAGACCATTAGAGGTCCGATATAAGCGAACGCGGTCGGATTGGCTCCCAGACCATTAGAGGTTCGATATAAGCGGACGCGGTCGGACCGATAGCAACGTATCTGAAAGTAAAACAAGGGGTTTGTTTCCCCCCCCCCTTGCCATTTAACGCAACAATAACGTAAAGCCAGCTGTAAACATCTTTCTTCAAGTACACAGGCACCTGTATTATCTGAACGACAGGACACAGGAAAACTAAAAGCTGACATTAACAGCACTGTTTATACAGAATGCTTACCGTGCTGCACAAAGAAAAACATTTTCCTCTGCTTTATGCTCTTGCAGCAGACACTGGCTGTCAAAATGTCAAAAGCAGAGACTGAATTAATTTCTGTTCATGACCTGTTTTGAGATTCTCAATTGAAAAGTTTAGCACAGGGGAGAGTTTATAGTTCTTTCAAGGGAGCAATAAGACCTGTTCTGGTTTTATGTGAATTATAGGCATCGCTGCAAGTACTTCATTGGATGAGAGTCCTGCTGTTTACTTTGTAAAGTATGGGATCTTCTGCATTATCTTCTTCATGAAACACACCTTATTTTGCCAAGCCTTTTATTTGTCTTTGTCTGGTAATGAGCAGAGAAATAAGAAAGACTTGTAAAAGAATTAAACTGAAAGTTAAGCTCCTAAACACTCTTACACAGAGCAACACTTTTTTTTTTTAATTATCATTTTGTAACTTTGGCAGATAAACACATTATTATTATTATTATTATTATTATTATTATTATTATTATTATTATTATTAATTAATTTTAGGACAGTAAAATCCATAAAGAAGAGACCAGGCATCTTGTTGTTTGTGTCACAGGACTACTTAATCTCATCTGTCAATAGAATTCTTTCTATTGAACAAGGTAAAAGAGGTGATGATGTAGGGGAAATGCATGGGGATACAGTGTCATGGGCATAAAAGCTAGCCTAGTAGGGCTGTTCTAAAATGAATGTGTGCTTGATTAAGGAAGCTGGCTATAAACATTATTATTACTTGATTCAACAACCGTAATATGTAAGTGAATTTTATCTCAAAGATAAAAAAGGAAATCAAAAACATATTCTACTGAGACTGTACACTAATCACATTGTTCTTAGATGAATTGTTAAACTTGCATAAGGTCACAGTTATAATAGCCTGAAGATTCATGAGGAACTGTAGTGAGAGGACAAGGGATAATGGGTTCAAACTTAAACAGGGGAGGTTTAGACGGGATACGAGGAAGAAATTCTTTGCTGTAAGGGTGGTGAGGCACTGGAATGGGTTTCCCAGGGAAGCTGTGAATGCTCCATCGCTGGCGGTGTTCAAGGCTGGATTGGAAATAGCCTTGGGTGACATGGTTTAGTGGGAGGTGTCCCTGGCCCTGGCAGGGGGATTGGAACTGGATGATCTTAAGGTCCTTTCCAACCCTAACTATTCTATGATTTTAGATAAAAGTAAGCATCTTTCCATAAAAGCTGTTATTATTTTCCTGTTAGTATTTTGCTTTTCCTTAGAAGCATTGGTAATCTAGGTTTGTATTGCTGTTTTTAAATAAATAATAAAATCAAATTAAATAATTCCTGTTGGGTAGAAATTGCTGGAAAACAACATAAGGCTACTTATTTCTCTCAACTTTTGCATGTATTGGTTCAATTTTGTAGTCATCTGTATTATAATTATCGATTTGAGATCAACATATATATTCATGTGCATGTCCCAATTTTTTTAAGGAAAATTATCAAAAAGAAAGTTAAAAACGGCAACTTGTGGCAAAGCAAAGATACTTTGTTTTCGTATTTATCCCTTTGATTTTTTAATGAAGGGTTTAGCTTGGTTTTTATGTAATCTTGAGGTTGCTATTATTGGCTGGTGATCTTATGGTGAAGATTTAGGTGTGCACCTCAATTCATTTAGGTATTCCAGAGGCACTTACATTCTCATTTTCAACAACCTTTTCCCTAAAATTCACTTCAAAGCTTCAGCTGATACTAAAGATAGCTACATGCCCATCTATGAATATTTTAATTCTAGTCAAATACTACTATAACCTTCAGTTGACTGCCTAATAATATTTAACATTTCTACTAAATTAAATTTCACTATATACTTAAAATTTCATTGTATGTATAAATTATAAATTCCATTATATGTACATATTTTCCCAGTCAGGATTCCAGCAAGTTTTTTCCCTATGTCCTACACTACTAGCATGGGCTTCATTCAAGGTATGCCATAGACGTCCTATGAAATCACTTTTTTTTGCTTTTGTTTGCTTATATTTTCACCATAGAATCATAGAATCACAGAATAGCTAGGATTGGAAAGGACCTTAAGATATCTACTTCCACCCCCTCTGCTATGTTTAAGGACACCTCACACTAGACCATGTCGCCCAAGGCATTGTCCAACCTGGCCTTGATTTATCAGTTGAGTTCCTGTTTTTGTTATATTGCCTGTCTCACAGCTGTATCATACAATATTCATTCCTTTCTTTGTGCACAAAGCAGCATACCTGAGCAATGCCCAGTATGTTCCATATATAAATTCATTCTACAAAAAATGGTGACCACTGAACAGAGGAAGCAGAGGCAAATTACAGTATTTTTATCTTGTGAGAAATAATGGTTCCAAACTCCAGAGATATTTGCCTATATACTTTGCTTTATCAGTGTTTGACCAGAATCTTGATTTACATGCAATCTAATTGTATTCCGCATGTTAGGAAAATCACAGCATGGTTCTATAAGGAAGTTATAGTGTGCTTTAATGAATAAACATGGCACGCATATGCCACGAAGTGGGGGCTGGATCACCATCTAGGGCTGATTGCTGAATAACTTACCTGTGTTTATTTTTCAACAATACACAACATGAGGCATGTTTTTGTGGTCTTTTTGCCATTGTATTAATTAATTTTCCCTTAACTTTTTTAATAAAAGAATATCAATGAACAGCATCTTAATTAGTCTTATTTAATTTTTAAGCTTTGTACTGTCTTTTTACAGAAACTGTAATGAGTATGTGAGCATCTTCTGATGAGTATGCTTTTGTGTTTTATTTTCGAATACTGTCACCCTATCTTCCTTCTCTGTTGGCAGATGAATCCTATTTGATTAGTATGGTAAATATTTAATACCTTTTTTTCTGACAACAACTGGGGCCTGATTATACTAATGTTGAACTCATTAGTGAATATGCTTGATTGTAGTTTACATTTTTGCCTTCATTCTATGACTCCTAGACTTCAAACACTGAAGCAATTCAGGTCAAGTCAAGGAGAAACTGGCTATGTTAGCTGGGCATTTTATACATTGTGCATCTAAAGTGCATGCTTTGGTTCTGTGCATGAAGATCAGGTCAAGCAGGTAGGAAGGTCAATTTTTCCAACCATTAGACTCCTTTGCACCATAAGGAGTATATTGCATACGATGGATTCTTGCGTTAAACTGTGTCTATCCTAAAGACAACACAGGACCTTAAACTTACACAGCTAAAAGAAAGTGCTTTTAATTCCAGTTGGCAGGATAACCATTACCTCTTTAATTATTTCTGTAAATAAGTACATCACTTATTTAGTGATTAGTATAGTATACTAATATTCTCTACTAGAAACAAAGGATGTAAGTTTAACACTTCAGCTTACTTCTAGCAGATTATTTGGGGAGTTTTTTACTTCTGGAAAATTCATTTTTCTGACGCTGTCTTTTTCTCATTTTACTGAGTATAGAACCTAAGTTCTTAATATAGAGGAAAATAAAGTTGAATGCTAAAATATTCTTATAGATCTAGAAGTTCAGGAATGATTAGCAAATGGAAAGGGAGTGGTAATTAAAGTATTCCCTTGAGCAAAAATTGGTGATCCTGTATACTTCTTTCCAACATTTCTTTTACTGTATAAATAATTCAGGATCCTTTTCTTCATTCTCTGTGACATAGTTTAATGGTGGTCTTGGCGGTCCTGGAGGAATGGTTGGACTTGATGATCTTAAAAGTCTTTTACAACCTAGAGGATTTTTTGATTCTATGATTCTATGATCCTCACCTTTCGTTTTGGATATTTAAAAAAAATATTTGTAAGATATTGAACTAAACAAACTCTAGACACTTTTCTTACTGAAATGATTTGGCTCATTGTCTTTCAGTATTAAATGTGCTTTTCAGCCATTAAATGTTATTGCATTCTTCTTTGAACTTTCTCATGTTTATTAACACCTTGAACTATGAACGCTGAAACAGCATTCCAGTAATGGTTATTCCATAGCCAAAACCAAAGTCAATGTCTAGACTTGCTAATATTTTAGAGTTTGCACATCCCACAATCATTTTATCTCTTTGAGCCTACGTCTTACTGTAGGAGTTCATTCACATTCATCTCATTATCCACTACAAGTGCCAAATCTTTTTCAGAACCAAGATTACAGTTCCACATTCTCTACTTTTGTTCAATGTTGTTTTTCTGGTTAATTAACTCTTTGTCTTATATTTCAGTCCATCAGTTGAACTATTTAAAAGTCCAGGGTAAAATCTCCAAGAATGTACAAGTAATATCTCCATTATGAATAATTTTGTTTGCAGTGACTTCTGAGGCCTAGAACTTCATTGAGCTTTTAGTCCATTTCTGTGTGTTTTGCTAGTTTCATATCTTCCTATTTTAAAAGTTATTTTTTGAAAAAATAGGTATATTATAATATTCAGTCTACATAATGCTGTATTGCATTAACTGTTAATGAATAATTGCATCCTAGTCAATACATGCTCTGGTTGGTACCTTATATTGTACAAAATACACAGAAAAAAAACAGGGTTACAGAGGAGGTGCCACCTGATTAGTATACTTTTTGCATAAAGAGGGAAAGTACAATCTTTAAAGTGTCCTAGAAAAGTATGTCTACTGTAAGGTCTGAAAGAGAAACAGTACTGTACAGTGCTGCTAAAGAAATCTTTTCAAGATACTAGCCTGTAATCTAGAACCTTTGAAAAAAAATAAGAAGGAAGTATTGTTTTAATGTTTTTACAAGTAGGATTGTTAATGTAGTTCTCATGAAGGACTAAAAAAAAAAAAAAAACAATTAAAACCACACATAATCCATTTTTTAGGATTTAATTTTTGCAAAGGAGCAATCTAGGTAGCTTTGGTTAACTATGCAGCAGTGTAAACGTATGAAATACATGATTCATTCTATCTCCCTTTTAAATATTGTGCTTCCACATTGTTGAGCTACAGTTTATTTTTTTGGTCTCAAACGAGCCTAGATAAGAAAATGAGAATTTGATCATGCTTTGTATTTTATTTTCCGGTGACCATTTGTCATGGGTTCAGCAGCAGCAGTCATTTTTCTCCTCCTTGGTAGCTGGTGCAGTACTGTGTTTTTGACTTTCGGCATGGGAAATGCGCTGATAGCACCAGTGTTTCGGTTACTGCTTAGTGATGTTTTGGTCTGACCAAGGACTTTCTGAGCCTCATGCTGTGCCAGGGAGGAGGGGAAGCCGGGAGGAAGCAGAGACAGGACACCTGACCCAAACTGACCAAAGAGGTTATTCCATACCACAGCACGTCATGCCCAGGATGTAAAAGCAGAGAGCAGGGACCTGGAAGGGTGGGGGTGCACTGCGTGGTTGGACTTGGTATCGAGTGGTGAGCAGTTGTATTCTCTTTCCTTGGATATGCCTTGTCATTATTATTATTGGTGGCAGCAGCAGTGGTCTTGTGTTATACCTTAGTTACTGGACTGTTCTTATCTCAACCTGTGGGAGTTGCATTCTTTTGATTCTCCTTCCCATCCACCCGGGAGCGGGGGGAAGAAAGAGAGGGGAGTAAGTGAGAGAACGGGCTGCGTGATTTACAGCTTAAACCACGACACCATTTGGGAAGGGTGGATCTTAATGATCTGTACATTTCCATGTCAACCAACAGAATGAATTCATTGACATTTATGTCTTAAACAGTATGCGTGTATTTGCTGTCAAGTGTTATTTGGCTGTACAAATATTTATCTGCCATAGCATTGACTGTATTAGCATAATCTGACAAATAATCAATATTTGTCTGAAACTTTAGAGTCCTGACAGCTAATCCTAAAGAGCATAATTGGATGAAGAACCATGAAGAAGATTATATGATATTTGACCTACTTCCAAAGTTTTGCATATATTCTACAGTTTCAAAGATTGACAATTTCAGATTAACTGTTATGATCCCAGATTAACTGTTAAAATCCTGACCAAGTGCAAGGCCTTCCTTAACCTTGGTCAGGGCAACCCCTGGTATCAATACAGACTGGGGATGAAGGATTGAGAGTACCCCTGAGAAGAAGGACTTGGGTGTGATGGATGAAATGTTAAATTTGAGCTGGCAATGTGCACTTGCAGCCCAGAAGGCAAATCGTATCTTGGGCTGCATTTAAAGGAGCGCGGCCAGCAAGTCAAGGGAGGTGATTCTGCACCTCTGCTCTGGTGAGACCTCAGCTGGAGTACTGCATCCAGCTCTGAAGCCCTCAGTACAGGAAAGATACAGAACTGTGTGAGTCTGTACAGAGGAGGACCACAAAAATATCAGAGGGATGGAACACCTTTCCTATGAAGAAAGGCTGAGAAATTTGGGGTTGTTCAGCCTGGAGAAGAGTGAAGAGACCTCATTACAGACCTTCAGTTCTTAGAAGGAGCCTATGAAAAGGATGAGGAGAGACTTTTCAGCAGGGCCTGTTGCGATAGGATGAGGGATTTGAAATTCACATCTCAGGACCTTCCTTGCTGGAAATATGATTATATAGCTTGCTATTGTAGATTAAATCTGATCCAGTAGTAATTTCCTCCTTTTTTTACAACTACTGGAAATGTTTAATTAAAAAAATTCCCCCTAAATCTCAATCTAGAAAATAGTTAAAATTAAGCTAGAATGAATCTTTCTTACTATGCATATGTGTGATACTGCTAGGCCCAAAGGCTGTTCCGTAAATTATTTCTGGATATCTTGCAAAAGTAAATGTCAGAGATTTCAAATTGAATAACAAACACATATGCACATGTATACACTTGTAGCTATTTGTCAGATTTAACAGAGACTCAGCAAGACCAGAATTTGTATAACCTTAAATTCACTGCTTCACTGCTGAACCTAATCCAGTTTTCATTAACTTGAATACTCAAATCAAATATTTAATTGTTTTGATCAAGAGGAACCCAAGAAGCATCAAGACATCTATTAAGAGGAACCCAAGAAGCATCAAGACTTCTATTAGATAATATTTTCTTAAATTCTTACTATAAAAGCCCAGTTGTTCTCATATAGCTGTAGCTTTTAACAGAAGAAGCAAAATAAAGTCTGTCAGCTATCAATTAAAAGCTATCAATTTAAACTACTTCATCATGTCAGATAAACTCACTTAAATGAAAAAATTACTAGTATGTTCAGCAGTATCCAGTAGTTCTTATTCTTAAAGTAAAAATTCCTGTTAGATTACTTCCTGTCAGACTGATGTTAGCACAATGTCTTAGAGGTGGATATGAACCACACCTTCAGGTCCTGACATCTTCCATTCTGAAAACTGTTACCACAAATAATTGTTAACTCTTAATTTTGCACCTGAGTTCTAGCTTTACTTTTTGAAAACGTAAAGGAAGATAAAAAGACCTAAACAAAACTCCATGAGAATATAGCAGTCCCTCAGTGGATTACAGCTCAAAACTATTCTCCAACTTGAATTTAGCATGCGCTTTGCTTTCTGCAAAAATGACACTAACTTCAAGAGCAGTAACTTCAGACAAATTTATTAAAACTTATCATTACGGACAACATCGTACTAAACTTTATGTCATATATAACCACATAAATACTGTGAGGCAATATGTCTCTCAAGCTACGGCAGTATTTCCTATTTTCTGCCTATTTTTGTTCATGTTAGTATGGCTTTATAATAGTTTTCTTTTTAATTTGGCTATAAATATCATTAAATAGGGTAAATATATCCTAAGAGTGTCTCTTGTCAATGTAAAAGTCTGTCTTTTCCAAGGTATATAATGAAATTAAGTTAAATCTCTCAATTGTATAGAAATAAGTTGCTATTATTATTATTTCTTCATTTAGGTAGCATTTCCAAACACCTGCTATCTCAGAAAATATCCTTGATGTAGCCTTGGAGTTAGATGATGTCATGGCAGTTATGTTGCTATTTACTGTCAAGCCTTTAAAGAAATTAACTTTGTATTCAAAGGCATAAAATATGTCAGAAGAAAATTAGCTAGGAAACTGAGTCAGTGTCCATTTGCATATTAAGAAGGGATTTTTCTTCAAAGATATATCAAAAGAGAGTCTTGATATTTCTCTGACCTATCATAGAATCATAGAATAGTTAGGGTTGGAAAAGATTTTAAGATCATCTAGTTTCAACCCCCCTACCAGGGCCAGGGACACCTCCCACTAAACCATGTCACCCAGGGCTATGTCCAGCTCGGCCTTGAATACCACCAGCGATGGAGCATTCACGACTTCCCTGCGCAACCCATTCCAGTGCCTCACCACCCTTACAAGAAATAATTTCTTCCTTATATCCAATCTAAACTTCCCCTGTTTAAGTTTGAACCCGTTACCCCTAGTCCTGTCACTACAGTCCCTCATGAAGAGTCCCTCCCTAGCATCCCTATAGGCCCCCTTCAAATACTGGAAGGCTGCTATGAGGTCTCCATGCAGCCTTCTCTTCTCCAGGCTGAACAGCCCCAACTTTCTCAGCCTATCTTCATACGGGAGGTGCTCCAGTCACCTGATCATCCTTGTGGCCCTTCTCTGGACTTGTTCCAGCAGTTCCATGTCCTTTTTATGTTGAGGACATGTTGTGGTTTAAGCCTCTCTAACTCACACAGCCCTTTCTCTCACTCACTTCCTCCTCTTTCTTCCCCCTGCTCCCGGGTGGATGGGAAGGAGAATTGGAAAGAATGCAACTCCCACAGGTTGAGATAAGAACAGTTTAGTAACTAAAGTATAACACAAATCACTACTGCTACCACCAATAATAATAATGACAAGAGAAATACAAGGAAAGAATACAATTCTCACCACCTAATACCAAGCCCAACCACGCAGTGCACTCCCACCCTTCCGGGTCTCTGCTCTCTGCTTTTACATCCTGGGCATGACGTGCTGTGGTATGGAATAACCTCTTTGGTCAGTTTGGGTCAGGTGTCCTGTCTCTGCTTCCTCCCAGCTCCCCTCCTCCCTGGCAGAGCATGAAACTCAGAAAGTCCTTGGCCAGACCAAAACATCACTAAGCAGTAACCGAAACACTGGTATTATCAGCGCTGTTCCCAGGCCCAAAATCAAAAACATAGCACTGCAGCAGCTACCAAGAAGGAGAAAAAATGACTGCGACTGCTGAACCCAGGACAGTATCCACCCCTTATTCTGTACCATTCACGTCATGCTCAGGTCCCACATTTTCAATATACCATCACATGTATATATATACATACACACACACACAGATGGAGAGAGATCATCTCTCAGTGCATAGACCAATCCCTAAAAAGCTTCTGAGTCCATCCAGTCCATGATATCAGGCTCCATCTTCTGTAACAGTCCTTCAGAGCAGGAGAGGCTGTGTGCAGTGTTCACACTCGTGAATAACCTGGGCAATAGTGTCCATTGCTAACTCCACCCCTCAATCATAAGTCCATCTGTATGTTGCATCTCTGCCCTGATGGCCTGAGGTGTCATGGGCACACCAGGCTCAAAATAATTCACCCTCCTCTCCAGCAGTTTCTGCAGCTTGTTGTTGGGGACTCCATACAGCTGCCTTCCATCTCCGATGCTTCCAAAGTACTGGAGGGGCCCAGTGGACTAGATACTTGCCCGTACTGTCCCACACACCCTGCCACTCATGGCTGTCCAGCCTCGGGGAAAATCTCTTGGTCCTCTTACACTGTAGTCTAACCCCAGACAAGGCCCACACCCCGCTCTGCTTAACTCTTGGGACTAGACAAAATGGTTGTGGGTAAAACGCACTGTGCATGCATGCCAACACTGTGGTCCCCACCACAATCAGCAGGCAGGTCTCAAGGGTACCCAAAGGCCACTCAAAACCTTCAGAGCTCTCAAATGAGGCTGCTGTACTTGTCACTGGGGCTGGTGTAGCTGCTGTGCTTGCCGGCTCTCTCACCACCAGCTGCTCTTTGTCTGAGTCCAGATCTCCCTCCTCTGCCTTGCTGGGAGGTGCTGCGTGGTCTACTGCATCCTCCTGGGGCTCGGGCTCATGGGGCTCTGCGGGCGGCTGCCAGGGAACGCTCTCGGCCGCCACGGGGCAGGGCTCGGCTGCAGGGCTCGGCTCCTCCGTCGTCGCCTCCTCATGCTGCTCGGCAGCCGCGCAGCTCGGCTCCTGTGGGCCGCTGCCCTGGGCCGTTTCGGCCGCCGGCAGCTCCCGGGGCCACCCCCCCTCGGCTACCCACAGCCTCGCGAAGACGGAGGCAAGGATGAAGGCCAGGACGGTGAAGAGCAGCCGAACTGCTAGGTACACATCCGCCCCCCCCTGCTTCTGGAGCCCGCCTGTATCACAAGCCATTCCAATAAAGTACAATGAAACAAGAACCTTAACCCAAACCCCATATCCGAAAATACCAGCTGCAAGTAAGGTACAACAGGCTGAAACCCGGAACTCAAGAGAATCAAAAGCAAGAACTTTGAGAGCCAATAAATCAGCACTGTGACAAGTGGCTATTAATCCTGTAGTTATCTCAACCCTTCATGCCCCAAGCTGGGTGCCAAAAAGAACTGTCGTGGTTTAAGCCTCTCTAACACACACAGCCCTTTCTCTCACTTCCCCCTCTTTCTTCCCCCCGCTCCCAGAGGGATGGGAAGGAGAATTGAAAAGAATGCAACTCCCACTGGTTGAGATAAGAACAGTTTAGTAACTAAAGTATAACACAAGACCACTACTGCTACCACCAATAATAATAATGACAAGAGAAATACAAGGAAAGAATACAATTCTCACCACCTAATACCAAGCCCGACCACGCAGTGCACTCCCACCCTTCCGGGTCTCTGCTCTCTGCTTTTACATCCTGGGCATGACGTGCTGTGGTATGGAATAACCTCTTTGGTCAGTTTGGGTCAGGTGTCCTGTCTCTGCTTCCTCCCGGCTTCCCCTCCTCCCTGGCAGAGCGTGAAACTCAGAAAGTCCTTGGCCAGACCAAAACATCACTAAGCAGTAACTGAAACACTGGTGTTATCAGCGCTGTTCCCAGGCCCAAAATCAAAAACATAGCACTGCAGCAGCTACCAAGAAGGAGAAAAAATGACTGCGACTGCTGAACCCATGTCAGGACACCAGAACTGCACACAATACTCCTAGTGAGGTCTCACAAGAGCAGAGTAGAGGGGCAGGATCACCTCCTTCAACCTGCTGGTCAAGCTCCTTTTGATGCAGCCCAGGATATGGTTGGCTTTCTAGGCTGCAAGCGTGCACTGAAGCCGGCTCACATTCATTTTCTCATTGACCAACACCCCTAAGTCCTTCTCCACAGGGCTGCTCTCAATCTCTTCTCTGCCCAACCTGTATGTGCGCCTGGGATTGCTCCGACCCAGGTGGAGGACCTTGCACTTGGCACAGTTAAACTTCATCAGGTTGGCATCAGCCCACCTCACAAACATGTCAAGGTCCTTCTGGATGGCATTCCTTCCCTCCAGAGTATCAACCGAACCACACAATTTGGTGTCATCGGCAAACTTGCTGAGGGCGCACTCAATCCCACTGTCCATGTCACTGACAAAAATGTATCATATCTTTTTTAATTTGAAAATTTTAAAAAATAATTTGTGCAACAAATCTGTGTGTCTGTTCATGAATGTAGCATTCTGCAAGATGGTGGAGGAAGTCTAGTTTGTAACTAGACTTTTCTGTCAAGAAAAGTGTTGAAGTACATACCCAAGAATATGTAGAACAGTAATTTTGACTTCCACGGCCCAGAAAATCATTCCCCAGTCTGCTGAAAAGATCTATAAGACGCATGTGCTTACCTAAGAAGCACCCAGTATGGAAGAAAATAGCTGCTGCTCACAATATTTACGTTGTAGCTGTTTTATGAATTTATTTTAAATTTTGTTGGATGAGAAAATTTGTTTCCCTATACAAACAAGTAGAAAGATATTAAATAATGTTGTGTCTTGGTACAATGTGTAAGTAACACCCTTGTAAGTGAAAGTATGAGAAAATTGAATTTATATATATTCACAGAAAGCTAAATATTCTTCTGCAGTGATCTGGCCCAATGGAAATGAAAATGTCAGTGAGCTGTTTACAGTCTGTACAATATAAAGATGACTGAATTGTAGCAATAATCTACACATGATAATATGAAATGTTGAGAAGGTATCAAATGTAATGTTCAAAATTTAATTCAAAATCCCCAAATGAATCCAGTTCTTTACTGCGATTGTAGGCATAATTCATCAGCATCAAGAAGTTGTTTGATAGTGACTTTACATTCACAGTCTTCTACAAATTTATCCAAAGTAGCACTGAATGTGTGTCATTTTTCAGTTATAAGTAATATAACTGATAAATGGTTTTGCTGAATAACTCTTCCTGCCTTTGGCTAACAAGGAAAACCTATCTGGCAGGTTTAGCTGTTACTCTAACTAATCATCCTTTTAACTTCCCAAGACCAAATTAAAAGCCTGTATTCCTGCTTTGATGCAAAGCAGATTCTTCCACCAGGCTGTGAAAATATACAACTCTTATAATTCAGGACATGATAGCAATATAAGCTTAGCCCTGAATATATGGAGTAATTTATCTTCCTGAAGCCTTTGAAAGCAGCTGATACGTAAACTTCAGTTTTATTTTTCTACATGTGTCTTCTGCTAATTCATACAGTGGGTGGCAGGTCTTACTGGCAGAGAAAGCTGATATAATCTTGCATGACCTCCCAAGTAATCAACCCATCAGGCAGTAGTTTCAGTATCAAATGTTGTCAGTATCAGAACTTAGGTTTCGGTTGTAGCATATCTTTTCTGAGGTGTATGACTTTTCTCTAAAGTCTTTGACTAATGCTATGTCTGCTTCTTTCTCCATAAAGATTTTTTAGATACTGATTCCACTGAATGTTTAAAAGTTTCTAATTTCCTGTGAAGAATTAATTTTTTTACCTGGAGCATACAGCTATTTGGCTATATAATGGCCTTTATTCTAAAACAAAAACCTGACTAGCAACAACATATAATTTTATACGATCGCAATTGCCATCATCTCTTGGAAAAACTAAAAGTAAAAATCTTAAATTTTAGTTTTTACTACTCACAGATCCCTTTCCAATTGGTTTACCTCCATTACAAGATAAAAGCACTAGAACAAAGCAAAATATTCCAGCAGTAGACCCACTCTGTCATGCAGAGAGTTAATATTAGTGCCTTATTCCTGCTTAATATTTCTTGTTTATACATCCAAGCATCCACTCAAACTGAAAATAAGTCTAATTATACCTTGTACAATTATGTGCTGCTGCACAATAATGTTATTTCATTTGTTGACAAAGGAACAAGTTTATATTGAACTGTAAATTTTGCAAGTTCTGTGATTCACCAAGTTTTTTTTTGTTGCTGATTTTGGTTAGACATTATCTCTGGTACCCATTTACTTTTGGGAGTGGCTGGGTTATTAACCTATGCCTTAGATAGTTGTTATGTTACCTACTTTAGTTCACTCAAACTACTTGAAGTATATGACCAATGTGAAAATAAAGATATTGGGTTAGAAACTGTAAAGCCACATCAGGCTTCAAGCTTCAGAATCTGAAGCTGCAAATCTAAAAATAATCTGACTCTTCCACCCTCTCAGAAAAATAATCTTTCTTTTAAATTGCAGGAATTTGCATTGCACACTAAATTCTCAAGTTTTACTGACTATCTATGAATCACAGATTTCATTCCTCATTAAAAACTTTGTGTAAAACAAATGCACTTAAAAAAGCAAGTAAATAACAAGAATGAATTTTTTGTAGCTGACATCATGTTATTTTAATAAATCTACAGTTCCACAGTAATTAGCTGGGGATTTGCTCTTGGTAGTTTTTACTTATGGATAAGTTGAGATCAATCACCATCCCCTAAGTCACTTTGGCTAAAAAAGCATATTTTCTATTTGGTTTTTGTTATGTTTTATTTGGGGACACAGTCAGACCACTGCCATGTTTAATTTAGTTATAATGAACAGTAAGCAATAACATTGTATCACAGCAGAGGAGCTGAAAAATATATTTAATGGATATGGAAGTACTAATAAATTCAATTCCTAATTTCTGTGAAGATATATTTGCAAAATTTAAAATTAATCTTACTACAGTTTTAATTTTAATTTTATTTTGGAGCTGGGATCTTTGTCCCAGTTTTAATATTTGGGCACAGTAATCTCAGTTTTTCTCCAGAAAACTCTTCTTAGCCATTTCTTTCTTTAGTCAACAGATATAGAATTCTGTCAACACTAATTTGCACCTTGACACTGTGTTTGGTACAAATACGTAGTAAAGAGAAGACTTTTGCATACTTTGGGTCATGAATTTAAACCAGATGGTTTCTGATTACAGTTTACTGAGTCATACGTCATGATTAGCTGAGACAGCTCTTCCACGAGAAGACTTAACCATGTTCTGGTCTCTAAGGCACTAATACATCCAGTTAAATCTGCAGTTTTCTGCATTGCTTTTAAGAAAAAAAAAAACAAAACAGTGATTCTTTCTTTCAATTTATTATGAGGAACACTACCAAAAACTCAAAACTGTTTCTTAGGTATACACAACTCGAGCTTATTCACTGTCAAATCTGTGTTTGATTCTGTCACTGCTCTGTATTTTTTGCTTGTATGTTTGTTTGTTTGGTTTACCACTTCACTTTAATTTCCCAAACACACAGTCAAAACAGAACAAAGTTTGTGAAATATTCCTGTCCTATTGTGCTTTACAAGCTTTTTCTTGACACTGATAAATATCTCTATCTTGCACCTCTTTCTGGGGTTATTGCCAGTAATGCACTATTTATGATGAAACTGATCACTATTATCCTCTGCTGAATTCTGAACACTCATTTGGCTCTTTCAATTCTAAGAGTAAATGTAAGTATGCCAGAAATTTTAATATTTGAACAAATTTGTGGGAAAAAAAAAATCCTCTGAGGTTTTACCCAACCATAATAAAAACTTCCAACAGCTTTTCGAAGTCATGAGTGTATGAGTGATTACTTTTTTTTATAATGTGAAATGAGTAACTTATGTACAGGCACTGAAAAAACCCAGGGTGTTGTACCCACCCAATTTCTTCAATATCTTGGGCTAGATTCACAAGTTTTCTGGTAGAAATCTGATTGGAACTGTGTTTGTTTAAAATGCAACTCTGGTCCTTTCCACACGCTATTGCAACATTACATTTTTTATTTATCTTCCGTGAACCAGAGCTGATTTTCTATGCTAAAACATGCCAAATACATGACTACTTTGCCTATTTAGCTGTGCCTTTTGAACCTGGAAGGGTTTTCAAAGGGTCTAAAGTGCAAGAGCTTGCTTACTTGGAACTGTAAGGATTAAACAGGGGAAGTTTAGATAGGATATTAGGAGGAAATTCTTTAATATAAGGGTGGTTAGGCACTGGGATGGGTTGCCCAAGGAAGTTGTGAATGCTCCACCCCTGGCGATGTTCAAGGCCAGGTTGGACAGAGCCTTGGGTGGCATGGTTTAGTGTGATGTGTCCCTGCCCCTGGCAGGGGATTTGGAACTAGATGATCTTAAGGTCCTTTCCAACCCTAATTATTCTATGATTCTATGATTAGTAATAATGTCTCTTCATTCAAAAAAGAGATAACCTCTATGTTCTCTGAGCTTAGAAGCAGTAAAGGCATGTTTGCATACCCCAATGCCTCCTCTCACACTGACCTAAAAAAAGAGAAGACAATTCACATGCTGGGAGAAAGCTTGGCCTTACAGAACAAATCTGAATAGAAAGAATTTAACTACCACACTGATTACATTCTTCTTAATGTCAGGGAGAAATGATGATTTCCCCCCTTGTTTTACTCCAAAGGCTGAAAAGCTTTAAAGCTGTAGTTTTCAATTTTGCAGTCAACTCCTATGTTACCTTCTACTGGATGTTCCAAAAGATGTAGAGAGTAAGGTTTTTTGCCTTTTTTAAAGAATATAAGGTCAGTGACAGGATCTGTTAATAGGTCAGTAGATGATTTGAGTGGGAAGAGAGTAGCTTTTATTTATGATTTTCATGAGGCTGGTCAGAACTGGTATTATGGTTGAAATCCTAAGTGTTTGCACTCAGCATCCCAGCCATGACTGTGAGAATCATGTTTTGGTAAGGAAATTCATAGCAGTGCATGACTAAGGCAACACCTATTGGTATTTCCATGGATATTTATAGTGAAGCTTATATTCATATCAAAGTTCTTAACTTCCCAGGCAAGCTGTGGATCTCTAACAGCCACTACTATTTCCAAAAAGGTTAAAAATATCATCCAAGCTAAGGTGGATATTGCCAGTGATGCACTATTTATGATAAAACTGATCGTTAGTATCCTCCACTGATACTCACTGTGGAGATTCACTGTGCTCAGTATAGATACTGGTTGCTCACTGTGGAGACTGGTTTGTACTAGGTTTGAAAGGAAAAAAAAAAAAAAATCTCATGCCACAATACCAGGCAAACAGTTCTCCTTGTTAGGAAAACCTAGTGCTACATGGAATCGCCTGCACAGGTCACAGACCCAGTGTTTCTAGGTACAGTGTTAAAGTTTCCTCTTTTAACCTGTGAGGAGGGTGGTTGACTGCTGCACTGAGGCCTTCAAACAGTCTGCTTAATCTCAGTGTAACCCAGAGGTTTTTTTAAGTTTAAAGTATAACTATAAATGTAGAATTCTATTTATGTAGTTGCAGGTATTCATGATCTGAAATAAAATTACTATTTCTGGAATGAAATTAAAATCTGTATAAAAAATAATGACCTAATCGATTATTGGATTGTACAAAACAGCCATGATTTTCCTACTCTTTTCTCTGTCAAACTCCACTTAAGAAACTTTTTTGCAAGGGATGTAGAGTATGTCAGTTTATTGTGATAGTTTATGTTGGAAGGTGGCTGCATGGGGTTGGGGGCTTCCATGGAACGTCCATCAGGGCAGGGCTTGGCATCATGGCCCATCCCACTGCCTCAGCCAGGAGCAGGGCAGCCAGAAGCACTGGGGCAGCCCCAGCCCTGGGCATTGGGGAGCTCTCTGGGATGGGGCTGGGATGAGGCTGGACCAGGCATTGGCCTACAGATGGGCTCAGCTCAGCCCATGACTACTGAGGGCAGGGCTGTGGGGAGCAGTAGACAGGCTCTCCTGCGATATCACTGGGGCAGGGACTGATGGCCCAGAGCGGGTCTGACCTGGGGTCCTGGACAGGAGCTGGGCAGGGACATGATGTTCTAGTAGCATCCTCAGGGCCCTGGCAGTTATTCTGTGTTTTAGAAACAGAGCTTGTTAGAAAGTCCCTCCATAATGGTAAACTTCAGTAGCTGACAAAAAGATGGTATTTTATTGTGATAACCTATTTTACACCCTCTAAGTCTCCTGTACTCACTTCAAAATCATTAGTACTCTACATCTTACCTAGTGATAAGATTTGTTTCAGTGAATAGAGGTAAAAGCAGTTACATTGCTCAGAATACATAGGGCAGATCCCAAAATGAAATTTTTAAGTGGAAAAACATCAGTTATCGAAACAAAGAAATCGAGCATCGTTAGAAGCAGCATTACTCTAGGGAGAGTTCTTCCTTAGCACAGTTGAATGTAATTGTAATAAAAATTATAGGTGATTGTAGAAAATACTGGCTTTTAAAGTTAAGCCAGTGGGATAGTAAGCATTGAAAAGAACAGATTAACGGTATGAGTATGGTTTGAATCATCTGGTAATTTGGTCACAGTCTTAGATAATATTTTTAGTGCAGCCACATGCAAAGCTGTCTATGTAAGAATTTTTATGGGAAGTCTGATATCTTGTTCAGAGTGAGTGATGTGCGATGGCACCAAACACTAATGAAATTGCTGGAAAAAGAGAAACAGGTAATGAGTGGAGATAGCAATTTTGCTTTTCCTTCTGTAGCACTTGAATGGACAGCCTCTAGGATACTGGCCCTGCTTCTGGTGCTAGCTCACTGAAATGAATGGGAAACTCCTGGAAAATATTTATGATTAAAACATAGTTACAGTGAGTATGCACAGTGGGAAAAGCTGTATTATGTGAGACTTTTTGAGTGTGACCTATTTGCTCTTCTAATTACACCTTAGAAAATTTCTCTGGTCACTCTGTATTTGTTTATAGACTTCTGAGGTGATGTGAAGGACTTGATTTTGAAGTCAAGGAAATTTAAGCTTGAAATGAATGTGATTTCCTAAGAAGAAGCATAATTCAGTATCAAATTGGATTAAATAGGAAGAGAATAAACCCTTGGCTGTGCTTGGGAGTTAACAGACATCTGAGAGGTTAGTTTTGTCAGGACTGCAGTGAGAGTTACTAACCTAAGCCCAACATCAGTGTGTTGGATCCTGCAGCACTACTCAAGTAATACAAAATAATTAATCATCTTGTAACTGTATAAGCTCCATCACAGTAGATCTAGAACCCTGCAGCCTATGGAGGACAACGATGGAACATATCCACACTGCAGCCTATGGAAGAGCCCAAACTGGAGCAGATAGTTATATCCTGAAGGAAGTGGCAGCCTTCGGAAAGCCCACACAAGAGCAAGCTCTTGGCAGGTGCTGCTGTCCACAGAGGACTCACACTGTACAAGTCTTATCCTGAAGGACTGCAGTCCATGGAGAGAACACATGCTGAAGTAGTTCTTGAAAGACTGTATCCTGTGAGAAGGACCCAGAAAGGAACAGGGGAAATGTATGAAAAATAAGAAATGGCAAAGAGCTGTTAGGGTCTGACTGCTCACCCCTGCATTGCTGGGAGTGAAGGAGGTAGAGGAGTCAGGAGCGACGGAGTGAAGCTGAGCCTTGGAAAAAGGTGTGGAGGTGGAGGGAAGGTGCTTCAGTTTGCCATACTTTCTCACCATCCTACTCTATTTTTAATCAGCAATAAATGTAATTAATCTTCCCCAAGTTGAGTCTGTTTTCCCTGTGACAGTAACTATTGAGTGAACTCTGTCTTTACCTCAACCGAGGAGCTTTTCTATCCTATTTTCTCCCTCTGTTCTGCTGAGGAAGGGAGTGAGGGAGGAGCTCAGTGGGCTTCTGGCAGATAATCAAGGTTAAGCTACCATAAATATCTACCTGGATGGTTTAGAAAGGAAAAATTCTGAAGTATATTTGTCTGCTAATAATGTAATTGGTTGTTTTACGTTTTATTTTCATGTCACTGTAATCAGGGAACATATCAATGGTATTGGGCAATTTTTCTTTTTTGTGTGTCTCTGTTTTATCAAAGCATGGTAAAGATGGGAGTTCTGGCCTTCCAGAATGTCATAAATAAAATTAACTTCCTACTTTGGTCAGCTTTTTGCAGCTTTGAAAACAAGAAGAGTGTCACTGTCCATCATAAAACAACAGAAATCTTTCATTAGTACCTGTATAAAAAAAAGATAATTATTTGAACTGATTGCATAATTTTTCAGTTTCTTTGTAAATTCTATAATCTTGAAAGTACCAGTAGCTGACAACTATACTTGAAAAAGTTTGACATCCAAACTTATTGGTATCCCTGCTGAATTTGTGAGGACGCTGATAACTTACTCAAAATACTCTTTTTTTTGAATCATTATATAAGGTTTGCACAAAGAATATGAATAAAGAGATTTTATAAACAGGGAACTTAATGAATTTAATTATGCTGTGGAATATCAGGCTGCTATACAGGTCATTAAAAAAAACTGAAGTAAGACAAATGCAAACAAAATACTGCTCTCATTAAATGTGCTACAGTTTTCTGAAGAAAGTTCAACAAAAAGGCCACAAGAAGAGACACACTGGAGCATCTCTTCTGTGAGGAAGGGCTAAGAGAGCTGGGGTTGTTCAGCCTAGAGAAGAGAAGACTCAGAGTGGATCTTACTGATGGAAATAAATATTTGAAGAAAGCATGCAAAGATAATGCAGGCAGGTTCTTTCCAGTGGAGCCCAGAAACAGAACCAGAGGCACAAAGCACAAAGTGAAACACAGCAGACTCTTTTTGAACATCAGAAAACACTTTTTTGCGATGAGGATGATTGATCACATTTAAAATTTATCGACATTCAAACATTTCAATACATTCTTATGAAGTGTATGAAGAAAATCTATGACACTGGATTAAGAAATTCAACTTGTTCTGTCAGAAACAGCAGATAAGTTTTAATCAAGTGTTTAAAGTCAGCCCCATACTTGAATTCTTCCACAAAATTAGCATATTTACCTTTAGATACTCACTGTGCAGATGTTCTGGACTGAGGTAATAATTACCTATAGTTGGTAGAAGCTTGCATTTTTAGGCTGTGATGAGTATGACCAATTTTGGACACTGCTATCAGCAGAATTGCTCTCATTTAATTGTTCTCTGATTTTAACCAGGCATCATCGACCATTGACAGTCAATTGCTGAGGTGAGTAGCTCGAGAAAGGACACCTTCAACGCCTGACTTATAAAAAGTGGAAGGAAGCACAGGAGACCTGGGAAGAATATAGGGATGTCGTAAGGACCAGGTTAGGAAAGCTAAGGCCCATTTAGAATTAAACTTGGCTTGGGATGTGAAAGATAACAGGAAGGGATTCTATAGGTGCATTGCAAATAAAACACGGACTAGGGACAGCGTGGGCCCTCCCCAGAAGCTACTGGGAGAACTGGCTCCCCTGGATTTGGAGAAGGCCAAAGTTCTTAATGACTTCTTTGCCTCAGTCTTCACCGGCAAATGCTCTGACCATACCACCCAAGTCTTGGAAGGCAAATGCAGGGACTGTGAGAATGAAGACCTTGGGCCCACTGTAGGAGAGGATCTGGTTCAAGACCATCTTAGGAACCTGAACATACACAAGCCCACGGGACCTGATGAAATTCATCTGCAGGTCCTGAAGTAACTGGCAAATGAAGTTGCTAAGCCACTATCCATCATATTTGAAAAATCATGGCAGTCAGGTGAAGTTCCTGACAACTGGAAAAAGGATAATACAACCCCCATTTTCAAGAAGGGGAAAATGGATGAGCCGGGGAACTACAGACCAGACAGCCCCACCTCTGTGCCTGGCAAAATCTTGGAGCAGATTCTCCTGGAAGGCATGCTAAGGCACATGAAAAACAACAAGGTGGTTGGTGACAGCCAGCATGGCTTCACTAAGGGAAAATCCTGCCTCATCAATCTGGTGGCCTTCTATGATGGGCCTACGGAACTGATGGACAGGGGTAGAGCAATTGATGCCATCTACCTGGATTTGTGCAAAGCGTTCGACACTGTCTCACATGACATCCTTGTCTCTAAGTTGGAGAGACATCAATATGATAGGTGAACCACTCGGTGCATAAAGAACTGGCTGGATGGCCGCATGCAAAGAGTTGTGGTCAATGGCTCAAAGTCCAACTGGAGACCAGGAACGAGTGGTGTCCCTCAGGGATTGATGTTGGGAGTGGTCTTGTTCATCTTTGTCAGTGACATGGACAGTGGGATTGAGTGTGCCCTTAGTATGTTTGCCGATGCCACCAAGCTGTGTGGCTCAGTTGATACACTGGAGGGAAGGAATGCCATCCAGAGGGACCTTGACATGCTTGTGAGGTGGGCTGATGCCAACCTGAGGAAGTTTAACCATGACAAGTGCAAGGTTCTCCACCTGGGTTGGAGCAGTCGCATGCACAGCTCCAGGTTGGGCAGAGAAGAGATTGAGAGCAGCCCTGTGGAGAAGGACTTGGAGGTGTTGGTCTATGAGAAAGTGAACATGAGCTGGCAGTGTGCACTTGCAGCCCAGAAAGCCAACAGTATCCTGGGCTACATGAAGAGGAGCGTGACCAGCAGGTCGAGTGAGGTGATCCTGCCACTCTACTCTGCTCTTGTGAGACCTCACTTGGAGTATTGTGTGCAGTTCTAGCATCCTCAACATAAAAAGGGCATGGAACTGTTGGAATAAGTCCAGGGGAGGGTCACAAGGATGATCAGGGGACTGGAGCACCTCCTGTATGAAGATAGGCTGAGAAAGTTGTGGCTGTTCAGAGTGGAGAAGAGAAGGCTGCGTGGAGACCTCATAGCATCCTTCCAGTATCTGAAGGGGGCCTATAGGGATGCTAGGGAGGGACTCTTCATGAGGGACTGTAGTGATAGGACAAGGGGTAACGGTTTCAGACTTAAACAGGGTAAGTTTAGATTGCATATGAGGAAGAAATTTTTTACTGTAAGGGTGGTGAGGCGCTGGAATGGGTTACGCAGGGAATTTGTGAATGCTCCATCGCTGGTGGTGTTCAAGGCCAGGTTGAACATAGCCTTGGGTGGCATGGTTTAGTGTGAGGTGTTCGTGCCCATGGCAGGGGGGTTGGAACTAGATGATCTTAAGGTCCTTTCCAACCCTAACTATTCTATAATTCTATTTCAAAAATACTTTTAGTGTTCTAATGTAAATGTCTTTCACTCCTGGAACCCATATGTACCCAGGAGAAATCAGCATGAAAATATCATCGTCTATTTTTGCCAAATGATATTTTAAGTGTAACTGTAAACATTACGACTCTTTTTGATGCCTTTTTTTGTTGTTGTTGTATGTTTTCTTATTCACAGTGGGCAAACTAAACTCATGACGTATCTGATACACTGAAAACAGCTATTTTAAGTTGCAAGCCATTAAACCTGTGTCTGTGTGGCATGTGGATATAGTTCTAATAAGAGTTAAGTGAAGATATAGAAGTAACCTCTTAGAAAAGGAATAAGTATATTTTAATTAGAATGAATGTAAGAATAACAAATCAAATGCACTGGGTCATGTCTGTTATACAGAAACTATTGAGCCCTTAAAAAATTTCAGTTAATTAAGCGTATCACGTCAGCAGTTGAATAGAAGTAGGAGGTATTAACATGGACAGAAAAGAAAAATGAGAGAATGACCTGCTATATCTGTCTGTACAAAGAGGTTTCAGATAATCGCATATGATTCACCAAAGTCTTAATTGTTCTAATGGTGCACCACTCAATTCTGTGGTTAAAAAAAGGGAAGAAGAAGAAAAAAAGTTTAATGAGCTGTTCCAGCAGTACGAGTAATTGCTTTCATTCTCATTAAAACTAATGCATGTTAGGTTCTGCTGGATACAGAAGACTAAGGACTGCACTGTATCAGTGTCCTGGGTTCAACAGTAGCAGTCATTTTTCTCCTTCTTAGTAGCTGGTGCAGCGCTGTGTTTTCGACTTTCAGCCTGGGAACAGCGCTGATAACACAGATGATTATAGTTTCAGCTTAGAATGTTTGATTTGACCAAGGACGTTCTGAATCTCATGCTTTGCCAGGGAGGAGGGGAAGCCGGGAGGAAGCAGAAACAGGACACCTGACCCAAACTGACCAAAGAGGTTATTCCATACCACAGCACGTCATGCCCATGATATAAAAAAAAACTGGGGGCAGTTCAGTTCACAGCTGTGTCGGTCTTGACATCGGTTGGTGAGCAGTTGTACTCTCTTTCTTTGTATTTCTCTTGTCATTATTATTATTGATGATAGCAGTAGCGGTTTGTGTTATACTTTAGTTACTAAACTGTTCTTATCTCAACCTGTGGGATTTGAATTCTTTCTATTGTCCTCCCCATCTCTCCAGGAGCTGGGGGGAAGAAAGACGGGAGAGTGAGTGAGCAAACTGTGATTTACAGCTTAAACCACAACAATCAGCTACGAATGCATAGTTAAAGAGGAACTGCAGCTGAAGCTTTTCTGACAACATTGATTGTGTTTTAGGCTTTTTTTTTTATTATGATTATTTCTGGGAAGTAGAGGACATCATTATTGAATTTGTGAGAAAAAAGAAATCTTCATTAACCAGCTCTGTCTGTAGTTGACTGTATTCTTCTTTTGTTACTTTTTCTTTTTCACTTTACTGTTAGATTTGCATATTTCTCATGAACTTTCTACCTCTGTTAAATGCTGTAACTGATTTCTCAGCTCTTTAATCCTCATGATGTGGAATTAATAGAAGAGTATTATTTAAAATGGTTTATGTGATAGTAAGCATATAATTATGATAAGCTAACACTTTCTGACACATGTTCTGAAATGGGATTTCAGAACAGTTTGTTTCACTTTCTTGCTTGAAAGCTGGAAACAGCCTATATGGGCAGTTGGTCCTAGCAGGTAGAATCAGTCCCTGACCTGTCAGTACTGGGGTTAGCTGATGTCATATGTGAGTACACTGCTGGAAATCAACACAATTTTTAAAAAGTGAAGAAATATCTGTAAAGATAGGTTGAAATAAAATTAAAAAGTGTAGTGTAATACAGTTCAGAATAATCGCTTCCATGAAGACAGGGACAGAGAAAAGTGACTTGACAGCTTTCTCTATAAAAGGATTGGGAGTTACACAATGTCTGCGATCTTGCATCACTAAAGCAATCCTGTCCTGAAGCAGTGAAATGGTCAACATATGACTACTACATATTGATTTTTCTATTTTAACACTAGTATGATATCCATGCTACCAAGTCCAGTTTTCTGCATTGCGTATGTGACCAAATTGAGAAATTGAGAGAAATGAATGTTTGAAAATTAAGTTTTACAACATACAGGTCCCAAACCCATTTTTATAGGAAATTAATACAAATAATTGATTAAAATTACCTGAATAACCTCAAGAGAAGACATTATAAAATTAAATAAAGTAAGTAAGAAACAGATGGAAAATATGATCCTGCTAAGAGATGGAATTAGAATTTGTGGTTTTTATAGGTTTAATTTGAGGGATAAACTTTTGCTGTGATTCAGTGAGTTGGACGTGTGAATTCTTTATTTTTATGTGCAGTGTTATAATTCTGTATGTTCTAATGATATATTTTTAAATCATAGTACACTAAGAGAGTTTTTAAATCTTGTATCTGCTATGTGTTCATTGCTATTTCTAACCAAAAAGACCTCATCTTGAATTTCCATTGTATTACCTCACTGATACTGTGGAAAAATTAGTATGTGATTTTAACTTGCAGTCTATCCTTGTAGTGAAACAGATGGCTATAGCTGAATACGCTATCCCACTGACACAGTAGAATGAAAACCATCACAGGTTTAGTGATACTGAGTGGCCAAGACTGAACCTTATGACTGGACTCTGCTAGATGTCACCCTGGGGCATCCGCACACTCTGTGGTCAGGGTATGTTTAACCCACATCTGTTGGATTTGCATATAAATGTGTGTGTTTGTGGTGCATGACTGTAATCTGGGATCAGTTATATGAAGTTATTTAGCAAAGAGTAGGTGTTTATTATAATTTTTTAAGTGAAGGTACTGCTGATTTTCTGCTGTATCCTGAATATATAGCTCATTGATTGCCATTTAATAACATGCCATTAATAAATGGATGAATCAATCCTGATGAAATTTAAGCTCTGTAAAATAAGTGTAAGTAGCACTGCTGAGCAGTTTTTCTCAGCAACAACTTACTACTAGTATTTTGGTAAAGCTTATGTTCAGATCCACAAAGCATTATAGGTGCCATACTGTTCACAGAAATGACACTTAATTGTTAAGTATTTTCCCCAAGATTTCCTTACACACCAATTTTTTATTTTAGTGAATGTGTCTATTAGGGTGGAATTTTATTGCCTAAATATAAGTTTTTACTGACAGGTTTTGATGTTATCCTATTGGCTGTAAGCTTTTCTTATAGTCAATAGGATCTAATCAATATAGACAACAGTGACTAAATTTCTAAAAAGAAATTAATCTGACTAACCACCAGGGACTTGACTATATGGGCATACTAATAGGATTTGAAGTGACCTATGGTTTTCCAACTGTTTTTCAGCTGTCATTCCAGAAAGGCATGTTTTCACATAGGTTCTGTGTCATACCTACCAGAACTATATTAATACCTTAACTATCCTACTGAGTTTTAATTTGGGAATAGGTGTCTGTCTTTTAGGAGCTGAGTGAAGGTGTTTATTTTAGAGTGAGTTAATTTTTTTGTGTTAACTGAGCATCTACTGATTCCATTAAAAGCATGGCTATTTAGAACATATATAGTTACTTATACATAGACTCCTAAAAATAGGTGTCATGGGTTCAGCAGCAGCAGTCATTTTTCTTCTCCTTGGTAGCTGGTGCAGCGCTGTGTTTTTGACTTCCGGCCTGGGCACAGCACAGATAACACCAGTGTTTTCAGTTACTGCTTAGTGATGTTTTGGTCTGGCCAAGGACTTTCTGAGTTTCATGCTCTGCCAGGGAGGAGGGGAAGCCGGGAGGAAGCAGAGACAGGACACCTGACCCAAACTGACCAAAGAGGTTATTCCATACCACAGCACGTCATGCCCAGGATGTAAAAGGGAGAGCAGAGACTCGGAAAGGTGGGGGTGCACTGCATGGTCGGGCTTGGTATAGCTGGTGAGCAATTGTATTCTTTCCTTGTATTTGCCTTGTCATTATTATTATTGGTGGTAGCAGTAGTGGTCTTGTGTTATACTTTAGTTACTAAACTGTTCTTATCTCAACCTGTGGGAGTTGCATTCTTTTGATTCTCCTCCCCATCCACCCGGGAGCAGGGGGAAGAAAGAGAGGGGAGTGAGTGAGAGAACGGGCTGTATGATTTACCGCTTAAACCACGACATTAGGTATTATAATTTGTAACAAACCCCACCCTCTATGTCAGGTACTTAACAGCTATCTCAGACAAAGGCAATTTTGTAATCTGTAAAATAAACACATGTAAGTTTTGTCTTCAGTCTTCTTGTAAACAGGATCTTCGAAATCACAGCTCTTCAGGTAGGACTGTATCAAATCCCACAATTTCAATTTTGTAGGAGCTAGCTAAAATAATCTGACATCCAAGCAAAAAATCTTCCTCATTTCTGGACTTTAGTGTAAGAATGTCTATTATTATTCACTTTCAACAGCTATGAATTTCTCATTCCTGCGTGCAGAATGCTATGCATCAACTAAGCAGAAGGAGCTTTATTTTATTCTAGTTTTGCCTTGCGTTAGAGCACACTGCTTGCCATCAGTCCAAATTTCTTCAGACTAAGATTTACTTATATTTCCACGACCCAGCTAAATTCTGTAATCAAGAGGGTGTACTGCAAAATGGGGCAGCTGCTCCTTGCAGGAATACGGCTCAGTAACATCAGACACTCCCTTTTTCCCTTATGTTCAGTTCCTATTTGCATGTTCTCACTTTCCATTCTGGGTTCTGAGAAACTCACTCCAACTTTTTCCTACAGGTTTTTACTTATGACTGTGAACTGCCCTTCCAGAACCAGATGGCTATTTTTAATATGCTGCAGTGTTGCATGTCATAGTTCTTATAGCCCATTGACAGTCTTGCTCTCAATCTTTTCTGTCCAAATTCAGCTTTGTGTAGGTTGCTGCAGTTTCAGCAAATTACGTTACTTGACTCCAAGTCTCTTTCTGTATATCTGGAATGAAGAAATCAATTTCTAATTCCCAAGATTACTTAGGAGATTAATTAGTTACTGTTGTTGCAATCCCCTTGTCCTGGGTTCAGCAGTAGCAGTCATATTTTCTCCTTAGTGGCTGGTGCTGTGCTGTGCTTTTGATTTTCAGCCTGGGAACAGTGCTGATAACACCGATGTTTTTAGTTGCTGCTCAGTAATGCTTACTCTGACCAAGGACTTTCTGAGTCTCATGCTGCACCAGGGAGGAGGGGAAGCCTGGAGGAAGCAGAGACAGGACACCTGACCCAAATTATCACAGAGGTATTCCATACCACAGCACATCATGCCCAGTATATAAACTGCGGGCAGTTACCAGTTGCCTGGAAGGGTTAAATCACTGCCCAGGTCAGGCTGAGTATCGGTCAGCAGGTAATGAGCGGTTGTATTCTCTTCCTTTGTTATTTCCCTTATCATTATTATTATTGGTGGCAGCAGTAGTGGTTTTGTGCTATACCTTAGCTACTGGACTGTTCTTACCTCAGCCCGTGGGAGTTACATTCTTTTGATTCTCCTCCCCATGCCTCCCGGAGCAGGGGGGAGAAAGAGAGGGGGGTGAGCAAATGGCTGCATGGTACTGAGTTGTCAGCTGGGCTTAAAACACAACAGTTCTTTTTGGCACCCAACATGGGGCTAGAAGAGTTGAGATAACAACAGATCTGACCAGAGTGTGTCTAATCGTATTTGTTATAAGCATTCGTTATTTCAGATTAATAGTCACTCATCACAATGCTGACTTATTGGCTCTCAAAGTTATTGCTCTTGATCTCACAGTTTCACCACGTCGTACCTTACTTACAGCTGCTGTTTGCTGTGTTAGTGTTTATCGGCTGGGGGCCTTGGGCTAAGGTTCTTGTTTCCTTGTACTTTATGGTAATGACATGTAATACAGTAGAATCATTGATCACGAAACTGATCTGGCTTGCGTTCCCAGCGTGGTCACCACCTCTATACTTTGGGAAGTATATAATAGAAGTGTTTAGCAATTACACATCTTTTTTCCCCTCCTTGGCTGCTCAACCTGTGAAGGAGACATTCCCGTACATCCCCAGCCCCCCCACCAGACTGTTTACAGCATCATTTGAGAGTTCTGAAGGTTTTGAATGGCCTTTGGGTACCTTTGAGACCTGCCTGCTGTTTGTGATGGGGATCAGCATGTTGGCACGCATACAGAGTGTGTTTTACCCACAACCATTTCATCTGATCTCAAGAGTTAAGCAGAGTTCTGTTTGGGTCTTGTCTAGGGTTAAAGGCCAATACAGGAGGACCAAGAGATTCTCCATGAGGTTGGATAGTCATGAGTGGCAGGGTGTGTGGGATAGTACAGGCAAGTATCTAGGCCAATGGGCCCCTCCAGTACTTTGGAACTTCACCACAGAACAAGTGAAAAATCCAGAAAAATTAGTAAAGCATTTAAATGAAGTGCGTTGTCATTCTGCTCATAGCAGAGAGGGACAAATCATGGCAACGTGCTGACTCTTGGCCTGTGCTTACAGGGCCTTGTTCAATACTATCCAGCACCTTCAAAAGGAAAAAAATGTCCCTGGATCTGATGGCAAAGCAACAGGCAGAGCAGCTACTCCAGCTCCAAGCATAACAGCTACACCAGCCCCAGCGACAAGTACAGTAGCTACTCAAACTTTGACCATAACAGACAGCACAGCTAATCCAACTCCAAGTACAGGAGCTACACCAGAGGACTAATTTGTGCCAATATCGGTTGCCCCTGTAGACAAGGGAAAAAGCAAAAAAGAGGCAAGAAAGATGAAGCAAGATGAAGAAACAATGTACTCACCATCCTTGACAGCATCTGACCAGGTGTTATTAGTATGTGAATCAGAGGAAGAAGAGGAAGAAGAGGTGATACCTCAACCCTGGACCTCAACAGAGCTATGGAATATGCAAAAAGATTTTACCCGTCAATCGGGGGAGCACATCACTACCCGGTTGCCCTGATGCTGGGACAATGGGGCTGACAGTCCCGAACTAGAAGGTAGGGAAGCCAAGTGTTATAAACGATCGAAGTCCAATTATAAAATCAAAGGTAATTTATTGTAATTTAATATAAAGAGGTAATAAGCAAAGCAGCGCTGGGTGCGCAGGGAGTCACTGCTCCACCAACACGCACACCAGGGAAGTGACAATGTACTATATTTATTGTACCAAGGTATGCATATTCATTCAGGTGTTGCAACATGTAAATTTTCCTTTGCTTTGTATTACAATTAGTTTCGCAACACTGTTCCGCATGTGCACTGCCTCCTGGTGGTCTTGGGCAGGGGTCCCGGGATGAAGTAAGGGTCTTCCTCGTTGCTGCACTTTTCACCTAAATGGGGTTGGCGCATGCTCAGTTCATTTCTTCTCGATTTCATCATTTCTGTATTGGTTCGTACTGGTCCTCCCGGATGCGTTCTATTCTTTATCAGTGAAACAGGATATTGTGATTTGACATTTACAAATTATTACTTGTTTTGGGATCGCTCAAGCGTCTCGTACCAGCCTTGCTCAATAAGCGAGTTAACAATTATAACTGAATTAACAATTAGCAATCTCTCATAATCAGTAAATTCATAGTTTACATTTATTACACAAGCAGCTGGGATCACTTACTAGGGAAGGGAGAACTGACAAAGCAATTGCAAGAGAGAAACACTCCCTCAGCCTTTGGAAGTGGCTCTTGGTAGCTGTGAAAGAGAGTTTTCCATACAAGGAGGATGTTATGAGTCGTTTGGCCAAGTGGACTACTCTAGAGAAAGGCATCCAGTCTCTGAGGGAATCAGCCATTGTAGAGATGATCTATCACATCAAGCTGAATAATAGGGACATACCTAGATGAAGTAAAATGCACACGACCCATGTGGTGTAAATTTACATTGAATGCATCATCATCATCATATGCCCATTCATTGGCAACAGTAACAGGAATGATATAGTATCACTAACAGTGGATGAAATGATTCCTAAACTCTGAGAGTTCAAAGACAATCACACCCCTTCCATCATTTCAGCTATGGAAAAACTGTCCCAAGAACTTAAACAACTGAGAGACGATCTATCTGATCTATCCAGATCCCCATGTGTACCAACACACATCTCAGCTGTTAGCAAAAGGCATCCTACTGCTTGAGAGAGAAGATATATGAGGTATACGCCATGGGCCACCCTATGGTTTTACCTGCAGGATTGCGGAGAAGACATGATGAAGTGGGATGGAAAACCTACCTCAGCTCTGGAGGAATGGGTGCGTGAATTGAAGAGGAGAACAAAGGTCAAGGATGATCATCCCATGAAAGCTGTGGCTTCAGTCTCCGGTGAGCAGATTCCCAGATGGAGTGGAAGAGCTGATTTTACTCCAGCTCCTGTGATAAAGAAGATAATCCCTTTCAACAAAGACGTGAGTGACCAATGTTGTGATGACTATTAGAGGGGCCCTGCCTCCAGCCAGATGAAGGTAGGGAACAATAAGGTTTATTGGACTGTGTGGATCAGATGGCCTGGCACATCTGTCCCATAGACGTATAAGGCTCTAGTAGATACTGGTGCACAGTATACCCTGATGCCATCAAGCTGTCAAGTGGTGGAACCCTTTTATATTTCTGGAGTGACAGGAGGATCCCAAGAGTTGGCTGTACTGGAGACTGAAATCAGCCTGACTGGGAGGAAATGGCAAAAGCACCCCATTGTGACTGGTCCAGAGGCTCCATGTATCCTTGGCATACACTACCTCAGGAGAGGGTACTTCAAAGACCCAAAAGGGTACCAATGCTAGTATTGCATGAGACCTCTGAAGATTAAAATATTACATGAAGGAAAGCATTATCATATAAGTGTTCTTCCTGAAAGCATAAGCTACGTTTTGTTGATTGAATGTGAATACTTTCTTTATCTTTTTTTTTAACCTATTTCGATTTGTGGTTCATGGGTTTTTTCGCCTTCCTTTTTTTTTCCTGAGAGGAGAAAGTGTGTCACAGCATAATTGAATTTGCCATTATTGGGAACATCAAGGTTTTTAGGTAAATATAAGCAAATGTTGTTTTGTTGCTTCTTTTTCCTTTAAGCTATATTGAATACATCACTGGAATTTATCTTGTTGCAGTGTTACAATGGTTTTTATTGTGCATAGGTAGAGGTAACCCACTGTCTTTTATCCACTATAGGTCAAATTTTTGGAGGCACCTTTCCTGAGAGTTTCATTTGCATGCAGAAACTATGTCCTTGTCACTTTGTGGAATGAATTTTCAAACAAGCATGGCTCTCACCAGATAAATGTCATTTCATGAAATCACAAAATGTGCCTTAAACAGTATAATGGCTTTAAAGCATTTTAATTCGCTATTTGGCAAATCAACAGATGTAGAGTATCATCAAGCATGTATAATTTATCTACTAAGACTAGTGTCTGTACTTTTTAAGAGCTTGTAACACTGCCTTGTGCATGTGCTTTAATATACCATTGATTGCAATACAAACACAGTTTGTAAAAGCTTTAAAGAAAAAATTCTCAAAACAATGAAATTTTGAA
The DNA here is from genome assembly GCA_028858755.1 of Ara ararauna. Lineage (NCBI taxonomy): Eukaryota > Metazoa > Chordata > Aves > Psittaciformes > Psittacidae > Ara > Ara ararauna. The sequence continues at coordinate 43,829,658 of CM054379.1, read as the reverse complement.
TAAAACAATGCATAGTTTTATTCCAACCATATAATGTCATTCATTATTACTAGCTACAACTTAAGAAGCTTCTAAAGAACTATATAACAAATATCAGATTTGTTTATTATCTAATATATGGAATATTTAAAAATTAATATTACTAACTTAAGCAGGGGAAATTTAGATTGGATATAAGTAAGCAGTTCTTTATTGTAAGGGTGGTTGAGGCACTGGAATGGGTTGCCCAGGGAAGTTGTGAATACTCCATCGCTGGCGGTGTTCAAGGCCGGGTTGGACAGAGCCTTGGGTGGCATGGTTTAGTGGGAGATGTCCCTGCCCCTGGCAGGCGGGTTGGAACTACATGATCTTAAGGTCCTTTCCAGCTCTAAATATTCTTAGATTCTATGATAATAAAATTAATAAAATTCAAAGTACTTAAAATATGCAAAGTATTTAAATATTCTGATTACTGTATAACAACTTTTATCTGGGAGCAAGAAACACAAAAGGAACTTCATAAATCCTTCTAGAGGACTTCCTGGAAGTACTAGAATATCTAACACAATGATGTTAGGTATCATTATTGTTTTCATTTTACACCATTTTACTTTTCTTATTTATTTGCTACCAGAATTTACTCTAGAGCAATCTGTAACTTCTTTTCTTGAATTTGCTTTTTCTGCTTTCTTCACAAAAGAAGTTAAAGATACAGCGGTATGCCGGCATCTGTCTCCTAACTATCTAGTATCCTTTGATATATTTAAAGGTATTTGAGAGCCATGAAACAAAGACAGATTTGACACAGGTCATGATCAGATAGATTTTCCTTTGAAGTGGCAACTGGGAGCTAGACAGGATACTGAAATGGCACTACGTGTCTGTTTTTAGGCAGGTGAATCACAGCCATTTTGGATTTAGCTCAAGATTACAGCATCTACATTTATATTTCCTATTGCCTAAAGCTTCTATGTGATATATAAACCCCATTACAATTATTGCACATCTCCTTAGTGCAGTTCACGGAACTTGGAAAGTAATTGGGTTATCCGAAAATAGGACCCTAATGCCTGAATCAGTTACACAGAATCTGGCATTTGATGCTGCTTGAAATGTGCTAGGGTGTCCCACCTGACTGTCAGCTGCCATTCCAGAAGACCTATGCTGCATGTATGTCTTGCATACTCTAGAGTGTCTCAGCTGGCTCTAGGTCCCTATCTTTGGGCAACTAATCTGATGGATGATTAGTGAAGTAGTTCCGGCTTATTAGTGGAATACACTGACTGTATTGACTAGATTTACATTGACTGACTAGTTCATTCACAAGTAGACACATACTGGGAGACATCATGTTATATGTCCTAATCTGGAGATGGAACCATCATGTAAAGGCTTTGATTGGGTTGAGAGAGCCCTCTATTTAGTAGCTTATAACTCAAAAGGGTGTTGTATCTACAGAGGAACAGTCATATGAGAAAGAAAAATCTGTTACCTGCTTAGAGAGATCCGTTTGTATCACTCTTCATCAGATGGTCAGCAGTGACTGAGGCACTGGAATGGGTTGCTCAGGGAAGTTGTGAATGCTCCATTGCTGGCGGTGTTCAAGGCCAGGTTGGACAGAGTCTTGGGTGGCATGGTTTAGTGGGAAATGTCCCTGCCCATGGCAGGGGGGTTGGAACTAGATGATCTTAAGGTCCTTTCTAACCCTAACTATTCTATGGTTCTATGATTCTATGAGCTACTTAAGCTATTTCTATCTATTCAGGAGGTTGCCACCTCAGTATATGAATAAAGGAAATCACCGAGTTACTTCTGTGACTTGTTAATTCTGTCATGTAGCTTCTGCTTTTTGGAACAATTTGGACATTTGAATTGCTGCCACTATTGGTTACTTCCTTACCCACATGAGCTTGAAGCTAAATCCCAGATATTTCTACTCTTCAATTCCCATCACCTTGTACAGGTCAAATAAATTCTCAGAAAGGACTGACATACTGTTAATGAGTAAAAAGTATTACCAGTTGATAGAGGTGTGAATAACCAATGTTTAAAGCCCCCTTGACCTTATATATTTCCATTCATTTTAGATCTCCCCATGTTCCCCAGGCAAAATTCCTTTTGGAATTTAATTCCAAAAAGATTAATTTAATTCCATTGCTATAAGAATTTGCACAATGACTTCCTATGCAAATTATGCAAAGCACATATACAAGCCAACGCCTTGAATACGATCTTACAGTCAGTGATTCAGCTTCTGATTATCCTTAAGAGACATTTTGACTTTCAGGCCTTTCTTTCAATCACAAACATTAGTATTTCTATCCTACATGTCCTCCTGAGTTTTGGGTTTTTTTTCAGGGAGAAGTCAGTAATAGCAGAACGTGTGAAACTTGTGCATATTTATGTTGACTTCGTGTCACCTTTGAATGGAAAGCTGATATTATTTTTTTCCTTCTTGGCCATGATTCTGATATTCAGCAATGACTCTGAGATATTTGTCTGCATAACCTTTCAGAAATGTGCAGCTCATTGTTGAATAATAGCATAAAATTTAATGCAAAGCATGCTGTGAACTGATTATATGATGAAAAAAAGATGGAATGAAGCATTATTTGTATAACACTCTGTTGTATTATAAACCGTCATGAGATACTTCAGTATTTATTGAATATAAAAAAGTGGATAGGTTGCTTTATATCTTTCTGTGTAAGTTTTCTTTAGATGCATTTGCATTTTGGAAAGCTTGTATTTTATGAATTTCATAAATTGCTGTATGGTGTTTAGGAAATACTTAAGCATACATTTGTGTAGCCAGTCTTGCCATATGAGATGATATTGTATGTCTCTGACTTACCCTGAAGTAAACCAGAAAATATAGTGCAAATTAAAAATCTATGACTTGCTCATAATTACCTGCAATTGCACATAGCCATGAACAGAATCCATTTTTTGCAAGTTTTCTAAATTCCTGTTGTAAAAGTTCAAGAAAGAAAATGAAATGGATATCTAATAAAATATATTCTCCATTACTTTATTCTCTTTCTTTATAGTCTTTAAGTGTCACTGCCTTCTGAATATGAAACTTTTGAAAGTGCTCTTCAGAATAATTCTTAAGTGTTCACCCTGAATTTATGATGATCTGTAAGACATGTTAAATTATGTACTTTAAGGAGAATTTTATGCCTGGATAAAACTTCCCCCCTTCCACTGCTTCCCCAACCCTTCTCCCTCTAAATCCCTCCCCCCACCCCCGACCCTCGATAGTGATACTCTTTGAAAAGAAATGTACTTGAAATTAGAAAGAATAATAATGAAAATTTAGTAAGGGAAACCAGATTGAGAAATACATAAATTTTGCATGTTCCATGTTTTATGCAGTGGAGCATGATAATGTGGTGGATTTGTAATAAGGGGAAAGGGTCTGTTGTTAATTAGTTAGCACAGATAGAATGCTATTTTGAATGGCTTTAAACAGGTATTATGTGATAAAGACATAGCTGGCTTTATACGAAGCAGATCAGTGAAGATACCGCTAATCACCAAATAATAGGTCATGTATCACCCACCAGGGCTGTGGTGCAATTAGTTTTGCAATCAACTCAGATAATTCTCCTAAATGATCCACAACTCAATCAGATGTTATGTTCTCACTGAGTGCTTGAGACTTCCTTGTGTATTAACATTTGGCAGGCATATATCCTTCATCTTACCTTAAGTATTGGTTTTCTTTCTCTAGATAGAAAAGAAAAAGTACTAACAGAAGAGAAAATATTCCCAAATAGTTACTTCTCTCTGACTTTTGTGAGTTATCTGTGGAGCCACATTGTGGAATTTCCCATTCTGACCACATCCTTATATGCGGGAATTCTGGGCATGGCTTGCTGTCTTGCTGTCTGGGCACTGTGAAGTAAACCTGGAAGAGCTTGACTGTTTTTTAGATTTCTCAGCTCTCATTCCCATGATTAATAAGCGCAGTATAAGTTATCTTTAAATTATATTAAATGATGGCCTTTATCCATATCATCATTTATAGCTGCACTGGTCCTGCATCTTTCTGTAAAATGGACAATTCTTGTACGCTGACATGGACTGCCTGTTTTGGTGTCCTTCCTCAAAACGTCTTCTGTCCCTCTTTACGCATCAGGTTACTTATTTTTCCTTTAAAATTTGTCTTGTTTAGAACAATTATTTCAGTAGAGAAAAATGGATCCTTACCTGTAAGATATTCATTCATTCACTTAGTTGCCAGGGAGAGCTGAAGGTCTCAGGTATCCTGCTTTTCTTCAGGAAATGAAAAAAAAAAAAGCAACCTGAAACCAACGCTTCAGAAGAAAATGAGATAAACATAAATTATAAAAGTATACATATGTATGTATATCAAAGCTGAGAGGAAAAAACTGTGCTTAATGCAGTCATGTATTAAACACAAATTAATATACGTACACAATAATCCCCAAATGGCATTGTATGATATATCATCAGGTTGCATCTAAATGACACTGCCCCACACGACATCCTTGCCTCTAAGTTGGAGAGACGTCAATTTGATAGGTGGACCACTCGGTGGATAAAGAACTGGCTGGATGGCTGCATGCAAAGAGTTGTGCTCAATGGCTCAATGTCCAGCTAGAGACCAGTAACTAGTGGTGTCCCTCAGGGATCAATGTTGGGACTGGTCTTGTTCAACATCTTTGTTGGTGACATGGACAGTGGGATTGAGTGCGCCCTCAGCAAGTTTGCCAGTGACACCAAGCTGTGTGGTTCGGTTGATAGGTTGCAGGGAAGGAATGCCATCCAGAGGGACCTTGGCACGCTTATGAGGTGGGCTGATGCCAACCTGATGAAGTTTAACCATGCCAAGTGCAAGGTCCTCCCCCTGGGTTGAAACCATCCCAGGCACAGCTCCAGGTTGGGCAGAGAAGAGATTGAGAGCAGCCCTGTGGAGAAGAACTTGGGGGTGTTGGTCGATGAGAAAATGAACATGAGCCGGCTTCAGTGCACGCTTGCAGCCCACAAAGCCAACCGTATCCTGGGCTGCATCAAAAGGAGCTTGACCAGCAGGTCTAAGGAGGTAATCCTGCCCCTCTACTCTGCTCTTGTGAGACCTCACTTGGAGTATTGTGTGCAGTTCTGGTGTCCTCAACATAAAAAGGACATGGAACTGTTGGAACAAGTCCAGAGGAGGCCCACGAGGATATCAGGGGACTGGAGCACCTCCCGTATGAATACAGGCTGAGAAAGTTGGGGCTGTTCCACCTGGTGAAGTGAAGGCTGTGTGGAGACCTCATAGCAGCCTTCCAGTATCTGAAGGGGGCCTATAGGGATGCTGGAGAGGGACTCTTCATGAGGGACTGTGGTGATAGGACCAAGGGTAATGAGTTCAAACTTAAACAGGGGAAGTTTAGACTGGATATGATGAAGAAATTCTTTATTGTAAGGGTGGTAAGGCACTGGAATGGGCTGCGCAGGGAAGTTGTGAATGCTCCATCCCTGGCGGTGTTCATGGCCAGGTTGGACATAGCCTTGGGTGGCATGGTTTAGTGGTAGGTGTCCCTGCCCCTGGCAGGTGGGTTGGAACTAGATGATCTTAAGGTCCTTTCCAACCCTAACTTTTCTATGATTCTATGATTCTAATTAGGAATCAGAATCAGAAATTATATCGACAGCATAATACCAAAAATATTAGAAAGTGGGAAAAAATTATGTTTGAATTACACACGTACAGCTGCACTCAAGGACAAAATGGGTTTCCCAGCTGTTCAGTACAAAGTAAACCTAATAAATCATACATTGAGGATATGTATGTGTTCATATATGTTATAGATAAGGCTTTTTACTTCATCTTATTCAGCATTTATGCTTGGTTCTTCAAATGTTCAAATTTGTACGGAAGGTTGGGGAACTGTACATCCCGTGGCTATTAGATATAGGTGGCAGACATAAACTGCTGATGTCAATATTCATCATATTACATTTAGGACAAATAATTTAATAATAACAACAATTTACTGAATCAATTTCAGGTAAGTTTTTAATTTCCCAGACTATTGAAAATAAATGGTTCTGCTGTCAATCGTCATATTCACAATAAGCATGCCTTATCTTCCTCTCTAATGCTAATCCTGTGACACCAGAATCATGGTTTCTCTATGTAACTGAATCACCTAGGGAACTCTCACTTTTTTTTGCTTGTCTATTTGTTTTCTTTTGTGTTGCTTTTACTTGTGGATATGTTTCCCATACATTATTTGGCTTGTGCAAGTCCCCTGCTTTTCCTTTGCATTTTTAATACAAAAATAAGTATTAAATAATTTTACAATTAAAAACAACTACAAAAACCCAAAATCTTTTCTTTCAAATAGCTTTATTTGATCATAATTATTGTGAAATAATAAAGTGAAGGCTGGGTTCTGCAGCATCGAAATAACAAAAATGCCTTTATAAAGGATATAGCAATCTAATTCATGTCCTATTTAAAACAGAATGAAAGTTTTCAGAAACCTAAAAATTGGACTCCTCTACTTAGGCTTAGATTGATTTAATATTTCTACTAAATGCACCATATTAAACATTTTTTTTTCAGAGCATCTGAGCTTGGGGTTTTAGTAACTCTAGGCTGTATGTAAAGTTGCAGTGATCTCTCTCAAAAAAAATTGCAGGGCGACCCATGTTTTTTAATTTTCATGCATGGAATTTAGGCCATCTAGGTTTCTAATTTGGATTTCCCAAAAATATTGCAGACATAAATATTTTTAAATGTTTCCAGTCTCCTCCTTCTTGGCATGAATAATTACTACTCTTTGAAATAAATTAACACAAAAGAGACATATGCCAGGTCTTGCCAAAAGCAACCTGAAAACAAAGTCGTGTTGTCTGTTAAGTCAGAAATACTATATTTTACATCTTGGTTTGCATAATCACAGCTTCCGATTACCTAGAAAAGAACTTTGGGAAGAATAAGTCTAGAGAGAATACAGTTAACATTTGTAAGTGATAGAAAAACATGTTTATAGAAACAAAAGTATTTCAACTTTAAAAACTTTCACTGCTGTAAAATAGTCAAGAGGACAACCAGAGCGTAGAATGTGCTCATCTGAAACAGAGAGCAGCTTCCCAAATGATAAGTCCTTTAATGAATTGCTTAGTTTATGAAAATGCAAGGATTTTGTGCTTTCAATGTAAAACATTGCGAAAATAAAATAAAATCCAATGCTATTAATCGTATTAGAATTATTTTAAAAGATGAGTCAAGTTGCTGGAGGCAGAAGGTAAGCTGTACATTGGAGATGTCAGAACACAAGTAACAACACAAGTCAACATGTAAACTCAAATCCATTGTTGATGTACATGGAAGCTAACAGAAATTAATTAAATCTTAGCTCAGTCTCTTCACTAATGTTCATGAGCCTCCTCACAGATGTTTAAACATATTTTTAACAGTTTATTAAGAATACTTTCATTTAACAATATACTTTGCTCTTGTCTTAAGCATATTTTACCTCTGAATTTAAACTACAAACTGTCTTTTATTAATGATACCTAGTTTTTGAAGAAAATTTTTTTAGAATTATATTGATATACACCATTTCAGATGCCTGCATGTTACCTCTTTATCTTCTACTGCTTGAATGATCAGTGAGGAAAACAACACTTCGAAAGGATTACTCACCTGATCTATCGCACACGTGTTTTTAAAAGAGATTTAACATAATAATCTATAAAAGTCGTTCTAGAAGTAGTTATTTCTCTTGACTGGTACTCAGAAAACCTGTGCTGAATTGCTGTCTGTTTTAAAAAAAATTGTCATCATTTTTTTAGATGACCCAGTTGGGCATTTGGAATTATTAAACTAATGTTCATTTTATTCACACTGAAGTGCCATGGCCAGACATTCCATGGCCTTGGGTATTCCAGAAAAATAAACAGATAGATAATCCCATTAAAGTAGGTTAAATACTTTAGCGCTTTTAGAGATATCAATTTGTTGTAAATTTCAGTAGAGTTTATGTGACATTGAAGTATGCATTTTGTAGAGTTTATGGGTTTAGATTCTCACCAGAAACCCCTATTCAAATCAGAAAATGCATTCTGACAACTGAACATATGAGCCTGGCATCCAGGGTGTCGTGGTTTAAGCTGTAAATCACGCAGCCCATTCTCTCACTCACTCCCCTCTCTTTCACCCCCCGCTCCCGGAGGGATGGGGGGGAGAATCAAAAGAATGCAACTCCCACAGGTTGAGATAAGAACAGTTTAGTAATTAAAGTATAACACAAGACCACTACTGCTACCACCAATAATAATAATGACAACGCAAATACAAGGAAAGAAATACAATCACTCACCACCTGAAACCCAGCCCAACCAAGCAGTACATCCCCACCCTTCCGGGTCTCTGCTCTCTGCTTTTACATCCTGGGCATGACGTGCTGTGGTATAGAATACCTCTTTGGTCAGTTTGGGTCAGGTGTCCTGTCTCTGCTTCCTCCCGGCTTCCCCTCCTCCCTGGCAGAGCGTGAAACTCAGAAAGTCCTTGGCCAGACCAAAACATCACTAAGCAGTAACTGAAAACACTGGTGTTATCTGTGCTGTTCCCAGGCCGGAAGTCAAAAACACAGTGCTACACCAGCTACCAAGGGGGAGAAAAATGACTGCTGCTGCTGAACCCATGACACAGGGTTACATGAACGAACATATCAACTATTAATTTGCAATCTTTATCTGTATTATATTTTGTGTTAAAAGAGTTAGAAGCATTGTTTTCCTTATAAACTCTGTTTCCTGAAAATGAAGGTAGCTGTGATACATGCCATAGTCTTTTCTCAAATGGTGAAATAATAAGAACTGTCCAGTATTTTAGCTGAGCGACCTGGTTTCAGCCATAACAGTTATTTTTCTCCTTCCTAGTAGCTGGTGCAGTGCTGTGTTTCAGCTTTAGTCTGAGAATGATGCTGATAACACACCAGTTTTAGCTGTCGCTAAGTAGCACTTACCCAGTTCAAGGACTTTTCAGTGTCTCATGCTCTGCCAGTGAGGAGGGGCACAAGAAGACAGGAGGCAGCAGAGGCAGGACACCTGACCCAAACTAGCCAAAGGGGTATTCCATACCACAACACGTCATGCCCAGTATATAAACTGGTGAGAGCTACCCGGAAGTCCCAGGTCACTGCTCAGGTTGGGCTGGGTATCAATTAGCGTGTGGTGAGCAATTGCATTGTGTATCACTTGTGTTTATTGTTTTTTTTTCTTTTTCTGCTTTTAATTTTATATTCTCTCCCCTTGTTATTTCCCATATCAGTAATAGTGGTAGTAGTTGTAGTAGTTGTTTAGTATTATACTTTAGTTACTGGAATGTTCTAATCTCAACCTATGGGGTTTCAACTCTCCTCCCTATCCTGCTCAGGGTGGTGGAGAAGGAGGGGGGTGAGCAAAGAGCTGCATGGTTCTGAGCTTAAACTACAACACTGAGTTATGACAACCAATGCTAGTTCCATTTGTACTGTTCTTGGTATCTAAATTTCTGTCAAAAGAGATGATGTATCTGTGTTGACTTACAAAACTACTGGTTCACTTAGGGGTAGCAAGCACAGACAATGGTAAGTGGGAATCTTTCAAAACAAGCTACAGAAAATTTTCTCTATACTAAAAAAAAAAAATATAAGAAGACATGTTTCCTTGGTAAGAATACTAAAATATTTCCAAGAATGACTCCTGTAGAGAACAGGAATATATCTATTTGTTAAAGAGATGTAAATTGGTAGCTCTAATTTTTGCTGTGCTGTTGACACATAAAGATGTTTCCAGTCTTAACTTCAAGCTGTGAAATGAATATACTGTAAATGCAGACAGATGTTTCACTTTACTGACTGCTTTCTGAATGTTGTTTCCCAAATCATAGTGAAAATGAAAAGAAAAAGGAACTGATAAAGGAAAAGGAAAAAGGTATTCTAAAGAAGGCTGACATTGGACTTAAGAAATGTTGTAGAAAATGAGGTCCTCACAGATTTAGCAAACAGCACATGGGCTCATGCTTTTATTTCAAAGAAAGTATGGACAAGAAAGAACAATATCACCTTGGCCACTCCTATATACATTTCTTGTCAATTGATGGATGTAAAGATAGTAACATACCACTAGCCACTTTCCTTCTGGCACTTTTTTATCTTTCTGCACTCTTGTAATGGGGTTCAGCATTAACAGTCATTTTTCTTCTCCTTGGTAGCTGGTGCAGCGCTGTGTTTTTGACTTTGGGCCTGGGAACAGCACAGATAACACCAGTGTTTTCAGTTACTGCTTGCAATGTTTTGGTCTGGCCAAGGACTTTCTGAGTTTCACGCTCTGCCAGGGAGGAGGGGAAGCCGGGAGGAAGCAGAGACAGGACACCTGACCCAAACTGACCAAAGAGGTATTCCATACCACAGCACATCATGCCCAGGATGTGTAAAATGGAGGGCAGAGACCCGGAAGGGTGGGGGTGCACTGCGTGGTCGGGCTTGGTTTTAGGTGGTGAGAATTGTATTCTTTCCTTGTATTTCTTTTGTCATTATTATTATTGGTGGTAGCAGTAGTGATTTGTGTTATACCTTAATTACTAAACTGTTCATATCTCAACCTGTGGGAGTTACATTCTTTCGATTCTCCTTCCCATCCACCCAGGAGCGGGGAGAAGAAAGAGGGGGGAGTGAGTGAACGGGCTGCGTGATTTACAGCTTAAACCACGACAACTCTCTTCCTCTCAACTCTGTAGTACTGATTTGAAAACTAAAAGGCTTTTTCAAACTAGTAGTCAAAAACTGCTTATCTACCAATGCCATTCATGTCTGCATGTTTCTGCAAGTGAACGAACCTTGTTATTGCTATGTTATAAGTATCTGGCACCACAGGAATGGATTGAAAGAGATATTGATTAGATTAAACTAGATTTAATATGGTTTATTGAACCATTGTTTTCACTGTAACATGGAGTTTGATACCAATCAAAAGGCAAGTAATTTTGGAATCTCATGAACTGTCACAGTTTATAGAGCATTTTCTTTCTATCTGATATGGCACCTCCAGCTTTTTTTCCTCCTAAAGATACCAAGTTTGCCTGCATAAAATACTCGCTGCAGTCTGAGAAAGCATACTCTAAGTAGGAACTACTAGACCCCGCACTATTCCGAATAAAATACTAACACAGATTAAATTTACTCACTGAAAGTGAGCTTTTGCATAGAGAAAATGTAACTTATACATTGAAACAGGGAAGGGTAAAAACGTTGCTTTCCTTCATGGACAGTCTCACCTTTTGCACCTGCAATAGGTGTTTCATACAAGTGTTTCATACAGGTGAATTCACATATTTTAATGAGCAAAAAAGTACATTCCTTTGAACAGTGAGAAAATACGGACAGGATTTTGCTTGAGAAGGGTGTCCAAGAAGTAAGTATTATGATTCAATTTTTTAATTTCAACTGTCAGTACACTCTTCTGTCAGTTTTACATATTTCTAGCCAAAGGTTAAAATTCCCCCATTGATATAGGATTGCAGATATCATCAATTGCAGTATGAATACTTATGTTCATAGGTTTAGTGTCAGTTAAAGTTTAAAAAATGTTGAAGACAAACATCATGAAGTTTTTCACTATTACTACATTAAAGTTCAAAAAGAACATAAAACTGATGTTATTATTTGTTAAGGAGCTTTCCAAATAAATCTAAATGAAAATATAGATCCTTAAAAAATGTGCTTTCAAAAGGGTTTTAGGTTATTTCTGAAAGCAGAAAGTGCATTATTCTTTCTTTTTTTTTCAATCAGAAGACTTAGTTCTGATGTCTGAAAGTACTTTTGTCCTCAGACTGCAAAGTTGGCAGCTTCTTAGTTGAATGCTAATTCTTCTTTTTATTAATCGTAGGCTATTCTTATCAATTTACAACTCCTCATAATTAAATGTAGAAATTAGAATATATTTTATATTACACTGCAGAGTTCTTTTAATATTCTTGAGTTAGAAGGTAACCAAAAAGTACAAAGGAAAATTGTAGTCATTTTTTTTCCCATAATACTCTCTGAAATCTCACCTTAATTGAAACTAAATTTTTTATTTCAGTTAATTTGGTGTCCTCACCTTAAACCTGAGACTTTTTTTGTTCCTATTTTGTTATATCTGCTAGGCTAAGGGATTTTATTTCTTCTGGAAACTCCCAAATCCACTTTATCTATCTTCTGTGTCTTCATCTTTCTGAAGAGAGTAAAGCCAACGTTTTGCCAAATTACTACCATAATAGTGCACTCTCTAAAAAGTGGCTCTGGAGGAACACAGAAAATTCTCCCTACTTTAAGTCACCTGAGTAATAGTATTAATCTATTTAAAATTCTTATGGACTCTCTCAGACACTCTTTGAACTCATCAAGAGACATGTTATTGACTTTAACAATGACATGACAGCAATCTCTACACAGAACATTGTATACACAATCGAGAGGTTTGCTCAACTGAGGCTGCTGGTCATAGTATAACAGAGTGAGAGATTTATTGACCTTATTTTTAATAACTTTGCATCACTAGGGACAATGGTAATGTCAACACTGACTTACTGTCAATAAGGTAGATATAGTTCCACAGAAGAATGGTACATGCATGTTGGATTTCCAATAAGGAAATGACTGCATTCTAAATTGAAACACTGATATTTAGAACTGTAATTATGACATTTGAAATTGCTGTTTCATATGAGAAATTTTGGAACTAGAAGATAACTTAGTATACCTTTTTAGTATCTTTATGTTACATGTGTCACTGACCTCTCTCAGTCTAGTCTAGTGTCCATGAAAGCTGCTCGAAACAAAAAAAGAAAGGGAAAGCACATACAAATTCTCATCCACATATTTTTCTTTTTCTTATTAGATAAAAAGCTTACACACAACACAACAACAACAACCAACCAGGTCCTTACTTTTAGGCACAAGATTTCATTTAATGCCTTCCTCAGAAAAAAAAAGAAAACCAATTAAAATTTCTACTTAAATAGAGTTGTATCAAGCAGGTAATAAATAGTTCATGGATTTAAACCATTCATGAATAATTCATAAGATTCACTGCCACCTGCCAAATATTTGGATCATATGTTGTCTATGTAAAGTCACAGAATGTACTCAGAATTAATTCTGTTGCAAAATGCATTATGCCTGAAATTACGTTATTGTAACAAGCTGTATTGAATTAGCCTGGAAGGAACAAATTGATACAGTAACATAATGGTTTTCAGATCAGACACCTTTTATCAACTACTTAGTTAATATCCATTCTGAAATTCAAAGAGTGGGCAGAAGGGTAAACACCAAAGTCTGCCGTGCTTATGACTTCGAATTGTATGGTTGGCCAACCATCTGCATTTGATTTGGCTGGTTCAGTATGACTATGACTTTTTTTCTCTACTAATGAAAACAAATTTACTGTGCAATTCTGGATCCAGTAAATTACACTACGATAGCTGTCAGTGACATGCTGGGTATTGAGTCTGATAACTAAAGAATGACATTTAACAGAATAGTGTATCTGGAACCGGCTGAGTTTTGCTGAAAAATTGAACATGAAGGCCAACTGAAAGTTCTTGTTATAGAGTCATAGAATCATAGAAGAGTTAGGGTTAGAAAGGACCTTAAGATCATCAAGTTCCAACCTCCCAGCCAGGGGCAGGGACACCTCCCACTAAACCATGCCACCCAAGGCTCTGTCCAACCTGACCTTGAACACCGTCAGCGATGGAGCATTCACAACTTCCCTGCGCAGCCCATTCCAGTGCCTCACAACCTCCACAGTAAAGAATTTCTTCCTCATATCCAATCTAAACTTCCCTTGTTTAAGTTTGAACCCATTACCCCTTGTCCTCTCACTACAGTTCCTCATGAAGAGTCCCTCCCCAGCATCCCTATAGGCCCCCTTCAGATACTGGAAGGCTGCTCTGAGGTCTCCATGCAGCCTTCTCTTTTCCAGGCTGAACAGCCACAACTTTCTCAGCCTGTCTTCATACGGGAGGTGCTCCAGTCCTCTGATCATCCTTGTGGACCTCCTCTGGATTTGTTCCAACAGTTCCATGTCCTTTTTATGTTGAGGACACTTGAACTGAACACAATACTCCAAGTGAGGTCTCATGAGAGCAGAGTAGAGGGGCAGGATCACCTCTCTCCACAGGATCAGCCATGCTCCTTTTGATGCAGCCCAGGATATGGTTGGCTTTGTGGGCTGCAAGCGTGCACTGCCCGCTCATGTTCATTTTCTCATCGACCAACACCCCCAAGTCCTTCTCCACAGGGCTGCTCTCAATCTCTTCTCTGCCCAACCTGGAGCTGTGCCTGGGATGGTTCCGACCCAGGGGGAGGACCTTGCACTTGGCATGGTTAAACTTCCTCAGGTTGGCATCAGCCCACCTCACAAGCATGTCAAGGTCCCTCTGGATGGCATTCCTTCCCTCCAACATATCAACCGAACCACACAGCTTGGTGTCACTGGCAAACTTGCTGAGGGTGCACTCAGTCCCACTGTCCATGTCACCAACAAAGATGTTGAACAAGATTTGTCCCAACACTGTTCCCTGGAGAACATCACTCATTACTGGTCTCTAGCTGGACATTGAGCCATTGAGCACAACTCTTTGCATGTGGCCATATAGCCAGTTCTTTATCCACTGGGTGGTCCACCTATCTAATTGATGTAAGAAGATGGCAGAAAGAATGGTCAGAGGAGGTATCCTGGTATCTCTGCATTAGTTGAACAGATAGTTTTTCATGACAGGTTTAATAAACAATAATGATTTATTACACAGAAGTCACAGTTATTTTGAAAACAGGATCATGTCTGGTGCTATAGATTCTTTGGCTTTATTGGTTTAATGAATGCAAACATATTTCCTTTGTGTGTTTCATAGTATATTGCATCATTTAGGAGCTCAAACTATGTCATAATTTTACTGATATTATGATTGCTGGAAGAAGTAGGAGATGGGCTTGAGGTGTGTATAAATGAAGCAGATCTTCAATTCCAAACTTCTTGAAATGTCTGATTTTCCTGCTGTACCAGATTAGCGTTTACAAGATCACATTTACAACTGTGGTAAGAATTTTAAGCCACAAACTCTTTAGACTACAAAATAGCTATCATGGACTGCTTTTAGTTTTTTTTTTTTACTTTCTGGTTTAATTGAATTTGACTACTTGAGACAAAGACAATTCAGTGAAAGCAAAAATAAAGTTTTGCTCAAAATATTGAAAATTTTCATGTATAACAAATCAAATTTCTATGTTATGAAATATTAAAGGCTTCTGACTTACTTAGAATATATACTTAAAACCACTGAAATAGACCAAGTCTGAGTGCAAACAAGCACTTCTATGGAATGTTTTTTGTTTTCTTGCATTGAGAACTTTCCAATAGTTTGCTCTTTCAGAACAATACATAACTGATTAATGGAAGAAGAGGTTAAAAACCTAGTGTTATTATATCACATCTTCCTCAGTTTATAAAGAAATATACTTCCTCAGTAATTACTGACTCTGAGTTCATACACTAAGGTAATTAAAACTACTCAGAGTCCAGTTCTGAGGATGAGCTGCTTTAGCCTCTGGATAAAACAATATAGGTTTCAAAGTCTGAAAAAAAGTAAATACATGTTCTTTTTCTTTATAAAAATCAATAAACTACAAAAGAGAAGGAACCTTTTAAAAACATAATTCTGTGTGGCCTCTATGACAGTCAAGAGACCCTTTTTTGTGCGCATCTCAAGCCAACTCAAACGATAGGAGGAACTCACCATGTGTTCTCACTTGGACAGATGGCCAGGGCCGGGGACAGAGCAGGACCCTGCTCACCAAGGTGGGGAATGTCTTCCTGTGCTGTCTGCCCTGAGGCCACGAAGATCAACTGCCCCTGCAACAAAGTGCCCAGAGAGAGCAGCGTAGACACTGTGGCATCCGCCAGGCACTAAGTTAACTGGGTCTGGGGTTCACCAGATCCCGCTGCAGATGAGTCTCACCTGTGGGGGGGTCTCAAGAGACCCTTACCCTTTCAAAACCGTCCTGCAGCTGTTGGGTATGTGTTCCTTCATCCTGCATCTTAGCGCATTCACTGACTGTATATGAGAACCACAAGGACTCCAAGGACCATAAAGGAAAGGATTTCCACTCGCTGACTGAGAAAATGTTGCTGGATCTACAAGGTAGCGAGCCTCTTTCTCTGTTTTCTTTCCTCTTTTGTGTTTTCTATAAGAATAAGAATGTACCGCCTCCTAACACAGCTTTTGGGGAAGTTTACAAGAAAATTAATTGTTTTGTTTTCAACCTCATCCTGCAATAGTCTGAAACCCCAATTTTTTTTTTTAATTATTTTTTCCATGGTTAAGTAAAGCTGTGTATACAGCAGTGTGATGTGTGAAGTGAAGGAGATGTTTAAAGTTTTATAGTCTTTGAGTGTGCTTTTTGATACATTTATAGCTTAGCCATTTGGAACAAGCATGGTCCATTTCTGTGCTTGCCTTCTGACCTGAATATCCATGTGTGGAACATACGCGTAACTTTCTCTAGATGTTTTCTTAACAGCTAAACAGTTTTCTTCCTAAATCCTATAAGTAGGATTTCTTGGAGTATAACTAGAAGAAAAAGAAAATAAAAAGCAGATGAAAAGTTTCACAACATGCTATAAATTATTTCATTCATTTTAAAACACAGATAAATAAGGAAATAATATCACAGCCATGACACTAGAGCACTCTTTCCCATCTGTAAATGAAAATACAGTGCTTCCTGTGCCTTAGGAGTTTCAAACAGGCTATCAAGCTGGAGACTGGATTGGAAAGTGAGAAAGAGTGTAGTGCATTTCCTCAGATGAATAAAGTGATAGCACTTTATGTAGGAAAGAGTTGGTGAAGGACAGAGAAAGAGTAGGAAGATGTTGTCTCTCCCATTAATTCTATAGAAAGGGTAGGAAGATGTTGTCTCTCCCATTAATTCTATAGAGTGCTCATCTGGGAAACAGGAAAATAGTCTGTATTTCAGAGTGCTCTAGGAACTGTACAAATTGTTAAATATTCTTTCTGAGCAAATCCATTTCAGATTGGAGAATAAGAATGCCTATGATTAATTCTGAGTGTTTGGGGTTGGTTTTAAATGTGTTACAGAAAGTTTCTTTTCTGATTTGAATTAGCACTCTACATTGTTCCGAGCTACACTTTTCCCTTTAATATGAAAACTGATAAAACATAGGAATCAGGAAAATGAAGGACTCAAAAATCTCAAGTCATTTAGTCTAACACATGCATTGTAATATTAGTAGACCTAGATTATTCTTGATGAATGCTTGTCTAAGCTATTTATGGAAAGACCTGATGAAGCTTTGATTCCATGACTGTATATTCTATGTAAGTACGTAACTAATTTTACAGTGAGAACATATTTTCAATTTTCTAATCTGTAACTTTTTAGCTGAAATTTAAGATAATTATTTATTATTCTGTATAGGAGAATGGATAAAATTTCTTCACTATCCTTCTTATTGCAATCTTTTTACTGTAATATTAATCCTTCAGTATTTTTTTCCTTGGAAAATGAACATTAATTGACTCTCTTAATAGATTATGCTTTCTTAACCTTTGACCAGACCAGTTGCTCTCAAAAAATTTTGTCTTAGTTTCTGTAATTATATATTATTAATATCCTTCTTAAGTGGATATGATCAAAATGGATCTAGAACACCAGACATGGTCTCAGGAGCACTGATAGAGCAGAAAAATAATTATCTTAGTGTCTTGCTTAAACATTCCTATTAACACATCCTGGAATGAGATGGCATCTTTTTGCAAGCCACAATAATAGTTATTCACTTTACATGCTGACACTTGTTTCTCTTTCTGAATACAGTGGTCTATATTTCCCTTTATTACAAAATCTTAGTCAATCTGTTAGCATTGTTCCAATGCATTGTGAGATTGTTCTGATTTCTTATTCTGTTATCCAGAAGTCTTCATGAATGTATATAACTTGGAGTGACTGACGAAGTTTCTCAGCGCAGTGTTTCAAAGTTTAAATTGAACATTTTAAATAGAGGTGGGAGTCATGCAGACTCCTGGTTTTGCTGTTGAAATGGCCTCAGAATTTGTTAAGAAATTATTTTTTTAAATCAATTCTTACAGATGGCTTTTCTATCACTTCCATACCCACCACAGAGCAGTTTAATCAATCTCACATTTCACTAGCATGCAACATATGGCAATGTTGCCTGAACTGCCTTTTACTACATGAAATCTGTGTCATGCCTGCTGCTTCGTCTTTAGTCACTAGTTTTTCTGTCATAGAAGAACATTATCTTTCTTTGATGCAGTTTGGTTTTTTACATTTATATGTTGTCTATTTCTTGCCACAATATTGTGATGTAGTTGAATGCATGACCAGAATAGTCAAGATGTTAATAATTGTACCTGTACTCTTTCTAGCTGTGAGGACTTAATCTTCCCTATTTATTCAGGTGAGATTTAATAAAAATGTTTACCTATTAAAGATTCAGATTTTACTTTTTTTTTTTTTTAATATATAAAAATCTCAAGAACTTTTCTGAATTGGCATTTGGACACCTTGGTATGTATCCCTCAGAGGTTGTCTGACAATGCAGCTTTTTCCTCCAGTATGTGGTAATTAAGTAATTTATTATTTTGTTTCCTTCTGCGCTTGTGGCCGGTAGAATTGTTATTTTCCTGAGTCCATCAAATTTTCATAGCAATGTAATAATCCAGTTAGTTTTTTTTAGGGGTTTACTACCAGTCAGGGAAATGATAAACTAAACTTGTTTGTAAACGAAGGACCTCTTCAAGGCCTTATTTTTATTCCATTTTACAGATAGGATTTTTGGCTGAGACTTTGGTTTAGAGAACTTCAATACAGTTGTTCTTCAACTGAACTGAAAAGTGGAGATTCAAATGCACATAGGTAGACAAAATGATACTATATTTTTATGCTAATAATAACAAAACCCACGATGTATAAATAATATTCACAGAATTTAAAGGGAATATTTTTGTATCATGTGGGTTTTCCGTGGTTAGTATTCTGAAGATGAGCAGCATTTTCTGCTTACAGTTAACTTTTTCATGAAAAGAATTTTGAAAGTGAGCCAGGTATCCATCACTTCAACTGGAATGATCATTAGTAAGAGAACTGCAACTTGATTTTTCTGTAACAGCTAGAGGTGCTTCAACAGTGTGAGGCCTTATGAAAGAAATACTGATTGCTACTGATTGCTACTGATCGGTTTCTGAACAAGGAAGGTCCCCGTAAGACTGAAATGCTGTGTTTGAGGCTTTTGAGAGAAGCTATTACTGCAAGATGAATATCTAGCTTGTGTAAATGGCAGTGCAGGATTTGGGTTCAGGTAGACATGCTTCCTTTCTGATAAGGGACAGCATTTAAAGAAAAAAGATGCTACTGAAGGATGTTCCTTGTAAGTAATTGCACCCATTAAAACCCTGATCCCTCAAGTACTTGTATGTCAGAATAACCATTTCTTCACTGTGTATATATATATATATATTTTTTTTTTTCAATGTTATTACACCTTAAAAAAAAAGGGTTGGTTCCTGAAGCTGACTGAAAAAAAAAAAAAAGAGGGGTGTGTGTGTGTGGAGGGCAGGGGGAGAAGGCATACTCATTTACATGTGACATGGGAAAGAAAAGAAAGCTTTACTTGTGTTATTCAATTTTAAGATTCAGGAGAGTCTATTCTGAGACAGATATTGAAAGAAAACATGCTGAGGTGAAAAAATATGGGGTCCAGTTCCTGTAAGTGAAAAAGGGATCAGGAGGAAATTGCAGTATCATGGAAACATGAGTGAACAAGAATTCATGCAAGAAATATTTTGATGTTGGAAGGATGAAATAAGAATTTGAGAAGTTCCATTAGTAACTCTAAAGTTATTAGAAAACTAGGTGGCATATATTTTGAAACATCAGATAGGCATCAAAAGAAATTTGCTAAAATGTCTTTTCAATTATACCAAGATAAAACTTTAACAATATTTCTCATAAAGTTTCCACTGTTTTGATTTTCAGCAAATTGAATTTTAAGAGAAACAACATTCAGAATCTGGTGGAATTTAATTCAGGTATTTAAATAAAAAGTACATTTATTGAAATCTTTATTGTTCATTGCTGCTATATAAATATTGAACAATAAATTTTGCATTGATTTACGTAGATATCTCTCTCTCTCTTTCCCCCATCCATTCACCCACCTATCCATTAATTCATTCATTATTGTTTCTATTCTGGTCAAGTATTTTACTGGAAAGATATTTTGTACCTTGATCTTCTCATTAAACTGAAATTGAGTGCAATATATCAATTAGTTTTGTGCACACTTTAGGAGCCTCTTTGCGTTCATATCTCATTCAGTTACACTTATTACATTTTTCAGATTGTTAAAGGAAGTATTTCTACTAAAAATCATTATCCTCTGGACTTCAGCTGTGCCAGGTGTGCTTCAAGAGCTTTATAGAAATTATATAATTTGGTTTTAGATTTAGGATTCTCTGTAAGTTAAATGCACATATATTATTTAAAGAAATGTGGAGATGAGGAAAAAGACCTTGGGATTAAACTATATAAGATACATATAACTATAAACATTCCTTACCCTTGATATAACACATCTATTTTATAGTTAATTAATTGCATCTATTTTTGTTTACATGTGTGTATTTGCACTACAGTGTGATTTGATTCCACAAGCCTTACTCAGGCAAAGCTCCCACTGAGCCATTGGTACTACAAGAATCATATGCTTAATAAATACACTTACAAAGAAATCTTATCCACAGGTTGAATCTTTCACTGAAAAATGTCCAAATGAATTCTCCAAAGCATTTCACAATGCTAGGAGAATTCTAATGAAGTAAAAAGGTGTTTAACTTACCATAAGTCATAGTTCAGTTCTATGATATAACTTTCCCTAAAGCTCTGAACGTAGTACTGCATGTGCTATGAAGAGATTAAACTAGCATTATCTTCCTATGGGCAAAATTAAAGCAGTTCTTCTATCCTATAGCATACAAATTCATTCAGTATTTCTGACAGCTGTAAGGAAAATAAAGGTCAAGTTATACCCTGAGGTACCCCATTCATTCAACTTTGGTGCTTGAAAAATGTTTAATCAAACTTTTCAAAGTTATGGCTTTATAAATGGCTATAAATTTATTTCTGGTCTTTGATTTGTAATTTGCATTACTTTTTTTATCCATTTCATCATGTGCATAATTGTACATCCAATTTAAAGATTATGAACAGTTTTGAAGAAGTTCAGGTCTTGCACCCAGTTGAGCTCTTGCTGGCTTTTCTTCTATGCTATTCCAATACATGAGTAAGTCATCAAGGCTTATCTATACTTCTTGAAATTCTTCCTGGAGGACTACTTGCTGTGCAACAAACACATGCACACACAAAAGATCTCCATATTGTCTACTGACCTCAAAGTGTTCAGTTATCTGAGAAAAAGATGCATGGATAGTGAATTAAAAGTTGACCTTTTAGCATTCAACCCACTTTTAAGTTGAAATTTTCTTTCTACAAATTATAGCTGATACACGTCAGTACAAAACAGATGATGGCCAGAAAAACCTTGCAACCTGCAGAAACAAAGAGAACTTACTTTGAAATATTGTGAAGATAACTGCACAAACCCCTCTGTCTCCAAAGCTGTAAATTTGAGACGTCTATGTGGAGGAGGGGGAGGTTGTAGTCTTGGACAAGACTTGTTGAGACTTTAACCTTGTGGTAGTGCAGATGAGAGAGACAGCTCCGCACACACAGCCGTGTGTGAATAGCTTTTCAAGTCCTACTGGCAAAGCTGACAAAATTTCTCAGTCTGCCAGGATATTAGAAGGCCACTGCTTCGGCCTCCAGGTCACCAGCATAGAGATAGGATGTCTTTTCCAGCATCATGAACAGCCAATTGCAGCTACTGCTGCATCAAGCCTGTACTGTACTCAGCTTAATGAAGAAGTATTGAAGGCAGAACATCATCCTAACATTATAACATGATTACAAAAAGTTATTGGACAGTTACGCAGACCAGAGTCAAGAGAATCTCACTCTGTTCACACTGCCTGGACAGCCATGCGCTCCTGGCAATCTGGCTGCTGGGACTGAGGGCAGACCTCTTCTTTTGCTCACCTGGGATAGGGACTCCCAGAGAATGCTGCAGGACTGTAGTCCTCAGGCAGGGCCAACCCCTTTCCTGTGGGAGTTAATTGAGGCTATGTGTCTACAGTTCAACTCTGGGTGCACATGAGATCCAGACCCTGGGTACCTTCATGGGGCCTGATCCTGACCCCACCTGTAGGACCACATCCCAGCCAGGTCTCAGACCATTCCCCTCCCCAGGTAGCTACCTGATGCTCAGGATGGGGCTGTCCTTGGTGCCCCCAGCTACCCTGGCCCTGTCTGGGCTGGTAAAACAGGCACTGGTTGCCAGACCCTACACTAGACTCCTGGAAGCCCCCACCACTCTTAGGGAACCGGTTGGTCTGTGCACATGTAACTTCACTGTTTAAGTTCCTGTCCTGGTTTCAGCTGAGAGGGAGTTGATTTTCTTCTAGTAACTGGTGCAGTGCTATGTTTTGGCTTTAGTCTAAAAGCAATGCTGATAACACTTCCATGTTTTAGTTGTTGCTCAGTAGCATTTACCCTGGTCAAGGACTTCTCAGTCTCTCATGCTCTGCCAGTGAGGACGGCCATGAGAAGCCTTAAGGAAGCAGAGACAGGACACTGACCCAAACTAACCAAAGGGGTATTCCATACCGCAGCATGTCATGCCCAGTATATCAGCTGGGGGGAGTTATCCAGAAGGGATGGATTGCACTTCAGGTAGGGCTGGGTATCGGTCGGAGGGTGGTGAACAATTGTATTGTGCATCACTTGTGTTTATTGATGTGTTTTTCTTTCTCTTTCCCCTTTTAGTTTTGTATTCTCTCCCCTCATTTGTCTGAAGTAGTAGTAGTGTTATGTTGTACTTTATTTTAGTTATTAAACTGTTCTTAACCTGTGGGGTTTGCATTCTTTTAATTCTCTTCCCCATCCTGCCTGGGGAGGAGGAAGAGGAGAGGGGTTGAACGACTGGCTGTGTCGGCCTTAGTTGCTGGCTGGGGTTAAAACCACAACAGTCCCTTATGAAATTTTGGGTCACTATGGAAGCATACTTGTTTTATGAGAATCAGTTATGATTTTCGGGTAATAGTTTTTTCTCACATGAAACAGACTTTTTGCTCTAACATTTTAAAAATATCACAACTTTACTGTTACATACCACTGTTGTGGTTTAAACCAGTGAACAGCAGCACTGAGTCAATGGTCTTACTGCACTTAGAAATGATAGAGCATTCAGATGTATTTTGGAACTCTTGCTAGCAGCAAAGAGCAAAGGAATATTATCGGGAAGGACTGCACATACTGCTATAATTTGTTACATTGGCAGGATGAAGAAAAAGTTAAAGATGGTAAAATTGCCATGAACTGCGGCAATTGAGGCACGGACTCCAGTTGTGATGCAACTAAAATCATTTATTGAGTGAGCTTACAGGCTTTTATAGTCCTCCGCCTAGCAGTTAGTAACTATTAGTAGCGGTTAGTTCCTTTGGTACTTTTCCGTCACAAAACACCATGCGCTTCTCCAGCCAATGACATTACTGATCACCCGCCCCTTCAGCCAGTCACATTATTGTCCATGCACCTTTGCTTGAGCAACTATTTTTAACCAGATATATGAACAGGTTTTTCTGCTACCACTTCTTGCTACATTGTTACTTCCTATTCTCCTTGAACACACATTCTTTGTCTCCTTAGCCCACATTGGTAACTTTCCACTAATGCTTTGGAAAGTACTGGGTTATAACATCTCATCTTTGCCTTCAGCAACTTCTTGTTTCTGTATTTACAGTTCTTGGAAATTATCTCTGTGTTCTATCTTTACTTCCTCTTTACTTCTCCCATGGTCTGCAGCTGATGAGGGTCAAGATGTCTGCGCTCTCATCCAGGTCGGCTGGCGCAGCTTCTTGCACAACATTCCCCACAATGAACAACTGAGTATATGGCTGCAAGGATCATGATTTGTTTGTTCTTTATTGTTTAGTACATATTTAAGGTTGTATTTGTCATTGATAACATCTTGAAAACAGCATTTGCAATTGGAAGAGTTTGAGTCAGCCATGTTTTTCTAGGTAGCCCTCTGAAGTTTTATAGATACATGTACAGGGTTAAATATATATAGTTTAGAAAATGGACATGTTAATAAGAAAAAATCCTTGATTTGTAATTACTCTGAAGGCTTCAAACTTTTCTGTGAATATGACTGCTTTCCTGTTATACTTATGCCTATACCTCAGGTGATGCATCTCCAGTATATAATTTTAAGTTGTGGAATTTAGGCCCTATGATGTTCAGATGAGGCCCCTGCAAAATTAATAGTCTTTCTTTTGTCTCAAAAAACTTATTCTAACTTTTTTAAAAATAAATCATCTGGTTTTATTTTGTATGCTTATTGGTTTACCAGACTCATGTACTAGTGAGCCCTTGAAGGATACAGTAGTTTTAATTACTTGATATAAATCTTTAGAAGGCACCTTTATGCAAAAAATACTGCTTACAACACTGTTGTTCTAGAGGTAAGATTAGACTCATAGCTAGCACCCTATTAAAAAACTATATTCAGTATCATTTACCAATGAATAGATAAGATGACATAAATAGTCTGGAATAAGACTGCATTCAGCGTGAAATGGCAAATGCATGTGTGATTTGCATGGCTCAGAATGTGGACAGCTTCATTTCTCAGTTGCTAGAATTTCTGAATGACCTTCAGGATTAGTTCCAGTTAAACTGTATTGAAGCAATCTAGCCTAGATATATATAATTGTCTAAAAGCTTTAGTAATATACATCAGTCATTTTGTGACTGATGTACAACTTTTTTATGACTGTACAACAGTACAATTTTTACCCTCTCTTGTTTCAGGTCATACCCTTCATCTCTCATCCTCTTGCCGTACACTGTTGTGAAGGACCAGATTTCATCTGCTTATGGACGTCTTGTAGGCGTTGGAAAGCTGCTATTCTTAAGGCTAACGAAGCCCCATTTCCTGTTCAAGAGTTGCTCTAGATCCTCAACCACTGCAGTAGCTCTCCACTGAACTTGCTTCAGCTAATCAATGTCTTTCATGTACTGGGAGGCCTGAAACTTGGCACAGTATTTTAAAAAAATGTTGAGTTATGAGGATAAAATCTTCACTTGATCTACTTACTATGATCACAAGATCAGTAACTCTGTTCACAGAATATTGGAGAATATTTTGTGTGTGACGGTTTTCCTAACATTCGCCATATTCCTGGCACTGCAATATTAGGCTTTGTTTTATTGTACCCAGCCCTTTGCCAGCAACCATTCTAACTTACAACCTTCCAGTTGCCATCTTAGAACCTTGTTGCTGCACCTAGGTCCTATTGAAGCACTACCTGACCACCTCAGATGGCTGAACTCATTACACTTCATTAATATTTTTCTTTTATTTAGGTTTCAAAACTGGACATAGCAATCTAAACACAGTCAAGCATGATTTATCCTCAGTGAATACATGTTGGCATGCTGGCTATTCCCAACCGCTTTTCAGGAGAGGAGAGAAGTGAAGGGGAGAGAAAAAAGGGGAGGAACACAAAACCATAATTTAAAAATTGTAAAAAATAAAAATAAAAAAAGGGCTTTCAAGCTCAGTTTCTACATTCATATCCAGTAGAAATAGGACCAGTTTTAAGAAGCCAGGTTTGACAGTTTCTCTTTACATAAAGAATAAAAGAAACTTGAGCAGGGAGATACTGAGGAGTATTTCCATATTGATAAAGAGACAGGAAATGTATTCACACTCTCTGGGTGTTCAAATAGCTTTTCTCTGTGTAACTAAAAAAAAGTGAATCTGGCTCATTGACAGAGCAGAAACATCCCAAATTCCTCTGCTCATCTGAAAGAAAAGAAGTCTGGCTCATGGCACTAACATTTTTCTGTCATATCTGGGTTCTACTAGACTCTAATTTCATATCTAAAAATACTTTGAGGGATGTTGTTATAATGTTCAAAAGTAGATAAAGGTATTCTACAAAATTTTCTTGACTTGTAAATACTCTTTCAGAAACTTATGAACAAGGATTATATTATAGGTAAAATGGATTCTTTTATTACAGATGAATTATGTGTGTCAAAAGTTATAACAATAATTATTTTACATTTTTAGCCAATGCAATAGATCCATCACACAGCAAGTAGACATCATTATAGACCTAACTTTTTTTAGATGCCTGGTTTAAAAATTCTTATCTGAAATTAGAATGAAATATTGAGCTGAAAAAAGGAACTTTTTTGGCACAGCGTGAAGGAAAATGATCAAAGTACTTTTAATGATAGCTAATTTTTTTAAACAGTCTCACTTGAAATAGACATCTATCGCTAGCATATTTTTTTGGAGTTTTTTATCTTAAAACCATCATGTTAATTATTACTGTTTACTCCATTGTTCTCCTGTACACATGCAGTTCATTGAGACTGCTAAGCTTTGCAATCAAGAGCTCTTTCTCCTTTGCATGGGCTTTCCTCATCACAAACTCTAGACACTACTAACTGCAACTAAAAGCCAAGAATAACAAGTACTGTAATTTTTCAGTCTGTCCTCAGGATTTTGTATAACTTTATTTTTCCAAGAGATAGCTGATAATATATCACTCAAATATGTATATTATGATTGTGAATGTAAACATCAGATTTGGAAATATGTGTGGAGATTTACTTATGAACTTTGTTAAACTAGTTCATAAGACCAAACTAGCATCTGATCGGCGCACTGAAAAGCTGAAAAGAAGTCTGAAATGAGAGAACCATCAGGAGAGATATAAAGCTCCCTGGGGAATGCTCTCAGATGCCCTTTCTATCTTAAACCATATCCTCAAGGCTTTTGCATATTTAGAACTGCAGGCCTTCTATGATGGGGTTATGGAACTGATGGACAGGAATAGTGCAGTTGATG
Source organism: Ara ararauna (assembly GCA_028858755.1). Lineage (NCBI taxonomy): Eukaryota > Metazoa > Chordata > Aves > Psittaciformes > Psittacidae > Ara > Ara ararauna. The sequence goes on along the minus strand of CM054379.1, from coordinate 43,802,601 downwards.
TCATCTACCTGGACTTATGCAAAGCGTTTGACACTGTCTCACATGACATCCTTGTCTCTAAATTGGAGAGACATCAATTTGATAAGTGGACCACTCGGTGCATAAAGAACTGGCTGGATGGCCGCACACAAAGAGTTGTGGTCAATGGCTCAATGTCCAGCTGGAGACAAGGAACAAGTGGTGTCCCTCAGGGAACAGTGTTGGGACTCGTCTTGTTCAACATCTTTGTTGGTGACATGGACAGTGGGATTGAGTGCGCCCTCAGCAAGTTTGCCAGTGACACCAAGCTGTGTGGTTCGGTTGATAGGTTGTAGGGAAGGAATGCCATCCAGAGGGACCTTGGCACGCTTATGAGGTGGGCTGATGCCAACCTGATGAAGTTTAACCATGCCAAGTGCAAGGTCCTCCCCCTGGGTCGGAACCATCCCAGGTTGGGCAGAGAAGAGATTGAGAGCAGCCCTGTGGAGAAGGACTTGGGGGTGTTGGTCAATGAAAAAATGAACATGAGCGAGCAGCGTGCACTTGCAGCCCAAAAAGCCAACCATATCCTGGGCTGCATCAAAAGGAGAGTGACCAGTAGGTCGAGGGAGGTGATCCTGCCCCTCTACTCTGCTCTTGTGAGACCTCACTTGGAGTATTGTGTGCAGTTCTGGTGTCCTCAACATAAAAAGGACATGGAACTGTTGGAACAAGTCCAAAGGAGGGCCATGAGGATGATCAGGGGACTGGAGCACCTCCCGTATGAAGATAGGCTGAGAAAGTTGGGGCTGTTCAGCCTGGAGAAGAGAAGCCTGTGTGGAGACCTCATAGCAGCCTTCCAGTATCTGAAGGGGGCCTATAGGGATGTTGGGGAGGGACTCTTCATGAGGGACTGTAGTGATAGGACAAGGGGTAACGGTTTCAGACTTAAACAGGGGAAGCTTAGACTGGATATGAGGAAGAAATTCTTTACAGTGGAGGTGGTGAGTGGTGTGGAGGCACTGGAATGGGCTGCGCAGGGAAGTTGTGAATGCTCCATTGCTGGCAGTGGTCAAGGCCGGGTTGGACATAGCCTTGGGTGGCATGGTTTAGTGGGAGGTGTCCCTGTCCCTGGTAAGGGTGTTGGAACTAGATGATCTTAAGGTCCTTTCTAACCCTAACTATTCTATGATTCTCTGTTTCTAATCTCCTGAAAAGATGAAAGACCCTCTTTTTAAATGTTTAATGGAGAGAAATACTGAGATGTATTTGTACCACGCAAGTTGCCTTTGCATGGTTGTTTTTAATCTAAGAACTTGAGAAAGCATGCAATCCACCTCCAGCAGTAAGACTTGGACCAACACAAGTAATTTTTGGTCTGTAGATTACGGCAGTTTTTTTGAATGCTTTCATTTATGGGTTTGAAAATTTTTTGTCTGAAGTAAACGTGTAAACTAGTTTATGGGAATAGATCATTAGAGCAAACTCAATAATATTTTGCTTACACTTTGCTTATTATAGGAATAGAAGACAAAATTCTCAGCTAGTAACTTATAGATCCATTGCAATTCTACGCAGATCATGTATAACTTGCCCCCTTTAAAGATTTTGACATCGGTCATCAGAGTATTGTTATATCTCCTGGTGTATTTAACCCTTTATTGAGTTATCTTAAAATCATTCGTACACAGTAAAGTAAGAATTTGCAGATGACACTGTTTGTGCGTACTGTGCTAGTCTCGCTTCAAAGCCATGCATGATGAGAGGGGTGGATCACCCTCAGGCCCTTTCTTTCTGAGACAGAGCAAATGCTTTGAGTTAACAGTTGGTAGACTGGCCAAAACCTCTTAGAAGTAATTCAGATATTAGATTTGGACAAAACTTCTGCAATAAGCATGCAGAGGACCACATCAAATGTCTTACTCCCTCCAGCCTCAATCATTCAACATTAGTCTGAGACGTCATGCGCCTTCATTGATCCTTATGTTACGCTCTGTTAGTCTTACAAAAGTATGGTATTGGCATAATCATTGTCGCTTAATTCCTAGCTATGACAACAGCCGCCCTATTTGCTCTGTAATGACCTGTTCAAGCAAGAACATGCACTTCAGTAAAAACAGCCTTAGAAAGCCTTCACTCAATGTTTATTCTGGGGTGTGGGGGTGAGGGGGGTGAGGTGGGAGAAGCAAAAAGAAATAAATTTTCTGGCTAAGGTAACTGGAGGTCTCTCTGCTGTTCTTTGCCCACCCCCTCTTTTCTTGCAGTGTTTGCAGTTTTGCTTTTCTAAAGTGGCTGTAAGTTATATTTCTATTTTACCCAAACACATGTAAATGATGGCAACCAAATCAAAATTATTGTCCCTGCATGCTGAGTCATGAATGCAACTACTAATGCAATGATTAATCCTGAAGATTTTTCAATGCCTGTGAGGTCATTACACTGAAAGTCAAGAAGAGTAATCACACCACATGATGATTCAGTTTCACACTTTTCTGAATACATCTTTATAAAGACCTCAGAATTGCACATCAAGAATGGTCTTGAAGAGTAGGAGCTTTTTTTGTCCACTTAAACTTGTGGTATCTTATCGTAACCCTTAGAAGACAGATATGTTTAAGTGCATATTAAACAGTTAAAACAGGATGTAGATGAGTTTAATTTTTAGGCATTTGGAATCTATTTCTTATAATACAGATAAATGCTAAAAGGTGGGTTTTTTTAATGAGCAAATTGTATTATTGAAGGTACTATTCCTAAAAATAACTTTCATAAGGCAGGTCTGCCACAAATAACAAGAATTCCCAGTATTTATTCTTCCATTATTAAATGAAATTTTATTTTAATCAATTTCCTGTTGAAGACATTACGGGAAAGAACAGCAAGCGTTTGTCGGAAGTTTTCCCACAAACATGTCGCCAACACATTGAAGGCTTGGTGAAATCCCAAAATTGCAAAAGATCTGTGACCATGTTTGTTTCTTATGTTTTATTGGTATCTTCCTTGCCTCTTGCTTATTTCAACTGTTTTCTTTGAAAGAAAGGACATCAAAAGCTGAGAGAGATTTTTGAGCTTTCACTTCAGAAACAGGATCAGAGTACTGGCAGAGTTGCTTCCTTGATTCAGAGAGATTTATTTGCTTTCCTTTCACTGGAAGAGGAATGCATGCCTCTTTTAAACTGGGTCTGGACTGAAAATTTTGTTGCTGTCGCTCTTTTATTGGCGAACATGTGTTTGATAGTTTTGGTTGCGTTTTCAACTCATAACACATTTAATCTCTTAATAGGCATGCAAGAGAATAACTGACTTCTTGTGAAAGCAAGTCTAAAGAAATCTTTACAGTGTTTCTAATTATCTCTGTTTTAAGATCTTTAATTCAATGCACTTACCAATAAGATATAAAATTCTGTTTAAAAATAATGAAGCACTGGATTGTTATATAACAGCTTCTCAGCCTAATGGCTGTATGTTACAGAAGTCCCAGAGACAATACCCAAATTATTTTCAAAGGTTTATTTTCTTAAAAATTATAATTTAATTTTTCTTTTATAAAAAATACTTTATGATTTACATGTACATAACTAATTCTTCTACCAGATTAAATATTCTATATTGGGATCAATTAATCTCATTAGAAATAGCAAATGATCTTGTTATATTTATAAATGCATGCATACTAGATACATAGAAAAGTTACAAGGCACTTACCTTTAGAGGTAAGCATTTCAGAGAAATAATTTCCCTGGATTTCTCTCTGAACATGTAAGCAGTTAGGAAAGGATAACTATTTCATTCTTACTCTTTTTTTTAAAGCTTGCTTGAAATTATAGAATTTTTAAACGGAGAAAAAGTAGTTACAGGGGTTTGATTTTGGAATTACTGTGGTACATTTAACTGCAGCCTTTCCTTATGCAAGGAAAAGAGATAGAAGAGAAGAAATATGGATATTGGCTGTCTTCCAGATTCGGTGTTTGAAGAAGAAGCTAAAATAAAAAACTTTTAGACAACTTCTCTGTATATCATTTACATAACACTGCATAAGTGATAAATAAAAATGTAAGTGCATAAAAAAATTATTTTATTATTTTCTCTAGCTACCATGAGTTTAGGAATTAGCTTTTTCCTCAAAAAAAAAGATATTATAGATTTTAACTTTACAACTGTTTCTTAGTATAATATTATTAGTAGAACATGACTGCTAAAATCTGAATAGTGTTACAATGACCTCAAAGTTTTTCCAAGTGTTATTTTAAAAAATTATAAAGTACTGGAATATGTAGCAATTTATAAGTATTTATTTCATTCTTTTTTTAGGATGGGTGAACTTTATAAGCAAAGATGCTCTATCACTGTTTAAGAAAACTTGATACTTTTTCTTCTCATAAAATTTTATGGAAGATACTTCTTTCCTTTTTCCTTTCATGGAGGAAAACTGTTAGCATCCCATATTTTATTTTTAAAAGTCCTTCTGATTTTATAGGTCATATTTGTGAGGTCTTACTTGTCCTAAGGCATGACCCAAGAAAAAAGGATAGTTAGTGTGAACATTCCATAGCTCCAAAGACCTCAGGAAGTAAAAAAAGCTGAACAAGAACTTGGCTGGGAGTTTCCTTGTCTGCACAGAGGGGAAAAGTTTTCCTAGACAGGTCTTAGTAAAGGTGATAGATTGAGAGCATTTTCCCTTTATGTAGATTTACAGCTACATTTTCAGTCTCTATTTCAAGTTTCATCCAAATGAGATTGGAAATTGCCCAGATATTAATCACACTTCTAATATATAACAGACAATTCAGCTTCAACTATAACATTACTACTACTATCCCTAAGGTAACTCAATTATACTTATGTATTACATGATATAATACACCAGTCTAAGAGCATTATGACATAATAAATAAAAGCTGAGGAAAAAGAAACCTGAAGGAATTAAAATAGTATTTACAAGAGATGAACAGAGACTTACAGTAAAATTTTAAGCCTCAATATAGAATTTTTTTTCTATGTACCCCTATCACAGTAGGGGCAGTCACTAATGTAGAGACTTAAGATCTATCAATGTGAAATCCTGGTATGGAGGCCAGGATTTTCAACTTTGATGGAAGCATTCTGAGGTTTATAAAACGGAAATCTGGTTGAAAAATACCCAAAAGCAAGGTCAAAGATGCAATGGAGATTCACTTAATGGACCAAGATAGAAAACTTTCACAGTTAAAAAAGGAGTTTGCAGTTCTGAGTACAGTAATGTGTTTGAGGAAAGGAATGCATTATGGTGCAATATGATTAATACTACCAGTCAGGTAATCAAGTAGGTTAATCATTACAGCACCAAATAACCAGGCCGATAATAGCCATATAGCCAACTCCATTCTAATTATTTTCAAGAAGGAATATGCAGTAACTTACCTTCCAAAAAGCCCCTTATGCTGCTAAACAGATTTCCCCTTCACTTCCTTTTCACTGGAACTATCTTTTAACTGTGTCCTTTTATCTGTAGACATTACATATAATCAGTGAATAGTAACAGGAATATATAAACAATTCCTTAACATCTATGAACCAACAATTCTAAGCACACTCCTTGTGCATATAGATATTAACATTCAAGTGTTGATGTAATGCACCTGCTATTTTCCAGTTCCTTCAGGCCAAAATCCTACTGTCACCTCTCAGCATGAGTCTGATGTGTTCCAAATGTGACCAATTAATTTTGCAAAACAAAAGCATCTATGCAGGGTGTATGTCTCCAGCTTGCATTTATTTCATGATGAGTATATAGTACACTGTATCTGTGGAAACAGTTTTGTTCATAAAATACCATACAAAAGTATGAGAACCAGGAAGTTAAAGAAAAGAACAGTTTTCAGACAGGGTGAGGGAATCGGATATAAACCTAAACTTACTTCTAGCATTTTGTGCTTATAATTTTTCTTTTGGACTGTCTTTTGAATGCTTAAGAGTCAGCAGAACTGCACATACAGCAACTCTCGTTCCCTGGAAGCAAGCAGACAAATCTTAAAATGAGTTGAAATAATGGACTGGACTTGGGTGGAACTTTACTTTTCCAAATCCAAGATAATGATTTGGGGAAAAAAAAAAAAAGAAAACAAAGAAACCTATTTAACTAGTAGATAAGGAGGAAATGGGAACGGAGGTTTTCCATTTCACAAGTTGCATTCTAGCTCACTGTAACCACAAGGGAACGGTAAGTAAGCTTTCATCATTGTAAGGTAGCGGCGTTCTGGGGACTTCCTTGCAAAAGAAGGCTCATGGTTATTAATGTCTTATGGAATAACATGGCTCTGTATATCTGGCAGTGGTAAACAGGGGAAAGTCTAGACTCTTCTCACTTCCACACTGTTATGCTATGTAGCTCACTGACACCTTGCAAAACTGTGCCTGAAGAAGCCCTTGAGCCTCAGGAATTCTTGTTGACTGACTAAGCCTCTATTTTCCATTTATGGGTTTACAGAAAACCTTGTTCTCCATCGCTATAATGATTAGATTGTCTATTAATGTCTATTGCAGTGTCTCTCTTTAGTTTTGCAGAAAAAGAGACATTTCCTACCAAGGACTCATTGAGACCAACATACTTTTCCTGTTCTTAGCCAGGATCAGATACTTAAAGAAGTTCAAGTCTTACATAAAGAAATTCTACAGTCTTTTCATCTTTTGCTTTTAATACGCTTTCTATGGTTGATGCTGTAAATATTGTTCAAGAATGTTGGGCTTTTTTCCTTTCGCTTTTGGGCATCTAGCATCAATTTTATCTTGTTATAGTGTATCCCATAGGTTAATTAGGCAATTGTATTAATAAGTGTTTCTATTAATAATTTTTTAGTTTGCTGCCAACCTACACATATTGTTAGTCAAACTGTGAATATTTAGGTGCATGTGACCTTTCTTCTTAAATTAATTTCTCAAGCAACCTAACCATGTTGGTTGTTCTTCTCTGATCTCCATTCAGTTATTTCCTTTTCCCTCACTTCCCTTTCCAATCAGATACCAAGACACTGAGAAATGTCTAAAGTATTCCAGACACAATAATAACAGACCTGTTAGACAGTGACTAGTGCTTTCATGATTGATTGCTTGACATTTTGGTATACGTTACCAAAAACTACATTGACCTTGGATTATTTTTCCCACTCAAATATCACATTTAGAGCTGGAGGAGAAATGGCAATACTCCCAGAAAATTTTCAAAAGTAAAATGTTTTCTTTTTGAAGATCAAATAATTAAAATTAAAAAAAATGAACCAGTAACACCCTTGTCCTCCCATATTGGTTTAAGTCAGTTGAAAAATTTCATTTTGACATTTTCCAAATGTTACAACTTTAGCTTTCTAAATGACAAGCTGGCTATAATTAACTATCATTTTTACACAGAAAACTAATCTTTCTGAATGTAAGTAAAAGGTCAAAATAGGATATTTTAATAATTCTGAAAGATGTATGAAGCAATAAGATGTTGAAAAGCATTTTTACCCTGGCCATTCATAGAATCAACAATTCATCACATCAAAAAAAAAATATTCAGTGGAAATTTTCTGATCATCCTTAATCATACTCAAAATGAATTTTTAACTAGTTCTTTTAGCTTTTACATTATCATTATTATCATCCATGTGTCATCTTGTTACAGAATATCTATTTCAGATTTTTTCCAGTTTGGGTTTTTCTCATTTTTTTTCTTCTAACGCTTCTGTACCATACCTTTCTAGTTACATTTGAGTTCTTTCTCATGGATATTCACTACACTTTCAATTTTCACATTCATTAATATGCTGTTTACTCTCACTTTCAGATTATTAATGAAAATGTTTAATAAGACAAGAGCTGATTATGACTCCTGTGGCAATGTATGACACTTCATTTAATCTTAAAATATTACCATTCGTGGTTATTCTTTGCATTGCCTCAGTCAACTTTTATCCACAAGCCTTTATGCCTATTTTGATCTGAACTAAATGTGTAAGATTTCTTCAGATAATGCTTCAAATGTTTTACAATTAAAAAAGAAAAATCCTTCTCCCCCTAAACCCAATAGCCTAGTCTGCTCTCTCTATCTCCTTCAATAGTTAGATAAAAAATGAACTGACTTTTGTTGAACAGAATGAGTTTCAGCAATATGTGCTGCTTGCTGAGTAATATTAATGTGCTGCATATGTAGGCAGTGTAATTCCATGCACTTTGCATGACCCTGGAAACTAAAATACACAGCAAAGCTTTAAAAGAAGGATGACTTAGTCACAAGAAATGACTGGAGTCCTAAGCACTCTTCCATCCTTTAAAGGCTCTGACCCCTAGCTGTATTCTTTTGTTCTCCTTCCTTCATAGTGGACAATGATTCACACTAGCCTAAGGATTCATCATTAGGGAACCTTTGTGGTGACTTGCTATCTGTCAGGTACAAGGAGAAATTCAGCAAATGTCTCACATTTTTAGTGAGAACTCAACCTTGATTGTTACTTTGATATGAAGAGGAGAACATAAGCAATCTTTTAATACAAGAGATTGACTCAGTCAATTAATTTCAGAAAAGTGACAATGGTTATGAATCAGAAGTAGATGAAGGTAAACAGAAAGGATACATTTGAATTGTATGCATTAACACAGATTTAACCTTAAGGTTGTTTAGTTTGGTCTGTTGCTTGGGTTTTTTGTTGTTTTATTTGCACCTGCCTTTAGTTCTTCAGAATTTATCTGTCAGGTCCTCATCTGTTGCAAGCCAGCCATAGTTAATTTGGTCCCACTTGGCAAAGGGTTTGAATCTGTAAGCAAATTTATTGAGACCAACAAAACATCTCTGAGGATCACACTTCTTTTTGATGCACGGTTCTGAAACCTGGATAGTAATTTAGAAAACTGGGAGTCAGGAAGCAAGACTGACTCACATTACATCAGTTCAATCAGTTCTTTCTTTTCAGCAAGAAGGGAACAAACTAATTTCTGGTTATGAATCTGACTGTGTGTGTATTACCTTTACAAATCATACAACATTTTTGGGTACTTGCAGAGTATTTTGTAACCTGTAGAAACCTTTTGAAGAGTTTTATTGTGGACTTCATGGAACGTATTCTGTCGAGATATTGGCATTTGTTGTTTTTCAATTTCATTGATTCCTTGTAGACCATGTGCACCTAGGTTCACTGCATAAGATGGCCTTAGTTCCCTGTAGCTTAATTCTCATTGTAGGATTACATAAACAGCTATGCTGAGTGAAGAAGTACAGCTAAATATGCAAATATATTATTATCAATATGAGGGAATTAATAAATATATTCATATTAGTATATCAGCAATTTATTTTTAAAAGGAGTCAAAGGGATGAGAAAACCCCAGGAAATGAAGTTCCACTTGGGACAGCAGAAGTTCTTGGCTATATGGATATGCTAGATTGCATCTGGTAGTACTAGCATGATACGATTCTAACTTGGACGTAGAACATTGTTAAGAATTTTTCGTTTAACACTGTCCTTGAATATTCTTTTTACTGTCTGCACAGAGAAAAAAAATGAGGGTGGAAAGAATTTAAGAATATTGTAATTAATACTTTCATATCAGAGAAGCAAAAATTACAGTCTTGTAATTCCCAAATTTTGCTTTTTATATGCTACATATCGCACTATTTTATTAACTTTTTGGGAAAAGATTGCGCAAAATGTAGCAAAATCTGTTGAATTTTTCTTCCTTTGGTGTAGTCAACTTTTTTGAACACCTGAAAATGCCTTAGAATAAGGCATTTAAAAGAATATTGAACTGCACAATAAAGGCTTTTTTCTACCAAATGTGCTCCAGTTATTTTACTCAATTATTTACAGATGACAGGATAATGACATAAATTGATAAGAAAAAAAAAAGAAATTCTGAACAAAGATCAAGACCTATTTCTTCATGTAGCGAATTATGGCTGTGTTAGTATTACATAATGGTGTTCAAACCAGTTGGGCTGGAAAAATAGAAAGGGAAGCCTTTGAATAATCCATTAGGATGCTCCCTGTGGAGTAATAGAATTTAAAGAGGAAAAGGACCAATTCTTCTGCATCTTATAGAATCATAGAATTATAGAATAGTTAGGGTTGGAAAGAACCTCAAGATCATCTAGTTCCAACGCCCCTGCCAGGGGCAAGGACACCTCCCACTAAACCATGTCACCCAAGGCTATGTCCAGTCCAGCCTCGAACACTGCCATGGATGGAGCATTCACAGCTTCCCTGGGAAACCCATTCCAGTGCCTCACCACCTCCACAATAAAGAATTTCTTCCTCATATCCAATCTAAACTTCCCCTGTTTAAGCTTGAACCCGTTACCCCTTGTCCTCTCACTACAGTTCCTCATGAAGAGTCCCTCCCCAGCATCCCTGTAGGCCCCCTTCAGATACTGGAAGGATGCTATGAGGTCTCCAAGCAGCCTTCTCTTCTCCAGGCTGAACAGCCCCAACTTTCTCAGCCTGTATTCATACAGGAGGTGCTCCAGTCCCCTGATCATCCTTGTGGCCCTCCTTTGGACTTGTTCCAACAGTTCCATGTCCTTTTAAGTTGAGGACACCAGAACTGCACACAATACTCCAAGTGAGGTCTCACAAGAGCAGAGTAGAGGGGCAGGATCACCTCCCTTGACCTACTGGCCATGCCCGTTTTGATGCAGCCCAGGATACGGTTGGCTTTCTGGGCTGCAAGTGCACACTGCCTGCTCATGTTCATTTTTTCATTGACCAACACCCCCAAGTCCTTCTCCGCAGGACTGCTCCGCAGGATTGCTCTCAATCTCTTCTCTGCCCAACCTGGAGCTGTGCCTGGGATGGCTCCAACCCAGGGGGAGGACCTTGCACTTGGCATGGTTAAACTTCATCAGGTTGGCATCAGCCCACCTCATAAGCGTGCCAAGGTCCCTCTGGATGGCATTCCTTCCCTACAACCTATCAACCGAACCACACAGCTTGGTGTCACTGGCAAACTTGCTGAGGGTGCACTCAATCCCACTGCCCATGTCACCAACAAAGATGTTGAACAAGATTGGCCCCAACACCGATCCCTGAGGGACACCACTCGTTACTGGTCTCCAGCTGGACATTGAGCCATTGAGCACAACTCTTTGTGTGCGGCCATCCAGCCAGTTCTTTATCTGCCAAGTGGTCCTCTTAATCAAATTGATGTCTCTCCAACTTAGAGACAAGGATGACATGTGAGACAGTGTCAAACGCTTTGCACAAGTCCAGGTAGATGACATCAGCTGCTCTTCCCTAGTCCATCAGTTCTGTAGCCCCACCATAGAAGGCCACCAGTTTGGTCAGGCAGGATTTCCCCTTAGTGAAGCCATGCTGGCTGTCACCAAGCACCTGTAGTTTTTCATGTGCCTTAGCATGCCTTCCAGGAGAATCTGCTCCAAGATTTTGCCAGGCACAGAGGTGAGGCTGACTGGTCTGTAGTTCCCCGGCTCATCCATTTTCCCCTTCTTGAAAATGGGGTCATATTTCCCTTTTTCCAGTCACTGGGAACTTCACCTGACTGCCATGATTTTTCAAATATGATGGACAGTGGCTTTGCAACTTCATTTGCCAGCTTCTTCAGGACCCGTGGATGGATTTCATCAGGTCCCATGGACTTGTGTACGTTCCGGTTCCTAAGATGGTCTCGAACCAAATCCTCTCCTATTGTGGGCCCAAGGTCTTCATTCTCACAGTCCCTGCATCTGCCTTCCAAGACTTGGGCGGTATGGTCAGAGCATTTGCCGGTGAAGACTGAGGCAAAGAAGTCATTAAGAACCTCGGCCTTCTCCAAATCCAGGGGAGCCAGTTCTCCCGATAGCTTCTGGAGAGGGCCCACGTTGTCCCTAGTCTGTCTTTTATTTACAGTGTGCCTATAGAGTCCCCTCCTGTTATCCTTAACATCCCTAGCCAAGTTTAACTCTAACTGTGGCTTAGGTTTCCTAACGTGGTCCCTAGCTTCCCAGACAACATCCCTGTATTCTTCCCGGGCTGCCTGTCCTTGCTTCCACCTTTTATAAGCCTCTTTTCCTTCAAATTTTCCTTAGCAAATCCTTATCCATCCAAGGAGGTCTCCTGGCCCTCCTGCTCCACTTCCTTCTAGTAGGAATGTATCGTTCCTGAGCTGCAGCAGGTGATTCTTGGATATCAACCAACAGTCTTGGGGTCCCCTGCCCTCTATGGCTATATCCCATGGAACCTTACTGAGCATGTTCCTGAAGAGCCCAAATTCTGCTCTCTTGAAGTCCGGGGCAGTGTGCTTGCTGTGCGCTCTTCTCACTGTCCTGAGGATCTCGAATTTGACCATCTCATGATTGCTGCAAGCAAGGCTGCCCTAGAGCGTCACATTTCCAACCAGCCCTTTCTTGTTGGTGAGGACGAGGTCAAGCATGGCACCTCTCCTTGTCGGCTCATCTCTTATTTGCAGAAGGAAGCTGTCTTCCACACAATTGAGGAACTTCCTGAATTGCTTGTGCGGGGCCGTACCATCCCTCCAATAGATATCAGGGTGGTTGAAGTCCCCCATAAGAACAAGGGCCTGGGAGCTTGAGGCTGTTCCTATCTGTCTATAGAGTGCTTCATCCACCGAGTCCTCTTGATCAGGCGGTCGGTAATAGATCCCTGCAATGATGTCTCCCACTGCTGTTCTCCCTTTAACCTTGACCTGCAAACTCTCTATCAACTGCTCACCTGTCCCCAGAGAAAGTTTCATACTCTCCAGCCTATCCCTAACATAAATAGCAACTCCCCCTCCCCCCCTACTGGGCCTGTCCTTCCTGAAGAGCCTGTAACCTTCCATTCCAACACACCAGTCGTAGGAGCCATCCCACCATGTTTCTGTGATGCTTATGATATCATACCCCCGTAGATATGCACACATCTCTAATTCCTCTTTGTTCCCCATGCTACAGGCATTTTTATCGAGGCATCTGAGCTGAGCTCCAGTTGAAGCCAGCTCATTGGCTGAAGCAGCTGGAATACCTGTACATTGCTCTGAACTTTTATTATAGGTGCTAGCAAGTGACTGGTGTGTTGGGATGGAATGACGCCCCCCTCCCCCAACACATCTAGTTTAAAACATCCTTGACCAGTCTGGCAAGCCTCCTACCAAATCCACTTTTCCTTTTCTTTGTCAGACCAGATCCACGAGCCTCCAGTTGACCTGGCCTACTAAACTGAGTCCTGTGTTCAAGGTACCCAAACCCCTGACTATGGCACCACCCTTCTAACCATTTATTAACCTGGCTAATCCTCCTAGCCTTTTTGAGGTCCTGCCCTGTATCCTGGAGAACTGACGAAAAGACAATCTGAGCTCCAGAGCCCCTAACCACCTCTCCCAGAGCTCTGTAGTCCTTCTTTATGTTCCCTGGGCTACTTCTATCTCTATCAGTAGCACCCACATGGATCACTAGAAGTGGGTAATAGTCAGTGGGACCAACTAGAGCAGGCAGCCTCTCTGCAACGTCCCTGATCTGAACCCCTGGTAGGCAACACACCTCCCTTGAGACTGGGTCAGGCCAACAGATGGGTGCCTCTGTTCCTTTCAGAGTAGAGTCCACTACTACTACGGCCCACAGGTTTTTCCTGGCAGCACCTGTAGTGATCTTCTTTACCAGTGCATCAGCCGGTTGTTCCTAGTGGGAGTCTGGTTCCTCATCAGCCCCCTGCATGACAGCAAAGCAGTTCTGGGTGGCTACAACAGAGTTAGAAAGTCCCTTGCTTTTAATTGTCCTCTTCCTCCTTTTTTTGTTGTTTTTTTCTGTCACTGTTTCCCAGCTTCCTGGTTTAGCGGCTCCTTTCCTGCATGAGCGACAGTAGACATTTGAGGCTCCTGCACAGTCTGGTCCTGGAGCAAGCAGTGCTGTTTCCCCTCAGCTTCCCTGACGCTTTTCAGCCTAGTAACAGCTTCCCGCAGCTACCGCCACCTGCTGCAGGAGGACCCACACCAGGGAGCACAGAGTGCAGCACTGCCCATTGCGCACCCTCTTCGCCGGAGAGCAGTGCAGGCGCTCTCTACACCCAGAGCTCTGCACTGCAGCCTCCTCTCTCATCGGCTCTGTCTGGATGCCTATGCTGGCCACCGTCGGGGCAGCCAGAACAGAGCTCCCAGATCAAGCCGTGATCATATGGTGAGTGCTCACCATCCGACTCATCTGCCCATGCGAACTGCAGCTAAAAGTGCCTCGAACCTGCCCTGTTTGCCCGCCCTGTTCGCTGTGATCCTGGTCACTTGCATTCCCTGGGGCAGGTTCTTAACCAGTCAGGGCTGGTGCCGCTCCTCCTGGCACCACCTCCTCTGAGTCAGCTCCTTGCATCCACTGAGCTGCCGGCTCCTGGGTAAGTCCTGTCGAGGACTTGAGGCTTCCTTGGTGCCTGTTGCTGCTCCAAGTTGAAGCTCCTGAACGCCGAGCCTCCCCTGATCATGCGTGCTGCAGGTGTCCCCTCTCAAGACAGTCACCTCAGCAATGGGCCGGAAATGGCTGATGATGCCCGGGAGTAGCTTTTAAGTAAATATTTAATTTAGTATGTTTATTTGCCTGCAGTTTTGACTAACAGTTCTTTGGTTGAAGTTTTCATCTTCAGTGAGAAAAATTGTAATCAAATCTAGTAATCTCTACAAAGAATTTTATGTAAGTGAAAATCAGAGGTGCTTCAAATACATCAAAGACACTGAAAAAATTTAGTGCATGTCATATCTATAAGTCCTGTGTATTTATGGTATCATGTTGATGATAAGGGACCTGGTGACTCTAAAACAGAAGAATTGCCTAAACCCAGTATTTCGAGTGCTGCTAAATTATTGATTTTTGGCTCATCCAGGGACAGACTTCTGACAAAAAACCATGTTTTGTTTTGTTTTCCTTTGTTTACTTTTTTCTGTGATGCTCATTACTTTACTTCATATTTCCAGTGTAAAATCTTCAGGACACAGTCTCTTTGTATATGCAAAGTTGTGTAAGCTGTTGTGTTATAAATCAAATACTCAATGGGAGTAAATCGGTGCCATGTCATTAAAGTTCAGCTTTGTATCGTCTATAATGAATACGTTTAAATACTCATCTGAATCTTCTTTTGGATCAGAAATATGTATAGTTTATTCTACTGATGAGCCACACTGTTTATTTGAAGTCATTTCTTTGAGTTAGGGATTCATGAACACCCTGAAATGCATCTGTTATGCCTAACCCTACCTAATAGTTTGAAAGAAAAGTTATCTTCTTGTTTCCAACAAAAATCCTAGATCCACAGTCTTCATAATACTTATGGCAGCCAAACACAAGGTTTTCTTTTTGGCCCAAATGTTTGGGGTTTTAAATTATTTTTTATTATGATAGCAGAGATATATGTACAAAGAAACAATATTATTAAATGAAATTAACCACAATCAATACAAAAATCTGCTGTGAATGTAGTAATCAAATGGTTTGGGTTGAAAGGGACATTAAGGATCATACAGTTCCAACCTCCCCTGCAATGGACAGGAACACCTTCTAGTAGACCAGGTTGAACCAAACCGCATCCAATCTGGCCTTGAATACTTCCAGTGATGGGGCATCCACAGCTTCTCTGGACAGCCTGTTCCAACGTCTTACAACTCTCACAGTCAAGTAAAACAGAAGTAAAAGTACTTAATAACTGTATATATATTATCTTCCCACAAGAGAATGAGATATGTAATTACTACAATGAGGAGGTTATATTGTTTTAAATGTAGTACTGAAGACTAAAAGGTTGAGTTTTTTTTTCTGTCAGAGTCTATAGGCAGCATTGCAAAATTGTAAGTTATAAACCAAACCTATGCAAGCAAAATCTGATTCTCAGTTAAAATTCAGAACTCCTAAGTCCTGTCCAAGTCAGGCGCAGTTCAGATTTAGAATACACGTAACAGCAAAATTGTAACACCAAAATCTATGCTGTACTCAGAAGTGACTGCCATGAATGTTTGTAGAGATTTTGTTTTCATCCTTAAAAAAAAGAAGTTATTAAATTTCTGCCTTAACCTTCTGAACAGTTCAAAGAAAATGATTGGGATTTAAGGTGTTACCATTCTTTCTTTTAGTTCATTTTACCTTCTTGTCTTTAAAAATAGCAGCACTAGTGAAATGGTGCCTACCTTGTCTTTCACTCCTGATTCCTATGTCAACCACCTAATGTATAAGCCATCCACTCATGACTATTTGATGCGCTCAGATTACTATTGAAACAGTCATAGTGTAAAATCTGATTTAGTAAGGTTGATGATTTAAAGGTCTTTAAAAGGGATTTATTCAAGCAGCTCAAATGTAAATTGCTACTAAAAGTCTAAATATCCTCACTACAATGAGAAACTTTTATTGTTGCTGTTATCTTAAACATAATCTCTGGTGATCAACAGATGAAATTGTAGGCACTATAAATCACCTTTGGACAAGGCCTGAACCTTCTACATAGTTTTCTGAAAACAGTATTGTCCAAATATTAGGTAAGGCATCATGAATAGATGTATATGCTCAATTGAGGTTGCAATTTTGAGTTTCCTATTACAGATACAGCTGAATCCATATACTTTTTACATTTCTCAATGCTTTGTGTAGATCTGTAAGACTTCAACATGTAATATGCCATATTCATGTGAAATGTGAAAGCACATCAAATAATTATTTAGGATTTCCTCTGTCCTCATACTCAGTATTGTTTTTCTGATCATTCAAAATGTACAGCACTATAGTCCAAAAAATGATGCACTCTATATTCTGATACAACTGTTAAAGCCTATAAATACTCCTTTAGTATAGTCCCACAGTGCCTGGCTCTTCAGAAACTGATTAGACACATCAGACCATTATTTCCGATATCTACCAACACATCCACCTAGCTGCTGTGTGTTACCAATTTGACAGTTGTTTGTTTTTGTCTGTGAAAAATGAATTAATTTAACACATGTTAATAGAATTAAAAGTACAATTTAAGAAAATGATGGGTTTTCTTTCATAATATAAAAAGTAGGATAAAATTTTGCTTTAGTTATGATCATATGAAAATCAAAGTAGACTGATTAAGAGATTGACAGCCTCAATAAAGAATATAGAAATAGTGGATCTGTCTTGGGAGAACTGACATTATCACTGTGATATTTGATTAACATCAGACTGTGTTTTACCCCAAGTAGGAGTTCTAAATGCAAGTCACTTGTCACCTAGGCACACTTCCATTCAGCTCAAGCATAAGCTGATACTCAAGCCATTTAGTCTTAAGAAGTTAATTTTATTCTCCATATCTGAATAAAGGAGTCTAAATTACCAAAGCAAAACAAGCTTGACATTGTCTAAAGTCTGTGGCGAAGTAGCCATGATGTTCCCCAGGTCTAGAAGGAAAACCATTGTTTTCACTTGACAATGTCTTTTGAATGCCCAGTAATCTTTCACCAGATTTTTAGCAAAATCTACATATTAGTCTCTAACACATTAAGGCTAGCTGCTTCTCCATATTCTTGAAGTGCGCACTCTGTTGGTCTCTTATTTAACTGACAATGGGACAATGAAATACTAAAACATAATAGGGCTAATTCAGAAAAAATATGTCTGCATATCTAGGGAGCAGTCTTAAGTATATTCACCCTCAGATTAGATGATAGAATCATAGAATCATAAAATAGTTAGTGTTGGAAACAAACTTAAGATAATCTAGTTCCAATCCCCTTCCCAGAAGCAGGGACACCTCACACTAAACCATGCCACCCAAGGCTATGTCCAATACAGCCTTGGACACCTCCAGCGATGGAGCATTCACAAATTCCCTGGGCAACCCGTTCCAGTGCCTCACCACCTGCACTGTAAAGAATTCCTTCCTCATATCCAATCTAAACTTACCCTGTTCAAGTTTGAACCCGTTGCCTCTTGTCCTCTCACTACAGTCCCTCATGAAGAGTCCCTCCCCAGCATCCCTGTAGGCCCCCTTCAGATACTGGAAGGATGCTATGAGGTTTCCACGCAGCCTTCTCTTCTCCAGGCTGAACAGCCCCAGCTTGCTCAGCCTATCTTCATACGGGAGGTGCTCCAGTTTCCTGATCATCCTCATGGCCGCCCTTTGGACTTGTTTCAACAGTTCCATGTCCTTTTTATGTTGAGGATGCTAGAACTGCACACAATAATCCAAGTGAGGTCTCACAAGAGCAGAGTAGAGGGGCAGGATCACCTCTCTCGATCTACTGGCCATGCCCGTTTTGATGCAGCCCAGGATACGGTTGGCTTTTTGGGCTGCAAGCGTACACTGCCTGCTCATGTTCATTTTTGCATTGGCCAACACCCCCAAGTCCTTCTCCACAGGGCTGCTCTCAATCTCTTCTCTGCCCAGCCTGGAGCTGTGCCTGAGATTGCTCCAAACCAGGTGGAGGACCTTGCACTTGGCATGGTTAAACTTCATCAGGTTGGCACCAGCCCACCTCATAAGCATGCCAAGGTCCCTCTGGATGGCATTCCTTCCCTACAACTTATCAACCGAACCACACAGCTTGGTGTCATCAGCAAACTTGCTGAGGGCGCACTCAGTCCCATTGTCCATGTCACAGACAAAGACATTGAGCAAGACCTCTCCCAACACCGATCCCTGAGGGACACCACTCGTTACTGGTCTCCAGCTGGACATTGAGCCATTGACCACAACTCTTTGTGTGCGGCCATCCAGCCAGTTCTTTATGCACCGAGTGGTCCACCTATCAAATCATGTCTCTCCAACTTAGAGACAAGGATGTCATGTGAGACAGTGTCAAACGCTTTGCATAAGTCCAGGTAGATGACATCAACTTCTCTACCCCTATCCATCAGTTCCGTAGCTCCATCATGGGCCATCAGATTGGTCAGGCAGGATTTCCCTTTAGTGAAGCCGTGCTGGCTGTCACCAACCACCTTGCTGTTTTTCATGTGCCTCAGCATGCCTTCCAGGAGAATTTGCCCCAAGATTTTGCCCGGCCTAAACATTTCAGTGTGCAAAAACATCTATTATTTTTTCTGCTTTAGGGTGAATATTTTTTATGCTTACTCAGTACTTCTGGGTGGGATTTTTAGGTAAACGCACTTAGGGTATTTATGTCTCCATTAACCTATTTCATATTGCAAATATACAATCCTGTCTGGTTTGAAGTATTAAATACTTATTTTAATAAAACATTTGAAAGACTATTTGGATTGAGTTCATGTCATTTATCTGTATTTGTACAAGCCAATAAATTTCTTAAGGCTCTATACTTTGTTAATTTTTCATTTTCCAATACTTTTTTTGGAATTAATGATTGGAATCCAGTATCAAAGACAACTGTGTCCTGGGGAAGACTTCAGAACATAAAATCCAGAACAAAGGAAAATGTTTCCATTTGCTGTTCAAAGCTAGAACTGTTCATGATAAGACTTCATATTGTCTCAGCTCTCTGAATTAGTGACTGATCATGCATTTAGCATATTTGTACATCAAGGGATCTTGATCATTAAGGCTTCAGGAGATACGTTCCAATTTTTAGCATGAGAGGTATTTTCTCAAAACTGTAATGTGTAAAATAAGGAATAGGATGCGTCGGCCTGGAAAAAAATGAGTCACATCCATCATTCATGGTGTCATGCTTTAACCCCGGTGGGCAACTAAACATCACACAGCTGCTCCCCCTTCCTCTCACCCACCCCAGTGGGATGAGGGAAAGAATCGAAACAGTAAGAGTGAAAAAACTCATGGGTTGAGATAAAGACAGTTGAGGTAAAGCAGAAGCTGTGCAAACAAGCAAAGCAAAACAAGGAATTCATTCGCCACTACTCATCAGCAGGAAGGTGTTCAGCCATCTCCAGGAAAGCAGGGCTCCATCACACTTAACTGTTACTTTGGGAGACAAATGCAATCACTCTGAATGTCCCCCTTTCCTTTTTCCCCCTGAAAAATGGGGAAAACATGACATCATATGGTATGGGAGGTCCCTTTGGTGAGTTCAGGTCAGCTGTTCTGGCTATGTCCCCCTCCCAACTTCTGTACCCCTAGACAACACTGGTAGAATGGGGAGAGGAGCACAAAAGGCCTTGACCTTGTGTATGCACTGCTTAGCAGTAACTAGAACATCCTTGAATAATCAAAACTGTTTTCAGCACAAATCAAAACATAGCTACATACTATGTACTATGAAGAAAATTAGCTATCCCAGTGTCCTGGGTTCAGCAGTAGCAGTCATTTTTTCTTCTTCTTATTAGCTGGTGCACTGCTGTATTTTTGACTTGCAGCCTGGGAACAATGCTGATAACACAGAGGTTTTTAGTTACTGCTCAAATGTTTAGTCTGACCAAGGACTTTCTGAGTCTCATGCTCTGCCAGGGAGGAGGGGAAGACGGGAGGAAGCAGAGACAGGACACCTGATCCAAACTAACTGAAGAGGTATTCCATGTCACATCATGTCATGCCCAGGATGTAAAAACTGGGGGCAGGAACCTGGAAGAGTTAGTTCACTGCTCAGTCGGGCTGGATATCGGTTGTTGGGTGGTGAGTGGTTGTATTTTCTTTCCTTGTTGTTTCCCTTATCATGATTATTATTGGTGGTAGCAGCAGTGGTTTGTGTTATACCTTAGTTACTGGACTGTTCTTATCTCAACCCGTGGGAGCTACATTCTTTTGATTCTTCTCCCTATCCCTCCAGGAGTGGGGAGGAAGGGGTGAGGGGAGCTAAAGAGCTGTGTGGCTGATTTACGGCTGGGCTTAAACCACTACACCCGGCCAAAACCAGCACAAATGGCTACCCTAAAAATTGCTGTTCAAGACAAGAAATGTAATTCTTAATTGCTCTATTAATTCCATTAATTGGCAAGTCGTGGTAACAGGCATGAAACAATCATATGTAAGTATAACAGTGAATTTTACAGTAAGTATAACAGTGAACAGGTTGCCCAAGGAAGTTGTAAATGCTCCATCCCTGGCGGTGTTCAAGGCCAGGTTGGACAGATTCTTGGGTCACATGATTTAGTGTGAGGTGCCCCTGCTCATGGCAGAGGGGTTGGAACTAGATGATCTTAAGGTCCTTTCCAACCTGAACTATTCTATAATTCTATGAATTTCAAACAATGATTAGATTGGTTAGATTTTGCAACTAGGTTCAGTAACATTTACACTACACTCTGGTTTTCAAATTTCAGATATAACAAGATGCCTACAGGATGAAACACTGCGACCTACTTAATCAAATATAAACCATAAAACTAGAAATTTAATTTTTGGAAATAAACTAAGAGTTTTTGATCCCACGGATTTATAGATTTTATTGAATTAAAATTTATGTTGAATGTAAAGATTCATTTTTAGATTATTTTGAATCATGTTTTGCAGCTTTTTTACAGGACTAATTTTACATAAGGAACTGTGAAAACAAGGAGGCATTTCTTACCACTAAAAGCTATCCTGTTATTTTAAGTTACGAGGAAGTATATGTTAGCACAGTCACAATCTTAATTTTTTAAGCTTAGCAGCAAAATGAATTAAATCCTTTTAGGGAACTACTTAATTCATTCCATCTTGATACATTTTGCGGTAATTTAGCATTGTGAATTACTTACCAATTACTACTGATTACCAGTAACTATTGTATGAGGTGAAGAATCTTAGCATATGGAAAGTATGTAGTTTGTCAATGTTCTTTGTTCATTAGACAAAAGGAAGTGAATATATAGGGTAATAATACAAAATCACAATTCTACAAGGTATTAGAATAAGAGAGGTAATAAGAATGAGCATTAAGATGAGCTAGGATATGATGATGAGGTGAGGCTGTCTATACAGGTCCTTGATCTACAAGAGAGTACAAGAGAGAATGAAATGAATCGTTTACCCTGAGATGGAGTACATATTACCAAGTGGGGTATTTTAGTAGAAACTGTTACCTGTAGAAATCCTGTCTATTTCTTTCTTAGTCTTTTTTATTATTATTTAAAAAAAAAAAAAAGATTAGGATGTGAATGCTGTGAAAAACATGAAGTTTAATGAGGGAGGGGAAAAATAGGGATTATGGCTAAATCGCTTGAATATCCTTTCTCATGCTCTTCCTGAGAAACTGTATAGTAGTTTTAACATCTTTGCTACAACCATCACAAGCAGAGAAAGCTTTGCTACAAGCACCACAAAACAAGCAAGTCACTGAGATCCAACTTTTTCAGGGTATATTTCTCATCATCTCACCACAGGCAGAAACGTTGTAGTGGGTTTCTTGTCACTTAATTGTGTTCATCTCACATTTAGACATCTTCATCTGAGCTGGTCTACAAAGGAACTTTATCTTAGATAGAGAAAAATAGGCACTTGTAACATTTGATTTATCTGACTTATTTCAAGATGAGATGAGTTAAACTTTAAACATCTATCCACCAACCAGAAAAGGAGTCAGGGCTAACTAATTCAACCATTGTCATCTGTAGTATAGATAACTGTATTTCATTAGTTGATCTCTAGCCTTAGAATCTGTTTTTCCAGCAATGTACAGCTCTCACTGCATCTGTGCCTCACCTCCCCACCTATTAATCAGGAATAATAACCTCTAACTTCATAGGGGTTTTGTGAAAGTAAATTAATGACTATTTGTGAAGCATTAGATGTTATAATGATCACTGCCATCAAATAAAAAAGAGGAAATTAATAATTCTCTCTCCCTCACAGCATTTGAATAGTCGCCTAAGGCAACACAGTGAATAATGATGAAAAAAACAAAATATTGAATAGCTACTTATTTACTGAATACAATTAATTACGTGTGCTGAATGATGCAAGGGTCTCATGGACAAAGCAGTACATGAGTATCTAATTAAAATCTTTATTATACTAATGCACAGGAGCACAAATTAAGATTCCAGAGAATACTACATTCTAACCTATTCCAACCTTTGAGTGCTTTTCTTTGCAGCTACTGCAGTCTTTTACTGTAGTTTTTAACATGCATCATTGAGCTTGAAGGTAAAAGGCACTTTCACAATATATTAGTATTTTTGATGTTGTTTTCACATGCCTGCAAATAAGTTATATCCACCTGTACAGAAAGTACATTTGTAGCACAGTAAAAAAGATTAACATTAAGTACTATAAGTGGTTGAATTACCCTGTAACTGTAAAGGTAAATAAGCTTAAGATCTATATGCATGGATTAACTCAGGGATTTTGCCTATGCAGAAAAAAAAAAGTCATGGAATGCTTCTCATGTGATAGATAACAAAAGCAAAATGTGACACACACGGTCTTATTTTTCTAGTTTGGGGGAGATATAGAAGAAAGGGTATAATCAAGAGCAGCCAGTTATTGTATAATGTTTGCCACCTGGTTCTACTTAACATATTCCAAATATTTCAGTAGATTTTACTAAACTGCTAGTTAACTATATCTTGAGAGACAAAATGTATCTACTAGAAAATAATTCTGAACAAGTTAGATTCACACTTGACCTTGTACAGAGCAGAACTTATTCCTCAAATTATACGAGATCCCTGTGCTATAACATATTATGTACCTCTTCCCAGAATATCTGGGACATATGTTTTCTGTAAACCAACAGTATTCATGTCTGAATAATAATTTTAAAGCATTCTTGATTCATATTATTATCACAGATTATTTAACTGTCAAAAGGCCTCCCCCTCATATTGTCTTTGGCATTTGCTTTTCCTTGTATAAATAGAAGCCGTGTAATAACAAAATAGGCTTTTATTTGCTTTTATGTTTCAAGAAACAGCTTTACCTCTGAGTAGATTGATCCATACTCAGAATAGACTTGTATTTTCTTAATGGAAAGCTGTTTAATCACTCTGAAAGAAGTTACCATATTTCTTTCAGTCCTTTATGTAGCTGCTGCCAAGTGTTGCTAGAGGGCATTGTTCAAATCAAATTACACTTGACATCATGTTATATATCTACTATACCATTTAGTTTTAAAAATGTAAATGTGTGTCGATTGTCTGGTGCACTGTGGTCTTTTTACCTATTGACAAACATTTACCTTAGAACAGAATTACAATATTTGTAAATGTTTGAAAATATATCTAATATCTAAATGCAAATGCTTTCTTCAGTGTACCTCTTAAACTTCTCTCTAACTGTTCTCCTCATTTTAAAACAAATTGAATTTTAAATACAATATCAAAACATGAGTCAGTACCAGGCTGTGAAATCTACAGAGTTACTATTGTCCTATTGTCTAGAAAGTAGATATTGCAACATTTTCCTTTACTTCCTAATTAGAATCTAGAGATACATGTTTAAATGCAGGTGAAAGTCAGATATGTGGGAACATTTCCTCTTCCACTTCGTATTCTGCCTAAAGTGAGTCCCATGCTTAGGCACCTCTCTCTTTTCAGCTGCAAATAAAGATGATAAATTACATCCTTGCTGACAAAAGCATGACTTCTGGATATTTCAGTCCTGAGCATCACAATGCTTATGTATGTTTTGGGATCTTTACCACTGCACTTTACATCAAAGGACAGCTATAAGTAGCAAGTGGTGTGCTTCCAAAAGCACTGATGACATCCTCAATAAACATGCAGATTTACTGCAGGTATGATTCTCCCTTTCCTAGAAGTTTATTCAATAATCCTTTAACCATTTTTCCATAATTGCACAAAAGTTACTTTTACCTCCTATGTGAATCAGCTCAAGTTTTCTAGTTACGTTAATGGCATTTATCAGATAGCATTAACCAAAAAAGACCTTTTGATTTCTCATGGCTGTAAGCGTATCAAATATTCTATTGTTTTTATAGGGAAAATGTTAATTCTTTAGGTTAAGGTTTTACCTTAATATTTAAGGTAGTATTTTCATAATTTAATGTTTTTTACATTCTCAAAACTATCTGTGGGATATGCACACCCACAGTAAGCTCAGTATTTAGAGATACTTTCAAATCTCAGTTGAAGTTTGTCTTCTAGGATTTAAGTGTTAAAACATTGGCATTGAAGGAAAAAGTCTGACCTCGTTGTCTCTGAGACTTCTGTTTAAATAAGTACAGGCCAGATGAGATTGGAATTTTTAAGGTGGGTATTTAGTGGAGTAATTGCTCCTCTTTTTTTTCTGCAGGATAAATACTCATGGTTGTGCCTCACAATGCTATAGCATGACCTGAATGAGAGCTGTACACCAACCTGTATTCTTCTTTCCTCAATTAAAATTTAAACACACTAGTAGCTAGACAACAGAAGCTCAGAGAGGCTGAATTTGAGTCAAATTACTCCTGATCTTATAATACACATGTATTTTGTCTGTGTGTGAGGCAAGATCTCCTGGATCTCAATAATGTAGGTATTCTGGCAAATACTGTGTTTCAGAGATGTTTATCTCATCTGTCATTCCTGCTGCTAGCTCAATTTCAGTGAATTAGTGTAATGGCTTTGAGACTATGCCATCTGTGTATTTGAAGTGTAAAACAAGAAAGATTTTCAAAGAGCTCCATTGCATGGATATCTTAACTTTATGTAATCAATAATATTATTGAATATTTTTCTACAATATGTGAAATATCTTCTTCTGTAGACTAATCACTTTTACCTTAAGATACATAAAGTGAGCCAGAAAAGATATTCATAATCTAGACAAAGAGCATACCAGAAGTACTATAAAAAACGGTTTTGCAAAAAAACCACCACCTTTTATGCATATCTCTGCATATATCTTACAGATGCATTACTATGTGTATCTATGCATTTAATTTCCTAACAGTGAACCCAAAGGATACCATCTCAAAACGTGTTTTACCTAGATTCCCATATTTCAGCCATCCTGAAATATAATCTTAATGTTTTGTTTACAAACCAAGTAGTGGTATTCTACAAAGCACAATAACAAGAACAGACTAACCACAGCACTGCTAATGCAATCACTCAAAAAAGAACAGAGGTGAAGAATGGTTTGTGTCAGTACATCTCCCATGAGGCACCTAAGGAAGAGGAAAACCTAAATGGAGCCCCTTGCTGAAATGGTTTCAGATAATATTATTACTTGGAATTCAATTCACAGCGCAATATTTTTCCTAGTTAGGACCTGGTAAAGTCTCTAAGTGAAAACCTTTCATGTCCTGCTCAGTTTTCAGAGTCTGTGGGAAGGAAATATTGTCCCCAGTCAGAGGAAGACTGATTTAGAGACTACTTGAACTAACTGAGTTTGAGACCAGATGGGTATGTCTGAGGATGCTAAGGGAGCTGGCCATTGTTGTTGCAACACTCATGTCTATCTTTTCTGAAGGGCTATAATAACCAGGGAAGTACCTGAAGACTTGAAAAAGGAAAATATCACCCCATCTTCAAGAAGGGCAATACGAAGGTTTAGGGGAATTACAGGAATGACCTAAGTCCCTGGGAGGATTAATTCCAGAAAAATCATCCTGTAAGTAATTTCTGAGCCAGTGAAGGACATGAAGATGATTTGGAATAGCCAATATGGATTTACTTAGGCCAAGCCAAGTCCGAAGCTGTGTGGTAGCTTCATATGATAACTGGCTCAGTGAACAAGGGGAGAGCAGTGGATACTCTTTATTGTGATTTAAGCAAGGCTTTCAGCATGGTCTCCCGTAGTATTCTTACATCCAGATTGATGAGATATGGACTGCATGCTAGGTAGAAAACTGACTGGACCACTGGGCTCAAAGATTTGTTATCCAGTTGGTGGCAAGTAGTGAAAGCCTTCAAACTGTTATCATTTGTATTAATGGTCTGGAAGATAAGACCAAACATACCATCGGTGAATCTGCAGATCATGCTAAATTGGGAGAAGTCGCTGATAACACTGCAGAGTATGGCTGGCATTAAGAAGGATCAAATGGGCTGGAGAAATGGGGAGGAAGAAACACATAGTTCAACAAAAGCAACGGTAAAATCTTGCATTTGGGACAGAATAATGCCATGCAAGAGGAAAAGCTGGGGACCAGACAGAAAGCTGCTTTGGAGGAAAGAAGCCACATTCCAGGCAGACAAGTTGAATGTAACTCAGCAGAGCACCCTTCCAGAAGACTATGGGGAGTGGGGAGAAGATCATATATTGAATAAAATCTTTCAAATAAATGCTACATCAGACTAGCAAAATAAAATTTGTGAGGCTCCCATTTCTTTGTCACAAACTTAAATAGAATAATTCAGCAAAATCTATTTATGACTGCTTACTTGTACATAAAACCACAGCAATATAAAGCTTTATACTTTTTCAAGTATTTAAGCCTAAATAAATAAATAGCATATAAAATATAAACATAACGTAACAAAACTACACATCTGGTTGTATGTGCAATGTCTTCAATATTTTTTAGGAAAATAGTATGTTCTGTAACTATTTAATTTAAGAATGGGATCTACAGTAATTACATTGGTTTCCAGTGGAACAACATTTTCAACTTTAAAGAAGCAACAATAACAGAATGATTTTTTTTGTAAATATCACTAACCAAAGAGAGAATCCAAGACAGTAATATATTGTTTTAGATGCTAACAGGAATAAATTTATCTTAGAATCTTGTAGGAGTTTAGCCTGAAAATATGCATCATTATCTGGACTGGGCTTATAGATTCTGGATTAATGTCAACATTTCTGTCCTTTGGGAAGAAGAGAACATAGAATTATAGAATCATAGAATAATTAGGGTTGGAAAGGACTTTAAGATCATCTGTTTCCAACCCCCTGTCGTGGGCAGGGACACGTCACGCTAGACCATGCCACCCAAAGCTCTGTCCAATACAGCCTTGGACACCTCCAGCGATGGAGCATTCACAAATTCCCTGGGCAACCCGTTCCAGTGCCTCACCACCCTCACAGTAAAGAACTTCCTCCTTGTACCTAGCCTGAACTTCCCCTGTTCAAGTTTGAACCCATTACCTCTTGTCTTATCATTATAGTCCCTAAGGAAGAGTCTTTCTCTGGCATCCCTGTAGTCCCCCTTCTGATACTGGAAGGCTGCTATGAGGTCTCCACACAGCCTCTGTACCTGTACACTCTGTATCTGTATCCACACAGCCTCTACATCGGTAGATGCAACCCTAAAAATATGATGGTTTTTTCCATCAGACATTTGCAAACAAGAATTGATTTTTCAAACTGTAAAAGATATACTTTAATGTTAGATTGTCCCCTTCAGCAGTACACGAGTGAGATTATTGTGAAAGGTAATATGCTTCCATCTTGGAGGAATATTTTGGAGACTGCTAAATATGGTTAGTTTATAAATCTAAATTTTTGTGCTAATTTGAGTCATAGTATCAACCTACTACGTTGAGCTATTGTTTAAAAGCTCATAGGACAGTAAAATCATATAATACAACCATTGCAAAACCTATGAGGTTTCTTCTTTATTTTTTCTTTTTCTTTTTCTTTTTTTTTTTCTTTTTTCTTTTTTCTTTTTTCTTTTTTTCTTTTTTCTTTTTTCTTTTTTCTTTTTTCTTTTTACTTTTTACTTTTCTTTTTATTTTGCATTACAAAGTATGTAGGCTTCACACTAATTTAATCTGAGGCTAACTTAGTGGAAATGCTGAAACACCCTTTCCTAAGTAAGAATACACAGAAATCAGAAATGTTTTAAGAATGTTGTACACCGGGAAGAACAGAGATGGAGGCAGAGATGAGTATGTTGCACAGGGGTAAAAAAAATTTAAATTATGAAGTTGAGATTCCTGTGCTAAGGAATGCTTTTATTGTTGAAAAGGCATATTTTACATGCTGTAAATTCATACTATCTAGCAATATGATTGGCTACTGTCATGGTTTAAGCCTAACTCACGCAGACTCTCTCTCACTCACTCCCCCCTCTTTCTTGCCCCCCACTCCCGGAGGGATGGGAAGGAGAATAGAAAATGCAACTCCCACAGGTTGAGATAAGAACAGTTTAGTAACTAAAGTATAACACAAATCACTACTGCTACCACCAATAATAATAATGACAAGAGAAATACAAGGAAAGAATACAATTTCTCACCACCTAAAACCAAGCCCGACCACGCAGTGCACCCCCACCCTTCCAGGTCTCTGCTCTCTGCTCTCCATCCTGGGCATGACATGCTGTGGTATGGAATAGCCTCTTTGGTCAGTTTGGGTCAGGTGTCCTGTTTCTGCTTCCTCCTGGCTCCCCTCCTCCCTGGCAGAGCATGAAACTCCGAAAGTCCTTGGCCAGACCAAAACATCACTAAGCAGTAACCGAAACACTGGTGTTATCAGCGCTGTTCCCAGGCCCAAAATCAAAAACACAGTGCTGCACCAGCTACCAAGGAGGAGAAAAATGACTGCTGCTGCTGAACCCATGACAGCTACAAAAATATGTGAATGGGAATTACGTGCATATACACGTACAAATTTGGTGGAATTGACGGTTCTTCTGCGAGCAAGACTTTGAAGGTGCTGCTGCAGGATTTTCTGGAGATAGAAAGTATACAGTCAGTGTGACAAAGAGCTATGAAAAAGAGATAAACAG
This sequence comes from Ara ararauna, assembly GCA_028858755.1. Lineage (NCBI taxonomy): Eukaryota > Metazoa > Chordata > Aves > Psittaciformes > Psittacidae > Ara > Ara ararauna. Next base: position 43,773,243 of record CM054379.1, on the reverse strand, counting down.
GATAAAATCTGAATATTAGAATATATGACTATCAATATGTCTATTTTCTCATTTCTGCTTAGCCCTATGCTGTGTAGATCATTGGTCAACTGGATCAGTTAGCTTTTAGTGTAAATAAAGGCTGCCTTAGTTTAGATTTGTAATTTCCTTGTAAATTTACAGGTAAAATGCCATAATAAAGGTGGAGGAGATGAAGGCTGTAGGAAAGGTGATTCAGAGGATATTTCAAGGCTTAATGTTACATTATTGCAGTCCAGAGGCTATTAGCCTGAGGATTGCAATGACTTCAAATACTGCAGCTATTGTTTTATTCAGCTTATACAAAGTAGCGGTTATCAGCAAGCGATACAGTATTTCTTACTTTTTGTCTTTCTTGAAAATCTGGATAGCTAAATACTACATCACTAAAAAATTATAAAAAAAAATCTCAGCCTTTGAAGTATGCTTACCATATAGGATTAGAATCATAGAGTCACAGAATAGTTAGGGTTGGAAAGGACCTCAGGATCATCTAGTTCTAGCCCCCCACCATGGGCAGGGACACCTTACACTAAACCATGTTACCCAAGAGTCTGTACAATCTGGCCTTGAACACTGCCAGGGATGGAGCACTCACAACTTCCCTGGGCAGCCCATTCCAGTGCCTCATCTCACTTACAGTAAAGAATTTCTTCCTAATATCAAATCTAAACTCCTCTTATGATGCATTACAAAAAACATCGGTAATAATGGCTAATTAAGCAACTTGTGCATGTTGAGCCTGGAACCTGGAAAAGAAGTTAGGACAAATGTTGCATGAGCCATGCAAGTGTGATTTTTTTCAGAACTTCTTTTCATGAGGGACTTCTTCAAAAGCCATTATTTTAATTTTCTCAACTTATGCAACCTTTTTTTTTTTTTTATTTTATTTTTCTGCCTCAGCAGCCCACAAATTTTAATAACATCATGGGGTTTATCTGATTTAGGGTGATCTGCCTGGTCTAAGCAAATTCACATCAGTAGTTGCTGCTCTATTAAAGATCTTGCATGCATGGAGTTGCATAAAATAAACCTGAGGTCACAAACTGCATGTTTCCTAAATATTTTGCAAGGACATTTTTATCTGATTATCATTTTTTAAGTAGATATGGAGATTTGAAATATTTGGTCTTTTTCAATACCTGTAGTATTTTGGGTATTTTTTCTTTAAAGCAAGAATTTCTTCTTCTAAGAAATGTCTCCAGACACTTGCTTCAAGGGGGAATAACTAATGCTTATTATCCCTGGATGACATTCCCAGATTTTTTTGTTGAAATGTGTGTATTCAGGATAAGATGGCTCTTCTGTGAGCAGGACTTTGCAGGTGCTGTTACAGGATTTTCTGGAGATAGAAAGTATATAGCCTGAGTGACAGCTGTAAAAAAAGAGGGACACTGCATGACAAATTCAGAAAGTGTGTTCTATCCAAAAGAAAATGGGTGAAAAAATTCTTCAGACTTTTTACCACTTCGCAGGTACTATGCACTCTCACTGAGCTACTGATTCTAATTATGTTTTAATTTACTGTAACAAATACTTTCAAGGAAGAATATTTTTAATTCACATTTTACTATATGCATAAGGAAACTTAAATATAAGCCCGTAACAATGAAACTATAAATCATCCCGCCTACTAACCTGCTTTAGTTTCTTGTAGTATGTGTATATGACAGTTGGGTAGAATGAACAAGAGTTACGCTGCAAGGCCACTGTTGTAAAAACTGTTAAGATTCATGGTAGCTCTCGGCATACTTTGGAAGCTTGTTTTCAAATTTACTGAGCAGAGTGTCATGATATAATAACTACCCACTGCTGAGCTATCCAGAACAAAAAGAGTGTATGGAAACTCAACTTTTTAGTAAACATGCAGCATTTGAGTAAATGTATAGCAAACCAGTGGTGAAGTGTGTTGCTTGACATGCAGTACAGTCACTGTTTCTAAAAGAATCCATGTGAATAGTGAATAAATAATTAATTCTTCTCTTAACAGTAAAAAGAAAGGCAAAACCTGGTCTGACTGAGTTTTGGAAGATAGATTTAGATACCTAAAATGAGAAAGACATCTACTGTGGATCCAAGATAGTTTACAGCTCCTCAACTCAACAAAAAGAATTGCAAGGATCTTACTGCAAACATCTTTTTGAAATAGTATCAACTGAGACAAGTGGGTGCTAGATAGGTATGAGGGCTGTTTTCAATTTTAGGACATAGTTTTATGTTTAGTATAAGTTTAGATTGCAGAGTATTAACAGGGGGTCACATTTGCAGTTTGCATAGTGGGGGCTCAAGATCATTGCATATGTAAAGCATAGATTTTTGCAAATACATTTCTACACACAGTAATTTACTCGGCTTATGATTCTTATTGATAACTTTTATGACTAAATAATCATTGGCGAACTCTAGAAGACCACATCAGATTTGAGAACCATTGGGTCAGTGTATTGAAAAATATCCCTCTCTGCCTCATGCTCTATGGCAAGAAGAAGTTTCCAAGGCTCAAGGACTTGGAAAGCCTTCCTTCATATCAGGACTTTTTCCTACAAATCAGGAAGGAACTTGAAAGTTCATTTTATATATTTTCTTCTAGCTTAAAGATTTAACTTCAATCAGAATTATATTAGACTCTTAGGAAGGAAAGCAGGGCACTTTCACATCATCTTAGGCACTGCTTATAAGAGAAATATTTTTAGTTGTGGAAACAATATATACTCTTTTAATGGAAGAAGTATATATCTTATATGTATGTATGAAGTCATAAACTATCACTCACTGAGAGAAGAAATACTGGTTTCATATATTCAAAATCACTGACATAGTCTTGAGAAATGGGTATTCTAGTTGCTTGACACATTGTCTTTGAGAAGAGAGTTAAGGAGGGATGTGTTCTTTACATGTTTTGCCTGTTTCTTGAAAAACTCCAGAAGTGACTGTAAACAGACTGCCAAATTCATGTGAACTCATATATTTTATTTAATTTTAAATTGCTATTCTATGATTTTTTAAGTGACAAGTAATTTATATTTGTCCAGTTCATACCACTTCCCTGCATTTCTGTAATTCTTTTGAAGACAGTACAGTGAAAGTAGAATTGGGCTGGAAACCTTCATACTTGAATACACTGACTTGTGCACCATTTCAAGACGGGCATCTGTCTTTTTGACGAATATACTCCAGTATAAATAAGGCATAATAATTGTTAAACTGTATTTGAGATCATTTAAGGAAAGAAAAGTAGAATAATGCTTGACCTTGTCCTCACCAACAGAGAAGGGATGGTTGGAAATGTGATGCTCCAGGGCAGCCTTGATTGCAGTGATCATGAGATGGTCGAATTCGAGATCCTCAGGGCAGTGAGAAGAGCGCACAGCAAGCTCACTGCCCTGGACTTCAATATAACAGACTTTGGCCTCTTCAAGAACCTGCTCAGTAAGGTTCTATGGGATATAGCCATAGAGGGCAAAGGGGCACAAGACTGTTGGTTGATATTCAAGGATCACCTGCTGCAAGTTCAGGAGCAAAACATTTTTACTAGAAGGAAGTGGAGCAGGAGGGCCAGGAGACCTCCTTGGATGGATAAGAAGGTGCTGAGGAAAGTTTGAAGGAAAAAAGAGGCTTACAAAAGGTGGAAGCAAGGACAGTCAGCCTGGGAAGAATACAGGGATGTTGTTCGGGAAGCTAGGGACCACGTTAGGAAACCTAAGCCACAGTTAGAGTTAAACTTGGCTAGGGATGTTAAGGATAACAGGAGGGGATTCTATAGGCACACTGTAAATAAAAGACAGACTAGGGACAACGTGGGCCCTCTCCAGAAGCTATCGGGAGAACTGGCTCCCCTGGATTTGGAGAAGGCCGAGGTTCTTAATGACTTCTTTGCCTCAGTCTTCACCGGCAAATGCTCTGACCATACCACCCAAGTCTTGGAAGGCAGATGCAGGGACTGTGAGAATGAAGAACCTCGGCCCACTGTAGGAGAGGATCTGGTTCGAGACCATCTTAAAAACCTGAATATACACAACTCCATGGGACCTGATGAAATGAATCTGCGGATCCTGAAGAAGCTGGCAAATGAAGTTACTAAGCCACTGTCCATCATATTTGAAAAATCATGGCAGTCAGGTGAAGTTCCCAATGACTGGAAAAAGGGAAATATGACCCCATTTTCAAGAAGGGGAAAATGGATGAGCCATAGAGCTACAGACCAGTCAGCCTCACCTCTGTGCCTGGCAAAATCTTGGAGCAGATTCTCCTGGAAGGCATGCTGAGGCACATGAAAAACAACAAGGTGGTTGGTGACAGCCAGCACGGCTTCACTAAGGGGAAATCCTGCCTGGCAAATCTGGTGGCCTTCTATGATGGGGCTACGGAACTGATGGACAGGGGTAGAGCAGTTGATGTCATCTACCTGGACTTGTGCAAAGCGTTTGACACTGTCTCACATGACATCCTTGTCTCTAAATTGGAGAGACATGAATTTGATAGGTGGACCACTCGGTGGATAAAGAACTGGCTGGATGGCCGCACACAAAGAGTTGTGCTCAATGGCTCAATGTCCAGCTGAAGACCAGTAACGAGTGGCGTCCCTCAGGGATCGGTGTTGGGAGTGGTCTTGTTCAGCATCTTTGTCTGTGACATGGACAGTGGGATTGAGTGCACCCTCAGCAAGTTCACCAATGACACTAAGCTGTGTAGTTCGGTTGATAGGTTGTAGGGAAGGAATGCCATCCAGAGGGACCTTGTCACGCTTATGAGGTGGGCTGATGCCAGCCTGATGAAGTTTAACCATGCCAAGTGCAAGGTCCTCCCCCTGGGTCGGAGCAATCCCAGGCACAGCTCCAGGTTGGGCAGAGAAGGGATTGAGAGCAGCCCTGCGGAGAAGGCCTTGGGGGTGTTGGACAAGGAGAAAATGAACATGAGCAGGCAGTGTGTGCTTGTAGCCCAGAAAGCCAACCATATCCTGGGCTGCATCATAAGGAGTGTGACCAGCAGGTCAAGGGAGGTGATCCTGCCCCTCTACTCTGCTCTTGTGAGACCTCACTTGGAGTACTGTGTGCAGTTCTGGTGTTCTCAACATAAAAAGGTGTCGTGGTTTAAGCCTCTCTAACTCACGCAGCCCTTTCTCTCACTCACTTTTCCCTCTTTCTTCCCCAGGCTCCCGGAGGGATGGGAAGGAGAATCGAAAAGAATGCAACTCCCACAGTTTGAGATATGAACAGTTTAGTAACTAAAATATAACACAAATCACTACTGCTACCACCAATAATAATAATGACAAGAGAAATACAAGGAAAGAATACAATTTCTCACCACCTAATACCAAGCCCGACCACGCAGTGCACCCCCACCCTTCCGGGTCTCTGCTCTCTACTTTACCTCCTGGGCATGACATGCTGTGGTATGGAACAGCCTCTTTGGTCAGTTTGGGTCAGGTGTCCTGTCTCTGCTTCCTTCCGGCTTCCCCTTCTCCCTGGCAGAGCGTGAAACTCCGAAAGTCCTTGGCCAGACCAAAACATCACTAAGCAGTAACCGAAACACTGGTGTTATCAGCGCTGTTCTCAGGCCCAAAATCAAAAACACAGTGCTGCACCAGCTACCAAGGAGGAGAAAAATAACTGCTGCTGCTGAACCCATGACAAAAGGACATGGAACTGTTGGAACAAATCCAGAGGAGGTCCAAGAAGATGATCAGGAAACCGGAGCACCTCGTGTATGAAGATAGGCTGAGAAAGTTGGGGCTGTTCAGACTGGAGAAGAGAAGGCTGCATGGAGACCTCATAGCAGCCTTCCAGTATCTGAAGGGGGCCTATAAGGATGCTGGGGAGGGACTCTTCATGAGGAACTGTAGTGACAGGACTAGGGGTAACGGGTTCAAACTTGAACAGGGGAAGTTTAGATTGGATATGTCGTGGTTTAAGACTAACTCACACAGTCTCTTTCTCTGCACTCACTCAAGTAAGCCCATGTCACTCTTGTGTTGGGTGCCCCAGAGCTGAGTGCAGTACTCACTCATTGTGTGAGGTGGAGTCTCACCAGAGCAGAGTAGAAGGGCAGATTCACCTGCTTCTACCTGCTGGTCACGCTTCTTTTGATGCAGCCCAGGATACGGTTGGTTTCTGGGCTGCAAGTGCACACTGCCGGCTCATGTTGAGCTTCTCTTCAGCAAACAAACCCAAGTCCTTCTCTTCAGGGCTCCTCTCAATGCATCCTCTGCCCAGCCTGTATTTGTACATGTGATTACTCTGACCCAGCTGTAGAACCTTGCTCTTGTCTTGGTTGAACTTCATGAACTTGGCATTGACCCACCTCTCAATGTGTCAAGGTCCCTCTGGATAGGATTTCCTCCCTCCTGTGTATTAATCGAAGCACACCGCTCGGTGTCATTGGCAATCTTGGTGAGGGTACACTCAATCCCACTGTCCGCATTGTTGACGAAGGTGTTAAACAGTGCTTGTTCCTGTACCAACCCCTGAAGAACTCCACTTGGACATTGAGCCATTCTCCACAGCTGCTCTGATTATTTCTCTGTGTTCTTCCCAGGCCACCCATCCTTCCTTCCACTGTCTGTAGGGCTCCTTTTTATGCTGGAGTTTGTTCAGGAGATCCTTGTTCTCCCACGCAGACCTCCTGGCATTCTTGCCTGAAAGCAACTAGATCAATATTAACAATCAAACAATGAAATTTTATTGTTTTCGCAATTGGAAGAATTTTAAACAATTAGAAACAATTTAGTTCCAAGTCCTGAACTTGATTTATAAGTGAATTCTTAAGTAAGATCTAATCTAAGTAATGTGGTTTCATGATTTTTTTAATCTGCTTCTCCCAGTTTTGTGCAAGTCGCTAATAAAATGTGGAGTCTTGACTCTAGCCATGGAAATCAAACTGAAGAAAATAGCACTGCAAATACAGCCCATTTATATTTTGCTATTAAACTTTGTGAGTTGTAAAAGAGTTACTAGATAATTTATTGTGGAGTGACTTGAGCTGGAAGAGGCAATAAGCAGAATGAATTATTAATTTGTAAATTCATGATAAAGCAGCTACATTTCAGCTACTGAGTTCATGCTGACTTGCTGACTTAATGACTTATCAGTACTGAAAGCTGATATATGGAGATCGGTCATGTGAGAAATAATTTATCCATTGTGATCAATGAGAATGTCTTTGATTGTTGTAAACAGAGGATACATTATGCTTAGTAGTGGTCCATTCAAAACACTAAATATTCTGGTACTCAGCTGTACCTCATCATTAGAAGGCAGATTAGTTTAATAAAAAAATATGTGAATCATTTCACTTTAACTCCCCCATCACTGCAGTAGTTTAAAGTGACCAAAAATCTGTATCATACTTGAGAAATTATAATGAAATGCTGGAATCTTTCATTTTTTTTTTTTAGGGAATGTACACGTACATTCAGGCACACGTAAATAAATTTAAAAATACATACACACCTATGTGCATTGACGGCATTGACAGTAGAACATGGTAATACCTTTTTTTCAGTTTAGTTCTGAGTGTATGCTATTTCTTAAAAAATTAAATATGGTATGATTGAGTAGCTAACAAAAAGCAGCGGTCTTCAAATAGCCACATGAATCCAGTAACACAGAAGATGGTTGACCCCATGCCTTACCCACCTGTGGCCTTGCACAGTCTATAAATAATATTTAGCAGTTGCTCATTCAAGTAGTCTATCCAAACTGAAATATAATCAAAGCCTGGTAAAGATATGATTCTTGTGGGAATTTATAGAAATGTGCTCTCTGCCAATATTAAACAGTATGTTGCTCAGTTCCTTAAACCCAAATCCACAGAGCTTCTGAAATTAATCTGCTGGAAAGCCAAATGAATCACTTGATTTGATTCTTTCCATGTTGAAGATCCTTGATTCGATTCATGTCAGTTTTTCATTTAATGGTATGAAAGAATGAAAGAGGGAGGGGCACCAGACAATGGACATCATTCATTGCTGTGACAAGTTTAATTCCTGAAATAAATGAATAGCTTTTACATTGAACCTTGAAGCACCTGGCTGTATTTTGACTTTGTGTTGCCCTCCTGGTGTTTAACAATGAGACTTTTCTGTCTTTCTTAGATGGTTCAGTTTTTAAAGTAAAAACAGGATGACTGATGCTACTCTGTACTGCTTTTTTTTTTTTTTTTTTTTTTTTTTTTGTATCTGCCATAATAATTGCATAATAGCTGTTCTGGAAGTATTTTATTTTGCATTTTTTAATTAAGCATTAGAATGCGGCACAAGTATCATAAACAAAAAATTAATTACTGAGTACATTTCATCTCCTTTCAGGGGTGCTTTTGTTATGTAAAATGCTCAATTACATTTCCACTTTTTACAGAATGCTCAACTATTATGTAACAATTCTTTGGTTGTTTAGTGATATAATTCCATAACAGCTGATGAAGAACGTTCAACCACAGAACCAGGCACTAAATTTAGATAGGAGCTTCCCAATTATTTGCATTTCTTTGGCAGGTAGGCAGCTGTGCAGGCTGTCTGCTGCCTTCTGGCTTTGTTAATATTTGTTTAAAACCTTTGTTAGTTTCTCCCTTCCGTGGTAGTCCATTGTCTTTTTCTCACCGCTCATGTATGATGAGCTTCACCAATGCACGCAAAGCCTGTTAAAATCTATGCTTAAAAGAGGAAAGAAAAAGTTTATTTTATTAGACTGCCTCACATGCCTGTTTGCTATCCTTTACTGATTTAGAATCTTAGACTCATAGAATGGGCTATCCTTTACTGATTTAGAATCTTGGAATCATAGAATGGTTTGGCTTGGAAGGGGCCTCAAAGTTCATCTAATTCCAAACTTGTTGCTATGGACATGGACATCTTCCTACAGACTAGACTGCTCAAAGTACCATCCAACCTGGCCTTGAGCACTTCCAGGGATGGGGCAGCCACAGCTTCTCTGAGCAATCTGTTCCAGTGTCTCACCATCATCATAGTAAAAAATTTCTTCCTAATATCTAATCTAAATCTACCTTCTTTCAGTTTAAAGGCATTAGTCCTTATAAAAAAGTCCTTCTCTAGCTTTCTTGTGCCTCTCTTCCCTCCAGGGCTTTATCCCATGGTACTCTACCAAGCAAATCCCTGAAGAGTCCAAAGTCCAGAGTAGTGAGGTTGCTGCACACCCTCCTCACTCCCCTAAAGATTTTGAACTCCACCATTTCATGATCACTTCAGCCAAGGCAGCCCTTGAGCTTCACATTCCCCACCAGCCCCTTCCTGTTGGTGAGGACAAGGTCAGCATAGCATCTCTCCTCCTTGGCTCCTCTATCGCTTGGAGAAAGAAGTTATCATCAATTTATTCCAGGAACCTCCTGGATTGCTTTTATGCACTGCTGTGTTGTCCCTCCAGCAGATATCTGGGTGGTTGAGATCCTTTATGAGCCTCATCTGCTTAGTCTTCCTGGTCATAGGACCTGTAGCAGAAATGCACTGTAATATCACCTGCCTTGCCCTCCCTTTAATCCTGACCCATAAACTCTCAGTCAGGTCTTCATCCATCCCCAAGTGGGGCTCCATGCAATCCAGCTGGTCATTGACATTGCTATTCAAATACTATGGCTTGTGTCAATATCTAATCATGGTTGGTGAAACAGGCTATTCTTGTTTTGGTATTTGATCTAATTCTTTAAATTTCTATATTTTGTTGCTAATTAGGAGCCTAACACTTCTGATTCTATGGATGTGACAAATGTTACTAATTTTTTTTTAACCAAGATCATATTTTCCATTCTATATTTAAACCATGCCCATCAAGTGTTTAATTATCTTGTCTTTTGACCAGTTTCAGCAGTAGAATACATTCCTTTTGAGTTAGATGGCAAAGGGAGAAATATGGACAACCTTGACTTCTGATCAACTTAGTTTTCAGGTTTTATCACACATATCACTGCTTGATATTAGTTTCCTTATTATTCTAGATGCTTTATAAAAATTAAATAAGATGGGCAAGATCTGTATTACTTAAAAGAACTGCTTGTCATATATAGTAGCTGCAAAGATGACACAGATTCCTAACATACCCAAGAGATCTGCAAAAAGAGTTACTTCCACAAAGATCCTAATTTTATATACCATAAAAGATACAATGGTATTTAAAGTGACTTACCATCCAAAAATTCTGGAAAGATCTGAATCCGTTCTGCCTATACCTAGACACATTACTGAGGTTCTGAAATTAGCATATAGTTTCCTTGTGTAGTGAAGTAGACATTTCCAGAAGGCTTTCTACAACTAAAACATTTTTGTTTGAGTTTCCTTTTTCAGAACACCACTTCACATTTAAGAATTAAATATTGACCATGGAGGTTCACTATAGGATATAGATTCGAGATGTTTGCATGCATTTTATTCTCTTCTTCAAGTTCCTACTTGGTATTGTATCGAAAAACTTCATTGTGGAATTCGTTTTAACATGGTGTCTAAGACAATAAAGATTATGTGAACATTCTTTATATTTTTTTTACTTAAAGTAATTATCCTGAGACAAGAAAACAGTTTACATTATACAAAATAAGTAATCTTTTTTCTAGAGACAAAATAATTATAGAATCATAGAATAGTTAGGGTTGGAAAAGACCTTAAGATCGAACCATAGAATAGTTAGGATTAGAAAGGACCTTAAGGTTATCTAGTTCCAGCCCCCCTGCCAGAAGCAGGGACACCTCACACTAAACCATGCCACCTAAGGCTATGTCCAACCTGGACTTAAACACCACCAGGGATGGAGCATTCACAACTTCCCTGGGAAACCCATTCCAGTGCCTCACAACCCATACAGTAAACAACTTCTTCCTTATATCTAATCTAGACTTCCCCTGTTCAAGTTTGAACCCATTACCCCTTGTCCTATCACTACAGTCCCTCATGAAGAGTCCCTCCCCAGCACCCTTATAGGCCCCCTTCAGATACTGGAAGGCTGCTATAGGTCTCCACGCAGCCTTCTCTTCTCCAGACTGAACAGCCCCAACATTCTCATCCTATCTTCATATGGGAGGTGCTCCGGTTTCCTGATCATCCTCATGGCCGCCCTTTGGACTTGTTCCAACAGTTCCATGTCCTTTTTATGTTGAGGACATCAGAACTTGTTAATTAATGCATTCATAAGACAGGTGGAAGCAAATGATTTATTTCTTCATTCTGAATATTTTCAATTCCTTTGTTCTTACGTAAGCATAAATTAAAAAAAAGGGAATCAAATGATGAAATAAGCATATTAGACTTTTAAGTTATATGTGATAAGTATTAGCTTAGCTCTTGCTAGGCCTTGATTCACATGCCATACAACAGGCCAAACCTCTGAGAACCTTCTCATTTTCAGTGGATTTACTTTGGATTTGCTTTCATTTAAATGAGAAAATCCAACAATACAGTACAAGAGTATCTTCTGTACAAAAGAAATGCCTCGAATATTTTAAAGATTTGTCTTAAATATTTTCATACGATCTGTAAGGCATCAACTTCCACAATGCCTTGTAGAAATTCCGTTTTATGAGTCAACTGATAGGCATTATTTTCGATGAATGTGGAAAAATTATGTGTATGATTAATAAAAATTTCTCTTAGCAACAGAAACACTAGAAGTGGTTTAAAATAGAACTATCTCTTCAGGTTCTTAGAAAAATAATGCAAAGAAAAATATAAGAATATACCCTTAAAAATTAAGTTTACTGATATCTTTTTTCAGACTCTTTTCAGTGGTACTTTGAGGCTCCTTTTCAGAACAGAGAAAACCGAACAAAATCTAAAAATCCAACAGTATAATAGATTATCAAACTTACAGCAGCAATGATTGAAAAATTGTGTTTATATTCTCTCAGTGCAATGGGCAGTGAGCTTTCATTTCATACATCATTTATAACTTGTTTCAGTGTCTCCACAGAGTCAATATAAATCTTTTAGTCAAAGAAAATCAGATGTGTATATATATTTTTCTGAAGGTGAAAAATTCCTTTTTTATTTTTTATTTAAAAATTTTCATTGAAATCTCTGGTTTTCAGGTGAAAACCTTAAATAGGCTAGCACAGCCTCTCTTGCTATGGCTTAAATATTATCAGGATTAGTCATTGCCTTAAAATGTGGGTGCATATTTAGTTTTTCAAGAAGCCAAGAAAAATCCACTTTCGCCTTTTTATTTTAAGTTTAATGTCAGATAGTGACATGCTGTTCTCCATGGTGAAAAACAGGGATAGAGGAATGATTTAAAGTATTTTTTTTTAATGTAGACACCCAGAAAAACAAGCTATTCTTTACAGTTTTAAGACCCACTGGTCTATACTGCCACCTACACAGCAATCTAAGAAACTGTTCTCTTTCAAAAAAACCTTGAAAATTTGCCCAAATGAATCGTTTCCTTGTATTTACTTCAAGTTTCTGTTCCAGGTTTTCATGTTCTCCTGAAACCTAGCTTAACATGCTGGCTTAACGCACCTTTCTTGATTCCAGCCACAGCAATGATAATTATAGGCTTACCTGGTCCTCCATACCTCCTCTCTTGTTTCTCTACATTGATTAAGTATTTTCACAGCTATTATCTAACAAACCACTTTGTTCTTGTCTTTGAAATTTCACCCTAAGACTGGTTACTAGCAAGATATAAGCAGGTAATCTCATATAGTTTTAAATCTATAGAAGCATATTATCAGATCCAAAGCATAAACTGAAGTATTGGAATGGCATAATACTGAGTTGTTAGCTGGTTAGTTGATCAAACGAGTAATCTCTCATGCAGTGCATCAGTAGAGCTGGAGGGCTGGCATCATCCCCAGTGTCACTTTCACAGTTGTGTTGTTAGTACCATAGAAAACAGGACTGGAAGAGAAATTCCTAGGTGATCTGCTGCATCCCCTATGTCAAATCAGGGTTAATTAAGCTCAATATCACTCAACAATGTGCTCTGGCAGCTAAAAGTTCTGATGGTTTTCTGGGGTGTGTTAAGGACAGTATAGACAATCAGACAAAAGAAATTATTTTCCCACTATACACAGCATTGGTACAGCCTCATCTCTAGTACTGTGTTCAGTTAAGGTCTCCCACTGTGAAAAAGATGCAAAAATATTAGAATATGCTCAAAGGAGGGAAAAGAGATGGCGAAAGGACTAGAGGGCGTGATGTCTGAGAAACGCCTGAGGATGTTATGTTTTTTCAGCTTAGAGAAAAGGAGATTGAGGAGTGACCTTACTGCTCTCTATCCTTCCTCATGAAAGGGAGCAGGGAGGGACATGCTGATGTCTTCTCTCTGGTGTTTGCTAATAGAACATGAAAAAATTGCCTCAATCTGCCCAGGGTAAGTTCAGATTGGATATCAGGAAAAAGGTCTTTACTGACAGGGTGGTCAAACACTGGAGCAAGTTACCCAGGGAAGCGGTCATGGCATGGCCTCTCCGTGTTCAAGAAGCATTCCTAGATATTTCGTTTAACTCATAGTTTGCTCTGTGTGGAGTCAGCAGTTGGACTTGATGATCCTTGTGGGTCCCTGCCAAGCCAGGATATTTTATGATTATAATTCTGCTCAAACTGAACTAGAGAAATGTTTTTTCTTATCTATATCTAAAAATCTTTAACTATCTTATTTCCATAGACCTCTTAAACAACTCGAGTGCTTAGCTATCTCCCCATCAGGATACCTTTCTTATAATCCAGGCTTAATCTTACTTGCCTATTATTTCTTGTTTTGCTCTTAGTGTAGAAAGTAATTTGCTCCTTTGCCACAGCAGAGGAATTATACGACATATAATACAATTTGTTGTATAATTCTGAAGTATGTTTTGAGTCATATACCAGCTCTCACACTAGATACAATATCTAATACTAGATTTTGCACAGGACACGTTTTCTAGGATACAGTTTTCTGCTCTACCTAATCTGATATGTTTTTGAAGTGAGGTGCTCATATGTAAGTAAGTTAAAAAAGAAGAATTGCATTACAGTTGTGTCTGTGTTAGTCAACTGAAGAGAACCAGCATTCATTCCATGACCCTGAGGTGCACCAGCAAGAATCTAGGTACTCACATTAATTAATTTCCCAAGGCTTTGTAATAGGGTTGCTATATCCAAATTGCCTATTGGAAATGGTACCTGACCCTTGCTAGCCCTAAAACTGTGCCTGGGAATTTCCTTGGTGAAGACTAGTTGGACCAGCTCAAAGAAAGCTAAGGGTTATGTTTGTAGTTAACATTAGAGGTTATTGAGTTCCAGTGAGAAGGTCTGTGACCTGCTAGATTGAAAGATCAGTTATTTTTTTCCTGTACCTCAGAGTTATACACTTTATAAGAACACTAGTTAGCCTCTAGTCTGCTACATCTCATCCCTTTCTACAGTGAAGAGTGGCAAGATATGTACTATTTACCTTGAAAAGCGAAGGATAGGACTCCGTGTGGGATCTTACAGATAGGAGTTAGCAAAGTCTCTACAGGAGCCCATTGTAGAACCAACCTGGATTGCTTTAATAGACAAGTCCTAGCATAATTTGATTAATTCCAATTTTATTAGCCTCTAGGTTCCTCATAGAAACATCCCAGTGATCCCAAGACTAACACTGCTTTGGTAATGATTATCTGATGCAGCTTGAGGTGTCAGGTAGCAGCATGTAGCATAAAAATGACAGCTTTAGTAGCCTAGAAAGACCAGAAAACCTTATTTTGCTATCTTGTAGAAAAAAGACTTGCAAGTATAGGAGGAAGAGCATGCCAAAGGGTCTGTATGTTCATAAAAGGTTGTAAAAAAAAAAAAAAATCATATTCTCCATGTGAATAATAGGAAAAACAGAAAAATGGGATTAAATAACAGAGAAAAAAACCAAAAAGATCAAAGTTCAAACATGAGATAAACTACCATAAAAAGAAGGGTAATGAAACATTAGAACAGATTCTCCAGAGAGCCTAGAAAGCCTTTATTACTCAAGGTGTTTCAGAACAAAGTAGGCAAATGCTAGTCAAGGATGACACAGAAGTCTTCATAATGAAGCAGAGATAGAATCAACAGTGACCTGAGGCCATTCCTACCTTATGTTTTGGGGTAAACACGTATTTGTTTTCTTATCCACTGCAACTCTTCAGTTACATTCTCCAGTGAAAGTCAGCCTAGTCCACCTAGATGAAATACTTGTACCTCTAACTTCTGTAGTTTTTTTCAAGCCATTTCTCTAGCTTATCAATAACATTGTGTTCTTATAATCCTGAATTCCAGACTCCTTGCTTATTTACCTACCTTACCTATATAAATAATTCTTAATTTCATCTTTCAGGTCATAATTTTGTATGGTATTAGGTCCAAATATATGATTACGACAGTATCCAACACACATCAACTTCATATACCCTCTCAATAGGGACATAAATTGAGAATCACCCAGCCTGAGCTGGGTGTCACTTGTTTAACCCATGCACCAGGGGCAGTCACTGCTGCTCACCTGCTATGGGTGCTGGGGGCCACTGCTGCAGCTGCAGCTTGGGAGAAGAAAGCAGGGTGTGACAGGAAAAACTAAAAATATAGCATTGAGCAAAGCCCAAGACTGAGTAGAAAGAAAATTTTAATGTCACACTTCTCTTAGCAGAGACCTGTATAAGCTGACAAGCCACTGTGACCCTCTGTCTCTCATTCTTCTTGAAAGGGGCTGAAATATCAACCTTAGGACCCAGGACCCTGGAAGGATGATCATAACATCAGAGGAAAGGAATAGGCACTAGGAAGACTTAAAAAACTCTCCAATCAAACAAAACGGAACACAATTTAACTGAATTATTACTGAGACTATGGCCTATTACATGCCTTTGAGTGTAACAACACGCCTTCAAATAATTTCATCTAGTACACATCTTCCCCAGATCATAAATATTTAAATTAAATAAAGAAGAATAACATTTCAAAACAAAAAAATCTTTTTCTGGATCATTTCCAGTACTATCACAGTGAAGCTCTGTCATTTTTTGCATGCCGTTTTTCATGTCTGATAGCTAACAAAAAAACCCCAGACATTCGTGGTTAGGTGAACAGTGCCCACTGCCATATGCATTATGAAGTCCTGAACTCTAGAAATCTGTGACCACTGTTACTCCTTTAACAGGAAGTGGTATCTCTGGGCAGTTCAATCTAGTGAAACATCAACTGTAAATTGATTATTTTGCTTTTTACTGTGTGTGTTTCAAGTTAGGTAGACGTCTGATGCTTGAACACAGTCTGGATTGATAGGATATTGAGTAGAGATCATAAAGTAAGATAAAAATATTTTCTAACTCATTATAGCATGATATTTATCCCATGTTTAGTTACATGCTACCTGTTGCTTAAGTGCACATATCCATATAAATCACTCAAGTGTGTATACGTCCTCATATACATGCACAAAGACTTCTAACACTGTTTTAAAGAGGTTAGAAGAGCCCACACAACAAATACCCATGGATAAATATTTCATGAAAGACCATTTCTCTCAACAAATGTTGATAGCCCTGTCTAGATATCATAGAATCATGGAATAGTAGAATGGTTTAAGTTGGAAACGGCCTTAAAGATCATCTAATTCCTACTTCCCTGCCACAGGCGAGTACACTTTCCACTAGACCAGGTTGCTCAAAGCCTCATCCAACCTGCCCTTGAACACTGCCCGGTACAGGGCTTCTCTGGGACAACTGTTCCAGTGTCTCACCATCCTCACAGTAAAGAATTTCTTCCTAATATCTAATCTAAATCTACTCTTTAAACCAAAAGTTTAAAGGCATTAGCCCTTGTCCTGTCCCTACATGCCCTTGCAAAAAGTCAGCCTCACTTCATTCGTCTGGTGCTCCAGCCACTTGATCACCTTGGCAGCCTTCCTTGGAGCTTTCTGCAGTCTTCCAGTATCTTTCTTGTACAAAAAATCCCCAAACTGGACATGGATCTTTGGATTTGGTCTCACACACACTGGATAGAGTTGGGTTATCACATCAATCAATTTGCCAGCTATGCTTTTATTAATTCAGCCCCGTCTGTGGTTTTATTTCACCCCTGCATGGGTGCACTGCTGGCTCATGTTCAACATGATGCTCACCATCTGAGTGAATCTGAGTCCTTTACTGCAAAACTGCTTTCTGCTTTGTTCAGTGCCCAACCTTTTCTGTCACTGACTGACATTATCCCAGGTGCAAGACTTCTCATTTCCTTTAGTTGAACTTTATAGCATTTCTTTCTATCCACTTCTCCAGTCTGTTGAGTCCTCTTTGAATAGCTTTCCTCCAGGATACTGATTGCTTTTTATGACTGTCATGGTTTAAGCCGTAAATCACGCAGTTTGCTCACTCACTCCCCCCTGTTTCTTCCCCCAGCTCCCGGGGGGATGGGGAGGAGAATAGAAGGAATGCAACTCCCACAGGTTTAGATAAGAACAGTTTAGTAACTAAGGTATAACACAAACCACTACTGCTATCACCAATAATAATAATAATGACAAGAGAAATACAAGGAAAGAGAGTAAAACTGCTCACCACCCAATATCAAGACCGACACAGCCGCGAACTGAACTCTTCCGGATTTCTGCCCCCAGCTTTATATCCTGGGCATGACGTGCTGTGGTATGGAATAACCTCTTTGGTCAGTTTGGGTCAGGTGTCCTGTTTCTGCTTCTTCCCAGCTTCCCCTCCTCCCTGGCAAAGTATGAGACTCAGAAAGTCCTTGGTCAAACCAAACATTCTAAGCAAAAGCTATAAACATTGGTGTTATCAGTGCTGTTTCCAGGCTGAAAGTCAAAAACACAGCTCTGCACCAGCTACTAAGAAGGGGAAAAATGACTGCTACTGCTGAACCCAGGACAATGACTAAATAAAATACTTTGTTGCCAGATTGGTATTTACAAGTAAGGGTCACACAAATATGTAATTCATTTAAGATCCTAATTCTAAATTTAATTTAAAAAGTTGGTACATCACACACAAATGAAAAATAAACATGAATGTACTTCCAAAGCAAAACTTTTATTCAAATTACACTGCAATTTTTGACCAATGAAATTAGCAAAAAATCTCAAACATTTTAAATTCTATGAGTTTCTTTCATTTGTTTGTGATAGTGAAGAAGAATATTTAGTGTGAAAGTTTCTGCAGATATGTATCTTCTGCACTTAGCTGTAGATAACAAATCAGCTCTGGGATAATCTACCAATACAGTCATGTTCATTTTAAGATTCAATAGACTCCTTAGAATATGCCTGGCCATCAATAGCAAACATCAGTCTCACCATGTCAAACATAATGAAAAAAAGCAAAATAACAAATTAAGAAGCTGATGCTAGACACTCCTATAGGTTCTACTTGTATAGAAACCATGAGTTCTTAGGGTTTAGCAAGTAAACCTGAATTTGACAGTGGTTGAGGATTTTTTTTGTATTGTTGAATATTATCCATCAAAACGTGACTCACGAAAAATAATGCTACTAGTATAGGCTGCTAACCTGACCAAGTCATACAAGCTGTGTGAATATCACAGAAATTCTACTGCTCATAATTTTTTTAGTCTTCTGCTACTGAATAAAATGTAGATGAAAATCTAAGGTTTCTTGCATTCCCAAAAGAAATTAAAAAAAAACCCAAACTACAGATTATTAAATAATTGAAAAGTATTTAATACTGATAAATCTTCTTTATCATCTAAAGCAAATCATAGAAACATGGAATCAACTAGGGTGGAAAAGATCTTTAAGATCATCAAGTCCAACCATTACCCCACAACTGCCAAGACCACCACTAAACCATACCACTGAGGGCCTCATCCACATGGTTTTTAAACACTTCCAGGGATGGTGATTCCACCACTTCACTGGGCAGCCTGTTCCAATGCCTGATCACCCTTTCTGTGAAGAAATGTTTCCTACTGTCCAATCTAAACCTCCCCTGGCACGGCTTAAGGCCATGTCCGATCACTTATTACCTGGAGAAGAGACTGACCCCCACCTCACTACAATCTCCTTTCAGGTAGTTGTAGAGAGCAGTGAGGTCCCCCCTGAGCCTTCTCTTTTCCAGGCTAAACAACCCCAGTTCCCTCAGCTATTCCTCATAACTTATTCTCCACACCCTGCACCATACCCTCCAGGAACCTCCTTGTATTGTTTCTTCTCTGCTGTGTTGTATTTCCAGCAAACATCTGGTAGGTTGAAGTCCCCCACAAAAACAAGGGCAAGCAATCATGAAACTTTTCCCAGTTGTTTGAAAAACACTTCATCTGTAGCTTCATCCTGGGTAGGTGGTCTATACCAGACTCCTACCAGGATATCTGCTTGGTTGGCCTTCCCCCAGTCTTACCCATAAGCATTCAGCCTTCTCACTTACAACATTGAGCTCAAGGCAGTTGATGTACTCCCTGACATACAGTCGATGTACTCCCTGACACAACCCTGCCACCTCTTTTTCCTTGCTTATCTCTTCTGAAAAGCCTGTAGCCATCCATTGCAGCACTCCAATCATGCAAACAGAAGCACCATGTTTCTGTGATGGTCATTATGTCATGATTTCCCTGTTGCACAGTGGCTTCCCTATCCTCCTGTTTGTTGCCCGTGCTGCGGGCATTGGCATAAATGCATTTAAGTTGCCCTATGTATCTGGATTGCAACAACAGCTTGCTACCCTGTGGCTCATTTCTTGTGAGCAAAATATCTGTTAAAAATCTTTCACTGAATGATTATGTCTTCTTGCTGAACGTGTTGTTTTCAGAATAGACAAAATCTGTGGTTGTTGAATTTTTAAAAATTTAAAACATAAATAGACTCTGTACTTTTAACAGATTATAGAGCTGTGTTCAAAACACTTTCTATTTTTTTCTTTTCTCCGTCCTATCACTTATTTTCCTAAGCCTGATAATCTGCTCAATTATTAAGTGGTTAAAACTGTGCTACCAAATTCCTAAATCGAAAACTGGAACACATTGTAACACATTGAAGAATGTGTTTTAACAGGAAATAAAATTATTTTGCATTAGTGGATGAATAGATTGTATTTTTTAACACTTCCTTTCACCTCCTTTTTGTCCTCTGACAGGATTAATAGACATTGTAGAGATGTAGAGGTATGACTGTAAAGGAAATGTATACATATTTTGGTATAATTATAGTCTATTGGCTGCATTTGCCATCAAAAAGCCTGATGAAGAAGTCTAGTGCTCTTCTCATGTACATTGTATCTTCTGTGATGTGCACTTTCACTAACAGATAAAAAGTCTGATAAAAAGACACCTAACTCTGACTTAATTTACTACTGTGTGGTCTATTTAATAATGATGTGCAACTAGAGATCATGCTGTTTTTACAATTACAACTTCTGGCCCAGACTTTTATGACATACTTAGTTGTCTAAATGGGCAGGAAAGTGCCTGGTAGGATTGTCAGTGTTTTCTAACCTTCACAACAGAAGCAGTAATGCTAATGAAAGGATAGTGGCATAATAAAAATGTTCCTGGAGGCCCGTCTGCATTTTCTGGTAGCTAACTACCCTCTGAAATCAAGTTTGTTCTTTTTTGCCTGCATTTCTTATCACTGTTTTATGTCATTGTGGATTTTTTCCATTTATTTTCAGACTGTCTCATCAAAAATTTGGCCTTCATGTATGCAATTCAGGACAAAGGTGGAGTTCCTGCAGTCATGGCCAGCTGTTGTCCAGTAACATTATGGTTCTAGAAGCACTTGCTTAACATGTGAAAGCATCACATTCAAATGTCTTCACTGCTTGATTCAGACAAGAAGCACGTCAGCCAAGACATCATTATTTCTGTCTGGATATTGTCAGATTTTCCTTCAGTTCTTCCTCTGCCTGAGGTTATAACAAATATGGGGGTGTGGGGTGTTGAACTCTCAACTTAGCAATCCTCACAAACAAGACTAAAAAAGAGAAGCAGGAACTCTTGCCATCGTACACATTATGAAAGAAGCCATCGCTGAAGTCCTTGCTGAAATTTATGTTCAATCTGATATAAAAGAGAAGAGTGAGAGAGACACCCAGTACAAGAATAGTTAGTGGGCAAGGTAATATCTTAGAAACGAATATATTTTATCCAAATGAGACACATACAGGTTTTTAAAAATTACTGTTCTTCTAGAAAAATAATTGCCTTAACAAAAGCTGTTGGCTGTTTTCAGTGGGAACATGTGTAGATATGTAGGAAGGAGAACTTTTTTGTAAGCTTGGATATGCTATATGTCTGGCTAAGCCATTTAGCAAAGTAAGTTGACCTTGGATGACTGCCTGACTCCCACACAGCCACTTTCTCACTCCCCTTCTTCATCAGGACAGGGGGGGAAAGTCAGATGGAAAAGCTCATGGTCAAAATAAAGACAGGGAGATAACTCACTGTTTTCCATGATGCGCAAAGCAGCTTTGACTGTAGGAAGATAACTTTGTTTCCAATGAAAAGCAGAGCAAGATGGTGAGAAATAAAAACTAAACCTCACCTCCCTCTTCCCAGTCAAAACTTCACTCTTTCACTCTGAGTGGTGAAGGGGGATGGGGAAGGGTGTAGCGGTCAGTCCATAACAGCTCTTGTCTGCTGTTACTTCTCTCTTTCACATTTCCTCTGCTCCAGCAGGGCTCCTCTTCATGGGCTGTTGCTTCCTTCAGGGCATGCCCACCTACTCCAGCATGGAGTCCTCCATGCTCTGCAGGTGTCTGTCTGCTCCATCGTGGATGTTCTTGGGCTGCACAGCCTGGCTCATCATGGTCTACACCATGGGCTGCAAGGGAATCTCTGCTCCGGCATCTGGAGCACCTCTTCTTCTCCTCTTGCACTGACCTTGGTGTCTGCAGAGGTGGTTCTCTCACATATTCTCACTTCTCTTTCACAACTCCAGTATAGCATTTTTTATCCTTTCTTAAACATATTTTTCCCAAGGCACCACCACCACTGCTAAAGGGCTCAGCCTGCCCTGTGATGGGTCTGTTGGAACTCGCTGAAACTGGCTGTGTACGGCAAGGACTGCCCATCTACCTTCATTTTCCTTAAATGCACATTAACTAGAATCAGGGAAACCTCGGATCAGGAAATCTCATCTGTTCCTGTCCTCCCCTGCTCTCTATTTTTAGCTCAGGTCTGGTAGATACTGCTGACTATAAAATGAAGTTAAAGTGTTTCAAAGTCAGAAATGGCTTGAAGATATATCTGCCTGAAGATTTTAAAAAGAGGATTCATTGATGCTTGGTTAACAGTGGTAATGTAAAAACAGATCTTTCAATTTCGTATTTCTGCTGAAATACTTTCTAATATAGAGACCTACATCCAGACTTTTACATGATAAGCAGCTGTGTCCAGTAGCCCCAGTCAGAATTTCATTAAGCTTCAGAATTCTTGTTTGGGTTCATTATTTTTTTTTCCAGCCTACATCTATAAATCATCATTCATGCTATGCTTCCATGAAAATGAGCAAATCTATGCCCTGTAGCACCACATCACAACTCCATCACAGACTGTCAGCCAGTGTCTGCACGTGATTCGAAACAAATGCTATCATGACTTGAATTTCGTTTGATCTGAGAGGGTGGAATGTTGAGACTCAGCGGTCTCAAGTATCGGTTTCTCGAAAATAAAGGGTTAAATTCTCAGCAATCGTGAAGTATGAGAACTTTTCTTCCACACACAGATCAAACAAAGAAGAGGTTTCCATGAATATATTTTCTTCCTTTCCTACTGAAATTGTGGTGCATGGAAGCAGAGACTCATGAAGAACAGGTGAAAGGCTATTTCTAACTTCAAAAGTTCTTTCTTTCTTTTTTTTTTTTTTTCCCCCTGGTGATGCTATAATAGAAAGCACAGAAATATAGGTTTCTCTTTATGATATTTCAGTATTGCCTCATCTGGCCTGAAAAATCCAACATGGTCTAAGTGAATTTGATCAAAGGATTTCTGGTTTTCCAAATCTCCTAGGTTGGTAAGTTGGAGGTAGAAGTTCAGAAAGCTGATTAAAAATGTAGCATATTACAAAAGCTGATGCATTTGAGGAGCTTATCTCATATGAAAACCTTGAACAAGGCAGTTGGCCTCAGGAGGTCATTAGCAATGACAAATCTTCCCTGAGTTTACTCATTGTCTAAGTAGAAGTGGTTCATTGATTAAGATGCTGGTTCTTGCTAGTGCCCTCTGAGCTGCATAACTTCTTTCCCAAGCGCAGGACTCAGGTATCAGGAAACTGACAAATCAGCCTTCATGTGGATGCAGGTTTAGTTCTAAAATTAAGGGCATGTTTATATAATGTAATTCAGCCCCATAAAGGCATATCTGAATTAACTTTGTCTTGTAAACTCAAGTAGAGTACTGCCATGGTAGCATTTTCTCTAGGACCAGAAGTAACTTGGATACATATACAGAAAGCTGGCTTGGATCATAAGCATAAAGCAGGTATTGCCTGATCTGAAGGAGAGAGGCTGCTCAGAATTGCTACACTAACTAGCTGTATTAAAGGAGAGACTCCAGCCATATTCTCCTCTTTCCCATGTGGCTGTTGGGGAAAAGAGATTCTCTCTGAGGCAAAGGATGGGGTAGAGAGAAAAGCAAAGTGGAGAAATTGGGTACAGAAGACAAAAGCCTATCTGATATTGCATCATTCTCAAAGATACATCACATGACCATTACAACCCAAAGGAGTTGCCCTGTGTTAGCAACTTCCTGCACTGCCTTACTTATTCAAGCTCACCAAATAATGCCATGAAAGAAGAATAAATTTAATCATGTTTAGGGCTCTTCAAAATACCAAGCTCATACACTGAAATGGATGGGCACCAGGGATGGGACAAGAGACCTTGTCTAGTGCATGGACAATCTCAAAACCTTCTGATTTTGTAAATTACTGTTTGAGGGGTTTTTTTCCTTTCTTTCTGCTCCATTATTTAACCTTTCAAAACTTTCAGGTTGCACTTTGAACCTAAAGTATAAATACAGCAGTGTTGCAAGAAAAACTGCACTCCTTAGATCTGTAACCCAATATTCAACACTCCAGTTTTTTCAACAAGTCACATCAGATCACATTTCTACACAATATGCCCTTTACTGCAAATAGGGGTGTAATATAAAACAGGTCATAGGACAGGTGTGAAAATCTGCAATGAAAGTTGTACAAAAAGAAATAAATAACATGCAATAAATAAGACTATGATTAATTGTATAAGGAAATTTCTACATATTAATGATTTATAAAATAAAATAATTCTAAATGAAACTCTGCTGAACATTAATAAGATTTAATAATTTCTTAAAACCATCTGAGTAAAGCTAAATAAATATGAATTCTCTTGCACTTAGCATCAATAAAAGCTGAAGAAATATGTTAGGAATTTGTTATGATGAGCTCAGAAATGAAAACAAACAGGTGAGACAAGTATCTGAATGAAATTGGTCAGTTCAAAGCAAACTTTCTGGACTTTTTTGATCATCATGTCTGAATAATGAATTCTGCAACAGTTGTGTGGAGAGTTGAATTTGGGAACTAGTGGATTGAATATACTAGCCATCAAGATATTCATATATTCATTTATTTTATAGTATCAAAGGTTATGTTAAGCTTTAATTGTTGAAAAATTATTTCCTGCAGGCATTCAAACTTTATTCAACCTACAGGAGAATACTTAGTCACATGGACATTCATCTTGTAGCAAAGTTCTTGTGCATTATATGGCTGACTGAACACTGAAACTTCTTCCTTAAGTCAGTTTGAAAGCTACAGTTTATGATAAGGAAAAGATACACATTGGGCTGGGTTTTTCAATTTGCATAGCCTAATTTTCTTTTTATTAACTTAAGCTTAGCCCTATAGCAAACCTCCTTGGGTGCGATGTGCTCCTCTCTTGTCTTGCTGCATGCTGCAAAATTTGTTTATCCACAGCCACTGCAAAATACTTTCCATTCTCTTTTTTACTGTCTTTCAAGATAGCTTGCACAACATCTGTTGGAGCATGCAATTATGCTGTTTAGAGACATTCCTACACTGAAGAGTCTAAGCTTTTCATTCTATAGATTTGGTATACCTAGAGATAGGAAATGCTTTACTGTCAAGTTGAAATCATCCTAACCCTAGTTTCAACAAGGGAAAATGCAAATACAAGCTGTTTTTCAAGAAGAAGCTAAAGAATTTTTGAATTATTTATTGCAAAACGCACCCTGAAAGTCTCACTTTTTTTTTTTTTTTTTTTTTTAAACAGTTAACTGACTGTAGATGTTTTCTTGACATAGCCTTTTCAGGAACGACTTTATACAATAGAATTGTTCCAGCTAGAGAGTACATAAATTAATGATATAGTCCAACTCTGTTTCTGCATATCTTGAGTTTTAAGTTAAATTAATAAAAGATGGAAAGACTGCAGTTGCTCCTGTCTTTGCATTTCTCCAGGAAATCTGTGCAGATACACTTGTGAGGTGGGCTGATGCCAACCTGAGGAAGTTTAACCATGCCAAGTGCAAGGTCCTCCACCTGGGTTGGAGCAATCCCAGGTACAGCTACAGGTTGCGCAGAGAAGAGATTGAGAGCAGCCCTGCGGAGAAAGACTCGGGGGTGTTGGCTGATGAAAAAATGAACATGAGCGGGCAGTGTGCGCTTGCAACCCAGAAAGCCAATCGTATCCTGGGCTGCATCAAAAGGAGCGTGACCAGCAGGTCGAGGGAGGTGATCCTGCCCCTGTACTCTGCTCTCGTGAGACCTCACTTGGAGTATTGTGTGCAGTTCAGGTGTCCGCAACAAAAAAAGGACATGGAATTGTTGGAACAAATCCAGAGGAGGCCCACGAGGATGATCAGGGGACTGGAGCACCTCCTGTATGAAGATAAGCTGAGAAAGTTGGGCCATTCAGTCTGGAGAAGGGAAGGCTGCGTGGAGACATCATAGCATCCTTCCAGTATCTGAAGGGGGCCTGTAGGGATTCTGGGGAGGGACTCTTCATGAGGGACTGTAGTGAGAGGACAAGGGGTAATGGGTTCAAACTTAAACAGGGGAAGTTTAGACTGGATATGAGGAAGAAATTCTTTACTGTGGAGGTGGTGAGGCACTGGAATGTGTTGCCGAGGGAAGCTGTGAATGCTCTACTGCTGGCGGTGTTCAAGGCTGGATTGGACAGAGCCTTGCGTGGCATGGTTTAGTGGGAGGTGTCCCTGCCCATGGCAGGGGTGTTGGAACTAGATGATGTTAAGGTCCTTTCCAACCCTAACTATTCTATGATTCGATGACTATGTCTCCTCTTCCCATCCTCATGTAAAATAAAATTAAAAAAAATAAATCCCAACTGTATTTCCCTCAAATGAGTTCAAGTTAGAAGATTTGTACTCTTATAACCAAATAAAACATTTTCTTGCTTGTTTAGAATGGCGTAAGTCACAATTGCCAGGTAAGTGCTTGTCCCCTAGAATTGTCTACTGGTTAAAATTGATCCAGTACTTTCCCTTTTATTGATAGTTTACCTTTCAATGTAGTGTTTTACCTAATTACTATGTATTTTGTTTTGACTTACAGGTTAATAAGTGAACTTGATAGAAGTACTTACCTAAAAATATTTACAGCTCATTACTGTCTGATAAATGATATAGCAGTATTCTGTCCTTTTGGGATGACTGTATGCTTCAGATGACTGACTTCCAAAACCTTTTATCTAACAATACTCTAGCAAGTTTCTTCATTTTTTTTGTTGCTTTTTTTTTAGAGAGGCATATTGCAAACAGGGTTAAAAATAATGTCTGACACTTATTCCCTTGCTCCTGAGATTCACTGCAGCGCATTTAACTAAGACCAGCAAAGAGATGAGTGATATCAGAAGCTCACAACTTAATTCCAATGCATCCTTCCTCACGTTATTGCAACATGTAGGTTGTTGAGTGGTCGGGAAATGCAATCAATTTACAAGGCACCTGTCATCCTGTCTTTAAATGATGGGTAGAACAATAGTGATCTATTTTGCTATGGGAAGTGTAGATCTAAAATTTTAGAAACACTAAAAACCATGGCACTGGTAAAATTAATTTTGGTCTCATCTTTTTTAATAATACCTGCATTGTGACTAGAGCTTAATTTTCTTCCATTACCCATCAAATATGAACAGTTTGGTTGTGGTTGTAAGGCTCATAGTAATGCCCCACCAGTATGTTTCTTTATTTATCTCAAAAGATAATTCTCAGTATGATTGGATGCCCAATGCTTGCGGTAGCTGCAATTTCCTGAATGAAATGTGGCTGCGTTGTTAGAAACTGTCAGGGTCAAAACTAATCTTGTAAAAGCTTAGCCTTTTTTGAGTGTTTATTTATGTATATGGAAAATATATTACTACAGAAATGTTGAAAAAGAATCAACCTTAAAAGGTAACAAAAAAAAATGCAAGTTTTTTTTCCTGTTGCTTCAGCTTCTCAGTTCTGCCTTTTCTGCATGTATTGTTATTAGAAGACAATATTATAAAGAAGACAAGCAAGTCTTATTTATTTAAATATGCAAGGAAGCCTTCTGAATTCCTTCTGAATTGATGTTTCTGATGAGATAATCTTGCATGTTTTGATTGTCCAAACACACATCTTCTAAAACCATGCAATGTGGGAAAAAAAATTCGTGTTTTTCAAACTGTATTTCTTTGTATCTGCAGTCTTATGAGAAAGGGAAAAGAAAAAGGTTTGCCAATCACCTGTAAACACTCCACCTATGCAGGTGGTGATTATGAAGAATGTGAAGAGATGTTTGATCCTAATTCTTTGTTTTGAATGGGAATTTGTGAAAGCACTCCACTGTATTTAAATTCTATTGATATAAGTAACTTGATTGATCTATTCCAGTGTTTAAAACTGAGCACTTCTCAAGCACTTTGCTGAATTGGGTCCTAACAGCACAGCAAATCACTAATGTCAGCACTGGTGCTGGTATAACAATTGAGAATAAAGATGATTCCAAAGAAGAATCATATAGTATTTATGATCAAAAGTATGTTGCTCATCATAGCTATATTCTCTTGGTAGATTCATAAGCTGAAATAGAATGATGATGTATTTCTCTTTTATAGGCCATTCAAACATTAAGGAAAACTCAGTGAGGAAAGATTACTTTTACTAGATATAGTACTGTTGATTCTGGGGCAAAATGGTCTTTTACATTGACAGTTAAAAAAAATGTTTCTACATTTCTTCACATAATTCTTTTTAGATTAAAATTGCCTTCTAAAACTGTGCAAATGTAAAAAGCCATCCTAACAACCTTAAATCAACCATTAAAGTTTCTCTTTTGCATCACAAAGAATACAGGAGAAGGAAAAAATAATCAGGGTTAATTTTTATTAAAGCCTAACTGAAACTTCTTATTTGACATTACCAACTCATGAGGAACAACAGCTACTAGAAAAAACAAACAACAAACAAAATACCCCACCACCAATCCCAAACCAAAAAAACACACAAATGTTTGATCCAGCTAGCTTGAAGATAGGAAATCAGAAGAGTCTTATGACCACATAAAAATGCTATATGCATGTCTACACACAGAAATATAAAATAGATTTAGGATCACATGTTATATCAAGGAATAGCACACATGGAACAGTCATATGAAAAAAATTCCACCCTGAGATCCAGCACTAAACTTGCTTTATTACCAAAATAGTTTATTCCAAAACAAAATTTCCTTTTTATTGTGCGACAACTGCACATTCGAGGTTCATACTAGCCATTCAAATTTGGATAGATTTCATATTTAGCCAAGGGAGTGCTGTTTTCCCTCCTTATGTTCAAAGACAGAATGACACAGAGCATAAGAATATGTGAAAGAAGTCATAGAGCATTATGAAAGTTTTCCATGGCAACAACATCTAAAAGATGGTGAAACCCATACTGTAGAGATGATGCCTGAGGACATCCATTTTAAAATTATAACATGCTTAACCCTAATCCGTAGATGAAAACATGGCTCTGTGCAGTGCAATGTCAGTCAATATTAGGAACTAGCCCAGAAACTCATTAGCTGGATGAATGGATAAATCTCATTTAATAATTTGAGAAATTTATTTGTTCATATTTTCCCAAGAAGGTACAGTTTTAAAACATGAACTCACTAATTGTGAAATACTGTTCTCCTCACAGTTGTCTAAGCATAAACAGTAAGTATTTCCTCATCTTTCAGAAAAGTTGGAATCATATAAATATGCTGAGAAAATAACTCTACAATTTTGGACTAGTATGTCAATAATTGACAAACAAAGCTTTCATTGAAAAATGGTTACTCTTCAAATCAATAATAATCTTGCAAAGTGGTAAATTATATTTTTTTTACTTCTTGAATTTAAATACTGCAGAATAAACTTCAAATCTAGTTCCTACAGAAGGCTGTGAGTTTCTTTGTAACAGCTGGGAAGAATTTTATGCAGGAGTTGTAGTGGGTATATTCAGTGTTCATCCCAGCTACTTCAGACTGAGAGAAGAGATTAAGCCAATGAAGAGGAATAGCTCCTTCAGGGAATATGTAAATACAGTGTCCTTTTGAAAAAGCTTTTCTTTCTTTCTATAAACTGTGTGCATTATAAAGAGCAATATGGACATACTTTCACCGGTTGTTCAATAGATAAGTTTTCTTCCCTTCACCGTTTGTTCTTAAAAGATTAACATCATCACTGCTGGATTACTACAGCTGTATGTATATATGCATATATATATGCAGTTATATATACATGTAAAGTATCTTAATAAATTAGGAATATAGCTCAAAAGCCCCAGACTTTTCAATTAGCAAGTAAAGCTTATATAGGTGAGAAAAAAAGGTGAAATATCATAGTATCGTTGTGTAAAATCTGATGGAAAGTTTTATCAGTTTTACTACTTAAGAAAATTAGACATTGTCCATTTTAGGACAGGGCATCTTTCATATATCTTTTGAAGTTTTTTGTTTTGCCTTATTTTGTTGTCCATTCTTGAAGATTCATATATTCTTTCTGAACTCTAGACATTCAAATGGTGATGATTTGAAAGCTATTCTCATGCAGAGCTATTTCAGTGAGTTACTGGTATTTGTCTTGACTTTTTGAAAGTGCAAAACCTAAAGTTAAAACCTAAACTTGGCTTGCGCAGAAGAACAAGGCCTGAATAAGAATAAATTGCCTTTTTCTCACCGTGCATATCAGCTCTAGCTTCAAAAGTTAACAGTGAGGAGGCATAGATTTGGAAGCATTTAATATCTTCTTCGACTGAGTATTGTAGTGTACTTGTATCAACAGTAGTGTTATCTGTCCACCAGTCCAGTTCCTCTGTGGTGTGTTAACCTGATTTTGACTTTGAAATAATTGTTGGCAAAAAAAAAGAGTTTAGATGTGCCAGAAAGCTAATCTCATACACATGGCTAGATTGCCAGACATCAACCACTCCTTAAATGAGAAACCAGTTTAACGAGGTTGAGCTATCTCCATGTCCTTGCTTTACATGCAGTAAATGAAAACACGGAACTGTAACAAGCTGTGAAATGTGCGGCTGATCATCACATTCTTGCTTAAGAGCCATTTAGCATTAACGAGCATCAATATGATACCCTCTGCGAAGAGCAGTTGTCTATTTATGATGTAGACCTCTGAAACAAACCTAAAAATATTGCTGGAATTGGTCATACCAGCCAGCCTTGTGAACCCAGAACTAAATTATTGTTCATTGCTGGTTGCATCTCAAGCAGTCGGCATTACCCTATATAAGATTTTTATAAATAAGTTACAAAGGAAATCTTCCACTTGTTTTCAATATGCTAAAAAGTATTTTAAAATTGAAAAAGAACAGTTTTGCTCTGTGCTATGTGCTTCCCCAATTTACTGTCAGCCTTATAAAAACATACACATGGGATTTCATAATTTCAAAATGCATCTGAATAATTGAGACCTTTTTGCAATCATGAGAGTGTTCCTATCTGGCGTTCAGCCAATAAGTTTTTTTCATTAACATATTCAGCATTAATAAATAGCAAATAACTTCCTGTTTGCTCTAAGTTAAAGATATGCATATATATATAAACTTAGCTAGAAGCTGTGATAAAAATTTCTGGAGTAATTTTCTCACACTGCTTTGCCACAGTCTTTGACCACTTTAAGCCCTGTTTATGGATTATTTTAGAAAAAAACCCAGAAACAAACAACTAACCAACCCATAATTGCTGCTATTTTGTTACTTTAGAAAAGGATGAGAGGGAAGAAATTCAATGAGTGCTGCAAATACCCATCAACACTTCCATTGCTGAAAAACATATGGGGTTAGTGTGTCAGTCAGTTTCTTATATATTGTTATGTGACTGGATAACATTACTGTTCTTCTGATGTGTGTCGTGGTTTAAGCTTCTCTAACTCATGCAGTCTCTCTCTCACTCACTTCCCCCTCTTTCTTCCCCCCGCTCCTGGAGGGATGGGAAGGAGAATCGAAAGAATGCAACTCCCACAGGTTGAGATAAGAACAGTTTAGTAACTAAAGTAAAACACAAGACCACTACTGCTACCACCAGTAACAATAACGACAAGGCAAATACAAGGAAAGAATACAATTGCTCACCCAGCCTGACCAAGCAGTGCACCCCCCACCCTTCCAGGTCTCTGCTCTCTGCTTTGCATCCTGGGCATGACGTGCTGTGGTATGGAATAACCTCTTTTGTCAGTTTGGGTCAGGTGTCCTGTCTCTGCTTCCTCCCGGCTTCCCCTCCTCCCTCGTAGAGCATGAGGCTCAGAAAGTCCTTGGCCAGACCAAAACATCACTAAGCAGTAACTGAAACACTGGTGTTATCAGTGCTGTTTCCAGGCCGAAAGTCAAAAACACAGCACTGCACCAGCTACCAAGAAGGAGAAAAATGACTGCTACTGCTGAACCCATGACAATGTGTAATTACTTGCACCATTCTAGCAAACATGCAGCTGTCTCTTTCTCTTTGGAAAGATGACATCCAGTTGTAGGGGTGCCTGCAAGATTTTATTACTGTGGCAGCACCTACTGCACTGACTAAGAAGCTGAATCTTTTTAACCTAACCATAAGACTGTACTATACCTCACTGGTGGAGCACAGATACAATTATAGATACTGAGATCTGGGTATAAGGTTTAAAGAGGGATATGTCAGTAAAAAAAGTCTATTTTTAAAAATTAGTCAATTTAAAACAAAACAAAACCTGATAAGTAGACAATATCCCTTTAAGTGCAAAGAGCAGCAGTATTCAAGCACAACTATTTCATTCCAAAAGTAATAAACGTGAGGAATAAGTTGTCAGGTAAGCCTACTGAAGCACATACTATAAATGAATTTAAGAGACAGCTAGAAGTTTTTATAGAGCTAGAGGGGAAATTAAAGACAGTGACAAAGCAGGAAGACTAGGCTGAACTAACACATATAAAAGACAAGTTTTCTGTTTCTTCTCAACAGCATTTCTTTGCATTCATTATTGCGAGTATCTGATACTTGTTATTTGTGTTAGAGGAGAGCAGAAAAAATGAAGTTGTTTCAAGTACATTATCCCAAATGTCCTAGAAACTTCACCTTCACTTCATGTATGGACAAAAAAAGTGAAGAAAATGAAAGTAAAAACTGACACCTTGACTTTACTTAATTTGTTATGCTGTGAAGCTAACAGCGCATGGACAACTGCTGGTTAGGTCATAGGGGAGAAAACACATAAGATATGGTTGATCTTACTTCCTTTGCACTGTGTTAAGAGATGTATTTTGCTCACTGCTTTTGTTCTGTTGTGTTATCAGAGCCCTAGAACTGCATCAATAGATCTTCCCATTGGGTTTGATCCAGGTCTCTCAGAAGTCAAGAGGACTTATACTGATTCACCTGTGAGCTGCATAGCTTTGAGTATACGGTCCATTCCATGGGGTAAAAAAAAAAGTAGTGCAGCTTGTTGAAATGATTTCCGCAGAATTAAATTGAGGACTTTTTTTTTATTATTTAATTTTTTAATTTTTCTTAACAGCTGGGCATTGTATTTCCTAATTTTTAGTGAAAATATATAGCAGGAATCGTCAAAGTATTCCATTTACCAGAAAAAAGGTGCAGGATCTTAAGCAGTTTCAATCAAAATAAAGGTTTGTTTTTACCAAACATGTTTTCTACTAAAAAAAGTCTAAAAATATTTCTGATCAGAATTTGTGTTTCCATTGTCAGGTGAAATAAAAAGAGAACTTTGAAAGTTAAGTTTTCTCAGTTGTACATGTCTCAAGCAACTTTAACAAAAGCAGCTTTTCCTAGCTGACAGTTTCAGGAGATAGAATATTATAATAATTCCATTCTCTTCAGGTTTTGCTGCTGAAACTGGACACCTACATGATTTTGAGTATCTGGGGTTTGTATATATCCACACAAGTGACTTCTATTGAAATCATTCTATTGTATATAGATATACAGATGGAAAACCCTGAACACATCATTCTTAATACTTCTCATGATTGCCTCAACCTTGCTACTGATGAAGTATATACATAATGATCAGAATTTATGCCTATAGGTATTTTCTTTTTGTAGCTCATATATTATATACGGTGGTAAATAGTCTTGGCAAAATACACAGTTTCTTTATATGGAATTAAAATTCTATCTGTTGGACTGTTATTGTTCAACACTGAAGGAAAGCATTCTACTGAATGTGCAAAACAAATTCATATAAAGGAATTTTTATATGTTAATATGCAGTAAAATAATAAGTTGGATTATGAACAGTAATAAAAATAAAAAGAAATCTGAGGTCTCAATTTGATTTTTTATCACTGAGATTCAGTACATCTGCTTTCCTGTCTATGTTCAAAACCACAAGATGGAAGAGCTGTTATATTAGTCATTTATAGATGGATATTACACATGTCTAATCCTCATGGTGCTACTTGATAGCTGTCTAACAGTATTTTGATGATGCAGTGTGATGGTGAAATTTAGGACTCCTTGAAATAGAGGTAAAATGTTTTAAAATGTCAAGAGGGGATTGGCATAATTGTGCACCCTCCGAGCACTTCTGCAGCTAATAAATCCACATTGACAGGAAGTGGTGAGATTGGCCTTTGGAGACTATGTAATCCAGTTGCTGTAGAAAGTGTCTTTATCATACTGGAGGATCTAACACTGAACAGAAACTACCAGCTGCTGCTGTAACAAGCAAAACAGAAAAAAAAAAATGCTGTAACAAAACCATCTAGATAGTACTTCAGAATTAGAGCAAAATCATAGGAAGATTACTGGCACGTTGCCGCACATTTCTTGTTCAGAATTTAACTTCATGACATATCCCTTGTCAGGATTTTGATCATTTTTACTCTAGCTAACAATGACCATTTAATTTTGTGAGGTCATAAATATTTACACATTTCACCAGGAAAAGTGGCTGTAGAATTATGCTTTCTTACTCAAAATTCTATTTATTATTCAGTTTTTCAGTGTATAAAAACAAACATATTTTTTAACTGATAACACACCTATTTAATAGCATACATATTTTAATCTTGATTTTCAGCATATGTGCAAGACAAAAATGTATATATGTATTTTGCATATACAGTGATATTTTTATAATTAACCATTAAACCCTTTCTAAAATAATAACAATATGTGATTAATTTTAGTATGAAAATTATTTGAAATTAAAACATTTTGAATAATTAATGATAGATCATTAGTAGAACTTTTATGAAGATTCAGTAGTTAAGTGATAACCAAGCAAAAGTAAAACAACAAAAAACAGCCATGTTTTGTTCTTTGGGATTGAATGACAACTAAAATCTAAGCAAGCCATAACTAGTTATTCCTGATGCTTCTGATTGTTAGTGTCACAATTTACAGGCAGCAAGAGGCAAAAAAGCAGGGAAAAGAATAAAGGACTGAGGTACTGGCGATGTATTTATCGGATTAATTGGAACATAAGAGACAGATTTATCATGCTTAATTCTTCCTTAAAATAAGAGTTTGTCTTGGCTGAAATAA
Source organism: Ara ararauna (assembly GCA_028858755.1). Taxonomy (NCBI): domain Eukaryota; kingdom Metazoa; phylum Chordata; class Aves; order Psittaciformes; family Psittacidae; genus Ara; species Ara ararauna. Next base: position 43,738,324 of record CM054379.1, on the reverse strand, counting down.
TCTGAAATCTTTGAAAAAGAGGGAGAAATGCACCTTTCAGTGCTGTAGTGATATTTATGAAAAGCTGTCAAAGAACAAGCTGAGATAAGACAGAGAGGGTGCCTTTGTTATCTCCAGAGAGTTGTTCAACTCACTTAAGGTCTTTCACAGGAGTTACTCTTCTTTGCCTCTGGTTGTGAAGGAAGCACCAGCCAAGCGAGATCTGCACTTTGATATCTAATCTAAGGACCTTGAGCTAGCGTGGTGAATCCATTGCATAAGTGTACATTATAATATTTTCTAAATGTTATCTAAAAACTTCTTCAAATATGTAGAGGTTCTTTTCTTGGTTTTGTTTCTTTGGTTTTTGTGTTGTTTGTTTGTTTGTTTTTTGGGGGGGAGGATGGGGTAGACTGCTAATTTGCTTTAAATAGAATTTGAAGATTTTGTAAATGAAATGGCCTGAGGTGTATGCTAATATCTCTCTCATAAAACTTTTGAAAATATCTGGAATTATAGGAGAATAAATAAAGATCTTCAACAAAACCAAGATTTTTTAAAAATAAAACTCTTCCAAACATAGATAAATCCATTATGACCACATGCTGCAGATCACAGTTGTGAGGTGGATGCAGTCTATAGCAATATATATTTCTTCTAAGGCTCTGGCATCCAAATCGGTAGGCACTACCTCTATCAAATGTTTCATCTCTTTGGGCTCACCATTGTCCTTACATGCACGTATCCTAAATATAAACAGGTTTTATCTTGAAATCAAGCTTTCTTTCTCACCATGTAAGGTAAAATGTCCCTACCATGATTTTTTTCACTCTGAAGCCCTGGTTGGGCATCCAGGTTGTTGGTAGGTGTAAAGTCCAGTAATCACTTTAATGCATCCTCACCTTGAATGAATCATTCAGACTTCAGCAATTTAACTATACAGTTAACTTGAGCTGCCATACATTTTTGCTTGCATAAATGTGTATTTATTTTCTAAACTCTGGAGACAGTTCAGTTTTCACCTTTAAACTAGGACTACAAAATATGAGCAAAATTAAAATTACACAGTCACTTGGAGTTTGATTTATATCTTCTTACATTTTACTGGCGTATATTTTTCTGCACACTGATTTCAGAGTATATTACAACTTAGATTCATATAATAGTTAGGGTTGGAAAGGACCTTAAGATCATCTAGGTGCAATCCCCCTGCCATGGGTAGGGACAGCTCACACTAAGCCGCGTCACCCAAGGCTCTGTCCAACCTGGCCTTGAGCACCACCAGGGATGGAGCATTCACAACTTCCCTGGGCAACCCATTCCAGTGCTTCACAACCCTCACAATTCTCAAACACCCTCAAACTTCTATGTTTGTGATTTCTTGCAATCCATTTTCAAATCATTTGAAAAGCAGAATGAAGCAGTGGTAATAGAAATTATGAATATGTGAAAATACAGTGCTGACATTAAGTTAACTTGACATAATGGTGCTTAAATGGTGGACATAAATGATTGTCTCAATTAGGAGATGGATTGTAACATTTTATAAGTATTTTACTTAGAACTTGATTTTATAATAAGTGAGATAAATGTAGTAAGTCAAGAGCAAGCAACAATAGGTTGACAAAGTACTAAATAATATTTACTTATATTGCCACTGATAAATCCAAATGAATATTTACCTTCTAAAAAAAAAAAAAAAAGTAGTATCAAGTTAATAGTGAATGGGAGAAAGAAGGAAAGTCATATGACGAAGTGATATGAAGCCTTCTGAAAGAAATCAATTTTCATGGTGTTGCTAAATATAACTTTTGTAATAGGCATAAGGTCTGTGACACCCATTCAGCCATTTAACTTTTGTTAGCAAGTAAAATTACCAGCTTTAATATCTGTTTACAATGTGACCAAGATTTTCTCCTACAACACCTATATAGAGAAGTGTTCCCTATTTCAGTCCTGGGAAAGATCACCTCAACAAGTGCAGCAATGAAGTGGGGGAAAAAAACAAGAAGAGGATTTCCTAAAATGCCCCCTCTTGCTCCACTGTTTTTACTAATCCAGTCCCACATTTATTTTTATAATGGAATAATATGTATGTGGGAAAAAATACCTTTCCAGAGCACTGTTGCCCTTTGTCTCCAGCACATCTGCATTTGACTTTTTGTTTCATATGAAAAAAAAACCCACAAAAAACTCCCAAAAAATAAGCAAACAAAAATGAGTAAAAAAAGCCCCCAACCAAAACAACCCTAAAGCACATTCATTTAGAGAAAAGCAGTTTAACAGTGACATCATCAAATGGATGCACTGTGAGGGTGGTACTTTTTGAATGTACCTTTGGCCATCTAACAGTTAAATGTCAGGTCACAGTCAGGTCTCTCATTTCCTCCCCAGTCTGAGAGAAACAGGAGCCTGCAGAGATGATTCACTCTATTTGCATCGTGGTCTGAGACAGGGAGAATGAATCTCTCTCTGCAGGTGCTTTTCTGTAACCATTTGTTAGGGAGAGACACCGAAGACTTGTCTGCAGGTTCTAGAGCACTAACCAGTATTGTAATGCCAAAGGTGTAACTGTGTCAGATACCTAATTTTATCATGGAAAATTAGATTCGATTAATTTCATCTGAAATTATTACTTCCCACTGAAAACACAAAATCTAAAAAAGAAGCCTTTGATTCCTCAATCCTGCTAATACTTTTTGAAAATAAATCCTGAATATTAATATAAACACAGAGATAAGGCGCTGGGGTCAAGTGTGCCAAATTTTTTCAAGCAACATGCAAGTAATTTATATGTATAAATATCTGCACTGTCTTTCATGCGGCTGGAATTCAATACTTCATGATTCTTAGTGCAAGGAGATTCTCAACACTTATTTAAAGTAACTCAAAACAATGCAAGAGCCATTGTTTTGAAATGTCACAAAGCAGCTCAGTCTTAGTGCATAGAGGTATAATGCTTCTCTCCATGAAACATGATTAAAAGTGAATCTTGCTACCTACATGTGCCTTCCTTTATGCTTTGTGTCTCTTCACAGTAGTTTAAATGCATATGTCAAGCTGGTAATGTAATGAAGTAATAATAGCTTCACACATACTGGCAGCCACCAGGAAGTTATATAAGGTAGTGAAAACAGGGCTTTATTCACTCACCAAAATGACTTTAAGATATTGCTAAGTATTATTACACTATTTCCTTTTTGCCCAAGGAGTAAAGAGATGAGATGTTGCTCTGTAGCATTTTAGAGTTTTGGATCAATTTTAAAAAAGCTTTTTAAAAGGACTACAAGTGTAATTATTTTGGTTTGGGGTTTTTTCTCACAATACCTTAGATTTTTCTACCTTGCATAACTTCAAATGTGGTTTCCAGTTACATTCAGGTTTTGAAGGCAATGTTTGGATCATGAGGTCGGATGCATTTATATTTTTTATTTAATCTGTCCTCAAAGATCCTATATACAAATTCCTCATTATAGAGACTCTGATGTGAAATAAAAGTCAGGTAAATTTAATTTGCAGTGGGTTATCATTTTTATAGTCTATTTCCTAAAATACCTACATATATTTCCACAACTACTCAGTTTTGGAAGTTTCTTTGTGTGATTTGGACTGTCTTTTGTGCATATACTTTTATAATTACTCAGTTACATTCACATGCACCTACCCAAATTAAGCCAGCCTGCTCTTTAGAATTTCAGGATCATGTGAAAGCCCACATCTTGTTGAGAGAGAAGCCTGTAGGAAAGATTATGAGACATTTGAAGCTGCATTATTATTCTTAACTGAAGTATTTATCAGAAGACATGTATTTGCTGAATGTAGCCCTTTATTCTGTCTCTCTGAACAGATGAAAATTTGTATACATTGTTTTCTCAGAACTGTTCCACTAGTTACTGCAAATAGATTCGAGCTTTGAGATTTTTTGTGAACATTAGCTGAATATTCAGTCACTGGTATAATATTTGCAATGCACTGTTTAAGATTTGATTGGTCTCCAAGCCATTATAATACTTGCACTCCTAAATTTTCAGACTACAGGGACTGTAATGTTAAAGCCTACCTCCTGCTCACAACAGGAACGTTCTTTACCTAGGGCAGCATTAAGGCTGATCTCAGAATGAGAAGAGTGGATATGAGCTTTTATAAAACTGTGACTTCTTTTCTCTCATGTCTGTTTGCTTCTCTTAAAAAAAAGATAAAAATATGTCTATTCTTTTATTATAGAACTAAGTTGAATAATTGAGAGGCTGCTATGCCTGTTATACCAGCTTTCCAGGCTCATGGTAAAACTAAACAGGTCTGTCTATCCCTCGCTTCCTTTGCACATGTCACTCTAGGGGATCCATTTATTTGTATGCTGAGAGTGACTGAAGCAGCCCAGACTATTTATGGTCCATTGTGCAGTTTAACCCAGACACTTGACTTTAAATACAGGCTGTCTGAATCAAACTTGAGCACTAGGGAAGTGCAAATGAAACTAAGTTTGGCAGGTTACTTTGTGATATTCACTCTTCTCTATGTGTGTGCAGATAAATTTACCATCATGTGAGTCAGTGTGCACCATTCATGACATGACTGATTTGCCTTCTCTTTTGGTAATCTTATTTTTGGTTGTCATTTTTACAATATTATATGTGGCCACAACTCTATGGCTTTTACAACAACTACCATAGAAAGAGTGTCTTTTTAACACCTTCTACAACTGATAGCTATGGGTAAATTTTCATTGCTCTTAACAGAGTATTCCTTTTTTTACTGAAGGCTCTGGCAGCTTTATCCACATTGGAAATTTCATTCATTTCAGCAAGTTTGTCTCTCTAGTGAATTAATTATCAGATTTAGTGCTAGAACTATGTACTTTGATATGGCAATTAAAATACAAACCCTAAGTTACAAAACAAACACTGAAGAGCTTGTAAAAAGAAAAAAAAATATATGCAAAGATTGTGGCCTTTGGAGAACATGTTATTGACTTCATGTCTAGGCCTAGAAACAGATGCTCATTATCATAACAGTACCTAAGGGAATTAAGCAATTCCATGGTCATATTGTACTAAGTGCTACATAAATACAGTGAGAGATTCTAGAAAAACTGGAAGTCTAAGAGACACCTGACTAATAAAAAAAGTATTTTCTTACCTGATTCTAAAGTTTCTCATAAAACATAATGAGATAAAATCTATCTAATGAAAAGGAGTAAAAACTGTTGTTAATCTGTAGTAATACATTGAATCTTTATTATCTAATGCCTTGACTATAAGACATCCTTCCAACCTAGCTTCAATAGTAAAATTTCTGTTATAGCTAATAAAGGTACGAATCGCTGCCAATTTCTTCTGAGTTATGTGCTAGAGAAAGATGATCACCTGCAAAACATATATAAGGCTGCTGTAACCCCATTTGTACAGCTGTCATTACAGACTCTGAGGGAATAAAGGTATCTTAGCAAGAAGTGTTACCCATTCACAGGCTTTTATCACAACTTTTACATGTGAAGTGAAAACTCGCATCCTTGAAAGTTTTCTCAGATGCCTAAAATTTCTTACTATTCTCAGATACTGACAGGGATTTTTTCAGTATATCTGTCTTTTCTGAAACCATGATTAGAGACCCTGCGAAAAATGAACTGGGAAGCTACCAGTCTGATGTATTCAGTGAAAAATTTTACTACTACGTAACTTCATTTATCTTTGAGGTCCTGTCAAAAATGTTTAATTAACTATATCATTCTAGGGTAGAGAGCTTCTTTCTTGTCATTTTGGGCATCAGATGGGTCACATGTAGACATGCAAAAGGAGTAAACTACAGGATATTTTTCTTGTAGAACATCAGTAATTGGACGTTATAAGTATTGTTTCTCTGCTTCCAAATAGTGACAGGTGCATTTAATTATAATGAATGTTTTGGGTGCTTCATTAATTCTGAAATGTTATGTAAAATTTTCCTTATTTAGAAGTAATTAGCCTTGTTCAGAGAAATTTAACTCATTAAAAAAAATAAAATTTTTGGTTTTAATGGTTATACATCTGTCATGTTTTGAACTTCTGATGCATTCTTATAAATTATTGGAGCAAATATCAATAGCTTTCTAAAATTATACCTGATACAGATTCTATACTGCTAAAAAAAATAAGTGACTGTAGAAGTAGGCAGTGCTAACAAAACCAACAAAAGCAACAAAAAAGCCCAAATCCACAAGAAAATCCCCAAGAATATAGATACTATACAAAGTAGAAGCACACAGGATTAAGGAATAAAATATATTTTTTAAACACACTGACTTCAAGGCTTGATTAATGAGCCTAAGCACTGCAGGTTGTCTCAAACTAAACACATATTTGTATAAAATACATTAAGAATATTTAATGCTAAATGATTGGGTTCCTGCCATGTTCTCAGTCTTGAACAGGAAGTTTTTAATTATTTAGCAAGATACTATATTTCATTTTTGCTGATAAAAAAGTTTTTAATAGTAGAATTAATCTCAAAATGTTCATGTATACTAAAGGCTTTGGAACAAATACAACTTGGGCAAATGCAGTGTGTCTTGGAATGGTGAACACTCGTCGTATGACCAGGGCTCGGTCTGGGAGCTCTGCTCTGGCTCCCTGGCAGTGGCCAGCATAGGCACCCAGACAGAGCCAATGAGAGGGGAGGCTGCAGCGCAGAGCTGTGGTTGTAGTGAGCGCCTGCACTGCTCTCGGGAGAAGAGGGTGCGCAATGGGCAGTGCTGCACTCTGTGCTCCCTGGTGTAGGTCCTCCTGCAGCAGGTGGCGGTAGCTGCGGGAAGCTGTTACTAGGCTGAAAGGTGTCAGGGAAGCTGAGGGGAAACAGCACTGCTTGCTCCAGGACCAGACTGTGCAGGAGCCTCAAATGTCTACTGTCGTTCATGCAGGAAAGGAGCCGCTAAACCAGGAAGCTGTGAAACAGTAACAAAAAAAAACCAACAAAAAAAGGAGGAAGAGGACAATTAAAAGCAAGGGGCTTCCTCCGACATCTGTTGTTCCTACCCAGAACCGCTTTGCTGCCATGCAGGGAACTGATAAGGAACCAGACTCCCACCAGGAACAACCGGCTGATGCACTGGTAAAGAAGATCACTACTGGTGCTGCCAGGAAAAAACAGTGGGCCATAGTAGTAAGGAACTCTACTCTGAAAGGAACAGAGGCACCCATCTGTTGGCCTGACCCAGTCTCAAAGGAGGTGTGTTGTCTACGAGGGGCTCAGATCAGGGACGTTGCAGAGAAGCTGCCTGATCTAGTCAGTCCCACTGACTATTACCCACTTCTAGTGATCCATGTGGGTGCTACTGATAGAGATAGAAGTAGCCCAGGGAACATAAAGAAGGACTACAGAGCTCTGGGAGAGGCGGGTAGGGGCTCTGGAGCTCAGATTGTCTTTTCATCAATTCTCCAGGATACAGGGCAGGACCTCAAAAAGGCTAGGAGGACTGGCCAGGTTAATAAATGGTTAGAAGGGTGGTGCTATAGTCAGGGGTTTGGGTACCTTGAACACAGGACTCAGTTTAGTAGGCCAGGTCAACTGGAGGCTCATGGATCTGGTCTGATGAAGAAAGGGAAAAGTGGATTTGGTAGGAGGCTTGCCAGACTGGTCAAGGATGTTTTAAACTAGATGTGTTGTGGGAGGAGGTATGATTCCATCCCAACACGCCCAGTAAATTGCCAGCACCTATAATAAACGTTCAGAGCAACGTAGAGATATTCCAGCTGCTCCAGCCAATGAGCGGGCTTCAACTGGAGCTCGGCTCAGATGCCTCTTGTCATGGTTTAAGCTGTAAATCACGCAGCCCGTTCTCTCACTCACTCCCCTCTCCTTCTTCCCCCTGCTCCCGGGTGGATGGGGAGGAGAATCGAAAGAATGCAACTCCCACAGGTTGAGATAAGAACACTTTAGTAACTAAAGTATAACACAAGACCACAACTGCTACTACCAACAATAATAATGACAAGGCAAATACAAGGAAAGAATACAATCGCTCACTACCTATACCCAGCCTAACCAAGCAGTGCACCCCCACCCTTCCAGGTCTCTGCTCTCTGTTTTCATATCCTGGGCATGACGTGCTATGGCATGGAATACCTCTTTGGCTAGTTTGGGTCAAGTGTCCTGTCTCTGCTTCCTCCCGGCTTCCCCTCCTCCCTGGCAGAGCATGAGGCTCAGAAAGTCCTTGGCCAGACCAAAACATTACCAAGCAGTAACTGAAAACACTGGTGTTATCAGCGCAGTTCCCAGGCCCAAAATCAAAAACACAGCACTGCACCAACTGCCAAGGAGGAGAAAAATGACTGCTCCTGCTGACCCCATGACAATACCCACCCCTTTTTCCGTACTATTCACATCATGCTCAGATTCCACATTTTCAATATACCATCACATACATATGTATACATCCACACACACACAGAAATGGAGAGATATCATCCCTTAGTGCATGGACCTATCCTTATAAAGCTGCTGAGTCCATCCAGTCCATGATATCAGGCTCCATCTCTTGTAACAGCCTTTCAGAGCAGGGGAGGCTATGTGCAGTGTTCACACACATGAATAACCTGGGAAAGAACGTCCATTGCTAAGTCCACCCCTCGATCATGAGTCCATCTGTATGCTGCATTTCTGCCCTGATGGCCTGAGGTGACATGGGCACACCAGGCTCCAAATAATTCACCCTCCCCTCCAGCAGTTTCTGCAGCTTGTTGTTGGGGACTCTATACAATTGCCTTCCATCTGTGACGCTTTCAAGGCACTGGAGGGGCCCAATGGACTAGGTACTCGCCCATACTGTCCCATACACCCTGCCACTCATGACTGTCCAAGCTTGGGGAAAATCTCTTAGTTATCCTAGATTGTTGTCTAACCCCAGACAAGGCCCACACCCCACTCTGCTTAACTCTGGGGACCAGACAAAACGGTTGTGGGTAAAAAACACTCTGCATGCATGCCAACATGCTGATCCCCATCACAATCATCAGGCAGGTCTCAAGGGTACCCAAAGGCCATTCAAATCCTTCAGAACTCTCAAATGAGGCTGCTGTACTTGTCACTGGGGCTGGTGTAGGTGGTGTGCTTGCCGGCTCTCTCACCACCAGCTGCTCTTTGTCTGAGTCCAGATCTTCCTCCTCTGCCTTGCTGGGAAGTGCTGCATGGTCTCCTGCATCGTCCTGGGGCTCAGGCTCACGGGGCTTGGCAGGCGGCTGCTGGGGAATGCTCTCGGCCACCGCGGGGCTGGGCTCGGCTGCGCGGCTCAGCTCCTTTGCCGCCCCTCCCGCTGCTCAGCAGCTAGCGGGCTGGGCTTGGCTGCAGGGCTCGGCTCCTCTGTCGTCTCCTCCCGCTGCTCAGCAGCTGCCAGGCTGGACTCAGTGGCGGGACTCACACCTTCTGCCTCCTCCTTCATGGCCTCTTGATTCCCGGGGCCGCGCTGGCTAATGAAGTTGCTAAGCCACTGTCCATCATATAGAAAAAATCACAGCTGTCAGGTGAAGCTCCTGAAGACTGGAAAAAGGGAAATATAACCCCCATTTTCAAGAGGAGGAAAATGGATGAGCCATAGAACTACAGACCAGTCAGCCTCACCTCTGTGCCTGGCAAAATCTTGGAGCAGATTCTCCTGGAAGGCATGCTAAGGCATATCAAAAACAGCAAGGTGCTTGATGACAGCCAGCATGGCTTCACTAAGGGGAAATCCTGCCTGACCAATCTGGTGGTCTTCTATGGTGGAGCTACGGAACTGATGGACAGGGGTAGAGCAGTTGATGTCATCTGCGTGGACTTGTGCAAAGTGTTTGACACTGTCTCACATGACATCCTCGTCTCTAAGTTGGAGAGACATTAATTTGATAGGTGGACCACTTGGTGGATAAAGAACTGGCTGGATGGCAGCACACAGAGTTGTGGTCAACGGCTCAAAGTCCAGCTGGAGACCAGTAACGAGTGGTGTCCCTCAGGGACTGGTGTTAGGACTGGTCCTGTTCAACATCTTTGTCAGTGACATGGACAGTGAGATTGTGTGTGCCCTCAACAGGTTTGCCGATGACACCAAGCTGTGAGGTCCGGTTGATAGGTTGTAGGGAAGGAATGCTACCCAGAGGGACTTTGATATGCTTGTGAGGTGGGCTGATGCCAACCTGAGGAAGTTTAACCATGACAAGTGCAAGGTCCTACACCTGGGTTGGAAGAATCCCAGGCATAGCTACAAGTTGCGCAGAGAAGAGATACAGAGCAGTCCTGCGGATAAGGACTTGAGGTTGTTGGTCGATGAGAAAATGAACATGAGCGGGCAGTGTGCACTTGCAACCCAGAAAGCCGACCGTATCCTGGGCTGCATCAAAAGGAGCATGACCAGCAGGTCGAGGGAGGTGATCCTGCCCCTCTGCTCTTGTGAGACCTCACTTGGAGTATTGTGTGCAGTTCTGGTGTCCTCAACGTAAAAAGGACATGGAACTGTTGGAACAAGTCCAGAGGAGGTCCACGAGGATGATCAGGGGACTGGAGCACCTCCCGTATGAAGGTAGGCTGAGAAAGTTGGGGCTGTTTAGCCTGGAGAAGAGAAGGCTGCCTGGAGACCTCATAGCATCGTTCCAGTATGTGAAGGGGGCCTATAGGGATGCTGGGGAGGGACTCTTCATGAGGCACTGTAGTGATAGGACAAGGGGTAACGGGTTCAAGCTTAAACAGGGGAAGTTTAGATTGGATATGAGGAAGAAGTTCTTTAATGTAAGGGTGGTGAGGTACTAGAATGGGTTTCCGAGGGAAGTTGTGAATGCTCCATTGCTGGCGGTGTTTAAGGCTGGGTTGGACAGAGCCTTGCGTGGCATGGTTTAGTGTGAGGTGTCCCTGCCCCTGGCAGGGATGTTGGAACTTGATGATCTTCAGGTCCTTTCCAACCGTAACTATTCTATGGTTCTATGATTCATTGTTTTATCCTTAATAATCTTGAAAATGCCTTTTATATTTATTTTCCTCTTCTTCTGCAAAAAATCTATCTAAGTTATGTTAGTCTATTTCATGGCCCATTTAGAGCCTGATCTGGCTGCTAAGACTTCCAGAGGCATGAACATTGTAATGTGGACAACTTCACAGCAGGAACTAGAATTCCAAATAATTTCAAGTCTGCTGATGAAGAGGTCAATAGATAGTATTAATGTTCTGCAAAAAGATCCTATAGACCATTAAGGGTTCCGAAAATCAGCCTTCCTGAAAGGTAGAGCTTTTTAAATCTGATGAAGATTTTTAATCTTTTGAATAATAAGTAGGAATAGGTATCATTTTTCATACAGATATGTCATTTTCATTCTTGATTCACTCTGCTAATTAACAGTATTTATTAGTATGAAAATTATTTTCATTATATTAATGACCTCATATGTATAATTCTTAAGCATATGAATGTTATTTGCAGAACACATGTCCTGTGTTCAGAAGTAGCAGTCATTTTTCTCCTTCTTCATAGCTGGTGCACTGCTATGGTTTTGACTTTCAGCCTGGGAACAGCGCTGATAACACCGATGTTTTTAGTTACTGCTGAAATGCTTAGTCTGACCAAGGACTTTCTGTGTCTCATGTTCTGCCAGGGAGGAGGAGAAGCCGGGAAGAAGCAGAGACAGGACACCTGACCCAAACTAACCAAAGAGGTATTTCATACCACAGCATGTCATGCCCAGTATATAACCTGGGGGCAGTTACCCAGAAGAGTTAGATCACTGCTCAAGGTCGGGCTGGGTATCAGTCGTTGGGTGGTGAGCGGTTGTATTTTCTTCGCTTGTTACTTCCGTTATCATTATTATTATTGTTGGTAGCAGTAGTGATTTGTGTTATACCTTAGTTACTGGACTGTTCTTATCTCAACCCGTGGGAGTTGCATTCTTTTGATTCTCCTCCCCATCCCTCTGGGAGCCGGATGCTGGGGAGGAAGGAGAGGGAGTGAGAGAGAGAGACTGCATGTTTCTTTCTGAGTTATGGCTGGGCTTAAACCACAACAACAGAGTATTCACAAAAGTTAGAAATATGCTGCAGAGATTGGTATTCAAAGAATTTTATCTTTATGTGCTTTTCTGAATAAAGCTAGCCATAAATAGACACTCAATTCTCTCATGTTTAGTCAGATCATGCGGTAATTATAATACCACTTTTATAAGTTAGGATTTACTTTATCAAAACACCACATATTTCCATTTACTTCCTATTCATATGCAATCTGTCTCCTTCCAGCCTGGATACCATGGGTATCTGAAATTCTAGATGAGACAAGAGAGATACTGCAGTTATTAAGAAAAGTCAGGAACTGAAAGTAAATCGAATGCACTATAAGAAAAAACAAAACTAGATGAACCATGTGCATAAAACAGATTGACACTATAACATCACCATGCTTCAAGAAGTTCGTAATGTTCCTCTGCCATCACTTCCTCAGTAGGTGGTGTCCTTTTTCTTTAGCAAAGGAAAAATACTTGAGTAATAGAAATGTAATTTTTGGCTTTATTTAGTGTAAGTATTCAGATTGTTGGTATATAATTTCTATTAGTACTACTGTTTTGTTTCTACACTTTCTGTGACTAAAAGATATGCTCAGTCTCTCATAAAAAAAGTAGTTTTAACCATGGATTCCTTAAGACTAAAATTAACATAACACATATGTTGCTTGTCATTAAAAGTATACAAGATAAATTATGAGAAGATATAGGTTAATAACCCAAATGACAAAATATTCATTCAAAATTTTCTTAATCAAATGAATGATTTTGTTCTAATAAAAATGGCCATGCTATTTACTCGGCATTCCTGTGACTCTGAGCAGAAACTGTTTTTTAGTAAGTATGGAAAGGGTCCTGAAACAGACAGCATAACTTCAAAGTGGCCTTTGAGTGGCTTCTTTGTTTCACAGAAGCAAATCATGCCAGGCTACATTAAGGCTGTTTCAATTTCTTTAATGTTCTTTCATAAATTTGGATAGAAGTGCAGAGGTTAATAGCGGTTCTGGAATAATTTTCTTGAAGCCATGGTAGCATTCTCCAGTGTTATGAAGGATCAATTTTAACCTTTCAGCATTGGAGTGGCAAGGACAAACTGAGTCAAATTCCACTTCTGAGCTAAATGCATGTAAAATGATAGACTGGTCCTTTTGTTTACTGGCTGTGAATAGAAGAAATCTCTTCCTATCATCTGTGCAACAGCACACAAAGTGTGACCTCTTCAGAAATCAGTGTTTGGCTTTTTCACAATTATGAAAACAGCATTTTCATATAGATTTCCGGGGCGGGACATATCTTGTCCTCAGTAGAGAAGCTTGTTTGTTCTAAAGATTAGAAATGAGATTGTTGTTACATTCTTATGACACTTTTATGTAGTCATGCTGTTAATACTAACAGCATTTTTAAAGACATGAGGAGTATCTTCACATCTTTCTGTAATAAAGCCCATGAGAAAATAGATTTCTAAATTGATATATTTGCTGTCTCTGATTTAAATACATTTGATTCTAATTCACCATTGGGAGTGCAGGTAGTGGGTATGCGGCGGATAAGGAATATTAACACTCTGTATGTTGTCAAAATGATTTCCGGGGAAGGAAGAAATTTAAATTAAAATGCCTCCCTCATTTTTGGTTACATGTCTAAGAGTCTGCGTGCTTTTCAGTAGCCACTCTCAAAGGCTTACAAACATTGCATCTTGAATGCTGCATAGAAGACATACTCTTTAGGCCATCATAGGAAACATTATCTAATGCATTAAAGCTGTCCTCCCAGGTATGCAAGCTGAAGCAGTACCCAGAAGAATTACCACTGTAACCATTCCAAGAAGCTAAACTTTTCGCAGGCTTGCAAAAGCGTTAAAACATCAAGGCCTACACCAGGGATGAGGAGCTTTATTTTTCCAGAAATTCCAGAAAAAGGCAGTAAAAAGTCATGACAGTGCAGCTACAGCAAAAATGTTTATTAACAGAGGTATCATACTGTTCTTAATAAAGTTAGGTTGCCATCATCTTGCTTTAATATTTACTTTTTTTAAGATAATTCTTACTGATACATCTTCTATGACACTTGGGAAAACTACATTATTCTTTCTTTAGGAACAGTTTATTTATTAAATTAGATATTTGGGATAACTGAAAATAAAAATTGTTACTGTTAGAAAATAAAATTGTTCATCTGGGAAAAGAATATTAATTTTTTTACATAATAGCTCTATTTTTTCTACTACATGACATATAACTTAACAACATTCAAGGCGCTCAGTTTGTCTTCCTGATTTCATATTCATTGCTCATTCTTCTCTCCCCCTGATGGCAACAATATGCAGCTTTCAGTTGTTTCAGCTGTCAAAAATTCTTCAATGAGCAGCTCTCTTTTAATATCAGTTTCTAGCTTGCATGTCATGCGAGGGACTTTCTGTCGCTGCAGTCCTATCTCTAGCACCCACAGAATTCTTCTGAATTACATTTATCTTGTTACACTGAGAAGAAACCCTTTTAAGTAACAAATCTTAAGTTGTTGTCATTGTATGTTGTGAACGGAATGTGTAAGCTGCATGCAACAGTATTAGTTTCATAATAAGCGCAAGTACATGAGGAGATGAGTGCTGTTTAAAATCAACTAGAATTTCTGCAGTTTCACCAGTTCACATTGTTTCCTATAATGCTATTCATGCATTCGCTCTCACACTTATTCTGAAGTACAGATGAGAAAAATAGGGCATAGCTTAAACAAAAATGTTTCCTTCCTTTTACCTTGCATTTATCCATGCTAAAATAGTTATAAAGTTGATGCTGCCAAGTTCTGATCCTTTAACTGACTTTGGCACTTTGTGTTTGCTTGTCTTTTTGATTCCTAGACCCTGTTAACAGCAGTGAATGTCTGTGTGTGCACCAGCAATTCCCTGTGGAGACAAACTTGCCATCTCCATTTTCTAAGTGCCTCAGTACATGCCTACTGTACTTAGCTTGCTAAGGGGTTGATGAAGAAGTACTGAAGCTGCCTCTTTAAGTGAAATGCACACTAATTTAATAAGTATCAGTGGTGCCATGTTATTGCTTTACTTTTTGATCTTTAAGCTGCAAATTACATCAACTGACCCATCAACTCATTTGCTTTTTGAAACACGGTTAGTTCACCAACAGCATTATACAAATAATATGAACACTCTTTACAAAGAATTCTATAATTTATCACTGTTTTACACTTCATTAAACAGAAAAATGAAACAAATTATATTTGAGACAAAATATGGTTTTAATGCCGAAAATTTTATATAGTAATTTAAAATGTTCTCACACACATCTGCCAAAGATGTTAAATAGCTAATTATAATTTTTCCCCTACACTATATGATAATGTGGTGATAAAATGTGTCTTCAGAAGCATTTGTAGGAAGTAGTCAACAATAAACATAGAAGTTGAAAGGTCTGAATTTACCAGATGATGTTTCTTTCCTTCTTTCTTAATGGTACAAGGAAAGCATGAGGTTGTGATGTTGGTTTTACTTTTTTTTTTTTTTTTGGTTGTTTTATCTTTTGTCAAGGTCATAAAGCTTGCACTTAAAATTGTCAATCATTTTCTGGCACCTGCCTAAACACTTGCGTGCTTGCCAGGTTTTCTGTCAGAGAGGTTTTAAGTGACACCTATCTCCTCCTCTCTTTTACCCTATGTAGATAACATTAACTTATAATTAAGAGCCCCTGGAGAACCTTAGAATCTCGTTTATTTTTCCAGACTAGTAACATATGAATTTTAATATTTTAGTAGCCAGTTCTGTCTAAACCATTTCATAGTAGATAAGAAACCTAACTCTATGTAAGCCTTGAACACTGTCAGGGATGGGGCATCCACAGCTTCTCTTGGCAACCTGGGCCAGTCTCACCACCCTCATAGTAAAGAATTCTTTCTTAATGTCTAATCTAAATCTATGCTTTTTCAGTTTAAAGCCATTCCTCCTTCTCCTATCCCTACATGCCTTTTTAAAAAGTCCCTCTCCAGATTTCCTGTAGGCTTCCTTTAGGTACTGGGAGGCTGCTTTATGGTGTCTCCAAACCATTCTGCTCTCCAGGTTATCTAAGTTCTATCAGTGTTGGAGATCAGGAGAGAGAGAGAGATGGCCTAAAGCCAACTTTGTGATCAGTATTTGCTGCCGCTGTTCCAATTATACCAGTTTCAATCTTTACATATGGTCCACAAATTGCCTTAAACTGTATAATACCCTGCATTTTCTCTGTCTGACATAAGCAAGGTAGTTAGACTGGTAGCATATTGTGTTACCAGAGTCAGGTGACCTACAAAGTAAAAAACAGCTTAATTTATGCTAGAGAAGATTTAAGCTTATCAGCATGATAAATAAGAGCTAAAAATAGGAGAGGGTGTTTTAGGGAACTGGATGAAGACCTGAAAGAAAACTTCATTAAATACAAAATCTCATTAAGAATCCTGTGTTACTTGTTTTTCTATAAGGACAGAACGGCCCCACTAGATTTCTTTATCAGGATTTGTGCCTTTTATGATTTTTTTTTTCCTTAAGGTAAAAGGTATGTGGTCAACATAGTGGTTTTATTTTTCATTTCCATTATTTATTGTTAATGGATGGACTTGGCTGTGCATTTGAATTACAGTTTGTGTCAGCAATAGGTATGAGTGTAAAATACAAAATCATGCAAGCTCTGCAGTTCCTGTACCAGGTCTTACCTTGAAGAAAATCAACATCCGAGATCACAAACTCTGCACACATAAAAGAGAAAATTGCAGTGTAGCTTCCTGAAATATGTTTTAAAGTGTCTGGCAATGGAGGGGGGAGGAAGGGTAAAGGAGTCCAAGAAATGGAAATAAACAATTTTACTCTATTTTTTATATTAAGTAATACTAAACTTACCATGCAGAGCTTTGGCTTAACAAATTATCGCTAGTGATATAAGCTCAAAGCTACTAAAGATGCCCACTGAAATAAAATTACAAAGATGTGTCAATATTTTCTTGGTTCAGGGTCCAGAAAAACTCATTTATGTCTGGACTCTATAATCTTAAAGGTCTTTTCCAACCTAAATAGTTCTTCAATTCTATAATTCGTGGGTGAAACTGCTTACATTAGGAAAAAAAATTTTTTTTTTCAGTGAGGAGGATGGGGAAATTCAGTCAAGGATGAGAATGTGGGAAGAGGATGAGCACTTCTTTAGGGCCTGCACAGAAAATGTTGTGGGAAAAGATTTGAAAAGTGAGCAACAGTAGGAAAGAGATGCTTTCTGCTTGAGGGATTACTGAGACAGAGAAATGCCAAGGTAAAAGCAAAACGGAAAAAAACTCCTATGATAACAGTGAAGTGATTACTGTGCAAGGACTCCTTGACAACAAATATCACTAATTTTTTGTTTTATGTTTTTATTATCTGTCTCTTAGGTATATGGACTATAAACACAATTTGTTTAGTCATCCATCTGGTATGACAAATGCTGACCATGATCAATAAATGCAATGAAGCACTACTGCAGCAAGCTAAATATTTAGCAATTTCATAATTAATAGTTTAAATAAACTCAGCTCAAATCAATTTGTCTAGTGCAGCTTAGACACTTACTGAAAAAAGCGGTTAAATATTTAATTTTTTGGAGAAAAACGGTGGTTTGTCAATATCTCAGATACTTTATAAGCAATTGTCAATAATTAATAGTAATAGAACTTATGAACTGAAGTAAAAATAATGTGTTAGTCTCTTTATACCATAACACGGATAAAGAGCAGATACATGAGTGAAAGATTCACAGCAGCAACACTTCTTAAGCAAGCTCTCAAGAAATAGACCAGCATGTAAACAATTACTAGTTGTTTCATTTACCTACCACTACCACCAAAAGTAACTATTTCCAGTAGACACAGCCAGCAGCTGTGCATGTTGATGGGCCTCAGCACAATTATACTATTTCCCCAGTTCTCTGTCAACCTTTAACATGCTTTAAGTTCCTTCTCTTCATTGCCATAGCTAGGAGCTCTCTTGCTTTAGATGAGCTGGTGCAATTGCAGGGATATGTTTTTTTTAATGGAGACTGATCAAGGGATGTCAGAGGGAACACTCCTACTGTTAAAGGGGTGAGTCAAAGCAGACTAATAGCATTGCATAGAGCGGGAGACTGGGGTCTAGAGATCTTGGAAGCCTTGTATTTCCTGCTCCTTTTTAGACTTTTTTTAAGAGGCAACCATCAGCTAATTACTGTAATCAGACAGTCACTGAGCAATGTATGAGATGACTTGCAAAATTGCTTCTCTGATTACTCAGTAAAAATAAGAGTAAGTAGGGGAACAAAATTAATCATATACAGTAAAACAAGACCTGAAGTGGCTGAAGCAGAAAATGAAAGTACAGTTAGAGTCCATTGTAAATAAGGAGTGTGACAATACACAAAAGTCACCAGTGACTTATTTTTACATGATGAAGCACAGTTTTCTCTGTAGTTTTGATAAACCTCTCCTTCAACTAATTTAGGGCAACTGAAAAACTAGTGGGTTTTGAATACAAGTCTGCGCATCAATTTCCAAGGAACACATTTTGTTCTAAAATAAAGATGACGTAGGACATGTAGCAGTGTTTTGTAAAGTAGCTTATTACAAAGTTAAGTTACCAAAAGGAAAGAAGAACTATATTAGATGGATTACTATAAACCACAATCAATATAATAATAAGGTTCTGTGAGCTCTGGATGCTGACAAAGTCATAGTGTTGAATTTGCTCTCTGAATATCCTTAGCATAATCTGTCTACTTGATTTTATGAAACCACAGACAGATGTTTTTTACAATACTGCTTTCTTCTACAAAGCAAAGTTCCTGTTACAAGATGAATAATTCCTTCCTAAATAAGTGCTTGTATTTGAAAACTAGCAATCAAACAAAAATCAGACTATTTGTTTACAATTATTTCTGCTGTCCTAGTGTTAAGATTTAAGCTAATCTGTGAAGTAGCATGGTAACATTGTTTTTCCACTTATGCTCTCCACTTTATATATGTGAATGCCAGTTACAGAACCTTAAACTGATCATTTCATTTTGGAATTAAAATCCTGATTCAGCATTTGGTAAGAATTTAGATTTTATAAATCAACAGTTTCTTGGTTTCAGGATTCTATATACTAACAACAATGTAGCAAATATACTCTTCTTCATTTACTACCACTACTACTAATTATAACAGCACAAAGAAGTGAATTAGAAAAGCTGGTGGTAAGATCAAATTCCTACAGACTCTTACATCTGCACCATCACACCATGAATAAGCTTTGGTAACAACGTATAAGGTCACATTCAGAAATAATGGACTGGGAAATTTGCACAGATGTAATGTGATTTAATATCTCTTTTTCAGAATTGAATTTTCCCTTTCTGAGATTCTTTTTAAGCCTATAATAATCTATAAACAACAAAATTAAAACCTGATCTTTATAAGGCATTATCACTATAATTATTTAACATATTAGTTTAATAAAAAGGATTAAAATTAATATTTTAAAACACAAAAGAAGATACATAGCCCTTTCTGATTAATCTGATTTTAATGTGATCCCAGATGGAGTACAGAATATCATACGAGAGACTCATTAATCTTAACAGATTGCTGATCATGCAGGTAGCAATCATTGGATGGACCTATCTGACCTATTTCACTGTGTACCATTGGCTGCAAGATCAGCCTGTATTCCATTAATGTCTATGGTTTAAACTTCTGCAACTGTAGTGCTGCAATATCAGATCCTCAGTAAAGGACTGCAACTTACAGAATTGTAAACCAAGATTTCCAAAACAGCTGCCTGTAGTCAGCCTGAATTCAATTCCCAAGAAAGCTCTCAATGTTTCCAGATTTATAAAAGTTAAGCTACTGATTTCAGTGCAGGGCATTTTAAGGGAAGCCTAAGAAATTCAGTTCTGATAAACTGACTCATTCATCAACTTGGTAGAAAGACTAACCCAAAGCCTTTCACAAGACAGGCAAATACAAATTTCTAGCATTAATTTCTTTTATCTTCATCCTTTTGTGGCTGCATCCTGTTTTCCCCAAATGCTGTCCTCCTTCAGCAGCTCAGGGAACTAAGATTAAGTGAACTCCAAGCCCTGCAAATGAGCTGTGGTGTCTTGCTGTGTACTTTCTTCAACTCACTAGAGCAAAATACAATACATAGCCTCATGGCATGCAAAGCTACAAGGAAATGCCAAGGAGAGCATCACTTATTCCAGTTCTTTAGCTTCCTTCTCACCTGTTGAGGGAAGCCACTGTGCACCTAGTTCTACTCCCTCAGAATTACAGAATTCTATGAACCTAGGAAGTGAGGCATGCATATCTTTGCTAGGCTGAATAGGCTTTTTTGTCCTGGGTCTCTCTACAAGGATAGCGCTTGGAGAAACTTGTTTGCCACTGCTGAAGGCTGGGAATAGAGCCATGAATAGAATATCTCTGTCTCTTTGGCCTGAAGATTTGTTAATCCTCCCTTAGTTGCCTCTACAGTGTCCCATTTTTTTCTATTTTTATCTAATGACTGCCCTGCTTCACTGCTCCAAAACCCTAGATGAAACCCTCAGGTCTAGTATTTACATTTGATTTGTTTAGCTAGCCAATTCATTGTATGTTTTGGTGTTTAGGAGATAGGGGTTCCTTTAAAATTCCAATTAATGTGAGCTGAATACCATCTTCTGCCTTTTAGACCAAGGTGCTTTTGTATGCTCTCATGGTTTAAGCCCAGCCAGTAACTCAGAACCATGCAGCTGACTGCTCGCTCCCCACCCTTTTTTTCTCCCCCCACTCCTGGAGGAACGGGGAAGAGAATCAAAAGAATGTAACTCCCATAGGTTGAGATAAGAACAGTCCCATAACTATGGCATAACACAAACCACTGCTGCTACCACCAATAATAATAAAGATAAGTGAAATAACAAGGGAAGAGAATACAAGTGCTCAACACCCGCCGACCAATACCCAGCCAGACCCAAGCAGTGATATACCCCTTCTGGGTAACTGCCCTCAGTTTATATACTGGGCATAATGTGCTGTGGTATGGAATACCTCTTTGGCTAGTTCGGGTCAGGTGTCCTGTCTCTGCTTCCTCCCGGCTCCCCTCCTCCCTGGCAGAGCATGAAACTCAGAAAGTCCTTGGTCAGAGTAAGCATTACTTAGCAGCAACTAAAACCATTGGTGTTATCAGTGTTGCCCCCAGGCTGAAAGTCAAAACCACAGCACCACACCAGCTACTAAGAAGGAGAAAAATGTCTGCTACTGTTGAACCCAGGACATATGCTCAGTTTCAGAGTTTGTGCAGCTGTACTGCTCTGGTCTTATGTGATGTGAGAAAAGATGTGGCTCTGGACAATGTTTTCAGAGGAAACAGCACCACAATAATTTCACATTTTTATGAAACTTTTCACAGCAGCAGTTGCCATGCATATGAGCCTATAATTGATATCTGAGTGTGAACTGTACTCCAAAGTGCTTTGCTGATGAAACGTGTGAAATGCATAAAAAATAATGGAGCTCTCGAGAACAGAAACAGGAATATCTGTTGACATGTTGAAGGAAAACACCCACAGGCATATTACTTTATAGGCTATATTGGCAGAACTCAACAAGCATGAAAATGAAACCAAAGAATCCTACATTCATTGTATGCTGATATAAAGCAAATAATCTCAATATATTTCTAAGAATAATACAGTATCTACTTCTAAACTCTTTGTTGACTCCACGGCAGGGATCAGGAATCAGAGTTGCAGTGAGTGGTGTACAGCGAATTGTATAGCTCTTTTCTCAACAATACCAAAGGTCATGTATTTTTCCTTTTTAGAATATATCTCCCAATATCCATCATGCAGTTCCTGTGCACAGGGAAATTTATTTATCTTTTAAAGGAAGCAAAAAGATTTTTGCAAATTGTGATATTCACAAAAAGATTTTTTAAAATTCATTTCCAGTCCTAGATTTAACTTTCAAAGTGTTCTGCCAATTTAATCATGATAAGAAGGTTGTAAAAGGGTTTATCCTTTGACAATAAACTCAGAAGTTCTGAGACTAAATGCTGCATTGTTTCCTGGCTGATACTTATACCATTGGCTTTATCTCGATTATTTTTCCAAAAATTTCATAACATTAGGGTGCATTAAATTTAACAAGAAAATTGAAGACTTGCTGATGAAAGGGTGTGTGTGAAATATTTATATACCAAATCAGTAGCAGGGAATTGATGACTCAAATGCAATTAAATGATCTTACATTTTAAACCAAAAACTGCTGACAATGTAATTAAATATGAATCATTAGATTAATGGATTCAGAATCATAAAGATCTTCTATGGCAAGTATCCTTAATCTATAACCTAATTGGACAATCATAAGTTATACTCAGGGATAGATCTCCTTACTAATAACGATATCCCTTTATTCAACTCATAAAGTGTTAACACCTGTTAAAACCATATATTAGCACATATTAATTTTTACTAATTGCTTACACAGTGAGAGAATCTATTCTATCCTTTCTTGTACATACAAAACCACATGTCCTGTTGAGCCATTTGCAGTCTAAAACTAGACAAATACATAAATCACAACAGATGGAGAAATGGTAGGGGAAAGGATTACAGTTCATAGCTGAGATCATAGGATGGATTTCTTGCTTCTTCTCTCCATTGCTATATTTTCTTTCCTCCCTTTTTTGTTGTTGTTGTTGTTCTTGTTGTTGTTGGGTTTTTTCATTGTTGTGGTTGGTTGAGTTTGTGTTTTTCCCTTCTGGAATTCTCATAATCAAGCAAGGAAACAAAGCAAGCAGTCATAAATGCCCCCCTACAGAAAGGGAGGAGTGTCTCTCATGATGGTTCTTTGGAGGATACAGCCATAATGTAAACAAATAACTCATATGTTGGTGCACTTACAAGTTCTATGATATTGGAGTATACATGCAGAAGAGTAAATGGAAGGATGAAAGTGACTTTTACATACTAACTACCAGGAAATCTTCCAAGGTATGTCCTAGTTATAAGACTATTGAATGTTTCACAGGACTTTGATGATCACTTAGAAAATATTACTATTAAATATACCAATAAGTGATAGGATTAAAAATTAAAATAGTGCCCAGAAAAACTTTTGTATGGTTTGAAAAAAATAAGATTCAATACAGTTACAAAAATTTTAAAATTCTTTACTCTGTCTGGAATAGCATGAATAAAAAAAATGGAAACAAACAACTAGACAAAAGATCTGTTGAGAAGAATCTTAGGGTTATTGCTCCAGATCCTAAGCTGAACTTGAGCTATAACATCACATTCCAAAAAAAAAAAAGACAGTCACAGCAACAATATGAGTAAACACGAATGCGTTTTCTGCATTAAGTGATTTCAGTTTTCCAGTTTTGCTAGTATTAACAATGCCTCAACTGGATTCTCTTGTGAAAGAAATGGGCAGTGAATATTTTGAAAGATGCAAACCAGTTCAGATACAGGCTAAAAATATCAATCAATGAAAGATCCAGGAGCCAAGACACAGAAAAAAGGTAATCCAGTTTAAGAAAGAGGAGACTGGGAGAAGAATCAATAATAGCATTCAAATAGTCAAAAGCTACTATTAAAAAAGTATGTTTGTGATAAGGAAGATGAAATATGATGAGTTTAATTTTTATCAGATTTCAACTTGGTCAGAAATTAAAAAAAAAAAAAAAGGCTTTATAAAAACAGTCTATAGATTTTGTGTGATCCCAGTTATAGTGAAACACTGAAATGGTTTAGAGAAATTGTGACGTGTCCATCACTGACTGCTTTGCAAAATCCTAGAGAATATCTCTCAAGAATGAGACTTCTTACTTTAAGCCATGGATGCTAATGACAAATGATATTTTAACCTCATGGCTGACAATTCAATGATTTAATGGTGATTTTTCTACCTGGAAAAAATACTTCATTAAATGCACATTCAAATGTTCATTAAAAAAAATGTAGGCTTAAGTAATCAAATAGCCACAGGAGTGGAACGATTTAAGAGAAAATGTAATAAAAAATGTTCAGATACTTATCATACCAAGACAATAAAAACTCCCTGAGAAGTTAAAACACTTGGACTTTATTTTTTTATTTTTATTTATTTCTTTATTTTAATCTTTCAAAGGACTCTGAGACTATCCAATGAGTGACTTAACTAATCCTTTCTAGAGTTCATTTTGCATGTAATAAAGTTGAAGCAATCCCAAGCGCAGCTACATTTTGGGCAGAGAAGAGATTCAGAGCAGCCCTGTGGAGAAGGATTTGGGGTGTTTGTTGGTCGGAAACTGAACATGAGCCAGCAGTGTGTGCTCACAGTCCAGAAAGCCAAACATCCTGGGCTGCATCAAAAGGAGTGTGACCAGCTGGTTGAAGGAGGTGATCCTGCCCCTCTACTCTCCTGAGACCCCACTTGGAGTACTGTGTCATTTCTGGTGTCCTCAACATAAGAAGGACATGGAGCATTTGGAACAAGTCCAGAGGAGGTCCACAAGGATGATCAGGGGACTGGAGCACCTCCTGTATGAAGACAGGCTAAGAAAGTTGGGGCTGTTCAGCCTGGAGAAGAGAAGGCTGTGTGGAGACCTCATAGCATCGTTCCAGTATCTGAAGGGGGCCTGTAGGGATGCCAGAGAGGAACTCATCAGGGACTGTAGTGACAGGACAAGTGGCAATGGGTTTAAATTTAAACAGGGGAAGTTCAGGACAGATATAAAGAAGTTCTTTACTATGAGGGTGGAACAGGCTGACCAGAGAAGTGACAAATGCTCCATCCCTAGCAGTATTCATGGCCAGATTGGACAGAGCCTTGGGCAACATGATGTAGTGGGAGGCATCACTGTCTATGGCAGGGGGGTTGGAACTAGATGATCTTAAGGTCCTTTCCAATCCTAATCATTCTATGATTCTAAGTACATGATGGAAAGCATAAACGTATTATGACTAAGTGTTAATCACAATTCAGTAATCAGAAGTATCTTGTGAAATTTGCAAATCATCTCAAGTCCATTTTAGAGTGTTTGAAGCTATTTCCCTATGCATCATTAACCATTAATTGAATATTGGGTTGCTCAGTTAATAGGACTACTATTTATTACTCATTTAGTAGTTAGAAAAGTTTAGTGGTGAAATGTTCATCCCATAGTCATCAGTAGTAATTGGGTGTCATCACTGTTGGAAGTGACTTAAAAACTTCTATAGCAGTATGGATATCAGTGTACTGGATGTATACTAAATATTAATTTTTTAAATGATGGAAATTTTTCCATTAATTTTTAATCCTTTCAAGACTGCTGCTCATATCTCATTTTGGACTTAAGTTTACAAATTTATACATTTTCAGATTTTCCAACTGATCTGTTTCTTAACTATAGTGATAAAGTTTTGTACCTAGTAAAATTATCTTGCTTCAGCTTAATAGGGGTTTTAAATAATGATTGCACCACCACATTCTTACATGGAAGAAATAGTTTTATATTCAAAACAACTATATCTATCTCTTCTTTTTAATCTGTAACAGCAATTATGAAAACCATTATGGATTTTCTTCCTCCACAGTTTCTTAAAGGAACATTATTACTTAGGAAGAAGAATCATAGAATCATTTATGTTGGAAGAGACTTTTAAGATCATCAAGTCCAACAAACAATAAAAAAACCAAAAAAGTTTACTTAATCTGTGCCTCTACTATATTTTTTCTTGATAATTTATAAAATATAATAATGTTAGAAATACTCAAACTTTCTCCAGTTATATAAAATAAAATGTTAAAATATTCTGCAGTCACCATACAAATTTTTCATTTCTTAATATTATAAAAATGAGTACCTTAGTATACATGTATATACAGTTTAAATCAAAATATACAAATACCTGACTAGGGGTGGGTAGTAGAAAATATGAAGCTGGACCCTTCACAGTGGTGCCCAATAAAAAGGCAAGAAACAATGGGCACAGACTGAAATATGGGAAATTCTATTTAAACTGTATTTTACTGTGAAGGTGGTCAAACAGTGGAAAAGTTAGTGTTGTCCAGAGCAGTTGTGGTGTTTGTATCCTTGAAGGAATTCAGAACCTGACTGGATTCAACCCTGAGCAGCTTGTTCTAGTAGACACTGCTTGAGTAGGGGGTTAGACATCTCCCTAGGTCCCTTGAACCTCAATTATTCTCTGATTCTGTGTAATCCATGCAAATAATTCTGAAGTTTCATTAACTTTTGTCCTAAATTCAGCAGTAGCAGTCATTTTTCTCCTTCTTAGTAGCTGGTGTGGTGCTGTGGTTTTGACTTTCAGTCTGGGAACAACACTGATAATGCCAATGTTTTTAGTTATTGCTCAGTAATGTTTACTCTGACGAAGGACTTTCTGAGTCTCATGTTATGCCAGGGAGGAGGGGAAGCAGAGACAGGACACCTGATCCAAACTAGCCAAAGATGTATTCCATATCACAGCACATCATGCCCAGTATATAAACTGGGGGCAGTTACCCGGAAGAGTTAGATCATTGCTCGGGTTGGGCTGGGTACGGTCGGCTGGTGGTGAGCGTTTGTATTATCTTTGCTTGTAATTTCCCTTATCATTATTATTCTTGGTGGTAGCAGTAGTGATTTGTGTTATGCCTTAGTTACTGGACTGTTCTTATCTAAACCTGTGGGAGTTACATTCTTTCGATACCCCTCCCTATCCCTCTGGGAGCAGGGGGAAGAAGGAGGGGGGGAGAGTGAGTGAGCATCTGTGTGGTTCTGGGTTGCCAGATGGGCTTAAACCATAGCAACTTTAAAAAATCGCTTGGATGGAGAGAATTGGTATTCGACCTAAAACTTAAAATTTTATTCTCTCTTGTGCCCTGGGAATGTTAGGTTTACTATATTATTCTTTAAAATTGCTTTTATTAACATAAGCACCCAAATCTTGTTTTTTAAGTTTAAAGGGTAAGAAAACTTATGATAGCAAAATATTAATGTGATGAATAATTCAGAGCAGAAAGAAGTGTTAGAAGTCATAAAGTCACATTTCGAACTGTATGTTTGTGGTCGAACAGCACAACTTTTCACATTCAAAGCCATGATTTGTGTTTAATCTTCAGTCCTTTAGGAAATCTATTTGGCCAATAGTCCACACCAGGGAATTGTCTCATAATCTTAAATTATTATTAGCTCTAAAATATCCTTTGTTATTGAGACAGATATTTATGCATCATTCATTATCTTCAGCTGAAATCTTCTTTATAGACTTGGAATGGCAATTATAGTATTATTGGCAAAACATCTGGAGGGCAATAAATACTAGAGACTTTGGACCTAACTGATAGCTGGCCAAGCTTATGTAATTGCATCAGTCCTCTACAAGTCACTAAGCAGGGAACAGGGCAGTAAAGGACAAAGCACAACCTTTTCAGCTAACTCAGGGCCTTTGACACACTGACACAGAAAATTCTTTGCACTACTCTCCCTGGACCAAAAGGAGAAAAAAGGAAAAATTAATCCCTTCATTCGCATGAGTTGCAACTGTATGCAACTACAGCTCCTGAGACCTGTGGGAAAATTCTAGCCTAGTCTGGAACTGGAATGAGCTGTCCACAAGCATGCAAAAGGTTAATTTAGGCCTTTTAGCCCAGTTCCTACAGCTCCTTTGGCAACACTGCTTAATAGATATATGGTACTTACTTAGTAATTAATTTGCTAGGACAGTGGCTACTCCTTTCACAAGAATTTGGGGAAGGAAACACTGAGACAGAAAGCCATTTAAGTTAACCCAGTGAGAAAAGCATGATGAGCAATGACTTAAAAAAAAAAACAAAACTAAACTAAAATTATTGTGTAACAGGAAATTTAGCTGATTGCCTTTAGAAGAACTCTATAGGACAGGAGATGAGGCTAAGTCCTAGAATAGAGAGGTGAGTCAAACGGAGAGGTACCTGTTCATATTAACTGTGTAGTTAGTTTAAACTAATTCAGCTTAAATTAATAACTTATAACCATGCAAATGCAAGGAAGATAAATCTACATCTAATGCTAAAGACGCTCATAGATGGCTTTCACATCATCATGTCTATTATTCAGATAATAAGAGTTTTGTTTATTTTTATTTTTACTGTTTGGTTGTCTTGGTTTTTTTTTTGTTTGTTTGTTTGTTTTAAGTTGAATTACTGGACAGGATGAAAAAAAATCGCTATTGTAAGAGTCCCACATGTCCTCCTTTTAGTAAGGCCACAGAAGGTCCAAAATAAAAGATGTTTTAGCCAATATTAAAGAACAAAAGATATAATTATTGGGAATAAATAATTTGCAACATTTCCACCAACCATAATTTAGCTGAACTAAAAACTTTTTTTCTCTATTAAAAAAAAATAAATTGTAAAATACAGGCATATATAATGATTTTATTATTTTTAAGTTAATTTTTATTTTTTTAACCATTTAAAAATATTAACCTCAGTGTAAAGGAAGACTGAGATAGCACACTGAGTAATAAACTTACTTATTGTTGAGGCACAAGTTAAGGCCTGGCGGCTGGAAGCTGTCGTGCTGTACGGAAAGACAGGGCCCCTCTCCTAATAGCCAATAGCGTTCAGTTTATGATGTAAGCAGACAGAAGTGACGTTGTAAACCCAGGCTATATAATGCTGTGTCGTCCATCAATAAACGCCATTTTGCCGTCCACCATATTGGTGTCAGCGTGCTGATGGCCCGCGCGGCCTGAGGGGGTTG
The DNA here is from genome assembly GCA_028858755.1 of Ara ararauna. Classification (NCBI taxonomy): domain Eukaryota; kingdom Metazoa; phylum Chordata; class Aves; order Psittaciformes; family Psittacidae; genus Ara; species Ara ararauna. Next base: position 43,709,641 of record CM054379.1, on the reverse strand, counting down.
GTCGCCTGTGCCGTTCCTGAACCAGGTCGCCACGCCTCGCATGCAACAACTTATGAATGTGTGATTTTCTCCTCTAATATGCTAGCTAACTGCTAAACATTCTGATTCAGAAAAAAAACCCCATATGTATTGCTTTCATCTTAGAATTTGAAATGGAGTTAATATCTGGGATTATTTTTGGATGTCACCTCTTTCCTATTCTTCCAAAGGACATTATACCTACTTGTTGTTTTGCATACCTGTATTTAGAAGCCTAAAGAAAAATATCAGAATGTAAAATACTTTCATGAATTACCAAACTAGAAAGACCATATTGAGCCTTTTGATAGAGTCCTGGAGAAGATGCCTCAGTTGAATGACTCACTACTTCTTCCTGAATCCCAACTATAGTATTACAGTAGAAAGGAGGACTGAAAAGAGATGAGGAAATTAAAAAAAAAAAGGAAAAAAAGAAAGAAATTAAACTAAGAAAAGATATCTTGCATCTAGAATTGCAAGTGTTGATAAGCATTACTGTTCTTTATCCAATCTGTGATCCTTAATTTTCCATTCATGGAAACAATTAGATTCCCAGTAAATTAGTTCTTCATTTTGCATTTGATCAATTAGCAGGTACCAGGTCTTTCTTAAAATTTTGATAGCATCCAGAACAATATTGTTGAGTAATATTTGACCCCTATAATGCTACAATAAATTAAGAATGTTCATGATCAGGTATTTTCTGGATGTGTGTGAAGTCTATCTGTCTTCTGCCACTTATGCAATATGATACATGTTTCCTATGATTTTGCTGCAAATTGCTTCAGTTTCTTGTGCTGTTAACAGCATCATGGTTTTTTTCTCTAAGCTGTATAATTACATACCATGAGCATGGAAAACTCATAATAAATTCCTGCTTGGAAGTTTGGGATTGTTTTACTTTGTTTCTCTGTTAAGAGCTATCAGTCTTTAGTATCATTCACAAACAGTATTTTAATCACTTCTGAGCACAGCTATCCTGAGACTGCACAGAAAATCTGCAATACAAAACAGACTTTACCATTTACAAATAAGAAAAAACACACAGCTTGTCCCACTCCTACACTAGCATTCCCAGTGCCTTTATATCTGCAGATTCTTGCAGGCATTCTAAAAACAGTGAATGCCATAGATAGTCCTGAAAGAAGAAAAAAAATCCAAATATGGCACTCTTTTTCCAGAGGGACTGTATCCATTTCAGCATTTATGGAGAACATTTACAATGAAGGCATAAATTCACAGAGATATTTATTCCGTAGAAGAATCTTCTGCAAATGGAATTCTGACTCCCAGGAAGTTATAAGACATAATGCAGACTGCTGAAATCTGTGTCTCCTAGCCTAAATGATTATGCTTAAATAACTGCAGATTAGACTAATACAAAATCTCACATTTGAATTTTACCAATTGTTTAACTTGATCTTTTGAAAAGAAATGTGATCTATTTGTGTGTGTAGTTGTATCCTAGTATACTTGATGTTTCTTCTCTTTTCAAAACCCAAAGCCTCAGTGTTCTTGTATAAAGCATTCCAACAGATGGTTTTATTTTACTCAGATTTTCCTATCCACAATATGTTTTTATAAGATAGTTGTAGATGAACCCAAATTTGACTAAGGACTTTCTTAGGTAGAACTTTTACATTAAGGAAAACATTTTTCCCATAGATAAATGTCTATTATCGTAAAATTCTCCCTTGCAAAAAAAAAAAAAAAAAAAAAAAACAAACATTCAAAATTGCTTGTAAGCATATTCCCAGCTGAATGTGTTTCTGTCTTAACTGTTGACAAAGAGAGGAGTAAAAAACAATCTGAATGGAACACAAGAAAACATTCTTTTTTTTTTAGTGGTAACAGTAATACAAATGCTATTCTGTTCACTAAAAACAATGGCATTGTACTACTGCAGAAACAGAGCTCTACATTTTCCAATAGGCACTATAAAAACTCACATTACTGCGTTCCAAATGGAACCATTTAGGGAACCTGTTACTGCCACATCACACAGTTTTTCAGTAAAAAATAAGCCTTGTATATCCCTGGATTCTATTACTGAAGGTGATAAAATGTACTATTTTAAGATCAACAAGGGTTGAGATGACTATATTCTCGTAAGATAAAGAAGACAATCAGGATGATAATTAAAACCTGTTAATTACTCCCCACTAGCAACAAAAAATACAAATGATATACGGCAGGAAATTAAGAGCAGTTACTGCCCAGTATTGCATGACTTTTCCATTAAGTATAATATGAGAAGTTGTTGAATTATAAAAAATGAGAATAACATAGCTGGAATATTAAAGAAGCTTAATTTTTCAGTCTGGTTGTGGAAGAAATCATTAGGAAGAATCTTGAGGGCGTGATACTGTCCATAAAGGTTAGGCACACTTGTGTAATACATTGGAGAAATCCTTACATATTTTATTTTCACTAGGTGGTATTAGACTGAGCATTCTGATTTTCACCTTAAGTGATGGAGAGAACAGACAATGATATGCATTTCATCACAGCTTCCAGGGGACTATAAAGACAAAGACTTCTTGATGCTATCTTAATTTGATATCCTGAGAAGAGTGGGTTACTGTCTTCTAGTCAGGATGGATCTGCAGTGGAATACACTGTCTAGTAAACAAAAATGTGCACAAAGCTAATCTAACCCTCCAAATTTTCTCTAGGAAAAACTTTACAGGATTTACACAAAAGTATGCTTGCAGGGAAGGAGATTTGATTCAAAGTGAACTTTACTTACATGGCTATCAAGACTTACACCCACACTCCCTGTTCTTTTGGTTTTTCCACCTGTATGTATGTATGCAGTGTAGCTTCTAAGAAGGTATAATGCCTCTGCTGTCGGAAAGCAGAACCTCTGGGGTTTTATAATCCTTTATTTAATTTCATTTCCTTTGAAATTAATTCAGTCCTGTCTTGCTATGACATATGAGGTGCTCCATTTGAAAAGACATAAATAAATGTGATTGAACTACAAGGTACTTCAAAGATGTCCCACCTTCAGTTGTTTGTGAACTGCTTATAATTAGTGGAACTAAGTCCAAAGTCTTATCCCAAGCAGGACTTTTCCCTTTGGCTGAAATTCCAGGATGTGCCCAAAACTCCACAGCTGTTGTGTGCAACAGTCATGTCAGAATGAAATCTGAGGACTTCAAAATTTGTCCTGTTTTGACATGGCAGCTCTGCTCCAGGCAGTTTATACGTAAAAATGCCTAACACTCCATGATGCCCTAGACTGGTAGGTTGGGAATTTAATGAGCACCACACGTGCAGCTGGACTCTGATCCTGCTGCCATGAGAAGTCAATATGTGGATTTTTTTCCCCCAGGATTTTAGCATCAGCAGAATCCACTCAGCAGATATGTGAGTGCCTCACCTTGCCACTGCTATCGCTTCCTTCAAGATTAAAGTTACCATCACTTCCCACTTCCCCTGAGGAATGTGTAACAAATGATGAAATGTTTCACTGGGAACAATCCAGTCAGGAGAAAACTATAATCAAACAAACCAAACAACTAACCAAAAATCCTAAAGGAAGCAGAACCCATAAGAAGCAATGCAGGAATAGTGGTTAGTCATTTGGCTTCAGATCCAAACCACCAAACATCTCACTAGCTGGATAATTCGCTCTAAGCTCAGGCACCATGCTCAGCATTGCCCTTCAGCCCTCCCAGAGGCACGCCACAGCTGTGTTTTCTCGTGGTGTCTCTATGTGATTGAGAGCTACAGACCTTAGAAAGTGTTCTTTCCTGAAATTAAAGAAAGACCTGATTTCCAGTGTGTGCTGCTGCGTCAACCCAGCCAGTAGTCACAGAGGAACGTGGAAGCGGGGACCAAGATGTACATATTAGAGAAGGTGCATGGGTAAGGTGCAGTCTTGGAAGATGGAATGGGTTGCTCAGGGAAGTTGTGAATGCTCCATCCCTGGCGGTGTTCAAGGCCAGGTTGGACAGAGACTTGGGCGGCATGGTTTAGTAGGAGGTGCCCCTGCCCATGGCAGAGGGGGTTGTAACTAGACGATCTTAAGGTCCTTTCCAGCCCTAACTATTCTATGATTCTATGATTCTGGCTCAGCTAGAAGCAGCACAGCAATCTTTTCTGAATAAGGGATCTACTGCAAAATAGCTAACACAATTTCACCCCTTTCTTTGAAAAACAAAGCTTGAAGTTGGGTATGATAGGGCTTCTTTTTAGGACAAACAAACAAACAATCAATCAAACCAAACAGAGCAAACAATGTTCTGAGCCTTAGAAAGGTTTAAAACCAAAGTATCTTATGGCCTGAGAATTGAAGTCAGCACAAGGAAAATCATGGGAGAACTATATGACTGAGTTTTAAAATACATTTTGAGAAAAATAAATAATCTTATCGAAACAGTAACACAGCTTCTATTGTCAGCTACCAATGAACAACAGATAAAGAAATAACTGACTTTTTAATCACTTAGGTGGTGGGTTTTTTTTTAATGAGAGGCATTCCAGCATATTACAGGCATGTTTCATAAAGCATTGAATCAGTGCGGAGATGAAAGGCACAGACCCCGTTTCTAGTTACAAACGAAATCCTTTACTTGGCGTAAATCCAGGGGTTTTATATGTTACACAAATGTCTGTGCGTATAAGCAGCTAATACAGTTAGTTAGCTATAGCTGTCCAAGTGGACATTGTAGCTTCCTCCTTGGATAATATCTTGCTCACTGGTTGCCTTGTGATTGGATGCCTGCTTTTTGCTGTCGTCCTCTTGTTGGATATTGGTTCTTCGCTTCTTTCTTCCTTCTTATCTTACCCACCTCCCCCTGCAACATTCCTCTGCAATCTCAAAGCTCTCCCAGCAACATCCCTGTATTATCTTAAGTTCTCCCAGAAGAAAATCTAGCTCAAAATCCTCCACATCAAAGTCCTCTACACCCACAGATCAGTTCATAATTTTCCAAATACTTTGTCAAGCCTTTGATTATGATCATTAACATATTAACTTGGGCTCAATGCGTCTGATACAAAATCTATACATGATTAACACAATGTAAGACAGACTGGCACTTAGCAAGGAGCTTAAAATATGCAGAGTTAGACACAGATCTTCATAAATTATATAATTTCTTCTAATTGGAAAAAAACAACAAAACCAAAAACCAAGCAGTTTTAGTTTTCATTGCACCACATTATGTTTATTTTAAATAATTGGAATTCCTAGTGCCTGAAGATTCTCAGGTAGCTACTCACATCTCATAAAGTTATGAGGTGTAAAACATCTAAAATACTGTCAGTGTGATTTGGATTTAGTGCTTTATGTATACCCTAGGTGTACTTAAAGTCCCATAATTGCAGAAGTTATGGAACTGAAATTCTCAAAAAGCATTTTATTGTTTTTATGCTACAACAATCTGTGTCTAGGTTTTTGTTTGGTTGGTTGTTTTGGTTTGGTTTGGTTTGGTTTGTTTGTTCATGCTTTTTGTTTGGTTGTTGTTTTGCTTTGCTTTGTTTTTCCATATTAGCATGAATATCTTTTTGAGTTGCATAAAAAAAAAAAAATAGGGATGTTGTTTGTTTTTTGCTTTGCTGTATATTTGTATCTGCACTGTCATAAAAAAAGTCATGTTTATATGTAATATACAAAAAGGAGGAAGCTGTAACAATGCAAACAAAAAATTTACAAATCCAGTAAAACTAACATACTGAATTATTTCAGCAATACAGCTAAAGACAACTGTCGTGGGTTGACCCTGGTCAGCAGCCAAGCTCTACACAGCTGTTGGCTTATTCCCTCACCTCAACAGAATAATGGACAGCATAGGAAGAAGAGAGAAAACTCATGGGTCATGGTAAAGATAATTCTATGAGTGAAGGACAGAGGAAAAAAAAAAAACCCAACAACAAAAAAACAACAAAACAAAAAGACCCAAGTGATGCAAGGGCAATCACTCACAACCTTCCACAGGAAGACCAACACCCAGCTAGTCTCCAAGCAATGGCTACCTTCTCCAAAACATGTCCCCTCAGTTTTTTTGCTAAGCATGATGTTGCATGTCATGGAATACCTCTCTGGTCAACTCAAATCATCTGGCCTGGCTGTGTCCCCTCCCAGCTTCTAACAGACATCCAGCCCACTCGCTGAGAGGCAGCATGATAAGCAGAGAAAACCTTGACACTGTTCAAATACTGCTCAGCAATAGCCAAAACATTGGTGTATTATCAACACTGTTTTAGTCACAAATCCAAAACCAGCAGCATATGACCTGCAATAAAAAAAAAAATATTTCCTTCCCAGCCAGACAATGTGCAACAACAACAGCAGAATTTAGCACAGATTGTGAGTACTTGACTTACAGGATACAGATGTAGCATGTGGATTTGGCAAATCCAACATGCCCCATTTAAAACACTTTTCTTTCAAGAAGTACACTTATTTATTTTGAGTACACTTGAAGAATGTGAGTATGAATAACAGTTAGATGCCTTAAGCATACACTTGTTTTGTAATTTAAAATTCTATTTAGTAAGATAAAAATAAAATCCTATGAAATCTTGTGTCACAAACACATCCACCTTACCTAAAGCATGACTGCTGCTGACTTTCTAATTATAGACTAGGAATACCTTAGAATTAAAATAAATTTTTTGAAAAGTTGTTACTTTAAGGGGAAAAAAAGTATGTTAATAAGAGAAATTATGGAGAAATATAGGCATTTTGAAATTACATATCACCAAATAGGACTGAAATAGTACTTTCTTTCTAGGCTACTCCTGAAGCATACACTCCTGTGCTGTAAATATACAATTTCTTTATACCTATCAAAACTTTTGCAGCTAGAAAAAAAAAAAAAAAAGACATGTAATGGAGCAAAATAAGAACTTGTTTTAGTGTAACAATGAATACAAATTACAATTAATGCAACATTTAGACTGTTGCTGGTTTTTTATCTCATTAAGACATGATCTTCCCATAGATTGTTTGCTTCAATTGCACTGAATATTGGCATTTCATCTTCAGCAGAAATCTATAAATGTTCAAATACAACTTAAAATCTTAGTTGATATTATTTGAAAACTTTATTTAACTCAAGTTGTCTACCTTCATCTTTTCTTTTAAAAGATATATACCTGAGTATAGTCAGGATTTCCAAACTATCATTAAATATTACAATAACAGAAATTCTGGTGACAATGAAGAAATAGGGAGTTTTATGTGTGTTCACACAGCATTCATCATAGAAGATTTTGAAAGACAAGAAATAATTCAATGCATACTAGTGTCATGGTTTAAGCCCAGCCGTAACTCAGTAAAAAACACACAGCCTCTATCTCACTTGCCCCCCCCCCCCCCCCCCCCCCCCTTCCTCCACCCTGATGCTGGAGGGATGGGGAGGAGAATCGAAAGAATGTAACTCCCATGGGTTGAGATAAGAACAGTCCAGTAACTAAGGTATAACACAAACCACTACTGCTATCACTAATAGTAATAATGATAAAGGAAACAACAAGGGAAGAAAATACAACTGCTCACCACCTGCTGACCGATACCCAGGCTAACCCAGGCAGTGATCTAACCCTTCCGGATAACTGCCCCCAGTTTATATCCTGGGCATGACATGTTGTGGTATAGAATACCTCTTTGGTTAGTTTGGGTCAGGTGTCCTGTCTCTGCTTCCTCATGGCTTCCCCTCCTCCCTGGCAGAGCATGAGACTCAAAAAGTCCTTGGTCAGACGAAACATTACTGAGCAGCATATGAAACCATTGGCATTATCAGTGCTGTTCCCAGGTTGAAAGTCAAAACCACAGCACCACACCAGCTACTAAGAAGGAGAAAAAATGACTGCTACTGCTGAACCCAGGACAACTAGCTGTATAAAAAGCAAGTATAATATTATTACAGTTGTCTATGATAAGGTAGTCTTCATTCTTCAACTATAATGCACGATTCAGTGACAATTTGGGGACTTAGCTTTATAAAGATACTGATTTTCAGATTGAACTATTTCTTTTTCCTGATCAATACATGGTTGTCTATTAACTAGTGGCCTATTATCTCTCTATCTAAAATGAAGTCTTATATTAATCTTTGCTGTGAACATATGCTCTTGCTAATACAAAGAAAAAAGTTATTCAGTATTTCTTCGATTTCAAACAAGGAAACACTACTAGCTTGCTTTTTACTGTTTTTAGTCACCACTGAAATGTCACTTTTCCTTACATTTAGTTAATGTTATATAAATTTACCAGGATCAATAAAGGAACATTATGACATATCCTAAGGCTACTATGACACATAGCTATGAATCTAGACTATGTCTGCACTTACAGAACTAGAAATTTCCAGGTCTGGATAAACATCCTGACCATAGGACCATGGAATGATTTAAGTGAGAAGGGACATCTAGTCTAGTGGGAGGTCTCTACTTCAATCTCCCCCTCCAAACAGGGTCAGTGATGGTGTCAGACTAGGTTGCTCAGGGCTTTATTCAATCTGATCTAGAAAACCTTCAGAGATGGATACTGCACAATACCTCTGGATAACATCCTCTACTGTTGGACCATACTCATGGGAAAAAAGTTTTTCTTCATACCCAGTCTGAACAGCTCCAGTTTAATTTTCAGCCCATTCTCTTGTCCTCCTGCCATGTACTCCTTTGAAGAGCCCAACTCCCTCTTCCCATAAGCATCCTGTGCTGGTCTAACACTTCTAGTTACTTCTTCAGGCTGAACAAGCTCAGCTCCCTCAGTATCTCCTCACAGGGTGGGTGTTCTAATGGACAAGCATCCTGCTGGCCTCTGTTAAACTCACTCCTGTGTGTCAATGTTTTTATTGTATTGGAGAAGATAAAATACTTCCAACTGTATTTGAAACAGTACTCTAGATGTGGTCTACTGAGTACTGAGTAGAGAAGGATAATCCCTTCTATTAATCTACAGGGCATGCCCTGTTAGTAAACCCCAGAATACTTTTGGTCTACTTAACAGTTTAACACCTTTCTGCTGTTTCCCATTTAGCAAAACTAAGGTAAGAATAGCTCTCACAGCTCCTAATAAATTCTGACAGCTGTCCCTGATCAAAGGATGCCTGGAGGGTTTGTTATAGCTGATCCCTGATTAGGAAAGGTCAAGCACCCTTTCAGCCTACTCTGGGGAGATGACTATATACTAGCTGGGTTCAGAGCACAGCTTTCAGAAGCAGTCTGTGAATAGAGATCTTTGTGCAGTAGGGCATAAGGATGAGGCCAGTAAGCTTATTCTTTCCAGCATGCACATTCCTGAAGTTGATGATAACAAGGTGTAGTTCCCAGATGCTGCTGGAGACACTGTCCCTTTGCTGCTCAACTCACGCACTCAGGTGGATCTTCAGAAGGAGGAACTTTGCAAGCCTCAGGGGAGTGCCTGGGACCTCTTGCTTGGGGCATGTCATCTGGCATGCAGTAGGTATGGAATTGTGCTGCTGAGTGAAAAGTCTGTATGAAAAGTTCAGGAGACTGTATAGAATAACAGGGGATGAGAAAGAGGCTGATAGTCTGAGAAGATCTATCTCTTCAGGAGCCTGAACTTTCAGCTGCAGAGGGATGGAAAGAGCCTGTGCTTACGAAGACAGAAAATGGAAATTCCCATCGTAGATGAACATCACAGACAAGCTGACAACATGCAAGTTAGGAAAGTGGATAGTGAAGTATATTGAAAAGCTGCTGAACAGCTGGGCCCAGAGGGTTGTGATGAGTAGCACTAAGTTCATCTGGAGGCAAGTCACTACTGAGGCCAGTAAATGACCTAAATCATTGTACAGAGCGCACGATCAGGGGACTGGAGCACCTCCCCTATGAAGATAGGATGAGAAAGTTGGGGCTGTTCAGCCTGGAGAAGAGAAGGCTGTGTGGGGACCTCATAGCATCCTTCCAATATCTGAAGGGGGCCTATAGGGATGCTGGGGAGGGACTCTTCATTAGGAACTGTAGTGAGAGGACAAGGGGTAACGGGTTCAAACTTAAACAGGGGAAGTTTAGATTGGATATGAGGAAGAAATTCTTTCTTGTAAGGGTGGTGAGGTACTAGAATGGGTTGCGCAGGGAAGTTGTGAATGCTCCATTGCTGGCAGTGTTTAAGGCTGGATTGGACATAACCTTGGGTGGCATGGTTTAATGTGAGGTGTCTGTGCTCCTGGCAGGGGGGTTAGAACTAGATGATCTTGAGGTCCTTTCCAACCCTAACTATCCTATGATTCTATGATTCAGCAGCTTCCCAGGTGGTATAAAACTGTGAGAAGTGACTACACCAGATGAGTGTGATGTCATTCAGATGGACTTATCAAGCTGGAGAACTGAGCCATGGGGAATCTCATGAAGTTCAGGAGGAAGTGCCAAATCCTGTACCTGGGGAAGAATAAGTACCTGTACATGTTGGGTGCTGAACTGCTGGAAACCAAATTGCAGAGAAAAACCTTGCTGCCCTGGTGGACAACAAACTAACCAGAAGCAATCGATACATCCTCAAGTCACAAAAGACCAGCAGTATCCTAGACCTGCCAGCATGCTGGGGGAAGTAATGCTTCCTCTCTACTCAGAACCAGTGAGGCAGCATCCCTAGTGCTATGTTCATTTTTGGGCTCCTGGTCGAAGAAAGATATAGATTTACTGGAGTAGAGCCATGAAGATGATGAAGGTATTGGCGCATCTCTCACATGATGAGAAGCTGAGAAAGCTATTCCCAGCTGAATGTGCTTTCTGTCTTAACTGTTGACAACAAAAGGAGTAAAAAACAATCCAAATGGAACTTAATATTCCCCAATGACTGGAATCTAGTGCTCCCAATCACTCTTATGTACAAGCTCTGAAAAAAAGGCAAAGGTCTACTTTTAAGAGAAACAGAAAAACACCAGGAGTTACTGAGATTCTTCAAACTCTGTTTTAACAATTTCAATAAATTATTTCTGAAGTCTTAATGTAAACTGGCAAAAAATAGGGCAAGAGAGACATGGTCTGACCAAACCTGATAATTTGCCTTTATTTCACTTAATGTACCAGCGAAGAAAAAGCCAAAATTAGCTCAGGATGTGTTCCTGTAGACTTTCATATAAAGCTGTCTCAGCTTCTTAGGTCTATTCTGAAGCCAAATTTGTCCCCCTTATTCAAAAATGAACAGAAAATGAGTTGTGAAATGGGCATTTGAAGATTGTTCATGGGATGATGAAATTTATGAAATATAGTTGCAAATGGTGCTACTTAAAAGTACTTCCTTCTGTGTGGCTATTTATGACATGTTACATTCCAGACCTTGTTATAGGCAATAATTGAGCACAGTGTATATATGGAAAAAAAAAAATTATTAGCCTAACTAAAATCTCAACAACTCAAAATACAGGAGGTTTTAGGATTCCAGTCACAGCAATGCTATGAGACTTTGTAGTGCAATTGCTACTACAATTAACTAGGAGCTGTCCCTTTTCTCTGAGGTTATGCTTACACTTTTTGCATCTAATGAATCTAAGGTTGACAGTGTCAGTTCTCTGACACAGAGGTGAGGGGGCACATGGACCTGTTAGCACCCTGCCTCCTCCACTGAGAGGGGCATGATGGTGGATGGAACCCACTATTTGTTTTTGTCTATGCTTAGGTTTATTTTTATCAATATTCTCATCCAGCTTGCATCTTTCTCCTGGGCTGCCAGCTGCAGCCCCTCTAGTCCTACACACACAGAGGACTATGCTTTGTCAGGCAGTGACTGGGGGTACATAGGAGGGTGTCACCCGCTCTCCATCAGAGCCACCTGAAGAGCTGAAGCTGGAGCAGGAGAAGCAGCAGTCACTGGGCTCGGTGCAGGGGTTGAACCAGCAAAACCCAGCTCAGGCCATGGCAAGACTGAGCTCCTGCACTGACAGCTTACACACAGCAGGGCTTCCCCCTGCTAAGGGCAGAAATCATATTTATTGGGCTACAGAAAAAAAAGATATGGGAGCTTAATCACATTAAATGTTGTGACTTAAATGTATACCTGTCCCTACATGCTTCTAATTCTTTGTTTTTCTGTCAACTGGAACCTAGGTAATGATTCACAGCTATATTCTCCTAGAAAACGAACAATGCAATCAAGTGTAAATAAATTGGTTTTTTTCTCTTCCTTTACACTTTGTTCCAAACTTTTATTTAATAACTCAAAGCCAAAACTTATATCCTTTACCAACAGCTGATTACAGGGCAGAGTATGCTTTACCCTTCTTTTCATTGCATGCAGTATAATTGGTCTTTACTTTCCATTGGTTATTCCACTTTAATAAAAGCGTTTTTTTTCAAAATAAATCAGCATTACAAACAAGTTTAGTTTCCCCGACTGAATAAACCAAATATGGTCACAAAACTGGAATAATAGAATTCAGTTGCTTGCTTAGAATGTCTTTGATAACCATGACGTGAGTTAAAAGACATCTCATTTTAAATGTCTGTTGATGCAGTATAAATATTATTCCAATACATCCTATGATTGTTTCAAATAGGGGTTTATTGTAGAGATCATTAACCCTCTGGTCTACATATCAAAGTTCAGAAAATATGTTTGATTAGTCTAAGACCTAGGGAAAGCATGTGGAAATATATACGAATGACCAAAGACGTATAAGAGAAAAAGATTCAAAAACAGAGCCTTATCAAACCAATGCACTGCAAAGCCTGAAAAGTGCTCTTGGCAGTTGATATATTTGGGAATGTCATAAGAGAAAAAATGATAGAAGAAGGAATTGAATATATTAGCATGATATGGTGCGGAAGCTAAGGATGTTTAAAGTCCTGGGAATAGTTTAAAGCTTAATTGAAAAATGCATTTTCTCTAATTGCCACATTTTTAGAAATAGGAAATTCCCATTCAGATAGGACTTTCTTTCTACTTGGGAGAACTCAAAGATCTATGGGAAAAAGAGATCAGCTATGGGCTAATGAGACAAAATATTCCTAACAACTTTATAGTTGATAAGGAAAACCTGTTCTGGTTAAATTTAAAGCAAAGGTTTACATTTACATTTAAGTTCTCTTGGCTTTAAGATGACTCTGGACATTGTTTCAACATGGACTTACCATTTCTAATTTATGAGTAATAGCCAATTGAACATAGACAAGGCGTATGACCTAATGAGATGTATCCAAGTGTACCAGATGAGGTGTCTGATGTTGCTGAGAGGCCAACCTTTGTAATTTTCAAAAGATAATGGAAATTGGAAAAGTCTTCTAATGTCTGGAAAAAGGCAAACATCGCATCCATAGAGGGAGGATGCAAGTAAAAGTCTCATCTCCATCCCTAAGAATGTTATGAAGCAAATCCTATCAGAAGCTATTTCGAAGAAAGTTAATAAGGCAACGGGAAGCAGCTATCATGCGTTTGCAAAGGGTAACTCATATTTGGTCAACCTAACTGCTTTCTGTGACAAACTGTTTACTGCTGTGAACAGAGAGAGGGCGGTGGCTGCTGCTGTCATGGTTTAAACCCAGCTGGTAACTCAGAACCACACAGCAGCTGGCACACCACCCACCCCTCCCTCCACTTCCTCCCTCTGGGCAGGATGGAGAGGAGAATCAAAAGAATGTAAACAGGTTGAGATAAGAACAGTTTAATAACTAAAGTACAATATAATATAATAATAATGATAAGTGAAATAGCAAGGGGAGAGAATATAAAACTAAAAGGGAAAAGGGAAAAAATCCCAATAAACACAAGTGATTCACACTGCAATTGCTCATCAGCAATTGCTGAGCGATACTCAGCCCGACCCAAGCAGTAATCTGGGTCTTCTGGGTAACTCCCCCCAGTTTATGTACTGGGCATGACGTGCTGTGGTATGGAATACCCCTGTGGCTAGTTCGGGTCAGGTGTCCTGTCTCTGTTTCCTCCTGGCTTCCTGTGCCCCTCCTCACCGGCAGAGCATGAGACTGAAAAGTCCTTGATCAGAGTAAGCACTACTTAGCAACAACCAAAACATCGGTGTGCTATGCTATCAACATAGTTCTCAGACTAAAGCCAAAACACAGTACTGCACTAGCTACTAGGAAGAAAAAAAACTAAACCAGCTGAAACCAGGACAGCTGCAGACCTTAATATTAAGAAGGTGTTTGACACCATCCCTCACAGTTTTGTAAGCACTGAATTTTTAAGATACGGGGTGGATATGTAAACAGTAAGGTATGCGGAAATTTGGCTGGACTGCTGTACTCAAAGACCCTGTGGAAAGTCCACCACTTAGTCCAGTTGCTGGAGTAGCTACCAGAGTCCTTTGGGAACAGCACTGGAACCAATACATCTTAATGTCGCTACTAACAACCTGGATTGCGGGACAGGATATGCTCTAGAGCAAATTTACAGACAAGACCAGGGAGTGGGAAGAACGCTTACCTGTTAGAGGGCAGGGCTGTTATTGGGAGGGACCTGGTCAGATGGGAGAAATGGGCCATCAGGACCCACTGGAAGTCCAGCAAAAGCAAATGCAAAAATCTGTAACTTGGGAGGAATAAACCCGTGTACTGGTACTTGCTGGAGTTTGACCAGCTTTGCAGAAGCTACTGTAAACTAAGCAAACCATAAACCAGAAGAGCATCCTTGCAGCTGTCCAGGGTTTAGCAGTAGCAGTCATTTTTTCTCCTTCTTGGTAGCTGGTACAGTGCTGTGGTTTTGACTTTTGGCCTGGGAACAACGCTGATAACACCAATGTTTTTAGTTACTACTCAAATGTTTTATCTGACCAAGGACTCTCGGAGTCTCATGATCTGCCAGGAAAGAGGGGAAACCAGGAGGAAACAGAGACAGGACACTTGACCCAAACCAACCAAAGAGGTATTCCATAGCACCAGATGTCATGCACAGGATGTAAAAACTAGGGGCAGGGACCTGGAAGAGGGGGTTCACTGCTGGGTCGGGCTTGGTATCAAGTGGAGAGCAGTTGTACTCTCTTCCCTTGTTATTTCACTTGTCATTATTATTGGTGGTAGCAGCAGTGGTTTGTGTTATACCTTAGTTACTGGACTGTTCTTATCTCAACCCGTGGGGCTACATTCTTTCGATTCTCCTCCCCATCCCTCCGGGAGCAGGGGGAAGAAATAGCTGGGAGTGAGTTAGCAAACTGCGTGAGTTACAGTCAGGCTTAAACCACGATAGTTCTTTTTGGTGCCCAATGTGGGGCACAAAGGGTTG
This sequence comes from Ara ararauna, assembly GCA_028858755.1. Classification (NCBI taxonomy): domain Eukaryota; kingdom Metazoa; phylum Chordata; class Aves; order Psittaciformes; family Psittacidae; genus Ara; species Ara ararauna. The sequence goes on along the minus strand of CM054379.1, from coordinate 43,694,466 downwards.
AGATAACAACAGGATTAATAGTCACTTGTTACAATGCTGATTTATTGGCTCTCAAAGTTGTTGCTCTTGGTTCTCTTGATTTCACTGTTTCAGCCTTTTGTACCTTACTTACAGCTGGTATTTTCTTAGTGTTTATCAGATTGGGGGCTTGGGCTAAGGATTCTTGTTTCATTGTACTTTATTAATGACTTGTAATAAGGGCGGGCTCCAGCAGCAGGGTAGGATGGATGTGGCCGTGGAGTTGTACCTGGCTCTTCACCGTCCTGGCCCTCGTCCTCGCCTCCATCTTCGTGAGGCTGTGGGGAGCCGCGGGAGAGTGGCCCCAGGAACTGCCGGCAGCCAAACCAGCCTGGGAGAGAGGCCCCGGGGACCAGGAGGCCGAGAGGGAGCACCTGCTAGTAAAGGAGGTCAGGGCGGTGGAGGCCAGGGAGGAGGCGGCTGCCGAGCAGCGGGAGGAGCCAGTGGAGAAGCCGAGCCCAGCGGCCGAGCCCAGCCCTGCAGTGGCCGAGAGCATTCCCCGGCAGCCGCCTGCCAAGCCCCGTGAGCCCAAGCCCCAGGACGATGCAGGAGACCACGCAGCACTTCCCAGCAAGGCAGAGGAGGAAGATCTGGACTCAGACAAAGATCAGCTGGTGGTGAGAGAGCCGGCAAGCACACTGTTGCGGGCGGGGCCCACAGGCTCCTCTTGCCTGTGGCGGTAGGCAACGACTGCAGGCCCCTCTGCCTGCGGCAGGCCCCCCTGCCTGCCCTCCGTGGTGGGAGAATGAAGACAATCAATATGATCATTCATCAGACTCAGTTTATTCATCTGAGGGTTCCACTTATATACTCTATGACTTAGTTAACATGCATACTTGTTAATACATGATTGGCTATTCATGCTACTAATTGATACATGATTGGTTACATGATTGGTACGTGCTTGGCCACAGCTCAAAGGTTACATTCACATCCCACCCCCCGTCTGTAGTTTTCCTCTTAGTTATGTCCCAGGGAGTTTCCAGCTTGCAGCTGCGCTTCAAGGTTGCAGTTATCAGTTCCTCCCTACACATCCCAAACTTCTCAGGCTCCTCTGCCAACTCCCTCAATCTTTTCTCACACACACGCTCTCTAGTAACCTTCAGCTAGGGCCTCAAAGCCTTTGGTTCACTACTGTTAGGCTTTTTCCATCGTTTGGCCTATGATCCTATTGTGTCCATTTTCTATCAACTATTCCCCAACACACACCACCTACACCAGCCCCAGTGACAAGTACAGGAGCCTCATTTGAGAGTTCTGAAGGGTTTGAATGGCCTTTGGGTACCCTTGAGACCTGCCTGCTGATTGTGATGGGGATCAGCATGGTGGCATGCATGCAGAGTGTTTTTTACCCACAACCATTTTGTCTGATCTCGAAAGTTAAGCAGGATCAGGTTTGGGCCTTGTCTGGGGTTAGACTACAATGTAGGAGGACCAAGAAATTTTCCCTGAGGCTGGACTGTCATGAGTGGCAGGGTGTGTGGGACAGTATGGGCAAGTATCTAGTCCACTGGGCCCCTCCAGTGCTTTGGAAGTGTCAGAGATGGAAGGCAGCTGTATGGAGTCCCCAGTAACAAGCCACAGAATCTGCTGGAGGGGAGGGTGAATTATTTTGAGCCTGGTGGGCCCATGACACTTCAGGCTATCAGGGCAGAGACGCAACATACTGTGGGGAGTCATTTGGCTGAGAATGGCCATGTGAGCAATCCAGTTACTTGACATTAGTGAAGTAGTGAACCAAAGGCTTTGAGGCCTTGGCTGAAGGTTACTAGAGAACGCGTACGTCAGAGAGTTTGAGGGAGTTGGCAGAAGAGCCTGAGAAGTCAGGATATGTAGGGAGGAACTGATAACTGTAACCTTGGAATGTATGCTACACAGTTAATTAATCGTTAAGCTGTTACTGACAAAACACTGCTCAATTATATCTTGCCAGCTGTGTCGTAAATGCTCTGTTGTCCGAACTCTATAAAAGCTGCATGTGAGAGCTAATAAAGTTGTCAGTCTTTGATCATATTGGTCTGTCGTGCTGTCCATGATCCCCCGCAACATACAGATGGACTCATGATCGAGGGGTGGACCTAGCAATGAACACTATTGCCCAGATTATTCACGAGTGTTAACACTGCACACAACCTCCCCTGCTCTGAAAGATTGTTACAAGTGATGGTATATTGAAAATGTGGGATCTGAGCATGACGTGAACGGTATGGAATGAGGGGTGGATACTGTCCTGGGTTCAGCAGTAGCAGTCATTTTTTCTCCTTCTTGGTAGCTGGTGCAGCGCTGTGTTTTTCACTTTTGGCCTGGGAGCAACGTTGATAACACCAATGTTTTTAGTTACTGCTCTAATGTTTCATCTGATCAAGGACTCTCTGAATCTCATGCTCTGCCGGGGAGGAGGGGAAGCTGAGAGGAAGCAAAGACAGGACACCTGACCCAAACTAACCAGAGGTATTCCACAGCACCGCATGTCATGTCCAGGATGTAAAAACTAGGGGCAGGGACCTGGAAGAGGGGATTCACTGCTGGGTCGGGCTTGGTATCAAATGGTGAGCAGTTGTATTCTCTTCCCTTGCTGTTTTCCTTGCCATTATTATTATTGATGGTAGCAGCAGTGGTTTGTGTTATACCTTAGTTACTGGACTGTTCTTATCTCAACCCATGGGAGTTACATTCTTTCGATTCTCCTCCCCGTCCCTCCGGGAGCAGGGGGAAGAAATAGCTGGGAGTGAGTGAGCAAACTGTGTGAGTTACAGTCAGGCTTAAACCATGGCAGCAGCAAAGGCCAATTGCTTTATGGGCTGTACAAGCAAGATTGTAGCTAGCAGACTGGGAGAAGTGATCCTTGTCCTCTCTTCAGCACTAGCAAGAGCATGACTGCAGTGCTGTGGTTTGGGCTCCCCATTAGAAAAGTAAAATATCCTGGAGTTAGTCCAACAAATGGCACAGTGATTGTCATGGGGCTGGTGCACATGACAGACAAACGGAAGCTGAAAGACCTACTGAGTTGATTCAGCCTGGAGAAAAAAGGATGAGGGAGACCACATTGCTGTCTGCAGCATGTGGTCACAGGATACGAGAACAGAGAGGAACGAAGTGTCAATTTGTGGAGGCATTCAAGCCTTGACTGGACACAGCCCTGCACAGCCTGACCTAATTAATCCTGCTTTGAGTAGGATGTTGTATTAGATTTCAAGTGGTTCCTTCTGTCCAGAATATTTTTTGATTCTGTAATTTCATTAAATTATTTTATTGCTTGTTAGCATTGTTTCATTGCTTTCAGTGAAACACTTTGAGTAGCAAGGAAGTCCCAGTATATTTCCTCAACTCAGTTATCTGGACTTCATTTGTTTCAACAGATCTCTAGAGTAATAGCAGATTCTCTGTAATTCTAGGTAAGTCTCATTTTAGACAAAACTTCAGTGCCACAAAGTATGGGTTAGAACACATAGACTTTAGGATGATTTCTGTATTTTCATTTAAGGTCAACTAGACATATTGTTAGTTTCAGCGATGAAACAAACCCCTGAATTTTACAATCTTAGGGATGATGCTGTCTTACTAGGCTACAAAATAATTGGTTTTGGTTTTGGTTTTTGTTTTGCTTTGGTTTGGTTTGGTTTGGTTTGGTTTGGTTTGGTTTGATTTGTTTTTTTTCCCCATAGGATCATAGATTCATAGAATGTTTTGGGTTGGAAGGGATGTTAAAGATCATCCAGTTCCAACCCTCCTGCAATGAGCAGGGGCATATTTCACTAGATCAGGTTGCTCAAAGACCTATCCAACCTGACCTTGAACACTGCCAGGGATGAGACATCCACAACTTCTCTGGGTAACCTGTGCCAGTGTCTGTCACTACCCTCATTATAAAGAATTTCTTCCTAATATCTAATTTAAATCGACACATTTTCAGTTTAAAGCCATACCCCGTTCTCCTATCACTACATGCCCTTGTAAAAAGTCCCTTTACAAGTTTCTTGTAGGTGCCCTTCAGGTACTGGAAGGCTGCTCTAAGGTCTCCCCAGAGACTTCTCTTCTCCAGGCTGAAGAGCCCCAGGTTTCTCAGCCTGTCTTCAGAACAGAGGTGCTCCAGCCCCCTGATCTTCTTCATGGCCCTCTCCTGGAGTTTCTCCAGCAGGTCCACAACCTTATTATGTTGGGGGCCCAACATAAGAACATACTAAACATTTCTTGTCTTACTATTATTTTTCTTTCTCATTTTCTATTGCGAATGTAGGAGGAAGGATGCTGAGAAAAATAAAACAACAGAATTTTTTAGTCTGGTAACTAAGACATTTTGCAGATAAGTAGGCAATGTGAATATCAACTCTAAGAGATAGAGGACCTTGATCTCCTGTCATATAGAGAAATTATCTGCAAAATGCTTATTGTCTCTTATGTTTTCTGCAGTCCAGAAAAAAGCCTACAATTAAATAACAAAACCGGAACACACAGGAAGGGAAACAAAAGTTCATTTGACATCTTTGTGTCAATTGCTATTGTAAGGCTGGAAAATGTGTGACTAGAAGGACTTCTGAATGCCAGACAGGGGGACTGAATGCCCTGTCATTTTAGCAAAATCTTTGCTCTTAATAATTCATGCAGCTTTATTTCACTGCCAGCATTTATAGCTAAATAGAGGCTAGAAAACATTAAAGCTTGACTTCCAAAAAGTGTAGGATTAGATCTCATTAGAGGATGTATCAAATGATATAGGATATTTTATCATCAGCAGGAGAAGTTAAAACCAAAAATATCTTACTCCTCTGTGAGTTAATATTCTTGTTTCACTCATCAATAATTCATCTAGTTGTTGTGGCAGCTACACAGTGTGAGCTCTGTGTCCTAGATCCGAACAAAGTAGAATTTCTGCCCCAATTTTGACAAACAGTTATATTATTTGTACACCCAAAGATCTTTAAACACATATAGAAACTGTAGCTGGGAAGACTCCCACTCTATTTATTAGTTTTATTTTGTTTTTGTTTCGCTTTACAAAGAGCTCATATCTCAGGGTGTGTTGCATTCTGACACTTTGGCTTTAACTGTAACACTGTGAGGAAGTGTTGCAGTAGCATTCAGAAATACATATATCTTTTGTAAATCAGATCAAATATACCATTATTTCAGGCAGTTTGGGTTCTGATTGCATTCCTTGTTTTCACAGAATTTGATGGCTGAAAGTATCGCCTGCTCAGACCTTAAGGGAGGTGAATCAAAACCAGGGCCCTGAGTAACTTTGTAAGACATAGAAGAACTGAACAAAAATATACAAAATGTCATCTGAACACTGGGCACATCAGCATGTAACTCTCAAGCAATGTAGTACCAATCTGTTGGTTGATAGGGCAGCACAGGCATACAGGTTTGTATCGAGCACAGTTGCAGCTGGGTGAGTTAACAGGCCATATGCTCTTGGAAATTAGGGAGTGAGCTTGAAAGGAAATCTAATGTTTATTTTCTCTTTTCAGTAAGTTAGCAGCTTTCAGACATGGTACATATCATTCAAAGGACTATTTTTTTTTTCTTTCCACCTAAATTCTTTGTCAATTAATTTAATCTAGATTCATTCCACTTAGCTTTTGGCACCTTCACAAGGAGACTAACCTAGGCACAAAATTGGCACAAGCTATTCCTGTACTTAACAGAATGACACCTCAAGAGAGAAATTTGAATGAGCTAAGATCTGAATCACCCTGTGGAGAACCTACTTCTCTCCAACAAGTATAGAGGAAGCCTTGAATGGCTATGCTACTACCACAAATATCCCAGTTTGAAGCCCAAGTGAGGTTGCATAAATACAGATTTTGTGCTGTTTTAAGCAAATGGAGGCTCAAACCCCTTCATACTCATGGCTAGTTAATTAGAAAGGTACTAATAGGATTGCATAAAAGCATAAGAACTGTATATGCCTGTTTAGTCCTTTCTGTTGCTACACAAAAAAAATAAGAATTTCACCTGTTGTTTGCAAAAAAATAAACTAAAAGTATAGATCCATCCACAGCCCCTGCAAAGAAAACAAATTGACAATGTGGTCTAACAAGTAATAAAGCAATGTTTCTCTGAGCAGGCAACCAGAGTAAAAATCTTTCAAAGACATGAATTATTGTAAGGGAATTTTTTAACCACTTCCATTAGACTGGAAGATACAGATATCGAAGAACAAAAGATCTCGTGCTTGCTGGCTGGTCACATAGATTGATTTATCTGTTCACAGCAGCACTGTAAAGATCAGACTATACCTATCTTCCATATTACCTGCCTGAAAGTCAACCTCTGGGGGGTGATTCAGTTCATTCTGAAGTGGTCTCCTGGTGCAACCTTCCCTTACTGAACCATGCTTTTTTCCAAGCATATTTTGCTGTGCATAAAGAGACTCTTGAGAGCAAGATGCACATTCTTATATGCACCCTGAAACTATTTACTGTCTAAGAGATACAGCTGAGAGTTAGGACTTGCAAGATACTGGGGTAAGCATTAATACTCTTCCTATCCTAGCCTAGTAGTACCTCAGCTTTCATCAGCCATCTGGAAAAGCTGGTTTCCATCACTCCTTAGAATAGCCTAATCCTTGGTATTGCCAAGTTGAGATCTCCAGTCTTTCTGTTTCATTTACTTATGCTTTTATGCATTTTTCTGTGCTGGTGTTGTTCTTCTAGATCCCTGAGCTCCTGTTACCATCTCAACACTTCTGTTTCTATGTTTTCACTCTATTTACCTTGCCTGGCCTTAGCTTCCTTAGTCTCTCACAGCTCAGCAACAATGTTTGTAGTAAAACTGATTGAATGATATACAGCCATTCTGTAAAGAACTGAGCTTTATGTTACAGATAGCTTAAGCCCTGTCCACCTAAAGGCTTGAGTCACCAACCTAAATTTAGCCTCTAACCACCACTAAAAGTGACCCAGACTGCAGTTACCATTCCAGAAGAATATTGGTCTCCCTCAATTTGTTCTAAAAACATTCTGTCTTCCTCTCTGGCAAATTTTTTTTATGTAGGTTCACTATCCTTCCTAACTTTGGTGGGACCATGAAATAGCAAAAAGCCCACTCACTTGGATGTTCTGAAAGTGTCAAATTGCCTCAATATGTTTGAAAGCAGCAAATTTAACTCCTTGTTCAGCAAGTACTTCCTTTGGTAAGAGGCATTTTAGTCAGTGGATTGCCTCAGCTGCAAATTCAGAGATATACCTAAGCATGCTATAACACACATACATTACAAGAGAACAGCCTTCCTCAAGTGCCAAATTCTTTTAATCTCACTGATTGTCATACAGAAGGAATTTCTTTTTGGAGGTTTTTAGCAGGTCGAATTTCAACTCACAGAATCACAGAACTTCTGAGGAACCTCTGAGGAACTTCTGAAGAAGTTCTGTACAACTTCTTCAGAACAACGGTTATTGAAGAAGTGTTTCTTAATATTCGCTATCTGTAAAGTCATACCAAAAGCATTACATATCATGTTGCAAGCCCGTATTTTACTGATAACAAATCTTTTCCATTTAAAAGTTCATTTCTTTCTTAGACTAGTCAAAAATTCAAATAACAGTACTTGGTTGCCTTAGGGATTAATTAGAAAAACAGCCACACTGGCAGTCCTCTACCTTCTGCAATACAATCACTCTCCAAGAAATACAATACTTAATGTAGAAATGAATAGGCTGAATCATGTGTAAAATGTTTGCGTGCTCTGAGGTGGACATAAAAGGATCAGTTGAGTGAAGAACCTTGTACTTCTTTAGCATAACAAACACAGCCTCTCCAGTTGAGTATTTCCTCTATTTCCCAAGTAAGGAAATTGTAACTGAGCTGCTCAGGCATGTGGGATTAATAGGTAGTGAAATACATAAAATTCTACCCTGAAAGCAATCTTCAAGCCACATATAATTTTGCCTTTGAAAAAAGCATGAAGTCTCCTAGATCATGGAACTACTTGTCAGTCACTTAGAAAGCTTGTCCAGCCTGCATAATGAATGCAAGCAGCATTGTAAGACTGTCAGTATCTTAATCAGTTTGTTATAATTTTCACACATGATATGAAACAACATATTGTCTTGGTAATTATGAGGCTTATCAGCAAAATCATTATTGGCGGGAAATTTTATTAGGATCTGTAACTGGTTTTGTGTACTGTCTGAGGAGACTTTATCTCCCATTGTTTTTGCATGCTAAGATATAATTAAGAGAACAGAATTATAGAGATGCTGTGAAGTGAACAGGCCCAGGGGAAACACACAGAACTGCGGAGAGCTATAAACTGAAGATACGTCTCTGAAATGTTTATAAAATTATTGTGGAAAACTAAAAAATATGCTTGACAAGATTTTGAAAATTTGGAAAACCGACACAAAGGTAAAATTGTGTGAAGACAGCGAGATAAAGATTTTCCATGTGATGGATTTCAATTATAACTAAGAAAATAGGAAAGGTAAAGTAGAAGATAAAGATTGCTCAGAACTAAGCAGGAAAGTTGTGTAAAAGAGCAGTCCATGGGGAATGAAAGTGTCATTGCCCTAGGAAAAAAGTTGCTTAATGCTCTGATAAAGTAGAAAATCATTTAAGATATCTTTAATTTGCATAGCTAGTGAATGCTAAGGGAAAGATGCACTGTATGCTTAAAAAAATTTGCCTTCTAGCTGGATTTTCCATGGTTCTGAACAAGATTGAGATAGAATAAATCAATGCCAGCAAAAAAGGGTTTTTATTTTACCCACACACATGTCTAAGCAGACAAAGATGTATGGCAAGGAAATAAATAAAAGCCAGAAACAAAACAAATTAAAGAAGGAAAGAAAAATCAGCAAATTAGACATAACCAATACACCAGGACCGTTTTATTAGACCTCAACTGATGGTTAAGTGGTCATTATATTGCATGCATAATAATATTAAAAATAAATTCAATAATATACTGCGCCTGTAGCCTTAATCTTTTCCCTGTTACAGAGGAAATAAATGCAAAAGTATGTCAGCAAAAGCAAATCTGAGTAGAACAGTCAAAACATAAGAAACAATTTTCTTACTTTTAGTGCTAAGAAATGCTTAGTTGTTCATTTCCATCCTCCCAAAGACTGTTCTTTTGCAATGCATCCTGTATGCTGCATTTTGTGGTCAGATGCCAAAAAGCACGAACAAAGAATACATCCATCACGACAAGGAGGAAGACAAATGTTAGCCTACACAAAAGATTTTCTGGAGATGCAGTTTTTATAATAAAAGATAGAGAGAAATGGAAGTGCTGTTCAAATCTGCATATATGTTTTGAGATTGTATGCACATACATATATATACTGACCCTGTTTGCCAGTGATAAGGAAATCCTGCTCTGCTAAAGAATAAAAAACCCCCAACATAATCATGCCCTATGCTTACCTCAGTCTTATTTTCCTTGGATCTGTATATTTATTCTTTAACCTTACATATGCCAAAGCATTTTCATTGATCTATTTACATGGCAAGTGTTACAAATCTTAGTTATTAATGAGTTACAAGTTGAAAATCCAGTCTGCCCTTTAGTTATAACTGTGATATGGCTGGGCACCAGGGCTGTGACATTAATTCCATGGGTGGTCCAGGAACTCCCCATCCAGCCATCTGCATGCATGAGATAACTGCTTTGAGACAAAGGACCTACTTTTAAACAGCTGACTTACTGCGCCACTAGCTACTTTCACCAAGCAGCTGCCTGATTTTTACAGAAGCTCCCCAGGTGGGAATTTTGGACAGTTCTAACAATTCTCCCAACCAACTGCTGTGCCTTGTCCAAACATTGTCCTTAAATGTGCTCATTAATATCCCATGTGAAGTATCTCAAAGACTCCCAGGCAGTTCCTGCTGCAGAACTGGTCAAACTGTACATGAACAAAACATTTATAAAGAGCCAATAGAAAACTGCTCATGCAGATGAAAAATGTTCACATGGGACAGCATTTTGTACTTAATTAAGATATTTGAGAGGTGTTTTGCATGTAGTTTATTAAACAATAGAAGTGGGTTATTCATATGCTGGAGCTGTCACGAAGGACTATGGAGTCCCTGGAATCTCAGCCAATCCAGCTGAAGATGCCACTGCAATGATCATTGCAATGAGACTCTCATTGCCATCAGACAGCAGCTGATCATGCTTTTCAGGAGATTTCATTTCCCATTGGAGTGTTATCCTTAACCGCGATACCAATAAATTAGTTTTGCCTTTTAATAAGATACTGCAGTTCTGTGGATCATACGAAAGTCATGTAAATGACAAGGGTATGCTTGGTGACATACTTTAACATGGTGTGAGTCTTAGCATGCCTAGGACTGTGCTAAAGTTCTCTGGAAATGACAAAAACCTACATTAAATTATCTCTCTTTATTCATCAAGTAAAAATTAAAATCTTGAGTCATATTTCTTAGTAATCTTGGCTTTTCAAAAGAAAGTAATATTGCAAAATGGGGTTTCTTTTGCTCTAGAAGAGGCAAAGAATAAGAGATTAATATTTAACCTTTTTTATAGTATCACAAAGTTATTAGAAACTGCTCTAGGTAAAGAAGCAGCCATCAGTAGAGCTAATCAATTGGAATACTTCAGAGGCATGCCTTCAGCTTATCAGTGTGGCCTTTCTGATGTTAGTGTTTAAGCAGAAACATTCTTATTGTATACTGAAATAACCTTGAATCTCCAATCCTGTGATATACTGTCACATAGACTGCTTTTAAATGTCCACTACAGCCCACACAACTGAATTAGCATAAACGGTGTCATTCAGAGTTTCTTTGTGCTTCAATACAAAAGGAACTAAGTAATCCAAAGCTTCCAGACATTATAGTGACATGCACAAACCTTTGTTAAAGGCTTTGTTAAACCTAAATTTAGACCTTTACTTAACTATGAGCTATTACTGTTAACTGAATTCAAATGGTTCAGCACATTGTATCTCATTACTCACTTATTTTTAGTGAAAAAGAAACTGTAGTTTCAGTTAACTGGACCTATTGCCAAAACTACCATTTGATTTGAAAGCTAATAGTTTGTATGACTTTGCACTAGGGTAACTATAAAAGTTCATAGCATTACAAGACAATAACAAGGTCATATCAGTTTGTACCAGTTCCCATTTATGTTGCAAGGTTTGTCACAAGAATGGGTTAGAGTTGTGTTATTTTCTGTTCTCATTTAGTTCTGCCTATAAAAGGATGAGTCAAAAAAAAAAAATCAGAATTTTAGTTCCTCCTGTTTCTAATGCTTAACATGTTCTGCAGTTTCTGGTAGAATCATGAATCTTCTTACTTTTTTTCAGTGTTCTGTTTCGAGTAACTTTAGTGTTTGAGACACTGTGACAGTATTTAAGTTCTGGATGAGTATTTTAATTCTCACAACCTTATGACTACTGTGGACTAGTTAAACAATGAACACATGCAGTGCTGATAAGCAGTTATGAAAATTCCATACTCCTTTTTTTACTTAGAGCTTGATTTTGGGAAGCAGTTTCCATTTTCTGCTTATGATAAATTGTAGGCATAATTAGTTAGGTACTTTGTTGTCTGGCTTGCTCATTGCAACACTAACGACGTTAACCCTAATGTCAACACAATGAATTACTTCCAGGAGTCCTGGATGTGAAATGCAAATGCTGAACACTTAAGGGGAAAAAAAAAATAACAAACCCAAACCAAAACCACCAAACACACACCTCTGTGAACCTTGTGACCAAAACCATAAAATTAACCCAGTTGTATAAAATGAGAAGCTTATAAGTTTTATAGTGGTTTCTAATTTTGGTAGCTTCAATCCTGACATATCCCTCTAAAAGCTAATGATTTTCTTTGTCCAAAAGTGAAAAGTAACCAAGTTTGGAAGTATTCACATGTATATGTTAACATATAATTTTCTGCTTATGATCTTAATTTTAATTTCTCTGTATATTATATTCTTCAAAAGTACTGTATATTACTGCATACATATAAGTTTGTCACTTTCTCTGTCTATCACTTCAGAATGATTAAAATTCATAATGATTACAGTTGAATTATATGGCCTGGAAATTCTGTGGTGCCTCGAATATTTACTATTGTGCGATTTTTCAGAAAAGAAGCTAACATAAATCTTAATTTTAGTTAGCTTGCATTTCATTTTGCCCTTTTATTGGTAGATGTCAAATTCCAAACTGAAGAAGATTTGAGGTTTTATAACCAGAGCTAAAAGCAAATGTTGCAAAGGCAATTTAAAATAATAAAATAAAACTTAAGAAGTATTTGCCATGTGTTCTGTAGTGGATCATTTTTTCAATATGAAAAAGAACAAAGGAATAGTTAGACTCAATAATTACAAATAAAATTCACCTTAACAGATGCAGATTTGTTCTGATGTTGTGGGAGATGCTAATAAAAATGGCTTGTAAAATCTTAAACAGGAACAGTGAATCTCAGGTGTATGATAACATCCCCTAAATTTGTATTTTGTCATATTGGGCAACTTTCTTAATTTGACACCATATATTAGATTTGAAATAATAGAATTGGTGATTAACATGACAGAGTGTTTATGCTTTCTTTTCTAGTTTATGGACAGAACTAATTATTTCCCCACTATTAATCCAGGCTTCCAAATAACTGAGTCATTCACACAGTTATATTTTTTACAGGGTTGTGGGCTCTTCAATAGACCATTCCACAGCTCCATAAATTTGCATTTCACAACAAACAGTAAGACAAAGGCATGAAGAAAAGCTTTACAGTTTTCTAGTTCTTTAAAATGTATGTGAATGCCTCAAGGTTTTGGTTGGTTTTGTTTTGTTCTTTGTTGTTTATTTTTATTATTATTATTTTCATCATTGTTTATGTTCTGCATTATAATTATCAAATTATGGGTTCTTCTGTGAGGCCAAGTCAGATGGGACTGTCCAACTGAACACCAGCTGAGCCACCAGCATATCAAACCATCAGTCGGGTTGCTTTATTGGCTGCTCTGTGTTAGCCCTTCAGAGAACTTATGTATTATATTAAGAAGTGCTCTAACATGAGTTGCAGCTCTGTCCTTACCATCAAAGGTACACTTACTAGAGGGAGAGAGGACACTTAACACCAGCTACCTCATGCCTTTCTTGAGCAGAGCAAAGAGAGTGTGGCAGCACAAGTTAGAGGTTCGTGTGTCAGAGCTGGTTGTTGTGGTTTAAGCCTAACTCACGCAGCCTGTTCTCTCCCTCACTTCCCCCTCTTTCTTCCCCCGGCTCCTGGGTGGATGGGAAGGAGAATCGAAAAGAATGCAAGTCCCACAGGTTGAGATAAGAACAGTTTAGTAACTAAGGTATAACACAAACCACTGCTGCTACCACCACTAATAATAATGACAAGGCAAATACAAGGAAAGAAATACAATTCTCACCACCTAATACCAAGCCCGACCAAGCAGTGCACCCCCCACCCTTCCGGGTCTCTGCTCTCTGCTTTCCATCCCGGGCAAGATGTGCTGTGGTATGGAATAACCTCTTTGGCTAGTTTGGGTCAGGTGTCCTGTCTCTGCTTCCTCCCGGCTTCCCCTCCTCCCTGACAGAGCATGAAACTCAGAAAGTCCTTGGCCAGACCAAAACATCACTAAGCAGTAACTGAAAACACTGGTGTTATCAGCACTGTTCCGAGGCCCAAAATCAAAAACACAGCACTACACCAGTTACCAAGAAGGAGAAAAATGACTGCTGCTGCTGAACCCATGACATTATCCACCCCTTATTCCATACCATTCACGTCATGCTCAGATCCCACATTTTCAATATACCATCACATGTACATGTATACATCCACACACACACAGAAAGGGAGAGAGATCATCCCTTAGTGCGTGGACCAATCCCTATAAAGCTTCTGAGTCCATTCAGTCCATGATATCAGGCTCCATCTCTTGTAACAGCCTTTCAGAGCAGGAAAGGCTGTGTGCAGTGTTCACACTCGTGAATAACCTGGGCAACAGTGTCCATTGCTAAGTCCACCCCTCGATCATGAGTCCATCGGTATGCTGCATCTCTGCCCTGATGGCCTGAAGCATCATGGGCCCACCAGGCTCAAAGTAATTCACTCTCCTCTCCAGCAGTTTCTGCAGCTTGTCGTTGGGGACTCTATACAGCTGCCTTCCATCTGTGATTCTTCCAAAGCACTGGAGGGGCCCAATGGACTAGATACTCGCTTATACAGTCCCACACACCCTGCCACTCATGGCTGTCCAGCTGCAGGGAAAATCTCTTGGTCATCCTACATTGTAGTCTAAACCCAGACAATGCCCACACCCCACTCTGCTTAACTCTCGGGACTAGACAAAATGGTTGTGGGTAAAACACACTGTGTATGCATGCCAACACTGTGGTCCCCACCACAATCAGCAGGCAGGTCTCAAGGGTACCCAAAGGCCATTCAAATCCTTCAGAACTCTCAAATGAGGCTGCTGTACTTGTCACTGGGGCTGGTGTAGGTGGTGTGCTTGCCAGCTCTCTCACCACCGCTGCCCTTTGTCTGAGTCCAGCTCTCCCTCCTCTGCCTTGCTGGGAAGTGCTGCGTGGTCTCCTGCATCGTCCTGGGGCTCGGGCTCATGGGGCTCTGCGGGCGGCTGCTGGGGAATGCTCTCGGCCACCACGGGGCTGGGCTTGGCTGCAGTGCTCGGCTTCTCCATTGTCTCCTCCCACTGCTCGGCAGCCATCGGGCTGGGCTTGGTGGGGGGGCTCGGCTCCTGCTCCCCGGCACCGCTCCCCCCGGCCGTTTCGATGGCCTGCGGCTCCCGGGGCTGCCCCCCCTCGGCTCCCAACAGCCTCACGAAGACGAAGGCAAAAACGAGGGCCAGGACGGGGAAGAGCAGCCGAACTGCCAGGTACACATCCGCCCCCTGCTTCTGAAGCCCGCCCGTATTACAAGCCATTCCAATAAAGTACAATAAAACAAGAACCTTAACCCAAAACCCATATCCGAAAAATGCTAAGATAACAAATACCGGCTGTAAGTAAGGTACAACAGGCTGAAACCATGAACTCAAGAGAATCAAGAGCAACAACTCTGAGAGCCAATAAATCAGCATTGTGGCGAGTGGCTATTAATCCTGTCGTTATCTCAACCCTTAGAGCCCCACGTTGGGCGCCAAAAAGAACTGTCGTGGTTTAAGCCTAACTCACGCAGCCCGTTCTCTCCCTCACTTCCCCCTCTTTCTTCCCCCCACCTCCCAGTGGGATGGGAAGGAGAATCGAAAGAATGCAACTCCCACAGGTTGAGATAAGAACAGTTTAGTAACTAAGGTATAACACAAACCACTACTGCTATCACCACTAATAATAATGGCAAGGCAAATACAAGGAAAGAAATACAATTCTCACCACCTAATACCAAGCCTGACCAAGCAGTGCACCTCCCACCCTTCTAAGTCTCTGCTCTCTGCTTTCCATTCTGGGCAAGACGTGCTGTGGTATGGAATAACCTCTTTGGCTAGTTTGGGTCAGGTGTCCTGTCTCTGCTTCCTCCCGGCTTCCCCTCCTCCCTGCCAGAGCATGAAACTCAGAAAGTCCTTGGCCAGACCAAAACATCACTAAGCAGTAACCAAAACACTGGTGTTATCAGCACTGTTCCGAGGCCCAAAATCAAAAACACAGCACTACACCAGCTACCAAGAAGGAGAAAAATGACTGCTGCTGCTGAACTCACGACACTGGTTTTAGTTGTTTATCTGGTTTATCTAACCAGGTTTCTCTAGCAAAATGAGTGCATAAAGACATGATATTCCTGATGTTTCAAATATTAAACATTAAAAATAAAGGGGGAAAAAAACCCCAAGAAATAATAATTAGAAAAAAGTATATTCAAAAACCTGTGCACCTGACTATGTCACCATTTGTGGGTTTGAATCTGTGCACTTTCCTGAGCACTTTTCCCCATTATGTTAGTGCAGTGTAAAAGGAAAGAATTTTTTTCCTATCAGAGAACCTCAGATGACTTCAGATTGCTGGTTAAATGCTAACATAGAAATATAGAATAGTTAGGTTTAGAAAGGACCTTAAGATCATCTAGGTCCAACCTCCCAGCCATGGGCAGGGACACCTCACACTAAACCATGCCACCCAAGGCAATGTCCAATCCAGCCTTGAACAGAGCCAGCAATGGGGCAATCACAACTTCTCTGGGCAATCCATTCCAGTGCCTCACTACCTTCACAGTAAAAAATTTCCTCCTTATATCCAATCTAAACTTCCCATGTTTAAGTTTGAACCTGTTAGCCCTTGTCCTATCACTGCAGTCCCTAATGAAGAGTCCCTTACCAGCATCCCTATTGGCCCCCTTCAGATACTGGAAGGCTGTTATGAGGTCTCCACACAGGCTTCTCTTCTCCAGGCTGAACAGCCACAACTTTCTCAGGCTGTCTTCACACAGGAGGTGCTCCAGTTCCCTGATCATCCTCGAGGCCCTCCTTTGGACTTGTTCCAACAGTTCCACATCCTTTTTATGTTGAGGGCACCTGAACTGAACACAGTACTCCAAGTGAAGTCTCACAAGAGAAGAGGGGCAGAATCACCTCCTTCGACCTGCTGGTCACACTCCATTTGATGCAGCCCAGGATACGATTGGCTTTCTGGGTTGCAAGCGCACACTGCCCGCTCATGTTCATTTTTTCATCGACCAACACCCCAAGTCTTTGTCCGCAGGGCTTCTCTCAATCTCTCCCCTGCCCAACCTGTAGCTGTGCCTGGGATTGCTCCAAACCAGGTGGAGGACCTTGCTCTTGTCATGGTTAAACTTCATCAGGTTGGCATCAGCCCACCTCACAAGCGTGTCAAGGTCCCTCTGGATGGCATTCCTTCCCTCCAGCATATCAAATGAGCCACACAGCTCGGTGTCATTGGCAAGCTTGCTCAGGGCACACTCAATCCCACTGTCCATGTCACTGACAAAGATGCTGAACAGCACTCTCCCAATACCTATCCCTGAGAGACACCACTTGTGACTGGTCTCCAGCTGGACATGGAGCCATTGAGCACAACTCTTTGTGTGCAGCCATCCAGCCAGTTCTTTATTCACTGAGTGGTCCACCTATCAAATTGATGTCTCTCCAACTTAGAGACAAGGATGTCATGTGAGACAGTGTCAAACGCTTTTGCACAAGTCCAGGTAGATGACATCAACTGCCCTGACCCTGTCCATCTGTTCCGTAGCCCCACCATAGATGGCCACCAGATTGGTCAGGCAGGATTTCTCCTTAGTGAAGCCATGCTGGCTGTCACCAACCACCTTGTTGGTTTTGATGTGCCTTAGCATGCCTTCCAGGAGAATCTGCTCCAAGATTTTGCCAGGTACAGAGATGAGACTGTCTGGTCTGTAGTTCCTCTGCTCATCCATTTTCCTCTTCTTGAAAATGGGGGTTATATTTCCCTTTTTCCAGTCATTGGGAACTTCACCTGACTGCCATGATTTTTCAAATATGATGGACAGTGACTTAACATACTCCCACTGAAAGCAAAGCACAGCAGCTGTCAAGAAAACAGGAAACTGATGAGAAAATGTAACATCATGGGAAACATTTGGATATGGTTTCAGGATCAGTGGGGCTGATCAGAAGGCCTGAATTTCTGGTTCATATTTGATACTGAAAATTCACCATCATCCATAGAAACATTCCAGAAATTTCTCTCTTGAGGCATACTTTGGCTTTAATAAAAAAAAATCTTAATAGTAAGTATTAAGACATGGAAATTCACAGCATAATGTTCACTTTGAGCTGCAGCACAATTTTATATCGACCTGATTAAATCAGATCTGGATGATGAAAATGGTAGCTGCTGTCTTTTTTGGTAAACATCCAGGGGGGAATACCAAGTGACATTTACTTTGTTCCTATTTCATGTCTGTTTCAGATTTCTCCAGGGCCTCTTTCTTGTCTACAGTTATTTTTAGATCTACTTACAACATGGTTTTAGAGGCTGCATTGTACCTGCAGCAAAACCGTAAGAGAGAACTATAAGACTATGCAGGTCCTTTAAGAATAAGATGTGGTAGTAAAAGAAGTCATCTTCTTACAGCTCACACAGAACTTAGTCAACATCTTGTTGCAGATCTTTCATCTAACCATGCACCTGCTTTTAAAAGTAGCATATACACAAGAATACATTATAGATAATAATCAAATTAATCTTAAATGTTGGTCTGCCAGTTTAGCTGTAGAAACACGAGGCACTGTGGTTCTCAGGTTTAGTTAAACAGAGGTGCTAAACAGATCCCAAGGATAATTTCTACATATACTGCACTCATCTGGGAATATACAACTTCTGTGGGGGGGGAGCTGTCTGTTACTGGGCAAGACCGCTGACAAAAACAGGCTGACCATGTGACTGACGGAAAAGTTTTTTTTTTTTTTTTTTTAATTAAACTTCTGTGTTTCCATATGCTTATCAGATGGCTTATATAGTTAGGGTGGGATTAAGGTAACTTAATTTAAGTGTCAGAAACATGTTCCACATTTAAATCCATCACCCAGACTCCTTTTGAGTCAATAGAGTGCAATATGTAACTAATCATGCTCTGAAATTTTTCATATACTAATTTTTTCAGTTATCCAAACCTTCAAATATGCATTCCACTCAATATTGATTGTAAAATGATTTTGGGATACTTAGCTTGGATTTAAACACTTATAGTGTAAATGAACAATATTAAGAACAATGGGAACAATTGCCATTTTGTCTGTATCGTACATTTCTTGTTTATTGTAGAGCTTTCTTCAAGAAGTGAAACTGAACTTACTGTTTTTTGTTTTCCTGGTCAGATTTGCTGAAAAATAAACCCCTTCACTATATCAAGCTGAGATAAAAATTAGTTCAACAAACCTATGCAAATTCTTATCTTGGGTATTTATTTGCTTTTAAATAGTCAGATGTCATGTAAGCTTTTCAAATATTGTTGCACCTTCAAATGGAAAAATTCAACCACTACAAAACTATGTTTGGGAACAACCAGTCAGATTCTGAACATCTGATTAATTTCACTTTTATAATACTCCCTCATTTTTTGTGTAGAAATATTCACAAGGAAAGGCTTAAGTGTTCTGATATGCTTGGAGAATAGCCATTTCTTCATACAAATAAATGCATTTGCAAACATTAAAAAATTATTTCTGCCAAAAGGACAACACCTGCTACTGTGATCACTGCAATGGCTGATTCAGCAGAAATCCCGCTGCCCTTGGAATTCCTTTATCTTATTTAGTGCTGCTCAATCAATTTTCAAGAGAAAATGGGTCTTTTAAACAAATGACCTGGCTGCTTGCCATAGGGGAAGTTTCCCCTTTCGCTAGAGGGCTCAAGGTCCTTGATTTTTACCTCTATCTCTTATTTTGGCTCATTTGACTCATATATAACATTAAGCAGCTTCCCGGCTGACAGACAAGGCCATCTCATCATACGGTAAATGGCAATACACTCCATTACACAGTAAGTTTAAAATCACAGTCCCACTGAGAAAGCTGTGTTCAGAAATTAAATGCCTCTTCTGAAAGATCAGCCACCAGCTAAACAAGTTTGTTGGGGAGAGCCCACCTACCTTAGTAGCAGTTTCAGGGGAACTTCTTGCAGTCATGCAGAAGAGAATACTTCCATGGAGTATTCTCCTCTGCATGACTGTATTTCTTTGTGTTCATTCTCTCCTATTCTATAATTACCTCTCACCCTTCAGATGTTGCCACTTCTACCGCTTCCTCTCCATTCCTTCCCAGCATCTAGACATGCACTTGCAGCTTGTATGGAGGACAGTATTAATTTTTACCCATTAAAGTGTCAGTTTGGTGAAAATGACTGATCTGCGTTTAAACGTCATGTACAATAATAGCCATACATTGTTGTAGCCACAATTCAGTCAAAAAAATCCAAAAGGATTTTAGAGACCAAAAAATTTATATGCACAGTTAGTGGGTACAGTCACTTTTTGCTGTTTTGTTTGTCCATTTGATTTTTTTTTTTTTTATTCATAAACCTTGGGACTAGACATAGAAAATATTAAAGAATGTTCATATTTAGTACAGAACAACTTGTTTCAGGAGGCAGAGATTTTTTTCTTTATATAAAAAACTCCAGAATTAGCATATTTTCTCACTGGAGAATGGGACAACCCCAATCCATAAAAAATCAAAGGAAAGACATGCAGCTGCTCTTCTTATTTAAATATTTGTAAACTTTTTTAATGGTCATAGATGAGAAGCCCTAAGAGAAAGAGATTACTGCTCTATCAAGATCATCAGAAGAGTCAATGTTCCGGATGAGACTGAAAGAATATTTAAGTGTTTATCATGTGACAGGGAATGAGAGCCTGATATCACTATTGGACTACCATTGCTGAGTTAATATGCAAAATTAACAACCTAAGAAAAAGAAAAGGTATTTGTTGCATTCATCAGATGTTGTTCATTGTGTACTTTATTTCATGTAGCTTATACTCTTCATATGCACATAGCTATACAAAATATGCAATGGAAAATGTGCATATATGAAATAATAAAATGCAGTTACAGAGACAAGTTGCTAATTATTCACCTTCCTTTGCTCAAATTCAAAATTTGCTCTAATTGTTGTGGATTTTTTATAGAATCTGAAAACTCTCATCATAGTCACTTTATCTAAATCTCAGCCACAACACTGCATACAACATTAAGCAAAAAAAACAAGTGAAGGGGAAAAAAGCATTTACACCATTCCTTAAGAGCGTTAAATTCACTGGAGCAGAAATTATGTGCAAAAGCTTATCATCAGCTATCAGCCAGATGTGAAAATATCCTGCACCCAGAAATTTAAGAGGGTACAGATGGTACAGCAAGCAAAATGCCCAACCCAGAATTCCATGTCCAAGAACTATAAACATAAATCAAATTATATATTTATATATAAAAAGGTTTCAGTACAAATAATATAAGTTTAAATTTTATCCCAAGGCTAGAAGTTTAATTGACTGCATAAGAGCATAACATGGGAGTTGTGAGGTATGCAAAATATCAGCCATGCTGCAATGTTTTAAATGGAATATAAAAGGGAAATTGATGAGGTAGGAAGGCTAACCAAGACATGTTTATAATATCCCAGATGTAGGATGAAAAATATTTGGGCAAAGATTTTCCCAGCTGGCATAATAAAATATCTTCATATTTTGGGAAGGACTAGCCAGTCTATAATAATATTTTACCTAAAATGCTATTAAAGATCAAATATGAGTAGAAAACAATAAACTAGAATCCAGAAATTCTCACTAAATTAAAATCTGCCATCTTTTTTTGGGAAGTACTGCTTTCCTGAAAAAAAAGGATCAAGAATCTAGTATAATACCTCTGTAGGTCACTGGAGAAAGGTAGCAAAGATCTATTTCATGGAAATTTTATTAATGTGGAAAATATTCTAGGCACCAAAGGAAGTGATAAGTAGTCTTATAAAGGGAATATATATCTAACGTGAATCTGAATCTTACTAATTATTAATCTTTGACATAAAATTGAGTGACTGCATAAGCAAGACTTCTCCTTTACTTAAAAAAACATTGAAGTGATAAATTCTGAGGAAACTGAACCTGAAATCTATACAAAAAGGATATACATTGTACTGTACTCTTTTCTGACATTGTTTTGAACCTTTAATTTTTGATAGAGAATTATTACAGGCAGCAGAGTCTAAGGGAAAAGATTTTTTCCACTCACTCTGATACGGAAGGAAAAAATAAGCTCTAATAAGGTAATTTATGTTCTGACTTGGTGACTCCTTTTTATTACACTTCTTCAAATACGTTTTATACAGGTTTTTTTAAAGAAGTCTAAGAAGAAAATGGCATGGGAAGTAGGTCTGTCATCTCATGAATTAATATTGCTATGCAACCAGAAGCATTTTTATTACAGTAAACTGTGGTGCAACCAAAACAAAATGAAGTCATGGTAGGCTTCTGAGGTTTGTTTGGGAGTTTGGTTGTCGGTCTTTAACACTTCCAAACATCAAAGCCTGCTCAGAGCTCACTTTTTGAGACTGGATCCAATGGTAATGAAAATAGTTAAGCTTCAGTTTTGGAAGCTGGGATATTGAACAGAACAGAGTTCTAGGAATCAAAAGGGCAATTCAGATTTATCTGTGGACAGGAAAGTGGGGACTGGAGAAAGATCCGTCATAGTGAATTTGTTTGATTGGCTTGGAAAGTTAAGGACAGTTGCTTTTTCATGCTCACTGGTCCTCCCAAAAAACTGAATTCATAAGCATTATTGTAGAATCATAGAATCGCAGAATGGTTTGAATTGTAAAAGGCATTAAAGACCAACTAGCAGTATGATTTTGGAACGTTAAACATATTTACAAATACATATATGCTTTAGCATGTGTTTTCAGTAGTGCGTGGACAAGACTTGCTGAGAGTGCACTCAGTCCCGCTGTCCATGTCACTGACAAAGATGTTAAACAGCGCTGGTCCCAGTACCAACCCCTGAGGAATGCCATTCGATACTAGTTTTCACTTAGACATCGAGCCATTGATTGCAAAGCTTTGAGTGCTGCCATCCAGCCTATTCCTTATCCGCTGAGTGGTCAATCCATCAAATCCTTATCTCTTCATTTTAGACACAAGGATGTCATGCAAGATAATACCAACAAGCCCAGGTAGATGATGTTGGTTCTCTTCCCTTCTCCACCAATGCCGTGGCCCCATTGTAGAAGATCCCAAATTTTGGCAGGCATGATTTGCCCTTAGTGAAACCTTATTGGCTGTCACCAGTCACCCCCTTATTTTCCATGCGTCTTAGCATAGTTTCCAGGAGGATCTGCTCCATGATCTTGCCAGGCACTGAAGGGAGGCTGACTGGCTTGTAGTTCCCCCGGTCTTCCTTGTTTTCTTTAGAAAATGTGTTATGTTTCTTTTTTTTTTTTTCCCATCAGCAGGAGCTTCACTGGACTGCCACAACTTCTCAAATATGATGGACAGTGGCTTAACCACTTTGTCCACCTGTTGCCTTAGGACCTGCAAATGCATCTCATCAGTTCCCATGGACTTGCGCACCTTCAGGTTCCTTCGATGTTCTCAAACCTGATCTCTCCTACAGCAGGAGGTTCTTCATTCTCCCAGTCCCTGCATTTGCCTTTTGTGACTTGGGCAATGTGGCTAAAACACTTGCCAATGAAGACTGAGACAAAATACTCATTAGGCACCTCAGTCTTCAGTATGCCCTGGGTTACTGTGTCTGCCATTCCCTTCCAGGGAGCGTCTGCATTTTCTCTCACCTTACTTTTGTCCACAATGTATGGAAGTTTTTCACGTTGCCCTAAATGTCCTTGGCTGGACTCAGTTCTGTCAGGGTTTTAGCCTTCTTGGCTGCTCTGACAGTTTCTCTGTATTCTTCCAAGACTATCTGTCTTTGCTTCCACCCTCTGTAAGCTTCCTTTTTTACAATGGAGTTTGTCCGGGAACTGCTCGTTCATCCATGCAAGCCTCCTGGCATCTTTGCCTGACTTCCTCTTTGTTGGGATGCTCCTGAGCTTAGAGAAGGTGATCCTTGCATATTAATGAGCTTCCTTTGGCCCCTCTTCCTTCCAGGACTTTATCCCATTGTATCTACCAAGCTAATGTCTGCTCTCCTGAAGTTCAGGGTAACAAGCTTGCTGCGTGCTCTCCTCATTGCCCTGAGGTTGCACTCCACCATTTCATGGTCACTGCAGCCAAGGCTGCCTTCGGGTTTTGCATTACCTGCCAGCTACTCCCTGTTGGTGAGAACAAGGTCCAGCATAGCACCTCTCCTTGTTGGCTCCTCTATTGCTTGGAGAAAGAAGTGATTATCAGTGCATTCTAGGGACCTCCAGGATTGTTTATGCCCTGCTGTGTTGTCTCCTCCAAGAAATATCGAAGTGATTGAAGTACCCCATGAGGACAAGACTTTGAGAAGGAAATAAAAATCTTACTCCAAAATAAAAAGCACTCATCACTTAAGCTGAGGACTTTATGAATTGCCTACATGCCTGAAGATGGTAGCTGAATATTTATTTTTTAGACATTGAAAAGTCATGGAAGTCAAAAGCAAAATACTGACTGACCTTCAGAAAAAGTTGAAAAAAGGAGAGGAAAAGGGAAAATGAAGTTCTCCGAGGCCAATCCAACAAAATAATTTATATATAGAAGACAACGTGGATGAGTTCAATAAAGAAAATACATAGTGAAAAGGACTTAAAGAAGAAATGGTCAAAAGTGTTGCAAAAAGTATTACCTAAAGATGAAGAGGACATATGCATTTATGCTGAGTGTAAAGTGGCAGAAAAAGCAATGACTGAGGAACAAAAGAATGGGATACATTCGGTTTATGATAAGCTAAAACCAGTGAGGAGAAATTCTTACTTCCAGAAAACATACACAGTACTGCACAATGCCTGTGATTATTTTCTTGAGGTTAATTTCTATATAGTTAACAACAGCAGGATAAAAAAATGCTTAAATTAATGACCTCTGAGTGTTAAATTCTTTCTTCCCCACATTTCAGGACTCATAGTTGTGACTATTATGATTTATGCCATGTGAACCATCAGTGAGGTTAATTTCATATTGTGTCCTCTCTTTTTTAACAATAATAAAATAGACTTTTTTCCCTAATACACATCTGAAAAATAGTTTTTAGGTCAAATTAAATTAATATCCTACTATCAATACATATAGGAAATGCTTCATATATTGTCACAAATGTCATTGCACAAAAGTGAAACACTGAAACATTAAAGAAACATTAGACATCCATCATTGCATAAGGAAATGTTTTTCTTCTTAATGGCACCAAGAAAACTGGTGCAAATTAATTTATAAAGAACAAAGTCATGATTTCTTTTTTGAGGAATTTTATAGTAATGCATATGGACATTTTAACATTTCTGCATATTCCAAAGAAAAAAAATGTAAGAGAAATAAGCCTAAGAGGACTGCGCTGATGTTATGTTTTTTGTTACGTTCAAGAAAGTTATTTTCTCTCCTTCTTTGTTCTTCCTTTATGGATTTAGTTCCTATTATATATGTCTACTGAAATTCCACAGTATTTTTAATTTTTATCCTTTACATTAACCTTCAAAAGAAAGAAACTTAAGGAACAGGAGGGGGATGATAAAGTGTCTGCTAAATTATTTGAATATGTAACCTTTCATGAAGGTGGAACAGATCTGATGTTCAATAGTCCAAACTAAATATTCGTGTTCACACATTGTTCCATCAGAGTAATAAGGAACTGAGCTTCCAGGGTGAAAGAAATAGGAAGTATAACTTTTTTTATTATTATTTTTATTTTTGTGTCAGTACCCTGAAAACACTCATTCTGATTTAAACATCAGAAAGAGCTCCTTTACAGAAAGTTATGTGATTCAAGTGGTCTGTATAACCAGCAACCTTCTTGTCTGCATGTGGAATGAGTGTATGTATTTCTTTTTGTATTTCCTAAGCAATCCCTCTTGTCTCCATCTTTCAAATAGCATTAGAAGCTAACCTCTTTATTGATTGCAATTACCGCTAGTGATGAAGTTATAGGTCTGTTGAGTGTTTCAGTGACTAGTCAAGTATTCAATTGAAAGGGGTGAGGAATTCTCATTAGTATGTCAATTATTTGTGTTTTTCTGTAAGACTGTGGTCAGTTGATTGAAAGAAGATCAATAAAGGCCTGTGGGATTGAAAGAGTTTACAAGGAAGTAACCAAATTGTATAGAATCGCTATTACATAATGAGTATCTTTGAGTAACAGCATAAGCCTCTTTCTATGCACAGTACATCAAGGGAAAGGCTTTCCTATGACATAGATAGAAAATGGCCACATTAAAAGTAACCTGTCATTGTACAGTGCAATGAACAGATACATCCATATTATTCTTTCTTTTTCTGTATTATTTGTATTCACTCAAATGCTCACACAAATCTTTTAAAATAGAAGACAGGATTGAGAGATCTTTATTAAAGATCTTCCTTCTTATGCCACAGAAGACTATATTCCACTATTATACCTATTTGAAATATCTTTCCTGGAAATACTATCAAAGATTCCACAGAGAACAGAGTTTCTTAGGGTTGTACATAAATTTATAATGCAAGTTTTGCTCTGAAATCATAGAGAGAACAGACAAAGGCATGGAACAGACCTACCTGAAACCAGAATCCTACCTAGATTCACCTATCTAGAAAAAGAAAGAGAACCTTTGCTGGCAGATTGGCTGACTTGGCGTTTCACACTTCAGACTGATAAACTTGAGGGGTGGGGGGCCAAAGCTGTAATGCTTGTGTACTCATAGCAACAGGGTGGACAAACACACCTATCAAAGTAGTGAGGAATAATACCCAACCCTCCAAAAAGGTCCCACCAAAAAGGTGAAACAGCCAACATTGCAGCTGAAGTTTCTCTGTGTCAATGTGCACAGCATTGTGAACAAATATGAAGAACTGTGAGCCATGGTGCAGCTGGAAAAATATTATCTCATCACTGTACTGAAACTTGGTGAGATGAATCACATGGTTGGAGCGTTGCAGTTGATTACTATAAACTGTTCAGGAGGGAGAGGCAAGGAAGAAGGGATGGGGAGGGAGGGGGTTGCCCTCTTTGACCAAACCAACAAAGGAAACCTCATGGTTAGTGTTTACTACAGGGCAACTGATCAAGGGGAGCCTGTTGACAAAGTATTCTTCAACTACAGAAAGCATCATGCTCCATGTTTCCATCTCTTTGTACCCATCCATTAGATACTGGAACATGGTGGTAAGGTCTCACTTGTGCCTTCTTTTCTCAAGGCTGAACAAACCCAGTTCTCTTAGTCTTTCCTCATATGGTATCTTTCCCAGTCCTTTGATCATCTTTGTGGCTCTTCTCCGGGCCTTCTGCAGACCTATTCACATATTTTTTGGTTTGCAGGGATCAATACTGAACACAATATTCCAAGTGTTGCCTGACAATTGCTGAGTAGAGTAGGATAATGACTTGTTTGTCTGTACTGGCAGTGTCCATGTTGATGCAACCTGGCATCCTGTTGGCTTTCTTTGCTGCAGCACCACACTGTTCGCTCATCATGAGCTTGTTGCCCAGCAGGACACCCTGGTCCCTCTCCAGGCAAGTAGATCTCAGCCTGCTCTGCACTCTTGGATCATGCTTATCCTGCCTTTTGAAAGTATTACATTTCTTTCTGATGGAGAATATAATTCAAATTATGGCAGAAAAAGAAGCAATAGGTAATATGATTTAACCCATTAAGTTAAATTCTGTTCCTGTTACCAACTTCATTTCTATGTTTCCAAGTTCATTCCATTAAAAAAAAACACTTGCAGCACAAGGAAAATAAGATGCTGGACTTCGCTCTCCAACTGTTTGAGCAATGCATTTGCCTAGAATTGCTTTTGTTTCCTTCCTCTGGCCTAATTCATTTTGATAGACTCTTCCTTTGTCATGTACCACTAAAAAAGAATCGAATGAAGATTGATTGATACCTCTGATGATATCATATTGTGCTGCTTGGTTGCTAGGAAACTTTCTAGGAAAGAAACTCCTTAGAAATAAAGAATGTGCACAATTATGTCTAAATATTTAATTATATATGTTTTCTGGGAACATTGTGAAGAAACAAAAAATCACTCCTGGAAGTGCTGCAAGGAATTTAATAAAAGTATGTGCAAACAGTAATAAAGTAAGTTTATGTGCTTGTTTGTGATTGATTTTTTTAATTTAAAAAATAAATTATAATACATTTTACAGTGTCTCCAAACTCTCTTCATCATTCTGAAAATATTATTTGTGCTGAATATCCCTTTTGTATTTCATTTTTCTGTCATATCATTTAATATTGTATAACATTTTGAGGATGTATTGTCCATTTCTGTACAGTGCTTTTTCCAAAATACAAAGTAGAGCATTGTACTATATTGCTGAATTGATGGATTCAGATTAGAATCAGCTAAAATGTACTTACTTGAACAAGCCAGTAATTATATTGAATTGTGTAATGTGTCTCTAGAGCCACTCTATTCTAATTTGTTAAAAAAGAGCAGCCGACTCTGAAAGCATTCTGTTTATAAGCTATTTTGCTATATTATATATTTTTCAATATTTATCTTCCATTGTTCTTTACTACTATGAACATTTACATGAAAACAGGAGCTTTTTTTTTATTTCAGGAGTCCATCTACTACCACTGCTTATTTTCAGCCAGAAGTCATAATCCAGTGTTTATGACATCATCCTAACATTCAGAGGAATGAGATGAAATGATACGAAAAACAAAGTGAAAGCACCCTCGGATTCGATCTTCAGATGTGATATAAAAGGAGAAACCAATGAACTCTCAATCACAAAAACTTTATTCTTGCAAATGTGTATAATAAAGCACAAGTAGGAAAACAGTAAGAAGAATCAGCAACTCTTTTAAAAGGCATGAAGGTTACACTAGGGAGATAGGGAACTAGAATGGAGAAAGTGGCTTTTGCTACGGTAACACCACCTACACCTCTTAAATTCTCTAACATCTTCAAAACCTATGATGATTTTACTTAATTGCATGAATTTCTTTCTCAGACAAGTTCTGACTTATCAAGTAGGATACCAGGAGAGATAGTGTCACGGCTTTGACGGGACAGGAGCATTTCCATTCTAGACAAATTCTTGTCATTTAAAGTAAAACATAATTTTACAGCTGACTTTGGCAGGACACAGATTTATGTTTGGAAACAGAAAATGGATAATGAACTAGAACAGTCATTCCAGATGCTCATAGAAATATTTCAGTAAACTTTCTTTTTAATTAAAAAAAAAAAAGAATAAAAGGAAAACATTTAAAGCAGCTGACTAAACTCTTTTTCTACTTGGCACAGGGGATCAGTACCTGCAGAAGACAGTTCCCCACTACAGCAGATGACATAGATGACTAGCTTAGCTATCTTAACTTTCAGTTAACTGGTGACTGGTGAGGAAAGTCACATTCCAAACAATAAATATAAAAATGCGGTCTGGGAAATAGAGCTGTTTTTCACTAGTTCCATAATGCCAGTAAACTAGCTGTGTGTTCATATAGTGTGGAGTAAAGGGTTACAGCTGTCAATACACAAGTCTAAAGAGCATGCAAGTTTGTGGGTAAATACATAAATAATATTAAGCAGAAGGCTAACACATTGGTGATTTCTTTTTCATGTCTGCTTTCCATGTGTTTATATTGATGATGAACTGAGCAATCAAATGTTTAGACTGATAATATATAAATTTTATTAAGATGAAAGAGTTCCTCAAACAAAATAAATTTGATTGCCTCTGTCAATGTCCTGTGGTTTTCATTCTCCAGTTAAGTTAAATTTTCAGCTGGATTAATAGGATGAAACATGGCCAAGAACTCCCATTATTACTGCAGTTATTTTGTATATTTTTGCAATTACTTGTCCACGTACACAAATTATTATTTATCACAGCAATTCTAGTCCAGCTAGCAAATGTGCAGGGAAAAGCAACCTGGAAGAATAAAAGTATGACATTTTAAATCTACAAACCACAGTAAGTGTTCAGGAAGCATTTCTAAAACTTAATTTTTTGAGGATTCTTATTATTGTTTACTTCTGAGATAATTTTGCATTCAGCTGTCTTAGAACAAATTTTAATTCTGAGATTTTTTCCAGCCATCATGATTCACTTTTCAAAATGAAAATTTAAATTCTTCGCCATGAATAATTTCATCGCAGTTGACCAGTCTGAAAGAGGACTGCACAGAGCAATTCAAAGTTGCTTTCATTTGTTTTAATTTCTTTCTTTATCTTTTGTATTTTCAGCTGTGTTCACTTTCTCCTTTTTTCATCCTCCCTTCCCCATCTCTTGTAATTTGGTCAGCCTAAATTCTCAGAAATCTGGTGTTACCTGCAGTCTGGGGGCATGATTCAAAGAGATTTTGCTGGTAGAATTTCAGAAGGCAACATGGAAAGAGCTAGGTACTAAACCCCAGAGGAACCTTGACGTAGTGTAGAGAGTTTATGAGGACTTCCTGTTTCATATGATTACATGAAATTTCTGACAGGTACTTATTTGCAGTGAAAAACAACTAACAGCCTTTGTCACATATCAATATTTATAATTAATGCATTTCTTTTTCAAACTTAAGTTGCACTCTTTACAATATATGATCTGCCATTGCCATGTAACTGTATTTGGAAAAAAAGCTCTAGGATTAAGGGCAGGAATTTCTACATTAGTCCTTCCTATAGTCATTAAAGCTGGATTTCTATCAGTGTTCCAACTGCTCAAACATATATTAGTGCACATGCTTGAAAATAAATGAAAAGCAGCTTCCTCAGTTCTCAGTTTGCTGTGTATGCTTCTTTGTGTCCTTCTCCAAAAACTTCTTGAACACATTGTTTTTTTCTCAGATTTTTTCTTTCTCCAGGCACATGATCTAATAGATCCATTCTTTCTTTTCAGGTTTAGAACTGACAGCTCCATCAAAAAAATTTTCTAAGAGTGATTAATTAATTCCATGAATCCTTTATCTATAGCAATGGACACTTTCTTTTACATGCTAATTAAAAATTATGGTTTAGCCACTGTTATTGGTTTTTTAGTGTTCTGAGTTTAAGTCATATTAATGATAACTTTTTTGTATTACATAAGGTCCTAGTCAATTGCTACTTTACCTTCTAGACTGATATCCTTATGGGCCAGTACTGAACATGCACTTATTACAGAGAGAGTTTGAGAGAGCTTCCTTCCCACATGTAAGTTGTAAGTAAGCTCAATTATTAGCTATACTTTTGGGCTCATGTGGTTTAGATTTTCAGTTTATTTACAGCATCTTTGCAGCACTTGACACAAAGAGTTTCTAAGCAATCTCAAATATGTCAGTTAAGATGTCAGGATGTTTTGGATTGTCAGGAAATTTCTCTGCTTCCTAGCTTTCAAACAAAGCATTTCTAATAAACATGACATATAAACATTTTTAATATAATACAACAATATGACTTTTATATAGTAATGTCCTACAGTTACATATCATGTTGACAGACCTCGCAGCATCCTTCCAGTATGTGAAGGGGGCCTATAGGGATGCTGGGGAGGGACTCTTCATGAGGAACTGTAGTGAGAGGACAAGGGGTAACAGGTTCAAACTTAAACAGGGAAAGTTTAGACTGGATATAAGGAAGAAATTCTTTACTGTAAGGGTGGTGAGGCACTGGAATGGGTTTCCCAGGGAAGTTGTGAATGCTCCATTGCTGGCGGTGTTCAAGGCTGGATTGGACAGAGCCTCGGGTGGCATGGTTTAGTGGGAGGTGTCCCTGCCCCTGGCAGGGGGGTTGGAACTAGATGATCTTAAGGTCCTTTCCAACCCTAACTATTCTATGATTCTATGTATATTTTGCAAAATAAATACTAAGGAATGGCATATGTATGCAATGGAAAATATATTTAATAGATTTTCCCAAATGTTTTATTTTCATTAAAAGATTTTTGTCATGGGAAACACATTCCATGACCTTTTTTTTAATCAATTCTTGATAGAGAATATTCCTCAAAATTCTTTGGTGACACATTTTTCCACATCCCATTTCTGTTCCTCTCTGTTCTCTTAATACAAAGTGAGAACACTTGCTGTTCTACCAATATTTGCCGGTCATAAGAGCCATTCAAGCTTCTTTAGTACTGCATCAGTTAGAGTTAACTGACCCTAAACATCAGAGTTCACATTTCTTTCCTAATCCGCTCAATTTCTTGCAGTCTCCAAATATATTGGAGGCAGCACAGAAAGATTTTTATGTGTGATCAAAATAAAACTGAATTTAAAATTACGCAAGATTTAACTGATCTTCTGCTTGTTTGTTCAAATGTATTTGCTGTATAATAGTAATTACTGACAATGTGTCAAGGAAGGTGCTAATTTAGCACACATAATCTGGCAGTGACCTTTTATTTAAAATGTTAGAAATGGTATGGTATCATAAGTCACCACATGAATCATCCCATTTATGCTTTATTTTACCTAAAGGCATGTGAATACAGTCTTATATTAAATGGATTTTAATTGCCCTTAGCTGTGCAGAGTTAAGTACTTTGAATGTAAGAAATTATGATCATGTTTCTTTACAAGAATTGAATACTGACATCTTTGATAACATCTGATTTGTAAAATTTCATGTACAAATCAAGGTGACAGAGAAAATTACTTGCTTTTTAACATGCTCCTTTTTTGCTTATTCAGGTTCAGAATTTAAAAGTAATATATTTGAAACAGAACTTGGATCTGAATTGTACACAGACTTGTTAATGCAGTGCTGCAGGACTAGGAAGCTTTATTTGCTTGAATTTTTGTAGCTTCACTGAATTTTAATCTACTGTTATGGACAGTTTGCATAGGTATTTGTCAAAGGCTTTTAAAATAAATTTTAAACCCAAGGTTCTGATAATATCAGTCACACTGAGTAGCAGCTTATGCCACAGTCAGTCTCACTTAAATGTATGGGGATAAATTAACTGTGTAGAAAGACAACAAAATCTAGTTGTATATTAGCTGTTGGTTTCCATATTTATTTATTTTCCCTTTCATCATTAATCCTGTTAATGGCCCGTAGCAATCAAGCTTAGTTCTCCTTCAAAAAAACCCCCAAACAAGACAAAACTCAAGCCCCACAATCCTCTCCTCTCCTTTCAGCTTTGCTTTGCTTTCTTTGTTTCTTATTATATAATAATAAATTAAAGTTCCCAGGGAAGGGAACCTCAATCTATCCCCTTCCTACCAGTTTGATGCCAGCACCAGCAAGAGATATCCAGAGCCAGGAGAGAAATTGAAGGTCAGCAGCACAGTACCTGAAGAGCAGCACAAAGCAACTCCAGACAGTAAGCTGGAGTCAGGGGCCCAAATTAAATACCTCTATGCAAAGACATGTAGCATGGGGAATAAACAAGAGGAGTGAGAGATGTGCAGATAGCTGCAGGGCTGAGATCTTATCAGCATCACGAGATGTGGTAGGATGCCTTTGATGACTGCAGTGTTGAAATGGAAGGCTACAGGCTCTTCAGGAAGGACAGGCAGGAGAGACAAGGAGAGGGTGAGTTGGTTTGGTTTGGTTTGGTTTGGTTTTTTTGTAGTTTTTCTTACTCTTTTCATTCAGTTTTCATTTCGTTTTTTTTTTTTTTTTAACACCTGGACAATTACAGGACTTGTTGATGGACTACATCCCCAAAACATTAGTAGGTATTAATTAGTGCAGAAAAACACAAGGATAAAAAGATCACACACACCCCCCTCACCAGAAGCAACATGACTTTATCTTCCTTAATTTTCTTTTTTACATGTTAAATAAGAGAGAAAAAATACATTCATGTATGAAAATGCTTTTTAAAACTGATGTTTTCCTATTTTTTTTTCTGTTAGTAATATACATTGCTCACTGGTTCTTTGATCAATGTGTAGAAGGTAGCATAATTTGCTAGTTGATGAAGCAAGTATTTTTAATTATTTGAGACTGCTATTTTTTACAATAGGTAAATGAACTTATTTGAATAGTTTAAGAATCTAAGACAGGACCCATGTCTTTGCAGGCCCATATCACTAGAAAAATCCCTCTGAACTTTCTGAATAAATAAAGTTACTTTTATCTTTAATCTTTGTACGTGTTGAGATATTTCTGTCTTCTGCTACTGTGAGAAAGAAACAATAAATAGGAAAGATATGTGCCATGGTTTCATCTAAATGTTCTCATTATATTTCTACATAATTATGTGCATATTGCCTTTTTTGCAGAAACACAATTTATCGGTAGTTTAGAGCACACCATATTGTAGATAAAGAATAGGTCCTTAAATACAAGCACATATGACATTAATCACAAATGAGTTCATTCAGAATCTCTTTAAGTAAATCAACAGTTCATTAGAAGCCTGTAACTTACAACCTAACACGTGCTGCACATGTTTTGAAATTAGAGTCCTATCAGATATCTGATGATATTCAACTGATCACTAGTTCAAAACCTGAACATTAATGAAGATTCGAGGTACAGCTCAAGGCTTCTCTGATTAGAAAACTTACTTTCTAGAGTCTTTCAAGTCTTAGACTGCCAAGGAGAAAATAATGTAATGGCATAAATAGGAAAGGATTGTGAATTTCGGTTTCTGTCTAACTAGTTTTAAATTATATTTTTAAAGAATAGTTCTACTAATGTTTGTAGAATGAAGCTGTATGAGCTCAGTGGAGGAAATAGCTCCTTTCACTTTTCCTTTCCTTTCAGCACAACATCACAATGATATGAATTTGCACAGTTGACTCAAGCTT
Organism: Ara ararauna; assembly: GCA_028858755.1. Classification (NCBI taxonomy): domain Eukaryota; kingdom Metazoa; phylum Chordata; class Aves; order Psittaciformes; family Psittacidae; genus Ara; species Ara ararauna. Next base: position 43,660,207 of record CM054379.1, on the reverse strand, counting down.
ATGCCTCAAATAACATCACTAATATGCAAATTAAAAGTAGTAATTTAAAACTAAATTAAAAGAAATAGGAAACTTAAAGAATTAAGAGACATAACTCTACAATAATATAAAAAAAGTCTCATCAGTCAATTCAATTAGCGCAAAAATACTCGGTAATTATTTCACAACATAGGAAAACACATATTCTAACAGGTTGGTCATGTGGTGCACTTTTGCTTATATTTTGATGTTAGAATTTTAGACTTTCTGTAGTAGTAATAGTTTTTAAAATTTGAAAGAAAGCAAGCATGTCTAACTAATTGAATATAAAATGAAAAAGTTACCAGGGGCATGCAATATGCATCTCCAGGTGGTTTTATGTGAAGAGAATGGGAATGAGATGTTTCTAAAGGTTAGTCTCTTTCTCTCAGGCAGGTTAGACTTTAAGTACCCATCTATTTCTCATTTATACTCCTCTGTCTACACCAGCCCAAGGCTAAGAAGCCAGTTGGTTTCCAGTTTCTAAGATGAGCTCGATCTTTGCTTCACCTTCACACCAGTTGTTGTCAGTTTTTGCAGCTGACAATTCTTTCACCAACTGAATGTGAATGTGAAGATGTATGTTGATGAATGAGATGACCAAATCTTAAAGGGCCCAAATCTCCAGAAGAAGAACTTGTTTGAGATTACAGCTGTCTTGAACTGATTCATAAATTGAGATTTTCTAAGTTTTGTTTAAATTGTTTAGGCTTTAAGTTACCTCCAGAAATGGAAATAAAGTTCAGAAATCTACTAAGGAGCCTCCACTGATTTTACTCTAGATTTTTTTTTTCTTGATTGCAGTGCTACCTTTGACATGTGGCCGAATGTCTTGGTGGACATCTTTGTTCAGCAGTCATTAGCATTCCTAGTGTTACATCTAGAGACTTTTCTTTATTGTGAACTTTAGTAGGTCCCGAATAAAGCAAATTGTAATTAAATACATATTAGAAATCATTCTGAATTCGTTAGTTCACATATTCAAAACAATATGCACAGATTAACCCATATAGATTAATCAAAAGTTATCAGGCTAGTTATCTTCACAAGTGTGCTCCAGAGCAGTGATTTCTGCTCCAGTGCACAGTTGTTCAGTCAGTTTTTGATTCTGTATGCTTATAATATTTTCTGTAAGTGAGCCCCCAGAACCATAAGAATATCTTGATTCCTCCAACCAGGACTGGTATGCAAACCACCTATGTAACTTTGAGGCCAAACCCCTTTATCACTGTTGGAGTGATCACACCCTTGGGCCAATGCTGGATTTGGAAATACTGAAATGTATATTTTTTCTATTCGACAATACTGTTCAACCTTCCAATGCCTAAAATATCTTTAAATAAATGTCAAAATTTTGTCACAAATTCTATTTTAGACAGACATAAAACTTCCCACAAAATTAATCCATCTCATCCCGGTAACAGACAATCCAAACTCTAACCTCTAACCAAATTTCCACTTTTTGTATTTGACAAACATCTAAACATTGCATCTGAATTTAAGTCACCTTCTCTTTCCTTCCTCACTTGCCAATGTTGTACTCTGCTTTAAAAAAAATTTGTAACCTGCTGTGCTTCACCACCCTGCATGATGCTTCATGACAGTCAAAGTGCTGACTTCTAGGTCTTTAAACTGCTCTTCTGCCAGAAAATGTGCTTACTGACTAGTAAAACTGAATAGTCCACACCCCCCCATTAGATCAAATGGAATTCTAACCTATGTATGTGGTTCAGAAAGACAACAAGATGAATACAATCCAGAAGCCACCTCTGAAGTTAGTGGTATGTAACAAAGTAGTGGGACATTATAATTATATTTTGCTGCTTTTGACTGTTGTATCTGACTATCCAGTAACCACTTACAACTAGACTAATTAAAATAGTCTTTTCCAGTGTACAGACCAAGGCATAAAGTCCTGTTTTGCAATATGTAAAAAAAAAATTTAACCATTCAGCCACCAACCCCTCAATGCTGATTAAAACAATGTTCATGAGCTTAAGATAAAATACATTGCAGAGTGTAGCACAGATGCAATGAATTAAAATTGCTATCAAAGAGAAGCCATACACATATTTATTACTGCAGCTAGCAATTTCTGTAAGTTGCAATTTCTTATGACGGAGTATTTCTCATATCAGTGTTTCCAGCATATTAGATACAATTAATGTTTAGTTTTGATTGGTAGTGCTCATGTAATATTAAATCCGTTACTTAAATGATAAATTATCTTAGCTGCCCATGGTGAATTTCTTAATCTTTTCCTATTTCATATTCAGCCAAATATCTACCCAGAAATGTTCCTGCTGCTTGTTACAGTTTAGTGGAGATATCCAGGATGTAATTTATCCTGGACTGGTCCTATGTCAGTTTTAATAGGTCTAATTTCCTAACTTCCAGTTTCCTTCTGGCCATAAAGCCTTTTAGCATTTTACTTACTTCACTAGGAAAATTTATCCCAGGCTGTGGAACATGACCTTCAATTTCTTTCATACATACAATAGAGAAGGATTCATTTGGCCTTTTGGCCATATGAACCTCATTTGTTATTAACATCTCACTCTTGTCCTTCAAAAATTCATCTAACTCCTTGTCAACCTTCCAGCCGATATTGTAATTGTTGCATTTTAATCTATTTATTAATTTAGTCTTCATGATTGTTAACACTAAGAAACCTAGTTTCTTTTTTCAGTCTTTTTTTTTTTTTTAGGGTGGGCAGACTTGTTGCAAAGGAATTTTTTCTCCAACATTGTGAGAGCACCTATTTTCTTGCACTACTTTTTTCTTACCTAATAAAAACCCCCATATTTATGTAACATGTTTGCTTTCTGTAACACTGCTCTTTATGAACTCTGCTTCTTCTATTTCCCTTCTTTCTTTTTTTTCCAATTCCTCCATTTTATCCAAGATCATGTGGATTTTCCAAACAAACAGAAAAAAATTATAAATAATATTCTGGACTCTATTTTGTCATCTTAGTATGGCTATTTCTCTCTTCCTTTCTGCCCTTGCATCTTCTCAGATTATTCCAGAGGTCTTTAAATGGTCAGCCTTACATCTTGTCTTCAAGAATGGCATTCTGATGAATCTGAAATCAAGGTGAGTTTTGTCATTAGCTTCAATGGAGATGTGTTCACTAAAATAAATTATTTGTGAAGGTTCATTTACTGAGGACTGTGTTGCTTGGAACAAAATGTTCTGAATATTATATGCCTTTTAACTATGTATGTGGGTAGCAGCAGCTAGACATTTTCTATCTAAGTGGGAGACGCCTGGTCCTTGCCCAAAGAACTTAACAGATAAGCATGAGATCAAATAAATGAGGAGATTGTCATGGGGTCAGAAGTAGCAGTCATCTTTCTCCTTCTTGGTTGCTGGTGCAGCACTGTGTTTTTGATTTTGGGCCTGAGAACTGCGCTGATAACACCAGTGGTTTCAGTTACTGCTTGGTAATGTTTTGGTCTGGCCAAGGACTTTCTGAGTCTCATGATCTGCCAGGGAGGAGGGGAAGCCGGGAGGAAGCAGAAACAGGACACCTGACCCAAACTGACCAAAGAGGTTATTCCATACCACAGGGTGTCATGTCCAGGATGTAAAAATGGAGGGCAGAGGCCTGGAAGGGTGGGGGTGCACTGTTTGGTCAGGCTGGGTATAGGTGGTGAGCGATTGTATTCTTTCCTTGTATTTGCCTTGTCATTATTATTATTGGTCGTAGCAGTAGTGATTTGTGTTATACCTTAGTTACTAAACTGTTCTTATCTCAACCAGTGGGAGTTGCATTCTTTCGATTCTCCTCCCCATCCACCCTGGAGCAGGGGGAAGAAAGAGGAGGGAGTGAGTAAGCAAAACTGTGTGAGTTATAGAGGCTTAAACACAACAGAGATTCTTCAAGGAAGTTGATGGAGTGCACTGATGATAATTTCCTTTTACAAGTAGTAGGGGAGAGGTGCTCTGCTGGACCTCATACTCACCAAGGATAGGCTAGCAGGGGTGTAAAGATCAAAGTGAGCTTCAGCTTCAGGGACCATGAGATGCTGAAGTTTTGGACCCTGAGGGCAGGGAGGAGTGTGAAAAGTAAGCTCATAACCCTGGATTTCAGGAGGCCAGACTTTGGCCTCTTCAAAGAGCTGCTTGGAAAAGTGTCAAGGGATAAGACCCCAGAAGGAAGAGGGAGGAGGGTAATAAAGCTGGTTAATATTCAAGTGTGGTCTTCCCCAAGCTCAAGAGAATTCCATCCCAACAAATGCAAAGTCAGGCAAAAATGCCAGGAAGCTTGTGTGGATGAACAAAGAGCTCCTAACCAAGCTTAAACAGAAAAAGAAGGCATACACAGTGTGAAAACACAGTAACCTGGCAGGAATATAGAAATAGTGTCCAAGCATCCAGGAAGGAACTTAGGAAGGCTAAATGCCAAATAGAACTGAATACGGACAAGGGTATCAAAGAGAGGAAGAAGGGCTTCTGCAAGTAAATAGGTGACAAAAGGACAATGAGGGAAAATGCGGACCTGTTGTTCAGTGAGACAGGTGATCTGGTAGCACAAGACATGAAAAAGGCTGAAGTACTAACAAGACTGGCCTTCCAAAATCCCAGGTCCCAGAGATCACAGTCTATACGGATCTGGTTAATTGGGCAGAGTGTACCTCAGCAAGATTGCTGATTGCACAAAGCTGATATTGTGGTTTAACCCTAGCCAGCAACTAAGCACCTCACAGCCACTTGTGCACTCTCTCCTGGTAGGATGGGAGAGAAAATCAGAAGGGTAAAAGTGAGAAAATCCATGGGAAAAGTCCTGCATGCAAGCAAAGCAAAACTTTCACAACTTCTCATATGCTGAACATGATGCCATTTGGAATGGAATATCTCTTAGGTCAGTTGAGATCAGCTGTCCTGGCTTTGTCCCCTCCCAGCTTTTTGTGCACTCTCAGCCTACTTGCTGGCAGGGGGATATGAGGAGCAGAAAAAGCCTTGATTATTTTTAAGCACTGCTCAGCAATAATGGAAACATCCCTGAGATATCAACACAGTTTCCAGCACAAAGACAAAACATAGCCCCATGCCAGCTACTATGAAGAAAATTAAATCTGCCCCAGCCAAAACCAGCACAACTGGGAGGAATGGCTGATATGCCAGAAGGTCAGGCAACCATTCAGAGGGACCTGGGTAGACTGAAGAAATAGGCTGACAGGAATCTCATGAAGCTCAACAAGAGGAAGTGTGAAGTCCTACACCCAGGGAAGAAAAGCCTCAGGTGCCAATATATGTAAGGGACTACCCAGCTGGGAATCAGCTTGGCAGAAAAGGACCCGAGTGTCCTGGTATACACCAAGCCTAGGTTCCATTAGACAAAGTATTGCCAGCAGGTTGAAGGAAGTAATCCTTCTTATCTACTGAGCACTGGTGAGGCCATACCTGGAGTACTGTACCCACTTCAGGGACGCCCTTGTACAGGAGACTTATGGACACACTGGACAAAGTCCAGTGAAGAGCTACAAAGGTGATTAAGGGACTGGAGCATCTCTTATACAAGAAAGGCTGAGACAGCTGGGGCTGTTTAGCACAGAAAAAATAGAAGGTTTGGAGGGATCTTATCTATGTATATAAATATCTTGAAAGGATAGTGCATAGAGGGTGCATAGAGCCTGGTTCTTTCCAGTGGCAACCAGAGACAGGACCAGAGGTAATGGACACAAAATGAAACACAGATTATCCTGTCTGAACATCAGGAAATATTTTTTCACTGTGAGGGTGACTGAGCACTGGCACAAGTTTTCCAGGGAGGTGGTGGAGACTCTATCCCTGCTGATACTCAAGAGCCATCTGTACACGGTCCTGAGCAACTGGCTCTAAGTGACCCTGCTTTAGCAGAAGAGTTGGACCAAACGACCTTCAGAGGTCCTTTCCAATCTCAACCATTTTGGCATTCTGTGAGGAGTCACTAAAAGCCCATTTGTACTTGCTCTTGTTTCTGCACTATATTGTAACATATGTATGTATACAAATACTTCGAAAAAAGTCATATTTGTTTGTTTTAGGGTGAATTCAAACATTGCTCTTTCATTCCTATAGTCACCAAGGAAAAGCTTAAGCCTTTTTTTCTAATATTTTCACTCAAATTTTCAGTTTTAAAATTAATTGATTGTAGAATCATAGAATCAACTAGGATGGAAAAAAGCCTTTAAGATCATGATCTAACCATTAAAATATGTAAGCAGTGACCTATGAAGCAAAACTATATCGAATGCAACCTTTTTTATTTAAGCATAAGAAGAATATCTACTTCACAATTGAAATTCTCTAAGTCCACTCAATGCAGCACAATTAAAACCTTGTTTGTAGTAAGTCTGCTTTTTCTTGGGTTGTATATTTCATCTTGCCAGTTCAAAACCTATGAAGACTTTAATATTAACCCAAAAATAATTTATATTTCTCTAATAAAGTTTGATAGCACTTCCCAAATCTCTTTGCCTCTGTATTTCTGCTTTCAAATATAATCACTTATCAGCTGTGCCATTCCATGTTCTAGTATTTTGTCCATGTCATGAGGTATTGCTGAATGGCTATAATGTGCTGATTTTGGACTGCCACAATCTGCCATCCTTGATTACTTGCCCAGCTAAATAAACTGACAGAATTGTTGCAATTATACTTTTACAGAGACTTTCAGTAGCAGGAAGGGAGTAATTTCTGTTAGCAGCAGCTTTTGATAGCAACACAGTCCCACTAAAGTATACTGAGAAAATACTTTACTTGGGAGAAGTGGCATTATTTGTGCTTTCCCAGAAGTTTGAGGAATATAGGCACAGGCAGATCAAACCTAATACATTCCCACTAAACAATAAATATATTAAAGAAAATATAGACTATATTTACTGAGTATGATGAGATCAATTTATTTCCATACCTCCCATACACTACAAAGGGCTAATAGGGATTATAGATGTCAGGAATACACAAGTTTTATCCTTCCTCTTCAAAGGTAGGTTTTTTTTTTTCAGGGCTGGGGATAAGAAAAGGGAGAGAGAGAGTGAGAGAAAAATACTGAGTCCAAGACTAGGCAAGGGCTAATGGTTTAAGGGCATTTGAAGATACACCGAAGTTTGACAGAAGTCACTAGTCTGAATTAAACAGAGTTGGGAAAAAAAAGGATCTATCCATCAGGGCTTGATTTGCTGTGTAAAGGGCTTACATTCCTTCTCTGGTTTTGCCTAGAAATTCCAACCTTATTATATAAAAAACTACAAATGAGATTTATTTTTTATTAACATTTTGTAAATGTTGTTCAAAAAAGGGTGTCTGCAAGTCCAATTACTGAACCAACTGTCTGATTGTGTACATTGAAACTTGCAGTAAGAAGGAAAAAAAAACCAATGCATTTGTTACTTATTAGGAAATAAAATCAGAGACAGATATTCGTAAGACAGTTGAAGTATTCTACCTCTTCTTTGTCTGAGTCTTCACAGAAAAGTTAATTTGACAAGTTATGTAGCTCATTTTAAGTAGCAGAAAAACACTGGTCAAGGTATGGGAACAAAAGAATAACGAATGTTCCAAGAGTTCATATGAGATATATTCATCAAGTCAGCTCAGTCTAAGGAAAACCAGTGTAAGTGCTGCCTAGAGTATAGAGAATTTTCTGGAGCAATCAAGAGGCAGAACAGACATTCTGTATTGCTAGAGCCAAAGCAACTGTTTGCAAAAGAAACAATGCCCATACCATGTCTTACTCCATCTACTTATTCATTTCATAGTATTTCTTAACTGCATTAGTGAATGTTTTTAGTGACCATTTTGGATTAAATTTGTTTATGGAGCAAATTAATTACAACTTACTATTTCATTACAATGGTTGTATTACTGAAAATCATTGCAGCAATTAATGTTACTGGCTGAGATCAATGTAGGGAATAGAGTATCTTGTCTCGTGTGCTGTGAAATACTCTTTAAAAGGTATCTATTTCACTTTTTCTGATTTTAACAAGAAATTCTGTGCTTACTAAAATATTTTAATTATTCATTTATACAAGATATTTAAGAGATATTTACAAATTTTAAATATATTCTATCAAACAAATAAGTAAATGGCAAAAGATTTCTCTGCGTATGTAGAAATGTAGTCAGGACAATACACCGTGCTACTGTGCATGCTGAAAGATTACTGTACAAAAAAGTGGACAGATATGGAAACCTAAATAATTCTTCATTAGTGAGTTGTTGTGGGAATTATGGGGAATCTAGGAATGTTTAAGAGACTACAGTGAGAACCACATAGAGCAAACTACTGTATTATATAGAGGATTGTCTTAAACAATGCTTGTCTGCTAATGAACAAATCCAGAATAAGTAGATGATTTTTGAGTGATTTCTGGCCACAAGACAGAACAGGAATAAAACATAGAAACCAGAAGTGTATCCTTTAGATGGGAGAGAAAAAAAAATAAAAGAGATGCAGATTTTAAAGAACTGCCAAAAAACCCTGAAAATTATTTAACAACTTTTTACAAAATGTTAAAAAAAATACAGAGCTGACAGTTTATTTCCAGGTATTTGATATTTTCAGGAGCTTTCAGGAAGACAGGAAAAGAAAACTAAAATATAGATGAAGAGAACTTCACTTATTCTGAAGTGTGATACATGCAGTATGTTTTTAAGTACATAGTGAATGTAAACATAAAACCAAAGAGTTTATGACTAAGTTAGTTTTTTACTAACACAGAATGAGCAAGCCAATTAAAACTGGAAAAGCAAGCTAATTTGTTTCAAACACTTTAAAGGACTCATTTGGTTTCACATCTTGTGAAATGTGGACTATATTCTGACAATGTGACTATTACTTCAAATTCTGAATAAAAAAAGAAAACAAATTTGAAGCAGGAAAGTATGCAGAGATTCAAATTACAGTTTTTCAAACAACAAAAGAGCATGCATGACTGTATTGAGATGGAAATGGTGGAACCCAAGACAATGTCCATCAGGAAATGTAGGGAGATTGTGCAAGTGCCATGACAGTGTGGCAAACAGAACAAAGGGGATATAAATGACATCATTTGGTCAGAGGAGGAATTCACAGCAACCATACCCAACATTTCTGCATAAATTGAATAGATTACCCACCAGAAATAAAACGGAATATTTGTTTCAAAGTTGGGCACAGATGCATAAACTGGTGTGGTGATAGAAACAATGATACCAGAATAATATAAGCAATTAATGGAATAGAGAGATGATAAATTTTCCACTAGAAGAGCATGTGAATTATTGGATATGTAAATCCTTCATTAAGAAGTAGTTGTTTAGAGAATCAAGGGACCTGGCAGAATGAGGGAGACATGAAAGCTTTCAACATAGCACAAGGCTAAAAGTAAACAACCACTTCACTCTTTCCCATTTATTAATTTTCCTCTTACCTTAAGACAAACATTAAAAGAAGGACTAAATCAGAAGGTTAGCTAAAAGACTAAAATATTGCAGCATTCAATTGCATACATACTCAAGAGAAGATATTCTAAGAAATATGCCTGCAGGATGCTTAATTGGAAGCTACCTTTTGGATTACATAAACTAATTTTTATGCACTAAGACTTGTTCAGGTTTTTGTTGTTACTGTGTGAAAAACAGGAGAAAATGAGGAGGCTTTTTCAAAGTGATCTGAGGAAAAATTAACAACCACCTGCATTAAAGATTATCAAAAGTGTGAAATGCAAAGAAGGACTAAAACTGGGTGTGGGATGGAGTTAACACACCAAAGTGAGGAAGATTGTCGAAGTCAAGAGTTTTACTTGCCTGGTTCCTGAAAGAGATATAAAAAGGTAACAAGTTTCTTCTGTATGGAAAACAAAGTAGCGTTAGTTGTATTGCATTAAGTGAAACTTCAAGCCAGGAAAACTCTTCTGCAGAGCTGTTAAACAGACAAGGGCTTACATTTTTAATATGCATTTGCAAAAACTGAAAGGAATTAATCAAATAAGTTATAATGACAGCAAACAAAAACTGAATGCAAATGTACTTGATAAATAAGGATTTTTTTGTTTTAATTCTTACATATAAAAAATTTACTGTTTTATTTATTTTGTGGGTGATATGTATCACCTGAAACTGACTCCAAAACACTACCATTATAAAAGAGGATTAGTAAACAAGAAGAGATTACTTTTTTTCAGCACTGTTCCTGATATTCAGAAGACAGTTGTGAATTGAAAAAACGTAGTTAAGTATCCATCTAAACACTGTATGCACCAGTGTAATAAGAGATTTCTTGGGTTTTGGGTTTGATTCGAATGGCAATTGCCAGATCTGTAAAACTTAGCGATCAATGTAAAACTCAGGAGAAAGTAAATAAGGTTTTACCACAGAGTTGTGAATGGTATAGCCTCATTAATTTTTAACAAGTGTAAGATTACAACTGCTGAGAAAAAATGTGGTCACTAACAGATTAGTCACATGAAAAAGATAATTTGGAAAGGGTCAGTGGAAAACAATGGTCTCTTGAAGAAAAAGAAACTTTTTTAAAAAATACATAATAACTGAGAAAAAAAGGAAAATCAATTTCTGTAGTGCATATTGTTTCCATTATCGATTTGTTGAAATAGCTGGAATACAAACTGGTGCCTCTCTTGATTGCTAAATCCATCCTTTTTAAGCCTGGAAAAATATTTACATTTGACATAGTGATGTACAGCCAATGAACACAGTTTATTTGGATTGAATTTTAATCATTAATAAAATTTCTTATCCTTAATTAAATAATAATACCTGTTTAAAAAAATATTTTTTTTTAAGTATGGGAATAAATTTTATCATCAGAAATCTTGTATTTAATGCAATTAAACTGCAGAATATCTTTAACAAAACAACATAACACTTTGATCATTGGGCCCTAGGCCATAGACTAGCATCACTTACTGTAATAATGGTGTTTCAGGAAGAACCACAGGTAGAGCAGAGTTTTCAGACAAATCTGTAGTAGCAAACAAAGCAGTGCCAGGCTCTGGATTCCTTCTATGCTCTGGAGCTCCATCTTTGATCTGACAAATTGTTAGAATGGTTTTGGACCTGGGCTAGTCAACCTAGCACCCGCTAAGGTATACCTTGTGCATGATTCAGGAGTCTGCCCAGGGACAAATGCAAAGAGGCATTCTGGATATGGAATACACTGGTTATGAGGGACTGAGAGAATTTCCCATATGATTTTGTCTAAGAAATTGCCCTTAAAATGTCTTTTTCCTTTTCTAAGACCCTAGTTAAGGCAGAGCAGGTATAATGCTGTATTATATTACTGTATTATAGATTACTGTATTAAGATTATTTTAATAATAATGTATTAAAATACATTATGTATTTCTCTACATAGTGAATAGTGAATCCATTGTCCTTTGATAGGGTGAGGTCATTAAGGAAGAAATGGGACAAGACCTTTATCACACTAAGGAGAAAGGCAGCTCAGTGATACCTGCGTACATACCTATATGGGTTTAAAGTAAAAAGATTTTGTATTAGCTTTATTTCCAACTAAATGCACATTAGGTTTTTGGGTTGTTTTTTTTCTGAGTAGATAAACATTCAGTCATTAGTGTAATAATCATTTAGCATCAGAAATTTCCTTCAATGTAAGTTCATTAATAATAAGGCCAAATAAACTATTGCAATCATCACATCTGACGTTCTGCTAAGCAGAGGACAGAGTTTTACGTAGATTTGAGCATAACATTTCACACAAAGCTCTGAAGGAGAACAGTTTCCTCTAATAAACACACAAAATATAGATATTGGATAATTTTGCACAGCTGGTAGGTCATTTTATCTTCCTTGAAGTGCTCACTTAGGCTCATAATGCTGTAATCTGTTTCTTCAAAATTCTTGCTTTGTCTGGCTTTTGTTTTATCAGTCAGCCTTTTGTTTAACCATCCCCTTGAAATTATACACTACCAAGAAAGCAAGTAGCTGACAATCACAATAAAGGTACTAGCTGCTTTAAAATATATGTAATTGCCTTTCTCATAAAATTCAGCCTATGCAAATTAAAATATTTCTGCATATTTTAGTATCTGAATTTGTAAAACACCCAAAAATGGAGTACAGCTAACTTACTCCAGTTTACAATTGTATCACCTTCTCTAATGTAAGATTTTTTCTTATTTCTACAGAAATTATTCAGACCCCACACTATTGCCTTCAACTACTTTTTTCCTTCGCATAAGCCAAATATATTTATCTGCCTTGCAGTTATACAAACACTATGTACTATAGTTGTAGAATTTGTCTTTAATGTGTAATTTATTTTGCAGTCAAGTGGAATAATTAGTTCCTTTTCTTCAACAGATGAAGCTTGTCTCATCTTTGCTGCTTTAAAATGATGCTCTCTGTAGCTGAAAATGCCTTCTCGGCTGATGAAAGTGTTCCTTGGTTGTTCCACAGCTCTGCAGGAACTCATAATATCAAGATTTCTCACCTCACTGAATACAAGGGATTTTTTTTTTTTTTTCTTCAATGGTATTCTAGAGATCTTAAAAATTAATACATTTACTGCATAGCAGTAGAAACTTTAACTTGGAATATTCACAGAATGGTTTCAGCTGGTGTCAAGAGTATAAGCTTTGGTTTAGCTCTCTTGCTGCTGATACCTATAATTCCTTCCTTATTCTCAAATTACATTATTGTTATTGGACTTTGAATATTTTGCCATTTGTATATATCATCCCATTGAAATCTTACAGCTATCACTGGGATAAAATACTGCAGAATTTAATTAAAAGTGTGGGTTTATATTCATTAAGGGTTGTGGAAATTCTTGGATACACTGGAATAAATTTTCATGCCAAAACTGTTACTGAAATAAAAGGTCCCACTAAAACAGGTACAGATTTGGTGAATCTTGTCTGCAGCCAATCTGCATCTACTTTTTTTCAAAAGGAAGAAGATATTTCAGCTTTTCTGTAACTGAATTAAATTTAGACTCTTCAAATAGATAGAGAGGAAACAATTATCCATATTTTGAATTTTTATCAGTCTGCCGGCATATGCGGCATGCAGATAAAAAACTCGATCAGGACAAATTGTAATCCACGAAGAAAATGCTTATCAATGTCTTGCATACAGTATTTTGAAGTTGGAAAAAAGTATATGGGCAAACGTAGAATCTGATTAAATTCTACATAACTTCACAGTATTACAATAATGAAAGAAAAATTAAATCTAAAGTTCTGGAATAGATCTTCCCTTCCTTTTTTGTGTTTTTTGGAGGAGGGGAATTTATTTATTTATTTATTTCCCTCCCATGCCTCCAGTGTTAATATTAAGCAATCAGCAAAAGGAAGCTGAAAAGAAGGTAAAGAGTTTGAAAGCCAAACATGTTATAGTGGGAAAACCAAAATAAATCAAAACAAACCCCACACATCTCTTGGTCCTCCTATATTGTCATCTAACCCTAAACAAGGTCCAAACCCAACTCTGCTTAACTCTTGAGATCAGATGAAATGGTTGTGGGTAAAACACACTCTGTATGTGTATCAACATGGTGATCTCCATCACAATCAGCAGGCAGGCCTCAAGGGTACTTAAAGGCCATTCAAAACCTTCAGAAATCTCAAATGGTGCTGTAAATGGTTTGGAGGGGGGGCTGGGAATGTAAGGGAATGCCTCCTTCACAGGTTGACCACCTGAGGAGGGGGAAAAAGATGTGCAATTGCTAAAGACTTCTGTTATATACCTCCCAAAGCATAGAGGTGGTGACCACACTGGGAATGCAAGCCAGATCAGTTTCATGATCAATTTTTCTATTGTATTGCAACTCATGATCATAAAGCACAACTAAACAAGAACCTCAGCCCAAGGCCCCCAGCCAATAAACACTACCACAGCAAATACCAACTGTAAGCAAGGTACGACATGGTGAAACCATGACATCAAGAGCAACAACTTTGAGAGCCAATAAATCAGCACTGTGACGAGTGACTTAATCCAAAATAGTGAATGCTAATCAGAAATATGGTTAGACACACTCTGGTCAGGTCTGTCGTTTTCTCAACCCTTCATGCCCCACATTGGGTGCCAAAAAGAACTGTCATGGTTTAAGCCCAGTTGGCAACTCAGCCAAGCAGCTGCTCACTCCCTCCCTCCCCCTCCAATTCCTCTCCCACTCCCAGAGGCATGGAGAGGAGAATCAAAAGAATGCAACTCCCACAGGTTGAGATAAGAACGGTCCAATAACTAAGGTATAACACAAAACCACTACTGCGACCACCAATAATAACAATGATAAGGGAAATAACAAGGGAAGAGAATACAACCTCTCACCACCCACTAACCGATACCCAGCCCGACCCAAGCATTGATCTAACCCTTCCAGGTAGGTGCCCCCACTTTACATCCTGGGTATGATGTGCTGTGGTATGGAATACCTCTTTGGTTAGTTTGGGTCCAGTGTCCTGTCTCTGCTTCCTCCCGGCTTCCCCTCCGCCCTGGCATAACATGAGACTCAGAAAGTCCTTTGTGTGACTAAACATTACTGAGAAGCAACTAAAAACATCAGTGTTATCATCGCTGTTCCTAGGCTGAAAGTCAAAAATACAGCACTGCACTAGTTACAAAGAAGGAGAAAAATGACTGCTACTGCTGAACCTGGGACAATAGTATCAATTTATCAGCAAAGAGATGGAATGCAACAAACCATGGGAAATATTAATTAGAAGCCATCTCTAAATTGTATGCTAAAAAGTGTAAGCCAGACACTACTTTCCTGAAGGCAGAAGGAAGATTGTATTTACAATTCAGTTATGGACAGGTGCCCAGATTTTAGCTTATCTATCATTTGCTACATGCTGAGTTTGTTGCATACAAGCTGCCATTACTAATAGTTTGGGACAGAGCCATGAAATTTCAAGTACTTTATATTTCAGGTCACAACACAATCTAGTTAGTGTCATCAGAAATACATCTACTATTCCTCTGCTTTATAGTCTGCTGGTGATCAATTGAACTGCAACATTGGTTTACTTCTTTTTGCTCTTTTTTTTTTGAGGTATGTTAAAACTATTTATTTGACTATGCTGTAAAAACACAGATCTATTTCTTTCCTAAAATCCTGTCATTTCTAGTATGTTTGTAATTTCATTTTCAATATTCTTTGCACATAATATGCAGGTTACACACACTGTGTAGTTTGTATGCAATTCGACAGATGGCAGAAAAAATAGCTTTCATTTCAAATAACACATCATGTTCAGGAAAAAAGAAGTATGCTCTAGACTCAGCATCAAGTCTTTGAAATAAGTTAGAGCGTATCTAGTTTTTGGCTTTTCATGTACAATGCGTAGAACTGAAGGAACATTGTGATGGAACACTTCAAGAAGGCTTGGATACTACAAATAATGTGTATTACCAAACAATTCTGAATTTCCATTTGAACTTTAAGGTCAGTGAAATACTAGCTTGTTTAGAAAGTGCAGATCTGGTATTATCATAGTGACAATTTTGGCATGGAGAGATGGAATTTAGATACTTTTATCTGCAAAAAGTATTTGGTTGGTTGGTTGTGGAAAAGCATTCCCAAAGCCATAACACTATTCAGGAAAATTGAGATTATTACTTTTTTTTTTTTTTTTTTTCTATGATGTAAACCATGGTTTTTCAATAGTAATTTGCTTCCATTCAAATCTATCAGATTTGAAAGCTTAGGGCTTTCAAATTTCTCATAGACACTTGTTTTAACCTTTATTTGTAATTTTATTGAGCACACTAGAGGTAGCAAATGCTCGTTTAAACTAGCAACTGGAATAATTCAATAAAAATGCATTAATATCCTTGACTAAAAGAAGCGACAGCTTGCATGCCAAGGTCTTTTAAGTTACTAAGAACTGGAAGTGCTCAAAAAATTTATTTTCTTACTGTCATCTATAAAAATATGTCCATACCCAGCTTTATCTTAAATGAGAGCCCAAACTCTGCCCTGTTTCCTGATAAGAGACTGCGTGGTCTATTTCCATTTTTAGTCTTCACTTTATTCGTATTAGAAGAATTAATTACCAAATTTAAAAATGTGTTTTATTAGCATTAGAAGAATAATCTTAGAGTTGTAAGGGTTATGTAGGTTGTGTTATAGAATTGTAATAAATATCCAGATACTGTGCTAACATATTTACAATGACAATAAAACGTATGTTCCTAATCATGGATGACTTAGTCTGGATTAGGCTAAATTTTCATCCTCTCATGGTCTGATCAATGATTAAATACTACCAGAGGTGCCTAAGGAAGCATGAGACATCAGGCCTCAGACTTTTTCCTTTTTTCTTTTCTTGCGCAGGCGCATACATACACACACGCAGGAGTGCAGAAGATGATAGAACCATAGTATACTTAGGGTTGGAAGGTACCTTAAAAATCATCTAATTCCAAACCCCCTGCCATGGGCAGGGACACCTTCCATTATACTAGGCTGCTCAAAGCCCCTTCCAATGTGGTTTGAACATTTCCAGGGATGGGGCTTCTTGTTCCACTATGGTCTTCTTCAAGGATTGCAGGGGGAACCCTGTTCTGGCCTCCTCCTTCTTCTCTGACTTGGGTGTTTGCAGAGTTGATTCTCACTCTTTTTCCTCACTTTTCTCTGTTGAGCAGCATTTTGCCCTTTCTTAAACATGCTTTTGCCAAGATGGCATCACCTCTGCAGTGGGGCTCAGCTATGCCCTGCAGTGGATGAGTTGGATCTGTCTGGAATTGGATGTGCCTGGCATGGGGCAGCCCTGACCTCTCCTCACAGATGCTGCCCTGCAGCTCTGCTGCAGACAGCACCTGGGCACCTGCACCCTGTACACCCTCAAAGCATGAAATTGCTCATAGAAGTGAAGATTTTTTTTTTAAGCTGTTTTAGAGTTCTTTTTGTTAGCTGAAAGACGTTTTCTTTGTTATCTTGACCCCACACCTAGGTGTCACCCTCTTCTACAGGCTTTTTCAACATCATAGCTTCTAAAATATTTTAAGTTGTTAGAAACCTAAAATATGTAAAAGCAGTATCAGTGTATGCCACACATATAACATAGTATTTTTATCATAATAAAAAATAAAGCACCAGATAATAAAAGTGACTTCTATATCATCATTTTATAGCTTGTTATAAAAAAGATATGCTGATAAAAAATAGGGGCGATTTAGGAAACCACTGGCAGATGAAAGAACTAAGCTGGTCTACTTCACAATGCTCAAACCTGTGCTATTGTGAGGGATTAAGCCCAGCCAGTAACTCAGAATCTGGACAGTTGCACACAGAAATCTCAAATTATTATTAAGGTTTATTCTCCATTGAAGCATCCTGCTTAAACACCTTCATTCCAAGTCTGTTTGAATGAGTCACCGAAAGCGTAGTGCAACATTTTCAAACCATTCAAAAGTTCCCTCATTTGAAAAGAAAGCTGTTAATTTTTTACTTGCTGTTCCGGAGCATTACACCTTGAATTGCAACAGACTAAATTGAACTAATTCCCTTTCTCATCTTAAGTTCAAGTGCTACATAGGCTGATCTCTTCACTAAAAAGCTGGCTGGAATTTATGTGTTCCTCTAAAACATTTTATTAGACTCATTAAAATAATAAATCCTGATAAATTCTGAGTAAGACTGGAATCTGATCATTGATAAGCTCCTTCTGGACTTCACAACTTACAGCTATTAAGGTGTCAAAACTTACCAAACATGTTAAGGGAGCCTTGGATCCTCCCCTGGAAGATGCCAGGGGAAACTAAATCAGCACCTGCTACTTTTTCATCTTCATGCTTGGCTGTTGTCAAAACAATCCCTAAATAAAATGGGATTTTCCAGCCAGGTAATCACCAGGAGCATCTGGTCTCTAAAGTCAGAACACAGAGCATTCAATTAAGACAGTTTTCCACTATGTTTTATAGCACTTTTGTGACTTGATTATAACTATGTTATCAGAGAATTTTGTTTATGCTGCAATAATTACTTACCCTAAAGTTGAAACTGTTGTAAACTACTGTTCTATGGAAATGCTAGCACCTATTTTATTTTCCATCATACAGACTGTGCAGTAGGTAGTATATTTGTCAACATTGTTGAGATTGACAAGAACGTAAAAATCCAAAGCACCTAGCAATGCTTTTATGCCTCTTTGGAAAAGAGACTTTGAACACAATATGTTTTTTTAGTTTCAAGAAATATTTCACATTAATGGAAAAAAGAGAATTATATTCTCATAAAAAGACACTAGAACTGATTTAAAACTGTTCATTAACAAAAAGGTGCATATTTTATGTAGTCTTAATGTTATAAATTAAAGAAGTTAAATTACATTGAGGTTTTATTCTTTTTTTCAGTCAAATACAGTAAAATGAAAAAAATATGCTAAAAAGAAATGGCTTCCACTGGCTTCTCACAAGAGGTGTCTCAGGAATATCAAAACTCAAATCCCTTAAACAACAGAGATATTACAGACATTTCAAAATGCTTCAAATTGGGATAAAACCCATGGTATTCTATTTTTTAAAAAACTGCTTAAGTGGACTTTCTTAAAAAAAAATGTAATAAAAATTTAATTTATATTTTATGTATGCAGGTAGATAAGAAAAGTAGGTGAAAAGAGCATAAATTCAAAGCCATACTGAAGTCTTTTGTAACAATTAGGGATCAGATTAGCATTACAAGATAAACACAAATGTAAAGTTCTAAACCCTATAGCTGCCTCCAAAAACATTTTCTCTCCCTCAGCCTGAAGAATAGCTGATGTTAGCTGAGTTAATTTTATTTCTTTTTTTCTTCATCTTGTCTAGAACCTTGAATACAAACATAGTTAGCTCTTCATCTTTATAAGCTTATGACATCCAAACAGTTATTAAAATCTACACATAACACTCTCAACAACATTAACATGAAAGACTGTTTTGATGACTGTTAAAAAACATTTAATGAGATAGGTTTTTCAACTGCAGTACTATCAAAGTAAAATGCTGAATGTCTGTTTCCTGCAAACAGTCTTACAATTAAAAAAAAAACAAGTTTATTTGATTACTGGTTTACTAGAATGGCTTCTGATATATATTAAAAAAATTGTCAGCTTGTTTTAACAATTGGATGAGAAATAGAACAAAACAACTCTTTAGAAGTTTATTTGCCCAGCTGAATGTAGGTAGATATGTTTTTCTCTCAGATGTAAGGATTAATTAATTTTTAGTGTACTGTTTTTCAAGCTTGCTCATGTTAGCTTTTAATAAGTCCACCTCCTTCCTTCTTGTCCTCTACTTCCACTTCCACAGCTACTAATAAGGTTGCTTTAAAATTATATTAAGGGGATAAGTTAAAATATCTCTATGCTCCATATATAACAAGAAGTATAGTTCAACCCACCCCCATTTTCATCTTAGTGCTGAACCTTATAAATCTATTCACTCCAGGTAATTTTCCTTATTTACTTCCTCCAGTGTGTAGATTTTCTATCTAATGTTAATATCAGACATACAGAAAATTAAATTTACCAGGCAATCCAAAACAGCTACACACTATATATGAGTTAAATTATCTAATTAGAAAACATCTCTGAATACATGTGTTGTTCTGGTATATTCTGTGACAACTTAGAAATATCTTTGCTTGAATAAAACTAGTAGTGTGACAAGCTTGACTTCCTCAAACAATCTTGTTTAGACTATAGCTTAAAACTGCTGTAGAAATCCAGCTGTGGTATGTACAGCCTTAATTCATTTTCTTCTCACCTTTCTCTTGGAAGTTACTTTCATAAATGCATGAAAAAGTACACATACTGTTTCTCCCTGTCATGCTCAAATCTTTTTTTGACATTGAAGCAATATCTAGACAAAAGTCAAGGCACTAGAAAATGTGACCTTATAGCTGGTAAGCCCAATTATCTCAGTACTTTCGGTTTCAGCAGTTTGTGGGTGCAATGTGGAATTCTCTAATGCTTCATACAACAGTTTTGTTTATAATGACTACCTACATTTTCTCCACTGTTTCAGAGAACTTGGCATATAGAATTTCTCCCCTACTACCAGAACTGAAGAAGAGCTTGTGTGACCAATTAATAAATCAATGGATCATTATAGTATTTCACTCAAACTAGGATGAAGCAATGTTGCTGCAAAAACAATGTAATTTGGATTAGCTAAAAATATTGGTGACAAAAGTTTACTGGCATTTTTGTCCTTTTTTTCCCTGACAGTTAAAATCCCCTACAGAGCATTTTAAAATATTGTATGTAACTTTCTATAGCACTAACTTCACAACCATTATTATTATAATGTCAGTGTGAAAAAAAAGCCATATGAGCAGATTCTTCTGGATTCCTCTCAATTTTTGTTTTAGTTTATTTTGCTGAGGAGAGAGTCTGCACTCTTGTGAAGGCCTCCTGAGAAAAGGACAAGTTTGAAGCTCCTCCGGATGCATTTTGTGTGACCATAGTCTCTTTCTACCACTAGACCTTTGAGACAACAAATTAAACTAAGCATTAATCTATCATGTAGGATTTTGCATATATGAATACACTTAGGATTAGAAGGTTCTCCAATAGTAGAAGCAATTAATAAAAATGCCTGTGGTAATTAGGAACAGATTTCTGAAAAGCCTGTTGACTTCATCATTGCTACAGCTTGTGAGGTTTGTAGTTCATATAGCTGATGTAGATAGGGTGGATAAAGTAATCCATAGTGTAATTGTGCAGACCAGATAGTGTGGAATAAACTACAGCTCTGCATGTGCATCCAAATTTACTACTGACGGTGAAATAAGAAATCGGAAATGAAGCTTATAGATTTACAGGGACAACAGTTGATTACAGAAAGCTACCCCACTGAGTAGATGCAACCAAACTAGATAGACATGACATCTGGATATAAAAGACATGATTTAAAATGTCATGGAGGTGGATATGATACATTTTAGTCAGTTATAAGTGTTTAAACTGTACAAGCATTAAAAAACCCCAATCTCTGCATAATCACTTATATGCGTGAGATATACAGCTTTCCCATTCTAAACTCTCGAGACACCATACAAACCAGGTGAAGAAGTGATTGGAAAAAATGAGTTTACCAAAAGCAAAACATACCATGCTAACCTGATTACTTTCTGCAATAAAGTAGCATCTTCTGTCTAGCAGGTAAATTCTTGGAAACAAAGATCCTGTTTTTATAGAAGTGGCTTCAGCAATTAAAAAAGATAATGGAAAGAAATGTTTTGCATTGTGTAGATCAGAGAATAATTTTCAGTAAGTTTTGTAAACTTTGATAACCCATGCAACAACCATATGACTAATGCATAATTATGACCATTAGAAAAATATAACAGCCTAATGTGAGATCTTTGGTTTTGAAAAAGGTTGTGTTAACATATATGAGGCTGCTGTTTCTACATATGGAGCATATGTTATAGAAATACAGTAATAAAAAAGTATCTTTTGTATCATTTAACAGTAAGATTTGTATCATTTAACAGTAAGATTTGACCATGACCTGACCAAAAATGCTGGTGTAACTCAGTCCTTGAAGACTAGCTATTTCTGTTTAGAAAGACGTCCAACATAGAATGAGCCTGACTGCCCTAAATTTCATTCCTTTAAGCTCTGCAATAGAATCTATGAAACAGAAACAGGCACCTGCGTTCCCCATAGTAACTACATGGGTTGAAGCATCTCATTAGGGGATTCATAGCACGCAGCACTGCCTAAACAATGAAGAGCTGAGGGAATAAATTCATCCTAAACCCCAAACTCAGCGTATTTATTTTTTTTTTTAAGTGACATTTCTGAAATCTGTTCCCACTGGATGGCTAGACAACACCAACTCTATAATCAGCAAGCAACTGTGTCTAATTGTGAGACACCAGAAAGATATAATTTCCTAAATTTTGCATTTTTCCCTACCCACAAATACATATTCAAGCATCTCAGGATCATGAAAAAGCATTGTTACAGAGATATGTAAGAGGATTTCCATATACAGCCTTAAGCACTAAGGTTGTAATTTCTTTTTCTTTCTCTAAGAATGACATCAGAAATGCAACCTACATTTCTAAAGTGATATGGGAGTATCTCCGGGGAGTGAAAAATAAAACCAAGAGAGAAAAGAGACAAAAAAAGAGGCCAGAGGAATAGCAGAGAGTGGTGGAAATAAAAGCACAGCCTGACAAGCAGGATAGGGTAGAAAGTCAGGAAGACAAATAGAAGCCTAGAATGCATACAGCAGCAAGAGGCGAAGACAAGGATTAATATTAATTGTAGAGAATTTACAAAGCTTGACAAATCCATGTTTTAAGGTAACACTATTACCAGCAGTTTAAAACCGAAATCTGAAAATATCTGTATAATTCCTATGATTTCCAAGTGCATTGGTTCTGCATTTCCTGCATGCTGCATTTTTTAGATCCTCAGTATAAATTATCTCATTAGCTCCCTGGTACCCTGCTCCCAAATGGATACATAAAGTCACAGTCATATATTCCTTAAAATCCTTCTAATTGCTCATTTTCACCATGCTTCAGGAATATTCCCAAACAGTAGCAACTGCTACTATAAATATTATTTGTATTTTTAAAAGAAGAGCAATTGTCAGGCGCAGGGCAAATAAAGCTGTCACTTCAGTAACACTGGACTAGCAGATATTTTTAGTCTCTATATCTTCAATGTAAATCATGGTTACAGGTAGAGAGAAAGCTCGTTCAAGGAGGACAAAGGTAAGCAGAAGGTAACAGCCGCAGACTAACAGGCAACCAAGTGACTGAGCTGGAAACAATGTCTATAACTTGTTTCCCAGTAGAGAAGTCACACATTATGGCGTGACAAGCTTTAACTAGCACAGTGTTGCGGTTTAAGCCCCTCATGCAGATCGTTCACTCACTCCCCCTCTTTCTTCCCCCAGTCCCGGGGGGATGAGGAGGAGAATCAAAAGAATGCAACTCCCACAGGTTGAGATAAGAACGGTCCAATAACTAAGGTATAACACAAGACCACTACTGCTACCACCAATAATAATAATGACAAGAGAAATACAAGGGAAAAGAATACAATAGCTCATCACTCGATACCAAGCCCGACCACGCAGTGCATGCACCCCCACCCTTCCAGGTCTTTGCTCTCTGTTTTACATCCTGGGCATGACGTGCTGTGGTATGGAATACCTCCTTGGTCAGTTTGGTCAGGTGTCCTGTCTCTGCTTCCTCCCAGCTTCCCCTCCTCCCTGGCAGATCATGAGACTCAGAAGGTCCTTGGTCAGACCAAAGCATTATCAATCAGTAACTGAAAACACTGGTGTTATCAGCACAGTTCCCAGGCCCAAAATCAAAAACATAACGCTGCACCAGCTACCAAGAAGGAGAAAAATGACTGCTACTGCTGAACCCAGGACACACAGGTAAGTTAGGACAGGTGTCTGAGATTTTTAAACCAGTGTCCAGGCTGCTGTTAGTAGTATATATTATGATTAGCAAACTGAAGAGTAAACTGGAGATATGGAGTCCCATACCAAAGGGACAAGCTTAGAGGAGTCCTGAAATGCATAGACTGCATGCACCTTTCTGGCAAAGAGCTGATACCTTTCTCCTTCATCTTCCTTTTTGTGCAAATTTTCTATTTTCAGTCATGACAGATCAAGTAATTCTGGAAATCCAAGGCTGACAGTGCCTGCTGCTGAACATCTATGAATTAGTGCTTGCTTTACCTTTCTTTTTTTTTTCTTTTTTTTTTTTTTTTTTCCTTGAAGTATCCTTATGCAATTCTGTTAGATTTTAAAGCTTATTGAAAAAAATCTGCATAGACCGTGTTGGAGCTGATTCTTACATTTTGCTGACCTCAATAACTTATCAGACAATCAGTGTGCACACTGTAGTCACCTTCCAGTGATATGATAAAGAAGTGCTTATTTGGCACATCACTTGAGTTTAAAGGCAAGAGAAGTAGCATTGACAAATAGCCTTTGTGAATATCGCTTTCATATTTCAACACAACAGATTTTTCTGTGTATGGAGAACCTGGGGAACCAAATCCAGACATGGCTACGGGGAATTAAGAGTTATACAATTCCACTATTCCATTCTTCCCAATTACCATAGTGTACTGTGTTGTACACTTCTTACCAGGGGAACAAGTTATCTCACAAGCCTCATCTTCATATCAATCTCTCCTGAAGACTGCATTTATAATCCCCTAAAGCCAATAGAACAGCTAAAACAGATTAGGTCTCCACGTGCAATTTTAATGGTGTATATAGCCAGTTTTGTCACTCCAGTGTGTGAAGTAGTGAGAAAACTGCACTTATAGAGTGGATATAAAAAGTCCAACCAACCTTGTGAATTATCTCTTTAGCTCACAAAATATTTCAAAGTTTCCTTACAAAGGACATTCTTTTCCAGATAGCATGACCTGCAACGATGGTCTCTTATAGTGAGGCTCTCACAGGCTCATCAGTCCCTCCACTGTAGCATGAGAAGACCTGCTGTAAGCATATGTCTGAAATAAAATTATTTTGCTAAAGGGTATCTGAGAAATCACTTCTGTGTGATGCTAAGGGACCTACTCCCAGTGAAGTACATTTGAAAATGAATTTTTGAAAGCTTATATTTTTTAACATTTTTTTTAAATGTAGAAAGAGGAAAAAAGAAAGTAATATGGCAAGCTGATGTCCTCTGGTAAGGACAGCAAAAAAGCCATTAATAAATGCGCACTATACACAGTGTTTATTTTTCATTAGGTTGCATAGGAAATGCTCATGGTCACAGCTTCATGATACCTGGCGAATGGAAGTTTGGAAGAGAGAGAGCTGAGACAAACACTGGAAAATTGATGTAAGGCAAAAGCAGATGGACCCTGAAACAACAATGGTGGAGGATAAGTAGAAATAAATGTTGAGAGAGAAAAAAATATTGTTAAAGAAGATAGAAAAAAGCAGAAGTTCAAAACATATAGATGAAGTAAAACTGGAGGATTAAGACCTGGAAAAACTTACAGGTTTTTGAAGAAAAAAAAAAACTCAGCCAGAAAGGGTTAAGATATAAAGCTACTTGAACAAGTCAATGAAAGACCTTTAAAGCCAGCTGGTGTTCTCAGCCGTCCCACTGCTTTACTTGGCATAGAATCACAAAACTTCGCTTCCAGAGCTTAGCTTGATAAAGTAACATGTCATCTCATCATCCTGAATCAGGGGGATCTTCAAGCTTCCTCATGAGGAGTTTGCAGTGGCAAATTTATTCTTAATTTTCCTTCTAAAGCAATGTGGGAAGAAAAAAAAGTGGATGTGGGATAGTGTCTGAGAACAAGAGAGGGCAGAAAGAAAGAAGTGACTGGAGATAGAAGATTGTCAATTAGAATAACATTTGTCTGATTAATGTAGCCATTTAGTGATACTGATATTGATTGTATACTTAAATGTAGATGATTTGCATAAGCAGCAAATTTCTATCTGCTAACTGCTACTTCTACCTGCTAATATATGGTCCAATCATTATTATTTATTCTTTATAATCATCGCCTTTAACCATTCGAGCAGCAGTGACACATCGTGGGGGAAAAACCTCACTGTGTAATATATTCCTTTAGGTCTCCTTTCTGTAATGGGAATCTGCTCAAATGGGATCTGCTTTATTAGTATTGCCTTTAGTAGGTGCTGTCTATAGTACTTCTATTCTTTAGTTGGAAGTGCTTAGGAATGCAATAGTCATGTAAATAAAAAGAAGGACCATGTTCACCTTGACTTTTCTGCTATCGTGGTACTTCAGTCATAAAACTGAATTTAATTCAAATTCAACTGTCTTCAATTAGAGAAAACGGAGAGGTAAATGGTGCTATTGTACAACAGAATATCCATTGCACTAAAAAAATTGTAGATGACCTACTTTGTACTAGAGTATGGAATAACTGCCAAAGCTGCATAAAGAATTAGATTTTTTTTAGATATGCTCAATTTTGCAATTTAGAATGCACATGCTTTATCTTAATGAAATTGGCTGAGATGCTTCATCTAATCAGAAATATAGTTAAGCTAGGTCTCTTTCCCCAAAATTACACTTCTGACATCTTACCAGGACAAACAAGGATATTTTGGAACAAAAATAGCAGTAAATAAGATGATAATAATTTTATAGATTCACAATTACAATTGTTAAACCCAATACAGAGCTGTAATTCCACACCACGTTCATTATATTAAATTACTTACTTGTTGTGAGTTGTTTAAAATGTTGTAAGCAGAAAAATCTACAAATCTCCAAATCTACAATTTCTGGTTTATTGGAATGGTCAGTGCTGAGATTTACAACCTTTCTTCCCCTAAATAATAGTTTTAAAGTTTAAATTATTTAGCATTTTCTTGTTAACACTTCTGTCTGGCAAGTCTGGAAGAGAATTGATGGAGTCACAACGTGACAGTCTCCTAAGCTAAGGGAGTAGAATGCATTTTTTCATACTTTTCTCGACAGAATCAGTTACCAATGACACTTTTTCTTTTAGAAAAACATAAAAAAATCTCAAATTCCAGGACTATTTTAACAGAAAAATCTAGATTATTGCTTGTCCCTGTCATTCTTCCTTTACATTAAATGAAAGAACATATAATCCATCAGGAAAGGAAAGATCATGATGTTTATCGCTAATAGGTACCAATATTTTAATGTCAGACACACCAACCATGTTAATCTTTTACAATGCTGGTGACAAGTGTTCAAAATTTAACATCAGAGCAAGTGTTTGAAAGCAGTAGAAAAGATAAAATGTTTTAAATGTCATTTGCCTTGTTGGTGAAATACAATATTTGTCTGTTAATCAGTGAGGATTTTGTATGGAATGATTTCTCAACCTAGTCTTCATCAAAGCTATCTTAATTTTATTATGACAGTTCTCAGAGTTATTCAACAATGGAGTAAATATTTCGGGTGAAATCCCTGATCTATAAAAAAGTGTAGCAAAAAAAAGGGATTATTAATATTTTCTAAATAACTCCATGTTATTTGAAATATTTGATTTTTTCCAATACTATAAATATTAATGAATCTTAATCCTTAGCATATTCATGCTTACATATATTTATACTTTTTTCACAGTTTTATTCATTTTTTATACAGCTGATGCAGATTTTCGTTAAAGTATCATGCAGTAGTACAACTTTTAAAGCATTTTAGGTAAACAAAGCCTCAGTGATAAAAATATGAAAAATTGTTGCTGATCTATAAGTTTTGGTAGCTTTTTTAGAACAATACATACATTAATGAAGTTAATATATAAAAATCAAATTATGTATTTTGCAAATATTTCAGAAAATTCTTACTACTTTAGGTTAAGAAATAAGGGAGAATTTGGTTTACAGTTTTTTTGGAGGTAGCTACAAATACAAATAGATGCACGTACACATGCACACATGCAAGCAACATAATGGAAACAAAGTTAGCTGATAGCCATGAAACTAAAAAAAATCAGTAAATAAATGACACATACTCAGTTTTTAAAGATTATCAGAAAGTTTTCTGTATATCAATATTGATAGAAATAGGTCACAACAGTTCAAAGTTGACTACAATTTTGAGCCTAAATTATATTTTCCATATTTTTATTGTGCATCAAAACATATTGTGAGCTTAATATAGACACATAAAAACAGTGTTAAGGGATATGACTAAAGATCACTTTAGCATGGTATTCTATTTCTGACCATGCTCAGAAATAAACGCCTGTGAAATATACAGAATGGGACAAGCATACAGTATTTCCCGCAGCATATCTTTCCAGCTTCCAATTAACTATGCTATTAAAATACAGTAAAATTTCATGTCCAGTCTAAAAGAACACAGATATGGGTATCTTCATTACTTTACACAACAAAAAATTTGCAATGAAAAAATCATTATAAAGATACTTTGCGGACATTATGTTCTGGTTATTATCATTGTCAAATATTATTCTGTTAATAATTGACAGTTCTGATTTAGGAAGGGATATAAATTTTTTTCAAAACAATCTGGTATGTATTTTAAATACTGATATAATCTGTGACAGAACATTATAAAGTTAATTTTTTTTCAAATATTTATATTTGCTTATTTATCAAGAACTCATACTTGGATTAATTTGCTAAAAATAAACAAAAATAACCTTGTTTGTATAATTTAAATGAAATACAGAAAATGCAGTTTTGGAAAATAGCAAAGAAAAATATGAAAAAAACCCCTGCATCTGGATAACTGGTCATATACAATCGATATCCATGGTAGTAACTTTTGAAAGTGTATGTACCTGGGGCCATATAAATCAGGAAGATCTGGATTTTCTATCATAAATATTTCTTGAGTCAGGGGAGAATAGCCAAGTACATATCATTTTCTCCTATTCTGTAAGCTCACTGCTTCTGATTTTTAGGAAGATTGTAATGCCTACACTGGTCTCAGTGAAGTGATGGTCATTACTTTCTTGATTTTACTTTCCTCCATGAACACCATTTTAACTGCTACTAGCTCACGTTATGCAGTCACTACTTCTGGTTTTTGCTGGTTTGTAAAGTAACCACATCCAGGTTGTGTGAAGATCCTGGTTATATGGATATTTAGTACTAGTGGGGAAGTTATTTACAGTGGGCTGCTTTTTTTCATCAGTTAGAGGAACTTTCATCAGTAGTTTGGAAGTGGAGTTTTTGACCCGTTTTATGTGTATGTGCTTTGCCTTTAGGCCTTTCTTATGATCTTCATACCATGCCTGGTGTTCGTCTTTCCCATTTGGAAACCTTTTGAAAGTAGTATTTTTCTTTATATTTTCTTCTTTCTCAAGCTGTTCTAAAACCACAGCACTGTGACAATAATTCCATTAATCTGCTAATTGCTCAGAAGTTGCAACTTGGGTTTCTTTTACTCTAATAAAGTTTTCTTGTGCGTATCAATGTCCTTGGTGGAGCCATTTTTTTAAAATACTTTGCCCATGCTAGCATGTTTCCAATTTCTTTAGCTGGACAATATAATTTAAAACTATTTCTATCAAAACAATTGATCCTTTACTAAGTAAGACTCCAGTGACTTAGAAGACTCACTTTATGTGTTGAGCATGTTAATAAACTTGTCCATGTGTTTTTTGTTTGGGTATTTTTGTTGGGTTTTTTGTGGGCTTTTTTTTTTTTTTTTTTTTTTTTTTGTCTTGAGATGAAAACAATTCAACAACTTGGCCTAGTATTAAAATAAGATCATGCTTCTTACAACTTAACCCTGCTTATACTCATAATGACAAATATGTCTAGTCCTCACCACACACAAAGAGCTTTTGAAAAGCCTTTTGCCGTATTGCTTAGATTTGGACTATCTATCTTCACCTTTTTGCATATCGTCAAGATTATTTTTATTCAAAAGACTGCAGTTAACAGTGTTTTACATGGCTGGGCTCAATTAATTTCACCTCAGAAGAATGGACAATAGTAAGAGACAAATAATGGAATGGAATATGCACAACAATTATTCTTTCAGGGATATAAAGAATTGGTCAATTGATACTGGTTAAATTGTATCTACCTTCCACATCATCATGACTATATTCATCAAGTGATAGATGTTTTTTGTAACATGCATTCCCATTGCTTTTCTTTTCCTTGAACACTCGTCTAAATATTGTCTCTTACAGGAATAAGTAATTGCTGAGATAATGTAATGGATCTGTGCTGCAACTTTTGCTCTACTTTCTTTCTAGATAGCAAATTGTAGCAATATCTTGAAAAATGAGAAGTTTCAATTATCTTTAATGGAGCCAAAGATTTCACTTCAGGAGAGGGCCTAAAAGGACGTAGTTGAGTATTACTGGTCACCATAAGATAAATGGGCAATAGAAAATGTAATTTACGAGAAAGTGAAATTTTGCATGTTACCTTAACCCTTAAATAGGAAAGAAGTTTATTGGTAAAAAGAGAACACTTGTAATCAAACATTCGCTAAAAGCATTCAGGCGTCCAGTGCAGCTGATCAATTAGATACTTCTGTTTGGCAATAAAACCGTGTTCAGAATGTAGTGATCAAAACAAACTGAAATTACTTAAATTTCTCTAAAGAAGTGAAAGACCATCTTCTCAAAACCACATTTAAATTTGAAATATATTTGAAATACATTTGCCATCTCATTAGGATGCATTCATATATATATTTCACATATATATATGAATCTATATTTCATATAAATATTTTAGCTACAATTAAGCTTAAATATTTATGCCACTTCTTTTTTCTTTCTTTCTTGCCTGCAAATATATTTTTCAGAAGCAGAGATATTTGTTGGGTATTCTTCAGCTTTTAAATAAAATCTAGACAGAGACTCAAGATTATGAATATTTAGTAAAAAAAGCAACTTTTGGACTCATATTATCAGAACTCAGTATTGTATTAATAGATATTTGCTAATTCTACCACATCATGGAAGCTCATAAGTCTTCATAGTACAGAACGATCAGCAAAGTCTCTTTCAAATTTTGAGCCTTAGTATGTGTGGCCTCAGTCTTCAGTAAAAGAATAGACAAGTCCCTAGGAGCAATTGGGACTGGAGCTTGCCAGTGTAATATAGTGAGGCTGAGAGAGAAGTTGCCAGTTGTGAGAGCTACTCTCCAGTTCCAGTGATATTTTATTTTTTAAGTATGAAGTTAATTGTGGTCTGAAAGAGAGACATACCAGCTTCAAGTATAGAACAAAACCTATTAATATCACCAAAAACTAATCTTTTTCTTTCATGCTTCTTTTGATCTATTTTGTCTTTGTGTTTAAATTTTGAAAAAAAAAAAAAAAAAGCAGCAGTAATTTAGCAGCAAAATATTTACAGTGCAAACAACTGCCTTTGCCAGCATGTGCAATCCTCTAGAGAATTCTATGGCATTTGTGTAAGAAAACTATCTCTTTAGGCTGAAAGGATCTCGCAGGGAATCGAAGACTCACCATGACAAAAAAATCTCTATCACATAGTAAATGATAAATTAGACTCTGAGAATCATTTTCATGCCAAATCAAATTGATAAACAATATAGTAAGCATGTGCAGTTAATCCATTCAAAGTTACCATCTTAAAATAGAATCAAGACTCTATTACCCTTGAGATTATTTTTGAAATAAATTTGGGAGGTTTTTTACATTTCAATACTACTTTTGAGGATATGTTGGCCAAATAACCTTCCAGAACTATAAGCTTTAAAAATAATTAGGGCATTTTAATTAGTTCTGCATCACTTGTCCTGATTTGTACTGTCAGAAATAGATCCAGTCTGTCATTATGAACTTGCAGGGATAAAGTATTGCCCTACCATATTAGCCCTAAATTAGCAACCTGGGGAGGTTCAAGAATTTCAGAATAGTCTTCACAAGGGTTGCCAAAAAAAACCTGTTTATGCTAATCTCTTGCATATGCTGAGGCATGGAATATTTTAACACCTACCGTTCTCCAGGACTAAGATACTTTCCTCCTAGGACTGAAACAAGGACCTTCCTCAACTCAAGGATTAATCTTTATGGAAGCATAACTGTCCTTTGAAATCAGTTACTTGTTGCAAAATTTAGACACCTGATCTTCAGAAAAAGATCCAGACATTTTTTCAAAACACCTGTCCTATTTGGTCAGTGTTTAAAAATTTCACTTGATATGAAAGTCTTGGGCTCAGATCTGGCTTTCTTTAGGGAGATTTTAACCCACACCTCTCATGAGAGTGTCCTGAATGACAGGCTGCTCTGAGGCTTTGTTTTCATGCAGTTTTTCTCCTTATCTAATGGATCTCTGCCTGCTGAGAAAGGTTGAGACCTGTCTGCTGCAGGCATATGACTGTATACAGCATATGATTGCATGAAGAGTACATATAATGCATTTGGAGTTATCATTTTTGCAACATTAAGAACATCTAGTAATATTCAATATACAATATAATTTAATCTATTGCACACTTCTAGGCACAGCAGTGAGGGGCCAGCTACTTTGAAGAGCTTCATCCAAATCCTCAAAAAATTTAAGAGAACGCTGTCGCTTACAAATTGTGAGAGGCTCTGTTCATGCAAAATGCATTCAAATTGTTATCAAGAGAGGACACTAAAAAGAGACACGGACCTGAACTCTACCATCAAATAAGCACTGCAAGAGCAAGAAAATGGTAAGGTCAAGCAAGCACAGTGATAAAAATGTCTTAGCTAAGCCTCCAGAACTATCACAGAAATGAGATTTTTGCCAGTGTTTGAAATTTTTAAAAAAATTCCTAAGGAAAACTTAAGACAGTTTAGAGAAATTGTTAATTTTGAAATCTGTATAAAATCTATTTGATGAAAACAAGAGAAAAAAAGCACAATGATTAAACTTTGAAAGAACCAGAGTAAACTGAAAAGACAAAAGCCCTTGGAGAGCAAGTGTAACAGATGTTAATAATTTGTTTTATCACACTGTTTCACCAGCAAAAACTGGTTGTTCATGTGTAAATTAACAGTTGTTTTATTGTTAATAATGCATTTAAATTAGAGTAATGCATCCTTACTTATTAACATTTTATTTTTATTATTTTATATGCATGATAAGGATGAAGATAAACTGCTGTGATTCGGAGGACCATAGATTGAAAGTAAACATAAAAAAAAAAATTACCTGAGACACACCTGTGGGATAGCAATTTTATTTCCTGCTCCACTGAAAACAGAGCATTAAACAATTAAATATTTCAACAGAGCCTGCAGTATTCTTTGTGGAGCTTCCCTCTTTGTGTGATCTTTTTCCCAGCACAGTTAACTTTGATTTTTTTTTTTTTTTTTAAGTGCAAAGGAGAACAGACTCACCAGAACTCATTGAGGTTATCAACTATACTGTTCCAGGGAAAATATGGATTTCAATCATCAGCAGGCTGAACTCTTTGATCATTTAACATTTTGTTTGAAGTATATCATTGTTCTTCCTTTACTTAGGGAGAATCTAACCTGCAATGAAAATTTTACACTTACATAATAGATGGTCTCCAGTCTAGGGAGGAATGTGTATAAAGAAAAGTTGGCATTTATGTATCCTGGTGGAGCTAATAATCAGATGAAAGTTGCCAAAGTCTTTGGCTCATATAGGAATAGGGGCATTTCTTAAAAATCGCAGTTTCTGCTTTGGAACAATTTCAAATATCTTCTAGGTAGTCTTCACAAACTAGGTTGTGTTACAGCTACTATATGGATGCAGGACTACAAAAAAAATTGAAAAAATTATCAGGAACCATGACAGAAATTAATTATACTGTTTTCTTAAACAGCTATTAATTAGTCAACGTAACACAGTGTCGTAGTTTAAGCCGTAAATCACGCAGCCTGTTCATTCACTCCCCCCACCCCGGGGGGGGGGGGGGGGGGGGGGGGGGGGAAATGGGGAGAAGAATCAAAAGAATGTAAGTCCCACAGGTTGAGGTAAGAACAGTCCAGTAACTAAGGTACAACACAAACCACTGCTGCTACCACCAACAATAATAATGACAAGGCAAATACAAGAGAAGAGAATACAACTGCTCACCACCCGACGACGGAGCTGTGAACTAAACTCTTCCGGGTTCCTGCTCCCAGTTTTTACATCCTGGGCATGACATACTGTGGTATGGAATACCTCCTTGGTCAGTTCGAATCAGGTATCCTGTTTCTGCTTCCTCCCGGCTTCCCCTCCTACCTGGCAGAGCATGAGATTCAGAAAGACTTTTGTCAGACCAAAATATTCTAAGCCGTAATTACAAACATTGGTGTTATCAGTGCTGTTCCCAGTCCAAAAGTCAAAAAACACAACACTGCACCAGCTGCTACAAAGGAGAAAAATGACTGCTGCTGCTGAACCCATGACACACAGTTAGGAAGTTGTGAGAAATATCAGATGAACTGTAAAACCTATAGGAGCAAACATTTTAGGTTTTAAAGAGTTCAGATACTCTTCACTTCAGTTTTATCCTCATCATGAATTTAAAAGAGGCAAATTCAAAGTAATCATAGATTACCTGCAATTTCAAATGGATATTTGAGTCCTCTCCATTTCCTTCATAAATATGTCTGCAAGATCATTATGATTGTCATCAACATTTTTTGAGGTAATTTAAATTGGATGCTTGTAATTTAAAAATTGGTTGTAGAACTAAATAATTATTTCTGTGCTTATTTTCATAGCTTTAAACAAGTCTCAGAGCATGCTTTGTCTTTTTGACACTTCTGAATATGTTTATTTAGAAAAGACATTAAAGCAGACACAGAACAAAATAAAATGATGCTGTTTTTTTATTAAGTTTCACAAGGTAAGGGATACTCAGAGCAAGCTGTTGCCAGAATGAAAGTGAGAACATGCATGTCTGCCCTGGGTTCAGCAGTAGCAGTCATTTTTTCTCCTTCTTGGTAGCTGGTGCACTGCTGTGGTTTTGACTTTTGGCCTGGGAACAGCTCTGATAATACCAGTGTTTTTGGTTACTGCTTAGAATGTTTAGTCTGATCAAGGACTTCCTGAGTCTCATGCTCTGCCAGGGAGGAGGGGAAGCTGGGAGGAAGCAGAGACAGGACACCTGACCCAAACTGACCAAAGAGGTATTCCATACCACAGCATGTCATGCCCAGGACGTAAAAACTGGAGGCAGGGATGTGGAAGGGTTAGATCACTACTTGGTTGGGCTTGGTATCGTTCAGCGGGTGGTAAGCGGTTGTATTCTCTTCCGTTGTTATTTCCCTTATCATGATTACTGTTGGCGGTAGCAGTAGTGGTTTGTGTTATACCTTAGCTACTGGACTGCTCTTGTCTCAACCCATGGGAGTTGCATTCTTTTGCTTCTCCTCCCCATCGCTCCTGGAGCAGTATGGGGGGGGAAGAAAGAGGGGGAGTGAGCAAGCGACTGCGTGAGTTACGGCTGGGCTTAAACCATGACAATGTTGAACATCCGACTTTTATCTTCACAATCTGACATTGTTAAATTAAGAGTTCTTAGTCTAAGAAAGAAACCTTAGGATTCTCTGTATTAAGCGGAGTTAGATAAACATTTCTAGAGGAAAATTTGAACATCCCAGCTCAGAAAAAGGCACTGTAGTTAAGCATTAGAGGTAGATGTAATGAATCTGCACTATCTTCTGGCACTATCCATCTCTTTATATCAAATTTGAGAGGTAGGGTACTTTTGTTTAAATAGAGTGTTTAAATCCGTTGTCATGGGTTCAGCAGCAGCAGTCATTTTTTCTCCTTGGTAGCTTGTGCAGCACTGTTTTTTTGACTTTTGGCCTGGGAACAGCACTGATAACACCAGTGTTTTCAGTTACTGCTTGGTAATGTTTTGGTTTGACCAAGGACTTTCTGAGTCTCATGCTCCATCAGGGAGGAGGGGAAGCCGGGAGGAAGCAGAAACAGGATACCTGAACCCAAACTGACCAAAGAGGTATTCCATGCCACAGCACGTCATGCCCAGGATGTAATACTGGGGGCAGGAACCTGGAAGTGTTTAGTTCACAGCTCCATCCTCGGTTGGTGAGCAGTTGTATCCTCTTCCCTTGCTTTTGCCTTGTCATTATTATTATTGGTCGTAGCAGTAGTGATTTGTGTTATACCTTAGTTACTGGACTGTTCTTATCTCAACCTGTGGGAGTTACACTCTTTTGA
This sequence comes from Ara ararauna, assembly GCA_028858755.1. NCBI lineage: Eukaryota > Metazoa > Chordata > Aves > Psittaciformes > Psittacidae > Ara > Ara ararauna. The sequence continues at coordinate 43,624,634 of CM054379.1, read as the reverse complement.
TTCTTCTCCCCATTCCCCCCCCTCGAAGTGGGGGGGGAAGAAGGAGGGGGAAGTGAGTGAACGGGCTGTGTGATTTACAGCTTAAACCACGACATACATATGAAATGCCTTTGAGCCTAGCCTGAATTCACTTTCATGAACCATATTTCTTGGGTTATGTGCAAAGTCAACTTGGCTGATCCTATTACAAAGAGGAATCCTTGGAATGAAACTGATTAACAGCGATGTTTGCATTGGTTTAGTAAGAACTAATAAATACACTTCACTAATAGTATTAAGTATGTTTGAAGAGGATGAACAGACAATGGGAGGAAAGGGTTCAACAAAAATTTCCAGAATAATTAGAGGGAAACTTTCCAGGGTTTTTACTAAAGCTTGTTTCATTTCAGCCATATAAAAGAAGAAAAATATTAAAATTAATGAAGATGTTTGATTTTAAACTCATATCTCTTAGCAATTTCTAAAAGTGTCAAAAATGCAGAAGAAATTGCTAGCAGTCTGGTTTTAAGGCTGACTTTTTCATATCCACTTAGTTCCTCCTTATTTTCTTTGTCCATAGGTTTGGAGGTTTTAAGACACCATTGGTATGCTCACCTCCCTTTGACAAGAAACATTCTGAAAGCATCAAGGAAGGTCAAAGAGAGATCATCCAATGTAACAGTGATATTTCATTGCCATCAAATCTGCATCCTCTTTCCAGCCAGATGTAAATGAATTAAAAAATAGTTTGGCTCAAGAACCTGCTTTGCTAGCTGAAACTCCCTCCTTAGAACGCTAGAGAAATATTCTTTTGGTTATTTATGTTCAGCATGAGCAAACTATGACGAAAGTACAGTCCAGAAGGGTTATTAATTCAGCTCTGCATATTTGTTTTTGAAAGCACTGCTTCTTGCAGTTTCAGATACTGAGCTCAGAAATATGTATCCACATGCATGCACACATAAATATCTTGGTCAACATCTATTTTAGTTAGTGAGCAGCTTTATGCAACCTCAGTAAATTAGGAAATAAGCTCCATAGAATTAATGCTATGCAAACTCCTTGGATTATATAATATCAGGCTTGACATTAGGAAGCACATCAATTACTTTACATGCCTGAATCTCAAAAGGGAAGCCACACTTCTGAATGGCAATTCATCTAGACTCCTTTGTATTTTGTTAATAAAGAGAGATCTTACTAGTGGGAGATTTAAGATTATATAAACAAGCTTTTGGGCTCAATATACCATATACTATAGCTGCTGATTATGTTCTTGTTGATATTTTCTGCATGTGGGAATATTATTCTCTCAAATTCATTATGCTTCTGTTCACATGTACTGTGTTAATTGGCATGTGACACTTTAAAAATCTGTTCCCAGGCAATATTCATAAATAGTTCTGTTTCATATGAGCAAATGTATTCAGTGGCCATGGCATTTAAAGAATGTAATGATAAAGTCCTTTTCTTCCCCACTGTTCTATTTTAAAAATCCAGTTAGTGTGAATTTGTTTCACCTTGTCTTAAACCATTATTTTTCCCAGATTATTGTGATATTTCATGTTTAATGATTTATTGCCTAAAAGGGTGTTTTATTTACATAACAATTTTACTGGGTTCTTTTCAATCAGCATGTGCAAAATAGCCACATAATCCGAACCAGCGTATGTCATTTAGCATTATGAACTAAATGATAAAACAATAAAGGACAAGATAGGGTGTGTATGCTCTGTTCCACAGAACCAGTGAGATTTCATATATTTCAAAGGTGACATCTCAATTACAGCACTACAAGTGCAGACTGCAGAAAATGAGTAGGATATACCTGAAGATCCTAAGATGAAGACAACAATAGCTCTGTCATCAGCAGAGACAAGCTTTTTCATCTGCTCCCTCTAGAGAAGGACTGAGTGAAGAGTTCAGTATGCATCTAATCTAATTATGGCATTAAAATGAGCCTTTCAGGTTGGAACACAATCATGTTAGAATGCTTTTATAGTTAATACACCTTGATAGACATTTCTGAAGGATGGCTTGGATCTTAGGTTGGTTGAATGACCTTGTTAGACGGCAGCATGTTTGCTCCATATCTATTTTGGAAGTCAAAGCCCGTTCTTCTCTTTTTTAATTCCCAACACTAGTTTTTAATAAGAGATTTTTTTCATTTGCATTTTTGCTAATCATAGCATTTAGGCATTTTTTTGCATGCTTTTCTTGATCTGAAAAAGGAGTAACAGCACACTTGCAATCTCTCACCCACATTTGTTACCAAGTCTATTCGCATATCTGCTCTTTGGCTACTGTTTCTCTGTTGCTAATATGACAATTTCCATTCCACATTGTGTGGCAAAGTGGTACTTAGTTTCTTTTCCTTGCTCTCTGCAAGTTCTTGTTGCATCTTATGCTCAAAAGCATTATTTTTACCTTCTGTAATATATGAATATAAATAGTTGAAACAGAAAAATCCTTACTAATGCCAAAGACAGAATCTCGCTCTTAACAGGCAAGCGCCTTAATCCCATCTACTAAGTGTACATATTCCATCTGTGCTAGAAATAGGAATTAATCAGACATTTCCTCCAGGAACCTATAAATTTAGTCACCTCTAACTGCTATTTACATCTGTGATAGACAGGGTGGACTTACATCCTCACAAGGAAGAACAAATATTTCCATAGAACCTGGTCACAATCTCTTCATCTATGTCATCTTTACAGCTGATGAATAACATTTGGTTTGCAATGTCCACAGACTACATACAAATCATTTTGATACTTGGACATTTGGAAAACCTTGTCCAATGTTAATGATGTGCTTCAAGTTGCATAATTTCATTCTGCAACAGCACAAATTATCCTGCAGAAAGCCACTGCCAGATATGAGGAAGGACAATATGTAGTTCACAGTGATGCAAAGTCATAACAACAGATTGTAAAAAATCTTGGAAGTGAAATGGGCATTAGAATCTATTACTATTTTATATGCATTCATTTAACATTTAAGTTGTGAACATAGTTAATCAAATTCATCAATTTCTTTTCTGTCATGCCTGCTGCTAGGACTTGCTGAATGCAGTAGCCCAATAAACACAAGGCTGCAGCAGCCCCATGTCCCAGGGTGGTATTAGTTAATGACATTGAGTGTGCATCCCTAGCAGACACACAGGCATACATACACACAATATATATGTGCATATATACATGGCTTGCCACACAGACCAATACAGATGGAACACACAGCCTTTAGAGAAACATAAACAGAAATAATAGCCTAATTTTGTCCCATTTCTGTCTGCTTAGGATGAATGCTAATTAATGGAAAATATGTATATCTATATGTATATATGTACAATATGGATCACTCCTGGACAGGATAGCGTATCTGGAAACTCACCCCTGTATTTTTTGGTCTGTGATTGCCTACACGTGCAAACAGGTCCTCCAGTCGACTCTGGGACCTTACAGTCTCCTTAGTAGCTGGCTTGGACCTGCTAGTCTCTCAAGTAGCCAATGATTGCAACTTAGATACCTGGCTCCCAAATCTCTTATTTGCCAGCTAGGCCACCTTGAAGCCCATTAGCGATTAAGTCTTTGGTATATATACCAACACAATATGCATAAATCCCAGTTCCTGCTACCCAAATAAAAGGGACTCTGTCCTACTTAGTAGTCTAGTTGTTAGACCTCCGTAAATGCATGCATATACAGAACAGACTGTATACCTAACCAAGAAAAAAAAGAAGAAATAAAGTTTAATAAGAAGAAATGACAGACTGCTGATCAGGCAGAATTGGGCTGTAGGGGAATCTCTGTTCTAACACCTGAAGTATCTTCTCCCTTTCCTTCTTCATTGATCTTGGTGTCTGCAGAGCTGTCACTCCCACGTATTCTGCCTCCATAGATATTTTACCCCAGAGGCCCTACCTCTGTTGCTGATGGGCTCAGCTTGGCCAGGGTCTGTCTTGGTGCTGACTGGCATTAAGTCTATCAAACATGACAAAAGCTTCTCACAGAAGCCACCCTTAGTAGATCCCCTGCTACTAAAATATTGCCAAGCAAACCTAATACACCCTGTTTGCCATCATGCCCATGAGTTCTTTCTAGTGTGTAGAGACAAATCATTAATCATATAACCTAATGACATACCTATCACTGTATGGATGTGTGTAATCAAAATCACCATCATCTCCACATAGATGAGAAAAAAGAAAATCATAGAATCATAGAATCATAGGATAGTTAGGGTTGGAAAGAACCTCAAGATCATCTAGTTCCAACGCCCCTGCCAGGGGCAAGGACACCTCCCACTAAACCATGCCACCCAAGGCTATGTTCAATCCAGCCTTGAACACTGCCAGTGATGGAGGATTCACAACTTCCCTGGGCAACCCATTCTAGCACCTCACCACCCTTACAAGAAAGAATTTCTTCCTCATATCCAGTCTAAACTTCCCCTGTTTAAGTTTGAACCCGTTACCCCTTGTTCTCTCACTACAGTCCCTCATGAAGAGTCCCTCCCCAGCATCCCTATAGGCCCCCTTCACATACTGGAAGGCTGCAACGAGGTCTCCAAGCAGCCTTCTCTTCTCCAGGCTGAACAGCCCCAACTTTCTCAGCCTATCTTTGTACAGGAGGTGCTCCAGTTACCAGATCATCCTCGTGGCCTTCCTTTGGACTTGTTCCAACAGTTCCATGTCCTTTTTATGTTGAGGACACCAGAACTGCACACAATACTCCAAGTGAGGTCTCACAAAAGCAGAGTAGAGAGGCAGGATCACCTCCCTAGACCTGCTGGTCACGCTCCTTTTGATGCAGCCCAGGATATGGTTGGCTTTGTGGGCTGCAAGTGCACACTGCCCGCTCATGTTCATTTTCTCATCGACCAACACCCCCAAGTCCTTCTCGACAGGGCTGCTCTCAATCTCTTCTCTGCCCAACCTGTAGCTGTTCCTAGGATTGCTACAACCCAGGTGGAGGACCTTACACATGGCATTGTTAAACTTCATCAGCTTGGCATCAGCCCACCTCACAAGCGTGTCAAGGTCCCTCTGGATGGCATTCCTTCCCTCCAACATATCAACCGAACCACACAGCTTGGTGTCACTGGCAAACTTGCTGAGGGCGCACTCAATCCCACTGTCCATGTCACCAACAAAGATGTTGAACAACACCGGTCCCAAGTGGTCCACCTATCAAATTGATGTCTCTCCAACTTAGAGACAAGGATGTCATGTGAGACAGTGTCAAACGCTTTGCACAAGTCCAGGTAGATGACATCAACTGCACTATTCCTGTCCATCAGTTCCGTAGCCCCATCATAGAAGGTCACCAGATTTGCCAGGCAGGATTTCTCCTTAGTGAAGCCATGCTGGCTGTCACCAACCACCTTGTTGTTTTTCATGTGCCTCAGCATGCCTTCCAGGAGAATCCGCTCCAAGATTTTGCCAGGCACAGAGGTGAGGCTTGCTGGTCTGTAGTTCCCTGGCTCATCCATTTTCCCCTTCTTGAAAATGGGAGTTATATTTCCCTTTTTCCAGTCATTGGGAACTTCACCTGACTGCCATGATTTTTCAAATATGATGGACAGTGGCTTAGTAACTTCATTTGCCAGCTCCTTTAAGACCCTCAGATGGATTTCCTCAGTTCCCATGGAGTTATATATGTTCAGGTTCCTAAGATGGTCTCGAATCAGATCCTCTCCTACAGTGGGCCCAGGGTCTTCATTCTCACAGTCCCTGCGTTTGCCTTCCAAGACTTGAGTGGTATGCTCAGAGCATTTTTCGGTGAAGACGGAGGCAAAGAAGTCGTTAAGAACCTCAGCCTTCTCCAAATCCAGAGTAGCCAGTTCTCCCGATAGCTTCTGGAGAGGGCCCACGCTGTCCCTAGTCTGTCTTTTATTTGCAATGTACCTATAGAATCCCTTCCTGTTATCCTTAACATCCGTAGCCAAGTTTAATTCTAAGTGAGCCTTAGCTTTCCTAACCTGATCCCTAGCTTCCCAGACAACATCCCTGTATTCTTCCCAGGCCACCTGTCCTTGCTTCCACCCTTTATAAGGCTCTTTTTTCCTTTGAATTTTCCTCAGCAGCTCCTTATCCATCCAAGGAGGTCTCCTGGCCCTCCTGCAGCACTTCCTTCTAGTAGGGATGCATTGCTCCCGAGCTTGCAGCAGGTGATCCTTGAATATCAACCAACAGTCCTGGGCCCCCCTGCCCTCTAGGGCTACATCCCATGGAACTTTACTGATCAGGTTCCTGAAGAGGCCAAAGTCTGTTATGTTGAAGTCCAGGGCAGTGAGCTTGCTGCACGGTCTTCTCACTGTCCTGAGGATCTCGAATTCAACCATCTCATGATCGCTGCAATGAAGGCTGCCCTGGAGCGTCACATTTCCAACCAGCACTTTCTTGTTGGTGAGGACAAAGTCAAGCATGGCGCCTCTCCTTGTCGGCTCCTCTGTTACTTGCAGAAGAAAGTTTTATTCCACACAATCAAGGAATTTCCTGGATTGCTTGTGCCGGGCCACATCATCCCTCCAACAGATATCAGGGTGGTTGAAGTCCCCCATGGGAACAAGGGCCTACGAGTACGAGGCTGTTCCTATCCGTCTATAGAGCACTTCATCCACCGAGTCCTCTTAGTCAGGCGGTCTGTAACAGATCCCCACAATATCTCCCATGGCTGTTCTCCCTTTAACCCTGACCCACAAACTCTCTGTTGACTGCTCACCTGTCCCCAGACAGAGTTGCATACACTCCAGCCTATCCCTAACATGAATCGCAACTCCCCATCCCCACCTACCAGGCCTGTCTTTCTTAAAGAGCCTGTAACCTTCCATTCCAACACACCAGTCATAGGAGCCATCCCATCATGTTTCTGTGATGCCTATGATATCATACCCCGTAGATGTGCACACATCGCTAATTCCTCTTGTTTGTTCCCCATGCTACGGGCATTTGTATAGAGACATCTGAGCCGAGCTCCGGTTGAAGCCGGCTCATTGGCTGGAGTAGCTGCGATATCTCTACATTGGTCTGAACTTTTAGTAGAGGTGCTGGCAAGTGACTGGTGTGCTGGGATGGAATGATGCCCCCCTCCCCCAACACATCTAGTTTAAAGCATCCTTGACCAGTCTGGCAAGCCTCCTACCAAATCCACTCTTCCCTTTCTTTGTCAGACCGGCTCCACCTGCCCCAAGTAGACCTGGCCTCCTAAATTGAGTCCCATGTTCAAGGTACCCAAACCCCTGACTATAGCACCACCCTTCTAACCATTTATTAACGTGGCCAGTCCTCCTAGCCTTTTTGAGATCCTGCCCTGTATCCTGGAGAACTGACGAAAAGACAATCTGAGCTCCAGAGCCCCTAACCACCTCTCCCAGAGCTCTGTAGTCGTTCTTTGTGTTCTCCGGGCTACTGCTATCTCTATCAGTAGCACCCACATGGATCACTAGAAGTGGGTAATAGTCAGTGGGACCGACTAGAGCAGCCAGCTTCTCTTTAACATCCTTGATCCGAGCCCCTGGTAGGCAGCACACCTCCTTTGAGTCTGGGTCAGGCCGACAGATGGGTGCCTCTGTTCCTTTCAGAGTAGAGTCTCCTAATGCTACGGCCCGCCGCTTTTTCCATGGCAGCACCAGTAGAAATCTTTTTTACCAGTGGATCAGCCAGCTGTTCCTGGTGGGAGTCTGGTTCCTCATCAGCCCCCTGCAGGACTTATGTCCAGAAGTCATACACTTTAGATCCATATTTTCACTAAACACCCCCAAAATTCTATGGGAAGAGGGTGACTAAACTTGTTATTCCATTCTTGGTCCTTTCCAAAAAAGGAGATACAACCCGAACTATTCTATGATTCTGTGCATCTATGAAATATTAGCTTTTCTTGTCTGCTTAAAAGACATCAGATGCACCAATTTCTTGCAATTTCCACACCCCATAATAAAAATTAGCTAAATAATTAGGAAAATAACAGCACTGAAGAACATTTTCAGTGTAATGTATCTTTAAAAATTCCATCCGCATCTATGACTGCTAAAGAGATGTGGTCAGGATATCAAAAATTTGATTTTGTGAATGGATATCAAATCTCAAGAGTTGAAGTGTTTGTAGTTCTAAGACAATTTCTGTCAGAAATATAAATATGAAAACCACATTTAAATAGTGGTTTTCATGTTCATTCAGCAAACATTTTTACTTCCCATTTCATGTAAATGCAACATCATTATTCCACATTATTTCCATGCAAAAACCTAGATGGTGTAAATGTTTTTTAGGTACGGTCACCTTTTCTACAGTTAATGCAACTTTTGCATTTCATGTTATTTGAATTTCAAAGTAATTTTCATGAAGTTTCACATCCAAGGGATTTTTGTAACTGATTCTCTAAATTACATTTTACTGGAAGTTAATGATACGAAGTCACCATGAGAAATTTGAACACTTCAACATTAAAACACAATTATGTGAGAGTTTTCTCACTCCATCTATGTGCAGGGTGCTGTACAACACAAAATTCTCTTTGTTACCCCATATCACAATTCCTTTAATCTTGACTAGCTCATAAATTTGAGTTTGTACAGAAAAAACTTACCATGCTTTTATCACGTCCATATAGTTTTCATGCCTTGCAGACCAGAGATGTTCTTATCCTCTGGCTTGTGAGTATGTGTTCTTGGTAACACAGGTAAAAAATTCAGTAAGAAGACTTCGGTGTTGATTTTAACTGAAAGAAAAATGACTAAATTCCAACTTCAGCCATCTGAAAGCTATTATTTTTCCAAGCTGAAAAACATGTATGTTCTTCATACATGCAGAGGGATACAGACTTTTGAAAATACTGACAATAGCAAGAACATATACAACAAAGAAACAACTGTGAAGAGTTAGTGCCTTAGGAGTATTAATATTAATTAATGGAAGAAAATGTGCATTCTTCATAGAAATTGATGGAAAATTGATGTGCTTATAAATAAACTTCAAGAACAGCAGAGTTTGTGTGCGCAGAATAAATATTTTACCATATTTTGGTAGCATTTGTAAAAGTTACCAATGCTACTCTGGGAAAATAAATATGGATATGTACAGAAACTGCAAAAAATATGTGTTGAACTCTCCAGAATTTTAGTCAAGAACCTTAAGGTAGTGTAGAGGTCTCCTGAAGAGATGCCACATTTCAGCTTTAATCAGTCCAGATGCAGTTAACATGTCTTGAAATGAGATTTGAGAGAGTTCGATCAAGTATATGCAGCTACAGTATTTGGTTCTGTCAGTCAGATGCCCAGGTCCTGGGAGACTTCTGGGGCTTAGAATTAAGAACAAATAGTTAGATGCAGAATGCTTCGATCATCACCAGTTTTATAAACAAGTCCGTCTGGTTGTGGTCAATGGCTCAATGTCCAGCTGGAGACCAGTAACGAGTGGTGTCCCTCAGGGATCGGTGTTGGGAGAGGTCTTGTTCAACATCTTTGTCAGTGACATAGACAGTGGGATTGAGTGCGCCCTCAGCAAGTTTGCTGATGACACCAAGCTGTGTGGTTCAGTTGATACGTTGGAGGGAAGGAATGCCATCCAGAGGGACCTTGACACGCTTGTGAGGTGGGCTGATGCCAACCTGATGAAGTTTAACCATGACAAGTGCAAGGTCCTACACCTCTGTTGGAGCAATCCCAGGCACAGCTATAGGTTGGGCAGAGAAGAGATTGAGAGCAGCCCTGCCGAGAAGGACTTGGGGGTGTTGGTCAATGAAAAAATGAACATGAGCCGGCTTCAGTGTGCGCTTGCAGCCCAGAAAGCCAACCTTATCCTGGTCTGCATCAAAAGGAGCGGGACCAGCAGGGCAAAGAAAGTGGTCCTGCCCCTCTACTCTGCTTTTGTGAGACCTCACTTGGAGTATTGTGTGCATTTCTTGTGTCCTCAACATAAAAAGGACATGGAACGGTTGGAACAAGTCCAAAGGAAGGCCACGAGGATGATCTGGTAACTGGAGCACCTCCTGTACGAAGATAGGCTGAGAAAGTTGGGGCTGTTCAGCCTGGAGAAGAGAAGGCTGCTTGGAGACCTCGTTGCAGCCTTCCAGTATGTGAAGGGGGCCTATAGGGATGCTGGGGAGGGACTCTTCATGAGGGACTGTAGTGAGAGAACAAGGGGTAACGGGTTCAAACTTAAACAGGGGAAGTTTAGACTGGATATGAGGAAGAAATTCTTTCTTGTAAGGGTGGTGAGGCACTGGAATGGTTTTCCTAGGGAAGTTGTGAATGCTCCATTGCTGGCGGTGTTCAAGGCTGGATTGGACAGAGCCTTGGGTGGCGTGGTTTAGTGGGAGGTGTCCCTGCCCCTGGCAGCGGTGTTGGAACTAGATGACCTTCAGGTCCTTTCCAACCCTAACTATTCTATGATTCTGTGATTCTACATTTCATGAAATTGTTAATCAACTCAGAGTCAGCTAATTTCCCTTCTGTTTGCTGCAATCCATTTTCTTCATCAAAAGAAAACATACATGAAGGAGAAATTTAAGAAATCATTTGTTTATTAACATTAGGGAACAACTTTTAAATGGATTTTAAAAATTTAGTTACATGTATGTTATTACCTGTTATCAATATGAGTCATATTAATTAAGAAAAATTAATGAACAATAAATATTAAATAGTTGTGTGGTCATTACAGAGAATTAATGCTTCATTTCACAAGTGTTCGGCTGCAAATGCTTATTGAAGAGGATAAACTGTTACATTAAATTCTAACTTGCTAATACTTGTGTGCTATTGAGAGTTAACAAGAAATAGTGTGAATTTAGATAATTTAGCTGACCATAACATGATAACATTTTTCCATCTTCCAAGTAGTCTTCTGCAATGTGTGGTTTTTTTTAATGCTAGCACACAACAAAACCAAGCTAGAAGTGAATATTTCCTGTAAAATTTAACTTAAAATCATATCTGATCCAAATCATACATTACCCAGAAGTTGACCAAATAATTTGGATTTGAATTTACTTCCACTTAGTATAAAAGTACACATATTAAAGATGTCAGAGATGAGTTCTGATACATTGTGCAGATTTTGCTTTTAAGCTAACAGTAAGTGTTTGGTAAAGATTTCACTTTCAAATATTTGTCCCTTTCTGATAAATCTGCCGGTATTCCTTGCAGTTTTTCTGATCAGCTCTGTTGTCAAGGTCTTCCTAGGTTGCAATCGTTCAACCTTAGAGGACAGCTTCAAGGAATTATTCTGTCAGAAGTATTTAGAAAAGTAACTTAGAACTAATGTCATGTAAATTGATGAGAAGCACAAATGGATCAGTGGTTGAAGTGAATGCAGTCTTTTGAAGACGTAAGATCTTGTTCAGTATAATGTTAGATGTGTTGATCACATAAATTAAATTACATATAAAGGATTTTGAAGAATCTCTGAATTCAGTGACAGTATATTCATTTTAGGGTAGATTTGCTCAACATTCTAGAACCTGTTGAGTGATCTGTGGAATTTATGGAAATTTTGTGGTATATTATGGAACCTTCTTCTAGAGGCAACAGGCACACAAGTGGGTGTTTTCCATTCAGGCATCAACATAAACACACCAGGAAAAAATATGTACCTGACATTCAGATGACCAAATGCACCACAGAGTGTAATTGCCCACAAATGCCTATATGCAATATTCTACACAAGACTTGTACTAAATTTTCATTGGGTTGGAAGCTTTACAAGCTCTGTGGACAGTTAATTCCTACAGCCAAAATAACAGCCATCCAGAATTATTATTTATATCATTATAATTATTATAATAAAATATTATTTATATCATAACCTTATAGTCATTGCAAAAACATATTGCTAGCTATCACTTCAACTTTGTAGGGATTCTACAGTATAGTTAAATTTCCACTGAAGTAAAAAAATATTAATATTCATTTCCAAACAGACACATAATGATCTTCTGTTTCTGAAGGTGGAAATCTTACTCACTGAGCCATGTTTTTCTTCTTCTCAAAAAGTGCAGTCTTTTAATAACATATTTAGTGTAATCAATACTGACAGAGACAATGTGCAAATAATTACTTAGTAGGAGAGTGTCATAATTTGAAGGCAGCATGTGTTTGTAAATTGTTCCATACCTCCTACCTCCGTGTGCCATCCAAACATTCTTTATCTCAGCAAGGTTACAATATGAAATATGTAATTTTATAGGAGTTGAGATGAGTTTTTGAGGTACCTTCTTCTAAAACTGCCTAATTACAAGAATTTTCTCTGCCAGTTCAGATGTTCCCTCATGTGACTTTTCTGATTCAACTCAATCTTGAAAATCTGACAAAAATTCTTGGGGCTTAGATCTTTTTGCTGTATAAATGTACCGAAACAGATGTCAACAGGCTTATGTAACTCATTGTAAATATTTGGATGCTGGCTTGTGACAATAATGTTTCATTTAACATATTCTACAGTTTATTTTCATGAACAGTCATTTGCTGAAACCCAGGGAACATTTGTAACACATTTATATGGTTGCACTGGTTTTCTAACTTTTCAAAATAGAAATTTAGGGCACAATAATTCTGTTTCTTACTGAAAGCTTTGTCATCATGTCCAAAACAATGTAACTGTCATTGTCTGCATCTATATGATGAGTATAGTAATCAGAAGGAGCTTTCAGGCATAGATATACCAGCTGGCTGCCAAGATGAATTCCTGTCCTTGTTGTTGATATCAATTACAATTTGCATGTGCAATCACTTAGGCCCTAATTCAACACATTTCTTCAGCAGGTGCCTAATTTTAAATGCACCAGTAGTCTTCAGTAGGACAGCTCAAGTATTTATACATAGGCATCTGCTGAAATGCCTTACTGAGCTAGAACCCTTAGTATGGCTGTTCTTGAAGGGGAGAATATACGAAACTAGAGAAAAGAGGGAACAATATTAAAAGAAAAATATTTTAATTGTGTATATATTGCCACTCTGTTACTAAACCTTATTCCCAAGGGTCACAAAGTGGGAATATATCACTGCTTAATCTGCAGCATTTTACCCTAAGCATTCTTTACCTTCTACTTCCAGCTATTCCTGTGGAGAAGGCTTTTTTGCAAGCAGTATTCAATGTTGATATGTGCTTTATATGGCATGGCTTAGTGGTAGGTGTCCCTGACCCTGGCAGGGGGGTTGGAACTAGATGATCTTAGGGTCCTTTCCAGCCCTAACTATACTATGATTCTATGATTCTATGATTCATTGTGTGTCACTCCTACCATTTAACAGTAGAACACCTCTCCAAATACTGAAATTGCTATTCAGCCCCAATGTAAGGAAAGAGACTATGCAAAAGTAAAGAGGAGAATATATTCTGTTTAATACACACATCACCTACGTTTTAGCTGATTAGTATTATGCTGCCTGGTTGTACACATGTAAATAAAAGGACGTGATTAGAGAAAGCAGAAAGCAACAGAGAGAGGATGGCAATAACTACTTAAAGAGAAAGCCTTATCAGAGAAGATAATCTCTTTATTTGGAAGTCACACTTCTTGGCAAGCCTGCAAGAGAGTAGTGCTAAAACCACTAAAGATTTCTTCAGAGGGAAAAGATATTGCTCAGGCTGAAAACAAGAGATGGATGTGAATCTCAAGCAGGCAAACAAAGAAAGCATATTACAGAAGTATAATGTTTCTTTTTCCCCCAGGAAATATCAATATCTAGGATGACTGAGACTTACTGACATTTGAACAGTTGAAGCCTAGGTATGAAAAGGATACAACTAGGTTTTCTTTGTTTTTCTTTGCACTACATGATATACTTTTAGAGGTTTTTGGTTTGTTTTTTTTTTTTTTTTTTTTGGTGTTTAGCTTTGTTTCGTTTTGTTTTGTTTTGTTTTGTTTTGTTTTACAGCTCAACCTGATCTTGAGGTTCTGTTTATAAAGTTATAAAGTTCAAACAGGATGTAATCCATGACAGGTACTAATCACATTAATAACTTGTACGAAAGAAAAAAAAAAAAAGAATAGGAACACCTAAGAAACACTTTTCCAGTGTTGATGAACCACATGATTCCACTATGCAAGAGTAAAGACACCCGTACACTTAATCTACAAGGCATTCAAAATGTAGTGACCAAGGAACTAGGACATGATTTTCTCAATAAATGGGTAGGTTAAAAGTAATGTCTGCGTCTGCTACAAGACAGACTAAGCAAACATATAATTGAAAATGTTACTCCAAATACACTCAAGCATGGATGATGGAATATAGTGGCCGCACGTCCTTTTCCAAGCTCCCAGGTAAGGTTTCCTTTCTTTTTGCTTGCATGACAATATTAAGCCTTAACACAACTACTGCAGATGCATACTTGCATCAGGATTATTGAAAGGTTTTTAAATTTATTTTTATTTGAGTGAATTACACATCAAGTGGACATTCTGTCCATCAGTAAGCAGTGCAGCTCAGTGAACGCTAGCATTCAGACTGAAAAAGTAGATACTAAAGTTCCAATGTCCACACTATACAAGGTTTTACTTTTGCTAGTGTTGGACCAGTACCCTGGACTGAAGTAATTTTAGCTCCTAGAAAACTCTAGGAAAGTTTCCATGTTGGGAAGATGGAATGACAAAAATGGTAATAAATGAAAAAACAGCTGTTTATAAACCTGAATTCGGATCCTGCAGCATGAGGTTTTTTTGGGGGTGTTTTCTGCTCTTTCTAGTGGTCTTTTTGTTTTGTTTATGTATTAATATTTTATTACAATGCCTTCTCTTTTTTTATTGTCTGATTTCCTATTTAGAAGTAAAATGTGTAAACATATTCATATGAACAGCCTTATTGAGAGCAAGGCAGAGATTAGTGATGCATATAATTACTCCTGTACAGTTGTAGTATCATAGTATTTAATTAGAAAAATCACAGGAGTGAGCTATATTCTTACAGGATTTATAAAACAACTGGTAGCTTTTTGTAAGAGCAACATAGCAAATTAATTAAACCAATATTAAATAATTTCTCAAATAGTATGTAGCACATTAAAGAGCAGTAATTCTGAATTTTTAACTGTTATTCATAGTGCGTTTTAATGTCATTAATTTATTTGCTTTTCAGAAGCCAGGTTTTGTGCTTTTTTCATTTGTAAAGAAGTGCTCTGAAATATGGAAGAAAAAATAACAGTATCATTGAGTCAGATAGAGCACAGAAAATTCTTTTTTCTTTACAAAAGGAAAGAAAAATAAGCATGCTGTTTAACTTCCTTGTTCTATAACAGAGGATGGACTAGTATATTAAAAGTTCTTGAATCACAGAATCCCTAAACCATAGAATAATTTATGTTGGATAAGACCTTTAAGGTCATAGAGTTCAACCATAAGCCTAAAACTGCAAAGTCCCCCCCTAAATCATGTCTCTAAATGCTGTATCTACATGTCTTCTAAATAACTACAGGGATGTTGACTCAATCACTTCCCTGGGCAGCCTACTTCAGTGCTTGACAACGTTTTTGGTGAAGGAATTTTTCCTTATATCCAATCTAAATCTCCCCTGGCACAACTTGAGGCCATTTTCTCTTGTCATATCACTTGTTACTTGGAAGGAGAGATCAACTCCCAGCTCGCTACAACCTCCTTTCAGGTAGTTGTAGACAGCGATGCCTTCTCGGCCTCCTTTTCTCCAGACTCAACAACCCTGTTTCCCTCAGCTATTCCTCATAAGACTTGTGCTTTAGACCCTTCAGTTTCATTGCCCTTCTTTGAACACAGTCCAGCACCTCAATGGGACATACAAAAGCATGAATTTTAAAATCAGTACCTGGATAGATCTTGTTGGGATTTCATTTCAGAGAATCTCAGTTTACAGTTTTGTATCTATCAACCTCATCACTCGCTTCCTGACTAACAGATTAAGGCTTATATTCTGATCTTTTGATATCTCTGCTCCTCAGCAGCTTGTCATAAGCCATGTGCCTCATTTCTTTCAGGCACTCTCAGCAATGCATGATGCATGTCTAGGCAGTGAAGCCAATTATCTGAATTGTTCTGCCTCTTTTGGCACTGGGAAAAAAAAAAAAAAACGGTTTTGCTCTCATTTACAAAAATCAGTGCTTGAGAAAATGTAATTTCTCCACGGATGGGAGAAAGAAATTGCATGATGGTGTTCAGAAATGAAAACTTAGAGGCACTAATAAACATAATGAGGGTATTGGGTAGAAATTAAAACTGAGGGTGTGTTTTTGTAGCAATGGAGGGCTGTGAAGATGGTGATCAGCAAAGGCACAGCCCCAAACTCATGGGCAGCAACCAGGGCCCTGAGTTTAGGGACATACCGGGAACTCATGACTGCTTGTTTTATCACTAGCAGAGGTAGGGGAGTGCATGGGCTCAGGAGGGTGAGATGCACAGTGCATGAGTAGTCACAACACAGTGCTCTATGCGAATGCTGACATTTACTTCAGGTGATATAGTTGCTATTTACATTAAAGACCACTATGCTGCTTTCAGACAGTTTAGTCCTGAGGATCCTGTTACTGTACCTCAGATGCAAACAATCAGCAACATAGACAAAGCCATGTCTCAAAAGCAAGATCAACCATCTTTCTCTTGAGTATTATCCTTTTATAGTAGTAATTTATTCCTCTTGGATTATTTCTGGAGTAATTACACAGACTGTTATTCAGTCTTTTTATGGTGAATTTACAAGGCATCTTTATAGGTTTGTGCAGAAGTTTCATTTATCGCTGGTGTTCTTTCAGAAACAATATCATCATTACTAATCTATCACACATAAAGTCTAACATCCTAAAGAAAATACAATATATTTCTATTTTATTGTATAGTTGCAACAGAGTAATGAACATGAGTGTTTGTTTAATGATCCCAACAGTCATGGCTTCAGCAGTAGCAGTCATTTTTCTCCTTCGTAGTAGCTGGTGCAGTGCTGTGTTTTTGACTTTCGGCCTGGGAACAGTGCTGATAACACTGATGTTTTCAGTTACAGCTTAGAATGTTTGGTCTGACCAAGGACTTTCTGAGTCTCATGCTCTACCAGGGAGGAGGGGAAGCCGGGAGGAAGCAGAAACAGGATACCTGACCCAAACTGACCAAAGAGGTATTCCATGCCACAGCACGTCACACCCAGGATGTAAAAACGGAAAGCAGAGACACGGAAGGGTGGGGGTGTACTGCTTGGTCGGGCTGGGTATAGGTGGTGAGCGATTGTATTCTTTTCTCTTATATTTCTCTTGTCATTATTATTATTATTGGTGGTAGCAGTAGTGATTTGTGTTATACCTTAGCTACTAAACTGTTCTTATCTCAACCTGTGGGAGTTGCATTCTTTCGATTCTCCTCCCCATCCCCCCAGGAGCTGGGGGGAAGAAAGAGGGGGGAGTGAAAGAGTGACTGCGTGAGTTATAGAGGCTTAAACCAAGACACTAACACACAAACTTCTAAAGTCAATGTGCATTAGAGAAGAATTGGTAGGCATAGTAATATCATCTAACATTTTTTACTATTTTATTCAAATTTATTTCCATCAAATTTAAAGGAAATATCTTAGCGACACCTTGGTATTCTTTGTGCATGGTATGATTTTGTAATAAAATTGTCTGTTTTGATTTTTAAATTGTTTTGTTATTTCAAAATCTCCAGATCTGAGCACCAATATTAACAGGACTATGGAGAATTGACCTTGGCTGGCTGCCAGCTGATCTCTCAACCCGTCCACCCCCCCCAGCAGGACAGAGGGAGGAAGTAGGACAAAAAAACTCATGGGTCAAGATGAAGGTGGGGACATCACTTACCAGTTACCATCACAGGCAAATCAGGCTTGACTCAGGGAACCTTAATTTAATTTATTGAATATAAGAAATAGAATAAGGCTTAATTAAAGAAGTTTTCTCAATTACAAAATTCTATATTCTACCTTGGAAGTGAGCAAGCAAAAAGAAAATAAAGATAAATATTCTTTTTACAATATCCAATAATAATATGAGGTAGAGAAAGAAGTGTTGTTCTGGGTAAAATGTATTTGGAAATATTCCCTAAAGCTGTACATTCGGGGTGATCTCATATATCACGCATAAATCTACACTGAGCCCTTTTTACTGTATGATATACAAATGCATTGGAGTTTGTGAGTATATTCTCAGAAAATAAAAATCAGGTAATTCATAAATATTGATAATCTGAAGAACAATATAGATAGCATTTTGGAATGTATGATATTAGAGTTCATTCTCACTCTCACTGAATAAGTTAGTAGGGGCCTTTTTTGCCAGAGAGCTGGTATATGCTCATGATGAGAAGAGAATTTAGTCTTCTGTGAAGATACTTGCCAGGCCAAAAGAACATATGACATGAAGATCTAGGACATTCTTGATAACTGGGCACTACATGAATAATAATCAGAGAATCATAGAATGGTTATGGTGGAAAGGGACCTTAAAGATCATCTAGTTCCAAACCTCCTAACACAGGCAGGGACACCTTTCACCAGACCAGGTTGGTCAAAACTCCATCTACCCTGGCTTTGAACACTTCCAGGAATGGGGCATCCACAATTTCTCTGGGCAAACTATTCACTAGAGGGTCTCACCACCTTCACAGTGAAGTATTTCTTCCTACTGTCTAATCTAAATATCCCCTTTCAGTTTAAAGCCATCCCCCCTTGTCCTATCACTCCATGCCCTTGTAAAAAGTCCCTCTTCAGATTTCCTGTAGGCCCCTTTTAGGTATTGGGAGACTCTTATAAGGTCTCTGCAAAGCCTTCTCTTTTCCAGTCTGAGCAAGCCCAACTCTCTCAGCCTGTCTTCATAACAGAAGTGCTCCAGACCTCAGATCATCTTTGTGGCCCTCTTCTGGACTCGCTCACGCAGGTCCATGTCCCTTTTGTGTTGGTGGCCACAGAGATTAATGCAGTACTCCAGGTGGAATCTCACCAGAGCAAAGTAGAGGGGGACAGTCAACTCCCTAGACCTGCTGGCAATGCTCCTTTTGACGGCCCAACATACAGGCTAATAATGCTGTAAGAACTGTTAACTGCTTTCAGTCACCCTGCTCTCTCAGCCATATGTGCTGCGGGGTCTTTATCCACCAGACTGTAGTGCCATGTCTATTATCACTCTTCACTCAAATTAGCAAACCTATTATCAGCTGCATGAATTAGCTTAAGCTTAATGGAGCTATACTACTCCCAGTCCCCAAGCTAGCTCAACTGTTGTTAATGCAACCTGATATACTCTTAAGAGCAAAAATCCATTGAAAGTCACTGGGACATTCATCAAAAATCCTGTAGACTTTTTAAAAATCCAACTTTATTTTCTGTTTTTCTGATGTTCAAGATGACTGTAAGTAGGTTCTGATCTGTCCATACTTACCTGCAGTATGTAGCCAAGAGTATTGTGACCACTTTTTGTGTAGAAACATTTCATCAGCATCAGTAAAATTCAATATGGAGAGCAAAAAAAAGTTTCCCTTATGGGCATTCCAGGCCACAAGACAAGCAAGATTGAACACTGATAGGCATCAACCTGCTTACATGGAAAATATTTGCAATGTGTTTCTTGCTGAGACAAGAGTTGCTACCCTAATGCAATCAGTAATACCTCACCATCCTTCTATTGGAAGATAAACCTGAGCTGAGGATTAATTGGGCTTTAATATTTTTATTCCATATAATATATTTTTCCCTAACTCCTTGTTTGGAATTTTTGGGTTTTTTTTTTTTACTTTGTGTCTTTGGGTTTTTTTTGTTTGATAGTTTGTATTTTTTTGACAGAAAGTGTATTTGGAATAATTCTGAGAGATGGGAGTTTTGTAATTTAATCAAAGTATTGATATATTATTTCACAGTGAATTCTAATTTTGCTTTCAGTTTATAAACATGATAATTCATGTATCTGATAGGGATTTCTGGATGAAACTCTCCCTTGAGAACAGGTCCTTGTGTTATAAAATGTCTGTGTGTTTTAATTAAACATTACAGTAAAAACGTGTAGTTTAAAAACTTAAACACATTATGTTTATTGTTAACACAATTGCTGAGGTGAGTAGCTCGAGAAAGGACACCTTCAACACCTGAGGGGGCAGAAGCCCAGTGTCCAGGAGCTTCAACTCAGAGCGGTGAGAGCCACTGAGGGAGCCTCAAGTCCTGGACAGGACTTGCCCAGGAGCTGGCAGCTCAGTGGACACAAGGAGCTGACTCAGAAGAGCTGGTGCCAGGAGGAGCAGCACCAGCCCTGACTGGTTAAAAACCTGCCCAGGGAGTGTGAGCGAACAGGGTGAGCAAACAGGGCGAGTTCGAGGCAGCTTGCACAGCAGTTCACGCAGGCAGGTGAGCGGGATGGTGAGTACTCGCCGTATGACCAGGGCTCAGTCTGGGAGCTCTGCTCTGGCTACCCCGGGGGTGGCCAAGATAGGCACCCAGACAGAGCTGATGAGAGGGGAGGCTGCAGTGCAGAGCTCGGTGTGTAAAGAGTGCCTGCACTGCTCTCCTGAGAGGAGAATGGGCAATGGGCAGGGCTGCACTCAGTGCTCCCTGGTGGAGGTCCTCCTGCAGCAGGTGGCTGAGCTGCAGGACGCTGTTACTAAGGCTGAAAGATGTCAGGGAAGCTGAGAGGAAGCAGCACTGCTTGCTCCAGGACCAGACTGTGCAGGGGTCTCAAGCATCCACTGTAGCTCATGAAGGAAAGAAGGAGGCCGTTAACGCAGGAATCTGGGAAATAGTAATAAATAAATAAATAAATAAATAAATAAATAGATAAATAAATAAATAACACCAAAAACCAAAAAAAAAAAAAAAAAAAAAAACCAAAAAAAGGAGGAAGAAGACAATTAAAAGCAAGGGGCTTCCTCCTAAATTTGTTGTCCCCACCCAGAACCGCTTTGCTGTCCTGCAGGGAGCTGATGAGGAAACACACACCAGGAACAACCGGCTGATGCACTGGTAAAGAAGATCACTACTGGTGTTGCCAGGAAGAAGCAGCGGGCCGTAGTGGTAGGTGACTCTACTGTGAAAGGAACAGAGGCACCCATCTGTCAGCCTGACCCAGGCTCAAGGGAGGTGTGTTGCCTACGAGGGGCTCAGATCAGGAACGTTGCAGAGAAGCTGCCTGATCTAGTCAGTCCCACTGTCTATTACCCACTTCTAGTGATCCATGTGGGTGCTACTGATACAGGTAGTGGTAGTCTGGGAGAGGTGGTTAGGGGCTCTGGAGCTCAGATTGTCTTTTTGTCAATTCTCCAGGATACAGGGCAGGACCTCAAAAAGGCTAGGAGGACTGGCCAGGTTAATAAATGGTTAGAAGGGTGGTGCTATAGTCAGGGGTTTGGGTACCTTGAACATGGGACTCAATTTAGGAGGCCAGGTCTACTTGGGGCAGGTGGAGCCGGTCTGACAAAGAAAGGGAAGAGTGGATTTGGTAGGAGGCTTGCCAGACTGGCCAAGGATGCTTTAAACTAGATGTGTTGGGGGATGGGGGCATCATTCCATCCCAACACACCCAGTCACTTCCCAGCACCTCTTGTAAACGTACAGAGCTATGTAGAGATATTCCAGCCACTCCAAGCAATGAGCCAGCATCATTTGGAGCTTGGCTCAATACCTCTATGCAAACACTTGTAGCATGGGGAACAACAAGAGGAATTAGCGATGTGTGCACATCTACAGGGATATGATATCATAGGTATCACAGAAACATGGTGGGATGGCTCCTATGACTGGTGTGTTGGAATAGAAGGTTACAGGCTTGTTAGGAAAGACAGGCCCGATAGGCGGGGATGGGGAGTTGCTATTTATATTAGGGATAGGCTGGAGAGTATGGAACTCTGTCTGGAGACAGGTGAGCAGTCGACAGAGTTTGTGGGTCGGGGTTAAAGGGAGAACAGCGATGGGAGACATTATTGTGGGGATCTGTTACAGACCGCCTGACCAAGAGGACTCGGTGGATGAAGCACTTTATAGATGGATAGGAACAGCCTCGTACTCGTAGGCCCTTGTTCTCATGGGGAACTTCAACCACCCTGATATCTGTTGGAGGGATGATGTGGCCCGGCACAAGCAATCCAGGAAATTCCTTGACTGTGTGGAATAAAACTTTCTTCTGCAAGTAATAGAGGAGCCGACAAGGAGAGGCGCCATGCTTGACCTTGTCCTCACCAACAGGGAAGGGCTGCTTGGAAATGTGATGCTCCAGGGCAGCCTTCATTGCAGCGATCATGAGATGGTTGAATTCGAGATCCTTAGGACAGTGAGAAGACCGTGCAGCAAGCTCACTGCCCTGGACTTCAACATAACAGATTTTGGCCTTTTCAGGAACCTGATCAGTAAAGTTCCATGGGATGTAGCCCTAGAGGGCAGGGGGGCCCAGGACTGTTGGTTGATATTCAAGGATCACCTACTGCAAGCTCAGGAGCGATGCATCCCTGCTAGAAGGAAGTGCGGCATGAAAGCCAGGAGACCTCCTTGGATGGATAAAGAGGTGCTGAGGAAAATTCGAAGGAAAAAAAAGGCTTATAAAAGGAGGGAGAAAGGACAGGCGGCCTGGGAAGAATACAGGGATGTTGTCTGGGAAGCTAGGGATCAGGTTAGGAAAGCTAAGGCGCACTTAGAATTAAACTTGGCTACGGATGTTAAGGATAACAGGAAGGGATTCTATAAGTACATTGCAAATAAAAGGCAGACTACGGACAACGTGAGCCCCCTCCAGATGCTATCGGGAGAACTGGCTACTCTGGATTTGGAGAAGGCTGAGGTTTTTAATGACTTCTTTGCCTTAGTCTTCACCAGCAAATGCTCTGACCACACCACCCAAGTCTTGGAAGGCAGACACAGGAACTGAGAGAATGAAGATCCTGAGCCCACTGTAGGAGAGGATCTGGTTCGAGACCATCTTAGGATACAGAACGTGCACAAGTCCATGGGACCTGAGGAAATCCATCCACGGGTCATGAAGGAGCTGGCAAATGAAGTTGCTAAGCCACTGTCCATCATATTTGAAAAATCATGGCTGTCAGGTGAAGCTCCCAATGACTGGACAAAGGGGAATATAACCCCCATTTTCAAGAAGGGGAAAATGGATGAGCCGGGGAACTACAGACCAGTCAGCCTCAACTCTGTGCCTGGCAAAATCTTGGAGCGGATTCTCCTGGAAGGCATGCTGAGGCACAGGAAAAACAACAAGGTGGTTGGTGACAGCCAGCATGGCTTCACTAAGGGGAAATCCTGCCTCATCAATTTGGTGGCCTTCTATGATGGGGCTACGGATCTGATGGACAGGGGTAGAGCAGTTGATGTCATCTACCTGGACTTGTGCAAAGTTTTTGACGCTGTCCCACATGACTTCTTTGCCTCTAAATTGGAGAGACATCAATTTGATAGGTGGACCACTCGCTGGATAAAGAACTGGCTGGATGGCCGCACACAAAGAGTAGTGCTCAATGGCTCAATGTCCAGCTGGAGACCACTGACGAGTGGTGTCCCTCTGGGATCAGTGGTGGGACCGGTGTTGTTCAACATCTTTGTTGGTGACATGGACAGTGGGATTGAGTGCGCCCTCAGCAAGTTTGCCAGTGACACCAACCTGTGTGGTTCGGTTGATATGTTGGAGGGAAGGAATGCCATCCAGAGGGACCTTGGCACGCTTATGAGGTGGGCTGATGCCAAGCTGATGAAGTTTAACAATGCCAAGTGCAAGTTCCTCCCCCTGGGTTGGAACAATCCCAGGCACAGCTACAGGTTGGGCAGAGAAGAGATACAGAGCAGTCCTGCAGAGAAGGACTTGGGGGTTTTGGTTGATGAAAAATGAACATGAGCTGGCAGTGTGCGCTTGCAGCCCAGAAAGCCAACCGTATCCTGGGCTTCATCAAAAGGAGAGTGACCAGCAGGGCAAGGAAAGTGGTCCTGCCCCTCTACTCTGCTCTCATGAGACCTCACTTGGAGTATATTGTGTGCATTACTGGTGTCCTCAACATAAAAAGGACATGGAACGGTTGGAACAAGTCCAAAGGAGAACTATGAGGATGATCAGGTAACTGGAGCACCTCCTGTATGAAGATAGGATGAGAAAGTTTGTGCTGTTCAGCCTGGAGAAGAGCAGGCTGCCTGGAGACCTTGTTGCAGCCTTCCAGTATGTGAAGGGGGCCTATAGGGATGCTGGGGAGGGACTCTTCATGAGGGACTGTAGTGATAGGACAAGGGTTAATGGGTTTAAACTTAAATAGGGGAAGTTTAGTCTGGATATGAGGAAGAAATTCTTTACTGTAAGGGTGGTGAGGCACTGGAATGGGTTTCCCAGTGAGGGAAGTTGTGAATGCTCCATTGCTGGCGGTGTTCAAGGCTGGATTGGACATAGCCTTGGGTGGCATGGTTTAGTGGGAGGTGTCTCTGCCCCTGGCAGGGGGGTTGGAATTAGATGGTCTCCGGGTCCTTTCCAACCCTAACTATTCTATGATTCTATGATTCCAGTTACTTCAATACCTTCCATTAACGTCTTCAGCCCGTAGGTCATCAAGTTATGTAAGCCTAGTCTTGACCAGGTCTAGAGGTCTTTGGCTGCATAGGAATCAACAAAGGGATTGCTGTGGGAATGCATGGGAGATTTCCAAAGCCAGTAGTCTGAAAAAGCCCGAGTTTTATTTTCAGCCTTGAAGATAATAAGCTTATTTTAATTTTCTTCAGAGTTATTATTAATGAGCTAATTTGGACATAGGGAGCCTGTGCACTGCACATATGTTCAATTTTTTAACTCTGTAATCAAATAGGCTGTGCAAACAGAATATGAGTGCAGAAGGTGATTAACCTGGCCGTAAGATCTAATACTCTGGGCACGTGTTCATTTTTATTTCACTCATGTAAATCTAGCTGTACCTTTGTCTTAGATGCAAGGGAAGAGATTCAGAGCAGCCCTGCAGAGAAGGACTTGGGGGTGTTAGTTGATCAAAAAATGAACGTGAGCTAGCAGTGCGCACTTGCAGCCCAGAGAGTCAATCGTATCCTAGGCTGCATCAAAAGGAGAGTGACCTGCAGGGCAAGAAAAGTGGTCCTGCCCCTCTACTCTGCTCTTGTGAGACCTCACTTGGAGGATTGTGTGCAGTTCTGGTGTCTTCAACATAAAAAGGACATGGAACTGTTGGAACAAGTGCAGAGGAGGGCCACAAGGATGATCAGGGGACTGGACTACCTCCTATATGAAGAGAGGCTGAGAAAGTTGGGTCTGTTCCACCTGGAGAAGAGAAGACTGCCTGGAGACCTCTTAGCAGCCTTCTAGTATCTGAAGGGGGCCCATAAGGATGCTGGGGAGGGACTCTTCATGAGGGACCATAGTGAGAGAACAAGGGGTAACAGGTTAAAACTGAAACAGGGGAAGTTTAGATTGCATATGAGGAAGAAATTCTTTACTGTAAGGGTGGTGAGGCACTGGAATGGGCTGCCGAGGGAAGTTGTGAATGCTCCATCCCTGGCGGTGTTCATGGCCAGGTTGGACATAGCCTTGGGTGACATGGTTTAGTGTGAGGTGTTCGTGCCCATGGCAGGGGGGTTGGAACTAGATGATCTTAGGGTCCTTTCCAACCCTAACTATTCTATGATTCTATGATTATTTTTTGTGATCCACAATAGTTACTCAACTTTCATCAGACATGTGTAATAAAATGAATTTTATCCACACTGAATGGAGCTTAGATGAGTAAGTAAAAATAAATAAACTGGAAGTAAAAATCCTTTTCTTATTTACTTATGCAGTTTATCACTGAAGATAATATCAGCATTCTATGTATGCATCAAGTGTCACTTTAAAATTATATTTTTATTACTTTAGGTAAATCAAAATTTTTTTTCGTACATAGCTGGTAATATTTAAAAATATGAATGCTACTAGTTTGTACTGAAGTTGTAGAACTCACAGTTTGTTTCAAGTGCCACATTCTGAGCACAGACTAAGACTGCGGAATACAGTGTCAGAGAGTAACACAGTCTGGTTTTTTATTTACAAGCCTTATCTCTCCTCTCCTTTTTCTTTTATATTCTGTCTGCAGAACATTTTAGTAAATAACTCCTAGATGGCACATGCCTAAATACGAAGTTCATACTGAATTATGGTCTGTTTAGTCTGCTTCCAGGCCAAAGCCACTATTTATTGAGGAAGTGGAAGAGCTACTCTCTCAAAATTTACAGTTAAGGCTCAGAATGTATTATCTTCTTCAGTAACACCTTTGAGCTCTAAAAATACATACTACCTTTATTCGAGGAACAATGACCAATATGGTACAATAGTTTGTTTTTGTTTGGCAGTGACTCAAGAGTAACAAAGTAGTCTTTTGTAGAGTACCACAGTTGCAAGTGTTTTAATGTTAAAATTAGTTTAATTTTGAGATAGTGTCGTGGTTTAAGCCGTAAATCACACAGTCGCTCTCTCACTCACTCCCTCCTCTTTCTTCCCCCTGCTCCCGGGTGGATGGGGAGGAGAATCAAAAGAATGCAACTCCCACAGGTTGAGATAAGAACAGTTTAGTAACTGAAGTATAACACAAGATCACTACTGCTACCACCAATAATAATAATGACAAGGCAAATACAAGGAAAAAATATAATAGCTCACCCCCTCTACTACAAAGCCCGACCACTCACTTCCCCCTCCTTCTTCCCCCCCACTCCAAGGAGGGGGGAACTGGGAGAAGAATCAAAAGAATGCAACTCCCATGGGTTAAGAACAGTCCAGTAACTAAGGTATAACACAAACCACCGCTGCCACCACCACCACCACCAACAATGACCAGGGAAATACAAGGAAAGAGGATGCAATTGCTCACCACTCGATGACTGAGCTGTGAACTGAACTTTTCCTGGTTCCTGCTCCCAGTATTACATCCTGGGCATGACGTGCTGTGGCATGGAATAGCTCTTTGGTCAGGTCTCCTGTCTCTGCCTCCTCCTGGCTTCCCCCCCCTCCCTGATGGAGCATGAGACTCAGAAAGTCCTTGGTCAGGCCAAAACATTCTAAGCCATAACTATAAACATCGGTGTTGTCAGCGCTCTTCCCAGACCAAAAATTGAAAACACAGCACTGCACCAGCTACTACAAAGGAGAAAAATGACTGCTGCTGCTGAACCCATGACAGATACCCTTTTGGATTTTTTTCTGGAAAATAGTTGACATTCTTTCTACTGTGAGAAACTTATTATAGGTCTTTTTTTAGAGGATAAAACATAATGAGATACTTCTTGAGTTAGGCATAACTACATGATCTGAACTAACTAAAGAAAAAGTAAACTATGAAAGACTACAACTCAAATATAAAAAAAAGTATACCTCTTATAGAGATGATATTTCTGATATTTTAATTAAATATTTTTCAGATAATCAAGCATTCTGATGCTTCAACAAAAAAAGAATGGCTCAACTTTGATATCTAAATTCAAATTGTGAATCCTCACCACCACAGCCTGGTTGCTACCTATTTCTGAAATCTCCCGAGATAAGCAGATGTTTTTTCATGTTCCAGTGTTAAACTTTCCTTGTGCCAAAACTTTTTGTCTTGATATGCTACTATGACGTCAGTCTTTACAGCATCAGATAGTCCGTGGTATAGTTTATATTTAATCTTTGCCAATATACACAGGGTAGATATGATGTCCAGTTTAAATAATATCTCACTTGCTAAACTTAAGTCAGGAAATGATTTATTTAACTAAGTTAAACATAGTTCAGGCCAAAGTTTGATTCCTCCTAGTGTCTCAAGTTATTCAAGCTGTTACCTATCATATGAGTATGACAGTGTGTCTCCTAAACACACTGTAAACTGTAGTTGAACACAATTTCTGGAAACTCCACAACTTTGGAAATGCTGTAGAGGAAAAGGAATTTTTAAAGTAAGTTCTTCTGGGTGTCACCAAAATGTATCCCAAAACCACCTCTGTGTTGTGGGCCTCTCAGCATTTCTAAGTAAAACGCAGTTAAGTAATTACGCACAAGTACTAATTCAAATTAGTTAATTAAAAGTAATTAAAAAAACATCTCCAGATGTCATATGCACCTGTGGGTAGTTTGCTTGGGTCCTTCAATGGTTGCATTTTTTCAATCCTATATTTATTTCTAGGCAGGGATCCTGTAGGAGGCATTTTACTAGAAATGTATTTAACACAGGGAAGCAACTTTTCTCTCTGAGACCAAATGCTGGAATGTTGTGATGCACAGAGTATTGATATCAATCTCTTATGGTTTTATTATTTGAAATGATATCAGGAAGTCTGCAAAAAAATTACATTCTTCTCCACTGAATACTGTATGAAAATGTCATTTAACTATAAAAAGGATAGAAATTTCTATGAGAAGTAGCAGACTCTTACATATACAAGTCTTTTAAAGTTTGCAATCTTTATGATTTAGATATGGAAATTTTCTTTCTTTAACATTTGGTCAAATCCATGGATATTTAAAGTGAGAGTCTGATCTATGAGATATGCTTTCTGTAATAAACCATAAAGGGTTTAATTGAATGGGAAGCAATGGAGATTTTAAATATCATGTAAACAGTCTTTTCAGGGGATTTTGGATAGTATCCAGAGTAACCACAAATGAAACTCTCTACATAATTCAGCATAGAGTTGGAACTTGAGCTAACAGAGGAAATCTTCTAATACTTGAAGTACGTTGACTTCTCTCCCTAAAATAAGCCACTGACAGTGGATTCAGTGAAGAACAGGGATAAAAAAAAAAAAAAAAAAAGCACAAGGTGCTTCATTTGTTTGGGGTTTCTTTTTAGATCTGTTATATGTATTAATTACAAATTAGAGATAGAGATATGAAATGATAGGTATGAATGTTTAAAAAGTTACAAGTAATTGAAAAAGCAAAAAATCGTTTAGGACTTCATCCTTCTTTAAAAAGTCTGTTTCTCATTTGTTTTTTGGAAAGCTGAATTCTTGGACTCACAGAACTGTTCTTTAAAATGCAAGCTTGTGACTGTTCTTTTCAGTGCTGATTGACAAGATCTAATCTAATCTACATGGGAGTTGCTATTAGCAGAAATATTTTAATTATGGGTTTGTATCTGGTTAGGGGAATTTATATAAAATAAAGTTTAAAAATAAAATCTCAACTATCATGCATTTGCTGGCCTTATTATTAATAAATAAAATTTCTAGCCATTCAAGTACAGTTCAAAAAGCTTGCTGAATCTAATTCTTTTGTCTTAAAATTTCCTCCCAAGGTAATTTCCATATTCTTTTTCTCGCGTTACTTGTTCATCCAGCCAAAAGCAGATGCACATACTTGAACATGCAGGTGTTTGTAAGACGAATTTAGCTGCCTAATAAATAAAAGTAGAAATTATCTAAATGGAATTTAATGCTTTCAATCTACTTCAAATGTCCTTATCTTTCAACAATCTTTATGTATACATCATCAGTTTCTGCACAACATTGAACTGAAGTAAACCAGGCTGCATATAAAGTGTTCCTTATCTTGCATTGTCATACAATGTTTATTTAAAATAAGATAATACTGTATTCAACTATGATTACCAGGATAATTTTCTGTCTTGAACAGAAATATTAATTGAACTTAAATTAGGTGTATAAAATTAAATCATGTTTCTTGACAACAAATTTCAAGACAACAAATCATTCTGAAAAGAAAATTAAACAGAAAAAAATGAAACTAGATATATATTTACAATAGAATTCAATATTTTTTTACATTTAATTTATTTAGTTATTTTTCACATCTTCGAAGTCAGAGAGGGGCAAATTCTTTAAAAGATGAGAGATCTGGCTTTGCAGTGCCTCCTAGAAAAAGACTCATGCTTTGAAGAATTTTATCTATAATATCAGTCATTGCTATGTTTGTACTATGGCAAAAGTAAGCCTTTGTCATCTTATTATTTTTTATCTTACAGAGGCATAAGGGGAAGCTTTGGCACAAAGGGTGTGCAAAAAGATACAGCAGAAATCAGTTTTTGCTCTAAACAGTTTTGAAGAAAACTAACATTGCATTCAGATGTTTTAGAGGTAAAAACTACAATGGGTTAAAGGTGTGCTTGCCGGAAATAGAAAAAATAGATGGAAAGCATTGTTTCAGTTCGGAGGAGAGAAATAACCGGGAGATGTTGCTGGATATGGGAAAACAGACATGGTTAGTCAGTGATTTTTATGAGCTGCTGTTTTAAATTTCCCCCTTCTGATTTCATGAAATGGAATATTCTCTTCTCTCAGGGTTGAAAGTATTTTCAATTTATTGATGTGCTGCCTTTAACTTTGCAGCCAAAACCAACATTGTTTTAATGGTAGTGTATTTTTATTTAAAATAAATTTGCAGTAAAATTTGATTTGTGGACCGCTTATGTGCAATCCAGTCACTTCATAATTGTTTCTATAGGCAATATAGCCATAGGCAAGTTGTCAGTATTTATGTTAAAGATACGGATTCTAAGGATTTTTTCCATCAGGATAAACAATAGCCTGGAGAAAAAGGCAAGAGAAAGAAAACATATTTCTAAAAAAATCAAATAAAAATGGAAAGGTAAAATCCAGTGCAAAGAGCCGAAAGGCATCTGCAGTTGACACTATGAAATTAGCAAATATTTTTCATACTCGTACGCCCTCGCATGCTTGCACATATATTAAAGTTTGTCTTGTCTTGCAATAGGAGAGCTTTAAAAGCAGAAATAGATGAAAATACTAATGGAACAGAACTTGATTAAGCTGTTTAAACAATAGTCCTTGAAATCTATTCCATTAATTTCTTCAGTAACACCATTGAGATTTGCCTTAAACCTACCTGTTTGGTAGAATACTGAAAAGACACATGTATTGTATTTTTCTGGATTTATTACAGCTCAGTCACATGGCTATATATTTTTTATTTAAGTGATAGCCCAATGTCAAATTAAGATATAAAGCAATGTTTCTAAAAAAGAAACAAAGCCTAAACTATCGACCCATTATGTCAATGAAAACCTCTGCAATCAGTTTAGCAAGCAGTGGAATTAAACATATTCCCTGATACTTTGAAGGATTAAATTTCATTCTGATTACTTGATGTAGAAATAGATGTTCAGCACACACACTATCTTCACAGGTTTTACTGAGTGCAAAATTTAGATAACAGTCACAATAACACAGAGTGACTTTGTAATTATAACTTTACATATCATAGGTCAGTGGTTTTTAACACAGAAACCCCACAGATGTACAATTATTTGGAGATTCTTGCATTACAGTTGTACTTCATAGTCTCCTTTTTTCCATCTCCTTTTTTCTATCTTCTGCAACTTACAAAATTTCAAACAGCATATTCATTTTAAAATGATAGTGTTTCTAAAATGTTTCTACTGTCCTTTCTTTTATTTTCAG
This sequence comes from Ara ararauna, assembly GCA_028858755.1. Lineage (NCBI taxonomy): Eukaryota > Metazoa > Chordata > Aves > Psittaciformes > Psittacidae > Ara > Ara ararauna. The sequence goes on along the minus strand of CM054379.1, from coordinate 43,593,338 downwards.
TCTTAAAAAAAATGAATAGAAGATAGTTGCATGAGGTCAGAGTGGAATTCATCCTGGAGTTAATGAACAAATGTTAGCCTCCATGTTCCAAGGGTGAAAAGAGACAATGGCATACTTAAAATTCATAAAGAATGAAGGAATCTAGCATAACTTGCCCAGAATACAAAGAAGCAGCAGTAACACAGGAGGATGAAATTAAATTACTATTGGTATTAGCAGAACATGCACCATCCTGACTGAAACTCCAGTAAAGAAGGAACATCTTCAACATAGCTATGAAAGACAGTGGAATAAAATGTTACAGTTCACCACCTAACCCATAATACAAGTAAAGCAGTAGAAATATGTTATGTATTCGTTCATTGGTTACAGATCATAGGAGCAGGATCTTCTCCTTTATGGAAATTCAGTTTACCACTTTTTTTTTATGTAGTTTTTTTACCCTCAGGGAGAGAGAGGAAATAAGGAAGAAAATCCATCTTCTTATGAAACTACTCTCTCTGGAGACCACGGTGCCTTCAGTTGCCTTCTTTGAATTATTTAGTAAGAGAACTAGCATTAAAAAACCACAAACCAGTATTTGAAGAAATGAATACAGTATTCCTCTAAGTTTTAAGACCAAAGCCTCTCTTCAGCATAGGCAAAGCTAATGCTTCATAATGGTAAAATGAATAAACATGAAATCTCATTCTTCAGTCTAGCAGAAGAGCATCACAAAAGAACATCCTTGACTTAGCAAAGACTCTTAATTTGCTAACTTGAACAGCCAACCTTGTCAATCCTTAAGTATCTAATAAAAAGAAATGCATCAAGCTTAGGAGTACAATTCAGAATGAAGTACATGATAGGTAATTTTTCTGCTACCTACATCAATTATCCAGCATCACAGATCTGCTTTGAGCTATTCATCTTTTCTTCCTCTGTATGCAATGAAATGAGACAGGACCCCCCAAATAAAGTTGCCACACTGGTGGGATGACCCTAGCTACTATATGACTGCCCTCCTCATCTGGACAGGGGAGAGAAAATATAGTGAAAGGCTGATAGGCCGAGGTAAGGGCAGTGAGAGATCATTCACCAATTATTGTCATGAGCAAAACAGACTTGACTTGGGGAAATTATTTGATTATTGGATCTAGTTAGGAACTATTAAAAAGAAGTAAAAAATCTGGATGTGGAAGTCCGAATCAGTAGCAATACAGACTTCTGAACTAGAATGATCTTGTTCTTCTACCATTAATAAAGTAAAAAAATACAAAATAAGATAACCTCTGACAAAATGGAAGATCTGCCTGGCTTAAACTTGAATGAACTTGGATATTCATAAACAGCTGACCCCAAAACTGGAACAATGTTGGTGACAATAGGTCCTAGGAGTAACACTACATGCAAAGACCCTTCCAAATGGTCCATGGATCATTTCCAATTTCAGCTTTACAGGCTTCCCACAACTGACATATTTTCCTAAAAGCTGGCTAAACTCATGCACAGAGCTGATGAGTACCAGCCACAGTTTCAAGATGTACTGGAGCTCCTGGCTGAGTTCTCACACAACAGTGGTCATGATGAACGTTTTCTATCACTCTGGAAAAGTGGGAGGGACAATCCTCAACTACTATATAAAGGTGAGGTATATAAAGCATAACACTTTTCACGTTTAGGAGGCTCCAGTTTCTACACGTTCAATGCATGCCTGGTTGTTCTCTGTCTCCAGTATCCAGCAGCATGGGACTTGCCTGTGAGCTCTGTCAGCGTCTGGGCCCTCAAAACACTAACTTGACTTTCAATGTGAAAACAACAATCTATAGCCTAATGACAACTTTTATCACAGAAACACAAAAATTTTGCAAGGGAGCTCTGAATTTCACCTAGTACAACTTCCAGCTCAAAGAAGGCTGACTTCAATGTCACAGCAGGTTGCTTAAAGGCTTATTCAGGCAAACTTGAAAATTTCCAAGCATGTGGATTCCATAACCTCTTTGTAACTTTCAGCACAGTCATTTAAACACATGAAATTTTAAAAGTTAAAAATGGGCCAACAGGGGAAAGCACTTTTGGAAGCTGTCCAACAGTAGGGTGAGCTCCTTCAGGAAGGGTAACAACTATGATAATTTTTTAAATTGCAGTTTAAAGGAAACTTATTACATTCTCTGGTGTCTTATATGAACCCATAGCAAAAAGAAAATAGTGAAAACAAACAAGCAAATAAAAGAGTTGGGGGAAGGGGAAAAAAACAGCAGAACATAAACTACACAACTTTGTTTTAAGGAGAATTGTAAGTAAAATATATTTTAAAAGTTTATGTTTGTTTTGTTTTGTTTTGTTTTTTAATACAGATAAAACTCCAGTGAATATAATAATTAAAATTAATGAGATAGTATAGACTGCGTTTGAAGGGCAGGAATAATAGAATTTTAGAAACCATAGAAAATTGATGGAAATTTATCAGAATACATTGTTATAGCATTTTGGAAGACATGGTTAGCAGTAACTTTTTTATATAAAAAAGCTGACAACTAAATTAGAAACTGCCACAATGGAACAAACCCATGTTTTCCCCAGTGAAGACAATAGATCATGTCCCTGTATATCATGTTTTTCTGATATTGGAGAACTACCAAGGCTCTTTGCAATTTTTCATTTCTTCCCTGAACTGCAATTTGGATATGAAAAAATTCTTTTTCTGTATGGATGGCTCTCCTTATTGCCACAATGGATCCTTTTGCTAGTGTAGGAGAACTGAGGTATGCCAATGAACAATCAGAATAAAATGAAAAAGAGCTTGCTACCTCACAGATAATTTCTTACTGATGATTTCCACTCCAGTTATGTCAAAGACCCAGATTTTTTCCGCCTGCTGTGCTGGTCTTTCTAGGTACATTATTTCATTACCCAGATGAGAATTAAACAATTACTGATTTGCATGAGTATTCCCTCTGAATTTGTACTGCTTTGGCCATCGGATGTCTTTCAAGTCCCAAGTAAATTATACAGATATCTGGCTGACAGATTGCAGAATTCTTCTGGGATACTGAGAGCAAAGTAGGAAAGGCAGATGAGGATTCAATTAACAGAGATTCATTAGGATGACATCAGACGTAATACCAGTACCTTCTAGTATCTTCCCAAAGGTTTTCAAATATTGGCATATAGGGATCTCAGACTTTGACTTTAGAAGGGTGCTCGCACATTACCCTATGTATTAAAACAAAAATTAGAGGGATTACGAAAGAGTGATAGAAAAGATTTGTAGACCAGCCTCTCAGATTTTTTTCTACTGCAAAAATCTATTTTTAAAGGTCTTCACAGACATCTCTATCCCTATTGGCAAGTGCTCCCAGGTATAAGCTAGAAATATACTTTTATTTTTTACTAGGTCTTCTATTATGTGTCACATGAAATAATCACTCTTTATACATTTTAACAGCCTTCAAATATTTATAGAATATCATGACCTACTTTTTCATCACCTACCTATTAAACTTAGCTCTTTTAGTCTTCACTCAAAAGTCAATTTGTCTCTCCTGTTTATTCTAGTTATGTTTTTATAACATAGAATTTTCATCTAGAAGAAACTTTTATAATTTTCTTGTTACTTGCTCTAGACTAATAATAGCCAAAAATTATCATACTAACATGATTTCTAAGACATCAGTAACCCTTGCATTTTGCTGCTGCATGGATCTCCATCACCTACCTTCCCTGAGTTGGCAGATTGAAAGACCTCAACAGCACGCTCTTCCTCAAACACTGATGTGATGTCCCAAGCTTATCTCTAGAAATTCTGATTTTATGCCTTTCCCCCTTCAAATCTAGTTTAAAGCTACATGCATTTATGATTATCATTGCCTTTTTTTTTTTTTTTTTTAACTAAGTGTTCTTCAGTTTTAAGACATAACAAGATAATTCCCAAACCTCCTTGGAAGCAATTTTATTTAATTTTGTCAAATACTATATCAAATCCTGCCTATCACCATATCATCATCTTTCCCATGTAAGATTGTTGACAAAAGTCAAATAGCTGAAATATGTTGTTGTTTCTTTGTGGAATATGCATTTAGCTTAGGTTAGATATTTTCTGGTTTTTGCAGGGGTTTTTCCCATTTCTTATCTTTTGTTTTTCATTGAATGTTGAGTAAAAGTGTACATCCAAACACAGCATTTTATTCTTTCACCTCTGTGTGGCAAATGACAAAGAATGATGATGTTATTTGCTGGTTTTAATAATACAGGTCAGCAATATTTCTACGTAATGTCCTACTATATGGTAAAGTGGCTATATGTCCAGTTTGTCAAAATGAATGGCTTCTTTGACATTGAAATAGGGGAACATATCTTTGAAATTGCTTCCTGAGGACTTCAGTGACAGATAATGTAGTTACTGATCTGCAGTTGGTCAGCTTCTGGGTAAGATATTTGGAAAGATGGACAGGACTGCATATAATCTGGAAGCACACTAGTCTTTAGAGAAACTTTGAAAATACTTCTGCTACTTGGACTGGTATGGTGATTTAACCCCAGCTGGCAACTAAGTACCACACAGCCACTGTCTCATGCCCCCCTGCAGTGGAATGGGGAGGAGAACTGAGAAAAAAAATAAGTAAACCCTATGGGTTGAGATAAGAACAGTTTGATAAATAAAATTAAGTAAAATGTACTACCAATAATAATAATATTGAGAAGGGAAATAACAAGGAGAGAGATACAAAACTAAAAAGAAAACAAACAAACAAACAAACAAACAAGAAAAACCTACAAACAGACAAGGAAAACCTACAAACAAGCATAAAACCCTGACAAACACAAGTGATGCACAGTACAGTTTCTCACCACCCGCTGACTAATAACCAGCCCTACCTGAGCAATGACCAGTTCCTTGTGGGTAACTCCTCCCCAGTTTATATACTGGGCATGACATGCTGTGGTACGGAATACCTCTTTGGATAGTTTGGGTCAGGTGTCCTGTCCCTGCTTTCTCCCAGCTTCATATGCTCCTCCTCATAGGGAAAGCATGAGAGACTGAAAAGTCATTGATTGGGGTAAATGCTACTTAGCAACAGCTAAAACTTCGGTGTGTTACCATCACTGTTCTCAGACTAAATGCAATACGCAGCACTGCACCAGCTACTAGGAAGAAAAATAACTCTATCCCAGCTGAAACTAGGACAAGAGGTTACCAAGCTGCCTCAGCAGGAAACACAACCTTTTCCTGTCATGCTCTTTTGTGTTGAGGCTACTCATGATTATGTGAAGTTAAAGAATTATGTCCTCAGAATTTTTTTTCAGTTCGATCTTCCTCATTTTGTTTTAAGTGTTTCACAAAAAAAAGGATCTTTTTTTTTTTTTAATTTTGACTATGCTTTCTATGCTTGATCTGACATCTCAAGGGTAGATTGTGATGCTATGTAATACTCAAAAAAAAGGCAATCTGGGAAAATTCTAACAGGGAATCATGTCTATGAAATTACTAGATTTTTTCAACAGTAGTAAACCTCCTTAGGTCATTTATGTCACAGAAAGCTTTTTTAGAAAACAGCACTCTAACATTTTCCAAATTAATTTGAATTGCCAATCATGTGGATAAACTCATAGCCCTAAAAAAAAAAAAAAAAAAAATAGACGATTGTGCCATTGAAAATACAATGAGATTTAAAAATTCTGCTGCGATGATTATTCATAATACTCATATAATTCATCATTTCTGCAGTGAGATACACTAGTGTTCTACACAACAATTTCACACATTCAAATATCCTTTATGTTATGTTACATTAAAGAAAGATTCATTATAGAAATTCTTCAAGTCTAGTAATACTATTATATATTATAGTACATACCTGATAAAAGTAGGCCTAACTGAAATGGCTGTGAAAGGACAAACATTAGAGAATCTGAAATAAAAGAATGAAAGTATAAAAACAATGCAATTTGAAAGAAAAAAAAGGTAGAAAAAACCCCAAGCACATTCAGTTACTAGTATTAATCGAGAAATTATTTTAACATAAAACCTTATTTTAATATTAAGCTTGAAAAAGTACCCCCCCCCAAAGAGCAGGCACACAAAGAATTCTTTTACTACTGATTTGAAAATACTGAACAATTCTTCCTGAAAACATTTAGAAAGACATAGCTATGCAGAAAAAAAACAAAATAAAACAAAATAAAACAAATGTAATTTGCTACAGTAAAATATTAAAATAAAGAAAACAAAGTCAAAAAGCCAGGAACAATTACAGAAACTGAAAATTTATATATATATATAGGATTGCAATGCAAGAAGTCCATAAACATGGTAACATTTAGTGTGAGAGGGAAAGACACAACACAATGTGAAACAAGGAAAGTAATTTCTGCACTGGCTGTGCTTCAATGAAATTCAAGCCCTGATATGGAAATAAACGATTGAAACTTACAAATAAATTTACATGAAAGAAAATATAGTAAAAAACTATACATTAAATTACTCAGTTAATTCCAATTAACATACTAGTGTATTTCATAATGCCTTTGGCTCTAGTGGAAAAATTGAAACAAAACTGGGCAGCTGTGTGTGTTGTCAAACCCCTATATTCACATTTTACTAGCTGATCTTTCAGTGTTTATATTCCTGACTGACCTAGGCTCTAAAAAGGTGGTTGTTTCCTGCCACAGCCTCATGTCTGCTATTCATTCAGTTTGATTCTGCTTTCCATAAATGAAGAAAATTGCTACATTTTTTTTTTTCCTTGCATTCAGGCTGAAAAAATGAGTTCTTAGCTGCTATGAGACATTCTATAACATAGCCACAGAGTGTTCGGGGGAATTGAAGCATGGCTTTAACATATAGCTCCAAAAAGAATAGACAGCATGGAGAGCAGAAGGAATCTGGGTGTCATAGGATGCTGGGTTTCTTCGCTCCAAGGAAATTAAACCCTTGGAAAAGAGGTCCCTATAACTTTTCCTGAAGAAGCTCTACAAAGCTCTGTTGAACGCTAAGCTAGGTGACATTGCAATAAAACTTTCCTTAAAACCAAGGATTCTGATTTTTTTTAAATTGAAAATCATTAGCCTAATAAAAATAATATATATCCCACTGGTTCCTGGCTAAGCATTCTCTGTCTTCATCATTGTTTATGTTTTAGTCAACATTAAGTGAATTTAAATAGATTTCTTTTGCTAGTCTTGGTCAAGTACCCTAGCAGATGCTGCTCTAAAAATGAGAGTGTTTTATACACACTGAATTACCTGTAAATAATTTCTAATAAATCTAATACTTTGTTCCTTTGACTTCAATTCACTAGTTCAGTTTATTATGTTTGATGAAAATAAATAATTAAATCCATTTTGGTTTCACTGGAAACAAGTCAAAAAGGATCACTAAAAGAGAGCCTGTATCAGTAGGAAAACCAGGCCAGACACTCATATTCAGGTGGTGTAAAATGTATTTTCAGGACACACTAAGTACCCTCATCATGGACTCACTCTTTCTTAACAGAGAACAATCCTTTTGGATTGTTTTGGGAACCTACAGTGATCCTATGGGATTTTTCTCTGTCAGTGAAGGAAAGGGTAATAGATAGTGCCCTCCTTACTGTTTTTTTTTTTAAGGTCCTTCCATTTCATAGAATCGTAGAATTGTTTCTGCCCACCTTACTTCTGTTTAACCTCACCAACATACAGCTACTGCTCTCTATCTTACTTTAGAAAGGAGCTGTTGGAACAGGGTGGATTAGTTGCAAAACCAGAGAGACAGCAATATGTCCATTTTGTAGCTCTGCTAATATATGCAGAGAATAACTTATGGTTTCGGAAAAGTTTTCAGTCTGAGACTAGTAGCCTGACTTAATAAGAAAGCAATTGAATCAGCTCTCCTCCATTAGTGATATTATTAAAATCCTCTTGCCATTCCCTAAGGGAATCACTTCATTATGCTAAAAGGAACATATTTTCTTTGTTTTGTTTGAAGAATATTGACTAGAATAAAGGATTTCTCTTTTAAAGAAATCTCAATAGAAAGTAATCAGAAAATCTATTTATTTTTTTCATCAGGTAATTGATGATGTTGGAGAGAATTTATATGCCCTTGTAACAAGTAGAATATATTCCACTGAGTTTTGAACATTTGCTTTGTGTTTACTACCATCTGTCATTTCCCATGTAATTTCACACAAATGCAATGTGGCTATAAATATTACATAGAAAAAAAAAACCTACATGGAAGTAAAGCTATACAGAAAATACTACCTGAAAATCCAATAGCTCGAATTCTTCCTAGATAGATTTGTCATAATTTTCAATTATTCTTTCCTGAAAATATGATATTTTTTACTAAGGAAGTCATAAAGAGAACATTATCAGGAAAGATATATTGAGATTTGCTCATGCTGACTGTATCACAGAGGGTGCATTTTTAAACAGTAGTGTAATTTCCAAAGAATACCACCAATGAGATTTTACTTACATAACCACTCAACAGCTACAAATTTCACATGGTATATAGGCTTGTACACTTTAGCCAAAGCCTTTGTTGATACATGAAATCACATCAATATCATATTAATGGATACCATGTTATAGAAACTCAAATGTCCTAAAAGAAAAGAACAAAGATGTCTGTAACTCTAAGTGCCCCACACTGGAATAATCGAACCAAATTTTTCATATATAATCTGCATAGCTTAAAGATGCAAAAAAATTGCCTAATTAAATTTAAAATTAATTAAAAAAAAACCCACCCACACTGTAGAAAACCTTTTAAACTGGAACAAAGTCTACACAAAAAGCTTTTCACTTTCACCAAAGCATGTGAATAAAACAACTCAAGGCTCATAATAAACTCAGTTCAGCCATGTTTTGCTCAAAGTTTGGTTCCAACTAGGTTGTGTTCAAGGGACACAACCAAAATAAAGAAAAATAATAAAGTAAGATAAAAATGAACAAATATGTCAGCGTAGACTTTCCTGTTTGGAATGTCAGTTATTTTTTCTAGACAACAGCTTATTTGCCAAAAGGTCATGCAAATGTAGGATATTTTTAATCACCATCTAAATACTGTAGTAAAGTGGTGATGTTAAGATAGGCCTAGCCAGGAAGCAGCAAGTGCAGGGCTGCTCCAGCGTGGACAAGTCCAGACCCAGAGTGTCCAGTCAGAAGCAAAAGGAGACTGGAGTCAGGCAAGCTACCTGCAACATAGGGCTGATGCTCGTCCAGAAGATGCTAGAGGCTGGTCCTCTAAGGACTGGTAGTGCCTTCAGGACTCTGGCAGGCATATACCAGAAAGCAAAATAATATAAAAGGTAAATGAAGTGTTGTTCTATGGGGGCAATTTTACATAGTGAGCTACCCTAAATTAAAGACAAGTAGTTGGTCATGTTTGCTAGGTACTCTTAAAATCTCTGTGCTATTATTGTAAATTTCCTCACGTATAAGTACTGCCTAATCCAGGTAACATTGCTGAATCCGTCACTTCAAGCCATTTTTTTCCTAACAAAATTGTCTATCCAGCCATCTTAATAATGATTTCTATAGTATTGTTTTTAACTGATACAACTGCTCTCCTGAGTCCAGGAAAAATAACTTTATTGACTATATAAAGGGTCCACTATATTGGACACTTATGCCCAAATAATCTTTTGACTGGTGTTTTACCTTACTGACTATTACTCCTTGGACATTTTTCATTACCAAGATCCCACATGGAGGAGAAAGAAAGGAGAGATGGGTAAGGACATGAAGGATATAAAAAATGAAGAAATGGACAAGCATTAAGACCACAAGGAAGAATAAAGATGATACTCGTGCTCATGAAATGGTATCTATCCTCCCATATTCATCTCTTCCCCATATAAGAAAAAAAAAAAAAAGGTGAAGGGGAACAAAAAAAGTCATTAAGCAAGGTTGCTCTCTCATACAAAATCAAGCATGTGTTGTTTACCTGTCTCTTTAGATTTTGGAGTACGAGCATGCTCCATTCTCCTTTGCTATCCGTCAGTACTGCAATTATTCACATTTTGAAACTACACAGTTTTTAGATCACACCCACCAATTAATTAACTACTATAAAACTTTTTTAAAGGACAAAATACTAGTATTTACCACTCAGCAAGCCAAAGTTTTTACTGTTCTTAAGGACTCATTTCTCTTTTGATGGGAAGCTTTTCCAACAGAAAAATTGTATTAATTTCATAAGAGTAAGATCAACTAATTCATAATATTCAATCAGCTTTTGAGGGAATGATGAAATAGCAATGCATGCCTACAAATGATACTGAATTAGAACTGAAATTATAGGAGAGTAGATGAAGTATTATATTTGAATATTAAATTAAATTTCAGCTTTTAAGGTGAGGTCATTTGTGGCTATAGTTACATACTGGGCATGAGTAGATATATAATTTAAAATGCAACACTGTTGTCAAACTCGAGGCATCAAAATTTCTTTTTCACTGTCTCAAAAATTCTATTTCCTAGGTCTCTTGATAATCTAAAGCATTTATGAAGACACTTTAAAATTTGGATCTGGAAGAGTTTGTCCAATATATAACCCAATAACAACTTCCAAATCATTACAGTTCACAGAGTTAGAAATAGAAACATCAGACTGAATGTCATTATTCATATTCTGCTTTCCTTGATCACTGTAATAAACTTCAGAGGCATATTGCTTTTATATATCTTCACCATATCAAACCTCAATATTGAGTGTTGTTTTTCTCATGGAAAAAATAGAACCACTGTGTAAATACTTTTTAAAATATAATAGAAGAAATTATTTCAAAGAATGCTTTATATTTTAAAACATGCTACTAAAATGTTAGCAGACTGACTTACTCACCTATTTTTTTTAACCAAAGAAATCTTTTAAAGAAAGCAATGTAAAAAAAAAAATCAACAATCTGTGATATTTTTTTCTTTATAAACATTTATGAGAACATCTTATAAAGAACTGATTGTACAAAGTTATCAGTATGTTGTGTCCTTAATTTTCTTTTAGAGGATGTTTGCTAAAAAATATCATGAAAGGTGAATCAATATTTTGAAAAATGTATGCATTTGAAAAAAAATCTAGTGGTGGGTGATTTTTTTCTTCATTTTGCATTTTATATGTAAAATCTTGACAGATCATAAACAGTAAACAGTAGGAGTTCATTTAATTTTAGAGTTCAGTGGCAAATTCATTAAAAAATCTTAAGGGATATTTTCGATACTGTCGATCGTGTTAACATGCTTGATAAGAGGTGTCCTGGGTTCAGATGTAGCAGTCATTTTTCTCCTTCTTAGTAGCTGGTGCAGTGCTGTGTTTTTTACTTTAGCCTGAGAACAACGCTGATAGCACACCGATGTTTTTAGTTGTGGCTAAGTAATGTTTACTCTGATGAAGGACTTTTCGGTCTCTCATGCTCTGCCAGTGAGGAGGGGCACAGGAAGCCAGAAGGAAGCAGGAACAGAACAGCTGACCCTAACTAGCCAAAGGGGTATTCCATCCCACAGCACATCATGCCCAGTACAGGAACTGGTGGGATTTACCCCAGAAGGCATCGCTGCTCAGGTTGGGCTGGGTATCAGTCAGCGGGTGGTGAGCAATTATTATTATTGGTGGTAGCAGTAGTGGTTTTGTGTTAGTTATACCTTAGTTATTGGACTGTTCTTATCTCAACCCATGGGAGTTACATTCTTTCAATTATCCTCCCCATCCCTCCTGGTGTGGAGGAGGAAGAAAAGAGGGAATGAACGAGCAGCTGTGTGGTTCTAGGTTACCAGCTGGGCTCAAACCAAGACAAGAGGAAATTTAAATCTCGACATTTTAAGGTCTCAAACTGAAGAAAAATAATTTTTGTAGTAGGGGTCTATATATTTTGTGGTTATACTGGGTGGCATTTAACTTTCAAACCTGTCTAGCCTCTCCATGGAAATGTTGTAAGTTTGGCAAGTCTCCCAGTGTGGGTTTTGCTGAAATTATATAAACAAAAGATGTATTTTATAAGGTCATTTAAAGTTCTTGGACAAGAAAAGGCCACTTGGCCTAGCAAACCTGTGCCCTTTAAATTTAGCTCTATCTCCTATCCCTGGTTTAACATTAAATAGATAAAATTATCATTAAATCTTTGCAAAATATTTGACCTGAAATTAAAGTATACAAAAATGCCCTTTTGTGAAGTCTGAAAGCTGTCATTAATTTTATGCTTTAGAATTGTGAAGATGTGTGTGAAAATATTGTAATCATAGTTAAAGACACTGTTTTTTTCCTTCGGTGGACCACATCAGCAACACTTACATCCTATATTTTGCAGATATCCTTGAAAATCGTACATCAAACAGGAGTAATTAACCATACGATATCTCATTATATGATGATTGTAACTCAAATGGAAAATATTATTCTTTAATATTGATAAAAATATTTTCAAATTCACTTTCCTAACTTCTTTTAACCCAATTCAAATCTTTTCTCATCATTCTTACAAACTAACTTCACAGCCACAGAAATGCATTTTATTGCACAAGAAGGTTATTGATAATCCATATCACTTGGCAAGGCATGATTCATACAATTACACTCCATTTCCCTTCTGGAACAGGGATGTTGCATACAAACTGAGCATTAGAAATTACCCTGCTTTGTTGCTTTTTATCCTTGGACTGCACTCAGGCACTGTATCAGAGAATATTAGTTGTCCTCAGTTGAAAGCTTTCCAGCAACAGAATAGACAACCACATCCAAGTGGTCAGGTTCATGCCCTGATATATACTCATGCAGGTGTATGTTTTTATTCCAGACACTGACTTTTGATGTAATATTTCATAAGCAGTGAAAGCACTGAAGAATAAGAAGATAAGCAATATTCTATTAGAATGAAAAAACCCAAGATGATTGAAGACATAAACTGGATAAATGAAAAAAAAAAGGATAACTGAATTGAAACACAAATAGAAATACTCATGAGAGTATAAAGGTATTTAAAATATCTTGATGACTTCAGATACGAGCAAGCTACTGTTCTAGAAAACACATTTCAGACAATCAAAAAATTACTGTTTTCAATATAGAATTAGTGAAGCAAAATATAATAGCTTGTATTATACTGGTCAAACGGGATGATTTAATAATTTCTTATAGACTTAGGCTTTATGAATTAGCAAACTTATGAGTAAATTAAATACTTGATAAATTCATTGTAAACTGTCTCATTTCAACATACAGATATACTCTGTGCAAGCTGTTGTTTTCTCAAGATAGTGCCTTTATTGCCAAGTATTGTACTGCTGCAGAAATGTTTAACGTTTGATATTGTCATGCTTACTTTTGCAGTTTCTTTGTTTTCCAGTTTGTTCTCTCCTCTGTCCATTGTTAGAACAATATGTGGAATGGTGTCCGAAGGTTTTGTACATCGGTATATCTGTCTATGCACATGGATAAATTCATTGGGTAGTACAAACCATTCAAAACTGAAGTGTTCGAGAAACTATTTATAATGCTCCAAAAGCATTATTTGCCATTTGGAAAATGCAGAATAGAATGAAGAGAAATGAAACTTCTGAAGTGTGAAATATTGCAAAATCATTTTGGTCACATACCACCAATACTCATTTTCAGATCACCATATTAAGACAAGCAACCAGGTTCAGTTTAATTGGTCATTCTACTGTAGTATATCTTACATGTTCCTTTTGTCATTTTTAACAAAACCAGACACTTTAACTTTCAGTATTTTTTCAAAAGAATGAGAGATAAAATCGCCTTTATTTCAAGTATTATTACATAACGGTGTGATAGCCGTTCTGCAAAAAACAGCATTGCTTTGTTCCGTTAGGCATTTTTGAACGCACTTGTTTTCATCTTTGTATAGTCAATGAAACTAGAAATTGAAAAAAGCAATTCACTCTTTTTCTTGCTGATGAGAGACACAACATTCTGATGTTTTGCCTTATGCCATTATAACAATCTAAAGGAGAGACTCCCACTGAGCAGTGAAATGATGCGCCTGCAGAGCCCACAGGTGCAGATCAACACTTTTATCCCATTGGAATTTGGGATAAAGAAAGAAGAATTTTGGTAAATGTTCATCCAGCAATATCTTGCCCTAATCTTTCTTAAGTACCTAATAATCACTCTATTAGTGTGATTTTTCAAACACCTAGGCAGTTTCTTTTGAAACACAAGGGCACATCATACATAAAAGCTTTCTTTGGCCTGAGATCTGCTGATAACCAGATCTTTGAAAGTTTCCTGGACACCTGTTTGTTATCTCACCAGTGTAAGCAGCAGCTTTTACTGTGAGGTCACCTGGAGACAGACAAATAATGTTTGCTAGCAGTAATCAAGTATAATAGTACAAAGAATAAAAAAGCAAACAGACAAACAAACAAAAAAAACCCAAAAAAAAACCACTGAAAACAAACAAACAAAAAAACCACAAAACAACCCAACCCCCTGTCTTCTTTGAAAGGGTTTGGTTTTGTTCCTCTGTGCATGAAAGTGTATATAGCATGGCATTGAAGGTGAAATTAGTTCTCATTCTAAGTCTGTTTTTCAACAGTCATTCCCATGTGTTGATTCATCTTCTTTCCTTTGATGAAACATATAAAATTATAAAACATATCTATTAGAAAAATGTACTTGAAATTTACCTTTAAATTTCTTATTAATAAATCTCAATCAAAAAGCTATTAAATTTACCAATCTTGTTTGGTCCTCTTTTTCTTTTTTTTTTTTTTCAGTCAGATGAATTTTAACATTCTGAAACTGTTAGTAAGTGCAGAGAAGGTTCTTTGGCCAATTTTATTTAGCAGTATAGCTAAATGAGTTGCTCAGCTGAGGTTGAACTATCAACCAAAAAGCATGCATTGCCCCTCATTAAGGTTAGCCAGAAATGTATATTCCATTGGTACACTGTGAGCAAAATGTTCACTTCCTAATGTGCCTCTGTGTTGTTCATTACTTTGTAAAAATTTCTGGATGTGAATTGTACATGAAGAAAAACCAAAATCCTCTGCTAATATCTTTCATAGGTACCTTCTGTATCTTTTAAAAGATGCATGTACATGTGCTTGTAAAATAATGCTAAGAATATGGCAATGATCAGACTAATTGACAGAGACTACACATTTGCAAAACTCACAATGAATTGGCTTGGATTATCTAATTCTTCTTTCTATTTTCTGATTCCTTTATGGTTAAAAATTGCAGTGATAGATAATAACTATATCTTGTCCTCTATTTCTCCTCTGCTCCCCTTTCTTTGCACATAATCGGACTATAGCACTTTCAATAAATCAAGACACAGAGTGATTTTTTTTTTTTTTTTGTGCTTTTTCTAGTCTGCAGAGAAAGCAGATGGTTAGCAGTTATGGTCCTATGGTCTGCTTTTGGCTATTCATTGATGCAGGAGAAAGAAGGAGGAAAGTACCAGCAGCCAGGATCCCTCAAGCAAAAAGCACTTCCAGGAGGGTGAGTCACAGCACCTGAGGGAGGCAAGCAGTGTGCTCATCATCCCTCTCATTTATTACCTGAGAGAGGCTGACAGCAGATGGAGTGAAAGAACATAGCTCTCCTGTAGGACTAGATAAGGAAACAAGATCATTGATTGCTATGTACAAGAGCACAATAAAGACACCAGTGGAAAAACTGCCTGGAATCAAAATAAGGCAATGCATAAAACAGCAACAATAGCATCAATAAGACCAATAACAATAATAAGCAGCCAGGCATCATAGACCTGTGCACTTCAACATTTCTGTTCTTTTGTCTCATAATAGGATGATTATGCCAGTTCTACCCTCACAAATGAAATGTTTATGAAATATATTTTGTGGTTATACCTATTATCTTTAGATTAAAATACATCACCCGCTCCACCCCCTCCCCAGCTTTAACATTACCCTTTTATTAGATTCCAGGGTGTTGGAGACAAGCAGGTGTTCAATAGTCTGTGGCATATGGAGTTTCTACTCTTTGGCTTTAATTTACTTCTGTTCCCTTCTCTGTAAACTGCAGTGTGATATACAGCATTGAGTAAACATGAAATAGTTACAAAAAAAGTCCTTTAATTTCTTTTCCTTTTCCTTTTTTTCCTTTTCCTTTCCTTTTTATTTTCCCTTTTCCTTCTCTTTTTCCTTTTAATTTCTTTTTCTTTTCCCCTTTTCCTTTTCCTCTTTTCCTTTTCCTTTCTTTGCAATGTTAACACAGACAAGTTGAATAGAAATAAGTAAAGCCACTACCAAAGGGAATAACATTTTCGTTCAGGTTTGAGAAATATGGAGTAACACATTGGACTAAACCAGCTTTCCTCCCTTGACAGTCTGGGGCCAGTTAGCCCAAAAGGTTTTATCCAGTGTTAACATTAGGTGTGTGAATGTTCTCCTGTAGCTTCTTTATCTTGAGAGAAAATATGTATGCATATAATGGAAAACACGTGCTTTGGGAAGCTCACTGGAGCACCTAAACCAAGGAGAACATTCATTAATCCATTGAGAATGATATTTCATCCCCTGTTGATACTTTTTTCCTGGTAATAGAGTAAAACTTGTACAGGGAAAGGAAACACGAAATTCTGTTTCTGCATAGAAACTATGCAGAGTATTCTGGTGGGGTAAAGCACATTGCAATTTGTGAGGAATGCTCCAATTTCACTTTGTGTTGAAGCTCAGCAAACCTACATAAGACCTTAAATATTGCATGTTTTTACAGGCTATGAAATGAGTGTGCAGAACTTCAAAGAATAGGACTAGTTGAGGATGCAACCAGTATTCCAATTGTTGGCCTACTTTTCAGCACCTCTGTTATTATTCGGAGAACAAACAGAACCTATTTTGTCTGGCCTGCAAATTCTTTTGCCTAGTTTGAAACTACAAAAGATTAATATTTTGAAAGTTCAAAGCAAATCAGCCTAGCTGCTTTCAGCTTGCAGGCTAGTGAAAAACGTAACATGTTTCTACTTTAATTTACACATTCATTATGTTAATTCTTTGAAATTATTTTGGGAGGAATGTGTTAGCAACCATCACCAGAACATACTCAGTTTCATGTGAGCATGCACTCATGTTCATGTATATGGTTTAAAATAAACTTGTCCTCATTTGGCAGACCGAGGTTTTCTCATAGCCTTGTGGATTTTGCCATTGAATTATAATGAGATTCTTGATTTTGGACAACAAAATATTCTCACTACCCCTATATCCCAAAGTGCCTTGCTATAACATATATATTCACTGTAGCTGGCACCAAGGATTAATTCCAGTTTTAGGTTGGATGCCCCTTTCCTCTTTTATATTGTTGCTGATGCCAGACTGGTGAAATGACAGGCTTAATCTGTATTAATAAATTAAGCATGCCCCCATTTACTCTCTGGATTTGGAGCCTGCATTATTAAACTCTCTCACACCCCATTACTGCGAGACCACATCAAAAGTACGTGTGCAATATTAACCCTTCAAAGCATGCCCAGGCACTATCTGGGGAGTGTTAGATGGCCCTGACCAAACTGCTATGCAGCAATTTAATAATACAGTTGGCTGTCTTCCAGTCGTTTGTGATGGTTCCTGACCAGGTTAAGCCAGTATAAGCATAACCTGTATGTAACCCTCCTCCCACGGGTTGAGACGGCTGTGGTGCAAGGCCTGGTTTTGAGCAACCTAAGCAACCTTGGCTTAGATTTCTGAGAAAACTGCTAAGCTGCCAGGTGGAGCCATGGGAAAGTACCTAAACTGCAGCCACTCAAGGTAAGAAAGGTAAAATTTCAGACAGAGACTGTTGAGACTGGGTAGTTAGCAGCTCAGGGAGGGAAGACACTGATATGAAAAGCTTTAAAATCCTAACGAAAAAGCCCAGGGAACTGGAAAAAATAGCAACTTAGCAGAAGTAAAAGGAGCAGTGCAGTTCAAAAAGTAGGGGCAGCCAACCTTTATTCATCTGTCTGAATTAGTGCCTTGCCAACGAAGACTTATTAGGTGTCTTACCATAGGTGGTGAGCATATTAGCACTTAGCCTGTGAATCATCACTATCGATTGTATATGTTTGTCAATAAACAAGTTTTTTGTCTTTCAAGTAGCATGTGTCTTACCTGTAAAGCTTTTTGGTTCACAGTAAAAGATGTCCAAATAAAATAACTCAGAAAGGCAAAGTTGCAAGAATATATGAAAAAAAGAAATCAAAAACCCCCAAAAAATCTGTTTGAGGATATTCACTTAAAAACTATCTCTTTCTCTCTATCAAATATTTTGTCCTGTTACAAAAAGTACAGAATAAAAATCTGGTGGATATCCTATACTCTAAATGTATTGATATGGTTTTAATGTGAAATCTATGGATCTGATCTTGTAGAGAACCTGATTTTACATGACTATCTGACAATAAAAGACTCAATCCAAGATTGAAATTATATTAGAATAGCATTAATTGGATGGCAGCATTGGGAAAATTGTACTTTATAAACCTACCTTCAGACAACGTTTCTCTTTTTACCCTAATTCTCTATCAGTGAGAACTGCAGGGAACCAGGTAACATTTCATGTTGAATATCTAAACCAAACAGAACAACCAACCAAAACAGGATAGACAGTGATGACCTCCTGTTCACCTCTGCTCCACTTCTTAATTGCCAACTATTATATACTTTCCTGTTTTCTGAGTCTCATGGTCAGCGTGGCCAAAAAGATTTGAGTTAATAGATACACAAATTTGGACTAATAAAAAACGTACATCAGTTATGTTCTTAGTTCTGCTTGCAAGATCTGTTATTTTGGCTTGTGCAGATCTCATCTAATTAGACAATGGTGATTTAATACAGAGGGTATATGTTGTTGTGTGTTTGTTCATGCTTTTACACATTCTCTGTAGACATCTATGCAGGTAAGATATAATAAGAAAGAACATAAAATGCAAATAAAAATAAAAACATAGAACAAAACCATCAAAATCTGCTTGAGTTAGATTCTTTTTTATATGCACAAATTTTAACATTCATGAAGGTCTGTCCAAATGCATATTTTCTGTTTTCTATATATGGATTTTATCACAGGACTCTCATATTTTCATCTGCCTGCTATAGTTTTGAAAAATAAAAAATAAAAAATAAAATTTGACATTTAAATAGAAAACATATTTTACCTGATAAAAAATTTAACTTGCGTAGTTTGTTATTGCTTTCCAGTAATTTCTACCTGCTTCATAGTTAGCTTGCATTGTGTATACTCTCTTGCCAAGCTTTTTTGTTTAAGCAGGGAAATAGGAACACACAGTGTAAATGTATTCAAGGAAGTAGTCCCCATAGTCATTCTCATACCAGCAGACCTATGTATAGCCATCTCAGTATCTAGGATTTGAGTCACGATCATGATAATGGATTTCAACTTTCTGTTTCTTGCCAGACTTGGCAAACTTCTGCAAAGCTCCTTAGTTTACTTTACAACTGGAATATGCTAACTTAATCTGCTTTTGCAGTGACTTGTTTTGCTTTTGCTCCCCATTCATAAGCAGTACTTCCCATTCCTCTGCTTCCCTCTTGCCCTTGGATAGCTGCTATCTCATCCTTTCCAGTATTCATGTGTCAATTCAAAAAACGATTAAAAGGTTACTCAAGTCATGTGAAAACAAAGCATCTGTGGAGCTTTAAATTGTTAGCATACCTCTGAAAATTAGCTGCAATATACCTTTCTGTGGCTTTGAGAAAGGCACTGAGAATTAAGACTTTACAAAGAAAAGTTGGTTAAAACTTTTTTACTTGCGCCATCTGCCTTCCTTTTCAGTTGCATTCTATGCTCCTCCTTGCCCACCCCTTCCCCGTGGGCTGTCTCCATCATCAAACCTCAAATTTGGAACTGTGTCAACAGTTTGTTCAGCAGTATTAGGTGAAGAACGACAGTTGAATACCAATTGCAGTACAGCTAAATAGTATACTAAAATGTTCGCCAGATCCTTCTACAGTCATGCCAATAGTTTGATGTACACTTTTAATTCCTCTCTTTAAAAACAAACCAACTGAGATGTAAACAAACCTTGAGTAGCAAACTGATCATGGCACTTTGTATGCTCAGAGCTTTGGTCTTTGACCTACCTACATATATCCTAAACAATTTATAATATTTCCTTTCCAAAGTTTTTCTATGAAGTTCAAAAAAACATACCAAGACAACAGTACCAAAAAGAATTTAAATAGATGTTTTAGATACTGAAGGAGATTTTGCCATATCATAAATTTTACAGCTTAAAACTTCATTTATACGTAGCTAGAGTTCCTAATAATATGTGAGTCAAAAGAACCTTGGAGACAATTGGAAGAGTAACCAAGGACCTCTGGGGTCTATACAGGCAGAGAATAGGATTAAGATTCCTAGATAAATAAGTTGATATTATATTTGCATATTTTACCTAATTGACTATTTTTTTGTTTAAATGTATCACTAACCAGGTCTGTTTGAATCTGTGTTCATGCGAGATTTTAATACAGTTTTTTCACAAGCAAGGACTCCTCTAAATGTACAGCTTTTGCTGTTCAATAAACAATCAAGATTGTTGTTTCTTAATAAATAAGAAACACAAAAATAAATAAATGAATATGTAATAAAAATAAAGTATTATGCACAAACTGTTGTGGAGTTCAATAAAAGTAAACCAGGTTTCTAGAACTGAGAATACCATCAACAGTTAACCATTTGGGTACTTTTTTTTTTTTTTTTTTGTATTAGAATCATAGAATCATAGAATAGTTAGGGTTGGAAAGGACCTTAAGATCATCTAATTCCAACCACCTGCCATGGGCAGGGACACCTCTCATTAAACCATGTCACCGAAGGCTCTGTCCAACCTGGTCTTGAACACCATCAGGGATGGAGCATTCACAAGTTTCCTGGGCAACCCATTCCAGTGCCTCACCACCCTAACAGTAAAGAATTTCTTCCTTATATCCAATCTATTGTTGGATATTGTTGAAGTGCTCTTCATTGGCCGTTGTTTTCAGAATACCTTTTAACTATTTCATTGTACAATGCATCAGATCTCTTGTATGATTCAAACTAAATTGCAGTGGTTCAATTCATAGTTTCAGCAAATTAAATTAAAAAGAATCTTTCAGTGAATGTTGAGATTTTATCAATTAACTACTTTGACTGAACTCAAGTTGTTCATTAAAACACTCCTGTGGTGTTTGATTTCAAAACAATCACTGCTCGACATAATATTTATTGAACTACTAATGAAAGCAAATATTAGGTCACCTCTTACTGTGTTCTGGACAGAGGTGGTGGTATAGCAAAGTTTGACCCAGAACCATGTGGTATCTGATCATTTCTGCTCTGTGGGGTTTATAGTTGGCCTGTACAGCCTAGAACTGCTGAAGGAAAAGCAAGCAGTAAATATATTTATTATTGTAGCAGTACCTAACAGATTTATCTGTGTTTCAAGCTCAATATGTCCTCCTTGAGGTTTCATTATGATGACATTATTAACGAAACTGGGGGAAGCAAGTCTCAATTATTGTAAGTTAGACAAGATTGGTCCTAAAACTGAGATCATCATATGTATTGAGCATTACTAAGACACCTCTGAATTTATCAAAATTGTCCTTTATTCATTGGTGAAATCAGCCACAAACATAGCTTCTTGGGTACCTGAACTGCTACTTGTTAAGTGGTGTAGTGAGAAAATTCCAAGTCAACATCTAGTGATGGGTTTTGACTCTAACTTAATGCTAAAGCCACAAATTCATACAGCATATGTTTCTTGCAAGGCAAGAAATCTTTAGCTTTGCATCTTCTCTGTATGTGCCAAAAATAGGGGGAGCCCAAGGGCTGTGTCTATCCTGATATGGGAGATTCCTGTTTTTGTGCCCTCTTTTATGTCTCTATACCTTGTCATGCTTGCAGAATGCAGTAAAAGCTTTGTTTTTCAACCTTTACTTCATGCAATGAGGTAAAAATTTTGTAAGTCAGTAAGACCATCTGTGATTAGATGAACTTTAGAGAGAAAAGAGAGGTCATTGACCTTAGACCTTTAAAATTCAAGTATCCTCCTCAGTTTTCATTGGTGTGAAAATGAAAGCAAAGTCTTTTGCAGAGGTGGTATTTTCCGTGTCCACTATTCACAATTCGAGCAGACACACTTATATAATTTTGGATCATTTTCACTTTGTACTCTTTAATGGAATTTAGAATCATAGAATCATAGAATAGTGTCATGGGTTCAGCAGCAGCAGTCATTTTTCTCCTTCTTGGTAGCTGGTGCAGTGCTGTGTTTTTGATGTTAGGCCTGGGAACAGCGCTGATAACACCAGTGTTTCGGTTACTGCTTAGTGATGTTTTGGTCTGGCCAAGGACTTTCTGAGTCTCATGCTCTGCCAGGGAGGAGGGGAGCCAGGAGGAAGCAGAGACAGGACACATGACCCAAACTGACCAAAGAGGTTATTCCATACCACAGCACGTCATGCCCAGGATGGAAGAGCAGAGAGCAGAGACCCGGAAGGGTGGGGGTGCACTGCATGGTCGGGCTTGGTATTAGGTGGTGAGAATTGTATTCTTTCCTTGTATTTCTCTTGTCATTATTATTATTGGTGGTAGCAGTAGTGATTTGTGTTATACTTTAGTTACTAAATTGTTCTTATCTCATCTCAACCTGTGGGAGTAGCATTCTTTTCGATTCTCCTTCCCATCCCTCCGGGAGCCGGGGGAAGAAAGAGGGAGAAGTGAGTGAGAGAACGGGCTGCATGAGTTAGAGAGGCTTAAACCACGACAAATAGTTATGGTTGGAAATGATCTTAAGATCACCTAGTTCCAACCCCCCTGCCAAGGGCAGGGATACCTCCCATGGGCAGGGATACCTCCCACTAAACCATGTCACCAACGGCTCTGTCCAACCTGGCCTTGAGCACCGCCAGGGATGAAGCATTCACAACTTCTCTGGGCAACCCATTCCAGTGCCTCACCACCCTCATCTCAACTCTGATCCCTGAGGGACACCACTTGTTACTGGTCTCCAGCTGGACATTCAGCCATTGACCACCCCACCATCTAAATCTGAAATTTAGATTTAGATGAATGCTAAGGTCTCATTCACTACTACGTCCCATTAAGTAATAGTATTTGCTGACATCAACACCGAGACATCTGCTTATGCTTGGTGGAACTAAGGAGAGGATAAATGTTTTTGATCTGATATGTGCACTCACTAGCTATTGTAATGTGACACTGCAAAGGAAGTAATGAAAGCGGTTTAGCTTGTGCAATTGTTCTGCAGTGCAGTTTTAATGAATAAATGCTGTTTGGTGGACATTGCTTGAAGTTGAAAAAACTCAACAGATGACTGAATCCAATTTTTTTTTATTTGTTATGGATGAAGATACAGACTTCTACACAAAGTAAAAAGTACATTTGAGGAGTTCAATTATTTGTGTTTAAGGTATTTAGAACATTTTAAAGTTACTGCCATTTAAGTGACTTGTTCAAATTCTCTAAATGCTGATTTTGCTAAAGAAGTAACTATGTACCATAAGCAGTGACATATTATTTTAATTCAGAAGTGCTCTTCCATTCCTGACTTGAACATCTGTCTCCTTTTCCTTAATCAATACCATCCCCTAGGAGAAAATATATGTAGCAAGTTAAAACACTTGCACAAAAGTGAGGGGCTTGTTTTGCGTTTTAATAGTCATAAGCAGAGACTGGGCAAGCAATGTCTGAATTCAGGTAATCCTTGATAACTGAAAAATAGGCAAATGTTGCTAGCATAAATTAGACAATAAAATCTGTAAAATGTGTTAACCTAGGAAAATTATTAATTTTATGCAAATTTAAACCTTTAGAATGGAAGCTTTAAACTGGAAAATTACGCTGAGATATGTACTGTACTATACAGCAGGGATTTCATAACACTAAGCACTGGAAAATTATAATGATAATACTCTGAGAAATACTACAGACTTGTAGTCAAAAAGTGACTCTTAAGGAAAAGAATTTTCCTTTCAAGGCTACAGATAATTCCATCCAGTTTCATGTCTATCTTTACATGTGTGTAATCACAGCCTGAGTTACAATTAATTGTTTTAAATGCCCTTTCATGTTCTATTTATGAGGTGACATAATTATATGATTTTAGAATTCTCAGGAAGCTTGAAAGGATATTTGGAGCTGAAATTTATTTCGCATCTCCATCTAAAGAATCTGACACTGCAAGGAATCTTCAACAAAGATCCAAAGTAATAAATAGAGCAGCTAATGACAAGAATAGCAATGCCAAAATTAAAATAAACTGACAAAATAAGTGAAATTTAAATGTAAAAGCTCTAACCTTGAAATGAGCACGTTAGAGGATAACTAAGAAAGGATCATGGGGACTTCAACCACCCTGATATCTGTTGGAGGGATGATGTGGCCCGGCACAAGCAATCCAGGAAATTCCTTGACTGTGTGGAAGACAACTTCCTTCTGCAAGTAATACAGTAACTGACAAGGAGATGTGCCATGCTTGACCTTGTCCTCACCAACAGGAAAGTGCTGGTTGGAAATGTGACGCTCCAGGGCAGCCTTCATTGCAGCAATCATGAGATGCTTGAATTCGAGATCTTCAGGACAGTGAGAAGAGCGTGCAGCAAGCTTACTGCCCTGGACTTCAACATAACAGACCTCGGCCTCTTCAGGAACCTGCACAGTAAGGTTCCATGGGATATAGCCCTAGAGGGCAGGGGGGCCCAAGACCCTTGGATAATATTCAAGGATCACTTACTGCAAGCTCAGGAGCGATGCATCCCTACTAGAAGGAAGTGCTGCAGGAGGGCCAGGAGACCTCCTTGGATGGAAAAGAAGCTGCTGAGGAAATTTTGAAGGAAAAGAGAGGCTTATAAAAGGTGGAAGCAAGGACAGGTGGCCTGGGAAGAATACAGGGGTGTTGTCTGGGAAGCTAGGGACCACTTTAGGAAAGCTAAGGCCCACTTAGAATTAAACTTGGCTAGGGATGTTAAGGATAACAGGTAGGGATTCTATAGGCACATTGCAAATAAAAGACAGGCTAGGGACAACGTGGGCCTTCTTCAGAAGCCATCAGGAGAACTGGCTACCCTGGATTTGGAGAAGGCTGAAGGTCTTAATGACTTTTTTGCCTCAGTCTTCATCGGCAATCACTCTGACCACACCACCCAAATCATGGAAGGTAGACACAAGGACTGGGAGAATGAAGACCCTGGGCCCACTGTGGGAGAGGATCTGGTTCGAGACCATCTTAGGAACCTGAATGTATACAAGTCCATGGGACCTGAGGAAATCCATCTGAGGGTCTTAAAGGAGCTGGCAAATGAAGTTGCTAAGCCACTGTCCATCATATTTGAAAAATCATGGCAGTCAGGTGAAGCTCCCAATGACTGGACAAAGGGGAATATAACCCCCATTTTCAAGAAGGGGAAAATGGATGAGCCGGGGAACTACAGACCAGTAAGCCGCACCTCTGTGCCTGGCAAAATCTTGGAGCGGATTCTCCTGGAAGGCATGCTGAGGCACAGGAAAAACAACAAGGTGGTTGGTGACAGCCAGCATGGCTTCACTAAGGGGAAATCCTGCCTGACCAATCTGGTGGCCTTCTATGATGGGGCTACGGATCTGATGGACAGGGGTAGAGCAGTTGATGTCATCTACCTGGACTTGTGCAAAGTTTTTGACACTGTCCCACATGACTTCTTTGCCTCTAAATTGGAGACATCAATTTGATAGGTGGACCACTCGGCAGAAAAAGAGCTGGCTGGATGGCCACACGCAAAGAGTTGTGCTCAATGGCTCAATGTCCAGCTGGAGATCAGTAACAAGTGGTGTCCCTCAGGGATCGGTGTCGGGAGAGGTCTTGTTCAACATCTTTGTCAGTGGCATAGACTGTGGGATTGAGTGTGCCCTCAGCAAGTTTGCTGATGACACCAAGCTGTGTGGTTCGGTTGATACGTTGGAGGGAAGGAATGCCATCCAGAGGGACCTTGACACGCTTGAGAGGTAGGCTGGTGCCAACCTGATGGAGTTTAACCATGCCAAGTGCAAGTTCCTACACCTGGGTTGGAACAATCCCAAGCACAGCTACAGGTTGGGCAGAGAAGAGATTGAGAGCAGCCCTGCGGAGAAGGACTTGAGGGTGCTGGTAGATGAGAAAATGAACATGAGCTGGCAGTGTGTGCTTGCAGCCCAGAAAGCCAACCGTATCCTGGGCTGCATCAAAAGGAGAGTGACCAGCAGGTCGAGAGAAGTGATCCTGCCCCTCTACTCTGCTCTCGTGAGATCTCACTTGGAGTATTGTGTGCAGTTCTGGTGTCCTCAACATAAAAAGGACATGGAACTGTTGGAACACGTCCAGAGAAGGGCCACAAGGATGATCAGGGGACTGGAGCACCTCCTGTATGAAGATAGGCTGAGAAAGTTGGGGCTGTTCAGCCTGGAGAAGAGAAGGCTGTGTGGAGACCTCATAGTACCCTTCCAGTATGTGAAGGGGGCCTGTAGGGATGCTGGGGAGGGACTCTTCTTTAGGGACTGTGGTGATAGGACAAGGGGTAATGGGTTCAAACTTGAACAGGGTAAGTTTAGATTGGATATGAGGAAGAAATTCTTTACTGTGAGGGTGGTGAGGTGTGGAGAGTCATTTGGCTGAGAATGGCCACGTGAGCAATCCAGTTACTTGACATTAGTGAAGTAGTGAACCAAAGGCTTTGAGGCCCTGGCTGAAGGTTACTAGAGAACACGTACGTGAGAGAGTTTGAGGGAGTTGGCAGAAGAGCCTGAGAAGTCAGGATATGTAGGGAGGAACTGATAACTGTAACCTTGGAATGTATGCTACACAGTTAGTTAATCACTAAGTTGTTACTAGCAAAGCACTGTTCAATTATATCTTGCCAGCTGTGTCGTAAATGCTTTGCTGTCTGAGAGCTCTATAAAAGCTGCATGTGAGGGTGAATAAAGTTGTCAGCCTTTGATCATATTGGTCTGTCGTGCTGTCCGTGTGTGAACCCCCGCAGTGAGGCACTGGAATGGGTTTCCCAGCGAAGTTGTGAATGCTCCATCACGGGCGGTGTTCAAGGCCAGGTTGGACAGAGCCTTGGGTGACATGGTTTAGTGTGAGTTGTCCCTGCCCCTGGCAGGGGGGTTGGAACTAGATGATCTGAATGTCCTTTCCAGCCCTAACTATTCTATGATTCTATGATTCTATCTAGTCATCAAAAGATTTACAGAACCCTATTCATTTGATAACATATCAAATTAATGGTTTTTGAGAAAAAGCTATGAACTGTGCAAGCCATCAGAATTTATTGGTTGTTGGTTTTAAAAATCAGTTTATCTCTTTTGAATTTTTCTTTAAATTATGGTATAATTTAAAATATATACACACTAGTGTGTAGAGTTCTTTACAGACCATTGCAAATAAAGATATAATGCCTCCTAAATAGATTTCTTCTTCTTATAAGATTTTTTTTTTTTAAAAAGGAAAATCCTAAGTATGAGACTCACCCAAAAAGGTATCCCATATGGTTGCTAGAAGATATAGAATAAATATTGTATAATTTAAGTTTTGCCTTAGTTTTTTCTTTTTTATTTTGCCCCTCTTCTGTAAAGTCTTGGATTATTCTAGAAGCATTTTATGCAAGATCCTTCATTCATTCTAATGCTGATATGGAAGTTCTATAATGTTTCTCACTGCATATCCTTAGGAAAACGTGATCACCTGTCCTTTTGTAAAGATGGATTCTATGAATCTATAATTTACAGTATTGAAGATAACATAGAACAGACTGCAAAGGCACCTCAAAGGTACATGAAAACAAATTCAGTAGCCCAGTTTCTTAATGTAAAGTATTAGTGTTTCTCATAATCTGGTTTTTAATTTGGAATAGCAGTTAGGTTGATGGCTGTCTGAGGCAGAGGCATATAATCTCATCTGGGATTTTGGACGGGAAAATTTCACTGCTTCAAGTGCTTTTGAACCCGTAAATATAAGAAAGTATTTTTTTTCAGTGGTATAAATAATAGCACATAGTTGGTATCTCTTATTTAGATAAAATCAATAACAGTAATAATAAAAACAACAATTATAACATTTTTAAGGCTTGTGCTTCTGTCTGGGGATGTTGCCCGGTAAGAGTAGACTTCTGTATAGTACAGTGCTCCTGAAGTCTTTGTTTATATCTGAAAGCAAGCCATTTGTTGTGCCAGATTACAGAGTTTGTTTCTCTTCTTTTTTTATGGTGAGAAATTATGCCATTACAGTATTTAGAGTTAACAGTTGCATACTCACTAAACAAGCCCCATCAATAAATTTCTCTTTGATGCTTTTTATGATAATACACTGTAATTGGATTCAGCAGTAAATCCAAACACAGCTCTGAGGCATTGATTTTCCAGATAGTTCTATCAAAATTATGCAGTAAGAAATGAAGCAGCAGCTTGATGAGGCATCTCATAAAATGATCTTAAAATCCTATTATTGGGCAGAAGATATCAATATGTTGATAGTTTTTTTATTAAGACAATCCTAGCAAGGATATTTAGGGAATTGATACAATATTCTATACTGAGCTTTTACAAATGTACATTGACAGACAGAGAAAATGTATTTCATTTGCCGAGACTGACAGGCAAAATGCACATCAGTGATGTCAGATGTGTTATAGGATTGTCCAAATGGAAGGAAATTAAGAAAACAAGCAAACAAACAAGCGAATCAACCGCAAAAAAAAAATAAAAATCACAAGACCAACAAACTAAAAGCAATGAAGAAAAGACCCAAACCAGAAACCAACCAAAAAAAAACAAAACAAAAAAAGCCCACCACCAAAAAAAAAAAAAAATTACTTAGCATTTTTTTCTGTTAGGATTTAGAACATAATTCCTGCAACAGCTGAGCCATTTTTGGATAGTGGAACACCATTTTATGATGAATGCATATGCTATAGTTAGCACATTTTTTTCAATGTTATAAAATTATTTATAGTCTCTCTGCACATATGTCACTAGCATGACTTGCATGTAAGATACATGCTTTCCAAGTACAGCGCATTGCTCTCATGTTATTCACACAAATTCAATCGTATATGTAAGTCCTTACCTGGGGAGAAAAAAAAGGGGGGGGAGGGAGTGAGGGATAAAAAGTTTATTATAGGTATAATTTCATTTCTTTTTGGTGAAGAGAGAAGAATTTTCCAGCTTAAAACCTTAATCTATTGAAATTCTTGTATAGTCAATTCAGGCTGACTGAGGAAGAAATAAGGTGACAATTTGCTGTAGTTCACAGGAACAAGAAAATTAAGTTTGTGACAAACAGTACAGCAAGACCTTCATGCAGATAAGCATGAAGGCATGACCAGTTCAGGAATTAGAATGAAATGGTACTGAATGCATGGGTTATGCTATGCTCAGACCTTTTAAAAATCAATATGTATTGATTTGCTTCAGAATAAGTTTTCATTTGTCCACAAGGTAAAAAATCCAAGATTTACTTACTATCACCAATGTGCCCTTGCCTGAGCTACACTCTGAATCCTTTCTTAAGGTTTGTTTTTGCAGTCACTGGGTTTGTAGGCATTTTAATATGTAAGCAATATTTCTGAATTCTTTTGAAAAACAAAGGGCATACGACCACTAGTATGTCAACATAGATCTTACTTTTCCCTATATTACATAAACACCCTGTCATTCTCCATAAGAGAAGCAAGAAAGCAATTTATCACTGAAAATCAAGATGTACTCAACCTAAGATGACAGCTGAAAGAATTTACAGTCAAAATATTTCTAAATCCAACTTCCAAATTATATTAATAATGATTATTCTAAGCATAAGACTAATAAGGGAAATAAAAAAAAATGAAGATTCATAATAGGTTTATTTTTTCTCCTTACTATCATTTTGCAGGAATCAAAGCTAAATTAATTCAGATGAATATATCTAAAACGAGCTTTATTCATAGAATATATAACAGTATCAGTAAAAAGGGCATACAGAGTTTTGGCAATGATAACATTTTTACACTTAAACCACTGGACAAAAAGGTTTCCATTGTTACAATGAATTATGAAGAATAAAAGGGTAATTATTCCAGAATTAAATCACAATTTTTGCCTGAATTTAAATATGTATGCACTTTTGATTAAAGAGACTGGTTCTGTAGAGAATTTTAAATTGATGTTGAAACTTTGACATTTTTAAAAAATTACTAAGGTTGTGGTTTGTAACTTAAAGCTTTCCATACTTAACCAACAAGAATAAAGTCTAGGATAAAATCAGAAATACGATAGGCAATCATGTCCATATTTTTGCATATTTCTCTGTATCTGTCAACAAAAGTCACGAATCTTCTGACTAGAAAAAAAAAAAGACATAAGATATCCAAATAAGAAAAACACAAGACATGTCTGGGTAAAACAGCATGTATTCTTTTCAATACTGTTAATGAAAGATTATTTTTTTTTAATTTAATGAGAATTAAGAAAATTCCATAAAAAGAAAAGTTATCAGAGAAGGATGCAATATTTATTTAAAGGTTGCATATAAAGGCTAAGTTTTGTATTTGTAGATACTAGGAGTGCCAGAAAAACAGAAGCTAGACAGCCACAAAAAGAGGGGTGGTATGGAGAATATTACTTATAATCTATAGGTGTAAGTTACGTAGTTACATAGAAGGGAAGCCCCTTCTATGATGGGGCTATGGAATTGAAGGACAGGAGTAGAGCAGTTGATGTCATCTACCTGGACTTGTGCAAAATGTTTTATACTGTCTTGCATGACTTCTTTGCCTCTAAATTGGAGACATCAATTTGATAGGTGGACCACTCGGCAGATAAAGAGCTGGCTGGATGGCCACACGCAAAGAGTTGTGCTCAATGGCTCAATGTCCAGCTGGAGATCAGTAACAAGTGGTGTCCCTCAGGGATCGGCGTTGGGAGAAGTCTTGTTCAACATCTTTGTTGGTGACATGGACAGTGGGATTGAGTGTGCCCTCAGCAAGTTTGCTGATGACACCAAGCTGTGTGGTTCGGTTGATACGTTGGAGGGAAGGAATGCCATCCAGAGGGACCTTGACATGCTTGTGAGGTGGGCTGGTGCCAACCTCATGAAGTTTAACCATGCCAAGTGCAAGGTCCTACACCTGGGTTGGAACAATCCCAAGCACAGATACAGGTTGGGCAGAGAAGAGATACAGAGCAGTCCTGCGGAGAAGGACTTGGGGGTTTTGGTTGATGAAAAATGAACATGAGCTGGCAGTGTGTGCTTGCAGCCCAGAAAGCCAACCTTATCCTGGGCTGCATCAAAAGGAGAGTGACCAGCAGGTCGAGGGAGGTGATCCTGCCCCTCTACTCTGCTCTTGTGAGATCTCACTTGGAGTATTTTGGGCAGTTCTGGTGTTCTCAACATAAAAAGGACATGGAACTGTTGGAACAAGTCCAGAAGAGGGCCAAGAGGATGATCAGGGGACTGGAGCACCTCCTGTATGAAGATAGGCTAAGAAAGTTGGGGCTGTTCCACCTGGAGAAGAGAAGGCTGTGTGGAGACCTCATTAGCAGCCTTCCAGTATGTGAAGGGGGCCTATAGGGATGCTGGGGAGGGACTACTCATGAGAGACTGTGGTGATAGGACAAGGGGTAACGGGTTCAAACTTCAACAGGGTAAGTTTAGACTGGCGGTTTTCAAGGCTGGGTTGGACATAGCCTTGGGTGGCATGGTTTAGTGGGAGGTGTCCCTGCCCATGGCAGGGGGGCTTGAACCAGATGATCTTAAGGTTCTTTCCAACCCTAACTCTTCTATGATTCTATGATTCTATGAAGTTACAAGCAGGTGACTTACACAAGTGATTGAAAACCAGTCTGAGGGCTGATGCTGTTGTCCTGAAAGAAAAATAGGTCACAGCTTCAAAGGGCAGGATAGATGAAGCCACTGATGATGGCACACATCAGCAGGAAAAGGGAAATACGAGGTCTTAATGGGTTTCAATTTTAGGGTTATTTTATGCACTAGAAAAAAGGTAGACATTATTATATACTATCCACTCAAATAGGCTTTTGGAACATATTACATTAAAAAAAATCCTTGAGAACTGTTTCTTCTACATAAAGTAGGCTGAAGGATAAGAGAAATACTAATTTTTTAAGTCAAAGGCTATAAGTAGATTTTATCCAGGTAGCAGAAGGAAAGTTGTGGCTAGGAGGGGGTTTTCTGTGTAAGATGTACCTGTAATTTTGCGAAAACTTTAATGACGACATTCTAGTTTTCTACCTGAATCTTCTACTAACTGCTTAAGAAAAAAAGAAAATGCTCAAGGTACTGTATGCAACCATTACACAAGAGAAAATTTGTATTTGACAAATATCAGGAACACATTAATCTTCCTAAACACTGAAAACATGGAGTTTAGTTGGTATGTTAAACTTCACTTCTAGGAAACTGAGCATCAGAGGTATTTTAATTCTCTCTTTTCTTAACATACCGTATAAAGCCAAAACACCTATCAAACACACATTGATACTACTCAGTCAATTTGGTTGAAAGTTGCTTATCAGGCTGCATACAATTTTTTCATATGTTCAAATTCCTTTTTCATGAAGAAGTGGGATTGAATCAGTTATATGAAACCATAAACTACTCAAAACAAAAGAGCTGTTAGAATCATGTTTGGCAGGGCATGTGCTTCTGTTCAAGAACTTGATTTGCCTTGTTGATTACACGAATATTCTTCAATAGCCTAGAGTAAGAGCCATATTTAGCCATAGTTGGCAAAATACAGGCTTTAACAGAAAATTGTTCAGTACAGGGTTTTCATGAGGTCATTCTATTAATAACCCACTATGTGAACTAAACACATTTCTGGATACAGAAACAAGTAAAAATAATAAGTTAAAGGAAGGCCTATTATTTGATCACATAAAAGCAGCAGAATTTGTAGTCTATTTTGAAGAATGACTTAAATTTAAAACTAAAAACATGGTGGTAATCCTATGCAAAGTACATTCAGTTTAAGAAGGTGAGTGGATTGACCATGGCTGGATGCCAGGTGCTTACCAAATCTGGTCTATCACTGCCCTCCTCATCTGGACAGGGGGGAGAAAATATAGAGAAAGGCTCGTGGATATAAGGACAGGGAGAGATCACTTACCAATTGCAATTATGGGCAAAACAGGCTCGACTTAAGGAAATTATTTTAATTTATTACCATTCAAAACAGAGTAGGATAATAAGAAATTAAATAAAATCTTAAAAAATGTCATCCCCTTGCCCCTCCCTTCTTCTTTTAACTTCAGTCCTGATTTTTCTCTACCTCCTTCCACACCAAGCGATGCAGTGAGGGATGGGGAATGGGATTTGCAGTCAGTTCGTTGCACCTTGATGCTACTACACATTCCTCCTCAGGGGAAGAACTCACTATCTTCCTATGCTCTAGAGTGCAGTCCTTACACAGGAGACAGTTCTTCATGTACTTCTCCAATGTGAATCCTTCCCAAGAGCTGCAGTTCCTCATGAATTGCTCCAGCGTGGGTCCCTTCCATGAGGAACAGACTGCTCCTGCATGGATTCCCCACCGGGTCACAGGTCTTGCAGCAAACCTGCTCCAGCACAGGCTCTTCTCTCCACAGGGCCACAGGTTCTGCCAGGAACCTGCTCTAGTATGGGCTTCCCACAGGGTCACAGTCTTCTTTGGGCATCCCCATGCTCTGACATGGGATCCTCCATGGGCTTCAGGTGGAGATCTGCTCCACCATGGATCTCCACAGGCTGCAGGTGGAGATCTGCTCCACTATGAACCTCCATAGCCTGCAGGGTCACAGCCTGCCCCACCATGGTCTGCACCATGGGTGGAAGCGGAATCTCTGCTCTGGTGCCTGGAGCACCTTCTCCTTCTTTCTGCACTGACCTTGGTGTCTGCAGAGCTGTTAACTGTCACATATTATCAGTCTTCTTTCCTGCTGCAATTGCTGTTGAACAGTATTTTTCCCTCCCTTCTTAAATATGTTTTCCCAGGCACTACCACTGTCACCAATGGATTCAGTCTTGGGCACTGGTGAATCCATCTTGCAGCCAGCTGGCATTAGCTCTATTGGGCATGGGGGAAGCTGGGGAAGCTTCTTGCAGCTTCTCCAGAAGCCAACCTTGTAGCCCCCCTGTGACAAAAGCCTTGCTATGCAAACCCAATGCAGGTAGTTGGGTTGAGTGAACCTTTTCTTATTATTTCTGAAAACAACTGTGGCACTGGTTTTCTGTGAATGGTTTAATACAGTTAGGCAGTTGCTGCTGACTAAGATTTCTTTTAAGACTTGTGAAATCTTTCAGTCTATGCATTTCAATCCTAGCAGCAGAACTATTGTTCCAACACTGCAGGAAGAATATGAACATCTGTAAATCACTCTGTCTTCTTTCTCACTCTGCCTATGAATGTTTCTGTCTTTCATTTACAAGTCTTCAGTTATGGTTGTCCCATTTATACACATTAACAGATTAATCTTTAGAATACTGAGTAATTTTAATTAAAATTATTTAAAATTGAATTCAGGGGAGGAGGAGAATGTCACATCAGGCAAACCAGTCTCTTTCTGTTATTTCTGAACAGGCTAAGACTGTGCAATTATACATAGATATTTGCTACATAGGGCTACAAAGGTTTACAGAAGTTGCATATTTGTACCAGTGAATACATGATGGATTTAAAATGCTTCCAAATGCAGTTTGTTTTGTTTTGTTTTTTTCTCATGAAAGTAGCTCCTCACAAGAGGTTAAGCAGTGGAAATTGGCAGGTGTGGTTATTTGTGGGGACTTTTCTTGTCTTAATATGTTCTGTTTTATTCTAGGTCTCCACATTCAACAATGTAATCAAATTGGGCACATAAGAAAATGAGCTTCTCAAGGCAACTTTTCATTTCAGTGAAGCACATTTAATAACTTCAGTGGCTACTAGTAAATCAAGTAGTAGAGACAAATCTACTGAAAGAGTCTGCAGTCTGTGAGAGAAAAACATAACCAAGTAAAAGTCGGGCAAATTCACATGGAAGCAAGCTTTTAATTGAGATGCTAATTTAGCATTTGATCAAGTTCTGGCCAGTTACATATCTACTGACACCTTTAATTTATGAATGGATGTCCTTCTTTAGAAATGCTTTACTCGTACTTAAGTCAGTGAGTTTAATACAGGACCAAAGGCATCCAGTTCTAGAGTTTATATTAATCAGCAAGTCAAACTAGATAACCCAATTGTGTCTTCTAGAATTAAACACTCGTTGACTATATAAATGCACTTATCATCACATTAAATCAAATGGTTAGCACTTCCACTGAAGTGTTAGTTTCTTCAAAAGAAAAAATTGTCACCAGATTCTGCTCTGTAGTATACTGATAAACTTAGTGCAACTGATAAAATAATTTGTACCAAAGCTAGAGTAAAATACCAGGTTTCCAAGAATTTCTGATAACATAGGTAAAAATATTAGTTGATGAGGGTGAGGAGAGCTGGTTTTTTAACAAAACAGTAAACAAATGGCTATAAACACTATGATAATAGATTCTCTGGAAGCATGTTTAAGGAGTCAGAATGTACAGAGAAAAAGAGAGAGAGAAAAATGAGATGGATTACCCGAACAGTGAATCTTAAAAATAAGCTTTCCTGTAATTGGGAGAAAATTTAAGTATTCCATCTTGACATTCAGACTATCTTATCCAGCTTTTCATTATTCAGACAAAGTATTGTCACCAAAATGAATTCATCACCGTGACAGAGACAAATGATCCAACATGGAACGGACAGAACTATCTTCCTGTTCTTATGAAGAAAATTGTCTCTTTGTACTATTATATCAGTGACAAAGATGTCTGGACTTTATAAGTACCTCTTTCCATTTAGTCGGCCTTAAATATTAATGATGCAATGATTTAACCTCTCTCTACTAGGTTCAAGCAAGAGTTTAAAGGTACTAATAAGGAATAGGACTGTTTCAAACATAAAATAATAAAATTATTTTAAAGATATAGATAGTTTGCACCACCTTGAAAGAATTAATAATGTTAAATGAAAAGTAGATAATTGAAAAGGAGCTGACACACACTAAGACCACATCTAATCTGTCAAATTGTTTCAAGATAAACTGCATTAGATTATAACATTCCTCAAAAAATGATATATAAAGCTATCTAAATTTTAAACACAGACACTAGCATCACTGGTAGTCCTATAACTCTCAGGGAGATGTGGAAGAAATGCTTTCAAAAAAACCCAAAACCCCAACCTAACAGTAAAAGAAAGATGTATTTAACAAGTATTGCCAACTTGTACCTAACAGTACTGGAAAACAAAACCTGAATTCTTAAATTGAAATTCTATTGAATATGAATATTTTAGATAATGAATTATCAAATCCCAACATATCAGAGTTTAGTAGTTACCTACAGCCTTTTTTTCTACATTGTATCTCTCCACATTGCCTCTGAAACCGCATTTGCCACATACAACTAAAGCATACTAACATTTAAAATGAAGTTGACATAGTTTTGTATACCAAAAGGTAAAGACAGTTCCACGATTATTTTGCAAGCCAGAATCAGAAGTACTGATAGACAAATCTCTGGAGCTACTCAGCTCCAAGACTATGCATAAGATATTCACCTGGTTTCCTTTCAGTGAGCTTAAGTATGAATGGCAGACTGAATCTACACCAGGAGAGCAGAAACGAGTTCCATATCTCACACTATACTCTTACCTTTAGTGTTGTCCTTTGATTTTAACTGAGGACAAGTTGAAAACAGATAGATATACCTATTTATAGAAGATGAATGAGCCCATAAAAAATCAAAGGAATCTTTGGTCAGCAGCTGCTATGACCAAAACCCTTACATCTTCTCTAGGATTGTGTCTAGACAGCTATTTTCCCTTTAATATTGTTTCCGTTCAAAAAGTTTGCCTGAGCACCAATGCCATGTTACAGAGGCAAAGACATTGAAAAGACAGGCTAGAATAAAGAATCTGTAGAATAATTCTACTAATTGAGGGAGACTTTAGAAAGAATATTTTGTTATTACTTGTTTGACTGTTGGAGAAAGCATGAGGATGGATTCAAAGTAAAACTATTTAACAGCTAGTTAAACATGCAGATCTTCACTGAGTGAGTTCCCCTTTTGCCACACCTTAAGGTGAAACAGAAGAGTTATGGTGTCTCCTGCTCTCTTCAATTCTAACATCTCTAAAAAAAAAAAAAAAAGGTACTAGGAGTACCTTTTATAGTACCTATTTGAAGAATAAAAAACCCCTATATTTGGGAGGACCATACAGCATAGGATTTTGTTTATTCACATCATCAAATCCAGTCTACTAAAGGATTTAATTAAATATAAACTTAATTAAATATAATTCAACTGGCTCAGATAATGCAGTGCTGTGTAACAAATCAGGTAGAAGCTTTTTGCAGAAGGAAAACTTACTGCTATTATGATAGCACCCAGAATTGACAGTCATGAGTTGTTCTGGGCACTCTTCCAATAACAACATTAGTGGATGTCCTACCCAATTTTTTAAGAGCTTCCCTTAAAATGTATGTAGGTCAGAACCCAAGGGTGGCATACAAAATATCTAATATATTTTTCTTTCTTTTTACAAATGAAAGGGATTTGCTGAAGAAGCCAATTAAAGAAAGAGATTGGTGTTGCACTAAGATATTTTCTTAGGGTCAAGTAATGCATTTATGTATTAATTGTATCTATGCTGCAAAGGACACTTGTCACAATTACTAACAGAAAATTTTGATTAGTCTGTTAGCTCAGTAAGACTTCTACTTTTAATGGATGATGTTTTCCTCTTACTCAAGAAATTAGATTGTGTCCCAATTTTGCCTACATTAATATACAAAATCCTTCTTTAAACATCTTCTTAAAATACTGACAAATAACATATAAGATACTATCAATCTAAAATTAGTAACTCAGTTAAGAGGGAGCCTTGACTCCAAATATTACAATAGGGAACAACTTTCCAAATGAGCAAACACAACAGGAATATAAGGAAGAAAATGACAGAAATAAATTCTGAGGGTAAAGTAAAAATTAAACAATTATTTAGAAAATTAAGCCAGAAACAATATTGGATCTGAGAATACTTGAGAACTCATAAAAAAACCTCAGCACGTATAAAAAAAAGAATTAGTTAGCTGATAACAGTGATAAGGTTAAAGTCAATGAGACAGCCAGAGACTGAAAGATTCTGCTCCCGCGCCATGAGTAAAGCTGAAATCAAATACCGGAGATCAGAAAAAAAAGCAGAAAAAAAAAAAAAAAAACAAATCAACCAACCAAACAAACAAACAAAACTAACAAAAAAACAAATAGAAAAACAACAAAACTCCAAACAAACAAACAAATTACACACACACACATGAAAACAAAATCAAAACTAAAAACCAAAAAAACCCTAAACAAAACAAAATCCACTCCTAAACTCCTAAAGCTAGATATGTACATTAACCAAGGTTTTAGAGTATACTATAAGGTAGACGGCCATTTCTATTCCAAATCCTGAGATACAAAGAAAACCTCAAATGAAGTCAAATCATGGAAGATCTGAAAAAGATGTCAATAGACAGTTTGTCTCACCACAGAAAGAGAGAAAGAAATGGAATAGAATTAAATATGTTCATAAGATCAAGAATAGATAAATGGACACAAACACAGCTAATGCAAAAGATTGTTTGTATATGCCACATTCAGCTATAGCAAAATCTTCGAAGCTTTCCTCTGGTAGTTTGGTAACACATAAAAAACTTCTTCATAAGGCATATACTAAGTAAAGGGTCATGGGTAGGATTCAGTTTGCATATTAAGGTGTCTACATAAAAAGCTAAATATCTAAGTTCTTATTGGTCAGTGGAGAATTCCATATGATTAGCAGGGAGCAAAGAGCTATTCAGCTCAACCTAGAACACAAGGTTTGGGTCAGTGATCATACTTGATGAGAGACGAACATGTGAAAAGCATTTGGTTAACATTACCTGAAAACATGAATTGTAATTTTTGTAATAACTAAATTCAAAACAAAGAAGTGGTTTCCTTTGGGGTTTTGGATTGAGGGGATTCGTAAGCTATTTGTTTCTGATCCAGCAAGGAAGGAATTCTGCTACCAAAATATCTGGAAATTTTAATTTTTATTCAGACATAGCATTTGGTCATCTTATCAAATATGGATTTATTATTTACAAATATTTACATTTGGGCTAATCCTTTTTAGACTATGGACAGAAGGAGATAATGCTATTTTTGATTAATTTCATTCTAAAGTACATATTTACATGTATCTATTTCTTCTTCTCTGAGGGTATTGACTATCTCAAATTAAAATGTTTGTAGTATATAACTATGTTAGCATTTACAAAACCCCTCAGAAATCCTGAAACACCTTAAGTAGTAAAAGACATAGTGGAAAGGGATGTTATGATTTTTCAAGCCACAATTTCATGCTCAACTGCTATAATGTTTTGTTAGACTTTGAGTTAAAGCTGCTAGCTCTTCAGCTACCTCATCTCTTAAGTAAGTATTTTCTGATATTTTATTAGAAAAAATATATTTACATGTTTAATCAATCAGATTTTCACTGCACATTTCAATGTACTGAAAAAAAAAGACTGGCAAGAAGATTCTTCAACACAAAAAAAAGAAAAAAGGAGAAAGTAAGTGCTAACTCATTCTTTTTTTAAGAGGAAATAAAAATAATCATAATTTTTTCAGGTTAGGGTTTTTTTGTGATAGAGAACATATGGTATTAACAAGTGTGGGTTTTTATTTAAATTTTGTGACAAAATAGCCATAAATTAAAATTCAAAATTCAAATATAAAAATACTTCTTAAACTTTGTAACATTAACTTGAACTTTGTACCCAGTGTCACTTATGAAAGAATACTGCCTTTTGATAAGAATACCTTTATGATAACATACCTTTAAAGAATAAGTATGTTAAAATTTCTCCAAGAAATAGGTTAGCATTTTCCATTATTTAGTCTTCCTTTCCTACACATTGTGCTTCACATTTCTATTGAACTAAGTGGTAAAGAAAAGTTCTTCAGAATGAAAAAAAAGGTGATAAAAACCTGGTACTTTTTTCCTTAATAAATTAGGTTTGGGTTTCAAAGAAATATCATTATGTCTTAGCTCACATAACTTGCTATATATCATTGCAGATAATATACTTTTCTAGGTGTTCTATAAATCCACAGATGCCATAGCAGATACAGAAGTAGTTACAACCATCTTTATAACTGTGGTGTAAACACTGGGACTTGGAAGTAGAAATCATACTGAAGGATCTGTAAAGTTATTTGCACAAATTCAAGGGTTACTTTTGAAAACATAAGCATTTATTCAGTTTAATGCTGCATCTACTATACTGATAGACCTTTTCAGATGCAGATAATTAAATTTGATGCTTAAGGGAATTCAGTCATCATTATAGGGTTCAGAAGTAAATTGTTTTTCTTTCAAACACAGGACTGTACAAATAGATCTAGATATGAAGAAGAAATTAGTTCAGTGATTTGTTTTCCCAGGCAATTACCATAATCTCCTGGTGATTTAAAAGCACAAACCTAAAAGTCCAACAACCATAAATCGATTCATTTTATAAGAAATAAATAAAACATTTCTATATAAGTACTGTATCCAGCAATGTAGCCATATATGCCAATTTTGTAATTGAATCATAGCACTTCATTATGGGACATAATCCTGTGTATTCTGATCTAGTTTTTCAATTGTGGGTTTGTTGTGTTGTTTTTTTTTCAGTAGGTTTCTTGAGAAAAGGTCAGAAAGGTAATTCAAGAGGTGAAAATATTGGTAAGCTGGCCTCAGGAGGATATGGGCTATCAACAAACAAGTTGCCAAACACTGATCCAAAGTACAGTGATATTAATGAAAAAAAAAAAAGGTTACATTTCATTGGTTCAAAGTGATTTGTTTCCTCATTTAAGAAAAACAGAGAAAGGAGCAATCCTTTAACTATATACCAACTGGAAACCTTTTTTTAAAAAAAAATCCCAAAAACCAGTTTGGCAAAATTTTCTTGTAACTGTGTTAGTAGGATGTCCTGGGTTCAGCAGTAGCAGTAGTTTTCCTCCTTCTCAGTAGTTGGTGCACTGCTGTGTTTTGACTTTCAGCCTGGTAACAATGCCTCTAACACCGATGTTTTTAGTTGTTGCTAAGTAATGCTTACTCCAACCAAGGACTTTCGGAGTCTCATGCTCTGCCAGGGAGAAGGGGAAGCCGGGAGGAAGCAGAAACAGGACACCTGATCCAAACTAGCCAAAGAGGTATCCCATACCACAGCACATCATGCCCACTATATAAACTGGGGGCAGTTACCCGGAAGGGCTAGATCACTGCTCGGGTCAGGCTGGGTATCAGGTGGTGGGTGGTGGGTGGTTGTATTCTCTTCCCTTGTTATTTCCCTTATCATTAGTGTTTTTTGTGGTTACAGTAGTGGTTTTGTGTTATACCTTAGTTACTGGACTGTTCTCATCTCAACCAATGGGAGTTACATCTTTTTTTTCGCCACTTAACAAATGCAGGCTGAACATGTTGGTTTTTATTCAAGTGTCTGTTGTATACTCTCCTCAAAAACCCACACTCTCTAGATACATTGACATTTAAGACACGTCTTTTTACCTCCAATTCTTTAGTGATGTCAGCTTCCATCATCCACCTGCTAAATTTTCAAGAAAGTATGTTGGTGCTTTCACTTCTGAATTACTTGGTGCTGAGCAAGGACTTGCTCTAAGTTCTGTGTCATATTTCATTTCAAAATATATGTTTGTTGTGACTCTTATTCCCCCTCCACACAAAAAACAAGACAAACCAAAACAAAAGCCGAGTAGATAATACTTAGGAAGATGAGGCACTGGGTCCACTTACTACCCCACTGAAAGGGAGAGTTGGACTGTTTGTCTGTTTACCTGTTAGTCTTCCAATTGTCTGTAACCATCTATCATTTCTTCTTTTCTTAGACAGTAAACTCATAGGGGTAAAAACTATCATTTTTTTGCACTTTAATTCAGCAGATCTGATTTTTGTTATTGCTAGTAGAAGACAGTAGGCTCTGCACTGGTGGTGAAGGTTCTCAAGAGGTACCATGGCCAAAGCAGGTTTCAGTTAGCTTTAACAATTTGCAGGTATCTGAGTCACTTTTGTGTCCCCTGCTTTAGCTTCAGCTCAGGGAACATCACTGTTACACTAGAAAGCTTGTAATGTGCAGAAGTAAATGTGCCATATACACAGAGCTATGAAACTATGGTTAGTCCAACTAATATCTTAACAGCTGAGTATACATAATCATGCAAATAAATGTCTCATTCTGCAGGCCTGTGAGTGGGACGTTCACTTCCAGCAATACATTTGAGACCAATTTTAATGAGTAAAGTCACCAGTAGTCTATATACAGAGTTTCACAAGCGGAACATTCTCTTGTTTGATTTTTCCTATTTCCTTCTCTTTATGCATTTTGTATTTTCAATCATGGAGTTACCACAGTGCAACATGCAGAACTTCAGGTCTAGATTGTTGGTTAATATGATGAAAAAAAAAGAGGCACAAGACTAACAATATTAACTATAAAGAAAATCATAGAATCATAGAAACATAAAATAGTTATGTTGGAAAGGAACTTAAGATCATCTAGTTCCAACACCCCTGCCATGGGCAGGGACACCTCCTATTAAACCATGCCACCCAAGGCTCTGTCCAACCTGGCAGGGACACCTCCTATTAAACCATGCCACCCAAGGATCTGTCCAACCTGGCCATGAACAACACCAGGGATGGAGCATTCACAATTTCCCTCCCTGGGAAACCCATTCCAGTGCCTCACCACCCTTACAGTAAAGAATTTCTTCCTCATATCCAATCTAAACTTCCCCTGTTTAAGTTTGAACCCATTACCCCTTGTCTTATCACCACAGCCCCTAAAGAAGAGTCCCTCCCCAGCATCCCTATAGGCCTCCTTCAGATACTGGAAGGATGCTATGAGGTCTCCATGCAGCCTTCTCTTCTCCAGGCTCAACAGCCCCAACTTTCTCAGCCTATCTTCATACGGGAGGTGCTCCAGTCCCCTGATCATCCTCATGGCCATCCTCTGCACTTGTTCCAACAGTTCCATGTCCTTTTTATGTTGAGGACACCAGAACTGCACACAATACTCCAAGTGAGGTCTCACAAGAGCAGAGTAGAGGGGCAGGATCACCTTTCTTGACCTGCTGGTCATGTTCCTTTTGATGCAGCCCAGGATACGGTTGGCTTTCTGGGCTGCAAGCACACACTGCCAGCTCATGTTCATTTTTCCATCAACCAGCACCCCCAAGTCCTTCTCTGCAGTACTGCTCTGACTCTCTTCTCTGCCCAGCCTGTAGCTGTGCCTGGGATTGCTCCGACCCAGGTGAAGGACCTTGCACTTGGCATTGTTAAACTTCATCAGCTTGGCATCAGCCCACCTCACAAGGGTGTCAAGGTCCCTCTGGATGGCATTCCTTCCCTCCAACGTATCAACCGAACCACACAGCTTGTTGTCATCAGCAAACTTGCTGAGGGCACACTCAATCCCACTGTCCATGTCACCAACAAAGATGTAGAACAAGACCGGTCCCACCATTGATCCCTGAGGGACACCGCTTGTTACTGATCTCCAGCTGGACATTGAGCTATTGAGCACAACTCTTTGCGTGCGGCCAGCCAGCCAGCTCTTTATCCGCCGAGTGGTCCACCTATCAAATTGATGTCTCCAATTTAGAGGCAAAGAAGTCATGTGGGACAGTGTCAAAAACTTTGCACAAGTCCAGGTAGATGACATCAACTGCTCTACCCCTGTCCATCAGATCCGTAGCCCCATCATAGAAGGCCACCAGATTGGTCAGGCAGGATTTCCCCTTAGTGAAGCCATGCTGGCTGTCACCAACCACATTGTTGTTTTTCATGTGCCTCAGCATGCCTTCCAGGAGAATCTGCTCCAAGATTTTGCCAGGCACAGAGGTGCGGCTTACTGGTCTGTAGTTCCCCGGCTCATCCATTTTCCCCTTCTTGAAAATGGGGGTTATATTCCCCTTTGTCCAGTCATTGGGAACTTCACCTGACTGCCATGATTTTTCAAATATGATGGACAGTGGCTTAGCAACTTCATTTGCCAGCTCCTTTAAGACCCTCAGATGGATTTCCTCAGGTCCCATGGACTTGTATACATTCAGGTTCCTAAGATGGTCTCGAACCAGATCCTCTCCCACAGTGGGCCCAGGGTCTTCATTCTCCCAGTCCTTGTGTCTACCTTCCATGATTTGGGTGGTGTGGTCAGAGTGATTGCCGATGAAGACTGAGGCAAAAAAGTCATTAAGACCTTCAGCCTTCTCCAAATCCAGGGTAGCCAGTTCTCCTGATGGCTTCTGAAGAAGGCCCACGTTGTCCCTAGCCTGTCTTTTATTTGCAATGTGC
Source organism: Ara ararauna (assembly GCA_028858755.1). Taxonomy (NCBI): domain Eukaryota; kingdom Metazoa; phylum Chordata; class Aves; order Psittaciformes; family Psittacidae; genus Ara; species Ara ararauna. The sequence goes on along the minus strand of CM054379.1, from coordinate 43,548,938 downwards.
CTATAGAATCCCTACCTGTTATCCTTAACATCCCTAGCCAAGTTTAATTCTATGTGGGCCTTAGGTTTTCTAAAGTGGTCCCTAGCTTCCCAGACAACACCCCTGTATTCTTCCCAGGCCGCCTGTCCTTGCTTCCATCTTTTATAAGTCTCTTTTTTCCTTCGAATTTTCCTCAGCAGCTCCTTATCCATCCAACGAGGTCTCCTGGCCCTCCTGCAGCACTTCCTTCTAGTAGGGATGTATCGCTCCTGAGCTTGCAGTAGGTGATCCTTGAAAATCAACCAACAGTCTTGGGCCCCCCTGCCCTCTAGGGCTATATCCCATGGAACCTTACTGTGCAGGTTCCTGAAGAGGCCAAAGCCTGATCCCTTGAAGTCCCGGGCATTGAGCTTGCTGCACGCTCTTCTCACTGTCCTGAAGACCTTGAATTCAAGCATCTCATGATCGCTGCAGTCAAGGCTGCCCTGAAGCATCACATTTCCAACCAGCCCTTCCCTGTTGGTGAGGACGAGGTCAAGCATGGCACCTCTCCCTGTCGGCTCCTCTATTACTTGCAGAAGGAGGCTGTATTCCACACAATTGAGGAACTTTCTGGATTGCTTGTGCCGTGCCGTGCCATCCCACCAGCAGATACCAGGGTGGTTGAAGTCCCCCATGACAAAAAGGGCCTGCGAGTGTGAAGCTGTTCCTATCTGTCTATAGAGTGCTTCATCCACCGAGTCCTCTTGGTCAGGCGGTCTGTAACAGATCCACACAATAATGTCTCCCATCGCTGTTCTCCCTTTAACCCTGACCCATTAACTCTCTGCCGACTGCTCACCTGTCCCCAGACAGAGTTCCATACTCTCCAGCCTATCCCTAACATAAATAGCAACTCCCCCTCCCCGCCTACCAGGCCTGTCTTTCTTAAAGAGCCAGTAACCTTCCATTACAGCACACCAGTCATAGGAGCCATCCACAAAATTTAAATACACAAAAGTTTTCTGAAAACAGGGGAAAAATTCTATATATTCATGATGCAAAACATTATTAATATGTCATTTGAGGGCAGAACCTGGATTATTGTTCACGGTAGATATGTTTTTATCCAGTTCCACAGTTTGAAAATTCAAGCCACTTTTAATATCTCTCCTTAAGAAATTTTGATTACTTTAGACATATATCTGAGCTGTATTCATAAAAACTAGAACACATACTGGAAACATGAACAATATCTCATACATACCAAAACAAAATAATAAAAGAAAAAAATCAAAACTCATAAAAATCTATTTTTTATCTATTTTATCCTGCTGTCGTAGACAAAAAATACCATGGCCCAAGCAATGGACACATGAGATATCAATGTAATTTTTCACGTTGACGTATTTCCGAAGTATAAAATCAAAGCTTTAAAGCTTTACTGAATTCTGTGGACTTTATTTTCAATTTCTCTAGAAAAAAGTTACTTATAAAAAGTTATTTTGGTGGTATTTTTAAGATATTTTTAATACATATTTATGTATTTCAAAGGGCTTGAATTCAAAGTGTGAGAATACTGTAATGATTTTTCCATTTGTTAAGGGAATCCGTTTGTTCTCCTTACCAGTCTAGAGAATTAGTTACCTTATAAATAATTTTCTGACAATTTAAATTTAATAGATTTCAGAATAACATTGTCCTATGCAGACTAAAAAAATAGGTGACTTTTTTGATATTGATTAATTTCTTAACTGCACTAGACAAGGCATTATGACATTTCCTCTAAGTTGTCATAGATAAATACATAGTATACCTACTAGAGTATTTTTCAGCTTCACTTTACTTCTGTGGCTGATAGTCTTCAAAAGGAAATTAATGATGTGGCATTCACATAAACTCATCTGCAGTTTGATTTCTAAATATGTCATATATCTCTACAGATGTAGTAAAATTATTAGGCATCTAAAACATTTAACTGGAAGACCAAATGAATGCAACCATCATTTTTTGCACTATGTATGAAACATAATGTTTCTTTTTTTCTGCTAAAGTGAAATCCAGAAGAATACAAAAAATCAATTGAAAATCTGCAGAAACTTCGAGGGTATCCATCTTAATGTCTGAGAGAAAGGAAAGCCCTCAGATTCATGAAGTAGAAAAAGGATCAAGCATCTTGAGAAATCAATGGTTACTTTTACTGGCATTAACTTTGTATTGGAAAAGATTTCCTTAAGCCTGCTTTCCACTCATATCTTATGAGGAACGGCCAAGAGAACTGGGTTTGTTTAGTCTGGAGAAAAGAAGGCTCAGGGATGCCTTCTTGGGCTGTTCATGTGTCTGCAGACCATGCCTCAGCTAAATCCTTTTGTTCAGTGCAAGCCCTGTTTGTGTACCCCAAGGAGATTTGATTTTAGGGGAAAACAACCAATGACCCCAATTGTAGGCTGTTGCCTGCTATGTAATACTTTTATAGCCCACCAACTAGATGTCTTCAAGTCATCAGCGACTGGCCCTCTGACCGTCACCCCAACAAAGAATGAACTTCAATGAAACCGGACGAGTTCTGCAGTAAAGGAACGATCAGCATCAGCAGGCAAAGATCCAACACTGCACACGGCCTCCCCTGCTCTGAAGGACTGTTGCAGGAGTTGAAGCTTGACGTCACGGACCGAATGGACTCAGCAGCTTTGTAGGGATTGGTCTATGCACTGAGGGATGATCTCTCTCCCTCTCTGTGTGTGTGCGGATGTATATATATATATATATATATATATATATGTATATGATGGTATATTGAAAATACAGGATCTGAGCATGATGTGAATGGTATGGAATAAGGAGTGGATATTGTCGTGGGTTCAGCAGCAGCAGTCATTTTTCTCCTTCTTGGTAGCTGGTGCACTGCTGTGGTTTTGAGTTTTGGCCTGAGAATAGCGCTAATAACACCGATGTTTATAGTTACGGCTTAGAATCTTTTGGTCTGACCAAGGACTTTCTGAGTCTCATGCTGTGCCAGGGAGAAGGGGAAGCCGGGAGGAAGCAGAAACAGGATACCTGACCCAAACTGACCAAAGAGGTATTCCATGCCACAGCATGTCATGCCCAGGATGTAAAACTGGAGGCAGGAGCCCGGAAGAGTTCTGTTCACAGCTCGGTCGTCAGGTGGTGAGCAATTGTAAACTCTTCCCTTGTATTTCCCTGGTCGTTATTATTACTGGTGGTAGCAGTAGTGATTTGTGTTATACCTTAGTTACTGCGCTGTTCTTATCTCAACCAGTGGGAGTTACATTCTTTCAATTCTTCTCCCTATTCCCCCCCCCCCCCCTCGGAGTGGGGAGGAGGAAAGCAGGTGAGTGCCTGAACGGGCTGCATGATTTACAGCTTAAACCACGACATGCAGTGAAGCTCAAATTCTAGTATGCTGTTATGTGATGCCTGCAGATGACGAATCATATGTGTTCTTCACTAGACTTTCTAGAGCTTCACGGCAGATGGATATGATAAAACGGTACTCACGCTTGTCATAGTGTGCCCAGCATGTCCATAGTTGGTCATAAGCACACTTTATGATCCTGTAAAATAATGTCATAATCTCAAGAAGCATAGTTTTCCACCCATACATTCCAAAGGAATGGGAGTTTAGAAATAAGCAAAGAACGGAGCCTGTGTTCAACATATGGTGTAAATTTAGCTTTCTTTTTTCCACCTTATCTGCTAATGCACTAAGCAACAAAAAAACGTAATGAAGGTGGGCACAAAAAATATTTTTTTTTTCCATCATTTTACTGTATGAAAGAGCTATTCTTTATTCTCTCAAGACTTTGTTGATAGTGCTTTATAGCTTCTCTGATCTTGTTCCTTCTCTGAATAGATTAGATAATGAAGACTAGCTGCACAAAAAATTAGATTTTTGCTTAACTGCAGAAAGAGCAGTCCTATCACTTCCAAAATTACAGAATTTTGTAAGAATAAATATATTTTTATTACTTTGATGATGGTAAATGATTCTTGCCACTGCTGAGCTATAGATAACAGAGAGAAAGTATCATCAGATGTTAACACTTCATGTAAATTGTGGAAGTGCTTCTAGCTTACCAACCTAAAAATAAGCTGAAATTACTCATATACTGTATGTGAACAAAATTACTTCTAATCATAATGAACTGCTCACATAAAGAGCTCAAATCAACAATGCAAAAAACAGAACTAAAAGAATGACTGCAGCTATCCTGTTTCTCTGTAAAGCACAGATACTTAGAATAGTAAACAGCTACATATAAACGTGCCTTCAGAAGGACACAGATGGAATCTAACTTTTCTACCCAGACAATCTGAATTTTATCTCTGGAAGTTCACCGCACTCGGCAAAAACTTTCATTTGAAAACTTTAAATTTTCTCATATTCTAAGTAAATGTTTCATGTTAGTAATGATTAAACATTTCATTTCGATATTGTGAAATGTGACTTTTGCTCTTTTACTTTTATTGTTGTGATTACTAATACTAATATTGAAAATAACCCTTAAGTTGTGAAACAAGACCAAGAATAGTTGGAGTTGTTCAATTTCATTTTCTTGTGAGGAAGAAAGTTCCATGTTTTATTCTTGTATTTTTAATTTGGTCTAGTAAGGTGTAAGGTATTTTGGTTTTGTTCCACATAAATTTTAGTTTTACTCATTATAGTATTTTTTCTCCAGCTCTATGTAAAATTCTTAAATCTAGCCTTCACTAAAACCAGCAGCAAAAATTACATAAACTGTAATGGAGCAAACATTACACCAGAAGTTCTATGCACATACTATGTGACATTGTGCATACTTGCATACCCACACAAGTAAGTAGCTTCCCAAAACAAAATAAAACCGGACAAATAGAAAAACTTCTGCCATTTAAAGGACTTTTCCATACTAGGAAGAGGGAGGAAAAAACCCAAACCAAAACAACCAAAGAGTTAGATCCCTAATCCAGAGTAAAGATAAAAATCAATCAGAAAACGGAAGAAAAAAAAAATCTACAATCTTCTCAGAAGCTGGTATTGCAAAAAAAGATTTACTTCTAAGCAAGCCAGAATGAAATAGTAGTTTGACAAGGACCATCCTGGAAGACTCTGGTGAGTTACTCTTTAGCCTCAGGGATGCAGAGTTAGACTGAGCAGGACCCCCAAGGCAGTCAGTACAATGACCAGAACACAGGCTCACTGCCTCTTTGCCAAGCCAGCAGCCTGAGTGCCAGCACAGGGCTTCCCTCCAGCTTCCTTTACTCAAAGTGGGTTTTGATTGTGTGGCTCCCTGCCTTGAAGGCTTATGTTCACTTTGATTTTTCCCTGCATGGAAAGAGTGAAAGTGACAAGACTGTTCTAGGAGGGCAGCCAAGAAGATGTTGGTGCATTTTTCCTATCTGGGCATAAAAATGATGGTAATGATATGATTATTTTTGCATCACTGAAATTTGCCCATGGACATTTATTTCGTAAAAAAGAATTTTCTAGTTTAGAATACATGTTAGTGAAAAAATTCTTAAATTAAATACTTTGGTTTCTGAAGTAGAAAGGCGTTCTGTTGTTCTGTCTATTAAATATTAAAGAAATTACTGCAAGTTCTTGTGTTTTGAAGAACTCAGACCTCACCCTGAATGGATTTATTTAAAAAGAAGCAGTAATTGCCATATTTGCAGTCCTCATTATAGCAAGGAACAAAATTTCATCATTGAAATATAAATATAAAATCATTAGCACAGACATTTTAGAATGCAGTTTTGTAACATGTCCAGCACCCTTGTTTTTCCTGAAAATAGCCTTTTATGTTGGCCAAGACATAGGGGGATCATTGCTTTGACGGTTTAACCGTTTGGTTCACTTTGAATCCTGTTGACAGAAGCTATTACCTGAGAAAGAAAGCACAACTGGCCTGCTTATTTTTCAGACGTACATAAAGCCAGTGTGAAAACAAATGGAAAATGGGCCTCTGTGCTTTTCAGGATACAAAAGTATCTGAACAACATACCAGTTAGTTCCCTTTGAGTGGTGTTTTTTTATCTTCTTCTCCTTCACCACTTAACTGAGTTCAGAAACTGGTTTCTCTTATGCTTCTTTGAACTTAAACTGGTGGTAATTCATCCACATTTTCTTTATTGTATAATTATATTAAAAAAAGACCTCAGCTAGCTCTCTCAAAGCCATTTCAAACAGCATGTTTTACACTGAGTAATTAAGAAAGAATTACATATAGTTTCAGTATTCCTTAATAGTAGTTTTATTTGCCTTAACCATTATTCCTTATTAAATTTTAATTTTCTGCTGCCAGTTACCAGTATGCTGAAAACAGAAATGACATTTGAGGACTACGGATTTTGTCTTTATTCTGTATGCTCTACATATCCTCATTGAATTTAACCATCCTGCGTGTACTAGACATTAACTTATCCAACACTGTTTATGCATTTGAAAGGTATTTCCTTGTCTTTCTGCTCTGGTTTCTTGCAATATTTTGTAGAACTACAGTTTGATTGACTTGCAAGCTTTTAATTCTAAAGTTAGATGTTTTGATTTTGAAGACCTTCTGCTTTGTGTCTGTTTTAATTGACTTTCCTATGCTCTTTCCAATTTACGTGTATTTTGCAATGGAATGCCCCTTTGCCAACATACACAGTGGTATTCACTATAAATAGTACATTTTTAATCACATTTCCACTTATTAGCCATTCCAGGAAATAAATTTTCTTGTGGTATTCATATCAGTTAACAATATTTAGAATTATCACTTGCTCATTTTCATAAAGCTTCCAGCTTTCAGTATTAGCTCAGATTTACTTTATCAATGAGTTATTGTCTGGGCATTGGGTAGCCTGAGATCACGGCCTTCTTACAAATACATTCTCTAAAACTGTCATTTTGATTCTATATCAGAATAAATAACGAAAATAGTCTGAAACTGCATACTTTTCTTTTAGGAACTGAAAAATTGTTTTATGGTCTGCACTAGTGTCGTGGTTTAAGCCTAACTCACGCAGACTCTTGTTGAAGCGTTTCTCACTGAGAGTGGTTTTGTGAGCAATCCAGCCTTTGGCCTGGCTCCAACTGTCTAGTGAGCAGAAGGCATGAGAGGCATCCAGCCCTTGGCTGAACTCCAATTCTCTGGTAAGCGGAAGTCATCAGAGGCTGCAGGGGGGTTGCTATAGGGCACCTCACCGGAAGCCACTAGAAGCTGCTGGCAGTTGCCAGCAGCTTCTGGAAGTTGCCAGGGGGTGCTGGAAGTTGCCAGAAGGAGACACCCACTTGCTGACATGAATTTAAGCCTCTAATCACAAGCCGTTGCTAGGACCTGACATGGAGTCAGAGCCAATCATCTATTGTGGAATGTTCTGGTATTCTGTAATTTTTTCCTATAAAAGGTGTGATTGCGCAGAATAAATTGTTCAGCGTTCGATTATATTAATCGGCGTTTGCGTTGTTCCATATCCCCCGCAACTGGCGCCCGAACAGGGACCCTCAGATTTGCCTCCTGAGAGCTGCTTTGGTGGTGAAGATCAGTGCAGACCTGATGGGTGGGAAGCCGACCGAAAAGGAGCCAGCAGTAGCCCTGCTGATGTAGAAGGAGGACGTGCACGTCCCGCGGAACAAAGGTGTATCTGCGATTAGAGAGTCCACTCCGAAAAAGGCAAGTGGCGGTCGGGGAGGAATAGGGGCGGCTCAGACAAAGGAAGAGGCGGCTGTCCTCAATCTCCTCCAACACGTCCTCTCAAAGAGAGGGATTAAATATAAAGAAGATGTTCTTAAGGGGTTACTCCAGTGGAGTAAAGAAAAGGGGCTGTTCAGCGGGGTTGGAACGGCATTTGAAATATCTACGTGGGAGGCGATAGGCACCCAGATTTGGGACACTATAACTGATGGGGGGAAGGCAGTGCGTGAGGCTCAAAAATATTCCACGCTATGGAAGCTTATCCGAGAGACTTTGCGGGATGTGAAATCAGAGAGAGCTGCACCTGCCTCGGCAGCTAAAGCCCTGTCTCCGGAGATGCTATCCCTGCCTCCGCCTGAACCTCCAGCCCCACCCGCCTCCCAATCACCCGAAAAGCACCCGATTACGGGTGCAAAGAGCCCCGATCGGAATCCCTTTGAACATAGTATCGGGGAGAGAACGCACCCGGAAATTGCGAAGACAGTGAAGATGGGCTTTCGGTCTGTGCCCAGCGGGGAAAGATTGAAATCTGATACTGTTACTAATCCTGAGGATCCCAAACCTTGCAGCGGGGGGAAGGCATCCACGGGCTACAGACCTGGTGCGACCGAGTATTCCCTTATCTCCATCCCAAACCATTCCCCCACTAACTCTAACATTTCTACCTCGGAAGAAACAGAGCAGCCGAAAGAATTAAACGACCCGACTAAAGAACTGTTGCAGAAAGTTTTACAGAAACTCCCGGCAGTGACTCAGGGAGAAAGAATGTGATCCTCATCATAAATTTTCAGCTGTAAAGGGAAAAGTAAGATGGGTGGGGGATGCAGATGTATTGTGTGCTTATAATCTCTCTGTGATATTCATGCACTAAAAGTTAACAAATATAAGTATGTTCATGTTTCTATCGACCCTTGCAGACCTTTATAGGTATTGCTGGCCACTTCTTCCGATGTAGGCTGGCCACCTGCATCGGAACGAGTGTGCATTTTGATCAGTTTAGAAGCCCAGGCCTCATGCAATGTGAGGGAGGCAGAGCCTCTGCGGGGACGCCCGCTGAGATTGAGCCTGCCACCTTACATTGCAATGACGCTGTTTGGAGCTGGTTTCTTGATTGTCTTCACAGGGTCATTGCACCACATTTTATGTTTTAAATTTTGTACTTGTGTGAAGTCTGTTTACGGGATCCCGTGTGTATGTATGTGTGCGTATGTGTCTTGAGGGCAGACACTGTTCTATTTTTTTTGTTATTAGATTTATTTAAAGTTTTAAATGTGTAACAGATTAACATTTCAGACAAGAAAGGGTTAATACAGAAGTGCTGTTCCTGACAGGTATTTATGGTTGCTGCTCGGCAGACTGCCAGCTGTAGCTGCTGTTGAGCAGGCCGGCGTTTGTAGCCGCACAAAGCGGCACTGAGGGATGATTTCTCTCTCTCTCTCTCTGTGTGTATATATATATACATGTGATGGTATACTGAAAATGTAAGATCTGAGCATGACATGAATGGTATGGAATAAGAAGTGGATATTGTCACGGGTTCAGCAGTGGCAGTCATTTTTCTGCTTCTTGATGGCTGGTGCAGCGCTGTGTTTTTGATTTTGGGCCTGGGAACAGCGCTGATAACACCCGTGTTTCGGAGCAGTTTGTAGAGACACCACGGATAAGGCTTAAAGAGGCCTGCAGCACACTGGGCACAGAGGAGAAGTCCTGTTTAGTGTGTTTTAAGTAACCTGGGGGTAAATTCAAGACTTGGAAGAACCAATTGGTTAAAATAAGAACTGCTAACTGAAAAAGTGAGAGGGGTAGTGCAACCACAAGCTTTACCAGCTGCCACCCAAACAGCATCAGGGTGGCAGAGAAAGAAAAAAAGGAATGGGCGATGACACAGCAAACTTCTTGACTGTTAACACCGTGCAGTTTACTTCTGCAGCTGCTTCACATTCCTGTTTCATCAGAATGCCTTTGCTTTAAGGAGACACTTTAACTTGTCTTGCTTCTCAAGAACTGATAACCCTGGGGAAGGGATATATTTGTGCCACCCCCCCCCCGCCCCCACCCCCCCACCCACAGCTGCCTGCAAAGTTTCTCAAGCCTCATCATAAGCTGGACAGACGAGTGGAAAACCCCAATGCCTCAGCTACAGGAGCTGACCGTGAATATCCTGAGCAGAACGGGATAGAGGAAGAGAGAAACAAATGACTGTAAAACATCACTTGGGAGCAACTGAAGAGTAACAGCAATATGTGTCCTTGTAAAGTAGCTCTTATTAGAGGCTGTGATTTTGTGTATAACACCACCTGTACTTACTAGCCAGTTGCTAATAAGAAACTACACCTTGTATTGTATGGATTTGTCAATTGTAAAACAGATGTTGGAGCATGCAAATTTGCAGCAGCTGCTAGAAAATGCTAAGGCAAAAGTGAGAAAGATTTTAATACAATGATAGCATTATAGAGCACACAATGGAACAAATTAAGAAGGTGAGAGAACTCCACTGATAAGACATTTCTTTGGCTGGTCCCTCACTGCCACAAGCATCTTCAGCATGCTGCTGCACCCTGTAGTATACATACTGCTATTGTAAATCTGTATGTGCTTTGCTGTAGTGGTAACTTGTTACTGGATGAAGCAGGTGAAACTCTGCATTGGCAACAAGGTGCCAGGACTGAGGTTGACCAAATGCCTCTTACCACAGTCAAGAGCAAGACTGGGTTGGCCTCTGTGTTTGCCACCAAGAAGAACTTTTAGCTCCGCTGTTGGTTGCAACCCAGCAGGCGTTGAGTGGTGGGGACACATGCCATGCCAGACCTTGATGTGAGAGATGGCCTCCCCTGTTATCAGAGAGCTATATAAGAGAGAAAGGCATGCCAAGAAGCCTGTAATTCGCATATTTTGCAGGTGTGATCTAGTCTAAACCCACTATTATTCTGACCAACTACATGGTGTGTAAGAATCATTGATATGCCACATGTTACAAAGGTTCAAGTGGCTTCAGATAGAGTGAACATGGCAAATTGTAAAAAATATGCTACTAAAGCAAAAAGGGGGAATGATAGGGGAGACCCCAAGTACACGAATCAACAAAGCATTCTGATCTTAATAACAAGAACAGCACACCTTCAGGAAGATGATGGACTGAATTGGTTGAACAAAGTGTTTTCTGGCTTAAGCATTACAGGATGGCTTTATTTTATCTTAATCATTTTGTCATTTTAATCATATTCTAATCTGTGTGCCTTGTTTGCTACAATAGCTAATGGGGAATCTAGAAACTTTGGCAAAGGTAGATCATAAATCTATAAAAACTATCTTTTGATGTGGATGCAGGGATAGAAATAATTAACAAAATGGATTCAGGCACTATCACCCTGGTCTGGCTTCAGCCCTGGGAACAGCAAAGAAAACAACAGGTGTTAGTGTCCTGGGCAGGCCTAAGCCTTGAGAACTGTAAAGACAACAGTGAAGGGTGAAGATTGGTTAGCAAAACAAAGCAGAGAGTTTGCAAGATAAAGCAGGATGTGCATCTCAAAGACAGACCAAACAATAACCTTTACTTTTGCTAAATCAGGGTGATAAGGGACACTATAGTGGAAGACAGCTTTGTCCCCCAGGCGTATCCTGTCTCAGTCACTGCTCAAGCAGATGTTACACAAACAATACACTACAACAACACCAGGCACTAGCATAGAGAGGCTGAAAAATGAGTATATCTACAAAAATCAGAATTTGTGGCTGGAGAAAGCGTTGCCTCTACCTGGAGTTCTCCTGCTTATCATCCTAGTTGTGAATTTTTCTTTGACAATTTGGAATTTGTACTTTAGTTGAAAGTATGTAAGAAATACCTGTATTTGAACATACTTCCTTTAATTTCTGTATTGATGATAATCTTTAAAATACTGAAGTCGTTGGCAGCTTATAGTGAGGTAAATCCTAACCATTCCAAGAAAATGTATTTTACTGTTCTCTCAAAGTGTCTATTTAGTTTATGTTTTATAACTGTGCTTGCTGTGATTTCGTCTCATACTGAATTCTTAGTGTTTTACAGATGCTGGTAAGCATTCTAAATTAGCCGCTTGTGTCTGGCAGAACCACAAACGGTGGGAGAAACATGATTACTGATACTGTTGATGATTCGTTGCAAACAAATTATAAAAAGCCTTCTTTTAAAACAAAAGGGGGGAGAAGTACTCCCTCCGGCAGAACGATTGGCAAAAGCAATATATATGGCTAATTATTTATGATTATCAGGAGACAGAGCTGACCCACCTATGGTCATTCATAGTTTGGCAACGCAATCAGGATTATCAGAAAAACCTAACCAAAAGATTTTGGTACAATATAAAGACTTGGTTATGGGTCAATGGAAAGGACCTGCAGAGGTTAAGTTAACAGGAAGAGGCTATATGTGTTTGATTACAGATCAAGGTGTTCGGTGGGTACCAGCCCGCTGGATACGGCCCTGGCGAGACTCAGCAGAGGACATCTCATCTGCGCCGGAGGATGTCAGCAATGATCAGGAGCCTGCTAGTAGTTAAACTGTTAACTCTGTTATTTGTATCTAGTTCTGCATCTTTGTTACATGAAATTAATCCTAGAAAAAACTTGTGGGTGACATGGGCTGATGAGAGTGGGGTGTCAGAATTCTGTCTTGCTATGACATCGGCCACAGATCCATTTCAAACATGCTTAATAGGGATACCTGGGTATAATGAGAACAATTTTAAGACGTTTTCGACCAACAACTGCAGTGAGTCAAAAAATGTTGCGGATTGCTCAGCAAAATTGATATCCGGGTTGAATAAGATGCTTCCTTGGGATCCACAAGAACTGAACTTAATGGCGTCGCAGGCAATTGGGAACAGCTCACAGAACTGGACACAGACCTGCGTAATGTTCGGATCTAAATATGCAGCCTGGCCGTACCCGGCAGACTCACCTGATGTTTCACCCAAAGATAGAGCCTATTATTTTGATGGTGAATATTGTGGGATGAACGATACGGCTGAAAAGGTAACAGCCTTTGGAGCATATGGGGTCACTCACCGGCCCGGGTCAGTGCCCCTCCTGTGGAATAATAACTCTGCCAAGGCCCTACCGCCAGATGTCTTTTTAATCTGTGGGGATAGGGCATGGCAAGGAATACCAAAAGATATTGTTGGTGGACCATGCTATTGGGGCTCATTGACTATTTTTGCGCCAAAATTTTCAGAATTGCGTAATCTTAGTCATATTCTCCGCTCTAGATTTAAACGATCCATAGGGCTTACCCCTGGCTGCAATGACAATGTTCAATTACTGAGCCGAGCTGCTCGGGTAGCCCTGTCAGTGTTTATCCCTGGAGCGGCTGCAGGAAACGCCCTAAGAACAGTAGCCCAGCTGGCTTGTTGGGCGGAGAAGCAGGCTAATGCAACTACGGCCGTTCTCGAAGAATTGTTAATGGACCAAAATAGCATGCGACACTCCCTACTGCAAAACCGCGCAGCCATTGATTTTTTGCTGTTGGCACAGGGTCATGGCTGTGAGGATTTTGAAGGTATGTGCTGTATGAACTTATCGGATCACAGTGAGAGCATTCACAGGCAATTAACCTATCTAAGGGAGCACTCCCAAAAGATCCAGCAAGATATAAGTCCATTGGATGACTGGCTCCATAACATTTTTTCGGGATGGGGAATAGGGGCTCGAATTCGTAGTTGGATGATTGTTGCTCTGAAGATACTAGGTATTGTGTTACTAGTTTTCCTCGCATGCACCATTGTACTCGCTATAATGAAGAGATTTGTAAACAGGGTACTGGCTCAGGTCTGGATTGCTCAAAACAAGAAGAGGGTATTGTAGAAGCGTTTCTCACTGAGAGTGGTTTTGTGAGCAATCCAGCCTTTGGCCTGGCTCCAACTGTCTAGTGAGCAGAAGGCATGAGAGGCATCCAGCCCTTGGCTGAACTCCAATTCTCTGGTAAGCGGAAGTCATCAGAGGCTGCAGGGGGGTTGCTATAGGGCACCTCACCGGAAGCCACTAGAAGCTGCTGGCAGTTGCCAGCAGCTTCTGGAAGTTGCCAGGGGGTGCTGGAAGTTGCCAGAAGGGGACACCCACTTGCTGACATGAATTTAAGCCTCTAATCACAAGCCGTTGCTAGGACCTGACATGGAGTCAGAGCCAATCATCTATTGTGGAATGTTCTGGTATTCTGTAATTTTTTCCTATAAAAGGTGTGATTGCGCAGAATAAATTGTTCAGCGTTCGATTATATTAATCGGCGTTTGCGTTGTTCCATATCCCCCGCAGACTCTCTCTCTCTCACTCCCCCCTCTTTCTTGCCCCCCACTCCCGGAGGGATGGGAAGGAGAATAGAAAAGAATGCAACTCCCACAGGTTGAGATAAGAACAGTTTAGTAACTAAGGCATAACACAGATCACTACTGCTACCACCAATAATAATAATGACAAGGCAAATACAAGTAAAGAATACAATTTCTCACCACCTAAAACCAAGCCCGACCACGCAGTGCACCCCCACCCTTCCGGGTCTCTGCTCTCCATCATGGGCATGACGTGCTGTGGTATGGAATACCTCTTTGGTCAGTTTGGGTCAGGTGTCCTGTCTCTGCTTCCTCCCGGCTCCCCTCCTCCCTGGCAGAGCATGAAACTCAGAAAGTCCTTGGCCAGACCAAAACATCACTAAGCAGTAACCGAAACACTGGTGTTATCAGCGCTGTTCCCAGGCCCAAAATCAAAACCACAGCACTGCACCAGCTACCAAGAAGGAGAAAAATGACTGCTGCTGCTGAACCCATGACATTATCCACCCCGTATTCCATACCATTCACGTCATGCTCAGATCCCACATTTTCAATATACCATCACATGTATATGTATACATCCACATACACAGAGAAAGGGAGAGAGATCATCCCTTAGTGCATAGACCAATCCCTACAAAGCTGCTGAGTCCATTCAGTCCATGATATCAGGCTCCATCTCTTGTAACAGCCTTTCAGAGCAGGAGAGGCTGTGTGCAGTGCTCGCGCTCGTGAATAACCTGGGCAATAGTGTCCATTGTCTGACACAATTCTCTCTGGGGTGCCATGTCGCCACAAAATCTGTTTTTCAAGGCCCAGGAGAGTGTTCCGGGCAGTGGCGTGCGGCACAGCATATGTTTCCAGCCATCCGGTAGTTGCTTCCACCATGGTAAGCACATGGCGCTTGTATTTCCCTGGTCATTGTTGTGGGTGGTGGTGGCAGTGGAGGTTTATGTTATACCTTGGCTGCTGGACTGTTCTTGCTAAGTCCACCCCTCGATCATAAGTCCATCTGTATGTTGCATCTCTGCCCTGATGGCCTGAAGTGTCATGGGCCCATCAGGCTCAAAATAATTCATCCACCCCTCCAGCAGTTTCTGCAGCTTGTTGGTGGGGACTCCATACAGCTGCCTTCCATCTCCAATGCTTCCAAAGCACTGGAGGGGCCCAGTGGACTAGATACCTGCTCATTCTGTCCCACACACCCTGCCACTCATGACTGTCCAGCTGCAGGGAAAATCTCTTGGTCATACTGCATTGCAGACTTACCCCAGACAAGGCCCACACCCCACTTTGCTTAACCCTCGGGACCAGACAAAATGGTTGTGGGTAAAACACACTGTGTATGCATGCCAACATGCTGATGCCCATCACAGTCAGCAGGCAGGTCTCAAGGGTACCCAAAGGCCATTCAAAACCGTCAGAGTTCTCAACTGAGGCTGTTGTACTTGTCACTGGGGCTGGTGTAGCTGCTGTGCTTGCCGGCTTTCTCACCACCTAAAACCAAGCCCGACCACGCAGTGCACCCCCACCCTTCCGGGTCTCTGCTCTCCATCATGGGCATGACGTGCTGTGGTATGGAATAACCTCTTTGGTCAGTTTGGGTCAGGTGTCCTGTCTCTGCTTCCTCCCGGCTCCCCTCCTCCCTGGCAGAGCATGAAACTCAGAAAGTCCTTGGCCAGACCAAAACATCACTAAGCAGTAACCGAAACACTGGTGTTATCAGCGCTGTTCCCAGGCCCAAAATCAAAACCACAACGCTGCACCAGCTACCAAGGAGGAGAAAAATGACTGCTGCTGCTGAACCCATGACATTATCCACCCCGTATTCCATACCATTCACGTCATGCTCAGATCCCACATTTTCAATATTGCCAGGATGTTGAAGAGCAGCCGAACTGCCAGGTACACATCCGCCCCCCACGACTTCTGGAGCCCGCCCGTATTACAAGCCATTCCAAAATAGTACAATGAAACAAGAACCTTAACCCAAAACCCATATCTGAAAAATGCTAAGATAACAAATACCAGCTGCAAGTAAGGTACAACAGGCTGAAACCATGAACTCAAGAGAACCAAAAGCAACAACTTTGAGAGCCAATAAATCAGCATTGTGATGAGTGGCTATTAATCCTGTCGTTATCTCAACCCTTAGAGCCCCACGTTGGGTGCCAAAAAGAACTGTTGTGGTTTAAGCTTAACTCACGCAGACTCTCTCTCTCTCACTCCCCCCTCTTTCTTGCCCCCCACTCCCAGAGGGATGGGAAGGAGAATAGAAAAGAATGCAACTCCCACAGGTTGAGATAAGAACAGTTTAGTAACTAAAGTATAACACAGATCACTACTGCTACCACCAATAATAATAATGACAAGGCAAATACAAGTAAAGAATACAATTGCTCACCACCTAAAACCCAGCCCGACCACGCAGTGCACCCCCACCCTTCCGGGTCTCTGCTCTCCATCATGGGCATGACATGCTGTGGTATGGAATAACCTCTTTGGTCAGTTTGGGTCAGGTGTCCTATCTCTGCTTCCTCCCAGCTCCCCTCCTCCCTGGCAGAGCATGAAACTCAGAAAGTCCTTGGCCAGACCAAAACATCACTAAGCAGTAACCGAAACACTGGTGTTATCAGCGCTGTTCCCAGGCCCAAAATCAAAACCATAGCGCTGCACCAGCTACCAAGAAGGAGAAAAATGACTGCTGCTGCTGAACCCATGACAACTAGAAAATACTAAAATTCTCAGATCACTTACTTAGTTTGTCAATCATGGAATAAAGTGAAAAATTACTTAGTTTACCTAGGTTTATTTCAGAGAAAGCTACCAAGAAACACTAATAGAAATGAAAAAATACCCACCAAAACCAAAACCAAACAGTTCTGCTGGTGTTTCCATCTGCAGACAAAATAAAAACCAAACACTTAATTGAGTGGGAATTTATTTATAATTAAATATATATAAATAAAACCAGGCCATGAACAAACAGATGCACTCAAGACAAATAAAGAAGATTATATGACTTAGGAAATAAGTCAAAGTTTCCTCACACTTAGTGAAATCCTGTTAGTGAAGCTAAAGGGAAAAATCTGTCGCATGACATGAACAGACTCAAAAGTTTCTCTTCAGCTTTAGGAATCCCAAAAATCCCATTCACCAGTTTGCAATGCAGAGCTGTTCCAGAGCTTGAGAAGAGGAATCTTGTCAGATGAAAATGTAATAAAAGTATCTGAAACTGAACTGAGTGAAGAATTACAGTTATCAGTACATAGTTGTCATGAATTTGATTATGAGAATATGCAAACTATTAAACTGATAAAAACGCACCTCTACCCAGAGTGACAAAAAAGAAGCTAAAGAAAAATCAAGTCACCAAGCCAACTTATATATAATGTGCATCTTTAAAAGTGACTGAGTAATGAAGTCATTCATCAGTTGAATGAAGAAAAAAAAAAAACAAAACTGATGGGTATTTTTCAAGAACCTCTAAACTTTTTGTGTTAAAAAGTATTAATGAATAACATAGTAAGAAAATGATGAAAACATTCATCTATTCAAGAAAAAAACTGCACAGCTATTAAAGAACTCTTTTTACGCCGGTTGTGGTGTTTTGTGATGCCAGCAGTAAGTGGGAGATCATCTGTGTCCCTGGAAAGGCATCTCTTTTTCTTTCTAATTACACGCACCTATTTGCCATGTGTGATGTTTACTTCTCTCTCCTTATTCAAATGTATCCTGAAGACATATTTTGTCTTTAAGCCTTTAGAAAAGCCTCAGAGAAGCTCAAATTCTCCAGCATATTAGACATATGAATATAACAACACTTGCAGTGTATCTTCTTTCTAACGTACTCATAAGCTTTTGGCTGCTGCAGAATATGCAAATAATTGTACAGAAAATGTTCAGAAATAGAATATATTCATCTTTAAAATACCTTCACTAGGCACATATTATCTCTGTTGTTCAAAAGACACTGGTACAATCTTGGATAGCATGCCTGTGATATGATAAAGAATAGAACATACTCTAAATCAGCAAAAAAAGTAGGTAATACCACAATTGCTCACCTGATTTTCTGTGTGCTCCAGTGAAAACAAATAATTCCTGAAAACTCACTTTTCTTTGACAGACTTAGAGCCTTTTACTGAAAGGTGCAGATAGATACATAATTTGGTAGGGAAATACAAATTTTTCCAGGTATGCTACATATTCTGGAGTGTATCATAACATATGACGCAGCACCTACACTGGCTTAGATGTTAGGAGCCTTTGTATTTGCTTGGAGAATGTAAACATGGTTTTGTGACAAATGTCACAAAACAGATCTTTTTATTCCACTCTCCTTCTATTTCTAAATAGTAGCTCTGAGATTGAATTCAGTTTGTCAGTATTCAGAATAGTAATAGAAGAAGCAGTGACAAAATTCACCTCCATGACTCGGAAGATGCCAGATCCAAGATGTGATGAAAGACGATGTCAGCCCATCGGACTCACACAACTGGTGCTGATTTATGGGGGAACACACAGTGCAGTAGCAACTAAGTTTTATGAAGGAGAGCTTTGTAAGTGAGGAACATCAATGGGAGAAAGAGAAATTATCTTGCCTCATTTAGTATTTGAAAGATGGAGATAATATGTGAGTTTTACAACCATTGCACGAAACCCAACAAAGTTGCATGAAGAAAACATACCTTCTCCTGAAACAAATCCCCCAGTCAAACTTCTGGCACATCAGACTCTCATCTTCATCTTTAAAAACACGTAGGTAGTGCATTCAACTATATTGTAAGAACATGATGAGTGAAAAGAAATAGCACTAAACATTGCAAATTCTCTTTCCTCTTTAACCTAAATGATTTAAATATCATTCTCATGAAAGCTTTTTGCTGAAAACAGACACCCTTTTCAATGAATGAAGATCAGAAGGGGGCGACCACTCAACTTGAAAACAAGATTTTTTTTTTTCACCTATATCAAAAGAACTCATTTATTTTTTTAAACCATCACTTTGGAGGCACAGTTAATAAAACTTGAAGTCAGAGCTGCCATTCAGATGTGCCTAGACACAATGGAGACAGCAGGAATGTCCCAAAATTCATCAAGAAAAAGTGCCACATCCTGAACCTGGGAAGGAAGCACCTCAGGCAACAATACAGGCTGGGGACTGCCTGCTTGGGTAGGAGCTTTGTAGGAAGGGGTATTGGTGGGCAGCAAGCTAAGCATGAGCCAGTAGTGGTCCTGGAAGCACAGACAGCCAACAGCATCCAGAGCTGCATCAGCAGGTGTAGAACCAGCAGCTCAACGAATATGTTGTCCTCCTTTGATCAACACTTGTTAGACCTCATCTAGAAAGGTAGTTCAGCCACCCCTTATCCTACCCCAAGTATTATACTCTGTGAAGGCTGAGAGAGCTGGGCTTGTCCAGCCTGGAAAAAACATGGCTTTGAGGGAGATCTAATAGGAATCCACCAGTGCCTACAGAAAGGTAATTTAGAAGATACAGACAGTTTTCACACAGCTGTGCTTGATGGGTAGACAAGCGACAATAAGCATAAATTGAAAAAAAAAAAGCAAGAGTATCAGACTGCATGCAGGGAAGACCTTTTCATCACGCAGACAGTCCAGCAGTAGTGCCTTACCCACAGAGGTTGTACAGTCTTTGTTCTTCAAGGTGACCAAGAACCAAGAGGATAAAATCCTGAGCAACCTGATAAAATCCTGAGTTATGGTCTGACCCGTAACTGAAAACTTTGAGCGGGATTTTGGATTCAAAATGTCCTGAGGCTACTCTAAATTTGAATTATTCTATGATACTAAGTTTCTGAATTGTTTTAAAGTTGCTTAATTAAAATTAAATAATATTTCCATTTTTTTCAATAAGGGACAGCATGGAAGACTTGTATAGAAGTAAAGATATGAAGTGTACCTTCTATTTCTTAAGAAATATAGAACTGATCAGAAATCTATCTCTGTTGGGGAATAGTCTGTGACATGGAATATTGCCAATATAGTCTTGATAAAGGAACAAGTGAACAAACAAACCAAACCAAGTGGCAAATCATCATTAAAAAAATAATTTTCTGTGTAATCTGTTTTACCAACCTGTCATTCATATCATGTGGCATAAAGTGAAAAAAAGTCAGCAATCTGGCAGCTCTTTTTTACCTCCTTCCAGAAAATGTATGCTGAGCCATTTGAAGCATCTGTTGCATAGTGTTTTTAAATGGGAAGAACAGTGGACAGTTTTCAACATCTGTGTCATAATGTCATTTAGAGGCACACCAACTATCAGGGGGAGGGAAGCAACAGCAGCAGCAGGTACAAATACACTTGGGTTGGCAATAGATGGGAACTGAATGTGAGGAGAAAGAGCAAGCACAAATAACATTTGTTTTGCATTAGTCAGTTCTACAAAACAGTAAACTGAAATGTGAATGTTTAAACCTATCTGACTCGTTAGATTTCTAGTCAACTAGCTTTTAATTAAGCATAGCCTAAAAGCCTGTTCAACAGAATGCAGGTGAAGCGATCTGTGCTATGCAGGCTCAAAGGAAAGGACCTTGCTTTGTGGGAAACTTTGCTATCTATGAGAAATGTCAGTCTTTGGGGGGCGGAGGGGAGGGTAGTGGTTGTGGGGGAAACATTCATTAAATCCCCTTTTATAGACTATAGTATCTATTTTTTGTTTTCCCTGTGAAGCTAGACAAAACATGACCCTTTAGCTGACAAAATCTTCTCTGTTTCTATACTTTTTTTTCATTTTTTCACGTTCTTCATTTTACTGAATGACCATTAATGAAAGTGTTAAGGGAAAGAGCTAGAGAATTATCCAGTCTATGATGGGATTCAGTATGGCTGGCTTAGATTCTTAACAGTGAATTGTCAAATTCTAAACTAATCACTGCCTGATCCCATTTTATCCAGTGGAGAAAGACACATCCAGGAGCGATTCTTCTTGGCTCAATGTGACTCTAAACTGAATGAGATGGATTGCCCTTTGCAGGTGTCTATTTATCTTCACTAAGCTACAAAAAGAATCTAGAATGACTATCTTATCCTAAGATAACTAATTGTTTGATGTCTAAACATAGGTAAGATAAATTCTACTTATAATGCCTTTTTTATTTGTTTGCTTTACAGTTTGGTGTAAACATTTTCATAGAAATGAACAAAAGAAAAAACATCGTAAGCTGTGGCATAATACAAATTCTGCTGAAGGCGCTAGGAATCTTGCAGCTGCTATTTACGAGATTTGGATAAGACAAACAATTTCCTCCTGCAATGGACTCTCTGAAGTTGTCATTAATCTAACTATATGCAGAGGTTGTAGGGTCTAGATATTTCCCTCCTCAAATCCATCTTTTCCTTTAGGTACATTCCAAGTATAGACTCCAGAGATGAGATTCAACCATCCAGCTTTAGCTGCCTTACAATCATATGGACACAGATAGTCATCAAGGCTTATTCAATATCAATGGAGAAAGATCCTTATGCCCAGAAGACATTCCCTCGTAGCTAAGAACCTTAAGGGGGAAGGGAGGGGGATTTGCCTTCTGGTGATGCCTGCTTTATTACAAAACAGAAGAACAGGCAAAAAATTTATGTTATTTTCCATATCTTCACAGATGCTAACATAGAAATAGAAGAGTCAGACTGGCTCATTCTTAGTGCTACTCAATGAAATATTTTGTTAAAGTGCAAACCTAAGTAAGTTTGCAAATTTAATTTAAACTGTTTGTGGGTGAACTTTAAAAAAATACTCTATTACTTGTGAAATATCTTTTTCTCCCAGTAAAAATAATAACTGGGTTTGGTTTTGTTTTGTTTTGTTTTGTTTTGTTTTGTTTTGTTTTGTTTTGTTTTTTCCCGGGAATATTCACTATTTGGGCAATTTAGTACCTTTTTATTTTTCATTATTTTTCCCTATTAACCATTTGTGAGACAATTCTGATTTCTATAAATACATAAATCATTGAGCAATATGGCAAAATAAATATGTAAATTGTCTACTACGGAAATGCCCTGTAATGCCTCAGTTCAGTTACTTTGTAGTCAGACTACATTTAGTTGATCATTCACCTAGCTTTCATAGCATTTTAATGTCCCTTGTCTTAGTAGTTGATATGAATAAGGAAGAAGCAGTGTGACAATATTCTTAAATGAAGACTTCCAGTGCACCAGCTGAATGGTTCCTTGACTTTTCAATTAATTGTGAAAATTCTTGGTTTAGACCGTCAACAACAACAGTAACAAACCCCTCTTTGAACTAAATTCAATAAAAGCTTTATTTGCAAAAAAAGCCAAATTAACGCTCATCAAAAATTAGTAGCTTTATTCTAGTTTCATGATAAACCTGGTTACTTAGTCTACTGACAGAAGTATGCGTAGCATGAGACATTGCTCTAACAAGTGTTTGCCTTAGCAAAGATCAATAATTAATAGAATTAATGGATCAAAATATATAAAAAATGAATAAAATTTACCACATACTGCTGCGGGTCACACTTTGGACCTAAGAAATGCAGTCTTGACAGAAGTTTATATATCCAGGTTTATCTTACAAAGGTAAAGTAGCATCTTTTTTTGTCCTTGACAACCATTTTATGTGAAGGTAGGAGTTTCATAGATTTTACTCTTATAAACTGGTTAGGATTGGTCCCCTGGACTTGACTGCTTCCAGTACTGAACACATCTATCAAGCTATTTTCGGCCACGTTTTGTCAAAGTTCTCTCTTTTCTTATCTCAGCTGCCCTTCCATTTAGTTCTTTTTAACTTATTTTCCTATGAGTGCTATATAATCTCATCCCAGTGTACATTTACCTAGTTAGTTATCTGCCTGTCTGCACCTTAAATAACCGCTGCACAAATAGGCAATCTCACTCAAACTCTCAGTCAAATTTGGCAAATTCCTAGCCTTCAAAAGGTTATTAAGTTTCTGCAGTTTTTGTGAAAGATGATACCCAAATAAAGGACATAACCCCAGCTGAGCTATTCTTGAGATAAAAGCTAAAGTATAAACACAACCTTTATTTGATGTCGCATAATCCACACAGAAATGAAATCAACTACTTCAGGACTCCTGCCAGAAATTGATAAGGATCAAATCTGTGGAAATCAAGATTCATTAGTTGAGCACTCACAAAATTACCTCTTGTTTTCTCCTCTCGGAATTCTCATAAAGTCCTTGGGTTTTAGGGGGTTTTAAGGGTTTGGCTTTGGGTTGTGGCTCTGTTTTTTGTTTTTGTTTTCTGTCTGTGCTAGCTTGTTGACCTTTTTCTATTTTTCTTATTTTTCTTTTTCCTTTTATAGCATCATTTTATAAGGTTCTTGCAGTTATCAACATTGAAGCTTCATTTTTCTCAAAATAAACAGGAGTTTTGTCCAGGTATAAATCGTTATTACTACTAAGCCTTTTTTAACTCAAATGAGCCATGGATCCTATGATCTTACTACATACTATGCTGTCATCTCTCATCTCTAGGTCAAAAGGATGGAGCATTAAATGAAGATTTAGAATGAACTGCACAGTCATTAATCAGTATATCCATTACCTTTCTTTCATTAACCAGATTTCCTGAGGGAAAGGAAGGAAGCAAAACCTTTTTTTTCCATTAAAATTCATATTTTACCACAGGATACAGGTGATTTTGGTAGTGTGATTTCTTAATTAGGACAATTTAAGGAAAAGTGGAGCTCAATTCAGACTTTCAAAGAAACAATTTAAGTTTTAAAATATTGGTTTAAATAAAACCAACCATTTTGAAAATAAATGATATTTGTAAAATTATTTTTAAACTAGATAAATAATTTTGATGCAAAAATTTCATTTGGGGAGAAATTTCAGAATGTTTTATTCCAACACTTGCAACCAAGGCTCTTCCTCCCTGGTAAATTTCCACATTAAATGCAATGGAAACTCATTTTGAATTTCTGCAACATTGTGTAGAATTTATTTTTTACTAATTCATATGCTACTAAAAAATGACCTTTTATTTGGAGAAAATAATCTAATAATGAAATAGAAATGAGTTCTCAAAAGTTCTTGTAGTCTACCTCCTTCCCCCATAACAGGATAGCTGAATGTAGATGGTTCCTGAAGGTGAATTTAAAGCTGTTTTCCATAAACTCGTAATGAGAAGAATTTAAATAGTTAAAGTATTCAAAGGGAGATATTAAAGCAGAAGTTTGCAGCAGTAGAAAAATATTTTGAGTCTAAGAATACATAAAGATAAAAATGACAGGACACACTTCAGTCTTGGAAATCTAATTAACCTGGGTTTTAAAGGGGTTATATGGAGGAGCAATTCCCAGAGAATGTAACAAAAGAGTCTTCCTAATGCATTACAAAGGTATTTGTGTTGTTGAGATCAAAAATCTTTCCTGAAGAAGCACCATATCTGTTCTGCAGCACATCGTCTTCATCCTGTGGTTGTACAAGTATTCAAGCAGTTCCTGGCCTAGATCTTCACCTTTGTAGGTGTATATTATTTAGAGACATGCATACAGGAGTATTACATTTGATGTTATATTAAAGTGTCTTGTTTTCCAACTTGGAGAAATGCAACTGTCAACTGTGAGAGAGAACCATACTGCTTAACTAGCCCATTATACTAGGTGCATTAAGAAACATCTCTCATGCACTGCTATACCAGCATATCAAGCTAGCTAAGACAAACTATGGATCTTCCCTTACATGTGGATTGGCAACTCAAGTGAGATTATAACCATTTATCTAATTGATCAACTTTTTTTCTAAACTAAGCCTCCTTTAAATTGATAATTTTTGCTTTTTAGATTTGATCAGGTCAGTTTTTGAATTTTTGTGCAAGTCGCATGATACTGACTCATGCGCTTCATGAATGGGTAATCACTTAAATTGACTTTATTTCCTTAAAAAAAACCCAAACCAAAACTAAAAAAAAACCAAACAACAACTTAGCTATGCCATTCACCTGTTTGGTTGTCATCAAAATGTAAAAATCACTTGAATGCTCATATGAGGCCCATTTAAATTAAATAAATATTCATGAACGAAAAAGATCATTAAGCAGCTAAGTCAAATCCTCTATATAGCTTTATATATATAGTTATAGTTTTGTGAACTGTGTCAGGAACAATACTGTGTAATATTTTATCATGTCTATCTTTAATTTCCATTAAAAAAGAAAAAAAAAAAAAACCAAGCTACTTAAACTCAAGTCTATAATTACCAGTTATGCTATGACATTTGAACGACAACATGGTCCTGAGACATATAAAATTTTAAGATTTATTGTTTTCCTAGAACCCTTGTGCAGGCCTTAACTGTGATCTCAGCCCTCTTCTCTGCAGATAAATTTGTCCTATTAAGACTACGACTGTTTGCCAAACTCTTTTTCTTCCCACATTTCCAAATACATTCTTGTAGAGTAACTACTTAAAAAATGAGAAAGCTCTTGAGTTTGCTTCTGCTATATTACTTCCATTTAATTTAGTTTTTCTGATGGGAAATAGCTTTCAGAATTAGCTACTGCCCTTGTGAATGTGTGGGAATTACACAGTTTAAGGCTTACAGAACTGTTTACATGATTAATATAAACATGATTTTGTCCAAAGTCACAGCGCTTTCTCTGTCTTCGCTGTATTGAAGTTAAGCAGTGAAGGCAGACATTCAGAGTGGCTTATAACACTTTATACATAACTTTTGTCAGCTTTATTGCAGTATGTGCTGTAAATCCTTTAGCATAGTCATGGTCTACTGGGCCAATAATCTCATTTCTGAAATGCCTCTAAAAATGTATTTACATGAAAACATAATAGTTCCAAAGAAGCATTTCTGACCTAGGAAGTCAACAGCCCATGTTTAAGAAGTCCATAAAATGTTACATTCTTCTCAGTTAACTCAGTTTCTACAAAGAAACTAATTTTTCTTCTAAACACCATTTTAAACTCTCTGTCATTAGTATAGCAGCGTGTTAGATTCAAGGGATATCAGCACAGCTGCAGCTTAAGGTAATGAAAATAGCCCCATTAAATTTTGCCAAAACTGAACATAATCTGAAAATCTTCAGTTTTAGAGGGGGTTTGTGGTGTGTGTGTGTGTGGTGGTGTGTGTAGAAATCCCAAAATATAAACCAAAGACAATCAGAAGTAGAAGTTTTTACTCCATTTTTTCTGATTCACCCCAAAGGAAGCTGGAGAACAGAAGGATTTAAAGATTACATCTCAGGTCAGCCATGCTTAAATACTTAAACAATTGCATAGATATGAGTGCTGCACTGTAAAGCAGGAATTGAAAAATGCTCCTTACACAGAGCAGGAGCTGTGGAGGAAGAATACTCCTCTAACTTTACATCTTTTTACCATTTTGCTTATTTTAAGAGCATAAAGGATAGCACCTAAGCCTTCAAAATATGAAAATTGTTATCTGTATGTCAGAGAGATTAGTAAGAATCTACATAGTGTTATTAGACAGCCAATTCTAATAGTCTAACCTAAAGTTCAAGCATTTTTTCATAGAATTTCAAGCTTGCAATAAATGGCCTTTGGTCAACATTTATTTATATATTTTCAGTTCCCTTTTGGTCTGCTCTTTGCCAAAAATTATAGTTAGAAGCAGATCCTTCATAATGTTTTTTATGTATATTTAAAGAGTAAAAATAATCCCATAGTTTTACATCTTTCTCCTCATATTTAAAACATGTAGAATGGAAATCAGAATCTGTCATAGATAAAACCAACGCAGAAAAAATATTTTCTCACACAGTTTAAAGTGAGATCCATTTGCAGATCAACAGGCCTTTGCTGTTTTCTTAGTGTCATGGGTTCAGCAGCAGCAGTCATTTTTCTCCTCCTTGGTAGCTGGAGCAGCGCTGTGTTTTTGACGTTTGGCCTGGGAACAACGCTGATAACACCAGTGTTTCGGTTACTGCTTAGGGATGTTTTGGTCTGGCCAAGGACTTTCTGAGTTTCATGCTCTGCCAGGGAGGAGGGGAGCTGGGAGGAAGCAGAGACAGGACACCTGACCCAAACTGGCCAAAGAGGTTATTCCATACCACAGCACGTCATGCCCAGGAGGTAAAAGCAGAGAGCAGAGACATGGAAGTGTGGGGGGGTGCACTGCGTGGTCGGGCTTGGTATTAGGTGGTGAGAATTGTATTCTTTCCTTGTATTTCTCTTGTCATTATTATTATTAGTGGTAGCAGTAGTGATTTGTGTTATACTTTAGTTACTAAACTGTTCTTATCTCAACCTGTGGGAGTTGCATTCTTTTCGATTCTCCTTCCCATCCCTCCGGGAGCGGGGGGAAGAAAGAGGGGGAAGTGAGTGAGAGAGCGAGACTGCATGAGTTAGTCTTAAACCACAACACTTAGAAACCAAGAATATCCATTTATCTCCATAATACAGAGCAATCTACAAATATTTATGAGCTTTTTTTTATCTAAAAGAAATTCCCATTTTTATCAGCACATGAAGGTGATGATTATTATCCAGACCTGATGCACATCTTATCCACAGCTTTTATACAGCATGGCATTTTATCATTATGGGATCACATCCTAGAAAATGCATTCTTTACATAGGTTGTCTTACTGGTATGTCTAAGTTTTTTCCTTCCTTCTTTTTTTCCTTCTTTTCTTCCTTTCTTCCTTCCTTCTTTTCTTCCTTTCTTCCTTCTTTCTTTTCTTCCTTTCTTCCTTCCTTATTTTCTTCCTTCTTTTCTTCCTTCCTTTCTTCCTTCCTTCCTTCTTTTCTTCCTTCTTTTCTTCCTTCCTTCTTTTCTTCCTTCTTTTCTTCCTTCCTTCCTTCTTTTCTTCCTTCTTTTCTTCCTTCCTTCCTTCTTTCTTTTCTTCCTTCTTCCTTCCTTCTTTCCTTTCTTCCTTCGTTCGTTCATTCGTTCGTTCGTTCGTTCCTTCCTTCCTTCCTTCCTTCCTTCTTTCCTTCTTTCCATTTTTCATCTCTGTGTCTTTCTCCTTTCATATCTTTCGATCTTTTTCTTTCATTTTTTCTTTTTTTTTTTTTCACATAAACTGTTATTTATAACCATTTTCACACTTGGCAGTTTTGCATCCTGCTTTTCCTGAAAATCTCCATTCAGGCTCACCCTGGATGTTCTCCGGAACCAAAAGAATTCTCATTCTACTTAAAACACTTGCTCTTGTATACAGGCATGTGTGCAACTGGTAATAGATCTGAATTTAACTTTACAGGCTGATGAGCTTGGCATATTTGTCTCCCTGATCCATTGGGCACTGGGGAACACAGATCACTGTAGCAGACACATTCCGTTGATGCTTTCCCATTTTGCTAATACTGAGCTTTTAACTGACATCAGCATCATGTGGCAAAACTGCTTCCAACCTCATTTAAACAGCTGCACATTTGAACAGGCTTAAATGATAGGTTTTAATAAATTGGGGAAGCATAAGTTTGCTTGTGCATAAATTAACCTGGCCAAAAGCCAACTTTTAGGAAATCCATTCTTACTTAGCTGCTGAAAGTAAAAGTCTTGTCTCCAGGGGTAAAGGGAGGAAGGTAGGGGGAGTAAGGGAACTCTTACTCAGCATCATGTTGATTTGAACTTCACAAGTCATTGGTTTGCCCAAGCCTGTGTATTGAGCAGATCAGCACTGACCTACTATCTCTGAACTCACAGCTGCTCAGCTTTACTTTTTCAATGCTCACCGAATTGAAAAAAAAGCTTGGCAGCTCTTGCTTGATTTTCACAGCCATCCCATTGCAGCACAATGTCCAATGCTGTTTCCCTGTCATTGAAGCACATCTTCCCTTTTACCCTGTTTTTCTCATCCACACCAGTCTACATAGGCTTCATTATGATTTCTTTTTCTTTTCCACAGATACTGCTCTTTTGCAGCATTAATATAAATAACCCTACAAAACTTTCTGCAGGCTGCATATTTGAATCAAGACATAAGAAATCATACAGAATTGAGGAACACCAAAATCTTACTGGGCAATCTTGAAAACATTTCTCTTCTCCCTTCTTCCTCCTACCACTTTCTTTTTTTGTTTTGGTTGGTTTCTTTTTTGTTGTTCATTTGTGTTTTGTTGTGGCTTGGTTTTGGTTTTGTTTTTTTATTAAATAATTCCTCAGATAGATTCTGTCATACATTATGTACATGTGAATAATTTTTCAACCTGGTAAATGAGGCTGAATCAAAAGACTGCCTTGTAAACACAGGTTTTAATAAATAGGTATTAAATACCTTAAAATTTACACTGGTTTCTGTCTTGGCCAATATACCTTTATTTCACCAAATTTGTATTCTAAACATCAACATGAGTCTGGAAGAGTGTGCTGTGGTGCTGTGACATGTCTATGGATCTTAGTCATTACTCCTGTCATTATTTATAACATGACTTTCATCATGGCCAAACACTCAATGTCCTGATGAAAGAAAAATGCAACATTATATTTAAAAAAAACACTATAGAAAAGGTTGTCTCTAAATTTAATAATATGCTATAAGTACAGGAAAGGTTACTTAATGAAAAACGGTGAATTCACATACAATGTCACCTACCCACCAAGGTGCCCTGCTCAGAAGTGTGACTGAAAGCTGCCATCCATGTGAGAAAACTTAAACATATCTGGCAATCCATGCTTGAAATGATGTCATGAAATTAGGAAATGCTGAATTTCTATCACAAAAAAAGGCAGCAGCATATTATTATTCTTTTGGAAAGCATTAACATTTTATAGAAACATCCCCACAAGCAGTCAAGCTTCAAACCTTATGTAAATTCTTGGAGGTGGTAATATTAGGTTGAAAACCAGCTTTCTTCTTTTTTTTTTTTTTTTTTAGCTTTTTCTCCCCTTCCCACCAATTTAACCTTCCTGTGCATATATTTGCTGTTTGTGCAACAAATCAAAGATATCAAAGACATTTATTTACTGTGCATGTCTTAGATATGACTACAAAAAGCATGACTTTATCTTTGTCATTTACATTCAGCTCTGGCAGATGTGTATTAAAACCAGTAAGCGCAACCATAGCTTATAAGAAACTTGTGCTGTGTTTTTGTGATGCAATTTAGTCTAAAATGCCTAATAACATTAACATTCTATTGAAGCCTCACATACATAACGCTGCAGACTCGATAGCTAGCAAAGCCAAAGACATAAACAGGCTTTAGTGTCCTGAGGAAAAAAAAAAAAAAAAAAACAAAACAGTTAGGAGTTGATGACACTATTCATTGATACAGTCTGCTTTGTTATCTGAGCGTGAGAGGATAGGTGAGGAATAGAAAAGACTTTGTTCAACATACATGAGCTGGGACATTTTTTTTACAGATTACTCAGAATGTATATATTTTGCCTATAGATGAGTCAATTGAAGGGAATATTTATATAAGCAGCTGAATTTCTAATACACCTATTACTAAAGGAACATGTCTTAATAATATTCCTTGCTGCTGGGAAAAAAAAAAGAAGAAGAAAGAAAAATATAAATTTTAGGATAAAATTAGTTTCCTTTTCCCCTTGTCTTCCAACCATTATTTTGCTGTTAGTTTTTTTTTTTTTGTTTGTTTTTTTGATTTTTTTTTAAATCTCTAGGAAAGAAATCCAGAATTTTCACTGGAATACACAAGGTGAAAAGGCATATAAAGCTTTATTTTAAATTTTCTTATTTTCATGCTCACAAAACTTTTGAGCAATGAATAACAGGTGGAAAATCACAGAATGTGAGAAAAGAAATAGAACAATTTAGCTGGTGTCAACTCCAGCCTAGAAAAAAATTTGCAGTTAAAACCTCGTAATATATATCAAAATATGTATATCACCATACATGAATCCAACTCAAACACACAAAAATTGGCTTTGTGAAAAATAAAGTCAGTCTCATTAATTCACCTTAGGTTCTTAAAATACATGTGTCATAGGTTCAGCAGCAGCAGTCATTTTTCTCCTTCTTGGTAGCTGGTGCAGCGCTGTGTTTTTGACTTCCGGCCTGGGAACAGCGCTGATGACACAAGTGGTTTCAGTTACTGCTTGCTAATGTTTTGGTCTGACCAAGGACTTTATGAGTCACATGCTCTGCCAGGGAGGAGGGGGAGCTGGAACGAAGCAGAGACAGGACACCTGACCCAAACTGGCCAAAGAGGTATTCCATGCCACAACATGTCATGCCCAGGATGTGAAAACAGAGAGCAGAGACCCGGAAAGGTGGGGGTGCACTGCGTGGTTAGGCTTGGTATCGGGTGGTATTGTATTCTTTTCCCTTGTATTTCTCTTATTATTATTATTAGTGGTAGCAGTAGTGGTTTGTGTTATACCTTAGTTACTAAACTGTTCTTATCTCAACCTGTGGGAGTTGCATTCTTTCGATTCTCCTTCCCATCCACCCGGGAGCAGGGGGAAGAAAGAGGGGGGAATGAGTGAGAGAGAAAACTGCGTGGCTGAGAGGTTTAAACCACGATAATTCTTTTTGGCACCCAACGTGGGGCATGAAGGGTTGAGGTGACGACTGGATTAATAGCCACTCGTCACAACGCTGATTTATTGGTTCTCAAAGTTGTTGCTCTTGATTCAATTGAGTTCATGGTTTCAGCCTGTTGTACCTTATTTACAGCCGGTATTTGTTATCTTAGCATTTTTCGGATATGGGTTTTGGGTTAAGGTTCTTGTTTCATTGTACTTTATTGCAATGGCTTGTAATACGGGCGGGCTCCAGAAGCAGGGGTGGGCAGGCTTGGGCATGGACTTGTACCTGGGTGCCTGGCAGCTCTTCACCATCCTGGCACTTGTCCTCCCCTCTGTCTTTACGAGTCTGTGGGGAGCCGAGGGGGGGCGGCCCCGGGAACCGCCGGTGACCAAACTGGCCTGGGAGTGCAACCCCGGGGACCGGGGGCCACTAAGGAGGTGGCAGAGTGGGTGAGCACCGCCTGCGAGCACAGCCCGGCGGCTGCGGAGCTGCGGGAGGAGGCGGCTACTGAGTGGCAGGGGGAGGTGGCGGCCGAGCCCAGCCCCGTGAGCCCGAGCCCCAGGACGATGCAGGAGACCACGTAGCAATTCCCAGCAAGGCAGAGGATGAAGATCTGGACTCAGACAAAGAGCAGCTGGTGATGAGAGACCCGGCAAGCACAGCAGCTACACCAGCCCCAGTGACAAGTACAACAGCCTCATTTGAGAGTTCTGAAGGGTTTGAGGGGCCTTTGGGTACCCTTGAGACCTGCCTGATGATTGTGATGGGGATCAGCATGGTGGCATGCATACACAGTGTGTTTTACCCACAACCATTTTGTCTGGTCCCCAGAGTTAAGCAGAGTGGGGTGTGGGCCTTGTCTGGGGTTAGTCTGCAATCTAGGATGACTAAGAGATTTTCCCCAAGGATGGACAGTCGTGAATGGCAGGGTGTGTGGGACAGTATGGGCAAGTATCTAGTCCACTGGGCCCCTCCAGTGCTTTGGAAGCATCGCAGATGGAAGGCAGCTGTGTGGAGTCCCCAGTGACAAGGTGCAGAAACTGCTGGAGGGGAAGGTGAATTATTTTGAGTCTGGTGTGCCCATGATGCTTCAGGCCATCAGGGCAGAGATGCAACATACCGATGGACTTATGATCGAGGGGTGGACTTAGCAATGGACACTACTGCCCAGGTTATTCGCTAGTGTGAGCACTGCACACAGCCTCTCCTGCTCTGAAAGGCTGTTACAAGAGATGGATCTTGACGTCACGGACCGAATGGAGTCAGCAGCTTTGTAGGGATTGGTCCATAGACTAAGGGATGATCTCTCTCCCTCTGTGTGTGTGTGTGGATGTACATATATATATGTGATAGTATATTGAAAATGTGGGATCTGAGCATGACGTGAATGGTATGGAATAAGGGATGGATACTGTCATGGGTTCAGCAGCAGCAGTCATTTTTCTCCTTGGTAGCTGGTGCAGCGTTGTGGTTTTGATTTTGGGCCTGGGAACAGCGCTGATAACACCAGTGTTTTCAATTACTGCTTGGTAATGTTTTGGTCTGACCAAGGACTTTCTGAGTCTCATGCTCTGCCTGGGAGGAGGGGAAGCCGTGAGGAAGCAGAGACAGGACACCTGACCCAACTGGCCAAGGAGGTATTCAGTACCACAGGATGTCATGCCCAGGATGTGAAAACAGAGAGCAGAGACTTGGAAGGGTGGGGGTGCACTGCGTGGTTGGGCTTGTTATCGGGTGGTGAGCAGTTGTATTCTCTTTCCTTGTATTTGCCTTGTCATTATTTTTATTGGTGGTAGCAGTAGTGGTTTGTGTTATACCTTGTTTTCTAAACTATTCTTATCTCAACCTGTGGGAGTTGCATTCTTTCGATTCTCCTCCTCATCCTCCCGGGAGCGGTGGGAAGAAAGTGGGGGGAGTGAGTGTGTGAGAAAACTGCGTGGCTGAGAGACTTAAACCACGACAACATGAAACAATATTTCCTGAAAGGAGAATGTCGGTATAAATTTTTTGTTTCTTGGCTAGTACATAGTGTTATAAAAAATATACAGGAGGTATAAGAAAAGCCAAGCTTCATCCTTATATGTAAGTTGCTTTTCAGACCAATGGTGGGGAAGATGTTGAAAGGGGAAAAGTGTGTTCATAAAACTAACGTATCCAATTTTGATGTTCTGATATATAATAATCTGCATGCCATGCAGAATATGATATCTAGGTACTTCTTTCCACTTGGTCTTCCTTCCACCAAAATCTCCTCTTTTCATGCCTTGATAGTTGTAAATTACATGTTATCAACTTAAACAGGCTGACCAAGACTTCTTTGATGTCAGGAGCCCTGATGATTTTTCTCTTTACTTGGCTGTCCACTGATGTGAGTGTTGGAGGTAGATGGGAACTAAACATGCTTGTGATGAAAAATCAAGTAGTAACATCAGTAAATGGAAGGGCTTTAAAGATAAAGCATTTTTTCCTAAGTTATGAAGATATGCTAAAAGAGTGACTAATGACTTCCAATCACAAAATATTTACCAGATAATATAGTATTTTAGAAATTTTCATGATTTTTATGTCAGGGATTTCATTTTATACATTCTTCAAAGCTCATTGCTCTCTTGCTTTCAGGTATATCTGAATAGAGTTGAAAGCCTACCCAGGTCAACTTCCAAACATAACGAGTAGTTCCCTAGATAAAGGAGAAACTGCAGAAATACCTCTGGAAAAAATTATCACAGGTATTACCACAGCTTTACTGGTTAGTGTCTTTCATAACAGTTCTTCCACATGACAATAGTTTTGGTTTTGTTTTGTTTTCTTTTCTTTTCTTTTTTTCCCATGAAACCAAGTTTCTTTTTTATTCTCTCTTTTTTTTTTAATGTTTTGTGTTTTCATAACATATGTCAATGTTATGGTACTCTTTCCAAGTGCAACAGAATACAGTGTAACATAATTTACCTTCTTGAAGTATTTTGGATTCATATTTCGGCTTCCTGTCACTGAAGAGTTTAACAATATTTTGACATTTGCTTAGAAATCCAATTACTTCATTTTTTTGAAATTGAGACCACAGAAAGACTGTGTCTTCTAGCTTCTAACCTTGAGTTAGTCTGCCCTGAGGAAATTTTCCTTTGATTCCCTTTGATGCTACAGCAATTTCTTCTCTATGCAAAGGAGCTTCCTGTCTGTGCAGCTATCAAACTTCTTGAAAATGGCTTAAGGCTTTTCCTTGAGGCTGTTTCTCTCATCAACTTACTGTGAAGTCGAGAGTAGAGGCAAGTTTGACCATACCCGTGACAAGAATTTTACATACCTCATAACTTCTGTTTTGAAAACAGTTTCCTCAAAGTTAATTCTGATCAGGGCTTTGAGAATTTCCCTTAATTCCTTACTTAGGTATCCTCAGATGTTGATTTATGAAAAGAAATGGTTTGTCTGTGTTGGCTGATTGATACACTCCGACTTTACAGCACTGACTCCTTGGCGCATGGATAGCTGAATTGTGAATTGACATCTGAACTGTCCTGTAATGTAACATTTAAAAATAAACTGTCACTGACTCCAGTTTGCCTTACCATCCAGAATTTGCCAAGCTATGGTGTTTTCACCTATCAACCCAAACTTTTAATCATTTTTGGGTCTGACTGTAAAAGACTCAGAATATCAATTTCACTAAAATGTCACCCAAGATCAGTGTGTGAAATGCTAAAGCATTATTATTATTTATGAAGCCACACTAGTCTTTTCAGCCCTTCCAATGTTATTGTGGCCACAACTTATTTCAGCCAGAGTCCAGTACTGAGCTAAACTTAAAAAAAGTGTATTGTATTGAAACAGTGGCAATATTGGAGAAACATTGCAGAATCTGTGGAAAATCTTTAAAGCTCGGAATACCCTATATTCAGTTTTCAGTTAAGGTAATAACATTCTTAAAAACAACATTATTATTGATTAGTTAAAATGAATGGCAGATATCAATGAAATCCATTATTAGGAAAATGTCAGTTTGGCTGACTTTTTTAAACTGAATCACAGCACAACTTGCAATCAGGATGCAGTAATAAGGGATGAGCCAAACCAAAAGATTGCAGTACTGTAAAAAAGGAGTCAAAGTAATAAATCCAAATATTTTATTGTTTATTCCCTGAATAATGTAATCCATAAAAGAGTATTTCTATAATCTTCCCTAGAAATTTCTACATTAAATCAGAGCAGAGATTTACCTAATCCAATATTACCTACTTCCTGTCATGTACGTGGCCTTTATTTTGACCAAGCAGGAACCTCATTCACCTTGCTCTTGAACTACAGTATTTCCTTTCAGGGACACCAGAAAAAAATGGTAATATAATTTTTAGTAGATATTAATTAGTTCTGCGATAAAAAGAGAGATTTAACTTAAGCCAGTAAAAGCTTTGATACTATTTTTAAAGACAAAGCTTTCAGAAATTATTTTTCATTAGGATTTTAACAGACTAATAACCCTGGCCATATTCTTCATCTTTCCTTCTTTAGAAGATTGTCATGGTTTAAGCCCAGCCAGTAACTCAGAACCATGAAGCCTCTCGCTCACTTCCCCACCTCATACCTCCACCTGCTCCCAGAGGGATGGGGAGGAGAATCAAAAGAATGTAAGCCTCACGGGCTGAGATGAGAACAGTCCAGTAACTAAGGTATAACACAAAACTGCTGTTGTTACCACCAATAATAATAATGATAAGGGAAATAGCAAGGGAAGAGAATAAAACCGCTTACCACCCGCTGACAGATGCCCAGCCCAACCCAAGCAATGATCTAGCCCTTCTGTGTAACTGTCCCCAGTTTATATAGTGGGCATGACATGATGTGGTATGGAATACCTCTTTGGCTAGTGTGGCTCAGGTGTCCTGTCTCTGCTTCTTCCCAGCTTCCCCTCCTCCCTGGCAGAGGGTGAGACTCAGAAAGTCCTCGGTCAGAGTAAACATTACTTGGCAACAACCAGATACATCGGTGTTATCAGTATTGTTCCCAGGCTGGAAGTCAAAACCACAGCACTACACCAGCTACTAAGAAGGAAAAAAACGACTGCTACTGCTGAAACCAGGACAAAGATCTAAATATTTTATAAGAGGGTTTAAATAATATTTTCTTGAGAAAACAGACATACTTATGGCATAAATGACCCACCTGTTAGATGTTTTATCTCTGAATGATGGATACTAATTTGTGACATATAGGGAATGTCTTATAGATGTACATGCAAGGGATGAAAACCTGGCTCCATTGAAATCACTATTTCAATGAGACTGGAATTTTTCTGTCAATGCTTCAACATGCTATCAGTCATCATAACCATGCAATCAGACTTTTTTCCACCTTTTATATCAGCAGAAATATTGCCAACCTCCTGTCAAATCAGACAGGTAATCTGTAATGGATTTCCTAGGAATTATACCTGCCGGTAGTTCCTGTTCATTATATTGTTGGTTTATAGAAACAAAACTTTCTTTTCTTGAAGTTACAGTTTCTTAAAATACTGAGTGGCACAGGTGAAAAAAACCCCACCAAACAATCCAAAAAACCAAAGCATGGCATTCTTTGATAAATTCTATTAGAAGATTTTATTCTACAATTTTGGTTTGGCTTAATGATCTGATTGCCCCACCACACCCCCAACACCCCACTTTAATGTATTTCTAAGCTAATCAGACTACTTTTCAAACAGATAAATTTTCACCCTCACAATACTTACTCTACACATATGAATGTGTTCCAGTCCTTCCTAGATGTATTTTTAGCAGTAATATGTAAGATTAGAAACTGTTTATTTTTCAGTTCACATACACAAACACTTGGCATTGCATGTATCATTAAAACTAATGGAGTCCTGACATACTGCCAGACTTTTCCTTTCATTGTCTAAGGCTTGTTTTTCTCAGTGAGAATTCAGTTGGACTTTTGCCATTAACTTCAAAGTAGAAGTAGGTCCTTAGAATTATATTATTTTTCTGAGTTTTCAAGTTTCTATAGCAAGTGACTTTGTTAATTGAACCATGTCATCTTTTTATTTCTCTGTTGACTATTTCTTCAAAGTTAATAATTGAACCAGAGTTTTTTAATACTGTTTATGTTCATGACGCTTTTTTTGTTGTTTTCCCTCTCTCAATTTAATAGCCAATTCAGAGTTGTGATCTCTTTAGTATCCTAGCTTTCTTGTCAAATTAGCTCACGTACATCAAACACTTAGTGTCTTCTACCAAATCATCTATGTATCTGTGTACTACTACCCACAGGTAAAATGCCTTAGCTCTTAGCATGCACACACTTCTACAGCTGAAGAAATCACTAATGTTTACTTCATGAAACATGGCAAAAATTTTCTAGTAAGGCTGAACAATGATCTCATGCAGTTATTGGTCATTTATCATGTAGTCACATGGAACATTGATAGATTATTGGCATTCTCACACCTTTCAGCAAAGTAGTGTATAGACTATGCTTAGTGTCATATCCATTGTAAAAATGCCTCAGTACTTGGGACATTGAATATTTGGGCAATGACAAACAACTTTCTGTAGTTTCACAGCAGAACTACACTTCACTTCCTCAGGATATAGTTTTAGTAGGTTTTCCTGCAGTTAAAAATACAGAGCAGAAAATATGTAACTTCCATTTTAATTGCGTTACTGTGTTAATGGTGCCTAAAATCTGAAGAATATGGTATAATTACATTAACTTTGTAAAGGATTATATAATTTAGTGAGGGATCAATTTAATTTTGTCATTCAGGTTCCGTAATGAGCATTAAATGGGTGTGAAAAAAATTGTAAGATAAACTTTTAATTAGGCTCTCTTCTATTCAGGTTTCAGAAAGAGCTCTTCAGTGATATCAGATTTATCACTTTCATTGCACTTCTGAAGCATTACTTGGCATTTCAGACCCAAGTGTCTCTGTTTTTGAACATAATTACATCCTGTAACCCTTCTAGACTGTTCAGGATAGCTTTTGTGAACAAATCATTAATGAACTGGTAGATTATATATGGCTATGCTGGTGTTACCATACGAGGACATTACATCATAAAGAAAATAGAACACATGTTCAAAAAAAAAAAAAAAATTCTTATATAGTAGAAAAAAGAATGATGAAAAATGAAGCAAATAATGGGTGTAGCATTGAAAAAAATGTTTTTTGCTTTCATTTAGGAAATCTTGCTGCATTTCTCACCATACGAGCAGAAAAGAAAAAAATAGCATATTATTGCCTTGACTAGTTTATCATATGGTGCTTTTCATATGAAACATAAACATCTTTTGTTTGCATCTTTTTTATTAAATCATGTAGATAAATAGGTTTTTATGTCCCTGGGAGTTTTCAAGTGTGCACAGTTCGTTTATGTCATCTACTATCAGTCAGTCACATTGCTTTCTGCTTCACAAAACGAAGGACTGCACCATTTGCTTCCTAATTTTTCCTATTTAACTTTTTAATAAACACTGAATGGAGAGGTAGTAGCTGTCTTACCTCTGTTCTACTAGTCATGAGCAAATACATTTTTGGCAAGCTATTGCTCACAGCCTTCTTTAACAAGCAAACTCAATGGAAAATATCAACTGACTTCAGGGATCTAGAATGAAGAATTTCAGTACAGAAGGTGGGTTTTGTGTCAGTGGTGTACCTTTCAATGGGAACAGAGTTAGACCATTTTTCTCTTAAAATTCAAAGTTATAAGGTTTAAATACATATTATATTTTATATGGGATAGATCTACACCGTGGCCTTGAAGATTAAGGGTTATATTTCTTGGTGAAACTCTGACTGACATGCTGTGGGTCTCAAGACAAACTGACAAGCTTTGACTCTCTATAAAAAAGTTGCAACTCTGAAGAAAATAAATCATTCTTCTTTGAAAAATGTTGTAAAGAAACACACCACCTCTCCTTGCAGCTAGGAACAAGAAAAGTGTGTTTAAATAAGTTCTATATCTCAAACAAAACAAGCCTTGTTCCTTCTTGAACCAGGGGTAACAGCTAGGTTTAGAGAAAAATACAACAAGAAGACTTTGAATGAATTATTTCAAAAACTCTAATGTGAAAAACATATTGAAGTTTTACTATAGTTTAAACATTCCATAGAGCATCATCTTGGAAAATTCAAAGGAGATGTTCACAAGAAAAGCAAAAAGTTTATGTTTGCTTTCATGCCAGCTCATTTGTCAGATGACAATAGAAACTTCTGAGATCTGTGGTGCCAGGACAGATATGCTCTAAAGTCTGTCTTGGGTAAGGTTTTTTTTTTCAATTTCTTGTCATACACTCCCATGGAACCTTGGCTTTCACAAGGATTTGGCTCCTCACTCAGACCCAGGGAGATGTAATTTACCCTGATCCAGGTTTCCGGCAGGGCTCAGGGATCCCACACTGCTTACAGCAGATTCAGCAACATAAAACTCTTAGAAGCAAAAGCTCCCAGGGTTCCTGCTGAAGACACGGCAGCCCAGGAGCTGGCGCACCATTTGAAGATACTAATTGCTTTAATTAGGTTGTTCATAAAAGTTTCCACAGTTCAGCAAATGTTCAAATTTGCAGTACTTCATATTGTAAATTCTAATTCCTTTTTTGACTCTTCTCTTTTTTTTAATGTAAATTTCCAACTATCTCTAAAGTATTGTTTCTAAGGTGTGTGATCTCTTTTCTTGCTGGTCTCAGTCTACCTTGTTGTCTGTTTAAAGACATTCTTAAATAATATACATTTCATATCAAAGTTTCTGGAAAATCACAGTGTTCAGAATAAAGGCTTGTTGTGGTTTAAGCCTAGCTGTAACTCAGAAAAAAACACAGCTTCTGGAGTCTCCCCTCCCCTTCCTCTCCCCATCCCAGCTCCCAGAGGGGTGGGGAGGGGAATCGAAAGAATGCAACTCCTACAGGTTGAGATAGGAACAGTCCAGTAACTAAGGTATAACACAAACCACTGCTGCTACCACCAATAATAATGATGACCAGGGAAATACAAGGGAAGAGAATACAACCGCTCACCACCCGACTACCGAGCCGTGAACTAACTCTGCCAGGTCCCTGCCCCCAGTTTTCCATCCTGGGCACGACGTGCTGTGGTATGGAATACATCTTTGGCTAGTTTGGGTCAGCTGTCCTGTCTCTGCTTCCATCCGGCTTCCCCTCCTCCCTGGCAGAGCATGAGACTCAGAAAGTCCTTGGTCAGGCCAAAACATTCTAAGCTATAACTATAAACATTGGTGTTATCAGCGCTGTTCCCAGACCGAAAGTTGAAAACACAGCACTGCACCAGCTACCAAGAAGGAGAAAAATGACTGCTGCTGCTGAACCCATGACAATGGGCTCCAGAGATGGTAGGGAAATTCATAGGAAAAAATTGTATTGTCTGACGGTGAAAGCTCATATAGTAAATCTGACTCAGAAACTCCCTGAGGTGCAAATTATTGGAGGTTCAATTAGACACACAGAAATAAGACTTGACATTTTCTGATATTGTTCTCCATATATCTAGCTTTGATCATGTTAGGAATCAACATGAGAGCATGATGAACCTTTAGTCTGATTCAGCATGACAAATCTGCTAACAAATAATTTTTGCACAGAGTTGTGTAATCTAT
Organism: Ara ararauna; assembly: GCA_028858755.1. NCBI lineage: Eukaryota > Metazoa > Chordata > Aves > Psittaciformes > Psittacidae > Ara > Ara ararauna. Next base: position 43,507,973 of record CM054379.1, on the reverse strand, counting down.
TTGATTATTTTGATATCCAATAATGGTTAAGTAATTTCCTACCACTAAGCTGTGGTAAGAGGTCTGATAAATTAGCAGGACATCATCATTATGGGGTGATGGATTTAAAACAGGGGGAGTTCAGGTTAGATATAAGGAAGAAGTTCTTTACTGTAAGGGTGGTGAGGAGCTGGAATAGGTTGCCTAAAGAAGTGGTAACTTCTCCATCCCTGGCAGTGTTCAAGGCCAGGTTGCACAGAGCCTTGGGCAGCATGGTCTAGTGTGAGGTGTCCCTGCCCATGGCAGGGGGGGTTGGAACTAGATGATCTGAAGAACCCAATTCCATGAGTCTATGATTATAGCTGAAGAATACTATTAAACTGGATACCAGTGGAGCAAAGAGGGAAGTATGCTTGTACATAGAACCACCCAAGCAGCAAAAAGTCCGAGGTAAGGAACAGGATAACAGTAACAAAAAGCCACGATATACTGCAAATAGGTAGAACATCCTGATGAATACTCAAGAAACATGACTGGCAGAACCAAAAGGAGAAGCAATAATGGGAGCAGCTGAGGCCTGCCTTTTGGGAACTGCTAAGCTTTCACTCTTGAGGGGGAGCAAGAAGCAAAAAAAAACATCATTCATGAAGAGGAAAAGTAGACAAGCTCACTTGTGGAGGATTTCTCAAGTTTGATCATTTTAACCTCAGCAAAAGAACCCACAAGGAGTGTAGCCATTTCACTAGCAATATTCTATCAGCTCCATGGTATTGTACACTAACAGCTGATTTTGGGCATAAATTATTAACAGCTTTGTGTTTGTATTGATGATGATTAATATTGTGCAAAAAACTAGCCATCAGCACAGAATATGCTGTTAATGAATGAACTTAAAGTTTGAAGTTGAAAACTAGTATCACTTATCAGTGTTCGAAACACTCCTATCACAGTAATCTCTGGTTACCTGATTCATACAGATATATCTTTTTGCAAATATTCAGTTCCAGCATTCTCTATACCTACTTCAAAGCAATCAGTAGAATAAAGCAAAATTTAAAGAAGGCAGCTTGAACACAAATTACCATGTCTGTATTAGGCTAAAAACTAAAGCAAAATTTTAAAGCACTGTATAAATGTGTTTTATAAACAGTTTTCCTACAGGATTAGTATGGAAAAAAATCCTTACTATTTTTAAAATGGTGCACATGATATGTTTGTGAGTAATGAAAGAGGACTGTTCATGGATGCAGATAAAATTTCTTTCAGACCTGTATCTGAAGGGAAAATCTCCATCAAACAGTTTTTGGCATAACATATTTCCATGTGAATAGTAACATTATCTAGCCTTCTCTCCTCACCTCATCTGTCCTTTATCTTGAGTTCTGTCTTGTTTCTTTTGATTAGAATTTACTATTTGAGTGAGAAAGCATTTTGATGAGGAAGAGAAATCTGCCTTTTCTGATTAGATTAACAAGAAGGCAGTTGGAAAAATTATGATAATTCTGCTTCCTAAATCAGCAAGTAGATAAAGCACCATAATTTTCATTGCAGAAGTTAGATCACAAAATATTTGACATTAAAAAAATTAGTGCACTCTCCAGCAACCGTATATTCATGCCATTGTAAGCTTCATTTCAGTGTACAATGTCTAAGTTTACTCATCATGTGAACACCCGTTATTTCTTTTGCCAAAGAAAGAATGTTAATGCTGCATGAAGAAGACCTATACATAGCTACGTTACTGAAAAATAATAATACACAATTTCAGAAATTACTTTATTCACTTTTTTCATTAATTAATTTTTACTTCTTTGATTAATTACATATTTTACAGGAAAAGCATTAATCTGAATTAGTAACAATTTAATTATCAGGCAAGAAAATGTTTGGTATTTTTCAGTTGAATTGCCTTCCCTATTCCTTCTTCTTCTTCAGCTCAGCTGCGAGTTAACCAGAAGTTCTATGGAAAAGAGCCTATCATCTAGCTGTGACTGCTCAGAAATTAAGTTCTTTCCTTCAGGTATGCATAATTTTCTCTCTGAGGCTTTCAGGAGTATCTCTCACAGATAATTTGCAGACAGTAAATGCAATTTCTGCTCTCAGCAAGAGGAGGCCCAGCTGTGCACTAACCAGGCAGAGTAGGGATTCAGTCTCATGGTGGCCTGAGTTGGGTTTCACTGGTTGAAACCCTGCACTGGGGCCAGTGCTTGCTGCCTCCCCTGTTCCAGCTTCATCTCTGGGGGTGGCCCCACTGGGGAAGGATTGACACTCCCTTCTCCCATTCACTGCCTGACAAATCATTGCCCTTTGTGTGCCTGGGGCTGGGGGACTAACGATGATGAAAGCATGAGGATAGCCCAAAGAAGTTCTCCTGCAATGGGGTATTTTGTGCAACAGTTCCATTTTATTACTGAAGCTCTCCTGTGATAGACACGAAGTCCATTCCTATGCAATGTGTGTCATATAATTCACTTTCTAAATCAGTCACCACTTGACCTGACTAGTTATTTTTCTGCTGAAAAAATGGACATAGAAAAGAATAGTTTCTATATGTTCAATACTGAAGTAGAAAATCTCTGGTTTGATTGGAATAATTGCGCCACTTTGAATTTGGTTCACAGAAAGAACTTCAAAGAATGATGAACAGCCAAATAAGTGACCTCATGACAATCTTCTTAATAGAATAAATTAGGAGAAAATATTGTTTTAACAGAAGAGAATCACTAAAGTTGTCTGTAACAAGACACTTAATTATATTCATCAAGGGGAATTTCTTAAGGGACTTCTCTTTTCTTCATCTATGTAACTCATTTAACATAGTTCCTTCTTTTTAAAATGTGGTTGGGGAGATATACCAAACAGGATAAATTAGATCTAATTTCATCACACATATAAACTTTGTGAAAGTTCCAACCAATCAAGAAAGATGAAATCCCAAAGCTCATTTTGACTTTAATGAAAATAACACTTTATATTTGTGATGAGTGAGTAAATTCAGGTATAGTATCTTAATGACATACTCAAATGAAAGCTTGCCAATGGCATATAGTGTCCCCTAAATTAGCCCGATGTTTAGAATTACGAATAGAGAATACAGATTTTGGAAACAATCAAAAAAACCAAAAAAACCAAAACCAAAACCAAAACGAAAAGCCAACCTTATTTTATTGTTACTTTGTGTGTTTTTTTCCTTTTAATCATATGACTCTACATTTTAATTTATGAGCTACAGCACACTGGAAGTAGGGTCTACTATATATTCTATTAAAATAAAAAATACATTGCAGGATCGATGTATCCTACCTACTGAAGGATACATCTATCCTGAAGGTCTATCCTTCATCCTTCTCTTCTGAAGGTCTGAAGCCTAAGCTGCCCTCAGGACCTTAAAAATTACCTACACACACACAGAGACACATTGTCACATATGCATGTGCTTACATTAACAAACACACACAGAATATATATAAATTTTTATATTGCACAAAAAAGAGAAAAGAAATCCCTAAATCTACCTAATGCCAACTGTTTTAGCTTATATTCTCAAATTTTATGTACCTTGTTTTGTTCTTGTCAGAGACAACATGTTACACATAGGAGTTGTCAAGGAAGATGTGACCAACATAAATACTTCAGCTCCTACATATCAGTCCTGAAAGGTACTAAGTGCTGATGAAAAATTTTGAAGAACAGCAAGGACCTATAGGAGGAAGAAATTTCCCCCAAAGCCAGAGCTGATTTGATACTCTGCAAACCACTGATGAAAGACTTGTCACAGCAGGAGGCACACTAGAGGTAAGTACAGCAATCCAGTCTGCACCACAGATAATAACAAGTGTAACTAGGAAAAGACGATGGGTGATAGTAGCAGATTAGTCCCTTCTGAGAGGTACAGAGACACTCATTTGTCACCCTGATGTGCTCTCCAGAGGGGTGTGCTGCCTTCCAGGAACTCACATCAGGGATGTCACAGAGAGACTGCCAAGCCTTATACTGCTCACTGACTATTATCTATTGCTGTTATTTCATGTGGGCAGCACAGATACATCCATGACCAGTGTGAGAACTATCAAAGATTACTGAGCCATGGGACTGGCAGACAAGGATGCTGGAGCACAGGTAGTCTTGTCATCAATACTTCCAGTTGAATGGAGGGGGTTTAAAAGTGCCTGTTGGATTCTGGCAAATCAACGAATGGTTACAGGACTGGTGCCACAGGCAAGGGTTCAGCAACCTTGACCTTGGAACTCACTTTGAGAAACCTTGCCTGATGAGGTCCACCTCCCAGCGAAAGGGAAAAGTGTCTCCTGTCACAGGCTTGCCAAGCTGCTGAAGAAGTCTTTAAACTAAAGTTGCTGGGGGAAGAGAACCTCAATCCATCCCACTCCTGCCAGTTTGTGCCTGGAGAAGATGCCTGGAGAGGGATGACAGGTCAGCATGAGAGCACCTGAAGAGCAGCACAAAGAATTCCAGCCACTCCAGCCGATAGACCAGCACCATCAGGGGCCCAAATGAAATGCCTCTACGCTAATGCAGATTGCATGGGAAACAAGCAAGAGGAGTCAGAGGAGTGCACATGCCCGAAGGGCTATGACCTCATCGACATCACTGAGATGTAGTAGGATGCCTCCTGCAACTGGAGTGTTAGAATGGAAGGATACAAGCTTTACAGGAAAGACAGGCTGGGGAGATGAGGAGAGGGTGTCAGCCTCTATGTCAGTGACCAACTGGAGTGCATGCAGCTTCGCTTGGGGATGGATGAGGACATGACTGAGAGTTTATGTGTCAGGATGAAAGGGAGGGCAGGGACAGGTGGCATTACAGTGGGAGCCTGCTATAGGCCACCCAACTAGGAATACTGAATGGATGAGGCCCTCTATAGAAAGGCAGGTGCAGTCTCACGTTCACAAGCCCTCTTCCTCATGAAGGATTTCAATCACCCTGATATCTGTTGGAGGGACAACATAGCAGGGCAGAAGGAATCCAGATGGTACCTGGAATGCATTGTCAATAATGTCCTTCTCCAAGTGACAGAGGAATCAATGAGGAGAGATGCTATGGTAGACCTCACCAACAGGGAGAGACTGGTGGGGAATGTGAAGCTCAAGGGAAGCCTTAACTGCATTGACTGTGAAATGATGGAGTCCAAGATCCTTAGGGCAATGAGGAGTGTGTGCAAAAAGCTCGTTAACATGGACTTCAGAAGAGCAGACTTTGGCTTCTTGAGGGATTTACTTAGTGGAGTACCATGGGATAAAGCCTTGGAGGGAAAAGGAGCTCAAAAAAGCTGGTTAATATTGAAGGATCATGTCCTCTAAGATCAGGAACAATGCATCCTGACAAACAGGAAGTCTGGAAAGAATGCCAGGAGGCATGCATGAATGAACAAGGATGTCCTGAAGAAAATCCACCATATAAAGGAAGCCTACAGAGGGTGGAAGTAAGGATGGGTAGCTCGGAAAAACAGAGAGAAATAGAGCAGCAGTTAGAAAAGCTAAAGCCCTGACAGAACTGAATCTGGCCAAGCACACTGAGGACAAGAAAAACTTCTATAGGTGCATTTGAAAAGTCAAGTGAAAATGTGGGCTCCTTCCAGAGGGAGTCTGGAGACCTGGTCACCTGGGATGCAGAGAAAGCTGAGATAGCTAATAAGTTTCACAATTTGTTCTGCTGTATCTAATCACTTTACACATATAAAAAATGAGAAGCAAGAAAAGAAGCAAACCATAACCCTACTGGGTGCATTGAAGCTAGGAATGCAGTTTCCACAGCTAGAATACTTCACATCATAGAATCACAGAATGGTTTGGGTTAGAAGGGACATTAAAGATCATCTAGTTCCGAGAACCCTGCTGTTGGCAGGGATACCCCACTAGACTATCTTCTGCAGTACAAATAATTCATAATTAAGTTTTTTATTTAAGCTAGTCATATATCCACATAAATATATCATATTCTGAAATTTATTTATTATAAGAACTTAATTATATCCTCTTTTGCTCTATTTTGGAATTTAAAATTATCAGTTACAGCTGGTAGCATTTTATTATCAGAACAGTCTTCAAAAATTTTTAAAGCTCTTCATGATTTGTCTTCCTCTTGGGTATGTATGTTATTCAAAGCAGAGTTCATGTTTTGCACCCCTTGTATATGCTCTATTGTACATCTCCATGCAATTTCAAGGGGCGCAGTGAATAAGATGCTATTAGAGCAGATTGGAACCTAATATTCTGTAAGTGGACCCCTATCAAAGAGCTGTGTAATCTTACTTCTTTGTGATAAGTATTCTGCTGACATTTAGATTCATTTAATTGTCTTTATTTGCCAGTGTCACAGTTTTCAATAATTAAATAGAAGTCACTTTAAAAAATTAACAATACAGACCCCAATTTACATACAAATACTAGCCAAGGGCTCAATATTGATGGGGAGAATACTTCTGCAGACAGTGGTCACTGCTGAAATGGGCCCACACACCGATTTTTCAGGCTTATCATGGAATTGCTGTATTCACAAATTACAAACTCCTTCTGGGTGACCACACAACATCTTAAACTAGAATTATACTTAATTACTAATACTGTGTATCAGCATTTGATGGGCAGTCCTTTTTCATTTTACTCGCTGCTTGCTTTCTGATTCACTGCTTTATCAGTTTAGTACAATTTAGCAGCCTTAGAGAGTTTACAATTGGTTCCTGCCATTAATTAGGTTATAAATAGAAGAACATTAAGTGAGTAGATTAATGTCTAGCAATTAATTCTTCCATCTACTATTATTTCATGTGATTTTATTTTTAGTCCTTATACCATGTCTGCCAGTCCAAAGTTTCATATAGACACAGAGAATATAGCTGTGATTATAACCTGTGATTTATTAACGTTAGCCATTAATATAGTGAACAAAAAACATCATAAATTCCAGTGTTAACACTATGATAATGAGCTTCATTTGCACAGTATAAAGATTCATGTCTATCTGTATTCCTATTTAAATACACATCATACAACATATGGGAAACATTTGTGGTTTTACAGCCATTTCTGTCAAAACATGACATTAAGGCCCAAAGTATTTATATATATTACTGCTATTTATTTGTGGTTTTATCAAAAAACACTTTTAAATAACATTATTAGGCACTTTTGGCTACATAGAAAATTCTATAGATTTCTTGGAAAAGAAGATTGGATAAGTGTTGTTCATATTAGAGGTGAATAGACACTGAATAGTTATCTATAATGGAATTTTCATTCTCGGGGGGAAGTAAAAGTTCCTTCTGTTTTTCATCAGAACATAATCAAAACACATTATACTAACAATTTTGTCTGTTTTCAGCTCTATAGCTGCCAATCCCTTAGGAAAAGAAAGAACAGTTTTCAAAAAGCTACTGGTATTTACTGCTAAGTTTGTTTCCATCACTGACACAAATGCACTTTCAAGCACATTTGGGCAATATCTTTTTTATTTAAGTCCTTTTAGTGATTCCTAGGGAGACCTGTGGAAAATCGGTCTTCAAAAATTATGACATAGTTGCATGGGGTATATTTTGGACATTTATTCTTTTATTCATTATAAATGCAAACTTGTATGTCTGCATAGTAGTTTTAAACAGATTACCAAGTTTCATTAAACAAGTGACAATTTTAATATTTTAGCTTAATAGATTAGAAGAGCTATGGTTATTTTCTTTCATTTATGGTGAGCTCAAAGAAAAAACAAAATCTATACTCCATTTAACATATACTGCTATAGGCAAAACTGTAAATGTTACTTTTAATTCTTTCCTCTTGATCACAGAACCATAGAACCATAGAATAATTAGGGTTGGAAAGGACCTGAAGATCATCTAGTTCCAGCTGCCTTGCCATGGGCAGGGACACCTCACACTAAACCATGTCACCCAAGGATCGGTCCAACCCAGCCTTGAACACCACCAGCAATGGAGTATTCACAACTTCCCTGGGAAACCCATTCCAGTGCCTCACCACCCTTACAGTAAAGAATTTCTTCCTCATATCCAATCTAAACTTCCCCTGTTCAAGTTTGAACCCATTACCCCTTGTCCTATCACCACAGTCCCTAATCGAGAGTCCTTCACCAGCATCCTTATAAACCCCCTTCAGATACTGGAAGGCTGCTATGAGGTCTCCATGCAGCCTTCTCTTCTCCAGGCTGAACAGCCCCAACTTTCTCAGCCTATCTTCATACAGGAGGTAGTCCAGTCCCCTGATCATCCTCGTGGCTCTCCTCTGGACTTGTTCCAACAGTTCCATGTCCTTTTATGTTGAGGATACCAGAACTGTACACAGTACTCTAAGTGAGGATATTCTTGATGATATTCTAGGTATCTAGTTGATATTCCAGATGGTGACATGTTCCAAATCAAAGTCAGAAAACAGTTGCAGAACAAATATTTCAGTACCACTAAAACAGCAGAGGTACATGCTGAAAATTAAAACCATGTGCTTGTTTTCTTAAATGGTGCTAGAGTTTTAACTCCTTCTACAAAATCAAGTTTTATCAAGACCCTACACCTCCAAAAATGCCAAGCTTTGAAGAGTGATTAATAAAATTATATGAACTGTCTTGTTTTTTCATATGTAGTTTTCAAAAGGCAGCAATTATTTTAGACTATTGATTTGCTACATTATTATTCAAACAGAGGAAGATCTCTTGGACTCGGGAAACAAACCACTATTGCATTATACTAGAATAAAATTACATAGACTTTCATATACCATAATAGAGGATAAGAGGATGTTCCCTATGAGTTACGACCACATACCCAAGGTGTCGTGGTTTAAGCCCATCCGGCAACCCAGAACCATGCAGATGCTTGCTCACTTCCCCCCTTTTTCCTCCCTTCGGGAGCAGAGGGATGGGGAGGAGAATTGAAAGAATGTACCTCCCGCGAATTGAGATAAGAACAGTCCCGTAACTAAGGTATAACACAAACCACTCTGTTACCACCAATAATAATAATGACAAGGCAAATAACAAGGAAAGAGAATACAACTGCTCACCACCCGCCGACAGATACCCAGCCCCACCCAAGCAGTGATCTAGCCCTTCCAGGTAACTGCTCCCAGTTTATATAGTGGCATGACGTGCTGTGATATGGAATACCTCTTTGGCTAGTGTGGGTCAGGTGCCTGTCTCTGCTTCCTCCCAGCTTCCCCTCCTCCCTGGTAGAGCATGAGACTCCGAAAGTCCTTGGTCAGACTAAACATTACTGAGCAGCAACTAAAAACATCGATGTTATCAGCGCTGTTCTCAGGCTGGAAGTTAAAACCACAGCACTGCAACAACTACTAAGAAGGAGAAAAAATGACTGCTACTCCTGAACCCAGGACACCAAAGTTTTAAGAAAAAAGTTAAGACTTTGATTAGGGCTTGGAAAAAAAGAAGAGTTTAAAAGTTTGAATGTAATATATGGAGTTAATTTTTACTCCTTACATTTATTTTTACTTGTTACATACATTTGATATGTAAAGCAGATACACTTTATATATTAATACAATGCATAATGGTCCTTCATGCATTTTTTTACTTTTTTGTTTATCATCTTATGCAGGATCTCAGCTAACCTGAAAATTTAAATTATATAGATTTTACTGCTGTAAATTTTTCTGTACTTTGTGTAACTCAGACTATAATTTATCTAACACCTCTATTTAGAATAGAACAGTTGTAACATCTGAAGAAATAAGATTGTATGAAGTAACAGTGCATGCTGCATAGCCTATTTTTAGAAGGAAAGAGGAAATGGGGCCTCTATGAATATCTGAGTCCAGTGTGATTTAAAAACCTTACTTAAATGTCAATTAGAAAAGAATGTATAGCCTTTAGTTACAATATATGAATAAAAAAGCTTGACATTGCATAGTGTCATCCATCACTGACACTCTTCGAGCTGGGCATTGCTAAGGTGGGGTTGCTGAGATGCAGTTATCAAAGAAACAAAAAATGAAAAGGTAGACTTCTACTACCTTTATCTATTAAGTTGTATTCTATGAGTTCAGAAGGACGCTTCAGTTCCAGAAAAGGCTGAGAAGAGCTTCTAAAATCATTAAATAAACAGCACAATACTTTTGAAAGTTGTACCTTGTCAAACATTCAGAAGTGATTTAAAGGACAGCTGTTAACAGAAAAACACGAAAGGATGAACAAGTAGAACATCTATAGAGGTGGACAAGAAACTGCTCCAGGGAATAGTTTCTAGGGAGGTTTGTCCATTTTCTTTTCTGTCTTTCCATTTGCTTGTAGAAAGCAAGTAGAGAAATGCCACAAGAATTGCTTTTTCATATTTTAAATTGTTTTATAAAATAAGTTTGTTCTCTTAACTTTGTCTGTGATGTCTACTGTGATCAGACCAGTGCCAATCTCAGGCAACTGGGAAACGATACACAATGTAAGTATATCAGTATATAGACATGCATCAGAGACCCATATTGAGCAGGCTATTAATGAGAGTTTTGTATGAAGGGATTTGTCTAAATGCTGGGAATATCAGAAGAAGATAGAAGATGTAAAGATTCATTTAGGTAATCTACAATAAGAACACAAACCATGATCACACAAATTTTTGAGGTGAGACATTAAAGACAGAGGTTTCCATTATTTTGAAGCTCAAAGCAGGATGAAATAGATAAGAGCCTTGTGAATTAGAATAGGCTAAGGGTTACATTTTTAGGGCTGTCTTCTTGACTGTAATGACAAATGCAACCTGAAAAATTACAATATTCAGAGCAAGGCTAGCTCTGTGCTATGAAGACACAGTGATAGGATTGTTTTGATGTTTAGAAATTGTACAGACTGTGATGTTTAGAAATTGTACAGACTGCATTAAATTGGAAAAGTTATAGAGCAAATAAATTCGATGATGGCAAAACACGCTTCACTGAAAAATCCAACCTGATTCCTGAAGTCTGCAGTACAAAAAATTCAGTTAGATTACCTAATTTTTGAGATGTATTGAGACTATATAAGTAATTTTGAACAGTTATTTGACAGTTTACTGATAAAAATTTTTTGGCTACTGGAAGAATCTAATATTTGCACCTTAATTTTCAAATGGAGGGTTATATTTGGAATGCTATCGAGCTAAACTGGTAGGTTAAATTTGGTAATAGTACAGGTATACACACCTACACAGACAGTCACAGACACAAAAAGCAAACAGAAAGAAATCCCCTGAGAACAGTAGATGGGACATTGATCAAACACTTGGATTAAAGTTTGGTTGTGATTGATTTCCAACTCTGTTCACAAAGCCACCATCAAAAAAGAGTAGGACAAAATAAATAGTTCTTTCTCTAGCATGATGACAAATACATTACTCTGAAATAGCAGTTGTACTGAAAATAATTCAGTAAAGATGTTTTCCATGCAAACTGTCTTGAGAAACACATGAATCTTTTCAAAGCCTGAGAAGGTGTATCACTGTTGTATTTACAGTTTCTATTGCTGTCTAAAATGAATATACTTATAATACCCCAAAAATAAAATAATAATAATAAAAAAAAATCAGGGAAAAATACATGAGCAAGTACTTTCACACTGACAAGACAGCACTTGCTATCCAAAATCAAGGCAGGATTTCTGTAGCACTTTTTGATAATTAACTGTGCATGTACGTGACCTGAGAAATGAACAGTTACTTAAAAATAAATTTGTCATTGAAAGTAGTAAACCAACAAAGTTAAAACCTGTATGTTTGTAAAACTGTAGAAAAATTCTAAGAAGTCTGTATTCTATAACTGTATAAAAGCACTAAAAAAACATATATAGTTTCAATACTTTTTCTGGTTTCACACTGTTGTTTAAAATTGAAAAAGTCTAAAATAAGGACATTTCATGATGACAAAAACACACTTTGCTGAAAACCCCATTGGAGCCCTGAAGTTTACAGAAAATATTTTACACATATTGCCCAGTTTTACAGACGCATAGATTCCATGTATTAAATAGCTGTACAAATATTTCTTGCTCTTTTATGGGAAATAAGATTTTTGTATGTATATCAAAGGAGATAAGACAAATTTTTGGCTAAATGTTATCTTAGTCTTTCCTTTTTTTGGAAATATAATTGAATGCTTACTTTAATTTATTTATTTATTCAAAAAATAAGTACTTCAAAACATTAATGTAGGTAATTGATTCTTCAAACCTTCTGACAGAGAATATTCCATTTTAGTGGCCTTTGATTCTTCATTAAGCAACACCCACAGCTCCCTGTTCATCCAGTTTCCAAATTCTCCATTAACGTATATTTTTAATTACTTTTAGAATTATACTAGCTGGCACACCTACAGACATTTGCTACTTCTAATTTTCCAGTGTGAACAAATAATTTCAAATGTCAAGTATTCTCTTATAAAGGTTCTCAGCAGGACCATATATAAACTTATTCACCAATTACTCTATAAGTACCTAATATATTCTTGTTTTACTGGAACATTACAAAAGATAATCGTAAATGACATTTTAAAGAGTCGATTAAATTAATTTTAATTAGATCATTAATTTCACTGCTGAATGTTTTGAAATACTTATGGATGCTTTACACAGGAAAACTAACTTCCAGAATCAGATCTGTACACAAATTTAAAAGACAAATCGTTCAGCTTAATATGAAGATCCAAGTGACATATTATGATGAAGAATGTAAATGCCTGCACTAGATTTTATTCAGACTTGGCAAACTTAAAGCCAAAGTTGCAACCACAGAACCCCAAATAATTTCTTAACCATTCCTCTACAGTCCATTGGAACAGAACTTTCACACATAAGCTTGCCTGCATGTCATGTTAAAAGGCAAGAAAATTTGGCAGAAAAAAAAAAACAAACCCTGGCATTACAGTTGATCCTCAGATATTAGAGGGGCTGGGTGTGGCTAGGCTTAGATTCTGAGTGATGCCCAATATACCACTATCAGTCCAGTTGCATTCAATATGTTGAACAATCACATTTCTGAATGCACTAATAGCACACTGCGCCTTCAGTCTAATCATGCTCATGAACTAACATGGCCACACTGAAGGATTTGATAGCTTTCAATGAGAAAACTATTCCTATTAGGTACTTAAACTGTGCTGTTTAGTAGAGCAACAGATACAGGTTCTTGTCATGGTTTAAGCCTCTCAAGCAGCTCGCTCACTCACTCCCCCCTCTTTCTTCCGCCTGCTCCTGGGGGGATGGGGAGGAGAATCGAAAGAATGCAACTCCCACAGGTTGAGATAAGAACAGTTTAGTAACTAAGGTATAACACAAGACCACTACTGCTACCACCAATAATCATACAAGAGAAAATACAAGGAAAGAAATACAATCGCTCACCACCTATACCCAGCCCGACCAAGCAGTGCACCCCCCCACCCTTCCCGGTCTCTGCTCTCTGTTTTCACATCCTGGGCATGACATCCTGTGGTACTGAATACCTGTTTGGTCAGTTTGGGTCAGGTGTCCTGTCTCTGCTTCCTCCCGGCTTCCCCTCCTCCCTGGCACAGCATGAGACTCAGAAAGTCCTTGGTCAAACCAAAACATTACCAAGCAGTAACTGAAAGCACTGGTGTTATCAGCGCTCTTCCCAGGCCCAAAATCAAAACCACAGCGCTGCACCAGCTACCAAGAAGGAGAAAAATGACTGCTACTGCTGAACTCATGACAGATCTTTTGGATTGCCAGTGATAAATACACTGCCTGCAAAAGCACATGTAAATAATGGGTTATACAAACTCACAATAAAGTTATGAATAACACAGCCTGGCATTAAAATATAAAAGCAAAAAGTGAAAAGTAACTCTATATAGAGATCCCTGATTTTCCCGGGGAAGTACTTAACACAGCGCAAGTCTTACCCAAAGGTATCCCTATGGGGGGGGCAGATTAGCCCATTGACTAGTCCCAAGAGTCAAGGGTAATCTGCTGATGGTATTTTCCTCCACTCATCTAGGATGGTGTTTTCCCCAATATTCCCCATTTCTTGGGCCATTTTATGCTATTTTTCACCTTCAAGGTGGAGCTTGAGTGACTCTAGTCATGCAAACCTGTATTAATATTGGTGTAAAATTCTCTCGTTTTGCTTTTAAAGGTATATACCACAAAGAATTCAAAGAGCATGCTCAAAGAGGGGTGATCTCACTTTGGAAGTGGGTAGCATTAGAGACTGAGGTGTGTTTTTGTATCATAATGCATTAAAATGCATTATATTGAAGCAAAGTTTGCAGAAAGGACAGCACATTGTCAAAAGATCACAGTCTGTTGGCACAGGGTAGCAATTATGCAGTTTCTCAGTTTCTACTACCACCTCGTTTCCATCTCTGCTGGTGTTAGGACGCAGCGTGGCCACAGAATCTCCACTCTGCTCCATCCTCCATCAGTGTTGCCGGAGTAACCGCTGTGGAGTGCACATTCCTGGTACACTAGGTGTAGTTGCATCTTCCCCTGAAAGTCCATTTTCCTTTTATGTGTGAACAAAGCTACATTTTAAATATAAGTTTAATTTCTAATTATTCCATACTAGGATACTTAACATTCTGCTACAGGTCATTGCCCAAGGCACTGCCATTTGAGTAGAACTAAACAGCTCAGAACCCATTCCATACCTAAGAAGACTCTTGAAGTTTTGTAAGTTAGGCAGCAGTACATTCTTCCTAACTTTTGGTGCTTTTACTGTGTACTCAGTATACCTAATACACACAAAACAATGCTCAATGTAATAATCACAATGGCCTTAATTGGAAACAATGGATGGCTCAAGCTAAGTAAAAAGAGTCTAGCTGTTAATAGTCTGCAGGCTGCAAGAAGAATTAAAAAAAATAGAGATAATAGAAATTTTCAGCCCTAATTTATAAATTACTCTTATCAGGCTAAAATATCTGGATGAATTTTCCGTTTTACCTGTCAAGCTACTGCCAAATAAATGATGCAAGAATAAAGAGGTTAGAGAAAGTAATCGTAAAGAGTGCGAAGCCTATCCATAGGATTCTTTGCCAAGATAAGAGGGCCTTTTTTTCTATTGCCTGGTTTGTTCACATATTTGTATTAAACAGTCACCAAAGAAGAGTTAGAAATAATTGCAGACCTGAGTCCCATATTCACAGATGGTGTGACCTAGCCATTGCCATCATTCATTTCTGGGTTTTTTTTTCATCTTGCTCTTGGAATCTCATTTCCTTCTGTACAGAGGAACAGATCACACAAAGCAGCTTGAGTCTCTTTCATCATGAAAGCTGTAGCTTTGAATACTGTGAGATCAAACCTGGATTTCCTACTTGATGTAGAACACTAACAACTAGCTCTGTACAAAGAAGGAGTGAGTAACCTCCAAACAGGTAATTCTGTAAGCAATTCTATATGCTTGTCTTTTACTGACAGTGGTGCTAAGCAAACAAAACAGGCCTTGGACAGAACTGAAAGACTGAGCAAGAAAACAAAGCCATAACCCAAGAACAACCCAATACACCTGGAGCTACTAGATACTCCCCTGAGCATCTTTCTAGGAATGGGGTTGACACAATTTTATTTTAATCTTTAAACAGTTACACGTTTTTCTCAGCTAGTCACTGAGTCAACTTCTTCTAAGACAGGTATCTAAGACTCTAAAGGAAGTCTAAATGATCTTTTTCAAGACTCCTTTTCTAAATTTTAGATGACTGAAGTTAGATTAAAGAGATCTACTTTATGGAATTACTATTTCATGTCTGGATAATAAGCATATATAATAAGTGATGGATGAGTTCTGGTGTCCTCAACATAAAAAGGACATGGAACTGTTGGAACAAGTCCAAAGGAGGGCCACGAGGATGATCAGGGGACCGGAGCATCTCGTGTATGAAGGTAGGCTGAGAAAGTTGGGGCTGTTCAGCTTGGAGAAGAGAAGGCTGCATGGAGACCTCATAGCAGCCTTCCAGTATCTGAAGGGGGCCTACAAGGATGCTGGGGAGGGACTCTTCATGAGGGCCTGTAATGATAGGACAAGGTGTAATGGGTTCAAACTAAACCAAGGGAAGTTCAGGTTAGATATGAGGAAGAAATTCTTTACTGTGAGGGTGGTAATGCACTGGAACAGGTTGCCCGAAGAAGTGGTAAATGCTCCATTGCTGGTGGTGTTCAAGGCCAGCTTGGACAGAGCCTTGATAGACATGGTTTAGTGTGAGGTGTCCCTGCCCATGGCAGGGGGGTTGGAATTAGATGACCTTCAGGACCTTTCCAACCCTAACCATTCTATGATTCTAAATATTTTAAATCTCAGTATTTTTTCAGTTCAATTAAAATAAATTATCCTGTTTGATTCTAGGAAATCGTGAAAGTCCAAGGAAATGAAGGGGTTTGGAATGCTGGAGACAAGATGATAAAATTATGATAGAAAGCCAGTTAATGAAATATCAGCTGTTGGCATATGTGGTCTCAGCATTTTTCTCTCTCGCTATGTGGAACTATACAGAACAGTAGTTCAAGCCTGTGATCTTTACAAAGCAATAGTTACTTTGTCCCTAATTGCAGAATAAGTGAGGAAAAAAAAAAAAACCCAGGAAGATATTCTTCAGGGGTTTTGGGAGGTTTTTTATGTTGTCTTTTATGATTTCTCATTTCTTAACTTCTGCATCAGTTTTTATGGTTATTTTCATTTTTTGTCAGGAAGTTTAATCTGTTAATTAGACCATGTGTACATAAAATTTTCTGTATTGTTTTGTAATACTTTTACTAAGCCTAGCTAGGACTCTTTTTATCTCAGAATAGAGACAGAACTTAAACTATACTTCTGTTGCACTTCCATGATTCTGCCTGGCTTAGACTTCATTTTCTACCTCAACAGAATATTCTTACCAAAATGCAAAACAAAATGCACAACTAATAACCAGTGATATAGAACAGTGTTGCTGAATGGAAAATTGAAAATTTTCCATTATTTCCTCTGGTGATTTATCCACCTGGTAAGATAAAAAATGTGTACTGTTTATGATTTTTTTTTGGTGAATGTGACAAGGTCCACACCAAGTAGAGAAAAAAAGATTGGAAAATGAAATCATTCCTCTTAGAGTCTGCTTACTCTACTCTGAATCATATGTTCTATACCTCGTATGTTTTCTATATGCCATTCACTATCTCACTCACTGATGCTATATTCACACCAGCTGAAGCAGTTAAAGAACGGACACAAAAATACAGGGTTGGAAAGTAGTTTAAAAAATGCTTTGTGCACTGTACTTGAGTTAGTAATCACAGGAAAATCTCTGCTCCTAAATTAGGACAATGCTTTTCCCAGTCTTCCTTTGTTACCCCTGAAAAGACACTTAATCCTCCAGAAAGACTTTTGGGGCATCTACATTACATTTCTCTTAAGCCCTCCAGAGATGCCTGGCTTTTCAAGACACTGTATAGTGAAGCTATTTTCCTAATTTAGACATCTAAGTTGATGCATCTCAAAATCACAGAATCATTTAGAAAGTATTTCTGGAAGTCATCTAGTCCAAGACAGCACTCCAAGCAGCACTGACTAGATCAAGATATTAGAAGGCTTGGCAAGCAGATTTTAAAATCTCTTCAGGGATAGAGAGCACATCCCAATCTCTTGGGAAAGCCTGTCACAGTTTTTTAATAACTTAATGGTAAAAAAATTTATCCTATCATATCAAGTTTATTTGTCCTAGTATCAGAGTTTCTCTTGTATTTTGTGTCAGGAGCTTATTGTCCACAACTGTACGCCTCCGAGAAGAGTCTGTCTCTGTTCTCTGCATAAAACTTCATTAATATCTCTCCTAAACCTTATCTCCTTAAGACTAAACATTCTGTGATCCATCCTTCTAATCATTCTGGTGGTTTTCTGATGTATTTATTTCAGTACCTCTATGTCTTTCTTGCACTGGGGAATTGTCGTGGCTTAAGCCTAACTCAAGCAGCTCATTCTCTCACTCACTTCCCCCTCTTTATTCCCCCCACTCCCAGAGGGATGGGAAGGAGAATCGAAAAGAATGCAACTCACACAGGTTGAGATAAGAACAGTTTAGTAACTAAAGTATAACACAAGACCACTACTGCTACCAACAATAATAATAATGACAAGGCAAATACAAGGAAAGAATACAATTGCTCACCACCTAAAACCCAGCCCGATCACACAGTACACCCCCACCCTTCTGGGTCTCTGCTCTCTGCTTTACATCCTGGGCATGACGTGCTGTGGTATGGAATACCTCTTTGGTCAGTTTGGGTCAGGTGTCCTGTCTCTGCTTCCCCCCAGCTTCCCCTCCTCCCTGGCACAGCATGAGACTCAGCAAGTCCTTGGTCAGACCAAAACATCACTAAGCAGTAACCGAAACCTTGGTGTTATCAGTGCTGTTCCCAGGCCCAAAATCAAAAACACAGCGCTGCACCAGCTACCAAGAAGGAGAAAAATGACTGCTACTGCTGAACCCATGACAGTATCCAACCCTTATTCCATACCATCCATGTCATGCTCAGATCCTATATTTTCAATATACCATCACATGTATATATATGTATATATACATACACACACACACAGAGGGAGAGAGATCATCCCTCAGTGCATAGACCAATCCCTACAAAGCTGCTGAGTCCATTCGGTCCGTGACGTCAAGCTCCATCTCCTGTAACAGTCCTTCAGAGCAGGGGAGGCTGTGTGCAGCTTTCACACTCATGAATAACCTGGGCAGTAGTGTCCATTGCTAAGGCCACCCCACGATCATGAGTCCATCTGTACGCTGCATCTCTGCCCTGATGGCCTGAGGTGTCATGGGCACACCAGGCTCAAAATAATTGACCCTCCCCTCCAGCAGTTTCTGCATCTTGTCGCTGGGGACTCCATACAGCTGCCTTCCTGTCGTGGTTTAAGCCGTAAATCACGCAGCCCGTTCTCTCACTCACTCCCCTCTCTTTCTTCCCCCCACTCCCGGGTGGATGGGGAGAAGAATCAAAAGAATGCAACTCCCACAGGTTGAGATAAGAGCAGCTTAGTAACTAAAGTATAACACAAGACCACTACTGCTACCACCAATAAAAATAATGACAAGGCAAATACAAGGAAAGAGAATACAACTGCTCACCACCCGATACCAAGCCCAACCACGCAGTGCACCCCCACCCTTCCTGGTCTCTGCTCTCCGTTTGAACTCCTGGGCATGACGTGCGATGGTGTGGAATAACCTCTTTTTGGTCAGTTTGGGTCAGGTGTCCTGTCTCTGCTTCCCCCCAGCTTCCCCTCCTCCCTGGCACAGCATGAGACTCAGAAAGTCCTTGGTGAGACCAAAACATCACTAAGCAGTAACTGAAAACACTGGTGTTATCAGTGCTGTTCCCAGGCCGAAAGTCAAAAACACAGCGCTGCACCAGCTACCAAGAAGCAGAAAAATGACTGCTACTGCTGAACCCATGACACTTCCATCTCTGACGCTTCCAAAGCACTGGAGGGTCCCAGTGGCCTAGGTACTTGCCCATGCTGTCCCACACACACTGCCACTCATGACTGTCCAGCCTTGGGGAAATTCTCTCGATCATCCTGGATCATAGTCTAACCACAGACACGGCCCACACCCCACTCTGCTTAACTCTTGGGACCAGACAAAATGGTTGTGAGTAAAACACACTCTGTATGCACGCCAACTGTCGTGGTTTAAGCCGTAAATCATGCAGTCGCTCTCTCACTCACTCCCCTCTCTTTCTTCCCCCTGCTCCTGGGTAGATGGGGAGGAGAATCAAAGGAATGCAACTCCCACAGGTTGAGATAAGAACAGTTTAGTAACTGAAGTATAACACAGGACCACTACTGCTACCACCAATAATAATAATGACAAGGCAAATACAAGGAAAGAATACAATAGCTCACCCCTTCTAATACAAAGCCCGACTACTCACTTCCCCCTCCTTCTTCCCCCCCACTCCGAGGGGGGGGGAGGAAATTGGGAGAAGAATCAAAAGAATGCAACTCCCACTGGTTGAGATAAGAACAGTCCAGTAACTAAGGTATAACACAAACCACCACTGCCACCACCAACAACAACAATGACCAGGGAAATACAAGGAAAGAGGATACAACTTCTCACCACTCGATGACTGAGCTGTGAACTGAATTCTTCCGGGTCCCTGCCCCCAGTTTTACATCCTGGGCATGACGTACTGTGGCATGGAATAGCTCTTTGGTCAGTTTGGGTCAGGTGTCCTTTCTCTGCCTCCTCCCGTCTTCCCCCCCCCCTCCCTGGCTGAGCATGAGACTCAGGAAGTACTTGGTCAGGACAAAACATTCTAAGCCACAACTATAAACATCGGTGTTATCAGCGTTGTTCCCAGACCAAAAATTGAAAACACAGCACTGCACCAGCTACTACGAAGGAGAAAAAATGACTGCTGCTGCTGAACCCATGACACCAACATAGCAGTCCCCTTCACAATCAGCAGGCAGGTCTCAAGGGTATCTAAAGGCCATTCAAAACCTTCAAAATTCTCAAACGATGCTGTAGACAGTCTGGTGGGGGGGCTGGGAGCATAAAAGAATGCCTCCTTCACAGGTTGACCACCTGAGGAGGTGAAAAAAGATATGTAATTGATAAACACTTCTATTATATACCTCCCAAAGTACAGAGTTGGTGACCACATTGGGGACAAAAGCCGGGTCAGTTTCATGATCACTGAGTCTATTGTATTAAAAATCAGTGCAATAAAGTACAATGTAACAAGAACTTTAACTAAAAACCCATGTCTGAAAAATGTTAAGATAAGAAATACCAGCTGTAAGCAAAGTCTCATGCACTGAACCTGTGAGAACCAGAACAACAGCTTTGAGAGCCAATAAATCAGCATTGTGATGAGTGGCTATCAATCCTGTCGTTACCTCAACCCTTCATGCCCCATGTTGGGTGCCAAAAAGAACTGTCGTGGTTTAAGCCTCTCTAACTCACGCAGTCTTTCTCTCACTCACTTCCACCTCTTTCTTCCCCCAGTCCCTGGGGGATGGGAAGGAGAATCAAAAAGAGTGCAACTCCCACAGGCTGAGATAAGAACAGTTTAGTAACTAAAGTATAACACAAATCACTACTGCTACCACCAATAATCATACAAGAGAAAATACAAGGAAAGTATGCAATTGCTCACCAACTATACCCAGCCCGAACAAGCAGTGCACCCCGCACCCTTCCTGGTCTCTGCTCTCCATTTTTCCATCCTGAGCATGATGTGCTGTGGCATGGAATACCTCTTTGGTCAGTTTGGGTCAGGTGCCTTGCTTCTCCTTCCTCCCAGCTTCCCCTCCTCCCTGAAAGAGCATGTGACTCAGAAAGTCCTTGGTCAGACCAAAACATCACTAAGCAGTAACCGAAACACTGGTGTTATCAGCGCTGTTCCCAGGCCCAAAATCAAAAACACAGCGCTGCACCAGCTACCAGGAAGGAGAAAAATGACTGCTACTGCTGAACCCATGACACAATGTTATATTTATTTTCAGATAAACAAGTAAGAAAAACGCAAATTCTTTCCAAAAAAGTCTAAGAAAACAAATGCTTTTTTTTTTTTTTTAAAAAAAAGAAAAGGAAAACAAAGGCACTTACTTTAAATGTTTTCTTTTTTTATTTGCTTTTTTCCTAGAAGTTATAATCTATGGTAACAATAATTTCCTGCTGGCAATTCTAGTTTTTTGTACAGCAACTTGGAGGTTTTTCATACCTTTGAGTGGCATGTCTTATATAATTTTTGTTGAAGAAGAAAAAATGGATTTGTGGTAAAAATGCACTTAATTTTAAATCTGTTCTTCTGAGAAGAGATTTTCTTTATTGGAAGAAAACATAGCGAAGAAGCAAATAGATAAAGGGCAATACAATTTATCTACTCTATTTTTTCCCCACTCCTTTATTTCCAAGCCCCTCCTTTGTATGCTCTCCAGCTAGCTATTTCAAAACTATTTCTTCTGAAAAAAAATAAGTTGGTCCACACCTCTTTTATGCAGAAGCTGTAACCCATGCTTCAGGTTGCCTATAGTCATCAAACCATATTATCAAAATACCTGTAAGCACAGGTTACCTCATTGTAGCTGAGGCCAATTTTTGTGTGCCTCGAAGATCATCATATCTGACATTTTCTCCGCAGTTAAACATTCTCAGCAAAATACCATGCAGGACTAGTATGTCAGAAACAAACACAAACATCTGGTCCATAACTGTCTCGATGACCTTGCTATTATATCCAATAAGAAAGATAAAGCTGCCAGATAAAATCAGATCTAGCTGATCCATCATGATCTGAAACTTTAGGACATTTTCACATAGAACTGTTAAACTCTTTCTTATTGCCTTTGATTGCCTTCTTCTTTTTCATATCTTTTCACAGGCTCTCAACAGAAGATCTAAGAGCGTCAGGCAGGAGAAAAAAAATAATTCACTGAAACAGTACCCTGCCCTGCCAAAGGCTCCTTTCCCAGAGCAGCAGGTTTTCCATTCTCTATGCCAACATGGCCAGAACAGACAATTAAATTTTTTATGTTTGATAAAACACCAGCAGACTAGCTGGTGCTTTATTAATTTCTAAGGGAAATAAAACAGTCTTGGAAAGAAAACAAGTCTCCCATCATGAAAACCTCATTCATTATTGTTCTTCTTCAGTCAATGAAAAATTAATCAAATGAAAACATTCCTATAGCATGAAGTATACAGAAATTGTATTAACTTCTAATTATTTCATTGCTGGCTTAAGCAGCCTGTGGATAATTTATTGCCTATTAAGTCTTCATGAGTCCTTAGTAGTGTCTACTTCATGTTTTGAAAAAAAGTGCTTAGAATGGAAAGAACCTTCAAAGGTTATCTAGCCCAATGCCCCTGCAATAAGCAGGGACATCTTCAACTAGATCAGGTTGCCCAGAACCACATGCAGCCTGGCCTTGAATGTCACCAGAAATGGCACGTCTACCACCTCTTTGGGCAACCTGTTCCAGTTTTTTACCATCCTCATTGTAATAAATCTTTTCCTCACATCCAGACTGAATCTCCCCTCTTTTATTCTTAAAATCATACCCCTCATTGCAAAAAACTCAGTTGATACAATCAAGTTGCTACAAATCGACTTACATTACAGATTTAAAACTGTAATTTGTCGTGGAATTAAACTGCAATCCATAATGTAACCTAAGCACTTTAATCCTATTATTTCAGTCTCTTTTTATAGTGAATAGAGAATTAAACAACTCTCACATAGTATTTTGAAGGAATCATTGTTTATATTAAGTATAGATGTTAGTTAACCAAACAACATTTAGTGAAACAATTTTTAAAGCATAATATAGAACTTAATCTTTATAAGATTTTTCAATCATCTTAGGAGTCTTATCTGTATACTAAGAAAATACTGTGCTTGTATTTCTTCATACAGTAATTTTGCTTGGTTCATGTGTCAACTTCACTTGAAAGATTAGAGTTCATTATTTCATTCGTGATGAAGAAAGGGAAATGAAATGATCCCAGACACTAACTGTAATTAATTACTACTTTGAAAACCATACTCCATCTTTAAGGAAATAGTTCATGCATAGTATATTTTCTTCTTATTATTTACATTGAAACAATTTATCATTTATAAGGCAGACAGCATGAAAACACTCATTGAAAAAGAGCAAACGCAGTATGTAAAGAATGTTTTGCCTAGGATTATTACAGTATAGTCAGTGATAAAAGAGAACTGCCAGCAGACTCTGTGATGACAGTCAGAAATCCACACAATTGGACATGCCAGTGAGAAAACAGCTAAACAGACGTGTGTTTTATAGTCATAAAACTTGTTTTCCATGAGACCCTTCAGGAGGAAATCATCAGTGACAGGAAAACACTGAAAAAAAACTATCAGAGAGAAAAAAAAAATAAACAAAATGTGAATTCAGCAGGAAAAAAACACATAAGGAAACTGGATTGTTATTAATTCTGTAGAGAGAGAAATGAACATGTATGTGTTCATGTATGGACATAGAGTATACATAGAAAATATATTTAAAGCATCAAAGAAACAAGTGAGTTTTACGATAGATTTGGATATGGCATGGATGTATGGCATCGAAAGTCTATATAACTGAAAATATTACTTGCAATTTTTCATAAAGAGTTTTTGTAACAATTTGGTTTGAAGAAACCAGTGTATTAGAGATTTCAGGATGAATACGTGGAATTCGAATTTGAATGAACAGCTGGCAATTGCATTCATTTCATCTATTTGAACAAGAAGAAAAATACTCTCAGGACAGGCAGATCTAATTTTGTTATTTCACTTAAATTAAGGAAAAGCAATAATTATGAAAACAATGGAATTATTGGGCTGAATGTGTTTTTTAACTATTTAACATGAAATAGAATGTCAAGCAAAGACTAAACCAGCTGCATTACAAATTTCAAGACAGGTAAATGAGATGAATTGCATTGAAAATGAGTGGTGGCACAGAGTGTTAGAGATATTAATATGCAGCCAAAATAGGAAGTGTTAGTAGTGGGTCTTCACATCCCTGCAACCTGCAAACTGATAGATACACCTTGCTTGCCCTTTTCTCATGAGTTCGTAATTTAGCTGCCATGGTCCTGCAGCCTTTTTTCATATCTATGGAATAGTTCATTAAATATACCAACCATTCAACTAGGCTCAGCAACTGCAAGCTAGGCTAGGTTTTAAAAGAATCTAACTCTCAATGGCATTTCATAAAAAAATAGTCACATTTTCAGAGAAACTCATTATACTGGATGTAATAAACTCAATTTTTCTGTATAAAACCTGTTCTAAGCCACTTACAAAACTTAATAGCAAATGATAACCTTTCAACAAGGTCCCACAGAACAGCTAAAGATTTCCTATATGATGGTGCCATCTGGGAATGTGAGCACTGATGTATTTAAAGCGGAAGATTAAACATTTTCTGTTTACCTAATAGTGGTTACAATCACTTCTTTCACCACCTTTCCTTAGAAATCAATACATCTGTAAACCCACTCTGCATTTTTAACGGATACAATTTGGTTTCTGTGTAACTTTTTCATGTCTTGCATTAGGAAATTCCTGGCTGAAATGAATGCATTTATTGCGTGCTGAGGAGGAGCTAGAGAAAGCAGTCACGGCCTACTCTACTTCTTTGACAAAAGTGGATTGAAAACTCTTTACTGCTGAGATGTAGTTTTAATTATCTTGTTTAAAACCAAATTTATCAGTCTTGCCAGTAGATAAGTAGATCGCAGTTACTCACAATCCTGTAAATAAATAGAGTACTTCTTTTATTCTTCCGTCTGCTTTTTTCCCCTGCTGAAGCTACTGCTTAAGGACGATGTTCCTTCTCAGCTAAGGCCCATGTTTTGCAAAGTAAAACTATGTCTGGAAAGGTCTTCTAACACCTACCATAAACATACATCACAACAATAGAAGAGATAACCAAAATGGCAAACAGATTAAAAGGAGCAGTTGTCAGTACACTACCATCTTTGTCTATCTTGTACTACTCTGTCTACTTAAAGCTTTCCTTTGCTTCCAAGGTCACTCAAGCATGTAATAAGTACATTTTTTAATTCATCAGTTGACTTTTTGCATTAGTTGATGTTTTGACATGTTTTTCTGCAGCAGTGCAATAAGGGATTGTCTACCTTTTCCAAAGTGGGCTACGGTGATAAAGAAAAAGCAGATTATTCCTGCAAGTACAAAAATACCTTCTGGGCTTGCTCATCCTGTATTTTCATATGTTTTCACATATCATCTGGTGTTTCCAAACGTACCTGTTTTATGCTTCTGAACTACGAGAACATGCCATCAATTGCACTATAACACTAAAACGTGTCATAATTATCGAGTTTTAGTCACTGGTTGATTTTATCAGTGTAAGAGGCAGTTCAAAAGCAGTAAAAGAATATCACCAATTCTAACAAAATTTTGCTCTACCATTGTCTCTCAAGAGGGAATTTCTCATAACTGTAACGCTCTAACATAACTCAAAAAATCTCATAACTGTGGTATCCCAAGCCTAGATTCACAACAGGCCTAAGAAATAGCAGTACTACTCCAGTTGTAACCTAAAGCACAAGTGATTAAAGTGTGTGTCCAGCATGTGAAGACTGAGCACTAAAACCTTCTTCAGTCTTTTGGATTTCAAGCCTTCACCTTTAATTTCTTAAAACACTAGCAGAATTAAATTCTATGTTGTTAGGAGGTTGGGAATAATATTTCTCATTCTCTGTCTAAATTATTTTCCCTAGGCAAAATAAGAATAAAAAAATCTGAATAAAAAATACGAATTAAAAAATAAAAAAAAAATTATAAGAATAAAAAAATGGTCAGTTAGACAAAAGAAGAGGATGTGAAGCAACTAAGGCATTCACTCAAGAGAGAGAAGACCTTGGTTCCATTAAGTGCTTAAGGTATAATTTTATATAAATAGTTAGTGAACGAAACACATGAATGGCTTTTGTAAACAAGGTTCAGAACTTAGTTTTGCCCTATTCCAGGACTTGGTGCATCAACCACCTATTTCCTTTGAGCTGGAGACAGTGAGTGATCATTCATGTAGACAATCTGCATCTGACGGCAAATCAAAATTGCAGTCATAATGTCTATAGATCTTTTTATTTACCAGCTAAGAAAGCCCTATTAGGGACAGTTCTAGTAAATTCCAGTATTGTAGAAGAAAATATAATCAAAAGTAGATATGTGGTATACCTTCAGTAAAAATGAATGCTTTAACACTCTTATTGTTAGTAATGGGTCAAACAGCTAATAAGAATGATCTCTAAGAAGCCAGAAAATTGATTAAGGCTCAGGAATTTTCTGGCAAATCAGCTAATCTAAGAGAGAGACACCTGGTCCTTTTACCATTAGGACTCTGTATGGACTCTGTGTGGACTCTGTATAAATCTAAACTGGAGGGAGAATAAGGATTCTAGATGGATAAATTAAAAAAAAAGAAATCACTTTTTTTTTTTTTAACTTAGATAAAAAAATATCACAATCACAAATCACTAAACATAGTTGTCCAAGATAAACTGTTATTTCCTACAAACACTGTTTTATCAAAGACACTCCAAGGTCCTTCTGATGAAAAATTTAATTAGGGAAATAGATATAACTTATACTGATAGAAATACCTTTTGCATGCAGAAGACAAATAATGTCAGGAAGAGGAATTTGCTGAAACAGCCGTAAAAGCAAAAGCTTTCTAGGATGCATAAAGCTCATATGCCAGTATTTACTAGGTATTCTAACAAACAGAAACAAATGTCGCCACCCCAAAACCAAACCAGAACCAGAAAGCTATTATTCTAGTCAGTATAAATAAGTAGACTAGACTACATCTTACATTTTGCTGTTTTCACAACTCAATCATTCAATTATTCTACCATCAGGACAAACAGGGATAGGCAAAGTAGGATATTATTAAGGAATAATAACCATTGTTATGCCTCTCCAGGAATCCCAAGAAGGGAGGATGTACTGGTAGCTAGTGCTTAAAATCAGCTTTCCCTTCAGTGTATCTCATCTTTAACCCTTCCTAGAGGCCAATAGGAAAAGTGAGCCAAAATCAGCAGGAATCTGTACTCCTTTCAGCCTATTTGAAAGCTCTTTTCTCCTCTCTTTTCCCTGCCTGTGGTAGAAGCGGGTTGCCACACAGAACCTCTATCATCTCTTAACAGCAACATGTAATTTTACCTCTGCTGCTGATGTGCCATAAACTAGCTCTGAGTGGCATAATATAGCATTTCATACTGACTTAGAACTCTTTTTAATGGAAATTCCACTGTATTTTTCCATCTGTCAGCTAAATAGACCTTTTTGCCTGAAGCAACACTGAGGACTGGAAGAACCAGCCAGCTTAAGCTCATGCTTTTGGAGGCTTCCATTCACTGATACTTCAGACTTCATTTTAAAAGTAAACCCCCTGTTCCTATACTTTTTATAAGCAGGTATCACACTAAGCTTCACAAAGGCTGGTTTCACTTTCCTGAAAGTGAGAATGAGAAAAGATACTGAATAGTTTCCAAACTCCTAGTCAAGGTGTTTTTAGAGCACAGTCTGATAACTATAGATGGGTAATTTCTCCTCCTCCCCAAGAAAGACTCAGAACTGCTCCTTGAGACAAATTAAATGGAAATGTTTCAAAACACTGAAAATTTGCTTCATTTCCTTAAACTAGAACTTCCTTCTTCTGAAACAAATTCATAATTCTAATTTTTATTTTGTTTTTATATTTTTACCATGTGGTTCACAATTTGTAAGTCACGTCTTGCTCTGTATCTTTTTCTTCTTAATTATTTCCAAGAAAACGATATATTCTTTCTCTGAATGCCTATTTCCATGACTTTTCACTTCATATTAACATGTTTTAAACTAATTCTACTATTATAGCCTTAAAGTCATCACATTCTTTTCTACATTAGAGCAGAAGGAGTTGACGCTGATAACACTTTGTCTTTAAATCTCATTCATTCATTCATTCATTCTTCATTAAATTAGTGAAAATATCTAATGAAATTTGTTCTTAAATATTCCTTGAAGCATTGCTGTGTTAATTCCCTTCCATTCTGATGGCTTCCTAGACAGAATTCAGCAATGGATATGGATTTATTATATTTCTGAGATTCACTAAGCAATTCCCATTTCCATGTCTCATGCTTATTCTGCCTGTGCTACTCTATGGTCTATAGCATGTTCCTGTCCTTTCAGCCTTTACTAACTTCAGCCATAACAGCTACATTACTTTTCCCACTGTATTTGTATTACTAACCATATTAATTTTATTTCTACTGCTTTTATTTTCATCTTAAAAAAAAAATCAGTTTGATTTTTGTGAGTTTTCACTATCTGCTTGTAATTTGTGAAGTCTGCCTGATTTTCCTTGTGCTTATTACAGGTTTCTGACTACTCTTAGTATTCAAGTAGTTCTAATGTTCAAGTTTCATTTCTTTAAGATACAAACATTTCAAATTTCAGTTTAGAAGAAAAATGTTAAATCCTTGTATTTATTTGACTAAGGTTTTCAGTACAGCTGACCTCATTTGTTAGTTCATTTATTAGTTCATTTAATCTATCAATTTTCTCTATTTAAAAACAGAAGCTCAGCCATAAACCTCACTTCTGCAGAAATTTGTGACATAAGTTTCTTCATGCTTGTGAGGTACTCTGTTGCTATAGTGATGACTGTGATAGAAAAAGCTATGAGAAAAACAGTAACTGTCTCAAGGACATGGTTTCAATAAAGTGTAATAAATGAAATATACAGCTGTAGAGTTAATATAAAATGACAAAACATTGAATACTGTTTTTTTTTCCATTTTATACACTTCATGAGATAGTCCTGGAGAGAGGACAGCATAATTGTACAACTTATATACAGTTGCAAATTTACAAGGAGGTGCAGAGTTGAAAAGCAACCTTACTTCAAGAATTTCTGAGATTATTAGACTTAGAATATTTTAATATAACAAAGCGTCACTGTCATTCTGGCCCTTCGTTGGATATGCAAGAGACATAACCTCAGTTCTGTGATAATTGAAGTACTGTTCTATAATTTTCTATATAGAAGATAAGTGCTTTTTCTGCTACACCCTCTCTCTCTTTTGCCTTCACTCTGGAAAAAAAAAAACAACCCACCTATCTCTACTGTATACAATCCAGGAAACCCTGTCTGATTTACAATACACCGTTTAATAGCCCCAACGATTTTTGGGTTATCTGTCTCCACTAGCACACATACAACATCGCTTACATCACTGTCAGATGGAGCCCAGAGGTAGCTATCTTGAATTGTTTATGATGATTTAAAACTGATAAAGTCCAAAGCAAGTTTCAAAAAAAGAAACAGGCAAAGTTTGTTGGAACAAAACATAAAGTAAATCTAAAGCAAACTGTCTCTCAGGTAAAATGCCACTGTTTTCTGAAGATATTAGTGAATATGAACCCTAGCTATATTCTTGGATTAGGCAATGTGTCTGAATACACACAACACTGTTTTTAAATATACATAGCAAACTTTTGGTGACTGTTTTCTGCACACAGTTCATGGGCAGAGTACACAATGTTTAATACCATTTTAAAATACAGCATATTTACTAAAATGAGGACTTTTTCCAATTCTAAATGAAATGAAATGAAATGAAATGAAATGAAATGAAATGAGGCAACTGAGCTGCAGCAATCATATTCTGGAACAATTTCTGCTGTCCAGGTTGCTGAATCATTCTTATCAATCATGCGTTCTTAATTTATGCATGCATGTATATACAGATGTTGTTTACCTTATTTAAAATTTTTAAAAATATAAGATGAATTATTTTTGCATATCAACATTGCATGCTTGATCTACGTGTGATTTTCTCCAAACATTATAGAAAGTAAAGAATTAGTATGACATTAAGGCAATATAAGAGATTACGCCAACCTGAAAAATTGCATTTTTTTATTTTGTGACGTAAAAATAACCAGTGCGGATCCAAGAACCAGGTAAAACAACATAATAACAATTAAATAAGCTGCCCTATCATTTAACTGGGTAATTTTTTAAAAAATGAAAATTGTTTTGGAAAATTTCAAGAATCATTCAGGAAAGAAATGCAATTCTTCAACTATGTAAGTGTCAGAAATGTAGTACTGTTACACATATTGAATGAAAAAAAAAAAATATCTGCCTTCTACCTGAAAAAAGTTAATTCCAGAAGAAATCTATAGACTCATGTGAGGTGATGTCATAGCTGACCATTCTGAGTTTTCCTTTAGGCAAAGGTACATGACTGGTAGAAATGTCTGATTTCAACCTGGAGAAGAGAAGGGTCTGCTGAGACCATATAACAGTCTTCCAGTACCTAAAGGGGACTTACAAGAAAGCTGGAGAAGGACTTTTTACAAGGGTGAATGGCTTTAAATGAAAGAGGGTAGATTTAGATTAGATTTTAGAAAGAAATTCTTACTGTGAGGGTGGTAAGACACTGGAACAAGTTGCACAGAAAATCTGCGGATGTCCCACCCCTGGAAGTGTTTAAGGCCAGGTTGGATGGCGTTCTGACCAATCGAGTCTAGTGGAAGTTTCCAACTATGTGACACACATAGAAGCGCTAAAATAAATAGTAACTGGCAGACTTGGTTTTGTTTCAGACATTTTAAGAAATTTCAGTAAAATCCATGAAGGTGGGACCTCTTACTTCCTTGAGGCTTCCTAAAGAAAAACCTTCTTATATGTTCCTGTATTCATTTTTACCATTCACATTTCAGACTAATGATGCACACCATTTCTCTTATGAGCAATCTTTTTCTTCAAATTCATTTAAAGTAAAAAACCTATCACTTCTGAAAAACATAAACTTCCTGTGCCTTAACTCCTTCATGAAGGTTAGTATATCTCAGGTCCAGAAAATGAGGTCATCTTCATATTTACACTTGCATATATTCAAACACAAATACTTAACCTTTTAGCATGAAGGCCCTAATTTCCACTATTTCCTACACTCTTTTGGACATGTCACTGCACGAGTTTGTAATTGGAATCAACCTAGAAGGTTTTTATAAAAATTACTTTAAAAATAAAATTAATAAAACCCAAATGCTCTTTGGGAACATATGTCAGAAACTTCTCATGAACTGTAGGGGTTAGGATTCCATCCCAAAATCCATGTGACAGAGTCTTCTCATCTGCTAGTGCTCACTAAAAGACAGTTATCTGTCTTCTGAAAACAAAAAAAAACCTCTCACGTTGATCTACATTGGCCTTACTTTCGTAGTACAAAAAAAAAAAAAAAAGAAAGAAAAAAAAAAGAAAACAAAAACAGAAAAAAAAAATCCAAAACAAACCCAAGAAAAGAAAATGTGGCTTATCAAAGATTTGGAACAACATAGTCTGGAGTTTGCACAGTTGTCATAGTCCCAGTATGTTCTTTGTTTATTTGCCAGACTGTTGTACAAAGACAGAGTTATTTGCAATCTGCTACCTCGATATCCTCAAAAAAAAAGAAGTTTATAAGTGGTAGAAGGGACATAGATACTGATATAAAATACCATATGATAACCAAACATTGGCAGTGATATTGAATTTAAGATTATGACCTCCTAACATTTTTACTAAAAGATACTGTAACATCTGGTTTCAATTTTTTTTTTTTTAATTATTAGGGTTTTTTTCTCAATGCTAGAAATGAATTTATTTTAGAAAAGTCCAGGTATTTATATCCTTACACAGCATATAGAAAACACATGTTCTTATCTTACAGTTGATGTTATTTTTAGTCTCTGGCAATCAATGAACATGAGCTAGCTCCAAATGATTAATCTCAACCCCTCGTATTTGAGTTGGTTTTCTCCAGAAAATGGATTGTATTTTTTTGAAACAAAGATGTAAACCTTAATTTTACTTAGCAGTTCTAACTTCCATGCTATTGAATCTTTTCTTTCTCAAGTACAAAGTATTTAATTATTCATACCTAGTGAAACAGCTCCATCAGCAAAGACAGGTATAATTCCATTTAGTTCACTAACCTGGAGAGGAGAGAACATTGACATATAGGAGGCACACTTTAATCAGTTTTATTATATCCAAGTAAACCAAACAGGAACTCACACCTGTATTTCTCTCATCCTTTAATACCCAGTATGTTTATTTCAGATATTCTGAATACGGCACACATGTACTTCAGATTCTGAAAATACCTCCATATGTTTGCAATGAAAAGGGAGAGGTTTTTTGAAAACTCAGAATTGTCTGCTGGACAGAAAATCTTCATGTCTTTCTTATCCTTGCTTGTAACCAAGTTCTCATTTATTCTGTAGGGGACTGTAGTGAAATGAGTGATGTAGGGTCACACAAAGAATGAGCATTAAAGAGTTTTAATATCAAGAGTAACTTTAAAATGAATTTATAAGGTACGACTTAAAACAATTTGATGGCAAGTTTCACTCTATTCCTTATTCCATGGATGATGCATATAAAGGAAAATTGAGGTAAAAATGAGTTAAAAATTATTGATATAGAGACCAAAGGCACAAAGCATGGGGAAGACCTTCCCACTGAAGTATGAGGGCCAGAATAGACCCCCTTGGTTTCTAAATTCTACATGAGGCTAGGTTTGGTCTTAGTCTCACACTTGGTCAACCGTCTGTATCTAAAGGGTTATAAGTGTACCAGTTTACCACAGGTGGGATTTTTACATGTCTTTCACCTAGCAACACCCTGCAATTGTAAGATGGATCTTAACATTTATAAAGTGAGTTAATAGAATTTGCTACACTTGCTACAGCAATTTATGCACACATATGCATGCACACATACATAAAAACATATCAAGGCATGTCTTGATAAAAATTCCCCTTGAGTTCTGCGAAACATTCATGTCAAATGTCTTACCATTTCTGAATGGGCGAGGATTAAGCCTCAAGGAGAGAGGATTTTTTGGCACAGGCCCCACTGTAAGCTTTTTGGAGATGGTCCTCCAGTTATCACTAATTCTCAAGTTTGTGAGCTCAAAGAGCTGTCTCACTCAGATGGAGATGCTGTGGTCCAGGACAGGTCAAAGGACCTCACTTAGAAGCACTAATTTATAGGGTCACAACATGACTGGCTTTAATCATCAGTAAATTTTCATCCTAACCACAATCCAAGTAAGCAATTGCAAGAAATTTTTCAAAACTCCAGTAACAATGGTACTGTTCCACTCAGGCTATGATCAAGGGAAGGAATGTTCCGAGTCTGTGAGGGGATGACTGATTATCTCTGTTCTTGCTCCCTGTCTTAGCCAGGGAACAGGAGTCCCTGGCATGATCAGTACCTCACTTCTTGGCCGTTAAAGAGTTCCTGGTGCAGTCAAGGGATGCTTCACCAACCAACTCATTACACGAAGGCAGTGCCTAACGGGAATTCTTTGGCTCGTAGAGTAGCCCATAGGATGGGTCTGAGGATGTACCACCACAAAGACAGAGATGGGACTAAATAGGCTATAATATTTCCATTAAAAATTTGGAGCGGCACACATACTGCAGCTTATAAGATGTAGTTGAAGTCCACAGTCATCACAACTACTCATGCAGATGGACCAAAACTTTCTACTTAACTTCACAAACATTAAAAAGAAATGGCATTTGTGTTGTTAATGACTGCTTCAGATTCAGCTAATGGATCCGTATAATTATCAGATTATGGAAGCATAAGTTAGACTGAGACATTTTAGAAGAATTGTCCACTCAGTATTCTGTTTTTAAAGTTCTTCTCACAGTTATGAATAACGATAGTCATAGAATTGTCAATTATCAGGTTGGAAGTGATCGCAAGGATCATCTAGTTCAAACTTTTGGCAAAAGCACAGTCTAGATAAGATGCTCCAGCACCCTGTAAAACTGAATCTTAAAAGCGTCCTGTGCTGGGGAATCCACCACTTCCCTGGGAAGATTATTTCAATGGCTGATTGCTCTCATTGTGAAAAATTTTCCTCTTGTTTCCAATTGGAATTTCCCCAGGAGTTTCTTGTATGTGTTATCCCTCATCTTTTCCATGTGAGTTCTTGTAAAAATATGATTTTCTTCTTCTTTGTAGCCACCCTTTAAATACTGCAACAATGATGAAAAGGTCTCCCCTGAGCCTTCTTTTCTCAAGGCTAAACAAGCACAGTCCTCTCACCTTTCCTCCTATGGGAGGCTTCCCAGTCCTTTGATCATCTCTGTGGCCCTCCTCTGGACCCTCTCCAGCTTTTCCACCCCTTTTTTGTATAGCAAGGATCAAAACTGATCACAGTATTCCAGATGTGGCCTGACAAGTGCGGAGTAGAGTGGGGTAATGACATCTATATCTCTGCTAGTGATGTTCCTGTTGATGAAACCCAGCATCCTTGCCACAGTTTCACAATGTTCACTCATATTAAGCTTGCTGTCCACAGGACTCCCAGGTCCCTTTCCACAGAGCTTCTCCCCAGCTGGGTAGAACTGAGCCTCTAATGCATTCCTGGATTATGTCTTTGTTGAACTTCACGAGGTTCTTACAGCTAATCCAGGTTTTCCTGCAGGGCGTCTCTCCCTTCCAGAAGTGTCCACTTCCTCACAGTTTCATATCATTGGAAAACTTCATCAAGATACATTTGATCCCATCTTCTAGGTTATTACTTATGAAGACATTGAACAGTACTGGGCCCAGTATCAATCCCTGGGAACCCTACTTGTGACAGGTTGACGGTTTGAAAACAAGTTATTTGCCACCACCCTCCGGCTGCAGTCTGTCAGCCAGTCCCCCATCCACCACAGAGATCACTTGTCAAATTGACAAGACTAGAATGTCTCAGTTTCTCTAGAAGGAGACTGTGGAACTGTACAAAAGCCTTTGAGAAATTCAGGTAGACAATGCCCACTACTCACCCTACATAAGCCAAGCAGATTAGTTTGTTGTAGAAGGTGATCAAGTTTGACAAGCACAATTGTCCTTGGTGAATCCATGCTTTATTTTCCCAATCATGTCTGATTTGACTTCTGATAGCCCCCATAATCTTCCCAGGGATTGAAGTAAGACAAATGGGTCTATAATTTCCTGGATCTTCCTTTAAGCCCTTCTTGTAGATGGGGGTGACATTTGCCTTCTTTCAGTCTTCTGGGATGTCCCCTGACCTCCATGGCTTCTGAAAGATTATGGAGGGCAGTCTCACAATAACGTCAGCCAGCTGAAACCCCTGGATGGATATTGTCAGTGCCCATTGGTTTGTAAAAGCCAAAATCCTGTAATAGTTCACATATCAACTCTTCCTTCACAGGTGGTGGGTCTGTGTATGTATCAACTTTGATTTTTATTTCCAAAGACTAGGGTTCAACAGCAATGGTAAAAACTGAGGTAAAGAAACTGTTGAGAAACTCTGCCTTTTCAGTGTCGTTGTTGACTAATTCACCTCTCCTGCTTAAAGAAGGCCAATATTTCCCTTCTGCTTCTCATTTTGCTTTTCTAACTGCATATCTGCACTGCCTGGCAATGCCCTTAGAGCTCTCAATGGGTTTTAGTCCACTTTCCCATCTCTGGAAGGCTTACTTTTTGATTTTGAGCAGACTCAGAAGCTCACAGTTAAGCCAATGGGGTCTATTTCTCTGAGTACTTCCCTTACATCTAAGGGGGATGAACTTCTTTTGTGCTCCCAGGAAAGTGTTGTTGAAAGACTCCCTGCACTCGCTAGCTCCTTTATCTCTCGCAGCTGAGCTTTGAGCCAGCTAAAGTTTACTCTTCTAAAATCTAAAACCTTTGTCTTATTACTAACCTTCAGCATGTCTAGCTGGATCCCAAACTCTACAATATTGTGATCACGTAACCAAGGCTGTCACTCACCACGATATTACAAAGTATATTTTCCCATTTTGTGAGTAACAAGTCCAGCAGTGCCTCATTCCTGGTTGGCACTTTCCACATTTGTATGAGAAAACAGCCATCTACTCATTCCAGGAACTTGATGATGATGTGAGATGACACATCGTTCTTCCAACAGTTGTCAAAGTACGTTAAGTCACCCATATGATCCAGGTTCCATTGACTTGAAGTTTGCTTAAGTGACCGAAATATTGCTTCATGGACCTTATCATCTTGGTTTGGAGGTCAGTAGCAGTTATCTACTGTAAGTTCCCCTCTGATCTTGACCCAAAGACGTTCAATAGGGTTTCTACAATTGCTGTAGTTGACTTATATACATTCAAGGCTCTCTTCAACATAGAGTGTGACGACTCTTCCTCTTCATCCTTACTTGTCGTTAAGAAACAGCCTATAGGAATCCATAGGCATCCATTGTGATCCTTCAGTCATGTGAGGTAGCCTACAATGTTTCAGTTATTCCTATGGTATTATAACTTCCTGAGTAGGCATGGAGCTTCAGTTTCTCTTACTTGTTCCCCAGGATGTGCATATTGGCACACATACTCTTGAGGTGATTGGTCTTGTGGTTCTTGAGGGGCAGCTAAGGAACATTTGTTGCTGCTCTGGTTGGCCTGGCTTACTCCCCAGTTGGTTACAATGGTTGTAACCAGCTGGGTTGTCCTTCAGTTGATACCCTGCTTTACCAAATTGGCCAACCTGCTGACAAAAATTCCCTTGCATCTTCTAGACAGGCAGGTCCCATCGATCCCTACCAGGCTATAGTCATCAAAGAATGTCCCATTGTTATAAAAGCCAAAACCCTCACAGTGGCACCAGCCATGAAGCCAGAAGTTAATTTGTGTTATATGTCTCCTTTTGGCAGCACCCTTTCCTCTAAATGGTAAAACAGAAAAACAGATAACTTAGGTGCATACAGTTTTTGGTTGCACCCCAGGGCCTCTTAATGTTCATTGATTATACCCAGGTTCTGGTTTGCAGTCATTTGTGCCTACATGAAAATGTAGCAATAAATATTAGTCTGTGCTCATGACAAGTTGTGACACCCTCTTGGCATCTCAGATCTTAGGTCCTGGAAGAAAGCATAGCTGTCATGACTCCCTGTCAGGCCAACAGATGCTTGTCTCAGAGCCCTATAATAGTCATCCACCATGTGTACTCAACATTTCTTTTTGTGGTATCCACTGTATGCTTATGGTAGTGTTTGTCCATACAGACCTTGCTCACGGGTGTCTGCAGCTTTTAAAGTTTCATATCTGGTTTGGGGTTGTAATGTTGGAGGGTGTGGACTAAAACAGAGTCCTGTTTTCCTGAGTCTCCTGTGTCCAAGATGCCTCATTCTGTATGGTACCCATGTCAGGAACATGGTTCTGAAACCACATATTTATCTTATTTATCTCCATCTTGGCCACTCTAACACTGTTTCCTGTAACTCAGCCATCTCATGCAGCATATCATCAACCTGTGTATATCTTTAGCAGGTACTTTCCTCCAGGAGAAGGGTCTGGGCATCTATTGCAACCTACCATCTGCATTGAAGTCTCCTTCCTTACCAGTACATTCTGTGTGGAAGCATCCAAGATCTCAGGGGCTTTCACTGTAGAAACACTGGGTTTAATTCCAGTATGTTAGCCCACCATTATGATAGAGACCTATAGAGCACTTCCCTGTGCTGTGTGCCTACAAGCAGGGTGCACAACCCTCCTCACATGCCCTTCTGTGTGAAATGCTGTGCAAACTGCACTTTCAGGAAAACTGTCAGCTCCTGATGGGCCTCTCTGCTCTTTCTTGCATCTCCCTGGTTCCAGGACCCCCTGTACACCTCAACTCAGTGCTTAGTCACAGAACTTACTCTTGTCACAGCTGCACACCTTGACAACTAATATGGATAAAGATAAAATAGAGTGGAAAAACATGACACACAATAAAGTGGAGAAGATAACTACAGACAATGTCAGATTATTTATTGCCACCTGCTCATCATGCCTGAATCATTCTTCATAGTAGAGTTGTGGGTTTCAGATTTTTGCTTTTAATTTCTGTGTGACAAAGGTTGCCTTAATAAGGTACTAGTCATATCATGCAAAATCTGCAGGTAGTTGGCAGTAAGAATTTGAGAGAAGTTTGAAAAATGCAGTCTGTTATTCTTCTGTTCAAGCAGGGCATTGTTAAAAGCCATTTGAGCTCTGAGTACACAGCTGGGATGGAAAAGACATGTGAGCTGTAGTCAGTAGAAGCATAAAGTATAAAATACATTGATGCCCAAATATGTATAGGGAGTGCAGGCTCAGCTGCGCCACTAGTACAGATATGAATGAAAGAATGGCAAACACAATACAAAGTATAAAACAGGTCTGAAGTCTAGAGTGAAACAATTTAAGATCCTGCCCACACTTCTATCAGTGCTTCGGAGTAAGTGCAATAGAAGGATTACTATGTTGCAACAACAGCAATCACAGGGATGTTATTTTCCACTAATTCTTCAGCAGTGAAAATAATAAGGATGTCATGGCAACAATCTGCTATACCACCAAAAGGATTTTTCAAACCTACAACAATGAAGTGGAAAAACAAGACAAAGTAAGAGAAGGCAGGGTTCAGTTTCAAGCAGCATAATCTTCAACAGCGCACTCTCTGACTTTATCTATATGTGTTCACAGGCTGAATTGGTCTAAAATTTTTATGCTAAACATCTAGCAGATGGAAAAGAAATGTATACACATCCACCTCCAAGACTTCAAAGAGCCCATGGAAGATTTATAGTTTTCCAAATACTGTGTGGTTGATTCCTCATTCTAGAGGAGAAAAGTGTGAGGAGATTCAGAAACATGTTTTTAGTTTTGAAAATCAAATTTGAATGAACTTGGTTTTGCTGGAGCCTGGAGGCATCTTTCTGAATCATGCTGGATACTTGACTGCTGTTCTGACAAATGCTTCCTGCTATTTTAAGATTGACTTCATATGCACATCATAGTTTCCCAGCTATAACTGTTGCCACATAAAACATACTCTAACTTTCATATTTCTTTAACAATAATCAAAAGGAAAAGCTACTATCACATTTAAAAGGTGGATTGCCATGACTTTTTACAGTCACTATCTTTTCACAGTGAATTGTGTTTCAGTAGTGGTTAGCAGCTCAGAAAATCATGTCTCTTTCTTCAATTATCTAATTGCTAGAGAATTAATGACATTTATAAGTTGTAATAAAGAGTGATATACGGTAATTATCATTCAGGACAGAAACTGTGTGTAGCCCAAAAGAAGAAAAAGGGTCAGGAAATTGCAAACCCTTGTGATAGAAGGTTGATACATCATTTTTATTGTCATAATTTTTGCTGGCTTCTTACTTAGATCTAAATGACCTCAATGTGAATCAGGCCAAGGAGCTTCCTATGGAAAATCGTGTCCTGTGGTAGTGTAGCCACCCAGTGGGGAACTTTGTCTTGGTGAGAACTTTGCACTGGGCACCCTGCGTTCTCTCACCAGGGCTCACTCTTCAGTCCTAGCAAAAGTATGTAGAAAAACATTGTAGTGTGTAATAGCAAGTCAGTAAGCTTCAATGTGGCCTGAAACAATCAGCAGTTGTGGCATATGTGTAATAGGAACAATTAATAAAGAAACTGTTAATTTTAGGACTGTTGTGGTTTAAGCCTCTCTAACTCACGCAGTTGCTCTCTCACTCACTTCCCCCCTCTTTCTTCCCCCTGCTCCCGGAGGGATGGGAAGGAGAATCGAAAGAATGCAACTCCCACAGGTTGAGATAAGAACAGTCCAGTAACTAAGGTATAACACAAGACCACTACTGCTACCAACAATAATAATAATGACAAGAGAAATACAAGGGAAAAGCATTCAATCGCTCACCACCTAATACCCAGCCCGACCAAGCAGTGCACCCCCACCCTTCCGGGTCTCTGCTCTCTGTTTTCACATCCTGGGCATCACATCCTGTGGTATGGAATACCTCTTTTTGGTCAATTTGGGTCAGGCGTCCTGTCTCTGCTTCCTCGTGGCTTCCCCTCCTCCCTGCCAGAGCATGAAACTCAGAAAGTCCTTGGTCAAACCAAAACATCACTAAGCAGTAACCGAAACACTGGTGTTATCAGTGCTGTTCCCAGGCCCAAAATCAAAAACACAGCACTGCACCAGAAGGTGCTACCTTCTACTACCAAGAAGGAGAAAAATGACTGCTACTGCTGAACCTATGACAAGGACCCAGAAAACCTTTATCTTATTTCTTAATAAAATTATTTAAGCTACAGAAGAAATGTTAATCTTAGTTAAGCCCAGTGCAAAAAAATACGGTAGGCAAATAAAGCACCTGTTAGAGCAAAGAACTTGGTCAAATTTGGAGCATAGGGAATGCTGAACTATCATTTTTAAAAAAAACAACCAAACAAAAAGTCTTGCATAAGCATAGAAGCACTGTCAAGAAAAACTGAGTTTTACAGAACTGTTCAATGGGAGAAATAGGAAAAATAGGCAAAACCTTATCACTGTTTGCTCCAGAAAAAAAAAAAAAAAAGAGCAAAAGTGAATAAGAAGCTGTTTCCATGGAGGTCTGACAGCTTCTTAAAGTCTGAAATGTGGAACGGCTTCTATTCCAAATTCATATAGACTTTGCAATGGGATGGGCTTCTACTTACAAAGAATTACTAATCAGCCTCAAGTCCTTCTTTTCCATGTTAAGAGTTTATGTACAGGGAAAAAAAAGTAACATTAAGTAGTTTAATGTAGGCTGTGAGGTTTGAGACTGAAGTAGCGAAACTCCTACATTACATAAGGCTCCTTTTTCTGAAAAATCCTCCTTCGGACATTGAAACAGCTGATGGAAGTATTTTGATAATTTTTGTGAGTCATGGCAGAAAGACACTACAAACATAAACTTTTTTGGGGGTTTTGTATGTTTTTAAATGTGGCATCAAAGATAGTAGAAGAGAAGACTAGAAGAGAGAACAGATGCGTATGTGACAGTGCTTGCAACCATATGTAACATTAAAATTCTGAAGGTATTCTAATGTGCAACTTTGAGATGTCTGTTTTATTTCTCGAAAAACAGGAAAAAATATTCCCCAAAGCAATGAATTGTCCTGGTAAATTATGAAAACAATGGGTACTACAGAATGCATAAGCAAGCTGAAGCTAGAGCAAAAGAGGCAATAACACAAAGCTCATTAAGCTGTGCCCAATGCATCATTAAACAGTGCTTGTGAAAACTGCACTAATATCAGATACAGAAGTACTCAGAAAATAAACATCAGTGTTAAGGTTCTGAAAAAGAAAGAATATTCACAACTTGAAATACTCACAACTTGAGGATGGAAATGTTTAATAGTAAGCATGATTGTCACTGTGCCTCTAGCTGATCCTTTACTAAATAAATATGCTTTGCAGAAGGCAGCTGCCAGCCAACTAGCAACTATATCTGCAACCAAGCTACAATTTGCAAACAGTAGATCAGTGACCTGCTTGATTTAAGTTTCTCTTTAAGGCCAGTTTTGAGTAACCCTAACGCTAATTTATGAAAATATTAAATAACTTGGGACTAAAACAGCTAAAAATAAATGCAAAAAAATCCATTGTACTAAAAAAATTACAGAAGGCTGCATGCTTGGAGTTCACAAGAGCTGTCAAAAGGACAGACCATGCTCTGCTGGAGGCCAGTCTACAGAGGTGATTGAAGCAGAAGATTCACATGGGCATGAGATCAAGTGGCAGTTACCACGACCTCTTATTGACAGACTGAAACATGTGATATATTTCAAGCAGATGGACAATACATAGCAAGTTGAAGTTAAACGACACTGACACTAATTTTCGGATGTATATGGTTACCTACAGATGGCCGATTAAGTTTCCCCATTCTATGACTATTAATCAGAGACCTGTGAATCTTTTACATGGCAAATGCATTTTATGTAAAAGGTCAGTGATCTGAGAATTAGTATATGAAAAAGAAGATACCTGCTTCAGCTTCAGCTGAAAAGCCCTTAAATCATGCTGCTGAGAAGCCCAACCCTGACCTGTGGGCTGAAAACCTTGGCTTGCCCTGTTTCCCACAGCCACGTCCAGCAATTCCAGGGCTGTGTCTAATCCTGTTTCCACCTGATCCTGAACCCCACCTGTGAGCCCGTGTCCCAGCTCAGCCCAACCTTGGCCCATCCCCAGTCCAGGGCTGGGCTGCCACAGTGCCCTACCTGCCCACTCGTAGCTGGGGACATGGGCTGCCAGGCCTTGCCCTGGTGACCCCTGGGAAGCCGCTCCCACTCCTGGCCCTCAACCTCAGAGAGCCAATGGTTCTGGCTACACCCTGACAATGTCTGCTGCAGACAGGTGCGTCCTAGAGGGTGACATAAGCTATATTTTCTCTTGGAGGATTTGCATGAACTCATCTAATGACATCGGCATCAAGACAGATCATTAGAGATAGGCTCCCATCTCTCATTTCTTCTTGTTTCTTCCTATAAATGGGAGGACCTAAGATTTCTCATGCCTGCTTCTCAAAGAACCTGACAGAGGTACTGATTAAAAATTAATTTAAATATTAAGAATATAATAAAATATATTATTTTTCTAAATGTTCCTTTTAGGAACTCACATGAAAATAATATCTAGATTAATGCTTTTT
Organism: Ara ararauna; assembly: GCA_028858755.1. Taxonomy (NCBI): domain Eukaryota; kingdom Metazoa; phylum Chordata; class Aves; order Psittaciformes; family Psittacidae; genus Ara; species Ara ararauna. The sequence continues at coordinate 43,465,041 of CM054379.1, read as the reverse complement.
TTCTGTAGTTATACTTCTGTTTTTTCCGAAGGCATGGGTCAGATGGAAATTAACTATGTACTTTAATTTTAATGCCAAGTTGTTATTAAATTAATTGAGCAACACACAGGATATGAAATTATCTTTTTTGAACTTTAATAATTTGTAAAACCAGTTGCTATTTCTGCATAGTTCAGTTGATTGCATTGTTATCTGTGATGGATGTACTCAACCCCTTAACCAAACTAGCAGTAGTTGGTAGAGCTTTACAGAGTGATGGGAGCTTCCTCAAGAGACTATCAGATGATTGGACCTCAGACCAGGCAAAATAAATCTGAACATCATAAAGTACACTACAAAATCTAAATTAATCTGCATCATCCAGAAAGAGAGATGAAATTTCAAATCCAGTTAAGAGGGTGAATCAGGTTTCTGTAGCTGTAGAAGAATATGCTGGTCAGCTGACGAGGATACCGATTCCAGCTAGCTCAACGCCTTACACAGAGACATGGGGACTGGATACATGGTCTTGAAAATGTCCAGAATAATTAAAAGCTCATTTCTATAAACTGAAATTAATTACTCTATATCCCTCTTTGGTGTACTTGGCTTTTCTTTATAGTATATTACTATGGAAGTACAGCAGTTCTGAAACTATAGAGTTAACCAATGAACTGGAAATTGCTTCTATTATTTAAAATTAGGTTTTTTGACATGATTTGCTGAAATGTAGATATTTCTAACTTCTAATATGTAATTTTATATCTGTATTCAAGAACATTTAATTAGTTAAACATGCGTTAAACTGCAATGAGGAAACACTTTCTGGTCAATCACAACTGAATGTCCATTATTCCCTCTAGGTTTATTCTCACTTTCTCTTTTTTCTGCCAATATTGTTGAGGTGAATAGTACAGATGTTTTCATTACATCATGTTTTAATGTATAGCTCATTCCCGATCTTTCCACACATAGCTATTAAGATCGATTGACACTTCCAGGTGTTGTAATCAAAATTAGATACTTTGCAGTTATGAGTGAAGTGACTGATGCCCAGAGCAATTTAGAGCCTGTATTTAGCTACTGGAATCAAGCTACTCTACACTGAAAGAAAGAGCTGCCCTGGAAAGAGGATCAGAAAAAATCAGTAGGAGCAACTCATAAGTACTCAACAGGAAAAAAGATGAGCATTAAATGCTGGTCTTTCCAGGGCCTCAGTGCCTGAATTAAGAACTCAAGAAAGTGTTTTCTTCCTAGAGAGGCAAGGTACCAGTAAGTATGTTTTTTTAAATATTGACTTATTTTCTAAAGTTGCTGAGTTACGATGCTAACTATACTCTGTGTTAGTTAGAATGCCTCCCATGAATTTCAAGGTTTAATTTAACTAAAATTTAGTCTCTGCAAGAACACAAACATCCATCTGCTTTTTGAGAAAGGCTAAAATGAAAGGGTTACTATTCAGCTTCAATTTCATAAATAAGCAAAAGATTTGTGAGTCTAAAGTAGTATACATAAAAAAAATGAAAATGCACTTTTGACTTAGTAGTTTTGACTTTTTTTTTTTTTTAATTCAGAGTTTTAAACGTGAAATGTATTAAAAAAAAATATAGAGGGCCAGACCAGTCTTACCTTATCCTATGTAACTAGCTGATAAGTAAAATTTTAATTCTGATTGCTCTATATTAAAAATCATCTGTTACCTATGCTATTATCAATTTCACCAACAAATGCATTCCTTCCAAAGGTTTCTGTTTAATAGCTATGGTATTGGAACTCCTAAATTTATAGATTATTTTTCAAATAATTTAAAATTCCTGATAAGGAAATGTTCATCATTAAAACTCTAAGCTTAAAGCCACCAAAATATACTTTCTTTTTTTTTTTCTTTTTTCAATTGTTAAATTGTCTTTTTTTTTTTTTACATGAGAAGCCAGAAGGAAACGACTTCCTAGTTGAAAATTCTGTCAGAATAATTTCTTAGCATCTTACAAGGTAGTTTTTGAAATATAATACATATTTTCAATACAAGGAGATGGTAGTGGCACAGCTCTATGGGATTTTCCCTGTGTAAGGCACATTTTAACATCTAAGTGCATGTTTCCAAATGTAGCCTGCATTTGGAAAATATGGTCCAACATATTGAACTAATAACAGTTGAAAGTAATTTTTAAAAGTTCTTCAGGACTTTCAAAATCAGTTTCCTTTAAAATGTTTAAACTTAATAAAGCACAGATATGCAGATTTACAGGTCATCTAAAATATCTAACAATAGTAAAAAAACACAGTGCAGCATATGCATATTCAGGATTTCTGCTGGTAAACTAGAATAATAATTAACATTATTATTCTAGCACATTTGCTCTAATATTCTGTCCTTAATAGGACAGATCAGTAAAGGTTATATCTTCTTCTTGAAGCAGCATATGAAATTTGTTTAATTAAACTGGTAGTTAGGCAAGTCGATAGTAATGTCAGGAAGAAACAAAACCACATCATTCATGAAGTATCAGAATAATACTTGGTGAAAACAAAACAAAACAAAAAATCCAGGAGGAAACAGAGTAGGTGAATTGTGAGTCAGTGAACTGTGAAAAGAATAGAACATTTCTGGAGCCTTAAATAAAATCCTAAATAGCATGTTGACATCTAAAAAACACTTGAGGCAAAGTGAGTCTCTAAAATCAGAAGACTAATTCGACAAACCTTAAATTAGCCAAACTCTATATCTAAACAATCTAATATTTTTAACAAAAGTCTTTTGCCTCACCTAAAATGGGTGGTTCCAAAGAAGATACTCCATTTTTACAAGGAGTCGCATGGAAAAGATGCTTGGTAATGGGTACAAGTTCTTCCAGGGAGATTTTGGGCAAGAGGAAAATTTTTCTCAATGACAACAGTCATTGGAATAATCTCTCCAGGGAAGCTGTGAGTTCCCCAACACTAGACATGTTCAATATTCAGCTGGACAAGGTGCTGGGCCATCTTGTCTAGATGGTCTTGAGGTCATTTGGTCAAATGGTCTTGTCATTTGTCAAGAAAGGTTGGACCAGGTGGTCGTGAGTCAGTTCCATCCTGGTATTCTATGATTTTTTGATGAAAATTTTACAGCCTTTCAGACTAGCTTGTGGCCTTTTTATGCTGACATCTATTACTTCTTACATGTAGTTTGACGGCTAGAGGTAACTGTCATAGAAGATTGATTCTGTGGATTTGCTAATTCTAGCCACACACAGAGATCATTGGGTTCATGTTAAAAGACAGCTGGCATTAAAAAGAGTACTCACTGCTGTTTGCAAAATACCACGACTCACAAAAAAGATGGAGACTGTTCAATGAGAGACTTAACATGAGCCAGCAGTGTGCGCTTGCAGCCCAGAAAGCCAACCTTATCCTGGGCTGCATCAAAAGGAGCATTACCAGCAGGTCAAGGAGGTGATGCTGCCCCTCTACTCTGGTCTCGTGATACCTCACTTGGAGTATTGTGTACAGTTCTGGTGTCCTCAACATAAAAAGGACATGGAACTGTTGGAACAAGTCCAGAGGAGGGCCATGGAGATGATCAGGTAACTGAAGCACCTTCTGAATGAAGACAGTCTGAGAAAGTAGGGGCTGTTCAGCCTGGAGAAGAGAAGGCTGCATGGAGACCTCATAGCAGCCTTCCAATATCTGAAGGGGGCCTAGAGGGATGCTGGGGAGGGACTTTTTATCAGGGACTGTAGTGATAGGACAACAGTAGACAGGTCAAAACTTAAACAGGGAAAGTTTAGATTAGATATAAGGAGGAAGTTCTTTACTGTTAAGGTGGTAAGGCATTGGAATGGGTTTCCCAGGGAGGGAAGTTGTGAATGCTCCATCGCTGGCGGTGTTCATGGCCAGGTTGGACAGAGCCTTGGGTGACATGGTTAAGTGCGAGGTGTCCCTGCCCCTGGCAGGGGTGTTGGAACTAGATGATCTTAAGGTCCTTTCCAACCCCTAACTATTCTATGATTCCATTATTCTATAAAAAAGGTGATTGAATTGAGAGATGAATGCAATAATCTGGGCTGTAGTTTAACATAAAATATTCAGTTAGGTAATGGGAGATCAAGGTTCTACGTCATTGTCAGAGATCAATACTTTCTGAGCTGGGTCTTTTAGGTATTCCATGCATGGAGGGTGCGAAGTTTAACATCGAATTTACTTATCTGAAGGTAGTTGATGTTTCAGAGGATTTTTGGTTTATTAGAGTGATCCAAAACAGACTGAAAACCTAGTAAAAATATAAGATACACTTTAACATACAGCAATGGCAATACACAGTACAATCACAAAACCAGTGGATCCCTGCTACCAGTCTCTATAATATACTCATAGACACAACACTACGTGTCCCCACTTGCTACGTAGTAAAATGTGGGTTGACACCATATCAAACCCCTTGCTGTCTTCAAAACTCAATTGGTAGTTTTTCAGGTCTTACACTCTGAGTTGGGCTGAACCGCATACACTCTCCCCACTGTGCCGATCTACTAACTCAGTGATACATTCACACTCACCAAGCACAAGAAGAAACATTTACCTCCCCAGCTTATTCTAGCAGGGAGGTCTGCTTGGGCACTGGCTGGCCATCAGTCAGTTGGGGATGAGCAATTGTCTTCATTTGCATCACTTGTCTTTCTTTGGGTTTATTTCTCTCTGCTATTTTCCTTTTCATTACAATGTATTATTGTCATTAATATTATTATTATTAATAATCTTCAATTATTAAACCATTCTTGTCTCAAACCATGACTTTTCTCACTTTTACCCCTCCAATTCTCTCCCCCCCCCCCCCCCCCCCCCCCAATCGTGCTGGAAGGGGAGCAGTGAGCAAGTGGCTGTGTGGTACTTAGTTGCCAGCTGGATTTAAACCATGACATAAACAAAGGTGTGTTAATGTATCTTTAAATAGGATACATAAAGATCCTGGGTAGATAGTGCGCGACCCAGTAGAGACTTATCCAGCCCTATTTGAAACCCACTTCAGAAGCTTAGTTGTGTGGCAACCTAGAGGAGTGGTTTAACAACATAAATGGGCAGTAATAGGACAATACAGCACATGAGCTGCAGATGACTTGAGTTGCTCTTCTGGTGCACCTGTGGTAATTCTAAGTTTGAATAGCTCTGTTTCTCATGAAACCTCTTACAGAGAACTTGAGATGGTGGTCTTGGACATAATGCTTTAAGTACAATCTTGAGAAGTCTCCAGAACAAACCATGAAGGGATGTGCTCAGAGTTTTTTAGTTCTTTAGGTAGATTGTATTAAACAGGACTACTATTTGACTTTATTTCTTAAGTATTCTTTTAGGGGTGGCTATATAAGGTTGTTATTTTACCTTGATTCTTGACTGTTCTTGTACTCTTGTACCTTACGTGTTCCTTTACGTCCACTTATCTAGTAGGTCAAAGTCAGTTTTCCACTTATCTGACTCCTTTTACTTCCAGTATTTAGGCATTCCTGCTTAAAAAGAGGCTTAATTTGAACAGCAAGAGTGGGAGTACTGAAATCCTGCATATCACTTATCCTTAAAGTTAGGCAAAGACTCCTGGAATAAGTGCTGGAGATGAGAAAAATCTCAGATTGAGGAATCTTATTTCTTAGGCAATCAATTGAATAATGATTTTATTATGCATAAGCTTCTATTCATTGTAATTGCTATTTTTAATCATCCTAGTGAAATTAATCAAAATCTGTCTTTAAGTGATTCCTCTAGGTTTCACTAAAGAGGAAACATGTACCTCTTCATATGCACCAGAACTGTGTCAAGCATATGAGGTAGGTCTTTGATTCAATTGTAATAATGTCCTCAAAATGAAGAGAACTGAAAATATTGCACTTTTTTGGGGGGTGAGGGAGGGTGTATTATTTTAACTCTAAAGTAGCTGTGGTGAAGACTACATTCACCTCCTCTCTCACCATGTGCAACTCTAACAACAGCAAATGCTAAGTCAATTTATGATAAACATCCATTTTACCGCTAAGCACTAGTAAAGTGATTTAGAAGAAAGTGTGGGAAGGGTGAGATGTAGGATGAAGACTATAAACCTGAAAATATATGTGCTTAATTTTAGGAAAAGATGAATATAACAGTGAAAGTAAAATCAATAAAATGTGCTATGGTGGAAACAGCAAGTCAGCTTTAAGTACAGCATAGAAACTCTGCTGGGTGCTGCCATACAGGATGATTATAATAAATTGCAAAGAGTGAATGGAGAAAAGATTCTGGCTAGAGCCATTTCTATCCTGAGGATAACCTTATTTTGAATTGTTGCATTTATGCATGCTCATCCTTTTTTTATTGCAGATATTTTACAGTGCATTGATTGCACCATACTTTGAGTTTCAAACAAATTATGAATTTGGATATGAGTGGCTAGGTGTATGTTATTTTATCACATATTTGAAACAGGTAGGTAGATATAGCAAAAGGTATGCTACTATACCTATGTCTATATGCATGCTAAAACTCAATTTTGTTATGAAAGGTTCTCAGGATATTATAGTAGCTCTTAGGTTGTGTATGCAGTCCTATTCTACAGGTTGCCATCTAACTTTTTTTCCTCAGAAGTGATTATCAATACAGAATTTTAATTAATTTTAAATATGATGGTCCATTTTGAGGAATTCTAGTTAAACTTATCTATATTTTTCCTTCAAAGTAGCTTTAAAGCTTGGCATATTGTTAATATTGTATTAACATGATTGGACTTACCTAGATCACAGTTTTTTTATTTTATAAACAGAAGTGCATATTTTCCATTCACATCATGTATGGTTTGGCAAAATGGTACCTATAAAATAATTTGCTTCATTTCTTCAATTCAAGTTATTTGTGAAAGGTGGGGCACAGTTTATTACCTACCTCATCTGAATTAACATTTTTCTCATTAAATGTAACAAGCTCTGCTTCCATGTACTTATTTCCATTAATGTCCAGGCAAGAGTAATTTACATTACTCTTCCTGAAAACCTTGAGCTAGTTCTGGTTATTGTTCACCTCTAGTCCATTCTTTTTGATGAGATATCTCTATTCCATTTTCATTTATAGGTCTAGAAGGCATTTAACTGTATTTTATGTGTTTTATAAGATCTCTCAGATTGATTTTTTTTTTTTTTTTTTTTCAGATTTCTCTTTACTTTTTGTGACTTGGCTGCAACTGCTTGTCATGGTTGGTTTTTTGTTTGTATGTTTTAGTTAGCTTGTTTGCTTGTTGCAGGTACTTTTCTTACTTGCTATTTTCTTTCGGAGTTTATACATACCATGAGCTCAAGAACCCTTCTCTGTGCTGACTTCAACCTGCTAGATAGGTGAGTAGAATGGGTAGATTTTGAGCACAAGAACAGTCAAGAATCAAGGTAAAACAACAGCTACACCAGAAAGAATACCTAAGAAATGACATCAAATAGTATCTTATTTAACACTGTACATCCAGAGAACTAAACTGAGAACATCCCCTCATGTTCTGTTCTGGAAAATTCTCAATCTGCAGGCAGGTCAAGAAAAGCTCAAACAGAACAAGCCTGATGAGACTCAGTCTTAAGGACTTGCAAGTTCGGCACAAGGCTTATGGCAATACACTAAAAAAGTTATTTAGTTTGCCAGGACTACCTTCTTGTTTACACTTGCACTTCATTTGCTGCCTTTACTTATTCTGCGATCATGTCCAGAGTTATAAATATTAAGAGGTATATACAATAATACAACAATTCCAACTTCTTTACTGCTAATACTTGCAGTAAACATAAGGAAGAGATACCTCACTTTTGTTCCATTTACCTTCACATCCTTTGGGTATGAAATATTCTTGGAATTATGAAAGTTACAATACACAAGAAATAAATTCTTTTGATGTCTTCACAATAGTATTTGCATATTACTTAACAATGGTATTCTGCTTTCATTTGATTCAGCTGCAGTTTGCTTACATATTTGAGAAGAAACAATTTGCATCATGTTTGTAGCACTTCATGCTTTTTATATTAAATATTCCTATGGACTATGGGAAGGTTTAATGAAAACATATTTCAATTATTCGTAGCTGTGGTGCTTAGGGACATGGTTTAGTTGTGGATTTGTCTGTGCTAGGTTTACGGTTAGACTTAGTGATTTTAAAAAGTCTTCTCCAACCTAAATGATTCTATTCTGTAATTAACAAACTAGTTTTTAAGTAGAGATGCTATGTAGCAAATATGGACTTCATATTATTATTAAAGGTCAGCATCACTGTTGAACAGTTGAGTAGAATTCATAATATGAACTGAAATACCATCCTGCATCTGTAATGTTCATCAAAAGAAATAATCCATGAAAATGGATAAGTAGCACTAATACATTAAAGTAAAAACTGTTTGGAAAAGAGAAAGAGAAATTGCTGCTGGTCAAATTTCCAAGGCTACATTTCAGTGACATATTATAGTGCTTGTCTCATTATAATGATATAAAAAGGTACCATTTGTTTAAGATACACATTTCGGAAGTTTTCTGTCAATGGACTCATGCAGTAGCTGCAAACTAGCTTACAATACTTACCTAGACCACTCTGCTTAAAATGTCCTGTCATTTTCAGGAATACTACCTTAAGCTTTATCACCTTTTCATTACTAATTTGGGCAAGTTTCTTTTTGAAGAAAAATCTGCAATTAACTTCAGAACATACTTTCTTTTTGAAATTTATTGATGAGTAGAGTGTTGACAAAGACCCTTTGGGAAAAGGATTCTTATTTAAAATCACACATTTGGGCATAAACTTTTTTTGTCTTTAAAAATTTTTTTCTAATCCTGTTTTAAAAGCAAACAGAAATACTTGTTTTAATTACAGCATCTTCTTTAGCATAGTGTCCTATAGCTAGTGTTCAGCCTTCTGTTACCAAAGCAGTTTAAATCCTTTGGTATCCAAGATAATTTCTGTTAGCTACCTCTTCCTAGAGTATAAATAGCTACGGTCAGAAATTAGTTTAACATTGAGCACATAGAAACATAAAATTATGTGAAATGACCTTGCATATGCTGTCACTCCCAGCTGCAAAACAGCATGGCTTTCCTATGGGTCTTGTGTCCTACCTGTAAGCCTGATGTTAATGCATCCGACACCATAAAGCATCTAGAATATCGCCACATTCTTATATTTAAGCAACAAAAGTCACCATAAATACAATCCTAGGCAGCAGTTCAGCTGGCTAACCAGGTGGTGTCGTCCGTGCAGTGAGTTCACTCTTCTGGCTCCACTGACGGAAAGGGCTAGGAGTGGAATTCAACTGCTTACTCAAATGGGAACTCAGTGTCAAATGAAATGCCCTATATTCAGAATGTTTCTGCAGGCTTTCAGATATGTCACAGGACTTACAGGAGATCTGTACTTTTCTAAAGTAAAATCTAGAAACCAGAAAGAATGTACTGCCTCAAACAAAAGGATGATAGCTGTCTACATTTAAGCAAAGAAATCCAATCTCATATCTTCACTGATTCTAATATGAACTTAACAGCTTGTTCAAATGTAAGCATTTATAAGTAGGTGTCTTAATGCACAGTGAAATCTCATGCCGAACATATAAAACTTACTTTAGCTGCCGATATACAGACAACTGAGTGCCATTTGAATTCTCCTAGTGTACCCTGGTTGAACCCCACCTGTCATTCAGACATAACATGGGTGGTCATCTACAGGTCCTGTGTCATGTCTGCCAACCCTGTCCAGAAATTTTGGATACCCCACAATATCAGAGATGCTGATATTAGATGCCCATACAAGGCAACAAAATTAAGCCCAAATAAGGTATGAACATGCCATATATGCACATGCACACATGCACCCCACACATCCTTGGTGTCAGGTACTATGTCAGGATGTAGAAGAAGGTGGGCATGGGTAAAACAAGGTGAGAATTATTATAGCAGATATTAGTAAGGTTGTGACTGCTGGAAAGCCATAGCCATGGATGGCTAAAACAAAGGCAAGTCAATGTTCTTGGTTGGCTCAGGCATCAGAGGTAGGGTAGACTGCAGCAAGGAATAACTTTCATCAGCTATGTCCCACTCATCAACCCAACTACTCAGAAGATGTATGAATATCATACCTTCAGTATTCAGCTTTCCCACCCACTTTGCAATTTTCATTCCTCTGCAGGGGTATACAAAATGTAAGCAGCATGTTGTGCCATTCCATTGCAGTTTCCAAGTGAAACTATTAAAGCTGGCAACGATTTTGGGACACCTCTTACAGTTTCAATTCAAACTGCTGTGGTTCAGAAGTTTTTAGATGAACTCCTGAGCTAATTTTACACTGTGCAAGGTTAAAGTATGAAATAAATGAAAAAAAAACAAGTGGGTAGTAAGCAATCATAAACATCCTGTAGAATGCAATGCTCACTAATACATCAGAACCCTAAGCTTCATTACTTAAATCTGGCTGTAGCCATTTGTTTACTAAAGTGAGTAAATGACAGCTGAGTTCATTGGTTATAGCTTTTGGTGGCTGGCTCCCTAAAAAAGTGGAAACTACATGGTCTTTACAAAAGCAAGTGTGTGTATGCAATGTCCATAGCACAATATGACACAGTTACAATAAAATCATCAGCTAATACGCACAATATCCTCCGCATAGAAAAGCCACTTACTAATAAGATAGATTAATAGGTGTGGAGGAAGAACAGGGGTGAGTTGAACCCTTAGGAGGGGAGAGTTGAACCATAAGAAATTTCGTTTCACTAAAAACATGTGAAGAAACAGCTCAAGAGAGATTACTGTGAAGAAGGAATTATGACAATAGTAAGTGGGATTTTAAGTAGGTCAGTGGATAAAAGCACTCTTAATTTGCAATGAATGAAAGTCAGCGCTTTGTGCATTTCTGTAAAATGATGTGATAGCCAAAATTCTTACTTATAGAAGAAAAGCATTCCTATGAGGCGGGGGGAAAAAAAAAAAAAAAAAAAAAAAAGAGATAATTCTGTCATTCTCCCACTCTTCATTCACTCATTATTCATTATTCAGCTGAGGGCTGAATGATCAAGCAACTGAGTTACCATATAGTTATTCAGGGCTTTTAAGGATGTAGTTATGAAGAGAAGGGCTTCATTCATGTAATGAAAAAAAAGATAAATTCATTATAATTGTGATTGAATTTGCTGCTTTGCCAAGTAAGGATGCATTCTGTTACACAAGAGTATTTACAAATTGCCATGCAGGTCCATGATGCTTCCCTTGAAAGGAAAAAAGAATATTGTTCTTACCTAAAAAAATGAATTTTCTCCAATGCAGAAATGAGATTTATGAGTCTGCATCAGGACCCACAGTATGTTTCTCCAGGTATATAGAGGAACTTAGGCTTTTTATCATAGCATTTTGCATGCATATCAATGACTTTTCAAAATGAAGACATGAACTGTGAAAACAGAAGCAATAATCCACAGCATTGTTCATGGTTGTTGTTGTGGGTTTTTTTTCCCTCTTTTAAATGTTTTCATCATTGTTTTAAGATTGCAATTGTGTAACATATGCTAGTGCAACATAATCCCTGCCTTTCTTTTCTTCCCACACTTTGTTATTTATGTCCTGTAAATAGTGGAATTAAGCTTGACATTACCAAAAAAGTAGTTAGCAAGATGTAATGAATATTCATTTAGAGAATAATCACATCATTATTTAATATTATTAAACAGATTTTGCTTTGAAAACTGTGATACTTCATTTGCTCTATTAATATTTCACATATTTTAAGGGGAACAGTAAGTAAACTCCCTTTGACAATTTCCCTATGACATTGCAGAAAAAGTGAACTTTAATTTTCTTTAGCTGGAAAATATCAGTTATTTGCATATGGAAATAAAGCTCTGCTGATATTTGAGGGAAGAAATTGTATGAAAGTATATGCCCCGGTTTATGGGATTACATTAGATATAGTCAACTGTTTGTAGAAAGAAATGAAAATCATAGTTATGATGTGAAGGTGAGACAAATAAATGCAGAGAAAGAGATTTTGGTTTTGTGTGAGTGCATATGCTTCAACACACTCATGTTTCAGAGAATTATCTCTAAATACCCTGAATTTTTTACATGATAAGATGAGATAGAGTAGATGCACAACCACTGTGTGTCTGTACGATGAAAGTGTTATCTGTGAGCTGTTGATGCGCCTGCGATCAGATGGGGTCCATTAGAATATTCAGACACATCTGGCAGGGGAATTACAGGGTCACTGATATAATAGAGTTGAAGCCCTGGTGCCTTTTCTTGATCTTTTTAGATCTTTAGTTAATAAACTGAAAACTTGAAAACATTATTGTTAATTAAGATCTGAAGACTCATGACGATGAGAAAAAGAATACCGTTTTGATGTTTTTTTCCCCTGAAATGACTGTGCTGATTGGCAACAGCAGTTGTTGTATATTAAGCATGTATGACAGTAAATCAACAATTCTCTTTGTTTTGGCACTACTTTTTCTTCCCCTAGTTCTTTTGGTACTACTCATCAAAAGCTTCCTGACATGAATACTTTTTAAATAAATACATCTTTTTCTCTTCTGTCAAGCTGCTTAGGATATTTTTTTTCATAGAAGGAATGTATTTAGACTAATTCTCTATTACCCATCTCCTCTTAATATGACACCAATGTCTTCATTATTTACTCCCTTTATCTGAAAAGCTTTAACCCTCCAGGTGATTGAGTGAGGACTGCAGACAATAGCAATTAAGATTCTGAGCACACACTTTTCTTGGTTTGTTTGATTTAGTATCTTGAATTCCTTCTTTATTTACCTAGAAGGAATATCTCCTATATTTCAACTCACTAATTGCCAGGTCTTGCTAGGCTTGCAGAGGCTCTTTTGGGCTGAAGGATAATATTCAGTGAAAAGAAACAAACCTGAGGAGAAAATAATAGACCTTGCTGTAACACGCATTGTTTAATTTGGCTCTCTGGGGCTGGCTACAAATCCTCTGCATTCTTTGTTGTTGTAGAAATTACCAGTCTGGAAACAAATTGGTAAAGAAAAGAAATTTCATTTCTCGCTGTTTACCTTTCATCACAAAGTATGACAATTACTTTTCTAAGTATCTGCCTTTCCTTGATCTGGTTGCTGTTAAGTCGGTGGCTTTATCTAAGCCTCTTTGATATAATGACCTCATAATTCTGATAATATTAAGAACATCTGTAAAGACTATATTAATTTGAACAGCAACAGAGAATAAACCAAAAGAAAACAGTAATGCTTGAAACCATAGGAGGAATAAAATTATCTAATGACTGTTTATTATAGGCAAATTGCAACTCTTCCTCTTATATCAAAGACAGAAAATAAACCTTTCAAGCCCTAAGAACCCAAGAAAGTTGTCAAGTATTTTTACCCTGGCCTTCTTGGATGAATTCAATATTGTTTATCCCTGAATCTAAATGATTTTAACTCATCATAATGTGAAGCATATCTTATGACACATTATGCTTATTCTTCAAAATTGTTGTTACTTCATCTGACTGTAAGTATGCCAGTAGTTTCTGGTGGTGTCTGGAATAAAGACTTGGCCCTAAAATTCACATTCTTGTTCAACGTAATGTATAAGAATAAAAAGTTATCCAGAAAGGCTTTATTTTTATTAATCCCTGTCAGGACAAAATGTTACAAAGGAACATTACAAGGCATTATAGCTAATTAACTACACGAAAAATGTGACCCAAATCTGTGTATGACGGAACATACCTATATTTTGAATCTGAAATTGTTGAAAAAAGTCCTGTTAGTATTAGAAAAAGGTTTTTTTCTTGGTGATCATTCCTTTTCTTTTTAATTTCAGACAAGAATAACTCCACAGTTTAATAAAATATTTTGTACAGAGTCCAAATGCATGAATAAAATTAAGTGATCCTATACTTTGCTTATTCTAATAATAAAGTTCATATTGACCCTTTTTACAACAAATCATGTAATTTTATTTTACATGCTTTGCTTTGAACAAAGTGAAATGCAAAGAAATAAAACATTCTTGTAATATCAGCAAGGTGGCCCAGACCTGGAAAGTACTGTTAGTGAAATGTTTAGGCAGACCTTAATGTTAAAATTTAATGCTAAAACCTAAAGTAAGATTTGTTAGCACTAAAACTGAAGGAACAAAGGAAGAACAGAGGAAGAAGGATGGAAAGGAGTGAGAAACAGCAGAGGGAACACCATGGTCAGAGCAGGAGGAGAAGCTCCCTGTGCCAAAGCAGATAGCCACGCTGTGGACCACGAACAATGTAACACTAGAGCAGATGGGTATTTCTTGAAAGAACTGCAGCCTGTGGAGAAAGTCTGTGCTGGAGCAGATATTTTTTAGCTTTAAGAGAGTGCAGCTAGTAAAGAGAGCCACTACTGAAGCAGGAGAAAGGTATGAGAAAAGCAGTGAGAGAAAAGAAACAGCTGTGTACTACCCATGCCCCCTAGTCCCCATGCTGCTCAACAAGAACTAGGTAAATTGGGAGTCCAGGAGTGAAGTTGAACTCTGGAGAGTCAGAAGGAAAAGCATTGTTTTAACATTTTTCTTTGTTTTTCACTACCCAAATCTATTTTAATTGGCAATAATTGGACACGGAACTGTTGGAGCAAGTCCAGAGGAGGGCTGCGGGGATGATAATGGGGCTGGAGCACCTCCCATATTAAGGCAGGCTAAGAAAATTGAGTCTGTTCAGCCTGGAGAAGAGGAGGCTGCGTGGGTACCTCTTAGAAGCCTTCCAGTATCTGAAGGGGGCCTACAAGGATACTGGAGAGGGACTATTCACCAGGGACTGTAGCGACAGGACAAGGAGTAATAGGTTCAGACTTAAGCAGTGGAGATTTAAGCTAGCTATGAGGAGGAAATTCCTTACTGTGAGAGTAATAAGGCAAACAGAGAGATAAGTGGAACAGATTGCCCAAGGAAGTCATGAATGCTCCAACCCTGGCAGTGTTCAAGGCCAGGCTGGGCCAGACCTTGGGCAACCTGATCTAGTGGGAGGCATCCCTGCCCATAGCAAAGGGGTTCGAACTAGATTATTTTAAGGTCCTTTCCAATACTAACTATTCTATGATTTTATTATTCTAAAAATTAATTTTCTCCCATTTAAGTCTCTCTTGCCCCCCACAGTAACTGACAATTGATCGCCCTGTCTTTACTTGGACCCATGAATTTTCCCAACCTATTTTCTCCCACTTTCCTACTGTGGAGAAGGAATTACAAAGGAGCAGGCTGCAAGTTTGGCCCTGAGCTAAAATCAAGGTGGTTTTTTATTTGTCATGAGGTTGTTTACAGACATTTAGTCTTTACTGCATAAATATCAAGATTAGAACACTTCTTCACTTCTGAATTTGCAGTATTTGCTGAACCATATTTATTTTCTATGAATTAGTTTATCTTGTTCTTAAGGGGAATTGAAGCTGCATATTATTGAAAGAAAATAAAGCTCCCATTTTCAGAAATTAAGACTGACAGTTCAAAGATCAACCATCTCAAGAGACACATTAATCTGAGCACTTTGTTAAAATGATCAGATTGGGGAAAGAATTTTTTTCCACTTGAAACTTGCAGAATGACTAGGATTTTTGTGCCTTTATCTATATTGTGAAGCATGCTTTGCTTCCAAGGATCAACTGGGCATATGTTCCTCTTATTCTGGGTTTTAAAGCACTGGATGAACTTTTGATCTCTTCAGAAAGGTTTTGTGCTGTTTTGTTTCTCTGTCCTGTGAACTACAATAAGTAGTTCACAGTTTGTAGGATTCTGGGGTTGACTAGTTCAATGTTTAATGTGTATGTGCTCACAAGTGCAGTAGGCGTATTCAGTGACCAAACTGACATTCATATTTTCTTCAGTATGAAAGATACTATTGCTCTTTTATGCATGGATAATTTAAATATAATAAATCAGCAAAATTTTAGCATTAAACAATAGTTTAGAGTGTTCTGTTTTCACAAACTAGGACCTGTGTTTGGGTTTGTTTTTTTTTTTTTGCTTTATTTTTTTGTTGGGTTGGCTTTGTTTTTGTTTTATTTTTCTTTTTTTAGTATGCAGATTATTTATACAAATCTAGACAGTTTTTTGATTGAGTTATTGTTGAGTACAGTCTTTTTTCTGCAACTTAAGACCAAATTCCTCAAATTAAACTCTCTTAAAATAGGAAAAATGTGGAAAATGTGGCAGTCAATCAGATTCATCTGAGGAGTAGCTCTGGTGATGTTAGTTACTCCAAAAACAAAGTTTTAGGAATCTGTTCTTCCTACTGGAATCTGCTACATATCCTCTACCTAAGTTATGTTGAAAATTATGTATTTCAAAATATGATTCACAAAAGCTACTGTATGAATAGGAACTAGGAAAAAGTACATTTCAGAATATTTTTTTCACAGATCTAGAAATATAATTTCTTGATTCTGAACTTGGCACTCCTGTAGACAAAGATTTCTTCCCAGGAGATCCACATTTCTGAAATACTAAGGTCATCAACTACTTTATTTAAATGTATAACATTTGAATGGGTTTTGTGACTTACCCATTCAAAAGTAGGACATGAGAATTAAAAGATCTTTGGCTTCTGTTTTCTTCTCTACTTGAGAATGTCTGAAATCTTGATTCAAGTCCTGTTTCTATCTGGGGTATCTTAATTTGCAGTATATAGAGGGTTTATGTGGATGGAATAATCAGTCCAACCTTTTTTTCAACTTATTTTTTGTCCATACTAATGAGTTAATATATACGAAGTCTAACAATACATTTGCAAATAGTCTTTTCTTCCAGTATATGAAAAGCCACTGAGACAAAACTGAGCTCTGGAATTCATGTCTTCATAGTTCCAGGTAAGTCTCATCAGCAGGCTTGAAAACTAAGGATCTTCCACAAAGATAAACACCACTGAACTGAAGAAATAATCCTCAGATGTTTGTCCTTTCAGCTGTTTTCTAGTCGTGTTGAAGTTCATATTCCCAATATCTTTTCTAAATTTCTTTTAGTTGCACTAAGTTCTGAGGAAGACACTAAGATTAGCTCTATTTTAGCTGTGTTTTAAATAAGAACATAGTTATAATGCTAATTTGGATAATATTCATAGAATCATAGAATCGTAGAATAGTTAAGGTTGGAAAGGACCTGAAGATCATCTAGTTCCAACCCCCCTGCCAGGGGCAGGGACACCTCACACTAAAACATGCCCCCCAAGGCTATGTCCAACCCAGCCTTGAACACCGCCAGCAATGAAGCATTCACAGCTTCCCTCGGCAACCCATTCCAGTGCCTCACCACCCTAACAGTAAAGAATTTCTTCCTCGTATCCAATCTAAACTTCCCCTGTTTAGGTTTGAACCCATTACCCCTTCTCCTCTCACTACAGTCCCTCATGAAGAGTCCCTCCTCAGCATACCTATAGGCCCCCTTCAAGTGTTTCTTTCTTGTAACTTCAAAATTGTTTGAAATGATCACATTTTTATTAATGAAGTCCTTTTTTTCAGCACTATTATGGGTAGAATGAGTTTAAATTATTTTGTGAAAACAGTTAACATAAAATAGCATTTTAAATAAACATTTTTTGAAATATATTGGATTTACCTTGCATGTTATGACAAGGTAATTTTGTCACAAAAAAATTACGAATAACTAATATTTTACTGGGTTAAATTTTGTCAAATGTTGTTGACTTGGATTTCAGCAAGAGCATATCATAGAACATTCTGGTTCAGCTGGGTGTTGTCAACCTGGCTATTTTTTAGATCACTACAAGATTTTGATTTCTACATACTACATAAAAGTTTGTAAATTTAGGCTTGTATACAGATAAACCTGTAGAGCGCTTTCTCAGTTTGGTTCAGATTTCTGTCTGTAGTACATATACAACACTAGCTATACTCCAGTTTTCAATTTTTGTGACAAAAATTTGGAAGATGATAGGGAAAATTTAATTCTATTTTCTTATCTCTGAAATACTGAAGCCTTGACCTGAAGCTTCATGTTGCTTTACTGTTACTGTAGCAGTACGCTGTGTTATAACGAAAGGGATTTGATTTGGAGTCCTACACTCAACAGTGTAATTCTTTGATAAAGTGACAAAGGTGCCACTTAACAACTTCACTGCAAGGAGGATTCTGAGTTTCTGAAATAGTTCTTATTACTGAACTGAGGTCCATTCAGATAAAAAATTTTTCCTAAATCACAGAAGGCAAGGAGGCCTGGTAAGAGATATATAAGTCCTTGGAGATCTTATAGTTTTAGTTCACTCATACTTCATATCAAATTTGACAGTTCAAGGGTTGATATTTTCTCTTTTTATGCACATATATTTGAATAATTTCTTTTTGTTCTCAGGATTATTTAACATTGTGCCTGGCACCTAAAATAAAATCAATTTCTTCTCCCTGGAAACCATTCATTTTAGATTTACCAAACATCATCAATGAAAGTAGGAAACAAGTAACAGGAAAAAAAAAATAAACCCACATATGACCCACATATGACATGTCTTGATCTTCCAGAATGTGAAGAAACATTTGCTGAAATTAGGAATATATAACAAGGTTCCATGTGGCAGATAAGTACTTCTTGACATGCACAGGGATATTGAAATTTGCAACTGCATGAGTTTCTGTCATTAAAAGGAACACACCTGCAAAAGAAGCAATGCATCTTTCACTTTTTGAATTTTTAAACAACAAAAAAGAAAAGGTAACCTCTATACTACTTATTCCTTATTTCTTTACTTCTTTAACATTTGCATTTATGAAATTTTGATTATAAATGTCAGAAGAAATCTTATTTCCTTGAATTCACACACTAGCCATTAAAATATGAATTAAAAAAAAGGAAACAAAAAATAAAAATTTACTCAGCACCCAGTAAAGTGACTAACAGTTGACTAAGAAATCGCATTTTTCACTTAACATATTATTTTTCTGTCTCTAAATTTAACTTTCATTGCAATTTTGTTCTTTTAAAACTCTTCTTGCTTCTTCATTATATACAAAGAGCTTTGTAATTTTATCAGAGACAAAGATATTGACATTTGAGGTTTCCAGGCGCAGTAAGTAAATTACATTTGTGTACACCAGATCTTGCCTTTTGGGAGTCTTTCAACTTCACCACATGGCCCTATCAGCAGGTTTTGTATAGGTGGGTGCATATGAACAATCATGTTTAGCAGGTGATGACCCCAAAATTTCCCATATACTGTTTATTAACAGTTAGAGATGTAGCAGTCTCCTCAGAAACACACTAAAGTTAACAAAATATTTTCATTCCAGAACTCAAATGTCTATCACACTCTTTTCATGCTCAGTAATAGCGGAATGGAAAAATGACTCCTTCTTTGAAAACTGAATATCAATATTAGCATGCTACTTACAAGGCATTACAAATATTTAAGCATACTTTTCTTGTCAAAAAGAAATTTTAAACATGCTTTGTGAATTTCTTTTTCACTCCATAGAGAGCAAGTAATTAACTTCACACTAAAAAATTATTTTGGGGAGGAGAGGAATTTGATAGAAGCATGACAACTGCAGCCTCTCAGTATCTTCTACTTGGGCATCAGAACTAGATTCTCTGTTTTTAAAAAATAAAATAAATGCATCACAATGTTAGCCTTCTTTTATTTCAAAATACACAGCAACATAGAATCTATTTATAGATAACTGCATATTCTCTAAAATAAATGTATCTTTCAATTAAGTTGTTAAATAAATAATTAAATTATAACCCATGACTTTATAAAAGAGTATTGGAACAAACTTAATTTTTCCTGTCTTATTATTAGCCCCTGAGGTTGAAATAATATCTGAGAGACTGTAACACAAGTACACAAGTTATGTAACATCTACACTATTTACTGCTCTGCAGAAGTGGAACATCTTTTCTGAAGTGGTTTATAGCTATTCTCTCACTTTGAAATAACTAAATGAAGAAATACTCATGGAAAACTTGCTGCTCTTCAAAAATACACAATGTAGGTAGAACTTGAAGAAATAATCCTTTTTTTCTTTCTTTCATTTCTTTTCTATTGTCACCTTCTACCTGGGTGTCATGGGTTCAGCAGCAGCAGCAGTCATTTTTCTCCTTCGTAGTAGCTGGTGCAGTGCTGTGTTTTTGATTTTGGGCCTGGGAACAGCGCTGATAACACCAGTGGTTTCAGTTACTGCTTGGTAATGTTTTGGTTTGACCAAGGACTTGCTGAGTCTCATGCTCTGCCAGGGAGGAGGGGAAGCCAGGAGGAAGAAGAAACAGGACACCAGACCCAAACTGACCAAAGAGGTATTCCATACCACAGCACATCATGCCCAGGATGTGAAAACAGAGAGCAGAGACCCGGAACGGGGGGGGGGGGTGCACTGCTTGGTCGGGCTTGGTATAGCTGGTGAGCGATTGTATTCTTTCCTTGTATTTGCCTTGTCATTATTATTATTGGTGGTAGCAGTAACAGTTTTGTGTTATACCTTTGTTACTGGACTGTTCTTATCTCAACCCGTGGGAGTTGCATTCTTTCGATTCTCCTCCCCATCCACCCGGGGGGCAGGGGGAAGAAAGAAGGGGGAGTGAGTGAGAGAGCAACTGCGTGAGTTAGAGAGGCTTAAACCACGACAGTTGTTTTTGGCGCCCAACGTGGGGCACAAAGGGTTGAGATGATGATAGGATTAATAGCCACTCATCACAATGCTGATTTATTGGCTCTCAAAGTTGTTGCTCTTGATTCTCTTGAGTTCATGGCTTCAGCCTGTTGTGCCTTACTTACAGCCGGTATTTGTTATAGTAGCATTTTTTGGATATGGGTTTTGGGTTAAGGTTCTTGTTTCATTGTACTTTATTGGAATGGCTTGTAATACGGGTGGGCTCCAGAAGCAGGGGGGGGCAGACATGGACGTGGACTTGAACCTGGGTGCCCGGCTGCTCTTCACTGTTCTGGCCCTCTTCCTCACCTCCATCTTCATGAAGCTGTGGGGAGCTCGGGGGGGGGGGGGGCCAGGAACCGCCACAAAAACACAGCGCTACACCAGCTACCAAGGAGGAGAAAAATGACTGCTGCTGCTGAACCCATGACACTGGTGCAGTGCTGTGTTTTTGATTTTGGGCCTGGGAACAGCGCTGATAACACCAGTGGTTTCAGTTACTGCTTGGCAATGTTTTGGTTTGACTAAGGACTTGCTGAGTCTCATGTTCTGCCAGGGAGGAGGGGAAGCCGGGAGGAAGCAGAGACAGGACACCTGACCCAAATTGACCAAGGAGGTATTCCATGCCACAGCACATCATGCCCAGGATGTAAAGACAGAGAGCAGAGACCCGGAAGGGGGGGGGGGGGGGGGTGTGGGGGGTGTTTGCACTGCTTGGATGGGCTGAATATGGGTGATGAGTGATTGTGTTCTTTCCTTGTATTTGCCTTGTCATTATTATTATTGGTGGTAGCAGTAGCGGTCTTGTGTTATACCTTAGTTACTGGACTGTTCTTATCTCAGCCTGTGGGAGTTGCATTCTTTCGATTCTCCTCCCCATCCCCCTGGGAGCAGGGGGAAGAAAGAAGGGGGAGTGAGTGAGAGAGCGAGTGCGTGAGTTAGAGAGGCTTAAACCACGTCACTGGGGAAGGAAATTCTGCAAGCAAGCAAATGAAAATTCAAAAGAAATTGTTTTTTGGGTTTTTTTTTTTCAGATTGGGGATTTTTTTATATATTAGCTTGTCTACAAATTAAGCAGGTTATTTTTGTGATCTCTATTTTTATCCAAATAAACTTTAGTAGTAGAAAATCTAATGGTAAAAAAGATACTAGACTTTGGTAACTTCACCTGATGTATTTAAATTGGTCAAAACTTTATTAGAAACTAAGTGTTACTGAACTGTTATTGGCTGGGTTTAAACTATGACACCCTGCCCTATCTCTTCTACCAGGTGGTGGTAATATTTGCCTTAATTAATTCTTTTCTATAGAACAAATTCTATTCTGTGCTTGCATCAGTTCTGACTCTTCATATCTTACAGGCTTATACTTTTCTCAGTTTATCATTATATTTTGTGTGAAATTAGTAAGTGACAGATTTGAGATGAAGAAAGGCATTGAATCTGGTTACTCATGCAACTGATTGTTAACCTAGATGTTATGATGCTTTTGATGTAATTCTTCTGTCTCAGGGAAGAGGAGATAGAGAGAAACAGAAGGCATTGATCTCCCAAGTATAATAAACCTTTAAAATTTAGCTTACACGACATATATACAGTACTTAGTATTGTTTAAAAATGAGAAAACTTACTTTTATGGCCTATTTCAAGATAACAGTATATATTGTTTTAATCTCAAAATAAGTTAAGATGAAAGGACACCACCAAGAGACAAATATTATTCAAGGTACCAATCTTAGTATTGATTTCAGGAAAATGACTCCCCAGAAAAAAAGATAAACCCAGATACAAATCACTATGAGAATAGAAATTAATGTGTTTTAGTCTTTTCTACAGAACTGAAGCTGTGGACCTTGTCATGAAGAAATATATCTACAATAAATCTCAAATCTATGCTTCATTCTCTGTCATATATCTCGAATTATGAAGCAAACCCCTTATATGTGAAAGGCTCTGTACAATTGCCCTTATTTTACAGAGATAACTGTGGAATATAATATAAGCCATTCACACAAGACAGACAGCAAAACTGACAAAGGATGTGAACTCCTGAGTTCAGTTCAGATCACTGGATCACATTCTCTTTTCCTTTATTTGGTTGGTTGGTTGGTTTGGTTCAGGTGGCTTGGTTTTGAGTTTTTTTCCCTTTGTTGGTTGGTTGGTTTTGTTTGTGTTTTTTGGGGGGTTTTGTTTTGTTTTGTTCCTTTTCCATTTGATTGTTTTAATTTTAAGGCAAGTTGCAGAGTGAATTTTCTAATGCATCTTTAGAAGAGCAATAACCAAAAAACTGCGAGTTAGGCTATCAAAATAAAAATTCAACAAGGATTTCCTAAACAATAAAATATTAATAAATACAGTTAACTTCTAATTAAGTTTCAATATTTTAATTATGTTAGCATGAATAGTCAATAAAATTTGAAACTGATAGAGCAGGAAACCAGATTTCTTTGTTTTCTTCAACTGAAAGCACTAAACTTCTACCAAAAATAATGATTTTGATATATACCTTTACAACGGTTACAGGACTGCTAAATTATGAAGTTGCCATGTCAAGAATGTTAAGGGAGGCACATATTTTATAATCATTTGATAACTAGATGATCTTAAGGTCCTTTCCAACCCTAACTATTCTATGATTCTATGATTCTATGTTACTTTGTTTTTCTTTGTGCAGAATTCCAAAAGAATGTGTGTGCCACAGTCTGACAGAATTTAGAATGCTAATGTTTAATTTTTAGTTTGTATTAAAATATGTTAGGTTTAATTTGACAATTATGGTTATTGATATTGGACAGATGGTGCAGTGGCCAATATCCTAGACAGCTATGCTCTAGCTTGGTTTGAAGAAAGGTGCATAGAAAAAAATATGAGCCAATGTTTTCTCCAGTGATGTAGCTGGTAATGTTACTGGTGTGCCTAAAAAAGAAATAACTCCTGGATTATGAATAATATTTGAATGTGGAAGTTCTAAAATATAAATACTTAACCTTGTAGTAGCAAGGTGGACTGGAAATTCTATTTTGTAAAGAATACAGCCTGGAAATATTTGAAAATATTTTTGGCAATGAACATTGTTAAAGAAAAGAAAAAAAATGCCAGCTATTTCATATATTTCGTATTCCAGTACACATGAAAATATAGAGCATTAAACCAGAAAATGATGCATATATTAGATAGGCAGGGAAGTAAAAACAATCTGAAACGAGTCAGTACATATGAATTATGTGTTTAAGAAGAAGCAACTTGAACAATAGGTAATGTTAAAGATTTTTAGGGAGGATCTTTCATTTTTGAATATGAACACTGAGCAATTCAAACTAATATCCTCAGTCACAAAAGTTAAACATAAAATGCTTCGGTAACAGTATTTAGTTAATGTTGAAGGAAGAATAGAACACTAAAATGAGTTTTGACTTGTTTTTTAATTCTATACACACATTTCATCTAGGAGTTTAAAATAATTTTAATAACAATTTTCTAAATCTAGTGGGGATATTTTAAAGCTGATATTCTACAGTAGTCAGTCTTGAGATGGGTTTCCTTTTTGATGCGTTTTCTCCCTCTCTCCCATGCTCTTACTACCCCTTTAAAACCTAAACTTTTTCTCCTACAGACAGAAATAAAAAGCTCCGACAGAATCAAAAGACTCTGGCTGTGATGCTCCCTAAACCTGTTAGAGAAAGAAAGCCTTTAATACCAGTATCCAATTCACATAGGTATAGATGTAAGAAATGAATATAGAGCATTGATATCCATGAATGGTGTAAATCACATTCATGCACTTATATTTTTGGGTTCAGAACTTCATATTTTGGAGTAATATGAGCTTTTCTTGAATGAAAAGACAAAAATTCTGGTGATTTTCGATGAAATTGCAATTGTATTTTTTTTCATGCCTATATAAGGACTTGTTCTCCATACAGACAAGATGCAATTTAGAAAATTTTACATAATTTCTTGCAGCTTACAACTCTCTTGTTGTTGTATTGTGTTGATTCTAACTGGCAATATTCTACCTGTGTCGCAAATTTTTATTAATTGGATGGATTTATTAAACATTTTTATGTTTATATTTTTGCACACAGTCACTAATCCTCACTTATCTGGCAGACTTGCGTTAAACTCATGAAAGTTTTTTTTCTGGCTTGTTCATAACCCAATAATGTGCTTAGATTCAGTTTTATACATATTTTCACCATTTCCTTTAATTTGTAAACCCAAGAAAATAAATCTCATTGACAACAGTGATAAGAGTTTAGACTGCCCAGCAAGTAGAATTGGAAAAAACAATAGAATGTTAGGGAAAAGTGAAAATATAATCCTAAATAAAGCCATTTATAGATACATTATCCAAGTGTATAAATTAAAAAAAAAAAAAAAAGGAAAGAAACAAGCCCTTAGGTACTGTTCCAGATTTTGAAGATTCCAAGTAAGAGAAAATGAGAGAAAAATAGAGAACTCTCAACTAGTTTATTAATATAGGAAAATATAGAGATAGTAAAGGATACAGTAAAGGATAGTTCTGATGTCTTGTTATCTTACTAACCCCAAGGACCCTGTGAAGATGATCAGGAAACCAGATCCAAGAATTACCATACAAGTGCGAGGTGGCAGGCTCAACCTTAGCGGGTGTCGCCACGGAAGCAGTGTTGACCTGGTTGATATGAGGTTCTGTCTCCCCTGCATCTCATGAGGCTCGGGCTTTTTTACTGACAAAAGTGCACACTCATTCCGATGCAGGTGGCCAGCCTATGTTGGAAGAAGTGGATAGCAATATATAGAAAGGGCTCTGAGGGTCGAGACTTTTCCTGGGGGTTCGAAAGTGGAACTTTCTGGATAGGAAACAAAGATGGACTTTCCAGGGACCAGCCGAAGCAAGACTCTCCGGGGAGGAGCCAAAGCAAGCAAACAGCACTTTTCTATCTTTGTGTGTTTCACCATGGACTGTTATCTATTGTCCCTGACACAGGTACTTATTTCTCAAGCTAGAAAACAGAAAAAACAGTTAATTATTACTTGTGCAATTCAGTTACATTCAGTTATTTCAAGATTTTGTAATTTTATCAGTTAATAATGAAGGCACTCGTACTCGCAGGCCCTTGTTCTCATGGGGGACTTCAACCACCCTGATATCTGCTGGAAGGATGGTATGGCCTGGCACAAGCAATCCAGGAAGTTCCTCGATTGTGTGGAAGACAACTTCCTTCCGCAAGTAATAGAGGAGTTGACAAGGAGAGGTGCCATGTTTGATATCGTGCTCACCAGCATGAAAGGGCTGGTTGGAAATGTGATGCTTCAGGGCAGCCTTGCCTGTAG
Organism: Ara ararauna; assembly: GCA_028858755.1. Classification (NCBI taxonomy): domain Eukaryota; kingdom Metazoa; phylum Chordata; class Aves; order Psittaciformes; family Psittacidae; genus Ara; species Ara ararauna. The sequence continues at coordinate 43,439,144 of CM054379.1, read as the reverse complement.
TGATCATGAGATGGTTGAGTTTGAGATCCTTAGGACAGTGAGAAGAGCGTGCAGCAAGCTCACTGCCCTGGACTTCAAGAAGGCAGACTTTGGCCTCTTCAGGAACCTGCTCAGTAAGATTCCATGGGATAAGGATGTAGCAGGGAGGGGGGCCCAAGGCTGTTGGTTGATATTCAAGGATCACCTGCTGCAAGCTCAGGAGCGATCCATCCCTACTAGAAGGAAGTGGAGCAGGAGGGCCAGGAGACCTCCTTGGACAGATAAGGAGCTGCTGAGGAAAATTTGAAGGAAAAAAGAGGCTTACAAAAGATGGAAGCAAGGACAGGCGGCCTGGGAAGAATACAGGGATGTTGTCTGGGAAGCTAGGGACCAGGTTAGAAAAGCTAAGGCCCACTTAGAATTAAACTTGGCTAGAGATGTTAAGGATTACAGGAAGGGATTCTATAGGTACATTGCAAATAAAAGACAGGCTAGGGGCAATGTGGGCCCTCTCCAGATGCTATCAGGAGAACTGACTCCCCTGGATTTGGAGAAGGCTGAGGTTCTTAATGACTTCTTTGCCTCAGTGTTCACTAGCAAATGCTCTGACCTCACCACCCAAGTCTTGGAAGGCAGATGCAGGGACAGTGAGAATGAAGACCCTGGGCCCACTGTAAGACAGGATCTGGTTCAAGACCATCTTAGGAACCTGAATGTGCACAAGTCCATGGAACCTGAAGAAATCCATCCGCGGGTCTTAAAGGAGCTGGCAAATGAAATTGCTAAGCCACTGTCCATCATATTTGAAAAATCATGGCTGTCAGGTGAAGTTCCCAATGACTGGAAAAAGGGAAATATAACCCCCATTTTCAAGAAGGGGAAAATGGATGAGCCGGGGAGCTACAGACCACTCAGTCTCACCTCTGTGCCTGGCAAAATCTTGGAGCGGATTCTCCTGGAAGGCATGCTGAGGCACATGGAAAACAACAAGGTGGTTAGTGACAGTCCGCGTGGCTTCACTAAGGGGAAATCCTGCCTGACCAATCTGGTGGCTTTCTATGGTGGGGCTACAGATCTGATGGACAGGGGTAGAGCAGTTGATGTCATCTACCTGGACTTGTGCAATGTGTTTGACACTGTCTCACATGACATCCTTGTCTCTAAGTTGGAGAAACATCAATTTGATAAGTGGACCACTCAATGGATAAAGTACTGGCTGGAAGGCTGCATGCAAAGAGTTGTGCTCAATGGCTCTGTCATGGCTTAAGCCGTAAATCACACAGCCCTTTCACTCACTTCCCCCTCCTTCTTGCCCCCCACTCCAAGGTGGGGGGAATGGGGAGAAGAATCGAAAGAATGTAACTCCCACAGGTTGAGATAAGAACAGTCCAGTAACTAAGGTATAACACAAATCACTACTGCTACCACCAATAATAATAATGACAAGGCAAATACAAGGGAAGAGGAGACAACTGCTCACCACCTGACAATTGTGCTGTGAACTAAGCTCTTCTGGGTTCCTGGCCCCAGTTTTACATCCTGGACATGACTTGCTGTGGCATGGAATACCTCTTTGGTCAGTTTGGGTCAGGTATCCTGCTTCTGATTCCTCCCGGCTTCCCCTCTTTCCTGCCAGAGCATGAGACTCAGAAAGTCCTTGGTCAGCCCAAAACATTCTAAGCTGTAACTACAAACGTCGGTGCTATCAGCGCTGTTCCCAGGCTGAAAGTAGAAAACACAGCACTGCATCAGCTACTACGAAGGAGAAAAATGACTGCTGCTGCTGCTGAACCCATGACAGGCTCCATGTCTAGCTTCAGACCAGTAATGAGTGGTGTCCATCAGGGATCGGTGTTGAGACCGATCTTGTTCAACATCTTTGTCGGTGACATGGACAGTGGGATTGAGGGCACCCTTAGCAAGTTTGCAGATGACACCAAGCTGTGTGGTTTGGTTGCTACATTGGAGGGAAGGAATGCCATCCAGAGGGACCTTGACACCCTTGTGAGGTGGGCTGATGCCAACCTGATGAAGTTTAACCATGCCAAGTGCAAGGTCCTACACCCGGGTCAGAGCAATCCCAGGCACAGCTACTGGTTGGGCAGAGAAGAGATTCAGAGCAGCCCTGTGGAGAAGGACTTGGGGGTGCTGGTTGATGGAAAAATGAACATGAGCTGGCAGTGTGCATTCGCAGTCCAGACAGCCAACCGTACCCTGGGCTGCATCAAAAGGAACATGACCAGCAGGTCAAGAAAGGTGATCCTGCCCCTCTACTCTGCTCTTGTGAGACCTCACTTGGAGTATTGTGCGCAGTTCTGGTGTCCTCAACATAAAAAGGACATGGAACTGTTGGAACAAGTGCAGAGGATGGCCACGAGGATGATCAGGGGACTGGAGCACCTCCTGAATGAAGATAAGCTGAGGAAGTTGGGTCTGTTCAGCCTGGAGAAGAGAAGGCTGCGTGGAGACCTCATAGCAGCCTTCCAATATCTGAAGGAGGCCTATAGGGATGCTGAGGAGGGGCTCTTCATGAGGGACTGTAGTGATAGGACAAGGGTAACAGGTTCAAACTTAAACAGGGGAAGGTGAGACTGGATATGAGGAAGAAATTCTTTCCTGTGAGGGTGGTGAGGCACTGGAATGGTTTGCCCAGGTAAGTTGTGAATGCTCCATCCCTGGCGGTGTTCAAGGCCGGGTTGGACATAGCCTTGGGTGATATGTTTTAGTGTAAGGTGTCCCTGCCCCTGGCAGGGGGGTTGGAAGTAGATGATCTTCAGGTCCTTTCCAACCCTAACTATTCAATGATTCTATGATTTTATGATCCCATCAAATTTTGATAGATCATGACTAGTCAACTTGTCTGCTTATTAGAGTAGCAGTACATTCTCTCAAGAAGATTGAGCAGAATAAAGACTTTTTTTCTAGAAAACTTTAAATATAGAATGTGAAATTGAAATAAATAGTCCTTATAGATCACCTCACCGTTGCATCCCCAACACACTTGGTATATATTCTGAGCAGATGATGCACTTGAGTGTCAATTTGAGATGCAGAGTGAGCAGAGAGTGCCTACAGGCATGTAAAGAATTGAAGTGATTGTATGCAATGGACTCACCTCATCATAACTTTGTTCCTTAGACACCAGTGTACTGAAATTTCAGAACAAAGTGAGTATTTTCTGGTGATAGTATTTCTGTAGGCTCTGTAAATTAATAACATGAAAATAGCTAATCCAAAACAGATGCTTTATTTAAGTAATAGGTGATATACCCTAAAGCTCATGTCTCCCACATCTAACGAGATAAGACCAAACATTTCTTATAGGTTTTTAAAGGAGTCCAAAACTGACTAGAAGTCAGATGTTTTGGTTGCTTAACATGTCATTCCATCAGACTACCCAAAGTTTTAATTAAACTAGGTAGCTGAAGTACTGTCATAAATGCATCTTCTGAAATGATTTGCTTCTTTATTCATTAGATAAACTGATGGTGGAAGTCACACTCCAAATATGTATATATTGATTCAGGTGCCAATTTTAGGTTTGATCTAAGTATTTGCTATGTTATTACATTTGCCTCTGGAACACAGTTTAATTCATGCCACAAAAACTGAAAGTCAAAACTCACTTATAAAGAAGCACATATTTCTAATAGAGCTAATAGAAATTTTTGCAGTTAAATATTTTTCCTTTGAGAATGTTGATTTGATAGAAAATGTCTTCTTCATATAAACGGTTCAAAGTTGTTGAAAAATAAATTTACTATTGACCATTTCTATATCCTTTTATTAATCTGGATTCCCTGCTTTCTAAATAAATCAATGTTATCTTGTATAATGGCATAATAAAAAAAAGTTCCCACAGAAAGCAAATTTTCCTCTTCTGACCTTTTTGATTTTCTTAAAACTTTGATAGCAAATTTTGGAGAATTAAATAGACATAAATGACATTCTATAATGCTCTAATAATTTCAACCGTTTTCTTCTACATGGGAATATTGGGAAGAGAAAAAGACCAAATCTAAATTTCACTTAAATATTTTGTGCCCAGATACATGTGCTCAATGGTGAGTATTCCCACAGAAATCGTGATGTGCTATATTCTTTTATTTTGCTAATTATACATTATCATCTGTTTGGAGCAATTAATAATATAATAATACTGTCACTTGCAGGCCACGGTCAGAAATATATTAATGCTTGTCATTCAAGAGGAATACATGTTATCATTTTCCCATGTAGGAATTAAATGTGGACACAAAGAAATCCATGATCATTCTGAGACAAGGAGGTTATTGCAGTAACCTGCATTGCTGCTGTAATATTAAAATATTAAAATATTTTTATTTTAATACCAACAGAGAAATGTCCTATTCTCAAGCTACTGCTGTACAGGGTCTCATGTTCATAGTCTCAGAGGGAATCTCTAAGGCAGAATGGCTATTATGACATTGGATCACTTTTCTCTCAAACCCTGGTGATTGAGATATTTTTGGTCTATCTTTTTCAGTTGGGTAGACTTTAAGTAGTGTCAGAGCTATGTTACAGCTTTCTATCTTGGTATTTCTATTTTGGCATTTCTGTTTTGCTAAGAATATATATCACATGTTATAGAGCAGTCACATAAGGAAGTACTTGGAGGTGAAAGTACTTTTGAGATAACTTTGGTAGATTACGAAGCAAAAATAGCCACGACTGGCACAGCTGATTCAGTGATTGAAACAGAGTGTTAACTGAGGAAGAACATAAATCTCAGAACTGCGCTTGTGTATTATATGTCCTCTTGGATAGATCTATTTGGCTGACTACAAAAGAAAGCTAGAAGTAAAATTACATATCTACAACATGGACGATCTACTGGTGAATCAGCACATGGAAGTAATGTGGGAGCCAAGATTTTTGCGATAATTAAGTGGTTTAAATTCTGTTTGCCTGAAGGCTACAACAGACTGCTTCCAGGGCTGACGAACTCTGTAGCCAGATAGTAGAGAATATGCAGTTATTTTTAAATGGGTGTGATACATATTATTATGTACATTATGAAGTTTCTTTTTATAGAGACACAATTGAATTTGGGAACATGTATCTTTGGTGATTATTGTGATATATATAGAACAATGTTTAATGTAATTATGTTTTTCTCTAGCTCTGTAGGTCAGAAAATATAATATTACCATTGCTAATAATGAACCATGGGCTTTGTAAGAAACCTCCAAGGACTCAGATATATAACTTGTCAGACTTGCTTTTCCTTGACTCGATATGGCTTGCCTGAGCCTATGTTTTAGTTTGTTTAGCCATAACAGCAATTGCTTGACTACAAGGCTGTTGGTGTCATTTGCTTAGCTTTCTATGACTGTGCAGTGTAGTCCCTTTGTACCATAACACCAGTCTACAAAGTAGTTCTGTAACAATTTTAATGTAGTTCAGTAACTGATATAAAGCAGGAGCAATTTTCTGGTGTGGAATTAATTATTTATTGCTTTGGAATAAAAATGTAGTACAGAGATATTGAGTTGTGGATGACAGCACGGACCTTAAAAGTTTGGTTGCGCTGGTCTCCAAATAAATCTATAATTAACAATTAATGATAATTGAAAGAATGGCATTTCAGGACCTGGGAAAAAAAGCTTTTATACATTTTAAAGAGAAAATAGCAAAAGACCCAATGTCCAGCTGGAGACCAGTAATGAGTGGTGTCCATCAGGGATCGGTGTTGAGACCGATCTTGTTCAACATCTTTGTCGGTGACATGGACAGTGGGATTGAGAGCAACCTCAGCAAGTTTGCAGATGACACCAAGCTGTGTGGTTCACTTGATACGCTGGAAGGAAGGAATGCCATCCAGAGGGACCTTGACACGCTTGTGAGGTGGGCAGATACCAACCTGATGAAGTTCAACGATGCCAAGTGCAAGGTCCTACACCTGGGTCAGAGCAATCCCAGGCACAGCTACAGGTTGGGCAGAGAAGAGATTCAGAGCAGTACTGCGGAGAAGGACTTGGGGGTGCTGGTTGATGGAAAAATGAACATGAGCTGGCAGTGTGCATTCGCAGCCCAGAAAGCCAACCGTATCCTGGGCTGCATCAAAAGGAGCATGACCAGCAGGTCAAGGAGGTGACCCTGCCCTTCTGTTCTCGTGAGATCTCACTTGGAGTATTGTGTGCAGTTCTGGCGTCCTCAACATAAAAAGGACATGGAACTGTTGGAACAAGTCTAGAGGAGGGCCAAGAGGATGATCAGGGGACTAGAGCACCTCCTGTATGAAGATAGGATGAGAAAGTTGGGCTGGAGAAGAGAAGGCTGCATGGAGACCGCATAGCAGTCTTCCAATATCTGAAGGGGGGCCTATAAAGTTGCTGGGAAGGGACTCTTCATGAGGGACTGTAGTGATAGGACAAGGGGTAATGGGTTCAAACATGAACAGGGGAAGTTGAGACTGGATATGAGGAAGAAATTCTTTCCTGTGAGGGTGGTGAGGCACTGGAATAGTTTGCCCAGGGAAGTTGTGAATGCTCCATCCCTGGCGGTGTTCAAGGTGTCGTGGTTTAAGCCTCTCTAACCACGCAGCTCGTTCTCTGCTTTTCCCCCCTCTTTCTTCCCCCTGCTCCCGGAGGGATGGGAAGGAGAATCGAAAAGAATGCAACTCCCACCGGTTGAGATAAGAACAGTTTAGTAACTAAAGTATAACACAAATCACTACTGCTACCACCAATAATAATAATGACAAGGCAAATACAAGGAAAGAATACAATTTCTCACCACCTAAAACCAAGCCCGACCACGCAGTGCACCCCCCACCCTTCTGGGTCTCTCCTCTCCGTCCTCCATCTTGGGCATAACGTGCTGTGGTATGGAATAACCTCTTTGGTCAGTTTGGGTCAGGTGTCCTGTCTCTGCTTCCTCCCGGCTCCCCTCCTCCCTGGCAGAGCATGAAACTCAGAAAGTCCTTGGCCAGACCAAAACATCACTAAGCAGTAACCGAAACACTGGTGTTATCAGCGCTGTTCCCTGGCCCAAAATCAAAAAACACAGCGCTACACCAGCTACCAAGGAGGAGAAAAATGACTGCTGCTGCTGAACCCATGACATTATCCACCCCTTATTCCATACCATTCACGTTATGCTCAGATTCCACATTGTCAATATACCATCACATGTATATGTATACATCCACATACACAGAGAAAGGGAGAGAGATCATCCCTTAGTGCATAAACCAATCCCAACAAAGCTGCTGAGTCCACCCAGTCCATGATGTCAAGCTCCATCTTTTGTAACAGCCTTTCAGAGTAGCAGAGGCTGTGTGCAGTGTTCACACTCGTCAATAACCTGGGCCACAGTGTCCATTGCTAAGTCCACCCCTCGATCATAAGTCCATCTGTATGCTGCATCTCTGCACTGATGGCCTGAGGTGTCATGGGCCCATCAGGCTCAAAATAATTCATCCACCCCTCCAGCAGTTTCTGCAGCTTGTCGCTGGGGACTCCACACAGCTGCCTTCCATCTGTGATGCTTCCAAAGCACTGGAGGGGCCCAGTGGACAAGATACTCGCCCATACTGTCCCACACACACTGCCACTCATGGCTGTCCAGGCTTGGGGAAAATCTCTTAGTCATCCTAGATTGCAGATTAATCCCAGACAAGGCCCACACTCCACTCTGCTTAACTTTTGGGACCAGACAAAATGGTTGTGGGTAAAACACACTGTGTATGCATGCCACCATGCTGATCCCCATCACAATCAGCAGGCAGGTCTCAAGGGTACCCAAAGGCCATTCAAACACTTCAGAGCTCTCAAATGAGGCTGCTGTGCTTGTCACTGGGGCTGGTGTAGATGCTGTGCTTGCCGGCTCTCTCACCACCAGCTGCTCTTTGTCTGAGTCCAGAGCTTCCTCCTCTGCCTTGCTGGGAAGTGCTGCGGGGTCTCCTGCGTTCTCCTGCGGCTCCGCGGGCAGCTGCCGGGGAATGCTCTCGGCCGCCACGAGGCTGGGCTCGGCCACGGGACTCTGTTCAGCCTCGGGGCCCGGCTTCTCTGCCGTCTCCTCCTGCCGCTCGGTAGCCTCCCCCTCCCGCGGCTCGGCAGCTGCCGGCCTGGGCTCAGTCGGGGGGCTCACCCCTTCTGCTACCTCCTTCCTCTGCTCGGCAGCCATCGGGCTGGGCTCGGTGGGGGGGCTCGGCTCCTGCTCCCCGGGTCCGCTCCCCCGGGCCGTTTCGGCAGCCGGCGGCTCCCGAGGCAGCCCCCCCTCGGCTCTCCACAGCCTCGCCAGGACGGTGAAGAGCAGCCGAACTGCCAGGTACACATTCGCCCCCCACGGCTTCTGGAGCCCGCCCGTATCACAAGCCATTCCAATAAAGTACAATAAAACAAGAACCTTAAACCAAAACCCATATCTGAAACATGCTAAGATAACAAATACCGGCTGTAAGTAAGGTACAACAGGCTGAAACCATGAACGCAAGAGAACCAAAAGCAACAACTTTAAGAGCCAATAAATCAGCATTGTGACGAGTGGCTATTAATCCTGTCGTTATCTCAACCCTTAGAGCCCCACGTTGGGCGCCAAAAAGAACTGTCGTGGTTTAAGCCTCTCTAACCACGCAGCTCGTTCTCTGCTTTTCCCCCCTCTTTCTTCCCCCTGCTCCCGGAGGGATGGGAAGGAGAATCGAAAAGAATGCAACTCCCACCGGTTGAGATAAGAACAGTTTAGTAACTAAAGTATAACACAAGACCACTACTGCTACCACCAATAATAATAATGGCAAGAGAAATACAAGGAAAGAATACAGTTCTCACCACCTAATACCAAGCCCGACCACGCAGTGCACCCCCACCCTTCCCAGTCTCTGCTCTCTGCTTTCCATCCTGGGCATGACGTACTGTGGTATGGAATAACCTCTTTGGTCAGTTTGGGTCAGGTGTCCTGTCTCTGCTTCCTCCCGGCTCCCCTCCTCCCTGGCAGAGCATGAAACTCAGAAAGTCCTTGGCCAGACCAAAACATCACTAAGCAGTAACCGAAACACTGGTGTTATCAGCGCTGTTCCCAGGCCCAAAATCAAAAAAACACAGCGCTACACCAGCTACCAAGGAGGAGAAAAATGACTGCTGCTGCTGAACCCATGACAAAGGCCAGGTTGGACATAGCCTTGGGTGACATGATTTAGTGTGAGTTGTCCCTGCCCCTGGCAGGGGGGTTGGAACTAGATGATCTTCAGGTCCTTTCCAACCCTAACTATTCTATGATTCTGTGTTTCTATGGTCTTCTCAGTTAAGAAGTAGGGGCGCTGACAAGTTGCTGCAGTCTACTTTTAGCCTCATCTTCTTACAGAAAATTGTTGTCATTAATCTGAAGAAACAGAGGGCCAGTGACAGAGTGAGGATAACACCATTTGTATAGCAAAGTTAACTGCATAACTGGTGAGGTTTTTTCTTTAATAATCTGATAACTTGGACTACCAGTATTAGTATCATTTTAGCTGCAGTAATATGCAGCTATAAGAGAGCTATGAATTTTTTAGTTTGCATATAAAGGTGTGTGTTTTGAACCCAGGAAAACTGAACAGCTTTTAAGTCTTAGTTTAAAGAGACCTTATTCAAAAAAACTCCATGACAATAGAAGGAACTGCAATCTAGCAAGTTATTTATCTCACATACTTAATTTAAAATTGATACCATTTTACTAACTTTGGTGAGGATAATGTGTGCTTGAAATTAGGCACATATCGCCTTGAAGAATTAGGGCTGTGAATAAGGATGGGTCAAACAAGGTTATTTCTGGAAGCTTAATTCAATAAAATTTTGGAGGATGAGGCCTTAATCACCGGTACTTACACTTTTTTTTTATGTTTATAATCCTTATTTTAGTAATGTACAATGCTGGTTTATTAAACATCTGCATTGGTAAAAATATATATATAAGAAATCAGCATCTGTATGTTTAAAACACCTTCAAATGCATGATTTCTCCAACAGTGCATTTAAAACGAGAGATATGTGTGAGTCACTTAAGGTTTCACATTAGTGAAAACAGAACAGAGGAAAATATGAAGTTTAGTATATTTGCTATTCAGTGCCTGATTAATTTAAAATATTTTCCTAATTACTACATATGATTAGTACTGTATATCTCAGCTGGACTTCTGATACAGTAAGGATGAGAAAACACTGTTCCCTAGGAAAAAAGGATTAGTATAATTAGGAGAAATCAAGAGATGATAATAATTTTCAAATAGTTGCTCTCTTAGTAAAGAAAGAGTTCTTTCCCTATGGAGTAGCTCTTATTTTTGTTGACTTGCTTTGCACATAGTCTCTAATTTTGTAATGAAAATTTTAAGAGTAGCAGAAAACTAGGAAATAATATTACCCTAAGGAAACTGTATCATATGGAAGCAAGGATTACTACAACATGTGGCTTCAAGCACTGTGTGTCAACTGAACTGGGGATTCACACACACAAAGGAAAAAAAAAATTCTGGACATGTGTCGTGTTTTAAGCCCAGCTGTAACTCAGAAAAAAACACAGCTTCTGGAGTCTCCCCTCCCCTTCCTCCTCCCTAACTCATGGAGGGGTGAGGAGGAGAATCGAAAGACTATAACTCCCATGGGTTGAGATAAGAACAGTCCAGTAACTAGGGTATAAAACAAATCACTACTGCTACCACCAATAATAATGACAAGGGAAATACAAGGAAAGAGAATGCAACAGCTCACAACCTGACGACCGAGCCGTGAACTAACTCTTTCGGCTTCCTGCCTTTAGTTTTTGCACCCTGGGCATGACGTGCTGTGGTATGGAATAACCTCTTTGGTCAGTTTGGGTCAGGTGTCCTGTCTCTGCTTCCTCCCAGCTTCCCCTCCTCCCTGGCACAGCATGAGACTCAGAAAGACCTTGATCAGATGAAACATTTGCACAGTAACTAAAAACATCGGTGCTATCAGTGCTGTTCCCAGGCCCAAAGTCAAAAACACAGTGCTGCACCAGCTACAAAGAAGGAGAAAAAATGACTGCTACTGCTGAACCGAGGACAGCATGTTATCAGTCACTAATGCCATGACTATATCAAAGCCATGAAAACACAAATAATCATAGGTTCCTATTAAGCATAAGAAAAGCAGAAGTAGAGTGCCATTTTACAAGGCTGTGATCACACTGAAATGTAGAAAAGTATTCTGATTTCAGCTGGGATAGAGTTATTCTTCTTCCTAAAAACTGGTACAATGCTATGTTTTCTCTTTAGTCAGCATACTGACAAGATTATGCTCCCGTGCCACACATGCCAAAAATTCAATAAGAACTGGAGTCAAAGGCAGCCAAGTGGTATGCCACAACTGATATTGTCAATGCATTTTTCTCAATTCCTCTGGCAGCAGAGTGCAGGCCACAGTTCGCTTTTACTTGGAGGGGCATCCAGTACACTTGGAACCGATTGCCCCAAGGGTGGAAACACAGCCCTACCATGTGCCATGAACTGATCCAGATTGCATTGGAACACGGGCAAGCTCCAGAACACCTGCAGTGCATTGATGACATTACCATGTGGGGCGATGCACTGGAAGAAGTCTTTGAGAAAGGGAGGAAAATAATCCAAATCCTGCTGAAAGCCAGTTTTGCCATAAAACGGAGTAAGGTCAAGGGACCTGCACAGATGATGAAATGGCAAGATGGACATCACCAGATCCCCACAGATGTGAACAACAAGATAACAGCAATGTCTCCACCAACTAATAAGAAAGAAACACAAGCTTTCTTGGGTGTTGTGGGGTTCTGGAGGATGCACATTCCGAATTACAGTTTGAATGTAAGACTTCTCTATCATGTGACCCGTAAGAAGAGTGATTTTAAATGGGGCTGTGAGCAACAACAAGCCTTTGAGCAAAGTAAACAAGAGATAGTTCATGCAGTAGCCCTTGGACCAGTCCGGACAGGGCCAGATGTAGAAAATGTACTCTATATTGCAGCCAGGGAGAATGGTCCTACCTGGAGCCTCTGGCAGAAAGCTCCAGAGGAGACTCGAGGCCAACCCCTCGGCTTTTGGAGTCGGGGATACAGAGGATCTGAGGCCAGCTATACCCAACTGAAAAAGAGAAACTGGCAGCCTATGAGAGGGATCGAGCTGCTTCAGAACTGACTGGCACCAAAGTACATGTCCTCCTGGCACCTCTGGTTGCCCGTGCTGGGCTGGATGTTCAAAGGCAGGGTCTCCTCTACACATCATGCAACTGATGCTACACGGAGTAAGTGGGCTGCACTAATTACACAACGAGCTCAAACAGCAAGTCCCAGTTGTCCAGAAATCCTAGAAGTTATCATGAACTGGCCAGAGGGCAAAGATTTTGGCATGTCACCAGAGGAAGAGGTGATGCATGCTGAAGATACTCCACCATATAAACTGTCATGAACTGTCAGAAAGTGAAAAGCAACATGTCTTGTTTACTGATGGGTCCTGTCGCATTGTGGGAAAGCGTTAGAGATGGAAGGCAGACGTATGGAGTCCTCGATGACAAGTTGCAGAAACTGGTGACAGAGAGGGTGAATCGAGTCAGTTTGCCGAGGTGAAAGCCATCCAGCTGGCCTTGGACACTGCTGAACGAGAGAAGTGGCCAGTACTTTATCTCTATATTGACTCATGGATGGTGGCAAATGCCCTGTTGGGGTGTCTGCAGCAATGGAAGCAGAGCAACTGGCAACGCAGTGGTAAACCCATCTGAGCTGCTGCACTGTGGCAAGATATCGCTGCCCGGGTGCAGACCCTGGTAGTGAAGGTACGCCACGTAGATGCTCATGTACCCAAGAGTCGGGCCACTGAGGAACACCAGAACAAGCAACAAGTGGATAAAGCTGCAAAAATTGAAGTGGCTCAGATGGACTTAGATTGGTACCATAAGGGTGAATTATTTTTGGCCTGGTGGGCCCATGACACTTCAGACCGTCAAGGCAGAGGTGCAACACACTGATGGGCTCATGACCGATGGGTGGATTTAACAATGGACGCTATTGCCCAGGTTACTCATGGCTGTGAAACATGTGCTGTAAATAAGCAAGCAAAACGGTTAAAGCCTCTTTGGTATGGAGGACGATGGCTGAAGTACAAATACGGGGAGGCCTGGCAGATTGATTATATCACACTTCAACCAACCCACCAAGGCAAATGCCATGTGCTTACTATGTGCTTACAACAACCGGATGGCTGGAAACATACACTGTGCCCCATGCCACTGCCTGAAACACTATCCTGGGCCTTGAGAAACAGATTTTGTGGTGACATGGCACCCCAGAGAGAACTGAGTCAGACAATGGGACTCATTTCCGGAACAGCCTTGTAGACATTTGGGCCGAAGAGCATGGCATTGAATGGGTGTATCACATCCTCTACCATGCACCAACATCTGGGAAAATCAAGCAGTACAATGGGCTGTTAATGCTACAATGAGAACAATGGATGGAGGGTCTTGCAAACACTGGGACACGCATTTAGGAAAAGCCACCTGGTTAGCCAACACAAGAAGATCTGCCAGTGGGGATCCCCCAGCCCAACCAATACTTTCACTTACTGTATAAGGGGATAAAGTTCCTGTGGTGCACATAAAGAATTTGCTGGGGAAGACAGTCTGGGTTATTTCTGCTTTAGGCACAGGCAAACCCATCCATGGGATTGCTTTTGCTCAAGGGTGTGGGTATACTTGGCAGGTAATGTCAGAAGGTGGAGAAGTCCAGTATATGCCTCAGATGAAAGCAGACAATTAATTCAATTACATGCTGTTGAGTGCTATATAGCAATTCTATGGGAGCTAGATGTCTGTCACCACACCGGGCATCTTTTGGTGCCTGTCTCTGCCACTGTGAACTTCAGGGTCTAAACCCAACTCCCTTTGGAGCCCTGTAGCAGCCTACAAGGATGCTGGAGAGGGACTATTCATTAGGGACTGTAGTGATAGGACATGCGGTAAATAGATGAAGTTCTGGTTAGCTATAAGGAAGAAGTTCTTTAAGGGTGGTGAGCCACTGGAACAGGTTGCTCAAGGATGTTGTGAATGCTCCATCCATGGCAGTGTTCAAGGCCAGGTTGGATTGAGTCTTGGGTGACATGGTTTAGTATGTGAGGTCCCTGCCCACAGCACAGGGTTGGAACTAGATGATCTTAAGGTCCTTTCCAATCCTAACTATTCTATGGTTCTATGATCACACTAACAAAGAATAAACTTTGGTGAAACTGGAAAAGCAGTGCAGTGATAAAATCAGAACTGGCTTCAGCATGCAACATTCCAACACCATACACCATCCTTCCTGCCCTGAAAGACTCTTATGACAGATGAAGCCCAGTCATGGACTGAAAGAAATCAGTGAACTTCTACAGGGATGGTCCTTAGTGTAAGGAATGTTATTTGTATGTGCCTATATTTATATATATACATATCAAGAGACAGAGAAAGTGATGGTATATTGTGTGATTTGAGCATGACACAAATGATATGGAATAAAGGGTGGACTAGTGTCCTGCTTTCAGCTGGTGTAAAGTTGATTTTCTTCCTAGTAGCTGGTGCAGCTCTGTGTTTTGGCTTTAGTCTAAGAACAATGCTGATAACATATCAATGTTTTAGTTATTGCCAAGTAGCACTTACCCTGATCAAGGACTTTTCACTCTCTCATGCTCTGCCAGTGAGGAGGGGCACAAGAAGCCAGGACAGAGCACAGACAGGACACCTGACTCAAACTAGCCAAAGGGATATTCCATATCACAGCACATCATGCCCAGTATATGAACTGGGGGGAGTTACCCTGAAGGGACTGATCACTTCTCTGGTTGGGCTGGGTTTTGATCAGTAGGTGGTGAGCAATTTTTCATCACTTGTGTTTTCTGAATTTTCATTTCTCCTTGTTTGTTGTTTCCTATTATTATCTGTATTGTTATTGTTGGCATTATTTCTATTATAATTACATTTTACTTACTTTCAATTGTTAAATTGTTCTTAACCTGTGGATTCTACATTCCTCCATTTCTCCTCCCCACCCCTCCTGACATCAGAGGGGGAGGGAGGACAGGGATAGGGGGAGTGAACGAGTAGCTGCATGATACTTAGTTGGGCTTAAACCATAACAAAAAGTAAAAAAAAAATTAAAAAGATCAAATGAAAGCAAGTAATCAGGTAATCTACTAAACAGGTCTGAAGACTATTCATTAAGAAAGCAGTCTAAGAAAAGAAAAACGAATTGCTCGGCCCAAGAAAAACAAGTACGATTATTGTCCCTAAATCATTAAGGTGACAAATACTGAAGAATAAAACCTATTTAAGATGGTGGACAAATGATGTCATGAGAGAAATGGTTATGACATAAACATGAATTAATTCAGTTTGGAAATTTGAACTCATTATGTTAGCAACTTTTATTAGGATAAGAATGGTCTTGGAACTATCTTCTACAAGGGCAGTGTTTCTAATAGATTTGCTACAGCCAGGGACCAGACTACATGACCTCAAAGACCACTTTAAATTTTATGTTCTTATGGAAGATATCACAATTTCTTTGATGCATTGCTATTGTAGCTATTATTTTCCAGGTTTGCTACCAGCACAGTTCAATTTCGGTACATTACACTGTGATGCTGAAAAGTCAACTCTTTACTATTTTCGTCGGTTTTTTTTGCAGCATTTTCTACAGTGATATCATTTTGCTACATATTATTATACCAGTATTATTTGCTGTTTTTAATATTGTTTAAAAATAAGTAAATTAATATTTGTGCTTAATTTTTTGAAATGGCTGATTTCCCAGGGAGATTTGAGAAACAAAATGTTTGCGAATTTATGTTTAGGAGAAAACAGAAAACTGAGAAGACACTAATGAACCTACCGGCATACTGACAAGATTATGAAGAAAAAAATTAGGCTTAAAAAGGTACTGTAAGAAAGTGCAGACATCTTTGTTCTCCTAAAATAATCAAAAATGTGTGTTCAGAACGTAGGTGACTTTGCTGAGTCTGGAATTTTTAAGAGCAAAATGTTTTTGTAAAATAGCTATTTAAGTATTGTTCAACATAGGTAAAATGTGTCCTGAACTTGAAAATAGTTGAGTATATTCTTACCTGAAAACATTAATAAATCTACTGTGTGAAGTAGTCCAATCTGTGATTATAATAAAGGTGATTTTTCATGAGAATGATAGTTCATTTTAATCTTTTGGAGTCTTTATCAAGATGATTAAGGTACTGTATATAGTTATACATATAAATGCAATTATCTTTATTTTAACTTGATAACATTCAGACTGGGACTGATTTCTGTTACACGTAGAGTTTTCTTCTGAAGTATTGACTCTTTCACCAATCATCTCAAGTGTGTAATGAAAGACCTACAGCAGATTGAACAATATTTTTTTAGCCTGTCCCAGGATGTCTTTTTATATACATTTACATCTGGCCCCATAACCATGTTAATATTTCACTGTTACAGTATAACACAGGTTTAAACTATTTCTAGTGCTATCACATGCAATAACTAGTTGTCATATTCAAAGAATCACAAGTTTTTCAGTGCCCAGTAAAATCAATAGCAATATAATTCTTTCAGAAAGCTTTGGGATTATGTCCTGATGAATTGTTGGTTTTCATAAAACCACTAAAGATGTTACTACACTTGAAGCCCAAATGACAACAACCATTTTGGCATTAATGCTATTTTGGGGTAACTGCTCCTGTCGTACCATATAACAAACTCAAATTCCATTGTATCTATTAATTTTTTCACTGTTGATTAAAGAAATTATTCCAGAAATATTTTATTCAGAAAAAGTGGGCCTGTATGGACTTGTCTGAAGCCATCAAATTTATTGACATAACAGATCATTAATAATTATTTAAAACAGTATTTCACCTGGAGAATATAATGATTTTGAAATAGATTCCACTTGCAGATCTGGGAAGACTTCCAAATCTAGGGAGATCTTAGTTTAGTTTGATTCATATCCTTTATCTGTGTGTCATGGGTTCAGCAGTAGCAGTCATTTTTCTCCTTCTTGGTAGCTGGTGTAGTGCTGTGTTTTTGACTTTCGGCCTGGGAACAGCGCTGATAACACCCATGTTTTTGATTAGTGCTTAGTAATGTTTTGGTCTGACCAAGGACTTTCTGAGTCTCATGATCTGCCAAGGAGGAGGGGAAGCCAGGAGGAAGCAGAGACAGGACACCTGACCCAAACTGACCAAAGAGGTATTCCATACCACAGCACGTCATGCCCAGGATGTAAAAATGGAGGGCAGAGATCCAGAAAGGTGGGGTGTTTCGCTGCTGGATCGGGCTTGGTATGGGGTGGTGAGCAGTTGCATCCTCTTTCCTTGTATTTCCCTTGTCATTATTGTTTTTGGTGGTAGCAGTAGCGGTTTTGTGTTATACCTTAGTTACTGGACTGTTCTTATCTCAACCTGTGGGAGTGCATTCTTTCGATTCTCCTTCCCATCCCCCCAGGAGCTGGGGGGAAGAAAGAGGGGAGCGTGAGCGAGTGAACTGGGTGAGTTGTAGTGGCTTAAACCACGACACTGCGGTAGAGGATTCCATCATAAAAGAACGTTTGAATGAGTTTTGAGTGGTGTGAGACCAACTCCTGGGATTGGTCTTGTTTTCATATCTGTAGTCTTAAAATATTTTCATCCGGACTTGCAAAATTCAGAAATAGATTGTGATAGGCTGACCGTGGCTGGCTGTTTTCTCACTTCCTTTCTGCAACAGGGCATGGAGGGAAGATAGGATGAAAAACCTTATGGGATGGGATAAAGACAAGGAGATCACTTACCAGTTATCATCACAAGCAAAACGGACTTGACTTGAGAAACATTAATTTAATTTATTGCCAATTAAAATAGAGTAAGATGCTGAGAAATTAAGACAAAACTAAATATATCCTTCTCCTACCACCTCTTCTTCCTAGTCTCAAGTTCCCTCCTTCATTCCAGATTCAACTACCTCTACCCTGAGCAGCTCAGGGGAATGTGGAATTAGGTGCTGTGATTATTTAATAACATTTTGTCTTTGCGGTTCGCTCCTCACGCTTTTCTCTGCTCCTGCCTGGGTCCTCTCCAGAGTATGTAATCCTATAGCCCTGCTCCTGCCTGGGCCCTTCACAGGCCAGAGTTCCTTTAGGAAATACTCACCTGTGCCAGTGTGGTGTCATCCATTGGTGCAGGGGAATTTCTATTTCTGTGCCTGGGTATTTTTTTCAGTCTACACTGAAAAGTAGTAATGCCAATTTTCCAGTGAGAATTACAGACTGGGTGACCTCCACTGGCTGCCTCACTGCATGAACTGAAAAATAATAAGTGTGATATAGATGCTTCAATAAAAGAGAAAGAAAAAAAATGTGAATATTTATTTAGAGATGTTTGATTTGTACGAGTTGTTATAATCCATTTGAGTACAGCTTGAGTGTCTCAGTATGCCTTGGCTTTGTAGCTCAGTCAGAAAGACATGACCTTGCTGGATGATTTTCTCTGCATATAACACCAGCTTTGACCTTTGTAAATAAAGAGTTTCAATAGTCGTAAATTCTTGAAGGTGGTTTTGTGAATCATGCAGATGTTTCCCAGGGACTAAGCAGAGATTATCAAACTCATTTCTCTTTTGACCAAAACCAGATCTCTTAACCTAGTTCTTCAGAGTCCAAAGTCTTGTACATTAATCCTCTAATCCTCCTAGTCTCACAAATTACTGAAAGTCTATTCTATAAAATCTCTAACTGAAGATCTTTTGGAAAGACTGTGACCTCAAGGCAGCCTAGATAGTGAAATGCATTGACCTAATAATTAAATTTCTCACCATTTTAACTTTCTACAGATTTGTTTTGCTTTGAGAAACAGAATTGCCTCTTCGCCTGAGATTTATTTTTTCACAGAAACACTCTATATTTATAACATTTTGAGTAGTTTTTTTACTTTTTTATTGAGCGACCCTGCAACATGGTATTGAAGGAATATTGAAGGAATAGCTTCTGCATCACAGTGGCTTTTCACTTCCTCCTACTTCCTGCTACTGCAGAGTATCATGAAAAAAGCTACAAAGATTTTAAAGCTATAGTGCCCAATGTAATTTTCATATAAGTAAAACCTGCTTCTTCCAACTCTCTTTTTCATTTATCGACCCACACATTGTAAACTCCTCATAAGGCAAAAAGTATTATTTAAGGGCAGAGGTGTAAGTGCTAAGTCTTAGTATGTTATATAAAGATACGAATTCTTCAAAAACTGATCTGAATATTTTAATTGGCCAATTTAAAAAATCAGCTTTATATATAATGCACAAAGAGATTATCATGTAAAAGCATTGTCTCTGGAAAGGATTTGAAAGATTGAAATTGTAATAAAATCATAGAATCATAGAATAGTTAGGGCTGGAAAGGACCTGAAGATCATCTAGTTCCAACCCCCCTGTCAGGGGCAGGGACACCTCACACTAAAACATGCCACCCAAGGCTCTGTTCAACCTGGCCGTGAGCACCGCCAGGGATGGAGCATTCACAACTTCCCTGGGAAACCCATTCCAGTACCTCACCACCCTCACAGTAAAGAATTTCTTCCTCATATCCAATCTAAACTTCCCCTGTTTAAGTTTGAACCCGTTACCCCTTGTCCTATCACTACAGTCCCTCATGAAGAGTCCCTCCCCAAAATCCCTATAGGCCCCCTTCAGATACTGGAAGGATGGTATGAGGTCTCCATGCAGCCTTCTTTTCTCCAGGCTGAACAGACCCAACTTTCTCATCCTATCTTCATACGGGAGGTGCTCCAGTCCCCTGATCATCCTCGTGGCCCTCCTCTAGACTTGTTCCAACAGTTCCATGTCCTTTTTATGTTGAGGACACCAGAACTGCACACAATACTCCAAGTGAGGTCTCACAAGAGCAGAGTAGAGAAGCAGGATCACCTTTCTTGACCTGCTGGTCATGCTCCTTTTGATGCAGCCCAGGATACGGTTGGCTTTCTGGGCTGCAAGCACACACTGCCAGCTCATGTTCATTTTTCCATCAACCAGCACCCCCAAGTCCTTCTCTGCAGTACTGCTCTGAATCTCTTCTCTGCCCAACCAGTAGCTGTGCCTGGGATTGCTCTGAACCAAGTGAAGGACCTTGCACTTGGCATGGTTAAACTTCATCAGGTTGGCATCAGCCCACCTCACAAGGGTGTCAAGGTCCCTCTGGATGGCATTCCTTCCCTCCAATGTAGCAACCGAACCACACAGCTTGGTGCCATCTGCAAACTTGCTAAGGGTGCCCTCAATCCCACTGTCCATGTCACCAACAAAGATGTAGAACAAGACCGGTCCCAGCACTGATCCCAGAGGGACACCACTCGTTCCTGGTCTCCAGCTGGACATTGAGCCATTGAGCACAACTCTTCGTGTGCAGCCATCCAGCCAGTTCTTTTTCCACTGAGTGGTCCACCTATCAAATTGATGTCTCTCCAACTTAGAGACAAGGATGTCATGTGAGACAGTGTCAAACGCATTGCACAAGTCCAGGTAGATGACATCAACTGCTCTACCCCTGTCCATCAGATCTGTAGCCCCACCATAGAAAGCCACCAGATTGGTCAGGCAGGATTTCCCCTTAGTGAAGCCACGCTGGCTGTCACCAACCACCTTGTTGTTTTTCATATGCCTCAGCATGCCTTCCAGAAGAATCTGCTCCAAGATTTTGCCAGGCACAGAGGTGAGACTGAGTGGTCTGTAGCTCCCCGGCTCATCCATTTTCCCCTTCTTGAAAATGGGGGTTATATTTCCCTTTTTCCAGTCATTGGGAACTTCACCTGACAGCCATGATTTTTCAAATATGATGGACAGTGGCTTAGCAATTTCATTTGCCAGCTCCTTTAAGACCCGCGGATGGATTTCCTCAGGTCCCATGGACTTGTGCACATTCAGGTTCCTAAGATGGTCTTGAACCAGATCCTGTCCTACAGTGGACCCAGGGTCTTCATTCTCACTGTCCCTGCATCTGCCTTCCAAGACTTGGGTGGTGAGGTCAGAGCATTTGCTAGTGAACACTGAGGCAAAGAAGTCATTAAGAACCTCAGCCTTCTCCAAATCCTGGGGAGTCAGTTCTCCTGATAGCATCTGGAGAGGGCCCACATTGCCCCTAGCCTGTCTTTTATTTGCAATGTACCTATAGAATCCCTTCCTGTAATCCTTAACATCTCTAGCCAAGTTTAATTCTAAGTGGGCCTTAGCTTTTCTAACCTGGTCCCTATCTTCCCAGACAACATCCCTGTATTCTTCCCAGGCCGCCTGTCCTTGCTTCCATCTTTTGTAAGCCTCTTTTTTCCTTCAAATTTTCCTCAGCAGCTCCTTATCTGTCCAAGGAGGTCTCCTGGCCCTCCTGCTCCACTTCCTTCTAGTAGGGATGGATCGCTCCTGAGCTTGCAGCAGGTGATCCTTGAATATCAACCAACAGCCTTGGGCCCCCCTCCCTGCTACATCCTTATCCCATGGAATCTTACTGAGCAGGTTCCTGAAGAGGCCAAAGTCTGCCTTCTTGAAGTCCAGGGCAGTGAGCTTGCTGCACGCTCTTCTCACTGTCCTAAGGATCTCAAACTCAACCATCTCATGATCACTACAGGCAAGGCTGCCCTGAAGCATCACATTTCCAACCAGCCCTTTCATGCTGGTGAGCATGATATCAAACATGGCACCTCTCCTTGTCAACTCCTCTATTACTTGCGGAAGGAAGTTGTCTTCCACACAATCGAGGAACTTCCTGGATTGCTTGTGCCAGGCCATACCATCCTTCCAGCAGATATCAGGGTGGTTGAAGTCCCCCATGAGAACAAGGGCCTACGAGTACGAGGCTGTTCCTATCTGTCTATAGAGTGCTTCATCTGCCGAGTCCTCTTGGTCAGGCGGTCTGTAACAGATCCCCACAATAATGTCTCCCATTGCTGTTCTCCCTTTAACCCTGACCCACAAACTCTGTCGACTGCTCACCTGTCCCCAGACAGAGTTCCATACTCTCCAGCCTATCCCTAACATAAATAGCAACTCCCCATCCCCGCCTACCGGGCCTGTCTTTCCTAAAGAGCCTGTAACCTTCCATTCCAACACACCAGTCGTAGGAGACATCCCACCATGTTTCTGTGATGCCTGTGATATCATACCCCTGTAGATATGTACACATCTCTAATTCCTCTTGTTTGTTCCCTATGCTACAGGCATTTGTATAGAGACATCTGAGCCGAGCTCCAATTGAAACCAGCTCATTGGCTGGAGCAGCTCGAATATCTCTACTTTGCTCTGAACGTTTATTAGAGGTGCTGGCAACTGACTGGGTATGTTGGGATGGAATGATGCCCCCCTCCCCCAACGCATCTAGTTTAAAGCATCCTTGACCAGTCTGGCAAGCCTCCTACCAAATCCACTCTTCCCTTTCTTTGTCAGTCGAGCTCCACAAGCCCTCATTAGACCTGGCCTCCTAAATTGAGTCCCATGTTCAAGGTACCCAAATCCCTGACTATGGCGCCACCCTTCTAACCATTTATTAACCTGGCCAATCCTCCTAGCCTTTTTGAGGTCCTGCCCTGTATCCTGGAGAACTGACGAAAAGACAATCTGAGCTCCAGAGCCCCTAACCACCTCTCCCAGGGCTCTGTAGTCCTTCTTTGTGTTCTCCTGGCTACTGCTATCTCTATCAGTAGCACCCACATGGATCACTAGAAGCAGGTAATAGTCAGTGGGACTGACTAGATCAGGCAGCTTCTCAGCAGCATCCCTGATCCAAGCTCCTGGTAGGCAACAAACCTCCTTTGAGACTGGGTCAGGCCGACAGATGGGTGCCTCTGTTCCTTTCAGAGTAGAGTCCCCTACCACTATGACCCGCTGCTTTTTCCTGGCAGCACCAGTAGTGATCTTCTTTACCAGTGTGTTTATTCAATTAAATTCTTGAGAAGAATGTTAAAGCTATGTATCTTCCCATTTACCAGTTTGAATGTCCCAAACTTTCACTTCTTTCAGCATCTTTATATTTTGCCAATTTAAATGGATAAATAGCTTCAGCCTGCTCAGTTGACAAATAGAATATGTATTAGAACAAAGCCACGCACTCTTCTATTTCTTTGCCCTTTGCCAAAAAAAATATCTGATATGTGCACATTTATTATCAACACTAGCTTGAAGCTTTCTTCAAAGCTGCCAGTTCCTAGCAGGAGGTAATGTGACTGGTACTGGCATAGAGAAACTTATCCAAAATCTCATTAGATTTCTTTATAAGATTCCATACTTTGTACTTACGTGCAGTTTCACTTCTATAGAGAATGTGAATACTCTAGAAAAATAGGCAGAAAATTTTTTGATAGAAAAAATGTATATTTAGATATACATTTAATATATATGCAACCTGTCTCATGTACAACTTAATAGGTATATTTATTGATGTAAATACACACTTGCCCCCACAGATCGCTTTGATAAATTGTTGGCCATCTAGGGGGGAAAAGTAATTTTTGAGCACTGTAACATATATTGAAGCTATGTATTGAATTCAACACGCATTTACACCTAAACAATAAAAAAAGTGTGGTTACCATTACAGTGTCAAAATCTATTTTTCATTATCACTTCAAAGAAGAAGCCACCTCAGCTATTTGAGGTTGGATTAACAAAGAAATTCAAGGGACTCTGCCTGTGACACCACCACTGGACAGACTGACCTGAGCAGGCTCATTTAAATTAATGACCTCAAGCCAAGTTTGTTTTGCCCGTGCTGGTAATAGGCAAGTGATCTCACTGTCTTTATCTTGGCACACAAGCTTTTTCATCTTACTTTCTCCTCCTGTCCTGTTGAGGAGTGAGAGAATAGCAGGATGGTGGGCTGGCAGCCAGCCAAGGTCAACCCAACATATTATTTTTTGTTTGTTTTTGTAGGATGTCAAAATTTAAGGAATTTGGTTACTTTAGACTCGTACTAAAATGTCTCAACAGTAAAACAAAAGGATGCAACTTTACACATAACTCATATTACAGAAAAATGGATTGCATGTATGAAATGCATATCTGTAGTCCAAAGCTATGGGACAAAACTGGTTAGAAATTATTTTCCACACTCAGAAATCCACACTGGTTTTCCTAACCTACAAAAATTTCCTGCCTCTCATCTAAAAGTCTACCAGGCTTCTAGCTCCAAAGCTTTATTCCATGTATTTTACCTCTGAAGACTGGTCCTAATCGAATGGACATGCAGTAGCTGTAACACACTTGCATGGCTCATGACCCAGAGAGAAGTCTCACAGGATTACCTCCAGAGGGCATTTCCTCACAGTCTCCAGCCATACATTCCAAGCTCTCATTTAAAGAACAACTGCTTGCATAACAGCTCTGATGAGATCTATCTTATTTCTGAGGAATTATTTACCTCTAATTTCCTTGCCCATTCCAATATTTAACAACTCCTGACTGAGATTTCCCTAATCAAATTGTATAACCTCATCACTGATTTCACATGATGGGTGATAAGCAAACCGCGGTTAACTGTAACTATTATAGTGATTTAACTAGCTTTGGTTTTCCTATGTTTTCATTTCAGCGTTTCAGTGCACTCATCTCGTTCACTTATTTCTGCCACATGGGAATCTTCTCTGGGAAGTTCTCAAAACTTAACTTAGGTTACCTGGTATGATTTTATTTCTGTAATTTGGTGATTAATGAATTATTGTCTGAGTACTAGGTTTCAAGCCATCGGTTTGAACCCTACATTGGAATTATTACTCTTCAGAAGCCTGTTCTCAGAAAAACACCAGGATAGAGACTGGCATAAAATTTACAGCCATGAGTGGTTTTCATAAATACCAGAGAGGCAAAGACAAAGCAACCAGGTAATTAATACTTCAGTACAGACTGGGCAATGAATAGATTGAGAGCAGCACTGCAGATAAGGATTTGAGGATACTGGTGGGTGAAAAATTAGACATGAGCTGACTATGTGCACTTGCAGCCCCAAAAGCTAGTTGTACACTGCTTGCATAAAAAGAAGCATGGCCATCACATAGAGGGTGGTGTTTCTTCCCCTACACCACTGTCATGAGACACCACCTGGAGTGCTACATCCAGTTCTGAGATCCCCAGTACAAGAAAGACATATACCTGTTGGAGTAAATCCAGAGGAGGGCCATGAAGTGGTTCAAGGGCTGGAGCATCTTTACTATGAAGAAAGGCTGAGAGAGCTGGGGTTGTTCAGACTGGTGAAGAGAAGTCTCTAGAAAGGTCTTATTAAGGCTTTTCAGTACTTACAGAGGGCATGTAAAAAAAAAGGAGAAATACTTTTACCAGGACCTTTAGTGATAGCAAAAGAAATAACAATTTTAAACTAAAAAAGGATAGATTTATATTAGATATAAAGAAGACTTTCTTTACTATGAAGGTGGTGAAACACTAGAACAAGTTTCCAAGAGAAGATATGGATGGCCCATCCCTGGAAATATTCAAGGTCAGGTTTGATGGGAATTTGAGTAACCTGATCTGGGGAAAGATGGCGCGGGGTGTGGTTTAGATGATCTTTAAAGATTCCTTCGAACCCAGACCATTCTATAATTTTGCTATGAGGTCTAAACCTTCTAAGATACCTGAAGTGTAGTATCAAGGCATTTTTGGCCAACGTGCATTACTGGACGCAGACTACCCCAACAATACCTAACGGAAGTATAGGCAAAAATGATCTGCTCTTACTGATGGGAGAGAATAATGTCTGCTTTGCTTTATTTTTGTAGCAAGTTTATAAGTAACTATAACTCTTTTCCTTGTGTACCTGTATAAGAGGTTAGACTATTCATTCAGTAATTTCTTCCTCAAGTTCATAACTTCTGGACAAGCTGCAACACATTTTTCAGGAAGAACTAACACATTTTATTGCTTGAAATGTCAGCTTGGAATTCATGCTATACAATTTTATACTGCAAAAAGACTACGATATCCTAGTCAACAAATAACATAAGGTGTTTTTATCGTTAGCATTTGGGGGGGTAGAGGAAGGGAGGGAGAGTCTGTGTTGGAATAGCAACTTCTGCAAATTTAGTCTGGTCACCTTCACTAATATTTTTAGCATACTAGAAACTATATTTATACCAGGTAATAAAACCTTCACTCTACTATTCAGTTCTTCCTATTTAGAAATTAAATAAAGTCCATTCCATCTTCTCAAGATTAACCATCAATCAAGATTTAAATAGTGTGATATCATGTTGAGAAGTTCAAGTTTATTGTGTTGATATGGAGCTTTAGTATGGTCTGGAGTTACCTCAGATTCACAAAGCAATTAGCCAATAATGTTAAGAAGTTACGGCTAATTGAACTAATGCTTAATGAAGCCTACTAAAGCTGTTAGGATTGATGAGCCCAGTGAGATTTTGTGAAAGAACACGCATTAAAGTTAGGGTCCTCATCTCATTTTGGCAGATTAATCATTATCATAAATGATAATGTTTCTTTCTAATGATACAAAAAAAGAGGTGTTTTTTTCTTTCTTTTTAATTAAAGGATTAAGTATGTGTAGTAGCACATGGTTTTTATGTCAAAGAAAATAGTATCTGGTGGACATCCATTCTTTCAAAACAGATAAAGTAGACATACATTTGAATGTCACAATTTTTGTGACCAGGTATGTGCATTCTGGTCTTAGTGTTATGAAATTTCAGTAACTTCTGTCTCTGCTGCTGTGTTTCATTAATGTGCTGATATGTTTTATTATTATGTTTCATCAGGTTCTTGAATTAATCATTGGGATTCAACAAAAAGATGAGATATTACAGTAAAACTAAAGAAATAGGTAAAGTAGAAGGGAAATTTCACAAAAAATATTGAAAGTTAAGTAAAAATATGGCATATACACAGGAGCTTAAAAGTTATAAAGGACAAAAACCTTTCTGAATCGGCTTTATCTTTTATTAATGAACT
Source organism: Ara ararauna (assembly GCA_028858755.1). Lineage (NCBI taxonomy): Eukaryota > Metazoa > Chordata > Aves > Psittaciformes > Psittacidae > Ara > Ara ararauna. The sequence goes on along the minus strand of CM054379.1, from coordinate 43,412,253 downwards.
GTTGTGTGCTTTTACAAGCTGTTCTACTTTTCCACACAGCTCATGTGACTGCATAGATTTCCTTCAGAAAGCTCAGCATGACACTGTGTGTAGTTCATTTACCTCCAAGCTTACAAATTCAGAATGAAACTAGAATGAAAAAGAATAATAAAAAAAAAAGCTTCAATTAGAAAAATATATATTCCACACTGCATACATACATGCCTACTCAGACACGAAGGATATCTTCCCTAAAGAAAAAACTTCCATCTGGTATGTTTGATAAAATTATAAACTACCTACTTTGGAAATTTGGCGAAAACATGGAATATTACTTCTATGAAGGAAAGAAAAGCAAACCAAAATTTCTTTTCATTTTATCAAGCAATACTAGTGGTTTGCTTTTGGGACTCAGTATTATGGTGCTATGGACAATTTATGTAGGGAAAAAGGATACCTAAGTGCTTCTGTGATTAACTGTGTACCTACATGTGATTGTCATGGGTTCAGCAGTAGCAGTCATTTTTCTCCTTCTTGGTAGCTGGTGCAGCACTGTGTTTTTGACTTTCGGCCTGAGAACAGCTCTGGTAACACCAATGTTTTCGGTTACTGCTTAGAATGCTTTGTCTGACCAAGGACTTTCTGAGCCTCATGATCTGCCAGGGAGGAGGGGAAGCCAAGAGGAAGCAGAGACAGGACACCTGACCCAAACTGACCAAAGAGGTTATTCCATATCACAGCACATCATGCCCAGGATGTAAAAACAGACAGCAGAGATCCAGAATGGTGGGGGGGTTCGCTGCTGGGTAGGGTTTGGTTTGGGGTGGTGAGATCTTTCCTTGTATTTCCCTTGTCATTATTATTTTTGGTGGTAGCAGTAGTAATTTGTGTTATGCCTTAGTTACTGGACTGTTCTTATCTCAACCCGTTGGAGCTGCATTCTTTCGATTCTCCTCCCCAACCCCCCGGGAGCTGGGGGAAAGAAAGAAGGGGGAGCGAGTAAGCGAACTGGGTGAATTATAGTGGCTTAAACCACAACAGTTCTTTTTGGTGCCCAACGTGGGGCATGAAGAGTTGAGATAACAGCAGGATTAATAGCCACTCGTCACAATGCTGATATATTGGCTCTCAAAGTTGCTCTTGATTCTCTTGAGTTCACAGTTTCAGCCTGTTGCACCTTCCTTTCCGCCGCTGTTTGCTCTCTTAGTGTTTATCAGATGTGGGACTTGGGCTAAGGTTCTGGTTTCATTGTACTTTGTGGTAATGACTGGTAGCACGGGCAGGCACCAGAAGCGGGGGTGGGAGATGTGGATGTGGACTTGTAGCTGGCCATCCAGCTGCTCTTCATTGTCCTCACCCTTGTCCTCACCTCCATCTTCTTGAGGCTGTGGAAAGCAGAGGAGAGGCTGCCCCGTGAGCCATCAGCGGCTGAAATGGCCCGGAAGCACAGTTCCCGGAACCAGGAGCTGAGCCCCGCTGCTGCCGAGTGGCAGGGGGAAGAGGCAGAGAAGACAGGCCCCAAGGCCAAGCTGAGACCCATGGCGGACCCTAGCCCCACGGGGGCCAAGAGCATCCCCCAGCAGCCTCCTGCAGAGCCCCGTGAGCCCGAGCCCCAGGAGGAAGGAGCAAGGCAGAGGAAGAAGATCTGGACTCAGGCGAAGAGCAGCTGGTGGTGAGAGAGCTGGCAAGCACAGCAGCTACACCAGCCCCAGTGACAAGTACAGCAGCCTCATTTGAGAGCTCTGAAGGTTTTGAATGGCCTTTGGGTACCCTTGAGACCTGCCTGCTGATTGTGATGGGGATCAGCATGGTGGCATGCATACACAGTGTGTTTTACCCACAACCATTTTGTCTGGTCCCGAGAGTTAAACAGAGCCGGGTGTGGGCCTTGTCGGGTAGACGACGATGTAGGAGGACCAAGAAATTTTCCCCAAGGCTGGACATCTGCCACCTGGAGTGGCAGGCTGTGTGGGACAGTATGGGTGAGTATCTAGTCCACTGGGGCCCTCCAGTGCTTTGGAAGCGTCAGAGATGGAAGGCAGCTGTATGGAGTCCCCAGCGACAAGCTGCAGAAACTGCTGAAGAGGAGGGTGAATTATTTTGAGCCTGGTGGGCCCATGACACTTCAGGCCATCAGGGCAGAGATGCAGCATACAGATGGACACATGAGTGAGGGGTGGACTTAGCAATGGACACTATTGCCCAGGTTATTGACGAGTGTGAACACTGCACACAGCCTCCCCTGCTCTGAAAGACTGTTACAAGAGCGAGAGCCTGACATCATTGACTGAATAGACTCATCAGCTTTCTAGGGATTGCTCCATGCACTAAGGGATGATCTCTCTCCCTCTCTGTGTGTATGTGGATGTATATACATGTGATGGTATATTGAAAATGTGTGATCTGAGCATGATGTGAGTGGTATGGAATAAGGGGGGGATACTGTCATGAGTTCAGCAGTAGCAGTCATTTTTCTCCTTCTTGGTAGCTGGTACAGTGCTGTGTTTTTGACTTTGGGCCTGGGAACAGCGCTGATAACACCCATGTTTTTGATTAGTGCTTAGTAATGTTTTGGTCTGACCAAGGACTTTCTGAGTCACATGCTCTTTCAGGGAGGAGGGGAAGCCAGGAGGAAGCAGAGACAGGACACCTGACCCAAACTGACCAAAGAGGTATTCCATACCACAGCACGTCATGCCCAGGATGTAAAAATGGAGGGCAGAGATCCAGAAAGGTGGGGGGGGTTCGCTGCTGGGTCGGGCTTCGTATGGAGTGGTGAGCAGTTGTATTCTCTTTCCTTGTATTTCCCTTGTCATTATTATTATTGGTGGTAGCAGTAATAGTTTTGTGTTATACCTTAGTTACTGGACTGTTCTTATCTCAACCCGTGGGACTTGCCTTTTTTCATTTCTCCTCCCCATCCCCCCGGGAGCTGGGGGAAAGAAAGAGGGGGGAGTGAGCGAGTGAACTGGGTGAGTTGTAGCGGCTAAAACCACGACAGTGATGAAATGAGTTTATGAAAACAGAAAACTTTCATAGAAATACATGCAAGTTTAACTGAAAAGAAGAAAAATATAAAAAATTATGCCTATTATTCCCTTTTTAGTTTTGTGTATGTATACATATACGGGTTGTGAAACCTTCTATTAATGTTAATCAAAGGAAAAAGAGTTTTCGTTCTTCACTGTATTATATCAGACTTAATAGCAGGACACTGTTTCATGAAATCTAGCCTTCAAAACATATATGTTGTATCCAAATAAGAATTCTTAATTTTTTAATATCATTTATTACCATATAGGGTACAAACCTCATATGATTTGTGGAAAACTTTTCATTCATATTTTACAGAAAGAAATGACCTCCTTTCCTTTCTTCAGAAGTTGAAAAAAAAAAAATGTGCAACTAACTAATTGAAAGAATGCACAAAATAGACAGCAGTAGCTGTTAAATTCTAAATGAAACAAAATTGGCTTCAATGAATGCCTCGTATAAAATATTGTACTCATTTATCACACAAAAAGTAAATAGCACCATTTTTGTACAATAGGAAAACAGTTGGAATATTCTAAGCCAGTTATTACTATAAGAAAGGCCATGCTAATATAATAAACAGTCTCAAAATAAATTTGATCATTATAGCAAGGATACAGCAGCACTGTAAACACTTATTTCTCCCCAAACAGAAACTGCATGACTTCATGCTGTAAAACTATCATACACAAATTAATGAAGATACTAAGTTAAACAAACTTATTATTAGGGATTTATTTTTACATAAGTTACAGAAAAAAACCAAAATTTTAAAGTGTCTATTATTACCTGTTCACAAACTATTTCTAGGTTAAGTAATGTGATCGGTGTATTTCAGTGTTCATTATATTTTAAAAATTTATTGTTTTGTTTTTTATTGTTTTGTTTATTTGTGGCTTCATGTAATTGCACAGGGGTATTATCCTCTGTTAAGAAATTTTAGGAATTCGTGTTTTGCAACAACCAATCATGTGTATATAAGCACTCTATCATTTAAGTAGAAATTTGCACAGGTGACACCGAAGATTGTAGACACAGAGAGGAAGAGAGAAGAAAACACAGAAGATGTATGGAACAGAAAAAGTGGCAGCAGGAAATGAGAATTAGTAGTTCTCCTTAAAGAGGATTTCAAAAGTGAAGTGCTGGGTTAAATGGCAAAATTACAGATATCTTATCTCAGTACCATGGACAACAGGAAATTATAAATCAGAGGAGGGTGATATTTTTATATTAGTTCTGGTTATCATACTTTAATAAATAAATAGTTAGATTTAGATCGGTGTCATGGCTTAAGCCCAGCCGGTAATTCATAACCACGCAGACACTGGCTCACTTGCCCCCTTCTTCTTGGCAGTGGGGTTGGAACTAGATGATGTTAAGGTCCTTTCCAATCCTAACTATTCTATGATTCTATGATTCTTCCCCTGCTCCTGGGGGGATGGGAGGGAGAATCTAAAGAATGTAACTCCCACAGGCTGAGATAAGAACAGTCCGGTAACTAAGGTATAACACAAACCACTACCATCTTAGTTGGTGGGCCATAAAAGTGCTACATAGCAGGCAACAGCATACAACTGAGTTCATTGGCTGTTTTCCCCTAAAATCAAATCCCCTTGAAGTACACATCAGATCTCCCCATCTTTCTGCATTACCAACAAGTATATCCTGGACGCTGAGCAAAAGCAATCCCACGAGTGGGTTTGCCTTTACCTGAAGCAGGAATAACCGAGACTCTCTTCTCCAGCAAATTCTTTATGTGCACCACAGGAACTTTATCCCCTTATACAGTAAGTGAAAATACTGGTTGGGCTGGACCAGCCCTGTTGGCAGATGCTCTGGTGTTGACCAACCAAGGAGCCTTTGGTAAATGTGAATCCCAATGTTTGAAAGTCCCACCACCCGTTGTAATCAATGTAATTTTTAACAGCCCATTGTACCTTTCAATTTTCCAAGAGGCTGGTGCATGGTAGGTGATGTGATATACCCACTCAATGCCATGCTCTTTGGCCCAAGTGCCTATAAGGCTGTTCCAGAAATGAGTCCCATTGTCTGACTCAACTCTCTCTGGGGTGCCGTGTCTCCACAAAATCTGTTTCTCAAGGCCCAGGATAGTGTCTCAGGCAGTGGCATGGGGCACAGCGTATGTTTCCTGCCATCCAGTTGTTGTTTCCACCATGGTAAGCACATGGAGCTTGCCTTGGCTGGTTGGTGGGAGTGTGATAAAATTGATCAGCCAGGCCTCCCCTTATCAGCTCCAAATTGAGGAAAGAACTGAACTACTCAGTTCTTCAGCCCTAGAAAACCATCTTACTAACACAAGTTGATGCAGAAAATGTGTTGGCTTGTATTTGAAAGCAGAAGTTACAAGAAGATAAACAAATGGAATTTGCTTTGCAGAGGAATAGAAAGACTCCAGATACATACAACTTCAATGTTTGTCCTTAAAACATTCACTTGTCTGCTATAACTTGTTGTGTCTCTGATCACTATTGGTATCTTGTCAATATTTGTTATATTAACTTGGGCAAGCATGCAATAAACTGTTGCAAGCTTCATCTAAGCAAATTTAGAAAAGTTTTTCTGTCACACCTGTCCATCAACTCAGTATGACAACATCAAAGCTTATCAATCTACGATTCAGCTTTCTGTGAATTTTCAGGTGAAATTCAAAGTAATAGAAGAAATACTCATGTGAATGAATTGATTTTGGAGCAATGCACAATTCTTTAGGTGTTGACCTTGTAACAGCCTCATATAAACATTATTACTTATTCTTATTACCTTAAAAGTGCCATTGATAATTTATGTTGAGAATATTTGTAAGAAAACAGGAAATGCTATGATTTTTTGAGAAATACATGAAATAGTTGTCTTCTGCTCTGTAAATTTACAAAAAAATGACAACTTACAACTATACAACTATACTAATTACAACTACAGACTTCATTCTTTCTAGTTTCTTCTAAAAATTTAACCCACTTGTGTCACAAGAAGGAAAAAAACCCAAAACCAAACAAAAAAAACCAACCAGAAAAAGCGACCTCAGAGAAACTCTTTCTCTGCAGTTATTTAAAATAGAAGTTAATTAATTTCATTTTGGAGCTTAAACACTAAGAGAAATTTTGGGCTTACATTTCTAAGCAGTTGTTGTGTTGGTCAACCTATGTGATTGTCATTGTTTAGCATGAATTATTTAGGAGATGTTCTAGACATTCGCTAAAATTTTGGTAAGTTCAGATGGGTTTGCACCAAAATTCCAACTGTGAAATAGATACTGTTATAGTAAAACATGTATTTTCTCCAGTGGTAATCATATATACTTTCAACTTCTCCTGAAGCAATGAATACCTAACACAGAAAGCCATTTACACTGGTGACTTACTTAAAGATCAAAAGTGCCCAGTGTATTCTTTTCTTTCTTTAGATAAGAAATGGTCAACTGCAGACAAATCAAATGCCTTTGTTTACTGTAGTTCACATTTCTTTTTGCTGTAACAGAAACTAAATTAATGCATATCTTTCCTTCTGATAATTATTGCATATGTTCAGAATGCTACCCTTGAATAACTTCCATATTGAAAATACCAGTTGCAGTCTGACAGCTTGTTTAAACACAGTTGGAGTTCAGCTGGAAATCTCATTTGTAAATGGCACTGTAATGAGACATTTGCGGGGCAGCTTTTGGGTTATTTTGCTTTAGGTTTAATTTTGAAATGACTGATTGAAGATGAGGATTTGTATATTCCTTAATCAAAACTAATGTGATGAACACTTCTTTTTCGCTTTTTCTACTTTACAATGAACATGGATTTTTTTTTTTTTTTTATGATCATTCGGAGTAAAATCTGCAGAAGTAACTGGTTCAGGAATAAAAGATTCATATTTTTATTTATTTGATAAATTGTTTTCTAGTAGGCAAATGGAATATTTTCTTGCATGAGAACACCAGGGATTAATTTTTTCAACATAATTATTTTCATCAAATTCAAAATACTTGAATTAATTGAAAGATATTGCTTGGTTGATCTGTTGTAGGGGGAAAAATAAGAAAAAATAAAATTAAAATAAAATTAAAATAAAATAAAATAAAATAAATAAAATAAAATAATAAAACCAATAAAAACACCCCAATCAACTATGACCACTTCTTTCTGTGTAGAAAACTCTCTCAGTGCCCCCACTTTTATGTGTTGCACCAAGCTGTGCTCTCTTTTGCAAGATACTCTTCCAAGGTCAATGGATTTTGGCAAGGCAATATTACAATCTTTTCCATTTATGACTCAGTCGTGATAAACTATTTCAGGAAAGTAAAAAGAGAAAAGACGCTTCAAGAAGTCTTTGTCATCTCTGCTTCCCACTGCACTGTTCAAATAGACTAGAACGATATTATAAAGTTAACTTAAGTAACAGGATGCCTGGACTACCTCAGCACTCCATATACGTACAGGACTACGGATTTAATAATCTTAGCACTGAACATTAATTTTTAAGAGTTTGGTTACTTTAATGATGCACCCCTCTTTTGGCTATGTCAATTTATCATGTAATTTTGTTTGTGGGCTTTTTCCTCTCCCAGAATCAGTCAGATTTTCACATACTGCAGATCTTCTTTACTGCTCCCTCTGCAGACAAGTGAGAAGTGCCTTTCCCCAACACTTAAAATATGAACTACCATATCAAGCAAAAAGTATTTGTTAATTTTGTTTGCAGTCAGCTATGACTTCACAAAGGTAGATTTATTACAGAATATATATTTGTAATATTTATAAATACTATTTCCCACTTATATACTTATAATTATTTATAATGCTCCCATGGCCTGTTAACTGATGATTGTTAAAAAGCTAAAGTGTAAACTTTGATCTTGTTGGACTAGCAAATGCAGAAAGAATCCTGAAGAATGCCTGAAGCAAGCACTAATTTTCTGTATGTCTCTCACTAAGAAAAGAAATGCTTTCATTTAACTGTGAGTAGTTTGCTTCGAGAGTAAGCAGATAAAATCAGATCTTAATTTAAGCACAATGCGACCTCCTTTTGACTTTTATCTTTTTCTTATGCATTGAGCCAGCATAGCCATAGGGTTTTTGGGAAGACCTTGAACAAAATTCAGACATATCAATGCAATCAATGTCACTAATTTTAATGAGTCAAACTTCTCTTCCATGAGCAAAGTGATACAACAACTTTAACAACTTTTTCTCTGTGTATTGATTGTCACTTACAGGCTGCCGAATCACTGGCAGTAGCATGAGAGGCCTTTCTGGGTTGTAAGATACTTATTCAACAGGAACAGAGCCCCACTGTGAGACTGGCCAGCTGGCGCTCCTAACCACAGTAGTGCCTGACACAGCAGCAAACGACGCTATGTGTTGCTTCAGAGTCTCTGAAATTACACTGCATGGAAGACAAGGTACTAAGAACCATATTTCTGGAAAACAGGGAAGACTAGTTAATACTAAGTAATAGAGGTTTTACAGAGGGTCCCAGATCATATTAAAGTTGCATTTAGAGCTAAATCATAAACAAATAGCTAACGTGATTTACTGTCAAATTAGTAGCAGGAGAATGTCACAGAACACAAAAGACCAATACATTACTTTGATCATTGCCTTTAAGTATCCCACTTATATTATTCTAAAGGATCTGTAGCCATTTGTGCCCCATGAAGATGACACATTTGCTACTAACAATTAATTATATTATTATAAGCTACATATAACAGAAATACAGTAGAAGTTATAACTGAAATGTAGAAAGAAGAAAATCAATCAGCACTGTAACCATTTTAAAACATTTTAAAAGGTAGACCTACAAAGACATTGCAAGTTTAACTTTACATCTTCACCAGAAATTCACTTATTTTTTATACCTGTAAATGTCTTACTTTATTTTAGCCTAAATATTAAAATATGCTCTATCCTTACTACGTACACTTGTCTAAACACTCAAAAATCTAACTCTTTTGTTAAAAGCATTAATGAAAAACAAAATAAAAATATTTCTGTATTAGCATACGGTTTTCTTCTGGTCAGGTAAAGGATTAAATGCATAAAAGGAACTTCCACTCACCTTTAGTGAAGGACTCCATTAATGTAATACTTTTACGGACATCCAACATATAATATCAGCAGTTAGGAAACATTTTGAAAATACCTATTCTTTATTGCATACCTATGTAAAATATGAACCAAATTCCTTAAACAATTTCCATGAACAGTGAAGTTTTGAAAAAGGGTTAAAATGTTAATGTAACTCTTTTATTCAAAATTCTGTTACATGGGATATTAAATAACAACTAAAGTCCCAAGCTAAAGGTTCAGGTTTAAAAGTTGTATTTAACAGCAGAAACTACAAAGGAGAGGGATAAGTACACAGTAGACCTGGAAAAGATTTTACCTTAGTTTGGTTTCTGATCTGGGAGAAGCAACCTGTGAGATCAGCTTCTTCCCTCAAGGAAAGTGACGATTCACATTATGGTTCTTTATGTGGTCCTCATCACCATATTATTCAGGTAATTCATCTGAAAAAAGGTCAAAGCTTTTCTTTGCCTAGACAAGTAAAAGTTTTAGTGTATTTCTCAAGCACAGAAATAATGTCAAAATCTCAGAGGCTAAATGTGGCATTTTTCCTTCCACAAGAAAAATGTCTTGAAAAGGTGCACCTTTTTGAAAAAGAATTTAGCAGTAACCCTTGGTTGCTTATATTAAAATGTCAAGATGCTAAATTTCTTTTATGAAACAGGATGCGGAAAGATAGCATTATCATTCACTGCTGAGTACTTGGCCTTATATTTCACTTATCTTCTGTTAGATGTTTCCTGCTTTACTATGACTAGGAGAATGGAAATACCACTTATTATAAGAGGAAAACACTTTCCCATTTTCCTTGCACCCTGCACAGGAATGAATTTCACACAGATTAAACAGAGATTCTGAATGGAAAAAAAATCCAATATCAATTTAAAATATTAATATTCTCTGTTGAGAAATTATTGGCAGATGCGTTTCTTACTGTTGGAACAAGTCCAGAGGAGGGCCACAAGGATGATCAGGGGACTGGAGCACCTCCCGTATGAAGACAGGCTGAGAAGGTTGGGGCTGTTCAGCCTGGAGAAGAGAAGGCTGCATGGAGACCTCATAGCAGCCTTCCAGTATCTGAAGGGGGCCTATAAGGATGCTGGGGAAGAACTCTTCATTAGGAACTGTAGTGATAGGACAATGGGTAATGGGTTCAAACATGAACAGGGGAAGTTTAGATTGGATATAAGAAAGTTTTTTACTGTGAGGGTGGTGAAACACTGGAATGGGTTGCCCAAGGAAGTTGTGAATGCTCCATCACTGGCTGTGTTCAAGGCCAGGTTGGACAGAGCATGGGTGACATCATTTAGTGTGAGGTGTCCCTGACCATGGCAGGGAGGTTGGAACTATATGATCTTAAGGTCCTTTCCAACCCTAACTATTCTATGATTCTAAGTGTAGACTTATGTCTTTCACTTCATTAAACACTGCTCCTTTTTTATATACCAGTTTCTCAAAATCACTGGAATTCTAATGCAGTCCACTTGCAATTGCAGTTTTCCCCTTATGTGGTGCTGTATACGGATGTCATAAATATTAAATTTCTGTTCCAACATCCAATATACTCTGAAGAATATTGATTTGCATCCAGTAGTACCGGATAGAAAACAGGTGAAGAAAATGTCAGTGTGCGCTTCCAGCTTGAAAGTGATCAGTTGATGATATCATCTGAGTACAGTTTTGCATCTATCAATTCTAGATTAGTTACATCATATTTCAATAATTAATTCTGAGAAATTTTTAAGGTGCTATGATATGAATCAAATTAAGCATAAAGTTTTGTTGGGCTGTGGGTACTCTAATGTATTTTTTTCAATCTGTGTGTATTTTGTCTTCCTGTCTTATTGGAGGTTGGATTAGATCACTTTGAATGTCCCTTCCAACCCAAACTATTTCATGATTCTGTGATTCTAAGACGGGTTGTGGTTTTGGTTTTGAAATTATAATGTTCTGGATTGAATAAATTTCTTATTTGCATGTGGTATGAGAGTATGAATACATTCTATGGTCATGGAGACTATTTTTCTAGTTAAATATCCATATTTCTACAGATTAAATATGATCTCTTTTACAAACTTTTTAGCAAAATTATGGAACACCAGCAAGTTTTTCCTTCAACACTGGAATTACTACACTTTCAATACTTTAAGTAATGAAAAATAAAGCACTTACTTACACATTCTTCTCAACTTATTACTGAAAATTATTCAAATGACAAAGCAACTTCACTGCATTAGGAACACAGATCCTAATAAAAGAAGAATCTCTGGAATCATTCTAGCAACTAAAGTGTTGGGGGGAAAAAAAGGGGTAATAAATAATTATCTAACATAAAGTGAATTGCAGAGTGGCATTCTGTAATTGAAATATCATGTCAGAGTGCCAACTTTAATTAAGAACTACTTAGGAAATAGTCATCATAACAAAAAAAAAAAGAAAAAACCAACACATAGCAAATATTTGCAATGTGTATTTCACTGCAGTAAGGAATTAATTAGAGAAAATTTACTTATCATGAAACTTAAATTTAAAAGAAATATTAATTCAGGAATACGTACTACCTTATCTTTTTATTTTCTCAGAATCACAGGTCACCGAATGGTTTGTATTGGAAGGAACTGTAAAGATCACCTCGTTCCATCCCCCTGACACAGGCATGGACATAGAATCATAGAATAGTTAGGGTTGGAAAGGACCTGAAGATCATCTAGTTCCAACCCACCTGCCAGGGGAAGGGACACGTCACACTAAACAATGCCACCCAAGGCTTTGTCCAACCCGGCCTTGAACACTGCCAGCGATGGAGCATTCACAACTTCCCTGGGCAATCCATTCCAGTGCTTCACCACCCTTACAGTAAAGAATTTCTTCCTCATAGCCAATCTAAACTTCCCCTGTTGAAGTTTGAACCCGTTACACCTTGTCCTATCACTACAGTCCCTCATGAAGATTCCCTCCCTAGCATCCCTATAGGCCCCCTTCAGATACTGGAAGGCTGCTATCTTCCATTAGATTATGTTGCTCAAAGCCCCACCCAACCTGCCCTTGTGTGATTCATGTATGATATGTATGGTGATGTATGATTCATGTATGCCTGACTTTCTTTGACAGTGAGGCTTAAGATGTCTTGGACATGCTTTTTTATTTTTTTTCCCTTGTTTTTTTCTTATTTTAGTTTCCACAGTATTTTGCTCAAACAAGAAAATAATGAGGTTTTGTGAAAAAAAAATATTCAAAAATGCCTTCAAGTTTAAATTAAGAAATCAGCAAAAATAAATCCATATACTATATAAATTACAGTATACTCTCACTGCATGCAACTAAAATATAAGGAAAGTTTCAAAGGAGATGTCCTCTGTCAGTACAGGTAGCAGCTCTGAGAGAAAACATGAAGAAGGAAAAGCAACAGCAGAAGGATCTTCTTCTCTTGGTGACCACAAGTCAGCAGCCTTAGTTCAACCCAGCTTCTTTGCCAAAAGCACTTCATTCTGTTTTCACCTCCTACACTCAATGTAACCATCAGACAGCTTAGTGATTGACAGAGCTCAGCTAACGAACTGAAGTGGGCAGATGTTCTCCATTTATTCTCTATTTTCATGGATATGCACTTTTACATATTTTCCATTTTCAATAAATGGTCTTGATTGCAAAGTATCTTACCCTGTGAAACAGAAAAACAGAAAAGCAGTTTTAAAAATATTTCTACAGATTTGGATGGTTTTGAGCAGACTTTCAAGCATGTAAATTAATATTAAAGTAGGGGGCACATGTGTCAATTACACCACCATTTAACAGGATGTCTTATATCACTGGAAGTGTTCAAGGTAACGTTTGATGGGGCTTTGAGCAAACTGATTTATGGGAAGGTGTCCCCGCCCATGTGAGGAACAGTCAGATTAGATGAACCCTCAATGACCTTTAAAGAGCCCTTCCAACCCAGACCCTTCTAAGATCCCACTATGACCTCTAAACCCTCTAAGATTTTAATGCGACATATCCTCATGTACAATTGTATATGAATCATTCAGAAGACGATATAGGAGGACCAAGAGATTTTCCCCGAGGCTGGACATCTGCCACCTGGAGTGGCAGGCTGTGTGGAACAGTATGGGTGAGTATCTAGTCCACTGGGGCCCTCCAGTGCTTTGGAAGCATCACAGATGGAAGGCAGCTGTATGGAGTCCCCAACAACAAGCTGCAGAAACTGCTGAAGAGGAGGGTGAATTATTTTGAGCCTGGTGGGCCCATGACACTTCAGACCACCAGGGCAGAGATGCAGCATACAGATGGACTCATGATCAAGGGGGGGACTTAGTAATGGACACTATTGCCCAGGTTATTGACGAGTGTGAACACTGCACACAGCCTTTCCTGCTCTGAAAGACTTACAAGAGATAGAGCCTGACATCATAAACCAGATGGACTCAGCAGCTTTCTAGGGATTGGCCCATGCACTGAGGGATGATCTCTTTCTCTGTGTCTGTGTGTGTATGTATATATGTATATATATAAGAGTGACGGTATATTGAAAATGTGTGATCTGAGCATGACTTGAGTGGTATGGAATAAGGGATGGATACTCTCCTGGGTTCAGCAGTGGCAGTCATTTTTCCCTTTCTTAGTAGCTGGTGCCATGTTGTGGTTTTGACTTTCAGCCTGGGAACAGCGCTGATAACACCGATGTTTTTAGTTGCTGCTCAGTAATGTTTAGTCTGACCAAGGACTTTCTGAGTCTCATGTTCTGCCTGGGAGTAGGAGAAGCCGGAAGGAAGCAGAGACAGGACACCTGACTCAAACTGACCAAAGAGGTATTCCATACCACAGCACATCATGCCCAGTTTATAAACCGGGGGCAGTTACCCAGAAGGATTAGATCACTGCTTGGTCAGGCTGACATCGTTTTGCAGGCGATAAGTGGTTGTATTTTCCTCCCTTGTTTCTTCCCTTACCATTATTATTATTGGTGGTAGCAGCAGTGGTTTGTGTTACACCTTAGTTACTGGACTATTCTTATCTCAACCAGTGGGAGTTACATTCTTTTGATTCTCCTCTCCATCCCCCCTGGGGGCATGGGCGGGGAGGAAGGAGGGGGAGTGATAGAGAGACTGCGTTGTTTTCTGAGTTACGGCTGGGCTTAAACTACAGCAAAAATGAAAATTGTTCTTTATATTCACTTGGTTTTCTAACAGACTGTTTTGCTGAAGAATATGGAGAGAAATCCTAGACGATTAAAGATTGAATAATAGCCTTGCAGGAAAACTTCACGTGTAGATATCCAATTTAAACATATGTAATAATTTTTTTGTGATCCTTTGAGTTTCACTTCTAAAATATTCCACTTTTCAGTGGTCAGACTTTTAATGGATGATAGGAAAGCAGACTGGAATTTAGAAAAGATGCTGTTAGCAGCAGCACTATATCTACATCGTAATGACCTCTACATAAATTCTAGTATCTGTGCTAAGAAAACACAGTTGTAGCTGCAGAAATCTGTCGAGAGTAATGAATTCCCTTTTACAAATAACAAAATTGCTATTTTAGTTCATAAAATGAAATTAAATAGTAGAATCTCTTTATGAGCCACTAATTTGTAACCCATACTGCTGGGGACTGAGGGGATGCACAATGACTAAGAAGGGCATATGGCTACAGAAGAGTATCACTACTGTCAGGGATTGTGGTTTATGGATTGTATTGCTGATGTTGATCCTGAATGTATAGTTCACTAATTGCCAACTAATTATGTGTAATTTATAAATCTGTATACCTCTCTGATCTTGCTTTAATTTAAGCTGTGTGAGTTGAGCAATTTTTCTCTATGACAACAATAAGGTAGCTTTGTGGGTGGTTATAGGAGCTTGGAGTGGGAGAAAGTGCAGAGGAGTTAGTTTATAAATTTAACCAGTGGGTGATAAATGTTGATATCATGAGCCATATAGACATAGGACTTGACCTTTCATCACTTTGTGACAGATTATGGGTAAAAAGAGGGACCATGAAAGTAAACAAAAATAACTTATACTCTGTATGATAAGGGAATGAAAGCCATTTCAGAGATATATAGAAGTCAAATATTTCAAGCTTATGAAAGCTACTTCTTCAAATATTATAGCACCTGAATAGAAAATTGAAACCGCTAAAATGAACATTTTTCACTTTCACTTCATTTTTTCATTCATTGAAAGCTGTGTTTTTCTGACAAGAAAGTATTTAGCTGAAAAATATCTAACCGGCTCTAATATTGTCAGAATTGGTTTGTTACTGGTTTAACAGATTTCATGTGTATAGTAGATAATTTTTTTCTTTTTGGGTTTGCCAGCAAAACATTCAAACCCAGCAGCTTTTCTCCTAAGTTTTAACACTATATTTATTATTTCTAAACGTTCACTAGCTACTGGTCCCTGAAATTTATGCTGAGATCATTCACAAAGGTTCTTAAATTCTAACATTGTAGCAGTATCAATTTTCTAGTTTAGGTTTCATCTTGATATATTGAAATGCATTTTCTTTTCCTCTATTGTTGTTTTTGTAGATCATACAGAGGAATATTAAAAAAAATAAAAAATTTAGATTCTAGTAAAGCTATTTTGCTTTACACAAATCACAGAACTATATTCTAAATCAAAGAACTATAATCCTAAATCTAGACTTTATTGAAGTTCCCTGATGAAGACTTTCAATTAATGATTACCATGCAGTTATCTCTAATTTTGGCTATCAATCATGATGATACTAAGCAGTTTTGGTAAATTATCTCATATGATTCTTCTGTTGGCTTCAGTCACACACTAACGTTTAGGGCTCTATTCTATGAGGGCAAAGTTTTCCTTTGGATCTATTTATCTATTTATTCATCAAGTTGAGAACTGCTAAAAATGTTCAGAACCTCTTTTCAAGTTGAAACTATATTCAAAATTTTGATTTTATGACAGTCACCATCCAGATATCAAATTTGTACATAACACTTCAGTTTTCTCATAGTTTAGAGCCTGTGAATGCTGTCTTGCCTGTGTTATTTGTTGAATTTCTAGCTGTTTTGCCTGTGTTATTTGTTGAATTTCTACACAGATCATTAGCTTCCTTCTTGATTTCAAATTTGTGCCCTACACAACATAGACCTATATCCAGTATGATTAGAAAGAGATCTAAGAGCATCCTCCACACACTAAAAAACAAACCATTACAAAACCCCCTGTAATATCACAGAGGTAGTCAAAGTTACTCATTAATAATCTGTTTTATTATACATAGGTTACAGTACCAGGGAATTCTTGTGTTCTGGTATGCCATGTCCTACTTTACTGTCACGTGCCAGACAGCTATGTTTTAATTCCTGATGGTTACCAGATTCATTTAAAATAGTGCTAATGGCAGTATCATTACTTGTGAAATAGAGAACAAGGATCTTTAACCAAGTAGTACCCCGTTTTAGCTGCTTCGCTTAATTATTTTGTCTTTGGGACACCCATTCTCAAACTCTTAAATGTAATTATAGTATATTTAAATTCTAACCGGTGAAAGATTACAAATCATATCTACGTTATGCTGAATAACTAGCAAGAAAAATCAGATAAATGTTATTTGTAGATATCATAGGAAAGGAGTTATTTCTTAACTTGAGTTTTCATTGTCTCATATTCTGTGTAGTTTGACAAGACTTCCTGTTTATTTGCATATGTGAATATTCATCAGGATTTCCCTGATATATTTAATGCTATCTGTTTCTTTTTATTTGAGTAGTTGTGTATTTTAGTTTCCGAAACTAACTACTAAATGAATAGATATGGATTTAGATCTATAATTTATACTCTATTGCTTTGAATTTATAGAGAATATAAAGTTTAGATAAAACTTTTCTATGGAACAGAGTCCATGAAACTGTATCTTTCCATAGAAGGTGATAATTTTGTTGGTACATTTTATATTGTAATACATGTTCCTCGGTGACAAGTAAAAACAGCATTGTGTTTGTAAACTTAGTTTATGTTACATATTCCTAAAATAAGGCAACTGACTAGAAGAAATATTGGGATCAATCAGAAGTGAATTCAATGCCAAGCTTCTATGCAAATTTGGAATCTCAGGTATTTACTCAAATCTAGCATTCCAATGCGTAGACAATTTAACACTCATTTTGATTGGGCAACGCAGTCTAGTGTGAGGTGTCCCTGACCATGGCAGGGGGTTTGGAACTAAATGATCTTAAGGTCCTTTCCAGCCCTAACCAGTCTATGATTCTATGATTTTACATTTTATTATGTGAGCTGTTTGACCATATCTCTTATACATCTTGGTAAACAGCATATGAATAATTCATAAATTGATCTCTGAAAGTCACAAGAAGGATGTAAATTGTAGCATATTTCCTTAGGAGACACTGATGTGACCTTTAAATCTAACATACTGATTTGATTACTTGAAAGGAGAGAAAAAAGAATTTATAATTTTATGTTAAATATGTCCACCTGCTTCAGTCTATCACATATTTAAATTCTTTTTGACCTTTAGTCACATTTACATTATGCAATTCTCATAGAATTTCTGTAATGATACAATGGTTGAATCAGCTAAAATTGGCCACTTGACATCAATGACATTGATGTTAAATATAAGTCTTTTAGGAAAAATACTTAGATACATTTTATTATACATATCATATATTACACAACTTATACACATTTTATTTTCCCTTGGTTATTACCAGTGCAAAAAATATCCCTGTAGCATTACTGTAATGGATTATAGTTTGCACCTGATCTTCACAGATTTTCAAAAATCTGAAGTACTATTGTAAAGTATTTAGAAAGAATTTCAAACTTATGGAGCTTTGGTTGGTTTTGGTTTGCTTTGTTTTTTTTCTCATTCCTAGCCTTCCTCATCTCTTCCACCCCTCCAAGACAGGTGCGAGGTATGTTACATTTCTAAACTATGGACATCAAACATTCTCATTTCTTGATCTAATCAAACTTTTTAATATTGTGAATATAGTCTGCTCTACAACCTCATGTTTGCATACACTGTGTCTCAGAAACTGCTGGCTAATGAAGTCCCACTTTTGCAGTACTGTAAGTACTTCCAGGTTCTCTGAGGCCATTGCTGCTCATTATGGCTAACTCCCAAACTGCCCATTTCCCTCTCTTCTTCTTCAGTAACTTTCATTATTGTCTTCCCCCACTCTAGTGGACATGTTGCAGTCGAGATCAAGCAGAGGGTGGTGTTTATTTTATATTATTTCTGAAATATTTTATATTTCATGGTGATTTATATGTAAAGAATTCATCCTACATTTTGGTCAGGTTGTATTATTGGAACCAATACTAACAGTAGATTCACTTATTGCAGGCTTCAGGCTAATGCTTAGACTTACTGCATGTATTCACTGTCTCTGCCTGTCTAGATTTTTTGCCCTCTCTTGCCCCTCCATAAACATAACAACTGAAATATGTGTTTGTCCTCTTGAAGTTGATATACACTGTTATCCTATTTTTGCTGTTAGGGAAACTGAGATATAAAATATGTGAGTAATTTTCCAATGGTCACACAGGTCAAACAAGAAGTCTGTCAGCTGTTTAAGACTTCTTTTTTTTTTGTGACAGGGTCTATACTCAATCTCAACGATGTACACGTGAATGTCAGAGTAGCCACGGCTGGTAGAGATCAATTTAATCATTAAATTCATTATTTGTTCCTCATGAGGAACAAATAGTAGTATTACATAGTAGTATTACATAGTAGGACTATGGAAAAATCCAATAAAAGGGCTGTAATTGCATGTGTCTACTGCATTTGTCTACAATGACAGCTGAAAAAATAGGGGTAGCAGTTAAGATATTTTATTTTCTTTGAAAACATTAGAAATTTTTTGTTACTGTTTTAAAATATTTTTATTCAAGCAATTATTTTTAATCAGAAAATCATTGAGCTGTGAGGTTTGTTGTGAATACTGGAACTTTTATGTTTCTTTGCTTTAGGAAAATAAGGATTACAACAAATCCCAAACCCACACAGCTACATGAAAATTGATACAGGTATATTACATGTTTTTGTAAAATATATGTTTATATATATCTTAGATCACATGACAAGTATTAACCTATTTTAAAGCACAAACAAGAATAATTTTTCTGGAAGAAATAAAAAAATGAAGTAAAGCACAGGAAATAGTGCAGTTTAGAACAAATAACAAATGATTGGGGAAAAGAGGTAACTGCGAATTGGTTCAAGTGACTGGCAAAGTTTGTTCTTTCCACTCCTGAGTTCAGACTTAAATTGTACCTTAAATTACTTTAGCCATTAGGTGACACTAATAAGATAAGACATAAAAATTCAGGTGGACTTACAAGAATATAGAAAGTGCAAACCCATTTTGGGCTACATGGTGTCTTAAGGTCTTCAATTTTCTCTTCCATGATCACAGCTGACAGGTGCAATCATCCAAGCAGCAGTTTATAATGCAGTATGAATTCTACCAAATTCAAATTGTGCTTGGCAACTTAAACTTCTTGGCAAATTTATAAAGCTTTTCTATATTTTCTAGATGTGACATGAGACGATATTTTAATCCACACTTGGCTTCTGTGAAAAGATGAGGTTCCAGTTTGAAGCTGAGGAATGGAGAACCTGCAGCTTCCTACACTTATTTTTGAAGCTAGAAAATTTCAGAACACTACATTTTAGTCTAGAAATAAAACAATTTTTATGGGGAAACAAATTCTTGCCTTTAGGAGATGCTAACTGCAATTCAGCAATATCAGGGGAAAAAAAATCTAGGAATTTGCTTCTGATTTGAACCCCACACCATATAAGGAGGTTTAAACATGATAACTTCAAAAAAACCTGTCTTTCTGTGATGGAAAGAACTGACCACAAGATGTATTGCAGATACAGGAAGAATTGAACTAATTTTGAACAAAGCAAGATTGGTTTCTGAAAAGCTGCACACAATACTCCAAGTGAGGTCCCACAAGAGCAGAGTAGGGGGGCAGGATCACCTCCTTCTACCTGCTGGTCATGCTCCTTTTGATGCAGCCCACGATACGGTTGGATTTCTGGGCTGCAAGCACACACTGCCCGCTCATGTTCATTTTTCCATCAACCAACACCCCCAAGTCCTTCTCCGCAAGGCTGCTCTGAACCTCTTCTCTGCCCAGCCTGTAGCTGTGCCTGGGATTGCTCTGACCCAGGTGAAGGACCTTGCACTTGGCATGGTTAAACTTCATCAGGTTGGCATCAGCCCACCTCACAAGGGTGTCAAGGTCCCTTTGGATGCCATTCCTTCCCTCCAATGTATTAACCGCACCACACAGCTTGTTGTCATTGGCAAACTTGCTGAGGGCACGCTCAATCCCACTGTCCATGTCATCAACAAAGATGTTGAACAAGACTGGTCCCAGCTCTGATTCCTGATGGACACCACTTGTTCCTGGACTCCAGCTGGATATTGAGCCATTGAGCACCACTCGTTGCGTGTGGCCATCCAGCCAGTTCTTTTTCCACTGAGTGGTCCACCTATCAAATTGATATCTCTCCAATTTAGAGACAAGGATGTTGTGTGGGACAGTGTCGAACGCATTGCACAAGTCCAGGTAGACGACATCAACTGCTCTACCCCTGTCCATCAGATCCGTAGCCCCATCATAGAAGGCCACCAGATTTGCCAGGCAGGATTTCCCCTTAGTGAAGCCATGCTGGCTGTCACCAACCACCTTGTTGTTTTTCATGTGCCCCAGCATGCCTTCCAGGAGAATCCGCTCCAAGATTTTGCCAGGCACAGAGGTGAGACTGACTGGTCTGTACTTCCCCAGCTTATCTATTTTCTCCTTCTTGAAAATGGGGGTTATATTTCCTTTTTTCCAGTTGTCAGGAACTTCACCTGACAACCATGATTTTTCAAACATGATGGACAATGGCTTAGCAATTTCATTTGCCAGCTCCTTCAGGACCCGCATATGGATTTCCTCATGTCCCATGGACTTGTGTACGTTCAGGTTCCTAAGATGGTCTCGAACCAGATCCTCTCCTACAGTGGGCCCAGGGTCTTCATTCTCACTGTCCCTGCATCTGCCTTCCAAAGTCCCTGCGCCTGCCTTCCGAAAACCATGACAATCACTCATTAATGTTTGTGCAAAATTATCAGCTCAGAACAGCTCATATCTACTCTTAAAATGTTTGAACCTAATACAAATGGATGAAGCTTATTTTCTGGTATCAATTCTGGTTGTTTCAAGATGGCACAACAGCTGATTCATAGCCATCTAATTACTTGGATCCAAAATTACAGAGAGAAGTTAACACTGTAGGTTTTGAATCTGGAAAACTTTGGAGGAGGCTGATGTCCTAACTGAGTACTCTAATGGCTGTTACTGACTCAGTGATGGTGATTCTATTTCCAGATGTAGCTTGCTCAAAGCAAGGTCAAGAAGTACTTCTTGGGCTGCATTATGTGCTATACACATATTTTACAAACCTAAATATATAGTCTTATGTTCCAGATGACATACAGTATAGTTAAAGGCAATAAACAAATTGCTATAGATAAAAGCCAAGCAGCACCAAGCAATAAAAGCACAAATTAGGTGGATTTAGGTACATATGTCCAACAAAGGAGTCAAGAAAAACCTTCCAAAAAAGGTAAGCAGCACTCAGGATACATAAGCATGAAAACTTATCTAAAACTTTGAAATTTTGCTACTCTGTATGCCCTGAAGTCTCATTGTCTGGGATGAGTTGAATATCAGATGCTGAGCCAAGTTAATCAGACTTGTAGAGAGGCAAGATACATGAGCTTGAGGTTATACATTTTTGTGGCTTCCTGGTCACAGTTGCATCAAACCTGGACAACTCTGGTCTGATTGTGTCAGAATACTAGGCAAATATTCAGTTTGAGCCACAGAGGAGCGTCAGCATGTGTCTGTCCCTTCATTCTAAGTCAGCTATATTATATTTTATATTATATAGTCAACATTATATATTAGATTATAGATTATAGAGTCATGTATTGCATGATTATTTTTCAGTTCTATTTTTCCCTTCTTTTTTCTGTTTTAGACTTTAGAGAATGTGTTCTCCCTAGCCATCCAAATGTTTCAGTCACAATTTTTATTTCCTTTAGGAGTCAGCAAGCAGAGACTGAGGAAATGGATCTCCCAATTACAGTGCTTCAGACCAGTATTCCTGTCCTTCCCGACACAGACTGAGCAAGTACAGGGTCACTGAGTTTCCCACCATAGTCCTGAGACCGGTCCCATTCCCTTATTCTTTCTGGCCATCTGCTGCCTCCCACTTCCAGAATGCAGTTCTAGCACAACACGTTGCCTCTAGCCAGTATGTGGCCAGCATACATGCCCTACACATTCCCTGAAGAATAAAAGATTCTCTAGTGTAATGCTATGTGTGTGATAAATGCCAGCAGACTGTCAGGGAGATGGGAGCCTGTCAGCTCCTCCTTAAATCACTACTTGCTGCGGAAACCTTTTGACCCATTTTTGTCTTCTGCAGTGGTTCTGTGTTGACAGCCCCCTCTGTTTAAGGGACAATAACCGTTTTTAAAGAATATTAACCACAGATTTCCAGATTTTCCATAGCTACTCTTGATTCCCAGGCAGTTCCCTGAAGTCTGCGCTGCCGGCCTTATTTTTTCTGCATCTCTGTTCATATCACAGCTATACAGTACTAAAGCCAGCAAACACACAGCTGTGAGCAGGAAGGAGCAAGGCTGTTCTGCACTCTGAAATCTGTTCCTGCAATTGCTGTGGTTGCAATTCCAATTTTGTTAGAAACTAAAGCTTTAGAAAGTCACATCATAAGCAAGAAAGCCAGCATGAATCCAGACTTACTAACATTTCTAAACCCATACCCTCTGTGAGCTACCTTTCTCAACTCACTCTTGAGAACATTAACTCTAATTAACTCTAGTGTGCCTTAGGAAGCTGAACAGAAGACAAGACTGAAAAAATTACGATGTACACTTTCCCCTGTTCCCTCTTGTCTTTCGATAGTGAAATAATTTGCTGATACATAGTTTGTTTCAACTTCATATTTTGCTTTTCCAAACAATGTTCTAATATATCTTCAGGAAAAACTGCATACCAAACAAAGAAAAAATATTCTGCCATCCCCATCCTTGATGCCAGGTCTGAGGGAAAGGAAGTGGACATATTGTCTTCTGACATATGTCTAATGACACATATTATGCTATATATTAGATTTACTACAGTTATTTACAGTCACTTGGGTCCTATTTGCCTTATCTTGATTGCAGATCTGACTGGTCACCAAATCTGGATCATTGCTCCCTACAGCTTCCTGAAGACGGGAACTGGAGAAGGAGGTGCTGATCTCTTCTCTCGTGTATCTGGTGACAGGACACATGGGAATGCTTCAAACCTGCATAAGGGGAGGTTCAGACTTGTAATTAGGAAGCATTTTGTTACTGAAAGGGTGGCCAAACACTGGAACAGGTTTTCTAGAGAAGTTTGTGGCCATATGCCTGTCTAAGTGGCATAAGGACAATGCCCTCAGTAGTATGCTCTAACTTTTGGTCCGACCTGATGTGGTCAAGCAGTTGGATGAAATGATTGTTGTAGATCCTGTTCTGTTCCATTCAGTTCCATTCCGTTCCATTCCATTCCATTCCATTCCATTAAAATCCTGCAAGGTAACAATTTATAATTTTTTTCAATAGTTTGTGAACTATTCTGTAAAATGTTTGTTTTCTCTAAATGTCGTTATGATCCCAAGTAAATCAAGACAAGTGATATCCTTAAACCACTATATATTATTCTGCATTCATCTTGTAGTATCAGACTGAAAGCATTTTAAACTGCAGTAATAAGAAAATGTTTCAGTATTTTGTTTACATGTTCATGAATGATGGTTCTTACATTTCAAGGTTGCAGTTAATCCAGCAAAAGTATTACTCAGTGAATAAAAGGATGAATCACAAAAATTCTGAATGCTATAACTCTTTAAATTCCTGTCTTAACATACCCACAAGTAAGTTAATACCTGTCTGAGTGATGCTGGAATTGCTTTGACATTGAAATGTATTGTTTAAATCAAAAGCATGTGCACTTTGCAAATAATTAGTGAGTTGGGAGGCAGACATTCTGAATGAGTTATTGGCTTCATGTCATTTTTTGAGCAGAGGATAGTAATTTAATTGTGAGCTACAGAATTATTGGCTAGATAGGTGGCACTTGTAACGTTATGCAGCTTATGGAACTCTGACAATACTCTCAACCCAAAAAGTTCACTTTAAGAAACTATGGGCAACGACTGTATTAGTTTTCAGTAAAGCTGAGCGAGAGATGTTTTCCCTTTCTGTGCATAGATTCTAAACACATTTCTGGGAGGAAACTGAGGTTTCAGAAGTCTTCTGTGAAAAAACCTTCCAAGAAATACTTCTTAGAATAGATCAGTATCTACAGAACTTATTAGCTTTATGGAAAAGCAAGGACTACATTATGTATTATAACAATTCTTTGATTATCTCTTCAAATGAAATCTAATAGAAGAGCTTTCGAAAATTGAATTAGTGATTAATTTGGAAACTTACATAGTATTTATATAACTCAGTCCGTATTCTTTGAATGTTTCTTCTCTATGCCAAATAAGAATCTAGATACATGGCAGCCCAAAAATCAGTCTGTTTTTATCTTAAATTTTATTCTGCTCCTAGGAAACACTTTAAAAATGTTTTCTATCAATCAGAATTTTCACAGCATTTTTCAATATGCCCTGATTTTCACAGTGGATCTATATAGCAAATTGTATTCTAAAATAGAGTTGTTAAGGTTTGCAAATCTGATGTTGACAATTTGTCCAAATTATTTGACTGCAGCAATCAACGTAGGCTAAAAAAGTACCATGCATTCTAAAGGGGTACTGTACTGATTCCTTGTTTTCCCCTCCTTGATAAGGTAATCCTATTGAATTATTTTCAAACAAAGATGTACAACTCATCTTTCCTGTTTTCTGATAACCCTTGATGTCCCAAATGAGAGATAAGTATCCAAGTTTTCTACATAATTCAAATCTTTTATATTACTCTTAAACTTCGGGTAATCTTGAACAATCATTATAGTAACAATCCTAGAATTGAAGGACATGATGTCAGTTTTGGTCTTTGAGCTTTGAATAAGATAGCCTGAGGCAGACTGTGAACTTCTTTTGGTTAGTTTATAGAAATTATGGTCACAAGGATGGTTTCTCAGCCACTTACCACTTAACAGCTTTTTCTTAAGTCTTCTTACTTTCAGACAGTTTTTTTATTGCTCCTCTTAATTTGCCCCACACACACAACAGAACAAAATTTACAAAGATTTAACTCAAAGTTTAATAATAAACCAAACAATAGAAGCTCCATAGTGCCTTTGAAGGAAAGGATGGATGCATTAATACATATGAAAGATTTGGGTGTTTGCAGTTAACTTTTAGAGATTTATGAAAGACACTATTTTCTCACAAAGATATATGCATACAGTCATGTTCCTCACAGATTCATAGAGAGATGAAAGCATAAAAACCTTTCCTAAAACTCAGAGACAGAGAACCAGTTCTGACTTTTCTCAGGTTGTTTCTTGTCCTTATGCTGATGGCTGCAACTGGACTAGAATTGCTGCAAACCTCAAACTGAGTGTGATCTCGCAGGTAGCAGAGTGATATATATGAAGAAGGAAGACTTCTAATTATCCTTTCTGCTAAAGAATTGTCCAGGATAGAAAGAGGCATTTAACTTTAGACACTTCTGCAGCCCAACTGAGAACACTTATTTTCTGTGTGGTCTTGTACTTTATAGATTTTACTGTGCATATATTTCACTATATATATATATAAAATTTAAAACTGGATTCCTTGAAATGCAAGCAAAAAGATTAAACATTATACTTAGCGATATAGTGCCTGAAAATTAGAGATCCACCTCTCAAAATGAAACACATAATGTTGGCTTGGATACCCAGATGTTCCTGTAAGATTTTCTCCCATATTGGAAAATCTTACAGCAGCACTGTATTGAGTGGGAGGGACATCTGTGTCAGGCAAAAGATAGCTGAAACTGCACTGTAGCCTCAGAGGTCTGTCTCGGTGCTACTGTGAAATTAAGATTTTAGATTCTAATCCTAGATTCCACAAATTAATTAGGATCCTAAATTCAGAAGAACTAATAAATTCACAAAAAAAATTAGAAAAAAATCACTTATCAAGCTCAGAGACTTCAGACAATCTAGGTGTCTGAAGTTCTTTTAGTGTATGATTGCTAATTTACACCTCAGTTCAGTAATTACTAAAGACAGTTTGCTTACCCGGAGTTTGGACACATCAGTCTTTCAGTCCACATTTATAATTTTAGCAGTGAAGTGGAGAGCAGAAACACTTTGCTTATTCCATAATTTAGTAGTTTGGAAATGTGTCTGGGATTTGAGAAATGATTTAGGCTTGTGAATCACACTCTTACACTGAAGTGGCTTATAGTTTGCTTCAACAACTACATTGGCAAGTGCTATTTAGTATGGGATGACAAATGCCCTTGAGAGATAGGTCCTAGGAAGTTATTTCACTGACATCAGGGATTATAGCTAGAAAGATTCTGCCTGAAATCTTGAATGCCAATTTACCACAGGCAGCATAGCAGGGCTGGGGGTACATGGGAGGGGAGCAGCAATGGAACAGTATTACAAGGAATGGCTGAAGTTCCCTTTCTAAATGCCTGGACATTTAACTAAGAACAAAGAAGTGGGGGGAGATGGGGGATGAACAAGGAACAAAAGAACACAAAATTTAAAAAAAACCTCTTCATTGTAAGTTACCATATCATGAATATGTATTGCATAGTGCCCAAAAATATACTACAGAAAATGTGTGAGAAATCTGATTTTATGCATGGTAATGGATTGACTCTCAGCATCTTTACAGATAACTAACACGTTACTATGCAGCCATTCTCATTAAATCAATAGGGTTAATTCCATACCCAAGGTTGGAAAATTTGGAAAGTAATACTGAATCTCCTTTCTGGACAAAAGTTTAAGAAATAGATCAGTGTCTTGCGTACAAAAAACTGGTTTCACACTTGTATTGGAATATATTCATTTGTTTGTTTGAATACAGGAGTAGGTGTGAGCTCACGCTTCCCATGAAGGTCTTTCTCTTGCTTAGTGGAATTAGATGAGGAGAGTCTTGGAATGAGGGTCTTAGAATTGTAACTAAAAAAATAATCCTAATGTCTTTAATTCTGAGTGTGGGTAACTATTTATATATAAGTCACAGCCTCCACCATCCAAGGTGGCAGAATATTTTGGTGAAAGTTTTAAAATAAGGTTTTTAAGCTTTTTCATTTTTTTCCCCACATAACTTGCCAAACTCAGACTTTTAATGTGAAAGCTTTAATCTATAGATATAGATCAATGTTTTTAGGAAAATTAAAGCTGTAAAAGTGCTACTTTTCAACAAACATTTCTCCAAAAAATTTACAAACCTCCTACACACAGGAGCTGATAAGTTTTTCCTCCAAATAATTGTGTACACTTGCAAATATAGTCCATTTTACATGTGTGGTTTTGCTGTATTTTCGAAAGAATAATTTCATAGTAAACCCTGAGTTTCACTACATGTGGGTCATTTTATTCATAACAAGGGATGAATTCAGCGACAGTACAGTCACAAACGTAATGAGGCAGACTCTTCAGGGAAGGATTTCCACAGGACTCCAAGGCACTCCACATATAGATATTTTCCCCAAAGTGCGTTGCTTGAAGAGAATGTTTCTTTGCATCTGCATTGCCCCGAGGCATTTACCAGGATAATGAGACCAGCCATTCATTTCCTAAGGCTAACTGGGTCTGTGGACTGCCGGTGAACCTTGGGTCACTTGATCACTTGTTATTGTACCATGGAGAGCAGTCTGTTTAGAGAATGGCAGCTTTCCTCCTTGTTTCTAGCTGTTACATTGCACTAAAGACAGCTAGAAACACATCAAATACTTCCATAAAATTACTTCTGCTTGTAAGCAATTGCTGCTGTTGCACAGAATCTTAAGGATTCTGAAATGGGAGAAACAGTCCAACATGGTTATAAAGAGTTGTGGAGGTTACTGAGACAATCTCTCCGTTAACAAGAGTTTTAATAACAATATAAAAAAGAAGCTTGCTACTTTAGGCACAAAAACATAGCCAAAAATACATCCATAGAGACAGCTTTCTATTATTATAATCTATTAATTAGGGAATAGTAACTTAGTATTAATTCATGCTATATTGGAGAAGCATGGATTTGACGGGTGGACACCTCAGTAGATAAGGAATGGGCTGCATGGTTGCCTTCAAAGAGTTGTGGTCAACGGCTTAATGTCCAAGTGGAGATCTGATGGGCTCATCTGGTTATGAATTCCTCAGCTGTATTTTTTTTAATTCGCTGTAAGAAATTTTTAAAACTGTTGAAAGAGTTTAACTCAAACGAAGCAACTGCAATTAATAAAACAAGAGTTTTTAAAAGTGCAACTGCGATTTACATTCATGGTAAGCAAAACCAAAAAAAAAAAAAAAAAAGAAAATACACAATTTAAAAAGACACATATTTTATAGTGAAAATTTTTCTTTACAAAAGCTATGCATATGCTTTCGTAGTTGTTCGGAAAATATGCAATGATTATATGCCTGCGTTATTATTGTTTTCTCAAGAAACATAGATGGTCTAAAACACTGTCCTGGGTTCAGCAGTAGAGGTCATTTTTCTCCTTCTTAGTAGCTGGTGCACTGCTGTGTTTTTGGCTTTCAGCCTGGGAACAGCTCTGATAACACCGATGTTTTTAATTGCTGCTGAGTAATGTTTACTCTGACCTAGGACTTTCTGAGCCTCATGCTCTGCCAGGGAGGAGGGGAAGCCGGAAGGAAGCAGAGACAGGACACCTGACCCAAACTAGCCAAAGAGGTATTCCATACCGTCATGCCCACTATATAAACTGGGGGCAGTTAGTTACCTGGAAGGGCTAGATCACTGCTCAGGTCGGGCTGGGTATCGGTCAGCAGGTGATGAGTGACTGTATTCTCTTCCCTTGTTATTTCCCTTATCATTATTATTGGTAGCAGCAGTAGTGTTTTTGTGTTATGCCTTAGTTACTGGACTGTTCTTATCTCAACCCGTGGGAGTTACATTCTTTCAATTCTCTTCCCCATACCCCCGGGGAGTGGAGGGAGGGGGGGGGGGGAGGGGGAACCGGGAGGGAAGGGGAAATGAGGGGAGTGAGCGAGCAGCTGCGTGGTTCTGGGTTGCCAGCTGGTCTTAAGCCACAGCAGCCACAAAATCACTGAGAGCACCTATTCCTGTGTCTGCCCTGTAACCCTTACCTGTGTTTCTGTGCAGAAAAAGGATCCTTTTTATGGTCACATAAAATGAACACAATTAATCTAATGTAAGCCTCAGCTGCATATACTTTACCCCAGAGCACTTCAAGGTTTGGTCCACAAAGGCATTAGTCTGCTAGCTTGTAATACAAACTGCAAAATTCGTTATTCTCACCAATTCAAGGGAAAAGAAAAAGGAGAAAAAATAGACCTAGTGAATAAAGAATTGTGCATAGGTGACAAATCCTTGAAGAAAAGCAAGTAAGTTTGACACTGTTCCATTTGCTAGAACTGTTATGTTGAAATGTAGACCTAAGACATAATGTGTGATTTGGTTTTGTTTGTATTTTTTTTCCTTTTCTTTCAAGCACATTTGATCATAATTTCCATATATCTTTATGTATGCAGCTGTGTGTAACATATTTTTCAAACTTTCTGACTCAGCAAAACTTAAAGAACCAATAGTTCCTTATTCTAACTTATTACTCTGTGCTGATTTACCTTTTGGGCTGTC
This sequence comes from Ara ararauna, assembly GCA_028858755.1. Classification (NCBI taxonomy): domain Eukaryota; kingdom Metazoa; phylum Chordata; class Aves; order Psittaciformes; family Psittacidae; genus Ara; species Ara ararauna. The sequence continues at coordinate 43,382,311 of CM054379.1, read as the reverse complement.
TTTATCTCAGCCTATGAGTTTTCTCACTTCTATTGTTCTGATTCTCTCCCATTCCACTGGGAAAGGTGAGTGAGGAGCTGTGTGGTGCTTAGTTGTCAGCTGGGGTTAAACCACAACAGTCATTTCTGGTGCCCAATGTGGGGCTCGAAGTGTTCAAGATAACAATTTTTATTGGAATGTGCTAGATTGATTTTACAGCTGTTGCTGCTGTTTAGCTATTACCTGGCAGGCTCATGTGCTTGCCATGGAGCTTACTTGCCCTACTGTAAATGAGAGTCAAGTGCACATTAGTGGCTGCTTTTTGTTTTCACTGTTTGTTGTACTGGTGTACGGATTATCATCTTCTGATGTACCCAGGAATATTTTGATTACAGCAATGGTGATGAATCTGGGCTTGCAGATGGCCAGGTCATGGATAAATAAGCCCATGTCAGAGCAGGTATATCTTAGAGTGTCTGCAGCGTAGGTTATGTCTGTGCCACAGCAGATATACCTCTGAAGGGACTGTGGTCCAAGAACAAGTCAAAATATAAGATACATCTCAAAGCATCTTTGGCTGTGGGTAAGTCCATGCCACAGCAGGTACACCTTGAAGCATCAGTGGCTGTGCATGAGGTTATGCTGGAGACCCATGAAGCTTGTGAACATAGATAAGACTACAACAGAGCAGAACACCCCTGGAGCGACTGCAGTTACAGCTAAGGCTATGCTGAAGCAGGTATATCTCTGAAGGCATTGTGGACTATGAATAAAGTCATACCAGAACAGGAGCACCTCAGAGTGACTGCAACTGGGAATAAGTCTAGGATGCAGCAGGTATATCCCTGATGAGACTGATTCTCATAAACAAGGCTCTACTAGGAACAAGCACAACCTTAGGGGACTGCAGTCTGTGGGTAAGTCCAAGCCAGAGCAGGGGAAAGGGGAGGAATTCATTGAAATGCAAAACCTGATGGTCTGGTCCAAAGGAACCAGGGTGGAGATTGCAGTCGAAATACCTTTTAACTGCTGTAACCCATGACGTGACATTTATGTTATATGAATTACTACAGCAGGAACCACCTGAACTAGCAGAGGAGAAGCTTTACAAGAAGCAGTGAAAGTACAGCAGTGACCTGACGTAGCTGGCTTTGGTGCCCAGTAACTCCACACAACACACCACCTCTCCTGTCCTGAATGACCACCATAACAGATGTACCCCAAATTCACAGACTCCCTGCCCATGGCAGCGGGGTTTGAACTAGATGATCTTAAGGTCCTTTCCAACCCTAACAATTCTATGATTTTATGATTCTATAATATTTTCTGGACATTTGTGGATATTTTATAGACATATTACAAGGGTGGTCCAGAAACTAGGCGAATGATATCTGTTTATTATATCAAAGGATGTGAATGGGAGTGGTGGTTAATGAGGATGTATTTGATAGTCTGGAATCTGAGCATGAAGTAAATGGTATGGAATAAGGGGTGAAGAATGTGTTGGGTTTGGCTGGTATGCAGTTAATTTTCTTCATTGTAGCTAGTATAGGGCTATGTTTTGGAATTGTGCTGAAAGAGTGTTGATCATTCAGGGATGTTTTATCTATTGCTGAGCAGTGCTTACACAGAGTCAGGTACTTCTCTGCTCCTCACCCTACCCAACCAGCAAGTAGGCTCGAAGTGAATAACAATTTAAGAGGGTACCCAGCCAGTACTAGTGATCTCAACTGACTAAAGCGATGTTCTATACCATATAAAGTCATGCTCAGCATATAAATCTGGAGAGGAAGAAGGAAGGGGAATCATTTGGAGTTATGGTGGTTTGTCTTCCCAATTAATGATTAAATCTGATGGAGCCCTGTTTTCCTGGAGGTGGCTGAACACCCTTTTGCTGATGGGAAGTGGTGAATGAATTCATTGTTTCGCTTTGCTTGCATGCACAGCTTTTGCTTTACTTATTAAACTGACATTATCTCACTCGACAAGTTTTCTCACTTTTACCATTTCAATTCTCTCCCCCATTCCACTAGGGGAGAGTGAGCAAGCGGCTGTGTGAGGTTTAGTTGCAGGCTGGGATTAAACCATGACAACTTTAATAAATTTATATTACATACACAAACTGGAACAGAATAAAAAAGATTTTGAACTTAGTGTAGTGAAGTGCAATAATGATAAAAGTTGGAAGCTTTAAATACAATATATTAATATAAAATATGTAACTATTAGAAAATTTTAAGACCTCTACTTTAAGCACTTTCATCAAAATAAGATTTTAACAGCATATTAATCCTTTTAAAAATTAAATTATCTTCTATGGACAAAAGAACTGAAACTATAAAAGCAATCAAAATGACACAGAAAATGCACTGTCTTACTTAATGGTCATCTGGGGTTTTTTTTTTAGGATATAAGGATTATTTTTTTCTCTCTAATTCTGTTTTCAATGAAAGCCAAAATTTATTTATAGATATTTTTTTTCTGTCTATTTCCTCTTCAACAAATTTATCTTCCTGATAGTGCTATAAATGATCTTCAAAGAGCTCTAGGAGAAAGGGGTTTTATATGATTGCAGAACTGCAGCTTGCACAGTCCTAAACATTCAAGGTTTGTGCTCCATCCCATGTGCTGTTCAAGGCCAGGTTGGACAGAGCCTTGGGTGGCATGGTTTAGTGAGAGTTGTCCCTGCCCATGGCAGGGGGTTGGAACTAGATGATTTTAAGGTCCTTTCCAACCTTAACAATTCTATGATTCTATGATTCTATTCAGCAGATCTCTGAATGTCTTAATCTCATAATAGACACTTGTCTCGGTACCTAAGAAGAGTACTTCATAGGTGTTCTCGTTAGCTGTTAAGGACACTACATGATTTAAAACATACACTTAAACTCTGGAACCTATCTAATGCTAAATTGCTTGATTGACCAATTTAAAGTTAAATGAGTGTAGTTTTAACATAGTGAAAATATTTTTCTCTAATGACAGAATATGAAAACCTATATTTAGTTTTGCTAATATATTTGCCTTTTTTTTTTTTATGTTTGCAAATGAACCTTTTGTTCTCCATTCACTTGTAAGAATTTCCAATACAGTAACTTTGCAGTAACTGTTATGGGTTATATTCTAGGGTTCTGTAAGTTTTCCAAGATCAGTCTCACCAGTAAGTGAAATAACCATACATTTTTATTTGTTCATTGTCACCTCTGAGGCAAGGTTTCTATTCAAAGTATTCCTAGATATGAAAGATTTGGGTTTGTTGGGTTTTTTTTTCAGATACCTTAAAAGCTAATTTAATTAAAACCCCAAAAAAACCTAGGAAGTTGCAGGTTGGATGGGTAGGAAACTGACTCACAGGTCACACTCAAAGGGTGATGATCAAAGGTTTTTACTTAGACTGGCAGTTTGTTACAAGGGGGGTACATGAGGGACTGATACTGGGCCCCATGCTGTTCAACATCTTCATAAATTACCTGGATGATGAGATAGAAAGCCCCCTCACCATGTTTGCTGATGACACTAAACTAGGTAGTGATGCAGACACGTCAGAAGGAAAGCCATCTGACAGAGACCTGGACAGCTGGTAAAAGAGTATGAAGTTTAAAAGAGATTAAAAACTTGAGATGACAAAACCAAAGATCCCAGTATAGGCTAGGATTTGTGGGGCTGGGAAGCAGCCCTGCTGAAAAGGACACGGGGGTCTTGGTGGGCGATAAACTGAACATAGGTCAGCAATGCAGTGCTGCAGCAAGCCACAAAGACAAATCAGATCCTGGGCTGCAACTGCGTCTGATTACAAGCAGAGCTAGAGATGTGATTATCCCACTCTACTCAGCGCTGGTCAGGTTGCACCTGTGGTAATGTGCCCAGTTCTGGTCCCCATAATTCAAGAAAGACACAAAAAGTCTGGAGAGGGTCCAAAGGAGGGCCATGAAGATGGCCAAAGTGCTGGAGAATTAGGGAATTGCTGCCCAATTAGGAAGGACTGAAGGAGTTAGATCTTTTCTCTATGAAGAAGAAATGGCTCAAGGGGGACCTTACCACAGTATGCTAATACTTAAAGGGCAGCTAAAAAGAGGACGTAGGCTCTCTCTTCACAAGGAGCCACACAGAGAAAACAAGGGGCAATAGGTACAAGTCGCACTTGGAAATGTTTCATCTTGACAGAAAAAGAAATTTTTTATATTGAGAACAATTATTCGCTGGAATAACCTCTTCAGGGAAATGGTGGAGTACCCATCACCAGAGGTGTTCAAGATGTGATTGGATACTGTCCTGGGTTCAGCTGTAACAGTTACTTTTCTCCTTCTTAGTGGCTGATACAGTGCTGTTGTTCTTAAACCATGGCAGACACAATGCTAGATAACCTCTTTTTCCCACAAAAGATTGAACCAGATGATCTTTTAAGGTCCCTTCCAACCTGGGCTCTTTTATGATTCTATGAGACAAGCAAACAAACAAATAATTTTAAAAAACCCTAAACCAACAGCTGTTCCCAAAATTCTATCCCTTTAGAGGCCAAAATATTTTTATATCAAACCTTGGCAAGTCTTTTTCTTTTATTGTCAGATTGTGTCTATATTAAACAATAACACAAAGGTTCTCTGAGGCGAGGTAAGGCAAGGAGTTTTGAGGAAACAGGTTTTGCTGCTGCCACACAGTCACTAAAGCAGTTAAGCTACTTAGGACTGAATGGAAATTGAAATTTTATTGAAGCTGATGTATTTTACAGAGACATAACAGTTTCAACAAGAATTGTAAACAGGATGATTTCTTAGGAAAAGTGTCAATACCCTAGTATTTCTCTAGAGAGTAGAAAACAAGAATCTAAAAGCAACAGAGACAGACCAAAAGAAATTAAATTTAAAAAGCAATATTTTCAGCTTGAAAATAGGTATTCTGACAAAACTGATTCTCAGTTGTACTGAAAGTATTTCTTCTTGTTCCAATGTAAAAATAAATATTTTAAAACCTAATTTTGTGAAATTATCTGAAGATGGAATACTTGGTCTCTCAGGGGGTCTAACTCTTTATTAAAACTGTCAACTTAGTATCGAACAGATAATGCAAGACAAGTAGTATCTGCTCTCAACATTGCTGTATCTTCTACCCTTATAAGGACCTGTCATAGCCTGAGACTATCTGTTGGAGGGGAAGGAGTAGTGGGGAAGCTGTTTCTGCTTTGATTTTTTTCCTTAAAATTAGTCTGTTAATATGTATTTCTATATAGAAGAAAGATTTTAAAAACATAAATTGTTGTCATTGCTGTTGCCATTAAAGGGGACTATCTCATGTTAGCTGAACTAGGGAATACATGTCTCACTCAGCTCACAGCTTCTGTACAAGTACTTTCATATGTAACAGACTAAGAGTTTCCAAAAAGGGGCAACATCAAATCTAATATGCATGTGATATCAAGTTTAGATTATTTCATTTAGTGTGGCTAGAAAACTGTTAGGACATTTCTTTGATTTCAGAAAATATCCATTAATTCACTGTGTTGACTCAAGGACAAGGATGACCTTAATCTTCTGGGCCGTTATGGACCTGGCTGACATGACCCCACAATACATTGTGTGTTCCAGCTTCTGCAGGATGGCAACTTGCCCCATCATCCACATTTCCTGGAAATCATGACATTGCCAGCCTCAAGGGTGATCTAAACACAAAGATTTTGTGCAGCATTATTTCACTAGTCAAGTCTATATTCACAAAATGGTAAAGAAACTGAAAAGACACCTACTTGTCATGGGTTCAGCAGCAGCAGTCATTTTTTCTGCTTCTTGGTAGCTGGTGCAGCACTGTGTTTTTTATTTTGGGCCTAGGAACAGCGCTGATAACACCAGTGTTTCGGTTACTGCTTAGTGATGTTTTGGTCTGGCCAAGGACTTTCTGAGTTTCATGCTCTGCCAGGGAGGAGGGGAGCCGGGAGGAAGCAGAGACAGGACACCTGACCCAAACTGACCAAAGAGGTTATTCCATACCACAGCACGTCATGCCCAAGATGGAGGACGGAGAGGAGAGACCCAGAAGGGTGGGGGGTGCACTGCGTGGTCGGGCTTGGTTTTAGGTGGTGAGAATTGTATTCTTTCCTTGTATGTGCCTTGTTATTATTATTATTGGTGGTAGCAGTAGTGGTCTTGTGTTATACTTTAGTTACTAAACTGTTCTTATCTCAACCTGTGAGAGCTGCATTCTTTTCGATTCTCCTTCCCATCCCTCCGGGAGTGGGGGGCAAGAAAGAGGGGGGAGTGACTGAGCAAAACTGCGTGAGTTATAGAGGCTTAAACCACGACAGTTCTTTTTGGCGCCCAACGTGGGGCACGAAGGGTTGAGATAACGACAGGATTAATAGCCACTCGTCACAATGCTGATTTATTGGCTCTTAAAGTTGTTGCTTTTGGTTCTCTTGCGTTCATGGTTTCAGCCTGTTGTACCTTACTTACAGCCGGTATTTGTTATCTTAGCATGTTTCAGATATCGGTTTTGGTTTAAGGTTCTTGTTTCATTGTACTTTATTGGAATGGCTTGTGATACGGGCGGGCTCCAGAAGCCGTGGGGGGCGAATGTGTACCTGGCAGCTCGGCTGCTCTTCACCGTCCTGGCGAGGCTGTGGAGAGCCGAGGGGGGGCTGCCTCGGGAGCCGCCGGCTGCCGAAACGGCCCGGGGGAGCGGACCCGGGGAGCAGGAGCCGAGCCCCCCCACCGAGCCCAGCCCGACGGCTGCCGAGCAGAGGAAGGAGGTAGCAAAAGGGGTGAGCCCCCCGACTGAGCCCAGGCCGGCGGCTGCCGAGCCGCGGGAGGGGGAGGCTACCGAGCGGCAGGAGGAGACGGCAGAGAAGCCGGGCCCCGAGGCTGAACGGAGTCCCGTGGCCGAGCCCAGCCTCGTGGCGGCCGAGAGCATTCCCCGGCAGCTGCCCGCGGAGCCGCAGGAGAACGCAGGAGACCCCGCAGCACTTCCCAGCAAGGCAGAGAAGGAAGCTCTGGACTCAGACAAAGAGCAGCTGGTGGTGAGAGAGCCGGCAAGCACAGCAGCTACACCAGCCCCAGTGACAAGCACAGCAGCCTCATTTGAGAGCTCTGAAGGGTTTGAATGGCCTTTGGGTACCCTTGAGACCTGCCTGCTGATTGTGATGGGGATCAGCATGGTGGCATGCATACAGAGTGTGTTTTACCCACAGTCATTTTGTCTGGTCCCAAAAGTTAAGCAGAGTGGGGTGTGGGCCTTGTCTGGGGTTAATCTGCAATCTAGGATGACTAAGAGATTTTCCCCAAGCCTGGACAGTTATGAGTGGCAGGGTGTGTGGGACAGTATGGGCGAGTATCTTGTCCACTGGGCCCCTCCAGTGCTTTGGAAGCATCACAGGTGGAAGGCAGCTGTATGGAGTCCCCACCAACAAGCTGCAGGAACTGCTGGAGGGGTGGATGAATTATTTTGAGCCTGATGGGCCCATGACACCTCAGGCCATCAGTGCAGAGATGCAGCATACAGATGGACTCATGATCGAGGGGTGGACTTAGCAATGGACACTGTGGCCCAGATTATTCATGAGTGTGAACACTGCACACAGCCTCTCCTGCTCTGAAAGGCTGTTACAGGAGATGGAGCTTGACGTCACGGACCAAATGGACTCAGCAGCTTTGTAGGGATTGGTCTATGCACTAAGGGATGATCTCTCTCTCTTTCTCTGTGTATGTGGATGTATACATATACATGTGATGGTATATTGAAAATGTGGGATCTGAGCATGACGTGAATGGTATGGAATAAGGGGTGGATAATGTCATGGGTTCAGCAGCAGCAGTCATTTTTTCTGCTTCTTGGTAGCTGGTGCAGCACTGTGTTTTTTATTTTGGGCCTAGGAACAGCGCTGATAACACCAGTGTTTCGGTTACTGCTTAGTGATGTTTTGGTCTGGCCAAGGACTTTCTGAGTTTCATGCTCTGCCAGGGAGGAGGGGAGCCGGGAGGAAGCAGAGACAGGACACCTGACCCAAACTGACCAAAGAGGTTATTCCATACCACAGCACGTCATGCCCAAGATGGAGGACGGAGAGGAGAGACCCAGAAGGGTGGGGGGTGCACTGCGTGGTCGGGCTTGGTTTTAGGTGGTGAGAATTGTATTCTTTCCTTGTATGTGCCTTGTTATTATTATTATTGGTGGTAGCAGTAGTGGTCTTGTGTTATACTTTAGTTACTAAACTGTTCTTATCTCAACCTGTGAGAGCTGCATTCTTTTCGATTCTCCTTCCCATCCCTCCGGGAGTGGGGGGCAAGAAAGAGGGGGGAGTGACTGAGCAAAACTGCGTGAGTTATAGAGGCTTAAACCACGACACTACTATAAGTGTTCCTTCCACCCTCAAAATCAATCAACTAAAAAAGCATGTAAGCAGTGGTTTACCAGAAGGTCAAGAAGAGGCAACAGATTTAAGTAATATTGATTTCTTTCCCACAAATTTTCGTTCTGTGTGGTGCTCTGGCACCAGTGTGAATTGTTTACCCACCCATTTTTCACTGCTTGCCATAGGAAATGTACCTTGTACTGTGAATCTAAATATACCTCCTTTGATGATGTGATTTGTGTGATCCACGCTATTAGATTCATTTCTCTGATAGTAAAACATTATAATGTATCTTGATTGATACCTTGGAAACAAACATCCTTGGAAAAATGCAAGACCCTTGAATCTGTTAATTTCAGATAAGGCTTTATGTAGTCAAATAAAACAAACTGCAGTTAAAGGTCATAAAATCAATTGATGATGCCACGAGTTTTTGTGATATTATTTGCAGATGGCATGAACAATATGTTTTACAGAGTTGGTAGTCTGGATAGACCGAATGAAAGATATGAGAAGTTAATGTTTTCAGGATAGGAGTAATATCACTGAATAAAACTATACATAGAATTGTACTGCGCTGGGAAAGTATAGAATAAATATGAATTATTTTGATAACTGTGCTATGCATGGCAAAATCAGTTACATGCATCACAATCTTATAGGCAGGGCAACAGGTTTTTCTATTAACAAGGTTACTTAATATTTTCCATGATAAGACTCATTTTAGTTGTTTATATACTTTCCAAAATGTAATGAATCAGCCATACTGGAATTTGCACTTTTGATATCTGCCTCAAGTCAATTATTTTCAAGCATTTTTCAAAAACAAGGCCAGTGGGCATGTTTCAGCAATGTTCTGACAATGCTCCTGTAATGAAAGTCATTGTCTGTGATACCAAATTGTGTGAGTAAGTCCTGTACTTACTATACAACAAGAATACAATTTTTACTCTTGTGAATTGCAGGATCAGCATGTTGTTCATGGAGCAACTTGGGCAATTCTTCCATTACCTATTATTTGTATGATGCAAAATTCACTTGACTTGAAAAAGGGAATTGCATCATTCACTTCAATGGGACATTGCTTGACAGCAATGATATACCAGAATGTTGCATATTCAAATGGATCAGAGACACAGAGCAATCTGCTTTGTGCTCAGCTGTGTAGTTATCGCATTACTACTATGCAGACTAGAATTCATTTGCTCCCTAACTTAACATGTCTCTATAAAGCAAAATAACATCCTTCTCCTAAAAACAATCAATCAAGCAAGCACACCACCGTCCCAGCCTTGATTTTAATTTATAATATAATAAGAATTAGTAGATGATAAATCTGAAGAGTTTTAACAGCAAGATATTTGATACTTCCAAACTAGATGGAGGATGTAGGCCAAAGAAACTGAAAGCCATTGACACTGACAAACTAGAAGAAAGCTGAAATGAACAACAACAAAAAAAATGGGATAAGTACTTCAAAACGGAAAATTTAAAGTCTAAATGAATAGTTAAATGGAGGGAAAAAATCTATAATGTTAATTACATTTAATTAATTAAAGAATTAAAATTATGAAATTAAAACCAATTTTTTTTAACTAAGGATTCTCTTGGCTTCAGTTAGCACTTTATTTCACTAAATTGCACTAGAAATTATTTTGATCAGATTAAACAAATATGTTGTATATGTAATAATTATTTTATTTAATAATTATATGTGCACATACATATATACATAACTTCAAAATATTTTGTGGTGAAGTTATGTCTGAATTAAGAAAACATGCATATTAGGGTTTAAGATAGTCTTCTCAGGAGATGACAGAAAGCTTCTTAAGCTCTATACATCCACTTGCATTTAATCAAAAAGAAAAGAGCGGAGTAAATGATGAAAAGTGATGTATTGTATGTGCGCAATAAAATACAGTTCACTTCAGCTTTGCAACAAAATGTAAGTCAGCAAAAATCACAACCTGCCATAGACATCAATTGATGTTAACACAGTATAACAGTGTACATAACAAGTAGTCAATGGAAACCCTTCTTTTAAACAACTTGTTGACAGACTTGATGGTGCAATGTTTTGGCTTCTTGGAAATTAAGAAAAGGAAGAAAAGTAATGAAAAAAGGACAAGCTTCTTCTTTTTGTTTGCTAAAAAGCACAGTCTAACTAGAACAAAGACATATTTAGAACAGCTTTACCACACAAAACTTAGATGCTACTTACTGAGGTTTTCCAGTAAGAAACAGGCTTTACAGACTGGAGAGCAGCAAGAATTCTCAGAGTAAAAAAAAAAAAAAAGAACAAAAATAATGGGAGAAAGAAAAGAAAGAACAATGTCACTAATGCATTAACCAGCAAAAGGCATACTAGAAAATAATTTCTCTACACGAAAATACTCTGAGCTTCCTTTAGTCCAGACTTTAACAGCCAGTCCAGAGAAAACATTAGATGAAGGAAAGCTTTCTCAATAGACTGTAAAAGCAATTGAATTTTTAATTCCACCCCATCTTTCCTGAACAACAATATAAAGTTGATAAAGAATTCATACAAAAAGCCCTACTGGATTATGCATGATCTCTTGGAGTTAAGTCAGAAAAGCAGCCTTCATGCAGTGTATCTCAACCCATTCTCTTGTTAGCTGACCCACTGTTTCACAGTGGGGAACAACACTTTCTACAACAATAAGTAAATCCACCTTCACATCTTTTCTGGCTGAAGTCACTTTAGTTTCCTATCATAATTTTTTCTTCTTTATAATTTAAGAACCAAAGAATGTTGCCTAATTAATTTCATTTACTATTCACATCTGTTAGGTTATTTAAGACAAAACACCAGAATATTCTCTTGGGAAACGTAACACTTTTGTTAGCTATCAGTATTTCATACTAACCCTATGTAGTGTTTGAATAAATAAGCATTCTATAAAGACTTCTACTTTGTCATGTACATTTCACTTTTTTCCAAAATTCTACTGCATCTAAACAGGAATAATTTTGGTTTAGTTTGGAGATTTACGGGGGGGGGGCATCTGTTGTTGTTCATTCATTTTAGTCTGTTTCAGATTTCGTTTCCCATTGGTCTGTTCAGGTTTTTTGGTATAAATTTAACGGATGTGTTCAATTACTTGGCTGAAATTAAATGAACACTTTGTCTTCACACTTTGAGGCTGAATACCACTGGAACCTAGCATTCTGAGACCTGCTTATATCCTATTCAATTCAGTCATTTGTGGATGCAGAACTGTCATCTATGCCATTAGAAAAGGTCTCAATAAATAATCCCTCCTCCAATTCCCCTACATTACACTACTTACATTTTAGGAAAGCAAAATTTAGCTGATTTTAACAATTATTTCCATAGTCAGCAGGGACAACTATGATTCCTTTACATTTCAGTGCAATAGCCATTAAGGTTACTAGCTCTTAATGGAAGTTTATGAAGAGTGAAACCTTTCTTAATTATCATATTTTTTCATTTAGGTTACTTGAAGCCATTCAAAGGTATTTCACCATTTTTCTATCCCATCCACTGCTCTTTAATGTGCTAACTTCTACAAGGCTGATTAATCATTACTAATACCCTTCCAATAAGCAATACTGCCTACAATGCAGTTCCCTCAGATTTTCAGCCCATGACATACACTGCAACAACACTTTCAAAATATGCCTACTAAATAGAAGGCAAATTTTTATGTGAAAGAATGTTGGCTTAGAGATTATGGGTTGTTTACCTTTTATTTTATTTCTGATCTTATGCTAGGGTTCATATTTATTAATGTGTTCATTTTGGATATCCCTTTCTTTTTTTGTCATTTACTATGTCACCAAGCTGTGAGGTTCGGTTGATACACTGGAGGGAAGGAATAACATCCAGAGGGACCTTGACACACTTGTGAGGTGGGCTTTTGCCAAACTGATGAAGTTTAACCATACCACGTGCAAGGTCCTACACCTGGGTCAGAGCAATCCCAGGCACAGCTACAGGTTGGGCAGAGAAGAGGTTCAGAGCAGCCTTGCGGAGAAGAACTTGTGGGTGCTGGTTGATGGAAAAATGAACATGAGCTGGCAGTGTGTGCTTGCAGCCCAGAAATCCAACCGTATCGTGGGCTGCATCAAAAGGAGCATGACCAGCAGGTAGAAGATGATCCTGCCCCTCTACTCTCCTGAGAGACCACTTGGAGTACTGTGTCATTTATGGTGTCCTCAACATAAGAAGGACATGGAGCTTTTGGAGTGAGACCAGAGGAGGGCCATGAGGATGATCAGGGGACTGGAGCGCCTCCTGTATGAAGACAGGCTGAGAAAGTTGGGGCTGTTGAGCCTGGAGAAGAGAAGGCTGCATGGAGACCTCATAGCAGCCTTCCAGTATCTGAAGAGGGCCTATGAGGGTGCTGGGGAGGGACTCTTCTTTAGGGACTGTAGTGAGAGGACAAGGGGTAATGGGTTCAAACTTAAACAGGGGAAGTTCAGATTGGATATAAGGAAGTTCTTTACTGTAGGGGTGGTGAGGCACTGGAATGGGTTTCCCAAGGAAGTTGTGAATGCTCCATCCCTGGCAGTGCTCAAGGCCAGGTGGGACAGAGCCTTGGGTGGCATGATTTAGAGTGAGGTGTCCCTGCCCCTGGCAAGGGGGTTGGAACTAGATGATCTTAAGGTCCTTTCCAACCCTAACGATTCTATGATTCTATGTCAGTATGCTGTTCACCTCCTGTATTTCCCCATCTTCCACTCTTTCTCCTCTTTCTTTATAGTAATAAATTTGGGTTTGTTTGGTTTTTGTTTTGGATTGTTTTTTTTTTTAATATATTTTTAAAAGGTGATAATTAGATTGCAGAAATTTCTGCCTTCTATGACTTATATTATGACTTATACTGTTGGGCTGCCAGCCCAACTTTCAATCAAATTGCCTGTTTCTAAGTTGAAGGTCTCCTCAGCAAGCACCATATCATCTGACAAGCAAGCACAGACATGGTCTGATAGTCACATCTGTCCTGAATAGAAAATTATAATAATAAAGCTCCGTATTCCAACATGGCCGTTGTGAGTTTGTGTGTATTAGTTTCCATTTTTTAGTGTAAACACTGACAGAGACATTTTAAAAATACTGTTTCTTAAATAAGAGGCGTGAGTGAAGACAGCTGAATACTGCCTCATTACATGTAAGAAAAGCAGTTGTCATAGGATATATTCTGAGAAGATACAGGATATAGGAAGAGGATAGTGACCGGCTGCACGTCACATGTAGGAGCCACGCATATTTGGCCTCCTTGGAAAGGAGCTATAAAACTTGTATCTGGTTATATTTGAAGATATTGTGGAAGAGGAATAAAGTGTTTTTTGAGTGATGTAAGAACAACCTAATATCAAGAAAAGAATACAGTGGATGCTTGGTTTTGCATATTGCTAGATCGACTGTATATCAAGAGGATTTATATTTTTTCTAATAAATAGTTTCTGCAAATTCCTGGTGTTTATCACTGAGTAAGCCAGTGATTAAGCCATAGCTGAAGAAAAAAACTGTAAGCTAAACTCAGAAAATAATTAAAATTTAGCATTGCAGTATCTAACTTGAATGCCCGATGTTCTAGTACATCATAGGATATTAAAATGCCTTTTAACATCTTGGCTTCCTGAAGAATCAGAGGGAACACACCTGCGTAAAGCACTCATAAAAAGTATCTTGTAGAAAGAGGAAGACCTATTATAGCCAGGAAACCTCAAAGACCGTAGTTATGCTTTGCAAGAACCCGTGAAGTAAATCTGCAGCAAAGGAAGCCTCTTGTCTCTGCTGGGATTTACTGCCATTGTCTCTGAGTTAGTCATGAAAGTCGCATCAGCCTTCTCTCACACAAAGAGGATAGTATCCTTTGCAGTCTTCCTATTCCCTGTTATGTGATAGATGTCAATGTATGTTCTAAAAAAATCTGGCATGATATTAAAGAAAAATGTCATCAGCATTATTCTCAAACTCCAGCACTTGGTAAAGAAGATAAAAAGGTATTTCTCTAGTAAGCCAGAATTGCAAAATTAAATATTAGAAATCTGAAAACATACTAAGAAACAAATAGAAGAAAAAAAAATTGTACTACATTGAAAAGTGGTGAATGTTGTGTTCCTACTAACATCAGAAGGTAAAAATGGCAGATTCTTTACAACTACGAAGATTGGGAGCCATATTTTTCCCCATGACCAAGTTGCTAATAACAGCATGATGATATGTTTGGCATTTTGACCAAATGCTTTTACCCTGAGACACTGAAGGCATAGAAGTGCCAGTATGAATGGGTTAACTAGACAGCAATTCTTGCAAAGCTAGTGGGTTTTTTTTCAGGAAATCAGACCTTTTTTCCTCCCCCCTTCCCCTTGTTATGTGACTAAACAAGCTGCATGAAATTAAATCAAAGTTCTTGACAAGGTGGTCCCTTGAGACACCCAACACAGTTTAGTAAATCTTACAATGTATCACTTTCAAGTCAAAACATGGGAAAAAAATGCTAGCAATAAAAACTGAGTTTTAAAAGATATCAAAATAGAAACCTCAGTGTATTTGAATGCTCTGATTACCATGGAAACATGTAGAACATCAGCTTTGAAAACCAGGTTCCTTTTTTTTCAATTATTAGTCAAGCCACAAGTCATAAAATCTCTGCTTGACATCCCTACCCAGCTCTGCATAAAGAAGAACATTTAAAACACTTCTGTGGAACACCAGTTCCTTTCATGATAACTTACTTGTCTTCAACTTGACCTGCTTGTGGACAAAGCAAAACATGCAGAGGTCATACATATGAGCTTGCTAGCATTAGAAAGCCATATATGTCTTGGGAAAACAGAGAAATATAAAGATATAGATATACATCTGGCAATGTTTTTATGAAGAACCCCCATGTCTGTCATCCTCCAAATCTTTGATATTTTGTATGGTATCGCTGACAGCTGCTAAACCCACTTACAGTACTTAGCACCTAACCTTATCAATAGCAGAGTGTGTTTAGATGTACCCTGTATACCCTAGGTATTGGAAGAATTTTGAATACAATTGTCTCATGAGCAAAATACATAAGGAACAAAATAATAGTAAGAAATAATCAGAAAAATACTTTCTTCAACCTGTTTGCTTAGGTATTTTCGAAGGTCCCAGCAAATTAAAAATGCCTTGGAATTTAGGAGGGTTCTAAACATTTTTTTCTAAAAATTCCAGGAAAAATGTCTTTTAAATATAGCTTTTACAGATGAAAAATTAGGAACAGTCTTATTTATTTAATAGGAACATCTGTGTGATTTCAACTAGACAGAAAAATATAAGTTTTCATCTTTGGCTTCTGTATTTTTTCCCTGGTATGATATTGTCTTCTCACTTAGAAGTTACCTTTAATCACCAAAGAGAGAATTTATTCTTTCCAAAAGACCAGAATGAAGATTTTTCACTGCATTTGCTTTAGCTAAATATTGTAAATACAAATGTTACCACCTCATTTTCACTCTCAATTTTTTATCCTACATTTCTCCACAGTGAAGAAACTTTCTCACACTGGGAGAAAGAGTTCCTTTCACTGTTGTCCTAAAATTTATCTGAAGTTCTCCATGCTTGAAAACTATCCTAACTGGTAAAAAAAAAAAAAAAAAAAAAAAAATTACTATATTCTACAAAGAAGGAATGAAATTGAAAAGAATGAAAATAGCTAGAGCGTCTACACAGGCTTTAAGATCATCCTTGATGATCAGGAGGGATACCAAAAATCTTGATACAATCATTCCTGTATTCTTAATATTTAAGGACAAATGCAAAATTCATGTATACGTTAGGTAATCTGAAACAATACAGACTAAAAAAAGAGAGCAAACTGTTATCTTAATTGTCATTATTTTTTATGAGTAGCATCAGTGGAAGACAGATGCATGTTTGTGGTGTTTATTTAGTGTAAATAATTATAGAATCATAGAATCATAGAATACTTAGGGTTGGAAAGGACCTGAAGATCATCTAGTTCCAACACCCCTGCCATTGGGCAGGGACACCTCCCACTAAACCATACCACCCAAGGCTATGTCCAACCTGGTCTTGAACACTACCAGGGATGGAGCATTCACAACTTCCCTGGGAAAACCATTCCAGTGCCTCACCACCCTCACAGTAAAGAATTTCTTCCTCATATCCAATCTAAACTTCCCCTGTTTCAGTTTTAACCCATTACCCCTTGTCCTATCACTACAGTCCCTAATGAAGAGTTCCTCCCCAGTACCCCTATAGCCCCCCTTCAGATACTAGAAGGCTGCTATGAGGTCTCCACACAGCCTTCTCTTCTCCAGGCTGAACAGTCCCAACTTTCTCATCCTATCTTCATACGGGAGGTGCTCCAGTCCCCTGATCATCCCTGTGGCCTTCCTCTGGGCTTGTTCCAACAGTTCTATGTCCTTTTTCTGTTGAGGACACCAGAACTGAATTTTGCATTCTGAATAGTGATCCTATTGGGAAGTAACACAGGCAAGTACATTCAAGTAGGCATATATGTTTCCATTCTTTTTAACCACATTTTTATGCCAGCAAATGTTGATACTTTGAATTTTTCACTATTTGTTTTGAGCTTTATTGAGGTTTTCTTTAGTATAGATATATGAACTGCAGTTTGATAGAAGTGGATGTAATACTAAATTCTAGAATTACATTCAAAAATTGTGACATCCAAAATGCCGTCAAGAAAATTGAGGGGAAAAAAAATAACAGAAAGCAGAAGTTATTCACAATCTTTTTTATTTTATTTTTTTTGGTGGAGAGAGATGAATAATGGTGCCAAGTGATATAAATTTATATAATCAAGTTAGAAGCTAGACATTATTATCATTTAAAAATGTAAGCAGACAGGCATAAAGGAAATATCATATAGCAGTCATACCTTATAAGAGTGGAAGAGTTATGATTAAGTCACCCATCTCTTTGTGATAATGTAAAAATAATTTTCAAATATTCATTTCCTTTATTTTGCCTGATGGCTTAAGCAGAAGCACTGTAGTATAAACTCTTGAATATCTGAATATGTGGATCTGACTCTTTTCGTACCTGGAGAATATACAGTACCACATGTATGTCAGAAATTTTGTCTTAAAATGTGAAAGTGTGGCAATACTTACTGGAAAATAATAAGTTATGTTTTAATTTGAATATTACTGTGAAAGAAGAGATCACTGTAAATAGATGTAAGTAAAGCACAGCATAATATGGATGCAGACATAATTTTTTTGCTGGTCACTGGTTTCCTAGTAAAAAACCCCATTATCTAATATCTTTCAAACATGAAGTATGTAATGAAATTTCAGGATGGCAAGATGGTCCTTTCTATATCACTGTAGAATGATTGTACTGCATAGTGATTATTTGATGAGAATGGTAGAGGAAGAAAGGCACAGGCTAAGTTTCATATCAGTTAGATTATGCTTTGAAAGGTAAAGTCTAGAAAAATATGTAAAATAAATTTTAACAAATTATTTGCAGTGCAATGGAAGGGAGAGCAACTTAATACTATGTTGTTCTCTAGTGAAAAGTTTAGTGTGGTAGAAGTCATTTACACCAATCAATCACCTAAGAACAGAAATATATTGCATTCCAATATATGTTTCTTCTTAATTAACAATAACCTTAGAAACAGTGATCTGAAGTGAAGAGCTTAAACTAGAGTACTCTCTTAACCAGGAGATTACAAAGCTATATTATTAGTGAATCTCAAATTAAATTTCTCTAGTTCAAAAGGAATAGCAAGTGTATCACATGCTGTCCAGAACATACTCATGGGAGATATGAATTTTAATTTTCTGAGGCAGAAAAAGGAACTTTCCTTGTATCTCCAAGGAAAGCTTGTCTGAAATTGTGTATCACTAAAAACGTCTGCTGTTTCAACTTCCACCACATGCATTGTCTCACAAAGCATGCCAAATAGCTTTGTTCTTTCATGCTCCTGATGAATTATCATGTCATTACTGCTGAGATTGTGAAATGTTTTAAGTACTATCTCCATATGAATACAGATCAACCTGAGATTTAGTCATACATATACACTGCATTATCCAGTGGGTTGTTTTTTTTGCTTAGTGTCCAGAAGAGATGGGTGACATTAAATAAAAAAATCTTTCATTCAGCACTTATAAGTCTGGATGTCTGAATCAAAACTGTGAAACTGCAAGCTATGTAAGATATATTCCTGAGTTTCACCACTGGCTGCTGATACCATTCTTAATGAAATCCATGACAGTCAACATCTAATTTATTGATGAAATACTTATCAAATTATATAATGTTCTGCTAAAATGCAAAATTATTATTTTGTTATATACAGCACTTTGGATGTACATGACAGTCATTGACTTTCCTTAGAATATCAGACTAACACCAGTGATGTTTTTGCTGAAATACAACAAATCTTTTGAATTCCAGTTCTATTACTGTTATGAACTGTATGGGTCAATATTCTCATCATTTTTTATGCATAAAAGACATAAACTTCCTTTTTTTACTAGGCACCACTACAAATCCCACAGAAATCAAAAGCTTTATTTTAGTTTTTTCTAACTATGCTTGTGGATTTCAACATCAGATGGCAAAATTTATGTAACAGATATCTATGAAGAAACAAAAAGTCCTTTAAGTTAAGAATACAAATAATATCAAAGTAATTTTGAGTAATATTGAAAAAAAAATATTCTTCCATAACATAAAGAATATTCTGGCAAATACATGAAAAGTTAGAACTAAATATCAATATATTTTTCAGCATTTATTCCTATGCCCTGATCTCTATTTAAAAATACACCTTAAAGATAAAAACAACCTAACACACTTCACATACATTTCACTTCTAAGCAAGTGTTTGCACAGGACTGTTTTGTACCAAACTAGCAGGTTGGTATATGAAAATATTCACAGTAATTCAGCACAGTTAGAAGCAATTCTCTCACCTGCAAGGTATGAGTAGCTGCCAGCTGCAATCACCCTTTGATGGCCACAAATTCATACTAATATTTTCTCTATTGTAGTCTGCCTGTGGATTCAGCATTTGTGTCAATAATAAATAAGAATAGATCTGTGTTGGAATATGTATATTTTCTTAGCAAAATACTTGAAAAGAATAGCTCAATATTAGTAACACTCATACTTCTTAACCTCCGATCAAGTTCTTTAAATAAGGGATTATATATATATTACATCTCATTTTCCTTAATTCTCTGCGTGACTTAAATGGAGCTTTACTGCTAAATTATGTGAAAGCATCGTTATTGGTGTTATTATGTTTATTTATTTGGATGAGTAACTACAAGGAAGAAAACAGAAGTTAGGCATAACATCACATAAACCACTCTCTGAAAATATATTATGCATATTAAAAAACACACACACAAAAAAAAAATCCAATCTGTTGCCTTTAAAGATTTTATTTTTTTCTTGCAGTCTAGCAAATCAAAAATTTACGCTAGTTTTGTCATGCAGCCCTGGTTTTCAGAGGAACAAGGTATTTCTAGTAGGAAAAAAAAATATTTTTTTCCACAAAATGTGAGGAGAGATCTCATTATGTTTTATTCTCATAGCTTTGGCTGGATAACAAAAAAATTAGGTCTTTCTAGGTGACACTACACTGTGAGAAAAAATAAGCAATGGTAATTTTTGAGCACTGAAAACATGATATAATAGGAAGTTTCAATAGAAGATTATTTGGTAGAAATTTGAAAGCACAGTTGAGAGCTGCAGGAAATATAACAAATGGCCTTTAAAGCAAAGTTTCTGATACGAAAGAAATGCATTTTTACATGAGAATAATAAACAATATGAAGAATACATACTGGCACAGTTGAGTTTCACAGAAAAAGATGTTCACTCTTGCTTCAAGCACACTGTGTGCTATGACAAACAAATAACATGAAAATATCTACATCCAGAAAGTATGAAAATGACTGATCTACAGGATAAAATGCATGTGAAAAAAAGGGGACCAGCCTCTCCTACCTTGTTTGTTGAGAAGAAAGAGCTACCAGAGAGGTCAAGATCAGAAGATTAAGACTGACATCTGAGTTAAGTAAAGAAACCTATAGTTAGGAATGGAGGTCCTGTAGAGAGATGGTATTTTGAATATACTTATATTTCATTTCATTACATTTTATATAATTAAGTATATAATTATATATATATTATATATATATATATATATATAATCAAGACAGTTCCTCCTCAGCATAGGAGCTTCGGAGTTGTCATTATAAGAATGCATTCTTCAAGCATTTTGTGGGGAGCCTACCCACATACCAATGTATTTTGAATTCCACTCTTGGATGAAAGACCTACATGACTGTTTTAATACTGTAGATTTTTAGTTACTTTGCCACCAATGGAAATTAAATGCAAAAACAATTATAATACCTTTGTAAACAACATACTGGTTCAAAAATGTTTGCCTGGACATTGTCAAGCAGATAAGTGCCCTTTTCTGAAGTCTTTTCTAGGTGTGACTGCTATCTCTCCATAATTTATGAGCAGTCTGAGCTCAGGTTGCTTTCTGAAATAGTTGATGAAAACCACGCATCCAGCAGAAGAAGGGTCAAGTAGAATAGAGAGCTGTACCTTACTCCTTGCATAGATGCACAGTGTGTGTGTATGCTACCAAATTAAATGTGCTCAGCCATGTTCCCTTACACTGAAGCTAACTAGCACTGAAGCTCAATACAGCTGAAGCTAACTAGAACTGAAGCCCACCAGTATAACAAAAATCATGCTATTAAACTCTATTCTCATCTAAAAAAGAGCAGGTACATCCAAACCACTTTTTCAGAATAGTACCAACACTATTGGTATGCTTGTAACAAAGCCAAACTTAGAAGTTGGTGGATTAGGAACCAGCTCCACACGAAAGTATTCTAGGCACTACTAGTCCAGCAACAAAACTAACACAATTCCACTGCCCAGGATCATTCCCTGCTTAGTTTCTCTGCACTAAGATTACATGGCAATGGGAAATCCAGTAATGTGTCATATTACTCTAAACAATTCCTTTATCTCTAACAGATCAGTCTCCCAAGAACTCTTCTAAGAATAATGATCACCAAAACCAGCAGTACACCTGTGTAGGTAAATGGATTCTCATGGGAGAGGGAAACAGAGCTCTGGAATTGGCAGTAAGATTTAACAGATTGTTATAACAATAGGAAAACAGGAGAGGCAAACTGTCGGTTGACGCTCCACCAAGAGGCTTAAAGTGCTAAGCAAGTCATTTAAGGTACAATGTATATGTTTTCTTGGGTTTACTAACAAATCTTCTCTGATATGGCAGAACAAAATACAGAAGAAGTGATAACACATTAACGGACGTATTAGATACGTTTTCTCTCTCCTTAGTTAGCTCGCTATGAATGGCAATGCAATGAATCCTTGAGAGTTCATTTAGGGAACCTCCAAATAAATAGGGCAACTGGCATTGAAATTACTCTAATGTAAAGATTTGCTGAATGCAAAATAAGATATGAGAAAAATAAATAAAAAATAATGAGAAAAATAAAAATTAGAATAATAATATAAAAAAAAAGCCTCTTTCTCTGAGCATAGCTTGTTTGCAAGTCTTATGAGGAATACCTGAGGAAACTGGGGTTGTTTAGTCTGAAGGAGAAGCCTCAAGGGGTACCTTATCAGTCTGTATAGATACCTGAAAGGAGGATAGTGAGAGGAGGTGGCTGGTCTCTTTCCCAAGTAACAAGTGATAGATAGGGTAAGAGGTAATGGCCTCAAGTTGTGCCAGAGGAGGTTTAGATTGGATATTAGGAAAAAAATTTTCACTGAAAGGATGATCAGGTGTTGCAACAGGCTGCCCAGGGAAGTGGAAGAATCACTATCCCTGAAGTGCTCAAGAACTGTGTAGATGAGGCCCTCAGTGACATGCTGGACTTACTGACCTTACAGGTCTTTTCCAAGCTAGTTGCTTCTATGATTCTATGATTCTACGATTCTATCAGCTGGATGCCTGTTGGTGTTTTGGTGTACCTCTACTCTTTGCACCAGATGGCAAGCCTGATCTCATTTGGGATAGTTTAATGGTACCTGTCAGCTGTTCAGTAATGTATGAATCATAGAATCATAGAATACTTAGGGTTGGAAAGGACCTTAAGATCATCTAGTTCCAACCCCCCTGCCATGGGCAAGGACATCTCACACTAAACCATGTCACTCAAAGCTCTGTTCAACCTGTCCTTGAGCACAGCCAGGGATGGTGCCACACTTTTTTCTTTAAGTTTTTTCTTTTTTGTTTAACTGAAATGTTTTCAAGTTGCTGAAATATATCTGAAGTAAATTTGTAGTCTTGATATAAAGCTCTGGTAAATGGCTACTGACATGCTTTTACTAGTTGTATGTCAAATTTACTGACATAAATAAACTGATGTATTGATAACTCAGTGTTTCACTATTTTTTTCTCTTAAAGGTATGTGAAAATCTTGTTTCTAGTAGCAGCTATTAATATTACATCCCAAGTGTAATTGGAAAATCTGCTTTGTGATGAATAAACCTCGATTAAGAATTGCCATTCAGCAAATCAGAGAACCAAAATAATCATGTGGGAAGTTGCCTTTAGTTGCTATGAGTACTGTTTCTAGTCTTAAATAAATAAAAAATACATGACTTTACCACAGGTCTAGCCTTCTGCACTTTCAGCATTTTAAGAAAGAGATAATTAAGATACTTTCAGATACTGATTTTATTGCTAATCATGAATACCAGTGCCTATCAGGTCAGATATATAGTCTCATTACATGATTGCTCTCATTGAGGCATGACACTACAAAATGGTCAATAGTTTTCATTAAGAAGTATCCATGTATTTCCATTGACAAGGAGAGATCAGTAAGTTATAAACAGAAATCTACATAAAATATGCATAAAAATGAGTGAAACAAATCCAACCTGTTTGTCTTATTACCCTGAAGAGATGCGAGGATTCCAAATATGATAATCCAAAATGGAAAGGTGTAGAGGTTACAATAATCATCAGAATGTTCTGAAGTAAATTCAGAAGGCCAAGATACACTTCTGAGTTCATTGCAAGAGTGTTCCCTTGCTGCCCCATGTCTCTGAAAGTCAGCATGATCTAGATCATAGCAATATCTGTAACCACATGTGCTCTTTTAACTCAAAACCAACTCAGTCAGTACAGTTCTTTTCAGACAGCATGTGGTCTCCAAATTAATAAGTACTTTCTAGTGTTATTTACAGTTCAGATTGCAGAATGGACTTTCTTGAGATTCTTCAGTACTCCCCATCGTTTTGGTAGCTAGTAGAGAAACTGATATTACTAACAGCACTAGATGAACAGCAGTCAGTTTTGCAGTTACTTTAGTTAACACTATACCTTGTAGCACATGAATTTTGCAATATCTTTAGATTTCTCATACTTTCCCTCAAGGGTCAGGGCATTCTAGTCTTAGTACCATCTAATCTTGCAGTAAGGACAGTATCCAGTTTTGGAATATACTGATTTAGAGAACATTTATAAAATAAAATACTGCGCTGATATTTCTGCAGCCACCTGCCCAGTCCTAGTTTCAGGGCACAAATAAGTAAATGATTATCTCACACTGAATAAGGCTGCCAATTTACAAAGTTTTAGCTACTCCATACTAATTTTCCTGTGTCTCTGTAGCTAGGAAAAATCATAGAATCATAGAATCATATGAGAGGTTTATTGTTTGTTTTGACTGAAAGAATGAGGAAATTATTTTTTATAATGGGATATACATGTATGACTAGAAATAAATTGTCTGTTGTGAGTCTTTCCTAGCAAACTATTTGAAGTCTTACCTTCTGCAAATGTGTTGTTTGCACATTAGAATACTTCCGATGTACCCACAGCAATGTGCCTATTTTTAGAAGGACCAAGAGGGAGAGAGGCAGAGTTTTTATTTTCCTGAATTTAGTATTCTTTGTACAGAATTCTCTACAGCCGGCTCTCCAGGTCTGTGACATTAGTTCAGCCAAGCTTTATTTTTTTTGTATAAAATAGAACACTTCTAGAGGGACGCAATTATAGCAAAGATACTCATGGAATAAGAACTGCTGGAAAGCCAGGCTATTGTCTGGAAGCATGGAAGTTTGATACTCAAATGCTTCACTGGAAGCAGGAGGAACAAAGACTCTGAAGCTGTCTTTCAACCCTAGATGAGTTCTCTAATTCTTTATTGACCATAAGTTATTACACTTAACAGGCCACTAATGTCAGAAAGTTAACCAGTGATCCTAACAGTCAGATTAGAGATTGAGGAAATCTGCGTTGATGTGTGAGAGAATCATTTGGGGTTCAAAAGAACAAAAGAAGTAGGAGAAGGAAAGGTGTGGAATAGCATACATATTATAAAACAAAAACAATTGTCCCATTGCTTTCTGTCTTTGTAACATGCTTTACTTACAAAATACAGAAAAATAGGTGTTGAAGATTTCAATCTGTAGACAGAAGTATAGCAGTCTTCACAATATTTTGATTTTTATATGAATAGACTATGCTCAAACTAATATCTATTAGCCTTCATAAAATATACTATATATATACACTATATATTTTATGAATAATTATTCATGTATGAATACATACAGCTTTCTTCTATGTTCAAACCTATGTGCCTTTGTTGCATATAGGTGGCACATATAACAATTAATCTTTATTTTCTGTGACATCTGCTTATGTACTCCTGACAGCCTGTGTCTTCCAATGGATCGAGCCATTGAAGATACTAGTTTCATACTATGAGAAACTAAGCTGAAAGGAACAAAAATAAAAGAAGAGATGCATTAAAATATAGTATTTTTCAATGTACCTTCAGCAATGAAAATAATTATTTCTTACTTTTTTGTTAACTATTCACAGTATGCTTAAATTATAGTCTTTATTAAGTCTTCTGAAATGCATCTGTATGTTAGTGAAACTAACAATGATTTTGTGATTCAATTTTGAGTTTGGTTATTGTATAGCCTGTCCTCACCATTTTGATATTCTTTGTGTCTTCAGATTAAGAAAAAATATGAGCAAAAAATCATTTGCATTTATTCAAACTACGTTTAACAGTACATTCTAATCAAAATATATAATGTTGCCCTAAATAAGGCATTACTTTTTTGACAAACTCCACAATATTCTTACTTTGTTGTAACAAGTTAGTAAGTAGTTAACAATAGCAATAATTGACTAGCAACAGCAATAATCAAGTAAATAGATTCCGCCTCGCTTGAATACACAGATCTATTTTAGCAGATTCTCCTTGAACATGATCGGAAATATGCCCCAGACGTCACCAACACAAGTTCTCTTTTATTGTTATAAAAGACTTTTTTATTATGTATTTATTTAGAATTGCATTAGTCTTAAAAAAATAAAAAATAAACAACCCCCACCCCAAAAAACCCTAAAAAAACCCCAAACCAAAAACAAACAAACAAACAAACAAACAAACAAAAAAAAACACAAAAAAAAACCCCACAAAAACAAAAACAAAACCAAACCAAAGCAAAAAGCACCCCACCAGGTTCTGGCATTCAAGTTTTATCTCTGTTCCAAACATTACACGCAGCATCCTAAAATAAGATAGCAATAATAAAGAAACTTGGATTCATTCCCTAAATGTAACTTCTACTCCATAAATTGTTGCAATGTTATTTAAAAAGTAGGGAAGAAGAATAGGTAGAGAATGAATTGGAGCTACCATCTTCTGCAGAAAATCTATTATACTATTAAATCCTTTGGTAACTCTGTTCTGCCTTCATCTAAAAGTAGACCTTGGTTGGACACATTATCTCAAGGTACATGACCTTCGTATTACAGAATGTCTCATAAAAAAGGTTATTTGATTCAAGATGAAACTTCCTATTGCAGTTAGAATTTCAAGGGAAACCAACACAAATCTACATGCAAAATGGAGCAGAAAAAGAATGAAGGAAAACTTTTATTCTTCGTTTTTACAAATTATCTGCCACCTCACTGATAATGAAGAATGCAATAAATACTATTATATGCCTCGCTAATATTTGGCAGACTTGTAGCTATTTTGGACTATTCAAGGCTTTGTCATTCTCTGCCATTTAATAGTAGGACCACAACACATAACAAAAGCAGTCACCAACAGGTCAAGTAGAGAATAGGGAAAAAAAAAAGGAAAAGTGTGGGGCTCTATATTTTAAGATGATGCGCCAGCAAAGTGCTATTACGCATATGTCATCTCATAAAAATATTATTGACAAGATATATTGGCAATACATTTAAAACTGATAAAAGATATTATGATTTTTACTTGACTAGTGTAATTCGTTGCCACAAGATAACATTGGCATCAAGAGGAGTACCTATACATACAGCCATTCCATATAGTAAATTCACAGTTTTGCAGTAGAGGATAAAATAATTTAAAAATAATATATACCCAAAAGCTCTAAGGTATAAATCAACCATTCAGCTGAGAGCAGTTAGTTAGAAATTTTTTTTCTCTTGGACAGATTAGTCCTTGTTTCAGAATTTTTTGCATCTGTTTCTGATTAATCTGGTTGGGCTATCATCATTGGTAGTATATATTTGGTTAGCTGGGCAATGTAGTATGGCAGTTCTGAGGCATTCTGCTCCCTTGACTTTCAAAGACAGTCTACTCTAATTGTCCTCTACTATGCTGCTCTTGAAATGCAAAATGAATTAAATTTTACATTATTTACATGATCTGTGTGTCCCGGAAGTCTCATCATGACAACATTTTTAAAATTAATCATGGAAGTTTACTCTATAAAAGTCAGATTTTTCTCAGCACAGTGTTCACGTTCACACGTGTCCTTAAGTACGTACCGCTTCTTAAAATATCAGCCAGGAAATTATTGGGGAAAAAAAAAATAAATAAAAAAAAAGGTTGTCTTTGTTAGAGGAGAATAGTAACAGAAAAAACTTGAAGTTAGAGCTGCTATTCCACCTGTAGGAGTTGGCAGCAATAAAACCTGCTCCACACTGAACTAAACATCAAGATAGTTCTTGAAAAATCTGTATTTTGCCAACCGCTTACTGCCCACAGGGGTCTTCAAGAATTACAGAACACATAGATATCTTTGTATTTGCTCATGCTGCAGACAATGACGGTGCAAGAAGACTGAAATCCTGGGAGCATATGCTTCATGTCACTTGGAAATACCAAACACTAGGATTCCCTTTAACTATCATTTTTCAAGATGCATAATTTTGTGGTTGAGGTAGCAACAAAGTGTTAATGTTTAACTTTTTAATTAGACCATAGAGATAAATACAATCTGTTGCGCTATGAAAAATCTGAGGGTTTATTGTTAAATGAAATTACATGTTATTCTCTGTTTTATGTCATCTACTTTATCCTACTATAAAAGAAATTTAATCTTTAAGCATATAAACAGTGAGGAATAATGTTCTCTAATCCGGAGTTTTGGTTCATCCTCTTCCTTCTAGTGTCACTATTAATGGGCTACAGAAAGATAAATTTCATTTTTGATTTTTCAGAAGCAGGGTAGCTTACTTGCTCAAACACTAAACTTCAGCATTTTGATTTTGACAGTTTATCTACTAAGTCCCTAGTTAAATCTGATGATATCTGCTCAGTGCTTAGCATATAATTTACATCACAGATGCAACACATCTAACAGTGTTTGCCTCTTTTGATCAGGAAAGGCTCAGAGATGAGATTTTATAAACAGAGAATTACATCTTTTTCCTGAAGAGGGGGGTCTTTATGTTCAGGAAACAGTCATGTGAAGCATAATGCAACCTACTTCTAGTTTGACTGAATGGAAATTAGTAACTCCCAGCGCTGCTACACTTTTATCATTTTGTGGAAAAGTATGGAGTTATTTGACATAGAGAGACCTCAAAAACTTTAAGTGGAGCTCCATTTAATGACATTTCAGGGTATTTTAAGACCTGTTACTTTTTCAAAATAATTAAATGTAAATTTAAGACAGTGGAACATTAAGCCTAGTATCTCCAAAGTCCTCTGCCAGACATTTGCACTCTATTGAACAAGCTTTCTTATACATATCAAGTAATTTACATATATTCAAGAGGTTGTAGTCAAATGTGTGAAAAGAAGTCATGCAAAACTATGTTTTGTTGACAGCAGTGGGTTTGTTCTCTTGTTCCTGAATTTCTTGCTTGAAAACATAAAGATCAAGTGATTTTCTTCTGTAAGTCCCCACAAGACCTTCATTTTGACCTGTACTGATACTAGTAGGCAGATGCTCCATTTTATTTTTGGAATGATGCCCTGTGATACTCAGCATAGTATTAAGGAGACCTCCTACTCTCCAACCTGCTTGCCCTTACAGAGTTTTGTAAACCAACTGGATGATAGCAGAGATACACACTTGCTGATGAAGTTCCTCCTAATGCGACCCACTATACTTTGGTTGAGAATCTTTCTGAGATGATTACAAATTATTTTTTCTGAAAATAAACATAATATCGAATAATTTTAAAGCCTTTATAAATTAAAAATGGAAAATAAATTTATCAGCCTTGTATAGAGTTATCAGTGCAACTCATGTATATACACATATATTTTTTCAAATTATGCACATCTTAGAAGAGGAATATATATGGGCTTCTGGAGTTCATATAGCAGCAGTTTAGTGAAGTCTTTTATGAGACAAAGGGTATCATTGTGGTTCAAACTGTGGAGCATTTAATACATCAGCAAATCAAGAGTATTGACAGTATTCAACACAGAGCTCCATAGGCTTTTATGAACCATGCTACTACAGCTTCTAAGAAAATTACTGTTTCCTCTAGGAGGAGGGATGATTTTAAATCTTAGCTGGTCCATTTGGTGGAGTTACTCAACAAAAGATTGAACTGATAACCTGAAATCAATGAGGTTAGTACAGAGTTAAATTTTGACCCATACTCAAAAGGAAATTGAAGATCTTTTGGAAATAGAATTTCACATCTATTTAAGAAAACTTGACAGTAGTGCTACTTCTACCCCAAACTTCAACTTTTTCAAGGTCTGTATGAAGAAATTGTACATGAAATAGAGTAAATTGAATCAATAACATGTGTCCAGGATTATTTATTTGGTATCTGTCCTGGGTTCAGCAGCAGCAGTCTTTTTTCTCCTTCTTTGTAGCTGGTGCAGCGCTGTGTTTTTGACTTTGGGCCTGGGAACAGCGCTGATAACACCCATGTTTATAGTTACTGCTTAGAATGTTTTGGTCTGACCAAGGACTTTCTGAGCTTCATGCTCTGCCAGGGAGGAGGGGAAGCCGGGAGGAAGCAGAGACAGGACACCTGACCCAAACTGACCAAAGAGGTTATTCCATACCACAGCACGTCATGCCCAGGGTGTAAAACAGAGAGCAGGGACCCGGAAGGGTGCGGGGTGCACTGCGTGGTCGGGCTTGGTATCAGGTGGTGAGCAGTTGTATTCTCTTTCCTTGTATTTCCCTTGTCATTATTATTATGAGTGGTAGCAGTAGTGGTCTTGCATTATACCTTAGTTACTAAACTGCTCTTATCTCAACCTGTGGGAGTTTCATTCTTTCAATTCTCCTCCCCATCCCCAAGGGAGCTGGGGGGAAGAAAGAGGGGGGAGTGAGTGAGAGAACTGGGTGAGTTATAGTGGCTTAAACCACGACAGTATCCTGAAGTAAATTAACTACTCTGGTGTTCAAGTCACCACAAAGTCCCTATTTCCGAAGGAAAGAAAACTTGTACAAAATGTAACAAAGCTATATGTTGCTACCTTTTGGGCCTAAATACTTGGGGATTTTTTTTTTTTTTTTTTATGTAAAAGAACCCTAAACAGTAAATGCAAATCTAAACATTCAGACATAATGATTTTTTTGCCTTCCCCTCCCATCATTCTGCTGTTAATAGCTGAGGGAAAGAGGTAGCCTAGGGAGAAGGAGGCAGAAAAAGAACAGCATCCTTAGACTGCTTAAGGATTCACCACTATTTCTACAGAGATGTAGAAAGGAGGCTTAAGAAAATTTGTTTCGCTACCTCATGTATCTATATACAGCATAAACATAAAATTCCTGTGCATGTGGGCATAAGACAAAAGTTCACTAGCAAAAAATAATCAGAAAGTTTATATTTCACCCCAGCTTCTTATATGCATTTTAGGAAAATAAATATTATTAAATAGTAATATAAATATTGCTAGATTAGTAATAACCAGTTAATATTGAAATATCTATTGTAATGTATCAGATTTTAGGTCTGCATGAGGAAAGATTTTGCTGAAGTGTCCAGAAAGAGAGTAAAGAAAGTAAAGACAGAAAGTAAATCCTTACTTTCAACAATAGCATTGCAGAAAAACTTCCAGCATGGAACAGAGGAAGAAAAAAAAGCCCAGGAAATCTACAGATAAAAAAATAATCTTATTTCCCAAAAGAAAATATGATCTTTAAGCTCTAGGGTGCTGCAAATACCATGGGGTTATATATATGGCAGTTTTTACTGGCAGAGGTTTTCCTGTATTCTGTGAGCAGGTGAGAATGGAATTGTTAAGAGGTGAGGTAACAGTTCTCTATCTGTAACAGGCTCATCTTGAAGTACAGTAATAGATTATCTTGTTACAGCTTTTTTCTACTAGTAACTCTAGACATATTTAAGTTTTTGAGTACCTCTGTCTAAATGGCCATAAACTAAGATGTGTTAAAAGGGGAATTAGAGAAAGTATAAAAAAGTTAATGAAGCATGGCTGTCACAAGAGAGGGACATGAATATTTTGAGTAGGTATGTATCACATGCACATATCTGACAGATGTAAGGTGATGCATAATGTATGCATTATTTAATTGATAGACATTATAAAATGTATGGTTTTAAGGGCTCCCTAGACTCTGCTGTATTGTCTCACAAATGAGATATGTGCCGCACAAAGTAATATTTCCTTCTGTGAACTTTCTCCTCTGCAACAAATAAGGAACGAAGTAATTTTATGATGTGACTAATAGAGGATTTAGTCACTACTTCAGAAACTGGCAGCTTTTCTTACATTCATTTGGATGGTAGCAAAAGTGTAAGAAAACGTAGGGTCAGTTATACTCTTTTATCTTCTATTATTTTCTTTTGACTATATGTCTACAGTTTTTGGACATTTTTCTAGATTTAAGCACTAAAGGCACAGAACAACCCAAAGAGGTAAGGGAAGAGAGATGTGGCCGGGTTCACCCTCAAGCAATTCCAGATTTCATCCAAAGAGTGGAGATTTCTTCATATTCAATTAAATTCTTTTTGTCCTTCTTCCACAGAAGCCATTTAGTCCTACAATGAGAACGTTTTGGTGAGGTGGGTGCTCATATAATTTCTTGCAAATGGAACATATTAGACCATTATCTTTATGGAAAAAAATGTCAAAAAACAAAACACAGCCCACATCCCTTTGAATTTATTTCTCCTGTGTACCTGACAGGAGAAAAATAGCTGAAAATAAAGACTGAAATGAGATAACATTTTTTTCAAAATCAACAAGGTTTTTGATTTATTTACCAACATACCTAAACGCATTGGTGAAATAACCTCTGTCTCAGTTATACCCATTCTCTCATTTCCTCTTTATTATATTCGTTTAGGAGAAAAATCATATCTCTAAACTTGTAAGTTCTTCAGTATCATATTAATAATACTCTCATCTTAATAAAACTTGTAAGAGTGCATACTCATACATACACTCGTCCTGTTTTCATTCCTTAGTATAGGAATTTCATGTTCTGACAGTGGATGTTAGGACAAGTAAACATACTTATCATTTTGGAAAATCCAAACAATCTAGTAAGAATCCTTGCAACAGAATTAAATTCAACTTCAACTGTACTGTATGTTTTCAAGGAAAAGCAAATTTTTCTTCTCCAGGGTTTGATATTAAGCAAACTGACACATTATTTCTATTTCTGGCAGCAGCAGCAGTGTTTTTCTTTACCTACCTACACATATACCCTTGCAGAATAGGCAGAAAGCCTTCGTAGCAGACATGAACAAGTTTCCTCTGAGAAGACATCTTGGCCAGCTGAGCCTGCTCCATGTGTCAAATGCAACAGAATGCCATAGATGACTATGACTGGAGACTGTAGATCAAGACACTCATCTGCAGACAGGATGTCCTGGTTTGTGAGGTTGATTGACAGAGCCAGTTCTAGCCAGTTCCTCAGTTCCAAGAAAGAGCCACCACTGCCCAAAGCTGAGGCAGTCAGAGGTGTTGAGAGTACCTTTCTGATAATATATTTAAGAAAGGGTAAAAATGGTGCACAACAGCTGCTGGGAGAGACAAGTGAGAATGTGTGTGAGAAACAACTCTGCGGACACCAAGGTCAGTAAAGAAGGAAGGGGAGGAGGTGCTCCAGGTGCCAGGAAGAATACATATATATAGTGCAAACAACATCTAGTGCAGTGCCTAGTACAGTGATGGTACCAGAAAAGCCAAAGCTCAGCTGCAGTTGGAATTGGCAAGAGATGTGAAGGGTCATCTACATATACATGGACAGCAAAAAGGATGTTAAGGAAAATGGGTCCTCAGCTCAATATAGCAAAGGAAAAAGTAACAAAGGACATAAAGGAGGTTGAGGTGTTCAGTGTGGGTTTTGTTTCAGTCTTTGCTGGTCTCTGGCCTCCCAGATCCTCGCTTTAGTAACAGAATCAGAAGAAAAGCAGTACCCGCTGTTAAGAAAAACTGAGTTAGGAAAGAAAATTGGTCTTACATAAATCCATGGACCCAGATGAGATGCATCCAAAATGCTGAGCATGTGAATGGTGGCTTTATATCGTAACTTTCTTATTGCTCTGGATAGATCATGGTGATCAGAAGAAATTCCTGAGGACTGGAAAAAGGCTTATATTGCACTCACCTTCAGCCAAAAGGGAGGTTCCAAGGAATAACACACCAGTAAGCAAATCTTTCTGGAAGATAAGTCCAAGTACAAGAAAGATAACAACAGGACCCTACGGTTGCTACTAGGCCTTAATGGCCCTGACTGGCCCTTCCTTCTGTTCCTTGCCTAGGGGCCCATTTCAGCCCAGGCATCTAATCACTGCCAATGCTGTAAGGAACCTGCCTCCAAGTCTACCTCTGGCTCTATCTCAAATCCCACCTCTAGCACTTTCTTCTGCTTTTCTAACTTGCTGACTGAGCTTCTCTGCTGGATTCCAGACCCAGCTTTTTACCTTCCATTATCTGACTATCTCTGGACTGTAGATAAAACCAAGTTACTATTACCAAGCCATAGTCAAGATGGTGTCTCTAAAGTGTGTTATTCAAACAGATTTAAAAAAAAAAGTGGTGTAACCAATTTCATTATAAACTACTAGAATGTTAAATATTTTTAGAAACACAGAGACCCAAAACTACAACCAAGTATACTATTAATTGCTCAGAATGTACATAATACACTGCATTGTATTATTGTATATTATTTCTACTATATTTGTATTTCTACATGTATCTAATATATTTATATTTCTACTGTATTATGTATAAAGCGGTCTAATGCCGCAGCAAGGTTTAGCAGACAACTGATTAGCTAGTAAATGAATCTTCAGTTAGAGAGGCCGCAATGAGTCTAGGACTTCTACTGCAGAAGGCAATGTAAATTCGGGTGATTAATGAAATTGATAAACACTTTTAAAGCTGCAACTTTGGAGATCTTGGAAACCTTGCTCTAAAATGTGTACTTTCCAATAATTTGAAACAGCTTTTAGTAAAAAAGCCTAACTTAGCAATTACAAGGTCTCATTAAGTCTTATTTTTTGTGATGCTGCATTTCCCTGTATTTGTGATTAGTTATGTATTCCAACTCAATGGATTACAGTCCTAGACTATAGTTATGACGCCTGTGCTGGAGTTTTTTCTGTCCTATGGAACAGCCAAACATCCTGTTAGGATCTCTTTTTCATGAGAGATATTGTTGCTTTTTTGGGCATGTGTTTTTTTAAACAAGAAAAGAATATATGTTCTTTACCTAAGATTACTTTACGTCATACTGAAGCAAGAACATGAAATGTGAATAAACTGTTCTATTTCTTCTTGTAGCAAGATCCAATTTTACCTGTTAAAAATAGGTTAATAAAGTGTCGTGGTTTAAGCCTCTAACTCATGCAGCTGCTGAACCCATGACATAAAGGAAAATGCGTTTACATCCTAAAGCTTTCCGAGTTTCCTTCAGAACTCTGAACAATCTTATTCCCTGAAGTTTTCAATGAAATCATAGTATATGGACTCTACAGGAACTTACAGGACTGGACAACTTGTAAACTCTGAAGTGATTAATTTTGATAGCTAAGTTTTATGGAAACATTTCAATAGTCAAAGTATGTTGAATCTGAAGCCCAGTTCAAGTATAATTCTCTAGCTGATTATAAACAGTAACATAAACTGAATGCAGCTCAGGATTAAAGATGCAAAGACTGCTAATTGATAAGAAAATATTTTTTATGTGCAAGCTGGGGTTATGACATCTGGAAATAATGTCTCAGAATGAGGAAGAAAATAGAATAGACCCAGTCTCCTGTTTTCTATTCAGTTTAGTGAGCCTAATGTAGATGAAAACTCCATTCATTCTTGCTAGAATATTAAGAATAAAGCCATGTGGTACAATAAAGTACTTTCTGTCATGGCTCACGCATTTAAAATATGACATTTATGAGAAGAAACTAGAAAATAAGATGAGAAAAATAAGTTAGGTGATGAACTACATAGCTTAGTAGACACCTTGAATAGGCAGGGACAGAAAAGCATTTTGAAAAAGACTTGTAAGAAGAGGATTAAAAGCTAATTTTCAAAGCACTTATACTATTAATGTGAACTTTTGCAACAATTGTTGTTTAAGGTCGTCTTGCATTTGCAGAGGAAAGTATAGAATGGGAACATTGTGTCTTCTGGGTTGCTCAATGTATGTTTTTTCTTCACTGTGCTTGTCTTTGAATTTGTAAGCAGCTTAAAGTCAGCAAGGTCTTTCATTTTTCATTTCTGTAACACAGAGTATTTGGAGGTTCATAGAGAATAATAAACAGGAATAATACATTAAAGTGCACCAGAAAGTTATATTTGGCACTTTGTATCTCATAGAAAAGATTGCTTGAATAAGGAATATTAAGCAAGAAAAAATGTGGGAAGAAAGTGTTCTTTATGCTATGCTCCATTCCAGGAAACAGTTTTGCACATGGTAAATTTTACTAAGGAGGATAGTCAAGCCAGGTCTGGAGGATACACTGACTATTAATGCTAGCAGGACTTATCTACATATGTCATAGCTTAGCATCATTACATTAGCTGATCTGGGATTTCTAATATTATCAGTAGCTGGTATGCATTGTGGCATGTTACCTAGGAATTAAATCATGAGGCTATACTTATATACATATAAGTATGTGATATCAAGAAGTTACAATAATTCTTTTAGTACGGATTCACATGAATGAAACAACAAAACTTCACTTATGACTGAAATGATTAAGGTATGGTTAAAATTTAATATTCATAAGACCATAGTAAGTCTGATTTATACTTGTGGAGGCATTTCTCACTGAAAAAGAGTTATGTGAGCAATCCAGCCTTTGGCTCAGCCCCACCCCCATAGTGAGCAGAGGGGGATGGAGGCTGCTGGAGGGGTTGTTACAGGACACCTTTACAGAAGCCCGCCAAAAGTTACCTGAAGGGGACACCCACTTGCTGCCACTTCAGGAGCTGCTACCTATCACAAGCCTTGTTACGATTCAACTGGGAGGCAGAACCAATCAACTGTTGTGGAAAGTTCGGGGGTTCTGTAACTTCTATAAAAAGAGGTGCTTGCACTCCATAAACGGTTCAGTCTTGATCACATTGGTCTGTAGTGCTGCCCGTGTGTGTGATAATCCCCCGCAAATGGCGCCCGAACAGGGACCCTCAGATTTGCCTCCTGAGAGCTGCTTCGGTGGTGAAGATCAGCGCAGACCTGACGGGTGGGAAGCCGACCGAAAAGGAGCCAGCAGTAGCCCTGCTGATGTAGAAGGAGGACGTGCACGTCCCGCGAAACAAAGGTGTATCTGCGAGAAAAGAGACCACTCCGAAAAGGCAAGTGGCGGTCGGGGAGGAATGGGGGCAACTCAAACAAAGGAAGAGGCAACTGTCCTCCATCTCCTCCAATTTGTCCTCTCTGAGAGAGGGATTGAATATGAAGAAGATGTTATTAAAGAGTTACTCCAATGGAGTAAGGAGGAGGAGCTACTTAGAGGGGTTGGAACGGCACTCGAAATGGCCACGTGGGAGGCAATAGGCGTCCGGCTTTGGGACACTGTAACTGATAGGGGGAAAGCAGCGCGGGAGGCTCAAAAATATTCCACGCTATGGAAGCTTATCCGAGAGACTTTGCGGGACATGCAATCAGAGAGAGCTGCGGCTGCTTTGGCGGCTAAAGCCTTGTCTCCGGTAATGCCGTCCGTGCCTCCGCCTGAACCCCCAGCCCTATCCGCCTCCCAGTCCCCTGCAAAGCCCCCGAAAAGGGATTCAAAGAGCCCCGAAAGGAACCCTTTCGACCACTGTGGCGCGGGGAGGACTCACCCGAGGGTTGCAAGGACAGTGAAGATGGGTTTTCCATCTATGCCCAGCGGGGAAAGATTAAAATCTGATGCTGTTACTAATCCTGAGGATCCCGAACCTTGCAGCGGGGGGAAGGCATCCACGGGCTACAGACCTGGTGCGACCGAATATTCCCTTACCTCCACCCCAAACCATTCCCCCACTAACTTTAATATGTCTACCCCAGAAGAAACAGAGCAGCCGAAAGAATTAAACGACCCGACTAAAGAACTGTTGCAGAAAGTTTTACAGAAACTCGTGGCAGTGACTCAGGGAGAAAGAATGCGATCGTTTGCGCCCGAGGGAGCCGGCGCCCCTCCGTCTCCTGCAGCTTCGGCGCTGGCCCTGCCCCCACCTAACCTGTTTAACTCCTTTGTTCAAGATCCTGGTGGTGTATCGAAAAGGTGGCAAGGGGTCATTAGAGATGCTATCCTGGAAGGGAGTTTTGCTCCACAGGTTTTTCCAGTCTCAGTCACACCACAGGGTACCAACCAGTGGGAGGCGATAGATTGGAAACTATTAGAAAAGGCTCGATTATATCCCCCAGATCCTCATGACAAATTGCCAGCTGTAAAGGGAAAAGTAAGATGGGTGGGGAATGCAGATGTATTGTGTGCTTATAGTCTCTCTGTGATATTCATGCACTAAAAGTTGGCAAATAAAGTATGTTCATGTTTCTATCGACCCTTGCAGACCTTTATAGGTATTGCTGGCCACTTCTTCTGACATAGGCTGGCCACCTGTGTTGGAATGAGTGTGCATTTTGGTCAGTTTAGAAGCCCAAGCCTCATACAATGTGAGGGAGGCAGAACCTCTGCGGGGACGCCTGCTGAGATTGAGCCTGCCACCTTACGTTGCAATGACGCTGTTTGGAGCTGGTTTCTTGATTGTCTTCACAGGGTCATTGTACCACATTTTGTCTACATTTTGTGGTTTAAAATTTTGTATTTGTGTGAAGTCTGTATATGGGATCCCATGTGTATGTATGTGTGCGTATGTGTGTTGAGGGCAGACACTGTTCTGTGTATTTTTTTTTTGTTATTGGATTCATGTAAAAGTTTTAAATCTGTAACAGATTAACATTGGATTCGAAATAAGAACTGCTAGCTGAAAAGGCAAGAGCAGTAGCACAACCATAAGCTTTACCAGCCGCCACCCAAGCAGCATCGGGGTGGCAGAAGAAGAAAAAACCGAGACGATGCAAATGTGAAAAAGGAAGGAGCCAGCTCAGTCTCTGTTTCCAGCCTGCCTTGCCCTTTAACTGCGGGTAATGACGCAGGAAACTCCTTGACTGTTAACACCGTGCAGTTTACTTCTGTAGCTGCTTCATGTTCCTTTTGCATCAGAATGCCTCTGCTTTGAGGAAACACTTTAATCTGTCATCTCAAGAACTGATAACCTGGGGGAGGGGGTGTATTTGTGCCTTTCTACCCACAGATCCATGGCAGCTGCCTGCAGGGTTTCTCAAGCCTCACCATGAGCTGGATAGATGAGTGGAAAAACCCTATGCCTCAGCTACAGGAGCTGACTGTGAATATCCTGAGCAGAAGGAGATAGAGAAAGAGAGAAACAAATGACTACAAAACATCACTTGGGAGCAACTGAAAAGTAACAGCCTGAATATGTGTCCTTGTAAGGTAGCTCTTATTAGAAGCTGTGATTTTGTGTATAACACCACCTGTACTTACTAGCCAGTTGCTAATAAGAAACTACACCTTGTATTGTATGGATTTGTCAATTGTAAAACAGATGTTGGAGCATGCAAATTTGCAGCAGCTGCTAGAAAATGCTAAGGCAAAAGTGAGAGTTTAATACAATGATAGCTTTATAGAGCAGACAATGGAACAAATTAAGAGGGTGAGAGAACTCCACTGATAAGAAATTTCTTTGGCTGGTCCCTCACTGCCACTGGCATCTTCAACATGCTGCTGCACCCTGTAGTCTACATACTGCTAATGTAAATCTGTATGTGCTCTGCCATACTAGTGGCTTGCTACTGGATGAACCAGGTGCAGCTCTGCATTGGCAACAAGGTGCCAGGACTGAGGTTGACCAAATGCCTCTTACCACAGTCAAGGGCAAGACTGGGTTGGCCTCTGTGTTTGCCACCGAGAAGAACTTTTAGCTCCGCTGTTGGTTGCAACCCAGCAGGCGTTGAGTGGTGGGGACACATGCCATGCCAGACCTTGATGTGAGAGATGGCCTCCCCTGTTATCAGAGAGCTATATAAGAGAGAAAGGCAGGTCAAGAAGCCTGTAGTTGGCATATTTTGCAGGTGTGATCTAGTCTAAACCCACTGTTATTCTGACCTACTACATGGTGTGTAAGAATCATTGATATGCCACATGTTACAAAGGTTCAAGTGACTTCAGATAGAGTGAAAATGGCAAATTGTAAAAAAATATGCTACTAAAGCAAAAAGGGGAATGATAGGGGAGACCCCAAGTACACGAATCAACAAAGCATTCTGGTCTTAATAACAAGAACAGCACACCTTCAGGAAGATGAGGGACTGAACTGGTTGAACAAAGTGTTTTCTGGCTTGAGCATTACAGGATGGCTTTACTTTATCTTAATCACTTATTCTAATCTGTGTGCCTTGTTTGCTACAATAGCTAATGGAGAATCTAGAAACTTTGGCAAAGGTAGATCATAAATTATAAAAACTGTCTTTTGATGTGGGTGAAGGGATAGAAATAATTAACAAAATGGATTCAGGCATTATCACCCTGGTCTGGCTTCAGCCCTGGGAACAGCAAAGAAAACAACAGGTGTTAATGTCCTGGGCAGGCCTAAGCCTTGAAGAACTGTAAAGGCAACAATGAAGGGTCAAGATTGGTTAGCAAAACAAAGCAGAGAGTTTGCAAGATAAAGCAGGATGTGCATCTCAAAGACAGACCAAACAATAACCTTTACTTTTGCTAAATCAGGGTGATAAGGGACGCTATAGTGGAAGACAGCTTTGTCCCCCAGGCAGTATCCTGTCTCAGTCACTGCTCAAGCAGATGTTACATAAACAATACACTACAACACCACCAGGCACTAGCATGAGGCTGAAAAATGAGTATATCTACAAAAATCAGAATTTATGGCTGGAGAAAGCGTTGCCTCTACCTGTTTGTTCTCCTCCTGCTTATCGTCCTAGTTGTGAATTTTTCTTTGACAATTTGGAATTTGTACTTTAGTTGAAAGTATGTAAGAAATACCTGTATTTGAACATACTTCCTTCAATTTTTGTATTGATGATAATCTTTAAAATACTGAAGTTGTTGACAGCTTATAGTGAGGTAAATCCTAACCATTCCAAGAGAATGTATTTTACTGTTCTCTCAAAGTGTCTATTTAGTTTATGTTTTATAACTGTGTTTGCTGTAATTTCATCTCATACTGAATTCTTAGTGTTTTACAGATGCTGGTAAGCATTCTAAATTAGCTGCTTGTGTCTGTCAAAACCACCAACGGTGGGAGAAACACGTGATTACTGGTACTGTTGATGATTCGTTGCAAAGAAATTATAAAAAGCCTTCTTTTAAAACAAAAGGGGGGAGAAGAACTCCCTCTGGCAGAACGATTGGCAAAAGCAATATATATGGCTAATTATTTACGATTAACAGGAGACAGAGCTGACCCACCTATGGTCATTCATAGCTTGGCAATGCAATCAGGATTATCAGAAAAACCTAACCAAAAAATTTTGGTACAATATAAAGACCTGGTCACGGGTCAATGGAAAGGACCTGCAGAGGTTAAGTTAACAGGAAGAGGCTATATGTGTTTGATTACAGATCAAGGTGTTCGGTGGGTACCAGCCTGCTGGATATGGCCCTGGGAAGGCTCAGCAGAAGACATCTCGTCTGCACTGGAGGATGTCAGCGATGATCAGGAACCTGTTAGCGGTTAAGCTGTTAATTTTGCGGTTTTTAAGCTGTTAATTTTGTGGGTTTTAAACTGTTAATTTTGCGGTTTGGATATAGTTCTGTATCCCTATAGTTATTGTTTTGAAGGGTTCAGGTATTGTGTTATTAATTCTGTTTGCATGCATCATTGTGTTTACTGTAATAAAGAAATTGGTCACCAGGATGCTGAGTCAAACCTGGATTGCTCAAAAACAAGAAGAGGGTATTGTGGAGGCATTTCTCACTGAAAAAGAGTTATGTGAGCAATCCAGCCTTTGGCTCAGCCCCACCCCCATAGTGAGCAGAGGGGGATGGAGGCTGCTGGAGGGGTTGTTACAGGACACCTTTACAGAAGCCCGCCAAAAGTTACCTGAAGGGGACACCCACTTGCTGCCACTTCAGGAGCTGCTACCTATCACAAGCCTTGTTACGATTCAACTGGGAGGCAGAACCAATCAACTGTTGTGGAAAGTTCGGGGGTTCTGTAACTTCTATAAAAAGAGGTGCTTGCACTCCATAAACGGTTCAGTCTTGATCACATTGGTCTGTAGTGCTGCCCGTGTGTGTGATAATCCCCCGCATATACTATTAAAAGAACTTCTCAGATTTAAGAGACTATTGTTCAGTAGAGTGCTTGCTGACTGCAATTTTGCATAAGCAGATATGTAGTCATCTAAAATTGGAATTTTATCCTATTTCTCTCAGTGTTTTCCTGTAAAATCATTCATGAACAAAACTTGCCTGCTACATGCTAATGACTTAATACTAAATATGTGCCAAAAAAAAAAAAAAAACCTGCAAAATTTTTTAGCACTTTTGTTAAATACACTGTTTACCCTATCTGTTTGGAGAAAAAAGGAAAAACATACTCTGCTTCCCTTAGTTTATCAAAATCCTCTGTTCAAAAGGCTGACTTGTGTATAGTTCACTTGAACTAGAAGAAGTATCTTCATTTCAGCATAACTTCATTTACAGTTAAGATACAAGGCTCCAATTTGTTTCTTTTCTTTTGCCACCCTCTTTTGCTTCTTTTCCTGCTTTCATTTTCTTCTCCTTTTTTATCTTGCAGAAACAGAGGAGATCAAACCAGAAGGCAGGATATGAGATACACAAGAGGAACAGATTGTTTCATACAAACCTGGTTCCAAGAGACAAAGGTGCAGTATATACATATTTATTAGGGTCTCAGATACTTTTAAAAATATTTTCTCAAAGACTGAGTTTTTTCAATGACCTATCTCTTAGCTGAATTATAACCGGAATGTATGTAGAATGACACTCAGCAGAGATTTTAAGGCAGTATTTTCAGGACAGAATTTATGTGAAACTATGAAAGGTTTGAGGTTTTGTCTTTTTATTTTATTTTGTTTAGTTTTATTTTATTTTATGGTTATTTTATTTTATTTAATGGTTTTTATTTTTCTATTCTGAATAAATTCCAACATAATTTTTTATTGGATATAAATGATTTGAATCTCACAACTGAAACTTGCTATGCAAAGATATTATTTTACCTAACTATTCCTCATACGTAAAAGTTAGTTGCAAGATTTTTAGGGGCAAGGACTGTACTTTATTGTATGTTTGCACAGTGAATACTATTTAGACAGAAATGGTAATCAGTCATGGGAGTTATAACAACTTGAGATACATTAAAGAATATTAAAATCTCATTTTATCCTTGTGATCTGCAAAAACACTGATTTAAGATTATAAAGTCTGAAATGAAATAAAAGAAATTAAAAGAGTAGATAAAG
This sequence comes from Ara ararauna, assembly GCA_028858755.1. Classification (NCBI taxonomy): domain Eukaryota; kingdom Metazoa; phylum Chordata; class Aves; order Psittaciformes; family Psittacidae; genus Ara; species Ara ararauna. Next base: position 43,339,783 of record CM054379.1, on the reverse strand, counting down.
AGTGACTACACACTCTTTCTTATTATAAATGCTCTCACCATAGTCTTTGCAAGGTACTTTGGAAGCCTGCAGTGGCAATCTCTGACACCCAAATTCTCTAGGATACTTGAATACATATCAGAATTTAAACACAAGAATGACTGCACTGATTCAAGTGATACTATCTGTGAATTGTAATGTTAAACATATGCTATACATATTTTAAATAACTTGACTTAGGCTTTTGGCATGTGCTTTAGGTATGCACACAGGTATATTTTAGGAAGGGCTAGAATTTTAATTTAATAAATATTTATACTATTCTGTATGCATGTGTCCTGGGTTCAGCAGTAGTAGTCATTTTTCTCCTTCTTGGTAGCTGGTGCAGCACTGTGTTTTTGACTTTCGGCCTGGCAACAGCGTTGAAAACACCAGTGTTTTCAGTTACTGCTTGGTAATGTTTTGATCTGACTAAGGACTTGCTGAGTCTCATGCTCTGCCAGGGAGGAGGGGAAGCTGGGAGGAAGCAGAGACAGGACACTTGACACAAACTGGCCAAAGGGGTATTCCATTGCACAGCACGTCATGCCCAGGATGGAAAGCCGAGAGCAGAGACCCGGAGGGGTGGCGGGGTGCACTGCTTGGTCGGGCTGTTTATAGGTGGTGAGCAATTGTATTCTTTCCTTGTATTTGCCTTGTCATTATTATTATTGGTGGTAGCAGTAGTGGTCTTGTGCTATACTTTAGTTACTAAACTGTTCTTATCTCAACCTGTGGGAGTTGCATTCTTTCAGTTCTCCTCCCCATCCCCCTGGGAGCAGGGGGAAGAAAGAGGGGGGAGTGAGTGAGCAAAACTGCTTGAGTTATAGAGGCTTAAACCACGACAGCATGGGTACAGAATATATACAACAACATAAATGTTAAACAATCTTGTGGTTATAAAGTACCTCTTCTGAAAAACAATGACCAGGGTTATAAGTGAGTTTTATAAGGAGGCAATAATTGTTCCATATTATGCAGTTTTATGTATTGCAATCATATAAATTCAGACTGCAATTACACAATTACAAGCTGACAGAATGATTTAAGGTATTTATCTTGCTAATTATGTAATTTGACATAATTATAGTTATAAAATTAGTTCACACATTTATTTTTCTCCATTTTTTATAAAATAAAAATATTTTGTAATTAAGGGGTGGAAATAAACACTTGATCCTGCAGCATGACAATGTTTGACCATAAATCAAGAGAATTTTTATCGTGTGTGCATTTGCAACACTTGAAGTGTTAGGATCTGAGGCATAGGCAGGTAAGTCAAATGCAGTAACTAATGATACAAGACAAATATTAAACAAAATATGGATCTAGCATGTGTCTGATAAATACATTTCTCATCAAGACAGGCAGGCTGTAATTTCCTGACACAGCATCACAATGAAACTTATTAATGTGTAAACCTGAGAAATCAAAGTATTTAGCCATTATCCTGCATTTTTTTGTTCTTGATTAAACTGCTGTTGAAATCAGTAGCACCATATATAAAGTAGAGGAGATCAAACACCAAAAACCACCTGCAAGAACAGGAAACTGAAATATAAATTTTCCTGCAGCTTTTGTATCTGAAAGCGTAAGGGAAATAGAAGAATGAGTACATTGAAGACTAATTGCAAAGATGAAGATCACAAATATTATTATTGCTATTTGGTGGTGACTAAATACGTTAAGACTTTTGTAATATTGACAAAAAATCAAAATCTGTTTGTAGTCTTATCTTAATGATTTCAAATACCTTGAAAAACAATAAAAATAACAGAAAAAGCCCATTCATATTTTTATTCTGATGTTTAGAAATTAAAAACACTCAGTTCATAAGAACATGTTAGTTTAGAAGAGCACATAAACTGTCTTTTTTTCAAAATCTAAATCTGGAATGCTCATGATGATCTGTGTGAGGTTAATACTGTGTAAACACATTAGAGAAAGACAGTCTTTTTGCTTTGATGAGTACATTTCAAACTTAGCAGTTTAAATTACAATAATTTATGCATGTGCAATGTTTTGTTTAAAAAAGGCATCCCAGATGATGGTGCCAATATCAAAGAGATACGACACATCCAGCAGAAGAGCGTGTATCATAGAAGAATCTGTCTCAGTAACACTGATTTATTCTGACACAAAAATGATTACCAAGCCTTTCTTTGTTTCATTCACAAAGTTAATATTAGCTCAATTTGCCAAGACCAGAAGATGGCCTCACATTGGCACAGGACTACCTGTATCATCTGATTTCTAGGGCAGCACCAGGGCTGATTTGGACTCAGGCAAGAAGCATCCTCCCAAATAATGCCTGAGCAGCATTTGAAATTTTTAAAAGATCAGGGAAAATGTCCTATAAACAAAACTTATATTGCTTGATGAAGAAGAACACCATGTGGTTGTGGGTTGTGCCATGCCACTTGCTTGCAGGGTCAGATGGCAAACCTTAATCCTTAATCCTCACAGAGGACGTTCTGAGAAGGGATTGTATTTAACTGTCTTGTAATAGGGGTGCTACAGAAACTAGGGTAAATCAGTACATCTGTACTCCAGAAAGCTAAGAATATCCTTTTAGAGCTAATAATCCAACGATAAAGAATGAAAAGAGTATCAACCTGTTCTGTGGTGCTGTCCTGAGGATACACACATTAAAGAATTAAAGCTGCTCATATCAGTTGTTGATACTGTCAAGTTATATGAACTCAGGAGAAAGACTACAGCGTCCTACTGTAATTCTTATTCACACTGCAGAGTACTGTAATAACAGCAATGCAATTCTAATTACTTGTGTCCTGTGACTTAGGGCTAGAAAATTAATTCCTGACCACGTAGTTCATATCATTGTACAAGAAATAAGCAATCAAAATGATTAAGTAAACCACATATTTCTCACTACTGCCCCACAAGGCTCCTTGTTATATTTTTTTTTTCATTTTGCAATTTCCTAACTTCTGAGATTATGCTTTAACCTGCAGGAAAATGCTCTGTGATATGGAACAGATCAACTGCCAGCCAGTCAGAAAGGAAGTCACTAATATTCTGCAAATGAGTTTAGGTCACATCACCACAATTTCTTTTTTCTGTGTATAATTCAGTGCCTTTTGTTACTTGGAATGAAATAATTTTATGTGATGTGAGAGCTATCACAAAAAAAATGGGATTTTGCTCATAAGTCTTCATAATATCCTCTACAAATTTTCATATAAGCAGCAATTAAATATCCTAGTAGCACACCACTCGGAGATTAAATGAGCTGTTCCTTAATAGCCATTCAGTTTTCGCAATAAATTATCTCCCAAAATTGAAAACTAATAAATTGTACTATTATATTTTAGTCTGATTTTTTTCTTTTTCAGAGTGTCAAAGTAATTATAGGTATAAAGGATAATTGCATACTCCAACAATTTTTCTTTCCATTTTAAAATGTATGTTACATATGCTTTCATCTCAGCCATACAGCTGAGTGTACATTGTACAGGAACAAATAAAATTTCTACTGACTTTAATGAAAGTAAGATCAGATTTACATCATATTTTCACATATTACTTTCATACTTTCTGTTATGTTATATAACAAAAAGTTCACCTGAATACCCACAAAGGAGTACACAGAGAAAGTGGCAAGTGGGAGAAGCCCACATAATATCCTGCTTTAGATCCTCCCAGGTCCATCCCAGGAGCCATTATCCCACCAAAGGCCCATCTCCACAAGCCCAGAGGAACAATGAGCGCAAAGCAGGTGACAACCCAAATTAAAGATTCAGGGAAGCAGAAGTCTTCTGGGGCCTCTCCCATGGGTGTCCCAGGAGACCTTCAGCCCCGTTGACTGGTTGCAACACCACCAAGACAGGTCAGTGCAGAAACACCTTGGAAACAGAGGAGAAGTAACTGCAATGAAGTATGGGACACATTATGGAATGCAGGGTAAGAATATCTCGGGATTGCACAAGATCTATTATGGAACTGGGGCAGGAGCACCCACCCTAGTAGGACACCTTGGTTGCATGACACCAACCTCCCTGTGCAGGCCAATCCCCCACACGTTTGCATTGTGGCTGCTGTTGTGTGGCAATCAGACAGCATAGCAGACAGGTATGTATATGATTCTATGATTTCTGTCTGAGAAGAGCTATTTCTGTTCCAGTGGAAAAAAAGGAAATAGTTTACTGCATACACAGATAAGGTGCTTTTTTTTTTTTTCCTAAAATGTGTCACAAGTTGTGGTAAATCAGGAAAGAAAAATGCATTTTATTTATCACCTGCTGAATGCTTATTGAGATCCTTCTGAGATACTAGAATTTCATCATGTTTTATCTGGTTCATATATTGGTACATAAAACTATAGAATGTGAAGTGGTCCATCTGTCAAATCCATGCCTCTCCAGTTTACAGACAAGGATGCAGTGTGGAACAGTGTAAATGTATTGAACAAGTCCAGGTAGATGACATCAGTCACTATTCTTGTATACACCAATGCTGTTCTCCCACCATAGACGGCCACTGAAGTTGTCATGCATGGGTGAAGCCTTGTTCGCTGTCACCAATAACCAGCTATCTAGCACAACGGCGGACCCTGGCCTCTCCTTTCAGAGGCCACCCGTACAGCTCACCCTTCACAGCTACTAAAAGCCAGTCACCTACACCCAGTACAGTGATGTATCTAAGCTTATCTCTGAGATTTCCTAGCTTAGGCTACAAGTTTATGTGACTTTCATATAAAGCTTTTGGGGTGATTCAAATTCCTATGAGCCTGGCTAAGTATTCAGAAAAAAGTGAATCTTCACCAAGAAAGTATCATAAGTAAGTAGTCTTCTACTATTCCCATTATGTGTCCTATTTTGCCAACTTTTAAAGGACTGGAAAGAGGATTGGCCCATGTTTCTTCAATGAAAATCAATAGGCTATATTTTGTGATGGCATTATCCCATGCCTGTTGAAGGGCATATGGCCCCTTATAAAGTTTTAAAACTTGTTTCTTTCTCCCAATAATAACCTGATATAAAAAATTCTAAATGCAGATACTTGGGGTAATGTAGTATACCTTTAATCAAAACAGTACCAAATTAATTATTTAGCTTTATATTTATGTTGTGTCACGGGTTCAGCAGTAGCAGTCATTTTTCTCCTTCGTAGTAGCTGGTGCAGTGCTGTGTTTTCAACTTTTGGTCTGGGAACAGCGCTGATAACACCGATGTTTATAGTTAGGGCTTAGAATGTTTTGGCCTGACCAAGGACTTTCTGAGTCTCAGGTTCTGCCAGGGAGGAGGGGAAGCCACTTTCTGAGTTTCATGCTCTGCCAGGGAGGAGGGGAAGCCGGGAGGAAGCAGAGACAGGACACCTGACCCAAACTGACCAAAGAGGTTATTCCATACCACAGCACATCATGCCCAGGAGGTAAAGCAGAGAGCAGAGACCCGGAAGGGTGGCGGGGTGCATTGCATGGTTGGGCTTGGTATTTGAAGGGGTGAGCGATTGTATTCTTTCCTTGTATTTGCCTTGTCATTATTATTATTATTGGTGGTAGCAGTAGTGGTCTTGTGCTGTACTTTAGTTACTAAACTGTTCTTATCTCAACCTGTGGGAGTTGCATTCTTTTCGATTCTCCTCCCCATCCCTCCGGGAGCGGGGGGAAGAAAGAGGGGGAAGTGAGTGAGAGAGAGACTGCGTGAGTTAGACAGGCTTAAACCACGACACGTTGCAACAGAATAGATACTATTAATTATTTGATTTTTATCTGATATTTCAATATGCCAAGAGAAAGAAAAAAGGAACCATTGTAATAAGACTAATAGTATACTGTTCTAAACATTCGGTAGCTGAAAACTGACACAGGGAAAATATTTATTTATAGCCACTCGTTGAAAGAATTAATCATTTTAGCTGGACACTGATATCAAAAATTGCTGTTGGCGTACGAGCAGTTAATATATATTCTTGTTATATGCAGCAAAAAAGACAGTGAAATTTCATTAATACGACACATGTTTCATTAGAAATCAACAGTCAAGTTACTGAAGGAAACGCAGTAATATGTCTATTTTATCTACAAGTCTCCAAATTACATTTGGATTCTGTGGAATTCACTTTCAACAAAACCTTTTTTCAACTACTTCTTTGAATACTAAAATCAAAGAGTAGATGATTTTCATGGATTAATAAGAATAGCCTGGTTTACAATTCTCTTTCATTGTGCCTGCGCTGGGAACTCAATATTTCCAATTTATGGAGGAAGACTTAGAGATCCCTTATTTTGATGTTTCCTTAATATTTCTCAGTTTAATAATGTTCAAAAAAAATTATTTTTTTTAAAGGAGGTAGAAACTTCCAAGGGTATTTAAAATGTAATCTTCAGTAAGTCTCTCTCACTCTTCTGTCTAAATAACCAAAGCCTTTAGAAGACTTTGCAGGTATATAACAGACATCTGCATTACTTTACTTTTATTTCTGCACGGATTTTTTCTTTTTCTTCCTAATTCTGTTCTTAGAAAGTAATAGAGGCATTTTTTTACCCTTCTTTCTTCTTTGCAGAAGCTCCTCTGTGCAACCAGCAAAATCTATGGAATTGCAGAATTTATTTTGTGAATATGAATCTATGATCTTCCAAGTAAGGCCTATCCAGTCACAACCCAAAGTTTTAAAAGACCATTAAATTTACTATGGTTGTGGCTTTGTAGGTTTATACCCCCAGCATTCCTCAGACATGGAAGAGAAGAATAAATCTGGTACTTGAATATATCTCTCCTTATGCAAATTTTGCACAGACAAAAAAGAATAACATACGTCTTAGCTTTAGCACAAAGTTGCACCTTTTCATTCATCTGCTGTTTCAACTACTTAACAAAGTCTAATATGGAATTCTAGAAGATTTAATTTAATTACCTAAAGGCTGTGCCTCTCATCCAAACTATCTGTCACTGTTTAATCAGTGGAGGAACAGAAGTTCCATTAGAGAAGATTCTTATTATTTATATGTGTAATGAGAAAAGCCCCATATAATGCAAAAAGGCTTTGTTAGAGTAAAAGTCACATCATGTTAAATATGCAGATTTTAACATGGCATACAGTGTTTTATTCAGTAATGTGAATGTAAATTTTAGTGTCATTAAAGATGTCTCTAGGTATGAAAGACATTTATATATGAAAGAGAGATGACTGGGTCTTACAGGAGAGTGTGGTCTTCTGGTGCTGGCTGGAAATCACATAAGATATCCTATAGCACCTTAAATTACACTGCATGTGTTCAGATGAGTGGTTTGAGACAAACTTCAGATAAAATAAATAGCAGCAAAGATGGATTAATTTTAATTATGCAGTTTGGACTATTAGCTGTTAAAACACTGGTCTAAGAATAAATGCTTGACTAAATATGTGATGTCTTTCCTTTTGTTTGTAAAAGTACTCTGAATGTCATGCTACAAAATTAATGTGCTTTCTGTTTTCTTTTAATATTCCTTAAGCACTGTTTTTCTATCTGGCATCAGTATTATGTGTGCATATGTATAACTACAAAATATTCTTGCTGGCTGCATTTTTTCTTCCATGTTTTCTCTGTCATATGTATTTGGATTTCTAGCTCTTGTCAAAAATCATTACTTACATAGCTAGTAAGAGAGTACAAAAAAAAAAGGTCTACTATTGAAAGGTTAAATGTCAAATGTCATTAAATCTCTAAGGAATTAGCTTGTTACAAATAAGATATCACTTAGTTTCATTTGCAACTTCAAAAACACATGATGAGGGATTGCTGGTTTTCTTTTTTAGGGGAGGAAGGGTAGTGTTTATGTTTTCCCTGCTTATTTTATACTTTTAATAATTGTAATAGAAAGATTTTACAGTGTGTAAAAAAGCTTTACAACAGTAATGATGATGAAGATAATAAAAGCCTCAACATACTCATTGCACTACTCCTACTGAGATCCTAATAGCTCTTCCAAGTCATTGGCATGTCATGCCATGATGACTCAGTTTGCACTTGCAGCATATTTAATTTTCCCCATCTGCACAGGAACGCTGAAAGCAATGTAATTGTTGGGAGATTTTGAGAATGGTTACTGCCCTGACATTTCAACTTCTTCTTTATGTTAAAATCCTTCGTTTCATAGAATCATAGAATAGAATCATAGAATAGTTAGGGTTGGAAAGGACCTTAAGATCATCTAGCTCCAACCCCCCTGCCAGGGGCAGGGACATCTCCCACTAAACCATGCCACCCAAGGCTCTGTCCAACATGGTCTTGAACACCGCCAGCAATGGAGCATTCACAGCTTCCCTGGGCAGCCCATTCCAGTGCCTCACCACCCTTACAGTAAAGAATTTCTTCCTCATATCCAGTCTAAACTTCCCCTGTTTCAGTTTGAACCCATTACCCCTTGTCCTCTCACTACAGTTCCTCATGAAGAGTCCCTCCCCAGCATCCCTATAGGCCCCTTCAGGTACTGGAAGGATGCTATGAGGTCTCCACACAGCCTTCTCTTCTCCATATATCAACTAAATTCAATTATCAATTTTATGCTAATCATTTTCAAAACCAGACACAAAAACGACGCCATGCTTACACTTCTTGCTGTGGGGCCCTTGGAGACTCCTGTTCTGTGGATGAAGTCCAGCATGGAGCAGGCTAAGACTTCAGGGCAACTAGCAGCTCTTTATCATTAACTTGAGAAGTTCTTCTCAGAGCTGGCCATCTTTTACAAGGGCTTCCTCAAGACCTGCATGCTACTTGCAGTTGCTATGGGATAAGATCTACTAACAGAGTCTCTGCTGTACAGCAGCCACCTTCCTCTATGGAGACTCTACTCATGTGCAGAAGTGTGGTCCTTGAGGGCACGATGAAGACTGGAGACATGATCTCATCTGCTCTGCTTATGGTAGAGCTTGGTCCTCCCAAGGTTTTCCTCACCTTTCCCAGGTAGGAGGGCTGCCTTGCAACCCACATTCACCTTCTATGTTGAGCATGTGGGCAGCTGTCGCTGCTCAGCCCTCAGCCCAGGTTCTGCAGCACTCATATTGCTGTTTGAGACCTCCTAGCATGCCACTCTGTAGGCAGCCTGTTCTTCCTCTGGCCCAGAAATTCCTCCCTCAGAAATGTCACTACACACTTGCTCCTTACCTGCTGTGCTTCCTTGCCTTTGTGTGTCATCAACAGAGGAGGATATAGAGCATACTGAACTCATCTGTGCTCCCAGTTGGTTTCTGATCCTGATATACAGTGTGAAAGTGGTGACTGCAGCCCTGTTCACATCGTGCTTCACAAGCACTCATTGTGCAGAGGGGGATTTCTGCAATGGAAGGAAGACCCTAGAACGTATTTGCAGTCGGTGGGCCAAGTGCCAATACTTCCTGTCAGGTCTCCAGCACTCCTCCTGAGGCTGGAACTGCACTCCTCCCCATAACTTTGTATCCTCTCTGATGGCTCTCTGGGTCAGGAGCAGAGGGAAGTCCCCAAGGGTCCATAAAGGGAGGGCCTGGTGCCATGCCTGTCCCACTGCCCCAGCCAGGAGCAAGGCAGCTGGAGGGCACCAGCCCTGGGTGTTGTGCATCTACCATGGGACAGGACAATCCAGGGCCAGGCCAGCAGGTCAGCCTGTAGGTGGGGTCAGGATCAGCCCTGGGGAGGGGAACCAGGGTCAGATGCAGGCTGGAGACAGGGTGAGATCCTCTGCCAGCATCCAGTCAATTAAAGCTAAAGACCTCAAGACCTCAAGAACATCCTGCACCAGAGGTTATACATATGCATTTCAGAAACTAAGCGGACTTGCATGGACTCTGCTAATCCCCCTTTAACCCATCTCAGCAATCAAACTCCATTATTCAGAAGTAAGGGGTGTCACAGTTTAATTTCAAGTGATATGAAGAAATTCCTTTTTTAACTTCTCTCACATGCTTTTTTGTTGTCTTCTAGTGTTTGTACTGGAAAAGACAGAAAACAATTATCTCTATCATCTCCTCACAGCATTCCTGATTTTTTTTATTGTTATTTCCTATCACTTATCCTTTTTCTAGACCAAAAAGTTCTTGTTTACTTAGCCATTCCTTAATCTAAATCCATTATATGCCTTTGATCATGCTTGTCAACTTTTCTGAAACCTTTGCATTTCAGTTATATCCTCTCTGAGGTGGAGAAACTACAGATTGCTACATCAAAATAAGAATGTCTTTAGGTTTTTTATTCTCTTACTGATTTATCTGTTTCTGTTACTGGTTCAATATTTGCTTTGTTTTTATGAGTGCTGCTAAGAAGTGAGTTGACATCTTCATGAATTATCTACCATTGTTAAAGTTCTCATTTCTGAATGATAAAGGTTATCACAGAGTTTCTCATTTTATGTATGAACTTAGGATTGTTTCTGTTTTATTAATATTGCTGTACCATAGTAACTTTGTGTGGTCTATCACAAATAGCTAACATTTCTGAATAAACAAGTCAGAACAGTGGTTTTTACATCAGACAGCAAAATTGCAAAATTCTCAATAAAATAACAGCATTGGGAGTTTACCTGAATGTTTGAAACTAACAAGCATTAAAATAAGTTAAGCATCCACGCTGAAATGTTCACATGCAAAAGAGAGCTCTACCAGCACAGTTCAGTCTGATTTAATAGGCAGGTAGGGATCATTGAGATGCCCTGAAGCATTTCTCCTGGTTCCAAGTTACTAGTTCAGAAGGACACACATCTCTTTTTATCCCTGTGTCATAACTATTAGGATAAGTCAGAGACTGAGGGACAGGGCAAATGACAATAGGTATCTTTTAGGCAGCTGAATCATACCTGAGATCAAATTTGTCACCTCAACAAGAAATGAGATTTTCTTACTACCTTGTAATATATAAGTCAAAATGAGAGTCAACTTTTTTATGTGAATATATAAAGTCAGTTCAGCAGAGTAAATGGCCCAGCTTCTTTCCCAAGGTCTGAACACTTATCACCCCCCAGTTTTAAAGCCAAACCCTGTCCTATTATAATTGAATCTATTATAACCCTGTTCTATTATAATTATAGTTATAATTGACTTTCCTTCCTGATTGTCTGAATGTGCCTCAGTAGTCCAAATAAATCATTACTCCACTAATCATTGAATCTATGCATTTTTATGACCTATGCAATAAATGAGCTGTGCCTGTTGCAGACCTTTATTCTCTAATCCTTGCCACTAGGTGTCAGAAAATTACCCAGGGCCAAAGATCCTCTGGACTTAAAAACGTGTGTCTTTTTGAGGATTTAGTAGTACATTTAGTAGCATTAATACAGCTGGTGTTTTTAAAGTGGTATTCTGCCTGCAGCTTTAACTGCCAAAGACGTGCTGGAGTGGGACAGTGAGGGAAGGGACTGGAACTGGAGCAATGGTGCAGCCTAGCAAAGCTTTGAGGAGGGCAACTGTAGCCCAGAAGAGAATGTTAAAGGCTGAAAGACGGAAGCTGAAAAATAAAACCAGTTTACCTGTCCTGAAACTACAACTGACTCCATACCAACCACTGTGGAGAAAGCATAGCCTAAGATGGCATAGAATTTTCAATTAAGAACAACTATTACAAACAAAAATAATAAAGAATAGAAAACTCCTTTTAACCAGGTGTCATGGGTTCAGCAGTAGCAGTCATTTCTCTCCTTCGTAGTAGCTGGTGCTGTGCTGTGTTTTCAACTTTCGGTCTGGGAACAGCGCTGATAACACTGATGTTTATACTTATGGCTTAGAATGTTTTGACCTGACCAAGGACTTTCTGAGTCTCATGTTCTGCCAGGGAGGAGGGGAAGCCGGGAGGAAGCAGAGACAGGACACCTGACCCAAACTGACCAAAGAGGTTATTCCATACCACAGCACATCATGCCCAGGGTGTAAAACAGAGAGCAGAGACCCGGAAGGGTGGGGGGTGCACTGCATGGTCGGGCTTGGTATCAGGTGGTGAGCAGTTGTATTCTCTTTCCTTGTATTTGCCTTGTCATTATTATTATTGGTGGTAGCAGTAATGGGTTTGTGTTATATCTTATTTACAAAACTGTTCTTATCTCAACTGGTGGGAGTTTCATTCTTTCGATTCTCCTCCCCATCCACCCGGGAGCGGACGGAAGAAAGAGAGGGGAGTGCGTGAGAGAACGGGCTGCGTGATTTACAGCTTAAATCACGACACCAGGGAGTATGTACACTTTGAAAAATAGTTACCTTTTTTTAATGATGTATGTTGAAATTTCCTGCAACCCTATGAATCACCAGTATTTAATTACTTGGGGGGTGGGGGGAGAGAATGAGATTAATTCCTACCAATGCAGTAAACACATATTTTCATTGCTATTATAAATATGCATAATATACATGTCTTTAAAATCACTATATTGTAACATGGGCTGTCTGATTTAGATATAAGCCAAACATCCACTTGTGAGTAGAAATATCCTCACAGAGTAAAAATGGAGCACCAGTTAACCTGAAGAGACACATTCAAGCAATTAAGGTGAAACATAAGACACAATACTAATTATTCTTGCAGGTTTCTTATTGTTTAAAAACTTTGATACAAAAATGTATGGAGATGCCCCCTAAAGGGCATATCAAGTTCTTAGCATGCGAAATTTAGATCTGCTGCAGTACTAACCAGCATCCAGGAGCTTCAAATCACAGCAGCAACAGGCACTGAGGGAGCCTCAAGTCCTGAACAGGCCTTAAGAGGAGCCGACAGTTCAGCTGACTCAAGCATCTGACTCAGAGGGGGCAGCGCCAGGAGAAGTGGCACCAGCCCTGACTGGTTAAAAACCTCCCCCAGGGAGTGTGAGCAGCCGGGAGCACAGCGAACAGGGTGGGCAAACAGGGTGGGTTCGAAACAGTTTGTGCTGCAGTTCGTGCAGGCAAGCGACTGGGATGGTGAGCACCCACCGCATGACCAGGGCTTGGTCTGGGAGCTCTGCTCTGGCTGCCCTGGCAGTGGCCAGTGTAGGCACCCAGGCAGAGCCGATGAGAGGGGAGGCTGCAGTGCAGAGCTCGGGGTGTAGAGAGCACCTGCACTGCTCTCCTGAGAAGAGGGTGCACAATGGGCAGGGCTGCACTCAGTGCTCCCTGGTGGAGGTCCTCCTGCAGCAGGTGGGTGAGTGGGTCCTGCAGGACGCTGTTACTAGGCTGAAAGATGTCAGGGAAGCTGAGAGGAAGCAGCACTGCTTGCTCCAGGACCAGACTGTGCAGGGGCCTCAAGCATCTGCTGTCGCTCATGCAGGAAAGGAGGCCTCTAACCCAGGAAGCTGGGAAATAGTAACAGAAAACAACAACAAAAAAAAGGAGGAAAAGGACAATTAAAAGCAATGGGCTTCCTCCTAAATCTGTTGTCCCCACCCAGAACCTCTTTGCTGTCCTGCAGGGGGCTGAAGAGGAACCACACTCGCACCAGGAAGTGCTTTTACCAGGCTGATGCACTGGTAAAGAAGATCACTACTGGTGCTGCCAGGAAAAAGCAGCGGGTCATAGTGGTAGGGGACTCTACTCTGAAAGGAACAGAGGCACCCATCTGTCGGCCTGACCCAGTCTCAAAGGAGGTTTGTTGCCTACCAGGAGCTTGGATCAGGGATGCTGCTGAGAAGCTGCCTGATCTAGTCAGTCCCACTGACTATTACCTGCTTCTAGTGATCCATGTGGGTGCTACTGATAGAGATAGCAGTAGCCAGGAGAACACAAAGAAGGACTACAGAGCCCTGGGAGAGGTGGTTAGGGGCTCTGGAGCTCAGATTGTCTTTTCGTCAGTTCTCCAGGATACAGGGCAGGACCTCAAAAAGGCTAGGAGGATTGGCCAGGTTAATAAATGGTTAGAAGGGTGGCGCCATAGTCAGGGATTTGGGTACCTTGAACATGGGACTCAATTTAGTAGGCCAGGTCTACTGGAGGCTCGTGGAGCTCGACTGACGAAGAAAGGGAAGAGTGGATTTGGTAGGAGGCTTGCCAGACTGGTCAAGGGTGCCTTAAACTGGATGTGTTGGGGGAGGGGGGCATCATTCCATCCCAACATACCCAGTCAGTTGCCAGCACCTCTAATAAAAGTTCAGAGCAATGTAGAGATATTCGAGCTGCTCCAGCCAATGAGCCGGCTTCAATTGGAGCTCGGCTCAGATGCCTCTATACAAATGCCTGTAGCATGGGGAAAAAACAAGAGGAATTAGAGATGTGTGCACGTCTATGTGGGTATGATATCACAGGCATCACAGAAACATGGTGGGATGGCTCCTACGACTGGTGTGTTGGAATGGAAGGTTACAGGCTCTTTAGGAAAGACAGGCCGGGTAGGCGGGGATGGGGAGTTGCTATTTATGTTAGGGATAGGCTGGAGAGTATGGAACTCTGTCTGGGGACAGGTGAGCAGTCGACAGAGTTTGTGGGTCAGGGTTAAAGGGAGAACAGCGATGGGAGACATTATTGTGGGGATCTCTTAAAGACCGCCTAACCAAGAGGACTCAGTGGATGAAGCTCTCTATAGACAGATAGGAACAGCCTCAAGCTCGCTGGCCCTTGTTCTCATGGGGGACTTCAACCACCCTGATATCTGTTGCAGGGACAGTATGGCCCAGCACAAGCAATCCAGGAAGTTCCTCGATTGTGTGGAATACAGCCTCCTTCTGCAAATAATAGAGGAGCCGACAAGGAGAAGTGCCATGCTTGACCTCGTCCTCACCAACAGGGAAGGGCTGGTTGGAAATGTGACGCTGCAGGGCAGCCTTGATTGCAGCAGTCATGAGATGGTTGAATTTGAGATCTTCAGGACAGTGAGAAGAGCGTGCAGCAAGCTCACTACCCTGGACTTCAAGAGAGCAGACTTTGGCCTCTTCAGGAACCTGCTCAGTAAGGTTCCATGGGATATAGCCCTAGAGGGCAGGGGGGCCCAAGACTGTTGGTTGATATTCAAGGATCACCTGCTGCAAGTTCAGGAGCAATACATCCCTACTAGAAGGAAATACAGCAGAAGGGCCAGGAGACCTCCTTGGATGGATAAGGAGCTGCTGAGGAAACTGTGAAGGAAAACAGGGGCTTACAAAAATGGAAGCAAGGACAGGCGGCCTGGGAAGAATACAGGGATGTTGTCTGGGAAGATAGGGACCACGTTAGGAAAGCTAAGGCCCACTTAGAATTAAACTTGGCTAGGGATGTGAAAGATAACGGGAAGGGATTTTATAGGTACACTGCAAGTAAAAGACAGACTAGGACAGCATGGGCCCCCTCCGGAAGCTACAGGGAGAACTGAGTACCCTGGATTTGGAGAAGGCTGAGGTTCTTAAAGATTTCTTGGCCTCAGCCTTCACCAGCAAATGCTCTGACCACACCACCCAAGTCTTGGAAGGCAGATGCAGGGACTGTGAGAATGAAGACCTTGGGCCCACTGTAGGACAGGATCTGGTTTGAGACCATCTTAGGAACCTGAACGTGCACAAGTCCATGGGACCTGTTGAAATCCATCCGCAGGTCCTGAAGGAGCTGGCAAATGAAGTTGCTAAGCCACTGTCCACCATATTTGAAAAATCATGGCAGTCAGGTGAAGTTCCTGGTGACTGGAAAAAGGGAAATATAACCCCCATTTTCAAGAAGGGGAAAATGGATGAGCCGGGGAAGTACAGACCAGTCATTCTCACCTCTGTGCCTGGCAAAATCTTGGAGCAGATTCTCCTGGAAGGTATGCTGAGGCACATGAAAGACAACAAGGTGGTTGGTGACAGCCAGCATGACTTCGCTAAGGGGAAATCCTGCCTGACCAATCTGGTGGCCTTCTACGATGGGGCTACAGAACTGATGGACAGGGGTGCGGGAGATCAGGAACAACGTGACACCGACCAATGTGATCGAACGCTGAACTGTTTATTGAGTGCAAGCACCTCTTTTATAGAAAAGTTACAGAACACCAGAACATTCCACAACAGTTGATTGGCTCTGCCTCCGAGTCAGACCTAGCAACGGCTTGTGATTGGTGGCAGCGCCTGGAGCTTCTCTCCATGTTAGCAAGTGGGCGTCCCCTTCTGGCAACTTCTGGCGGGCTTCTGTAAAGGTGTCCTGTAACAATCCCTCCAGCAACCTCCAGCCCCCTCTGCTTACTATGGGGGTAGGGCTGAGCCAAAGGCTGGATTGCTCACGAGACCGTTCTTAGCAAGAAACGCTAGCACACAGGGGTAGAGCAACTGATGTCATCTACCTAGACTTGTGCAAAGCGTTCAAAACTTTGACACGTGACATCCTTGTCTCTAAGTTGGAGAGATATCAATTAGATAGGTGGACCACTCGGTGGATAAAGAACTGGATGGATGGCCATAAGCAGAGTTGTGCTCAATGGCTGGAGACCAGTAATGAGTGGTGTCCCTCAGGGATCAGTGTTGGGACCAGTCATGTTCAACATCTTTGTCAATGACATGGACAGTGGGATTGAGTGTGCCCTCCGCAAGTTTGCCAATGACACCAAGCTGTGTGGTTCCGTTGATACGTTGGAGGGAAGGAATGCCATCCAGAGGGACCTTGACACCCTTGTGAGGTGGGCTGATGCCAACCTGATGAAGTTTAACCATGCCAAGTGCAAGGTCCTAGACCCGGGTCAGAGCAACCCCAGGCACAGCTACAGGTTGGGCAGAGAAGAGATACAGGGCAGTCCTGCAGAGAAGGACTTGGGGGTTTTGGTTGATGACAAAACGAACATGAGCCGGCAGTGTGCACTTGCAGCCCAGAAAGCCAACCATATCCTGGTCTGCATCAAAAGGAGCATGACCAGCAGGTCAAGAAAGGTGATCCTGCCTCTCTACTCTGCTCTTGTGTGACCTCACTTGGAGTATTGTGTGCAGTTCTGGTGTCCTCAACATAAAAAGGACATGGAACTGTTGGGACAAGTCCAAAGGAGGGCCACGAGGATGATCAGGGCACTGGAGCACCTCCCGTATGAAGACAGGCTGAGAAAGTTGGGACAGTTCAGCCTGGAGAAGAGAAGGCTGCGTGCAGACCTCATAGCAGCCTTCCAATATCTGAAGGGGGGCCTATAGGGATGCTGGGGAGGGACTCTTCATGAGGGACTGTAGTGATAGGACAAGAGGTAACGAGTTCAAACTTAAAAACGGAAATTTAGATTGGATATGAGGAAGAAATTCTTTACTGTGAGGGTGGTGAGGCACTGGAATGGGTTTCCCAGGGAAGTTGTGAATGCTCCATCCCTGGCAGTGTTCACGGCCAGGTTGGACATAGCCTTGGGTGACATGGTTTAGTGGGAGTTGTCCCTGCCCATGACAGAGGTGTTGGAACTAGACGATCTTCAGGTCCTTTCCGACCCTAAGTATTCTATGATTCTATGATTTTAATTCTGCCTACCATGAAACAACATGGCTGGTCTAATGGTTTGTGTCAAGTGAAGGTGGCTATTTTTAAACTTTAGTAAGTAGCCAAAGTAAGCACTACTTGACATTGTAACATCAATAGCACACTTGTGGAATTTTATTTCGTTTTTTAATCCCAGAGCAAGTAAGAAGTTGACACCTCACTCCTTGGAGACATTCCAGGTCACAAGCATACACAAAATGAAATATTTTAAACTCTTTTTGGAGTGAATAAGTAACGTGTCATCATCATATTTCTTCATAGAATACAAAGTGAAAATGTGCAGATAATAAAAATATGAATACTGATTTACATATTATGGGTGTATTTTCAGACCAGTCATGCCTTTTCATAGGAGGTGTGATGATCAAGAGGCTTTCTGTGCGTCTCATAGAACTGTGGGAGACTGGGCGCCTGTTCCTGCTGAGTGGTGTGTTATCGTTTGGGCAAACGACTGGAGATAGGAGCAGGATCCTGCTCACCAAGAAAGGGGGATGATTTCCTGGGTTGTCTGCCCTGAGACCACCAAGATCAACTGCCCTGGCACCAAAGTACCCGGAGACAGCAGCACAGACACTGCGGCGCTTGCCAGGCACAGAGTTAACTGGGTCAGGAGCTCACCAGATTCTGCTGCAGATGAGTCTCACCTGTGAGAGGGTCCCAAGAGACCCTGTCTCTGCAAAAAGGTAGCTCTCCGGCAGCTATGTGCTCCTCCACTTTGGATTCTGATGGTCTCATTGGCCACAGAAAACTTCACCAAGGATCATTAAGTACATCAAAGGACTACATCTGAAAGGTTTTCACTCACTGACTGAGAAGAGGTTGCCAGATTTTTAGGATGGTGGTTCTGTTTCTGTTTCCCTTCTTTCTTTCCCTTCTTATTTTCTCCCTCTACTTCAGATCTTTTATAAGAACTTATTCAGACCTTTGCTCCTCCTGAAAGTTTTAATTGCTGTTTCATTTTTCAACCTCTGGAAGGCCAGTGGTTTCTCCTGCAGAATATGGTAAAAGATCACCTCCTCCGACCCTCTGAGTGGATAGAGCGGGAGGTGGGATAGGATGCTCAAATATAATTTCCATAAATAACTTTTCATACTGTAGTGACTAATGTTAGCATTAATATGCCAGCTACATTCACAAGCACCTGTATGACAGTAAAAAAGAAGAAAAATCCTCAAAAAATACTAATAAGCATAAGTTTTAAATAACCTGAGATCTCTTCCTTCTATATTAACTAAAATAGCTAACCAAGTGGATCCAGGCATTTCTGCTATTCGACTGCAAAAAAAAAAAAAAAAAAAGTCATAGGTACAGTAATAAATGGGGTTACATAAAAACGTTACTGGCAGAAAAATCTTATAACTTCATTAAATATAATAGAACATAGTATTATAAATGTGATGTGTTTTTAGCAAACCCAAGTATTAATGCGATCAATATTTTTTAATGATTAGGTTATAGAAAAAAAAAGTAGTTTGCTTTATCAAGTTTTAGTAATTTTTTCCAACAAAAAAGCCCATCTAACCAATATCCAAATAAAAAGACCCATCTTGAAATAACTCAATAGTCGCAACAATCCACAGTCACCCAAGCCCCAGTGAATATCCACACCTTCTTTGTTTTTAATAAAAAGTGATAGGCAAGAACTAATCATTAATGGCTTTTGAACTCCAGAAAACAGGTAGCAGATTTTTGCTGGAGTTAAAAGTAAATCCAGTGTGTTGGTTGCTTGTTTTTTTTGTTTTGGTTTTGTTTGTTTGTTTTTTTTTTTTTTCTGTCTTCAGCAAATGCCAGAAATTGGTCTTTTTATCAAGAAAACACAAACAGATGAACCAGAATTCTGGCAAATGCCAGGTGCTCTGCTTTTAGATACTAGCAATAGAAAGGTCACTTCCTTTTCCCTCTTCCCGTTTTGTAAGAAAATCAAAACGTTCTACTTCAGGAGCTCTTATTGTCTTCAATGTGTGTAAATGATTCACTCAGAGCTAACAAACAGTCTCGTGAGTGCTGTTCTTGCTCTGTCTGCTTCAGGTAACCCTGAGGGCTAATGTCATCTACTTTCTTTCCTTTTTCTTCTCATATAGCTTCTGACATTGCTGTTGCAACTCTCCCCAGGGCAGGAGAACATTCAGAACAATTTCCTCATGGAGTTATTCTCTGACACTAGTTTTTTGCATATTTAAATCTTCCAGCTTTTCAGAAGTTTTAAATGTTTCCCCTGTCCTGGTGCATTCAGCAAAATAACCAACACTCTACATACACAACTGGTAGAAAAAAATAGAACCATTTTTTCTCCAGCAAGCATACTTTTGTTTAAAACAGAAACTCTAACACACACATGTTGAACTGTGTTGATTTTCTAACTTAATTTCAGTCATTTAAACTGTAAATAAGGAGTATTTATTTGATTTTTTTTCCCTTTTGACTTATTTTGATTTGTTTAGTAGCATTTAATTTAATTCTAACTTTATCAGGTATTATGACTCAATATTTTAAGCAGTCATTTGTTACCGAAGAAGCTTATTCACGTTGATGATAAACACTTTGACATTACTTAATCAAAACTTTTTTTTAAAACTTATTGTTTTCTGTGAAATTTCTCATTTTTATTCAGATTTTGTCTAATTGCCTGATGCTGTTATTTCTTTTCAGGATGGAAATGTTTCTGGTTCAATTTCAACTCTCTATCAATAAAGGCACATGACCAATGCAGAAAGGCATCTTTGCACACTTCAAACTCTCCTGCAGCTGTGAGCCTGTAATCACAAGTGGAACTGTGAGTTACTGACATCGTGTCTATGTATTTGAGTCTTGCTATATTTCTTTATAATACTGCAACTACCATGTATACTTATATGGCAAAGATTTATTTATCATTGAGAAAAGTTATAGAAAAATATTTGCTACTCTCATTAGGTTTTGCTAGACAGGAAAGGAAACAGGTTTGTTAGCATCCTCAAGGTGTGACAAAGCTTTTTGGCATTAAATTATCACACACTGCCATTTTATATCTGTCAGAGGACAGCACACTACTGGTATCACGATTGCCATATTAAAGTCTTCTGTTATGGAAATTGTCACATATACATGGGAAAAAAAAAAAAAAAGGAGAAGGAAGAAGAGGAAGGGCCAGAGGGAAGAAAGCAAGTCATTGAAATTGGAGTGACATTTGCTATGTAACACAGTTTACCATATCCAGTATTTTTGTAGCATGACTGTTGGCAGACAGGTCAGTTACCGGGTATTTATTGTGTTTGTTCAAAGACCATTAAGTGCAAAAGAACAGGAATCAGTGATCCATCACTCTGTAGAGTTCCACTGTCAACTCTTATCTCCATAGGTGAAACACAATTCAGGTAACCCTGAGGGCTAATGTCATCTACTTTATTTTCTTTTTCTTCTCTTCTAGCTTCTGACATTACTGTTAGGCACTGGTGATGCGTAGGGTAATACACTGAATGCCAGAATGCTTGACATGAACCAACTGCAAAGCAGGCAAAACTGTCTCTCAAAGTATTTTTTCTGTTTAAACTTTCCCTGATACATGATATAACACTGCAGCATATATCATGTACATTGTTCATATGTATATATTTTTACATACATATATGCATTATACATTCATGATTTCAACAACTGACCAAAAAGGACTAAGCATATGTATATATATTTCAAAGTTATCTTCTCAAATCTACCCTTCCTTGCTGCGGTATTGTAAGAAGTTTTACAGCTATCACCTTTCTTCTCATATTTTTAAGTTACTAACTAGTTCACTAGACAGAATTCGCTAGTATTGAATTACTTTAATTCTTTCAGTAAAAAATTCTTTGTTGTTGTTGAAAATATTATTTATTGAAGAAAAGGAATAGAATATTAAAAGTTACTAAAAGCCACTACCACATCTAATTAAAGTTTTGGTTTGAAGATCTGCATTTTCAGCCTGTGCTGATTGAGCCTTCTGGATGGACTGGTGTATCAAGTATATACATCATCTTCTGTCTTACTTCGGGGACACTGTAAAACTGAAAATAATCATAGGGGTGCTTCCACATAGCAAAATGTCCAGATGTCCTGGATTCAGGCTACAGGAGATAATTGCTAAAAATCAACTTGTAATTTCAGGTTTCCTGAAACATAAGAGTGTGTTTAGATATTTTAGTTTGGGGAAAAATATTAACATTTTTAAATAGAATCAGTTTTTTCTCCTGAATTTTACTTTTAAAAACAGAACCATTCATAATTTGCACATTCCCCACATTTAACTCCATACCTGTTCGCTATCATAAAATAGTTCCTTGAGAAAAATCTCAGGCCTGACTTAAATACTAGGTAAGAATTTTATTAATATTATAGTTATTATAGAATCATAGAATCATAGAATAGTTAAAGTTCGAAAGGACCTTAAGATCATCCAGATCCAGCACCCCCCTGCCATGGGCAGGGGCATCTCCCACTAAACCATGCCAGCCAAGACTCTGTCCAACCTGGCCATGAACACTGCCAGGGATGGAGCATTCACAACTTCCTTGGGAAACCCATTCCAGTGCCTCATCACCCAAACAGTAAAGAATTTCTTCCTCATATCAAATCTAAACTTCCCCTGTTTAAGTTTAAACCCGTTACCCCTTGTCCTATCACTACAGTCCCTCATGGAGAGTCCCTCCCCAGCATCCCTATAGGCCCCCCTTCAGATATTGGAAGGCTGCTATGAGGACTCCACACAGCCTTCTCTTCTCCAGGCTGAACAGTCCCAATTTTCTCAGCCTGTCTTCATACGGGAGGTGCTTCAGTCCCCTGATCATCCTCGTGGCCCTCCTTTGGACTTGTTCCAACAGTTCCATGTGCTTTTTATGTTGAGGACACCAGAACTGCATACAATACTCCAAGTTATAATCTATGTTAGAGAGTTGCTCAGGCTGAAACCACAGAACACTGTATCTCTCTCTGTCCCTTTTTTCAGGTGTTTATTCTAGATTGCCTCTGCCTGAATATTTCCTCGTAGTCAACAGCAGTAACTTACCCAGTTCCTGTCTTTTTCCTCAAGAAGTGTTACAAATGATGCAGAATTGAGTCAGAGAAAAATTTGTGGCGTGCTAAGTCTGCAAAGTATGTCTTCATTTCATCTCTGTCCACAATTTCCAAAAATACCCTAAAGTCATAACAGGAAGGAAATCTTTGCAGACTGTAATGGAGTAAGTAGGGATTTGTACAGTACTTAGCCTCCATTTCTAGAAGAGTGTCACTCTATATACATGAAACTCACAGGTATGGTTAGCCGTTGCTTGTGTGATACTATGTAGTAGTAAGATGCTGAAGACTCCGTAGCAGAAAATTATTTTTAAAGCTTTGAAATGCTTTGCAAAATTGCAACACCTTGATTTAATGCTGCCATTGGCATTCACATAAAAAATTGTCATTCTAATTTGTTTAAAGCCCAAATCCATTGCCAAACAAAGGCTTTGTTGTTAGAAATGCTGACTGTGTCACAATTGCTTTTGGATTGCAAACCTAAACTGAATATCAATGTCTGTGAAGCCTTATTGCAACGGTAATAGGAAATGTCTTCGTATTATTTGTTCTGAGAAATTACATAACTCAGAAGTAACGTTCTGGCAAAGGTAGTTACAAGCAGACATCAAAGCTGAAAAAGATTTGATGGAGACAAAACAAAAGTCCTTTCAGGAATTACTAATTTACTCTTCAAGACTGTCCTGGGTTCAGCAGTAGCAGTCATTTTTCTCCTTCTTAGTAGCTGGTACAGTGCTGTGTTTTTGACTTTCGGCCTGGGAACAGCTCTGATAGCACTGATGATTTTAGCTGCTGCTTAGAATATTTAGTCTGACCCAGGACTTTCTGAGCTTCATGCTCTGCCAGGGAGGAGGGGAAGCCAGGAGGAAGCAGAGACAGAACACCTGACCCAAAATGACCAAAGAGATATTTCATACCACAGCACGTCATGCGCACTATATAAACTGTGGCCAGTCAACTGGAAGAGTTAGATCACTGCTGGGTCGGGCTGGGTATCGATTGGCTGGTGGTGAGCAGTTGTATTCTCTTCCCTTGTTGTTTCCATTGTCATTATTATTATTGGTGGTAGCAATACTGGTTTGTGTTATAACTTAGTTACTGGACTGTTCTTATGTCAGCCCGTGGGAGTTACATTCTTTTGATTCTCCTCCCCATCCCTCTGGGAGCGGGGAGGGGGGGAGGAAGCAGGGGGAGTGAGTGAGCGAGCTACATGGCTGACTGGACTTAAACCACGACAAGGACTTGGAGGTATTGATAGCAAAGGGGCTAAGGCACTTCAGCTCCAATTAATTCAGTCTCAGACTCAGTACCTATGTTTTTGTTTCACCTTCTACAGAGTAGAAACAAGATCCTTTGGCAGAAAAATGGTTACGTTTTAATTTTTTTATTATTTGTGATTCTGAAGAGGAGCTTAATACTTTTTCTTACTGCCACATAAACATTTACCAGAAATATTGTAGCTGCCCTTGAGGTTTTTGCAGTTGTCGTGGTTTAAGCCTAACTCACGCAGCCCGTTCTCTCCCTCACTTCCCCCTCTTTCTTCCCCCCGCTCCTGGGTGGATGGGAAGGAGAATTGAAAAGAATGCAACTCCCACAGGTTGAGATAAGAACAGTTTAGTAACTAAGGCATAACACAAATCACTACTGCTACCACCAATAATAATAATGACAAGGCAAATACAAGGAAAGAATACAATTTCTCACCACCTAAAACCGAGCCCGACCACGCAGTGCACCCCCACCCTTCCGGGTCTCTGCTCTCTGCTTTCCATCCTGGGCTGGATGACGTGCTGTGGTATGGAATAACCTCTTTGGTCAGTTTGGGTCAGGTGTCCTGTCTCTGCTCCCTCCCGGCTCCCCTCCTCCCTGGCAGAGCATGAAACTCAGGAAGTCCTTGGTCAGACCAAAGCATCACTAAGCAGTAACCGAAACACTGGTGTTATCAGCGCTGTTCCCAGGCCCAAAATCAAAAACACAGCACTACACCAGCTACCAAGAAGAAGAAAAAATGACTGCTGTTGCTGAACCCATGATAGCAGTTTACAGCAATAAACAACTGATAGAAGCTGATAAAGGAGGACAAAGAGACAATAACTTGTGATGGGCTCCAATGTCAACATATCAGTAGCCCAATTGTTTTTAATTTATTATTTTTGGGGTGGTTTAATCCATTTAAGAGTTTTAAAGAGACATATTAAGGGGAAGAAACTGATATTACTTTACATCACTAATTTTTATTCGAAATTTTAGCCTCTCAAAGTGGCAAAGTGGGAGAAAGGAGAGAACAGTTTAGAGCCATAGAATGGTTTGGGTTGCAAATGACTTTAAAGATCATCTAGTTCCAACCTCCCTGCCATGGCCAGGGACACTTTCCACTAGATCAACTTGCGCAAAGTCCCATTCAGCCTGGCCTTGAACACTTCCAGAGATAGGGCATCCACAACTCCACTGGGCATCCTGTGTCTCACCTCTCTCATAATAAAGAGTATCTTCCCTATGCCTGATATAGATCTACCCTTTTTCAGTTTAAAGCCATTCCCCTTTGTCACTACATGTCCTCGTAAAAAGTTCCTTTACATATTCCTTGTAGTCCCCTTTTAGGTATTAAAAAACTGTTATAAGATCTGTCCTGAGCCTTCTCTTCCCCAGGCTGAACAAGCCCAACTCTGAGCCTGTTTTGTACAAAACCAAGTGGACTAGAAAGCATGGTACCATTTGCTGATCAGATTTACCTGTTAAACTATTCACACTAAATGAAAGATGGTGGGTAGGATGTGAATAAACTACATATTTGAAAGAAAGTGATCACATTTGATATGATGGGGAAGAGAGAGTAAGTAAATGCTAAAAAAAGCCATGACTGAGTTGAAGTAGGAAACTCAGGAAAACCAGCATTTTGGATTAATTTGAGGAGAAAGGACTGCTTTACAGCCTGAGAATTTTACCTAGACAAAAAGATGAAAGGGTCATCAAAATTTACTTGTGGGATTTAATTCACATCATTCTTGTTATTTACAGTGTTGGTGCTCACATTTAAGCTGTCTTTGCATCCTGGTAGTCAATGTACAGTAATTGAGTACAAAGAACAGTTAGTCTTATATTAAATAGAAACTTACTCTGGTTGAGATGATTCTCACCCTAAGCATTACTGACTGATCTAGGGTATAATGATAGTTAAGACTTTTATCCCAAGTGGGCACATTAATTTAATTAATACGTTGAAAAAAGAGATGATAGACACACTCTAGATGCCGTCAGTTTAGTCAGTTGTGTCTGAGCTGATCACACTAGGATCATTTCATGCTCAGTGGAGAGAAACTGATACTTTAAAGATGAGACATGTATAAGCATTTATTTCAAAACAGGATGAGTCTTCATGAAGAAGTGTCTGCTTTTTGTCAATGAATATAAAGGTAGAAATTTAAGTAACAAATTATGGTGTAGATTTTTATAGTATAGTGTCAAAATATAATTTAAACATCATTTCAGAAGATAATTTTGTTGCAAAACATTTATTTTACAACAAGAAATTAAAATTTTTATTTGCTAAGGATAACTTCTTCAACAAACATCCTAAAGGGCTCTAGGATTTTTCAATGGAAACTCTTGCTTACTTTTGAGGATTACACAAATATTATCTTCCACTAAGGGGTGGGTGGGTGTAAAAAAAGTATAATGTCTAAGACCTTACTTAATAATAAGTTCCCATAAAAAAGCCTTTATGGCATTCATTTGCTGTAGTATGTTTTGAAAGGAAAAAGGCTTCTTTTAGATTGTCATGGGTTCAGCAGCAGCAGTCATTTTTTCTCCTTCTTGGTAGCTGGTGCAGTGCTGTGTTTTTGATTTTGGGCCTGGGAACAGCTCTGACAACACCAGTGTTTCGGTTACTGCTTAGTGATGTTTTGGTCTGACCAAGGACTTGCTGAGTCTCATGCTGTGCCAGGGAGGAGGGGAAGCTGGGGGGAAGCAGAGACAGGACACCTGACCCAAACTGACCAAAGAGGTTATTCCATACCACAGCATGTCATGCCCAGGATGGAAAGCAGAGAGCAGAGACCCGGAAGGGTGGGAAGTACACTGTGTGGTTGGGCTTGGTATCTGGTGGTGAGCAGTTGTATTCTCTTTCCTTGTATTTGCCTTGTCATTATTATTACTGGTAGTAGCAGTAGTGGTCTTGTGTTATACTTTAGTTACTAAACTGTTCTTATCTCAACCTGTGGGAGTTGCATTCTTTTGATTCTCCTCCCCATCCACCCGGGAGCAGGGGCAAGAAAGAGAGGGGAGTGCGTGAGAGAACGGGTTGCGTGATTTACAGCTTAAACCACGACATAGATGTACAGTAATATTTAGCGCATACTGGACTTAGATTTCATTTAAGAAAGTGTATACATAATTTTTTAATGTTTATTTTGTATGTTTCAATCAGTATTTGTCTTTTATGGTATATAGAAAAGACATTTCATTAAACAATGGAAATGTAATTATTGTCCCCAGAACTAAATTACTATAATATCCCAAAGTATAATTTGGTTCTGCAAATTATTTAGTAGAAGTAAATATTAAACAGAAAAAACATGTTTTAAGCACCCTGAAACATGGGAATAAAACAGCACATGAGCTTCAAAACTTGGAGTCTCCTCACCTGTAGAAAACACCATGCTAAATTTAGCTGCCTTTTTCTTTTTTTTTTTTTTTCTTGTTCATACCTTTCTGAAGGTTGATTCAGAATCCTGATTAGGGGATTAGAACCTTTGCTAATTTTAAACAAAAAGGTTTGTAAAGCTTGTTAAAATCTTTTTTGTTGTTGTTGTTGCAATAGCATTATTTTTTTAAAGAGCTTTTCATTCTCCTTTTGCTCATAAAAACTTTATCTGAATCTAGCAGTAAATCCTTCATTGGGTAGAGGCTCTTTACCAAAGTAGAGCATTGTTTAGCAGGCTGAATACTGCCACTGTAGAACACTGAATCAGTAGGATCTAGTGTCAAGTGGAAGATTTTTTTAGTGCAAAAAATATTTTGAACTTTTTAAACTATGAACAAAGTTTTCTAGAAACCAGATACAAATTTTGCAGCAAGAACGTTTAAGTTGTAATAAAAGTAGTATCTCTGTAAGTGCATATGCAATAAAAATATAAATTTTTGCAATGAACATCATGATAGCAGCGAGGCAGACCACTCTTTAAGAAGCAATTTGAGGAAAAAACAGCAATAAATAAAGTTTTCATAATGTTGTGCTTCCTCATACATGGACTAGGTAGGCTAATCCTTGTAAGGTGTGTGCACAGTAATAGACTCATTACTGTAGTAAAATAAAATAGATTGAGTATAAATGACATTGCTGTACTATTGCATCTGTGAGTTGAAAAACCCCAAACCAAACCCTTCTCTACAACATGTCATCAGATACATATCAGAAACTCCACTTTAAAATGTCATGTGTTTGTTAATAAAATGTACACGGTCACATTAAGTTTAGCTCAATTCCACCTAAAGTCCAGTGTAAGTGGGTTGTTAACCTTCAGGAAATGGTTCAAAATTATTATTCTTCAGAAACGTTTTTTTAGCATTTCTATTTGGACTTCATCAGTTTTTAAACACTGCTGATGGCACCACACTGTGTGGTGTAGTCAACATGCTGGAGGAGAGGGATGCCATTTAGAGGAACCTCAACAGGCTTGAGAGGTGGGCCAGTGTAAACCTCATGAAGTTCAAAAAGGCCAAGTGCAAGGTCCTGCACCCGGGTCAGGGCAATCCCAAGCACAAACTCAGGCTGGGCAGAGCCTGGATTGAGAGCAGCCCTGAGAAGAAGTACCTGGGGGTGTTGGCTGATGAAAAGCTCAACATGAGCCAGCACTGTATGCTTGCATCCCAGAAAGCCAACTCAATGCTGGGCTGCATGAAGAAGAGCATGTACAGAATGTTGAGGGAGGTGATTCTCCTCTTCTGCTTTGCTCTCATGAGATCCCATCTGGAGTACTGCAGTCAGTTCTGGGGCCCCCAACAGAAGAAGGATGTGAACTTGCTGAAGTAAGTCCACAGGAGGGAGATAAGCATGATCAGAGGGCTGGAGTACCTCTCCCATGAACACAGACCAAGAGAGCTGGGGCTGTTCAGCCTAGAAAAGAGAAGGCTCTGGGGAGACCTTAGAGCAGCCTTCTAGTACTTAAAGGGGGCCTACAAGAAATGCAGAGAGGGACATTTTACAAGGCCATGTAGTGACAGGACAAGAGGTAATACCTTTAAACTGAAAGAGGATAGATTTAGATTAGATATTTGGGAAAAATTTCTTCACTGCAAGGGAGGTGAGGCACTGGAGCAGGTTGCCCAGAGAAGCTGTGGATTCCCCATCCCTGGAAATGTTCAATGCTAGGTTGGATGGGGCTTTGAGCAAGCTTGTCTATAGGAAGGTGTCCCTGACCACGGCAAGGTGACTGGAAATAGGTGATCTTTAAGGTCTCTTGCAATCTCCACCATTCTATGATTCTATGATACGTTCTTGTGAATTTGTAGAAATCTGAGATGCTTAGTACTACCAGACACTGTCACAGTTCAGAGAACATGTTCCAGAAAAGAGTCACTTATTTACTATGCTCATATTATCATAGAATCACAGAATGTTTAGGGTTGGAAAACACCTTAATATCATCTAGTTCTAACCCTCCTGCCATGGGCAGGGATGCCTCACACTAGACCATGTTGCCCAAGGCTCTGTCCAACTTGGCCTTGAACACTGCCAGGGATGGAGCATTTACCTCTTGTTTGGGCAACCTGTTCCAGTGTCTCACCACTCTCACAGTAAAGAACTTCTCCCTTATATCTAACCTGAACTTCCCCTGTCTTAATTAAACCTACTACCACTTGTCATATTGCTAGAGTCCCAGATGAAAAGCCCTTCTCCAACATCCTTGTAGGCCCCCTTCAGATATTCATATTGATTCAATCCTGCCACTGTCACTCCTTATCGCTACAATGGAGATAGTTTGATTATGCCCCTTTCATGGAAGCTTAGTAGCTGGGGCCCATAACCCTGGGCCGACCTCGATATATGGAGTTTGAACACACTGCTCCTCCTAAGGTGTGTAAAACTGTCTTGACAGAAGTAAGACTGAGAAAAGACACTATATAGCTTTTCATGTTGACTTATTGCTCAGCCAAAATCCTAAGATTTATGAGACCTGAGGGAGATGAAGAAAATCTAATTCTGTAATTTGGAGTTCTTCAATGGAAGAGTGCAAACACATCTACATTCTAGATCCTGCTCCCACATTAGGACCTCTTATAAGAGAGACACTATTATTTTAAAAGTAGATTTTAGGTAAAATTCATATGGCAAAGGCAAGTGTTCAGGCCTCATGTAAAGGAATGGTTTATTACAAAGCTATGTCTTCTATGGAAATTTAAGAGAAGAAATTTTATCTCACTCTTTTTGAACCTAAGAGCAAACACAGTTTCTGTCTTAACTGTCACCTCCTAAGTTTAAGTCTTACCTGTTTTCTCAGCCATGTTTGAACTTTGAATGTCTACTCATGAGTACCTAGAGATTACTGCATTATGCACTTTTCTATCTACATATTCTTTAAATATGTTATGGCTCATGGAACTAAATAGCAATATGCTAGCTGATTTTATAGGCCAGGGAAAACAAAAATACAACTGAAATGTTCTACAATTACATTACTTTAATTTTTGTATTTTCCCCTGTCTTCATCTAATTTCTGAGCCTTGTCAGAGACTAAGAGTGGATTCCTAGAGCCACATTCCTGAATTTTATGTTAGCCTTTAAAAATACTCATGAAATATTAATAATACCTAATATCTATCTGCCTACTACAATATAGTTAATCAGAATTCTACAAAAGCTTTCCCAAAGCTCTTTTGTTCTTGCTCTTATGCCCTCATAAATCTAGTGATTTTTAGATTTGGAATGCACAAGCACTGTGAAAACATGGAACATATATCACAGAACTGTAGAATTTTAATTAAAACTAGAAGAAGCAGGATAATTAAGGTACACTGCTAACACCAATATCACATTTAAGTGGCCATTTGGAAACCTTTGCAACCAATTGTCTGCTAGAGAAACAGCTTGTTAAGCTTGGTCAGATACTTTGCTTGGAAAAATTACATCTTCAGCTGGCACATCAGAAGATGGCAAGGATATCTGTTAATATAATTAAAAATTTAATTGAAAATTTTACAGAAGTGAATTATCTGTAGAGAAATATAGCTTAAAAGATTTGGATAAACTGAAAGTATTTTAAATTAATTGTATTACTTTTGAACCTGTAGAAAGTGTATTTGAAAGTTCTTGATCAGATTTCTCTTAGTTATTTAACTCCATAGACTTTAGCCTATGACCTAACTGGTATTCAAAATATGGTTTAAATGAAGTAATTGCAACAGTTTGTATCTAAGAAATACAGCTAAAAAAGCAGAGCAGTTTACCTTAGTTGATCAGATATTACCAGAATATATATATGTGTGTGTGTGAAACAGAGAAAGAAAGCTGAACTTGCTGTGTATGTTTGTCTTCTTAAATATCATAAATATTTTAGAAGTAATAAAAGCTATCATAATAAGATAATAAGTAGTTTAATAATCTTAACTTACTTCATAAAGATCTTTGGGAAATATTATATATATATATAAAAGAGTACATGCAGAAATTTTGAAGCATAAGATAAAATACATAAGTAAAGAAGGTTTGCTTAAATAGCTGAAAAAAATTGGAATAAAATATTTAAGTGAAATTTTCAATACAGTTATGGAGTATCAGCTTCTGTGTGTACAAATAACATATTTTTAAAGCTATTGAAAGTTTTTGAACAAAGAAAGAAATTCGGAGACTTCAAAATTTTAGCATTAAGACCATGATGCATAATGTCAAAAAAGCCTGCTGTAATGCCCGAGGAATTGACAATGTGTAATCCATTCATTGTTCCAAGTTATCTTTGGTTCACTGGTTAACAAAAATGGTGAGAACAGAAATAATAAATTGCAAAAGTAAAAACTAATTTAGGACTTCTAGAAAGAGTGATGCAACATAGAAAATCAGAACTGTGCTTTCCCCTTTGAGACAGGTGTCCTCCATCTGTTGCCAGCAGGCTGGGTTTTATGTATATCAAGCAGAAAAAAACCCGAATTCTGCCAGTGACACCAGGCTCGAAGACAGGCACTGATCTGCTGCTCTGCTTGTTTCTTCCCTCATCATTTCCTGTAAGTGGAAAGATAAAGAACACTGCGTGTGCTCCTTACCCCTTAAACAGTTGTCTCAAGCCTTAAAGCCTCTCTCCATTGCCCTCAGAATTCTTGTTGCCCAACTGAAAAATCAGTAATGGATAATAATCCAAGGGTCATAGCAGGGTAGGAAATTTTATTTTCACGTCTTTAACCTGCTCCCCAGAGACACAGCAGACTTCCCTCATAAGTGTGTTTACTGGGCCTTGTACTGAGCCTTGTGTTGTCTTTAGAAGTGAGTCTCCTATGACAATGACCCATCTTTTTTCATTTATGGAAGCAGTTTTGATGCAGGGCATAGGCCAACTTAACCTTGCAACACCTCCAACCTAGCTGCACCATTATCCTCATCATCGTTCGATTCCACTTGCAGAGCTCGTACCTATAAGATATTTATGATAACTGACGAGCAACAGTAGACTTACACTACAGACAGTTCAGATGTTTCATTAATGAATGATTTATTAAAGTTGTAGTAAAAGTTTAACTGTAGTTGCATACACTGTAATAATACTTTTTTCAACGTAAGGGAAAAATTATGTCCATTGGACACTAGTTATAGAATTAGTTTAATTTAGTGTTTGACTTATTTTATATGAGTTCTAGCAACGTACGCTGAATTACATTAGGGATAAGCCTGGTCCTTTATCTGAACCACATTACCTCACAGGAGCCTCAGCAGCTGTGTAAACTGAATTAAATGATGCAATCTGGGAATTAAGGCAGAGTAATTACCTTGAACACTGGTAGCAGGCATCCCAAAATACATATTAAAGTTGTCATTTTCCTGTTTGTCTCCAAAGCCATTTACCAGTATCATCAGTTGTAGGTAATTAAATCTGCTAATCTGTGAAGGATACCTTGAAAGTTATCTAAATTAAAAAAAGGTGGCTTTAATGTGCAAATTATTTACTTTTGGCTTCACATCTAGCTGCCTTTTAATGAAACCCTCCTTCTTGGGGAAGCATATTAGATGCAGGATAGTTTCTGATGAAACGGAGTATCTGTGTCATTATAGAAAGAATCTTGAATGATTGTATATTCACAAGGGACCTGGTTAGTCTCTATTCACACAACCTTCTCAGCTTCTCATTACTAGTATTTTAAATAGCAGAAAAATGAACTGTCAATCAGCCCTTAAGGGAATTCATAATACACTAAATTAAGAGGGCTGGTTTTTTTTTTTTTCTTTCTGGCTAAATTTGTCATATGAAAATATTTTACTAGCAATATCAAATCTCTAAAGACATTGTGGTCTCTCTGTTGCCCAGATGCAAAGATGTTATGTAAAACCTTAATGTTGTGATGTGCAGCATTTTCATTATGAAATGTAAGGCACTAGATTAAAGTGCATTGACATGATGAAATTCTTGCCTCTTAAAGGTTAGAGATAAATCAAAACAATCAATGGAATAATATAGCATTATTCCCAGTTATTTTAGTAACAGCAAAGTACCCTTCTGGGGTATTCATCATGATTCTTAGAAACTCTTTTGTATGTGGACAGCTCTCAGATGAATATTTACACTTGGGCAGGAGACAAATGCCATGTTCCACCTGCTTCAAAACACAGTCAGAACAGGAGATGTAGCATAAACAGTACTAGAACTTTGGAATAAAAAATGCTGGACATCAAAAGTACTAAGTCCATTTGTCAATAATATTTTAAATAGAAGATGAGAATATTTCCTGTTCAATTTACAAGCTTACCAAAACATGCTTCAATGGAAAAAAGTGGGCAATGGAAAATATAAGTATATTTTACAAATATTCACTGAATTATCCTGTTGGAAAATCTCTGAAACAGTGCATACAGGCATTTGAGTCCTCCTCTTCCCTGCCACTGCCACCTCTTCTCTTCTTTGTATTTATTGTTATGAGTTATAAATTTAACAAAATTTACAATAACAATGTAAATATTTGACAGATAATTGCACAGCATTTCATATTATACACATCTGAATCCTTTGCTTTAATTATCATTCTAGTGAACTGTTATGCAAAGACACGCAAAGTTTCTATATTCTTTACAGAACACATAAGAAGCTTATGTTTAATTACTCAAGTATGTTTGATCTACAGATGCATTGTCATGGGTTCAGCAGCAGCAGCCATTTTTCTCCTTCTTGGTAGCTGGTGCAGTGCTGTGTTTTTAATTTTGGGCCTGGGAACAGCGCTGATAACACCAGTGTTTCGGTTACTGCTTAGTGATGCTTTGGTCTGGCCAAAGACTTTCTGAGTTTCATGCTCTGGCAGGGAGGAGGGGAAGCCGGAAGGAAGCAGAGACAGGACACCTGACCCAAACTGACCAAAGAGGTTATTCCATACCACAGCACGTCATGCCCAGGATGGAAAGCAGAGAGCAGAGACCTGGAAGGGTGGGGGTGCACTGCTTGGTCGGGCTTGGTTTTAGGTGGTGAGAATTGTATTCTTTCCTTGTATTTGCCTTGTCATTATTGTTATTGGTGGTAGCAGTAGTGATTTGTGTTATACTTTAGTTACTAAACTGTTCTTATCTCAACCTGTGGGAGTTGCATTCTTTTCGATTCTCCTTCCCATCCACCCGGGAGCGGGGGGAAGAAAGAGGGGGAAGTGAGTGACAGAATGAGCTGCATGAGTTAGAGAGGCTTAAACCACGACATGCATGTCTTTCCAACTCTTCTACTGATTCCCCTCAGCTATTTTCTCATAATTATCTGTTAAATTCGTAGTCTCCCAGTCAGTAACTATTAGCAGTTAACTTTTCCAGTCTGAAAGGTCGGAAATCCTGTATTTCAAAGCTTTGTCATTTGTAATACCAAAACAATTCAGAGACAGATATTGAGTTTCTCAGAATAAATACCTGGATGATTAAATTGTCAGACACTGTCAAAATTACTGTATTGAGTTTATGCAGAAAGGTAAGTGGATGTTTCTGGTGTGGCAGTTCTAGCTGGCTCCAGAATAACGTAAAGGTATGTAAAGAGAAAGAATCATACATATAGCAATTGAAAAAAAAGAAGAAAGTCTGACCCAGAATTTATACATTGTAGGAGAAGTAAAAACAAAAATCAGTTTTTCTCAAACAGGTATATTTGAATGATAAGCCATGAAATACATTGCCCTGACACTGTAATTTCCATACTACTTCACACTGACAATATAATCTCCACTTACATCTCTAAAGAGAATAAATTTATAACCATCTCATCAGGTAATTCCACATCAGGAAATTATTGAGAACTAAAGTATCAAAATCTCAGAATAAGACAAATAATTTCAGAAACATTCTGTTCCCCAGAAATGCTCAGTAATGACTCCTGTTTTCCAAGAATAATCATATATCCTTGCAAGACTGACAATCAAATGCCAACCTTTTTAATTACATGAACTTTTTCTTTATATACTAGGTATCTGCATTTGCAATATTGCTCACTTTAGCTGCCATTATGCAAAAAATAATTTATATATGCTACTTAAGGGGTGAGTCTGGCCCTTTTCATCCTCTTCTAAATTGTCTCATAATCAGTATGAGCATATTGAAGTGACTACTGCATAATTATAATGAGAATCATCATCCAGTGATAAATACTGATTAGGGAACAACCTCACAGTCACTCCAACTCTGCCATTGTTCACTGTTAATTATAGTTTTATATTTTGTGTGCTTTTCTCTAGCTGTTATATAAGCTTAACCTCACTGAGAAATATTTCTTGAAAAGAAATTATTTTAAAGAAAGAACTTAGGCTTTTGTAAGTAATTCTGAAGAAACTGATTACCTCAAGAATAAATGAGTGTTACTGGAGGAAATAACTGCTGTCTATAGAGGTGATTAACGATTTGATATTTTCTAGTATCAATGAAACTCTGCTTTCCAGTTACGGCTAAAACTGAAAAGTCTACTGATGGATCTAACTGGTGGATCAGGGCTGCACGGCATGAAGGTATCTGGAGATAAAAAATTCTCTGCAAAAAACACATGAACATTAACTGACCACATGCTTTTTCTCTTCTCCAAGTCTGCCATATGGTGGGCTGCAGTATGCTACAGCACCGAACTGGCAATGCCAGCAGATCTTAAACATTGTAGAGGGAATTTTTAACAGGAGAAAATGGTAACAAGTACTGTCAACTTCAGCAACAGGCTTGAACTGGTATCAAAATGAAGCCCTATGTGACTGTAAACTATTGTAAAACGACTAGGTATGCTGACAGAGGTGAACAGTAATAAGACTCAGTTTCTACAGTAATTTATTTTTCCCCACAGAATGGTAATTGTATTTTTTAAGGTTTGTGCTGCTTTCCTCATGTTTTGTCAATTGTGATTTTACTGACCATGCCACTGAGAAATGATCTCATGTAATACAGCATCAGCTGATGTTAAGCTTTTAAAGAAGGAGCAATGAAGATGCAAGAAAAGGATGATACAATGCAATGTTTTATCATGGTTTTGTCTTTTAGCTGCTTTCATAGAGTGCACCTAGTGCTCTTTTACTAAGATGAATCCTGATCTTGCAACATCTTTTTTATGAGCTAGATCTTCACATCTCTGTGAAAATTCAATAACTAGTTAGGCATTCTGTGGATCAGCTTACTAGCATTTCTAAATAGTCTGCAAGACTTTGGTCATGAAGAAATATATTTTTTCATGTCCATAATATTTTCATTTATCTTCCTCTGCAAGACAAAAAGTACATTGTAATTTACTGAAATTCCTTTTTTTTAATGCTAATCCATGCAATTATAAGATAAGGAAGAAATAAAATAATAATTATTTTTTCTAGGAAGCTTTTAAACTATGAACCTAATAAATTTACTTATACTTTTTCTACTTTTATAGAATTGGGAATTATTCAGCCTTGATATTCAGTATTGTATCCATGCTCTATCATCCGTTTGCTCAATGGTGGTACTGATAAGTCATGAACGTAATACTTTATTTTTGACATGACAGATACTCCAAGTAACAGACTGGATGATCATAAACAAAGAATTATGACCCCTTAATGTCATCAAACAGCAGGAAGAGCAATTCTATGAGAAAGAAAGGTTCTCAAATATGAGGTCTATAACAATTGGCAAATTAAAAGCAGAAATAATAAAATTTAAATGTAATTTAAGTAATATTCATAATGCACCTTTAAAGGGTGAATAAACTTCTTTATAGAAATACTTTAATTTAGACATTTCAACTAATTTAGTTCCTTCTCCTTTACACACACTGCCTAGAACGAATCTCTGGACATAACAAGCAAAGCAGACACTTATTCCATGTAAACAGAAAATACAATCCTTCTGTTGCCCCAGATGACACACAAATGTTACATTTATCTATCACAAAAGCATACAAATATAATGCTGAAAAAAGTTATATACTGTAATTTTGATTTACTCCAACTTCCACTATTATGTTTCATCAAAAATTATATAAACATAAGAGGAAGGAGAAAAGCAATGGGAAACAAAAGATGAAGCATCAGCTATCCCTTTGCAGCTACATCAGCTAAGCCATGCAAGGTGCAAATCTTCTTACACATAAGAAATCATCTGGTTTCTTTCATTACTGTTTAAAAAAAAGAAAAAGTCAGGTATAAATTAATTAAGTGCTGGTGATGCTGCATTAAAGGAGGAGCGGAAATTGTCAAAGTGCTAGGCAAAAATAAGAGAGAGGGACAACCATGGTATCAAGGTTCAACCACCCTAACATCTGCTAAAGCAGACCAGTGACATCCCTTAGGGGACTGTAGTGGGATCTGTTCTGATTAGTATCCTTATCAACAACACAGACAGTAGGATGGAGTGCACCTTCAAGGGCAGAATTCTGCAAATAGTTGATGGCACCAAGCTGAGTAGCACAGTTGACCTGCTGGAGGGAAGACGGACAAACTCATGAAGTGGAAGCATGAATTTCATGAGGTTCAACAAGACCAAATGCAAAGTCCTGCATCTGGGTTGGGGCAACCTCCAGCATCAATACAGGTTGGGGGATGAAGGAATTGACAGCAGCCCTGCAGAGAAGGACATGTGGGTATTAGTGGACATGGTGGACTAGCTGGTCATGAGATAACGATGTGTGCTTGCAGTGCAGAAAGCCAACTATATCCTGGGCTGCATCCAAAGAAATGTGTCCAACAAGTCAAGGGGGGTGATTCTGCCCCTCTACTCCACTCTTGTGAGACCCCACCTGGAGTACTGCATCCAGCTCTGGAGCCTTAGTACAAGAAAGACATGGGTCTCTTAGAACAGGTCCAGAAGAGGGCCAGAAAAATGATCAGAGGGCTGGAACACCTCTTCTATGAAGACAGGCCGAGAGATTTGAGGATATTCAGCCGGGAGAAGAAAAGGCTCTGGAGAGATCTTACTGTTGCCCACTTAAAGGGGGCCTATAAGAAAGATGGGGACAGACCTATTGCAACAGGAAAAGGGATAATGGTTTTAAACTAAAAGAGGGTAGATTCGCACTAGATTTATGAACAATTTTTTTATAATGAGGGTGTTGCAATACTGGGACAGGTTACCCAGAGAGATGGTAGATGTGGCATCCCTGGAGACATTCAAGGTCAAATGAGATCAGACCCCAATAGTGTACTGTGCATGTGGCATATGTAAAGGAAAGATGTATTTTTAGCATACATTAGAGGGTGAAGCAATCCCAGCAATAGTCAGACTTCACTGTAGAATTATATTCAGGTAAATTAACATCTGAAAATACAATAAATCTAGTTATAACACATAAAGAGGATTATCCCCTTTGACACCAGTTTCAGAAGAAACTGCAGTCAGGGAAGTTCCTGCTGCTATTAGTAAGATTCTGCCTTATCACAAATGATTATCTGCAATGAGTCGTTGACAGATAGGAGCTTTTACTTGAGGCAAGTGGAAAATGTGTTATGGATAATTCTCATTCTACTTTTTTATTGCAAAGCTACATCACAGCTTACACATAAAAATGTTCTCATCTTAATCACTCTATTTGAGAGCCCTTGAAATGTAATGTTGATGACTCCTAGCTAGCAAGATAGATGTTAATGCAAAGTGAGTCATTACAATTTAGATATGACCTACTGCCTAACACATTCAAATAATTTGAAAGAGAGATATAGTCATGATATACAAATCATATTATGACTCTAACCAATTTGAAACGGTGCATTCTATTTTCTCAATCATATTAAGGCAAAGCATAGTCAGGTAATCCAACTCACTGACCTTTCTCTTCTTTTGTGGATCAGGCATATGAATTCTTTTAGCTTGCAGAATTTAGTGTATAATCAACACACACACACTTCTCTTCAGCAGTGAATATCGACCAGTAGAAAAAATTGTGAAATTACACCCTGAACTTCTTTAGACAAAAATCATCAATTAGCACCATTACATTTTTCTCATCCTTTATACTTCCAGAAATGAGACAGAATTCTGTGTCCAGTCATAGAATCAAAGAATGGTTAGGGTTGGAAAGGACCTTAAAGATTACCTAGATACAATCCCCTTTCCATGGTCAGGGACACCTTCCTATAGACAAGCTTGCTCAGAGCCCCATCCAGCCTGGCCTTGCACATTTCCAGGGACGGGGCATCCGCAGCTTCTCTGGGCAACCTGTTCCAGTGCCTCACCTCCCTCACAGTGAAGAATTTTTTCCCTAATCTCTAAGGTAAATCTACCCTCTTTCAGCATAGAGCCATTTCCCCTTGTCCTGTCACTACATGCCCTGAAAATGTCCCTCTCCACATTTCTTGTAGGCCCCTTTTATGTACTGGAAGGCTGCTCTAAGGTCTCCCCACAGCCCTGTCTTCTGTAGGCTGAACAACCCCAACTCTCTCTGCCTGTCTTTACAGAGGAAGTGCTCCAGCCCTCTGATCATGCTTATCGCCCTCCTCTGGACTCCAACAGATTTACGTCCTTCTTAGGGTTGCTGGGGGCCCCAGAGCTGAATGCGGTACTTCAGGTGAGGCGTACTGAATGCAGTACTTCAGATGATATGAGAAAACCATACTGCATTGTACTGACTTGATCAAATCCAGAAAGTATTTTAAAAATCACAGTTTACTGAAATATGCACAGCTGATATTGATATAACACAGCAGGATCGGAACAATATGGTGATTCTCATTCATACATTTCTGTGTAAATAGCATTTCTTGCTGGGTAACACTCTCTATAAATCTCTAAATTAAAACAAAAGGAGTGGGAATGGGAAAAAAATTCATTTTCTAAATACATTTTATTATTAACAAGTTCTTTAGTTCTTTTGACTTTTTATGTTCCTCTTCATGTGATAGGTAAAAAAAAGATAATTCACAGTATCATTGCTGACTGCTTTAAAATATCGTTTAGCACACGTCCTCATTGCTCTTTACATGAACAACTTTTTACTGACATCCACACAGTTACCTACTGATTAATAAAAAGTCTTACAAAAGAATTTTTGAACACCTGATTAAAGGAATGAGTCAAACTTTTATACTTA
Organism: Ara ararauna; assembly: GCA_028858755.1. Taxonomy (NCBI): domain Eukaryota; kingdom Metazoa; phylum Chordata; class Aves; order Psittaciformes; family Psittacidae; genus Ara; species Ara ararauna. The sequence continues at coordinate 43,299,740 of CM054379.1, read as the reverse complement.
TTGGAATTTCTCTTTATAAAAGAATATGTGGACAAAACCAGAACCTTAAGTTTAACTGGAAACTGAGATTTTATTAATAACATATTATGATAGATTTTCCTTTAATTGCCCAGTAATTGAGAAAAAAATTGAAAACATTGTAGAATTAATATTTCTTTTTTTTTTTTTTTATGCAGGGGCTATATTTGAAATCAAGGTAGGCATGAGAAATGTATGAAATTTTTACTTTCTCAGAAAGAGTTCATGCCTCTGATGCATTGAGCACATAAATATTAATAAAATCAATCATTTCTTAGTTTGTCTATAAATTAGCTTTGTATCGATTATGCTTAGTTATCTGTTGTGTTTTTGACAACATGAAAATGGGCACAAGCTTCTTTCATTGATTTACTGCCTAATAAATAATTACTATTCATTATTTATTGATTGTAAACTTCCATAATCATTACCTTTCCTTCCTCTTTATGCTGTCAGTGTCAGTTCTAAAGCTAAAACAATCTGCTTGATCAAATTTTAAAATTGGTTATGCACACAGGAGAAATGGCATTCAGTAGAGCCCTGTAAATTCATGCAGGAATACAAGGTTTTTATTCCTCAACTTATTCACATAATTTTAGCACACTACATTTAGGAGGATAATGGAATAATAACCTAACAGTAGGTATCCATAGTTTACATTATGATAACTAAAATGAAGTAACTCATATACCATATTTTTCTGAAGATTATAAAAACAACAGTTTTGTGCAGAGAAAAAAAAGAAGAAATGAAGTATTAAAGCGGAATATCAGACAGGATATACTGGGGCAATACCCAACAGACAAAAGAAAAGTAATACACTGTAACAGAGACAAACCTGTCATTTTTTCTTCCTCCAGCTCAGATTTTGTGCATGACCAAATACCTCTCAATCAAGACTTGCGAGGACTGTGACTTATATGATCTTGACCAATGGAATAAAAGACATCCACTACTGTGGTGTCTCCAGATGAAACAACTGAGTAAATAACTCACTATTTCATCCTTATTTCCGCGAAAAGAAGAGGGTAATAATGTCTGCAGCAACAGGAAGAGTGATAACTTACACAAACATCTCAAAACAAGGATGCAAGGCAGCCAGAGACAACTACAGCACTACCGAGAGATGCAAATCACGCACAAAAAAAGCTCTGAGTCAGAGTTTTTTGTATCGAAGACTTACCCAAAAGCTGTGTGAAGAGTAAGAGTAAGCTCAAGCTTTCTTCTTCCAATGAACATAATTTAGACGAAGGAACATGTGTATTTCTACCAGAAATACAATGATAAAATTAGAATGCTCATAAGAATTTGAGGGTTGAATAAAAGGGTTGAAGTCACACACAATGAAATAAAACACACATAATCCACTTCTTCACTGTTTAAATTTTATAACCATAAGTTAAGTAAGTACATAAGCTGGCAACACCATTAATGACTGTATCTTGTACAGAAAGTGACTGTTACTGCTGTTTTTTGCATTTACCCATTTATTGCAGTTCTGCTGTAGTCCATTCGGATTCAAGTGAAGTTTAGCCACTTTTTGTATTCATATCCAGGTCAAAATGGTGCTAAGGTGAAAACTAAGCACCCTGGTCTCCACACAGGAGTCATTTCATTGATGAGGAGGTACTCATATTTTTGTCCTGGGAAATACAAGCACATGCATCCAAATCTTGATCTTAATTAAATTAGTGATTAGTGAATTAGAGAATTTTTACAACTTTTTAGTATAAATGTCTGATTTGTACTGAACTCTCAGGCATTATTTAGTAGGTTTCTGAGGCTTGCCTGAGACAACTATGTTTAAAACCCTTTAGGTTTCACTGTCAAAAAAGGAATTAAGTTGAAATCTTCACCAAAGCCATGAGATCATACATTTTATCCTGGCTCGTAAACGTTTACTCACCCACTTGTTTATTGCTGTTATCCGCATCAAATTAGATATATTTGTGTGTGTGCAGATAGTTTTTCATGTACACTTCCAGAATTAGAAAAGGGAGTTGAAAAAGGTAATGAAAGATTGTTCAACCTGAATGACAAAGCCTCTTTTTTCTGCTAGGCCTTCATAATGAAGCCCACTGTGAAATTTAAGATTCTTTAGGATACTAATTTAAAGATTCATTCTTCCCCACAACTACATATCAGTAGATGCTAGCAAGTCTTGGAAGTCAGACGCAGGGACTGTGAGAATGAAGACCCTAGGCCTATTGTAGGAGAAGATCTGGTTCGAGACCGTCTTAGGAACCTGAACATATACAACTCCATGGGATCTGTTGAAATCCATCTGAAGTTCCTGAAGGAGCTGGCAAATGAAGTTGCTAAGCCACTGTCCATTGAAAAATCATGGCAGTCAGGTGAAGTTCCCAATGACTGGAAAGAGGGAAATATAACCCCCATTTTCAAGAAGGGGAAAATGGATGAGCCGGGGAACTACAGGCCTGTCAGCCTCACCTCTGTGCCTGGCAAAATCTTGGAGCAGATTCTCCTGAAAGGCATATGAAAAACAACAAGGTGGTTGGTGACAGCCAGCGTGGCTTCACTAACGGGAAATCCTGTCTGACCAATCTGGTGGCCTTCTATGATGGGGCTATGGAAGTGATGGACAGGGATAGAGCAATTGATGTCATCTACTTGGACTTGTGCAAAGCGTTTAACACTGTCTCACATGACATCCTTGTCTCTAAGTTGGAGAGACATCAATTTGATAGGTGGACCACTCGGTGGATGAAGAACTGGCTGGATGGCTGCACACAAAGAGTTGTGGTCAATGGCTCAATGTCCAGCTGGAGACCAGTAACGAGTGGTGTCCCTCAGGGATCAGTGTTGAGACCAGTCATGTTCCACATCTTTGTCTGTGACATGGGCAGTGGGATTGAGTGCACCCTCAGCAAGTTTGTTGATGACACCAAGCTGTGTGGTTTGGTTGATATACTGGAGTTAAGGGATGCCATCCAGAGGGACCTTGACACGCTTGTGAGGTGGGCTGATGCCAACCTGATGAAGTTTAACCATGCCAAGTGCAAGGTCCTACACATGGGTGAGAGCAATCCTAGGCAGAGCTACAGGTTGGGCAGAGAAGAGACTGAGAGCAGCCCTGCGGAGAAGGACTTGGGGGTGTTGGTCGATGAGAAAATGAACATGAGCGGGCAGTGTGCGCTTGCAGCCCAGAAATCCAACCATAAATTAGTCTGGGTAGATTATAAAGATTCAGTGTATCTGTAAGTTAACAATGAAAGCTATGATTGTAAATAGGTATTTCATGCCTTATAGACTAATGCTTACATGCAGTTTAGGTATGTTTAATTTTTTTAGTGTTGTGAGAGAGAACTACGTAATTGATATATATGCTAGCGAGTGAATCCTGCTCCTCCACCCAAGAGGTACACTTTTAGTTCTTGAGCATGCTGCTTAAGTTCCTATGTGTCTTGGTCACTTCGAAAGGCGACAAATTTGCCACTTAGAACAGCAGTAAAAGAACAAGTGTGCACAGATTATTACTAGAGGCCTAAGGTCTGGATTTAAGTGAAATAGCTTGACGGAATAGATGAACCCAAGAGTGTTTCTTCTTCTTTTTTTTTTGCATATATCACTTTCTCACCAATATGTGAGTCAGGTGCATGATGCATATCAATGCTATCCATAATTTTCATTGAAAATAATGGACAAATTTTAACTGGAAAAAAAAACCCAACCCAACTTTTTTAAACCTTTGCTCTGCCCCCCCGCCCCCCAAGTTTGCTGTCATACTAAAAAGACATTTCATACCTGAAAGGAGGTAATTTTCCAAAAGGGATAAATTACTTACATATCTGGAAAGAAAATGAGTTTAAATTCTCTTCTATTTACTATGAACTGCTTTAGCAACACTGCCTCCATAAGTACCAAGCAGAATTACACTGTCCTAAAAAGACAACCTTCCTCTAGGGTGATTCTGGGCCTACGGTCTTTTGGGTGCTAGTCTGGATCACATTTCTCCTAGTTGTCAAATCTCATGGAAGCTACGTGCCGTGGTTTAAGACTAACTCACGCAGACTCTCTCTCTCACTCACTTCCCCCTCTTTCTTCCCCCCGCTCCCGGGTGGATGGGAAGGAGAATCGAAAAGAATGCAACTCCCACAGGTTGAGATAAGAACAGTTTAGTAACTAAAGTATAACACAAATCACTACTGCTACCACCAATAATAATAATGACAAGGCAAATACAAGGAAAGAATACAACTTCTCCCCACCTAAAACCAAGCTCAACCACGCAGTGCACCCCCACCCTTCCGGGTCTCTGCTCTCTGCTTTCCATCCTGGGCTGGATGACGTGCTGTGGTATGGAATAACCTCTTTGGTCAGTTTGGGTCAGGTGTCCTGTCTCTGCTTCCTCCCGGCTTCCCCTCCTCCCTGGCAGAGCATGAAACTCAGAAAGTCCTTGGCCAGACCAAAACATCACTAAGCAGTAACCGAAACACTGGTGTTATCAGCACTGTTCCCAGGCCCAAAATTAAGAACACAGTGCTGCACCAGCTACCAAGAAGGAGAAAAATGACTGCTGCTGCTGAACCCATGACACTAGGGTGTTGTAATTTATCAACACCATACTGTAGATAGATTTGTACATATTCCCTGACTTCGTTATTTTAATTCTGGACTCAGATTTCACAAATAAAAGGTAAGTGAACAGAGAAGCAATCTGAACTACTCAGTGAATTGATGTATTTTTTTTTTTTATCTCCAAAGTACTTTTCTGAGTTTTGTGGTTATAGCACACGTATTAAAAAAGTCTGATTAAATCTCAAAGAAGAAGAAGCACATGAATTAAAGCTGTTCACTGGAATTTTCTTTGAGTAATCACCCTACAGTTCAGTAACAATGAAAAATTCCCATAGCAACCCCTACTGCCATATGGCATCAAAATCTACTCTTGTACCTTAAGGACAAAATCTTAGCAGACTGAAAAAGATTGTTTAAAAATAACACTTTCATAATTCTAAATTTTGTCCTAGGAAGAGTCTGGGGGAAAAAACAACCTTGCAAAGGAAAAGAGTTATTTTCATACTATATTTTTCATAGCTTTCCCCATAGACTTTGGTGAAGAGAATAATCTCAACAGAGATTCCTGCATTTTTGTATTTCACCTCTTCAAGTGCTGATAAATTCTGATAGTCATGGTAAAAAGCATGCAAAGGAATATATGCTGAAATGTTAAATCTGTCTTAGCCATGGGCTAAATCATAACATCCATTTTAAGCAAAAAAATGTCCATTGGAAAAATAAGGGGAAAAAAAGAAACTTTACATAAAATATAGTAATATTAAATAGCCATATTTGTTCAAGGGTATCTGCATTCTTGGTATGTACTTCTAATGTGACAGATTCAGCAACCCATCAAGCCTTCTTGTCAGAACTGTAATGGCAAAAAATTAATTTTGGAATTGCAATTACTTACCATCATAGAATCATACAAGTAGCAAGGACCTCCAGCTCCAAGCAAGGTCAGCTCTAAGATCAAGACACAACCTAGCCCTTCTGAAGACTCTTACAAAGTGTAACAGACAGCTATATGTCTTCACTGCTTCTTGTTTTTAAAAACTATAGAGATAAACCTATATGAAAGAACAAAAGAAAAAATTGTACCAAACACTAAAAAATAACACATACCCACATGTCAGAGCTGTAGAATGTAAATTTAATTGATCAAAGAGAAGACATGATAGTGTGTAGTATAAACTGTATTTATTGTTGATCTCACTGGATTGATACTCTTGTGCTTTTCCATCACAAATTACATTCACAGTGTACTGATTGCAACTTTTGAATCTACTGTTTTTCATTTGAAAGTCGAGATCATACTGGTTTAAGAAAAGAGCTATTATACACACTTCTTGTTCTCAGTGCAGGGTACAAATCATTGGACTTGTATACTTTTAAATTTCTTTCAAGTTGTGTCTCTTCCCTTAGCTACTTTACTTTAGCCTGGACACATAGTGAAGAAATGAAGCCTTGAAACCTGTGTGCCTATACTTCTACAATAAGGACTTCTCAAATGCTGTGAACAGTCTTGCCTTGAAACATATCTGTAAAGGTACTCTGTGTTTATAATTTTGCTCATTTTTTACATTAACAGTTGTGATATATAACTCATACAGCTTTGTGTGAGCTTAACATAATCTGCTTTTTACATAGGAAATAGAATGAACTCACGATCATAAAGTAATAAGCCCTGAGTTATTTTGTCTTCAACATTTTTATTAACCTGAAATACGCTCTGTCCTGAGGTCATACTCCTCTGGCACATCCAGCACACTGAGCTGGTTTCCTAAAGCTTTCTATCTCTGCTCCAGGTTGACTTACAGCCAAACTGGTTTCCCTTTCTGCAATACATCTTATGGTTAAACTGGTTGTCCTTTCCATAAACACATAGCATTTTACTCTTTGTTGCAAATTTGTACATTTCCTATCAATGCTTGGTTTCATAGTCTTCCAAATTTAAAGTGTATTCATGGACAGTTAACAAAAAAAATCATTCTTCTAATAGTGAGTGATTCTATCTTTGTTTTCTAACTCTACAGACAGTTAGAATTAAGGAACAAATGTTAGCAAAAGATCAGTTTATGCACTTTGACATTTTCCAGAATATCATCAGAGTTACAGTTCCAGTCACCACCTACATCAGTGATCTGGGTGAGGGCTCCTCTCATCACCAATATCAACAAGAATTCAGAAGTTGTATGTGGACAGATACTACCAGATCAGCACAGTCTGCCTCAGCTGTTCAACTATCTGTAAAAGGAATGATCACAGATATTTGATCAATTCCTACCTTTATTTTTCTATTTTTCCCCACATGCAAATGATAGTATACAGTGTAATTTACAACAGTTCTAATAGTTATCTAGTATCAAAGGAAAAATAATACAGTATACTATTGGAGTGAAGGAAATTCTCAATAACAACATCAGGGGAAGTGTCCTGGTTTCAGCTGGGATAAAGTTAATTTTATTCCTAGTATGTGCTTTGGTTTTAGTCTGAGAACAATGCTAATAACACAACCATGTTTTAGTTGTTGCTAAGCAGTGCTTACCCTAAGTCAAGAAAATTTCAGTTTTTCATGTTCTGCCAGTGAGGAGGAGCACAAGAAGCTAGACAGAATCATAACTGGGACAGATGACCTGAACTGGCCAAAGGTATATTCTATACCATAGAATATCATGCTCAGTATGTAAACTGGGAGAAGTTGTGTTTCTTTGGTTTTATTCCAATCTCTCCACTTAATTACTATTAACAATAATAATATTATTATTATATTTTTCCTTATTTCAGTTATTAAACTGTTCTTATCTCAATCCATGAGTTTTACCTTTTTCTGATAAAAGATGTAATCAAAGCTAATGTGGCATCCACTAGCTATTTTCAATGGACCGTAAGGGCCTGGAGGTAAATAAACTGTGCATTTTTGCGGCTAAACTGTAGCTGTGTTTGTCTGACAGGAAAAAAGGAAGGCAGTAGCAGTTATTGTTGCTGTAACTTTAATGTCCAGGAGACTACAGTTCTATTAGGGAACTTTTGCTATAAATAAGAATCACCTTTCCTTAAAAGAAATGTGAAAATTCTTTGCTATTTCATTCATTACATTGAGTTATCTATATGGGCCATGGAAGAAGGTATTATGTTGCTAATAGACTAATACATACCTAGAAAGTTTAGTCTTTCCTAAGAGGAAAACTTTGGATGGGACTAAAGAAATCAGTGATTTGGAGAGTTGCCAATGCAGTGTAAGATACCAGACTTGTAGACTTCTAAACACGTGAACAAGCTGGAAACTAGACCTTAGAAATGTTCTAAACCAAATGCTCAGGTCAAAAAGAATTTCATAGAGTTCTAGTAAGTCTTGAGTAAATGCCAGAAGTGAACTTATCCTCTCATAAATAAAACAATTGAGAGCATACTCTACTAGGTTTTTCAGGGTATATCTGAGATTTAGAGCAAATTCATATTTTAGACTTCAAATATCTGGCATCAATTCAATATGCAGTACCAGAAACTAGCTATGTTTGAATCATTATGCTCCCCATAAGACTACTCAGAGCCAATTAACCAGAGTGACATGTTTTCTGGGGTACCTGCAAATAGCTTTTGTGCCCATAAATGCCCTTCATGACAGTGTCATCTAATCTTCTCTGTAGTTTTTCAGGATGCTAATTTTGCTGTAGTGTAAGTTGACAGTAAAAAGATCCTTCCATGATTATTTTTACAATATTATTTTAAAAGGGAATGAAAACATGCAAGACGAATATAACAATTATCTAAGCTCTCTCTAGGTACAGGAGAAGAGAGAAAACCAAATAAATGATAGGGTTTTAGTTTTTTTTCAGAGAAAGTTGTTGTATTTGAATAGTAAAATTAACAATATAGAATATGGGTTATTTACTATGGTACCATAAAAATAATAAAGGAAAATCATGCATTTGGCAGATTCTGTTCAAGAATAAAGGTAAACTTGCCCAAATACTGCTAAAGTGTCAGAACAATATTCTGCTGGCTGGCATTTTCCCGAAAGTTTTAAATAACAAAAAGCTTCAAAGTGGTTCTGAAGTAATGCTACAGCAGCACATGGATGATCCCATAACTAACTTACAGAAATCTACTGGTTTTGTTGAGCAGACACATGTATCTCAGCATGATTTTAACAGCTGAAACAGTCACTGAAGCAATGTTAATGTCTTAAAGACTGATAAGAGTTCTCTAAATGTTGATATAATGACTAAAAATATACAAAATATTGTGAATCTTGCATTTGGTCTTTGTGAAGAATTGCCTGAATTTTCCTAAGCAAAGCAATTATTTTTGACTAAAATTAATGAAAATATTTTACTAGAAAAAAATAAGCTCTCTGAAACATACCATTTTTGTCTCAGATGCAATTACCATATATAGACATCTGAAATTCTTATATGGTAAAAATAATAATTTAATCTGTATATAACAACAAAGACCTGTGAGTCAAAATTCCTTCCTTGATCTTCACAGGTACCTTTAAAAATATTATTTTTTTATTTAGCAGCAAGTGGCTAAACTACAGTTAATTCCCCCAAGAATACTCTTCTCAAAATGTCTATTGTTCTCAAGGCAGTGAGGTTACAAAAGCTGCCAGAAGCTGTTATAAATGCCCTTTATCAAAATGACCAAAATCTTCCATCACTGTTAATATAATAGGAGCAGAAAACCCTGCTCTTACAGGTGCTTCCTTGGTGATTAGGGTCTTCCCAGACACACCATGATAGAAAGAAAAAAGAAAAATGAGCATAACTTAATTCTGAGACTAAAAAAGCAGCCTGTGTTAACAGTAATTGAAGATAAGGATCTAAAATTAGCTATTTGTTTCAAAACCCATGAAGTATGGTTTTTGTCCATTCTTAGTATTCACTTTCTCATAAAGCCCAGTCTCTCTCTTCCTTTGAAACAATTCCATTTTATTCTATTTCAATATTTAAACCAAGCCTTTTTTTTTTTTTTTTTTCTACAAAGAGTTTGTTAAGCAGTATGGTCAACATGTGTCATACCATAATTTTGCCTTTATCTAGGGTTCATGTTTCTAAAATAAAGTGGGTGCTTTATATTAGTAATGTGGTTTTGTAGCTTACAGTGTATTTTCCAAATTTAAACATTATGTAGAAAATGACAGATGGAGTTGTCTGAAAGACACTGTGTTTTGTAATTATCTGTCTTTAGTCAAGACCTGTAAGATCTCTATTTGTGGACAACGTTGTTAGAGCTATTTCAGATTGGTTTGTTCAGGCACCATTAGCTGGACATAAATAGATTGTAAGCAGAGTATGAGTGACTCATAAGACTAAACCATTTATTTAGTGTACATAAAAACCAGATTGTATTTAGTTAAATGCTGGTGTGCCCACACTCTGGTACAGCATCAGTAAAGCTTTCACCAGCTGGGGATGTGCCGGTAGGGAAAGAATAGTCAGCAATTTCAGCTCTTCGGAGCCATCATCAGGGTTGTGGAGCTGTCCCCTTCCTCCAACTCCATCAACTGTGACAATCCTCATGGCTTGACCCCAGCCTGGCAGCTCCTGACTGTCCCTGACTGACCAGCCCCCAGCTACCTTCTCTGCATTATTTTTTTTTTAAGATTTTATCTTTCATGTCAATGTTTTCTCTCTTGATCTAATAACAATCTCAGATGAGCAGTCCTATCACTCTGTAATTTTGACCTTTTTTATCTCCTTACAGTCAGTCTCAATGCCCTGGTTTAGCAGTGTGAGTCAAGGTTACACAGATGGGGCTTATCAAAGGTGGACACCAGAACAAGGGCAGCTAAACCTTTTGGGGAAGAAATGACAGCAGGAACCATAGAGAGAGGTTTATGGTGTTTGGCTTTAGACATTACAGCTTGAGAAGGATGTGAAAAAATTGCAAAGAGACTAACAAAGTACAAGGATGATCAGAAGTATATGATCTGCAAAAAAAAAGACTGAAAATGAGGGAAGGGAAGGGGGTGGAAGAAAAAAGACTAGAGAAGAGAAAGAAGAGGTAGCAGAAGAGACTTTTAATATGAAGACATATTTATAAAGATGGAGACAGTACTGTGAGAATTAATTCACTAAAATAACACATGTGGGAAATCCAACAGATTTATAGAAAATCTTCCTATCAAGAAAAATAGTTAAGCATTGTCCTGGGGGCATACTATCAGTAGTCCATAAAGATCTCAAAATGTCATAGCTATGGGATTCAAATAATATTTAGTGGTAGCCTCCTGTCTCTAGAACTTACTCCATAGACTAGAAGTAGTGCCTAAGGAAAATCTGCTGCTTAAAAGATGCTAGTTATGTGCTTGTAAAAATGCCTGTTGTTTTAGAAGAGCCAAGGTGTCAATCTTTAACTTGGAACTTCTGGAGGTCTTTTAGGGATTTTGGAAACAAGCTACAATGGGTCATGAACACAATTTTATGGCAACTAGTATAGAAAGTACAGAACAGTTTTGATATGTTTTGCGTGGTCTGTACTTCTGTATTTAGTTGGAGTTTCCTAAACACACCAGGCTTCTTGCCCAAGTATATCACATTTCTGTAACCTAGCCAAGAGATAGATGAAAATGTGTAACAAAGGCCAGCTCATCATATGCTAGAATCTTCTAGCCAGCTGGAAATGCTAGGACATGTGGATTTTTTTACTTATGCTACTCACAAACTTACTGTCAATAAAGAAGTTAGGAGTACACATAAACTTTGATCTGTAAATTTTGTGTTACTCTTTGAGCACTGGAAACGACAGTTGGGCTCCACGTTCTTTGAACTGGTTACCTATGGAGAACAACTTAGGGATACTGGTGGATAATTAGTCATTGTATTTGGAGATCTTAAGTCAGCTCAGTTAGATCAGTACCAAAACACCATGTTCTAACTTGGCTGTTGTGCTTGTTTAGGTAAACTATTCTGAAAATGAGGTCTGCTTGAATCATAGTCAGATTGAGAGACTGGTCTATATAATGTAATTATGACTTTTTAACATTTGCTTTCTTCTTTCTTTTGTAGTCACAGAGGAGTGCCACAGAATCACACAATCATAGAATGGTTAGGTTTGACTCCAGCCAGGAGATAGTAAGCCCCACAAAGCTGCTTCTCACTCCTCTCTGGCAGAATGGGAAAGAGAATTGAAAGGGGAAATGTGAGAAAACATATCATAAGATAAAAACAGTTTAGTAGGTAAAGCAAAACCAAAGCAAATTAAAAAATTAATTCGCTACTACCCATTGGAAGGTGGACATTTAGCCATTTTCAGAAGAGAAGTCCTTAATCATGTGTAACAGTGATTTGGGAAGACAAATGCTGTAACTTCAAATGTCCCACCTTCTAATTTGCAGTTTTATCACTGAGCATGATGTCATATGTTATAGGATATCCCTTTGGTCAGCCGGGACCAGCTGTCCTGCCTGTGTTCCCTCCTAATTTCTTTTGTAACCCCAGCTTGCTGGCTGGCAAGGCAACAGTAGAAGCAGAAAAGGCCTTGACGTTATTTAAGCAGTGCTCAGCAATAGCTAAAACATCAGTGTTCTATCAATACTGTTTTCAACACAAATCCAGAACAAAGACCCATGCAAACTGCTATGAAGGAATTTAACTCTATCACACCCAAAGCCAACACAAGGTGCTACTGCAATGTGCCAGTCTGTTATTTCTTGTCAAAACCGCTTTTCACATGTATCAGCGGGTCATGCTGAAAAAACACACTTGTATAAGAAAGTATTTGCCTGATATGATGAAGGTTCATTTAACTAATAATTTCCAATGGTACTGGGCTTAGATTAGGCAGAAGGAATACTCTGGAAAGTATACAAAAAATTATTCAGGCTGATTTTATTATCTCTTATTCTCATTTTGAGTACGCTGTTTAAAAAAGTACTTTAATAATATATTTATATGATTGCTCATAAAAATGTAATTATATGCACTGTCTTCAAGCCCTACATTTTCTTGTCCCATTAGAATAAGTCATGGTCATTATGCTTCTCTCCTCCCTTCAACCACTATGTTGCCATAAGCAGAATAAGGTAAGTAGGAAATTTATCTGACAAATGCATGGTGAAATTTCTGCCTACGAAATGTTTTTCATATCAGAAGTAAAAGCAGCCGTGGGAGATAAATCTACAGAATTTGAAACAGCCATACAGAAATAGCCAGAAAAATCTTATGCATTGCCCGAAGCAAGATATAAATTAAGAAGCAATACACTATGAGTGTAATGGAGCATGTACTTTTCATGCATCCATTCATCTCATGTAAACAGCTTGTACACTGAACCTCATAGGAATAATTACAAAATAGCAGAATAACTGGAATTATAGATATTAAGACAGAAAAGAAGATAATATTTTATTTTAATAATACTTTTTTAGTGTTATAAAATTAATAATTGCTATCTTGTTTTCCAATTATCAATTTACACAAGTAGAAAGTCAAAAGAATGAAAACAGCTTTGGGCAAAATCAGTAGGGGAGATACACATTCTGTCTGTTGAAAATAGATGTTAGCTGGCTGGTTGGCATGGCACCAGTATTCTGTGCGTCCATATGGGATATAAATATTTGAAAAGACCTCAGAACTTCCAATCTTTAAAATCACAAAGACAGAGTGGGTTAAAGGGTTATTGCTTGTTCCTTTCTGTGGCAGAGAACATGAATAGAGATATACCCATGCCCAAGACATGTTGAAACAGGCATCAAGGAATTTTTCAAATTCTCCATAACCTCAACAACTACTGTCAGATGTATTCAGTAATCACCTGACGCAACACGCACCAAGAAGTGCCAAGAATGCTGCTACTGCCCCTGAAAACCTATACCATTCCATAATGTCATTCTCTCCTATCTCACCACTACTTTTATACCTAATACTTAGCATTTTCATTTAACAAATAGAAGGACAGAAGAATAAATGAAAACAGACGTATAAATTATATCAGGGATATCAGCTGTAAGAGGATATTCAAATGAGCAGACGAAAAATTATGGTTAACTGAATAACACGTTCAGCCTTTTCAACTTAATCATAACCTGAGCTTTTTAACATAAAGGGTACAATATCATAGGGATAAAGTCTCAGGAAAAAATTCACAAGGGGTAGCTCAGGGATGTTTGTTGGTTTTCTGTAAGATATTGCGATATTTACTGAAAGCAAATGCCTACCAATTCAGAAAATGGCCCAACTAAACAAAGCACTGAGCAACCTGGTCTGATCCCATAGCTGACTCAATTTTGAGCAGTTGGACTAGAGACCACCTGAGGTCCCTCACAACCTGAATTATTCTATGATGTTATCCTGTAGTCTTACTTACAAGTAAGATTACTGTTTGTGCATTTATCTGTTCCGCTGTTTCTGAAATGGACAGCAAGTGTATATTTTGTTACAGTGTCAGATTGCATATAAATGCAAAACCCACTTTTTCTAGCAGTAGAACAGGTTTCCCAGAGAGGTTGTGTCGCCTCCTTCCTTAAAGGTTTTCAAAACCTGTCTGCACAAAGCTCTGAGCAACCTGATCTGAACCTGTAGTGGACCCTCCTTTGAGCAGGAGGTGAATTAGTGACATCCTGAGGTCTTTTATAGGTAGTGTGTAAGATAACCACCGATCAATTGGGTTTCAGAATGATCTGTAAAAATGGTCATATTTTTAAAACTACTCTACTCTGAATGCCAGCTTTTGTATCACACCAGAGTATGTAAAAGCTGTTTCACTTGCCAAATATTCTACCGGGTCCACTGCACTGTTGCAGTCAGTAATGCAGGACTGAGATACTTCAATTTCCTTTGCTCTGAGATCTAATGAATGACAAGAAGTAGTGGTATCATGTAAACTGTGTAGTAAGCAGTGAAAGAGTCCTAAAGCAGATACACATATCCTCTTTCTCTTCAGTGGGTTCTGTTTTTATTTTCTTCTTTGCCCATGTAATTCAACAAATGTCCAGTTAAGAAGCCAAAAAAGAAACAAAAAAACATTGTCATAATACAAACATACAAATAGTTCACGAGGAAAGAGATTATTATATGTAGTTTTAACTTTTCTAGACATAAGAAAATGGAGAATAAAATAGTAATTTTTACGCAGATTAAACCTGTAAGAATAAAATAGGAGACCCATGTGCTCAGGTAATACTAAGGAACATAATAATTTTAAAATCTGAGTATTTGTTTTCAATCACTTAACTAAAGGGTTATTTTTATATTCTTAATTGTACATGTCTGTATGACAGTGTATATGGTCATACAATGTCTAATTTACATGTCTGCACACACGTGCAGGTCCATATAAATTATAAGAAATTTGGTAAAATTGCATGAATAAAATTTTGTAGTTGGCATTTAGTTCTGAAAGTGATGTCATGTAAAATTTTAGCCACTCAGGTTAATCAGTATCTCCTATTAATTAGAAGTATAGTTATTGAAAAAAACAGAACCTCTAGTAGCTGAAAAAAGTAGCTAAGCAAATTTTCTCTTAAAAAGCAGAGAGAGATAAACTCTAAGTTAATCACTCAGGAGGTCAAGACTTTCACCCAAAATGTACAAGGCATAAGGGACTTTAAGCATTCGACACTGTCCCACACAACATCCTTGTCTCTAAATTGAAGAGGCATCAATTTGATAGGTGGACCACTCGGTGGATGAAGAACTGGCTGGATGGCCACAAGCAAAGAGTCGTGCTCAACGGCTCAGTGTCCAGCTGAAGACCAGTAATGAGTAGTGTTCCTCAGGGATTGGTGTTAGGACCAGTCTTGTTCAACATCTTTGTCGGTGGCATGGACAGTGGGATTGAGTGCACCCTCAGCAAGTTTGCTGATGACACCAAGCTGTGTGGTTCGGTTGATGCGTTGGAGGGAAGGGATGCCATCCAGAGGGACCTTGACATGCTTGTGAAGTGGGCTGATGCCAACCTGATGAAGTTTAACCATGCCAAGTGCAAGGGCCTACACATGGGTCGGAGCCATCCCAGCAACAGCTACAGGTTGAGCAGAGAAGAGATTGAGAGCAGCCCTGTGGAGAAGGACTTGGGGGTGTTGGTCGATGAGAAAATGTACATGAGCCGGCAGTGTGTGCTTACAGCCCAGAAAGCCAACCATATCCTGGGCTGCACAAAAAGGAGTGTGACCAGCAGGTCGAGAGAGGTGATCCTGCCCCTCTACTCTGCTCTTGTGAGACCTCACTTGGAGTATTGTGTACAGTTCTGGTGTCCTCAACATAAAAAGGACATGGAACAGCTGGAACAAGTCCAGAGAAGAGCCATGAGAATGATCAGGGGGCTGGAGTACCTCCCGTATGAAGAGAGGCTGAGAAAGTTGGGGCAGTTTAGCCTGGAGAAGAGAAGGCTGCATGGAGACCTCATAGCAGCCTTCCAGTATCCGAAGGGGGTTCATAAGGATGCTGGTGAAGGACTCTCCATCAGGGACTGTAGTGATAGGACAAGGGGTAACAGGTTCGAACTTTATTGTAAGTGTGGTGAGGCACTGGAATGGTTTTCCCAAGGAAGTTGTGAATGCTCCATCGCTGGTGGTGTTCAAAGCCAGGCTGGACAGAGCCTTGGGTGGCATGGTTTAGTGTGAGGTGTCCCTGCCCATTGCAGGGGGGTTGGAACTACATGATCTTAAGGTCCTTTCTAACCCTAAGTATTCTATAATTCTTTGATGACTCAAGTAAATTGTGGATTTAATTTAGCCTGTTCATCATGGAAAATGCTACCCAGTCATCATGTGAAACTCAATATGCACCTATTTTTTTTTGACAGTGACATTCCCTAGTATTTTTACATTCTGGATTTTTACAATTAAACATATCCTGATACCTATGCAGTTTAAGATCTGATGCAACACATAATAGCTAAGTACGATGAGAATGGAAAAAACAGTAATTTCTCCAATTAATTTTCCACAGTCTTTAGATATTCTGTGAATATACACACATCTACAGGAACAGGCTGCTCACAAAATGCATCAGCTGTTCCCTTTATGGAGCACACCTGGAAGAAAAAAATACCACATCTACTTACATAAATTATGTTCTCACACATAGTGATTGTGATTTAATAATCAGTAAGGATAAGGTTCAACCTCACACCCAAGCATCTTGATACCTGGGCTTTAGGCTGCATTGAGGTTAAGAATACTCTTCTTTTTGAAGCTTTTTCACTGTGTAAAAAGGAATTACAAATTTATAGGATCAGAAAGAGAGCAAGCATAACAGTGACTCAGTAGCCTACTGGTTCATAATTTCAGTTGAGAAAAGAGACACGGATTCTGTCCTGTGTTACAATGACTACACATTTTACATTAGACAGACATTGGATAACATATATAAGTAACTTATGGAACAACTTAGACCTTTCCAGTCCCAAGTAAATACCTTAACCATGAGAGCCATACTAACTATTGGATCTTTCAGTGCCCTCTATGAATATTACATTATTTGTACACCATGGCAGGTAAGCATCTCACTCACTGTACCGGAAGCTATAGCCTGATGCTTAAAATGATCTCCTGGCACGTTTGCTTGATCCCATGCAGTGAAAAGAGAAAACAACTCTCCAGTCAGTAGGGTAACTAGTCAATGAGAAGTGATACATAGCCATCACCCACTTGTAATGTGAAAATCCCATTTCCTTTTTCAGCATAGCAGAAGGCAGTTCCCTTCAAGATATTTCTACTCTGCTCACTTGAAGAATGTTCAGCCATTTTCAGCTGAAAATTCTAGGCTGATTAATTTCCTAAAACCATGTTAAAGTTTAATAATAGTCATCATTTAGTTCATAGCACCTGAAATAAGTATTTAGCAATTTATTCTTTATTATTTTCATGCTGAAAATTATATATCTTAACTATTTGTCAGATTCTAGATCCAATTGATTATATCTATTACTATGTGAGACAACATATTCATTCTCTTTGTGAGGCTACTGGCATTATATTTCTGTGACTGAATAGCCTCTAAAATCAAAGAAGGCTCAGAGGAGATAGGCAAGGGTGATGCGCTCATGAAGGTCAGAGAATTACACAGCGTGTAACTGACCACAGCAGTTTCAAAGAAGCTGATTCTACCTCCTCACAAAGGGGACCAGTCTTTGTATTAGAGGAACTGCTATCAATAGTTGAGTAGATCAACTGGTGGTATAAATGTTTCTCCCCATTTCAGTAAAATTCCCCAGAGTTCGAATGTCCTCTTGAGTTAGCCAGACCAGCATCAGAGTAGTCAATATGCTTAAAATAGAGTATAAAACAAGAAAACTGTCATAGGAATTTAAATGATGAGAACAAATTTTAGCTGGCCTCAACTCACATTTTCCTTCTTAGCAACTGCATATGCCCAGTATCCTGACAGTGAGCATATTGTAGAGACCAGTAACAGGGATCATGTTGATATTCTGGTTCCATTGTACACTGAAATTGCTTTATTCTACTAAGTTTAAATTAAATTTGCATTGTGTTGTGCAGTATATTTTGTATTACTCTGCTAAACCAGAAATCCTGTATAACATCAACTATTATCAAATAAGTAAATTTGATATGAAATATTATACCTTCTATGCATGGAATATCTGAAAGACCCCAATCAGAGAGTACTGAACTCTGACAATTTCATATAATAACTTCAAAAATCCATTCTTATTCTTAAAGATTTCCTTGTTCCATGAATAAATGTATTTTTTAATAAATTCACCACAATGTAGATATATTTCTCATTCACACATATTTTATTTTTTTCTGGATCCTCAAATTTTATTTACCTATTTACTCCAGCTTCTATGTTTATCATAAGGTTATTTTTTAAAGATTTGTAAAATTATTTTTCTGGTTTGGTGTGGGTTTTTTTTCTGTTTGTTTTTTTTATGCAATATATACATCATTTTCTCTAGATGTCTACAAACATATGTCAGAAGTCAATTAATTTTTAATTTTAGTTTCTTATTCTGCAGTCTAGGTCCATGGAATGGGAAAGAAAGTACTTTTAACTTGTTTAGCTTTGGGAAGGTTCAGCAGAGTTCTCCTTCATTTCAGACCAATAGTGTAATTTCGTCGCTGCATTTTTCTTTTTATTAAAAGTAGCAAGTGGGAAGGTACAAGATCAAATGCCACAGTATCACATTTGCTCTGTTGTCCTCCACACTGTGGTACACAGTTTAGCTAATGAAACTGAACATCCTCATGACAGCAAAAGCTGATAGGGCAAGTATGAGCAGGACTGTATCTGTAACTCCACTGTTGAGAGATGGCTTGGGTCACAATGCACACAAGCCTTTCTCTCTCCTTACAGTACTCTCTTATTCTTCTGATTCATAAGAATATTCCTTATTCTTCCTAATACTTAATAGTTTCTTGATTATTTCCTTTTTCATATCCTCAGGGAATTGCCCTGAATACTCCTATTTCTGCCAACCCTGTGATACTGGGTGAAAACCAGATAGGTGAATTGAAAGTCTGAGACATTCCCAGTGAAGCACTTAATTATTAAGAATATAGCATAATGCAGGAAAATTCTCCAAAAACCTCTAAATCAGTAAAATGAGGCATTTTGCTGAGGTCACCAATTATGAAATTCTGTGTTACTATGGATGTGGAAGTGATGTTGTGAGAAGGATGATGGCGTGAGAAGGATGACCATTTTATTGAAGTGGTCATTAATAGCATACCAATATTCAGTGCAGTGAAAGGCATAATTCTCTTACTCTTGTTCACAGTGACTTGTATGCCAGTAGCATTACTGAGTCAGAGCCAGCTATTCAGTGTGAAGGAAGCAGAAATCAGGTCTGCATCTTACTATCAGCATCACAGCTGTTCTCACTTCATGTCCTACTTAGTAGCTGGGCTACCGAGAAAAGTAAATATTTCTTTGTCTTATTTCTGTAATAAGTAAATGTCACAGCAACCCATTAGCACTGACAAGGTTCTTGTTTCTGAATACCAATCACTTTAACTGTCTCGTACACCAACTGTGCTTTCCATGATTTAAGCCATAGGAAACAATGTCCTTTGTTTATGACGACATGCAATCACAGCATTTAATTTTTCCAAAATAATAAAATTATATAAATAATTCATTATATTCTTATTTTACCATTCTATTGGCTAGTGTGCTTTGAAAAAGTTGTGTATTGCTTAGAACATGACCTTTGTATTCTCAGTAGTTAGTCTTGTTAAGCAGCTTCCGAAGAGAAAATTTTGATTTCTTCACAAGACTGGGCTAATTATGTGAGTTTAATGAAAACAGTGTGAATATTTCTGTGGACTGATGAAACTGCTTCTTAAACAACATAGTAACTTGACCCTTTGGAATATGCACCAAAGGTATTCCAAAACATTGAAATCATGAGTAAAATCCTTACTTCTATTAACTTAGTTAACTTCAGATTCTTACACTAAAATTTCTTTAACTTTTTTTTGTGTCATTACCCACATTACTGTTGTAGTTAAAACAGTCTTTATTTACTTACCTCTCAAAGAGTATCCAGAAGGTCCTTAGCCCTTTTTTTTAGATCCAAAACACTTCTGTATGTTTATGTTAAAACTCTTTAGAAGTTGCTTTTTGTTATCTTCTTTCCCTACATTAATTTGAAGTTCCACAAGCTGAAGTTTGTCAGTGTATAGATGGATCATCAAACCCAGGATAGAAGGCACTAACTGTCAAAGCTGTCATGACTAATACCATCAAAAAATCCTGACATTATCTTGCTTCAGAGGCTAGTAAAGCCTTCACTGATTGCTATGGAATAGTTACACAGAGTATGAAGATTTTTGCTAGATCTCTATACTTTTCTAAAAAATTGGCTCTAAAATGAAGTGTGCAGAGATAAATTGCCATCTGCTTTTGGATGCAGAAAATCTGAGTACATTTATTTTCATCTTCTTGTTTCTCCAAGTAATTACTAAATTATTACAGAGAAAAATGATAACTTACTAGTCACACAGGACACAGATATATGCTGTTCTGCAGTATCTGACAGATTGAACTATCAGATACAGTTCAGTTGATGGAAAAAAAGCAAAGGGACAGGTTCGAAGTTCAGGGTTCTTGCTGACTGCACTAACTTGTTAAGGTATCTTGCTAAAAGTTGATTAATTCCCTTCCTTCCAATCAAGAAAAAAACATAGCTGATAAACCATAAAATTGCAGGTTCTATAAAATATCTTAGGTTCTTTGCTGTCGTGAGACCTGCGGTGGAGGAAGATGTTCATAGAGCTATACAATGCCAATAAAAACGCTTCCAAATTATTTGTATTTGTGTTATAATGTTTACCTTATGTAAGCTTCTCTCTAAACAGAAATAAGACCCAAATACATGTTGTGTTTCTTTTACTTTCACCTATACCAATTTAGAGATATTAATATTAATCCTCAGTGAAAGCTGTGTCCTTATCCCTACCATATAAACATAATTGCCTGCTCTTAGCATGTAAGGTTATCTGTTTTACAATTGTCTGGTGATGCTTAAGTTTCTGATTTAGGAAATATACCCTTAGAGTATCCTTTGTGGTCAAGCAGCCTTAATCCTTCTTTTGTTAACTCACTTCTGTCATTTTCTAACTCACTTCTGTCATTGATGCACGCATTAAGGAAAGATGTACTATGAATATGCAGACACAACTTATTAAACATTAGATTCTTATCTTAATGCAAAATAACCAAGAATGACATACGCTTTATCTGATCAATGGTTAATAATGCACCACTTCACAAGATGCCAAAGAAATTGTTTTCAGAACTACTCCTCTGGATATGTTTTAGTTAAGATTACATGTAGAAGAAAGTGTATGATTTACTTCCTCAGGCATACCACTTAGGTGGAAAGGCTGCATGAAAATTTAGCATTCTGAATGCTTCATTTAAGCTTTAGTATGAAACAATTCAGTTTCTAGAATTCCAACATTTATGACTGCCATTACACTAAATGCAATGTCTTACCAGTTAGCAAAATAATGACCTGTATCTCAAAGGATAAAAGGCTACATGAATCTGTTAGACCCTAAATCTTGTCAGAGACAAAAAGGTTAAAACCCATATATACAGAGCCAGAGCATTATTGTTAGTCCAGTTAGAGTTTTAAAAAGCCAATAATCTAACTTATCTGGATAATACAGAAGAGCTTATTAATAATGTGGTTAAAACTGACAGATGAACAGAGGGCAATTTCTGTTTCAGATGATGGGTTGTGTCAGTTGAGTGGATCAAGCTGGCTGTGTAAATGGCCTTCCCAAAGTTAATCAAAGAAATGTGACAGTCTTCCTGAGAGAGCCAGATCAGCATGGGGGGAAGTTAATAAGTGGCTCAGGCCAGCACTGAGTATAAAAACTGAACAACCAATAGAATGAGCTTTGAAGAGGACAGCAGGCTTGAGGTGGCTTTAGTTCATGCATTCCTTCCCAGTGACTGGGGAAGGATCTTTTTCTGTGGAATTATTTGTTAACACTAAATTAACTCTTTTTTGTAAAAGAGAAATATCTAATTGCTTAGTAAAACTTAATACCAAAGAAAGTGAACTAAGAATAAAATGTGTTAGCTGATTTTTCTAGCATAAGTGATCCTGCCCCTCTACTCTGCTGTTGTGAGACCTCACTTGGAGTATTGTGTACAGTTCCGGTGTCCTCAACATAAAAAGGACATGGAACTGTTGGAACAAGTCCAGAGGAGGGCCACGAGGATGATTGGGGGCCTGGAACACCTCCTGTATGAAGACAGGCTGAGAAAGTTGGGGCTGTTCAGCCTGGAGAAGAGAAGGCTGCGTGGAGACCTCTTAGCAGCCTTCCAGTATCTGAAGGGGGCCTCTAGGGATGCTGAGGAGGGACTCTTGATTAGGGATTGTAGTGATAGGAGACGGGGTAACAGGTTCAAACTTAAACAGGGGAAGTTTAGATTGGATATAAGGAGGAAGTTCTTTACTGTGAGGGTGGTGAGGCACTGGAATGGGTTGCCCAAGGAAATTGAGAATGCTTCCTCCCTGGCTGTATTTAGTGGGAGGTGTCCCTGCCCCTGGCAGGGGAGTTGGAACTAGATGGTCTCAAGGTCCTTTCCAACCTTAACTATTCTATAATTCTATGATTCTATATTTTTTTCACTAAAATCCACCTACTAAACCAGTGTTAGCATGTGTTTCCAGGGTTAGGAAACTGCACACTGAACTCCAGAGAGAATAAGATTTTACGCAGCACATTTAATGAGCAAAAGACCTTTGAAAATTTATAAGCAGATAATAAGTTTTGTTCCTAATCTTTTTCCTCTGTCTCAGAGTTTCACAACATCCATTGTGAAAGTCTATAAAAAGAAGAGAAAAAAATCTTATGAGAATAAAGCTTCAAAATTTGCAATTAGCTTCACAAGCTTTTGGTGACAAAGCTTTACTTGAAAGAGTTGTTCAAGGCTGTGAGTCTTAAGTAGTGGCATCCTTATACTTTGAGTTACTTTCCAAAACAACAATGCATAGCATAGGTGCTTAAGACAACACTACTTCTGAGGCAAATGAGCAGCTTCCCACACTATTTGCTGCATGATTGTAATCTTATTCTGGAACCTCTAATGCTTTTGTGGTTCTTATACGTAAGTGCTCCTCTCAGGCTATAGCTTCTTCTACAGCAAGCTGGTATCCACCAGACAGTTACTAGCAACCTTTCCTCTATGATCGGTATTATTCATGATAGAGATGATGTTAACATTAAGAAAAATAAAATAAAATAAAATAAAATAATTATCTGCCCTTGTTTTGGAGGTATTGGTCACACCGGAGCTATTAGAACCTATTAAGGTCTCATGTGGACATGCAGAAGAGAAGGCCATCTGATCCGGAGAGGTTACTGATTCCTGTTCTGTTAGGTTTTAAAAGTGCATTATGCTAATGAGTGTTACAAGTTTCTGACATTTTTATGAGTTTATTCTTACTTGTTTCATTGGTCTTTGCTGAAAGATCTACATTTTTCAAGAAATGGTCCCATCAACTATTTTCAACATAGTTCCAAATAGCCTGCTGTAGCCTGGAATGTAGAAATGTGAATCTTTAGCAACACCCACAAGCAGTAAATTAACATGCAAATGACCTTTAATCCACCCTCAGAAATGGATGTCAGATTAAGGATAATACAGAAATTCTATTTTGAATATTCAGGCTGAAAAGGACAAGTCAGAAGAAGACCAATCATAATTAGCCCTACACCGATGAGAGACAGAAATTTACCAAAAAATGGTACATGAAGGTTTTTTCAGTGTCCTTCTCTTTCAAAATGTGCAGTCCAGTTAAACTACGTCTGATGTTGGGGTTGTACTAGATGACCTCTGAAGGTCCCTTCCAACCCAAACTATTCTATGGTTCTATGATTCACTTTAGTTTAATGAAAATTAAAAAAAAAATAACTTACTCTCTAGCATGTTTCATTCTAACATGCACAATACAGAAGCACATTGTTCAGAGACTTACCAATACATATAGCACCAGGGAGAAATTATCCCCCTGACTAAAGGATGCAGACTTCGTAGATACATGTTTGAAATAAATAACCTCAGCATCACACCACAGAAGGGATCTGACTTCCTTGCTGAAGACTATCAAGGAAGGATAGATATAGGCTGGTCATTTGGTTAGTAATTGAAATTTATCACTGACAGGGATAAATTGGAAGCTGGTTTTGGTGCATGCATTTTAATATGAGAGACCTAACCCTTTTTGTTGCATAGTCTGTGTATTCATCAAAATTTTCTAGATAATTTTCATGCAAGCATATAACCTCCTAACTCAATGAAGATTTTGAAAAATATACTATCATGCACATTTTGACAAAAATTTAGATTTTCCTCGTCCTCTTTCCTTTCTAAAAAATTTAGATCTTCCTCTAAAACACGTGTTTTTTTCAGTCTTCTCTCCAATAAAACAGTGATGTAGCTGAAGAGCATTCAGGAAAAGATGTTTTAACTCTTTTTTATTTCAGACAACCTGCTTGAATATTATGAAAGCAATAATAACCTTCCTAAAAGAGAACAAGGCATACATGTAAGACTTCAACAAACAACCTCATTACTCTTCCTTTAATACTACAGCTTTGCTCATTCTGTGACACCACCACATACTCTTCAAAATGCAGGAAGAAAGGCAAACCACAAATAACAATAAAAATACATAACTACAGAAAAACATGTAATCAGAAACTTCAGCAAACATGGAGTAAAACCTTTTCGTCAGTATATTTTGTTAGACATACACAGAAATTATTTTTGCTCTTTACAGACGTAAAATTTGCTATGAGAATAAAAAAGGGAGCAAGCATTTAAAATAATGAATACATTGTAGGTCTATATAAGAAAAAGCTTACTTTGTAGTGTTTGGCTTGTTTTACATGACACTTCTGGTGCTTAAATCTTAATGGCGCTTAAAATACATTAACTAAGTGGAAGAAAGAAATGAAGGGGTGGGATAACCACATATTCTCTTTTACGTCAGAAATAATGGCTTGAAGACCCTGGAGGTGTAGTACCTTTACTCATTACAGTGAAATCAAGAAAGGATATGAGGCTACTACTATAGCAGACAAATGAGAGTTACAGTATACTATTGCTAGAAAGTAGTTCCACTCAGAGTAGCTAGTAGAAGACTCTTCATCATTTGTACGGCATTACTTGGAGTTCCTTAATGGATATTCAAACTCATAAAAAGAAAAGACAATATAAAAAGACTATACAGAACCTCTAGCCAGTGTGTCAATGTTGCAAGGCAGTGAGTGCTACCCATACTGTGGGAGAAAAAGTGGACATAAAGGCAGCTTTCATTTGCCCATAAATTCAGAAATATGCTTTGCACAACAATTATTTAAAGAACTAATGCTGTCTTCTTCTGTTACACACCTTGAGATTTTTGGATAAACAGTGTTGTTATAAATGATAAGCATTATAACTACAATTGTAGACAAGAAGAATGACTGGATTTCAAGATTTTGTAAGGTACGTGAACTCATGCTATACGCAATGATAACTGGGGCTCCCAAGCTAGCTCAAGTGTTTTGTCACATACTTGAGGAAAGTTATCATAAATGTGAAAATACATAAGAAACATGAGGTCAAGGAATAAGTTCTGAAAAATACTGATGAATTCTCTTTCTGTCATGCTTAACAGACCTAACAGATAAGTACTCCTCCAGAACTGTGGCCCCTTGCTGTTACTGTAATCATTAATCCATAATAAATACTACCAAATACAATGAACACAGCTTAATTCATAGTGTGTCAAGAAGTTGCCTTTCTTGATCCAACAAGTCCTACTGCAACCAAGACTGCTACTGCTGCTTTTGTTTTTCCTTTTGCTTCCATACATTAGTAAGCTCAATGATCTTTAAGGTTTCATCAAAGACTGTCAAGTTTTTCTTCAACCTTTTATCCATAGTCTTTTAGTGTATAGAAATCACTAAGACTATCCATGCTCTTAAAGAGTGCATCAAGTACTCAATTTAGTAAAATGACAGGGAAAATATTTTTTAGCCTGTGTAAATTTCGACCTAGGTTATCAAGATTATTCAAACCGTAGCAATTCTTACTATTCTTGAGAATGACTACATAATTTAGATGCAATAGTAAATATGAAGACATTTTTAAAAGAATGTACACGACTTCAGAGTTCATAGATATGATATGAAATCACTTGCAAGATGTCTTCTTCACTCCTTATAATCTGAAATCTGTACCTCTAGGTATGCACTGTATAAGAATTTAATAAGCCATTTTTCTTATAAAGTTTCAATTACATTAATATTTGCACATTAAATACATTTAAACAAATATTTTATCATTCCACAACTTAAAAATATTATTGCAAATATTGTTATTAATTTATTTGTAATAAGTATTTTCAGTTGATTCCTGTTAGACTGACCATTCTTTCATTCATCTCCTAGAAGACTGTTCTCTTAAAAAAACACGCTATCAAATCTCTTACAGTCTTCTGTGAATTTAAGCAATCATGCCACCATGGATTGTAATACTATCAGACCTAACAAGCTAAGCAGGTTCAGGCTGAATTAATAGTAGAGTTGGAGACCTCCAAGGAACACTTCAGTGTTACAGCAAGTTTTTTAGTGGTACTGAATCAGTGGGAGGCACTCTTTTATGTGAGTTAGTACTGAACCAATGCCCCCACCAGGGAATTCTAAAAGACACTATAATTAGGATGCGATAAGCAGGAGTGCTCAGAAACAGAGAATGGGAGACAAAATATAGCCAATGTGGTAGCAAATGTCTTGATGTATGAAGTGGAAAAAAGCAACTGGAAAAGACAAAGCAAATTTCTGCTGCTAGCCAGAAAAAAAAGGTATATACTACCCTAAGGGGGGGTGAAACTAGGTAACCTTAAGGTCCTTTCCAACCCTAACTATTCTATTATTCTATGATAAAGAAAGATGAGTTCTGTATCACAAAATATTTTCTTACTTTTACCAGGCAGGCAGTATTTGCCCATCTGCCTCTATGTCTCTAGATCAGTTCTTTTCTCCTTTTCCTAGTATAATCATCAAGCAGCTAAAGCTATCTCTAATACCAAATATATCTCATTCTCTGGCTAGATTATATTTTCATTAAATTTAAGAGAAAGTAAGCGCTGACCATAAAAATTTAGAGAAGTTGCTGCCCTAAACACATTCTGCATCAAATGCACAGGCAAATCTCCAGAACTCAACAAGGAACCTCCTGTGGAAAATGCTGGGAAAATTGCAAAGTGTGTGTTACTCTAAGATTGAATTGATACATTAACAGCAGAAGACAAGAAATGGTGGGTAAAAAAACAAAATAAATGATGTGATAGTCCCTGAAAGGCAGTAAGTAGAATCAGTAGATAGAGCTTCCATTAATGTTTCAGGAAGGCAGGGAGGGGGAGAGAGTTATTATTTATGTTAGGGATAGGTTGGAGAGTACTGAACTTTGTCTGGGGACAGGTGAGAAGTCGACAGAGAGTTTGTGGGTCAGGGTTAAAGGGAGAGCAGCATTGAGAGACATTATAGTAGGGATCTGCTATGGACCGCCTAATCAAGAGGACTCTGTGGATGAACACTCTATAGACAGATAGGAACAGCTTCATGCTCACAGGCCCTTGTTCTCATGGGGGACTTCAGCCACCCTGATATCTGTTGGAAGGATGATACGGCCCGGCACAAGCAATCCAGGAAGTTCCTCGATTGTGTGGAAGACAGCTTCCTCCTGCAAGTAATAGAGGAGCCGACAAGGAGAGGTGCCATGCTTGATATCGTCCTCACCAACAGGGAAGGACTGGTTGGAAATGTGACGTTACAGGGCAGCCGTGGTTGCAGCAATCATGAGATGGTCGAATTCGAGATCCTCAGGGCAGTGAGAAGAGCGCGCTGCAAGCTCACTGCCCTGGACTTCAAGAGAGCAGACTTTGGATTCTTCAGGAACCTGCTCAGTGAGGTTGCATGGGATAGAGCCCTAGAGGGCAGGGGAGCCTAAGACTCTTGGTTGATATTCAAGGATCACCTGCTACAAGCTCAAGAGTGTTGCGTCCCAGCTAGAAGAAAATGCGGCAGGAGGGCCAGGAGACCTCCTTGGATGGATAAGGAGCTGCTGAGAAATCTTAGAGGGGAAAAAGAGGCTTATAAGAGGTGGAAGCATGGACAGGCAGCCTGGGAAGAATACAGGGATGTTGTCTGGGAAGCTAGGGTCCAAGTTAGGAAAGCTAAGGCCCAGCTAGAATTAAACTTGGCTAGGGATGTGAAAGATCATAGAATCATCGAAAAGTTAGGGTTGGAAAGGGTCTTAAGATCATCTAGTTCCAAACCCCCTGCCAGGGGCAGGGACACCTCACATTAAACCATGCCACCCAAGGCTATGTCCAACATGGCCTTGAACACCGCCAGCGATGGAGCATTCACAACTTCCCTGGGTAACCCATTCCAGTGCCTCACCACCCTCACAGTAAAGAATTTCTTCCTCATATCCAGTCTAAACTTCCTTTGTTTTAGTTTGAACCTGTTACCCCTTGTCCTATCACTACAGTTCCTCATGAGGAGTCCCTCCCCAGCATCCCTATAGGCCCCCCTTCAGATACTGGAAGGCTGCTATGAGGTCTCCATGCAGCCCTCTCTTCTCCAGGCTGAACAGCTGCAACTTTCTCTGCCTCTCTTCTTATGGGAGGTGCTCCAGTCCCATGATCATCCTCGTGGCCCTCCGCTGGACTTGTTCCAGTACTTCCATATCCTTTTTATGTTGAGGACACCAGAACTGTACACAATACTCCAAGTGAGGTCTCACAGGAGCAGAGTACAGGGACAGGATCACCTCCCTCAACCTGCTGGTGACACTCTTTTTGGTGCAGCCCAAGATACGGTTGGCTTTCTGGGCTGCGCGCGCACACTGCTGGCTCATGTTCATTTCGTCATCAACCAAAACCCCCATGTCCTTCTCTGCAGGACTGCCCTGTATCTCTTCTCTGCCCAACTTGTAGCTGTGCCTGGGATTGCTCTGACCCAGCTGTAGGCCCTTGCACTTGGCATGGTTAAACTCCATCCGGTTGGCATCAGTGTGTCATAAGGAGAAGGGATTCTATAGGTACACTGGGAATAAGAGACAGACTAGGAACAACATGGGCACTCTCCAGAAGCTGTCAGGAGAACTGGCTACCCTGGATTTGGAGAAGACTGAGGTTCTTAAGGACTTCTTTGCCTCAGGCTTCACTTGCAAATGCCCTGACCACACCACCCAAGTCTTGGAAGGCAGACACAGGGTCCGTGAGATTGAAGACCCTGGGCCCACTATAGGAGAGGGTCTGGTTTCCGACCATCTAAAGAACATGCATACACACAAGTTCATGGGACCTGATGAAATCCATCTGCAGGTCCTGAAGGAGCTGGCAAATGAAGTTGCTAAGCCACTGTCCATCATATTTGAAAAATCATGGTTGTCAGGTGAAGTTCCCGATGACTGGAAAAAGGGAAATATAACCCCCATTTTCAAGAAGGGGAAAATGGATGAGCCAGAGAAGTGCAGACCAGTCAGTCTCACGCCTGTGCCTGGCAAAATCTTGGAGCGGATTCTCCTGGAAGGCATGCTGAGGCACATGAAAAACAACAAGGTGGTTGGTGACAGCCAGCATGGCTTCACTAAGGGGAAATCCTGTCTGACCAATTTGGTGGTCTTCTATGATGGGGCCACAGAACTGATGGACAGGGGTAGAGCAACTGATGTCATCTACCTGGACTTGTGTAAAGCGTTTGACACTGTCCCACACAACATCCTTGTCTCTAAGTTGGACAGATATCAATTTGATAGGTGGACCACTTGGTGGATAAAGAACATGCAAAGAGTTGTGCTCAATGGTTCAATGTCCAGCTGGAGATGAGTAATGAGTGGTGTCCCTCAGCGATCAGTGTTCAGACCGGTCTTGTTCAACATCTTTGTCGGTGACACAGACATTGGGATTGAGTGCGCTCTCAGCAAGTTTGCTGGTGACACCAAGCTGTGTGATTTGGTTGATACACTGGAGTTATGGGGTGCCATCCAGAGGGACCTTGACATGCTTGTAAGGTGGGTTGATGCCAACCTGATGGAGTTTAACCATGCCAAGTGCAAGGTCCTACAGCTGGGTCGGAGCAATCCCTGTCATATTTACAGGTTGGGCAGAGAAGAGATTCAGAGCAGCCCTATGGAGAAGGACTTGGGGGTGTTGACTGATGAGAAAACAAACATGAGCGGGCAGTGTGCGCTTGCAGCCCAGAAAGCCAACCGTATCCTGGGCTGCACCAAAAGGAGCATGACCAGCAGGTTGAGGGAGGTGATCCTGCCCCTGTACTCTGCTCTTGTGAGACCTCACTTGGAGGATTGTGTACAGTTCTGGTGTCCTCAATATAAAAAGGACATGGAACTGTTGGAACAAGTCCAGCAGAGGGCCACGAGGATGATCATGGGACTGGAGCATCTCCCGTATGAAGAGAGGCTGAGAAAATTGGGGTTGTTCAGTCTGGAGAAGAGAAGGCTGCGTGGAGACCTCATAGCAGCCTTCCAATATCTGAAGGGGGCCTCTAGGGTTGCTGAGGAGGGACTCTTGATTAGGGACTGTAGTGATAGGAGACGGGATAATGGGTTCAAACTTAAACAGGGGAAGTTTAGATTGGATATAAGGAAGAAATTCCTTACTGTTTGGGTGGTGAGGCACTGGAATGGTTTTCCCAGGGAAGTTGTGAATGCTCCATCGCTGGCGGTGTTCATGGCTGGGTTGGACTGAGCTTGGGTGGCATGGTTTAGTGTGAGGTGTCCCTGCCCCTGTCAGGGGCATTGGAACTAGATGATCTTCCGGTCCTTTCCAACCCTAACTATTCGATGATTCTATGAAATTTCTGGTTAAAATTTTTAGGCAGCAGCAGCTCTTATCTGAGTGTGGCACACTGTAGATTTTAGCTAGAGATGTTGAAACAGGGACGTTTCCTAAAATCGGAGATATCTGATAGATTATCGGTTTATAAACATTAGTTTTCTTTATTGATTTGCAGAATATGTACTATGAAAAATAGGCTGCGTCCCTCTGTATTACGATAGGTAGTGTGCAGAGCTAACAGTATTGCTTAGGCAGACATAGCATTAAAAATTGTCTTTGTAACTGAGTGTTGTATCATGCCAGGAGATTAGGTTCACCAGAGCACTGCCTATTCAAATGCATTTCTCCGTCTTTTTCTTGTGAAATAATAATCCTTACATTTCTTACTGCTCCTTCTGGCACTCACACAGTTTGTGGCCATGCTGGTCAGGCAGAGAGTGATCACCCAACAATGATCAGAAAAGCTGGCATATGGGATAAGAACTGAAGTTCTGCCCTGAATGGGGTCCTGCACATTTAATAGTCCCTGAAAACACACAAGAATGTTTCCCACTGAGTCATGGATGGCTGGCAATGCCAATGAGAAAATAGCAATGGAAATTAATACAATTTGCCGGTATTAAAAAATATGAAATCCTGTAAGAAAGATTCCCAGTAACAGTTTCAAAAAAAGAGCAATCTGCATCATCATAAAAGTTACTTCTCAGTCAGACTCTGCATAATACTTAACGAGACACTTGCATTCTCCAGTAAAAGCCTATGGATCATAGATTCTGGTTCTAAATCTTAGTAAATACATTTTGCCATGATGGGTAAGTTACACCTCCAGCTAGTTAATCAAATGAATGCTGCAGGTAGCAGAGCAAAGAACATGAAGAATCTTTAAAATTGTAAGTGATTTGTGCAAGATACATAAAATAGACCAGTTCTTCCCCCATCATCATCAGTAAACAATTTGCTTGTTTGCATTAGCTGTTATTCGAGCTTGGTTAATTTTCTCAAACAGTAAAGGTATTCAAGACATCCGTATACAGCTGACAGCAGGTGTATATAAGACTTGTGCCATTCTGAAGAAGCATCTAAAGCCCCATAGATGGCATGTCAGCACTAGGTGCTGATGAGGAAGCACCAGCTCTATGAAACTATAAAATCCTTCATCACATATGGAGAAAGATTCATAGTGAAAATGAACTTATAATTTCCTTATAGAAGTGCACTAATGGTATAATAAGCTGCCAAGGAAAGAAATCTGATCACCTTAGCAACTGCTCTGGCCTGAAAATTTCTAAATCTGAGGATTAGGAACGTATTTTCAAGGATAGTTCCAATTGATTCACATAGCCGTTTACTCTCTCCCTCTCTTGACTTTTCTCTGCCATTGCCCAATTTTCCTTATCACGGTTCACTTCTGTGTAAACAGTGTTCATATGCCTGTGCTGTGAGCAGGCCAACTCCACCACATAATGACAAGCAGTTTCCCTTCTGACTTTGAGTATAAAAATTAATTATATGTTTAGCTCTTCACAGTTACTCATGATAAAGACTAGGTATTTCAGAATTTATACAAATGTAAAACCCACCTTACTATGCTCTGACTTGCTTTGCATATGTCATTGCTCCTACTGCCCCACTAATTTAATTGTACTATTCACACAAAAAAATGATGCCAACATTTAAATCCCTTTCTTTCAGTAGGCATAAATGCCAGTGAAAGAACACTGACTTCAGGTTAATTTCTATTTAAAAAAATGTACTTAGCTTCCCCAGAGGTCTTAAATAGGTAGATAACATTACTACAGAGAATCCCTGAATCTATAAAGAATTTTTACCAGCAAATTCTCATGGGCTTTTATACCACATTGCAGAATCTTTCCCTGCTCAGTGCAAAGGTCTGTTAATGTTACTGTTGTCAGACCTTCTTTTTGTTCTTTAAGAAGGATAATTTGCTCTTCTTTTTCTCACAACAATTAGTACCTCTTCTTACCACAGAAGTAACTCAGTAATGCTTAATTCTTCATTCTTCATGCTGGGACCACATTTACAGATCAATGCAGAAGTATCAGAAACAGAGTAAGGATTAATTTTTGGGTATGACTACACTGGAAAGCTGGTAAGCTGTTGGCATATTCCATGCTTTATTTTGGCCCATGGTCTTTAGCAGTCTCCCAGACAATGCCCAGCCAGGGTTCAGGAATTAGCACAAGCCAGACAGAATTCCCAAAGGCAATTTGGATACAGTCACCCTCTTTCAGATGGGAACTGAGTTTAGATGTGCAAACAAAAGCTAAGTTTTGCCAGGTTGTCTTACCATCTGGAGTCATTAATTTACTAGAGTGGACATAAATAGCATATGTGCCAAAACATTATAAAAGTTTCAAATATATATATTAGGTACTAGAATGAATGGGGTTTGGTATAGATACAGTTGAGTAATGCTTATAGCTTCTTCCAGGTTTGGTGATGAATTCACACCATTAACCTGTATAAAATGAATTTAGGATCCTTGGCCAAGTTAATAGGCCTGCACAACTGGACAGGCAGAACAGTCAGGCAAGAAGCAGCTCTGAACTAGCCTTTGTCTCCTCTGTACTCCTTGGACATAACCTGTACTTGATTGTTGCAACAACTCTCTTTAAAACATAAATTCTTTTGCACTCATGTCCCCTGCACACTCATTCAACAGCAAGGTATCATTTATCCCTTATAACACATATTAATTAATCCAATATGCTAACTAATTCTTATTGTTCAAAAACTATATACAATGAAGCAAAGTTTCATAATTTTAGGTGAGCGTTAAGTCTAATACATAACTTGGATTAGTTGTGGACAGGCCTAAGCTACTCAGCTGACCTCTATGGGATTGCTTCCTCGAACTAACAGTGACCTTGGCAATAATGAAGAAAACTGTATTTTCACAGGGATAAAAACTCTTGAGCCATCTACTACATTTTCTGGACACAAGCAAGTTATATTTTTATCAGTAATATCACAGTATTTTGTGTTGTCTTTTTGTTCTTAAGCTAATAAACTGATGGCTTCCAAACTGACATAAGTCTCAGTTTCTAACTCTATTTCCAGGCTATTTCAGCAGTGCAGTGATTTGTTCCTTTCTCTAAGGATTAATTTTTGGGTAAGATAAAAATTTCATAGAGCGTCTAAGTACTTAATTCATAAACACCTTGAACAGATATTCTGAAGATGTGCCAATATGATTTTTTTTCATACTTACATCAGGGATACTTTTTTAAGAAACAGGCTACTTTAGTACTGGCAAGACAGGTTTAATGATGACTGTGAAATTGTGGAGTAACTGAACGTCTTACCATTTTTACTATCTACTTGTGCCTACTAATCACATCTCATGAATCAGAATCACCATCAAACTGTCCTTATTCTTTTTTAAGGAATTTACTATACATAATGTGATCATCTGGTCTTCTGATTCTTTCCAGATCATGCATTATTACATGTGACTTCAGAAAAGAACTACTTTAAATATTTAATTTTAAAAAAATCACTCTAAAGAGAGAAGCAACTGATAACATGTGATGGACTTTGTAAGTCTTGGATTGGCTTTGTCTTTTTCACCCTTTCTGTAATAACCCTGGTAAAAGTACATGAGAAGAAAGGATTCAGAAATAAAATACATGTATTTTTGTCATATATGAAATGGGATAAATTAACTTTTTCTTAAAACCTTATCACTGACAAGTCTCTTTAGAGCATTTTAGGTGCAGAAATTACTACAGTGTTTTATGGAAGCCTTCTCTACCAGTCAAAGCAAATAATCTCTTCATGACTTATGAATGCTTTCTGCTGCAGTGTGCCAGGAAAAGGCTTTGTCAACATGTGATCTTTGCTTTCTTTATTCAACACAAATATCTTATCTCCAGCCACATTTGGCATTTCAAGCATTAAACATAATACTGAATATAAATCGGGCAATGGAGCCAAAAATTTGTCTCATGGGAACCACCTTAAAGGGAATTTTTAACAGGAAAGAATATTTTGGTCCTAAGGCATACTCAAAACTTGTGTAGGTGTAGAATTATTATTAAGATTTAGAATAGTTCACATAGTGTTCAGAGAGGTATCTCCAGCAAAGCTTGTTTGAGTCCTAGAAGAAGCCAAACAGTGGGGTTGTTCTCTGTATAGACTCAACTAGGTCCTAACCTGGGTTAATCAGCTTTATTGAGAATGTTAATAATAGTGATAATGCTCATGAATGTGTTTGGGTTTTCTTCTCTCATTGGTCAGACAGATCACTTCATCTGGTAAACTTGGAACAACTGCTCTTAATTCATGCTTTGTTTTGAAGTTTGCTGCTTCTGTTTCAGTCATATAGTGCCATGAGTTTATCTAGAGAAAAATGACTGTTTTCTCAACTATTTCAGTAAGTGCAATAAAAATTAGTACTTGACCATGCAAAACTTGGATACTAGAAGACAATCCTTAATTCTAAAGATACTTTCCATAGACAATATATAGAGAATATAGAAGGTGAGTATCACCACTTGCAAGTATTTTCCCAGATCTGGTCTCAGGAATTGAACAGGCAATATGATTCACTAATAGTCAGCAAGATACTAGGTATAATGAAAGTGAGCTTTATTCCTGTGCTGCCTTTACTTTTATGCAACATTGAACATAGTAATTTTTGAAACCTTAGTTTTTCGTACATTTTTAATATGCAGCACTATTATCAGATGACAGCCTTCCAGTCTTGTTGGTTTATCAAGCCATTTATGTGCAATTAAATTTTAAATGTGTGCATTTTCTGTCATATTGAAACAAGACACACCACAGCCCCTAAGGCTGCCTTAAATTCAAGAGCCTGTTTTATGTAGTGCATTGTTTTACCCAGGAGTCTGTGAAGCTCACAAGTATAATTACATTTCACTAATCAGAGGTCCAGAAACATGAATTGTTTTGCTCTTAACATTTATCCTTGATAGTTATTCCCTACAGAAATATTAATCCAGAATAGATGTTTTATTAATAATCTCAACTATGAGATAAAAATATACCACTGTGCTACGGGCATTTTCACCCTATAAGAAAAAAATCTGCCAAATTATTATAACAGCAATATTGTGATATTATGGTGTTTTTATAGAATAGTCAATACATTTGTTACAGGTATATTCCCACAATATTGTGAAGTCAACAAGTATATGTTTATACCATTTATTTCTTACAAAGATTCTTCTATATTTCATATTTATTCATGCTCGGATGAATCTCTTCACCCAGCTAGTTTATTAGAATTACAGGTGAGTGAAGCCATAAATTTCTACATGGCTCCATTCTGAACAGTCTATGAAACACAAGATTGGAAGCACAAAATAAAGTGAGGAGAATCATGTCATGCTCTACTGGGAGACGTATTTTACTCTTCAGCAGCATATTAAAAACAAATGTTTTAGAAATTGAAGCAAAGCATACAGTACCATCTTCCCATGAGATATATTCCACTGCCTAGAGAAGAATTTTCCTCTTGGCAGTGTGTATCAGAAATGGCAAGTTAAACAGTTTAATCTCTTTAGCATTAAATTTTCCAATTCAGAAAAAAATTTAAAAATTCTATCATATTTTTAGGGGTTTTAACCAATAATTTTAATGCACAAGGGCAAGATTGATAATTTTTCCCCAAAATAAGTAATTTAGGCTATTGAAATGTAATGATTTCGTTATGTAATTTTATCAGTATATTTACAATGCATTGTCTCTCTAGTTCCTAGACAAATAATCAAATTAAATTGGAAAGATAAATCCAGAGAAGGTTGAAAAGCAATTTTGTTTGAAGAAAACCGCTCATAGCATATATATATCATATAGTTTATATGGTACAGTTCCCCCCACCCGTATTTGTTTAACAAAATACCATTAGCAGACTACTTCAACGCTGAAAAAAGGGCACAATCAGTGCTCTTACCAGGAGAACCTTCTTGAAGATCATAAAATCATAGAATAGCTACGGTTGGAAAGGACCTGAAGATCATCTAGTTCCAAACACCTGACAATGGGCAGGGACACCTCATACTAAACCATGTCATTCAAGGCTCTGTCCAACCTGGCCTTGAGCACTGCCAGTGAAAGAGCATTCAGAGATTCCTTGGGCAACCCATTCCAGGGCCTAACCAACCATACAGTAAAGAACATCTTCCTTGTATCCAATCTAAACTTCCCGTGTTTCAGTTTTAACCCGTTACCCCTTCTCCTGTCACAACAGTCCCTAAAGAAAAGTCCCTCCCCAGCATCCCTATAGCCCCCCTTCAGATACTGGAAGGCTGCTAAGAGGTATCCACGCCGCCTTCTCTTCTCCACTCTGAACAGCCCCAACTTTCTCAGCCTCTCTTCATATGGGAGGTGCTCCAGTCCCATGATCATCCTCGTGGCCCTCCTCTGGACTTGTTCCAGCACTTCCATGTCCTTTTTATGTTGAGGACACCAGAACTGTGCACAATATTCCAAGTGAGGTCTCACAAGAGCAGAGTAGAGGGGCAGGATGACCTTTCTTGACCTGCTGGTCATGCTCCTTTTGATGCAGCCCAGGATACGGTTGGCTTTCTGGGCTGCGTGCGCACACTGCCGGCTCATGTTCGTTTTCTCATCGACCAACACCCCCAAGTCCTTCTCCATAGGGCTACTCTGAATCTCTTCTCTGCCCAACCTGTGGCTGTGCCTGCTTTTCCTCTGTCTCAGGTGTAGGACCTTGTACTCGGTATGGTTAAACTTCATGAGGTTGGCATCAGCTCACCTCACAAACATGTCAAGGTCCCTCTGGATGGCATCCCTTAACTCCAGAGTATCAACCGAATCACACAGCTTGGTATCATCTGCATCTTATGACCACCATGCTTGCAGTTCTATAGTGTTGACTATAGAAGAAGTTACACATCCTATGAATTTCATACTCCCCAGATTAAGAATTCATAGATTTCATTAGGGAAAAGCTGTCCAAGTCGAACAAACATTCACACTGATCATTGAAAAGATATTGCTGGGAAAAGGGAATGTAAGGAACAGCTGATTACTAGTCATACAACTGATTTTCTATAAAGTAGGAAATATAATATACTATTAGTATATTATAATCTGAAAGTATATGAGCTGGTTTAGTTTTAAGAACCCTAAGGGTTTTCTTAAGTAAATAATTGACATGCATATGAGATAAAAAGGATTTTGATCTTTATTTGTCTGCTGCTCAGTGCATCAAAAACTGCTTGACCCAAAGTTTTCTCAATTTTAGGAAATTAAATACATTTAGATCCACGGTTTTGTTCCCCATTTTTTTTTCAGAATTATATATAAGAATTGCATGCAGTGTTTTTTTCACATGCTTAGCCTAGAAAAACAAAGTATTTATTTTTACAGCAATTATTAGTTGTAAAGAGATTATTAAGCAAATATTAAATGGGTAATAAAAGGAATAGTCTTGAAAGACTTTTTACAAGGGCATATAATGACAGAAAAAGTGGTAATGGCTTCAAGCTGGAAAAGATTTAGATTAGATATTGGGAAGAAATTCTTTACTATGGTGAGATATTGGAGCACGTTGCCTAGAGAAGTTGTGGATGCCTTGTCCATGGAAGTGTTCAAGGTCAGGTTGGAAAGGGCTTTGAGCAAGCTGGTCTAGTGGAGGGTGTCCCTGGTCATGGCTGGGGGTTTGAAACCAGGTGATCTTTAAGGTCTCTTCAACCCAAACCATTCTATGACAATGGTAATGATAATATTGAATTAAATAATGGTTTTAACAAGACTGTGCTATTTATAGTAACACATACTCAGGTTCAATAATACAATCTGCAATGACCCTGTGTCTTGTGTACCCTGGTCCTGAGTGATTGACAGCTGATGACATGGGATCAAAATATCAAAAAGGTTGAAAACATTAGACTAAAAGTCTAAATTTTCTAATAAGGATAATACCTAAACAAACTAAAACATTTTGAAATGTTACCTTCTAAAATCTCCATCAGTCACTAGAACAGTCCTCATAATGATGACTTCTGATACAATTCTTCATGCTTGAATATCTGTAACTTGAAATTTGTCTTCTCAGAATGTAATATAGAACTACAGATCTTAATTTTTGTAAGGTTCATTTGCTGCAACACCAAATTTTCAGAAGCTCTAAGAAAGCATAATTGTAGAAGACAGTGAACTCTTGAAATAAGTATTCAATGGAGAAATATGTTGATTGTTAAAATAATCATCTCCTTCCATAGTTAGGGCATTGAAAGAGACCAGTGTTCTTGTTCTTCACTGATTTACACCTTAACTGTGTAAGAAGGTAAGCAGTTTCAATCTAAGACTTTAACAGTTGCTGTCATTTGGTTGTTGCTGGAGTGCTTATCTAGCAGGTAAAAAGAGTGAAGCTAGGTCCTTTTATCAAACCACAGAGATTTGGCTCTCTTACAGATTCAGGCAGTTGCACCCATGTATATTCCTAAAACTGTGTTAAGAATTCTTTGCAGTGGCTGATTAAACTTGTAAGAATAGAACATTTATTTATTCCTCTGTTCTTAAAGTTACAACCTAGAACAATAATCGGAATTGAAGGAGTTGGTAATTAAGATCAATTATAAACATTTCAAAGGGCAAGGAGAAGATAAATGATCAGTTCAGCTTGGTAACTTCAAGCAGAGTAGTGGAACAGGCAACATCTTCCTCTTACCTTTGCTGACAAAGGTGAACCAGCATCTGGAAAAATTACTAGCATAAATTTCAGCAGCTAAAGACTTCATATGCAAGGCAAGAAGGGACTTCTGTGAATAGCAGTATTGACAAATTTTGGTGTCTGAATTGATTCTTGGTGCCTAAATCCCTATTATGATTCTAGTACTTAGGTTTTAGCTAGAAAACTTGTATAGCAGTATTAATAATGCAGAAAGAATTCACAGAAGTCTTTTGAGTTTTAATTAGAAATTGCAGAATGCTTTGAAGTTGTATATGTGTAACATTATTAATAACAAGATAGCAATTATTTAAAGGCAAAATACTTTTTGTCCTTTTATTTTGAAGACTTAATTTGTAATTGTTTATTGCAAAAATTTATTAATGAATTTACAACCTTTAAGACAAGGGAGGTGAGCTGACGATTTGCTGAATCTATTCTTCTGAAGAAAAGTTTATAAAGAATAGAAGAGGTATAAATAAAAGCTTATCCTATTAATCATAAAGAAAAAAACAAATGATTAAGGCTGATTATACTTAGGACAATAAAGAAACC
Source organism: Ara ararauna (assembly GCA_028858755.1). Lineage (NCBI taxonomy): Eukaryota > Metazoa > Chordata > Aves > Psittaciformes > Psittacidae > Ara > Ara ararauna. The sequence continues at coordinate 43,259,662 of CM054379.1, read as the reverse complement.
TATAAGATTTTCAAGAAATTCTCCTAGAAACAACTTGGGAGGGGATGGGGGGGGCAAAAAAAAACCCAAATAAATAACAGTGAAGGGAAATTTACTTCCACAAGATGCTGAAGAACTATGATAAGCTTTCCTCAACCTTCTGTATTTTTTTTGTTGTTCCTTACATACACATCAAAATTCTAGAGTAAGTTCACTACTCCCATGCACAGAACAGCCACAGTAGTAGTTTGACAGTGTTGATTTCCTCCATGACATGAGCTCTGAGCAGACACCTGCAGCCAAACCCCGTAAGCTGGAGTAGTACACTCAGGGCCTTGTCACTCAATTCCATACCCGGCTTGGGCACATATCAACAGTCTTACATACAGCAGCTTCCAAAGACACAAAACTTAGGTCTGTGATTGGAATGGAAATTGCAGCACAGTCCCACATGCAGCTGGCCTACAGTTATATGAGCTCTGGGGTGTATGGCAGGATGCCCCAGAAAGTAACTGCAGACAGTCATGAGATTGAGTTTAATAGGAGTTTGAGTTTAATAGGAGTTTGAGTTTAATTAAGTTTAGTGACTCTGAAATATTCAGAGCCATTGCAACTGAGTTTGATATGAAGTAAAAAGTAAATCTTCAAAGTATGAACACTGAGACTAAGACATCAAGAAAGTATATGAAGTAAGCATTAACATTTTTAATCAGAAGAACTTCTAAGAAAGAAGAACCTATTTTATTTACTTGAACTTTTTTTGAAGCTCTTATCTTCTCTCTGTGCTCTTCATAGATGCTTCTACATTAGCATTTTAGACCAAATCCTAGTGTGTTTTTGAAAAAAATTTCCAGTCATACCCACTTCCTTACACCTCCTACTCTACACAACCTGGAGTTAAGAGTCCTTTCAGAATGAAATGCATTTCTTACAGACAAACTAATAAACTCTCAATGCGTGCAGATCATGAGTTTTTGGTGCATGGAATCAAGATAGAACTGGTCCAAAGGAATTTCTGAAATGCATATAATGTGGATTCTTGGTCCTCAGCATCAATTGTTCCACTTTACATATTCATTTCAATCAGTCTGTGTTATGCGGCAATAAACCATGTATAATTTTAAAAAATTCTTCAGATGATGTGTTTCTCAGTATCCATGCTAGAACCAAGAATAATACCCACCTTACAAGGACACTGTTAACATGCATTTGCAGTGCTGCTTCCTCTCAGCTTCCCTGACACCTTTCAGCCTAGTAAGAGCGTCCCGCAACTCAGCCACCTGCTGCAGGAAGACCTCCACCAGGAGCACAGAGTGCAGCTCTGCCCATTGTGCACCCTCCTCTCAAGGGAGCAGTGCAGGCACTCACTACACGCCGAGCTCTGCACTGCAGCCTCCCTTCCAATCATCTCTGTCTGGGTGCCTACACTGGCCACCGCCGGGGGCAGCCAGAGCAGAGCTCCCAGACCGAGCCCTGGTCATACGGCAAGTGCTCACCATTCCGCTTACCATCCCACTCTCCTGCCCACGCGAACTGCCACGTAAACTGCCTTGGACCCGGCCTGGTCGCTCGCCCTCCTTGGGGCAGGTTTTTAACCACTCAGGGCTGGTGTCGCTCTTCCTGGCGCTGCCCCCTCTGAGTCAGCTGCTCGCGTCCGCTGAGCTGCCGGCCACTGGGCAAGTCCTGTCAAGGACTTGAGGCTCCCTCGGTGCCTGTTGCTGCTCCGAGTTGAAGCTCCTGGATGAAGAGCCTCCACCCGAAAAGGTGCGCTGCAGGCGTCCCCTCTTGAGACAAACCACCTCAGCAATGGGCCGGAAATGGCTGATGATGCCTGTATTGAATCTGCTGCCTCTCCTCCTGGCGCCGCCCCCTCTGAGTCAGCTCCTCGCATCCGCTGAGCTGCCAGCATCTGGGCAAGTCCTGTGAAGGACTTGAGGCTGCCTCGGTGCCTGTTGCTGCTCTGAGTTGAAGCTCCTGGACGCAGAGCCTCCCCCCAACCAGGCACGCTGCAGGTGTCCCCTCTCGAGACAGTCACCCCAGGGAAGTTGTGAATGCTCCATCGCTGGTGGTGTTCAAGGGTGGACTGGATAGAGCCTTGGGTGGCATGGTTTAGTGTGAGGTGTCCCTGCCCCTGGCAGGGGGGTTGGAACTAGATGATATTCAGGTCCTTTCCAACCCTACCTATTCTATGATTCTATGATTCTATGAAGTCAATGGGGAATGGAGGTTATTTTTCAGAATTATGCTTTAAAGCATACAGGAGTAAAACCAAATCTCGATTCTGATATTAGGTATTGTAAGAGCTATTGGATTATATAACACTGAATCAATAACCCTTTCATCCACCAACAGCCTGTTTCAGAAGTTTTCATATTTTTGTGTTCTATGTGCTTTTGCCTCTCAGTTTGCTTCTTAGGCCCATTTTCCCTATGTAGTTTTGCATCTCCAGTCAACCATTTCCTTCCTTAATATGCTACATAATTTCTGAATGAAGTATTGTCGTGGTTTAAGCCGTAAATCACGCAACCCATTCTCTCACTCACTCTCCTCTTTTTCTTCCCCCCGCTCCTGGAGAGATGGGAAGGAGAAACAAAAGAATGCAACTCCCACAGGTTGAGATAAGAACAGTTTAGTAACTAAAGTATAACACAAGACCACTACTGCTACCACCAGTAATAATAATGACAAGGCAAATACAAGGAAAGAATACAATCGCTCACCAGCTATACCAAGCCCAACTAAGCAGTGCACCCCCACCCTTCCTGGTCTCTGCTCTCTGTTTTACATCCTGGGCATGACGTGCTGTGCAATGGAATACCCCTTTGGCCAGTTTGTGTCAGGTGTCCTGTCGCTGCTTCCTCCCGGCTTCCCCTCCTCCCTGGCAGAGCATGAGACTCAGAAAGTCCTTGGTCAGACCAAAACATTACCAAGCAGTAACTGAAAGCACTGGTGTTATCAGCGCTGTTCCCAGGCCCAAAATCAAAAACACAGCACTGCACCAGCTACCAAGAAGGAGAAAAATGACTGCTGCTGCTGAACCCATGACAAATATTCAGAAGTGCTCTTTATGAATATACCAATGAAGTTGTCTTCATCAGAAAAATCCAACTTCTCACGAATATTTTTCCTTACTGAAAAATATTCTGATTTTGAAAAATTGTCTTGAAAAGAAAGACTCCTTCAGCCCAGTCTCAAAATAGAAATAAAACACCTTAAAAAAGGAGGAGAATCAAATCCAAACATGCTTTTGTGTCTTTGTTTCCAGTGTCATTTGTGACACAACTACTTGGTGAGGAAATTCCCTATTTTGTCAACTTGAGTAAATTTGAAGTCATGTTCATCAAGTAGATTTACTCGATTGACCTCAAAGGTAACAATTATGGTGCTATGTGGTGCTATAACTGAATTGTTAGTTTAGTGAGACTTTGCTAATGCCACCACTCTTATTTCTTACCTACTTCACATTTACTGTGAAATAACGTATCTTCAGTGAGTATCCAGTGAAAATGAGCTCAGTTCCAGGTTATGGGATGTCTATGCCAAAAGACATAAACATTCCCTGATGAACTGGCTTGCTGATGATCCAGTGCCTACACCACTAGACTATTGGCTATTTGAATTGATGGGATTCTTTAATTTTTGTCTTTGTAGAAATGATAATGCACCAGGACCATTCTCTGGTACTACAGTCAAATGGGCAAACAATGCTAAGTAGAGGGAGACAATCACCTCCTTCCCACAAACTGGGGAACTCTATCTCCTACAACAGTTTTGTCAATGGAAGTAAATTTAGAATATTGTTTCTACTGAAAAAAAAAATGTGGACAGTGGGGTTTTTAACTTCTTATTTCATGGATATGGATTAAAGTCACAGTCCTATGAGTCTTCCAATAAGTTTCACAGGTAAAACTGAAGAAACATTGAACTGCAAGAGGAAAATGGGAGTAAATACCTGGAGAAGGAGTGGGGCAGAAACTGAAATATTTTCTGCTGCAAACAGTGTTGAAAAATTGAGTTATAGCCTGAGTCAGTTGGTACTCTAATCAAAGCATTATCAGAAAGCAGGGATTATCGTAAAAGGAAAGAAAAAAAGGTTCAATTTTTCTTCCTTAAGTTGGGATTTGCATTCACACATTTAGAATTCATTAGAATCTGAGCTATAATATTAAAAATTATGCTTTGCAACCAAGCTTGTTTTATTGTTTAGTCTGTCCTTTTGGCAAAGTCTAACTTTGGAGGCTTATTGCACTCACTTTTCACTCTCTTTATTCAGATGTGAACTATATACAATATGAAGCAATAGAGAAGCAGATCTAAAAAGCCTAGATGAATTTTGATTGATTTTTTTTGAGCTTGCTTTATTACAAGACAGCTACATTTTTACCAGTTCTGCTTCTGACCAAGTAAACAATTCATTCTCCCTCAAGGATCAAGATATAAATAGTCTGTCAGAAAAAGACAACATATTAGAAATGTATCTCTCTGTTATACTTAATCATAGAATCATAGAATAGTTAGGGTTGGAAAGTACCTTAAAATCATCTAGTTCCAATCCCCCTGCCAGGGGCAGGGACATCTCCCACTAAACCATGCCACCCAAGGCTCTGTTCAACCTGGCCTTGAACACCGCCAGCGATGGAGCATTCACAGCTTCCCTGGGAAACCCATTCCAGTGTCTCCCCACCCTTACAGTAAAGAATTTCTTCCTCGTATCCAACCTAAACTTCCCCTGTTTAAGTTTGAATCCATTACCACTTGTCCTATCACTATAGTCCCTCATGAAGAGTCCCTCCTCAGCATCCCTAGAGGCCTTCTTCTGATATTGGAAGGCTGTACAGGCTTTAAAACAAACAAAACTACCCTATTCTCTCCCCTCCTCCCCAAAACCCACAACCCCACAGAATTTACTTTTATAGAAGAGCACCATTATTTTCTGGAAGGCCTTCATGAAATGAATGCTGTCATAACAATACTCCTGAATCTTCAACAGAAGAGTCAGCTCTGACTGACCTTTGGTAGTAAAGGCAGCAAGTAGAAGGCTGTATTTCTTCAAGTGCTTAATGACAGCTTTCATATACGAGAGTAATGGTTTTACAGTAAAGTTTGGACATTGGGATCTTTTTTGAAAATAGTCCTTTTTTCTTCTTTAATGACAGTGACTGTAATGCTTATTTGTGAACTTGTATTCCCTGGACTACTCTTGTGTGGTCTCTAGAGAACATTGTTTCCCTGAGGTTCTACAGTTCCTTCTGTCTGTATTGTATCACAGGTTGCTTCTGTGCCAGCAAATTTGTTGTCTGAAGATTAGAGTTCTTTCCCGAGCAATTAGGGATGTGAAAGATGACACAAATGTATTCTATCGGTACGTTGCAAATAAAAGACAGAGTACGGACAACGTGACCACTCTCCGGAACCTATCAGGAGAACTGGCAAGCCTGGGTTTGGAAAAGGTAGCGGTTTTTAAGGTCTTCCTTGCTTCAGCCTTCACTGCAAATGCTCTGACCACACCACCCAAGTCTTGGAAGGCAGACGCAGGGACTATGAGAATGAAGACCCGAGGCCCAGTGTAGGAGAGGATCTGGTTCGAGACCATCTTAAGAACATGAATGTACACAAGTCCATGGGACCTGATGAAATCCATCTGCGGGTCCTGAAGGAGCTGGCAAATGAAGTTGCTAAGCCACTGTCCATCATATTTGGAAAATCATGACAGCCAGGTGAAGTTCCCGATGACTGGAAAAAGGGAAATATAACCCCCATTTTCAAGAAGGGGAAAATGGATGATTGTCATGGGTTCAGCAGTAGCAGTCATTTTTCTCCTTCTTGGTAGCTGGTGCAGCGTTGTGTTTTTGACTTTGGGCCTGGGAACAGTGCTGAGAACACCAGTGTTTCGGTTACTGCTTAGTGATGTTTTGGTCTAACCAAGGACTTTCTGAGCCTCATGCTCTGCCAGGGAGGAGGGGAAGCTGGGAGGAAGCAGAGACAGGGCACCTGACCCAAACTGACCAAAGAGGTTATTCCATACCACAGCACATCCTGCCTAGGATGTAAAGCAGAGAACAGAGACCCAGAAGGGTGGTGGTGCACTGCGTGGTCGGGCTGGGTGTCAGGTGGTGGGCAGCTGTATTCTCTTTCCTTGTATTTGCCTTGTCATTATTATTATTGGTGGTAGCAGTAGTGGTCTTGTGTTATACTTCAGTTACTAAACTGTTCTTATCTCAACCTGTGGGAGTTGCATTCTTTGATTCTCCTCCCCATCCACCTGGGAGCAGGGGGAAGAAAGAGAGGGGAGGGAGTGAGAGAACAGGCTGCATGATTTACAGCTTAAACCATGACAATGACCTAGGGAATTACAGACCAGTCAGTCTCACCTCTATGCCTGGCAAAATCTTGGAGCAGATTCTCCTGGAAGGCATGTTAAGGCACATGAAACACAACAAGGTGCTTAGCAACAGCCAGCATGGCGTCACTAAGAAGAAATCCTGCCTGACCAATCTGGTGGCCTTCAACGGTGGAGCTATGGAACTGATGGACAGGGGCAGAGCAGTTGACGTCATCTACCTGGACTTGTGCAAAGCATTCAACACTGTCCCACACAGCATTGAATCATAGAATCATAGAATTGTTAGGGTTGGAAAGGGTCCTAAGATCATCTAGTTCCAACCCCCTGCCAGGGGCAGGGACACCTCCTGCTAAACCATGCCACCCAAGGCTCTGTCCAACCTGGCCTTGAACACTGCCAGGGATGGAGCATTCACAACTTCCCTGGGTAACCCATTCCAGTGCCTCACCACCCTTACAGTAAAGAATTTCTTCCTTATATCTGATCTAAACTTCCCTTGTTGAAGTTTGAACCCGTTACCCCTTGTCCTATCACTACAGTCCCTCATGAAGAGTCTCTCCCCAGCATCCTTATAGGGCCCCTTCAGATATTGGAAGGCTGCTCTTTCCCTGTCCATTGATGTAGACTTCCTTTGTTTGAAACTCTTTCCATGAGGTTGCCTAGCCTGTAAGCAAAAACGCTCATGACCCACTTCGTCAGGCAGATGCTATTTCTTTCTAGGATCCTCTGACCCTGAGAAAGAGCTCCATAGTCATTAAAGTCAAATCCCTCAAGCCATGCAGAAACTCAGAATTACAGAAAGACTGAGACTGGAAGGGACTTTCTAGACATCATAGAATCATAGAATAGTTAGGGTTGGAAAGGACCTCAAGATCATCTAGCTCCAACCCCCCCTTGCCATGGGCAGGGACACCTCACACTAAACCCTGCCACCCAAGGCTCTGTCCAACCTGGCCTTGAACACAGCCAGTGATGGAGCATTCACAACTTCTCTCCCTGGGCAACCCATTCCAGTGCCTTACCACCCTTACAGTAAAGAATTTCTTCCTCATATCCAATCTAAATTTCCCCTGTTTAAGTTTGAGCCCATTACCCCTTGTCCTATCACTACAGTCCCTCATGAAGAGTCCCTCCCCAAAATCCCTATAGGCCCCCTTCAGATATTGGAAGGCTGCTATGAGGTTTCCACGCAGCCTTTTCTTATCCAGGCTGAACAGCCCCAACTTTCTCAGCCTCTCTTCTTATGGGAGGTGCTCCAGTCCCCTGATCATCCTCTTGGCCCTCCTCTGGGCTTGTTCCATATTCTCTGAATGTTTACTACTCAGGTAGAGATGAAGTGTTTCTTCTAAAAGAATTTGTTTTCTGAAAGAGTTTTTGAAAGAGCTTGTGGTCTGCTGCTCGTTGTTACATGTACGAATAGTGAAGGACAAGGTTGTACTAATTTAACTTCAGTCTTTAGAATACACATCCTACCCTGTTAAAAACTTTTGGAATAAGGAAGCTAACAATTAAAATGGAGTGATCTGTTTATCTGTGTATATGAAATGCTTGATTAAGATACTCTATGTAAGAAAATATTTTAAAAAGGAGGAAAAATATCTTCAAAGGAACAGTAAAATAATCATCTCCAATCCTGAGTTAAGCAGTTTGTTTCCTAGGGCTGGAAACAGCAGGAATTTATTTTAGAGAGTTTTGTTTGCAAGTTTTGCATCAATGAAATTTAAATTGTAAAATCTGCATTCACGAGTGTCTCGCTTGTCTTGTCAATGGGCTAGTAAAGATGTGTGAGTCAGAGAGGCAAACAACTGAGACTTGTAATTAAAATGACTCCATGGGTCATTCTCATTTAGGTGTACATGGAGTTAGAAATGAGTAAATCACAACATCCATTAGAGAATGCCAACAAGCCATAATCTTTGCATAGGTTATCACTGGATACTATGTAGTGAAATTCAACTGAACTTGATAGTGAAAAAAAGCTATCTACCTGAGGAAATACTTTTTTTTGCTACAAATGCTACCTTCAGGTGCAATAACTCATGAGCAGTATTTTGTCTCAAAGTGTTTAAAAAAGAGCTCAGCTGAGGTCTGACCTTGGTGCCATATCCTTTCTGCTGCTTAACATGTTTAAGATGTCATTTACAAAATGTGTATGAGGAATTCACATCATTAGCAGTATAGGAACAAAGCAGGGCTGATTAGTGCTGAAGGAGCCAGATTTATTTAATAAACATCAAGGTCTTCAATACAAACACCTTTTCACAAAATCAACTTTCTTGTGCATTGTCCACAAATGCAGCTGAATTGCATCTCTGGCATATTTTTTCAAGATATTTGAATTTTTAAAAACATTTAAACTAAACAAATTGCTTTGGGTTTGGTTTTGTTTCTGCATACATAACAGTACCTAAGGCTTCAGTAATAGAAATTTTGGCTTAGTTCTGCCATATAGTATGCATTAAATTTTATTTTCTAGTTAAAAATTCTTTTAAATCAATAAGCAGTTCTACTGATTGATATTACTGAAGAGACAGGAGGAATTCTCTGCTAACTTAATGTGGTGTGTTGACCATGTCTGCACTCTAGGTGTTCACCAAAACCATTCTATTCCCGCTGCAGGGAATCTCTACTCTGCTGCATGGAGCACTTCCTCTGCTCCTTCTGCACTCAACCTGGTGACTGCAGAGCTGTTTCACAGAATCATTAGGGTTGGAAGGGACTTCTGGAGATCATCTAATTCAACCCAAAACTCCCTTATTCTCACTCCTGTCTGTGGCTGAAGTTGCTGTTGTACAGCAGTTTTGCAGCTTATTTTCCCTTCTTAAACATGCTATCCACCAGGTGCTACCACCACCACTGATGAGCATGGCCTTGGCCTTGGCCAGCAGTTGGTTCATCTTGGAGCCAGGTGGCACTGGCTCTATTGGACCCAGAGAAAGCTTCTAGCAGCTTCTCACAGAAACCACTCCTGTAGTTCCCCCCGCTTCCAAAACCTTGCCATGAAAACCCAATACATTTGGTGACATACAGATGAAAATATTAATTAAAAAGTCATTCATAAAAAATGTTCTTTTTTTAACCTTATATAACTTGTTTTCCATGCCATCTCCCTTATATGCTTATACAGAAACTGATACACACCAGTTCTTTTGATTTAAAGAATCTTACTGAATTTCATGCCGATGCTTATTTGTAGTATCTTTGATGTATTATTTATTAGAGATTTTGTTTTAAGTTTGCATTCTGAGGAAATATTTCTCTCCTTCTCACAACCTATGTGAAGTACTTGTCTTTAAAAGGGATTCTGATTTTAAACAGAAGTTGTTAAAATGATATAATGGATGGGACCCTAGCTGAGAGTTGATTCCCACTCATGACTGAGAGACATAAAGTATGATTCTGACAGAGTGTATCGGATAAAGTATATATATTTATGTTCATTGTAACTATCTGCAAGAAAGAGACAGGAAAATGTAAGGGTGCATCTGTTCTATGACCTTCATACTTGGCCACACTAGGGCACCTGGCTAACACTGTCAGCACAGACAAGAGATCATGAGCAACTGGAAGTCTCCATGAGTAAACAAAAACTGGCATAACATCGGTTGCTTTTCTAAGTAGAAAAGACCTCTTGTAGCTGAACCTGACGCCTCACCTGTGGGTGGATGCACTGCACAGGAACTTTTCCAATTACATGGAATGAGCTATGACCAGCCTTCTCAGCTTGAAGAGTGGGCCTGGATGATGATTCGGTGGTAACTGGTGATGTATTTCTTCTTAATCTCTGATCTCTCTATGCAGTAATGATCTAATGCATTGCTAATTTCTCTGTTATATATATATCTATCTCCGATTCACTATATTGTACTTATTTGCTGTATATATAGATACAGATATAAACCTGATTACTGTGCTTGTTTGCTTTAGCGTGCTTATTTGCATCAGTGTGCTTGTTTAATAAATTGCATGTCATATGGCTACTGCAGGATTGTTTTGTTTAGTACCCTGCCTGTTAGCAGAACAAATGGGTTTTGTTCAGTGTGAGAAAATGCCTTTACCTTATCTAACTTAGGCTGTGAAACAGCACTGAGTCAGTTCAATAAACAGTATTTGAAGTCATATGTGTGCCACACTGTACCATTAAAATAGTTGAGGGGTTAATGGATTTCATTTTTTCTATGCAGACCATATTAGCAATGACAACGGAGTCTCTATGAATCAGGAGTAAATATACAACAGAAATAAAATGAGTACAACTGTAAATTACACAGATTCTGAAAGTTCAGACTCTCTTATTTAGAGATAAACTCAGCATCCATCTGCTTTCATAGGAGTGAAGTGCCATGGTTTGTAAAGTCCATGAGAGAAATGAAGTAGTCCTGGGTTCAACTTGTCTTTACTTGATCCTTTTCCTCTTGTATCAAGAGTTGTGTACCCTTCAGTAAAGCACTGCTTTGACCTTCATGAATAAGATATGCTAATACTGATAGAGTCATTGCTTGTCTATCCTATTTGTATCCATCTCTATGATAACAATGTTCTGAAACCCTACCACTTCATGCTGGTTTGTGCAGAACTACATGTAGTCAGTGCAGACATCGCAGATTTGTTTCACTGGGGTCCTATACACATTTGATTTTCCTTCCAACAATGGTTTTAAAATTTGGATTAATTAAAAACATCAAAGAAAAAAAACTTAGTAGGCAGATTGAAAAATTTAGCAAGTTTAGGGAAAAATTGGGCTTGGGCTTGCTTGGAAATGTCTATGAACGAAAACACCTAGCACCCTGAGAGAGAGTATGGGTGTATTTCTGGGGATCAGCTGACTTTAGTCAGACACCTGAAAGGGCTTGCCTTCTCTAGGAATTCATGGTCTCGAATAGTTTTCTGACATTGGGGTACAAATTCACATTCAAAGACCAAGCATCAATATCTTTCTTTTCTTAAATGGCTATATGAGACACCATCTTCCCAACAGCAGTCAACATGGGTCATGGCTGGGACAAGTACATGGCAGAGAGCCAATACAGTGCCTCCTTTTGACAGTGATGCAAATTCTTCAGTCTCCTGCAAAAGAACTGCAGCCTATATGTTGTAAAATACTGTGGGGCGCAGTTATCCTTAATGTACCTCAATACACCTCTTCCACTTTAAAAAAAAGACATGCAGGGGACAGAATGTGGTTGAAGCAGTTCAATATGACTAGAGGTTAGAGCATCCACTTTGGAAGGAAGTTTTGAGTGTCTATTCTTACTCCAGACACTGCAACTGGATTTTACATGGTACACCTCAGGAATAAAATAAAAAAATGCTTCAGCCCACCCTTATAAATGGTTACCTTAACTACAAAAGTTAGGTTATACATAAAATCTTACATTGTTTTCTCTCTTATTTGGTAGATCTCAATTCTCTGCACACCTGATGGAATATTCATTATGTAAATTTCTCTCCACTGTAAAGCAGTGATTAAGGTGATGTGGAGAGCAATAAAATTTTGAACTTCCTCAAAACAAAGGAAATTAATCCTATTCCTAGGCAGTAGATCTTATCAGAGCTATATCCCTAGCTGGGGAATAAAAGCACGAGTCACTTCCTTTTGGTCTAAATTTATGTCTTGAAAATATCTGGCAGCTGTACATGTGTAGCATCTAAACTTGAAAGCATTATCATAAGATATGGCAAAAAAATCCAGAAATATCTGAAGTATGAATGTGAAATGGGTCTTGCTACAAACAAATCTAAGCAAGCTTTACAGCTTCGTGTTAACTGAGACACTCTTGCTGCTTCCAGAAATGGACTTTTAGCCACCTCCAATGTAAAAAAAACCAACAAACAAAACTCCCCGACACAAAAAGCAGCATTTGTCTCACTCACAAACCTATTATGAAGAGTTATAAGGCTGAATAATTAAACTTGTATGTAGACTTCTTTTACATTCAGGAGAAGGAAATAAAGTTTCAAAGGCCTATTTATTGCGTCCTCAGGTACACATTTAATATAGTTCATGTAATTCTCAGTAAAGAAACATTAATTTTTTTCAGTTGATTATAAAAGAAACTTAGGGAGAGTGTTTCAGATGTCTTATTGAAGATATATCTGCACTGTGTAATAAATCCTACTTTGTCTTCATAATTAGACAGAAAAAATAATAAAAAAGCAGGAGTCTGAAATCTGATGTTTTGCATCTGAGTGACTTACTCCATCCCCAGTTCACTTGCTATAGCTACATTTTTTGGGTCTGTGTTCTTCACACACACTTATTTTGCCTGTCCAAATCTGTACAGAAACAGGAGTCTACAAAGAAAGTAAAAACTGAATCTTTACTTTAAAACTCAAAGCAATATATAGCTTATGTTTATAATAGCAAAGACAATTACACTTCGTTCTATTAGGCATCTTATTTTGTTCATACACTATTTTACAAAGGCATTTGTTGGATCAGATAGAGACTGGCTTAACAACAAACTTTTAAAAAAATTTACAAACAGATTCTGTGATGAAAGGATGGAAAAATAATACTTCCAGGGGCTACTTTACAATATCCATGGGCATGTGCACTTCCTAATGTGTTAATAACATTGTAATATGCATAGTTTAAGAAAAAAAATTGCCAAATGTATTAAAAAAATTAGAAGTGCAGAAACTGCATTTTTTCATAACTGGTTCACAAGCGAACATTCAAAATATTGAAATTCTCAAATGTGAATCATACTCAGCTTGCATAAAAAATATTCTGCTGTAGAACAAAAAAAATGAAGCATGGATTACTCAATATCTTAATAACAGGTACTAAAAATAATAAAATCTGAAAGTGAAATAGCCTGAACTTATGTAGCAGTTGTTATGGTATATTTTGTTTATTTACTTTGTTTTCTCCTAGAACACCCATGATCCAGGAAAAAATCTTTTGTCAGGCACAAGTAAGTCCACAAACTGCAACTGAAAACAAAAATTCTAAAGGAAATTTCATAAAGACAGAAAGAGCAGATGTACCAGTGGGACAGGAGTAGAAGTAAGTAGTGAATCCACATATATATATAAGACACATACTGGGGAGAGAGCATGGCCAGAAGTCACCTGTGGTTTGCCTTTTACATTGCTATTAATTCATGATAGTGGTGTGTGCTGGTTTTGGCTGGGGGAGAGATTATTTTCTTTACAGTCACTACTATAGGGCTGTATTTTGGATTTGTATTGGAAACAGTGTTGATCATTCAGGGATGTTTTAGTTACTGCTGGACAGTGCTTACAGAGTCAAAGCCTTTTCCGCCTCTCACCCCATCCCACCAGCAAGCAGGCTGGGGGTGCACAAGTTGGGAAGGGACACAAACACAATAGCTGACCCCAACTGACCAAAGGGATATTCCAGACCATATGACATCATGCTCAACATATAAAGCTGGGGGGAAAAGAAAGAAGGGGGGAACACTTGAAGTTAACAGCATTCTGTCTTCTCAACTATCTGTTATGTTTGATGGAGCCCTGCTCTCCTAGAAATGGCTGAACACCTGCCTGTCAATGGGAAGTGGTGAATGAATTCCTTGTTTTGCTTTGCTTGCATGCATGGCTTTTTGCCTCATGGCTTTTTGTGCTCCTCTGCCTTGGCAGAGCATGAGAGACTGAAAAGTCCTTGATCAGGGTAAGTGCTACTTAGCAACAACATCAGTGTGTTATCAGCATTGTTCTCAGACTAAAGCCAAAACACAGCACTGTACCAGCTACTAGGAAGAAAATTAACTCTATCCCAGCTGAAAGCAGGACAAGTGGTCAGAAATGTTGTTTCCTTGATACCTTTTTGGGGAGATTCTAAGTCAGTATGGTCTCAAGAACTCATGTGGGTTAAGATCTAGAGTTTTGGGAGCTTGCTGTTGCATTCCAGGAAGTAATCACATCACAGAACAATTATTTAAAAACTTAGCAGTGTCCACAATGCTAAGCCTCACAATGCTAACCTCAGAGGATAAATCCCATCAAAATACAATTTATATCATTAAAGAACCTCACCATCAGGCTTGTAGAAACATGCATCCCAGTACAAAGAAGTCTCCAAGTCACTATTTTAGTATTTCTATTTGCAGACATTTATGCAGATTGAAGACATATTTTCAGCTCTCACTGAATCAGAAGGGAAAAAAACCTGCACTCAGTTGATTGCCTGTCCAGCCATACAACTAACCACTCTCATCTAACAGCACTGTAGAATTTCACTTCTGATTTATAATCTAAGAAACCACTTTGAACCTATCATAAATAATTCTGTTATTATAGTAAATTACATGTAAGTCAGTGGATGAATGCCTTAACCTTTATTTTGAAATATATTTTTACATGCATTTTTTTATAGTAGACTAGTAAAACATACATCGTGGCTCCTGGTGGTTCTGCTTTATGCCAGAGTGACTCGCAGAAGTTCCAGATTGAGTGTCACTGATTTAAATCAACATGATTTTTATTTATCATGCTGTTTCTTGGCTTTCCTCACAGCAATCATAAAGATGCACTCAGCTTTCTTCATTGCAGGCCAAGTTTTCAACTATGATTACATAACAACAACCAAAAAAATGAAACAAAAAAACCCAAACAACCAAACAAAAAAAAAAAACCCAGTAACATGAAAAAGATGTGTAAAATTTTCATTGTTTACAACAGGGAAAGCTATTATATGTAATACAGTATTATAAATATTTTTTTTTAATATGCTGTGGGTGTCTCCGATAAAATTTGGTCCGTATTCACAATGAGAAAATCAAAGCAAGTATCTGAAGAAGAAAATTATTTAAATGATTCTCCTATAATCTTCAGGTATGGGATGTTTTAATTACTTGAAATAACCCAATAGGATGCAAAACCAACATTCCATCTGTTTACAGGGTGTCCTAACTATCCCTAAAGAATCTTTAAAGCAAATAATTTTAATGAAGTTGAAAATCTGAGAAAATTCTTTAATTATATAACTATTTTCTTTCTGAATGATGTATAAAAGGGGGGGAGGGAAGGTTTATTTGCATTTTTAACAAAAAATATATAAAAAATGCCAAAAAAAATAAGCTTGAGAAACTAGAATGGGGAACGTTCAGGATACAAAAGGATAGAATTGAGTTCTGAAACCCGTCTCTACACAACATCACTGAGTCAATGGACTCAGCAAAATCTAAGCTGCTATTGGATTGCATTCAGATGAGGTTGCCATTCCCCTCTGTAATTTAAGTCTTTTTATACTATATCAGAAAAGGCAATTAAAAAAAAAACAAACTCCAGTAACTCAAGAGCGTTTAGGACATTTTTCATAGGGTATTAAAACTGAGATTTTGTTTCTATGATTTCTACTAGATTTTCCACTTCACAGGTAAAAAAAAAATATTACTTAACACATTAATTATTCTCTTTAGGCTTGATTCCCAAATGTTCTTGATTATGGAAAACCTGTTTTGATAAACACATAATCAAAATTTACTTGAACAGTCTTGTTTCATTTGTTTTCTCTTATAAACAACATTTTTTTCTAGAAAATACTCAAGCTAAATTGAACTTTCCAATGGATATCAGAGATGCTCAGTGTTAAACACTACACCAAGGAAGAAAATCTTACACATCTTTTTTTTTTATTCCACGAAAACTTCAAAGTGCAAAGTGATTTTTAAAACTAATAGGGGCTAGAAGTGTCAGAAAAACGTGGATGACAGATTGTCCTCCACCTATCTACTGCAGCTCTAAATGAGGGTAACATTTCCTCCGATATGTTTTTTCTTAGGTATCAAGGCCCAAATTCATTCCACCTAAATGTAGATATTAGAGCAAGTTGTTGAAGCTGGGAAAAGCTCCCATTCTATGCATTTGTTGTGAAATGAGTGGTTTAGGGTCACTCAAAGAATGACCATGAATGGTATTAGCAAGAGCTTTTTTAATAGGATTTATAAAAGCATGACCACAAAATATGATGTCAAGGTTCATTCTACTAAATGGATGAAACATACAAAGGAGAACACAGGTAAAACCAAGTTAAAAACGACTGACAGAGACTGAAGACACAAAGGGTGAGTGAGACCCTCCCGCTGAGCCATGAAGTTCAGAGTAGACCCCCTTGCTTTCTGAACTCCTGATGGAGCCTAGGTGCAGCACAATCCAATCTTAGTCTCAGGCTTGGACAAGGGTTTATGTCTAATTGAAAAGATATAGGGAATAAGGAAATCTTTCTGTTGAGTCACAAGGCTCAGAATAGACCCTCTTGCTTTCTAAACTCCCAAAGGAGCCCAGGTGTAGCTGGATCTAGTCTTAGTTCTGACCTGACTTGGTCAACAGTATATATCTAAAGGATTGCAAGTGTACCAGTTGACCACAAAGAGGATTTTTACACAGTTTTCATTTAGCAGCAGTTTGTGGTGGATCTTATAAAGTCAGTCAATAGAATTTACTACACTTGCTGTAGCAATCTGTACACACACAGATGAAGACCTATAAAGGTATACTTGTCCAGAATTCCCCTCAAGATCGGTGAAATATTGACATCTAATGCCTCAGCATTTCTCAACAGGCAAGTGTTAAGTCTTGAGGAGTGGTGAACTTCAGCCCTGGTCTGGTCTTTAGGCAACAGTCCTCCCATTACTCTGAGAGTTCTTCCACTCAGATGGAGATGCTGATTACAGTCTGCTGCAGCCTAGAAGGACTCAAAGGGCCTCACTTAAAAGCATTGTTTATAGGTTCTCAAGATGATTTGCTGTAGTAATTAGTGAATTTCCATCATGGCCGCAACAGTAATTACTGGAAATTTTCAATCTGGTGACAGTGATACCATTCCACTTGAGCTACAATCAAGGGAAGTAATGTTTTGAGGCTATCAGGGGATGACTGATTATCCTTATTCTCACTTCCCACCTTAACCAAGAGTCAGGAGTCCCTGGTACAAACAGTGACTCACTCCTTAGCCATGGAAGATTTCACTGTTCTACTCATTACATAAAGGCCAGGGCATGGTGGGAATTCCTGAGATCATAGAGTGGCCTAGAAAATCATGCAGAGCAGATGCACCACTACAAACAATATTTCTTAAGAAAACTTTCATACACCAAGTAGTTATTATCAGTAGAAACAGGCTTTCATTATTATTAAAATTATTATTAACAAAACACACACACTTATTCACTCACACAAGCTTTATTCGTGCATGCATTCTCACATACTTATCTGTCCAGGTTTCAATTTGGAGTCCATTTCCAGCAGTGGATTCAAGAACAAAGAGCCACTGGCACACCAGTGTCTTCTATACAGTTGTTCCTGAAGTCCCTCAAAGGCCTGTTTCATCTTGCATGTATATATGACCCTACAGGTTTCATCTGCATTCAGCAGTCCCTGCCTGCTTGGGTGAAGTCTGAGTTACACAGCCTGACACCAAGGTACCCCATTGTGTGATCAGCAGCCTTTTGGTCTCCTGAGACTATCCATTCCTGCAGAATCAACAGATCTCCTGAGCTTATAAATTCTGTGAAAACTTTCACACACTGCTTTGCCAGCACACAGGTTTTCTCGCTTCAGTCTTCTGGGCTTTGGCAACAATTTACCTCTCTAAAGCTACGGATATGTGGTAGTAGACATTTACATCAAAGCACATAAGAGATATCTGTCAATCAAAGGGAGGGGATGGAGAAAGGTACACATACAGAGAAATCATGCTCCCCTCTGCCTCTTCCAGAACGCCTCTTCATTTTTTTATATAAATGCATGGTTTATACCAGGGGTCAGTATCACTCTGTTTCCTAACTGAGCTGTCCTATAGGGATGCTGGGGAGGGTCTCTTCATTAGGGACTGTAGTGATAGGACAAGCAGTAACAGGTTAAAATTTATACAGGGGAAGTTTAGATTGCATATAAGGAGGAAGTTCTTTACTGTGAGAGTGGTGAGGCAATGGAATGGGCTGCCCAAGGGAAGTAGTGAATGCTCCATCACTGGCAGTGTTCAAGGCCGGGTTGGACAGAGCCTTGGGTGGCATGGTTTAGTGGGAGGTGTCCCTGCCCATGGCAGGGGTGTTGGAACTAGATGATCTTAAAGTCCTTTCCAACCTTAACTATTCTATGATTCTATGTCTTAATTACATTTTCATAGTTGTATTGGGCAGGCCCTAGGTAGCTCATGATACCAAATTACATGAGGCCTACTGTGCCTGGGATATAAACTTTAAATTTCTTCTCTATCTCAAATAATGACCAAAGATTAAATTTTTACTATAACAACAAGGAAGTAAATGAAAACATTTTTAACTAGCTTTCAGGAGAACTAGATTAAACATCATGAGCATAGTCAAAGCAATATTTTGACATTTCTTAAACTCCTGTTATTTTTGGATTCTATGCTCTTCCTTAACTACTATAATGCCCATTAAATACAAAACTGAAATTGTTATAACACAATTTGAACAAGAAATCAGTGTGTTTATGATATCTGCTCAGCACATAAAAAGCAGAAAATATCAAACATTTAGAATTACCATTTACGAAATTCCAAGATCACTTTTCTGTAGCATCCTGAATTTGCATAGGATGTTCCAGCTATAGTGAGGTCTTTTATATTAGGACAGTAGAAATTACTGATCTTAACTCATCATTCCCTATACAGTCCCACTCAGACAAAAACATTTTATTCATAGTTCTATATATTCACACCTTTCTTTACAAGAAACCTTTGGAATATCTGTGAAGGATAAAGGTTGAAAAGTGATCTGAGAATCTTCCATTTTCATATGTGGCTAGTTAATGCATCACACCTGCTGCACCATCACCAAACATGTCTAAATATCCAGAATGTTTTGAAACAATTTCCTTCTGAGGCCTCCATAAAGTATTAAATGTCAGATTTTTAGGAAAAAAATTATCTCCTACAAGTGATTTATCTGTGGCAAAGATTTTTGCTCATTCTTACATACAAAAAAAGGTGTATGATATGAGTCAGTGTTTGAGATAGATAAGATGGATTTAAAAAACTGTCCAAGATTCAGTGTTCCTACATTCCCAACCTCTTAGGATACTTCATCTACAAGACAACAAGCCAAAGTTCTGGCAGCCAACATAGTATTTAAGTATCTGCCTAACTTTAGGAAGGAAGAAATAGTTTAGTTGAATTTACTGCATTTTTTTTCCTTTTTTGATGAGGGTGTGTGCTTAAATATGTTACTGAACTAAGGCCAAGGTCAGTATCTAGTTCATCTGGACCGATCAGTCCATAAGCAGCCTTAAAAAGAACATTCCACAGATTGAGATTGATCAATACACACTAGACTGAGTGTAGGTGAAAGGATAGAAATAGTTAACGAAAGGGATTCAGGCGTTATCACCCTGGTCCAGCTTCAGCCCTGGGAACAGCAAAGAAAACACCAGGTGCTATTGCCCTGGTCCACCTAAGCCTTGGGAACAACCTAAGCCTTGGGAACAACAATGAAGGGTAAAGATCGGTTAGCAAAACAAAGCAGAAAGTTTGCAAGATAAAGCAGGATGTGCATCTCAAAGACAGACCGAACGATCTAAATATTTGTAACCCTTAGTAGTTTTGCTGAATCGGGATGATAAGGAAGTAAGAGAGTGGAAAGTTACTGCTTAGCACTTAGTAGACTATAAAAGGGATGAAAGATGCGAAATAAACAGTTTTGTTTGTAACCAGAAAGGGGTCCGTGCCTTATCCTGCACAACAGAATGGCTGGAGAAAGGGACAGAAGATGAAGTTACTGAACAATAACTCATTAATCAGCAGTGCCCCACTGGGGTCTAAAATGCTAATTGAGGCAGAACTAATACAAGTTTACAATAAAATAACCCTGGAGTTAAACAGATCAACCACTGAGACAAAATCACGTCAAATAGGATCTGCCCCTCATCTACCTTAGAAAGCTTCTTGTTATTATTTATTGAACAGCCCCTCCCCTTAGAACTTATGTGCCCAGCCACCAAGGAGGATAACATAGCTTCTATGGAGCTAACATCTGCTTATTCAGAATTGAAAGCGCTTCATCAAATAGTTATATCAACAGCATCATGATGAAAGAATGTTGGAAGGTCACAAAGGGAATCTGAGAAGCTTCTTCGCCGTACAAGGATACGAGCAATACCAGTCAGATTAACATGATGTGTTATACTTTGGTTCATTGTGGCTATGATATATACTATATAACTGTATACTATAGCAACCAGTGTATTACATACAGTTGTGTGAAACTGATGTTGGAAGTTGTCTTGAAAATTCTTTTGATCTTTAAAATGTTCTTTTCACTGTTGAGAGGTGATGCAAGAATTTCTTCTGAAATCTATAGCATACCACACAAGAAACGTTTGTCTAACATTCACTGGCAGGAGAATAAAGCTGGATAGGGCACCCTGCAGAAGTAAACAGACCTGGTAACCTGACACAGAGAGAAGGCTGAGTTACATAATGACCACTTCAAGCCCAGATACAACTGGATTGAAAGCCTCATTTCTGCAAAAAAGGTGATTTTAACCCTCTTGTCTCCTCTGCCTAATGCATGCTTCTGCACTCAGCACCATTGGTGATTAAAAAGAGAATACATTATATGCATTAGTATAAAGGGAAGTCTTGTTTTCACACAGACTGCAAAATGAAAAAAAAATTATCTAATTTACAGCACAAAAGTCAATATAAGGAATATAAAATCAAAAAGTAATCCAATCATTATTATGCAATAATGAGTGATTACAATTAGTATAAGTAGCTGTCACAGAAAATGGTATATTTAATTGTGCATTTTTGTTCAAGTATTGAGGCCACAATATGCTGGAATTTTTCCCCTCATTCACAAATCTGGCATGCAAAAATACCGAGTTACTTGATGTATATTCTATAGTTGGACAATGTAGAAAGCTATCAAGTCTTACATTACAGTAGAATTTATCCAACAAAAGTAACTATTAAATGTAGAGAACAATCAAGGTAATCCAAAATCTGGATAAAAGTGATGATTAGTTGTGGCTGATGTAGTAGAAAAAGAAGTAACAAGGAAGAAACGTAGCAAAACCAGTGATATGCTACGATACTGATGCACATGCATTCTTAATACATACAGATGCATCAGAATAAGGTCTGTTCTGGAATTAAAAATATATTACCTTTTGTTTTCAGAAACATGAGTGAAACACATATGCTGGCTTGCAAATAGATGACTCAAACTATTTAAACACTGCCTAGAACAATGCCTGCTTTCTATTCTACCAGTGAAATGTTTATTGCATTCAAATGAAGTGCCTACATATAAATATCTCTGATCCTGAATTGGAATAATCAAAAGCAAGCACAGAAATTGCAAGGAAATAATTCTCTGCATGACAGGGAGCACGTCATAGTGCTTCATCTATGTATCTTCATCTATGTATCTTCCATATTCCATAAAGCAACACATAGACATTCTATACTGTGTATACAGAATGAATATCCAAAGAAGAGAATCATAGAATTGGTTATGTTGGAAAAGACCTTTAAGATCATCGAGTCCAATCATAAACCTACCTGCCAAGTGCACCACTAACCCATGTATCTAAGCCCTATATCTACATGTCTCTCATGTAGATGGTTTAAACCCAGCCGGCAAATCAGCCACGCAGTGGCTCTCTCACTCCCCCCCTTTTCTCCCCCCCCTCCCAGAGAGATGGGGAGGAGAATCGAAAGAATGTAGTTCTCATGGGTTGAGATAAGAATAGTCCAGTAACTAAGGTATAACACAAACCCACTACTGCTACCACCAATAATAATAATGATAAGGGAAATAACAAGGGAAGAGAATACAACCACTCACGACCAGCCAACTGATACCCAGCCCCACCTGAGCAGCCATCTAACCCTTCCAGGCAACTGTCTCCAGTTTATGTAGTGGGCATGACATGCAGTGGCATGGAATACCTCTTTGGTCAGTTTGGGTCAGGTATTCTGTTTCTGCTTCCTCCCAGCTTCCCCTCCTCCCTGGCAGAGCATGAGACTCAGAAAGTCCTTGGTCAGACTAAACATTACTAAGCAACAACTAAAAACATCAGTGTTATCAGTGCTGTTCCCAGGCTGAAGGTCAAAAACACAGCACTGCACCAGCTACTAAGAAGGAGAAAAATGGCTGCTACTGCTGAACCCAGGACAGTATCTTTTAACTACCTCCAGGGGCAGTTAGCAAACGACTTCCCTGTGCAGACTGTTCAAATGCTTGAAGAAGAAAATAAGAGGAAAAAATGAATATTTCACAGAATAATTATATGTTCTATATGGACTGGAACTAGATGATCTTAAGGTCCTTTCCAACCCTAACTATTCTACTATTTTATATAATCATTCTAGGCCATTATATACCTTCCTGCTTAAAAATGAAATTTCAAAGCTAAATGGATGTGAGGACTTAGATACACTTGAGAATAAAATCCTCAGAATGGCTTGTACCTACAGCTACTTTATAGCTTCTCCTCTGTAGTTACTTTAATTTGCAACCAAGTTTCTGGCAGTGGTGAATCTCTGTTTGCATATTTAATGAAGTGATTCTAGCCCCACCAGTAGTGCCATGTGGTTCAGTGGCCTGCCATTAAAGTTATTACATGAATGAAAACTATACAGCAGTGCTTTCCCCTCCTTCTGTCTTACATTATGATGGAGATGGATCCAGCCCCATCCACCCCTACACTATTAAAAGCCCTTGCTCAAGGTACCCCTCGCAGGTATCTCAGTGCTGGTATGCTGTCTATAGCATATCTTGTAAGACTATATCTGAGCCTTACACAAAGTCAACTGAGGACATATTATTACATTTTTATGCACTTAACAAAACCTCTTCAATTAAAACCTATCTGGGACATTAAAAAGCTAGGTTTGTATTCTCCTTTCATCTGACTTACAGCTGAGATGTCTCATAGCTGAGTGCAGGCAGAAATCTTCAGCTGGCCTAGATTCAGATGCTTGGGAATGTGAAGCGGTGGAACATATGCCCTATCTGTTCCTTTTCATTTTCTGCTCTCTGACTGAGGCAGCCAGCGGGGTTGTGAAATCCTATTTTAGATACCTACCTATCTCCTCCATGGCAGCTTGTCACTAATTCTCAGACATTAACTATAGTGGCAAGCAGAACAGTTGAAAGCTAGGAGCTACAGTACATGAGCAAACTGAAGTCCCCTGGTACCTTTCACATTCACTTTACATATTGTGATTATAATTGAAAGATATCTTGAATATCATACTGTGTATATCAAATGCATTGTTTCTATTTTTGATCATGATCGATAACATGCATTATCTTGTAGAAGACAAAGGATGGATTTCCCAAAGAGTTAATGAAAAAACTGTAAAAAAGTTAATGAAATGCAGAAATTGTGCTGTGTTTATTTAGAAAGTAGGAACAATATATAAAAAGAATTCTGTACAATAATGCTTTCTAGTTTTTCAGAGATACTTCATAGTAAATGTTGTAGCTGCTTAAAAAGAGCTAAAAGTCAGATCATGACTCACTTTTAACCGTCATTTTATCTGTTTTATATCACCCACCAGAATGACAGAGATAAAAGCACTATATTTCTGAGAAGGATTAGATCAGGCTGTCACAAAGGTGTTTTTAAACACATATGCCATGGTGGTAGACGGAGGCCTTACAGGGAATGACTCAAGCTCCAAGAACGTCAGCTTCACTTAGCATCTTAATACTTTTAAAGTAAACAAGAACTGTCTCATGTGGTCTTACAGATCACTGGCAGTGAATCATCGAGTAAGAGGAGGGGAGGTTAGGCAAAAGAGAAAGGGTGGGGAACCAGAAGATGAGGAAGAGAGGGAGGAAGGAATAGCATAAATAACAAAAGTGAAATTATTCAGGAAAATCATATGCTACAGAACCATTCCAAGTTTTTCTAAGCTTTATTATAAAGAAGTTTCTATTTCCATGCAATATAATGTGTGCAAGAAAAAAAAAAAAAATCCAAACAGAACAAGGTGAGATATGGATAAAGAACTGGCTGGATGGCCACATGCAAAGAGTTGTGCTCAACGGCTCAATGTCCAGCTGAAGACCAGTAACAAGTAGTGTCTCTCAGGGACTGGTGATGGAACCGGTCTTGTTCAACATCTTGATTGATGAGAAAATGAACATGAGCCAGCAGTGTACGCTTGCAGCCCAGAAAGCCAACCGTATCCTTGGCTGCATCAAAAGGAGAGTGACCAGCAGGTCGAGGGAGGTGATCCTCCCCTCTACTCTGCTCTCGTGAGACCTCACTTGGAGTACTGTGTACAGTTGTGGTGTCCTCAACATAAAAAACACACGAAAATGTTGGAACAAGTCCACAGGAGGGCCACGAGGATGATCAAGGGACTGGAGCACCTCCTGTATGAAGATAGGCTGAGAAAGTTGGGGCTGTTCAGCCTGGAGAAGAGGAGGCTGTGTGGAGACCTCATAGCAGCCTTCCAATATCTGAAGGGGGCCTATAAGGATGCTTTGGAGGGACTCTTCATGAGGGACTGTGGTGAGAGGAGAAGGGGTAATGGGTTCAAACTTAAACAGGGGAAGTATAGATTGGATATGAGGAAGAAATTCTTTACTGTAAGTGTGGTGAGGCGCAGGAATGGGTTGCACAAGGAAGTTGTGAATGCACCATCACGGGCGGTGTTCAAGGCCAGGTTGGACATAGCCTTGGGTGGCATGGTTTAGTGGGATGTGCCCCTGCCCCTAGCAGGGGTGAAGGAACAAGGTGATCTTGAGGTCCTTTCCAACCCTAACTCTTCTATGATTCTACAATTCTATGATTCTATGCATACCAGGTGTAGCATATGATATGTATCATACTCTAACAAGTCATAAACATAACAAAAAAAAAAGGGCTTTTTCTCAATAAGCCAGTAAAAAGACAGACTACGGGCAATGTGGGCACTCTCTAGAAGCTATCGGGGGAACTGGCTACCCTGGATTTGAAGAAGACTGAGGTTCTTAAGGACTTCTTTGCCTCAGGCTTCACTAGCAAATGCCCTGACCACACCACCCAAGTCTTGGAAGACAGACACAGGGACTGTGAGAATGAAGATCTCGGGCCCATTTTAGGACAGGATCTGGTTCGAGATCATCTTAGGAACCTGAACGTGCATAAGTCCATGGGATCTGATGAAATCCATCTGCAGGTCCTGAAGGAGCTGGCAAATGAAATTGCTAAGCCACTGTCCATCATATTTGAAAAAATCATGACAGTCAGGTGAAGTTCCCGATGACTGGAAAAATGGAAATATAACCTCATTTTTAAGGAGGGGAAAATGGATGACGCAGGGAACTGCAGACCACTCAGTCTCACCTCTGTGCCTGGCAAAATCTTGGAGCAGATTCTTCGGGAAGGCATGCTAAGGCACATGAAAGACAAGGTGGTTGGCGACAGCCAGCATGGCTTCACTAAGGGAAAATCCTGCCTGACCAATTTGGTGGTGTTCTATGATGAGTCTACAGATCTGACGGACAGGGGTAGAGCAGTTGACATCATCTACCTGGACTTGTGTAAAGCGTTCAACACTGTCCCACACATCCTTGTCTCTAAATTGAATAGATATCAATTTCATAGGGGGGCCACTCGGTGGAAAAAGAACTGGCAGGATGGCCGCACACAAAGAGTTGTGGTCAATGGCTCAATGTCCAGCTGCAGACCAGTAACGTGCAGTGTTCCTCAGAGATTGGTATTGGGACCAGTCTTGTTCAACATCTTTGTCGGTGACATGGACAGTGGGATTGAGTGCACCCTTAGCAAGTTTGCCAATGACACCAAGCTGTGTGATTCGGTTGAAATGTTGGAGGGAAGGGATGCCTTCCAGAGGGACCTTGACATGCTTGTAAGGTGGGCTGATGCCAACCTGATAAAATTTAACCATGGCAAGTACAAGGCCCTACACCTGAGATAGAGCAAAAGCAGGCACAGCTACAGGTTGGGCAGAGAAGAGATTCAGAGCAGCCCTGCCGAGAAGGACTTGGGGGTGTTGGTCAATGAGAAAATGAACATGAGCCGGCAGTGTGTGCTTGAAGCACAGAAAGACGACTGTATCCTGGGCTGCATCAAAAGGAGCGTGACCAGCGGGCGAGGGAAGTGATCCTGTCCCTGTACTCTGCTCTTGTGAGACCTCACTTGGAATATTGTGTATAGTTGTGGTGTCCTCAACATAAAAAGGACATGCAACTGTTGGAACAAGTCCAGAGGAGGGCCACGAGGATGATCAAGGAGCTGGAACACCTCTGACATATGAAGATAGGCTGAGAAAGTTGGGGCTGTTCAGCCTGGAGAAGAGAAGGCTGTGTGAAGACCTATCTGAAGGGGGGCTATAGAATTGCTGAGGAGGGACTCTTGATTAGGGACTTTAGTGATAGAACAAGGGGTAACCGGCTCAATTTTAGACAGGGGAAGTTTAGATTGGATATAAGGAGGAAGTTGTTTACTGCAAGGGTGGTGAGGCACTAGAATGTGTTGCCCAAGGGAGTTGTGAATGTTCCATCGCTGGCAGTGTTCAAGGCTGGATTGGACATAGCCTTGGGTGGCATGATTTAGTGTGAGGTATCCCTGCCCATTGCCGGGGGGTTGGACCTAGATGATCTTAAGGTCCTTTCCAACCCTAACTATTCTATGATTCTATGAAAAGGCCTGAAAAATGTGAAAAAAAATCCAGCATATTTAATTTAAAGGTTTTTCTAAAGAATAATGAAATAGTGCAGACAGATATGCTAACTCATATGTTAACCAACATGAGCTGGTTCCAGTCTTAATTACATTCATTTTAAAATGGTTTCCATCTATCTGAAAGACTGCCTTCAAGGCAGATGATATTTGAGGTGTCATACCTGTTTGTATGGTCATGCTCTAGCCATATAAAATTATATTGTTTCAAAACTTCCCAACAAAATGTCTTCTGTT
The DNA here is from genome assembly GCA_028858755.1 of Ara ararauna. Classification (NCBI taxonomy): domain Eukaryota; kingdom Metazoa; phylum Chordata; class Aves; order Psittaciformes; family Psittacidae; genus Ara; species Ara ararauna. The sequence continues at coordinate 43,232,460 of CM054379.1, read as the reverse complement.
CTACCCTATTGTAATTTTATGGAAAGATATGCATTTGAAATTTCTTTGTAATAATTGTTTCTTAGCATAGCATATTTGGATTACTTTAATTCTGGACTGCCTATTTAGTTTTTTAAATTACATACAGTAATACCGTTTAGGTATTACTTAATACTTGTATCCTCAAAGTACAAATATTTCTTCCATTCCTTAACTCCATTCTATTACGAATTTTGCCTCTAGAAAAAGATGAACAGGAAAAAAAAGGAAAATAATAAAGGAAGAAAACAATCTTAGAATTCTTGCATTTAATATCATAGCATAATAGCCCACCATTCTATTACTATCGTATGCATTACCACACATTTTACAGACATCTTATACACCACAGAATAATAGAAACTATAAAAGGTCCTGACAGTACATTAATAATCTTCACAATAGGTCACAGGGGAGGAATTAGTTTATAGATTTAGGATGAATAGTCAGTATTTTTAAACAACCAGAATTCCCAGAGTTATAAAGGTATAAAATATATTTTTCCCTTAATCCTGAAATCCTGCCTTCTCAGTCTTGCTAATAGAATTTAGTTTTATTTGTGAAATCCAGTTCAACTGGCCAGGTGAATCACTACAAAAATAACTGCTTGCAAACTGGTAATATCCAAGAGAAAGAAAAGCAGAAGTAAATTACATTGAAATATCATACATATATAAATAGAACTGATCTATAAATACAGAATCATAGAATGGTTTGGGTTGGAAGTAACCACAAGATCATGGGCAGGGACACCTTTCACTAAACCAGATTGCTCAAAGCCTCATCCAGCCTGGCACTGAATGCTTCCAGGGAAGGGGCATTCACCACTTCTCGGGGTAACTTGTTCCACTGTCTTACTGCACTCACGATAAAGAATTGACACTAGTCGCTCTTCACTTATCTACCAATGCTCTAACTCCATTGTAGAAGGCCAACACATTTGTCACACACAATTTGCCCTTAGTGAATCCATGTTAGCCATCATCAATCACTTCCTTATTTTCCATGCATCTTAGCTTAGTTTCCAGGAGGATCTGCTCCATGATCTGGCAAGGTACACAGATAAGACTGATTGGCCTGTAGCTCCTTGGGTCTTCCTTTTTAGTCTTTTTATAAATAGGGGTTATGTTTCCCATTTTTCAGTCAGTGGGAACTTCGCTGACTCTTAAATATGATGGCTTGGTCACATTCACCCACCAGTTCCCTCAGATCCCACAGATGCATCATCTCCTCAGATCCTATGGACCTATACACCTTCAGGCTCCTTACATGGTCTCAGACTTGATCTTCTCTTACATCATGTGGTTCTTCCTTCTCCCAGTCCCTGCCTTTGCCTTCTACAACTTGGGTAGTGTGGCTGGAACACTTGCTGGTGAAGACCAAGGCAAAAAAGTTGTTGAGTACCTCAGCCTTCTCCACATCCTGGGTAACCAGGTCTCCCATTTCCTTCTGGAGGGGGTCTACATTTTCCCTGCTCTTATTTTTATCACTGATGCACCTATATGTTGTGGTTTAAGACGTAAATCACACAGCTTGCTTGCTCACTCACTCCCCCTTCATTCTTCACCCCCTTTCCGGGGGGGTGCGGGGTGGGGAATGGGAAGAAGAATCGAAAGAATGTAACTACCAAGGGGTAAGATAAGAGCACTCCAGTAACTAAGGTACAACACAAATCACTACTGTTACCACCAATAATAATAATGACAAGGTAAATACAAAGGAAGAGGATACAACTGCTCACCACCCGACGACAGAGACGTGAATTGAACTCTTCCAGGTTCCTGCCCCCAGTTTTCACATCCTGGGCATGACGCGCTTTGGTATGGAATACCTCTTTGGTCAGTTTGGGTCAGGTGTCCTGTCTCTCTTTCCTCCCGGCTTCCCCTCCTCCCTGGCAGAGCATGAGCCTCAGAAAGTCCTTGATCAAACCAAACATTCTAAGCCATAACTAAAAACACTGGTGTTATCAACGCAGTTCCCAGGCCGAAAGCCAAAAACACAGCTCTGCACCATCTACTAAGAAGGAGAAAAAAAATGACTGCTACTGCTGAACCCAGGACAGTATCCACCCCTTATTCCATACCATTCACGTCATGCTCAGATCCCACATTTTCAATATACCATCACATGTATATATATAGAGAGCTGAAGATTTGATTTGTTTTGGTTGTTTTATTTTACTTTACTTTATTTTCACTTAGTTTTAAGGGGAGATTAAGGGCTCTCGTTTATGAAATTTCTTGTACACTGGAGATACTGCTATATGCCAGTTTTTGAAGAACAAAATGAGAAATAAGAACTCCAAGAGATACTTAATACCATGGGAAAAGGAAGTCGAATCTAAAGTACAGAAGAGTTCTCTGTGACAGAATGGACTCCTCTGGGAGGATGAGTGTCTATATTACAAAAGATTTTGAGGGCTTTCCAAGCATCATGATTTAGATTCCCATGATTTACATGCTGACTTTATTTCTCTGTTGAAAATGTTATCTATGACAAAAACTTTTATTATTTTATTCTTTTCCAGAACAATCCTCTCCTGCCACTTTTAGCTTTTATTCACCATTTGGCTTTATTTCATATTCTTCTTTGCGCTTTTTATATTTTGTTTTATGTCATGAGATGTTTTTTCCCCCCATTGATACCTTTTATTACTTTCTTAGTTAACCACATGAGTCCCTTGTCCTTTTTTCCATTATTACTTCTTCGTAGTGGTACATACCAATTTCAGAAATATTTAGATATACTTTCTGAACTTTTTAACCTTTGTTACTTCTCTAGCAGGAGCTCAAAATGACAGCTCTGGAGGCTGGTATTTCCCTTTTTTGGATGTGGACATAACATTAATAGGAGGGTTACAGTTTTCTCCATCAACTAAAGATGGCTTTCATATTTTATGCATCTAACTTCTAATACAATATCCTATAATTCACTTCTTTAAAGCGCTTCTATTAATTTTTATTTTTCTAAATGTAAGATACAACAAGGAGTGATGGCAGCTTATCTTTACCTTGTCTTCTGTTCAGTTCTGTTTTCTCTCTGAAGAATCTATAGCCCATATAATTATGTAAAAAGCAATCTGCGTAAGCTGCCTTGTTTTCTAAAAAAAGTAACTTCTAGGACTCCATAAGAAAACATGAATATATTGTTCCTAACTCCATCAAATAAAGGACACTAAAATGTAAAATTTTGACTTGTTTTCCTGTTTAAAATCAAGATAAATGCTGATGTTCTGGTTCCTTCTTCAATGCTAATCAACACAGTCAAAGTTTCAGAGAAGCCTCTGTGCTTGAATTTGCCACTGTCTTCTTGTATGACCTTAGTCTAGTTTAATGAGCTCCCCGATTGACAACGTACATGATTTTCCTACTAGGTTTCTGGGTTGAATTAATTCCATGTTAGTTGTGACTGAAAGTCATTACCATCTGACAGGTGCTCTGTGTTGTTGTCTATGAAGAGTGAGTTATGGGGTTTTATCTATCCACAGTAGCTGAAAGTATACAGGTGTCTCCATCATTAAACCACCAATGCCAAATTATATCCTTGGTGTTTTATGACGTGAAGAGCACCAAAAGTGAGTTCTCCTTCCCCCCATTGAAGCCATCCAGCTGTTACCTGATGACAATATTTTTTTGTCAGAGGTCGTATGGCCATGTCTCTCAGTATAAATGTAAATTTACAAATAGTTGTTAAGAAGTACTGCAGCAGCTTGAACACTTAATAATTAAGAAAAAAAATTTTTATTATTATTATTAGATCTGACAGAACTACTCATGAAAAGACACCTAGTAAAACATTAATACTAGTTTAAGAAAGAAGTATTTAAAAGACTTTCCCAAGTGGTTTGATCAGAATCTAATTTTTGCTGTCATCAACAAGGTGGTACTGCAATAAAAATTAATGGGACAAAGAAAATGTAAATTTCTGTGTTTTAATCTCCTGCAAAAATGTGCTGATTTTATTTTGTGTCATTTTACAAGCCTTAAATTCCCTGCTTTATCCTCCTTTTACCTGGCTGTTACTGCTGAATGTAGCTGATGGCCATCTTCCGCTTTAACATGATTGTTTTGGGGCAAACACACTCCAAATGCTTTTGTGTATTCAGTCTGCAGACATGTCATTTGCATTCTTATCAAGAGTTGTTATCGACATCATTTGCCATGGGTGGGGCACGCAGATGCTACCAGACCTTGGACTTCCCTGTCACATTTGTTTAAATGATCACTAATTCTACTTCAGGCAGAGCTTCATTCCACAGACGCTGGTTTTAGGCCCAGTGACCATAAGAGCAAACCGTACCAGTTAATATTGAGGAAAGATTCTGAGTACCTTAGCCTTTTCCTTGTCCTTGTTCCCTAACTCCCTTGCCTCACTGAGCAGCAGGCCCATGTTTTCCCTGTTCTTTCCTTTTTCCTCTCAGTGTATTTACAGAAGCCCCTTTATACCCCTCAGCTCCATACGTTCAGCTCCAGTGGAAGTTTGGCTTTCCAAATTCAATCCCTGCAAGCTCAGGCAATGCCATTATATTCTTCATAAGTAGCTTATCCCTACTTCTACCTTCTGTATACTTCCATTTTTTGTTAGCTCTGTCAGGAGTTCTCTGTGCACCCGTGCCATTTTGACACCTATTCAACTCTTCTGGCTGCACACTCTTAAAAGTTCGAATACACCCATTTCAGTACCCTTGCTAGCAGCTTACCTTACCATTTCTCTGTAATCCCAATGAGATGTAAACTCTGAACACACACAGACCTCAAATTCTCTCTGCTTGTTTTCCACAGTGTGTACATTTGCATACAGGCTTGAGGTGTAGGTGCCCATTCACAGAGATTTCCTAGAGATCTGACAGCCAACTCCATCATGCACTTTCTTGGGTTCCTGGGTACTTCCTCACCGCCTCTGATACATTAACTTCTCTTCAGTATTTAGTCACTTTTCACAAACCTACTGTGAATCTCTCCTAAATTATTGACTCATTAACTGGGCTTTGCCTTGCTTGTCAGCTAGATCCTGGCTCTCTTCAATTGCTCTCAGTACTTAGCGAGGGTCTCCTGATTGTTAAGCCACAGTCCTTCCAGCAGCAATGGTTGGGTAGACAGATACTGACTCACAGGATGTATCCAGGCTTGCCCAGTCCTTTCCATGCCACCGCTGGATCCAGAAACCATCACCTGGACTCGCCTGGCTTTCACATTAGCCCTCTGAGATCTGCGCTCTCTGCTGATGCTATCCAGGTCTCCCTTGGCAGTATCATTCATGGCCACATGGATGATAGAGAAGGTTTTATAATCCAAGGGCTGGACAGCATCTCAACAGCCCCTTGAAAAACCCTTGAAAAAATCATATTTTTAATGAACCTACAAGTTAGTAATTTAAATTTCAAGCCACATAATGACACTGATACTCAAATTGAGAAAAGAAGAAAATAATGACAAAAAAGAAAGATAAAGAAACAGGAATGGTTAAAGAGCTAAGAGAGAAACTGTCCTGGGTTCAGCAGTAGTAGTCATTTTTCTCCTTCTTAGTAGCTGATGCACTGCTGTGGTTTTGACTTCTGGCCTGGGAACAGCGCTGGTAACACCTATGTTTTTAGTTACTGCATGAATGTTTAGTCTGACCAAGGACTTTCTGAGTCTCATGCTCTGCCAGGGAGGAGGGGAAGTCGAGAGAAAGCAGAAACAGGACACCTGACCCAAACTAGCCAAAAAGGTATTCCGTACCCCATCACGTCATGCCCAGGATGTAAAACTGGGGGCAGGGACCCAGAAGAGTTAGTTCACTGCTCTGTCGGGCTTGGTATAGGTTGGTGGGTGGTGAGGGGTTGTATTCTCTTCCCTTGTTATTTCCCTTGTCATTATTATTATTGGTGGTAGCAGCAGTGGTTTGTGTTATACCTTAGTTACTAAACTGTTCTTATCTTAACCTGTGGGAGTTACATCCTTTCGATTTTCCTCTCCATCCCTCCAGGAGTGGGGGGGGGAAGGATGAGGGGTTGCTAATGAACTGTGGCTGATTTATGGCTGGGCTTAAACCACAACAGAAACCAATATTCAAGCCCAAAAAAAAAAAAAAAGAAAATTGATCAGTACACCAAAAAATACAAGAAAGAAAATAATTATGTAATGATCAGAACATGTCCCAAAATGTAATTACCTTAAAAAATAAAAATACATTAATTTATAACAACGTAAAAGGAGAAAAGATGAAATTAAAAAAAAGAAAAATAACCTTTTCACAATATGCTGGTAATATTTTCTATTTAATTTGACGTGAAAAGAAAATATGATTTATTGAATGATAGCATAACTTGGTTTTTCTATTCAGTTAAAAAGAACTTCTTCACAGAAAGACTAAGTTAAAAATAAGTAAATCAGGTTTGATAAATTAAATTATTGTGTAGGGCAATGCATTATATTAAAATCCATTACAATTTCAGTCATTCAAACAGCAACTGTGCTTCTGTAATAAAACTGAATAGTAGAATAAGACAGAGTCCCATCAATTTCATATATTTTTTGTATACTCTGATACTTCATACCACACAAAAAAAAAATCCATAATGTATTAAGAAAAACAAACAAGATAACTAAAAAATGTGGCAGAAGATCAAAAAACACTATTGTGTAGCTCAAATCTTTTGTGCACTCAGATTCCTTCTATTGATAATAGAGAGAACATGAACACTTAATTGAGGAGAAATATTTCACTTGGCCTCTAAAACTTCAGGGAAATTTGGTGCCTAAGCGAGAGGAGCCAGTTCATACACAGAATTAATCACTTTATTCTGCTTCTCTTGGAACATTCAACCCTATAGTTCTGGTGCTTCATTAATTTTCATTAACTGCAGATCAAATGGAGTATTATCTGCTTTTTACAGAAGCAGCAAACATTAAGTAATACACTAAAGACAAAAGGCTATTATTTGGATAATTATTTTGTTGGATATCTAGTTATTTTTTAGACAGATTTCTACAAGCATGGTAGCATAGTATAGAATTTCTATGTTAAAGCATAGTTTGCACTGAATTCTCTGGATTTGTGAAACCACTAGGAATCTTTAATCACTATGCACGGTCTCTGACTGAGAAGCCAAAACTAAAGAATACAAACAGTTCTTGTGAAAACTTAAGGCTAAACAGCTTGTTCTTTTGCTACATAGAAACTGAGGAGCAGAAGCAAATTAACACACAGTGGTGTATTTTTCTTTCAAGAAATGCCAGTTCCCTAGGATTGAAATATTTGGCAAGTGGTGTTTCAGAGGCCACATCTTCTTACCATGTCACTTTTTTGTAATGGTCTGAACACAATTTTGGCATGAGAAAATATAATTGCTACTGCTCACATTTGTGACTGGGGATATGAAGGAACTCATAGTGCTCTACCACTTTGATAGAGAGTATAGATAAAGTCTGATTTGTGAGAACTTTGACAGTGCCTGGTAAAAATAAAAGCTTTGGCAGGTCAGTTACAAAGACTAGAGTTCCTATTAAGCAAGTGAAAGTTGTAGTTTTCAAGACTGGCCAGTATTTAGCTGATACAAAAGGAACTGTTGCCCCCCTGCAATGGGGTTCCCTTGTTCTGAACCGTGCTAAAAAAGGAACAATTTAAGAGGAAAACAGACGGATACTTTCGTCACGCAGAAAAATACTTTATTATCACTTTCTTGGAAATGACTGAGTAGCTTCCATTTTATTTTTCCACAGTTGTCAATTGTTGAATAACTTTAAAATAACAGTGGAAGCTGCAGCCTACCTAAAAAAAATCTCAAACTGAAAAAATACCAGGAAAAAAATAACAAAATCAAGTCTGATGTTGGGATTTAAGCTCTCAAACAATAAATAGGTACTACAACCTCGGTATTTGAAAACCTTTCTGTACATTTAACTTTGTACTGGTTCAGGCTGGGATAGAGTTAATTTTGTTCATTGCATCTCATATGGTGGTGGTTTAGATATGTGACCAAAATAATGCTTATACCACGTTATGTGGTGTCACTTTTAATATTCCTTTTATTTTCCACCATTCCATTGGGAATAAAAAGGGAAGTGAGTGAACGCATGTGTGGTACTTACTTGCATACTGAGGTTAACTCACAAAGAGCTTACACATACATTTTCAGGAAAAGGAAATAAATGTGAGTAGTTAATAAAATATGACCTCATCATTTCCTTACGTACTTATCCTTTCATCTGTGCACTAGATGGACAACAATTAACACAACTAATTTCAAGAGGAAGAATGCTAAGACCATCAAGTTGTTATGACTGAAGATCAACTGTAATAGATGATGGAATGAAGGCAATCTTTATACTATTGGTATACTCTTGTGTTATTATAATAAATGTATCCCAACAAGAAATGCCCATGGTCTTCATTTGACAGTACATCAGAGTAATAAAAATGGGAAAGAGATGCTACATAGCTTTCATAAGACATTACTCAGAAGGGTAATGTGGGTGAAATGAAAACCTTCAATAGTAAGTTCAAATGATCAATGACCTAGGTTCGTTCTGTGTTTCTTTCTCTCTCTTTCTTTCATTTTCTCTTTTTTTTCTTTTTCCTTGAAACAATTCTACATCCTAAGTGGACTACATATTACATACAACATATAGTGTGGTTCATTGGCCTGCCTGCCAGATCTCTACTCAGCTGCTCTCTCACTCCCCCTGCCTTACAGGACACAGAGAGAAAATGAGATGGAAATACTCATGAGTTGACATAAAGACAAGGGAAATCACTTGCCAATTACTGTCATGGGCAAAACAGATTTGATTTGGGGTCTTCTTCATGTGCTTGCAGGGGAATCTCTGCTCTGGCACCTGGCGCGCCTCCTCCTCTACTTCTCTCTCACCTTGGTGCTGCCTCTGTATTTTGTCAGTCTTTTGTGTTCATCATCCCTTCACCATCTGGCATTCTTTGCCCTTTCTGAAACACCTTTTACCTGAAGCACTGCCACCTCGGCTGCGGGGCTTAGCCGTGCCCTGCGGTGAGTGGGTTGGATCTGACTGGAGCTGGCTGTGTACAGAAAAGGGCAGCCACAGCCTCTCCTCACAGAAGAGACCTGCAGCCAGCCCCTCCACTGCCAACAGCTTGCAAGACACCCTATACCTTGCCTATAGTTTTGTTTAGCTTCCCATCAAAGACCTATTTTAAATCTAAATTGTAAAGCTTTTGTTTAAAAGATTATCAAGCCAAATAGCTTCTACTAAATTTTAGAATGGAAAGAGAATGTGAGAGTAATAAAGACTGCTTATTACCTTTGCTGGATGCTAACATTATGCTTGTCATTCTCACATGCATCACTCTTTCTACCTCAAAGTGCCTCAGAAGACATCACAAAAATACAAAGGGAAATCAGCCTAGCTCATAGTACGCACATGTAGAATAAATACGTGACAGTAGCTTACGTAATAGAGAAGAAGAAATAGAACTAAAAGTTTAAAAACTGAGAAAATGCCAAACAAATAAATTCAATAAATTAACAAAAATGAATACATATTCTTCTCTCTAAAATGTCTTTTTCCTTTCTAAATTGCAAAAGCTTTTCTTATACTTCTTTCACTGTACAGTGTGTATTCTTTATCTTTCTAAGCCTGAAAACAATATAGCATTCATTGTTTCCATCCTTTCGAGTAATATAGGATCTTTACAGCTCCCAAAAGCTGGGTAGTTTCCTAGTCCTCATAAGTCAGTGCGAACACTGTTATTTCTAGTTCATAAAACCTAATTTTACCCTGTAACCATCTAGGTCCCATTTAATATGTTTTCTCTTTTATATTTCTTTTCTATAATAAATATATTTTCTTCTCTATGCAACTGTGATATCAACACTAATAAATACAATTGTCCTGTAGGCAGTCTTCTGCAATTTTATAAGAACCTTTTCAAACTTGTAAAAAGAAACTTACAGTCTTTCATGACACATTCTATGAAGGTTTTAGTATGTGTTGGGGGAGGAAATACTTGTTTCTGCATCTAAACACTGTGAGAATGGCTTCTGAATTATTTTCTGTTCTATGGTTTCTGAGCTTTGTAATAAACTCACTAATTGAAGGCTTGATCAATAAAAAGGGGAGTTTTAAATCACCAACAAAATGTGCAATAGCCGGAAGTAAAATGTAGAGGAGTTTAATAAAGAGAATAGCATATTTGCCACTCAGATGAGACTGACAGAACCTCAAAATCAAGAAATTATTATTTTGATAGTATTCAAAATATTTTTATAAATATTCCTCAAGATTTTCCTGAGGGAAAAAAAAAAAAAAACAAAAAAAAAAAAAAAAAAAACCACCAAACCAACCAAACAAAAAAAACCCCAAACCAAAAAAAAAAAACAAAACCACAAAAACACCACCACAACACCCAAAACAAACCCATCTAACAACAAAAACTTCACAGATTTGGAAATGCTGTACATGATAGAAAATGGAGAAAGAGGTATTCAATGTCCTTGACAAAATACAGTTCCTCTTAAACTAAATATGCTATGATGATAAAATAATGTGTAATAAAATAAACAGTTTAAAGGTTTATACATGTATTAGAATTTATTTCCTCCAAAAGCAATTTTTCTTATATCTATACTACCAGCTCTAAGAGGCAGATATATAAATATGCACGTTTTTTTGGAAACAGCTTTTATATCACATTAGCATTCAGCTGTTAGCAGCTAGAACAGAAAAAAGTAAAAAGTGCGGGTATTCAATTGTATGTGTCAGTGTTATATATGAGAGAACACAGTATTCCTCTATTTTCTGGCAGCATGTGTCAGAAAGGAAAAGCAAAGACTCATTTTCGAAGCAACCCATGCAGTCACATAAAGTAGCCTAGAGACAGCTAATTTTAACAGCCTATCACATTTGCATAAATTGGGCTCATAGATGTATGACATTTAGTTTCACCCGGCACTGTGGGGCTGTGTCAAAATTCAAATACAATGATTTCTATTACCAAATAACTCACAACAACTATTATGAATTATTCTGTTGATGTAAATTAACACTTGAGAATAAAAACCTTACAAGTACCAGATGCAGCCAACAGAGAAAACAAACACAAACCTCTTCTCATTTTGGCTGCTCATTAGATTTAGACTTGTCAATAAATACACTGTGATCTGTGGCTGGTAAAGAGTCCACATCTGTGCTTCTGAGTTCACTTTGTAACCTATGCAAACCAGAAGAATACCCAGTGTCTGCTCACTTCTATTTGTTACAATGAGTAGTACTCTGACTTCATAATACAAAAATGCCACGAAATATTCAGAAATGTACTGAAGATAACACACAAGAAAATCTTGAAAACAAAGTTTTTCTACAAAACTCAGACATCTCACAGAGCAGTTTTTTACACTGTCAAGCAAGTAGACATCTCACAGAGAAGTTGTCGTGGTTTAAGCCTCTCAGCCACGCAGTTTTGCTCACTCACTCCACTCTCTTTCTTCCCCCTGCTCCAGGGTGGATGGGGAGGAGAATTGAAAGAATGCAACTCACACAGGTTGAGATAAGAACAGTTTAGTAAAGTATAACACAAATCACTACTGCTACCACCAATAATAATAATGACAAGAGAAATACAAGGGAGAAGAATACAATCGCTCACCACTCAACACCCAGCCTGACCACGCAGTGCACCCTCACCCTTCCAGGTCTCTGCTCTCTGTCTTTACATCCTGGGCATGACGTGCTGTGGCGTGGAATATCTCTTTGGTCAGTTTGGGTCAGGTGTCCTGTCTCTGCTTCCTCCCAGCTTCCCCTCCTCCCTGGCAGAGCATGAGACTCAGCAAGTCCTTGCTCAGACCAAAACATTACCAAGCAGTAACTGAAAACACTGGTGTTATCAGTGCTGAAAGTCAAAAAACAGGCCAAAAGTCAAAAACACAGCACTGCACCACCTACCAAGAAGGAGAAAAAAAATGACTGCTACTGCTGAACCCAGGACAGTATCCACCCCTTATTCCATACCATTCACGTCATGCTCAGATCCCACATTTTTAATATACCATCACATGCATATATATGCATACACACACACACACACAGAGGGAGAGAGATCATCCCTTAGTGCATGGACCTATCCCTATAAAACTGCTGAGTCCATCCAGCCCATGATATCAGGCTCCATCTCATGTAACAGTCTTTCAGAGCAGGAGAGGTTGTGTGCAGTGCTCACACTCATGAATAACCTGGACAATAGTGTCCATTGCGAAGTCCACCCCTCGATCATGAGTCCGTCTGCATGTTGCATCTCTGCCCTGATGGCCTGAAGTATCATGGACACACCAGGCTCAAAATAATTCACCCTCCCCTCCAGCAGTTTCTGCAAGTTGTCGCTGGGGACTCCACACAGCTGCCTTCCATCTATGATGCTTCCAAAGCACTGGAGGGGCCCAGTTGACTAGATACTCGCCCATACAGTCCCACACACCCTGCCACTCATGACTGTTCAGCCTCGGGGAAAATCTCTTGGTCATCCTAGATCGTAGTATAACCCCAGACAAGGCCCACACCCCACTCTGTTTAACTTTCAGAACCAGACAAAATGGTTGTGGGTAAAACACACTGTGTATGCATGCCACCATGCTGATCCCCATCACAATCAGCAGGCAGGTCTCAAGGGTACCCAAAGACCATTCAAAACCTTCAGAACTCTCAAATGAGGCTGCTGTACTTGTCACTGGAGCTGGTGTAGCTGCTGTACTTGCCGGCTCTCTCACTACCAGCTGCTCTTTGTCTGAGTCCAGATCTTCCTCCTCTGCCTTGCTGGGAAATGCTGTGTGATCTCCTGCATCCTCCTGGGGCTCGGGCTCATGTGCCTCTGTGGGCGGCTGCCACGGAGTGCTCTCAGTCCCTGCAGGGCTGGGCTCTGCTGCAGGGCTCGGCTCCTCCATCGTCTCCTCCTGCTGCTTGGCAGCTGCGGGGCTTGGCTCCTGGTACCTGGGGCCATGCTCCCAGGCAGTTTCGACCGCTGGCAGCTCCCAGGACATCCCCCCCTCGGCTCCCCATGTCTTGGCGAAGACGGAGGTGAGGATGAGTGCCAGGACAGTGAAGAGCAGCCGAACTGCCAGCTACAAGTCCACGTCCACATCTGCCCCCCCCTGCTTCTGGAGCCCCCCTGTATCACAAGCCATTCCAATAAAGTACAATGAAACAAGAACCTTAACCCAAAACCCATATCAGAAAAATGCTAAGATAACAAATACCAGCTGTAAGTAAGGTACAACAGGCTGAAACCATGAACTCAATTGAATCAAGAGCAACAACTTTGAGAACCAATAAATCAGCATTGTGACGAGTGGCTATTAATCCAGTCGTTATCTCAACCCTTTGTGCCCCACGTTGGGCACCAAAAAGAACTGTCGTGGTTTAAGCCTCTCAGCCACGCAGTTTTGCTCACTCACTCCACTCTCTTTCTTCCCCCCGCTCCTGGAGGGCTGGAAGGAGAACTGAAAGAATGCAACTCCCACAGGTTAAGATAAAAACAGTTTAGTAACTAAAGTATGACACAAGACCACCACTGCTATCAATAACAATAATAATGAAAAGAGAAATGCAAGGGAAAAGAGTACAATCGCTCAGCACCCAACACCCAGCCTGACCACGCAGTGCACCCCCACCCTTCCGGGACTCTACTCTCTGTCTTTACATCCTGGGCATGACGTGCTGTGGCATGGAATAGCCTCTTTGGTCAGTTTGGGTCAGGTGTCCTGTCTCTGCTTCCTCCCGGCTTCCCCTCCTCCCTGGCAGAGCATGAGACTCGGAAAGTCCTTGATCAAACCGAAATATTACCAAGCAGTAATTGAAAACACTGGTGTTATCAGCGCTGCTCCCAGGTCAAAAGTCAAAAGCACAGCGCTGCACGAGATACCAAGAAGGAGAAAAAAAATGACTGCTGCTGCTGAACCCATGACAGTAGTCTTTTACACTGTCAAGCAAGTCTTCTTAGTGACCACTGATCACTGTACATGGGAGTTATTTTCTGTAACTATGAAGCAATAGTAAAAAAAGGACGTGACACAGGACTGTACGAGATGCAGAACCTGTGTATCTTGTTTCTTGTAAATTGGCTATTTAATAATGGATATTCTTGTCTGAGCAGTACTGCTTTGTAAAACCACTTCAATTAATTTTTGTATTGCTGCAAAAAAAGCAGATACCAAATCGGCTGAATAAGTGGTCCACAAATTGGATTTATATCTGATGTCAGCTTTAGTCTATAGATTTCTTATTATACTTTCTTAAAGTCTAAAGACTCCTCACAGTCCTTATGCTGTATCTGTATGTATTGAGTTTATGTGGTAATTTAATTACAAAAGAATGTTTACATACATGAGAACAGATAGATTATAATATAAACTATCTTGGCTAAGAAATGAGCTAAGAAAGGCTTAGAAACTCAATGTAAATGCAATGTTTCTTTTTTTTTTTACTTTTATATTTCCAATTTCTTAAGATTTATCTGATTGGACTAAATTACAAGGATGAGAATAATTATGTATCTAAGAAGAATCCATAAAACATGTCTCATTTAAAAATATTTCTTAGAATTACCATTTAGGCAGCCAAGATACAAATGATACACAAAACTGCCCAGGACTTAGAGACCTCATTTCGTCTATGTTCCACACCCTTCCAAAAATCAGGAGAAGCAATAACGGCATTTGAACCCAAGTGATCTGTGCAGCCACAGTTTATATGGGCTCTACCTTTTACGTGTTCCTGAAAATAAGACAGGTATGCCAGGAGCCAATAAAGTATTGTTTCTAAGATTTGCATTGGTTCTATCTCCTGCCTCAGGAATTGATCTGAAAAGCAGAGGACCACAATCATCTGGAAAGCCCAAGGTAAACAGTTCTGGCTCCCCTTGAAATAACATTAGAACACCAAAGGAGTTCAGGCAGTGATGGTGGACAATGAATTTTAAATAAGACCTTAAGTGCAGTGCTGCTGGCAAGGAATAAATGAAGTCGGGTGTCCTCAACATAAAAAGGACATGGAACTGCTGGAACAAGTCCAAAGGAGGGCCACGAGGATGATCAGGGGACTGGAGCACCTCCTGTAGGAAGACAGGCTGAGAGACTCGGGGCGGTTCAGCTTGGAGAAGAGAGGGCTGTGTGGAAACCTCATAGCAGCCTTCCAATATCTGAAGGGGGGCCTATAGGGATGCTGGGGAGGGACTCTTGATTAGGGACTGTAGTGAGTGGACAAGGGGTAATGGGTTCAAACTTAAACAGGGGAAGATTAGATTGGATATAAGGGAAGATTAGATTGGATATAAGGAAGAAATTCTTTACTGTAAGGGTGGTGAAGCACTGGAATGAATGAACTGGAAGTTGTGAATGCCCCATCGCTGGCAGTGCCCAAGGCTGGATTAGACAGAGCCTTGGGTGGCATGGTTTAGTGGGAGGTGTCCCTGCCCCTGTCAGGGGAGTCAGAACTAGATGATCTTCAGGTCCTTTCCAACCCTAACTATTCTATGATTCTTTATTCTAAGTAGTTCACAGGGCTTGACGTATTCTGTGTTAAAGTGTTTATTCTATCATTTAAAAAAAATAATATCCCCTTAAAACTAATCAAAATTATTAGACTATAAAACAATATTAAATTCTGGTATACAAATATAGGTATAAAAAGAGTAATAGAAGGGCATTGAAGTCTAGAATGACACAAAATAAACCTACTCACAACATTCAGCACAAAGCAGTTCTGCTTTCTTTTTCCTATTCCCAACAGATTTTTCTTATCAAACACTTTGAAATTTTCTCTCGTTCTATTTCTATTCACTGAGACTTCTGTTTCATTGCTAGAAGATTCTATACAGCCCCATAATCGTCTTAGGACCATTGTGTCATCCACCTCATAAAAAAGCACCCCTTAAACATCTGAAATAATTTATTTTCTCACTCAGAACTTGAATCAGTACATGGTTCATCCTTTTTCAAACTTATTCCTTTTCAGAAAATTTCTGAGCCAGTTATTATATAAGAAATAATTATTTTCTTTGGGTATGTCACTTAGAAAGCAATTTATCTCAATTTTTGCTATGCCTAAACGATAGGCATCTGGCTTGAGATAGTTGTCTAGGATCTTTCTTTCCAGAAAGAACTGTCCCTCTGCACTAATTATGATGCGATGCTGGACGGCCATTTTAGATTAGATGCTCAATTTCTGAAAACTGAAGCCAGAGAGATTATCATTCCTCTTGCTACCACGAGGGTACTTTTTAATGTAAGAGTGTTACCATAGCAATTTACAAGAGCACAAAAAAACCCAACATCTTTGCCCTCCTTTGAACCACAGGTGCAATTACATGAAATTTGTTTATGTGACACCAAAGCTAAGCAAGTGTATACTGAATATCAGAAGACCTCATTTCCAAGGGTCGCACCTGGTGTCAGCCACATTTTTTCATCTTCTTATCATCTCTAGTTATAAGAGATATTTCTTACAGATACCACAGAACCATAGAAAAGTCTAAGTTAGAAGGGAAATCTGATTATCCATGGTCTTGTCTTGAATTTCAGAGTTCGGAATACTATAAGGAGGAAGATTTTGCCAGTTCTCTGAGTGACTTAATCCAATGTTAAATTGTTTTCATGATAAAGAATTTTTTTTCTTACATTCAGAAATACTGCCCTATCACCATGTATCTTTGTGAAAAGGAAATCTTCACCTCCTTTATAATTGTGTGTAGGTGTTGGAAGAGTGTAATTACAATCCCCCTAAGCTTTCTTTTCTCTGAATAAACCCAGTTCCTTCAGTCTTTCATCATATGTAAAATTTTCCAACCCTATCACCTTGGTTGCCCTCCCTGGAATGCTCTCCAGTATTTCAATGCCTTTCTTAGACTGGATAGAATAAAACTGGTTTGATCAAGCACAGTTGAGCAACCACCTTCCTTGATCTGTTCACTATACTGCTGATGCAGTCCAGGATATGCTTTGCCTTCTTTATGACCAGGGAACACACTGCTGGTTCATAACCAGAATGCTCACTTTCGTGAACCCCAGGACCTTTCTGGCAGAGCTACACCCCTGCTTTTCATACGCCATCCTGTGCTGATGCTTGGAATTATTATTTCCTAGTTGCAGGACTTCGTAGTTATCCTTGTTAAAGTTTATGGAATTCTTGTTGGCCCAGTCATCCTGTCAAGGTCTCTCTATGGACTCTTCCTCCTGATGTATCTACCTCTCCTCCCAGTTTGGTATCATTCACAAAGTCGGTATGGGTGCATTCAACCCCATAATCCCAACTGTTTACTGAATGCTAACAGCTGCAGTATCAACTTCTGAGCAGCTCCACTTATGAATGGGTGCTACTTTGAACCATCAACTACCACCCTTGAGCCCAGGAATTCAGCTTGTTTTCTATCTATTCTGTGATCTGCCTGTCCAATCCATACCTTAACCAGCTTGTCAACAAGAATGTTTTGGGAAATCATGTCAAATGCTTAGCTAAAATCGAGATACACAACATCCACAGCTCTGCCTACATCCACTGAGCAAGTACTTTCATCACAGAAGACAACTGAGTTTGTCAAACATAATTTACCTTTGGTAAATATTCACTGCATTTTCCCATCACTTTTTGTTGTTCACTTTGTCTTTCATGTGCTGGGAAATAATTTCCATAAGGACCTAGTCATTAATTTTCCCAGTGAGGCTTAAGTGAGGCTAACTGGACTAGTTTCCTGGACCTTCCTTTTTTGCCTTGTGTACAGATGGATATATTATTTTCCCTTTCACAATCATACAGGACCCCACCTGACCATTTCAAAGATAATAAAGAACAATTTTGCGAGGATGTCAGACAACCCTTTTAGCACCCTGCCATGTATCCTGCCAGGCCCTATAGGTGTTTATACGTCCAATTTGTTCAGATGTTCACTTCATCATTCTTTTCTTCATCACTGCCTCTTGGGAAAAAAGCTTTGGGACTGACCTTACCCATGAAGACTGAGACAAAGAGTGCATTAAGTATCTCAGCCTTTTTAT
Source organism: Ara ararauna (assembly GCA_028858755.1). Taxonomy (NCBI): domain Eukaryota; kingdom Metazoa; phylum Chordata; class Aves; order Psittaciformes; family Psittacidae; genus Ara; species Ara ararauna. The sequence continues at coordinate 43,214,450 of CM054379.1, read as the reverse complement.
GCTATTTTACACATCTCTTGCCAATTTTAGCCCCAGCTGAGATTTTGTCCTCCTAATGTCACCTCTGAATGCTCACGCGTATTTCTATGTACCTCTTTTGGAGTCTGTCCATTCCTCTCTCGCATGTTTACTTCTTTATGTTTTGTTATATTTTGGTATGTAGTTACTTTAGGTTTAGTTTGTTTATTTGATTGGTTGGTTTTTATTGTGTTTGTTATTGTTGCCAAGAGAAAAAACAACCAAAAAACCAGCCATGTCTTTTTCTTGCAATGGAACAGGTTCATCTTGGAAATTACTACATTACAACAAACACAATCTTTCTTCACCTTCTCTGTTGCTATACTGAGTGCTAACCATTGCTTTACACCTACCTCAGAAAATATGGCTTTTCTATACAATTGGTTTGAGTTAAAACTTTTCTTAAACTGCAATACCTTTTCCTATACTAGCGAAACAGAAAGATAGATATATATATAAACTGAGTGAAAATAAACCCACATTTTTTTCTAACAGCTGCATTTAAGTAAATCTTTTGACAGTATGGAAGCTTTTTTATATCTCCCATGTTCCTTCAAATATGATTTTACTCTAAGTATTATCCTCATGTGCTTGATAATAATTTGAAATCATGCTAATCTCTGACACAGCATGTTTTTGATAGCCCTCTAAAAACCTTAATATCATTGCTTCAGGCAAGGTGACATGTGTAATAACCTTCTATAATCCATGTTTAAGGCCTGAGTTACAGCGAGAAATCATATAATATCCTTGATCCAAAATCCTCAACTATGCTATATCATTCTCCCTCTAGAAAATACTTGTGAAAATTGCTAAATGTAGTCCAAATTTAATCGCGCTAAAAAGTTTTAAAAACATCAAAACTGATATAATTCAAAGGTATAACTCCTTATGCCAAATTTATATTTTACAGGATATTTTACACTCTTCTACACTCTCTTTTCTGCAGTCGAAGCATCCAAAAGATATTTCTACTACTCACATTTCCCCTGTCAAGAAAAATGGGAATTACTTTGACACGTGAAAGAATTCATACAGAAGCTTTTATAATCTGTTCAGCCTTTGAAGAGTATCTGCAAACACTAACCTTAAGGAAAGTTATATTTGGCTTGTTGTACCAAGACAGCCATCTTTTAACAATGTAACTGAAATCACATGCGCAAGCATACACAGTATAAATTATATATTTGCAATGAATGCATAAATATCTTAAGGAAGTGCAAAATTGTGTATGCGTCTGAAAGAGCTATGCAAATATTTCTATACAGGAACATGCAAACAGTCCTGTGTTCTGCCCAGATTCTAAAATGGTTAGACATGACTCCTGCCTATGCATCAGCTTGCAGAGCTGAGCCTGGAAAAACTAAGCTCACAACATACGTTGGTTTCTCTATCATCGATGTAGTCAGACACATTTTGGTTTCCTCTAGACTTTATTAAATAGCAGTCAGTTTGTCATGGGTTCAGCAGTAGCAGTCATTTTTCTCCTTCTTGGTAGCTGGTGCAGTGCTGTGTTTTTGATTTTGGGCCTGGGAACAGTGCTGATAACACCAGTGTTTCGGTTACTGCTTAGTGATGTTTTGGTCTGACCAAGGACTTGCTGAGTTTCGTGCTCTGCCAGGGAGGAGGGGAAGCTGGGAGGAAGCAGAGACAGGATACCTGACCCAAACTAACCAAAGAGGTATTCCATACCACAGCACGTCATGCCCAGGATGTAAAGACAGAGAGCAGAGACCCGGAAGGGTGTGGGTGCACTGCATGGTCGGGCTTGGTATTGGGTGGTGAGCAATTTCTATTCTTTCCTTGTATTTGCCTTGTCATTATTATTATTGGTGGTAGCAGTAGTGGTCTTGTGTTATACTTTAGTTACTAAACTGTTCTTATCTCAACCTGTGGGAGTTGCATTCTTTTGTTTCTCCTCCCCATCCACCCGGGAGTGGGGGGAAGGAAGAGAGGGAAGTGAGTGAGAGAGTGAAACTGAGTGGCTGACTGGACTTAAACCACGACACAGTTCCATTAGGCATTCAATCATACCCTACTCTTTGGAAGCAACTTCATATTGCTATTATCTTAGGAAAGAAATGCAGTAGGTACAATTTCTGTGTCAGTGCAAATGTTCTGTCACATATTCCATAGAATATAAGCTTGATCTTAAATTATGCAAATACCACATTGCTGTTGTAAGTCACCAGGAATATGCAGATGGCAGAACTATAAGAGAATAACTCTAGGTGGACAATGTAAAGTATCCTCTGTCAGAAGACCACCTATGTCTCAGTGCCTGAACTACAGGTTCATTGATCTTGGGAGGATATTTATGGTAAGTGTAACTATCTGGTTGCCTTATTCTTGTGTGTGCCCCACTATTGGCACCAGGATATGTAGCTCAACAGAACTTTCAGGTGACATATTTAAAGCCTGAGCAACCAGATGTAGCTGTAAGATTTGAGCAGTGGAGTGAACCACATAGCCTCCCACCTAGTTTAGTCTACGATTCTGTTCTTAACTAGATATGCTGGTGTACACAAACCTTCTACATCAACCCCTTAATAATATTAATGTGATTTTGCTGTAAAAGAAGGTAACCAGCTGAACCAGTCTTTAAAAGTAAGGAAAAGGTTAAATGAAGAAGCAAATTCCTGTATTCTAACCAAGGCTAAGTATAAAGTTTAGCATTCTTTATTATAATTTCACATTGAAAAATGGTGCATCTTATATACATTGCAGATGTTAAATGTATACATATTGCTTTGTGATTACTACTGCCACACTTCTTATAGAATAAAAATACTTCTTATCTCAGGTTTAAGGACAAAAGGAAGTCAGGCTAGTGATAAAAACAAGAAAATACTAGGATGTGTTATCATGGAAATGCATACAGAATCAATAACATATGCCTTCACACAAGTACGGGTGTGTCAGGATTTGTATTTAAATCAGGTATTAGCACCAAATGAGCAAGTACTCATTCCAGGTAAAACTTCAGAACTATCAGAGAGAAATGGCCTCTCACTGTTGTGTAAAAAATGCATTTTATGATCAGTTAGATTTACTTTAGTTTTGTTTAAAGAGAAAAAAAAAATAATCGGAAAAACAGTTTGAGATTTCTTACCACCACCAAAATAGAACTGGATTTTGATTATTAGGTAGAAGCATAAATAAGAATTATGTCTTTTACAGAAACCTAATACTAAATGCCATTCATGCTAAAGAGTTATTTGTCTGGAGGGGTTTGATGTTTTCTTAATTCTTTCTACAGCAATTATGTTTAGTGTTGTTAATAACAGATATGATAGTTTTTCTTGGGTTTATATTCTTCTCTCTAAAAGGTAGGTATATCAAATAAATATTCATAAGCAAAAGCACACTATGATTATGTGCCAGGCCTGATCAGGATTTATATCTGTATTACTACTTATATCAAATTCACTAAGGACAGATCAATATCATTACAATTACTTTCTTTGATATGTTATTTGTCAAAGGTAGCAGCAGAAGGGAGCTTAATTAGAGACAAAACTAGTCACAAAAGCATTTTACATTCCTCTGCTTGGTAGATCTAAGATGATTGGGTTAGCAAGTGAAGAAACATTGACTACAAGTAGCAGCAATTACAGGGTAAAATGAAATGCTTTGATCATAAAAATATGGACAGAACTTAAGAGTTAAAAGATTAAGATTCTCATTATTGTCTTGCATTTCTTCCATAGTCTTCACCACGGAAATTTTGTTGCAAGACATAATGTTATACCATAAGAAAATGATGCAAGGAATAGTAACGGACTAAGGGAAAGGTTAAGATTTTTCTTCAAACTATGTATTGATTGTCTTAACTTAGTATAGGGAACAGGTATGTTCTTGTTCGTGCTAGTCTTGTAGTTAAACTATAACGCAGAATAGAATAGGTAACCGAAACACGTTCAAAATCAACGACCTTTTTCCCTCAGGAAGATGAATGTCTGACAGGAACTTGTTTCAACTAGTCTCTAAAAGATTTGAGGTTGCCAGAGGGGGGAAACTGTGCCAAGGGTGAAAAGTGCATAGCGAGGAAGACCTCTTACTTCATCCAGTTGACCCGGGCCCAAGACCACCAGATGGCAGTACACAGGTGTAGAGGGGAGGGGAATGGCATTAATGAGTTGTTGGAGCCAATTGTAATAATCTCCTCCTATGCTTGTGAAATCTGATGAATATGTATGCTTGTGTGTAATGAATATCTAGCTCATTGAGCTCTCGGTGTGAGAGTTAGGAGGAGCAATCCTCCTCGCACCTGGCACCGCAATACACATACCTGCTTTATAACTCTTTGTGAGTTATGAAGTTCTGTTCCGTAAATAAAAATACACATGTTTTGCAGATCAAGATGGAAACAGTTACATGAACTAGGTATTGGACTTCCCGTAAAGGAAATAATACTTTCTCTAATGGGAGACGTCATAGCAGCCTTCCAGAATCTGAAGGGGGCCTATAAGGATGCTGGGAAGGGACTCTTGATTAGGGACTGTAGTGATAGGGCAAGTGGCAATGGGTTCAAACTTAAACAGGGGAAGTTTAGATTGGATATAAGGAAGAAGCTCTTTAATGTAAGGGTAGTGAGGCACTGGGAAGGTTTGCCCAGGGAAGTTGTGAATTCTCAATGCAGTTGTATTCAAGGCCAGGTTGGACAGAGCCTTGGGAGACATGGTTTAGAGTGAGGTGTCCCTGCCCATGGCAGGGGGGTTGGAACTAGATGATCTTAAGGTCCTTTCCAACCCTAACTATTCTATGATTCTATGATTCTAATCTTCCAGAACTCAAGCATTAATCTTGTTCATCAGAGCAATGCTTGATTTTTTTTTTTTTAATGATTTCCATTTTAAGTTGAAACCTAGGATAATCTGAGGCATAATGTGGATCATATCACTCATGATCTATATCAATGGCAAACAACTTGGGACTCTTGAGCCATATGTGTTTGTTAGGTAACTTAAGTAAGTCTTTCTGTTAGGGAGGATAAGACACATCTAGCAGGAGGGTGTTTGATGCATGGTAAGTTTTTGTGTCTTGCTGCTATATGAATATTTTGTGTGTAGTTCAGCAGGTTGAAAGTAATAGATATTCCATACATTTGTAATTCAACATTATCCTATTGAATTCCTTTACCTGCAGGAAAAGAGAGGAGAGAGAGAAAAGAACAAAAAAAAAAAAAAAAGAGCTTTCTGTCTATTTTGAGAATGTTCTTACAGAAAGATGTATGGTAATGATCCTTTCGAATTTTAGTAATGAAAACATTTTAGAAATTCATGTAGAATTTTTAGAATCTAGAATTTCTTGCAAATAAAGAAAAATCTAAGCGATACTTCCTTGTTCAAAGCATATTTTGGAGAAGAGGTGTTGATCTTGTTAACACTCAAAAACATGGTCAATTTGAAGATAAAGATATTAAGATTGAAAGTATACAAGTATGTTTTGGAGTTAAACCTTTAATGTATGAATCATGATGTAATTAAGTTCTTAATGACACCTATATAAAAGCTTGACAAGATATTCTTTGAGGACCAAAATTGCCATTTCAATATTTAGGATTAAAAAATACTTACTAAGTGTTAAATTTGATATTGGTTTGCTGAGACAGATTTTAACTTCAAGTATTTAGAGACTGGATAAATCCAAAAGGTTGATATTGTATGCAAAAAGGTCATGTAATTTAAAGAGAAAATACTCTCCAGAAAATGTCAATTGAGATACAAAATTCCAGAGAAATTTATGAAATCTAATATTTTCCTTTTTTTTTTTTTAGCTTTTCAATCTTTCATTTTTTTTGGAATCTTTTCTAAAGTATTTTAGTATTTTTCTCTTTGAGACAGTAATCTTCAATTGTTCTGTTGGGGGTATTTTTTTTTTTTTTTTTTTTTTTTTTTTTTGGTGATCCATTCTGCTGTATGCTCTGGAATAAACTAAGAAACAGGGTTTTTTTTTTATGTCCTCTTATCCCCAAGCTTTAAACTAATTTACATTTTCTTTCTGATCAGCACTGAATAACATACTTCAGTTTTCAAAACATATAAAATGCTTTAGAGACTTTCATGTATATTTAATACAAGTGATAGCCTGCTGTTTATTGCCTGAGTAGTTTTTAATACTGTGAAACAATGAAAATGTCTCCTATTAATTGCTTTTGAAAAATACTCATCTATTGGGTAAGGTTTTGCCATTCTGTTCTTTTAAAGACATGCCGAGATGATGAATGAACATTTAAACTAACATAAAGCTGTGCATTTAAAGAAAGAATTTTAATGCCTGTAAGATACATTTAAGAAATGTATAGATGACTCCATAAAATTTTTATATACAAAAGTATTGCAAATGATCTTCAGGTTTACATGTTTAATTTTAAAGTAGAACAACATGTTTTTAGCATACTTCATTAGTCAGTTTTACTTTTGCGCACAACAGTTTTACTGATGAAGCTCCTTTCGTGCAGAGAAATTTAAAAAAAAAAAAAAACTTAGGAAAATATTGCAATTCATTTTTTTTGTCTAAGTCTTTAGCGTCACTAAACTTACTTAACCATATTACATGCTTAGTCTGTGTAGAAGTACAGTGCCTCTCTTTCTCCACTGTATGTATTAGCTTAAAATACACACAAACTTTTAGACTGATCGTTTAGTGCAGCAAAACCACCTCAACTTACTCAATGTAGCATAGCATTTTACCTTCCATCTCCTGAATTAAAACCGCACACACACTACAACTGTGTAAGTTGCTAAAATGCCATTGCACATTGCAGAGGAAATATTAATGGCTCTTAGTAAGAATATTGACTTGAGATTTTATTGTGGTTTCTTGGATTATTTTTTGTGGGTTTGGGGTTTTTTTAACTCTTATAATGAAAATTTTCAAGTTTCATTCAATTCAGTATTTGTTTCAGTCATTTGTTTAAAAAAATTGTCGTGGTTTAAGCCTCTCTAACTCACGCAGCTCGTTCTGTCACTCACTTCCCCCTCTTTCTTCCCCCCACTCCTGGAGGAATGGGAAGGAGAATCGAAAAGAATGTGACTCCCACAGGCTGAGATAAGAACAGTTTAGTAACTAAAGTATAACACAAATCACTACTGCTATCACCAATAATAATAATGACAAGGCAAATACAAGGAAAGAATACAATTTCTCACCACCTAAAACCAAGCCCGATCACGCAGTGCACCCCCCACCCTTCCGGGTGTCTGCTCTCTGCTCTCTGCTCTTCCATCCTGGGCATGAGGTGCTATGGTATGGAATAACCTCTTTGGTCAGTTTGGGTCAGGTGTCCTGTCTCTGCTTCCTCCCAGCTTCCCCTCCTCCCTGGCAGAGCATGAAACTCAGAAAGTCCTTGGCCAGACCAAAACATCACTAAGCAGTAACCGAAACACTGGTGTTATCAGCACTGTTCCCAGGCCCAAAATTAAAAACACAGTGCTCCACCAGCCACCAAGAAGGAAAAAAATAACTGCTGCTGCTGAACCCATGACAAAAATATTGCATAGGGCTTGCTTTACCAAATTCCTCCTATGCCTATATCATGTGTATATTGAAGTCTGAATACTAGGCATGAGTTAAAGGTAGCTGTACAATTCATACTGGCACAAATTAAAAAGCATTTTCCTTCATGAAGAAAAAAATATCAAAACTGTGTGTCTAGGTGTTTGAGATGCAGAATACCTTCCTATAGACTTTGACACTGTCATTCAGAAAGTTCAGAAATTCCTGGGTAAAAAAGAGTTACAATATTTATTGATGTAGACCTTTTGTTTTCTCATAAGACAGTCAGTTCCAGAACTGATGTGCAGTCTAATAATTCAATTGTGGTTGACAGGTTTCCATCTTAAAACCATTATGGCACTGGTATTCTGTGTGAAGAAGAATTACAGTAAGTATTTTTTGGGGTAGAACTAGTTATTATTTTCCTGTAGAACATAATCAATGGGTTTAGGCTGGTATTTTTATGTTTCTCATAAAATATTGTTTAGAAACCTCAGTTGTGCTTGTACTATGGTACTGTTGTGCATGATCTTATTAATTCCCCAAGGCTACTGTGTTCATCTATGCATTTCAGTTAAATTCGTCTTTTGGTATGTGTTGCCATTTCATGAGTGAATTTTTACATCTGGGGTTCATCTCTATTCTGAAGATGATAATAAAAATTTCTATTGCTTATGCTATTGCTATTATTATGATCAGGATTTAGAAAGGGAATATTATCAAGAGCAGTAGAACATTGGTAAAATGCCATGCTGTTTAAAAACTTTTTCTGCACTGAAGGCAGCATCATGTCATTCCTGTAGTTTCTTGGAAATAGACATCCAAAAAGCTGTTGTGATTAAAATCTACATAGACTGTGAGTGAAAACTGCACAGGAAACCATATGAGAGACTTACTCATAGCTACAAGGCTACTCCTAGGACTGCTTACCTTGGTGTTCTGGTGAGACATTTCGTGTCAGTAAGGCACAAAGTGTATTACAGGACGTATACCTTCTATGGTTCTTATTGTGCTGGAGTTGTTGAGGAAGAAGCACATCTATTCCATGCTAGAAAACAGATTTATCCAACATACTAGCAGCCAGCGATGTAGTATTTATGGATAACACTTTAGACAACCTATCTCTGCAATTTGCTAACATTTGCGAGACTATATCACAACAATGAAGGCTGGTAATGTTCTCTAGTTTAAAGCGTATGAAAGTTGAAATTAACATTGACATTTCAAAAGTTTGCTGAATCAGTGAAAAAGTTATGACCCTGGTTTTATGGAACCTAAAATTTAATTTGACTTGTTAGTGGCTTTGTTCTGTATGTCCAGACGAAAGTCAGGTTCTAAATTTTGTTAACCATACTAAAACTAATAAAAAATATCCTAGAATGAAGAGTCATTTTTTGGTTTTTGAGCCCAAAATATTTTAATGGAAAAAAAATATGCTTCCGCTTTTGTCGGTGCATAAAAGGAGAAAGTAATGAATTAGAAAATCAGTAAATTAAGTATTCTTCATAAGTGATGGGGAAAAATGGAGTAGAACTTCCATATCTTTACTAAAATAAAACACCATTTCCCTTAATTTTATTGAAAAATCAAACGTGTTCTCTGTTTTTATTTTAGCAACAAGACAAGGCTGCACCTCCAAGATTAAACTTATCACATGAAAGGCCTACACTATGGGTTTATCTCTGTCATCCAGATTTCTAAGTTCAAATAGGTGCTTCTTTTGTTCTCAGTAAAGATGGATCTCAAGGTTTTTCAGAGGGTGGCATCTTGACTTTTGACCCTATTCATGTCACTAGCATTTCTTGTACTTTCCAAAAATTTCCATTAATTTTTCCTGTAAACCCTTGTATCTGCTTCTTTCTTAACTGGTCAAGTGCCAAATTCTGTAGAAGAAAGTCTTACTCCTCCACTCAAGTGGCCATCATTCATACACTTTGTGGTTTAATGGAATAAGGGTAAACCGCTGTAATGTGCACGGGTTCAATTTTCTGAGTCAGACAGATTCTATATGCCTGGATTACTGAATATTTGATAAGAAGATAAATGAATGTATTCAATATCTTAGAAGATATTCTTATTTGGCACATAATATTCCGAATACAGTATTCCTTTCAATGAAACAACTAATGGTATCTGTACAACCCTACTGCTTGATGCTTCCAAGGGACAAATTCAAATATCTTCAGATTACTTTAAAACTTAATTACCATCACAAGGTAATTTCCCAAAATAATTTTCATGGGTACTTCTTGTCAGCATCCCTGTAAACACCAAATCAGTATATAAAATGCTTAATTGAGAAAGAGAGGAAACATTAGACTGGAAATCAATAATAAACCAAGAGTATTTATAAAAATTTTGAACAAAACTAGTATTTCTAAAGTATCTTCATTATGCCTCAGCCACTCCACTGTTTAACATAGGCATGAGGGTGAACAATATCCTTATTTTCTCTGTTCAGTGTCATGTTACTGACTGAGCAGAGCTGGACAAATCCCTGTGTTGGCCACTTTTACACACTGATTATTTCTAGATCAAATATTGTGTAGGACTGTTTGCTGTCTAAATGTAGAATCATAGAATCATAGAATAGTTAGGGTTGGAAAGGACCTCAAGATCATCTAGTTCCAACCCCCCCTTGCCATGGGCAGGGACACCTCACACTAAACCATGTCACCCAAGGCTCTGTTCAACCTGGCCTTGAACACCGCCAGCAATGAAGCATTCACAACTTCCCTCCCTGGGCAGCCCATTCCAGTGCCTCATCACCCTTACAGTAAAGAATTTCTTCCTCATATCCAATCTAAACCTCCCCTGTTTAAGTTTGAACCCATTACCCCTTGTCCTATCACTATAGTCCCTAATGAAGAGTCCCTCCCCAGCATCCCTATAGCCCCCCTTCAGATATTGGAAGGCTGCTATGAGGTCTCCATACAGCCTTCTCTTCTCCAGGCTGAACTGCCCCAATTTTCTCTGCCTCTCTTCATATGGGAGGTGCACCAGTCCCCTGATCATCCTCGTGGCCCTCCTCAGGACTTGTTCCGACAGTTCCATGTCCTTTTTATGTTGAGGACACCAGAACTGCACACAATCCTCCAAGTGAGGTCTCACAAGAGCAGAGCAGAGGGGCAGCATCACCTTTCTTGACCTGCTGGTCATGCTCCTTTTGATGCAGCCCAGGATACGGTTGGCTTTCTGGGTTGCAAGCGCACACTGCCAGCTCATGTTCATACACTTTTCTGCACGGAGATAGGCAGGAAACATGAACATCTGTGAGGAAAACACAAATTAGTCCACAGGTTTAAAATCTGAATTTATAGCAACATACTCAAAAGGAAATGTTAATGCAGTATTACCATTTTCTGCATGCATCAGTCAATACTGCACTTTGTCTGAAAATATCAACAACATGGAGAAAGTGAAAAAAGAAGAACAAGAAAAAAGTAATTTTCAGCTATTCATATAGGTTTGAATTCAATGTAAGTGATAAAATTATTTTGCTGTGTCCAGCTCTGCCAAAATACTAAACAAAAAAAAAAAAAAAAAAAAAAAGGAAAAAAAAAAAGGCAGGTTTGTAGTAGGAAGAAGGAGAAGTCTTTGATGATAAATTGCTAGAAGAACAAGGGAATTAGAAAAAAAAAAAAAGGAGAATGACAAGAAAAGAAGAAAAATGCCTTTAAACAAAATTACCATGTAGTTTAAAAGGAATGAAAGAATAAAATATTGGGAAAACATGTGGGCTGCTACTGTAAGGAATAATGTATGATAAAAATATTTTCAGGAATTTAAAATCCTAATTTGTCTCAAACTTAATTAGGTATTTAGCTTTAGAATATAAAAGTATTTCAAGTCAGTGTGAAATACTAGTGAACTAAGATGAATGTTATGTATAAAAGAAAAGAGAGGAAAACAGGTATGTTGCAAAACATCATGTTTAAAAAGCATCTCAGGGGCCCTTTTCAAATTCTTATTGGTTATTATGAACTTATGTTTAAAAACACTGAAGGTGGATAAAGTGCTGAAATGTAACCACAGTTTTAGTAAGAAATGGTATCACATTTAAATAATGTGATAAATATTTTAAAACTAAGATTATGAGAATAAACAGAAAAATCAATAGATTTGAAGGTTTGTATTCAGAGCTAAGAAATCTATGTAAAACACCTTTAATTCATTAATAGCACCATATAAAAATGTTAATAAGATAAAAAAAAAAAAATTTGAAAATGTAAACATTGCTGTCGGTTTTTCTACCTTGTGCATATGTCCTGGTTTCAGATGTCACAGTTATTTTTCTCCTTACTAGCAGCTGATGCAGTGCTGTGTTTTGGCTTTAGACCCAAAACAGTGCTGATAGCAACATCTAAGAACATTGGTAGGTTAAGTAGCCCTTACCTTGATCGAGGACTTTTCAGTCTCATGCTCTGCCAGTAAGGAGGGGCACAGAAAGCCAGGAGGGAACAGAGATAGGACACCTGACCCAAACTAGCCAAAGGGGTATTCCATACCACAGCATGTCATGCCCAGTATATAAATTTGGGGGAGTCATCAGGGAGGGACCCGTCACTGCTAGGTACTGGTCACTGGGTGGTGGGCCATTGTATTATGCACCATTTGGGTTTATTGTTTGGGGTGGCTTTTGCCTCCTTTTTAGTTTTATATTCTTTCCCCTTGATATTTCCCTTATTATTAGTGGTAGTAGTATATTGTACTTTAGTTATTAAACTGTTCTTATCTCAACCCATGGTGTTTACATTCTTTCAATTCTCCTCTCCATCCCACCCAGACTGAGGAAGAGGAGGGGGAGGTGTTCAGTTACCATCTGCATATAATCCACAACAGCATAACTCAGTGCAATATTTCCTCACTGCTTCTTTCTATGCACTTAGTAGTACAATGGTGGAGATGACTTCATTTTTTAGGATGGCAGCATCTAACTCCTGAGCACAGGAAGCAGCTGGATTCCCTTCAGCCAGCTGGGAAGTAGCTTCCTTTGGCAGCACTAACTAGTGGCTACTGAACTGAAGGGAAGAATTCACATCCACTAAGGATATGGAGCAGAAAATTGCTTTGAAAGTAGGTACTTCCAAAGGCAGACCACTCTTTTCTCAGCGGGATGTGGTCTTACCAAAACCCACTGCTGCTCAGAGAACTTACCTAAGATCCGGGAGACTCAGGAAGTTCAGTCCCAGCTCTCAGAAAAATGATAACCCCACTGGCTCACCCTCTCCAGTGTAAGGAGCAATCTTTTTAAGTGGTTCTTACAAAAGCTTACCTATTTCATAAAAGTAATTGATTGTCTCCTGAAATAAACACCAGAGTTTGAATTTACCCCATGAACAAGACGTGAGAACAATGGACTGCCAAAACAGTCAAAACATTGCCAGTGTGATCATTTATTTTCTTTTACTTATCTCCTGCTACTGAGCTGCCTTTCTCGTTAATACACATGTAACCAGCACAGGCAATTGGTTGCTAGCATTTGATTCTGTGCATCAGTGCTCTTTGCTGGCATATGTTTCTCACAGCAAAACCAGTAAAAGAGACAGAGGGAAAAGCAACAGAAAACATCCCAGTTTCAAATAGCAAGATACATTCTGTTTCCATTCCCCATTTTCTGTCAAGCAAAAAGTGATATTTAAAGCAGAGAGGTCACTGAGATAGAGTTGCTGAGCAGGAACATCTTTCTCTCCCATCCTTTCAGAAGTCAGGGAAGAACACAGGCAACATGCTACTGAAGGTATGTGAGGCAGAAAGTGAACTAAACACTCAGTTAAGCCATAAAACATTTGATAAATTCTGCAAATGCCTAATAACAGAAATTGAGGTGTTCACTTTACTGTAGAGAATTTATGAATATTTAGGGCTAAAAATGAGTTTTGAGGATTTAGGCAGCTAAATTTTATGGCAGAGGTTGTATGACAGAGGTATAGCTATATTAATCCAAGTCTTAATCTGCAGCATTGCTAAATGCTAGATGTTCTCAGAAACTTTCATTGACAATAGATACCTCATTGACCTAGGGAAGTCACATTGTAATAGATCTTTCTGGTGTTAAAATGTTTGGACTTAAATTATACATACATCTGTTTCAATCAGTTTTTTAAACATTTATGAAGACTGCATCAATAAAATAGACTTTGTCTTGCTATCAGGGAGCATATTTTAATGCTGGGTAAAATGTTCTTAGAAGCAAGCTTTAAACTGTCAGATTATGACTGGAGATGAGTTTGGCCTGTAAATAATCCAAGTAAATTCTAAGTTGATTTTCTGAAATTGTATATTGTTTACCAGAAATAGTTGTATAATGGCAAAAGAACAAGACTCAGTATATCTGTGTATGTGTTACCCATTAGGGAGCATAAACTTCAATGCAAATAGCTTCAAATTAACATTTTTCAAAGGGCCAATTTAATGCTATGCAGTAAGACAAACATAACTTCCTTTGGCTCCCTGAAAATATGAAAGATCTGAGGAAAAAAATACATCTTTCTTTATTTCTTTGACTAGAAAGGATATTAAGAATTTAGATAAAGAGCTATTCCTACTATGATTTTTCTAAAAGAAGTTGGATCTCGAAAATTAGTAAGATTACAAGTACTACTGAATACCCTTGCTGAAATTTGCACAAATATAATGACATCAGTGCTATTCTCATTTATTTCCCATGAATTTTTATTGTAGTAAATGGATTGATATTGAATAAGACCTTTGGAATTAAGCTCAGTGATTCAGAACTAGAGGTCTAAATGACAGTATTCTTTCTTTGTACGGTAGATTACCTCAGATTCCTTCTACAGTTCATTAGTGAAACAGATCACTGTATTTTTGAACATTGGCATAACAGTATCTGAACTATGTATGCCTGAAGTAAAGAAATAATGGAAAATTAAAATTAATTACTTGGTAAATATACAAGAGAAGTTTTTATTTATAACCTAACTGAATCTGGAGCCTAATAATCTCGAATTAGAATGGCAGCTTGTCGTGGTTTAAGCTCAGCCGGTAACTCAGAACCATGCAGCTGCTTGCTCACTCCCCTCCTCCCCCTGCTCCCAGAGGGATAGAAAGAAGAATTGAAAGAACGTAATTCCCACGGGTTGAGATAAGAACAGTCCAGTAACTAAAGTATAACACAAACCAGTACTGTTACCACCAATAATAATAATGACAAGGGAAATAATAAGGGAAAAGAATACTACTGCTCACCACCCCCTGACCGATACCCAGCCGAACTTGAGCAGTGATCTAGCCCTTCTGGGTAACTGTCCCCCAGTTTATATAGTGGGCATGACGTGCTGTGGTATGGAATGCCTCTTTGGCTAGTTTGGGTCAGATGTCCTGTCTCTGCTCCCTCCCAGCGTCCCCTCCTCCCTGGCAGAGCATGAGACCCAGAAAAGTCCTTGATCAGACTGAGCATTACTTAGCAACAACTAGAAACATTGGTGTTATCAGTGTTGTTCCCAGGCTGAAAGTCAAAAACACAGAACTGCACCAGCTACTAAGGAGAAAAATGATTGCTACTGCTAATCCCAGGACACAGCCAAATTGTAGCCTACAAGAAAGAAATAACTGTTAGATATCCTTTGTGATTATGACTATTGTACAAAGCATTCTAAAAAATTTTAAGCTCTAAGGGACAGCCACTGTGCCAACATCTGAAAGTATTTGTGTATCCTACTTTGGATTCCTAGTTTTAAATCTCACCTGAAGTTAAGCCACTGTACTCTTCTTCCCCTTTTTTTAAGCACATTGAGTGGTAACTTTTACTTCTGAAACAAAACAGAAGGATCTTCCTCCTCTCCTGCTTTACCATGTCAGACAGTTTTCTAGTTAAAGCATTTGCCTGCCATGTAAAACAGGTGCTTTTAATTGCACTTCCAAGCCCTTTGGGCTTAAATTCACATACACCACATCTTAGAGTGCCTGAGTGGTTCAATTTATTTATTATTCTGTGGTTGCTTACTGTATACACAGTATATGTAAACAGTAAACAGCCTGTCGGAGAAGGGTTTATACATCATTCTCACACAGGTGTTCTCATCCTTAGATTAGACAGACATTTATATTTATACTCTTCCTGGCTCATCAAATGTGTAGTTTCTCTTTTGCCATTTAAAACAGCTTCAAGAGAAAGCCTATCGACCATATTCTAATCTAGCGTTATCAACTCATGGCTAAAATATTTATTTGGGAGAGAGAACATAAGACTGTAAAACTTCCCCAGACATAATGATTTAAATTAATCTTTAAATTAGTTCTTAAGCCATTCAATATTCAGTACTTAAGTAACATTACAGGTTTTCTTACTTGATATATTTATTTATTTTTAAGTCTTGCCAACACATTTGGCATCCACCATTTGATATCCTCTTAAAAATGGAATCGTACAATCTCCTTTAGTGAAAGAACACGTGATTCCAAAGCACTGTTAAACTTCCAATATTGCCAAAAAAACCTTACATATCTGCAGAAATTACTTGTGGAAAATGAGACATCATAAATGTTTCGGGGTTTTGGTTTTGGTGGGTTTTTTTTTGTAACTTTTGAGTAGTAGGGTCAAATCTGAAGCTTCTAAGTTTCACTTAGGGTTCCCAAATTATGTCTGTAGAGCTGGTCCTTTAAAAGTTTCAGTTTTGTACAGTTCCATGAAAACTCAAGACTTTCATTATCTTGCAAGGTTTTTCGCAAAACCAAATCTAGTGCAACCAAGTGTTGAAATTTTCATTCTGTGTTATTTGAGAGCTGCCTAGCAAGCTGTTCCTCATTAACTAAAGCTTTAGCCTATGCAGGGATCCACTGAAGTAGATGGGGACCCATTTAGAAAAAGAGACTACTTTTACTGGCCAGTGTGCAAGGTCTTTGTAAGGTAATTTAAGTTTAAATTACATTAAGTAATAAGACAAAAGAAAATCTGGTTTATTTAAAGTCAGAAACAACAACATAACTGAGTTATGAGGAATTATTTTGGATAAACTGGGGATTCAGACTGCAATATAATCCCTAAAAGCCAGAGGCATACAGCAACCATCTCTGAGGAAAGAAATGATATTAAAGAACAGCCAACAAGATTGCACAGATAACTGTATATGTGAAGCAGATTAAGAACCAAGATTTGAAGACTTAAGACTATCTCAAATGGAAATGTCATGGACACCTGGTGAGAGGTCATTACATTTCCAGCTGTGGTTATTCATTTCACAGAAACTTATTTTTGAATATGAAACTCAAAACTGTGTTTTTTTCAGCTGACAACTGGAATATTACATTAAAGATAAGAAATGCAAGATTATATTTTGCTTACAGAATTAAGGAAATAACATTACCAGTTCTAAATTGTTGTCAGTACCAAAAGCAGAAACAAAGCACATTACTCTGATTAGCTGACTATAGACTGAGTAATGCAAGACATTTAGAAGGTTGCAGTTTTCCCAGTAATATAGGTCTTCAGTAAGTGAAGTTCAAATTGAGTGAGAAACAGGCAGTAATTGAGGAATTAATGTGTTCTATGATTTGATTTAAATGGTAGCCTGTGGATAGATTTTTTTGCAATTTCTCTATCACTACTGATTTTCTAATGAGTGACATATTTATGAACAGTCTAAATCATTTGGTCAAACCAGACACAATTAAGCCAGCTACAGCCCTTCATGGTACATTAGATGGAAGTGTCATGAATAACTGGAGAAGACAGTGTATATATTAGAGTTACAAACACATGCAATTTTTTGATTCAGCTGTTAAACTAAGAAAAAAAATAATCCCCCAATATCTAAAGCAGAACAAAAAACATCACCAGAAGGAAACCTCAACAAAACCCAGAAATTAATGGTGGAGTGGGGGGATGGTACCCCTTTTCTTCATCAAAAAGAAAATCAAAATATGTTTCTATTTTATCACAAAACTCCAAATTTTACCAAAAAAATATAAAGCTTGTTTTTGGATAATTTGCAAGAAAAATGAAAATATTTTAAGTGTGCCTGTCTCTTATCCTACTATGAAAGACTTGTCACTGTACTCCAGATTCTGTGTGCCTTCATCTATCTGAAATTATTCAAATAGGTTTCTTACAGAATCATAGAATAGTTAGGGTGATGGAAAGGATCATAGAGATCACCTAGTTCCAACCTGCCTGCCACAGGGAGTAACACCCTTCACTAGACCAAGTTGCTCAAAGCCCCGTCAAACTTGACCTTGAACGCTGCCATTTTTTCCCCATCTCGTTTTCTCCTCTGATTTCCTGCTGAGAAGAGTGCTAGAGGAGATGGGGAGACACCTCACACCCATGTCCCTGGGTTGTTTTAAATATAAACATTTTCTTTCTTACACTGAGATTAGAAGCTTTCCAGTGAAACCTGTATCTGTTGCCCTTGTCTTCATGTGATGCCTACTGAAGTGAGAGATTTTGTCCTCCTTGTAGCTACTAATACATTGTGATGAAGGTTCTTCCCCAAGTCTTCTCCTTCATGGAGAAAAGACCTACCTCCTTCAGTCTTTCCTCATTGGGCAGGTTCTCCAAACCTTTGAATATATTCATGACCCTCCTTTGGTCCCTCTCCAGCCTATTTGTGTCTTTCTTGACTTGTGGGGACTAGAACTGGGCACATTAACCCAGGTGCAGCCTGACTAGCCCAGAGTAGATTCAGATGATCACATCTTTAGCTCTATTAAGGACACTGCAGATGCAGCCCAGAATCTGATGTGTCTTTGCTGCTCGCTGCAGCACTGCACTGTTCACCTGTGTTCAGTTTGTTGACTACTAGGACCCCCATGCCCTTTCACATCAGGGCTGCTTCCCAGCCTCACAGATCCTAGCCTGTACTGGGATCCTTGTTGATGTTATCCCAGATGCAGGACTTTGCATTTGCTTTTCTTAAGCTTCACACAGTCCTCACTAGCCCACTCTTCCAGCCTGTCCAAGTCTTTCTGTCAAATGATGTGTCCAGGTCTTTCTGATGTGTCCACCTCACTACCCAGTACTCTGTCACCAGAAGACATGGTGAGAGTACTTCCAATCCTATCACCCAGAACATTTATGAAGATGCTGAACAGCATGGGGCCCAGTATCAATCTCTGGGGTACCCCGCTTGTGACAGGCTGCCAGCCTGAGTAAAAGTCACTGATTGCTACTCTCTCCTATCTGTCTTGCAGACCACCCATCGAGTCTGTATCTTGCCAGTTTGCCAAGGAGGAAGCTGTGATAGGCAATGTTGAATGCTTTGCTGAAGTCCCTATTTACTCCCTTTCCCAGATTATGTGTAAATAAGAAAAAGTTCCAACATGGAACCCTGAAGAACCCCAGTGATAACATCCCTTTTTGCCAGATCTGAATCATTGTTTAAAATATTTTCTAAAGTTTTTTATTTGTCTTGCTAAATAAGAAAAAGGTGTATGTATGTTTTCATCCTTACAGAACCTCTTCTTGGTATCAAACAACGCATAAATAAGAATTAAGAAAAGATTCATTTCATCAAAATCATGCCACAAGAAACAAGTTATGATTTACCAAGTTTACAAAAAGTCATGTTATTATAGTTTTACTACAATCTTACTCCGAACTAATTAGATGAAATTCATATAAAGAACATCTAACTGCATTAGTCAACCTTGAAATAAATCAGCTTTATTTCAAACTGAAAGTTGCTCCCTTTCTCTTTTTCCACCATGAAGAATGGCATTAATTTTCCAGCTAATTAGAATGCAACATAATTCTGAAGTCTAGCATCAAATTTTACTTTCTCTCTACGATTTTTAATTAAACAAACAACTCAGCAGATTACAGCTTTGTACAGAAAAACATTAAGAAGGGGCTGGAATAAATTCTCACAGAATGTGCTTACCAAAGCATTCTAGATGCCTTAAGTCATAATGAGTCCACAAAAACATCAAATATTTTCTTCTTAGATGTACTCAATTAATGATGAAAATGTATTTTAAAAATAACATAGTCAATGACTGACAGACTAACATTATTTATGAGCAGTTTTAATGAGCTTGATTACTAATGTAATTCAGGATATTTAATAGATTTATTATCTACTTAAACTCTACAAAAGTCTTGCAATTGTAAGAACGTTTTCATGATGACTGTGTTACTGCCACTGAGGTAACAGTGCCTTGGTCTACACTGCACACAATACTATTTTTGTAGAATTGAGACTGAATGCTTTTCTTAACATAGCCCTTTTTTAGAAAAACTGTTTCTAAGTAAGTAAAAGCTATTCACTACCCAACTTTAAGCGCTCCATTTATCTGCCAAAGTTAAAAGCTTAGATACTGTACATTCCCTTTCACCAGTGAACACAAACGGGGGGAGGGTGGTGGTGGAAAGAAAGGAGAGCTGGATAAAGAGAAGCATTTGCACCTGCTTTAAAAACACTAAACTAAATGCCTGAAATAAAAGATATTAATTCTGTCATGCTTTTGTTGTTTTTTATAAAAATAACTGTAGTGGGCCCAGATGCAGGTCTCTGAGTAGAGTGGAACCAAAAGCTATCTTCACTGTAAATATATATATATATATTATAAAATCTACCTGAATTTCAGACAGAGTTGTCCAAAGTTATACAGGGATCTGTTTTGCCCCAACAATACCCCCCCCAACAGAAGCATATGAAAAGATGCAAAATACAAAAATAAGAGTGTCTGGTATTATGTTCATTTGAAAATAAATTTCAAATAAAATTTGAATTTATTTGCTTTCTTAACTGTTCAAATGCTCAAGATAAGTGCTATTGCTTAAAATAGTTTTCCTTTTTTTCTGTATGCTACCTGTTCCAACATTTCTTAGCTAACTGCACTATAAAAATAGACTATCATACTCCCTTGTCACAATTTGTTGTGATCTTAAGGGCCAGTACTACAGTTGGACACTGAAGGAGATAGCTACTAATTAATATTTATAATGTTCAATCCAGGAAGAATGTATCAGACATAGCAATAAATGCTGTAATCCATCTAAATTCTGTAACTCTTGAAATGACAGGCTGGAAAACACAATGCAAGTCAGAAACTGAATGCCTTTTTGTCTTACTAACTGAGAATTGACTTGATGAAACTGAGATTTGAAAAGTCAGACATTATGGACTTCAGGTTTAGAAGGCAAAGGTTTTAAAACATGGATTTTTCACATTTACATTCAGTACAGACTTTATATTCCTCTTTTACACATAAAAGGATAAGTTAAGGGCAATGAGGTCAATGATTTTGTTTTAATCTATGTCTTTCATTTTACCCAAAGGGATATTTAAACTTTGCTGTATAATATGTATTAAATCAGCCCCCACAAGCACTACTATGAATAAGTGTTTGCCAGAATATATATAAATCTCAAGAAACTCGATCTACAATAACTCAGGCATAACATTTTACTCTAGTCTAAAACCATCTGGGTAAGATCCAAACACAAATGTTTGACATGAGTATAGTAAGCTATTATTATAGTCAAGGTTTTTGTTTTCCAAAGTGCATGTGCCTGTGTACATGACATGCTCAGACACAGTCTTAACAGGTGCATGCAGAAGTCTAATACAAAATAATTTACACTTCAGATTTTTCTCCTTTACAGATGGATGCAAATCTAAATAGATTCCTCCCCCCCCCCCCAAAAAAAAAAAAAAAAGTTTATCAGACTCAGTGGATAACTCACCAATGCTCCTTTTGACTGTGGAAGCAACATTACTTGAATCTTCTTTATTGCAGAACTTTAAAGATTTTCCACTACGCCCTGGGACTTCCCATCCAGCAGGGCCAATTTTCCTACATTTCTTTATGTCGGTGCTAGTAAGGCAATGAATACTGACTAGTACTGCTACTATACTGCCCCAGTGACACAAAAAATAACTATTTTTTTATAGCATTACAATTTTTGTGACACTTCCTCTTTTTCTATTGCCAAAGGGACATTTTTTATGTGCCCATACAGCTGAGAATAGTAGTTACTAGCTCTTACATCAAATGTCTCTTGGAGCAGGATATTTTTTGTGGAGTTCCTTTTTCTTTAGAAATCTTGATCAAATGTTGAGTTCGGGGCATTTATGTAACATATCAACTTTGAGAATTTATACAGAATAATATTTTCTGAGGATCTTTTCCAGTGTAGAACTTAGAGCTATCATATTTTGTCATCTATTCTATTGCTACTGCTCTATTAATTTGATTTTTTTTTTTAATAAAGAAATATTTAACATTTGGAAGAAGCAGAATATGGGCTTCCCCTCCTCCTCCAACAGTTTTTTCCATTTCTCCAAGTCACAAGTTTGCTGACACATTTAACTTCTATCTAGAAGAAACTTAAAATATCCTTACTATTCATTTTATTGCATTCTGGAATATCTACATTAAAGTTATTCTGTGCTATTAAAATTCATTTCTCCTTATATATTTTGGGTTTAATTTTAATAGATGTACATGCATTAAACTAGCAGGAACACAGTGTCAAAACCCTTTTGCTGCTTTTTGACTTTTCTGCCCTGTGTTACAACATTTACACCATTTGACATAACATAGGACTTTGGATTTTTTGTCATTCAGAGGAAAGCACAATTATCTTTTTGGCACTGGACTGCCCCCATATTGTACCATGTATATAGCACTATAGTTAACTCTGGTACTAAAGAAAATACTAAGGCCATTACACACCGTAGATTCTGTGTTTGACAATCATCAGACTGCCAAAACCCTTTTTTGAATTCAACTTACAAACTTAATGACAATCAAAAATTTCTGTGTATATGGCTGATTCCTCTTCTCAATGTCTTCAGAAGTTCCAGATCACATTTTATTTAATGTTTTCTATTTATAATGAAATTGCATTTCTCTTTCTATTATAGTAATTATTGCGGAAATTCAATTGAGTCTGTTCAAACCTCACATCGAGGAAGGAATTTTCAGTGAGCAATGTAGGTTTATAATAAAGATTACAGAAGTATTCATAGAAAAATGTTCAGTTCACCAGTTGTAAATTAGGGTTAAATAGGCCTATAATAAAAAACACTACTAGAGGGATTATATTTATGGGTGATTAATGACTTTTTACTATTATTTGAAAACTTCTACCACAGCAAAATCTTGGTCAGGAACAGCCTGCCTTTCGTTTTTCAGAGGGGTATCAATAAAACCAGCAGCAATATTTGTTTCTAGCAGGATGGACCTCACTTCGTGACCCAGTAGTGTCCTATCTGTGTTTTCTCTAAATATCATTTAGAGGCAAAGAGAAAAATAATTTCTAAGTATCAGTGTAAACCAAGAAAATTACTCTAGAAGAGACTGCTAGTGCTTATCTGGTCCAATTCCACACTGACAGCAGGATCAACTTGAATCAGACTGCTCAGGACTTTGTCCAGGTGTGTTCTGAAGCATGCACCTAAAGGATTTATCTAAAGCATTTTTCTTCTGGTCTATATACCTAATTTAACAGCTATAGATATATCTATGAGACTCAATTTTTGCCCAGTTCTTCTCTTTCAATATTCCTTATTTCTTCATAGCTTAAACCTGGTAACAGGTTCAATTAACTTCACATCTTCAACAGGATTTCACAGCAATCTATGAAATTAATTTTTCAGTGTCATGAGCCTATCCATTCCTTATTTTCATACACAGTAATTAACATAGCTTTCTGAGGAAGTAGATGAATAAGAACTATGAAGCCAGTAGAAATTAATTTCCCATATCTACTGCTTCCAGATTAAAAGCAGATTCCCTTAGAGTGATCATAATTTCTCCGCATAAAGCAGCTATCACATAACACTGGTGTTTATATCAGTGTTGAAGCCATAGCATTCATAGAGATATTTTCCAGAACTATTCTCAGCCTTTCAGTCTGCAGTGTAGGTGTATCACCAGGCTGTCCTCCCCATCCTGCAAACTGCACAGACCTTTTCTCTAACATCAGACCCACATTCAAGCAAAGAAAAGACAGAGAGAAGAAGTTGCACTCAGTTACAGGCAAAAGGATGCAAATCAGGAAGACTCCAAACTGTCTAACACAGGAAAACCTCAATAAAAAAATGGGAAGAACTGTTGCGTATTGAGGCCTTTGCAGGGTGTCTGTGGGGTCCATCTGTCCCTATATTTGCACATATCTCTGTCACAGACCCCCTTCCTTCTCCCAGAACGCAGCCGCAACTTGGCAATGGTCACCAGCCCTGCCAGCCCCAGGCACACAAAAGGCTGTGTTTTGACAGGCAGTGACAGGCAGGAGGTCTCACCCTCTCCCCAGAGGGGCCACCCCCAGAGCTGAAGCTGGAGCAGGGGAGGCAGCAGTCACTGGGCCCGGTGCAAGTGTTGAGCCAGCAGCACCCAGAGGGAGCCTCCCCCTGCTGAGGGCAGACATATTTACAGGGCTGAGGTTTCCACCTGCTGTCCTGCCTGTAAGGCCTTATTGGAAGTGAAGAGACAGGTTTCTTCTGCCTTTGAAATGTCTCACATTTCCTAGTGAGACAGCAGCCCAGGGATGAAAGTCTTGACCGCAGAATGAGGTGACTGAATATTAGTTACTTCAGCATTCACCTTTCATCAGCCTCTACTCTTCCCTTCACCTTGCTGTACTCTTCAAGGAGACACTTTATAAGAAGCCAGAAAGAAAGAATTAAGAAGGTTTTACCATGTCTCCACTGAATAAACTTTGAAGAAGGTGCCCTTAGCGGTCAGCTAGAAAGGACTTTGTGAAAAAAAGAACTCTGAAGTGTGTTTCTCCCAGTCAGACAAAGCTCCTTGCTGGTCAAGCTTACCTACATTTACATCCGCAAGGTTTTTGTTCATCAGCAACAGGCCTTCTGCTCCACACATCTACCTCCACAGAATAGGTTATAAAATGTTGCCTTTATTATTTCATAGTGTTTTACCCTCCTTGGAAGGATATAAGTGACAACTCAAAATGCAAGGTCACCGATAAGGCACAACAGGTAGTCCACTGAGTAACATCAAGACTGCTCTGCGCCTTCTCTGTAGCATGCACTTCACAGTGCACTGGTAGGTATATCAATATAAACAATAAAACTTTATGCAGCACATAAAAAGGCAGAAGATACCTTATACAGGGTGCATTGGAATAAGGAATGAGGGGAGCAATTAGAGAGGATGGTAAAATAAAAGAGGAGCTAAATTAATTTTTTGCATCTGTCTTGACTATCGAGGGCTACAGCAAGATTACTCTTCCAAGGGCACTTTTCATCAGAAATTATACTATGGCTTTAACAAAATTATAGCCTCCATGAAGGAAGTTATAGAGCAACTTTAAAAACTTAAGTGTAGTAAATCACTAAAACCGGATATGATACATCTGAGGGTTGTGAAGGAAATTAAGTGTGAAATAGAGAAGTTACTGGCAAAGATATGCAGCTTATCACTAAGAAAAATTAACTACTACCCAGGCTAAAAGTCACTGTGATGGTTCTTGGCTTTGGAAAAATCCTACACTTTGTACACTTTTTACATCACAAAGCCTACAGGAACCCCAGAGTAGTGTAAGTACTCAGGACTAAGAATATTCTTCTACCAAAGCAGTTCTTTGTATGCCACATATAGTACGCCATATACAGCTTAAATTCATCATACCATAAAGTTACTGAAAATAAATCCCTAAAATCAGAAAGCCATCCATTAAAAAGTAATTCCATTGAAGACTTATGACTGTTTAATACTTAGTATTGGAGCACACCAAATTTTGCAAAATTAGTGTCACCTATATCATACGCAAAAGCCTAAGAGAGAAATAAAAAAAACAAAAAGTCAGTATAAAATAAATCATTAATTAAGAAAATCAAAACTACTCAACCAGAGTTGAAGACAAATAGGGGTGAGGCATCTGGAAAAACAGGTAATTTGCTGAAAAATTAATTTCCATAGTTTGGAATATTCTAAAGTTCAGGCTGTATCTCCTGCACGGTTTTAGCCCATACACGTTTGGGGTTTTTTTTCTTAGTCTCCAAATCCAGTAGAATTAGCCCTTTAACCCAATAGTTTAATGAGACTGGATAATCTTCCAAGGCTTGGACAAAGATTTAAGTGTCTTCTTCTGCCACCATTGAGCACTGCCCCCATGTCCACCCAGCACCCCTGCCCAGACCCCAGCCACTCTCACCTGGCCTACACTTCCCCAAATCATCAGCCAGTCCATCTCTGTACCGCCTAGCAAAAACAGCACTAAAAGTCTCCTCAAGCATACTGGTGTGGACGCTTGCCTGTTCCCGCAGCCCAACCAGTGTCAAAGTTGGTCTTCCTGGAAGTGGCACCTTTAGTTTCTTGCTAGTCCATTAATTAGGGTAACTGGCAAGGGTTTCTTTCTATCTCCATGTTTATTTTCTCATGTCTGTTTCCATTTTCACCCTTTTTCCCTTAATTCCTCAACTGAAAAGACTCCCAGTCAGATAACTTAGCTAGAATAAGCATTCTCACTCTCTGTCATGGGCTCAGCAGCAGCAGCCATTTTTCTCCTTCTTGGTAGCTGGTGCAGTGCTATGTTTTTGATGTTAGGCCTGGGAACAGCGCTGATAACACCAGTGTTTCGGTTACTGCTTAGTGATGTTTTGGTCTGACCAAGGACTTTCTGAGTTTCATGCTCTGCCAGGGAGGAGGGGAGCCGGGAGGAAGCAGAGACAGGACACCTGACCCAAACTGGCCAAAGAGGTTATTCCATACCACAGCACGTCATGCCCAGGATGGAAAGCAGAGAGCAGAGACCCGGAAGGGTGGGGGGTGCACTGCATGGTCGGGCTTGGTTTTAGGTGGTGAGAATTGTATTCTTTCCTTGTATTTCTCTTGTCATTATTATTATTATTGGTGGTAGCAGTAGTGATTTGTGTTATACTTTAGTTACTAAACTGTTCTTATCTCAACCTGTGGGAGTTGCATTCTTTTTGATTCTCCTTCCCATCCCTCCGGGAGCAGGGGGAAGAAAGTGGGGGAAGTGAGTGAGAGAGAACGGGCTGCGTGAGTTAGGCTTAAACCACGACACTCTCACATAGCCACATCAATCTGTCTGGTTCCCACCACCACCTCCCTTTCTAGTTGCTGGTCAGTTTTATGTCCCTGTATGTCCCTCTCTATGGCTTCTTCCCTTCTGCATTTTCCCTTACTTTCGCTACATGGAAAAAGGTCCTTGACCAGACAGCCTTAAAGGAACAAACACTCTCATTCCACATACCCTTAGAAACAGTAACAAATAATAAACTCCAGAATGCTATGCATGTCATTAGATAGGCCAACCCAGCCAAACGTTTCAAAGCAGGGACCACGCAGTTTTGTTAGGAGGCCTAATAAATATTCACAGCTTATTTAAAGCAGTGGTTTTAAATGGAAGAGTTACTATTTTCTTCGTGGAAGCTTGTATGACGCTGTGTTTTGTATTTGTGATAACACTGCTGATAACACAGGGGTGTTACTGAGTTGCTCTTACGCAGCATCAAGGCCTTTTCTGCTTCTCACACACTCCAACCAGCAAGTTGGCTAGGGGTGGGAAAGAGGCTGGGAGGGGACACAGCAGGGACAGCTGACCCAAACAGACCAAGGGGTCATATGCCATATGAAATGCTCAACAATAAAGGCTCAGAGAAAAAAGGGTGATGGGGGGGAACATTTGGAGCTCCAGTATTTGTCTTCCCAAGTCACTGTTACATGTGATAAAGCTTTCCTGGAAATGGCTGAGTGCCTGCTGATTGGAAGTAGTGAATGAATTCCTTATTTGTTGTTTGCATTGTGCCACTTTTGCTTTCTCTGTTCAATTACCTTGATCTCAAACCATGGGTTTACTTCTTTTACGCTTCTGATTCTCACCCCCATCCCTCTGGGGAAGAGAGAGCAAACACCTCTGCAGAGTTTAGCTGCAAGACAGGGTTATACCTTGGCATGAGCCTAACAGAAATATGTTGAAAACATAAGGCTATTTCAGAATAAAGTAATTGTATTTTTGGCAGTAACACTCATCTTAGCCATGGAAAATTCCAGACAAAGATTTTTTTTGTAAATAAATTGTGCAATAGTCTCAAGTTGAACTTGAGGTCTCTAGCAATGATTCTACCCTTCTATGATGGGGCTAAGGAACTGATGGACAGGGGTAGAGCAGTCGACGTCATCTACATGGACTAATGCAAAGCGTTTGACACTGTCTCACATGACATCCTTGTCTCTAAGTTGGAGAGACATCAATTTGATAGGTGGACCACTCGGTGGATAAAGAACTGGATGGATGGCCACACACAAAGAGTAGTGCTCAATGGCTCAGCATCCAGCTGGAGACCAGTAACAAGTGGTGTCCCTCAGGGTTTGGTGTTGGGACCTGTCTTGTTCAACATCTTTGTCGGTGGCATGGACAGTGGGATTGACTGCACCCTCAGCAAGTTTGCCAATGACACCAAGCTGTGTGGCTTGGTTGATACGTTGGAGGGAAGGAATGCCATCCAGAGGGACCTTGACACACTTGTGAGGTGGGCAGATGTCAACCTGATGAAGTTTAAGCATGACAAGTACAAGGTCCTGCACCTGGGTCAGAGCAGTTGCAAGCACAGCTACAGGTTGAGCAGAGAAGAGATACAGTGCAGCCCTGCAGGGAAGGACTTGGGGGTGCTGGTCGATGAGAAAATAAACATAAGCCGGCAGTGTGCACTTGCAGTCCAGAAAGCCAACCGTATCCTGGGCTGCATCAAAAGGAGCATGACCAGCAGGTCAAGAAAGGTGATGCTGCCCCTCTGCTCTGCTCTTGTGAGACCTCACTTGGAGGATTGTGTACAGTTTTGGTGTCCTCAACATAAAAGGGACATACAACTGTTGGAACAAGGTCCAGAGGAGGGCCACGAGGATGATCAGGGGACTGGAGCACCTCCCATATGAAGAGAGGCAGAGAAAGTTGGGGCTGTTGAGCCTGGAGAAAAGAAGGCTGTGTGGAGACCTCATAGTAGCTTTCCAGTATGTGAAGGGGGCCTATAGGGATGCTTTGGAGGGACTCTTCATTAGGGACTGTAGTGAGAGGACTAGGGGTAGTGGGCTCAAACTTAAGCAGGGGAAGTTTAAATTAGATATGAGGAAGAAATTTTTTATTGTAAGGGTGGTGAGGCACTGGAATGGGTTTCCCAGGGAAGTTGTGAATGCTCCATTGCTGGCAGTGTTCAAGGCTGGATTGGACATAGCCTTGGGTGGCATGGTTTAGTGTGAGGTGCCCCTGCACCTGGCAGGGGGGTTGGAACTAGATGATCTTGAGGTCCTTTCCATACTTAACTATTCTATGATTCTGTGATTTTGCTATTAGGAGGCCCCCAGCTGCGTACTGACTCAGCAGTGCAGGGGATCTGTCCCACTGGGTCTGAGCTGGGTGCTGTTCATATAAAACCTGTGCCAGGGCCTGTGACTGCTGCCTCCCCTGCTCCAGCTTCAGTTCTGGGGTTAACAAAGGAGCAACACCTTTCCCTCTCCCCACTGCAGTCGCTGTCTGAAAAACTATAGCCTTGGGTGCGCCTGGGCTTAAGGAATGCATCCTGTCCGGCTAGGTGGGTCACAGGAGAGGCGATTACTTACAACAAACCCTGTGCAGTTCACAAATGAAACCCTTCAGAGACTGAAGGGGAGAGAGGGAAGAACCCACAATTAATTTTATCGATAACTCCCCTGAAGTTATATCAAGAGAAACAAAAGTCTTTGCATATTTTTTTTCCTATAAAAGACACATAAAAAAAGAGAAGAAAGCAATAAAGGAAGGAAGGAAAAGCAGAAATAGACTTACCACCCCATAGATCCAGCAACATTTTCTCGGTCAGCAACTGGAAATTCTTTCTGTTCCAGTCCTGTAACCCAAGATGGAGAGACACGCACCACATGTTTGTGGGACAGTTTTATCTCTTGGTAGGGTAAGGCTGTCTTGGAACCCTCCCAGAGGTAAGACACTTTTCCATGCCTGCACGTGCGTCATGAGCTGTTCTGGAACTTTCCAGTTGATAGCCAGGGGATCTGATGAGCCCTTGACCCAGTTAACTCAGTGCCTGGCAAGCACTGCAGTGTCTGTGTCGCTTCCTCCGGGCACTTTGTTGCAGGGGCAGTTGATCTTGGTGGCCTCAGGGCAGACAGCACAGGAAACCATCCCCCCCTTGTTGAGCAGGATCCTGCTCTGCCCCCTGCCCCATCATCTGCCCAAGCAGGAGCATGCGGTGAGCTTCTTCTATCATTGGAGTTGTTTAGAGATGAACAGTGAAAGGGTCTCTTGACTATCACAGGGTGTCACGTCTGGGAAAGTGAGTAGATGCAAGGAAATGAAGTTTGTTTTGGTTTTTGTGCCATTTCACAACCTGGACTCAAGTTGATGAGGAGACTCAAATCCAACTTTATTACAACCAAGCCCTTTTTATCCCCCTGTTCAGTACTTTCCCAACCTGCACATACATACAACACATACATACAACACTCAATATCATTGGCCGCTGAAAAACTCTCCAGGTAAATAGTCCAATTACAATGCTGCAGACCCTCTCAGAGTCCCCACATCCTCTGGCCTTCAACTGAGATTCCTGCCACAACTACATCCTGGCCCGTCCTCCCAAGACTTGCTCTTCTACCTTCCCTGCTCTCCAATGCCCCAACTGATCGCCCCAGGGTTTGTCAAAGCACCAAGGCCTCAGAGCTGATTCTCAAACTGTTCTTCATGCAAATCTTATTGCCTTCACTCCCCACACGTTTTGGTGCGACAGTTTTAACCCTTGTATTCTTGAGACTTGTGTGCACTAATTTGCATCATGAGTATTAATGTTACTAACTGGGCCAGCAATATCTGTTTACTATATTTTGGACTAATAAAAAATTCTCAGCTTCATATACAGGTTTGGTTCCCTTTTGCCCATAGCAAGTTTCTGAGTGTGATGCATCCAATAAGATTGAAAGCTATGAAAGAAGAAAAAAAGTTATTTTGGCCATTATTATGTTTTTGGTTTCATTCTAGCTATTGTCAGTATATGTTTAGAGGAAGCAAGAAACTTAAGGGTAGAACTGTTGAAATTTGTCATCATAGCAGTGTTTCCCAGATGTAGTGTGCTAGCATGAGATTAATGTTGGAGTGAAAATTATCTTTCATCTATCTAGTGTAATATTTACTTCTGGTCAGATTAAATGTGGGCTTCATATTTATATTTCGTATAGAGAACAATTTATGTTTTGTATATAAATCAATTCTTTCTTTCAGAGGATATTGCAACTTTTTTCACTTTCAGCATTTAGTGAAACAAAAAGCAATTGTAAGCAGCCAGCATCCGCAGATATATCATGATTGTGAATGCTCCATTGCTGGCGGTGTTCAAGGCTGGATTGGGCATAGCCTTGGATGGCATGGTTTAGTGTGAGGTGTCCCTGTCCCTGGCAGGGAGGTTGGAACTAGATGATCTTAAGGTCCTTTCCAACCCTAAATTCCAGCCCTAACTATTCTATGATTCTATGATTCTATATTGTCTACCATAGGCAGGATGCCTTAAGCACTGGGAAGTTGCCTGTATTAGTAAGAGTTGATGCAAACTACTGATTCTCACCCATTTTATACTCTCTTCTGAAAAGCTACTATGTAACTTCCTACATCAGCAGTTCTCAATGAATCATGAAAAATAAATTTATCTTCATATGACAACAGTAACTACAAGTATCATGGAGACTTTGCTACTTTATCAGTAGGAAAGCAGGGAGTTAGTGAGAAGAAGTCTTTGCTTATTTAATGAATTACTAGGCAATAAAATAACTTAATGAAAACAGAGCAATCAGAAAAGTCAAATGAAGATACAGGGCCCGATCAAATTCTAATTACGTTTTATTGAATTATTTTTAATTATGTTATGTTTTATTTTCACATTCTTTTGTGTGTCAGACAATATGCAAAACATACATTTATGAAATAGTGTTATTTTTAAAAAGATACTGCTTACCTCCAAAATGTATGAATTTTTACTAAGAAAATTGTGGGATGATAGCGTAGTCTTATTTGTAACCTCAAAAACTGAGTTTTCTTAATTTTGCTGAATGAATTCCTTCCAACATAACAAATTCCTTGGGTTCAATCCTTAAAGTGTGAGTAAAGTGGTAGTTGCCTGCATCTACAGACCAGTCTAAAAAATAATTTCAAATTTTTTAAGTCATTTATTGAGCTAAGGAATAGGAAGCTTTTTCTTTTTTTTTTTTTCCTCTTTAGAAATGGTCTTTATTAGGTTTGTTCCCAGATCTTTTGAATAGTTATATAAAATGTTCCAGTGAAAATTCTATTAGATTGTAGAAATTAGATGATTGTTGAGGTGATTTTGCCACTAGAAGCACTGTTACAATAAAATGTTATAAGCAGAAGTGAAGAACCACATATTTGAGAAATAATGGAGGCCTGCCTCAAAATAAGTGTAGACTATCTTTCATTAACATGCTATAGACTGGATTTCTGGAACATCTCTTTCACATTCTATAGCATACACTATAGAAGATGAAAAAATATAATCAACAGAAGCAACAGAAAAGTATATGAAAATATGTTTTAGTTCTGATTTTCAACAAAATAAGTGAAGCAACTACACTTGTATCATTGGATACCACCTGGAAATTGTAAATAACACACTGTGCAAACACATTAGAATGTGACCGGGCTCTTAGCTGTCATCTTCACATTGGAGT
Source organism: Ara ararauna (assembly GCA_028858755.1). NCBI lineage: Eukaryota > Metazoa > Chordata > Aves > Psittaciformes > Psittacidae > Ara > Ara ararauna. The sequence continues at coordinate 43,182,314 of CM054379.1, read as the reverse complement.
TCAGATTGAAGTTTTTTGAAAGGAGATGGCCACTTATACACTAAATTATACTAAATTGTGTAACAGTGACATAATTCTGAGATGAAGGAGTGTGGTTTATACTGCTACTGGAAATGAAACAAACAGCTGTTTAATGGGGGTTTGTTTTGCAGAACCTGTTTCTGAATCCTCAAAGTAAATGGAAAAATCAGGCTAATGATTTTGTTTATCAGCCACTTTCCAGTTGTTTGTGTCTGAAGATAGTGAACTTCTAAGGGACTGATGGGACTCTAAGGCATGATAGCATAGCTACAAAACATATGTTAAACAAATACGTGAAAAAATGTCCTATTTGTTTTGAGATTTCTTTTTCTCTAGATCACCTCCCACATTAAGCATTGTACTTGAAAATTATTCACCTTTTCAGTATTAATATACTTTGATAGAAGAGAATGGTTGTTTGCAAATAACCATCAACTCCACTATCATAAATTAGATCCAGCAAATATATCAACAAAAAAGTAATTCCAGGTTTTGTTTTAAAGCATCAAAAGCAGTTAGAAACTTCCTGCTCCCGGAGTGTTTTCATTTAACCCCAGCTGACAGCTGAGAACCACACAGCCACTCTCTCAATCCCCCCAGTAGAATGGGGGAGAAAATTGGAAGAGTAAAAGTGCATTGAATTAAAGACAGCTTAATAGTTAAAGCAAAAGCCATGCGTGCAAGCAAAGGAAAATAAGGAATTTGTTACTCCCGTCAGCTATCTCCAGTAAAGCTGGGCTCCAGCACTCACAATCTTTACTTGGGAAGACAAAATGCCTTAACTCTGAAATTTTTCCCCTTGCTTCTTTTTTCTGCAGCTTCATATGGTGAGCATGACGTCATATGGTGTGGGATATTCCTTCAATCAGTTGGGTTCAGCTGTCCAGGCTGTGTCCTCCCCAAACTTTTTTGTGCATCACCTAGGCTACTTGCTGGTGGGGTGGGGTGAGGAGCAGAAAATGCCTTGATGCTGCGCAAGTACTGCTCAGCAATAGTTAAAACATCTCTGTGATATCAACACTGTTCCCAGCACAAACCCAAAACATAGCCTCATATTAGCTGTTTTGAAGAAAATTACCTCTACCCCCTCCAAAACCAGCACATTGTGTTACATAATAGTACTTGGCCTATTACTGAACACCTGACACTGCTCAGCTACCCCTATTCACACTGTAAACCCAGAATAAAGCAGACTAATGTTCTTGCATCAGATATGTCTAATTCCTTTTATAAGTTCAAGTAATATAGAGGAAGAATAATTTTTAACACAAAAATATCTGACTTAATGATGGGTGACTCATATCCATTCCAAAATAATAAATGTTAATGTTACTTCGAGTTACTGCATGTAGCTGCAAACCATCCACTGATTATATTTAGAAATAAAACAAAAATCCTAATTCTAACCACTTATTTACCTTTGGACTGGAATTTATATAATAATTGGAGATTGAAGAATTGTCGTGGTTTCAGCCTCTCAGCCACGCAGTTTTGCTCACTCACTCCTCTCTCTTTTTTCCCCCTGTTCCCGGAGGGATAGGAAGGGGAATCAAAAGAATGCAACTCCCACAGGTTGAGATAAGAACAGTCCAGTAACTAAGGTATAACAGAAATCACTACTGCTACCACCAATAATAATAATAACAAGGCAAATACAAGGAAAGAATACAATTGCTCACCATCTGTAAACAGCCCGACCAAGCAGTGCACCCTCACCCTTCCGGGTCTCTGCCCTCCGTTTTTACATCCGGGGCATGATGTGCTGTGGCATGAAATACCTCTTTGGTCAGTTTGGGTCAGGTGTCCTGTCTCTGCTTCCTCCCGGCTTCCCCTCCTCCCTGGCACAGCATGAGACTCAGAAAGTCCTTGCTCAGACCAAAACATCACTAAGCAGTAACTGAAACACTGGTGTTATCAGCGCTGTTCCCAGGCCGAAAGTCAAAAACACAGCACTGCACCAGCTACCAAGGAGGAGAAAAAGTGACTGCTACTGCTGCACCTATGACAGTATCCACCCCTTATTCCATACCATTCACGTCATGCTCAGATCCCACATTTTCAATATACCATCACATGTATATATATACATACACACACACACAGAGGAGAGAGATCATCTCTTAGTGCATGGACCTATCCCTAGAAAGCTGCTGAGTCCATCCAGTCCATGATATCAGGCTCCATCTCATGTAACAGTCTTTCAGAGCAGGGGAGGCTGTGTGCAGTGTTCACACTCGTGAATAATCTGGGCAATAGTGTCCATTGCTAAGTCCACTCCTCGATCATGAGTCCATCTGTATGCTGCATGTCTGCCCTGATGGCCTGATGTGTCATGGGCACACCAGGCTCAAAATAATTCATCCACCCCTCCAGCAATTTCTGCAGCTTGTCGCTGGGGACTCCGTACAGCTGCCTTCCATCTCCGACGCTTCCAAAGCACTGGAAAGGCCCAGTGGACTAGATACTTGCCCGTACTATCCCACACACTCTGCCACTCATGACTGTCCAACCTTGGGGAAGATCTCTGGGTCATCCTACACTGTGGTCTAATCCCAGGCAAGGCCCACACCCTACTCTGTTTAACTCTCGGGACCAGATGAAATGGTTGTGGGTAAAACACACTCTGTATGCATGCCAACATGCTGACCCCCATCACAATCAGCAGGCAGGTCTCAAGGGTACCCAAAGGCCTTTCAAACCCTTCAGGACTCTCAAATGACGCTTCTGCACTTGTCACTGGAGCTGGTGTAGCTGCTGTACTTGCCGCCTCTCACCACCAGCTGCTCTTTGTCTGAGCCCCGATCTTCCTCCTCTGCCTTGATGGGAAGTGCTGCATGGTCTCCTGCATCCTCCTGGGGCTTGGGCTCACGGGGCTTTGTGGGCGGCTGCTGGGGAATGCTCTCAGCCGCCGCGGGGCTGGGCTCAGGCACAGAGATCAGCTCTTTCACCACCCCCTCCCACTGCTCGGCAGCCGCAGGGCTCAGCTTCTGGTACCTGGGGCAGCTCTCCTGGGTCTTTTCGGCCGCCGGCGGCTCCCGTGGCCGCCTCCCCTTGGCTTCCCACAGCCTCACAAAGATGGAGGTGAGGACGAGGGCCAGGACGGTGAAGGGCAGCCAAACTGCCAAGTACAAGTCCACGTCCACATCTGCCCCCCCTGCTTCTGGAGCCCCCCTGTATCACAAGCCATTCCAATAAAGTACAATGAAACAAGAACCTTAACCCAAAACCCATATCTGAAAAATGCTAAAATAACAAATACCGGCTGTAAGTAAGGTACAACAGGCTGAAACCATGAATCAAGAGCAACAACTTTGAGAGCCAATAAATCAGCATTGTGACGAGGGGCTATTAATCCTGTTGTTATCTCAACCCTTCATGCCCCACGTTGGGTGCCAAAAAGAACTGTCGCGGTTTAAGCCTCTCAGCCACGCAGTTTTGCTCACTCACTCCTCTCTCTTTCTTCCCCCTGCTCCTGGAGGGATGGGAAGGGGAATCGAAAGAATGCAACTCCCACAGGTTGAGATAAGAACAGTCCAGTAACTAAGGTATAACACAAATCACTACTGCTACCACCAATAATAATAATGACAAGAGAAATACAAGGGAGAAGAATACAATCACTGACCACCTATTCCCAGCCCGACTAAGCAGTGCACCCCCACCCTTCCGGGTCTCTGCCCTCCGTTTTTACATGCTGGGCATGGCGTGCTGTGGTATGGAATACCTCTTTGGTCAGTTTGGGTCAGGTGTCCTGTCTCTGCTTCCTCCCGGCTTCCCCTCCTCCCTGACAGAGCATGCGGCTCAGAAAGTCCTTGCTCAGACCAAAACATTACCAAGCAGTAATTGAAAACACTGGTGTTATCAGCTCTGTTCCCAGGCCGAAAGTCAAAACACAGCGTTGCACCAGCTACAGAGAAGGAGAAAAAATGACTGCTACTGCTGAACCCATGACAAGAAGTTACATATATGCTGATTTTCAGTATCATTTGGAATTTTGTATGTAGTGTACATATAGAAACAGTCTTATTATAATGAAGTTATTGAGCTTTTCTGTTTTAATAGAATGGTTGCATTGGGTACAGGGCTTTTAGGGGAGAAAAACAAAGAAGAAATAAAGTAACCGTTTAAAAAAAAATCCAAACAAAAAAAGTAAGATAAATGTTTTTCCTAGATTTTCTTCTTTTTATATCTTATATGCCAATTCTTCTTCCCTTTAATTTAATACTTTTATCATAAAAGATCATGAGAACTCTTTATAAAAAGCTATAGAAGTCTGAAAATACAATCTAAAAATAGTTATGTTGGTTTTCTTTAAATTTTCATTTAGTAACATTCTACTCATTTTTTTCTTTTCCTTTTCTTTTGAATCTCTGAAAAACATTCAAATCGCCTTCTGGAAAAGCAGTTAGAATGGATCACGCAGCTTTATTAAGGATAACTTATGTTTATAGCCTTAATAAAGGAAAAGCAGCACAACTGACACAAAAGATTTTCTTGAAAATGTATGGTTAAATGATATATGAATTCATAAAGGTCTTTGTATTAGTTACTATCTGTGTGATGAACTAAGGAAGTATAGTGCCCAGAATTTGAAACTTTATACACAAAATCTGGTGGGGTATTTTTTTAAAGATTATAAATAAACACAACTAATATAACTGCATTTACTGTTTCACTGGGTTTTGTATGTCTTCTCTCGCTATTTACATGGGTTTTTTTGGTGTGTAACACAGTATTGTAATAAACCAAAGCACAAACCAGATATAAAAATGCAAATGAACATATGCGTAGACCAACTATCCTTTTTTTAATCACTTGAATGAAAGTAGTATTGTTGATACAGTGAAAAAATTGTAATTACTCCAGTGTAAAACTTTTAGCTATACATTTAAAACATTGTATTGGGGGAGAAACAGGGGATCATTTCCAGTAGGGTCCTTTAACAATAATATACTTTTCCAATAACAAGTAGCTATAACCTGCCTCTAAGGGAAAAACAGGCTTCCCAATGTACCGGGAATATATTCCTGTGTCATTCTGATTGATCGACCTTTTTTCTTCTTGATGACTTCAAAAGTTTGATAACATTAAGTATTTAAAACTCTAAGGTCCTCAGTGAACTGTTATCATCCTTTGCTGTTTTATTAAATGTACAGAACAAATGACAGTGGAAGTAATTGGAAATTTGGAGGCTCAGAAAGGCTAAGTGACTTTCCCGAGGTTACAGTGAGGATTTTTTTGACCTTTTGACATGAAGAACCATATTTAGTTCCTTCTCCAGCTTAAATCCTATTAGTAGCTTGATCATCAGTTCAGCCCCAAAAGCAATTTTCAGCCGTCTGCTTTTATAATGTAGTAGCTGAACCTGCCTTATATGCTCTTTGGGAGAAGGACATGAACTTAGGTGCACATTTTCTTCTGCAGCACCCAGAACTTAAGGGAATGGTACTGCTTCCCTGCAGAAGAATGAAGTAGGCTGGCACGCTTGCATTTTACTGTACTTGTCCTGAACAAGTGCCTCAGCCTCCATACAATCTTCCAAAAGTACCTGGATAATTCTTGAGTACCTGGATAATTTTTCTCTTCCACTTCAGCAGCTATACCTATGGACATTAAAATAAATGACTTTGGTCCTAAAATAAATGTGCTGTAGCAGTTGACAGATCTTCGCTTAAATGTAAGATCATGAGAGCATGTCAAAATATGGTGGTTCAATCAATTATGCATTAAATCCAACAATAAAGTGTGTAGTTCCAGGAATGCATTTACTCCAAATGATTGTGCGTATTGCCTACTGAGTCATAGCAATTTGCATTTTCCAAACATTGTCAAGAGATACCAATCAGGTTGGTACAGGGAAACTTGCTGTCAGTAAGGACCACAGTACTGCTTTATTGCACTACTGTTTTCAGCTATTTTCAAGTCATGTGTCTGCCTCCAGTGCACAGTTTATTAAAGCACTTCATCAGTAACACAGTTTTCATTCTGACTGAGGATACTGCAACCTTTGTAGTAGCATAAGGAAGAAGAAAAAGAATGCATAAAAATATTGAGCTCAGCTAAGCCAGGAGAAAATCTGTGCCTTTGAAGATGAACCTAATCATTTTAAGAAAGAGTTAAACACCTGCATGAAAATTCCTGGTAAAAGTACTCAGGTATTAGAAAGAGTCCTTATTATTCAAAGCGTCTTAAAATCGTAGAATCATAGAATGGCTTGGGTTGGAAGGGCCCTTTAAAGATCATCTAGTTCAATCCTACTGTTATGAGCAAGGACATTGTTCATCTTTATTAAAATACCTCTATGAAATATTGGTAATTCACATGTTTACAATCCAAATAAGAATTTTTCAAGTCTAAGTACAAAAGAAAACAGGATGCACTCAAAATATAGCATTTTTGGCCAAGGATTCAATTACAGCTGGAACCTGCTTAACCACTACCTGAACAAAGTATCTAAAAGCAGCTGTTGTGCACAGCTGCAGCCAGTTGTTAGATGGCTAACACAACTACAGCATAGGAGGGCTGCAATCAGGATGTGCTGCTGTAAAACAAAATTTCATTGTAAGCTTGATATTTTCCAATGTTTTTCAAAGGACAACCTAGCAGTTTGGGAGTTTAATGTTTGTCTGTAGTCACTTGGAATTGCTAAAGTTAGTCTTAAGTAACAGATACACTACTGACCAATCATTTGTAACGTCTCTTAGACTGTATAATCAATGGTTTCATTTATCTTACTCTTTTCCAGGCAAAAGTTGCTTTTAACAGCATAGTGTAATGAATATCCAAACACTTGAGTGATTTTGTTTTCTTGTTTAATAACCATGGATTATCACATAGGGGAGAAGAAAGCATGGTAAAATAATGTGACAAACAATTAACAATGAATGTCAGTGAAAGTCAGCATAGTTATGCCATTGTATAAAATGATCCAGATTTTCCTGTTTTCTGTATGTTACATGGCATTTCAAATTATTTGCTACCATGTTAGTGTGACTTTAAGATGATTCCTGTATAGGGGAATGGCTTTGAATACATACATTGGCTGAAATGTCAGTTCCTCTGCAGTTAGATTTTTATCATGACTTCAGGGCACAAAGCAATTGCTCCTGAAATTTGGAAATTCCTGTCTGCTTGCTGGCTACCAAAGCCATTGCAAACTAGCTTAGATAAAACACTTTATAAGTGTTATAGTTTAGTCTGCAGCCAGGGCAACACACAAGTATGGGTAAAGAAACTTCCCACATTCATACCACAAATGTCCAAAATCACAAAAACTTCTTGTTCATCAAAAGTAGCATTACTATTGAAACATACTGAAGTATTACATGCTCTGCTTCACTGAAGCAAGATCCAGCAGTGCAGTAATTCACTGAATTCCAACTAAAACTTTGATTCCTTCCATAAATAAATAATTAGAACTATCACTTTATGAGAAACAATATTTTGTACTATGCTAGTTCCAAAGCCTGAAGTAAGAAATCTTTTTGTAAAATCATTTTCCACAGATGTTTCAAAATTAGATAGTATTTAAAAATTTACTATCCTAATTACTGAGAAAAAAATCAATAGCTTTATTTTAGACTTAGGCTGGCCTCTTTTATCACATCATACTATTTGATGCTAAAAATCTAGTAACATTTGCAATTAGGGGAAAATTAAAAAATTGGAGCCAGCATATTTATTAGGCTTAAATATTAGGGAAATGACCTTGCTTATGTATTCTGAAATAGAACATTTGTGAGACATAGTTTGTGGTAATAGTACATAATCAATGTTTGGAATCATACATATAAACATTAAGACCTGACCAAATTAATAATCGAATACATTGGTTGAAATTTGCATTTTATCTTGCCTGCTAAATGTTTTAGTATTTTACTTTTTAAAAGTCAAATATAGTTCAACATTTGCATCTTCTATGAGACAGATTCGTAATGGCTTTCAAATAATAATAATCAAAGACAGTTAATATGTTAGTGAGATATTCTTCCATTAAAATAAGTACTTTTTATCACTGCTACTGCACAGCAATTTATACAAAGGACTGAAAAGGTGACGGATTATTATATAAAGGACCGAAAAGGTAGATGTATGTAGCAGTCTATAGAGTACAATTTTTTTTTTTTTTGTTAAGTTTGTACTGCTGGATTCTACCTCTCCAGGAAAAGCCACCAACATTAAAGAATCATTGTTGTTACTTGTCTTGCAACAGCAGATTTACTGTGTAGTTCAAGACTTGCATGAATGTCAGTATTAGAAAATATATGTCCTAACAATAATGAGCTCTATTGCTGTCAAAGGCAGGCACTTCAAATAAATTTAAACTTACAACTGTGTGTGTTTATGGGTGTCTGCTTTCATTCATCTGGTGAACTGCGTTTGGTGTATTTGCTGTAGAGAGACTTTTTACATAGATGTTATTTAACACTGAGAAATTAAATGCAAAGGAGAAGCAGTACTGTTACTGTGACCAATGGAACCTAATAATCTTTATATTTTACCATTTTATCATTAATGTCTTTATGGGTGTTGTGGTTTAAGCCTCACAGCCACGCAGTTTCGCTCACTCACTCCCCCCTCTTTTTTCCCCTCACTCCCTGCGAGATGAGAAGGAGAATTGAAAGAATGCAACTCCCACAGGTTGAGATAAGAACAGTTTAGTAACTAAGGTATAACACAAACCACTACTGCTACCATCAATAATAATAATGACAAGGTAAATGCAAGGGAAAAGAATACAATCGCTCACCACCTATTCCCAGCCCGACTAAGCAGTGCACTCCCCCCCTTCCGGGTCTCTGCCCTCCATTTTACACCCTGGGCATGACATGCTGTGGCATGGAATACCTCTTTGGTCAGTTTGGGTCAGGTGTCCTGTCTCTGCTTCCTCCCAGCTTCCCCTCCTCCCTGGCAGAACATGAGACTCAGAAAGTCCTTGGTCAGACCAAAACATCACTAAGCAGTAACTGAAACACTGGTGTTATCAGTGCTGCTCCCAGGCTGAAATTCAAAAACACAGCGCTGCACCAGCTACCAAGGTGGAGAAAAATGACTGCTGCTGCTGAACCCATGACAACGGGCATGTTGGTTCTATTGGGTATGTAAATCTATCTGATCTGAAATTGAAAAACTCTTTAGATAAACTCACCTAAGTTTCAAGGATTTATATATCCATATATAAGTCATAGCTCAATGTACAATTTCTAATGGTTATTCTTGCCTAACCGATATATTTCTGTCTGTATAGCTTTGTATTTTGTATCTTTTCATATCCTTCTTTTCATCCTTCAAATGATTGCATGTATATTCAGCAATCCATAAATAATCTTTACTTGACCAGGTTAATGACACAATATACAAGAATTCTGTAATAAATACCAGATTGCTTATTATTACAGCCCTAATGGTAGACTTTAAACAATGGCCCATACTGTTATGTTCAAAATCTTATGTAAGGGCAAAGAGGAAGCACACCTTATGTATATATAAAGTGAAGGACATATATATTCATCATGTAACTGAAAGACTAGCATTAACCTAATCAGTATTAGTCTTGATCTAACTGTTACAGAAAAAGAAATGTTAATAACAGGGTTTAAACTCTTACACAGATATTTCTTATTATCTGCCCCTTGTCCTGGTTTGATGCTGACCCTTCCTTTTCTCCTCTTGACCCTAAAGTTGGTGCTTTCATCTTATGCTCTCAGCAGAGTTATTACATTGAGCATTTGCAGTCCTTCAAAGGGGAGATATGACATTCATGCTGATGGTGCTCTCTTCCTTACTTGTATCTACTTGTGGATCCTTTTTATATGCTTATCACCCACGGTTGTATCACACAAATAATTAAAATAAAATAGCTAAAGGCACCTGGTCATTTAGATAAATTGCCATCAGAGCTAAACCAAGTAAAAAATAACTGCTGGCAGATAGAGAAAATCTGTGAGAATTTGCTTTCATTGAAAGTTATTTGTAGCTAGAAAATTTAGATTCATCTAATCAGATAATGGCATGTGGATTAATGGAAACTATTTATAATGTCTGTACTTTTTCATTTTCAAGAGAAATGTTCAGTATTAGGTTATGTTAGTGAGCATATTAGTGTATATCATTATCAAGGTCCAAGATTTTATATAGATATTTTTTCCATGGATATGGGTTTTTTGTTTGTTTTGTTTTGTTTTCCATTGCTAAATCTGGAAAATTCAGATCAGTCAGGTTGTTTTTCCAGCATCAAATATACCTGGATTATTATAACCACATTCCACTGTCTTTGTTACAGTCACTGATACACTAAATTTGAGTTAATAATTTAAGAAACAACAAGAAAAAAACAAATTTACAACATCAACAAGAAAAGATAAATACAGCCTTAAAATATTGCCAGACTACATAGAAATATTTGGGTAATGCCATAGAGTTTTACAGAAGTTTAAGATTTATATATATATATATATATTAAATTTCTTAAATTGATCTTAATTTCTTTTTAAGTAATCTGACCAATTAAATATTGTCATAGATGAATGTCTTTCAACAGGTGATCCTTAAAAGTGCATTTCTGTTGTTTGTAAGCTTTATTAGAAGACTGTTTTTGCTGTCTATATAGCTTCTATGCGTTTCAAAGTGTAGCAGAGGTGACTGTATAAAATTAAATGAATTATTGTCATGGTTTAAGCTGCAAATCACGCAGCCCGCTCACTCACTCCCCCCACTTTTTTCCCCCTCACTCCAAGGTGGGGGGGAGGTAATGGGGAGAGGAATTGAAAGAATGTAACTCCCACAGGTTGAGATAAGAACAGTCCAGTAACTAAGGTATAACACAAATCACTACTGCTACCACCAATAATAATAATAACAAGGCAAATACAAGGGAAGAGGAGACAACTGCTCACCACCCAACGACCAAGCCATGAACTAAACTCTTCAGGGTTCCTGCCCCCAGTTTTTACATCTTGGGCATGACGTACTCTGGTATGGAATAGCTCTTTGGTCACTTAGGGTCAGGTATCCTGTTTCTGCTTCCTCCCAGCTTCCTCTCCTCCCTGGCAGAGCATGAGACTCAGAAAGTCCTTGGTCAGACCAAAACATTCTAAGCCATAACTATAAACATCAGTGTTATCAGTGCTGTTCCCAGGCCGAAAGTCGAAAACACAGCACTACACCAGTTACTACGAAGGAGAAAAATGACTGCTGCTGCTGAACCCATGACAATTATATAATACATTTCATTCTTGCTCTACTAGTGGTACATAGCTTGCTTGTCTTGAATTGCTTTAAGAAGCAAATTGCTAGCTGGTGAGTCTTCTCAACATGGGAAATTTAATAAAACTAGGTAAGACCGTATTTGGTTTGACTGCATTCATTGGAGAAAGAAATATGTATGTAGCAGATGCTCTCAGGTAGAAATGTTTTTCTGAAACCCATCAGGTTTTAAGCTTTCAAGTATAGGAGTATTTTATCATTACATATATTACAATGTATTTGTTTTCATAGCTTTCATGTCTGTTATAGTCCAAGATGGAAGCATGCTTCTGATGCATATGTCATAGTTTTCCACCATATTAACCCCCCCCCAATATAGAATTACAGAATGGTTAGGGTTGGAAAGGACCTTAAGATCATGTAGCTCCAACCCCCTTGCCATGGGCAGGGACACCACACACTAAACCATATCACCCAAGGCTCTGTCCAGCCTGGCCTTGAACACCACCAGCAATGGAGCATTCACAACTTCCCTGGGCAACCCATTCCACTGCCTCACCGCCCTTACAGTAAAGAACTTCCTTCTTTTATCCAATCTAAACTTCCCCTGTTTAAGTTTGAACCCACTACCCCTAGTCCTCTCACTACAGTCCCTCATGAAGAGTCCCTCTCCTGCATCCCTTGTTGGCTCCCTTCAGATACCAGAAGGCTGCTAAGAGGTCTCCATGCAGCCTTCGCTTCTCCAGGCTGAACAGCCTCAACTTTCTCAGCCTGTCTTCATGTGGGAGGTGCTCCAGCCCCCTGATCATCCTCCTGGCCCTCCTCTGGACTTGTTCCAACATTTCCATGTCCTTTTTATGTTGAGGACACCAGAACATTTTTAAGTAAGCAGTATTACTCTTACAACTCTTGCTCAAGATGGACTCCCAACTTCTATGAGATTATTTCACATATTGCTTATCTTTTCCTTGTTTTGAAAAAAAATTTAGTGCTACTATGTACAGAACTTCTAAATCTAAGTAATTGTTATTTAATATCTTTCCTCTCACTGGCTGCATGAAAATAAGGAAGTTTGTACAAAATAAATCATCAAACCCATTAAATGCACCCTTATGGCTAGATTATGTCATTTCCTCAGCCAAAAGTCACTAATTTAAGTGTATCTTTGTAATATGCTAATATCACTGCATATTAATGACAAATTTCTGACACCACATACCTGGTCCTGGCTTGCTTTTACCCTGGGAAAAAGAGAATGAGACAAAAAAACCATGGGGATGTGTTCCAACAAACTCCATTCCTTCTTCATCTGGAGCACCAAGTGTGGAATCTCCACACCTCTAAAACTGCATCAGGAATAAATAAGAATATAGTTTCCCATTATGTTTTTGAGCAGAACTCTATCTAAAATGACATGCTGTTTCAGTTACACTTAAATGAGTAACTGAAGAGAAGAAAGTAGGTGAGAAGAAGAGGTAAAACAAAAACAAAACACAAAACCAACAACCAAACAAAAGAACTAAACAATAAGGCTGACTGCAGGCTGCACCATATATGCCTGATTCTCTTTCTTATCCATTCATCACAGTATGTTGCTGTGAAGGACAGTTGAATGCTAACTTTCAAAAGCATCCCTTTTTCTTTCTATTTCTTTTTTATTTTTATGGAATACCTCTTCTGGAAACCTTTTCCTCTTAGGCCTCTTGGCATCTCTTCTGATGAAGAAGGTACCTTCAAGTAAATGCCACACAAACTCTGACATGCAAATCACTCCCAGAGTCCCATGCTTTGACTTTGACACAGGCAGACATGGTTTGTATGCAAGACCTCTGAGAGCTGTCTGTGGTCTTGAAGAAAACAAAGCACAATTCCTTCATGCACACCTTCTTTCTCGTCTTTCACCAGCAGAAAATGTAGTCTTCTCCCTTTCATTATGTACTTGCCAGTAACTTAGCACAGAAGACCTAAGGCAACAATAATTGTAGCAGGAGGGAATGTAAGAGGAACACGCAGAAGGTGAGCTGGGGTGATGGAGAGTGGTGGTGATTTGAAAGGGAAAGAACAGTAGGGAAAGATGCAAATGCTGAGATCATGTCTTGCTGTTGCTTTTAGAAATCTTTTAGAGGTTTCTTACTAGAAATAAAAAAGTGAGGTGTGATGATTTTGCACAAATTTTGTTTTGGTAATTTACATACACATCATAGTGATTTTTTTTAACACGCCAACTCTCTTACCACACTTATTCTGCAAAAGTTAGTCTTTACAGTCGGCGTTAGAGTTCACTGGTTTCACTCAGCAAAACTCATTCTGCAAAGTGATTTTACTGACTTGTGACATCAGTATTTTGTGTTGTCTGCAAAAAATCATGTATGAAACACAACTGCCATTGTGCCAAATAATCAACAGCCTTCCTTTGTTAGAAAAGTATGAAAATGAAGATTCATTTTGTTAATCATCAAACAAAATTAGAATGCCAGAAGGATGCTATATTTGTCTTGCTAAAATGCTCTAATGGGAACTTCAGAAACTTCTAAGAAACATTTTATTAAGTTTTAAAAAACTTTGGAAAATTAAGCACTTCAAAAAATAATACATATAATTTACCCTCACAATTGGAGAAAGTGTGAGAATATGAGATAAATAGAAAGTGTGATACTGAAGATAGCAAAATACCAGCTTATTTGCTTCAAACATAATAGTGAAATGCAAATGCTCTAACTTCCGGCCCTTCATTTCTCCTCATATGTTTCTTCTCCTGAAAAATTCCTGTGGACCATTTTGTAAGAGTCACAGGCAACAGCAAGTTTGTTTAATTTCTAATAAAGTGGAAAAGTACAATTTTTTAATCAATATGCTATATAGTATTTAATAAAATGTAATTAAATCTTTTTTGTGCAACTTGGCAAATCTATGTTAGTGAATGATGTTATCTTACATGAGCACATCTTGGAGATGTAAGTCCTGACATCTCAAAAGACAACACTGTGAATGTAACAGCTTATTGTAAAATGTATTGAAAATAATAATAATGCATTACTTCTTTGTTCCAGATCTCACATTAGTATTATGGGTTTGCACTATCGCTCTACATTGAACCTGATTAATAATAATACATAGATATTGGTAGAGGTCGTTTACCCTTCTTAAGGGATCTTTAAACATGGAGATTGTGAAGGTATAGTGCTTCATAATAGGATTTTCAAGTTCTTCCACACGTATTTACATGCCAACATCTAAATATAGAAAAAAAGTTATTCAGGGCTGTTCAGAACAACTTTGTTTTCTTTTCTTGTAGAACTAACTGAAATTGTACTACTCCAGACTGTTCATCTGTCCCCAAAACACATTGTCTGGAACTCTTACCAAAAAGTTGTGTGCCTGCTTTTCCACATTCTCTTTATATCCCCTCAGATCTAAGACACCATGGAAAGACTAGATAAACATCTGTTATTTCTGATAACACATGTTCTCAGAAATAGTATTTTATTTCTAGACTAAAAGACTATTTCTATTAAAATACTAGAAACACCTAGCCTCACCAGAGTTTTAACTAAAGGCACAGTATATATGCTTAGATGTGTTCATTAACATCTTAAGTGAAGAAACTCGTTTGTCTATGGACCCATGTGGTTTCTGATGCAGAACTGTTTGTGAAATTTATCACTGTGTGTAAACTTTGTACTCCTTTTTTCTTTTTACCAAGTTCAGCCACAGCTTGTCCCAGTGTGTTTTCTTGGCTCACACATGATATTGCTGTTTCTGATGTTTTGATCATGTTTAGATGTATGGTTTTGCAAAATGCTTGGTACAATATATGCATTTCTGTTGCTGTTGAGTATTCTCCTGTTATCTTTTAATGTCCTACTGAAATTGCATCCCTTATCTTTTAAACCATATGAGCTTAAGGATAGAAACATTAATTTAAAGACCAAAAGTGCTCCAAGGGGCCAAATGTTTGTCCGCACATGATCCTAAATCTGTGTCTTCAGTAAAACCTCATCTTCTTAAAGTCAGCAGATGTTTGATGAAACCAAAAAAATGTCTTCAGTTTATATTCTAAGTAATCTTTCCTCAGAGTTGATTGGTTATTAGATTTGTGGGTTCAGTAATCATTCTGGGCATGAGGTAAATGAGACAGATGATGCAGTGAGCAAATATTTTAGTTTAATAAAATCACCAGCATTTGCAGATCCATTCCAGACTTCCTGTATTCATAGCTATCACAATAATAAGGTATAGTTAAAGGTATATCTCTGAATAATTCTGGCTGAAATTTTCTAATGGTTTCTATTTTCCCTTCTTTTTATTTTTTCTCCGCATTTCATGACTATTTTCTCTCCTTTTCTCATTATCTATCTCTCTCCTCTGATTACTCATAGGAATAATTCTCTCCCTAGACTGTTAAAAAATGGGGGCATATTTTAATGTATTTTTATATTCAATGTCTTTTTACATACTCAATAAAACATTTATGAGGCAAAACAGATATAGACTTGACACATTTTTTTGCAATGTCAAAACCTCATGCTGTGTAAGTGTTGCAAAGTCTTTGACTATCCTTTGCAAATTATCTTTTTTTAGTTCTAAATTGAAGAATATTTAATTCATTTCTGTACTACTCCTCTTTAATGTATTCTTTTTCTCACAGAGTCATGATCCTGGATAGATACTTGAGATATTTCTGTGTTAAAAATAAATAATAAACTCTATTTAACAAGCCTTAGGAATAATAATCCTGTAACATAGATGGTGTATACCAACCAACAATAAGAAACAGCAAGTTTAGCTGGACACAAAACAAGCAGAATTAAGTCCTTATACAGAAAGAATATCTAACTTAAACAGTTGTTTTTAAGAATTGTTGAATCTCAGACATTCCATGGAAATATCACTGTCAGTTTATGTTTGATAAAACCCCTTTAAGCATCTACATTTTGCATTTTAATTTAGAAAAAAAACCAAACTATTTTGTATTTTAAAATCTGTCAATGTAACTCAAACTTGGGTTTTATCCATATTCTTGTCTATCTCCACTTACTTAGAGACGTTTATGACCTGGAAATAGTGTCTGTATTCTATTACATATTCTGTACTATTACTTTTAGATTCTGCCCTTACAGATGTTTACTCAGTTTCTCTAGCTCTCTTAGAACTTCGTCAAGACTTTAGGTCTGAGAATTTGAAACATCCAAACTAGAACTGATAGAATTGCATAAGAAAATATAGTAGCCTTCAAAATATATCAGCACAGCCTTTACCATAGGATTTTGAATTTATTTTCTTCTGTAAATAAAATGAGCAAAAAAAGGGAATGTTTCTCATCAAGTTCCTTGCATTTCCACTGTTAACACTCTAGGACTGAAATGCTATGAAAATGTCATCGTGTATGTTATGATAAATGTGCTTTTTTATAGATGACAATTTAACAGAAAATAACAGTCTTCATTATTCTTAGAATCCTAGCCTACACCAGAACTGTATGTGAAAAGACGTACAGAAATGTTCAGCATTACAGTGTAAAAATATTCTCCAAACAGCTAGTCTTTCAACTGAGTAAACACACAACTTTACTAAATTATTAAATTATAGCATAAACAAATCAGGATGAGCCTTGCATTGTTTATTTTCATTATTTGCAAGACTGAAATTATTAGCACAAAGACAGATTATCATAGAAAGCTACAACAATTCTTATACATTTCAGATACATCTTCTGTGGGATTATCATACTTCATTGGTTCCCCTATTTTTAATGATCATTGCTAATCTGTGCAATGGAGAAGTAGAAGACTAACATGGATGCAGTATGTACTTCTTTCAAGTAGATTTATTAACATCCTACAAATACTATATGACCCTACAAATCACAGACCTTAATTCTTGTATTGACCTAATTAATGAGCATAAGTGTACTGCGGTCATGACTATGTTTCTATGAAAATGATTTGCTAGAAAGGTAAGTTAAACTCATGCAGCTACCATCCCTTACCCTTCTGAACCCCTCTTACAATGTAAAACAGTTGTCTGCCTGTCATTTGTCCTTATCTGGTTTAGACTTGCTTTTTCAGTCTCTGCAGTGTTAGAGCTAATATATGCTATGCTTGCAACTGCGGGGCAAAATAGATAAGCTCAATTCTAACTGACCAAAATTCAACTAGTTCAGATAGATTTTTGGGATGTCTTACCTGCTGTTCTGTTTTACCTCACTTAACTAGTGAAGGCCTTCTTGCTCCACTTCACTAGGAAAAGGCCTATTATCCTAGTATAGCCAAGGATTTTATTTTACTGAGAAGGTATTTTAGATTTCTAAGTTACTTTTTCCTACCTGAAACAACATAAAGCACATAGATAAAATTATTTTAAGAGAAAGAATTTTCAGTCTGTCTCAGTTCTGAGACCAGCTAGGACATTTATCCATTTTAAGTCTAAGCAGGGATTGAAGATGGGTTCCAAAATTCAGTGTAACCATTGATGTAATTTTTCACACTGACCATAGACCTTTCGTTCTCAGCCCGAAAAAGTCTTACTCATGAGTATATGCCACTTCTCAGTTTGGAGGGTGCTAGATCAAAACAGCATAAAGATGCCTCTACTGTATACTGTTGCAAAGTGTAGATGTAGCTTCAAAATTTGTTACATAAAAGTACCTAAGCCATGCTTAACTTTGACTCTGTAACAAGCCTGCTAACTTCTAAACTGTACTTGCTGTTAAACAACTGCGTAAAAGATAGACTAACCTTAATGAGCTCATGAATCAAGCCCGTAAAATATATGAAGGGGTAATGGTAAGGGCTAATTACGCAACTTCCAAAATAGTTATAGAAATATGGCATAATTTTGCCGCTGAAAAGTAAAGCTGAAACTGCTGCAGTCTGTGTAGTTTTTATTATTACTATTATTTTTCAGGTGAGAGAGTTTGTAGCCAAAAAAAAAGCCTATAAATTATAATTACATTAACTAGGATATAACTGTCTATAAACAAAGTAAAGTAGCATAAAGTAGTGTAAACACTTCAGTTCCATGCTTTTGTATGTTCAGAGCTTATTTAAGATATAAACGTTAAAGACAAAGTTTTGAAAATGCAGTAACGATTAATATTGTGTAAGATAGCCAGGACAATAATGTGTTGCTAATGAATACATTTAATAAGCTTTATTAATTTTTTAGGGTTAAAACTTCCCATCACAGTTATTTCTAGATACCTGACATAGATATATATGCATACATATATGCATAAAAATTCATACAACTGCAATAGTGCTCACATCACCAAAACAAATAAAAATTATATGCTGATAGTAGAATTTGTATGGCTAATCTATTCACCAAACCTCAGAAATTCATAAAAAAAAGGAGCGGAGGGACAGACAAGTTAAGTTACCACGTATTTTATTCTGATAGGTTTACAAGTGCTTCTTCAAGGTAACAAAGCTTACTAAAAGTGATTATGAGAACAAAACCCTTGGAAATAGAAAGACTAACATATATTAACATATAGCATGTTTGAATGGTTTCCACTTTACCTTTCCATGCGAATTACCTTTATTTGTAATTTGAAGGTCTTACAGTTTCATTCCAAATTCAGATTTAATCACTACTGTTTAAATTGCTCCACTGGAGTTTTCAATTTATTTTGTTCTTCAGGTGTGCAACATCAAAGAAGAAAGTACTTAACAATTATAACTGGTTAGGCTCTTACTCTTTCCTT
This sequence comes from Ara ararauna, assembly GCA_028858755.1. NCBI lineage: Eukaryota > Metazoa > Chordata > Aves > Psittaciformes > Psittacidae > Ara > Ara ararauna. Next base: position 43,163,380 of record CM054379.1, on the reverse strand, counting down.
TATTTTGCAGTAACAATGAAATGTTCCATATGTTATGTGAAGATCTATTTAAATACCACATTTTTTAGGATGCCAAGTGCTATCACCAAAAATGCCATTTAGAGAACATTGAAGAAAAAGCATTTCCATTTAACAGAGCTAGGTACACTATCAAATCATTATGAGTTTTGCACAGAATAGCTTATACTTTCTTTTCTGAAATACTGACTAGCAACTTGTATTCAGCTTTTTATCAAAGGTAGAAAATAAATGTATCTTGTCAGGTTTCACAGTGTAAATACATATATCCTTATGAATGCAGCAGGTAATTGAAGACATTACTCTTGACAGCTATTGATAACTGCCCCCTACTTGGAGTGTACCACTCAGTGAAGCCAACAGAGAAACAACCCTTTGAGCATTCCTAATCCATTTCAGTGTAATGTCAAATCATTTTATGTTAGAGTAGTCCTGGAGATGGTTCATGGAAACTTGGTTGAATTTGTTTAAAATGTATTACATTCTATCTATTCAACAACTTCTGCTAGTAAGCCACTGGGACATAGTATTTTAAACTGTTCTTGTTTCCAAAGTGATGATGTGATTATGTTCACACTCTTTCAGTACTTTCTAGGGGCTGCATTTTGACTCTAGCTTTTCCAAAACTGTCTTTTTTCCTGGTTGTTATTGAAAACAGCAAAGATAATTGCACAGTGTGGAATGGCTACATTTACAGTAGCTGCAAGAGAAAGTATTGCAAATAGAGATTTTGTTAGTACATAGACTGCACCTTCCAAATGTAATTAAAGTGTCATCTTACTTTTATGTATTTCTTAAAGTTAGAAGCGCTTAGTTCTGTCCTCTGTTTAGACATAATCTTAGAAAGATTGTGTTAAATGCTTCTTTCACAGACTGTAAAGAAAGATTTTAGCTATAGGTTCAGCAGCCAGAAAATGTGCTTTTCTGAGTCAAGGACTGGGGTACTAATCTTTGCTATAGGGCAAATGTTCACAATGCCACTAATCTGTTTCAGTTTCCCATGTCTGGATTTATCTTTCAAAATTTAAACAAATAAACTGCCTTTATAGTTGAGGAGAGAAATAAGCAATTTTGGGATGTGATTGATCTCACTGTAAGCAGATATCTGAAACAGGTCAGACAAACTGCATCTCAAAATTGCGTCTTTGCATCAAAAACGAGGAAGCCTTAAGTGGGTAGAATAGTTGTAGACAACTATGTATCTATATTATGTTTCTTTTGTTCTAACATTATATTCTAATTTGGAAATCTGTCACGTGGACCAATATGAGTTTCTTAATGACTTTTTTTTCTCTATAAACATCTGTGTAAAAATCTGCACTGTGATCCAGACATTTTAAAAATCAGCTATTTAAATTCTCATTACATGGACTGAATCAAATTACTGATTTCATTTTATTTTGTCTTTGTACTGAATTTAATTTCACATATACTATTTTTGAAAAAAAAAAAAAAGTGTGTCTCTGTTATTTTTCTTTTACAAATAATAACTACCAATAATTACCCAAATGTAGCAAGATTACAGAAAGAAAAGAGATTTAATATATTTTAATGTATAATAAGAAGGGATATTGTTCAATTGAAAATTCCAGTGCCATTAACATAAATTATTTTATAAATGATTGAACATGTGTTAAATGAAAAGGACTGAAATGCTGTAAAGGTTACAAATTCAATTATTTAAAAGTTAGGATGTATTAAATTTTTGTCTAATTTTCTGTAAAGTATCAATTCAGACTTTTTTTGTGTTTATTCCTTTCAATTTCAGAGTTACTCATGCAATAGTTTGGTTTCTATCCCTTTGTTATTCAGGCATCTCCCCTTTTAATACTGTACGTGTGTTCATTTCTCCACATTTCGTAGTTATATTAAATCTGAATACCTATGTTCAAGATTAGTACCATGAGTCAGAAAATGCTTACAGAATGAGGTGAACTCTCAATATTGCTTTTCGTCTGCACTGTTCAGCATGGCATCCCTACTTATCTTTTGTACTTCATTCCTATATATTGCACTGTGTAGAGAATCATATTTTACTGAAGGTCTTTTTGGTTACAGTCCTCACCCACTTAACCTTGAAAACCATCCATAGTCAAAATATTGTTTCATCAGATTTAGCAGATATTATTATCCCTATTTTACAAATGAGACACAAAAGAATAAGAAAATTGCAGATTTTTTTTTACTAGAATTACTTGTTAGTTAAAAACATTGTTTTTTCTATGAATTTGTGGAACCTGTGTCAATGAATCAAAGCTACACTTTCTGAGCTGTCATACTACAAACCAAAATGATCATGTACTAGCTAATAAATAGCTATAGTGGTCTCTATTGTACAAATTGAATTATGCCTTTTAAATTAAATACTGTTTTCAGCTGCAGCCATTCAAATCCAGAGTGTCTCCAGGTTTGTGCTTTTTAATATTTTATGGAAAGAGCTTGCATTAATTTGCAGACTGAAGGAAGGATTTCAGAATACACCCTAGAGCTTTATTAAATTTGCTTTCTGGAATATTATTCCAAAGCTCTTTTATTAAAGAGCACAAGTTACAGTATTTTAGGAAACAGGTGAAGCAATAACAGTTAGCAGAAGTCTTCAATTTTTACAAAAAATGCAAAAAAAAACAATGGTCAAAATTAATGTAGGAAGTTATTTTGCTACTGAGTTTACTTCCTGGAAACACTTTTGAAATGCACTATCTAGCTTTGTTTTGGTTTGGTTTTTTTGTTGTTGGGTTTGGTGGTTTTTTTGGTTGCTTTGTGGTTTGGGGGTTTTTGGTTTGTTTGCTTTTCTGGCTCCTTTCTCATGTATTGTTAATGGTTGCTAACCAAGCCTGAATTCTGTTCACTCTGTGCAGGTACCTGCATTAGTTCTGTATGACTGAAATGTGAATATATTTTTCTCAGTATTTACTCTAATTGCAAGGAAATAAGAGGTTATGCCCAAAATGTGTAAAACCATTTTGAATAATGCAGATAAATACAAACACGATTATCAAGCGTTAGCCTTATGGTCAGTACTAAAAAGGACTTTAAGGGCTTACTCTTTAAGGAAGAAGATAGAACTGCACTATGTACAAAGTTGTTTAATGTCTATGCTTCCCTACAAGGAACTGGGCTCCCACATTACCCAAATACTACTTTTTATCTATGCTATACTTTGAATAAGGCTGACTTTCCAAGAGGAGCTTACACTTCCAAGAATTAAAAACAAACAAATGAAAAAGAAAACCCAACAAAAACCAAAACAACTGATGCTCATTCTAAAAGACTCTCCCTGAAATATTACCCTTCCCAAAGCAGACTTCCTTAGTTCCTCCTATGAAGTAGGTAATGCTTGTTCTTTTTGAGATTTATGACCAGCATGCAAAAAGCCCCAGGCAAATTTTAATTTAATAGTGGTCTTTAGAGGTGTGAGATCTAGAAACCAAAAATCTTAGACCTTTATTCCCATCCAAATTTATATTGCTATTAATGATAACTAATTTTGCTTAGTTGTAAAATGCACTGAAAGAGATATAATGGGTACAAGATGCTCATTAGATATCTTGGACTACTTTATGTATATATAATTTCCAAAGAGTGAATCCTTTTTACTAAATTGCCACATTATCTTTTCACAAAAAAAACCCAAACAAATGAACAAAAAATTTTAAATGAAAACCAATCTTAGTAGCAATATAGGAAATTTAAGGAGGATTAAAATTATTTAAAATAAATTTAATAATTATTAAATCAGCTGCACTAATATAAGCTTGCATACACCTAAGTTATAAAATAACATAGATGTCTAAAGGACTCAAAATGCCTTTCCCTTTAGGAATTTTCAGAAACACCAAATGTTTAAAAAATTTCTACTTCCATCAGAATGATGTGAATGGCAGTCTGAAGCTACTTAAATTCTGATTCTCTGTCATTACTTATGCGTATGTGTCTTAATTATTTCCATTTTCTTCCTCCAACATTAAATCAAGAGTCTGCTCACAGGTAGCAAGAAACAATGGATAGTGTTACTATTACTTCCTGAGAGACTCAGCGTCCAAACTTCTTCATTAAAGTCACTTGGTTTTATTATTGGTACTGTAAATTTGGTACCATATTCAGCTCCAGGAAATAATTCAATTTTTATTCTCCATAGAAATATTTGGCCTATAGGCCACTTTGCTTATTTTGGATTTATAAAAATTGCTGCTAGTGGCAAGAAGAGTGACAGTACTTGAGACGTTACTTTTAGCTAATTTCTACAAAAAAGACTGTACATATAGTCAGACTCACTGTCACTTCCAATCTATTCTTATATTCAACTTCCAGCTGTCATTTCCACGCTTGTTGAGCATTGCTGCCACACAATACTTCCCTCATAGCCACTAAGGGCGAAATATCCCTCTCCATACATAACAGGATTCCTATTGACTTTAGTGACAGTTGTGCTTGCAGAAGGAATAGAGTTCAGTTGACTGTCTTTTACATTCAACAGCACATTGAAGAATGTTTAGGTTGTTTTGTTTGGGGTTTTTGTTTTTCATATACAGTACTATCAAAAGAAACAAATCACTGTATTTCTCTTTTTATTTATGTTTGCTGCATTTACCAAAACCTGTCAAATACTCTACCACAGTTCTTTTTTCTTCAACTGTCTGAAGTATCTGAAATATTAACATTTTGAAATATGAAATATGACATTTGAAATATTATTTTTAATATATATATGTAAATATTGAGTTATTTGTGTCTTCATAAGAAAGTGCCATTTCACATCACGAGGATTATGTTTTCCCTCTTTCTCAGTTGATAAACCGGCAACATGATCTGTAAGTTGGTGAAATAATTATATACTTCTATAGAAATACAAATGTAATGAAAGATGCTATAGAAGTATTATCTAGTATTTATATTTTAGCAGTATAAATGAAGTGGAGATGAAGATTCTTCAACTTTGCAACAGTGAATTTTGATACATTTTAGAGGAAAAAAATATGTATATAACGCTTATGAATTAAACCAAGACTGAAGACTTTCTCTTGGGAACTTCTGACAGTAACTAACAGTAGAGCAGTCTCTAAAATATCTTACTCTATGCCAGAACTAGAATAATGGAAAGTAATTATGGAGTCCTAGATCCACTGGAGTCTATTTAACAGTCCAATTATTCTTCTGGAGTAACTGTAAACTGAAGAGAATAGAAAAGCAGATCCAATACTATTATTACCTCTAAATATGAAAAAACCCCAAACATAACAAAACAAAAAAACCCAAAACAATTCTATGAAAAATGTAAATAGGGGAATATTAAATTTTGGTTGAAATACTAATTGTTCTGGTTTTGTAGTCTTTGCAAACAATATAAATTAGTGTATAAGTTTTACATTCTAAACCAATATAAATTTGAAATGTGAAATATTGACAAGTGTTTTCCCTACTGTTTTGGATCGTATTTGTCCCACATTTTCAGGTTTCCTAAATTAAAGAGGTAGACATCTCAAACACTTCAAAGAAAACACAGAAAACTTCAAAAAGCTTTTAATGCTCAGAGTAATTACTTCAAGGTTAATTGTCTTTGACCAATAAAGCCATGTTTCTGGAATTCTGCATGCTTAGATCTTGTACAGTTGAAAGTTGTGTTCAGGAGACTGTAGAAGCTGCTCATCTCAGCAAAACATTTCTTTCTTTTTATTCTTTTTTTTTCTTTCCTTGGCAATTCGTTTTGTTCAACTCTGAGGAGCAAAGATTGAGAAAGATGTTCTAAATACCCTATTCTTAGCTTTTCTCTTTGGCTCTCATTGAATTTGCATGCAGGCCTTTTTTTTTCATTACACTGAGATAATATTGCTTGTCCCAGTTTAACTCTTCAAAATTTATTCACTATAGCTTGCAAGAGACAGCACTTTAGTAAAGTGTTTTAAGATTTGGGATAAAGTGAAGCACCATATATAGGCATCTATTTTTCTACACTGACTTTTTACAGATCCTTAGGCATGTAAGTTCTTAACTTGGTATGTTATTTATGCACCCAAAATTAGATAGAATGAATATGGGCTGTTGTATCCATTATCTAGCCTGTCTTGTTACTTATCTATTCCAATTGTTTGCTGGAAACTTTAAAATTAATGATACTTATTCAGTAATTTCTTTTCCAGACTTGATTCTTACCCCCTTTTTTGTTTAGGTTTTTTTTTATTGTTGATCACATGCAACATTAAAAACTACTCAATGAAGAAGGCTGTGCTTCCCTTGCTCTCTAAGGCAACTTATATTCTCATTATAGGAAGAAGTGTATGGTAGGGAAATTTGCCTTCCCTTCTGCCCATTCAAAATATAGAATTTTCCCATTTTTTTCTCCATTATGTTTGGCTAGATTTTTCTGTATTTCTCTCTGCAGCACAACCTCGAGGCACTAACTTTATTCCTCGAGGTTGTCATTGCAAAGCTCTTCAGTCCATTTTTCAGCAAGTTTACTGTTTGGAAAGACCTGGACTTTCATTCATTGGATGGAGGTTTTATGTCACAAAAGTAATAAAACTGTTTGATAGCACCTCTTCTATCTATTTTATATCAGAAATAAACTCTATCTTAGTGCTGAAGCATTAAGAAAACATCTGAAATTTACTGTTGAGCAGGCACTAACTTCTGCTTAGGCTGTTATAACTGTCATGTAGGAAAAATTTATATGTATTTGCAAACTGGGCCAAATACTGCACATCTCCAAAGGCAAAAGGGAAATGTAGTCACCTGACATTTTTCTATGGAAAAATAAAGAATCTTTCAAATCTAGATGGATTACAGAGTTTTAAAAAGAAGAGGAACATAAGAACATGGAACACTTTCCAAAGAAATAACTGTTTGATCATTACTGCCTTTGCCATTTGAAGTAGTCTTTTCAAAATGGTTTTGTTCCGCTGTAGCTCCTGAAGGTACATCCTTTCCTATCATCATATACATCTCATATAAACATAAACATACTTACATTTCAAACAAGATTCAGACAAGTCACCAAGACTAAGAGTTTGCACCAGCGGAAGTGTAACAATCTGATAATAAAATGTCAACTGCTACCTACAGTATATGTCAATACATCTGGTAGTTCTCCTCCCTCATGGCTGTCTTAAACGCATATAGGAAAATTCTGTTCTTCTGTGTATTATTTCTATATCACTCTGTCATGGGTACAGCAGCAGCAGTCATTTTTCTCCTTCTTGGTAGCTGATGTAGCACTGTGTTTTTGATGTTGGGCCTGGGAACAGCGCTGATAACACCAGTGTTTCGGTTACTGCTTAGTGATGTTTTGGTCTGGCCAAGGACTTTCTGAGTTTCATGCTCTGCCAGGGAGGAGGGGAGCCGGGAGGAAGGAGAGACAGGACACCTGACCCAAACTAGCCAAAGAGGTTATTCCATACCACAGCACATCATGCCCAGGATGGAAAGCAGAGAGCAGAGACCCGGAAGGGTGGGGGTGCACTGTGTGGTCGGGCTTGGTTTTAGGTGGTGAGAATTGTATTCTTTCCTTGTATTTCTCTTGTCATTATTATTACTGGTGGTAGCAGTAGTGATTTGTGTTATACTTTAGTTACTAAACTGTTCTTATCTCAACCTGTGGGAATTGCATTCTTTTTGATTCTCCTCCCCATCCACCCGGGAGCGGGGGGAAGAAAGAGGGGGAAGTGAGTGAGAGAGTCTGCGTGAGTTAGTCTTAAACCACGACACACTCACATAGAATGATAGAGGACTGTAATGTCACCCGGTCAGCTTTACAGATCTAAGGCAATATTAGCTCTAGCTATGAATCTCCTAATAGATGTTATTTAACCTCTTTTTTGAAGGCATCTACAGTCTTCCCGTATTGAACTATTCCAGTGTATCATTATTGTTACCATCAGAAAGCTATTTGTAGACTATAATCTGAATTTCTCTTGCTGTGTTTGAAACCCATTGAATATGGACTTAAAGAACAACTAATTCCCCTCCCCATAGCAGTAGCCTTTGATGAATTTGGAGAGCATCAACATTTTCATATTAAGTCTCAAGTTTTAGAAATTAAATAAGGCTCTCTCTAAACCCATCTTCATGCTCTCTGCTTTCTATACAACTGCTAATTTACATTACCTTCATTTTGATCCATGAGCTGAGCTCTTTCAGGAAGTGCAGCATCCAGATTTGAATACAGTTTCCCAGTGCACACCATAGCAATGTAGGGTAGAGCAGATAATTCTCTTTGCAGACCTTGTAGACAGGTTTTTCAAAGTTATCTGTCGATACATTGTGTACCTTTTTTTTGTGGTAGAATAACAATTTGTTTTGTGTGGAGCCTGATTTTTTCCCCAAATAAATTTCCATGAAACTGCTACTTGTCTTTATCCTGCATTCATGCAGATTATTATTCTTAAGTGCAGAACAAGTCATTTTTGTCCCTGTAGATTTATGATTTATATTTTTTCAGATTAATTCTTTAAATAATTTAAAATTCTAATCCTTATTTACAATTGTTCATATTGTTTGCAAATTTAATGAGTCTATTGTTAATTCCAATATATATATGATTACTGAAAATACCAACACAGTATTCAGTACAGGCCTAAGTAAACTTTAACAGTTAATATCTAAGTTGGATAGCTAAACTCTTTATGATTTTCTTAAATTTTTTGCATATATCTTGTCATAATATCATGAAAATACAATTTCTATCACTACTGACATAAACTGAGTATTAAAAGAAATTCACAGGCAAGAAAAACAAATTCACAGACATTTGTGAAAACAGTTTAGTCTAAAGTAGCTTTATGATACCTTTTTAATTTCTAAGCAGTCTATTTGAATACAAAACTCGTCAAAGTAATGCATATGTAATCAAAGATGAGCTTCAGTGAAGTGGCACTCCACTTGAAATAGTGAAGTATTCTGGAAATCTTGTAACAGTCATCTTTCAGAAGTATCAAGCATAAATGTGTACAAATGTTAAAATTAGGATTGCAAAATTAAGTTGGTCATGCAAAAAGTTGTTGTTTACATCATAATCGCGAATCTACAATTCACATGATTAATGTTTCTCTACTTCAGCATTCAAATTGGCTTTTTTTTTAATAATAAGACCAATTTACCTCTCAGATACTCAATCCAGGTCCTGCCCAGATATTGCAAACTGAATAAGAAAGCAAAATCCTTATTGATAATTGTATCTCTTTGGGGACATTCAACTATCAGAACAGACATCCACTGTCTTAGCCTCAAATCTCCGACAAACAAGCATACAAGGCAAGTGGGGTTTCAGTCTTTCCTCAATAAAGACTTTAAAAATAATGGCTCCTAGTATTTTATATTTTAATGCATTGAGATTTTAAAATTATGTAGTAGTATTAAAAGTAGGCATTTATTATCCTTCCTGAAAACTGAGTGCAAACAGTACAAACTTGTTGTTTTTTAAGTTCAGCATTTATTGACAGTGTAAATCAACAACACTGCATTACACGACCAGAGGGTTTTTTCAAGGTTATTTCTTAAGAGTTACTGCTTTAACAGCAAGAGTTGGAAGAGAGGGGAAAATAAACACATAAGTCTAGGTGGAGCAGACCTTCCAGCATTATCCAACTTAAGTCTTGTCAGTCATTGATCCATGAAGTTGGCTGAGAATTTAATAATTTATAATGTTAAACAGCCCTCTACCACATTCTTCTTTTTGGTCATAAGGTACAGATTACCTCATTTTGATCTACATTGAATAAAAAAAGGGTTAAGGTGAAAATAAATCAGAACGAGGAAACACAAATTCTTTGTACAAGAATCAGAATTGCTTTATTACATGGCCATCAAGAAAGACATGTCTCAAATCACAGGCACTGCAAGTTAATTAAGGGAATAACTCTGTTTCTTGAAAGCACTTGCACCAACAATCAGGTAAAACAAGACCAAATTTAACAATGGCTACCACACTGATCTTTAGGTTGATACCAAACAAGTGACCTCGTTGAGAATAATATGTGGATGGAAATTGGACCTGAATGAGGGATTAACACAGTAACAACTTGACTTCCATTTCCTCCTCCATTAATGTGTTTCAGTTTTGACGGAAGTTAGGAGAGCTGTATTTTTAAAGTAGAAAATTGCAATATTTTATTTTGTTGGTTATAAAATTCTACATTCATGCTATAGGAAAACATTAATTTTTTAACTTTAATTTCTGGGACTTGACAACTTTGTTATTGTTTTCTCCTGTCTACTGTGAGCTGATGAGTTAGAGTCCCAGTTATAGTGAATACTTTGCTAAAAAGCATTAGTGAATTATTTTGTATTGTACTGCAGTGTATTGTTTTAGAATAAATGTCTGATCTTAGTAGATAGTAGTTTAATATTAATTTGATATTGGTTGAATACAATTTAAATTTTATATATAACTTTATAACTTTTTTCTTATTGCAAAGTTTAAAATACTCATCAACTACTCATGTATAATATAAATGTAATGAAGTTCTTTGTGCAAATTTGTTGCTTTGTTCAAGTGAGGTTCTTATTAATGAAATCTAATCAGAATATCAATACTCTTCAGTATTAAAGGCCAAATAATCATCTGTTATATTTTGCTTTCTTTTTTTTATTTTGGTGTGTAATCCACTAAAGTAAATTTCATAAATCTATAGTAAGGTGGAAAATGAATGTATTAGTGGCAGCATTAAAGTCTTAATGGCCAGCAGGTATATTGATGAAGAACATGCTGCATTAATTCAATTCTTTTTTGCCGCTTAGCTACATTTAAGGGGTACATCAACGGGGGCTGTTTTTTCTTAACCATTATGACATTTCAACAGTATTCTGACCTTGTAAATTTTGTTAATATCCTGAAAATGTTGCATAATGCTCACATACCTCAGGAAATGATACCACAGACTGCATCTGATGTACAGTATGAATTCATGCAGTATTTCTAAGAGACTTGCATATGTAACTTAAAAGATCTCTAAACTTAAGATTCATACAAAAAATGCACATCTCCTAAAACTAACAGCAGAATCTATTTGAAATGGCAGTTACAGTTGCAATCTCTAACATTTTGTAGATGGTGGAAATTTAAATGCTTATCTTCTAAAACAATAAAGCATAATTTAATATACAATCCTTCTTAGGTGCATATAGTATAATACAGTCAAATTCCCTAGGGATTCATGCTTTAAATTTGCTGTGTAGAAAAAGATTCTTTTTTTCTGTTTTGTAAATGAGTGTTTATGTTTAAAATTATATTTTAAAAGGAAGGCTTATGCTCAAGAACCTGTTATTTGTTTCTCCCTAGGAAATATTTGTCAAATGTTAATCACAAAGGTTTAGATCCAGATTCTCAACTGATTTAAATAGGCTTACTAACCTGAAATCAACAAAGCCAGTGTACAACTAAGACAGCTGTGCTAGTGACAGCAAAGACTATGAGAACAAAAGAGATTCTATAAAACAGCTGCTGTATAAGCAGTGTCAATGGAGGAGACATAATGGTCCATACATAGAGCTATCAAGATTAAACGATGGAGTCACAGCCACAGGGGGAGAAGTATATATGAAAGATTATCTTTCTGAAAAAAGCTTTAAGTGATAACTTATTAACATTTGTAAATGCTGAAATGCATAATCTCAGTCTCGCCAGTATGCTATTTTATTTCCACTAGTTGTACTATTTATTACAGTTTAGTCAATTCACAGCTGGCAACACAAAAAAATCTTCCAGTGAAGGGCCTATTGAACAGTGCCCCATGCTTCCTTTACTGCCTGTATTAGACATTAATAGAAAAACACTATTACCGAGATGTGCTGACATCATTGATTAGGCTTTTTGAATACACTAGAAAGTAAACAGAAACATTAATTTTAATTTTAAACTCCATTAGGAATTTGAGAGTCAAATAAAACTGATGCCTGCAGAATACAAGTGGAGCTTTATTAATTTAGCCACAGCCATTTGTTTTGTGGTTTCTAAGGGAAACTACCAGAATAGATAAAAAAAGCACTAGAAAAAAAATGAGAACATTTGTCCAACTTACTGTATATGTAATTCATAGATACTCCTTTTTGATTGACTACACATTATAGGAAAGAAGAGGGAAAAAAAAAAATCTCCATACTTTAATCAGTCATTGTAAGGTATCACTGACAGTTACAGTTATGTCACAGTCTGGTGATTTCTATACACAGAAATGATGTTGATAAGTCAAACTTTAAGAACTGTGACCAAATCCCTGCCTCTGTTAAAATCAGTGACAGTTTTAATATTTAATGAAAGCACATCAAGTTTCTGCATCTTATTGTATTCTCCTATAGTGGTCATATGCCAGGTGTAAAATGTTTGAGTCCAGATCTTTAGCTAATGTAAATCTCAGCATAACTGAGTTAAGATCAATGAAGTCAAAGAAAGTGGAAAGAAATGCAGAATATGCAATAACAATAAAGTAGTGGATGTGGATGTGGACAGATTCTGCTGTGGCTTGGGTAGCAGGGCTTTTTTTTTTTTTTAGAATTATATATTTAAGTTTTAAATATTGCAGCATCAGGAGGTTCCTTGGTTATAGACACAATAATGCTCAATATTGATACAATTCTGTTGGTTTTCTCTCAGGTTCTGATAATGCCCTTGCACACTCCACTTTGGGCAAGGAATTTTGCTAGGTATTTCTTTTGCCATCTAATGTTGTTGTGGCAATATCCCTCCATCTCATAGTTTGTTGTATGTTTTTCTCTTACATTGCATTTTCAATCCATTTTACTTAATTTTTTAATTTGACAAAGCAAGTTATATTTGGAACAAGCTGCTTCTTTATTTCTCATTTTGTCATGTTTGTTTACACTGTCTATCTTTTCACCTTTTTATTTCCATGAAAAAGGTCTCTTATGATTCCTTCAGTTATACATAGATCACTTTCCAGAAATATTTTGTTTTCCTCCTCTCCTCTAAAGCTTCTAAATTGCTCACCTTTTCCCACCACTTCTAAATTACTCATCTTTCCCCACCACTCCCAAGTAATTTCCAGTAGAAATTACTTGAAGTAAAGATTATCACATAGGGCAGATCTTCACATACTATATATTCCAATTCTTTATCACATCTACTCCTTATGTTTTTACATATATAAGGCATCCTGACCATAGTTCAAAGTAATTTACTAATTTCATTAATGTTAATTGATTTGACAACAAAAGACAATGGGGGTTTCACACCTGTAAAGCAAAAGTTGATGTGGCAATGAGGACAGCAATTAAGTTCATGATACATTTGGCAGGGAATTAGACTGTGGACAATTATGATATGGCATAAACTATACTGAACCCTTTTTCATTTAAAATAGCTGTGCATTTTTGTCTGGTCTTTCAGATTTTAGTTCTATTTGAGGAGCAGCACTGAGAGATCAGAAAGAGTGACTGTAATTGGCTTTTTCTGCCATTTTTGTCGTTCTAGTTGTTAGTGTCATCACTTTTCTCCTTTTTTTTCAAGAGGACATTGAGAAAAACTAGGAAATACATTGAAGAGAAGAATAGGATCATGGAATTACAATCTGGTAATTGTTATGTATGCCAATTATTGTGGCAGCCATGGAGATGCAATATGGGTAGCTTGCTGAAGTTATATGAATGGTATGATCTCAAAACTGCCAGTCTTATTCTTCTCTCCTGTTTATCTCCCCAGTATAAGTTTTGTCATATTGAATGTGCTCTGTATATTTCTCAGGAAAGGGGGTGAAGATTGATGTCTACTACTTTGTCATGGGAGAAAGTGGAGGGGGAGGTGCTTAACTCTTCTCTCTGATGTTAAGTGAATAGTGTTTAAGGGAATAGCTTATAGCTGCATCAGCGGGAGTTCAGGTTGAATATTAGGAAAAAGCTCTTAGCTGAGAGGATGGCCAATTGCTGGAACAATCTCCTCAGGGAAGTGGTAACGGCCCCAGACCTGTTAAGTGTTCAAGATGTGTTTGGACAATGCTTAGATACATGGTTTAACTTTTGGGTTGCCCTGTGTGGAGTCTGGAGTTAGACTCTAGGATCCTCCTGGATCCCTTTCAACTCAGGATAGCTGTTCAGAAACCTGAACATCAATCTTGGACCTGGAAAATTATCATTTCATGAAATTAGGTACTCTAAGAGTACTTTCTCCCACCCCCTCTTGAAGTAAAGGCTTATGCTGAAATATCATCTGACATTTCCTGAAACAGTATTACAGAGGCATGTACCTCTGCTTGACTGATAATGTCAGAGAATCCATCTCTCAGAAAACTGTGAATTATTTTTGTCAATGACTGGATTAGGTCACTTAAAGAATCACTGTAAAAGGTAATAGCAAAAGTGGGTTTAATGAGTATTTATAAAAGTGCAACTAAACAAAGTTTGCTGGCAAGATTCACTTTATTACTTAAAAAAGGGTAATGGCTTTAAACTGAAATAGGGTGGATTTAGATCAGATACTAGGAAAAAATTCTTACTATGAGGGTGGTAAGACACTGGAACAAGTTGCCCAGAGAACTTGTTGATGCCCTATCTCTGGAAGTGTTCAAGGCAGCCAGGTCTAGTGAAAAGTGTCTGTGCCTGGGGCAGGGGGATTGGAGCTAGATGACCTTTAAGGTCCCTTCCAACCCAAATCATTCTATGGTTCTATAATTCTAGGAAACATAGAAAGTAAAATCTAATTAGAATAGATTTGGAATTATTTACATAGAGACCAAAGATGAAAAAGGGTAAGGGAGACCCTCCCACTGACTCACAAGTTTCTGAGTTGACCCCCTTGCGTACTCAACTCCTGATGGAGCTTATATGTGGCTAGGTCCAGCCTGAGTCTCAGACTTGGACAGCAGTTTATGTCTAAAGGAATTAACTAACTGGATTTCATTAGTATTAATTTAGCTTGATATCATCAACTTACTTGCAAATAAGGGGTGTCTTCACCTTAGGTAAGAAAAGATCTCTAATCTTAGGTAAGGAATCTCAAACCTTGAGAGATGTCCCAGCAAACGGTAGAATCACTGGTGCACAGTGCTGTTGCAATTTAGAGAGAACTTGAATTGGACTCATCCAAAAACCTGCCTTTAGTAGAAAAGTCTCTCTGCCTTGAGAATCAACCTTGAGAGGTCTCCCAGCTGTACTGCCATACAACTACCCTGCCTAGATCACTAGGGCATATTTTGGGGATAAAGTGCTTGGCTTGTAGTCAAATTGTAAACAATGGGAAATGGAAAAAGTATGCAGGAGACCCACAACATTTTTTGTTCCTTGACAAATGAATCTTGGAAAAGATACCCGCTATTCATGTGTTAAATACATGATCAGTGTTCCAAGCTCATACACATTGATGCTCATTGAGTCACTCTGCCCCTTTGCTAGTTTCATGGAGAGCTCATTGACCTGGCTAAGTCTCAGACCTTTACATCCTTTGGAGCCTGTGCCAAACTACAAACTACCTAGTTTGGTTAAGGGGGTCAAGTGTATCCATCAAAATTATTCATTAGGATTCAGAAAAACTCAGATGATTCAAAACAGTTTTAATGACCTAGCAAATGAAATCAAAGCATTAGGATCCCTGGACCTTAGAGCTGTAGGGTACATGCTGTCAGTGAACCTGATGCTTATGCCAATGTTTACAGTATTTTCTTAAAAAATACAGTTTAGTTTTACTGCTACAACATATGCAAGATGTAACGCAAAACATCTTTGTTTACAGCAGAAGCCCTAATGCTCTAGTGACTGTTTATTATATAAAAAATTGATTGCCCCATGTTTAGAGCTAAGAGCATGAAATTGATTGAAGCAGCACAGAAGAATTAACGAAAAAGTATGGGCCCCCTCAGATACCTTGCAAATCTTCGTGTACTTCATCTGTTACAT
The DNA here is from genome assembly GCA_028858755.1 of Ara ararauna. NCBI lineage: Eukaryota > Metazoa > Chordata > Aves > Psittaciformes > Psittacidae > Ara > Ara ararauna. The sequence goes on along the minus strand of CM054379.1, from coordinate 43,147,528 downwards.
GCATAGAACTCATGTAGTGATTCACAATTAGTTTTAGAGAGTGATTATAAATATGCAACAGCCCTTTCCTATACCGAATTATGCTTATTGTCTTTTTTGTTATAAAAACTCCCTCTGGTTACCTTTCTGGTACTGTAACCAGTATTTAATAATTAAAAATAATTAGTGCAACAAGCTATGTACTTTTAACTTTTTATGTTCAAATTATTTGAAAGTCGAGCTTGACAAAAATTTCTGAATTCACCTGAAGGCAAATGACATATGCAGTTTTCATTCTATTACTATTCATTTGAAACGTGTAGAACATGAATTGTTATGAGGTTTTTAAATATTAAAGATTGAGATAGAGACAATTCCATCACAAACTCAGTTAGGACCCCTTTCTTATCGTACTTAATCACTATGATTTTTCAGTTTTAAGGAAGATGTGGGGCCTATAGGGCTGCTGCGGAGGGACTCTTCATGAGGAACTGTAATGAGAGGACAAGGGGTAATGGGTTCAAACTTAAACAGGGGAAGTTTAGGCTGGATATGAGGAAGACATTCTTTACTGTAAGGGTGGTGAGGCACTGGAATGGGTTTCCCAGGGAAGTTGTGAATGCTCCATCGCTGGCGGTGTTCAAGGCTGGATTGGACATAGCCTTGGGTGACATGGTTTAGTGGGAGATGTCCCTGCCCCTGGCAGGGGGGTTGGAACTAGGTGATGTTAAGGTCCTTTCCAACCCTAACTATTCTATGATTCTATGATTCTATGTGTTCCAGTTACAATAAAGCATTGAAATGCATAATGATTTATAGTAATTCTTGTGTAATTCTCCAAACAACCAGTTTTTAGAAAAGATTGTATTTTTTCAGCAGTTACCCGAATGTCATTTTTCTCCTGCAAATGGGTCATGAGATCTGGAATAGCTACTAGTGTGATAACCTTTAAAAATTCAACAGAATATTTTGAAAAGCATACTATGTGCTATACAACTTGTCTTCATCAGCTAATAGCTAGTAAAGAAAAGAGGACTATCTGAGAATATTTTGTAGAGCTTAATGCAAGTGGGATATCAGCTATTCTATCCACATTTGGGCATTAGGAAAAGGTTCATCACTGACAGGTCACTAGGACAGGCTCCTCAGAGAAATAAGTGTTCATGGCACCAAGCCTTTCACACTTCATGGAGTGTCTGAACAATACTCTTATTCATATGGCTTAGTTTTACGTAGTTCTGAGAGGAGCATGGAGTTGAACTCAATGATCCTTATGGGTCTCTTCCAACATGAGATATTCTATGAGTTTATGATTCTATTATTTCCAGAATAAAGAAAAAATCCAGAGGGCTTTTTTTTTTCTATTATAAAAAATCAGTAAGAATGTTTGTTCTTTGGTTATCTTTCTATATTTAAATATTATTGCTCTTTCCCCTAATCTAACAGTAGCTCTTTGTTAAATTGTTTTTGTTAAATTTACCTTATTTGGGCAGTCACTGTGATGATAAGTAGTCTAAAATGATCTGTATTCTCTGTTTGTGGTAAAACTGATGCCAAAGGAGCTTCTAGGTTTTCAGGTTAGGCTGGGGGGCTTGGGTTTGGGTGTGCTTTTCTGGGAGTTGTCTTTTCTTTTTCGTACACAGATCATACAGTTCGTGGATAGTTTAAATCTCAAATGGAAAATACTTTCAGCAACTGATTATTTTCTAGAACATGATCACAGTGAACAAGTAGAACTGTGCCTGTGTGGATAAAGGGCATTAGCTCTTTGTGCTAGGTTATTAACTCTGTACAGAGAAAATGAAAGCAGAATTATTTCTTTAAGTAAGTGATTAAATGTATAATATAAAAGGTCTAATGGGTAGGAAAAAAGAACTAGAGCAATTCCTCAAGGAACTCGTTTTCTCTAAGATGGCAGTAGGAAGAGTTTCCATTTCACAGAGTATATTTAGAAAATTGAAACATTTTTCAGCAAACATCATCTTATAGGTCATGTATTGCCACAGTTGATTTAAAAGTAGGTGAGGATTGAACTATTTTTACTTATCAAAGAGCTTGCATATTTCTTATAACTTAATTCCCATTTCATGAAAACTGAATTAGCTGGAAGAGAGTCAAACCATTACTGTGCTAACCTACGTGATATGCTGGCAAGTGCTCACGGGAATCATCTAGTTAAAACATCATCAAAGTAGGTTAGGGTAATTTCGCACCTCCTTTTGGAACTCATGCAGTTTCTGTCTCATTAATCATCATTGTTGCTTTTTGTTTAAAAAAAAAAAGCTGGTGAAGCTAGACTTAACTGCTAGTCATAGGCAAGAATAATTCTCCTAATATTGAATAATAATTGAGAGTTGATAGTCTATAAGATCCTTGACTTTGAAGATGCCTATTTCTACTCTGCTGTCAGAAAAGCGGACAATAGAACCATGCAGAAGAAGGGTTATAAAGTTAAAGTGACAGACTAGGAGAAGAAGCTTTGCATTAGCTTTTTGGCTGGCTGTCAGAAAGACATAATTGTATTTCATGAAGGTAAATGGAAGGAATGCTTTAGATAATCAAGATGAGAGAGATGATTCGTAAGGTTAGTAGTGATGTGGACCCGTAGAAAAGATGTCTTTTAGCTATTATGCAAACTGATGTAACTTTGAATAGGTTTTATGTGAGAATCTAGAGAAGAGCCCAAGCCAGTGCAGATATTCAGTTAAAGACTTAAGATAATGTTGTGCAGTTATTCATTTAGAAAGTAAGCAGATTTCAGGGTAAAGTCTGTTTAAAGAAAAAGAGACATCAGCAAAGACAAAGAAAGTTATGACAAAACTGATTTCAAAATGAAGTACATGGAGTACAGCAGGTAACTGAATTGAAAAATCTCCTGAATTATTTACTTACTATTGTATTAATTTCTTCATAGCTTTGTTAGAGAATAATTTTACTTCTGTGTTTGGGGGTATTTTGGGGTTGAGGAGGGGGAGTGTTTGGTTTGATTTTGACAGGTGTACAGGAGGGATACATCACTAAAGTGTCTTTGTTTCTCTCTAACTCTATATAAGATATGCGCACATGTTAAACACCAGGATAGATGACTGGAAGAGTGTTTTTGGTGGCAGGTATGACTTCCAACCCATATCAAAGAGATTTCTAGGAGGGATGTGTCACACTGTGTTGTTCTTATAAATAAAATAAAGACTCGGTAAAAGTTGTAGCCTTACACTGCATCCCAGCACGTTTTTATTAAAAATGAAAAGATTAAAGATTATTAGTAAAAAAAAAAAAAAAAATGAAAGGATTAACAGGAAGAATGAGTGAACGAATGTGAATAACATGAATTCTTGAGATGAGTTTTACAGAGTGCATTCTGTCTCTGTCTTCCAAGGGATTAAATTGTAGGTGTCTTGGTCCTCAAATAGAACACTACAGAGATTTTCTAAAGCATAAGAATGTAAAATGTTGCATTCCTCATCAGAATATGTGCTAATGTTTGTGGGGTTTTTTTGTGGGTTTTTGTACTTAAGTATGTACTGTTTACTTTTGTAAAGGAACAATTAAAATGTTTAAACTACATTTTCTATTAATTGATGCAGACTTGATACTCATTCAAAATGAGGTTTCACTGGGCTGGAAATTATGATATAATAGAAAAGTCTGGTTAGTTCATTTGATTCAGGTAGGAAGAGATTACACAATTAGTCTCATCTGGCTGTCAGAAACAGTTCACAGATAAAGGATGGAAGTGAGAAAGAGACTGGCAAACATATTTGGTTTCCCTGAAGAAATTGCAGATGTGGTATGGCAAGATGTCCTAGATTCAGTTTCTTCCTTGCAGCTGGTATAGTGCTGTGGTTTTTATTTAGGATGACAATAATGTTGATAACACACTGATGTTTTAGTTGTTGATCATAGAATCATCGAATAGTTAGGATTGGAAAGGACCTCAAGATCATCTAGTTCCAACCCCCCTGCCAGGGGCAGAGACACCTCACACTAAACCATGCCACCCAAGGTTATGTCCAATCCAGCCTTGAACACTGCCAGCAATGGAGCATTCACAACTTCCCTCCCTGGGCAACCCATTCCTGCCCCTCACCACCCTTACAGTAAAGAATGTCTTCCTCATATCCAGCCTAAACTTCCCCTGTTTAAGTTTGAACCCATTACCCCTTGTTCTATCACTACAGTCCCGAATGAAGAGTCCCTCCCCAGCATCCCTATAGGCCCCCTTCAGATATTGGAAGGATGCTCTGAGGTCTCCACACAGACTTCTCTTCTCCAGGCTGAACAGCCCCAACTTTCTCAGCCTATCTTCATATGGGAGGTGCTCCAGTCCCCTGATCATCCTCGTGGCCCTCCTCTGGACTTGTTCCAACAGTTGCATGTCCCTTTTATGTTGAGGACACCAGAACTGCACACAATACTCCAAGTGAGATCTCACGAGAGCAGAGTAGAGGGGCAGGATCACCTCCCTCGACCTGCTGGTCACACTCCTTTTGATGCAGCCCAGGATACGGTTGGCTTTCTGGGCTGCAAGCGCATACTGAAGCCGGCTCATGTTCATTTTCTCATCAACCAAAACCCCCAAGTCCTTCTCAGCAGGGCTGCTCTGAATCTCTTCTCTGCCCAACCTGTGGATTTCATAAGGTCCCATGGACTTCCTCTCCTACAGTGGGACCACGGTCTTCACTCTCACAGTCCCTGCGTCTGCCTTCCAAGACTTGGGTGGTATGGTCAGAGCATTTACCAGTGAAGCCTGAGGCAAAGAAGTCATTAAGAACCTCACCCTTCTCCAAATCCAGGGCTCCTAATAGCTTTCGGAGGGAGCCCACATTGTCCCTAGCCTGTCTTTTATTTGCAATGTACTTATAGAATCCCTTCTTGTTATCTTTCACATCCCTAGTCAAGTTTAATTCTAAGGGGGCCTCAGCTTTCCCAACCTGGTCCCTAGCTTCCCAAACAACATCCCTGTTTTCTTCCCGGGCCACCTGTCCTTGTTTCCACCTTTTATAAGCCTCTTTTTCCCTTCGAATTTTCCTCACCAGCTCCTTATCCATCCAAGGAGGTCCCCTGGCCCTCCTGCAGCACTTCCTTCTAGTAGAAATGTATCGCTCCTGAACTTGCAGCAGGTGATCCTTGAATATCAACCAACAGTCTTGGGCCCCCCTGCCCTCTAGGGCTACATCCCATGCAACCTTACTGAGCAGGTTTCTGAAGAGACCAAAGTCTGTTATGTTGAAGTCCAGGGCAGTCAGCTTGCTGCAAGCTCTTCTCACTGTCCTGAGGATCTCAAATTCGACCATCTCATGATCGCAGCAATCAAGGCTGCCCTGGAGCATCACATTTCCAACCAGCCCTTCCCTGTTGATGAGAACCAGGTCAAGCATGGCACCTCTCCTTGTCGGCTCCTCTATTACTTGCAGAAGGAAGCTGTCTTCCACACAATCGAGGAACTTCCTAGATTGCTTGTGCTGGGCCGTACCATCCCTCCAACAGATATCAGGGTGGTTGAAGTTCTACATGAGAACAAGGGCCTGCAAGCGTGAGGCTATTCCTATCTGTCTATAGAGTGCTTCATCCACTGAGTCCTCCTTGTCAGGCGGTCTGTAACAGATCCCCACAATAGGCAGTGTTAAGCACTTTTCAGCTTCTCACACCACCAATGAGGAGGCTAGGAAGGCACAAGGGGCTGGGAGGGGACACAGCCAGGACAGCTGACCTAAACTGGACAAAGGGGTATTCCATGCCCTATGATATTGTGGCAGGTGCACCTACAAACAGACCTGACAAAAGCCCTCAAAAATTCCTTGCACAGCTCTTTGCATGTCCACACGGTGGTGGTCAGCAGACAAAGGTGAGGAATTTGAAGTCCTCAGCCAATGGGGGCTGCGTGTTCATATTTGTCTACAGATCATATTCAACTAGTGTATACGTGGAACCCCACCAGAGAGACATTTTGAGTTGTTCCTCCTCAAAGCAGCAGGCCTGGAGTTGTGGACTCTTGGGTTTGGATGCCATCCAAAGAAACTCTTCAAGGGTGTGAACCCTGTGTTTATTAGGTGAATGATTGAACATTTTGGATGATTCACCATATAGCTTTAAGAATTAAATCTTGAGTCAGCAGTGTAGTGACAAGTCCATACAACATCCTGAATTTATAGTTGATGTCAATGGGGCTTTAATTGAATTTGAACAATAAATTTCATTTAGTCTCAATATATTTTCTTTATGACAGATGTTGTACTCAGTGTATAAACTAGGGGAAATGCTGGCTGGGGGATGCTGCTCAGGAACTGGCTGGGCATCAGTCAGTGGGTGGTAGGTAATTACATTGAGCATTGTTTCTTTTGTATATTCTAATTGGTTTATCATTATAATTACTGTTTTATCTTTCTTTTCTGCCGTATTAAATAAATTGTCTTTATCTGAAGCCAGAAAATTTGCTTCTTTATTTTTTTTTTTTTTTTCCCCTTCTAATTCTCTCCCCCATCCCCCTGCAGGGGAAAAGTGAGCAAGTGGCTGTGTGATATTTATCTACCTGATGGGTTAAACCACAACACAAGATGGAAAGGACAGGGAATTTAAAGTCTTGTGTTTAATTTCCTTATCTTGAGCAGTTTTCTGTGGACTTCCCTCTCCATAAATGACCGCTTCTAATGTGTTAAGGGTTATGTTTTTCAGTAAACAGAACAATGTAAGTGGCCAATCTGTGTCCCCAAGTCCCATAATTTCCTCAAAGGGATCAATTTTTTAATATTGCAAGTGTCATGGTTTAAGCCCAGCCATAACTCAGAACCACGCAGCCACTGTCTCACTCCTTCCCCTTCCTCCCCTCAGCTTCCAGAGGGATGGGGAGGAGAATCAAAAGAATTTAAAACCCATGGGTTGAGATAAGAACAGTCCAGTAACTAAGGTATAACACAAAACCACTACTGCTACCACCAATAATAATAATGATAAGAGAAATAACAAGGAAGAAAATGCAATCGCTCACAGATACCCAGCCTGACCGAGCAGTGGTCTAACCCTTCCAGGTAACTAGCTCTAGTTTATATAGTGGGCATGACATGCTATGGTATGGAATACCAATTTGGTTGGTTTGAATCAGGTGTCCTGTCTCTGCTTCCTCCCAGCTTCCCCTCCTCTCTGGCAGAGCATGAGGCTCAGAAAGTCCTTGGTCAGAGTAAATATTACTGAGCAGCAACTAAAAACATCGGTGTTATCAGTGCTATTCCCAGGCTGAAGGTCAAAAACACAGCACTGCAGCAGCTACTACGAAGGAGAAAAATGGCTGCTACTGCTGAACCCAGGACATGCAAGGAATCCTACATCTGTTAAATTTTGTACAGGAAGTTAAGATGGATATTGGTTTGGGGGATTTTGTTTGGTTGTTTGGGGTTTTTTTTACTGATGTGTTGGATTAACTTTGCCTTGTTGCCAGATGCCCACCAAGCCATTCTCTTGCTCCGTCTCCTCAGCAGGAGAGAGAAAACAAGATGAAAAACTCATAGGTCTAGAAAAAGACAGCTTAATGTAAGAAAACAAAGGCTGAACACAGAAGAAAACCAACAGAAAAAAAGATTCATTCTCTACTTCTTATCAGCAGTATATGTCCAGCCATTTCCTGTTAAGTAGGGCCTCAGTACACATAGCAGCGTCTTCCGGAGACAAACGCCTTAATAATGAAATCCCCTGTGTCCCTCACCTGTCACTTTTTTCCTTTCAGCTTTTATTGCTGAGCATAATATATGGTATGTAATATCCTTTTGGTCAGTTTGGATTAGCTATCCCAGTTTTATGTCTCCCAGCCTTTTGCCCTCTTGAAGATACTGATGCGCACACACGCATGTGGGTATGTGTGTGAGACAGCCTAGGTGTGCATGCGCACTGCTCAGCAATTCCGAAAACACTGGTGTGTTATCCACACTCTTCCAGCTACACTGTATGGGCTGCTGTGGGCAAAGTTAACCCCATCCCAGCCAGATCCAACACAATTGAGTATATGCATATTTATGATATGGCAAAGACATCCTACCAAAAGGTAATTTAAAGTACTGGGGGGTATAATAAACACATGGAAGGAGGAATAAGCAAGAGTGGGGCTCCTGAAAATATCACACTAAATTCAGAGGGCTAGAAGCAATAGTCTTTCTACAGCAAACATTACATTTCAACCTAAGCACTGTTACTGTCTTCACACTAAAAAAAGTAATTTAAAAATCAGTCTTTAACAGTGCTTATCCTACAGCAGAGGTATATTTTTTTCTTCCAGATTTAAAGAATTGTTTTCTTTTATTGAGTTCCTAAAATATGGTGGCATTGTGGGTTTTTTTTGTTTTAATCAGATGTAAATTATTTCAAAAGCCTGTCCAAGGCTCCAAGCACCCTGACATAATTCATCATATAATAAATGCAATTAAATCCTCAGGAGATTAAAACTGATTTCATAAGAATGAAATTAGTAAATCAATCAGATACCAACACTCTTTATTGATTAGGAACCAAACCAGTATCAGTCCATAAAGAGCCTGTCACATATGCCTGGAAAATTATTTAGTTTGGCCTCTTTTTTCCTGAGTCCATGCAAAGATCCCTCCCTCGTATTATCCCCATTTCTTCTTTTTAGCATGGGTGATTTTGCATCATTATAAGATACTCAATGCTACACAAAAAGAAAATTTTTCGTCACAAATTTGAGTTAAATAATGATTTTGTCCAATTTAGAAAATAAATTATACTACGATTTGTGGTATTGCATTTGTCAGACAGAAAAAAGTTTCTACAAATGAATTCCATATATGTATGCTTTCATTAAAAAGAAAAAAAGCCACCAAAAAAACAAACTTATCCTTAAAAATGAAGTCTCTTCAGTTAGAAAAGTCCTCTTCAGGGGTCTTTGTTAATGATTGTCTAAGGAAAGAGAATATTACTTCTGCCAAGTCTGAAGATTTTTTAAAAATATGAACAAAAGGAAAACAGAAAGATCTTTTTAGTTAATTTCTTCTCTGCCTTCTCTGGGGGAAATAACCATAACCTCTCTTTGTTCATGCCTATATATCCCAGCAATACTCTACACATTAAAAGCCTCATTTTGTCTGCATTTTAGGAGATATGGGACAAGCAAGTGGTGTCCAAGGAAACAAAATGTGAGAAAAGAGAGAATACTGCAATATTCAAAGAACACCGTGAAAGAAGCAACAGAGCTTCCATGTGCTGCAGATGACTGAAGAAAGAGTTTCTAGATCTCTTCCAGAATTAGCTAAGGACTCTAGGCTAAAATGTTGCATGCTGGTGCAAACTACATGATTTAAATCAACTGTTTTACCTGAGTCCACAGGTTTGAGTAACATCTACTGTCACCTAAAACTAGCTTGGTACACCAACAATGAAACCCAGCAAACAAAAACAGCAAGGTAGAAAACAGAGAAGGAAAATGAAATAATATTTCAACGTTTCACATAATTATGCGAGATATTTAAGTTCTCAGTATTCAGGTAAAGGCATCAACTCTTAAGGCTCCTTGTACCCAGATATTGGAAAACATAGGGAACACTGAAGAATATTATAATTTTATAGTTATGATAATGATCACTAATTCAACGGCAAAATCACTGTTGGGACAAAGAAATTGATATTAGGAGATAATTTCTTAGTCAAAGCTACCAAAATATTTCCTCAGTGTCCTGGGTTCAACAGTAGAAGTCATTTTTCTCCTTCTTGGTAGCTGGTGCAGTGCTGTGTTTTTGATTTTCGGCCTGGGAACAGTGCTGATAACACCAGTGTTTCAGTTACTGCTTAGTGATGTTTTGGTCTGACCAAGGACTTTCTGAGCCTCACGTTCTGCCAGGGAGGAGGGGAAGCCGGGAGGAAGCAGAGACAGGACACCTGACCCAAACTGACCAAAGAGGTATTCCATGGCATAGCACATCATGCCCAGGATGTAAAACAGAGGGCAGAGACCCGAAAGGGTGGGGGGTGTACTGCATGGTCGGGCTTGGCATCAGGTGGTGAGCAGTTGTATTCTCTTTCCTTGTATTTGCCTTGTCATTATTATTATTGGTGGTAGCAGTAGTGGTCTTGTGTTATACTTTAGTTACTGGACTATTCTTATCTCAACCTGTGAGAATTGCATTCTTTCGATTCTTCTCCCCATTCCCCTCCCCCACCTCGGAGTGAGGGGGAAGAAGGAGGGGTGTTGTGGTTTAAGCCTCTCTAACTCATGCAGCCCGTTCTCTCACTCAGTTCCCCCTCTTTCTTTCCCCCGCTCCTGAAGGGATGGGAAGGAGAATCAAAAAGAATGCAACACTCACAGGTTGAGATAAGAACAGTTTAGTAACTAAAGTATAACACAAATCACTACTGCTACCACCAATAATAATAATGACAAGAGAAATACAAGGAAAGAATACAATTCTCACCACCAAATACCAAGCCCGACCATGTAGTACACCCCCCACCCTTCCAGGTCTCTGCTCTCTGCTCTTCCATCCTGGGCATGACGTGCTGTGGTATGGAATAACCTCTTTGGTCAGTTTGGGTCAGGTGTCCTGTCTCTGCTTCCTCCCGGCTTCCCCTCCTCCCTGGCAGAGCATGAGTCTCAGAAAGTCCTTGGCCAGACCAAAACATCCCTAAGCAGTAACCGAAACACTGGTGTTATCAGTGCTGTTCCCAGGCCCAAAATCAAAAACACAGCGCTGCACCAGCTACCAAGGAGGAGAAAAATGACTGCTGCTGCTGAACCCCTGACAAGGGGGACGTGAGAGAACGGGCTGCGTGATTTACGGCTTAAACCACGGCACTCAGTAAGGAATGCCTGGAAGTGTCAAGATTTATTATTTGTTGATTATTTTTTTAATCAATATTAAAAATAATTGAAAATTGCAAACATGGTAAAAATTCACCTGGAAGCTGAAATTCCTGTTACTAATGACTATGGCAAAATAGATAATGGCATACTCCAAAAGTCCACACAAGTTTTAAAAGAGCACAATGAAAATGGCACACCGAATTCTGTATGTTGCTGTGAGTACACATCCCGCATTTTGTGCCAAGTTTGTAAATTCATTTATGTAAAACAAAAATTTATAGTTTCATACTATACAGATTGGTTTATAGAAAAAATAGTTTTTTAAAGTCTTCAGATCTTCAGAGAATTACATCAGAGTGTTTACAACAGTTCAATATATGTTTGATGTACTCAAATTTAGCAAGGTTCATTTTCATGACACTCATAAAAGCCTCTTTATCGTCTAACAGGAGTCATGTGCATGCAAATTTAAAGTGAGATTCATTATAGCTGATAGCAGTTTGTACATTAAAACATTAATATCATTCTAGAAAAAAATGAACTCTACCTTATACTAAAATTTGAACAGGAACATATAGTATGGACTTTGTGATAAGCTTCACATATATATTTGCAAATTTTTCTATGACAGCAGTATATATACAGCTGCATATTTATTAAATAGCAAGATAGGCTTGTTTACACAGTGCACATGTTTTTATTATCCTTCCACACTTATCACCAGCTGATTTCTTTTTGCCTGAAGTCTTTCTGGATTCTGTTTAAATTTCCATTTAGAATAGCTTTGGACTCTGCTGACTCTTTGTCTTACTTCACAGCTACTAATTCTGAGAAATGTTACTAAAATAAGAAATGGTGTTGAAAGTGCCTGTAATTATTACTGTAATTATTATTATAACAAGGAGTCTGTCAATGAGTAACTTTGACTAAATGTTATTTTATTTTTTCAGAGGAGGGTATGAGAAGTTTGACACTTCTTATATAGGTGTGGAAACTAACTTAACATTTGCCTCCTTTAGCCATTATATCAGACTTCTGAAACTGAACTGAAGGTCTTAATGACATTTATAGAATAGAATGATTACCTAAAATAACTATTGTTGCGAGAACATCAGCTGAGATGATTTTTAAATCCTCAAATGCTTCTCCCTCTACCTAATGCTTTTCCAGAGGGTACTGATATTTATTATATTCTTTCAGGCAGCACTTTATCGATTATATATTTCTACTAATCCTTGTCTTTGCCATTTTAAGATATATTTTCCATATACTAGAGTTTAAGGAGCATCTGGATAACAGTCATATGTTTTAGTTTTATGTTGTTGTGTGAGGAGTTGGACTCAATATTCCTGTGGGTCCCTTTTAACTCAAGATATTCTATGGTTCTGTGATACATTATTCTATCAAACTGTATTGATTTAATTTTTTATTTTTATTTTAGTGAAAAATCCTTGTTTTGGTTTTCCTTATTCCATGGAAAATCTGTAACATTTCCCCCCCTTTTTTTTTCCCTTCAAGCTGTAAAGGTTTCAAACATGGGAGCTTCCTAATTTTCTGCCACAGTTAACAGAGAGGCAAAGTATACTTCTTAATTATTATGGTTTTATCTTTTTTGAATAGTCTTTATTTTACCCTGAATGTCTTAATGCCCCCCAGATTTCCTGGTAGAACACTTTTTTATATATTTGAAGAATTTTTTATGCTTATGGGTCTAGTGTATAATAATTTGGATTATTAGAAGTGAATAGTCTGACACAAAGGAGAAGGATGGCTGGCTAAGACTGAAATTAGTAATTTCTTCTTAACATGCAAATTTCATTTCCTACTGGGATTTTTCACTTTTTTAGCTCTAAGATGCCTATGGAGATTAGGGATTTCCTTCAGTGTATCAAGCCATCTTTTTCAGTTACCTAAATTTTTCAAATAGACTCTATGATAAAATTCACCTTCATGGCTTGCAAGTGTTCAGCAGACTTCTCATAAACCGCTCCATAGCAGTGTATCTTAGATGACATCAAAGAATCTGTTTCTCTTGCGTGTCAGGCTATAATGATAAAAAAAAAAAAACGCAACCAAATGCATCTTAACCAACTGCAGGAGGAGATGGATAACCTTTTTTCCAAGTCCTGTTGGTGCAGTTAAGCCAAAATAGCTCAACTGAATGGTATTCTAACAAACCTTGTTCCAGGAAGGACAGAACATTGACTTGGAGCTCTGCTTCACAGAAGCTAAGATTGACAGAAATATTTTTCATTGAACAAGAAAGAGCACTGTAGATCAAAAGACAGAAGACCTAATTCTTGTCTTGTCTGGTTTGTTGTAAATCAGAACTGAACAAATTAAATTAGCCTGATATTACGGCAATGCAAACTAACAATTTGATATCTTTTCTCTGTGCTGGGTTTTTTTCCTGACTTGTTATATAGCCCTGTGCAATGATCACACCTCTAGAGCTTTAGTTCCTCCTCTCTTAAACTAATCTATGCTGCTTATCTACCTTGAGTGTCTATGGGTGACAAATGATAAGTATATTTGGTATTAAGATGTGGTTTAGGCTTCTGCTCTTTTTTTATTTTGTTTTTATTGTTGTTGTTCAGTGAGACTGCCTCACAAAAGCATAAGAAAACATGAAAAGAAGGAATATATAATTCTTATGAGTAAATGAAAGTTCTAATATGTATAAACTCCTTTTTTCAATCCTTCTACCAGGAAAATCTAGTTTATACCAGTGAATTTTTTTTTACCCTGCTAGCATATTGAGATCATTTTGACAAGGGAGTAATGATCTTTTTTATTATTATTACTTGGGCATTCTTTAAAAATTTTATTGTACAAGTCATAGGCATTTAACTTAACAGTTGAAGTTATGTTTATATTTCTGCTTTTAAATTATATTTATGCCTATTCTTCTGCCATCTATGTGGATTTTTAATATTAATTTCAGATACCGTTGAATTTTTAAAAATTCTGAGGTGTATAAATATGGGACAAACCTTATTTTGACCAAGCACTTTCCTGAAAATTCACACTGCATGAAGAATAGTATCACTTAAATGCCTTGGGGAAAGTATTTCTACCTTATTACCGTGCAAATATTCCTTATCCCCCAAAGGGTGAGTGGGTTACTGTGAAAGGAAAAGGAATTTCTATTCAAAGATTTAATAAGTTAAGAGATTTTTTGAAAACTTTCTTGTGGCTCAAACTGATTTTGAATTTTGGCAATTTTAACCACATTCTGCTGACAGGGACTCCCTCAAACACTGGCTAGTTTATTACAGAGAAGCTTTCTGAGAGCTTTCAGCTCGGTAAAAGCTTATTCTTTGCAGAGCTGGAAAACACTGGGAAAATACTCTGTGTGAAATACTTCAGAATTTAACAGGGTTTTCTACTGTCATAGAGACTTTGCAAAACCCTATATGAGGCTCTACCTTCATATTTCAAAACAATCAGCTTTTAAAAGAAAAGTTACTTGAAACTTGCATGTTTGGTCTAGGTTCTGATCATCATAGGCCCTTGAGAAATTAAGATTTTCTATCTCAACCCTCATTACAAATTACAGTGCCACAAAAGTTCAGTTAATTAAACATTAAAAGGTGGTTCATGAGGTTTTGTTTTGCTTTTAATTAAGTCCACTTTGTGGTTTTTTTATGAATATTTTATGTGATGGTTATGAATTTAGGCTCTTACATGATATAAAATGGTAAGAGATCTTCTGATGAACTAGAAAAGGTGAACAAAGTGTACAGAGAAATTGCGTCTATACAAATAAACTGAACCAGGCCAGGTTATAGGCTTAAAAACTGAAATGAAGTTGATCATACTGTTCAATTGTTAAGGTGGTCCCATTAAGACTACAGAGTTATATGTGTGCTATGACACATGTCATTCTCAGGCAAATAGTTGCTGGCCTGTTTTACTTCCTGATATAGATACAACAAAAAGAATACCATTAAATGCCATTTTTCTTGAAGTTGGAGCACAACTGTAGATTTGCTAGGAAAAAGAATCAACTCTCTGAAGTTCTGTCACAGATTCTGGCTTTAAATTTAGCTTAACTACCCAGCAAGTCTTCAGTGTTTCACCTTCACAAGACTTCCACAAGGTAAATAAATACTGTTTGCTGCATTTTGCAGAAACAATGTTAACAATTTTAGCAACTAAGCAAGTTACTACAGAATAAGAGGCAATCCCATAAAAGTTGTCCCTCATTTTTCTAGAGTAACTACATATATACATGCTCTTGCTTGGCAGAGTTGAGGTAGTTTATATCAAGATATCACATCCTGTAGTCTGAGCTTTCTTTCTGCACCCTCCAGCACCAGGAGTAAGAGGAAAGCCAGTTCTTTCCCAGAACCTTGAATTGTAGTCTGGATGGAAGTTAAGAAACTCAGTGCTAGGAAGCAGTAGCAAGCAAGCATGATTTAGCAAATAAACAGTTTCTTCAACAACTGTCAGCTGTAGCTGGAGAAGAAATGACCAACTTTAGTGTAGCATTACAGAAATTACCTGTCACTGGATGGTGGTTTCACCTAACAGCTCTGACCTTACTTGGAAAATGCTAAATAAAACTCGTGCATGCAAAGACCAAACCAGGCCTGATGGATAGTGTCTGATTGAACACAACCACAGGCTGAGCAGAGAATGGATTGAAAACAGTCCTGAAAAGAAATATTTCTGGTTTTGGTTGAACAGAAGCTCAACATGAACCAGCACTGTGTGCTTGCAGGCCAGAAAGCCAAACGTATTCTGGGCTGCATCAAAAGGAGGGCGGCCAGCAGATTCAGGGATGTGATTCTCCCTTTTTACTCTGTTCTCATGAGGCCCCACCTGTGGTACTGCATTCAGCTGTGAGGCTGCCAGTACAAGAAATATGTGGACCTGTTGGAGTGAGTCCAGAGGCCACAAAGTTGATCCAAGGGCTGGAGCACCTCTCCTGTGAAGACACTAAGGGAGAGTTGGCTTGTTCAGCTTGGAGAAGAGAAGGCTCAGGGGAGAACTTAAAGCAGCCTTCCAGTGCCTAAAGGGGAACTACAAAAAATCTGGATAGGGACTTTTTACAAGGGCATGTAGTGGCAGGACAAGGAAGAATGGCTTTAAACTGAAAGAGGGAAGATTTAGATTAGATATTAGGAAGAACATCTTCACTGTGAGGGTGGTGAGACACTGGAACAGGTTGCCCAGAGAAGT
The DNA here is from genome assembly GCA_028858755.1 of Ara ararauna. Lineage (NCBI taxonomy): Eukaryota > Metazoa > Chordata > Aves > Psittaciformes > Psittacidae > Ara > Ara ararauna. The sequence continues at coordinate 43,131,564 of CM054379.1, read as the reverse complement.
CGTGGCTGCCCCATCCCTGGCAGTGCCCAATGCCAGGTTGGACAGGGCCTTGAGCAACCTGGTCTAGTGGGAGGTCTCCCTCCTCATGACAGGCTGATTGGAACTAGATAATCTTTAAGGTCCCTTCCAATCCAAACTATTCTGTGATCTCAAAATTTTTCTTGTGCCTGGTATGATGTTCTGGAATTGGAGACAGGCCCTTTCAACAGTCCTGTTATAACAAAATAGGAAGATAAAAATTATGAAAGGATCTTTTATTTTTTTTGAACTTTTGGAAAGGGAATAGCTTACTTCCTTACATTAGCAGAGAAAAAATGAGCATAAGGTTTCCAGTTATTTTCTCACAATCTACCCTACCACCCATCAACATACTGAAACTATTGAGGTCATATCCTGCTTAGCTTTCTCAAAATTAGTGGTGACAAGTCTTTCTAGGAAATTAAATCTACATAACATTGTGGGCAACTTATACAAGCCAGTGACTGTCAAAAATAGGTAAGCTTTTAAATTCTACTAAGTGGAAAGAGAATCATACGGAATATAATTATAATAGCGTTACTGATTTGAATTCATTCCCTGAATACCGAAGTAAAGCTTTTTAAAACTTGTGATCAATGACCTGGAAAAAAATAAAAAAAGCACTAGCAGTATGAGAGAGAGGTTTAAAGTAAGCAAATATATGTGAAAATTAGCCTTGGATGGGCATTTGTCAAAACGTTTCAAGAGAGCTTTAGAATCATACGAAATTTTATATATATATATTCATCATTTATCCAAGTCCTATTGAGCTTCTCATCAACCAGCATCCCCAAATCATTCTCTTTAGGGCTGCTCTCAATCTGTTCTCCCCCCAGTCTGTAGCTATGCTCAGGATTGCTCCAACCCAGGTGCAGAACATTGCACTTGGCCTGCTGAACTTCACGAGGTTTGCAGGGACCCACCACAGTGCTTGCTGTGCTTAGTTCATTACAGGGATGAACTATCCTCATATAGAATCATAGAATCATAGAATAGTTAGGGTTGGAAAGGACCTTAACATCACCTAGTTCCAACCCCCCCGCCATGGACAGAGACACTTCCCACTAAACCATGTCACCCAAGGCTATGTCCAACCTGGCCTTGAACACCACCAGCAATGGAGCATTCACAACTTCCCTGCCTGGGCAATCCATTCCAGTGCCTCACCACACTTACAGTAAAGAATTTCTTCCTCGTATCCAATTTAAACTTCCCCTGTTTAAGTTTGAACCCATTACCCCTTGTTCTATCACTACAGTCCCTAATGACAAGTCCCTCCTCAGCATCCATTGTTGGCCCCCTTCAGATACTGGAAGGATGCTCTGAGGTCTCCACACAGACTTCTCTTCTCCAGACTGAACAGCCCCAACTTTCTCAGCCTATCTTCATACGGGAGGTGCTCCAGTCCCCTGATCATCCTCGTGGCCCTCCTCTGGACTTGTTCCAACAGTTCCATGTCCTTTTTATGTTGAGGACACCACAACTGCACACAATACTCCAAGTGAGGTCTCACAAGAGCAGAGTAGAGTGGCAGGATCACCTCCCTCGACCTGCTGGTCACACTTCTTTTGATGCAGCCCAGGATACGGTTGGTTTTCTGGGCTGCAAGCACGCACTGAAGCCGGCTCATGTTCTTTTTCTCATCAACCAACACCTCCAAGTCCTTCTCCGCAGGGCTGCTCTCAATCTCTTCTCTGCCCAACCTGTAGCTATGCCTGGGATTGCTCCCACCCAGGTGTAGGACCTTATATTTGTCATGGCTAAACTTCATCAGGTTGGCACCAGCCCACCTCACAAGTGTGTCAAGGTCCCTTTGGATAGCATTCCTTCCCTCCAACATATCAACTGAACCACACAGCTTGGTGTCATAGGCAAACTTGCTGAGGGTGCACTCAATCCCACTGTCCATGTCACCGACAAAGATGTTGACCAAGACTGGTCCCAACACCGATCCCTGAGGGACAACACTCGTTACTGGTCTCCAGCTGGATGCTGAGACATTGAGCACTGATCTTTGCATGCATTCAGCCAGCCAGTTCTTTATCCACCGAGTAGTCCACCTATCAAATTGATGTCTCTCCAACTTAGAGACAAGGATGTCATGTGAGACAGTGTCAAATGCATTGCACAAGTCCAGGTAGACGACATCAACTGCTCTACTTCTGCCCGTCAGTTCGGTAGCCCCATCATAGAAGACCACCAGATTGGTCAGGCAGAATTTCCCCTTAGTGAAGCCATGCTGGCAGTCACCAACCACCTTGTAGTTTTTCATGTGCCTCCGCATGCCTTCCAGGAGAATCTGCTCCAAGATTTTGCCTGCCACAGAAGTAAGGCTGACAGGCCTGTAGTTCCCTGGCTCATCCATTTTCCCCTTCTTGAAAATGGGGGTTATATTTCCCTTTTTCATGTCATCAGGAGCTTCACCTGACTGCCATGATTTTTCAAATATGATGGACAGTGGCATAGCAACTTCATTTGCCAGCTCCTTCAGGATCCGCAGATGGATTTCATCAGGTTCTATGGACTTGTGCACGTTCAGGTTCCTAAGATGGTCTCGAACCAGATCCTCTCCTGCAGTGGGACCACGGTCTTCATTCTCAAAGTCCCTGCGTCTGCCTTCCCAGACTTGGGTGGTGTGGTCAGAGCATTTGCTAGTGAAGCCTGCGACAAAGAAGTCATTAAGAACTTCAGCCTTCTCCAAATCCAGGGGAGCCAGTTCTCCCGATAGCTTCTGGAGAGGGCCCATGTTGTTCCTAGCCTGTCTTTTATTTGCAATGTACTTATAGAATCCCTTCTTGTTATCTTTCACATCCCTAGTCAAGTTTAATTCTAAGGGGGCCTCAGCTTTCCCAACCTGGTCCCTAGCTTCCCAAACAACATCCCTGTTTTCTTCCCGGGCCACCTGTCCTTGTTTCCACCTTTTATAAGCCTCTTTTTCCCTTCGAATTTTCCTCACCAGCTCCTTATCCATTCAAGGAGGTCCCCTGGCCCTCCTGCAACACTTCCTTCTAGTAGGGATATATTGCTCCTGAGCTTGCAGCAGGTGATCCTTGAATATCAACCAACAGTCTTGGGCCCCCCTGCCCTCTAGGGCTACATCCCATGGAACCTTACTGTGCAGGTTCCTGAAGAGGCCAAAGTCTGCCTTCTTGAAGTCCAGGGCAGTCAGCTTGCTGCAAGCTCTTCTCACTGTCCTGAGGATCTCAAATTCGACCATCTCATGATCGCAGCAATCAAGGCTGCCCTGGAGCATCACATTTCCAACCAGCCCTTCCCTGTTGGTGAGAACCAGGTCAAGCATGGCACCTCTCCTTGTCGGCTCCTCTATTACTTGCAGAAGGAAGCTGTCTTCCACACAATCGAGGAACTTCCTAGATTGCTTGTGCTGGGCCGTACCAACCCTCCAACAGATATCAGGGTGGTCGAAGTTCCCCATGAGAACAAGGGCCTGTGAGCGTGAGGCTATTCCTATCTGTCTATAGAGTGCTTCATCCGCCGAGTCCTCTTGGTCAGGCGGCCTGTAGCAGATCCCCACAGTGACGGCTCCCATCGCTGTTCTCCCTTTAACCCTGACCCACAAACTCTCGATTGACTGCTCACCTGTCCCCAGACAGAGTTCCATACACTCCAGCCCATCCCTAACATAAATAGCAACTCTCCATTCCCGCCTACCAAGCCTGTCTTTCCTAAAGAGCCTGTAACCTTCCAGTCCAATTCACCTGTCATAGGAGCCATCCTGCCATGTTTCTGTGATGCCTATGATATCATACCCCCATAGGCGTGCACACATCTCTAATTCCTCTTGTTTGTTCCCCATGCTATGGGCATTTATATAGAGGCATCGGATCCGAGCTCCAATTGAAGCCGGCTCATTGGCTGGAGCAGCTCGAATATCTCTACATTGCTCTGAACGTTTACTGTAGATGCTGGCAGCTGACTGGGTGTGTTGGGATGGAATGATGCCCCCCTCCCCCAACACATCTAGTTTAAAGCATCCTTGACCAGTCTGGCAAGCCTCCTACCAAATCCACTCTTCCCTTTCTTCATCAGACCAGCTCCACGAGCCTCCGGTAGACCTGGCCTACTAAATTGAGTCCCATGTTCAAGGTACTCAAACCCCTGACTGTAACACCACCCTTCTAACCATTTATTAACCTGGCCAATCCTCCTAGCCTTTTTAAGGTCCTGCCCTGTATCCTGGAGAATAGACGAAAAGACAATCTGAGCTCCAGAGCCCCTAACCATTTCTCCCAGTGCTCTGTATTCGTTCTTTGTGTTCTCTGAGGTACTGCTATCTCTATCAGTAGCACCCACATGGATCACTAGAACTGGATAATAGTCAGTGGGACTGACTAGAGCAGGCAGCTTCTCTGCAACATCCCTGATTTGAGCCCCTGGTACTCAACACACCTCCCTTGAGTCTGAGTCAGGCCGACAGATGGGTGCCTCTGTTGCTTTCAGAGTAGAGTCCCCTGCTACTACAGCCTGCCACTTCTTTGTGGCAGCACCAGTAGTGATCTTCTTTACCAGTGCATAAGCTGGTTGTTCCTGGTGCGTGTGTTTCCTCATCAGCCCCCTGCAGGACAGCAAAGCGGTTCTGGGTGGGGACAACAGATTTAGGAGGAAGCCCCTTGCTTTTAATTGTCCTCTTCCTTCTTTTTTTCTTGTTTTTTTCTGTTACTGTTTACCAACTCCCTGGGTTAGCTGCCTCCTTTCCCGCATGAGTGACAGCAGACGCTTGAGGCCCCTGCACAGTCTGGTCCTGGAGCAAGCAGTGCTGCTTCCTCTCTGCTTCCCTGACACCTTTCTGCCTAGTAACAGTGTCCCGCAGCTCAGCCACCTGCTGCAGGAGGACCTCCACCAGGGAGCACTGATTGCAGCCCTGCCCACTGTGCACCCTCCTCTCCGGAGAGCAGTGCAGGTGCTCTCTACACCCCGAGCTCTGCACTGCAGCCTCCCTTCTCATCGGCTCTGTCTGAGTGCCTACACTGGCCACTGCCGGGGCAGACAGAGCAGAGCTCCCAGACCAGACCCTGGTCTTACGGCGAGTGCTCCCCATCCTGCTCGCCTGCCTGCGTGATCTGCCATGCAAGCTGTCTCAAAGCTGCCCCGTTAGCCTCGCTTCTGGTCGCTCACACTCCCTGGGGCAGGTTTTTACCCAGTCAGGGTTGATGCCGCTCCTCCTGGCGCTGCCCCCTGTGAGTCAGCTGGTCGCGCCTGCTGAGCTGCCGGCTCCTGGGCAAGTTCTGTCGAGTACTTGAGGCTGCCTTGGTGCCTGTTGCTGCTCCGAGTTGAAGCTCCTGGATGCAGAGCCTCCCCCTGATCAGGCACTGAAGGCATCCCCTCTCAAGCTAGTCACCTCAGCAATTGTAACTGGAAACATTATGTTCGTTTTTTCTCTGCTAAAGTAAGGGAGTAAGCTATTCCCTTTCAAAAAGTTTAAAAAAATAATCCATTCAAAGAACCTGGAATACTTATGGATGTGATCTTAAGAGAGTTGATAATGACTACATGCTTTCATGTAATGCACAAGCTTTCCAATATGTTTACTAATTTAAAGGTTGTATATGATGCTCAGTGTTTTACACTGAAGCACACACCTCATTTGGAGGGAGTACATTTCCCATTTCTTGAAACAAGAACTTGGAAATGTCGGATAGGAGATTGCTCTTCATCTGTTAAGGCAGCGCTGTCATTTCCAAAGAAATGAGGCAATTTAATTCAGTGGAAATGTCAAACCTCATTGAAACTTTCAAAGAAACAACTGAATTTTTTCTGCACAATTGCACATTTTTTATTTCAGAATTTTTTTTTCACTTTTTACTTTTTTTTTTTCCTTTATGTGCCGTTATCAAAATATACCTAAGGATTACTAGGGATTGGTCAGATTTTTTATCATGCACTACTGCAAACAAATCTTGTACTCAGAAGTCAAATTATGCTTTCTCTTTGATGTTGTATAGTTACAGGGCCATGTGAATATCTAATTACATGATACTCTTTTTCATTAATATATAAGACAACAGTCTTCTATACCTCTAGAGAACAGATGCTGATACAATCTGTATGGGGAATAAAGATTTTAGAACTGAGAACAGATTTTGGTCATTACCCTTGTGTTCACTGTTTTTTTCTTTTCCTTGATCATACAGAGATGTCAAATAGCACTGGTGTTCATACAGTCATAGATTGACTATAGAGTAGTTTTTAACAAACAAAACTTTTTACTAAAGCTTTTGTTTTCTTTATAAACCCTACATTTTTCACTGAAGAAAAATGCAGCTCTCATCCTAGGTGAAGCTTTTTACTTCGTATTGCAAGGATGCATGAAACATATGACATTTCTGGTTCTTGCTTTTGAAGTGTGAATTGAGTGGAGATAGATTCTTCCATTCATTAACTAGGAGTTAAGCAACAGTTGACTAACATTTTCTGCTAGCAACAGATAAATTAATATTTCTTTTTTTTGTTCACTTAAAAATAAGGAATTACAAAATATTTTAGTTAAATTCCAGAATTTAAATCATGTTTAGTTGAAAAGTGTTTCCAGGTTCTGCAGAATAGCTGTTTCCATAGTGTGCATATCCTTACAGCTATAAATGCAATTAGATAATGTTAAGCTCTCATTTGTTTTTATAACTGCTTCAAAGTTTATCTTTTGTTTTTATTTAATAACAAGTATGCTTACAGCTAGAACAGTTCCAAAGTTTGTACTTAAGTACATCCACGGTCAACACAAATTCAATTTAAATTGAACAAGTGATAAGTTTCCTGAATTTTTTTATAGTTATAAATACTGGCTCAGGAATAAAAGATACCATCTTTTTAGCAGGGAAGAAGCAAACATTTAAATTATTCAAACTGGAGTAGTACTTGATGAGAAGGTATCATCACACAAGTGAAGTGATATTTCTCATGTGGTCTTTAATACCATGAGTCTAGACCAACTAATCTACATTATCTGTAAGAAAAAAAGAAATCATATACCTTGTTTCTTAGATGCAATTCTTGTTACTGCTTACCTCTATTGGTTCTAATAAAGCATAAATAAATTATCCCTACTTGTAGTTGTGTTGGAAAAACTGTTCTACTGATTTAAGAAACATAGTTTGGATTTAACATCTGATTTTTCTTTAAATATATATAGTATATATAAACATAAATAGATATATAGCAATATTTACACTCAAATTAGTTTATTTTCTTGGCCTTGCCACATGTCTGCACTAGACACAGATACTGTTTTCGCCTGTGGTTGGTAAGCCTTGGCTAACAGCCGAAATCCCAACCAGCTGCTTTCTTACTCCCTCTCTTCAGTGAAGCAGGGGAGAAAAACAGGGATGAGAAAGCTTGTGGCTTGAGATAATGACAGGGAGTAAAGACAGGAGAAAAGTACCAGTTACTACCACTAACAAAACAGACCCAACTTTGGGAAATTAGCTTCATTTATTGACAATTGATATAAATGTTCAATTGCTGAATCAGGTACTGGGAAACAAAAGCCAAGAAAAAAGAAACAAGCATTTCACACTTGGGGAAAACACCTTTCATCCCCTTTTCCCAGGCTCTTCATCACCCTAGGTACCTCTTGTCCCCCTTTTTATATCATTGCATTTTTTAGTCGCTTCATGAGGCAACCAGTGACACAAGGGGCACTGTGGTGAGGACGCAGAAGTTTCTCCCTGCAATCTCTGTCCTTCTCTCTCCCTCTCCTCTGCTCCACTGCACTCAGCCACTGAGATGTGTTATTCCTCTTCATCATTTTATCTCTGTGTTTTCTCAACTTTTTCTTGCTCCTTTTCCCACTCCCACCATCTCTTCGTGGCATTTTCTGTCCCTTCTTACACATGCATCCCAAGGTGCCACCACCTTGGCTGTGGGGCTCAGCCATGCCCTGTGGTGGGTGGGTTGGATGTAGCTGGACCTGGCTGTGTCCAGCATGGGGCAGCCCTGGTCTCTCCTCACAGGGACCTGCAGACCCCGCTGCCAAACCCAGACACACACCCCCAGGCACAGCTCCAGAAAGAAGGACTGTAATTGCATCTGCACTCATATGTCCAAAAGTTATCATGGAGATTCCCCATGCAAGCAAGTTCCATGACAAAGATTGCAGCCATTTGTGAATGACATCTCTGTGCATAACTTGTACCCCTTTGCCTTCTTTTGCTGTGAGGGTCCCCTCCACAGGACTTGGAGGTCACTTACATTGCAGTACGTTGCAATTAGACTAAACGAAAAATAATAGCAGAGTAAAACTGACTCTTAACCTTTCCAAACTTTGTAGCCTTTGCCCTAGTTTTGACAAACCTACATCTGAGCCAGAATTTGAATTTGTTTAAAAGTCATAGAAATCTCTGTGGAAGTGTGGTATGTTTCTCATTATATTCCCTACTCCTGTGCTTGTTTGGCTTCCACCAGTTCTTATTTAATGCTAATATTGTACTTGAAGAATAGATTAAATCAATTATTTTCTGTGCTAAATGACAAAACAAAGGCTTTGCATAGTTGTATCACAATTTAGCTGACAAAACATGTTTTCTAAGGACAGCACTTCAGACCAAGACTGTACGGAAGAGGAAGTGGGTACTTTCTTAGCATATCTTCCACTCAACTGCCAACCTTGTGCAGGTTATGAATTAAATAAAAATAACAATGGTGAAATTCCAGGTCAGGAATACAGACTCAGCAGTTAGGCTCTTTAAATAGAAGTATATTTGATAGGGATGCCATTGAAGGCAAGCTGGTGTGAAGTACCACATAGTATTTTCACAGTTCCCTGTCTGATTCCAATCACACTTTAATGATTTCTATCCCTTATATATGTGCCATGCCCCCTGTTTTATGCATTAACTCTGGAAACAGCACAATAAATAAGTGCTTGGCATATGTTATTTTTTCACTTCTTACTGGATATTGGCACCAGGAATACAAATACCATTGTATATATTTCCCCGATGAGTGTGCTGTGGTACCCTTTCCTGTCCTTGCTGACTTTTATAACCATCAATTCCCCCAGCTATAGAAGACTTAAGCCTCTTGGGAGAAGCAAACACGTTTTGCTTGGATCTTGGTTTAAAGAAAGACAAAATAATATTACACCATCCTGTGTCTTTCATCCTACCATTTCCCCTTCTCTAGAATAGATGCTTTTAAGCACTGCCGTAGTGCCATGGGATTTATACTCAAAATTCCTTTGACTTGCAGTTTTATGTCTTAATACCTACCTCACGCATACCCTTTCTTTGTTAGGATGGGGAGTTGTAACAACCTGTGGATCAAATGAGCAGCAGCAGCAGCAGTTTTATGTGGATGAAAAGTCTTTGGGTCAAACTCAGATGTGATTTAAGCAAAGACAAATTTGTGTGTCCTTAGCAGAAATTCATCTGCTTAGAAGGTCCAACATTTTTACTTCAGTAAAACTCATTTCTTCATTTATTACTATTCAGTGAAGTTACACATTAGGAAACTTTGAAGTTCTGCTAAATAGATAAAAAAAAGACAAAGAAACTGGAAAAAGACAATTTAAATACCACCATTTGTAGTAAAGTTCAGCCATGCTTTCTACTACATACAACACTGTGCTGATATTTTGCCTTTGAGCTTAATTTTCTACTGTACATTAAAGTGAAAAGGGTTTTATTGGGATTTTCTCTGGGGTAGATTTTTTTGTTTAGCTGATTTTGGTTGTTTTTTTATTTTTGTTACAACACTTATTAAACTTACTGTGTGTTATCAATGTTAATTCTAACTACTTTGTGTTCCTTATTTTTCATTACAAATGAGAAAAAAAAAAGGTAGTTATTATAACTCTCATAGAATCATAGAATAGTTAGGGTTGGAAAGGACCTTAAGATCATCTAGTTCCAACCCCCCGCCGGGGGCAGGGACACCTCACAGTAGACCATGCCACCCAAGGCTATGTCCAACCTGGCCTTGAACACCGCCAGCGATGGAGAGTTCACAACCTCCCTCCCTGGGCAACCCCTTCCAGTGCCTCACCACACTTACGGTAAAGAATTTCTTCCTCATATCCAATCTATACTTCCCCTGTTGAAATTTGAACCCATTACCCCTTGTCCTCTCACTACAGTTCCTCATGGAGAGTCCCTCCCCAGCATTTCCACTTACATTTATTTTTATTCACTTACTTGAAATGTTAAGATCTTCTTTCTGATATGATTTTAGTAAGATTTGAAAACTTTTGCTCAAATATCTTGTTTCCATGTCCTTTCAAGGATATATAAAAAAAAGAAATGAACATTATGCTGCTTGAAATTATTTCAAAGCTGACATAAACCAACATCTGGCATAGTTGTTTTCTGAAGAGCCAGTTAATAACTAAAACTTATCTTTTCTTATTTTAATTTTTATTTATTTTTTTAATGTAAAGATATTCCTCATAAACTGAAAATTATTTTTATTCAGATAAATTGTTTTTAGAAATAGAATGTTGGTGATCCTTTATTTTAGTGTTTCAAATCTTGCATACTTCTGGCTTCAAACAAGCTAAGTGAAGTCCTATTTCTTTTCACAGCTTTTATTCAGTTAATTATTCTAGAATATTTTTATTTCATTGTACTGGAAAATTCAAGCCTATTTCTATATGTATTTTAAGAATTATTCTCATCTGAAAAGTAGAGCAATTCCTTTCTTTCTATCTATCTCACTATATTAGCATTCATAAACTTAGATTCCCTGAAATGAAATACTACTAATAATGCAACTATAATAAAATAACCCAATGTATCCTTGCCAACATTGCAAATTAGCTCAATCTGATAGAAGATTTCTACAGAGGACAGACTATCATATATTCAGTATTTTAGTAAAATAGAACTCAATTTGCCTTGACAAACATATGTGGGTATAGATGAATCTTGGTCTTTTAACCCTTTATACCAAGAAACTATTCAGTCAAGCATAATGAACACATAGAATATTTACTTTTAACTCCAGAATATCTTCACCATTTACTCAACAAATTAGTTCTGAATGTGCCTGATAGCTGTCTTTCTATATTACTTCTGTATTCAGAAAAATTTAAAGATCATGAGACAAGGTAACAGCCTTCCAGTAATTGGAAGCAATTGGAAAGAGGAAGACAATCAACTGTTCTTTATTCCATTGGCCAAAAAGTAATGGGCTTAATTTGCAAGGAAGGATATGTTAAGTTAGACATAAAAAAGATAAGGATCTATCTATTGGTAAGGATAATTAAGCTTTGTAGTACATTGTCTAGGGAGCTTTTCGAATCCATATCTTTGATATTAAAAAAAAATTAAATACAAAAATAGGAAAAGCAAATGCATTAGCAATACCTCGGCTACAGCTGATTCTGTCCTAAGGCAGAGAATTTGATAATATGATACCTCAATTTTCTTTGCACGTCTATTTTCTGTGTTTTCTAACATAGCAAATACTGAGGTAATCATACCCGCTTTTCTAAGACAATACTAGAAAACAATTAGAGGGCATTGATGTAAAGTAGGATACATGGCAGTACCAATTACAGCGTCTTGCCTCCAGTTTAGTACATCCTGGCATGGATTTCTGAAGAGCCTTAGCCTCCTCATTAACCTGTTATTACCCTACTGTGTGAGCGAGCCATGTGCCTGTTCAGCTGAGACAATACCAATAATGACAACCAGAGCAAAGAAAAGTTTTTTATCTGTTTGTTGTAATTCGAGGGTGTTTCAGTAAAAACAAAAACAAAAACAAACAAACAAACAAAAAAAATCCAGAAAGTCTAGCTTGTTTTTTCCTGTCCTTTTTTAGTTATGCCAACCATGCCATTATTCAGTATCCCTGAGAAGCAAAGTGGGTTTGAGTTGCTTTTTTTCCAGCCCAAGCAGATACATTGGTTAATCAGACAAATTTTTCTAATATTGCAGCCTAAATGCTCTGAATCCTGGACAGTTTGAGAGTTCATCATTACTTAAACTGGAATTACAGCTACTTGGACGGTAATTATGTCTACATAAGATTCTCTTTAGTGGGTTATGCTACCATAAATCTTCATGTCCTACAACATTCTAGATTTCATCAGAGGACTCCAATTTGAGATAGTAAATGTGTTTTCAAAATACTTCAAAATTAACTGAAAAGGGCATTTCAGAAGCAGGGGTGTCACAAACAGCTAGCCTGTAAAACAAAATAAAGCCCATTTTAGGATTTTATTGACATTATAATAACCTACACAAGAGAAAACATGATAGAATTGCTAAAAATATTTTCAGAAGTAATATTTCATAGATGATTACAAATGACAACCTTAGGAATCAAAACTTTTGGCCACAGTCATCCAAATCAATGCCAAATAACTCAAGAATGCGCATTGTTTAACAGCACAATTATTTAGCTATTGAAAAATACTTATTTCTTGTCTCAGACTTTCTGTGGAATAGTATATATTTAACTCCAGACTGACAAGTATGCTTCCACATTGTTTCAACTGTAAAATCTGTGGTTTTAAGGGACTATCAATTTCAATGGAATATTTTTCAGTCTATGTATACTTTTGAGTTCTTATAGTAAAAAATCCCAGTGCTTAGTCGCAAGGGAAAATTAGACATATGATTGTATGTCCAAAATGTCAATAACAAAAGTCTTTGGATACTTTTAAGATGTTGCTTACGAGATTTCTGGATTCACTGTTTGTCAGAAAAACATATTTCTTTAAGTAGGCATGTCCTTACAGTTTTTTATAGTTCACACCTCATGGGATCTCTTTAGAAAATACTACGCTCAAGACACTGCAGTGTCTTTTTAAGATAATCAACAGCTCAGTAGAATCTTTGCACCCTTCTCTTCCTCTCTGGAACAGCTAGTCAGCTAGTCAACTTCAGTACTTTGCTTCTCATCTCATGACAGCAGCCACCCTACCCCAGGAGACAGAGGTGGAAGAATCCAACATCAAAAGCAAGTAAATGGGTGAAGAGCAAGGCAGGTCACCATACAAAAAGTACCTGGAAGCTCATTGAGAAAGCAAGAGGAGAAGGGTGTGGGTGTGTGTCCCCCTAAATGAAAATCTTACTTTTGTCATTTCTGTGTTTACCACAATGCAATATTTTTTGTCCCCACAAAGGCTATTTAGTGTAGGCTTGTGAAATTCCTTCTGCTTCAGATAAGACTAGGAGAATGACCTAGAGTTTCTATAAGAAATATTTACATTTTAGTTTCCACAGAATGATTTTTCCCCTCAAGTTTATCACACTTACAGTCACAAAAAAATTCAACAGCTTCGCTAGTAGAAATATTTTTCTCTGTACAACGTTCTAGGCATAGATTTTTTTTATGTCTGTATCATGTGGTTATGAAATTTTCAAATTTGTAGCAAAAATTTTCAGTGAATCACACAATGTTTCAACCTGTTACTGCTTTACAATGTTGTCATAATGATTCATTACTGTATCGGTGCCTCTGACACAACAATCCCTAGAGGAGCTTTCTGACTTTCTATCGCTCTATCATTTTCCTTTTGTAAAGGGAGTGATCAGAGCTCAACAATTTGAAAAGCAAGTCCAATATTTAGCTTTATAATTGGTAACATTCTGACCATGCAGGTTGTTTTGCTAAAGAGTATGTTAAGTGATTTCTTAGTTTCTAGTGCATAGTTCAACATTATGCCAGAACTATAATATTCATAATTCACTTTAAGGCATGCAAAGCAAGTTATTTACCTATATCACTCTATTTCAAGAGTTAATCTAAAATGCATTTCTTCTGAGTGCTAGTTAACTCTATGTTTAAATAACTTTGTACTCTACCCTGCTATTTTTGCTTACAAAAAACTTTCAAACATCACTGGGAAAATTCCTAGTTTTTCAGAATTGCAGCAAATGTAACTTGGCATATGCTTATTGAAAGTCATGAGCTAAATTTCTCTATTCTCATAAACTGACTTTTGGATCTAGATCCATACTGGAGCCACTCCTATTCAACTTTTGTTTCTGTGGTCTAGGCAACATGAATGAAAACTTCTAAGTAAAGTATATAGTTTATGTGCAAGCAAGGAGTTCCTCTGAGTGAAAAAACACTAGATATATTCAGCAACAAAATGGTAGGAAGCTTTTTTGCTTGACTCTGAAAATCTTAGACAGAAGTTGAATGAACCCTTTGTCCTCGGTTCAGCAGTGGCAGTCATTTTTCTCCTTCGTAGTAGTTGGTGCAGTGCTGGTTTTGACTTTCAGTGTGAGAACAGTGCTGATAGCATTGATGTTTTCAGTTACTGCTCAGTAATATTTACTCTGACCAAGGATTTTCTGAGTCTCATGCTCTGCCAGGGAGGAGGGAAGATGTGAGGAAGCAGAGACAGGACACCTGACCCAAACTGATCAAAGAGGTATTTCATTCCACAGCACATCATGCCCAACATGTAAACTGGGGGCAGCAACCCAGAAGGGTTAGATCACTGTTCAGTCAGGCGGGGTATCGGTCGGCTGCTGGTGAGCAGTTGTATTCTCTTCCCTTGTTATTTGCCTTGTCATTATTATTATTGGTGGTAGCAGCAGTGGTTTGTGTTATGCCTTAGTTACTGGACTGTTCTTCTCTCAGCCCGTGGGAGTTGCATTCTTTCAATTCTCCTCCCCATCCCTCCGGGAGCAGGGAGGAGGAAGTGGGGGGAGTGAGCTAACAACTGTGTGGCTAATTTGCAGAGTGGGCTTAAACCACAACACCCTTCCATCTTTAATTCCACCTTGATTGTGGAAAACCGTTTTCAGAGAGAAGATTACATCAAACAATAGATTTAATTGTGGGGAACACTTGGTTTATACTGCATGGAAAAAATAAAAAAGCTTCTCCTATGTTTATGATTGGCATATTTTTCCTTGATTGATTAAGTCCTCGAATTATTTACTCTTCCTACATCATTAATTCCTTTTCATAGTTCAGAAATAAAGTTTGCTTTTTTATATTGTTTATACTGTCAGCTCTACAGATTTAAAAGTCCCATCCATATAAGAAAATTATTGAATTTTGACAAACATTAATTTTAGTTAACCTCTGCAGGTGGTCATATACAATCTTGTATGTTCATAGTTCGAAGTTTAATTGCTTGTATACAGTCTAATTGTCTGATGTGATCTTCTTACACTGTGTAGACGAAATAAGAGGCTACAGAACGAAAATAAATAAGAAATTAAAAGCACTAAGATTTTTCAGGAATGCAGTATACTGTGACACTACATTATTTAATCATGCTTTGCATTTTACTATATCAGCTTTGGTAAATAGCAGCTGTAATAATAACAGTAATAACAGTTTTCTTAGTAACGGTAGTCATACTAAAATACTTAATAGCACAAGGCTCAGAATTTAGCTGGGCTTGTAGAAACATACCTCAGGAGTCAGACACAGAGAATCTATTTTCCAGCATAACAGTTCTTGAGCATATGGCGAAAGGAGTGGGATAAACTGCACTGTCATTTGAAGCAAGTTAAACAAAGCACTAACCATGTGATACTTGTTGCAGGCATTCTGCCTGCAGGGTGTTGATGCAGACAGAATGCCTCCAGGAGGATTAGACAAGTGTGGCCCAGAAAAATTATTACCTTGCACTTTTAAATAGGAGCAGCATATGTATCCCTTACACAGGCTGCAGAGTATAAAAGGGGTAAAAGAGAAGCTGCACCAGTCAACAACTGTTTAAAACCACAGCACATTTCTGTGAAAATATGTTTTCTAATGGGTCTTGGTTAAAGATTAGTGTTATTAAAATAAAATTCAAATTAACTTGGAGATTACTTCAAGCTTAATAACACAGCCTGTGACATACTCCAAAACAAACTCACGAAAGAAATTAATCATGGGGTGAGTGAGAAGATTTGGTATGCCAGCGCATGCCTACTTTACATTAAAAAAAAAGCAAAATAGTGCCTTGTTTGGAAGAAATAAAAAAAAAATTATCTGCTAGAAACTTTAGAGTATTTGCACCTTACTTTAAAGATATCCCCCAAAGTGCTCATAGGTAGTAAAATTTATAGCTCAGTTTCTATACAAATAGTAGTCTAGACTTCCTCTTTTCTAAGTGACTGAAATGCCATGATTTGAAGACTTTTGATATGGTGAAATGCATTCAGGAATGAATTTTTTAAGTCAGGCAGCTTTCATGTTCTTGCACAATAATATAAACCTGCTACAGAAAATATGACCGCAATAAAGCATCTCTTATCTCTGCAGTGGACTGTGGCTTATGTAATAATGCCTAGCATTTGCAAAGTACTTTATATATTCAAAACACTGTGCAAACAATAACTAATTAGTCACGAATTTTGGGCAGTTCATTTGTTGCATATGCACAAACTTGGAACAAGTTCAAATTTGTTTTCTTAGCATTGCAGAACAGCTGTAAAGCTCCCCAGAATATGTAGCACAGGTAAATGATCCCAGTATTGAGAATAAAGCCAGCTACAGGAAAAAAAAATTAAAAAAAGCCATAATATGTAGATCTTCAAGGCTTCTTTTTTGGGGGGACATTTCAACTCATAATTGAGTAACTAATACCCAGAACTCAAATAATTAAGCAGCTTTCTTGAGAGACACAGTGAGAAAAGAGATTAAGACCTTAGTTCAAAACAAGCACAAAGCTGAGTGCCAGTCTCTGGGATGAGAAAAGAATAAGCTTCTCTGTAAGCTACTAGCTGCTCTAGCATATAAGCACCCTTATTTTCTATGAGTAAAATTATGAAAGTAGTATCTTTCTTATACTATGAAAGAGAGGTATTGCTGAGATCCTGAGAAGTTATGGAGAAAATGATCAGCCCAATGCTATTCAAAATTGGTAAAAAAATCTGAAGAATAGTTTAGTGCATTTTACTTAAAGTTACTTAAGATTCTTGTGTTTCTTTAGTAGTCCTCTGCATGAATATAATAATAAAATCATAAAAGGTTGCCTCATATAATGCTTATCATCCAGAGGGTACCAGAATGCATTCCAAACTGATATTTGAACCCCCTACGCTATCTTACAGAGATCACTTCCCACATCCTTGAAATGCAACCACTTTAGGTAAAACTCAGCACCTGTTTAACAATGCACAGCAAACCTCTCATAATGTTTTACTAGAAGAAAAAGAAATGCAGTGTCCAAATAAAATGCAGAGGGAATTTACTGGCACAGTGTAATTACTTGTGTTGGAAGTTGTCCAGGACACTGAGGTTAATGCTCCTACTCTTACAGAAAATCCCACTAGCTATTTAATGGCTCTAAATGGTTGAAGCTGGAGCATTATTTGGTGTCTGATATAAAGTAGGCGATGAGAATCTTTGAAAGGACTTTTGAGTCTGCTCTCACTCTAGTTTGAGGGTAGCATAGCACCTACTGTTCCGTATAGTTACCAATGATATATAGTAGCAAGAAAAAAGAAATGTCAAGCTTTCAGAAAGCTTTGTGATCTACTAAAGGCTGGAAGGTTTTTTTCTTGCTATTAGGAATACATAATATTGAAAATATGGGTTATTAAAAATTATGACTTAAAGAACCACTATCACCAGGCAGACCAGGAAGCAAACAAGCTATTCAAGACTCTATTTCTAATATTGTCACAGTTCCTACATTATTCTGAGCTGAATCATAGCTCTGTAAACGGGATCTCTCTATTTAAGATGCAATCCTAAAATCTTATTAGGGAAGAACCATATTACATACTGGAAGAGGAACTGGTAAGCAACATATGAAAAATATATTAATCTGCAGTGAGAACCTTTCTGCTATCTGTAAGAGCACTCACAAGTACTTAGGTCCAGACAAAAAAAAGACCCTCTCTGATATTTCTGCTGTAGTGCTTTATATAATCATAACACTAATACATTAATGCAAATTATTTCTTAGAAATTAATCTGTTTTAAGTATTGAAATGTATGTTAATATCATTGTATCATGGAATATAATTTATTTTATAAAAAGGCAGCTTCTACTGATGACAAACTGAGAGTACAAAAGCTCATATGTCAATACACAAGCATGCTTTATACCAGGTATTGAACAGAAGTGGCTATAAGATTTCTGTGTGTATGTGTGTGCATGAGAAGGATTTTTTTCTGAGATTTGAATGAGTTATTCACTGATTTCAGAAGGCATGTGAATGTCACAATGCATTTTAACCCTTCTGTTACTGTTACAGCAAACAGACATTGACAGACCATAATAACTTAAAAAATCAATTGTTATTAAGTTTTTCAACCACTGCTGACTTGAGAGCTCATGGCCTCCTCCCAAACAGGTGTTGGTCTGAGGGGCAAGAATCATAGAATCATAGAAGTAGAAAAACTTCTAGAGAGTAGAGAGAAACACTGGTCTTATTTATGAGAAGGGATAACATGCAGAAAGGTGAGAGAATGGAGCAAGGCTCCTGACCATTCAAAACTCAGGAAGCTTAGGAATACAGAGAGGTAAAATCCTGAGATCCAAATTCAGCAATGTGTGAGAGCAGCAAAGTCTGAGCTTTACCAGAGCCACATGGCATCTTCCAATTATTATTGCTTATGAGAAAAAACAGATACAGATAAATATATAGTACATATTTCATTTTTATGAAAAGAAAAGTATGAGAATAGATTCCATTAAGATCCTAAATCACATTATGAAGTAGATACACATAAAGAAGTTATACATGCCGTGTAATGAAACCCATTTTTTAAAGCATGAAATACTTCTGTTTTACAGAGAAACCACAACACATTTTAAAACGCATGCCGAAATGCATCTGTTTATAACATAACAGATCCACCAAGTGGACAATCCTCAGATAAAATATGCTCTTAGGCTCACAGTATATTATATTAAAAATTAATAGAAATATATCACTTTCTCTATCTTCCATGTAAAAATTGACAATACTAGAAATTAGGAAATTCATTAATTTTTCACATCTATCATAACCTCAGCTTATGGGTCAGCAATACTTGTTTTGTTATGACTATTAGTGCAGAGCTGAGTTTGATCCTGACTCGCTAACGATAGCACACTATTAACTCTTCTGCTATATCTCAGCTACGAGATGTACTCCAGGTTGTGCTGGAAGGTAACTTGCATTTTGGAGGGAAAAAATTCAATAGTTCTGTTGAAAAAATGAATTAGCAAGGAAGGTACAAAAAGTGAAATACTGCAAAGTAACAGTGCTATTGTTATTTAACTGCAGGGCAAACAGAGAATTTAGACTTCCTATGTGTATTATTTGCAAATGTGTCTTTGAAATGGAGGTTTCACATATATTGCTTCCTCAGCTTCATCTCAACATTGTCTGGGAGAGTGTTATTTAGCCTAAGGCAAAGCCATACCAGGGGTTGTGTTAACAAAAGAAATGGACAATCATGGGCAAGAGCTTAATCCCATGCCCCCTTTTATTAACAAGTATAAATGTAGCAATAGACTTTATGGCCAAAAAACCTGTTATAATGCATTACGTAATTTTGACTAATGCTGGCCTTTAGGTAACAAGCAATTACTTCATTATTCTCTATTTTTTCTAGTAGTCTATGACATATATCTTACAAAAGCCAACTAAAGCCAAAGCACAGCAATGTGCCAGCTACAAGAAAGAAAAATAACTCTATCTTAGCTGAAACCAGTACAGAGATCTGAAAAAAAAAAAAAAAACAACCAAGTTTGATATCAAGTCAATTCAGATTATTTCTACTACCTGACAGGACTATAAAGTCTTGACAGTTGAGTGTTTTATTGGTTTTGCTCTTAAAGCATGTCTGATTTCAAGTTTAATTATAGAATCACAGAATCATAGAATAGTTAAGGTTGGAAAGGACCTTAAGACCACCTAGTTCCAATCCCTCTGCCAGGGGCAGGGACACTGCCCACTAAACCATGCCACCCAAGGCTCTGTCCAACCCAGCCTTGAACACTGCCAGCAATGGAGCATTCACAACTTCCCTCCCTGGGCAACCCATTCCAGCACCTCACCACACTTACAGTAAAGAACTTCTTCCTCATATCCAGTCTGAACTTCCCCTGTTTAAGTTTGAACCCATTACCCCTTGTCCTATCACTACAGTCCCTCATGAAGAGTCCCTCCCCAGCATCCTTGTAGGACCCCTTCAGGTACTGGAAGGCTGCTATGAGGTCTCCACACAGCCTTCTCTTCTCCAGGCTGAACAGCCCCAACTTTCTCAGCCTATCTTCATACAGAAGGTGCTCCAGTTCCCTGATCATCCTCATGGCCCTCCTTTGTCATTACCATAAAGTACAGTGAAACAAGAACTTTAGCCCAGGCCCCCCATCTGATAAACACTAACACAGCAAATACTGGCTGTAAGCAAGGTACGGCATGCTGAATCTCTGAGACCAAGCGCAACAACTTTGAGAGCCAATAAATCAGCATTGTGAGGAGTGACTGTTAATCCAAAACAATGAACGCTTATCACAAATACGATTAGACATACTCTGGTCAGATCTGTCATTATCTCAGCCCTTCGTGCCCCACGTTGGGCAGCACAAAGAGCTGTTGTGGTTTAAGCCCAGCCGGCAACTCAGAACCACCCAGCCACACACTCACTCACTCCCCCCCTTCTTCCTCCCACTGCTCCCGGAGGGACGGGGAGGAGAATTGAAAGAATGCAACTCCCATAGGTTGAGACAAGAACAGTTCAGTAACTAAGGTATAACACAAAACCACTACTGCTACCACCAACAATAATAATGATAATGAAAATAAATAACAAGGGAAGAGAATACAACTTCTCACCACCCACCGACTGATACCCAGCCTTACCCGAGCAGCAATCTAGCCCTTCTGGGTAACTGCCCCCAGTTTATATAGTGGGCATGACATGCTGTGATATGGAATACCCCTTCGGTTAATTTGGGTCAGGTGTCCTGTCTCTGCTTCCTCCTGGCTTCCCCTCCTCCCTGGCAGAGCATGAGACTCAGAAAGTCCTTGGTAAGAGTAAACATTGGATAGCAACAACTAAAAGCATCAGTGTTATCAGTGGTCCCAGGCTGAAAGTCAAAACCACATCACTTATCTTCTATGTTCATTTTGCATACCTTGAATCTTGCTATTTCTCATATACTTTACACTGAAAAGTCCAGTCTCAGATGCATTCTTCCTTTACACATGTTTTGATAGGTTATTCTCTCCTAAATGTCAAGTCAGACTGTGGGTAAAATCCAGCTCTAGACTCAGATATCTAGGTCTCTGTAGCACAGGTATCTACATGTAGACTAGGTAAACATCTAAGATTTCATTACAGTCCATGGAGATCTAATCAACACAGTCAAGGGCTCCTAGCAAAGTCTTCAGGCAGACGTGTGCAGTTTGAAATGAGCTAAATGTCTCTCTGCATACCACCGACTATATTGATTGAAGTCACAGCTCAATTGCACAATTATAAATATTCTGTGCTATTTTAAACACCCTGGAGCATCTGGGATATCTACACTGGACTGGTAAATGTGACAGGCGGGACATGAACACTTAGAGTGGTACCTAGAGGAGAAGCATCTCAAATGCAGCAGACACCTAGGTAATACAGTCAAACCTAAGATACATACCGAATATAAAGGAAGCTTAGTCATTTAGGCCACTTGTAGATATCTACTCTACAGACATACATGTCTATATCCAGCAGAGCCCAACCTGCATGAGCTAAATCCAGACTTCCATGAAACTGTGTATCAGTTATTGTACCACTTTTGCAAATCATCCCCAAGCACAAGCAAGTGAAAACTGACTGTGATATTCCAACAGGAATCTTATTAATGCTGAGTACACATGTAATAGCTCCTTTTTGTTCCTGCTTACCAATTTTCTGTTCACACTTCCATGGATGCCTTTAGCCGTTTATTTTTGATGCATCACATTTTGTGTAGTTGGCCTTTTCATGATAAATCCTCTTTCAGTATGATGCCTTTTCAGTATCCATTTTGGCTATATTGAAACAGAAAGCATTTGCAGAATGTAAACTTGATGGAGTTTCTTTACCAAAAATTTGTGACACTCTTCTTCACATACCAAAAGGAAGAATCTCCAATAAAGTAATTAAGACTGGTCAAGTGTTTAGAGTCTAATGAACCTTCTGCTTCCAAGATCTTTACCAATTGGGATAACCTGAATTAGGGATTACTGTAGCACATAACATTTTACAAAATCTTAATACTTGAAGAATCTTTCTTTAAAACAAATTTCCATTAGAGTTTTTTTTTTTTTTTTTGCATGAAAAATGAACCAGCAAGAAAACCAGCAGAACATCAGAGACTCAAAGGAAGCCGAGATAGAGGTTTTGTTGAATAGATTTAAATAAATGTATATATTTTAATTGTAGTTTAATTCCTCCAGAAAACAACCCTACCACACAAGAGCAAGCTAGCAGATTTTGCTTTTTAGAGTGTAAGGATAAACCTCACTGTTTCAGTAGACTTCAACAGAGGGTCAAGTTATTTATCTGAGGAAAAAGACAGTCAATAAAGTACAGGTGTAAAGCATATTTTAAGAATGGGGGGTAATTTAAAATCAATTAATTGTTCAACTTCCAATGGAAAGAAATAAAATGTTCTTTTTTCATTGGTGCTTTTGTAGAACTCTCTTCCCATATTATAAATATAACATGCAAAAAACCCTTTCTACAAATCCATCTTTGCCTTTTGTTGCAACCATTATAGTTGATCTTTAATCTGGGTTGAGAAATACTTCATGGCTTCATTTTTTTCTTTGTGAGTTAAAAATATTGTAGCAAGACAAAAAAGAAAGTAAGCTAACGTATTGCAACCTACAGCTGCAGAGCAAATGCATGCTTCTCAGAAAACACAGATGAGACACATGTCAATAAGGATGTGATACTTCTGGTCATTTGCCAGACTTAGAGAACTAGAGCTCCTGAATGTGCCAAACTTTTTTTCAGTAAAAATTTCAAAGACAAGACATTTGATATTCCAGTATCCTTATATTTTGGGGAAAAAAAAAAAAAAAAAGATGATATAGTACTTAAACCACTGGTTGTTAGATGTTTAGCCTTTTATTTCAGAGGTTGAAAATCACTTTTCAGACAGTGCCAGCAAGGTTTTATGTCTCATGTAATCCCATTTAAATTCTGCAGTGAGGAGCTAATTGGGATTTAAGTGATGTGTCATCCCTGAGCAGGCCATCTGCACAATCTGAATTGCATTCAAAGGCAGCCTATGAGAAACTACAGAGTACCCAGTGCTGTTTGTTCAAAAAATAAAGTATAAATTTATCTCTGTCTCAAATGATGTGGTAAAATGAATTACAGGCAGTTACAAAATAGTCCAGACCTCTGTATTTCTACATTGGTTGATCAAGTCAAGATCACAACCTGCTTTCACCATTTGCAGCAGCAATCGCTTGGCTAATTTTGGCTTCTTAAACCATGGCCGAAACAGGTTCTTAAACCAGGGTTTCTTAGAAAGAAACCCTGTGACTGTAACAGATCCTTTTTCCTCTGTGTTATGTACACACAGAAACAAAGCAATGTTCATTGAAGCTTTCAATACATTACATATAAACCCCTCATCCTCCCAACCTGCCCCCAAATCTATCTTTCTACAGCTACCATAGCCAAAGTGAGAATGACAGTGGCAAAGAAACAAAGAAGGAGAAAAGAAACTGAATTATAAAGCACTGTAAATTGAATTTTCAGGTAATGTAGGGCCCTGGTGGTTTCTAGCCAACAAAATTAAGACAGTCTTGTCCTCCTCTGACACACAAAATACTGCATTTTTTTTCCCCTTTAAAGACAATTCATTTATGTCTTCATCAAATAAGCATTCAAACTGATCTATACATTGCACAGTACATTATAGCTTCAATCTCTGTCTCTTTTTTTTCTTCTACTTCCTAACTATATTAGAATGCATAAAAAGAGGTAAAATAGCCTGTGGTTTGCTTCTTATGTTGACTTGGAATATTAAAGTAAGCAGCTTGCTCTGGTGATCACAATCATGACTGACTATGCAAGCACTGCTGGAAACAGACTAATTGGATAATCATTCTGTATTTGCACAGAGACTGAGCAATAAAATTAGTAATTATCAGGTGAGATAAATCTTTTCTAAAAGAGGATGTATATGAAAATTTAGCCAATGGCATTGTACTTTTTCTGGTTAGATATATAAATGCATACTTATAGAAAGGGATGGATGAAGAACATGGTCAAATAAACAAGCAACAAAACATAACAACAGTGGAGTTGCTTTGACTGTTGGTTGGTGGAAAAATGAACATGAGCGGGCAGTGTGCGTTCGCAGCCCAGAAAGCCAACCGTATCCTGGGCTGCATCAAAAGGACCAGCAGGTCGAGGGAGGTGATCCTGCCACTCTACTCAGGTCTTGTGAGGCCTCACTTGGAGTATTGTGTGCAGTTCTGGTGTCCTCAACATAAAAGGGACATGCAACTGATGGAACAAGTCCAGAGGAGGGCCACGAGGATGATCAGGGGACTGGAGCACCTCCCATATGAAGATAGGCTGAGAAAGTTGGGGCAGTTCAGCCTGGAGAAGAGAAGGCTGCGTGGAGACCTCATAGCAGCCTTCCAATATCTGAAGGGGGCCTATAGGGATGCTGGGGAGGGACTCCTCATTCGGGACTGCAGTGAGAAGACAAGTGGTAATGGGTTCAAACTTAAACAGGGGAAGTTTAGATTGCATATGAGGAAGAAATTCTTTACTGTAAGTGCGGAGAGGCACTGGAATGGGTTTCCCAGGGAAGTTGTGAACTCTCCATCGCTGGTGGTGTTCAAGGCTGGATTGGACATAGCCTTGGGTGACATGGTTTAGTGGGCGGTGTCCCTGCCCCTGGCAGGGGGGTTGGAACTAGATGATCTTAAGATCCTTTCTAACCCTAACTATTCTATGATTCTATGATCCTATGACTGGTAACAGACTGTGGGTATGTGAACAAACACCTGCAGCACACCCAAGGCACATGTTACTCACATCTACTTTACATTCAGCATTGCGGGGTTATGATTTCAAAATATGCCTGGGAAAGTAAATTTACTGAAAATTAAAGTGATTTTTAAAGCATTTGATTGTGGCTTCT
The DNA here is from genome assembly GCA_028858755.1 of Ara ararauna. Classification (NCBI taxonomy): domain Eukaryota; kingdom Metazoa; phylum Chordata; class Aves; order Psittaciformes; family Psittacidae; genus Ara; species Ara ararauna. Next base: position 43,106,540 of record CM054379.1, on the reverse strand, counting down.
TGGATTCCTATGTAGCATATTTGCCTTTTTCATTATTTGAAAAAACTTCATGCCTTTGCATATTTTAGGTCATTTGCAAACTGATTGTTTTCAACAAAGCTCCTTTCTCTACCTGAAAAAGAGATGGCCAGGTCCTGAGATGAAGGGTAAGAGCTTGTGTACAAGACTCCATATGTTTGTGCTAAACCACCCTTGTGCCTTCTATAATCTTAGCCTTTAAAGTAATTCAGGCATGTACATGGAGCTCATAAAGGGCTTCTGGTTTAGAGATGTTTTTACTTTGACTGATGCTTTCACAGATTTTTTTAATGTATTCCTTCACCTCACAGGAAATGTTCAAGAGGATCAAATATGGGCTGAATTCTGTAAGGTTGTATAAGAATACGAAATCCTAAATTGTTAGCTATATCAGTTGAGCATATTTCATCTCATACTAGACCAAATATCTGTATAATAAACAGGAATGAGGGATGAAGGAACCATCCTTCTTGTTAACCAAATACACAAGTTTACTAGTTCCATCTTGATCTGTGTTTGTTACTGAACATACTAAAGGAGTAGATTATTGAACCCTCCAAGTAGCTTGTAGATTGTCTCTTTTCAGACAATAATCCTTCTTAAAATGAGGAAAAAAACCAGAGAGGATGATAAATTCACACTTAAAGCCATTTTCTTTCAGCTGAACATATTGCATCTCTCTTAGCTCCATAAAAGGGTGATTTCCTTTGACTTACACGGGCAGTGAATCAGATCATGTTAAATAGCACCTCTCAAAACATTTCCATCAACAAAATGTGTACACAAAAAGGGTTCAAATCTCTGTGGACAAAAGCTGCAATTAATTTCTTTCCTAAAACAAAGCAACTTTTTTCTGAAAAATGAAACTTCCCTCTCTTAAATCCAGTTGGTAATAAGATAATAACTAGGCTGGAGAACCTAATCCATGGAGGAGAATGACAATCTGAGGCATAAAATTTTGAATTCTCCTGAGGTATGACAGCAATATTACCAAACTAAGATGTTTAGAGATAGCAGACAAAAATATTTAATTCTCAGGCTTCATTTCTGTTGTTCCTGAAAGTTGTTTTTTGGGGTTCTTTTTTTTGTTTGGGGGGTGTGTTTTGGCTTTTTTGTTTGTTTGGTTGGTTTTTTTTTCTAATGAAATATTTAATCAGAAGTTCAGACTTACAAAAAAAAAAAAAAATCTTGACTCTGAGTCAATGTTTTCAAAATGTCCATCTCTTTTTCCAAACCAACATTGTCTCTGTTGTAAAATGCATGGAAGGACTTCCTGAGGTGTTGAGGTCTTGTGGTTTAATAGTGTTTACAGAGTAACATCCCTGTGAATTGCTACTTATTATTCCAGATATTCCCACAGGGAAAATGTGATGGACATTTGTTGCAATCAAATAGTATCTACTCAGCTGATGCTTCTAAAAAATTGAGAGGTATAGCAATCACAACAAACTAGGTATTTATATTCAGTCCCTTCACAGTAATCAAAACCAGATATGAGGATGATGAGAAATTGGCTTCCGAAAATGTGCACAGGAATCATGGCATGGCCAAGCTTGCATATTTAGATTTCTTCTGTCATAGTCATTTTTGTTTCATCTGTCACTAAACCCATGACAACTTTCCAAATGTTCTTTAGTTATGTATTCATGTTCATTACCAAATATTAATAACCACAACAAATACAACAACTTTGGCTTTTATTCTGCTGGAATGTCTAAATCCAACTGAAATCAACAATCCTTTTTTCAGAAGGTGTGTATGCACATATGAGAACAAGCAAGAAGAAAGGAAGTAGCTTCCACTAGCTAGCAGAAAATTATTTTAATCTCCTGACAGTTACATGGACATCTCAAATCCATCTATAGTGTGAGTTCACTTAAAATTCAGATAAATGAGTCATCAACCCATTTGTATGCTTTGAATTTACAGAAATATATTCTAGAGAGAGAAATAAAAGATTCTCTGTTTGTTGCATAGGTGTATTTACTATTAATCTTAATGGGACCAATGTGGATATATAAAGAGACTCTTCATTTACAGGATTTGATATGAAAGCAGAAGAATTACAAAGTGTTGGAAGAGAGATATGTGATAGAACAGACTATGATTTGTGTTAAAGAGGAAATAGAGAAGTGATAGTTTGTTACAATATATTGTGTGGAAAGTCATGAAAAGAGAAACCGTTAATATGGGCGGAAAATAACTATATGAGAGACTGAGTCATTATATCCACATAGCAAGGCAATATTAATAAAAAGTCCCCACCCATAACTTCTTTGGGTATAAGGAAAACAAGTGTCTGGGAAACATAGGGTTAAAATACTTTTAGCCTAACTCAGAGAACAATGTTTGTGTTGTAAGTCTGTGATGTACTAACAGGATTTAGTAGCCCTTCTACTTACCAGTTAACTTGGAGACAAAGCCTCCTGGAACATCTGCTGGCTCCAGATACTCCTTATTTGCCCAAATTGTGTTGCTCATCTCTTGTACAAAGGTCACACTACTCTAAATCTTTGCCAGTTGTCAGAAACTTACAGATACGGCTGGTTTCAGCTAATTGTGATTACTGGGGCATCCAACTGTGCCAAAGGTGAAAAATGCACCCTGAGGAAGACTGCTTACTTCATCTTGAAGACCCCTGCCCACATGAGGAAGACTACTTACTTCATCTTGAAGACCCCTGCCCACAACTATTGGAGGGCAATGCACAAGTGTCAAAAGGGAGGAGGCTTATGATAATGAGTATGTAAACTAATTCTAATATCCCCGCCACTCTCCAGGGAATCTAACGAATGTGCATGTTTGTGTGTAATAAATATCTGCTCGCTTAACCCCTCGGTGTGTGGCTTAGGCGGAGTAACAACTCCCCGGCACCCAGCACTGCTTGCTTATCTCCCATCAAGGAGCACGATAACGAAATTGGCTGCTAATTTTGGTGCTGGCATTAAGTCTTTATAACAGATAGAAATCAAGTTAAGAGATGTATAAACCTCATATTATGCCTACTGTATTTAAAAATAATATTATTAATCAGAGTAGAATTAAAACTACAATATGAGAAAATATCTTATGAATTTGAACTTTAAAAGTAACAGGCCATGGATTTTACAAGTACTTTTTTATAGCAGAAAATAAAGTACAGGCAGAGTAATACATCAGGAATATATTTTGTACACCTGGTTACATGAGAAAACATACAAAAGTTTTTTATTATTTTATTTTTTACTATTCTACTAGCAGATTTAAAGACAGCTTTATAAAAAAAAGCACTACTCTGATATTGTGGCCTACAGTGACCTAATATGTCTATATAAAATAAATATCCCGAAGGTGAAGTACTCTCTTCTCTGGGTTAAAAGCTAAATTAAAAACTGCAACTATTTGTATCAGTGCATGATGCAAATGTATCTTTTGGCTTTTGAACTTTAAATATATCTGAAATTCCTGTTATTTTATGACATTTCACCATTCTTGGTATGTAGCCCAAGACCAGTGGCCAATGTAATGGTTCCAAGGGGTAAAAAATGAAAAAGAGTATGTTAGGTAGAGATATGCCTGCATTTCCAAAACAATGGGGAACTGTTCAAGCTTGAATCATCAATGGTAATCACTCAAGTCCTCTCACAGTTGAAATAAGATCCAGAGGTTTGATTTGAAAAGAGAGAATAATCTCCTAGATATTAGGGTCATTCTTTTTAAATGTTAATATAAAGTGTTCTCTAATGCTGTTACCCTCACATTTCAAGTTGTTATTGAAGCATATATCGCTCGAAATTGTATTGCTAATATAGTACTTGAACAATGGTAACAATCACATTTTACAATTTAGTTCATTTTACATCTTCCTTTCATCCAGCAAATACAATATTTGCATGTTTTTCTTTTATTCTCTGTAAATTCATAAATTACCTAGTTGTAAAGTCATAAATTTTCTAGGAAAAAAATTTAAAAAAATTTAAAAAAAAGAGGAAAAAAAGAAGAAAAAGTGAAAAAGTCTCCTTCAAAATGCAAAAGCCTTAACACACAGTATAACTCTAACCAGACGAAGTTCTACTGAATGGCCATAGTTCATATTGTAGAACTAGAGAAAGAGCGAAACAGTAAAGAAGCCACTTGGAAAATAACATTTGCTTTTCTAGTGGCTTTTACTATTTTGAAATGACTGTGGCTGAAGGGATAATCATCTGAAATCATCCTAAGAGAAGCTGAGCTTAGTTGAAAGATGGCGACACAGGAACGTAAATTGTAAGTTTAGCCAAGGTCAGCTGAACAGCCTGAAACCTGCATTAATTCTGTTGTGAACCGTTTGCCTGCTGGAATTGGATAAGATGCAAAACCACATCTACCCAACTCCAAAGAAGACTTCCAACATTTTGTCTGTGATAATGGCACAGGGAAGTCATCTAGAAAAAGCTGTGTTTATCCTCCACTTAGAACAGGTAAACGCTTGCTATTCCTCAAAAAGAAAGAGATGCAGTTCCTATGCATAAAATTGCTAAATGAGAATTCATTAATTTTCCTGAGTTAAAAGAGATTTGAAGACACCATTCTCAAGCCTCTTAAACATTTGGTTAAATAAATATTTGAACCCAATCTCAACCTTTTACAGATAAACAGTCTAGGTATAGCACATCCTCAGGTGCTACCTGACTATGATGGGCAAGTGCAAAAGGCCCTGCTACAGCATAAGTCACTTAAATGATCACTAAGCCACAGAACAAATAATAGAGATAATTTCAGCATTTCATGATAAGTAGAAGTTGTCAGCAAGAGTTTTTGTCTGAGAATAGTCCAAGATTCAATGGAAATTCTAGTAGCTGGAGGAGCCAAAATCAACTTGGGGACAGCAGCTCCACATTGTGGAACTGAATTCTTGGCTAATGAATGGGAGAAGACATAATTGCCTACTTGTTGTGTTTTATATGAGAGAATGCATATCCTAAGCATACTCACCAGACAGGATCTTGTAGGTAAGTTAAGTAGGGAAACTTTCATTTTGCAAATCATGTTGGATCTTATGTGTGGTAAGGACACAAACCGACAACCGGTGTTTGTGACATAAGTGGTTTTGACCATCTAACAGAAAAAATGGAAGAGGCATAGAGAACAAAAACATAAGACCTCAGGGTTAAATTGGTGATAACCACATTTTAAAGTATGCTTTTTATGCTCTGTGCTGCACCTTGAAAACATTCTGAATCTATGTAGGATAAGAGACAGATATACACCTGTGGGTGAAGGGATAGAAATAGTTAACAAAATGGATTCAGGCATTATCGCCCTGGTCCAGCATCAGCCCTGGGAACAGTGAAGAAAACACCAGGTGTTAATGCCCTGGGCAGGCCTAAGCCTTGGGAACTACAAAGACAATAATGAAGGGTAAAGATTGGTTAGTAAAACAAAACAGAAAGTTTGCAAGATAAAGCAGGATGTGCATCTCAAAGACAGAGCAAACGATGTAAATATTTGTAACCCCTAGTAGTTTTTGCTGAATCAGGATGATAACAAAGTAAGAGTAGAAAGTTGTTGCTTAGCACTTAGTAGACTATAAAAGGGACGCAAGATGCGAAATAAACGATTTCGTTTGTAACCAGAAACGAGGTCCTTGCCTATGTCTCCACATACATCATCACTCTGTGTAACCTTGTTCCCTTGGGAGAAGAAATCATAGTGCAATTCAGAAGATCCCCTGTTCTGGAGAATGAGAATGCCTGAGATGCACTGTCCTGCAATTCAAACCTAGCATCTAACATACCCAGAAAATAGGCCTAGATTTGGGTAGATGTGTGGGAGGGTGGTGCTTTGGTTTGGGTTTTTTTGTGTTTTTTTTTTTTGTTTTGTTTGTTTTTTTAACTGGTTGTGATTAGGAGAAAACTCCAGGAACAAACTTGCCAACAAAGTTTTAGGTTGACAGGCAGGTACTCTTTACTGCGGTGCCGGGAGACACAGGGGATAGCTCCTCCTAACGTGTGTCCCCGTATTGCTACACAAGCAGTCCTTATATAGCTACAGAGCATACATACATATTCATGAGGCTACGTATGGATTACATTATTTTCCAGAAAGTTCCCCGCATGTACAAAAACGTGGTGGGGGTCTTTGGGGTCATTTACTTCTTCCAACAATCTTCATCACTGCTGGCAGCCTTTGAAGCAGCTAGTCGATGCATATACCAGCTTAATCAGTTCGTTAACACCACAGACATAACAATCATCCTGTCCTCCTACTTATCAGTTTAACTGCAGCCCATCCTGGGCCCCTGCCATTCCAGAGACTCCCTATCTTTACTGTTCTTCTAGCCTGTTTTTCTTACAGTCATTTTGTACTAAGGTCATAAAGGCCTAAACTTCATCAACTACAACAGTTTATCTTGTACAAGAATTCTCAGTATGTTCTCTAGCTGTACTCTATATTTTGTCACTGTATATCATGCATCTCAGTAATTTTCCATTACTACTGTTACAAAGACATCAAACTTAACATTACTTAAAAATTGATTCTAAAGCTTTATATATTTCATTTTGAAATTTTGTACCCCCTTTGTCTCAGTTGGTTGTGTTTTTTGTTGGGGCTTTGGTTTTTTTTTTCCTGTGGTTTTATTTCACAAGTGTGCACTGGCATCCCACAGAGGAAGACAGACTATCCTGATCTCTTGTAGATGAAATAAGTGAAGAGATTATATATAGTCTATTTCATTTTAACAATAGATTTATTTTTAAAAAATATTGAAGCACAGCAAACAAAAAATATAAATCTGTGCCACCATTTAGTATAAGAACCTATTTGCTTAAAAGCATCTAAAACTGAAATAAAAAAACTGGCAACCTAAATTACTACAGGAATACAAAGAATGTTCATTTATTTTTCCAACATCATGCAAGGACTCTAAGAAAGTCGCATTAGTATCTCTCTTAATACCTTGGCATAGCATTCTTGATAGTTTAATATCAAAGACTTAACTGGTTATTATTCAGTAGAAAGAAGCTAAAATGAATAAATTTCTCCATGTTGTGGACAATAGTTCATGCATTTTATTCAAAAAAATCAAATTTAAAACTACATTCACATTTTTATAACATTCTGAAAGAGATAATTTATTAATAGCTATAGTTCTCCACTTCCCAGGAAGCTACAACACAGAGCTCATGTACATTCCTTTGCATAAATGACATATAAGGTTTCTTCTATACTAGTAAACTGAGCAATAGCAGATCCTGTTCCCTGGTACTGAGGTCACACATCCAGACATGATGTGACATCCAGATGTTACTGACAAACCTCGATCAAGAAAAACCTCGTAACACCAATGTGGTGTTAAAAGGGAGGCATTCTTTATTGCAGCGCTGGATGCACAGGGGATCTTTCCTCCAAGCATGCATAACCAGGGTTCAAAATGTTCAGATATTTATCCATAAGATTATTACATATTCATACATTCCATTCTATATTCCAGTTTTGATTAGTCACAACAAACACACACCATATGCTAATTTCTATGCATGCGCACAAACTTTTTCTATTGTTCTAAATTGAGTCTGCGGCGTAATTTGAGTAGGGGGTTGTTGAATCAGAGGTCACAATCTCCCCCTGCCAGAATTACCCTTCACCTATATTGGGATTTTTTTCTCATTTTCTTGTCAAGTTAATTGCAATCATTTATCTTGAAAGAATACCTATTCTTTGATTGTTTATTTTAAACATTCTTCCTGAGACCATATTGACCTCTTGGGAAGGGACTATACAATGGGAACATAGCAGTATAGGTAATTACCTAGTTACAGAATCTGTTTCAGTTCCAGGGTTACACAGACATCAGTAATGTTAAAATATCTTGCCCTATGAAACCAGACTACAGACTCTATACTGGAAAAAAATAAATATTGCTATGATGTAAGCAGGTAAATGCAGACAAAATACTTGCTTTAGTGAAAATTTATGAACCTCAAGATTTTTGTAATGAGATTTCAGATTCAATTTCTCTAGCTTTTGCTGGTGTAGCCAAGCAGAGGTATAAGCAATAACAACAATAAACCTAGCTCTTGTTGCATGTCTGGATAAGAATAATTAGCTCTCCTTTTGCGCTTACCCTAGTCCTTCAAACTAAGATGGCAACAAAAACCCTTATGCTTCCATTAGTTTTCCACTCTATAGCTGGAACCCAGTAATGCATTCCTCATTTCCTTACACATTCTGTCATAGCGTACTCCTCTCCCATTCCCCTGCTTCCTGCTTTAGCCAGCATCCTAATATGCTCTCATTACATCTTGTGCCTTGACATTGTCCTATAGATTCAGGTCCACAGGGCAGTTGAGAGAAGTGATAAGGGTCCTGCAGGGCATTCTGGAAATGCAGCTCAGAAAATCTGGACCTGCTTGTGCACAAACCAGCATTTGCCACTGATCTGCACATCAGCCTTAACTGTTTGGATAGTGTGACAGGTATTTAGGTAGCTTTCTTAAAATAATAGCTATGGGAGTTGTGATCTTTAGATGAAAGCTATAAGAAAAAAATAAGTCAGGAAATGGAAAATATGGATATAATTTAAATGGTAGAAATACATTTGGTTTTCTTTAAGAAAAAACAAACAAGCAAGCAACAATTCAAAAACAACAAACCAAACTGTAATCCAGGGATTAAATAGCCTGTCCAGTAACAAAACACTTTTGCTTTTTTAGGTCTCTTTCTAGGTTTAAAATTTTAGGTTTACTGTAAAATGACTAAACTAGTATCTTGTTAGATCTTCACAGTCATACCAGATGTGCAAAAATGTTAATCACTATGCCATATGTATAAAATTCTATATCACTATTATGTATATATATCTTGTACAATGTCTGAGTTATAGGTAATGACAGTATGGAATATGACAACATATACCAAGGTGCTTTGAAGTGCTTATTTTATTTATTAGGCTTCATATATATGTATATATAACCTGAAGGGTAGAGATGAGGTGAAGTAATATCTATATAGATAAAAGAGCTGTCTGCTCTAAGCTACTACCAAACATAAATCTACAGATAGCTTACTGATGGCTTTTCCCACTTTGCTTCCAATAATGTTTCCTTGAAATCTTGCCAGTTTTAAGTTTTGGTAAGAGAGAGTTCTGAATTATTCTCTATTGTTCATTATTTAATGCTTTTGTGTAGCTTCAGATGTACGCATTTAGCAGTGAAGTGAGAAAATATATGGTTCTTGCCCGAAAGAGACCAGCTCTCACAATGAAACAAAAAAATATGCACAGATAAAGTGAGAATAAAATTATTGATAGGAAATTCCTATGTAGTCCAGGTATGGGTTTTTTTTGAGAAGCGAGAAAAGCTGAAGGGAAAGAGAAGTATGGGAGAAGGAATGAATCTGTTGCAAACCAAATGACTGACAACATGGACTGCAATATTGAGATGCAGAGAGAATTTTAAGATTTTCTTGATTCAAGGTATGTGATGATACACTTTTCCACATTGATATGCTATTAAAAATGTGCCCAGAACTAGGAGGATGAGATTTTTTTATTTGAAGTTGCAGAGTAGATACTACAGGCAATTTTTTTCAGAGGTATAAATTACTCAGGAAAGGAGATGGTTGTGGTATTTAATTTGACGTATAGTTACATACTCAACATGCTGAAGGGAAGAGATGTCATCCAGAGGGACCTTGACAGGCTTGAGAAGTGGGCCAGTGCAGACCCCATGAAGTTCATCTAGGCCAAGTGGAATGTCCTGCACCTGGGTCAGGGCAAAGCACAACTACAGGCTGAGCAGAGACTGACCTTTGTGAACAGCCCTGAGGCTACATCAAAAGAAGCCTGGCCAGCAGGTGAAGGGAGGTGTTACTTCCCCTCTGTCTCTTTGTGAGACCCCACCTAGAGTGCTACACTCACTTCGGGGGCCACCAGTACAGGAAGGATGTGAACCTGTTGGAACCAAAGGAATTTGATGCTCCATTAAAATAGGAATTACTCTGGTAGACTGGTAAAGTTTTATTTGAAATTCTTTCTGTAAATAGGCATACGCTTATCACTCTTCAGATCAAATGCAAGTAGTATGCATACACATACATGGGTATATTTTAATATCTGTTAGTGTGTATAACAGGGTAAAAGACATGGACACTAGTGATAGCACTGTCTATAAGTTTCAATACTAGAAAACTACTAATTATAACCGTCTGTTATACTGTACTTTATGTATTGGTCTGCATTCATGTAACTGAAACAGAAAAACTGAAACCAAGTTTAATTTCTCAAACAGAAATTCTGTCTTATTCATTAATTACTGTCCATCTGCTGCTACATATCCAAAGCTTGAAGTATGTGAATTATGTGGCTTATCCTTGGAATTTTATTAGATCTCTATTATTGTCATACTTTACATTAATCTATGGCTTGTATAACTGTGCTGTAGTAGCTGTGAATGAGAAAATTGACAGATTTTTGAATGATAGTAATTCATGAGGTGATACACTTAAGAATTAATAGTGATACAGTTTTCTATTAGGATACTGTTGGTAGGATTCCCAGACAGCTGGTAGGATTCCCAGACAGCTTGGGACGCTAACTATCTTGGTAAATTGAGCTACCTGTGAGGATAATTTGCTACAATTCTGGTTTTCCAAGGTATTGATATTTCACATGTATTTTCCTTCATGTTGTTTTTGGGTAGTATATTTTCACATAGTATTATATAATACCTTTAAGATAGGATAATTCCATCATCGAGCATAAGTTATTACCTATTTTAACCAAGACAGTTCCATCCTTTTCAATATGAATTCAACAATAGTCTGAGATTCTTATTTTTCATAATGGTGCTTCATCCAAAATAAACAGTTGGTTTTTCAAAGGTGTTGCATTAGAATATAGAAATTTGGCAAAAAATAAACCCCCTTGCATTCCAGTCAGTCCTCAGAGGTCAGAAGGGCTGAGTGCAGTTAGGTTTAATTTCTAATTAGAACCAGTTCAAAACTGTGAGTCCAGTCACAGGCAATAAGAACTTTCCCGATTACAGAGTCATGCATAGTGAGCTTTATTGAAGCAAAGGAAATACAAATTCAGAATTTCCATTGGTACATTCACTTACTGAATTAGTGCTAAAATCCAAAACTAGACAGCGATTAACTGAGTTCATATAGAAATATAACCAACTGGTACTTCATTGAGCTCAGTTTCCACCCTGGGTATCATCCAACATAGTTGGAGGTGCAGATCTTAGTAAAGAGGCATCCCTGCTTTGGGGAGGAGACAGGAGCAAGCCCGTCGAAATGTCTGCAGAGTGAGGTCGTACTCTCATCCTCTGCCAAGAAGGAGCTCAAATGTGAAATTTGACTTTAGTGAGAGGTGGAGATTAGACTGTAGTCAAATTATGTGTTGCTGCCGTCATAGATGGGGGCTGGCAGAGGACAGCACGTTCTCATTTTGGTGTGTTTTTTATATGTAAATGAAGGATAACGATAATTTCAATTACCTTTAGTCAAGCTGCTCAAGGGCTGTGGTTCTTGGAACAGAAACATTGAACGTTTGCATCACTCCCTCTTTCACCCGGCCAAGGCAGTCATTAAGGCCCATCTGACTTCTACCGAACAGCCTAAATACCCCCATCAGCAGCCCATCACTCTATCATCTGGGCGTTGTCATTAATCCCTTCATCACACACCTCATGGCCTCAGGCCTCAGTTCTACAGAAGGAAAATTTACTTTCAGCATGATATTCAGCCATAATGTCCAGTGACAACAAGAAGCAAAAATTTTTAGTGTGGTTTATCATCATGCCATTTCTGTCATATTTTAGAAAGTGTCTCCAACTGTCCCAATACGGTTATGTATGGCATGGAATTTTTAGAACGGAAGTAAGAGTGTAACAGGTGGCTAAAATTCAGAAAAGAATTTAGGCATTCATAAATTTTCTGTATACAAGGATCTTAATTTAATCTAACAGTCACTTCAGGTTCCTTCAGGCTTTGTTGACTCTTTTTCAGTGTCTGCTAAATTAAATTTTAGGAAAAAATAGGTTTAAAAAACCCCACACAATCAACATTTTTCAAATACATATGTCATCTTCATTGCCTGATGAACTTCATCCTACATACTGCTTGAAAAAAGAGAGTTGCCAACTCCATCAGGCCTAGAAAGGTCACCAGCATTGTGATACCAATCTTCTGGTATTGTGATATCACCTTCCTGGATCAAGCCGGGCAGCCAGGGAAGTGACTTTACTTTGTTCCCACCTTGATCCCCGTGACGGCAGAAGCAGGCTCAACTTGTATGGTCAGAACAATCAGTCTGGCTTATTGTCCTTCTCCAGATGCATGATCAAGCAGTCTAGTCATTTTCCAGCTGCCCTAACAGTCTTTCAAAATAAAGAATGTTATCAAAATTGAACTATTTTATACTCATCTGAAGAAAACACATATCATTATCATCATCTCTTCTGTCTGATTTGTTGTAATACTTTATTATTTTATTTAATCTCCTCACCATTGCCTGCCTTCTGGAGCTGTTCAAGACTGAAGAATTCTTTGTTTCACTCACAACATGGATGCGTTTCTTTTTCCTTCAGGAGTTCCATTAAAAAAAACACAAACAAACAAACAAAAAAAGTTTTTCAGCCAAAAAGAGCAAGGCTTTGTCAAAAGCCACTGATACAGTGAATATTTTGAATAAGAAACAAGCAGAGTAAATTGCACATAGAGGATAGAAATGAAAAGGATCTATAAGAAGCTCTGCCCCTTCTTATTCTCTTCACCACTAGGAGCTCTTCTCCCCTAAGCTTGGTTTCCAGTCCTCAGCAACTTTTTAAGTTATAATACTATCTACACGATCTTCCTTTGGCCCATCTGTGGCTTATAAGGACTGTGTGCTTCACAGTCTTCTCAGCAGGTTTTCAGTCTCTGTATAAAATTCAGATCTCCACCCCCTCTCTGTGATTCTTTTAGTTCATATTCTTTTGCAAAATCTTGTAGCCCCTGGGATTTTCTCTAAGTATATCTTGTTGCTTCTCAGGAAGAGTGTTCTTTCTGTCTTTTCAGAAATAATAAAGTAATTCTTAACACTTTTTATAACACATACACACTTAAAATCAGAAGGAGAAAAGATACCATTGGTCACAATGATTCAAAGCACAGATTCATCTAAAATATTTTCACCCTCTGTGTGGTGTGTTTTGCACAATTGGCCAAAAAATATTTCAAGAAATAGATGTATGTTTTTGATGAAATTACCCTAAAATTCTTTTATTTTGATTTTAACATAGTCTCAATTGCTGCCATGTTTAATGTAGAGATTTGGTTAGGTTTTTGGTTTGGTGGGGTTTTTTTTGTTTTTTCTTCTTTTATTTTTGTTGCTGGTTAGTTTTCATTAATTTTGCCTATTAAGAAAACTTCAGAATAATTTTACCTTCTGTTTTCCTAAAAGCCACAGTTGGAGCCTCTCCAAGGCCCTTCTTTTTAACTCTAAGATAAGAAAGGTGAGTGTACATGCAGTATTTTCTATTCAAATACTGTATATTCTTTTTCATATTAGACTCTGTAGTGGTACATTCTAGAAAAGCTCATCCTAGGAGGTTTTCAAAGCTCTTGCTCAACATAATCTGTGTAGGATTTTTTTACTGGTTCTGACAAGTATTACATTTTTTCAAAGAAGAATTGGGAAGAACTTATCTAGAACAAGAAATTAAAATTGAAACAGGTGAACAACTTGGGCTAAAATATGGGTTAATTTTTCAAAAAGTTAGAACACGGTTGATTTGTGAAATGCTAACACATTTAATCTTTTCTATTCAAAAAAGAAGCTCTTTTGAATTCACAACATTGTTCGTTTGAAGGTAAATTTTTCTGAAGATAATATTGAAATGTTTAATTCAAAAGGCATCAGCCTGTTTAACCCAGGATTACCTCTATTGATCCAAACTAATCTTACTATTATTTTGCTGCTGTTGTTATTTTTGTAAAAGACAACCCTACTCCTTAGCTTGAACCTCCTCATTCTTGCTAAAAAATCTATAGGAAAAAAAAATTGGTTTAACCTGAAACATTTTTTCATTAAATTTTAGTTTGACCATGAAATAATTTTTCACGGATCAACATGAAATAATTTTTCTGGCGTTGTTTAAGATCCAAAGAGCAAATATTACGGGGAAATTCATAATACTTTGCTAAGCAACATCATCCTAGTGCTTGGTTGTTGTTTTTTTTTTTTTTTTTTTCCCTTCTTTTTTTTTTTCTTTTTCTTGCTAAGGACAGTAGGTAGAGGTATTTCTTGGACCTAGGGTTGACTTAATCAGAAATTCCCTTTGATGCTAGTGGCGAGGCCTATTGATGGTGTTATCTTCAGGTTTAAAACACCTAAGTATCCTGAAGATACAGACTTAAATCTCAGTAGGACTGAATCAATCTTTAACCTTCAAAGGCAGATAGATCAATTGCTGTTATGTGATGTTTGGTTTAGACCTTTGAAATGGCAGATCTTGCAGCTGTGTTTGGAGAGTAAAGTCGCAGCAGCTTTATCCTTGAAGGGAAGGAGCTGCTTCTGTGAAGACAGTCTACAGATTTTCCAGAATTATGTAGTGTTTTGACAGAAAGGTTTGTAAAATACTTTGGAATGAAAGACCCTCAGAAAAATATAAACTATTATTTTTGTGTATTTATATTAACTTCCCAATTAACTCATATCCTAGGACTTAGCTGTAATAACAAAAAAATAGACATATTTTATATTTTAATAATGGATTTTTTTTCAGATAATATTGTTTATGATATTTATTCATCAAACAATGATCAACTAATCAGCAGGGAGAAATAAAACTCCAAATGATTTGTGAAGTAGAAAAATACTTTAGTAAAGAAAATTTTGAACTGCCAAAGACATGTATCAACCTACATTCTGATAGTTGATAACTTTGCAGTTCATGCAGGCTGTGTTCAGAAATCCTATTTTAAAATTATAGTAGTGTTTTCCTATAACAAAACAAAAACATTTACAAATCTAAACGAATGACTGAGTATTAGATAAATCCCTGAATTTTAATAGTTCCAGGCCTCTATGAATATGGAATTTGTTGGGAATTTTTCTTCTTGGATCCCTTTCTCACAGGAACTTAAACAGAAGAATTTAAAAAATCATCATTTTTACAAGCTGTCAGTTTAAAACCAAATATTTTGAGGAAGGAAAATATGTATCTTCTTCAGACTAAAAACTTGAAATAAAGTATTAATTTTATAAACTTTACATATGGAGTAAAGGTTTTATGAAGATTAGCTATCTGTCTAACAAGCTTCCAGACAGATTATGTTTCACTGTTGAATATTTTCCTACCACTATTACAAATTCTTTGCATCTACTATCAGATTAAAATATCTGAGCAATGAAAGGATTCTTCTGGTAAAACAAATTGAAAACATTTGGAATTAATTCTTATTTCTTATCAGCAGGATTGCTATCTAGTCCCTCAAGCACACAATCTCCAGCACAATACCACCTGATGCTGTCATTAAATCCTCAGCGTCAGGTTTCCTTAGCAACAGAAAAGCTCTCACTGCTTCACTGTCTGCGTCTGAAATCCAGAACAAAACCGGTTAATCATATGCTTGTTTTCTACGGGGTTTTTTTGTCAAATATAGTCTGAGACCTTCTGTATCTGGAAAGAAGTGGTAAGTAGCAGTTAAAGTTTGTGATTACTAGAATATAGGGCTTTATTTCAGTTGCTGATGTACTCGCACACCAGATGGTGGCCTGCTGTATTTATCACCAGATTAGAAAGATAAAGTCTGGGCTATATGTAGGCCTGTGTACTTCTGAGTTTACTTTGTAAAGCCTAAGAGGTTACAGGGCTTTTAGTGCTTATTTAAGAAAGCAAATATTAAAAAGCTATATTTTCATTTGATTTATATATTTGACAGGATGAACATATTCCCAAAGTGTTTAAAGTTAATTTTGATATTACTGTTTTCATACTGTTGTCACTCTCCAGACTGACAATAGCAAGCAATATGCAAACTATACAGAATGTACCTGGTTTAGGAGTTACTGTTCACAGAATAGACAACTGTATTTGACTTAAAGTATATGATGATAATTAAAAACTGTGTCCAGATCTCACGCGTTATTTTCACACAAGAAAACTGCAAAATGTTTCTGAAAGTAATTTAGTGACTAAATGTTTGTACTTACTAACATAGCCTAAACAAAAGCTTTTCTCTGTTCACTAAAACGAAAGAAAGCTTCTGAATTTATTTTTTTTTTCATTTCTAAGGCACACACATTCTAGCCCACCCAGCTAGCATGGAGAGCTCCCAGATCAGTGGAGTTTTGAATTTCATTTTAATAAATACTCATTCTTTCTCATTATATTTTTATGATCTGATCTCATAATTGATAACATGCATGATGTTTTTAAGGGATTTTACTTAGATACAGTAACATTTTTTTTAAACAATATTTGTACAAATTATAGTTGATACATTTGTTAACACACCTTTGTAAGTAAGCCTGAATTACTGTAATTTCTTGGTGTATGAATTTAGCTATATGTTAACCATGACAGCTACGATATAGGTTGAATAAAGTAGTTGTGACTGTGGCTTTATTACTGAAATGAAATGAAATGAAGAGATGTGCCTTTGTACTTCTGAAGATGGTGATTAGTAAGAAGTCTTCAAGTAATTTCATTAAAATACAATGTTCATCTAATTTAGGGCTAAACCCCTTTTCTGAAACAGGACAATGATTGTCATTGTCCAAAGGCCTTTTCAAAGTATCAGCAGTGATATCTGGCCTTTACTAAAGAACGGTGTGTTATGAGAAAGAGATAATAATGTGAAAGACATATAAATATTTACTGAAAATATATTAGAAACATAGAATACAATTTTAACATGACATATTTGAAAAGCTTTAGACGTAACAAAACACGTACACCTTGTTTATACATGGTTATATTTCAGGTTCATAATATTGCACAACAAAAGTGTCACTTGGTTTTTACACATCTGTAGTAAAGTTAACTTAAAGACAAGGAATTAAATAAGGCTGAGTTGCACACCAGAGGAGATTGTGCATTTCGGATGTCTAGTCAGTATATTTTCCAACAAGAAAAAGAGGAGGAAATCAGCAGCCCCTTGACTAGACTGTATTATGCTGTGAACTGATGAAAGGATGAGCAGGAAATGAAAAAATACACTTGTCAAACCTTTGGTACAGATCTCTCTTTTGAAATATATGAGGAGAGTAGTGGAACAGCAGCAAAACCCCCACACATCTTGACTACACATAGAGCATTGCAAACAGCACACAGTATTAAGTATCTCAACAAGTAAAAATCGCTGCATGTCCTCACAGTGCAGGGCAGCACCCTGGACCCACCAGTTTAAGCATTATCAGCTATAGAACTCAGGTCACACTTTCACTAAATTTTAACAAATTTCTTAATCAATGCTTGCGTTAAAAGTTAAGTTTTTATTCTTCAAAATTGTGTTGGTAGTTTTCTACAATACCAGTGATGTTTCAATAAAGTAATCAATGCTTCGATAATAACATTTGGAAGTACTTTCTTAATTTAATTACTTGAGATGCATAAAAGGATCATTTTACTATAAACACAAAGCGGCCAATCCTGTTCAAAAAAGTGTTTCTGGAGAAACAGTATTGCTCAGGGGAACACAGTTGAGTATTTAAGGCTAAATGGAGGGAGAATTTATTTGTTTAGTCATTAGTAAACTGCTTGGTGTGGAGAGCTAAAAATCAGAGTTTATCTGTATTATAGAAAAGTAATCTATCTGAAAAACGTGTGGAACTTTTAACAAATCATGAACATATTTGCCAAATTTGTTAAAATGTGTTTTACTTATACTCATGTATGTTGCAGAAAATTTGTGGACATTTACACACAGGCTCATCCATGTTTTCCTCCAGTTCTTATTTGTACATATTCCAAAATAATATCACCAAGCTTTTACATGAGTAGGGAAAAAGTATGTCGGCTTTAATATCTACCTTTTTTTAGAAGGCTCTCCCTCTGTGAAAATGTTACGTAATAAATATTAAAAATATGATCTTTGGCAAACATGAATTTAAACAATTTGTGTTCCCAACACCATTTGGGAGAGCTGGTTTTCTCTCTATTGTCACACACTGTCTTAGTTTGTGGTTTCTGAGTTGTTGTGGCTTTTTTTTTTTTTCATAAATGTTTGGTAGATAGAAGATTTATAAGAAACAAGATTTGTTATAGTGTGGACATGCTGACAAGACTATGATAGATGCAGCAACACAATAATTTCACGTCCATACTGATGCATTTCGTTACTCTCTCCCCATTCTGTCAGTCTAGTAACCATTCTCTTGTGCCAGCCAAATTAATCACATTTGAGCCCCAAATTCCTGAGGTTCATTTAGCTAAGGAGAGTTGATAGAGAAAGAAAAATAATGCAACTGGTTTCACCAATCAAAACCATTTCTCTGGAAAAGATCATTATTATGAAATAAAATATAAAATAGCAGCATTTTCTATACTAAGTTGCAAGCCTCTAGTTATTTTGTACAAATCCCAGCTTTTTATAAAGTTAACAAATCAAATGGACAGATGATCAATGTCAAATCTACTGAAAAACTGCCTGTGCAAATGAAATGCTGGATTAGATCATAATCTGTCACTCAAAGTGTTGATGACTGTGTGCATATTGCTAAGCATGCCTTGGACAAGAGTTGTAGTAAAAGTCACCTTCTTCCTAAAATGTATTTAACGTAAATTTCTTACTAAAGTGTGAAAGATTTTTTAAGGTTAATAAAGATTTCAAAAGTACATGATGAAGAAGCTGTTATTAGCTATAAATATATCTTGCATGTTGACTTTCTGGATCAGTCCAATTATTGCAGCAATTATAAATCATAATAATTATTTATTTAATCTAAAGAGACAAAGATTAATTTTTTTCTATAAATGGTATTCACTGATAAAGGCTGAAAAATATCTTGTCATACTGCACATTGTCAATTTGCTGCTGTGTCTGTAGGTTCTTTCTGGTCCTCCAACCTTTTACTAGCTTTTCTAATTTTGCATGACTCCCAGACAGAGTGTTCTTTTGGAAGACAGTAGCTGCCATTATTTTGTGCATCAATACTGCAAAAATAAATAGGATAAATATTCTATAAAGCATGAAAGCAGTGGTTAGGTAAAGCTGCTCACATGAATAAGTTGTTGAAAGGAAGGTGCTCTATGGCCTTTTTTTTTTCATTAGATGCTTATAGACATTGTTTTCTTTTTATCTTCAAGGATCTATAATTGTTCAACACTAGGAGCTTCACAGGTTGAGTGGATGCTAACAGCTTATAAGTAGATCACTAGTGGGGTACACACACCCTTCTTCAGTGGGTGCACAAACCACTGTTTTATAAAGAAATGGAAATGAGAGTTATGTAGCTCAGCTTTGATAGGAAGAGGGAATTTAAAATGTCTGAAAGATTTCAATGTGACAAAAGAAAGGAAGGATATTAGGTTCTTCCAGGATAGGTAGCAATCTTGAAACCATGAAGCTGTTTATCATCTTCAATAGTCAAAAGATTAAGATGGATTTCCGTGGGAGTCTCCTGCTTCTTACTAGGCTTAAGCTACTTCTTGCACTTTCTTGTGGAGGGCCTTAGCCTGTAATTTATACAATTATACTTTCCTTTACTTGCTCACTGAATTGTTATGTATATTATGCAATTTGGGTTAGCTTCAATGAAATACCAAGAAAAACTCTAATTGTGATATTTAAAGAATTTTATAAGGATGCAGAACATTTAGAAAATACCTGAGCTACTTAGGCTAAAAGGCTAATGCCACCTTGTCGTGGTTTAAGCCTCTCTAACCACGCAGCTCGTTCTCTCCCTCACTTCTGGAGGGATGGGAAGGAGAATCGAAAAGAATGCAACTCCCACAGGTTGAGATAAGAACAGTTTAGTAACTAAAGTATAACACAAATCACTACTGCTACCACCAATAACAATAATGACAAGGCAAATACAAGGGAAGAATACAATAGCTCACCCCTTCTAATACAAAGCCCGACTACTCACTTCCCCATCCTTCTTCCCCCCCACTCCGAGGGGGGGGGGGGAAATTGGAAGAAGAATCAAAAGAATGCAACTCCCACTGGTTGAGATAAGAACAGTCCAGTAGCTAAGGCATAACACAAACCACCGCTGCCACCACCACCCACAACAATGACCAGGGAAATGCAAGGAAAGAGGATACAATTGCTCACCACTCGATGACCGAGCTGTGAACTGAACTCTTCCGGGTTCCTGCCCCCAGTTTTACATCCTGGGCATGACGTGCTGTGGCATGGAATAGCTCTTTGGTCAGTTTGGGTCAGGTGTCCTGTCTCTGCCTCCTCCCGGCTTCCCCCCCCTCCCTGGCAGAGCATGAGACTCAGAAAGTCCTTGGTCGAGCCAAAACATTCTAAGCCACAACTGTAAACATTGGTGTTATCAGCGCTGTTCCCAGACTAAAAATCGAAAACACAGCACTGCACCAGCTACTACGAAGGAGAAAAAAATGACTGCTGCTGCTGAACCCATGACACACCTTCATGAAGCAGAAATTATATATTCAGTTTTAAGGTGGCCACAATTTAGGGGTTTTCTCAGGGGAAAAAAAAAAAAACAGTGTTGTTTCCATTAATATCAATGAAAAAACCAAATAAATGATCAGTGATTTTTTTTTTCTTCATCTATCCAAACTGATTTTTCTACTCCTTCCATGCATATGTTAGGCTATTGGACCAAAGGTCTAATACTCCTCAAGTCCTATTTAACGACATACAATTAATACAATGTTTGTGAATTGTTTAAATCTCTAAGTAATTTTACTTTTGCAGACTGTCACAGTGATGCTTTTATGTCTATGACATGCAAAATTCTATTGCCATATAATACTGTATATTATAGAAGTGCAAATATGACATCAATTTTAATTTTATAAAAATACTATTTTTCTTCTCACATAGGCCTAACTTTGGAAGTGCTTCTGTCTGGTTTACAATATGTCAAAATAAATAGATGGAAATGTAATTTAAGTAGATATAATATCATATCAAAATTGGGAAATTTCAAAGGACGAGGTTTCTAAAGCAAATACATTTATTCATAAAACTCTTTCTAATGTGGAATTTAAATAGAAACAGATCAACTCCATAATTAACAATAAAAAAAAGAAAGCAAATTAAAGGGATGATTATTCTCATACACACTTGTGGCGAAATCAGCGATGTAATATCATTTTTGCTGAAAATTATAAAGGGAAGCTGATGAGAATTGAAAAAATCTTTGAGGCATTGTTGAATAGAACTGCTTGGGATAGAACTCAAGAATGTAGCTTTTTAAATGCAAGACTGACATGTTGCCTTGAAGTACCTTAATAGCAACTTTTCATATTAATGAAATGTTTTTCAAATATTGTAAACATAGCATACAAACTAATGTACAGAAACTAAAGGTAGAAGATTGAAACTGGGCGAAAGAAATAGAAGCAATGGAGTTTCCACTAGTTGATGTCCACCACAGACTGGATTTTTATCTGCAAAGCCTAACTTTGTCAAATCTATCTACCTAGTGAAATGTAAGGGAAACTAGCATTATAAGAGATCAAGTAAGACGATGTGTTTCCCTGAAAAAAAGTTTCACACACAGCAGAAGAATTACTTCTGTGGGTAGGGAAGGAAGAATCAATGTAGCTTTCAATATCTTTTTTTTATATATCTTGAGTCTTTTTTTTTTTCTTAATGAGCCATCCAAGTGAGGTCATTTTTAGGGTAAACTGATAATTTGAAGTTAAAATAGCAAAATCTGGTTTATAAAAGTACTGCTCAGGCACGAAAAGAAGGAGGATTCATGGGAGCTTTTCTAAAGTAGAGCTCTGTAGACACCCAGATTCTGTGTGTTCTTCCTTATAGCTCTTAAATGGGAAACATGTGATTACAGTGAATATTTATTTCTCAGATTACGATGCAGCTGTTGCTCTAGCAACTTTGGAAAAATAGTGGGCATGTTGTGCAAAACCCCAGACATGCTGCCTTTTTGTGCATCTGGTAGCATTGGCCAAAAAGATTCAGTCCAAAACAGCAAGTACTGTATCCCAACTGGAGTGGGTTTTGATAGCAAAACCCTTTGTGTGGAAGGTTTGGTATCCACATTATGCATTTCAGAATCTAGGTTGGATTAACTCTGGTTTCTACCTGAGGACTTGAATGCCTGTTAGCAGTTGGATTTATTAGTTACACATCAGGAGTACACATTCTGGTTTAATTTTACTTGAAAGGAGTACTATTCATGTGCTATGTGACGTGATCTGAAGCACTGTAAGTGGGGACAGTCAGGATATTCACTTAAAAAACACGTTCCTCATCCAAATGAAACACCATGTAGCACAGCTCCTCCTTCAGCTATAGATTTCCCCTGTATTTTCCAATTTCTTTATGCACTTCTGTGTGTTTGAAATAAAGTGTTTTGAAAACCAAAACCAAGAGCTGAGAGGTCTTTTTACTGAGTAGCATGTCCTTCTGTTTAATCTAAGGGGTTTTTTTTGTTGTTGAATTCCATTTGCAGAGTTGTATGGAGACATTCTGGAGCCTGTTAGTTGTTCCCCTGCTTCCCTTCTTCTTGAGCCTGTCTCCCCACTGCCATGAACCTGTGACTAGGTAACTGTTATATTTATATGCTTATTCTGAAAGCAATGTCCCTTGTCATTTTATAAGGACATCAGCATTACTTTCTGTAATGCCCTCTGTATTTATCAGGCTAATTTTAATTTATTATTTCTCATCCATAAGAGTGGGGGTTAAACTCAGTGTGAAGGCAGATTTTCATTAGAGACTACTCCTCTCATTAACTCTTACTCTGTGTTGAGCAGTGCTACCCTGTGCTTGCTTTAGGTAACAATCTAATTGGACAGTGTCCTGACATTCTGGAAATCATACAGTAGCTCATATATAATGTTATTGCTTAGAAGTTCTTTTCTATCCCACTGCTTTACAGTATATTTGTTCTTTTACAGATAAATGATGCACTGCTGAAAGTGTAGTAGTTATTTATACTCGTATATATAAGAAAGACATCTTTAGGACATCTCGCTATTAAAAAGTGTATGTCCTTATCATTATACAACTACATGGATAAATCACTTTCTGTTACAATGTGTCCATATTTTCCCCACTTGTCACCTAGGAAATAATTTGTTTTCATTTATTGTCAGATTTTGCATCTGCACAGGCAGGATATATATATAGTGAAAATTAAATGTGAAAATGGGGATTTATAACATAAAGGGGAAAAGTATGAGAGCATTATGACCTTGTCACAGTCTTGAATTGTTCTCTTGTTTTTAAAATAGATGGTAATATTACTTTTTATACTAAGAGACAACTGATGCTTCTGGTATCAGACCCTGAAACACTGAAGCTTATCATGCTTCATTTGTGCTGAATAGCCTTAAACATTTTGCAATAAAACTCTGTCTTCTTTTGCTCTTAAATGTTACCTCCACTTCTATAACCACAAGTGCAACATAACATCTCACAGTCTTGCATATATTCAGATTATCTTCAGATTATTTTAGCTGCAGTATTATGAACTGTATTTAAAAGCCATCAGCTGTACGTAAAGATAACCTACATGTGTCTTACACAAAGATTAAAATGTAATGGAGAATTAGTCTACTTTTTCTTAGTCCTGTAGGATGTGCATTTGTCTACACAAGAGAAAAAGGAAAAAAAAAAAGAATTTCGGGATCAATTTTTGAAGCAATACTGATAACACCAGTGTTTCGGTTACTGCTTAGTGATGTTTTGGTCTGACCAAGGACTTGCTGAGTCTCATGTTCTGCCAGGGAGGAGGGGAAGCCGGGAGGAAGCAGAGACAGGACACCTGACCCAAACTGACCAAAGAGGTTATTCCATCCCACAGCACATCATGCCCAGGATGTAAAACAGAGGGCAGAGACCCGGAAGGGTGGGGGTGCACTACGTGGTCAGGCTTGGTATCGGGTGGTGAGAATTGTATTCTCTTTCCTTGTATTTGCCTTGTCATTATTATTATTGGTGGTAGCAGTAGTGGTTTGTGTTATACCTTAGTTACTGGACTGTTCTTATCTCAACCTGTGGGAGTTGCATTCTTTTGATTCTCCTCCCCATCCACCCGGGAGCCGGGGGAAGAAAGAGAGGGGTGTGAGTGAGAGAACAGGCTGCGTGATTTACAGCTTAAACCACAACAATGATATAAATAATATAAATATCATATAAATAATGATGCATTTTGTGACTTTCTTCTTCAGTTCTGCATTTCAAATACTTTATTTTAAGCTAATGTCAGGCTAACTTGGTTGTGAACCACCCCCCCCAAGTTTTGTAAATTTATCCCATTAGTGTTATGCACCTTAGTCAATACAGCTATATTCAATACAGCAATATGACTACACTAGTTAACAGTTATGCTAATCAATGAATACTACACAGCCTAGAAGCCCATGACTACAACAAGGATACTTGATACGTCAATTTATTTCTTTAAATTGCAGAACTTTTATCTTCCAGGATGACAAAAGATTATGGTATGTTATTCACATAAT
The DNA here is from genome assembly GCA_028858755.1 of Ara ararauna. Classification (NCBI taxonomy): domain Eukaryota; kingdom Metazoa; phylum Chordata; class Aves; order Psittaciformes; family Psittacidae; genus Ara; species Ara ararauna. The sequence continues at coordinate 43,081,932 of CM054379.1, read as the reverse complement.
GCTAGTCACTGGAATAATTTATTATGCTCTTTTCTTTTAATTTCAAGGCAATATTGTTGCTTATTACCTTAATTGCCAAAACATCCAATTAAAACAAAAAAAAAAAAAGATTTTTCAGGCTGAATTTGTAGCATATTACAGGTAGCAGCCTTAATAACAAATGAGAGAAGAGAGTATAAGACAGCAATATGTTGGAAAAAGCAAAGCTTCCTGAAAAATGAGAGTGTCAGAATGGACTGAACATCTATCCTCTTGAACTATTACACAGATTTTCATCTCAACGTGAAAAAAGGAGGGATTTTGCCAAACATGTCAGTTTGGCCAAACTCTGCTTTTCATCCCTACTCTCCTTTCTGTTTAGCTAAATTAAAAAATTTGATTTCTCACCTGCTTATTAATTTGCATGAGTAACAGCCTTTATCACTTACAATATAATCTTTTCATGATGATTCATTGTCTTGAAGGAAGCACAGATCTTCTTGCTACTTTTGTGACTGATAATGTCCAAGCCGTCACCTCCCTTAAGGCATTTGGAGGGGACAGTAGATGACACTTTCAAGATTATTAAGAGGGTGGGTTGAATTTTGTACTCTGCCAAATCCTTACAATGATCTTTCTTAAAAGAAAAGATTCATGTTGTAGAATTTCCTTTTCTCATTACAATCATTGTCATAAGAATGAGAATCAGTATGCAATTGATGGGAGTAGTTATGCAGTGTAAGAGATTACCAAACCACTGTAAACTTGACAGCATTTTCTGAAAACTGCCATTAATCCACTGCTTTCTAAGAGCAGAGGTTGTGACTGATTAGGAGACCAAACTGTATACTGTCAAAAAGTTTGAGTTAACAGTTTTGGCTATTTCCCACTACAAAGCCCCAAAGCCATAATGTACAATTGAAAGTGTTACGTGTTCTTAGTTTCCTGTCAAGAACAAATCAGTTTGACCAAGTGCTTGCCCACAGCTGGTGGGCTGCCTGAAATAACGAAACAATCATGCCATATTAAAGTGCCTCACACATTAAGTCAGACACAGTGTGATAGAAGGATTGAAAACAAATGCACAAGCAAGATTACAAGCAAATCCTGTAATCAAGGCAGGACACTGAACTGCATACTTACCTTTTGTTGGATTTTCTTTTGTATAGAAAGTGATTTTTACACTATGTTTTAATGGCATATTTATATGGTACATTACTGGCAGCATCTCACACTGACGTGAAACATGAAAGAATATGTCAATGGCAATCCATTCCTGTATCAGATGCAAATTCAACACAGTTAATTAGAAGTGGTAGTGTTATTCCCCTATCATGCCACTTAGTGTAGTCTTCATTTTATGTCTCTTTGCCTTTATGAAATCAATTTGTGTTGTTGTGACTGATTCAGAGACAATACGTGTGCTTCTAGCCCTAAAAGAATGGTAGTACTTCAGCTCAAGATGTAAACTGTTCATATTCAGCTCAATAGCAGGATGGCAATCACTGTATACTTGTACAAACCATACTCTTACACAGAGTCTACTAGTTTTAGTACACTGTGTTGTACTAAAAGCTGCAAAACCATGTGGCTTTACATCATCAGATCTGTTTTGTTTCACTGAATTGTGAGATTCAGTAATAAAAACCAAGGTAGAGAGCAGCTAACAATCTTTGAGATATTAGCACCAGTGGAACAGAATATCATTTGCCTGCCATTTTTATGAAGTCATTTTAGTAGCTGTTAAGCAGACACAAAGCATAGTTTTTACCTGTGGCAGACAGAATCTGCTACAGCACAATTTGGGTAATTCTTTTAACTTGGGGATATCATAGATTACTGTTTCAGAGACACATGCATTGCAAGTTTTCTTCTTCCTAGGGACTACTGCTTTAACCTTGAGGGAAGGCTGTTTAGCCTGGAGAAGAGAAGGCTGCGTGGAGACCTCAGAGCAGCCTTCCAGTATCTGAAGGGGGCCTATAGGGATGCTGGGGAGGGACTCTTCATTTGGGACTGTGGTGAGAAGACAAGGGGTAATGGGTTCAAACTTAAACAGGGGAAGTTTAGATTGCATATGAGGAAGAAATTCTTTACTGTAAGTGTGGTGAGGCACTGGAATGGGTTGCCCAGGGAAGTTGTGAACTCTTCATCGCTGGTGGTGTTCAAGGCCAGGTTGGACATAGCCTTGGGTGACATGGTTTAGTGGGAGGTGTCCCTGCCCCTGGCAGGGGGGCTGGAACTAGATGATCTTAAGGTCCTTTCCAACCCTAACTATTTTATGATTCTATGAGACTATATATTGCAACAGTATTGAATAGACAGATTTTTGCAGGACTTTCTGAAATATATATATGAATACATGCAATATACACATACATATATATATGTACACAATCTCATGCACAATTCAAGAAACTTACAGATCTACCAAAATGTTCAAGTTTACATATAGATCACTATCACCTCAGTTTCCTTGGAATGCAGAATTGTTTACACCGTTTCAGAATTCCAGATGAATGGAAACATAACTCTGCTTCCCTTTGAGCAATCTCTGTAAGAGTGACAATGAAAAGTATTGCTTTTGCTCAAAAAGCAGTGAGTCCCTTTTCCTCTCTTCTTGAATTTTTGACATGTGCCTTTTTACAGCTGTTTAATGTAAACACACAGCTACTTTCCTGCAGACCAGTGGCTTTGCCTGTATTATACCTGCTTCATTGTTCCACTAAGGTGAAGCTTACTCAGCCTGATTCAGTCACATACAAAACTAGGAGTTCCTCTCCTCCTAATAGCAAAACAGGTGATCTAATAAAACATAGATGACCAGAGTACATGAAAACAATATAAGAACTCATTACATCAGAGAGCATTAATCACAAACACACATGTACATATTAATTCCCCATATTGTCAAATGTCTGCTATAGAAATTATTTTTCAATATCTGTTATGGAAGAAACATTGTGAGAGGTAAATAATGTACTTTCTAATTCCATTTCAGTGAAACAGTGCTTTGCGTTTCATATTCTATTGAAGAGTTTGTGCTCCTGAATTAAAGTTAACCTAGTTTCTAAATTTTTTTGAATCTTATAAATATATACATGTACATAATTGTATGTATACATTTTACTCTTTTTTTTTTTTGGAAGTATGAGAGCTCAGTCCACCTATTGCTAAATGCATTACATTTAGTTACTTAGTTAATTTTAATTTTCTCTTCTGATCATATTATCAGCACTTGCAAGCCCGTATGTTTCATTGTGAATTCTTTAGCCAGGAGCCATCATGTCTTCCGGCTACCAGCTGCGTGTTAAAACGCACAGCGAATATAGAAGAATGGTACTTTGTCAAGTAGTTGACACAGCAACTTTGTGAAGGGCACTGCAACTTCATATAACATCTGTCCTTAGAAAAATCGTTGAACCTACACAACAAAGTTCAGTCAGGGAATCTGAGTGTTCAGGACCAATTTTCAGATGGTCCAGACCCCTCAGCTTTTGCTTGGTTCAAGTAGTTCTATTTTAACTATGCTGATATTTGAGCGCTGTGATTCCCTGCTGTCTACACTGACACAGATCCCTTCAAAAACTGCCCTAGATGCAACTTTCAAGAAACTATAAATGTGATTTTAAAACACTAATTCTGCATAAGAGCCTGGATCACCTTTAAGACAGTGTCTGATATCACCACCTGGAGAGCTCATTTTGTTCATAAGGAGAACTGTATCAGCTAGCTCCTATGAGGCAGCATCCTGACATTGTTAAACAGACAGATAGCTAGACATGGCACAAAGACTCTGTGGGTAAGAAAAGAGAGAAAAAGCCAACTTATCCAATATTTCAAGGGTCTTTTTGAATAAAATTTGAAATGGGCTTTATATAATCTATGTAGAATTTTAGTCCTGCATGATACAGACACTGTAGTTGAACATGTAAACTATTATTCAAGTGAAGATGAAGCAACTTTCTTTTAAAAAATAGGTAATTGCTTATATGATATAAAGCACTGAGCGGAGTTGCTGCTTAGTACCATTCTAAATCAATATACTTTGTCCTCTTTCTTTTACTTTAAAACATTAGAACTGTGATGGGGAAAATAAAAAGAAACAGTGACTATGCTTCGAAGATTACTGGTCAGTTCTGAATGTTATTAGTATTACAGGACCAACAGCAGACTTAGTGTTGTAGGTTAAGGTGCAGGGGACAAGGCAAGACTGTAAAGTTAATTCAAAATTGCACTATGTTAACATTTCTAAGATTTTTTACCGTGTTAATATATTTCAGAAATGAGTAGATTAATAAGTCAGGTGGTGACTGTCTCGAGAGGGGACACCCGCAGCGCCTGATCGGGGAGACGCTTGGCATCCAGGAGCTTCAACTCGGAGTAGCAACAGGCACCGAGGGAGCCTCAAGGCCTCGACAAGGCTTACCCAGGTGCTGGCAGCTCAGTGGACGCGAGGAGCTGACTCAGAGGGGGCGGCGCCAGGAGGAGCAGTGGCAGATTCAACCTGGGCATCATCGGCCATTTCCGACCCATTGCTGAGGCGACTGTCTCGAGAGGGGGCGTCTGCAGCACCTGACTGGGGGGAGGCTTTGTGTCCAGGAGCTTCAACTTGGAGCAGCAACAGGCACCTAGTGAGCCTCAAGTCCTCGACAGAACTTGCCCAGGAGCCGGCAGGTCAGTGGATGCAAGGAGCTGACTCACAGGGGGTGGCCACCAGGAGGAGCGGCATCAACCCTGACTGGGTAAAAACCTGCCCCAGGGAGCGCGAGCTACCAGAAGCGAGGCTAACAGGGCGGGTTAGAAGCAGTTTGCGTGGCAGATCACACGGGCACGCAAGCGGGATGGGGAGCACTCACCGTAAAACCAGGGCCTGGTCTGGGAGCTCTGCTCTGTCTGCCCCGGCAGTGGCCAGTGTAGGCACTCAGACAGAGCCGATGAGAAGGGAGGCTGCAGTGTAGAGCTCGGGGTGTAGAGAGCGCCTGCACTGCTCTCCTGAGAGGAGGGTGCACAGTGGGCAGGGCTGTGCTCGGTGCTCCCTGGTGGAGGTCTTCCTGCAGCAGGTGGCTGAGCTGCGGGACACTGTTACTAGGCAGAAAGGTGTCAGGGAAGCTGAGAGGAAGCAGCACTGCTTGCTCCAGGACCAGACTGTGCAGGGGCCTCAAGCATCTGCTGTCACTCATGCGGGAAAGGAGGCAGCTAACTCAGGGAGTTGGTGAACAGTAACAGAAAAAAACAACAAGAAAAGGAGGAAGACGACAATTAAAAACAAGGGTCTTCCTCCTAAATCTGTTGTCCCCACCCAGAACCGCTTTGCTGTCCTGCAGGGGGCTGATGAGGAAACACGCACCAGGAACAACCAGCTCATGCACTGGTAAAGAAGATCACTACTGGTGCTGCCACAAAGAAGTGGCAGGCTGTAGTAGTAGGGGACTCTACTCTGAAAGGAACAGAGGTGCCCATCTGTCGGCCTGACCCAGACTCAAGGGAGTTGTGTTGAGTACCAGGGGCTCAAATCAGGGATGTTGCAGAGAAGCTGCCTGCTCTAGTCAGTCCCACTGACTATTATCCAGTTCTAGTGATTCATGTGGGTGCTACTGATATTGATAGCAGTAGCACGGAGAACATAAGGGACTACAGAGCTCTGGGAGAGGTAGTTAGGGGCTCTGGAGCTCAGATTGTCTTTTCGTCAATTCTCCAGGATACAGGGCAGGACCTTAAAAAAGCTAGGAGGATTGGCCAGGTTAATAAACGGTTAGAAGGGTGGTGCCATAGTCAGGGGCTTGGGTACCTCGAACATGGGACTCAATTTAGTAGGCCAGGTCTACTGGAGGCTCGTGGAGCTGGTCTGATGAAGAAAGGGAAGAGTGGATTTGGTAGGAGGCTTGCCAGACTGGTCAAGGATGCTTTAAACTAGACGTGTTGGGGGAGGGGGCATCATTCCATCCCAACACACCCAGTCAGCTGCCAGCATCTATAGTAAACATTCAGAGCAATGTAGAGATATTCGAGCTGCTCCAGCCAATGAGCCGGCTTCAATTGGAGCTCGGATCCGATGCCTCTATATAAATGCCCATAGCATGGGGAACAAACAAGAGGAATTAGAGATGTGTGCACGCCTATGGGGGTATGATATCATAGGCATCACAGAAACATGGCAGGATGGCTCCTGTGACTGGTGTCTTGGAATGGAAGGTTACAGGCTCTTTAGGAAAGACAGGCTTGGTAGGCGGGAATGGAGAGTTGCTATTTATGTTAGGGATAGGCTGGAGTGTATGGAACTCTGTCTGGGGACAGGAGAGCAGTCAATCGAGAGTTTGTGGGTCAGGGTTAAAGGGAGAACAGCAGTGGGAGACATTATTGTGGGGATCTGTTACAGACCGCCTGACCAAGAGGACTCGGCGGATGAAGCGCTCTATAGACAGATAGGAACAGCCTCACGCTTGCAGGCCCTTGTTCTCATGGGGGACTTCAACCACCCTGATATCTGTTGGAGAGATGGTACAGCCCAGCACAAGCAATCCAGGAAGTTCCTCGATTGTGTGGAAGACAGCTTCCTTCTGCAAGTAATAGAGGAGCCGACAAAGAGAGGTGCCATGCTTGACCTTGTCCTCACCAACAGGGAAGGGCTGGTTGGAAACGTGACACTGCAGGGCAGCCTTGATTGCAGCGAACATGAGATGGTCGAATTCGAGATCCTCAGGACAGTGAGAAGAGCTTGCAGCAAGCTGACTGCCCTGGTCTTCAAGAGAGCAGGGAACCTCTTCAGGAACCTGCTCAGTAAGGTTGCATGGGATATAGCCCTAGAGGGCAGGGGGGCCCAAGACTGTTGGTTGATATTCAAGGATCACCTACTGCAAGCTCAGGAGCAATACGTCCTTACTAGAAGGAAGTGTTCCAGGAGGGCCAGGGGACCTCCTTGGATGGATAAGGAGCTGGTGAGGAAAATTCAAAGGGAAAAAGAGGCTTATAAAAGGTGGAAACAAGGACAGGCAGCCTGGGAAGAATACAGGGATGTTGCCAAGGAAGCTAGAGACCAGGTTAGGAAAGCTAAGGCCCCCTTAGAATTAAACTTGGCTAGGGATGTGTCATGGGTTCAGCAGCAGCAGTCATTTTTTCTCCTTCTTGGTAGCTGGTGTAGCACTGTGTTTTTGATTTTCAGCCTGGGAACAGCACTGATAACACCAGTGTTTCGGTTACTGCTTAGTGATGTTTTGGTCTGGCCAAGGATTTTCTGAGTTTCATGCTCTGCCAGGGAGGAGGGGAAGCCGGGAGGAAGCAGAGACAGGACACCTGACCCAAACTGACCAAAGAGGTTATTCCATACCACAGCACGTCATGCCCAAGATGGAGGACGGAGAGGAGAGACCCAGAAGGGTGGGGGGTGCACTTCGTGGTCGGGCTTGGTATTGGGTGGTGAGAAATTGTATTCTTTCCTTGTATTTGCCTTGTCATTATTATTATTGGTGGTAGCAGTAGTGGTCTGTGTTATACTTTAGTTACTAAACTGTTCTTATCTCAACCTGTGGGAGTTGCATTCTTTTCGATTCTCCTTCCCATCCCTCCGGGAGCGGGGGGAAGAAAAAGGGGGAAGTGAGGTAGAGAGAGACTGTGTGGCTGAAGAGAGGCTTAAACCACGACAGGATGTGAAAGATAACAGGAAGGGATTCTATAGGTACATTGCAAATAAAACACAGACTAGGAACAACATGGGCCCTCTCCAGAAGCTATCGGGAGGACTGGCTCCCCTGGATTTGGAGAAGGCTGAGGTTCTTAATGACTTCTTTGCCTCAGGCTTCAGCGGCAAATACTCTGACCACACCAGCCAAGTCTTGGAAGGCAGACGCAGGGACTGCAAGAATGAAGATCATGGGCCCACTGTAGGAGAGCATCAGGTTTGTGACCATCTTAAGAACCTGAACAGGACCTGATGGAATCCATCTGCAGCTCCTGAAGGAGCTGGCAAATGAAGTTGGTAAGCCACTGTCCGTCATATTTGAAAAATCATGGCAGTCAGGTGAAGTTCCTGACGACTGGAAAAAGGGAAATATAACCCCCATTTTCAAGAAGGGAAAAATGGATGACCTAGGGAACTACAGACCAGTAAGCCTCACCTCTGTGCCTGGCAAAATCTTGGAGCGGATACTCCTGGAAGGTATGCTAAGGCACATGAAAAACTACAAGGTGCTTGGTAACAGCCAGCATGGCTTCACTAAGGAGAAATTCTGCCTGACCGACCTGGTGGCCTTCTATGATGGGGCTACGGAACTGATGGACAGGGGTAAAGCAGTTGATGTCATCTACCTGGACTTGTGCAAAGCGTTCAACACTGTCTCACATGACATCCTTGTCTCTAAGTTAGAGAGACAACAATTTGATAGGTGGACCACTCGGTGGATAAAGAAGTGGCTGGATGGCTGCACGCAAAGAGTTGTGCTCAATGGCTCAATGTCCAGCTGCAGACCAGTAATGAGTGGTGTCCCTCAGGGTTTGGTGCTGGGACCTGTCTTGTTCAACATCTTTGTCGGTGACATGGACAGTGGGATTGAGTGCGTCCTCAGCAAGTTTGCCAATGACACCAAGCTGTGTGGTTCGGTTGTTACGCTGGAGGGATGGGATGCCATCCAGAGGGACCTTGACACACCTGTGAGGTGGGCTGATGCCAACCTGATGAAGTTTAACCATGACAAGTGCAAGATCCTACACCTGGGTCAGAGCAATCCCAGGCAGAGCTACAGACTGGGCAGAGAAGAGATTCAGTGCAGCCCTGTGGAGAAGGACTTGGGGGTGTTGGTCGATGAGAAAATGAACATGAGCTGGCAGCGTGTGCTTGCAGTCAGAAAGCCAACTGTATCCTAGACTGCATGAAAAGGAGTGTGAGCAGCTGGTAGAAGGAGGTGATCCTGTCCCTGTACTCTGCTCTCGTGAAACCTCACTTGGAGTATTGTGTGCAGTTCTTGTGTCCTCAACATAAAAAGGACATGGAACTGTTGGAACAAGTCCAAAGGAGGGCCACGAGGATGATCAGGGGACTGGAGCACCTCCCATATGAAGACAGGTCGAGAAAGTTGGGGCTGTTCAGCCTGGAGAAGAGAAGGCTGCGTGGAGACCTCAGAGCAGCCTTCCAGTATCTGAAGGGGGCCTATAGGGATGCTGGGGAGGGACTCTTCATTCGGGACTGTGGTGAGAAGACAAGGGGTAATGGGTTCAAACTTAAACAGGGGAAGTTTAGATTGGATATGAGGAAGAAATTCTTTACTGTAAGTGTGGAGAGGCACTGGAATGGGTTTCCCAGGGAGGGAAGTTGTGAACTCTCCATCGCTGGTGGTGTTCAAGGCTGGATTGGACAGAGCCTTGGGTGGCATGGTTTAGTGGGCAGTGTCCCTGCCCCTGGCAGGGGGGTTGGAACTAGTTGATGTTAAGGTCCTTTCCAATCCTAGCTGTTCTATGATTCTATGATTCCATGATTTATTATCATCAAATTCTTTGTCAGGAGAGCTCTGAAGAATTGTATAGCCAATAAATTATGTGAAATTAGGTTGAGTTCAGTACTTGTTTTTTTTACATATTGCTTTAATGTAAATTTACCAGTGTTTCTGACTGCAGGCGAAGGCAAACAGCACTCAGGCTAATAAAAAAAAATTCAGTGACACATTGATCCATAATTTACAGAAATAATCATAAAGAAAAAAAAAAGTTCAGACACATGAAAAGATATGGATATATAATGCTATAAATTGTACTCATTACTTTTTAAAACTCTAACTTGCATGCACTGATTTTTATATAATGGTAAACAGAAGTTAAGAAGAGCTTATGGATCCAGACTTCAACTGCCTAAGTAAATATATTTTCCTGGAATAAGTTTTATTCCAAATCTTTAAGGTATTATGTGTGTTTCTGCAAGCTTAATGTATGATCAAAGACCTTCCATATGTGTGTTTGACTTACCTGTACTGTCCTGCTTTTTTGGTTGATTTTTACCTTGGTCAAGCCCAGACAGCAACTCAGAACCACGCAGCCACTCACTCACTCCCTCACCTCCTTCATGCTTTTGTTTATAGGAACAGGAAGGCACGCCTGTATATGTTTGCAGTGAACAGGCCGTATGGACGGAAGCTGCTGGCCAAGTGCTATAGATGCCCAGGTTGCAGTAGGGCTACTTCACCTTTGTGTCTCATGGTCTTAGGAAGGCTTGTGATAGACTAGCATGGCAGGAGGTTTGTGTTATCGCTTTATCAAGACTTTGGTGACCAAATTTCCTGGTTTTGTGGTGGGAACAGCGAAAAGAGAGTATCATGGGTCACTACCCTGTGTTTGGATGGCATTTTTTGTAATTTAGCCATAATCACAATCAAGATTTTTATTTGCTGGGGTAATTTGCTAGTTGGGCACTTTGTCACCTCTATTTAAAAAATGTCAGAGAAAGAATTTACAAATCCTGGATTTATCATTTACAGAGATTGTCCTGCAGTAACCTTATTATGATGGTAGGCAGAAGGGGAATTCTTAGAGATCATGGACACAAAGGAAGTCATGCAAAAAGCCATAGGTAGGAATGTGGATGTTCCTGCTGTAATATTCAAATTAGCTCTGCAGCTGTAAGGCTGCTCAGTTTTTCATGTTGAAACACTGAGCTGTATTTATAGAGTATGATTAATCCTGTTCTCTGGGCATCAGGTTCTGTGGTGCTTGGGAAATCAAAACAAAGGGAATTGTTTAAGCTTTGCAAAAATGCAAGCATGGAAGTATAGAGCTAAAAATATGCTAGGTGTAAGTATATTAAAGAGTGGGGCATACATACACATTGATAATTACTTTTTGTTAGAATTGTTCTTTTACAAATAATAATTACATTATTATTGTAATTATATTCTAAAAGTAAATGCTGGCATTAGTTTCATAAAGTTATTCACACAGCTAAAGCAATCTCACTGTAGGAACTGAAGTAATGGAAAACATGGAGTTAATAAATAACATTGTTAAGATAAAGATATGATTCTTTGCGTATTTCTTTTCAGTGGTCTTTCTGAATGTTAAACAGCATATATTCTATATTAGTCTATGCTGACACTCTTCACTGTGAGGGTGGTGAGGCACTGGAACGGTTTGCCCATGAGAGTCGTGAATCTTCCATCCGCGGCAGTGTTCAAGGCCAGGTAGGACAGAGCCTTGGGAAACATGGTCTAGTGGGAGGTGTCCCTGCATTTACCACTTCTTTGGGCAGCCTGTCCCAGTGCCTCATCACCCTCACAGTGAAGAGCTTCCTCTTTATACCTAATCTGAACTTCCTCTGTTTGTGTTTTAACCCATTAACCTTGTCCTATCACTATAATCCCTAATGAAGAGTTCCTCCCCAGCATCCTTGTAGGCCCCTTCAGATACTGGAAGGCTGCTATGAGGTCTCCACACAGCCTTCTCTTCTCCAGTCTGAACAGCCCCAACTTTCTTAGCTGAGTATCTTAAGAATCTTAAATCAATTGGGAACCAAAAAATACTTTTTGTTTTCATTTCAGTAGAACATTAAGACTTTTTTAAAAGGAAAATGAGTTTGATTTGAGCACTTACAGCTTCGTACTATGCTTCTGCATTTTTACATAATTTTATTCCAAACATGGGGAATTCTGCATTTTCACTAATCAGGTCATGCAATGCCAGTTTCTTCAGAGGTCCAAGATTTTCTTTCTATGGGCCATTTTTTAAGGACCATTAATAAATATTCTGTCAAGTTTAGATACCTGGAACTGATCTAAAAGCTTTTTAAAACAAGAATTCAAAGTATAGAATGAAATGGTGTATAATGGTAAGGAGATGCCCATCAAAGACATTAAAAATGTTGCTGAAATATAGATCTTTTCACTCAGCACAGTATCTGAGAGCTACAAGATTGCAATCATAACAGAGTAATAAAAATGGATTTAGCTGATGCCATTTCTCATTTTCATTACCATCATTTTCATGAGAATGGATTAATATTGTGCTATTTTGTATTCTCATGGCAATTTTTGTCACAAAACGGATTCATGCCAAGTTATCTTCTGTTCCTGTTAATCTTTGTCACGAAGGCAAAGACACCAGATTTTTCATGACCCATTGGTTTCATAGGAATATGTAAAAATTTCACTGTGCTGCAGACTTCTAAACAGGATTCAGTGGTTTGGATAGTCTAACCCTGTGTGATGCTTACTGAAGCAATACCAATAAAGAATTTAATGTCATTTGTAGCAACAACAGTAAAAAGTACAAAACATAATACCAATGGAGTCTAGTGAATAAGTTATAAATTACTTAAATAGCTACTTAGAGTTTTACACATGCATGTAAATTAACGAATACATAGCCACAAAAATGATAGCATACATAAGTGTGTTAAACACTTAAACTATGACAATAAGTTATAAGGCATTGATTATAATAAAAATTTAAATCTGGTATGTTTTCACTGTAGTAGAATATATAGGGTAGAACTTTAAAAAAATAGCAGAGAGTGTACTTCAAGGAACATACACAATCCTTTGTGCATGTATACACATTTCTGCATTCATGTGATAAATCGTTGTGCTATTAGACTATAATTTTGAACTAACACATTTGAATGAGTTTAAATTTTGTTTTTACTTTCTCTTCATAATGTAGTTTTGGTCCATATTACATAGATAGCTGAAATATTTAGTAATATTTTTGTAGAAAAATGACTACTTAGCTGCATCACATGATCATTGACATTACGCATCTTAGAACCTGAATATATCCTGAATAAGGAGAAGGAAGATTACATGGTAATTTCCCTAGGGAAGTGGAAATGTATGAAACTTTCCTTGTAAACATAAGGAAATGTCTTTATTCCTGTACTGAGAAAGACTGAATGTGACAGCTAAATAAGCTGATGCACAGGGTGACCATAGCAAGGTGGTAAACCCACCGTAGCTGAAATGTTTATACCAAAACCTGAATTAGAAAAAAATCTGTTGAATTCTGTAAAAGTTTAGCAGCAAAATTATTTTGAGGAACATAGTAAGCATTTTTTAGAAACATAAGTACCCTTAAAAGTCTTCTGAACAATTTACCCTTGCCCCTACTGATGTGTCTTTTGTTTGAGCTGCATTTAAAGCTAATAGTAACACAAATAGCAATCAGAAAAAAAATTTCCCTTTCTTGGGAACCTTTTTGAAATCAAGTCTGATGAGCTGATGAAGTATGGAAGTTCTAAGCAGTGTAGGACAGAGTATAATAAAGCCATATTTAATATTAAATAGAAAAAAATAACTGAAAACTGAAAGTCATTATATCAGTATTCTCTTTAATTATAATCAGCTTGTAAGAACACATTTGAGCCTCTTCTACTTTATCTAGTTCTTTCCACTTCATAGTCTCTTAAGTCTCTGCATCAATCTATTAAATGAAAGCTAGATAGAGAGAGATCATTTTGTTACTACTGCCTGAAGCAAACTAGTGAATTATCTCTGAAGGGGAACTCAGTAATTTCTCATTGTATGGAACATTGAACTAAAATGATCCCTTATTTCTAGAAGTGGCCTTTTTCACATGAAATTGAAACAAAACCTCAAAGGTGTGTTTTGGTGGGTTTTTTTTTTTATTAATTTGAGTGAAAAAAAATCTTATGAATTTTAAAGGGAAGTATTCATTTTCCAATGAAAGTAGCTGTAAGCATATAGAAAAGGAAATTTATAAGATTTCCAAATTCTTACTCTTCTGAATGTCTTTCGAGATTAAGAAGCCCCAGGCTGTTTTCAAAGATGCTCAACAAAAGGTGGCATGTATACTTTAATTTCCCTGACTACCTACTTTAGAGAATCTGCTTGACTAGTGCTTAGCTGTGCCAAAGGTCTGACAAGTCCTTTCAGGCTATATTTTCCTACTCATAGCCTTCTGGATGTTACTTGCCTGTCTTTGTTCTAGTTCCTGAGTATCATATATATATTTTCCAAGGAACAAGATAGATTTAAGTTGAATACTGCTGTGCTTCTGGCTTTTAATACAAAGTTCATATTACAGTATGGGGTTCCCTTTATTACATGGTACATATTTCAGCTGTTTATTTTCCATGTAAAGAATTTTAAAGAAAGGTAATACTGCTTGCATAGTATCAGTGCAAAATCAACGGTTTTGGAGATTTTACCTTGCTGAGAAATCTGAGTATTCTGCCTTGTATATCTGGAGTCACTCCAGACTCATAACAGTGTTATGAGTGACACTGTTATGTCACTCATAACAGTGAGCAAGCTTTTATTAAGAATATCTGCTTATATTAACAACTTTCATTACTTTCCGACCTAACTCCAGAAATTTTACTAAACATCTATAGCTGCTTTGGTGCTGGACTGTTTCATGATCTGTATGCGAGTATTCAAATAAGACTGTAATTTTGCCAGGTCTTTTCATTTTCATAGAATAGTTTATAGACCAGCAATTCCAGAAATTGGCTTCAAAATACTACAGCTCCTTTTCTCTGTCTCTAGGGCATGGGGCTAGTATATTTCAACATATTCTTAAAAGAATAGGAACAAACACATTTAAAGTACTATCTTGTAAATTCTTTGTCCTCTGCCTGTGCTCTCTGTTTTCATTGTTTCAAAATTACTTATCCGTAAATAGGTATTCACCTGCTTTACAAAAAGTGAAAAAGTTCCGTATTGATTAGACTCGTAGTCAATATCTTCAGGTTCATTTTTGATCAACAATGTCAGATAGAAAACAGCACTGTATTTAGAAGGAAAAGTAAAATAAATAAATAAATACATTGCTGTAATTAGAAGTAAAAAAAAAAGGGGGGGGAGGGTGAGAAAAAAAGGTATTAAGATAATATTAAATGTCTAATCTATTATCCCCAGAGTTGATGACTCACCAAGCAGTTTCAATTTAAAAGCCAGATTTGCAAATGAAACAGAAATCCTTGTTCAAGGGACTGTTGATTAATTAGGCATCAGACATAAAACTTATACACCAGGTTTGGGAGCAAGAATCAGAACTTGGAGCTCCTTTGCTGATTCTACAGGGCCTCACTTCCACAAGGAAAGGAAGAGAATTTCCAAGCCTCATGGTAGCTGTCATCTACTTATGCGAAGTAATGTCTAGGAGCATATATATTTGAATTCCCTTAAAAAAAGGAAGATACTGAACCTTGTTCTTGCACTTTCTGCATGAATCCTTTGATAAGAAGACTGTTACATCCTCAGTGGATGACAGCATCATTCCTGAACATTGTGTGATTCCTGTGAGACCTAGATTTTGAAGTCACCACTGCTCTCATAATTTCCTGTTTCCTACCTATCACTTCACCAAGCCAGTCAGCTCCATGCAGCCACGTTCCCCAGCAGAGCAGGTGATTGTGGTATACAGTGGGGTGGCTGAGCACGGGAAACCCACCAGGAACTATCATGTCAGCTATCACAAGAGCACTGACAAGGTGTGGGCAGGGCTTGGAGTAACTGTGGCCAGCCCCTACTCCCACAGAATGCAGCCCTAGGGAGTGACCAAGAGGTCTGTGGACAGGACAGGCAAACAGGGTGTGGTATGCTGACATGCTGGAGGGAAGGGATGCCATCCAGAGGGATCATGACATGCTTGAGAGGTGGGCCAGTGCCAAACTCATGAAGTTCAACAAGGCCAAGAGCAAGGTCCTGCACCTGAGTCAGGACAATCTCAAGCACAAAAACAGGCTGGGTGGAGAATGAATTGAGAGCAACCTTCAGAAGAAGGACTTGGGGGCATTGGTCAATGAAAAGCTCAACAGGAGCCTGCCATGTGCACTTGTAGCCCAGAAAACCAACCGTATCCTGGGCTGCATCAAAAGGAGTGTAACCAGCAGGTAAAGGGAGGCGACTCTCACCCTCTATTCTGCTCTTGTGGGACCCCATGTGGAGTGCTGTATTCACCTCTAAGGCCCCCAACACAAGAGGAATATGGATGGGCTTGAGCGAGTCCAGAGGAGGCCAGAAAGATGACCTGAGGGTTGAAGCACTTCTCCTATGAAGACAGGCTGAGAGAGTTGGGCTTGCTCAGCCTTGAGAAGGTCAGGGGAGACCTTAGGGCATTTTTCCATTATCTAAAGGGGACCTACAAGAAATCTAAGGAGGGACGTTTTACAAGGGCATGGAGTAACAGGACAAGGGGGAATGGCTTTAAACTGAAAGAGGGTAGATTTAGATTAGATACTAGGAAAAAATTATTTTCTGTGAGGGAGGTGAGACACTGGAACAGAGGAGTTTTGGCTGCCCCATACTTGGCAGTGTTGAAGGCCAGGTTGGATAGGGCTTTGACCAGCCTAGTCCAATGGAAGGTCTCCCTTCCCATGGCAGTGCAGTTGGAACTAGATGACCTTTAAGATCCCTTTATTCTCAAGCCACTCTATGATACATGTGGGAAACTGCTAAATGATGTGCTAACTTCTGGTGGACCCCTGGTCAGCGTTCAGCAGCTTTGGATTCAGATCTGTGTTGCTGTTATTTATAAAAGCCTGTGTGTCTAGCTTTGGAGACTGGATCATGCTCCAAATTCCAGGCTGAGTGGTGATGTCTAACTTTTATGTATTCAGTTCTTTGTATCTGGACTTCTGTTACTATGTAGTCTGTGCTGCAAGATTATTTATGGAAAAATTTATATTAGAATTAAAGAGTTAGGAAAAAGTTTTGCAGCTTCATTCTCTGATCAGAGCGATCTCACCTTGCATTTTATAGCAAACCCTATGAAAAATTCCTGTTAAAATTGGGGGGTGAGATGGCAGAACAGGCCACATTGCAACAAGCCTTTAAATACCTCCAAATCTCCACTAGACAAATGTTATACTGCTATACTGGCTGTATAAATGGCACTGACAAATGCTTATGTTTCAGTTCTTATCACCTTTTATTGTTTATAAAACTCTTGCTGATAAAATGTAATGACCCTTTCCAATGCATTTTTATCTCTTCACATACACTCTACCAGTCAGCCACCAACACACAAAATAATTCAGTTTTCTCAGTTTTCTATGACTCTAGCCACGTGGGAGCTGGATGAAAATAGTCTTCAATCCCTCATTTTAGATAGAAACATCAAAACACAGTAGGTTCTGGCTTATATGTTAATAAGATTGACCTGTTTATTTCTTGCTAACATTTATTTTTGCATCCATTTCAGAGGGTGCCAGAAGTTCCCATAATAGTGAGCTAAGTATAGAAAGAAACTAACACACTATACAGATATGGACAAACATTAGTTCTAGAGGAAACACTTTAAATATTATTGCCTTTTACAGAGAAGCATGTAAATTTATTAGGAAAATACAAAAGTACAATTTCTGGGTATACTTTTGATCATTCAAAACCCTATGTCTGATTTCTTTTGCAGTTGAAACCCTAAAAGCATCATATAAGTAACAATGAAAATATTCTTCAAACAGTTGAGGGATGTATCTAGTTTGGTTTTTTTTTTTTCACTAAGGATTACAATATTTAGAATGTGAAGATCATTTACAAGGAATTCTAACTTTCAAAGTAAGTTAAGATTTCAGGCAAACTTTTTGCCTGTTAATTTTCAAAATGCATAAAATTTCACTGTTTTAGTTAATATTAATTGAAAATCTATTTATAATTGGTTTATGCTGTGAAGTGCTGCTACGGCAGCTGGTAATGTTACATTGTGTATATATAAAATAATGTTAATTTATGCAGGCTATTTTACCATTGAAGCCCTGTAACTGAATATATTTATATCCCAATGAGTTCTGTTTTTTCCCCTTACATATTTAACACATTGATCATATGAGACAACTATAGCTTATATTTAAAAAGTTTTGGCATCAAGACCCAAAGCATGGATTTAAAAGATTTGATAAAGATAGTGATAACATTTCTTTTTAGCTTCTTTTTCTTCCCATGCGTGGAAGTGCAGTGGTACCTTTCCCGGTTGCTTGTGTCGCCTTTGGATAGAAATGAGAAAGTGGTGGGTTGGAATTGAAGGAGGCTGATACAGTTTGCCTATTTAACATGTAGACATTTGAAACTTCAATTTTCATTTACACTAGCTTTGAAGTTGCTCCTGTTACCAGGGAATAGGTTGATCAGCAGTTTCTGGGGGGTAAGAAGTGTTTATTCCTCCATAAGATAATGGTGACATCTTGCTTTGTAGGCCTTCTCACTTATTACTTTTGCTTCTTAGAGGTCCTGGGACTGTAACCATCTAACCTATTGTAGGCTGCAATTTTACGTGGAGTTAGGAAAGACTCTGTTGTACTCCTTTTAGCTCAGTAGGCTTTTGCACCTGGAACCCTATTGGTTGAGGGAATTGAAATTCTCATCTCAAGTGACTTCAGCATCCTCGTAACATGTTGATCTCTGAAATTATGAAGGAGACTGTATAAACATTTTAGCTCCCAAATAGTAAGACTGACATCACATGAAACTTCTAGAAAGCTGTTAGTCAGGTAGCCTGAATTTCATTCTTTATTCTCAAGTTTGTAACTGGAACTACCTACGTGACATCAAATTTGCATGTCTCTGACTAACAGTATGCTCTGGTTTCTTCCAGCTAGGTAGGTATCCTTAATGATGTTGGACCTTCTGTGTTTATCTGTATCATAGTATCTGAATTCAGTATTTTTGTAACTGTACCAAAAAAATTATTCAAAAGTTAAATATAATTTCAAGAATTAAATTCAGCTTGTGAATTTCCACTGTTTTTATCAATACCAGATGAAAAGTTGGGAATACATATTCTTAATTTACTCACTGCATTTTACAATTATTTATTGCAGTCCTGCTGTTTTGTCTGTCCTTATATGGAAGCTTTTTTACACTTCTGAATGTTCTCTTTACTTTTAAATCTTGATTAATCCACTTGAGAAAATTTACAAGAGAATTGATGCAGAATTTAAGACTGTATTAAGTATTTATACAGTAGCAAAATTAAGATTTCTATTTTGTTCTTAATTATTTTTCTAATGATTCGTAATTATTCAGGACCTTCTGGACTGCAGTAAACTATAGACTGCCATTTTCAAAGAACTGATCAAGACAATTCCACATCTTTTTTCCCAAGTATGAAGAAATAATTTATAGCCCATCACTCTATACATAGAGCTAAGATTTATTTTGCCTATATACAATGCTTTGAAGCTACTATCGCAAGTTTAGATGACATTTTATCTCACTATCACTCACTGAACTTCTGCTTAGTGCTCAAGAAGTTTCTGTTTGGCTAATAATAACTGTTCTCCATCTTTTTCTAATCCTTTTCATTAAAATATTTATTTAATATAGTATTATGGTACAGGTCTATGACTTTTGATTAGTATTGACTGGTAACTCATGTGACAAAACCCCAGTAATACTAGGACACCTGTAAGTTGCTTAAAAATGTTAAGAAAAAGCTAAAAAGCTTCTAAAGCCACTGATTAGAGAGGCTGTTGTCACACAGGCAAATAAAGAGGCCACAGATATAGTAATTGCTGTATATTTGAGAGCGATCTTAAGCTTTTTAGTAGAAATAAAATGATCTCTTTCATTCAGTTAGTCATGTGGCTTTCTTTAAAATATTGTATAAAAATGTAATGTTAACATTTAATTTACTAGAGTTATATATGAATTGGTGATTTTATGTGCAGAATATATAGTTGCACATTAGACACACTTCAAGAGGAAAGATTGCACCTGGGTGTAAATGAGGTTTAATTAGATAACATTTGTTAAACAGATGGAGATGTTAAGATTTGAGCTATTGAATGACAGTCCATTGTTTTAAGTATCTTTTCGTTAAGGGTGAACATGTTTGTTCTTAAATATAAGCTACTACAGCAGTATGTTAGTATGTCATTACATTTAAAAAGAAAACAAGAAAAAAAACCCAATTAGTAACTCAAATAGGTGACAATGAATTACACAACTCAATTGTCAAAACTCAGTTGATTAAATAGAATGATGTCTACCATGGATTTTAGCACTCAATATCTGTAGAGATTACTCTTCTTTCAACTTTTGTGTCAGTGAAGCTCTTGCACAGTCCCAGCCTTCTTGGTGTTCTAACCTTCTTGCCTAGTTCTTTCACCTTGACTTCATACCCCAAAATACTAAGTACGAACACATGCCATATTTGTAAAAGCATGAGAAATTTCTCTTTTTCTGGAATTTGTGAATCACAGTTCAGCAGGAGAGATTTGACCTCAGCACCCCCTGCAAAAAATATCTTTTTGAAGCCTGCTTAGGTTTCCTCTTTGCTATGTAATCTGACTCAATGGAAAAAGATTGTGTCATATGATGAAGAGAACTGTTTCTGTGTTTCAATCAGAGAAAAAACTCAAAGGTAGCTAGAGGAGGAAAGAAGAAGTAACTTGGGTAAATACTAATGTCTAGTCATATTAGCTACTTTGTATAACAGCAGTTTTTGTGACTGATTACAGTGATTAATTATAGTAATCAGCATGGGTATTATTGTCATTGTGAATATCAGAAAAAATGTTTAAAAATATTAGAGGTTTTGATAATTATTTGTATAAGTAATAACATTTAAAATTCTAAGTATAATTAATGCACTAAGTTATAGATTGACCAATGTATTATGTTTTGTTGGAAAGGTATTCTTTGACAAATCACACTACTACAATGAGTTTTACTGGGAGGTGGGAAAGCAGAAATGAAGATAGATAGTTAAATGAAATGAATGAAACATGTGCTTCCTTTTATTTTTTAAATGCCAGGAAGAGGTGGGTTGACAAAGCATAGGAACATCATCAATCTTGCATGCATTATAATCTGAAAGACGAAAAACAAAGCCAATTCAGATTAAAGGCCGTATCAATGTGATTTCATTGTATCAGAGCTTGGGCAGTGAAACTCAGATTCATTATGTTAGATTTTTTGAGGTTAGCAATACAGAGAGTTCCTCATAAGCATCTAAAAGTACCTCATAGGTGTCATTTGATACAGAATTGGGAAGGATGGAGGGGTATCTTCTCATGGCTTTATTATTAACACCAGCTGCAGTGGTCTAACAAGTTCAATAGGACACATTTTTATGTGACTTGTTCAAATGATCCCTTGGTCACAATTTCTTTGCGGAAAGGCCTATATGTCTGGGTTATTTTCATTTTTTTGGTATGATAGGAACTTGGTTAATGACTGAAAGCTTCAAGGCACTGTTGTGCTGTAAATACCAAGCAGCTTTTTTTCTGTGAATTGTGACCTTCGTCTCTCAGACTCAGACAACATAAAAAGAAATAATACTAAATGTTTGACTACTGTTGCTTAAGAATTGAATTAATACCTTGGAAGACAGCAACTATTGCTGATGTTAGGTCCATAGACTGCAGTTAGAACAGAGACATTTTATGCTCATTTACGCAAAAAATGTCTGCCTCATTCTGTTTTAACCTGTCTGGGATCAGGTTGTTTTGAAAAGGAAGTTCAGTATTTGCTCCTATTACATTGAGGATGTTCTTCTCTCAAGGACTATAGAGGTGCAGCTGCTCTCAATATAAATCATTGCATGGAACAGAACAATTCTATCTCAGATGGTAGAATTTACTTTTAATATGAGACAAATTGATTCACTAGAAACTACATCTGTTAGATATATTGTATTCATAACGCCAGTTAATTAAAGAGCATTCCATACACATAAAAACAGAAATGGAACTCTAATGGCTTCTCATTTAGAGTAAAAGATGGCTTCATACAATATTTTTTTCTGTTGCATATTGAAGTACCATTGTCTATAGCCATCTGAAAATCTTTTTCTAATGCCTGGTTTCTTAATATAAAATAATTTGTATCTTCATAACACAAATATTTAGACTTTCAGTCTGGTTTCTTAATTGTTAGCTGGCATAATGCAGAAGAAAACTGATGCCAACTTTTTCTTTATTAATGTTTCCACAGATTTTGATTTGTATAGTGATTGATACTTTTTTTGACTACAGTGACATCCATTTTCACAAAGATCTAACTTCTGAACAGGTAAGAATAACATTACATGCAGTAGCACATGATTTTACTGTAAATAATTATTTCAAAATAAATTTAATCACTTGCTTTGAAATCAGCCTTAATTGTTAGCTTTCAGTAACCGTTCATCTTCCTAGATTTAAATTTTAATTTTCTGAAGTCTAGAAATATAGGCATGTTGTGCAAATTAATAGCATACTGTTACTACTAAAGTCACTGCCATTTGTGGGATACTAAACTCACAGCTGTTCAAAGAGGTTGTTAGCATGACTATTCACTCTGACATATATGCATATTCAGACTATTCTATAAGGGATAATGTGTTTTTGTAGCATACGTTCAAAAAATAAAGAACTAGCTTCACTGTCCAAGGTAGTGCGTGAAGAAAGTGTTCTGTGTTACATTTATTTGGTACTATATTATGAAAATCTTTGAAATAAACACAAAATACAGGGCTTTCTCCTTTTGTAGTCTTTATTGTTATGCTTTCCAGAAAGCAGTGCTATCATACAAGATGAGAGAATGGAAGTTTCTGATTTTTACTAATTAATTATTAATTATTAGTAAAAATTAATTTTACTAATTCTGAAGAAACAAAATAGGAATTGTTCATGCAACTGTGTTTCCAACAGTTATCTAGATAAACCAGATTATTTTGCTATAAACAATTTAATATACACAATTAAATGTTATATTAGTAATAAAACATACCCACTGGTATTTTGAGATCTGAGATTTTGAAGACCTTTTGCAAATGAGGTTGTCATCATTATTTTCTTTCTACAAATAATGATAAAATTTGGAAACGGTTCATTTTTATAACAGCGAAGTAACGTGATTCAAGAACTTTGAAGAAGTTAAAACAAGATGAAAATAGGCAATAGACAAAACAAATCCAATGCCTTCAGTTTATTAGAGATGACAGAGAAATAGAGTCATTCATTACAAATAATCTAGGGACCTGTTAGAGAAGTTTAGCATGCAAAATGACATTTATTATTACTTCTGCATTGGTAAACAGATCTGCTGCATATTGCTGGTAGCATTTGCATTTATCTAAAGCACTTTGAAGAAAAGCATCCAAAGCTTTAAATGTTTCAGAAAACAATCAAATTTTTTATATTTCTTACCCAAGGTGGAGAATATTGCATGTGTAATTCTCAACTACCTTTAATATCCATGTATATTTGTATTATCTGGTATGAATACAATGTTCATAAGCTTTTAGTATTTGTGTTAAATAACTAAAGATCAAAACATCATTTAATTAGTAATGTAATATGTTAGGATAACCACAAAGAGATTGGATAATTCAATTATATTTGTAGATGAACAGATACAGAAATGCAGACATGTTGGGTGGGGGGTGGTTTACTCATAAAATATATAATCTAATACAACAGTGTGCTAAAAATCATAGAACATACACTGAAAACATGGCAACCTAATAAGTATCTGATTAAGGTCTCTTTATAAGCAAAGATCTTCTGAAATAAGTGAAGTGTACTCTGAAAGAATACCTAGTTGTGTTTATTTATTTTCTTTGCACTTATTAAAGGCATAAACTTTCCACCCTTCCTATCAATTGTTAGAAGTCTTTATAACCAAATATATATTGCAGTCTGGAAAGGAGCATATGACGCAGGAAAATTACTATAGAAAACATTGATTTCTAGCCTGTCTAAATGAATTCATTATTTTAAGCAAGTTGTATTTTTCTAATATAAACAGTTTGCAGTCTTTATTATATTGTTTAAACTAAGCTTGAACACACTTTTTCCTCTCTTAACAAGTGTGTGTTTGTGTTTTGTATACCCTTTTTATAAATAAAAAATAAATTAAAATATAATTTTTTAATGCTAGATATTCCCAAGGTTGGTTATATATAATATTAATATTAAATATTACTGGAATTACTGAGTTGAATAGTTTTATATATTATTTATTGTCTTGTAAAGACTCTACTTGATAGCTTCTACTAAAGGATTAAATATGCTATATGACCAAAATAAGACTATTATTTACTTGCTTGATGTGTACTACATCAATATGACAGAAAATACTTTGTAGCTCCAAAAAAAAAATTTATTTCTACAGTTGGCCTCCTGTGTTTTCTTCTTGAATGAATGAACTGTAGCTATGTACTCTTCCTGCAAAGCCTGACCTCATTTCCAGAGACTATACTGTTACTGTTAAGGTTTTGTTACTGTTAAGGTTTTGCTGAAAACATTCATTTGTATATGTCAATTAAATTATTTCCTATTTTTCAAGTATTTTATAGTCTTAAATTTAAACAGTGGTAGTGAAGACAAACAATAGTTTTGAATGACAATTTTCTACTCACCTCTAAAGTGGAATGAATTATTATAAAATTATGCTAAACTGGCAAAATCCTTTCCAGCAATGAGTAAAGGAAGAGAAGGAAACTTATTTATTATTTTTTATAACATCACCTTCTCCCCCAGAAAGCTAATACAAGGGAAGATAAAATACAAAAAAGACAGAGCCTTCTTTTCTAGTGTTCATATATGTAAATTAGTTTGTCCAGATGGTGCTGAATAAGTGCCTTTAGTATGCCTGCAGCATACAATGTACTCCTCATTCATCACTTTGTCTACATTGTCCATGCTATGTACCCTTCAGCTTCAGGACTAAAGCTGATGGATCCAGTTCTAGAAAAAACACAAAAAGGCATCCTGCTCTTTGAGATTCAGTGTATCCAGAAGCTCAATACTATTTCAAATTCCTGTGCCAGCTGTTTCATTCTTTCAGGTACTCTGGTTTGTTCTGTTGCCTAATAGACTGTCAACTGTATGGAAGAAAAAATAGTCTACATTAATATATCCATCTAAGGCAGTCTAGACTTTAATGGAGGTTCTTGTCCTTCCAGGAGTACCTGTGCAATATTACCAGATGTTTACATAGCTTCAAAATAGGGTGTTTCTGCACAAGATTTAGACTTCTCCCTTCCTAGATAAACAGAATATGGCAAAGTCATCACTAATATACTTGACTAGTTCTATGTATCACAATCTATTTTTCCCTCTTTATCATGTTGCTCCTATAGCCAAGAGCATTACATGATTTTTCAGTTGCCAACATGTAGACATCTTATGTCCTTTGGGATGCTCTAGGGTTGCCTGACTGGTCTATAGGTTCCAGTCCAGAAGGGTTAATAGTTCTCTAACCTACCTGTGAATACAGTGTAGTTGTCTCCAATATGACAGGTTTTCTCAAAGGACACTAATGCCTACATGTGAGCACCTGAATTCAGCCCTTGGTATCCTCAGTTCTGGTTGATGAGAAGCAAACCTGTGATACACTCCATATTCTGCAGACTTTCCTTTTATACAGTATTATTATACAACACTGTAAAATTAGCCATAGCTATACTGAAGGAAAGGACAGCTTGGAAAATGTCACATTGGACTATTATTACATGTGACGTTTTGAATTACAAAATGTAACATATTTTTAATACTAATTGCTTATGTTTTCTTAAAAGTTATCTATGCTTAGTTTTATTAAGAACAGTGAATCAAAACAGATATGTTTGAACATTTTGATCAGAAGGTAAATTTGCAGGCAAAATCTTACCTTGGAGTTAGTGTATTTAATGTAAATGAAATACTAATTTTCCATCATTATACAAGCTAGATTTAGGAAAGAAAAGAGTTTTAAAATATGTTCAAGTTTCTTAAATATTAAAAATGGAAGCATGTTGTGTCAAGAACAATAGATAATGGTCCACGGTGAAACACACGAAGATAGAAAAGTACTGTTTGTCCACTTTGGTTCCTCCCCAGAAAGTCCAGCTTTGGTTCCTCCTTGGAGAGTTCTGGTTTAGAACTCCCTGGAAAAATCCCGACCCTTTGAGACCTTTCTAGATATTGCTGGCCACTTCTTTCGATGTAGGCTGGCCCGCTATGTCAGAATGAGTGTGCATTTTTGTTAGTTTAAAAGCCCAAGCCTCATACAACGTGGAAAGGCAGAACCTTATGCCACCCAGGTCAACGTTGCCTCCGTGGGGATGCTCGCTAAGTTTGAGCCTGCCGCCTCACACTGCAATGTTTCTCAGAGCTGATTTCCTGATTGTCATTACATGGTCTTTGGGGTTGGTAAGATAACCATACAACAGAAGTATCCTTTAATGAATCTATATTTTCCTGTATTAATAAACTAGTTGTGAGTTCTCTATTTGTGTCTTGTATCTCTTACCCGGAATCCTCAAACTCTGGAATATATGTTCTGTCTTTATTTACTTCATTGTTTTCATAATCTTGCTTGTCTACAGAAGTTATAATGAACCTATTAATCTAACACACATATTATTTACCTGAGCCCTTAGAGAATAGTTGAACTATAGTAGCATTAAACATTTCAAATGAGTAATATTATCAAAACTCATTTTATTTTCATACTGCATCATAATTCTTTAAAAGAACCATGTAATATTTTCCAAATAACAATAACTAGAAAAAATATGAAAAATAAATTATTATTAAAGTATCCTAATTTTTAGAATTTGTTATAGAAGAGACATATACATGTCAGTAAACATACTATACAACTTACATACTTTGACATTTGATATGATGCAGGGAGGTACATATAAACACATGGAAAACAATTATAGCTTATAAAATATCTACTGTAAAAAATGTAATGTATGAAAGTCATTGTAAACTACTGCAGTAGAAAACACAACAAGTAGCACAGAGTTTTTTTCTTCTGTTCAAAGAAATTATATTGCTGCGGGCATTCAGGCGAGCGGGAAAGAACAACACATCTATAAGATGCAGGTTGCAGTCCGAGTTTATTGCTAACAATCCGTGCTTATATTAGGGCTTACATTGCACAATTTCTATCACGCGCCGAGGCTACATTCTTGATTGGTCGACAGTTGCTGTCCACGCGATAGATACTCCCATATGATTGGCTACTTATGCTACTAATTGATACATGATTGGTTACATGATCGGTATGTGCTTGGTCACAGCTCAAAGGTTACATTCACATCCCACCCCCCTCTGTAGTTTTCCTCTTGGTTATGTTCCAGGGGGTTTCCAGCTTGCAGCTGTGCTTCAAGGTTGCAGTTATCAGTTCCTCCCTACATATCCCGACTTCTCAGGCTCCTCTGCCAACTCCCTCAATCTCTTCTCACACACACGCGCTCTAGTAACCTTCAGCTAGGGCCTCAAAGCCTTTGGTTCACTACTGCTGGGCCTATGGTCTCATCGTGTCCATTCTCCAGCAGCCATTCCCCAACAATACCCCTCTTTTCCTTTTGTATCCGCAACATTATATGGTAGTTTTAAAGACAAAATTAAATATTTTAGATTCAGTTCTTGAAGTTGTGAGATATATTATACATTGCCTTTAAAGAAATAAGAAATAACATACTGTATTGATAAAGAAGTGGATACAGGCCCTGCAATAATCTACTTATTCTCAGCCAGTATTTGCAAAAGAAACCAGGGGACTTGTGTTCCTCCTGCAATTTATGTCATCTGATTCTGCTTCAGCCGTCTTTTCTTCTTTCTAAAGTACTCTTAGTTCTATACTTTTAATCATAGTCAGCTCCTCTTCATAGTCTTTAAGCCCTTGTGCCCCACTACCTGCCTTATAGGTCCTGCTACACTTTTTCTGAACTTTCGAAAAGTACTGGGTAGCTTGTCATAAGGAGGACTTCTTGGTTTGTGTGTAGTATAATCTTCTGCTCTTCTCTAGAGTTTCTAATGTTCAAAGCCCTTTAGATGTACTTTCTGTATGATTATTTCTCCCATTAGCTGAAAATGCCTCTTCCACCAAGAGAGAGAATTTGAACATATTCCTTGGGGACCAAAGAAATTTTGTAAAAACAGATGTTGGACAACAAACTTTCTTTTTGATCCCATACATAACACCACAGGAACATATTCCTTTATCATTTTCCATATGTAAGATTTAAAAAGTGACTCAGAAAACATGAAAAAAAATAATCACAACTTCTAGATAAAATCCTAAATGTAATTTTCTTTTTTTCTAATGGTGTATTTGCAAAAAGGAAGAGCTTGCTAGACTTACTTTTATGGGCGGTTATAGCAAATGCATAAAATAACATAAACTTTGAGGATTATTAAAAAGATTTGCATGAAGAAATGAATAGAGAAATTAATTCCATTATGTACCTACTTAAGTTATAATGCTGATTCTACTAGAAACTGGACGCAACTTTGAATAATACATTATCTTAATATTATAGATTTTTCATTATTGAGTGCCTGTTCAGTGTTACATCATTGATTGTACATTCTCAAAAGCAACATTATGTTACTTTTCTTACTGGATATTGAATACCAAATTCCTTTAGTATACCCACACTAGTGAGAAAAAGACCAGCAGCAACCTGGATTTAATTTTGATCCTTTACTTCCCCCTGGCCATTATGAAATCAGGAACATTTTATGCCACTAAAAATAAAACAGAGATTTTGTATGTTCTTTTTTTGTGCACTCTAATTTTTTTTTTTTTATAGTTTTAACATTATTCTGTATCATTAATAAACAATACTTTCAAACTTGTCTATTATTTACAAATTCAAGTAACAGATTAGTACATAAAGCTGTGGTTTCACAAAAAAATAATATACATATCCTAGTTGAGTTCTAGCATTGTTTTGTACCCAGACTTCCTAAATAACTTTTGCTATGTATAAAACATATACCATGCAGTTAATGTCAACTGTTGTCCCACTATTTTTTTTGGTGTGCTGAAGTTAAGTGCTCTCGCAGCCTAGAAAGCCAACTGTATCCTGGGCTACATCAAAAGAAGCATTACCAGCAGGTCAAGGGACGTGATCCTGCCACTCTGCTCTTGTGAGACCTCACTTGGAGTATTGTGTGCAGTTCTGGTGTCTTCAACATAAAAAGGACATGAAACTGTTGGAACAAGTCCAAAGGAGGGCCACGAGGATGATCATGGGACTGGAGCACCTCCCATATGACGATAGGCTGAGAAAGTTGGGGCAGTTCAGCCTGGAGAAGGGAAGGCTGTGTGGAGACCTCATAGCAGCCTTCCAGTATCTGAAGGGGGCCTATAGGGATGCTGGGGAGGGACTCTTCATGAGGAACTGTAGTGAGAGGACAAGGGGTAACAGGTTCAAACTTAAACAGGGGAAGTTTAGATTGGATATGAGGAAAAATTTCTTTCCTGTAAGGGTGGTGAGGCACTGGAATGGGTTTCCCAGGGAGGGAAGTTGTGAATGCTCCATTGCTGGTGGTGTTCAATGCCAGGTTGGACATAGCCTTGGGTGACATGGTTTAGTGGGAAGTGTCCCTGTCCATGGCCGGGGGGTTGGAACTAGATGATGTTGAGGTCCTTTCCAACCCTAACTATTCTATGATTCTATGATTATATGGAACAGTTCTATATTATGACTCTAAGTAGAAACACCAAAACCTAGACTTTGCTAAATGCAAATACTCTATTGTTTTCCAAAATTCATCCACTAATGTCAGGTTTGTTCAGTTTGCTTTTTCTTTAAAATCAGTATAGATATTAGAAAAGTTCAAAGAAACTCTTTAGTCTGAAGAGCAAGATTTCTGTTATTTTCCAAAGAGGACAGTAAAGTGCCATAAAAAACCTTTCAAATGGAAGAAAATGTAAGCTTCATGAGAAAGGTAACAGATAATAGTATTTATCAATAGAAAATAAAGCTATTTTGTTATACCCTAAATTACATACAGTTCATCACTGTGTTTATTTAAGTAAGGAACAGCAAAGGTATTGTTTTGACTGATAAATCTTTATCTGCAACATAGTTCTTGATTTTGTGTTCTTAATTAAGGTAAGAATTGCAAGTATTGAATAGCTTTCTACTGTTTCTTTTTACTCAAGTGTATTTCTTTACCGTTAAAACTAAATCCAGATGATGAAAAACAAGCTAGAAGAAAGCAATTTCTGTTTTAACGATTTCTGTATTAACTCCACTGCTGTTACTGTTGGTATTAAGACAGATGAATACACATCCTACATGTGACTCTCAGAGGTTTCGTACATAAAATGTACCCAATTAAGTCATTAAGTTAGATGAAATTCTTACTGTGTAATGACTGATTTTGTAAATCAAGGTTTGAAGTTAGTTTGTAAGTTGCAGCAAAAGGTTTAACTAGGTTTGCTTTTGCAATTAAAAAGGCTTCTCATTCATTTCAAGAATCTTTTAACCATTCCCAAGGTAGTTCAGAATTCCCTGTGATCTAAGAAATCAATGCATAGTTTAATAGAGACAATACCCATTGACTGAGGAACTCAGATTCCTTGGTAATTAGATGATCAAGGCTTTTACTTATAAGACTAATTTTTAGCTTGTGCTAATTTGTGTCCATATAAATTAATGCAGAATGCAAAGGATTTATACTTACAGGGCATTTGTGATTTACCAGATAAAATAATTGTCAAAAAACAATTATCTAAAAAAAAAAAAAAAGAAAAGGGAAAAAAAGAACTGAAGTCACCATCAACATCATTCTATTATATCAATGCCTTTAAGATCATGCCCCAGTTTCTGATATCATAAAATAATGCTTAAAACATTAAATTTTCAACTTCACATTCAGCTTGGAAACATAATTATAATCATATCAACAAACTTACGTAAGAGTAGGTAGATTCAGTCATGACTCTCTGAAGTGAAATTCCTCTCAACTTCTGTGTCAAACCATGCTTAAAGTCTTCCATGTTTGTGTGGGGAAAGAAAGTGAGGATTTCCAGCTTTGGTCTGTGACATTTTTGGCTCTTCTTTCTTCTAAGAATTATTAAAATTTAAAAAAAAAAAAGAAAACAACCAAAAAGCCAAACCTAATAAAAAAGACTCACTCATGTACAGTATTGCCACAAATTAATCATTATATAGGAAATAAAGAAGTCAGATTTCTATATAAGCTAGAGCAAATTAGTAGCTTTCTTCTATAACTGAAAACCAAACAAAGCTTGAAAGGGTGTTAAAAGCTGCCTAAGGGACAGTGACCTATCTCAGATGAGCGTTACAGTACTGCATAGCTGAGATTTTCTTTTTTCCATCTTTGTCAGTAATTTTCTGTAGCACAATTAATTCAGGAGAAAGCTAAGAAAGCCAGGAAATAACACCAGTTCTGAGCCCATATCTTTTTCTGTCTTGACCACTTGCGCTAAAAACTAGCCTGACAAACAAGGTAAAAATGCTTTCAGTTGCCCAGACAAACCTAAAAGGAACATTTTCAACTAATTCTGCAAAAAAAGTCTTTTTAGTATCCACTACAAAACACCCTTGGTTTCTGGAATCGGTTACTGCAGGTTTTGCTAGAGCAGCTGTGAAGATTTAACTTCTCAGCAGACTCTTCCTTTTTAGGAATTCAGTGTTGCTTGACTGGCAACTAAATATCCAGGGCTCACATAACTTATACCAATTGAAAATATGAAATAGACTTTTAGATGTATATATACATATACATGCAAAGTTAATTAATGCAATAATGTATAACTTTTGTGAGTGTTTTTCTACACACACATTTTATTTATACATTTGAACAAACAGGGGAGAATAGATACTTTACATCACATTGACTTCTATTATTTTTCGGTTAGCTTTTGACTTACCCTATAAACTTTTTCTTTGTCTTCAAATCTCCTTGGAAAAATTTCCGTAAATACAGTGAGTTCATAAGGGTAAGAGTATGATCTATTCCTTGTCCTTGAATTACCACTTCCATTCTTTGTTTTTACTTGCCAACACTAGAAATTTCTTTTTTCAGATATCACTATCATTCTTCTGATGGTACTATGCATTTTAATATTTATGAAGAGTCACAAAACCTCAGTTTTGTAAGAAATTACAAAAAAGATACTTTGTACTGATCAGTAAAGACTGAATTGTAGCATCGATACTTCTAATGAATAAGCTGTTACTACAGATGCCGAAAGAATCAGTTTCTGTGAGACCTCTAACATAGCTGAACACTGTTCAAATGGCTAAACATTGCACAGCTACAACCTACGTTGTTTCCTGCTTCAGAGGAAGAACACTCCCTACTTCTGAGCTGCTCAGCAAGCACAGGACTTTTCCAGACCAGCCATTATGAAATATCCCATGGCTTCTTTTTCTTCTCTTTTTAAAGAAAACGTTTCTTCTACACTGAATCTCTTTGAAGTTTGTCCCCACTATTTTTTCTTTTTTTTTTTTTTTTTTTTTTTTTTCTGTTTATCTCTCAAGGCTGATTACTCTGGCTTTCCTGCCAGAAAGTGGTTTTCTATAGCATTTAACAGCACTTTTAGATCAACTCCATCTTCACTTACCTCCGAAGGCTTAAGGTTAGGCCTTCTGGGTTTACCTGTATGAGTTCGCAGCCTTTAGCACCTGAAACAGATAAGGAATGTTTGTTCTTTATACAGA
Organism: Ara ararauna; assembly: GCA_028858755.1. Taxonomy (NCBI): domain Eukaryota; kingdom Metazoa; phylum Chordata; class Aves; order Psittaciformes; family Psittacidae; genus Ara; species Ara ararauna. The sequence continues at coordinate 43,049,610 of CM054379.1, read as the reverse complement.
TCTAGTTCTAACAGAAGGTTATTGCTACAGGAGTAAAAAAAAAAACCCAAACAACAAAACACTGAAAGACTGAGTTCTGAGTTCAGTCATGGTAGATAAAAGAACTGACTTTCAGAAAATTTGCTCAGAATTTTGGTCACCCACCCCCCAAATACTCAATGTCTTTTGGAATTTAATACCTGAATTTATCTTGTCTATAAAAAGACACATTTAGTATTTTAAATCTGTATCTGTCTTTGGCGAACTCATAGTTCTGTTGGACTACACTTGTTTAAGGCAAATCAGCATTAAACTGTGGCATTGATCTAAAACCATCGTGGCTGGAAATAACTATTCATTTATTATTTTAAATAGTGCTATAATTTATTTTAACTGTTTTTTTCCACTTTATTTGCCTTTTAGTAGCAGAACACAGAAAGTAAGAGGAGAAATTCTCCCAAATCAGAGACGTTGTCTTTTTGTTTCAAACTAAGGAAAAATCATTAATGAACATAAGCTGATAGTTTTAGAATTTAGAGCGTTATGTAGCCTCTGTAGCTGTACAATAAACTTCTCTGAACTTCTAGTATACATATTAATATGCATACACCATACAGAAAAACCCACTGTCATAAGACTGCTACATCAAGCACTGCAGGATTTGAAAATGACTGGTTTGCAGCTGTTTAAAATCTTCATTCAGTTCCCTCATGTTCATTTGATGGTAGGCTATTCAGTTGCGTGATCACTTTCTATTTTTCCACAGTGAAGACCTGGACATACTTACGGCACAGAAGGCAACAATGCATCCTTTTGCATCAATTTTCCTTTTATGTGTACATGTAATTTTTCATGTGTCAATCAAAATTCCAAAGATAAGAGTGATAATGGCATTACATTGTTATGAGGAAGTAAAAAATACATAATAGTTGCAGTGAATCAGTATACAATAAATGTCACAAAAAAAGCACTCTATAATTTTGAAGATCTGAATAAAATAAAATGGGATTAAATATAAAGTTTAGGTTATGCTCTTCAGAGCAGATCATGTGAAATTTTGTTATAAACAGAAAATTCATTATTGGCAACAATACCTGATTGTGCTAGTCAATTTGATGATGATGATGACTATGATTCACTACTATAATATCATAGAATCATAGAATCATAGAATAGTTAGGGTTAGAAAGGACCTTAAGATCATCTAGTTCCAACCCCCCTGCATGGGCAAGGACACCTCCCACTAAACCATGCCACCCAAAGCTCTGTCCAACCTGGCCTTGAACACTGCCAGTGATGGAGCATTCACAACTTCCCTGGGCAACCCATTCCAGTGCCTCACCACCCTTACAGTAAAGAATTTCTTCACATAAAGTAAAATAATTTGATGATACAGGAAATGAAGTGTTTCCTGCTATTTGGAGCAAATTCAGACAAAGCCTTATATGATTTTATCATATAAGGGGTAATTAAGGTTTCCTCTGTTATCATATAATCTTTTACATTTGAACTGTGAACCTAAACCTAAAAGAAATATTCAAAATTGTATATTTAGATGGTCAAGCATCTGGTGCTACCATTTTATGAGGAAAGAAGACTGTGCATTTTGGATTTGTTTTTTTTTTTTTGTTTGGTTGGGTTTCTTTGACTTGTAATATTGCCATTGCCCCTAATTACAGCAAAGCAGGAACAATAACTTTGAGAATCACTAGTAAAGTACATTAGAAAATAAGTTGGAGACATTCTAGGAAGCAGAACAACAGTGGGTCTTACCTTCACTTTTGACTACTGTGTTAATTTGATTAAAATTTACTTATGAAAATGAGGATCTGATATGCAAGAAAATCCAATTAGAGGAAACAGTAAGATCAGAAAATTTGCCCTCATATTAATGCATAATTGTCAGCAGCACCTCACTTATTGAGGAACAATTGTTTTACAGTAATTTTCCTCCTGTGAGCCCTTCCAATAGAAAACAGTTTTCAGGAAACACTTTGGCTTTTATTAGGAAGTAGTAGCAACTGAGGTTTTTTCTTCATTTTTCTTTAAAATGGTGTTTTGCATGCCAGCAGGCATTTATTATTATATTTTTTAATCACTGGAATGTCAAGTGTTGTGGTTTTATATACCCGTTATGATATTCAACACTGTTCTCATGAGGAACTTCATGTGGGAGCAGAAGAACAACTTCTTAATGTTTAGATGCACAGATCACGCCTCAGGAGGTTCAGTGCCATAATGCATGATGTTTTCAAAAGATGGAGAAACACTTTGATGTTTAAAATGATCTGTGAACAAAATGAGATAAATAATTTAAAATATCTTATATTTTTATCTGAGAAGCATACAATAAATTTAAAATAATTTACTATGCCATAGGAAGAGAATTATCTTAACATTTGTCAGTGTTACATCGCTTGTTCTGGTTGCCTCAGATTCCAAGAATGTAAGAACAGACTACTGTCGCCAGCCAAGAGACACAAAAGAACAAGACAGTTTTAATTAGCATAGCTTGCAGCACTCATAATACAGAAGCTTATCAAGTATTTTTAGATGACCCAGAAAAAATAACTCTTCTTCAAAATACGAAAGAAGGTAACAATATAGAATATAATATATTTTATCATTTCAGTTCCTTTTCTAAGGAATAAGTCAAGCTATTTTTCTCTAGAAACTTTATATTTGTTAACCAACGGAAGTATTGTGGGTTACACTGTACACCTACATAAGTAACCTTTCAAAAAAATGAAAGAAGCAGATTAAGTATATATGATCCTTCAAAGCTATGACAAGAGCTAGATATACCTTCTTTAATTTCTTGTTTATAAATAATACTTCTTATTTATGCATAAGTTCTTCCTAAGAGACATTCTTCTTGTGAGGTACTTACTCTGTCAGAATTGTAAGCTTATACAAAACTGTAATTATTTATTATCAAAATATAAAAGATAATGATGGATTCCTCTACAGAATATATTCTTTTAAGATGACTATAAGGTCCTAGTATAATTTCTGTTGTTTTCCTCTGAAATATTGGACAAAAATGTGATATGGGAAAAAGAAAATTCCAATTATACAGTGTTTTATAGCTTTTACTTTTGTATTTTTAAAAGGTAAAAGACACTTTCTAATAAGCTTTATAAATATTGCTATCATCCAAAATTGGTGGCTTGACATGTTTCAGTCAGTCTTCAAAAAAAAAAAAAAACCCAGTTAAAAAATTTTCTTTACTCACGAGAGAATAATGCAGAGACATCTTCTCATAAAATATAAAGGAAAGTATACATCCATATTAAATAATAATTGTTATACTTTTACTCATTAATTGCACCCTGTTGAATAGAATAAGAAAGCTTTTTCTGAAATTTTCAGAGGAGGAAAGAATCAGGCATTCTATATTTAGTTAATTCAGCAGCTATAACTCATTCAGAATCTTTAAATATTTTGACTTTTCTGTAGAGCTGGATACTATTTTTTTATTTTGCCAAATACCCCAAACCTCACAAGAATTAACATGCACATTAGACTTTCCTCAGTACTTTCATTTCATCTGTCTATTTTCAGGGGTCTTTTGATATATATTAATTAATACTTTAATACCACAGGTACCTGAGACCAGGAAATTTTGGACTTTGGTGCAGTATGCCTACTGAGCAATATACATGCATCCCTTTTTCCTCTCCTGAAACAAAAAGGAGCTGACATGATGCATGGGATCTGAAGATCCTAGCAAAAGCGATCCTATCTGAATGCCATATTGACACTACTGATCCTCCCTATGAACATCTCCTTGGATCCCTGGACTCTCAGGTTCAAGCAGAGAGAAGAACTCCTGGATACAAACAGGATACTCCCAGGAGCTCCTGGTCTCCAGTAACCCATGAATGAGCCTTGAAGAGCCAGCATAGAATAGGCAATGCTTTTCATTCTTCAGCAGGTTAGTAAGATTGCTACAAAAAAATTCTCAGAGTTACTGAAAGATAACTCACTCTGTCTAAAATATTTCATGATGACAGCAGGAAAAGCTGCTTTTCCATCAGAAAGCTTGGAACTAGCTCTAATCTGACATTTAGTGTGACTTAGATATGACAGACACATAAGAAAGTCTTAGGTAGCACTCAGGTAGGATTTCTGCAGCATTGACCATGGGTTGGATCATATTAAACAGTACCCTCTGGGTTCAACTTTGAATTAACTTGTTTGTCTCTATCAGTAAAATATACCTGCAGCATAGTGTGAAACAATGAAGAATTTTTGTCAATATTTAAATGCAGAGAATGAAAACATTTACTAGCTGTAAGGATGTTTTGTTGCCTTTTCACCTGCATCTGTACAGCAGTTAGCTGTAAAAAGTTGTTTTGCAGAATTCAGAGAGGAAAAAATATTATCAAGAGTGAATAGCTTCAACTATCTAAACCATATCTCTTGGGGTCTGACTCTTAACCATAATTCTCTCATTTCCTTACAGCTTAGCATTTATGAGGATAAGTTATGTTTCTTTTCTTTTTCAAAATCTACTGGTTAGTGTCACCTTTGCCAAAAAGACATTATCTCCTAAGTAATTCTTGTATATCATCAAAAAAGTGCGAATTGCATTTCCTCAAATGTATCCCTAACTACCAGTATATCAGCAGTCCGTAACTCTTCTCCTGCTGACACAGACTGAAACATTAAGGTCATCATTTTTGTTTTAAGACACTATACTTTATATCATGCACACAAAATAATAATCAGCCATTATGTTCCATAGAATATAGTATCAGGAAAACCTAGAAAGTGTTGTCCTGGAGTAATTTCTTAAGTGGAAGTTGTATGTTACAGTATGAGAAAGAAACCCCAAAACAAAACAGAAAAACAAACCCAACACCCTGAAAATTGTGGGGAAAGTTATTTCAGAAATGTTGGCTCACTCTTTCACCTAAAGAAGAACACCAGCAAAGTTGGTAACTGACAGATTAAAATCCTAACAGGACTGGATTTTCTGGGCTGCAGCTCCTAAAAGCACTTCAGCAAGTAAAACAGTCAATCTGTCTGGGCTACACTCTGTTGTGCCTCTTGAAGTCCCACTTTCAAGCAACTAAAATGTTTCTAACTAAATATTTCAGAATTAAGCAATTAGCAGGTTTTAACAGCACATAATGTTTCATAAAAATTTTGAACAGCTCTATTCATAGGCAGAACTGGGCTCAAATACCATAGTATCATAGAACAGTTTGGGTTGGAAGAGACCTTTAAAAGACATCTAGTGCAACCCCCCTGCAATGAACAGGGACATCTTCAACTAGAAAGGTTGCCCAGAAGCACATCTAGCCTGGCCTTGAATGTCTCGAGGGATGGCACATCTACCACTTCTCCAGGCAACCTGTTCCAGTATTTTACCACCCTCATAGTAAATAATTTTTTCCTCACATCCAGCCTGAATCTTCCCTCTTTTAGTTTAAAACTAGTACCTATTGTCCTATCACAACAGGCCCTGCTAAAAAGTCTTTCCCCATCTTTCTTATAGGCCCCTTTTAGGAACTGAAAGGCCACAATAAGGTCTCCCCAGAGTCTTCTCCGGGCTGAACAACCCCAACTCTCTCAGCGTTTCCTCATACGAAAGATGCACATAGAAACACCTCATAGGATGTTCTATCCCTCTGATAATATTTGTGGCCTTTCTCTGGACCCTTTCCAACTGGTTCATACTTTTCCTGTGCTAAGGACTCCAGAGCTGGATGCAGTACTCCCAGGTGGGGTCACACCAGGCAGAATCACCTCCCCCAGCCTACTGGCCATGCACTTTTGGATGCAGCCCAAGATATGATTTGCATTCTGGGCTGTGAGTGCACATTGCCAGCTCACATCCAATCCATCATCCACCAGTACCTCCAAATCCTCCTCAGGGGTACTCTCAATCCCTTCATCCCCACCCAGCATTGATATGGGGGTTACCTTGACTCAGCTGCAGGTTTAACTTGGTCCTGTTGAACCTCATGAGGTTCACATGGGCCCACCTCTTGAGCCTATCCAAGTCCCTCTGGATAGCTTCCTGTCCCTCTGCCATGTCAACTGCACCACTCAGCTTTGTGTCATCTGCAAACCTGATGATCATAGAATCAGAATAGTAAGGGTTGGAAAGGACCTTAACATCATCTAGTTCCAACCCCCCTGCCAGGGGCAGGGACATCGCCCACTAAACCATGTCACTCGAGGCTCTGTCCAGCCCGGCCTTGAACACCACCAGCGATGGAGCATTCACAACTTCCCTGGGAAACCCATTCCAGTGCCTCACCACCCTTACCGTAAAGAATTTCTTCCTCATATCCAATCTAAACTTCCCCTGTTTAAGTTTGAACCTGTTACCCCTTGTCCTCTCACTACAGTTCCTCATGAAGAGTCCCTCCCCAGCATCCTTATAGGCCCTCTTCAGATACTGGAAGGCTGCTCTGAGGACTCCAGGCATGATGATGCACTCAAATCCCACTGTCTGTTGTTGATGAAGATTTTGAACAGTACCAGTCCCAGTATGGACCCCTGGGGGAAGAATATCTAATTTTTCTTACTTAAGTGATTTTGTTATGCATGCCAGGGTTATGATAGCTTTTAACACACAGGACAACGAGTGCTGTTGAGTACTTGTAGTTTAGGAAATGTACAGGAAACTTAAAGCATCATCTGTGCAGAACAAATTTCAAATGAGTGATGAAGAGCCATTGTCTATATTTTATTCTTAATTTGAATTAATATTTCAGCTATATGTTTAGATAGCAGCATAATATTTTTTCAATTCACAGATATTTTAGAACCATTTGTCTCTTGTGTGATTTTTCTTATATATTCAAATTTGTTCTTATGTATTGAGAATCACACCATTCTGAAGTCCTCTTCTTCACTCTTTCATAATAAATGAGTTCCTATCTTGCCTGTTCATACATTTAAATTAATCAGTTTAAACTTTCATTTATTATTACAGTTAGCAACTGATCAAGAAACCTGCAGATTAAGTCAACACTAAAATTACAAAAAGTATATTACTTATATTCATACATTTGCATACTTTTTAGTAGAGTTTTGAAGTTCCATTTTATCAATATTTGAATTATTCAGGTAATATTTTAATGTGGAGAATAACGAATCTAGTCTGCTTGAAAGCTTTGCTGTTTTTCAAGTCATTTTCTAGCATCTGCTAAAGGTTACTACCTTTTTCTACAAAGCTTGGCTTTCTTTAATTATACTGTGTGGTTTTGCTAACAAATATAAATGCAAGAGCTAAACAAAATAAGGCTGATGAGATAAACAATGACTACCTAATGTTGTGTTTTCTGGTGGATATCAGCTAATGTTTCATGAGGATGTTTTTTTTTTTTTTGTTTTCATCTTTGTAATGACTGATAGTGAAGCATTGTCCATTTCTAATGTAGTGAGGTTTGTGTTTTCCATTGAGGTTTATTTTGGGTTTTGTCTTGGTTTTTTTTTTTCATATCAAGCAAACTGAAACTGAAACACACAAACATCACGACTTTTCTTAACTTCTCAATCAAAGAGGATTGTTGATATGAAAATAGTCAAATCAGATCAATTGGTTACAAGTTGTGGTACAGGGATGGCATTAGAGATAGTCAAAATGACCAGTGTTGTATTTCTGCAGGACTTCAAATTTAGAGAGATTCAAATACTGAAAAAAAAAACCCCACCTCATCCATGGAAAATTGATATAGCTCAATTGTTTTACTAGTGTAGCTATTTCACATCTCATATTTCTGGAAGATGCCTATGCATAAAGGTAATTATCTTACTTGTGACTGCAAGGCTAAAGTTGCAGTTAAAAAATTTTTTTTAGAAGTTACTGGTTATAATAACAATAGACAATACTCGATAATTGAGAAATTACAATATATTATGCTATTTAAGTCATAGCTCCAATTCTTCGCGACCCCCTACCTTCCCTCCTTTGCTGTACTGTCTTATCAAACAGTTTGTGCACTAAGAATGCCCCTTAAAGCAGCTGGAGATACATTGCATGAATTAATAGAACTATTTCTTTTTTTTATTGTCCGTAATTACTATTCTCATTTTTTGTCTCCATATACAGTTCAATGTAAAAGATTGCTTCCAAGATGTCATGGGTTCAGGAGCAGCACTCATTTTTCTCCTTCTTGGTAGCTGATGCAGCGCTGTGTTTTTGATTTTGGGCCTGGGAACAGCACTGATAACACCAGTGTTTCAGTTACTGATTGGTAATGTTTTGGTCTGACCAAGGACTTTCTGAGTCTCATGTTCTGCCAGGGAGGAGGGGAAGCCGGGAGGAAGCAGAGACAGGACACCTGACCCAAACTGACCAAAGAGGTTATTCCATACCACAGCATGTCATGCCCAGGATGTAAAAAACGGAGAACAGAGACCCAGAAGGGTGGGGGTTCACTGCGTGGTTGGGCTTGGTATTGGGTGGTGAGCAATTGTACTCTTTCCTTGTATTTGCCTTGTCATTATTATTATTGGTGGTAGTAGTAGTGGTCTTGTGTTATATTTAGTTACTAAACTGTTCTTATCTCAACCTGTGGGAGTTGCATTCTTTTGATTCTCCTCCCCATCCACCCGGGAGCAGGGGGAAGAAAGAGAGGGGAGTGAGTGAGAGAACAGGCTGCATGATTTACAGCTTAAACCACGACACAAGATGATTCAGAAATAATTTGTATCATGCAACCAAAGTGTAAGAATAGCTTTTCTAGTATAATTGGGAAATATTATTTTTTTAAGACAATAGAGGACCTGCCACAGTAAGATAGTGTTTTCAGCAAGTATTTAGAAACTTAGCTGAGAAGGGAGCTCCAGGGTATCAGAACTAAAATCTGTGTGATTGCAGTGATCATAGCTCAAAATATTCCAATTTAAAATAGTTGGATTTTCCTTTATATTTATTTATTTTTTATGCTTCTTTCTTGTGCTTGCCAACCCTATCTCTATTATAGTACTGCTTAGGATACAGTTAGTGACTATTAGGTATTTTTCTAATTTCTGGTTCAAATATTTCCACAGCTAGTGTATACCTATTAACCACATTGCCAGTATTGACTTGTGGCTTAAACAGCAATTTTTTTCTTTGCTGATGTTTATACCCTTGATTTGTCAAGGTATGTAAAGAAGTATTGTAGTCCTTCTCTGTCTGCCTTCTGCAAGATTGCTTATGATACAGACATAGAATTTTGCTTCCTAGCTTCTAGCAAAATAATAGTTTCTTGGTTAATGCAAATACTAATGACCAGCCCATACATTTCATGTCTATAGTAAGCTGCTTCTAAAACTTCAATTCTAACTCCTGACTTTATATTAGAAATACTATGCTAGACCGAACACGCCATGTTTTTTCCATTTCCTTTCCTGAGATCAGCTCCCTACTTGCTTTATCATTGTCATTGTTCGTCAGCATCTTTTGTAGTTTGATGCTATTGGTCTTGAACACGAGGAAAAAGAATTGTGTTCAGCATTTCAGAATATAATGAAAGTTAATTCCCTGGTTTTTATGGAGAATGTTTCAGCTGAAGTACCTTGGAAATTATTTTGCTTCCAGTGATCCACAGTGATAGTTCATTATGATTCCACGATCAATTTGTATACTCAGGCTTTTCTCCTGTTCAGCTGCTTTCAGTCAATAAACTTGTGGAAAAGTTATCTAGCTAGGAAACATCTCCAGAGAGTAATTCATTCTAATGTAAATGTCCAAGACAGAAGCCAGGCATCTTCTTTAGGCATATCTTTCTTTCTTTCTTTACATTAATGGTGGAGATCCAACAGAACTAGCTTCACCTGGAAATCTGATTTTTAGACAGTTTAAGTGAAATACAGTGCAGTGCCTTGGTCTTGTATTTTCCTTAATTTAAACATGTATATAATAGATAGTTGCAAAACAAATTACTCTTATGCTGGAGTTGAAGATATGTTTTTAGACCAATAGCAGTAATGTCTAATAGGCTCGGTTGATACGTTGGAGGGAAGGAATGCCATCCAGAGGGACCTTGACACGCCTGTGAGGTGGGCTGATGCCAACCTGATGAAGTTCAACCATGCAAAGTGCAAGGTCCTACACCTGGGTCGGAGCAATCCCAGGCACAGCTACAGGTTGGGCAGAGAAGAGATTGAGAGCAGTCCTGCGGAGAAGGACTTGGGGGTGTTGGTTGATGAGAAAATGAACATGAGCCGGCTTCAGTGTGCGCTTGCACCCAGAAAGCCAACCGTATCCTGGGCTGCATCAAAAGGATTGTCACCAGCAGGTCAAAGGAAGTGATCCTGTCCCTGTACTCTGCTCTTGTGAGACCTCACTTGGAGTATTGTGTGCAGTTGTGGTGTCCTCAACATAAAAAGGACATGGAACTGTTGGAACAAGTCCAAAGGAGGGCCACGAGGATGACCAGGGGACTGGAGCACCTCCCATATGAAGATAAGCTGAGAAAGTTGGGGCTGTTCAGCCTGGAGAAGAGAAGGCTGCGTGGAGACCTCAGAGCAGCCTTCCGGTATCTGAAGGGGGCCTATAGGGATGCTGGGGTGGGACTCTTCATGAGGAACTGTAGTGAGAGGACAAGGGGTAATGGGTTCAAACTTAAACAGGGGAAGTTTAGATTGGATATGAGGAAGAAATTCTTTCCTGTAAGGGTGGTGAGGCACTGGAATGGGTTACCCAGGGAAGTTGTGAATGCTCCATTGCTGGTGGTGTTCAAGGCCAGGTTGGACATAGCCTTGGGTGACATGGTTTAGTGGGAGCTGTCCCTGCCCCTGGCAGGGTGGTTGGAACTAGATGATCTTAAGGTCCTTTCCAACCCTAACTATTCTATGATTCTATGATTCTATGACATGATGTCTATTTAGGACTCTGATAACTTTGTAAATAAAATTTGTATTTTCCAAATTAAAAAGAGGTCACATGTCGCAATGGTTGTATATACCTGTATCTGTGTATGTAAGAAAATATTGCCTTTTTTCAGACATTCAATCATCATGTGAAACTCTTTCGCATTCTATTTAAGTTTCAAGAACATCTTTGAATATGAACATTGAAAATTTAGTATTTTATTTAGGTTTATGCTTTCAAGAATTAATACTAATAAAAGTAGTAAAGCTAATGGACATATTGAAATCACTAAATGACATGTAAAATGCTTAGTTTTCATTTTAGTTGTTTGGTGCATTGACCTGAAGAATTCAAATTTCTCACAAAACTGCAGAGTAACATGAACACTACATAAAATTTCCTTGAAATAGGTCACCAGCATTTTAAAATAAGTTTTATCACTATTCAAGCATTTCACTGATAAAGCTTTATGGACACTTAATGTGGAAAGGAAGTGTTGAGGTCTAGTGTGTCAGCACTTATTCTGAGCATTGTAGACATTTTACAGATTATTAGAGCATTATCGAGAAGCAGCTGGAACTCTTATGACTTTGACAATCTCCACAGATGTTCTTAAAATTATTAAACCAGAACCCCAACACAAGATTATGCAATGATTAGAACTTGTTCAATCATGTTTCACAGAAACCATGTTAAGATTTTATACCTGAGACAAGTTTCCTATAAGATTTCCACAAATTACTCGGGTTCTCATTGCTTGCTTCTCTCTGTGTGAAAGAGACAACAGTGAATTCATATCCAAGATCTGTGTGAAAGTGGACACAAAAGTTAAAAGTGTTTTTGTAATACAAAGTGAAGGACAAACAATTATCATCTCTTAGTCAAGAGTTTGATTCAAATTCGTGACATTGCCATTCAATTTCATGACACTGCCAGACCCGGTATCTTTTTTCAGGCTCTTCAGGCCTCGGCCATTAATGTTGTGCCCATAGAATGCCGCGTATCCTTCTATTGTGCTTTTGGTATCCACCAGTTTCAGCTCCCTGCCAGGTTTTTCAGTCTGCGATGTTGATGGCTTAACTTTGCTGCTTTTCACCCAAAATATCCTGATGATACTCTTTCAATGGATCTTACAAATGCTCAGAGATTATCCTTTATTTAAATCTATCTTGTCCAATTAATTTAATTTATACATTATCAGTACACGCTCACAACTAGGATTCTAATATGTATTGCTAGCCTCTATGTCTATTTTGTAGTCTGTACTAAACTACTGCTTTTCAAACACCTGCCACATTAAGCTTAATTACAACTTCTGTGAATACTTTCAGCAGCAGGAATTGGCACGAACATTTTAGGCAAAAATGTGAATTGACTGTGTTAAAAAAAGGACCAGGCAGTTACAAAAGAAATAAAAGCAAAGTTTAGCTACATTTTTTTAAGAGAAATGGCAAAACAATGATGTGATAAGGGGATGGCTGGATTCACAGGACAATGTAGTTCAAGGATTACATATCTCTTTCTATGCAAAATATTGCATGAAACATTTCTGGTTTGTTCTATTCTATTTTACTCTCTGTGGTAGAGAATAGATAGCTTGACATGTGCACACTGTCACTTTCATTATTTCAAATTCCATTCTCCAAAACCAATTATTTAGGGAGATACATTGATTTAATGATATGGGCACACAGGGACTAAGACAAGCTCAAGAAATAAAATTTAACCTGTGAACTAATGAGAATTTTAACTTAAGCTTCCAGTGATAAAAGGAGTATTTCTGGCATCCCATACAAATCTATATTTTGGATAGAAATATCTCATAAGTAATTCCTCATTATCTGATGTTGTGATCCATATGATGTGTTGACTGAGATCCATTTGCAATGTTGACTACAGTATATATCTAAAAACTGAGAAGACGAGATTTCAAGTTTCAAGTTGCTGGAAAATTATTAATATGACAAATAGATTTGGCAATCATAATTAAAATATAAATGCTACTACAGATCAATGACGTATTTTTGAGGTTGTCACTAGCATTAACTGAACAATGTTCTTCACCTACTAGATTCATCATTCCATTATGTTTTTTTCTGCAACATCTCTTTACAATGATACCAACAGCATAGTAGGACAGCACTGTCATTCACAGTTGTAAATGTTTTAGGGTAGGAGGTCATAGTGATGAATAACACCAAACACTTAAGGCATCCTATTTTTAAATAACAGCGTACAGGTTCCTTATATAATGTTTATTCTTACTAAAAGGGGTTGTTTATTTGTTGGTTTGGTTTTTAATGACCTTCCAGTTTCTGGAAAGAAAATCTGAATTTTCAAGAACTAAAATCATACTATATATTTTTTCAGATTAATTTTCTTTTTCTCCTTGGGTATGAAGCCTTGTTTATTTAATGCTGTAAAATTCTCAGTCAGATAGAACCTGAAAAAACAGAAATGTGTCACAAGAAGCAAGAGACACTATATTACAAGGCTGTTTCCTAGGTGTTTCACATTTTGTCCTTTCTATAATCCAGTGTCATTTATTCTGACTTCATTGCTTTTTGACTGTATATTACATTCAAATATAGCAGGAAATCTGTTAAGACTTTGTATATTGCTCTTGTGTCAACAACAAATTTTGATGGTAGACACTATGAATGCAAATTAAGACCACTCCCCAATAAATCTCTTTTTTTATATTTACAGTTTCAACCAAATATAAAATTCTTTATTTCTTGCATTTGACCATTGTCTATTGTTATCAGAGCACTGCAAAGTCTTATGTCACGAGTGATTCAAATTATTTTTTCAAATTCAGGGTAAGAAAGACTGGCCCCTTCATGAGAGCTTTTTCAAGAACATGTATATAAAATGTACGTTCATTGTTACTGGTTAGGTTCTTTTCATGTTTATCTGTTTTATGCATCATGTTTACACACTGTCAATGAAACTTATCTTCTGAAACTTTGTGATAACAGTTGTCTGAAATGCTTGCATTTCTTTCATTATTACACATATTTTGATATACTTCCAAATCTAGCAACAATGTATCATCTGCTTTCTCTTGTCATGTGTATTTTACTGTAAAAGTCAAAATGATATAAGCATACTGAAAGATAGACAAATTGCAACAATATACATGCGATTTTGACAAGGTCTTAATGGTCTTGGCATGTTACACATTACAAAGTGAATGTAATAATCGATTTTCTGCTGACTTTATGCAAAATTTGCAAAATTTGGAAAAAATCTGTCAACATTACATGCTTGACTGATACATTTAACTTAGCGAATAGTGCTGTTATCTTTATCATAACACGTTACGGTTGTGAAGAAATTCAAACTCATTGATAGGTACAGACCAGAAGCAATTAGAGAATAATTTCAGGAGTACTTTTTAAAAGTGAATGATATCCTTGACAGACAATTCAGTGCATTAGCTTTTATGTATGTCTTTATCATATTAGTACAGATATCATACCATAGATTTTTTATATTAGAAAAGTATTTAAAAGATCCAGCCTAATAATTTTGTCTCAAAAGCTGTTTAACAATGTAATATTACATTCACAAAAGACTCTTTTTTTTTTTTTTTTTTACTGGGGCAAGCATATTTCTCTTAATGTTTTAAATTTGGATTCACACAAAAAGTGTACAGAATCCACCTTCTTACTAAAGGATCAGTTATCCCTTACACATGTTTTCTTCAATAAATTTTTCTAAACGTATCTCTAGTAATTGACTCTTACTGTGCTTTTATCTACATTAGAAAATCCTTTACAATGTTTTTGGTTTTATTTTGGTTTTCTTCTGAGAGGAATTAAAAACTATGATCAATTAGAATTTTCTCTTCCTGACATAGATTAATTCATTTAAGACTTTTGATATATGATTTCTTCAGTGCTTTTATATTCTGCTTCTACTTGCACTCTTTCTTGTAATTTGCTACCTGAAAAATGCAGTCATAAAAAATCAATGAAAAGATTTGCACATCATAGAATCATAGAATAGTTAGGGTTGGAAAGGACCTTAAGATCATCTAGTTCCAACCCCCCTGCCAGGGGCAGGGACACCTCCCACTAAACCATGCCACCCATGGCTCTGTCCAGCCCAGCCTTGAACACTGCCAGCGATGGAGCATTCACAACTTCCCTGGGTAACCCATTCCAGTGCCTCACCACCCTTACAGGAAAGAATTTCTTCCTCATATCCAATCTAAACTTCCCCTGTTTAAGTTTGAACCCATTACCCCTTGTCCTCTCACTACAGTCCCTCATGAAGAGTCCCTCCCCAGCATCCCTATAGGCCCCCTTCAGATACCGGAAGGCTGCTCTGAGGTCTCCACGCAGCCTTCTCTTCTCCAGGCTGAACAGACCCAACTTTCTCAGCCTATTTTCGTACAGGAGATGCTCCTGTCCCCTGGTCATCCTCATGGCCCTCCTCTGGACTTGTTCCAACAGTTCCATGTCCTTTTTATGTTGAGGACACCAGAACTGCACACAATCCTCCAAGTGAGGTCTCACAAGAGCAGAGTACAGGGACAGGATCACTTCCTTTGACCTGCTGGTGACAATCCTTTTGATGCAGCCCAGGATACAGTTGGCTTTCTGGGCTGCAAGCACACACTGAAGCCGGCTCATGTTCATTTTCTCATCAACCAACACCCCCAAGTCCTTCTCCGCAGGACTGCTCTCAATCTCTTCCCTGCACAACCTGTAGCTGTGCCTGAGATTGCTCCAACCCAGGTATAGGATCTTGTATTTGTCATGGCTAAACTTCAGCAGGTTGGCATCAGCCCACCTCACAGGCGTGTCAAGGTCCCTCTGGATGGCATTCCTTCCCTCCGAAGTATCAACTGAACCACACAGCTTCTCCCTCTGTCCACACTTTTTAGAAATCAATCATTCCAAATTGTTCATTCTGACTTGTTCATTGTGAAATAACTTTTCCAGGGGCATTACATTTTATGAAAACAATACTTGTAAATATGGCCTTAATTTCTTGCTCCAAAGCCTGTTTATTTCCTTTGATTTTCTGTTTGATTGGTGCCAGCTAATCAGGTGTTATGAATACCTCATAATTGATCTATCCTGCTAATTCTTCAACATCCCAATCGCCTTTCTGTGATCTATACATTTTATCCATCATAATTAATTAAATAGACTTAATTTGCTTAACAGACGTACTGTTTATAGTGTTTTTACTTTTTACACCAGCTTACTGGATGTCCTTCTTAAATTATATAAGAATTATACTTTGTGAGGAAATAGAACACGTTTTCTGCTCCAAATGTAACTGAAAACCATCTGAAAGAAAAACAAAGGGAGTAAGTAGAAAAACCTTCAGTCTGTATTGGCAGAAATTTGTTGTTGCACGTATTGATTGAAGGTCTTTTGAACAGTAGAGAATACAATGGGATAAACTTGCGTAAAGCACTGTAATATGCTATAAAAAACTTTCTAAAAATCAGTATTTTAATTGCTCCATGTTGTTATCCAGCTTGGCAGAAGCTTAATCTCCCACATTATTCATGTTACCATTCAATGTGTACTAGCAGAACCCTGCATTGTTCTTGAACTCAGTGTATGAAAAGTTGCCATTTAAAATATTTGCACTGATACAACACTTTAATTAATGGGCTGTAAATGTGTGGCGGGTGCTCCCGCCACGACAAAGGCCCTCACAAGGGGCCGCAGAAGGTGCTCCCCACAGACAAAAGCTTGGGAGAGCTCCCACATTCGCAGCTCTCATCCCCCCAACATGGTGGCTGCCAACAAGTGCAGGACCGAAAAAAACAAACCCTCATGCAATGGGTTTGGCTATATTTGGCCACAGCTCAGACTCAACCAGGGTATAAACGAAGCATCTCCAGAGCACTGTGCTGAGTTGGTGCTCTTCAGAGCAGCGCGACTGCAGTGAGGAATTCTCCCCCTAGGTCAGGACATCGGCCAAGGGATCTCTTTGAGGTTGAGAGCCTTTTTCTTCCTAGGTGAGTGATGGTGCATTTTGGATTGTTGACCATAAAGTTTAAGATTCAGCAGTGTAGTGACAAATGCATGTGTCATCCTGAGTCTGCAGTTGGTGTTGGTGGAGCTTTAATTGAGTTTGAACAACAAGTTTGGTTCAGCTTCAATTTATTGGATCTGTATGTATACTGGGGTAGCCAGAATACTATCTATGGAGGAATCGCTACAGATGCACCCCTTCTCCCACAGGGGCAGGCAGTGGGCGAAGGGGATGTGGTTTGACTTCGGAGCGTTTCTAGAGAGACTCAGGCAGTGCTGTGGAGATCAGGGAGGTGGTAGAGAGAGTGCATGCACCATCTCTGGCACCTGCCTGGTCCAGACACAGAACTGTTTTGTGAAGTATGATTTGTAGGGGCAGTTGGAGACAGACCATGTAAAATAGGGTTTGAAAAGAGAAAGAGAGTAAGCTTGCTGGAACAAAGAATTGAAATTATGCTGGCAGGAGAAAATAAAGCCCAAACCAAAAACCCCAGTACTGTGCGAATTCGGAAGCTGGTTGTGGGCACAGATCCTGAGGGTTGGGATGGACAGTATCTGGGGAGATTCTGATGAGAGCAGCTCTTGAGGTGGAGGAGCTGGAGGAAAGGAATGTGCAAGCACCTACTAAAACTGAAAGGCAAACGGGTTCGTAAGGCAGGAACCCCTGGTCCGTGCAGCTCCTGGTTGGCACCTGATCTCAGGGAATTGCAAATGGAGTTTTAGCATAAGCCAGGAGACATGGCAACGGAGTGTATGTGGAGTATCTCTGACAGGGGAGGTCGGATATTGTTATGTGAGACTAAGTGATAAAGAACGCGGTTTGGGGATTCCAGAAGTGTTTCTGAGCAACAGACTGGTGGGTGGGCGGTCCTCTCTAAGTGGCTTCTTGGGATTTGGGGTAGAGCCAAGGGAGAGAGGAGAGATAGTCACTGTTCAAGTGAAAGGGCTGCCGAAGCTACCAGATGGAGTACAAACAGCTGCTTGCATCCAAGCAGTATATAGGAGAGGGCTTCACGGAGTACCGATGGCCACTCCAGTAGATCCCAGCCACCCCATACCCTTCATTAAAGGATCCGCAGACGCCTTAAAAATACTGTTTGTCCTCTGGGGAGGGAATTCAGGCAATATCAGCCCCTCAGAACCACCCATGCACGTTTGGACTCAGGCAGAGATGTTACACAATACATTCACCCCCAGCCGTGAGATGGGCTAGGCTGATCCGCAAGTGGTTTGGGCGGGAGCAGGAGGCTCCGATGAGCTGGTCATAAACCCCCTGCCTGGCACAGCTGCCTCTCTGAGATCTGGAACAGACCCGAGGAGGACCAGAGCTGATTGATGATTCAGAAAGAAATGGTCTTTGGCAAAAAGCATTACTGCTTGGGGTACCCTGAACAAGGTGGCATGGTCTACCCACTGATCACATCCGGAAACTGGTGGAATTGTTGAGAGGAACAGTTACGAGCCCCGGAAGACAGGCAACCGTCCCATCTCACCCCAGCAACAGTGTTTTTAATCCTTTCGCACCTCTGTGCGGGGAACTGAAGGGATTAAAAAATAAGAAGCTGCTGTTTAGTGCTCGAGCTCCCCACTGCCAGAGGTCCGCTGATAAGGACCGCTGTATACATATCCCTGTGAGGCTAAAGTGAATAGATCTGGAATTTTTTATTGGTATGGGGGGTCAAATCAGTGTTTTAAATAAACAGCAAGAGGAGAAGTTAGGAATTAAATGGCCAAGGAAAGCTACAAACATAGTGGGGGTTACTGGTGTAGTGGAAAAGATCCTCTAAGCTCAAACTCAACTCTGACTACCTGGGGAGAAGAGAACGACAGCTGTGGAAGTGGATCTTAAGTACTCACAAGGAAAATATATTAGGATTTTATATACTAGCAGGCAAGCAATGCTGTCTACCTTGTGGCAGGATGTAGGGTTCTGGGTGCAGAGAGGCAGAAGCCTCTGTATTGCCTCTGCACTAGAACAACCTGTGTGTCTCAATACCTGCTGCCAAATGGGACATCCCTGAAGTAGTTAAAGATCGTTATAAGTTGTACACACTCCCCGTGTAACTCCAGTCTGGCCAGTCTGTAAAGCTGATGGCCAGTGGTGTTTAAGAATTGATTATAGGAAATAGAGCAGTAGTACTCCATCACTGACTACTGTTGTCCCGAGCACAACCTCTGTAGTGACAGCAATACAAGCTGCTGCCCACCACTGCATGGTCACTCCAGATGTTAAGGTTATGTTTTTTTATGGTTCCCCTAAGGGAGGAAGGCAAACCACAGTTTGCTTTCACTTGGGAGGACATGCAAAACACTTTTCACCGACTCCAGAAAGGGTACAGACACTCTCCCACTACTGCCCACAATGCCTTAGCCAAGTTCCTTGGTACTGTGGAGGTGCTAGGAGGTGTCTACATGTATAAGTACATAGATGATATCCCAATTGGTGGAGCTTTAATTGAGTTGCAACAATAAACTTTGTTTAGTCTCATTTTATTGGTTTCATGACAAGGGAGAACGTACTACATTCATTCCATAGAGACTAAAACCTTGCTTTATCCAGAAACTTGCATGTATCAGCAGAAATGGAAGCTTCTCCCTAATGCTGTGCAAACATGGGCTTAATCTCATTTGGAAGGCAGAGAAATTGGGTGTCACTGCAATAACTCATCAATAAACTTCAGTTGGTAGACAGAAGCAGATAGCACTTTCTCCCTTTTGATGAGCAAGTAACAGATTGTCATGGTGAAAAGATGTTTTTAGTTTGGGCAGAAGATAATGTGTACTGTTTTATGGTAGAGGTGTGTTAGCTTCAACAATTATTGTATCTGACTCTAATGAGTTTAAGAAAAGTTGGAAAATGGCTATTTTGTTTTAGAAATAGTCCAGAGGCTAGGATTTTCTTTTCATGGCCAAGGTATATCAGTCCTGATGCTGTGATAGTGGGTCAGGATAAGGAACTAATAGTGTATTGATTTTGCAATTGTTCAAATTCTATCTATTTTCTCAATTGTTTAAGGAGACAGGTCTAGGTCACAGATGTGAGCAGGGGCTGCTGTTGTTATTGTATAGTGCTGCTTGGATGACGTTTATTTGTGATTTTTTTAGCACCTCTTTAAACTATTGTGTTCTCGTTGTAGGTTCTGAAGGTGTTGTAACACCTGAAATGTTAGACTGTAATTTTGTAATGGAAAATAAAGTGGAAATAAAAGAAAGCAGATACCTAAGGAGGCTTCAAGATAAATTAAAAAATATCTGATCTGTAACACACAGATTTGTTCAGAAATTCAGCTGATACGGTTTTGGACAGTTAAGGATATAGTTTCTTATTTTATTGCATTGCAAGCAGTTTGTGCTACTACTAAGTATTTATTCTATACATATAATATAGAAGATACTGTCATGGGTTCAGCAGCAGCAGTCATTTCTCTCCTTCTTGGTAGCTGATGCAGCGCTGTGTTTTTGATTTTAGGCCTGGGAACAGCGCTGAAAACACCAGTGTTTTCAGTTACTGCTTAGTGATGTTTTGGTCTGGCCAAGGACTTTCTGAGTCTCATGCTCTGCCAGGGAGGAGGGGAAGCTGGGAGGAAGCAGAGACAGGACACCTGACCCAAACTGACCAAAGAGGTTATTCCATACCACAGCATGTCATGCCCAGGATTGGAAGAGGAGAGAGCAGAGACCCAGAAGGGTGGGGGTGCACTTCGTGGTCGGGCTGGGTTTTAGGTGGTGAGCAATTTGTATTCTTTCCTTGTATTTCTCTTGTCATTATTATTACTGGTGGTAGCAGTAGGGATTTTGTGCTATACTTTGGTTACTAAACTGTTCTTATCTCAACCTGTGGGAGTTGCATTCTTTTCTATTCTCCTCCCCATCCACCTGGGAGTGGGGGGAAGAAAGAGGGGGAAGTGAGTGAGAGAACAGACTGCGTGGCTGACTGGACTTAAACCACGACAGATACTTTCTTCATTAACTGCACACGTAGACTAATCAGTGTCAAAATACTGAAAAAATACTTGTGACCTAAAGGAATATGTAGAGGTGTCGTGGTTTAAGCCTCTCTAACTCATGCAGTCTCTCTCTCTCTCACTCTCCCCTCTTTCTTCCCCCCAGTTTAGTAACTAAAGCATAACACAAGACCACTACTGCTACCACCAATAATAATAATGACAAGGCAAATACAACGAAAGAATACAATTGCTCACCACCTATACCCAGCCCGACCACGAAGTGCACCCCCACCCTTCTGGGTCTCTGCTCTCTCCTCTTCCAGTCCTGGGCATGATGTGCTGTGGCATGGAATACCTCTTTGGTCAGTTTGGGTCAGGTGTCCTGTCTCTGCTTCCTCCCAGCTTCCCCTCCTCCCTGGCAGAGCATGAGATTCAGAAAGTCCTTGGTCAGACCAAAACATTACCAATCAGTAACTGAAAACACTGGTGTTATCTGTGCTGTTCCCAGGCTGAAAGTCAAAAACACAGCGCTGCATCAGCTACCAAGAAGGAGAAAAATGACTGCTGCTGCTGAACCCATGACAAGAGGTAATACTCTCTTGTTAATCCAGTAAAAAAACCCCCACATTACCAAAAGTGTCATATCACTTCCAAACACAGGGTAAAGGCTTGATGTTCTTGAAAATGGTTCTGATTGCAGTAAAACTGATTTTTTAATAAAAAATTGTTTTTGGAAATATCTTTGGCAAGGACATTCTCTTATTTTATTTTCTTTCTTATAATGGAGCCATGCATAATTGCCATAAACTGTTAAAGCACAGTACATCATTAAAAAGGTTCAAATAAAATTAATCTCCAAACTAAATATTGTTAATATTTGAGTATTAGAACTGAAAATATAAATGGATATTTTCCAGTCTGGCATGTTAGATATAGACTTTTCTGAATGACTCTTAATAGCTTCATTTGTTTGTAAATTTGATACTTATCCATTTATTTTTGCATTGACACAAGTTTTGTTACAAATCATCTTTGGTAGTCATCAAAATTGTAGAAACTAATATTCAAACTTAAAAATCCCACTTTTTTTTTTTCCAATAAGATGCCTATCTAAACTAAATGAAGAACATTTTATCTGATTATACTCACTTTGCTATTTTAATGATAAAATTTTTAATCAAGCCTTTAATCTTTTATATGTTTACCTATAATTCAATGCTTATGTGTCAGAACTACTGAGGCTACAAGACCTCTGATTGCTTGCAATTCATGTATTGTCCCCATGCCATATAACTAGTTTTTGAAGCACCTTCAGTATGACTGAAAGAGGCAAGTCCAAACACACCAGGCTCTGAACAATGTAATTTTAAAATTCTTTATTCAATCCTATTTTCAATATGATTACTATATTCTAAAAATATAATTTGTCATAATTTTATTTATTTTTATCCTAGTTATGTTTAATATTCACTTTGACACTAAATTAAAATCCACAGGATTTTCAAATACCCATAACCCTACAAGTTACAGGCATCATTAATTTACTTCCTATGACACTAGTTCTTATTCCTTATATTATCTGTAGCATAAAATACAAATGGTATCTTTTAGACTAGAAGTGCATACTTCTGTGTAACCTGATTAAGGTATACTTACGAACCACTTCAGTCTTCTTGTAATGTTTTTTTCCACTGGTATAACATAAATTTTCCTGACAGTCATGGTTTTTACCCCATTAGGCATCTCACCCCTTGCTCACTGACCCATCGTGTGATGGGGGAGAGAGCTGGGAGCGTAAGAGTGAGAACTCATGGGTTGAGATAGAGAAAGGGAAAGCAAAAACTTTGTGTGCAAATGAAGCAAATTAAGCAATACTTTCACTGCTTCCCATAGGCAGAGGTATTCAGAGCTATCTTCAGGATAGTAGGCCTCCAGCAGTGACTTGGGAAGACAAACACCATAATTCTAAATGTCTCCCCTTCCTCTTCCTTCTTTCAGCTTTTATTACTATTGTTATCCAGTATCCCTTTGTTCAACTGGGGTCAGCTGTCCCAGCTGTGTCCCCTTCCAACTCCTTGTGCACCCCCAGCCTACTCGTTGGTGAGGTTGTGTAAGAAGCAGAAAAAGCCTTAATTCTGTGCAAGCACTGCCCAGCAATAACTGAACATCCTTATGCTGTCAGCATTGTTTAGGCCACAAATATAGCACTGTACAAGCTTCTATGAAAATAATTAATTCAGTTCCAGGCAAAAGCAGTAAAGTGGACAATAAATAGTCTTAAACCCCGAATATTCATTGTGTCTGAAATAAATCTTCACATATTTGGTGGATTTATATTTCTTCTCTCTCCCCTCAGTTGTGCATGGTAAATCATGCCTGAAAACTATCTCATTTGCAAAGAGAAAAGAGGAAATGTATGTAACTTTAAAGACAGATCCAAAAGTTTGGCTAACAACTGTCAATTAGATGATGATTTGATAAAGGGCAAAAAGAGTTACATTTATTATCATGAAAGGCCTTAAATTACATTTAAATGAAAAGGCAATTTTAACAACTTGTCCCCCTGCAATAAGCTTTTTCCTAGCACAGAGGATTTTCACATAATGCCTCTGGGGGGTAATCTATTCTGTTTATCTTAATGCCATTTCTATTCTTTCAGAAATTTACACTTGTTTTGAGATAAAAGAGCTAGTTTGAACATCAGACTGGAAATGGAAGTTTCACTATGTCTCTGGTATTTCTCTTTTGAAATAATTAAGTATTCTAAGTTATAGTTAATTTTTAAAACACAGGTATATGGAGAAGATCCCAACTTAGTGGAAATAAAAAGGGTCTGCCTGAAGCAAAAGTCTGTATTGACCTGGGAGAGAATTTTAGTTCAGGGATGGTCAAAATTTACTTTGCTTCTCTGAAACGTCATTAAAGCTCAGGGTTCTTGAACCCTTTCCATCTTCTTTCTGGTTGCAAAAACCCTTCCCAGCAGCTGGATTAACTTTCATGAGTATTTAAATAATACATTATTGATTGATTTAAGATTAAAACAGTTTAGCACATTACAATTGCTGTTAAATGAAACCATTTTTTAGTATCTACAGTGGAGTCCTTTATGGACGTATCTTTTCCCTTTTCAGACTTTACCTATTTGCCCTTAGATTAATTTTAATTAAAATAATAATTTGTTTCATCATGTTCCTGGCAGTGTGCATAGGCTCAAGGTTGATGGACAATATTAAACTCAGAAAAGATTCACCAAGATAATACATTTTAAAATAAACTTTTAGATGAATATGTAGATTTTTTTTTAGAAAGAAAGCAATGGGGCCAATTAGTGCACACAGAGAAAACTGGCAGAATTTCCACTTGATTTTAGAATCTAATTTAAAGCTTCTAGGTTACTGAAATAATGAGAAATCTTTCCCTCTTTGATGAGTGTCACCTTTTCTAATGAATGCTTCACAAACACTATAGGGTCTTAAATGTAAGAAAATTTAAATTTAAACTTTCAGGTACAAGAGAGCAAGATTCCTTCAAAAGTTTTTAATAAATATGATGTATTATTGAGTCATTCTGAATATGATAGCTATTTTCAAAAAGAACGGTACACAGTGATCCAGAAGACCATGGCAGGAGCACCCCTTAATACCAGCCACTGAGGATAAGGGTCATTATGTTTCCTTTTCTTATACCTCTGATACAGCTTCAGCATTAATGAAGAGTTGCATAAGACATGTAATGCAAGAATCCTAATGCACCTGGAAAATGGCATAGTAGTACTGAGAAATATAAACCTAAGGGAAACATGGTCCAACTTCATGCGGTTTTATGCATCTTTCATGTGACGCAGATATAAGCTCCATCATACAACTAAGTTTTCTCTTACTGTGCAGCTGAAGCTGTCCACTATTATCAGTTACAAATCTTTTAAAAAAAAAAATTTGCTCTAGTATTTTCATGATAGATGTGTACCCTTTTCCAGCATTAGCTTTCTCCTGTGTAATATTTGCAAATTGTATTTCTTTCATCCTTCATTTTCTTAAGTTAAACAAGCTAGCCTCTCTTTTCCAACTATAGTTCAGTTTTCTGTTTCCTTATCACAGCTGTGACTTCTGTGTTGACTTTATCTTATTTCTTCATTACAGAGGGGTATGCTAGCTGAGGTCTTACACAATGGCATTATTACTTATCTATTGCTTTTGGACATACTACTAGTATGCACATACCTACAAAAATAAGATTTGGGTTTTTTTAGTTACATTATATATTTGGCTCTTGAGCATACTATGGGCCACTAATTTACCTTTGTCTCCTTCTTCTGACAGTTAATTTTAAGAACCCTTAGTTCGTAATCAAAATTTATAGTAATAAATTTTCAGTTAACTCCATTTAATTCCACTTAGCATCCTGTCCAAGTTAGAAGCTCAGTCATCAGAGGCAGAAAAGAAAGACAGAAAGGCTGTTCTGCTCCTTGAAGACCAGAATAATCTTTTGGAAGCACTTCTTTCTTTCTGATAACACGAGAAAGAGTAGGTGGACCAAGGTCCCATCTATCTTCATGTAAGCAGCTGAAGTGACTACTGGTTCTAGATTATTTCTCCATAGTTTATATGCAGAAGGCAATTGAATTCATTGTCCCAGAAACAAACTGTTAGTGGGCATAAAAAACATTAAAAAAGATGAGGCAGGTGTATCATATACTCTTCCTCATTGTCTTAAGTTGTACATTTAGAAGCAATTACTCCAGGAGATATATATGTAGAATAGAGGAGTTGTCTACCGAACAGTGGCTGTTTTGAGGGGGAAAAAAAGTCCAAACAAAGAAAGCTACAAAACGTGACTCCCAGAAAACTGCTGCACAGGACAAATGTAAAATTGATAGGGCTTCTGATTTTAAAACCCATGAAACAAATCCCAGAATACTTATTATAATTTTCATATTTGCTAATAAAAGAATGATAAAAAGCTGAAAATAAGATAAAAAGGTGCAGAAAATACTTGAGAAGTGGAACAAATTTATCATGAAAGCATTAAGTAGCTGTTATGTCTGGAAAAGAGTATTGAAAGATAATGGTATATATTACAGCATCTTCAAAGATACTTTATAACCAGAGGTCAGGGGACATCTCAGACCTAGCTGGCCACTGGTGTTAAACCATGATACCACGTTGAAGTTTTTGTGTTTCACTTTGATCAGTGCCATTTATTTGCAATTTTAATGGAACAGTCATAGAATGATTTTGACTTTTTTATCACCTGATAAATACATTCACATACTTCATAGTACTATTTGGACTCATAGAATGGTTAGGGTTGTAAAGGATTGCAAGGTCATCTAATTCTAACACCTCTGCCATGGGCAGGGACACCTTCCACTATGCCACGTTGCTCAAAGACCTATCCAACCTGATCTTGAATGCTTCCAGAGATAGGGCATCCACAACTTATTTGTGCAATCTGTTCCAGTGCCACACCAGTCACAGTGAAGAATTTGTTCCTTATATCTAACCTAAATCTCTCCTGTTTGGTTATTGGGTAACTTTTGAGTTTTCATAGTGCATCTGAAAAATTTGTTGCAAAACATTAAAAGCAAAGTCTCTAAAATGGTTATACATATGTTTACCTTTGCTGAATGACAACAACACTGCCAATACCACAAACTACAGATGGGTGCTGGTACAACCTGAGGTAGAATGATAATGATTAGTGTAAACTGCTTCATCAGACATAAGATATTGTACGATAGAACCAAGAACAGAACATCTATAATTAACTTACAGGACAAAATAAAAATTCACTATTTGATGATAATTTTCCTATCTTCAGGGTTTGTTTTTTTAATGTCTTCAGTTCTATTCTCCTTTCATTATTCCAAGCTTCTATAATACTTTTATTGATAGTAAAGAAAACGGGCTACCTCTATAGTTTAGCTACTGAGGGGGAAAAAAAATCATAATTGCCTCAGTAGCTGGCATAAAGAAACTGCTTCAGTGATCGGGGGAATGGGAAGGAGGGGATTCAAGAGTACCTTGGTTCCAACCCATTTCCTATTCTTGATAAAAATGTTGGAAGTGGAATAACAGTTCACAGAAATGAAACTTAATCCATTTAAATATAAATCCCAAGGCTTAGAAGTGTGAAGATATGGATTGCAAAACCAAAAAAATTGAGGTTGCTAAGCCACAAATCTTTGCAAGATTGAACAATACACAGTTCTTCATGTCAAAAGCCTGAATAAAAACCTCAACCATGAGAAGGCACTAACAAACCTTCAAGGTTAGGAATTTTCCAACAAATATTGCAGATAGTGGATTATCCTGTTTATGGACAAATATTGTAGAGAGCAGATTATCCTGTACCTTAACTAGTTTATTCTTGGATATTGGCCTTTTTTTTTCACCTGTATTCCTGCATTTTGTAACAGTGGCTAAATGTAACTTCTAGCATAAAGCTAGTTTTTCACCCTTCTACAATAAAGAATATATAGACCTGGCTACATTAAGGCATAATTATAAGTATTGTGTCAAGGAATCTTTTTACACTTGAGATAAACGAGAAATATAGATAGCATTGTAATTGGAGCCCTGATATACTGCAGTTTAGCGTGTGTATAAGTATAGGGGAAAATCAACTTGACTGAGACTTGACTTTCTCTGGCATAGAAAAGCTTAATTTGGTTCCTGATGGGTTTTAACTCTTCATTCAGCAGTCTCACTAACTGATCTGAATGACATCTTTGCTTAATTTTATTGCTATTTTATTTGCCTTAGCATTAGAATCACTGACCATGATGACTTGTGTAACTCACTTTTTCTGTCAGTTCCTTCTATTGGACTACAGGCTGCCACCTTTTCATACTTTCACTTCTGTCCACATTTTAAGTAGAGGTTAGTAAAAAGCTTGTTCTGTGAGACTAAATAAAAAATATAGATTTGGAACACTTAAGACATTTTTTTTTTTTAACATTCCCTACCAGCTGACCTGCAAAGAATGGAAAAATTTTATGAAGCTCAGAGGACAAAGCTGTGATGTTTTTGGAGAGGAAAAGATGAAGTTTTGGGTTTCAAGTTCAAGAACTGTTACTGTTGTCTAAACCCGATACTTTTAACACAGTATTTTTTGGGAAGTAAGAATTTTAGGCTTTGCTGACTTCAGACACTTCAGTTGCTATGCATTTTTTGCAATTCAGTGTTACCTGTGCTAAAGTAACAAATCTCATTTTCCTCACTAAATCATACAATACAGAATCACCTCAAAAGACTTCAGCAGGAATTGAAAAGAGGACTGCTAAAAGGCTCTGCAGGAGTCCCACTTATATCTATCTAACCATACTTGTGTAGCTGAAGGCTCATGTTGTCTTCTGCCCTTTATGCCTCACTTTTTCTCCTGCCTCTAATTACCTCTGGGTTGGTTTTTTTTTTTCATCCAGGAAATTAATGATTTAGCCATAGCTTGTCAGGACTATATAAACTGTTGCAACTAAAGGTGTGAAAGCTGTTTCCACATATTCAGGCTTCTAATTTCACCTCCAGGACAGTAAAGGAAGTAGGGAAGCAATTGTTTGGCAATTGTTGAAAATAATGCCCATTATTTTGAAATACGGCACCTATCAAGATAACAATGCAAGACATGGTACAATGCAGTACTCAAAAAAACTTTTAAAATACAAGAACCAGATAAGCTCAGCCAATTCTGAGACATCTTAAGATGAGTTAAGATGGTAAAGTTTGCTTATGCAGGAAGGGTAAGTTTTAGTAATGTTGCAGTCACAACATAAACTCATAACACTATAAAGTCATTGAAAAAGAATAAATCTGAACCATTTCTAATTTCATGTTCAAATGAGAAAACAAACAGACTGTCATCTTATTGAACTCAAGTATTCTTATATATTGGAACTTAAATTTTGCATATTTAAATACAGATTGAGATGGCGGCTATGTTACACCTCTTTTAAGATGCCTCATTAGTAAAGCAGAGGCTCAGAATGATGCTACCACTGAAGTGGACTGACGAGGAACCACACTCCCACCAGGAACAACCAGCTGCTGCACTGGTAAAGAAGATCACTACTGGTGCTGCCAGAAAAAAGCGACAAGCCATAGTAGAAGGGAACTCAACTCTGAATGGAACAGAGGCACCCATCTGTTGGCCTGACCCAGGCTCAAGGGAGGTGTGTTGCCTACCAGGGGCTCAGATCAAGGATGTTAAAGAGAAGCTGCCTGCTCTAGTCGATCCCACTATTATCCACTTATAGTGATTCATGTGGGTGTTACTGATATAGATAGCAGTAGCATGGAGAACATAAAGAAGGACTACAGAGCTCTGGGAGAGGTGTTAAGGGGCTCTGGAGCTCAGATTGTCTTTTCGTCAATTCTCCAGGATACAGGGCAGGACCTCAAAAAGGCTAGGAGGATTGGCCAGGTTAATAAATGGTTAGAAGGGGGGTTTGGGTACCTTGAACACTGGACTGAATTTAGTAGGCCAGGTCTACTGGGGACTGGTTGAGCTGGTCTGACAAAGAAAGGGAAGAGTGGATTAGGTAGGAGGCTTGCCAGACTGGTCAAGGATGCTTTAAACTAGATGTTTTGGGGGAGGGGTATCATTCCATCCCAACACACCCAATCACTAGCCAACACCGATAGTAAACGTTCAGAGCAATGTAGAGATATTCGAGCTGCTCCAGCCAATGAGTCAGTGTCACGGTTTACGCCTCTCTAACTCATGCAGTCTTTCTCTCACTCACTTCCCCCTCTTTCTTCCCCCTGCTCCCGGAGGGATGGGAAGGAGAATCAAAAAGAATGCAACTCCCCCAGGTTGAGATAAGAACAATTTACTAACTAAAGCATAACACAAGACCACTACTGCTACCACCAATAACAATAATAACAAGGCAAATACAAGGAAAGAATACAGTTGCTCACCCAGCCCGACCAAGCAGCGCACCCCGCCACCCTTCCGGGTCTCTGCTCTCTGCTTTCCATCCTGGGCATGATGTGCTGTGGTATGGAATAACCTCTTTGGTCAGTTTGGGTCAAGTGTCCTGTCTCTGCTTCCTCCCAGCTTCCCCTCCTCCCTGGCAGAGCATGAAACTCAGAAAGTCCTTGGTCAGACCAAAACACTGCCAAGCAGTAACTGAAAACACTGGTGTTATCAGCGCTGTGCCCAGGCCAAAAGTCAAAAACACAGTGCTGCACCAGCTACCAAGAAGGAGAAAAATGACTGCTGCTGCTGAACCCATGACAGCCAGGTTCAATTGGAACTTGGCCCAAATGCCCCTATACAGAGTCCCATAGCATGGGGAACAAACAAGAGGAATTAGAGATGTGTGCATTTCTACAGGGGTATGATATCACAGGTAACACAGAAACATGGTGGGATGGCTCTTATGACTGGTGTGGTGGGATGGCTCTTATGACTGGTGTGGTGGAATGGAAGGTTACAGGCTCTTTAGGAAAGACAGGCCAGGCAGGCGGGGATGGGGAGTTGCTATATATGTTAGGGATAGGCTGGAGAGTATGGAACTCTGTCTGGGGACAGGTGAGCAGTCAATCGAGATTTTGTGGGTCAGGGTTAAAGGGAGAACAGCGACGTTTGTGGGTCAGGGTTAAAGGGAGAACAGCAATGGGAGATATCATTGTGGGGATCTGTTACAGACTGCCTGACAAAGAGGACTCTGTGGATGAAGCACTCTATAGACAGATAGGAACAGCCTCACGCTCGCAGGCCCTTGTTCTCATGGGGGACTCCAACCACCCTGATATCTGTTGGATGGAAGGTATGGCCCGGCACAAGCAATCCAGGAAGTTCCTTGATTGTGTGGAAGACAGCTTCCTTCTGTTATTAATAGAGGAGCCGACAAGGAGAGGTGCCATGCTTGACCTCGTCCTCACCAACAGGGAAGGGCTGGTTGGAAATGTGATGCTCCAGGGCAGCCTTGATTGCAGCGATCATGAGATGGTTGAATTCAAGATCCTCACGACAGCGAGAAGAGCTTGCAGCAAGCTGACTGCCCTGGACTTCAAGAGAGCAGGCTTTGGCCTCTTCAGGAACATGCTCAGTAAGATTCCGTGGGATATAGCCCTAGAGGGCAGGGGGGCCAAAGACTCTTGGTTGACATTCAGGGATCACCTGCTGCAAGCTCAGGAGCGATACATCCCTACTAGAAGGAAGTGCTGCAGGAAGGCCAGGAGACCTCCTTGGATGAAAAAGGAGCTGCTGAGGAAAATTCGAAGGAAAAAAGAGGGTTATAAAAGGCGGAAGCGAAGACAGGCGGCCTGGGAAGAATAGAGGGATGTCGTCTGGGAAGCTAGAGACCAGTTTAGGAAAGCTAAAGCCCACTTAGAATTAAACTTGGCTAGGGATGTTAAGGATAGCAGGAAGGTATTCTATAGGTGCACAGCAAATAAAAGACAGGCTAGGGACAATGTGGGCCCTCTCCAGAAGCCATCGGGAGAACTGGCTCCCCTGGATTTGGAGAAGGCTGAGGTTCTTAATGACTTCTTTGTCGCAGGCTTCACTAGCAAATGCTCTGACTATACAACCCAAGTCTTGGAAGGCAGACGCAGGGA
Organism: Ara ararauna; assembly: GCA_028858755.1. Lineage (NCBI taxonomy): Eukaryota > Metazoa > Chordata > Aves > Psittaciformes > Psittacidae > Ara > Ara ararauna. The sequence continues at coordinate 43,018,286 of CM054379.1, read as the reverse complement.
CTGTAGAGAATGAAGACCTTGGGCCCACTGTAGGAGAGGATCTGGTTTGAGACCATCTTAGGAACCTGAACGTATAGAAGTCCATGGTACCTGATGAAATCCATCCGCGGATCCTGAAGGAGCTGGCAAATGAAGTTGCTATGCCACTGTCCATCATATTTGAAAAATCATGGCAGTCAGGTGAAGTTCCCGATGACTGGAAAAAGGGAAATATAACCCCCATTTTCAAGAAAGGGAAAATGGATGAGCCAGGGAACTACAGACCAGTAAGCCTCACCTCTGTGCCTGGCAAAATATTGGAGCGGATTCTTCTGAAAGGCATGCTGAGGCACATGAAAAACAACAAGGTGCTTGCTGACAGCCAGCATGGCTTCACTAAGGGGAAATCCTGCTTGACCAATCTGGTGGCCTTCTATGATGGGGCTACGGAACTGATGGACAGGGGTAGAGCATCTGATGTCATCTACCTGGACTTGTGCAAAGCGTTTGACACTGTCTCACATGACATCCTTGTCTCTAAGTTGGAGAGACATCAATTTGATAGGTGGACCAATCGGTGGATAAAGAACTGGCTGGATGGCCGCACACAAAGTGTTCTGGTTGGTGTCTCAATGTCCAGCTGGAGATCAGTAATGAGTGGTATCCCTCAGGGGTCGGTGTTGGGAGTGGTCTTGTTCAACATCTTTGTCGGTGATATGGACAGTGGGATTGAGTGCACCCTCAGGAAGTTTGCCAATGACACCAAGCTGTGTGGTTTGGTTGATATGTTGGAGGTAAGGAATGCTATTCAGTGGGACCTTGACACGCTTGTGAGGTGGGCAGATGGCAACCTGATGAAGTTTAACCATGCCAAGTGCAAGGTCCTACAGCTGGTTTGGAGCAATCCCAGGCACAGTTACAGTTTGGGCAGAGAAGAGATTGAGAGCAGCCCTGCCGAGAAGGACTTGGGGGTGTTGATGGATGAAAAAATGAACATGAGCTGGCAGTGTGTGCTTGCAGTCCAGAAAGCCAACCGTATTCTGGGCTGCCTCAAAAGGAGTGTGACCAGCAGGTCAAAGGAGGTGATCCTGCCCCTCTATTCAGCTCTTGTGAGACCTCACTTGGAGTATTGTGTGCAGTTGTGGTGTCCTCAACATAAAAGGGACATGCAACTGTTGGAACAAGTCTAGAGGAGGGCCACGAGGATGATCAGGGGACTGGAGTACCTCCCGTATGAAGATAGGCTGAGAAAGTTGGGGCTGTTCAGCCTGGAGAAGAGAAGCCTGTGTGGAGACCTCAGAGCAGCCTTCCAGTATCTGAAGGGGGTCTATAGGGATGCTTTGGAGCAACTCTTCATGAGGGACTGTAGTGATAGGACAAGGAGTAATGGGTTCAAACTTAAGCAGGGGAAGTTTAGGTTTGATTTGAGGAAGAAATTCTTTACTGTGAGGGTGGTGAGGCACTGGAATGGGTTTCCCAGGGAAGTTGTGAATGCCCCATCAGTGGCGGTGTTCAATGCCAGGTTGGACAGAGCCTTGGGTAGCATGGTTTAGTGGGAGGTGTCCCGGCCCCTGGCAGCGGGGTTGGACGTAGATGATCTTAAGGTCCTTTCCAGCCCTAACTATTCTATGATTCTAAGGTATGTGTCACTGTGTACATAGAAGCCATCTGGGAGTTTCTGGTCAGCCTTCTTGCTGAGGAGGGTGTTGCTGTTAGGCTCAGAACTAAAGATGGCTAATTATTGGTTCCCAAACTGTGGTCAGCAATATACAGCCATGTCATTTCCCACCTTCCCCATAAACCCACATAAAGTCTAAAATGTAGCAACTGATTGGTGTTGAAATGTTAGCGAGGCACTATAAAAATCTGTGAGTCCTGATAATGATTTATTGATTCATAAGATGCAACTGCAGCCAGTGACATTATAAAGCATCTCCTTTGGTATAATTGAAGCTTTTTCTAATTTGCATGTCTCCAGTGAGTTGAAACAGTAAATGTTAAGATACATATGTCCAAGTTCTGAAATTTAACCTCTCGTAATTGCCTACATAAATTGTAAGGACTGAAGTAATACAGTCAAATTTGAGGCATAATAATAAAAATCATAGTAACTAATAAGCTGGTCTATATTCTACCATGGTAAAAAGATGAAAAATGTATAAAAAGGTGTGCAGGGGAGAAAGTTATTATATGATTCAAATAAAAAGGATGAGAAGACTAAAAGATACCATAAGGTGATAAAAGGAAAATCAAGGTGGCCGTACAAATGTTCCTTTTTGATCTAGGAATATTTTTTATGGAAACTGTAAGTCACAGCACTAATTCAAAGGAGACATTGTGCAGAACTTTTAAAGGAAATATAACAGTGATTTTTAGCACAGTAGGTGGTGAAATTAGTTATCAGATTCAGTTCTGTTAAAGACTCAAATCAAGAGATCCCTGTGTATGAATCTTTTCTAAAAATACAATGAGGGGAGTGATATGACCTAAGAAAGAGTAAAATTAGACTATCACTTCATTCCTTCATTTTTCTAACAGTGAGCTTTTTCTTGCGTAGGCAATCTGTGACTAACAAGACTTAGACTTCCTTTGGAGAATTGTTGGATGGGTACGGGGTTTTAAACTGTGGTGTTATATGAAGTAAAAATCTACAAACTTAAATGGCTTGTGTCTTGGATGCTAAAGTTTGGCAAATTCATTTCAAATTATTGTAGTAAATTAACTATAAATCTAGGAATAAAAGATGGGTTCAGGAAAATAGAGTGGCTGGTTTTGTACAATTAGAGTCCTGCTTCTGGCGCTATAAAAGGGACAAAATTTGAAGCTGAAGTTGGGACAGTGGTAATTGTAGAAGCATGTAATATTTATTTAAATGAAAATCTGTCACTGTTCTTTATGATGTTAGGAAAAGAATTAACCTCTCAACTGTAATGGGATTATTTGTAAATGGCACTGGACATAATCAGTAGTACTTACAAAAACTATGCACTCCAGTAGAAGTCAAGAATAATTTCTGTACTTTTGCATCATTTCCTAGCTAATGATATATCTGAAATACCTCTATTTGCTTTCCTGATAACTGCATTAAGTAAGGTATATCGTGGTGCAACAAGAAGGCACACAGAACAATTCAATAGTACCTTGACAAATACCTGCAAATGGAGTGCTGAGAAATGATCTTGAGAAAGATTCCTTGTTTCAATAAAATAAACTTCCTGGATGTGAAAAATTCATAATCTTCCAAACCGCGGCAGAACAAGGTGTCATTCTGACTCTCAGCCATAGCAAATACCTACCCTCTCTACTTAGATGCCATTAAATCCTGATGTAATCCTCCTTTTTCAATTAACCAGATGTACTGATGTACTGATGTTCATCAGTACAATTTAGCTACTTGGAACTGAGTTTTCACTATGCTCCTTTGGTTTCATTTTGGTCACTCAATCCAAACACTATCAAAATACATTAGCTTTTAGAACCATGGATGAAAGAGATAGTTTAGCTTTTCTTGGGGGTGGGCAGGGAGTAAATTCATTATTGTCAGGCTCCAGTTTTTGTCACCTCTACACTCCTGATCTTTAGGCACAAATAAATTAGACCGTGCAGCACAGATTAGCAGTAAATACATAAAAATACTACCCACTTCTTCAGCTTTAACTACTACGCCTCCTTTAAAATTAAGAAAATTTATTATGCAAAGTCGGTGGCTGTTTACATCCAGAAAGAGATTCAAAGTACAAAGTAGTAATGGGTAAATGACATTTGCACCAAAGGTATGTGTTTAGGTTTTTTTTCATACATCTGAGGGGAAAAAAGCCAAGAGGAAATTCTATTAGAAAAAGTCTCTTACATCTTAGCAATATACATACTTTTTAACTATTCTAAAATGAAAAAAATCTTTCAATGATTAGGTTTCTAATGTGTTTTTACCTTAAAATATATCTGACTTTAGTGACTTACAGTAAAATTGGTCCTGTTGCTTCAAAAAAATGAGACAACATGAAGGTAGATACTTTATGCTATTTTCTTTTTCTGTCACAATACATATTTCACAATTAAAGGAGTTCAAATGGAATGCAAAGCCATTCAGAAGCCCACTGCAAATAAGAAAGCAGAAAGTGGAAAATTTAAGCTTTTGCCTGTAAGTGATAGCTAATGGAAAGGCAAAATGTATTTTACTGACATCATGACATCAACAAATGTCTGCTATAACTTGATTATTTACTAAGATGGTGAAATGGTAGGATTTGTAAGATAGCAATGGTTCTTCCTAGTTAGAAGCTTCTTCATCTAACCATCCTTTATAAAATGGTGAATTGTTTGGCTTAAAAGTATGTACCAGGAATTGAACGGATCATATAAGCTGAAATCAATTAGTTCACAGCACACATGCTGACACATCTAAAAACTTTTAATACTAATAGCATATTTTAAATATGCCAGCCAAAGGAAGGTCTGATACCACTATAAATAGGGGGAAAAAAATGATTTAGTGAAGATGCCCTACACTTACTGCTTTGAGTGAAATAAATCTTTAAATAAGCTTCCCATCCTAAAAATTAGTTTCAACATGTATGCAGTGCTCACTGTTCTAAGCACTGTATCGCTTCTGTATTAACCAGCAGAACAAATGAAATATACCTCAAAATTTGTGAGTAATTGTAAAAATGTATTGTCAAGACCTTTTTCTCTGTTGCGTAAATGGCTCTTTCCCAGTATCTGAATTTGCAAACACAACATAGTCACATATCTTTGTGTAATATATGTATGTACATGTATACAAGTAAAATAGATGAACAATGCTTTGCATGCAATTTTTCATCAGTGTTAACTACGTTAAAAGGATTGGAGGCAGCTTCCTCCCAAAATTCACTATTTTCTTTCACTTTCCAGCAGATATAAATCATTCCTATTGTTGCCTAAGGGGAACCCCATATCAAAAACCCCTAACAAGCAACCTAAACAAACCATGCTTCCTTCTAATACGTGAGAAGAGAGGCTTTTAAATCATTGTTTTACTGAAGCTCCTTAAATTCTCTAGTTTTTGTTGGGTTTTTTTTTAATCCTTTTTATTTTCATATTTTATTCTGTATGTTTCTGACTTGTGCATAGCTTTTTGCGTTTTTTGTTTTGTTCCCACACCCCCCCCAAAAAAAAGGTTTTTTTTTTTTTCTATGGGTAAAGCAGTGCACAAGGGGAGCATTGAGAATATAGTTACGGATATTTTTATAAGGTTTACGTGACTTTTGTTATGTTTTGTTTAGATTTTTAAAATTAAACATTTTCTTTACCAATTCTGCACTATTATAGAAAAAGCAGAAAAATATACATGAAATACTACACACATTTGCACCAAGATGTATGTAATAATGCTTCAGACTGTGACTCAAAGATATATCTTTAAAGAGGTTAAGAAACCCCTACTCATACAGTAAATAATTTGGGTCACCTTTTTGAAATTCTCTTTATTACTGCAGGTTAGAGATTAATTCAGGATTCTTGATCTCATGAAATGGAGAAGTAGCTAAATAGCTTTGACAGCAAAAGGGCAAAATCTTTGGCTATGAATACTGTAAAAGCTTTACTAATAGTAGACGTAACTGAACTCTGCATCCCTTTTGAAAAAAATCCTGGGTCAATGCCATATACCTTTAAAAGTGCTGTGCTTTGTTAAATTATGATTCCCATGTAGGCAAAAAAAAGCTTGCAATCTCACTTAGAAAAAATAATCAAGTGTATCTATAAAAGCAGCTATCAAGTAGATGTACTTGAAAGGCACAAACAGTAGACTTCCTCAAAAAGAGTGCTCGGTGAAGATATCTAGACCAAAGAATTTTTGGGACATCCTCTATAGATAGATCTTATAATTGAGCAGCATATATCAACTTTATCTACTTCCACTAGACCTCAAATTGCTATGTTTTCTACTCGTATTGAGTCCCAGATTTCTTTAATTAAAAATGTGCTGTTCCAATTCACAGTTCAATGATGAGAAAGGGGTAGTTATCTATGATTTATGTAGCTATGCAATGTTGTAAAACCCCCCATATTTCCTGCTTGAATTGTATTTGAAAATTAAAAAAAGAACAGAAATCTGTCAAAAGAGGTAAAGTTAACAAAAAAACCCACAAAACTAATTTCTGGTGTGAGAAAGCTTTTACTAGCTTCAGCATGATAAAGATGCCAGTACAGATTAGCCTTATACTTCTACTTTAATTTTGTTCACATAGAACAGAAAGTTGCAAAGTTCTCATTATCTTGAGAAAAGGAATACAATGAATATATTGAGGTGAGAAGAATTTCCCACATTCTTTGCAGAAAATTAGTTTTAATTTAATATTTGATTTTTCTGAAGCCAAAGACTGAGGTTTACATTTTCATGAGACAAAATCTGAAATTGTAAACTCTAATATTAAAATATTTCACTGTAAAATCTAGGTCAAGCCTCAGTCCAAAGCATTTTTTTCAGCCCTACAAAGAGCCATATAGTGGGGACATAGAGAGCAGGTAACTTCCAGCTAATACTCCCCTCAAAATCTTTGGCTCAGTAAACCAGTTACATCAAATCTCTTCTGATTTACATTAGATAATAATCTGGCCCTCAGATAAGATGACTAATGGAGCCGATAAAGACAAAATATGCTCCCAAAACCGAGCCTTATATTCTTATTTTTTGTCTCCTTATGATGCTAAAGTCCAGAAATTTGGATTCTGAAGCAACATACTAAGGAATAAAAATACAATGTACGAGGCTAGGAACTCATCTTCCATTTTGCAAACATTTAATGGAAAATTTACTCCTCAGTGTTTGAAGTCATTGCAAAGACATTTTCATTTAAATTATTTAAACAGTGTAAAGAAACTGAAGCAACTGCAACTGTTGGAAAGTTCTCTAACTAGCTGAGAGATTATGATATCTGCTACAGCTGCTGGTAGACTGACAAGATTCAGGAGTGTTAATAACTCTGCCTTGATATCTTTGTACCATTTGAATACATTTTTGCAATTTCGATAGTGGAGTTCATGCTGTGTGCCTTCAGTTAAGGACAGTTGAAGTCACTTGTCTGAAACCTAAACCATGCTTCAAAAACATAAATGATAAAATCTTCCTTTTGCTTTACTACGAATCTAAAAGCAACAATATTTGAAATCCAGCAAGTATAATTTTGGTCATTAAAAAAAAAAAAAAAAAAGCAATTCTTTCTTCCTTTTTTTTAAATTACACTTAAAAATGAAAGGTTTTATCCTATGTCCAATGCTAGAATCCAAAAATTGTACAACATTTGAAACTTGTGACTCACTTATCACAGAAATTTTCTGCACAGAGGCTTTCTGAAATCTCTGCCCTGTGTGGGTAGTTCATTCAGGATCCACTCAGGCAAAATATGGCTGTAATTGTATTGCTTGATGGGGCATCAATGATTTGCACATCATCCTCAAACCACCCACTGCTGCTTTAATTGCTTTGGCAGGATTGCTAAACCAATTAACATCAAATCTCTACAAAATTAAAGTCTTCTGACTCTACTCCATGCAGTTTACTGGTATATCCACATCACAATGTAGGTTTGACTGTTACCAAAGGAAACAATCTGCAAATCATTTTAAGACAATTAAGTAAATTTGCATGTTTTCTTCTTTCAGTGTTGTCCCGTCGTTATCCCGTCTTAGTTCCATTTGGCTAATTTTAATGTGAATTATTAATGCACTTTTAACATATACTCTGTTAGTAAGCATGTTTATAAAGCCAAGATTAGCTGCATATTTTAAGAAAGAGTGTGAGGGCTACCACACACCCTGCAGAGAATGCCAAGAGAAAATTATACCCCTAGCTATTAGTTAGTATTGCTGACAAAAGTGGGGAAAAGTCAGCTGAAGACTTCAATTTTCACCTGAACTAATGAAAATACTACATGCTTTTATCAAAATACATCCTTCAGATGTTTGGCGTGGCTTGGATTTTTTTTATGAAGGTCTCTCAAGTTCTTTGGGTAGCTCATGCATAACTCAACATGTGCTTGGCCACATGCATGAAGAGTAGAAGCTGCTAGTACTTTTTGAAGAAACTTTTGACTTTTGCCTCGAGAGATTTTTTCCTTTTCTGAAAAGTGATTTTAGATGACATAACAAATGCAGTGAGATTTACAACTATGTTATTACCAAATATTTTGTATTTTTAGTAATTTATAATATTAGGATCAAAAGATGTTCCCTAACACTAGCATTAAATTCAGCAGAATTCATTGAATGAAAAAAGTAAAAACACTTTTATTCCTCACATTTTCCACAGTATTTTTGACTTCACATCTGGTCACTTGGCATTCTTATTGCAACATTTATTTTATTTTTCAGCTATACTTGGTCTTTCATAATTCCTTGTAGATGCAGTAATATTTTATAGGCAATATTTCATGTTTGTTTTGAGTAATTGTCAGTGGTTTTCCCTTTTCATGTTACTTCTTTGTGAGCTTGCTTAAGCAAATACTTGAGTTAATAAACTTTGAGTTAATACTCCAAAATGTAAGCAAATGAATCCATTTCAGATTGGAACATCCAGTAAAAATTATACAAATGAACCCCTTCAAGCTCAATACAAAGGAATCAGTTTACATCTTCAAAGTCTTATCCTTCAGATTAATAGGGTGTATAAGATATTGCCCTTTCCCTTCTTATAGTAACAAAAGCACAATATAATTGGATAGGTGAGAAAAAAGGTTTATCTGGATCTTCAGTATATAGAGTATTTTCATAGTACAATTCTTACTGTCTTTCTTCACTGAACATCACTTGCCATCTGCTGGCTGAATTGCAATTCAAGTGCTTTTGAATACAGTTTCATTAGACCTGTTTATCTTTCTAATTTACTGTAATTTAATTTGAAAAAAATTGGCATATCTTGCCATTATGCCACCTGGTATAGAGGAAGGTGTCAATGCCTATGGCAGGGGGGTTGGAATTAAATGATCTTAAGGTCCTTTCCAACCCTAACCATTCTATGATTATCTGTTTCTGAATTTTGCCTTTATTTGCATTCTGAGCAACCATCGGGAGTTTGACTATTAATTTATTTCAGTAGTCACTGAAGAGACAAACAGCATTTCACTCATTCCAGATATTATCAAACTGAGTGGCGCTTCACTGTCTTCTGATTTGAAGGAAGAAATAGTCATAAATTTAGCAGGCTTTAGACAAACAGTCTTCGGGGGAAAAATACAACAAAGCTCCAAAAGAAAGTTGAAATTAAATAACAGCTGTATAAACTGCAGGTGAAAATAGTTTATAAATGTGTAGTGGATAGAATTTGTGTAAAAAATATGATTATAGCAAAATAGAAAAATCGAAAGTAAATTCAAATCTTTGTGAAAAAGCACTCATCTGACAAAAAGCATGTAAGGAAATTGAAAATAAAAATGTCAGGGAAAAGAAAATTGAAATGTGAACCATTAAATAAGGAGCATTACCCTGCAGTTATTTCATGTATTTATGAAATAGTGGCTTCCACCAATGTTCTTTGACCAACCTCTGCTGTATCATAGTATGCAGGTACTTTACCATCTATACTGTTTTTTTTTAACACAGCTTCCATTAAATGCTAGAGATTATTTTGCAGAAGAACAGAGAGGTGATTCTCTGGTCATTTACAACAAAGCAGGAGACTACACAGCAGTCTCCTTTTCTGCACATATTTTCATAAACTCTTTCTTACTGAACTCAATGCACTAAATTCAAGGCTATTCAAAAAGATACAAATTAAGAGATACTCAGCCTATAAGAAAGACAAAGGTATATTTTAAAGAGAAGCTCAGGAAAGAAAAGGTAGTGAATTAAAAGCCACAGGAATTGACCAGTGATATATACTAAGTTCAAAATACTAGTAAATACAAAATTTTGTTCAATATAAGCATTAGAAAAATACTTTACAACACTCTGTAGGTTGTGTACAGATTCATAATCTTTGGCATAGTATCATAAGCAGTCTGCTACTGATGAATGAATATGCCCAGTAACAGTGTAATCAATCTGAACTTAACTGAATCATGGTGCGAAAAATTGTCCATGGTACTTGCAAGTCAAGACTTTGACAAATGGTAATAGGACAGGCCCAGTATACTTACAAATGCAGAATACATATTTTAAGATCAAATTCGTACCTTGTAAGGCATAATGATGGGTCAAAGCAGTACATTTAGTAATAATAATCAATATGACTGCTGCTTCCATTAGGGTACGTAAAAAGCTCCCAAAAGAAAAAAAAACTTGTTTGTGTGATTTTTACTCTAATAATCTTAGGCAAATCCAATACTTTACTTCTTAAAGGAACTACAAGCAGAAAGGAAGTGAAGTAAAAGTTGAAGCTGTAAATGCATTTATTCATTTTGAATCAAGCTAGATAGTAATGTTTTTTTACAAAAACAAGATAAAAGAAAATGTTAAAACCAGTTTTGTTTTAAAGGATATATTCCACTCAGTCGGGAAAGAAATTTTTTCTTGCACAAGAAAACCAAAGGAAAATTGAGACTAGAATCAAAAATCTATTGGTGGTTGCTCTGCCATTCAGTTATATATATAAGTACTCACCTCAAAAGTAGGGCATCTATTTTTTTTATCTGAGATAAAAATATGTGAGATAAATTGTTTTATTTTCCAAGAGTACTTAATACACCCATACCCGGGAGTAAAGGCTGGTGAATTTAATGATATATAAACTTTTAAACATTTACTGGACCAGATGAAATAGTCATTCAAAACCCTACTTTATTTTCTAGCCAGAGAAATTCTTGATTAATTGTGGTTTGTTGAGAAATGAGTGCAGACACCAAGAAGTTTTCATGTTTCACTACAGAATATCTCCCAGGTATGGAGTACCTAAATTATGCTAGGTAGGTGCTCTGTTTGCGTTTGAGATAATTAACTGTGAAAATGTTCATACAAATGTTGCACTAGAACCCATTCATTGCTATTGTGACCCTATTTACACTAATCTCACTGTAAAAACAGTTAATCCAGTTACTTGCCTTTTGAGGATTTAAAACTCAAGAACTTGTTAGTTATTACTTCATTTAGGACATGCTAAAAGTTCTCCACATGAGAAAAGCTACTGCTTTTTATATTATTGACTCTAAGGATATTATATAATTGAAAAAGGTTTAAAAAAACAACCTCTCAGTTATGGAGCAGTACCAGGTTCCCTGGGCTGTGTATAGTGTTCAATGTGACAGTCTGGTAACTGGAATAATCTGTCAGTGTAGGTCAAATTACATTTAAAAAAAACCAACAACCCACAAAGAAAAAAAATCAATGGAAGACTTTTGACTTCCCTCTTCAGTGCTTTCCTCTTATTTGACTCCCTTAATTTTTCCTTAATACCTTAATTATTATAAGATGTATTATCCTGTATCTAGGTAAAGGCAATCCCAGGCACAACTACAGGCTGGGCTGAGGCTGGATTGAGAGAAACCTTGAGGAGGACTTGGGGGTGCTTGTTGACAAAAAGCTTGCAGTGTGTGCTCACAACCATGTGCCATGCTGCATCAAAAGGAATGTGGTCAAAGGAGGGGATTTTCCCACTCTGCTCCATTCTTGTGAGACTTCACCTGGAGTACTGCCTCCAGCTCTGGGGCCTCCAGCAAAAGAAGGAAAACTATTCTATGATTCTATGATTCTATGACATGGACCTGTTGGAGCAAGTCCAGATGAGGGCGACAAAGATGATCAGAGGGCTGGAACACCTCTCCCATGATCACAGGCTGAGAGAGTTGGGCTTGTTGAGCCTGGAGTAGAGAAGGCTTCACAGAGACCTTATAATAGTCTTCCAGTACCTAAAGGGGCCCTACAAGAAATCTGGAGGAGGACTTTTTACAAGAGTGTGTAGTGATAGGACAAGGAGGAATGTCTTTAAACTGAGAGGTTATCTTTATATTAGATACTAGTAAAAAAATCTTTACTATGAGGTGGTGAGACACTGGCACAGGTTGCTCAGAGAAGCTGTGACTGCTCAATCCCTTGGAAATGTTGAAGGACAGGTTGGATGGGGCTTTGAGCAACCTGGTCTAGTGAATGATGTCCCTGCCCATGACAGTGGGGCTAGAACTGGATAATCTTTAAGGTCCCTTCCAACACAAAACATTCTGAAACTTAGCTTTAAATTTGTTTCCAGTTGTTAAATGTGTCCTTATCTTTCTGCTGCAGGCTCTCTCCTTAACCCTTTATTTCTGCTTGTAGAAGGTTGTCCAAAACTGAGCACAGTCCAATGAGCTGTCTACTCTAGTATCTGGAAGCTTTCCAGGATGTGAACAGCAGGGACAGACAAGCAGACAGCCTTCTTTCTGCACTTCAGTCAGTCTTTCTTAAGCTGAAGATTATACTCAGTAATGGCATATGACATCAACAAAATAAATAGTTAAGTCATCATCTCCCAGTTAATTTTGGTGTAAAGTCATTCAAGTCTAAAATGCAGCAGATGCTATGCATTTGGTTTTGAACTAAGGCCCTCTAACTGTTCTTGTGAAGCTAAATACAGGGGAGAAACTTACTTGTTTGATATATGGACTGTGCATGCATAGTATAATAGAATAACAGAATTATAGAATGGTTAGGGTTGGAAAGGACCTTAAGATCATCTAGTTCCAACCCCCCTGCCAGGGGCAGGGACACCTCACACTAAACCATGTCACCCAAGTATCTGTTCAACCTGGCCTTGAACACTGCCAGCAATGGAGCATTCACAAGTGCCCTGGGGATCCCATTCCAGTGCCTCACCACACTTACAGGAAAGAATTTCTTCTTCCTTATACCCAATCTCAACTTCCCCTGTTTAAGTTTGAACCCATTACCCCTTGTCCTGTCGCTACAGTCCCTAATTAAGAGCTCATCCCCGGCATCCCTATAGGCCCCCTTCAGATACTGGAAGGCTGCTCTGAGGTCTCCACGCAGCCTTCTCTTCTCCAGGCTGAACAGACCCAACTTTCTCATCCTATCTTCATATGGGAGGTGCTCCAGTCCCCTGATCATCCTCGTGGCCCTCCTCTGGACTTGTTCCAACAATTCCATGTCCTTTTAATGTTGAGGACACCAGAACTGCACACAATACTCCAAGTGATATCTCACAAGAACCAAGATTCCTCTGCAGCCTCGCTGTCAGGATTTTCTGCTTTGAAATGGAAGAGGTGGGATTTGTATCCTGAATAGTTAAGGTGGAAACTGAAGTTACGCTTTAAATTTCCTGAGTGCCTGAAAGAGTTTCCTGAGAAAAAGGTTATCTTTACCAAACACATACTACAATCCATATGTATCATTTCATAAAAGGGACGAATGAAAGAATGGATAACTAAGTCACTGCATTTTACAGTTCATAACTGACAGAGTTAAAAACCCACTAAAGTACTATTTAACAATTGTGGCATACTTTGCCATAGCATATTTCTGGAAGTAGAAATAGAATGAGATGAATCTAGTGATAGGTCAATGGGTAACCTAGTGATAGGTCAATGGGTAACCTACTGCTGAGTAATCATTAATCAGTACTGAATAGCATAACCAAATGTAATTTGCCCACACTAGCTCTATTTTTTATTCTCTTTTCCTAAGTGTCTATTACTGGCTGCTGTCTGAGACAGAATACTGGAAAATGCAGCTCCTCTGTTGAAACCTAGGCTGGTGAAGCTCTTGTTTATGAGCTGTCATGTGAACATGGGCATGTAGGCAGACGTTTCAGTATAGTAAATGGCAGAGTTTATGATACAGACCTTTTCTCAGTATTTTGAATTACAAAGTTAACATCCTCCTCACCTACTTCCTCATTTGTCTGTTGTGTAACCCATTTTTATATTTAAATTTAGAATTTATTTCTTACACAGAACAGAAACTTCTGTGCTTAGTTATCTAGCATGAAGCATTTAAAATGCAGTGTATAAAGCCTGTAAATTGTTTAGAAGAAAATGAAACATTTATGTGTTGTCATTTCTTCAGAAAATGCTCTCTCTTTAGTTCAGAGTTAATGAATTTTGTAACTGGAACTGGGCATCTAAAAGGTGCAGAGTTTCTGAGTGTGTTTGTGTCTTCCTGCTTTGGTAGTGACAGAATATTCACTTTGTTTTCACAGCTCTTTATATTGGCATGAAATTGTTGTGAACCCCGAAATATTTGATTTATGCATTGATACACTTTCTGATGTTTTCTTGATATTTAGTATAGAAACAGTCATATTTGTATCTCAAAAAAAATGAGAGGAGTATTAGTAAAAATAGGAATTCATGTATATTCAAATCCACCTATTTTTTTACGAAGGACTTGAAGAACATTAAAATTATTTTTGTGAATGAATAAATCCATTGAAAGGTATGAAATGCAAAGTTTGTCACAATTGCTCAGGCTGTTCCTCAGCTGCATGTCTCTGAAAGCTGGGATGTCTCAAAGAGCCCTGTTTCTGGCCTCTTTTTTTATAAGCATTATTGGCCACTGCAAGAGGCAAGAATCAAGCTATACAGGCCTTTGACTACACAAGGGCAGTTCATTGCTATACTCTTAAGTCAAGAGAATAATCATATAGCCAATGTGGTATGGGAAAAATGAAGTTGTTACTGGTCCACCAGAGTTTTTCTTTCTTATCACAATTGTCTTATAATTAGTACCATCTTTGTTCATCTTTGTTTATCCTAAGATTTAAATTACTAGGTTGGCATTCTTAGCATATACTCAAATATTTTTCATCACAGCCAGCACACTCCCCACACGAAAGCCAGAACACCTTGCTGACAAATTGGCAACAGGTATTTAAGCTGTCATAAACCAAAACTCTCATTTCCATGATGATTTTAGCAAGAGTCAGTTTACAGTTGAAAGCTAATCTGAAAAATATGATAATCATAGCCCAGTTATTAGACTGTCATAAGTTTTATTCTGTCAATACAAAGACTGATAGTAGATATTAGTGACCCAGTTCATTAGCTCTTTTATGTACACTGTGGAAAAAGGAAAACAACCAGCAAATTTAGTGCACTTTCTCATTCACCACCTCCAGTGAGTATGGAGTAAACAAATTTGGTTTCTATGGCATTGTCTTCTAAACCCTATCAAAAGGGGTCAAACCTCCTGTGTAACCTGCTCCAGGTGGCCCTACCTTTGCAGCACGGTTGGACTAGATGATCATAGAATCAACTAGGTTGGAAAAGACCTTTAAGATCATCAAGTCCAACTTTTACCCCAGGACTGCCAAGTCTATCACTAGACCATGTCACTAAGGGCCTCATGTTTTTTTGAAAACTTCAGGGTTTGTGATTCCACCACTCCCTGGGCAGCCTGTTCCTATATCTGATCACCCTTTTGGTAAAGAAATTTTTCCTAATATCCAACCACCTTCCCTGATGCAGGTTGGGGCCAATGATCTCCAGAGGTCCCTTTCAACCTTATTGATTCTGTGATTCTATAATGCCGAAGGCTCATGGTCAATAAACACTGAACTCTGGTAACTTCCCAGCACTTGCTTGCTGGATCACTTTTATGAATTAATACAGAATAGATAAAATAGTTCTGAAAAGTTAAGTTCAGTATCCAGAAAACAGCTGGAGTGTTCTGAAGGAAAAAAATTGAAATAAAGAGATATGTTTCATGAAGGCAGTCAAAACTTCAAATATTGGCTCAAAGTAGATGTTGTTAAATACAGTTCCATTGTGCAAGAGTGACATTCAGACCATGGAGTATATTAAATATCATTTTTTTTCTGATTAAAATGTGCATACTTAAGTTCTTATTAATAAAGCATTAATTTTATTTTCCACTGTTAATAGGGAGATTAACAGTCATAATACTCTGAATGGCATTTTGTCATTTCAACAGCACTGAACTAATGTTGTAGTTTAGGCTTTCACAGAAATCCAGATAACTGTCAGTTTGATTTGTTTCTCCTAGTATTTGAATGAACATAAAACCTTTGTGTAAACAGATGTATATTTATTTGACAGTGAAACGCTGGATCTGGGCAAGGGAAAGAGGTTATATTTGGCTTTAAATGTTATTAAGGAAGCAGTGCATGGTTTAAAGTTACATAATGATCAGAATTTCATGTTAATTTTTTCAGACTTTTTTGATCACACTTCAGTGAATATTTTGGTTGTATAGGGTCATATGTCTTTTAATCAAATTCCTCCTAGGGGAACTACTGTCCTTTAGCAGCTGCTCTACCTGCCAGACTGAGCACACAAAATGTCTATTTTGAGGTGCAGAAGCAGCTGGGTTTCCTTAGTTGGTGCTAAAGGGAATCTCAGTCAGTGCCTAACGAGTTTACACTAAGTTCTGGTCCCTAAAGTAATTATTTTACCAATTTCTTTTGCAATCATAGTCTTTGTCAAAATGAGCACTATTACAATGCTAAATTTCAAATATTTAATCTGTTTCAGCTCTCTGTGTGTAAAAGGTGTGACAGTAATTTTCACTGCTGGATTTGGGGATTGTTCTGTAAAGACTTTTGTTTTCATTTTCATTTACCTGCAAAAATATAGATCAGCATGTTTCCCCTGAAATGAAAAAAAGGGAACAGAAATCCCTACAAAGCAAAACCAATATTCCTATCTGTAAAGAAGTAGCAAGGAAAATTATCCCAACATTAAAACAAACATCATTCTTTTATTTGTCTTTTCTGTTGAAAAAATATCTATATCTTTTTCCATTTCTATGTGATAGGTAAAAATGGACAATTGATAATTTTGAAAAAAAAATCCACCCCAAAAACCCAGACCCAAATTTTCTACTTAAAAATAGAGTCATAGGATTATTTAGGTTGGAAAAGATCTTTAAGATTGAGTCCAACAAGCGCTACAAAGTCCACCACTAAGTCATGTCCTCAAGTGCCACATCCACTTTTAAATAACCTCTAGTTATGGGGATTCAACCACCTTCCTGGGCAGCCTTTTCCAAAGCATGACAATCATTTTGATGAAGGAATTATTCCTAATATCCAGTCTAAACCCCCCTTAGTATAACTGGAGGCCATTTCCTCTTGTCCCGTTGCTTGTTACTTCAGAAAATAGACTGACAGACAGTGTGATCAACGTTTAATGGATGATTGCATGTTCCACAGCAGATAAGGAAGAGACAAAATTAGAAATCCTTTATGTTATATAAAACAAATTTTCTGATTTCTCTCACACACTTCTATGGAACTGATGGACAGGGGTAGAGCAGTTGATGTTATCTATCTGGACTTGTGCAAAGCGTTCAACACTGTCCCACATGACATCCTTGTCTCTAAGTTGGAGAGACATCAATTTGATAGGTGGACCACTCAGTGGATAAGGAACTGGCTGGATGGCCGCACACAAAGTGTTCTGGTTGGTGGCTCAATGTCCAGCTGCAGACCAGTAACGAGTGGTGTCCCTCAGGGATCGGTGTTGGGAGTGGTCTTGTTCAACATCTTTGTTGGTGACATGGACAGTGGGATTGAGTGCACCCTCAGCAAGTTTGTCGATGACACCAAGCTGTGTGGTTCGGTTGTTATGCTGGAGGGATGGGATGCCATCCAGAGGGACCTTGACACGCTTGTGAGGAGGGCTGATGGCAACCTGATGAAGTTTAACTATGCCAAGTGCAAGGTCCTACAGCTGGTTTGGAGCAATCCCAGGCACAGCTACAGGTTGGGCAGAGAAGAGATTGAAAGCAGCCCTGTGGAGAAGGTCTTGGGGGTGTTGGTCGATGAAAAAATGAACATGAGCTGGCAGTGTGCGCTCGCAGTCCAGAAAGCCAACCGTATCCTGGGCTGCATCAAAAGGAGAGTGACCAGCAGGTCGAGGGAGGTGATCCTGCCCCTCTACTCTGCTCTTGTGAGACCTCACTTGGAGGATTGTGTGCAGTTCTGGTAGTCCGCAACATAAAAAGGACATGGAACTGTTGGAACAAGTCCAAAGGAGGGCCATGAGGATGATCAGGGGACTGGAGTACCTCCCGTATGAAGATAGGCTGAGAAAGTTGGGGCTGTTCAGCCTGGAGAAGAGAAGGCTGCGTGGATACCTCAGAGCAGCCTTCCAGTATCTGAAGGGGGCCTACAGGGATGCTGGGGAAGGACTCTTCGTGAGGGACTGTAGTGAGAGGACAAGAGGAAACAGGTTCAAACTTAAACAGGGGAAGTTTAGATTGGATATGAGGAAGAAGTTCTTTAATGTAAGGGTGGTGAGGCACTGGAATGGGTTTCCCAGGGAAGTTGTGAATGCTCCATCACTGGTGGTGTTCAAGACCATGCTGGACAGAGCCTTGGGTGACATGGTTTAGTGGGAGGTGTCCCTGCCCCTGGCAGGGGGATTGGAACTAGAAGATCTTGAGGTCCTTTCCAACCCTAACCATTCTATGATTCTATGATTCTAAGTTAAGTTGCATATCCTATACCTGCATTGTACTGAAGAATGTTTATATTACAAAGATCATGCAACCTATTTTCATGGTCAATTTCTATTCAAGAGAAGTTCAGAATTTGAGGTTGAAACTTCTTTTTTGTTTGTTTTTTTTTTTTTTTTTAAGGCCTGAGATTTCAGAAGATTCAGTCAGAATATTCTTTTTTCAGTTGTTACATACATAAAAGGACTTGATTCTGCAGACTATTAGCGTCTTAGTGAGTACACAATAATCTTCCCCTTTCAAAAGAAAACAAAGCTGTACCCTAAAATAAATATCCAAATAAATACAGAGAAATCACTTGGCACTTATTGCCACAGGCAAACAAGACCTTACTCAGGGAATTTATCTTAATTTATTGCTGCTTAGCATAACCTAAAAATTTAGTAACTGATTGAAATATAGGGTAACAAAGAAGCTGAACATCAAAACACTTATGAAAATACTTTTCCTTTCCCTTTCCTAGAATCAACTTCACTCCAGACACTTGTCTTCCCCTCCTTGTGGTGTCCACTCCCCTTTTATTGCCACAGGTTGCATGCAGTGCCTTTGGTAAGAATGCCACTGGAGCAGGATCAGGCAGTATTTTTGTCTGCAGCTTTTTCCTTCTCACTTGGCTCTTCTGCTCCAGCATAGGTCCTCCATGGGCTGCAATCACTTCAGGTGACCCTCTACCAGCATAAGCTTGTCTGTGGCCCTCAATCCTTTCAGCTCTGCTGGTGAGCACCTTCTACTGCCCTAACCTTGTTCCCTTGTTCAATTCTTTTATTCCCCTGTCTCCCTGTTCCATTTCTCCCTTCTAGATGTTTCCTCATCTGTCTTTAATGTGCTCACTGAGGAGCACCAGCTTGGCAGACGGGCTCAGCTGTGTCCTGTGGTGTGTCTGTTGGGCAGGCAACTGGAACAGCCTGTGCCCAGCATGGGGGCAGCCTTCATACCCTTCTACAGAGTCTCTGTACCCTGCAGCCCACCTACTCTGCCTGTGTTACCAAAATGTTGCTGTTTATGCCATTCAGCGCTTACATTGAAGTCTAACCCAGTATCTAGTGTGAAAATAATGAGTTTTGTCTTGACTGCTGGTTCTCCAGCATAGTTTATTTCACCTAAGTTAAAGCAATGTGGCTGTTGGGTGTCTATCTTTAGATCAGTCTGATAAAATAAGCAGCTGAGTATGATTTATTTCAGGCATAACAATGCAAGATAAGCATTTTTTTACTGTTCTTTTAGTGACTGAGAAGCAGCTAATAGGACATAAATAGCCCTCTGCAAATCAGATGCTTAATTTATTTCTGAAGACAGAAACATGGAGCTTAACAGACTAGAACAGGGAAATAAGGTAGCTTTTGTTGTAAATGGATTCATTACTGTATGCTTTTAGACAGCATCCTCCAGCAAGGTACAGTAGCAGATGCTACCTCAGGAGACTTCAGGAGGTGATTTTGGAATGGGATCTATGAACCACCTAAAATCTGTTGTGTGTCATTATCTGATAATGACTTCATATTCTTACATTTGGTTATAATTCAGTACAGGCAAATGAAGATAACAAGATTGCAAAATATTTAGTACGTAGGTTACGCTGCTGGTGCTGCAGTTTTATGTCAACATGGGCAGGAAGTCCAGTCAAATAGTGCTATGAAAAATGCCCTTTTCAATTAAAATCACATATTTAAAAAAAGAGAATCCCAAAATGGCTATATTTGCCAGGTCTGCAAATAGGAGGCTTACCTGTCAATCTGTAAAATAATAAGAGGATGTGAAAATGAATATTCAAGCCTTGGTACTTAGATCCAAACACTAAACCAAACCTGTTTCAAGCTTGCAAAAATAACTAAAGTTTTCACCTCATTATTCAAAGTAGTTTCTGATTGTTGGTTTATTTTCAAATGCATGTTTAAATTGTGCCAATGCTCATAGAACAGCATGCTTTTTCTTCCATTATGTGGTTTTCTTTATCAAGCTTACAAAGAAAATAAAATTAATACAGGGAAGTATTAGTAAATCAAATAAACTTATTACTGTTTCCTATTCTATTCCAGTTTAAGTAGGTTAAAGCTGTGAAAAAGAAAAATACAGTTCTGTTCCTCATACTTTTCCCCAATCTTTATTTAATTAGATAAATTTTCATAGCAGTATTTTTTGTGAAAAACATGTAAAATATTTTAGATTCTGTCACTTCATTTACTTTTGTTTCGTAGCAGAGTTTATTCTTCCTCAACCATGTATAAAGAGTTCCCATCTTCAGTTCTAAGATTTCCACCCTTGACTGCCTGTTTGTCAGTTTCTCACAGAATCTCCAAGTGCCTTCACTCACACAGCTCCTTATGCATTGCATCTGATCCCACAGCTCGTATGCAAGACCCCTAGTCTGATCATGTTTCAGGCCCTCTAGGGACCTGTTTCTGTAAGATTTTAGTCATTCAATCTAGTAAGCTTATATTTCTTTTTAATCCCATTCTGTCTTTTATAATTTTCCCCTTAATTTCTACTTCTTTGTCTTTAGAATTAAAATATCTTCTTGGCAAGGACCATCTTACAAGTGCAAAGATGTCTTGCATGCTGGGAGTTATTATGATGTTGTAGAATATGTGTATGAATAGAGTATAAAACACATCAAGGATGCTGCAGCTTCTCATTTTGGAGCAAGCCATGATTGCATTAAGTAACCTGGCACCCTATAAAAGTGGGAAATTCAGAAATCCATCGCTGGCAGCGTTCAAGGCTGGATTGGATATAGCCTTGGGTGACATGGTTTAGTGGGAGGTGTCCCTGCCCCTGGCAGGGGGGTTGGAACTAGATGATCTTAAGGTCCTTTCCAACCCTAACTATTCTATGATTCTATGATTTTCTGGACAAGATATAACTTAAAGACATCCAATGCTAGCCAGGCACTCTAGCTCAGCATAATAGGAAAAGTGGGGGTTGACCACAAAAGCAGGAAATAATAGCTCCGTATTCTAGATAACATGGAAGAAAAGGTACCGCATCAGTCAAGCTCCTTTGAGCTTCTTCGTATGTATCTTTGTATGGATAAGATTCTTAGTTGCCATGCTGCTTGCCATTTTCCTTTCCATGCCTGGACTTTTTCAGCAGACAATTCTTTTGGCATCTGCATGCATCTACGTTGTCCCCTATTTTAATGTTACTTTGTCAAGTAAACTCTTGAGCACATCCTCAGGTTTTGGCTTTGCTTTTGCAGCAGTTTGCCAATTCAGCTCTGAGTTCGCCATGCAGGAGGTGATGGTAGATCTTTGCTTTGCTATCATTCTTCTAATGCAGGTATTTTCTTCCATGGGTGAGCCACAGCGTCAAAGGCATTCTAGTAGAGACACGAATGTAGGCTTCTACAGGGTGTGAGGTGGCAGGAGGCTTCTCTGTGAAGGGCTGTCATTTTATTTTACAGGAATGATGCTGATATCCATTTAAAGCGTGACATTTTTGCTATAAATGGAAAAGACTTTGTAGTGCTGCCTTCTATTAGTTGTTTGATAACATAGAAGTTTTTCCTGTGCTCTTTAATTTGATCACTAATATCTTAACTAATTGGTGGTAAAGCAATTCCTGAAATTGCTGAGAATACATTCCTCTTTCAAATTCTCACCATCATTAATGAGAACAAGAATCTTTTTTTACTTTTCTTGCACTTCTAATTTATGCAGGTTTTTTTTGTTGTTTTTTTTTTTTTTTTTTTCTCCTTGCAAGCCTTGTTCTTCTTTGCATGTGTTATGGGTTCAGCAGCAGCAGTCATTTTTTCTCCTTCATAGTAGCTGGTGCAGTGCTGTGTTTTCAATTTTTGGTCTGGGAACAGAGCTGATAACACCAATGTTTATAGTTATGGCTTAGAATGTTTTGACCTGACCAAGGACTTTCTGAGTCTCGTGCTCCGCCAGGGAGGGGGGGAAGCCGGGAGAAGACAGAGACAGGACACGTGACCTAAACTGACCAAAGAGCTATTCCATGCCACAGCACGTCATGCCCAGGATGTAAAACTGGGGGCAGGAACCCGGAAGAATTCAGTTCACAGCTCGGTCATCGAATGGTGAGCAATTGTATTCTCTTTCCTTGTATTTCCCTGGTCACTGTTGTTGTTAGTAGTGGCAGCGGTGGTTTGTGTTATACCTTAGTTACTGGACTGTTCTTATCTCAACCAGTGGGAGTTGCATTCTTTTGATTCTTCTCCCAGTTTCCCCCCCCCCCCCCCCCCCCGCAGTGGGGGGGAAGAAGGAGGGGGAAGTGAGTTGTCGGGCTTTGACTATTAGAAGGGGTGAGCTATTGTATTCTTTCCTTGTATTTGCCTTGTCATTATTGTTATTGGTGGTAGCAGTAGTGGTCTTGTGTTATACTTTAGTTACTAAACTGTTCTTATCTCAACCTGTGGGAGTTGCATACCTTTGATTCTCCTCCCCATTCACCCGGGAGCAGGTGGAAGAAAGAGAGGGGAGTGAGTGAGAGAGTGACTGCGTGATTTACAGCTTAAACCACGACAGTTCTTTTTGGCGCCCAATGTGGGGCACAAAGGTTTGAGATAATGACAGGATTGATAGCCACTCGTCACAATGCTGATATATTGGCTCTCAAAGTTGTTGTTCTGGTTGTCACGGGTTCAGAGTATGATACTTTACTTACAGCCGGTATTGCTTATCTTAACATTTTTCAGACATGGGTTTTGGGTTAAGGCTCTTGTTATATTGTACTTTATTGCACTGATTTTTAATACAATAGACTCAATGATCATGAAACTGACCCGGTTTTTGTTCCCGATGTGGTCACCAACTCTATACTTTGGGAGGTATATAATAGAAGTGTTTAGCAATTACACATCTTTTTTCACCTCCTTGGGTGGTCAACCTGTGAAAGAGACATTCTTTTATGCTACCAGCCCCCCCACCAGATCGTTTACAGCATTATTTGAGAATTTTGAAGGTTTTGAATGGCCTTTAGATACCCTTGAGACCTGCCTGTTGATTGTGATGGGGATTGCTATGTTGGCGGGCATACCGAGTGTGTTTTACTCACGACCTTTTCGTCTGGTCCCGAGAGTTATGCAGGGCAGGGTTTGGGCCTTGTCTAGGGTTAAACGACGATATAAGAGGTCCAAGAGATTTTCCCCGAGGCTGGATAGTCATGAGTTGCTGGGTGTGTGGGACAGTATGGGCAAGCATCTAGGCCAGTGGGCCCTTCCAGTGCTTTGGAACTTCACCAATGAACAAATGCAGAATCCAGAAAAATTAGTAAAACACTTAAAGGAGGTGTGTTGTCATTCTGGTCACACCAGAGATGGACAAATCATGGCAATATGCTGGGGCTTGGCCTATGCTTACAGAGCCCTCTTCAACACCATCCAGCACCTTCAAAAGGTTAAAAATGTCCCTGGATCTGAGGGTGGAGTAATGGACAGCACAACTACTCCAGTTCTAAGCACAGCAGCTACACCACCCCCAGGGACAAGTACAGCCGCTACTCAAACTTCGACCGCAAGAGGCAGTGCAGCTACTCCAACTCCAAGCACAGCAGCTACACCACCCCCAGGGACAAGTACAGCAGCTACTCAAACTTCAACAGTAATGGACAGCTTAGCTACTCCAGCTCCAAGTACAGCAGCTACACCACCACCCGCGACAAGTACAGCCACTACTCAAACCCCAGTGACAAGTACAGCAGCTACACAAACCACAGTGATAATCACCACAGCTAAACTGGAGGACCAAATTGTACCAATATCGGTTGCCCCTGTACGCAAGAGGAAAAGCAAAAAAGAGGCAGGAAAGATAAAGCAAGGTGAAGAAACAACGTACTCACCACCTGGGACAGCATCTGATCCGGAGTCATCATCACATGATGAAGAAGAAGAAGAAGAAGAAGAAGAAGAAGAAGAAGAAGAAGAAGAAGAAGAAGAAGAAGAGGAAGGAGAAGGAGAAGAGGTGACTTCCCGATCTTGGACCTCAACTGAGCTACGGAATATGCGAAAAGACTTTACCCGTGAGCCAGGGGAGCACATCATTACCTGGCTGCTCCGATGCTGGGATAATGGGGCCGACAGTCATGAACTAGAAGGCAGTGAAGCCAAACAGCTGGGATCACTTGCTAGGGAAGGGGGAATTGACAAAGCAATTGCAAGAGAGAAACGGTCCCTCAGCCTTTGGAAGCGGCTCTTGGCAGCTATGAAAGATAGGTTCCCATACAAGGACAATGTTATGAGTCGTTCGGCCAAATGGACTACCCTGGAAAAGGGCATCCAGTCTCTGAGGGAATCGGCCATTGTAGATATGATCTATAATATCAAGCCGAATAATGGGGATATACCCATAGATCCAGATGAAGTTTAATGTACACGACCCATGTGGCGGAAATTTACACGGAATGCACCCCCATCATATGCCCACTCATTGGCAACAGTAACCTGGAATGACATAATACCACCAACAGTGGATGAAATGATTCATAAACTCAGAGAGTTTGAAGACAATCTCACCCCTTCCATCATCTCAGCTGTGGAAAAACTGTCCCAGGACCTCAAACAATTGAGAGACAATCTATCCAGCTCCTCACGTGTACCAACATACGTCTCAGCTATTAACAAAAGGCGTCCTACTGTTCAAGAGAGAAGATATAGAAGGTATACACCACGGGCCACCCTATGGTTTTACCTGCAGGATCACGGGGAAGATATGACAAGGTGGGATGGAAAGCCTACTTCAGTTTTGGAGGAACGGGTGCGTGAATTGAAGAGGAGAATAAAGGTCAAGGCTGATCACCCCATGAAGGCTGCGGCTTCAGTCTCTGGTGAGCAGGCTCCCAGATGGAGTGGAAGAGCTGATTTTACTACAGCTCCTGTGATAAAGAAGAATAATCCCTTTCTACAAGACTTAAGTGTCCAATGTTGTGATGACTATTAGAGGGGCCCTGCCTCCAGCCAGGTGGAGGTAGGGGACAATCGGATTTACTGGACTGTGTAGATCAAGTGGCCTGGCACATTAGTCCCACGGAAGTTATGTTAAAGCAGTCAGACTGTGTGGATCTTAGATTGTGATAATACTGTCTAACTTAGAACTGGATACAAGATCTCATTTCCCAAGGTGAGTATACCTTGCTCAAGTTAAAACTTATAATGGTATGGATTAAATGCAACAAATTATATGCAATGCTCTGTATGGGCTTACTCAGTGAAGATTTCTGTTTTTGAGGGGTTTGGGTTGGTGGGGAGTACGATATGTGGGAAAGCTGCAGAATAATTTGCTTTATAGTTGTCAGGTCTTGCACTCCTCTTTTCAACATTGGACTTTTATCAGCTATGTAATTCCAGAGGTCAAGAACTTGTTACTGAGGAATAGTAGAATGTTTATTGAAGAGCCTTTTTATTCTGTTTAACTCCATAAATGCATACTACAAATCGGCTGGATGGTCTTGAGGTCCTTCCCAGCCCTAGCTATTCTACAATTCTATGAAAAGTAGAAGAAAGTAGAACCTGTTGTTGGAAAAATTAATGGAAGAAAAGTCTGTGGACCAAATCCTGTTTTTTTCCTATCCTTGAAGAAATATTTTTATTCAGTCCTAGATCTGATAAGAACAACATCCCAGACACCAATTGGGTGGGTCTGTGCTCTGGTCAGATAAAGAAAAACCTCTGTAATGCATCTTCTCACAGAATCCACTCTTTTATAAGTGAATGACTCAATGAGGTGCTGCTGAAAACCTTAAGGCACTGACTGTAAAAGGAAAGCTTTGAAAACAGATAAACTGAATTTTTGTATTCTGTTGGGTTTAGTGTGAGGTGTCTCTGCCCATGGCAGGGGAGTTGGAACTAGATGATCTTAAGGTCCTTTCCAAACGTAACTATTCTATGATTCTATGATTCTATTTTAGATTTGAATAACTCTAAGTAATCAATGTGATCAAAGAGAAAATGTGTTAAAGTACTGTCAGGTGACCTCAGAATAACTGGTCTTCCCTGTTGCTAAAGCATTTTCTTCTAACTAATATACATATACCCCTTAGTTGCATTATCAAAATTCAGGAATTATTTTGGACAAAAACATTTTTCAAAAGGGTAGTGGAAGTGTTGTTGCCGAATAGTATGTGAATTCATTGTTTCCAGTTTTGGGACACTGCATTCACTTTTGTCAGATTACTGTATTTGTGGCTAACTATCCTTTTATGGCAAGTGAAACAATTTTAAGCGTATCAAGCAAGTGCAGTAGCCTTATCCAGTTTATTATACAAAATAAGTAAAGGATAATTGAGATGAATGGCTCTATAGCAAATATAAAACTGAAATAATAAAATCATAGAATGGCCTGGGTTGGAAGGCACCTTAAAGCTCATCTAGTTCCACCCCCCCTGTCATGGGCAGGGGCACCTTCCACTAGATCAGCTTGCTTAAAGCCCCATCTAACCCAGCCTTGAACACTTCCAGGGATAGGGCATCCATGACTTCTCTGGGTAACCTGAAATAATGGTGGATCAGGGTGCTGACTTTTAAAATGTCAGTGTTTTTAATACTTCCCAATTTTCTTATTCTCTGAAAATCCAACGAAAATCAAGTTCAGTGGAACTTAACTTTTCATCCAGTATTGTCTACTGCAAATTTTTTGATACATGAGCAAAATGATGCTATGAACTGACTAAATGGTTGGGAACTGTATGCTATGTTTTACTTGGGCTGAAAATTTTAATGCATTTACATCATTGTCTCTAAGTTGGAGAGACATCAGTTTGATAGGTGGACCAAGACACAAAGAGGAATGCTCAATGGCTCAATGTCCAGCTGCAGACCAGTAACAAGTGGTGTCCCTCAGGGTTTGGTGTTGGGACCAGTCTTGGTCAACATCTTTGTCGGTGACATGGACAGTGGGATTGAGTGCGCCCTCAGCAAGTTTGTCAATGACACCAAGCTGTGTGGTTCGGTTGTTATGCTGGAGGGATGGGATGCCATCCAGAGGGACCTTGACACGCTTGTGAGGTGGGCTGATGCCAACCTGATGAAGTTTAACCATGTCAAGTGCAAGGTCCTACAGCTGGTTCTGAACAATCCCAGGCATAGCTACAGGTTGGGCAGAGAAGAGATTGAAAGCAGCCCTGTGGAGAAGGTCTTGGGGGTGTTGGTTAATGAGAAAATGAACATGAGCCGGCAGTGTGCGCTCGCAGTCCAGAAAGCCAACCGTATCCTGGGCTGCATCAAAAGGAGTGTGACCAGCAGGTCAAAGGAGGTGATCCTGCCCCTCTACTCTGCTTTCATGAGACCTCACTTGGAGTATTGTGTGTGGTTCTAGTGTCCTCAACATAAAAAGGACATGGAACTGTTGGAACAAGTCCAGAGGAGGCCCACAAGGATGATCAGGGGACTGGAGCACCTCCCGTATGAAGATAGGCTGAGAAAGTTGGGGCTGTTCAGCCTGGAGAAGGGAAGACTGCATGGAGACCTCAGAGCAGCCTTCCAGTATCTGAAGGGGGCCTATAGGGATGCCGGGGATGAACTCTCCATGGGGGACTGTAGTGATAGGACAAGGGGTAATGGGTTCAAACTTAAACAGGGGAAGTTTAGATTGAATATAAGGAAGAAGAAATTCTTTACTGTAAGTGTGGTGAGGCATTGGAATGGTTTTCCCAGGGAAGTTGTGAATGCTCCATCACTGGCGGTGTTCAAGGCCAGGCTGGACAGAGCCTTGGGTGGCATGTTTTAGTGTGAGGTGCCCCTGCCCCTGGCAGGGGATTGGAACTAGATGATCTTAAGGTCTTTTCCAACACTAACTGTTTTATGATTCTATTATTCTATGATTCTGTGATTCTATGATTTGATGATTCTATGATTAGAATTCATTATTTTTCCTGAAATCACAGTACTTTTAAATCTGTGTTCTATTGACAGAAATAATTAACCTCCTGCAATGATTATTTGCTTGGACGGGAGATGAGATATGTATTGGTTTTTAGACTAGAAAATGTTAAACATACATGTTGGGGGATTTTGGACTTCTTAAATTTAAGTAATATATTTTTGTATTTATAATAGAGCAGCACGATATGACACTTTAGATAATTAGTTAAATTGACTCTCCTTTTGCTATGTCATATTGAAATTGTTTCTGCAAATATGTATCATTACCTCCCAGGCACTAGGAGATTGACTCAGGAGACTTAAAACCTTTTTTTTCTAGTTCATTAACTGCTCTCATGATCATCACCTGAAATGCTTGAATGATTAGATCTCATTTTCCTAAAGTCTGTGACTTACCTCTGTAAACTCATCTTTTACAATGATCTCCCGTATGTATGAGGCATCATTAGGAGTCCTTCATACAGTCATGGGAAAGTGACTTCTACTCTAAAGATTATGCTTTCTACCACAGGAGAAGTTCACTCAGATAAATGCTGGAATAGGCAGTTTTGAAACAGCATAAATCTTTCTCTCTCATTCCACTTAAATGCTTTGGACTTAAGTGATACTGGGATGATACTGGTGGTAGCAGATTTTCAGATGGGAGACATGGCCAGTAAACACACAGTACCAAGTACTGCACAGTACAAAACCTTTAAAGAAGATTTTTCTTAAAAGACATTTTTTCTTCATATTGGTTTCTTATATATTCAGCATTTAACTTCATAGCTTTCTTCTCCCTACACAACAATCTCCTATGTTGCAAATATCCATGTTTACTTTGAAAGACTTTCATTCACATAGGGTTCGTTTGCTGCCCTCTTCAGCAAATGTAGGAAAACCTAGCACATCGCTGATCTGTTTCTGCAGAAAGATACACTAGGTGTACACCAAGTTCCTAATACTTGGCATTTCATTTTAATCTCAAGCACAGGAGGGATAGGGACTCTACCTACTTAGAGCATATGCCTCTGAGTAGCTACTGTGCTTGTGCTTATGCAATGTCTGCTGCATGCTGCAGGGGAACAAATTGGAATTTTAAAATAGATCATAAGTTTACATTTGACTATTTCACTCATCAAGGCAATCTGGGAAATAGACGATAATATCTTGGTCTGTTCTGTAAGACTGATCACTGTCAATTAGCTGAACAGTTGTTCAGCCTGACTACTTTACGAGGAATTATTACCATTTAAAAATATTTGTCTGATGGTTAGCTAGCAGCACATTTGTATATAATTTCCTTCCTCTTTTTCTACTGTGTTTTTAAATGTTCTATTGATTGCCAATTGCAATCCTAAAGTTATGCATTTCTTCGAGAGAAATAGAAATTTCTGCCTTTTTCCCCCTAGTAACACAGAAGAGTATGTTGCTTATATTACTTAAACATTTTCTTTTTAGGGAAAAAAAATCACAAAATTTTAATAATAGGAAAAAATGAAATATATTTTTATTGTAAAAATGTGAACTGCCACAAACATAGCCCAGTTCTATAGTTTTATCAGTAAAGTTAAATATTCTGCCTGGTACGAGGGCGTGTATTACATCTGTTCACTAAGCTAAAATGAAAAGTTTACAGGGTTATCTGAGTGCATTAAGTATTCAGTCTGAAACAATTAGCATCACTTTACGATTATTTCCAAATGCAATATATGTCTACATGTGATACTACAGCAGAGATTTATTTTAGAGAAGCTGTGTGGCTTAGCTAATGTGCTCCATAGATATTAAGCTCTATGTCACATCTTGGAATGATACTTTAAAGAAAATAGACACACAATTGAATAAAAGAATGACAGTATTACTTGTACCTAATTAATGATTTCATAATTTATAGCTATGTGTGGTTTTGCCTATAGAAAAAAGAGTAGATACGTAGGTTTGAAAACTAAAACCAGTGTTTGAAGATATGCTATAAATTTTTCCTCTAACTTTTGTTTAATTTGCAGACTGAGTCTGTGAAGATGCATAGGAGTAGGCCTTTTTTTTCTATGTTTGTGCAAGCCATTGTGTTAGAATCGTGTTATATGATTAGCTGTATGAATATTATCACATTTAATGATTAATAGTGGTAGTGACACAGAAGGCACGTGCTAAGTTAGAATTAAAAAAAAGTAAGAATGAGAAGTTCATACTGTATGATAGTTACAAATGTTTTGCTGTCCTAGATTAAAATATTAATCTAGTAATTTTCAAACATTTTAGTGAAATCTTGTAGTGGTTTAAGCCCAGCTGGTAACTCAGAACCATACAGCCGCTCACTCACTCACCCTCCCCATTCTGCCTCCCCCCGCTCCCGGAGGGATGGGGAGGAGAATCGAAAGAATATAACTCCCACAGGTTAAGATAAGAACAGTCCAGTAACTAAGGTATAACACAAACCACTACTGCTACCACCAATAATAATAATGGTAAGGGAAATAACAAGGGAAGAGAATACAGTCGCACACCACCCACCAGCCAATACCCAGCCCAAACTGAGCAGCGATCTCACCCTTCCAGGTAACTGCCCCAGTTTATATAGTGGGCATGACGTGCTGTGGTATGGAATACGCTTTTGGCTACTCTGGGTCAAGTGTCCTGTCTCTGCTTCCTGCCAGCTTCCCATCCTCCCGGGCAGAGCATGAGACTCAGAAAGCCTTTGGTCAGAGTAAACATTACTAAACAACAACTAAAAACATCGGGGTTATCAGCGCTGTTCCCAGGCTGAAAGTCAAAACCAGAGCACTGCACCAGCTACTAAGGAGAAAAGTGACTGCTACTGCTGAAACCAGGACAAACATGCTTTTAGCATGCTTTTATAATAGCAAAAATAGCATGCTTTTTCTAAGACAGAGCCAAATTTGAAGTCTTCATTTAAATCATATTAAATGATGTTGCTGAGTCGTTCATTAGGGAAGACACTGTCATAGTCCAGTACTCTGACCAGATGGTTCTTGATAGTCCACAGGTAGAAGGTGTAATATTTGATATAAAATTTAATTATTTAAAGATATTTGATGTTACATGGGTTTTTTTTGATTTAGCAGGGTTTTATAAAATATACCGCATAACACTATGCAAATATAAATTAAACATAGCAAAATAAAGTGAAAACAGCAATACACCATTCAGTCACAATCACAGTAAAATCCCTGTAATATGCTCAGTCACAATGCTGGTGTCCCCAGTTACGGTGAAGAAAAATGTGAATTGAAACTGGATCAAGCTCCTTCCTTACTCTCTTCAAAATTCATTCGCTAGCTGTCATATACTTCTCATTGGGTTTAGCCATGTATTCTCACCCCTTATGCTGGTCTGGCTGATTCAGCGGGACATTCATACTTTCAGTGAACTCAAGGAGAAGCATTTACACCACCAGTTAATGCACTCAGTCGTTGATAGGTGTTCATCTAAAACCAAAGAATGATGAGTGTGGCAGAGAACAAAGTGGTATGTATTCCCTGTCCTAACTGATGCCTTGGATATGGATACCTCCATGAGCAGAGTGAAAAATAATACTTTGGTTGCAGCTCAGTATGTGCTTTTGAAGAAGCCCTTGTAGTGCAAGTGCAAGGTCTTGAACACAGCCAGGAAGATTTTGGCAGGAACAAGAAGTAGGCTTCAGAGACAACTGGAAATGTAGAGAGGCTTGGTTTTTTTTTTTTGGTTTTTTTTTTTTTTTTTTGTTGTTGTTGTTGTTTTTTGGGTTTTTTTTTTTTGTTTTTTTTTTTACCTTTCTAGAGGGAACAGTGTAGCTTTTAGATCCAAAAGACCTCTGAAAACTGCTGGACCACAGGAAAGGCTATACCATTCAATTACACAATGGGTATTAGTAATGCTATTTAAAAAATCCTTCTCTTCTTGTCTGATCACCTCTAACTTAAGTGTCTGGTTCTAGTAATCCTAGAAACGCAAAATCGCAACTGGCTTCTGAGAAAAGCACAAAAAGGGGTGCATCTGTTTCAAAGCCGTGATTTGGGTTCAGGAGCCATCAGTTGGTTCAGGTGTTATGTTTTGTTTTATTTTTATTTTCTTTTTCTTTTTTTTTTTTTTCCCTGACCTCTTGAGTTTTACCAAAGCCCACTGGAAAAAGTGAAATGCTCTCAGCAGGAAGCATTGAACCAGTTTCTTCATGGCTCCGACAATTGCAGTCTGCATGCTTCACTCAGAGCTGAAACCTAGTCTGGCACATGCACCTCTTAGATGAGTGATGAGGAGAACAGCAAGGAATTACTCACAGTTGTGTGAGAAATCAATTTTCTGAGATCATGATGAGATTCTGAGTAAAATACGCATTTTACCTATCCGATATCTACCATTGGAGCATAGTGTTGTTTTAAGAAAAGAAAATCATACTCCAGATACCAATGTAAATTAATTTTGGTGCATCAATAACCTTTTTCCTCTGTGCCAGGAAATGTTGCTGCTTTGACTAGCAACACAAGCATAGCTGAATAAAATCACCACTTGAATAAAAGCAGCAGGGGGTCCAAACCACATCTTTCCAGGCAATTAATTTCAAGCACAATCTCATCAGAGTTTTGTAAAACTTTCTGTCCTAGAGTGTTTCTGCAGTTGGAATAGGTGACAAGATACTTGCTTCCCTAGAAGTGGAGGGTTTGAATACTGTTCCAGGAGCACTGAGACATTTATGTCAGCAAAAAATAACTCATCATGATCATTATTTGTGATGATAATCTGGAAAATAATGTTGATACACTTTCTTTTTTTTAAAATATTTTTGCTAACCCCATTTTTTTCCCCCTACCATTAGCTAAAATCTGCTTTTTGAGAATTATTTGTAGAATCTTGATTACTCCCCGGGTATACATTTCAGCTGAGCATTTAGGAGAACTGCAAGTTCCTTTCTGACATTGTACTTGGTAACTCTTCATATAATTTGACATCAACACTGACATTCTCTTATACAATCCACATGGTACCTTCTTAAAAATTTTTAGAAAAATCTGTTCATCTCATCTTGACTAATTGCCTTTGAAAGAAGGGTTAGTTTTGAAAACTACCTTATTTTTCTGTGCTGTATGTGAAAAAGCTGTGCACCTGCTGCAGCTTATCACAGATAGATAGAACCCAGGTTATTGACAGTGACTTGCAAAGGTTTGGCTGATATTCAGAGTGTTAATAGTGACTTTGAAAGACCTAGGACAGGATTTAATCATCTGCCTATTTACTCTGGTTTTTCAAAATAAATACAGTGATAATTGTGAGCTTTCTGACTTTTCATTGTTATCCCAGAAATATTTTTTATTCTGTGAATTCATACAAGAATTATGATAGAGGCAACTAAAACCTCAGAAAATGGTGCATAGCTGTCATTACCTTTTTTATTATTATTCTTTCAAGAATGCAGCTAAAAAGTTGGATAAAAAGCCTAAACTAAATTCACCATCATTAGAAACACAGCCCTTCAGGTTAACCTAGATGAGAATGTAATTGGAGGAGCAAGTGGGAAGGCGGTTTAATTCTTGCTGTTCTTTTAAAGTAGTAATTTGCAAAATTCTAGTAAATATAAGCAGTTACTCCATTTCTCTTGTTGCCTAGATCATAGAATCATAGAATAGTTAGGGTTGGAAAGGACCTTAAGATCATCTAGTTCCAACCCCCCTGCCAGGGGCAGGGACACTGTACACTTAGTATCAAATATATTAAAACTTAACATTTTAAATGGAATGACTTTGCCAATTCTTTTATTAAACAGGTGTTTCTGTCACCTCTCTACTATGAATTTTAAAAAAATCCCTACTAGGAATATGCATTATAAATATTGGAAGACATAATGAGCATACATTCCCTGTGTGCATGCACTTCCCTTCCAGGAAAGTGGTTGAGTTACCATTTCTACAGGTATTTCAAAAACATGTCGATGTAGCACTTAGGTACACGGTTTAGTGGTGGATTTGGCAGTGTTAGGTCAACAGTTGGACTTGATCTTAAAGGTCTTTCCCAACCTAAATGATTCTATGATTTTTACTTACATATTTTTTTAAGAATGAGGTTTCATCACCATGTTAAACTAAATATTTATCTCTGATTACATATTGTATATACTAACAGAGCATGTATGGCAACTATGGAATACTTGAAAAAATGCCATTGCTAAATCTGAATTCATAAGGTCTAGTATTAGGTAAAACACAACACCACTGAAAGGATAATTATAATTCATACTTTTTGATATTGTGAGTCACACATTTTAATTTATTGTCATTATTCACAGGTCAAATTACTGTTCTTTAATATATTTCAAAATAATAATAAAACAGGAGTCATATATTTTGGACGTGTATTCTGGGCAATTATATTTTTAAGTAGACATAGACATTGGCTTTTGTCTTATGCTTCCCAACTTCCTGAAATAGTATAATCATATCCTACATCCCTGCCTCTGGCAGGGGAGTTGGAGCTAGGTGATCTTAAGGTCCTTTCCAGCCCGAACTATTCTATGATTCTATGATTAAAAGACTGAAGTATTTTTTCTAGTAACTGAGTATTATCAGAGCCTGTTGTCTAGTCTTGAGGCTTAATGGGATTGTCTGATCTATTCAAACCACCACTCAGCTTCCAGAAGAAATGCCTGCGCTCCTACTGCCTACTGGGAATGATCCTTGGCTTGACATATCACAAATTTTGCTTGTGAACTGACTGTTAGGAGTTGGTCATGGTCATGGTCATGGTCATTCCAGAAACAAACCTATCAGTTTAACAATATAGAAGATCAGTGTGTGTTTCCCACTTCCGGAATTGAAAAAAAAAAAAAAAAACCCTGATACTTGATTATTACATTGTATCTATTGTTTTTTACCTCCTACAATGTTACTATATTTTAATACTTATCTACTTCCTAAGTAATACTTTTGGATCTTGGTATGATTCTTAGGTATTGCTAATAACTCCAGTCTTTTGGGTTTTTTTGAACCATTTAATTGGATAAGAGTCTTTCTTACAAGGGCAAAAATGCATTCGGGTGTTTAAAAAGGAAAAAAAAATTGCAAACAAATGGCAAAAGTGAAGTCATAGTTCTATGATACTTTTTGAATATTTCAATGCAAATTCAAAAGAGAATTGAGCCTTCTTTTAAATTCTGGTTGTTCCTTTGCTGATTCAGTTTTCATTTAAGTGGAGTGTCTAGGATTTTCTAATAATCTTGTTCTTTCCGTTCTCAACTACAGTTACAATAGACTGTAGTAGTCAGGCAATCCTCTACTAATATGGCTCTTTGTAAATAAGCAAATCAGGCTAATACTTTCTCTGACACTGTGTTGAGGTCAATCCACTGGCCCCAGATTGCCTGGTTTTGGCAAAAATTAATTTTCTTTTCAAGTTTTGAGATTTGACATAATTCCTTTCCTAATTAGGAAACAATTTTGTTGAATACTAGAGAATTTTACTCCTTAAATAGTTTAGGAAATTAGTTCTATTTTAGTTCCCATTTACTTCCCAGGTATGACTTTGTTTCCAAGCACTTCAGAGCAATAAGAGAGGATTTTTAATGAGCAGTAGTAAAGCTACCTGATGCTGCTACCTGATATCCGTTCTATTCTTCTTTTGGGGGTTTTACTGCAGACTCACCCTACAGGTGTGGATCAGCCATCCATTAGTCACTGGAGTGTATTAAGTATATTCTCAAAGTGCTTATTTCAGGTTCATTTAGTCTGAAGGTTCAGTTGTTCTGAGATTTCTACATTACATGAGCTAAGTATGCTACAGGGGGATGTTTTGGAATTGGCTTCAGAAGCACATTTCTAATCTTAATGAAAAGGTTACTGTAAACTCAACTATAAAGCACATGCTGTAGGAACTCAAAAACCTTCAAAGTAGTGAAACAAGGTGATAATCATTTTAAAATTATTTGAGGATCTGGGTGTCTAATGCAGTAAAAATCAATTTGCTCTGCATAAGAGACATAGTGGAATGAGATTCTTAAGAACACACCTATATGGTAGTTAATCTACAGTTGATCTTTATTTAGTACAAGTTGTCTTAGTGACTACTTCTTAAATTTAGAAACATGTCACTCTGTGTAGAAAAGAAGAAAAGTACTGAAAAATCCTGGATATTTCAAGGTAAAAAGAAGTGTGGAATCTCTATAATTATATTTTATTTATAATAAAGTTTATCCTATCTGAGAATCACCTTTTCTAACTCTAGCAATTTGAAAAACTAGTAATCCGTGTTGGAAACATTCTTTTTTTTTTTTTTTTTTTTTTTTGGTGGGGAGATAGTTTTTCCTGTTGTTCACAGGGGTCTCAATTCAAATTCAGTGAAACTTGTGTAAGTATTCCAATCAAATGCGTGTTAGGTGTTTCACATGTTTTGTAATTCATCATACTGTAAAATGGGCTGATATCACCACAGGTAATTTGGTTACATTAGTACTACTTTTTATCTCAAACTGTTTCATTGCTCAGCCTTTTACAGGAAAAGATTAATCTTTCCCTAAGAAAATTGAAGTGACTTTTCCAAAATGTGAAATTAGCATATAATAATTATTTTGGATAAGTGAATTCTTCAAACAAAAGAATTCAAAATTAAGAACTATTGGCTGTCCTTCTCACCTCTCTGATGAGCATTTATAAATGAAATTATATTTTTACTTTTGGTATGTAGAACATAATCAAGGAAGGACAATCTTTCTGAAGTCTGTGTCTCAGATTTCAAAGTAGTAACCCCCTGTTCATGAATTGCTGTAGTATTAAGTGCAACAATGTTTAAGAACAGTTGAGCATCCAACATAAAAGGAGTAAAAAGACCCCTGCAGAAGTCAAATCTAGTGTGCCTTCCTAAGTATTTTTTACTAAAACAAATTGTTTCTTGTTGAACAATAAAATCAGCAACGCAAGTCATAGTTGTGGACAACAGTGGAAATACATTAGCAGAGGAACTTCAGAGAATCAGAAACTTCATGGCAAATCCAGCAGTAAACATGGTGGTCAGTGGCAGAACACAGGTATTGGTAGCTTTGGTTCCCAATCTACATATTACTTCTGCACAAAATAAGCAAATCTGATCTTTTCTCTTACATTTAGAACCCTATTACATTTCCCATAATTTCCTGCTACATTTCCCGTGATGCATTTAGTGCATTCTCATTGAAAATCCTTTTTTCATTTTTAAGAAGTTAAAGAAGTTTTTTTTTAAGAAGTTTAAGCAGGTTTGCACCTGCTTTACTGACATGATTAAATATTTTCAACTTTTAAGCACCAAAAGCAAAGGTAGTGTGATGATGGGCAAGAGAAATGTGTGTCCTGTTTTAAATAAATCTGGTTTCATTTCATTTTTCATAAACGACTAATCAGGGAAACTGTTGGGAGGAATGTAACTCAAATAAGTAACTACTCCATACATGTTTTGATGAATGTTAATGCTCTTCATCATCATAGCTGATGGTCACCTTCAGGACCTTGTTTTGTTATTGTGCAACGTCAAAGGACAGAACACATTTAAAAATGCTGCTGCCTCCTTGCTTTTAATACAGTTGTAGTGCAGTGTAAATTCACATGTCAATTAAGGGATATTAGAAAGGTATATAATCGCAAGACACAACATGCATCTTAGCAATACCTATTGTTAATATTTTTAGCATTATCAGGTCACTAAAGGCAACTGCTGTTCTCAGTAGCTTGTGAAATTGTCTTTAGGTTTGGTTGAGATAAGAGTTCTGAATATGTAATTTTTCCCTCTAGTTTGTATTGTGACCATGGTTTTCATGCAAATGTATGATCCACTGTGCCACTGTATCAAGTAGCACAAGGCATGCACAATGTGGAACAATGCAAGTTCTTCAGAGAGTGTAGGAAAAGGTGCTGTATGGAGCATATTGACATACTCTATCATCTGGAGATGCAGATTTGCTTTCTACAGGCATGTTCTGCATAGACCATCTATTCAAGCAAGCTCCCCAAAGTTTTTCAGCCAAGAAATAAAGCCAGGTCTTAATCAAACATGCTGTTTAAATAAGCATTTTAACAGAGAAAATCAAAGAAGACAGCATACACAGAAAGGGTTTACTAAGAGCTCTTATTGCACTGTGCAGATCATAGAATCATAGAAGGGTTAGGATTGGAAAGGACCTTAAGGTCATCTAGTTCCAAGCCCCCTCCCATAGGCAGGGACTCCTCACCCTCGACCATGTCACCCAAGACTCTGTCCAACCTGGCCTTGAACACTGCTGGGGATGGAAGATTCACAACTTTCTTGGGCAACTTGTTCCCTCACAGTAAAGGACTTCCTTATATCTAATCTAAACTTCCCGTTTAAGTTTGAACCCATTACCCATTGTCCTATCACTGCAGTCCCTCATGAAGAGTCTCTTTCCAGCATCCTTGTGGGTCCCCTCCAGTCATTTCAACAACTTTCTGCAGGGCTTTGAACTCTGTAATTCAGTCCTTAGAAATTACTGTCACCACTTTGGAGACCTGTGGCTGCTTGTTAAGTTGTGAGCACCCAGCTCCTAACTGAGCCTGTCTCACCAGCCTCTTGAACCTTCTTTCCCAGGTATGAAACCTTGCTTCATCCTTCTAGCACCTCCTGTCACCAGTGAGAAAATAAAATAGATTCACAGGAATCCACTTTCCAACTTCAAAAGAAGCAGTAACACTGAACAGAAAGTACCTGGAGTTTTACAGGTCATTAAGAAAGAATGTAGTAGGGCACTCAACTAGGAGAAAGGACTAATGTGTTTTGATGCTTCTATAGATTGCTTTTGCATTTTAAATTAAAATTATATGATTTTAAATTATATGCAATACATTACCTTCTTCTTACCCTGCTTGCTGCAGAAAGTGACACAATCCTATTTTTTTCAGAGTGATTTTGTAAT
This sequence comes from Ara ararauna, assembly GCA_028858755.1. Classification (NCBI taxonomy): domain Eukaryota; kingdom Metazoa; phylum Chordata; class Aves; order Psittaciformes; family Psittacidae; genus Ara; species Ara ararauna. The sequence goes on along the minus strand of CM054379.1, from coordinate 42,979,233 downwards.
GTTCTGTTTGTGAAAAATTCTCTGAAACTCCAGTAAGTTGTATTGATTCTTCCCCAATGTTTCATACCAAGGTAGATTTCATAGGAGGTTATACACAAAAATAAGTGGATCTATTTAATTCTGGAACTTCCTTAAAACTGGGTATTTCATAGAGTCTGTTTCACTGTTGCGGTTGACTGTTAATTTTGTTTTAAGTGTCAACAATTTAAATATCAACACTTCAAACCCTGAAAAACCCTTGTATCAGCCTCATCAAATTTTGTCACAGTGAATATAAAAATCTATAATTTAATTTTTCTAAATATCTCAATGTCTCTTTTGTATACAGAATATCTGTTGGTCATGGAGGCTCTGATAGGCTTTCTGTTACTTTCTAGAGATTTGCTGCTGGTTTTGATATCATTGTTTTGTCTTCAGAGTCTTTTCTTCCCTGTAGTTTTTTTATATAAATCTCTGTTTTCAAATTTAACATATCAGAGTTTGTGATGTTTTTATTTATTTCTAGGAAATTGCGGATTCTAAGGTCTGGTTCTTACTTTCCTTCCCACATCATCCAGTTTAGTCATGCCAGCTCCATTTCATCTATTTCCAAGCCCTGATTAATGATATGCATTTTTTCTCTGTCTCCAGACAGTATACTTAGATAGTCTCTGGTTTTTCTATGATCATTTAACACCATTGCTGTCTTTTAAGCCTCCTTTTAGTAAATTCACTACATCATTGGTTTCTCTTTTAGAAACTTGGGACAACTTCACTTTTGTTTCTCTGAAAGCTTTTTGGATCTAAGTACTTGATGGACACTTTCTCTGAAAGTTTGAAAATATACTTTTAAGACATACAAAATAACATAAATCATGGCAAAGATTGCTTTGTCTTTTGTATCTTCTAACCTAGCGCTCCATGAAACAGTCACTGATCCTGTCTAAAAAAATAATCTCTAATCTTTATTTATGCCGTTGAGCTATTTGCCCAATGTTCACGGTAGCTGTGATCTCCCATCACTCTTTATTTTCCTATACTCACAGCCTCTCTGACCTCAGCAGGTCACAGTTGTGGTCACTATCATAGTCAGAGTCTTCATGGTGATCTTTGAAAAGAGCTAGAGTAAAGAAGATGACAGGTGAAAAGAATATCCTTTTTTTTTTTTTTTTTCTTTATTTAGGTGAAACCATGGCAGTTCAAATAAGACATACTTTTACTAGCATCTGTTCTGCATCTGTGACTCTTTGGACTGACTTTTTTGTTAGGTTTCTAGTCTTTACACACGTATGTGTGCATGTTGATCACACAAAATAACTAAGATCTGTAGAGTGTGTAACAAACATGCACACAGGTCTGGGTTTGAGTAGCATGATTGTAGTGGGATCAAGGCCACAACTGACCTTCTGCTTGTCCTGGGAGATTCCTGAGGGTTCTGGGACTGACAAAGACAGGTGGGCAAATCCACCCATACCAAGCTCTCTTGAAGCCAAAGGAGCCCATGGACCTGCCCAGACATGTGCAAAAGGCACTGGCAGCTGCTAGGGATTGGATACATCTTGGGAGATGCACACCGTGCCGCAGAGGTGTGCACATGCTCGGAGACTGCAGTCATTGTCAACCCATACCAGGGCAGGGACATAAGGAAACTGAGCATCAGGAGTCCATTAAGGCCAGGCTAGCAGAGAAGTGTTACATACAATGTGCCAATCTCCTATAACCACCCTGAAGGAACTGGAAAGACTCCTAACAGACATTTTGGCGTGGAGGTAATAGGTGTTTATGTGTGCCTTTGTTTAATTATTTGTGTGATTCTATATCAGAATCACTGAAAAGAATTTTATATTGGTTAGTATGCTGTTTTTTTACTTGGATAGAGTTCAATTTTTTCATAATAGCTTATATGTGGCACTTTTTTGGATTTGTGCTGGAAACATTGTAGATCACATAGGGACGTACTTGTTGTTGCTGAGCAGTGCTTACAGAGTCAAGGCTTTTTCTGCCTCTCAGCCCACCTCACCAGCGAATAGGCTGGAGGTGCACAAGGAGTTTGGAGGGGACGCAGCCGGGACAGCTGACCCAAGGGACGTTCCTCTCTGTATGGCGTGGTGCCCAGCAATAAAAATCTGGAGAAGTAAGAAGGAAGAGGGGACATTCAGAGTTACGGTGTTTATCTTCTTCAAGTAATTGTTACATTCTTTCCTGGAGATGTCTGAGCACCTGCCTGCCAATGGGAAGCATTGAATGAATTCTGTGTTTTGGTTTGCTTGTGTGCATGGCTTTTGCTTTAGCCATTCAACTGTCTTTATCTCAACCCATGTATTTTCTCACTTTTACCCTTGTGATTCTCCTGCCTATCCCATGGAGTGGGTAGTGAGCAAGCATCTGTGTAGGGCTGAATTGTCAGCTGGGGTTAAAACCATGACAGCTAGCAATAAAATAAAATAAAATCCCCTGACTCGATATTTTTATGCCTACAGTGATGGTGTATGGATTGGTAAATAAAAGACTAGCCATCAGACAGCCTTGATAAAATAGACATAGTATAAGGTAGAAACCAAGATTCTGTATTTTAAGCTGCAGGCAAATTCACTGTCTAGCATATTCATTATTCTGGCAAGTCATATTAGGAAATTAATAATTCAGCAGTGTATCTTTTGAATGGCCTTCAGTAAATAAGGAAAGGTTAATTTGCAAAGAATGAAGATTGGCATAAATAATGCATCATTTCCTGAGAATTATTAATTTTGTGATGAAAAATGTAAGGTACAAAGGACAACTTGGTATGCCATTGAGACATTTAGTGGATATTGTAAAACACACAGAGGGTGTGAAAGTCAAATTATGCAGGCACTATAATTTGTGACATTTCCTTTATTATGTATATGCAAGTAATGCTTAAATCTGATGCTTTTAAATGTGCATCAGAAACAAAGAAAACATGATATCACAGTCCTACGGAGCAGCAAACATTGTCTGGCCTACAAGACAGCTTCACAGCATCATGTGAGAAGCTGAGTGCAGGTTAGAGGTGGCACTCAGAGCCAGCGAATAGTCCAGAGGTGCCCAGGCTGGTCCACAGTTTGGCGACAGGTCCTGAGATCAAACCAGTAAGTCAAGTATTTGGATAAGGGTCAAGGCCTAGGTAAGCAAGGTATAAATATAAGGCCAGGTATCAGTCCACTTGCATCATAGCCCAGGTGAGGACCAAGGATGAGCCTGAGCTTAAATGTAGGTCCTGAGTGAGCGAGCTCCCAACAAAACCTGCCCTGTCCAGCTCCCTCTCAGCTCTTTTCACAGCAGTTTTATAAAGGTTTGCAGCCCAATCCTGCCAGAGCCGAACTCAAACACACAGAAGCAGTCTACAAAGTGTGTGCGCAATGTGGTGGCAAGAGAAGGTTCATTCCTGTCCCCCACATGGTGACACGATGTTCCTAAACTTTTTTTTTTTTTTTTTGCTTTTAAATAACATCCTTGTGGTTCTGTAAAAACCTTGCTGCTTTAGTTCTCCTTTAGTTCAAAATAGAGCTTTGTGCTGCTTTTTACCCAGCTTTATGCAACTTTAAGAATTAGATTTTCTTCAAGTATCTTTGTGTGTCTATTTAAGTCCCAGTCTTGGACTTAGTCTTCATCAATTACATGGAGGCATCTGGGGTTATAGATTGGAAGATTTACTTCTAACCTAAAGCAGACCTTAAATGGAACAGTTATCATAATCACCTTCAAATTTCATCTTATGACAAAATTTTGTCTCATGACATGGCCTCAGGTCATAGTTTTGCAGGTATTTAATATCTTGTCTGATTTTCTTAGTTGGGTATGTTAATACTGTAACTCTATTCCATGCATGGATGTTTACTTTTCATACTGTCTATTGTATAATTTTTTTTCCCCCTTCTTGATTTTATTGCTAAAACCCAATCTTTGTTCTCTTGATATTTCTTGCCTGTCTTTTCCTGGTTTTGCAACTGCTTTTACAGGGTGAATTTGTTTATATAATTAATTCTAGTACTCCCATAATAATCTTCCAGTTGCATGAAAAGTTGTGACTGTGAAGACAGAGTATCAACTGTTGCAATGATCCTAATTAGGTATTTTAAAATAGTTCAGAATTTTTAAAGCCATACAAACATTGTAAGGAAGCCAGTTTTCTTTACCAGTAAAAATGAAGCCTGTGTATGATACCAGACCTGTGCATACTTACATGAATGAAGGGCAAAATGTATCGTAAGTGAGCAAGAATTCTTTGCATTGGGCATGCAATAGCTTTCTTCTTGAAGTTTCTTAAGAAGAAAAATAACCTTTTATAAACATCTAGTTTAGTAAAGCTGGAGAAAACCTCATTATGCAAAAGGTACGTAAAGACAGCTTGCTGAATGTAGGATTTTAAATGTACAATAATACAGAGCATAGACTTCTACACCTGCTAATAGTGACAAATGTAATAGCAGCTATAATAAGTGTAATAGTTCAACACTGTTACCTTAAAAGAAAAAATACTAAATGATCCTAACTACACATTTGATAGTGCATTATCTAATGGTATCATTGAACATTATGAGATTCTGAAGATAATGGAATGGTCTAAAATAGAAAAAATATGAGTATTCCATAACAAAGCTAGTAGTTTTCTTTCAGATCCATGTCCTCTCTTTTTTTCTTCAGGGAATTAGCCTCCAGGGGTGGAAATATAGAGACAAAGAAAGGAATTAGAAATTGGCATGCTTGCCTGGCTGTGGAGCTAGGTGGTTAGAGTACTTCAACTATTTGGAAGCAGAACTGGGATTCATTTATTAAATTAAAACAAAAACTATTCTGGGAGGAGGATCAAAATCTAGTTTCTACCACATCTGAGTTTAATATTCTAACCCTCAATCTGCTATTATTACTATTAGTCATAGTTCACACCTTTCTGGTATCGTCAAAGGCTTAAACAGTGCTGGTCACTTTGCTGCACGAAGGTCATTTGGACAGGTTCACATGCACAGCAATTTACTAGTAAGACGTAGCTAATTTTTAGATGTTTTTATCCCAATTTAGGTGACAATAGGAGCTACTGAGTACTACCCTTTGTAGCTTTACAGCTGAATCATTTAATGTTTTCCAGCTCAAAGGTTTCACAAACAGCATCTTTCCTGTCTTTCTTTGGTCTTACAGCATAGGCTGTAGTATGCTCCAAGATTTTTTTGAATAGGACATTTAATGAAATGGTGTAATTAGAGTGGTATCATAATCTGTGTGCACTTCAGAGATGGAACAGGTGCATGTAGGTGTAGAAATACACACATCCAGATGTCATTCCATATGCTGTGTAAAAATGAAAGCATTGTAAACCAATTTCAAAATATAAATGCCATTGTGCATTGATACTGAATGGCTTCCCTTGAAAGATGCAGTTTGTCTTTCACAGTAATTTTCTCATTTGTAAATGTCAGTTTAGAGGCTGCTATCTTAAATTATAACATAAGTATACTGAAAAAAAAGCATTATAGAATTAAAAGGGAGAAAAAATATTAAGGCAAATTAAATTATTAACAATAGTTTCTAAAGTCTTTGACATATTGTGTTTTCATTTTTTCAGTATGACCTGAAGGATAAACTTCATAATTTTACTTTGGTTTTCTTTTTGTTCTGTAATCACTGATCTCCATGCAATAAAAATTTCCAGATATATTGAAAGGTCAAGAATGGCTTTTTTGTAAGTTGAATAGCTCTAGAAGACTCTGTAGTCTGCTAGCTTTGCCTGTGATGCATCAAAAACCTCAAGCACATGATTAAGGTTTTTTTTTTTTTTTGACAAGTACTTGGAAAATTAAGGATTTAATCGATTGTTTTGCTGAGTGCATGTGAACATCAAAAATTTGAGGATATGCTTGTATGTTTTCTTTGTTGAAGCCATGATTCACAGGCTCACATCTTCAGAATATCTACCTTTATAAAAAATTAATGATAAATCATCAACGTAACAGCTGTGGTTAAAGCTCGGGACTAGAGCTTAGATGTTCTGCTTTAACTACTAATTTTGCCACAGATGTTAAATTTGGTTATCATTAGTTTTTGTCAACAGAGGGATGGAATATAGAAAGTATTATTTTAAGTTCTTTCTCTTCCATATGCAAGTACAATGAAATGTACTAAATGAAAATCAAATCTTTAGCAGGAGTAGAAATTGGAAAAATCTGACTTCAGTGGTATACTTCTGATCAGTTAATTGGGCTTACTCCAGTTCCATATCAGTGTAATTAGATGTAGATGTTTCTTTGTTGTGTATTTTCTATTTTTTAATAAGGCTTTGATATTCAACTATATTTGATGTGAAAACAAATAATTTTCTCTGAATTCCTAGGCTGCCATGGAAAATACAGATAAACCTCAAGGTACAAGTGTTCTGAAGCTATCTTCAATAATGAAGCAGGTGTGAAAGACATCTCCCCTTTGCCAAGTGAAACAATGAATACAAAATCAACAGTTCACATATTTGTGTGCTTTCTTCAGCTATGTGTTGCAAAGGGGCAGGTAATATGTGAGAGGCAAATGACCGCAGAATGGCGAGTGGAACCAAAACCTAGTATAATAAAATGGACACCAAGGGAAAACATCTGCTCAGACTTTTACACCGAATGTTGGAATATGAATAGAAGTATTTCTGGGGAAATCTCAGGAGAACAAAACCTCAATATCCCTCAGATATGCCCTTTACAGCTTCAATTAGGTGATAGTCTCTTCATTTCCTCCGAGCCATCCTTTCAGTCCTTTGGAATGAATTTAGTAAATGTCTCCAAGGAAGAATTTATTAAATGCCCTAAAGCTGGTTTCTTTCAAGAACAGTTGATTTTTGTATGTCAGATAAAAGGAATGCACCAAGTTGACCCTAACTGGCTTGGTGTTGGAACTCATTACTTTGCAGAACTTCATAAGAGAGGCCCACTACTGTGCAACATGGGCCTCCGTCTGAATGTAACTGTGAAACAGCAGTTTTGTCAACAGTCTCCAAGTGCACCGTTGTGCTCTGGGCATGGAAAATGTCTAAGCCACATTTGGGAAAAAGCATATAATTGCCATTGTTTCTCACAGTATTCAGGAAGATTCTGCCAGAAGTTTGATGTATGCTCCACTAAACCTTGCCACAACAACGCATCCTGCGCTGAGAAAACAGAACATTCTGGAGATTCTTATGAATGCACGTGCCCTCCAAAATTTTCAGGTATTTCTTTTCCACTCTAGGAATAAATATTACATAGATAACACATTTTCCTTAATTGATGATAAAACATTTTGAACATCATTAGCAAAGTTTTTGTATCATTTGGTTGTACACTGCCAATACTACACCTGCACTGATGAGACTGTTCAGTTATTTGAAGACAGTTTGTGGTTGCTTACATTCATGTCTGCATTGTGGGGAAAAACAGAGTAAGTTCTTATTATGCTTCTTTTCCACTTACATTGGTTAGTACTTCTGAACTTATGGAAGTAATAGATGTTTTTTGTTAGTTTGTTCAGCAGTTCAAGTTCCTGCACCAAAAATCATAAAGTGTTTAGAGTAAGCTCCCCAAAAAATAGTTTACCAGACTGCTGAAAAAGAGCAAATGTTTTTGTTGAAATAAGCATTTCATTCAAACTGCCACAAAACTTCCCTTTTCAGTTTAAAGAACTTTTAAATTATATTAGAGGAGTTTTTGAAAACAAAATTTGTTTTTAATTTCAAAGACAAAGATTTAATTACGAGAAAAATAAAACAAAAAAATTCTATCTTCCAGATAGTTTTTCAGCAAAAAGTTCTTTGAAATGTAGTTTGTTAAACATACTGTTATCACCAAATTAAAAAAGCTGACCTGATTCTATCCAGGGAACTCTGCAGTACTTACCCAAAACCCACTGGAGAAACTGAATCTGAGTTTGGGATTGGACTACCAGAGAATATAGTATGATTAGATATGTTCTTAAAGGGGAATGAAGAAAATTAAGGGTTAATTGTTCCTGCTGCATTCAGAACAATGGAGTTTGGAAATCCTTTACAAAGTACCAGAAATATCCATTCATACCAAGAAAAGGATTGTTGTGGCTCTTTCTGTGCTTATGGAGCAGAATTTTAGCAATGTTCCTTTGATGGACTGCATGTCTGTGCTCTCACGATAGTGATACTGTGCTATGAAACACAGCTGATGAGTCAGGAATGAGTGTAGTTATGTTGCATAAAGTTTGCCGTAATTTATTTTTAATTGCTTTTCAAACTGCATAATAATTAGATTACCAATGCATTTGCAAAAAGATTATGCAGGTATGAATATGTCAATATTATTAGAAGAATATTTCTATAATTATTTGAAGTTTAGTAAAATAGTGGAAAATATTAGCATGCAGTAAGTTTCTTATTTTCTGAGGGCTGTGTAAAATGCTTTGAAATTGATAATATAAAAAAATTAGATATTACTTTAATTCAAATTAATTGTGAGATTCATAATTCTGTTAAAAGCAATCATCATGCTTAATATTATCAACAAGCAAGGCTTAAAATATTGTTAGGCTATATGAGACTGTGTTGGCTAATGCCATTATTTTATAGTGGCAGTACTGGTACAGTAAATAAACTCTGTGTGAACAAGAAAAATTAGCAGATTAAGCCACATTATATCATGGATGTGGTTACACAAGAATATGGGAGGAAAAATGTGCCTCCCATAATATAAACTCTATTAGAATTTTGAAAAGTTGAAGTGTGAATAATGTCATATCAACAATCCAAGTGGCAAGCATAATTATATGTTATTTAGATCCATATGTTGTAATAACATAAACAATGTATAATTGAAACTGGAGTTTACAGAAAGCTGCATATTAAGAAATATTTAGCCTAACTGGACTCCACATGAAAACATCTTTTGCTTACAATGCTGGAAGAAACTGTAAGCTTGATTCATGTAAGAATGAAACGTACTGCAGTGCTAATAGCACTTCTGTGTTTTAAGCTATACGTTGATCTGTAACTATATGGCAGATGAGGTTGAGCACAGTAGCTCATATTGCAGCAGCTGTATATCTTTCTGCCTTGCTTTAGAACTTCAGTGATTTTGGTGAAAACTAGCAACCACCATTAGCACAAAAACCTATCTATCCATCCACCTATTTAAATAATGTTTTATTTTACATATAAATTTGACATTTCAGAAAAAAATATGTTAAATAATTCCTTTTAAATAGGCAAAAACTGTACAGAGATAGTTGGACAGTGCCAGCCACCTGTATGCTTCAATGGTAACTGCAGCAATGTTACTCCAAACACATTTATTTGTGAATGCGACAAGGGCTTTACAGGTAAGAAACACTTTCGTTTCCTGTCTTATAATAGTGGTTTCCTGTGTTGTAATAATAGTGTGACTTTTGCTTTATTAAAAGAGTTATTTTAGATTACTATTGCACAGTTCGCAATTTCCTCTTTTTCTTTTTTTATTTTATGTAGGTTTTCTGAAATAAAGAAATCAAACTTCCACTTGAGTATTGTAAAATACTTACGTATTAAAGAAAAACATATGAGTGATGGCAGCTTTTCATAATTGAATCCAATCCATGAGTATCTTCTCCTTTTGGCAGTATGACAAAGGAAGACTCATAAACACTAACTCACTGGTTCTCTAGTACAGAGTTTGCAAGAATAGGATCAGAAGCTCTTGCTGGATGATTTAAAATGATCATGACACCTTTATTCATAATTTCAGCATCTTCTTTACACTTGTGCTAGAAAAATAAGTTGGAAATAATTTAAAGAGTCAGGAGCCTCATGATTTAGTGCTGTGTCTTGATTAAAAAAACTCCAACTTTCAGAAGCTAATCGTTTTGCTTATGATATATTGGACAAGTAAGATATTGTCATGAGAGAAGCTTGAATCAGAAAGCATATCTAAATCCATCCTATTGTAAGCACTTTTTCTTGGAGGTCAGGATAACAATCAAACTTAAAATACCATTCTTGTGCTTCACAGCAGAGATTCACTATGTTGGTATAAGAGAAGTAGCAATACACATAACATTCTTTAAGAATGAATGAAGTATAAAGCTAGCACTTGAATATTCAAGGACAGTAAATCTTCAATATGTCTTTTCTTGGAAGCATCAGTAATCCCTGACAACCACAGAATAGAAACAAAATACTGCGTTGAGATGCAGAGTTAAAAATAAGCACAAAACAAAGAAGGAAACAAAAAAAAGCTTAAGGGAGTTAGAGGGACCCAAGAACCAATGAGAACACATCTTTATTTTCATAGTGAAAGGCTGAACAATCGTGTTGATATTTTAGTTAAGTGTATGTAGAACTATAATTTAAAAATGGGATAGACATGCTTAATTCTAAACTCCCAGTAAATTTGTTTTATATTAATTTTCTTTTCTTCACCTTGTATTGCTGTAGAGGGCATCATGGTCACCATCATTCAGAGAAAACTGGAAAAAAGGAAAATAATTTTTCTTTTTTTTTTCCTCAAACAAGGCAAGTCCATCAGGAAAGTTTTTTAGAATGAGCTTTTCCCCCCATACAGCCTGTATCTTTTTAAAATGCTTAACTCTTGTCCCTTTCACCCAAATTGTGTGGGCACATTGCTTTCCAAGATTTCCCTCACAAAAAATCTTCTGTATCCTTGCAGTTTTGATCTAATGAGGGAGAGGAGAGTAAAAGACAGCAGGAAACCCTTGCAGAAACCATAAGCCCAAACATGAGATGACATTAAAACAGTTCAACACACTCAACTCCAGCGGAGGGCAGCAGTCATTGCAATCCACTCTCTAGGTAGCTGGTAGGGGTGGCAACGGGGAAAAGGAGACTATGAGTGTGAATTAGCTTCCTTTTTATTCTTCAGTTCGCTAGAAGAAAATTGAGAATTCTTTCTTGTTTCTAAGCATAATGTAGTGTATCACAGGAGGAGATGCAGACTTTCAAGAATTTACCTCTTTTTTGCTGCATTGATACAAACTACCTCAGGTCTTGCTTTAAGAGGAAATTATGTAGTACATCTGCATACCTTGCAGCAGGACTGATTAACTAGCAGACATTATAATTATGCTATTATTTTCTGACCAGATATGGTTGGTTTAAGTCTATATTTCTTCCTGTGATCCTGTGTAAAAGCGTTTGCTAGCACTAAGGCAATTTCAAGAATAGTTATCTGAAGAAAATCCAACCCTGTGAAACCAATTTTTCTATGAAAAGAGACATTTTCCTATTGTTATACCATCTTGGCTGTATTGTGTTCTCAGACAAGATGAACTGTGTAATTATGAATCGTGTATCTCGAAGCTATTCAAAGCATGTGAAGATGGCAGCAAATTCATAACATTACTCTGTTTTGATATTGAACTTCTGCACAGAAGATGCAAACATTAATACCAAGCCTGTGCAAATGGTGTTTCAGATTTGATAAACTTTGATATACCTTTTTTCCAAAATAAGATAAGACACCGGAAGTAGCAAGTTCACCTGATCTGAGGGAAAGCATAACATTCTTGTTACTATAAATTGGTGGTGTGTAAATAAAATGATAATATTTTTATTTATAATTATTATGATTTACAAGTATTTCTTAAAAATGAGCAAATGTTGTTTTGTCCAAGTTTTGTTCACAATGGCAGAACAGATCTATTGGACTAGCAATGCATATGTTCATGTCAGTTATGTATTTTTATTTTTTATTAATTGTTCATTCACTATGCTCTCAAAACTCTTTCCTGAAAGAACATTTGTAGCATAACTTAGTAACGAACAGCTAACAGTAGGCATGCTGTTATTCTTATGTTTGAATACTCCAATTAATACCAGAATTTGCACCCTTAGACTTACTAAGGAATTTTTAAAGGAAGGGGATTTGGGAGAAATGAGGATAGGGTGAGTGTAGAGAGCAAGGAGGAATGAAATTTTCTGGTAGGTTGTGAGCAGTAGCTGGTCAGCATACTGGTCTGACTGAGCCTGAACTGAATCACTCTAGTCTGTCCAGAATATTTAATCCTTTCTGAACTCTCTTTTAATGTAATCTCACCCTCTCCCCATCTGCAAGTGCTATAAGGTCTAAATGCCAGAATCTGGGGACATGAAAGTGACTGAACTAAGGGTCTGCAAATGGAGTTAGACCACTGCAATAATGGTCCTAATGTCTGTGGTGCTGGCAGCTGGAGTAAATGAGGATCTCAGCATTAGCAGCTGCAGGGAGACCACAGCTCATAGGATTGTGTATCTGCAGTGAGTGAATTTAGTGCTAGTGACTGGCATCAGCCCTTGGGTTATAGTGATTCCTGTGCTTCTTGCCAACTGGAGAACATGAAAGTCCCAGAACTGGCAAGTGCAGAGGGGACTAAGTGAGATAGGGCTCATGTGCCTGGGCATGAGCTGGTCCAGGAAGACCAGAATGTTTATATTTCCCCCTCACATTGTGTGTATGCCTGCAGATGCATGTTTGTATATGTGTGCACATGCATGTTTGTGCATGTGTAATTCATTAGCAGACAAGCTGGATTATCTGGTGAGAGGAAGCCCAGGGTCTGGGCATTAATAATAAATGACCCATGCTCCTGTTCAAGGCATCCAGGGATGAGTCTGTCCTTTTGAACAAGAAAATAAGGGACTGTGTGTTTTCACTAGCAAACCTCAATCCTGATCAGTCGGAGAGGAGGACTGGGATTTGGCTGTTTATGCATCCATTTTCTGTGAGTTCTGGTAGTGTTAGATGTGGGTGATGTTAAAGGCAGTGACCTCTCTGTGGGCAGTCTCTGTAGCTGGCTGTGTTGGTGTCCTCTGCATTTGTGGAGGACTTGTGTGTGCAGTATACATATTCATCTTTGCTACTGGTTGAGCCTTCAAACACGAAAGCAACAGCTATGTTCATTAGCTTAGGACAGAGGGACTGCCAGGTCTCTGGGTGCACTGGACTGGGCTCCAGGATTTGGGAAGGAGGCTCCTCAGGCCTCAGAGTTCACCAGAGGAGGTACCTGGAGGTACATTTTATGTTTTGTCTAACAGAAAGGATGTTTTGGAAATTCTTATGGATGCTGTGATCCTGTTCTGAAGATGCACAGAAGATTAATGTGACTCATTAATAACCTACAGGAAATATCAATATCTTAATTACCTCTCTAATGGTAGTGCTTACCCTAGACAGTGTTAGGTGGATTAAGAGCAGTGGTGTTCCATTTGAGTATGCTTTGTTGAATCTGGGGGGACCTCTTACTTCTTAGGTAGGAATATGGGAGGTAAGAGAAGTGGTTAAAAACCACCCCTCTGTAGAACACTTGAGATTATTAGGTTTTCTTCACATATTCCTGCAAGGGAGACCTGAATTTCCTGCCTTCCCCAATGGCCCAATTAGCCTCTTTACAGGCCATAATGAGCTCTCCTGTCTTGCAGGACAGGAGATAGTGTAAGAATGAGGCGGTTTTGCTTGGAGCTACTTTGCTAGAGCTTCCATCATCCAGGTACTTTAGTTTAAAATGGTCTGTTTGCTTAAACAGTGAATTACAGCCAGATTACTTAAAAAAAAAGTTGTAAAAGGACTTCACTATATATGTATGGAGAGAAGACTTTATTGTTTGTACAATTAGTGTCTTAACGTCCTAATAGTTCAATTTCTGTAATACCAGCACAGCCCAAATTAACACCCAAAGCCTTATTAATAATACCTTTAAAAATACTATAGAAAAGCACCTTCCTACTATGTATTTTTCACGTTGATATTATGCTCAGCTTTCCATCCTCCTCTTGTCCAAAGAGCAATACATCAGTCTTCCTCAAGAAGAGAGGGTGAGACTTGCAACAAGTCATCAGAATCCTGAGGTCTTCATCAGGCATTCACGCTGGAAGTTTATCCACTGTTAGCCAAGGGTCCATCTCAACCTACTTGCACATATTTTCGTATTATTATCTATCTCCTTCATTCTCCCATGCTGCCTGCAGTAGCCTGGCAGTGGTCCTCAGCTGCCTCCACAAAGGGCTGCAGTTTGTCAGGCAGTGATGGAGGTGGAGATTGGATCACCATCTCCACGTAGGGGCCATTCTCAGAGGTGAAGCTGGAGCAGGTGAGCCAGCAGTCACTGTGCCAAAAAACACAGGGATTAAAGCAAACTAAACTAGTCCTGAGCCCTTGCACTGTCAGGTCAGCGCAGAGGTCAGCCTAAAGAGATACTCCTGTTACAGAATCTGATTTTCATTTTTTAGTGTTCCTCTAGAGGAAGAGAAGAGGGTAATTGGAGATTATGTTTTTACAGGATATTTTAATCTCCTTTGTGATTTGTTGAGGTTTTTGTTTCATTTTGAACTGAACGGCTATGGTTTAATAAAACAGTTTGGCAAGGATAACAGTTTCCTCAGAGAAACCTATAGATCATGGGGATTCTGATCCTTAGTTGTAAAAACATCCTGTAAAATTTCCCTGATTACTGTAAGCTGTCACAATGAAGAAAGTAAGGTCAATCTTTTTGGCCATCTGTATGAATGACACTGATGAAATAACTTTAGTACTTCCAGCGTTAAGGAAGAAAATGTGTATTGTATTTGGGGTTTTAATGAAGTGATGATGACTTTTTCAACTGCATCATTTCATGTATATTTTATACTTGTTTCAAACGTACTGTAAAATCTGTGACAGCATGTCCAGAACAGGATTTTGTTTTTCTCCCATGGTTCAAGCATCATAAAGATACTTATTTTTATTATAACATCTTTTAAGAGAACTCCAGCTTATTGAATTTTTTTTATTTTGCCATTTCTACAGCTTATTTTTAGCTTACTTTTAAAGCAGTTTAGAAATTCCAAAGTTAGGTTTAGTCTTCCTCAGCATCCTTTGCTACATTTGACCGCTGTTGCAAATTATCACTGGACACTTTGTTCCACTGTACTTTCACCATGGTCGGCAGGCAGTACTTGTCCTCACTTTCTGTGTATCCCAGTGAAGCAACTTCATGACAGATGAAATTGATCAGATAATTGAGAAACTCAGCTCTTCTCCAGAATACATGCCTATTTTATGCCAGAGACCATAAAATGTGTCAGTCACATAAGACCCAGATTTGAAAACAAATCTCCCTGTTTTCTGACCTAGATATTGTACATGTGTCTTCAATAATTGTTTTCAACTCAGAGTCGACGAGTTCACAACATTTCACTCGTATCATGTTTGAGCAGTGTACCTTAATTAAGTCTATGTTTTCTATGGGCTTGTGAGGCCCTGAAGAGACTAATTCAGCAATGAAGGAATATTCTAGTTTGTGAGTTAAGGTAAATGCCCTTAAGTTGGTCACGAAAATATGTGATGGGACTTTATCTTTTGAGGGTAAAGCAGTTTAGCTGTAGTTTACAAACATGATACAGATCAACTTAACTTAGTAATAAATACATATACACATGTTGAAACATATGTAAATGACATGAATTAGTTTGTCTGACCTAGTAGATTTAAGTTTTCTTAAATGAACTCTCCTTGGCCTGATTCCATTTCTCACTTCAGTAGCCTATCTTTCAAAAACTTATTGCTTTCGATAATCTTCCTGCATCACATAATTTTTTTTGTCTTTATTAATAGAAAAACAGCATTGGTTTATAAGTGAGTTTTTTATTTGTTGAGCATATCAACTCAACATTAAGTATACTCAGTCAGTATAATGACTGAATATATCTCTGATACCACTTTATAATAAGCAAGTATAATTACTCTGGGACAACACCAGACATGTATGCTTCTTGTGGTTTGCTGTTAATTCCTAAACAGAGTAGCTTCAAACTCTGAGCAGCTCAGTGATCCTTTTAAAAGAGTTTGCTAACTTGCACTCAAGTTTCGCTATTAGTAAAGTTATGTCAAGGCAAATTCAAGTGACCTTTCCAAGGTTAAATGTAAATCAACACCTTAGAGACTCACTTGTATATTTCACTGACACTCTAACCCAATATGTCAACTAGTAAGTTTCCACTAAAATGAACTGTAAAAAATTATTTCTAAAAATTTGAAAGAATCACTGACCATGGGATGAATAACAATACTTAGTTCTACAATCAAAAGTGGAAATTGCCCTTTTAGAAGAAAAGTAAGACTGTCAGCTCTAAAATAAGTTGGAAGTATACAGCAGTGTTCAAACATTTGTGGGTGCTGTACAGATTGTAAGTATGTTGCATATAAGATGTTTGGGGATGTATGCTTGAGCTTTGATGAGGTGAACAATTTGGCTAATGAAATGAATGGCAGAATACTAAAAGGTGACTCAGTTAATAAAATGGGTTTTTTCCTTATCTTTTCAGTTTTACAAAACCACATTGTCGATATTAGTAGCATTGTTATCTTAAAAATTTGGATGAAACAAAGTTTATTTATCTGGAGTAGTAAGAAGATTTTAATGGTAACATGGTGATTTGAAACTTTATTTTCTGGATTTTTACAAATAAAACACTCCTACATACTAAAGCCAACCCAAACCAGTAGAACTGATTTAATAGCTGCTTTGTTTTAAAGGATAATAATGGTAAAGTTGCTTTTCGTTACTTCCTCAAAATTCATTCAGAAAAATTCACAAATTCCTTTACAGCTGAAATTAACAGGGACATGAAGACCACATCCATGCATGCATAGAGCTACTAAGCGTATAACCACACAGTTATGTAAGTTTAAGTGTCTTAACATGAGAAATGAACTTACCCATGGCATTCCTCCACAAGGTAAAAATCTTACTTCCTCAGGCCAATTTCCTCAGAGCAATTGATCTTAAGATAAATCTTAGCCTTACTTCTAAGAATTGCGTAGATATTTAGCTAGCATGTATTTTCTTGTGTTGTAGATATCTAAACTTGGGTAATAATCTTAACTCTATTAATGAAAACAAGAACCTTTTTCTCACGTTTGGTCTCCCCTTTAGTCGTGCATTTTAAATGCCTAGAATTTTAAAAAGAAATAAGCTTTCATTCCCACCTTTTTCACATTGCAAACTGAATATGATTAACATCCTTTATTAAAAAGCCCTCTACATGCACTGCATTTTCATTGTTTTTGTTCAGGTGTCTGCATACAAAGATCGCAATGTTCTGAAGTTACTGCCATTTAGCTGAAATAGTTCATAGCTGAATTTATAATTTTAGGAAAGTATGAATATTTAATGGTTTGCTTTTTAAAGATTTAAGTCTTAGAAAAGGAAATGGAATCTTCAAAAACTATTTTCATTGTAAAAATCTCTTATAATGATGAATTAACCATTTTCCTTTATGAGAATGTGTATGCTCTTTGGAAAGTTATACAGAATTTGCCAACTAGCCTGTAGTGTATTTTTAGCTAAAAGCATTTTTAGGATTACAGGCTTAAATTTTCATTTTAAGTGCCCCAGCTGTAAAATGCATTATACAGAAAAATCCCACAAAACCTTTATATGCAGTATTACAAAGGTATTTTTTACTGAATTTCTGTAATCCCCTCTGCCTTGAGGGAGGTAAATTTAAAATGGCAATAATGACAGATCAGGTATGATTTTGCCATCAAATACAAGTTTCCTTATATTAGCCTGTCCTCACTGGAGATAATTAGAACCATGGGCGCATCAGTTCCAGAGTGCAGGTGTGAAGCAGAAGGTATGGGTTTATCATTGGATCCAGCAACTTCCTCTCTCTCTGCCAGGCCTAAGGTGACTAGTGATCATGAACAGCTTACAGCTGGTACCATTGGCAGCAGGAGTCACTGGGAAATGGACTGTTACAGGCCTGCAAAACTAGGGGAGGAGCAGATTTGTGTCATGCCATATGTCTAAAAGTAGATTTACAGTAAGTGAAGGCTAGTAGAAAATTAAGCGTGGAGTACTAGATCAGGAAAGAGATGAAAATCCATGTTCAGTGCTGACTTACAAAATATGGAGGATAACATGGAAAACTGGTAAGAGATAGAGGTACTGATATGGGAGGGTCAGTAATACAGACTAGAAAGAAAACACTGAAGAGCTGGAGTTGTTTCTGGATAGTGAGGGAAACTAAAGTGGGAAACAACAAATATGGATGTTACTGTAGTCAGCATGGAATCTATAAAAAGAAATGCTGCCTCACTCTGCTGAAATTCTGCAAGCTCATCATTAAACATATGGGAAAAGGAAATGCAGTTAGAGTAATAGCTCTGTATTTTCAAGAAAAAAAACCCAACCCTTCAGTGGTGGTCCACTCAAAACAAAACAAGCCAAATCGCCAAGCAACACAAAGTTATGTGGAACTTAGGAAAGGATTAAATGCCACTTAAAGAACAGGAACAACGGATAGGAGTTAATGCTCATTATTTCAGGAAAGAGAGAAGTCAGTCATACTTTACCCAAAGACTAACACTGATTTTGTTCAGTATCTTCAACAATGATCTGGAGAAGGGAATGGACAGTGATAATCTTCAATTTGTCTGCAGACAAAATCATCCTCTTTCAATCCTCTTGGGATCTAGGGGGAATTAAGACCTCCTTCACTTAGATGCCCTTCCCCAGTTCCTGGGCAGTACCTTCTGAAGTCAGGAGGAAATCCATCTCATTATATATTGTTGGAGCAAGTCCAGAGGAGGGCCACAAGGATGATAAGGGGGCTAGAGCACCTTTCGTATGCAGACAGGCTGAGAAAGTTGAGGCTGTTCAGCCTGGAAAAGAATGCTGTGTGGAGACCTCACAGCAATATCTGAAGGGGGCTTACAGGCTTGCTGGAGTGGGACTCTTCATTAGGGACTGTAGTGACAGGACAAGGGGTAATGGGTTTAAACTAAGGGGAAGTTCAGGTTAGATATGAGGAAGAAGTTCTTTACTCTGAGGTTGGTGAGGCACTGGAACAGGTTGTCCAAATAAGTGGTAAAGCTTCATCCCTGGCAGCATACAAAGCTAGGTTAGAGGGAGCCTTTGGCAACATGGTCTAGTGTGAGGTATTCCTGCCCCTCCTAGAGGGGTTGGAACTAGGTTATATTGGGGTCTGTTCAAACCCAAACCATTCTGTGATTCTATATACGTGCAATACTGACTTTTTTAACAAGGCCTTGGAAGATAGAAGCACATCAAAGTATTCATAAAATAAAAAAGAGAATAAATGGTATCTGTAGGTGCAGGTAGTTCTTCTACTTGCCTGTATACAAAAAAATACAGTTGTAGTAGAAGTTAAGCTTTATATTTTTTTATATAAGTAATATAAGGAACTACATTTTTTTCCCATTGAGATTCACTTAAAATAGATTTTGCAAGCTTAAATTTACTGGGCATGTAATTTAAGTTGATTTATGTCAAATTGGTGTTCCTTTCCTTTCAGACATTTGTGGTTTCACAGCTGTAGTCCTGCATTGCGAGTGCATTAAAAAAACCCCACACCAAACACACAAAAAAACACCAAACATCATAACTGAATGAAGAGGGGGCATTGATTACCACATAATCTATTTTTGGTAGGCCTTTTATTTGATAGCACCAGATCGTAAGTCTTGGGAAAATTTTTATAAGACAAAAGTTCCCGTTTATCTCATCTTCACCATTTGACCAAATATATTAATGCATTCAAACACATTGTATACAGATCTGTTATAATGTTGCCTCTGGTTGCACTAAAGACAACTTCAGTATCAAAAGCAAAAATTCTGGAGAAAAATAAACGTTTTCATAATGTTTGGAGTTTTAAAGCACATAAGGTATATTGTTATAACTTTGTTCCATAGTAATTTAGAGATTTTTATAGCTTCAGTATTCTTGGATCTCTGTATTAACTTTCAAAGGTAGTATTCATGCAAAGGCATAGTAAGCTTGGGTTTAGTTTCCTTTGACTTTCTCAGTCCCATTGTTTTCTTCAGGTACTTAACATAGCTGTTCACAACAATTTTCTCTTTACAAAATTGTCTGCTCATTTTAATCTGAATGCAACTGTAGCTCACTTTCAGTTTAAGACAATAATTGTAGAAGCAATTGTTAAGGAGGCATGTTAGGAATACAAATTTCTATTCAAAGCAGATTGGAGATAAGTGCAGAGGTGGGTTGTGTAGGATAGAAATAGAATCTCTGTCTCAATTTTCACATGATTGCTCTCAATAGAGAGAAAAATGAACCCAATATTGTTGAGTCCAAGGTCCACAGTAGTTTTTATTTAAGCAATACAAACATAATATTTTGACAAGCGGTAAAATAATAAAAGCTCTAAGCTACAGTCAGAGTGTGTTTAAAGTTTACGGAATCCATGAAAATCCATGATACTTCAGTCTTACATGGCCAGCAAAATTTACAGTGGAGCATGAACCAAGTGGGATATAACATTTGAAAAGTGTAGTAAGGCATGAGGACTAAAAACCAAGACACACTGACTCTCATCTCTATTTGATGGAATAACAGGCTCAAAATGCTCATGAGTTAAGTAGTAGTATGAGGCAATACTAATACCGGAGACATTTGACAAGTTTTTTGCCTTTTCTTGAAAATTAATTTATAATTGATAAAGATTAAAGAAAGTCCAAATGAACTTTGGATAGATAGACCTGTTAGTGACATATTCACTTTCCTTCAATTCCTAGCACTTAAATTGCACTCATGCATATATCTTGATGAAATGATACAAATTCTGGCCCTTGCGATACGAAAACCATTACAGCTCAGCAGCCTTTTGATATTTCTGGGAGGCATAATCATGACTAGACAAGCCAAATCTACCTGTTATCAGCAGGAGGTATTATCAAGGCACACTGCCTTACAGTCAGTAAGAACAACAGCAACTTAAGCGCTGAACAGTTCCCAGACAAATAGTGACTGTAGTTTTAAAGCAGTCAAAGCACAAAGTCTTGAGAATGGACATGATTTAACATAATCAAGTGATGAGTGACTCACTATGACTGCCACATGATGCAGATGTTATAAAAGGTCCCAGTACATAGGCATATGACATGTAGAAACCCAGTTGTCTCATTTTATCGATCATACATACAGAATATTATCATCTGAAGGACAACTGCTGGATAATGGAAAGAAGGGAAGGAGGGAGAGAAATGAGAGGGGGAGGAAAAGAAGGTAAGTGACAGAGAAAGGAAAATGAAGGAGTGAAGGAGATGAGAGAAGGGAGAAAGGGGAGGGTGCTTGGCAAGAAAAGATTAGGCAATTTCTCAGAGGTCTCACTATGGTGCCAAACTGACTGCAAGCTAATGGTACACATCTGCTCATCAGAACATTTTGTTGTTCACTTTGTCATGCTGTAACATCTCAAGATTTGTATAATGAGATATGTTTTTCAGTCCTCAAAAATCTGGGAAGAGTTTATGTTCCTAAGAACCCCACAGTCCCAGTCAGACAAGTGGCTGAAGAACCTTAGCACATGTAACAACTGGTAATGATTGCAGTATCCTGGTTTCAGTAATTATGACTTCATAGAATGATACATCTGATTAGTTAATTTCACACCTTTCTATTTGACTTGTGAATTCCTGTGCAGCAAGTGCACTTGAGTGTGAAAAAAATCTTTTTTTAATGGAAGAGATAAAATGGATTTAATATATAATAATAATTATAAAATTACATATTTAATAATGTCAGGCACATTTACCATTTTGTGCTTTAAATCCTCTAAAAATCTCACAACATTTTTCTTGGGTCCTGGTAGTTCAGGTATCCTTTTTCAATGTAGAAAATATGTCATCTATACCGAAAGAGCTATTTCATTTTACACTGGTGATGTGCTTTGGGCTAAACTACATATTTAAATGATATTGTTTCATCAACTGATTGTAAATAGTTTCATTCATGGAATTTAAAAGAGGTACATGTGGGTAAAGGCCGTGAGTTCTCAAAAACAAGAAGTGGAAGAATATGGTTAAAATCTCAATACTCTAGATGACTATACAATTAACACTTATCACTTGTCTTCTGGAAAACAGATCTTTTGAAGAAACTTAACCTTCTGTTTATGTACTAAATTTAGAACTTTGGAAAATACAGCTATCTACTTTAGCACTTTACAGATGCTGTTAAGTAAAAGGTACAAACAATACTGATTGACATTTCAGACATAGGCATAAATAATTAACTTGTGTTATTACTGTTCCTCACCTAATCAGTATTGGTTTCTATGTATGACAGAAAACATGAAATCAACATTCGTAAGCATTTTAAAAGTGGAAGAGTGAGAACAATGGTGCTGCAGGGAATGCAGCTACAGTTTTTATGTAGACAAATACAATCTCATGTAACTAGGAGAAAAAACATCATCTTTACAAAGAGCTTCATATTTGGAAAACAGGGAGCTGTTACTTGATACCATCCTCTTTTAAAATGATGTAAAATAATCATAGAAAAACAGAAGAGGGCAAGATACCAAAAAGTAATCTGGAACCCATCTCTTTTCTTCAGGGTGTTTAGCTAAATTTATCTTCATAGTGGGTGTCTGTTGCAAGCTGCTCACAGTGGAGGGACAGGCTGCAGGTCTCCTCTGTGAGGAAAGGCCTGGGCTGCCCCATTCCAGACATAGCCAGTACCAGCCAGATCCAACCCGCCCACTGCAGGGCATGGCTGAGCCTCACTGCAGAGATGAGGGTGCCTCATAGGAGAACGTGTTTAAGAAACAACAAAATGCTGTACAGGTGGTGAGGAGTGAGAGAAAAATGTGTGAGAAACAGCCCTGGGAACAACAAGGTCAGAGGAGGAATCAGAGATTCCCCTGCAACCCATGGAGAGGCTGTGTTGGAGCAGGTATTTCCCTGCAGGATGTACAAGAGTCTGGAGTGGAGTGAAGCTGGGCCTGGGGAACGGGAGAGGACAGGCATAATCTTAATGTTTGTCTTTGTTTCTCAACACCATAATATTTTTTAATTGTTAATAAATTAAACTAATTTTCCTCAGATTGAGTCTGGTTTGCCTACAGCAGTAGTTGGTAAGCAGTCTGCTTGCTCTAATCTCAACACGTAAACTTTCTCATTCCTGTTGTTCTTCCTATTTTCAGGCCCTATTGTGTTGAGGAGAAACAGTGATCTGGCAATAGGGTGGGCATTTTTCCCTAGCCAGTTTAAACCACCACAAGCAAACCAATATTTTCTGCATGTTCTTAAATATCTCCAAAGATAGAGACTTCATGATCTCTCAAGACATTCTGTACTATCCGCATCATTAAAAATTTTCTTAACAACTGATTTAATATTTTTTTACAAAGTTACATCAGTGCTATGACTTCAGCATAGCAAGAACTGTCTTTCCTATTTGCAAGTCTTTGATGTATCTGAAGATGGTTACTTAAGTTTATAGTCTTACCCTCCTTAGTCTAGACTATCTGAAATATATTAATCTCTTTGCTATTTTCTAGGTGTTTTGTACCAGGCTTATTCTGGGGCCTGATAGTAAACTGAGTCTTCTATAATTCTTTGTTTTCTCTTTTGTTTTCTTTCCTCTCTGAACTTAGGCATTACACTTTAATCTATTATTTCAGTGAAGTGAGCTCATAAGCTAGGCGGGGAACTAAAAACAGTTGCCTTTTTTTTACAAAAGGGTGCAATTTGCTACAACGCATAGAACCTACTTAAATATTATTTCAAATTAAAAACCAAAACCGATCAAGTAAAAAACAACTTGTTTCCATTTTCTATCAGGAATGAAGACACAAAACATGAAAAGTTACCTCTGAATATAATAGTTTTCTTCTAATAAACCAAGGAGTTGCACCATAAAGAGTATAGGTACATTAGTATTTTTGGTATACTTAGCAAATACAATGACAGATTAAAAAGTACCCAGATGCTTTTAATTCTTTTGAAGAAGGTAGAATTAGCTGCATAATTTTGAGTCTACTTAACTCAGCTATTACATCTAGTTTAAATAGTCATTAAATATGGGTGTCTAAAACAAAATCAGTCAGAAATACTTCAGACTAAATAAAATTTCCTTTAAAGCTAATAGAACAATGCATAGCTATGTAGCAATACATTGTAGAACTCCAGAGTGATCAGATCTGCATATCCAGTTCTGAAGCATGGCATCTGCAGAATCAGGTTTTTTTAATGTAGTCTTGTGTACACTATAAAGGCACTTCAGCCATGCTGGGAGTTATGGGTAGCTTTATTAGCTTGTTTCACAATTTTATATCAGTAATTGGCCATTTGCCTTATATTGCTGTCTGATAAGTTTCAGTACTTTGAAAGCCTCTGCGTTGACCTCTTAGGAACCTCTGCTACAGTCTTTTGATTACTCACTTTTACATACCTGTCTATTCTGCATGGCTCACAGTGCAAAACACTGGTATTTAAAAGTGTGTCACTGTATATATATCACTTTCTCAACTAATTATTATTAATACTGAGTTACTACTGTATTGTACAGTTTTAAATTGTTTCTTTTCAGAATATAACACATAATGATGTGAAGTCAACGGAGACCTGCATTTTGACCTTACTTAACTGCTCTAGAATTCCTTGTCTCTCCACTGACAACAAAGATATTTACAGAAAGCACGCTATTAACTTGCATTTCTCAGTTGAATGCATTAGAGATGATAGAGAAATTCTATGTTTCTTATTTCATAAGTGAAGAAAAATGGTATGAGTCAAAGAGTATAAGCAAATAGGGAAATAGGGAATAAGAAAATGCTTCGACGTCAATTACAGTTAATTATTAATTTTAGTTCATTGTTTCAACATCTGCTAGATGCGTCATGAAAGGGAATATCATCATAGTATTCATATATGAAGTAGCCAGTTCTGTAAAATATTTTTTAAGGGGAAGGTACATGGTGCTTTTCTTACAGCTGCAAAGCACACTGCTGTAATATTTATTTAATCAAATACATCTGAAGTATGACAAGCAATAGAAAGCAGCAATAGCATTTCTACTTCCTTCTGTAGGACCAGAAGGGAGCATGTGTTTTCTTTTCTTAATAGTCTTCTACAGCTACATTACCCAGAACAATGTTCAGTTTCATATTACACATATAATCAGTGAAGAAATAAGATTTAGAGCCAAGACTTAATGACAAGTTTTTATATCTTAGAATTGTAAAATGGTTAGGGTTAGAAAAGGGAATTTAAAGCTCATCTAGTTCCAACCACTCTGCTATGAGCAGGGACAGCTTCTATTAGACCAAGTTGATCAAAGCTGTGTCCAACCTGGCCTTGAACACTTTTCAGGAATGGGGTAGCCACTTCTCTGGGTAACCTGTTCTAGCATTTCACCACCCTTATAGTGTAGAATTATTTCTTAATATCTAACGTAATTCTAACCTCTTTCAATTTAAGGCTATTCCCTCTTGTACTGTCACTACATGTCCCTGTAAAAAGTCTGGAGAGCCAGATTTCTTGTAGGACACTTTAGGTACTGGAAGGCTGCTTTAAGATCTCTCCTGAGCCTTTTCTTTTTGAGGCTGAACTGTCTTTAATCCTGACTCATAGTGCAGAGCTCTATGCACTCCATCTGGTTATTGACATAGAGGGTGACAACCCACCCTCATCTCCCCAGCCTCTCTTTCCTGTAAAGCCTGTATACTTCCATTCCGATACTCCAGTGCCCAGAACACATCCCATCCCCCCCAACTTAAGAAGAGAGGTTGACACAGCAAAAAAGAACATAGTGGAGGAATGACAGAAAAAGAAAAAAAAAAAAAAAACCAGGAAAAGGAGATGTTTCTATAAAAATGAGTTGAATGTGAGACTTCTTGGAAAGTAGGCTCAGAAGGTGGAGTTAGCTAAGAGACTGAATGGAAATGAGGGATCAGGGAAAGACATTTTAAATGTAGTCATAGTATTTAAAGAAAAAATAATTGAAAACAAAAGAAGAGCTAAAATAATGAAAAATAAGAGGAATGGAAGGTGTTGAAATAAAAACAGAGCCATTGTTTGCAAAAAGCCAATAGTGAATGTGAGGGAGTCTAGGGTAGCCAAAGAGGCTGATGAATGACAAGTAGCTCAAATGTGGCATTCTTTATTACCCATAAGCCACAGCAAATACTAAAACCAAAAGAGCACTACCCCAGCACAATGCTGGACTTGGAATGGAGACACGTCAAAGGCTCCATGAAGTCCACAAAATATATCACTATTCATTTTCATGAAAGTGATTGGATACTGAGGTGATGGATGAGCAGACAGATAACTAGATAATAAAACAGACAAAGATTGCTCATTGTTTGACTGTCATTATTTATATTTAGCAATCATAGTTGGATTGGTGGAGACAAAGCATACATTGCGATATATTGGGTTAATATTGATGAAAAAGTGGGGATGTAATATTTCTTTTTAGTTCTGCCTGTGCTGCCATTTCACTTAGGGGGTTATAAATTGCATTTACTGGGAGAAAAAACCACAAAATGATTTGAAATGTTAAGTATAGACAGCATACTGAAGTCACATAAAGTCTCACAAAGCAAATATTTAAAATAACAGCAATTCTAGAAAGAAGGCAAATACTATAAGAAATAATAAAAGCGTCACGGTTAATAAAATTACTGCCCCTCTGAACAGCAGACTGGTTAAAATTGTCAACATTAAGCAAGCAAAAAATTTTAAAAGAAAAATGTTTGAAATCAAATCCACAGTTTGTGAGCAAAAACAAAAAGGCAGATGGCTTTTGATATCCATACAGAGAAGGAAAAAGCAAAATAAAATAAGACAGAATGCCATGAAATCGAAAAAAGATTTCAATAGATACTGTTTCTTCCCTATTTTTTTAATTTATTTAATTTCAATTCAGTATCTTACATTAATTGCGGCTGTAGTTCCAGTTGTTGTTGTTTTACTCAGGACTGTGCAAGCAAAAATCTCTCTTCTCCAAATACTTCATGACTGAAATGTCATGTCAGCTGAATTCTAGAAAACTGAAGCTCCAAAGTCATTCATTAGGAAACTCTAGGAGAAAAGAGTACAGCTCAGATGCCATACATAAATCCTTGCTTATTTACTAGATAAGTGTAACCACAGCAGAATTGTGAATGTGTAAATGACTAGCATAGTATGTATCACATTACTGTCTCCTAATATAATAACACAGGACATACAAACAGAAAATGACTGATTAACCAAAATCAGATTTCATGAAAAGTGAAATTTTTTGATTGCACACTACAAAAAAAGAAAATAATGTGCAGCAAGAAACATTATAGTACCTGACTCATTACCTGTTCAGAAAGATGACTTTTAGTGGCCCTTTGTTGGACTCTCTCCAGTGCGTCCATCTCTCTCTTATATTGGGAAGCCCAGAACTGGACACAGTACTCCAGGTGTGGCCTTAGCACAAGTGCTGAATAGAGAGGAAGGATCACTTTCGTCAATCTGCTGGCAACACTCCTGAATGTAGCCCAGGATAACATTAGCCTTTGTGGAAAAAGATATGTTGCTGGTGGATGTTCAGCTGCTTGTCCACGAGGACCCATAAGTCCTTCTCTGCAAAGCTGCTTTCCATCAGGTCATCGCCCAGCATGTACTGGTGCTTGTGGTTATTCCTCCCCAGGTACAGGGTTTGGCACTTCCCCTAGTTGAACATCATGAGGTTCATGTCAGCCCATTTCTCAATCCTATTGAGGTCCATCTGGGTGACAGCACAACCCCTGGTGTGTCAGCCACTCCCACTTTTCTGTCTTACGCAAACTTGCTGAAGGTACAGTCTGGGATATCAGTCTGATCAGTCAGATTAATGAAGATGTTGAACAGAACTGGACCCACTACTGACCCATAGGGTACACCATCGGTTTCTGGCTTCTAAGTAGACTTCATGCTAGGGATCATCTCTATCTGGACCTTGTTGTTCATCCAGTTTTCAGTTCACCTCACTATCTGCTCATCCAGCCTATACTTTATCTGATTTTTCACGAGGATCTCACAGGAGAGAGTGCCAAAACCCTTGCTAATGTCAAGGTAGACAATATGCACTCATCTACCAAGCCAGTCATTTCATTGTAAATGGTTGTCAGGTTGGCCAAACATTCCCCTGTTTGAATCCATGCTAAATCGCTTAATCACCTTCATGCACCCAGAAATATTTTATGGTATTTGCTGCTCTATTGCTTTCATAAGAACTGAGGTGCAGCTGACCAGCCTGTAGTTCCCCAGTAAGGAAAACTACATATAGTTCTTCTGTCTTACCTTTCTCGAAGACAGGAGTGATACAATGCACAGCATCCACTGACTGATGCCAAACTCATCCCCCGGCAGTGATCAGGTCCTTCTGGGTGACTCACCCCAGTTTATATACTGGGTATGATATGGTGTGGTATGGAACACCCCTTTGGCCAGTTTGGGCCAGGTGTCCTGTCTCTGCTTCCTCCTGGCTTCCCGTGTCCCTCCTCACTGGCAGAGCATGAGAGACTGAAAATTCCTTGATCAGGATAAGCACTAGTTCGCAACAACTAAAACATTGGTGTGTTACCAGCATTATTCTCAGATTAAAGCCTAACTGCAGCACTCTACCAGCTACTAGAAAGAAAAATAATTATATTCCAGTTGAGACCAAGATACCATGTTATTATCTATGCTGTCTGTATTTTTGCCCAGGTACTTTAGCAAAACACCCCAGCAGGCTGATTTCCCAAAAAGGGTCTGTTTTTCTTTCTTCACAGCAAAGCTTTCTAGGCACTTATTTGCTTTCATGCAAGAAGGTAAATCTGCTTAAACCACATTTCATTGATTTTGTGCTCGCTTTCATTCACTTCACTGTGGGCACTCCTGAAACCTATCTATCTGTCACTCACAGGACTGTCGGTAACTCTTCCCCTCCCCTGTTTGTTTTTAGCATAAAGCCCTTCTTACCAAGTCAGCCATCCTACTAGCAATAATACCTTTGCCCTGACAGTTCCAATGGATCCCGCATCTCCCAGAACATAAATTGTCCATTGTTACACAAGTGGATATGCAAGATAGTGCTTTCAAGAGGGCATGTGACTCCATAGCCCAAGAAGTCCTTTTACTTCGTGTATTCCCGTGAATCAACTCTAACCTGTATTTATCAACAGAAGTTTGTTAGTTGCCTGCATTTTTGGCAACTAAACAGCTGGAAAAGAACTACACATACCAGTATGATTTTTTTTTAAAATTTAAGGACCTCCAATGCAAATTCGTGCCACCAAATAGTATTACATTTTCAGTACAATGTGCTCCTGTTAATGCTATCAATTCAGCTCAGTATCATTCTCATATGAGTCCTCTATAAATACTAGCTGGAAAAAGGAAGTCTGAAAAGCAGTTAAAATGATTTGAGAGAAAGAAATCCTGAAAAAGAAAACTAAATTTTACAAATAAAGAAAACTAATAGACTACTGTGAAAGAATCCAAGGATTATGAAGAACTTGTTGATGCTGTAAAATAAACTAAGGATTATTTTAGAGTTTATTAATCTTTTTTTAAAAAAAAACACAAAATATATGAAGAGCCTTAGTTAAAGTACAGAAGAAAGAAATGAATAATAACAGAAGGTTAACATGATAATCTAGTTGCTATGGTGACCATAAGACGTAAAAGGAAACAGTGCTGCTGCTGACTTGTGCATAGTAGTAAAATAAATAAGTTATTTCTTCACAGGAGAGACTCTGTATCATATTCGTAAATTGTAATGAGGTTAGTTAGCTCTTCAAAAGCCTTCACACCAAACTACCCATTGGCTGCGGTATGCCACAGAAAATAACATATGAGCAGCACATATGATAATGAGGTAAATACTCTCTTAATGTGAACAAATGTTATTTCACTTGGAGTCATGCCTGCAAATTAATCTTGTGCTGCCTTTTTTCTCATAGTAAGTCAGACTTACAAAACCAGCTTTCAATCACATCCTCAGCATCCAGGCAGAAATGGTATACAGACAGAAAGGTAGTAGTTACATTTGCTTACCTTATTTGACTGCAGCATGTAGGTTACTAGGCTTTTCCAGAGGAGGTGAAAAAATACATCTTTAAACTAAAGATGGGACCAGTCCACAGATACTTTATTCACAAAAATTAGGTGGATTGGCCTGCTTTTCACTGAGACAACTCCTGTAAATTTCACTCATTCTGAATAAAATAAGCCTTTTTCTCCTCTCCACCCCACCAAGTTCTGCAAATGCCAGAATTTAATCAGAATATCCTAAATCTCAAAATTTTGCCTGTGTTTCTTTAGATAAATGAGTTTTCCAGGAATGCTTTTACAGCGACATTACTAATTCAATATGGGAAGATTCAGCTTTGTGGCTTCCTCTTGAGAAATTAGTCTCATTTTTGTAGCTACTGTAATTTGTAGTCATAGTAATTTACGGTGCTATTTTGCAGACAATTAGTACAATAATTGCCATAAAAATATTCTGTACTCTTTACTGCAGTCACTTTCAATGGTGTTTTTTGTCCATTGTTCTGAATTAGTTTTTTCTTGAAGGCCTTGGCAATATCAATATAGGTTCTCTGACTCAGCAAGCTACCTTTAGCTTTCCGTATTGTAGTGGTACTGCTGCCACTCTAATGAAGATTCAGCTAGAGTGCATACATGCAATTTTTCATCAGCTTTTCAGCCATTCATGTATATATTATCTGGTCAATGAAAATATGTTTGAGCAATCCATTTTCTGACATACAAGGACATGTGGTGATACTACAAGGGGTGGTGGTAGATTTAGATTAGATATAAGGAAGAAATTTTTTACTGTGAGGGTGGTGAGGCACTGGCACAGATTGCCCAGAGAAGTTGTGGATGCCCCATCCCTGGCAGTGTTCAAGACCAGGTTGAACAGGGCTTTGAGCAATCTGATCTAGTGGAAGGTGTCCCTGCCTGTGGCAGGGTGGTTGAAATTAGATGAACTTTAAGGTCCCTTCCAACCCAAGCTGTTATATAAATCTAAGATTCAGATGCCTTGACCAGTGTATTTGTGCTTAAAGTATCACACAGCTGTGCTGCTAATCTCAATATTCAGAACTGTATTCTGTCACTTTACATGAACAGAATCATTCATGCAGACTAATGCAGAAAGTATTGAGATATTTATTCTGATGACTGCAAGTTTCTTAACTTCTGCATGTTACATTAAACTGGCTTTGAAAGATGAATAGAACACACTTGCATTCAAAATGTTTTCTTTCTCCATAATAGAGATGTGTTTTTATGTCCCAAAACAGAATGTGAATTAATCTGTATTGTCATCCATGCATATTTTATCAGCTATATCATCAACCTAGCTAAATTCTCCCACAGATTTTTGCATTATTCAGTGCTAATGCATAGATCTAACTGACTTTTCAGCATCTTCTAGCTCTTCAGTGTTGTGAAGCTGGATGAGGACCTTAATTTCTTTTATGACGACTTGCAGTCTTAGTTGCTTGTTCTTGTGATCAAAAGAGTTGATGATATATGGCATATGTCCTAATACGTGTATAATCATTTCAAAGAACAGCCCACGATACAACAATTATATAAATTTTGATTTAGCACAACATCTCATGTATATGCTGACAAATACAGATCCCTTTATGCCAACTCAACTATGCATGAAAGATTTTTTTTCTGAAAACTTGTAAAAGCCTGATAGCTGATAGTACTGAAGGTTTTGGGTTGATGACCTATATTTTTTGTTCAATTTCCCTAGCTGTACAAGTCATACCAGCTTGTGGTACTATAGCATTGTGGTGCCCAGTAGGCACCGAAGCACCACACAGCCGCTTGTTCACTATCCCTGTCCCCCTGGTGGAATAGGGGAGAGAATCAGAAGAGTAAAAGTGCAAGAACTCATGGCTTAAGACAAAGACAGTTTAATAGGGAAAGCTAACGCTGTCCATGCAAGTAAAGTAAAAAAAGGAATTAATTTACTACTTCCCATCAGCAGGACTATTTTCAGCCATGTCCAGCATAGCAGGGCTCCATCACGCATGATTGTTACTTGGTGAGACAAATGCTGTAACTCTGAATATCCCCCTTTCCCTGTTCACCCAGCTTTATATGCTGAGCATGAGGTCTCCTATATTTCTGTATTTTGGTAGGAATACCATATATTTTTACTGAATGGCTCTATTGCATCTGTTTAGGAGTTTGAAGCATATTACAAAGGTACTGCTATTGACAGTTTCTTTATGGGTAGCTTAAGTTTCATTTAGCATTTTGCCAGAAATGATAGATGAATGATTTAATGGTATTGCATTTTTCACTTTGCATAAGTGATTCAGGATTTCTCATCCATCAGTTGACAGAATTTGATAAACTTAATTGAAATGTTGTGCAATAGCACCATCATAGGGCATATACAATTTAAAGCCACTGTAGAACTGTTTGATGTGATACCATTTTGTATTTTTGACATTTTTATATCATAAGCATTTTTAAACTTTCATTTATTGCAGGCAGTATTCTTGTTTGCCAGTTTTTACATTTTACTCAAGATTTGCACAATATTTGTACTTCAGCAGTGTTCAGATAAAATCATTTTAAAACCTCCCAAAAACCAACGTGCGTCACATTTGATTTTGACAAAGCAAAGAACCTTCTCTGAGGTAGAGCATGCTACCTGACTTGCATCCTGACTGACAAAAATCAAAGGAATGGCACATGACATCCTTGTCTCTAAGTTGGAGAGACATCAATTTGATAGGTGGAACCACTCGGTGGATAAAGAACTGGCTGGATGGCCACACGCAAAGAGTTGTGCTCAACGACTCAGTGTCCAGCTGGAGACCAGTAAGGAGTAGTGTCCCTCAGGGATCAGTGCTGGGACCGATCTTGTTCAGCATATTTGATGGTGACATGGACAGTGGGATTGAGTGCACCCTCAGGAAGTTTGCCAATGCCACCAAGCTGTGTGGCTCGGTTGATACGTTGGAGGGAAGGAATGCCATCCAGAGGGACCTTGACACGCTTGTGAGGTGGGCTGATGCCAACCTGATGAAGTTTAACCATGCCAAGTGCAAGGTCCTACACCTGGGTCAGAGCAATCCCAGGCACAGCTACAGGTTGGGCAGAGAAGAGATTGAGAGCAGCCCTGTGGAGAAGGACTTGGGGGTGTTGGTCGATGAGAAAATGAACATGAGCCAGCAGTGTGTGCTTGCAGCCCAGAAAGCCAACCATATCCTGGGCTGCATCAAAAAGAGTGCGACCAGCAGGTCAAGGGAAGTGATCCTGCCCCTCTACTCTGCTCTTGTGAGGTCTCACTTGGAGTACTGTGTGCATTTCTTGTGTCCTCAACATAAAGGGGGCATGAAACTGTTGGAACAAGTCCAGAGGAGGACCACGAGGATGATCAGGGGACTGGAGCACCTCCCGTATGAAGATAGGATGAGAAAGGTGGGGGTTGTTCAGCCTGGAGAAGAGAAGGTTGTGTGGAGACCTCATAGCAGTCTTCCAGTACTTGAAGGGGGCCTATAGGGATGCTGAGGAGGGACTCTTCGTTAGGGACTGTGGTGAGAGGACAAGGGGTAATGGGTTCCAACTTAAACAGGGGAAGTTTAGATTGGATATGAGGAAGAAATTCTTTACTGTAAGGGTGGTGAGGCACTGGAATGAGTTGCCCAAGGAAGCTGTGAATGCTCCATCTCTGGTGGTGTTCAAGGCTGGACTGGTGTCATGGGTTCAGCAGTAGCAGTCATTTTTCTCCTTCTTGGTAGCTGGTGCAGCACTGTGTTTTTGACTTTTGGCCTGGGCACAGCGCTGATAACACCAGTGTTTTCAGTTACTGCTTGGCAGTGTTTTGGTCTGACCAAGGACTTTCTGAGTCTCATGCTCTGCCAGGAAAGAGGGGAAGCTGGGAGGAAACAGAGGCAGGACACCTGACCCAAACTGACCAAAGAGGTATTCCATGCCACAGCACATCATGCCCAGGATAAAAAACAGAGAGCAGAGACTTGGAAGGGTAGGGGTGCACTGCTTGGTCAGGCTTGGTATTGGGTGTTGAGTGATTGTATTCTTTCCTTGTATTTGCCTTGTCATTATTATTATTGGTGGTAGCAGTAGTGGTCTTGTGTTATACTTTAGTTACTAAACTGTTCTTATCTCAACCTGTGGGAGTTGCATTCTTTTGATTCTCCTTCCCATCCCTCTGGGAGCAGGGGGAAGCAAGAGAGAGGAGTGAGTGTGCAAAACTGCGTGAGTTATAGAGACTTAAACCACGACAATTGGACAGAGCCTTGGGTGGCACGGTTTAGTGGGAGGTGTCCCTGCCTATGGCGGGGGGGGTGGAACTAGATGATCTTAAGGTGCTTTCCAACCCTAACTATTCTATGATTCTATAAATTCATCCCAACAACATCTGCTCCATCCTCCTTCTCCAGTGCAGGACCAGATATACCTGCAACTTGCCTTATAAGCAAAAATACTTTCTTCTATTAAGGTACTATAAGATAACTGCTGTGTATTTCCTAATCAGTATCCGCCTTGTCTTTGTTTTATCACTTGCTGTCACAAAGGTATTTCTTACCATGAGATACTGATCTGTTATGACCCTAGGAAGAAAGGCACATGCTAAATGATGCTTTAAAATACTGTCTATCAAGGTTAACAAAACAGAGAAAATAGTATAGATAATCTTATATCCCTATAGATTTTCATAGCATTGAATGGTACTCCAAGCAGTGAGCAGCACTCCATGCTGACCCAGTCCATGGAAAGAGTTACTCTATTTTGATCATTCAGGCTATTACATGATTTTCTTAGAAGGAAAATGTTGAAATCTGTCTTGTCTTCGAAAATTGTCATCACATTATCCCTAAACATTTTTTTCCTTTAGCCAAACTCAAGTTCATTCAAATTGACTTTGTAAATAATTTTCATTAAACTTTTGATACTTCTCTTTACTTCTTTAAGCAGGACTTTCTGTAATGACACACTTTTCCCCTCTCTTTTTTAAACAGACCCAATATTCTGATTGAGATACAACCAGATTGTTTTTCTTCAACTATTTATGGAAATTGGTGTCAAATGCACTATTAAATTTAATATAAATGGCATCATAAGTGTTGTTGTCCATCATAAGCCTAGACTGGTTTGACAAGATTTGTAGCTTACAGCTCCATGTTGTCTTTTATTTTTTTAATTATATGCTGTCTTTATTGTCTTCTGAGTGTTTGCAAATAGCTTGATTATTTGACATTATCCATTTCATCTTTTATAAAGCTAAACAGCATTGAGAATGGCTTCCATTAATTTCTTCTTCTTTGCTCTTCTGAGTAATTGAAACCGAACCCTTTAATTTCTTACAACTGGTATTGAAATTGCAATTGTCAGGCATCCTGTGACATGCAGCACCCTATAGGTTGATCATCTGGCTATCAAACTGCATGATACATGGGCAGTTCTGACATCTGGAAATTCTGAATTGCCTCACAATGATCTATTAAATTTGTATGCCTAGACTGTGTATGAGTCCAGAGTTTTTGCTTGTCAGCTTGTCAAAGTACTGTATAATGATGACTGCCTGAAACAGTCAGATACTACATTTATTTTCTTCCCTAAAACTATGCTTACTTAGATCCTTAGTTTAAATACGAAGTCAAGGCCTTGTCATTTCATGCCATCAACTTCATGACACTGTAAAGATACAGTCTTCTGATCCCCAGTGTTCATTCATGATTGCAAGTGTATTACCTCAGTAGTAGCAAAATAACCAGCTGGGTTGTCTTAACACCAACGCCTACCAGTTCCTTAGGTTGAGAACTTCCTTGTCAGTAATTAGGTTGAGAACTTCCTCGTCAGTAATCATGTACTTGGTCTTTTTTTAACTCCAGTTTGTCCACCAAAGCAGCTTCAGAGTCTTCCAAATCAGATTTGCTGGCCAAACATTTCTAAATTGCAACTATGACACCTGCATATCACTTTTTGTATTTTTCTGCATTGTGGGAGTTAATATAGTCAAGAGTAAAAGGAATAGTGAAGTACTGCTTTAGAAATGCTTTCAAATTATATGATCAGAGTAAGAAAAAAAATGCAGAATCCAATTCAAATTTTCTATGGCTGTTAATTACCAGTTGACATAGCTAATTGAAAAAAAGTGGGTAGTAAAGTGTAAATTGTTGCCTGAATTTGGTCAATTAGTATAATTTTCTCATATTTAATAGTATAGATTGTAGAAACCTGTACAAATTTGCCTTATTTCAAACCCGTCACGGGTGCCCATTGCTCAGAACTGCAATAGTGCCCCCCAGGGATAATGGCTGAGCGAGCCTTTAGGTTTCTGAGCCTTTAGGACTTTACAAAGTATCGCTGTTGCTGTAATTTGTATCCAAAATCCAACAGGCATCTAGGACTTGTTGGAGCAGGTCCACAGGAGGGCCGCAGAAATCATCCGAGGAATGGAGTGCCTAATCTAGGAGAACAGGCTGAGAGATTTGGGGTTGTTCAGCCTGGAGAAGTCTCTGGGGAGGCCTTACTTCAGTCTTTCAGTACTTAAAGGGGCTTCTAAGGAAATCAGAGACAGACTTTTTAGCAGGGCCTGTTGCAATAAGACAAAGGGAAATGGTTCAGAACTAAAAAAAAGGGAGATTCAGACTAGACAGGAGGAAGAAATTTTTTACAATGAGGGTGGTGAAACACTGGAACAGGTTCTGCGGAAGCCTTCAAGGTCAGGTTGGATGGGAATTTGAGCAACTTGATCTAGTTGGTTGATATGTTGGAGGGAAGGAGTGCCATCCAGAGGGACCTTGACACGCTTGTGAGGTGGGCTGATGCCAACCTGATGAAGTTTAACCATGGCAAGTGCAAGGTCTTGTACCTGGGTCGGAGCAATCCCAAGCACAGCTACAGGTTGGGCAGAGAAGAGATTGAGAGCAGCCCTGTGGAGAAGGACTTGGGGGTGTTGGTTGATGAAAAAATGCACATGAGCTGGCAGTGTGCGCTTGCAGCCCAGAAAGCCAACCGTATCCTGGGCTGCATCAAAAGGAGTGCTACCAGCAGGTCTAGGGAGGTGATCCTGCCCCTCTACTCTGCTCTCGTGAGACTTGATGATTTTACGGTCCTACTTATTCTATGATTCTGTGATTCTATGACCTCTAAAGATACCTTCCAACCCAAACCATTCTATGATTCCCTGACCCAAATTTAAAAACTATGCTTAAAAAAGGTAAAGCAGGGGGGAATACGTTTTACCTGTTAAAAAAAAAAAAAAAAAAAAAAAAAAAACCCAGCAAGCAAACAAACTTCTTTATTTATACACAAACTATTCCTTTCATACAAATAATTTTTGCAACAGCAATAAGTTACTGATTCACATTGATTGTGGTGCTGAAAACGCATGCAACTCTTTAAATAGCTGTTATTTAACCAGCTAATTCATAGATTAGGATTCTTATCTAATAGCAGACTCTACACATTTCACCATATTGCATCTTACTTTTCAGAAGTATTTTTCTATTCCATACTCCATAGCAAAAAACTGTTCCCTCCCCCATTTTTATAATTTGTGATTATAGACTTTCATCTTATCAAAGTAATTTTTCAGTGTGACCAACATGATTTTATGGATCTATTTCAGTGACCACTTGCAAAAATTGAAAACCCCAAATCAAACAGCAGTCTGTAAATTAATACACACTTAAAATTTCCAGAATTTAATTAGAAAATTAAAGTTTCTAATGGACTGAATTGTAACTGCAAGATAACCTTAGCTGTAGTGACTAAGAGGAACAAGTGGTTTAAGCTTATATTTAGTTTTATAGAAAGAAATTTAGCTAAACTGCATTTATTTCTGTACTTTTAAATTCATTTTTGTACTTTGTGATTGCATTATTTGCAACAAATTAAACTTGATTCAATTATATTAATTTAGTAATCATTAATTAATTTCCTCAGTGCGGTGATTTTTTATGCCCACTTGTCGTAGTTTAAGCCCAGCTGTACATCAGCCACACAATTCATTAGCTCCCCCCCCCCCCCCCCCCCATTCCTTCCATTCCTCCCCCTCCCACTCCTGGAGGGATGGGGAGGAGAATAGAAAGAATGTTACTCCCACAAGAAAGAATGTAACTCCAGTCCAGAAACTACCCTATAACATAAACCACTACTGCTACCACCAATAATAACAATGGTAAGGGAAATAACAAGGGAAGGGAATACAACCACTCACCACTTGATGACCAATACCCAGCCAGACCCGAGCAGTGAACTGACTCTTCCAGGTCCCTGCCCCTATTTTTTGCATCCTGGGCATGGCATGCTGTGTTGTGGAATACCTCGTCGGTCAGTTTGGGTCAGGTACTCTGTCTTTTCTTCCTCCCGGCTTCCCCTCCTCCCTGGCAGAGCATGAGACTCAGAAAGTCCTTGGTCACACTAAACATTTGAAC
This sequence comes from Ara ararauna, assembly GCA_028858755.1. Lineage (NCBI taxonomy): Eukaryota > Metazoa > Chordata > Aves > Psittaciformes > Psittacidae > Ara > Ara ararauna. Next base: position 42,941,090 of record CM054379.1, on the reverse strand, counting down.
AGTAACTAAAACCATTGGTGTTACCTGCGCTGTTCCCAAAACATAGCACTGCGCCAGCTACTAAGAAGGACAAAAAAATGACTGCTACTGCTGAACCCAGGTCAGTATCCACCCCTTATTCTATACCATTCATGTCATGCTCTGATCCCACGTTTTCAGTATACCATCACTCATATATATATATATATATATATACACATATATATATATAAATATACACACACACGCAGAGAGGGAGAGACATGATTCCTTAGTGCATGGACCAACCCCTATAAAGCTGCTGAGTTCATTCAGTCCATGATATCAGGTTCCATCTCTTTTAACAGTCTTTCAGAGCAGGAGAGGCCATGTGCAGTTTTGGATCATTGCCTTTACCACAGAACTTGTCTGGTTTTATCAGAGATCATTCTTTGTTGGGATGATGATCGGAGGGAAAGCAGGGCCAGTCGCTCGTGACTTGAAGACGTCTAGTTAGTGGGCTATAAAAGTATTACATAGCAGGCAACAGCATACAATTGAGATCATTGGCAGTTTTCCCCTAAAATCATATCCCCTTGAGGTATACATTGGACTTCCCCATCTTTCTGCACCACCCACCAAGTATATCCGGGTCCCTGAGCAAAAGCAATCCCATGAGTGGGTTTGCCTTTACCTGAAGCAAGAATAACCCAGACTGTCTTCCCCAGCAAATTGTTTATATGCACCACAGGAACTTTGTCCTCCTCTACAGTATGTAGAAGTTCTGACTGGACTGGACCAGCTCTGTTGGCAGATGCTCTGGTGTTGACCAACCAGGTGGCCTTTGGTAAGTGTGTATCTGTGGGAGATCATGGACAACACACGCAGATTAATATAATCAGGTGCTGACAATTTATTGTAACCGAAGTGTCGCCTTTTATAGAAAGTTTCAAGATGCTGGAACATTCGGTGATGACTGATTGGTTAACATCCCTTAGCTAAGCACTAGTAACAGCTTAATGATTGGTTAACTATAACAGCATACGTTCCAAGGTCGCGGTTATCAGTTCCTCCTTGTACATCCTGTTTTCATAGCTTTCTGTGCCAACTTTCTCAAACCTCTGCATGTATGCGTCCTCTAATAACCTTCAGAGAAGGCCTCAAAGCCTTTGGTTCACTACTTCGCTAATGTCAAGTAATTATCTGGATTGCTCACATGGCCATTCTCAGCCAAATAACTCTCCACATGTATCCCAGTGTCTGAAAGTCCCACCACCCATTGCTCTCAGTGTAGTTTTTAACAGCCCATTGTACTGTCCGATTTTCCCAGAGGCTGGTGCATGGTAGGGGAAGTGATATACCCACTCGATGCCATGCTCTTTGGCCCAAGTGCCTATAAGGCTGTTCCAGAAATGAGTCCCATTGTCTGACTCAATTCTCTCTGGGGTGCCCTGTCACCACAAAATCTGTTTTTCAAGGCTCAGGATAGTGTTCTGGGCAGTGGCATGGGGCACAGCATATTTTTCCAGCCATCTGGTGGTTGCTTCCACCATGGTCAGCACATGGCGCTTGCCTTGGCGGGTTGGTGGGAGGGTGATATAATCAATCTGCCAGGCCTCCCCATATTTGTATTTCAGCCATTGTCCTCCATACCAAAGAGGCTTTAACCGTTTTGCTTGCTTAATTGCAGCACGTGTTTCACAGTCATGAATAACCTGGCAACTTTTCTCATTCAACAATGTCCAAGGCCAGCTGGATGGCTTTCATCTCGGCAAAATGACTTGATTCACCCTCTCCTTCAGCAGTCTCTGGAACTTGTGGTTGAGGACTCCATACAGCTGCCTTCCATCTATGATGCTTTCCCACAACACGACAGGACCCATCAGTAAACAAGGCATACTGCTTTTCACTTTCTGACAGTTCATTATATGGTGGGGCCTCTTTAGGACGCATCGCCTCCTCCTCTAGTGACATTACAAAATCTTTGCCCTCTGGCTAGTCCATGATGACTTCTAGAATTCCTGGACAACTGGCAGTACAGAGGGCTTACAGTCAAATTGTAATTTGGGATGTGCATGCTCCAGAACCCCACAACACCCAAGAAAGCTTGTGTTTCTTTCTTATTAGTTGGCGGAGACATTGCTGTTATCTACTTGATCTCATCTGTGGGGATCTGGCGAAGTCCATCTTGCCATTTTATTCCCAAAAATTGAATCTCGTGCACAGGTCCCTTGACCTCATTTTGTTTTATGGCAAAACTGGCTCTAAGCAGGATTTGGATTATTTTCCTCCCTTTCTCAAAGACTTCTTCCGCTGTATCGCCCCACACAATAATGTCATCAATGTATTGCAGGTGTTCTGGAGCTTGCCCCTATTCCAGTGCAGTCTGGATCAGTCCATGGCAGATGGTAGGGCTGTGTTTCCACCCCTGGGGCAGTCAGTTCCAAGTGTACTGAACGCCCCTCCAAATAAAAGCAAACTATGGCCTGCACTCTGCTGCCAAAGGAATTGAGAAAATGCATTGGCAATATCAGTCATGACATACCACTTGGCTGCCTTTGACTCCAGTTCATACTGAAGTTCTAGCATGTCTGGTACGGTAGCACTCAAGGGCGGTGTGACTTCATTCAGGCCACGATAGACTACTGTCAATCTCCAATCTCTGTTAGACTTTCACACTGGCCATATAGAGCTATTAAAGGGTGAGCGGGTCCTACTGATCACTTGTTGACTCTCCAGTCTACAGGTCATCTTATGGATGGGAATCAGGGAGTCTCGGTTGGTGCGATATTGCCGCCAGTGCACTGTTGTGGTCGCGATGGGCACTTGTTGTTCTTCGACCTTCAGCAACCCCACAACAGAAGGATCCTCTGAGAGACCAGGCAAGGTGGACAGCTGCTCAATTTCCTCTGTCTCCGAAGCAGCAATACCAAAAGCCCATCAGTACACCTTTGGGTCTTTAAAGTACCCTCTCCTGAGGTAATCTATGCCAAGGATGCATGGAGCCTCTGGACCAGTCGCGATGGGGTGCTTTTGCCATTTTCTCCCAGTCAGGCTGATTTCAGCCTCCAGTACAGTCAACTCTTATTATATCACTAATTGTGACTTTTGGATAAAGGTATTTTCTGAATATTTGTGTTTAAAAACACAAGACAGAATTTTGTAAGCCAGACACAAAAGTATTCTGTAGTAAGTTTTTGTGAAAGTATTATCATCCTCTCCAGAATCAGTGAGTGTAGCTCAGTGTTATTAAAATTAACTGTGACTGCTCATAGCTGTTGCTTCTCATGGTGTGAATTGTTTCTGATTTATAGGCAAGAATTTCTCAAATCCTATTGTCCTGGGTTCAGCAGTAGCAGTCATTTTTTCTCCTTCATAGTAGCTGGTGCAGTGCTGCGTTTTTGACTTTCGGCCTGGGAACAGCGCTGATAACCCCCAAGTTTTTAGTTGCTGCTCAGTAATCTTTACTCTGACTAAGGACTTTCTGAGTCTCATGCTGTGGCAGGGAGGAGTAGAAGCCGGGAGGAAGCAGAGACAGGACACCTGACCCAAACCGACCAAAGAGGTATTCCATCCACAGCCCCTCATGCCCAGTATATAAACTGGGTGAAGTTACCCGGAAGGGTTAGATCACTGCTCGGTCAGGCTGGGTATCGGTCAGCGGGTAGTGAGCAGTTGCATTCTCTTCCCTTGAAAAGACCCGGGTCAACTGCTGAACTTGTTGAATAGCTTGTTGAACTTGTTGAATAGCTTGTTGAACTTCTGGGAGTATTTAGGAAGGTTTCTAATTTTTGTGTCTTCACTGAGCATACGTATAGTATCATTACAGTATCAAAACCAGATATGCTGATGTTCTTGGTGTATGTTACTTCAATAAGAATGAAATAGGTGTCATTTAGATGTGTTATCTAAGTTATACCACTGAAGAGAGGCAGTGAGCACATCAAATTGGCAGAATTTGAGCCTAACTATGGCACCAGCATGTTAGACAAATGCGCAATACTGAAATCATGATGCCTATAGAATGTGGGTGCCTTGGTGATTAGGTGATAGCTGTTTAGAGGATATTTTACCACCATTTTAGATAGAGAGATAACTTAGTTGCCAAAGTCCTGCCACCCACATAGAAGCTTTCATGAGCTCTAGGCTGCAGTCTCTTCTCCCTCACCATATCCACAAACTGCATCTTCCATGCTTTGAATTGTCACTCCTTTGAGTTTTCCCATGAAAGATCTTATCACTGTACCGTGAGGTGTTCTGTCACTGTATGTTGATATAGAACATAGACGTATACTCACCATTTGATTTCTCAAAAAATAATCTATTTCACTGCGGGAATAAAGAGCTTAATAAGTGCTCAGTACAAAACCTTACAGTTTGACAGTTCTTACTGTTATTATTGGCCTTTAAAACCAGCAGGTACTCTCTACTCAATTAATTTTGTTGAAGATGTCTTAGCGGGCACCATTTTATTGACAATTATCAACTAAAGAATATTTTACTTATATCGGTGGTGGTTTTTTGTTGCTATTGTTTTATAAAAAGAAAACATAATCCAAACTGTTCCTGAAACCAGTTATATTCAAAACAGAGAAAACCTTGATATACTGTGTAAAACTCTTGTACAATAGAGCAGCTTGTGTGTATGCCTATAAACACAAGAAATTATACATGGAGCTCATCTGTGCTATGCTGTGTAAGGAATAAAGTTTTTTAAGTGATGTAAATCACTGCAAACACAGAGAAGTTAGAAATGTAAAGCAAACTGTATATGTTTGCTGTTGAGATTGATTTATTCCACATATTTTCCTTTTGTTCCACAAATATCCTTGCAGAGAGTAAACTTGTAATAGTTCTATCCTGACAGTATGCTGAGTGAATTGAACATTCTAGAGACTGAAAAAAAAGAAAAATTCCATACATATTTTATATATTTAATCTATGTTGTACACATGCAATTCTATTCAATACAATTTTTAAATTCCTTTTTTAAACTATGTTAATGGGGAAAAAACCACTGTATTAATTTTCCTATATCTGAACTTCTCTTGTTTTTATGAGCTCACTCCAGAGAACCATTTCTTTAGCCTGCTATTATTTATCTCTTACTTAAGCCTTTAGTGCTTACTGGTCAACTTGTGTTAGTTAGAATGTAAAGCCAGAGTTTGCACAAGCAGTGATTTGAAATTCCTTTTGACACTAAGCATGGCTACAGGAGCATATCAATCTATAGTCAAGAGAACTGCATTGCTCTTCATCTCCTTTTGTTACTATGACTTATTTCTTCCCCTCTGGCTTTTTAGCTTGCTCCAAAGTTAACGGGTTCTCAACTCTGAGATACCTGATATCTTGTCTTGTCATTAATCACTTTGAAGTTAAAGGATAGTACAACATTCATCACTATCTTGACTTTAAGTTTGTCCATATAGTAATGAACCAAGCTCATGAAAATACAGCACAGTGCCATTTGAAAGCAACCCTCTTATTTGTCTGTCAGGCAGTCTTTTATTTTAAGAAAAATCTTACATTGTTTCAAAAAAACAGAAGCCTGATTGAAGCTGCAGTGTTAAAAAAGCAAATTGCACATACAATTAGAGAGATCAGCATTTCCTGTAAGTAAATTTGGTTGAAAGCAATTCAATTTATTATTTCAGAAATGTTATGTGCTAAAGAATTATTTTATAATTAAAGAATGTAATTTACCATGCAATTTCAATTTTAAATTTTCATGGTTTGTCCATTACTATGTGGACAGATTATTGGTCTGTACATTTCTGATTATACATTTCATTTATGTACAGTAGCTCAGGTCAGGAGCTCCAAATTAAGAAGTTTATATAGTTCACAAACTATTTTTAACCCATGGTTCATTTGGAATCCATCCTAGATTCCTGATGGTTTTGCCTGTAAAATAGGCAGAAAGTTCATTGCCAGAGAGGGAATGATTGTTGATTAGTTATTTCATTTGATTTCCAGAATAATTATCCAAATTCTGGACAAGCCAGAAACATAAAATATCTTTTATCATGCTTCAGGGAGGGGGAGTCGGACCATGGGAGTTCTGATGTATTTTGAAGAATTTGGGTTTTGTTTTAATTTTGACTCACAATGATTTACCTACTTAGTCAAAAGCAGTCAGAAAAATCATAATATATTAAATAGTCATAAGACTCCAATCAAAATTGTATGCCTCCAAGTCTATAGATAGACTGTAACATTCTATATACTGTATTATTGAACAGTCTTAGTAACTGTAGCCCGTTTACAGCTTTGCTTAACAGATTCTCTTAAATGCAGCCTCTGTACACAGATGTACACATTCCTCTCTTAGACGCATAAGAGATTTAGAGAAATTAGGAGAATATCCTTTCAAAAAACATCTTTCAAATGGTAATTCATAGTAATGCTGGTACTACTAAACCTGTATTGTGAATCATGATCAGCAGTAACTTCATAATTTTTTGTAGGAATATTAAAAGGATTTAATGATAGTATACTATAAGCAAATTAAGAAGAATGTAAGTCTCTAGAATCACAGGCCAGATAGAAGAGAGAGAGGACTATAAATGGATCAGAATTACTGACACCAGTAGAGTAATTTTTAAATAATAAAAACCAGTATGAAATAATGGCACCCATCCTATCAGAACACTTAAAAAAAATGTCCGTAATGAAAAGAATTGCTTTTGTTAGTCAGTCTTAGTTGATATGTCCCTTGGAAAAAAAAAAAAAAACGAACCAAAACAAAAAGGTGCAAGAAGATTGCTTCTTCCCTGGGGAACAGCTGAGCAGAGTTGGGGGAGAAGCTTCTACACAGCAGTGTAGCAAACAGGAGGAAAGGTGGTGAGGAAAGAGTCCATAGCTTATGCAGAATACTACTGTAGAGGGGTAAAGACCAGACAGTCAGGAATTAGTGATGTTGGAAAGAATTTCCTAGGGACTAGCTAAGATACCAAGCCCAGAAGCAAGTAATCTGCAGAGAAAGTATGGAAGAGGAAAAATCATTTTATTCTAGCTAGGTGGGTGACTTTGAGCTCCATTTGTTTGAAGTCCAAATTCTTCTAGTTCATACTCTAATAAAAGCTGGCCTTTTTTTTTTAATTTTGAAACCATTCAGGTGTTATTTAGGAACCCACTGTGAAGAAGACGTCTACCTGAAAGTGGTATCTGACTTGGTGACCTATTCCAGTGCATTTATATTCCAGTGAATAAAATAGAATTTCAATACTTACCTATGTACTTTTCATATATTTTTTAATAAATAAATAAATAAATAAATAAATAACATAAATTGTTATATCAATTCCAAAGACAATTCCAAAAAATCCTAATTCGCAAATTTCTCCCTCATTTTATCTCATAATTTAATCCATCCAGATGGCTTTCCATTCCTTTGAGGAAATCTGAAGGAAATAAAGATTTAAACTAAGACAAAAACAGCTCAGCAAAATCTGAACAAATTTTGTAGGGAAAAAACAATGTGAAACAAACTAAACCAACCCAAACCCAAACTGTCAATTGTAGTACTTTAAGAACTCGATTTACTTCAAGAGGCAATTATGTGTTTTTTTTTTGAGGTCAAATTACCCAGAAAAGGTACTAACACATTCTAATATTACTTTAAAAAAAAAATTTTTTTGCAGATATGTAGTATGACTCAACTTGGTGAAACATGAAGAGTGTAACAATTTCTACTGGAAGAAACACTTAGTGGAAAGGTGAAAAAGGAACATATGAAGAAGTAAGCTTTCAGTCACATTACAGCCCAGTTTTGTGTAGTTCTCCAAATGGTTGTTGTGGGTTATCCCCAATGAGTAACAAAGCCCCACACAGATGCTCACTAATCCCCCCCAGTGTAGGATGGGGCAGAGATGGAGAAGAAACTAAAAAGGTAAAAGTGAAAAAACTCACACATTGAGATAAAGGCAGTTCATTGGGTAAAGTGAAAGCCATCCATACAAGCAAAGCAAAACAAGGAATTAATTCATTACTTCCCATTAGCAAGCAGTTGTTTCTGGGAAAGCAGGGCGCCATCATGCTTCACAGTCACTTGTGAAGATAAATGACATAAATTCAAATGTCCCTCCACTTCTCCCTTATTCCTCACAGCACTTCTTGTTGAGTATAATGTCATGTGGTGTGGCATATCCCTTTAGTCAGTTGGGATCAGCTGTCCTGGCTGTATCCCCAGCTTACCATGCACTCCCAGCCTACTTGCTCACTTGCTATGAGAAGTGAAAAAGGCCTTTACTCTGTGCTAGTACTGCTCAGCAATAACAAAACCAGTGATGTGTTTCCAACATTGTTTTCAGGACAGATGCAAACCTGCCCCATACTAGCTACTACCGAGAAAGTTAACTTCATCCCAGCCAAAAGCAGCAGAAAAAGATAAGCATAGTATATTTATAAATGAGCAAAAGTCAAGGATATGAAGACAGAATATAAAACAGAATTTGAAAATATGGCAGAATGAAGGGAAAGGATTAAAACCCCCAACTTTTTGGCTTTTTTGACCAGGCGTGTTTTGAGGATGGATGAAACATTACAGTATTCTTTACTCTTTATCTTGTAAGTTAGTGCTCTGAATAAACTGACAAAATGTTTTTCCTTAGCAGAATGAGTAAAATCAATCAGATACAGATTTGGATAGCAAGGCAATTGCTTGATGCACAATCTGAAGTGCTTTCTAAAGTGGGTACTGTAAGTCCTTCAGTATATATACATCAGATTGCTTTTTTCTTTGCCAGTTAGAGGGTAAATATGCTACTGATTAGCTGGCTGGCAGTATCTTGCACCTGTGAGAAAGCATGTTCTTTGTGTAGTGCACTGAATATCTGATTTTTGCTGCCAGCAGTGGAAGCCTTTAGGTTTGTGTGCTGACCTCGCAGCACATGGGCTTGGCCTCACCTCAGCCTGAGATGGGTTTCACAACTGTTGCTTCTCTGCTCCAGCTTCAGCTTTGGGGATGGACTCTGAGGTGGAGGGGGGCATCATCCATCCTACCTCCCAGAGTCAGTGCCAGGCTGGGGGCCAAAGCTTCAGCTGGCAGCCTGAGAGAAGGAAGTGGTCTGTGATTAGAAAATATATTTTTAAAAAAATTAAAAACACACAGACAGAAAAACACCCCTAGATTTGAGACAGAGGAGAGAACACCTGTTGTGGTTTAAGCCGTAAATCACGCAGCCCGTTTGCTCACTTCCCCCTCCTTCTTCCCCCCCACTCCAAGGGGGGGAACTGGGAGAAGAATCGAAAGAATGTAACTCCCACAAGCTGAGATAAGAACAGTCTGGTAACTAAGGTATAACACAAATCACTACTGCTATCACCAATAATAATAATGACCAGGGAAATACAAGGGAACAGGATACAGCTGCTCTCTGCTTCATCCTGGCTTCCCCTCCTCCCTGGTACTGCATGAGACTCAGAAAGTCCTTGGTCAGACCAAAACATCACTAAGCAGTAACTGAAACACTGGTGTTATCAGCGCTGTTCCCAGGCCGAAAGTCAAAAACACAGTGCTGCACCAGCTACCAAGGAGGAGAAAAATGACTGCTACTGCTGAACCCATGACAACATCATACTTGGCATGAAGAAGGCATCAATATGCCCATGAGTCTCATAGCTAAGGCTTGAACATTTACTCCATTCTTACTGATAAAGGCAGAAACTGTCAACCTTGTGCTCCAGAGAGACACTGGAAGGATGAATAAGACACTGGAGAAAAGGAATATTAGTAAACTTCATTCTGTAGTTATTTTAGGTCTTTTAGGTGTTTCTGTATTAAGCTGAGAGTATGAACTATTAGACAGTCAAAACATTAATTAACAGTAAATTATTGCATCATATTGTGAGTTCCTTTTGACCATAGTATTTTGTGCATCATATATAGCTCTCAGTTTCTACCAAATTTACAACATGGGTAAGCAGAAACATTTTTTCTCAAGTAAAAATCTGCACCATATTGACCTCTGTGTCCCCCATGACATTTAGTCATATCTTCTATTTCTTGATCTAGTTAAATCCATCCACAAACAAGAGGGTATCACTGGTTGTTAAATAAAGTGAAACTGCAGCTAGAAGCTCTCCTGCTTCTTGGTTCCATCTTCAAGAGCAGTGCCTTTGGAGATGTAGCTCTAGTTATCCAGCATCAGAAACAGTGGCATTATTCAGTAGCACTTAATTCATTTAGGTAATGTTTACAGTTCAGATTTAGTTCCTAAGAATTTGTGCAGTAAAAAATAATGTAACAGATTATATGGAGCTGTCCTTACAGATAACACTGTATATTGAATAGACATGAATTAATTAATTAAGATAGCATTTGGTTTTGTACATTCTGAAACTTGAATATTTTTTAAATCAGATAGGCAGATATAAACAAAGTACTTGTGAACACATGCCCATTTCCTAGTGCTATCAGCATTTTTGTTTTATTTTCTATATTCTCAAATTTTTAATTTTGCTTTCTTCAAAGATTTCTCTGAGCCTTCAAGTCAAGAATATGGTAAATAGTACACTTTGTTAGCAGACCACCCAATACCCTTCTGTTCTAGATAAATTGTGATGAGTGTATGTGGGTTGTAATAATACTCTGCAATACTAGAGTATGCTACCTTTTTCTGCTATGAAGTAGAAAAAATGAAGTTAGCAACTGTGACACAAACCTGACTCAGCCAGAGATTTGAATTGGACCTGACTGCAATACAGAAGGGCTTTGAATTGCTAAACTGTGTTTTATAAAAGCATAATGATAATAAAGAGCTTGAAAAGAGATACATTATGACAAAGTAAAATAAAAAGGCCTTCATTGTGCCTTTTCCTTCATTTTTGCTATCAGTTACCCAGTTCTTTTGTCAGTCACTTCTTTGGGTTGAAACATTTTCTACACTTTACTTCGTGGGACTACAGGAAAAATGTCTTTCTGCCTTCCATCATGGTGCCTTAGCTCCCTGTCTGTTTCCTTCACTTCTTGTAACCCTTTGCTTTGTGCTCATGTTACTCTCCCTGCTGCTCAGATCTGTGCCTGGATTCCTGCAGCTTCAGTTGTATTCAGGAGTGATTTCACCCCTTCCTTCTAGCAGCTTTCTTCTGATCCATGGTGTAGTAGACAGGAAAAGTTAAAACAAACAGTGTTCCTTTATCCTGTTCACTCATATGCTTTTAAAAGCAATTTCACATATGCCAAGTTATACTGTGATTTTACATATAGTAAAAAAATGACCAAACAAGTACATCTTCATTTGGAGTTCTCTCCACCAGAAATACAAACTTCCTTTAAAAATTAAAGTTAAGTTTCTTGCATAATGAAATGCCATCAGAAGTTTGTGCTTTGGGAAATATTTCCAGACACGAAGTCACAGAATTGATAACACCACTATTCAGTATACTAAGTTTTCTCCCTGGGCTAGTGATGAATTACCATTGGTAGAGAAAAGATGCTAGAATTTATTGCACAGTTTATTCTTAAAAATATGAATATGAAGACTGACATGTTTAATATCTCAAAATATTAGTTTTAGTACAAGATACTAACTAATCTAAAATGAGATTGATTTTCCTAGAAACAACAAATTCATTTGTTATTCACTATTACAGCGTTTGATACAATTCACCATTACCATTAACAAATGACACCTTTAAGGCCCTCAGGATTTTTTGCAGTTTTGTCTGGAAATTGAGTCAGGACACCTTAGGATGAGAAGATGGAGTCAGGCTTGCCACAGTGGTGCATGGTGAAGGAATGGGACAGCAGGTATAAATTAGAACAAGAGAGGGTCAAACTGGATATTACGAAAAACTTTTTCACTGTGTGGAGGGTCAAGGAGTGGAACAGGTTGACAAGGATTACTCAGTCTCCCATCTTTGGTGTTTTGGAAGACCTGATAAAAACCTTAACTAACCTGGTCTGACTTCATAGCTTATCTTGCTTTCAGCAGGAGGCTCAACTACAAACTTCCTACTCTCCTTACACCCTATGATAGCAGTGGTGAAATAATGATCAACTTTGTGTCAATAACAAAATTTAGGACCACTTTCTATTTCAAATAACAAATAACTTCAGAAGTTAAGTGTATGTCATTAAGAGCAACCTGTAGTTTATGAAAAGAAAGAGTGGTTTTACAGATATTTTGACTTTTTTTTTTTTTTTTATGTATTTCATGGACTTCATTAGTCCAGAGAGAGGGGTAAATCTGACTGGACACCAGGACAGGACTCAACTCTTTATCTGTGAAAGAGATAAGAATCTTGAACATCTTATGCATTTCATAGCTGCTATGTAAGTAGGACTTATAGACTGTAATATTATCATATAATTTATTTCAGCATCTGGAAATCAATGGCTTGACAAAATGTGCCTTGAAGGTAGCTTTCTGTTTATTGACATCGTACCATGTGTCAGCAGAAGACAATACCTAATGTACTTAATTAATAAATGAAATTCAAACACTAGAAAAAAAGCGTGAAGGTTTTTTTTTTTTTCTTTAAATAGATGATGACTGTACACATTTCCAATTTAGTAAGACTCATTTACTTATTTTAGGGAATTAGCAGCAAAGCAGAATTTAGAAATGACATCACTAGCACCAGGATGGATATAAATAAAATCTTAGAATCATAGAATACTTAGGATTGGAAAGGACCTTAAGATCACCTAGTTCCAACCCCCTGGCCAGGGGCAGGGACACCTCACACTAAACCATGCCACCCAAGGCTCTGTCCAACCCAGCCTTGAACACCACCAGTGATGGAGCATTCACAACTTCCCTAGGTAACTCATTCCAATGCCTCACCACCCTTACAGGAAAGAATTTCTTCCTCATATCCAACCTAAACTTCCCCCGTTTAAGTTTGAACCTGTTTCCTCTTGTCCTATCATTACAGTCAATCATGAAGTGTCCCTCCCCAGCATCCCTATAGGCCCCCTTCAGATACTGGAAGGCTGCTATGAGGTCTCCACGCAGCCTTCTCTTCTGCAGGCTGAACAGCCCAGACTTTCTCGGCCTATCTTCATACGGGAGGTACTCCAGTCCCCTGATCATCCTCGTGGCCCTCCTCTGGACTTGTTCCAACAGTTCCATGTCCTTTTTATATTGCGGACACCAGAACTGCACACAGTACTCCAAGTGAGGCCTCACAAGAGCAGAGTAGAGGGGCAGGATCACCTCCCTCGACCTGCTGGTCACGCTCCTTTTGATGCAGCCCAGGATACGGTTGGCTTTCTGGGCTGTGACCGCACACTGCCAGCTCATGTTCATTTTTCCATTGACCAACACCTCCAAGTCCTTCTTGGTATAGCTGCTCTGAATCTCTTCTCTGCCCAACCTGTAGCTGTGCCTGGGATTGCTCAGAACCAGGTGTAGGACCTTGTATTTGTCATGGTTAAACTTCATCAGGTTGGCATCAGCCCACCTCACAAGTGTGTCAAGGTCCCTCTGGATGGCATTCCTTCCCTGCAACGTATCAACCGAGCCACACAGCTTGGTGTCATTGGCAAACTTCCTGAGGGTGCACTCAATCCCACTGTCCATGTCACCGACAAAGATGCTGAACAAGACCACTCCCAACACCGATCTCTGCCTGACACCACTTGTTACTGGTCTGCAGCTGGACATTGAGCCATTGAGCACAACTCTTTGCATGCGACAGCCAGCCAGGTCTTTATCCACCGAGTGGTCCACCTATCAAATTGATGTCTCTCCAACTTAGAGACAAGGATGTCATGTGAGACAGTATCAAACGCTTTGCACAAATCTGGGTAGATGACGTCAACTGCTCTGCCCGTGTCCATCAGTTCCGTAGCCCCATCATAGAAGGCCACCAGATTGGTCAAGCAGGATTTCCCCTTAGTGAAGCCATACTGACTGTCACCAAGCATCTTGTTGTTTTTCATATGCCTCAGCATGCCTTCCAGGAGAATCTGCTCCAAGATTTTGCCAGGCACAGGGGTGAGACTGACTGGTCTGTAATTCCCTGGGTCATCCATTTTCCCCTTCTTGAAAAGGGGTGTTATATTTCCCTTTTCCCAGTCTTCGGGAACTTCACCTGACTGCCATGATTTTTCCAATATGATGGACAGTGGGTTAGCAACTTCATCTGCCAGCTCCTTCAGGACCCGCGGATGGATTTCATCAGGTCCCATGGACTTTTATTTGTTCAGGTTCCTAGAACCAATTTGGCTGCAAACGTTTCAGGAAAACAACATCTGACTTTTTTTAAAGGGAAGTCCATTCTTCATAGCCAAGATATACAGACTATTAAATAAACCAAAGACAAGTTTACCTTACAAGTAGACAGAAACAACCTGTGAATTATGACAGAAAGTCACTATTTCAATAGCTTTTCACAGCTTTCAGAAAGCTTTGACAATTCCTTTTTTCATTTTGTTGGTAGATTATAATCCTTTTAAAACTAAATCTAATCCTAAAACTTCTTATATGCTTAACTGTTCAAACATAATACCAATAAAAAAAAAGGATCTTTTAATTTTAAGGCATTTTTCAAAATGAACTGAGGTTACAGATTAAAACAAAAATGCCCTGTAGGCAAATTGAAAAGATGACAATAACCACTCTGCATTTCAATTTATTAGTTAGTGTATGTGCTAATGAAATCCCTAAGCATATAGGCAAGGATGCATCACATTTTAATTTGATTTTTCTCCAAGATGCAGGACACCATTTCATTGTCTTTTCTCCAAACAAAAATTAATCTTTTCAAAATATGTTCTATCACCTTGACAGTAAAACCAACAGACCTAAACTGATTATATTTATCAATTAGCCTTTCAAGCTTGTTGTAAAGTGAATTATTCTGTAGATAAATCTGTGGTAAAATTATATTCTCTGATTAGCTTTAATCCATCAGTTTGGTAAACTTTTACGGAGTCTTCATTGACTGGCTCTATGTTATTCAATATCAGCTCTGTAGATTTTGGTATCTAACCTGAAATATATGTTTAGTTTTCTCTGCTTAGTTAGAAGAAATCGAGGTATCCCAGGAACAATTCATTGCATCTGCCCTAGTTACCTTTTTTGAATGGAATTAATGATTGTCTGGAGGTGCCCTGTTTACACTGTTGGTTCTGGCAGCAGTTAAGAGTGAGCATCTAGTTTTTATATAGCTCAAGTTAGGTAGTGCAAACTTCTGTTTTGTGTGCTACAGAGCACAGATCTCCCAAATGGTGAGAGAAAAGAGAGTGTTCTGATGCTGTAGAGTTTTAACTTACTACTGAAGGGATCTTGTTAATAATCTAGAAAGTGTCTTCAATGTTAAATTAATGACTTTCTTTTTTCTCCAGTTTTCTGGTTTTAATTTCATTTGGCTTTGTTATATTGCTCCCATTTGATATGCCAGTATGTATCAATATTTAAACACAGTATTCTGGAAAAAAAACATTGCACATATAAAGCAAAAAAAACTTTAGTGTAATTAAAATCTTTAGAGCCTGTGCAGAATCTGTGAGAAAAATACTTCAGTAATAATACAGGTATGATTCTTATATATCTCAGGTTCATACATATCTACTTCTTGGATTCTGACTCCTTTCCAGATGTTATGTTGACCCTTTCTATGCTTCTTTTACTGCAGTTGGCAACAGGGGTGTTTAGGTGAGAGCTATTGTGGGCACCTGGAGTCCTTATCTAGGAGGAATATAGTGTTTGTGTCAATGGTTTCATCTTCCTTGCTGAAGGATCTACTTAGGATCATGTTTAAATGTTTGCTAACATGCTTTTACACCTTTTTTTTTCTTCACTGGGCTGCAGTTCAGCATCACATCTGAATTTACTAGGTATGATCGGGTTTATGTACAAAACTGAGTTATCTAATTTTAATTAACATTTATTTTGTTTTTCTGGTTTTCTTCTATAGGTACTCCTAGGGATTATTGTTTTTTCTTTCTCAAGATTAGTCAATCATAATAAAATAATGCATAATTTAGGAGATGAGAGGATAAATTTGGACTATGATATGGTGTGACGTGGTCATTTGATAGCATATTGCACATTTTATCCATGTGATTAGCCTTCATTTTAGGTATTAGCACAACTGAACCCTCTTGGGGTTCTTCATGACACTATTTTAAAATTTGGTAGACAGGATGAAAATCAGCAATATGGAAATATTCAAATTAAACCCCATCTTTTTTTCATCAACAACTTAAAGAAAGCTCTTCTCAACTGCATTTTTTTCTTCCTCTGCCTCCTAGGCTAGCTACTGCATGTATTAAAACAGATGTATCGGTAACTACTCAGCTCTTCCTATAGCTCTGCGTTACTGTGATGGGCTCCTCTGTTCCTGGGATTCAAGGGCTTCTTTTGCTCTTACTTTCTATACCATCTGCTCTCTTCTCCTCCCCCTCTGCTCATTCTACTCAATCCCCACTGCTGCCTCAGGCTTCCCCTTATCTAGCACATATACCTTGCTTGTTGAATTTCGGGTGAATATATCTCCTGAAAATCTGTTTCCCAGGTCTTTAGTAGCCCCTGAAACTTACAGTCATGTTTCTGAACATTGTTAAGTAATCAAGTAGGAATTAATCTCAGCCAAAATTCTCTTTGACTGTAATAGGACTTTGCCATTTAGACTTGTGATTTCCAAGGACTGTGGTGGGGGATGTTTGTGTTGTGGAAAGTATATATCTTGAATAGTTTCCTTTGTCAAGGACTTGAGCAATCAATTACCCTTCAAAAAGATCAACCCACATGTTAATTTCTTTCTTGATTAATTGTAAACCTGCTTCTACATACTGCAGATAGTAAAACAAGATACATAATCTTAAAAATAATTAACATTTCACTGCAGAACTATACAGAGACAAATGAATCACTGGCTTCAGTTATTCACTTCTGTCAGAACTCATTTTAAAAATAATTTTGTTAAGGGATTCATAAGAATTAGTTCAAAAGATTCAAGCTGTTTGGGAGAATTAAAGTGTTTAAAATGTATATTGCTGAGGAATCCATTTGAAAACTTGAGAGTGGTGCAAATATGTCAGCATTTTCATCAAGTTCAGTATTAGCAGCTGTGTATAATATATCAGCACTGTGAACTGTACTTGCCTGCAAGTGCTTTTTCTTGATTATAGTTGATGTAAAAAGATGTAAATGGCTTACTTCTGGATTCATGTAACTAACTGAATGGCTCACTATCAATATTTAAACTATTGCATCTTTGGTTTATCCTAGTTTCAGAGGATTTCTTGAAAATATTATTCAAAAGTATGGATAATAATAATAATAACAGCAACAATAATGCCATAGAATCATGGAATGGTTAAGGTTGGACGGAACCTTAAATGTTATCTGGTTCCAACCCCCTTGCCATGGGCAGAAACTAGACCACTACACCAGGTTGTTCAAAGCCCTATCCAACCTGGCCTTAGAATTGGAAGGCATCCAGGAACTGACACATCCACAACTTCTCTGGGCAACCTGTCCCAGCATGTCACAACCCTCATAGTGAAGAATTATTTCCTGATATCTAATATAAATTGGCCCTCTTTCAGCTTAAAGCCATTCCCCCTTGTCCTATCACTACATGCTCTTGTAAAAAGTCCCTGTGCAGATTTCCTGTAGGCCTGCTTGAGGTACTGGAAGGCTGGTTTAAGGCCCTCCCGAGCCTTCTTGGGGTTGAGCAACTTCATCTCCCTCAACCTGTGTCCATAGGAGAGCTGCTCCAGCCTTCTTCGCATCTTTGAGGCACTCATCTGGACTTGCTCCAACAGGTCCTTGTCCCTCTTGTATTAGAGACCCTAGAGTTGAAAGCAGCATTGCAGGTAGGGTCTCCTGTCAGTGAAATAACAATAACAACACCTCCTTTCCCCTCCCACCCTCCCCCCAAAAAAATCTTTACAGTTCTTAAAGGTTTAAATTTATTGTGTTGTAGTCATGACTGCTGAATATTAGGGTATATATTTCAGGTCTGTTACAGCCAATTTTTGAGTATTTTAGGGAACTTCCAGTTGCGGTCCAGTTTCTTTATTTGGCTCTTAATGGGTATTAGCCTAAAGCTTTTGGTGTTCAAAAAGGGTTTCTCTTGATTTACACCAGGTTATGTGAGGTGATACTGAGATCAATTAACAAATGAACACAGTTATGACTGCCTTGAAATGGTGAGGTGTGTAATTTTGAATATTTCCGTACAGGAATTAAGAACAACCCAGCAAATCTAACCTGTATTGCCTTTACCAAAGAAAAATGTCTCAAGAAGGAAGAATAAATTATTATGGAGGCTAAAGTAAGCCTGTTTGCACAGTTAACACCAATTATTTTCTTAAAGCTGCAATTTATCACCATATTTTACAGTGCCTAGATAATTTTTGAAAATGGGACTTCATAGTAGTATATCAAAGTATCACCTCAAAAATCAAATCTAAAATTCAATTTGCAGTTGCCAACATGATTTCATATAAGATACCTTCAGATATGAAAGAGTCTAGCTTTAATAGAAGAGGCATAGCACATTAATTTTTTATGTCAAGTTATTTGGATGTTTTCAGAAATGTTACTTGGCTTCTTTATGTGTTCTTTAAAATCTCGTCTAGTTTTACTGTGCTAGGAAGGTAAGTGCTAACAATCATAAATAACCAGATTGTACATAATGTGACTAAAATTGTTACTTGTGTTGTGAACATTTATAAAAAAGAATGTCCCAAAGTGTTTTGAGCATTTCAGAGTAATTCTGGCCCAGGTATACATAATTTTATGCCTCTCATTAAAACAGTGCATTTAGTGCCTTATGAAGGGGTTTTGCTCTTTCTAGTCTTTTGTCTCCATTTTAAATAAAAATAAAAGCTAGAAGAAAATTAATTAATTTTTTTATTTAATTAAGAAATATTGATTTTCCACATCTCATTAATAGGGTTTTTAGACACAGGGAACAAAATCTATAAGTAAATTAACAATGGTAGAAACAAAAATACGTTTATTAACTTGACAGAAAAAAGCAAACAAATAAAACCTCAGTTTTGGTCAACAAAAGCTGTTTTGTCCCTACAAAACTTCTTTTGCTTAATAATGTAGAGTATTTGTAATGTTCCTAAAGAATCTACTGGACAGCTAACTTCACCAGTATATTACCAGGAATCTCAGACTGCTTTAAGTAGCTTCCATTACTGTAAGGTAATCTCTGTAAGTAGGACAGAGTGTTCAAGATATGAGAAAATTATATGTTCAGTTGTGTCATACATGTTACTTTCCAGGGTTGTACTGATCTGGTAAAATTAAACTATCATGTGATTTTGTGAATCTCAAGCAGTAGTACAGAGGTAAAGAAAAATGTAGGAAACTTCTACCTTGCCCCAGCCAGAAGCAGACTACCTCTGTCAGTTACTCTACTGACCTCAGGTATTCAGTGACCATAAAGATAATGAAGATGATGTAAATGCAAACATTTTCTTTTCCACTTTTAGCTAATAATCAAGTGTAGCCATATTTGCCACCATCTTTTATTACATTTATTTTATCCATGAACTTACTGCTTTTCAAGATAGTTGATCTGTCCCACTCGGTATATATATTAGAATTTAGGATTTTAATAAGAAGTATATGTCTCATTCATAGCTTTAGAAAGCATACTAAATATCTTCAGGCACAATGCTAGTCCATGAATGTCAGGAGAGACATCCTCATCTCTAAGAGATGGAATACTTGAGAAATACTGAGCCTCTCACAGGAGTATGTGAGCCATCAGAGACATAACTTGCATAGCAACAGCATAGGAACAGTCTTGTCACTTGAGGAGCACTGAGGAACTAAATGAATGCTATCTGGAAAAACCGTTGCCTTAGAGAGAAAGGTGTGATTAACCACTGAACTTTTAAAACTGGTTTCCCGAAACATGGATGCATAATCATGTAATTTTACTGTAGCAGAAACCATGCAGTATTACTGAATTCACTGTTAAATGGACACACATTTTCTTCTGTATCTGGTGTCTAGTGAACACAAGCAGCTAGCTGCAAGGGGGAAGGAAAGTTAAAATGTAGACTTTCTGTTAGTGGGCAGCATTGGTGTTCTTGATAAAAGTCATAGCTGGCAATTTGAACATTATGGCTATTTTTCCTTAAACTACTACAGTGCCCCTAGCAGCTATTTGAACACTCTTTCTGCAACAGTCTGAGGCACTAGGAAGGGATTTTAGGCTAGGAATAGTACATGCTGATCTGTTAGAACTACGTTGATGCCCTACTCTTGCCCCAGGGAATAATAGCCTTCCAGAAGCAGTGACGGGACAGCTCATGCAGACTGCCTTAGCAGTGGCCAGAATGGCATGGGCTCAGAATCAGTGCAGCTCTGGCTATTTTAGAATTTCTGAACACTGTGTTTAGTCAAGATAAAAAGTTCCCAAGGACTCTTGATGAGTTTTTCCAGCAGTACTGTAATTTGCTCTCTAATAGGCTTTACTCTGATGGCAGTTAATGTTCTTCTCATTCATTTACTTCCAAAATGTCTATTTTCAAGTCTGCTGATTGAAGCTTTTGTATAAAGCACATCAGTGAGCTTTGATACTGCCTATTTGGTCTAAAATTAAGGTCATAGCCCTTATTATAATCTTTCATGGAGATTTGCACTTGCTTTCTTCTGAGACCTAGATTTACAGTGCCCTAAGTAGACATCATTTTGGTTCAAACTTTGCTGAAACTTCCTATGCAGAAAAAAGGTGGCATTCATTGGTTTTGATTAAAAATCTATATGAAGATGTAAATACTGTATTCATATTTCAAAGATTAATACTTTTAGTACACCAGGAGAGATACTAGTGTATTTCAGGGTCTAGATATATAAGACAAGACCATGTGATTCAGTGATGTTTTTAAGCAAAAGAAAAAATATTGTTTTACAGAGGGAGCTTTTAAAAATACCTTTCAGTTTTACATTTAAAAGGAAGGGTAGCAGACAAAATGAAGGAAAGTTAAAAAAAAGGAGTGAATTGGATTGGACTAATTGAAAGAAGTTGCTAACAGAACTATGCAGATATATATCAGTTTAATTGAAGAAGTACTTTCACTTAATCAACTGAAACCTGGTGGACCTCACATTAAAAAAGCCTCATTTTGCCATTAGTTTTAAAGTGAACAAGTATGCTAAACATTAGTAATGGCATGACATGAGGACATGCTTTGTGGGTTTCTATAATTTCAGTTGTGAAACAGAACGCATTACAATTTTAACAATATTTTTAAAAATTACATTATCATATTTGTCTTCATTTCCAGGCTTTATTCTGTTCACTGCCTGCTATGTATCTTGATTGTAGCTCCTAGCAACCACCTTTTTTCATTTAAACTGAAAATAGATTTCTCTCCCACTAAATAGTTCCCTTTTTATGCTAACCCTGAAATATTATTGCTTCATTCGAACTGAAGTACAAATAAGTGAATGTATATGTGTGTAACATACGCTGTTTCCTGAAAAAGTCTGCTGTGCCTTATGCATAACTCTTCTAGAAAATACTGATTTTTTGTTAAAGGAATAACAAAACAGAAGTACTGAAATAATATTAAAGCATAATATGCTTATATGATTTTTCACATATTTTTCTCCTTGGAAACAGAAATGGTTGTAGAAATATGAAGCCCAGAAAGACTTGTATTAAAACTAAAAACTGTATTAATCAACAACCCCAGATATTTTTGCAAGAGGCACTATGTGGTATCTTAACAAATCCAGTGGCTTATCAATGGTGTCAGGAATGTCTTTTCACTTTTAATGGATTATCTTTGTTACACGGTAGTGAAAATAATGAAAATTAGCAGGGATAGAGTTAAACAAGAAAGGCGTGGGGTTTTAGTTTGGTTTTTCTTTTCATTTGTTTGTTTTTGGTGAAGGGTTTTATTCTCTTCACATGTCAAAGCAATAAAAAATGCTGAAAATAAGGTTCGTGTCCTTAAACTAAAATTCATTAATGGTCATATTGGTTTGTAGCATAATCTTTATTTGCCCATTACTGCTCTTTAATCTTTTACCATTTTTATTTCATTAAAGTTAATAAAACAAGAAGTCAAGGTACTGGAAGACCATGCTGACCTGATCCTGCTGGTGATGCCTTTAATTTCTTTAATTTTCCTGTTTAATCAGGATATTAAGTCAAGCTGAACAATTTTTTTTTTTCATATGGAAGTTGGAGTTTCCTGGTAGTCTCACATTAGAACATGTTTTCTACATTTATTTTCCTGAGAATTTGAACAATATACAATAGTATATATAACCACAATTAATCATTTATCAGTGAACAATTTCAGCTGTTGCCTCTTTTTTGGGCTGTCTGAGGTAAGAATGACTTCTGTTGAAATTGTTGGCAACAGAAATACTCAGCCCCTATGTCAAATACTACGCCTATATACGATGTTGATACAAAAGTAAAATAGAAAATTATGCATTAGATCTATGCAGTTGAAAGAATTTACCTTGCCTTTTTTTAATTTAAGTCTCAGCTCTCTATAATCTGTACAAACATTTTCAATATTCACTTGCAATTTGGACCAGTGTATTCTTTCCATCTGCATTGTTCATTGCTTAAATATTATTCTACTGCAGGGGTTCACATTTGACTTCAGATAATACATATCTATATTTATCCTGGTCACTTTTTACCTTGCTTCTAACAACAGCATTCAAGAGGTCAGTAAATGTTAACATTGCTATGAAGTCTTTATTTTAACATAACTAAACAGGAGGCACTGATGATGACAAGAACATACCAGTTTTATAATGTGAGTTTGGATTTAATTCCTAATTTTACCCAGCTATTAAGAGGTTTTGTATATATTTTGAACCCAAGTAGGTAAATAGATTTGAAAATTTAGAGGAACAGCTGTTCATCTATTCTGACCAAAGTTTGTTATATTGCTTACACTTATATTGAGGCTCCTGTCTTGTATAGGGTCATTGATGTGAAGACATGAGCAGCTGTAGAATCCAGCTCTTTCATGGTTATCTAATACAGAGATCTCACTGGTAAAAATATGTGGCGTTTCTAACTTGATTTGTGTTTGCTTCTCTCTTCATTTGATTTTGCTGCATTTTTTCTCCACTGAATTAACGGTCCCTTTAGTATCTAATATTATCCCCATCCAAGGGGTGTTATCAAGTAACTTTTCAGTCTTATTAAGAAAATAGAGTGTGATATCAGGTTTGGAAATGGTAGACTAAAAAGCTTCAAAAAACTAGCCCTTCAGAATTCTTTTTGTTGACTTGATTTATCAAACTCATTAGGCATGGATGTTCAAGTGAAAGAACACCGCTATTGTTTTTCATATGAAGTGCTGAATGCAAGAAATTATAAAGCAGAGGAATATCAAAGACATGAGTAGCTGCCCTGGGTTCAGTAGTAACAGTCATTTTTCTCCTTCTTAGTAGCTGGTGCAGTGTTGTTTTTGATTTTCAGCCTGGGAACAATGCTGATAACACCAACGTTTTTAGTTGTGGCTAAGTAATGTTTACTCTGACCAAGGACTTTCTGAGCCTCATGCTCTGCCATGGGAAGTTGGGAGGAAGCAGAGACAGGACACCTGACCCAAACTAGCCAAAGAGGTATTCCATACCCCATCATGTCATGACCATTATATAACCTGGGGGCTGTTACCCAGAAGTCCCAGATCGCTGCTTGGGTAGGGCTGGGTATCAGTCGGTGAGTAGTGAGTGGTTTTATTCTCTTCCCTTGTTATTTCCCTTATCATTATTATTATTAGTGGTAGCAATAGTGGTTTGTGTTATACCTTAGTTACTGGACTGTTCTTATCTCAGCCCATGGGAGTTACATTCTTTTGATTTTCCTCCCTATCCTTCCGGGAGCCGGGGGAGGAAGGTGGGGGGAGTGAGCAAGTGGCTGTGTGGGACTGAGTTACCGGCTAGGCTTAAACCATGACAGTAGCACCAATGATTAAGGAAATATTCCTGCTCAAGACTGAATTCTTCCTAAAAGTCGTTAGGCAGTTGGTAGAGTTTTTCATTGAATTTACTCTAGATTGATCTGTGGTTTAGACCATGTGTGCAGTTATTGCCTCAGTATCTTCATTTTAATTGATTCCCCGTGACCTGGTTAGGTGATTGGCTCCCAATTCATACTAAAAGCACTTTTTTTTTCAAATTAAAGAAAAATACAAATTTTTCCCCCTTGTAAGGAGATGCAGGATGAAAAGAAGGTAAACACCATTTTTACCTTCCTTGAGCCATGAACTTTTTCGTTGGTACATCTGTCATGCTGTGATTAACATTCCCTTGTCTCCTCCCAGGCTTTTCCTTAGTTCTGTTCCAGCTAGTTTCAGTCCTCTCTAAAACAAAGTTGCAATACCTCTTTTTTTTTTTTTTTTTTTTTTTTTCCAAAAAATGTCCTTTTCCTGGTTTTGCTGCAAATGAGCATACCAATATTAAAAAGACACTTCTATCACCTGGTTTCTGCAGCTGGCCTTCATTGTTCTTTGTTACTTTGTTCATTCATTCTTTCCCTATTCTAATAATCCATCTGGCTTAACAAAACGCTAAGAAATTCTTGGTAACAGTGGCAGAAAAAATGGGTAAGCTTTTATGGATTCAGGCAGGAAAAACTTACAAACCATTTGGCTTGTGGAACTACACTGTTTAGTTTTCCTTTGAGTAGAGCAGTTGGAGTCTGTGTTTTGCTGATTTGATGTCTCCTATTGAGTAACATAGGTGGGACAGGAGCACCCATTCCTGTCAAATATGCCCAGTAAAAGGAAAAAAACTAAAAAAAATAAACACTGATGTAACCTTTTCTATGAGTACTGCTGAGGTACAATATAATACTGAAGTATAACAGGACAGCTAAATACATAATTGAATAATATAAAACAATTGGCCAATCCACCTCACTTCATGTTTCAAATGTTCTCTTATGTAGGTGCACTAATACCAGTCAATGGCCTTGTTCTGAAGAATGTCCTTCTTAGCTTTTTCTATTTACATCTGCAAGTTGCAATGTACTTTTACTGTAATTTGGTTACTACGGTGATGAAGGATAGCAACAAATTCATTACAGATTCTTTGAATGTCCTCTGACGCTAAGGAGAATGGAGTAATACATTCTAAAAGATAGATCCAGTGCATTTTGTGTTATTGGAACAACTACATCCAATGAACTGAGTGAGAAAAAGGATTTTGTGTTTTGACCCTTTTTTCTGTTTATGGGATTTTCATGTATAGTGTTTGTTGCATCAGCTGTTCTGGTAAATAATAGAGACAGAGTGTGTAATATTTGGATTTCCTGGTAAATATTGTTCCACATACTTACAGTTTCTCTATATAACTTGTCTCTTGGTGAGAAAATCACTAGAGGCTTGCATACTTACTTATTGGTTCAGAATGAATTTTGTATGTTTGCCTTGTAGTTTACAATTCTGAATTTTCTTTATTGTGCTTGCCATTATGGAAGTATACATCTTTTTGTAAAATATAATTTGTTTTTTTATGAATGTCTATTTTTAAAACAGTTAATTCAAGTGGCTAACAAAGTGCAGAATCAATACATACT
Organism: Ara ararauna; assembly: GCA_028858755.1. Taxonomy (NCBI): domain Eukaryota; kingdom Metazoa; phylum Chordata; class Aves; order Psittaciformes; family Psittacidae; genus Ara; species Ara ararauna. Next base: position 42,915,641 of record CM054379.1, on the reverse strand, counting down.
GCTACTTCAGAATAGATTTATTATGAATGTAATGTTACTGCTACAGCAAATTACTGAAAAAAATGCATCTGATGTAATCTGTAAGTATGTGTTAGGAAAGAGGTTTAAATCAGCGTACCAAAGTACAAGCCATGTAAAAAGTATATCTGCTACATAATTTTCCAGAAGTAAATGGAAGTAAATCCTTAGGTGTTGTAATTCTGCTCTATCTTTGATGTTGCACAATTAAAAAATTTATTGACCAAAATACTTAGCTTGCAACTGTTGAGGTGTGCAGGTAAATTAGTAAACCCCTTCCTGGGCTTACAGTAGCTGAAAAGGACACCGTTAACTACTGGACAGAATATGAGAAATTGCCGATTTTAACAAGTAGCTGGGTGAGTAGCTGAAAGTTACAGATGACATTATGGGTAATGACTGGATTTCACAGATGGTTAAGGCAGAATTTTGTGAGAAACAGGAAAACTTCACAGATAATTAGAGGAGTAATCGGGGACATTTTGTGGATTATTCTCTTGTAAAGCCAACAAAGCCTGTGTAACCATATCAGTAATGCCACATAAAGCTAAGATTACCAAGGTAGCTACCAGAAATACTAAATTTGTGTATGGAGGTGACAAAACTGTGAACCATGGGGACAAACACTTAGGTAAGGGCCATTTATCTGGGAGGAGAAAAGGGATCAAGGTGGGTGGGAGGAGTACAAATATGGGAAAATGCAGAGAAAAGGTAATAAAAGTGCTGGTTGAGTGTAAGCAGTCTTTCGCTCATTATGCTTCTCTGGCTGAGTCTCTGTGTGATCACTGCTGTCTTTTTACTTACTTCTGTGTTACCACCCTTCTTAGTGGGCAGGGATGGGCTTTTGCAACTAGAATAATACCCAGATTTGGAATGACTGAAGATCTGAGCCAGCAAGTTGGTGAGAGGTTCAGGATCTGGTTATCAGACATAACTTAAAACCTGTGCTGATATTTGAGTGATCCATTTATGTAGGTTTATTTGTGCCTTTAGGAAACAATGAGTGCATATGTTAGCTGATGAGCTTCAGTACTGACTAGCCAGAGAGGAGGAAAAGGTTGAACATTGTTGTTCATGCTGATGTGAGTGATGTTTGTGTTTATGTTGATCCATGTGGGCAGTGCGTCTGTACTCTGTGTGTGTGTGCATGACTATGCACCTACTGAAACTACAGTCAGCTTCACTGCTGGCTGGGTCTAAAACAGGAATGGGAACAACCTCCTTGACCTGAAAGTCTGTTGGATTCAGCTTTTCTTCATAACTGCTGTGAAAGAGATGTTCAGTGAGTGTTCAGTATCTCCTGGAACTGTGGTTCCAGTTCTTCTTTTCCTTTTGTTAGAGATGAGTTTAGTCACTCCCACATACTTCTACCATGTTTATTCACCAAAAGAAATAAACCAACAGGATTATTTTTAGTTCTTTTCTTTTAAATTGGTGACAGTTTTCAGAAGTCCCAGTTAGTAACATAGAGCTTCACAGGGTAGACAATTGCAGAAAACCACCGTTAAAAAAAGCTTCTCAATCCCTCCTAAAATTAAAATTAAAAAAAAAAAGGAGAAATAATAGGGACACACAACGTAGTGACAAGGTAATGTTTATGGGCAGAATATCAGGAAACATCATCCACTCAAACACTCCCTAGCTTTTTGTTTTTATTACTTTTAGGTCCATTTTGTGAGGAACCTGGTGATCCTTGTGCATCTCAGCCATGCCTGAATGGGGGCATATGCCAATATAACCAGTATGGATATGTTTGTGATTGTCCTGCTGGTTTTCTTGGTCACAGCTGTGAAATTGATATCAATGAATGTTCTTCAAGGCCATGTCAGAAGGGAGGTACATGTATCGATTTGCCAAATGTAAGTATAAGTTTCAGAGATTTCTATTTGAACATAGAATTGTAGAATCATTGAGTTGGTTTGGTTGGAAGGGACCTTACAGATCATTTAGTGCCAACTGCCCTGCCACTGGTAAGGACACTTTCCACTAGACCAGGTTGCTCAAAGCCCCACCCAGCCTGGTCTTGAACACTGCCAGGGATGGGGCACCCATGTCTGGGAAGTCTTTTGCAGTGTCTCACCATCCTTATAGTAAAGAGTATCTTCCTTATTTCTAATTTAAATTTACCCTTTCCCTCTTTTAGCTTAAACCATTATTCTTTGTGCTATCAATACAGCCCCTTTTAAAAAGTCCTTCTCCATCTTTCTTGTAGGCCCTCTTTCAAGTATTGAAAGAACTCAATAGAGCCTACAGAGGTTTTTTTTTACCTTTATGAACAACCCCAGTCCACTGAGCCTTTCTCTATGGCCATTTCTGTGGCTTTCCTCCAGACTTGCTCTAACAGGTCCATGTCTTTCTTATGCTGTGGTCCCCAGAAACTGGACACAGTACTCCAGGTGGGATCTTATGAGACAAGAGTGGGGGAATCACCCCCCTTGACCTGCTGGCCACACTTCTGTTTATGCAGCCCAGCATACAGTTGGCTTTCTGGGCTGCAAGTGCATATTGCTAGCTGACATCCAATTTTCCAAACAGCACTGTTACCCAGTCCTTCTACTCAGGGCTGCTCCTAATGCATTCATTGTGCAGTCTGTACTAATACTGGTGATTGTCCTGACCCATGGGCAGGACCTTACATTGAGCCTTGTTTAACCTTATGAGGTTCATATTAGCCCACTGCTCAAGTCTGTCAAGGTTCTTCTGGATGGAAGTCCTCCCCTTTAGTGAATCAACTGCACCACGCTGCATGGTGTCATGCGCAAACTTCTGAGGGTGCACTCAATCCTTCTGTGTAATCTATAAAAATATTGAACAGTACTGGTCCCAGTAGAGGCCCATGAGGTATACAATTTGTTGTTACTGATCTCCATTTGGACATCGAGCTGTTGATTGCAACTCTCTGGAAATGGCCATCCAGCCAACTACTTATCCGTTGAACAGTCCATCCTTCAAACTCATACCTCACCAATTTAGCAACAATGACATTTGGTGGGGCAATGTCAAATGCCTTACAGAAGTCATGGTAAATGGCATCAGTTGCTCTTCCCTTATCCATCAGTGCAGTTACTTCATCATAGAATGCCACCAGATTAGTAAGTCAGGCATGATTTGACCTTCTTGAAGCCATATTGGCTATTTCTAATCCCCTCCCTGTCATCCATGTGCCTTAACACAGCTTCTAGGAGGATCTGTTCCATGAAAGTGACAGACCATTTAATTCTAATGTACGTTTTAAAATGAGATTTGTATGCTTCATAAAGAAACTGAGCTTTGTCTGAATTTGTAGTGTTCCTAATATTTCTATTGTTAAAAAGGCCAAATACCACATTTTCAGTTCAGTTGCTTTTTTGGTCACTTAAGAAACTACCAATGTTGCTTAATTTTTTTCTCTCGCCCTAATAAAATCTTCTGATATAAAATATGACATATCAGTCATCTTTATTAATTAATGGTTGTTTCCTATTCTCTTGCTTTGCTTGTGATACTTGGTTTTAATTTCCATCCCTTCCCTCCTTCCTCTTCTTTTTTCTTCTTTTAAAATAGAATAAATTAATGCAGATTTGATAAGAGAGTCATATCTGGTCATATTTCAAACTGCATTGTCAGTGCTCTTTCATTAGCATGGCTATTGCAAATAGCAGTGATTATACAGACCAAAAATAGTGGAAGAAGATTCAAAAGCTCAGTATCACATCCCAGCAATACATACTCACAGAAAGAAAAAAAGATATCTGAATTCCCAAACAAATCGATAGATTTCTAAATTATGCAATCTGTCTTAATGTTTTTTATTAGGTATACTAGAACATTGTAATTTGTGCAGTCATTTCTATAGTCAAACAGATGCAATAGTTTGTTTCACACATATATATAAATCTTTCAGTAGATGTTCCGAGTTCCCTTGATTATGCTTTTAAAGAAACACCTGAACACTTCAGTTTCTTCTAAAGAAACACCTGAACACTTGCAATTTCACTGGGGAAAAAAACCCCGATATAATTTTCCTATACTTTCTGACATCAAAACACCTGTAAAGAACATTACTTTATATAGAAAAATAAGGGTAAGAGTATCAGCTCTAAGAAATACTTTGTTTGTAAAATAACTTACAGTTTTTACTGTAAAATAAAACATTGTTCTGTACAAATTACAGATTTCTTTCACCATCATAGAGAAACATATTTTCTGTGTTTCATATTGAAGGGGAAAAAGCATTTTATTTCCTACTCTAGTTAGCAAATACTGTTTGGTATCTGATGTACCTTGTGCACTGTTACTGTTTGATAGATGTAAACATTACATTGATAGAAATTTAGAAATGAGGAAAAACCTGAAATTAATTGTAAAGTTCCTTCTCAATCCAGTTATGAAATGACAAAGCCAGCTAAATTTAGAGCTGGTGTATTTCCAGCTAGCAAACCAAGCTCTTGCATAATTTGTGCTGGAATGCCTATTCAACTTGTCCTAAATTCTGTTTGTAAGCTAGGAGTGCTTTTTGTTCTGTCTTTGTAGACTGTTTAATATGATGAAACCCTGTCTTACTTAGGTTCTCTATAGTAGTGGAACTAAATACTAATTTCTGTATTGCCTTGGGTACAACAAATAATTATTTTTAATTTCCCTCTCTTCTATAGGATGTGGCATGTATCTGTCTGCCAATATTCACTGGCAAGTTCTGTGAGAGAATACTGAATCCATGTGAATTACTGCCTTGCTTAAATAATGCAACTTGTGTAGCACAACACCAGAACTATAAATGCCGGTAAGATTAGAAATGAATTTATTTCAGTACTTTGATCACTTGATGGCATCCCACTGATTGCAGAAAGAAAAGAGTTCTTCAGTCACAGACAGCACACAGAAAAAAACACTTTTCTTTCAAAAATTGCTTATGTATTTTTGGTGCTCTACTGTGTCAGTCTTGAAAACTCTCGAAGTACTAGAAAAAGATTTCAAACATTTAACAAGTTACAAACTTTTAAATCAGTAATTCCGTAAGATAAAATATATAAATCCTGACAAATTGATGATAAGTAAGACAATTATACTACAGGTACCACTCCCATTCAAGGTATATGATATTTCTGTTGTTTCTGATAGGATAAGACAAGTCATTTGATTTCTGATTCACAGACATGTATTAGTAGGTCTTAGATTGATCCTTCAAGCGGCATAGTTAAAAGTGCTTTATTCAGGAAGACCATGCTGGAAATTATCCATTTGAAAATAACAGAAGACCCAGTATATAATTTCATTCTATTTTAAATAGCTTTTTAGAAGCTATTTTAAACTATTTTAAAACTAAACTAAAACTAATAGGTCAGTTTTCCTACTCCACTAAAAAGTACAATTTGTCCTCTTCCCATTTGTTTGGCTTTTATCTGGCTGCCTGAAGTAAGTTCTGCTGAGCACTACTGAAGTGCAATAAACAACTTTCAAATTTTAAGATATTCATAAAAACTGAAAATTGAAGCCGTGGTACACAAAAGCCTGAAACCATTATGAATGAACTTAGAAACTGCAAATGCATAACTGAAGTGCAGACATAAAGTTAGAGTCTACCAGAATTGATTCAGTTGAAAAGTCTGGAAATTAAAATGTAAATAGTATTGTATTGGCTATTTCCCCAAAGAAGAAAAAAAGACAAATTTATTTATCCTTACACCTAAATATATGTATACGTTCATAAGCACACATGGAAACACACAAAATTAGATCTTACCATATAAAAATCTGTAGCATAGAACAATGAGGTGAACGTTTTTTTTCCAATACTTTAACACAAGACATATGCTGCTAATAATTTACTACTGTACAGCCAGTCTTTTACATGGTGTGTTGGTGCAGGAATAAGTATGAAATAATGCCTGATGTTTACATTTAAAATTATGCATAACATAAACAATTAATACCAGGATAAGATTACATTTCTTCAAAAAATAAAAAAAAAAACCTTGGTCCTAAGTGCAGTGCAAATTTATAACTTCTCAAACAACCGGTAGAAAAAATCTGTACCATGAACTTCATTGTACCAAGGAAATTGATTACTAAAAATAGCTATGGAAAGGCATGGTGAGCTCACAGTCTTTCAATTGATATAATGTGGAAGAATAAGAATGGAAGTCATGATTTAGTTCAATATAACAGAAAACAAAAATGGGCAATTAACCCATGCATACTGGTTATTCAGAGAATCACCTAGGTTATGTGGTAAAGCTAGGTACTAGACCTTTTAGTTTTAGGCTCAAGTGATACAATCTTCTTTACTACTAATATCAAGCATTAAGATCCTATTAATATCAGTGGTGCTTAGATTTTACCTTTGATATCTTACATATAATATATTACATTTGCATATAAGTGTATAGTTTTTCTGTGTGTAAAATGCACATTTGGTAAGACAGGCAAGATATTTCTGGAGAGTTAGTTTGAGAAGCAGGATAGGTTATAAGCTTATTATTTTTTAACACTAAGAATACCTAAAAAGGAGAATAACATCCTAGGGAGAACACTGTGAATAGAGTAATGGAGAGTGCATCCTTCATCTTTGCACAATGTTGAGTGCCTTGCCCGTACAAACTATTTGCATAAAAACTTAAAAACTTTAGACCCCCATAGTTTTCCTTAGCATCCAAGTTGTGCAGCAGACTTTCTTGGTGAAGGAAGAACTCCAAGAAATTACTCCTGTTCCAAAGAGTTATATCCAGTACAGGTGAGATGATGGACAGGGGTAGAGCAGTTGATGTCATCTACCCAGATTTGTGCAAAGCGTTTGACACTGTCTCACAGGGCATCCTTGTCTCTAAGTTGGAGAGACATCAATTTGATAGATGGACCACTCGGTGGATAAAGAACTGGCTGGATGGCTGCACACAAAGAGTTGTGCTCAATGACTCAATGTCCAGCTGGAGACCAGTAACGAGTGGTGTTCCTCAGGGATCAGTGTTGGGAGCGGTCTTGTTCAACATCTTTGTTGGTGACATGGACAGCGGGATTGAGTGTGCCCTGAGCAAGTTTGCCGATGACACCAAGCTGTGTGGTTTGGTTGATATGTTGGAGGGAAGGAATACAATCCAGAGGGACCTTGACACGCCTGTGAGGTGGGCTGATGCCAACCTGATGAAGTTTAACCATGACAAGTGCAAGGTCCTCCACCTGGGTCAGAGCTATCTCAGGCACAGCTACAGGTTGGGCAGAGAAGAGATTCAGAGCAGCCCTGCCGAGAAGGACTTGGGGGTGTTGGTCGATGAAAAAATGCACATGAGCCAGAGTGTGTGCTTGCAGCCCACAAAGCCAACCGTATCCTGGGCTGCATCAAAAGGAGTGCAACCAGCAGGTCAAGGGAGGTGATCCTGCCCCTCTACTCTGCTTTCGCGAGACCTCACTTGGAGTATTGTGTGCATTTCTTGTGTCCTCAACATAAAGGGGACATGGAACTGTTGGAACAAGTCCAGAGGAAGGGCCAGGAGGATGATCAGGGGACTGGAGCACCTCCCATATGAAGATAGGCTGAGAAAGTTGGGGCTGTTCAGCCTGGAGAAGAAAAGGCTGCGTGGAGACCTCAGAGCAGCCTTCCAGTATCTGAAGGGGGTCTATAGGGATGCAGGGGAGGGACTTTTCATGCAGTGATAGGAGAAGGGGTGACAGGTTCAAACTTAAACAGGGGAAGTTTAGATTGGATATGAGGAAGAATTTCTTTCCTGTAAGTGTGGTGAGGCACTGGAATGGGTTGCCCCGTGAAGCTGTGAATGCTCCATTGCTGGTGGTGTTCAAGGCCAGGTTGGACATAGCCTTGGGTGGCATGGTTTAGTGTGAGGTGTCCCTGTCCCTGGCAGGTGGGTTGGAACTAGATGATCTTAAGGTCCTTTCCAACCCTAACTATTCCATGATTCTATGATTCTATGAAGCATCTTCTTGATGTTTCAGGTTTTCTCTTTACAGAGGCACAGAGAAAGCCTGGGTTGCTGTCCTAAACCAAATACTAAAACTGCAGACTTCTAATGTTAGATAAGTATAGCAGCACTGGAAATTGGTTTCAATAGAATGGGAGATTCATAGAAGAGCCAGGTTAGAAGAGACCTCAAAAAATCATCTGGTCCAGCCTTCCATGGTAAAAGGTACTTACATGAGATTATCTAGCAGTTTGTCCAATCACATATTGAAAACCAGTACACAGCCCTAGTATTACCATTCTGTCCCTGAAAGCTCTAATTACTGATTGAAATTTTTTTTGTGTTTCTTTTTTATAAATATGAAATTATTTCCTCATTTTGTTGTTAAATTGCAGTTTTCTACTGCTTAATCTTCGATATTTAATAAATGTAAATTCTGCATATACCTATGCCTGTATACTTGGAAGGAGGAATTTAGTTGAGAGAAGGCATTTCCAGGGAGTATGAGTCACATACTTTTCAAAAGGATGCCAGATTCAGTAGTTGATTGTGGGAGCTACAGTATTGCCTAAATCAGTGTAGCGGAGATGCTGACTTCCAGAGAAGGCCCACAGTCAGTAGATTTTACTATTTCTAGGATTCAAAATTATCTTTGTAGTCGTATGTCTCGCATTAGCTACTTTCTATAGGAACAGTGGTTTAACAGTTTCAGTTTTGTTAAGTCACAGACTCCGAAGCTTTCTGTTTGTGAGTTGTTTCTGAATTCATTTTACCCAAAGCAAACCTACCATTAACTATGTTGCTTTATTCAGGACGTTAGGAGCTTCTTATTCAAAGTTTTAAGCAGAAATTTCATTTCATTTTTTGTCATCGTTGTCCGAAAATGTAGGTTATGACTATGTCTAGTTACTTCACAAAAAACTGCATGTGTTTCCTTTGGTGCAATACTACTACAATCCACTTTTATAGCATTTTAACATTTTGAAGAAATGTAATGGCATTTAGCACACATGCATATACAAATTCAAGTAATAGCTGAACTGACTTTTTTACTCCTTCTTTTTTTTGTTTTCTTGTCCCTACTTTATGTGCTTCTCATTATGCCCAAGCTCCATTTTGCTTACATCCATCACCATCTCGAATTCTGTTTCTGCTTTCTTTGGGAAAGCAGTTGTTTTCAGTTCTAAACATATAACCAAACACACTCATTAGAATTTTCTCCACTTGATATGATGTATGACTATCTTGTATCATAATTCCATCCTTTCAGTCTTGTTATTGTATACAGCTTTGTGCTTAGGTTCTAATAGTAACATTTTTTTTTAAATGTCAAAATTTAAGGTGATTTCAAATAGGCAGTGAATAAGGATATCCATCACAATAAAGTGTGATTTTTACTTTGTATCTTCTATTATCCATGTTCTTCAGGACAATAAAAAACCACAAAAAAAATATGAAAGGGTGTTCTGAGAAAATTTGTTCTGTTGGTGTCTTCTTTGGAACTTTACTGTCAACTTTGTTAGTGTTACTTTACTCTTACTTCCTCTGACTTCGGTATGTCTATTGCAAAATGACACCAGAAACAAAAATGAGAAAAATTAGCAAATTTTTAAAATAGAAGAAGCAGCTTCCAAAATTGCCTTACTAAACAATCTGTTTTATAGAACAGTCATCAATTACCCAAATAAATTGAACCAGAAAAGTAGGAGCTTTTTCACCTGATACAAGATCATTGGTAAAGACAAACCAGTAAAAAAAATGTTACAATTGAGTTGCTCTGATTTGGTTTTAAGTGTTAATTAAAAATGGAATTATAACAATAGAGACTTTTATTTACTTTTACATTCCTTTAACGTATAAATACAATGTATGGCTGAATGGTGCCGTAACGCAAAGGACAACAAATATGCCATCTGTTGATATGAGTACTTCTGTTTAGAGCAAAAAATAAGTGTGTAACTATCCAATAGCATTTTTAAATAAAAGCAGGTAAGTATAATGAAAAGCTTCTTTTAGCTACAACATGTGAACCAGAAATGAGTTAAGAATAGGTTTTGCAAGAGTTTTGATTCTAAGTATTTGAAATGGTAGCAATATAATTATAGGATTTACATAGGGGCATTTTTTCAAGAGAAAGGTGAGGATTACGTAGTCCATTGCTACTTGCATAGAGTGTCCTCCTGTGGTTATGTTTATACCAGCCTGAAAGAATATAACTATTTAGAGAAAGCTTTCTCATGTCCACCCATCTCTGTCCAAATAGACCTATGAATGGACTGTGTGGATACTTTCCAGGGGTTTCTGGTGAAATCCAGCTGGTTTGACACTTCACCAAAGGTTAATAAGTGACTTAAGCTTCTGGACATTCTAGGTGCCTCTGTGCATCCCTCACAGGCATCACTATACCCACTGATCAGGCACCTTAACTGAGTTAGAAAATGCAGCTAACTTAATTTTTATTAAATGTTGTTGACTACTTGCTATTGATAATATATCCTTTACTTGTGTTACATAACTGTGAGAAGCTTCATGAATACTGAAACCAGCCATAGTATTGTTTCCGAAAATGGGGAAACTTAAGCAACATGAATTCAGTAGAAGAAGAACATAGGAAAAAAACCCAGAAGCAATTCTTTATCATCTTCCTGATTTCCAGCTTCTGGGCTGAGTCATTAGACAAAGTGCCCCTCAGAAAGAGCTAAAGAAACTTCCCATCTATTATTTTTGTGTTCCTTCACAAATACAAATTTTCAGGCAATTGGCCATTATTTTCTCTTCGACTTAAATCTTTTCTTTCTATGCTACCAGAAGGAGCCTTTAGACAGAGGAGCATGCTAAGCATGTCTGCAAGTAAATACTGAGTGAATTTGACAAATATTATGTATCTGTTAAAACACAAAAGAGAGTTTTTGCAGTCTGGATTCTACTTTTTTGCACATTTTGAGCAAGATATACATATTCAAATATTTTTCTAATTTGTTCCATATTGTTTTTGAATAAAACTTGTTTACATTTGTATCTACCTCATCTCTTTTGTTTGTGTGCAGAGGATTTTTTAATCACTGGAAGGATAGATAAGATAAAGATTTTCACCTACTAGTGACAAGTGCTGACATGAAGCAGAAGAAATGCCTGCAGTTCCTTTTACCATAGAATAGTTACCCATGGCTCCATTGGCATCACATGGAACTAACAAACTGTCGTAAAAATAGAATGCTAATTTTCTCTCTTAAAGAAAATACTGAATTACAAATAAGCAAATACTAAACCATGTATTGTTCTCTCCACAGATTGTTCCTTACATACCTAAGCATGTCATTATTGACTAATCTTTGTTAATCATTAGTAATGATTGATGCTAGGTGCTTTAGACCTCATTTATCATCATATTTCTAATTTTTCTCTCCTATGGTTTAATTGACTCGTTCTTTCTAATAGATTTCTAAAACCTCATTTACAGATTTTTATTAAATACTACCTCATTCCACATTATTTTATGTTTCTGGAAGATTATATGAAGTATTGGTATGAAAATGTGTTAATCAATGCAAAAAAAATATTTTATGGTAAAGCAAAAACATCCAGAATCATGCAACTGATTTTTAATTGCCTGAGAACATGTCCTGTTTACTTTAAATAATGTATGAAGTTGGTTTTGTTACTGCAAGAACATTATTTAATAGAATTATGGAAAATAAATAAATACAATTAACTTTTAAAATACAAGTCCTCTAATACACTGGTGTATTTGCAGCTGTATGCCAGGATTCACTGGAAAGAAATGTGAGGAAGTAATTGACTACTGCAGGCTGCTCAACATCAACTGTCTGAATGAAGGATTATGTCTTAATATAATTGGAGGATTCACTGTAAGTAATTTAATACATGTTAAACTAATTCAGTGCTCCAAAGTATAAAAGCTTCAAACAAGGAGAACTTGAAATGCATTCATTACTCTTAAGAGATGTGAGGGACGTACATTTATGTGTTTTATTTATTTAAATCAATAACATAAGGATAATTCACTTGGGTAATATGGATTTTTTTATTACTTTTTTACTGAGAGCATGTTTTGTATTGTATCAAACAGGAGAACTGAAAAGTATTTTTTTTGTAAAAATTACATATATATGTAATATATATATTACAAAGATATATCCATCTCTATAATTGTAGTCCAGTGCCAGTCCACACAAATGAGAATCAGAGTCTTTAAAAATATATTGCTTGAATTGAGAGCATCTGTTGCCATTGTTTTAACCATAATCAAATTAGCAATTTAAACATAAGCACATTTAAACTTAATAAAAGCTTAGAAGTTTGATAATGGAACTGCCATGCTGTAAGGTTAATTCAAGCTGACAATTTGAAAAATAATGTAATTCTGCTTGTTCTAACATCCATCATGTATCAAGATTCTCCTGGTCGTAGCTTGTCAGAAAAGAGGAAAGAATAGTTTCTCCAGCAGCAATAATTGCGAACATAAAGGTTATTCTGAACAAGCACTCATTCTGCAAATAACAGGAGGTGATTACAGAATCACAGAATGCTTGAGGTTTGAAATGATGCTGGATGTCATCTTGTCCACCGCTCTACACAAACAGGGCCACCTACAGCCAATTATCCAGTCCTAACCCACTTACCTGTTTGGGTGTTCAGACAGAATACATTAGGATTATTGTTACTCCTTGCTTCATTGAGTAGGAAGAGTAGTCTCCTGTGTAAGGGAAGGAGAGCTGGAATAGAGGGTGACAGCAAGGCCAGCAGTGACAATATCTTCATCAACAAAGGGCACAAAGTTCCTTAATACCCACAGCAGACTCACAGACTCAGCCAAAAGACCAGTGATCACCAAACAAGTCTGTAGTGATTTGCAGTCAAGCTGAGAAGTCAGCTGATCAGGATCAGCAATGTACAAAGCTGGATACATCCATACTGTCAAAATAGCCAGCTCATGTGTAAATGAATGAAAATGTAGACATCTGAGAGATGAGTTCCGTTTTCACAGTAGGGTGGTCTGAGGCGACAGTGCTGGGCCACATCACAGCTGACCTTGAACACATGCAGTTGTATCTGTGAGAGAGGGAAAAGAGGTCACCAAGGAAGAGTGAAGTGAAAGATGAATATAGTCTGTTCAGGCAAATTAGAGCTGGATGATGCATTCAAAGTCCTGACAGATTCTCTGAATATTTCTTGCATGTAATTATTCATTAAGTCTATATTTCATTGCTTTTCTTGTAGTCACAAAAGCTAAAGAGGTGTTGATATTGTCTCCACAATGCTTTCCACACTGTTGAAAGCCATTTCCATGGCTGAAAATTATTGTCATTTATTTTCAGTTTGTGGTGTGGCATCTTTATTTGGAAGATAAGCAGTTGTACATCAATTATAAGTTAAATTCTCTGTGAAGAGACACAAATAACAAAGTAATCCATCCAGCCAATTTATTTGCTTCTCTTTGTGGTAACTTTCTTGATCATAATTCATTTTTTCCCACAGTAAATATGTATTTTCAGTATTATCAGGAAATCAAATACTGGCAAGCAATTTGAGAATTCCAGCTAAGAGAAATTTGGCTGTTATTTTTTTTTTCTTTATTTTTTTTTTAAACTAAAGTGGACCTAAGCCGTCCATCTAAAAAAAACCCAAGCCACCCCCCCACCCAATAAAGGAATTTTTGAAAAATCAGGGTGCTGAAACTTAAAATCTAATTTTAAAATTATTTTGTTTTAAAAGTAATCTCTAGTTTAGTTTCAAAAAGTTGGAAGTACTTAGACTTGAAACAGTATAGTTTCTTTTTCAGTATTGCTATAAGAGTTATTGGCACAAATTCTTGATCACTAACTGATATTAATTATAAGTAATTGTAATATTAATAGCTACTCTGCTTACATTTATTGTATTTAGTAATTTAATATCTGTTTCTAAAATTGTTTCTGCCTCTATTAAGAAATGTCTCTAATTTGTATTAGACGTATGCTCGATAGTAATGCATAGTTATAAGAAGTATTTACAGATGAAGCTATTGTGTCAGATAAACATCGTAATTGTTGCTTCTTAGGAAACAGAGATTCTCCTTGTATTTCATATTCTTATATTTCACATTTTTATATCTCAATTCTCATATGTCATACTTCAGAGTACAGCCCTACTAGTGACAATTTCATGTTGCATGGTTGCTCATCATCTTGGGAATCAAAATCATGATGTATATATATTAAGATAAGATTTATCATTAGAAAAACAGTGTGCAATTAATTCCTGTTGACATAGCTTAATGCAAACAGATGACATCAGACAAAGCAGATTTAATGAGATTTAATAACATGACAGATAGTGATGGAGAAATATTTTCTGCTGCAATTTGCTCATTAAGTAAATAAATTGTTTAATGGAGCAAGTTCAACTCCGAGGAAAAAAAATCTAGGTCTTGATGACACTTCAATGGGTGTAGCAAATCAGCCGAATTGAAGTGGGAAAGTTTTGTTTCCAGACAGTTGAATGTTCTGCTTTTTGCAGCACACACCCCACACCTCCCTCACCCCATCCTGCTGAAACAGAAGATAACACAGTTTATATGTCACGGCCAACTGCCAAGATGACTGTAAAAGACCTAGAATTCTGCCTAAGATACATTTTTGATTTTATTTTCAAAATTAGAAAAAGTTCAAACAGATAGAAATGTTATCACTGTATTACTGGATTCATAGTCTTGAAAAATTGTGAAGAAGTTATTCTGATTTTAAAATTAGAAAATTTTTTTGGTAAACCATATTAAATTAAGTAAAGATTGAGTGAATAGTCAAAAAGAAAAATAATTGCGAATTGGGAATTAGTGTTCCCTGTGAGTTTTTTTAGTGGGCTCATGTCAAGCCAGTCCATGGGCTGTCAGCTTTCTGCAGAAGAAATACAAAAGAGCAGTTGTATTTGGAATATTTAATTCTGGATACCAGAAGATGATAAAGGCACATTAGCAAGGATGTGCTAACAGTGTTGTGCATAGTTCTGTTCAGCTGCTTCTCCTGTGCGCTACTGATTATACCAGGAGCATTTTTAAAAATAGTTAGAATAAAATACGGTGCAGTGCAATGTATAAGTAGTTTTCCATCAGATCAGTGCCAGGTCACATCTGTCCTGCTCTAGTGAAAAACTTCACCAGAAATTAAATTTCATGATAATCTACTGCAGTAGGATTCAAACCCCCAAATTACCACAGGCTGAAGGCTGGAAAACACTGTGAAATGCTTGTAGTAGTCTATGCAGCACTCTCATTCGTCTGAATTAAAAGGTTGGGAAAAGGATTATATTTCCCAGAGTTTCCATGAAAAGTCAAAACATAAAAAACTCAACTAACTTTATCTGGGGGCCGTAGATGGTCAAAGATACATTTACTTTTTTATCTAGTTCCTAAGATACAGAAAGGTAAGATTGCAGCCTTTCCTCAGTTTAAGAAGTCAGGTTATCATTTGGACAGGTAACAAATACAGTTTTTGAACATTACAGATCTTCCTCTTTCAAAAAATACTGCTATGTAAAATTCTAGTATTTACTATTGATTTGTCAGTTATTACAAGAACCCTGCTACTGAATGTCCCTGTTTTCATCTGCAATGTTGGAATCACTTTTTGAAACCTATATAGAAGAACATATAATATAGCTCATTTTTCTTCAATACCCATCACATAGGTGAGATTTTTAATTAATTTTATCCTGATTTGGCAACTTTACCTCCAACTACTCAGTATTAAAAAATACGGGGCTGTTGTTTTAATGAAAATTTTAAATTAAAGCAGGTTTAAAATAAGCCATACTTCTACAGTTACCGTGTGTAACTATTGCAGTTTCCAGAAGTTTATTCAATAAAAATACTCATCTAAATTATTTTGACAATGTGATAATCTGCTCCATAAAAGCATTTTTTAAAAGAAGATCTGCCTTACAGAAACACATTTCTATAGGCCTTTCTGTTTTCATGGCAACTCTTTAATTTTCTTCAGTGGATTATTTAGATGAAAAGACAGTGTTCTTAATTTTCAGTTCATACTATTTTCTCAGTGCTTTTAATGTGAGTGTCTTAACCAGTTTATGACTATGGGTGTCTGTTATCCTTGTCTTTACATGAAGACAGGAAAAAGATGAACAATTCCCAAAGGACAGCTGTCAGGGAAGAAAGACCTGTTATTTCTGTTGTGCTAATCATACTGCTGCCTTATGCTAACCACCTGTGGGGGTATGTAGTGGTTTGGGTAGAGTTCTCTCAGTGAATTAGAATGAATCCAGCAAAGCCTCTGGCACGAGGAGGCAGAGCATTAAAAGCAGGTAAAGAGGGTATACAAAAGAGGAATCACCTAGGGATGTAAAGCATTCCTCTAGATCCCAAGGAGGAACCAGATGCTCAATTGTTTATCCACAGGAAGTGGCTTAAATTAAGGCCAAAGGATTATCTCTGTTTAAGATCACCTGCTTTTTCCCTGAATCATTATTATTAAAGTAAATCAAGCAAACAACAAAACCAAAGATACTGAAAGAATGTATTACATGAATTATGTAAATTAGGAGGATAACAGAACTGTCAATTACTAAATTTTGGAAGCCTGTAAAGAAGTGCAGTTTCTGAAACACAAGTGGGAAAGTAGGGGATGTCAGACTGTCAAGTTTGTGGCAGACCAGCTGTCCTTACTTTCTAAGGGGAAATGACTGAATTGCATAAAATTTACAGAATTCACAGTCTAGTTAGGAATACCTACAGAAAAGGGCATTTGAAGGAGAAGAACATGCAGCCCTGCTGAGTTGCAAGCAGAAGATTTGGAATAGCTACACACTCTTTCCTGTTTCTGCTCTGCCATACACTTCTTGCGGGAGGGCAGGCAGAGTGAAAATGCAGGGTGTAAAAGTGCTCATTCATAGTTGGTTGTTTTTTTTTGCCTAACAGCCCCTTACTATGTTACGAGCAACTGTCTTTGAACTTACATGGTCTGCATAGTATACTGAAGTCATTTTGTCAATCTCCCATCATCCTGACAAACCACTGATTCATGCAAGATTATGTGCTTACAGCTAACAAAGGAACTGAGTCATATAGACCAAAAAATAAAGCTAAAATACGAATTGAAGGCAATGCCATTTTAAGGTCCATTTCCATTTACCTGCACTATATGTGAGACAAGGACTAAGAAAATTATACATGTTGCCTCAATAGCAGGGCTGTGTTGGCAAGCAAATAAACACTAGAGCAGCATTAAAGAAAGAGATGGTAATCTGTTTTATCATTCTGGGTTTTACAATTACACCTACTGTTGGCCATTCAAAGCAAGTGTTAAAAATTTGCTCTGAAAAGCTGTACTCACACTTGAATGTGAGATTTTATGTTGGAATCACTGTCAGTGGATGTCCTGGTGCCTTCCAAAAGAGTAGCAGGAATTACTGCTGATTTCTGGCTGGTGTTCACACAGTGCAGTGGAAGTAGATTGTGCTGTAAAGGGGGAGTGAAGCTAGGCAAAAAGAAATAATGGTTTTAACTTCTATGAGTAATTTTCAGTATATGTGTTCTGTAACCATCAGGTGTTTGTATATGCCTGGAGAACACCGATTAATGAAAACATGTACTAACATGCATATATTTCAGAGAGTTGTTCCCCAGTCACTGTTTTTGCTTTTTTTGTGTGGACATGCATTTAATACTGTATATCAAATAGTATGATCACTGTAACAGTACAGAGAAAATAACATAATGGAAAAGATTGGTACCTAAAATCTTGCCCTGCAGATGGCTCTGTGGCTGTTCATGTTATATGCTTTTGATCCTTTTCTATATGACCATATATCAAAGCCATAGCTGTTATATCTAGAGTTGATTGGTGAACCTGAGATATTTCAACAACAAGGTGTGAACCAAGAAGATATATGGTTGATAAGATAAAATTGGGCGCACAAATGAATAATTCGTAACCCCATGGATCACACCTTTGTAGTTTAAGTGAAAAAAAAAAAAAAAAACAACACCAAAAGCCAGGAAATATGTGCTGCCTGAAGATGATCATGTGCTCTACAAGAAGAGGCTTGAATACTAACACAAAGAACTGTCTTCACCAAAGCCAGTATAATCCTTATGGGTAGATGAGGGAAAGAGGAGGTAACTTCTCTTTCTGCTGTTTTTTTCCCTCATGTTAGAAAGCTGGAATGAGGTATGCATTCAGAAGAAGTTGTGCAGAAATTACTGTCAGGCAGACAAAGCTCCAAGTTTCATCTCTAACCAGATGAGGTTTGCCCTCGTGGTGCAGAACCAGACCTGTCAGCCAGCTGTCAGGCTGGGAATCAATCTGCTGATTTTCAGAAGAGTGCCAAGCCCTGCGGGCCTGTTGTACGCTCTACACCAGCCTGAACAGCCTTTGTGGAAACTCTGCTGATACTGCTCCCATTTTCCACTTTGTAAGTTCTTCCATGAGAAGCAGCTATCACTCCTAATGTTGTTTGGTAATACTTTATCCACGGAAGTCTGGCTGAATTTATAACCCAAAATAAAGCATCTCTATGCAGAATTAGCAACAATCTCCAGAACTGAGCTGCATCAGCTTAGATCTCGTAGTCCTGACGAGGCCTCAGACTTACTCTTAGAGCAGCCATTTGTATGTATTGCATGACAGGAGAAGTAAGTTCTAGGTAACATACCCAGAATTAAAAAGAAGGATAGCTGAGAGAAAACGTTACCTTGTTTAACAAATGCAGAATGCAGTTCTTTACAAAAATGCCACCAGGGCTCTTTTAAAGGCCTTTGCACTGTATCAATCAACATTTGTTTTCTGAGTATAAAAAAGCCGTAAGGAAATAAACATTTAATATATTTGGCATACTGTATATTAAAGCTGTTGTTTGGAGTGATAAAATTGTTATGAATATTTATAACAACTCTACCAGCAATGCTGGAAGCAGTGAAAATTGGCACTGCAAAATCTACTGCTCTCAGATGCAACTTTTATACTTACAAACAACATATAAACTAGACTATTGTCATTTTCCTTTAAAAAAATATCTAGTCTCTTCCATTAGTTTCTCCCCATGGATTGTCTGAACAATATAATCTCATCTCTGTGAAGCTACTTTGCCACCATTATTAATTCTACTGATGTGTCCCCTGTATTTGTCCTTCTAGCTGACTGTTCAAACAGCAATAGTTCAAAGTCAGATACTTCTATTATAGTCTAGTTTTGCACAGGTTAATTACTCCATTTTCTTCGCACGTTAACAGTAATTCCACAGAAGAGGTCACATTAATTTTAAAATGTCCTATACAGATCTGTGTTTCTTCAGTATTTAATTTGAACTTAATCAAAACAATCTTTTCCTGTTTTTCTTATTCTGTTGTGATAAACAGCATCAAAGCACCCTTGGTACTTTTTATACATGCTGTTAAGTACCTCTAAGCAGTACAGAAATTAATAAACACTAGAAATCTTCAAGTAATAAACTAAATATTCTGCTTTCCAAGAGTTAATTTAAACAAAAAATGTTTAGTGAAAGCTCTGATCATATAATACCTTTGCATATCTTTATACACATATCATAATTGATCTACTTGAGTAGATTATAATTAAATATAAGCAGACAGTAAAATACACCAAAAATAACCAATTAGAATGTTGGGTTTTTTTAATTTTAAAACAAAACTTCTGAGATGACATAGTCATTTTAACTCATTGTCAGTAAAAAAAACATAAGCCAGAAAAAAATTGAAAACTAAAATACACAAAGTTGATAAATATTACAGCGAAAGACATGTTACAAGATGGGCCTGAAATACTGTTTGTTGTGGATAACATGCAGTGCTGTTCCTGTGCACTGCATGTAGAGGACAATTTATTAGATTATTTTGAGATGGTGAGACAGACAAACAATACGAGTTTTAGACCATAGGAATGGAAAGACAAGAAAATACCTCACAAATTTTAAGGAGATAGGAAAAATAATCTCAAGAAAACAGTGTTCACATAAGAATACTAGCAGTATTCTAAGGAATATAAAGCTGCTGAAGAACATTTAGTTTTTCCAGGCCCTGAGAAGTAAGTCACACTAATGCTGTTACGTATGATGTTCCTTTTATGTGTTGATCACGCAAGAGATGACAGCCCACTTTAGCTATCAGCTATTTCACTAGTTGAGCTCAGAGTTTCACAATGTGGGATTCCCATCACTGTAGATCTCTTAAAGTCTTCTTCACTTGGCTACCTCAACACTGTTAATTTTTTCAAAAGACGCATATCAGGGAATCAGAGATCACTGTAATGGGAATGTTAAGAAGACTGAATTGCTGGGCAAGTTTTTAAAACAAGACTTTACTGAATTTACTTTTTACATGTCAGCCATTCACACTACACTTACATACTGTTATTCTGCAATACTTACATTCTAAATAATCAGTGATTATACAATACTATGGAGCTGGTGCAATATAGTTATTGATGGTGGCTCTGGTTGTTGGTTGTTCTTACTTCCAAAGTCAAGGTAATCTTTTTTATGAGCAATTTCATGAGAGAAGTCATTACTGAAGTGAGCTGGTTTTCCTTTTGCTCCACCCTTCCTCTTCATGCTTGACATTTTGTGCTTTTACACCCCCTCCCTCCTTTCAAAAAGGTGGGTTTCCTCTTCTGATATTGCTTGCCTTGGGGCTTTTCTGTGTTTTGCCTGTCATTCTTTTTCTGTATTCAGCAGTATGACTTGCCTGTTTTCCGTGCCTTAAACTAATCTCCTCCTTTAGCAACATTTTTACTTACATGATGTGCAACTACACCCTTGTGCATCCCTTTGCTAGTTATGTACACATGTGAAATGCTTATACATTGCGGCTGGCAACACCCTCAAAAAGTTGTAAAATAATTTTATGCTACTGTTGGTGATACTGTTTTATTGCCCTTATAATTGGATTCAAGGCAAGCTATTAATTAAATCCTTATCAGAGCACTTATAATTTATAGGTTTCATGGGACTCTTTTGAGAATTTAATCTATTAAGCTTGTATTCCAAGAGAATATTTTCTGTGTCTTTTATTTTTTTGTTTATGGTTATATCTAGTGTCTTCTGTTTTTTTTTTTTCATGGTGCTGCTTAGTCCTTGGAGGTTATTGGAGTAGGATGACTCTGCCAACATGTTCCTGTCCTAGTAATGCTTAATAATAATTCTGTCATAATAATGGAATAATGATGCAACATATGTTTTAGTTCATTTTTTTTGTAAATGAAACTCTTTGTCTCAGTGAGTCATGATTGTACTGTCACTGCTCCAAAACAAAAGATATGTAATGTGGGAAGACTACCAAAGGTTTCTCAATTACTCCAGAAATATATTTTTTTTCTTAAAGAAAAATAATATATTGAGCCTTGTACTGAAAAACTTCACTAGAAAGCTTTAAACCTTCCCCTTTCCTCTAAAGAAATTAGTTTCATTTATTTTAGTTAACAGACAGAGTCAGAACATGTAATGGAACCCCCATATTAAGTTTTCTCATTACCGGTAGGCCACTGCATTTGTCTTGCAGGCTGTGTTAGTATCACTGTCTGGTTTCTCCCTCACCTCAAGGCCCTTTTGAATCATTTTTACATGCTGAATTCTTCTGTTCCTGCAGGTAGCTCCATCCCTTAAGAGCCAGTAATTATCTTGCCATTTTCTCCTACTCAAGTATCCCCGTTTCCCACACTTTTTCAACAGACATGGTACATGAATTCCGAGTCTTTCAACTGTTTTATCATCTGCAAATGCAGGCATGTAGAATAGTCTCAGCTGGATGTAATGCTGCATTCTGCTGTACTTTTGTTCAGTAGTAAAATACAAGACAGATTTCCATAAACTTTGACACTAAATTTTAATTTTGTGTTTTCTCAGTGGTTATTCTGTTGTTGTTTTTGTGTTTGTTATATCTAGTGCCTTTGTGCACCTGGATGGACAGGAGAATTTTGCAAATTTGCTGAAAATGCATGTTTGGTTTACCCAAATAGTTGTTCTGATGGAGCAACTTGCATCGATATGAGCCAACTGGGAGAGCAACCTTTGTTTCAGTGTCTGTGTCCTCATAATTTCACAGGTAAGGAATATGCAAATCATGTATAAGTTTGTAATTTCATTTCCTTCAAAATATTCAATATCGGAATGCTGAATTTTCAAAAATAAGAAATAGAGAGGAGTTTGGAGGAGTAATCACAACTCTCTTTGCGTTTTCTACCCTCTGCTGTGATGTCTGCAAAATTTAAATAAAGCATACAGGTTTACATTTGAAACTTCCAGTTAAGGTTATAGTAAGAATAGACATAGATTAAGCTTCAGCTTCAGTTTAAGAGGTTTAAGTGTATGTCTACGTGTAGAAGCTCTGCATGTGAGCTAGATGTCTGTCATCTCATTACAGTTCCTGGAGATAAAGCAATGGAGTTTAGGAAGGTTGTTAGTTTGTATCAACCTTCATTAGTTCAGATAACTCTACTTATCTTTTCTGAGAGCTGAATCCCACTTCCTGATTTAATTCTTTGGTTGGCCACCAATGATTTATGCAACTTAATTTGGGGTGGAGTTAAATGATTCACTTTCACATGACTTTAGAAGTCTATAAAGTAATGTGAGACCTAGTAAACAAGTCTTCAATGCTGCCTGTATCATCAGTAAGTAAGTGTTTCCAGAGTGGAATTAGGACCACTTTTATTGGATATTTGCTAGTGGTAGTGCCATTCAGCAATGACTGCTGCTGCTGAACCCATTACAGGTAGAAACTCTTTCTTCAGGAGTGTTACTCTTTCAATTGCCTACAAAAGAAGCCTAGAAAAATAGTTTAGACTAACCAGATTGAATTTTATTTGACAATGAATACAATTCCTAGTTTTTCTTCCAGTCTCACCCTTTAACTAGAACCTCATTTAGGTTGGATTCTAAACCCCTCCTCTAATCTTTGCATAGGAAGGGTACTGAAAGAGGGTCATTGAATATGATTCACTCCAGCTTTAGGTGAAATTAGGGAAACAGGTACTAGTAATGTGTATATACATTTAAAGATAAGTGCCAAAAAAGATATACCAGAATTTACAAAAATAACCAATTGAAAGACAGAAACTTAATTGCCTAAAGAATGAAAATAAGATTAATTTAAAAGAATGCTAGTATTAAAAAGAGAAAATTTACTTTACTGGTATTGAGATAGAAATTATAGAATCATATCCCAGATACTTGTAACTATCAGCTTCTTCTTTCATTTCCACCTTATCACCTCTATGATATTCTTTCTTCAAACTAATCTTGGGTTACCTTTTTTTGGTGAAAGAGCTAAAAATATGGATTTGTTAATAAAAATAATGTTTGACTATAGTGCTTCAAGGTTTTTTAGATAATAGTAAGGTTTCTACTGCACAACATAACCATCAAACAAAAGTCTGATAAACTACAGTAAATGGCAATAAATATATGCAATTTATAAAATTTAACCTTACTAAATGCTGAGTTATGGCTGAGTTCTAGTGGAATTGACTTCAGTGTTCACAGAAATCTTAATATAGAGATTTTTTTCCTATGTGCGATATCACTATACGAGGTTCTTCATATTGTATTACAGTATGTAACAAGATGTATCTTTTTTACTTCTTTCTATTCTTAAATAATAAGTTTCTTCTTCACTCTTGTTCCATAGCAATATTTTAACTTATACCTGTTTATTGTTTCATTTATATGTTTGGGAAGTGAGAGAGGGAAGGACACTGCAGCGGCAAATTTGGCATGTTTACTTGACTCTGAATGAAATAGCATCTGCAACCAGAAAGGCTATTGCAGTTTCACATCTGATTGCTCTTAATTGTGTTTATAAATTATACACACTACAGCTGCAGCCTTTGCATTAACATTTAAATCATATTTGGAGTAGATTTATCTTAGGGAAGAGAAATACGACATGATGTAACATTGTCAGCTGTGAAAAGCAGAACTTTGATTTAAAAAGCAATAAAAAAATTCCTTTTTTGTTTCATGCTCTTTAACGAAACCTTGTAGAAGCTTAGCACTTACACACAATAAAAATGTAATTTTAAACTTCATTTTATTTGTACTTGTATGTAAAATACGTTTTGGATAGATGACACAGAAAAATATCCAAGCGTTCAGCTTAGATGGTCAAAAGAGACAATTAAAAGGTTATAACATATAGTTATTTTTCTTGAACAGATGTTACAGCTTTTGTACTTTAGACTTCCTTATACAGTTAGTACCTTATTTTCCTTTTGCTTTTTCTCTTCTCTGAAAGTGGATAAAAACCTTTGTATCTACCACAGTGCATGTCAATAACATGGCTTATGACACTGAAATGAAACAACCCATGTCAGAGATTTCCCAGGTTTTGCGCAGTAGACTAGTTGTCCTTGAAGAAGCTTCCTCTAATTAACTTCTATCTTTCCTTGTGTGTAGAGCAATCATATTGTCAGGAATTGATTGGGCATGTTAGACGCTTCATTTAGTAGGTAGAAAAGTCTTTTAATTAAAATAATCTTACTGCTGCTAAAATGAGCTACGTCTGAAGCAAACTCACCAACCATTATTTAAAGTACTGCTTCAGTTAGATAATTTTTCCTCATCTTCAAACTTTCCTTTTAGAATACTCATCAAGATAATTCATGGATTTATCCACAATTTTTTCCCCCTCTTTATCTCATTGTTTTATCGAGTCGAGACAGGGCTGCTAATCTCTACAGGTATATGGGAAATGGCTATAAAGAGATTTGGACGAAGCTTGCACTATGGTGGTTCATAACAGTCTTCTGCAGAAAGTAGCTCTGGTGCCATAGCAGCTAGTGGCCCAGAGAAAAAAAAATGGGGTATAAAAGTTCCTGTATCTTTGACAATCTAGCTAAGACAACAGTTATCCTATGAACAAAACAACAACATGGCATAATTGAAACAATTTCTATTGAGTCAAATCCAGATTTTTAAATCACTTTGTTCTTCAGAATACAGGGGAGACATGATTTAAGCCCAGTGGGCAGCTAAGCACCACACAGCCAGTCACTCACTCTCCACCAGTGGGATGGAGGAGAGAATTAGAAGGGTAGAAGTAAGAAAAATCTTTGAAAGTTGAACTCCTTTCTAAAAGTAGTTTTGATAGGCAAAGCAAAAGCTACATGTACAAGCAAAGCAAAATAAGGAATTAATTCACTAATTCCTATTGACAAGCAGGCATTCAGCCATTTTCAGAATATTTGGGGAAGTTCTCTATTTTATTTTGAAGTACAGTGGATGTCTTGTAAGTCTCAACTCAAACAGATAAAAAGAACAATAAAATTTCTTCTACTGCTCTATCCCCTGAACTGAAAGAGAGCTGGTAAAGGAATTTTTGTAGCATCATGGGAGGTCCCTATATCAAAAGAATGTCATTGGAATTACAGAGCAGTATACATCTGAGCAACAGATGCTGTCATTTGAAGTTTTGTTCATTGCACTTTTTATGTTATTACCATTGTTACCTTTGAAAAATAAATTGTTTGTGCATGTGGATTCCAAACATCAATGACTATGGACTGAAATAATGGAATAAAAGAAGTAACTTTCTAAGTATTACTGGAGGACTTCACTCAGAATACTTACCTTCATTAGATGAAGAAAAAGGGAATGCTTCATTGCTTTGCAGAGGATTCAATTTCCTGTTAAAGAACTTTCAGTGATAACTAACAGAAAGTAAAAACAACCCCCAAAGTACTTAAATCTCTAATAGTCTTCAACAGATGTCTAGAAATGTTTCCTGCTGTTTAAAATGCCTTTTAGAAGGCGTGGCTGAATGATGTTAGTTAGGGTGAAATGCAAATGATTTTAGCTAGGGCACAGATCCTTACAAAGATTTGTCACTTAAGAAGATAGCAAGCTGAATTATGTGAAAACATAATGGTGCCAGTCCATCTGGAGCATTCCACTGTAGTAGCTGAGATAAAAAGGATAGAAAAATAAGCAATCAAAAAATAAAAAGAACACATGAAAACATAGTGGCATAATATTTAGCTTGAAGCAGATAAACTTAGAACACTAAGCGAGGGCTAGTATCTGATATTTTACCATACTTGTGGGAACACCATGCAGACTGTGACCTACAGTAGGCTAAGTCAGCAATTATTCTCAAATCATGATTTCCACCAGAAATATTAAGACTACTGAAATATTCATGCTGGAAATACTTTTTATTCTTTGGTATCCAGCAACTGCATGAAAAGCCAAAAGACTTTAAAAATGTTCTGCTCGATATTTCAAAGAGAAATATAATATCAGTATTGAAGTTCTGGCTCCTTTTTAAAAGGAACAGAATGTTCCCAATGCGCAGAATATGTATGAATATGTTCATATTTTTTAGTATTTCAGTTTCCAGTATGAATTGCTGTATAGTGGATGTATTTTGCCCATATGAATAAGAAAGAATTATGATAGAATTTTAGTCCATCAAGAATAGTTATATGGTTAGCTTAAAGATGCTGTAGGCTGTTAAGAGGCATATGTAGTATCAATGTCTATGGATTTCTGAGTAAATAATTCGTAACGTTCTCATCTGGAAGACATGCTTAAAAATTTGCACTTAAATTTGACATGTAAAATACTCCAGCTGTCTACAGCTGCTCATGAATTTCAAAAACTTTCATTCATCTCTGAAAACCTTCTTTTTATTTTTGAGCAAAGTACAGACTCCTTGACCTTTTACTTTCTGGGGCTGTCAGACCAGCACTCAAACCAGAGTGGTTCTCTGCATCACTGACTATTTTAAAATTAGGAAAATTTCAGAGACGTAGTAGTAGTGTTTCCTCATCAGTGTGTTCATGTGAAAGGCTGACCTCAAAATCAGGTGTATACAAAAGAAACTATCGCTTTCTTTTCCTACATTCCAGTACCTACCAGGGCGCATTTTACGAAGGCACAGAACTCCCAGATTTACTCTCAGGGAGTTTACAGACCTCTGCTGATTAGCTTTAGCTTGTCTGTCTCTTCTGTGTCTCTTCACAGATATCAATGACTGTATTTTTGTTGCTGTTGTTGGGGTTTTTTTTTGTTTGGTTGGTTGGTTTGGTTTGGTTTGGTTTTGATTTTTTTTGTTTATTCATTTGGAGTGAGACCTGAAAGGAAAGGTCTTTTCCCCATGGATCTCCATTCATCTCTCTCATAGAGAACACCAGTGTACTATTCATTCTCATTACCTAACATGTAAATCAGCTGTAAGTGACAAGGGAAACTAGGAATTTTAAGCCTTCTTCAGTCATTCAGAGAGACAGCTGGAGACATAGTGTACATTCAAATTAGCTATATATCATCACCAAAAACTCATAAAATCATCAATAACAAACAGGAGGGAAGTACACTTTTTATGTAAATTCAGTCAAAAAGCCTTCAGGACAAGTTGTTTGAAGTGGTTTAAAAAGTTGATGATCTATAATAGCCATAAGACATTTTTTTTCTGCTCCTCAGCTGAGCCTGTGTTGATTAGCTCAGCTGGGAACACCATTTCAGATCTTACCTAGGTAGAAAAATTGTTAACAGTGCTGTAAGATCACCTATCACACTAATGGGTTTAAAACATGATAAGGTGTGTAGTATAGATTTAGAAATAACACATTTAAAAATAGAAAATGCATTGGAGAGATGAAAAACACTATCATGTAGTTTTAGTGACTGTGTTCATTGCACAGCTGATCTTTGTAGCTCTATTTTCTTTATTTAGAAGACCTTAGTCTTACATCATTTAGCTCCTGAAGCCTTTCTGTAAGGTGGAGGCATTCAAGTTGGAATTCAGTGTTTCTGAAGAAATTATTATGAGTGAAAATGTGTAGAAAACATGATTAAGAAAAAGGTACCTGTTTTACCATGTTCAACTAAACCAATCCACTACAGTATTCTTACACTAACCTGAACACCAAATTTCCTCTTTAAAGAATGGATAATCATGCTCAACCAGGTATTACTTACTAGGTATTACTTACTGTTTCTCAAACACAGTGTACCACATCATTAGCTGACATAGTCAGCTGTATCTCCGTTGAAGCTAGAATTATGGGAACATATGAATTAAAAATTCAAGGCTTTCTTAAGCTATTCCTTAATCTTTGTGTTCAGTAGCTGTTCCTTCCAAAACAAAAAAGCAAACTAAAGTTCTGTGCAAATATTTTTTCTTGTCAGATAATACAGTGACAGTTTCATCTGTGTTATTGATGACTTTTATTGATGTGTATTTTTCCTATGACTTATCTGCTTTCTTTTTAACATGTATTACACTGGAAACTTATATTCAGCAACAACTTCTATGCTTTGGTCTTCATTCTGGGACTCTCTGAATAGCTTAGGTTTGCTTTTTCTGAAATGTACTTGCTTCAATTTCTATTTCTTGAGACATATCTCACTTTTAAAACATGCTATTTTAAAATATTTAATCTCTTTACATATGTTTTTATTTTATTTTAGTCCTCCGTATTGGCCACCGATTTAGTATAAACTATGTGATTGAAGTTCTGTTTCGTCTGCTTTCTAAGTCATTAATAAGAACATTAAATAACATTAGAACTCCATCAGTTAGAGTACTGCATCCAACTTCAGAGCTGTCAGCACAGCAAAAACCTAGACTTGTTGGAGCAGGTCCAGAGCAGGGCCAGAAAAATGATCAGAAGGATGGAACACCTTTCCTGTGAGGACAGGCTGAGAGAGTTAGGGTTCTTCAGCCTGGAGAAGGCTCCAGGGAGACCTTATTGTGGTTTTTCATTACTTAAAGGAGTCTTATAAGAAAGAAGGGAGATAAATATTTTAATATGGCCTGTAGTGATAAGATGAGGTATTGGTTTTAAATTAAAAGAGGATGGGTTAAGTCTAGATATAAAGAAAAAATTTGTTATGATGAGAGTAGTAAAATACTGTCACAGGCTGCCCAGAGAGGTGGTAGATGCCCCATCCTGGGAAATATTAATGGGGCTCTAAGCAACCTGATCTACTTGAAGATGTCCCTACTCATTGCCAGGGAGAGGACTTAGGGGTTGGACTAGATGACTTTTGATGGTCCCTTCCAGCCCAAACTATCCTATGATTAATTTTTGTGGCACCCAGGAAATTCAGGCTGCCATCTCAGTACACTGACATTAGTGTTTACTCCAGGTTTATAACCCATATCATCCGATTCCCAGTCCAGAATTTTTATGGCTAAATAATAAGGGGCAAATTTGCCAAGGAATTTCTATAAAACTCAAAAATTCCCACCACCTTTCTGGAACTCCAAGTGTGACATTCATGCCTCTTCCAGAGGGCTGAGGAAGTGACAAGGATGATGTTGTTTATCCAGGCTGGGTAGGATGCTCATTCTGGAAGGTTCTCTCTCTCTGTGAATGGATGTGTGAGTGGTTGTTCTGGATTTCTTCATATTTTATATATGATGACTGACTGATTCCCTTCAGGGTGAGTTGACAGTGAAAAGGGATAAAGCTAGATGAAATTTCTCTTGTTTCTGGCATGAAAAATATTTTGTATATTCTTCAGGTATCCTGGGATTTCTTCAATGAGCCATCTTTCTTAGTGAGATGTGAAGGGTGCTTTGGCAACAAGGAAACAACCCCCCCCTCTCCCAGGAGAATAAGAGACTGCTTGTAAAGGAGATCTGTAAAAGACTGTGCCAAAGGCTGAATCTTAAAGGCCAGGTTTTCAGCTAAATTCTGGAGGCAGCTATGAGAAAGAACAGATAATCTATTGGATGGTCAAAAGCCAAATTGTAAGTTCCACAATCATGAGTTAATTTAAGAGCCAAGGTTAATAAAATACATATCAAACAAATACAAAGACATTCTCTAATAAATAGCTCAGCTGACAGACTGTGCTAAAACAATAGTTACAGAGACATGTTCAGAAAGGACTATTCCGTAACAGTCCTTGAATGATACATTTCATTCCAAACCAGGAGAAGGTGAAATGTTAACTGCATACTAAACATTCAAGACTATGTGTCCATATTTATAATTCATGCAGCTAAATCATAAGCTCACTGTGGTCAGTGGAAGTATTCTTGATCTTTCCAAAAAGCTTTAAATCCAGCTCCATGTAAATAAAGATACTGGACAATAAAATTTGAGAATACACCTACTAATGTTCACTTGAACCAATTACTGTTTGAATTTAAGCTTGGATCCCCTTAGTCTATGAACCTGGGACAGTATTTAGTGTTTCACTTTGCTCTCACTGGGATGTGTGTGTCTTTGTGTTAAAAGGTTATGTTGCTTTTGTAAGAGGAGAAAAAGCCATCTAGAAAACTGATCCACTGCATGGTGCAAATGTGCCTAATATCTTTCACTCAATCAGATTTAGTACATGAGGAGTTCCAGTTTCAGAACTGGTTATCTCCAACCCCAACGAATTTTTGTTTTTCAGGATGTAATGAAAACTATTTGCTTTAGATATCAATTAGAAAATCTGTGTCATTAGAAAAGTATGAATACCACATTTTTCTTGGGTTTACTTTTATAATCCCTTCCTCTCAGAAGAATAACTCACCTTCACTGGTATATGTAAAACACCATCCTAAAATGGAGAGACAAGGGATTTTGGAGGTAAAATAAGTGAGAAATTATCATTAAAACTTCAAATTTTAACAAAAATAATAATAAAAGATTATTTTCCAAATACCACTGCAGATAAATATGTACATTGTGAATCCAATTGCCATTTGACATGGCTGTACCATTCATTTTTTTTAATTAAACATTGAGAGGTGATGATCATCAATGCATGAGCTAAATCAGTATGAGGTGTCTTCAGCAATCTAAAAAGTAATAATTAGGTCTAAACAGATTTCCTGGATTTCATCTTTTGCCAGTGGAGATTATCCAGTTGTAATCACCTCATCCCATCTATAATAGAAATCTCTCCACCAATGGGATGAATTATATGTTCCTGTTTCCAATGTTTAGCTATAAAGAGGCAAGATTTTTTTTTATTAGTATGCAATTATATTTTATTCCAAGGGAACTGAAAAACAATGTATATTGATCTTAACTAAATTTTAATTTTAATGTTTATGATAACAACTTTACTAAAAACAGATCTTTCATGTAGCTTGTAACAGTATCATATTCCACTACCAAAACCAAGTCATTTATGCTTGATTGTTGAACTGTCTGAGGCAGACACTTTTAACACCTACATGTGTGAATTGTTAGGCCAGTTCTTTCTGTCTCCTTTTTTACTCTTTCCTCATTCGCTGTAACTGCTTTACTTAAAAAACCACAGAGATTAATTACTACACCTAGACTTCTCTAAGAATAGTTATACTGCTCAGTCCTACACAAGTCTAAATGAAAATGAGTAAATACTCAGAATCTGTGAAAACCTATTTTCCAATTTCTAGCAGATCCCATAAAAATTACTCTGAGTGAATTTGTCTTTCAAAATAATGAAATGGAAAGTTCTTGGAATAAATCATTGCTAATTTTTAAGTGCCTACATTGTAAATGTCTATACCAGGCTTGTCACTGTGCTATCTACATGATCTGTGGAAGAACTGAGAATTTTAAAGACTCCAATCATCTGACCTACTTTAGACTTAAGAGTTTTTAATGGCAGGTAAATATAATAGCATAGATGTAAGTGCCCAGATTTCAGAAGAGGAATCTTAACTGCCCATGTCCTGCCAAAGAAGCTATTTTTTAATATTATAGAATCATAGAATAGTTAGGGTTAGAAAGGATCTTAAGATCATTGAGTTCCAACCCCCCTGCCAGGGGCAGGGGCACATCACACTAAACCATGCCACCTAAGGCTCTGTCCAACCCAGCCTTGAACACAGCCAGCAATGGAGCATTCACAACTTCCCTGGGCAGCCCATTCCAGTGCCTCACCACCCTTACAGTAAAGAACTTCTTCCTCATATCCAACCTAAACTTCCCCTGTTTAAGTTTGAAGCTGTTACCCCTTGTCCTATCACTGCAGATCCTAATGAAGAGAATCTCCCCAGCATCCCTATAGACCCCCTTCAGATACTGGAAGGCTGCTCTGAGGTCTCCACGCAGCCTTCTCTTCTGCAGGCTGAACAGCCCAGACTTTCTCAACCTATCTTCATACAAGAGTTGCTCCAGTCCCCTGATCATCCTCGTGGCCCTCCTCTGGACCTTGTTCCAACAGTTCCATGTCCTTTTTATGTTGAGGACACCACAACTGCACACAGTACTCCAAGTGAGGTCTCACAAGAGCAGAGTAGAGGGGCAGGATCACCTCCCTCGACCTGCTGGTCACACTGCTTTTGATGCAGCCCAGGATACGGTTGGCTTTGTGGGCTGCAAGAGCATACTGCTGGCTTATATTCATTTTCACATTGACCAACACCCCCAAGTCCTTCCCTGCAGGGCTGCTCTGAATCTCTTCTCTGTCCAACCTGTAGCTGTGCCTGAGATTGCTCTGACCCAGGGGGAGGACCTTGCACTTGTCATGGTTAAACTTCATGAAGCTGACATCAGCCTACCTCACAAGCGTGTCAAGGTCCCTCTGGATGTAATTCCTTCCCTCCAACGTATCAACCGAACCACACAGCTTGGTGTCATCGACAAACTTGCTAAGGGCGCACTCAATCCCACTGTCCATGTCACAAACAAATTAAAAAGACTGCTCCCAACACGGATCTCTGAGGAACACCACTCATTACTGGTCTCCAGCTGGGCATATGTTATACCTTAGTTACTGGACTGTTCTTATCTCAAGCCATGAGCATTACATTCTTTTTATTCTCCTCCCCATCCCTCCAGGAGTGGGGGGGGAGAAAGGGAGGGGAGTGAACGACTGAACTGCGTGGCTGATTTACAGGTGGGCTTAAACCACAACAATTCCGCAATTTATTTTTTCCTTTGTTCCTTGTACCTGGCAAACTTATTCCTGATAGAAGAATGACATGCGTAATTGCACACAAATTCTCATTGGAGTTCTCCCAGTATTGCATTTCTCAATTATTCAGCTCTCTTTCACTATGAAGTGATAATTAAGCATTAAAAGCTAAGTGGATTACTGTGGAGATCTCTCCTGACATCCATTTAACACTTAATCGGATATTAATATCATAAATTATGCATTTCTCAGCAGTATTCAGATTCTTATAAATTTTATAACAGTTTGAAGTTACTAGGTTTTCTTGACCTTATTGTGGGAAGGAACAATTGTAAAGTTAGCTTAAAGGATACAGCTGTTACAGGAATTTAAGATTTGTAGCAAAATAATTCTTTAATGCTGTTTGGATGTATGAATATTTATTCATAAGGGTTTCTTGGAGAAGAGAATTCCATCCTCATGAATAAATATGAAAAATTGGATCAAAAATACATACTGAGTTGAAATTTATTCCCATCTTTCTGCTTTCCAGACCTCATTAAGAAAAATATGAAAAGAAACCCCACATTTTGTAGGAGATACCAACTTCCTCAACACATTCAGTTGATTTTGAAATTAAAATGTGTGTTTATTTTTTACCATGTCCATTTTCCAATCACTATTACACAGTTAACTTTCTATAACTCTTTTCCTAGCATGGCTTTCTCAAAGTTATTGTCATGGGTTCAGCAGCAGTAGTCATTTTTCTCCTTCTTGGTAGCTGGTGCAGCGCTGTGGTTTTGACTTTCAGCCTGGGAACAGCACTGAGAACACCGATGTTTATAATTATGGCTTGGTAATGTTTTGGTCTGACCAAGGACTTTCTGAGTCTCATGCTCTGCCAGGGAGGAGGGGAAGCCGGGAGGAAGCAGAGACAGGACATCTGACCCAAACTGACCAAAGAGGATATTCCATGCCATAGCATGTCATGCCCAGGATGTAAAACGGAAAGCAGAGACCCGGAAGGGTGGGGCGTGCATTGCTTGGTCGGGCTGGGTATCGATGTTGAGTGATTGTATTCTTTCGTTGTATTTGCCTTGTCATTATTATTATTGGTGGTAGCAGTAGTGGTCTTGTGTTATACCTTAGTTACTAAACTGTTCTTATCTCAACCTGTGGGAGTTTCATTCTTTCGATTCTCCTTCCCATCCCTCCAGGAGGGGGGGGAAGAAAGAGTGGGGAGTGAGTGAGCAAGAAAACTGCGTGGTTGAGAGGCTTAAACCACGACAGTTACCATTATAGCTACCAAAGCGAGGAAATGTGAATCTTGTAAAAGTAAGGTCATGTTGTCCATAGTTGCCCATGTAATAGTACGTATTATAATGTAATATATGTAATATTACATGTTATATGTAATACGTAAAATTACATATTATTTAATATGCAATTTTAATACATTAATAATTATATAATAACATAATTAACATGTAATATGACATATTAATCTGTATTAATGTATGTAATATTACACATAATATGTAACATGCAATATTACATATAATAATATATTATAAAAGATCGAAGTCCAATTATAAAATCAAAGGTAATTTATTGTAATTTAATACAAAGAGGTAACAAGCAAAGCAGCGCTGGGTGCGCGGGGAGTCACTGCTCCACCAACACACACACCAGGGAAGTGACAATATGCTATATTTATTGTACCAAGATATGCATATTCATTCAGGTGTCGCAACATGTAAATTTTCCTTTGCTTTGTATTACAATTAGTTTCGCAACACTGTTCCGCATGCGCACTGCCTCCTGGCGGTCTTGGGCAGGGGTCTCAGGGTGAAGTAAGGGTCTTCCTCGTTGCTGCACTTTTCACCTCAATGGGATTGGTGCATGCTCAGTTCATTTCTTTTTGATTTCATCATTTCTGTACTGGTTCGTACTAGTTCTGCCGGATGCCGTCTATTTATCGGTGAAACAGGATATTGTGATTTGACGTTTACAAATTACTACTTGTTTCAGGATCGCTCAAACATCTCGTACCAGCCTTGCTCAATAAGCGAGTTAACAATTAGCAATCAATTATAAGTAAATTAACAATTAGCAATTTTTCATAATCAGCAAATTCATAGTTTACATTTATTACATAATAACAGCAAGAAGTATCTAATTTCCTACTTTGTCTATGAATTTAATATTTACAGTAGCCTTTAAAACTTTCAATAAAATATACTCTTTGCTATTTCAAAATGGACATGTTAATTCTGGACTATTTTTGGCTGAGAACCAAAAGGATGAAATAAACATTAGCTGTCTGTGTAGCATGCTGGTCAACTTATCTGAGATACGAAAGATTGTACGTATGTTTCAGCACCTGTTGGCCCAAATAAA
This sequence comes from Ara ararauna, assembly GCA_028858755.1. NCBI lineage: Eukaryota > Metazoa > Chordata > Aves > Psittaciformes > Psittacidae > Ara > Ara ararauna. The sequence continues at coordinate 42,880,530 of CM054379.1, read as the reverse complement.
TGAAATTTCTGGACAACAAATCACAGCATGGAGGCCTTGATAAGTATATTCTTGTTTACATTTGTAGAAGTCCATAAAAAGCAGTTTTCGGTCTTAGTTTGACATTCAATTTCAGCATGTTAAAAGATACAGTGTATGTTTCCCAAAACTTGAGTGTTTTATATTTTTGATTGACTAAAGTCAATTAAATTGGCAGAAATGCATTGCAGAAACAGACATAATCCTTCATTTACCAGATTTTATACTATTAGTTCATGTTGTACTGTTGTCACTGGCTTTAGATCAAAATGAGAGCTGACTAAAAATTTTAAAACTCTCTCATTAAAGTAAAAATTTTTTTTGTTTGTTTTTTTTTTCTTTCTCCTGTGAAAAATTTCAACTTGAATGATAACTTTTGACAAAACATTTTACAGAACCTTTTGTCTGATTTAAAAAAGTATCCCAGTTCCCTGTGCATTTCTCTCAAACATTTTTCTCCTGTACAGCTCTTCCATTTTTGGTTTGCTTAAGCTACTGGGTAAAGTATAAGTGATTGCAAACAAGTTGATAGTAAAACCATCAGTAATCTACTCTTATTCTCTTTTTTGAAGTTTTCCGCTGTGAAACTTCGAAAAATTCCTCCACTTTCTTCAAGTTTTCTTGGCAGTGAAGATTAATTCCCACTGCAGAAATAATAAATTAAAAAAGAAAAAGCTAATGGAAAAAGGAGCAACAGCACACCAATAACAAGAAAAAAACCTCAAAAACCTTTAAACAGAATTTGTTATATTGTTTTCAGTACTAAAAAGAATAAGGAGAAAACCTTACTAAGTGCTTTTTTTGCATTAAATCTACTGTTTTTTCCAGGACAAATGGTAAAGCTGACCATCTTCCTTGTCTCTTACCACATCACCAAAGTTATATTTCTCTTCAGCACATTTTATTTAGAACTGTCATTACAAGTTCAGTTATTTTTTCCTGCTGACCTAAAAAAAAAGGGCCTTCAGCTAAATGAGCAAGTAGTTGTGCAGTGGGATGACACTAAATGTTACTCAGGCAAATGTGAACTAGCTTTTTTCTAGCCAAAATGGAGCCCAGAAAAGACATAACGAAATATATACATAATAGGATCAAAAGTCTTGAGAAGAGATCAAGATCAGAATTGAATCATGCAGTAGTAAAGAGTAGAAGAAAATGCACAAGTATCACCTCCATTTCAGATTCTTTTTTTATATATACAGAAATGGAAAGAAAAGAGTCTGGAAACTGACACAAGGTCTTTAAATTCTAACCACTATTCCAGACAGATGATTTACAACAATAGTTATTTTACCAGTATTATTAATATGGCTCATGTTTAGGATTTTTTTTTTTTTTTCTAACCCTAGGAGAATTCTGTGAAGTACAAATAGATACCTGTGGTTCCAGTCCATGTGAAAATGGAGGAACATGCATTGACTATGGAGATCATTTTAAGTGCTCTTGCCCTATAGGTGAGTCATTGGAAATGTACTTTATTCTTTAAACATAACAAAGAAAATGTTGTATGATATTTAAGATATAACATCATAAAAATAGCAATATATTTTAATGCATGCAATAAACTTTTTTTAATGAAGAATACCATTTTTTCAATTTTTTAGGATATAAAACTGTCAAATTACTCTAGTAGAGCGGTGTTAATTGCTGATACCCTGCTTAGACATAATGTCAATAGTCTGAATGAACTGTGATTAAGTATTCTCTTTGTGGTGCAGGTTTTGAAGGTGAAAGATGTAAACTGGATATTGATGCCTGCCTATTCTCCAATATAAGCTGTACCCCAGGAGCACTGTGTGTGGATAAATCTCATGGATTTAATTACACATGTTTATCACCATGTATTGGAAATGCAGAGGTAGGATGAAGTGATACATTTCCCCCAGTGTTTTTGGGAAATCAAACAAGGTATTCTAAGAGCAGTGAGACGCTGAAACCTCATTTCCCATAGGTTTCCTAAACACAGCACTTGTTCTTGATATATTCTCATGCTAATCCAACCCTTTCCTGTGTAATATGCATATCCATAGGCACGTGATGTGACTAGTCTTGTTATTGTCCAACAAACTGTATAATTCCTGATCTCTGCCCTTCTTGTTCTTTATAGGTTTACTCATTGATATCACTAGTACCTTGCTTGCTGCTGTGTTATGAAACTTGTAGAAACAAGTGAAATTTCCTAAAAATGTTTGATGTGGTTGAAAGTTACTAGAGAGAAGGCTGATGGTGTATTAATGCAGAGAAAGAGTGACAAAAGCTTAGTTTCCATTAAAAGCAAAAAAAAAAAAAGCAACATAATCAACAACAAAAAACTAAAGCAAGAGTAATATTACACTGCAATGAGAGCTAGAAAGACAGCTAGAATAAAAAAGTCAAGATTCTCCTTGCAAATTTTTCTTAAATGCTCACAATACAGTGATGAATTGGATTTTTGTACATACAAGGTATTGTAGAAATCTTTAAGTTAGATATTGACAATGCTTAGGCCAAAGTAGCATCCATTTTGTGTCCAGATGTCTGTAATATGTATTGATTATACCCTTCTCACTTAACTTTAGTGACCTTTTCAATTAAATTACTGATTTGGTTATGATTCATTCACATCAAAGTGAACTACGGACCCAGGCCCTTGAGTTCTGACATTGCAATGCAGGATAAAGTAAACTAATGTTGCAATGCTTTATTATGTTAGTTATTTTAAAAGCTATGTACACAATACTGTGTAGCCCTTTCAAACAGCTACTCAAAAATGGTAACCAGCATTTCAAAGGCTTAATCTATTCTTTTATTGAAATATATTCACCATAAAAACATACTATGCAAAGCAGGCAATGTGTTTACATAGAAGAAATCAACATTTATATTACCTTAAAGTCCACGGGTACACAGTCACCAATGAGTATGAAATGTAATGCTTAAATACTCACTGGCTTAAAGGTTTTTATCTAAATTGTTCAGCATCTGTTAAATTTTAATGTTTTTATTATTTAAAGTGTCATACTGAGTGCAAATTTATTGTACATTGCATAGTGCCATAATGATGCAATAATCATTATGGCTAGTTAGGATGAGAAGTGATGGTGTGCCAAGGATGTTGATGGGAGCTACTATAACATTTTACTGTGATATTTGCTTAAAAGCCCTAAGACATATTTAATTTATTCATACAAACATTGCATACACAGTCATAAATGTCATGTGAGGTAAAAAAAAATTTATGTATCTGTATACATCCACTGTATGAGAAACATATTTGGGTCAAAATGGAAATAAATAGTAGACTTTTTATGGGAAAGAGGATAGAAACTAAAATAAATGAGTGATATGTTTGGGTTTTAGTTCTTTTCATAGAGTGGCATAATCACAGAATGGTTTTAGTTGGAAGGGACTGTAAAGATCATCTAATTCCAGCCCCACTGTCATGGGCAGGGACAGCTTCTAAACCAGATTGCTCAAAGCCCCATCTAACCTAGCCTTGGAATACTTACAGGGAGGGGCATCCACAACTTCTCTGGGCAACCTGTGCCAGTGCCTCACCACCCTCATAGTGAAGAGTATTTTCTTTAATGTCTAATCTAAGTCTCCCTTTCCAGCTTAAAGCCATTCCCCTTGTCCTATCACTACGCCATTGTAAAAAGTCCCTCACCAGCTTTCTTGTAGGCCTGCTTAAGGCAATGGAAACTGCTTTAAGGTCTCCCCTGAGCCTTCTTCAGGCTGAACAAGCCCAAGTCTCTCAGCCTGCCTTCGCAGGAAAGAAGCCCTCTGATCATCTCTGTGGCCATCCTCTGGACTTGCTTGAGCAGGTTCATATCCCTCTTATGTTGAGGGCCTCAGAGCTGAATGCAGTACTCCAGGTTGGGTGTCATGAGGGAGGAGCAGAGGAGAATCACCTCCTTGACCTGCTGGCTATGTTCTTTTCAAGCATATGTTTAGCTGCCCAGGCTGTGAGCTCGCACTGCTGGTTCACGTGGAGCTTCTTGTCAGTCAACACCCCCAAGACTTTCTCCTCAGAGCTGCTCTCAATCCAGTCTCCTCCCAGCCTGTATTTGTGCTTAGGGTTGTTCCAACCCGGGTGCTGGGCCTTGCACTTCTACTTGTTGAACTTTATTAGGTTTATACTGGCCCACTCCTCAAGCCTTTCAAAGTCCCTCTGGATGGCATCCCTTCCTTCTAGTGTGTTAACTGCACAACATAGCTTGGTGTTGTCTGTTCCACTATTCATGTCACTGAAAAAGATGCTAAAAAATGCCTGTCCCAATACTGACCCCTGAGGAATGCTTCTTATTGCTTGTCTCCACCCAGACATCAAGCTGTTGGCCGAAACTCTTAGAGAACAACCAACCAGCCAGTCTTTTTCCACCAAATGGTCCATCTGTCAAATTCATGCCTGTTCAGTTTAGAGACAAGGATGTCATATAGGACAGTGTCAAATGCTTTGGATTTAGACAATTAGAGGTCCAGTCAGCTGGCACCATTCGCTCTTCCCTTATCCACAAATGCTGTAACACCATTGTATAAGGACACCTAATTGATCAGGCACGATTTGTTCTTAATGAAGCCATGTTTGCTGTCAGGAATAGCATCCTGATCTGCTTCATGATCTTGCTGGGCACCAAGGTGAGACTGACTAGCCTGTAGTTCCCCAGGTCATCATTGCTTCACTTTTTAAAAATACCGTTTCCCCTTTTCCATCAGTGGAACTTCAATGGACTGCCACAACTTCTCAAATATGATAATGCCTTAGCAGCTTCACTCACCAGCTTTCTTAGGCCCCACAGATGCATCTTGTCAGGTCTCATGGACTTGTGCAACTTCAGGTTCCTTAGATGTTCTTGAATCTGACCTCCTTCTGGTTCATTTGCCCAGTCCATGCCTTTGTGTTCTGCGGTTTGAATGGTGTGGCTAGAGCACTTGCTGGTGAAGGAAGGCAAAAAAAAGTCATAGAATACCCCAACCTTGTCCATGTCCCAGGTAACCAAGTCTCCCATTCCCTTCCAGAGAGGGCTTACATTTTCCATAATCTTCCCTTTATCACAGACATACATAGAAGCTTTTCTTGTCTTTGACAGACATCTGGCCATATTTAATACTGTCAGTTCTTTAGCATTTCCAACTTGATCCCTGGCTGCTCAGGTGATTTCTCTATTCTTTCCAAGCCATCTGTCCTTGCTTCCACATTCCTTTTTATGCTCAAGTTTGTTCAGGAGCTCCTTGTTTACCCATGCAGGCCACTTGATGTTCTTACATGACTTCCTCTTTGTTGGGATTCATCGCTTCTGAGCTCAGAGGATGCAGTCCTTGAGTATTAACCATTTTTCCTGGGCCCCTTTTCCTTCCAGCGCTTTATTCCATGGTACTCCATCTCACAGATCCCTAAAGAGACCAAAGTCTGCTTTCCTGATTTCCAAGGTAGTGAGTTTGCTGTGTGCCCTCCTTGCTGCCCTATTTGGAGGAGGCTGGCTTTGAATCACTAGGTGTTTATCTTGAAAACCTGTGCAAAATAGTGAAGACAGGAAAATGAGAAGTAGTACATTATTATATATTTTCTACTGTTATGTGCATTAAAAAAATTAGAAATAAAGCCTTTTTTATTTATCTGAAGGAAACTAATGATACTTCATCTATAGTTTCTGGAAGAAATGTTACTTGTTATAAAGTAACAAGAAAAAAATTTGCCAGAATAGAAACGGTAAAAATAAAAAGCTTTTAGAAAACTTGAAATACATGAGCTCCTCAAACAGTAATCTCTTAAGTAAGCTAGTGAAACAGTGCACCTGTTCTAGCTTGATATAAAGCAGGTAAGATACTTATGCTGAGTTATTTTAATGGTAGTTTCCTGGACAAATGAATCTGACATCACCTTGGAGAAATGATCTAGAAAATAGGATGGAACTTAGTGTGTATATTTGCAAATTACAAGTGACATCTGTGAACTTCTGCGTTGTTATGTTAAATTAATCTCCAAGATAAGAGATTCAATGACTTTTCAATTATTAGTGGTAGCAGGCATTGCAGGTGGGGTTTTAGATGCTAAGCAATATAGCCATCTGTAGAAATATTTTTTTTCTATAGTTCTCTACAAAGTTTGTGTCTTAGAAACTGCTCTCACAGTACTAGCTTCACTTGCAGAATGCAAAAATAATGTTTAATTGTCAGAAGTCAGAGTATCAAAATTGAATAAAAGGAAACATAGTGGAAACATATGAGCCTGCATAACTTAGGTGAACTAACATTCTGGAGACCAAGAAAGGCATTAGGTTCTGCTTATAGGCGGCCTGAGGATTTTAAGTATTTGCTCCACAAGGAATAATTCAGTAGCATCTACAGTGCAAGTGGAAGTGAAATCTACAAGCAGTTAGAGTATAAGCAGAGTGCTTCTTTCATATTAATAACACTTTTCCATATTTTAGTTTCATAATTCCTTCTGGAGTTTTCAAGATTTTTTTTTTTTTTAAATACAGATTATTTTGGGTTTTTTTTGAGGAGGGATTTTTTTGTTTGTTTGTTTGTTTTAATAAAAGCTTTTTTATCTACTTTCTCAGTCTACCACTAATCCAGGAAAGAACATAGGGCAGATCCATTAAAATTACACTTTTGGGAAATTTTGAATATGAGTACAATTGATTTTTCAGTAATAAAGCCTGAAAACTGTAGTGAAAGGATATGCCTGGTGAAAAGAAACAAACAAACAAACAAATAAATAAACAAAACCAACAACCCCCCCCCCAAAAAAAAAAAACCAGTTCCATTCAAACAGCAGAGAATTTCAGGAAAAATAAGAGGGAAGAAATGTTAGGAAATGATTGTACTGAGATCCTTCTAGCTTAGTGTCTTATCTTCTTATCTCAAGCAATGGAGAATAGATGATACATAGAGAAGAGACAGTCATATAGTAGGATTATGAACTCAATTACCGCAGAGTGAAGAAAGTAGAAGGAGGAAATGTAATAATCTGGGGACTAATTGTCTTCTCTTGCTGTAATAATATTTCCTGGTTGATATTAGAAGGAAATGATTCTTATGTCTTTACGAAGACTAAATAATAAGGTAGATTTATTTTAAAGTACATGCTGTAGACAGAAGTGTCAGACTGATAAGAAGAGGCCCTGTTTACAGTTTGTGAAGTCATGAGATCTGTGTTTAATCATAACAATGAGGAAGAATTACTTTGGGAAAAGAAAAAGCTGATTGATGGGATGATGCTGCTCTTTACAAAAGTCCATTTGTGTATTTCTTTTCATTTGAAAGTAATTCTTGTAGTAACTCTAGAAAACTACAATGCAGGTTTGAAGTTTAGAGAACAACATTGAATAGGTACTTAGTTTGACTTTAGTAATAAATGAATAATTGTATTTAGCATTAATTTATTATAAAATTCTTTATAATTCTAACCCAGAGTTTTCGATATTTAAACTGTCAGGGAATAAATTTTACAACAGAGGTAAAAATGTATATGATAGGGAAAACTTCTGACTGGATTTGATAGTAAAAATGTCTTCCATAACTTTATCTTAATTTAAAGTTGCTTTAGGTTGCAATAACATTTTAAAGGCTGACACCTTTATTCACAGTATAATGTATCAAATGCACATAAGACTATAATGAATACAATAATATGGCAATACTGAAATATAACTTCTGTCTTAATTGTCTTAGAAGTTTTTTATAGTTGACTTTTTTTGAATGTAAGCTTATGTTGGAGGTTTGAGGAAATAGTAAGCCTTAGGAAAAAATCCTGCAGAAACATTAAAATAAAAAAAAAGTAAGAAGACACATAAAAACCAAAAAGAGAATATTTCCAAACCTACACACAGAGAAGTTTTCTTTGCATTTGTTTTCTTTGCATTTATGTTGAGCTGTGCTTTTCTTCAAATAAATTGTCCTATTGAAAAAGGAACTTGTGTTTAAAATTCAGTAGTATGAGCATAGCAAAAAATCTTTTTCATTTTAAGGTCAATTTAAAACCAAATCAAAGACAAATGAATATTAGAGGATTTCTGCCAAGAACTTTTATTATTACAGAACTTAATAGCATTATAAAGAGATTCAGACTCAATCAAACTGAAGTACTAGTGTATTAGCTCATCTTCTAGACACGATTTTCTTTAGAAACCAATTGATTAGTAGGAGGGGTCTTAATTGGTTTGAAATGAAAATGTAGTTATCCATTTTTACACTTGCAAAATTTTCATGCAAATTAAATGGGACCCTAGAAGTGAAACAAAGAAAACAGCATTCAATCTGACCTAGAAATTTCTGCAATTTTTGAAGAATACGGGAAATGCTGTAAGCAATATTAGCAAATAAAAGCTAAAAAAAAAATAAAAATAAGCTGTTCTAGTCTAGGTTTATTAATTTCTCAATATCTGGAGGTCAAAAAGAAAGAAATTTCTGGTCTTCCCAGAGCATATATGTATTAGATACAGATAAAAATATAGATAGATACAGATATATAAAAAAGATTCAAGAACACCTTGTGAATCAGAATTATGGTTAAAATTAAAAAAAAATAATCTTTCTGGTGATAGCCAAAAATTCAGTTAAATTATACATTGATTTTATGCACAGGAACAGTTGTTCCACACTTTCAGTGGAGCAATAAGAGGCTAGTTCACTATTACCCCTCCTAAACCAAGCACGTTTTAAGGTCAGTTATGAAAGTGGCACTATTAAATAAAATCATAAATTCCTCTTTCCAGCTAAACAATGATATGATGGATTGACTTAGTGACATTCAGTATTCTTGATTCTTTTAGAACCTAAAATCTATCTTGGAGATCTATCTTTTGTAATATTACAGCATAAAACCGTATTTATTATCAACATCTTAGTTTGTTAAAATCAAGGGAAAAAAAATCCCAATGTAGAGAAAATCCCAATGTAGAGAAAAGCTGTTTTATGTACTTGGACTTCTTATATACAGGTATGTGCAAATGGAGGTAGCTGTTTCTACGATGAAGAAAACCAGAGATCTCATTGTGCCTGTGCTCTTGGGTGGAAAGGACAAACATGCCTGGAGAATATTAATGACTGTGAGGTCAACCAGTGCCAACATGGAGCCACATGTGAAGATGGAGTTAATGAATACAGGTACTAACATGATGCTTTCTGTGGAGGCATTTCTCACTGAAAAGGGTTATGTGAGCAATCCAGCCTTTGGCTCAGCCCCACCCCCATAGTGAGCAGAGGGGGCTGGAGGCTGCTGGAGGAGTTGTTACAGGACACCTTTACATAAGCCCGACAAAAGTTACCAGAAGGGGACGCCCACTTGCTGCCACTTCAGGAGCTGCCACAAATCACAAGCCGTTGTTAGAATTCAACTGGGAAGCAGAACCAATCAACTGTTGTGGAAAGTTCGGGGTTCTGTAACTTCTATAAAAAGAGGTGCTTGCACTCAATAAACGGTTCAGTCTTGATCATATTGGTCTGTAGTGCTGCCCGTGTGAAGTTTTATAATCCCCCGCAGCTTTCCATACAAGGCTTCATAAAGAAGTTTATGCCAAATGAAGGTATTTTTCCTTTCAACAAGAATTACAAAGGGAGTTGCTATTGCAGGAGTATTTTTGTCAGATCATAAAATGCCATGGATACTAATTTTGAATAAACATGTGGATTTAATAAGACTGTTTAGTCTGAAGTATTGCACAGGAAGGCCTCACAAATATTCCTCTTTGATAGACAAAGTTAAACCAACTATGCAAAATCTCAGATAAACAAATCATCTCTTCTAGTAAATGGTAAACACTTTATGACCCTGTAGTGTGACATGGAGTGGCTTTTCTTATTAAAACCCAAATTATAATTTTCAAGTGAATAGTTCAAATGCTGAGTTATTTGTGGATTCTAGGGGTTTGGTTTTTTGGTTTTTTTTTTTTTTTTTTTTTTTTTAAGGTTGTCCTGGGTTCAGCAGTAGCAGTCATTTTTCTCCTTCTTAATAGCTGGTACAGTGCTGTGGTTTTGACTCTCAGCCTAACACAACGCTAAAAACACTGATGTTTTCAGTTGCTGCTCAGTAATGCTTACTCTGACCAAGGACTTTCTGAGCCTCATGCTGTGCCAGGGAGGAGAGGAAGCCAGGAGGAAGCAGAGACAGGACACCTGACCCAAACTGACCAAATTGGTATTCCATGCCACAGCACGTCATGCCCAGTATATAAAATGGGGGCAGTTACCTGGAAGAGTTAGATCACTGCTTGGGTCGGGCTGGGTATCAGCCAGTGGGTGGTGAGCAGTTGTATTCTCCTCCCTTGTTATTTCTCTTATCATTACTATTATTGATGGTAGCAGCAGTGGTTTGTGTTATACCTTAGTTACTGGACTGTTCTTATCTCAACCCATTGGAGCTACATTCTTTTGATTCTCCTCCCCATCCCTCTGGGAGCAGGGGAAGGAAGGAGGGGAGTGAGCGAGCAGCTGTGTGGTTGTGAGTTACCGGCTGGGCTTAAACCATGACATAGCTATTGATAAAATTGTCAAGTATGTGCTTTCCTTACTGAGCTGCAACAGGCTGTAGATATTTGAAAATAAGACTAATGAATTATGGAGAAAAAATAAATGTAAAAGCATTTCTTCAATAAGCAGAGTTCAGCTGTTCTCATCAGACTTGAATTTTTTATTTTTCCTCTATAAAAAATAAATAAATAATACCTCTCCACAGCATCTGTAAGTTTATTTTGAAAGGCTTTAATACTATGCTGTGTCCTGTACTGAAAAGAACTGTAATTAATATGCTTTATTTTTTCTATTTAGAAAAGGTTGCAATAGTAGACCAAATTAAAATAAAAGTAATTAAAAATTTCTTTCACTCCACCTCTGCTTTTATAGGATCTTCTGTAATAGTAACTAAACAAGCACAGAAGTACAGATAAGTACATGATTCTCAACATACCAGAGTTAAAATGTCAAAATATGATCCAGTGATTCAATACAAGTGCTGTTTGCAAACTTGCAAAAAAAGAAGGATGTTTACTTTGTAAGGGTGGCAAAAATTCCTTTTATTTCACTGATAAATCTTTGATTTTCCTGTCTGTATCGCAAAAAGAATCCTGATAGATGAGCAAAGCCACGTTTACCTTACAAAATCCACTAGCATTTACTGAGAAATGAGTAGGTCTGAAGACTTCTGATGAAAAAAGGACTTCTGAATTGAGCTTGCTATTCCAGACTCAGGCTACTGACTGAAAACACTTAATTCTTACTTTTCAAAGTCTTTGAAAGACAAATAAGGTTGGCAGAGCAGTCTGTTTATTTAAGGAACAAGAAAACACATCATTAAGATATAGATCCTAGGTGTGTTAGCAGACATGCTGTTATCAGAGAACCTGACCTTACAAGAACACAATTGGTTATTTTGCAAAGACAGTGTGCAGAGTGTTTAATGTGTAATATCTGCTCTGTTGACAGGGGATTACTATTTCACAAGAACAGTGAAGCATTTTTAAGTGAACTAAACTATTTCTTCCATAGAAATAATGGTATTTCCCGAGAGTTATTTGTTGTCAGCAAGTGAAACAATTTTAATTTCCCATTTCCAACACACCATTAAAACCAAAACAATTGGAGAGGAAATGCTGAACTTCACTACTGTAGTCACCCACATTTTTTGAAAGAGACTTGCAATTTGCATTTCTATCCTAAAATGGCTATCACTTTTGATAAGGCAGTTATCAAGAACTGTATTTTATGCAAAGTAGTTTCAGGAAGACATATGAAAACTGTCAGCAGAGTGTATGGAGAACTAGATGTGTAAGTGCCATTAACTGCCCTATTGAGATCCATTTTTAAAGATGTTATAGTCATTCAAAACATTGCTTGCCTTTGTCTTCTTCACTTATTAAGTTAGCCAAAATGTTATGCATTAGTTATATGTTATTGTATGGTTTTATTTAGTATAATAAGTGTAAAACTAGACTTTCTCTGAGATAAGAAAACTTTACTTCTAAGCTGATTATTAAACTTTATTCATAATGCATTGTTCCAGGGGTAGCTTGCTATAGTAATGCTAATTATATAATGCTAAGAGCAGGAAAGCATTGAAGGTATCCAGTTTATCTTCAAGAACATATCTTTCTTTTAAGTTCTCATGTTTACAAGCTGTCACGTTTTTCCAGATTGGAAATAAGTGCTCAGCTGTATGTAACTTTTCTAACTTTCTATCTCTTTACCATGGCATATTCTGTTTCTCCTCCCATTTTGAAATGACCGTTGCAAACAGTTGTGTCACATAACACATGCAGAGAATTTCTTTTGAGTACAGGATGGGGAATTGCTCTATGTGAAGGAGGGGGACTTTAAAACTGTGATAGAGGATAATACCCAGTAAGGCTACGTAATAAGAGCACCATAATTACAATAAGTCTTAGGAGTTTTATTCCTTTGGTTTAGTGAGCCATCTGTTACAACTGGAGTGGGCTCAATCACACTATCACAAAGCCTCTAATTCAAATTAATTATTGCACTTCCAGCTGCGTCTGTGCGTTTTGAGATGTCATGACATAAGTGAATCAGCATGTATTTAAAGTGATAACTTCTCCAAAAAGTTACTGCTACTGCCACTGGGTTGATGGTATAGCTGTCAATACAATGAATCGGGAAGATACAATACAATAGACCAATTGCATCCACATGCCAAAAGAATCTTTTGACCTGTGGTCACATATACAACAGAGAAAGAACAGAGATTCATTACCTCAGTGAATAGAAAATGTTGTCACATAAAAAAGTATTTGAATTTTCCTTTCAAAAAAGCTTGGTATTTTTTCATTATGTTGTGAGAGAAGAACTGATTTAATGTGTTAATGAGAAGCATTTAATAAATAATTAAAGTGAAAGAATTCTTCAAGGAGTTGATTCTCCTGTTTTGAAATCCAAGCAGGGGGGTATTACTCTGTTTTCTTCACCTTTGTAAATTTGTTCTTTACTGTTACAGTTGCTGTTGTTTGGACAACCAAGATTCTAACTGAAATAACTCCTAGTAGTTATTTTATTATGGTCTACTTAGTGAGGGGGAGCAACAGAGTGAAAAGACAGAATTTGAATTCAATGTTGTTTCAATTGCCTGTCGTATTTCTCCTGTTTCATCAGTCCAGTCTATTCAGACGAGTTTTAGACATACCATAGCCCCAGGAAAGCCTTGCAAGAAGGACAAAGAACTATTAGATTAGGACATTTGAAGAAGCTGTATTCTGGAATTTACCACTATTTAAACTAATATGTTTTTAAAATTATTTTGATGTATAGCTGTAGCACTGAGGTCAGCATTTCATGAGCCTTTATACAAGAAAACTTCCAATTAAGAAACTGGATTTGGTGTACAGTACAGCTTGAACTGCCAGCTCATTTTGCAGTATTCAGTACATAAATTTCAGTGTGTATAATTTAATCTTGAATTAATTTCACTAGCAGAGAGTAAAGCCTTACCTAGTGACACATTGTTAAATAAAATATAAGATACTTCTTTACATGATGCCAGCAAGAGTATGAAAAGTAAATATAATTTAGATAACTTTTCTGTATCACAAAACTTGACACTTCTATTACTTCATTCCTCCTTGACTTTTTCAATTTTCTGCCAGATGGATAAATTAAGCTGTTAGATTACATTTTTTTTAATACCTAATTTTTCAATTTTAAATTTATTCATTCTGCATTATATATGCAATTTGACTTCAGTACCTATTTGACAGTGCCATATGAAGTTAGTACTATGATATACACAGTTTTCTGTAACAACAACAGGCTTCTTTCACTAGAGAAAGAAAAAAAAAATACTTTCCCTTGCTTTGCTACAACTCCAGAAGGTAGGTGAATATATGTTTCAATTTCTTGGTGAATATCTCTGCAATAAATTATACAACGGCTTTTCTGCAATACATACAGATGCTTACAAAAAGCCGAAGTGAAAGTTTGAAAAATAACCTTTTCATTCATTTTATGAATGTGTGTGAGTTCACACTTCAACTAGAAAAGAAAATACTTAATACTGGGAGAATGCAGTTAATCAGTTTGGCCTACTATAATTTAAAATCCCAAACATCTATTAAAAAACAAAGTAGAAAGATACTGGGAAGTCTTTGCTAATGCCAGGCTTCAGTGCGCCAATATGCCTTCTGTCTCAAGATACAAAATAGGTAGCTGCATCATCTCCTAGCACAGATCAACATAACCAAATCTTCAATATGTTCTTTGTCTTTTTTTAGTCCTTTTGAACATTTGTCTGTTGTACACAGTTACTCAACAGCACAAGTCATACTACATCTCCTCAGTACAGGCAGTCCACTGTGCTGTGACAGCTGCCCTGCCTGGACTAATTAGAAGGGACTTGCTTACCTGCACGCCTGCTGTTCTAGACCTCTGGTGCTAAGAAGTTATATCCCACTCCACATTGCTAAGAACACATTGCAGATATTCTATAACCATCTGCATTCATGTAACATGTCCCTTCTTAGACTAAATTCCATGCCTGACTTATCTGCATCTCCATTTAACATGTATTTTACAGGCATATCAGATTACAGTGCAGAGTTAACCGGATTTGAGCATTGGAGTAGCAATATACCGTCATCCGCATGGTATGTGTGGGAGCAAAGCAATCCACATTAGTATAAGAGTGGCTTATGTTTGCTATGCACTAAATACTAAAATCCGTGTTTGCAGCAAAAGCATTGAGGCATTGGTTTCCCCTCCCAGGATCTGTTACACTAAAAATCTTGATATGGGCAAAAGACAGCTTATGTGAAACTAGGAAATTGCTGTTATTCCCATTAATGTTAGTACAAACCTTCCTCATATTTACCTGTTCTTTGGTGCCATGTTTCTCCTTTCAATGTGCCCCCAGTTTGTAAAGTTGATGTTTTAGTCTTCTTTAAGTAGGTAGTTGGGGGTGTAATTAGGTTCTCCTGGCCTTTTGGTAGGAGGTGTCCCACTCTCCGCAGAGGGGTCACTCCAAGAACTGAAGCTGGGGCAAGTAAGGCAGCAGTGACTGAGCCCTGTTGAAACCCAGATCCAGCCATAGTGAGGCTGAGCCCCAGCACACAGCTGGGGAATCTTTCTGATAAGGGCAAACCCCAAGTTTTCTGAGCTCGAGATTCATCACAAATAGAAATTCTGGTATTGTAGATATCTGTATACATTTTTTTTTAATTTATTATAGATAAGGAGTTCAGCTTTGCAGCAAATTAAAATTGCAAATCAATCCATGATTTAAAGCTTTTGACATCATGTTCAGTATTTTAGTGCTGCTAAAATATTAATGGAAGGTCATATTAAAATCTAATGTGGTGATTGTATTTTTCCTGCTACAAGTGTAAAAGATTTAATTACTTTTAGATCATCGGTCTTGATATTATTTCTAAGACAGGCAGGAAAAGATATTTGAAGTTCAGCTGTGTCAGTGCTATGCCAGCAGAGTGTTTATCAAAACTGTGTTCAAGACCCATTTCATAGATTGTCTTAGAGATGAAATGATAACATTTATTAAACACCTTGTATCATTTAGAATCTTGTAAAAATGTTAAGGCTAAAAATAAAAGCTGTCCGATGCTGATATCCAAAGCCTACAGAACAGTACTGACGCTAATATACAGTAAATTTAAGAAATATGCAGAGAGCAATCCATATTGGCCTTGTACATAGTACTGTTGAATAAATAACGCAAGTAGTAACTAGTACATGTTAATGCTCTTACATTAACAAAAAATGCACCAAACTCAAAGACCTGACTAGTTTAGACATTTATTGTATAAAAATGGCAGTATTGAAAAATAGACACATCATAAAGTGCAGATTTTAAATAAAGACCGTTAATAACCTACGCATTTAAATATTGTTTAGCCTTCCTTTGTGGATTTTCTGCATATGATGTTATGTACTGAAGTTATGTGTAAACATGCCATTAGAATTTTATGTAGATTACAATAAATTATATTTATAAGGAATTTGTTGAATTTTTAGATCCCATCACCTCTAAACTTCAGTTTGGATTATAAGCAAATTAATAATTATTCGCTGGTTTAGTCCTCAACACATAGTAAGAAATTAAATTGCTACTCAGAAGGCCAGAGTTCTCCTGTTTGCATTGATATACAACTAACAGAACAAAACCTCTTTCTGTACTATTGGTTTGTAGTTTTACATTGTTCTAGCCCACTGCCACAGATTTGGGCTTGACTAGCAGCATAAATCAGCCACTTTGTTTCATGTGACATGAAGATCCATGACATTCATTTTGAAATTACATTCCTACTACCATGCTACTCCATTTTATAAAATCCTTTCTGTACATGGGGTCTTTCTCCTACTGACTTACAGTTACCAATTACAATTATATAAATTAACTAAGTAGGATTTCCACAACTCTAACACAAAAACAGGGATAATAAGGAAGCAAACAGCCACATGAACAATCTCTTCTGTTAAAAAAAAGGAAAAAGAAACTTTCTGCCAGATGGATCAGCAGGGAACATTGCTATAAGCAAGCCTTCCTTAACTTGTTAGTTCTTTCCAGCTTCTAAATAACATTTATATGGATCAAGAATATGTAAGATTATTGCAAGATTATCTCCTCCTGTGAAAGAAGACCTGTGGACATGATGAGAGGATCAATCAAAGGAAGGGGTTCTCTTATTTTATGATATGTGGATCAGCTATGGGACACACTTAAAAAAAAAAAAAAACGGAAGCACAAAAAAAGCCATCTCCAGTCTTATACAATTTTCGTTTTGGGGAAGAGATATCCTGCCCAAGTTATATAAAATTCTGCAGATTGGTGGGTTTTTTGGCCAGTTACAGAATGAAATTGCAACCTTTGTTTCTAATGATAAAGCATTTTTATACTGATTTTATGTCCAGAGGAAGCAAGATGTAATATTGGGTTTTTTTCTTTTTAATATTCTAGCAAGCAACTAATAATCTTTTTTAAAAGAATTCATAAGATGCATCATGCTCATTGTTTATAACAGTTTTCTATTTGAATGTTGTCATTGGAAGCTTCATATTAAAAGCTATATAGCTGCTAGTTTGTCCCATCTAAATAACTAAAATTTGATTATTGTGCAGTTCCATTTAATTATTGTAAGCAGTCTATGTAAAACAAAGCTACTTAGTGACTAATCAAAGGTAAAGAAAGAAGATTAAAAAATTGCACTTAATTTGTGAGAAATTAAAAGTGAAAATAATATTAACATTAGTCATTAGTGACCCATACATTCAAGATTTTTTTTTACCCTCCTCTCATCTCAATAACAGGTGCATATGTCCCCTTGGTTACACTGGCACATTTTGTGAACTTGATGGGAACAACTGCATTGGAAACCAGTGCTCTGAATATGGTTTCTGCGAGGACCACTTGCATAATTACAGTTGTATCTGTGTGCCTGGATATGAAGGACCCTTCTGTGAACTTGAAATTAATGAATGCTCAAGTTCACCTTGCAGAAATGGAGCTACCTGCATGGATTTAATTGACCGTTTTTCATGTCTGTGTGCTGCTGGGTTCAAAGGTAAGTTTTCTCTTTGGAAGTGACTTGTGCTACAGATGTGATTGTCCAGTTATGTGTAAGGGATGCATATATGATTGCATAATAACAATTTTTATATATATATATATATAAAAATATGTGTCTGTTGGAATGAATTAGCATGGAGATGCTTAGATTATGTCTTCTAATTGTTCCTCAAGGTGACTTTCCCTCCACTAAATATACAATTCTGAGTATAAGATTTGATGCTTTTGTCAAAAAAATTGATCAAGTTCCGAATCACAATTTTAATTGTATTATTTTGATTTTGCAGTTATTCTGCCTGTCTATGTCCATTTCATGGATTTAGTCAGCACAGGCTCAGAACAAATGTTTTGGTATTGAACAGGAAAATCTAAGCATGAGGAGGGATGAGATCAGCAGTATCATCTCTTGTCATGTATGGAATATAAATAGCTATATTTGAGTGAGTTGTTCAGACTCCTCTTCTACTCAGCAGAGATAGGGCATCTGCCTACTTTGAACATCCATTCTAGGGTGAGATACACTGTAGGTTTCTGCATTGGGTAAATGAATCCCACACAATCTGATAATGCGATTCCCTTTAGTTCCAGTTTTCTGTTTTGTGTGAATACCCTGATACAAAGACTATGTGTCGGAGGCAGAAAAAATATTTTTGGATTCAGCAATACTGAAGTATTGCATTCCCAGTCTGTAGTCCAAATCATTGAGCAAAAGCATTAATGCTCTGAATGTTTTTCTATCTTTATTGAAAATCTGTGGTACACTACCACTAACAAAGACAAAAAATAAATAGTATTGTATGCACAGTGTCATCTGTACTAACTAATCATTACTTACAGCTTCTTCTTCAAGCTGCTGAGGACTTTTGTTCCAGTTCAGGGAATATGTATAGTAGTAGACTTGTAAGCCCCAGTTGAACCACTGACATAACACATGTATTTGGATTTTTCTGGGTCACCGCCACAGCACTGAGCTATACAGTAACTATAACTTCAGTGCAAGTTTTCATTATAAATTCTGCCCAGCCACACTTACTTTTAATATTTCAGCACTATCATTTTTAATTTTGAATACATTTATATTCCTTTACATTATATACATTTACGTATGTGAATTATATTTGCAGATTTGTTGTTCTCAGTTTGAGTTGAGTATATAATTTCTTGGGCATTTTAAAACATATTTAATAAAAGATGATGCATCATCTTCATGCTTATTTATTAATAAATGTGTAACAAAGCAGAGGATTTTCCGTGGGATAGCCTAAATTCTATTGGATAACACAACTAAATGTCTGACTGCAGCTGAAGAGAAAAAACATACTTGGCTCACCTGTACAAAATCTAGCATGATATATTTCCATTTCCCTGCTGAAGCTCCAACCCATATTTTGGACTTTGGACTTCATGGGGAACTTCAACCACCCCAGTGTCTGCTGTAGGGACAGTGCAGTGGTGTGTAAAATCTGCTTGGAAGAATCCCATGGGATAAAGCCCTGGAGGGAAGAAGGGCTGAAGAAAGCCTATTTACTCCTCTGAGCTTGAGAACTGTTCATCTTAAAGACAGGAAGTCAGGCAAAAATTCCAGGAGACCTGTATGGATGGTTGAGAAGGTCCTGGACAAACTGAAAGACAAAAAAAGAAACATGCAGAGGGTTAAAGCAAGGACAGGTAACCTGGGAGGATTTTGCAGAGGCATTATCTGACTGTGCAGTGATAAAGTTAGGGAAGCCAAAGCCCAAATGCAGTTGAATCTGACAAGGGATGTGAAAGATAAGAGGAAGGACTTCTGCAAGTACATAGGTGACAAAAGGAAGGGAAGGCAAAATGTGGATCCACTGCTCAGTGAGGTGAGGCATCTATGACATTGGACATGGGAAAGTTTAAGGTACTGAATTTTGCCTTTACCCGTACTAGTAAGACTGTCCTTCAGAAATCCAACAACCTGGAGACCAGAGGGAAATTCTGAAGCAAGGAAGACATACCGTTGGTGGAAGAGACTCAGGTTTGGAAATACCTAGGCAAACTGGATATACGCAAGTCCTAACAGGATGCACCCACAAACACTGGGAGAGCTAGCAGATGTCACTGCGAAGTCACTGTAAATAAACTTTAACTGATCATGGTAATTAGCAGAAGTTCCCAAAGACTGGAAGAAAGTAAATGCCAATCCTATCTTCAAGAAATGCAAAAACAAAGACCTGGGGAACTACAGGCAGGTCAACGTCACCTTGATCCCTATGAAGGTGATGGAGCAGCTAATCTTGGCAACCATGAATTACAAGAAAATAATCTGGAGTAGACAGCATGGATTCACCAATGCTTAATCATGCTTTACCAACTTGATAAACTTTTACAATTGTTGTGGTTTAAGCCCAGCCGTAAATCTGCCACGATGTCTTTAGGTCACACATCCGCCCTTCCTGCCCCTGCTCCCAGAGGGATGGGGAGGAGAATCCAAAGAATGTAACTCCCACAGGCTGAGATAAGAACAGTCCAGTAACTAAGGCATAACAAAAAACACTGCTGCTTCCACCAATAATAATAATGACCATGGAAACAAAGGAAAAGAATACAGCCGCTCATCACCCGCCGACCGATACCCAGCCCCATCCAAGCAGTGATCTAGCCCTTCTGGGTAACTGCCCCCATTTTATATAGTGGGCATGATGTGTTGTGGTATGGACCACCTCTTTGGCTAGTTTGGGTCAGGTGTCCTGTCTCTGCTTCCTCCTGGCTTCCCCTCCTCCCTGGCAGAGCATGAGGCTCAGAGAGTCCTTGGTCAGGCTAAACATTCTAAGCAGCAGCTAAAAACATCAGTGTTATTAGCGTTGTTCTCAGGCTGAGAGTCAAAAACACAGCACTGTACCAGTTACTAAGAAGGAGAAAAATGACTGCTACTGCTGAACCCAAGACAACAATTACAAGATTGGCTTGGTAAATGAGAGGAGTGCAGTGTTGTCTAGTTTGACATTGGCAAGGCTTTTAGAACTGTTTCTGACAATATCCTCATAAAAAAAAAGCCTGATCGTGTATGAGCTGGATGAGCAGACAGTGAGGTGAAAACTGGATGAACAAGGTCCAGAGAGTGGTGATCAGTGGCATGAAGTCAAGAGGAAGTGAACCTGGGGGTCCTCGTGAACCATCAGTGTGAGTCAGCAATGTGCCCTTAACAACGAAGGCAAATTTCTGGGCTGCATTAGGAGGCGTTTTACCAGCAGATCAAGGGAACTGATCCCTCACCTCTACTCAATACTAGTATTGAGGCCACACCTGGAGTACTGTGTCCAGTTCTGAGTCCCTGGTACAAGAGATACATGGAACTACTGGAGAGAGTCCAGTGAAAGATCACAGAGATGGCTAAGGGAATGGATCATCTCTCCCGTGAGGAAAGGCTGAGGCTCCTGTGTCTGTTCAGCCTTGAGAGGAAATCAACGTGTGCAAATACCTGAAGGGAAGAGTGCAAAGAAGATGGAGCTGGGCTCTTTTCAGCAATGACATGACAGGAACAGATGTAGTGTGCAAACTAAAACACAGGAGGTGCTGTCTCAACACAAGGAAAAGCTTTTTTACTGTGAGAGTGACTCAACACTGGCACAGGTTGTCCATGGAGGTTGCAGAGTCACCATCCATAGAGATATTCTACAGCTATCTGGACGAGGTCCTGGGAAATTGCCTCTGAGTGTTTCTGCTTGAGCAGGGGGATAGGACAAGATAACCTCCAGAGGTCACTTCCTAACCGCAACCATTCTGCAGCTCTGTGAACATGAGGACTTGCTTATATAAATTATATAATGATATATAACTGAAAAAAATCACCCAATGAGGTATTACATAACAGCACTTCCATATAAAGAAAAAAGAAATTTTACAATATTATCCATTTGCTATAACTCATTGTCACATGTACTGAGTATATTGAATTCTGATTTTTCAGAGAGTATAAACCACAAACACATAATAAAAGGCTGTTTAAACTTATAATAATGCTATTGTTACCCTAGCAATTCCATTTTCATATAGTCTCAGGGTTTATGACCCTGAGACATTTTCCAGCATAGAACAGATTTGATGCGTGTTACAAAACAGTGAAGAACATTTCAGTGTACTACTGAAAAAAAACATTTATTTTCATCTGGTTTTGTTGTGTCCTTTATCTGTAATTCAGTTTTAATATATCCAGATACAGTACTTATTTTTTTATTTCATAAATAGTGAATTTACTTTCAGATGAAATATTAAAGGCAATAATAAATAAATTAAAGAATTTATTGCTGCCCAGGACTCTGTAAATCTTTGGGGAGCTATCATACTTCGTGAACTAGGATTCATAGATTTGCAAATAAGCCATCGAGTTCCCAATCACCAGCTCGTTTTCTCTCCTGCTAATGAATAAAACCCTGAGTGCTCTTTGATATAATATTAGAATCAGTTTTCATTTCAGAAGCAAAATTTTACATAGAGAGCTCATGGCTGTCTTCTCTCTCCAGATGACTGATCTGATGTCTATCAGCATTTCTAAAATGCGTTACATTGTATTAGCTAGGGACCCCTTAGGCACTTTTTATAAAAAATCCAAGGCTTGGTTATTTGCACAGTAAAAACAAATACTTTTTAATATCATGTACCACAGTCTTTTCTTTTGAACTATAAACTGTACTTGTGATTGAAACTTTAAAATGGAGATACTTCGTAGATGACTGGGGTACTCTCCACTGCCTGGAAGAGAATTTGGCCTATAGCGAACCTGGAAATTTACAGTATGATCTTTAAAAACTGAATCATAGAATCATAGAATAGTTAGGGTTGGAAAGGACCTTAAGATCACCTAGTTCCAACTCCCCTGCCATGGAACACCTTCCACTAGACCATGTTGCCTGAGGCCCTATCCAACCTGGCCTTGAATTACAGGTAAATGAATTCAAAGTGAATGAGTGAGCCCAGTGGAGGCAGTGCAGTCACTAAGGAAAATATAACCCTGCAGCATCTAAACAGGTCAGGCAGAGCCAAGGGTTAGTAACAAGGTCCCTCATAAGCCCCAGGC
The DNA here is from genome assembly GCA_028858755.1 of Ara ararauna. Classification (NCBI taxonomy): domain Eukaryota; kingdom Metazoa; phylum Chordata; class Aves; order Psittaciformes; family Psittacidae; genus Ara; species Ara ararauna. The sequence continues at coordinate 42,857,968 of CM054379.1, read as the reverse complement.
ATTGCAACCAGTGGACAAAGACCAGGGTCATAGAATCATAGAATAGTTAGGGTTGGAATGGACCTTCAGATCATCGAGTTCCAAGCCCCCTGCCAGGGGCAGGGACACCTCACACTAAACCATGCCACCCAAGGCTCTGTCCAACCCAGCCTTGAACACAGCCAGCAATGGAGCATTCACAACTTCCCTGGGCAGCCCATTCCAGTGCCTCACCACCCTTACAGTAAAGAGTTTCTTCCTCATATCCACCCTAAACTTCCCCTGTTTAAGTTTGAAGCTGTTACCCCTTGTCCTATCACTACAGTCCCTAATGAAGAGTCCCTCTCCTGCATCCCTTGTTGGCCCCCTTCAGATACTGGAAGGCTGCTGTAATGTCTCCACGCAGCCTTCTCTTCTGCAGGCTGAACAGCCCCAACTTTTTCAGCCTGTCTTCATACGGGAGGTACTCCAGTCCCCTGATCATCCTCGTGGCCCTCCTCTGGACTTATTCCAACAGTTCCATGTCCTTTATATGCTGAGGACACCAGAACTGCACACAATACTCCAAGTGAGATCTTACGAGAGCAGAGTAGACGGAAGCAAGTTAGACGCAACAGGAGACAAGACCAGAGACAGCACTATGATGTGCATACAAGGGGTCCATCCAAAGAGAAAAATTGTTTATGGTATGGGCTGAAGTCCACTCCTGAGATAGGGCCAAAGGCAGGAAATAGCACATCTACAGAATAGCTCAGGCCAGATCTGAGTGCCTACAGCTGGGTGGAGCTGAGCTGAACTGATGCTCGTTGGACAATGGGCTGGGTGTACAGGAAGGTCCCACATGGGGCTGCTTAGGGAAATTAGGAACTACTAGTGATCTCAAGGTCCTGATATCTGCTTATATTAGCAGAGTCACCTGATATTATAAAAGTATTTATTTTGCTGCACGAAGGAAGGCAGTTGGGTTCAGTTGGTGTCGTGGTTTAAGCCTCTCTAACTCATGCAGCTTGTTCTCTCACTCACTTCCCCCTCTTTCTTCCCTCCACTCCTGGGTGGATGGGGAGGAGAATCAAAAAGAATGCAATTCCCACAGGTTGAGATAAGAACAGTTTAGTAACTAAAGTATAACACAAATCACTACTGCTACCACCAATAGTAATAATGACAAGGCAAATACAAGGAAAGAATACAATTCTCACCACCTAATACCAAGCCCGACCATGCAGTGCACCCCCACCCTTCTGGGTCTCTGCTCTCTGCTTTCTATCCCGGGCATGACATGCTGTGGTATGGAATAACCTCTTTGGTCAGTTTGGGTCAGGTGTCCTGTCTCTGCTTCCTCCCGGCTTCCCCTCATCCCCTGGCAGAGCATGAGACTCAGAAAGTCCTTGGTCAGACCAAAACATCACTAAGCAGGAACCGAAACACTGGTGTTATCAGAGCTGTTCCCAGGCCCAAAATCAAAGACACAGTGCTGCACCAGCTACCAAGAAGGAGAAAAATGACTGCTGCTGCTGAACCCATGACAGTTGGTCTTTCTGTGTTTGAAATACCTGCTTCATTTCCATTCATACAGTTCCCATTTTAATAGGGCATGGCCATTCTGTGAGTACAGATCACGTCTGATTCCACATCTCCACCACCAAACAGATCAAAGCTGGGTGTGTGACTCAGGGTATAGGGCGGTGCAGCCTCTCTGGGGGCTCTGACTGTTTTTTATGCCTGGGGAGACTGATTATCCTTAGCACCCTGTGCCAGTGCAGCTAGCCTGTCAGATGTACAGTGTAATCCCATAGAGAGAGATGAGACAGGGTCTTGGCAGATTATAAAGTTGAAGAGCCACAGACTTTCTCCAAGTTAAAATTCTTTCAGGGACTCTAAGCCAGTGAAGGGGTTTAAGATAAGATCATATAAATCAGTTTCAATCTGGAATAAGAGTTCATAGAAAGGTTTACACTATATGAGGTAAATAATAATAAAGAATTATTTTGGATTTTCAACGACTGTGATTTCTTACGCAGAAAAGACCTTGAATAAAAGGAAAGAAAAAAACAAAACCTTGAATAAAAGAAAAGCAAACAAAAAAACCCCAAACAAATGTGTAGAACAGCAAAGCTGAGAAAGGGAAATGTTAAATTCATGGAGGCCACACTTGGAACTGTCTGTCTTCCCCTTTTCCCAACTGCATTTTCTGCCAAGTAAGCAGCAATGTTATGTTACTAAGGTTGATACCTCTCTTATCTATCACAGTAACTTACATTGCCTAGAAAACAACAGAATTATACTATGTGTTCTCAGATACATGAACTGAATTCATTATGTATATTTTACAGAATGGTAGACACCAAGGCAACCATTCAACCTTCAAATATATTGTTACTGGTTTGGATATTAGTTGAATTTTAGAAAACTCCTAATTTTTTCAGCAGTACTTCATTAAGATTACATGAAGTGAAATTCTAAATATTTTGTTTTTCATTAGACCTGGGAATATAAAAAGTCAGATTATGTCTTGAAGTAATTTCTCCTCAATAATAGAGTTTTAGTAAAAAAAAGTCCTAATTTCTTAGGACCACTAATTGTGGTCATTCTGTCTGTCTTTGCATTATCAAATTTCATATTCCATTATGTCTTTACAACAAAAGTTGGTATAAACAGTATGTAAATTAAAGTTTTTATTTTTGTATTTGTGTTTCAAAATGTGTTTCACAATTCAGATAGATAGACATATATACAGTAGTGGTGGCAGTTAATGAGATACTTATATAATGTTTATTACATTGAGAAAATAAACTCTCAAATTCCAGTTTTGTACTAATGTCTGATATTGTTTTTATATATAAAGTTAAATTTATTCTGATCTATGAAATCAGTTTTGTGGATATTCTGCAAAATCTAAAAATAGTTCCATTAGTTCAGACAAAGTTTGAACTTAACCTCTTTAAGTTAGGCAGAAATACAGCACAAAAAGTTTAAACCACTGAAAGTTGCAAAATTTCAATCTGGTGATATTACAGTGTTGCTCTGCTTTTGACGTGAAGGAACATTCAAGAAAGCTTCATCCATTATATTTATGAAAAGGAGTGTTTTTTTTTTGCCTTTGATTGCCCGTTATTTTTACCTAAGAACTTAAGAACATCTCCATTTGCTAAAATAATATTTTTTTAAATAGAGTGAGTTACATTGGTAATGCTGGTGGAGGACTAAATATCTTTGCTAAATTTTTTAGCATGCACCTACTCAGATCCTCAGGCTTTTCTCAAGATTTTTGTGCTCCTGCCGAATAACATTTCTTGTGTCATCAGTGTGCCTGTATAAAAAGTTGCTGTTAAGCATAGGGTTATGCAATTTGCGAGAGTGACAGACTTTCCTAAGCAGCTGTACTTATTTGTTTTGTATCTTAAGAACTGCATTTTTTTACAGGATAAAACACATTATAGAGTTACTAGAATTGGCTCACGGTAAATTTTAACATTCTCTTTGTACTTCAGAATTCCGTGAAATGATCCCAGTAAATTGTTTAGGAATTCAGACCTTAAGCTAGGATTTATTAAATAACTAATTAAATATTGCATTTTACTGCTAATTATGTTTGGATGTGTTGCATTAATATTAAGCGTAAAAGTGTAAAAGCAGAAAATATTTACATTAACATACTTTGATGTTGAAAGTCATTTGTAACTGATTAGTGATTTTTATGAGATTTTCAAATAAGGTTCTCATCATACATTTCAAACGCTTACGTGAGATTAGTTGCATACTGGGGAAAAAAAAAAGACTTTTCTGTACTTTTCCAGCTTTTTTGTTATCCAGCTCTCTGAAATATTGTTTAAATACTGTCCATATATTGCCTTTGTACTCTGAGGACATGAATTGCTACATTTCCCTAGCAACTGTTTGCAAGCAGATTTGGGACATGCCTTTTGTCAGGTGCAGCTACCAGTTTAATGGCACTCCATGTTATGGCACACAACCAGAAGAGTTAGTTACTGTCTACAAATCACAAAATGCAGTTGTCTTTATTTTCACTATATGTGTATTCAACTGGCAGAAATTGCACTAAAACGTGAAGGTTTTTCCAAATTTTAATATGATTCATAGGTAAAAAAATGCTCTTCTCCTAACCTTTTCTGAAAGGTAAAGAATTACCCAAAACTGCATTGTTAGCTTTTAGATGAAAAACAATATCAGTTTCTCATAGCTGCATAAAGTGTATTTTTCAGTAGCTAAATAGACAAATCAGAAAGAAAACAAAAGTGATCCTGAAAGAATGGTAACAGAGATGCATAGAAGCTGAAGTCTTAGCTTGGTATGCCAATAATACTGTGAGTTTGGCAGGAATATAACCAGTGATATGTATTTAACGTGTTAACAGCATTTTCAACTGGAATATTTCAGATATCTTGTTTTCTTTCTAAATGCTTTTGCAAATACTGTTAGCACAACTTGTAAATCAGTCAGTGGTTTTCACAAGTATTTTCATCACTTACAAGAGAGGTATTCTCAGTGCTTGATAACTCAGATGAGGCTGAGTGGCATGTAATTGCTTCTTTGTCAACTGAAGTAATTCAGCTGTAATAACAGCCTCCAGCATAAAATCATCATCTTTTCTGAACAGGGCTTTTTTTTTCCCCAAATTCCTTGTTCTCCTAAATGAAGAATGGAATTCATACACACCTAGCATGGCCATAGGCAAATAAAAGCAAAATTTCTGAAGCCAAGATGTTTTCTGTTAAATATCTCTACTGTACAGCATTAGTTTGGACATTTGGGATTGTCTAAATTGGAACTAAATCTTTTAATCTATGGAGTGTTACAATACAGATGAATATATTAAAAACTGCAATCACTGAAGTCTTAAAATAATGGGGGTAAATGTCATGAGATCAGAAATAAAATTAATATTCTGATGCCACTGGTGAGAATTTCTTTGCAATACATTATAGCAGATAATTATTTATTGCCAAATGAAGATGCAAAATAAATTATCTTTTTCAGCACCCTTTCTCATACTGACGGAATCATTATGTTTTGTGTCAGACTTGGAATGGGAGAATGGTTTTGATTCCTTTCTCATGTTTTCTGCACACAGTCAAGTTTTGTCACTACTCCTTGACACAGCTGAGGCTCCACTATTTATCTTATGTCTCAAATTCTTTTAGCCTTCATTATTTCATCATACTCTCAGGACTCCTCAGGTGTTGCATCATTCCATATAGTTCGGTCAAACCATAGCCTCAGAATTAACCTTTTGATCAGGTGTCATTTTGCTTTTGAATTCCTCCAAGGGTTCAACTTGACCAGTACATGCTATCGTTTGTTCTCTTTTGGAAACACTCCTTATTTGACAGCTCCCCTCTGTGTTTTCATTCTTTTCTCTTATTTTCTATCATCTCATCAGGATTTCCAGCCTGAATGACCAATTTATGATACTGTTATAAAACTGCTGTGGTTGCCTCTGCGTATTGTCCGTTTTATCACCTCTCCTGGGTTCAGCAGTAGCAGTCATTTTTCTCCTTCTTAGTAGGTGGTGCACTGCTGTGTTTTTGACTCTCAGCCTGAGAACAGCAGTGATAACACCAATGTTTTTGGTTGTTGCTCAGTAATGTTTACTCTGACCAAGGACTTTCTGAGTCTCATGCTCTGCCAGGGAGGAGGGGAAGCCAGGAGGAAGCAGAGACAGAACACCTGACCCAAACTAGCCAAAGCAGTGCTCCATACCACAGCACATCATGCCCACTATATAAAATGGGGGCAGGTACCCAGAAGGGCTAGATCACTGCTTGGATGGGGCTGGGTATCGGTCGGCGGGTGGTGAGCGGTTGTATTTTCTTTCCTTGTTATTTCCCTTATCGTTATTATTATTGGTGGAAGCCGCAGTGTTTTGTGTTATACCTTAGTTACTGGACTGTTCTTATCTCCACACGTGGGAGTTGCATTCTTTGGATTCTCACCCCCACCCCTCTGGGAGTAGGGGGAATAAGGAGGGGAGTGAGCGAGCCACTGTGTGGTTCTGGGTTGCCGGCTGGGCTTAAGCCACGACATCCCCAAAGAAGCGCTTTCTTGGGACTGAACACAGGATGTCATATATTGCATTAGATACTACCAAGGAAATGAACTTCACCCTAAATTCTTACTTTGAAGTATGTATTTGTAGTTGGAAGCCTACATGTATTTGAATGATTTCCTACTGAATGCCACACCCATTTCCCAAAATGAATAGAAAATCAAAGGAGCTGGTTAAGAACAGTGCACAAGAAATTGTAGTTATAACTGTTACAGCCATGTCTTAAAATTATGGCACCATCCAGGTTAGTAAAATACGTTTGCTGCCTTAGATTCAAGAGGAAAACACAGCCATCTTCGCAAAAAGGCGGTAAGGAGTTCAGAAATCTCTCAATATTATGAGTAAATGAGGATGATCTCATTCCATAATTTCCCTTAGAACTGCAGTTGGTTTATTTTATCCTGTGTATCACAAGTACACCACAACTCAAGGGACCTGAAAGAATCTTTTTCAAAGAGATTTTTTTCTTGTACATGCAGCAGTTTATGCATAGCTTGTGGTCAGATGATTTATAGGAAGCTGTGCACTATTCTCCACTTGTCTATGCAGAAGACAACATATGCCAATACATTTCCATTTCTTCTTATCAACAGAGACCTACCACAATTAGGGAATTGACTGTGGAAATGGATCTGAACTAGAAAACCTAATGAAACCAAAATAGCAGAAATAGATCAGAAAGATTGCACACAGTGCTGTTACCTTAGCAGCACTTCAAAGAGAAAAAATAACAGTAACCTAGGAAAAGATTCATATTTTGTCCATTCCTCACTTGTGCCACAGTGCACTCCAAGCAGCACTAAGCAGCTGCGCAAGCAGATAGCTTTTTACTTCATTGAGTTACCTGAACTCTCCACAGTCTCTGCTTGTGCCTTCCCCTTTTCATACAGATATCTTGAAGTCTTACAGAAAATGCAGGGCATGTTTAGAGGCAGGGAGAGACTCTAATAGGAGCCACTTTGTCATAAGTTTATTTGTGGAAAAGAACCTTGGTGCTACTATGGGCTTCTCCAGTGGAGGCCTTTTATATCTAGTAGTTTCCCAAAATACAGGTTTTGAGAGCTGACTGTCCTGGTTCCTAAGATTTTATGAGAGGACCTGTATGTGTGCTGCAGATAAGAGAACAAATACTTTACACAGTGCAAAGAGTTAAGAGGAATTTCAGCATTTGTTTTGGTTTTATCTAATTCTTTGAGGTTCACAGAAAACCCACCGTGCTTTGTACACTGCTGACCTGTGATAAGTACTGAACATCTGATTTGCCTCCATATTTCTGTGGATGGAAATAGCTTTTTCCATTACAAATCAAAGCAACCCCTATTGTGGATTGCAAATCCATATTTCACTGTACTTCCTATCTTTGCACCTAATTATTTCATTCCCTCTCATCTGTATTTTGCCTCATTAAATATTCTTCAGTGACTTGATCATTCTCCTCCTTTGTATTACATGGCAAAAAGAAATATCCAGTGACATAGCACCGACAACTTTCTGTAGAACATAGGCTGATATCTGCTGTTACATGTAACTATCTGTACATTAGTGTTGGCTTGACTTTCATATGCTTTCAATTTAATGACACTTTGCCATTCTTTTTTAAAGGAGGCAGGGAGTGAAATGAAAGAAAAGAACTGACACAACTGAATAAAAACTGTGTGAATATAGTGATTTTGTATAATGGAAAAAAAGCTCCAGGTTTATGCATATTCTCAGTAGGAAAGCTTTCTATTTTCCTGATTGTCATGCTTCCAGCGCTGCCTTATCAAAATGGACTGTGTTGTAACCAATAAAGCGGAAAAATTCATAACACACAGGATGTCTGTCGGTATCCCTTTATACTCAGTAAGTGCGTGTCCTTTGGCTAATAGGGTCAGCATTTAGACTGTGACAATTCTATAGTCCTTTTTCATTACAAATATGTCTCTGTGATTTGAACACGTCAGCACATTTGTCTTTTTTTTTTTTTTCAATCTAAAATTTCAGGAGAAACATGTTCTGTTCAGATGAATGAGTGTCTAGACAGACCCTGTTGGAACGGAGGAACCTGTGAAGAGGACATAAATGGCTTCAAATGCAGTTGCCCCTTTGGTAAGCATTTATAGTTTCTATACAGTTGCTAGTTTGGTATCATGTATGAGTTCTACATTTGTTACTCAGGTGCTATAATGTCTTGCATGATGACAGCATTTTGCTTACATTTTGAAAGATAAAGAGCTAGTTATTTAGACTATTATAGGAGCATTTTCTCAGCAAGTGTCCATGACAATTTCTCTGTGTCTGATTTTTGTAATAGTAGGTTACTTTGATCAAAACATGCGTTTAGTACTGGAACGTACTGGAACATACTAGTGAAGGAATGACAGAACTGGAGATTTCAAATTATTTAGTGTGTATTGGTAGGTTTTAGCCAGCAAAACATGTCAAAATTGAGCAAACATCCAAAATCCTAGTCTTTGGAATCCTGTTATGCTGGCCACATTGCTCACATCTAAAAGATTAGACATTGTTCTAAAGTATGTATGACCTCATTCTGTTGCCTGAGTATGTGCGCTTTGTGTCAGGTGAATTGCCCTTCAGTATCCAAGGTACTACATGAGTCTAAAAGATACGGTACAAGATATAAGGGGCATCCAAGGTGGATCAGGCCAAGGTGGCAACTGAACTAAGCACATAATGTAAGAAGACACAGCAAAATAGAGGGAGAAAGAAATACAGTATTGAATATTTTGTTTTGCTAATTATATATGCACTGTAAAATTTGGAATTTTGTACATTACTGTAGGATGACTAAGAAAACATAGAAAAGTGTGGGTTAGAAATTCCTTAGAATCTAATTACAGCCAATGGGGTAGACATCCAGCAACTGGTAAGTTAATTCATAAGTATTGGTAAGAAATTACTGATAAATTCTAAGAAGGTTTTTGGTTCTGACATGTGCATTTATAAACTCATTGTTACTATGGAAATAAGGTCAGAAGAACGAATTCTGCACATCTGTCGTCTAAGAAAGCATACAGTATTTGGCTGTTTAGAAGAGAAACTGATAGTGATCAATAAAACCTGGGAATGTCAGAGTACTAAAACACAAGTCTCCAACCTTCCTTCTGAAGCAAATAAACTGATTTTAAGTGGACTTTCAAGTACTTAATATCAAGAGATCCTTAAAATTTGTAAGGGTAGTATCCTGCTGAGTTGGCAACTGAAGACAATACTGAGTTATATCTTCAAAGGTAAGATGATGTTTATTGCTTCATTGGGACATATTTAAGCATGTGCTCAAGTATTTTATTTGATGTTTATTGCTTCATTGGGACGTATTTAAGCATGTGTTCAAGTATTTTATTTGAGGCGGGTAGACACAAGGTGTGTAGCTAAACAGAAAAAAAATATTATTGTGATATGGAGTTTCTCGCATTCATTGCATTGCTTTGCTGTCCCTTGTTTAACTGTCGTTGGTGTTCATTAACATTCTCATTTACAGTGGATTTTAGAGAGAAGCATCCTGCACATCCTTCCACAGATCTGAAAAGAGATCTTATTTACACTGCAGAATGTCTGTCAGTGCTAGGAAAGAAAATTGTTGTGATACATTTGTGCTTCTTTCTTTAAGGTCAGTCAGTCTGTAGACAGGCCTTATCCAGTTAATTTTTATTATTATTCTCAGAGTGTCTTATGTGCATGTATGGTTTGAGTGCCTGTAACTACTCATTCCTTCATGTTATGCCTCTGAGGGTAATCCAGGTATTCATCTGGAACAGTGAGGTTTTATAATGGAACATATAAACTAGAAACTATGAGTTTCATTCTGTTGACTCTACCATAACGCTGTGCATAGCAGTGGCTATTCATCACCATCAGTCAAAGGATCAAGTAACTGTCCTGAGTTCAGTAGTAGTAGTCATTTTTCTCCTTCTTAGTAGTTGGTGCACTGCTGTGTTTTTGACACTCAGCCTGAGAACAATGCTGATAACACTGATGTTTTGAGTTGTCGCTCAGTAATGTTAAGTCTGACCAAGGACTTTCTGAGTCTCATGCTCTGCCGGGGAGAAGGGGAAGCTGGGAGGAAGCAGAGACAGGACACCTGACCCAAACTGACCAAAGAGGTATTCCATGCCGTAGCCCGTCATGCCCAGTATATAAACTGGGAGCAGTTACCTGGAAGCGCTAGATCACTGCTCGGGTTGGGCTAGTATCGGTCGATGGGTGGTGAGCAGTTGTATTCTCTCCCCTTGTTATTTCTCTTATCATTATTATTATTGGTGGTAGTAGCAGTGGTTTGTATTATACCTTAGTTACTGGACTGTTCTTATCTCAACCTGTGGGAGTTACATTCTTTGGACTCTCTTCCCCATCCCTCCAGGAGAAGAGGAAGGAAGGGAGGGAAGTGAGCAATAGGCTGCGTGGTTTTGAGTTGCCGGCTGGGCTTAAACCATAACAGTAACTCATGGTGGACCAGCAGTTATCTGTCAAAACAATCAGTTAATTTCTAAAAGAGTTAGGATTTTCTGTATTACTATATGCAGCTACATTACTAATGCAATGGCGAGCTGAATTAGAGAGAGGGGAAATGTTGTGGTGATGTGCATACCTAACAATGTGCTGAAAAAAAGGAGAATTTTAATCTAAATGTGATACAGATTTCCTTTGTGCCCTTGGGTAAATTAATTAATATCCCAGTTCATATTCTCTAGGTGAAATTTTAGATAAACAAATGTAACCATCTCACAAAGATTGTGATTAAACAGATAATGTCTGTAAATTACCTGAAAACAAAAGTTGCTATGTTACTGGATATTTTTACAAGCTAGCTTGGGTCTAACAAAAGCATCACTTCAAAAGATAAGACAGTTAACTCTGTCTAATTCTTAAGTGAAAAAAGACAATTCATGCTTTCATTGACAAGCAGTGTCATATAGGATTTCTGAAAAGAAAATAGGTTTTGCTTATCAGAGGTTCTGTAGTTGCTGGCCTTTAGCAGGTAAGTAACAACAAATAAATAATAAAAACATTGAATAATTCACATGTATTCAGTAACAGGATGAAAGGGAGTGCAGAGAATTTGGTTATGCCCCAGTGATCAAGTTCTTGTAAATAGCAGTACTTGCATCTGCAACTGTTTGTCTGACTAGATCACTAGTAAATTGCTTTTCACTGCCTGTTTTCCTTTGGAATACATTTTAATTCATTAGATAGGTGGCTGTTACCTCTCCACTCTTCTGCTTTGCTTGCTGTTGTCTGAAAAAGTCTCTAGCTGCATCTTATTTTTAGGTGCATTGTGATGTGTTCCCAAATTTGACTTTTCAATATTTCCAAATAGCTACAAATAATAAACCTAAAGAGCTTTCCTCTATATACAGTAGAAGTTAAATTTCTTTACGCTTTTTTTTTTCTCTTTTTTTAAATTATTATTTTACAAGGAATTATAACTCTATTTTATCGGATACAGCTTCAGATACCTTTGCTAGGCAAGAAATATGTCAGTAGCTCCTCTTACACAAGATACATAGTCTTGTATCTGGAAGTGCGTAATTGCTCCAACAAGAATGCAAACATGATGGATTAAAGGCTCGATTCTTCCCTGTACTGTTTGGGGTAGACATTTGGTTGGGTCTGAAGAAAGCAAGATAATTAACCTGATTAAGAACCAAGGATCATTAACTCAACAAGAAAGCCACGCTGATAGTTAACGCTGCTTCTCATACTGAAGTAAGCTCTTTCAGGTACTGTCTCTTTATGTAGTACTATAATTACGAAGTGCAGAGCTACTAACACATTGCCATTGGCTGGAGTTAGGAGTGTTACACTGACAGAGAAGCTTTATAGACTGATCAAACTGTTTTTGACTGGGGCTCGTGGTCTTGCATTTTTATCTTATTTAAAGAAGAGTTTGAAGTGGGAAATGCGTGTAAAATGAACAGAGGGGCCTCTGCTTTACCAGGGCGATCGGCCAGCGGACCAAGCTCCAGTCTGTCGTGTTTATGTCTGTATGAACTTTCCAAGACAGAATCTATATTTAGAAATTGTCATAAATGCACTTGTGAAGATCTCGGTATTTTCTCCACTGGAAATTCCAAAGTTACTGGTTTTTTCCATCACCAGTAGTCACTGTGTTAACAGAAACCAAGGCACACTAGCATTGCACACCTCTGTAATTAGTGTATAGAAAATACTGAACCCATTCCGTTTCAGGCAGCCAAATGAGAATTTTCTTACAGTACTGATGTCCTTCAATGTATTAAATATGTGTATATTATGCTTCAAAAGACAGAACTGTGTGAATTTAACACCACTTTTCAGTAAGAGCACAGATTTTTTTTCCTTTTGAGAAAAATTTAAAAAATTGATCTAAAAATAGATACATTAAAGTTTTAGCTAAGCATAGGAAATATGTTTCCTATTTTTTGAATGATCTATGATACTGCTATAATTTTTAATTACTCTATGGAATATTGGTGAAAAACCTTATTTGCATCAGTCACAAAAATAAGAGACCTTGATGCCATGCAAAATTGAAAGCATGTTCTTCATTTCTGTCACTACTAAATAAATCATAAATCAACAGGAAACTTCAATAGGAAGCTTCCAACATAAAATCTAATTGCTAGGATATTTGTGCTATTAATGAGCATTAAAACAACAGTGAGTAATAGCCAAATTATCATTATTTATCTAAAACAAAATAATTTTTTAAGAGCTATTGTTTTTTCAAGAGTAGTAAGATACACATCACAAAAAATTAAATGTAGCTGTGGAAAACAATTTACCACATAATAATATTGAAGTACGTAAGACACATTGATAAATTTAAAGCATTACAGTAATGATTAAATTAAAAATGTTAAAATATGCATCTTATTCTTAGAGATTCAATTCTTCTCTCTTTAAGGCAAAAATTCCTGTTACTGAAATTTGAAATCTTCACTATTTTTACTGAATTCTTACTTTACTGATTCACATTTTGTATCTCATTTATGCAGAAAACATTGTCTCTAAAATATGAGTAGGTGCATCTTCTCTATCTAAGTTGCAGGAAAATAGAAAGTAAAATTACTTCTGAAAACTTTGCTGAACCTATTAGCTGAACCTCAGTATTAATCCTTCTGATGTCTCAAGAGATTAGCCTAGCTGGACTCACTGATCATCAAAAAAGTTCTGCAGTAACAACAGTAGCACAAATACTGAAATACTACTTTGACTCATTGGTAGCTCATAAAGTACCTCTTTTGTGAAGTCATATTTTAAACCTCATACAAAAGCACAAAATCACATTTATCCTCAAACCTTTTTTTTAAAAAAGGCATCTTTGAAAAATTCGGTTTTTCAAAAGATAAATATTTGTTAGGATGGACTTGTTCTCCTCAGCTATACAAATTCAGCCTCACTCTTTTAATGTAGGAAATAAACTGCATAGTAAGAGGAAAATTAGCCGATCTGTCATTATATCTGTTCTATCTCAGTTGAAACAAGGCAAATGTGTAAGTCTGCACATATGAAGGCTATCTAGTAAAGTATGATGAACATCCTTTGTGATGTTTTAGCCATTTGTGATGCTAAAACAACAAAGTATCACTACCTTGAAATTTCTAGTAACTTATGTATACTGTTATACCATATGAAATCCCTTTGTTGTTTTCCACTGAGCATAAAATGTTAATATAAACATGTTCAATATATTCTTAGAAGAAGAACCTTGATGGGATACACGAACAATTTTGAAAGTGAAGGAAGGAGATTTAATAAAATGTATTCTTTTTGAATATAAATGTCTGCAAGACCTTCAATAATTTGTACTGAATGTTTACATGTTTCTAAAGTAGGATGTAGCTGGAATAAATGCACATAGACCACAAACTGTCGAAATATTTAATGTGTAAGAATTCAGTACTGGGTAATAGAGAAGTGTGTAAATAGCTGAACTCTTACTCTTGGAAAACTGCAATTTGGAGAAATTATGCTAGAGTCGTTTTTCATCCGCCTATCCAGTGTCAAAAATGAAACTGACTTAGTAGGGTTAAACATGACAGCAAACTCCTTTTTCATTCCAGAAAGAAACCTCGCAGTTTAGAAACTTTGAGAACACCGGTAAGGAAATTCTTCATCTATACAAGCTGAAAGGAAGCATGGCCTGAGGGCTAAAGCAATGAATTTTGATTTAGGAAACCTGCTTCAAGTTCTACATTGCTCCAAAGTGAATTTTTACACAGTACATTTAATACCGCAAGTTAGTAAAAGAATTGATTCTGCTAGTACAAACTGCAGAACCATGGTGGTGGCAGAAACTTTTGACCTGAGGTTTCTGATCACTGGTTTCTGCTCATCCAAATCTGAATTCTGATTCTAATTTGCATCTGGATCCTTAGTGCCAGTTCAAGTGTGAATTCTGTAGACAGCTACCCAGATCTATGCCAAATACTTCTGTATCCCACACAGACAATAAAAAATGACAAAAAATAATGACGGCTTTTAATTTTAGTTTCAGACTTACATGCACAGTCTCACCATCCTTGAGAAGCAAGGTTGCTCCTCCTTGCTAAGAAAACAGAAAAAACATATGCATTTAGAAAAACTAAAATATACACATTTAACTTGTTCCAACAGTTCCATGTCCTTTATATGCTGAGGACACAAGAACTGGACACAGTACTCCAAGTGAGGACTCACAGGAGCAGAGGAGAGGGGCAGGATCACCTCTTTTGACTTGCTGGTCACACTCCTTTTGATGCAGCCCAGGATATGATTGATTTTTTGGGCTGAGAGAGCACACTGCCATCTAATATTCATTTTCTCATCGACCAACACCCTAAATCCTTCTCCACAGGACTGCCCTGAATCTCTTCTCTGCCCAACCTGTAGCTGTGCCTGGGATTGCTCTGACCCAGGTGTAGGACCTTGCACTTGGCATGGTTAAACTTCATCAAATTGGCATCAGCCCACCTCACAAGCATGTCAAGGTCCCACTGGATGGCATTCCTTCCCTCCAACATATCAACTGAACCACACAGCTTGGTGTCATTGGCAAACTTGCTGAGGGTGCACTCAATCTCACTGTCCATGTCACCGACAAAGATGTTGAACAAGACTGCTCCCAACACCGATCTCTGAGGGAAACCACTCGTTACTGATCTCCAGCCAAACATTGAGCCATTGAGCACTACTCTTTGTGTGTGGCCATCCAGCCAGTTCTTTACCCACCGATTGGTCCACCTATCAAATTGACGTCTTTCCAATTTAGAGACAAGGATATCATGTGGGACAGTGTCGAACACTTTGCACAGGTCCAGGTAGATGACATCAACTGCTCCACCCCTGTCCATCACTTCTGTAGCCCCATCATAGAAGGCCACCAGATTGGTCAAGCAGGATTTTCCGTCAGTGAAACCATGCTGGTTTGTCAGCCTTGTTGTTTTTCATGTGCCTCAGCATGCCTTCCAGAAGAATCCGCTCCAAGATTTTGCCAGGCAGAGGGGTGAGGCTGACTGATCTGTAATTTCCCAGGTCATCCATTTTCCCTTTCTTGAAAATGGGGGCTATATTTCCCCTTTTTCCAGTCATAGGGAACTTCACCTGAGTGCCATGATTTTTCCAATATGATGGACAGTGGGTTAGCAACTTCATTTGCCAGCTCCTTCAGGACCCATGGATGGATTTCATCAGGTCCTATGGACTTGTGGACATTCAGATTCTTAAGATGGTCTCGAACCTTATCCTCTCCTGGATTGGGCCCATGGTCTTCATTCTCACAGTCACTGCATCTGCTTTCCAAGACTTGGGTGGCATGGTCAGAGCGTTTTCCGGTGAAGACTGAGGCAAAGAAGTCTTTAAGAACCTCAGCCTTCTCCAAATCCAGGTTAGCCAGTTCTCCCGATAGCTTCTGGAGAGGGCCCATGTTGTCCCTAGCCTGTCTTTTATTTTGCAGTGTACCTGTAGAATCCCTTCCTGTTATCTTTAACATCCCTAGCCAAGCTTAATTCTAAGCAGGCCTTAGCTTTCCTAACCTGATCCCTAACTTTCCAGACAACATCCCTGTTTTCTTCCCGGGCCACCTGTCCTTGCTTCCACCTTTTATAAGCCTCTTTTTTCCTTCGAATTTTCCTCAGCAGCTCCTTATCCATCCAAGGAGGTCTCCTGGCCCTCCTACAGCACTTGCTTCTATTAGGGATGTATCGCTTCTGAGCTTGCAGCCGGTGATCCTTGAATATCAACCAACAGTCTTGGGTTCACCTTCACTCTAGGGCTATATCCCATGGAACCTTACTGAGCAGGTTCCAGAAGAGGCCAAAGTCTGTTATGTTGAAGTCCCGGGCAGTAAGCTAGCTGCACACTCTTCTCACTGTCCTGAGGATCTCAAATTTGACCTTCCCATGATTGCTGCAACCAAGGCTGCCCTGGTGCATCACATTTCCAGCCAGCCCTTCCCTGTTGGTGAGGACGAGGTCAAGCATGGCACCTCTCCTTGTTGGCTCCTCTATTACTTGCAGAAGAAAGTTGTCTTCCACACAATCAAGGAACTTCCTGGATTGTTTGTGCCGGGCCATACCATCCCTCCAACAGATATCAGGGTGGTTGGAGTCCCCCATGAGAACAAGGGCCTGCGAGCATGAGGCTGTTCCTATCTGCCTATAGAGCACTTCATCCACAGAGTCCTCTTGGTCAAGAGGTCTGTAACAGATCCCCACAATAATGTCTCCCATCGTTGGTCTCCCTTTAACCCTCACCTACAAACTCCCTATTGACTGTTCTCCTGTCCACAGACAGAGTTCCATACTCTCCAGCCTATCCCTATCAACTCCCCCGCCTCGCCTACCAGGCCTGTCTTTCCTAAAGAGCCTGTAACCTTCCATTCCAACACACCAGTCATAGGAGCCATCCTGCCATGTTTCTGTGATGCCTATGATATCATACGCCCGTAGATATGCACACATCTCTAATTCCTCTTGTTTGTTCCCCATACTCCAGGCATTTGTATAGAAGCATCTGAGCCAAGCTCCAAATGAAACCTGCTCATTGGCTGGAGCAGTTGGAATATCTCCTCATTGCTCCGAGCATTTATTATAGGTGCTTGTAACTGTCTGGGTGTGTTGGGATGGAACGGTGCCCCCCTCCCTCAACACATCTAGTTTAAAGTATCCTTGACCAGTCTGGCAAACCTCCTACCAAAACCACTCTTCCCCTTCTTTGTCAGACCAGCACCATGAGCCCCCAGTAGACCTGGTCTACTAAATTGAGTCCCATGTTCTAGATACCCAAACCCCTGACGATGGCACCACCCTTCTAACCGTTTATTAACCTGGCCAATCCTCCTAGCCTTTTTAATGTCCTCCCCTGTATCCTGAAAAATTGATGAAAAGAAAATCTGAGCTCCAGAGCCCCTAACCACCTCTCGCAGGGCCCTGTAGTCCTTCTAATTCACATAAATATATATCAACGTTTCTTGAAACCTGACATAACCAGTGTCTTAACTTTTAAAAATACATATCTAGAGAAAACTTTTGCCTTTTACTCGTTTGGGTTTGGTTCTTACCAGATATTTTTTCAGTGAGCTGTTATTTTTAATTTTTTTTAAATTTCCCTCTACTTGATTCTAATTTCATATCACAGTGTAAGAACTCCATCCATGAAAAGGTATATGTTACTTTAAGTAATGCACTCTTCTGGGACTCTGCTGTTGTGACAGAGTCAGGAATAAAAGAGTGAAGTTGAGACTGGGAAAAAGTGGGGAGAGGGTTAGGTGGAAGATGTTTTCTTTTTCTTTTTTTTTTTTTTGGCATTGCTTGTCATCTACTTTTAATTTGCAATACATTAAATTAATTTTCTCAAAGTTGAGTCTGTTGGCCCATGAGGCTCACTGGTAAGTGATCTCCATGTCTTTATCCCAACCCAAGAAATTTTTCATCTTACTGTCTACCCCTGTCCTCTTGAGGGGTGCAAGTGGGTGGAGGTCTGACACTCATCCAGGGTGAACCCACCACACACCTGCAAGCACCAGTCCTGGGGAAATCAGGAACCTTCAGTATTTTAACCTTCTCAAGTATGTTTTGCACCTAAGAGCAAAGTTTCTAAGAAAAAATTTCTAAAATATTTAAATCTAGGTTATCCAGTATTAAAATTAACATGAATTCTGTTTAGGATTCTCGTAATTAAGGTGAAAGCATCGTAACAATAAGCCCTATAAATGGGGTGGAAAGGCTCTAGACAAACCTGCTCAGTACTTTTACAGCAACAAGTGCTGCAGCTATGGCAGATATGCCTGGGAGATGGCACTGGAAAAGCAAGTAATTCTGATAAGTGTAAAATCTGTGTTCCAACACAGCAAGTCTTCCATTGTTAAATAATACCTTCTGGAAAGATGTTTTTCATCAGTTCTGTACGAAGAAACTCCTGCCTCTTTCACTAGGGCTGAGAAAGCCTCCAGCCAGGACTAAAAGTGCTAAGGAAAAAATGATAGGCACTAGCAATATGTCTCTTTCCATCATTCACCATCCGTATGTGACCTTTTTCATCAGAAACATAAGGACGGGTCAGTATTGATTAATTTTTCATTACTTTTAATTCAGCATAATGGAAGCACAACATAATACTATCTTCATCAATGGAAGGATTGGCAGAGGAAATTTCAATGGTGATATATACGCAGCTAGCACATGATATATTATTTAATATGTGATATTGGAGCTAACATGTTGTTGGCTTCATACAGAGTGGATGTAATTCTTCAGAGTCTGTCGAGAAAACTGAAGGGCAGATGACTGATGAGGAAGCCATAAAGGATAATATTTGAACTTATGTTGTGTTTCAAGATTTGCTAAGATTAATGTGTTCATAAGACATTTTAGCCATCAGTGAATCAGCATTTTTAACAGAAAAAAAATGTCAGTGGAAAGTGTTAGATCTGCTCTTGTTCCAAAAAATAATACACACACTTTCAAAATCCATTGATTCATTGCCTGTAAATTTTGCTGCCTCATAGCTTCACTGTACATCCTCCTTCTTTAATGTGGCACAGACTTCAGAATGTTTTTATTTGGCTCTAATGTATTTATTGCTCACTGAAACACAATATTTGTGTGTGTTGGTTTTGCTTTGTTTTGTTTTGGTTTGGTTTTGAGTTTGATTTACATTTGTTGCTTCAGGTTGTTTTCTGACTATGTGCCACTTTTTGTCCTTCCCATTCTGCTACCAGTGTTATTTAACACTTCTTCTGTTTGATTATAA
This sequence comes from Ara ararauna, assembly GCA_028858755.1. NCBI lineage: Eukaryota > Metazoa > Chordata > Aves > Psittaciformes > Psittacidae > Ara > Ara ararauna. Next base: position 42,838,710 of record CM054379.1, on the reverse strand, counting down.
TATTTAGAAACTCTTATTTGTTGCTTAAACAGACTAATTAAACTTCTATTTCTTGCAGGCAGGCTGGGCAGCAAGCTTGGTTTTTTTTTTTTTTTTCACTTTATTACCTGAGTATTTGTGTTCTTTTTCTGATTAACTTGGTAGTTATTTTGTTATTTAAATAAATTAAGCAGTTCAAAGTTTGGGGGACTGTTTATACATGTTTTCTTCTTCCTTTATGTGCTGTAGGTAAAACACTGTCTAGAATGTCATGATAGTCTTTTACAGAATCTGGGACTAAGTCTTTTGCTCGCCTTTCTCTTGTAATCTTTTAGTTAGGTGAGTGTAGGAGTAAAATGGAAGTTTTCATTTTTGTATGTTTCAGTGTAGATGAATATGCCAGTAGTTATTTCCTTGCATCTCAAAAGTTCTTAATGTAGCATCTTGTTTTGGGAAAAATAAAACCATGAATGACTTGAGGAAGATGAATTTATTGAAATAACATAAAGTCTAAGCGTCAGCTAAATAAAATTGTAGCAACAGAAAGATTTCTAACCCAGCTGTTTCCATGACAACTTCCCTTCTCAGAGTTTCAAAAACCATTCCTGCATTACTCCTGTGCATCTCATAATTTTCATTGTACCTTATTTGAATAGATATTTCTATTTTATTCCTTATAAAAAAGTCAAGTGAAATACATGATAGAAGATACTGCTTTATTTGTGTTGTAATAGTGTCCTTGATGCCTGATTTATGTTGGGTACAATTATGCAATGTGCTTTAGGTATGTGTTTTCCATTTACAATAGCATAGGCATTAATCTGATACAAAAAAGTTCAGTGTTTGTTTCCTAAATGGAATCATCATTGTTGTGAACAAGATAGAAAATGGTTGGATGTATTAAGTATTGCTTTTCCCATTTTGTGGTTTGAGGGAAAATATGAACACAGGGGAAATAGATGAAAAATTTTGTTACAGTACAAGTCTCTTGTGTGGAACTTAAACTGAGAGAGTTTAGATTTAGAAAATAAAAGTTTTAGACAGCTGAAGGTAGATGAAATTAGATGAATCCCAGCAGAAGTGATTTTCTCTGTGACGAGAGACACTGCAATAGAAGTGGACAGAGGTCTTCTTAGCCTTATTCTGACAACTTTCTTCCTTGTTAACAATTGAATTCTGGGGATGGGGTTATTTTTTTTTTTTATTCACAGAGTTTTCATCATTGTTATTCTAGTTACAGCTTCAAGGTTCCCAAAAGGGTTCATAGAATCATAGAATAGTTAGGGTTGGAAAGGACCTTAAGACCGTCTAGCTCCAACCCACCTGCCAGGGGCAGGGACACATCACACCAAACCATGCCACCCAAGGCTATGTCCAACCTGGCCTTGAACACCACCAGCGATGGAGCATTCACAACTTCACGGGGCAACGCATTCCAGTGCCTCACCACCCTCACAGTAAAGAATTTCTTCCTCATATCCAATCTAAACTTCCCCTGTTTAAGTTTGAACCCGTTGCCCCTAGTCCTATCACTACAGTCCCTCATGAAGAGTCCCTCCTCAGCATCCCTTGTTGGCCCCCTTCAGATACTGGAAGGCTGCTATGAGGTCTCCATGCCGCCTTCTCTTCTGCAGGATGAACAACCCCAACTTTCTCAGCCTATCTTCATACGGGAGGTGCTCCAGTCCCCTGATCATCCTCGTGGCCCTCCTCTGGACTTATTCCAACAGTTCCATGCCCTTTTTATGTTGAGGACACCACAACTGTACACAGTACTCCAAGTGAGGTCTCACAAGAGCAGAGTAGAGGGGCAGAATCACCTCCCTCGCCCTGCTGATCACACAACTTTTGATGCAGCCCAGGATATGGTTGGCTTTGTGGGCTGCAAGCGCGCACTGCCAGCTCATGTTCATTTTTTCATCGACTAACACCCCCAAGTCCTTCACGGCAGGGCTGCTCTGAATCTCTTCTCTGCCCAACCTGCAGCTGTGCCTGGGATTGCTCAGAACCAGCTGTAGGACCTTGCACTTGGCATGGTTAAACTTCATCAGGTTGTCATCAGCCCACCTCACAAGCGTGTCAAGGTCCCTCCGGATGGCATTCCTTCCCTCCAACATATCAACCGAACCACACAGCTTGGTGTCATTGGCAAACTTCCTGAGGGTGCACTCAATCCCACTGTTTACGTCTCAAACAAAGATGTTGAACAAGACTGGTCCCAACACTGATCCCTGAGGAACACCACTCGTTACTGGTCTCCAGCTGGACACTGAGCCATTGAGCACTCCTCTTTGTGTGCAGCCATACAGCCAGTTCTTTATCCACCCAGTGGTCCACTTATCAAATTGTTGCCTCTCCAACTTAGAGACAAGGATGTCATGTGAGACAGTGTCAAATGCTTTGCACAAGTCCAGGTAGATGACATCAACTGCTCCACCCCTGTCCATCACTTCTGTAGCCCCATCATAGAAGGCCACCAGATTGGTCAGGCAGGATTTCCCTTTAGTGAAGCCATGCTGGCTTGTCACCAAAAACCTTGTTGTTTTTCATGTGCCTTAGCATGCCTTCCAGGAGAATCTGCTCCAAGATTTTCGCAGGCACAGGGGTGAGGCTGACTGGTCTGTAGTTCCCCAGGTCATCCATTTTCCCCTTGAAAATGGGGGTTATTTCCCTTTTTCCAGTCATCGGGAACTTCACCTGAGTGCCATGATTTTTCCAATATGATGGACAGTGGCTTAGCAACTTCATTTGCCAGCTCCTTCAAGACCCGTGGATGGATTTCATCAGGTCCTATGGACTTGTGGACATTCAGGTTCTTAAGATGGTCTTGAACCAGATCCTCTCCTGGAGTGGGCCCATGGTCTTCATTCTCACAGTCCCTGCGTCTGCCTTCCAAGACTTGGGTGGTATGGTCAGAGCATTTTCCAGTGAAGACTGAGGCAAAGAAGAACCTTAGCCTTCTCCAAATCTAGGGTAGCCAGTTCTCCCGATAGCTTTCAGAGGGGGCTTATGTTGTCCCTAGTCTGTCTTTTATTTGCAATGTGCTTTAATAAAGTACATTTTTTTTTTATAATCAACTCATTGAACCTGACAAGTGGAAAATATATATATATATTACAACTTAATGTGGATCATCAAAGAAAAATGTGGTAAGTTAAGTGCAGCAGGACGGTAAGAGCAGAAATGCAGTCCCTATACAACAGTGAAAATAAGCTGTAAGAAAGCACCATTAAAAAGTTAAATAAAATGAAACCTCACAGAAGCTCCCACACAATTTTATTAAGTTCAGCATCATAATATTCTTTTTAAAGAATAACTTAGAACGGCAGTAGCAAACTACTGCCTGTATTGTTGTAGTACACTAAAATATCTGAGGTAAACTGCACATGGAGTGCATATGTTATGCCTTCCACAGTTGAAAATTAAAATTTAAACTTATTAACGCTGCAGCCAAATTACAGTCTAGGCTACCACATTATTAATCAGTTGTTTCATCCAGCCTTAACAGACAGTCCTCAAAGTCAGGTACTCAGGCCAAACACAACCACATAGGCCTTACACCAGGTTTACAGAGTTCACTTTAATGACAATAAAACAATGCTGATGTAATTGGCAATAGAATTAAGGCTATCATCAGTGGTCAGTTTGGCATACCTTTTTCTGGAGAAAAAGCACTGCACTGGGGTTTACTACAGCATTATGTACCCAAACTTGGAGCAGCTCCACCTATGCAACTAGTCATACTCAACTTTAAGGATTAAATTGCCTGATCAAATTGGGATCCCTTGGCAAGGTTGATTTGATCACAAAATATTTTTCTTTTGTTTAATGTGAGTACTAGTTATGTGGACTACCCTTTGTTTTTCATTTTCTTAAATAACCTGTGCATCTTAGACAGCCTGTTAATCTATCCACGATCTGCCTTGGTATATTTTTCTTTGATTGCAGACTGACTTTTTTCAACACATGGTATCTTGCTTACTGATATTTTTCCTAAATAAAGTTCAATATAACCTTAAAAACATTCTTGGTCATTAGCATAGTTTCAGGTTGATGTTTGTATGTTTCTTGCGATCCCTAGAAATTCAAGTTTCATATCAATAATGAAAATATATTTGTATAAACACAAACTCATTTGTAGAATACACATATGAAATCTAATATCTTTACCTGTTATTCATATCTGTTTATGACTATTAATGTAAGCACTCAATCTTATGGAATCAAGCTTATGGAAATCTATTTGATTTCACAAACAAAACTATAGCTTGATGAAAGAGGTCTTTATGTACTTCCTCAGGGAAATATTTAAAAACAAAGCACACTGACTTTTATCTTTTCCATAAGTGATGAATTTTCCTCATTGGGAACAAGATTATGAGATGTTTTTTCACTAAACTCTACATTAAATTATTTGCTTACCCTGACTATAGTTTTCTTTTATGTTCCTTAATATGAATGCTTAATTGAATGAAAAATACATTTTTATTTGCTTGAGCCTGTTTATTTGCTTGACCCATGCTGTACTACATGGAAATATATCATCAATCTGCATTATTTATATGCCTTCTTTTATTACAATCTTTATAATCCTGTATGACAATGCAGCCCTGCCAGATTTTTTCACTTATTAATTGTTTATGACTTGAAATTGGTAACAGGGGAGGGAAATGATATTTCATATCCTTACAGATCAACTTTGAATGGCAAATTTATCTTTGCTGAACACTAACACATGATGAAAAGTTAAATCCATTCCAGTTAGCACTGCAGAACATCTGTTTGGACTTCTAGTTTGTCATCGTAATTAGAAATGGTTATTCTCTCCAGCCTGTTTCAGATAAACTGTGGTCAGATAGAAAATTGGCTATCTGGTTATTCCTTTCACATAGCAGGCAAGAATCCAGTGTGCAACCCATCTGCAAGTAGTCTGTGAATGTACTCAGCAGCTTGGTTCCTCAAGCTCCTAACTCAGGCTGTGCCAGTTGAGTCAGCTGGACTTCCAGAGATAAAAAAGCATGCTTCTGACAGCTGGATGGGGAGCCTGTACATCAACATTTTCACACAATACAGATTGCATATAATCCCAAGAGAAATACTCAGTTTTCTAACTGGGATTTAGTTAAAAAAATTCTGTTCTTTGGACTTAGAACAATTCAGGTTTCCTTTTTCAAGTAAGTCCATTTAACTTTCTTCTCATGGAATTAACTTCCCTGTTACCCAAAACAAACCTTCACATTGCTTTTTATCTGTATTATTTTTTGCTGGAATGGAGTTAATGTTCTTCATAGCACCTCATATAGTGCCATGTTTTGGATTTGTAACCAAACAGTGTAGATAGAATACCAGTATTTCTTGCTAAAGCAGTGCTTGCACAGCATCAAGGCCTTTTATCTTCTCTCACACTGTCCTGGTGGAAAGTAGGCTGGGGGTGCACAAGAATTTGGGAGGGGACACAGCCAGGACAGATGACCCCAACTGACCAAAAGGATACCCCATGCCATATGCTGTTATGTTCAGCAAAATAAAGCAGCATGGAAGAAGGCAGAAGGGGAAGGCTGTTTGGAGTTAGAGCATTTAATTTCCCAAGTAATCATTAGATGTGATGGAGCCCAGCTTTCCTGGAGATGGTTGAATACCAGCCTGCAGGTAGGAAGTAGTTACTGAATTCCTTCTTTTGCGTTGTTTGCATGAACACCTTTAGCTCTCCCTATTAAACTGCCTTTATCCCCGGAAGCTACCAGGAGAACTGGCTAACCTGGATATGGAAAAGGCTGAGGTTCTTAAAGACTTCTTTGCCTCAGTCTTCACTGGCAAATGCTTTGACCACACCACCCAAGTCTTGGAAGGCAGACACAGGGACTGTGGGAATGAAGACCATAGGCTCGCTGTAGCAGAGGATCTGGTTCGAGACCATCTTAAGAACCTGAACATATACAAGTCCATAGGACCTGATGAAATCCATCCACGGGTCCTGAAGGAGCTGGCAAATGAAGTTGCTAAGCCACTGTCCATCATATTGGAAAAATCATGGCACTCAGGTGAAGTTCCCGATGACTGCAAATAGGGAAATATAAGCCCCATTTTCAAGAAGGGGAAAATGGATTACCCGGGGAACTACAGAGCAGTCAGCCTCACCCCTGTGCCTGCGAAAATCTTGGAGCAGATTCTCCTGGAAGGCATGCTAAGGCACATGAAAAACAACAAGGTTTTTGCTGACTGCCAGCATGGCTTCACTAAAGGGAAATCCTGCTTGACCAATCTGGTAGCCTTCTATGATGGGGCTACGGAACTGATGGACACGGGTAGAGCAGTTGATGTCATCTACCTAGACTTGTGCAAAGCATTTAACACTGTCTCACATGTGACATCCTTGTCTCTGAGCTGGAGAGACAACAATTTGATAGGTGGACCAATCGGTGGATAAAGAACTGGCTGTATGGCCGCACACAAAGAGGAGTGCTCAATGGCTCAGTGTCCAGCTGGAGACCAGTAATGAGTGGTGTTCCTCAGAGATCAGTGTTGGGAGCAGTCTTTTTAAAACTTCTTTGTTTGTGACATGGACAGTGGGATTGAGTGCGCCCTTAGCAAGTTTGCCGATGACACCAAGCTGTGTGGTTCGGTTGATATGTTGGAGGGAAGGAATGACATCCAGAGGGACCTTGACACGCTTGTGAGGTGGGCTGATGCCAATCTGAAGAAGTTTAACCATGACAAGTGCAAGGTTCTGCACCTGATTCTGAGCAATCCCAGGCACAGCTACAGGTTGGGCAGAGAAGAGATTCAGAGCAGCCCTGTGGAGAAGACTTGGGGGTGTTGGTCGATGAGAAAATGAACATGAGCTGGCAGTGTGCGCTTGCAGCCCACAAAGCCAACCGTATCCTGGGCTGCATCAAAAGGAGTGTCACCCGCAGGTTGATCGAGGTGATCCTGCCCCTCTACTCTGCCCTTGTGAGACCTCACTTGGAGTATTGTGTACAGTTGTGGTGTCCTCAACTTAAAAAGGGCATGGAACTGTTGGAACAAGTCCAGAGGAGGGCCACGAGGATGATCAGGGGACTGGAGCACCTCCTGTATGAAGATAGGCTGCGAAAGTTGGGGTTGTTCATCCTGCAGAAGAGAAGGCGGCATGGAGACCTCATAGCAGCCTTCCAGTATCTGAAGGGGGCCAACAAGGGATGCTGGGGAGGGACTCTTCATGAGGGTCTGTAGTTAGAGGATTAGGGGTAATGGGTTCAAACTTAAACAGGGGAAGTTTAGACTGGATATGAGGAAGAAACTCTTTACTGTAAGGGTGGTGAGGCACTGGAATGGGTTGCTCAGGGAAGTTGTGAATGCTCCATCACTGGCGGTGTTCAAGGCCAGGTTGGACAGAGACTTGGGTGGCATGGTTTAGTGGCAGTTGTCCCTGCTCCTGGCAGGTGGGTTGGAGCTAGATGATCTTAAAGTCTTTTCCAACCCTAACTATTCTATGATTCTACCATCTCAACCCACGAGTTTTTCATGCTGGTGTCCTTCCAGTTCTCTCCCTCATCCCACTGTGGAGGAGTGTGGAAGTGACTGGCTGAAGTCCCCCCTAGCATTAACCAACATTACCGTGTCTTTTCAACTGTGTTTTTGTTCCTATCCCTCAGGACTGTCTCATGAAGTGTGTAAAACAGATGATCCTCAAACAGAAAAAAAAATGGTGATTTTATATTTTGTCTTATTTTTACTCTAGATCTGTATATTTCATTTATTAGACTTCACTGAAACCATGTCCTCAAGATCGAGTTACTGCTTTGCTTTCTTCTTTTTTTTTTTTTTTTTTAATATATGCTTGAATTATCTTCTCTACAATTTTCCAGATTTGGTCCAAATCTTCCTGAGTATAGATCAGCTTAAGCATAGCATCTGTCTCACTTCTTCATACTTTCTCAAAGGTCGTAATAATTTATCAAATTCAGTGTAACATTAATTAAATTAACATCTTTTATTTTATTTGTTTTTAACTTCTCTTGATACACTAGAAGCCACCTTCTCAGAAAATGGTAGTTCTTTTGTACAGTTTTGGAATTCACCTCAGTAGGGGTAGAACTGCAAAAAAACTTGCTAAAAATATCCACTTTTCATTCCTAGGTTAATTCTAGGATTAAAAATCCCCTCAGTAATTTCCAAAGTGTCAATATGAATGCTTCAAATGATGTTGCCCCCAAAAATATTGTAGCAACACTTGACCATAATCATGTTCATTCAGCTTCCAGACGTGTATTATTGATGGATTCAACTAATGTTTAGCGGGTTTTGTTTGGTTGTTTGTTGTTAGGTTTTTTGCTCATTACTAGCAGGTCATGCTCATTAGCAGCAGCTGCTCTCTAGGATCGACAGTCACACTACAAAAAACACAAAACAACAAAACCAACCCAAAAAACCCCATAAATTAATCTAGAACTCTTCCTCTACCATGAATTAAAGGGGAGTTGGGACTGGGGGGGGAGTCTTCTTTGGTCTCTTCAATTCGATACTGCATTCATAATTTGTGCGAGGATTTGTTTATCTTGGCAAAATATGGAAGTCTAAACTGTCTTTGCTATAACTGGTGCATCATTTGGAGGAGGTATTATTTATAAAAACTTGTCCTTGTTATGTATTTTAGGATTCCTCCTTAGTGGATGCTTAACTCTCTAAAGTACGTAATCTTTTTCCTCATGCTTTTGTTATACTTTATTTCATTCCGAGAGTTTTTCAATTAATTTTTCACAAACATCCTGGTAATTTGCTATTGCATGCTCAGTTATCATACTCTGCCACATGCACTGTTATCAAAAGCAGTTCTTGTATTTCAGAAATTCTTTGCAGAAAACGGCATGCTTAGATTTCTTAACCAATTTCCTTTGGCTCACACATAGCCCAATCAAAAATCTCAAAAGTAAATCTCAATCAAAAGACTTCCGTATTTCTTCCTCCCTCCTTTCCGCTCTGAGTCAAAATTTTTACAATGCAGTATCTACATTCTTAGCTACTGTAGTCTAAAGGGTTAAAGTCGTGACTTGATTAGAACTGAGGCAGGACTTTAAACCTTCATGCCATATATTCTATTAAAAATTTACCTATCCAGCTCTTCTGAGCTAGTCCTTCAATTTCTAACTCTGCATTAAGCATGAGAAGAATGACACTTTCCAGCAACTGGTTTAACTGTTTTACCTCGGATAGACAAAGATTCAGGAGTCCTGTCTGTATATTCACAGCACAGCTTACAATCTTATCTTGCCAATGGAATTTAAGACCATTTCATAAAATGTTTTAAATGCCTACATGAAGTGCTGATTCACAATCCAGAAATGCCTTTGCTTTTTCACCACTGACGAGAAGGAAGGTTAGATCAGCTGTATGATGTAAACCTGCACTGTAAATATTTATGGTTAGCACAAATCCCATTCTTGATTGTTAATTGCCCAAAATCTGCTCTTCTTTAATACATCTCCAAGTTAGTTGTCCTTTTTACTTTCTTAAAGAATACATAGAATAGTAGAACAGTTAGGGTTGGAAAGGACCTTCAGATCATCTAGTTCTAACCCACCTGCCATAGGCAGGGACACATCACACTAAACCATGCCACTCAAGGCTATGTCCAATCCAGCCTTGAACGCCGCCAGCGATGGAGCATTCACAACTTCCCTGGGAAACCCATTCCAGTGCCTCACCACCTGAACAGTAAAGAATTTCTTCCTCATATCCAGTCTAAACTACCCCTGTTTAAGTCTGAACCCATCACCCCTTGTTGTCTCACTACAGTCCCGAATGAAGAGTCGCTCTCCTGCACCCCTTGTTGGCCCCCTTCAGATACTAGAAGGCTGCTATGAGGTCTCCATGCAGCCTTCTCTTCTCCAGGCTGAACAGCCCCAACTTTCTCAGCCTATCTTCATACCGGAGGTACTCCAGCCCCCGGATCATTCTCGTGGCCCTCCTTTGGACTTGTTCCAGCAGCTCCATGTCCTTTTATGTTGAGGACACAAGAACTGCACACAGTACTTCAAGTGAGCTCTCACAAGAGCAGAGTAGAGGGGCAGAATCACCTCCCTCAACCTGCTGGTAATGCTCCTTTTGATGCAGCCCAGGATACGGTTGGCTTTCTGGGCAGCAAACACACATTACTGGCTCCTGTTTATTTTTTCATTGACCAACACCTCCAAGTCCTTCTCGGCAGGGCTGCTCTGAATCTCTTCTCTGCCCAGCTTGTAGCTGTGCCTAGGATATTAATGAAATTAATAGCTTTATCTTCTCACCCTTTTTGCTTGGAAGTAAACAGTCTATGTAAGATAAAGAAGCATGACATAGGTATCATCCTGTATTACCAATAGCTGAAGGACTGATGGCAGTATTTGTGCATTTGTGTATTATGACATCTTTGTCATAGACAAATTTTTTGGCATTTAAGATAACATGCCTAATTTTAGCCACATGAAGGCCAAAATCCCACATGAATTCTGCTCTGTGTTAGAAGAGCAGAGCTAATGGTAAAGCTTTTCAGGCACTGGAATCATCAGAACTCAACTTTCACTTTCATGGAGCTTATAGGATTAGCACTTTTAGACATGTGACTTGTTTGACTTTGAAATTGGTGATTTTAATCAGCATTTTTCATGCATACAAGCAAAAAACAGTACATAAGGTTTCATAAAGAACATTCATATAAAGTTTATTTTTTAAAGATATGATAAACATAAGAATATTTATTAGGCTTCATTTTCTGATTTTAATTATCTAACAAATTTATAATAAAGAGAACTTTTTAACAAGTTATAAAGAACTTTTTTTGTACAAATTCTAGCATATGAAATTCTATCTAGCTTTAGAAGGAGAAATTAACTGCCAAGACTTCAAAGAAATAATGAGGCTTGACATTTCATAGAAAGCCTTGCTAGAATTTAGAGAAAAAAATAGCATAATCTTACATTTCAGGAAGATTTATACCTCATACTTTATATAGGAGGCTGTCAGGACAGGTATTAAATTGAATAGAATAGCTATCTTGTTGCCTTTTATAAAGACAGCTGGTTTTCAGGATATCTGAAGGAATATCAACAAAAAGTGCCAATGTCTGTAATGTTCCTGCCATCCATGAAAGTGTATTGATCAGATAATCACAGTTGCTATCTGTGCCTGTGAGGAGTTAAATAATTATTTATTCTGCTTAGTGAAATCCACAGAACTTATTACCTATACTAAATGTCTTCTAATTATTCATTATCTACAGAATAATTAATGTATTTCAAGTCATCAAAAGACCAGTCATTACCAGCCAAACTTGATTATTCAGTGAAATGCATGTAAGATGCCTCCAGAACAATCCTGAAAGCAGTGAAAGAATAATTGTGAGTGAGTTAATTAGGTTTCTCTAGGAAGTACTTGCTGTCATGTTGAGACTAGTATTTAGACTTTTTATTCTTTACACCTAAAATACCCTGTGGTTTAACTGATCTTCAAATTAATCATAGAAGTCATAAAGGTCTTACCAGCTTTTCACTTCTGTATTTTGAGACACTTGAAACCTATTAAAAGTCTGTTTTTCTCAAAAAGATGCTCCAAAAGCATAGTCCGTAGAAAACAATTAAGATTATTACTATTATGTAGTACATGCTTTACTCCTCCTTCCTGCCTCCAAAATGACACCAGCCCTAGTAATACTAGAGGAAGGTTGCTTGGTCACAAAAGACTAAGTAACACGGTATTGCTCCTAAGTATTGGGAATTTTCTGTATTGCAGGTAACTGGTTCTATTGCAGTATTTATTTGTATGGATAAAACAGAATAAATGTTCAACAACTGGATGTAGCTAGAGAAATGGGATCTTATTAGAAAAACTCCAGAAAGGTCAAGGTAAAATCTTGACTTTATTGAAATAATATGAACTTTGTTGGATGCTTACAGTGAATCATGTATTTTCCAAGGTGAGTATGCTTTATGAACTGCTAACTTGGGAAGCACTGAGAAAGTAGCAGAATGCTAAAATGCTGCCTTGGCTGTCAAACTGAATTCAATTTTGGTGTATTTAATTTTCTGGAGAAAAAAACCCAAACAAAGAAACGAACATTTTAAGAGAAAAGTCTTTTAGGCAGAACAAAACCAAACAGAAAGTGTTGTTGCCATTTGTGCTCCGTTGTCTTTCATAACCTGTCATCTCTGATTGTATTTCCACAATAAATCATAGCCTTCATGTTTTGGGATACATGCATTGCATCTTCTGAGTTTCATAGCTGCATCTGGGAAGCTGAAGTGAAGTTTTCTCAACCATTTAGGCTGTGTTGATAAAATGATTGAAAGTCAAAATTTGGATGCTAACTCTGACAAAATGACAGAAGTAAATAGGAACCATCTATCATCGGAGGGTGAGCAATTGTCTGGACAAACAGTGCAAAACAATTGAGAAAAGAGGCCTGGGAAAAATGAAAAGAGCGTAAATAATATGTGTAAAGCTGGAGGTGTTAGAGCTGACTGAAGTGACTTTAAGTTAGCTCTACAGATGGCAGAGAACCAAATCAAAGAACGGTTAGGATAGTGTGCGGCCATCAGTGGATAGATGAGGTGTAGCTGAAGCCTGCTAACACTGGAAACACATTCAACTAGAAAAGATGCTATAGCCAGGAAACCAATACAATAACTTTACTCCTCAGTAACAAGCAAGAGAGGAAATATGATATTCTGACTACCTCTGGCAACAAATCAGGTGCATAGAGTTCTGAAATAACCACAAACAGCCATTTGTCAAATGCATTGTGTTTGTAGTCACCTGTAGGTGTGACAGCTTGGTTAGAGTTTTTTATCTCAATCAGCATTGTGGTTTAAACCCAGCCAGTGTCTAAGTACTGAGCAGCAACTCGCTCACAGCCTGCTATGGTGGGATGGGGAAGAGAATCAGAAAAAAAAAGGTAAACACCATGGAGTTTTTTTTTCATTATTATTTTTCGTAGTATATTATTATACTGCTCTTATCTCTGTCCATGCAGTGTGTTTTTTTTCTGATTCTCTACCCCATCCCATGAGAGGGGCAGAGAGAATGAGCAACTGTGTGGTATTTAGTTGCCAGTTGTGGTTAAACCACAACAAAACTGAAGGTTAGCACTAAGACAAAGGTTTTGGATTTTCGAAGAGCAAACATCAGCTTCCTCAGAGCTCAGCTGGGAGGGATTCAGGGGAAACTTCCATGGGAGACAAAGCACATAGTGAATGCTGGGAGATTTTCAAGAACACTGCTGGAAGCACACCACCAGTTCATTTCCTTTAAAGGTAAGGAAAGCAGACAAGGCAAGAGACCTCAATGGCTTAACTGCAAGCTTCTAAGTCTGCTCAAAACTGAAACAAAAGCCTACCAGAGACTGAAAAGCAAATTCCTGTTGAGAATTACAAGGGCTTTGCCAGGGGATACAGAGATGCAGTTAGAAAAACAAAAGCTCAGACCAAGTTGAAATTGGCCAGAGATGTGAAAAACTGCAAGAAAGGATTCTTTAGGTACATAAAAAACAAGCAGAAACGAAAGAAATATATTGCCCTGATGTTAAGCAGTAGAGGTGAATAAGTCACCAGTAACACCAAAAGGCAGAGATTCTTAAATTGTTCTTGAACTCTGTCTTTACCAACACCATTAAGCACCAGGCCTTGGAAATAAAAATACAGATTGATGCAAACATAGACTCACCATTAGGGAAAGAAGAGTTGGTTTGGCAATCATTACAGGAGCTTGATCCCAACAAAACAATGGGTCCTGACAATATCCATGCAATGGTGTTAAACGCTGGCTGATGTCATTGCAAGGCCACTCTCCATAATCTTCAAAAAGTCTTGACTTGGTTGATGTTGGACGAGTGGTGGACATTGTTTACCTGCATTTCTTCAAAGCTTTTGATGCAGACTCTCACAGCCTCCTTCTAGAGAAAGTGAGGTATTACAGTCTAGACAAGTGGCATGTATGGTGGGTGGGGAACCGGCTGAAAGGCCGCACCCAGATGGTAATGGTAAAGAGTTCCTTCTCTGACAACTTGTCACAAGTGGGAGTCCCCAGGGATTGATGTTGGGCCTGATGTTCTTTAATATTTCATGAGTGATGGGATCAAAGGTACCCTGACAGTGATACCAAACTGAGTGGAGCAGTGGACAATTAGAAAGGGAGAGCTACTCTGCAGTCAGACCTGGATAGGCTGGAAGAGTGCACTAACAGAACTTGGTGAAGTTTAGCAAGGACAAGTGTAAGGTCATGCCAATGAGAATCACATGAAGTTCAACAAGGTTAAATGTATAGGTCTGTAACTGGAATAATTCCAAAGAGCAGCACAAGCTGGGTTTTTACCTCTACAAACACACAGGGGTATATATCTGCCAGAAAGGCCCTCGGGTCATAATGGATGGCAAGCTGAAATTGAGCCAGTAGTATGTAACACAGCAACAAGAAAAGTAAACCACATTCTGGGCTGCGACATCTAGTGTATAGTGAGCAGATCGAGGGAGGTGATTACTTAGCTCTACTTGGCACTTTTTAGGTAAAACCTAGACTACTGTGTTTAATTATGAGCCTCCCAGCTGACAAGAGACACAAGAAAGTTGCGGAGTGTCCCACAGAGGGCCCCAAAATGATCAGAAGGCTTGAGAACTGGACATATGAAGAAAGGTTGAAGGAATTGTGTGCATTCAGCTTGGAAAAGAAACATCTCAAGCGGAATCTAGTCCCAGTTTTCCATTACCTAAAAGGCAGTTACAGAGTACATCAAGGTTCTTTCTTCACAAGGATGCCCCAGTCACAGAAGAGACAGTGGGCGTAAGTAGCTTCAGGGCAAGCTCTGGATTTAAGAAGTCTTCACCATGAGAACAGTTCAACATGGGAATAAATTGTTCAGAGAAGTGGTGGAATGTCCCATGCTGGAAATAATCCAAGACTTGTCAGAGCCCTGGGTAACACCTTGCTATCAACAGAAAGCAGGACCAGATTGTCTCCAGAGGTCTTTTCTGACCTAGACTTTTCTATTACTCTCTACCACTGTTTGCATCTAGACATGCTGGTTGTAGGGTCCTTACGTGTAGGGTTAGAGCTACTTCTGCATATCAAAGCATCACAAAAGTGGGCAGATCTGTGAGCAAACATTACTTCCAACTTCCTTTTATACTTGTTTTTATAACTTGATTTTATAAAGTAGCATAGACAGATTATTTTAGTAAAAGTAACTGTATAAATAAGGATTTTCAAGACCACTGGCTGTGTTTTTCTACTCACACTTGTATTTGTATCCATAATACCCCTTGCTGTAGTATTTATTTACTGAGGTTGTCTCTTTTCTGATTTTCCACCCGTGTCCACTGTAAGAACAAGCATTTCAAATATTTCCCATTGCTATCATCAGCTTTTCTTAACTAAATTCTCCTCATCTCCAGGGTGAGGAGATCCTCAAAGGGAGAGATGGCATTCTTCATCAGCTATGGTAACTGTTATCTGATATGAAAATAATGTAATACTGCACATCAGTTCTGACATCTGTGATACCCTCTATCTCTTCAAATTTGTTAAGTCGTATGGACTTTGTATCTTACATTTAACAATGTGTCTTATATGACATTAATAAATTTACTGTTTCTGAAATGAAAACCAAGCTTTTGTCATGTCAGAAAAGAAGAATAGACATACAGCAATGCTGGAATTGCATAAAATTGACAACTTAGATTTGATCAGAATGACAGGAGTGTTTACAAACAATACTTTCATGATGATTGTTTCACAAAGCATATGGTTGGTTGGTAATATTTAACTAGCAGGTTTGGAGATTGTTTCTTTCCAAATATAGTTGCTCAGAATGGATCAAATACCAACCATCCTTTTAAACATTTTTTTGTTTCCTGGAGCTGCAGTACCATTCATCATTCATAACCAGTCCTGCTGTCTCAATACTCTATGAATATCCTCTGAGAAGTTGGATCTTGTACAAAGGTGGACTGACACTAGTATGCACAGCTTTTCTTATGTTCTTAAAAGATGTTTTGTCTGAGTATATCAACGTACGCAAGCACCATTATGTCCAGTTATGTCCTAAAATATATCCCTTGGTAGAGCTAAGTACTCACAATACTACACAAAATATAATTCAATGTATATAAATAATGAAAGAAAGGCATAACTTGCAGAAGGTCAGTGGGCCTCGCAATATGTGCAATGGCATACTTCATAGTACTTTGTAAAATACACTTAATTTCATTTTTATTCACTCAGTAAATACATAGCTAGGACTCCATTTTCATTAAAGCATTAATTAAATGATGAAGATAGTTTACAGAGTCATGTATACACTTAATATTTGAGCAATACATAAAAACATTTTCTTCCTGTGTACTGTAATAACTGCAAAAAACATGCAAGAACGTTCTTATAGATTAACAGAACAGCATATAGAAATACAAGAAATCATTTGTTGTGAATTTTTAATACAGTTGGATACCAAATCCATTGGCAATATGTTGTTTATTGTTCTTATGATATAATTATAATTATAGCATACTTTCAAATACATGGACCAGGTCATTGTCTTACTGATGCATAAATGTAAAATGATTTTATTAATTTACCTCACATCACCATACAGAACTAATTACAATGGTCACCAACCAGTCTCACTGTAAAAAATGTCTTATTGAAGGGATGCTTCTATATAGCAATTGGAAGGTGTTATCCTGTCTTTTTAAGGTGATACTGAATACTTCGTGAAAGGGGTAATTGTAATATCTGGTTAGTCACAGAATCATAGAATTATAGAACAGTTAAAGTTGGAAAGGACCTTAAGATCATCTAGTTCCAACCCACCTGCCAGGGGCACGGACACCTCACACCAAACCATGTCACCCAAGGCTATGTCCAACATGGCATTGAACACCGCCAGCGATGGAGCATTCACGACTTCCCCTGGCAACCCATTCCAGTGCCTCACAATCCCTACAGTAAAGAACTTCTTCCTCATATCCAATCTAAACTTCCCCTGTTTAAGTTTGAACCCACCACCCCTTGTCCTCTTACTACAGCCCCGAATGAAGAGTCCCTCCTCAGCATCTCTTGTTGGCCCCCTTCAGATACTGGAAGGCTGCTATGAGGTCTCCACGCAGCATTCCCTTCTCCAGGCTGAACAGCCCCAACTTTCTCGACCTGTCTTCATACAGGAGGTGCTCCAGTCCCCTGATCATCCTCGTGGCCCTCCTCTGGACCTTGTTCCAACAGTTTCATGTCCTTTTTATGTTGAGGACACAAGAACTGCACACAGTACTCCAAGTGAGGCCTCATGAAAGCAGAGTAGAGGGGCAGGATCATCTCCTTTGACCTGCTGGTCACGCTCTTTTTGATGCAGCCCAGGATACGGTTGGCTTTGTGGGCTGCAAGCGCACACTGCCAGCTCATGTTCATTTTCTCATCGACCAACACCCCCAAGTCCTTCTCAGCAGGGCTGCTCTGAATCTCTTCTCTGCCCAACCTGTAGCTGTGCCTGGGATTGCTCTGACCCAGGTGCAGGACCTTGTACTTGTCATGGTTAAACTTCCTCGGGTTGGCATCAGCCCACCTCACAAGCGTGTCAAGGTCCCTCTGGATGGCATTCCTTCCCTCCAGCGTATCAACCGAACCACACAGCTTGGTGGCATTGGCAAACTTGCTGAGGGCGCATTTAATCCTACTGTCCTTGTCACAAACAAAGACATTGAACAAGACTGGTCCCAAAACTGATCCCTGAGGGACACCACTTGTTACTGGTCTGCAGCTGGACATTGAGCCATTGAGCACAACTTTTTGCGTGTGGCAATCCAGCCAGTTCTTTGGTCACATAGCACTATCATCTTGCATGCATGCGCCTAGAAATTTTGTAGTTACTCAACCATTATCATGACCTAAAAATAATAATCCATGGTTTTATCACATTATATTGTTTTTAAAGTCTACAAGAATAAACCTATGTTGAAGACAGAAGAATTAATCTCATAATAGGGATAATGAAAGTCTCAACCAGATGTTCAGTTTTGTTTTCTCTTTGAAAGGAAAATCTTATTTGGAGAAGATGAAAGATAGAAAAATGTATTTTTATTAGTTAATTATTAAAATTTAATCTTTTAAGTAAAGCATTCATTCATTTGAAATAAAGTTTTGAACATTTTGCCTAACCAAGTAGTATGAAACAAAAAAGATCTAAAGGCAAGGTGTAATTTCTCGCAGAATACCCTGTAGGCTAGATTTGAAAATCAATTTTATTTAAGTACATTGATTTTTTTAATAGTAAATGTGTTAAAAGACAGTACAGATGTTACACAGTAATTCGACAGATAACGGATAAACTACAGATAATGGTTGGAGGAGGAGGACCCCGTATAAATGTGAATAATGTGAAAAAATGGTTTGGTGCATTCTACATCAGGCCATTTCCTAGTGAGGATCTGGTGATCTAACTGTACATCTCATAAAGTGTGTGAGTACACACATTTCATCAAAGTATGAATGAAGAAATATATCCAATCAATAAATTCATAGAGTAACAATATTTTCCATTGCATTAGCTGGAAAATACTTTCCATATAAAAATAAATGGTTGAATTGGAGAAAGTTTTCTCTTTTTTAATCTTCCAGAAAGGAAGACACTTATCCACCTTCCCTGTGCCCCAGCCCTCTTTCAAAGTGCTAATTAAGGAAGTACCCGAAGTAATGCCTCAGGTAAAAAGTCAAAGCAAAGTGGATGCAGTAGTATGCTGAAGTTCATATTTTTTTAAACAATAAACAGAGAAAAACTGAAGGGAATGCTGTAATTAATCTGAAAAAGGCAAGTAGAAGTATTTGTTACATGTACAAGATTGGTTTTGACAGCAGTTTACCGGACATGTTACATCTGTTATCACTATATTGCAACCTCTATCCCAGGGTTGTTGCTTAGCAGAAAGCCATCATGCACTTGCCAGGAATTCTGTGTGACATACACGATTCAGGTGTAGCCACGCCAGTGTGTGCTCCCAATTCTCTATACACTGTGTCTCTCATACTAGCATCTCAGCTCTGACCATTGCCCCATCTGACCAGGAGAGTGGTCTTTTCAGCTCTCATAGGGAAATTGAAAATTAGCTACACACCCAATCCCTTTCCTATTTGGACATATGCAAGAAATGTATAACACAGAGGATTTTTTTGGGGTTGGAATCATAGCATCACAGAATGGTTTAGGTTTGAAGGGACTTTAAAGATCATCTTGTTCCAACCCCCGCTGCCATGGGCAGGAACAACCTCCAGTAGACGAGGCTGCTCAAAGCCCCATCCAATCTAGTCTTGAACACTTCCAGGCATGGGACATCCACAACTTTCTCTGGGCAACCTGTTTCAGTGTCTCACTACTTCATAGCAAAGATTTTCTTCCTAATGTCTAATCTAAATCTTCCCTTTTCTAGTTTAAAGCCATTCCCCTGTGTCCTATCCTTGCAAGTCCTCGTAGAAAGTCTCTGTTCAGATTTCTTGGAGCCCCCTTTAGCTACTGGAAGACTGTTACAAGGACTCCCCAGAGCCTTCTTTTCTCCAGGCTGAACAACTGCAGCTCTGTCAGCCTGTCTCCATAGGGGAGGTGCTCCATCCCTCAGATCATCTTTGTGGCCCTCCTTTGGACCTGCTCAAGTAGGTCCACATCCTTCTTGTGTTGTGAATGTGTTTGGTGGTTCATTTATGATGTTTTGTTTTGTTTTGTTTTGTTTTTTGTGGTGGTTGTTGTTGCTTGTTTCTTTTTTGCATTGAATCTTGTACTTCAAGCATTTCTTTCAGTAGGGTCTGTTCTCGGGATTACACCCTAAGAACAAAAATCAATGTATCCACAGTTGTACACTGTCAACATAGGTATAGTCTCTTATGGTAATAGTGCATACAACTTTCTTAAATGAATACCACACTGAAGGTTTCACCCCAGCAATATGCCAAATAATACTAGACCTTGAATTTCAGATTTCAGAAACTGAAAGCACACAGAGAGTCCATAATAGCGATCTTGTCAGTTCCCCATATGAAGTCCTCAGCTGGAGATGGTATTAGCTTCATTCAGCTTGAGCTATCTTTCTCTGAAATAACCATGGTGTCGTGGTTTAAGCCTCTATAAATCACACAGATTTGGTCACTCACTCCTCCCTCTTTCTTCCCCGCCCCCGGGGGGATGGGAAGGAGAATCACAAGAATGCAACTCCCACAGGTTGAGATAAGAACAGTTTAGTAACTAAACTATAACACAAGACCACTACTGCTTCCACCAATAATAATAATGACAAGGCAAATACAAGGAAAGAATAAAATCGCTCACCACCTATACCCAGCCCGACCAAACAGTGCACCCCCCCCCCCCACCCTTCCGGGTCTCTGTCCTCCATTTTTACATCCTGGGCATGACATGCTGTGACATGGAATACCTCTTTGGTCAGTTTGGGTCAGGTGTCCTGTCTCTGCTTCCTTCCAGCTTCCCCTCCTCCCTGGCAGAGCATGAGACTCAGAAAGTCCTTGGTCAGACCAAAACATTACCAAGCAGTGACTGAAAACACTGGTGCTATCAGCACAGTTCCCAGGCCCAAAATCAAAAACACAGCGCTGCACCAGCTACCAAGAAGGAGAAAAATGACTGCTGCTGCTGAACCGATGACACATGGATAAACGACATAGCTGTACAGTAAGCAGGGGAAAAGAGGTACTTTTACTGAACAATTAATTTCATCATTTTTAGATGCCTATTTTGGATAAAATCAACCACATTCAAAAACTTCCCCAAAAGCTTCCTCTCAGAAAGTTTAGATGTCTGCAAGCAAACAATTTTATCTCCCTGTATCTCTATGAGCTCTCTCTTGAGGCTTCATGTGTGTTTGTGTGTGTGCACATAGATACAAAATCATATTTTAACTTGGACTGCTCTGTGCTTCTAGTGCATTGGAACAGGGCTGCAAAGATAAGAGATTGTGCAATTTAGCCAATTCAAGGAGTTACAGGGGTTGCAAATATTAAAGGATATCCTTTGAACTATGAGTACACTTCCTTCAGGATCACAGCTGTAATTCTAACACATCTTGAGTAGTAGGAGAGGAATAAGAATTTATTCTCATGCCTTTAGGTATGTTTTTAAACTATCCTGTAAAGGAATGTTTGAATTGAAAAGGCTGTTTCACAACAACACACAGAGAGGCTTAAAAATCTTGTATACCAGTGGCAGTTATATCCATCATATATTAACCTCCTGGATCAACTTAAGAAGAAACTGCAGGAATGGAAGCCTGCTGACAGCAAAGTGTAAATAACATAATTTGGTTTGCTCTGTGGTGGTCATCATTACTGTATAATAGTATTCCAGTAGCATTTGAAATATCTGGTGTTTCTTAAGTGATTACAGATTCTTACTTCTGTCTTCTTATTACAAGTCACTTACATTTTTCTTGCAGAAAGACAGGGATTTATCAATACTGCTTCTTTTAAATCACTTGTATATGAATGCAGCCCACCCAAAGTGTAACCAAAACATTGTCAAAATGAGAAGAGCTGATTATTCTTTCTGGATATAGTTAATTATCCCTTCGGAATAGTTCTATGATATTATTTGATTAATTGAAAAAGTGTAGACTTTCTCCTGTATTTTCTGTTTGTACCAATAATTTAGGTTGGAAAGACTTCAAGAGCTCATTTATGTCAGCCTCCTCATCAAAGCACATATAACTTGAAAGTTAGATCAGTTTGGTGAGGGACTTGTCCAGTCAAGGTCTGAAAATCTTCACTGACAGAGGTGCCACAGCCTCTCTGAGTGACCTATTTATTAAATTGGGCATCAATACTGTCTGACTCTCTCAGGATGTTCATGGGTGACAACAAATTGGGGGACACCTCATATGCTGGAGGGAAGGGTTGCCAGTTAGGGTGAGCTATTCAAGATAGAGAAATGAGCCAGTGGAGCTTCATGAAGTTCAATGAAGTTGTAATTCCCAGCACGTGTTAGTGCTGAAACTGATGTGCTGGGGAAGAGTGCTGCTGGAAAGGTCCTGAGTGGGTGCCTTGCTAAACAAATTAATGTGAGCCAGGACTACACTCTTGTGATAAAAGCTAAGCACACAGAAGGCTGCTGTGATGGCTTTATGACTTACTGCCTAGTAAGTCCAGGCATATCTGCTAGCTCACTCCTGCCTCCCTGCAGGGGGAAGGGGAAGAGAATCAAAAGGGCAAAATAGAGTAAAACTTGATTTGTGCAAGCAAAGCAAAATTAGACGTTTGCTGACTATTTGCTATTGGCAGGCAGATGTTTAGCCATTTCAAGGAAAGCAAGGCCTTAGCACACATAATGGTTAATTGGGAAGAGAAAGAGCATGAACACATTGTCCCACTTCCTCCTTCTTTTCCTGAGTTTTTGTTGCTGAGCACAATGTCATGTGGTACGAAATACCATTTGGTCAGCTGGGGTCATCTCTCCCAGTGATATCTTCTCATAGCTTCATATGCATCCTCAGCCTACTCTGAAGAGGCAGAGTGAGAGAATGAAAAGGTCTTGACACTGCATAAACACTGCTGAGCAGTAGCTAAAACATTAGTGTGTTACCAACACTGTATTGGTCAGAAATTCAGACTAGTACCATACCAGATGCTGTGAAAAAAAATTACCTCCATCCTAGCCAGACCAGTACGGTTGTGTTAGTAAGATCATTACCAGCTGGCCAGGGGAAGCCATTCTTCTACTAGGGAGGCCACATCTGAAATGAAATGCGTTATTCTGGGCCCCAGTACAAGAAACACATGGATAAGGTAAAGCAAATTCAGCAAAGGATCACTAAAGCAGATAAAAAGCTGGAATATGTAGCTTGGGAGGAGACAAACAGTGTCTTTGTTTGTGTAGCCTAGGGAAGAGGAGTCAAGCAGGGGAAGCTTTATTCTATTTTAATGTGAGGTAATGGAGAAGTTCGAGTAGCCTTTAGTCTAACATGTACAAAAAAAGGTCGGGGTTGATTGTCAGAAGTTGTAGCAGAACTTCCAGAGAGGCTGTGGAATCTCCATCCTTGGAAATATTCAAAATATAACTAGACACATTCCTGAGCAACCTCACCTGCCTTTGAGGGTAAATCTGCTTTAAGCAGGAGGCTGAAGCAGATGACCCCTCACATTCTAACGTAAATTACTCCACAATTCAACAGACTGGCTATTACCCACCACACACCAGTTTGCCAACCAGACATGATTTATTTCTCTACAAGATTTTTTTTCCTTATTTTTAAGACTGTCTCCTTTGAATTATGTAGATTACGAGTCTAAATACATGAGCTCAGAGTCTATTTTGAAGCTTTCTGAACTGTTTCTAACACTGTTTCTGTCATAGATCTGTTTCTTACAATAAGTGCAAAACTCAGTGTTTTCATGCAGTTTCCCAGATAAACAAACAGTTGTTTTCTATGTCTGATACAGAGTTCATTTACCTGTACTTATACCTCTTCAGGAAACATAGTTTTGTTAGTAGTTTTCTGATATTATATTTAAATATACTTTGGGTTTTTTTTCTTTTCTCTTTTTTAAGGAAAAAAGGGATTGTTTTTAATCTCCTTGCATGGGAACTGAAAGAATAAAAGAACTCTCCTTGTCATTTTATCTTTGAAGTAAAACCTTTGTGGAAGTAAATATGACTCATTTGGATTTGCTGCCTGTTGAAGTAAAGTACTTGTATGCTGCAATACTGCAGATATATATTGTTTGACTTACAGGGTTTTTTTAGAACTGGGCTTCTGTAAAGGTTTGAACCAGTGAGAGGAAGTGAAGATGTTTCAATGTGTCCTTTCCTGAGTCACCTTCTAAACGATGACAGGTAGTGATACAATAAAGCCTTTATTAAATGGCATTTCATGGGGTATGAAGCTGTAGTCCAGGGATACTGGAAATATGCAACGGAAAAGCATTCAGAACTTTAAAAGAGAACATAAGTATTCCTTATAAAACAAGAAGCCATCATGCAGTATTGCTGTGTTCAAATGTCTTTCCATGGTTTCATTATTAACCTTCGTTTTCTAGAACTTTATAACTCAGCCATTTTAAATCTTATTACAAATGCACCTATCTGTCCAAATGCATTCATGCTAATTTTGGTTAAACACATACTTCGCCTAAATATATTGACATTATTGTTTGATGGTCAGACAGTGGTAGCAGCATGACAAGATGTTAGCTTTCAATAACTGGTGATAACAGCTAAGGTCAAATTTGAACGAAGCTTAGTTAAAAATAATAGGTTGAACTCTCCTGTCAGCCACTTCAGTCTGGGAAATAACTGGGAGTTCAAAAAACAACTTAGGCAGAAGAAATAATGAGATGAAAAATTCTGAGAAAAATGAAATGTCAGGGCTTGAAAATACGAAGAAAGGCATCTGTGAGCTCTGCAGGTGTCCCAGAGTTGAAAGTCAATTATGGCTACACTTAAAATTGTGCTGAGTAATTCAGACCACTGATTAATTTAAAACTGGACTACCCATGATCATTGCATATATGGGTCTGTTTTTCAGAATTAACATATGTTTCACCATGTTACTTGAAACCATTTTATTTTTTCCCTGCACATAACATGAAGTTAGGAACTTGCTTCATTGCTTTTATTTTCTGATTACATGAATTAATCATTAACTAACGTTCCCTTGAAAACCAGTAATGTAGGGAAAAGGTATACAAAAATGCATAAAATTGTTTGAAATTTTAAAATCTATTTTAATATATATATTTTAAACTAGAAAACCAGTCACCAGTAACGGTAGAACTAATTGTGCATTGTCCTTCCGTCTGCATCCATCCAGTATCAACATTTACACCTAGACATAAAAGTTGACTGTAGAATGAAGTGTTCTTTCAGCTGCTGTTTAGTACAATTGACTGTAAGATATTGTTAAAGCTTATTGAATGAATCACTAAATGATAAGCTACTGCACTGTGAATCCTTTTAATGGTGTTACTAGAAGCCTAGCAAGTAAAAGTTAGTGAGTACATTAATTAATGAATGTGCTGGGTTACCAAAAAATTGAGAGCGGGTCATTGTCAAAATCTGCAGGTATCTTCTTATTCTCTGCAGTTTGACTGGCTACCCAGTAACCAGCTGTCTTAGAGGTTCCATAAAAACAAGTAAAGCAAGTTCTTATGAAGTAGTATCAGAAAGTGCCTTTTAGGTCTAAACTTGGTTTCCTGCTATTGCAGATTAATGCATTTTATAATTCTTTCACAAACCTATGAAGTTACATTTAAAAGCAGTAAAGCTTTTTTTCCATGACTTGTGTAAAATTATTCTGGAAACTCAAATCATTTTGATGGCTTGCAACTCTATTCAATCACAACATGTTTATGCAAGTTAATTTTTCTGCCAGTATTATCTTTTTCATGAAAATAAATTTTAAGGAGAAAAGATAAGCGAATTTATGCTTCTTTTGTGCTACAAACTTGTAATTAGATCCTTCCAATCCCTGTTAAAAGGAAGTCAATATTTTTTTCTATCTTGTTGTACTGATATACATAATCTTTTCCTATATATGAAAAAATTAACATATATGAAACAATTACATATGTAAGTACAACAGGCAGAAAAATTATATAATTTGTGTAGGTCATCATATGAAGAAGAGGATTGTTTATAAAATGGATGTCAATGAAGATTTAGTAATTCATAGTTTATGAAGGGATAAGATTTGTGCTGATTTGCCTACTAAAGTAGATCCTCATATATAACGTTATTTGTAAAAGAAATTTATCCTCACTATAGCAATAGCTATTCATCCTGACCAAATCCTATCCAATTGTTTTGCTGATGTACAGACTCAGCCCTGGGCTTGTCAGGTTTCTAGGAGACAACCAGTTTCACATGCCAATACCAGCCTAATGTGTTCCTGATTGTACTACGTGGCTTTTGTATATTTTGTAATGTACCCACTGTAAGTGAAATTGAGTTCCTCTGACCTCTTTTCTAAGCATGAACTACACTTTTCATGTTTAATATGTTAATTACCGGCTTATGTATTGCATGATTTTATAGCACACAGAATTGTTAGAAGCAGATAAGTGTCATCAAGCTTCTGTTTTATTTATTTGCCATAAAAAACTCAATTTCAAACTTTTCTGAGATAAACTCTTAAAAAACTTGTTAAGTGCAACTTGCAGCTATTTTTTCCATACAGTGCTTCCCATTATATACTTTATAAATGCATTATTTTGCTGGATAAACACTACTGAGTTGTACTTCACAGCACTCACAGCAGATTTATTTTGCTGTATGCCAGTATAACTGCATATTGGGTGCTCCAACATTTCATTTACAGTTTCCATTGACTTTGTATTTCAGCATGACATTTACTGTTGCCAGGTTTATCAGCATATTCTGAAATGAATGTTTGGCTTTCTAGTCAGAATAAGAAAGTACTATCTTGTAATATAAGTTGCATTCAAATATATTCCTATATTCCTAAAAATATATATTTTATCATCTTTTCCCACCTGTCTGCTTTGATAAATTTCACAGAAATTATTATTTTTCTCATAATCAATTTCAAGGACAATGTAAATATTCATGAATTCATCTCACAGATATTAATTTGCTGGGGTTTTATTCACGTAACAGGGGGTCTCTGATGCATCTATTACAATCTCACACACCTTTTCAACTTGACAGTGGTAAATGAGATTCAGGAAACATATGCTTCTTCTATTCACAGAATTTAGAGAGTGTTAATAAATTATTGCAATCAGTCACAGTAAGTTTAAACCATACATGAGAAAACAATTCACACAGGAGGGAGTCACAAATACATCTCTCCAATTCCTCTTTGTAGTGTGTTCAGAATACATGCATTAAAAGATCTGCGATTTCAGTTCTATGTGGTTAAGAATTTTAATAGTTTCAATACTATTTAATTCTCAACATTGTGTATATCCTCATATAAAGCTTAAGGTTAGACTTGTAAATAGATGAGTGAAGGCAAAGGAAGGGAAGAAAAGGGAAAGAAGGGAGCAG
Organism: Ara ararauna; assembly: GCA_028858755.1. Classification (NCBI taxonomy): domain Eukaryota; kingdom Metazoa; phylum Chordata; class Aves; order Psittaciformes; family Psittacidae; genus Ara; species Ara ararauna. The sequence goes on along the minus strand of CM054379.1, from coordinate 42,811,736 downwards.
AAGGCAGAGGAAGGGAAGGCAAGTGAATGAGAAAATCTTATATCCTCTGTACATTCCAAATCAGAAGCATGGTTGGATTTTATTTCAGCTCACAGGGTTGCTAAAGATTGTGGGCCTGAAGTAGTCTATGACAATAACATCGTGCAAGGGGACTTTGCAGTCTGGAAAAAAAATGTTAGCTTGTATGTAATCTTAAAAGGTGCTTATCACATGGAACTGTACACAAATATAACATTAGGGTTTGCTTTTTTTAAAGTTACTCTAACTTTATCATCATAATCTTCATTAATAGGGTAGTGGTCACAATAGTTGCCTTTGTTAGTTCTTTGTCCTTCATTGACATCCAAGCACTGGAGAAATATCTTTCCATTTTTTTGTTACTATTGTTTTGTTTTGTTTTGTTTTGTTTTTTGGGTTTTGAGATTTTATGTTCCATATCCAGAAGTCTGGTGAAGGGAGAGCACAGACGTGTCATTAGAAGATAATGAGTTTCTCAGTTGGCATTAGACAATAAAATCAACATTTTTTTTTACTAGCTCTGAGGTCTACATGGCTGTTTTTTCAATCTGTATAGACCACCCAGTGGTCTTAACACAATTTCATTATGTCCATGCATGACTGAACCCAGAAAGCTTCTCTGTAAAGTATAATCCCAAAACAGGGAAATAGAAAGTGAGACAAGGATAAGCATGAAATGATGTAAAAGAAAGAAGTCCTGTGTGATGATCTATTGGTTTTGCTTCATTTGATAGCATAAGATAGTATTTTACAGACACCTACAGCAGGTAGATTTGGACTCATCTCATGGGTACTCTCCCCACATCCAGATCAGAGATGTCTGTAGCTGAAGTACATGGCTGGTGTGAGCTGTTTTGGGCCATGCACAGCCTACCTGTTCCCCTGGGGCACTACAATGGAATGTAGTAGGACTCCTGTTTAAATATGTGAGATTGCACTGTCTCAGTGACTTACTGGTTTCTAACATTTCGGACAACAGCTAGCTCATGGATTTCTTCACTGCTCTGCGTCATGAATTATATACGTGTCTTTGTATTTTTTTTTCTGTTTGCATATATTCTTCCTTCAGAATTACTTGTATTGTTTTTTATTTGGGTGTGCTGCAGCAAGATAACATTCCTTTAACTGTGCTGCATACAGCAAATTTTCAGGAACTGGATGTTGGTGCTTGGATTTAGACTTCAGTAAGAGAAAGCACAGCATACCTATGCATCCACCTATGTATCGATGTAAGTTACACTGAGGACACATGGAGATGCTACCTCACAGATTACTACTTCCAGTAGAAATTAGTTTATATGGTCCTTATTTCAATTATCATTCAGCAAAAGAGCTGCTGTCTGTTCTACATACAGGAAAATCATGCTAGAGATTATTTCTTAGGGCTACACCTGTGAATATTTAGAGAATGTACCTCCCATGTGTTTACTCCTCAAAAGGCACTTCAGCCTGTATTTTATTTAGGCCTGCTGATTTCTTAAAGCATACAGAAAGTTAACCATAATATGCCAGATTTTTTCCTAGTAGTAGGATCTATACATTGCTTTATATAGTCTATAGAATCTGGACCAGTGCGTCCTAAATGAAGCTGCCATTATGTAACAATCCTTGCTTTGAAAACTCAGAAGAGCAAACTAGGTCAGGATGCATTCATAAATGCTGAACCCTGTAATAAGAAGTACAGTCATTTTTCAAGCAGCCTTCATGAGCTTATTAGTAATTTTCTTTACATTCAATTGCAAACAATTATATTAACATCTCTCTAAGCTCCCTGTAGAGAACCATTTCAAATTAGACCTATGAGGGAGGTTAGGATAAAACAATGTAAGTACAAAGATGTTCTGCTTCTGTGTGTCTGGTGATAAGGAGCCATACTCTATAGCTGGCCATTTGCTGGATATAATTAAGACATAGTTCAGTTATAGAAACTGAAACTACAGTATGGGAAGAATTCTTGCAGTTTAACACATTCTGTAGTAGAAAACTAGCGCAGTACATCAGATGAAGTAGAAGTAGTTTCCCTCTGGTACAAAGTGTCTCTGACAGGAGTGTGACACACGTAGAGACAGAGCCTATAAACAAAGGTGAAAAGAATAAAGAAACAACAACTGCTGCCAGTTCTGGAATAAGATATGTCTAGTGATTTATTGAGTGAATCGCTACACTATATTTCTCAGTATTCACTGCATAAAACCATAGCTCTTGGTGCTGAAAATTTTTTCCATTCATGGTTTTTTATGTGTTCGTGTATTTGGCATTGCAAATCCATGCAAAAATTCGTAGCAAGAAAGAAATTAAAACCATGTTTCAGTTGTGAAGGCTTTATAGTGGCAAAAATATTATTGTACAAATAGGCTTCTTATTGTCCTCTTAAGCAGATAAATGTTTCACCAAATATTCTTGTTCGTATTAGAAAGATTAAGCTTTAGGTTTCTTAGCCAAGTCACTGCTTAACATTTCAGTTGCTTTAATGTCCATAGGCATTTATTAATTTGACAGTCAAGCTGGGGACATGCACAGAAAGTATATAGTTTTGATAGATGAGGACTGAAAATTTACATCAGAGAAAACTGGTGTCTTCCATTGCTGCTTAATAAAAAAAATGGAGCAATAGCATATTTGCTTTTCTGTAACAGCACTGTTTAGTAGAATGATTATACAGGGAGAAGGGTGTAAAATTTTGATTCCCTGCTTGTTTAACATCTTCCACCGCTGAGAAAAATGTCAAGCCTTCCTTACTGGACTAACATCTGACTTGGGCAAGATATATAAACCCTTTCTGTAGTAACCAGACTACCAGAGAGTGAGGGTTTCAGGGTTCACAGCTGGGAGGAAAAAGCATGCAAGAGAGTTTGTGCTCCTCAGCAGGCTAACTCTGACATATTCCCACTGGGAGTATAAACTTGCCTTTAGTCCTTGTTCCAAGGAATGTTTCTGTACTCTGCTTGAAACAGGTCTGAGCTAGAACAGATATAGTCAAAACGCTCTGTTAACTGCCAGCCACAAGCCTGTACTTTCCATTTTCCTTTCCCAAATACTGCATTTGTTGCTGCTCATTCCCAGAATGAAGCTGGGTGCAGGAAACTCAGGTTACACCCTGTTTTACAGGGCTTGCTGCTGCAATGGTCAAGCTGAAACATCCTGAGTAGGGAAGAGACATGATGCTGTATATCCACCTTGTCGCATGACTGCTTCATTACAGAACTGTATAATGCATGTACATATATTTCACTTTAAAAGAGGGGATGACTTCAGGATTTACACATTTTGGTATGCACATCCCAGTTCTACATGTGCACCTTTAAATCTGAGGAGAAATTGTTTCCCTGTTTCCTACTGACTTGTTTTCATAGCTTGCTGGCTGGTGCTCTGATAACTACAGGCTGTCTGATTCCCACTTACAGAGAGAGACACAGCTTTGAGCAGTGGATTTCATTGTGTCACTGAGGCAGGTCAGATACCCAATAACTAAGTCGTAGTAAAACTCAGTGGTAACATAATTTTATGGTTGTACCTCTAAAAAAAAAGACTTCAGAAAATAATCATTGAACATCATCTTTTGAAGAAAACAGAATGCAGAGATAAATTACATTCAGTGCACATGTGCAGGCTTACTTATGTGAGAGTTATAACCTGTGGCTACTGAAAGCTCTAATAAAAATAATGAATACTGTAATTAGCAAACTATGCTTAGTGTAAAGTACACATATTTATCACCATAAACAAGAGGAACATAATTTGACAATAATTCTATGAATAAGGGGGGGAGAGAGGAGGTGGGGAAGGCAGATATGAAATTGTACTGATTTGGTTTCAACCAATGTTAATTTATTGGAGTTGCAGCCTTTTTACACTATTTAATCCCAGATTTTACAGTACAGTCTACCAGAAAAAGACACTGAAGATGTAGGGATTGTAAGTCAGATGGAAGGATCTTTTTTTGTTGTTATATTTCATAGATATATAACTGAAACTTTTGACCTTTTAAGTATTAACATCACTACTACAGGATTATGAATCTATCAGTCATCTTAAATCATAAAATGCATGCCTTTGTAACAAATTAAAATATATATAATGCAAGTGAAAAAATTGAGAGACAGTCTTATAAACATGAATTTATGGGTCTGCCCACTACAGTCTCTTCCTCAAACTTCATGTGTTTTTTTTTTGTAAATGAATTTCATAGCTGTCATTTTGATATATTTATTTGTGCAAAATAGATCTTAGGGCTCTATGTCAGTCTTCCTCACCGAAAATAATAGCACAGTGGGAGTTAAAAATTGCAGCAAATTGACAATAAGGATAGCAAAAATCTGTCACTAAAATGACAAATTTAGTTTGATTTGGCTTCTTATGTTGTCTGTATAGGAAATTATGTATCTAATTATCTTTCAAAATGGCTTGTATTATACCATGTAGTATTCAATGTAGCTTGAAATGATGTCCTTACCACTGCATCTTAGGTGGATGATTTGCTAGCTGATGTGGCTTAGAGCTAATGTCTGTATTTGGTAATTTTTATTCCACACTTCTGCATCTACAAATATTCATATTGCACGATATATAATTTCACAGGGGAATTTTTTGGAAAAAAAGGAGCACTTTTTTCCAATAATCTTTAGTTTTTCATATGCACTAAAAAAATAAAAGATTGCACCTGCTTGACTCTATATGCATGAATGGCAGATAGATGTATTTTGCTCTGCTCCTTGACGTGTGCGTACCTCATACTTATCAGTGTATCAGTAAACACTGACACATCTGCTGTTCTGTACCAAATGCATTATAAAAGCAGTGGCATTAGCATTCATGCTCTCTTTCTCTCCTTCACTCTTTCTGGCTTTGTAATGTATGTCTTCTCAATTTTCTGTGAGTTTGCTGGTACTGAGTTATCAGACCATTATAGTTCACGTAAGTGAAGTGAACATAAAAGAATTCAAAATGATAATTTGGTATTAAGAAAGTCCATTCTTCATGCAAAAAATGACTTAATAAAGCTATACTGTAAGCTATTTTGAACTTGTTTCATATGCATGTAACGGCTGACCTGTTAGCAGAGGTGGTAATTTATAATGCCTATTAAAACTGCTATGTTTTTATTAACCTCTTACACTGAAGTACATTGTGGTAGATAGTATTTGGAATGCTCATTGTAGGTGCAAGCTGGTAAGAGGCTAACTTGAAAGTCTTGAAATATCCTTATGTAAGAGAAAATCTTTAAACTTGGTCCTCAAGTAGCTCCGCTTTGAGTATTCAGGTAGTGTGCAAAACAACATTTTGCATTTATTATAATTCCATTCCTTTATTACTTAAAATTCATGGTATCACTGGGAGATAGGTGACAAGTCTTGCCCACAGAAGGAACCAGCTCAAGTCTTAAAATCTGTAACAAGCTTAATACAAGACTGAGCCAGAATAGGAGGACATCAGCCCCAAAATGTGATTACAAAGAGAGTGCATTAACCTGAGAAATAAAGTGAAGACTGCTTTTGTATCCTTGTGGTTAGATCACACACTGGCGAGGTCCTCTTGCATAGATGTCCTGCAAAGATGCAGATTTTGTCAAAAAAGTCTCTCTAATGAAATTTATAACCATTGGGCTAAGAAGTCATTAATTTTTGTCTTTATTTCCATATTTTCTTTGCTCATTCTCTTTCTTTACTGAAGAAAAGAAAAAAGTGAAGGTTGCATCTCTTGTAAGGTATCTGATGACCTTGAGTCTAGGACACTTACAGTAACAGAAGATGTCAATGCAAATAATTTGGGGATCCAAAGCAATCTGAATTAAAATTTCTCATGCCACTGATTAGTATTCAAGTCATAAAGATGTAAAGTAAAGGGGACACTGTTAGAGATTAGTGAGTGTGACCCCAGCACAGTCAGTGCTCCACAAATAAGGGCTGAACATGGTGGACAGAGGAAGGTGCTGGTAGCAGGGGACAACCCAGACACAGTGAGAAGTGAACTAAGTTCAGGGTCAATAGACAAAGTCCAGCCAGGAGCAAATGGGTCCAGAGGCAAGACTAGAGACAAAGCTTCAAAGTGGTTCTGAAGGGTCCAGCTATCTACAGCATAGAGCTGAAGTCCATCCAGGAGACAGAGAGGGACAGAGCTGGAGACAGAGTCTCCTACAGCATTGCTGCAACCACAACTGGAATAAAGTGGGGCTCCTGGACCCATGGTAAGGGTCCAGAGGAATCAACTGGGAGGTTGGGAAAGGCCACAAATGCCTGTTTGTTCCGTCAGCACCCTGACATGTGACTGTCTTTCTCCTATGTCTTCTCACTTAAAACCTTGGAAAAAGATGAGTAGAGGTATTGATTCTCAGGAAATGATTCCAGACTTTACTCTTGAAGGGGATGGAGACAGGTTTCTAAAGTTGAAATGGGATTCAAGGCACATTCATCTGGGGACATTTGTTATCAGCGAGTTCAAGTGGTTCCCCATTCAGCATGTGACTTTTGCCTTTTCACAGCACCAGTGTCACCCCAAATCCTGGTGTAGGAATCTCAGTGTTTCATTTCAGAAGTTTAGTGTCAAGGTCATCCACTGAACTGTATGATGGATGATTTTCCAAAAATCTGCAGTTCTCAAGGAAAGCATAAACATTTTGAAGATAAACACGAATGGTTGCACTGAATCAAGGACAGAGCAAAGGCAGTCAACAACATTTTTCAGGACCTCTGTTTCAGAGTTATCTTTAACTACAGTACAGGACATCACTTTTAAAAGTTGCAGATACAAAAATAAAATATTCTGATTTGGGAAGAAATTTACTAGTCTTTTGATTTAATTTTACTTTTAAACTTCAAATAAACCAGTGCAGCCTCCAGAGATGAAGCTTTTTTGTACTGAGGTATTGCAATTTGCCTGTTCAACAGGATTTCAGTATCTTGCAAATTTAAAATTGCGACCATTGTCCTCCCATAGCATTTACTTGGCTGTAAAGTACGTGAAGCATCTTTCTAGTATCAAATAAATATGGTAAAAAAAAAAAAAAAACTCTAAGGTTTATATTCACTTTAACAAAACTGTTAATTAGTCAATAAAAGTAAGTGTGCAATATTAGTGACAGGAGCAAACATTTCACAGAATTCTACATAGTTTGCAATTAGTTTGCATTTCAAATACTGGAAAGGTTTTGTAAAGTTGAATATATAAAGTATACTTTAAAAATGCATTTGTAGCAATCTACCAAAGTTAAATTTGTCTTTGTGCCAGTATTCAGAGGTATTTGGTTTTTAATTAGAAAGCTGATGGCATATGGATTGTGGAAGAATAGATTTGGGAGATGAAACAACAGATCATACAAGGTTTTTGATTAGCACTGCGTCAAAATTAGGAATTTAGATGATTTTTTTCATATTCTATGCCAAATGTATTTGCTAGATGGATACTTCATCTAGCTCTGTTTCATGCCTACAGAGTCAGAAAAGATATCTAGTAAAATAAAAGGCTATGGTTAGATAAATGTCATAGTATTACATGCAAAAGGTCTGCTTGAGATGCAAAACTATCAAGTTTTTATAAATGTCAAATGCTCTTTTCCACATAATCTCTCACAGCAATGCTGCTTTGTCTCTACTACTCTCTCTGCTCTGTAGATTTTTGGTTTTACTTCTTAATATGAACTCATTATGTGGTTGTCGTTATTAATCTCAGTTATAAACTACTTCCACAATTAGCCTTTTTTATTTTGGCAGAATGGTTTATGTAGTAGAGAATTTTTTGAATATGAGTTAAGACTCATTAATAACGTCCCTTGGGATTTTTGCCTATAAAGGTATTTTTTTAGTAATAAAACTCTTAATTTTGTTTGCTGGCATGATCTCACTGTATATATTAAGATCTAGATATTTTAGAACATCAAATATCTCAGGCTAAAAGTGATAAAATTATCATGGTTATGCCAAACATCAGTAAATACCCAAAGGTCTATATCAACCTCTCACAGAAATGAGGGTTGTGCTTCCAGGATTTGTAAGGGACTGCATTATCTATCTCTAAACATTTTCATCTATTGTAGTGCCAAACCTGTATGCTAGATTTTGTCTTGCTATATAATTTCCTGGGAAGTACCTTAAGCCTCTAAGCCTCTGTTCAATCATGCCAGGGAACTGAAATTGAGTACAATGGCCTCTATTATTTTGTTTGTTACTAAATTAAATGGAATTTGGCTTGCCTTCTTTTTGTTCCAATGCAAGGGTTATGTTTTCAGAGGGATTTGAATCAAGCCATAACTCACACACAAAAATATAACTATTTAAAGAAAGGAACATTCTACTGCATGCCAAACAGTGAAAAACGGGAAATTAACCTATCTTTTATCCCTTTTTCTATTCATCTGATCATTAACCAAAAAAACTTATTTTACTAAAAAGTGGATATCCAAAGTCAACAGCAAACAAGTTTGAACTCCTAGGACTTATTCACCAGTTTCAATACACATGGTAATTGGAAGTAGTGAATAAATACATCTGACGTGATATGTGCTGACATTTGAGGCTGACCTCCTTGTCACAACAGCCATTTCCTCTATTCTTTCCTACATTGTCAAAACTGATTTAAAAGAAAGTTGACTTGATACAGATTGATGTTTGTTTGTTGCATTGCAGATGAAAAGTAGCTTTTTTCTTACACAGTTTAACAGTGTTGTCCTAGAAAGACAACAATAAGAATCGAAACACAGAGAATTATGGAAGGACCTTGATCTCATCCCCTGGTGATCTCATAAACTGTAGAGGGGGTTGTTAGAGCTGGAGGGCTGAGCTTATCTGTAAGAATACATACCCAGCTGAAAATTTCTATGAAGGAAACATTATAGACAATTTAAAGTATTTCTGATAACTGGTAGGCAGGATAATCCAAAGTGTAGAGAGCTGTACATTTACATTTCCAACACTATATTTATATATTTAATATATTTATTTTATGAATTTTAATATACTTGAAAGTTATTGCGTACTTGTTCTGTCAGAAGCTAAACAGTAGAGATGTAAAATGTCTGGTTTGTCTCTATTTCAGGGCCTCAGGAGGAGTAGTTTTTCTCCTTTTTGATTTTGTTGTTACATGTGTCTTTAGGGAATTCCCCAGTCCTTAAAAGCTTCAAGATAGATCCTAATGGAAAGGATCAAAAATAATCCATCACATTAAAACTCTGCATAGTCTAGTTTGAGTCAGAAGAGGGTATGTCTAGAATTTTCTATGGGGGTACACAATAATATAGTTGTTGGAGTATGGTCCCCTATCAGTGACACTTCTAAAAATAAAATTGGCAGAAATAAAACATTTCGACATTAGGTACCTGAAAGAAAATTGAAGTTCTGTTGTCTGCCAAATGTTCCTACTCTTTACATGCACAAACCAGTTTTGACCCTCAGGAAAAGAGTAAAAAAATAAAAGCCTGCTTTAAAGGAAGAAAGAACAAAAAAATTACTTCATTGAAGTAAGCATTTCAAAATTCGACACTTGAAAATATTTTGCTTTATGTTTTCAGGAGAGTTTTCACCGTATTTATGAGGTCTCTGAATTTTAACTCTGTATTTATTTCAAAATCCTGTATTTCCATTTATTACTTGTATTCATTTAATTTCAGTATTTTGGGAAGAAACATCAGCACATTTTTGAAGCAGTACTGAGAAAAAGAATCCCAACGATCTAAACCCAAAATACTCATTTGCTCTTGTCAGTGCTTCAAAGTTCTTCAGAATTAATAGGATTTCTTATTTCCTGTCTTCCCATGTGAATTCTTTCTTTAGGAATGGAGAGTGTAATTTGTGGAATTAGAGCCTAAACACTCTTGGGGTTGCAGCAATTCTAATAGTGCAGTCTATCCTCTCATAGGCAGACATCTCTTTATCATGTAAAATTTATAAACAGATTATTCCATAGGTGTTTAAAAAGGCGGTTGTCAAAAGCACCTAAGTAACTTAGAAGCCCAAGTCTTATATAGAGACAAATACATTTTAGAAGGATACCCTTTTATGTGTGATCCAATACTCTATTTTGTTTTGCTTTTTGAAAAGAACTGTAACTCATGTTATAATTAAAAATGTGTGCCCGTCTGCTTCAAAATATAAATTTTACAACAATAACTTCTTTCCCCTTATTTATTCTCTAAAATGAAAGAGAACAGGCTAAAACTATGTCATGTTAAAACATATAATGCCAGTAGCCAATGATGAAGATGGATTTAGCATGGTTGAAGGAAGTTATTTGTGTTGTGTTTACTTTACATAGCTGTATCGTAATGAAGCTCTCCAGTCTACTAGAAATGTATCTATTAGCCTAGACAAGATAAGTTAATGCCTGTTTAGTATGGACATTCAGTTTCCCTCACCCATGAGACACTGACAGGATAGCACACTGCTTATTTTAAAAAGTCTGATGAAAAATTGGAGTGGATAGTGCTGAATGTCTAAAATGGATGGAACAGTTTATACTGAAAGATGTAAGAGTACAGTTTATGAGGAAGAAATAATGGAGGGTTGTGTCATTGCTCACAAGAAAACTTCCATGATGTAGAAACAGTCAGCAATGGTCTCAAGAAAGTCCTTAAATGAACCTGTTCATTCTCTAGCTCTGTAACTGTAAATCAATCTTCCTAGAAAGACCAAGCAAACTGTAATGCCCTTTTGTCTACAGAAAGTCAAACCAAGTATTGAAATCCTGTCTGGCCTTTAACTCTACTTATAGCATACCTTACTCATTGCTATCCTTGCAAATGTTGTAGGCAAAACATCAGACAGTTCACTGCACTTATGTAGTTCTGTATGAGTAGTAAACAGAAGGAATTTTTCAGTGTTGCTAGGTGGACATTGAATGTTTGCCAAATGGAAAATTACACTGTTAGCACAGGTAATTATTTTCATTCTTCTGCTCCTCCAATTGTTGGAAAAAAAACCCGAAAATTAATATTCTGAAAGGTACTTAGTGATTTTCTCTATTAGGCATACAATCTGAGAGCTGTCATTACATTTTATAAACATATATTTGAGAAGCTAATTGACATTTTTATTGAGGGAAAAAAGTCTATAGTCTTAAAGTTTTAAGCATACGATTTTTAAGGAAGCTATTATATGTTTAAAAGAAGATAATTGGACAGTCTAGCAAAATTATATGTGATTTTATCAAGAGAAAAAGATTAAAAAAGAAAACAAACCCTAAGCATAATATTTTGATTTATAAGAAGTGTTTTCTAACTGATATAGAAAATCATTAAATTACCTGCCTGAAGTGTAATGGTCTCCAGTAAGTTACCAAAACTCGTTTAAAATAGAAAGAATACAGTTCTGCTGATGCATGTGAAGAAGAGTTAATATTTCACATCTGTGGTTTTCTGTTTCTGCGTGTTTACTTCTGCTTTTTACAACAGCATTTGTTAACTTGGCAAATAATAGAATAGCATAATTTTTAATGGATTTCAAAACAATTCTGGAAATTATTCTCTCCTTGGAGTGACAGTTGTGAAAGATTATTCCTCTAATTAGACGTAGTTTGTAAATGTTGATGATGGATGATTCTTATGAAAAAATTTTGTGTAGTTGAGAGTTTCAATATCTGAAGTGTACTGATTATAAAAAAGGTAACAGAAAGATTTATTCTGAAAAGCTCTTCTGAATCTTGTGCAATAATTTTTTTTAAAATCTCTAAAAAAAGAACATCCCTAACTTCTATGAAAAGTCTTTTCTCTGCCTTTCTCTTCTTAAAATGGTTGTTCCAAAGTACTAATTTTAAGCTATTGAAGTCAAATTGGTATTTTAAATGAAGGCCTATCCTCTTTTTAGAAGAATAACTTTAATTGCTTCTTTATTTGTTTCTGCTCTTCCTTAATGGGTAAAATCGTAACAATTGCTTTTTAACTGTTGTGGCAATATGGGCTAATATAGCTACTGAGCTGCCATGTTTTTTCTTCATTGAATACCTCAGTTTATTCATCTGTAAAATATCTATAATAAAGCACTTTCCTCCCTCACAGGGGTGTTGCAAGGTTTAATGAGATAATAATGTGCAGTACTCAAGATCCTCAGATAATAGATCACATGTAAGTGCAAAGCATTAATTATTATTATAGCTGTCCCTCAGAGCATACTTTAAATTCAAAATCTATCCACCTAAGGATGTTTAGATTATTTTCTACAAACTTTTGCTTGCTGAGAGCTTTGTTCAGCAGTGTATTCTGGGTCCAGTCTATTCCTCACCTAGATTATTTTAGATTTCTAGAGTTCATGCTTCCCAAATCCATGATCTATAAAAAAACCCAAACAACAAAACACAAGTTCTCATTATAAATCTACCACATTTAGGTGCAGTGATCCATTTAGGAGGTAGAAAAATTTCTCATCAATAACAATTGAAAAAAAATTTCTTCATGCTTTAAAAGTGTAGCGATTGATTCAGAGAAAGGGTGTACAAGAACAAGCCTGCTTTAATAGTTTGATATTCTACTACCATAACAAAAGTCCAGAACAAGGTTTCTAAGCTTATATGTAGGCATCTCTTACCAATTTTTTTAAAAGGTGGCCATCTTGAAATATTCAGGACTCTATATAGATAAATCAAATGAAATTACATCTGTCAGTCAGTGCCAGGACACAAGTTGCAGACCAGTAAACATGGCTGGATTGGACATAGCCTTGGATGGCATGGTTTAGTGGGAGGTGTCCCTGCCCCTGGCAGGGGGGTTGGAACTAGGTGATCTTAAGGTCCTTGCCAACCCTAACTATTCTATGATTCTATGATTCTATGATGTCTGACCCCAGCGATGGGATGTCCCAGCTGTGCCCTGTTCCAGCAATGCAGTGACTCATCCTCATCATGGCCTGAGCTGGATGTTGCTGATTTAACCTCAGATAGTGACTGCTGCCTCCCCTGCTCCAGCTGCCACTCTGGGACTTTCCTACACACCACAGATTGGTTGTATCTACTCTGGTATAGTCACAGAGGACTATGTAGGGCTTAACGAGCCAAACCTGATTCAGTCTTACCAGTTTTGCGTCAGCTGTCACTGGGAAGAAGAGTCCAAAGAGAAGAAGTAAAATGAAATCAGTGGGAATCTGACTGCTAATATAAAGGTAAGAACACTTAATAGTTATTGGGTCTTGTGCCCCTGCATCTCAACAAATGCTTTTTAGATGAAAAAGAGTGAACAGAAGACATGATAATTAGAAATTCACCTGGGTTTTAACAGTGAAGTTCCTCAGGATAACACCCAAAAGTGTTGAAGTTGAAGGCTGCTAAATCTTGTACAGTGTGAAGGCGCTGCTGGCTTTTCAGTTTATATTCCTAATGTAGCTGAAAGGTGGCAGTCTCTTCAGTGCTTTATACAGTTTACTTCTGGAAGAGGACTAGAACAGATGCAGGAATGTTCTGGAGAGGAAAGGAGCTCAGGAAGTGACAACAGTTTTCACGTTGAAGTGCTAAGAGTCAGTAGTGACTCACATGTCCTGATCTCAAGACATCCATAGATAGGCAGGGAGGCAGGAAAGGCACATTCACAACTCAGCTTGTAGGAAATCAATTATAAAAACAGGGACAACAGTGTGGCTTAAACTATACTGGATTTTTTTCTTTTTTCTAAATTGTTTTTTATCTTGGCTTCATCTTATCCTTTCGGGGTTTTTTTTCTAAATTAGCATAGAACTTTATTTTTAAAACAGTACCAAATGCACTGCTATCAATCAATAAACGAAATACCCACCTGAAAATAAATATAAAGACATTATAAAGGAAGAATTCATTGTCAAAGTGTCTGTATAGTTTTTATACATTGTCGCTATTAAGAATCCTGTTCTTGTGCTTGAGCACCTCCCGTATGAAGATAGGATGAGAAAGTTGGGGCTGTTCAGCCTGGAGAAGAGAAGGCTGCGTGGAGACATCATAGCAGCCTTCCAGTATCTAAAGGGGGGCTATAAGGATGCAGAGGGGGACTCTTGATTAGGGACTGTGGTGAGAGGACAAGAGGTAATGGGTTCAAACTTAAAAAGGGAAATTTAGATTGGCTATGAGGAAGAAATTCTTTACTGTAAGGGTGGTGAAGCACTGGAATGGGCTGCCCAGGGAAGTTGTGAATGCTCCATCGCTGACAGTGTTCAAGGCCAGGTTGGACAGAGCCTTGGGTAACATGGTTTAGTGGGAGTTGTCCTTGCCCATGGCAGTGGGGTTGGAACTAGATGATCTTAAGGTCCTTTCCAACCCTAACTATTCTATGATTCTATGATTGTTTCTTCTTCCTCTCCCCACCTCCCTCCCCAGCCATTGTCAACAAAAGTGTTAATAATACCATGAGACAAATAGGGTGCTGTTGTCAAATACCACTGAAGAATTGGTACTTAAACTAATTCTGTCTATTAAAAATATCATTTGTTCCATTAAGAAGGTTGTATGCCTGTTAACAATCCCCAGCATTTAATTTCTGTTGAAGTTGCTTATGGAATATTTTTGTATTTAATCATATTCAAAGCAACTAATATATACAAAACTATTTATGAGTGTTTTATGGAGTTCACACCAGTGTTCAGCTATACATATTATTTATGAGCAGAGCTTGTAGAAGACAGTACTATTCTTATGAATTTATGTATGCCCACTCTTCCTTTCTTCATTGTAGTTGCTTAAAGGTGGGGTTTTTTTTAAAATTAAACAGTGAAATTATATCTATAATTTTCATTATCTTTCATATTTTCACAGCAAAACAAAAGATGTCTTTTGAAGCAAAGCAAATTGCAGTAATATTATATGAATGAAAATCTAAATTACACTGTATAAGCAGTACCACATTTGGACACTTATTCACATACTCAGAGCATGAACAGGCCATGGTAATGAAGGCAGATAACCATTCTTCCCTTTTTCTCAGAATCCATAATTTAAATACATTTTTAAAATAAAGTTTTGAGCTGCCAATTAATATTGTTCTCATGAGGGACTTCAACCACCCTGATATCTGTTGGAGGGATGATACGGCCCGGCACAAGCAATCCAGGAAGTTCCTCGATTGTGTGGAAGACAGCTTCCTTCTGCAAGTAATAGAAGAGCCGACAAGGAGAGGTGACATGCTTGACCTCATCCTCACCAACAGGGAAGGGCTGGTTGAAAATGTGATGATCCAGAGCAGCCTTGATTGCAGAGATCATGAGATGGTTGAATTCGAGATCCACAGGACAGTGAGAAGAGCTTGCAGCAAGCTCACAGCCCTGGACTTAAACATAGCAGACTTTGGCCTCTTCAGGAACCTGCTCAGTAAGATTCCATGGGATATAGCCCTAGAGGGCAGGGGGGCCCGAGACTCTTGGTTGATATTCAAGGGTCACCTGCTGCAAGCTCAGGAGTGATACATCCCTACTATAAGGAAGTGCTGCAGGAGGGCCAGGAGACCTCGTTGAATGGATAAGGAGCTGCTGAGGAAAATTCAAAGGAAAAAAGAGGCTTATAAAAGGTGGAAGAAAATTCAAAGGAAAAAAGATGTTTATAAAAAGTGGAAGTAAGGACAGGTGGCCTGAGAAGAATACAGGGATGTTCTCGGGGAAGTTAGGGACCAGGTTAGGAAAGCTAAGGCCCACTTTGAATTAAACATGGCTAGGGATGTTAAGGATAACAGGAAGGGATTCTATAGGTACACTGCAAATAAAAGACAGGCTAGGGACAACATGGGCCCTCTCCAGAAGCTATCGGGAGAACTGGCTAACCTGGATTTGGAGAAGGCTGAGGTTCTTAAAGACTTCTTTGCCTCAGTCTTCACCGGAAAATGCTCTGACCATGCCACCCAAGTCTTGGAAGGCAGGCATGAAGTCTTGGAAGTCAGGCATGAAGACTTGGAAGGTGAGCATGAAGACCGTGGGCCCACTGCAGGACAGGATCTGGTTCGAGACCATCTTAAGAATCTGAATGTCCACAAGTCCATAGGACCTGATGAAATCCATCCACGGGTCCTGAAGGAGCTGGCAAATGGAGTTGCTAAGCCACTGTCCATCATATTGGAAAAATCATGGCACTCAGGTGAAGTTCCTGATGACTGGAAAAAGGGAAATATAAGCCCCATTTTCAAGGAGGGCAAAATGGATGAGCCAGGGAACTACAGAGCAATCAGCCTCACCCCTGTGCCTGGCAAAATCTTGGAGCAGATTCTTCGGGAAGGCATGCTGAGGCACATGAAAACCAACAAGGTTTTTGGTGGCAACCAGCATGGCTTCATAAAGGAGAAATCCTGCCTGACCAATCTGGTGGCCTTCTATGATGGGGCTACGGAACTGATGGACACGGGTAGAGCAGTTGATGTCATCTACCTAGACTTGTGCAAAGCGTTTGACACTGTCCCACATGACGTCCTTGTCTCTAAGTTGGAGAGACATCAATTTGATAGGTGGACAACTCAGTGGATAAAGAACTAGCTGGATGGCCACACGCATGCAATGAGTTGTGCTCAATGGCTCAATGTCCAGCTGGAGACCAGTAATGAGTGGTGTCCCTCAGGGATGGGTGTTGGGAGCAGTCTTGTTCAACATCTTTGTCGGTGACATGGACAGTGGGATTGAGTGCACCCTCAGCAGGTTTGCTGATGACACCAAGCTGTGTGGTTCGGTTGATATGTTGGAGGGAAGGAATGCCATCCAGAGGGACCTTGACACGCTTGTGAGGTGGGCTGATGACAACCTGATGAAGTTTAACCATGACAAGTACAAGGTTCTACACCTGGTTCTCAGCAATCCCAGGCACAGCTACAGGTTGGGCAGGGAAGTGGTTCAGAACAGCCCTGCCGAGAAGGACCTAGGGCTGTTGGTTGATGAAAAAATGAACATGAGCCGGCAGTGTGCGCTTGCAGCCCACAGAGCCAACCGTATCCTGGGCTGCATCAAAAGAAGTGTGACCAGCAGGCTGAGGGAGGTGATTCTGCCCCTCTACTCTGCTCTCATGAGACCTCACTTGAAGTACTGTGTGCAATTGTGGTGTTCTCAGCATAAAAAGGACATGGAACTGCTGGAACAAGTCCAAAATAGGGCCACGAGGATGATCAGGGGACTGGAGCACCTCCTTTATGAAGACAGGTCGAGAAAGTTGGGGCTGTTCAGCCTGGAGAAGGGAATGCTGCGTGGAGACCTCATAGCAGCCTTCCAGTATCTGAAGGGGGCCAACAAGGGATGCAGGAGAGGGACTCTTCATGAGGGACTGTAGTGATAGGACAAGGGGTAACGGGTTCAAACTTAAACAGGGGAAGTTTAGACTGGGTATAGGAAAAAATTCTTTATTGTAAGGGCGGTGAGGCACTGGAATGGGTTGCCCAGGGAAGCTGTGAAGGCTCCATCGCTGGCGGTGTTCAAGGCTGGGTTGGACATATCCTTGGGTGGCATGGTTTAGTGTGAGGTGTCCCTGCCCCTGGCGGGGGGGTTTTAACTAGGTGATCTTCAGGTCCTTTCCAGCCCTAACTATTCCATGATTCTATGATTCTATAATTATAGCAAGAATATTAGAAAGTCACTAGCCCTTATCAAGTATATAAATGTCATAAAACGCACACATATTTTTGCACATTGTTACATATATTTTGTGCTAAAATGCTAAATTCCAAAACCTTTACTGTCCTTGTTTTTTTATTAAGCTCTTCTCAAGAATTTGTTCTTTCTCTCTATTCCAGCTTCCCTAAAACTTTCTATCCACCAAAAAATATCAAGCCTCTCCACCTACTTATATTTTTCACTCCAAGCACTTCAGAACAATCTTATTAAACATATTTTCATGCAGCCCATAGTTATGCACTCCTTCTGTAAGATGCAGCCTTTATTTTAAGCATTGTAAGGGATGAGTGTCTTACCAATACTCTATATAACAGAGCATGTAGGTCAAACTGGACTGCGACAAAGTGAAGTGAGCATCACTCTAATGGAAGGTCTTTATTTTATACCTCATCCCTACTTACAGATAAAACTGAAAGGCTGTCAGATTTGCCCTAACACAAATCAACTGATATGCATAAGAAGAGAGAGGACATTTCTCTATACTTCTCATACCCTAACCACATAGAACTAAAAAATTAAAAATTATTTTTCTCATTTTTTATGAAGAAAACAAGTGCAAGCCCAGATGAGGAAATAGACTGTTTGGGTTTACACTTGATGTTTTTTGTAGCTGTTTTTAGCTATGAAGAAGGTTTCCTACTGTGTTTTCTTCATTGAGATCCAGTGACTCTTAACTGAGTTCACTTTGTAACTGCACCCCACAAACAGAGTAAGTGTTCACTGGGCTATTAAAATACCTATTGCCCTTGCGTTTTCCTAAAGTAGATATGAAGTTGACATAACAGCTGGAAGATACACAGGGAAATTAACTTGGAAACAAAGCTAGCTGCTGCTTCTCTAAGCTTCTGACCATGTTTACAGTATAGTGTGAAGAGTAGACCTGAGAGGAAAATGTAATAGTTCACAATTTCCAAGTGGCTTTTCTCTCATTCATTGTTGGATAAACATTAAGAAAACCAGTCTTGGTTATGAGAGCTTCAGCCTTTTCTACAGACAGAGCTGTTTGAATATGATCTCTGGGCTTGCACTCTGAGCTTTCTCAGTGTTTACAACTCTCTTGGCTTTCCTCATGTACTATTTCACTTGCTAAAGCTTCTAATTTCATCAGTGCATCAAATAACGAGGCCATTCAAAGTAAAAGCATCAATCTCTAAATATTAATTGGCATCAGATACTTATTTCTTCTCGGGTGACAATATTATTTTCTAAACCTGAAATGTGACTGTGATTAATCATTCTCTGGTAAGCCGTAAGAGCTTCAAAATGTGTACCTGTTTTTATCTCATGAAGAAATGTTTTTCAGATTAGCCTTAGAAAAGCTGTGAAACCTTGTTAAGAGAAACCTGCCTTTATTGATTTAGTATTATCGTAAGCTAAGTTGATACATATTTGTCTGCTTGTACCACTGTGCAAGAGATTTTTTTTGTTGGCTTGGGCAGGGGGCATTTAAACGACTTTTCTTGTCAGTAATGCCATTTCTAAAATTTTCATAGTAATTTTCTTAATTTTTCTGCTTGCAATTTAGTTCTTCTTTGCTGTAGTTTTAATGTTTGAAGGCAGGGATACTAACTCAGATCTATGCTGCTTTATATGCTGTGCTGTCCCCACAGGATAAACTTGGGAAAATTATGACTTACTTAGGCTCCAGTAAAGAAAATGTAATTAATAATCTGCTCAAGGTTAAAAAAAAATAAAAAATCAGAGACTCGAGCTGTGTTTTTTACATCTCAATTAGTAAATATTCAAGATAATAGTTTATCTTTTCTTAGAATCTTAAACTGAGGTTTGAAGGGAAAAACACCATTTATTAACAGTATAGGTCCTCTCCAGGAAGTTCAGTAATTCGACTTAAAAAGAAAAGGTTAATTTCAAACACAATTTTCAGCATATTGTGGAGAGGAGTACTTCTCACTGTGTGATCTTTCAGGATAATGCACATTTTAAATTGGATTATTTTTTTCTATAACTGTTTCACAGTGAGCCCAAGAGCAGTTTGTAACATGAAAACAATACAAAACCAGAGAGTTGTGGCTATAAAGTAAGGATTAATCAAATTAATCATATAATCATAATAAGGATTAATCATGATCATAGAATGGTTTGGGTTGGAAGGTACCTTAAAGATCACCTAGTTCTAACCACCCTTCCATGGGCAGGGACACCTTCCACAGGACCAAGTTGCTCCAAGCCCCATCCAACCTGCCCTTGAACTCTGCCAGGGATGGGGCAGCCACAGCTTCTCTGGGCAACCTGTGCCAGTGCCTCACTACCCTCACACTAAGGAATTTCTTCCTAATGTATAGCACAAATCTACCCTCTTTCAATTTAAAGTCATTCCCCCTTGTCCTATCACTACATGCACTTGTAAAAGGTCCCCTTCCATCCTTCTTGGCCCACCTCTCAATTTTGTCAAGGTCTATCTGGGTGACATCCCTTCTCTCCAGCATGTCCACCATACTACACAGCTTGGTGTTATCAGCAAACTTGCTGAGGGTGCACTTGATCCCACTATCCGTGTTGCAGACAAAGATGTGAAATAGTGACAGTCCCATCACCAAACCCTGAGGAACACTAGTTGTCACTGATCTCCACTGGGACATACATGTCTGAGGGAGTATGTATATGGACAAATTTTACATCTATACTTGCATGTCCTTCGTATTTGTCACAAATGGAAAATTGGAAAATCAGAAAGTGGGTGTGTTATTAGTTGCAGCACCACATCAGTAATGCCTTTATCTTTGAAGGGAGTTGGTCCCCCTCAGGCTTTTGTGATGAAAGCTTTTTGTTTTCTTCCTCAGTTAAATTAAAAACCTGCATGGAATTCATTTTTTTCGTTTTGCTTTTTTGTTTGTTTGGTTTTTTTATTCTTTGTATTATTATCATTACTACACATTTTTGTAATTATTACAGTTTGGTGCATAATATGACTAATACCCTGTTTATTGAAAAGGTAGAAGCTTAATTAAATGCTTGTTAGTTGGAAAGAAATTTTGAAGCTATTCAGTCTTTGCATTCTTCACACCACATAGAATCATAGAATTATAGAATATAACACAGTACATATAACATATAGTACTGTAGATTGTGGATCCTGAACTAATTCAGGAGATACTTGTTAATCAGTGCCGTTGACAACAAAAAGTCTTGACATTCCTAGATGAAAATGTCTTATTGATTGCCGGTGTAAATGACAATAAGCTATGACCAAACATTTTTGGTGATCAAATATTCAGCATATCAAGAATAAGAAAGACATCTTTAAATTTTCTATTTTTCACAGTGTTTTTTAATGTATTAATTGTTATGAAATGAAAGAGTAAGGATCCTGGTTTTATCAAGCTTGAAATCATTGCAGCCGACAAACACAGGGTAAACAAGATTTCATTTAGAAAAAACCTGCACAGATAATATCTGTAAGTGATTGAAGATAGGTTTTGTCTGGTTTCTATTTACAGTATAAGCCTTCATTTTTAGACCTATCCAGAGGGTAAAAAAGAAGTAATTTTGATTCTTACATTCCAGAAGGGCAAGGTTAAGATGTTCTTGATTTTAGAGATGATTATATTATTTTCACTTAAAGAATAGAGCAAAGAAACATGCTAGTAAGCACTGAAAAACAGCTTGTTCAAGGTCAAATATCTACCAGTGAAAATATTTTTTGAATATGTAGATTTCTTTAGAGGTGTAGGTTACTGTATTAGATATGTATTGCTAAGTCTCCGTGATAAAATGATTGAGAGCAGACCTGCAGAGAAGGATTTGAGGATACTGGTGGATAAAGAATTAGACATGAGTCAGTGGCTGGGATAAAGTTTGTTTATTTTTTTTTTAATTATTACCTGGTACCACACTGTGTTTTGGCCTTAGCTTGAGAATAATGCTGATAACACACCGATGTTTTAGTTGTTGCTTAGTGCTTACTCTAAATCAAGGACTTTTTGGTTTCTCATGCTCTGCGAGTGAGGAGGGGTATGAGAAGCCATGAGTTAGAAGACACAGGACACTTTACCCAAGCCAGCCAAAGGGGTATCCATACTATAAGGTGTCAGTATATAAACGGGGTGTGGGGGTGGGGGGTGGTGTCTAGGAGCCATCAATTGCTGCTTAGGGGTGGGATGGTCATTGGAGAGTGGGCAGTGAGCGATTGTATTGTGCATCAATTGTATTTCTTGGGGTTTATTCCCTCTTTCTCTTTTTCCTATTATAATTAGTAGTAGTATAGTTGATTTTGTTGTTGTTATTGACCTTATAGCAGCAATCTAGTACCTGAAGGGGACATGCAAGAAAGCTGGAGAGGAACATTTCACAAGGGCATGCACAGGTAGGACAAGAAGTAATGACTTTAAACTGAAAGAAGGTAAATTTAGATTAGATGTAAGGAATAAATTCTTCACTGTGAGGGTGGTGAAACATCAGAACAGGTTGTCCAGAAATGTGGTAGATGTCTCACCTCTGGAAAAGTACAAGGCCAGGTTGGACAAGGCTGAAAGTAACCTGGTCTAGTGGAAGGTGTCCCTGCCCATGGCAGGGGACTTTGAAGTAGATGAACTTTAAGGTTTCTTCTAACCCAAACCATTCTATGATTCTGTGATTCTGTGACTATCAATAGCTATGTAATAACTTAATAGTTTATTATTATCAAGTATTATAATATTCTTCCACTCATTTTTTTCTTTTTCTTTCTCATTGTAATTCTTACCATTTCTCATCTATAATTCTTACCACTGAAACACACAAATTTTCTACTGTATGTGCTAAATGTATTTTTCTGAGGTACAATTTCTTCTGTCTGCATACAGTCCCTGTAAAGCTATGTAAAAGAATTCAGGACACCACACGTGCTTTGCAGTGGTAGGAATGATTATAAAAGCTTTTATGAAATAGATAATTGAGTTCCCTTTGTGCTGAGTAACATTGTGCATGCTGAGACCTTGCCAAGGAGCACTCAAGCTTTGTTAGAGGAAAAAGCAAAATTGTGCATAATAACAATTCCTACATATCATGGTATCTGTGGCAGCAAATAGTTTGCGTGATTCTGAATTCAGGACTAAGAGGTAAGGAATGAAGATTAATCCTTATTGAATTAATTTCTGATAAAGGCAAATTTAAATGTTTTCAAAAGAGTATGCAGATTAAAATACCTGTAGTTATAGCTGAACTGAAAAAAATTAACTCAATTATTATTTTCAAGATAAATTATAGGCAGATTATCAACCTTCAATTTTGGCATCGGTACTTTTGATGACATTGACAGCTACAAAAAGAAATATTCTCTTGACAAAAATACTGGTAGTAGGCAGTTGAGGAAAGAAATTTATATTTTAGAAGTTAGGTCTAATTACAGTAACCATAGTTACTTCCAGATTAGAAGTTTTATCATATATCTGTTATAAAGAATACTTTAAGAGGTCTCATAGAATCATAGAATAGCTAGGGTTGGAAAGGACCTTAAGATCATCTAGTTCCAACCCCCCTGCCAGGGACAGGGACACCTCCCACTAAACCATGTTACCCAAGGCTCTGTCCAACCTGGCCTTGAACACCACCAGCGATGGAGCATTCACAACTTCCCTGGGCAGCCCATTCCAGTGCTTCACCACCCTTACAGTAAAGAATTTCTTCCTCATATCCAATCTAAACTTCCCCTGTTTAAGTATGAATGCGTTACCCCTTGTTGTCTCACTACAGTCCCTTAATCAAAACTCCCCCTCCTGCATCCCTATAGGCCCCCTTCAGATACTGGAAGGCTACTCTGAGGTCTCCATGCAGCCTTCTCTTCTGCAGGATGAGCAGCCCCAACTTTCTCAGCCTATCTTCATAAGGGAGGTACTCCAGCCCCCGGATCATTCTCGTGGCCCTCCTTTGGACTTGTTCCAACAGTTCCATGTCCTTTTTATGCTGAGGACACAAGAACTGCACACAATACTCCAAGTGAGGTCTCACAAGAGCAGAGTAGAGGGGCAGGATCACCTCCCTCAACCTGCTGGTAATGCTCCTTTTGATGCAGCCCAAGATACGGTTGGCTTTGTGGGCTGCAAGTGCACACTGCCAGCTCATGTTCATTTTTTCATCAGCCAGCACCCCCAAGTCCTTCTCGGCAGGGCTGCTCTCAATCTCTTCCCTGCCCAACCTGTAGCTGTGCCTGGGATTGCTCTGACCCAGGTGGAGGATCTTGCACTTGTCATGGTTAAACTTCCTCAGGTTGGCATCAGCCCACCTCACAAGCTTGTCAAGGTCCCTCTGGATGGCATTTCTTCTCTTCAACATAATGCAAAATAGTCCTTATAATAAGACTGTATTAATAATATTGAATTAGATTGTTAACTACTTTTTAAGATGTTAATATTAGTTTTTAATTCTCACTCAAGCATAGCATGCACTTCCTAAAAATATGTACATATCATTAAAGTGAATATGATTTTGCTAGCATGGGAATACCCTGCATTAAGTAAGTAGCTTTTCAATGACGGATTCTTTCTCAATGCATTTGTTATTTGTATAATAGAAATTATTTCACGCACATAGAGAAAAGAAGTTCCTGCCTCACATCCGTTCTACTACGTAGAGGTAGGATGAACATGAGTTGTATGCCTTGCCTGTCCCCACCTTGTCAGTGGCTTGCGACGGCATAGTATGCTTTCTACTTTCTCTTTGTTCTGATCAATAAGGCAGAAGTGATTTGTACCTTATGCATATGTTCTTTATGTAGCAACAAACAGATCAGGACTATCTGCAGAGAGATGACCTGCAGATAGTGAGACTAACATTTCTCATTCAGTTGTACCTTGACGTCAGTTCCATGTGATTTATCCCAGCATAAGTGAGCACAGACACTTTTTTTTCTTTTTTTTTCAGCTCATTGTGTCTGAAGCTGTCTCTTCCAATTAGATGTTCACATGTTAATGACCATTGCGCCTCTTGATGAGTCACAATGCTGTTTGTGTAGGGAAAGTGCATCCAACAGCAGCACAAACACATTCCCATCCCATGACCCTGGCACAAATTGATGTCGGCAGGGATAGAGGGACACTGTACCACTGTAAATTGCTTAGCCTGCCTAATAAATCTAATTTGCATATTTTGTAATTTGTTAGAATAATTTATGCCACAGTACCTACTTATCACAGTTCTGGCAGAGTTGCAACCACCTCTCTTCCTAATTGCAGCAGGTTAGGTCCTGTTCACACTAGGATGACCTTTGACAGCCTGTTGTCCCAAAGCAGCCCTTTGAAATTAGTGATGTTCCACACACTTGTTCTTGGGATTTGTTCATGGCTGATCTCTGTTACTAAACTCTGTTCTGTTGTACAGCCTATTCAGATGTACAAAGACATTTGACATTATGTGAGAGCCCCCAGCCAACTTTCAAATTCAGATCAGATCTGTTAATCAAATGCAGGTTTTCTCTTTCAAACTGGTGAAAAGCATATACACCTGTTTTTATAGTTGCCAGTTATAATACCAGTGTCAAGATAAAATGCATGCTAGATAGCTGGCAGAATGTCAAATATTTGGTTAATATGAAATTAAAATTCAAATGAGATGAGAATTTTAAAAAATCAAAAGTGATTTTTAAAAAAAAATAATCATTGTTTATAAAAAAGAATATACGTATCCACTGAGTTTAAGCAGCAGAAGGTGTTTTAGAATACTTAGGTCTTTCATGGATTGACAGTAATGACTGCTTTGACTGCCAATTAGATAAAGATCCACAACCCTAAACATTAAAAGTTTGAAAGCTTGGTACCTGACATGTTAAATACTTGCACAAGACAAGTCATTAGTCATATGGTTTATACAATTATCCACACAAATTTTCAAGTGCAGTATATCAGAAACATAGTGTATTGTAACTCCTGATTTACTGCTAGATCAACAAATTTCATAAATAGTGCTTCAGTGCATTTATGATTGTATGTATTTTGCTTGAGGCAAATCTGACAGCCTCTATATCCATAGTGCAGTCATCTGTTCTCTCTGCTCATATAAACAATTAAATGAAGATACATGCTGCTAGCACCCAGTGAAGGAGAAGAGTCATGGGTTTTTATTTAAATTGTTTTCTTTCATTTTTATCTGAGCATGCACCTACTTTAACTGTTGAGTTTATATTCTCGCTTGCACCTGTTGTACCTGCCTTTTAGTTAATTTGAGTTTTTTGATTTTCTGATGCAAAACTCTTAATGAAATGTTTTTCACCCTTGATTAAGCACATTCAGTGTAGAAATAAAATGAAATGAGGAAAAGGGAATTCCTGGCAAAGTATTTAATTGTTTTTACAGTCATTATGCAATGGAGACTTAAACTGACTTGAATCTGAAAATGGAATGCAGAACAATGCCCTTAACCACAAAAAGCTGTGATTATTCTAGATACTCATCTTCTACTGAGCTGTCTGGAGGAATTAAGATGATTTCTTATAGTCTTAACATATTGATACTAGTACATGAAGGGACTAAACTAATGGAACTGTTGTAACTGAATAAATGACTTAAACAAAATATCAGATAAGATATATTGTGATACAAAGCCTTCCATTGTAGCTATTTTAATTTTTCAGGCAATTATCTTAAAAAAGTAATCACAGAGTGTTGAAGTATCTTTTTTTTCATGACAATTTAAAAAAAACACCAGTGAATTTGTAACTGTGTACATATGCTTGAGTATATCTTGTTAAAATAGAAGCAAAACTATATGCAATAGAAAATATTAACCTTCCCAGCATCTTTTAAGAATGAACAGTAGACCTATTCTTTCTATCACAAGTCCTTTTACTTTGATGCCATTATTAATTTAATTACTGACTTTCCTATATCTTCTGTATGTATTCACAGCAAGTGTCATAAAAATGAAAATATGTAGAAAACATTAAATGTCTAGCAGATGTGGCTGGATAAGTCATCTTCTAACATTTAATTAGGGAAATATCTGATTGTCTGCCAGATGATTTTATGCACAGTTATAGCTGTTGTGGTTATAATGTAGAGCAATTCAAATTGAGAGGAGTCCTTATTATCCAAAGTTGAACAAATACCTCCCAGTGAAGTACCGTGTCATCTCTCTCAGCTTTGGCTATGTGTTGGACTAGCACGTAAAATCCTCACTATGGAGGTCTTGGCTTTGGGAAGTTAAGATCTGAGCCAAAGACAATTAAAATCAACAGAAAATCCTACTGACTTCAGTGGGAACGAGCCTTTGGAAAGCAGCCTGAAGGGCCTCAAAGCCAGCCAGCTTACTCACAGCTATCCACTTCTCTCCAGGCTGGAGGTTTAGTTTTCCTGCAGAACCATATACCTGGCACTCAGGAGCCAGCTGGCACTGGCATTGCCTGACAGGGTATTTTTAAGTCTTCTTGCATAGAAAATAAAAGCAAATACATCAAAAATTTGCTGGATTTCTTGTCTGTTTATGCCTCAGTTTTTCAGTTACATAAAACCTTCAGGTAAACCTCACTGCTTTTTGTCTTTGTTGAAATTTGTTCTTGTCATTTCAAATTGCTTAATATTTAGACATAATATATAGATTAAAATGACCTAGCAACATGCTTAGAAAAAAGTAAGCTAGCCACAGTTAGAATATGTGGTAGCATAAATAGTTTATTCGGGAATATTCCAGGAAGCAGGCCAAGATTAAGATTTCTGCCCTTACAAAACATGTTAATGAACACCAGTAGTCTTAATTTTATAGCTGTTCTGAAGAGTATGAACAGAAGTGCCCTAAATACAACACTGCAGGGTAAATAGCTTATGTCAGCTATTGGTGTGTAAAAAGAACAAAAGTACAGGGGGCAAGTTGCTCTGTGGATATTGCAAATAATCCTATAGAAATAATTATCTCAAACTGTACAGTATTATAGCTAACGTATAGACTTTAAGGCTTTTAAGCATTTAAAACTTGAAGTTCTTTTATTTGCTATAGCTTGCATCTCCTGTCTATACTCTGATTTTTAACATAATAATACATAGTTGCAAGGAATGCTAAAAGCAAATTTACAAATGGAAAGGGAGCAAACATAGTGACAGATCTGACAAGAGCAGTAGCTATATCCAGAATTGGCAATGCAAAATACATTCAAAGTAAACATTTCAGTTGAAGCAGTAAGGCTCTATTGTAAAGCAATGTGCAGAAAATAAAAGCCATAAAAGTCCTTACAAATTTTCGGAAAACCCAAATATGCTACTCATCTGCAACATAAAAAGTAAAATGAAGGAAGATAATTGTACTATAGTTAACCAGCATTTGGCAAGGATGTAGGTATAGAAGAGAAAGTACTGTAAAAAAAAGCTGTGGAAATCCTGGAATGAAGTAAAATTGCATAAGGCTCAATGAACTGGATAAGGCTATCTTCAGTGTTTCCACAATATTTGCATTTTAAAGCTCTTACTTGCTGTAAAAGATTTTATAAATTTGATTCAGCTATGCTACAGCCACAGGAGCACATGCTGTAAACACTGAAAAATTTGGCCTTGTACTCTATGCATTCCTTGTTTAATAGAATATAGCCCCAGTTCACATACAATATAACATATTTCCTACCTTTTTTCTTCAAATAAGATATAATTGTGGCATGTTATATATCTGGTGTTTTATCTATTGATAAATGTTAATTTTTGCTGGGCACTGTTTATATCAGCACTTGCATGCAGCTGTAAGCCACAATCCAGCTGTGAGCCAGAGTCCAGCTGTAAATGGCTACATGTTACTGCCTGTCTGAACAACTCTGATGTGGAAAACAATATTTGAACTATTTCTCATTCATCTGCAGGATACAGCAAATGCAAATCGTTTCTGTTTCTTCGTGTGTCTTGCAGAGAGATTCAGCCGCATAATTTTCATCAGCGGTTAATGAGCTGCAGTGCAGCCTACTGGCTTTTAGATTCCTCTTTTCTCTCTGAAGGCATTGTACTGCATTTCTCATTTTCTGCTCTCAGTTTTGAAAGCAAGAACTAGCAAGGTCAGACCTATGAATGATGTAGGTGAAACCTGGATTGCCTTTTCAAATCTGCTCAAGATATGAGAAATCAATTTTCTTATTTGTGTACCTGTTTCTGTTTTCCTACTTTTTCTTGCTTATGTGGGCTCTAAGCTACTAGGACAGCCATATTCATATGGGCTATATGTTTGCCAGCATTTAGGCCAACAGATTCAAACATCTGAACAAACTGGAACTGGCAACATGATTAACTAACAATGAAAAAGCAATAAGCGTAAGAGAAAGAAAAGTTAAATATGGACACAACTTAGAAATCTCTTATCAACAAGCTTATTTCTTTTTAGCTGAAGCCTATTTTCTTTCATATGATTTATTTATTGTTGTTTTTAAGTTGATATAAAACTGCCTGGAAGAATTTAAAAAATATTTCATCAATTTTGACAGCTATACATATTAAAGAAAAAAAAAAAAAACAAACAAACAAACCGCAAAACGGTAAAGATTTAAAAAGTCGTGGTACAAACCTGAGAAAAAAGGAAAAATCAATGGGCTGTAGTCGATCCT
Source organism: Ara ararauna (assembly GCA_028858755.1). NCBI lineage: Eukaryota > Metazoa > Chordata > Aves > Psittaciformes > Psittacidae > Ara > Ara ararauna. The sequence continues at coordinate 42,782,705 of CM054379.1, read as the reverse complement.
GGAGTGAGAACTGTTAGTTTGACTAGAACTTCATGAAAAGTATTTCAGATGACTATTCCGTCACAAAAATATTCACTATAAAGATGTAAAAATCAAGGTATGGTATGGTTAAACTCCCAACAGTAAGTGTAGATAATTTAGTCCTTCAGTGGCTGACCAGTTGTAAACTCACAAGAGGGAATACATGTTGACAAGATGACAGTAATTGCAGCCTAGTGTTGTTGTAGTTGATTTGTCTACATTCCAAAACCACAGATATTTTAAGCACCAGTTTAAAGTGCTGAGTAATTTTCTCTTATAATTAATTATGTTGCTGTGTAAATTAGTTGTAATAACAAGAATCAGAAAAATCAGAAAAATGTAATTGCTACGTTGTGAAACATAACTTTAAATAAGTCTGTTTCATCACACTGCTTCTGCAATTGTTTGACTTTGTAAAACATTCAGTGAGTGTTTCCAAAAATAAAAAAAAAATAAGTGAATGCATTTGAGGTGGAATCAGCTTGGATACAACCCCAACACTTTAGATTTTCTCGTAATCTCAGAGAGAAGCTTGTTGGATAAATTCCGCACACATATGCTGAAGTCATTTACTTACAAGTCTTATAAGCAGCCATGTGCTAAAATGCCATGGCATTCTAAATTAATGCCACTAATAATGTTTATATAAACCCTTTGATCTGCCTTTAGCATACACTTCTGACACAGAGCTTTAGAGACCTAGAACTTAGATGGTCTCTTGCCTATATTTACTAATGTCAATTAAGAGTAAAATGCTATAATGTTTATGTTACAGCTCTATCTCTTATTTTCATAGAATCATAGAATGGTTTGGGTTTGAAAGGACCTGAAAGATCATCTGGTTCCAACACCCCTGTATGGGCAGGGACACCTCCCCATAGACCAGGTTGCTCAAAGTCCCATCTAGCCCAACCTTGAAGGGATGGAGGAGCCACAACTTCTTTGGGCAGCCTTTTCCAGTGCCTTACCACTCTCACAGCAGCATGCTGAGTATTATTAGATGAGGAGAAATGGGGAACTGATGATGGTGACACTAGGATGGGACAAGTCACACACAGTGCAAGGGAGGTTTGCGTAACCAGCTCCTACCCCAGGCAGCCCTGCCACTAGTCCTCTGTCTTGCCCTTGTGTACAGTGTTATGCCATGTCCTCCCTCCCACTCTGTGCAACCACATAGGGATTTCTGGCCCTGTTTCTGAACAGCATACTGTCTCTATTCAGTAGGAGTCTGCAATACTGTGCTGCTGCCTAACTGAACCTCAGAGAAGCCCCACCCACACTCTTCTTGAAATAGGAGGGTGCACCCAGGGGCACCTACCTGTGAACAGGCTTCTGGTCTGCAACCTACCCACTTACACATGACAGTCTCTTTGCTGCACACGATCCATAAAATCTCACTTTAGAATATAGCAATTAAGTTTCCCACACTCATTCAGTGTCTTCTGGAAGTTTAGTTGAGGAGATTATTCATTCCCTGGGTTACACTGGCAGTGGCCTGCTCCAATTTTAAAAATGACTGTAGAAGAAATGATTGTTTTAAAAGAAAAATAAGAGATGTTACTCAGCCACGCAATTCTTTGGCCATGTGATTTGTTTTACAGCTGGGCTGGTGTTCTGTTTTCCAAAAATTAAAAGTTCTAGTGTAAGCCCACACTGGAGTTCCCATTTTCAAAAGTCTATGCGATTATTTTTTTTCTTTCTGCTGACTCCACATTTCTAAATAAAGGGGAATTCTGTGCCATACCAATGGGGTCCAAGTCCATGAGAGCATTTAATCACCTGAGTAACTCTTAATTATATAAGTGCCTCCAATGAAATCAATACCATTCTTCACATGCTTAAATTGCACCCCTACTTAAGTGCTCTCTTGGATTCAGGCCTAAAATAGTGTCATTAGAAAAAGTGTTTCTTTGTATTTCAGAGAAATGTAACAATAAAGGGGTATTTCTGGAAAATTTTCATATCTCAGATACATGCTCATTTCTTAAGGTCAGATTGAGTCAATGAACAATATTACTAAAAACCATAAACAATGTGCAATTTAGTATGTCTATCTGTTCCCCTTAGATAATTGGCAAAGCCTGTTTTCATTACAAATATTAATACATTTAATATTTTCTACATAGTCCTGTATGAATTAAGATGAATTAGAATGAATTTTTATGCAGATTTCATTCAGATCTGAACATAATAATACACTTTACTGTCACTACCATTTTTGTGAACCCAAGCAAGAACTGCTGTTTGGCTGAAAAGCAGCTTTACAAATTTCCATCTGAGAAGTAGATATCTAAAAGTAAACAGAATGAGTAATGATCACAAGTTACTCTAACCACTGGAATGGACAAAAAGTATACGTTAGGAAGTCTGCTGATAGAGGTTGCCTGCTACGTCTTTGAATTCTATGCAGTGTTTTGCATTTGTTTAGACAGATTAGATTGACTGCAGCTCCTGACTGTCTTTGCAAGAAAAAGTTTTGAAGACCTTAAGCTTTCTCAAATTGCTTTAGAAATGCCATCCCAAGTCTCACTGATAGTGTTCTTCGATTCTTCTTCTTGCTCACTTCATGTGTCAACATTTTACATATGAGATCATATTTTTTGCAACAGGTGATATGTTACTGTGATCCATAAGCTCATTTTACGTTTCTCTGAAATACAGTTTAATCATTACCTGCAAGTATGACCCACTTTCTTAGTTTAACCATTTGATCTTGAAACAGTTTTCCAATGAGTTTGATTACAAAGCCATGTCATTTTTATAACTTGCATATCTACACCAATATTTATTATTCTGAATCTAGGTGCAAATTTTGCTAATATATATTTCTATTTTTATTATTAAAATAGTGAATATCTTTAGACCAAGAATAGATCTCTTCCATGTCTGACTAACAAATTCCTAAACTGCAGAGGTTCCATAGTCAAAATTGCTTGTCTCCATTAATTTTAATATCAATAAATCTGGGGACCCCTTATTTTGCATAGTGTTAATGCATAACTCAGAATATTATTTTCTGATACTAAGTAAAAATATACATAGGAACCTGAAGGGTTTTTTTTGTGTCAGAGGTACTTGTGGTCATACCATAAATGTCATTTTTATTTGATATCGCCTGTTTTCCTGAAATAGTGATAACTGGTGTCAGTTACGTTGTTGTCCTTCAAATTGTCTCTAAGTTCTTTCCAGATCTTACTATAATTGTTTTCTGGAAGTACAGTCAAGATAAAAAATCTGAATCTCTAAGAGCCTTCTTATTTAGACTTTTAATGCAGCAGTAATATGTGTGTTTCTCCCCTCCAACCCTCTGAGGTTCTTTTATTCCAAGTTTTTATTATAATTAATATTAATTATTAGAGATGACTCATTTTTTTAAAATAATCTTGAATGAGATTTCCCTATCCTCACCCCAAACTGAAGGTATAGTAAATTGGATATTCCTATTTTACCATTATCTCTAGCAGCGATGAAATAGAAAATATCTCATGATCACCGTAAAAATAGGAATACTTCTCAAGTTAGAGGAAAAAATGCTCCTATCTCTAGTTTAGCTTCACAGTGTTGTTTAAAGATACCTTAACAATGATAATGAGAAATACTTTTGCATGCAGTAATAAAAATATTGTATTTGTCCATATGTAAACCTTTTTTTTTCAGTATTTTGCAAACTTCATCAAGTATTTTACTTCTGAATAATTACAATCTTATTCTTAGTTCTGTGCCTTCGTTATTGTATTCAGCCCAGATGGTATAAAATCTATCTATTGGTAAATTTACAGTAGTGGATTTTTTAATGTAATTTCTTTATATTTGCAGTGCCATAACTAATGCTGTTCTGTTTATGCTTTCAAGGCATAACACATATGGAAGAATGACCTTCAGTACTAAGAGTAAGATGTTGAAGTATGCTGCAGTATAAACATCTGATGAGGGCGGATTATGATTAGATTTTAACAGATTAACAACGTTCTATAGCTGTACACATGTTTCTTGAAATCAGGAAAGGCAATTTAGCCTCCACTGTAACTATTTATTAGCTTTTTAATGGTCTTGTGCTAATTCCATACAAGAAACCATAAAATCACTGCTGAAAGGAAATAGGGATGCTGGGAAGGGACTCTTCGTGAGGGACTATAGTGAGAGGACAAGGGGTAACGCGTTCAGACTTAAACAGGGGAAGTTTAGATTGGATATGAGGAAGAAATTCTTTACTATAAGGGTGGTGAGGCACTGGAATGGGTTGCCCAGGGAAGTTGTGAATGCTCCATCGCTGGCAGTGTTCAAGGCCAGGTTGGACAGAGCCTTGGGTGGCATGGTTTAGTGTGAGGTGTCCCTGCCCATGGCTGGGCGGTTGGAACTAGATGATCTTCAGGTCCTTTCCAACCCTAACTATTCTGATTCTATGATTCTATGATATGCATGGTGGATGAGAGTATTTGTGCTGTTAATTTCTAAGTAAATAATTTACACCTATTCAAATACTATTTCTAACACCTGTTCAGAAGCAATTTAAGCTAATGCTATATTCTCGGTCAGTTACTTTTTAAGCATCTGCTGCTAGATTGTGTTACTAAAACAAATAAAACAGCAGTGCTATAATCACAATTGTCTGGAAGTTTGTGGTAGGAGTACTAGTAGACAGGCATTTAGATTTGATCCTCTGGAAAGACATTTTGTCTTTAAATAAAAAAATACAACTTTTGAGGAAAATTTCATTAAAAATAGTAGGTTGTCATGTCTTGTTGCAATAAGCACAAAAAGACTTTATGATCAAACTGGTGTCTCAAGAAAAGTTTATTGAAATGTTTGTGCTAAAATTAGTTTGAAGTATATATTCTTTGAACAAAAATTATATAAGAATCAGAAATATAAATTTTATGGCTGAACCAATGATCATGGAAATAAGCTCCTTGTAGGGGATTCGTTTTAAGTCCTTCTACAGCAAAGTTAAATTCCTGCATCTTATTAGACTATGGAAGTACAAAGGAACTGTAGCAGATTTTGGTGTCTCTGAGTATTTTCCCATTTTGTGTGACTGACACTGGTCTTAGAGAAGAATAATTGACAGGAAGTGAAATTTAATATGGAGCAAACTCTGTGTGAAAGATGGAATATATAAATTGCCTGCCTGAACATCTCTAGTGTTTCCATTTGGATGGGTTCTAGTTCCTGCCATTACCTCAGAATTCATCTGCTTTTTAAATGTTTTATTTATTTTCAAATACCATAGTGAACATTCTCAAAATAAAATTTGTGATCTTATAAGCATGTGGATAATAAACATTATCTATATCCTGGGCAGCTGACACTTGCTGCTTGTAATGGCCTGAATATTAAGTTTAACCATGTGAATTTACCTCATCAAAAAAGCTTCAATGAAATCTTAAGTATGCCAAAGTGTGGAACTGCTCTTTTCTCATTTTCTATCTTCAAGGAGACAGTTTCCAAAGAACGTTAAGTACACAGGTGCCTGATTTCCACAGACTGCTAATTGCAGTTAAAACACCTGATTACCCCTGACAAAGTAGGTGGGGAGTAACTCTCAGGAGTATCTTCCATTTAGTCTTACTGAATGTAACACCACAGGTCACATATCTAAGTATCTTAGTTTATTAATTGCACTTAAGATTCCTTCCCTGTTGGGTGCTTTGTAAGTATTAAATCTTCTTAGCCTTCTTCTGTAGTACCGGCCATTCTTAGATCCTGAGATGATCAGGGAGTTTAATTTAATGAATTTTCTGCTGTTACTATATCTAAGACTTCAGTATATCTCTTGATCTTTACCCCCAGCACAATTGATATTTTGGCACAGGCCTTAAATTTTATGACACTGTCCTGAAAGGATTGCTGAAGGAGATGTAAAAAAAAACCCTGTTAACTCTTCTGAAAGAGGCATTTATTGAATGTTCAGCAGCTTTCAGGAGTGAGAAGTAAGATGACTGATTCGTTGGAGGGAAGGAATGCCATCCAGAGGGACCTTGACATGCTTGTGAGGTGGACTGATACCAACCTGATGAAGTTTAACCATGACAAATGCAAGGTCCTACACCTGGGTCAGAGCAATCTCAGGCACAGCTACAGGTTGGGCAGAGAAGAGATTCAGAGCAGACCTGCAGGGAAGGACTTGGGGGTGTTGGTCGATGGAAAAATTAACATGAGCTGGCAGTGTGTGCTTGCAGCCCACAAAGCCAACCATATCCTGGGCTGCATGAAAAGGAGTGTGACCAGCAGGTTGAGGGAGGTGATCCTGCCCCTCTATTCTGCTCTTGTGAGACCTCACTTGGAGTACTGTGTGCAGTTCTGGTGTCTTCAAAATGAAAGGGACATGGAACTGTTGGAACAAGTCCAAAGGAGGGCCATGAGGAAAATCAGGGGACTGGAGCACCTCCTGTATGAAGATAGGCTGAGAAAGTTTGTGCGGTTCAGCCTGGAGAAGAGAAGGCTGCGTGGAGACCTCAGGGCAGCCTTCCAATATCTGAAGGGGGCCTATAGGGATGCTGGGGAGGTTCTCTTCAATAGGGACTGTAGTGAGAGGACAAGGGGTAATGGGTTCAAATTTAAACAGGGGAGGTTTAGATTGGATATGAGGAAGAAATTCTTTATTGTAAGGGTGGTGAGGCACTGGAATGGGTTTCCCAGGGAAGTTGTGAATGCTCCATCACGGGCGGTGTTCAAGGCCAGGATGGACAGAGCCTTGGGTAACATGGCTTAGTGAGAGGTGCCCCTGCCCATGGCAGGGGGTTTGGAACTAGATGATCTTAAGGTCCTTTACAACACTAACTATTCTATGATTTAATGACTTCAGTAGTTCCCACCAGATTTATGTGGCATGGTTTATGCCCAGCCGTAAATCTGCCACGATGTCGTCAGGTCATCTACACCCTCCTTCCTCCCCCTTCTCCCGGAGGGATGGGAAGGAGAATCCAAAGAATGTAACTCCCACGGGTTGAGACAAGTAGAGTCCAGTAACTAAGGTATAACACAAAACCACTACTACTACCACCAGTAATAATAATGATAAGGGAAGCAACAGAGGGAGGGAATACAACCGCTCACCACCCGCCGACCAATACCCAGCCCGACTCAGCAGTGATCTAACTCTTCCGGGTGTCTGCCCCCAGCTTGTATAGTGGGCATGACGTGCTGTGGTATGGAATACCTCTTTGGTCAGTTTGGGTCAGGTGTCCTGTCTCTGCTTCCTCCCAGCTTCCCTTCCTCCCTGGCAGAGCATGAGACTCAGGAAGTCCTTGGTCAGACTAAACATTACTGAGCAGTAACTGAAAACGTCGATGTTATCAGCACTGTTCCCAGACCGAAAGTCAAAACCACAGCACTGCACCAGCTACTAAGAAGGAGAAAATTGACTGGTACTGTTGAACCCATGGCAATATGTTCCTGTGACTTATACTGACTCTAAAACTAGGTGGTTCCCACATTTACCTGTAGAAATACCTGCTATATTTCTAAGATCTGTTATCACTTGTGATCTGTTTCTTTTTAATCTTTAAATTGAAGAATACTGTTAGTGTACTTGTATTAATAACCAGTAAAGCATATAAAGCTGCTGATAGGAATACATGTTCAGTTTGGAAAGGTAAAATTAAGTTACAGTCTGTAGACTTTTTTGATTTCCACTATGGCTTATGTATTTTACAGTGAATTCCCCTGAAATGCTAAACCTAAAGTGAAAGTTGTCAGATTTTGTGGACAGTAATGTGCTAAGTTTCTTCTGTCGCATCCCAAATCTTTATTAGCATTCAGGTCATCTTTTTCTCCCTGATGCTCAAATGAGCATAGAGTTATTTCTTTTTGTGTGCTTTTTAATTAACTTGTCATGCTTCCCCACTATGTGGTTTCAATAATAAAGTATAACAGATATTGGGAAATTAAATACACTTTAACTCTCAGAGGAGGTCTCTGCAAAGACTGAATGACTCACATTGTTTAGGATACCTTTGGGATGTCATTGTACTTGTTTCAAGTGCTTTTATTGAAGGACAATGCTTGTTCAATATTTTCACTAGCACTATGCTCACTTTTAAAATGAAACATTTCTAATTATATAGCTAAGAGACTATAGAAGTCTTAGCTTTTCAAACTCCAATCCTCTGTGCCATAGAACAAGACACCTGAAGCACTCTAACTAGCAAGCATCCTTGCAGACAACATCAGAAAGTTCTTTTGTTACCTGGCACAAGAGATATGAAATAATGCTGAATAAGTGGGGGTTTTTTGCTGTGTAAATTTATCTGTCTTGAATAGACAGGCTTCTTACCATTTTTTTCTTAGTTGCTCAGTAAATAAAGAAGTTGAAGCTGGTATTCCTCTAAAAAAATAGAGCATAAATGAATTTTGTTAAACATGGATTATGAAAATAAGTGAAGTTTAATAAAATCTCTAGGAAAATAGAAGAGGAGAGGAGTGAACAAGAAAAGTCAAAATTTCAAAATAGCATGAAACATATTTTTGCATTGAAAGTATTAGAAAAAGTGAGTGCAATAATAAATTGAATAACAATAATGTTGACTAAAAAATGCTTCAGCAAAAGGGAGGCTTTTATGAGAAAAAAGAAAAAAAGGCTGACCTGTGAGTAAGGAAATACTGCTTTTGTAAAGAAAATCACTGATAATGAAGGGCAAATAATGACATATTGGGAAACATACACATAAATATATATGTTAGCACATAGTACTGAAAGAGGAAGCACAATATTATTTTGTTAACAGAAGAACCCCAAGTTGGCAGATGCATAAGAATAATTGGATTGAAGAAAGCAAATGGAAATTTGTGTAAGCAAGGATCAGATACTCTGTTTTATGGGAGCATGGGTAATTGGTTTAGAATCATAGAATCATAGAACAGATTTCTGGTTATGTGGTTTTGTTTGTGTATTTTATCCATACAAGGCGAATTTTTGTTGCTGGTAAATTTACAAAGAAACATCCTGATTTAGCCTAAAGGCAGAATTTTTACGCAGAGTTGAGAAAAATACATGATTAACTGAAGGTAATTCCGATAATTTAATTTTATATCAAGTTGTCTTAAACTATACGTGAATCACAACTTTGTGGTTAGGCAGAGTTCTGTTCACAATACAGGAAGAAGTTAAAAAAAAGCTTGCACTTGATTTGCTATATATCATTAACTCATGTTGGAACAACATTGTCATGCTGTACAGATTTGAATGATTATTTTCTCCCATAATAATTTCACACTGTAATGCCAGTATGATAGATTCATAATGGGTTCCCTATATACACATACAGAAATCACTTTGTCATGGTTATCTCACCTTGCAGCAGCATTGAAAGCAGTTGGTCTCCATGGTCTTGCATTAAACTGTCACATCATTGTTAAAATTCTGTGTTTCAGGAAGTGATGATGGTACATCTTGAGTGCTGTGAAAAATAACTACTTCATTGTTCTTACTCATTGTTTCTGTAAAACCAGATTACTCTCTTATTTGTGACTGGGAGGGGAAAACATTTTTCAATAGTAAGTGATGATAGAGATTAACCATTTTCTTTGCTTGTTTAGCTGTCTCAAAATGATCATACCAACATTTTACCACTTCAGCACTAAATCTTGTGGCAATAATTATGTTTCTAGGTACCTGTACTTTGGCTTGTCCTGATTTTCAAGCCATTACAGGTTTATGCAATTTTTCCTTATTGTTATTTAATTCCTCATACTTAACATAGCTCAGCTACTCCCTTCAGAGGACATTTACCTGATTTTTTAAATTTCTGTGTATTGATTTTTTTCCTGTTTATTTCAATACAATTACTTTGGTTTACACATATAGAACTATACATATCTGAACTATCCTATTCATATTTCTACATGATCTAAATTTGTAGTACTTAAAAAAATAAAGCTTCTGCCATTTATTTATTGGATTTTGAACCATCACAGTATTTGCTTTCTCTTACTTTTAATATCCCATTCTCTCACCTTAGATTAGACTAAAGTATTTGGAATGCTGATGGTACCTTTGGCTTGTAAGTCTTTAGTGCAGTTGCAGGACTGCATATAACTGGCATATAAATTGTAGAAGAAATTAAGACAAACTAGATTTCTCTCTGATAAACGCATTCCTGACACTTCAAAACCTCTCAACAAAAATGCCCTTCAATCACCTGTCATGGTTTAAGCCCAGCTGGCAACCCGGAAACCACACAGCCGCTCACTCACTCCCCCCTCTACTACCCCCCGCTCATGGAGGGATGGGGAGGAGAATCCATAGAATGTAACTCCCATGGATTGAGACAAGAAGAGTCCAGTAACTAAGGTATAACACAAAACCACTACTACTACCACCAGTAATAATAATGATAAGGGAAGCAGCAGAGGGAGGGAATACAACCGCTCGCCACCCGCCGACCAATACCCAGCCCGACTCAGCAGTGATCTAACTCTTCCGGGTGTCTGCCCCCAGTTTATATAGTGGGCATGACGTGCTGTGGTATGGAATACCTCTTTGGTCAGTTTGGGTCAGGTATCCTGTCTCTGCTTCCTCCCAGCTTCCCCTCCTCCCTGGCAGAGCATGAGACTCAGGAAGTCCTTGGTCAGACTAAACATTACTGAGCAGCAACTGAAACCATCAGTGTTATCAGCGCTGTTCCCAGGCTGAAAGTCAAAACCACAGCACTGCACCAGCTACTAAGAAGGAGAAAAATGACTGCTACTGCTGAACCCAGGACATACCTCCCCAGTTCTTCTGGAAAACTGCAATGAATCATTGAGTTTACACAAACTGTCAGACACTTTGATTTCTTAAGGACCCAAAAGAGAACAAATTATGAATTCAGTATTAGAGTACCCACTAAATTAAAGTAACTAATGTGTTATTTTGATTCTTAGAATTACTTTATTAGCAAATAGTAGTACAGCTGAAAATATAATGGTGGTTCTTTGACAACTTGTAAAGCTTACTAAATTGTTGTGTTTGGCAAAATTGTGTTCACAATAAAAGTAGTAAGGACTCATTAGAAAATATATAAAGACTGTTTCTGTGACTATTATTTTTGAAAACATGTCTCTGACAGTTCTTATGCTACACTTTTTGGGAATTTATTAAAATTCCCAAATATAAAGCTGAACTTTGTGACGACAGCGTTTCAGTGACAGAAACATGTAACAACACAAAAAATTTCTTCAAAACTCGGATCTGCCACTACAGTGAAATGTAGTGGAACTTGCACTGTTTAGTATGCAGCAGTCAGCCTATTACCACAATGGTCCCCCTCTGTGGGTCCATCCCCACTAACAAGAATGTCTCTTCAGTTCTAAACTAATACGGAGATCTGGGGTGAGATAAGAATTTCATAAAGACCTTATTTGTGTCTCATGCTTATAAGGACAATAAGAGTACATCCACCAGAGACCTTATTACCTTCTTTCCATGTTTAAAGGGGTTTTAAAGAAAGACTGAGAGAAACTTTTTTCCAAAGCCGGTAGTGACAGGACAAGGGGCAACAGTTTTTAAACTTGGAGAGTGTAGGTTTAGATTGGACAAAAGGAAGACATATTTTACAATCAGAGTAGTGAGATACTGGAATAGTTTACCCAGAGGAGTTGTTCATGTGCTGTCATTGGAAGTGTTCAAGGTTAGATTGGATGGGGCTTTGAGCAGCTCAACCTCCCATAGCAGGGGGTTGGACTAGATGATCATTAAAGGTACTTTCCAACCCAAACCATTCTATGATTCTGTGATTTTTGATTCTGTTCTGTGATTCTATGATCCAAACATGGGCTAACAGCCATCAAGACAAATGATGACTGCAGTAAAAACATCAGGACAGTTTATTACCAATTTACATTGATAAGCAGCTGATTCTGGGCAGTCTGTTTTATCAGTGTGAAAATGAATGTGTCTCATATGACGCAATCCCCAAAACCTTGCAAAGAATACTTCTGTAGTCAGCTTGATATAGGCTTTTAGATATAAATTTGCCACCTAATGTAGTCCTTGTGTCTTGGCAGTAAAATGACTCTCTCTTTCAAGAGTCATATAATCTCAGTTTCTTCAAGCTGACATCATTGGCGTCAGTCAAGCCACTGTCAAGGGCACCAGTGTAAATGACCACCCATAGTGGATCTGGATAATGGGGATTATTTAATAACCAGATTGCAGCTTTTACCATACTTGGTTATCCCACAAACTCACCCACTTGGACCCTTCACACATCTTTCTGACCTCCAGGATCTTCCCACACTTCCAGGATCTTTCCTCCAGCCAAGATCTTCACCTCCTTCTTTACCAACTCTCTTCTCTACACCACTTCCTGTTTTCAAGAGCTCATCTCTTTGAGCACCGGCTCTTCTTTCTGAAAGCCAAACCCCTCAGTTCTCTCAGTCTAAACAGTCTTTGTGGAGAAGCACTGATGGGTGATTGTCTCTCATGTCTTTCCATTAACTGGAAGATTCAAGATATTCAACTTTTATTTAACAGATGTTACCAAAATTTGCATTAAGGCCACACAATGGCTAACAAGTTGCAGGCTTCTACTTGATATTTCCCCATACCCACGTCCACATTTATATGCTGCATTTACAATTTAAGCTTTCTTTTGCTTTTTTTTTTTTTTTTTTTTTTTTGTCCTTCAGCAGTTACATTAAGGATTTCTATTCGTGATGAATGGTTACCAAGTATCAAGGATGTCAATTCAACCTAACTGGGAGTCATATTCAGCATCTTTGCCTCTATAAATTATGGGAAATTAGGGAAGCTCATTGGTTTATATGATAGGATTTGCACAGGCTTTACCAGCAAGAGGCAAAAATTAACCTTCAAGTCCTTGTTCAAATGCTACATACTCTGAACTATTTGCTATTTTGATTTAAGGTTAGTCTCCAGACTATTTTTAAACTTATGTTTGAGCTGTTCACAGGGTAAAATTCTGTCCTGAATACTTTGCTTATAAGAACAGCTAATTTGAACAGAGTTATGACTCTAAGGAGTTGTGGAATTATTAATATTATTTTGAATTATTTAAAAGAAATTAACAATGCTTCATGTCCCCTGAGATAGTTATCTGGGAAAAATGGCATCCTTGTTGTACATCTGCTGGGCAATGAGTATATCCCAGTTAGATGCATGAGAATTTTAGTCTATTGAATAGAGAAGTTCCCATCTGGTTATTGAAGTCCAAACGCGCAATTATTATTTATAATGTTATTTATCTATTCTATTTCTTTTACAGTGAATTAGTCAAGAATATTTTTTATTTTAGTTTAGTTTAAAATCTGTTAGGAAAATAAAGTAGAATAAGACATTGCATAAAAAAAAACCCCTCATAACAACTGCAATAAGAAAGAAAATCAGAAACCCAAACAGAACAATTCCCAGCAAAAACAGTTCTCCAAATCTTCATAAATATAATGCCTTTAATGCATTTACAGCAGGGAAAATACTGCCTACATAGATGTGTTGTATGCTCTTGCAATTGTGTGTACATCATAAGTTATTCCTTTTATTTGAGCCAAAAATCCTGTAATTCTTTTCACTCAAGCTGTAAGTCATGAAAATCACAAATGCAGGAAGAAGTTCCTCAGGCTTGGAGATATAAATGAAATAATAGTTGTCCCTGTGCTGACGGTGATAACAGGTATGTTAAGCATCTTGCTTGGAACTGACCTCTCTGCTTTGGCATCTGTATCTCTTTATCCGTGGGAGATACTTTGGTGTTCATGCATCCTTAGCTTTGATGTGGCTTTATAAATTTGCCTGCAGTGATTACATCCTTTCAAATAAACAAATACTAATGTTAAAAGAATAAATAAGTAAGGGAAAAAAGAAAAAAGCTGTACTTGACAGGAATGGAAGAAACCACTCTGGTGCTTTTCATCTTTAAACAAAAATATTATGGGACATTTGAAAATTAGAATAGGTTGAAAGAAAGGCCTGGAAGATCTCCTGTTGTAGCACAAGTCAAAAATCAGGAAGCATAAACTTGCAGAGTTTTTATACAATCATTCTGTCAGGGGGCATGGTTTTCTATTCAAGCCCAAGTTGCTGTTTGAGTGACTAACATCTCTGACATGCAAGTCTGTTTTTATTTTTCTCCGCAAGGAATGATATAGGGATTTTTCTTTTTTTAATACATGTACTCAGCTATATGTTTGTTCTTAATTCTTATATAAGTTTATCAAGAAAGCTTTATCTCCTGTACAAATAATTCTGATCCTTGTATTAGACAATTCGAATGTGTGTATTCTCTCCTTGTTGTGAAGTTTTCTGATACTTTGGTATCTTAGACTTAGCCTTCCAATCACCTAGAAAATAAAAATATGTGAAATCCCATAGGATGCAGGGTGGTTTGCAGAAGACAAGATAAGTTATGGATGTCTTCTTTCCCCATCTAACTGCATAGAGTTAGTAATGGTTTAACCCTGAACAGACAAAGAGGTAAAGGAAATAGTTTGGATGTAGATTTAGAAAACTGAAACATCTGCAAGATGAGGTTTTGCCCCTTAATAATTCTAGATTTATCTCCAGTATTCTGTTCAGTTTTAGATTAGTACTGTAACCAGAAAGTATATCAGTATTAGCGCTGTAACCAGAAAGTATATACAGGTTTAGATTAGTACTGTAACCAGAAAGTATATCTTTCTGTAACCAGAAAGTATATCCACTCTTAGCTGGAATAACTCATCCTATGAAGGTCAGTGGAATTTTGTAGAAGCAGAATAGTTTGCCCATATTGTATCCCCTGCATGATTGGGGACTTTATTCTTTCCTTATTAATACTTGATTGAGCATATTATGCATATACCCACAAACTGTATTAAATGAATGATTAAGGTTTCAAAATCTGGAAAAGACAGAATTAGTTTTGCAAGTGAGATTTCCTGTATCCTCAGTCTTCTTGTCCATGCAAGTCCAGTATAATCTGAAGTTGCATAATTTCTCCTTGCTTGCAGGGTGCACAGTACTGTCAAACTTACATCTACACAGGTGCTCCAAATGGAGGATTCAACTGCTTAAATGTAAGCATCTACTAACATTTTCGTCTGCAAGAGATCTATCTTTTGCAGATATCTTTAATACCCCAGAACATCTCAAACAGCAGAAGGAAGCTACATCTAGACAACTGAATCCTGCATCTTTTGTCAAATAGCTGCACCACTGAAATTGATATGGAGCTCTCTGAAGACAAGAAATCATAAATAGTAGGAACCAAGACATAAAAAATCTGATCTCCACAATCAGATTTCACATCATTTCTGGAGGTGTAGACAGTTCAGTTTCCAAATGCACTTTACTTTTCAGTGCAAGGGATTCTCATATAACTTACTTCAGTATCAGGCTTAGCTTGACATTTTAAGTTAAAACTTTAAAGACTGCAACATAAAATGTTTTTCAGTTTTATGACTTCATCCTTGGAAAATGTCTAGGAGTCTTACCACTTTGTAAAGCAGTTACTTTGCTATAAAGTGCCTGAATTCAAGCTGATGTGAAGTTGATTATATACCACATTTGTACGAGCGTAGCTTTGTAAAAAGAGAGTCATGCAAAAAATAGACATGTATCGTTTCCTTTTTACAAATAGATGCATTATCAAAAATCGAATGTACTAGCAAAGTTTTCTTGCCTTTAGTGCGTAATGGTATGATTTAATAGAACTGAATACAATGATATGATTTAAAAGAACTGTCGTGGTTTAAGCCTCTATAACTCATGCAGTCGCTCTCCCACTCACTTCCCCCTGCTCCCGGAGGGATGGGAAGGAGAATCGAAAGAATGCAACTCCCACAGGTTGAGATAAGAACGGTTTTCTAACTAAAGTATAACACAAGACCACTACTGCTGCCACCAGTAATAATAATGAGAAGGCAAATACAAAGAAAGAATACAATTGCTCACCACCTATACCCAGCTCAACCAAGCAGTGCACCCCCACCCTTCCGGGTCTCTGCTCTCTGCTTTACATCCTGGGCATGACGTGCTGTGGTATGGAAAAACCTCTTTGGTCAGTTTGGGTCAGGTGTCCTGTCCCTGCTTCCTCCCGGCTTCCCCTCCTCCCTGGCAGAGCATGAGACTCAGAAAGTCCTTGGTCAGACCAAAACACTACCAATCAGTAACTGAAAACACTGGTGTTATCAGCGCTGCTCCCAGGCCGAAAGTCAAAACGCAGTGCTACACCAGCTACCAAGAAGGAGAAAAAATGACTGCTGCTGCTGAACCCAGGACAATCATCCAGAGGGTTCTTGTTAATAACACAGCATGCCTATGTGGTTCAGAAAGCATCTCTTATTTCTCTGGCATATTCATGATGCAGATTACTTCTTCTGTGGTTGTGATCTTTCTGCTAAGAATGAGAAGGAATTATTTAGACCTATTTTTGGTGGAATCATAATTCTCAAGTATCAAATATTACAAACATATTTTCATTCCATATTTTTTGTAGAAATAACTGCATTTTTTAGATTTGACTGACAGTTTCTTGGGTTATTTGTGACATATTTAAAATATTTCTTCTTTCATGATTTATTCCTTAATATTAATCACTGAAAAACAAAATAATGCTGAGGTTTTGATGTATGGGACATGATTATGAGTCAGCTCACTGCATATATATCCTCACAGATCTATATAAAATGACTATTTTTTAAACAACTTTGTATATATGGAAACGTCTTGCCAGCAATGTTGCTTTCACAGAATTGCTTCCCAGTGAATCTTGTTCTTTTTCTTGACTTTAAAGCTGCATTTTACGTTTTTATTAGCTGAAAAAACTATGGCTAGTACCAGTGGAAACAGAAATCTCACGCCCACCTTGGGGATGAAGTTTAAATAAAAGAGATTTCCCATAAAAGAATTTTCATAAACGAATTAAATAGGAATATACTATTTCCCCTCTCAAAACATTTCATGTACTGTCCTACTGGCAATAATTTTATGTTCTGTGTTAACATTCACATCAATGTCTTCTCATATATTTATGTATATGGAACTGGTGACATTTGCATGGTACCCCAGCTAAAATCATATCAAGCTGGTACAATTTCAAGTATGCAAATATATTTATACTTTAGTTGACTAGTTTCTTCTAATTATCTTATCTAATTTATTTTATTATATTAAAGTAGGCAACTTTATTATATTAAAGTAGGCAATTAAACATGAATATATAGATTATAATGTAGTTAAAACTACCCCTTTTAACACATTCTTGATTTAAAAATAATGCAAATGAACCTTACCCTTTCTCATGTTCTTCCAGCACATTAATACAGCTAATCGATGTTTGCGAGAGAGGTGTCACATGATGGCATTCTGATCAGAAAGAAATAAACATAGTCAAAGCATATAATACGACATTGAAAATGAAATTACTTCAGCAGAAATAAATCAGATAAATACAAATGACATCTAAATTGTTTTCTGTCTGCAGGACAAATTTTCTTAAGAATGTGACAACAGACAAAGAAATAGAAATCTATCAGTATGTTTTTCTTTCACATCTCTTGGAGTAAATAATTCATACTGTGTACACCAAATAATTTTAGACAGAAATTAAAGACAGATTTGACTTATGCCTTTAATTTCTTCCCTCCCAGTCCCTAGGTGTGGAATATAGCAAAGGCAGCTCTGAACAACTGCAACAGCATGAAGTGAACTATGTAATGAAAACCTTTAAAAAAGTCAGTGCTGTCTGCAGCTCTGTTTGCCCCTGCGCTACATGCAATCCATGATAATATCTGTAAAGCTAAATCTGGGAAGAAGGTAAGGGTGTGAGTAAGGTGTTTTTAAGATTTGAGGTTTATTTCTTATTATCCTACTCTGATTTGATTGGTAATAAATAAAACTTATTTCCCCCTGTCATGTCTGTTTTCCCTATGACCGTAATTTCTGAATGTCTCCCCTGTCCTCATCTCAATCCATGATTCTTTTATTACATTTACTCTCTCCTCTCCAGTTAAGGAGGGGAGTGACAGAGTGGCTTTGCTGGGCACCTGGCCTTCAACCAAGATCAACACATCATGCCTCCTAATCATAGAATCATAGAAACATAGAATAGTTAGGGCTGGAAAGGATCTTAAGATCATCTAGTTCCAACCACCTGCCAGGGGCAGGGGGACCTCCCACTGAACAATCTCACCCATGGCTCTGTCCAACCTGGCCTTGAACACCACCAGCGATGGAGCATACACAGCTTCCCTGGGCAACCAATTCCAGTGCCTCACCAACCTTACAGTAAAGAATTTCTCCCTCATATCCAATCTAAACTTCTCCTATTTAAGTCTGAACCCATTACCCCTTGTCCTCTCACTACAGTCCCTCATGAAGAGTCCCTCCTCAGCATCCCTATAGGCCCCCTTCAGATGCTGGAAGGCTGCTATGATGTCTCCACGCAGCCTTCCATTCTTTAGGCTAAACAGACACAACTTTCTCAGCCTGTCTTCATACGGGAGGTGCTCCAGTCCCCTGATCATCCTCGTGGCCCTCCTCTGGATTTGTTCCAACAGTTCTATGTCCTTTTTATGGTGAGGACACCACAACTGTGCACAATACTCCAAGTGAGGTCTCACAAGGGCAGAGTAGAGGGGCAGAATCACCTCCCTCAGCCTGCTGGTCACACTCCTTTTCATGCAGCCCAGGATATGGTTGGCTTTGTGGGCTGCAAGCGCACACTGCCAGCTCATGTTCATTTTTTCATTGACCAACACCTCCAAGTCCTTCTCCGCAGGGCTGCTATGAATCTCTTCTCTGCCCAACCTGTAGCTGTGCCTGGGATTGCTCCGACCCAGGTGTAGGACCTTTTTTTTGTCATGGCTAAACTTCATCAGGTTGGCGACAGTCCACCTCACAAGCTTGTCAAGGTCCCTCTGGATGTCATTCCTTCCCTCTAATTTACCAACCAAACCACACAGCTTGGTGTCATCGGCAAACTTGCTGGGGGCGCACTCAATCCCACTGTCTATGTCACCGACAAAGATGTTGAACAAGACCGGTCCCAAAACTGATCCCTGAGGGACACCACTCATTACTGGTCTCCAGCTGGACATTGAGCCATTGAGCACAACTCTTTGCATGCAGCCATCCAGCCTACTTGCAGATTCCTTTTTTTTAATTATTTCTTAAGTATATTTGGTGCTACGATTAAGATAAAGTCATCCTGGTCATAACTTTGAACAATATAAATGTGAGTTAATGAACATATTTGTCCTGGGTTCAGAAGTAGTAGTCGTTTTTTTCAGTCTTAGTAGTTGGTGCAGTACTGTGGTTTTTTTTTGCTTTCAGCCTGGGAACAATGCTAATAACACCAATGTTTCTAGTTGTTGCTCAGTAATGTTTAGTCTGACCAAGGACTTTCTGAGTCTCACGCTCTGCCAGGGAGGAGGGGAAGCTGGGGAGAAGCAGAGGCAGGACACCTGACCCAAACTAACCGAAGAAGTATTCCATATCACAGCACATCATGCGCAGTATATAAACTGGGGGCAGTTATCCAGAAGGGCTAGATCACAGCTCAGGTTCGGCTGGGTATCGGTCAACGGGTGGTCAGTGGTTGTATTCTCTCCCCTTGTTATTTCCCTTATCATGATTTTTATTGGTGGTAGCAGTAGTGGTTTTGTGTTATACCTTAGTTACTGGACTGTTCTTATCTCAACCCATGGGAGTTACATTCTTTCAATTCTCCCCACCCCTCTGGGAGGGGGTTGAAGGAAGGGGATGGGGGAGTGAGCAAGCGGCTGCATGGTTCTGGGTTTCCAGCTGGGCTTAAACCACAACAATATTCTACCTTCCTTTAGGGAATTCTTTTAATTCTCTGCCATAATTCAACTTTACTTTTCTTCTGCTTCTCTGAATTCTTAGAAATCTCCTATCACTCTGAAAATACAACTGAGCATAACACCTCTGCTTGCTATAAATTTTCCCAATACCCATCCATTATCCAAAGTAATTCCAGGCCACTGTCTGTTTATAAAGGGATGATATTTCAGAGATGGCCAACTTCAGATTGTATTTCTAAGAAAAATCTTACTTTGTTTTTCTGACTTGTATTTTTTCTTTCTTTGTCTTTGGCATTTTCTCCATTCTGAGGGAAGCAGATGGTCTTCTATTCAATCTTCTTCGAAAGAAATCTGATGAGATCTCAGATGCCTAACCTTTTGAGATAAATTGAGCTCTGCATCTTCTTCTGAGATATATGGAAGTGATAGTACATAATACTTTTGTAGAGAAGAAAATTGTCAATCACAGTTCAATAGGATTTCTTTCCAAGCAACGGTTTCTCAGAAAGTGAGGCATTTTTTCCCCTGTTATTTGTTTGGTTTTCTTGTTAGTCTGAAAAAACTCTTTTTTTCTTTTCCTGAGCTGTAATGCCATGTTGTAAAAGAAAAATGTTGTGACATCTTCAATATCTTTTCTTTTTTCTTCCATTATTGAACACTTCTAATAGGTTGATATTTCTATTTCTTTTTCTTTTATTGGTGTGACCCTCCTTCTGTTGGACACAAGATAAAAGATGGCTACTGTTATTGTGAAAGATGAGAAATTATCAGAACAGTAGTGTTCTCTCATCTTTTCCATACAGAATTCTTCAAAGAGGTAAAATCATGAGGGTTCTTTATTATAAGAAATAAAAGTGATGGTAACTTGACATTTCAGTGGTTAACAACAGCAGCTAACATACTGAAGAATTTTCTTTATCTCTCACTGTGCTAAATATCTCTTTATCATTACAGCTTTGTTTCTCATCCCTCCTCTTTTGCTCTGTGACATCAGGAAATTCTTATCTTTCCCCTAGCAGAAATGAAAAGCAGCAAGAAGTTGTGACAATAACAATTGTTAGCTAATAATTTATAATAGTTAGCTTAAAAAGAATAAGTTTCATAAGTTTCATTTTTCCTCATTTGAAGCATACCATATGGAAAATGGCTAGAGTTTAGTCCAAACTTCATAGGAAATGGAAAAGGAAATGCAAAAGATAATAAGTATAATCTTGCTAAAGAAATAGTGCTCTATTTCACCTGTCAAATAATATAATAAACCAGGAAGGGCCTGAGTAATCAGATATTGGAAGTCTGTTCTCTACCATTCCCCTGAGAAAAGATTTTTGAAATGGCTTCTGAGAAAGCTGTATATCTATTAAAGGAGTGAATAAAGGTTCCCATCTGCATTTAACAGTTTAACTTCTTGAACATTTATTCTATCTTCTGAAGTTGGCAGGAGTTACCTTGTTAGAACTCCTCCTGAATCTCTGATTGTGGATCTGCAGACCAATCAGATACAAATAACAAAACCTCGAAGGTCCATATTTACTGCTTAAGAAAGAAACATTTTTACCTTGAAAAAAGCTCTAATCTGAGAGTTTTGCAGTACCAACTTGATGTAGTAAAACTTAAAATACTTAATTTTAGCATGTTAATACTGGCACTGTGTGTGCTTCCAAACTCATTCTTCTGGACTTCTAAATTTGAAACTTTGATGAGTCCTGTGAAACAGCTAATAATGTCCCTGGGAATCTGATATGATCTTCAAAGTGCCCAGTTTACAGTACATCAAAGACATAATTCTATCTTAATTAAAGAAGACCTAAACTTGTGACAATTTGTGTATATGGAGTCTGTTAGAATTTATAATAGAGTATTTATAGTAATTAATTTTGCCTCTCAGCTTTTCATTTTCATGATGTCTGATTTCATAATACATTGATAAATGATTGTGTTTAAAATCTAATTTCTTTTACATGT
The DNA here is from genome assembly GCA_028858755.1 of Ara ararauna. Lineage (NCBI taxonomy): Eukaryota > Metazoa > Chordata > Aves > Psittaciformes > Psittacidae > Ara > Ara ararauna. Next base: position 42,760,982 of record CM054379.1, on the reverse strand, counting down.
CTTTACTCATTAGGAAGTTAGGTTATGAGAAACAGATTTTAAACCTAATTCATTTTGTTATGTTTTCCACTGGGAGCTTGAAACCACAACACCCATCTAGTAATTTGTGAATAGATTCTAATTTTACAATTATATATTTTGTTTAAGGTTTTGAGTTGGTTTTTTTTTGGTGGCAAATTTCTTCCTATACAGAACTGCATATAAAATATGCAGACTGTGTACCTGTGCACATTCTCATCATTGCACAGATAAAACTTCTATTTTCTACCACTTTGTATCATGAGGGCTTTTATTTATATTCTCACTATTGAGCTGGTCTGAAAGTACTGTTCTGATAATTAATAAATACACAGTTCTGCTTTTGGATATGCTGTGGAACAGTTTTATTAAAGGGATTGCTGCTAAATTTACTAGTTTATAAGACTCTGGAAATACCTTTTCAGCAACATTTAATCCTATTCTTCATTATTTTCCCATTTTGAACATGAGATTATCAGCTGACACAAATAAGAATAGGCAATTTGCCTGTTCTGAATTCCAAGCGGAAGAAAGTTAGGTTGGGTAGGACAAGCCTTGGAAATAAACATGACAATGTGTGTCTATGAGACCATGGTATCTTTAAACCAGGCAGACACCAAACTGTTTTGTCACAGCATGGAGCTCAGTCAGTGATCTATAGCTTGCTTAGACACTTCATATAAGCAGCTATCCCATTAAGAGGTGTGAGCTGCTGTAAGCTATGCTCTATGCCATCCATATCAGGTCTAGCAAGTTCAAAGCTATCTCAGAAGTGTAGTCAGACTGTTTGGTATAGGCTATAGCTCTTTAGCCAAAGTATCCTAGTTGAAATATATAGAAGTTGGATCTTCAGGAAAGAAAGCAGAATTCCAGACTTATTACTGCGCATGTAATGACCCATTCATGGCCTGTAATTCTAAGCAATCTGAAAAACTTTCCTAAGCAATCTTCAGTTATGTAGAAACTAGACACATTGCTCACACGCTGACTGCTGTGTTTCTTTCCAGCTAATAGAAGGGGGCTGGAGACACTCTTCATAACAATAATGCTAATATATGAAATCACTTGTGACAACAAAGAGACAACAATACTTGGTTGTTTTACGGTTTTTAATTTTTTCTTTTATTTACCAGGACCAGTGATATTGGCTAAGTGTTGAAATGGCAATTGTCTCAACAATTAGATTAGAAAACACATCACATATAATTCTCAATTTTAATGGATTAAGCAAGTTTAAGATTGTGATGTTCAAAGCTACATTTCTGGAACAATACAAAGTTGGTAGGATAAATGACATAAAAAAAAAGGTAAGGCAATATGGAATATGCAAAAGCCAACACTTCAAAATTACCAACTATGCAATCATAAATAGTTCCACGTTTTTAAAAATTAACTCTAAATGGTGGGAAGATAAAGCTCATTGGAATTTAGAGCAAGTGAGGATACCCTAGGTTATTGAGGCCAGTTCCACAACGCAACAGAATGACAAAATGTGACCTGAAAGTGACAGCATGGAATTCCCTGGCTTTAATTTAACAATGCTTCTAGCTGAACAGTCTTTTATTGCATCTGCAAATCGAAACAATGTTTCACTTCCAGAAGAAGGACTTTGAGAAAAATAATGTGTTCTTAACCAAAAAATCCATTCCCTGGATGTTACCTTACCATTATTGCTTAGTAATGTATCCTCCGAAAAAGTAATGACTAATCATAGAATCATAGAATCATAGAATAGTTAGGGTTGGAAAGGACCTTAAGATCATCTAGTTCCAACCACCTGCCAGGGGCAAGGACACCTCCTGCTAAACCATGCCACCCAAGGCTATGTCCAACCTGGCCTTGAACACTGCCAGCGATGGAGCATTCACAACTTCCCTGGGTAACCCATTCCAGTGCCTGGTTATTGAGGAGTTGCACTTATGAGCAGTGGGGTAGAACCAAACACTACAGCTCCTCGAGAAGGTGCTGCAAAGAATTACAGCCTCTTTTCCCTTCTAGCATGCAGTACATGGTTGGCTGCAGAAACAGAGCTGTGCAGTCTCCTTGCCCACTCTGACCCATTGGGATCTGTTTCCTTTTGACACCTTCCCCAACTCTTCTTTTAGCTTCTCTTGTGGTTCATTTTCTCACCCTCTGACTGTAAGCTCTTCTCCTGTGTTTGTGTGGAGCAGACAGGACCTGCACCATGGTTAGTGTCAGCAGCCACAACAGTGGGAGAAACAGCAACAACAATACTACTACTAATATCACTGCAAGGTCAATCCTCCCACAGCAGAATTAAATCCAGGAAGAAGTAATACTATTTTCTGGTTTCAGGTTTAATCATATTTCCAAATAAAACAGCATGCCTAGTATTCATGGTAAATTGCAACATCTGTGAAATGAACACAAGCATTACAGTTTAACTCATCTAAATCTGCATGATTTGTACCCTCTACCATCAATATTTTAACTACCACAGACTATTTAAATTTTTCTTGCTATTTTGGTATAATCATGGGAAATGCCTGATACTAAATAACCCAGAATAATCCAATTAGTAACGATTGTGTGGTGCCTTGTAAAAACATTCAGTTTGAGACTGAAAAGGAGATTCTGTGAAAGCATGTCTAATATCTGACTTCTGTTGTATTCTGTGCAGGTTGTGCTCTGTATTTTTATGTGAGAAACCCAGCCATATATTACAATTCATTAAAAAAATCTGCAAGAAAGAGGGAAAACAATTAATGTATTGATTGTGCTGGGACGCTCCACTATTTGTCTGCATTTGTTGTTATTTTGCTGACACACATATAAATTCTATGCAAATTATTTTTTCTGGTATTCACAAATTCATCATGGATAGATATTTCATGATGATTTTGAAGGCTTTTGAATGTGTTTTCGAAATGAGATAAAGTTGAGAGACTTTAAAGATGACATGAAAATAGGAAGGATGTAAAACCACATGTCTTTCCTAACATACTTTTTTTAACTGATTTATTTCTATTTAGTAGTTTTAAGAATATTTTTTAAGAAAACAAAAAATAGGGAATTTTTTGCTTTACAACAGTAAACATCTGTTTAACACTGTGGTGTGCTTTCACTATACATCTTTCAGAATTAAAGTCTTGGGAACCTCATCTAAAAAAGAAAGCTTTTTCTCAATTTGAGTAATTACACAAAGGTACGTGAAAAGAAACTGAACAGAAGAAAAACCTTCAACAGATACACTTTCATTTTTTATATGGATTTTATATATTTAGCAACAATAAGAATACAATTTTGAGACCTCACTTGGAGTCTTGCGCTCAGTTCTCATGTCCTCAACATAAAAAGGACATGGAACTGTTGGAACAAGTCCAGAGGAGCGCCACGAGGATGATCAGGCGACTGGAGCACCTCCCGTATGGAGATAGGCTGAGAAAGCTGGGGCTGTTCAGCCTGGAGAAGAGAAGTCTGTGTGGAGACCTCATAGCAACTTTCCAGTGTTTAAAGGGGGCTTATAAGGATGCTAGGGAGAGACTCTTGATTAGGGACCGTAGTGATAGGACAAGTGGTAATGGGTTCAAATTTAAACAGGGGAAGTTTAGATTGGATATAAGGAAGAAGTTCTTTACTGTGAGGGTGGTTAGGCACTGGAATGGGTTGCCCAAAGAAGTGATAAATGCTCCATCCCTGGCAGTGTTGAATGGAATCCTGGGTGACATGGTTTAGTGGGAAGTGCCCCTGCCCATGGCAGGGGGGTTGGAACTAGACGATTTTAAGGTCCTTTCCAACCCAAACTATTCTGTAATTCTATGGTTCTATGATTTATTTTTTTCTTCCAACCAAACTGAATGTGTTAATGATACCGTAAAGACTAGTGAGGGATATTTGGACCATAGAACGTAGAAAAAAGCTATAGATGTGTAGCTGGCTGACCTTGGCTAGCTGCCAGAGCCCCCTCTCACTCTCACTCTGCCTCTTCACCAGCATGGGGGGAGAATGAAAAATGAAAAGCTTACACGCCAAGATAAAGAGAGGGAGATCTATTATCAGATACTGTCATGGGTAAATATCCTGGGTTCAGCAGTAGCAGTCATTTTTCTCCTTCTTAATAGCAGATGTAGTGCTGTGGTTTTGACTTTCGGTCTGGGAACAGTGCTGATAACACCTATGGTTTTAGCTGCCGCTCAGTAATGTTTAGTCTGACCAAGGACTTTCTGAGTCTCATGCTCTGCCAGGGAGGAGGGGAAGCTGAGAGGAAGCAGAGACAGGACACCTGATCCAAGCTAATCAAAGAGGCATTCCATACCATAGCACATCATGCCCACTATATAACTGGGAGCAGTCACCTGGAAGAGTTAGATCACTGCTGAGTATTGGTTGGTGGGTGGTGAGAGATTGTATTGTCTTCCCTTGTTATTTCCCTTATCATTATTATTATTGGTGGTAGCAGCAGTAGTTTGTGTTATACCCTAGTTACTGGACTGTTCTTATCTCAACCTGTGGGAGTTACATTCTTTGGATGTTCCTCCCCATCCCTCTGGGAGTGGGAGGGAGGAAGGGAGGAAGGGAGAGAGAGTCTGCGTGGCTGACTAGGCTTAAACCACAACAGTAAAACAGACCTAAACTGGGAAAAGTTGGTTTAATTTAGTGTCAGTTAATGTAGGTTTGCACAGTGAGAAACAAAGACAAATCAAAACAACACCATCCCCACACCTGTTTTTTTTCCCCCCAAGGCTCAATAGACTCCTTCATTCTCTACTCCTCTATCTACTTCCTGCCACAAGCAGCACAAGGGGACAGGGAGTGGAGGTTGTGGTTAGTATATAACAGCTCTCTGCTGCTCCTTCATCCTCACACTTCTCCATTCCTCCTGAGTGGACTCTGCATGGCCACAGTTCCTTCAGGGCACATCCACCTGCTCCATTATGGGGTCCTCCACAGGCACCTGGGGTACCTCGTACTCTCATTCTCTGACCTTGGTGCTCACAGGATTGTTTCCCACTCTTTCTCCCTCCATAGTCCTCACTCCATCTGGGCAGCTTTTGCCCTTTCCTAAAAAACTTTTCCAGAGACACCCCCCCTTGGCTGGGGGCTCAGATGTGCTCTGCAGTGGCTGGGTTGGATCCATCTGGAACTGACTGTGTCAACACAGGGCAGCCCCAGCCCCTCCTCACAGAGGAGACCTGCAGACCTCACTGCCAGCACCTGGGCACCAGCGCTGACCACACAGCAAGTCAGAGTACCTGAAAGAAACAAGACGACTGAGTTATCCTTTCCTTCTGTAAGTTTCGTTAGTCTTTTGGGTTTTTGTTTTAGAGATATCTACTTCCCTTGTTTAGCAGCATATCATTATTTACTGTAATTAAGCTGTACACTTTACATGTGTTGAAGACCTGACTTGTATGGAATGTGTTTGTTATTCCTCAGTGTATTTGTTTTCTGTATTTTTTACTACTCCTCTCCACGGTAAAAATCCCAAGACCACGGATGAGAGATAATTGATCTGCTCTGTATTATCCTGACATTGTAAAATTCAGAAAAGGTGTTATAAGCTTATTAAAGTGACTGTAATACAAGCAAAACACTTGAAAATCTGTATATTTGTGTATCACTATGAATGTCTTCTGGAAGTACTTCCTGCCTAATTTATCGTTTTATTCCAGTAACAAATGCATATCTTTACGATATTGAATCAGAAATGAGTGAAATCTAATTCTTTGTAAATAAACTGCAGAAGCTGTGCATTTTATGAATGAATTTTATTAATATAGATTGTAACACCTCCTGGTTTTAATTACAGAACAACGTTTGGAATAAAAGTTCCATGATAATAGCACACATAAAGATGAAGGCAATCAAAGATAATCTTGTTTCCTTTCCAGGTTTTTCAGGCCAGTACTGTGAAATAGAAGTGAATGAATGTGATTCAGCTCCCTGCTTGAATGGTGCTGTCTGTCAGCATGATGTCAACAGCTATGATTGTTTTTGCCCTGAAGGTAAGTTGTTCAAAATAATTGACTTTTATTATTTTTGACAAATCTAAAAATTGCCTGAAGTCTGCAGAACATGTGCTTGACAATCTTCAAAGCCATTGTTAAAATTTCCTTTGTGTGGAAGTTATTAATTCTTTTCTGAAGTGTCGTTTGCATCTTTGTCCACCAAGGCACCCAATAAAACAACCACTTTCATCAAGAATGGAGAGAGGTACACTTGTAACTGCCACTGTTTTTTGGACAAAACCTCATGATTTTAGTAAAGTCTGAAGGAGTGAAGAAAACACAAATGAGTAGTATGTGAAATCCACAGAAAATATAATCCATGAACTTACAAAGAATCTGTTTTATCTTGATGCACTAAATTACAACTTTATGACTGAGCATAGCAAGTAAATTACAAAATTACAATGGCCATAATAATGACTGTAATACACCTTCAGTGCAGAAATCTATTAAAACTTTCACAAACCAAAAAAAAGAAGTGTTTTCAACCCTGGGACTGTTTGTTTAAAAAAAGCATATACTGCTCAGGGTTATCTGAAGTGTATGAACAAATGAGTGTTTTCAAGAAAGAAGTAGTGAAAGGGAAATCTAAAATGCTTTAAAACACTTAGAATTACAGGTTTTCCTTAAATACTTTCAGAAGTAGATTTTTTTCTGAATATTTGTATGTGTTGGTTTTACATTTTTTTAATTAGATTTTTAGTTAAAAATAAAGTTAAGTTTGTGATTTATAAGCTGGTACTTTATTTAAACTTTCTTACACTTGTTTGAGGTTTTTTTACTATTTTGTAAGGATAGACTGGTGTTGAGTTATATGAAGTCTTATAATAATACAGGGTTTTACATATTCAAGTATTCTAGCGGTGATGTGTTCAGAAACTCATTACAAAAGATGAAATTGCTACAAATAATTCTCATAAGTACAGATTCTGTCATTAGTTAGCTTAAATTGGAAGCCAAAACAGATATTGAAGGCAGTTGAAAATTAAGCTGGGAAAAGATCATGCTGCTGGTCTGCCTGACCAGCTTATGGAAAAATAAATCTTGGCATCCACATTGATAATTTTGTGGTGTACTTGTTACCTGTGAAACATGGGCCTGATTAAACTCTAAATGCAAATGAGAGCTGTTACTATATACATTACTAATGAACTGAGGGTAATTCTAAAGTTTTATGACTTAGGGATCAGTGGAAATTGGTTCCATGGTCAGTTTGAGAAATTACGGGAATATGCCTTGCACTGAGGGTGCTGATGGCTTAGCATTAGTCATGGTCTTCCTGCAGCTGTGGCCTGTGACAACACTAATGATAGTCATTTTGTACCATGACCATGAATTAGAATGCATTTAGAAGAGCATAAAATGTCAGCTATTGGAGTGCAGATTCTCCAGCAATTTCAAGCACAAAAAAATACTGTTGGGCTTCTGAGTTTGGTAAAAGTCACTAGGTCACAAGAAACAAATAGAGAAAAAATAGAAAAGTAATTATTTGAGAGCTGATTTTAAAACTATAATCAGCTGTCTGAATCCCAGCATCACTTATTTTCGTCCTCAATGCTTTCAAAATAGCAGAACATACATAGATTTTGCTAAACAAATAATTCAACTAAATTAATGAAAATACTGAAGTCTAAGTTTGTTCTTCCAGTTACTAGCTCCTTTTAAAGTATATTTGATGGTAAATGTATTTTCCTGTTAATGACAGAGCAGAAAAAACTTCCAGGAAGATCTTTCAGTAAGACTTCAAGACAATGTTATTACAAGAGTAAATTGAAAGTAATTGGGTTTTTTTTTAGTTTCTTTAGAAAAAGGGACCCAAAAACATGCTTTAGAAAAGAAGGCACACATATAGCTGAATAATAAATACCTCTGTTTTTTTTCCAAACAAGGATTTGAAGGTTTGAACTGTGAAATCAACTTTGATGAGTGCACTTACAGTTTTTGTAAAAGCAATTCAACTTGTTTAGACCTGGTTACAGGCTACAGCTGTGTTTGTCCTCCAGAATTCACTGGTAAGATTTAACTCTGGAAAGACATTAAATAGTTAAATTTTATATTCTTTTTCTCTGAAATTAAAAGAAACATTTTAATTGCATTTTGTTCAGCATTTAGCATTAAAAATAAATTTAAATCAGTGCTCTGTGCTATTGCTAATCTGCTTTAATCTCCCTACTAATATGATAAAAATTGAAAGCAGTGTGCATGCTGCTTGATTAATTGAGGGAAAGAAAATTATACTTTGCCTAGGAAAAAAGTGTTCAAAGACACCTAGTCTATATAGGTGAGCAATGACAGCTATAACAGTTACTGTTTGTCTTCAGGTGATCATATCAGAGCCATACCCAATTAAGACAGAAATGAGAATACAGTTTTAGCAAGAGGATGTTTTGTTCTTTTCAGGAAAGAAGCCATCAGATCATTATGCTAAATAGCTTGCAAATTGAACTTCTATTTGTGTGTCTACCAGGTTTAAGAAAGTAACTCTTGCACTGGGAGCAGTCTTCATGGCCTTACTTTCTGCCAGAAGCATCTAACAGGATCATTGGGAAATCAATAAAACTGTCTCCAAAAATATGCCATATTAACAACTCACATGCTGTGATTTCAGAGGCTGGAGCAACTGACTTTCAGCTGCTGATTTCATAGAGGCAAATGGAGCAGCATTAGTCATCAGCTGTGACAGGAAGACAAACAGTGGCAGTCTCAGTAATCATACACAGTTAGTGGGTGTTGTAATAAAAAGCCAAACAAATATGTACTAAGAGCTCAAAATCTGTTGACCAGTGGACAGGAAAGACAAAAATGAAAGAGATCTATTATTTGGTTGATGAAAAAATTAACATGAGCCAGCAGTGTGCGCTCACGGCCCAGAAAGCCAACTGTATCTTGGGCTGCATCAAAAGGAGCGTGACCAACAGGTCGAAGGAGGTGATCCTGCCCCTCTACTCTGCTCTTGTGAGACCTCACTTGGAGGATTGTGTGCAGTTGTGGTGTCCTCAACATACAAAGGACATGGAACTGCTGGAACAAGTCCAAAGGAGGGCCATGAGGATGATCAGGGGACTGGAGCACCTCCTGTGTGAAGACAGGCTGAGAAAGTTGGGTCTGTTCAGCCTGGAGAAGAGAAGGCTGCGTGGAGACCTCATAGCAGCCTTCCAGTATCTGAAGGGGGCTTATAGGAATGTAGTGAGGGACTCTTCATGAGGGACTGTAGTGATAGGACAAGGGGTAACGAGTTCAAACTTAAATAGGAGAAGTTTAGATTGGCTATGAGGGAGAAATTCTTTACTGTGAGGGTGGTGAGGCACTGGAATGGGTTGCCCAGGGAAGCTGTGAATGCTCCATCGCTGGTGGTGTTCAAGGCTGGGTTGGACATAGCCTTGGGTGGCATGGTTTAGTGTGATGTATCCCTGCCCCTGGCAGGGGGGGTGGAATTATATGATCTTAAGGTCCTTTCCAACCCTAACTATTCTATGATTCTATGATTAAATAAAAGGTTGAAGAAACAAGTAGAATAGTTAAGGACAAGGAGGAAAAATTAAGTTAAATGTAAATAGAGCATTTCAATTGATAGTAACGCCAGTGACATCCAGTTTAGGAGCACTTCATACTTATATTGTCAATGGTTAAAAATAGGCAGATGGTACATAAGAAATGTAAGATGATACATAGAGATTTAGAATTTGTGGAAGCGATAATAGTTGCAGCTTCCACAAACATCTGTGATTTTGCTTGATTCGTGCCAACTATTCTTATTATTCTTATATTATTCAGCATTTTAAAACTGAGCTGTGCTCTATTACAAGATCATACTCTCATTTTTTGTTTTATAACTGGATTTTCTGTCATGAGTTTGCAGAGTACATGCCTACTTTGTGTCAATCATGAAAATAATGGAGGTGATTACAAACTATTTTTTTATGTAAATAGAAACATTTTTAATGCAATAGTTTTAAAAGAAGGAGCTTATAAAACATGCTGCTATACTGCAAGAATCAAAATGGAAAACATACAACTTTTCTGTAGTAGATTGCAGTCAGTTTGAACCAGGGAATGTAGGAAAAGCTGTTCCTTTGAAAATACAGCTACAGTACTTTGAGGTACGATGGAATCTACATTACAAAACCAGCAGAACTAAAACTAATGTGTGGATGTCACTAAGGCAGCCTTGAACAGTGTATGTTCTCCTTAGGAAGAACACTTTATCCTAGATTTATAGCGATGCAAACAGTTTGCCAATAACATATCTTTTCATTCCATGACAAAAAAAAGTCAAAATCTGTCAACAGTAAAATAGTTACAGGCGAGTTATGGGCAGATTTTAATGGGTGCCTCGAGGCCTGTGTTGAAGTCATAGAAGTTCACATGACTGCGCAATAGGCCGTTATAAAAAGGCTCTATTTTCTCTCTCATTTCCTGTATGAGAGATTTTTCATTATGAATGTGCTACTGATCTCACTTAAATTGGCTCTTTTTGTGAGACAGGAGGGCTTCCACAAGAAAAAAATCATTCAGTCTACTGACTGGAATTGGAAGTGGGAATAAGGATCCTCCTGATTACACGGAGTTTTTTGATCTGTGTTCATGCTATTTGTAAATGTACAGTCAGCCATTGTGGATGTCATTAGGTTTGCTCTGTCCAACAACTGCTTCAGTCTCCCTAGAAAGAATCTTTGATGCAAAATCATAGAATCATAGAATAGTTAGGGTTGGAAAGGACCTTAAGATCATTTAGTTCCAACCCCCCTGCCATGGGCCATATATTTGAGCTTTGATCTTTTAAGAAAAGAATACTGTGGTAAAAGAATGTTCCATGTCCTTCTGAGTTTTGGGATTGATGCTAATGGCTCAAGAAGATACTGCCATAATAACAGTAGTACACTCAAAATTTTTTAAAGTGGAAAAGGAAACATAGTGGATACATATTATTTTTTTTGTTTATCCAGTTAATATTTAGGCAATGTAGTAATCTATATTATATACTGAATATAGAAAAGAACCATTAGCAGCACAGTAAAAATTTTTATAGCAGAAAACTTACTAATATCTAGCCATTTTTTGTGGAGTTATGATCAACGTTCCAGCGTCTGTCTGGGTTCTACAGGTGGTTGTTTCAGTCTTCTCAAGGCGTGGAGGAGTCTAGGCCTTAATCATTAACATCTTGAGTCCTTTCCCAAGAGAAAAATTATGTTCCTGGTCGGGGTTTCTTCCTCCTTAGTTAGGGACCCAGTTGGGGTTAATTTTATACATTTTCTCATCCAGCCCATACCCTGTCCTGCACTGCCAGCTGCAGCCTGGCAGTGGTCCCCAGCCCTGCCAGCTGCCGGTACACAAAGGCTTTGTTTTGCCAGGTAGTGACAGGGAGGAGGTGTCACCCCCTCTGCAGCAGGGCCATCCCCAGAGCTGAAGCTGGAGCAGGGGAGGCAGCAGTCACTGGGCTGGTGCAGGGGCTGAGCCAATGAAACCCAGCTCAGGCCATGGCACTGCCGGGGCATCCCCTGCTGAGGGTTAACATTGTGTTAACTGGGCTACCACAGTTAGCTCTGACTACACAGAGGCAAAAGTCCAAAAGCTCTTCAACATCTGCTAGCACCCTGTCAATCACGCTTCTCATTTTTCTGATGAGACTTGCTCAAGGAACTGATATTTTATAAAATCCAGTAAATGTATAAAATGTATAGGGCTGATTTTAATTTTTTTTTCTTTTTTCCCCAGATGTGCTTTTGCTTTCCTAGCATTTTAAAAGGCAGCTCCAAGTAGAGTTTAGCTTTATAATCTGAGCTGATCAGGTACAAAAACTGTCTTAAGCCTAGTTGTTTGCTTGTCTTACTGTTTACTGGCTCTGTCCTGGCAGCATAACTCAGCTTTGGTGTTGCATGCCTTGTGCATGAATGCTGCTAGAAGGGCAGCGTTGGACAGGAGGGAGACTGCTGTCTGTTTCAATGGCCTTGGCTGGGTATCCTCCACAGGCCGCAGAGCTTGTTCCTTCCCTGGGAGAAGAGCCAGGAGGAGACAATACCAAGGAAAGGAGGGAGCAGGCCTGGACAGGAGGAGCAGCTCTCTCCTGCTGTGGAAAATAAGCAGGGCAACAGCATCAATATCCAAGAGTGTTGAGAGGAGCAGGGGGTCTTCTTCAAGCTTCTTCTCTCAAATATAGTCCTTATTATTAAAAGGGTGTGCACCTGAATGCTGGCAACTTTGCAGCCTGCTGCACGGACTTCCCTTCACTGTGAGAAAGGCAGACAGAGAGAAGCAGCCCTGAGGAAGACAAGGAAAAGACTTTCTATTAAATCAAGGCTTATTCTCAAATGCCCTCTTGTGGGAGTCAGCATACACAGGATCACTATAATTATCACACAGTAAAGAGCTGCTGGACAAATGGACAGAAGACAACACTGCCACCTTCTTACTTCACAATATTTTGTTCAATTTTGTCAAGTAAAGGGCTTCAAGAACATCTGGCAGTTGAGATAGGTAAAGGCAGCCCACATCTGTTAACCTGGCAAGTCACAAAAATTAAAAGGACTTGTTTTGCACATCCAGACTAGTTAATTCTGGGCACTATAAGAACCTGAAGATAGGTGAAGTAGGGAACAGTAGGACACCTTCAGTACCTTGAGTAGTAAGGCACCTTGAATCAAAGCATCAATCATGCAGGTTAGAATGGAATTCACCAGTGATACAGAAGGAGGAGGCAATTTTATGAGATGCTGGTTACTGACCTTTTTTCATTATCTGAGTAGATTTTCTCTGGTCATATCAGTCACTGGAACCCAAGAATTTTGTAAGTCAGTGTTCTGGTATAAGAAAGCTTGGGTTTTTAATCACAAATAGGTGAAAGGATTGTATTTTGTCCACTGTAAACTCTTTGCAATTTTTAAGTTTTATAAGAGATTATTAATTAAATGAATTTCAAAACAGTGTGCATGTGCCTGAGTGTAGAAGTGATCCCTAACTTAGGAAGTTGACACTAGTGAGCACTGGGTAGAAAATAGATGTTTCTGAAGTGATTTTTACTTTAGCACTTAGCACTGAATTTTGTTATTTATATGCATGAGATTCCTAATCAGGCTTCCTCACCTATATCATGGTCTATATGAATTCTCTATGTGTAGCATGATCCTTGTTTTAGGTTTTGCCTGCATCTCATTCATGATTATCATTATCATGAGGCAGTATGAATCAACAATCAAAATCTACCCTCAGGTGACATATTGACTTTAATAAGCGTTAGGCTTTACACAGCAGACTAAACAAGTTTGCAAGCCTTTTAATATGCTTTCTGAAGTTCAAATCTATGTAATTTCCTCTGACATGTCTCATGAGCTTTAGGAATCCCTTAGTAGCCATTGTGGCTAAACAAGTGGTCCCTGCAACACTGAACATTTGAAAACCAAAATTATAAAAGCATGTGCAGTGTTTCACAGCTCAACTCACTCCATCACAAGGGAACAGGTGATACCTTTTTTGTTCTTTCAAAAATCTTTTCTTGTTCATTCTTTTTTAACAGTTTTCTAAGCTTTGTTTTCAGAAAGTCTGCAAAAGCTGTTCTATTTTAGGCAACTTTTGGCTAACCCAGATGTTTTTAGTTAAAATCAGGACTACTGCACGGTTTAATACAATTGAGTCACACCATCCTCTGTTCCATCCATGCTAATCATGTCCAGTCCTGTCCACAACAATTTGAAGGAAAGAATTGGCCTGAGAAGTCTATTGGTGCTCACTCATCTTTAGAGTCAGTCACAGATCACAGAATTATAGAATTTTTTGGGTTGGAAGGGACCTTAAAGGTCATCTAGTTCCAACCCCCCTGCCACAGACAGACACTTTCTACTAGATCTGGTTGCCAGACCGCTGATTGCTTAAAGCCCCGTCCAGCCTGGCCTTGTACCCTTCCATGGATGGAGCATCCACGGGTTCTGGGGCAACCTTTTCTAGTGTCTCGCCACCCTCATAGTGAAGAAGATATTCAGTTCTGGTTGCATAACATGCATCAGATTGTTGCTCCACATCAATGGCCCTTCCAGAAGCAGCCACAAAGCCAGGTATTTTCTCTGTCTCCTAATGACCAAGTTCATGTAAACATGTCTATATCTGATCTCTAGTCAAAGTGCTAAAAGTGTTTCAAACCAATCCAAAACCTGGAAGCTCAAGACTGAAGAGGGTGGTATGGTTACCACAGTTCCTTGCCACCAGTGCTGTGATCCATAGTGACCCCATGCTGCATGAGAGGGAAAGTATGATTGCCTTTCCCCCTGCTCAGCTAGAGCAGTGCCAATGGGCTGCTGGTTTTCAGAAACATTCCAGAAGGGGGGTTGCCAGGGGCAGACTCCCCACAGTTGGGTGTGCAAACTTAATGTGCTGGAAAATAAACACTATTTATGCATACATGCAAATGTATTCAATATGTATTTCTGTGGTTATTAGGGAATGTTTATCATCATGTCAAGTGTAAGTGTATCTGCTTCCCCTGGAAGAAATTCAGGATAGAAAAGAGTGGAAAAATAACAATCAGTAGAGTGCAGAAAAGTCTGTTTAAGTTTCATCATGTTGCAAATCACATAATATAAAAATTGATAAAATAATACATTAAAAACTATTGAATTGCATGAAAGAAAACCAAATCAATTATAGTTCAGTAGCAGTGTTTTTTTTCCAGTCATCTAAAAAACATGCAGTGTCTCATTATTTTTTTCTTGTGAGAAATCAAATGGTACATTTCTCCAATAGTTTTCCATCTGCAAATACTATGCTTGACTTGTTTGAATTAGAAGGTGAGTAGTAACAGTTGGAACTATCTGACAAAAGAGAAGTTAATTCTTCAATCAGAAGTTTAATTAGTTTTTATGGGATTTACTTTATTATTGCTCTACTGGAGGCATTACAAGATTATTTTTATATTTCAGTTTATCTGCTTTAGATGTAATGGGTTTTTTTTCAATAGTGATGACAATTTTCATGCATAATACAGTGTATGTAGAACATACTTTAATATCATTCTGGGTGTGACTGTGTATTAATTAATTTCAGATAAACTGTAACATAATAATGTAATATGTTAGGTTTAATTTTCAATAAAAAAATATTGTCAGTTGCTGGGAGGCCCTTAGCAATAAAAGATAAAAAGCAATCATATTTAGAAAAGCTCATACAGTGATTAAAGCACACACAGAAGACTCCAGAAAACATGGTAGAAAGTCTTAGTCTTCCTGAGTTACTGTGAGAAATCAACCAAATTTTCCCTTAACTTCATACATTTTCTAGAAACTATTTTTTTTTCCCTTTTTTTTGCATGTGCTTTCTATTTATATTCTAAATAGTTAAGGTCATGGCTGTTATTGTACTACAAACAGTGATAGGCCAGCACAGTAAGCACAATTTTTGCTTTTTACATGAGCGCACCCATAAAATACGTAAAATGACATATGGATTTCAAGACAATTTCCAGCTAGGTTAAGATTTTTATTATAACTGCCTCAATTAACCTCTTGGGACTAAATTTTCTGTTGTGACATGAGCAATCAGTGAATAGGTATTTGACATAAGAAAATCTGCAACCAGCCATCTTCCCCACTGCATATTTTTCCATCCCTCCCAAACATTTTGTTAGCCAGTTTGAGAAACAGAAGTAGCATCTTACAGAAGAATGGTTTTCTCTATTTTTTTTGTAGCTGACAGTTCCTCTTTGGAAAAAAATCTCCCAAATCATTGATGTTGGAAAGTCTGTTGTTCAGTAACTCCTTTGCAGTAACAACTATCATTGTACCTGAGGTTTTCCTACTAAAATGTATTTCCCAGTATATACTGGGCTGTCTTTTTAATGAGTGAAGCAACTCTCCTTGGGCATCTTCTTGTTTGACAGTCATACTGTAAAAGGCATGACACTACCATTTTTAGTATGGCCACACTAAGTAGGAGCCATATTTGGTGCCATCTTCAGAAAACTTGTTGACCTTTCTTCTTCACTCTTTGGTCTTTGCCTTGATTTTTTCCTTTCTTTTATTTTTTAAATGCCTTTTTTTTTTTGATTTTTCCTTCCCCTTAGCTCTGCAACTCCCTGTAACTACTGATTTTGTTATATTTGAGACATTTTGCATATGCTAGGCACTCGTTCTTTGTCCATGTTGTTTATATCAAACCTAAAACTGGTTTTGCCCAGCTCCTAAGTTAGATTTTTTGCTTTGTTACCAGTAACTGGCCACAGGTGAACTGTTAATAGCATTGGAGTCTCCAGTACCACGTTACAAATGTATCCTCAAGGCCTCTGTTCTCTCCCCTGTACTCCTTCACACTGCAGCCTTATTCTAGGATCATAATTAGTTCATTCTGTACTGTGCAACTACTTATTATTTCTGTCTACATCTAATTAAAAATAAGCATAACATGATACAATTTACAAAATTAAGGAAGACTAAAACAAATTAAGCAAGATCCACCTGACCACTAGACATGTCCTGAGGCTTCTGGTGTTAGCTTGACACCAAACCTGCGGCCTGATGCTTGAAATGGCAATGACACATGTACTGGGCTACAGGGCTACAATGGGGACATTACTGCAGTGGTTGATTGACTTCATTTGAGCAGTAGGTTGATCAGAGGCTATTGTTTGCCCAGATCTAAGGAGTCTTGAAGCAGGAGGCTAAAAGCATGTAGTGCAAAGTGGTATTTTTAAAGCTGTTTATACAAATTTTGTTAGAGTACTTTTTTCCTTGGCACATTTGCAGTCACAAGGAAACAGAATTGCATGGATTATTTGCTGTGGTAGCAGAAGAGCAGCACCTGACAGTTTCCCTCGGAACCTGCAACAGCAGGATGAATGCATTTCGCATGATGACGATGCTATAGAACCCAGCTGCCTATGGGTGGGCTATAGCTATCACAGACAGGCATCTGGCTCACAGACTTATCTTGGTGTTTTCCCAGAAAAGACCCATAGAAGGCTACAGGATGAATAAGTTTATTCTGGAAGTCTTTTAACCTGTAGATTTCTGGTTGTATGCTCTATGTTAGGACTATATACCAGAAGGCAGTTAATGTTGCCCACTAACCACCTTGTATTGAGCCTAATTACTTACTTTTGATTAATGTGCACAACGAATCCAAAAGGCTTAAATCTTGATACAAATGCATGAAGACAAGTCAGAATTTCACTGGCATTTTTTTTTCTAGTAGGAATCACAAGCATACTTAAAAGTTTGTATTAAATACTTTATTTAAATTTTTTGTCTTCAACTTCAAGCCACTGTGAATCATTACCTTTTCTATGCAAAACTGACAAAGCCTCTTGCTACCCAAGTATTTTCTCTTTGTAAAGACACTTCTACACTGTAATCAAGTCACTTTTTGTTTTTGTTTGTTGTAAATGAAACAGATGGAGCTCTTTAAGCCTTTGCCAACAGCATGCTTTCTTCAGTTGTTGCATAAATTGTGTGTTTTTTCCTGCATTCTTCCACTTATTTTTAATATGGAACATTGTAGTTAATGTTTTATGCAGCAGTATTTTACACATCAATACAACACAAAACCATTCTTGGTTTTTTAACTACATTTGAGATTTTTTTTTTCCCCTCACAGCTCTACAGGAGGGTTCATATGCTGAGGTCCTCATCAGTCCTTTTCAGATCCCTTCTGTTTCTTCGCATACAGTACAGCAGCTGTAACCTACATGTCTTTTTCTTTGCCTGTAGCTGGCAGCTGCAAGCGACCAGAAGTGACCTGCAGTACATAAAAAAAATATTAATGCAGTGCACAGTAGTGAGGCTCAAAATAATTCACCCTCCCCTTCAGCAGTTTCTGCAGCTTGTCGGTGGGGACTCCATAGAGCTGCCTTCCATCTCCGATGCTTCCAAAGCACTGGAGGGGCCCAGTGGACTAGATACTCTCCCATACAGTCCCACACACCCAGCCACTCATGATTGTCCAGCTGCAGGGAAAATCTCTTGGTCATCCTACATCGTAGTCTGACCCCAGACAAGACCCACACCCCACTCTGCTTAACTCTCGGGGCCAGATGAAATGGTTGTGGTTAAAACACACTCTGTATGCATGCCAACATGCTGATCCCCATCACAACCAGCAGGCAGATCTCAAGGTTATCCAAAGGCCCTTCAAACCCTTCAGAACTCTCAACTGAGGCTGCTGTACTTGTCAATGGGGCTGGTGTAGCTGCTGTGCTTGCCGGCTCTCTCACCACCAGCTGCTCTATGTCTGAGTCCAGATCTTCCTCCTCTGCCTTGCTGGGAAGTGCTGCGTGGTCTGCATCCTGCTGGGGCTCGGGCTCACGGGGCTTTGCGGGCAGCTGCTGTGGAATGCTCTCAGCCACCGTGGGGCTGGGCTCGGGTGCAGAGCTCGGCTCCTCCGTCGTCTCCTCCCACTGTTCGGCAGCTGCCGGGCTGGGCTCATCGGGGGGGCTCACCCCTTTTGACTCCTCCTTCGTGGCTTTTTGATCCCCAGGGCTGCTCTCCTGGGCCGTTTTGGCTGCCGGCGGCTCCCGGGACCGCCACCCCTCAGCTCCCCACACCCTCTCGAAGACAGAGGCGAGAACGAGAGCCAGAATATCCACCCCCGCCTGCTTCTGAAGCCCGCACGTATTACAAGCCATTCCAGTAAAGTACAAAGAAACAAGAACCTTAACCCAAAACCCATATCCGAAAAATGCTGAGATAAGAAATACTGGGTGTCAGTAAGGTACAACAGGCTGAAACCATGATCTCAGGAGAATCAAAAGCAACAAATTTGAGAGCCAGTAAATCAGCATTGTGACAAGTGGTTATTAATCCTGTTGTTATCTCAACCCTTCGTGCCCCACGTTGGGCGCCAAAAAGAACTGTCATGGTTTAAGCTGTAAATCACACAGCCCATTCTCTCACTCACTCCCCTCTCTTTCTTCCCCCCGCTCCCAGAGGGATGGGAAGGGGAATCAAAAGAATGCAACTCCCACAGGTTGAGATAAGAACAGTTTAGTAACTGAAGCATAACACAAGACTGCTACTGCTACCACCAATAATAATAATGACAAGGCAAATACAAGGAAAGAATACAATCGCTCACCACCTATACCCAGCCCAACCAAGCAGTGCACCCCCCCCCACCCTTCTGGGTGTCTCTGCTCTCTGTTTTCACATCTTGGGCATGACGTGCTGTAACATGGAATACCTCTTTGGTCAGTTTGGGTCAGGTGTCCTGTCTCTACTTCCCCCCCGGTTTCCCCTCCTCCCTGGCAGAGCATGAGGCTCAGAAAGTCCTTGGTCAGACCAAAACACTACTAAGCAGTAGCTGAAAACACTGGTGTTATCAGCGCTGTTCCCAGGCCGAAAGTCAAAAGAGAGTGCTACACCAGCTACCAAGAAGGAGAAAAATGACTGCTGCTGGTGAACTCATGGCACCTTGCAATACCTAAATGAATGCCTGAATATTTCTTATTTCAGTGGGATTAGTGGATGATTAGCATGATTACTAAATTAGACTGATTTTGAAGCAGAAAATCAGGTCAGTTGAGGTGTTTGGATTGATGGATTCAACCTAGAAACAATTTTTGTTCAATTTAATCCATTGAATTAAAGGAGCAATAATTCTGATTAAGAGTCAACTCACATACAGAAAAAAATTAAATCAGATTCTTCCTTTTTGGGGTGTTCGCTGTTATTAAAGTTTACTGTACCATGAAATAAGACTACATTCTTGCAAACCTTATTATGAAGTAGAAGCTTATACATGAAAGTTTTTACTCCAGGAGAAGGCGTGAGGAAGTAAGCATGCTGTGACTTAAAAAATAAACTGAATCATGAAGATTCAGACAGGAAATGTTTAGGAAACCATTCATACCTTTGAGCTGATGCTGTGCAAAAACAGTTAACAAAGATTTTGTTGGTGCAATGACATGCTGCTTTTGACATGTCTTTTGCAGCCCCAGTGTACCTGAAGCTGTATGCTTTGTGGTTCTCTGAACCCTAAACCCATACCTTAATGGGAAAGACATCTTGGAGCTGAGGCTTAGTTCCTCATCATCATGGTTGGCCCAGATGAGAAAGGTGAGAAAGGTGCAATGTTGGCACAGTGCTTGTGCTCCCCTTGGTATGGCTTTTGCAGTCCCAGTGTCCCTGGAGCTGTAGGCTTTACCATAAAAGAAAAAAATGAATCTACAAAATGCTTAGATATAAATGTATACTTTGTTCCCAACTTCAGCTCTGGTATTTAGAAATGATTCAGAGCAGTTTCAGAGCTCTTGGCTTGGGGATAGGTCAAATAACAGAATGGCAGAAAAGAGCAGAGTTTAAGTATAGAACTGTCAGATATAACTTGAATTCTTTAAAAAATGCTAGAGAAAATGTAAAGGTGAACTCATAAGCATCAGAAGGCAACAAAAAATTGCCATCAGTCATTGGGTTGCATGTATTTCTCAAAGGAAAATATGTGCAAACACTGTAATTTCTGTTCTCAGGTGGCAACGAACCTTTTGGATAAGGAAGAAGTAGCTGATATATACCTTGAGTGCATCAGCATTCCTATATGGAAACCATGGGAACAGTGTCTTACTGAAAATGTCCCTAAATGGCACATAACTCACTTGAAAAAATAGTAAAATATTATAGTGATGTGGAAAAGAATTTCACTGGAAGTGCTTGGGACCACTGACATTCTTCATCATTGCTCTTCCTCAATGACCTTGATAACTGAATTGGGAATATTGTGACTGAACTTGCAGATTGCACCAATGTGGGAAAGACAGGCAAAACCTCTAGTAGTTTTCCAGAAAAGAATGAAAATTCAGTTGAGCAAAGATGTGTACTCTTTGGCAGTCGTAAACAGATACATAGAAATCAGAAACAACTAGGCAGTAATCTGCAAAAAACAGATCCAGAGAATTTGAGCTGAATGGGATTCAGCAAAGCACTGGCAATGTGGAAAAAAGAAACCTCTTTGCTGATTTATTTGGTCAGGAGTTCATGCAAGAAGTGATACAGTTCCTTGCCGTATGTGAGAATGTACTACCAGGCTCCTGCCAATCTAACCTTGTCTTGCTGACTTTGACTTCCCAGCTCGATCTCAGACCTCCCTTGTCACTGCATACTGCCTTGTCATCACTGGGCCATGACAGACCCTGGTTACCAGCATTCAGCCTGCTCAGGTCGTTTGGATACTGTGGGATTGTGTTGCTTTGTCAGTGAGGCTGTGATTTGTGTCCCTTGCTTTCATATTCCCTATATGAATAATAAAAGTTGTTTAAATTATTAAACTAAACCTACCTGAACTTTACTAATAACACCTTACAATGTGGTATTAAGATGTAGACCTGCCATACAGAGTTGCCACATAACATTACTGGAATGTATTTGTCATCAGCCACTACCCATCTCTCAAAGCCTATTAAAACTTATTGCCTCTAAAGGATTTGTGCCCCTGTATGGAGCAATAGGTATTCATGGAAAAAAAGATGTTATTCTCTGTAGTGCTAGAGTTGTTTGGTCAATGAGGATTATTATCAGAAAAGTACTGGTGTCCAGTAATTAGCGAACAAACTGTTAGAGAACAGCTTGTTGCCATTAGAGAACTCAGTTTAATCTGACAATTTGTTAATTTGTAAATATGACAGATAACTTGCATTCAGGTGCACAGAGTTCATACTAACCTGTAATTTCAGTCTGATTTCAAAATGGACTACGTTGATGAAATGGGAATAACAGTGCTCTTTAACTCTCCTGTGTAGGAGCACTACATATAAGTAGGTAAAAACAAATCTCCAGGGCTGAGCAGCACATGCAGATACATCAGTGAAGGTAAATGACTGTGCCAGTGCCAAGAATATCTGCACAGAGGTGACTAGGACAAATTGGACAACAGTAGTTGCCTAATAAAAACCTAAAAGGCAGCTAGAAAGGTATGTGAATTCAGGCTGAGATACGATCTGCTTCTAGTTCTGCAAGGTCTACCTGTGAGCTCTGTCCACTGGGAACATTCTGAATCAGAAGTAATCTTAAAGCACATCCATCTCAGAGAAAACATCAGTAGCCTAGATGAAGCATCCTTTTGAGTTGTCTGTGACAGGTACATCAGCTTCCCACCACTGTTCCATATATGTTTACCATAAACAGCCTTATATGATTGAGGCAGAACTCAGGTGTCAAGAATATTTTAAAATGTACGTATATTTGTTGATACCAAAGGGAGTTAAAAGTTAAGCATAAGGTGGACTCACTGCTATTTAAGATTCTTCTCCAGACTAAATTGAACATAAATGATGTAAGTTTTTGCTGAGGTAAATATTTTTTTTAGTTTCCCTGACAGAAAATCATAGTATAGAATTCAAAGTGAGTTATAATGATGACTTTCAGCTGCCGGTAGAGCTTTTTAAGGAACATCCAATGAAATGTTATTTCATCAGAAAATGCTGACATGATGAGCTAAAACATGGCTTCTACACTAGGGTCTTTATTCTTTTCACTTACTACTTAGTTGAGAAAATTTTGAAAAAGTTTGAAAACTGCTGGATTACCTCAAACCTAAATGTCAGAAAATTGAAAATCTGTTGAAATTATTTTTTCTTAGAATATTTCTCTATTTATTTCAGGAATGGAATATGTACGTAAGTAACTGAAGTGCAAACAGCCTAAATACTCATAACAGCATATTCAAACAAGGTGTTTTAACTTTCTTTTGGATTATGTGTACATAAACACAAGTTTTGACTTGTCCCTGAGCTAGACTGGGAAATAAAACAACTGAATTTCTCACTGTAACAGAATACCGTTTTTCAGATTGCAGCTGTTATTAGATCAGGAAGTCTGCTTGTGAAAATGAGCTGTCATCAGAGAACACAAAATGCTTTCTTAAAGTTGGATGCGTATGATTTGTCAGTCTCTTTAATTTTGGACAAGTTTTTAAGACTTTTAGAGAGTAATTCTGTTATTCTAACCTAATAGTGAAGTGTCAGTTGTCTTTATGGAGAATTAGTGGGTTTTGATCTCAGAGTTCCAGAAACCGTATACACAAGACGGATGAAGCAAAGAAAATTGCATCTTCCGCAGTGTCTTTTATAGCTGCAAATGGTTTCTTCAATACAATAATCCGATGTATTTATTAGAGCAGACGGTCACAGTAAATCACTTTCCTGTTGTATTGTCTGAGGTAACAGCCGCATTTTTTTCTATGACTTTCATCCAAAAGTGATTTTTTCCTCTTTACTACCCTTTTTCAATTTTTTTTACCTATGCTATTAATAGTTACGCATTTTTTACAATTTTTATATTTTGCATAAATTTTGCAAGAAATAAAATCGTTATATTTGAAATTCTAGAAGAACCAAGAAAAAGTAGTATTTCAATATGATAGGGGTTGAATGACAAAAAAAAAAACAACCAATCACTTTTACCTCAAAAACTGAACAAATAAAATGGCTTGTATGTTATTAACACATCCAGTGCAAATAAGGAGAAATTCAAAACCTGTTAGTATGGAAGAATCTTAATGACAGTGAAAATATTTTCTGAGGTTTTAAATGAATTTATTAAATTCTCACATTTGTTTCTTTCAGTCTCTTTAAGCTTTTCCCAGTTGTAATTTTAACAGGAAACAATTACCTTTTTCCACAGAAGTAATATTTTTTCAATAAAAGTGCATGAATGCGCATCAAATCCTGCTGGCACTGACACTAAACTTAATATGAGGGTCCAGTTAATAGCTTCAGATGTATCTGCCATTCAGAATATAAGGAGCCATGTAGTGAAATTGCCATAAATCAGTGTGGCTGGACTATGTCAGAATGGATGACAATGCAGTGATCTCCCTGAAGAGATGAAGTGTCACAGTCTGACTAGTAAAAATCACTTTTATCCTGAGGCATTCGGGTTTGTCAGAAAGAAATGTCTGAAGAATGTAAATGCGGCATTTCATAAACAAAATGAAATGTCATTAAATTAAATTAAATTAAATTAAATTAAAAAAAGTAAGTACTCTGCTGGTACATTTCCATTATCTGAATTCATAAAATGTCTTTTGAGTGTCTGTAGCAGAAAAATAAACCTACACCTGCTCATTTAATTTTATATTCATAAGTACTATTCTATTTATATTCTTAAGCACTGCGGCTGAATCTGTTTTGATGAGAAACCTTACACAAAAAAGTTGTTGAATATTAAAGTTGGTCTCTGAAAACCACCACTTTTTGTTCTTCAACTTAGTACAGTAATTTTATATATTTTTCCATGCTGCAATACTTTAATAATTAATTCAAAACATAGAAATAAAAGCATACATAGGTTAAGATCTTTATTTCCAATCTGTAAATTTACCATTAATATTTATTTTTAGTTTGTCAAAATCCTGTTGTCTTTTTTATATTCAGTATCTCTACTTGGATGACAGTCATATAAGCACATGTAACAATTATATTATATACCTGTTACCATCATTGATTAATGTTTCCATTTTACTTCTTTATCATAATTTTTTGTATTAGTTTTATGCAGTACTTCGGTAAGCAGATGCTAACAGCTATTGATGAAGGCAAAAATGAGAGATGCTTAAATTTTTAATAGCAGTCAACAGGGAGGAAAACTTCAGCTATGTGAAAGCATTGCACAGCTGGTGTTCGGGATGGAGTAAAAACATAGCTTGAAGACACCTTTCTGCATCGACTTATTTAGAAACCAAAGTGACTGCATGTGTAGGGCAGCTTTAATGTGCATTGTCTTTTATTTATGCCTCAATGGGTTGTTATAGAAGCCAAGACTTCCAAAGTACAGTATCTTTCAGCAATTTACATGGATGGTCAGAAGTTACTGTCTTACCTCATCTAACCAGCTCTTCAAAATCTAAAAAATCTTCCAGATCAGGAGCTCTTCAGTTGTGCCTTAAAGATGTGGTTTACATTTCCTTTAATTTGAAGACTAGTCTCAATCAGGATTGAACTTTGAATATTTTGTCATAATCTATTACTTTGGATCTGCACTTAATAAATTCTATAGAAACAGGTTTATGTTTTGTTTTAAAAGCTATCACAGTACTCTATAGAACTACAAGTATTTCTAACAACTTTGTCCAAGACTGCTTCTTCTTTCTCCTTGTTGTATAAAACGTTGATGAGCACATGGTCAGATATGGAGTAACTCAATGGTGCACTAGAATCTGTTCTGGCAACACCTATATTACTGAAGAACACTATTCTTTTATAAATCTTTACTGAAATGAAATGAAATGAAATGAAATGTGAAGTTCAGATCTTCAACCAGACTTGGTATCCAAGTTTTTAGGACATTGGAATTAATGATATTTAGCTCACTGAAGCAAATCTCTAATTAAAGTCCTTAGTGACTTTTTATGCTGTAATTGTTAAATTATAATAAATTAATCCAGTCTCTTTTGATCTTTTCTGGAACATTATTTTTTGCAAGAATCTAAAAATCTTTAGAAACTTTTGAAGTGTTTTGTTAATGAGAACAGAAAACAATACTTCTTATGCTTTAAAGGACTGATTTGTTATGACAAAAATCATAACAAAATGTCTAAAGTTGGAAACCTGGCATTTATGTTCAGCACTTAGAACCTTGCTCCACACCAATGAGTGAATTTTTAATTGCTTTATATCAATTAATTAAAAGCGTAGCTGTTGGATTTGAAAACAACTGGGGTTTAGCGAAACAAAGAATATTTATTTGCAACTATTTATTGTGTATGTTCTAAAATAAAGGTGTTATTATCAGTGTACTGGGTGATTTTTTTTCTGGTTGATGGCTTCAGAAACTAGAATACCATGGTCAATATAACTTAACTGGAAAATATAGATTCATATTTTATCTTAGATTTTTTTTTAATTTTGTGCTTATGTAGCACTTGAATAAGAAGCACAGATGCTCAATATTTCATAAGATTAGGTTTCTTGTTCACTGTAACTTAACTGGCTCAAAAAATCAAAATCAATAAGTTGCTTAATCTGTTAGATCTTGTAATATCACCTTTATTACAGAATGTATTGGGACAATTTTCTTTTTTTGGCTTGGAAACATAAGATGTTTTCTAGTGTGGCGTACACAATACCACAATAAAAATGGAAAGGCTTCCATCAACCGTGTGCTTATTGATACTTCAATAAAAATGGGAATATCTGCATAAAACCACTTGAAGAATATGACATTCTATCAATCAAATTCTCTTGAACACCCATTGTAGCTCGAATGGTTTGTTTTATTATTGCCAGTATGGCTCTCTCACAGAGTTCTTTTGTTCCGTTTAGAATGGCTCTGATTATGAAACTGAAACTTTTAAAAATTATTTTTAAATGTAAGTAAAGAACATAAAAGTACTTATCAAAAATTGGTCTTGCACTCGTCTCTTTTCTCAGACTAAATGTGAAAATAAATTTCTTATGTCTTCTGTTACTTTATTTTTCATCAGGTTTTACTGGTCAGTTTTGTGAAGCAGCTGTTGCTGCCTGCCTGTCACAACCATGTGGAGCCTCCAGCATCTGTAAAGACATAGTGGGTGGCTATCTTTGTTTCTGTGCACCTGGATTTATAGGTGGGTTCAAAGGAGTATAGTTTAACCTATTTAAGTCAGTCTTAAACCACAGAAAAGAAGGTTATTCAAAAGTAGCAATACATATAAGTTAGCCATGTGCCACCAATTCAGGAAGAAGCAACTTTTATTTCCTGGCACACAGAAGTACTTGGCTGTGTAAGAGCATTCAGCTGTAAAAAAAGACTGACTACAAGAGACTATTTCCAGCCCAATAACTCACATTTTATACTATTTTTGACAGGGTGCCTGTTTTACACTGATGTGATTGCAACTCCCAGCCATATGCAAGCTGGTCTTAATTTATCTGCTTTGTGTTTTCTGTAAGAGTAAGGCTGCAGTAACAAGGGCCTTAACTGTCAAATACACATCCAAGATCCTGGGCAGGTTTAACTATTCTTGTTTAAGCTTACCCCACCAGGTCATTGTCAT
This sequence comes from Ara ararauna, assembly GCA_028858755.1. Taxonomy (NCBI): domain Eukaryota; kingdom Metazoa; phylum Chordata; class Aves; order Psittaciformes; family Psittacidae; genus Ara; species Ara ararauna. The sequence goes on along the minus strand of CM054379.1, from coordinate 42,734,055 downwards.
TAGTACAGAGTCTGACTAGATTAAAATTGGTAATTAAAATCAGTTTGCTAAAGTCAGCATACTGTCATGGTAATTCCAGAGTACAGTGTTAGCAAAAAAACCCAAACAAAAATAACAAAGCCAGACAAAAACAAAAAACATCTTTCTAGGCACAGTTTCAGATCTTGTTGAGTTTTTGATCACCTCTGTGATAAAATAATCAAGTGAAATAGGAATTCCCTGAGTGGCAGATCAGCTCTAGAGCCCAGATTCATCCTATCCAGCTGCAGGGACTTTGATGGGTCTCCTGAAGCAGGAATAAGAATATTCTAGAATCTTCCTCAATAGTTGTGGAGGACACAGACAACCAGAAGAATTCAGATCTTGAGTAGACTCCATACCTCTTAAATTGTTGCTCTATGTCCTAAAGTAGGCATCCATTTATATGATGGATCTGTAATTTAATATCTGTAGTATTTGTGTCTATAATATAGTGAAATGCTATGTCTTGTTTCTAATGGTTGGTTTATTTTATTATCAAAATATAAAAGTAAAATTGATGTTATTATTTCTAATTCTTGATGAGATCTTATTTTATTGAAATGTTTCTTTAAATTCTTAAATCTACATAATAGATTAATAATTTTAGGTCATACATTTTCTGTGTCCAAATGAAGTCCTCAAAAGACCTCTGAAACATTCAGGAACTTTTCACCTACTTTTTAGGCATAAGTAACAAGAAATTTGAATCCATCATCTGTTTGGATAATTGCATGCAAAATGCAAATAAATACTTTCTGAGTTTCGTTTTACCTTGAAGGCCAGAAAAAATATTAGGTGCATCATTTTCAAGTACAAATCCGTATCTATTTTCTTTTTATTTCTGCGCATCTGCATATTTAAACATATATGGCAGTATCTAGTGTTCTATTCATTTCAAAAAAGATTTAAAATATCTAGCCATAATACAAAGCTTTCCTACTATTTCCCATAAAGATCTCCATTAAAAAATTGTTAAAAAAGGAAATTAATGGAAAAAAACCCCAACTTTATAGAAAAAGACTGCTGTACTTTAATATCTGGTATTAGAAATTGTTCTTAAACTTTTATGTTGCTTCAGGGCAACTCAAAACTTTATTGCTTTTAAAATATGAAAAAATGAATTTTTTTTATTACCTCTGTAAATTGATCTATAAAATTCCCATCAGATCTTTGTTAAGTATTATATAACGTATATTCAATTCACTTTTGCCTTTAATAAACATGAAATTATTTCCCCAAAGACAATTCAGGGCTCATTGATAAAAGTCCTCTCTACCTAACCTCAGTTATTTCATTTTGTTATTGCTGCTTTCACTGGTGACTCACCACCAGTATGTTCCTACTGAAATGAATCCTTCACTCATTTCCAGGTAATAACTGTGAGACTGAGGTGGATGAATGTCTTAGTGACCCTTGTCACAATGGAGCTACTTGTGTTGATCATCTGAATGCCTTCAGTTGCATCTGTCAAGATGGATTTCAAGGTATTAAAAAATCATAGAACTATAATTTTGTAAATCTATTTTGAGTGTTACACCAATTTTTTAACATATTGGATGAGATGCATGTATATTTATTTTAGTGTCATCAGAGGTTGTAAATACGCAAATTCAGCATAAGTGCATCTTGACTGAAGTTATCTAATTTGTTTTTATGACAGCATAGGACTAGGTGTTTTTTGCTGGCTGGTGGCTTAGCTGTTGAAGATGGATCAGTGGGAGGATCAGTGAAATTTTGCAAATGGCAGGTACTATTTACTGTAAGCTTTTAAACTCCTGGCAAATTTAACATAATAGAATCAGAGAAAAAACTGGGAAAGGTTTTTGTTCTTGGCTTTTTTGTACAATTTATATGAAAATTATAATCACTTTGATAAGTGCATGCATTAGTATCTGCAGCTATTCTTTGCTTTCAGCTCAGATTAAGAATCTAGATTGCATCCACTTTATTTTCAGTGTATCATATTTTAAGTATCGTGGATTTTTAGTAATTGAAATACAAAACAACCTGCAATTCAAATGTTACAGGGCAAAATATTGCATTTCTACTGCTAGCTATATTCGTAACAGCTATCATTTGCATTTTCACTTAGTAAGATTCTTTGAACTTCCCAAACCGCACAATTAATATAATTTTTCATTTATTCTTCAAATTATAAAAAAATTAAGTTCCCCTAGAAATGTTAGCAATTGAGTATTTTATGCTTTAAATAGCAATGTGCTTGTTATTTATAGTCTCTACTGGAATATGTTGTGTTCTTGTATACATTGGACCTCTTTTTCCATTTTCAGGGAGTACCTCTGTTGCCTTATCATGAGCACAAGGAATATTTTCTCTCGTGTGTGCAGTACAGTCTGTCATACTTAATGTAATTTGTTTTCTATTCTTCTATACTCATGTAATAAGAAAATTGATGAAGCCTTGGGAAACTGTTCAATGACTGTACTTTATTTTTTTAGGAAAACTAGTGAATAGCTTAAACATTAAAAATATCAACATACAGTAATAGATGGCTAAATTTGAATGTAAAGAGGATGTCAAATAGATTCCAGCGTGTGAACTATCTTCAGTTAAAATAAAAGTTGGTATTTAACTATATGTGCTATGCAGTAACTTCTCTCCTGTTTGCCTGATTGTATATTTATAGGCACAACTTGTGAAGCAAACATAAATGAATGTCACTCTTCTCCATGTCTTCATAATGCGTCATGTGCAGACCTTATTGGTGGCTATGAATGCAGCTGTCTGCCCGGCTTTACTGGTGAGTTGTATTCATAGAAAACCTTGCTTTTCACAAGGAGGTAGTCCACAAAACATCCATTAAGACATCATTGACTAATTTGCTTGTGTTTCCTTCTCATCTCTCTTTATCTGCCCTGGTCTAATGTTTCATTTGCATTCCAACAAACTGGAACACTGACTCCATCTGTAAACTAAAAAGCACAAGATAAATTAGCCAACATTTAAAAAGGCCTTCAAAGCTTCCACACAGAGGGAAGATTAGTTACCATTTAGCAACTCAAAAATAAGTTGTTACATGTTTGTGGTGGTAAGAATTTAATGGATGCTGACATTATTATGTGTGTCTCTTTATTTGCTGATTTATTTTAGTTTCTCCTCTCAAGTTGGGTAAGATTCTTGTGGTGCAAATGAATTAGAAATTGGCACCTGGTTGTCTTAACGAATGCTCAAATCTTTCATCTTTTCAAAGGTGCAAGATGTGAAACAGATATAGATGAGTGCGCTTCATTTCCCTGCAAGAATGGAGCCACCTGCATTGACCAACCTGGTAATTATTTCTGCCAATGTGTGGCTTCGTTTAAAGGTAATGAACACCAAAGGAGAGGGGAAAGGAAACATAATTAACTTTAGAAAGCATTTCTGTCAATTGTCTGAACTCATTTCACCTTCTTACAGCATTATTAGTCCTTCATTTTCCCAGGCATAGCTTTTAAACTGACCAGCCAATTATGCCTTAAACAGCAAGTAATGTGGAGTAAACTTTGTTTATACATCTATTAGTTTTTATTTATTAATAAAACCAGATAGTTTAAAATCAGTTTGTTAACAGAATAAGATTATTTACAAAATGAGAAGCTTTAAGCTGCCTTTACAAAGAATGGTTGCTTTTCTACACATTTTCCTCCCTAATTTGATTAGTCAGTCTCTAAATTTTTTTTTCATTATCAGAAAACAGTTTATAGTTCTCTTGGAATCCATAAATTTTGTGTGATTATTTCTATTGAAATTTAAAGGAATGCACTTAAAGGAAGTATACTTAAAATGCAAGCTTTATTATGATATTTTTCGTAGAAATTTTGAGGTTTTAATTTTAAACACTCACTGCTACAATAAGTTAAAATAAATTGTGTGATGTTTCTTAAGCAAATCTAGTTCAAGTGATAATCTCAGTTATAGGCACCTGTTGATTTATAAATTAAATATAAGCACATTTTTTCCTCCTGCAGTTCAATGTAATGACACATACTTAGGATTCTGGAATAATTATTGAAAGACAATTTCCTTGGTATGTTGAGACAGCAGGGCTTTTTCATTTTAGGGATGATTGTTGCATTAACTTCATCATTCGTGAGAAAAGAGTGAGCTCTAATATTTACTCTTATTATTTTAGTTAATGGTCAAAATTTAGTTTGTTGTTTTTAATAGTTTTAATTTATGTTCAGCTAAATAAAATGTAGTATAATAACAAGTAAATGTGTGCTGCAGCATCAGAACTGCCTCTGTTCAGAAAGATGCAGCATCCTTCCAGTATCTGAAGGGGGCCTATAGAGATGCTGGGGACGGACTCTGCATGAGGAACTGTAGTGAGAGGACAAGGGGTAACGGGTTCAAACTTAAACAGGGGAAGTTTAGATTGGATATGAGGAAGAAATTCTTTACTGTAAGGGTGGTGAGGCACTGGAATGGGTTACCCAGGGAAGCTGTGAATGCTCCATCACTGGCGGAGTTCAAGACTGGATTGGATAGAGCCTTGGGTGACATGGTTTAGTGTGAGGTGTCCCTGCCCATGGCAGAGGGGGTGGAACTAGATGATCTTAACTAGATGACCTTTCCAGCCCTAACTATTCTATGATTCTATGATTTTCCGTACATGGTTAGAAATACTGGTCTCTTAAGTACTTGTTTCACAAGGAGAAAGATTTTCAGAGGACTTTAGTATTCATTTAGATATTTAAATAAATGATTAAAATTTCAGAAAGTCAGTATTTCTGTCATTACCCTTCAGGAAGCTAGCAGTGTCTAACACGCTTGACGGAAAAGTTAAACCCTGCTACAAAGATTTGTAGGTGGTAACTGAACTTCTCTAAAAACGTAATATTTTTGGTACAAAAGGTCTAGAATCTATAGGATTCTTGTTGAAATAAAAGATTCTTTGAGATTGTTTATTTCTTTACAGGCTTTTCTCTGCACCATTCAAGATCAAATTCTTATACTAATGTTACCTAGATTTATAGTGTTATAAATAAAAGCATAATTAGTTTCATATGATAATTTTACCTCAGTCTCATGCCATCTGTTTATTTAATATTAAGCTCCTGTAAATGTAGTCTTCAGTAAATTCTCAGTAAGCCAACATAATGGCTAGTTAAACTGTTTTCTAATTGTGTGGAAATACTCATATTACTGTAACAAATACCTTCTTGTATAACAGTTACAGATTATAGAATTGCTCTATTAATGAAGTGAATACATTATATTAATAGTAGTATTATCTGTTTTATTTTTGGAATATTTTCACATATTTTCTTGCTTGTGCTGTTCTCAGTGGAAAGGCACGAATGATTATTATGAATGTTGTCATTTACTTGGAAAGAGATCTAAAGAATTTCTTCCATAGTGCATTTTAATCTTTTGATTCTCTTGTCACAGAATCTGACTGGAAGGGTATGCACCGCTATTAGTAACATAATATACCAGTTGATCAGGATGAGTATAGCAGACCTCTATTATATAGAATGTAGAATTAAGGAAGTCAGGGCATGATTTTGACATTCAGATGCATTCGTATAAAAAGGTAGCCTGTCAGATTAAGTTACAAATGGATTCTATCAATAAAAATGGGTTAGCATGCACTTATCTTTATTTCTTCCCGATATTCTTGACTATTCTCATTTGTTTATTTTGACAAGGAGACTATGCAAGATATATCTGGATTTTTCTTGAAACATCCAACAGTCCAGGCTGTGCAAAGTAACTCTACAAGCCTGATTTGTGAATGATGTTTCAGTTATTCTGTAGGCCCAAACCTTTTTTAGAAAATCTAATTTCCATGGTAAAGTCAATGCATGGAGAGCACTCAAGAAGTATGTCCTCTGATGCTGTTGCTGTAACCCTAACAGTGACAGAGCTAATTGCATTTCTCTCTACCAATGTTCCCCTGACAAAAGATTTACTCACAGCTAGTGTAGATCACTTGTTTTTCTATATGTTCTAGTATTTAATTTGTATTATTGAAGCTAAAATTGTCACCTTTGACTTTTCCCAAGTATTCATCTGAACAGCTTGAGGGTACAAGCAGTCCATCTATGCATAATTTGAAATATAATTGAAGAAACTTATAAGACTTCCAGGTACAAAATACCATCCTTGTCAACTTCTAGTAATGGTCTAATTACTAAATATGATAACTGAAGTCTTTACATCTTCAGTCAAGCTCCTTGTCCTGGGGAGGAGAGAATTGAATTTCTATTTCCAAAATCACAGAACTTTACCTGTAGTCCTGATAAAGTATAAAATAATGAATTTCAAATTCCATGGACCTCTATGTCATAACACTTTTGACCTCGGTTTGGGGGAAGCTCAAGATTTGATTAAAGGGAAAAAAAAAAAATATACCAGATTATGTTATTACTGAAGAGATTCCTGTGTAAACCCACACAGAAATCTTAGAAATTACTGAGCATATGTTACAACTAAGGCCAAATGGAGAAAAAATAATAGCATGTAGACTTATATATTTTTGCCATTTATAATAGTTACCTATGCCACGAATACTATATGTGATTGTGAATATATTCTAATTACCCTAATGTGACAGTCATGTTCTCTGTTTCTGTCTGCTGTCACTGGTGTTATGTCACAAATTACTATTACAACTATTACACCTCACACTTAAATGATGAAATGCTATTTACCGTGCTGCCACTCACACATACTGTTGTATAATGTTCTTTTCGTACAAGATTTAATCTAAGTACATATCTCATATAGTTGCTTCTGCTTTGTTCTAACTAGTCCCTGCAAATATGCTACTGTTTTAGAAATATCTCCCTCTTCTGCACATTTTCTATTGTATCTGAGGTACAACACTGATAAGTCCTGTCTGTTGGACATTTTTTATCAGTGGACATTCTGAAATTAAGTTCTTCAGAAACAAAGGGATCAGCTGGTTTTCTGCTGCGTTCCCTACTGGCAAAGTAACTACTGGAACTGGGAGCAGGAAGGAAGATAAACTTGATTTTGGTGCAGGACAAATCAAAGATTTTAATATTAGCAACAGAAGACAAATAGCTCAGAAGTACATTCAGCTGCAGTTCTGGCCAATACATTATCACTGGTAGTCTTTGGCAGCAATTTATCTATTATAGTGTTAAGAAGGCCTCTCAGCCCTCTTATGAGCTTGATTCCATTATAGTATCCTAGCTGGTGAGTTATTATAATAACTTTTCTATTAGGATATTGATTCTACAATTGTAGTCTTTCTATAATAGTATGACAGCTATTACAGAATTGATATTAAGTGCTTCAGAGGAGAGCAGAGTGTGTGAGAAACATACTGTGAGACTGTATCCCATTTAGGGGTCCTGGAAGGTAGAATGAAAACTCTTATGTTTCTGTCAGAAAATACTGTCTTGTTACATTAAAAAAATCACACACAATTCAAGAATTAGTAAATTTTATAATCTGCACTGTCATATTTTATCTATATACAGAAATATATATCCACACTTTACCTATATTTATACCCATCTTGTTCCATGTAGAAGCATGTTAAATGCAGACCTGAAAGAATTTATTTACAGAGAATAATAGGAAGCAGAAGTTTGTAATGATCATATTTTGAAATCAATACACCCTTTAATTTTCAATAAAAAACTCCACATACTTTTATGCTGAGTAAAAAGAAAAAATTCCAAACCTCTAATCACCCCATATTTTTTCGTTCCCTTGCTGCTCTCCATTAGAATTTAAAAAAGTACATTTTTTATCTTAAGCTAGCTATTTTGTTACAAGGCTGAAAAATATCTGTTATATTCTTCCAGCTGTGACAGCAAAATCAAAACTCTCTTTTGGATTGCTGCAGTTTTATTTGTTTTCCTTAGTTTTGAGTCTTCATGTAATTTAAAGCTGGAGAAGAACATCAGTTTATGTATTTTACCTGGCACTTATTTTTTGTATGAAGGGAAGGGGAAGAATGCCTGAATTTCATTCAGTTGTTCAAAGATTTCTTGGTAGAAGACATGCTCACATGCTCCACTGATAAACACTGGTTTACTGTTTCTTAGTAAAATCAGCCCACTGCATAACGAATGAGTATTTCTTATACTTCTGAGTTGTTCTAGTATTACATGTCTGCTTTCAAGGTACCTCTAGGTGCTTCACCCCAATCATTAGCCTTTCTGTCCATATTTAGATGTATTTTTTTTTTTTTATTTTGTAAGAACCTTGCAGAATCTTCAAATATTCTTCTAACAGCCAGGTCTGTAGTAATAAATGCAAGTTCATTATTCACCACTTTGGAGTGCCAACATTTTTATGTATTACGCAGCCACATCAATAACATTAGTTATAGCTATCAGACACAGTCCTTGTTAGAAGTGTAGACAAGGGGGATTGTCCCTTTATTAGGCATGCTGCTTTTCAGTATTCTTAGCATGCAAAAAGAGAGTGATCTTGCTGCAGTTTTTGGACCAGCTGGTTTTTATGGAAAATAAAGTAGGACTTATAAAGCTGTTTTATTTGTATTTGGGATTAAATGCTAAGAACAGACCTTGCATTCCCACACCAAACTGCAAATTTTCCCCATTTTCTACACTGGTATTTAAGGAGAAGGTGAACCAAACCAATTTTTGACTACCAACATTTCTGTGACGCATAGACTGAGCCGGTATTCTGCTATTTCCAAAGAAAGCTCAGGAAGGAAGAATTCAGGTAGAGATTATATATTTGATATGTGATAGCCCTGTAAGAGTTAACATGTTAGGGTCCTTTTCCTTAAAAAAAAAGGCAAACTAAAAAAAACCCAATCCAAACCCTGTTTAGTAACTTGGTTTTAATAATTGGAGCAATGTGCAAAGAAGTTTATCCTTTGATCCAGGTTATTGCATGACTCATTTAGAAAAATGCACTGTATGTGCTTGGTCTAGATGTTGCTAATAGGTACGACCTTTTTAATCAAATATATGTAATTGTAGAGGAAAATTGAAATTCAGTTCTGAAGAAATGTCTACTTATTTGTTTCAGCCTTAATGACACGTCTCCAAATGTGCTCCAATTAAGATTAAAGCAAAAATAGTAATTGGCCATTAAACATGTTGCAAAAGAAAGTAAACTAGTGAGAAAGGCAACTCAGCAGAAAAAAAAATGCTTAAGTCTGTCGAAAAGCAAGAGTAATAATGGAGTTTTCAGCACAGGACACTCTATTATGGGAGCAGCTAATTACAAAACAGATAATAAGTAAGAAATGTAAGTGCTCATGAAGCCAGAAAAACTGGAGTGGAGATAATGGAGCAATTACTTTTTCAGTGCTCATAGGCCAAATTTCAGTCTTCCCTGTGCCAAAACAGTCTTCCCCTTTGCAAGACCTGTGACTCTTTCTAGCATATCTCTGTGCTAGACCATAAAAGAATATCTCCTGCTCAAGATCAGTTTATACCTGGTTTTGCCATTCCCTTGACACTGAACAGCCAAATAAGATTTTATTTAGGAAAAAAGGAAACTGATGCCTAGAACTATGAAGCACACTTTGCATCACACAGGAGGTTTTCCTGGGTAGAGAAGCAGAGTGGCCACATTTGTGGTATATTACGTAGAAAATATGCATTGCCTCTAAGCAATAGAGGAGGTTTTTCTAAAAAGCTATACAGTGCCCAAGTGGGAATTAACATGAACTGAGGCTTGCTTTTGGCTCAAGTTTGAAGTCACTGCAGAACTTCTTTGGAATTTTTTTCTGGTATTTTTACTGATTTTTCTATTGTTTTGAAAAGTTGCCATCTAGATACATAAATTCAGGTGTTCCTGCTTCCAAAATGAAACAATTGAGAGAGCAAGCCTTTTGCCTAGTCATTTCTACTGTCAGTTTAGACAGTCTTGGGTACGCAAGATATCCGTAAGGGTCTGGGAGATACAACAAACTCTGTAGGAGAACCATAGCCTTCCAGAAAAGCACCAAGAACACAAAGGCATCTTTAAAAGCCCTGTTTACTGAACTCGGCCCATACAAATTCAGTGAGGTATATGTTGTAGTTTCAGCTCTGCTTTAAGTTTGCAGCTTGGACACATCTTGATTCACAAGAAAAATTTTCTAAACCTTTACAGCCATGACTGCTCTGGGAATACTGCATGTGTAAATCCAGTCATCCATTGCAGATAAGAGATTTGGATTTCATTGGTCAACCTGTGAGAATGACGTACAAGAACCTTAGTTGGAGGGAGATATAAGTTATGTAGATGATACAAGGTATATTCACTGCAAAAGAGAATCTGTATGGATCTGATCCTTAATTTTCCAGAAAGTATGTGCACATCACAATTTTTTTAAGACTTAAAATATTGTTACATTTTCCCTGGCTACCCTACAAATTATGAGGACATTGCTGTTGCTCAAACAAAAGTTTACCAAATCTGGCTTTTTTTTCTCTTTGGCTGGTAAAACAAAGGTTTGCAGCTGTTTTTTTCTACTTGTTGGGCCTATTTATGGTGTAGGGTCATCTGTTGAATATACAAATGAAAGTAATAAAAAAATAACCCTGATATCAGCTGCTATAAATAATTTCCAATCTCTCAAGTTTTAAGAAAATGAAATTAGGATCTCAAAACATTGAAGGGTTTGGCCACCTGAACTGAAGTTGGTCATTCCTATATCTGAAAATGACATCCACAGGTCTTAGGCTGTAAAAGAACTAAGTTTGATACCAGCTTTCTTCAAGTTTTAAGCATGTATTTGTAATTTCAGTTGAATTCTGATGTAGTAAACTAAAATAAGATAGAATGAAAAACATTCCTGTTGCATGGTGTCTCAGTAGGAAATAAATCATTGGTGATTGTTTTCCTTAGTAGCACTCTTTTATTTTTGGAGAAAGAGTGAAACATCCTTTTATGTTAAAATGTAAAATCCACAGATGTGAATAAAGACATACCTTCATGAATACAGACGTATCTTCATTTTTTAGTAGTTGCAAGCTGGTATATTTTAAAACAAAAAAAATGCACCTAAATAATGTATTCAACTCCTTCTTTTCTCTATTTTTACAGAAATTTATACAGGTATGGGGCAATAACGTATGCATCTCTGTGTGGTTTTTATTTTGAAGTTAGTGATGTGACTCTATCTCATGCTTTGTTTCAGCATGTTGCATGGTCTGCATTATCATAGACAATTAAGGAAATATTTTTTACTTGAAAAGTGCCAACTATTGCTTTTTAAACATTGTTCCTTTAAAAAAAACCCACTGATTTTCAATTAATGTGGTTTTCACAGGAAATGTCTTTTCATAGATTATATGTAGAATCACAAAGCAATTCTTCTCATGGATAGTAGAATTCACATTCCAAGGAAAAGATGGATTGGTTATAAATTTGAACTGAAAGGACTTGCTATATTTTTGAACTGTTAAAGTAATACTTGGCTTAAATGCAAGTAATATCAATATGTGCATGCTTCTGCTGGTATTTTTGTCTTGCTCTTCACTTCCAGGGTGCTTCTGGATTTTTTATTTATATTTGCTAGTCTTTAATCATCTCAGCTGCGGAGGTGTTTTGTTTTCTTCTGCCATAAAATAGATCAAGCTAAGCAGGCAGTTTATAAAATAATGGCAAGCTTAGAGGTACTTCCAAATTATAGAAAATTATAGAAAATTAAAATTTTGAACTTTTAATAAAGACTATTTCATATTTAGCATTAAGACATTTAATCTTTAGAGTTGCAGGGATCTCAAATTTTAAGTATCTAACTTCTTACTCATTAGTGTTCCTGGGATTTTAAGGCAAGTTTATGAAAGTCTTTGTGGGTGGGAGCTATTGAGCTGTATAAAGTTGATAAAAAATAAACCACATATTTCTATGAAATGGTAATTTTTTTTTTTTTAATGACTGTATTACTAATTTCAAAAGAACAGTCTTGTGAAAAGCAGAAAGTTGCATAAACATTTAGGGCAGAAATTTAGAGGTGAGGGTTTTGAGGTTTTTTTTATGTAGCCTTTCATTGCCTTTGTACACTGGAATATCTCCCATAACTAAACACATTTTTTTTCGTTACTGACATGCTCTAAGCTGGTCTAATTTTCTCATTTCATTGGAGCAAAATGCTGTTAACTTAATTCATAATATGCATTCTTTTTCATCAACTTTATAACTGTGGTGAGAAGAGTTAAAGCAAGGCAATACAGATATCCAGTTGTACCTGTGTTATGGGGTTAGTGGAGCTGGATCCCAAAAAATAAAATAAATTTTAATAAAAATCTTTTAGTTAGCCAGTGTCCAAAAATCAGATCAGCATCACAGTTTCCATCAGAGCAGCTAGTAGAACTGGGACTGTGAAACTTCCTAACTTCATAGCTCAACCCAGTCTGGTGCCCAAGTGTAGGTGCTGCGACATGTTTGTACTTCCTGTCTTGTCCAAACCCTCACATGGGCCATTTGACAATGACGGCATTTGGTTTGGCTTGAGAGCTTTCTGTCCTCATAAATGCATATTGGACATCAATATTGATTGATGAATATTGACCAGACTATATGGTATTACTTGGGAAATTGCCACCCAAATGACACCTTTGTTGTTCTGATATTAGCCATAGCTAGTTTATTTTCACTATATTGTCGTAATCATGCCAGCAGTTTGCAATCAGATATATTTTGTCATTGATTCAGTCTGTACTTTCATGGCAAAATGCAGACTTCGAAAGCTGTTGTCAAATTTAATTCCTTAAAATGTTAGTAACAAATGGCTTTTTTATTAAATTATTTTCCAAAAAGAATAACAACATGGAAGAGATGCCATTTCTGATTATAGAAGAATTCTGTACTACACATAAAAATGTTCCATGTGCAGATTTGTGCTGAGTAAACCAAATAAAGAAACATGAATAGTTTTGCATAAAGAAGTGAAAATTTATACCCTGTAATTTATTTTTTATGTCATTTGTATAAATCAAGCTTTTGACTTTCAAGAAAAATCATAACATAACAGTCCTTAAAAAAAAAAAATTCCATTCTTTTCAGTGTTCATTCATATTTGAAGATTCTACTCTAGAAATATTATAAGCAAATACAGTAGAAAAGAGAACTTCCTAATATTAGCAGAATGGCATTTCTGAATATGCAGTATGCTTCTCATTCCTAAAAAAAAAATCCAAAAAGAGGATTTTTCCAAATAAATAATTCACTATTTCATATATTCTAAGGTAATAGAGAAACATAGCATAAGCTTATATAGAGATAGAGAAGTATAATATTTAATTCAATATATTGTGTCACTGAAAAGGAAGTTGTCCTTCAGCTGACTGTATTTTAATAGTTTGTGCATATCCTTTGGGGGTTTGTTCAGGTTTATTCTAATAGGGAGGCTTTTAATTGCCTAGTAAAGTGAAGACAATCTATTCTTGTAATCAGTAAAATATAGTTAAGAACTAAACAAGCAAAAAGCTTAAACTTCTTTAACGGAAATAAGCACAGCTGGAAAGATATGCTGAACTTACTAATTCATTAATGATCTTCTGTTTGATTCTTTCACATTTGATCTGTTGGGCGTACTTTCTTTTGCTTTTTTGTCAGCTAACTATGTTAAGGGAACACAAGATTTTTAGTCTGTGATGGCTAATTAAAAAATATGCGAGTGAGAGAAGACAGCTTATAAACTGTTTCCCTGGCACAGCATTCCTTTCTGTAAGCAGTCACAGGCTTGCTAGTTCAGAAATTTACAAGATCAAGTGAGAAATTTCCTGCATTAGTGAAAGAAAAGTATTCAAATTAATCAGCAACAGTTAAACATTTAATATTTATATTTTTGCACAAATATTCTCTAACAAGAAAGAGAAAAATTCAGAAAACATAAATTCTGTTTTCTGATTAATCTACTTTATTAAAGAAATTTTCACCTACAACCTGTTGGCTCCTTGATCTATCCAAAAAGCTTTAATCATACATTTACAGCATTGTAAAAAAATGCTGATATGAAATCAAAAGCAGTAGTGCTCTCATACTGACTTTTAACCACCATTGCCTGTTACTATCCAACTTTAATCTTTGTGGGGATGTACATTTTTCAAAATAATTCCACTTTAAATGACCCAACTTTAAAGAAGCCAGCTTTGTTTTATTGTTTTCTTGCTACTTATATTCATTAGCATTAATAGTCAGTTATTTAATAATGAATTATTTTCAGAATTGTATTGAAATAATATAAACAGTTGTGATTCTCTGAGTGAGGGAATATTTTTTTAAATTATTAGTTCTCAACACTGACAGTTAAAATTAATAGGTTCAGGGAAAGGGACTGAGTGGGTGGGAGACACTCTTATTATTTTCTTGTCTTTTTGTTTTTCCCTATCCTCCAGTTTTAATGTGAATGAAGTATTTGCCATTTCTGCCAGAAGCAGAGAAAGATTTTTCATGCAGTGAGGAGGAGGGAGGAAAAAGAGGTGGAATTTCTAATTAAAGAGTGGTGAATGTGGCTTGAAAGAAGGCACTGAAAAAACTGTTCAGATTGCTACTAGCAATTAATAAGGGACCACAAGGTTTGGCTGCATTTGGTAAATAGGATTGTTAACCCAGGTTATCAACTTTGTGACCGGGTTTTATAAATGTCAGGATAATGTTAGTGAATTTTGCTTTGTGCTGTTTTGTTTTACTATAGCTAGAACAGAAGCACTAATTTGTTTCCCCTAATATCTTAAAGAGGGGGTAAAAGTCTTTTTTGTCAGGGAACAATTTTGGTGTAATTTCAAATCAGTATAAACTTCACTGGAATTGACATCCTTCTGGGCAGCTACCTTGAGCAAGAATCTGAAGAAGAGGTATAAACCCATGCTCCTGTTTGCAGAATGTCATGGGAGGAAGGTGCGTGAACTCCTTACTAGCCAGACATGCTCCTGGCTGAGCTGCTATGCAGTCAGGTGAAGAAGCTTGGGAGGAAGAACTGGCTGAACAGCATCAGTGATGACAAAATACAAAATGTAGGGGTATTTCTTAGAGACATCGAAGGGATCAAAGCCTGACACAGGAGCAGAATAGGAGGAGGAGGGGAAGGATAGGTAGGGGACATACGCAGGCATGAGGGGACGACCAAGCCTTGAATGCCGCCAGCAATGGAGCATTCACCACTTCCTTAGGCAACCCATTCCAGTGTCTCACCACTCTTACAGTAAAGAATTTCTTCCTCATATCCAATCTAAACTTCCCTTGTTTAAGTTGGAACCCATTACCCCTTGTCCTATCACTACAGTCCCTCATGAAGAGTCCCTCCCCAGCATCCCTATAGGCCCCCTTCAGATACTGGAAGGCTACTATGAGGTCTCCACACAGCCTTCTCTTCTCCAGGATGAACAGACCCAACTTTCTCAGCCTGTCTTAATACAGGAGGCGCTCCAGTCCCCTGATCATCCTCATGGCCCTCCTTTGGACTTGTTCCAGCAGTTCCATGTCCTTTGTATGTTGAGGACACCACAACTGCACACAATCCTCCAAGTGAGGTCTCACAAGAGCAGAGTAGAGGGGCAGGATCACCTCCTTCGACCTGTTGGTCACGCTCCTTTTGATGCAGCCCAAGATACAGTTGGCTTTCTGGGCCGTGAGCGCACACTGCTGGCTCATGTTAAGTTTCTCATCTACCAACACCTCTAAGTCCTTCTCCACAGAGCTGCTCTGAATCTCTTCTCTGCCCAACCTGTAGCTGTGCCTGGGATTGCTCTGACCCAGGTGTAGGTCCTTGCACTTGGTGTGGTTAAATTTCATCAGGTTAGCATCAGCCCACCTCACAAGTGTGGCAAGGTCCCTCTGGATGGTATTCCTTCCCTCCAACATATCAACCGAACCACACAGCTTGGTGTCATCGGCAAACTTGCTGAGGGTGCACTCAATCCCACTGTCTATGTCACCGACAAAGATGTTGAACAAGACTGCTCCCAACACCGATCCCTGAGGGACACCTCTCATTACTGGTCTCCAGCAGGACATTGAGTCATTGAGCACAACTCTTTGCGTGTGGCCATACAGCCAGTTCTTTATCCACCCAGTGGTCCACCTATCAAATTGATATCTCTCCAACTTAGAGACAAGGATGTCCTGTGGGACAGTGTCAAACGCTTTGCACAAGTCCAGGTAGATGATGTCAACCGCTCTTCCCCTCTCCATCAGTTCCGTAGTCCCATTATAGAAGGCCACCAGCTTGGTCAGGAAGGATTTTCCCTTAGTGAAACCATGCTGGCTGCCACCAAGCACCTTGTTGTTTTTCATGTGCCTCAGTATGCCTTCCAGGAGAATTTGCTCCAAGATTTCGCCAGGCACAGAGGTGAGGCTGACTGCTCTGTAGTTCCCTGGGTCATCCACTTTCCCCTTCTTGAAAATGGGGGTTATATTCCCCGTTTTCGACTCGTCAGGAACTTCACCTGACTGCCATGGTTTTTCAAATATGATGGACAGTGGCATAGCAGCTTCATTTGCCAGCTCCTTCAGGACCCATGGATGAATTTCATCAGGTCCCATGGACTTGTGGACGTTCGGGCTCTTAATATGGTCTCGAACCAGATCCTCTCCTACAGTGGGCCTATGGTCTTCATTCCCACAGTCCCTGCGTCTGCCTTCCAAGACGTGGGTGGTATGGTCAGAGCATTTGCCAGTGAAGACTGAGGCAAAGAAGTCATTAAGAACCTCAGCCTTCTCCAAATTCAGGGTAGCAGGTTCTCCCGATAACTTCCGGAGGGGGCCCACGTTGTCCGTAATCTGTCCTTTATTTGCAATGTAACTATAGAATCTCTTCCTGTTATCCTTAACATCCCTCACCAAGTTTAATTCTAAGCGAGCCTTAGCTTTCCTAACCTGATCCCTAGCTTCCCAGACAACATCCCTGTATTCTTTCCAGGCCACCTGTCCTTGCTTCCACCTTTTATAAGCCTCTTTTTCCTTCGAATTTTCCTAAGCAGGTCCTCATCCATCCAAGGTGGTCACCTGACCCTCCTGCAGCACTTCCTTCTAGTTGGGATGCAGCACCCCATAGCTTGTAGTAGGTGATCCTTGAATATCAACCAAGAGTCTCGGGCCCCCCTGCCGTCTAAGGCTATATCCCATGAAACCTTACTGTGCAGGTTCCTGAAGAGGCCAAAGTCTGCTCTCTTGAAGTCCAGGGCAGTAAGCTTGCTGCTCGCTCTTCTCACTTTCCTGAGGATCTCAAACTTGACCATCTCATATTCGCTGCAACCTAGGTTGCCCTGGATCATCACATTTCCAACCAGCCCTTCCCTGTTGGTGAGCATGAGATCAAACATGGCACCTTTCCTTGTCGGCTCCTCCATTACTTGCAGAAGGAAGTTGTCTTCCACACAAGGTACATGGCGCTCTAAAGAATTGCCTGTCAGAATGCATGATCAGGGAAGCCATTGCAGTTCTTTGGCATGCAACTGAGGGCCCATTTCCAGTGCCTACAGACAATGTACAAATATAGGAAAGACAGAAGGAGTAAAGAGCCTGTGTGCTTTCTTAGTACTACAGCCTCCTATCAGAAGAATAATGTACACAGATAGCTCAAATTAATGGTATGCTGGAATGGATGGATGCAAGCTTTCTGGAAATACAGGCAGAGGAGATGAGGAGTCTGGGTTGAACTTCATGCAAACAGTATCTTGAATGCATGGATCTTTGTTATGAAATAGGTGATGCACCACTCAAGGTGATGTGGCAGGGTGAAAATGGAACCATTAAAAGAAATACTCTGATGGGTGGCTGCTACAGACAGCTTGATCCAGAAAAGTTTATGAACTCATCTTTAGGGAACTGGAAAAAAGTCTCACGAACACAGGCCTTAGTTCGCATGAAGATATTATTACAACCCTAACTTTTGTTGGAAAGACAACATGGAAAAACTCAAAAATCTCAGAGCACACATAGGTTTTGGACCATGTTGAGTACAGTTCTTTGAAACAATTGCAGGGGGAAACAACTAGGGGAGGTACTTACCTGGATTCTCTATTTGTTAATAAGCAAGAGGTGGCTTGGGACATAAAGGTAAAAACCAGCTTTGGTAACAACGGCGGTGAGATGATAGGGTTTATAGTCCTGAGAGAAATTATAAATTCAACTAGTAGAATGATGATTTTGGGCTTTAGTGAGCTGACTTCGGTTTGCTCAGGGATCTGCTTGTCAAGCACCCATTAGAGATTGCACTCAAGGGGAAACTGATTTATCTTGGGCCCACTGATTTATTTTAAAAGACAGTTTCCTCAAAGCAGTTCTTTCCAGTGTGCAGAAACTAAAGCAGATGTGACTGACAGAAAAATGGACAAATGGAGAGCTCCTGCCTCTGTTTAAAGAGAAGAATTGCACAGAAGGTAGTTGCAGTGGTGAGCTACCTCTTCACCCAGACATCAAGTCATGTGGGAACAGAACTGGGAAAGCTAAAGGGCAGGTGAGGCTAAAACTATAAAAGGAAGTAAGGCCAAGAAGAAAGATTTCTATAAGTCTACCAGTAACAAAGATGGAGAAAAATGTGATCACACTGCTGAATTGACACAGGACATAGAAGAGTCTGAGACACTCGATTCCTTTTTCTGGCTATTTTTCCACTAGTGGAAAAGCTGAGATTTTTTAGCCTGGAGAAGAAAGTTTCAGGGATACCTAACAGCAGACTAACATTTGATATGAGCTAATAGAGAAAACAGATTCAGGCTCCTTTTCTCAGAGCACACAGTGAAAGCCATCTATCTAAGATTTCATAAAAAACCCCAACAAAACAGTATAGAAGGAAAATGCAGGAAAAAACAAGTATGTAATTGAATCAGCAGAACAAAATATTTGAAATAAGGTAATATTTATCTGGAATATATAGTTAGCTTATGAGACTTTGACACAAGATACTGAGATTAAAAATTTAAAGTCCATCAACATTCTTAGACAGAACTGCACACAGTCCTATTAATACTGGACAAGTATTTGTAAATAATATAAACCTGTGGCCTTTAGGACATACATCCTCACTGTCTCTTATTGCATCCTGATTTTCCAGTTATTCACAAAAACTCTGTTATGTTCTCATACAAAAAGTGGCAGTACCTAGCTTTGGAGAGAAATACTGTAATTGGGGAAAACTATTGCACTGTTGCATGACTTTATCTACCAGAAATGTCTATCTGCACAAACTCTTGGCATGTAAGAGGATGGGCAAATCTGTTTAAACATTCTTTCACCAACACAGAAAAAAAAAACAAACAGTGCATTACTGATCATCTGACAGTTAGCCTTACAATTGTGAGCCTTGTGTTAATTTTATTCATGTAGATGTGAACTCCACTTTAGGAATCAGCAGGGTTGTCACCCATGTCAAGCTGTTGTGATGAAAACTTCAGGGCAAAATCTCAATGTGCTTATGGCTGCTTTCACTGCGCAATTCCATGAATTCCAGATCTGAGACTGCTGGCTGCCTATGGCAGGGTCATCCTGCACCAGAGAGATTACTGGTGACATAAAGACAAGGAACAACTTGTGCTGTTTTTTTTCTTCTCTGTCAGCATGACTACTGGGGTCAAAGGGTTGATGTTTATTTTTTAACTTCAGTCTGTTCCTACTTTTTTTTGCTATTAGAAGCCTTAAGAATTTAGCCTTTTTATGATTTTATGTTATGACAAGGAATCAGGTCACCTAAAATCCTACTGACATTTTGGACAGTGCATGTTTCATTATTCTGAAGAAGACCTGTTCATAGCCAGTGTGCTACTACAAGATTAACATCTACCAGTAGAAAAAGAAAGGCAGCTAATGTGGAATAAGCCAACAGAATTTTTCTATAGTGACAGCGTAAACAAAGGAGGAGATAGTGAGTTCAGCTGACTGCAGCCAATACCAAGAGTGTAACTGTGCACCTGATCATCTTCTTTTATTGCAGAGCCCAGATCCTTTTACTGACAACATATCTCAGTAAATCTAAAAGTACATTTCCCAAGATAAGGTTAAATAAAATTCTGCCTCATGGTCATCTTAATACTGAAGTTATCCAATGAGTGTTCTTCATCCTCTCCCCATATCCTACAAATTTAAGGAATTTTAAGCTTTCACTCAAATCACAGAATGGCACTAAGTGGCACTATAGCTTGATCTCAACCACTTGGCTGTAAAGTCTTGTTCTTCTAAAACCGTAATAGAATATTCAATATATTCTTACAGAATAAACTAGCCACTTAACTGATCCATTTTCCCCCAACTTATATCAAAAAACACCCTATGAATTGCTAGTTCTGTTAATTAGTAACAGGTCTACAAATTTAAAGCTGCTGTATGCCTTAGGTGACCTGTAAGGTTGGTTGATTCTTTGTCAGGAATTCTTGTCTGAAATTCTGAGCCTGAAAAGAAGCTGAAAATTCTCAGTACTATTATCCAGCACCTGAACATGCCTTTCCTCGTGTACCAGGTGCAGGTGCCCAGGTCCAACCCATGCACTGCAGGGTATGGCTGAGCTCCACAGCCCAGGTGGTGGTTCCTTGGTGAAAACATGTATAAGGCTGAAATGTTTCACAGGCAGTGAGGAGTGAGAAAAAGAACTGTGGGAAACAACCATGTGAGCAACACCATGAGAGAAGAAGGAGTGGAGAAGGTGCTCCAGGCAGCAGAATGGAGATTCCCCTGCAGCCTGTGGAGAAGACGATGGTCTATCAGGCTCTTGGCAGGAACTGTGTCCCTTGGGAGATCCACACTTGAGCATGGGAACAGTGTGAGGAAGAAGGTGGGGTGGAGGGAAACTGTAATGGACTGACCACTATCCCTGTTCACCACCCTTTTGTGGTGCTCAGGGGTAGGGAGGAGGTACAGGAGTCTGGAGTGGAGAAGTAGAGTCTGGGAAGAAGAGGGGGATGGAGGAAAGTGGCTTTATTTATATGTTTTTTTTCACTATTCTATTTTTAATTAGCAATGAATTTGATCAGTTTTCCTCAAGTTGAGTCTGTTTTGCCCATGATGGCAATTGGTAAGTGATGGCACTATCTTTACCTTATCTCAAAGGTTTTCTGCCTTATTTTCACCTCCCTATGTAGGAGGAATGAGAGAGTAGCTGGGTGTGTCTCTGGCAGCCACCCAGGTCAACCAACCCACCACAACATAACTATATGGATCTGATTTTCCTCCTGACCACCCAGGTGCTTTAGATTGTAGTGTCCCATTGCCTGTTACTGTTGTTAAGGTTACAGCCTGTTTAAGGAAAAGGGAGGTTGTTGGGCCAGGGAGAATTTGCTCCAGGAAGGAATGCCTGGGTAGCCAGAGCTGGGGCGAAGGCAATGAAGTGGGCAAAGGACGTGGCATACAGCAAACCCTGGGCAGCTCTGCCTGAAAGATAGCTCAGCCTCAGCAGTCAAAGCAAGGGCTACAAAAGGGGCTTACTGGGGCTTGTACACAGTTTTTTGGGGCCCTGAAAGCCACTGGGCTCTGAAACTAATCCTGGAAGACAAGATTTAGATGAGGGCTACTGCAACCCAAGATCACCATCACATGGCTCATTGATTAGCTCAGATAGCATAATCTGTTATATGCTAAAGTGCTGCTAGGAAAGAGTAGAAATGGACTGTGTGAGACTTTCTACTGTATGGAATTCTTATAAATGATGGAAGCAGTTGCTCAATGTAAAACATATGCATAATTTCAGTAAAATAATGTGTGTAGTCACAAATTTCAAACAGAACAATTATACAAGATTACTTGCATTTCATTCAGGATTATGGGTTAATGTATAAATAGCTTTTAGGGTAGCTGTAACAACAGAGTATCAAGGAGAAATAGAGGAGCCTTGAAACAAAATTCATTAATTATTCTGAAATATACATTATGAGCCTTTTTAGAGGACAAGCATAAATGGAAAAACTAAAATATATTGAGATAGCTATTATGATTTTAAAATGTAATTTCATTATATAGACAAAACAGACAAAATTGTCTTTTTTTGTTAGTAATTCTACAAAGCAGATAAATGTTTCTGCATGGTAACATGCATATCTGTACCTCTGAGACGCTCCAACTCAATTTTAACTAGGGATATAAAGAAAATACAGCTTGTAATAGGCAGCAGCTGCAAGGATATGTTCATTAGTTAAACACTGACAGCTTTGTCATTTTTCTTTTCAGGTTTGAACTGTGAGTTTAGGCCTTGTGAGGCCAGCAATCCCTGTGAGAATGGAGCTGTGTGCATAGAAGAAATGAATTTGGACGTTTTTCCCCTTGGATTCCAGTGCCAGTGTGTGAAGGGCTTTGCAGGTCCACGCTGTGAGATCAATGTCAATGAGTGTAGTTCAAACCCTTGCCTCCACGGATACTGCTATGACAGTGAGTTCAGTCTGGTTACTCACTTTAATGTAGAGTAGTCTTTCTGTTGAAGAGTCTGTAGCTACTGAGCTGCTCTGGGGAGAACAGTGGATAATTTACTGAAATTTAGCTTGTCTGGTGCTCCACAGCCAGTACCAGAAGGATTATTTTTGCCAAAATGCTTCAGCTCCTGGCACTGGGATTTCAGTGTTCAGGGGGTCAGAATTGCAGCTAATGAGAAATTTTAATGAGATTTGTGCTGTCTCCTTTGATACCTACATTAGCCAAACACATCCTACATTGTGCGTTTGATGAGAGAATATTCAGGCGCTGAAAAGGAGCTCATGGAGCAGTTAAGCAGTATGTGTCATAAATCTGATGAGTCCAAAACATCATTACGTGTCAAACTGGTGTAAATGGAGTGTCAGTTTACTGTTAAGCACCTTCTATAGTGTATAATTGTATAACATAACACTTTCACTAATAGATATATTTAAAGGTTTTAGAAGCAACTTAATGATGAATTATTCTAGTATATTTTGTCTGGATTGGGAGGCTAAGTTCAGTAGCACCTGTTATGTATGGAGTATTTACTGGTAAGTTTTATGGGGCCATTGCCACCTATCAGACACTTTCTGTGCTTGGTTAAAAATGTAAAAGTGGTACTTTTCAGAGAATCTTACAGTGCTGGCTGGAAAGCAGAATGAAGTCTGGAGGTCATAGTCAAATCCTCATGAAGCTAGACAATGAACAATGCTAGAGCAGGTCAGTTAGGGATTTTTCTAGCTGAGTTTTGAAAACCTCTAAGGCTTCAAAACAGCCTCTTCCACTGATGCACTACACCTGTGATGTTCCCCCACCTCCCAATCCCATCCAAATCTCCTCAGCCGTAACTTTTCGCCCTTGCCCCTTATACTGTCTGACACTACTATGAAGAATACAGTTCTGTCATTTGTGTAATTGCCCTTGAACCCTAATTCTTCTATGATTCTGTGATGATTCTATGGTGAAAGGGGAGAGAATTTTTACCATTAGCTTGTTAACGTTGAATCTTGGAAATACATCATAGGTTGAGCAGGCAAATTTAACTCAAGCAAGTTTTCTTCTAATATAGTGATATGAGGCAGTCCTTGCTCCCCAGGAAAAGCCAACAAAGCAAACAGCATTTAACTTGCCCATCTCATTTAGACACAATATCAAAGATAAAATCTTATGTACTTTGTGTACAGTTTTGTGATGGAAAATTACACACTGGCTTATAAGATACCATCACTTTTTCAGAAGCCAGTAATGGGTCTTTGATTTATAATTCTTATGTTAAAATACTTTAATTTTTTAAACAAATGCAGTACTTGTATTTGCTTTCATATTAAAAAAATATTTTGAGATATTGCATTTCATTTATTTCAATATTTTAACATGTCCACACCTCTTATGTAAAGCCAGTCCAAATCTTTCTCCAGATATTAGTCATAACTGTAACTTACTTAATTCTACTGCATTCTATTGTTATTCTAAACCACTCTGACTACTAAAATACTATCTCTGTTACAGCTGTGGATGGCTACTATTGTTTGTGTAACCCAGGATATGCAGGACTGAAATGTGACCAGGACATTGATGACTGCATAATCAATTCTTGTGAACACAATTCTACATGCATTGATCTACATCTGGTCAGTAGAAAGTATTTTTTACTTCAAATGGTTGCTAAGTTTTCTTCCTGAAAGCTGAAGTAATACTGTTGCAAATTCTAAACCTCCACTTAATCCATCACCTGTCAAGAGTTTTATAATTGTGCTTTCCAGTCACTCTTGTTTTTTGTTGGGTTTTTTTGTTTGTTTGTTTTGGGTTTGTTTTTTTCTTTTTTTTTTTTTTTTTTTGCAATGGTACAGGCAGTGGGAAAGAGCAATCTTTTTATAATTGAAAAGCAGTTCTTGAGTCAACATGGTTATTTGGGGAATTCAAACGGCGCAGAATATTTTCATTTAGGTCTGTTTATGGACTCAAAGTGACAGCAGTACTCACACTGACAACATTACCTTAAATTGGCTTAAAAAATATCATACCCCTAAAGATGGATTTAAGTACTTCAGGATTTATTTTCAAAATTCTTCAGCTATATTATTTCTGAAACATGAAAAGTGTTAAAAATAGCTTCCCAGAAATAAAAACATTCTATCAATTAAGAGATTAGTTTGCCTGTCTGGGTGACATATTCAGAATTTTAAGATTTATCTATTACAAAGGTTCTCAATATCATAAAATTCGCATCCAAAAATTATGTAAAACACTTAGTGAGCAGCAGCAGGAAGGATAATAACACAGTGTTTTGCTTAACTAACTGTAGAGAGAAGCGTGAATGCAGCAATTGTATTCTCAATATTCTAACAGTGGAGTGCTCTGAGACTGCATGCTAAAACGTAAGCACAAATGATTATAACTGAGGAATTATAAAACTCTGTCTGAGTTGCTCCGATAAAATTTGGGACATCAATTCTGTATTCAGTTCCCAAATCTCTTCATTCACTGAGATGGACAGAGCCTTGAGGGACTTGGTCTAGGGCAAGGCATCCCTGCCCATTGCAGGGGGGTTGGAACTAGATAATCTTAAGGTCCTTTCCAACCCTCACTATTCTACAATTATGTGATTCTATGGCTGGGCATTAGATTAGGCAAATGTGATGATAAGGAAATACTATGTTAAGTAGTGACACCCAGATATACGGAATTAGCAGCTGATTTTTATAAAATAGAAAAGTTGTCTTAACAGCTTATCAACTTAAATAATATGTGGCAGATTATAAAACGCTTTTCTATAGAAATATCATGGAAGAAGAAGTAATTTTATCTATTGCAACTTATCTGAGACATGCATAAGAGGAACTAATTAGAGCAGACACTTCCTTCATTAGGTCACCTCTGCCATCAAAAATTAAAAGCTGGCAATATTAGTACTATTAACACAGCTACCTATACTATATATTCTCAGTCATCGGACAGCTTAACCAGAATTGTCTTTTTTTGTAGCCTTAATATATAAATTTTAAGGTAATGAAAAACGAGATTGATGTTGAGAAGGTTGGTCTGACAGGAGCTGCCTTTTGTAGTCATTTATCTTTTTGTTGTTGTTAATTATGAAGCAAATCTGATTATGGTCTAAGTAAGTGTCTTTATTTTCACTGTAGTAAGAAAGATTTGGTAAGCCTTATGTAAAACAGTGTGAAATCTTGGATTTACATTCATGTAGAAATAATTCAATTGTTCAGTCAAACTGATAGATCAAAATAATAAGATGAGAGAAGTATGCGAACAGTTGAAAGGCTGCAGTGTTGTCAGTGTGAAAGAGAGAGGTGCAGTCCTCATGAACTGACAAAAAATAAAGGGGTCAATCTTTCTGCATTTACTGTACAAGTAATGAATAAAAATAGGGTAAAACTCAAACATATAAACAGTAAAATATTTTACCAAAAAAGCTATTATTGAATATTAGCCTCTGGTTTTGTTTATGGTAAGGCAGGGTTTACCCAGGATAATTTGCATATCTTTTATCATTATTAATTTTATAATCTTTTGTTCTAAAAGAAGTTAAAATAATCAATTCCAAGTATAGTATAAAGTTGAGGCATTGTCCCTAAAAATTTTTATAAGATCAAATGGATCATACAGTAGCTCTGACTTCAGGTTTTTTTACACTGTTGTGTATGTCAAAATATAATGTAAATCCTGTCACTTTAGTGTATATGGATATCCATGCAGCAAATTGTAATAGATGTTTCTTCAGATCTTTGTTTCTGGAATCTATTATTTCTGTGTAATTACCAGAGAGTAAATTAAAAAATTTAAACTGCAAGTAAACTTACAGTTGTATAGTACTGTTTTTATTTCTATCCCATATCCTCCTTATGGTTAACTTTGCCACTGCTTGAGTCAAAACCACAATTATTTCTCTTTCAATAAAACACAGTGTTATGTAAATGAGCTCCCCAACACAGTAAGAGAAGATACTGTCGATTTGAACCTAAGGAAAGAATGATTACTTGTACAGTTTCAGGGTTTTTTTAAGTGGAAGTAAAAAAGGTCTCACAAAAAGGTGAAATTCAGTAATTCAGGTCTTTTAGGAACCTGCATTTTGCATTATAAGGAAGGTTTATGTGAAGCATGGAGAGAGAGAACTATTAATTTCTTTTTTCTTTTTTTTTTTCCCCCCCACTCCCGCAAAAATACATTCATAGTTGACAGATAGGAGGTCTATTCCATGGATCATGTCTCAGGAGTGTAACCCACAAGTAGGTTAGCTTATTACATAAATTATGAAAGGAGGACTAATTGAAAGAAACTCTGGCACTGAGAACTAAGGTAAAAGCAGTAGTTAACTGTTAACAGTTTACATTACCCAAAAAGAAATTAGTCAGGTTTTTGGACTAACCTAATTTCCTGAATCTTTCATCCATCCTTAATTTCAGTTTAAGACAGAATTTCTTGTACTTTCTGTTAAATAGGAAAAAGATTCATCTCCAAAATGTATAATTCATTTTAGAACATCCAGAGATGCTCAAGGTATAATGAAGTAATTGAGTTTCAGAAGACAGTTGCTTGTAGCGAATGGTAGCAGGTGGTCTGACACTTGAAATAAGGATAAAGGCTAGATAGGCCTGAGTCAACAAAAAATTTCCAGATTTCTATGGGAGTGGAAATTCTCTAAGGTCTTAATAAAGCGAAAAAGCTTTGCCACTGAAATTGGTCTGAAACAGTACCTAAGTTTAACAAAAGGTCAGAGCACATACTATGAATGGCATACAGCATACAACAAGCAATACGCTCCTTAAAGTTCCCAGGTCACATAAATTCAAGTTAAGTTGTATGTGACAAAGTTACAAAGTTTAACTTTGTTGAGAGAATACATCTGCTGAAACTGTGAATGTCCTGTTTGACAAAAGTTTCGGATTATCAATCACACATACCAGAAAAGAGCTGTACAGCAGCTGGAGTTCACTTAAGAGACTAATAACTGCAGCACTACTTCTGCAAAGTACTGCTGTTAATACAACTCACTGTGCTGCCCTGAAAATTTGACTTGCCATACCTGATATATTTTGTCATCCACCTATATTTAATTAAAAAAAATGAACAGTGTCCTCATAGTCCTTCAATAAAAATTTTTTGAAGAAGATCCAGTTAAGTAACTCCCTCCTCTGCCTTGTACTATAGGGCTAGTGGATATAGCGGCACACAGACTGAAAACTTAGTCATTATGGGGTGTACTACTTTATGCTCTAGTAAGTCCAGTTGACTCAAAGACATTGGAATGTACAAAATTAACTATTGATTTATTGACTTGGGAGAAAGTCCTTAATATTAATCTGTGGAATTATACATTACTTGGATAAAGAGATGGTGTACACTCGTACCATGAACAACCGGCTGATGCACTGCTAAAGAAGTTCTCTACTGGTGTTGCCAGGAAAAAGCAGCGAGTTGAAGTAGTAGGGGACTCTAATTTGAAAGGAACAGAGGCACCCATCTGTCGGCCTGACCCAGCCTCAAGGGAGGTGTGTTGCCTACAGGGATGTTGCAGACAGGCTGCCTGCTCTAGTAAGTCCCACTGACTATTATCCATTTCTAGTGATCCATATGGGTGCTAGTGATATAGATAGCAGCAGCCTGGAGAACATAAAGGAGGAATACAGGGCCCTGGGAGAGGTGGTTAGGGGCTCTGGAGCTCAGATTGTCTTTTCCTCAATTCTCCAAGATACAGGGGAGGACATTAAAAAGGGTAGGAGGATTGGCCAGGGTAATAAATGGTCAGAAGGGTGGTGCCATAGTCAGGGGTTTGGGTATCTAGAACACAGGACTCAATTTAGTAGTCCGGGTCTACAGGAGGTTGGTGGAGCTGGTCTGACAAAGAAGGGGAAGAGCAGTTCTGGTAGGAGGCTTGCCAGACTGGTCAAGGATGCTTACAAGCTCAGGAGTGTTGCATCCCAACTAGAAGGAAGTGCTGCAGGAGGGCCAGGAGACCTCCTTGGATAGATAAGGAGATGCTGAGGAAAATTCGAAGGAAAAAAGAGGCTTATAAAAGGTGGAAGCAAGGACAGGTGGCCTGGGAAGAATACAGGGATGTTGTCTGGGAAGCTTGGGATCAGGTTAGGAAAGCTAAGGCTCGCTTAGAATTAAACTTGGCGAGGGATGTTAAGGATAACAGGAAGGGATTCTATAGTTACATTGCAAATAAAGGACAGACTACGGACAACGTGGGCCCCCTCCGGAAGTTATCGGGAGAACTGGCTAACCTGGATTTGGAGAAGGCTGAGGTTCTTAATGACTTCATTGCCTCAGTCTTCACTGGCAAATACTCTGACCACACCACCCAAGTCTTGGAAGGCAGACGCAGGGACTGTGAGAATGAAGACCTTGGGCCCACTGTAGGGGAGGATCAGGTTTGAGACCATCTTAAGAACCTGAATGTGCACAAGTCCATGGGACCTGATGAAATTCATCCGCAGGTCTTGAAGGAGCTGGCAAATGAAGCTGCTATGCCACTGTCCATCATATTTGAAAAACCATGGCAGTCAGGTGAAGTTCCTGACGAGTCGAAAAAGGGGAATATAACCCCTATTTTCAAGAAGGGCAAAGTAGATGAGCCGGGGAACTACAGACCAGTCAGCCTCACCTCTGTGCTTGCCAAAATCTTGGAGCAGATTCTCCTGGAAGGCATACTGAGGCACATGAAAACCAACAAGGTAGTTGGTGACAGCCAGCATGGCTTCACTAAGGGGAAATCCTTCCTGACCAATTTGGTGGCCTTCTATAATGGGGCTACAGAACTGAT
This sequence comes from Ara ararauna, assembly GCA_028858755.1. Classification (NCBI taxonomy): domain Eukaryota; kingdom Metazoa; phylum Chordata; class Aves; order Psittaciformes; family Psittacidae; genus Ara; species Ara ararauna. Next base: position 42,704,978 of record CM054379.1, on the reverse strand, counting down.
GGACACGGGTAGAGCAGTTGATGTCATCTACCTGAACTTGTGCAAAGCATTTGACAATGTCCCACATGACATCCTTGTTTCTAAGTTGGAGAGACATGAATTTGAGAGGTGGACAACTCGGTGGATAAAGAATTGGCTGGATGGCCACATGCAAAGAGTAGTGCTTAATGGCTAAATGTCCAGCTTGGGGGTGTTGGTTGATGAGAAAGTGAACATGAGCCTGCAGTATGCGCTCGCAGCCAAGGAAACCAAACGCATCCCGGGCTGCATCAAAAGGAGTGTGACCAGCAGGTTGAACGAGGTGGTCCTGCCCCTCTACTCTGCTCTCGTGACACCTTACTGGGAGTATTGTGTCCAGTTCTGGTGTCCTCAACATAAAAAGGACATAGAACTGTTGGAACAAGTCCAGAGAGCGCCACGAGGATGATAAGGGGACTGGAGCACCTCCTGTATGAAGACAGGCTGAGAAAGTTGGGTCTGTTCATCCTGGAGAAGAGAAAGCTGCGTGGACACCGCATAGCAGCCTTCCAGTGTCTGAAGAGGGGTGTTGTGGTTTAAGCCCAGCTGGTCACGCAGTTCCACGCTGCCGTTCTCTCACTCGCCCCCTTCCTCCCCCCAGTCCCTGAGGGATGGGGAGGAGAATCGAAAGAATGTAATTCCCATGGGTTGAGGTAAGAACAGTCCAGTAACTAAGGTATAACGCTAAACCATTACTGCTACCACCAGTAATAATAATGACAAGGGTAATAACAAGGGAAGAGAATAGAACCTCTCACCACCGGCCGACCGATACCCAGCCCAACCCAGCAGTGATCTAGCCCTTTTGGGTAACTGACCCAACTTTATGTACTGGGCATGACAGGCTGTGGTATGGAATACCTCTTTGGTTAGTTTGGGTCAGATGTCCTGTTTCTGCTTACTCCCAGCTTCCACTCCTCACTGGCAGGGCATGAGGCTCAGAAAATCCTTGGTCAGAGTAAACATTACTGAGTAGCAACTAAAACCATCAGTGTTCTCAGTGCTTTTCCCAGGCTGAAAGTCAAAAGCACAGCGCTGCACCAGCCACTAAGAAGTAGAAAGAATGACTGCTACTCCTGAACCCAGGAAGGGGGTGTATAGGGATGCTGGGGAAGGACTATTTATTAGGGATTGTAGCGATAGGAAAAGGGGTAATGGGTTAACATTTAAATGGGGGAAGTTTAGATTGGATATAAGAAAGAAGCTCTTTGCTGTAAGGGTGGTGAGGCACTGGAATGGGTTGCACAGGGAAGTTGTGAATGCTCCATCGCTGGTGGTGTTCAAGGCCAGGTTGGACAGAGCCTTGGATGGCATGGTTTAGTGGGAGGTGTCCCTGCCCCTGGCAGGGGGTTTGGAACTAGATGATCTTAAGGTCCTTTCCAACCCTAACTATTCTTTGATTCTATGTTTCTATGATTCTGATGTCTTATGTCTTACCTAATTGAAAGTTGAAGTCAGCAAACAACCATCAACTTTCCATTTATACTTTGCATTTGCTACATTATTTTAAATGCTTTAATTTGATTTTTTTTTAAGAAACTGAAGACATATATGAAAAGTCTTAGCTTTAACCAGCAATGTAAGTTATTACCACAGGAGTAAAAACCCTTTTGTTGTCGTTTTCATAAAATGAATTTGAAATACTCTACAGAACAGAATAAAATAATGCTCCATCCCTGGTGGTGTTCAAGTCCAGGTTGGACAGAGCCTTGGGTGACATGGTTTAAAGTGAGGTGTCCCTGCCCATGGCAGGGGTTTGGAACTTGATGATCTTAAGGTCCTTTCCAACCCTAACTTTTCTATGATTCTATGGTTCCAAAAGTGTTATAAAGTGGAGGAAAGTGAGATTAAGAGAAAGTTGAAGGTGGGATTTCCAATGAGATGTGTGAACAGATGCCATATCAATGTGATAAAGATACAGGAAGATGGTCCCAGATGGTGTGCTGTGAGCTTTGCCAGTTGCAAGGAGGCTGGACAGAAGAAATCAGCAACAGAAGGGAAAGGAGTTCAAAACTTTACAACATAAGAAACAGGCTGGAGAACTGTGGCCTGTTTTTGGAAAGCATTACTCTAAATTAGATTTTTGTATGATATAGAGACTAATATTTGTTTGAGGTGGGACATGAAGTGGTTGTACCTTCAAAAACATTAAAAGCCCTGCCTCAGAATTACAGAGACTTGAGACTACGGAGACTTCTTTGACTCATAAGGAAGATAAATCTACACAAGAGGGTTTAGCTGCAGCAAAGTGGATACAGTATATTGTCTGTACTTAGTAGAACTAGAGAGCAGAAAGTCACTGAAGGGTAGCGGTCCACAATAACCCCCAGTAATAACTCTGAAATCAGTTAAATAGTGAAATTTATAGGTTGTTGTTTGGTCTTTGAAAACTGCCTACATACATCTTTACTATACAGCATGCAAGAATTAAGATCAAATTTATTTTTCAGTAAAAGTGTAATGAACTAATCAATTTACTGTGGGATAAGGCTATGCATCGGGACTATTACTGAAAACAAGCTCTCAGACTGTAATTTCACTCCCCATTTTTTGTCGCAGTAAGTCATTGTCTCTAAAGTCAAGCCAGATGAGTCTGGTAGGAATATTTAAGCCCCATCTACACCCATTTCTGCGAACATCATTGGTCATTTTCTCATGAAAATGTTTTTTTTGTGTGTGTGTGTATTTTGTTCTAATGTATTTTTTGACATTTGTAATCAAAAAAGCTATGTATCTTGTAAATATTTAGTTTTCAATTTAAAACACAGCACCTCTTTGCTTCAGTTGTAGGTGTTGAGTGTTCAGCAGTTCTTAAAATCACACCTTAAGCTGAAAATTCAGAAAGAAAAAAAAAACCAAACAGGAGGATTTAATTTCTATCTATAAAAATATACTTGCTAAACCAACTTCAGCTAAAGTGTGATTTATTTTAATTTTCTTAGGGCAACATTCAACTGAAACCAGAAAACTAACCCTTCTTTTCTTTTTTCCTTCTAAGTACAATTGAACAGAAATGTATTTCCCATTACTGCAGCTATACAGTAGACCAGTTTCCTCATGCTTTCTTAGGCACTGAATGAAGTGATCAAAAATTATTTAATCCATGTTGGTAGAAACTCTTTCATGACATTTAGATGGAGAGGGGCTAAATCTAATGAATGATATAACCCCTTAATTCCATCATTTTCTAAGTTTTTGGTGTATGTGACTTTGCAACTCCTGTATTATTTCTTTTCTCAAATATTTTTATATAAAATACATGTAATGGATCCAAACCATTTTATGGATGGGTTTTGCTATGGAGACTACTTTCTGAAATCCATATAGTAGATGCTTTCAACTCTTAAATGTGAGTAGATGCTTTCAACTCTTAAATGTGAGTAGATGCTATGTATATTTACAGTAATTTCTGAAAAGTACTCAGGCTTGGCCTTGCTCTGCTCTCAATGAAGCTGACAGAATAATTGTTGTTAACTTCAGAGCTCCACTGGCCAAGTATATTCTAATTCCAGGGTCAGCTGTTTTGATTTAGTGGCAGACATTGATGTATATTTCATCAAAGGCAGACCTTTTGCCTTCCTTAAAAAAAGTCCATAATGGTATCCATAGATTATCTTCTTCTGACTCCAGGTTTGCTGTCTCTTAGTTTCCCACAAAATATTCTTGTTTTTGGAAATGGTCTCCATGTATTTCGTTTTTTTATGAAAAAAGAGATCCTGCTCAAGTATGCCAAGTTTCAGCTGAAAGCAAATTTGCCTATATTATCAACTCTTCAAAAACTTCCTTAAAGGAAAAGCATCTAATGGTTAACTTTAGAAGCTGGATGTTAATATGATAAACTGATAATCGAGCAACAAATAAAATCAAGTCTTCTGATAATCCTTCCCTGGCAGTATACTTCACTGCTCCTTTACTGCTGGCTGTGCCAATTATTGCACTGTGGCCAGCAGGGAGTTTGTTCTTTGAGCACCCTGAAAGCAGGTGGTTATTCTCTTTCTGAATCTTAAGAATCCTATCAGGTTTATCAATACCTTGGTGCCCTTAGGCAACTTGTCTGATGATCTTTTGACTCATCTTTGGTTGAGTTTTTCAGAAATCATATCTAGGCTTTAGATGTAGTGTTGTCCGTTTTCAATGCAAAATTGGTTCAAGACAGGAACTTTAATACTGAAACTTTTATATTCTAAAGCAAAGAAGTGAGGTATTAAAAGGGAAAATATCAAAATGACTGCACAGCAAGATAGGTTTCCAGTTCCAAAGGACTGGCTTAGATAGGCAAAGCAAACACAGCTGTTTACACAGTGAATTAAGAGACAGATGGTAGTGCTCCAACAGTCAAAAAGAATAAAAAAGAAACAAAATGTTCCTCATAAATGTCCTTTAAGTTGTAAGGAAGTATTTTCTTTGGAGTGTATATTTGGGGGAAAATATATTTATAAGCCTGGGGCTGTACTGTCAAATTTGCAAGTCCCTGCTTCTAGGAATACTCCCATTGACTTCAGAAGGTTTCCATGGGAAACAGGAACCAATATTATTTCCCTCACATATCCTGAGAACATCCGAACCTTTGTGTTACTAAGTTGGGCAGTTATGCCATCGAGACAGATTCCCCCCGAAGCTGCAGTCAGAGATCCTTTCACTGCATTCATTTCACTTCACACAGTGTTGCAAGCCTTATGGCATTTTCACTCTGAGAAAAAATTCTAAATGGGTGAAACAAAAACATTTCCCCATGTGCTGGGAGAGTTTTTCTCTTTTGTTTGAAGAATATAAACTAGTACCTGACTCAAACTGTTTGCATTTCTAGAGAAAAAATGCTACTTCCCTGTCAATTATAGATTAGACTAATGGTGTCTCTTCCATAACTAAATAAATTCTGAAGGAATAAAGGGCAACTTCTCCTTCCTGTTTGTATAATAAAATATGAAGTAATTCACATGATATATGTAGAATTGATTACTTTTCTATTTGTGTTTGTAACCCACAAAAGCAGATAATTTGCTAATTTTAATGGAACTCTTTAGCTGATAACATCTATTTAAAACTGCCTTCAGGCTTGCAAAACTTAACATGGAAAATAGCCTAAAGAAAGAATAGTTACCCTTCTTTTTTTTTTTTTTTTTTTCAGTCAGTCAGTCAGTCTGTCCAATAACTCACGCAGTTGCTCTCTCACTCTCCCACCTTCCCCCCCCCCCGACTCCTGCAGGGATGTGGAGGAGAACCAAAAGAATGTAACTCCCACAGGTTGAGATAAGAACAATCTAGTAACTGAGGTACAACACAGATCACTGCTGCTACCACCAATAATAATAATGATAAGGGAAATAACAAGGGAAGAGGATACAACCGCTCAACACCCACCGACAGATACCTAGCCTGACCCAGCAGTGATCTAACCCTTTCAGGTCCCTGCCCCCAGTTTTTACATCCTGGACATGACGTGCTGTGGCATGGAATATCTCTTTGGCTAGTTTGGGTCAGGTGTCCTGTCTCTGATTCCTCTCAACTTCCCCTCCTCCCTGGCAGGGCATGAGGCTCAGAAATTCCTTAGTCAGACTAAACATTTGAGCAGTAACTAAAAACATCGGTGTCATCAGCGCTGTTCCCAGGCCGAAAGTCAAAAACCACAGCACTGCGCCAGCTTAGTGAAGCTCCTTCTTAGTGAAGGATTAAAAACGACTGCTGCTGCTGAACCCAGAACACTTAATTACTTGCAAATTCTGTGATCTGTCCTTCTGTTCCAGGAATTCTGACTGAAAAAGTGAGTGGAAAGCCAAGCTTATGGCATCCTTTCACCTTGACCAAGCGGTTGTAAAGCCATGCAAAAATGGGCACTAACAGATTATGCTGTGTGTGAGACTTCACATGAGCCATTTTTTATGGCTGAGTACATACTTAGAGTAGCATGAGTATGGAAAGCACTTCTGGAAGAACTGTACTTCCTGGAGGATCCTAACATTCTGTTTCTTCACAAATTGTATTTTTTATTAGATTTTTTTAAATGCTTTTTTCTTAAAACCAAGTTCTAAAAAAACTCAACTATAAGACCTTTCTCAGTTGCATTATACTTTTCTAATCTCACTAGTGAGGACAGATCCTGCACATATAGCTATTTATTAAGTGCTACACTTCAGAGAATGCAGCTATCCATAAATTTCACAGCCTGTGTTTGCAAACTTAAATGAATGTGTATAAACTAGGAAGACCTTGTGGTGTTCATTGTTGACAGCCAAGCAGATTAGATTCTCTCATCATTACATATTCCTACAGTTTCACTCAGATTACCTACCCAGCTCTGTGTCTCTTTTGTTGCAAAAAGCTATGCCACCAGCTGGAGATAGAAGAAGCCAAGTTCAGGCTCCATAAGTTCTTCCTTCCTAATGAAAAGTATACACAGAAGTTGATCATGGGCCACAGGCTGTAAAAGGCATCACATTTTGGAGAGAGGGCTAAAGGCATAGGATAACTTAAGGTTTTCATAAGAGGTTAGTCTCACATGTAGTCTTGTAAATCAAGAATAAAAATTAACAAGAAAAAAAATAAATTCTTTGAAGTGTCTTGTAGGGTATGCTTACATTACCATTTTAGTTTGTTTTACAAGAACATTTATTCAGCAAATCTCCCAGCTGTACCAACCTACTACACATGATTTGCACTGGGGAGAAGACTTGGATGATGAAAACAGGATTTCCCTTGGATGAAACTAAGCCAGAAAAATGCTCTCCACGCATGCATATAATGGGCTTCAATCACTGATTTTAAGTCTGTGGGTTTAGCTAAAATCTATTTTAAAGTAAAACCTTCAGGATCCAGGTAGTGTGTATGTTGGGTCCTCAGTGTGAACACTTTTCAGAGATTTGTTGTTATAGCTGATTGCTAGTGTAGATATAGCCATAGTAATTTGAAGTTTCATGAACATACAGCACAATTCATCCAGCCTGGTTATACTATATTGCTTATTACTTGCTTTTAAAGGCATACAATTTACCTAAACTGTATACCATGGAGGTTTTAGAAGATGTATGCTATGATATCAAAGTATAGTCAAAGAAAGGAAAAATTATGTCTTTTTCATTCACATTTCTCAGTACACCTGATCTAAGGTTGCTGCTACATTAGCAAGCAACATAGATCAACATGAAACAACAGGACCTAAGGCCTGGCTGCAAATAATATACATGTTTTGGGGCAGGAGTTTGCTATTTTGGAGTAGTTCTAGCATACTGAACATATTCCTGTAGACTCAGTGCTCACTACTGATTGGAGAGCACTGGGTGTACTGTTGAAGCAATTTTCTTGTTCAGTTTCTTTCAAAAGTAATCTGGTTTACGTGCAGTGAGACCAGTGCGTGATGTGAGGCAAAGCACAGCTAAGTGAAGACAATTGAGAAATTCATGTCAAAAGCATAGTTCTGATCTAAACTAAAACACTAACGAGTCTGAACCTTATGGACACTAAGAAACATATGAACACATGGTTGTTTTTAAGTTACTTGGGCCAACAGATTCATAAAGGACAAATCTTGTGAAACAACAGTTTGTGATCTCAGTATGGACAACAGCTTGGAAATCTCTCGCTTTTAAGTTTGTCCCTCATTAGTCAGCTGAGATACTCAAATTATGTGTAAGTGTACTGATTGCCTATAAGTGTTCTCCAAATGTTTGTCTGGTTTTGTGCCCACTAGAAAATCAGTGGTCCATTTAACAGAGCCAGACAAATTGTGCCAAGTGATTGAAGTAGCTTAGCTCTTACTGATCCGTAACAGACCATGTCATATCAGTTAAGTGAAAAATTCTGTGTAATGTCCCAAGTCCTGAAAGACACCAGAGCAAGGAGGCTAAATTTAGACAGTTCTTGCTGACAACTTGACTGTTGGCAGTGGTATACTCTTGGGCTAAACTGAGCCAGGAAGGAATCAACTAGTTGTTAGCAGTGCACTGGCAGATACCAAAGAAAGTATATTTTCTTTTAAAAGGAAATGACTTAGATGCTTTAGATAGCTTCATTGTGTGACAAGCTTGACTTATATCCCAGTGTAAAATTTGTCTTAATGTAGTTCAGTTAGTGATATGAAATAGAAGCCTAGTAAGGAGTTATTTCCAATTCCTTAATTCTGAGTACTAAGGAGGAGAAAGATATTTTATTTCTTGATACATGTTTCTTGATGCATTGGGTGTTGAGTAGTGCTCAAGATCCTTTCTGTTCCAGTTTCATTCACATGCAAACACTGAAATACAGAAATAATAAAGAAAAGAAATGATGGAGGATTGCAAAAGTTTTCGACTGATCTGGTTAGCAATCTCTCATGTAAGATTCAGGTTATAAGGTGATTTCTAATTTTCAAGCTTGTAGGCAGTAATAAAATACATGTATTACTTTAAAAATCAGCTGAAAAATGTCAAAGTAGCTTAGTCTAAATATATATAGTGTAAGAAATTGACAGTTTTGAATATTACTTTTTGTTGTTGTTGTTGTTGTTGTTTCTATTAGAAGAAACAACCATGTATTTTGTACAGCGTAGAAAACACAATACACTTTTTAGTTTACTGTCTTGCCACTTGCTGGGTAGCTATCCATCTGGGATGACTGTCACTAAATGAGTACTGAAGAAGTCCGAGCCTGCAAATCATCTGCAAATAAAAGTCCCAGTGCTGTAGTGAGCAATAATGTACATTCTGTGAGTATGTACACAGGGGAAAGACACAAAAGGCACTTCAAAGAGTCTGGCATTTTCATTTTCCCAAAACTGAAGTGATAATATTACCTAGGCAACATTCCCAGTGTCTTCTGGCTTGGGACATAGGATTCTTAGTCATGTCTTAGTAGCTGCTTCTTGCTTGAGGAATAAACAGTAATAGAGATGCTGTTTTTTATATGCTTTAGGCTTGTCAGTTTCATTAATAAAATTAATTATGAATAGTAGGCTAAATGCATCTTCTCACAGTATATTTGACTGTGTACAAGCTTGCTTTCTCCTCGGGTTTCATTATGTACACCTGTAGCTTCCAAGTTTCCAGCTTTATATTGCTTCTTGGTTTTGGCTGTATTTACGAATGATTTACAATGCCTGCCTTACAGACTGTCAGATTTTCCCCACTAAATCTTTGACCATTAACAAAATTCATACTATTCTTATTATTATCTATATGCATTTCATTAAGGGAAATACTGGCTTGTAGCTGACCGAGGGGAAGGAAAGGAACTGTGTGAAAGAAACAAAACTTCTTAGTGTGATTTTTAGCAATATAAATTATACCTTAGGCAGAAAAAAATTGAGGAATTATAAGAATAACCAAAGCTTTCAGCATCATGAGGAGCAAATCAAAAAGTTAACTAAGACAAGCACCAACTGAGGAGGAATTTCTGGAGTCTCCATTCCCAGCTGTTCTGCATGATACAAGTGCAGAAAAATAATGTGGTTTAGAGAAAAAAGAAATTATGAGCAAATCCATATTAGGAAAGAAAGAATGAGAAATATATTTTAAAATTGGGTAATTTATATATAAGAGTTAAGTTTGATATAATACTAGTTTTGATCCATTTCAAGTGTACTGAATCTCATGCATGCTAATCTAAGAAAACACAGACTTCTACAGAGCTTTAGGCTTTCCTCCTCCTGTCTTTATGAATATATCACCTCCTTGCAACAGCTGTCTAAATCTTCTTTTTTTTTTTTTCCTTTTGAATCGCTGTAATTATTTTGCAGTTATTGCCAGATACATAAGTTTTTTCTCTTCTTTATGATATCACATGTTTTCCAACCCCAAAATTCCTTCTGTTGCTAAGCTGGCAGGTAAGCAGAGCACACATCAAACACAGTCAAGCTTTTATTTTGCAACAGTATATCGGAGTATCTGTTACATTTTTCTGTCTCTAACCTGCAGGTGAGAGAAAAATGGGCCGCAGGTTTAATGTCAGTATGCAGTGGTTTAAACCCAGCTGGCAACTAAGCCTTACCCAGCCGTTCATTCATTTTGCCACCCCAGTGGAATGGGAGAGAATTGGAAGAGTAAAAGTATGAAAAACGATGTGTGGGGATAAGAATAGTTTATTAATTGAAATAATAGCAACAACACCACCACAATTTGATCCATTAACAAAAGATGATCAAAATTAGACTTGCTAAAGATCTACAAATATTAATAAAGACTGCTTAGTCAGAGGTTATGTACTTTCATCACGTCATTGCTCTGAATCTCCAGTCTCCTTTCTGTTTCTCCTATTCTATTTTTCTCCTGCTTTTCCCCATTTAAAGCTTCCCAAGTCAGTACATTCATCCAGAACCATCACTCTCCTCACAATCTGTTCTGCGTTCAGCAGTAGCAGTCATTTTTTTTTCTCCTTCTTGGTAGCTGGTGCAGCGCTGTGTTTTTGATTTTTTGGCCTGGGAACAGCACTGATAACACCAGTGTTTTCAGTTGCTGCTTGGTAATGTTTTGGTCTGACCAAGGACTTTCTGAGCCTCATGCACTGCCAGGGAGGAGGGGAAGTCGGGAGGAAGCAGAATCAGGACACCTGACCCAAACTAGCCAAAGAGGTATTCCGTACCACAGCATGTCATGCCCAGGATGGAAAAACAGAGGGCAGAGACCCAAAAGAGGGGGGTTCACTGCTGGGTCAGGCTTGGTGTCAGGTGGTGAGCAGTTGTATTCTCTTTCTTTGTATTTTTTTTGTCATCATTATTATTGGTGGTAGAAGTAGTGATTTGTGTTATACCTTAGTTACTAAACTGTTCTTATCTCAACCTGTGGGAGTTGCATTCTTTCGATTCTCCTCCCCATCCCCCCAGGACTGGGGGAAGAAAGAAGGGGGAGTGAGTGAGCGAACTGTGTGAGGGGCTTAAACCACGACACACTCCTATTAGTTTTGCACTACAGTAGTACATTTGTACAGTTTCATTTGGGATTTTTCTTTTTATTTGGTTGATTATTTTTTTTCCCCATCTTTTTATTTTTTTCTGTGGGGTTATAGTATCCCTTGCTACTGTCCCATTAGCTGCAATGGCTGCACAAATCCACACCCTTGTTCAGTTCCTGCCAAGGCCTGAGTAGGATTCCATGAGTGGAAAAAAAGGATGCATCTTTAGTGGTGGAGAAAGAAGGGGGGAGAATAAGAGTCAGTGGCCTAATGATGGCACACTGCAATTACACAGGCAGGAAAAGAAATGTAATCTATCAAACTCAGACAAATTTCAGACACAAATAATCTTCCTGTGTCCTGTTGATAAGATTGTCTGTCTCATCAATATGCTGCTGAAATCCCAAGGATGAAGAAAAGCCCTAACCATGCACCATCATCATAAATTGTAATAGGTTTAATAAATACGGGTAGCCAGTATGGTGTTTGCAACACAATTAAAAGGTGTGGAGCCTCCTGAAGTCCTGTAGGACTCAATATTCAGAAATAGAACTTCGTTAGAGTAATAAGAGGTAAACTCCAGGAAGGCCCACAACATGCAAATTACACAAGGTTACTTTTAGTAAGATCAAGCTCTCCCAGAGAAAAGAAATAAGACAGAAATGCAACAGGTAATATTAAATATTTTTGCAGCCTTACAAGATAGAATTAAAGTCTTTAAATTTGCTGCTGTCAGAGAGCCTTTTCTCTCTCTCATATGAAATATGAGCTAACAGGTAAAGAATTGTTAACCTCTATCGTACCAAATATAGATAGAACCATAAGATCTGAAGGAATAATTTCTTAATGTGCAATTTCTGTAAGCCCACAGTAGTCTAATTGCAGAACAAATTATTGATAGTTTTATTGCTTCATCTTAAAAACTATTAAAATTAATTTTAACTATGTGTTAGGAAAACAGAGGAAGAGGGGAAGACAGTTTTAATATTTGAATGTAAAGTATTAGGTTAGGATATTTTTGGAAGAATCCTCCTATTCCCTTTTCTCTTAGCTGTATAATTTTTTTTATAATGGAAATCCTTTCCTAATAGTTCTTTAATATGCTAATAAATCTAGAATTAACTTGCATTTTTCAGGAAAAAGCAGAACATTTTAATAAAATCTGGAGCCACTGCTGCTATTTCAAGATGAAGTAAGGCAAACATATTCAAAAGAGAGAGGCAAAACTAGAGACAAGAATAAGTTTCTAAAAATGGTGGGGATTGGTCATGACACTCTTCTTCAGTTCATCCAGTCTGTCTCAAATTTCACAGTTCCCTTTTCTCTCTTCCTTATAAGTAACTGTATCTTTAAAATGTTGACAACCCCTAGCTAATTAAAATGTATCTCAGTATTAACTTTTATGTCCTGTTCTACAGCCTCTTTATTCATATTTTAATTGTCATATGATTGTTAGAAGAGGCCTCAAAAGCAAACTCTAATTGATTTTTCAATTAAATACTTTGGTCTTCAAAAGAGTACTTGTATTCGACTTAAGGAGACTTACACATCATTTTACACAACAAGTGAATCAGACTGCTGGACACAATTTGTACTTTTCTGGGAAAGCATTGATTCCTATAATAAGCCACTCTGAGACCATAAGTATTAACTACAGAAATTCTCTTGCGGTCAGAAACTGCTATGAAGTTTTCCTTGTGAATGCACCTACCACTAGGTGACTCAGCTAAACAGACTTTTCCAAGTTCTTAGTGTGTAAACCAACTTCAGGTGTTCATTATCAAGCAGTCATGTTGTTGTGGTTTAAGCCTCTCTAACTCACGCAGTTTTGCTCACTCACTCCCCCCTCTTCCTTCCCCCCGCTCCCAGGGGGATGGGAAGGAGAATCAAAAGAATGCAACTCCCACAGGTTGAGATAAAGACAGTTTAGTAACTAAGGTATAACACAAACTACTACTGCTACCACCAATGATAATAATGACAAGGCAAATACAAGGAAAGAATACAATTGCTCACCACCTATACCCAGCCCAACCAAGCAGTGCACCCCCACCATTCCGGGTCTCTGCTCTCCGTTTTTCCATCCTGGGCATGACGTGCTGTGGCATGGAATACCTCTTTGGTCAGTTTGGGTCAGGTGTCCTGTCTCTGCTTCCTCCCGGCTTCCCCTCCTCCCTGGCAGAGCATGAGACTCAGAAAGTCCTTGGTCAGACCAAAACATCACTGAGCAGTAACCAGAACACTGGTGTTATCAGTGCTGTTCCCAGGCCAAAAGTCAAAAGCGCTGCACCAGCTACCAAGAAGGAGAAAAAAAATGACTGTTACTGCTGAACCCATGACAGTATCCACCCCTCATACTATACCATTCACATCATGCTCAGATCCCCCATTTTCAATATACCATCACATGTATATATATACATGCACACGCACACACACAGAGGAGTAGACATCACCCCTTAGTGCATAGACCAATCCCTATGAAGCTGCTGAGTCCATCCAGTCCATGATATCAGGCTCCATCTTCTGCAACAGTCTTTCAGAGCAGGGGAGGCTGTGTGCAGTTAACACTCATCAATAACCTGGGCAATAGTGTCCATTCCTAAGTCCACCCCTCGAACATGAGTCCATCTGTATGCTGCATCTCTGCACTGATGGCCTGAGGTGTCATGGGCACACCAGGCTCAAAATAATTCACCCTCCCCTTCAGCAGTTTCTGCAGCTTGTCGGTGGGGACTCCATAGAGCTGCCTTCCATCTCCGACGTTTCCAAAGCACTGGAGGGGCCCAGTGGACTAGATACTCACCCATACTGTCCCACACACCCTGCCACTCATTGCTGTCCAGCTGCAGGGAAAATCTCTTGGTCATCCTACATCATAGTCTAACCCCAGACAAGACCCACACCCCACTCTGCTTAACCCTCAGGACCAGATGAAATGGTTGTGGGTAAAACACACTCTGTATGCATGCCAACATGCTGATCCCCATCACAACCAGCAGGCAGATCTCAAGGTTATCCAAAGGCCCTTCAAACCCTTCAGAACTCTCAACTGAGGCTGCTGTACTTGTCAATGGGGCTGGTGTAGCTGCTGTGCTTGCCGGCACTCTCACCACCAGCTGCTCTATGTCTGAGTCCAGATCTTCCTCCTCTGCCTTGCTGGGAAGTGCTGCGTGGTCTCCTGCATCCTCCTGGGGCTTGGGCACACGGTCTCTGCAAGCGGCTGCCGGGGGATGCTCTCAGCAGTCATGGGGCTGGGCTCGGCTACAGGGCTTGTCTCCTCCGCCACCCCCTCTCGCTGCTCAGCAGCAGCAGAGCTCTGCTGCTGGTCCCTGGGGCCGCACTCCTGGGCCGTTTTGGCCGCTGGCGGCTCCGGGGACCTCCCCCCCCCCCGGCTTCCCACACCCTTCACGAAGACGGAGGTGAGGGCAAAGGCCAGGACGGTGAAGAGCAGCCGAACTGCCAGGTACAAGTCCATGTCCGCCCCACCTGCTTCCGGAGCCCGCCCGTGTTACAAGCCATTCCAATAAAGTACAATGAAACAAGAACCTTAACCCAAAACCCATATCTGAAAAATGCTAAGATAACAAATACCAGCTGTAAGTAAGGTACAACAGGCTGAAACTATGAACTCCAGAGAATCAAGAGCAACAACATTGAAAGCCAATAAATCAGCATTGTGATGAGTGGCTATTAATCCTGTCATCATCTCAACCCTTCGTGCCCCACGTTGGGCGCCAAAAAGAACTGTCGTGGTTTAAGCCCCTGTAACTCACGCAGTTTTGCTCACTCACTCCCCCTCTTTCTTCCCCCAGTCCTGGGGGGATGGGGAGGAAAATCGAAAGAATGTAACTCCCACAGGTTGAGATCAGAACAGTTTAGTAACTAAGGTATAACGCAAGACCGGTGCTGCTACCACCAATAATAATAATGACAAGGCAAATACAAGGAAAGAATACAATTGCTCACCACCTATACCCAGCCCAACCAAGCAGTGCACCCCCACCCTTCTGTGACTCTGCTCTCCATTTTTCCATCCTGGGCATGACGTGCTGTGGTATGGAATAACCTCTTTGGTCAGTTTGGGTCAGGTGTCCTGTCTCTGCTTCCTCCCGGCTTCCCCTCCTCCCTGGCAGAGCATGAGACTCAGAAAGTCCTTGGTCAGACCAAAATATCACTAAGCAGTAACCGAAACACTGGTGTTATCAGCGCTGTTCCCAGGCCCAAAGCCAAAAACACAGTGCTGCACCAGCTACCAAGAAGGAGAAAAAAAATGACTGCTGCTGCTGAACTCAGGACACATGTACTCTTAGTTTTGGTAATGCAAGTCTGAATGAAGAAACAGTGAGAAGAGCACCAGGGTTTAGTTCCAATACAGAGGAAACTTATAAAATACAGACATCTGTGCCACAGTGCTACTTTTTGACCTGGATTAAAGTCTAGAAAATTGCACTACATTTAGTGACTCAGAATCTGGGGACAATAGAATTAACTTTTGTGGAACTCGATCTATCTAGCTCCAGTCACCCACTGTCCTTCCAGGGTCTGTGGCCCTTGGCAAAATGACAAAACTCTGCAATAAAAATGCTGAACTTTCTCTTAAAGGCATGCACAGTGCTACCTGCATGTTGGTTTCTATCTGGCTGTACAAGCTAAATGGGGGACTTTTGAAACTGTATGTTGATCTAACTGAAAAGGCAAAGAACCATGACACGGCACTGAAAACCAGCACTGTCGAGTCCCAGAAGTTGCAAATTGACCCCTAGGTGAATGTGAATCCATGTTCTCATTCTTTCAAATACCTGACTTCCAAAGCATGCTTTGCTTGTGTTGATACAACTACATGATTTCCTACTGGATTATTCTCTGTGCTTTTTATCTCCATTTGTGTGCTTATAGCCTGACACTAGCACCACCTAATTTATTTGAAAACACCCTGTAGAAAACTACTGCACATAAGCTGAGGGCTGCTAGACATCAGCCTGAGCTGCTGCTGACATCTGCATTCATCACTTACAGACTTTGAGCCAAACAATGCTGTTTGAGAACAAACTGACAGTGAGAACTAACTGGGTTTGGATGTGAAAGCGCTTTTAGTTCCAGGTATGTATTTAACATTAACAAGTGACAGGCCTTCCTGCCCACGGCAGGAAAAATGTGACAGCCTGGGAGAGAAACCAGGTGGGTCAGGGTGAGAGTTCCTTACACAACGTTCCTGCCCTATGGATGGAGTTAGGCAATACAGTGCAGGAGGAAGAGGGATGAGTCAGGGCAGCTCTCCCAGCAATGGAGACAGGTCACCTCTGCATCTCCAATAGAGCCCCAAAGCACTCCAACTGCCTCCCGCAACATCTCTGCCAGCTTTCTCCCTCTGTGACCACAGCTTCCATCAGTGATAGGAGCAGAGGGGGAATACCCAGTGGTGACTGGCTGCTGCTACATGGGTGCTCCCTGCTTGTCTCTCTGGAAGGTTCTCTACAGGTTACCTAATGCTGAGCCACTGTGCAAGGTACAGTCACCCAATCACCAGGCAGTCAGCAACTAAAATGCCATGCATTTTAGTTTTGGAGACAATGGCATAAACTTAATATCATAAAAATATATTGTTAATGAAGAAGGTTGTGGTTAATTATGGTTGATTTGATCTAATTTTGTCACAAAAAATCTGGGTTTCTCTTTTTTTTTTTTCTCTACAATTTTGCTTCTTTATGTTGTTAGGTCTGATCATGGTCTCCCTGCGCCTGACTTCTCCCATGATCATAATTTGTTCTTCATAGGCTCCTAGTTGCTGTATTAAACCAGTTTCCTTTGTCCAGTTCAGAGGCTGTGTTGTCAGCCTATGTCCAACATTAGATGGATTTTGAAACCCTGTTATTCTAGTCTATAATAATACTGGATTAGGTTGAATAAAATGCTTTCAAGTATGCATATTAATATACGGACTAGATTACATAAAATTTGTTTACTACAGAATCATCTTTTCTTCCTTGATCCTTGTCTGTTGGTTGCGTAGCTGATTGGTTTTATGCCAACGGTACTTACCACAGGGCATGAATTTGGCACTTTCAAAAACTCACCTTTTTGCATTAGGTATGATAGAAACAGCACATTAATTTGTAATGTAATTTATTATACTGAAATGTTCTATAAATTTAAAGTAGGGATGAGTGAAAGTTCAAAAGAGGGAAATTGACATCAAATACTTCTATGAATATCTCGGTGTTTTTAAGGATATTTGGGTTGAAGTATTTTCAGAACAGTCTGTTTCTTTAACTTGCCCCTGTTTTTGAGCCTGAGGTTGGCAAAAGTGACATTTCATGGTATTCGAAGTGTACTGATGTGGTAATGCTTGTATACTTAAGATCTAAATTTGAATCAGCTATTATGTTTTAGCACCAGACAGCTTTGTTTTCTGGAAAACAGTAGCTGTTCTACTGCATTTTCATACTTACTTAAAAAAGCTACTAGGAAAAATATCAGGCTTGAAATTCAGAAGCAAAATGTTATTTCTATCTCTCAGTATCCAAGACTACTCCTTTGGAATATCGCTGTTAACTCCCATCACTCTCTTGTCACCTGAGATCTAGGGGCAAACTGAAAGCTTCAGACAAGGTTTTAGGTGGGTCAAGTTCCTTTCAGTATTTCTGCTCAACAGGAATGTGTTTATGACCTTTCACTATTGAACTAAATGTCAAAACATGTCGTGGTTTAAGCCCCTCACACAGTTCGCTCACTCACTCCCCTTTCTTTCTTCTCCCAGTCCAGGGGGGATGGGGAGGAAAATCAAAAGAATGCAACTCCCACAGGTTGAGATCAGAACAGTTCAGTAACTAAGGTATAACACAAATCACTACTGCTACCACCAATAATAATGATGACAAAAGAAATACAAGGAAAGAGAATACAACTGCTCACCACCCGATACCAAGCCCGACCACGCAGAGAGACCCCAACCCTTCCAGGTCTCTGCCCTCTGTTTTTCCATCCTGGGCATGACGTGCTGTGGTATGGAATACCTCTTTGGCTAGTTTGGGTCAGGTGTCCTGTTTCTGCTTCCTCCCGGCTTCCCCTCCTCCCTGGCAGTGCATGAGGCTCAGAAACTCATTGGTCAGACCAAAACGTTACCAAGCAGTAACTAAAAACACTGGTGTTATCAGTGCCGTTCCCAGGCCAAAAGTCAAAAACACAGTGCTGCGCCAGCTACTAAGAAGGAGAAAAATTGATCTGTGGACAGGGCACTAGGTACACAGATCAAAGGCTGATATTCAAATGTCTGTCACTAGCTGGACAAGCTACTTGGTTTCCTTTGCACAAATATCTTAATGCTGTTGTTTTTCATTAGTTTTCCTGTGCTGCTCAGTACCTGTCATGTAAAAGCTGAATTGATTGACACATACAAAATTCACAGTAAATTCTCTAGGAGAGGAAGGAAAGAAAGGCATAAGTAGAATAAGTGGCAAAGGTCAAGAAATAGAGATGAAAATTATCTATCACCAATTATGAATTATATAAAAGATCTCAAACTGACTTTGGTTTCTTGTCATGAAATTACTTCTTGCCTGGTTAGATTAAGCCCATACTTAAAATTGCATTTCTAAAAACAGTAAAAAAATTCAAATCAAAACTTAGCTTGCCTCCAGAAAGTTCAATTTTCCTAATTTACAGCAATAATTTTTAAACACTTTGACTGCCACAGTTGTTTATTTTAATGATTATTCTTAAATACTTTTAATGGTCTTCTAATGTTCATATTCCTTGTAGTGTCTCCCCTAGAATAACATTTTTAAACAAATAGAAAAATGTAAGATCACAGAGGCATGGATTTGTTACTGAGTATTTTTCTTCTTTCTGCAAACCTAATACATAATATTTAATATTGGCTGTACTCAAATGGAAAACCAGCGTCAATATGAGTAAAAGCCATGTTGTATGATTGTATGCTTCAGCACTGGTATAACTCCGAAACCTCTTCCATGAAGACCTGGTGATTTATGCAGGCACCACAGTGGGACCTTGTTGGTTTCTCAGAAAAGGCAAGACACTCCCCGCTACCATGCTCCACTGCCACGGAGCTGAGTGCCATAGAATGAAGTTGGCTGAGCAACAGATTATTAGGAAAGCAAATCAGAAATGTAATAAGCTGCATACATGCCAACATTCCCAGGCAATTGGAGCACTTCTGTGAGGAGTGGCAGAAGGAGTTGGACTTTTTCAGCCTGCAGAGGAGAAGGCTTCAGAGGGATCTAACAGCAGCCTTAAAGTAACTGTGAAGAGGTTCAAGAAGATAAAGCCAGGCTCTCTGCTCAGGTTGGACAGAGCCTGGGGTGGCATGGTTTAGTGGGAGGTGTCCCTGCCCATGGCAGCGGGGGTTGGAGCTAGATGATCTTAAGGTCCTTTCCAACCCTAACTATTCTATGATTCTATGTTACAGATGAATCACCACAAAGAAAATAAACCCAAACATGATTGCGTTGGACTATGAGAATTGTCATATTCGAGTAGTGGTGGAAATAATGGATTAAATTCTAAAGGCACAGTCCAGCATTTATTTGCAATGAGAACATGAACTCTAAAATAATTAGAGGAGAAGTCTGTTGCTAGCATTAGTCTTGATTTAATTTAAGAGCACTACAATTTTAGCAAAGTATTATATATTTAGAGATGTGTCACTTTATCAATATCAAAACCAGAAATTATTATGAATTTATTAGGAAAGCTACCATTTTAAGAAATGATTATGTATAAAAACATGCAGTGCAAATGACTACTGTTCCTATTCAAGATAATTTTCCTTGAGGCCACAAATTACAGTACTGTGCAGTTAGAGCTGTAAATATGCATCATGTCTAGATACCAGCCATATTTTCAGCTGATTCCTGCACTGAATGAAAATGTAAGCTTGTCTTTACTAGTGGCATACTACTGAAATAAGCACAAAATTGTACTTTTGGACATATTTATTAAATGCATCTAACGTACACAGATATAGAAATATTGCAGTGTAAGGTGAAACTCATTACAGCTCATCAAACTTTGCCCTTATCAGGTATTTTAAGTATGCTTCCTCTTGCAAATTTAACTAATTCATTATTTAAAACACTGGAGAGAAAAGGAAATTTAAAATGTTCTTTGTTTCTCCTTTAAGCCTTGCTTAAAATTTAAATAAAAGAAACTGTTTTATCCTGGATATCAAATATTACATAATTAATAATCACTTTGGGTGCAGAAGAATAAAAGTAGGTTTGGAAGGACAAATAAATATGCTGGTCAGCATTTTTAACATGTCAGACTATTTAGGGAAGGATATATAAATAAAAGTAGAGAGCGGTTAAGCCTTTGAAAGTCTATAGTGCTATCTTAATTTCTGTAGATAGCTAATGCTTAGTATGAAGTTATTTCTTAGTAGTTCACTTTTTTTAGTGCTTAAATCAAAAATCACGTACCAAAAATCACATAGGCTTTGTAACTTACATAGCAAGAGTAAATTAGAAAAAAAAAAATTTAATAAACTAAAAAAGCAAAAATCACATAGGCTTTGTAACTTACATAACAAGAGTAAATTAGAAAAAAAAATTAATAAAGTAAAACAGAAAAATATGGCAGCTAATGATTCTAATAATAAGCTTAGTAACTGATTTTGATGATTTTAAAATAGTGGTTTTATCAAACCACTCAATTGTAGCACTATTTAGAAATCAGACTTTTTATTGTAATTTCTATGCATATCAGAATTTGTGTTTCTTTTTTTTTTTTTCACCTTAGTCTTTCATGTCACAATTGTTCCTCCAATTAAAATTCATTAGTCATAGTCATGTTGGCAAAATCATAGCAGTGTTTATTCGCCATGAGTTAGGGTTAGGCAGTGTGACTATCTCTTACAGAATTATTAGCAAACGTTAGAGCAAGCCATGTATGTCTTTCAGACTAGGAAAAACTGGGCCCGTCACAGATTTTGTTCATGCTTCAGAAGCCAATTTTCTTTCTCTTGTCAAACAATTGTGTTGGTACATTTACAATTCCTACATCTCGTAAAGATCAGGTAAATAATTCATTGCAAGAAGACTGAAAAGTAACTTAGTTGCTGGGACTTCACTTTATACATCTTTTATTTTGTCTTTCTTTAGTAAAGTTAAAGTAAGAGTTAAATTAGCTGAAAATGAACAGGCATCCTCTTTTTTGATTGGGTTGTTTTGTTCTGGTTTTAATAAGCTTGCTTATTTAGGATGCTTTCTTATTTAGGATATAAATGCAAACAGACTTGCATAATGAAAACATTGTCATTTTGAAAAATGGGAATAATCTAGTGTTAGTGAATATATATGTTATGTAAATAGTTAAATCAATAACTTAAAAGTGAAGTTTTAAAGCAGCAACTTGGAAACGACCCTTAAATTTGCATAAAAGACTGCATAAATAATGTTAAGAACTCAATATGGTTTAGAGCAATTTCAAATATGATTTCACAGATGCTTACGTTTTTACGTTCACATTTATTTCACAAGGTTAAATGAACTGCTGTTAGCACTAATAAAATGAAGTTTGTGATGTAAAGTTTTCTGTAGAGGCAGAGAAGCCAAAATTTTTCAGGGGAAAAAAAATCTCAAAGTCAAACCTGAGGTTTTTTTCTGGAGTACATCTCCCATTATTTGCCAGTGATAAGGGGTGCTATGATACGCTTATGCTGTTTGGCCTTAATGGAAAAATTATTGCACCACAAGAAAAACAGTCTGGCAGAAGAACTTAGAATGCACAGAACGAAGGGAGAGTTCTAAATTTCCTGTTGTATGCTTGTTTCCAAGCAGGATATCTTGTCTTTCCTGTAAATTAAAAACTGTAATGCCCCCTCCAAATGACCTGATTTCATAATATCTTCAAAAATGAAATTACTTCCATTCAAATTCTGCTCAGGATGTGGAAAAGTACCTGGAGTATATATCTGTATGGTAGAAATTCTACTAAACCTACACGTGCGAAGTACAGGCTTGAAGATTTACTGTGTTCATAATTCAGATCCTTGTTGTGTGTGATGAACAAAAAGGTTGTAGTTTCTATTTGCCAGATGTTTAGTTGCCATTTTCCAGTAAAGTAACATTGACTAAGGCTTAAGGAAATGATTAATTCTTCATTTACAGTGTTAGAGAAGGGAAAATATGCAAATTGTCTTAAATAATACTTTCCTACCACACACACAGAGTTAATTGAATAAAGACAAGCTAGTGTGCATATATAGTGCTTGGTATGTATACAGGAGATTTAAAAAAAATCAGTTTTTAACCCCGTGTATAGCTGGTGAAGCCCACTCTTCTTATATTTACTGTGCTGTGTATTGTAAAAGGGAAGGGTATGCACAAGGAATGACTATAATGTTATTTATTACATTCTTTAGAGGACAAGCAAAAGATGATTTGGATGAACTCAAAGCTACTATTTATTTTAATCTGTCAACAATTAATAGTAATATATAATTATCATAAATAAATGGAAAGAAGTACATGACTAGGTGTCGTGGGTTCAGCAGTAGCAGTCATTTTTCTCCTTCTTAGTAGCTTTCTAATTCTTAGTAGCTTTCTAATTCTTTCTAATTTTATAATTCATTTTTATGAGAATTTTTTTGGAAGTAAGTCATTATTGCACATTCCTGGTTTATGTGGAAACCTAACCTGCCATTAGAACAGTTTTTAAGAGGTGTCTAAGAGTTACTTGTGGGTATGAATTAGTTGTCCCCATTTTTGCCCTTTTACCATCTTTTTTTCCCCATTTTAACACTTGTTTTCATGGCACTGATAAATAGGCAGAGAATTCAGGAAATCTTGGAAAAAAACTAAAATATTGAAGTATTTAATAAGTAGTTTGGGTGTGTCTGTGATGTAATAGAAAACATTTACATGTGGCCTAGTAATGTAATTTGTCTCAAATGTGTTTTCTTTTTTCTGTCCTTGGCACATTTCCCAGAAAATTTTCTTTTTCCATGTTTCTTTTTCCACTGTCTCTCAGTTTTATATTTAAACAAATATAAAATATTTTAAGAAAACCTGTCTCCTCTATTAATCTTTGATTTACTGTCACTTTAGATATTTCCCAGTTCTTGGACTTATGCTGCCAATTTTCTTCTCTCTTCATGAAGAATATTTTGCAGTTCTTGAAACTGAGTTCAGGAGTACAGAGCAGTAACAGTAAACTATCAATTAAGTTTTTCTGTTTTCTTTCTTTAACAGATGGAGTCTACAGGTCACAGGATGCAGTTAGTTGGATGGAATAGCCTTGCCTATGTAAATCACAAAGGATAAAATGTTACTTTCTTTTTTTTTACTAGAATATGTAGTTAACTCATCAGTATATACTGATCCTATCTTGAGTGCCCAACCTACTTTCTCGCAGTCATTTTTCTGTTATTTTGCTCTGTAAACAAGTCACTGACATTTCATATTTGTCAAAATGCTCTATCTTAACTCAGACAGATACCCTTCAATTTTATTTTCTGACATACAAAGTTTATCTCAGTGGGTTCAGAAAATCCTTGTCACAGAAATAATGGGTGTGTCCCAAGAAAGCACAGCAACTGTGTTAGTCAACATGAGCACAAAACAAATCAAGTGCAGTTGAGAAACTGAGAGTCATAAATATGTTGTGTACAAACATGTTGGTAAAATATTAGATTTGACCAGCTGTAGTAGAATATACATGTAACTAATTTTGCTTCAAGTACTGGAATCAGTGGAGCTCTTCCACACTATCTGACACCTCAGGACAATCAAGCTGACCTTGACCTTAAATTATTAACTTCTCTTTCTTTTTTATTTTATTGCCTTTGTTCCAGTAAAATACAGGTGAGGGTTTGAGTATCATGATAGAAAGTTCTGGGACAACTGCCCAGTATGCATTTCCTTTAGAGTTTTGATCCTTAACTTTTATTTTTAAACTAAATTAGGAAATAAAGCAATTTTGCTGTTAATGTAGAAGCTCATAGCCCATATCTCCTTGAAACACAATGATCTCTGTTTCCAAAGCGCATATTCAGTCATAACATAGCTGAAATGCAACAATATGATTTGCAGACTGCAAACACCTATAGATGCCACAATGCTGGTGCGTTACACATTTGATCATCATGCTATGGCAGTTCATTTACGTACACAGCTTTTAAAAACACTAGTAACTTTTTTGCTTTCTGTTGATGCCTTCCAGTGTACATGGATTTTAATAGGCTTTAAAATCTACCTTGAAGGCTGTTGCAATGCTTAGCCAGTAATGAAATAATTCACATCAGTCATGCTTACCATTTAAAGTGTTTTCTAACTTCTAACAGCAAAAAGCCTTGTTAGAAGCAAACATGCCACAAAAGAAGCCTTCTGCTGAATGAAAGTGTTTGCATTGTTGGGCCTCTCTAATTAATAATCAATTCAGCAGATGTTCACATTTCTCTTTTTTGATTTTTCTTTCTTTCTTTTTTTTTTCAGTAGAACATAGGCAGGAAAAATATACTTTATGGTTTTTTGAGACTATGTGAAGCACCCCTTTTCAGTTTTACGCAGTTTAATTAGTCAGGAATTTAACACTCAACACCTGACCATTAGTGTATGTAATACTACCACCATAGAACTAGAAGATTTGCATTTATGCTATCTGAATTAATACCCTGTGAAATATCTAACTACTATACAGGAGACAGTATTTTATGCCATGAGTTGTTTAGTACTGCTTAATTAAGATACTAATGCATAATCTCATATTAAAGGTGTTAAACAAGTTTGATAGCTATATAATCCTGAGAATTTCCATAGTAAATTATTTTACATTGAGTTCTATTTGGACTGCATGCTGAACCTTACAACTCAGATGATTAGAAATACCTGTAGTTGAGGTATGTCTGTGTAATATCTATGCAAAATATTTTTATATAGGAGATGGTATCTTTCATTAGAAAAAACTTGGAGGAGGAAGGCAGAGATAGTAAAGGATTTGCGGGTACACAAGTTGGATATTAAAAAAGGTAGCTAAAAAGTAGTGTTACATTCCTACGCTATCATAGTAGTAGGTCAAACTATTGATATATTTATGAAATTTTCAAGTTTTGCAATGGTGAAGTGCTTGTCAGAAGACAAAAATGCACAGCAATCAATACTAATACCTGTTGTAATTATATTAAAATTAAAAAAAAAAAAAAAAAACAAAAAAAAACCAGATTATTTATTTTACTTAATACGTTACAGAGATACCAATGTGTTTGCATGCCTGGATGGGAAGGAGTATTCTGTGAAAATGAATCAAATGAATGTTATTCAGAACCTTGTAAAAACAACGGCACCTGCATGGATCTTTTCAACAGCTATCGGTAAGCGTTGCATCTTCTCCCTATATGATTATGTTTCAGGAATGACAGACTTATGCAACCAGGAATAATTTTATTGCTCAGCTTGGGAGTGGAATGTTATTACACAAATGAGCAAACAACTTATGTCATAAACTGCTTTACTTTGTGTTTATTTAAAGTCAGCAGACATAATTAATTGTAGATGGAAAATTAAAAAAATGCATCCATTCAAAACACTTAGTAAGAAATCTAACCTGAAGCTGTAATATGTCAAAGAATATATAGGATCTTTTTCTGTTATGTATGTCTGTAAGCACAGGAGATACTTTAAAAGCAGCAGGAGTGGAGGGTTGTACAATCTTAGGCAATGAGATTGTATCATTGCTGCCACCTTGTGGTTTAAAAGGTAGGAAAAGAGAAATTCAAAATTTACAGGCACACGGGAAGAAAGCATGAAGATTTGACACCACAATATTCATAACTTAAACCCCAGTCTTTTATTTCATGCATGCATTTATGGTTTAAAAATTCTTCTTTTTTTACTTTTACGAAGCTAAGGACTCCATAAACCATTGCTAAATCAGCTTCTGTTATTTGTATCCAGGGTTTGCCTGTATTTAGATGTCAGGACTAGCTAAAGCAGTCCTATATCGGAATGTAAACCCTTACTAGATACTGATATAGCTGCAGAAAGAACACAGTGTTATAACTGTACACAGTACAGAGACTAGTTGTTGTGTCATGATTATATTCCTAGTAATATAGACAATTGTCGGAAAGAAAATCTACCACAGTTGCAAACAGACACGATTCCTCAAATAGTAAAACATAAATTCAGCTAGTTAAAGAATGCATATAAAATATATTTTTTTGCATTATTCTATGTTCAGGATTTAACTGAAATACTTTGAGTCATCCTAGGACTGCATAGGTATATGTCTTATTTTGGCAAATTATTTTCAGAAATATTTTCAACCAATAAGAGAAGAAGCTTATTGAGGCTGAGAAAATCTGCTAAAACATTTTAAGTTGATTTTTCTTTTGGGGGGAGATTTAAGTGAGTTGGGACATACTTTTTTTTTTTTTTTGGTAGTAATTTTTGTGAAGTTTGTAGGTTTTTTTGTATTCTACTGACAAAAATAATTTTATAAAATTGTGTACTGTTTATGTGTGATAAGCTGGTTGAATTCTTACATGTTAAAGTGGATTATATAGGCAAATGTACAGTTTCACCACCCTCAAGGACAGTTCTATGTGCAAGGATATTTTGCAACCATGTATCATTACCTGCCATTATATTATACCTATTTTTTTCAGCCTCTGGTGCATTATATGCATCTCAGAACGTAACACAGCTTCTCCTGTCTTTATTCATACCTAGGCCAACTATGTATGAGCAAATCCAAGGACTTCTTATTGTTTGATGAGAAAAAAGTTGCTCATAAAGTACTTTTTCTGGCTTTGGGAAATACTGAATTGTTACAGAAAATGTTTACAAGGGAATTGATTTGAGCTGCAACCACCACAAGTCTAAGACTTGGCAACAACAAGGAAGATGAGTCTAGATCCATGGTTTTGTTGTATAAAGCAATTTAATTTCAATCATTACAGTTGTCCTAGTTTATACTCTCAGATATTAAAAGGCATTCTGTTTTTTTTTTTTTTTTCACAATTACTTAATGTAAAAAAAGTGTGATTTCTATTACATTTTTTAACACTTTTCTCTTTAAAGCTATAATGACAAAGCCAAGTGTTCATCTCATGGTACCTAGGCAGTGGCAGTGACTAGTACCTGATCCTGAGGATATCCAGCCATATCTCTAAAATTTAGTCTTTAAAACAGGACAACTGGATTCTAACTGCTTGATAGAAAAAGATCATTGGCATTCTTGAGCTGTGCCTAGGTATTGTGTTGGACAAGCACTAGTTGCTCTGACCAAAGTTAGATCAGGAACTGCTTTGGAATTGCAACAGTGATAGACAGCGCAGCTGCCTTCCTGGACAAGTTCTGGCACTGTATATTTTCCTGGTGTAATTTTAGTTGCTGGGCATGATATTCAGAATTTTCTGAAGCTCTTTGAAGTTGGCCACACCATTACTAGTACTTGATATTACTTCTAATTTAAATTGATGTAAAGGATAGATAACATAGCTTTCTCTTATGCCTTTGATAACACTCATTTGTTTACTTTCTTTTCAGCATTTACAAATCCACCTGCAAACTTTTTGAAAAATTAAGTAATTTAGTGTGCAACAGCATAAACAATAGATTTTTGTATAGGAAAAGATGGAAAAGAATATAGTACAAAAGGAAATATTTTTGTAGCAAGTTTCAGGTCTGTAATACTGAGAATAATAGTACAAACCATAAAATCATAGAATACTGAGAGTTGGAAAGGACCTTAAGATCATCTAGTTCCAACCGCCCATAACTGCTAACTAAAAAATCCTCTTTTATATTCATTTATTTATATGGTCCTATTCATTTTTTAACTTTGATCTGCAAACTTGCTGCCAAACTTGAAGGATAAGCAAGTATGCCATAAATGAATGCTTTTCTGTATGGATCCCATTATAGGAAAATAAATCACACACTGATGGGTGATGGGCGGGGGGGGGGGGGAATAAAGCATTCTCAATTGTGTGCTTTTATTTTAAGGAATAAGAACAAGAAATTCAGAATAAGATACTGAATCAAGAGTTAATCTTGAATTGTTAAATATGGATAATTTCCTATGTCATTCCTGTTTACTTTTGTTAAGGCTGATAAACTAAAGAATCTGTTTTTCTCCTTTCTCATTTCTCAATTTGGTGCATGGCACAGCAAAATCAGTAATTTAGAACAGTTTCATGCATATATTCCTAGTACCCTTTGAACCTCACTCTAATTCTCACGACAGCATAATCTCTCAAATTATGTCTCTGAACATTTGCAGACAGATGCATCTATATGCTAAATTCCCTATTTCTTCTCTATCCTATTGTATCATTTCTCCTGATACTTTTGTGTACTTTTGCCGTAATAACATCAAGCCCTAATTAAAGCCCTTGTGTCTCCTTTGCTTTTACCAGCTCATAGGGAAAATTTAAGTGAAATCTCTCTTCAAATCTTCTTGCAAAATAGTAGGCAACATAGTTTTATGCATGAACCAGTGCTTCTAATGGTATAGAATAGTTTTGGACTTGGTTGTAATCATTATGACATTAAAAGTTGGAGAATTAACCAAGTGTCTTTCCGAAGTACTCAGTTCTTCCTGTGCATTCACCCTGAATCCCAAAGATTCATGCTATTTGCCATTTTGTCAGTATTTGTTGAGGTGACGTGTTGTTGCTGCTTTTTTTTTTATAACGTATCAATGGACTTCTCTCTACCAATCAAAAAATTGTACTTTCTGAAGTGTATTTCGTTATGCCATCTATTGATCTTGCAGTCTTTATAGCAGGTTTAGTATTTACTTAAGGAAAAGTTATCCTTTGTCAGTGGCTGAATAAGGTACCATTTTACAATCTCCGTGGAAACTAAAGTCCAGTTCTATTTTTATACCTGTAGTTTACCCTTTTTCTGCTTTAATGGTTCTTTTTTAGCATTTTCCTTTTCAAAAAAAGTAAAAAAATTAGAAAACAGTTATCCTTACAGTACCTTGACTCACTGACTGGGACTCATGCTGGCTGTGTCAGTCAGTCTAATAGTGATGATCCTTAGCATCACAGCTCTATGTAAAATCTCGACTCGCTATAACTTTACTATATACATTCTTTTCATTGCAACTTCATTAAATGCAAGTTTATTGTAAATTAATATGTAGATGAATGTATCAGTTAGGAAATGGGTGATCTCTCTGATGGGAATATTTAAAAAGACTGCCAAACTATGCAACTTCAAACTTCAGATTGACTCTTTACTGGATTGCTAATACTCATTAACATTACACATTGCCAAAGGTTAATTCTTAATCGCTGTTAATCATTATCATTGCATGTATAACACCATTAGTCCTTACCATTATTAACTTTAAAAATAACATTATTTCTATTTATATATGTATATTTATCATGTTTATATAATCTTGCAATATTGTGGAACTGATGCTGTTTAGTTAGCACGGGTAGCTGTGACTGCTGATGGCTCTTAGTTGCTGACGTCAAGGTAGAGAGTCCCTAGAGTTCTTCAGTGACAGAAGCAGGAACCACAGTGGCCTGTCTTCTTTCCCTGACTTTCCTCACTGGTCATCAATGTTTTATGCTTCATGCGTCCTCCTTAAAAGAAAAACATGATCTTATATGCCCTTGAAATCTTACTTTTTGAATAAAAAAAGGGGACCCCTTCTTGTTTCACTTACTTTTGCAGAGACAGACATCTTTCCGGCCTGGTCATTCTTATCCTTTAGATTTTAATGCTGGCACATGTTTTCTTACGCAGCTATATCACAGGTCTCCAATTGCCTTTTCACAATTACATATAATATTTAAATATTTAAGAAAAGTTGTGTTACAAAATTCTGCAAGTGGTGTTACAGTATTATGAAATATTCATTTTTTCTAGTTATGCTATTTTAGCATGCTTATGTCTGTAATACGTATTAGGTAGGGTTCCTCTAGCCTGCTTCTAAGCACCTGTTTTTTTGGGTACAGTGGTCCTCTTCTTTAGCTGCATATGATACAGATCTGATTTTTGTCTAACATTATGACTGTTTACACATGGGTACTTAGTAAAAAATTGTAGCTGGTTTTGTAATCTTGTATATGACTCTAATTCTAGGAGCTATCTTTTTCTTTCCAGAGGTGACTCTGAAACACCTCTTTCCCAATAACTTCTGCAAAGACAAATGACAAATGTTGGTAAACGCCAATGTCACCTTTAAATATGAGGCTTAAGTTCCTTAAGCACTTGTCAGAAATTACTGATAACGTGCAAAAATATTGTCTGTTTAAATGCTCTTTAATTAAACTCTTCTGTTGTTTATCCTGTCCTGTAAGAGGCCCTGGTTTTCCTATCTCCCTTTAGACTCTGAGTTGTGTCTAGGGTGAAAGGTCTTTTGAGTCATTTCAGACTGTGTTAGTCTTCCTTAGCAACGCTTCTTCAATTAGTAACTATGCCCCAATCACCTTTCTTTGTCTTTACTTCGATAATTTATGCTAGCTGACAATTTGGGTAACTATACTGTCAGCCAGAGTTAGACTTATTTTATCTCTTTCCTCTTGTTTTCACAGTCAATTCCCAAATACATCTTGCCCTGTAGCTCCCCTTTGCTTCTTAGCATTTGAAGCCACATTTTCTTTTCAGACTAAAAAAATAATTTTTCATTAGTGTAACTGTCATCTACCTGTGCTGAGTTCTTGAAAAAGGGCTCATCTTCTGTCATTAGAATGTATTCAGTGTTAAGCATACCATAATCTTCATTTATATTACTGTTACAGAAAAGAAGCATCCAGTTTTGCTCTTTTTTTCCCACATCTGGGGAGGATTTGCACAGTTTCAACTGTGCTTTAGGAAAGCACAATTAAAGTCAGCCTCTCTGTTTTCTCTGAACTATGCAAGAATTGTTCTTTGCTAATTTTATAACCTGGTGATTTGGAAATTAGGGATGAGTGAATATCTGAAAGATCCATGAGTAAAAGCAAGCATATTTATGCAGCATATTTTTAAGATACATTTATTTCTAAATGAATGGCTTTTAAACTATCATGGAATTCAAAAGAAAATTGTGATATAATTATAATTTGAATGTTGAGTTCAGTCTGCCTTCTGTTTTTACTGGCACTCCTTTAAGGTACTTTAAAATACTTTTATACTCTTTCTTGCTTTTTCTCCCCCAGAAGCAATAAACAGCTTTTCCCACAGATGGGGATCAGCTTGGCATTTAATGGTCCCAGATGCCAAACTCTGGAACATTTTTTTTGCAAGCATCTGGCTTCTTAGCTGGCATTTCTTCAGGGTTCTTTGGCCAGCTCTTCCTCTCTTACTGCATAGATGTTTCCCGAAACATTTATCTGTTGTACTTCTGACTTATATTTAGTCCTGACTTGTTGGGTTTTTTTTCATCTTACTACGAAGTTATGTATTCACCTCTTACTGAAAATCATCTTTAAAGGATTCATACGGACAGTCAGGAGATTTACTAATGAATTAGCTAAAGAAATCTGTGACAGCAACAACAAATGTTCCCTTCAAAGATAACAAGTGTTTTATAATTTTGTCTCTGGTAATACGACTAAGAACCAGAAATGTGTAGAATGCTGTTTTTATACTGCAGTGTGTGAATTCAGCTTTAGGATTTTTATTGCCTGAGGCTAACAACAAAATAGCGCTGTTCCATCTCAGTAGCATTTACTTAAAAGTTACTGACATTCTGCACCCTTTAGGGCATATTTTGGACATTATTCAACAGTTTTCTGAAAGTACTATGGCATTTTTATTCAAAATCCCAATGAAACATAGAATTTAAAAGAATGCACAGTAGGTACCTAGAAAATACCTCCTCCAGCCCAAAAAGATTACCAAGTTTTCCTTCCTGAACAGTAGAATTGGTCCTCTTGGTATAATCAATCATTGTGTGACATATTTTAAATAAATGTTTTAGAATATCTTTCTATTACAGACACCCAAAAAGACATGAAGATAATCATCTCATCAACTCACAGGTTAAAGAGAGGGAGTACAAAACAGTTTCTAAAATAATGAGGTACCTGAGGCATAGCTTTGAGAGTGCCTGAAATGTGATACAGAAGTTATCCAAATTTATCAGTGCTGTAGGGCAGTTAAACACTTTCAGTGTAAATAACGTTAAGTATATAAGCACAGCTAACAGAGACAGCTAACAGATGAAGCAGTTTGCACATCAGTTTCTGGGCTGATTTTCTGGGAACTATTTCTGGGGTCATCAGAGGACTGCTGAGAACTCTTTGAAGATCTTCAGGGTGACTGCTGCTCCTGTGAAGAGATAGCTACAGGAGGCTGTGACTTCTGGCAAGCTGTAGCAGTTTCCCACAAGCTTTGTTGTCAGCTTTTCTTGATTGATCTTGATTGGTGGAAACTTTGAGCTGTTTATTTCCAGCTGACTCCTCATTAGGGACAGTCCAGCATCCTTCCAGCAGCAAATGCTGGAAAGAGTATGCAACCACCAAGCCTAGAGCACAGCCAACACAGGCAGTAGTGTAGAAGGGGGCCAGAAACTGTTGAGGACACTGTGTACTTAGGTAGTAGGTGCTACAAGACACTATTCCTTAGCAGCCAGAGGAGCAACTGCCTCAGCATATTAGAGACCTCAAACTGGATTGAGGTCCTCAGGGGGAAGGTAGCTCTGCAGGCACGGTGCAGCAGAAATGTCTAGGGATACTCGCTGAACCTAGGACCAGAGATTCCAGTGTCCTTGCCTGCAGGAAGTACTTGTGTGCTGCAGAAGTAGTAATGCAGCTGAGTAAATGAGCTGCAGGAGGCAGTAATCAGGCTGCACAACTTGAGAGATGATAACCATATTATATTCTCCAAGACTCTACAGATTCAAGAACCTGAACTCTTAACCATAGTAAAAGAGGACCAGCAAAAGTCTGTGCTTAGGAGGCTTGTAAGTGGAGACTCCAGTGGTGATGAAGGCTGGAAGACTGTGATTTGGACAGCACAATGAGGGCTCCTGTCCTACATGCAGGAGCCTCTGCAACTACAGACTTGATTCAGTGAGCTGGTAGCAAAGGGACCAGAAGCTCTGTCCAGCTGGTTCAGCTGAACCTGAGCCATGAGGCAGCGCTGAGAGGCAAGGAGTGAGGGTACTAGGAGACTCCCTGCTGCAGGATCTTGATAGGATGTATCATGAGTCCTGAGGGAACTGGCTGATGTCCTTGCAAAACCACTCTTGATTATCTTTAAAAGGTCTTGGTGACAGGAAGAGGTTCATGAGGATTCGAGGAAAGACAGAAACTGAAAATATGTCTGAGAATGGAAGGGAAAAGTGCAGAAAAAAGAAGGGTGGAAATACAAAAGATTGCTGATATCTTCATGAAAGGCAAGAAGGAGGATCTGTGAAGTTGTGGATCAGTCAGACACACTCTTGTGTGGGAAGGTGATGGAGCAAATAATCCTTGAAACCATTTCCACATATGTGATGGAAAAGAAGCTGATGCAGAGCATAGGTTTCTGAAAATAAAATTATGCTTGCTGATAGCATTCAATGAGATGACTGGCTTGACAAATAATGGAGAGCTGTGGGTGTTGTTTATCTTGACTTTAGACACTATTATAGATGAAACTGACTGCACTGCCAGGCACAAAGACCAGATGGTCAGTCAGTGGTGATGTTCCCACAAGATAAATAAGGCAGAAAGAGCTGGGACTATTTAGCCTGGATCAGGGAAGGCTGAGCAAGATTAAAGAGTCTAATACTGGGAAAGGGGGCAGTGAGATAGGAAGAAGGCACAGGTGAAAAAGGCACAGGTAAAGAAGACAGCCAGACTCTTCTCAGAGGTGCCGAGTCAAAGGACAAGAGGCAACAGGCACAAACTGAGATACATGAAAGTCCATTTAAATGTGAGAATTTTATTTATTTTTTTTTTTTACTGTTAGGGTGATTGAACCCTAGAACAGGTTGCTCAGAAAGATTGTGGAGTATCATCCTTGGTGACAGCCAAAACACAACTGGACAAAGTGCTGGACAGCCTGCTGTAGTTGAGCTGCTGCAAGCAGAGGCATTGAAAAGAGGTCACTTCCAACCTCAGTGATGTTTTGCCTTTCTATTTATTTCTGTAACCATCAGATTTTTTTTTTTCTGTTTATATGCATAGATTCCTCAAAGTCTGGGTCTAAGTAGGTGATATTGACAGTATAATTGAGGAAAAGCGTACACGAACATATGCAGCAGTTACTCTGCACTTCAAATCTTTTAGTTTTGGACTACTCTTATGTTTAATGTATATAAAATACATACAATTTTGTATTTGCAGTTTTTCAGTTCGGTTGTATAT
Organism: Ara ararauna; assembly: GCA_028858755.1. Taxonomy (NCBI): domain Eukaryota; kingdom Metazoa; phylum Chordata; class Aves; order Psittaciformes; family Psittacidae; genus Ara; species Ara ararauna. Next base: position 42,670,837 of record CM054379.1, on the reverse strand, counting down.
TTTGGGATTCTGACATTTTTAAATAGCAAGTTTCATATATGCCCAAAACCTAAGATATTTATTATCCATATAATTGTTATAGTTAGGAGTAATAAAATAGAAGTGGACTATATACATGAAATTGGTGGTATTAATTCAACAGTGTCTGGTCATGGGATTTGTATGGAACCATTTAAAAGACAAATATGAAGGAAAGGGCTAAAAAAGAAAGAAAGATTAAGCTGTGCTTCTGTTGCGTTTAATTTCTCCTTTGGTGGCTGAAGTGAGAACGCAATAAAAAAACCTGTGAATGTAAGCTTCCACTTCATTTGGCATAATTTGTAACAGATTTGATAGAGAAATAGTGAGTCGTATCAATTCTTATTCCTGCACTGATGGGATGTGGAGAATGAGCAAACTGAGTGCCCTTTCCTGTTTGAGGAGAAGCCTTAGGTACCTCTTATCTTTCCTCAGACCTAAGCTCCCTGACTTTAAGGTCACTGCTGAAGAGAAAATGTACAGAAAAGTGGACACATGCAACTGGAAAGATACTAGGAGTGAGAGCCAAAAGAGAAATCTGCAAGGACCAGTTTTAAAACTGTACAAGCACACACTGAGCAGTATGAAGTGTGTATGAACAGGTGAATTCAGTACTCTGGTGTATGTAAAAGATACAACATTAATTTGCATCTAAGGATGAAGAAAGATTAAAAATAGTACTAGTAAAATATTTTTGCAGAGATGGAAAAACTGACACTGCAGGAGTTAGAAAACTGTATGCAGTTGCTTTTTAAAAATTGTATTTTTCAACAAATTAATTCAGAATTTGGTAAAAGCATTGAGGTGAAGGTAGCAGAAGTTTGGAGAAACAGTTGGGACCATCTCAGAATATTCTTGTTGGGGTCTGAATATAAGGTGGTGCATTGGAAGGCAGGTATATGAGGCAAAGTGCTGAATGAAAGAGTGAATTAATCTTAAGGAGAAGTGTGAGAGAGAGAGAAAGCTGGTGCTCATGATGAGATTTGGTCTAATAAATAAAAATGATAGAAGAAAACATGCCTTATTGCTTTCAATGCAAATGAAAACAGGTGGCATTGTTTGATTTTTTTTTTTTTTTATTTATTTTACCATAACCTATTTTGGTAACCTTAAAGTGAGTATATAACTTCTAATATTTGGCATTTTTCTGCCTGTCAGAATCTGATGGAAGTTCCCATCATGCTATATAGTAATGATATTAAAATTGAAATTCAGCAGCGTGTCTTCTGTAGCTACAGTTCTGGGCAATAACAAAAATGCTGCCACCACTAAGTATTTTTTGCAGGGGGTGTGTGTGTAAGAATTAAAGCTACGATGGATAGGAGTAAGATAGACAATGAAGAGAAGAATAGCTGAAAAGGTTTTAAAGACAGACTTCATTAACTCATTATTTCAAATCCAAATCTTTTACAGTGTGTCTGTTGCTGATGATTCATAATAGACTCAATTTTCTTGTTCTTTTTCCTGTCGTTTAACAGTTCCCTAAAAGCATATTCCCTTTTTTAATTCTGGAAATCTTAGTAAAATCAGAGATTTAAACAAACAAACAAAAAATGGAGCTGACACTTTAAGAATGGCTCATTAGAAATGAATGGGAAAACCATCCATCATTGTTAGCTACAGATTAGGTATTTCATGCATCAGCAGTGTCTAATAGATGCACAAAGGAACAAAATTTAGAAAGGATTATGGGCATTGCTGCTGATGTTATATCCTGATGAACCATGGAGAATGGGTAATAAACAGTTTCACATAAAGGGACAGGACATTCTCTTTACTATAAAATCTGTAATTTTTTTCTCACTTGATGTAAAAAATCATTAGCAAAACCTACGTTTCAATTGTTTAAACAGATTTCATCGGTTTCATAAATTTTACCTATCCTCTTAGAGCAATTCTAAAGTGGTTCAGGGTCAAAATTTTTGTAAATTAATTGTCTCAGTTTTAATGCCAAAATGTTGTGTGTGTGTATTTCGCACTAAAATGACATTCTGGCCAAAACAAAAGCAAAGTTTCATCTTCAGTTTGAGGCATTTTCTTTTGGAACAAACAATAACAGTCACAATTCGCCTATGAACAACCTGCAGGCAGCATTTTCTCTGTTTTGGGAGATGATAGGGAGAAAATTAATCCTGACTATGTATTTAGTTGTAGTGTAGGTGATTACATTCTGGTTATGTCAAGCAGTTCAGTAGTGAAATACTATCTATCTCATCAGTAGTGCTCACATACTTTAGATGAGTAGATTATATTATCATTGTTAGGTTACTGGGGTGATGAAGATAACATATGAAGAAGAATTCTGCAAGACTATTAACAGAATAGAGTAAAATCTAGTATTTGTGAAACTGGCAGAGTATGGCCTATAGCTAAAGGAATGAAAATAGAGTTCTGTTTTGTTTTGCTCTTCCATGTAAGACATGTTAAAAGAAATTAATATAAGACTTTTTTAAAAAATATATATCTTTTTAAAAGATTGTGCTAGCAACTACAAAATTGATTTTGAGGAAGAGCAGAATTTTATGTTTAGAAAAGGTTTCAAAAAGTATGAGTTATTCAGCTGAAGCAGACACATTTTTGAAATGATTGCTTATATATGAAATATATGTACAAATATACAAATTACATGGAATTCTTCTAGCGTTGTAAACTGTATACAATACATAATTAGAAAATCAACATAGTTTTCCCCATCACTTTTTTCTTGGGTAATGGAATTTTAGTTAATAGTATTTCTAAGTATGTCTGGGATTTAAACTGTTGTGTTCTGTTAGATAAATAAAAGTATTATAGGGAAGTTTATTTAGACTGCTATTACAGCTAATACACTGTTAGTGGTCTTCTATAAAGCAGTGCTCTCTCTTCAGCAGTAGCAAGCAGACTGCATAATGCAGGATCTATGATTATCATATTTGCTTCCATCAAAAGCCAGTTTGGATGTGTAAAAAAAAAAATCTATCATAGTTATAATAGGAAGCCTTTATCTTTTAAAGGTCACAAATAGAGAAAAGGGAGCACAAATGTGGAAGTCGCATCCTTCTATGAGCATCTGTAAGTATTCTTATATATGTCTCTTAGGCTCATTCATTCCCTAATGGGAAGGGGCAGTCATAAAATTTTCATAGGTTTGGTCTATTGAAGTTACCCAGTGAGATAGCCATAGTAGGAAGTCTGATTGTTCATATTATAGTATCAAGGGTAGATAAAACCATAAGTGACTCTTGGAGACCAATTGAAAATAATTTTTTGTTGTTGGCTTTTATAGCTTTATATCAGAACAATAATCTTTCTAAGGACAAAGCTATTTTTGAAATGCTGGATGCAAAGACATGACAAGTTGAATTTTGTTTTGTAACAGTCTGTAGTAGGGAAATACCTACCTCATCTTGTGACTGCAGTGTTTGAGCAGCGTACACACACACATATATATACAAGCTTCTCAGGAAAGTGATGGAATCACTGTCCCTGGAAATGTTCAGAAAACATGTAGATGAGGCCATTAGTGGCATAGTTTAGTGGTGAACTTGGCAATCCTGAGGTAACAGTTTGACTTGATGATCTTAAAGGCCTTTTCCAACCTAGCTGATTCTATGATTCTGGTTTTTTGTTGGGGTTTTTTGTGGGTTTTGTTTTTTTTTTTTTTTTTAATAACATTGAGAAATACTTTCTGAGTTGAACTTAAAAATGGTTACTTTTGCTCTTTTCCTATTGTTTATATGCTTGGAAGTTGTGGCACTTCTTTAGAAGTATTTCATAAGCTTAATGAAATAATTCTTCCTAGGCAAACTTAAGCAAGGCCTGTGTAAGATAATCTTTGGTAAACTTATTTGTGAAATGTTACAGCCTCAGTTATTTGTGGGAAGTTGCAATCTTCTTATATTTTCAGATGACTTCTAAGACATTATTATTTAGTATATTAAATCATTAATGAAGATCAGTTTGCACAAAACAGTTTTTCTTTTCTTTCTATTACTCTAATAACAAATTTGAACCCAGAGGCATCCTTGCTTCTTAACTTTTTCTAAAATGCTTTCTGAACTGCCAGTATTGATGAAAACACGCTCTGTAGCCTTTCCAAAAGTTTTACTTCGTACTGGCTGCTTTGATATTCTGAGTTTATAATGTTAAAATTTATATTTATTTATATATTTATATTTATTTATTCAAAATTTCAAATTAGCATTGTGAGAGTTGTTCACATGCTAAATGATTCACCAGATAAACTGATATAATTGGCTGCTGCTACTGTAGGTAAAGAGCAAGTGACAATCCCAAAAGTAGCTTAAAAAATAGGCATAGAACATTGGGGGGAAATGCTGATAAAGATATCTTCTTAAATTACAAACGTGTTTGCAGAATTCGGAAACAGTCAAAACATGAGGGAGAGAAATGTTTCTTTGTCATTATGTGTAGGTTATTTGCATAAACTTCTGAATGGGTGTGTATTGAGTTCATTTATTTTTCATGTATATTTTCTGAATGTCAAAGTGATCTATCTTTAGGGTTAGATTCATATTGTTCATTCTTTCAAAAAATTTCAGAGTTGCAGCATGCTATCTACCAGTTCACATTGCTGTACTAATTATTGCTAATAAAGATTAGCAGTTGTAATTACCTCTACTTGGTCTTCTGTTGTTGCCTGTAGTGCAAGGAACAGACCAGGAAAGATCTCCTTTACTCTGCCTGGAGCAGAAGTACCTCCTGTTGTTAGCACTCTATCTGAAGAGTTCATTTTTCTTCTCTATAATCAGTGCCATCTCTGTATGGTAGGTGAAGAACTTTTAGGTCAACTGACAGAACTACTGTTGCATTGCTAAACTCTCCAAATTAACAAATGTCTTTCCTGCAGGGGCTGTTAACTGCTTGTATGTGATAGCTTTTATTTTCTTTACTGCAGGATTCATCTTCCTGTCAGATTTTTGAGCTCAAAGAGGACGTGTCTCAAAACCAGTGTACTAAAACATGGGAAGAGTTACCTGTAACTGTCAGAGAATATCAGAGCAATAGAAACTGAAAAATGGTATTGAGCTTATTTTCATGTCAACTAGGCCCTTTACACTGAAATCTATTTGAAAGGAAGAGATTTCCAGGGGGAAATGGTACCAGGTGCCAGTTTCCATAGGTGCAACAGTAAACTCACTACCAGATTTGTCATTAAGGACTGGTATTAAGATAGAAGAGCACAAGCAAACAGGCAACTAGGGAGACGGAAGCCTTTTGTTCAGGAATTCTTCAAAGATGGAGAGTCTTCCAGATAGAGCTCAGATGTTGAGTAAATCAGTTAACAGATTAACTTTATGTAATATGAGCTTCTTGGACACTGCATAACAACTGATTCCCTCTTTTTCTTGAAAGAATGAAATAATACTTGTCTTTTCTCTGCCAAAGCAAATCGATACCACCCAAGATCCTGCAGGTAGATTCTTTACTTTTTGTTCATCATAGTATTGATTTACTGATGCCGTGTTTTCACAAATGAATGTTTTGCTCTCTGGCAGATGCAATCTCTGGAGAAGAGCTGCATGTTAAAAAGGATGCAAATTAAGTATTTTCCCTCAGATTGCTGGATGGAGTCTTTTGAGTTACCTTGTTGATGTTTTACTGATTGTTGTTGTTGTTCCAGTGCGGGACATAGGACACATAGGCAAAGAACACAGCTCTTGATGCTAGTGACAACAGGCAGTAAGATGAAAAATAATGTGTGTCCTTTCCCCTTGCATTTGGTTAAGAACTGAAGAAAGTATAAAACACATCTACTTAATAGATGGTGTTACTGGTTTAAGAGCAGTTTCACATGTCAGAATGCATGGATAGCCTATATGGGGGTCTGCAGTAATTCAAGAAAAGAACTCCACTACTCAGAAAATCATCTTATGCACTGAATGCAGATTTAGACAGATCTTTCTTTCTTTACATTGCATTGTGTGCTGACTTGCTAAACTGCATTTGGAAATTTTCACATGACTGTGATAACCTTCATATATACCTTGGGGAATTTAGGAGAAGGAAGTTCCTGGTGTGTTAAGGGATTTGGTATTTTTTTATCTTTTTATAATATGTGTTAAAAATCTTGAACATGGTAAGTCGTTATTATCTAGCATGTAGGTATTATCTAGTACCCTAGATAATAACTAAAACTGTAAAACAAAAGTAAAAAAATATTCCATGACATAAAAATTTTGTTTGTTTGTAATTTTTAATTATTTCCTGCTCCATTTAAAATAAAAGTTTCAGGAGGTAAGGCTGACGGGAAAGGTACTTTACCAATTGTTTTCTACATGGTCATGGTCTATGAGTCAGACTGTTGATACCAAATTGCATTGTATTTTCTGGTTCAGGAAAATGGAAAAAGAAGAAAAGCTGCATTAAAAAAATAGGAGTTGAAAGCTGAGAATACTTTTTGTGGGACATAAATTTTTTTTCTGAAAACAGAAATGAGAGCATTGCAGCTGAATTAGAGCATAAAGTAGAAGCTGAAATACAGCTTGCCCTCTGATTGAGTCTGTCGTGTGAGCTCATTGCTTCACAAAGAGAATTAAGGAAGGAATACCTGGAAAACAAGCGAATGCAACTTTGTCTATTTGTTAAACATTTTTTTCTTTGTGTCATGTCCCTGAATACATATAATATTAGGAATAAATTTTAGTCATTACAGATATGAAGAATGTGAGCAGGGGGTTATGGAAGCAAAAATATACAGAATCAAAAAAAAGCATCCTAAAAAATAAGAAAAGGGACAAGCATTACAAGGCTGAAGCAATTTAATTGGAAGGAAATGAAAACTACCTAAGCCCTCTAAAGCTTTTCTATATGCATCGAACACATAAAAACCACACATATCCTTACATATAGTAGCAGAAACGTAATCTTTCTCTTTCCAGAAATGTGCCTTCTGAGTCATTTTTCTTTAGTGAGGTCAATATTCACTTCTGTTTTCAGCTATAAGACATATTTCTAGCTTTCTTCTTCATTTCTATGAGAAATTGATGCAAAATTGTTCATTGGTAGACTACCTTTTTAGTAAAAGAATACAGCTGCCTCTGAAATATCAGGGATTCATAACATGTCAGATTGGAAAAAATAGCATAGTTTAAAAAAAAAGCCAGAACAACCCATTGAATTGGATTTTCAAATTTGACTGGATTATTTAGATTGTTAAATAATAATATTTTCAAATTTGAGGAAAGTGTTTTGGTCTAGATATTTCTTTGTGTATCTGACAGAGAACACTAAATTCATAAGCCTATCTTCTTGACTTCCTTTATAGCCAAGGAAGATAAGTAAATGGATAGAGAAACATGGTGGGATGGCTCCTATGACTGGCGTGTTGGAATGGAAGGTTACAGGCTCTTTAAGAAAGACAGACCTGGTAGGCGGGGAGGGGGAGTTGCTATTTATGTTAGGGATAGGCTGGAGAGTATGGAACTCTGTCTGGGGACAGGTGAGCAGTCGACAGAGAGTTTGTGGGTCAGGCTTAAAGGGAGAACAGCGATGGGAAACATCATTGTGGGGATCTGTTACAGACCGCTTGACAAAGAGGACTCGGTGGATGAAGCACTCTATAGACAAATAGGAAAAACCTCACACTTGCAGGCCCTTGTTGTCATGGGGGACTTCAACCACCCTGATATCTGTTGGAGGGATGGTACGGACTGGCACAAACAATCCAGGAAGTTCCTCGATTGTGCGGAAGACAGTTTCCTTCTGCAAGAAATACAGGAGCCAACAAGGAGAGGTGCCATGCTTGACCTTGTCCTCACCAACACGAAAGGGCTGGTTGGAAATGTGATGATCCAGGGCAGCCTTGATTGCATCGATCATGAGATGGTCGAATTCGAGATCCACAGGACAGTGAGAAGAGTGTGCAGCTAGCTTACTGCCCTGGACTTCAAGAGAGCAGAATTTGGCCTCCTCAGGAACCTGCTCAGTAAGATTCCATGGGATATAGCTTTAGAGGGCAGGGGGCCCCAAGACTCTTGGTTGATATTCAAGGATCACCTGCTGCGAGCTCAGGAGTGATACATCCCTGCTATAAGGAAGCGCTGCAGGAGGGCCAGGAGACCCCCTTGGATGGATAAAGAGCCGCTGAGGAAAATTTGAAGGGAAAATAGAGGCTTATAAAAGGTGGAAGCAAGGACAGGCGGCCTCGGAAGAATACAGGGATGTTGTCCAGAAAGCTAGGGACCAGGTTAGGAAAGTTAAGGCCTGCTTATAATTAAAAATGGCTAGGGATGTTAAAGATAACAGGAAGGAATTCTATAGGTACATTGCAAATAAAAGACAGGCTAGGGAAAAGGTGGGTCCCCTCCAGAAGCTATTGGGAGAACTGGCTAACCTGGATTTGGAGAAGGCTGAGGTTCTTAACGACTTCTTTGCCTCATTCTTCACCGGAGAATGCTCTGATCATACCACCCAAATCTTGGAAGGGAGACGCAGGGACAGTGAGAATGAAGACCGTGGGCCCACTGTAGGAGAGGATATGGTTCGAGACCATCTTAAGAACCTGAACATATACAAGTCCATGGGACCTGATAAAATCTATCCTCGGATCCTGAAGAAGATGACAAATGAAGCTGCTAACCCACTGTCTATCGTATTGGAAAAATCATGGCAGTCAGGTGAAGTTCCCGATGCCTGCAAAAAGGGAAATATAAGCCCCATTTTCAAGAAGGGGAAAATGGATGAGCTGGGGAAATACAGAGCAGTCAGCCTCACCTCTGTGCCCGGCAAAATCTTGGAGCAGATTCTCCTGGAAGGCATGCTGAGGCACATGTAAAACAACAAGGTGCTTGGTGACAGCCAGCATGGCTTCACTAAGGGGAAATCCTGTCTGACCAATCTGGTGGCCTTCTATGATGGGGCTACGGAACTGATGGACAAGGGTAGAGCAGTTGATGTCATCTACCTGGACTTGTGCAAAGTGTTCAACGCTGTCTCACATGACATCCTTGTCTCTAAGTTGGAGAGACATCAATTTGATAGGTGGACAACTCAGTGGATAAAGAACTGGCTGGATGGCCGCAACAAAGAGTCCTGGTCGGTGGCTCAATGTCCAGCTGGAGACCAGTAATGAGTGGTGCCCCTCAGGGATCGGTGTTGGGAGCAGTCTTGTTCAACATCTTTGTCGGTGACATGGACAGTGGGATTGAGTGAGCCCTCAGCAAGTTTGCAGATGACACCAAGCTGTGTGGTTCAGGTGATATGCTGGAGGGAAGGAATGACATCCAGAGGGACCTTGACATGCTTGTGAGGTGGGCTGATGCCTACCTGATGAAGTTTAACCATGACAAGTGCAAGGTCTTACACTTGGGTCGGAGAAATCCCAGGCACAGCTACAGGTTGGGCAGAGAAGAGATTCAGAGCAGTCCTGCAGAGAAGGACTTGGGGGTGTTGATTGATGAGAAAATGAACATGAGCTGGCAGTGTGTGCTTGCAGCACAGAAAGCCAACTGTATCCTGGGCTGCATCAAAAGAAGTGTGACCAGCAGGTCGAGGGAGATGATCCTGACCCTCTCCTCTGCTCTTATGAGACCTCACTTGGAGTATTCTGTGCAGTTCTGGTGTCCTCAGCATAAAAAGGACATGGAACTGCTGGAACAAGTCCAGAGGAGGGCCACGAGGATGATCAGGGGACTGGAGCACCTCCTGTATAAAGATAGGATGAGAAAGTTTGTACTGTTCAGCCTGGAGAAGGGAAGGCTGCATGGAGACCTCATAGCAGCCTTCCAGTATCTGAATGGGGCCTATAGGGATGCTGGGGAGGGACTCTTCATGAGGGACTGTAGTGATAGGACAAGGGGTAATGGGTTCAAACTTGAACAGAGGAAGTTTAGACTGGATATGAAGAAGAAATTCTTTACTGTTCAGGTGGTGAGGCACTGGAATGGGTTGCCCAGGGAGGTTGTGAATGCTCCATCACTGGCGGTGTTCAAGGCTGGAGTGGACAGAGCCTTGGGTGGCATGGTTTAGTGTGGTGTGTCCCTACCCCTCGCAGGGGGTTGGAACCATTTCGTCTAAGGTCCTTTCCAACCCTAACTATTCTATGATTCTATGGTTCTATGATTCCTGCCAGAATGTTTCATTCAGCTCATCTGAGATCTGAACTAAGTAGCTTACTTCACTGACAAAGCAGCATCTTCAAAGTGGCTTAACTCATAGCGTACAAACTTTCAGTTGTTAGAATTGAGTGGTTTGTTCCTAACTAGTGTGCTCTGCAAAGTTTCTGAAGGCTAGATCTCTCAGTTGTCTAGAGGAAATGGAGCATACTCCAAGGTGAGTTTTAGTTCAGAATGTGATTAGATTTTTAAAGTAAAAAAAGTGAATATCCTAGATGTACCCAATTGTTTGGCTTGCAGTGTTTAATGATTATACACAAACTGGAATGAATCTAAATGTCGTGATTTAAACCCAGCTGGCAACTAAGCATGACACAGCTGTTCACTGAACTGCCCCCTTTCTTTCTTGCCAGGCAGGATGGGGAGGAGAATTGAGAGAATGTCAAACCCACAGGCAGAGATAAGAATAGTTTAATAACTAAAATAAAGTATAATGGTAATAGAAAGAATACCAACAATAGGAAACAACAAGAAAGGAAATGAAAGCTCAGAAAATACATATGATGCACAATACAATTGCTCACCATCCACTGACCAATACCCAGCCCAATCCCAGCAGTGATACGTCCCATCTGGGTAACTCCCTCCAGTTTACATACTGGGCATGATGTGCTGTAGTATGGAATACCCCTTTGGCTAGTTTGGGTCAGGTGTCCTGTCTCTGCTTCCTTCTGGCTTCCCATGCCTGTCTTCTATGGCAGAGCATGAGGCTGAAAACTCCTTGATCAGGGTAAGTGCTACTGAGCAACAGCTAAAACACCGGTGTGTTATTATCGCTGTTCTCAGGCTAATGCCAAAACACAGCACTGAGCTGGCTACTAGTAAGAAAAATAACTCTATACCAGATGAAACCAGGACACTAAATTAGAGGATACACTTTGAGTATATCCTTCTGTTAGAATTACAGTATTTTCAGTGCCCAGCATTCCTACAACAGTTAGGTTGACATTGGGGATTGGTTGCGTACCTGCACTGAACTGTATGATTAAGTTCAGTACCCTGAAGTAGAAAGCACAGGTGTAGAAAAGATCTTTCTGTTATTCACATTAACCAAAAGTTTCCTGGTACACCTCAGAGAAGGGCAGTGAGTGAGCAAGTTTATAACACAGCATTTTTTATTTCAGGATTTATCTGGTCCTGCTTTCTTAGCCACAGCAACAAAAGAAGTAAGAATTTTAGTCTTTGCCATTATTATCCTTTATGACTTTGATTCAATCATTTAAAAGGTCTATCCCATTGCTGGCATTCATAAAGATTACTATATATGTCCCATGTTAAAAGTATGCAAAAAAAAAAAAAGAGCAGAATAAAAACTAATACTACTTTTGCCATGTGGAACAGATTAAGTAATTAGTTTCATAATCAGTCTTGGGCATTTCCCTGTCACAGCACAGTTCTCCTGAGCTCCCAGCTGCAGCCTAGCTGTGGCTCCCAGTCCTCACAACAGAAAGGGCTATGATTTGTCAGGCAGTTACTGCAGGAAGAGGGGTCACCACGTCCTAGAGGGGTCACTTCCAGAGTTGAAGCTGGAGCATGGGCCCCATCAGCAGTCTCTGGCCCCAGCACAGGGCTTAAACTAGTGAGGCTGAGCCACTGCACTGCCAGCTCAGCCCACAGTTGGCGGCCTTGTGCAAGCAGTGGCAAAGTCATAGAATCACAGAAACAAATCATCATGTGTTATTGATCTCCATTTAAACATTGAGACATTGTCTATAAACTGTTTGGAGACAGCCATCCAGCCAGTTACTTATCCATCTAATAGTCCATCCATCAGACCTGTATCCCTCCAGTTTTGCAGCAAGAGTGTTGTGCGCGATCATATCAAAGGCCTTACAGAAGTAAAGATGGGCTGTAGCTCTTCACTTGTCTGCTAATGCAGTCACTCCATGTGCGCTGGATTAGCCAGGCATGATTTGCCCTTGGTGAAGCCATGTTGGCTGTCTCTGATCACCTGCTTATCTTCCATATGTTTCCACGTAACTTGCAGGAGGATCTGTTCCATGATCTTCCCAGGCATGATGATGAGATGAGGAGAGACATGGATGGAAATCTGAGAAAAATCTAGTAGTGACATATGAGAGTGGAGAACTAGTAGCACCAGAACAACATCAGAGATAAACTCATCATATGACTTTTGCAGGTGAAAGATGCAAGTAAGGTGAAGTATGTAAGATGGGTCAGAGAGCTGCTTGAGGAACAGAGGGCTTTAAGCTTTCAGAGAACAAAAGATTTTGTGAGAGGAAAAAGGAGAGAGAAAAATATTCGAAGCCTTTGTGGTGACTGGAAGTGTATGTCTTTAAAGCATTGTGGAGTGTGTTTGTGCTCTAAATTTAAAGCTGTGCATGTACTGAAAGCAAGCTCTCATTTTACTGCTTCAGATAGCTCAATAATCTCTAGCTTACCAGAAATAAATTTGTTACTGAGTACTGTGGTTTTTCAGGCTGTTAGCTGATTTGATTGAATGCACTAGACAACATAAACTCTTACTGTAGAATGAACCATTGTTGCATGTATTGTATAGCTAACAGGCTAACCTACACCTCATTGAACGTCTTGAAATATCTCATCAAGATCCTGTCAAATAATGAGGCAGATGAATGATGGGCACAATGTATCTGAGGGTTCAGTTTAGGATTCCTGTTGCTTTGACAAAAACACTATGGAAAAAAAACCAGTTCTGCTGCATCTTGAATCTTTTTTTTCTGTAGAAACACCTGTATCTGTGGCAAAGGCAAGCTCCTTGACTGATGTTTTCTGAAAAATTGGTGCAAAATACAAATTTAGACTGAAAAGACCAGTTTCTTTTTTGGTTTTCTTCTGTAAGATGTCTGAAGGCCAAGAAGGGCTCCTTCTGAAATTTGTTCCTTGCTCTTATAATCATCTGCATTACTGCTTTTGTCAAGCTTTGACTTTTTTCCAGGTCTTCTATCTGAACTAGGTAGAAATAAAGTAACTTTAGATCTTTTAATATTCAAAGTGGATTCCCATTCTGGTTGGCATCCTGACAAAAAATGGCCTTGGCTCAGGGCAGCTCTTGCTAATGTGTGTAAAAAACTGTTGGAGAAGAGTGAGAGGCAGACTCTTCTCAGTGATATCCAGTGACAGGACAAGAGGTAGTGGACAAAAGCTGAAATACATTAAAGTCCACTTTAAGATAAGAAAATACATTGTTTTTAGTGTGAGGGAGGTCAGGAGCAGAAATAAGTTGCCCAGAGAGTTTGTGGAGTCTCCATATGTGGAGATACTTGAAGTATCAAAGACACAGGCCTGAAAAACATCTAGCTGACTCTGTTTTGAGCAGGGGGGACTAGATAGGCCTCAAGGACTTTTTCCAACACCAACCATTCAGGGATTCTTATGACACTTCACTATTATTTGATTCCTTAAAACCTATAAGGTAGAACATAAAGCAGGTGATATTTCACTTCAATGTGAGAAATAAAAAGGGAATTTTCAAGCAGGTGAGAACCAAATAACTCATACAGAGATAGATAAGCTTACAATGTTAATATTAGTTTTTCTGAGTACCATTCATGACTATAGCTTGCAATTTTAGACTTTGACTTTAATATTTAAACAGGAAGTAAAATGCAAATCCATGCCTATGCTTTGCGTTGTATATTTTCATAACTTTCTGCTTTTATTTGCTGGAAAATCAACAGAAAATATTTATGAAAGATGACCTGTATGTGTGTTGGGGGTTCAAAAAAATTTATATAATGTCTAAATGATTTAGGGATCAACACAAAGTTGCATATGAAGCGTCTGCCATATTTACAATTTTGTCTTTAGAAGGTATATGAAAACTTTAATGGTGTTTTGCTGCAACTATTAGATCTTTTTATCTGAGTTTGCAAGTTGATGGAAGAGCAGCAAAGACTGTATTGTTCATATTATGTGGTCTCATAAAAGTATAGATGACTTTTTTTTTTCTTAATTTCCCTGTATTTTTTTTAATGTAGTGAGTAAACTGGTCATTTTGAAAAAGGCTGTTTGGATTTTTGCCTTTTGATCAGATAATCTACAAGAATATCAACTATAGTAGGTTAATTGATAATTCATGGTTAAAAAACTTCTGCATATTCTTTTAATACTCCTAACACCTCCCCGCCTTCTTTAAATAACAGTTGTCGTTAAGGCAAAATGTTGTCTTGACTCTTAAAACTGAGCCTTGAGATGCACATTTCTATGTATCTTTTCACGTTTAATGAGAGCACCAACAACTTCTTGATAATACAGAGTACAATAAAACGATATTATTGTGTCAGCTGGTAGCTGTCATGAAGCCAGGATAGGACTGGTTAGTTGTGTAGTGTAAACTGTTGTGTTTCAGTGATCTCCATCTGACTTAATGCTCCCTGTGGCCATACAGAATAGTTTTGATAACTCAAAGGCTGTTATGAAATTCATTAGGGAAAAGAAGGAAATAGAACATCTTTTATGTTTACTCTTCTGTTCCTCAGTTACACCCATAGCAGTTAGACCATTTAAGAACCAAACCCCATTCTCCTAATATGCAGTAAAAGGCTCTCCATGTAATGAGCTTTCCAAGCTACAAATGAAGCATAGACAAGGTACTATATAGTTTGCTGTTAGTATTTTCTTCAGAACTTCATAAATATAGTCAAGAAGAAAATAAGCATCTTTAAAACAATTAAAACCTAAAGTACTTGTTCCGCTCTATTGGAACAGACTGTTCTACTACGTTGAGTGTCAGTGATTCAGAGATACTTAATTTATAATAGAGGCTCATACTTTTATAGACCGACTAAAGAGAAAATGAAACAAAGTGCTGAGTAGTGTATTCACTGTTACTCAGTGTTATTCAGTGGTATTGCCTCTAGATACCAAATTGATGCTACCAAGTAGCAAAAGCAGGCATGTTTGTTGTGCATAAACACAGAGAAACAGACATATTTGTTTGAAACCGTGTTTCCAAAAATGTGTTTTCGGGCACTGTAACTGGTAAATGAGTCCTGAAAAATGACTTTTTTCATAGCTACTTTAAGAATGTCTGAATGCCTTTTGGTAGTTAAAACTATTTTTCTGTCCATGAAAAACATACAGTGACCTAATTTTTGAATCCTTATTGCTAAAATGCTCAGGACTTCCAAATGATAAAGTTCCTTAATAATACTGATTTCACACAGAACATTAGAAAGTACAAAGAAAACACTGTGTCTTTAAATGGACCAAGTTTGCCTTTAGCGTGGCAAGTAATACCCATGCCTTACAGAGCTATCTGGTTGATTCTCCCCTGAATGACCAGTGTATTATTTAAGAACAATTCCTTTTATCAAATTAAAACTATGAAGCAGTATTTGAAGGGTTTAATGCCTGAAATCAGCATTGGTCAAAACAGACAAGAGCTGGTGTAGTCAATCCTTTGTATTATCTGTTATACTGAAAAATAGTTGCAAATATCTGTTGAAATTCATTCTGTCTTCAGAGAACGTAACAAGAACATATATCTTTTAAAGCACATAGAGCCTTCTTTTACTTCAGCTACTCTCTGCAAACTTTGAAATCATAACCGAAATGTTAACTTTGAATTTTTAGAATCTTATAATCATATTAATGGTGGAAAGAAATCAGATATCTATCTAATTCATGGAGATAAGATTCTTTGCAATCAGATATAATGTAGATTTTTGTCCAAGTTTTCTTCTGTGTTGTCAATAACAAGTATTCACAAAAGCATGCAAATAAGAGAAAGGACACAATGTAAAGGAGATTCTTCTATCATTTATAGTGCCTTTGACCTCCTACATTCTTTCTTAAAAGTGTACTGAATGTTACTTGGTTCATTTAATCCCGAACACTGAAGTACTTACTTGGTTTCACATGAGAAGATGCCTTTCCAATACTAAAGCTTAGGGAAATTTACATTCCACATTTGACAGTTTGTGGTGGTGTTTCATCTTACAGAAGATTCACAGATGATTCTGTCAGCATTAACTAAACCAGGTGGTTCTCCAAGTGGATAAAACCTGTGATTTAGAATAAGTAATTTTGCTTTTGCACCAATAAATTGTGGAAGAAAACCCTGGATATGACTTTTATTCATGGTGCAATCTAGAAAAAAGCTATGCACAGAAAAAGATTCTTGTTTGTTTGGGGTTTTTTTCATATTTTTTAAAGCTCAATTAGCTCCAACTACTTTAAGTTGCCAATTTTCATTCTGCCACCATGTCATAATTTTTTCTCTTTTCAGATGCACATGTACAAGTGGATGGACAGGACCAGACTGCAGCGAAGATATAAACGAATGTGATTCTGAACCATGCTTAAATGGAGCCACCTGTTATGAATCTGTTAAGCAGGGACAGTTTGTATGCATTTGCCCTCCATTTTATACTGGTGACTTCTGCCATCAGCGCTTCAGTCCCTGTGAGCTGCCTTACAATCCATGCATAAACAATTCAACCTGCTTGGCACAAGCCGATGGAAATCCAGTGTGTATTTGCAAAACAGGTAAGAACTGGTGTAGTTACTCTTTTCAGTTGTCTGTTGTTCTGCAGAAAAATTGCAAATATGATTTGAATTTAATGCTGTCTTTAGGAAAAGTAACCATGTATTACCTATCAAAGCAGATCAAACCTTCATTAATTACTGCAGGCTTATCAGTTATGGTAAAAGACTGTTAAGATAGATGTCAGTTTGCCTACTATGAATTTCTTATATTACAGTACTTATTAAATTTATGTTTGTTTAGATAACAGCATTCAGAATTACTATGTCTGTGTAAATTGTTACAGCCACATATAGACATGCATCTAGCCAGCAGACCTGATAAACCAAATTGACAGAATAGAAAGGCAGAAATAGACAAAATATATGCAAATTGTGAAGAGTACAAAAAAATATACGCGTTGGAAGTGGTTCCTTTTCCTGCTGAGCTGTCAGGAAGGCCTGGCACATCAGGGGAGTAATCTTCTGCTTAATGGGTAGAGTGGATTGCTCTCAGTATGCGCAACAAGCTTAATCACAACAGGTGCTGACAGCTTTCCTGGGCCATGGTTTAAAAGACATGATCTCTTCCTAGATGTACAAGTGTGCATAGTTCATACATACAAGTTCTTGTCCATCAAGCAAGAGTTAATTGTGCAGAACATCACTATGCAATTTTGCAAAGAATTTGAAGAATACATTCAGAAATGAAAACTGCAGTGAAAATGTAAGAAATGAAAGTACAATTACTGAATCTGGAATTTAGGCAGAATTTTGAAGTCATCACTTTTATACCTATAAATGGTAGGGGTTTCCTGGGAACCAAGGACAGTAAATATGTTAACTGCAGTATTATACCACAATAGTATTACTTTTTGTTTACTGAGCTTCAAAGATACAGAGATAATACATACAAGTCAGTAATGCTTATAGCTCAGGTTTTTTACTATTAAGGTAAAGGTTACCACAAGTTGCTGAGTGAAAAAATAGTCACTGAGAAGGTATGCAAGCTGCTTAATGAAGCAGCTTGGAGAAAAGCTGCTTTTTAAAAACAGCTTTTAATATAATATAGTGATTTTGAAATATTTTTTGTAAATTATCTGTAGAGAGACATGTAGTTCAAGTCTTAACATTCTTCTGAAAAGTCTTCTTTTCAAAACATTTTTGTGCACAGTATCAAGAACACAAAAAACTTGCAGCCAAGATTCTCAGAGAACTTTGATGGAATCTTCAAGTATTCCAACATCTGAAGGGGGCCTATAGGGATGAGGGGGAGGAACTCTTCATTAGAAACTGTAGTGATAGGACAAGGGATAACGGGTTCAAACTTAAACAGGGGAAGTTTAGATTGGATATGAGGAAGAAATTCTTCATTGTAAGGGTGGTGAGGCACTGGAATGGGTTTCCCAGGGAAGTTGTGAATGCTCCATTGCTGGCGGTGTTCAAGGCCAGGTTGGGCAGAGCCTTGGGTGACATGGTTTAGTGGGAGGTGTCCCTTCCCCTGGCAGGGTGGTTGGAACTAGATGATCTTAAGGTCCTTTCCAACCCTAAATTCTTCTATGATTCTATGATTAGTAGAAAAAGATACACATCTTTGTTTTTCTTTGTAAGTTAGGGAGTTAGAGTTGTCTGGTTTTGCATTAAAGTTTTTTAAAATTCAATAAATAATATAAATTTAAAAATTCCTTTGAAGTGTCTGCCTTAGCTGTAAAGGTTTGTTTCCTGCAAGGAGCTAGATCATAACATTCATAATGCAAAACTGGGCTGTCATGTGGTAGACTATGGAGCAGTGTTAGAATGTAAGTTTAAGTTAAGTTGCCCACACAGGCAGGTTAAACAGTTTAAAACATTGTGATCTCTACAATCATATGCTGTGTATTTGTGGTTGCAAGAATGTTGTAGGGGAGGTGTCATGGGTTCAGCAGCAGCAGTCATTTTTCTCCTCCTTGGTAGCTGGTGTAGCGCTGTGTTTTTTGATTTTGGGCCTGGGAACAGTGCTGATAACACCAGTGTTTTGGTTACTGCTTAGTGATGTTTTGGTCTGGCCAAGGACTTTCTGAGTTTCATGCTCTGTCAGGGAGGGGGGGGGAGCCGGGAGGAAGCAGAGACAGGACACCTGACCCAAACTGACCAAAGAGGTTATTCCATACCACAGCACGTCATGCCCAAGATGGAAGAGCAGAGACCCGGAAGGGTGGGGGTGCACTGCGTGGTCGGGCTTGGTTTTAGGTGGTGAGAAATTGTATTCTTTCCTTGTATTTGCCTTGTCATTATTATTATTGGTGGTAGCAGTAGTGATCTGTGTTATACTTTAGTTACTAAACTGTTCTTATCTCAACCTGTGGGAGTTGCATTCTTTTCTATTCTCCTTCCCATCCCTCCGGGAGTGGGGGGCAAGAAAGAGGGGGGAGTGATTGAGAGAGAGTCTGCGTGAGTTAGGCTTAAACCACGACAGGAGGCTATTGCAAAAAGTTAGGAATCACTGCAATAGAGCTCGTTTGCCAAGAGTTTTACGGAAAATATCTCTTCCCATCTACTTTGCCAGTGATTGATAAGCAAGGGTTTGATCAAGGCAATAGGGAGGAGATGACTTTTAAGTTGTTATGCATATACCCAGCACTGAATCCTGCCGTTAGTTTCTCCTGAAATGCTACATAATAAATGCAAATGAAACAGAGGAGGAAAAGACAATTTAGGGCAAATAGTAGAAAAATTTATTGCTTAAATTGTCAATAAGTTTTTCTGTTCTTGAATAATTCAATGCCTGGAATTAATAATAGAATTGAAAATTTAGTGTAACAGAAGAGAAGAGTAGTAAACAAGAGCAAAACTATATTATGTGAGTAATGTTTAAATAGTTGTAGATGAGCGTGGACAACCAACTGTTCACAAATTCCCTGGGAGATCTAAAGGCAAAAGACCCAAAGGGCAATTTGACTGCATACGTAAGAGAACTAGAGGGGTAATTAAAATAGTGGATGAACATTAGACTGTGATGTTCTATGTAATTCCAACCACAGAAGTGTTAGTTTCATAAAGGCAACCAAAAAAGACAGGACAGTCTGGTAAAAGTAGTGCAGCTTTCTTAGAACAGTTGTGTTCCAAAAAAGAACACATTACTGGAAAATATACACTCAAAATGAAGGAAAACTCATGCAACTGCAGAGCATGAGATCGGATCTCTGGCTAAGAATGTTGAACAACAGGCCTACAAAATGATGAAATGGGAGACATAAGGACAGACATGCACCAACATGAAGAAATGTGAAACCTGTGGAAATATGAGCACATAAATATTACAGAGAATTAACAAGTCAAAAAATAATTTGCCAGCTAATCCATGGGTCAGATTTTTTGAAAAGTTATTTATTTGTTTGCAAGAATTATTAGTAGATTTATCTAGGAGCTAAAGCAAAGCAAGGTTAGTAGGAAGAGCAGATATAGTTGCTGACAAAGACAGGAAGGGAAGAACAGAGTTACTGAATTCAGAGGGCTTTTAAAATTACTGCTTTTTCTCTTTCTTTAAAAGCTCTTTCTTTAAAATTAGATGTAAATCTTACTTAATTACTCCAAGTAATATCCTCTGCTCAGGATGCTTAAGCAGTGTCCTATTACAATAGAAGCAATATTCCACTTTCCTTTAGTTTGTGATGGGAAAATTCTCAGGAAACATACATGTAAATAACTTCAATATTGTGTATATCTGTATATGTATAGAGAGAGAGAGAAAGAGAGAGATAGAGAGTGTTCATACCAAAGCTTTACCTATCCTGTTAAAAAATATGGGCTATTTGGTCAGCATTTGTATTAGTTCAGTAGCATTTTAATGAGTTAGTTAGAACACTCAAAAGGGAAATTAAATCAATTAAATAATGTATTTATTATTGAAACAAATACACCAGAAAGTCTGGATTAATTTAACCAGATATCTATGTCCACAGTGTTACATTATATTGGGGAGGTGTATGTACAAATATACACAGTATACATTGAGGAGGTCCCCCTTCAGTTCCATATACAGTCAATGAAGAGAAGGAGGAAATTTTCTGAGGTAGCTCATTTCACCTAAAAGCAGAGGTACAAAGTCAAATAGCTTCTGCTAAATGTTTATGTCACTCTGCTGACTACATAGACACCTTAGGACAATTTGTTCAAATTTGTCATCTTTTTTGTGCTCGTTTTGTCTTTAAAGTTATAAAGCTAGAAACTGAGAAGCTGAAAAATGTACTTCCCCAAGAGGAATTGCATGGGTCATAAGATTACAACCACCAGTTTTAGGGTGTAGGGAAATTACCTGTCATGTTCCAGGGAAAGGTGACAATGAGATCTAAGGATAATACTGTGCTGTCTCTAAGAACAAACAATAGCTAGAGTTTGCACTAGGATTAGCCCTCCTACTTTTTTTTTCTTTATCCTCCCAAGTACTCTTTCTAAAAGAAATACTTTATGGTTCCTTTCTTGATACTTCAGGGTAATTTCTGAGGTGTTTGTTTAAAACAGTTCTTTTCAGGACATTCTTACCCCATTTATCAGGTTACTGTCACTAACTCTTTCCTGAGGCATCTTTTTTAATGCCCTTTTAACTAGCAGGCTAATGATTATTTTTATTTGGTCTATAGCATTTTACAGCTGGAAGTTTGAAATGAGACAAAATATTTTTCAGCCTGTGTCTCAAGTAAGACTGAAAGTTATCATAATGTACAAAATTAATTATATCAAGCAGAACTAGTAAGTAGATGCTAAAGAACAGAAGTTGTATAAATTGAAGATTGACATTGTCAGATTTCTGAGCCAGTCAGTGCCATTTTTTTTCAGAAATATATGCACATAATTCACAAAGGGAAATAATATTTTTACCATATTTATCAGTTCACACACCTTTGTTTTTGAAATGTGCATTTACCTGTGTTATACTGAATAACCTGAATACTTATAATGTTTATGGAGCTATTGTGATATCCCTGCTGCTTGTAAATATTGGTTCATAAATGGAGATAAATACAATCAAATATACTGTGATGATGAGTAAAACAATAGAGAGCTTATGGGGAAAGAATCCCATTAGTCCTCTGTGTTACTTGCAGAGGTAAATTCTGTGATATTCCTCTGCAGTGGAATAAGGAGAGGAAAATGACCATAACTGTAACAGCAGATATGTAGCTTTTATGCTCTGTGTATTCCTACACTTCACAACTAACATAAGTCCCAGAGCTGAGTGTCCAGGAGTAGCCACTTCCTCTATTTCAGAGAAACAGAAGGAACAATAAGATCTGTCCCATCTTAAATAACAGCATTTAATGCTTCACTCGTTGACAGCAACACCACTACACAGCATTGGAATTTCTGTAAACTAAAATGAATGTATCATTCTGGCAGTGTTCAAGTCTGGATTGGACATAGCCTTGGGTGGCATGGTTTAGAGGGCGGTGTCCC
Source organism: Ara ararauna (assembly GCA_028858755.1). Taxonomy (NCBI): domain Eukaryota; kingdom Metazoa; phylum Chordata; class Aves; order Psittaciformes; family Psittacidae; genus Ara; species Ara ararauna. Next base: position 42,648,821 of record CM054379.1, on the reverse strand, counting down.
TGCCCCTGGCAGGCAGTTGGAACTAGATGATCTTAAGGTCCTTTCCAACCCTAACTATTCTATGATTCTATGATTCTTCCTGCATGTAAATTACAAACAAATTTGAGCATACTGTCACACCCTCTAGTGTTAATGTTGAGTATGAGAAAACGAGGGTTTGAGACAAGAGGAGCTGCTTTTGTGGCTTCCTCCATGGAACCCAGGTGTTTTTAGACTTCGTATTATTAAAGTCACTTTCATGCTTCCTGAATGGTTCAAAAATGCAGAAATAAAGTTAAACAGAAAGAATCACAATCGTTTTCAATTGTTTTTCATCTCCGTTAATATCTGAAAGTCTTGAAATTGCTATCCATTAATATGAAAACTGTTAACATTTGTGAGATACATTTAACTTCCTCAAAAAATCCCATATATTTTCCTCAAAATGAAAAAATTCTTAAATGAAGGACTGTTTGCATCTTCAGTTTCTCTAATGTGGCAGGAAAAAATAGTGTAAAATATGTTAAACAAGTAAAATATGTTGGTTTGTTTGTCAGACTTTACAATGACATTTGTCTAGTCTTTATACTGGCCACCCGAAAGAAAAAAGAAAAAAAACACTTGTTTCTTGGATTCAATTATTGGAAATTAGGAGTGGATATCTAATGGAAATCTGTGTTCATGGTGACCATGTGTGTCATTTACTATTCCCCATTGGTCAGGTGCATTTTTTCACTTAGAAGTTCAGAATGGCTTGCAATAAGTTCAGAAAACTTTAAATTTTTCTACGTAAAAAACACTAAGGTCATAAACTGCACTTTTAAGATGTCACTCAGGTTTGGCATCTGGAAAAGTGTACAGCTGGAGAGCTATATCAAATAATTTGCCTTTGCTGTTGATTTAAAGTTTGGTTCTTAAGTTTGACTGATTGGCAGTAGCAAAGGCAGCAAGTAGCTGCATTTAAATGTGCATATTATTTTCCTACACATAGTACCAAATATTGCTACAGTAACAATACATTACAGCACCATGCATATTTTGAAGCTTTCACTTTGCAAAATAGCTCACTTCAAATAAAAATTACGGTGTTTTATAATTCAAAGTAACTGTAATCAAAGTATAAACTATGGATAAAGCTTTGTTGGCTGCATTAAGTGAATGGTTTTTTGCATACTGCAGATTTCTTTGCAACTCAAAAATGTTTGTTTCAGTAATATATCTGACATGTTAAATATTTTAAGTCAGTTTCCTCCCATTGCCTTTTTATCTTTCCTCTTGCAATACATGAAATAATTTGGAAATATGTCTACATGACTGTAAAAATTGCATCCTTACATTATTTTTAGTTTAAGTATCCCAGAAGATCACAACTATGTGTGGCAGCAGTTGTAGCTTGTACAAAATTGCGACCGCGGGGGAAGCAAGCAGCCGAACCAATATGGTTGATAAAGCAAGCTTAAATTTATTTCAGAAAATGCTCTGATTTATATGAATCAAACGACTGATTATATCATACTTATTGTTACATGATTGGTTGCAAGCTATCCGTGTTACATTCTCATTGGTCAAAACTAGCTAACAATCATTATTAAATATAATTATCTAGCGGTTACATTTTGCAATTCTTCTTCAATTTCGGTTCCTAAGGTACTTTCCATCTTGTTCAAAACTAGATTGTTCCTTCTGATAATGAGTCCTCTCCAGGTGTGCAATTTATGATTTCATTGTCTATTGATAATTTGTTTACAGTGCCGGACTCCAAGGCAGCAGTACTGTAATATATCTTAAACGGGCTTCTGCTCACAAAGTGATTTCAGTGATCCGTTACCTTGCTCAATAAGCCATTCTCCAACACAAAATAACCTAATGTATTAAACTTTAAATTGTACTTAAATATCATGTAAAATGCAAGAACAATGTGAGCTCATGCATGTTAGACCCATGAGGTTACTCATAGCTTCAACAAGTGCCATATGAATAAACTACCAAGGTAATTCTTTCCTTAAACCAGTTCCACTAAGGTATGAGCATTTTAAGTGTTCTTTTGGATCTTAGTGATCCTTGGATTTAAGTGATCTTTTGGATCATAGCACTTTTGAAAGTGCTGTGATGGGTGTCTGCCACAGAAACCCAATACCTCTAGAAAAAAATAAGCCATATTATTGTAAATATGATCATTGATGATTTCCCACTTTCATGGAGTACTTTGGAAACCACAAGTACATAATATAACAATTAAAGTAATTGCTCTCCTTATTTCAGTACCTAAAAAAAGTACTGATACAAATTTTTACGTGTTTTAATAGAAAATTCAGTAAAGACTTTGTCTTATATATTATAATATACACTGAATTTCAGTGGCCCTTTTTGTAGCTTCTTAAATTTAATTTTGATAACTACATGGTGTTCAAAAGCAGTTTGATGAGCAACATAAATGCTCCTTAGTCAGTCTTCTAAAAGTGGTCATGTTTATTATAGTCACTACAGTAAAAATAGTTTGTTCATTTTAATAGTTACATTACTACATCATAGAATCACAGAATCATAGAATAGTTGGGGTTGAAAAGGACCTTAAGATCATCTAATTCCAACCACCCTGCCAGGGGCAGGGACACACCACACTAAACCATGCCACCCAAGGCTATGTCCACTCCAGCCTTGAACACCGCCAGCAATGGAGCATTCACAACTTCCCTGGGAAACCCATTCCAGTGCCTCACCACCCTTACAGTAAAGAATTTCTTCCTCATATCCAATCTAAACTTCCCCTGTTTAAGTTGGAACCCATTACCCCTTGTCCTATCACTACAGTCCCTCATGAAGAGTCCCTCCCCGGCATCCCTATAGGCCCCCTTCAGATACTGGAAGGCTGCTATGAGGTCTCCACGCAGTCTTCTCTTCTTCAGGCTGAACAGCCCCAACTCTCTCATCCTATCTTCATATGGGAGGTACTCCAGTCCCCTGTTCATCCTCGTGGCCCTCCTCTGGACTTGTTCCAGCAGTTCCATGTCCTTTTTATGTTGAGGACACCAGAACTGCACACAATACTCCAAGTGAGGTCTCACAAGAGCAGAGGAGAGGGTCAGGATCACCTCCCTCGACCTGCTGGTCACACTCCTTTTGATGCAGCCCAGGATACAGTTGGCTTTCTGGGCTACGAGTGCACACTGCCTGCTCATGTTCATTTTCTCATCGACCAAAACCCTCAAGACCTTCTCTGCAGGACTGCTCTGAATCTCTTCTTTGCCCAACCTGTAGCTGTGCCTGGGATTGCTCAGAACCAGCTGTAGGACCTTGCACTTGGCATGGTTAAACTTCATCAGGTTGGCATCAGCCCACTTCACAAGTGGGTCAAGGTCCCTCTGGATGGTATTCCTTCCCTCCAGTGCATCAACCGAACCACACAGCTTGGTGTTTAAGCATATTCAATTTGTGCAAAATTCAACTAAGTAGTTATAGTTTATCCACTGTACATAATTTTAGCACAACTATGTAGTTATTAGAACATTTATTTATGTGAATGATGTAAAGTTTTATGCATAGAACAGCAGAAGTAGTATTCGTATACACTGAAAAATTACTCATTTCTCTTAAGCTCATATTCTGGGATGTTTACAGAAGTAAATGTAATGTATTATGCAAGCGATGTACTCTGGAGATAAGCTCTTGATCACATTTTTTCTTTATTAAATACTAAAATCACTTAAATGTGGGTTTTTTTTGGTTGGGTTTTTTTTTTACCTAGTGACTACTTTGAATAAATATGGTCTCTGTAACTACCATTATAGAATCGTAGAATCATAGAATAGTTAAGGTTGGAAAGCACCTTAAGATCATCTAGTTCCAGCTGTGTAATATATTATTTATTGAACTAGCTTTTAGTTTCTGACATTTTCCCATGGTCCCCAAGAAAGCCTTCTCAGTCTTTTAAAATGGGTTACATTGCCCCAGTATATTTAGCCAGATGCTCCATCCAAATTTGCTGTTTCTGGTTCATTAAAGTATGTTAAGACTTCCACACTCTCCTGAAATGAATTTGGTGAACAAAAATAACGGGAAAACATTCTTTTAAGATTGCACCCACTTGCTGACCCTGACCTTGGAGTCAGAGGGCAGTGAGAGCTGGCTGCTCTGCAAGTGAAGGTAGTCCAGGAGTCTTACCAAGGCAGCCAGCGCAGGGTCCTCACTGTCAAGGCTTCAGTCTGACAGTATCTGAAAGAGGTGAGCAGTGCAGGGCTAATGGAGGTGTCCAGGATCACCACAGTACAACAGATCGCCAGTCAAGGCTACAAGAACGGGGCAGATCCAAGGTTAAGTCAGGGAGCTAGTCTGAAGGCCAGTGTCAACATCCAGATAAACAGGTACATAACTAAGCATGTGCATAGCACAGATACCAAGGGCAAAGAGCCTCAGCTTAGATGCCTCCAAGAGGAGGGGTAACCACTACTCAACTCTTTCTTGAGCAGCTTCAAGGGCAGATGAGGTTTCTATGGCCTGTCATGTGCATTGTCTAATCTGGCTCCGAGCTCAGGCAGCCAAACCTCTAAGGGGAGCTGTGACTTACATTCATATTATGTAGTAGGATTCACTCATTCAGTTAATATAACCTGTGTTTCAGGATTTGAGGGCACTTACTGTGAAATTAACAGTGATGAGTGCATCTCCCATCCATGCCAGAATGAAGGTCTCTGTGTGGATGGAATTAACCATTACAGGTGAGGAAAATTATTTGAATGACAGGTACTCAGTATGATGCACAAATGTTTCTCATCTAGCTAGTCTTCTCATACTTTGCCTGTATTATGTTTGCTGCCTTTAGATGATGTAGTCTTTTTTTGTGATGTGTTTGACACTGTTACATTACTCTGAATGTTGTGGACAAAAAGACATACATGTACACTATCCATGTGGACTCAAGAACCTGTTGTAGGGCTAATTAAAATCTTAGGAATCTAATCAAAATATAACAAACAGTTGTTGTTAGTCCAGTTACAATAATGCAAATAGTCTGAGTTGAAGCTAATAGAAAACAGCTTCATGAACAATATAGTTATAATGGTTATATTAGGAAATCTTGCAGTTATCTAGCTCTTGTCTCTTTTGTTATGATGTCACAATTTCCATGTGTGTCCTGTGAGGAGGAATTTCAGTCTTCCTCAAGAACTGGTAGTGTTACTACAAGTCACCAGTATCTGGGACTCTTTACCAGGAGCATTATGAAATTTACAGCTGAGGGTTTTCTCACCTTCAGTCTCAGTCCTGCTGGGAGCTATTTTTGTATATTTCCTTATCACAACTTACTTCCTTCACACAGTTTATCAGCTTCCCCAGCCTACATGGACCCAAAAGGTTATTGTTTGTAACACCATGATTATCCTGGTGTGTCACGCTCTTGACATAAGTGCTAATTTCAGAGCTGAAGCTAAAGCATGAGAGGCAGCAGACAATTGGCTCCAGGATAGGTGTCAAAACTAGTGAAAACGAGCTCAGGCCCTGGCAAGTTCTGAGCCCCTGCACAGTGGGGTCAACACAAAGGCTGTGGCCTTCAACTCATAATGGCAAAAAAAAAATATTTCCTGGGCTGCAGTCCCTGTACCTATGAAGCTTGTTAAAGCAGTACATTTTGTAAGGATCAGAAGAAAAATCAAACATGATTTTGGAGCCACCTAATACATACTTGTCAAAATTTGCCACATTTTCCCAGAAACATTTTATATTAAACTGAAAAATAACATGGTGAGTGATATCTTTTTTGCTAGGTGCTCCTGCCAACATGGTTTTACTGGGACACTCTGTGAAGCAGAGATTAATGAATGCTTATCAGGACCCTGCAAAAACAATGGAACTTGCCTGGATCTTGTAAACAGGTTAGTTATTACTAAATGAAAAACAATTCTCTGATTTACTTATATATAAAATCTGCTCACTGCCTTGAGGTTGGATGGGATCTTCAGTATATGACAAAGATTCTGTGCTAAAATTAAGTAGGCACATGCTGTTAACTCACCTACTTGTTTCTTAAGTGACCTGAAAGAAAATAGAAGTGAAACTGTTTTCAGCACAATTTGTTCTTTCCCCCTCCTTACTTTTTTATCATCTTCTTCTTCTTTTTGATTTCTAAATTTGGAAAAGGAGTAAAATAAAGCAAAACTGATCTTCAGTTAGAGTGCTTCATCTCTCTTTTCAGCTTCTGACAATGACTTCTAGTGTGTTCACTAAAAGTTAAGTGTAAGCAAGAGAAAATTTTGTACCTCGTAGTTTTTTCCATGACACTCAACATTTATCCAGAGACTTGGGTCAAAAGAACCTTAGCCTTAAAGTCATTCCTCGTACCTTCAGCTAAAATTATTGTGCACAATTTTTCTAGTGATTTAAAAAAGGAATACATCACTCTGCTTGCTTCAGAAACATGGAAATGAGAAATTCTGGAGTTCTGGGCTGCAGTGTGCTATGCCGAGTGGGCATCTGCACTAAGGGCGTCATCAGTATGGTCAGCCCTGGGGAGCTGGGGCATACCAGGTTGACTAAGGAGGAAAATAACTTACAGCCAAACCAAGGGCAACAGCCTGTTAATTATTTTGATACAGATGAGGATTAGGGATACCACCTTGACATCAAGACATACATATAGCTTCACGATATTAGAGAAGATCATGTTGTTTACTTCTGTTGACTTACCTGATTTTCTTCTTTTCTGAAGATTCATCTGCAGTTGTGCACCTGGGTACTATGGATCTCTGTGTGAGATGGATGTAAATGAGTGTGAAACTTTGCCTTGCTTGCATGGAGGAAGCTGCATAAACAGGCTTGGTGGCTATGGGTGCTTCTGTGTAGCTGGATTCACAGGTATGGTCCGCTCTCTACCCCAGTGGAAAAAGCTATTTCACAGGTTTTATAAGGTTTTAATTTTATAGCAATGGCTTCAACTAACTAAAAAGAAAAGAGTACACAGGATCATCTCATTATTGGAGGATAAATTATTATTCATTCAAATAGAATTTTGATACAATTCTTGCTAAGTAGCTCAAGGTACTGTTTACATTAAGGCTTGATTTATGATTTCTTTAGTCACCCATACGTTCAGCTAAAACACATTAAAAGAGAGATTGCATAGTGCGAAGAAAATAAATGTTTTCTGGATTCAGCCACCGACTTTGCTGACCTGCTGGACTGACACTGTTGCATTTAGTGTTAATTGTTACATTTTTGCTGAACTAATGACAAAATATTTAGTGAGTAGAGAGCAGTAAAATTTCTCTAAAATGACTGTGACATTTAAATGCTCTGCAGACTATAGAACAAGTAGTTCACACTTAATGTTTTGATATATCCAGCTTAAGCAACCTGAAAACATGTAGGGTCATAGGACTCCGCTTGCAGAAATGTTTATAGTTCTCTGCCTCAAGTTGCATTATTTCTGCATTCTTTCTGCATAAAATATTTCTTCCTACCCATTTCAGCCTTTGATAAATACCACATAATCCATAAGATTACAAAAGATACAATTCATGCCACTGAACTGAGAAGAATATATTTTCTATACAGAGAAAAGAAGAAGTACAGTTTTGGAAATATCTGTATAACTGTATATGCTTCTTCAATCCACCACAAACTTAAATCCATATACTTCTAGTGCAGTGATCTTCAAAATTATCATTGATATTTCAGCAAAAATAGGAAAAATCTATATCATTCTATTGCTTAAAACTTTAAAAACTCCCCTCAACCCCCAATATTTTCTTCAGAAGAGCTAACTGATAGATGTTAAAACAGTTGTCTTCACTTTTCTGTATACATTTCTGTAAGTATTTACAGTTATATTCATAAAAGATAAGACAGCTCTACCTGAAGGGCTTAAGAGACTCTAATTTGAAAAGGAACAAAAAATCTGCAGGTGTGTTTTCCTTTCATGATTCTTCATTACAGATTAAGCAGTTTGACTTGAATTCTTTAACACATTTAACCACAAGGATAGGATGTTGGGTTTGCCTAGGGAGGTTTTGTAACTCTGTTTTGTTTTGTTTTGTTTTGTTTTAGTTAGCTGCTGTAGTTGTTTAGTATTAGACGTAGCTATTTACTGGTGCAAATTCTTTCAGTAAATTTGTAAGAATACTTGTTTACTATTCAGTGTTAGCTATTTTCTAACAAGGATGGGGTGATGAAGTGCTGTAGGAGGGCCAGGAGACCTCCTTGGATGGATAAAGAGCTGCTGAAGAAAATTCGAAGGAAAAAAGAGGCTTATAAAAGGTGGAAGCAAGGACAGGCGGCCTCGGAAGAATACAGGGATGTTGTCTAGGAAGCTAGGGACCAGGTTAGGAAAGCTAAGGCCCACTTATAATTAAACTTGGCTAGGGATGTTAAGGATAAAAGGAAGGGATTCTCTAGGTACATTGCAAATAAAAGACAGGCTAGGGAAAACATGGGCCCTCTCCAGAAGCTATCGGGAGAACCGGCTAACCTGGATTTGGAGAAGGCTGAGGTTCTTAATGACTTCTTTGCCTCAGTCTTCACTGGAAAATGCTCTGACCATACCACCAAAGTATTGGAAGGCAGATGCAGGGACAGTGAGAATGAAGACCTTGGGCCCACTGTAGGAGAGGATCCGGTTCGAGACCATCTTAAGAATCTGGATGTATACAAGTCCATGGGACCTGATGAAATCCATCCATGGGTCCTGAAGGAGCTGGCAAATGAAGTTGCTAAGCCACTGTCTATCATATTGGAAAAATCATGGCAGTCAGGTGAAGTTCCTGATGACAGAAAAAAGGGAAATATAACCCCCATTTTCAAGAAGGAAAAAATGGATGAGCCGGGGAACTACAGACCAGTAAGCCTCACCCCTGTGCCTGGCAAAATCTTGGAGCAGATTCTCCTGGAAGGCATGCTGAGGCACATGAAAACCAACAAGGCGCTTGGTGACAGCCAGCATGGCTTCACTAAGGGGAAATCCTGTCTGACCAATCTGGTGACCTTCTCTGATGGGGCTACAGAAGTGATGGACAGGGGTAGAGCAGTTGACGTCATCTACCTGAACTTGTGCAAAGCATTTGACACTGTCCCACACAACATCCTTTTTTCTAAATTGGAGAGACATCAATTTGATAGGTGGACCACTCGGTGGATAAAGAACTGGCTGTATGGCCACACGCAAAGAGTTGTGCTCAATGGCTCAATGTCCAGATGGAGACCAGTAACGAGTGGTGTCCGTCAGGGATCGGTGTTGGGAGCAGTTTTGTTCAACATCTTTGTCAGTGACATGGACAGTGGGATTGAGTGAGCCCTCAGCAAATTTGCCGATGACACCAAGCTGTGTAGTTCGGTTGATATGCTGGAGGGAAGGAATGCCATCCAGAGGGACCTTGACACACTTGTGAGGTGAGCTGATGCCAACCTGATGAAGTTTAGCCATGCCAAATGCAAGGTCCTCCCCCCTGGGTCAGAGCAATCCCAGGCACAGCTCCAGCTTGGGCAGAGAAGAGATTCAGAGCAGTCCTGCAGAGAAGGACTTGGGGGTGTTGATCAATGAGAAAATGAACATGAGCCAACAGTGTGTGCTCGCAGCCCAGAAAGCCAACTGTATCCTGGGCTGCATCAAAAGGAGTGTGACCAGCAGGTTGAGAGAGGTGATTCTGCCCCTCTACTCTGCTCTTGTGAGACCTCACTTGGAGTATTGTGTGCAGTTCTGGTGTCCTCAACATAAAAAGGACATGGAACTGTTGGAACAAGTCCAGAGGAGGGCCACGAGGATGATCAGAGTACTGGAGCACCTCCTGTATAAAGATAGGATGAGAGAGTTGGGGCTCTTCAGCCTGGAGAAGAGAAGACTGCGTGGAGACCTCATAGCAGCCTTCCAGTATCTGAAGGGGGTCTACAGGGGTGCTGGGGAGATTCTCTTCATTAGGATCTGCAGTGAGAGGACAAGGGGTAATGGGTTGAAACTTCAACAGGGGAAGTTTAGATTGGATATGAGGAAGAAATTCTTTACTGTTCAGGTGGTGAGGCACTAGAATGGGTTTCCCAGGGAAGTTGTAAATGCTCCATCGCTCGTGGTGTTCAAGGCTGGAGTGGACATAGCCTTGGGTGGCATGGTTTAGTGTGGTGTGTCCCTTCCCCTGGCAGGGGTTTGGAACTAGATGATCTTAAGGTCCTTTCCAACCCTAACTATTCTATGATTCTATATCTGGGTGTCTATAAGCACTAAAACATTACTCAAAATTTAGTGATACATTGGAAATCACTTAGTTATGACCAGTGATTTTTTTCCTCCCCTTCAAGTGACACTATTTGGACATACACTATGCAATGTACCAGTTAGACTAAATCTGAAGGAATAATTAATCCAAAAAGTGTTTGGCATAGGAATTAAACTAAGGCTTTAAAATGAAGTTGCAGTGTTAGCAGACTCAGAAGTGAGTGAACATAATTTGATTTCAAAGCAAGGTCTTCTCAGAGCAAAACATTGCTTTTCTGCATTATGAGGCAAAAAAACCATGCATGTAGTGTATGGAAAACATCCGGACCTGTGAAGTTGTTCTGTGATAGTTTGAGGTTTTGAAAACTTTTTCTAGCAATTACAATTCAAATAGCTAATAACTGGGGTTTTTTTATATTTAACATTTTTTGTTTATGTTACCTACAATACAGAAAAGGTAATTATATCATCTGAGAATACCAAGTTTTGTAATTGTAAATAGTAAAAGAAAATACCATGAAACTGCAAACTATTAGTGTTCAATGTGCTGAATTTAGAGCAGTATGACAAAAGTAGTTTATTTAACCCTGAAAGATAGGTGTATTTCAGTTATTTTGTATACACAGGAACATGTTTTTTCTTAATCATGGGCAAGGACCCTTTTAAGATACATTATAGTGTATGTTTACACAATGATGGTTTGAATTTCAGAAGTGTTTTAATGTGCAGAGAAAACTTTAATCCTTGACTATAATAATTAAAATATAAACTGCTAAATATGAATGGAAGCTGGAAACAAATTACAATACGTTAAATGGGATAAGCCAAATAATGTTACTATATTTCATTTCATTTATAAAAAATATTTTAAAAGTATTCACTTTCATCAGATATTTTGAATGGTTTTTTTCTGGTTGTTACATAATTCTAATCTTTAAGCAAAGCAGTCTTTAGACACTGATCTCTGTAGCTCTAAAAATTTGGCAGCTTATGTATCACTTACAATTTTAAGAATTCCATAATTGTATTTATTTTGGATTTACTTTACATGGTTCATGATTTTATTTAATTATAAATACCTGTTCAGCAAAAATACATTAAAATGATTTATTAACTATGAAAATACAACTTTTCCTCAACACTGCTAAGATAAAATCTACTGCTTTGCAATTTCTGTGGACTCTTTCAGAAAGTTATCACAGTTCAGATGATTTCTGTCAGAAAATAATTGGCAGCAGCAATGGTGTTCTTAAACCCTGGGTTAGACTAATAAACCCTGGTTAAAGTCCTTACCCCAGATACTTTGGAAAATAAAACTAAGTGATCTGGGAATTCAAGTAGCCTTTTTTCCCTTAAAGTGAATTAATAAAGCAGTGCTGTATTAGAGGAGAAAACCAACAAAAGGATAATAACAAGTTATCAACTTTTCAAAAGTACACAGTTCCTTTCCTCTGGGTTTGCTTTGTTGGGTTTTGGGTTTGTTTTTTTTTTTTTTTTTTTTTTGACAAAATACCTTTTAAAGATGACTGCATCCTCTCTTCTGCAGTAGCCTTCTGTGTATGTTTAGTTGTCATCAATCACACCGACTAGCAAAGCCGTATCAAAGGTTCAGGTGACCCAGTGACAACTTTCCATCCCAAGCTTAGTCCCTGGTTTGTTAATTGCTTTGACTGGCTGATATTGCTGCATGAAACAATATTGCTCAGTTCCACTAGGTCCTTTTGACAACACAAGATCTTATTATTCCTATTCTATCAGCTGCTGCTGTTCTTTCACTTATATTTACTCTTTAGTGACTATATATATAGTATACATCATCCTTGTTGCCCGAAAGGTTCTTTACAAACAGACATCTGTTGTTCCTTCAGATCTATGACTTATGCATACTAAAGATACAAACTCTCTCCTTACATCAGTTTAACCTCTCACATCCCAGCACACACAAAAGTTATTAGTTTTTCCTAATTTTACATTCCATTGCAAAAAATACTGACTTATTTGAAATAGCATTAAACTTTCATGTTGAAAGATGCAGGCTTGGAAAACTATTTTTGGTTTTTAATGCTTACGTTATGCTATGCTTAGGTAGCATAACATGAAGTTCCTAGGTAATCAATTAGCTACAAAATTTTGTGAACTCTTCAATTCTCCGGTCTGATCATTCTCATTCCGTATGTCCTGTCTTTGTATGGGGAAAGTCTGGCCTGGTTTACAGAACTAACTGAAAAAATCAGTGGGTGAAAGACTTAAGTAGAACAGCTCTTTACCCAGGATCACCATTGTTACTGTTTATTGTTTGTACATTGGTGGTAACTGAGTGCTAGATATAACAACACAAAACTAAAAGGTACTCCTGAGTTACTGAATCTAAACCCTGTTTTGTCTAAATGGTTAGTCATTCATAGGCTGTAGTGATGAATGTTAATGGTTGTAACATGAACTGTTGAGTTTTTACAGCAAATGTTGTAAAGAAACATGCAACTCTAAACATTATACTTTGCAATCTGCCAAACCTGAGATTTAATGTACATAGCGAATAGGTCTTTTGAGTAAGGTACTATGGCTTACATAGTCATCTTTCAGCACTAAGATTCCCTTTTCAATGTCTTAATCAGGGACTGTTTATATGATTCCAGAATCCTTTGTTTTCATAAATATTACTATAAATACAGGAAATGTATTCACAATCTAAAGAAATAAAAGGAAAATAAAAGTATTTGTCAGATTTAATTTTGGCTTGGTAGGTAAACCTTTGTTGAGAGAATCTGAAGATACGGTGCAAACAAATGGAATACTTTTGACTGTGAAACTATAAATTACATGGGACTTAATCAGAAATTTAAAATTAAAAGCAAAATAAGGAAATTAATCGTGAGTATAGCTATATCTGCATTATCACAGATCAATGTGACGTTACATTCTGGATGTGCACTGGTACACAATCATGTAAAGAAAAAAACAAGAAAAAACAAATACGTGTATATTCCACTGAGTTTGCTATTAAAAACCTGTTAATTAAAACACTAGGATTAATTTCTCTTCAGCTGCACAGTACAACATCTTAAAAGGAATAAACAATTAAACATACTGTATCGTGATCACTTACCCAGAAGGTCATTTCATGACTGAGGTGTTAATCACTTCTTTATAAATCTTACCATATGAACAACCTTATATCAAATTTTAATCCAGATGATTCAGACATGCTTCAAATGAAATATTTTTCATGTTCATGAGAAAATTATTTTATAATCAAATATAAACCATAAGTGTCTAGGTCACTGTGTCTGTTGCAAAATAGGTTTAATAAGAGTACAAGTCTTTTGACTATAGAGTTTTTTTTATAGTTCCTAATTGCTTCATTTGGAAGGATTCTAGGGTTACCAAGTCATTATTGCCTTGCTGACAGGCATGGTAATTCTTAAATCTTTATTTGTTTTATTTCTTTGTTTGAAGTTAAATAAATAGTTCTAAGATTTCTTGAAAAAACTAAAGTTTTTTTCCAATAATGTGTTGGGTTGACCTTGGACAACCAGTGGGCTGCTGCAGCTGTTCAACCAGCTCCTCAGTCCCCTCATCAACAAGAAAGTATGGCTTAAGGCTCTAGTTAGTAGATGTAACTCCCTTTGAGATGAAAAAGAATGTTTATGTCCTGACCTTGACTTTCAGGGGAGGGGACAAGCCATCTAGACTTGGAACTTCAAGGCAAAAACTACTCGAGGTTTCACTTTACTCTTCTATGTTCTTCCTGGCGCCAAAAGAAATCTTTGCTGAATAGTGGTGTAGATCAGCAAGTCCAGCAAAAGTTGCTCCTCTTTTCCTTACAAATTAGTCTAACTTATAGAGTGGACATTATAGTATTTCTCAGGAAAATGCATTAAATAAATTTTCCTATCATGAAGAATGTGTTCACTGAACCTAGAATTCCCATGTTAAATTTGGTCTTGATGTGCCACTCAGTTTTGGCCTCTCTAGATGTGTAAGTGGCATTTTGCTTTGACATCTCAGGGAGTATACCATGAGATTCCTCCCATCTGACTCTAAATAAATAGTCACTTCAGTTAGTAATGTAGTTGCTCTGCATATCAATAGCAAGAAATACAGACAGAGGTTTGAGGAGTGCAGATGCAATCACTGCCAGAGGTGGCTGGCAGCACAAAGCTGTAGAAGTAGCTGGGAAGGTCAAAAAGATAAAGAAAACTTCTCTCGCTTTTCATTGGTTAGATCTTGTGGGACTTTTTTGTTAAGTCATCCAGCTGCATAAAAAAACAGAGCAGATTTTCACTGTCATATAGACAAGATGAACAGCACGTTCGGAGGTCCAGGATAAGGAAGGCTGGGGCTCAGAACTGGCATTAAAGATAAAATACATGATGAGTTATTTAAGCCAAGGTTTTGACTTGGTTTAATATACAACTTAAGTGCACCCTTAGTTACTTCCAAATGTCAGTTTGTAATGATCTCATAGAGAAGATAAGAATGTGAGGGCAGATATGAGATTAAGACAATAGCTATTTAAAATTCAGGAATAATTACTTCTCTGCAGAAATGATGACTGAACCTTCCCAGCAAAAAATGACTTCATGGTACTTAGTCATTTTTAGGCATCTTTTGCATCATATGTTCAAGAATTGGCAGTGTGAATCAGAATTTTGGATTTATACACTTCAGTTTAATACACATTCTATTTTAGCCGCTGAAATCATTTTTTGAGTATTGGGTAGAGGTGTCAAGGTGTTGGCAGGGTGTGGCGCTGAAAGGCAGCTTCTGTGAGAAGACACCAGGAGCTGAGTCATGCCAGACACAGGCAGTTCCAGCTGACTCTAATGCAGGCACTGTAAGACACAGCTGAGCTCCTCAGCCAAGGTGGTGGCACTTCTGAGAAAATATATTTAAGATAGGGCAAAAGTTCAGAGATACAGGGAGAAGGGGGAAAATTGAGATGTGGACCTGTGCTCACCAAAGTCAGAGAAGGAGGACTTCAGGTGCTGGAGCAGAGATTTCCCTGCAGCCTATGGAAGAAACCATGCTGGAGCAGGTATTCCCCTGCAGCCTGTGGAAAACACTCTTGACACAAGCAGGTGTTGATACTGCAAGCTATGGAGGACCTCACACAGGACGTGATTATTTCCTGAAGGAACTGTGGCCCTGTAGAGAAACCATTCTGAAGCAGGTATGTCTTGGAAGACTGGGGAGAGGACCCACTCAAGGAGCAGGGGAAGTGTACTAGCAGGAGGGAGCAGCAAAGAGGAGCTGTTACGGATTAACAACAACTTCCCATTCCCCACCACTCTGTGATGCACAAGGCAGAGTAGAGGAATTGAGAATGAAGTTGAGCCAGTGGAGAAGTGGAAGGAGGAGGGTAGAAAAAGGGGAAAGAGCTGCTTTATTTCATCTTCGTTTCTTGCCATCCAAAAATCTATTTTAATTGGCAATAAAAAACTAATTTTCCCCAAGTTGAGTCTGTTTTGCTCCTGTTGATAACTGCTAAGTGATCTCCCTGTCTTTATCACAGAGTTGTAGAGAAATGTATTTGTAGTTTCAAAGCAATGAAGTTGCTGAACAGCTAAGAATCCTATTTGTAAGACGGGTTTCTACAGCACATGCCATCTCTGGTCCTTAAGGAAACTCAGTGAATAACTGCCTAATTTTTTGTACAGATTATGCTTGAAATATGTGATGCTATAGTCCATTCATAATAAGTGGCAACAGCAACTCACACTGTGTATACAAATTAAATTTAGTGATTAAGAACTTGGATGACAGCACACTCCCCTTGTTTAGTAAAATAAAATTGTTTTTTCTTTTACAGTTCTGTGCCTTTAGGGAGAAAAATCCTTGTCTTTTGGCAAAGAATATCTAAATCTGAAGTGTTTTGTCTTCATGCTCATTACTGTCTAATTTGAATATATTTAGCATAGCAATTCTAAGGTGATTTCACCAACATGTTCTATAGTTAATTATTATTTATCTTCAAAGAGAACCAGCTCCTTTTTCTGGATTTATAGGAGTCACTAAAAGAGAAATAGAACTAGCTCTGCTTCTTATATTTGACTGCTGAAAAGAAACAGTGAGTTATTTATGAATTGTGGTTATTTATGAATAACATCAATGTAGGAGACTGCTTTATAATGATAAAAAGAACATTGTTCATGCAGCCATGTGCTTGTTTGGACTTAGACCCATTTCCAGTTGTATTTATTGCCTAAAATGGTATGATGGATTGGAAGAAAATCTGTTTGATTCCACAGATTTGCCTCCAACTTTCCTTCACCTTCATAGAGGTTACTAAATGTAACATTTGTGAAGAGTTTTGAATAACTTCTGCGTCTTTTTGCATACATCATTCTACACTGACCAGAGCAAAGTCTTGAATCCTATATTATAATGCAAGATTACAGTGATGTGACCTCTCCCATATTCTTTCTCTTTCCATAGGTGGTCTGTTTAATATTAAAAATTTTTACCTAACGGAAAACAAAGAAACAACACCCCTGAAAAAAAAAAAAAACAACCAAAAACTAACAACCCTCCAAACAAACAACTAACCTCCAACCAAGCAAAAAATAAAACAGAAGAAATATTTTCAATATAAAATATGTGGTAGTGAGCCATCTGTGTATTCTGACAGTTCATGTGTAACTTTTTTGTTCCATATGAACCAGATCTGGAAACACTTGAGAACAGAGCATTTTTTTAAATCATTAGGGAAAATGGAGGACGGTGTTTCTTTAGACTTACACAGCTGACTAAGCATACTACACAGCACAGTTCAAAATTTGCAAGTTAGCTTAAATGCTCTCCCTCCACCTCTCAAAAAAAAAAAAAAAAAATTTAAAAATGTAGCTGTATCAGAATTCTGTCAGCACCGTGCTGATTTGCTCTCCTTAGAGGCATTGTGTCGTGGTTTAAGCCTCTCTAACCACGCAGCTCGTTTTCCCCTCACTTTCCCCTTTTTCTTCCCCCCCCCCCCCCCGCTCCCGGAGGGATGGGAAGGAGAATAGAAAAGAATGCAACTCCCACAGGTTGAGATAAGAACAGTTTAGTAACTAAAGTATAACACAAATCACTACTGCTACCACCAATAATAATAATGACAAGGCAAATACAAGGAAAGAATACAATTCTCACCACCTAAAACCAAGCCCGACCACGCAGTGCACCCCCAGCTTGGGTCAAAGAGCATGGGACTCTTAATCCCAGGGTCGTGGGTTCGTGCCCCACGTTGGGCGCCAAAAAGAACTGTCGTGGTTTAAGCCTCTCTAACCACGCAGCTCGTTCTCCCCTCACTTTGTAGAAAAATGACTGCTGCTGCTGAACCCATGACACATTGGTAAAAACAGACACAATGCCGTACTAACATGGCTGAAGTCCACTAAGCTTCCAGAGCAATTGCTGTGCACATCTTTTTTCGGGAATCTAACTCCCTACTGTATTATGCTACCTAGACCCATGCTCATAGTTCTTTCTTCAGTTTTCTAGCTTCTAAAGTCTTTCAGTACTTGACTTCCCATGTGGATTGCATAGGAAGCCTGTTTGTGTCTCTCAAAGTAACAGATTTTGCAGAATCCTCCAACAAGATTGATGCCAATTTTCTTATTTCTGTCTTGTTGCCACAAAGTGGCAATCAAAGTAATCATAGTAATAATAATAACAATGATAATAATAGCAATCCCTTTTTCTAAGAAACCATGCCTTACAAGAATACAATCACTGTTAAAAGTTGTGTCCTAATTATGGAAGTTTTGCTGTGAAGTTCTGTGATCTGCCTGAAGCTTTTGATCATGATCATGATTCTGTGTCATTGAATAGAATCATAGAATGGTTTGAGTTGGAAGGGACCTTAAAAATCATCTACTTCCACCCCCCCTGCCCTGGGCAAGGAAACCTTCCACTAGATCAGGTTGCTTAAAGCCTCATCCAGCATGGCCTTGAACACTTCCAATGATGAGTCATCTGCAAGTTCTCTGGACAGCCTCTGAGTGCCTCACAACACTCACAGTAAAGAACTTCTTCCTAATATATAATCTAAATCTACCTGTTTTCAGCTTAAAACCATTCCCCCTTGTCCTATCACTCCATGTCCCTGTTAAAAGTCCCTCTCCAGATTTCTTGTAGTCCCCCTTTAGGTACTGAAAAGCTGCTCTCAGGTCCCCCTAGACCCTTCTCTTCCCTAGACTGAGCAGTCCCAGCTCCCTCAGCCTGTCTTCACAGGAGAGGTGCTCCAGCCCTCTGATCTTCTTCATGGCTTTCCTTTGAACTCACTCCAACAAGTCCACAACCTGCTTATGTTGGAGGCCCAGAGACGCAGTACTGCAGGTGGGGTCTCACAAGAGCAGAGTAGAGAGGGCAAATCACCTTCCTGGACCTGCTGGACATGCTCCTTGTGATGCAGCCCAGGATATGTTTGGCTTTCTGGGCTGCAAGCACACATTACCATGTCATTTCCAGCTTCTTGTCAATCAAGTCCTTCTCCTTGGGGCTGCTCTCAATCCATTTTCTCAGCCAGCCTGTATTTGTGATTGGGATTGCCCCAACCCAGATGCAAGACCTTGCACTTGGTCTTGTTGAACTTCATGTTTGCTCTGCCCCACCTCTCAAGCTTGTCAAGGTTCCTCTGGATATCATCCCTTTCCTCCAGCGGGTCAACCGCACCACACAGCCAATTCGTTATCCACCAAGTCCATACATCAAACCCATGCCTCTCTAATTTAGCAACAAGGATACTGTGCACAACAGTATGCTTTGCACACATCCAAGCAGATGACACCAGTTGCTCATCCCTTACCCACCAATGCTATAACCCCATTGTAAAAGGTCACCAAATTCATTAGGCGCAATTTGCCCTTAGTGAAGCCATGTTGGCTGTCAGGAATCACCTCTTTATTGTCCATGTGCCTTATGTTTCTAGGAAGATCTGCTCTATGATCTTACCAGGCGCCAAGGTGACCTGTAGTTCCCTGGGTCTTCCTTTTTTCCCTTTTTAAAAATGCAGACTATCCTTCGGTTTTACAGTCAGCAGGAACTTCACTGGGCTGCCACGATTTCTCAAATATGATGGATAGTGATTTAGCCACTTCATCCACCAATTCCCTCAAGACCTGCAGATGCATATGCATATGAAATATATATATGCCTGTGTGTGTTTATATATATGTATACAGTATTTATATATATGATATTAGCACATAAGTATCTTTCTTAGGATACACACATACTATCTAAGGGTATGGGAACATTCAATAAAGCTGAAACTATCCCCAGCTAAACAGATAGTAACTGGAATTGGTAATATAAATATGATCAATCAGAGCAGTATTTCAGGGTAAAGCAGACATTGAATTTTTCCCTGAAGATTTTTTGAGCTGTTTGAAATGAAGAATTCAGGACTGTCCAGTGAGAACATTTGGGAGTGTGAGGTCAAGTGATTAGGTCTTATCTATTACGATAAGCTGTTACATGAGAATTTAACTAGGATCTCTAGAGACAAAATCAGTGCTTCATATTATACCTACAACAAATTCAAGAAAGCCCTGATGCAACTGTTAGAGCTGTTTCCTAGCTGTTACTGCTAGCTAGGAAAGTCACTGTGCTTCTCAGCAAATGTAACTTTGGAGGGGTCTTTGAGTGCATTCAAGTATGCCACTGTGCATGCTTTAGAGGAATTTCTATGCTGTAAGAGTTACCAAGGCTCAGGGGATTGGACTCTGAAGTTTCCACCCAAATTGCGCTGCTACAAATAAAGTAACAAAGAAACTTTTAAGCAGCTTTAATGAGAGAGCACCACAAAGGAGCATTGCATCATAATGCCAGTCTATTCTGTGATGCCGCAATATTTCTTTGAGCTCTGTGTAAGTTGTAAATGTACTCGTTGTCTAAATCTTTAGTATTAAGATATTGTAGTACTTCCAAAAGGTAACATTATAAATGAACTAAGAATATTTTAATAACTATTTCTGATGGTGCGGGGTTTTTTGCTATGCATGGGAAAATACGTGTCTGGGAACTAGTTAGATAAAAACATGAAATTCATCACTTAAAAACCTATGGATGTTTCAGTCAGTCACAGCAATAAATATCTAAACTGTGACTGCTGAGTGATGTTTTCATTTTCACGGAACTCAATATGCTGTATGTTAGAACAGTTTCTGTAAAGTTGCACTTCTTATTTTAAAAAAGCATGGCCATGGTACCATCATGGATTTTTTTTTTTTTTTTTTTTTTTTTTGGTTCTCTGTAGCTACCTCCGCCAGCAGTATCTGATCTTATACTTGACAGAATTCAGAGAAGTAGATGACTTCGTGAAGTTCACTAAAGTAGAATGAGTTGACCTTTCATGCTAAGAAGCTGGTAGTTTTCTTAGCAATTCTGTTGGGGTTTTTCCTGTTTCATAGTGGAAAAATGTATGGGGCAACTCTCTGGTTCTTACTGCTTATATGACTCAGATCTGTTGTGTTTCCCTGCAGTCAGCCTTAAGTACTATTCCAAGTTGACAAGTTCTCATTGGAAATAGATAGTGAAGGTGGTGTGCTGTAGTAATCAAAGGAACAGAATGTTAGTGCCAAAATATACTACCCAAGGCATACCTATATTCTAAATAATACATTTTCTCATTAGTAATTAATATTATTTCCAGTTTTTATTTGCGAGTGTTTGTACTTCCCGTTTGCCTGCGCAGTCTCAGTTTGTGATTAGTATCAATCTAAATGGAAAAAAAAAAAAAACAAAAACAGCCTGCCTTTTCTTCATCCTTTCGTTTTAGTTGTTTTTTGGTTTTGTTGTTTAATTGTTTTGTTTTGTTTTGTTTTGTTTTTTTTTGAGGGAAGGTTGAATTTTGACTACGTGCAATTAAATAACATAAGAATTGTAAAAATTTCTACCTTATGATGAACTACATGCTATTGACAAGAAATTTTGCATATAGCCATGATCAAATTCTTGTTGCATTGTTATCTGCTTCCATGCACCTATGACATACCTTTGATCCCATGCATTTTGCCATTAACCAAGCCACCAGGTCAAGCTCTCAGGGGAAATTTCATTCCTGAATCACAATAATTCAGGTTGGAAGGGACTTTGTGAGGTCTGGAGTCCAACCTCTTCCTGAAGTCAATGTTAGTGATGAAGTCATACCAGGCTGCTTATGACTTTGTCCAGTTGGGTCTGGAAAACCTCCAAGGACAGTATTGTCCTCATTTCTGATGACACATTTAAATGGTAATGTGAACAATATATTACTTATTAATAATAAGTGTAATTCCTTGTATCCCAAGAACAGAAAGATGAGTTTTTAGCTATACAGTTTCCTGTATAGCTAATCTTATCATTTGACTACAAAAGTGTGTAAGTACCTCAGTTTTAAATATGGGAAATACAGACTACATAAAGGAAGCCTAATAGAGAAGAAAATCAAACCTATAAAAGTATTCATAATATTAGTATATTCTGGAGACATTTAGGTTATAGATTGATAAGGAAGTAAATGTGAATACAATTTTTTAACACAAAGCTATACTTACATTATTTTAGAGTGATGATAGAACATCTTTTTCTTTATGACTTTACCACATAGTACAGCTCTCTAATTTTCCGTTATTTTAATTTTATTTTTAGACTTCTTTCTATGTTGTAATGTTAAAATGGCTACTAAACAGCAACTACACTGAATAAATATGGGTATTTCTCTTTAGGACTACACATTTATATTAAAATATATATGCAATATATGAAATACATACATTACATAGACAATATAACATACCAGTACATCTCTTTTCTCTGCATTGATGTGTATTAGTTCAAACGAGAGATACGTTGGTTCTTAGAAATTTGCCAATCACAAGTTTTCAAATATCTTTTGGTATTAAAAGTTTTCCTCATTTTTAATACAGTAATTGCTCATAGTAAAACCTGTGTCCTTAAAATCAAAGTTAAAATGTCCTAACTATTGAATTGATATTTGCAGCTTGCCCAGCTACAATGTGACCTCCTCTGGCAATATTGACAACTATGACATTTTTGTCATGATTTTTTTCCAATATTCAGACATTAATTAATAGATCTTACTTGCACTGTTTTCAGCTTTGTCTTGTTCTCCATCCCTTTCTTTAAATTTATTCATCTGTGAACTGAATATAAACTGTGATATCTTTAGGTATCGCTTGATTTTATCATTTTGAAATCCAGTAAATATGATGTGTGCCGTTAGCAAAGGGGGGCTTATCTGTGCACTGACCTGGCATTGCACGGGGCTCAGTCTTGTCATGGCCCAAGATTGCCATTGCTGGTTTAACCCCTGCTCTGGGTCCAGTGACTGCTGCCTCCCCTGCTCCGACTTTGGCGCTGGGAATGTGCCCACCGGAGTGGAGTGACACCCTGCCCCCCAGTCATTGCCTGACAAACCATTGCCCGTTGTGTGCTTGGGACTGGGAAGACTGGGTGCCAGGAGAAGGAACAGGGCTGTGACAGGGAAATGTATAAAGGGAAACCCAAGCGAAGACCAAGATTAAGGAAAGAAGAAAGTATCAACATCATGATCCTTCAAACAAAGAGAAGAAACAAATCCCAGTCCATCACAGTCCTCCCGGCAAAGATGTCATAATGCTAACAATTCTTTACAACACCCGTCTCTCCACTGCCATCTACAGTTTTGAGGAGAAAACTGCAGTGCCATACTTTAAACCCGCAGAGACATTTGAAGTGTGGGCGCACCACCAGTGGAAAAGGTTAGATACTGTCAAGGTTTGGGGGGATTGTTGGTATAACAGTTTTAACCATTTTAATATCAATGTTTTTCAGTACTGATAATTTTGACTGTCAGATTTTTAAAACATAAATAGGAGTGTTATCAAATTCTAGACTCTGTAACTGGTATGTTCCCTTTTCACCTGTTGCAAGATTATGAATGTTTGAATTTCTGCTATTTTTAGTAGAAAGTGTTCTGCTGCTGCTAGTCTTAACATGCTCCAGTCTAGAGCTCAAACATCCAAAGAACATTCAGTACAAGCTACAGGTTATGTCTGGTTCTTTATATTTTAAACAGGCAGATGCAGTTTGCAGAAGGGATACATGCATATCTGAGATCTCAATTGATATTTAATAAAAAAAACTTCAAAGTTTTAGACCAAGTATACTAATCTGTGTTTGTCTTAATTACTGTGGTCTAATCTTTTCTTGTAATGTTCTCTTCACTTTTCCATCCAGAATGGAAATCAAACCTTGTCTAAACAAAGAAAAAATACTTCAAAATAGTTTACAATCACACAAATTTTCTGCAGCCTGATCAGCACCAATTTAACATGACTTAATATAAGGAAAGTGAAATGATTGCTTGAAATAAATCTATTACTGACACAAAATACAATAGAAATAGAAAACCCACATTTCTGGTATTAGTCAATATGCTATAATAAATCTTTCTGAAGAGGAAATCAACAAAAACAAGCTCAGAAATCTTATCAGAAATAGTATTTCATGCAACGTACTGAGAAAACTTTTGTTACAGTTTATTGACTCATAACAGACTGAATGAGGCAATACTAAAATGTTGTTAAAAGGACCTTATACTGCTCACAAGATTAATGTCACTGTGACAAAGGGAGTAGTGGTTCTTTGCAGTCAGTTAATTTTAAGAGGCAACATATTTCTAGATTTGTAAAAGGGTTGATTTAGAATATGGTGATTGGGGAATATTGTATCAAAGTTAATTTGTCACAGAGGAAATACAAATTCTGCTGCAAAGTGTCTTCTAAGGAGACTAAATTATTTATTTACAATGTGATTTTGTACATATGTGTATACAGGAAAAGTGTTTATTATAGAAGACATTTTGAAAGCTGTGGAAATAAATTTATAGCTTGCTGAAATTACTACATGCTGTATTTTTTTCAAGATGTATCTTCCACATGTTCCAGTAATAAGTTAAATACCTGATTTTTTCACCTACTGTTCATCCCAGATTGTCTTTGATATAATGAGATGTTACATTATTTTTCCATACACTGGTTTATCATTTACACTGCTGATCCCAGATAGATCAGCTGATGTAATTTTTCTCTTTATTATTTTCTTGGGGTTTTTTTCTCTTCTGCAAAAAGTCAGCTCAGAATGATCAGTTATCATTCTTGATCACTGTCAAGATAGAACATGTTTGAATACATATTTTCTGTCTTTCCAAATTAAGATTTTGAAGCTGTAGATAACTACCAGTGTTAACTATTATACTCTAGTTTTTTTCCACTGCTTCTGTTGATAATTTATAGTTGTTTACTATTACATGCTTCTTGGAGTTATATCAGTAACCAGGACAAATGGTAGATCAATGGTGATTTTAAAAATAAAGTATGGTACTAGGACAGGAAATTAGTCTACAAATGTAGGTTTTTCACAAGAATTACAATTATTCTTCACAATTTCTATGATACGTGCGCATGTTTGAAAATATTTTTATTTCTCATTTTCTATGTCTTCTTGGGCTTAATGCTCTCATGCTGAAATTATTTAGCAAATGAGTTATTTTTTTCTGTACCTTAAAAATGTTCTTCACTGGGGTTTGTTGTATTTCTGCTCATGTTTAAGTTGAGCAGTATTTTTTTCCTTATGCTCTATGCTATGCAGTCTTTTTATCTATACAAATTTTGCTTTATTATTGCTTATACTTTAATGTCCATTTTATACATCCATATAATAAATCTATTAATTGATCTTTCCATTAACATCTATGATGACATCTCGTGGAATAATCACAAGTAGTTTTCAGTAGTCTTATAGTAGTTAATATCAAAATTGACTTGAACAAGAGAACTAGGTGTTGCTGGGCAATTCTGAAAGAATTTATCTTCTTTTCTCTCACTTCTGGCTCTTTTCAACTGGATATAAAATTTGCAGTTGCCATAGAAGGAACTACACTTTTTCCCTATATCATGTATATATTAGTATACCATGCCAATTTCTGATTCTTTTCTTCTTTTCCATTTTGAGGCACACCTTCAATAACCAATTGCTTTGTTTTTGGTTGGGTTTTTTTTTCCATGCATTTATTCTTCTTTTCCAGATAGTAAGTCTTTATGTAATGAAGCGGAATAGCTGAATGGTTTTAAAATAAGTAAATAATTATATACACTGCATAGACTACAGATGCATGAGTGCATCAGTCATAGGTAAAATTTAAAAATATGTAGTAAAAATTCAGAGTTGTTTTTCTTAGTAGTAGGATAAAAGCTTCAGGAGAGCATAGGTAAGAATGCTTGCGTATCTCAGAGATCACACATAAGTCAGAGGTGTTCGTTGTATGGTCCATTCCTATGTTCAAGGAGCTCAGTTTTGCAACTGAGAGAGTTTTTAAAAAAGTAAGTAATTTGAAGGACCCATCACTGTTTAAAACTTCCTCCTTTCCTGTGCTGAAGTACTTAGTAAATAAAAGTCTTGTATCTGATTTTTCACCTCATTAGATGTACTACAGCTTGTAAAAACTCAGTCAGATGTTGGGGGGATGTGTTTCTGAGGGAAAAAATGCAAAAACATTACAATTTTGTTTTAACAGAAGGCTGAGAATAAATGTCTAGTGATCGGAAGAGTGAGCTTCTAGGTGGGATCTGAAGTTATTGCGAAAAATCCTTAAAGACAGAGAAGTGTAATTTCACGTTTGGATTTACAGTTAAAAAGATGAAAGTCTTGATGGAAGACATGACAATCTCTAGATTAGGATGTCAGTGTGGAATTATGCAAATGAGCTTCAAATAAATGAAGCAGGTTGAACGTAAAACAGGCATTGGAAGAGGCTGCTGAGTTTTTATCAAGGTACGAGACAGACTAATCCTTCCCATGAATGGATGACTTGAAAGAGTAAGAGAATAGTTGTCTCCTTTCTATCCTACTGATACTGTTACCACTCCATACTCTTGTTTTGTCACATCTATGGCATTTTCTTGCCTTCCACATCACTCTTGACATGCAGTGGAGCCCCCAGGTTACCGTTACTATCAGTAATCACTCAAACGTGGTATATGTGAGGTACTTTTCATAGAACCATAGAATCATAGAATAGTTTGTGTTGGAAAGGATGTTAAGATCATCTAGTTCTAAACATGCTGACATGAGCAGGGACACCTCACATTAAACCATGTCACCCAAGGCTCCGTTCAGCCCGGCCTTGAACACTGCTAGGGATGGAGCATTCACAACTTCCTTGGACAACTGTGGTGGTTTAAGCCCAGCCATAAATCACCCAGTCGCTCTCCCATTCCCTCCCCTCTCTTCCCCACCCTGCTCCCAGAGGCATGGGAAGGAGAATCTAAAGAATGTAACTTCCACAGGTTGAGGTAAGAACAGTCCAGTAACTAAGGTATAACACAGATCACTACTGCTACCCACAATAATAATAATGATAAGGGAAATAACAAGGGAAGAAAATACAACCGCCTGCCACCCACCGACAGATACCCAGCCCTACTGAGCAGTGATCTGACCCTTCCAGGTCCCTGCCCCCAGTTTTTACATCCTGGGCTTGATGTGCTCTGGTATGGAACACCTCTTTGGTTAGTTTGGGTCAGGTGTCCTGTCTCTGCTTCCTCCCATCTTCCCCTCCTCCCTGGCAGAGCATGAGACTCAGAAAGTCCTTAGTCAGACTAAACATTTGAGCAGTAACTAAAAACATTGGTGCTATCAGAGCTGTTCTCAGGCCGAAAGTCAAAAACACAACGCTGCACCAGCTACTAAGACGGAGAAAAAATGTCTGCTATTGCTGAACCCAGGACAGCAACCCATTCCAGTTCCTCACCACCCTCACAGTAAAGAACTTCTTCCTAATATCTAATCTAAACTTCCTCTGTTTAAGTTTGAACCCATTACCCTTTGTCCTACCACTACAGCCCCTAATGAAGAGTCCCTCTCCAGCATCCTTATAGGCCCCCTTCAGATACTGGAAGGCTTTTCTCTTTGATGTATGGATGCATTGTTTCCAGTATGGTAAGTACAATCTGTAAAGCAGAGCTCCACGAGGTGTCTTCATCCCAGTAACACATCAAGCACAGTCAGAGCTATGAAACAATTTACAGGTGAAGTTTTAAATGCTAGTTCTGTACTATTACAGTCTGTCTCTCACACCAACTTTGCAGAATGCTTTATTATAATGATTACGATGCAGCAAGATTATTTTTATTAGAAGCTTTCATACTTTGCACAAGAATTGGAAAAGGAGGCAGGTTTCAAGTTAAATGACAGCCACATTGGAAGAGAATGACAGGCTGTCTAGGTTACAGTCATAAATGATTGCTAGCTTTTTTGTGTCTATAATGTGAGAAATTACAAAGTACGTTTTTCTTTTGGAAATAATTTAAATGAGAATGTTTATAAAATAGCTCTGTTCAGTATGTTTTTATTATTTAAAATAGTCTGCTTTATAAATAATCCAATGTTGTTCATTTCTACTTCTACCTTTCACTGCTGCTGTCTTCTGTCCTCTGCATGCGTCTAATACATCCACTGAAGGAAATAAACCTGAAATCAAGTTACATTAAAGTTTAAAAAATAATGTATTGCTATATTGCTACAAAGATAGTAATAATTAGTTCAGCACTATACCAGTAGCAGATTTCAAAATCACCTAATGAAATTTGATTTGGCTGTAATCAACCCAGCTTGACTGAGATACCTCAGTGGCTACAGGCTTTCATTTGAAGAGGTTGATGAATATTGGCATGTTGATTCTGAAAGACAGATTAAGAGTTAAAATAATCATAATACTTAATCTATTGAGAAAGGAAAAGTTATAGTTCCTTTAGATGATCAGCATCCTGTAATTGAATAGATTCTGTTTTACATTCCTGATCTACTCTTATTTATGCTATATTGAAAAAATTTTTACCTGAACAGCTCAATGAATGAAAACCCACCTTACAATTGGAGAGCTTTAAAAACAGGAGTCATTGAAGTATTTCTTTAAAAAAAACATTCCAAATTAACAAATCGTGGAAAAATACTCACAGTGTCCATAATATAAAGAGATTTTCCTTTTTTGTAACTTAAAGAATTAAACTAGTTATGACTTAACATATTTAATAGTGTAAAAGGGAACATGACAGTAAAATGCCATAGAATGGTTTGAAAACTTAATGAACAGGTTATTTCTATTTAAGTACCCAAACGTTTGTTTCAGGGGGATGAGGGGGTGGGGGTGTGGAAGAGTGGTTAATTCTGTAAAATTCTGTACAAAGTTCCAAACTAGAGCTAGTCATACATATTCTTAATGTAAAGAAATGGATCTTTCTTATGGAATTTATGGAGAACTAAAATGAGTGAAAATTAACCTTATTCCTAGTATCAGCTGCAAACAATGTTATCCATGTAATGCAGCTTCCTCCACAATTTCTAAATCTATAGTTTCTTTTTTTGTGCTGTAAATACAAGTTTTTGGAATACCAGCATGAGTCCTGAAATAATGTTCCCTTTAATAAAGTTTTACTTCTCATCCTCAGTTCTCTCTGTCGTGGTTTAAGGCTCTTAGCTACACAGTTTTCTCGCTCACTCACTCCCCCCTCTTTCTTCCCACCGCTCCTGGAGGATGGGAAGGAGCATCGAAAGAATGCCACTCCCACAGGTTGAGATAAGAACAGTTTAGTAACTAAAGTATAACACAAATCACTACTGCTACCACCAATAATAAAAATGACAAGAGAAATACAAGGAAAGAATACAATCGCTCACCACCTATACCCAGCCTGACCAAGCAGTGCACCCCCACCCTTCCGGGTCTCTGCCCCCAGTTTTCCATCCTGGGCATGACGTGCTGTGGCATGGAATACCTCTTTGGTCAGTTTGGGTCAGGTGTCCTGTCTCTGCTTCCTCCCGACTTCCCCTCCTCCCTGGCAGAGAATGAAACTCAGAAAGTCCTTGGTCAGACCAAAACATTACCGAGCAGTAACTGAAACACTGGTGTTATCAGCGCTGTTTGCAAGTCGAAAGTCAAAAACACAGCACTGCACCAGCTACCAAGCAGGAGAAAAATTACTGCTGCTGCTGCTTAACCCATGACATTCTCACAT
This sequence comes from Ara ararauna, assembly GCA_028858755.1. Classification (NCBI taxonomy): domain Eukaryota; kingdom Metazoa; phylum Chordata; class Aves; order Psittaciformes; family Psittacidae; genus Ara; species Ara ararauna. Next base: position 42,619,610 of record CM054379.1, on the reverse strand, counting down.
CTCATTGTTCAGCAAGAACCTATCACTGTAGTCTTCCTTTATTTCTGTCCAAATACTGAGAAATCCTGTACATCAACTTTCAAGGCAGTCTTTGCTTAGGACAATGATTAATGTCAGAAAGTGTCTTTATTCTCCAGGTGTATCTGAAATACAGGAACCAAAATTCATGAAGTAATGTTCAGGCAGGGAAAAACTTTTAGGAGATAGAGAACTGCAAGTTTGTGCTTAGTTTCTTTGAAAAACAGATATCGTGAGATGTAATTAAGATTGATTCTACCAAGAAAGATTGAATCTGAGAGAAAGAAGAGAAATGCCTTGTAATGATATCTCCATTATCTGCCTTTAATAGGAAAGCTTTAGCAATGTTAATATTCCAAATGGTCTTTTAGACCTGTCAGCTAACCTGGTTTAAACCCATCCGGTAACTCAGTACCACGCAGCTGTTTGTTCATCCCCCACTCCCTCTTCTCCAGGCAGGATGGAGAGGAGTATCAAAAGAATGTAAACCCACAGGCTGAAATAAGAACAGATTAATAACCTAAAATAAAGTAAAATATAGTGATAATTGAAAGTATGCCAGCAATAAAAAAACTGATAAAAATAAGAAATAACAAAAAAAGAGATGAAAGCTCAGAAAATACAAGTGGTGCAAAATGCAATTACTTACAACCTGCTGACTGATAAGCAGCCCAACCCAACCAGCGATCTGTCTGTTCTGGGTAACTCCCCCCAGTTTATATACTGGGCGTGACGTGCTGTGGTATGGGATACCCCTTTGGCTAGTTTGGGTCAGGTGTCCTGTCTCTGTTCCGTCCCAGGTTCTTGTGCCCCTCCTCACTGTTCGAGCATGAGAGACTGAAAAGATTGATTTAGAGTAAGCACTAAGCAAGAACTAAAACATCGGTGTGTTATCAGCATTGTTCTCAGACTAAACTGAAACATAGCACTGCACCAGCTACTAGGAAGAAAAATGATGTAACATAAAGTAAGATGAGAAATAGCTGCCTTAAAAATCTGGAAAACACTGAAACATTTGTAATTATTACATTTTCATATGTATATCACTATTGAAAGCAAATTACTAAATTTGAACTGAGAACCTTTAACTCTTAAAATACAGATTTGCACTTCCTAAGTAACGTGTGATTTACTAGGAAAGCGACTTAAAAAGTAACTCGTATGGGTTTAGTAAGAGTAAGTAGTACAAAAGCCAGCAGCAGTCTGTGTGCATTAATACTACCCATTTAATCAATATATCCTCTCACTAATTTAATAATTTTAAATTAGCAGAACTTCTTAGGAGAACAGATTATTTTAATGGGAAACTAATATCCTTTCTAGTCAGCAGCATTGGAAAGATAGAAATGAAAGCATGATTGAGTGGAAATGTAGCTGGTTATGAAAGCAAAGCTTGAAATTATTAATTTACTAAAAAAAAAAACCCAAACCGAAACCTCAGGACTATCATATTTTAAAACTCTCAGGTTTTGCTAAATGGACCAGGAAGATCAAAATATCTATAATCATGGAATGACCTTGGTTTTTATAATCATGTGGAATGGAAATACAGTGTAATAGAGATGCCCTCACCATTCAAATACAAGAAAAATAATCACTTTCAGAATTGTAAGTAAAGTGAGCTTGATGTTCTTGTGTAGTACTTTTGGCCTGCCAAGGTTTTGTAGCATTCCTTGATAAGAAAAATTGATAATTTTCTTTCCTAATGCCAACTTACAAGAATTGCCTTTTTGATAGTTCGATCTTCTATAATGGACAGATGAACTTGTCTTCTGTCATCTTGAAAGTAGTTTTTGGCAATATATTAACAAAATATCTGTTTCTGAATGTTTTAAGTTCTTACATTTAGTGATATCAAATAAGACACCAATGATCCAGAGAGTGTGATGCTAAATGAGAGCATCCAAGGAGTACAATTGATCAGAGCTGTTTGCTGAATGCTTGCATGGTATGGGGGATTGTTGCTGTTTAACAAGGAAAAACAGGTTTCAGAACTGCCTTCTTAATTTGTGCCAATGTATAGTTTAGCATAGTGCAAGTACCACTGTGCCAAGATCTGGTCAAATACAGAATCACATGGCAGACCCCCTGGGCTCATTTTCCTGGGAGTACTTGCCAAGTCCAATCTCCTGTCATGCACTTTCCACTAGAGCTTGACATCTAGGGCTACTGGTGCTAGGGCCACATACGTTAGCACAGAATCTTAGATGTTTAATTCTACACTGTTAATCTTTACTAGATAAAAATATTTCCCATGATCTTAAAGCAGTTCTATTTGTAGCATGTTAACAGATTTGTTGCAAATGTCTTATTTTTATCTTTGGCTGTATACTCGCACATGGACTAGACAAAGATTATCTCTGTAATTCTTGCTATGAATTCCCTCCTTTAAAAAGCTGCCAGTGGTAAGGTGGATAGCAATGATAAAAAGCTATAGGAACTTTTCATTTACTATAAATGTGTATAAAATACATGGTTTTGAATTGAGACTGCAGTACTTAAGTGCTTCATTACAGGAAGGCAAAAAAATGCCCTTCATTTTTCATGTGAAATGGAAAGCCAGAGGAACTAGTGTAACTTCTGGCTTCTGGACACTTTGTCTGCTGCAGAGGAGGACCTGTAATCTTCAACATTCTTTTTTTTCTCCTCCACCCCTCCCCTGGTCCACACACCTGGAGAAAACAGGAGAATGTTCTTGCATTACATGTAGTCTACTGTTTTTTGCTGGGACTTATTTGTAGCTAGATTTCTCCATAGTAGTTTGTGAGAGACTATATTTGGGGTTTGTGCCAAAAACAGTTGATAACACAGCATTGTTGTAGGTACTGCTGAGAAGTGCTGCTACATTCCTTTTCTGCTTCTCACACTGCCCCACAAAAAGTAGGCTGGGGGTGCACCAGAAACTGGGAGGGACATAGAGAGGACAGTTGACCCCAGCTGTCCAAAGGGATGTCCCGTTCTATATGGCGGCGTGCTCAGCAATGAAAGCTGTGAGGAAGAAAAAAGAAGGGAGGGTACTTTATGTGTGGTGGAGCCCTGCATTCCTGGGGATGGCTGAATACCTGCCTGCTGGTGGAACGCAGTGAATGAATTCCCTGTTTTGCTTTGCTTGTGTGCATGGCCTTTACTCTATCTGTTAAACTCTCTTTATCTCAACCTACCAATTTTCTCACATTTAGCCTTTTGTTCCTCTCACCCACCCCATAGTGGGGTGGAAACAAGTGGCTGTGTGGGGTTTAGTTGCCTACCAGGCAGTGTGCAGTAGCTGCCAACAAAGAGACCTATGAACTTGTTAGTTGTCAATTAGTATTTTCCAAAGTACTTCAAGATGGAAGATGAGTGGCGCTTATTTGTAGGAAAATCACAAGAAGAAAAGTGCATCACCATATCTCTCATAATGAATGTCTTAAAAAAGATTTCAAAGAATTTTATGTCTTGCATTTTCATTTTATTTTGATAAAATAAGTTTTAATCATTAGATCACCACCAAGACACGTATAATTTTAATTCTATATTTCTTTTATTGTAAACCTGTGCTTTTCATCTTTCTAATAACTATAGAGAAACACCAGTTACTAGGAAGAAAAATAACTGTTACAGCTGAAACCAGGATGCTCTTGAAATTTCAGATTCACCATTTAACTATTTTACTTGCAAGCTGACCCTCAAAGCCTTCTTGCCTTGCCAAATTAGAGATGTCATAATTGTAATGTATTGCAGTACAACCATTCTTTTTGGTGCTTGCACCCACAGGTAATTCTAGTGGGATATTCTTTATTGATGAATATAGTGAACTATATAAACAATAAATAAACTTGTTTGAGTTTAGAATTTAAAGCTTATTCATATCTTCTATTTTTTACACAGGTGATAGATGTGAAGTAAATATAGATGAATGTATGTCTGCTCCTTGCCTCAACAATGGAAGTTGCATTGATGACATCAGTTTTTATAAGTGTCACTGTAGAAGAGGTTTCATTGGAACAAACTGCGAGATCAATGTTAATGAATGCTTGCCAGATCCTTGTCTTCATGGAAGGTGTCTATCTTTATTTAACTATTACCATCTCCAAGATAATGTACTTAACTAGCAATATTTAAGATTTAGTGATATAGGAAGCTTGATAAATATACTCTTAATTATATTCCATAAAATAAGAGTACTAGCAACTTAGATGATAGATGTTGCTTGCTTAAGCTACTGTAATACACCGTTATATTATCTCAGTTTCTCTTTTTTATTCATTAGTATAAAAGTTTTCAGTATGTGTGGATTAATTAGAGTTTAATACACTTAAAAAAAATCTTCAGCTGTTACATGCCAACAGATTGAAATGGGAAGACATGTTTGAATATGGCAATCAGAATCCTTATAAAACTCCTCAGCACCCGTAACATATGCATTTAAGCCCCATTATTAAAACTAAGTGCTATGGATTTCCGTAGGTTACATCAGACCACTGTTTAAAAATGTATGGAATGATACTACTAGCGCTGAATCTAGAATTGCATAGTTTCATCTGAATAACACTATTTTGTTTTTCAGATGTATAGATCTCATTGATGGATATCAATGCTCTTGTGAATCAGGATGGACCAGCTCAAGATGTGAGATAAATATTAATGTATGTCTTCAAATTTTATTTAAATCATAGGGGAAAGGGTAATATGCTGCTTGAAACTCATTTTTCATTTAAATAACTTCTGAACCAGTGAGTTTATTGAAAATACGTGACAAATTTAGTTGTTTCAAAGCATTCTGAAAAGTTCATTATTTATTAATTACGTCAAATTTTTTAGAAAAAAACATTGAGAAAATGTTTAAAAGTGGAGTGTGGGTGATAAATGTGAAAAGCCACAGCAAGATAAGCCAACATTACCTGAAAATCATTAATCCCTCAGTTCAGCATGGATGACATAACTAAGTAATTTGCATTGCAAGCCCCATTTGCTGTAGCTTATTTGTATGTTTGAATAGTAAAACTCAAGGTGCAATGTGCAGCAGTGAAAGTAGGCATGACTCATGTTTAAATTTTCAAAATCCAGGTAACTCTAGAATTCTATGGTACAAAATGGTAGCATAAAAAATACACTGCCCACTTCCTCCTCTTACATTCAGGTATATTTTTGCCTTCTCATGGGGAATGGCAGTGCATAAAAAGGCATCTGTATATGTGACTCTGTGCCATGACGATTCCCATGGTCAGCAAACGAAATTGTAGAAGATGACATCTGGTATAGCAAGGAACAGCCCTTACAATGTTGGACACACTTTGGGGGAAGCACTGAATTTGTTTGAACTTTTTCAGATTTTGTGCCAAAAAGAGTTTAATAAGATCTTGGGATATGATCCTTTCAAATGTATTTGCTTTCATGAGAAAGCCTGGCTTGAGATCTGCCTCACTTTGTGCTCTCTGGTTTCTATTATTGTGCTTCTGAATTGTTAAAAACACATCTAAACTTCCTTTTAACTTATGTATGCATGTAAGAACCTTTCATGACTTTTATATATAGCTAAAAGTATTAAAAATACTTCAGATCTATAACTTTTCTTTTGAAAATATATTACAGCCTCACACAAGGAGTAAACCTAGCTGGAATATTATCTTCCAGCTGCCTTTACAGAAAGCAAAAGTCAGAAAATAAGTAATTCAGCTCAAAAGAGTGCACATCATGATATGATACTGCAGATCTGTATGATTACCAGCTGTTGCCAATGCTAATACAAAATACTTTTAGGTAATATTTTGTCTAGCAACATCCATGATTTACACTTTACTCCATCTTAAGAGAATGAGAGATTAAATGATCATAGACAACTGCATAAAATCTTTTTCAAAAGATAGCCATATTTCATACTGAGGTGTTTGAAAATGCATAGATTAGAAACTCATAAAAAGAAACAGCATACCTATATATTTGACAGAAGTCTGTCAGAGTGATGGCTATATTTTTTGATACTCATTCTTTTTGCGTGCAGTGCAATTCCCAGATTAGACTATAATGCAGGTGTCATACTTTTAAAGGCTCTAACACTGTATTCATCCTGCTCAGACAGATACCATGCATGTGCAAGTCTTACAGTGATTAACAGGGCTGTCTGACTGTGTACATGTGTGCACATCTGGATAGTCATGGTAGGCTCATGCTTTATAATTGATTTGCTCTAGACTAACACCAGCAAGTCCCATTGTTTAAAAAAATACTCAAGAATCAATCCTGGTAAATATACTTCAATATCTTCTTCCCTTGAAGATTAATATCTTTGTATTAAGGGCCATGTAGTGGCACTTTGTGTAGATGCCAAGGTTTTGTTCAGTAGGGAGGCTGCAGAGTCCCCAGAGTTGCCCTGTGCTGGACACAGCCTGTTCTTGTCAGCTCCAGTGCACCCGCTGCAGGACACAGCTGAGTCCATCCCCCAAGATGGTGGTACCTCTATAGAAACACATTTAAGAAAGGGTAAAAAACACTGCCTAGCAGAAACAGATGAGGAAAGATTGAGAAGAAAACCAGCAGGCAACCAAGGTCAGTGAAGAAGGAGAGGGAGAGGGTGCTCTAGGCACTGGTGCAGAGATTCCCCTACAACCCATGGAGAGAACCGTGGTGGAGCAAGTATTTCCCTGTAGTCTGTGGAGAGGACCATGCCAGACCCACATTGCAGCCCATGAAGGACCCTATGCCGCAACACGTGGATATGCCCTGAAAGAACTGCAGTCCATGGAGCGCCCACACAGGAGCAGGCTCCAAGCAGTACCTGTGGCCTGTGGGAGGGTCCTGCATATGAACAGGGGAAAAGTGTGAGAGGGAAGGAGCAGCAAAGAGGATTTGCTATGGACTGACCACAAACTGCTTCCCCACCCACACTCCACTGCTCAGGGTGAATGGAGGAAGCAGAAGAGTTGGGAATGGAGGGGTGAACTTGAGTCTGGGATGAAGTAGGGGTGGTTTTAGGTTTGTTTTTTTTGCTGTCCGAAAGTCAATTTCTAATCGACAATAAGTTAATATTCCCCAATCTATGTCTGCTTTGCTGGTGACAGTAATTTCTAAGTGATCTCCGTCTTTAGCAACATGTAACCTTTGTCATTTTACTTTCTTCCCTTGTTCAGTTAAGGAGGGAGAGTGAGAGAGTGGGTGGGCAGGTGTTGTACAGCCAGAAAAAGTCAGCAACTAAGCTGATTCAAATAATCAATTTGAAAATAAAATATATTCATGGGTGTATGTATATTTCTCTAGACATACTTGGATGTTTTTTATTTTTCATCTTGGATTTTTTCATCCTCTCCATGAGTTGCAATTTAGTTTGCAAGAAAATGCACTTCAAGTCTTTCTCAGGTTATCTAATAGTTTAAAGAAAAAATAAACACTTTTTAGACACAGCCTGTAAATTTTGCATACCTAATGTGGAGTGTGAATATTGGAACTTCCCTAACTACTACAGTTCTCATTTCTTTTTCAGTCATGGATTTCATTCAAGAAAGAGCAAAAAGAAAAACACTACATGAACTAGTTGCAGCACAAAATTTCCTTTGACATTTGCATATTTTTGAAATCATAAAATAAGTATATATAACTGAAAATTATTCTTTGCAATCTGATAAACATAAACATAGATTGCTGATATGGTCAGTAGCAGTACTTATGGCTAGTAATAAACAAAAGTTCTTTTGTTCTTTTTTTTTTTTTTTTTTTTTTTTTTTTGCTGTGACTGAATAGAAATCATTGGCAGTTGTGCTTCTTCCATGATCAGCTAAGGCTGTCTCATGCTGCCAAAAAGGGAGCAAAAAGCATTTTGAGTCTTTACACAGGGGGATATTCAGCTTGTTGGTGCTTCTACGTCTAGCTGACAGAAAGCTGTGATCAGACAGCTTCCTAGCATTACTTTGTTTTGTCTGGTTTTACTGATCTTTTCTCTCTGTTTTCATGACAGACTTAAACAAGGGGGAAATTGGGAAAAACAACTAGTTTTCTACACAAAGGCACCAGAGCCCAATGCACACATGAAGTCAGAGAGCACTGTTCTGATAGTCCAAGCAAATAAGCAATTATTCACCAGGACTTACCATATTAGACATGAGACTTAACAGACATGTAATTATCTGTATTTTGATTGGGAAGAACGGTAGGATTCAGCTTGCCTACCTTGAGGTGTCTTTGTGAAATCTAGATGTCTATGAACTTCTTATAGTCCACAAGAATGTGGTGAATATTAAGTGAGATCTGCAGAGCTGTTCAGCTGATTTTAAAATAGACATCTGCATTTCATTAGTGAGTCTAGATTCCATTGACTGAGCTGACTCGGTCTTAATGGACTATAATAGCCAGAGAGTAGAATCCCCTCCCAAGAATTCTGTTTATGTTTAGCATATACATGTAGAGCAATCATTCGTGAACATACGAAGATCCTCTGATGAGCTGAATGCTCTTGTTTGTCCTGGGTGGGACTTCACACTCTCAAGTATTTTTACCTATTACTGACTAGTTTAAAGAGGGTTGAGCAAAGTAATTAATTTCATGAAAGAAGTTAAACTAATGTAAATTTCCAAAACATAATGTAATTTATGCTCTAGATTCAGATAGGTAAATCTAAGACTAGAAGGAGAAAGAGGTACCCCTTTTATTCTACGAAGCACATCTGTGATTACTCACCCATGGGACAACCCTGAAGTAGTAAGTTTATTTTAAGTAAGTGACTGAATTTAATAGATTCTATTACATGGAGAATTAATAGAAAAATAGAGAATAGAAATTGGAGAAATAGAGAAATGCATGAGGCCTACAAGAATGTTGCAGAGGAGTTTCACCACTGAAGTGGTAAGCCCTCTGAGGACATTTCACTGATAGGCATATTTCTGATCTCTTATAGAAGAAAAGCCTGTAGACTGATATCACAGTATGCTCTTGCAACAAGAATGCTATAACAACAGAGAGTATCTTAAAAAACAGATCTATTTGATAATTTGGTACACAGGTAACTGGCTTTATGACATCAGAGAAGCCTTGTATACAGATGCATCTGGAAAGATGGTGGATCTCAAAATTTTTCTAGAGACATTACTTGGGTGTGCTGAAAAGAAGCTGATAAATGTGACCTGTGTTGATAGCCACTAATGGAGGGAAGTGTAGGAAGGATATTCTTGAGGTTACAAATTCAGGCTGGGCATGTCTAGGACATGTATCTAGCTTTCCTTGAAAAATTATCGTGTCCATGTAAGACCTGAGGGGGGGACAGAGATTGAGCCCCAATACATGATTAATATCTTGGCAGAGACAAAAGCAATTCAAATGTATTTGAAAATAGAAAACCTTCCAAAATTTAAGGAGCCAGTACAGGAACGGATTGCACATTTATCATTATGGAACCAGGTTATTGGATGAGAATAAAAATGGTTGTCAGGGAATATTTAAACTAGATGCTTGGGAAATGCTGACACGTATAGAACAGTACTGTATAAGAATGACAAAACTGAAAATCCGAATAAGACTAATGTTCAATGTGCCTCTGAGAGGACCAGCGTCTGGCTCAAGAGGTGTTAATGACAGAGATTGTGTCTATTAGGGACTATCATACACCTGGGTTTATGACAGTAAAATGAAAGAGCATGCCAAATAAATCCAGTGGAGAGATATTCAATGTCAGGAAAGGAACCCATGTGAAAATGAGGTGCATTGTCAAATAACTTGAAAGGAGCAAGCCAAAACCATGAGAAACTTACAGGCACACTCATGGCTATCAAATAAATAATTTGTTAAAAGTCCAGGTAAAATGTATGCCACAATTCACGAACACAAAGTAGTCCAAAGCCCCTGAATGACTTAAGGAAGAAACATATGGATTTCACAGGGAAAAAAAGGTATTTTAACAAATGGAAGGCTTGCCCACATAAGAACAACAGAAAAGGCTGTAAAACATGTTAGTTCAAATGTTGGCAGGAAGATCAAAAAGCTGAAACATAAAAAGTGCCTCTTACAGGGTACTCTAACTTGTAAAAAGCTCTTCACATCTATCAAAATCAGGAATTCAGAAGGGAACTGGTGGGATTGCTTGATGGCTGAAGTGTAAAATCGGCACTCAGGCAAGGTAAGGTCATAGCTAGAGAAGCACAGTGAATTCTTCGCATTTGAGGAATGCAGAAAGACCTCGAAATGGAAAGAGTGAAAAGGCAGTGTATAATCATCAATGTAAGACAACAATCTAGGGAAGTATAGCCATGTACAGCTGAATTCAGAACTCTCAATTACAACTCGGGAAGGAAGACTTGGAGCAATCACTGACAGTTCTCTGAAAGTATTCTGTTTGGAGAAGGCTGTGGGGAAGGCAATTAAGGTTTAGAAAACTATGACACTGGTAGATAAACTTAAATGGAAAATTTCTTCACCAAATTCTGTAGTGAAAGAATGGGGGGGACATGATGAAAAGAATTGGAGAAACATTTTAAAATGCTTTCATGGGAAGCAGAGAACATGAAGAACTTGCATCCACAGAAGACCAGGGAGGCAGGTGATTTCGTAGTAGGTTCAGAAAAATTAAGCAAGCCATGGATTATAAGTCCATAAATGAATGATAAATGAACCAGTCAGGGAAGTACTGTTTACCATGTCTGATTAAACAGTTCTGCTTGCTGGGAGGATACATGGGATGTAGACTGTAGGTAGCGTCAAATTTCACATAATTTTTCTAAGGTGGCTTTTTTTCTGCCACTATTATAGGCAGAACACTGGGCTAGATGGAGCACTGGTCTGATCCAGTATGTTCCTGCTCTTCATTATTACCTAAAAATATAGATTCTTTTTTTTATTTTTATCTTCTCCTTGTGTCTATAATCCAAGATTTCAAAGCAAAATATTTTTGTCATTTTCATCTCAGTTTGAATTGAGTGCTGCTGGATAAAACCAACACTCTAATATATGGAAATCAGTTTTCCTAGTTCATTCCAAAGAATGTTGTATGTGTATTTAATCCAGAAAATGAAAACACTTTCTGAAGGTAATAACGAAATGATATAGGCATGTGATAATATAAACAAAAAATTTACAGAAAAAAATAGAGCAATAATTTTACTGGTTAGAAAAATACACTTTGTAGTTTTGTTAAAATTAAAATAGAAATAGATGTCTGTAGCATTCGTAGAATCATAGAATAGTTAGGGTTGGAAAGGACCTTAAGATCATCAAGTTCCAAACCCCCTGCCATGGGCAGGGACACCTCACACCAAACCATGTCACCCAAGGCTCTGACCAACCTGGCCTTGAACACTGCCAGGGATGGAGCATTCACCACTTCCTGGGGTGACCCATTTCAGTGCCTCACCGCCCTCACAGTAAAAAACTTCTTCCTTATATCCCATCTGAACTTTCCCTGCTTAAGTTTTAACCTGCTGCCCCTTGTCCTTTTTCTCCAATTTCTGATGAAGAGTCTCTCCCCAGAATCTTTATAGTCCCCCCTTCCGATACTGGAAGGTTGTTATGAGATCTCCACGCAGCCTTCTCTTCTCCAGGCTGAACAACATAAATTTTCTCAGCCTACCTTCATACAGGAGATGCTTCAGTCTCCTGATGATCCTCATGGCCCTCCTCTGGACTCGTTCCAGCAGTTCCATGTCCTTTTTATGTTGAGGACACCACAACTGCACACAATACTCCAAGTGAGGTCTCACGAGAGCAGAGTAGAGGGGCAGAATCACCTCCCTCTACCTGCTGGTCACGCTCCTTTTGATGCCGCCCAGGATACAGTTGGCTTTCTGGACTTCAGGCGCACACTGCTGCCTCATGTTCATTTTTTCATCGATCAACACCCCTAAGTCCTTCTCTGCAGGACTGCTCTGAAAATCTTCTCTGCTCAACCTGTAGCTGTGCCTGGGATTGCTCAGAACCAGGTGTAGGACCTTGCACTTGCATGGTTAAACTTCATCAGGTTGGCATCAGCCCACCTCACAAGCATGTCAAGGTCCCTCTGGATGGCATCGTTTCCCTCCAGCTTATCAACCAAACCACACAGCTTGGTGTCATTGGCAAACTTGTTGAGGGTGCACTCAATCCCACTGTCCATGTCACTGACAAAGATGTTGAACAAGACTGCTCCCAACACCGATCCCTGAGGGACACCACTCGTTACTGGTCTCCAGCTGAATATTGAGCCATTGAGCACAACTCTTTGCATGTGGCCATCCAGCCAGTTCTTTATCCACTGAGTGGTCCACCTATCAAATTGTTGTCTTTCCAATTTAGAGACAAGGATGTTGTGTGGGACAGTGTCGAATGCTTTGCACAAGTCCAGGTAGATAGCATCAACTGTTCTACCCCTGTCCATCAGTTCCGTAACCACATCGCAGTAGGCCACCAGACTGGTCAGGCAGTATTTTCCCTTAGTGAAGCCATGCTGGCTGTCACCAACCACCTTGTTCTCCCTGTGACATTCAGATTTTACATAGTGGCAATACTGTTGGGATTTATCCCAAAATAAGAGTGCACTTCAATCTCCTATGTGAATGGAAAAGTCCAAAACCTAGAAAACCACACAGTTTAAACTAAGTGATATTTTAAACTTAGGAAAGGAAACCTGGGCCTTTTAGCCTGTTAATAGCAGTCGTAGTTACATTACATGTTTGCACTCATGATAAATAAATTGAACTGTGCTAAAATACCTTTGAAAGGAACTGCATTCCATATACATTGTTTCTGGCTAATGCAGTGACCCATGGCTGTTTTGCGTAACTATGAAATCTTATTAAAGCATTAAATTGTTATTTCCTACAAAATAATAAGGTAAATTTAAACAATTTCTTGAAATCTAGATTCAGGTTTGATTAAAAAAATATGCATGGCTTATTTCGTATGTATATAACCTTGCTTTAACACATAAATTAGTTTCTAAAGCATTTATTTACATCACTGATTTCCTTTCTGCTGCCTTTTTCTATTGTAATGGAAACCCTTAACCACATAGCTCTTGTTTATCACAAAAACACCCACTTTTGAGCTGAGAATAATTTTGCATTCAGTCCTATCATAAATGACTGGAAACATGACTCTAGAAGGCATCTTTCTTTTGTGGTGCAGTATCTATTTTTGAATTGCTTTCTTATCTCTTTCTTTTCAACATCATTAAATTCAGGTTTTAAAACTTTGTTTGGTTCAACCTTCTACAAGTCAGTGATTTCCACCTAGAACCTAGTTTTCTCCCAAATACCAGGATACTTGCTTTTACTCCCTGAATTAATGTTTCAGGCCACTACCTCTTTCTTCTTCAAGTCCTCCCATACAGTTAATCACATCATAATTGTCTACAAAGAAATCAGACAGTAAATAGTACTTGGGGCTTTATGTCATAAGTATTCATAGGAAATTAAACTGTATAATGCATTACATGCATACAAATATGTCAATAGATACATTTGTAAATAACTCGTGTATTTCCGGTAGACTTTTTTCCATAGTGGATTTGCATGGGTTGGTTATGCTCAGAATTAGTCCACTTCATAATTACCTTTTCGATATAAAGCAAAACTTCACTTAAATATAAAAGCATCTATCATCACAACTTTGTTTTGCCTTGAATCTCTTTTACAGAAATAGATTTTGAAGTGACAGCAAAATAATTTTTTATTTCTAATCAGTTTCCAAAGACAACTACTGAAAAGTAGTCCTTTCTGTAAAAAAAGGAAAAAAAAACCCTAACTTTACAAATACATTTCTAGATTTTGTTTTAGGAGACTTGATCTGACATGTTATTTCTAAAAATATGGATTTCCACTATTTTTATTAATTTGCTAAAATATATTCCCTCATAATTATTGCAAGTTATGGATTGTGGCTTTGGAAATGAAATAATGTGATTTGTGGAAAGTTGATCTCGCTTCCAAAGGCAGATGTCAGTATGGACCCACAGGTTTGGATAAGGGAGCAATATGCCTTGAACAAAGTGCTGTGCCTTTCTAGGTCAACTTCTAGAGTCCAGATTTCAGTGCAGTTCCCTGCCAGCAGAACCGGTGGACTGTGCTATGACAGGTGGGATCTCTTAAGGGGCAGTCATCCCTTTCCTAGTACAAACAAGTTTTACTACACCATGACTTTCAGAGAACAAGAAATAATAAACTACTGTGTTCTAGTAAATGTAGTGGTTCTTCTTTTGCATTGCTTGAACTAAGGGTTCTCAATAAAACTTACCCTTAAAGAGTTATGTAACCAGAGTTCTTAAAATTCTTTCAGTTTTTGCCTTGACTTTTAAATTGTCATGCTATGCTAAGAAAAATCAATGAAGACTTTCATGTACCATAAAAATAATTTAGTAAAAATAAAGACAGAAAAATCACCATTCTGTTCTCCTATCAGAAGTCTGTATATTCCTTTCATTCTTTCCTATGGGAACTAATAATTGTATTTGATTTATGTTTGTCTAATTCATATGTTTTTGAGATACTTCCAGCCTTTATTTAAAAACTTGAAGAGGAAGATCAACTACTTTTGACAATTTTACAGGGGATGACTCTTAGTGAAGTTGGACCTTATCTCTAGTGGATATATCTGGATTCGGGAATCCAGTTAGTCACCTTTGTACTGACTTTCTCTGGGGCTTAAAATACTCCATAATATGTAATACTTCTTGTGAAAATAACTGTGCATTGCTGTTATGTCTCTCTCTCTCTCTCAATTTTCTTGGTGATAAGCTAAACCTAAGAACACTCATAGAGCCATTGAGTTCTGAACTTCTTACAGCCAAGAGCTCACACTGATTATTTGTTTCAATGGCTAGAAACAAACCTATATTCCATGAACTTGTCTAATCATTTTAACCAATATATATTATTTATGTTTTCATCAGTATCATGTGAAAATGAGATAAATGTGTAATAATGGTTTGGAAAAAAATCTATCCTAAAAATTCCATTAAGTATTATTTTCCTTAGACTTAGCTTACTGTAAAGCATTTCATCTAGTACCTAAATCATTTTATATTCTCAGTTTTTTGACATCCTTTATAATAAACAGATTCTAGAACTAGGCACAATGTTTCAGTTTCCCTTAGCCATAAAAAGAGGAATAATCATCTGTCTAAGTGTAAGTCACAGTTCGTTTCTCTGAAGACTTAAGGATAGCATTAGCAATTTTTTTCCATAGCATTGCAATGGGAGTTCATGTTGATAGCTTGTCCATTATAACTTCCAAGTTTTTTCAAAGGTCATTGCCTGTTAACAACACATAAGCTCAAAGGATCCCTTGGCAGATCAAAGTGGGAAAAGTGTATGCTTCACAGAAAAAAATAGACACAGAAAAAGGAAAGCCTAATGGAAGGGAGCCCTCCTGCTTGTCTCTAGGAGATCAGATACAAGAAAACTCAAAAGATATTTGGATGAAGGTAAAGTGTGTCAGACTGGTGAAGTGAAAAAAAAAAAACAATACCAAAACAACTCTATACAAATAATGATTATTGTGCAATTTTTATTTTGTGATATCATTTGATTTGTTTATAAGACAGCTTATTGAAGCCGTCCGTGTTCTAAAAATGAGCTGTGAAGGAGAGTATAGGTACGCTGTAAAGTGTGAGTACTGGACATCATTTACAGATTTGATGATGAACACCCCACCTAAAGTTAATACAGCTCAGTTTGGACGGGTTACTTGCTCTGATATGACAGAAAGAAAGTTTTCCAGCCTATGAATATACTTAGGTGTGGTGAGTTAACTTGGCTGGCTGCTAGACACACACCCAGCTGCTCTTGCACTCCCCTTCCAGATCAGCTTATGGATCAAGATAAGAATAGGGAAATTGGTTGTAGTCACTAATCACTGTTCACAGGCACTGTTTCACAATGGTTTTCTGCAGGGTCTTCAGGAGAATCTCTGGTGGAGATTGTCTGAACCACCACCTCTCCCTCCTTCTTCTCTGACCTTTGTGTCTGCAGGCTGGTTTTCACAATTTTTCCTCACTTTCTCATGTTCTGCTGCACAGTGGTTTTTACTCTTTCTTAAACATACTTTCCCAGAGATGTCATCATCTTGGCTGCTGGACTTAGCTGTGCCCTGTGATAAGTTCACTGGAACCAGACAGAATCATCTGTGTCTGGCGCAATAGTGCTAGTGTGGTAGTTCGTCTAACTTTGGTACTATTTAATTCTATTTTTTTAGTTATAATTAAACAAAAAATTGATCCATTAATTAATAGATTCATTAAGGAAATAATGAAATTAATGACAAATTAAGGACACTAGACAAGAGAAATTACTGGAACAGAAAAAAAGGCAGAAAATTGGAACTGTGAATTGAGATTTTTTAGTGAGCACAACAAAGAAGACTTATGTTTGCCAAACACAATTGAAATTAACATAGCAAAAACACTACTTCTAGAACCTAGATACAGGATTTTTTGCAAGTCTGTAGAACTATCTCCATCTTCCCATGGGATATGTAATTCAATTAGTTTATGTAATGTTCACTAATAAATCATCCTATATACACTCAACTGGAGAGCTTATAGGAAAATAAGTTGTTTTCTCACAATTCCCCCTGGATATCTGAATTTGCATTCTGTCAAAGCAAGTGTAGAACCTGCAAAAAAATCTGGCTGCCCTTGGATATTCTTAAAGAATTAAACTTCTTAAAGTTACACGAATGTGGGAATAAATTTTAAATATTAGATTTGGCTGGACTGTTTGAGTGGTAGTAGCAAAACAAGCCTCCTCTGGGATATAGGCCAAAACTAGGTTTCTGTGCTCAACAGAAAAAACACATTTTTTGCACTGGCAATTGCGCTAACTAAACTCACTTGTAATTCTGGAGAAACATTGATTTGCTGCTACTTTGCATGGCTTGAATTTGATTACTTTCACATTAGCTTTATCAGAAGGAATTGTCATTATGTGAACACATAAACATTTCTACTTGTTTCTGTTTGTAATTTTATGCATTAATTGATAATGAGAAAGCATTTATCAGGAAATACTAATAATAGGCTTGTGTGCATTGGTTAATGTAAGTAATTTTTTATTTGGTCCAGAATTGTCTCACTAATGTGATTTCTTTTCACTGGAATAGGCCCTATTAGAAAAATATAAAGGGAATAATTGCATAAACTATGGTCCAAAAACATGCTTTAAAATTTTAATAAAGGAATCATCAGTGGGAAGCACACACTTACAGCTGTAAGACTGCTTATATAACAATGTATTTGCATCTCTCCAAGATTAATTAATAAGAGCAAGCATAGTTTCAAAAATTAGTATGAGTTGCAATCAAAAGATCTTTGTGTAAACAAAAATTATCCCAAATTAGAGGCTTTTGTTTATCAGAAAATAAAAAAAGTCTAACACTTATTCTAATCTCCAGATTCATTTTCTTGCACTTGCTGTTGAAATGAATGAATAAGTAATGTGTTTTAAAGCAAAATAGTCAATTATTATGTCTCTCCTCAGGACTGTGAATCTGCTCCCTGCATTAACGGAGGTTCCTGTCAAGATGCTGTCAATGCATTTGTTTGTATTTGCCTGAGTGGATACACTGGCAGGTTTTGTGAAGTTGATGTTGATGTTTGCAGTGAGCCTGCACTGAACCCAGTTCTCTGTTACAATGGAGGTGTATGTATCGATGGACCTGGAAGAACATTTCATTGCAGGTTGGTATGAGTATTGTCATATAGCTGTTTTAGTTAATGCACATTTATTTGCGAAGATTTCAGGACAGTGGTATAACTTTGTGTGGTATGTGAAGTCACTTGGATTTTGTGTTTAATCTAGTGATCGAAAATATTGTTGCCTTAAACCAGTCACTGTTTAACATCAAGCCCTTTTATCTGGAAACTTACCTTCTAGTGCTTTTCTGAATTATGTGTGGAAACTCCTGATATAAACTGACCCTAAATTTTTTTAAATCATTATGTCATTATGTTTACAGGTATGTATGTACTCCTGTGTTTTGCACTCAAAGACAGAATTCATTCACGATCAAATTTAGACGGCAGCTAGTATTTGACCTACAAAGATGCTGGGGAGGGACTCTTCATTAGGGACTGTAGTGATAGGACAAGGGGTAAAGGGTTCAAATAGGGTAAGTTTAGGTTAAATATAAGGAAGAATTTCTTTACTGTGTGGGTTGTGAGGCACTGATTTGGGTTGCCCCAGGAAGTGGTGAATGCTCCATCCCTGGCAGTGTTCAAGGCCAGGTTGGACAGAGTCTTGGGTGATATGGTTTAGTGCGAGGTGTCCCTGCCCATGGCAGGGGGTTTGGAACTTGATGATCTTAAGGTCCTTTCCAACCCTAACTATTCTACGTTTTTATGATTTATAATATGTGTGTACCGACATATATCCAAAGAAATTTCCTATGATCCATCACCATTCTCTGTCTGTTTAAGGCTTCTGACTAAATACATTTAATCTTATAGTCCCTATTAGATAAGTCAGATATGTTATTGTTTAGCTTTCACCACTCAATACATACTAAAATGCTTCACAGTGCAGTGAAGTATTTTTAGTGGACTGAGATATTTTTGCAGTTGGCTGCTACCTGTACGAAGACCTTCTTTTTTCAAGCTGCAGTGTCCTTTCTTCTTTCACAAATGAATTTTCTGAACTAAGTGAAATTACTTATATTTCTTCTCTCTTCTGCTAAGGAACTTATTCCAAACACTGTGAGCATTACTTCAATGCTCTTGCTTTTGAGTCCAGCATCGGCCATCAGGAGGAGCTGATAATGGATTCAGAGTGAGGAAAACTGCAAACAATTAAAATCAGGATTTTTAGTGTTGCCAAGATCACAAAAGTTTTAATGAGTGTTGTAAGACTACACTAAGGTAAATTGATGTGAGATACAGTTGTGGTGATACAACAAGAATAATCATACTCATAAATTTCTTCTTCTGAGGGGGTCCAGGAAAAGGACTTTTTTCAGCTCATTGCCCCTTCTACATTGATATGTTTCAGAAGACAGACATGACTCCTTTCTTACCCTTCAGCAGCTGCTCCCATTCCATCTAATGTGTACAAGTGGAAATTAGAAACAAAAAGATCATTAAGTTGGCTTGCTCCACCTGCCTTAAGCAGTCTGAACAAAACTTATGTACAGGCTGGAGAATAGGACTGATATCGAGGATTGGGAAAGCAGAATAATTGAAGAATACGGAAGAGAGAAACAGCTTCTACTCTAGCAAAATGCCACAGATACCCAAGTGAGTAAGGAGTCTTACTGCCTGTTACACACTCATTATGGGATGGGCAGGAGGAAAGACAAAAATCCGGTATAATTTACAGACTCCTTGTTTTTGTGGATCTGGCCTGTGGTTGGTAAAACTGGAAACAGCCAGTAATGGAAAGTGTCCAGTAATGGACAAATGTCAGGCTGACTTATCTGCAGGCAGTGCTACCAGCTTCAGTTATGATGTATGTGGTATTTTGCCCAGTAGTATAGTGAACAGTTCAACTTTTCTTGAATTATGTGGGAAACAATTGCATGAACAACCCTACAGGCTTCATCCTGAAATAAATATTATACATACCTTTTGGGATAGCCCCTGAATTGTGTGTTTGCTGAAATATCTGTCTTCAAATCCTTGGTTTAAAATTAAAACAACTCACTGGAAATGAGAGGTGTGTTGGGAGTTGTAATTCAGTTCTGTCCTGGGCAAACTGCCACTGCATCAGGGCTTCAGGAAACAGATTACAATCTGAAAGAATGTCCACCTACTTTCTTTTGTATTTTAGTCTTCTTAATTAAAGGAACTGGTTGCCACAACAGCAAACACTGTATAAATTAGGAAATTAATAATAAAGCTGTCATTGGATTCAGTGGGTCTTTCAAAAGACAATTCAACCCAACTTATATATGGTTGATATAACGAGTACATAATAAGAATTCTGAAGCCTCTTCATAGTATTCTCCAAGTATTTTGAGAAAGAGAAACTGTTCCCCATCAAATGCTCAGATTTTTTTCATTATATTTAATCCACAATTGTTTCATCCTCACTTTTTCACCTTCTGGTCCCAGACCATTTTGCATGTTTGGCTTGGGATTTAAAAAAGTAAAACCAATAATAGTTAAAGTATTCCTCCTTTCTTACTCATGCTGGCATTGAGCCTCTTTCAAATGTGTGTTTCAGGTACTTAGATTAAGTTCTTGAGTATTATAGCTTCACTGTACTTTTTCAGGATATTTATAGCACATTTGGGTTTTGTAATGCTTTTGTAAGGGAAGACAGAGGTGATTTTTTAATGTCATTCTGTCTTTTGTGATCTACTCTTGAGTAATATTTTTCCAGAATTTAAAGTTATTTAGTGGCATAAGATGACTTTGCTGGTCTGAGAAATATGTAGGGTCACAAGTAAGTTTGATGTAATCCTTCAGTTCATAAAGGGAGACTAGTGCTTTTTAAATCTACTTTTCAGATTGTATTTGATAGCTTGCTGAATTACTTGCAGAACAGAAGATTTTTTCCAGCACCTTTCAGCTGCTTTTCAGAATCACAGAATCATATAGGGTTGGAAGGGACCTGTGCATATCATCTGGTCCATCCCCCCCTTCCAAGGCAGGGTCACCTAGAGCACATTACACAGGAATGTATCCAGGCAATAGTCAAAAGGTTCTGCACTTCAAAAGGCTTAACATGTGGAGCATTTGTTCAGCTGTGTGCCCCCATCAATCCAAAGAGTGATTTAATAGTATTTGTTTTGACAATCAGTTAGGTCTTATGTGCCAGGTAACAGAAAAGGCAGGTTTCTGTTGGAGGTTTGTTAACTGAAAAGTCTCATTTCATTTAGAAGTTGACAGACAGCTTGCAAGGTCTGACCGAAGTTGTAAAGTATGCATTACACAGAGCTATGTATTTAAGTTTGTCAGAGCACTGAGATAAATGTAAGAAGAAAGTGATTTTATCATATTGAAGCAGTAACTCCAGTGGAACATCAGAATCTCTTAAAACAGGCAAATCATAAAACAGTAGGTTCTCACTTTTGTATGTGCTGTGAATACACATGTGGTAATCTTTCTTTCTCGTCTCCTCTGTGTGAAAACAGATGCTCCTCCACTTGTATGTAGATAAGGAGATGGGTTCTGCATGACTTGCTGGTGTAATAATCAGCTGCATATTTAATGAAGCATTTAATGCACATTTAATGAAGCCTTGATATTTTAGGCTTTGCATTGTGTATTAGGTTACATGAAAAAAGAAGAATGGATGCACAGGTTGAAGCCAAGAACCCTCTAACCCAACATTGCTATTGCCAACAGCGGGCATAAGTGGGTTGCAGGAAAGAATATCAAAAGTGCATGCATAATATTTGTCCTCCCGTACTCTCCCAAACAGGGGATTTCCTGAGTGCCCTGTGGTTTGTTCAGCAGAAGTCAGTGAGTCTCTAAGTATTTTCTAAGTATTTGCACAGTCTTCCCTTAAACCTTTATGAACTTCTTCTCTGAGGAGAGGCCTTTGAGTAGGCCATCTCCAGAGGCCCCTGCCAACATCAGCTGTTCTGTGACAATACCGTTCAGCAAGCAGACCTATCCCAGTTGCATGAAAAAGGCCTCCCTTTTTTATCTTTGAGCACTGCTCCTGGTAGCTTTATCTCATGTTCCCTTATTCTAGTGTGAATAAGAAGAATGAAAAGCTGACTCCTAACCATCCTTTCCATGATTTTGTGGTCCACTTCCATATTGCCCCATGCTCCTTCCTTTCCAGGCTAAAGAGTTTTGACTTTCCCAGTTCTTCCACCTTCAGAAGCCATCTCAAACTTCTGGTCATCCTTGTTGCCCTTTTTCCAGGTTTTTTGATTTGTATTCTCTTTTTCATTTGTATTTTTTGCTTTACTGACACGAGGGGATAAGAAGTACATAAAGTATCCAAGCTATGGCCCACTTTGTGATTTATACAGTGGCATAATGTTTTCTTTCTCCTTCTCTAATACTCCCATAACAGCAAAGAGCATTTCATTGGTGTTGGCAGGAGAGGATGTTTCATGCAGGTATTACAGTTTTATTCTTAAGTTGATTGATACAGTTTCCATGGAGAAAGGTTAGATAAAGTTGGCATACTAACAAGTTCCTGTACCACTGCATGTATAATTATTTTAACTATACATATGCATATAGATATGTGTGTGTGTTTTCATTGCCCTGCACTTCTTTATTTAAGCAAATACCACTTCACTGCCAGAGCAATAAAAATAGGTAATTATGTTAATGACAATTTCTAACCATTTATTCAATTTTATAGCAACAAATTCTTGTGTCTCCATGTGAAAAATACTAACTGTAATACTATCAATAGAAATAGCATAGTAAGACTGCAGATCATGTCCTGTATTTTTTTTACTTTCTGAATTTGCAGTAAAATTCATTTATACATGTGACAAGCTTGTAAGGGAATCTATTTGCTACATGCTAATATATAGTAAACAATTAATTCAATAAACTGCATATGGTGTTACTCTTTAACATATCTCTACACTTCCAACTAAAATCAGAACTGAACAGTAAAAATGTCAATATGTAATTTAAAAAGGTAGTTCTCCAAGTGAATTATTGTTGTGGTTTAAGCTGTAAATCACGCAGCCCATTCTCTCACTCACTCCCCTCTCTTTCTTCCCCTGCTCCCGGGTGGATGTGGAGGAGAATCAAAAAAGAATGCAACTCCCACAGGCTGAGATAAGAACAGTTTAGTAACTAAAGTATAACACAAGACTACTACTGCTACCACCAATAATAATAATGACAAGGCAAATACAAAGAAAGAATACAATTGCTCACCCACCCCAATACCAAGCCCAACCAAGCAGTACATCCCCCACCCTTCCAGGTCTCTGCTCTCTGTTTTTCACATCCTGGGCATGACGTGCTGTGGGATGGAATAACCTCTTTGGTCAGTTTGGGTCAGGTGCCCTGTCTCTGCTTCCTCCCAGCTTCCTCTCCTCCCTGGCAGAGCATGAGACTCAGAAAGTCCTTGATCACACCAAAACATCACTAAGCAGTAATCGAAACACTGGTGTTATCAACACTGTTCCCAGGCCCAAAATCAAAAACACAGAGCTGCACTAGCTACCAAGAAGGAGAAAAATGACTGCCGCTGCTGAACCCATGGCAATTATAGTTCTGAATTTTTTTAGACATATTTTGTTAAGAAGAAGCTTTGGTGCTTATAATTTGCATGCTTTAAAATAAGTTTTTATTAATACATGCCTTATTGCTCCCTTTTTCATTTAGAGTAGATCAAATTGATATGTTGCTCATTTTGTATAGTATTGCATGAAAGGTAGAGGAACATATCACAGCTACAAAGACACATCCATTTTAGAGAGGTTTCTCATATAATAGCAAACATACATGGAGGTCAAGATCACAGGATTTGGAATGTGTATTTAAAACAAGCAGATAATGTATCTAAAGATGTTTGATATGCGCACTTTGCCTGATGGAATAACTGCTATACCTGTGTCTTGTAGCACTTCTGGGCAAATGCAGAGGAAAATTATCATTCTGTCACTGAAGTGGATAGTTATATTGACATTCGAACATTTTATCAAGTCATTTTAAATACCTACAGAAGCATTTTGCCAATTAAATAGCAAAATAGAAATAGGAAAAAAATGCAAATAGTAAGAGGCTGTAAAGGAAAAAAATGCAAATAGTAAGAGGCTGTAAAGGAAAAAAATACAAATGGTAAGAGGCTGTAAAGGTGGTGTCCTGGGTTCAGCAATAGCAGTGATTTTAATCCTGAGTAGCTGGTGCAGTGCTGTATTTTTCAACTTTAGTCTGAGAAAAACACTGATAACACACCAATGTTTTTATCTTTTGCCAAATAATGTTTACACCTATCCGGTACTTTTCAGTCTTTCATGCTTTGCCATTGAGGAGAGGCACAAGAAACCAGGAGGAAGCAGCGACAGGATACCTGACCCAAACTAGCCAAAGGGGCTTAACCATGACAGGTGGAGAATGGAGAGAGGCAAAGCATTTAGAAACACATCCCAAACATGGCTACCATTGTTTCTAATTAGATGCACGTTCTGTCTTGTCTCATTTTACTATTGATATTTACAATGGTAGAATTGCATCTACTTAGAATTACCACTCTCTTTACCATTATAAATTTCTAAAATTCAACAGTAAAGTGAAATCTCCGAAAGAATTAACATTGTCTACAAAAATGTGGACAGCGGTGTCTGGAAATGAGGCACTAAAACCTAGTAGGAAAAAAAATCACACACGAAAGCAAAACATAAATCTGGTACAAATCATCCAGCTGCCCAATCTCAGAATAAAACTATTTTAAAGCTTTTATCTGAATGGCTATTGCTAACTGTTATATTCTTTTTTTTTTTTTTTTAAGCAAACATTTTAAAAATTCACTCCTTGAAATGACACAGGATGCTTCTACCCTATGTGTATATTGGTTATGGGTTTGGTTTTGTTTTTTCTAGCTACGTTGTTTTCTGACTTCATGAAGCAGAAGCTAAATAATAACAGCTACTGGGAATTGTGTTCACATCCCCATTAAAGAAGACGCAGTGACTGAACAGTTGGGAATGTGACTGTGACAGAACATTTCAGGTTTTTCTAGCCACACACAAAGAGTATTTAGTTCAGCTTTACTCAAAACATCCAAGGCCAAATAAAATCCAGTGCCTGAAACAAGATTTAAAATTTCACTGTGCTTTAAGAAGCAATGTGCTGCTTATTTATTCAGTGTCACATGTGGAATATTAAAGCATGCTTCCCAAGTGATTCAGATACACATCACCTTTGATATTTTTGCTGTTACTCTCTTCAAAACTTAGTGGTATTTGTGGTATTCTTTTTTTCTCTTTCTTTCTAAAATATATATTCTGAGTGCATGTACACAAATGGCACACATATCGCCAACAATGACTTTGCTTGTTTTAGCAAGGGGAAAATATTATTTTTTATTTTAAAACAAAGATAGAAGTTTAAATGTTTCAGCTTTTCTGTATAAGAAAGCCTTCTTCTAAACTGCATTCACTTGTCCATAAACTTTTGACTTAAAGAACATAAAGAATTTGAATGACAGTATCTTTCAAGTCATTGTATGAAACAGCAGAATTTCCAAAGGTTTTGGTTGGTTGGTTGGTTGGTTGGTTGGTTAGTTTTAAAGGGCAATTATTGAAAAAGGTAAACTATAGCTTATGGTTATTTGGTTTTGTTATGCCCTGCATGTAAAAGTGAGAAAACAAAGAACAGTTGAAAAAAAAAATCACAGACTTCACTGTAGTATTTGATTTTTTATTTTTTTTTAACACGAGCTGTTTCACATTGTCAGTCAGAGGTTCAGATTGATACTTCTTAGAGAAGAGCACAAACAAGGGCAAGGGAAAGAGAATGGGAAGAAAAGGGCATTATTTGGGTGAATTGGTCATTTTAACAGCCCAGAAAAATAAAAAATATTTTTCCATCTAAGTTCAGTGTTGAAAATGGATGTTTCAGAATTAGTCTCTAGGGGAGCCATGCAATTTATGAGAAGTGCATGTGTGTGCCCATATGCATGAATGTGGTTAGCTACACCTTGGAATTTGATATTAGTAAATAAATTTAAATAAGTGCTTCTGACAGAGTAATAATACCAGAAAGATATTTTTTACCATAAAAACCTTCTGTAATTTCAAGTATTATTTATTTTACCCATGTTGAAAACCATACATAACGTATTGTGTTCTATGTCCAAATGTGGCATACAATATAATTCTATTACAATTTATCCAAAGTGTCATGAATTATGAATATTAATGCCACTGGAATTAAATATTCCTTCTGTACATGGCTTAACCTGAGATGCTTCATTATGTCCTGAAGGTTTTCCATTTCAGTTGTGCAGGACACAGTTAAAGATCAAGTTTCTATTCATCTGCAGTGGAGAATTGGTGCTTTCCCTCAAGAACTAACCCCAGTGGCATAATATTTTCCTTTCAGAAGCTACTGTACTGTAGTACCAGATAATGGCTGCCATGGTCCCATAAACAGATTTTTTTTCTTTTTTCCAACTGTGTACACTTGAATTATTTCATGCAGAAGTGACCTTATCTTAGGAAGCAGAAATGCTAAAGACAAATTAAACAACTATTATAGAATAAACTTCCTCACTTTTTTAGCATTGTAAAACTTCTGTTTACATTTTTATTATATTCAATTGCATTATTATTATTTTCAATACCTTTAATATTGATGCATGGTTCTTTGTACTTGCTTTCATGTTAGAGAATTGGGGGAGAGTAAATGGAACACAGGAACTGCCATTTAATGTCAGGCCTCAGCTTCGTCTTGTTCTCTGTACTTGTACTGTACTGTAACCAGACTTCAGAGGAATGCCTGAAGAACTCAGTAGAAAAACTACATATTTTTCCCTACCTCTTCATCTACCACCACTTACAGGTCTCAGTGTAATTGGTCACAGGCAGTGATTGCCCTGAAGCATAGGTTTAAGATCCTTCCCAAAGGTTATTTTAATGCATTTTTACATTAAATATAGATATTTCTGTAACCCATAAAATTTCCAAGCCCTTCCAAGCTTTCCTTCACATCTACCATTAAAAATTGCTTATTTGTTATCAATATGATCAGTAATAGTGTTTAAGTAAGTAAGTCATGTATATTGCTGCATATGTCTTCTTTTTTTATTTCTTCTGGAACTCAGTATTCCCCAAACAAGTATTTGTTATTCTGGATAGGTCTCCCTAGAGAAACTGTTTCCTGCAAGATTGTAGGTTCTCTGTCTTGTTCTTGGTGAGCACTAGGGAAAATGTACTTCACATACTAGATGCTCTGGTTCCTACTAAGTATTCCTATGATTTTTCTCATTTTTCATCAACAGTCTTCTTGTGATGGTAGGAAATGTAACTGCTGTTTGCTCTCAAATAATAAATAAAGGTGAATGAAGACACTTCTAGAAAGTGAATTGCCCACCTTTGCTTTCCAAGTAGGTGTACAGGACTGGCAGAAATTAGTTGATTGCAGGAGTAATGGAAGTAGGGAACAAAAGACATTATTTGCCACTGCCAGTGCTTTATTGAAATGAACGTATTTCATTTACATGCTAAATATTCCACTGAATTTAAAAGGGTAATAAAAACTAAAACAACACCACACAAACAACCAAACAGATGAAAGAGACTGCAGTTGCCAGGAAAAGTCTCTGAGACTATCCTAAAGTTTGGCTGTTTACAACCCATTCCACTTCTGAAAATTTCCTGTTTGGTAAAGACTCTGACATTTACTCAAATAACAAAATCTATTATTTGATTCCGATATGTTTATTTTTTTCATAAGGAAAAATTTCCAGGTTTTATTCTTTCCAGCTATTTAGTGACGTTTAATGCAAGGCTTTGGAAAGGTTAAAGCACAACATTGTAAGGTTTAAACCAGTTTTCTATTCCACTTTTATACTGGTAACAACTTAAATTTCTTTTGTATTATGGTTTGCAAATCTCTCAACCATTTCCAATATCTGCAGCTGGGCAGATTCAGAAATTAAAATATGACTCTAGGTACTACACTGGCAATGTGAGAATTGAAGTTATCTTAGTATGGTAAACTTTTAAAAAACTAGGATGATAGGAAGCTTGTGCAATGTCTTCATTGTATCATTTGAAGTATCTTCTCTAGAGAGGTATTGTGCACTGAGAAAAAAATGAGAAACATCTGTTTTTCACTCCAGGTCTTGCCAGGTTTAGAATACCAAATCAGTTTTAATTGAAAAATAAAGTTTATAGATTACTGATGTGCAATCCCAGCACTACGAATGAGATGTGGCAGAAGATGATGAAGTGATGATTAAGTTTATGTGGATACAACTGATGAAGTTATGAATTAGAATCTCAAAAAATGAACAAACAGATGCATTTTCTGCTGAGGAGTGCACCTGCTTCAGGCTATAGATCTGCCTCTACCCCTTTGACAATACCGAGCATTCACTGCAGCTACGAAGATCACTAATTCCAGTTTTACCAAAATGGAAGAACTCTTTCCAGCAAGAGCAAGCATGACTAGCTGCAGTATGTCTCCTTCCTTCTAATTGGAAGAAAATTGTCTGAAAACAGCTTGACAATGTAGCTGCAATATCGGGTTGGTACCTTCTTACTTGGCATCCAACTAGACTAAAGCACATCTACCATCTACTGGGCTTTCTCTCAGAAAATAACAATATTTAAAGGGTTAACTAAAAGTCACAGAGGCTGTCTTTTCATCTGCAGTCTAACTTCTTTCCCACAGCTTCGTTATACTGGTAATAAAAAGTTTACATCTTGTGAAATCAGGAGGGGAAAAATCATAGAATCATAGAAATTTTGGCTTGAAGGTACCTTTACAGGTCATCTATCCCAACTTTTGGCTTAAAGTAGGATTATTATCAGTCCTGGATTAGCTCATGGATTTCCTTAGCCAAATCTTGAAAGCCTGCAAAGAAAGGAACTCTGCTGCCTCTGAATTTTTTTTCCAAAGATCCAGATTGAACCTTTCTACTCACAGTCTGTGACTTTTAGCCCTTCTTGTATTTTCTCAAATAGGATTAATATCCATCATCTTTGTAACACTGCAAATAATTGCATGCCGTTAATCAAGCACTCACTGGCCTTTTCTACACAAGATTTCACAAGACAAGTTCCCTTAGCTTCCCAATGCAGATCATGTCAGCTAAATGCTTGATTATTTTGACTCAAACTCCCTTCTGTTGCTTAACCAAAGAGGAGGGGGAGGGGGGAAAGAGAGACAAAGGGGGAAGTGAAACTAGACATAGTGCTCCAAATGCACCCATGCCACTGTCAAAAGACCCTTTACAGAGGGCTTTTGGGGTAGTACATTGAGTATGTGACTGACTGATATAGAAAAATAGTCACCCCTGGGGATAGGATCTAAATATATTTCCAAGTCATTTTCTCAGTAACTGAAGTTGTGTTAAAGATGACAAAAAACAATTCAATCTGTTGTTCTGAGTTTTATGCTGACAGATCATTTGCTTTTGTTTCCTATCTGTGGTCATTCTTTGAGAAGCAGTGACAGAATTTGTAGTGATTATACGATTTTTCACTTTGTTTGGAGAGAAAAATTGAGTGTTCTTATCCCCCCCCAAAAAAACCCATGTTAATGACGGCCGTGGTTTAAGCTGTAAATCACGCAGCCTGTTCACTCACTTCCCCCTCCTTCCCCCCCACTCCGAGGGGGGGGAATGGGGAGAAGAATCGAAAGAATGTGACTCTCATGGGTTGAGATAAGAACAGTCCAGTAACTAAGGTATAACACAAATCACTACTGCTACCACCAATAATAATAATGACAAGGCAAATACAAGGGAAGAGGATATAACTGCTCACCACCCGACGACTGAGCTGTGAACTAAACTCTTCCGGGTTCCTGCCCCCAGTTTTACATCCTGGGCATGACGTGCTGTGGCATGGAATACCTCTTTGGTCAGTTTGGGTCAGGTGTCCTGTTTCTGCTTCCTCCCGGCTTCCCTTCCTCCGTGGCAGAGCATGAGACGCAGAAAGTCCTTGGTCAGGCCAAAACATTCTAAGCAATAACTATAAACATCAGTGTTATCAGCGTTGCTCCCAGGCTGAAAGTCAAAAAAGCACAGCACTGCACCAGCTACTACGAAGGAGAAAATGATTGCTGCTGTTGAACCCATGACAATGACATAGGCAGAATTCTTGGTTGCCTCATTGTGACAGGCGTGCAAAATTAGAAACTGAACCAAAAAAACGACAAGCCCAGATCACTAACAAGATAAGTGTGTTAGGGGATGCTACCAGTATGAGTCCTTTCAGAGGCCTGAAGCAGCACGTGGGGCACACTGCTTAGATTATTTGGAAATTGAGAGCAAAGCTGAATCCATGACCTGCTTTCAAATGAGAATAAATGCTGCTCCTGGTAGCTCAGCATGATGGTTTTCCTGCAGTCAGAGCCAACTGCTTCAAAACAATAAAGAAAATCTTCTCTAAGCCTCATCTGTCCTTCGCATAGGGGAGCAGCAACAGCTGGCAGTGAGTGGAAGAATTCTGCATTCTCTTTTGGTGTGCCATTTCAGACACATCCTTTCCTCATGTTTCATACAGTAAAATCTTTCTCCATGATGAAAACTGGCATAACAAATATTATATATATAAATACATATGTAAGCACGCATAATTATATGCATGTATATACATTGTTTTGTTGTGAAAGAGTTTCTCTGGAGAAATAATTAAAAAAAAAATCCTTATTTCCAGTGTTAAATGCAGCATACATTTAGTTTAAGATGCTTTTTAAATTATTATATTATCACTGTACATAAAAAAAACAGTGTGCTTTTTACTTGGAAAAAACAGTTTCTGAAGCAAATGGCAACTAATGATTTCTGTACGTGGCTATGAATAAATGGGCACAGAACTTGAGGCACAACAGGGTTTGGTGTTCAGAAAATATACATAGCTTTTTCAATTCAGGGCTCTTGAATTTTACTTTTGGAAATGCAGGCATTGAAAATATTACATTAAAAAGATAACTGTAAACTGGAGGCAGTGCGGATGTCAATGGTTCTAAAATGTCACTATTTACATGGAAAATAACTTTGAAATAGCATGATGTGTGTGGTCTGAGAAAGGATGTTAAATATTTAACCGTTAGGCACAAAACATGCATCACATATTTAGTTTTTAAACAATACCCAGCTAATTTTTAAGTCTGCAAATTTCTATTGTAATTTTCATAGAATCATAGAATCATGGAAGAGTTAGCTTTGGAAAGGACCTTAAGATCACATAGTTCCAACCCCCCTGCCATGTGCAGGGACACCTCACACTAAACCATGTCACACAAGGCTCTGTCCAACCTGGCCTTGAACATCGCCAGCAACGGATCATTTAACAACTTCCCTGGGCAACACATTCCAGTGCCTCACCACCCTCACAGTAGAGAATTTCTTTCTCATATCCAATCTAAACTTCCCCTGTTTAAGTTTGAACCCATTACTCCTTGTCCTATCACTACAGCCTCTAATGAAGAGTCCCTCCCCAGCATCCCTATAGGCCCCCTTCAGATGCTGGAAGGCTGCTATGAGATTTCCAAGCAGCCTTCTCTTCTCCAGACTGAACAGCACAAACTTTCTCATCCTATCTTCATACGGGAGGTACTCCAGTCCCCGATCATCCTCATGGCCCTCCTCTGGACTTGTTCCAGCAGTTCCATGTCCTTTTTATGTTGAGGACACCAGAACTGCACACAATACTCCAAGCAAAGTCTCATGAGAGCAGAGTAGAGGGGTAGGATCACCTCCTTCAACCCGCTGGTCACACTCCTTTTGATGCAGCCCAGGATACGGTTGGCTTTCTGGGCTGCAAGCGCACACTACTGGCTCATGTTCATTTTCTCATTAACCAACACCACCAAGTCCTTCTCTGCAAGGCTGCTCTCAATCTCTTCCCTGCCCAACCTGTAGCTGTGCCTGGGACTGCTCCGACCTAGGTGTAGGACCTTGCACTTGTCATGGTTAAACTTCATCAGGTTGGTATCAGCCCACCTCACAAGTGTGTCAACGTCCCTCTGGACGGGATCCTTTCCCTCCAGCGTATCAACTGAACAACACAGCATGGTGTCATTGGCAAACTTGCTGAGGGCACACTCAATCCCACTGTCCATGTCACCGACAAAGATGTTGAACAAGACTGCTCCAAACACCGATCCCTGACGGATACCACTTGTTTCTGGTCTCCAGATGGACATTGAGCACAACTCTTTGCGTGCGGCCATCCAGCCAGTTCTTTATCCACCCAGTGGTCCTCCTATCAAATTGACGTCTCTCCAACTTAGAGACCAGGATGTCATGTGAGACAGTGTCAAACGCTTTGTAGAAGTCCAGGTAGATATCATCAACTGCTCTACCCGTGTCCATCAGTTCCGTAGCCTCATCATAGAAGGCCACCAGATTGGTCAGACAGGATTTCCCTTTTGTGAAGCCATGCTGGCTGTCAGCAAGCACCTTGTTGTTTCTCATGTGCCTCAGCATGCCTTCCGGGAGAATCTGCTCCAAGATTTTGCCAGGCACAGAGGTGAGTACCATGGGTCCAGAAACAGCAGTCATTTTTCTCCTTCTTAGTAGCTGGTGCAGCGCTGTGTTTTTGATTTTGGGCCTGGGAACAGTGCTGATAACACCAGTGTTTCGGTTACTGCTTAGTGATGTTTTGGTGTGATCAAGGACTTTCTGAGTCTCATGCTCTACCAGGGAGGAGGGGAAGCTGGGAGGAAGCAGAGACAGGGCACCTGACCCAAACTGACCAAAGAGGTTATTCCATGCCACAGCACGTCATGGCTAGGATGTAAAAGTGGAGAGCAGAGACCTGGAAATTGGGGGTGCACTGCTGGGTCGGGCTTGGTATTGGGCTGGGTGAGCAATTGTATTCTTTCCTTGTGTTTGCCTTGTCATTATTATTATTGGTGGTAGCAGTAGTAGTCTTGTGTTATACTTTAGTTACTAAACTGTTCTTATCTCAACCTATGGCTGTTGCATTCTTTTTGATTCTCCCTCCCCATCCACCCGGGAGCAGGGGGAAAGAAAGAGGGGGAAGTGAGTGAGAGAGATACTGCGTGAGTTAGAGAGGCTTAAACCACGACAGTGAGACTGACTGGTCTGCAATTCCCTGGGTCATCCATTTTCCCCTTCTTGAAAATGGGGGTTATATTTCCCTTTTTCCAGTCATCGGGAACTTCACCTGACTGCCATGATTTTTCAAATATGATGGACAGTGGCTTAACAACTTAATTTGCCAGCTCCTTCAGGACCTGCAGATAGACTTCATCAGGTCCCAATGATTTGTATGCCTTCAGGTTCCTAAGATGGTCTCGAACCAGATCCTCTCCTACAGTGGACCCAGGGTCTTCATTCTTACAGTCTCTGTGTCTGCCTTCCAAGACTTGGGTGGAGTGCTTCTAGTTCAGATTGACATTTTCCCCCAAGCAATGTGGACTTATATGATTCATCTGGGAGTCCTGTTAGTTTGAATTTGTACCTTCCAAGCAATGTACTGAACAACCAAGGGAGAAAAAAAAAAAAAACAAAACAACAAAATGAAAAAAGCACCAATAGAAAGGACAGAGCCTCTTCAATTTACTTTCTGAAGGCTTACAAGCACTGATCAACCATATTACTGTAAAAGGTATCAAAGAGTGAATTTCAGCCAAGATAAGCACACTGGGTACTTCTCAGAAATCATTTATCATCTGCATGATTAGATCCATTCTGCACTCATCACATTCCCAGTTTCCTCATGTATTACCTTACCGTCTACTAGTCATATATTTCATTAACTTAGTTTCTTTATTCACTGAATTTTCTAAAGGCAGCTCTTAGAAGATCTCAATCATAAGCCATGCCCTAAACCTTATGCTTCTTCAGGCACACCTTAAATATGACTATGAGAGGTACAATGTACTGCTTTGTTTCAAATGTAGCATGATCCGTCTTTTGACACTTATGTGATAAATACTGACAAATCTAAGCTTGGAACTAATCTGAACTTATAAAAATAGTAAGAAAATGCTCCAGGAAATAGATCTCTCAGCCACGGTCTGAGTTTTGAAGCTAGCACAAATAAAAAATGGCATATTGGGATGGTGCTAGAATGCCATCATAAATGAAATACAATGTACTTTTTTTTTTCCCAGCACACAAGGAAACTTCCTGAATCCTGTCATGAGCCAATCCGTTCCTAGGTGGGGACTGCATCCTTTCAGCTGAGGAATACTACTAGCTGATATATTGTCAAAGTTTCCACCCCCTTGCTGCTTATCCCTTCCTCATCACAGTGGGGATTAGAATAGCAGTCAGGAGGTAAATATTGTTTCTTATTCCAGTCTCCACTTAAACTGAGACTTTTTGTTATATGAGAGATTACTCTGACCTTCCTTTCTGGTCTAACACACTTACTTGAAGTAGCCTTTGAAATTGAGAGAAGAAAACTGCTGTCTTTTTCTTGTTTTATGAAATACCACTGTATTAGGGCTGAATTTCAGGACTAGCGAGACTGCAGTAAGTTTGCCAGGACAACCATACCAATAAAGCCTTCTACTAGAGAGATCTTACTTGCAAAAGAAACTCTTTCTTCACCATAGTTAAACTGCCTTCTTGAATGACACAAACTATAGCAGTGCTAGGGATCTTCTTGTTGTATAAATTACATCTTCACAGAGATTTTTTTTGTCCCTCTAGTTGAACTGGATGGAAACATGATTTCCCCCTCTCCCACCATGTTCATTGCAACACTGAAAGCTCAGCCTCAGACCTTTTGTTATTCTCCTCAGGAAAAAGTTGGCTGTCTGACAAAGTGATAACTGAACATGAATATTTTTAAAAGTTAGGCTCACACTATTGCCAAAGCAACACCTGCAGTAGCAGCATATGCTGCATTGGGAGTGCTTGGGAGTTGCCAGAGCAATTTTGCTAGCTGGTGGGAGGACATGCCTGTCTCTAAACATCTGCAGTCTGTGGACCGGGCACAGGCCTTGTGAGAGTTTCTTCAGAATTGAGGAAGATGTGACAATGAGAGAGTCTGCAACAGTCACTTGAATGTAGTCTGAGCAGTGCGCCTCTGTATTAAAATGAACTTTCTCCAACTGAAAGGCACTTCTTGTGCCTAATATATAACTGAACACACAGAGATGTATGCAGATGATGTGGAAGACTGGAGGTTGGAGTCATACACTTGCATGCAGGGTATATCTGTGTGTATCTCTTTTTCCCCATTCAACTGAATGCTAAGAAAACTTACAAAAAATATGCCAAATTGTAGTTGTAGAGGTTACAAGGTTAAGTGGTTAAAGTATAGAAAATGCTTAAACTGTCATTATGCAAATCACGTATGTTCACAGAAATGCAGTCATAGAGTCTTTGTGTAGCCACATTGTATTTTTAATACTGCTTTATGTGAGGTAAATATTTCAGATATGCATAAGGCTACTAAGAAACTCTAAATCTGGGTGTTCTAGCAATTGAATTTGTATAGAATAGCCTTCCTTCAGGTTCAATGCATATAAACTTTCTCTCTGAAAATTTATCTTGCAAATCTTGTTTGCTGGTTAAGAAGTTAGATTTTTTTTTTAAGAAATATTCTCACTTTGCTTAAGAAGATATAGCTTTTCCATTGACATGTTTCACCAACTAATATATTCACATATATTGAAGATTATTTTGCACAGCAATAGCATTAACCATGGGAAGAAATTCATGGGCATGGTAGACATGCGAATGACACTCTGAAGTACAAATTCTATCATTATGTTAGATATGCAGTTGGCAGGATTTCAACAGATGGAATTAAACGATTAGCATAAGGAAATAGCTGATTTTAACTACACAAGATAGTGCAAAGCACAAGTCCTGCTGTGTGATTAGTCTTTTATGTTTATTCATTCACATTTAAGTAGTTCCCTTCTGTGTGAAGTCCCAGCAGTGCAGTAAGAATGTTCCCATTAGAATACATACTTGTAACTGCCACTAAGGCATCTTCTGTGACATGGATCATTACTGGCATGAGTATGAAACAATTTTTGCAAGAGAATAAAAACAAAAAAAAGAAATATCCAAATCCAGAAACTTTGCTGAAATTTTAATACTGTTGTTTTCTACATTTTCTTCAAAGTATATGGTAAATCTTATTAAATATTCTTGTGAGATGATTTGTATTATCTATGTGAAATCATCTAGAGTTTCTTTCCAGCTGCATTTTACCTTTGTACAAGTTATTTCCACTTTTAAAGATTTTGCACTTCAAACTATGTCCTTTGTTGTCTCCATCTTTTTGATATCATTGTGTCACATTTCTTTCAGGACTCTCAACAACACTTTAACTGCCCTACCCTTTAATTTACAAGGTGATGAAGTAAAAAAATAAGTATTGCTTCAATATCCAGCAGTCACAGTGGAAAACAGAAAAGCACCACTAAATGCTCAACATGGTGTTTTGGTTTTTGGGATTTTGTTTGTTTCTTTCTTGAAGAGCTGGTCTATTTACAAAGAACTCTTTGGAAGACTATTCAGTTGTGTCGCTTTCTCAGACCAAATAATTATCACAGTGTTTTGTTCTAATACTTAATAGATCTCTTAGCAGAAACGTGAACCACAGTTTAAAGCATAGATCTCTCATAGTAAATATTTAACAGATTTTATCTCCTGTGTTGATGCTAACCCATATCGTGAGCTTAGCTTCTTGTTTAAGGGTTATTTACATGACCAGTACCATACCAAAGGCTTACCTCGTTTTGAAAAAAAGATACATTTTTCTTTGCAAATTAGCAGATATTTAGCAAAATTCAAATAATCAATATATATATATATTTGAAAGGAGCTGTGGAGTTAAAGAAGGCTGCACATCATTAAACTTTGTTTTACTTGTAAATAACAGTATTATTATTGTGGGAGCAGAAAATAATTCACAGTGTCATTATGCCTGTTCTCAATCAGTTTGAAAATGGTGTAATAGGTAGGTATGTTCTCGTTACTTCGCTTCACCTGGTTGTTGAAGCAGATTTTCTTTATTGTTTTCTGGTAATTCATTTCATAGTCATGCAGGCTGGGTTTTAACAAAGCACTTGGTGTAAGCACTTCTATTTATGGCCCCCAAAAGGAACAGGATTTTCTTCTAGTTTTTTTCCAAACTCGAAGTATTAGACAAAGCAACAGAAATCACAATATATTTGTAGAAGAGGGAAACAGGAAGAAATGTTTCATTTGGTTTATATGTGTATGTGTTAATATGTGTATTTTTAAAATTTAATAATAAATATTTTTTCTTATCTATAAATTGCCCTGAGATCTATTACATTTTCCTAAACCAAGGAGAGGGATTTTTTTCTGTATAAAGTAAGAGAGCTCTAGTTCTCATGCTTTGCTGACTAAACAAGAGCAGCTAGTTTTGTTTCTGTTCCTCTCCAACCTAGGCTCTCATGTCCCAACATAATTTGATTCTGTAGCAATGTAAAAATCAGGGGAATAGTTAGTTATTAAGGATAGCATTTACGAATAAGAAGGAGCCTTTGAGACACTGGTTATTGTTCGTGGATTGAGCTGTAAGACCAGAAAAGTTGTTGAAGTATCTGGGTTATTTTATTAGCATTTATATATTTTACAAAGACTGTGTCGAGGCAAATATGATACTACAGTGCAAAACCGGCACTGCCTTCTTGTCAATAGATAAACTATAGAAGTAGGGACAAGGAAAACTGTGGCTTTCTGCTAGCTTCCCATTCTGGAGAACAAGAATCATGGGGAAGGGGAGAGATGCATCTAATTTCACGTTTTGTCTCTAAATAATTTTTACTTTCCCATTGACTAAAGTTTCTACTTTCTCATTTCCTTGGTGAATAGCTCCCTGTATCAGCTAAAATGTTGAAAGAGTTCTTGAAAGGACAGCTTAATACCAAAAATTAAAAGTAAAGAAATCCAGGCCATAATACATTGAAAGCAGGTATTCTTTAGGAGAAAATTAAGTTTTAAATGTTATATTGATATTCAATATTAAATAGCACATAAAATTAATATATTTCAATATAATATTTCAGATTTATTTTATCTTTTACATCTAGTGAATGTGTTTATTATCTTTGTATATTCAAAGACAAAATAACCCTGATTAATCAGTCATGTCTGCCAAATTCACATTTTATTAATTACAGCAGATATAATATTTGCAATCATGAATCTTTGAAATTACCATCATTTCTTATTTGAAAACAATGTTGACTATCCACTTGCTGTTAAGTTAGGGTGATAGTCCCACATTTCAATCAAATTGTGAGGTCTGAACACATATGCATGGCCTGCATTTAAGTAAGAAAACTTTTTTGAGTTGACCTAAGCATTTGAATATAGGAGAAATATCTTCATATATTTTTCCTCCTGAATTATTTCTGGGTACTCTGTAGAACTTCTGGATGCTCAGCCTGCAATGGATTTGTAGAACTTCTGGATGCTCAGCCTGCAATGGATTTGTATTTGTAGGAGTGGTTTTCATAACCTTTCTTCCTCTAATATAAATCAGGCAAATAATTATTTTGTTGACTTTGCTCTGGATTTTCAGAACATTTTATTCTAAGCCCAAACTTTTTGAAAACCAGTAGCAATGGTACAAACATCTGAAAGTGCTATAAGCTTGCTTTATTTCCCACATTTCACTATACTCTGGAGATATCACCACAGAAGTTTAAGCCATCTCCTTTCTATGTTCTCTTACCCTTTCTCTATTTTCTCCCAACAATTTCTAGTCCATAATTATTTTCAGTCTTTCATTCAGATATGTAGTACCATCACTTTTTTGATTTATTACTGCCCATCTTAGTACCCTCCTTGACCCTTTACAGAACTATGTTGCACCCTATCATCATTAAATCTACCCCAGAACAATGTGTGTGGATGTGGTGGAAAGTGGGGGCTGGCTTGCAAGTACTTGCTTGTGATTTTTTGTGGTGAGAACAGAAAATTTACCTTAAAATATATATTTAAAACTACAATAAAATTTTTTACTCAGTTGCTGAAGAAATTAAATTATGCAGAAATATAAAAATCTAGGTTTAATATTGGAAGTGTCTTTCCTACAGAATATTGAGTTTAAGTCTAGTGAGTTGCAATGCTGGATATAACTCTGTCATTCATATTTCTTTCATCTAGTTAGTTCCTTACTGTTTTTCCATTAGTACAAGTATGTAATAGTTACCAGAGATGTCAAATACAAAATATTAAGGCTTATCTAGAAATAGTCTAATTAATTTTCTTTATTGAAGTCCTGGATGCACAAAGTTCAAATTACATATATCAGTGTTTGATATTTAAGCTTAAAACTTGTCACATAGTACCATACAAAACTAACTTTTCCATTTAGGAGAGAAAATGCTCCACTACACAGACCAATCAGTTGTTGAGAAAATTGTCATTTTTATGGCTATAGTGTTTCATTTTTCTCAGTTTAATTTCTCTTTTTCATGTTTGATTTGTTTCTTCAGCAAGAAAGTTCACCTCTTTCGCTGTGTGAATTCTTGTATGCTAATGCTGATTCCCATTGACTGACATGCTTCTTTGTCCTGAAAGATTATTTCCTATATTGTAAGATTATTTCCAGATCATTGTATTCTTGATAGTACAGGATGCTGGCATCAGCTTTACTGAATCTTCAACAAAGCAATATAGCCTCGTCATTTTATATTTGAAATATCATAAAAAAGACAATCGAGAGACAGTTGTATTCTAAAAAATTGGAAGAAGTAGTAATGATAAAGGCTGTTCCTTTAGAAACAGTAATTAGCAATATGCAAATGTGTTGTTTGCTAGCTAATACTGTACTGCGCATGAAATCTGAGGATTGAAAAATTCAGTGAGCTGACCAGTTAGATTTGTATCTGATATCTGAGTGATTCTGACAGGCTTTAGCTTACCCATTAACAAAGAAATAAATGAACACGATGTACTGGGTGTAAATTACTATAGGCTAATTAACTTGTTTTCAAGGGTAGCTTTTCTGGTATTTTTTTTGCATATCTCTATGTGTCATAACAAATTTAAATGCAAAAGCAGTGCATTGTAACTTCATCAATACTTCATGGAGAAGAATACTTTTTTTGCAACTGCTATGTGTTAACCCTAGCAGGTGACTCAGCCCCAACCAGCCACTCGCTCACTCTCTCCCCATGGGAGGGAGCAAGAATCGGGAGGACAAAAGTGAGATAACTCTTGAAGTGAGATAAAGGCAGTCTAATGGGTAAAGCAAAAGTTACTCTTGTAAGCAAACCAAAATAAGAAATTCATTCACCAATTCCCACAGGCAGGTGGGTGTTCAGCCATCTCCAGGAAAGTAGGGTTCCATCATACATAATTGTTACTTGGAAAGACAAACACCATAACTCCAAATGTCTCTACTTCTTCCTTCTTCACCTCAGCTTTACATGCTGAGCATGACATCACATGGTATGGAATATCCCTTTGTTCAGTTGGGGTCAGCTATCCCAGCTGTGCTCTCTCACAACTTCTTGTGCACCCCCAGCCTTCATGCTGAAGGGGTGGTGTGAGAAGCACAGAAAGTTTTGACTCTGTGTAAACACTGTTCAGCAATAGTCAAAAATTTGCTGTGTTACCAACATTTTTCTGGCCACAAATGCAAAAAGTAACATACTGGCTATTATGAAGAAAATTAACTCTATCCAATCCAAACCCAGTACAATAACTCTTTGTGCAACCTCCACTGAAGTTTTAAACCCAGACTGCATGTAGCTTTTGTTACTGTACTTCTGACTTACCAGAGTATTAATTCCTAGATCTGAAAAGCTTGATGTAATCTGGGACTAGGTAATAACACTTTCTTCAGCTGACATGAACAAAAATTGAAGCTAGTAGCCATAAGGGTAGAACATAAGAAGCAAGACTGTTGGAAATAGGTGGCTGAAATTATATTACTTGAAGAAATTAATTACAATGATTAAAGTTCCACCCATCTTCTACATGGAGCTAAATGGAAGTGTCAGGCATTTTATTTTTACATTACCTGTCTCATGAGACTAACCTCTATACTTAGGCACTTAAATTTGGGTAGCGTGTGCATTCTATTAGTTCTACATTATATACTGTTGTATCATCCATTCTTCTTTCAGTTCCTCAAGATACCTGAGTTAAAACTATTCATCTTTGAAAAAAAATCTATGGGTCGCCTCTGTCTCTTTCTTATATTACAGCTGTAATAGTACTATAAAGATAAAATACTTAATATTTTGGTTATTATTTTACAAAATAAAAATTTCCATTTTTATTATTTTTAACATCTATAAATATTTTGAAAATTCAAATAATTAGGAAGAAAACTCTGTTCTTATAGGCAGGAGTCAAGAAGAAGATCGTCATTGTATAACCATGAGATACTTTTAAGATAAAAATGCATCTTGAAGTTTTTTAGTATATATGCTTTTTTATTTTGTTACCATTTTGGAGGCTTACTTGGTGAGAAGGTGTCTATATGTGCATAAATCACCAGTCGTTAATAATTACAGTGTGTTACAAGACCTGAGTAAGTGTGTAAAGCTTTGAAAGACCTAAATACTAGAGACTTAAGAGCTTATTAACTTGGTGTGTGTTATCTAATAATCTACTGTAAGCCAAAAGACTTCAAGTTCATGTTTCCTGAAATTGTGACTTGAGTGTTTTGCAGAAGGAAGAGCTACACTATCTCTACCTTTGTGTCAAGCTTGATAGAGCAACTCTTCATAATGCTCACCTTAGAAGTTACTTAAATGTAACTTCAAGTTTACTGCCTAACAATTGCCATTAGTTTGCAATTGTAAAATGGTCAAGTGAGCAGTAATTCTCAGAGCGCCTTTATCACATATCCTTATGATACATGAAATGCCTTTAGCAGGATTCATACACTTTTATGGAGAGTAAACAAGAGTTGTGTCTCTATGTCTGACTAATGGGAATCTGCAGTCTCAAATGTCAATATAAATCTCTCTGAGAGCTGTATACAGCACTAGCAAACTCTGCAACAGCTGTTTCCATCTTCTGAGAAAGTTACACATTTTGTTTTTTCTGCATTGTTGTTCTAGAGCCGCCAGCAGTTATTTATTCTTTGTTTAATATATGTATATTCACACACAACTATTTTAAAAAATATGTTTTAAAAGCCTCATTGAACTTCTCTGATCCATTTTGTCCTCTTTTGTCAGGGCAAAAATCTAAATCCCTTGATGTGATCATTTTTCATGATGTGTGTCCATGCAGATGTTCATAATGAAATACCTGTAGAATTCTGCCAAGAAAACTATATAGATACTGGCAGATACTAAGATACTAAGAACATGTTAGTCATTATTGCCAGTTTCTCTTTAGTCTCAGTGCTTAATCTGAAAAAATTCTCTCCAGCAGGATTCAGCTAGATTTACTAAGCAGTACAAATCTATACCTTTAGAAAATATGTCACATATTTTTCTTCCTCTTAATTTGCTAATGGAAGAAGAAC
Organism: Ara ararauna; assembly: GCA_028858755.1. Classification (NCBI taxonomy): domain Eukaryota; kingdom Metazoa; phylum Chordata; class Aves; order Psittaciformes; family Psittacidae; genus Ara; species Ara ararauna. The sequence continues at coordinate 42,577,655 of CM054379.1, read as the reverse complement.
AGAATGCAAATAAGGGTGTATTTAGTAATGGCAAGTAATTAGATTTGAGCTATATAGTAAATTTATTTGGGAATATGTTTGAATTGGTAAAGGCCAAAAAAAAAAAAACCCAAAAGCAAGAAATATGCTATGGCTTTTCTGATAAGTCATCTATGAGAAGAAGTAGTGGAAGTGCTTAACAAAACCATCAATTTACAATTGAGACTGCCAGTAACTAAGACTGATGGTATGATTCGGCCATTTTCAGATAATGACCATGTTCCAAAGTTTTGCAATAAATGTTTTTCTGCTTAATTATTTAGTGGGAGCTAAATCCAGCCAAAAGTCAAGATAAAATATTTTGTACACAGAATTTTTTTTTTTTTTCATTAATAAGCTCACTGGCTAATGTGTCTTTTGAAACAATAAACCCTAAAAATCATCATTGGAGAAGAAAGACTGCTCTTTCTGATTTTATCTTCATTCAGTTTTAAAACTCCATATAAATTTAATCAAGTGATAAGCCTCAAATTTGATTTAACCTATCAATTGAAATCTTTTAAATTCCATATTCACTGCTATCAGTATATCCAGATTCATCTGTGTGGATCACAAAGAATCCTTCTTCTAAACTAAGTTTATTCTAGCCCAAAATGAAGTTTCTAACTATTGCTGCAGACAGTGCTGGGGCCAAATAATTTCAAATAAGAATAAGTTATTTCTTTTTTATAGCTTAAATTCATAAGGATGCTTTAAAATACATTAGAAATGAGCAGCCAACAGTCACAAGTAAGAAGACTGAGGCTGAGGAAGATGTAAGGCATGTGACTACGTCATCTTCTCAGAAATGTAAAAATTTTGTGCATCTTGTCATTACAAGAATGAAAGAAAACAGATTAGCACAGTTAAAGACAGCTAGACCAGGAAAGGAGTTGTTCATTCTCCAAGTGCCATTCCCTGAAACTTCCATAGATTAAGAATGGGGCTCTGGTGTGTGAAAGGGCATTCAGTTGAGGATGTTACCATTTCTTCGGTAATATTTGGCATATTTATTTATAATTTCGCTTTTAAAAGTCAGTACAGTCCTAAACATTTCAGCCATTATCCAGATCCAATTTATGTAAAAATTTTTTATCTCAAGGTAATACATATCTTCCTGTCCTGGATAAGTAGTATACAACCTTAACATTTTCTGACTGTCTGAAAACACAGTTTATAATTTAAGTCTATTTGGTATTTTGTGGGAAGAGATATCTTTGGAGGAAATGCTCTGATTAAAAATCTTGATCTACTCAATATATGTTGTAAATTAAAACAACAGTGCTAGAAGCAGAGATTCTTGTAATTAAGCATGGTTTTAATTTACTTGTGGCTAGATTGGAACTGTTGGCATTTTAAATAAAGTCAACTCTAAATATGATTTTTTTTTAAATTAGCTTTCCATTAAAATACATATTCTCCCATACAGCTAAAATGGACCTATTTAGAAAGAAACAACCAAAAGCTGCTATAGCGTATGATTGTTGGTAGCAGGTAAACATACCCTTTTTTCCCTTTCAGTTCTCCAAGTACTTGTATTCACCTCCATTCCTTTATTGCCTTGAAATGCGGAGCATTAAAGATGCACCAGCAAAATGTGCACTCAGGTAAATTTCTCTTGCTGTGCTGCCAGGATTCTGATTTGCAAATTATCAGATATGTCTTCTTTCTTGTCAAAATGTCTTTTACTTCATTATGTACTGCACAACCATCTGTCACACTGACAGTATTAGCATGTGCTCTTTCTATTAGATAGTCTCCATTGTTTAAAGTGAGTGATTTTTCTGCTTAGACTAAATTTTTGTAGCAGGACTGGAGTGTTCTGGAGTGTGGAGATGTGTGGTTTTGTGTTTTCGTCGTATTTTTCTTCTTGTTGCTCACTGTTTACAATTCACATGACAAACATTTTAGCTTCACTCTGAGCCAATGCCTTACTTTACTTGAGGAACATATATTATAAAAGCTGGAGCTGTGCTACACTTAAATGAAGCACGCAGGCCTATAGCAAAGCTCAGTGAAGAATTTGATTTCCCCTGGCTGTAATACTCTGTGACTTGAGTTATCCCCACAGAAATGGTACATGGTGCTTCGAGTACTACAGCTTAAACCTGCTTCTATACAGGGCACTGTCTACTTTTCCATTCACTTAGCAGGGCGTAGTCAAGCCTTACATTGTAAAAGTGACTATGAAAAGTTTCCTGTTTGACAGTCTAATTTTCAGCTGTAAATTTATTTGTGTCGTATACGAAGTTTATAATAAGAAAATCTTTACAATCAGGATTATTTTACATACAGAAATAAATCAAAGGTTTACTAGCCTGTCTTTTCAGTTACTATGGTTCTTACCTGATATTTGTTTTTCTTTTCTTTCCTACAAACAGAAAACAGGTTGGTTTTTGTTTGGTTTTTTGGGTTTTTTTAAGTGTAGCATTAACCCTCCCTTATTTTACCTTTATGAAATAGATAGCTCACAACTGCTGTATCTTTTGCAGATACTTCATTTTTGAAGCTTAATTATTTTAAAATGCTTTTCAGTCTCTCCATCTCAATGATCGATTCTCTCCCTAGGCATGTAATAGCTATTCTCAACTTGTGATTTATTCAGATCAGTATCCTATTCTCTGATGAGATTAAGGCCAGATTTTAGACCTAGTAGCAGGTGCAAGAGCCTTAAGCCTCATGAAAATTAGTTTAACTTTATGGTATTTCTCTAAAAAACCCTGCAGCTTTCATCAGGCAGCTAAGCGATCTATGTGGTTATCAATGCCAAATATTTTGGTATTTTTAACATCATAGCATATTTAACATCAATAATTTTGTTACAGGCAGTCTATATTTTCCTTCTGTTTAACACAGCTGAAACAAAACCAACCAAATAGGAAGACAAAATTCTACAGAATACCATGGGCATAAATCGCACGAGAGATACGCCAGGTTTTGGTATAAATCTTTTGTCTTCATACAAATCAGTAGAAGTATGACCCTCTATACTTCTGATAGTCTGTCCCACGATGATTTTTTTTCCTGGACATATCTGCAATATGCTGCCAGTGCTGTACCTGGAAGGAAGTACATTCTGTCTTTTACAAAATCCTGGTTTTATTGGGTGTCTCTTTGTAAAAGCTTTACAATGGTTTTCTAGAATTTCTTGTGTCTATATAAAATAAGTATCTTGTATTGATTTTTGTCATATCTTAAATTAATGAAAAAAAAATCATTGTAGTACCCTCAGTAGCACTATTGCATGTTTCTTGGTAAGGATAAGACTAAGCATTTGAACAATAACCTCTCAGTTTTCATTCTTTTTATGATCAGTTTATAGAGCAGTTCACTGAACCAACTGATGTATCTTCTGGTTTTCAGTCTTTATTTTCCAGCTTCTAATCTATGGTTAAATGGGTAACTCGGTTTTTATTAAAGAAACAAATTTAAACAACTTTTTGGCACTATCATAGATTTCAAGTGAAGCTTTATACTCTACAGCGTTAATCTTGTTTGAACCAGTTTCAGGTTCAGACTCTAAACTGTTACTGAGCCTTTCATATCTGCGTGACAAATGTGAATCTTATCAGCACTCTATTGGTTTGAATCTGTTTTTCTTATATAGTATCTAAGGAAAACTCTTTAAAAATTATAAACTACCATTTGGATTTCAGGATTTCAGGCATTCATGCTGATTAAGATTCTGAGTAGTAGTATTTCAAAACATGGAGCCTTTAAAGCGTAAAATTCATCTTCTTACAGCACATTTACATCCTTGGGTTAAATCTGAAATTGTAACAATTGTATTTTATCTGTAATTTGGTTGCCATTAGTGACACTGAATTGGGTTTTTTGTTGTTGACTTATAATTGCTAAAATACTTGTATTATTTCCTGTAGAGTGAGATTGTGGTTTTCACCATGCAGAACACCAGGTTCTTTACTATAATAGTTTCACAGAATCACAGCACTTTTGAGGTTTGAAGGTACCTCTGGAGGTCATTTTGTCCAGTGCCCCTGCTCAAGTAGTGTCACCTAGAGTTGGTTAGAGAACCGTGTCCAGATGGCTTTGGAATATCTCCACAGATGAAGACTCCACAACTTCTCTGGGCAAACTCTGCCAGTGCTCAGTCACCCTCACAGTGAAAAAGTATTTCCTGATGTTCAGAGGCTACCTGCCACCTTTGTACAGCTTGTGCCAATTGCTTCTGTTCCTGTCATTGAGCACCACAGAAAAGAGCCTGGCTTCCTAGTCGGTGCACCCTCCTTCCAGGTATTTATAGACATTGATAAGATCCCCCTGAGCCTTCTGTTCTCCAGGCTGAACAGCACCATCTCTCTCAGCTTTTTCTCACAGGAGAGTTGCTATAGCCCCTGTCATGGTTTAAGACCAGCCGGCAAACAAGAACCACACAGCCACTCGCTCACCCTCCCCCCCCTCTTCCTCTCACCACACTCCCAGAGGGATGGGGAGGAGAATCAAAAGAATGTAACTCCCACTGGCTGAGATAAGAGCAGTCCAGTAACCAAGGTATAACACAAAACCATTACTGCTACCACCAATAATAATAATAAGGGAAATAACAAGGGAAGAGAATGCAACTGCTCAACACCCACCAACCAATACCCAGCCCAACCCGAGCAGTGATCTAGCCCTTCCGGGTAACTGCCCTCAGTTTATATAGTAGGCATGATGTGCTGTGATATGGAATACCTATTCAGGCAGTTTGAGTCAGGTGTCCTGTCTCTACTTCCTCCCGGCTTCCCCTCCTCCCTGGCAGAGCATGAGGCTCAGAAAGTCCTTGGTCAGAGTAAGCATTACTTATCAGCAACTAAAACCATAGGTATTATCAACGCTGTTCCCAGGCCGAAAGTCAAAACCACAGCACTACACCAGCTACTAAGAAGGAGAAAAATGGCTGCTACAGCTGAACTCAGGACAGCCTCTTAATCATCTTTGTGGCCCTTTATTTTACTCTCTATAGGATGTCCATTGCTCTCTTGTACTGAGTAACCCAAAGCTGGACACAGCACTCCAGGTGCGGCCTCACTAGTGCTGAGCATAGGGTAAGGATCACCTCCCTTACTTGCTGGCAAAGCTCGTCCTAATGCAGCCCGGCATATCCTTAGTCTTCTTTTCTGCAAGGGCACATTTGATGGCTCATGATTTCAATATTATGTTTTTAAAAACAAAGCTATGCTAAAATTCATTTAATTTCTATGTATGAATAGCAGTAAGGTGGGCTTTTTTTTGCTCAAGAAAGATTTTTTTATCAAAAGGTTAAGGTAAACTTTAGAAAGTGAGCTATGTTTCTCATCTGTGTATTCTGTATGTTAGAAAGTATTTGGCTGTTGACACTGGAATTGCTTTTCAGTCTCTGGGCTCAGTGTCACTTGCCACAAGTCAATAAGAAAAACTGTTCTCAAATACTGAGCCAGTGAGAATAATCTGCATGAACACTGGTATGAGTGGGAATTTTTTTCTCCCCCCATGGAAATTCAAATAGATTATAAAACTACACAGTGATCTGACTGCTGTACAGTGGGATCAAATGCAGTTTTTGTTTATTTCTCTATACTGTTAGAATCATAGAATCATAGAATAGTTAGGGTTGGAAAGGACCTTAAGATCATGTAGTTCCAACTCCCCTGCCATGTACAGGGACACAACACACTAAACCATGCCACCTAAGGCTCTGTCCAACCCAGCCTTGAACACCCTAACCCTAACCCTTGAACACCGCCAGGGATGGAGCATTCACAGCTTCCCTGGGAAACCCATTCCAGTGCCTCAGCACCTGAACAGTAAAGAATTTCTTCCTTATATGCAATCTAAACTTCCCCTGTTTAAGTTTGAACCCATTACCCCTTGTCCTATCACCACAGTCCCTCATGAAGAGTCCCTCCCCAGCATCCCTATAGGCCCCCTTCAGATACTGGAAGGTTGCTACGAGGTCTCCATGCAGCCTTCTCTTCTCCAGGCTGAACAGCATAAACTTTCTCATCCTATCTTCATAAGGGAAGTGCTCCAGTCCCCTGATCATCCTCATGGCCCTCCTCTGGACTTGTTCCAGCAGTTCCATGTCCTTTTTATGTTGAATACACCAGAACTGCACACAATACTCCAAGTGAGGTCTCACAAGAGCAGAGTAGAGGGTCAGGATCACCTCCCTCGACCTGCTGGTCACGCTCCTTTTGATGCAGCCCAGGATATGGTTGGCTTTCTGGGCTGCAAGTGCACACTGCCGCCTCATGTTCATTTTTCCATCAACCAACACCCCCAAGTCCTTCCCTGCAGGGCTGCTCTCAATCTCTTCTCTGCCCAACCTGTAGCTGTGTCTGGGATTGCTCAGAACCAGGTGTAGGACCTTGCACTTGCATGGTTAAACTTCATCAGGTTGGCATCAGCCCACCTCACAAGCATGTCAAGGTCCCTTTGGATGGCATTCCTTCTCTCCAGCATATCAACCGAACTACACAGCTTGGTGTCATTGGCAAACTTGCTGAGGGTGCACTCAATCCCACTGTCCATGTCACCAACAAAGATGTTGAACAAGACCGCTCCCAATACCGATCCCTGAGGGACACCACTCGTTACTAGTCTCCATCTGGACATTGAGCCATTGAGCACAACTCTTTGCATGTGACCATCCAGCCAGTTCTTTATCCACTGAGTGGTCCACCTATCAAATTGATGTCTCTCCAACTTAGAGATGAGGATGTTGTATGGGACAGTGTCTAACGCTTTGCACAAGTCCAGGTAGATAACATCAACTGCTCTACCTGTGTCCATCAGTTCCGTAGCTCCATCAGAGAAGGTCACCAGATTGGTCAGACAGGATTTCGCCTTAATGAAGCCATGCTGGCTATCACCAACCATCTTGTTGTTTCTCATGTGCCTTAGCATGCCTTCCAGGAGAATCTGCTCCAAGATTTTGCCAGGCACAGAAGTGAGACTGACTGGTCTGTAATTCCCTCGGTCATCAATTTTCCGCTTCTTGAAAATGAGGTTATATTTCCCTTTTTCCAGTTGTTGGGAACTTCACCTGACTGCCATGATTTTTCAAATATGATGGACAGTGGCTTAGCAACTTCTTTTGTCAGCTCCTTCAGGACCTGCGGATGGATTTCATCAGGTCTCATGGACTTGTGTACGTTCTGGTTCTTAAGATGGTCTCGAACCAGATCCTCTCCTACAGTGGGCTCAGGGTCTTCATTCTCACTGTCTCTGCGTCTTCCTTCCAAGACGTGGGTGGTATGGTCAGAGCATTTGCTAGTGAACACTGAGGCAAAGAAGTCATTAAGAAACTCCGCCTCCTTCAAATCCAGGTTATCCAATTCTCCTGATATCTCCAGGAAGGGACCCACATTGTCCCTAGTCTGTCTTTTATTCATTACATACCTATAGAATCCCTTCCTGTTATCTTTAACATCCCCAGCCAAATTTAATTCTAACTGTTCATGTTCTTTACACTATTCAAAGACATGGTCTATATTTGGATGATTTTCTTAATCTTTTTGGTTTTGTTTGGTTTGCTTTGCTTTGCTTTGGTTTGCTTTGGTTTGCTTTGCTTTGCTTTGATTAAAAGTCAATTTCCCCTACTGACCTCTATGATGCTAAAATATTTACCGATATCTATATTCCACATAAAGATGGCAGTGAGTTGTAGTCCTTCTTGGTTTATTTCTTTCTGAGATTCATGGATCTTTCTTTTTCTGTTTTATTCAAGCCCTATCTGTAGACTGCAATATCATACTGACATTTAGAATGTACATAAAGACCTTCAGATATAACATACTAATGAACTGTAAAATTACCTCTTTGCCAGATGGCACTGGATGCCAGTGCATCCTGGAGAGCATCCAAGAGAACAACCTTTCACAAAGCTCATGCTGAGGTGTATTTCTGGCCAAACACCAGGGATGTATGGAACAATACATTTAACCACACGTGCAGGTCCATTGCCTGCATCTGTTTCTGCAAAATCTAGTATATGTCCGACTGATCTGATGTTACAAAAGTATTTTCTAAGCTCTGGCAAGCATTATAATGAAGTGCATAGAGAAAAAGATTCTGCTTAGTCTCTACTCACCAACTCCCTTTATTCAAACAATCATAACATCACAAAATCATAAATTAATAAAATGTTTTGGGTCAGAATGAACCTTAAAAGTCATCTAGTTACAATCCCCTGCCATAGTCAGGGGCACCTTCCATTAGACCAGATTGTTCAAAGCTCCATCCAACCTGGCCTTGAACACTTCCATGGGTGAGGCATCCAGAGCTTCTCTGGGCAACCTGTTCCAGTGTCTCACCATCTTCATAGTGAAGAAACAAATTATTATTGTGGTAAAGATGTTAGGAATGGTAGACCCATATTCACCTAGATCTCATAGGGTGACTTTACATCCCTTTACCAGATACAATTCAGACTAAAAGCAGCACTAAAACATAGAGTTCTGACTTCAGTAGAAAAAAAAAATATGTTGTGGTTTCCCATTTATATATGAAGTTCCTCTTCTAAAATAGCCATCTGAGTGCCTGACTTTGTAAATCTTTGAAATTAATCTTACACGCAGGAATTTATTCACAAATGAAGTTACAGCTAAAATAAGGTAGAGCACCCTTCTTTTCAAAAGATTTTTTTCAGTGTAATAGAATTACTACAATTAGATTAATTAGCTTATACATTCAGCTGTTGTGTGCTAGTTAATAGGGTGTTCTGATTGATTTTTCTGTAATGAAAGCAGTCTTTAAAAATGCGTTCATAAAAATTAAACAAAATCACCAAAAAATGGGCTAATATTATAAATTTTTATTTCCTTGTTATGTTCTTTCAAATCTGTTATGCTAATACATTGTACAGTGTGTGTGTAGAAACAAGTCTGTGAGTATACATAATGCTGTTTATGGGCATAAGATCATATTAGCTGCTACCACCTTTCCTTGATTATATGTATCTGAAAAAATTCATACAGATTTTATATTTTTTCACTATGCAAAAAAGTACAGTATCGTAATAATGCAGTACTTTTGATAGAGCTGTATAAACAAAAATGGCTTAGTTTTAAGGTGCTTGAAGACAAATGAAAATTGTCAGGAGAAATATGTTATCCAAATACCAATAATTTGTAAATGCTATAATGAGAAATTACAGTAGGTTTGAAATAAATATGAAATACCAGAGTTTTTATGAAGAATTATTAGCTTATATGAACAGCCACTTTGGTGCAGTCTTTCATTTTTGCCCCTGTGCCAGATCATACTAGAAGGACTGTGGCTTTATTCTTTGAGTTACAGAATAGAAAGAATTAAAACCAATTTGATTCAAACAGAAAGCTGATATCTACTGTCATTAATAATCTATTGTATAGCTTTTTTTCACTAAATAATTATTCAAAGAGCTGTGATCTATTTGTATGTTTAGAATTAGGGTTAGGTTCAGGGTTGACTGGGGCACCACAGAGATCTTTGCTGAGAGGAACGTTGCGTTGTGGGCCAGAGGTTGTGGATTTAGGCCCAAATGGAACTGGAAATTAGGGTTAGGGTTGAGCAAAAGATAAAGCCTAGAGGTGCCATTGGAGTAGGGCTGGAGTTTGTTGTGGAGGTAACGACTGAGGAAAAATATCTCATTCCTATTTTTTACCAATCAATCAGACTTATTTTCTAGAAGGGCAAGAAGGAGGACCCAGGGAATTGCACGTCAATCAGCCTCATGTGAATCTCTGGGAAGATTATTTAGCAACTAGTCCTTGAAAGTATTTCTATGCGCATGAAGGACATATGAATCATTTAGAAGTAGTCAGTGTGCATTCACCAAGGGGAAGTGATGCTTGGCCAACTTCATAAACTTCTGTGTTGGAATGAGGGACTTGGTAGACGAGAGATATTCAAAAGCCATCTGGACATGATCCTGGGCAACTTGCTGTAGGTGACCCAGCTTGAGCAGGAAGATTGGGCCAGCTGACCTCCAGAGGTCCTTTCCAACCTCAGCCATTCTGTGATTCTTTGATTTACAATAAATACTCTTTCTTTTGTTTTTGGTTTTTTTTTTTTTTTCTTTTTTTTTAACGTATATGGGAAGAATTTGAAATTCATATGATAGCATAATTATTTTGTTTTTTAAAAAAACTGTGGATTAGCATGCTTTTGTACCTTCTGCACATAACCTTTAAATATGAACATTGAATATTCCTGTAGAAATCTTACAATTTAAACTGACTGTTAAAAAACACCCAAACTTGCTCTAAAATTGGATTGTGAATACTTTGAAGTTTAAAGGCAATGTAGGTTTGTTGGGTTTTTTTACTACAAACTCTCATGTGCATGTGAATGTGTCAGAACTGAATTCTATGCAGAAAAACACTTTGTTGCATAAATGCAGCAGTATTATTTTTCTCAAGCATATATTGGGTTTGGAGATTTTGCAGTATAGGAGAACCACAGAATACACACTATTATTGCTTTTAATGCCGTGGGGATGTACCTAGAGGGATATCAATACAAAGGTAATGAATTTCTATTGCCTTTAACTAACCTGTACTTCTTGAAGAAAGCTTCTGGACGTACAAATTCATATAGCACAGTATGCTGAAAATAAAGCATTGAATTACGGGTGTAGCATACAAAAAGTAAAAATATTAAGTTTCAAACAGGAAAAAAGGGAGTGTGGTTACCACAAATCAATGATTAGCTGTTAACTTGAAGTACTATGGAGAAGACATAACAGAAGAAAGTAACATGGTTTTAATGTTACATATAGGAAAAATATCACTACAAAGAGGATGACAGGTTATATATTTACATTAATTTTAGTTTCCTGTAGATTCTGGACTTCAGAAAAGAAAGCATGTCTTCTAAAAACAGTAAATAAATGTAAAAACGCTTACTTTTGAGTGTCTGGTGAGGCTATGGCTCATATAAGTCTGACAGGGTAAAATATGTTAGAAAATATGTTTTGTAGACATCCTTCAAAGTAACACAGATTTACTTTAACACAATTTTAACTCATTTAGTGTTTTATTTTTATTTGTCTTTCTCTGCAAAAGGCCCAGATAATGGGCTGCCTGGCAAGTGAAGTCTGCTATCTGTCTCCTCCTGTCAGGCTTGTCTACAGTGTTTTCTTACTGCTAAACCCTATTACTCATATTGGCAGCCATGGAAGAAAACCAAACCTGTTTTTTCAACTCTATATAAGACCAATATAATTTACACTAATGTATAAAAAGTGTATTACATTGGTGACTTGCTGAGAAATAGTTCTTGCTATTGCCCATTCTATCTGTCCTAGCTGTATTTCATGTACCCTTTTCAACTGGTTGAGTCAGGTAGGAAGAATGATGTTTACATTGGAAGAGGCAGGTGACAGTTACAGTTACAGAAAAAAAATGATACATTTTATCTTAAAATGTTACCTTTGGCCAAGTCAAGCTAGTATGCGAAAGAAGCTTTCAAATTCTTCCACAACCTTTTATACACTTTGTTGTGGGATTAGTAAGTATGAAAAAGAACAGTAAAAAATACCTAAACCAATAACTTACACTAAAAATAGAAATGTTCTTATATGTTCTGTTCAATCAATCCCAAGCCCACTTTCTTTCTCACATTTTGGTCTTTAAATTATAAAGGAGACTAACAAAGAGCATTTCGGCATTGATGAAAATGTTCACACACAGGAACAGTTATAGCGAGCAACTGTTCTAAATGGTGTTCCTCAGGATTTGACACCAGGAATGATACTATTTGACACTTATCCAGGGACATGGAAGACAGGAGAGAAAACACCCTCCGTGCATTGCCTGTTGTAACAACTGAAGTGGGGAGAGAGCTGATAAACTGAAGGGCAGCATTTGCTACCAGAGGGACTTCAAAAATCATGAGGAACGAGCCTGTGGAACTTCATGGGTTACAACAGAGATTAATGCAAAGTTTTGCTTGTAGCACTGACTCCCTGCATCTGTGCAGGTGAGGGACACAGTGGCTGAGGTGCAACTCTGCCACATATGACTTGGGTGCCCTGAGCAACTTGGTTCAGTGTTGGTGTTTTCCCAGCAGGAGTCTGGATTAGGTGATGTGCAGAGGACTCCTCCAGTCTAAGATTTTCTCTGATTCTCTTCTATGATTTAGACATGCTTTAGACAAGCTTACACCAGATCTTTTCTTAAAGCATTCTGAGGATGGCTTAGAAGGAAACTATGACATTTGGTTAAAAAAATCAAACAGGTAAAATGTGAAGATCAGGAGAAAAATTTTACACAGTTCAGAAATCTCCAAAAGATGTCAATGTATCGAAATTTTTTTGGCTGCAGGTGGATGCCCATAATCATACAGAAATTGACTTACATCAGAAATTACAAAGGAAGTACAAATATCTCCAGGAGCAGCGGGTAAACTTTGTATTTTGTAGGTAGCTACATTTTAGTGGGCAAGCTAGACATAGCCAGCCCTTTTTTGTCCTCAGTCACAGCTAGCTGCCATAGATTTAAAGGATAATAGACTTGAGATGTATCAGCATACTGTGCTGGTTTGAAAATTACTGTGATCAGGATAGAAAATCACAGCCTAACACCAAGTTCTCTAGGGCTTGTTCCTTCTATATAGAGATGAAAGAGATACATTTTATATGGTGCCAATTATGGCCCAAATACCTTTCTTTTTTTTTTTTTTTTTTTCCTTAATTTCATTTACCCTCCACTGATATCAATGGATGCATGGGTTTTGTTTTTTCTTAAATATCTGAAGAAGTAGTTAAATATACATCTTAGGCTAAGAAAAAATTTTAGAGGTAGCTATGTTGTCAGAAGTTCATCTATAAATGAACATATGGGTTACATCTGCTTGGAAGATGAGATTTAAGGATCATGTTCATTTATCAAAGATTTATCAGTACATGCTTATTTCAAACAAATCAGTGAGCATTTGAGCACCAGAGAAAATCAGGCATTAAAATTAATCACAGATTGTATGATCTTAGAATAACAAACTACATAACTTTATCAGTATCTTTGAATCTCTGTCACTACCGTGTAATCAGCCCTATAGCATTATAATGAAATTCTGCCAATCCTGAGGTAGCGTAGCCTTGGAATAGTTCTACTAATATCCAGAATTTTACGGCTATACTCAGGATTAATCAAAATAGCTGAAATCTCTTTATTAATTGTACTTCGCCTCCCACTGCATCTATATATTTGAAGGCAAATATAACAATTATTTTGATCAAGAGAATGAAACTCTGTAACATATTAGCTGAGTTTTAAAATGGAGGCATTGTTTATAATGGAATTAAGGATATTACCTATATTTCTAGCAATGTAAACAGTAACAGCAAAAGACTATCCAAAACTTGCATGAAGAGTGAAATGAAACTTATAAGACAAGGGTAACTTCCTTTCGTTTTCAAGACTTGAGTACAAACCCAGTATACCTGTCATCAATAACTGGTTAAAAATACCATTCTGGTGCATGTGCATGTGCATGTGTATGAATATTACTAATCATTTTGAAGGGCAGAAAGAACAAATAATTTGCTTCAGATCATTACTCTATGAGGGAGTGCGATCAGTAGTCATCAGAGAAGGCTTTTGTTTTCAACCCACTTTAATGCTAACTCCAGAACAACTTGGATATACAGCAGTGCTTTATAATAAATGTCACTCTCATTTTGTGAATTAACTGAAAAATGAAAATACAATTCTTCTCCCCAAAGACAATAACAGATCACTTTTGTGGTTTTCTTAAGCTGTACACATTATGATCACAGGCAAATAAGTTTCTGAGCATGGTAAATGTTGATATTCACTACAAAAATAAGAATGTTGGAAAACTACTTAATACTTCTCATAGCTTATTTCAATCACTGACAGCTTCCATCTCTGTTATTTTATTAACAGAATAGCATAAAATAATCAATGCTGAAATAAAAAAAGCAGTTACGTATGCTCTCCTAATGCAAGACATTCTCTAGTTTTCTTTAAATTGTGTTATTTTTGCTATCTCTGTTTATAATTTCTTACATACATTATGACTATGATTAGAAGTGAGCTCCAGCAGAGTTCTTTTGTATTATATACATGTGTATTTCCACATCTGGTCCACATCAGCGTTCACGATGATTAATATTATGTGAATTCCTGTGACTTTCAGTTAGTAGTATTCTATAAGTCTCTATTTCCAAACTGTTTTATGGATACAGCACTTTAAAGTAAAGCCCTACCTCTACTAAAGTATAGTAAGTGCTTCTATAATGTTTTTAAATGTGAGTGAATTTCAATTACAGATTATGTCAGGATAACAAGATCTCATTCCCTTAGCAATATACTATGTTTGAACCCAAACCCCTAGAGATGCTAGGAAACTGCTGTGTCACCTCTTCATTTAAAGTATTTTTCATGGTGTAGGGAGCACAGCTTTTCCCCTTTCCTCTTATGTCTTATCTAAAGCTAGTAATCTAGGTTAGTATTCACTGTAAATCTAAAGATAGTAATCTAGTAAAATCTAAGATCTAAATTTGGTAAAACTAGTAACCTAAAGCTAGTAATCTAGCCAGTAATCACTGTCTTATCTAGGCAGTAATATCAGAAATCTGGCATATTACCCTGGCAATAGAATTCTAATTCTTGGCGAAGACCAGCCATTTTGGTATGAAAAATGCTTAGGTCATCCTATATTTATGTTAATGTTGGATTTGGTACTGAAAGTGGCAACACACCATTACAGGTGATGTGTCTTTCTGTGTGCAATGCAGACAGCTGGGGCAATACACTTTCAGAATAAAACATTAAACGGATTTTAAATTTCCAAACGTGTCTGTGTTTAGGTATATGAAGACAGCCAGCTGTCTATGCTGGTACTATAGTCAACGAAACCCACTCTGTACAGTCACTGTAGCCTGAAAAGTAGTTCAACTCTCCCTAGAGACCTGGAGCTCAATTATCTTTTTCAGGTTCTGTTGCCTAAGCATTGATATCAATGCCATTGCAAATGGCCTAGAATGCCTAAAACTTTCACAACAGACTAGCAGATCTATAGCAGATCTGCTAGCAGTCTGAGCCTGCAGCCCCTAAAACAGTGGGGTACTGAATCATATCCCTAAGGACAGTTAGCTTTGTCATTCTGAGCTGGCCCAATGATTGAACTGGCATTTATCAAATATCAGGTGTTATCAAATATAAGGTGTTTGTCAAATATTATGGGATCTAAGGAAGGGCTTACATTAGTGCTTTAGTTTATGTAGACTGCACTTTTGAAATATCTTTTGATTGGCTGATTTACTATGTTTTGCTTCATATAATGGAGCATCCTCAGAGTGCACAAATAAGATTTATTCTGGATGAAACTAAACCACAAGCTGTGCTCCAAAACTACAACTAATGCTTTCCAACTGCAAATGGGTTAGCCCACAGGACTAGATGATAACTAGTTTAAAGTTAAGCAAAAAGTATAAATAAAATCATGAAACGCATACAATACGGGTGTCAGATCCTCAGAATCAAATTATCTTCAAATCCTCACTGTCAGTCCATGTCTCACACACATAGATTGAGCATTATGTACCTTATTTGGTATCTAAGCATATTTGCTTGTTGACATCTAAATGTAGATCCTACCTTTGTATATTAGCATTAAGTTTACACTAACTACTGTATTACAAACACTTAAATTTCCAAAGGCAGTGAGGCCATCTTAGAGATGACAATTTTATAGTATCTGATTTGTTAAAACATTTATAGAACAGATTTAAGTGTTATAGACTCTGCTATAATCGATACTCTGACCTATATTGGTCCCCAATGAAATCTTTTTGCTTTTTCCTCAACTTAGTAATAAGGCTGTGTTTTTAAAAAAGTTAATTACCAGTGTACATATACCATCTATTACAAAACACCCTTGTTTAACACTGATTTGAAGATGCATCAGAGAAGGAAACTGAATTCTTTATTACTACTGATTGTTGGTGTAGTGCTGACCCAGATTGTAACAGGGGAATTAAGGCTGGGGTGTCTGCAAGAACAGAACTACACTCCTCAATGAAATAAAATATAAAATTTATTTACTTTGTGGGATGGGTATAGCAGCTGTACAGCAGTTCCTGTTGTACAACACACACATATTCATAAATACATTCACACCAACCAAAGCACCAGCTCCTCTAGTGTGGTTGTGGCCAGCACCATGGACCTGTTAGGAATAACACGACAGTCACTTTTGGCTGGTCCCAGTCATGGCTGGCAGTCTGGACTTTATGTGCAGCACTTCAATTTCAGGCTCAACGCTTCCTGCAGCACTGGGTGTTTGCAGATTTGTTCCCCCAAGGGACTATGTTTTCACTACTCATTACTTTTTAAATTGGATGATTAGCACAATGACCTTGAAGGTGAAGTCACCTTAGATAAATCTCTACAGTTTTCTCCCGATCTAAGCCAATTAGCCTAGGTAATAGTTACCTTCCGGCCTCCACCCCAGATGTGTTACAAAAATGTAAAGGTATTAACAGCTGATCTGTGGTTCTGTTTCTTTAAAGAACATATGGCTAAACCATTATAGCGGGGCAGAGATAGGTCAGATCTTCTCATAACTGCTTTCCAGTTGACCTTCCACGTGGCAGTCATCTGCTCTTTGTTTTCTCAGTTCATAGCAAATCATCTCATCAGTTACAGGTGGGCAGGTGTAGTGCAGATATCAGTTGTCTCAGGAGGTATTACTCTGTGACTGTAAGACACAGGATTTTAGTGATTTTTTTTTTTTCTGTATTTATCAAAGCAAGAACTTGTACAATATGACCAGACCTTATTCCCTTTTCTAAAAAAAGCATTATTTCAGTGTTTTGCCGCTAATCCAAGGATAAATTCACACTGCTTCATCAAGATGTTTCAACATCTCAAAAGTAATTTGGATGATTCACAGCATTTAAGGAAAGGGACATGGAAAATTAAGCCATTCTGTTGGAGAACAAGAAAAACAAATTCAAACTTTCTCAGTTTATGAAGATCAGAATGTGAATTTTTCCCAGCATAGACAAAACTATTAATAATTCAATTTTATAAAAGGTCATGCTTGAATTCTTTTCTTGCAATCATTGCATTTTTGTGCAGTTGTCCATATCTCTATATTTAGCTGAAGTCAGTGCTCTCTGGTTACATAAGCATGGTTCAATTTTATTTTCCTCCAAGGCAAAGGGACCAGGAGAGCTCTCTGAAATGGTCACTGTGGGCATTCATCATCTTCAGGTGTGAAGTTGCCAGCTAAAAATACTGTCTATGGTTCTCATTACTGATCATCAGTGGTGTCTTTAATCCTGTCTACTCCACAGAATTGTTATCAACTCCTAGAAATAACTGCCACTAGCAGAAAGGACCAAGTAAAACTGCCCTAATCCAAGTCAGATACAGTCAATTGTATTAGTTCATTGACAGTTTAATCCAATCTGAATGACTTCTCTTAGAACAGGCTAAAGAAAACTTGTGTTAAATAGCTGTCTGAAGACTTTCAGGGCTGTTACCACCTCCAGTAACAGGCGGCAACAGAATGCTATTGTATGTTGCATGTCCCCTCTTGCCTTTAGCTGCCTACAGCCATGATAGTGGGAATAACTTTGACTTTCTGGCTTTGACTGAAAAAGCACCCCAAAATTTATTATTGGCCTAAAATTCAATAGCTTGTAAAGGAATTTACTACAGACAAAGCATAATTCATTTAACTATAAAAGAAATAAAAATATTGATATGAATATATAAGGGAAAAAAGGTACTAATGCATAAATTACAATCCCATCACACATTAATTTTACAAATTAATATTTCAAATCATTCTATCAACATTTAAATTTTCTGGGTAGTACAAAATTTAGTCTTAGTCTCGATGACGCGCTTTTAAAATGGTACTAGGAGCTTTCCAACTTGGTCACCATAAATTTAGAGGCTATTCATTCATAGATGTATAGAACCATAGAATCTTTTAGATTGGAAAATATCTTTAAGACCATCAAGTCCAACCATAAACTTAATCCTGCCAAGTTCCTGTAAACTATGCCATTAAGTGCCACATCTACATCATCTTTTAAATACCTCCAGGAACGGTGGCTCCACCATTTCCCTGTGCAGGCTGCTCCAATGCTTGACAGGCCTTTCAGTGAAGAAATTTTCACTAGCATCCAACCTAAACCTCTCCTGGCACAACTTGAGACCATTTCCTCTCGCCCTGTCACTCATTACTTGGCAGAAGAGGCTGACATCCAACTTTAGTTGTAGAGAGAGTGATTCAATATTTGATTGAATGAAAGCAATTATTTTACAGCTGTATATTTACTGTAAAGAGAAGTATAAAAAAAAATCTTTTGGGAAATGTTGCTGTCTTTTTCAGGTAATGAAATTTTTCTTAACTATATAGATGATTCTTGGATTTTTACATATTTCTTTCAGTTAAATCTCTCTATGGAACATTTTATGTCATGTTATCCTCTTGAGTTTTTGTGTAAATACTCAAGCTCACATATATATATATATATATATATATACGGTATACATGTGCATGTCAATATATATATATATAGATACAGCCATGTCAGAACAGCCCTGCAGAGAAGGACTTGGGGGTGTTGGTCGATGAGAAAATGAACATGAGCCGGCAGTGTGCGCTTGCAGCCCAGAAAGCCAACCATATCCTGGGCTGCATCAAAAGGAGCATGACCAGCAGGTAGAGGGAGGTGATTCTGCCCCTCTACTCTGTTCTTGTGAGACCTCACTTGGAGTATTGTGTGCAGTTCTGGTGTCCTCAACATAAAAAGGACATGGAACAAGTCCAGAGGAGGGCCACGAGGATGATCAGAGTACTGGAACACCTCCCGTATGAAGATAGGCTGAGAAAGTTTGTGCTGTTCAGCCTGGAGAAGAGAAGGCTGCGTGCAGACCTCATAGCAGCTTTCCAGTATCTGAAGGGGGCCTATAGGGATGCTGGGGAGGGACTCTTCATGAGGGACTGTAGTGAGAGGACAAGGGGTAACGGGTTCAAACTTAAACAGGGGAAGTTTAGATTGCATATAAGGAAGAAATTCTTTACTGTTCAGGTGGTGAGGCACTGGAATGGGTTACCCAAGGAAGTTGTGAACGCTCCGTCACTGGCGATGTTCAAGGCTGGGTTGGACAGAGCCTTGGATGACACAGTTTAGAGTGAGGTGTCCCTGCCTCTGGCAGGGGGGTTGGAACTACATGATCTTAAGGTCCTTTCTAACCCTAACTATTCTATGATTCTATGTAGTCACATATGATTTTTGTAATAACATTTTCTAGCCATCAGTATGAACACTTTCTGAATATTGACCAAAGATAATCACTGTTGAACACAGGATGAAAATAGAAATACAAAAAATGTAGTGTGCTTTGCCTGCTCATCAGCAGTCAAGTCCCCTTTATTGTTAGTCAAAGCCGTGAGTGAATTAAATAGTCCATCAGTGAACAGCCATAAAAGTATCTATGAAGTAAAAAGAAATAAATGGAAATATTTTCTGTATCCAGGGAATGTGGCAGTTTACTATTAAAGATAGAACTATATGGCCTCATGGAATAGCTGAACACTATTTATTTCCCTGTTATTTCTAAGCAACTCAGTATATTTTAGCACTACAAAATAACTAAATAAGGCTGACCCCTTGCTCAGAAGAGGATAGTCTTGGATGATGATGGTTTTCCTTTGGGATTCTTCATTTTATTCTAGCAGAATAAAATATCTGAACAAGTCAGAATACATTATTAGCTGAACAGAATAGAGTCTATGAGTAATTAAAGTAAGACAAAATTCATTATGATATATATAATTTTTAAAATGTAGTATGCAGTTTCTGCTTTGGAGGTGGAAGAGAAACATTGAAGTGTAAATTATGCTACATGTGATAAAGAAAATCACCTGGAAGAAGAAGGAAATTTCTAATGCATATAATTACCTGTAACTTTGAGGCTTGAATAGATTCTTCAGACAGTGATCTTTCCCACTGCTGAATGCAGAATGATGGACCTCAGCAAATGATATTTGAAAAAATCAGGCTATGTCTAAATAATCAGTTTAAACTGAAGTTGACAGGCTTAATTAACGCATTTCTGGAAGCAGTCTTACAATCCGTGTTTTGCCAGAAATCTAAATAGTTAAAGGTAGCCATCTTTCTGAATTTAGAATATATTAATTTGCAGGAATATGGCAAGAGCTGGATGGAAAGGAAAACTATGAATGCTAAATTTATTAGGGCTTACGATCCAGGTTAAAACTCATTTTTAATATTTGTTGCAATATAGAACCAGATATACTTGACTTCTACTATGATTATAATTTCTTTAGTATCTATCAGAGGTCAAAGCATTAATAAGGAATGCTAAACTGCCTTTCTTACTTGGGCATCAATATCTTATGCTTGGATTGTGGTTCCAGCTTTGTGGGGCTTTTTTTCTTATATACGTGTTCACTATTTTTTTCAGGTCCAAATAATACCTTTTTTTGCTGTCCCAACCATCCCTTTTAACAAAAGATACCTGAAAACAGCTTCCATGCCAAAAAACTACTGTCAAATTCTTATTGTTTTGGCAGTGTCACTTATTAACGAAATTTAATATGCTGGAAAATAAAAAAGTATTAGGAATACTGCTAAGTGAAAGCATACCTTCTTTTTCTTTTTTTAAGCCTTAGATATATATTTAGGTTTTAAAAACATTCTCATTAGCATTCTCTAGCTGTACATACGATCAAAGTTCTTGCATAGTATAGCACCGCAACAATAATTTCTGAAAATACAAGGTGCATATGCTTTAATCTTCTGTTTAAAAGGGAAGACTGCAGAGTATTTGTGTATCATACCAGGCACTGCCTAGTAGAAAACTTGAGAGCCATGTCAAGCACTTTGTTTTCCCAGAGCAAGCACCTGCTGGATTATGAGATTATGTGTAATACCCTGGCAATTTGCCAGCACTTTTATTCATGTAGATTTGCACACTGTGCCTTGTAGCAAATCTCTAAGCACACTTGAAATCAATGGCCTAAAACCAAAAGGACTCAGTCAGCTCTTATCAGATTTCAAAACATCTCCAGCTTTATAATTGACAACTGCTAGGTTTAACGCAGCTGCCTATGGAAAATGGTTTTTTCACT
The DNA here is from genome assembly GCA_028858755.1 of Ara ararauna. NCBI lineage: Eukaryota > Metazoa > Chordata > Aves > Psittaciformes > Psittacidae > Ara > Ara ararauna. Next base: position 42,556,526 of record CM054379.1, on the reverse strand, counting down.
AGACCAAAGCAGTGTCTCTCCTTTGCTTATGCAAAGGTCCTTAAGACTGATATATTTGCTGACTTACATCTCAGATGCATTAAACACAACCTTCTTAGATAACGGCTCCATAGTTTTCTGCATTCTGCCTAGAACTTCTTCATTAAATAGCAAATGAACAGCCAGAATTCAATTTACATCAGAACATCTGGTCACAGCAATACATGTGCTTAACCATGTACATGCACTTTTAAAAGCTGCAAACATCTACACAAATCAAGAGCCTGCCCTGGAAATCCCCCATTTTCAAGAAGGGGAAAATTGTTGACCCAGGGAATTGCAGATCAGTCAGTCTCACCTCTGTGCCAGGCAAAATCTTGGAGCAGATTTTCCTGGAAGGCATGCACATGAAAAACAACAAGGTGCTTGGTGACAGCCAGCATGGCTTCATTAAGGCGAAATCCTGTCTGACCAATCTGGTGGCCTTCTATGATGGAGCTACGGAACTGATGGACACGGGTAGAGTAGTTGATGCTATCTACCTGGACTTGTGCAAAGCATTCAACACTGTCCCACACAACATCCTTGTCTTTAAATTGAATAGACATCAATTTGATAGGTGGACCACTGGGTGGATAAAGAACTGGCTGGATGGCCACACGCAAAGAGTTGGGCTCAATGGCTCAATGTCCAGCTGGAGACTAGTAACGAGTGGTGTCCCTCAGGGATCGGTGTTGGGAGCGATCTTGTTCAACATCTTTGTTGGTGACATGGACAGTGGGATTGAGTGCACCCTCAGCAAGTTTGCCAATGACACCAAGCTGTGTGGTTCGGTTGATACGCTGGAGGGAAGAAATGCCATCCAGAGGGACCTTGACATGCTTGTGAGGTGGGCTGATGCCAACCTGATGGAGTTTAACCATGAGAAATGCAAGGCCCTACACCTGGTTAGGAGCAATCCCAGGCACAGCTACAGTTTGGGCAAAGAAGAGATACAGAACAGCCCTGCAGAGAAGGACTTGGGGGTGTTGGTCGATGAAAAAATGAACATGAGGCGGCAGTGTGCGCTTGCAGCCCAGAAAGCCAACCATATCCTGGGCTGCATCAAAAGGAGTGTGACCAGCAGGTCAAGGGAGGTGATTCTGCCCCTCTACTCTGTTCTCGTGAGACCTCACTTGGAGTATTGTGTGCATTTCTGGTGTCCTCAACATAAAAAGGACATGGAACTGCTGGAACAAGTCCAGAGGAGGGCCACGAGGATGATCAGGGGACTGGAGCACCTCCCGTATGAAGATAGGCTGAGAAAGTTTGTGCTGTTCAGCCTGGAGAAGAGAAGGCTGCATGGAGACCTCGTAGCATCCTTCCAGTATCGGAAGGGGGCCTATAGGGATGCTGGGGAGGGACTCTTCATGAGTGACTGTAGTGAGAGGACAAGGGGTAATGGGTTCAAACTTAAACAGGGGAAGTTTAGATTGCATATAAGGAAGAAATTCTTTACTGTTCAGGTGGTGAGGCACTGGAATGGGTTACCCAAGGAAGTTGTAAATGCTCCATCGCTGGTGGTGTTTAGAGCTAGGTTGGATGGCATGTTTAAGTGTGAGGAGTCCCTGCCCATGGCAGGGGGGTCGGAACTAGATAATCTTAAGGTCCTTTCCAACCCTAACTATTCTATGATTCTAAATGGGTTTCATGAATTTACAAGATTTAATGTGTGGATATGCCCAATTGTTAAAATTGTTGAGGTGTTGTCTTAGCTTTTTTAGCAGTATATACAGAGGACATAAATTTGTATTTCATTCAAATGTAAACACTAGGAACAGAAAATAAACTCCCTCAAATGCACTTCTGACACATCATGCTACAATTTTAAGAGACATCTGCAACTGTTAACGTTTGTAATGGCAAATAAGTTTTCTTCCGTAGAGGCATTTTAAATATGCACACAAGTGTTTACATGGATGCAAATATATATATAAATCAACATAAAAAAGTAATAATGTGCACAAATATATGTTTCTGCATATGCTTTTTTTTTTTTTAAGAAAAAAATCCTGGTTTACAATATTTACCCAAGGAAGCTTATATAGCTGCAGGAGCTTACTCACACAAATATCTGTGTGAGTGTAGGTGTGCACAGTTATTTGTAAGACTTCTTAAATGCTCAGAGGGAAAAATAAAAGCATGAAACTCCCACCTTTTTTCTTTTTTTTATTTTCGAGTCCTTCAGTTTGTATTTTTAACAGAACAACATTTATTACTGACTGCAGGATATTGTTGTAGCAAGAAAAGAATTTTGTCCCCATATTACATGCGCTTTCTTTTTTGATGACTGTTGTTCTAGGTATATTAATACAGAACTATGCCTCTATTAAGAATACTGTGTCTTCCTTGACTGAGACATTGCAGGGCATGGAAGAGCCAAAGATGTAAAGCAGTGTGCAGATATATTGGAGAAGTCAAACACCCAACTTCTGTTTATTCCCTGATCCAAGAATTTAGTTTGTATATTATATATTTAAGCTTTTGTAAGACCTAAGCTGTTTGAACACTCTCCTTGGTGAACAGGTATACAAATGCAAGCAGGAGTTTGGGATGTTACAGGTATTTCTTCTTGAGGAATAGGAAAGTGCAAGTTTTCACACAGGCCAAGCACATAAAATTGAATGAAGAGATACGGAAAACTTAAGGTGTGATGAATAGAGTCTAAACAAGAGAGGAGGCGCTGTGAGCATGTAGGGGTGCCCACTGAACAATTCCCTACAAGATATGTCAACTGCCTGTGTTCAAAAGGGCATACTTCCCAAGGAAACTTTTGTTACTGCTATTTTCTACTATTGACATAGATGGATCACTTCCCTGATGCCACTGAAAGCAGGATTTAAATATTAACTGGAGCTCATAAGCCTCTATGAAACTTTTATAAAACATTACTTCACAGCATTAGGTAAAAATGCCATCAGTAGAATGTTTTTTAAGACACGCAACCCAAAAAACCAAGAAATTATTTGTATTTTTCCTGTTAATTTGTATGAGAAAAGTACTTGTAAACATCTTAAATGATTACATAAATAAACATACCACAGTTCCGAATTAGTTGAGTGCTAATTGTGTTATGTACATACTTGTAAAAAAACAAATTGGAAATATGAAAAAAAGCAGGAGTCTACTTATACAACTGCATTTCGTCTTCTAATGCTGATTATCATTTGCATTGTGGTTGAATGTGCCATAAGGCGATAATATGAAATACAGTATTAAGCATCATAACAAGCATCAGGAGTAATGAATTAAAGATTATTACTTCTGATTGTTCTTTTATTTATGTCAGACAGGATTAACAAGACACTATACATTCATTGCAAAAGAATAAGCTAGAGTGCATTACACTATGCAGAATAGCATCCTAAATTTAGATTGCTCTAGTTTGATGAGTTATGTTACTTTTGAAAGGGCTGTCATATGGAAAGGTTCAGGAATTTTTACTGGGATAAAAATCTTTGTTCTTTCTCACAGATACTTTGGATGACCTTGAGTATGTCACTTCTCTTTGACCACTCTCCCATCCCTCTGGCTTCATCTATTTATATTGCTAGCACATTCTCTTATTGTGTGTACAGACTCGCAGATCTTGATCTGGCTGTTTTGATGTTACATTCATACAAACAATAATAAAAAATACAACGGTAAATGTATCAATGATGTGTTTCTGAATCTACAGCAAAAAAAGTAACATTTCAATAGTTGTTTCTTTACCGATGAGAAATCAACTGAAAATAAATTGTTTGTTAAGTCCCTTAAATATATGTATCCTTTTCAGAATTGAATAGAGTCAAGGAGACTTAATGTGCATAAAGCACAGAACCAGTATTTTTTTATGGTTTGGCAGGTTGCAACTGAAATTATTCTCTCCCGTGAAAGTCACTGTAAATGAGTTCTAGAATCCCTGTAGTATTTCATCTCTCTTTAAGAGTTGCAGAGCAATAGCAGCAAAGTATTTTGAGTCACTCATCTTCTTTTTAAGGCTTTAGTTCACATTCAGCCAAAGAAGTTAAATTAATGCTTTTCTTGTTGCCAGTAAGAGGCACAAAGAAAAATATATTACTTATAACTTCTATCTAGTGAGCAGTTATTGACTTCAAAAGAATGAGCAGATCAGGCTTCGAAAGCCACTTAGTTCAGTTGTGCAAGGTCCCAGCATCTTAAATTGGCTGAACTGAGAGAACAGTGGCATAAGAGAAGCATAAAAATTGTGAGTGTTGAAGCAATTTGGTCCCCTCTATAAGTGCTTGGCACAATGCCAGAGTCAGTAAGAACAACAAAATGTCACAGAGTGTCTTTGGCCTCTTTTACACTACTGCAAAATGTATTTAAAAACTGTAAAGGGAATGGGGAGACAGAAATTTTGTCTGAATTTTAAATGGTAAATAAGGGCTTGAGTGTAGAGCTGGACACTCCTGATTTTCAGTAATCTGGTTCACTGACAAAATAAATGAGGAAGAAGGAAGGGGATGATACTGTCTTCTGACAAAACCTCACCCAAAAGGGGTTACCTCTGTGGTAATCCCAGTTTCTCTAGTTCAATAAAGATAACAGAATCTGACCTTTACTTGGCCAAATTTAAAGTCAAAATTGTATTTAGTCCTGAAACAAAAGAGGAAGTTCTGCAGAGCATGCCAAGGGGGTTTAAAACATGTCATCATGTGGCATGTTATCTGTTTGGTCTGATCTCACAACTGAAGCATGCAGGAATGGCCAACATTCGGTGTCATCCCTGCTTCCCCCCAGTAGCAACTAGGTGAGCAACAAGATGTGAGGAGTAAGAAATGGGGAAACAGGAAACCAGCAGTGCTGGATGAGAGCAGAGAGTGACTATAGTATGTCTGCAAGGAACTATATCCTTCTCATGCAGTGAGGAGCTGCCCCTGTGATTGTGCCATACATGGGCTGGCCAGACTGTATGCCAGAAAATGTCACCCTTGTATGCCTTGCAGAGGTCTCCATGAGAGAAGTGACCTAGCTCTGTACAGGGTGAGGAAAAAGCAGGATATTTCTAGTCCCTGGCTGGGATGGTCTGAGATGTCCTCTGGTGATGCACCCAAGCATAGCCTTGCATCATGCATGCCCTGTTTCCAGCACCACCATGAGAAGACATTTGGTCTTTTATCATCCCTTCCTCATACAAGCACAAGGCATGAACTGTCTAGGTGGTGAATCCAGGAGTAGGAAAAAGGCAGATGGTGAGCTTTTTATGGCAAGCTTTTGCTGGGATTTTCCCTTGTTTTCAGCAGTTTTTGGAGTGGACGTCCAATTCTTAGGCAGTTTGTAGATACTTTATTTATTTGGACAAGGTTTGTCATGGGCAGCTTTTTGCTTGCCCCACTCCCCCCAATGACATTACAAAAGAAATTAAAGCAGTGTCTTAAAATGTGACAGGTAAAATTCTCAATGGATATTCATGATAGCTCTGTGAATGAGAAGTAGAGGAAATCAGTTAAATCAAACCTTCAGGTGTAAATGCTGATTGTTGCTGCTAAGTACTTAATCATGAGATCTTAACTTTCAATATCACTTTCTGTGGAGAACGGCTTATAGTAGCTTAATGGGAAAGCTTCTTACCTCATCAGATAAAGTTGCGCATAGCACTTGTCCTGGCTTCAGCGGTAGCAGTCATTTTTCTCCTTCTTTGTAGCTGGTGTAGCGCTGTGTTTTTGACTTTCAGCCTGGGAGCAGCTCTGATAACACCAATGTTTTTAGTTGTTGCTAAGTAATGTTTACTCTGACCAAGGACTTTCTGAGCCTCATGCTCTGGCAGGGAGGAGGTTAAGCTGGGAGGAAAAAAAGACAGGACACCTGACCCAAACTAGCCAAAGAGGTATTTCATACCACAGCATGTCATGGCCAGTATATAAACTCAGGGTAGCTACCTGGAAGGGCTAGATCACTGCTCGGGTCTGGCTGTGTATCAGTCAGTGGGTGGTGAGCAGATGTATTCTCTCCCCTTGATATTTCAATTATCATTATTATTATTGGTGGTAGCAGTAATGGTTTTGTGTTATACCTTAGTTACTGGACTTCTCTTATCTCAACCCATGGGAGTCACATTCTTTTGATTCTCCTCCCCATCACTCCAGGAGTGGGTGGAGGAAGAGTCAGGAGTGAGCAAGTGGCTGTGTGGTTCTGGGTTGCCTGCTGGTCTTAAACCATGACATACTGCATTTCATACTGTGATTAGGGCTGTGGAGTGCAGTGGAAATGAAAACTGTCCTGTAGTGTGATGGGTGAGATTTAGTTATTTAGACAGGGTTGCAATCAGTGTTATTTATGGGCAAGGGGGAGCACAAAATATATAGTGGAGACATGAACTAGTTTTATCAGACTGGTTATCCAAATTACCCAATATGTCAGCAAATGCAGTTAAACTTATTACATAATCTTTTTATTTTATTAGCTGCCCATTTTTTGATGTTACTCTCACACTTCCAATGTCCCTCCATGTCCTAAAGGCTGACATTTCAAATCTTCCTTATGCAAAATGTGGGGTAAACTGATAAGCCATTAGCTCATTCTCTGTGAGGAGGAGCATGATGTTGATGCTGGGGGCTTCTTCCTCCTCAGTTTTTGGGTCTAAGTGGGTTTCATTCATGTGTTTACATATCACAGCATGCTTCCTCCTCGCAGCCTGCCAGCTGAACTCCCCCACCCTAATAGGGCTGTAGTTTGTCTGGCAGTGACTTAGGGCATGAGGGGGTGACACGCTTCCCAGAGGGGCTATACCCAGAGCTGAAGCAGGAGCAGGGGAGGCAACAGTCACTTGAGCTTGGCATAGCTGCTACAACAAAGCAAATCCAGTTCAGGCTACGACAAGCTCAGACAAATCATGAGACCCAGCAGTCAGGTCAATATAGAACCTGTGTCCTTCTACTGTTAATGGCACAAATCACATTTACTGGAGTACAGTAGGTGTCAAGTGCAGTTAAATCTGAGATACAGACACGGTCATAAATATGATATGGGACCTCTGGGAAGGCTAAGCACTTCTGGAAAAGTGGCAGGAAACCTTGTGGAATATATTGCCTGAACTGCTACTTGATATCTCTATGCAGGTGACTGAATCCCACTCGTAACAGTATAGCTAGTAGCCAAAGACCAGGAAACAAAACTAAGCAGAAGGCACTATGTGCTGAAAATTGCAAGTAAGAAGCCTTTAGTCAGTGAGTTATAATGTAAGTCCTAAACAAAGCTTAAAAAGTAAAGTGCTCAAAAAATTATATATAACGGGATGTTCAAGGTTGGAGATGCAGTTTTAGCCAGGTAAGTATTTGAACAGAACCTTCAACTTACTTCTTGAAGGTGGGAAAGTAGCTTCATTATAATAGAAGTGTTTCCAATGGACAGGAGAAGATTAATGTCAAATGCTGAAAAGAGATAGGTTAAGGTGGATAATACGTTTTTTCCACTACTGAATTTTACAAATACAGCTTGTGACTAAGCCCTGCCTAGCAACATCTTTATGCTAATACTCATCCTATCCATTTGGGGTAGGGGAGTGGAAAAGTGTATAGAAATCAGTTTCTGAGATTACATCAGGAATTGGAGATTAAATTTTCGCAGCAGCATTGGTAGCGCAACTCAGTCATGAGTATCTGTCAGATGACAGACAATGTAAGGAAGGCATAAATTATTCCTTCTCATGCAATAGGTACGCCTGCCCTGAAGAATATCCTGTGCGAAGGAAAAGAAAGATGTAAAGTCATGGGGAGAAAGAAAGTTACCTTTTTCATTCAGTGTCAATTAGAAAGTGCAAATACTGATCTCTGTAAATCATAGAATCATAGAATAATAGAATAGTTACGGTTGGAAAGGATCTTAAGATCATATAATTTCAACCCCCCTACCACAGGTAGGGACACACCACACTAAACCATGCTACCTAAGGCTCTGTACAGCCTGGCCTTGAACACCACTAAGGATGGAGTATTCACAACTTCCTTGGGCAGCCAGTTCCAATGCCTCACCAGCCATACAGTAAAGAACATCTTCCTTATATCCAATCTAAATTTCCCCTGTTTAAGTTTGAACCCATTACCCCTTGTCCTATCACTACACTTCGTCTTGTATTATCCACAATATGTATTTTAGTTTTCTGCTTTTTTCCCAACAGCTAAAGTGGCTGTTAAAATTTTATGGAAGACACGTGTTAATGACAAAGTGCAGAGACTCTTTTGTTTGCATACAGGATCTTAAAATTACGTAGTATAAGAAAATCAAATATTGTTCTGCTTAATGTGAGGAGCTCTTATAGAAAAATCAGTTCTTGTTTCATACTAAATGACATCTCTACAGTCTTTCCCAGAAGCTGGTATGTAGTACTGTTCCAGATTATTCATAGAATCATAGAAATAGTTAGGGTTGGAAAGGACCTTAAGATCATCTAGTTCCAATCCCCCTGCCATGGGCAGGGACACACCACACTAAACCATGCCACCCAAGGCTCTGTCCAGCATGGTCTTGAACACCGCCAGGGATGGAGCATTCACAACTTCCCTGGGCAACCCATTCCAGTGCCTCACCACCCTTACAGTAAAGAACTTCTTCCTTATATCCAGTATAAACTTCCCCTGTTTAAGTTTGAACCCATTACCCCTTGTCCTATCACCACAGTCCCTCATGAAGAGTCCCTCCCCAGCATCCCTATAGGCCCCCTTGAGATACTGGAAGGCTGCTATGAGGTCTCCATGCAGCCTTCTCTTCTCCAGGCTGAACAGTACAAACTTTCTCAGCCTATCTTCATAACGGAAGTGCTCCAGTCCCCTGATCATCCTCATGGCCCTCCTCTGGACTTGTTCCAGCAGTTCCATGTCCTTTTTATGTTGAGGACACCAGAACTGCGCACAATACTCCAAGTGAGGTCTCACAAGAGAAGAGGAGAGGAGCAGGATCACCTCCCTTGACCTGCTGGTCACACTCCTTTTGATGCAGCCCAGATATGGTTGGCTTTCTGGGCTGCAAGCGCACACTGCCGCCTCATGTTCATTTTCTCATCGACCAAAACCCCCAAGTCCTTCTCCACAGGACTGCTCTGAATCTCTTCTTTGCCCAAACTGTAACTCCGCCTGGGATTGCTCTGAACCAGGTGTAGGGCCTTGCATTTCTCATGGTTAAACTCTATCAGGTTGGTATCAGCCTACCTCACAAGCATGTCAAGGTCCCTCTGGATGGCATTCCTTCCCACCAGCGTATCAACTGAACCACACAGCTTGGTGTCATCTGCAAACTTGCTGAGGACACACTCAATTCCACTGTCCATGTCACCAACAAAGATGTTGAACAAGACTGCTCCAAACACTGATACCTGAGGGACACCACTCATTACTGGTCTCCAGCTGGACATTGAGCCCTTGAGCACAACTCTTTGCATGTGGCCATCCAGCCAGTTCTTTATCCACCCAGTGGTCCACCTATCAAATTGATGTCTATTCAATTTAGAGACAAGGATGTTGTGTGGGACAGCGTCGAATGCTTTGCAGAAGTTCAGGTAGATATCAACTGTTCTACCCGTGTCCATCAGTTCCGTAGCTCCATCATAGAAGGCTACCAAATTGGTTAGACAGGATTTCGCCTTAGTGAAGCCATGCTGGCTTGTCAGCTAGCACCTTGTTGTTTTTCATGTGCCTCAGCATGCCTTCCAGGAGAATCTGCTCCAAGATTTTGCCAGGCACAGAAGTGAGACTGACTGGTCTGCAATTCCCTGGGTCATCAATTTTCCCCTTCTTGAAAATGGGGGTTATATTTCTCTTTTTTCCAGTCATCAGGAACTTTACCTGACTGCCATGAATTTTCAAATATTATGGATAGTGGCTTAGCAACTTCATTTGCCAGCTCCTTCAGGAGCTGCAGGTGGATTTCATCAGGTCCCATGGACTTGTACACGTTCAGGTTCTTAAGATGGTCTTGAACCAGATCCTCTCCTGCAGTGGGCCCTGGGTTTTCATTCTCACAGTCCCTGCATCTGCCTTCCAGGACTTGGGTGGTATGGTCAGAGCATTTTCCAGTGAAGAATGAGGCAAAGAAGTCATAAAGAAACTCAGCATCCTACAAATCCAGGGTAGCCAGTTCTCCCGATAGCTTCTGGAGAGGGCCCACGTTGTCCCTTATCTGTCTTCTCTTTTCTATGTACCTATATAATCCCTTCCTGTTATCTTTCACATCCCTAGCCAAGTTTAATTCTAAGTGAGCCTTAGCTTTCCTAACCTGATCCCTAGCTTCCCAGACAACATCCCTGTATTCTTTCCAGGCCACCTGTTTTTGCTTCCACCTTTCATAAGCCTCTTTTTCCCTTTGAAGTTTCCTCAGCAGCTCCTTATCCATCCAAGGAGGTCTTCTGGCCCTCCTGCAACACTTCCTTCTAGTTGGGATGCAGCACTCCTGAGGTTATAGTAGGTGATCCTTGAATATCAGTCAATAGTCTTGGGCCCCCCTGCCCTCTAGGGCTATATCCCATGGAACCTTACTGATCAGGTACTGATCAGGTTCCTGAAGAGGCCAAAGTCTGCTCTCTTGAAGTCCAGGGCAGTCAGCTTACTGCAAGCTCTTCTCACTGTCCTGAGGATCTTAAATTCGACTATCTCATGATTGCTGCAACCAAAGCTGCCTTGGAGCATCACATTTCCAACCAGTCCTTTCCTGTTGGTGAGGACGAGGTCAAACATGCACCTCTCCTTGTCAGCTCCTGTATTTCTTGCAGAAGGAAGTTCTCTTCCATGCGATCGAGGAACCTCCTGTATTGCTTCTGCTGGGCCGTACTGTTCCTCCAACAGACATCAGGGTGGTTGAAAACTCTCATGAGAATAAGGGTGCACGAGTGTGAGGCTGTTGCTATCTGTCTATAGAGTGCTTCATCCACAGTGTCCTCTTCGTCGGACAGTCTGTAACAGATCCCCACAATAATGTCTCCCATTGCTGTTCTCCCTTTAACCCTCACCTACAAACTCCCTATTGACTGCTCTCCTGTCCACAGAGTTCCATACTCTCCAGCCTATCCCTAACGTAAATAGCAACTCCACCTCCCCGCCTACCAAGCCTGTCTCTTCTAAAGGGCCTGTAACCTTCCACTCCGACACTCCAGTCATAGGAGCCATCCCACCACGTTTCTGTGATGCCTATTATATCATACCCCCATAGACGTGCACACATCTCTAATTCCTCTTGTTTGTTCCCATGCAAAAGGCATTCGTACAGAGGCATCTGAGCCGAGGTCCAATTGAAGCCGGCTCATTGGCTGGAGCAGCTGCAATATCTCTACATAGCTCTGAACGTTTACTAGAGGTGCTGGCAACTGACTGGGTGTGCTGGGATGGAATGATGCCCCCTCCCCCAACACACCTAATTTAAAGCATCCTTGACCAGTCTGGCAAGCCTCCTCCCAAATCCACTCTTCCCTTTCTTTGCCAGACCAGCTCCACCAGCCCCCAGTAGACCTGGCCTCCTAAATTGAGTCCCATGTTCAAGATACCCAAACCCCTGATGATGGTGCCACCCTTCTAACCATTTATTAATCTTGCTAAACCTCCTAGCCTTTTTAAGGTCCCCCCCTGTATCCTGGAGAATTGATGAAAAGACAATCTGCACTCCAGAGCTCCTAACCACCTCTCCTAGGGCTCTGTAGTCCTTTATGTTCTCCTGGCTACTGCTATCTATATCACTATCACCCACATGGATCACTAGAAGTGAGTAATAGTCAGTGGGACCGACTAGAGCAGGCAATCTCTCTGCAACATTCCGGATCTGAGACCCTGGTAGGCAACACGCTTCCCTTGAGCCTGGGTCAGGTCAACAGATGGGTGCCTCTGTTCCTTTCAAATTAGAGTCCCCCACTGCTGTGACCCACCGCTTTTTTCTGGCAGCATCAGTAGGGATCATCTTTAGCAGTGCATCACCCAGTTGTTCCTGGTGGGAGTGTGTTTCCTCATCAGTCCCCTGCAGGACAGCAAAGCGGTTCTGGGTGAGGACAACAGATTTAGGAGGAAGCCCCTTGCTTTTAATTGTCTTCTTCCTCTTTTTTTTTTTTTTTTTTTTTTTTTTATTTATTTATTTATTTATTACTGTTTCCCATCTTCCTGGGTTAATGGCCTCCTTCTTTCCTCCAGGAGTTACAGGAGATGCTTGAAGTCCCTGCACAGTTTGGGCCTGGAGCAAGCAGTGCTGCCTCCTCTCAGTTTCCCTGACACCTTTCAGCCTATTGACAGCGTCCCGCAGCTCAGCCACCTGCTGTAGGAGGACCTCCACCAGGGAGCACCGAGTGCAGCCCTGCCCATTGTGCACCCTCCCCTCACTAGACCAGTGCAGGCACTCTCTACCCTCCTAGCTCTGCCCTGCAGCCTCCCCTCTCATCAGCTCTGTCTGGGTGCTTACGCTGGCCACCACGGGGGCAGCCAGAGCAGAGATCCCAGACCGGCCCTGGTCATAGGGCTCGCTTGCCCGCGCAAACTGTCTCTATCCGCCCTGTTCCTCGCGCTACTTGGGGCAGGTTTTTAACCAGTCATGGCTGCTGCCACTCCTCCTGGCGCTGCCTCCTGTGAGTCAGCTGTTCACGTCAGCTGAGCTGCCAGCTCCTGGGCAAGTCCTGGCGAGGACTTGAGGTTTTCTCGATGGCTCTTGCTGCTCTGAGTTGAGGCTCCTGGACGCTGAAGGTATTGAAGGAGTCCTCTCTCAAGATACTCACCTCAGCAGTTCTTCTACAGTCATCTTGAATACAGAAATGAATGCATGTTAAAAATAGCACAGAAAGTACTATGTTTGCACTTGTGAAACTGTCACTCAAACTATGTTTGGTTCTTCACAACTTCTTTTTTTCACTATTTTATTGCGTCAAAATTGTTTTCAGATCTCCAAGAATTATTACAGCTTTGTCTAGCCTCTCAAAGAGTTGCTCTGACTTTTTCTGTGGGAACGCTACTTTTAAGTGTTTTAACTACATTGATGGCAGTCAAATATGTCCCTTGATAAATAAACTGACTTGACAGTGCTCTCTACTACTATTAAATGGAGGTATATGCTCTCTTAAAATGTCTGCTGCAAAGAAATTGCTGTGGATGCCTGTAATCTGGACAGATTGTAAAGTTGTCTGATCGTGCTTTTGGGGAGTCTGATCACACTTTTGGGGAATCTAAGGTAAAGTTTTGATTTAAAATTAGTTGTTCCTAGCCATTAGAGGCATTTTTTATATATCAGAGTTTCTCTTGCTATGGTAGTTCACCAGCCTCTTCCCCTGACCACTGCCATGGGAAAACTTTCAGTGTCTCAGTCTTCAAGCAAAGATACAGTAGCAGCGTCCAGTCATGAACAAGTAGCATTTTTTCCAGGTGACACAATTGCTTCTCTTTTGTAGGTCAGTCTGGGATCCATAATATATATTTTGGTTTTTTGCCTTTCACCAACCCAGTCTGGGATCAGGGGGGTTGTTTTTTACCTAGCAGTGCCTGTAGGCTGAGAGTGCACTGGAGGTATGAGAGAAAGGTGGGGAAAAAAGGTTTAATTAAATTTTAAGTCTGATTGCCTCTTCCAGTGTGCCACATGAAAACTTTGGGACTAGAGACATACTTTATATGCAAAGCCAAGAATTTACTGTAGTCTTGCCAAGGATGTATTAACAGTCCAGTTGCAAAAGTATTAAGATTTACCATGTAAGTTATCCAATTGTCACAGTTCAATCGCAGTAATAATAGTTTAATAGTTATTAAACTCTTAACTGACAAACAGACTTTATGCTTGCAATGGTTTAATTCAGGGGAAATGTAAAAGAAATGGAAACGATAAGTCATCATCCTGAATCCTTTGCCAAGGGAATGCAGTAGAAGGCTTCTTCTTGTTTATACTTGAGGGGCTTATACTAGGGGATATTTTAAAGCATTTTCTAATATGTTCTACATCTTACTGCTTTTGCATTTCTGTGTTATATCTGCATTTTTTACATGAGGTTTGTTTTATTCATGTTGGAAGCTTACATTTTGTTACCTTAAAGCCATTTTCATCCAGCTCCAAATGTATCATCTTTTTCAGTGATCAATAGTTAGTCAGTGATGATTCATCTATAGCCTTGATCTGTCATCCCCTGTTTATATTTTTCAAAGCCTCTACTGTTATCCAGTGTTTGTATTCCACAATACCATATAACTTATTCTGTGCACAACAACCTTTGTCACTAGGATAGTACTTGTTATCACTGTTAGTCACAGAGCTGTATCAGAATTATTATAACAAGAGACATAGCACCACACAATTGTACAAAGATAAGCAAAACTCAAACAAATTAGACAACAGTCTGATAGAGCTAAAAAGCTAAAACAAAGCTCCAGGCAAGCGTAAGACAAGTGCAGACAAATCATGCCTGATAAGCCCCAGCCCAGTGGCCTTGCAGTGTTAAAACAAACCCTGCATTTATTCCTTCAACAATACCGTATCTACTGAGCTGAAGGACTACAGATGTGAGACACAGGACAAACTGTGATGTTGTTTGTAAAACTGAGAATATATTATCAAATTGAATTCATTACAGTTCACTTGGTTTTGAACCATTTAAAGCCAGAATGACTAGCACTGAGAATCAGCAAGACAGCCACTGTGAAATCATCCCTGGGGTTTCTAACAAGAAGCTAAGGCAATAGGGAGGTTGGTCCTGACAGTAAATAGCAGCCTGCTAATGAAGGGCTAATGATTCTATATTATAACTGTGTTGTCAGTGTTGGGAAGTACGAAGGTCTTAAATAGTACTTGCAAAACAAGACTAACTGAAGCACAGAATGTTTTCTATCAGAAAGGGTATTTCTCTGAGTAACATCTCTTCTCTCCTGTTCTCCTTTAGCTTCAGCATTTTGTGAGCTCTTCACTTGTTTTATAAGCTGATATACACAAAGGAATTTAGGTCAAGCACTTAGTGTGAAGGAGCATGAAATATTGGCAGTGATCTCTCACATTGGATTCTGTAGTGGTTCACAAAAGAAAAGTAAAGGAACAGTATGACAAAAAATAATTACAAATAAAACAAATGGCAAAAAAACTCACCAACCCACCACACAACTGAGTGCCTCAGCTGTAATTCCAATTCAAGGACCAAACTTTCCTGGTGCTGACAAAGGTCAGTTACAGAGTGAAGTTGTGAGAGGTCAGTGGAAGTAAGTTAACCTGTAGTCCTATTTACATGAGCAGAGATTGCAAACAGTGTCCAAGAAGGCAACAGCTTAGTCTTTTGGCAAGTTTCCAAGGCAGTGAGAAAGGATGCCAACTCCCCAAAGCTCTCTGACTTCATACTTCAAATCGAAAAGCAGGAGTAGTGAGGGAGAGAAGTGAATCTGGTGGACCCCGAGAAGCAAGCACAGAGGATTTTCCCACTTGGTCTCTTTGATGTTTATGTATTTACACATCCATCCAGAAATAAGGTTGCATTCAAATTCCAAAAATGCAAATACACCCCCTGCCAGCCACACAGCACACAACAAGCGCCTTTACAGGCATCCACATAAACAAAACAGCAGTCACAGATAAATGATCAGCATGATTGCCTAATCCTGTGTTTTCTCTCTGGCTGATAGCGTTGATTTTCACTAGCAGAACTGGCACACAACCTCTACATCTTTATCCACAGATCAATCTATATTCATGGATTCCTCAAATATTAGTGTGGACCTAAATCCCAACATTCATAGTCACACTATAAGCCCCTTACCCAGTTGCAAGCTCAGACCCTGGGTGTTTCAAGATGCTGGTCTTCTCATTGGCTAATCCAGTTTTAAATTCACTGGCTACTTATGTCCACACACACAACAGAGCAATGATCACAGAGAAAATAGTTAGCAAAGGAATTTAATAAGAGGATAGCACAGACCATGAGGGTTGAGTGGAGAGACTGGCCAGAGAAGCATACTGAGAAGAAACTTGGTTTCACATGACTACTTCTTTCTATTGCTATTCCCATCGCATGCATGGTAATGTTGTTTCTTTCTTATCGTTGTGAAGTTCTGGTTGAACCTCTCCACTGTTCTACTTCACTACTTCCTTCAATGTCCCATCAGTAAGTGACCTGAAAGGTCTCATGTTTGTTACAATCACAGTTATCTATTGCTCCTTAAGGTTTGTGTCGTTCTCTTTCATTTATTGCTTTTCTTATGTTTTCTCCTTTTTCCTTATGATGAATAGCTGTGAAACAGATATACTTACAAACCCGATGTCCTTACATTCCAGACATCTTTAAGGAAATGTGCGACTAATCCAAGGTTGGATTTAACTTTGAGATTTGCTCTGTCTCAGAAATCCTTCTAAGCCTAGAGCAACATATTTGGTAGCTTAAATACAACAACAAAAAAAAAAAAATCAACTTCAAAGAGTATATTTCTTTTCAGTGAGAATTTTATTACCCAGTATATACTCCTGTAGATTTCTCCCTCAGGATAGTTTCAGCTTGGAACAGCAAGTGCTTTGCATGTTCTTTAGGAATCAGAAATCCCTGACTGCAGTCACTTGTCCATAATATATGACCTTCAAAATAAAATACTTCTCACCAACAATATTTGATTCTGGCTATTTATAAGCAGGAAATAATTTTAAGAGTAATGAGAAACTTTAGAGAACAAACAAGTAAATATGGTTTTTAGCTAACTGGCTTTATAAAAACCAAATAAATCTTACTACAGATATAAAACCCAGTAATGTAAGATGAATAATGAAATTCATCTTGCTTATATCTGCTTAGCAAAAATTAGGCATCTGTGTAAAAAAATTGCATAGAATCTACTGTTAGTGAATGGAGCAACAGAGACCCTCAAATTGCAAATTATCCCTTCCTGAAATAAAGAGACCCTCAAATTGCAAATTATCCCTTCCTGAAATAAACAGTTGAGTCACTTTCTGGAGATCGCAAGGTAGGATGGGTAGATATGTAAACTATGAATTTCTCTTTGGACACACCAGCCTTTCCCCTCTGAAAATGAGGAGCTCTTAGATGACTGGGGATGGGGAGCACTACAAATAAAAATAGCTTTACTTCATTTTTTGTCTAGGCTGGAATAGGCTGAAGACCATTTTTAGCTATTTTGTCATGATTTGGTGGCTGTTGTAGGACAAAGAGATCACTAACACATTAAAAAGAAGTATCTGTAAGTGGAGCTATATAAAATCTACTAATTCAAAACTTCCACTTTCATATGTGCGGTTCTCAACACAGTCACATAAGAACAGAACTGATTTAAACCAACGGAACTGGACCAAAGAAAGAAGAATAAGAAAGTGGTGCCTGCTATTTATCTGTTTTATTGTATCCAGGATTGTGAATGAATACTGGATAGCACAGACATATGTCAAGACTGATATGAGTTTTTACATCAGCTGAGGGCCTGTCTTAACATATTTATGCACAAGAACTATTAATTCCTGACCTTTTTGTTCAGAGAGACTTCTGTTTGGGGAGGGACTGACCAGCTAATGATAACTTCTATGTATGTGAAATTTGAGTGCAAATCTGGATTATTTTAGCGAATGGCTGAATGGCGGCTTTTCATAAATCAAGCAAGGACACACAAACACGCACACACAAGCATGGTGGTTCCTTCTTTAATTCTGCCCACACTAGTGGTGTGTGAAGAAATGCATCTAGTTTCCAGTTGAGTAAATTAGTAAAATAAAGAAAAGAGTGTGTTAGCTTTAGCACATTTTCATCAAGGCTTAGTCATTCTGGTTATTTTACTGTATTCATTCTTGCCTGATCTTCCACAGACTAACCTTTCTTATAACGCGGTCACACCCCACCAACTGTGATTTAGCAAGTGTGCAATTTATCACTTAATAAGAATGTCCATGTTAACCACAGTGGGAGATTTTACTGGCAGTAAAATCTGCTTTTTCTCTTAGGGAAAATAAAGGCTGTATCCAAGTGGACTGTGAAAGTTTAAGGTCTCTTATAATGAGAATGACCTACAAAGAATGGAACTTTTTATAACCAAATGTTTAGTATGCTTTGTGGCGGTCCTGAGACATCCTGTGAGAATAAAGAAAGACCCTTATTGGCAAGATACTTTTTAAATAAAATTGTAGACAAAGTTCTCAGTAGTTTTGTGTGTCCTGAGTAATGAAAAAAGTCTTATCTAGCCCACATTGCACTTACAGTATTATAGTCAGAAATAAAGCCCTAAATATGGTCTTTACTGTCCTCCCATTGCATTGCCTTTTTTCTTTTTTTTTCCTTTTCTCTTTTTTCTTTTTTCTTTTTCTCTTTTTCCATCTTTCTTTTTTATTTTCTATAAAGGCGATAATTTCTCTATTTTGTTAACTATTTTTCAAACACAGAAGAAAGCTGAAAAGTTGCAGAGCTTCCAGATCCATTCTTTTCTAAACTACTTTAATCTGTTTTGGGCCATTACATGCGATATTCCTCCTCTGGGAAGAAGGATGCCTTGCACTAGAGCATCTTGCATAGTATCCTGACAGGGTTTTCTAAGACGACTAAGAGTAAGCTGCTTCTTTTTCCTTCGTTCCTTGCAAAGCGTGGATGTATTAAGGCATTCTTCCTTATATTTAGCACTGTGAATATAAATCTCAGGCAGTAAGATGTAGTAGAGATGAGACCAAAAACCAGGGATAAATGTCTCGTGTCTTTAAACCAGTCAGAGATTCATGTAAGCTTACAGTAAATTCTGATTGTTTTAGTGAAAATCTGGGGTTGTTAACTGTGAGCATATGGGTAAGATCCCAACCTTATGGTCTGTAGCTCCTGTTCTAAAAGCAGCTCTCAGAGGGAATGGCACTATAAATTGCCTTTTTTAAAATATTTTTACCTTTGCAAAGCTACATTCCATAGAAACTGGTGATGTATATGGAGAAGTTCCTGACTATGAGAATCAGAACATTTACAAGATCTGAACCTATTCCTCTTGGACTATGTATGTGAATCTTCTTTTCAATTTAATTTTTCTCTAATAATTTTTTTATTCAATTCTAAAATATTTTAATCACTGAATGACTTCTTCTATAAGCTAAGAAAGAAAGCAGAAAGGAAAAAGATGAGCCTTGTTACTTGACATTATAAATCTCTAGGAGGGCCTCTGATGCTACATGTACTTACTGCACATGAATAAATGGAAGAAAGACCTCTGAAATCAAATATAGTCTCAAGTGTGTTATTAATTTTTTTTGTTTGATTCACATTATCTATTCTTTAAAATAGAAGTAACATTTCCTGACCACACTGGGTAACTATATTTTATTCTTACTTCATTCTTAGCAAAATTTTACTTCAAAGATAAATAAACTTGCTTCATTTTTGACAGTATCTTCAAGGAGATTCAGAGGAGGGAAAAGAAAGTAAAAAAGTGACGTGATATGCTAGACCTATAGCTTGGAGAAAACTTCATTGCAAGTTCTAAAATTATTAATCACAGTATCACCCTTGGGAAGTGTTTTATAGAAAATAATCGTAGAAAAGCTCTCTCAGGAGACTTCTGTAAGTTCCCTACTGGCTGCTCTCTCATATTCTCTCAATAGAAATGTACTTCAAAGACAATCAGGTTAAGCAATTTTCATTAGTATTAGTGATAAGGCAGTTGACTCATATTAATTTGAACTGAGAGTCATTGTGCTTATGGATATAATCAGTTTAGCCAACCAGTGAAACCACAGGAACAAGAAAGATCTAAGCTGATCCACCACAGAATCTCAGAAATCACTAAGAGTTCACACACACATGCACAACAGTATCAATCTCCACCATCTGTTTTTCAGAATCTAAAAGCAATAGCACACTTTTTTTTTCTTTAATATGTAACACACACATTGGTTGGGTCGCCACCAGCATCCACAATCTTCAAACCAGATGGGTAACCAGATAGTAGATAATTTGTTCTGATGTGATCATAGAATCATAGAATAAAAGCTAGAAGAGTCCTCAAGGATCACCTGGTCCAGCCTTTCTAGGCAAACATAACCTAGACTAGATGTCCCAGCACACTGTCCAGCTGAATCATAAAAGTATCCAATGTTGGGGAATCCACCACTTCCCTGCAGAGATCATTCCAATGGCTGATAGTTTTCATTGTGAAAAATTTTCCTCTTGTGTTCCAACTGGAATCTCCCCCGGAGTAACTTGTACCCATTATCCCTCATTTTTCCCAGGTGATACCTTCATTTTTCAGTTTTCCATAAGGAATTACTGCATCTAAGCTTAATGTGATAGAAGGCCAAAATCTGAAAAAAATTGCCAAAATCTGTAATAAACCACCAAAATCTGGTGAAACGTGTGGAACAGTTTCCACCAAGATGAGTTTATTATGTCACCTGTAAACCACCCAAAATTTTAGTGTTATTTGAAGTGTTACTTTTAGTGTTACTCCTCATAAATCTCACTGTGAAAGTTGTTTGAAATGCGTGATGCAAAGCTTAGAATAGTAAAGTATCTGGAAGAAAATGATGCATTGTCTTCCACTGGAACTTATGATCCAAAAGGTTGGCTGTTAGAGAGTGAAGTATGATAATGACTGCAAATTTATTTGTCACCATAGATTAATTCTTTTCCAATGAATTTTTAATTCGTTAAGAATCATGTTGTTATAATTTGTATATTTAAAATAAACTGGTGCCTTTCCTCATTTTTTCCTTAAAATTAACATATTTCGTAGTGTTTTAAAAAGTTTTCAGTGTTAATACTGCTGAGGAGGGTCATGCGCCAGTAGTGTTAAGGTAAGGGTCATGTATTTCACAGGAAATGTCTCTCATAATCCTGAAGGTGGCTGGATTATCTCATTTTTCTTGCCTTTCCTTTTTTCCTTTCCAAGCTGGCATATGAGCATTGATTAAATGAATGATAAGGTTTAATTGATCCATGTTTGATCGATTTTTCACTTTTTTTAATTTAGAAGGTAAAACCTTCCATCATATTTAAAGTTGAGAATTATGGGTGAGATAATAGAGGTCTGATTCCAGTGGAATTTAAAAAGGAAAAAGTTGCCTCACGAATGTCAAGGCACCTGGTGGTCCAGGATGATTAAAACTAAACTGTTTGCTATATGAATCCCAAGGTGCTGCTATATCTCAGATATCATGACATTTAGCCAGCGACTTTTCATAGCTTGTTAATAATGTATAGCAATTCCAGTGTAAATTTGCAGTGACAGAGCTGGGCTGCTACAGTAGATCAGATAACTAGATTCATTTTGAATAGAGAATGCAGATTTGAAAAAGAAAAAATTCACAGCTGATGTCAAAAGAGATTGCACATTTACAAGACTATTTAGCTAACACAGTTGTTCAGGAGAGGTTCTTTTCATAGTGATCTATTATTCTGCCCAAAGTCCTAATGACCTAATCACAAGACACAAAACATTACCTCACTCTTTGATGTTAACACACATGAATAAAAATTGATGCCATAAACAAATTTCATACTGTGGACTGGTCCATAATGTTCATTGATTTTACAAGGCTGAATGAGTCACATAAGTGGGTAAAGGTTACAGCATAAATGCTCTTCCTGTAAGTACAATTGCTGTTAATCATTGCTCCCAGATAAACCTAATAAACTTCTCTGTTATAGAACCATGGTTTTTTTGAACCTTATATCTCACAGAGATACAAATTATTCATAAGCTGTAAAAGGTCACAAAGCAGATAAAAGAGAAAGCGGGAGAGAGAAGGAAAAGGGTACAGATAAAAAATGTTCAAAAGATGAGTTAAAAAACAGACTCAAAGAGCGATGAGTTACAACAGGATATGAAGTAGAGTTGTAGGGAAAAATGTGGCTGACATTTCAGTTCTTGTAGATTTTTCTCTGATGCTGAAAGTTTACTCACACAGAAGAAATTTTACTATGACTGCAGCTATAATTGTCATAGATAAAATTACATCATTTAATTCTCTTAATTATTAATCAATCTCTTTGGAATTGTTTTTTATCTAGTATTTGGTATAGTAGAAATGTATGCATGCCAGTAGCTCTTAGAATAGATAATTAAGTAAAACTGACAACAGTTATCACTGCTGCTTTTTTACAGGAGATTCATATATGACATCTTGGATTTTTACTGAAAACTCCATCTAGGAGTTGAAATTTCTTATTGATTTACTCACTTTTAATAGGGAATGTGTCTGCAAAAGTTAAAAATATTTTGGCAACCACAATAAAATTCTGATTGGGCTTGGACAGCTCAACGGCTGCATAAAAGACTTGAACAAGTTGGTGAAGTTACTTTACCCTTTTTCTGATGGATCTTTCCAATACTTATAAAAATATGAAATTTTTAATTTCTGCAGAAGTAGTTGCTTATTTTTTTTATTCGTTTAAATAACTGCAAGTTTTTGTTTACGTACTTATCATATAACAAGTTAGTAAAACAACTTAGCTTCCTATTTCATAGAGATGTATTGTGGGGATGCTTCAGATTTTTTTTGCAGTTTGTGCTTTGATTGATAATGATCAATACAAGAGATTGTAGGCAGTTGAGTTTTTGCTGCAGTGTAAGGAAGTCAGGAAATAAGGAGACATTCAGGTAGACTTTTCCTCAACTGTGTTCTGATTCATTAGCTGATTCTTCTGCTGCTCTTTTAGTTTTAATCTCAAAAAAAAGTTTGTTGCTTTTATATGGAACCATTGGTGTTAAACTTTGATGTTCTTAGGCTTGATCTGACTAGCTCTGGACAAACGGAAAAATAACTACTTCATTTTCCCAGTGTAATTTGTATGAATTCGTTACAAGAACTGTGTGTTTCTACCTTATTATTCACTTATAAATCATAATGTCCAATTAAAAAGAAAATAGAGTATCCATATCTTTTTTCTTTATTTGGCAATTTTCCTTGCTGCATTTATCATTTTATTAATTTTATTTAATGTAATGAAAACCAAGAGTGAAAACCTGGGATCAGTTTTATATATGCAGCATCTGCTGCATTAGATTGTTAAATGTTATCTATAAAGAAAGGATACTTCTTATTACCAACAATTAGCCCAGTTCTAATCCATTGCATAGCTAGTCTTAGGATGTCTACAACACTGTGAGACACATCTACTTAAATCAGGTAGATGGCATTTTCTCTGACCTTCAGTGGATAAAATATCAATAATGTCACAATTTCATGTAGTTCTGTAAATCTGTCAATATTGCAATAGTAAATGCTTAATTTGTGGTTTAAGATTCCTACATCTGTGAATGTTTCTTAGGACCTGATTCATGTCTTCTAAATAGGTCTGCCAGGCACATATGGACAACACGAGCTGTGTTTTTGCATCTATGCAACTTTTTTTGATTTGTAGATCAGTCCTTCATTATATTAATGGGAAGCCCCTAGACAGCTAAGTCCTCATCCTGAATAAGTCATCTTTATTTAAGCCTAAACTGTGTAGGCCAGCTTCAGGCTTGCAAATTGCTTTTGTACTTAGCCCATCACAGGCCCATTCTCTAGCCCCTTTCTGGCCTTTTTCTTGAGTTTGTGTATTGCCTCTCTCATTCATTTTAAATGCCCTGGCTGCTTTTTGCAAAAAAAGCCTTCAGTGTATAGCTTTTCCCTCTACTGTAACAGAATCAAAGTACCACAAAGCCATGTGGGGCAGGAACAAAGAGCAGCTTGTATCAATCCATAGTGAATCATAATAAAAACCATAGTGGAAATCATCTTACTAAAGGTAGAATGCTGTATCTGACAAAATAAATACCCAAGTGTATTGTGTTTGTGCGGCCAGGTTTTGGTAGTGGGGGGGGCTGCAGAGGGGGTTTCTGTGAGCAGATGCCAGAGCCCTCAGCTATGTCCAACAGAGCCAATGCCAGTTGGCTTCAAGACACCCACTGCTGGCCAAGGCTGAGCCCATCGGCAGCAGTGATAGCGCCTCTGGTTTTAAGAAGGGGAAAAAAAGCCTGCTGCAGAGCAGCAGTGGAAGAGAGACAGACCTGTGAGTCACAGCAGTGAGAAAAACACCTATGCAGACACTGTACCATGTAGCCCCACTGTTCAGGACCAAGGCAGAAGAGATTTCTTACCGCTTTCCAAATAACTGAATCTTCCCAGGTATCCGCTTGTGATATCAAGTATGAGTGGAAAGTATAAATTTTGAATTTTCTTGCCAACTAGCTCTATGAGCAAAACAATCTTCAGTGCTATCAAGGCATAACATAGCAGTCTGTGTTATCTCAGCACTTTTGGGGATGGTGAGAGTGCAATGACTGTTATGGAAGTATGTAGTGATAACTAATGAACGTCTCAATCTAAACTTCTCACTTGAAACCATATTTGAAAATAGCTGTGATAGAAGCATAGCTTCTTTAGAAGAATAAGGCTGGAAGTATCTCTGCTTCATCACTCCCAATGCCCTTCAAAGATGTAGGGGCACAGGCAAGAAGAGGAAACCTAAGGTAGACTAGGACTACTTACTGGAAAGACTGGATACTAACACTGAAGATGAAGAAATTTGTCTTCTACAAGAACAGACAGTCTTTTTACCAGAGCTCCTGCTTTTCAACCTTTCAGGTAAAGAGGACATAAAAATAGTCATGGCCTCAATGCAGCATCATTGGCACACTAGCTATTCCTACCTCCAGCTGAGCAGCACCGTGGCAAGTTTATCACTCAAAGGGCAGGGCCTTGCCCTTCTATTTTTTCTGTTTCTTGATAGCTTTTGCCTTTTGTCACTAAACTATGATTTTAAACCCTGTGCTTTACTTTTTAAACTTTATTTTCCTTTTCCATTTCTTGAGTGATTCTTTTGTGTAATAAGACCACTGGTGTTTGGATCTTTGTTCAGCCTGTATTTCCCTATCCTAAGTGTTCCCAGTCTCTTGTTCTTTTAGCATTCTTGCTCTCTCGCAAATGTCCCATCTGATCTCTCTCAAGACTTATATTCAGTAAAAAAATTATAGACAAGCAAACTCATCTCTTACATATTACCTGTCTTTTCTGTGTTCGTATCAGCCAATAGCCCGAAGGGCAAGCATAAAGAGGAAGCACCTTTAAAACGATCAATGGATTGCTCCTGATTTTGGAATTTCAACTTAGAAGTGCCTAAAACATTATAGTAACAGTTAATGTTCATTTTAATTTGCAGGTTTCCTATATGGCTTGGGGTTAATTTAGGTGTAGGATAGGTCTTACTAGATGGCTGGTGAAATTGGCCACTGATTCTAAACCTGTGTGTATATTTAAGGGGCAGTTTAGACACTTAGAAGCATGTATACCTCTTCTTTTCACTTCTGTTCTTCATCATACTACTTAATACCGGCACTTTTAAAAGAGTATTTGTCATAACCAGGTTAAATGCCCATTAGCTTCCTATAGGACCTTCAGGGTCATCTTAATAAACTCCTGAATTCATTTTAGAAGACAGAGTTTCCAATCCAGCTGAGATTAATGGGAAGTGACGAAAGATTTCAAAACTGAAAATTTGCAAGTATGATTTCATCAAAAGTTGCAGTTAATGTCAGCTGCAGGTTGAAAACTGCAAAGAACTGGCTCCTTCAGATACATAGGAGATTTAAAGGTGACTCCTTGGCCATGTTATTCTGGAAGAAGAAAATGAACCATCACCTAATACACCACACTAATCCTCAGCTGAGCGTTTTGCTGAGATGCTTATTCCTGTCTCTGTTCTTTACTGCAGTGTGAAAGTACTGAAGTTACATTTTTCTGTTTCAAATCCATCAAATTCAATAAAAGCTTTTCAGTCTTTTGTTCAGCTATTGCATTGTCATATGCCCAAAATAAGATGATCAATCCTGATAATGACTGATGTAAAGATGTAACAAAAAAGGGACCATTTTATGTCAGCATTTTTCATGAGAGAAAAAAATCTGTGGATAATGATAAAAAAGAAAAAGATCTTTGCTGAAATCCCTATAAACTGGTCAAGGGTAAGGCATCCCTGTCCATGGCAGGGGAGTCAGGTCTCGATGATCTTAAGGTCTTTTCCAACCCTAACCATTCTATGATTCTATGGTAATTAAATTGTGAATGCATTATTCTTACAGCAAATGAGCAGTATTTTTTTGCTGCTTTTTGGTACTAAACTGTTGATTTTATGTTGATACCTTTCTAAGTTTAAAAGCCCAGCCTTCACAGTGTATTAGCTTTCTTTATCAGATAAGGTCTGAGAGTTACTTGCTGCTAAACCTAGGCATGCATTTACTTACAAAGACATGAATTGACTTTTTATTAAGTAGTAATCAAGGTACAAAATTTGCAGTGGTCATACCTTGGTATGAAAATCAAAAATACAAAGCCCCTCTTTCATTTGCAGAACGATCATATCCCAGGGACCACATACAAATGTTTTCTGAAGTATTTGTGTTAGATTTAATGCCATTTATAGCACAATAACTATTTTGCATATCTGCTTACACTTTCTAATGTCAGTTGCATTTATATACTTTTTTTTGTGTGTGTGTGTCCTCTCTAATACTCTAAAAGAAATGACAGAATGAAGGTATGAATGAGGAGGGGCACAACAGAAATATAAACAAAAAAAAAAAGGAATGAACAAAACTTAGGAAATTATTAAAATGCTTTTTAAATCCTAAGAAGTGTTAACTTCATTAACACTCTTAATAAAGCATAATATTTACTACAATTTTGGGAAATTTACAAAAGCTGCTGACACTGAGGTGTTGTTTTATGACTTACAAGCACCAGTAATATACCTGCTGCTGGTGTTTCATAATTACTCAGAATCATTTAGTTAGTAGAGTGCCTGCCACTGCAGTCATGAAGCACTGTTTTCATTTAATTATAATATCTGAACACAAGCAAAGTGAACACTGTGGTAGTGTAATCTTCGCAATAAATAAAACAAATCAGTATGTATGTGGAATACTTGCAGTGTTATTAAATATTCTCTAAGTTGAATGATTGCTTGACTTGGGAAAAAGTGTACTTAGTGCAAATTAATTAATGTGGCATTTGATTTACTGGATATCCAAGAGCTTTCATGACTTTATATTTTCTGCTTGAAGATAGAGTAATATTTTTTATAACTTTTCTTTCTTGGTGGTGCCACCATCGTTCCGTGTGGTATTATACACTTAATAAATATTTAAAAAGTTTTCAGTACAAAATAATTTTTTTTCACCAAACATTTATACATATACCTATATCTATTTCTCTGCTTCAGTGTTTAGAGAGTTAGGCCCATGGCTGTATAGTGCCTCAGAAGTATCAATATAAACTGAGTAGAAAATCATCGAAAGCTTCTCCAGGCTGTATCCTGTGATATGAAGCTGATTCAATTCCATCGATTCTCTCCATTGAAGTTATATCAACCTGCTCCAACTACTTATGACCACAGTAACTGGGTAAACTGCTTTTGAATTCACTGGTTTCTACCTGCCAGCAAGTATACATGTTATACATAAAAGTATGCCACTTGAAGCTGCCAGCAGAAGAGCTCTGAAAAAAACCTTTAGGCTTTTCTTCAGTATTTGCATTTTGCAGACTGAAAAATCAAGACCACTCATCTTAGATAAATGTAGGTATAGTTATTCTGTCCAAAATTTTTACATAATAAATGTGTCTTTCTTGTAGTTGATGCTATAGTCACTTTTTTCCAAGTGAAATGACTATGAACACACCAAAATACGAACTTGAATTGATCTTAAACTGTCCCAATTTTTCCTGTGTCTAGTTGCCTTTATTCTGGTAGAATATTCTTTCCATTATTCTATAGGTGTTCATCCTTCCTGGTCTCCATAATGTCATGGGTTCAGCAGCAGCAGTCATTTTTTCTCCTTCTTGGTAGCTGGTGTAGCGCTGTGTTTTTGATTTTGGGCCTGAGAACAGTGCTGATAACACCAGTGTTTCGGTTACTGCTTAGTGATGTTTTGGTCTGGCCAAGGACTTTCTGAGTTTCATGCTCTGCCAGGGAGGAGGGGAGTCAGGAGGAAGCAGAGACAGGACACCTGACCCAAACTGACCAAAGAGGTTATTCCATCCCACAGCACGTCACGCCCAGGATGGAAAAATGGAGAGCAGAGTCACAGAAGGGTGGGGGTGCACTGCTTGATCGGGCTGGGTTTTAGGTGGTGAGCAATTGTATTCTTTCCTTGTATTTGCCTTGTCATTATTATTATTGGTGGTAGCAGTAGTAATTTGTGTTATACTTTAGTTACTAAACTGTTCTTATCTCAACCTGTGGGAGTTGCATTCTTTTTTGATTCTCCTTCCCATCCCTCCGGGAGTGGGGGTAAGAAAGAGGGGGAAGTGAGTGAGAGAGACTGTGTGGCTGACTGGACTTAAACCACGACACATTCGCATATGTGGGAGAAGTCGTTCCCTTCGATTATTTCTTTTCCTTTAATTTTTTTTTTAATATGTTGTGCAGCCAGTGGAAAGACAAATGTATCTGCAGAGAAGTATTCAAGCTTACAGTGAGCAGAATAATCCTCTGCACCCCTTATTCCACCATGGGTAAGAGAATCCCTAGGGTTGTTACAGTTAGGCATGTGAAGGTAGGTGGAACAAATTTGGTTTTAAATACTAGTCTTTGACATTTGCCTATAGGATGAAAGGCCAGACTGTATCTTCTCAGTAGGTAGATTTTGCTTAGTGTTTTGTGGCCAAAGTAGTGTTTTGTGGCCTTACAGTTCACTCATTAAGTTTTTCTCTCGCACATTACAATTAGGTATTTGAAAAATAATAGTGTGTGCTTCAATCTGTACATTTTCCAAGCAGTATATTGCTGTGATCTGTAACTGATGTAGACTTTGGGAAATCTGCTGTCATTGTCTTGATGGATTCCAAATTCCCATTGCCCAGAGTGTATTCCATATAAAATGAAACAAATATATTCTAATAGTCAAGGCATAAATAAACCAAATGTAATTACTGATACACAGTGCCATAATCTTTCAGAAGTGTTACACATACCTGTTCCGTGGTCTGTCCTCCTTCTCTGTTGCTTCAGGATTTGGAAAGCTCAGGTAGACACTGCAGATACTTCATTCTAATGATGTGTTTTGCATTCACACAATGTAGCAGCTTGAGGAGTAGGTGACAATGACTGTTCTAACCTAACATAATTTGTTAACGCACTTATCTTCCTTAAAATAGGGCATAAAGTTTTAAGCTCTTCATTAGAGCCAAGACAACATAGAAGACATGTACCACCCACTTGCCAACAGAAGTTTTTTGAATACGCTGTCTCATGTGAAATATATCTATGTGAGACATGTCTCAAAAGAGCAAATATTGTAAATACCATCATGGGACCCTGTTTTGCAAACCGTATTTGAGTATATCTGTAAAGTTGTGCATATGTATGAAAAGATATGTCAATTATGAGATTAGTAAAATTTCTGAGCTTCATTAGAGGTCTTGTGAGTCTATTTGGATTAGTTGTATGAAATCATAGTATTTTGGCATAAATGATCATGCAGGATTTGCAATCAGAAATATACAGAAGAGTTTTTCCAAGATGACTAACATCTGATAACTAGAATGATAAGTAACACTGAAGGTTAGTTTTCATTCAGTAGTTACATTTGATGGTGCAATATTTCTCAAAAAAGCAGTTTTCCAAACATTAGGCTGAAGTTACTTAGCTAACTAAATCGTTTTAGTAGACAGTCTCCCAACAATACATTAAGAAAGGTTTGTACTCACCTTGATAGAACCAGCAAACTGCAACTGAGACTGCTACATTTGATTATGATCCAGATGTGAAATCTGTGATTGGGTTATTGGGTTTTGCCATCATAAATCCTCTAACAAATCACCAAGGGCTAAAACGTGAAATGTGGAAGAGTTCCAGTAGAGTACTTCTTAAACCAGACAGGAATATATGAGATTGCATCTTTGTTAATATACATACATTATGCATTTTCTATTTTTTCCACACAAACTATATTTTATATGATGGCTATGCATAGTATAACTCTTTTGAATGTTGTTTGCTTCAGGTGTCTCGCTGGATTTTCTGGACAGTTTTGTGAAACAGAAGTCAATGAGTGTAATTCATCACCTTGTCTACACGGCTCAACCTGTGAAGATCGTATCAGTGGATACACTTGTAAATGTCAAAAAGGTAACTGGCATTTGACAGAATAATCTTAAACAATGATAGCTTATTAAACTTTGCATCAGTGCTACTACCAAGAAAATTGGTAAATTATATAAAACTTATTATTTATATATAACCTATAGGGTGCACAAATATTAACTCTCTATGACAAGCTTTTTGAATGGAATCTGAAGAGAATTAACTAGTCTAATAAGCATGTTAGAAACACTTAAAAGTAAACCCAGTTCATTAAGTAAGTCTGAAGAATTATCTGGAGGCAGGTTTATTATGTATGATTTCTCTCCGGGTAGACCTTATCACCATGTTCCAGTATTTAAAGGTTGACTACAAAGAAGATAGACACCCTTTATGCAAGAAGTCACATGGAAAAGAAGAGTGGTAATGGGCACAAGTTACTCCTAGGGAGATTCCGGTTGGACACAAGAGGAAAATTTTTCACAATGACAACAATCAGCCTTTGGAATAATCTCCTTAGAGAAGTGGACTCCCCAATATTGTACTCTTGTAAGATTTGGCTGGAGAGCATGCTGGGGCATCTGGTCTAAATCATGCTGTGCCAAGAAAGGTTGTACTTGATGATCTTTGAGGTCTCTTCCAACCTTATACTCTATGATTCGATGATTCTGTGCTTTATTAATGTAACTTACTGACCAAGCAGGCAGTCAAATAGGCAATGTACAGCAACTACAAAATTTAACTAGCTATTTAATAAAGTGTAAAAGAGTGAAAAGAGATTCTGAACATTTAACAAATATTTATTATTATTGCTGTCACACATATCCATGTTTGTATATGCTGCGTGGGATGAAAACAAATTTTCTGAACTATTATAAATCATAAAATCATAGAATAATTAGGGTTGGAAAGGACCTTAAGATCATCTAGCTCCAACCCCCCTGCCAAGGGCAGGGACACCTCAAACAAAACCATGCCACCCAAGGCTATGTCCAGCCTGGCCTTAAACACAGCCACGGATGGAGCATTCACAGCTTCCCTGGGCAATCCATTCCAGTGCCTCATCACCCTTAAAGTAGATAACTTCTTCCTTATATCCAGTATAAACTTCCCCTGTTTAAGTTTGAACCCATTACCCCTTGTCCTCCCACCACAGTCCCTAATGAAGAGTCCCTCCCCAGCATCCCTATAGGCCCCTTCAGATACTGGAAGGATGTTATGAAGTCTCCACTCAGCCTTCTCTTCTCCAGGCTGAACAGCCCCAACTTTCTCAGACTGTCTTCATAAGGGAGA
This sequence comes from Ara ararauna, assembly GCA_028858755.1. Lineage (NCBI taxonomy): Eukaryota > Metazoa > Chordata > Aves > Psittaciformes > Psittacidae > Ara > Ara ararauna. The sequence goes on along the minus strand of CM054379.1, from coordinate 42,525,268 downwards.
TGCTCCAGTCCCCTGATCATCCTCATGGCCCTCCTCTGGACTTGTTCCAGCAGTTCCATGTCCAATCTCTTCTCTGCCCAACCTGGAGCTGTGCCTGGGATTGCTCAGAACCAGGTGTAGGACCTTGCATTTCTCATGGTTAAACTTCATCAGGTTGGCATCAGCCCACCTCACAAGCATGTCAAGGTCCCTCTGGACGGCATTCCTTCTCTCCAGCATATCAACCTAACCACACAGCTTGGTGTCATTGGCAAACTTGCTGAGGGCACACTCAATCCCACTGTCCATGTCACCGACAAAGATGTTGAACAAGACCGCTCCAAACACCGATCCCTGAGGGACACCACTCATTACTGGTCTCCAGCTGGACATTGAGCCCTTGAGCACAACTCTTTGCGTGCGGCCAGCCAGCCAGTTCTTTATCCACCCAGTGGTCCACCTATCAAATTGATGTCTCTCCAATTTAGAGACAAGGATGTTGTGTAGGACAGTGTCGAATGCTTTGCACAAGCCCAGGTAAATGGCATCAACTGCTCTACCCGTGTCCATCAGTTCTGTAGCCCCATCATAGAAAGCCACCATATTGGTCAGACAGGATTTCGCCTTAGTGAAGCCATGCTGGCTTGTCAGCAAGCACCTTGTTGTTTTTCATGTGCCTCAGCATGCCTTCCAGGAGAATCTGCTCCAAGATTTTGCCAGGCACAGAAGTGAGACTGACTGGTCTGCAATTCCCTAGGTCATCTATTTTCCCCTTCTTGAAAATGGGGGCTATATTTCCCTTTTTCCAGTTGTTGGGAACTTCACCTGACTGCCATGATTTTTCAAATATGATGGATTGTGGCTTAGCAACTTCATTTGCCAGCTCCTTCAGGAGCTGCAGATGGATTCCATCAGGTCCCATGGACTTGTATATATTCAGGTTCTTAAGACGGTCTCGAACCAGATCCTCTCCTGCAGTGGGCCCTGGGTTTTCATTCTCACTGTCTCTGTGTCTGCCTTCCAAGATTTGGGTGGTATGGTCAGAGCATTTTCCAGTGAAGAATGAGGCAATGAAGTCATTAAGAAACTCAGCATCCTACAAATCTAGGGTAGCCAGTTCTCCCGATAGTTTCTGGAGAGGGCCCACATTGTCCCTAATCTGTCTTCTCTTTGCTATGTACCTATATAATCCCTTCCTGTTATCTTTAACATCCCTAGCCAAGTTTAATTCAAAGTGGGCTTTAGCTTTCCTAACCTGGTCCCTAGCTTCCCAGACAACATCCTTGTACCCTTTCTAGGCTGCCTGTCTTTGCCTCCACCTTTCATAAACCTCTTTTTTCCTTCTAATTTTCCTCAGCAGCTCCTTATCCATCCAAGGAGGTCTCCTGGCCCTCCTGCAGCACTTCCTTCTAGTTGGGATGCAACACTCCTGAGCTTATAGTAGGTGGTCCTTGAATATCATCCAAGAAATAAATAGAATGAAAAGAAACCCTTCTTAAAAAATGTGTGAGCTGCTCTTTTATGTTGACATAGATCAACTTAAACAGGTCTTGTGACTCTAGGAAGTATAAGTTGTTTAATATTTGTACAAAGGCAAAGGTCACAATCAGTCTGCATTGTCATGAAATCACTAATTTATTCTGTTTAGTACTACTTACTGTCTCCTGTGGTGTCTACTAAAAAAAAACCTTTTGTCAACATAATTAGGGTACAAATAGTCTAATATACACCATGACATACCTGTTTCCTGAAACTTTAATTTTCAGTTTAAGTCTATTGTTTTCTATTGTACTGACCTGCACTGCTGAATATTTTCTTTGATGGCACTGATCCAAGATTTCTTAGTGATTCCAAGATACTGAAGCAAAAGTGTGTGTGTATATGCATAATAAGAATCAATATGGAAAGTCTATTAATTTGTTTAATCAGTACTAAGAAATGATACTGTAGTACGTAATGCTTAATTTTAGGACTAACTTGCTCACAGATTAGTTTTTTTGTAGCATTTTCATAGCAAATCTAAGAGACACTCAGTAATTCAGAAAGATTCTATACTCCTGATATATGACCCACTAAGTGAAAAACTTCTGGACTTTGTGATGCAGAGGGTCAGAATTCATGATCATAAAGGTCCCTTCTGATATTGAAAGTCTGAGTCATGACCTATCTTCATTGCTGTGTATTTTTGTAACTCTCAACACCTAAATTCCTTGTGGGTAAAACCGTGTCCTCTCACTCTACCTGGTACTGCATATGGCCTTATATCACTTCACCAATGCAAGTGACTTAAAAAGTTGAAATACATGGTTTTTTTGTTATTACAGTCCTTCACACAGAACATGCCCATTGTGGAGTTCAAGATTTTAATCCTTATTTTTAAAGCTAGTAATATTTTAACTGTATTTGAATATAGACATTCAGAAGTTGCTTGCCAGTCAAGGTCTGTAACTGCTGTCTCTATGCAACAGTACATGGAAGCGCTTGGTATAAGTAGAAGAAGCTTCTCTGGGGCCTTGGAACTCTCTTCTGCTGCTAACATGTTTTAAACAACTTCCAGCCCAAGTGTAAGCTGTCTTCCTTTTGCACTATTTTTCATAATAGCATTCATTAACAGGGGTGAAAGGTCTCTATGTTATTTCTCTACCAGGAAAAGACATAGCGAAGGAACCACATGCGTTAGGTATATACAACGCAGTTATATAACTTGCCTTTTTTTCAATTAATGTGGTATTTTCAAATCTTGAGTCTCTGAAACAGCTGAAGAGATAAGGAGGCTGCAACTGAGAAAGTAAGTGAATTTGGAGATGCAGGGGAAACTTTAGGACGAACAGCCTTTTGGAATGTTACACAACTGAAAAAAGGGCTTGAAAGATGAATTAAAAATATCTTGCAGAGACAGAAAGTAGAAATGCTTGGAACAAATTTGCTGTTGTTGCAGGCTACTGCTGTTCACATATGATTGGTCTTGGATTTCTCTACTAAGCTTGTTCTATAGAAATATGGAGACGAGGTTGAGTACTTTTGGATTTGTAAAGGCAACTATGGGAAAGAACTTCAGGCAGAAAGTGTGAGATATCAAGCAACAGATCAACAGTTAGAATTTAAAAAAACGGAAAAGGGATTGTAGCAAGACAGTAGGAACAGAGCAGATGACTGCAGCTTTCCAAAAACCTCCAGAGAACAAAATGAAGCATGTGGTGACAGCATGTGATACCAGAAAAAGGAATTGATTTAGCTTTGACAAATGCATTCGGTAATGGATCATGAATTTTGTCAGCTATTGTCCCAGTAGCAGGCCCCATGCCCTTAGAATAATGGATGCATGTTCAGGATCTATGACTCTCTGCTGCAGGCTGTTCAGGTGCAGAAGCAGCACAGAGAGATGTAAACTGTATTCTAACAGCATCTCAGACAGCTCAAAAGAAACAACAGCAGCTGTTGGAACTAATAGCGGCCTCACAGCTGAAGTCTTTAACTGTGGCAGGCTGCATTTCTGCCAGGACAGCTAAGGGAGGACTGGAATGTAACTGGTGGGTTCACTTGATGCATGCTGCGAGGCAAATGGAGGACAGGGGTAATAACTAGATTTGCATCAACTGAAGACTGCTTGTGGGTTTTTTTGTTTTATTGTTAGGTTGCATTTTTTGGGGGGGGTTTGGCTTCTTGGGTTTTTTTCCATTTTGTTTTAGTTTTGGTTTTTGTTTTGTTTTTATTTTTTTGAGGGTGAAGTCAAGTTACGTTCATTTGCTTGTTTAGAAATGAGAAAATTGCGTTGGAGAAATAACAAGTATGTCACAGGTAGTGGGAGTATCATGCTAGAAAGTCTGCTGCTCTTCAATAACTAGCCATATTTTACAGAATTCTGTGTTCGTATTTACCAAGCAACTGGGCTCCTTCTAGTTTAGTTTAGCCTCTAAGGAGCAAATTCAATATAGGCTCAAATTATGTGATCTAAAAAACAGCTTCCAGATCAGCTTTTCGACTCTAATTTGTGATGTAAAAATGCTTTTTATAAGAAATGTCTATTGACAAAAATTCCAGTAATCTGACAATTGAAATATAAGAAGATGGTATTCTGATGGTATTGAAACAGAAACCTGTATTTCATCAGAAATTGTCCTTATTGGTCTGTTACAGTAATCTGTTTCAGAGTTTCTCTTTTAAATATTTTCCCCATTATTTTGTCTCGTTTAATGTAACTATTTTCATCTATCTAAGCATCCAGTTTGCATTTCTTAGTGTAGAAATAATGCACAAATTTAAAGAATAGGGCAAAAAGGGTCAAAAATTAGTACAGGCAATTCCATACTCTTTCAGTTTAGATTTTGAAAAAACAATATGGCTTTGGTTGCACTATGCAAATCTGGAAGGAGATAAAAGGTTTCAGGGAAGGTTTAAACTTTCTGATTCTTAGCCACAAGAGAGGTAAGAATACAGATAATTCTGTAGGTAAAGGGCAACCCATCAAGTTACTTAATTCAGTAAAGAAAGAATATATTCAGCTTATACTTGTTTGCTTACTTATGTCTCTACAGAAACAGAAGTTGGCAAACATGAATTTTCCTAATAGATGGAATCATAGGATTATAGAATAGTTTGGGTAGGAAGGGACCTCAAAGATCGTTTAGTTCCAACACCCTTCCCATGGGTAAGGACACCTTCCAGTAGACCAGGTTGCTCAAACCTGGTCTTGAACACTTCCAGGGATGGAGCAGCCACAGCTTCCCTGGGCAACCTGTGCTAGTGTCTCACCATCCTCATAGCAAATTTTTTCCTAATATCTAATCTAAATCTACTTTCTTTCAATTTAAAGCCATCCTATACTATATATTTATATATATATGTAATAATTGATTACAGTTACTCACAGGTTTTTTTGATTGACATTCCATAAATAGATTTGGATTTCATAAGTCTTGGGTTTGGTGGTTTTTTATTGTTTTGATTGGCTTTTGTTTCTTTTCTGACAGGATGGGAAGGCCTCCATTGTGAGCTGGATGTTGATGAGTGCATATCCAACCCCTGCATACATGGCATCTGTGTTCAGAAGGACCCCAGCTTTGGTTACTCCTGTTTTTGCAAGCCAGGATTTGTGGTGAGATGCTGGCATTCTTTCTTCTCATTCCCTTAACCTGACTATTCATTGTTGCACAGAAAACACTGTATGCAATTCCTTTCCTTTTTAACCTTGCTCAGATAAAGCCGGGCTTTTCTGAAAAATACAGTATGTTAGTAACTGTTCTTCGTTTTGTTTTGTTTTGGTTTGGTTTTTTATTTTATTAATAGTAACTGTAATATTCCAGAGAAATAGCTATCTGATATTGACAAAAAGTGGAAAAGTGTGTGTATGTAATGGCTTTGTCAGTCAGCAGAGTATGATAGTATTTTTAAACACTAATTTTATCATACATACAAATAAATGGTTGAATTTCACATATCAATTAATATTTTTACATACTAAGATAGCTCATACTTGAGACTGTTGCATACAGACAGACACTTTGAAAACAAGTTCCCTGAAAATAAACCAAATAGTTCCTTTTTACACTTGACACTCTAGGCTTTGATGCTATGTTTTATTCTCTCTGTTCAGCATACCAAAATGAATCCTTTCAGGGTGGCTAAATGCCGATACTGTATTCATGTAAGGTTGAAATTTCCATGCTGCCACCACCTTTTTATGCCAATTCTTTCGGTAGCTGAAGACATGCAGTTGGTACATACAATTTTAGCTTGTGCTTTACCTTATCACACTTCAGTTTTGACATCTTTTTTTGATATCATTTGTTAGTTTGAGGCTAGTTATGCGGAGAAAAAAGGAGTATATGATTTTAGGTTTTTTTTTCTTATTTCAGTAATTCTTATCTCTACAACTCTAAGCTTGAAATTGTTATTTGAATGCCTTTTCTTTATAAATGTTGACTATTTGGTGTATCTACAGCTGTAAAATAGAAGGAGCGGGTTATTGCAAGTAAGATTCAGATTCACTTTCATATATCTCTGCAATCAAGTCAAGATAAAGTAACTTTTCAGACATTATCTGGTTTCAGGGCTTCTTTCTAGACCAGAAGATTCTCATTTACAGCCAATGAGGGAAAAACTAAAAAAACAATAAAATGGTAAAATAAAAGTTTTTTCTAAAAAGCTGAAAAAACCTTTCTGTCTTTAGATCTTCTCAGGCACCATTAATTTATGTCCCACACACATTCCCTCAAGGAGATACCCAGTACATACTAACACATGTCAAGGAGCACAAGTGTCAAGTGGACTGCTTCACAAGGGAAGGTAGGCCAGAAGCCAAGGATAGCAGCAAGGTAGGCAGAGGCAATGACCTTGCATGCAAGGGATTGAGTCCCACAGTACCTGAACAAGGACAGCAAAACAAGACAAGTGATCATGTTAACCATCCAAAAGGTTCTTCCAAGTACTGCCAGGCAAGTCTATGATCACAAAGCAGGTCTAAGGTTAAGCAGAAGATGAATTAAACTGTTTTTTCGTATTAGTTTCTTACAAAAAAAAAATCTTCTGAACACCAAATAAAACCATTAGAGAGGAACCATCAGAGGGATTAAACATTCTAAGATGTGTATTTGGTAGGCCCCTGATGAATTCTGATTTCTAACTATTGAGTAAGTGTGCGGAGGAAACAGTGGACCTCCCACAGAAGTAAGTATTCAAGGAACTCCAGCTACAGTGTGTGTAAAGTAAATCTACCGTAGTTTGTGTATGTGATACTATCTGAAGTATAGATTATAAAGTATGGATCATGAAGTTTCTCATAAATTTTGAGAGGGAAAGAGTAGCCAGTGGTATATGGAATAAATGTTTACTTTCAAAAAGAAACAGCTATACATACTCCTAAATATAAATCTGCACAACCTAAACAGTTATACGATTCTATGATTCTATGATCTACCTGCATGGAAACTGTTAAAGTATTTACAGACAGACATTCAAGGCTGTCAAATATGTCTGTGGCTATTTAATGTACCCTTCACACACAGCAGAGGTTATCCACATCTACTTTGTTTCTATGAGTCATAAAATCTTAATGAAATGCTCTTCATCATTGCATGTAAAAGCAATAAAAATGCACTAATAAGTCATAAGGAAAGTCAGAATAAAGCATAAGTTTTATAGGATTAAAAAAATTATTAGACAGAAATATTACTCAAACTGATTATTTGTGCACGTATGGAATTAAAATAGATCAAGGAAGAAAAGTTTTTTTTTATCATTCTGTGGAAATATGACATATGAATTGGCCTGTTTTCCTTCATGCTTTTTGGAATACTGATACAGTGAGTGATTTTATAAGATGCCATGAATTTACCAGGTAGCTCATCTGCTTGCCAAAGCAAATGAAGAACTTGATTGAAACAGGCATGGATATATTTACATCATTCAAAACCCCTCAAACCTCTTCCATTTTAAACACTGAATGATTTAAACTACTTGTAAGAAGAGAATTTAATTTTCTCTGTCTGTATTGTTTCCCAACATTATAAATGAATTTAATATAGTTGATAGAGATCTAAGAAAATGTAAGTTGTTCAAGTTTTGTGTGAATATCAAGCCAGGTAGCCACGAGAGACTATTTAAGCATTTTATTTGAGGGAAGAGTGCAAGGAGCACATGTTTATTGGGCACTACAGAATTTACTTAAATTTTCTTACATGTGCCCCAGCTGTAGGAGAAGCTTCAGTCAGAAATTGTATCATGATGATATGTTGTCAAAGGTGCATGTCTTTCAGGGATGACACCATGCATATTTTAAATAGCTATCCAGATATGTAGGAACCCTCTAGGTTAGCTAAGTTAGCTGTATCTCTTCACATAACACATTAGTTCATTACAACAGAAGTGAAAATAAAATGAACCCAGCTCTGGCTTCAGAATATATTTATTTCACACTTCAAGAATGCATTTAATTCACATAATTATTGCTATAAAAATGCAGTATTTCTTGTCTTTTTTACAGGCCACTGAATAAAACATTTTTAATTTATTACTAGGAAGGATATTTCAGGCTTCCCATGAATTGTTAGTCTCGATAAAAAAATAAGAAGTGAGTACCAGATCAAATTTGAGACTGCCACCACATGTTTTTAGTTTTCCAAGAGGTATCTGTGAACTTAATGTATTAACAAGGTTCTGTCTGAAGATTTGCTGGCAACAGGCCACAAATACTGAGCTTCAGTGTACGAAGAGAAAGAGCATTAGTTTGACAATCAGAACAAACCAGTCTTTTGGACAGCCAAGTCTACTGTAAAAACTTTTCTGTACAACTACATGTTAACTGCAGATGATTATTTTAACCACTTTTTATTACTGGTAACAATACTGTCTTCAATACTTTGCAGTTATAAATCTGTGGAAAAACTATTTATATTGGTAATTTGCAATAGAGTCAAAATGTCACTTTGTTAAAATTTAAAGTATACGACTATACTATAAAAGTAGTAAAGCAATATTTCCCACATGATTAGATTTGCTTTCAAAAGTGTGGAAAGCTTAATATAATCAAACAGCATTTTAAAATGAAAAGGAAGCAATAATTTGAACTAATGTAACTATGAAATGCAAATTGCCTTTAAAAATGGCTTTTTGAAAATTCTCTTTCAGGGACGAAGCTGCGAGCTTAATTACAATGATTGTCTTATACAGTCTTGCTCCACTGGGTTTCTTTGTGTTGATGGAATAAACAATATCACCTGTTTACCTGTCCCCCAAAGCAAGAAAACTGTCACTGAAGTAGCTGAAGTGTTTCCTGATGAGATTTTAGACAATGACCTTCCATCAGCCCTGGCTGTGTCTATGGAACTTTGGTCTGAACATTCTTCTCCTGATTTTCATACAGAAGAAGTGTCCCAAGGTAAGTAGAAAAAGCTTCTGAGTAATTGCATATGTCAGTCTTCTTTCTTTGTTAGTGCTTTTTTAATGGTAAGAATACTCAAAATGTATTTTCTTCTTAAGAATGTTGTTTTCTACTTCCTGTACTACCTTCTATTCCATTAATTTAATCCATCATGCTTTCTTATTTGCATTCATATATAACTGGGAAATTACTCTTTTCTCTCAAAAATGTTTTTCCAAGCATCTTACACATCCAGTAGGGAAAACTGCACTTTCTCTGATTTTGGTTTTCAGTTTGCTTTGCCAGAGTGTACAATTTCATATGTCTCATATTGCGTTCAGCAATCTCTGACCCTAATGCCAATCTTTTCTTCTCCCTTGGCTAGTCAGCAGCAGAAAGATAATTTGCCTTACTCCATGGAGACTTGATTTTTCTTTCTTATTTCACATATTTTCTCAGTGCTTCCTTTGCTGTACATCTAGACAGTTTTTTTCACTAAAAATATCTGCAACAAGCCTCTCGGCATCTCAGCCACTCTGAACTGTTTATAGTGATGTTTTTGGGAAGCCCCAAAAAATCCTACCCTGTTATTTCTGAAATATTTGAAGAAAAGTCAACACTAACACAAATGCAACATTTTATTTTTGAAGATTGTGGCCTGTTCATTTTATTAAAGTTAGTACTATATAAATAGCATGTGTATAAGGTGTCCTCTTTACAGTTAGTTTAGAATTGTTTGCTTATATACTCTTTCTAAGCAATTACTTGTATAAGAAATAAGCCAGGAACCCAGGGTTGTTTTTTTTTTTTTTTTTTTTTTTTGATTTAGGTAGATGAGTTTTACTTAATGCCTGATTTCTGTATGGACTAGTCTTCTGGAAATATACATATGTGCCAAGTAAGAATGAGGCACTGTTGGACTTGCTACTCACAAATCAAGAAAACATACTGTGTAATATCTTGGCTAGTGTCAGCCTTGGCTGCAGTGAGCATAATGTTGTAGAGTTTGGGATCTAGCTGAGCATGCTAAAGGTTAGTAATAAAACAAAATTCTTAGATTTTAGAAGAGCCAACTTCCGCTTGCACAGCACTCAGGTGGGAGGGATTCCATGGGAAGCTTCTATGGAGGATAAAGTACCTAAAGAGTGCCAGTTTTTCCAAGAACACTCCTGGAAGCACAAAAAACAGTTGATGCCCTTTGAAGGTGAGGGAAGAAGGTGGAACAAGTATCAGAATCATAGAATTTTTTGGGTTGGAAAGAACCTTCACAGGTCAGACACCCCTTGGCCTAGCAGCGAGCTTGAGTCTGCTCAAACCCAAAACATAAGCATATCAGAGATGGGAAAGTGGGCAAATACCCATTGAGAACTACAAAGGTATTGACAGAGGGTGCAGAGACACAGAAAAACAAAAGCTCTTCCTGAATTGAAAGTGGCCAGATATATCAAAAACCACAAGAAAGGATTCTTCAGGTACATAAACAACAAGCAGAAACAGAAGGAAAATATTTGCCCACTGTTACGCAGGAGAGGTAAATGTTATCAATAACACTGAAAAGGTAGAAGTTCTCAACACTTTCTTCACCTCCGTCTTTACCAGCACTGTTGAGCCCTAGGCCTTGGGAACAAAAATCCAGGTTGATGAAAACACAGACCCACTGTCAGTGAAAGAAGAGTTGGTATGTGAACAGTTACAGAAGCTTGACCCCTACAAATTTATGGTCCGTGACAATTTGCACCCGAGTGTGTAAGAGAGCTGGCCTTCTGTAATCTTTGAGAAGACATGGAGATTGGGGGATGTCCCAGAAGACTGGAAGACGGCAAATGTCACCTTCATCTACAAGAAGGGCTCAAAGGAGGATCCAGGAAATTATTGATCCATCAGTCTTACTTCAGTCTCTGAGAAGGTTATGGAATGAATCTTCCTGCAGGCTATCACAAATCAAATGAAGCATGTGATTGTGAAAAATAGCATGAATTCACCAGGGGCAAATCATGCTTGACAAACGTGATCACCTTCTATGATAAAGTGTCCTCAGCTGATGGGGGGCAAGCGGCAGACATCGTCTACCTGGATTTCTCCAGGGCTTTCAATAGCGTTTCTCACAGACTCCTCCTAGAGAAACTGACATGTTATGCTCTTAAGTGGTCTGTATGATGAGTGGGGAACTGGCTGACTGGCCACACCCAGAGGGTAGAGGTGAATAGCTCCTTTTCAAACTGGCAACCTGCCAGTTTGAACCTGGGGGATTCCCCAGGGATCAACACTGGGCTCAAAACTGTTCAGTATCTTTGTAAATGATCTGGAAGATGGGATCAAGTATATCCTGACCAAGTTTGCCAATGACACCAAACTGAGTGGTGAAGTGGACTCTTTAGGAGAACTACCCTGCAGGAAGACCTGGATAGGCTGGAAGAGTGGGCTAACAAGAACTTGATGAAGTTCTGCAAGGACAAGTGTAAGGTCTTGCATGTGGGTAAACACAATGCAAGAGTACAGGACAGGCTGCGATCTGACTCCTGGGGAGCAGTTCTGTGGAAAGAGGCCCAGGAGCCCTGGTGGACAGCAAGCTCAGTATGAGTGAACAGTGTGCAGCTGTGGCAAAGAAAGCCAACAGAAATCGGGTTACATCAACAAAGGCATCACCAGCAGAGATAAAGAAGCCATTAGTCCCCTCTACTTGGCACCTGTCAGGCCACACCTGAAATACTGTGTTCAGCTAGGCTATCTTGTCTAGGCTGTGTTTTTGCCAAGAAAGGTTGAGCTAGGTGATCCTTGAAGTCCCTTCCAACTTGCTAATCTATGATTCTAAGCTTTTGTTGTACTCTTAATAGGTAATATTCCTTCTCGATATGATGACACAGTGAAAAGCAGTTAGTAAATGCAGTTAAGCAGTTAGTAAATGCAGTTACATCTGTATATCTTCCAGAATATCAAGTCAGCTGATGTTCTCAGTGGGTAATATTTGTAATTCATTACTTTTTGTATTGATTCATGCTAGCAGTTTGAGTTAGAAAATCTAATACTTCTGAGCAGTGCCACTTGTTCTGATTCTGGCCCTCATACAGAATATGAATAATGGGAGATTTGCATTTACTTCACTCATGAGGTCCCTAAAACTGCTTTTACACTTTTATTAATAGTATGATTTCCAGAGTGGTATTTGTTTGCCATATAATTCTTTGGTAAGAGTGTGTGAAGTTTCGGTCGCCTTGTAATTTGCTGCAGTCAGTCTAGGGCTGAAGTTAGTTATTTTTTTCTTTCTCTTACATGTTTCTCTTTTGTTGGTTGGGTTTTTTTTTCTACATTTTTACCCTTGAAGGCCTAAAAAAGGCAGATATTTTCAACAGTGGGACACTGCTGACCACTGATTTGGCTAAACTGAGCTATGGACTAGGAGGTCTAATTGCCACTGGAAAGTCTTCAGCTATATCCAGGATAACAACATCAACAGATGTTCTCTCCACACTTTTTCTTAGTTCATTTGTTAAGGTCTCCATAAAAATAAAGTCTGGTATCACGCCTCTACCATACATGGCTACTGATACTTCTATAGATTTAAGGTCAGTACCTCTTCCCAAGCATAGTTATGATATAATCTCATTTATCACTAGTTCCTTAATGTCACTTTTCCTACACAAGTATCATCATTACAGGAGCAATAGGCTGATGTTTATCTGCCACATATATGAGTTCAGAAATTAATAACACACCAAGGGCTGAAATAGAATTAAATAGCAAGTCATTACTCTCATATGGGTTATAGTTTACAACTGATTCTGCAAGTGCAGCTTCAGTTCTCTCCAGGCTGTTTCAAGAAGCTCCTGAAAATTGTCAGGTGTTTTTTCAGTATCGGAAGAGTGCAGATTACAAAGTCCTCCAATAATTTCTCATTCCTCTACTAATATATACATATAAAACCAGATATCTTTCCTTAGTTAGTCACGAAACTCAAATGCAAAACATCTCTTCCTAGTGAATATCTGGCTATTACTGCTTCATTCATCAACCAGATAACTCACAAACATCAAATCACAGTCTGCTGATTCTTTGAGTTAACCAAATACGTGCAGCATTTTCAATGACTGGAATAAAACTGATGAATTCTGAGACCAAATTCTGCATAGCAGTTTCCACTTTATGAGACATTTTGGATTAACTCAGTGATATTAACCAGCTGGTACATACTAATGGGAGCTCCTGCTATTACTTCTGAGTATTTATGTTCTTCATCTAGCAAAATAACATCACTGGAGTTCACATGACTGTCATCCTTGCACCCCACTGCAGGAAATACGCACACTCATCTCTGATACAACTCTCTGTTCTGCCTTTTCCTTCACAAGAATCAGATACTAATTTTCCACGGTTTTATTCATATTGTCAGGCTATTTTTCCTTTAAAGATTATCTCTTTATAATCTTAATTTTCATCATGTATGTCCTTTAAAGAGAAAAATGTCGACTTGACAAAATGATTAACTACTTTTGAGCACATGACAACAGAAGAAATTCAACAATTACTGGAGACAAAACTGCATGGTCCAGTTGCAGAGATCTGTCATTCATTAAGTCAGAGTTCTTTCTTAAACATTTAGCTGAGTAGTTTATCTCAAGAATTACTTTTAACCCACATAATAAATAGTAGTTCTGAGTTCAAAAATGCATCTACTGATAAATGCAGATGAGACTTAAAATACTTAAAAAAACCAATCTGGTCAAGTATTCTTGATGTATATCATCTTCCTGCAAAAACTTTGGGTGTAAACCTTCTGACAGATAGCCTGAAAGATCATCATTTTTTAAATCTTGTAGTGGTGAGTTATTTTACTTGGTTTTATCTGCACAAGCCTTGTCTGCACAAACAGAAATCTGTAAAATGTTAGTGACAAAGCATTTATCTTTACATGCCTGTTATCCTACTTCAAGTTCTGCCTTACAATAACATTAGTAATATTGTATTGAAACACACAAAATGAGCAGACACTACTGCTGTGTATGATAAGGAATTCCTTGTGAATCTAAATACTGTCTTACCTAGACTTCACAGTATAGCTGCAGTGGATTCAGTTTCTGGCCTTTATGAACTGATGTTATCTCCTGAGTTTCTCATTTCTATTCAGACAAGTTTTTTAGGTAGTGGGGAGTTTTTATACAAAGATAAAAGTGTCTGTCAAGGTTATCAGGTGCTTCAAAGAGATTTATTGTAATCAGGCAGCAGCTTGTTCAATGAATAGAGCACCTGCTGCTGTACCTGACACAAATGGTTATTCTTCATGTTCTGCCACATAGGCTTACTAGATCAATATAGAAACAGGTTGGAGGCTGCTATAATGTTGGCAGGCAATCAGCAACTGAAGAGTTTCACTTCACTACAGTAAAGTTTTCAGGATTTCAGGTGTAGCTTTCATCATACTTACATATAAATTCAGAGAGTATCTCTATGGTTACAGTATATGAGTATAATTATTAACATTTTAACTGTAAATTAGGTATAGAAAAATGTATTTTTATCTCTTTAGAGAATCATTTTTATATATAATATAATTAACTTGCACTTCTCATTCCAAAATGAGACAGATGATGGTTAATTTCTTTCTTAAACAGTACTTTTGTAAGAACATCAGAATTCTTTCATAAATAGAGAATTAAAAGAACACACAAAACTGAATTCTAGAATTAAACATTAGAGAATATCAATTGCTTTTGACTGTGTTACTATGATTTTTTTTATAAAAACGCTTTCTACAAAATGAATACCCATCAAGCCAAGGAGAGAGAGAACTGCTTTTCATTTTTTACTTAGGGGGTTGTGTAGGAAAAATGGTTTTATTCCATTGACTTAATTCACATAGAAAAATTAAAAAGGATTCTAGACTATGAAAGATAAGTATAAAGGTGCCAAAAGTCAAGTAAAACATTATGAATTTTTGGTATAGAATAACAGGGGTTTTTTTCCTGTGAACACTTGTTCATGTAGATTTCATTCTCAGTATGCATGTGTAAGTAGGCATATCAAATTCTTAGTGTCAGAAGTGCCTCCTGATACTGCACCTGCACTCATGAGGTCAAGTTGTCTGAGGCTGACAGAGTTGAGTTTGCTCAGCATGAAGAATGGAAGGCTCCAGGGGCACATTATAGCAACATTCTAGTGCCTAGGGCTACAAGAAATCTGGAGAGTTTACAAGGGCATGTAGGGGTAGGAAAATGAGGCATGGTTTTAAACTAAAAGAGGGTATATTTAGATGAGATATTAGAGATTCTTCAGTGTGAGGGTTGTGAGGTGCTCAAGATGATCTGCTTCATAATCTTCCCCAGCAATGAGGTCAGACTGACAGGCCTGTAGTTCCCTGGACCCTTCTTCTGCCCCTTCTTCTACATAGCTGTCACATTTGCTAACTTCCAGTCAACTGTGACCTCCAAGTAATCTAGGGCTGCTGGTAAATGATTGAAAATGGCTTGGTGAGCACTTCTGCCAGCTCCCTCAGTACCCTTGGGTGGATCATCCAGCCTCATAGACTTCTGTACATATAAGTGATGTAGCAGGTCACTAACCATTTCCCAGGTACTCATTTTCATTCTAATAGAGTGTCGTGGTTTAAGCCGTAAATCAAGCAGCCCGTTCTCTCACTCACTCCTCTCTCTTTCTTCCGCCGGTTCCTGGAGGAATGGGAAGGAGAATCAAAAGAATGCAACTCCCACAGGTTGAGATAAGAACAGTTTAGTAACTAAAGTATAACACAAGACCACTACTGCTACCACCAATAATAATAATGACAAGGCAAATACAAGGAAAGAATACAATCGCTCACTACCTAATACCGAGCCCGACCAAGCAGTGCACCCCCCACCCTTCCAGGTCTCTGCCCTTTCTTTTTACATCCTAGCCATGACGTGCTGTGGTATGGAATAACCTCTTTGGTCAGTTTGGGTCAGGTGCCCTGTCTCTGCTTCCTCCTGGCTTCCCCTCCTCCCTGGCAGAACATGAGGCTCAGCAAGTCCTTAGTCAGACCAAAACATCACCAATCAGTAACTGAAAACACTGGTATTATCAGCGCTGTTCCCAGGCCGAAAGTCAAAACACAGTGCTGCACCAGCTACCAAGAAGGAGAAAAATGACTGCTACTGCTGAACCCATGACATAGAGAAACTTAGAAAGCAAAATAGTTATGTATACTTTTTACCTCTTTCTAGCTGTGGTGCTTACATATATAGAATTCCCACAGATTTTCCTATATATCGTACTTGTCATGAAGTCTGAGTATGAAGCAATGAGAGTAAAAAGCACACTTTAAAGTTGCAGGCTATCAAAATCCTTTTGTTTGCAGGGCAGCAGGTGGCACTTAAATAAAAGCAGAAGCAGGCCAGGTTTGCATTAACACTTTATGTATTCTTTTTCAGATCACTGGAGAGAATGACTGCTTGTGAAAGAGGTCTGGAAAGGTGCCAGGTTCAAGTTTCTAGCAGTTACAGATATAGTGCAAATACTGGATCAGGGTTCAATGCATTCACTTTGTATGAAATTCCATGCTAACCTACATAGCTGGCATCTTAATGATGTTAAAAGTATTTCCTTCCTTGATATAGCAGATGTAACAAGACACATGTAAATCAGCATATGATTACAGCTACTGAGAATGGGGAAACTAAAATGGACTGAATAATAATGTCTTGCCAAACTGAGAGAAGAGAGAGTTTAAAGGAATCACAAGAGGGATGGCAGATCTAGTGAATGTAATGGTGTCCTGGGTTCAGCAGTAGCAGTCATTTTTCTCCTTCTCAGTAGCTGGTGCAGTGCTGTGTTTTTGACTTTCAGACTGGGAGCAGCTCTGATAACACCAATGTTTTCAGTTGCTGCTAAGTAATGTTTACTCTGACCAAGGACTTTCTGAGTCTCATGATCTGTCAGGGAGAAGGGGAAGCTGGGAGGAAGCAGAGACAGGACACCTGACCCAGACTGACCAAAGAGGTATTCCATACCACAGCACGTCATGCCCACTATATAAACTGGGGGCAGTTACCCAGAGGGGTTAGATCACTGCTCGGGTTGGGCTGAGTTTTGGTCGGTGGTTGGTGAGTGGTTGTATTCTCTTCCCTTGTTATTTCCCTTATCATTATTATTATTGGTGGTAGCAGCAGTGGTTTTGTGTTATACCTTAGTTACTGGACTGTTCTTATCTCAACCCATGGGAGCTACATTCTTTCGATTCTTCTCCCCATCCCTTCGGGAGCAGAGGGGGATAAAGGGAGGGAAGTGACCAGGGGCTGCATGGCTGAGTTGCTGAGTGGGCTTAAACCACGACAAACGGACACAATTCAATATGATAAAACAGAATTAGAAGGTAAAGGTGTAACGTAATTTCAACATTTTTCAGAAACTTTGGCACACATTATTTTGTATGATTGAATAGAACCTGATTAAGGAGAAAGGTGGAGGAGCATTACGTTATTATGAAAAACAGAGTGTAAAAAAAAATGAAAGCTCTGAATTTTCCTTTCTTCTAGGAAAGCTTAACTAATTTAGGAATCTTTAACTAATAATACCTGGATGTGAGTAATAAATTAAAATTTGGAATTCCACAGAGTGGTTAGAGTTGGAAGGGACCTTAAAGATCATCCAGTTCCAACCCTCTGCCATGGGCAGGGACACCTTCCACTATACCAGGTTGCTCAGAACTCCAGCACTCCACCCAACCCGGCTTTGAACACTCTTGTAAGGATGAGGTAGCTACAACTTCTCTGTTCCAGTGTCTCACAATCTTCATAGAAAGGAATTTCTTCCTAATATCCAATGTAAATCTACCTTCTTTCAGTTTAAAGCCATTTCCCCTTGTCCTGTCACTACATGGCCTTGAAAAAAGCCCCTCTCCAGATTTCTTGTAGACCCAGTCTACTATGTTAATAATAATTTTGTGTTCCTGGCAAAGTAGAAATCCTTCACATTTTCATTAATTTTATATGAGCTCTTGGTCGAATGACACTAAGATCAATTAAGCCTGTCTATTAAATTAGGTCACTTAATTTTCATTTCATGAATATTTTACCTTGATTTTTTCTCTTTGCATTTTCTGTGTTATCAGGTGACATAATAACCATAAGAATATAAACTTCCAAAAATGTAACAGAATTATATTCAGATAATATTTTTGCTAACAATTTTAAAAACTCCCTTGAGAAACTAGTTCATAGCATTGCGTAATATCTGACAGTAAAGTACACTGACTAGCTCCTTCCCATAGAAATTCGAAACAGACTTTTCAAGGAGATTGCATATGGGATATATCTATAGTAAAAGCCTTTTTACTGATGACAGTGATTCACAGCAGTAAGAAATACTTTGTATAAATAACAAAATCAAGTCTTTAGTGATAACATTTGTATTTCCCAAATATGTAATTAGGTTTAGCTTTTAAAAATAATGTTGGTAATTTAGATAAGATATTTTTGTCCAAGTAAAAATGATGATAGTTACAGGTACCAGATTCTTACCTATGACAGGTTAAGTTTCCCTTTTGAATTGACAACTGTATTCTGCCTTCTAACCATCAAGAGTGTTCCAGTACTATTTAAACATTCTCTAAACTTTGTATTGTCCAGCAGAAAGAATCATGATATTGGGAAAAAACCTCTTGACATACATACCAGTGATAGCAGATTTTGAGTGTCAGGTATATAGAAGCCATCTTGAGAACAGTATGACAGTCAGTTTCTGTCATTTGGAGTTTCAAAGCTGGTGGGATTTAAGGGTAGCATCTACTCCTGGAACTGACAGAAGACAAATAACATCTTCCATCTTTGAAAGACAGTACTCTAAGGAACTTTCTACAGGCATAGTTAACTTCTGTATGATTAAAAATAAAAGTGGGAAGGGGAAGTAAGTGGTATAGAACAGGAATTTCTGGCTTAGGGAAGCTATTGTTTTCCCAGTAATTCAAAAGACTTCTCTGCTTTTGTTAAATAATATCAGCATTCTGTGTTAAGGTTGTGAATATGTTGGTTCATTTTGTAGATTTTTAGACTGGCCAAATCCATGTATCATTCATGCTAACAGTCATCAGCATAGCCAAGCGTAGTGTTCAATATCTTAAAATGTCACTTTTGCTGTGGGTTTTGAGGAGCCTAAAAAGATCAGATTTATTTTTGTTTGAAGTAAACAAATGAAAGTTATGAGGAATTCCATGCAGCTGGCATTTTACATTTGCACTTTAAAGCAGTTAGTGCAATTACTGAATTTACTTATTCTCTGCTTTTAAAATCATATGTTGAATATAATCAAAATAAATTATAATAATCAACATCCATGGTTTAAAATAACAAAGGTTTCTCATTATTTATTTGAAAAATCTATTATTTGGTATAGTATGAGGTGCATCCCAAACGCACAGATTCCTCTTCAAAGATACTTTTACATGCCCTGAAGGTAAGTAATACTTGGGGATGATTTAGCAGTTTTCAGGAAGTGTAAATGCTGCCACTTCAACTGTTCTTTCAGTTTAGTGGAGGAAATAAAGAGGTTCCTGTGTGATTCTTTCTAGTGAGTAACTGCTCACCAGCAGTGATAAGTTCAGACAGTAGCCACTGGGATCTGCACCAAAGAGAGGAGTACAATAGGAAGGATGCACTGGATTATAGTGCAAGGTCTCTAGTCCTGTAGCTGATTAACGTTGTTCAGACTAAGGCATCTGCATGTAAATTCTATTGTGCAATGAATACAAAATATGACAGCTATCACCCATGTAAGACTGGAGGGAAAAAAGAAAAACATTAAGGGTGGATGATGTATGAATTTCCTTGCAAATAACCATAACATTTCTGAGTAACTCTGAGAAAACTTGGCCTGTATTTAGCTTTAAATGATGTGAATTCTCAGACTTCATCCATCTAAGAAAATATAATAAGTACTTAAGATAAAAAAATTCTTTCTTGATTTGATGCATCTAAGAAACTCTTTTCCTTTGATTGTGATCTTTGCTTGCATAGAAATTACAGCAAGAGAGAGGACCTGTTGGCTAAATATCTGTAAACCTCAGCTTTATTCTCAATTCGGTCATATCTGTAAAGATGTAATGAGGCAGTGTGGTTTTGAAAGTAAAAGAAGAAAACAAATATTCTGAAATGCTGTGATATCTGTTTGCAAGTGAAGGAAGTTGTAGGATAGGGAGGGTGAAAAGGAGAGAAATATGTGAGGTAGAAGGTAGGCACATTGTAGGGTCAGGATACAATAAGCAGAAGTGGGTGCACAGTGAGGTAAACAATAAGTGATAAGAATCAAGCAGAAAACTTGATCAAGAATGTGAGAACATTCAGGGTGACATTTTTAAGGGCAAATAATTGGTCCCAAAGAAAACTGGAGCGCCTGTACTCTTTCCAGATGCCTTTCAGTCTCTGCCAATGTATTAATCTCAAAAATACCCATATTTACCCTGATGGAAACAAGAGGCAATAACTTCTTATGAGTAAAGAAGTAGTGCTCCTACTGTGTGTCATGCATGCTCACTATTTTACCCTTCCAATACCTCTAATTTTAAAAGGCTTTTATAGTTGTGAGCAAGAGTGGATTATGCACCTCAGACCTTTGACCAGGGGGGTTGTCTTGTTTCAGGTCGCTAGCAAATCTTTATGTGCAGTTATAGGAAACATAAAATGACTTCATAAGCCAATCCCATTTTTTCCTTTGATGGCACATGGGTCACTTTTTCATAAAGACTGAACTGATTACTCAATACTCTTGAGATAGCTATGCCTGATTATGCCACAGTAAGCTGCCCTGTGGCTTCACTTGGCCTGGCCAGCAATTTGTCATGCATAGTAATTTTTTTTTTCTTATTCTTGATAAGAAAGATGCAACACAGTTTCCCTATTAGTATATATGCAGTGTGGAGCTGGAGCAAATTTTCTCAAATGCTCGTCTTCATTCTGCTTCAGAAGCTAAAGATACGTTAAATACCTTTAGATAACTTGCCGGTATCTGTTAGCTAAACAGTTGATTATGAAAACCTGTTACTATAAGAGGACAAATAAGATAGCTGAAGAGGTGTTGGAGTTATGCCTTTTTTGCATACCTGAATAGGTCAAGAATATACCAGAGGAAAAATGCTTTACCCTTCTTATTGCTTGGAAATAGCTGCTCCCCAACTAAAGGTTTTACCATACATCTCGAGCGCTTTTTTTCTATTGGGGGGAGAGGGGGGGGAAGTAGTTTAGTGTCTCTTGGCATAATTTACTGTAGAACCTCTTTTTTCTTTCTTCCAAGCTGGGCAGATGCAATGCTGTTAATCCTTACTTAGATTATGATTTGTATTGTAGCAAACTGTTTCATGTTCCAAATACCAAACAAACTGCATTGTAAAGTACCAAGAAACATTTAATCATATGGCAGTTTGGTCATTGTGTGTATCACAAGCAGTTTTTGTACAAGCAACTCTAAAAAAGTAATTTCAGAATAATTGTGTTTGGAAGTATTCAGAATTTATTCAGTATCACAGTAAATGAATCAGGAAAGTTTGGAGGGGATAAAACATGTTGAACATACTCAATTTAGAAACACAAGTTAAAAGTCTGCCCTGTTTTCCATGAAAGAAGTAGAAATGAAAGAATCAGAATATTTTTCCTTACATAGAAGAGCAGTTCTCTTCCAACTTAGTATTTCAACCATGGGTAGCAGCATGTTCTTAAATGCTTGAGTATCTCTATGTACTTTGTGGACCAAGTATTTGCAGTTTCTCTTGATTTCTTAGCCTTTAGTTTAAATGATGTTTTTGTTGATGTTTTTATCCTAATTTGGGGAATATACCAAGTATTGGAAAATATCCTAGTATATAACATTTCCCCATAATTGTTGAAGACTACTGGATGTTCCTAAAAGAACAGCAGTATTCAAGTCACAGTTTTATTCAGTCTTCTTAATGATCTCTTAGAACTATTAAGTGAAAGGGAGTGGTAAAGCTGTGCAGTACAACAGCACATTTGAGAATGAATTTAATTTATACCAAGAATACTTATTTCAATGAAATAAGTAGGATTTCTTAAAGGAAAACTTCTAACAGTGACTACCTAAATTATCTTTTGTGGATCTGGTTTAAAGAGCACATCTGAAAAATTGCAGGACATGGAAAAGTAGAACAAATTTTCTGATTTCCTTTTGTCTTCTTTTTGTGTACAGATACCATCATTTACATCCGTGCTTTTCTCTAATCTCTTTAGAAATCGTTTCCTTGGTAACATTAGTTTTTTATGCATGCAGCTGCTTAAACTTTACATAAGGATGGGGATACTGGAAAAAAGTCTAAAGATCATTATACTTCAAGCTAGGATTATGAAGTATAAAGTAGCTCTACCTCCAATACTCTGCATATACTATGTCTTTTTCTGGAAAGGATAGAATTTTGCTTAAGACTTTTTTATGAAAGACTTCAACTATATTTACCTTTGTACATATTGGTAAAAATAATATTCTTTTGTTCGTGAGAAGAATTTAATTGCTTTTATGCTTTAATATAACAGCACTCTGAGGAAAGTGGAATTTGAAACAAGAGAGAGCCAAAATTACTGGTGGTAGGAAAAGAAATCTTGATTTTTTTTTTGAGTATATGGCAAATCTTTAATTCTACCCATGTATAGAGACAACTAGGTAACCGCCATTTCTGAAAACAGTGTTAGGACTTGAGACTTTCCCTTCCTTTGCCTTCCCTGAGAAAGAAGTGCTCTTTTGCTACAAGACTTTTCATCTCTGATTCTCTTAAAGTTCTCTTTGTTTGTCAATGAGAACAAATTTTCAGTAAACCCTGGAGGAGAAAATCTATTTCCAGTTCTACTGAGCTTTGTAGTGAAGGTGAAGTGCAGACTATATCTCTCCATAAGCAGTCTGAGGATTAGTGTCGTGTGGGGAGAAGGAAGAAGTCTCGCTAGCATGTCTTCAATGAAAACCCTGGCCAGAGAGTCAGGGTCCCCACTAAACCCAGCCGTGGCAAGGAAAGTCACGAATTGTCTCATGAAGGGAAGCACTTGCATGTGGAATCCTTGATAATACTTATCCTATGAGATTTCTGCCATGGACTTTGATCAAAAAATGTATTGTGAATTTGCAGGTAAGACTAGCTAAGGATGTAAGGAAATAATTTTTGCCATGAATATGTTAGTTTTCTTGTAGGCTACTCCAAAGGTTTCAAACTGTCTAGGAAGCGTTAAGAAAATAGACGCCTAACAGAGAGCTCTGGGCTCTCTGAGGAAAAAGGAGTTCACAGATAGTTTAGGTATTCTTAGAAATCGCAAGCTGCCAAGAGTGGACTGTGGCTAAATAGAAGTCCTATTAGTTTATCAGTTTGACTCTATTTTGACTCGAGTTACTTAGGAGAGATGTATGCTGTCTTGACTGCTAAACATGCTGTACTAGGTGCATTTTGATCTTACAAATACAAAGAAACACTAAAAATTGTAAGTTCAAAAGGAAGTTGTTCTTGGAGGCAAATTACTGCAGTGCAGAAACGGAGACCTGAGTGAATTAACATACCCAGTTCATTTAATACAGACTTCTCAAAGTTATAAGGGTGAACTAATGTATTGGTGTGTTGAAAAGGCTAAGACCAGTTTAAAATTTCTATACTCCCATATTTAAATGAATATACAAGCCTAATAATTGAATGACTTAGTCAGTGATTTTCTAACTACTTTTACATGAAGATATATTTTCTAATATAAATAAAAATCAAATATTTATAATGAACTAAAAAAAAGATTATAATAAAAATTTCTGAATTAATTTTGGTAACTGCTAGCTTGAAACTATTCCATCAGTACTAATAAGAGAACCTGTAAAGGCACAGAAAGGATTGAAAAATATATACATACTGTGATCTGCTGTTTCCCAACTATAAATAATATTGCAATCAAGTCTCTTTCAAAAATTATGTTTATTTGTAACTAGCTAACTTCACTAAAATATATATTGACCTAGAGTTGGAGGTAAATGGTACACGTTTGCACAAGTGTGGCTTTCATTTAACAGATGATTAAACATTTCTTTTAAGATACAAGTACAGAAATCATGACTTATTTGAATTGATGTGATTATTTACAACAAACTTTTGAACTTGTGTCATGGTTTAAGCTCAGTCAGCCATGCAGCCTCTCTCTCACTCCTCCCTTTTCCTCTCCCCTCCCCCCACCCCACTCCCAGAGGAATGAGGAGAAGAATCGAAAGAATGGAACTCCCACAGGTTGAGATAAGAGCAGTCCAGTAACTAAGGTATAACACAAAACCACTGCTGCTACCACCAATAATAATAATGATAAGGGAAATAGCAAGGGAAGAGAATACAACCGCTCACCACCCCACTGACCAATATCCAGCCCAACCCATGCAGTGATCTCACCCTTCCGGGTAACTGCCCCCAGTTTATATAGTGGGCATGACATGCTGTGGTATAGAGTACCTCTTTGGTTAATTTGGGTCAGGTGTCCTGTCTCTGCTTCCTCCCAGCTTCCCCTTCTCCCTGACAGATCATGAGACTCAGAAAGTCCTTGGTCAGAGTAAACATTACTTAGCAGCAACTGAAAACAATGGTGTTATCAGAGCTGCTCCCAGGCTGAAAGTCAAAAACACAGCACTGCACCAGCTACTGAGAAGGAGAAAAATGACTGCTACTGCTGAACTCAGGACAACTTGCCAGTTGCCATCTGGTAAAGAAATAATATTCAGAGAGTGAGTTTTCTTTCCTGGTAGTCTTTCTTCTAGTAAGCATAAAAATGTTATTAAGTTTTATTTTTAGGTCCCTTGTTTTGTTTTTTGAAGCCTGTTTGCTCTGGACCATATCCATGACACCAGATATAAAAAGTGATCTCATAGTGCTAAGAAGAGATATGACTTCCAGTTCATTAGCAGAACTTTCATCTGAAAAGAAAGGGATCTCTTTTATTCCTTAATGTTAGAAGACTGATTAAAAGTATATCTATTTATACACATATATATACATACACACACGTGTTTTATGTATCTGTGCATTTCATAGGAAAGCAAAATTTCCATATAATCTTACAAGCAATTGCTAATGCGTGTAATGCTCCCTGTCATGAAATTGATTTTACTGTGATGTGAGTTGCAGATTCCTCTCCACAGCAAGCTGTATGTTTTATTATACCAATTTTAAAATCTTTGTGGGCTCTATGAGTTTATCTGCTCAAAATGTAGGGCACTTGTTATGTGTATCATGTATGTATCAGTCTTATATATGTACTTTTCTATCAAGACCTTAGAGTGTGTAAATGAAAGCTTTTACCAAAAGTTTTTGGTAGGTCTTTTTTTTTTTAATTAGAGAAAAAAAAAGCAACCCAAAACAAAACCAACCCCCTCACCCCCCAAATAACCTCAACAGTTGAAGCTTCAATGGAATATAGTTAGATTAGGATATTTTCAGTGAGTTTTATTGAAGCACCTTTTCTGCAATTTAAAATAATTGCCAAATTATTTTTATAGTAACTGCTGAATGTATCATGCCCCGTTTGCAGGGTAAGCAAGTGTATGTCATATAATGATACTGATGTTCTTGGGCTTAATTTGAAAAAGCTATTAAAACACCTATCTCACTGAACTTCAGCATTTTAAATTATTTTTCTATGTATTGTTGAGCTATTAAAGCTTAATCCACTACATTTGTGATGGATGGCTAATCACTGCTCTTTACTAATTTCAAATGAAAACATTTCAATACCAACATTTACAGTAAAATAACTTAGTAATATTAATAAAGCATTAAATCAATGAGACTGTGAAGTATCCACTCATAATCAAGAGAATCATTATAAAATCTCTGACTACTTCGTTTCCAAATCTTTGCTTTTATATAATGCCCTACTTTAAGAATGGCTTCAGTTTTGTAACAGTACAGGCTGCTGCCATATGCAGCTTTCACTTACTAAACACTTAAAATACCTTTATTAAGCAAGCATGACACAGACTTGATTAGCCTATCCCTGGTAACCATTTCATTCAGATACATTTTAAAAAAAATGGTAAGAGTGGCAAGAAAAGCAATAACAGTTCTTCAAGTACTGAAGTAATTGCCTAATGCATAGTGTAATCTCTTGAAATGTAATTTGCTGGGCGTAATACAACATTGGCCTATAGGATGTAAGCAAATGGCTTATACAGGTACATCGTATCCATGGAAGTGAAACAAAGAAATGACTCATCCTTCTAAGCAGTGGGAGGTAATTTTGTTTATTTTGTGGCTCAACATGCTTTTCTTTCCCAAGAGGTGACTGAAAATGAGGTGAGATGAGCTTTCGTAATTAAAAGTCCCACCAGGCTCAAGGGAACAAAAAAATCAGTAATTCAAGGAAAAAATATTCTAATGCACCCTACTACTGTTCAGTTCTTCATTCTTTTACATTCAAATGTACAACTGTATAGTTCAAAGTTAAAAAATAATTAAATAACTAACTGAATTTTGAAATAATATTTTCCATTTAGGAAAAAGTATTAACTTTATCTTTACAATCATTGTAGCACAGCTGTTATGCAAATGCTGGTTTTAGGTTCCTATTTTTTCACTATATTACTCTTCTGCTCTGACTATAAAGGGCGTTATTTTCTGCTAGTATAACAGGGGGCAGGCTGCATACAGTTCTGCTCCTCAACACAGAAAGTCAGTGCATGGGTACAGCCATTCTCACTGTGTTAGTTTTGGAGTAAAGCCTTTAAAGGATGTTGAAGATGGCAGATTGTTAAACAATTCATAAGAACTCAAATATTTCTTCCTCCTTCAGATCCTGGTCAGAATTTCCTAGACTGAAATTAAAATTTTGAAGTGGGATGGGGAAAAATCAAGGAGTTTTACTGAGTCGCTTTTTAGAGTAAACTGACTGACTAGAGTGGAGCTTTTCCTGTCCCTTTTGCATTCTGTTTTTTGATTTTTTTTTTTCATGAAAGTAGCTTAACTGACTTTAGGTCGGCAGGTAAAGCACACATCTAAATTTAAAAATAAAACAAAAAGTAAAAGATAAGAAATAAGATTAATATAAGTACCACTGTAACTTTCTGAGGAAGAGCATGAAGGGCATTCTCTCAATGTATGAAACAGAAGGAGAAGAGACATTGCCACTGGAAATGTGATTATATACTGATTATGAAGCTGAATCATAAAAATAGGCTACATAGCCCAAATATATATAACCCAAATATAATTAATTCTGAACTGTCTTCTGAGTTTATTAAAGGAAGAGTATCCTGATGAGAAGCATTGGTAACCTTTTTGTCCATAGTCAAAATACCAGCCCTCACTGCTAAATTTCTTTCTCTTATTTTATTTCTAATTTTACAGAAAAAAAAGCAAAGAGTAGCAGTGTATAGATTGTCTTAATTGCTGAAGCCCCTGGTAATGACCTAGGTACAAATGCATGGTTTAAAATGCTGTCTTAGAAATGTATTAGAAAATTCCATTTAATGAAAGACAAGGACTCTTGCCTTAGTTCCTGAATTTTTAGTGAATTCAAAAATATTTGGAAATAAGTGTGTATAATATCTAACTTGGAAAGTGCAAAGTTAGCTAAAACTTCTGCAAAGCTAGTACCAGTTCCTTAAGAAATAAAGCTATAATCAGGATAGCTTTCTGTTTTGTATCCTTTCAGTTTTCTAATCTAGAGAAAGAAATACGTTTTAAGAAACAGTAAGCATAAAGTGTATTTATTGAATAGTCTAAGCAAGGCTGTTAAATATGAAATTAAAATATAACACATACACCCCTTCCAAGTGTTTGCAGAGCAAAGGAGTTAACGAGAGACTGCTTTTAACTGCCAAGATCAGTAACTTATTTGTCATGTTACATACAACTTTCTTTTCCATGTGATCAAAGCTTCCAAACTCGCGAAAGTCTGCCTGGTGTTTATGGTATTGATTTAATTTCCTGTCACGTTATATTTAGCAGATATCAAGTGCCACAGACTGTTGAGATAAAAATTTGCACCTGAAAGGAATACAAGCATTTAGCATTTCCTATTCAGTACAACATGGTGAAACATACCAGGGAAGGAAGGAGAATAGAACCTGATAATCAGCGCCTCACCTGGCCCTGTTTTTTAACTCATTCACATTTGCATTTAAAATATGTTGATAATTTGTGGAGGCTGTCCTGAAGGAAGAGGTGGAAACCAGTAGTCTGTACTTCTGTCTGCTCTAACAACAGGACTAGAAAGTTGGGTGCTTTCCCCTCTAAGCATTTAGTGCTCTTTTCTACAAATCTAAAGCAGCAATGATAGAAATTGCATATTACGGCAGAGTACTTAGAAAGTGTCTGCAGAAAGCACCATAGGAAACTGGTATTGCTAGGTATTGTTCAAGGAGAATTAAAGATGATAAATTCTGAAACTCTGGCAGGTTAAACATAAAAACACAAGGCAAGTCAAAAAGGCTTTGAAGAACAACTAGCAAAATGTGTCAATCTAATGACATGTTTTTTTTCTATGTTTCAAGGGCAGGATGTCAGTGAGCGTGTCCGTAAGGCTGACGGATAAAAGTAAAAAAGGAGTAGTGGAGCAGCCAGGGCCATTACAGAAAAACTGAAATCAGTCCTTATATCTTTATGCTCTTTGTTTTCACTTACAAGAAACCGAGGAAGCATTTAGGCTGAATCCTTTGTTTGAGTGTGAGTCTTCAAAAGACCCTTTTGGAAAAGAAACTGCACCAATGATAGCTGAATAAACTGAGAAAATGAACATTAGAAATTTTCTGTCTTCAGTGCCAAGTCAGTTTTAAAGCAATGACAGACAAGGTTTTAGGAAAGATCTAGGAAACTACCAGCCATAAGACTGATGTCATGCTGTATCAGGTAATGTAATAGAAGTAACATTTAAGGACAAAATTGGTGAATAAACAGGTAAATATGACCTAGTTAAGAACAGTCAACATGTTTGGATTTGTTTTAAAGAGAAATTGTACCCTAGAACCTATTGAAAGTCTTGGAAGAGTTAGCTGTTCTGTGGGTAAGGGATTGGTGAAATTTTTCTAAACTTTCAAAGGCTGCTGCTGAGTCCCATGAAACAGATTTTTGAGGAAAATGAGAAGCTAAGGGGTAGGAAACAGTAAAACAGTAAATGTTTATTGCAGCTGGAGAGCAGAAGTGAAATTCTACAACCTGGTAAGTTCTTTAATGCCCTGAAAATGAAATAATAATGAAATAAAAAATGAAATAATGATAATGAAAATGAAATAATGATAAACAGCTTATTGAAGCAAACAAGTTAGTTGAAGAACAACAGAAGAAAGAGCCTTATGACACTGTGGGACTGCATTATGAAATGTCATAATGAAATTTGGCATGTGTCTGCAATGGTGAACACTCATAGAAGGAAGATGAGAAAATCCTAACTCAGTTTACAGTGACAGACTAAGGAGCAGTATTTGGCGTTCATGCCTAATATTTTAATCGAAGTGTCAGTTCAGTGCTGAGTAATTACAAAACCCACAAATAAAGTATTAGGAATTATTAAGAAAATAAATGGGGGATTCTATAGCATCAAAGATACAGCATAGATGTTCATATCTTGATTACCAGCTGTAGTTTTGGTCTTCCTAACTCTTTTCAAAGAGATATAATAAAATTGGGAAAGATTAGAGAAGAATATTGAAGTTCTTAGTGTGAAAACCATCAAAGCTACATCTGTGCTGAAGAGTAATATATTAGCAAAGACACTTGTATGTTTGATCTGTTCTTGCCTTTGTACAGTTATTCATTTTAAATACTTCTGGAGAATGGGGACTTATGAAACCAAATAATACGGCTGTTGTCACATCTCTTATGGCAAAATTTGAAGTTCCATCCTCATTTTGACAGAATTATTGATTGGCTGTTATAGACCAATGATAAATAAAAAAAATAAACAAAAACAAACCAGCAGCAAACCAATTTTGGCTCATCTATCTTAGTGTAATTCAGTAGATGATTGATTTTACCTTGAAATGCCAACATACATTGATGCTTTTGCAGTAACATTTTTTTAGATATATACATAGTTTGAATTTTACTTTAAACATTTTCAAATTTTTAATCTTCATTTCTAACACTTATTCACTTCCTTTGAGATCGTCTCAAAAATACTACAATTTATAACTACAATTGGTTATACTATCCTTCTACATCCCATTTTCTTGTGTTGTGCAAAGAAGCCATAAAATCTATTGAATTCTATTCCCAGGGAGAACTTCGGAAATGAGAATTTTCACAGGCAAGGGCATATGGCTTTTTTGTCTCACATGTTTATTTCTGCTCTCTTGTAGACCCTGGAGTAGAAGTTCCCAGGATAGAGGTGTAATGTTTTGCTAGAACTTGGAATGAATGTTCCAGGAGATTTGCTCTTAACTGACACAACAATAAAGAAACTGAAAAGTGTGTCATGATACCTAAGACTTACTTTAACTTCATTTTCAAAGTTTTTGGTCTTGCTAGAGAAACAGAGCTTAACATTTTGTCTTGACAGCTGTGGAAATGCAATTAATATCAGGAAAAAAAACCCAAACTCAAATTGTCTTTCTCTGCAGAAAATCCTATGGAATAGGTTTGTCTAGTAGAAGAGGAATGCACAGGGTTAACTAAGGCAGGGCTAATGAAACAATTGTACCACTTGGCAATTTTCAATGCAAGTTGGTCAGTTAATGACCCAAAATAAATTTGTCAATTAACCTTTTTTCCAAAAAGTAAGGAATAAAACATAATAATCACTGTCAGGTTGGAAAGTTGCAGTTGCTACACTGGTTTAATGATTTGTTCTGAAATTGTACTTGACAGTTGAGGTGAGTAAATTTTGTTACATAAATCATTATGAGCATTTCAAACTCCCTCAGGCTGGTTAGAGAACTATAGATGAAAAGGTCTTATTCAGTGAAACATGAATTTGATCTTCAAAGAGTGGAGGTTTCTCCCAAAATTAATTTGCAAAATGAGGAACAAAAATATCTTTTAAAAGGTGGGAGTTTTATGAAGTTCTTCATTTTAGCATTAAGAAAATGGGAGGCTTCTTCTGCCATGTATTTTGCTTTAATCATTGCCTAAAATAATGTGCAGCTCCTTAGGCTACAATAAATTTAACCATGACAAGTGCAACATCCTACACCTGGGTCGGAGCAATCTCAGGCACAGCTACAGGTTGGGCAGAGAAGAGATTCAGTGCAGCTCTGTGGAGAAGGACTTGGGGGTGTTGGTCAATGAAAAAATGAACATGAGCTGGCTTCAGTGTACACTCGCAGCCCAGAAAGCCAACCGTATCCTGGGCTGCATCAAAAGGAGTGTGACCAGCAGATCAAGGGAGGTGATCCTGCCCCTCTACTCTGCTCTCGTGAGACCTCACTTGGAGTATTGTGTGCAGTTCTGGCATCCTCAATATAAAAAGGACATGGAACTGTTGGAACAAGTCCAGAGGAGGGCCATGAGGATGATCAGGGGATGGGAGCACCTCTCATATGAAGATAGGCTGAGAAAGTTGTGGCTGTTCAGCCTGGAGAAGAGAAGGCTGTGTGGAGACCTCATAGCAGCCTTCCAGTATCTCAAAGGGGCCTATAGGGATGCTGGGGAGGGACTCTTCATGAGGGACTGTGGTGAGAGGACAAGGGGTAACGGGTTCAAACTTAAACAGGGAAAGTTTAGATTGGATATGAGGAAGAAGTTCTTTACTGTAAGGGTGGTGAGGCACTGGAATGGATTGCCCAGGGAAGCTGTGAATGCTCCATCTGTGGCTGTGTTTAAGGCCAGGTTGGACATAGCCTTGGGTGGCATGGTTTAGTGGGAGGTGTCCCTTCCCCTGGCAGGGTGGTTGGAGCTTGATGATCTTAAGGTCCTTTCCAACTTTAACTATTCTATGATTCTATGATTCAAACAGAGATCTGAAATGAATGCTTAGATAAGAACGTAACCAATACAAGTGTCCATACCTAAAGAAGAGAGAGTCCTGTGCTCCCAGTCTTCCAGGATTTTCTGTGTATTTTGTAATGAAAATCAGCTGACTTCCAGTCTGCACTTTGTATTTATTTCATAATGTGTTTCTGCTTGTCACAACACTATCGCGCCTTGCCCTTTATTCTTCCTTTTTAAGATTTTAAAGTGCTTTATTCTTTGAAATTTTTAGTGTTTGCTTACTTGATGACAGAGTCCATTAATTGCATATTTTGGGTTGCAACAGCTTCATATCTTTGATTGGATGGATGTGAAATATCCTTATAATACAATCATCGACAGGCCGAAGACATATTTCATAGAATCATAGAATAGTTCAGGTTGGAAAGGACCTTAGGATTATCTAGTTCCAATCCCGCTGCCATGGGCAGGGACATCACACACTAAACCATGTCACCCAAGACTCTGTCCAACCTGGCCTTGAACACCGCCAGCGATGGAGCATTCACTACTTCCTTGGGCAACCCATTCCAGTGCCTCACCACCTGAACAGTAAAGAACTTCTTCCTTATATCCAATCTAAACTTCCCCTGTTTAAGCTTGAACCCGTTACCCCTTGTCCTATCACTACAGTCCCTCATGAAGAGTCCCTCCTCAACATCCTTATAAGCCCCCTTCAGATACTGGAAGGCTGCTATGAGGTCTCCACCTAGCCTTCTCTTCTCCAGGCTGAACAGCCACAACTTTCTCAGCCTGTCTTCATACGGGAGGTGTTCCCATCCTCTGATCATCTCCATGGACCTCCTCTGGGCTTGTTCCAACAGTTCCATGTCCTTTTTATATTGAGGACATCAGAAATGCATACAATACTCCAAGTGAGGTCTCACAAGAGCAGAGGAAAAGGGCAGGATCACCTCCCTTGACCTGCTGGTCACACTCCTTTTGATGCAGCCCAGGATACAGTTGGCTTTCTGGGCTGTGAGCGCACACTGTTGGCTCATGTTCATTTTCTCATCAGCCAACACCCCCAAGTCCTTCTCTGCAGGTCTGCTCTCAATCTCTTCTCTGCCCAAGCTGGAGCTGTGCCTGGGATTGCTCCTAACCAGGTGTAGGACATGGCATGGTTAAACTTCATCAGGTTGGCATCAGCCCACCTCACAAGCGTGTCAAGGTCCCTCTGGATGGCATTCCTTCTCTCCAGCATATCAACTGAACCATAGAGCTTGGCATCATCGGCAAACTTGCTGAGGACACACTCAATTCCACTGTCCATGTCACCGACAAAGATGTTGAACAAGACCGGTCCCGGCACCGATCCCTGACGGACACCACTCATTACTGGTCTCCAGCTGGACATTGAGCCATTGAGCACAACTCTTTGCGTGCGGCCATCCAGCCAGTTCTTTATCCACCGAGTGGTCCATCTATCAAACTATCATCTCTCTAATTTAGAGACAAGGATGTTGTGTGGGACAGTGTCGAATGCTTTGCACAAGTCCAGGTAGATGACATCAACTGCTCTACCCCTGTCCATCAGTTCCGTAGCCCCATCATAGAAGGCCACCAAACTGATCAGGCAGGATTTCCCCTTAGTGAAGCCCTGCTGGCTGTCACCAACCACTTTGTTGTTTTTCATTTGCCTTAGCATGCCTTCCAGGAGAATCTGCTCCAAGATTTTAACAGACACAGAGGCGAGACTGGCTGGTCTGTAGTTCAAATTTTTAGTGCAAATGTGTAGTTCAATATGTGTAGAAGAATATGAGTAGAAAGGTTAAAAAGCATCAGGGAGTCTGAGAAGAAGATAGACTGGTGGAATCAGGCTCTGGCATTACTGAGGCAGGAACAGGTAGGGCCAACAGAAAAATAACAAGACCCAAGGGGTCCTGAATCCTCCCCCTGGCAGACTGAAGGCAGTATATCAAGGGAAAGGAGTGAACGGACCCAAGTCCACACTTGGGCTGGCAGACAAAACCCCCGTGGCCCACTTCACTCTCTCAGGTGCCTCTGTACAACAGGTATGAGGCTCTGGATGTGAAAGGCCAGTCAGTGGATGAGGAAGATGAAGGTCCATCTACACCAGAGGTCGTGACAAGGTTAAAAAGGCTGGCTATGGGCTGTTCAGAAGGGGTAGGCAAGGAAGGAAGGGTGGAGGAAGTGGATATCCATTTGAAATGATCATGTGTGAAGAGTTGTCTCTGAAAATAGCCACAGGTAGGTTGAAAGCTTATAGGTAAGAATCAGACACTGAGGCAACAAAGGAATCTTGTGGTTACTGTCTACTACAGGATGCCCAATCAGTGGGAGACTTCTTACTCCAGCTACAGAAGTCATCATGCTAACAGGCTTTTGTCCTTGCTGGGGGACTTAAACCACCCTTCATTTCAGCTGGAAAAGTAGCACAGTAGCTGTAGGCAATCCAAGATATCCTGGAGTGCACTGAGAATAACTTATTAAGCCAGGTAATATCCCTACCAGGGGGTATACAGTATTACATCTGAGGATCACCCAATTCAAGTGAGCTAATGAGTGGTGTCAAGATTGGAAGCTGCAGTGATCATGCATTTGTGGAGTTCACAGGTCTGAGGAAGGTGGGACAGGCAAAGAATACAATCAGGACCCTGAACTTTCAGAAAGCCAACTTCCAGCTCTTTAAGGAGTTAGTCAATACGACCTTTGGAAAACTGTCCTCCTGGCTGGCAGGTCTTTAAGGAGGCTTAAAGCACAAGAGGTCACACTCCCCAGGTGTAGGAAATCAGGTAAGGAAGGCAAGAGAGCAGCATGAGTCAATCAAGACTTACTGGTCAAAAACTAAAGCAAGAAGGAAATACACAGGCAGGGACAGGTATCCTGGGAAGAGTATAGGGATGCTTCCTTTCCTATAGATGCAATATCACATTCTCTGAATGTTGTCATTTGTTGGTTACTTACAGAAAATAGTCCAAGCAGTAATGTTCTTTCTCCCCTTTCACAATTGCAGAATGAATTAGAAAAAGAATACTCAAGCAAATCTAGTGCTTGCTATTCTTTTAATCTGCATGAAGTGATAATCACCACTCTAATAGATCTTAGTATCTTTATGATGTAAGTGGACATCACTAGTGTGTGATAATTCATGGCATGTAATGTGAAAAGTATTTTCACAAGTGAACTTGCTAGTGTGCTTGTGTAAGACAGCTCTGTAGATTCCAATTTCTGAAAATTGAGCCATTCTGCATTTTAATAATTGGTTTAATTTATTTCCAACAGTATTAGCAAAGAAATGCAAGTTAAAATGTATTTAAGAGAATTTCTCAGAGTTTTCAAATCTACTTCTTATAAGGCATGTAGCAACTCTGTTAATCCAAGTGGTAGATTTTAGTTCACCATTCTTTCTCTCAGAGTACATTCTACTGTATTTTTTAAAAAATATATTTTAAAACTTAACGTATGGGAGAATAGCCAAGTTATTGCTTAAGCACAGAAAGAGGTGAGGTGAACAGGGCAGTTCAAGGGATTTGCATCTTTGATTCTTTCTGGAAAGTTAAACATGGTTCCACGCAGGCAGTAATGTCACGTACTGCCCTGACTATTCCATATTTCCCTGTTGCACTCAGAGAGCTTACACTTCCTGCAACAGAGAAGAATATACATTGATAAATGTGTGTCATAATGATGTGGAGCATCTGAAATACTGCAATTGCAGTAGCTCATCAAAAATTTCCTAGTTGTGAAGATAAAATTTCTCATGCCCCTGCCCTGTTGCAAAGAAGATCATTATTCAGACTGCAAGTATAGAATATTTATTCAGGATTTAACTTGTCAGTTAATGAGGCACCCATTTCGGAGCATAAGTTGGCTAAGCATCTGTGGGATATGATGCACAAGACTGGCACAAACTGTATTAAAATAGTCTGCTAAGCTCTGCTGATTCTGTAAGTGAAGTGAGAGTATTGTGTGTAGCCAGAGTGGAAAACATAGTTTTAATACCTGTGGTTACAGCTCAAAAGACACAATAATTATGTGTAATAAATAGCAGAACTAGTCAGTCTTCATCATATTTGAATCCTGGGATAAAGTTCTTGCACATTCAGGAATGTTTCAGAAGTAGGATTTCTGGAGATGATCATTCTTTGCAAAGGGAATAAAGTTGTGAGAAGTAAACTCATGACAATATTAAAAGTAATTTGAAATTAAGACTTGAAGTTGAAGGAATTTTGCTAAAAATGGTGTGAAATTATAGAGGAAGCTGCGGCTGTGTAAGTGAGGCTGGCTGTGTTTCACAGGGAGATGGCTAGGGTAATTGAGAGGGAGTTGGAATACAAGGATGTGGGGGAAGCCAAAACCACCAGAAACTTAGGCAGAAGCTTGTTGCCAAAGGACTTAATATGCTGTTGTATCTGATGTAGGAACAGGAGAATTAAATTACTGTTAGAGCCTGTAACTGAAAAATATGGGGGACTGCCTGGTTGGGGAGCAGCTCTGTTGAGAAGAATCTGGGAAGATGCCAGCTGAGCCTGAGCCACCAAATGTGCACAGGTGCGGTGATGGTATGTTTCCCTTGTTCTTGTGCTGTCACTCTCATGGCCATGCTCCTGCAAATCCTGATGGTGTTCTTACGGGGGATTCTCATGGGAATGGATCAGAGAATCACAGAATAGTTAGCGTGGGAAAGAACCTTAAGATCATCGAGTTCCAACCCCCCTGCCCTCTTGTCCATCACTGCGCAGATTCCAAGTACTTCTGCAGAGTTTGCCCCACCCTTAGAACTGTGGCTTCTCAGTGCAGTGGTGGTTTTATGACAGCATAGCTTCAGCTTGCAGAGTACGTAGGCACTATTTCAAGAAAATTACTGGGAAAACAGGTCAATATTGCTTTCAAAGAAAGACCAGTGATGGCAACTTCTTAATTGCATGTGTGAGGAAAAATGGTTGATTGGTTTTGTTGTTTGTTTTGTGGGTTTGGGTTGGTTTGGGTTTGTTTTTTTTTTTTAATCTGTACCATAGTTCAAAGGCATTTAATAAACTTTATGCTTCAAGGTAGCACTTGCAAACACATTTTTCAAAAAACAAGTGAGTGTACTTTTTTGTGGGCTCAGGGCAGCTAATTAAACACAAAGCACTGCTGAGTCATTTAGAATAAACACTGCGCCTAATGTTTGTTTTTATCTTCTGAAATACCATAACAAATCCTAGGAGAGCAGAATGACACAGGTTGACTTAAAAATTATGGAAATTAGGAGGAATTAGTGCATTTGGTGCTAGTTTGATTTGGTCAGCTGAGACAGATTTAAGATAAGGCCTCTGTTTTTTCTGCTGGAAAATGGTGAATGCCTCATTAACCTTTCTAATGTCACACATAGCTTCCTAGCCCATTCTTGTACTATTCTTCCATCCTTCCTGCTCTATTTAGTAAGAAAGCAGTTGTCCTTCTCTGTTATTTTTCCATTTCTACACTGCCAATTTATGACAAGAAGACCAACCACTCCATATTCATAGAATGTGGGCATCACCACTACATGAGCCTAATGTCTTCTCTGTTTCCTTGTCTCTATGTTCTTAGTGTCTAACATCACTTCACCTTCATCTACATTGACTTCCAGTCATCATTTTATTGCTCTCTAAGTTAATATTGCAAAACCCTTCTACATTAATTCCAGTTCACTTGGTGTAACATGCACCAGCTCAGAAACTTAAGCTGTCATGACCTTCTAGAACTGAAGGGGGAAATGTAGCTCTGTGGTTTGAGGGAGTTATTTCAGCTTTTAACTGGAAGGTTGAAAAGTCACAGTGGACATCCAATCTTAAGAACTGAATAAAGTGGAAGTGCATGTTTATTTTTTTGTCAGCATGACTTTTACTGCACTGTATACATTCACTCTAGGAGTAAATTTAGAACTTGTTTTGTGCTGTTTATGATCAAATTTCTCCTTAACCATTGTTCCTAATATAAATCTAAGTAAACTGTATATGTGCACATGTGTACACAAATGATCTTTTTTTGTTCTTGTCTCCAGAAGGATAGTATATAATTCATGGAGGTGGCAGCTACAGTGCCACTGGCACTCCCCTTCTTAAAAGAAAAACAAAATTCCTGCCAAGTACATCAAGAAATTTCGTGACCCCTTTCTTCAGGAAGGGATCTGGCAGATAGTGTCCACCTTCAGCAGCAGTATATCAAAAGTACCTGTATATTCTAATTATCCTACCAATTATCTCTTGAAAAACTTTTGTGAACATATTTTGGTGCCTGACCTCACATGAGCTTCATGGAATGAACCCTGTGTAAACACAGACCTTTGACTGTTCAATGACTAGCTCCAGTAAAACATTTAATACCAGTAAAGAAATACCATTCACTGCATAAATACCTTAGAATAACAACCTATTTAAGATGCAAGAAGCACAAGGGGGAAAATTTCCTAAATGTGATAAGGGAGAGCCAGGAATCGACGATTAGAGAGAAATTGAAAAAAAAGAACAAAAATCTGATATATCATTAGAAGAAAGACAGGAAAGGCAAAATTTGATCAATAGGAATGTTAGTAAAAGAGATGAGCAGTCAATCACAGTAAAGAGTAGACAGAGGTATAAGCAAGGTACATAGCTTTCATGTTTTTTGTGATGCTTGGTGTATAGACAGTTTTATACCCTCTTGTGACAATAAAATGTGTTTCCTTCTTTGTTTTAGGAGAGGAAGGCACTCTCAGAATGTGGTGGTTATTAATAAATGTGTTGGTCGTTACATTTTAGACTTCTTAATGCACACTGTAGCTTTAAATAATCCCACAAACACCCTTCTAAAAAATCTCTATAGTAGCTTCTGTTATTTGGAAATTCTGAAAATATAGTGACTGGAAACTTGTACCCATCAAAGGCTTTCTGTTTGAATAATGTGATTGTGATAGCTGCTTCTATGAGAAATAGCATAATGTTCAGAATATAGATTTTGTGATTGTTTGTTCTTACATTCTACTGGTATCTGAACAGCTGCAGTTTCTCCATTCTATCACAGATGCAAAATCATTTCAGGGAGCCACAGAAAGCAGCCTGATGG
Organism: Ara ararauna; assembly: GCA_028858755.1. Lineage (NCBI taxonomy): Eukaryota > Metazoa > Chordata > Aves > Psittaciformes > Psittacidae > Ara > Ara ararauna. The sequence goes on along the minus strand of CM054379.1, from coordinate 42,486,524 downwards.
CTGTGTCAGCCTTTTCTGATTGTGTCAGCCAGATTCTTGGGGTGGGAGATAGGTAATGGAACAAAACTGCATCTACAACAAGCTACATGTAAAGATGCCACAGAAACTAGTGCTTCCAAATTTGAATCTGCAGTAAGGGCAAAGAAAGGATGCTACAAAGTAGCAAGAATAAAAACATTATAAATCCAGTTTAGAACCAGAGTGCTTATTTTAAGGGAGATGGTTGGCAAACTGGAATTTCTTCAAATAGGTGCTCCTGGTAAAAGCCCCACCAGTAGAGCCAAATATAGCTAGCTGCTTCTATCCTCACAAGGGCCTTAAAGTTCTCTTTTGTTTTATTATATCATTTGAAACTATCAAGGAGGGAGTAATCAAATAGTTCTTAAGTATCTAATCTCTGTGGATTGCATTGAAGAGTTTTAAAATCAGCACCTTTTCTGTCAGTTACTACAAATTCTATTTTGAGTTTGTGTTACAAAGAACTATCTTTCTCTACAGATTAAACCACTGATGTTTTAATCTATTAAAAATACCACAGTTATTGGTAACAGTGTTGAATGTAAAAATGAGTCAAAATGGTTTTCCAGTGTTCAGATTCAGACCACTCTTCATGATTTAGAAAATATGAGACAGCAGATGAACTTTGCACTGATTCTCCTCAATGACAACCAATTCTTCAGCTAGTTGACTTGGGGCATTCATGAAGCATTTGCCTACAAAGAAATTTGGGGTTCTTAGCCAGGAACCAAAAAAGTAAATGTTAAGGAGTACCATGTCAAATAGTTCATTAAATCCTTTTGTGAATCTCATCTTTGAGAGAACCTAGAAGGTTAATAAGCAACAAAATCAGTTCTAAAGAATACTTCTGTACAACCCTGAGAAGCTTGTAAGGCTATACAAAACGTGTATCTTGATGCATATCAAAACCTAACCATAAAGTCTTGAATCCCCTTCAGTCAGCAGCAGCTACCTGTACTTGGAACAGGACCAGAGGACCAGAGGAAATCCTCATAAGACTAACTGTATGAGCTCCAGAGGTCTGTATCTGTATATGCTTGCCAAGAATCTCCAGCAAAATGACTGCAGCCTGATGGAATAGAAAATTATGCTGGTTTAGATGCTTCTATACTGTTTTGGCAAATGAGATAAATACTCAATTATTTGTAAAACAGAATAGCTGCCTCTCTTTCCCTTACTGAAGAATTAACTGCTGGCCTCATCAAAATGACATGAAAATTTACAGCAGTTTTAGGTTTGATATTTCATGGTACTGAGATTGTATTACCTTGCATCCATTGCTCTTGGGTTCGTATGCTGTCATCTTAGTCACTAGCGCTGAATCTGGAGGGATTTAATAGCCTATGGCTATGGACATGATACTGTGATCTCTGTGTTCTAACTCTAATATCTCTAACTTGTCTTTGAGTAATTTGAAGTCTCATTACCAGATACATTGAAATCAAGGCAGTAGTATCCCAAATCTGGCAGGATTTAACTAAGTTAATGCAGAAATAAGTGGTTGTCTCTTTCAACATAGCATTCATTTCTAAATATTAACATCTTTGGTTTCACATGTTATCTTTCTGATATTCATACACACAAACTTTCTTTCTTGTAAGATGATTGGAAAACTTGCATTGGAAAAATTTAAATACACAGTGTATTTTCAGAAGGGAGAAAACGGACTGAAATAAGACGTATTAAGTAGTTGTGAAGACAAAATCTTAATAGAAACTGTGGCACAAATTAAAGGATAGAAAAAAAAATTTTATCCTTCAATGAAACTCATAGTAATGTTAATAAGTCAAAAACATAAACATAGGAATGTTATTGCCTAAATACAGAAGAAAAAACTTTCATTAATGAGAATAAATCATACTGGAAAGTTAGGCTGGGACAAGAAAGGTCTCTGCATGTATTGGAAGCCTTTCTTTACCTATTTTGTCACCCAAATCTTAGGAAAATTTCAGCATCATCAGAGATGAACATACAGAAATATCCAAGGACACTTTTAATCTAGGTGCATTTTTTTAAACCTTCTATTCCATTTTCTCTGTAAATAGTGCCTATTCATAATCATTACTCAATTGTTCTCTTCATTTTGCATGCAAATTTTCTTAACTGTGGAGAAATCCTTATAAATAAGATTTGGGCATTCCCCAGCAATTACCCTTCACCATCATGGTGCCTACCTGCAGATGCTGTGTTTCGCTAGTGTGAGAGCTGGTATGGGAGTGGTCAATCTTCCAATGATCAAAGGTAACTAGAAGAGCTCATTGACATCAGGAAAAGCTGTAGAGACAATTCCTGATCCTGAAAACTTGACAAGTGTTATATGAAAACCAGAGATTCATTGCTGCTATCTCTTGACTTTACAGAAGTTTGGTCCTCATTGTAGTCCTTATTGATACTATTGCCATTGAGTTATAACCTGTGGTATAAAGGGGGAGTTTCAAATCTTGAACAATAAAAATGTTAGTAAAAACTTTAATTAAAAAAGCCCAATTTAGTATTACATATTAGCCTTTCTACAGTCATGCTAGAGATAAAATGTTTTGATGGGTTTTCAGTACCACTCAGCAATGCATGATCTGGTTTCCAGCTAAACAAATTGAAGTTCCCAGTTACAGCTGGTTCTAGCCAGAGGAGGTTATGCAGGTCTCACTGCTAATCTGCAAAGGTAGCTAAGACCCACAGCACAAGCTGTGCTTGAGCTCAGATCAAATGGCCTGCTCATCCATCCACAAATTGCATATCCATCCTTCAATAACAAAACTGATTACATGTTCTCTGAATATTGTTTCAGTGTAATCTCCATTCCTGAACCTCCAGCTGTGTTGTTTGTTAAAATGTGTGTGTGTGATAGCAAAGAATATTCTACAAATAGGAGAAGAAGTCCTTATTTCTTTCAGGGATTCTTAGACAGTTGCTTTAAAATATGCCTACTATGGTACATATTGCAAAAGCTATTTCACATTATAAGAGAAAAAGTGAAAATTGAAATGTTAAACTCTAATTTCTTCAGAAAAGTTGAAAGTTGAAAAATACAAGAGCTGTCAAATTTTATTAATCCTCTATGGTTCCATAAGAAAAACATCAAATAATTACAAATGAAATCTAAGAATAAAGTACATTCAAGAGAAATCAGGAAGATCTATAAAAAGTATAACTTTGAAAGTCTTTATCATTAGTAATTTATCAAATAGTCATTTTACAGCGTGCTAATTAATTTTCCATACTCTGAGTACATTTGTATTTGCTTTTGAAATCCAGCCCATTATTGTTAAATCATTGCTGCTATTCAAATCTCTCCAGGATCTTAGCACTCTTAAAAGTTATACTAGTTTGCTAAAAGTATACTCTCCTCCAACTCTCACTGAAATTGTAGTCAATTCATAAGTAGTTGAAGGATGTTTTTTGTTTCCTATTGTTCAATTGATTTGCTTGCTATAGTTTTGTCTTTTTGTTTTTAATTTGGAGATGTCAAGAAAGCATATTAAAATAGAGTACTATTAGACAGAACATCCTGCTCTCCCTGCAGTCTGCATGAGGAACCCTTCCCTTCAGACTCCTGGGGAAGATAGATACTGTGTCTTCAGGTATTCACTAGTGGTTTCAAGCTTGACTGGGAATACCAGAAAGATAGCCAGAGCAGAATTTTAATTCTGCCTTTCTCCTTAAAGATAAATGAGCTGATTTAATCTAAAAAAAAAAAAAGGAAAACCAAACAAAAAATCCTTGGAAAAAGTACTTGCTTGTTTTGGGGCTTTTTGTTTTGTTTTTTGGCTTTTGGTTTTTAATACACTGCTGTCACTTGTATTTTTTGGATTTATGCCATGTCAAGAAGTAGTTATTTATAGTAGTATGTGCATCAAAATGGAGGCTGAGTTTCTTGACAAAAGTGATTGACTTCATTGTATTTGTCTTAATTGTGATCCAATAATGGTCATTCTAAGTCCCAAAGAGTCAGTGACAAAAACTTGCTCCATTTTGGAGAAGAGAAAAAAAGGAAGACTTGGGGGACTACAGTCTTCCATTCAGATGATTTTTAAGATGATTTTGGTCCCTTTGAACCCAAACCATTCTATGATCAAGTCTGAACTCTCAGACATTTTAGAAAGGCATAAGTATTTTACTTCCTTTGAAGAACCATTCTTATGTCTAATGTGTTGAAAAGCCTTTCAGAAAGGTGTTGTCCTTTACCCATGATGCTTCTACTGAGAGGTTACTTGTACGTGACTTAGACAGCATAGCTCTCAAAAGCATGAGAATGTTTACAATACCTAAGTAGTCTTCAGGACTGCTTTCCTCATGTTTTCCTCTTTTCAGCTCTTTGTGGAGGAGAATCTGTGTTGTAGGGAACTGGTGGAGTTTTTTTTCTATTTGTTGCTTTTGTAGTAGATCGTTAATGAATTGACATAGATCTGAACTGTGTATGTAGTAATTTTTAATTAGGTCAGGAAAAAATTGTAAACTCTACTGGAAAAATAACTGAAATGGAAAAATTGTTTGATATTCACATTTATGGGGAGATATATTTAAGCTGAAGGTTTGTCTTCTGGTTATTTTGTTCAACCTGGAAGTTTAAATGTACCTAGTAACTTTATCCCTGTACTAGTATGATTTAAGGTATATATATGTAAGTTCCTGTCATGGATTCAGCAGTAGCAGTCATTTTTCTCCTTCTTGGTAGCTGGTGCAGTGCTCTGTTTTTGACTTTCAGCCTGGGAACAGCGCTGATAACAACAGTGTTTTCAGTTACTACTTGGTAATGTTTTGGTCTGACCAAGGACTTTCTGAGTTTCATGCTCTGCCAGGGAGGAGGAGAAACAGGGAGGAAGGAGGGACAGGACACCTGACCCAAGCTGACCAAAGAGGCATTCCATGCACAGCACGTCATGCCCAGGATGTAAAAAAGGAGGTCAGAGACCCGGAAGGGTGGGGGTGCACTGCTTGGTCGGGCTGGGTATAGGTGGTGGGCAATTGTATTCTTTCCTTGTATTTGCCTTGTCATTATTATTATTGGTGGTAGCAGTAGTGGTCTTATGTTATACTTTACTTACTAAACTGTTCTTATCTCAATCCACGAAAGTTACATTCTTTCGATTCTCTTTCCCATCCACCCGGGAGCGGGGGGAAGAAAGATGGGGGAGTGAGTGAGCAAAACTGGGTGAGTTATAGAGGCTTAAACCATGACAGTTCCTTAGTTTGGATATAATAAGCAAATTTGTACTGTGAAACAGTGATCTCACTTGATTATATGGTTTTAATTTTATAAGCAAAAATAATAAGTTAGTAAGTTAAAATAGTCTTTGGACTTCTTATGGATCTGCAAAGATCTTTAGAATAGTACTGTCAAGAAATAGTACTGTGAAACACGCATGATAAGCAGGAAAAATTTAAAAATAATTCACATATTAACATTAAATTATCTCTTAAAATTTTCTAAGTTTTCATTCTCATTAAGAGTTCTTTGAAAATGTCACAAATTGGTGCTAAGGCAGAGATAGCAAAACCAATATATGATTGATTTTCCAATGAACCTAGGGATAGCAGAAAGATTTCTTCAAGGATGCATAGCAGTTTCTGCCAGAGAATTCCGAGATAGAGAACAAATGATACTTAATTACTATTTGCCCTAGAAAGTTTGTCTTTGACACTCTTTACCATCGTGTTATTAATATTTTCAACTAACTTGCTTCTTATTCCAGACATATAATGCTATTTTTCTTACATACAATACTATTTTTCTTACATACAATACTATTTTTCTTGCTTGTTTTCTTATTTTCTTTTTTCCTGTCACTGGTCTCATTTTCTTTTTATATTATTGGCAAAAAAATTGTCTATAGTTCTTATGCAGCAATCTTTAGTTTTCTCACACCTCATTTTTCTCCTAACTTTGCTTTTTGGTTTCCTTCTTTCTTTTTTTATGTTCAGCAATATCTACAGTTACATTAAATCATAAAATGGCATTTAGAATTCCCTACATCTGTTGTTGAGTTTTCTTTTTCTATACTAGGCTTTTTTTATCATCACACTTCTATTATCATTAAAATACTATGACAATTAAAATATATCACGTGTTGTAACCCTCCTGCGTGAATAATTTCCTGTACCTTATAACTCTTTCTCGGAAGGCTGTCCTTTTGCTCTCTAGTCTGCTACTGATGAGTAACAATATCTTTGACTCATCTTTGACCACTACTTGGGGCAAAGGACAAACAACAGAGGGAAAAATATAAATCCCTTAATTTCCCTCAATAAGTAGTTCAGTCCTGAAATGACTATATTTAAAAAAGTCATTTCACTTGCCTTTATTTTTACTTTTTTATATGCTTCTACATACTTTACTGACATATTTTTACCGGATTTTCCTTTGATGTTTTCTAAACAACATTAATCTGAAATTGAATTAGAATATATTTTATTTGCATATAGTCATCAGAACACAGTTTCATTTGCGTCCTTTTTCAAACTGATTTCTCTTCAAATTACACCCTCAGATCCTACCACACTAAAGATAATAGAATTGTAAAGATGTAATTTAAAGTCTATTTTGGGAATAGTCAGCTTCCATAGAAGTAGCCCAAGGTAACACTTCACCTTCAGAAACTTTATTACTAGTGATTTTGTTCTTTTCCTTGATTAGGTATCAAATTGACTTTCAGATCCTGACCTCTTTCTTTCTACTGAGGAAATAATTTTCTTACAAACATTTGAACAATCATGCACCACCAGGCACAGAATTTGCAAGATTATTTTGCCATCTGGTTTTAGAGTACACCTATTCAGTCAGGAGTAAAATAATCATGTATGCTATGCAATAAGAAGGACAAAAATTAGTGTGGCCCGTGTTTTTCAATGTTCTGCAAAGCTGGGGTGGTAAAAACACTTGGAAACACAAAATGAAGTAGATGTCAGTGGACCTTGTGTATTGCTTCTCTACCCGCTCAGACTGGTATTCTAGCAAGAAATTTGAAATACCATAGTACTTAATTCCACTTACAGGTCTCAGCTGACCACAGACTGCTGCCAGAGAACTTGTATATATGTTATAAAATTTCCGTGAAGTTCTAAAGAACTATCAGGATTTTGTCTCCATGTTTTATGTACAGCTGAGCATGTTTTGAGGATGAGCAAAGGACTGGAATAGATGTAACCAACATCTTATTATGCCAGCCACCCTCCTCCAATGAGTCAGGCCAGAATTATTCTAAGGGCCTGGCTGCTGAGGTGGCAGGTATTGCAAAGCTCTTTTGATTTTAATGTTGCCATGGGAGGAGGAGAGATAACCAAAGGGGAAGTTTGCGGTTTCCCTCTAACTGCTTCCTGGAGTAATCTAGACCAAATTCCCATTTTATGATTAAGAGGAGGGTCTTTTGTGTGTGTAGAAGTAAAAGATGGTGAGACTGAAAGACACTGCAAGACTAGAAATGTTGTATTGTTCCTGGGATGGAGTTGCTGGCCCTTGTCATGTGAACTGCAATCACTAGCTGACCATTGGCTACCTATGCAGAGAACTTCAGTTCTACCTTTGTAAGGTGAAGGATTGTGCATGCTTAGTTGTTGCCCTGTTATTCAGTGGCAACAACTGTTTGGGGAGGGAGATGTCTATAGTTAAATAGTATTTTTACGTATAGAGTCAGTAAATGAAAGTTCTAGTCCCAATCTTCCTGTGAAATGATTAAATAATGCTGTTAGCATTGAGTAGATGTCAAGAAAAGGGCCTGTAAAGTTCTCATTTAGATTCTGATCATCCAGTGGAAAACACAGGTTTTTACATTCTCACAAACTAGAAGAGTCCCAAGTACAAGTTTTCGATGACAATTTTTAATCTTAATAGTCTTTTTATCCTGGAAAAAGAAGACACATAGGTCTGCTCCTTGCTAAGCAATTTCTTGTTTCTAGTGGGAATTTACTGATATCTAAGGTATTTCTAGTGTGACTTTGACCTTTGTAGTTTTATTTTTCTTGTAATAACTACTGAACATGGTTTGTGTGTGCTGCTAAACTTCATCTGTAGCTGTCTTTAAACACAAAAGGGGGAGAGTGTTGTTTGGTTGGTTGGGTGTTTGGTTGCGTTTTTTTCATAAATTGCCTCAACCCTAAAATGTTGAAGTACTAGGGGAGAGATAGTAGCAAGTTTAACTTTTCCCTTGGTATAGTTCACACTATTTTTATTATTGTAATTGAATAACATTCATATCTCAGTTCACTTTGCATTGGAAGTGAGGAACTTGAGGTAAAATACACATTCTGCTAAAGGAACACACAGAGGCATACAAGAATGATGACCTTTGCTGTGACCTCTAATGTTACTTGCTTTTAAGGAAGGTCTGGGAATTTTTCATGCACAGTCTAGAAAATATTTCACTAAAGTAAAAGTCAGCTACAGTATTTGGCTCCCGCATGACCTTGGATAAAATACTACTTCGTCCTTTGTGGCCATGCGGGTTTAGTAGATGGTCCCCTGAAAAGCACTGCAGAGCTGCAACTGCTACTTGCTTTGCCTCAGTAGTCTCACTGTAATGAGTGTTTAATGCAGATACTGCAAGTAACTGAGTTTTTGAAATAAAGAATAAAACAGTTAAAATTGCATTAAAATAATATTTAGAATTCATTCTTTATTTATTTAAAATTGAAAGCATCTGTTGCACCTAGACATTTCTTGTTAAATAGAAAATTCAAATATGTGCTATATTGCCTGGTATAATAGGATTTACTAGGCCAAGAAAAGACTTGGCTGAAATTTCTTGATCTGTTTCTAAAACATAGATATAAAATAGTTCTTAATAATAATACAAAAAGCCAAAACCAGTCAAAAATAAGAAAAAAAGGTCAGGGAATTATTTGATTTTATTAGATTGAGTTTACCTCTTGGCTAATTTCACTTAAGTTCTGAAAATCTGATGCTTAACAGTTTTTTCAAACAGTTTTACACATTCTCATCAGCTGTATCATCTTCTCATTTGTGTTCATATAATGAATACTATTAGACCATTATTCACACTGGTGTGTCCAGGCAGTTCAATAAATTCCTGTTGTGATAAAACACAAAGAGGCCACATAGATGGCAAGCGATTATGTTATGTCAAGAAGTGTTCCCTCTAGAGCAGGTACCATATTACAGGGCTGTAGCTTTTTTTGTTTGTGACACAGGCATCTGTCTTGTGACATCAATTCTAGATTAACTGCAATGCAACATCCTTCATTATGCTGCATCTAATTTAGCAGAGTCCCAGCTTTAATATTCCCAGCGGTGTAATGCCTGCACAGAGTTTAATTCCTGATAGCTTTCCCTGAATGTGAACAAGAGACAAATGCCTGGTGAGCAGCTGTATATCATTTAGTCATCTCCCTGCAGAAAGCAGTCATTTGAGCTAGATTAAAAATTAGAGAAGTCACAGACTTGGGCACTTACAGAATTTCCCCTTTGCCCATACTGGAGAAGAATAATGAGTTTCAGTGCAAATTGTAAGGGCTAAAAATATTGTTTTGTGCAACGAAAATTGTGCTGTTATATATCACCTCCCCCTTCCTCTGACACATTCAATCAGCTTGTCAGCTTTCACTGGTAGATAATTTGATGAAAGCTTTGCACTGAGTAAGGCTTTTTGCTCAGTTGTATACAGCAAAAAATACTGCTTGTGTCAGGACCAATTAATAATGCTGAGAGTGTTTTCATACATGTGAACAGTTAGTAAAAATCTTTTTTCCATGAAACAGCAGGATCCATAAGAATAATGTTAGAAACAGGTACTAATGGCATACTTTGTGACTGGTCTAAAGATGTTACAGTAGCCAGCTGATAAATTTGATGGTAGCTGACAAATTTCATACATTTTAGGATGCCTGTAGACTCTCAGCAGTGTATTTTTAAAGCTTAATTTCTTGTGCTTACCTTTAACCGTCCTTAAAAGCTGCAAAATTACATATGAGTGTTAGTCCATGCTAACATTTCTCTCTCCTTCTAGCCTTCAGGAAAAAGCAGGTGGCTGGCACTTGAGACATTTGATATTCAGAAGCTTTCTATATGTTGTCTTTTTCTTTTTTTTCCTCTTGAGACTATAAATGCCTAGGATTTTCATAATATTTACAATACAAAGTACATATTTTTAAAAGGCATGGGAAAAATATCTGATAAGGAGAATATGAAATGCATAGCAATATTTCTTCATAATAATAACATCTTGATTGCAGAAGAGTTGCTTATGAGGCTGTTATTATTGGCCACCCACAGGATTTTCCTATCTTTTGCTCACTGGAAAATGATATGCCAAGAGCTGGGGAATGCAAATACAGCTACAGAGTCCACTGTAATGACATGATCTGAGCAGCTGACAATCAAAGTAATTGAAAAAGTTAATGTCAGACGATTATTTTAACAAAAGTGTTTGTTGTTTTAGCTGCTTCCGTTCTCTCAAACCCTCTTTCATTTTAGATACCAGTATTTGCTTATAAGTTGTAGAAAGCTTCTTTGTTGCTGTGCTAAATAATTTAATACTGCTAACCACCTTTTGTCATTCAAGTATTTATAAATCTGCTTTACCCCTCAAGAGTTTAGCCTACATGTAATATCTGTCAGGTAAAAATCCCTCTTCTGAGCACATTTGCTTTATTTTTAATTTTGTGCTATCAGTAATGCATCAGACCTACCACAGGAACAGTTAATTATTTCTTGGTTACTTTATAGCTCAGAGCTGTAACATTTTTCTCTCTTATGCTGCTGCTGCTGAACCCATGACAGGGGAGAAAATTAAAAAGACAGATACAATAAATTTTTTGTGTTGGTCAGCTGTGTTTTCTAGCTGTCTAGTATGGGCACAGGTTGTAATCATAGCTAATTCAGATTTCTCATGATCCCTGAACCGTAATCAGAAGATTCATTAATACGATGCAGTAAAATTCCACTTTATTTTTAGTTCTTTTCACTAACTCCTGATTAATATGCACTACTGCTAGGCTTGCCTTTAAGTAGTATTTATGGATTAGCTGCATATTTTTAATGTTTGCACTCATTTAGTTCTGGCCTAAAAACTTGCTACTAACACATGTATTTCTACTTTTACTGATTTTTTCATGCCTATTCAATCTTTAAATTGGGGAAATGGTACTCATGCTATTTATTTTCCTTTTTACATGTACAACCTTTATAAAAACTACAGAAGAAAAAGTTTGGGTTTAGATTTTTTTAAAATAAAAAAGAATTATATGTCTCAATAATTAATAAGTGTTTTCCTAGAGATTTTTACAACCTACAGAGAAATTAATTTTCCATAAAGATGTATTTAACAACCAGAAAGTGCAGCCTGTTCCACAGGTATTGCTCAGGTAAATTCATGTTGCCTGAAAGTATACTAATTTTTTTTTATTTGCTTCATTTGAAAAAATATCTGGTTTGAGTCTTAAGGGTTGTATTGGTGGCTGGGGTAGGGACATCATTGAATTCATTCTTAGATGTGTCATGTTTCTTAGGGAAAAGAGGAGTAAATGAATGGATCTATGTACAAATGATGATATCTGAGTACTGTCAAGTGAAACCCTAAAGTGTAGGAGGCAATAATTCAGCTGCCTTACTAAGGCTCTCAGAAAAGACCATATCAATGACTTTTCAGTGAAAACATCATTTCCATCTTGTTTCTGGTTTCAGTCCCTGCTTCTGATGTGTTGACTTCATAAAAGTCATTTCAGCGTATCTTTATTTCCTCATCTCTACAATGGGTGATTAATAGATTAGATGTCAGCGAAGAGCTTTGAGATCCAGTATTACGACTATACAAGAACTTGTTATTGCATTTCTCCTTATCAAAGAAAAGTGTTTTGTAAGGAAACCACTATCTATGAAAATCCTTTTTGAATTCTTGCACTGCAGTTGATCAGTCTGTGACTCTTCTTGTAAGTACAGTTACAAATTAAATATAAAGGAGCCGAGTATTTCTAGTAGAGGTGGCTGTGGTGCAGTCCCAGTTCCATTATCGAAGTCACAGTGCTGGATTCAGAACAACATAGAATCATAGAATCAATCATGGCATAGTTTGGATTGGAAGGGACCTTTAAAGGTAATCTAGTCTGACTCCATTGCAATAATCTGTGGCATCTTCAAATAGATCAGGTTGTTCAGAGCCCCATCTACCCTAATCTTGAATATTTCCAGGGGTGGAGCATCTACTAACTCTCTGGGCAATCTGTGAGGGCTTCACCACCCTCATTGTAAAAAATAAAACCTTCTGTCTAGTCTAAATCTACTCTTCTTTAGTTTAGAACTATCACCCCTTGTCCTATTACAACAGGCCCTACTAGGAAGTCTGTCCACATCTTTTTTTGTAAGCCCCCTTTTAAGTATTCAAAGGCAAAAATGAAGTTTCCTTATAGCCTTCTCTTCTCCAGTCTGAGAGATATCTTCCTGTCTCCAACTTGCAGGAGGGCCAGAAGTCCTCAGTACATTAAATTCTTGCTCTGTGGGAACTTAATTGTGCTACAGCACAAGAGGGCTGAAGTAAATCAGCTTTTCTGTTTAACTCCTTTAGATCTTTTACATTTAAAATTGTTTTCTCCCATCTTTGAAAAAAAAGATTAAATTGCAAGATAGAAAACATAGAATCCCTTAGTCACAGAAGAGAAAGGAACAGTCTGCCTCTTGTACTTTTGATTTAACAGGGGGACACAGGGCTGTGCTGAGCGCACACACACATACACTCTTAACCAAGACCCACCCCTGCTGCTGTGACCAGCAGGCACCATTGACTTCAGGGGAAGGCAACTCTTGTCAGGATTGGGCTCTGACCAGCAGCTCGGCACAAACACAAATCTGTTGTACCTCAGGTCTTCTGCATCCATATAAAAATGTTTCTCCCCCTATCTTTATCATGTACTATAACTTACCTCTACAGTCACTGGGTTACAAAAGAGTGTTTATAGCCAGATTTGAGCACAGGCTGCCAATCAAATCACTGCGTGATTTGCCAAAACCAGCAGTTTCAGGTACTGTTTTCCTGTTGGTTGTCAATCCATGGTATGTGCTGAGACTTACAGTACTTAGGTTCTCTTCTAAATGTCCTTTTGAACAGTGTTCCAAACTTGGGCCCTATTTGCATTATACCCCTATTCAAGGCAAGGCCATGATAATACTTTTTCACCTTATAAACATTTGAGAGATTTCATGTAAATATTTTATAATATATCTGAGACAAGTTTGAGACACAATTAATGAAATTCATTCTGAATTAAATTATTCCCGGTCTGTTACAGAAAAATTAGAATATTGTCAGGCTCCAGGAGAGGCGATGTGTATTAGGTGCTTTACATCTAGATACTCCCACCCACCTTTTCATTGTGAATGATACATATTCTGCATATTAATCCCAGAAGAGTCAAGGCTGCACTGCTGCAAAGAAATCATTTATTATGTATCAAATATGGTTTCTGATACCAAAGTTAGAAATCATGCATTTGTAGTCAAAACAATCAGTACAACATATTCCAAAATTCTGATATTTTAGGTAAAATCATCTGCTTGTTGTACTAGATGCACTTACATGCATGTGTCTGCTCTAGATAAACCCTGTGATCTGGTGTAGTGGATCATGTACTATAGTCTATATAAAGAATTAATATGGACGGAATTAGAAAATGGCACTTCTTCAAAGACTCTTTCTTTACAAATGAGTGTAGAATTAATAAATGTATGTATTTTCAGACTAGTGAAATTTAGCATGCATATTGCTTACTGTATGCATAGCATGTACTTGTATGTTTTGGATTCATTGTATGTTTCTTACACAAGAAGGATTATTTTATATTGGTCTAAATATAATATTAGCTTTAAAAATAAATTTCGTGAATTGTTAAGCTGTTGGGTTAGATACCTAAAAATATATTTAAAAGTACATTTTCTCTGTTATAACATTAAAACTACATTTATCTCCATGTCTTCTTCAGGTGAACTGTTAATGCAAGAAAGATTGATTTCAGAATAGTCATGTTTTGACTACTGGTCTAATACATTTGGAACTAGATGATCTTCAGGTCCTTTCCAACCCTAACTATTCTATGATTCTATGAATTTTATGACCTGTCTTTCTTCATCCTAGTCTATGTTTATCTTCCATTCTTCACTCTTTTTGTTTATGTCCATTTATTACACTTAATTACATCAGTTCTTTTTCTTAATCTGATTCTTATATTAATTTTGAGCCATTATGCAAAGATTTTAGTTTCTTTGCTGATACATCTTTCATCTTCTGATTGTTATCTGCAAAAAGCTCATTTTACATTGCAAAGCATTTGTTTATTAAATAAACTCAACCTTTATAAATGTAAATAAATTTCAGTAGCATCAGTGCCCTTAAATTAATTTTAGGTTGTGAGATACACTTGCCTATGTCTTATCTTACCCAGAGAGAGTTGTTTCCTATAAGAACTTCCATGTAAAACTAGAGACTCTAAAAAAACCAAAAAGAAATATAAAACTTTTCCCAAGAGCCCTTAAAAACAATCTGTGTTTTCCTTGATGAAAGCATGTAATATACACCCATAGTGATTTTTTAAGTTTAGTGACCACAGTTAAAAAGGAAATAGTGTGTTTACAGTAGATTTTTTATATCCTTAACATAAATCCTACTCTGATTTCTCAGATATTGGGCTTTTTCAGGTTTTGGTTTTGTTTGTTTGTTTGTTTCTTGTGCTTTCTTTATACCATTAGTGGATTACAAAGATTGATTGGTTCTATTGGTCAGGCAGAATAGATTCTCCCAGTGGTCATTCTCTGTCACATTACAAAAGGAGGAGAAATGAATGATCTGACCCTGTGCCATGAAAGAGATGTAAAATGTGGAAAACTGAGGTGGACATCAGTTCGTATCTTCTTGACTGTCAAGAATGACCTGATCCTTCAAGCATACGTAACTCCTTGTGTGGGTAAAACATATGGTTTTGGGGATACAAAGATTTTTATTTTTGTGTTAGTCATCATAGGGACTTACAACTGTACAACATTCCTTCTGAATGACATACTACTGTTTGCAGGGTTATTTCAGTTGAAAGCTAGATCAAGAATATAGACTGAAATTACGTTTAACTTGTCCTCAGGGTTTTCTGAATTTAAGACATAAAATGTAATGCCTCTCATATGACTGCAGCCATCATTTCTTCGCTCAAAGGTGCAATAATGGGATTTGTTGGTGTCTGGAATGTCTTCTGCCTCGTTATCTCCTGTAGCTGCAGTGTGCTTCTATAGTCATACAAAAAATTCCTGAACCAGTAGAGTTAGGTAAGAACAAAAACATTTAGTAGGGAAAAATAAGAATACAAGATTCTGTGGGAAAATTTTGCAAATCCAAACTCAGACAAAACAGAGTCATTTTGCAAGAATTGCAGATGACATGGAGCTGTTAGAGCAAGTCTAGAGAAGGGCCATGAGGATGATCAGGGGACTGGAGCACGTCCCATATGAAGACAGGCTGAGAAAGTTGGGGCTGTTCACCCTGGAGAAGATGGGGCTGTTCAGTCTGGAGAAGACAAGGCTGTGTAGAGACCTCATAGCAGCCTTCCAGTCTCTAAAGGGGGCTTACAAGGATTCTGGAGAAGGACTCTTCATCAGGGTCTGTATCAATAGGACAGGGGATAATGGGTTAAAACAGGGGAAGTTCAGGTCAGATATAAGAAAGTAGTTCTTTACTGTGAGGGTGGTGAGGCACTGGAACAGAGTGCCCAAGGAAGTTGCGAATGCTGCATCCCTGGCAGTGTTCAAGGCAAGGCTGGACAGAGGCTTGGGCAACAAGGTCTAATGTGAGGTGTTCCTGCTGCTAATCCTTTTGCACAAGAATTGTGGAGTTCCTATGCTGAGATTTAGTCTGGTTTCCATTTCAGATATTTTAATTCTGACGTAGTCAGAGAATTTAGAAGAAAGGTGACAGCATTTGGATGCAATTTTCATAGATCTCTCTTCATTGAGATGCTTGTGGTTTTGGTTATTCTAAAGAATCTGTTTATGGAGTAACTTTAGGTGTATAATCAGACATTACATTTACACCATTGACATTTAATTAAGAGTCATTCCAAATACAACAGTCAAAGATATAACTACAGCTTATACAGATACAGAGAACCAAGCCTTAAAATAGCTTGCTGTGGTGAAGGTATCAGAATAGCTGTGGTGAAGATATCAGAATAGCCAGAATAGTTTCACCAGCACAGAGCTCAGCACTGTGAAACCTGCTATGAAACCTGAGAAATTAGCCCGTACCAGCCACTGCTCGTTTTCCTGCATATCTGAGCTCATCTAAAGAGAACACAGGTACTCAGTACACAAAACATTGAACACCAGAAATTTACCTGTGTCGGCATGAGTTAGAAGCACTAGAGATTTATTGTTATAAAATATAAGCTACAGATGTCTATCCTTGCAGATAGTTCTGTGCCTTTTTGATGCTTTAACTCAAAAACTTTAAAAAAGTTATTGTGAAAACCTTCGTAACTGTAAGGAGATGGAATGCTACCTGGCTAGGTATGTCTTTATTAAATCTGTAAGCAACTTTATAATATATATCAAAGGCTCTGGATGGAAAACTCTTCACTAGTAATGGGACAGGTGTTGACTGAATTAAAAAATTGATTCTGTAAGTAGCAGGCAATACTTCAGCTGAGCTTGTTTGGAGGAAGTATGAGGTTTATTGATTGGTGGGAGGTTTACTGCCATTCGCAAATATCAATAAAGTTCACATTCAGATTTTTCTTTTCTTCCTTTTTTTTTTTCTTTTTCTTTTGTTTGTTTTTCTTCTAATTGTAATTTAAATGCGATATTTTCAAATGACAGCATGTAGTACCTTTGTATATTTTGTTTTGTTTTCTGCCAAGTCATCCAATGTCATTTTCATTAACATTTGGTGCAATCTATGAAGTGACAGAATTCTTATGTAATGCTTGTCACCTTCTTAAGCTCAAGTATTATAGTGGATTTAATACATGTATGAAAATCTTCTCAATGGTGATTCGCACCATTAAATGCCTCTCAAATTGACATAAAAGGGTTGCCTGCTCATTTTCTTTTGAAGCAGAAAGTGTTCACTGGTATAATAGTTTTTTTATGATTTACAGTGACAGGTTTATAGGTATCAAGCATCAGAAGGCTTTTTCTAGTTCTACATTACAGATGCAATCAGCAAGACCACTAAAAACAGTTAAATTGCTGAAGGTCTCCTATATGAAGCAGTATTACAGTTCAGTGATATTATGCTAAATGAGCAGCTAAAAGCAGAGTGAACAGAGGCAGAGACATAATAAAATCTAAGTGTATTATTTGGAGTTAGTACATGCAAACTAATTCTGTACCTCCCTGTGCAGTCCCATCAATAGTTGTGTTCTTGTAAACAGCCGTAAGAAATTTCTATGAAAACTATATGGGCCTATTAATAGAAAACACTTTATTCTGACTCTTTGAGGTTAGAGTATTAAATAGAAAAGAAAGGTGTTACTTTCAGCATATCTACCAGTATCTTAGTCATGCACTAATGAAATGTGGGGCATCTGGTAATGTGTCAGAAAAACTGGAAACACTTAGAACCTTTGCTTCCCTATTTATGGCTTGCTTTAGTTTCATACTATTCTCCGCAGACAGTTAAATCAAATGGAAGTTACCTTAGATTTACTCATCCACTGTAGTCAGATGGAAAAAAGATAATAAAACACTGTCTTATTTATTATTCAGTGTTACACTCGCTTGTTTATTCTGCAATCTTTTCCACTTTTATGTCTGTTTTTAATCCCTTTGAAGCATATTTAGTCTTGTAAGATATTTAGTTTTCTCTTAGTGCCTAAGAGAAAAAAAGGTGAACTCTTGTTCTTTATCATTAGGTAGCCTGTCCATGGTATGGGAGCATTAACCTGCTGAGGAAATTATTTTAAAGAAAGTCTGTATATCTGTAGGTCATAAATTAATTCTCTTTTCATTATAATAGTGCCATATTCTCACTCCTTTTTAAAAACCTTTCTTGACATCAGAAGCCTTTCTTGACATCTTGACTGAAGCCTTAGACAGGACTTTAAAGGTGAAAATTCAATGGGAAGGCTGTGAGAGGACAGACACATTTATATAAGCAAAAGTATTCTATAACCAAAGGAAAAATAAAGTTAGGCTTTACCTAAAGTTACCAGAGCAGCATGATGCCTTTATCATTCTTATTGGCTCTGAATAATTAGCTCTTTTTGTGATAAAACAGGAGGGAGCTTTCATGATATACACTGGCTCTGTGTACACAAGGCAACACTTGATTACAGAAATGAACCTCAACCAGAAAAAAGGACAGTTTGCACCACAATTCCCTTTTTCTTTTACCTTGTATGTTGAGTTTCCATTGCACTGATAGCTCAGTCCAGAGAGAGTTAAGTTCTCTCTAAAGGGAATCCCTCTATGTGTTCAGTGAAGTTCATACCTCTAAGTGCTGTTACATCATATGTGACAAATCTGATAGCAGAGACGAGGTTAATCTGTAATGAAATGATCTACTTCTATTTCAGAGTAGAGAATATCTTACTAGCCATTAGCGTTTTACTTGGAACATAGGAGTTAATGAAGTATCTGTGTAGAAAGCAGTTATTCCAAGTTAATATATTATATTTTTTGCTGATTGCAAGTTTTTTTCCTTTCTCTAAAACTCTGAAATAGTTGACCTTACAGGAAAGGCTATATCTGTGTTGATGATAGAGTGCCAGGTCAGGAAAAAAACTCAGACCAGAGTCTCCTTGATTCACTGTTTAAGGACAAGCTGCTGTTCTTGGAGAACAGCTATAGACATGCCTAAGCAGCCTATGTTTACACTGTCTACAACTCCCATTAACTTTTGCAGCAGGTTGTCTTGGGGCTTTTTCACACTGGAGAGGTCTGGAATTATAAAAACGTATGCCACTAGGCCAGGCACAATGTACTTCAAGCATTCATAGGGCAGGTGGGTTTTGTTTTGAGTGTAAGAGTGATACAGGTCTTACTTATAATTCCCTGCAGATCTCCAGGTCTGCACCTTTGATCATCACAGCACAGAAACTCAAGAGGGTTGGACTTGGGTATCTTCTACGTACTGATGCCTGAAACGTGCTACGAAAACAGATACAACCGTTTACCCAACCCTAAGAGATACTGTTCTGAAAAAGTCTCCCCAGAAGCAGTGGTTCAAAGTTAGTTGCTTCTTGAATAAGCAAATGCAGATGCTCCAAGAAACCTTTAGAGTCATATTGGAGACTGGACAGAGGATCTGCTCTACAGATTCACCTGATAATCGTTACTTTGCCAATGTAGGTTGAGACGAAGAAATAAAGTGAATATAATACCACCAGCAATCTAAACAGAGAAATTCAAACTGTTAATACAAAAAACCACCCAGACAGAACTCGCATAGTGGGAAAACCAACCTGCCAATAAGTGCTGGCTACCTCTTTCTGTTATAGGCAAATCTCTATTGATAGCTGTAGGTATTTGTTTTTCTCCAAAAAGTCTAATCCTGGTTGCCAAGCAGCTATAGCAGTCTTGTTACATGTGTTCAATATGAACTAATACGGCATTTTATCTTGTTTTAAAATTAATTCTGAGAAAATTCATTATCTTAAATTTGGTTGATATTATGGTTCTCCTCAACAGCACAGATTATCTGTACCAAAAAAGATGTGTGAATTATTACCAAAATATTCCAGAAGCAACCTTTGCCAGAAGAAGTCTTAATAGCAGCAGAAGACAAATGACAAGAGGCATGTATGGCATAGTTAAATTTTATTGGGTATTATATATATGAAATTTTTAAGGTGCTCGCTTTCTGTCAGGAGCTAAGAAATAGATAAGGATAGAAAAAAAATTATAAAATTAGTTTGATATGTATCCTTTCTTCTTTGTAGGATGCAAAATATTTAGAGTCAACACTAAACAGTTATAAAAGGCTGTTATTTTTTTATAGTATAAAAGTAATCTGCTCACTTACACAAACTAAAAGAGACTGATTAATCAGAATATGTTTTGATTTAAATTGGGTTTCTACTAGGAGTCATATCTGAGATCAAAACAGAGCTAGAGTTTGGGACTCACCATGCTGAAATCTCTGAGCTATTCTTGGGGGAGATTTGGCCCAGCTGAAAAATACTTTAACACTAAGCCCAGTCAAAATACACAGTAGGTGGTTTCTTGAGTTTTCTGCTAGCTTGGAATTAACCTTAATGTAACCCTTTTTCTTTATTAATCTGTGGATGTGTCTGAACTAGAATTCCTTCCAGTAGAGGCTAGAATATTAAAAAAAATAAAATAGAGGTGGTTTTGATTTACTTTGAATTCAAATTGCTGTATAGTAGAAATCCTAAGAAATATGGCTTTAGAATAAGAGCTGTTCTCATTGTAATATTTCTAGTAGATAAAAATATAATTTCTTTTTCTTTCTTGACATGAATGTGTTTTAAAACCTCATGATTAATCAGCACATTTGGAAATAGAAGACGTAGAACCACACCAAACATCATGGTAACCAAATAAAATGGTAGCTAACTAAAGATATAAGGGTTTTGTGAACTTTTTTGTTACCTTGGCTTTTCTAGCAGGTTAAAAAAGAAACCATATTTAATAGACTGCAGGTTCTAGACACATTCCATTTGGTTCTGATAAATGAAAAGTAAACAGTCTCTCAAGGACTTAAAAAACCTGGTTTGTTCATTTCCTAAAATTTTAAGGACCTATTCAGTAAAGGAGATGGTGCAAGAAACATTCCTGTAATAGATTATTTTTCAGAGAATATGAGTTGTCTTTCCTTTTGTTCTGGTTCAATAATGTTACAGGCTTCTGTTTGAATCACTGATGGATTAAGTTTTACCAGATATTGTTACTTTCTACATTACCAGAAATTAGGACCAGAAACAACTCAGTCATCAGTAAAATCCTGATGTGATATCCCTTTCTCTATCCTTTCAGTTGAGCAGAAAAAAACAGGACTTTTCCTAATGAAAATGCAAGCACTCAATTTAGTGCTTCAGATGGCTTCTAAATAAACAGCAGAAAAGAAATGCATGTTGGGGATCAGTGCAATAACATCAGTAGGGATGTATTGAGTGAATATGAGAGACAAACTGGGTGTTAAATTCTTTAATTCAGTGTCCATAAATGCAGCAGTTACGTCTTTGTTTTATCTAAAAAACCATCGTGTTTACTTTAAGTTCATTGAATTTGGAGTCATCTCACATTCCTTGAATTTGAAACTTCTTTCTCTTAGAGATTAGGGGATTTGGGGGAACTGTGAGGGAAGACAAAGGTAAAGATTTCATTCAATTAATTGAACTTCTCTTACTTCCGCACACGAGTGAATAGATACTTCTCAGAATCTTGCAGGTATATATAATTTTTACCAATTAGCAATTTTAGTGCCAACATTGCTCTATCCTGCTCCTTTTCTTTTTATCCCCTGCTTTCAAGGACATGCAAAGTAATTTTTAACCACATCAGAAAAGTCAGCTTGACTTAATTTGCAATAGATATTCTTTGTCTTACACTTGACCATTAATAGTCAGTAGTTTGTTCTTAGCAAAACATGAAAGATAGACTTCATCATACTTAACTTTGGAGATTTACGATGATAATGATAGAGGAACTAGATAAGTAATGCAGCCCTGTAAATACGATGTCTACCCTCAGCAGGGGGATGCCCTGGCTGTGTGCCAACCCCAGAGACTCAGCCTCACCATGTTACTGGTTTAACCCTTGCACTAGGCCCTTGACTGCTGCCTCACCTGCTCCAACTTCTGCCCTGGGACGGTGCCCAGTGGGGAGCGGGTGACACCTCCTGCCTGTCACTGCCTGGCAAAACACAGACCTTTGTGTGCCTGGGGCTGGCAGGGCTGGGGAGCTGCAGCTGGCGACTTGAGAGAAGGAAATGGGCTGTGACAGCGAAATGTATAAAAAGAACCCAAAAGAGAGCACAGGCCTGAGGAGAAAGAAACATGGCACTTTCTGTCAGCATCTGAGGATGCTGACATCTCACTGTTATACCCCTTATAAACTCTCAGCCCCGTCACTCTTGGGAAGACCAAAAAGTCAAGCTTAGGACCCAGCAGGAAACAGAAAAGATGACAGCAAATAACAGCGAAGAAAAGGGATAGATACTAGGAAGACTTCATTGCATAACTATTTTAACTAAATTAATGAGGCGTTTCTGTATTAATTGGGTACTATGTGATATGAGACCTTTCAAACACAGATTTCATGGCACCATATAAATGGTGTTTTCTTTTTTACCCATGGCAGGATTTGGGATCTGACACTCAACTGCCTTTATGCAGAGAAATAGATGGTTTTAGGGTGTAATTCATCTCAAGGAATGAATCTAAAATTATTCAGGTAAATCATGTCATAGAAGTACCCCTCTCTCCATCCACTATAATGCAACTCCTAATCATACTGTGTCTGCTTTCTCTCAGATAAATGCATTTTTATCATCTAAGGCTACAAAATCTATACTTTCCTCCTCACTTATGTTTTTGATGAGTTTTGCCATTCTGGGGGAAAAAATGCCCTCTGAACTAGCTTTGTAATCGCTAGGACATTTGCTAATACATAGAAGATACAAGTATTGAGTACTAGACAGAACCAAAAATGAACCTGCTTCTCTCACTGGCTGAATGTTTTAATAATTGCTTTGTAGCATAAAAAGTGAACAGTGGAACTACCATCACCTCTGTGGTACTGCTGTAAGGGAAAATAATGATCTCTGTTTAGTTCTTTGAAAGCGCAATTGTACATGTTGATGCACAGCAAAAAATTCTGGCCTTCATCTTCCAGGTGGATGGATCTGTGTAATCAGAAGCCAGGCAGCTGAGGAGGGGTCAAAGTCCCAGATGTTACCTTCCCTAGTTTCTATTATCTAGCATTAGATAGGTTCCTGCTTTGTATACAGGTTGTGGATTATAGTTTGAAAATTATCAGTTTTCCAAGTACTGTGTAGCTCTTGATCCCATTTTAGGCAGCTAGAAAGCCACAGTATAGGGATTTGGCCATGATCACTCTGGTGGAGATCGTGCTCAATCAATAATTCCCTGAGTTATGTAAAAAAAAAAAAAAAGCAGAACGTTCATTTTTCAGCAAACTGAATTTTTAGATACTTATTTTTAAATCACCTTTGATTATTTAGAGCCCAATATATATAATTATACCTTTTTCAGACCAGATAAGAGGTTTAATCCACTAAAACTGTTATCCTTTTTTCTTCTTGCTTTTCTAGGCATATCTCAACTGATATAAGCCACCATATTTGCATGATCTTTCCCAGACTTCATTTGCAATCTCCTCTTCTTTATTCTCGCAAATGTTTTCTCAACCCCCATCCAAAAATGACACATTCCTTTAACAGCATAGAATTTCTTACATGATAGTCTAAATGCTATTCTTCTCTGTATTTGTGACACAGTTTGAATCATACAGTCAAAATCCTGTTACAATGCCCAGATCCTCTCAGACTTCTAGCCAGGTGACAGCCTTTTTAACTAAGCTACAGCTAGAAGTCTTGGACATCTCCCTCCTTTTGTCTGTCCCAGTGGATTTTCAATTCATTTCTGAAGAATGGTATTATTAAGACATGAATATGATCTATAAATTTCCCAAGGAAGATGAGAGCTGTAGGTTAAATCTTTTCAGGCAGGGGGTTTTTCTAATATATACGACTCTTCCTCTGTTGTAATATGTGTGTATGTGTAAATTGTTGTCTTGTTTACTGTTCATATAAGAGAAGAAAATGCTGCTCATTCCTTCAGAGGGCTTAGCACTACGCTCTGGGTGGAGAAGCCTGCTTTGTACTTTAAATAAGGGGGCTGATTTTAAGTCCTTAGAGCTTAATGCTGCAGACAAAGCTGAATGTGCTATTAGCTTAATGCTTTTTTAACTATTTCCTTTACAGTAAGAAGTTAATCCTCATTAGACCTTTACAACAATCAAGTTTTAAATGTGAGGCCAATTTTGGTTCTGTCCTTAGCACAAGCTGATAGAACTTGTACCTATGGAGATGGAAAAGCTTCATGACAAAATTATGAATTTTCTTATTCTTGAAAATGTCATTTTTAATACTAACAATTTGTAATACTGGCATTTTATTTTCATGCAACCTTGAATTTGAATATTTGAAAGACATAAGACAAATTTCTGATGTTTTGGATCACTTAGGGTTAAAACATTTAAATGTATTCAGTTTAAAAATAAAAATTTTGGAGCAGGCTGTAAAAGGCATTGCCTAGATCTTATATCTCCTTAATTATGCAATGCACTTTCTCTTTTCTATGTGGTTTGGGGTTTTTTCTTTCTTTTTTTTTTTTTTCATATGTGTTTTTTTGTTTGTTTGTTTGTTTGTTTGATTGGGTTTCAAGTTGGTTTTTGTTTTGGTTTTGGCTTTTAATATTTCGCCAATATTTCCTTATAATATAGAAATAAAGAAATTCACTTGGGGATATTAAGTGTTGTCATTATTTGCTAGCTTGAAATTTCACTTAGCATAACCAAATTGTATACAAATTTTTTATCCCATGAAGAGAAAGAAGTGTATGACTTTTACAAACCAGTTAAAGAAAGTACAGTGAATGACCTAGACAATAGTTAGAATCAGTGCTTTCAATATTTCTCTAACTCTGGAAAGACCATGCTAAATAATTCAAGAATTGCATACTGCCATGCTACACTCTGAATGTATATGTGCTGAGCTAACACTAGTTTTCAGGACAAGGCCTTTGTATTCCAGGCTTTTTCTGGTTTCTATTAATGACTGTTCTTCAAAAAGGGTGTGCAGTACTCACTCCTGTTATCACAAAATGCACTGTAACTGTCTTGTTACTTTTGATGTATTAACAATTGAAATAATAAATTTGAAATCCTGCAATGTTTCTTTTTAACCAATTGTCACATTAATGTTTTTTGTGAAAACCCTATCATACAAATATCTGTAGCAGTCAGCTTTTGCATTTTTTTGTATCAGAAAATACTTGTTTCAAATTGCTTGCATTTCATGCCTAACAATTCTATTAAATCAAGCTAGTATTTCAGAGAGAATTTTAAGCAGAGTCAGATAAATGAAATGTCATCATACCCAAGATTATAATTTTTTTCAAATTTTATTTGGTGTAACTAAGGGTTTTTTCCATCCTTATCTATATCTGCTGGCAAGTCATGTCTAATATTCTAAAGAAATAAAATACAATGTGCTCTAGCTCCCAAATAGTAATCTATTTTTGCAGGGTGTTTTCTCATTGTTTTGATCAAAACAGAATCCACTGTTTGTCAAGAATTCATCAGTGACTGCTGCTATGTGTCATATAAGCCTAAGCCACTATTTGTAGCTTAATTTTCCTGAGTTATGTTTACTTAGAGACATATGGGATAACATTGTTTTTCTTAAGTGGTATTTTATATAGGGGAGGTGAACACCAGGCTTACCAGTGGTGAGGTTTTAGATTTCTGTGAGAGGCAACAAATACATTTAGATGGAAGTGCTTGGCATACTACTAGATTAGGCAGAGAACTGAGTAACAGAATGTTGTGGTTTAAGCCTCTCTAACTCGCGTAGTCTCTCTCTCACTCACTTACCCCTCTTTCTTATCCCCCCTCCCGGAGGGATGGGAAGGAGAATCGAAAAGAATTCTGTCATGGGTTCAGCACTAGCAGTCATTTTTCTTCTTCTTGGTAGCTGGTGCAGCGCTGTGTTTTTGATTTTGGGCCTGGGAACAGTGCTGATAACACCAGTGTTTTGGTTACTGCTTAGTGATGTTTTGGTCTGGCCAAGGACTTTCTGAGTTTCATGCTCTGCCAGGGAGGAGGGGAAACCAGGAGGAAGCAGAGACAGGACACCTGACCCAAACTGACCAAAGAGGTTATTCCATCCCACAGCACGTCATGCCCAGGATGGAAAGCAGAGAGCAGAGACCCGGGAGGGGGTGGGGGGTGCACTGCGTGGTTGGGCTGGGTTTTAGGTGGTGAGAATTGTATTCTTTCCTTGTATTTGCCTTGTCATTATTATTATTGGTGGTAGCAGTAGTGATTTGTGTTATACTTTAGTTACTAAACTGTTCTTATCTCAACCTGTGGGAGTTGCATTCTTTTCAATTTTTCTTCCCGTCCCTCCAGGAGCAGGGGGAAGAAAGAGGGGGAAGTGAGTGAGAGAGAGACTGCTTGAGTTAGAGAGGCTTGAACCATGACAAATGCAACTCCCACAGGTTGAGATAAGAACAGTTCAGTAACTAAAGTATAACAGAAGACCACTACTGCTACCACCAGTAATAATAATGACAAGGCAAATACAAGGAAAGAATACAATTGCTCACCACTTAATACCAAGCCCGACCACGCCTTGCACCCCCCACCCTTCCGGGTCTCTGCTCTCTGCTTTACATCCTGGGCATGACGTGCTGTGGGATGGAATAACCTCTTTGGTCAGTTTGGGTCAGGTGTCCTGTCTCTGCTTCCTCCCAGCTTCCCCTCCTCCCTGGCAGAGCATGAGACTCAAAAAGTCCTTAGTCAGACCAAAACATCACTAAGCAGTAATCGAAACACTGGTGTTATCAGCGCTGTTCCCAGGCCCAAAATCAAAAACACAGCGCTGCACCAGCTACCAAGGAGGAGAAAAATGACTGCTAGTGCTGAACCCATGACACAGAAGAACTAAGAATTACGCATGGGCCTGGCTATGAAATAAGAGTATTTCCAGCTCCCATGCAAATTGTAATTTTGTTCCTCAGTCCTTCCTCAGATATTTCTGTCTTTATTGCTGGAGATAAAAGAAGCAGGTAAGATGGTGCTTTACATTCACCCTGTCTACAAGACTTTTTTTTTATTTTCTATTTAGAAGATAAATATGCAGGCTGTTTTCAAATACTAGTGGTATTCACAAGACGTAAAAAATACACTGGCTTTAGTCCTGCTTAATATAATTTCAGCAATATAAGCAATTATAGTTAGAAAATTGAGTAAAGGCTTTTAAGGAATAAGTATAAATTTGAAACAGTGATTCTTTGGTAACCAGCTTATTGATATCCAGTTTTTATTTTAAAAGGAGGCAGGTGTATTAAGAAGTTCATGACCTGATGTTATAGACATCTGGTCCATTCAAACTCATAACAGTAAGGGGTTCTTCCTGAAGCAGACTGCATTTCTAGTAGCCCCACTACTTGGATGCACAGAGATTTATAAAACCAAACATAAACTCCAGCTGTTTTCTGGGGCAAGTCATTTTCCTTATAGATACTAGTAATTCTCCAAATGACCAGCAGAAGATGGTGATCCGGGATCTTTCAGTAGTGGAAAAAGATGCCTTTTCAGAGTGTTCTTTCTATTCTTTTAGAAAGTTGCTTTGGGATGGGTGAACTTCCTGCTGGTCATACTTCTCCATTGACTGAACAGGAAGAAAATGTGATATAAAGCTCCTTTCCACCTTTTGGAAGGATAAATTAGATAACAGCCACTGGCTAAGTGATCCTTTTCATTGACACTAATTCTGAACTCTTACTGACCTTCAGAATGTGTCTCAAACATAAATAACTGTATACTTCCTTTCTCTTTTTTCTCTTTGGCATTTGGTGCTCTAGCAACATTTTTGTCTTTGGATCTATTCTAAATTTGATCAGTGTATTCAGCTTCTGTTCTTGTCAACTTCTGAGCTCTGTTGGAAAAACTTCATTTATAAATACATGCCTTTGTATCATACTAAAATATTACTTTTTTCACAAGGGTTTTGCAGAAGCAAAAATTCTTGTTCTTGCTACCTTAATTGTCTGTGTAATCTTCATAGCAGACATTTATCTATTTGCTTTTTTTTCCCCCTTCAAATATTGAAGTATGTGAGTAACTTACTTGTTTTGCAGCCCTGATTGCTAGCTAGCTAGCATTTGTAAGTGATTTATCTTCCAGACATGTCCCCTCAGTTAGGCTTTTAGTTAGTGTCGTGGTTTAAGCCCATTTAAACCATGACAGTTAGCTTTCTGTTTAACTTCATATAATGACCAGAAGCAGGGAACTTTTCACAAATTCTTGTCTACAGACCACAGTGTACTTTCTTCAGAGTCCAAACTGCATCTAAATCAAAGACGCGGCAGCCAAGCACTATTGAAACATATATTTACGCATGTATAAACACAGGTATAACAATAAGAAGTTTCTCATTTTTCATTGCACAAATTCCATACATTATTTTGGAAGATGGCCTGTGTCTGAACACTAATATTTTCTTTGTGATTCATGCAAACTTTGTGCTACAGAAAATTTGTGTGAAAGCTTCCTTTTGCACTTCTAAGCTCTTCTACACAGGGAAAATTATTCTGCAGTGCTTACACTAATGTTCCAAATGTATAACTTCATTTTTCAGCATAGAAATTACTTTAAATTTATATTTTGAAATAAATTACTTAAGCAGCACTGTCATTCAGAATCTTCCCCATCCTTTGAGCTGCCAAGTTCTCATATTAAAAAGCTACCAAAGCAGAATTTTGCATTTATATGTTGCAAGTGACTACAGCACATACAAAACAGGAGGGAAAGCAGCTGTGACTATTTATTATAATGTACATCTCTCAAGATATAATTTATGAACCATCTACTTTAAGTTTTGAGTTTTGTTTTTCTCCAGTAGCTTATGTGTCATAAAGGCTACCTACTAAATTTTCTGATCCTGTTTTTAATCAGAGTTTCATTTGTGTGTCCTTCAACATATCCACTGAGTTTTATGTGGTGTAATGCTGGACTACTATGTTATTAATGATTCATTCTGTATTTATATTCTGAAACATTCATAGCAGCATTTGCTTGTGTAGTACTTGATAGCATTAGCAGATCCTAGACGACAGTGATTCAGAAAGTGAAACAGAAAATTGTATATTGTATGCATCTATGTTAAGCCTCCTTTATTGGACATCATCAAGGAAGTTAATATTGTGAATAATGAGTGCTATTAAAATTCACTGTTTTTTGTTTTGGTGTTTTTTGTGTTGATGCTTTGCATGCATGCAGCTCTTCATTAGATAAGGGAGAATAAAATGCACACCAGTACACAAGACAGTCTGCAGGCTTCTGATGATTGACATAAGATGAAGGGAGTAGAAATAAGGTTTACCATGCTCTTAATTGATGGTTTAGTATATTTACACCGCAAAGTACTTTGGGGAAAGGAAAGCAGAGAGATGCAGACAGAATGAACGTAATACTATGTGTAAGATACTAGTTGAAAGAGGAAACTTGACCAGAAGAAGTGAATCAAGGTGTTATTTCAGGGTATCATGGCTCTGCTGCTAGGATCAATAGCATCAGCCCTATTTCTAAAAGACAGCTTGATAAGGTACTACTGTGAATCCTATCCATGTCTGAAAGCGCAGCTCAGTTGAGACTGTTTTCACGTTCCATATATCCAAGATAAAGACAGATTCTGCAGCTGATGTACCTGCCCACTAACAGGTTTGCCACCACTGAGAGCTGGCATACGTAACCATGACCAAAACAAGGCATACTAGAGACATGCATTTGTCTGATTTAACTGCAATTCATTGAGCAAATACAGGCTTATGCAAAGTTGCAACTGCAGTAAATACAACACACTTATAAATACAAAACAGATAAAACTTAGCTGTCATTTTAGTCAGTGTGCCATTAATAGATAAAAATTACTGTAAATCATGAAGAATAAGCATAGCTTATCTTACAATGCCATCTTGCCACAATATTTCATCAGTGACTGGGGAGAGATGGCTTTCAGAATGACCAGAGTAAGTCTAAGGACTTCACAAGAATTTTCCCAATAACCTTACACTGAAAAAAGCACAGTCCTGAGAGTACTTGTCAGCAAATCACCTAACTATCACCTCTCCCATGGCAGTGTAGTGCTAAGCAACTCACACTGATTTCAGCTAAATCAGAATTTTGGATCTGTGAAGATTTGGATCTGAAACGAGAAAAATTTGTTCACAGAGGGTTCCATTATCCTGCTACACTAGTGTCATGGCTTAAGCCCAGCCAGTAACTCAGAACCATGCAGCCACTCGCTCACTGCCCTGCTCCCTTCCTCCCTCCGCTGCTGGAGGGATGGGGAGGAGAATCAAAAGAACGTAACTTCCAAGGGCTGAGATAAGAACAGTCCAGTAACTAAGGTATAGCACAAACCCACTACTGCTACCACCAATAATAATGATGATAAGGGATATAACAAGGAAAGACAATACAACCTCTCACCACCCGCTGACCAATACCCAGCCCAGCCCAAGCAGTGCACCCCCTCTTCCGGGTCCCTGCCCTTAGTTTTTACATCCTGGGCATGACGTGCTGTGGCATGGAATACCTCTTTGGTCAGTTTGGGTCAGGTGTCCTGTCTCTGCTTCCTCCCGGCTTCCCCTCATCCCTGGCAGAGCATGAGACTCAGAAAGTCCTTGGTCAGAGTAAACATTACTTAGCAGCAACTAAAAACATCGGTGTTATCAGAGCTGTTCCCAGGCTGAAAGTCAAAAACACAGAACTGTACCAGCTCCTAAGAAGGAGAAAAATGGCTGCTACTCCTGAACTCAGGACAACTAGATACAGTACATACATCCTCAACAAAATGTATGAAAACTCTACCAGTGAATTTGCCCAGATAGAAGTATTGTTTTGCTCTGGATTTCACAAGAATTTTTTGTTTTGTTTTCCAGTAAAAAATAATCTTGCTTAAATGGTTGATTTGGTATTGGAGGCTGGTGGAGGAAGGATCATTATTGACCAATTTTTTCCTGCATTATAGAATTAAAAACTTATGCTTTCAGTGTGCAGTTCTTGCAATGCATTGCAAGATTTTTATTATTGTTCCATAGACATCTATATTATTTATTCCAAGTTACAGAGATATAAATGCCTTCTGGACTAACTTATAATACTATAAAGGACATTTTAAAGCCATACTATGTACATTTCATGCTGTGACCATTGATACTGGATATAATCTTTAAAACAGTTGATAAGAAGTTAAAATTGGTTCACTTCTGTTTGTTTGAAGTCAAGTTGTAAGAGACTGAAAATAGAAAACTGATTTATTACTAGAAGTGAAAAAGCTTTTCTTATGGATACACCTGCTTCTCTCCCAGTGGCTGCTCTAATGCTTTCTAACCGTGGGGGTTATCAACATGCAAGAAATGGCACTGTGCTTTGTGCTGGCTGTATGCCAGTTGCCAGCACTTTGTAGAAAGTGCAACAGAAGGGAAAGATTTTAGCGAGGCTTGTGAAGTTCTGCTGAAAGCAGGCCAAATTATGCCTATAGAAGGACCTGCGCCTGTGTTCTGCTGTAATAATACTTGATCTTCTCTATGTTCCTTGTGGTACATTTAAAAAGGAAAAAAACAACACAGGCTTTAGCTGAAACTGAACCACACACAGCTGGAGGTTTTCCTGATTTTTTCATATAAATATATATATGGGTTTATATCTTCAGTGAGAGAATCTCTTCTACTCACCTGCTGACTGCAGTAAAACTTAGCACCTGTCTCTGATATCTGTACATTGTGGAGCTAGCGCACATGCTGAAAAATCTCTGGTGTGACTGGCAGACAGCAGTCACATAAGTCTCCGTTCACCTCAGTAAGTTAATATTGCAATTAATACAGTCACGCAGTGTATTTTATGTTAAATTCCACACCTGAGCATGAAACAGAGTCCTGTTTTAGGAAATATTTGTATGTTAATGATAATAATAAAACAATTTTCTGCACTAATTATATTCCAGGTGCCTCCTATAATTTCGATGAGGTACTGCTACAAGACTCTGCTATCATTTTCCCTGAGTTCAAGGACAGGCTAAGACTTCCCATCTTCTCAGTTCTTTGCAGTTGACATATGTATGAATAGATGTATTGGAATTACTATTTTTAAAGGTACAATAATTAATTTATTTATTTTTTTATATAATTTATATAAGCATATATTTGCTTATATGCACTTTTAAAAAAAAATCAGATAACATCTACTATTCCACTCTAATACATACATAAGCATATAGCATTCACTGCTCTCGCTGCATGTGTAAATTTTCTAGAAAAAGAATTGTATTTATTTATAGACAGAAAAATACTTTTTCAATGTATGAGTGAGCAGAATATCATAACAGAAACGCTTAAAACGTCAAGATTGTCATGCTCTTCTTCATCTGTAGGCATTTTAAGTAGTTTTATTATTAGAACCCAACAGAATAAGTGCCTCACAGTTGTTACTACACTACCATTCTAACAAACCTTGCACTTTGTTAAGCCATATTGCATATATCTTATCCTGACTTTTTCTCAATATCAGTAATTTTTCCATAATGTAGCACACTTGTATTTTCTGGTTGAAAAATTGGTGGAATTAATTTAGCTGTAGTGGTAGCAGGAGAATCACTTAGTATGACCCTCTTAATGATAAATGCAGAGACAAGAAAGACATAAAGATTTTCAAGTGTGTTGGGCCAGTTGACATGTCTTGAATAGCAGTCTTCTGTAGTCTTGTTTTTAGAGAAGGCATTTCTGTCAGTCTAATTTAAGCATCAGCGGAATATACCAAAAGGTGTTTTGGCACAGGGCCCCAGAAAGGGTTTGCTAAACACAGTAAACTATATTATAGTGGGCCCTGATACATGTCTGAGTGCAAAAGAGGCAGAGGGAATTTGACATCTGAAAGTAAGTAGGTAAAACTGGCAATTAAAGTGTTGCTCACAGGCAAGTAACAGTGGTAGAGAAAGGTCATATTGCATGAGCATGGTGCTCTTCAAATTCAGCATATGGAAGAGGAGTGGAGTAAATCAGAAATGTTAGATTAAGTGCTAATAAATATGGAGTTTTTAGGTGCTGAAATACACATATATTACCTATATAAATAGCAAATAACTATTTCCAGAAATACAGTGTAGCTATAAATGTTCTGGCAAGGTAGAGCACAGCCACACCTTACCTGCAATAGGTGATTCTGGAAAGATGTTGAATTAAAAGTGCTGACCTGACTGTCTGTAAGTGGCCAACAATTTGGCTGTCAGAATGCAGGCATCAATGAAAATCAGAATGGAAATCAAAAGAAACTGGGAGCTTCATTTTAGGCATTACAATTGAGTATCTATCATCCTAAAATAATTTAAAGGTAATTTAGGAACTCTCGGCACTCGTGAATAAAGATGCAGGTTTTAGAGCTCTCCAAGAGGAATAAATATATATCTGATTTCCATTTAGTTTGAAATGGACTCATTTCAATTTTACTTTTGTTTTGGAGCACAAATGTTGCACTGGCACATACCATATGTCAGTGTGAGACATAGTCCACATTGCTGGGGTCAGTCCAGTGTTCTAATCCCTCCTTTCCATGGGGAACCCTCCAGAACCTCTTTTTTTGACCTATATGAGTCATAGAAAAGAGACAAAAATGGAGCTATTTGCTGGTGCTCAGTCAGTTATCTTTTATGCAAAAAATTCTAGAATAGTTTAAAAGAAACTCTTTTCCTCTTTCCCAATATATTTTAAAAAGTGTGTGGTGCATGTATTTTATACAAGAAAATTTGATAGGTAATACCTATATATATATCTATGTCTCAATATATAAAAAAATTATTACTGTGGATATCATCTCTTCTTATCATTGGATATAAACAAGTTTCATGCCCATTTTCCCCACAGTATCCAAATACTGTAAATAATTAACAAAGAAATTATTTACATTTTTAAAGATGGATTTTACTTCCACTTCCCATAAAATAAGTCTATATTACAGAATGTTGCTACTTGTAGTATTAGAAGTCTCTGAATTTCAGTGTATCTATCTCTGTTGTTGTCTTTTTTATGCCTCTCTTCTTTGTAAAGATCTATGCTGTGTGCATATGTATCTTTGGTGAAAAAAAAAATAAGAAGACCTTTCATGTATTAGTTTTTTGTTGTTGTTGTTGTTTCCAACTGCATTTTATAACTCGAACAGAATGGATGGGAGAACTGAAAATTAGTAGAAAATGCAGCCAATTGTCTCCTTTATGGAGTGAGCAGAGATGCTAAGCACAGATCTCATTACCAGCAGTATTGCAGATTGACTTTTGAATATGAAGGAATAAAGAATCAAAACATGCATCAACAGACTTGATTGATGCATGTGTGAGGAGAGGAAAGATACACAGTAACATCAGCAAAAGGGAAGGAGATTTCTGGGGTGAAGGATCTGATTTTCCAACCCTTTAAAGCAGCTGAATTCTATGTAGGTGTTTGTGTATTTTTTTGTGCATATGTTTAGGCTACAAGTGTAGACAATGTGAATTATAGGAGCTCTAAAACAGCTGTGTCTTTCTTTCAGAAGAATTTTTCAGTCTACTCAAATGTGTAGCTCTGTGTAAGCATGACAAAGGAACAGTAGAGAGGGTTTATTCATAACTATTGTTTTTCTCTGCTTGAAAGCTGCTTGTGGGCTGCACTGGCAACAGTTCTGGATGTTAACCACATTTTATTGTTGTCTAGCATGCTACATTAGGGAATGTTTCAACTTTGAGAGAAAAACACAACTACAATTCTCTGCTAGTCAAGCAGCACAAACTGACAGCATAAAACATAGGTTCACTGTAACTGTGGGTATGTTATGTGAAACCAAAGGTGAGGCATATCACAGTGAAATAACATTGCCCCTCAAAATAGAAACAATGGTTGAAGACCATTGTTCTGATCTGTCTTTAAGGTGTTTCAGCTGGGAAGACTAAATAAAACATATCAAAGAACATGAGACTCATTTGAAAATACACTAAAACCTTTTAAGTGTTGATTACAAGTATGAAGTATGTTGCTGTATTTAAGTGACTAAAGAATAAAACTTATGGATTATTTTGCCGTGGCTGTCCTCCAGGACTTGCTGGAATGGTTGATCTTATTTTAGAACGCAAAAGAGAATGATTGACATGACTCATTAAAACCTCAAAGAAACGCAGCTTTTGGAGATAAAAGAAAAGTAAGGAACATGAAAGCTAAGGTACTTTCAGCATATTTTCAGGAAAGAAGAAACATGCCTACATGTGTAGACAACCTGAGACAGGAGGCTGCTGCAAAATCCCAGATCCTGGCCCTGCCAGGCAGCAAGCCTCCAGAGACATCACTTTGGACTAGTGGATTGGTGCTTCCATACCCCAAAAAAGGGGGTCCACTAATGGTCCCACTTTCCTTTGCTCCCTTCTGCGGACATAAGCTCTAGGTTGAACTGGCCCTGAGTGGTCTCCTGAAATATCCTTTTTGCCTTCAGAAGTGCCCTGGGCAGTTTCTGATTGACCAGAGGTCACAAGATTCCAGTCTCCCCCATCTCAAGAGCCAGCCAGCCCCTTCAAGGGGCCATAGCCTCTTGCTATGTCTGCTCCCTGTCTTTGGGAGGCTCAGCTTCCTTCAATCACACATTTCTGCAAACACTCTTGTTTTCTCTGATGGCAGGAAGTCCGTCTCTCCCTGCAACTCCCTCACCTGACATCACAGTGCTTGCAGCCAGAGCATGCTGAGAGACCCAGCTGCAAGCAGCAGCAAGAAGCTGCAAGGGAGTCATTGGTGTGGCCTTTGGAGAGGCAGGGCACTGGGTCACTGCTTGTATTTTTGGTGTGCCAGCCAGGCTTACGGAAGGTGGTAATCAGGGGTGAATACCCAGTGTGAGGAAGCCATAGCATTGTTTATGGTAGGAGCTTATAGGCTGTCCCAGGAAAAGCATTGCTCCTTGCATGCTCTTCGAATGAGCCTGGTCTGTGGCAGCAATTGGAAGTCAATAGCTGGGCTGGAAGTGTTTGTAGCCAGCCCAGTGAAGCTGTCCTTGCTCTGACCTTTTCATTTTGCTTTTCTAAAACAATTTTTTTCATTTGGCATTCCCCAGTCTTAAAAAAACATAACTTTCTTAAGACCATAGTTTTGTACTGATCTGTTCTTTCTTTCTAAAAAAATAAATAAAATAAATAAAATTTCCAAACAACAAATTAATTGTTCATATCTTCCCACAGGCAATGATCCCTTCTCTTTGAATTTTGTGATGTATTACTAATTAAAATAACAGCAAATGATGTAAAAGATGTGTCCATAAAAGAGAAATGATAGCTCGAATAGGAGTGCTTTGTTCCAAGGTGTAACATAACAGAAAAAAATAAAGATAAAAGAAGAAAAGTAGTATTATAATCTTCTCTGTGCTTGGATCCATGCAAACTGCAGGGTATGCATTAGAAATATCAAGGTACAGAAGTTCCATCATCCACAGGAGCATATGCTCACAAGCTTATTAAAAGGTTTTTGTTCTCTCTACCTGCCTTTAAAAAACGCTTTCAGTTGCCTAGCTCTCAAGAAGTTTTACATTTGAAGACCTCCATTCTGAAGCTGTTGCAGCTGAAGCTTGTTGGAACAGAGGAAAACTGGTAGGTATTGGCAAGGGTTAATGAAGCTTTGCCAGTCAGCTGTGTTGCAGACCTGTCTTAGTATTTGCTTACCGTTACAGCTAGGTCTCAAACCTTTTAACGTTCTGACATTAAAGTGAATTTGTGTAAACAGAAAAATGAGGAGAGCTGTATGTACACTGGAGAGCAAGCTTCAACTGAAAGGATTTTGTAGGCCAAAGGGCTTTCCTGTTTCTTAGGAAAGCAAGTGTTAGACGTTCAGAGTGAAAGATAAAATACAACTTCAGTTTTTTTATTCTTCTTTTTCTGAAGGCTTGGGTGATGATGAGAACTCTGCTCTAGGACAAATAGCAATCTAGGAAGCCAACTCTAGAGGTCAAATGAAAAAGCTACATGTCAGTGTAGTAAAAGGATTATAAGTGAAGCTTATGTTCTATAAAAAGAGACTGTACTGTTACTAACAATGTGAGAATCTTTACAGATAAAGCCACAGCAGTGGGTTTTGTTAATAGCTTTTGTGGTAAGGTATGTAGCCATTTGTGATTCAAGCAGCATGTTTTCATGGTTTCACAAAAACCTTGAGTCTGCTAAATATTCCTCAGTGCTTTTTGTCATTAGCTCTTTCCATATTTAACGACACAGAGCAATTGCAGCAATTTTGCTGCAGCTGATTCTTTTAAAAAGCTTTCTGCTTAGCACCATGAATATATTTCCTATAGGAAGCCAAAATGACCTCAAATCCATAGAATAATGGAGTGTGTTGTCTTGCAAGGCAGCATCATTGTCATCGTAGGAAGATAAAAAGATATGGATGTTACCAACAATAAAGTGCATTTATTGACTGCAGTGCTCTGTGTACTTATTGTAATAATACATAGAAAGCTAAATGGAGATGCCACCAGCTTTTTCTTGCTTGGTCTTTCTTGAAATTTACTAGATAATCCAGTCTGCCCTCAGTTACCAGAGTTAGAGTATAGTCTCAAGAACCATGAATAAACCATTTTGTTCCCCCACTCACTTTTTTTTTCCTCCTCTCAATTAGAGATTTTATTCTTGTAGTGAGATCTAGGGGTTCAAATGCCTTGTGTTGGCAAAACACCAAAGAACTGACATAATTTTGACCTATTCTCACATGTGTAGTTAATTTTATGCAGAACAATGCAAAAAACAAAACAAAACACCAAAGCAAAAGCAAAAATCCCTCCAAAAACCTGAGAATGTACAGAAGGAATCAGAGTTGCAGGAAAGAGAAGTTCTATGAAACTTATCTGCCTTTCAGTCAAGCTGATCTCCTAAGTGGACTCAAGAAAAAGAGCAGGTTAGATACCAGTGTCTTAGGAGTGTGGAGAAAACTGAATGGTTCCATAGGAGAAGCAAAACCATGCGCTTGGGGCAAATTGAGTAAGGGAAGGACTTAGAGTTCAGTGGTGAGCTCAGCAAGAAAAACAAGGGTTAGGGATTGGAGGTAGTCCTCTGAAGCTATGTCTGCCATTTCTTAGAGAAATTACTCTGTCAATAAAACGGAAGAGGTTCCCTCTGCAATTTTGTGTTTGCTTGCTTGTTTCTTTTGAGTTTTCTGAAATTTACACATACAGGTTTATACTTCAAAGCAGAGTTTTTAATGATTAAATGCATATAAAATTATACTGTCATCTTTTTTTGCATCAGTAGTCATTGATTGGTATTGCTTGAAAATTTTGGTTAATTTTCTTTCATGTCGTGTGTGTGCATATATCACTGATTTTTTGCTGTTTCTATTTTCATCTCTTTCTGAGAGCTTGTTAGAAGAGTTTTGTTTGGGATTTGACCACAGTGACTCTGACTTTGTAAATAGTTTTCTGAAAAGTCATGAAAGGATGAAATTTAGCATAGTCTTACAGTGATATATAAGAGTGCAATTTATGTAGGAGTTTGCAATTTATCCCAGTATCACTGATGTTCAGAATTTAAGCATATGTAGTAATGTATTTGCTACTGGAGTTGGTGCCAGAACAGATTAAAGTTTTGCATACTTTTGGAAAATAGAAACAGATCTGTGACCTCCAAAGGTACTCAGAGTCCTATATAGATGATTCAGTGAAATTTGAGCCAAATGAAATGGAAGTCATCATTTATGTGTTGCTCATTGTATCTAGATTCATACTGTTGCACTGACTTTTTTAACAAGATGGGTGAGTTGTTACTGTTTTTTTAAATTTTCATCAGTCTCATAAAGTTGATTAAACACATAATTGTATGCTGAGTGATTCTTCAAGTGAGACTAAAGCATATTTCTACTTGTGCAAAAATCAAAACACTATAGCTGCGCTAAAATTAGACAACTAAGCCCTGATTTTACATTTTTGCAAGAGGACACACATTTTTAATTCCTTATGAGGAGATAAATGTACTGATCTGAGACTCAGTTTAAATATTAGCAAGTAAAAATACCTAAGAAGTGCATGGCTGCATCTGTGTGTGAATGAATACCCGTGCTGTCCTGGCTTCAGCTGGGATAATAGCTGGTATAATATTGTGTTTTGAATTTAGTATGAAAATAACACTGATAACACATAGATGTTTTAATTGTTGCCAAGTAGTACTTATACTAACTCAAGGACTATTCAGACTCTCATGCCCTGCCAGCAAGAAGACTGGAGGGACGCAAGAAATAGTGTTAATAATTCAGAGGTGTTTAAATTACTGCTGGGCGTTGCTTGCACAGAGTCAAGGCCAGTTGGCTGGGAGAGGCTGGCTGTTGCTGAGGGTCTGGCTGGGTATTGATTCGCAGGTATTGAACAACTGCATTGTGCGTCATTTTTTTTGTATATTTTAATTTTAGTTTTGTCATTATTATTATTTTCTTCCTTTTCTCTCCCATAGAACTGTCTTTAACTCAACCAGTGAGTTTTCTCACTTTTGCTCTACTAATTCTCTTCCCCATCTCTCTGGAGAGAGGGTCAATGAGTGAGTGTCTGTGTAGTGCTTAGTCACTGGCCGGGATTAAACCACAACGTGTATGTTGAATGCTCTTTCGTAAAACCACACCTTGTGGAAGAGAAAGAAAAGGATGGAAAGGGAGAGAAAACGAAAGAAGAAACAAAAGAAGGGCAGGGAAGGAAAATAATAGGGAGAGGGAGGGAGACATGTAGAGAGAGAAATAAAATGAAGAAAAGAGAAAGAAAAAATTAAGAAAAAAGAAAGAAAAAAGAAAAATGCTTAAAAAAATAAATAAAAAGGAAGGAAAAAAGGAATGAAGGAGAAGAGATCATAAAGAAGAGGGAAAAAGAAAGGAGAGAGGAGAGGAAAAGATGGGGGGAAAGCCCCTTTTATTGTACCCCTCTATCATCAGATGTGCTTGCAGCCATGTATTCACATACATTTTTCAATACTTAAGAGCTGCGTCTTCCTTTGGCAGGTACAGCACAGGGTGCTGGAGGTTAAGAGGCATCTAGATAAATGGAACAGACAAGCTAGATGTAGTCAGAAAGGAAATTTTTAGCTTTCATTCTAACGTGGGATTTATTGGTTTAGACAGAAATAGTTGACATATTTGATTGAGATGTCAATTTCATCACTTGGTTTTGGAATGTCTTCCTCCCTTTCCATACTGTGTGGTTTCTGCAAAGACTTCAAACTTGCTCATTCTCACATCAAAAACTGAATGCCTAACTTTTAAAAGACTATTCTTGCCTTATGGGGAGCCAATGCTTCTAGGTATGTAGCAGGTGCTATTTTCTTCATTGCCTTTTCTTTCAGGCATTTCTCTTAGTTGCCTGCTTAATATAATTTGACCTAAAGCTATATGTCTAGTTTTATAAACTCTCAGTGTTAAGTCTCTGACAGAAGAAAACTAATATAATTTTTCAGATTCTTGCCTGCTTCCTTGACAGATGTAAAAGAGCATCCTATATCTGTGTTACCATTAGCAGAATAAGAAAGCAGTGGGTGAAGAAGAAAAATGTATTTGTATCCTTATATCAAAATTCTATTTACAGATTTTAATTATGCTCACTACCATGGTGATTCTTACCTGGAATTTAAAGGCTTGCATTTGAACATGCAAAACTTCATCCACTTGGAATTTAAAACATACAGTCCACATGGACTCCTCCTGTATATTGAACAGAGCCCAGAAACAATAGGACATTTTTTAATTCAGCTTTTCATCAAACATGGCACTTTACAGGTAAGGCATCTCTCACTGAAGGAGAATTAAAGCTAGGATCTGTAAAAATGTTTTGGGGTTTTTTTTTCTGTTTCCTACTGTAGAAGATGGTAGAGCTACAGAGAGTCTTGACGTTCTTTAGTATTTTAAGGAAAATAGCTGTCAAACTTGCTATCTATTACAAGAAATTGATGGCTAATATTATTAATATGTCTCGCAAGATGTGGTGCTTGAGGAAAATTGAATAGTGATTATAATTGGAATGTGTCATATAGAAAGTACACATTAAAAGACAAAAAATAAAGAAGGTGGACTTTGTTTTTACAACCAGTATGAATTAAGGTATTCTATTTAGTATTTGAAGCTTAAGCTGACTGAACCTCCTCATGTGCAAGTTCATTAAAGTTGTTATAAGGGAGGCTGTGGAATTGAGTTAATTGTCATAAGAAAATTTACTGTAAAAGGGAATAGAGTGTATCTTTGTTACCATGTGACTCTGACTAGAAACCTTTTATTTCAGCCATCATGTTATTACACAGTTTCACAGGATCACAAAAAGCCCCCAAAACATTTGCTTGGCTTTAATGGACAAACTGAATAGCAATACATTTGTTTATCAGCTTTAAGGAATAAAGCATATGTCCCAGTATATCTTTATTTTTAGTAAATTATTCTTTCTTTTCTGAGGAAGAGATAAAGCTTGAGCTTTATGAAGAGATGGGCAAATACTAAAGACACTCTAAAAGGCTATTAAAAGAGAAGCTACTTTTCTTATAATGGATCTTCTATCATTCTGTTAAAAATTTCTGAAAGTTTTGCTGCAATTATATTCTTCTGTAAAAGCTATGAAATGACTCTTAAGAACCGCATATTTTAGTTATATTTGCCTTCATGTTTAAAGAGCATGATTGTAGTAAAAAGATATATAAATTGCAGATAAACAGTAGGAGAAAAAACCTTTTACTTTATTTCATTATATTCTGATTTGCTGTGTTTTATTATGCTTTGACTGTCTATTTTGACTAATCCCATTTATTCACATCAAGCGGGATTAGTCAGGGGCAGAACGTTATCCAAGCTTTAGAAAATGTTGATGGCTTTAGGTCCATCTTACTTGTATTCATGGTAAAGTAATGATGCAGAAAAATATTCTTCTAACCTATCATAAGCACCATAAAATATGAGAGTACTTTAATTGACAAAAATCTATTCAGAGATCCCAGTGTGCCGTGTTAAAACTAATTGAATTCACAAAGCTGGTCAATTAAATGTAGATTTAAAGCCCGATGAACAAATGGTTCTAAGCTCACAATCAAGCTACAATTGCAAGTAGACAAACCATAAAATCAAGTGCTTGTTCACATTAGTATAGGAAATTAAACAGTGTTCCAAAATACTCATGTCTCCATGCTACATTACGTGTTTGAAAGTATAAGGAGGCCATAAAATGGTAAGTGAAATTCACTCATGGCCAACGTTAATTTCAGCTGGGTTGCAGATGGTCAACTTCTTTGAAAATCAGGCCTGTAATATGTGATTATACAAACACACATAGATTAGAGCATTTCCATGCAGGCTAGGAAGCATATATGTGTGCTTGTGCATGTTTGGTGCAATAGACTTCCTGATCCAGATCTTTAATGAAACGTTGGCTTTACTGAATGCACATTTCATCCTTTTGGGTTTTATGAAACCATTTGTTATTTTAAATTCAAGTTTTGACTCTGTATCTGGTTAATTTCTAAAAATTATATAATAAAATGTTTTTCCCACCCTGTAGTGCCAGTTTTTATGTGATGAAGCAGCAGAAGTCAAAAACATCACTACTACTGCTAGAGTGGATGATGGACACTGGTATGAAGTGCAGATTAGGTGAGTTTTCTATCTTACTGTTTTCTCTGTTTCTAATTGCTTCAAAGATCTTCTAAGTAAGTTCCATAGTTAGTAAGTTCCAGTGATAATGTATCTCATTAACTAGGAGTGACACCTGAACATGCGCAGTAAAATCATATTATGACAGGATGGACTACAACACATATTTGGAAAGAAAGTTTAAACCTGTAATACAGTTGAACAATGCTCCTCACATCACTGATATCCTTAATGGAAATAAATTTATTCTCACTGCAATCATGTACCATAGTAAATATAAGCATTCTGTCAGGGAAGCTACTGTATAGTAGGTCCAGGAAAGGTGAAATAGGTG
Source organism: Ara ararauna (assembly GCA_028858755.1). Lineage (NCBI taxonomy): Eukaryota > Metazoa > Chordata > Aves > Psittaciformes > Psittacidae > Ara > Ara ararauna. The sequence goes on along the minus strand of CM054379.1, from coordinate 42,443,830 downwards.
AATTTCTCTTAATGAGAGTGTAACTAACAGAAAAATCTTGGAAAATACATAAGCAGAAGCAGCATCATGAATTTGCTGCCGCTGACTTGCACCTCATAAGAGGATATATTACTCCTGCAAAGGTAACAACACTTGCAACTGAAGGAGCATAAAAAGAAAGGAAGGGAATGGGGTAGGTAGTGGGGTTTTGTATTGTGCCTTACTCAGATGTGGCAGTGAGCAGTCAATGAGAAGGAACACAGTTTGTTGCTGCATTTCAGTTGTCATCATTGCTATTTTGTTTTTTCTAGCACGGTAAACTAGGCTCAAGCTCCAAACCACACAGTAAGTGCAAACTAACACAAGGAACAAAAGTCAATAATTCACAGCAGTTGTGCTTATTACACAAAAAGTAAACAACATAAAACCAAACCTTGCTAATGGAAGCTAAAAGCAAGTGTAAGCTCTTCTCTGACCAAGAAGGAATAGAAGATATCTCTGTGACACCATGAAAGTGTCTGGAATCCTGAATAACATGTGTATTTCTGTTTATTTCTCTGGCTTTGACTCCCTCTCAATATCAAAATGGAGAAAGTGTGATTGAAAGTTTATTTAGAGAAGAGATGCAGGGATGACAAAGGCATTAAGCAGCTTCTAAATAATGACTAAACAACTAGGGGCTCTGCAAGTCCATTAAAGGTGACTGTGGGAGAATACCAAATTCTCTGAAATCACAAGTGACACAGAAGAAGTGTATAAGGACTGGAGACATAAAATCTGTAGTCTGTTAGCTTGTTTAATCTATTACAATTGTATTGTTATTACTTTGTTGTTAATTTTAAGAAAGATTTAAGATCCTGGAAATAAGAAATGAAGGAATACCTGAACCCTAAGTACTGTAGGAGCCTTTGAGAAAAAAAACTTTTCCTAGTGCCAAAGCATGAAAACTCCCATGTCATTGACATTACTCAGGTAGCAGTAACTACCATGATGTGAGTGCACCTGTTATGCATTTTTGGCCAACTCTACTGAGCAGAAAATAACTTCAATCTGTAAATCACCCAATGGCAATAGCTGGAAAGAAAAACAACCCAATTTCTATTTCTGGTGTTTCATTTGAGCCTAAAAATGAAGGAAGAAAAAGATACCTGTTTTTATTTGCAGAGAATGGAAATTATTTCAGAACAGCTCAAGTAAGATGAGCCACACTGATTTTTGCTGTTAAAAGAGAAGAAATGCATGCTGTTTCTGGGATTCTGGCTAATTAGTAAGCAATTATTAATTAATCACTACTCACTTTAGTAGGCTGGAAATGGTTTTGGACATTTAGGATGGCACTATGCAGACACCACCAAACTGGGCAGGAGTGTTGATCTACTTGAGAGTAGAAAGGCCCTACAGAGGGATGTAGACAGTCTGAATTGATGGGCTGAGACCAATTGCATGAAGTTCAACAAGGCTTAGTGCCGGGTCCTGCATTTCGGCCACAACCTCATACAATGCTATAGACTTAGGGAAGAGTGACTGGGAAGCTACCTGGTGGAAAAGGACCTGGGGATTGGTCAACAGCTGGCTGAATATGAGCTGTCAGGGTGCCCAGCTGGAAAACGCCAGCAGCATGCCGGCCTGTATCAGAAATAGCTTAGCCATCAGGGCCAAGGCAGTGATCACCCCCCTGTACTGGGCACCGGTGAGGTCACAACTCAAATCCTATGTTCAGTTTTGGGCCCCTAACTACAAGAAAGACATTGAGGTGCCGGAGCAGTTCCAAAGAAGGGCAACAAAGCTGGTGAAGGGTCCAGAGCATAAGTCTTATGGGGGCTGTTTGTGGGAACTGAGATTGTTCAGCCTGGACAGAAGGAGGAGCAGGAGAGACCTTATCACTCTCTACAGCTGCCTGAAAGGAGGTTGTAGTGAGGTGGATATCAGTCTCTTCTCCCAAGTAACAAACAATAGGACAAGAGGAAACGGTCTCAAGTTGTGCCAGGAGAGGTTTAGAGTGGATGTTAAGGAAAATTCCTTTACCGAAAAGGCTGTCAAGCATTGGAACAGGCTGCCCAGGGAAGTAATTGCTACCATTCCTGGAGGCATTTGAAAGACATATATATGTGGTGCTTAGAGTTGGTTTAGTGGTGGATTTAGTAGTGGCTTGGTTTAGTAGTGGATTTGGCAGTGCTAGATTAATGGTTGGACTCGATGATCTTAAAGGTCTTTTCCACCTTAAATGATTCTATGATTTAAAGCCTTAATGGCACAGATGTCAGAAAGATTTTGTTAAAGTTGCTTCTTATTTTAATTTAGTGCATCTTCATATGTGCTTGAGTTAATTAAGAAAATGTATATATTGTATGGAAAAGTATAACTACTGCTCTACATACATTTTTCTTTATTAACAAATATATATTGGCAATTATATTTTATAAAGTCACTTTTGAACTCTGTAGATTTCTTGGGTTATGAACATTAATTTAATCAACTGTAGTATAATATGCATAGTGAAACCTAAAAATTGCTGTAGCTTGCTCAACAGCTGTCTACATCTTTACAAACTTTGTTTTATTTTCTCAGAACTGGTTTCCAGTAAGATAAGTTTTGAACAATGTTATCTGGGATGTTGGTGAAGTCAGAATGGGTATGTAGGAGCTACTAGGTACTTCAACATAGTATATATGCATAGTGTGGGATTTTCTTTGCTCTGCAGATGTTAAATATTATGAACAGACAAGATGGGTGATGAAAAAAAAATATGATATTGTACTAGGTTTTTGAAAGAAAATGCTCATTCTCTTTGCTTAAAGTATTCCTAATTCTTTAGAGCCCTTTTGATCTTTCCCTGCAATGGAAAGATTTTTGCCTTTCAGATTTACTAACAGCAGTGCATTTCAGCAACTGAAGATAAGCCATCTGCAAAAAATATACTGCCTCTACAATATTGTATTAAATGAAAGAAACAGACTTAAGTGTATGAGTGCTGTGAAATGCAAGTTTGAATACAGTGAAAATTAGGTATTGATAATATCTTCCTTTTCTGCTTACAGAGGAATATTTTTCTGCTTCCTTTATCCCACAGAAATCATTCCTGGTGTGAATAAAAGAAATGTCATGCCTTTTAATGTTTTCAAATAAACATGCATATTACTGTCAGACACTGCACTGTATCTAGTTCTTATAGTTCACCAGAATACTCATGCTGGAAGTAAAATGGCAGCATTGCTGAGGTACAGCAGTATGATGATGGAATATTGTGGCTACAACAGTTGCAACAATTTAATAAAATTGAATATACTAAGAGGTCTGGATTTGCATCAACATCTGAGATAGCTCAATAATTTTGGATAGGATATAACTTTTTGCCTTAGATTGGTTTTCTAGCATTGGCTGCTAAAAACATTGCCAAGGTTTGTCTCAAAGTAATAACTAAGAATTCTGGTTTATGTGCAGGCTTGTACAGTTATTTGCCAAGTCTAGCTGTTAATGATAATCATTGCAGCTGTTTCAGATTTCTGACTGTATCATTTTGGTTTTCTTAAGAATCTTTCTAGTGAAGTGAAACATTAAGAATGTAAAACAGGTATGGGCAATATCGCCCAGGGATTAGGAAGGAAAGAAAAGAAAATCGGGAAGTTTACATGTTTGGGATGCTCTACCACAATCTTCTTATTCCAGTCCTTATAAAACTGCCTTCTTTAGTTGCTTTAAGATTTATCTTCTTTGATCTTTGTCATCAAAACAAGTTGATAAAATAAAATGTATTGCAGAAACAGGCCAATCTGTAGCAGAGGTATTAGAAATTTATCCTTTTTTTGGTTCACTATGCTCTGTTTCAACAATTATGTCAGTACTGATAATAATAGTCTCCTTGATCAAAGAACATTTTCTATTTTTTAATCTCAGATCACAACTGTTGATTGCTTTAGCAAATCTATCATATAAATTGACTGTGCAGTAGATGTCACAAATGCAACCTGTTTCTTTAAAAATGAGTCTATCCCCTTTGAACTTTCTTAATTGACTGTGAGCATTAGGATTAGAAAACTGGTATAGATTCTCCATCAGTGCGGAGAACAGTTGCGAAATGTGGCAGTTTTCATTTTTAAGGAGTGCATTATTCTTCTCCTTTAACCCCTAATATTTGTGATTTGAGGTTTGCACTAGTTGACTACAGGATGTTTGACGATTGATTGTCTTCAGTTTGTAGATGTTTTCTGATTCCTGTAGTCAGAAAAAGATCCTTCTAATCATGTCATAATGTAACATATGCTCACTCTGGAGCTTGTATACTGCTTGGTTTTGATCGCTTTTAATGAAGTCCTGAGATAATCCATATGGTAGAAAATATGCTATATTTATTATCCTTCAGAATATGCTACAAAGCTCATATTTTCCTTACGGTTTACAGGCAGGTAAGATAAGCACATCATAGACAAAAAGATTCAAAAAAAATGCAGATGCTGTTCTGTTTTGTGCTTTGGGACTTTTTATTTATTTATTTCATTTTATTTTAAATTCCTATTTTTATTTAATTGCAAAGGTGCTAATCATTGGCCTTCATTTTTAATGCAACAGCATATAGATGAAGAAGTCATCCATCTGTTGTTTCATGTACCATGTAAATACCATGTAGTCTACTTAATAAAAATATGCTTAATGAACCATCTTCAAAAAACAGTGTAAACCACAAGATATTAATAGCAATAGATGCTGCTTAATTAGAGAAGTGTATTCAAAATTTTAAAATGCAGTAAGAAGTATATTCTTGATAGAAGATAGCTTCATGCTCTTTTCATTTTCTGGGCCTCTCCCAGGGAAACTCATTGCAGAGAGGCTAAGTCAATGAAAACAAACTGATTTGAGAATACAGTGTAGATGAATATTTTTTAAATAATGATCCTACTGTCAAAACCTGGATTTGTAAGGTAGAAAATAGGAATGAGTTGATCATGAAGCATCAAGAAAATTGAAAGGATTCTTTTTTTGGTTTAGTGTGGAGGTTTTGGACAGAGATAAAGAAATTTATGTTAAAATATTTATGGTGACTATCACGCAGATGAAGAGGCAGAAATGGAGAATATCTCCTAAAAAAAAGAGTATTCTGGCATATATCTGAAAGGAAAAAGAGAGTGACTTTGCAATGGGAAAAAGTGGCTGCTGGCACAAGTAGCTCAAAAAGTGGAAAACTAATTTCTAGGTCCTAAAGATGCCTGTTACACAGTGACGCTATTACTGACCACTAGCAGTGCATGACAGTGCTATGGAAATGGCAATGCTGGATTGAAGCAAGAGAATCAGAGATGATTCTGATTTATGACTGTGAGGATAAAACCAAATATGAATCAAAAACACTAAATAGAGGAAAAGTTTTGAAATCTTGCTAGTCAGTATATATCTTCACATTTTTTCCAATTAATTCTAATAACCTGTGCAGTACATTTAGAGAGAATTAATTTGATTTCAATCCTTTCACAGATAAGTAGAAGGGGAGTTGGGCTAATAACATTCCCTCCTGTGACTAATTTTATTCATTACTTTATCTCACAAATACTTGATTTAAATGTAGCTTAATCTGTCTTTCTATTTGGAGGTCAAGTGTTCAAAATAAATGATGGTGCTTCTTAAGAATTAATGTTCAATCAATAATGGTTTTAAGATTATGCATTTTTTGTCCAAGATCTTAATCATTCCTTTTTAACGACTTTAATGACTATGGAAAGAATGATTTTGTGAATGCTAGAGAGAAATAGCAATGCAAATACAAACACAGCATCTCAATAAAATCATATGAACAGCTAGTTATAAACTCAGATAAGCAACCTGGTCTATGCACAAGTTGAACACTGAGAATGCCTTGATAATATGTGCTGTTGAAGAAATATTAAGGAAAATGATAATCAGTAAAATTATACTTATCCATTTTGCTTTTTAAGCATAGATTTCTGGAGCTGAGGATTATTTTTGTATACAAATACCAGAAATTAGTTTTACTATACAGTTTATCAATGCAGTTATCGTCTGTTAATCTTAGATATTTTCAAATTTCAGTTAGTTCCATTTTTTTTTTCCGAAAAGATATTTTAAGCTTCAGTGCTAGAACTATTTTACCAAAACTATTGTCTCTTCTTTAAAGTGTCATTATCATCAAAACCAAACCTATATTTTTATTTCTAGATTCACAAATAATTAATTTTTTCCACACTTACAATTGCCTTCCTTTCTATGTCTTCAGTAAAAAGAAGCAAAGAAACAGCATGCTCTCTCTTACTGACTGCTGCATACCAATAAATTCCATATCTTTCGGAGATTCTGTCTCAATAATTTATACATGTGCTAGAGGCTTTTCTTCAGGACATGTCCTAAGCTGGTTCTCTCTTTAAACATATTTAAATCCTGTTCTGTCCCGTGTGATCTACACAGTGACTTCATTCTTCAAGTTATTAAATTCCCTGAATATTCATAATTATATTCTCCAAAAAACCCAAATTGCTAATTTTTTAAACAAAAAAATAACATTGACTGACATCTTTTATACATTTGAAATATTTTTTCCATATAAAAAGTAGTTGAACATAACAGTACCCTTTTTCTGAATGGATTTTATTTTATGGAAAAGAGACAATATATATAATGCACACAATCCAGTATTTTCTTTTATACACTTAAAAGTGCTGAGCCATTTGACTTCCTGAACAAAGTGAATTTAACTTCTTGTGTTTTCAAATGGGATGTAAATATAGCTTATACAATATATGCATAGTAATTAAGAGTAAATACATCAGCTATCACAAAAGAAGTTTATGGAAAGAACAGTGTAGGATTTTAAAAATATTTCATGGAACTTCCCTTCTCCCCCCCCATGGATGAACATGTTACATCATTTCAACACTACAGAATAAGGTACTGTAGGCTAGCATTTTTACCTAAGATAAGACTTTAAAATTTCTTGGGTTTAGAGTTTCAGAAGGGACCATTCACTTGACCACCAAGGGACCATCAGGTTGACTTTCTCTATGTTATAAATCAGAGAATCATAGAATAGTTAGGGTTGGAAAAGGCCTTAAGATCATCTAGTTCCAACCCCCCTGCCATGGGCAGGGACACCTCACATTAGACCATGTCACCCAAGGCTCTGTCCAACCTGGCCTTGAGCACTGCCAGGGATGGAGCATATACCTGTTCTTTGGGCAGCCTGTTCCAGTGCCTCACACACAGTAAAAAGTAAGGAACTCTCACAGTAAAAAACTTCTTCCTTTTATCAAACCTAATATTTTGTTCAGAAAGCCACACTTCAGTTAAATTCAGCCCTTCCTTTTCTTAAATATTTCCCTAAGACACATTCTACTCTGGTCACCTCTTACTAAACTGACAGCACTGGTGACGAATTTATTCATCCATATCATTATGGCTGGCAAACCCCAGCTAATACTTCAGTGAAAAATTTAAAATAAAATCTACGTAAAGATTACTGTCTGACGCTGCTAGCCCTATGTCTCAGATGTGTGACCTGAACTACATGAACAAGCAGTGGCACACATGGGAGGTGTAATTCACTCTGACCTCAAAGCCTTTTTTTACCTGCTAGATATCCTTTCAACACAAACCTCAAAGTCTGCTATTTGAGAGATGTCCCAGGGAATGGAGAAACAAAAATAATTAGACTGTTCTGTACTGGGAGAACACTGCTGTTAGGCACTGCATATTGCCTGACATGAAGGCATTTTTTATGAAAATCACTGTATTGAGTCAGATATGAGGAACCATGTGTATTTGAAAGATGATGCAAGCCACCCTTTTATCACTAAAGAAAGAGGGATGTGAAGAGAGTAGGCCAAGAAGTATAGCTGTCTTAGAATCATAGAATCATAGAATAGTTAGGGTTGGAAAGGACCTTAAGATCATCTAGTTCTAACCCCCCTGCCATGGGCAGGGGCACCTCACACTAAACCATGTCACTCAAGGCTCTGCCCAGCCTGGCCTTGAACACCGCCAGCGATAGAGCATTCACAACTTCCCTGGGAAACCCATTCCAGTGCTTCACCACCCTTACAGTAAAGAACTTTTTCCTTATAGCCAATCTAAACTTCCCCTGTTTTAAGTTTGAACCTGCTACACCTTGTCTTCTCATTACAGTCCCTAATGAAGAGCTCCTCCTCAGCATCCTTATAGGCCCTCTTCAGATGCTGGAAGGCTGCTATGAGGCCTCCATGCAGCCTTCTCTTCTTGTTTGTTCAGACAGTGCTGTGTGAATGCTGTACACTGTAACACATTCTTAGTAAGAAGGAAGCTGTCTCTATTTTGTCTCACATCATTCCCTTTCAGTCAGAGTCATCTGGAGGCAAGGAGGTTGCTCCTTTTCTGAAAGCAAATAAGCTTTGTCTCCCTGAAGGACAGGATAGAGCTTGAAGAGTGTCTGCAGCAATAGTACAATAATGCAGACTGGGAAAATCCTAAAAAAAAAAAAAAACCCAAGCAAAAAAACCCCAACCAGGTAACCAACCGAACAAAAGCAGTCAGACTGCTGTCATAAGCGAGCACTAAGATGAGCCTTGTCAGACCATGGAGGGAAGGACATTTTTTTGGGGACCAACAGTGTGTAGTAAAGAATTTATTCAAGTTAGAGAATAAATTTGCCTTCTGTTTAATCTATCACAATTATTTCAATATTTAAAATGTTGCCTTTAAAATATCTAAAGAAAGTCTGTCTTAAAAGACTTTATTAAAGAGGGAGTTCCTTTTATGTCTTTTTTGAGAAGTTCCTTTAGCTAAAGAAAGGCAATTCAAAGTCCCTTCAAAGGGAGACTTTTGTCGTCAGGGGGACTTGGTTGTTTTTATCATGTTCAACTGGTTTCTTCTCCCTCTATTCCTTTTGTGAGTTTTTTTGTTTGCTTGTTTGGTTGTTTTTTTTTAATCTGCCTGCAACTCATGTGGCTAGAGCTCATATAGAGAACTGATCAGTTAAAATATATATGCTTTTTAGTGTTTTCAGGTAAATTGCTTCCTTACTGCAAATTGCTGCATGAAGAACATGTGAATGCCCATGGAATTATGGCTGGAACTCTGTCCTTTTCCTAAATTGCCAGTCAAACCACACCTATAGATGTCTAAGAAATGCCCGTGAGATGATCTGGGCCCCACCATATCTACTGTACACATTCACAGTCCTCCAGTCACTTTCAGAATTTCTCTAAAATCTTAGCTTAATGCTTGTCTTCTTTAATTGAGCAATTTAACTCTCAAAAAAAAAAATCATGCTGTCATATTACTGATGTTCCATGAGCATACTGCTTTTGAACACTGTAGTAAAGATCTCAGTTCTGCATTGCCAGACATATCAGAATACCTTTTGCTATTCAGAAGTCTCTACAAGTGCTTTATTCATTCAACAAGAACTAGTATTTCACAGAAAAAGAAGAAATAGTGGAAATGGACAAAACCTAAAAATGATGACGGAACTTGATGTTAATATTTTCATGTCTTGCATTTAGTTTCCAGAGATTGAGAATAATGAAAGTAGACTTTCTTCTTGCGTATCTGCCACAATACACAAAAACCCCTGCACTGGTCAAATCTTGTAATAAAATGAAAGACTAAAACTAAGTGCATTTGTTTGCAGCTAAATAATATCATTTTATTTTGCATCAATGCAGTGTAAAGAAATCTTAATTGGAATGAAAAATTGTCATGAAATCAAAACTCAGTATGTTGTGTATGTTTTCTATATTCCACAAAAAGTGACTATTTTTCATACACTTCATGTGAGTCAACTGAGACTAAGCAACTGACTTTTTTGAGCAATGTGATTGAATGCAATGGATTTAATTATACTAAATTGATCATATTAACAGCTAACAGCGACTTAATACCACCAATTAGTTTGAAACAAACTGTTGTTTTATAGCCTCTTTAAGATAAAAGCTACTTGTTTAGTCATGCTACATCTTGGGTACAAATCACATTCTATATCTTGTCAGAACTCTGCCATCAAAGGCGGCACAAGTTAGAATTTAGAATGATCAAAGAGACAAATCTGTGGCATACAGCATTCTGTTCTTGCTCAGATTATTTAACTAGATAAATACTAAAAATTGCTACTTCTTTTACTTTGTATCTCAAAAGTTAGAACACTCATTTTCTACATTAACTTCTGAAACAACTTATTTCAGGGACAGAAACTTAAAAACAATAGAGTAAGACTCTAACAACATACTTAAAACTTTGTTCTATATTATTTTCTGAGGAATAGCAGAGGATGCTTGTGGATAGTTAAAAGTTCAATATCTGTGACCCGATGTCACAAGCACAGAAATGATATTAAGGAGGACACAGACAGGGGGGTATACGGCACAAAAATAATGCTGGCCTACAGAGTTGTTGTAAATATGGATTTCTATTGTGTAACTATCTTATTCATTGCAGACTTTCAGTTTCACTTGAAATAAAATGTCAGTGTTGCAAGTCTAGATCTGACACTCAACTTGCCACTGTCTGGATGTTTTAATACGGTATTCTCATTTAGGCCAAGCTTATCAATAAATTATACTGTATTTGTATCTACACCAACTTGAAATAAATGCATATTTTCTAGGTATAATTTCTGTAAATATTATTTAAGTTTCTTATAATGTGAATAGCAGGAAACTTGAAGCTCTCCAAACTGCTAAGACAGAAATAGCCAGAGGCAGAGATCATTTTTTTCTCTAGCTAAATCTATAGCAATAAATAAAACTGAAATCTGAAGACTATTCTCTGTACCTGAGGCCAACCAGCAGGTTCCAGATCATGTTTATAAAAGTACTTATTGTGAAGTAGATTGGCAGCATTTAAACTAAGAATGATTCCTGAATTGCACTAACCAGAAAACTTGTTCAGTTTCAGAATTCGAAATGGCAGCTAGCCTGAATTGCAACTGTAACAGGAATTGTGATAAATTCATAAAAATATGGATTATTATGTGTCAGGGTGGGAACTCGTTGTGGACCTTTTTAGTTTAGTAATGTAAGTTTAGCCTCTGTGAAAAGAATAAGAGTGTACCGTATTCATTCGTTCCTTAGAATGTGAAACAAAGATTAGTCCCTCCTCCCACCCCTGCTATTCTTGGAGAAAATTACATCATACCTTGTGATTAGCTTAATTTTTCTTGCTTATTTAGCTAAATCACTCTCTAAGACTGGATTAAGGAATCAGCTCCAGGACCAGGAAATATGAGTCTGCTGTCAGAGGGAATGAGAAAAGATATGATGTTGACTCTAGCTCATCTGCAACATGAAAGCACGTTACCAGTGCCTCTGCAAGGCACAGTCAACACCAGTAGATATGAGCTGTCTAAAATGATGTATGTTGCTGCAGAGAGAAAATTTAATGACTGTGAGTGTAACTGGTGTATTCTCTATCTAAATAAATCTACTGAGGGTAATATGAAATTCTGTCTTATTCGCTAAACCCAGTTACTACAGGGTTCAGGGTTTTTTGCAAAAGGAAAATGTCGCAGGATTGTATAATCATAGGCCAGAAGGGACACAGAAGGTCTCTAGTCCAACCTCCTGTGCAAAGCAGGGCCAGCTAAGGGGTCAGACCAAGTTGTTCAGGGCTTTATTTAGCCAGGTTTTGAAAACCTCCAAGGGTGAAACCTGCACAATCTGTCTGAGCAGAGAGGTCCAGATGTTCCATTCTTTAAGTTGTCTCAAACACCTTTGCAAAGCCTTAAGGGTTTCAAAACCAGTGCTGGTCAAAAAGTGAATTAAGAAAATGTAACTTTTAATTGTCTGTGACAGTAGGTCTATTTTTTTTTTTCTCCCTGCAATTTTACAAAAATAAACATTCAACTGCAAGGAGCAATTTCAGTATGGAACCAGAAAATTCAAACTACTAGATACTCAGTGAAAACAGGGGGAAACATGAGCTTGCTTTGAATTTTTAAGGTAAGAAATATGTAAAATATTAAGCACAGTGAAAATGAAATATTTCTTAACTTTAATTAATCAGTTGTCTTCAATAAAATCAGGGAATTTTTGAATTGTTTTTTAGAATATATGATAATAAAACCTCTTTAATTTTTGTAGTTCACAACTCCTGTTTTGTGTAGCTGTTCCCAAATCTATTGTTGCTTTTTGTTTAATAGACTGAATGTTACCATTACATCCTAAGTAGTTCAAAGGCAATTAGTGAATTGTTTGTTGTTGGTCAGCATGGTCCCCTTCAAAGTGGAATTGCTAGAGTTGGATGTAAATTTCGATCTTGTTTCTAGAACAAGAGATTTCTCTATCTGATCAGGAACACCATATCAAAGAAGCTTTATTCCCAGGAATGCGCAGCCTGACTGACAATACTTCATCTGTACAACCCCTTTCCCTCCTCCTTTTTCCCCCAGTTGTTTCATTATTTTTTTACAATTTTATGACAATCCCAAACATGTAATTTATTCATCACTAACAAACGTCAGCAAGTAAGAACATTATATAAAAGGATTTGGATTTCATGCAGACATCGTCATGTTTAGGTACCGTTATCCCAATAGTTATCAAATTATTATCTGACCTTTCCATCCTTCCAATCTGCGAGGCATTGTGCAATGGATTTAATACTGTTTAGACATAACTCATATTCAGGTTATAATTAATAGGCCAGTCTTTAACCCTTACAACTGTGTGAGTACAAATAAAGAAAGTGTGAACTATTACTGCTGGGTTGGATTGAGGCACAATTACTGGTAGCTTACCCAGCAAAAGTGCTTGAGAATTGCTGTATGCATTTCCACACTTATAATTATGCAAAAAGCTCTGTCTTCTTACTTGACCTTTAAAGCGTCCAATGTGCCGATTGCTGAAAAAGAATTTTAAAAGCCTGATGGAAATTTCATGGAGTGCATATATGACTCATTGATTGTATTATCAGCAAATGCTAAACAATAATGGTTTATGGTTGTTATTATAATTTGGCCAGACCCTGCTTGATTCAATTAAGCACAATCAAAGGTGCATGGCTGACATTCTAACAAGCTTAGGGCAAAGGCAGCTGATGCTATTGGATTGCATTAGCTTGTTTACTGACATAAAGTAGCGGGAATTAATTTCAAAATATATTTATATATGCAAAAAATACTACCTCTGTTTATCTATCATATTAGCTATTAAGGATAAGCTAACAAATATGTATAAAGCTAATGTGAAAAGAACTACTTTTAGAAATAGGGTGCTTGCAGGGGGCTGATGAAGAACCAGACGCCCACCAGGAACAACTGGCTGCTGCACTGGTAAAGATCTCTACTGGTGCTGCCAGGAAAAAGTGGCGGGCCGTAGTAGTAGAGGACTCTACTCTGAAAGGAACAGAGACACCCATCTGTTGGCCTGAGCCAGGCTCAAGGGAGGTGTGTTGCCTACCAGGGGCACGGATCAGGGACGTTGCAGGGAAGCTGCCTGCTCTAGTTGGTCCCTCTGACTATTACCCACTTCTAGTGATCCATGTGGGTGCTACTGATATAGATAGCAGTAGCCAGGAGAACATAAAGAAGAACTACAGAGCTCTGGGAGAGGTGGTTAGGGGCTCTGGAGCTTAGATTGTCTTTTCATCAATTCTCCAGGATACAGGGCAGTACCTTAAAAAGGCTAGGAGGTTTGGCAAGGTTAATAAATGGATAGAAGAGTGCTGCTATAGTCAGGGGTTTGGGTACCTTGAACATGGGACTCAATTTAGGAGGCCAGGTCTACTGGGGGCTGGTGGAGCTGGTCTGACAAAGAAAGGGAAGAGTGGATTTGGGAGGAGGCTTGCCAGACTGGTCAAGGATGCTTTAAATTAGATGTGTTGGGGAAGGGGGGCATCATTCCATCCCAACACACCCAGTCAGTTGCCAGCACCTCTAGTAAACGTTCAGAGCTATGTAGAGATATTCGAGCTGCTCCAGCCAATGAGCTGGTTTCAATTGGAGCTCGGCTCAGATGTCTCTATACAAATGCTCTCAGCATGGGGAACAAACAAGAGGAATTAAAGATGTGTGCACGTCTACGGGCGTACAATATCATAGGCATCACAGAAGCATGGTGGGATGGCTCCTATGACTAGCGTGTTGGAATGGAAGGTTACAGGCTCTTTGGAAAGACAGGCCTGGCAGACGGGGAAGGGGAGTTGCTATTTATGTTAGGGATAGGCTGGAGAGTATGGAACTGTGCCTGGGGACAGGTGAGCAGTCGACAGAGAGTTTGTGGGTGAGGGTTAAAGGGAGAACAGTGATGGGAGACATCGTTGTAGGGATCTGTTACAGACCAGCTGACGAAGAGGACTCTGTGGATGAAGCACTCTATAGACAGATAGGAACAACCTCACACTCGCAGGTCCTTGTTCTCATGAGAGATTTCAACCACCCCAATATCTGTTGGAAGGATGGTACAGCCCAGCAGAAGCAATACAGGAGGTTCCTAGATCGCGTGGAAGAGAACTTCCTTCTGCAAGAAATACAGGAGCCGACAAGGAGAAGTGCATGCTTGACCACGTGCTCACCAACAGGGAAGGGCTGGTTGGAAATGTGATGCACCAGGGCAGCCTTGATTGCAGCGATCATGAGATGGTCAAATCTGAGATCCTCAGGACAGTGAGAAGAGCTTGCAGTAAGCTCACTGCCCTGGACTTCAAGAGAGCAGACTTTGGCCTCTTCAGGAACCTGCTCAGTAAGGTTCCATGGGATATAGCCCTAGAGGGCAGGGGGGCCCAAGACTGTTGGTTGATATTCAAAGATCAGCTGCTGCAAGCTCAGGAGCGATATATCCCTACTAGAACTAGGTGCTGCATGAGGGCCAGGAGATCTCCTTGGATGGAAAAGGAGCTGCTGAGGAAAATTCGAAGGGAAAAAAAGGCTTATAAAAGGTGGAAGCAAGGACAGGTAGCATGGGAAGAATACAGGGGTGTTGTCTGGGAAGCTAGGGATCAGATTAGGAAAGCTAAGGCCCACTTAGAATTAAACTTGGCTAGGGATGTGAAAGATAACAGGAAGGGATTCTGTAGCTACATTGCAAACAAAAGGCAGACTAGGGACAACGTGGGCCCTATCCAGGAGCTATCGGGAGAACTGGCTACCCTGGATTTGGAGAAGGCTGAGGTTTTTAAACACTTCTTTGCCTCAGTCTTCACCGGCAAATGCCCTGACCATACCACCCAAGTCTTGGAAGGCAGACGCAGAGACAGTGAGAATGAAAACCTTGGGCCCACTGTAGGAAAGGACCTGGTTCGAGACCATCTTAAGAACCTGAATGTATACAAGTCCATGGGACCTGATGAAATCCACCCGCGGGTCCTGAAGGAGCTGGCAAATGAAGTTGCTAAGCCACTGTCCATCATATTGGAAAAATCGTGGCAGTCAGGTGAAGTTCCCAACAACTGGAAAAAGGGGAATATAACCCCCATTTTCAAGAAGGGGAAAATGGATGAGATGGGGAACTACAGACCAGTCAGTCTCACCTCTGTGCCTGGCAAAATCTTGGAGCGGATTCTCCTGGAAGGCATGCTGAGGCACATGATAAACAACAAGGTTTTTGGTGGCAGCCAGCATGGCTTCACTAAGGGGAAATTCTGCCTGACCAATCTGGTGGCCTTCTATGATGGGGTTATGGAACTGATGATGGACAGAGGTAGAGCAGTTGATGTCATCTACCTGGACTTGTACAAAGCGTTTGACACTGTCTCACATGACATCCTTGTCTCTAAGTTGGAGAGACATGAATTTGATAGGTGGACCACTGGGTGGATAAAGAACTGGCTGGATGGCCGCGTGCAAATAGCTGTGGTCAATGGCTCAATGTCCATTTGGAGACCAGTAACGAGTGGTGTCCTTCAGGGATCAGTTTTGGGACCAGTCTTGTTCAACATCTTTGTCGGTGACATGGACAGTGGGATTGAGTGCGCCCTGAGCAAGTTTGCAGATGACACCAAGCTGTGTGGTTCAGGTGATATGCTGGAGAGAAGGAATGCCATCCAAAGGGACCTTGACATGCTTGTGAGGTGGGCTGATGCCAACCTGATGAAGTTTAACCATGCCAAGTGCAAGGTCCTACACCTGGTTCTGAACAATCCCAGGCACAGCTACAGGTTGGGCAGAGAAGAGATCAGAGTAGTCCTGCAGAGAAGGACTTGAGGGTGTTGGTCGATGAAAAAATGAACATGAGGCAGCAGTGTGTGCTTGCAGCCCAGAAAGCCAACCGTATCCTGGGTTGCATCAAAAGGAGTGTGACCAACAGGTCGAGGGAGGTGATTCTGCCCCTCTACTCTGCTCTTGTGAGACCTCACTTGGAGTATTGTGTGCAGTTCTGGTGTCCTCAACATAAAAAGGACATGGAACTGTTGGAACAAGTCCAAAGGAGGGCCACGAGGATGATCAGGTGACTGGAGCACCTCCTGTATGAAGATAGGCTGAGAAAGTTTGTGCTGTTCAGCCTGGAGAAGAGAAGGCTGCGTGCAGACCTCATAGCAGCCTTCCAGTATCTGAAGGGGGCCTGTAGGGATGCTGGGGAGGGACTCTTCATGAGGGACTGTAGTGATAGGACAAGGGGTAACGGGTTCAAACTTAAACAGGGGAAGTTTAGATTGGATATGAGGAAGAAATTCTTTACTGTTCGGGTGGTGAGGCACTGGAATGGGTTTCCCAGGGAAGTTGTGAATGCTCCATCGCTGGCGCTGTTCAAGGCTGTATTGGACATAGCCTTGGGTGACATGGTTTAGTGTGAGGTGTCTGTGCCTATGGCAGGGGGGTTGGAACTAGATGATCTTAAGGTCCTTTCCAACCCTAACTATTCTGTGATTCTATGATTCTACATCTGTGGTCTTGGAATCGGTTACAAAGTTATCAAAATGTATAGATGAAATAGGAATTTTAAATTAATAAATGAATTTTTTTAGGCAGCTTTCATTTAATTTACATTTCTGTTAATTAGTTTGAAAAATAAAATATTTTTATCTGTTCACCTCCTGACCTTCTTCCATTCCATTCTTAAAAATAACTTTGCATTAAACCTAGTCTAATTTGAAATATTTCAGAAAGGTTGTTATCCTAATATTATGCATTTATTGATAAATATTATATCCTTTTAATAGAAGACATTTTAGATATTTAAAAATCAATAATTTTTTTTCCTTAGGAATCTCACTGCAGCTTTCTGCTGTTAAATGAATATATCCAAGATGTCATGTTGGGTTCAAGCCTTAGTAAAAATTGCTTGATCATTGCAAACATAACTACTGAGAGTGCGTGTATGACATTCAAACAAATCTCCTTTCTAAACAAATAATGAAAACAGTGTGCTGCAGAACCTCATGTGTGTGCTTAGACATACAACCATTCTATAATATCTACAAAATATGCTACAAAACATTCCTTTCCTTGCCTGCAGTTCTGACTACGAATTTCTCATTTTTCTCACTCAAGTTAGTAATAAGTAATCTTAAAAAAAAACCTGCATAAAAAATGAGGTGAAAACAAAAGAAAAAAATGAGGTGAATACAAAAGAAAAAAATTCTCCTGAACTTGTCCTCTAAGAAGTTTTTTTCTAGTCCACAGAATTAAAACCCAATTTTATTTCTCTTTAAGTCTTGATTTTAACAACAAAAATTTATGTTCTTTATCCAAAGTTATTTACCCTAGGTTAAACAGGCCAGTTTGTTTAGAAAAATATTTATAGTTGTTTCTGTTATAAGGCTAGTGCCTTGTTTGCATATTTTTCTGGAAGTATCCACTAATGGAACTATATGGAAAACAAACATAGAGAACTGTCTGCAAATGTTGCAAATGTTGTCTCCATACTCTCAATTTAAAAAATGATAGAACATCTTATCAAATAGTATGTGAAAAATCTGTTATATTTCATTATCTGACAAGGTAGTGAAGAAAATTTCTATGCTCTTTTTATAACTAAGATGCTTCAGAACCTAATTTTGCATTATAAAAGATAAACTGAATTCATACTTTACTTAGAGCATCCTAGCTGAATTGCAGACTGTTACTTTTATAGTTTTGGGGTTTGGGGGGGGGGGGGGGTTGCCTTTTTTTTACATATATATCTGTGTGCTCCATTTTCACATAGTTGTGTGTTGTGGGGGTTTTTTGTGGCACCTATACTAAAGAGACACTAGAATATTTTTAAACATACAGCTGGTTGAAGTCAGATTTGTTTTGTGCAAAGAAAGAAGGATAGGCTGAGAGTAATTCCAACAAGAGACTCTTGCTCAGTTCTGCTGTTTCTTTTCTGTGCCTTTTTTCATGAAGACAAAGTGCTTGCTGTGAGTTGGTTATCAGTATGTAAATGATCATTTAAAAAAAATAAGAAATCCAAATTGTTTACTTTGCACTTTCTGTCTACTGTTAATAATTTATGATGCTGTTAAGAGTGACGCTGTTAAGAGGGTGTGAGCATGGGGGGGGGGGGGGGGGGGAAGGAAACATATGTATTAATTTAAGGGCTTAATGTTACTGCCTTCAGTTTCAGGAATTATGCTTTTGAAGATAAGTATTACAGATTATAATACATCTGCACTTTCTAAAATGCAGTTTATTTTAAATTGCTTTTCTGGATTATCCTTTTTTGTGTTGAAAAAGAAGGATATGTCAAATATTTGATGTCAATAGATGTCTCTTTCAAATTACATAGCCTTCTTATTATTGTTAAAAATTGTCTCTTTTTTTCAGCCATTATTATGTGCTTTGGTCCTTTTAGCAGTTATATTGCTCAGATTTACAATATGGTTTCATTTTAATAGATGGTCAAACCCCAAAGATGTACCAACTTACAGCTTGTTAAACAGCTTCTTTTATGTTTATAGTCTTTAATATAAAATCAGCTATTTACCTGATTTTCTTTCCTCATTGATTTAGTAACAGCCCAATTAATTTGTCAGATAGACTATTTATGGTGGTAAAATGTGCCTATTTCTAAATTTATGCAGGCAAGGTATGGTACCATGTGAAGCAAAAATATCAGTCCTGAGGATATCTGCAAAGACAAGTACACCTAGAAATTTCTGGTCCAGTTCATACTGGCTTGAAACGGGATCCATATTTGTTGGTGGTTTGCCTCATCATTATGCAATAAAACAGGTAATTTTTTTATTATTTATCTTTATTTAAAATGTTTTAATTTTGGGAGTGGTGTATTGAAAAGGATACAACTGAAGCGGTTTAAACTATACAAAAATTTAAAATTACTTTGGCTGTGGCTTTTTGAGGATTACATCTAACAGATGAGTATGGTCCCTTGCCGAGTTTTGCTGGCGTGGGGGACTTTGGTAACTGAACAGAAACAGCATTCTGACCTGAAGTTATTATCTGCAATCCTGTTTGCCTCGAGTAGGCAGAGTTAAGGAGCAAGTATGATCAAATTTAGAATCTGTACCTGTTCCCTCAGGTCCTAGTTATATAAAAACATAAAAAGTATAACTGCACTAGGTTCTGTAGTGAAAGAGGCTCTTTGCTTGCATCCTGTGCTAGCATAGACAAATATGTGTAAAAACAGACCAGGCAAGTTAACCTGCAGAACTACACTAATCAATGAGAGGTATGGTAAAGGAGCTTGAATGTGTGGGGCCCTGCTTGCAGCTAGGGTAATGGCGTATGCAGGGGTGAGAAGTAATGATGTGCAATAGGGCTAGCATAATACTAGGGAAGAAGAGTACACGCAGGGTCATGCAAAGGGTTGGAAAGAAGTGGTTCATTACTGAATTGTTGTTATGGAGGAATTTGGGGTAGTCACGATAACAGATGCACATCACTCAAGCGAGTTCTGATCTAAACTTTTTTTTTCAAAGCAGGATGAGCATATATAGCAATTTCTATCCTAGTCTATAACACTCAAACTCCTCACACTTACATATATCAAAATCCCAGCCCCTATAATTCGTTTGAAACTGGCATTGCACACCCAGGGGACACTCAGTCCAGCCCCTGGCAGCATGACTCCTGTACAAAGCAGTTCCCAGGTGGCTCAAGCTTCTACACATGGTCAGGTGTCTGAGTATGGAGCCCCCCTCTGTACCCAAGGGGCTAATGTCATAACTATGTATAAATTTTTAAAATAAATTTGTTGCCAGTGGCTTTGCTAGTTACATAGCTCCAAGTCAGGATCTGATTTTCCCTTAATGTAAAGCCATCCAGTGTGGCTACCTGGATCATTTCACCTTCTAGTCTCATGTCCCAAATGTGTTACCAGAATGTAAAGCTGTTCACCACTACATCAGAAAAATTATCTGCAAGTGTTTCTTTGTTTTCCACGCATAGTGCAACAAACTAAACTGTTAGTGCTGGGTTGGTGTAGTCCAGGGCTCATTTATCTGAGCAGTGATCTCTGGATACCTACCACCCCACAACTGTAGCAAAGTTAACCTGTGGGGGTTTTTGTTTACCTAGTGCAAAGCAGAGTCATATAGTCAGAGCTGGACATATGTAGTCCAGATTTTATTTTTAAGCTGTACTTTTGGGTAGGATTCACTCTGTGACAATTGTTTTAACCTTTTCATTTCTGTTCTGCTCTTTGGGAAGTGAAGGTCATCTTATCATCAGGCAAATACAGTCATTTGAAGCACAAAGTGGTTTTGATGCTTATAATGAATAGTAGAGTAACCAATGAAGTGACAATACTGCTGAAGCCCAACTTAGAAGTCTTTGTGAGTAGGTGTTTTTAGGGTTGAAAAACACTCAGCTAAGAGTATACTTCTAAATGTCACATAATGGCATTAAAAAACATACCAAAGAGTATTCGTACTTATATAACTCTTCCCTTAATTTAAATGTTCATATGCAAACTGTCCATTCATCTGGAATATTTTATCCTATTAGTTGCACGTAAAAATTTATTTGCTATAGTAATGTGTCTTCAAGAAATGTTCTATACTAATAAGATGGAAGGAAATTATATTTTCAGTGTTTAAATTACTTATATTCTAGAAGTTAAAAGAAATAATTTTGGGGATTGCCCCAAAGAATTTATAGTGATATCTTAGAGAAGTTGAGATCCATGGAGAGTACTTAGGAGCAAGTAAAGAAACAATTTGTTTGAGGGTTATACTTAATAATGTGTATGTGAGAAGGAAATTTGAGATGGTAAATAGCTCTTCACTAGCTAAAGGCAAAATAAAATCCAGAAACTAGGTTTACCTTAGGTAAGTTGAAATAGGAGTAAACCACAATGTTTTAAGGGCAATTTACTGCTAAAATATTTTGCCTATATATGCGATGATTGCCATATCAAGATGGGTTTTCTTTCTTTACGGATGTTGTAGTTAAATAGATTATTCTAAATGCATGACTAATAGGTTAAATATTATGGTACATACTTGTTATTTAGATGAGGTAATAGATGTGGGACATGTGCAAGTGCTCAAGCTGGTGGTACTTAACCTCTCTTAGTACTTGAAAAGCATATGTTCATATAACTTCCCAAAGGGTAAAAACACACGCACAGTTGCTTCTGCAGTTGTCTGTGAAGCTTTCTGTTTGAGACTACCTCAGCCTTTTATTTCACTTCATTTGTTTGCTCCTTTGTGATTTTTGTGTTCATTTTGATCTTGGTGTTTCATTTTGCTTAATCTTTCCTTTTTTGTAGCTTTGGGCAAGTTTAATTTTTCTTGGATTCACTATTAAGGTCTGTTGGTTATAAGCCACATACATTCTAAAAAGGATATATTTTTCCTTTTAGTCTGTCCAAGTTCTCTCTTTATGTGGACTTTTCAATCCCAGCAGTAGGAAACCACTCCAGAAAGTTTCCTTATCATCAGCTTTGACCCAGGCAGCCAGGCTTCTATTGTAAAAGCTCCATCATTCCAGAAACAGAAAATGTCTGCTTCTGACCTTCATACTGCAGTTTGCTTCAACGGAGATTTCTGCTTCAGCTGAGACTCAGCGTCTTCTGACAAATGCTCTTATCACTCTTGAAGTCAAGTCTGATGACCCTTCTGATATCCATAATATCTGTCGAATAATACATTGTCTTGTTTTACATGAGCTCCTTTCCTCACTGGAGTACTTTACTCTGCTGTCGGATCTTCAC
Source organism: Ara ararauna (assembly GCA_028858755.1). Lineage (NCBI taxonomy): Eukaryota > Metazoa > Chordata > Aves > Psittaciformes > Psittacidae > Ara > Ara ararauna. The sequence goes on along the minus strand of CM054379.1, from coordinate 42,421,844 downwards.
CTTCCAATATTGTCGAAGTTGTAGAGAGCAGCGACTTCAGACCCTAGACTGCTTCAGTTTTTAAGAGGAACTTCTACCTCTCAGTGACAGAAACTGTTGAGACATGAGTTCCATATTACTAGAATTGGCTCATGCTACGCTATTAATTTCCAGGATAGATTCCTCTTCCTTTATGACTGAAGTTTGATATGATCTGTGAAACCCTCAGTGTAAAATATTATGTCTTCTGAGGATTTCCTGTACTGCAATTTCTTAATCAACTCTTAAGTGTCCATGCATTTTTCCCACATATTTATTTCTTGTCTGTATGTTTATTATTTGGGACTACTTAGTATCAGAGTGCCTTCAACATGTAAGACAATGTGCAGCAACTATTTGCTGCCTTCCAGTCTTAAAAAGTGGAAGTTTTCTTCTCCAAATATGAGAAGGAAGTTACCTCCTTATCTTGACAGTTTTTCCTTTTATTCTTTTAAGCCATTTTGTATAGGTGGTTCTGTTAGAGGTAGCCTTTTACTCTTTCTTTAAGGAAGAAAATTGTTTCAGTCTTCCTTAAAGATTGATTAGGAAACCATAAGGTCTTTCAGGAATAATTAAGGTACTGTTTCTCTGTATGTACTCATTGAGGTGCTTTGATTCTGTTATGAACCTGATTGGCATTCTACTTATTATACACTTTTTGAATAGAAGTATCAATAAACAAAGTTACAATAGTCATATTTTGGAAGGCTTGATAAACACTATGTATGTTTCCATTCCCCATCATATTAACAGACTTAATTTTAATTTCCTTCCTAATCACTTTCTACCTATTTCCCCGGTTACTTCCACAGCTTGGAAAGGCTCTTCAGGAGAACAGATTGCAGCCTGAAGATCTGGATAATCATGAGCTGGTCAGGCTAGTGGGACAACTCCTGAGAGAACTGTAGAAACAAATGAAAAAGAAATAGGTCCTTGGGAATCACCAGCATAGATATTCCAAGGGGAAACTGCCTGATGAGTATGATTACTTTCCATGTTGAGATGACTGGCCCTGTGGACTAAAGGGAGAGCAGGTTTTTTTCCAGACTCAATTTCATTCCCAGCTCCTCTATCTTCTCCCCACAAGCGACACAGGGGAAAGGGGAGTGGGAGTTGTGATCAGTTCATAGTAGCTCATCTCTGCAACTCTTTCTTCATACACATCTACAGTTTTCTGATGTTATGTACCCACAGGCCAAAGATAGAAATAGTATTTGCCTGGCTATGGATTCTGAAGGATCTGAAGACATGGGTGGAAAATGAGTTGACAGACACATGCGCTGAAACGCCTTGGATGAATTCATCAAAGTTCAAGCAGTGCAAACTGTTTCACGTGCAGCAAAAAATAGTTTTTATGACTCTCTGCACTTTGCAAAGTTTGGTGGATTCATCTGACAGTGTAGGAAGGCAGAGCAGAACAGCCAGGAGGGAAGCAAATGTCTCATCCTGCTGTCTCTGCAAAGCAAAAAATCTCCCATTCAGTTCTCTGCCAGCTTTGCTTATTACTTATTTTTAAATCATATCCTGTATCTTCATTAAAGAATGTGGTAGGCATAATTGAGACTTGTCACATATGAAAACCAAGTAAATGGTGAAATCAGTTAATCTTTTAATTGATGTCATCTTTTTAAAACATTGGGGTTTTATAGCTGTTTATTATAGCTGTTTTATAAGACCTAAAAAACCTCAACACAGGAATAGAAACCAAATTACACACAGAAAGAAGACATTTTAAATCAGAAATAATAAAAAAAGAGAATGTATTATTTCTGAAAACTCTAGACATGTTTCAGCATATGTAATTTCATCCGAGCTTCAGTGTCATTAATTGTTTACAGTAGCTTGTTCCTCTGCGGAGAAGATTTGTACACTCAAAGGGAAATTAAAGATTGTTTTCAAATACCTGCAGCAACAGTTGATTGCAGTAATAGTGTTATTTTTGCTGCTATAATTGCTCCAATGACTTATATTTCTAGACTTAATAGTATTTTAGTATTAAGAATATGAAATGTCATTATATCTTCATATTCCTTTTCAACATTAGCAGATCTCTATAATTAAACTTTGCAAGGATTCAGAAAGGAAAATTTCAGAAGGAAAGGAAGCTTCTGTACAAAGTGAACAACCTTCTAAATAAAGATAAAAGATTAAGTAGAAAGTGTGGGAATATATATGTGTACATTGGTATTCCCATGTTACCAGTGGGGAAAAGTCAACAGATATTTGGGAAACAACAAGAGATAGTTGAGTGATATGCTTAGGATAATAGTGTGCCAGCATTGTAACTAAGATGAGATGGAAATCATTATGTATCTAAAGGCTCTCAGTTAGACCTGGTGAGTTTTTTTGTGTTGACAGATATTTTAAATATGTAGGTCTAAAATATGTAGTGCATATGTAATAAAACATATGTTTTTTTCATGAAAAAGAGATAGTGTGATATCAAAATCATATGGTGAAATGAAACTGCCAGTTTAGTCACGAAAAATTGTCAGGTATTACCATATGTTGATAAAAAGGTCTTAAACATTTTAATAAATTATTGTTAAAATGCATAAAATTACATGCTTTCTGTCTCAACTACTCATCCACTGAATTCAATGTGAGTGAAGAAATAGACAATGTAAAATACAGTATCAGGCCCTTCATTTGGAATGATACAAAGGCAGTTTGCAGTACGCTACAGCTGCTGCGCTTCCATAGACCAAAGCAACAGTAATCTCTCTGTAGCTGTCTAGTTAGACATAGTTTATGATCTGTTTCCTCTGCCAAAGCATTGTAAAGCAGTGGGGGAATTTAGTACAATCTGTGCACAGCATTCAAGTTTGATTATCTGGCATTCACCTTATCTGATAAAGCTGCAGAATGGGGCTCTGGCAGTAACTTTCACATAATAATTTATAATATTGTACTTAGATGATGCTTTAACATCTTGCTACAGTAGTCATCGGATGTAAGCAAATTGCAGTGGTTCTGATCCAGTTAATGCCCCCTGGGCTACTGTGTCCAGCTTGAGAAGATTCCTGGAGAAGCCAGAAAAGGAAAGGGCATCCAATCTCTCATAGGGTTATAAGGCATACTAGCTTGTTACATGGCCAAAACTGTTTGCTGCAGTTGTATAAACAAGAGTGAGTAGTTTGAAACATCAGAGGGACTAGCTCCTAAACCTACACAAATATCCTGTTGGTCCACAACACACCTAAAATTTTCATAATTAACTATTAAAAATAATAAGACATGTAAAAACAACTTATTTTGGCAGAATTTTGACATATTGACTACTAGTCAAATTGCGACATCCCTTCAGAGTCCTCTGAGTTTTAGAAAAATTGCTGCAATGCTCTCAGATTTTTTTTTTATCAATGTATACAATGAGACCTGTAGACTGGTTATAGTTTTTTTCATTAGATCATAAATCTGCTTGACAGTTGTTCAAAGGAGAATTCATGTTTGGTATTATTTAAAGCATCATCTGCTCTATGACTAAGCTGTAGCTTGGAATACACTCAGTGGGAGTTAGTTGCCAACCATTAGTCTTCACTCAAGGTATAGGAGAATCATAGAATCATAGAATAGTTAGGGCTGGAAAGGACCTTAAGATCATGTAGTTCCAATCCCCTGCCATGGACAGGAACACCTCACACTAAAACATGCCACCCAAGGCTATGTCCAGCCTGGCCTTGAACACCGCCAGCGATGGAGCATTCACAACTTCCCTGGGAAACCCATTCCAGTGCCTCACCACCTGAACAGTAAAGAACTTCTTCCTCCTTATATCCAATCTAAACTTCCCCTATTTAAGTTTGAACCTGTTACCGATTGTCCTACCACTACAGTCCTTAATGAATAGCTCCTCCCCAGCATCCCTACAGGCCCCCTTCAGATACTGGAAGGCTGCTATGAGGTCTCCATGCAGCCTTCTCTTCTTCAGGCTGAACAGCACAAACTTTCTCAGCCTATCTTCATACGGGAGATGCTCCAGTCACCTGATCATCCTCGTGGCCCTCCTCTGGATTTGTTCCAACAGTTCCATGTCTTTTTTATGTTGAGGACACCAGAACTGCACACAATACTGCAAGTGAGGTCTTGCAAGAGCAAGTATAGGTGCTTAGCTTGTAGTAGCTATGCTTTGATACAGAAAATGAAAGTGAATGGTGTTGACTCTTCTATCCTACATCTTTATGGGATTTCAGCGCTACACTGCAGAAACTGTGAGCTGTTCCTCCTTGTATCAATTCCAGTACCTGTATTGTTCAAAAAAAGGGATGAAGATATTTGCCCTTTTACTCCCTTTTAATTTGACTTTTCTGACATATATTATGCATCTTCTAAGTCCGCTCTGTTGTCAGGTTTGTGATTACAGTGTTCAGAAAGGCTTTTCCAAACTGTTTATTTGTTTGAAATGCACTGTACATCCTGAAGAGTGTCTAATTTCTTCTTGGATATTGATATGACAGCCTTAGATCCTGACAACTGTTTTCTTTCTGGTGTCTTATTTAGGGTGTGCTCTGGAACTGTCTTGCATCACCCAAATGCTTATTCCAATTAAGAGCTCTACTTATTCTTCCTCAAGCTGTTTTATATATTTATGTTTTATATAAATATACAGATAGAGACTAGATATTTGCCACATCACCAAAAATATATCTTCTACATGTCATTCATTGCTTTGCTGCCTGCTGTCGCACTCACTCCTACTCATTCTTCTTTAGATTGAGAAATCATGGTCTGCATGCTCTATTCTTATACTGTTAATCGTTTCCCTGAAATCAGGGATCCTGTCTGTTGAGTGGAGAGATAATTCTGCAGTCTTCTGCAGGTCGCTACTGCTTTGCCTGTTCCGAATAGTTTATTGTGATAATAGACTTTTTCACCTCAGTACTTTGTACATTCTCAGATAGCTTGTGAATGTGTATAACAGCATAGGACTCAGTTGGCAATATTTGTGACAGATAACCAATGTGAAAACTGACCTAGTATTTGTAATTTTTTTTTTTTTATCTTTTAAGCAGTTTATAAACCCAAAAGCTGACCTTCCTGAATTTCCCATGATTATCAACATTCATTAAAAACTTTTGGTGGGGAAAGATGTCAAAATAATTTTGGAAATTAAATTAGCTATGCTGTTTGATGACTCGCTTATTTAGGACCATTAATGTGTTCAAGGAAGTCTAATTATTGGGGAAATAACATCCTTGTACAAAATTTTACACTGATTCTTTATGTCACATTGCTCATGGTTTTGCTACTTACATTCTGTATTGCAACTTTTAGGAGACTGCCTCTGAATACAGATTTGCTGGAGTTTAGTTTGTTTCAGTTATTTTAGCCTTTCATTAGTCCTTTTAAAAACCTAGTATCATATTTGTCACTTTCCTGTGTTTTAGTGCAAAGCATGATTTAAGTGAAAAGTTACATACTGTCTTTGAACACTGTCAGGTGTCCTACTTTTCGTGTTTTAAAAAGTTTTGGTGATTACTGGAACAACCCCCTGAGGAACATATTGGAGTCCCCATCACTAGAGGCTTTCAATATGCAACTGAAAATCGTGTGCTAAATAACCACATCTAAGCTCGCTTTCCCATGAAAGGTTGGATGAAATGAACTTTCGTGGTCCCTTCCAACCTGGGCTGCTCTATGATTCTATGGTTCTATGATTCTATGGTTCTATGAGTATTTTTCTTTGCCTAAAATAAATTATACTCCAGAACCTTTTAGAGTATACATAATTGTAGTATTCTTCTTTATACCCTCCACCCTTATTTCAGTTTGAAAGATGTCAACTACTTGTCTTATTCTGCTATTTTGTCATTCATGCTCTTTTTTTTTTTTTTTTTTTTTTTTTTTGAAGTCACCCTTGATTTCTTTTTCTGCTAGAGAATACATAGTTATCTGAACTCTATGGAATTGTTCTGCTGCTACCTGCAAATATATTACCCATTAGTTTTGCCATTTGTTTTTATCCTTACTAACCTTGTCCTGTTCAAGCTAAACTATTTGGTGGATTTTTAAAGCATGTTTTATTCCCAGAAGAACACTGAAGTTGAGTACATTAGTCAGTGTTTGTAAATGGAGTTTTTTGATGATTATATATTGAAACAGATCCTATGCCTAGCTTAATGCAAAATCAAGAGTTATTTCTCCTGTGGTTTCTCTAATGGTTCCAAGAAACCATTATTTACAGCATCTAAAAATACAGTCCCTACATCATGTCTTTTCATGATTTCTTACCAGGCTGCTTGGGTATAATTAAGCTCTCCTATTACTGTGTTTTCTGCCTTATCTTTTATAACCTGTTTTAGTATTTAACAAGCACCATCATCATCTTGGTTAGGTGATATATGACATAGCTCTAACATGATATTTTTCTTTCTGCTTGAAATTTCTGTGAAAAAGGATTTGTGCTAGTTTGCATATATTTATTCAACTACTTCTTTTATACTGCCTTTTTTTCTGGTACAGCCTATGCCTCTCATGATTCTTTTACTTGCATCATAGTATCTCAGTGTTTATTTTTCTACCATCAAGGTAGAATTCAAATTTTTGGAATTCAGATGTTTCCAGAGGGAATTACATGTCTGCTGAAATGAATAATGTTTTAGTGGTTTGACAGAAAGGGAGCTGTATATAAAATGACACAAATTGTTCATATTATTTTTTTTAAACATACTTAACTACCACAGTTGAGTCATGTATATTTTAAATGTAAATCTTTTCTTTTTTAAAAAAAAGATATTTCCTTGATATTTCTGGATGTACACCATGCTTCCCAGTTGGGATTCTTTGGTACTAGCGTGTCAGTAGCTCTTACCATCTTTGGGTGTGGTCTTGCTAGGTCTTGAAGTCTAAAGGAGACAGAGATGTGATACCCTCAAAGAAAATCTAACATGTTCTTGTAATACTGTATTGCTTGCCTGCATTCTTCCTTTCAAGTCAATGTGTACTGTAAAGTCTGCAGAAGATGATCACAGGCATTACAGTATTTGAGTATCAACTTAGAGGTAGGTATGCATGGAGAGTATTGTAGTGTGTAGTGCCACATTCTGTTTCTATTTTTTTTTTCTAATTAATCAGCATGCTTATAGACATATTGTTGATTTATTTGTGTTTCTTATGCCCGAATATGTTCATGTGTTTTGGGGAGTTTGTTGTTGACCTATCTTCTTGAAAAAAGTTTGAATTCTTGCAGATCAATAGTAATACTTTGTGATCCTTAAAGCTAAAAAAAAAAAAAGCCTACTCACACAGACTGCAGAAGTCTTGGATTCTGCTAATTATAATAAAATCTAAACCTAGACTATATTAATCAAAATATCAAATCCTTCTAACATGTCTAATAAATTCAAAATTTGTATTAAAAAAACAGAATGGAAGATGTAAAAGTAAGCATAAAAATCCTTCAATTCTTTTTGTTTACTAGCCCTATTTCCTGAATACTTCTTGGTAACTCTATATTGAAAAGTTCTTATTAATTTGGGCAATTTTGCTAGTTACAGATTGCATTTTATATTTTATTAGGAACATATTGAGAAAAGTATTTCTGACATTTATAATATCAGACTTCTTATTGATTTTAAACATGCATATTAGATGCAGCAATCTTTTTTCTGCCTTTTCTCCAGCTATATTCTGAAATATTTTTGCTTCTTTTTTTAATTTCATTAGGGTTGGTTTCAAGAAATTATAATTTCATATGTGTATATATTATATTTATGTATTATAATTTTATATTAATTTATTTATTACTATATTATAAAAAATATTAGTAATGCAAACATTAAAATTAACTCTTGATATTAATATTAATATATATTAATTTTGTATTAATAATATATTATTATCAACATTTACCATAAGATCTAACAAAATCATACCAAAATAATCACAAACCAGAAAGCAAAAAGTATCATTCACTGTTTTAAATACACTCACTAAAAAGTATTGCTGGTGACAAATCAAGACCTTTTCTCAGTGATCATTTGGTGCATCAAATTAAAGGAGACATTTAAGGTTGTATATAAATTTTCACCTGGCTGTGCTTTATAGAAATGCAAAATCTCACTACTATCACAACTCTACATGAAAAAAATGCATTTACTTTCCGCACATGTCAGCAACCCACAGTATAAACTTACTACAAGCAAGATTAAAAATGCAATTCATCCTCATTAGATAATGCTAGAATTCCAAGTTCATTATACTTATTACAGAGTTATAGATCACCCAAACCACCGATACTACAATTACAATATTCTGTAGAAAAGAAGCCAATGAACCTTAGGATGTTCACAGTCTCAGCCATCTGTGGGGCAGGCCATCACTAGGAGCAGCCACATTGAATCAGGTCATTAAAAACAATGGGCTTGCACTCCAGAACCCTGGACAGAATCAGGATGCTGAGCCAGATTATTGCTGTTTCTTATTTGTGTGAGAGGCTGGATGTGCATGGATTTAACCAAGTTCTCCAGAAGCCCTTTTATGCAGTTAGAAACAACCATAACTCTGTGCATGGGGAAATCAAACTGCTGAATCTTCTGAGCCTGAAATTAAAGGCGTGCGTGGAGAAAAGGAAAAGAAAAAAAATAGCAAAGTCTCCTGATAATCCTGAATGATGATTGCCACTGTCTCGCTGAAATCCCCTCAGATTTGACTTTATAGAAGTATTTTTCTCAAAAGTATTTGAATTATTTCATACTTACAGTGCCTGAACTCAGATTTCTAAATGCTTGAAGCTAACCAGAAAACACCCTCAGTAAATTAAAAGACTGATACAAAAGTATCACTGAAACTGCCTCTGCCTTGTTCTCTTGAGATAATTTTTTGAAAAACATATGGCAGAAGAGGATATAAACAAACTATATTTGGAGAATTTAATAAGAGATTTGAGTTCAGATTTCTGTTTAGCATGAAAGAAACATTTTCTTTTTTTAACTAGTTTTTCCTGTAGACAGAAATAAGGGGTTTGGAAATAAAAGATAGATTAAAAGGAAAATAGTATGATATCATTCACTTTCTAAAGGCAACTGGTGGACTCACTCAGATGAATTTATATACCACTGTAGAAATGCATATTTATTTGAAAGAAAGTACATGTGTATTCCTGGTGTGACACCAGAATTTTTCTGCTGCAGTACCTCTAGAGGGGCTGCTCAAGCTCTTCCTCTCCTCTTACTCAACATGTAAAATGGAAATTGGCTTTGCCTTTTACAGTTTAGGAACTCAACATTGACTCCCTTTCATCTTTGTGCCAGCTGCGGGTTTGTACCTCATTTCCTGAGACATATTACATTTTTTTGACATCACTGATTCAAGTCTTATCTGACAAGACAGGTCCATCATGGGCATTCACTTGTTCATCCACTAGGAAGCAGTAAGTCCAGTGCAGAATGGAGGAGAGGAGCTTGCTACAAATGACATAGAGAAGGCCAAGATACTTGATGCCTTCATTGCTTTGGTCATTACCCATAAAACCAGCCTTCAGCAATCACAGGTCCCTAAGACCAGAGAGAAAGTCTGAAGCAAGGAATACTTACATTAGTGGAGAAGAACCAAGTTAGGGAGCACAGTTCATGCATTAAGTCCATGAGGCCTGACTGGTTGCATCAGCAGTCCTGAAGAAGTTGTCTGATGTCATTTTGAGATCACTATCTTTTAATGTTATGGCAATTAGCAGAGGTTCCTGAAGAAGGGAACAAATATCACTGTGTTTGAAAAGGGCAAGAAAGAAGATTTGTGTGTTGCCTCACGGAGGCGTGGCGACCTGGTTCAGGAACGGCACGGCGACCAACCCCTGGCCGCTCGGTCCATCAGCTCATACACACCAATATGGTGAACAGCAAAATGGCGTTTATTACAGGAAAACACAACATTATATATCCACGGTTTACAACGTCACTTCCGTGTGCTTACATCATAACGTAGACACTGTTAGCTATTAGGGGAGGAGTCCTGTCTTTCTGTACAACACGACATCTTCCGGCCGCCAGACCTTATCTTGTGCCACAACATTGTGAAACTATACTTTAGTTTCATCTTAGTCACTGGGAACAAGATGCAGAAAAACCTCCTGGAAGCAATTCCCAAACACATGGAGGACTAGAAGGTCTCTGGGAGTCATGAACATGGATTTACAAAGGAAAATCATACTTGACCAGCCTCATAGCCTTCTGCAATTAGGTGACTAGCTTGAAAGACAAGGGAGAGCAGTTGATGTTGTCTGCCTCAGCTTCCGTGAAGTCTTTGATGCGGTCTCCCATGCCATGATCATGGACAAACTGACAAAGTACAGGTATTGGTAAGTCCCCAGTGAGGTGGATTAAAAACCAGCTGAATGACCAGGCCTGGAGTGTTGTGATCAGTGACCCAAAGTCTGGTTGGAGCCAGTAGCTAGTAGTGTATGCCAGGATTCAATAGTGGGTTCAATACTGTTCAACATCTTCATTACTGACGGATGATGGAAGGGTGTGCACCCTCAGCAAGTTTGCAGATGATACAAAACTGTGAGGATTGGCTAATTCTGCAGAGGGTTGTACTGCCATCCGGTGGAATCTCATGAAATTCAACAAGGAGAGTTGCAAAGTACTGCACCTGAGGGCAAAGAACTGCATAGACAAATATATGATGGGCCAAGTGGTTGGAGAACAGCTTGGCAAAGGAGGACCTTGGAGTTCTGGTGGACAACAAGCTGACCATGAATCAGTAATGCAGGAAGGCCAACAGTATCCTGCAGCTGAATTAGGAAGAGCATTTCCAGGAGAGCAAGCAAGGTGATTCATCCTCTTTACTCAGTACTGGTGAGGCCACATCTGAATTAATGTGATCACAATACAAGAAAGATACGGATTTACTGGGGATCTCCAGCACAGGGCCACAAAGGTGATTAAGAGACTGGAGCATCTCTCATATGAGGAAAAGCTGAAACATCTGGGACTGCTCTTTTGGTTTTGTCATCCCTTCCTCTCAAGTCTTCCCTCATCTTTTACTTCTAAACACTCACAGGGCTGCTCATCAGTCCTTCACAAGCCTACTGGCAACTCTGTCCCTCCTCTTTCTTTTGTACCTCTCCTTGGCAATTCACTGTATTGAATCTTTTGCTCTGGAGCCGCAAGTTAGAACTCCCTTTCAGGGCATCTTCTGTGTAGTCATAATATGGCACTGTGGCCAGCAAAGAGATGGATACACGTCTTCTCACAGGCATGCATGCCTTGAGAGGTGGTGTTCTTGGGCTTTGGAAGTTCTCAGGTTAAGCCTGCCTTCTTCTGTAATCGAGTGTGCTGTTTGATCCTGGAAACATCTCTTCAGCATTCAAAGAGTAACAGCAGACACAGCATAGTGAAAATTTTCTTCTATATTAGCCCATGCAAGATTATTTTCAATCTGTGAGGCCTTGCTGGAACCTGACCAAGCAATTTAGCAACTGTTACCCTCTTACTGTCATCCATAAAATGAATGAACTACAACTGCTAAACCTCCAGGAATACTGAGTACCTATGTGTGTTCCTCTGTCCTTTTCCTTTTACTTCCGTGGCTGCATCAGAAGAGTGTTAAGGCAAGTGCCTCACAGGAAAATGGGATGTTAGGAGACTGACTGCTAGAAGAAAAGCTTATTCTCCTATATCCCTTAGGATTCACTATTGAACTGCTTGGGCTCTGTTCACCACTAAGAACTCACTAATAAAATGCCTGAAACTGATGAATCTGTTCTGAATAGTACCTTAGGGGACTTTTACATCACTGCCGCCAATTATTCCATAGATCTGAAAACTCTTCTTCACCTATTTGTACCTCCCCCTGTTGGTACACTTAGTACTTTTGATTTTGCCTGCTCCATGGGCTGCAGGGGAATATCTGCTCTGACAACATGGGGCAGATATTGACCTTAACGTTCACACTTCTGTTTCCCTCTCTCTTTTTTTTTCCATGCCTCCTCTGCCTTAGTGGCATATTCACAGAGACATCATCATCTTGGCTGCTAGGCTCAGTTGTGCCCTGTGCATGAGTCTGTTGGAGCCAGCTGAAACTGGCTGCCCCTGGCACTGGGCAATCCCAGCCTCCCCTCACAGAGGTCATTTCTGCAGCCTCCTCACTGCCAAAACCCTGACACATACACTCCATAAAAATGCCACTGATTTTATCAGAACACAGATGTTCTAGCAATATGCAAAGGCATGATTTGATGATGTGCAAAGATGCAATTCTGTTTCTGTAGATATTGTTACCTTATTTTGAAGAACATTTCGGAGGGTCGACACTGTTTTGAACTTGCATGCAAGTTGCTTTCATGAATTTGCAGGTGATCATTTCTGTCTGAATATATTGGCAAGACTACAAGCTTTTTGTCTTTTAACTGTGAGGGCACTTATTTTTCCATAGCTGACAGGCTGACCTGGCTGTTAAGATTTCTGTTTGTGGTTGAAGTTGCTACTTAATTAGTCAACAGCTCCTGCGTATTCCAACAGGATCCTGGCAACAGCTACAGCCCTTTTTGTTGGCAAGACATATCCTTGACACCTTATCTTGATGTGTGGGCCGATGTGGGAATTGTCCTGGGAGAAAATTTTCAGCGTGTCTTTGATGCTTTCATTATTTGACAGCCCTGCTTCTCTTAGTAACATTAACCATTTGTCTCTTCTTCCTATTCACTGTGTAAAATTCAGAGCAGTTACAGACATTTAGAGTGACTTCTGCTAAGCATATTCAAACCTTTTTATCCAATAGTTTTCATAGTTTTCCATGTTTCCAATTGCTTGACTCACCTGGAATTGTGGTTGTGTGCATGTACATAACACCTTTTCAGGTACCTTATCAGGTACTTCACCTTTATTCACCTATTGTCCATGGTCCATTCTGGAAGATGATTTTTAAAATCTAGTTGCTGCCTTGAAAGTGGCTGCACACAGCATTATGGGAAAGACAGCATATTCAAGCAGTCTGCTACACAGAATCTGTAGTGTTTGATGGAGCTATGCCTTCATACTGACATCTTGGAAGTTGATGCCATTCATAATGTATATACTTTTGAGAATTGTAAGTATAGGTTTGCTCCACATATTATACAAACAGCTAAAAGAAATAATTTCCTTTGTCTGTAAGCAATGGAGCTCAACAGATGGCATCATCTGTGAAGATGACATTTCAGTAATTCCTCTGTGTGACTCTGCTACCTTTTTTGGAAAATTTCAGCAAGTCTGGTTGATGATAAGCAAGAAGTAAGGCTTGAGCAGTTAGCAGATAACTTTCATGAGCCCTTAGAGAATGTGTTTGGTATCAATCGCTTCCAACAAAGCTTAAAGCTTAAAGAAACTATGGTAAAGTGACTTAATGCAGCAGTGCCCTTCAGTGCTTGCATCCCAAACATCTGTCATCTAAGCACTTTGAGTTCCTTCCAAACACTGACTGAACATTTTCTTGTTTCCAAGCAACCTCCCAAAGCTTTGGAGGATAAGTTGTAATCATTCATTGCGTAAGGGTACTCTGGGATCTTCTGTAAGAAGCTTGTTGGCAGAATATCTGCTTGGACTGGAAATGTTTATGGGCACATTTTCCTAAAAAAAAAAAAAAAAAAAAAAAGTTTTCACACAAAAAATTCACATGCAGTCCACCACTGCTGGTCACTCTGGCTCACCCCAACCTTTCAGTCTCTTTTGCAAGGCAGAATTATGTCTAAGTCTTGAATACTGACCATTGCATTCTCCCTATAAACGGTGAAGTACAGAGAAGAGTGAGGGTGTACTCCTCAGAAAAGGGGATGTGTTGACCATGCAAACCAGCAAATGCCAGTTAGTGGCCTGTAATCTTTCTTTGTAGTTCTTGTGGTGATGCAGCCTGATGGTGTGAACCCAGAAGGGAAATGTGTGACAAGCAACTCCATGTAGTTTACGTATGACCCTTTCAGCTTCAGAAACCAGACTGAAGCTTGCTCTTTGTGTGTTTGGTAACTATAGGTTCATCTCTTTCAAACTTATTCTTTCTGCAATTAATGAAAATGCTCAAATATTAGCTTGTATTTCTTTGTGCATTCCCTGAAAGACAGAGCTAAAATCAAGAACTGATCTCCTTCAGCTATCCATTTACTCGTCTGTTAATTTGTTTTTGATATTAGTAAACATCTAAGCATAAGCTGTAGCAATACGACATGAGAAAAAATGCATCTTGCAAACTTTTTATCACATTTTAATAGACAAAACAATTATTTGTCTGTACCTATTTTATGTATGCATGATTTTTCTCCATTTTTTTTTAACAGCAGAGTGGTTTATGCCACAAACATGAAGTTTTGGGTGTAAACCTCTACCCTATTAAGATGCAAATCCAGGAGTTTCTCTACAGGAAAAAAAGGAGGCAATTTGCTGCTAAATACCACAAAATCTCATTGAAAATTTCTTTTACTGATTAAGCTTGTGTGCTCTGGATAGCAAGTGGAGCAAATTGTTGCCATTTCTGATAAATGCAAACTTAGTAATCAAAAGTAACGCATGTAGGGAGAGACTATATTGAGGTAGTTTATTTATTATTCCATAGCCATATGCTGCCACCTGAATTGATATTAATAAAAAAATCTTTGTTCTCACAGCTGTGTTTTTACAGTATTATGGGGCATAAATTTGGTGTTTTTTTCTCACCTCTGTCACCACCACTAAAGTAATGTTTGTATCACTTTGCGTCTCTCTAACATCTTTAGTGACAGTTTGCATTTCCATGCACTGACTCAGAGTAAGCCTTACTACTCTTGTCATATGTCTGAGAAATTCTGGAATCATGTTGATTGCCTGTAGTTGGTCAGGCAGTCTTGGATGGAGCTAATTTTTTTCATAGCAACCTGTACGGAGCTGTGTTTTAAACTGATGACCAAAGCAATTGCTAACACAGGGATGTTTTGGCAGTTGCTGAACAGGTCTTAGACAACATCATTGCCTTCTCTATTTCTTGCTCTTACACTGAGTTGGCTGGTGGTGGGCAAGAGGCTGGGAAGAGATGCAGCTGGAACAGTTTATCCCAACTGACCGAAAGGATATCCCATACCATATAGCATCATGCTCAGGATGAAAACCAGGGGGAAGTTCTTCCAAAGTAGTCATTACTCAGGCTGGACAATGGTCTGCTGGTGATGAGTGATTACTTTTGCATCTTTTTTTTATCTCTTTTTTTTTCTTCATTTATTAAACTCTTCAGGTACCAGAAGTATATGGTTTATAAATTGCAGGAAACTATACTGAAAGGTACCCCAGCAAGATAATGGTCACATAGGGTCATATGTTTTCCCTAATCTTTCAGTGAAGGGAATGTTGAAATAATGGAATGTTGAAATAATTCCTCATTGAATCTTTGCCCAGGGTTGCATAAATGCTCTCACAGTTGATAGCTTCCTGATCTGACTCAAATTACACGAAGATACCTGTGTATGATAAATATTTAACCAAAGAAAAACAAAAGTATTCAAAATAAGAAATATCCCAGGTTTTAGTAGAATAAAACCTGGAACATTTAATCTCTCTATTATAAAAGCTTAGTATGGTGTCAGACAAAAATAGGAGAAAAATGGCTAGACACAGTCCTCTCCCAGCCACCACGATCTTGCAGGCGAGTCTTCAGTCTCTCACTGCCTTTCTAAAGTTTAGTGAATTTCCATCTTCTTTCACCCTCTTCTTCTCTCCATTACCTCTGAGCCCAGGTTCTCTGCCATGTTCTAACAGTAGTTTCTGCTCAGCTGCAGTCTGCTACTTCCCTGCTACACCTGTGGCCTGCCATTTGTGTTTTCTGTGGAGCTTTTAGGGTTTTTAACCAGGGCCCACTCTGTGGCTCCTTATGGAAATAAATCATATTTTTCCATTCCTACAGGGGTAACAGCTATTCTTAAGGGAACATAATATTAGCTTAAAATAGAAGCAAATATCATATGCGGCCTATTGTAGCAGCATACTGATACAAGACAGTCTAGGAGAACCACAGGAGTGCTTCTCCACTGCTAGTAAGACAAAGGTTTTTGGTGACAGCTACAGTGTCTTTAAGTTGGTCTGTCTCGTTACTTGCAGTCGCTCATTTTTCTTTCCCCAACGTGTTCAAATTGTGTGGAAGGTCCAACTCAGTTTGAGTTTTGGCAAGTTTTATTTCATCTTTATTTTCAGCTTTCTATTCTAACACATAGAATTCTTAGCTGTTTCTATGTGTGTGTATGTTTGTGTTCTTCATTATTCCCGGTACCTTCATCCAGCTGGTGATTGTCTGACATTTCTGCCACTTTAATAATGAAATTTCACACCTCCTGTCTTTGATGTGTTCAGTTCTTTAAATAGTTCCTTTAATTTTGTGCTTTTTCCTTCCAAAAGAGAAAATCTTCATAGTTTTGTTTGTCTAGACTCTGTTTAGAATAGTGATTCCTATTTGCTCCTTCCAGAGTTAATCTGGGTGACTAGTGTTTCTATAGTGTCCTTGGCATTTATCAAGCTAAACTAAAATATAAGGTATCATAATCTTTTTTCAGGCTGAGTGTGCATTTGATGAATAAAAAAAAATTTAAAAAAACCCAAAAAAATGTTTTGCTGAGAAATAGAGATGCTTTCAAAATCAAAAGCATTTGTTTTCCTGATATCTGTGCTAAATTAGTCTTATAGTTGTGTGATTTCCTCTAGAACCTGCTTCTCTAATAATGTTAATGGTCTTTCTCTGCATTCATTCTCCCTACCAAGATTTTCTATTCTTACTGATCTTCTACATACAAGTTTCCAATATTTCAGTAATGATAAATTGACTTTGTGTACCTTGGCAGCTTTGACATTTCACTGTGTTGTTTCATTTCTTTTCCCAACTGCAAGCAATGTAGCAGAGGTAATTTTTATAGAAAATTATAGTAAGTGGAGTCCATTTCTGATCCCTGTCATATAAGCCCTTCAGTGTTGTTTGCTTAAGTGTCACTTCAAACTAAATATCTGAATGTACGTATTGGGCATGCAGAGAACAGCTGAGCCTGAAAGATAGTCAAATAACACATTTGTCAAGCCGGTAGGAAGTGCAGTCTGCTAAAAGGTAGAAACCAACTAATCTGTTGTACTATAAAGAAAGAGTCAGTATTAAGAGAAGATCATGATGATCACATTGTGAATTTGTGGGTTTTGGTGTGTATCATAGAAACAGGAAAGGAACAAAGGAATTTGCAGCTTTTATACATGAAAACACTGGAAATGCAACTCTTGTTTGCTGTTCTTTCATTTGGAAATGAAAGACTAGATGAACTTTGGGGAACATTAGCATAAAATCATTAATTTCCTACTTTGTTAGTATTGCTACTATGCTTTTTTGAAGGCAAAAAGGAATAAAGATAAGTAACTGTGTCAGTGCCTGTCACTCGTGTGATTTAAACTTCCTTCTTATTTACTTACCTAGCTTTTTACCTACTTTACTCTGCTGGTGGCTACTAAATTCTCAGAGTTATATATACAACTACTGAAAGCTTCATTCTTGGTGAATAATAGTAAAGAGAAAAAGCATTCGTTGATTGTGTGACTGTCTCATTATACAGATTCTATTCAAGGTCACAGAATGCTGTGTTATAGACTATTGTTCAGAACACAGGCAAAATAGAGGGGAAAAATAGAAGAAAAAAAATTAAAACCAAGTATATTTACAGAATATATTTCAAAAATGGTATAAATTAATTATAAGATGAAATGCTAAAGCAAACCTGAAAAGGTAGGAATGTCTTGTTTTTTCACATAAGCCTATATTATTTGCCATTTGTGAGCCCATGGGTACTCAATATCTGAAAAACAAAGCTATTGATTTTGCCTTGTAATCAGGTTGTGAAAACTGTTCACCCATGCTGCAAACCTCCTGTCTATCTTTGGTTAGCTTTATGGCATACAAGAAAATACTTCTTAATCCTTTAATGGAGTTGAAGGAGAGGGATTTGAGTGAATCAGATTTATTTATGTATTTATCAGATGCAATTTGGAGAAGACTGCTTGCAGACCTCATAGCAGCCTTCCAATATCTGAAGGGTGCCTACAAGGATGCCAGAGAGGGACTCTTCTTCAGGGGCTGTAGCAGTAGGACAGGAGGTAATGGGTTTAAACTTAAACAGGGGAAGTTCAGGTTAGATTTAAGGAAGATCTTTGCTGTGAGGGTGGTGAGGCACTGGAAAGGGTTGCCCAAAGAATTGGTAAACGCTTCATCCCTGGCAGTGTTCAAGGCCAGGTTGGATAGAGCCTTGGGTCACATGACATAGTATGAGGTGTCCCTGCCCATGACTGAGGGGTTGGAATTAGATGATCTTAAGGTCCTTTCCAACCCTAACCATTCTATGAAGTAGTTAAAAGAGATTCCTGGTTAATTTCAACCATGCTGTGATTCAGTGAGATGCCACAGCCCACATATGTTATTTTTCCTTTCCCTACCATTTTTTATTGGTTGCTACTTGAGATATAGGGTACAGGTTCAGTGCTTGGTGAAGATCATTCTTTACTCTCATCTAATATTTCTATTTCTAGGAGAAAATTGGGGGTGGAGAGGAATTTTTTTTTTTCCCCCATGGTCAAATGTGGCAGTAGAAGCCTCACTGACTGCAGATTAATGGAAAAGAGGGTTCAGAGCCCTCTGAGTACCAGATCTCCAAACTGTAATTAATGACATTTGCAGTTTTTGTGAAGACAGAATAGAAAACTAAATGCTGCTAGTTTGGTAAGATGCATATTGCAAGAACAACTTTTTAATACATAATTATAAAAGCCTTTAATAGCCTAAAAAAAATTGTGACAGCTGAAAGTTTTTTTAACCAGAGGAATATGCTACAGAAAGAATACAAATGCTCTGGAATATCAAGAAAAGGAAAGGGTTGAACTTGTGGTGTTTGCCCTGAATAACAGCCTGAGGTATGTTGAGAGTAAAAATAAGAGAGGGAAGATTTCATTTTCAGAAGGGTAGAGCAGCATTGAGGTTTAAAGCAATTCTAGGGAGGTAGGGGAAGGAGCTCAGTTCCAGGACCTGAGTGATGGGAACAAATAAGGAATATGTTTAGGATCTTCCATGCATATTTAATTATTTTAGTACTTGTTTCATAGAATCATAGAATAGTTAGGGTTGGAAAGGACCTTAAGATCATCAAGTTCCAATGCCCCTGCCATGAGCACAGACACCTCACACTAAAACATGCCACCCAAGGCTCTGTTCAACCTGGCCTTGAAAACCACCAGCCATGGAGCATTTACAACTTCCTGGGAAACCCATTCCAGTGCCTCACCACCTGAACAGTAAAGAATTTCTTCCTCATATCCAGTCTAAACTTCCCCTGTTTAAATTTGAACCCATTACCCCTTGTCCTATCACTACAGTCCCTCATGAAGAGTCCCTCCCCAGCATCCCTATAGGCCCCCTTCAGATACTGGAAAGCTGCTATGAGGTCTGCACGCAGCCTTCTCTTCTCCAGGCTGAACAGCACAAACTTTCTCAGCCTGTCTTCATACGGGAGGTGCTCCAGTCACCTGATCATACTCGTGGCCATCCTCTGGACTTGTTCAGGATCACCTCCCTTGACCTGCTGGTCACACTCCTTTTGATGCAGCCCAGGATACGGTTGGCTTTCTGGGCTGCAAGCACACACTGCTGCCTCATGTTCATTTTTTCATCGACCAACACCCCCAAGTCCTTCTCTGCAGGGCTGCTCTCAATCTCTTCTCTGCCCAACCTGTAGCTGTGCCTGGGATTGCTCTGACCCAGGTGGAGGACCTTGCATTTGGCATGGTTAAACTTCATCAGGTTGGCATCAGCCCACCTCACAAGTGTGTCAAGGTCCCTCTGGATGGCATTCCTTCCCTCCAACGTATCAACCGAACGACACAGCTTGGTGTCATTGGCAAATTTGCTCAGGGCGCACTCAATCCCACTGTCCATGACACCGACAAAGATGTTGAACAAGACCGGTCCCAGCACTGATCCCTGACGGGCACCACTCATTACTGGTCTCCAGCTGGACATTGAGCCATTGAGCACAACTTTTTGCATGCGGCCATCCAGCCAGTTCTTTATCCACCGATTGGTCCACCTATCAAATTGATGTCTCTCCAATTTAGAGACAAGGATGTCATGTGAGACAGTGTCAAACGCTTTCCACAGGTCCAGGTAGATGACATCAACTGCTCTACCTCTGTCCATCAGTTCCATAACCCCATCATAGAAAGCCACCAAATTGATCAGGCAGGATTTCCCCTTCGTGAAGCCATGCTGGCTATCACCAGCCACCTTGTTGTTTTTTATGTACCTCAGCATGCCTTCCAGGAGAATCTGATCCAAGATTTTTCCAGGCATGGATGGTGAGACTGACTGGTCTGTAGTTCCCCATCTCATCTATTTTGCCCTTCTTGAAAATGGGGGTTATATTCCCCTTTTTCCAGTCGTCAGGAACTTCACCTGATTGCCATGATTTTTCCAATATGATGGACAGTGGCTTAACAACTTCATTTGCCAGCTCCTTCAAGACCCACGGGTGGATTTCATCAGGTCCCATGGATTTGTATACATTCAGGTTCTTAAGATGGTCTCGAACCAGGTCCTTTCCTACAGTGGGCCCACGGTCTTCATTCTCACTGTCCCTGCGTCTGCCTTCCAAGACTTGTGTGGTGTGGTGTGAGCATTTTCCGGTGAAGTCTGAGGCAAAGAAGTCATTAAGAACCTCAGGCTTCTCCAAATCCATATATTTTTTAAGTGAAGTACTTGTTTCATGCTTCTTGTTTTCTCATTTGAATCGTTTGGTGCAAAATAGAGGTTCATGTGAATCTGACCCTTTTGTCTACTCTGGCCTTCCTGGGGACTATCAATTCCAAATAAAATTTGTAAATGCTGTAGGCAAGGCCTCTAAGAACATGAAACTCAGGGCAATTATGAGAATCTCAGTATTAGGTGTCTTTTGGCAAATACATGAATAGTATACAAGTCAAGGTGGAGGCAGATAGAATTTAGAGCTAATACAAAAGGAAGTATTCCACATAAGCCTGCATCTGCCTCAGGCAATGATGAGGCAGTACAGAGAAAGTTCCCAGCTCTGAGGAAACACATACTGTTGTGAGTCTCAGGACTGTGAATCTCAAACTGGAAATTCAAGCTAAACCAAATAATTAGGTAGCTGAACCCAACTGCTTATCTCACTCCTTTGTTAAAGGTTTTTATTTCCTCAGGAGAGATGATGAAATAGGTCATGGGTCTACTTCTCAGTCATGTCAAGTTAAACTGCTATTAATCTCAATCAATGTTAATATCATGAATTATAAATATGTTTTCTTATTCTGTTACATTTGTCTCATGGGCAGTAACATCTATCTGAAAGACAGTGCATACAATAGTGGGTAGTAACCTGTCAGTTGTCTCATCAAAAATTGATAAAGGTTTTAAATTTTTACTCATTGGTAGAGTTAATTGTGTTTGGAACACAAAAAAAATTGTCTTGTCTTACTATAATGAGAGAAATCATTTTGGAACTACATGGATATTTTACCTTCTTTACACATTATGGTTCACATTTTTATGTGATTGTCTACTGTAGATACACCTCTGATAACAGAAATACTTATGACTAACATCTTGGTGACTTTGGAATGCAGGCACATTCCTAAACAACTTGTTATGTGTCAGGCAGCTCTCCTTGTTACCATGTTCCTAACACTGCAAATCATGGAATACAAGTTCTCACCCGGTCCTGATAGCTTATATATGCTGCACTGTTAGATTTAGGATTCTCTAAGTATTTTGGGAAAGCAAAGGCATTTTTTGAAAGACATAGGGTGCCAGCTGATATATTGCTTATATATTGTGTGAGGAATACTGTGTTACCTTGAAACCCTTTGATTTAAAAGGGAGTTGGCTAGGGGTAAAAAAAAAAAAAAAAAGTATTAGCAATCTACAAAACCAGAGAATCCTGTTGCAGATGTTTATAAAAAGATGTACAGGCATGATATAAGAAAGTACATAATCACAAGACTTTATGAAGAAATTCTTTTCTTATCTCTCTCTTCTTTACCTGAGAATTTTTAACTTTCTTTGAACTGGCAAAATAAATCCCTTCTGAATACCATATAATTCAGTTTACATTCACTAAAAAAAAAAAAAAAAAAAAAAAAAAAACACAAGCCTATTTTGTTGGAACATTTTAGCTTTTGTAGCCGTTTTTTCTTTCTGAAGACATCAAGGTATTCCGGATAAATACAGTCATTCTCCCTGAAACATATATGTTTCCTCCTTATGTCAGAGATAGCTTGGCCATCATCTGAGTATTAATTCCTTTAACATGCAGATGTTTGTTTTAGATAAAGCATTATCTCTTCTAGTTCAGACAGACGTACAACTGCTTTCTTCAACCCTTTTTTGTAACTCAACATTAATGATTCAATAACAAGTATATCACACTGAATCCTGGTTTTATGTATCACAGAACACCTTGAGTTGAAACTGACCCTAAGGATCATCAAATGCATCAGTACATAAACGTTTATACTTGATACAAATGCATCACTATTTAAACATATATACTTGATATAAACATCTCTCAGGTTACATGTTTGTAGGCCTGAGCTATTGGTTATTGATTGGACAAGAACCAGAACTACAGAAGTCAACTGGCTTGGACTGGAAACTGCTTCATGCTGATGGGCTCCAAATATTTTTTCTCTGATGTGCTGTGATACTGTATTATATTAGAATAGCAGAGTGTTTAATATGTCTAACTTCAGCATCACTCTGAAAAGCTGACAAGCACGGGGCTGAGTTGATTTCCACAGTCAGTTGATAGAGTCTGTATTAGCTAAGTAATGCAAGTCTATTTTCCAAATTTCACTCTACCTGTTCTAGTTGTCTCAGGTCAGTATATTTTCCACCTTGTTCCTGGGCAATTATTATTATTATTAATTATTATTAATAAGAGAGAATTAGATAAATTACATTATTTTAGCTTATGAAGAATAGCAAACACAGTAAATATATCATTCGTTATGCTTGTAAGTTTAAACACTGAAATTCTTGACAAAAAGGCCAGAAATTTATAGCCATAAAACTTAGGGAAGTCCTTCCTTACTTAATGATTATTCACAACACTTCTGAAATGCAACATTGCACTTCCTTAACTGCAAGGCAAGAGAAGTTTAAAAGATAAGGATCTTGGCCAAGGACAAACTTTCATAAAAATGATAAGGGAATTTCTCTGTACCCTTGAATCTTTCAGACTTACTGATTTTAATTAATCCTTTGTGGCTTAATGAACCATTTTCAGCCAGAATAAACTGTCAGAATCATAGGAAATTGACAGTGAAACACCCCCAAATATTACACTACCAGTCACTTTAGAAAAAGAAATTATGAAAGAGGAATGTGAATATCTGTTATATGGTGAGCTTGCTCCATCAGAGTCTGGAACAAGGCAGATGACCAGCCTGGTTCCCACTGTAGAGTGCAGCAGCCCAGGAAGCATTTTACAGATCTAATATGAGAGGATAGTCTCAATTCCTTGTTCTAAAGCACAGGAGACCAGAACTACTGATCAAGTTTTGCAACCCCTGATTTAAGTTCTTAAAACAAATGAGGAATGAGGAGCACAAATGTAAATCTGTTCCACCCTAGGCAGTTTGGGGATGTTTTTTTTTCTCCCCTCTACTGCCTGTTTTATGATGCTTTACCATTCTTGTTTCATGAAAGTCTTGTGATAGGGTTCAATATCCATGGTAGATGTAAGTGCAGATTCAGAATAAGAATAGTTTGTTTAAAAAAATCATTAGAGCAGCTACATGAAAAAAAAATCTTAATTTAACTTACTTCTTAACCCCTTTTTAGTTGTGTTTAGTTGTTTTTTTAGTTGTGTTAGTTTAGTTGTGTTTAGTTGTGAATTAAAATGATTTGTTTGATGTTTAGCTCAAAACGACAGTTTCAGTGTAAAAACATGTATTATATTAGCATACTGATTAAATAAAACTTTGATATTTTACGTAGGTTTAGTGTTTCATATAATGACCACTACTACTCAGTATGTAGGAAAGATTTCAGTTCTTTTGTGTTTCATCCACTTTATTTTATATATGGTGGCATGTACGCAATTTTACAAGTAGAGCTTTCTATTTTTGCTTCCCATTTCTGTACTAGTAGAGAAGCTGAAACGCTATTCTTTCTCCCATATGTTAAGTGTTTTCTTTTTTTTTTACTTTTTTTTTCACAACCAACCCCACTCTTCATTTTTAATAAACACTTTAAAATTTGATTGTTTGAAGAAGCTGGAAAATTCTATCTATACCATCTTGGCTCAAATGCAGATGAGTTTCAGTGCTCATTAAATGGAATACAAAGGCAGAATAAGGTCTTGTTTGACTAAACATGTTCTGTTTGCCTTGGTGATAATTTGGTAGTCTGTACAGTTTTATTTTGTGCTGCATTTAATTTTAACTGAGAAACATAGGTTGTAAAATGACATTTCTTAAAGACTAAATACTTCTTTAGGGAGGGAGAAGCACCACTCCCCCCATTCACCTCCGCCCCCCCCCCCCCCCCCCCCCCCCAGACACACCACCCCCCATGGAATTTTGGTTTCGGTTTGGTTTTTTTTAAGTTTAATTTTAGGTTTTTTTTTGGTGGGTATGATCCTGAAGTTCAGCTGCAGTAAGTTTCAACCAGATTAAACCCAATATGGTTAGTCAAATTTGTTGCTTTTGGGCAATCTGAAGATAATACAGAGTTTAGAGTAGAATTTGCTTAATTTCAAAGTTCATTATGACCATTTCATATGATTCTAATCCCTATCAAGAACCAGGACCGTAATAGAGAAACTTGTCTCATGGTTGATATTTAACTTGGAGTTCTGCATTAATTTCCAAACTCTTCAAAATGTTGTTAGTGAAATATGTCTGATTGATTTTGAAGTCTGATTTGTACAACTCTCTGCAAAAGATTCACAGGAATCATGAAGACATGAAAGATTACTGAAAAGTGTATCCTGGTACACTGTAATATCTGTAGTAAGAATTTTTCAGATATATAAAATTTGTATTGACTGGAGACAAATGAGGAAAGACTGTGCTCTGCTTTGTTTTCTTTTGAGTTAATTGTAATTTTTCTTATAAATGCTCTGATCATAAGCCAAAGCCTCGTTATATTACTTATGCATCTGGAGATAGATAACGCTATGAAAGCTCACTTCACAAGGAACTCAATTCTAGGTTAATTCTACCTAACAGGAGCTCTAATTTGGTCTAGTCTGTAAGGCATGTTAATAAACAGTTTGGCATATATGTGTGAACTTTTCCTACCAGGTAAGTATCTGTACTCATTTTTGTCAGTTATAAAGGGCATTTAAAGAGCGTGGTAACTATATGTCAAACATATCTGCATAGTTTCTGAATAGTGAATTGTATTAAATTAAATTTCTGGTGCTGCTATGACCCTGACATTTTCAGGCAATTTATGTATTACAAATTGTCAACATATTAATATATTTTTGCAAATGGAAGGAAACCCAGCTACGTGTAAAGTCTACATTGTAATACTCCGCTAATCACAAAGGAGTATCCCCAAAAGTAGCAAAATAAAAGCTACTTGCTTTTGATTATTAATAAATAGTCCTTATTTCTAAATATAAGAAGGCATTAGATTTTTTTATAGGTAGCACAGCAGTTCAAAGGCAAGTAATTGTTTGACCAGAGTTTTTATGGTGTAGCAATAATTATAAACCAAAGTGTTTTAATACTATTTTAGAGGAATGCATTGCATTCAAAATATTCACATATCAGTGTAAGAGAAATTATTAGGAACCCAACCAGTATGTTTGGTTTGGGGGAAGGAAACCATGTTGTTAAAATATTCACTGATAATAGTGCTCAGGAAAATACACAGGTAATTTTTTTATTCCCAAACCAAGCAATTAATTTGCTATTTAGTGTGCAAAATGGATCATAGGTTGCCACAGTGAGTTTTTCCTATACCACACATTACACACATACATTCAGATTCTTGAAAGAACTTAGCTAGACACAGTAGCTCTCGTAAATATTAAAACTGTGTTGTATCTGGCCTCTGCATTTGTTAGTTCCATTTGTTACTTATTTATTTATTTGTTTGTTTGTTTTTACAATCCCAAGAATGAGAGCTTGAGTTTTCTTGGAAAACACCTATGGTGTGACTGGAGCAATCATAATTAAAATTTAGTAAAACTTCATTGTTGGTAAGGAAGAGAAGACATAGTAGAGCTATAACAATATTAAAACATGTTTAATTTTTCAATTTTTTAAGCAATGTTGTAGGTCCTATGTCATTTCAAGCTCAGGATCTTTAACTTTCTGTCTGTGTTCATATTAAATTTACAATAGATCCTGAATTCTGTTAATTTGAAAATTATTTAATATTCATAAAAGGCGGGGGGGGGAAAGAAAGAGAAGATTAACAAGTTTCTCTTATAGAAAAGTAAAATGTGAAACCTAGTAGGTGACATTTTAAAAGATTATCTGGTATCATTTGTCTTGATAATGGCAGCAAAAGCAGACTGCTGAGTATAAGACCTGCAGTCCATCACACTTATTTGTTTGCCAAAATGACGGTCAAGAAAGGAAGAGGCACTACCTGCTATTATCTGTAATCACTATCAATAGTCCGCTCTCATGGTGTATCCAGCAGCATTGTTCTCTCAATATGTGAACTGTATCTATCTTTTGCGTGTTTTGCGTGTTCATATCCAGTCTTTGAGTGAGGGTTTTATTTCTTTATAAGCTCCAGGAAGCCTGAGTGCAATCCTCCAAAACATGTTTACTACACAGAGATATGATCTTCCCCATTCCAGAAGTTGAACTTTTCTGACTTTAAATGCCCCCTTAAGCAGTTACATACCTTTCCACATTGTTGCATTGTAGTAACATATTGCATAGTAGTAACATAGTAACGTGTTTCCAAGTCTTAACTGCCCTCAATCTTTTGCAGCGAAAGAAAAAACGATGAACTATTAGTGAGCTTCTTTGATCCCTTCCGTGGGTTGGAAGGCCAGTTCATTTTATTTATTGTATAGCATGGCAAGATGTGTTATCTTGCAGAGTGGTTGAACAGTGCAAAGCAATGTGCCTTGCTTCAGCCGTGTTGTGTTTGTGCAGTGCATCTGCTGGGAGGGAAAGATTTCTCCTTTTCCAAGAGAGCTGGAAGCAGCTTTTGGTGCCCCCAGGCAGAAAGATTATGGGAGAAAAGAAACTGAGGCAGTCCTGAGAGGAACAGGGTGCTTTCTTAAAGCTTGGAAGTGACTCTCAGCCACCCTGTAGAAGTGATGGCAAAAAGGAAATTTTCCTTGTGACCCAGAAGCAGCTGTATGCACCCAGAATGCCAAATGCTTTTTACACCGAAGTCACGGAGCTTTTTAAAAAGCAAGAACAGAGGAAACTGCCCTCCCTGCAAATCTGGACAAGGGAAGTGGGAAATATATCTACATCACCCAGCACATCAGAAATCTATTAAACGGATGCCATGTTCTAATTTAAGATTTTGTGTTATAGTAAACATAGTTTTAAAATATTTCAGTCTTTTGGAATCTCTTTTTCATTTAAAGAAAGTGGAAGGTGATTTTAGCTCAAGGCTCTGGAGAGAGCATGAAGCCATCACAATGTGAAATGTGGTTCACTGGCTGGTAAGGAAGAACGTGAGCATACAGGCTAGAGGCTACCATTCTTTTTGCGACACAATGATGAGAAAAGAGATAAGGAAAATCTTTTGGAAGGCAGAAGCAGGGACTGTGAGAATGAAGGCCTTGGGCCCACAGAAAAAGAGGATCTGGCTTGAGAGCATCTTAGGAACCTGAACGTGCACAAGTCCATGGAAGCTGATGAAATCCATCCATGGGTCCCTAAAGTATGTAGCTAATGGAAGACAGATTAGGGACAACAGGGGCCCTCTTCAGAAGCTATCAGGAGAACTGGCTACCCTGGATTTGGAGAAGGCTGAGGTTCTTAATGACTTCTTTGCCACAATCTTCACTGGCAAATGCTCTGACCACACCACCCAAGTCTTGGAAGGCAGACGCAGGGACAGTGAGAATGAAGACCGTGGGCCCACTGTAGGAGAGGATCTGGTTCGAGACCATCTTAGGAACCTGAATGTATACAAGTCCATGGGACCTGATGAAATCCACCCGTGGGTCCTGAAGGAGCTGGCAAATGAAGTTGCTAAGCCACTGTCCACCATATTGGAAAAATCATGGCAATCAGGTGAAGTTCCTGATGACTGGAAAAAGGGGAATATAACCCCCATTTTCAAGAAGGGCAAAATAGATGAGCTGGGGAACTACAGACCAGTCAGTCTCACCGTCCGTGCCTGGAAAAATCTTGGATCAGATTCTCCTGGAAGGCATGCTGAGGTACATAAAAAACAACAAGGTGGCTGGTGATAGCCAGCATGGCTTCACGAAGGGGAAATCCTGCCTGATCAATTTGGTGGCTTTCTATGATGGGGTTATGGAACTGATGGACAGGGGTAGAGCAGTTGATGTCATCTACCTGGACTTGTGGAAAGCGTTTGACACTGTCTTACATGACATCCTTGTCTCTAAATTGGAGAGACATCAATTTGATAGGTGGACCAATCGGTGGATAAAGAACTGGCTGGATGGCCGCATGCAAAAAGTTGTGCTCAATGGCTCAATGTCCAGCTGGAGACCAGTAATGAGTGGTGCCCGTCAGGGATCAGTGCTGGGACCGGTCTTGTTCAACATCTTTGTCGGTGTCATGGACAGTGGGATTGAGTGCGCCCTGAGCAAATTTGCCAATGACACCAAGCTGTGTCGTTCGGTTGATACGTTGGAGGGAAGGAATGCCATCCAGAGGGACCTTGACACACTTGTGAGGTGGGCTGATGCCAACCTGATGAAGTTTAACCATGCCAAATGCAAGGTCCTCCACCTGGGTCAGAGCAATCCCAGGCACAGCTACAGGTTGGGCAGAGAAGAGATTGAGAGCAGCCCTGCAGAGAAGGACTTGGGGGTGTTGGTCGATGAAAAAATGAACATGAGGCAGCAGTGTGTGCTTGCAGCCCAGAAAGCCAACCGTATCCTGGGCTGCATCAAAAGGAGTGTGACCAGCAGGTAGAGGGAGGTGATCCTGCCCCTCTACTCTGGTCTTGTGAGACCTCACTTGGAGTATTGTGTGCAGTTCTGGTGTCCTCAACATAAAAAGGACATGGAACTGTTGGAACAAGTCCAGAGGATGGCCACAAGGGTCATCAGGTGACTGGAGCACCTCCCGTATGAAGACAGGCTGAGAAAGTTTGTGCTGTTCAGCCTGGAGAAGAGAAGGCTGCGTGCAGACCTCATAGCAGCCTTCCAGTATCTGAAGGGGGCCTATAGGGATGCTGGGGAGGGACTCTTCATGAGGGACTGTAGTGATAGGGCAATCGGTAACAGGTTCAAACTTAAATAGGGGAAGTTTAGATTGGATATAAGGAGGAAGAAATTCTTTACTGTTCAGGTGGTGAGGCACTGGAATGGGTTTCCCAGGGAAGTTGTGAATGCTCCGTTGCTGGCGGTGTTCTAGGCTGGATTGGACATAGCCTTGGGTGACATGGTTTAGTGTGAGGTGTCTGTGCCCATGGCAGGGGGGTTGGAACTAGATGATCTTAAGGTTCTTTCCAACCTAACTATTCTATGATTCTATGATTCTAATTTCCCTTAAGACTTCTGGGCAAGTATAATTTGGTCTTTCTCTCCATAGATACTGTTAACTTTGTTAATTAATTTTCAAACTTTTTTACAGTAATAACTCAATTGAGACAGATCTCTGACGTATCCCTACTAAAAAGAGGTTCTGGCATGGGAAACTCCCAGTGCTCCTCTATGTTAAATTTTAATTTGGTGAGTTTATTTACATTTCCTGCTAGAGCCTTATCTCTTTTTGCACTCTTTTAGTCTTTGATGGTCTATTAACCCTTCAGCCTTTCTGGCAAGCTTAATGCTCCTATTGTGTTTTGAAAAGCATTTAATGCTTGTTATTATGCTTTTAGCAAATTTTGCCTCAAGACCTTTTATTTTTCTTTCTGCCTGCATCTAAACCTGACACTGAAGGCTAAGGACCAAGCCAAGACTTGCTTCTCTTCCTGTGGGCTTATGACCAGCATCCCTTTAGGTGCCTAAGGTCATGCATTCTTCCACTGATGCTTTCTTTTCTTCCTGAGCAATCTCCCAAGGCCTCATTCTACTGTTTCAATGATTTTCATCTTCATGGACAGTTCTAGCAGTATTTTTGTATTATTTTGGCACAAAATGTATTATATAAAGTATTGTGTCTTATGTGGCCCCAAAGACAAGGACACATGATCTGGCGTGACCAGGAACTTGTCCAGTGATCTAGTCCATAAAGACTTGGTTGCACCATTTTGGGTGGTTTGTTTATACCTTATAATTATAATGCCTGCCAACATATTGTGTCAGTGTGATGTGTTTAGATGGTGAGATATGCATAACAATTCATTCTCTGTTTTTTTCAGTGCCCCTACTGCGATTCCCGTTTTTTGGTAGCTCCTTAGGCATCTTTGAAAAATGATTAATGGTGCTAGACATCTTTTGAGCAGGGAAGTAGTAAACTTAAAGGTAGAATTTTCAAAGCTTCCTTGTTTACCATTCGCTATGACCTGTGATCATCTACGAAAAATCAATACCTAGTTAAATCTACTTTTTGCTGGTGTCTCACTATACCTGTTGGGCTGCCTGCAAGTCCAAAACTCCATGAGTTTATTTTTAAGTCAGTAATGCTTATCTTGCTGTAACTTCTTTTCACATATATATATATATGTTTTTTTAACAGGGTTTCATTAAATTAAAAATGGAGATCGGGAGGGGTCTCCAGTAGTAGGGTTAAATTGTGTTACAAAAATTAGCAAAAAATTAATTCTTTCTAAAACTGATCACAATGACAACAAGCAAAAGAATTGTGTGATTTTTCTCCTTTGTAGATCCCTGGACCTGTCTACAATTTCACTGGCTGTATACAAGTTATAGAAATTAATGATGTGGGACCTTTCAACTTCTCTAGTGCTGTGAGAAGAAATAATATTGACAATTGCAGGTAAACCACCTTCTGGGCCTTTTCAAATCATAAAAAACTGTGTTGATTTTGCTTTTTTACCTAAATAAGTTGACTATTTTAGGTAATTTCAACAGTTTATCTGGAAATACTGTAAATGTAACCATTTCAGAAAAAAAATATATAGGGAGAGATATTGTTCTTTCTTTTATGCTTCTGAAGCATATTCTTTGTGGAAGATGCTTTTTGCAGAGTAGTTCAGTTAAACTCAACAGCTTATTTAGAATGTTTTCACCCACTGAATGCTGAAACATTATCTTGCTGTACTGAGCAAGATAATCTGCAAGAAAATGCAAGAGTGGGAACTGGGGTGATGTTCTGGCTGTGTTTCTACTTACGGTTTTGGAATTTCCATTAATCTTTAACCAAGCACTGATGACTTGGTGCTGCACTTACATATATGAGTTGTGAAAAATGATGGAAATTATTGTTTCTGAATACATAAAAAACCCATTGGGTTTTCTTTTTGTAGATTCTCATTGCTGTTGGTCAGTAACTGATTGAAAGAAAAAGCTAAACAGAGGCAATGGTGTAGATTAGGATTCTGTTCTCTTATGGAAAAATGGAAAACAAAAATAGAAGCAAGTTGCATTTGTAGATCATGAAGTCTTTCAAAACAGAGTATGATTTTAATCATAGGACATATATGTCCAATATCCCTGGAGAATTTCATATAATGCTTTTTGCATATGGCTTTAATTTTTTCCTCTAAAATTTACAGGATATTTTAATTGATGTTCATGTGCTTGTTTAAACAGTATGTTATAAAGTCTGCTTCCACTTCCACCACTAGCCCCTTTATGAATTTGCACACATCACACTCAAAGGTACAAAAGGAGGATAAATATCAAACACATTATATAATAAACCACCTGACTCAAGTCCTAGACATCTACGCTTTTGCATGTAAAACTTACTCTGAACATAAAGTTCAGTTTGTTACACCTGCACAGACCTGCCACCACGATTTTTGTTTAGAATAGCAGCTCAGTGTCATGTCCTTGTCCAAACTTGACTAAGAAATAAATCTTTACACCATTTGAGTTCCCCAAGGCATTTTGTTTGGAAGATGTTCTCTGAGTGAATTTATCAAACTGTTGTGGGTATAAATCCTGCACAAAATACAGAACTGTGGCCTCTGTTGTGACAAATCCCAGCTAAGAAAGAAACAATTGCTCCACTCCTGAATTTCTGCACGGAGATTTTCCCTAGCATGAACCGTGGTCTCCTCAAAAAAACCTCCTCAAAAATGGGAGAATATACACTTGTCTGTGGAAATATGCCTCTTCGCAGAACAGAAATTCATGGAGATGAAGGCAAGTGAAGAAGCTGCTTCATGCATATAATTCAGGTATTAACTTAGGGTGAAAATTGTCTTCATTTCAAGAACTAATTATATATTAGAAATTAAATAATCATTGAAAAAAAATACCCATAAACCATCTCAGATGACTTCTCTGGTTAGTGTAGGAAATTGTTCTAGATTTTGCACAGGTATTAGAGCTTTCGTGCCCCAAATCCTAAGTAAGATCATAGAATGGTTTGGATTGGAAGGGATCTTAACGATCAGCTAGCTCCAACCCCCTACCACGGGCAGGGACACCTTCCACTAGATCAGGTTGCTCAAAGCCCTGTCCAACCTGGCCTTGAACACTGCCAGCGATGTGGCAGCCACAACTTGTCTGGGAAAACTGTTCCAGTGTCTCACTATCCTCATGGCGAGGGGTTCCTAGTATCTAATCTTCATCTACCTTTCTTCAGTTTAAAGCCATTCCCCATTGTACTATCACTAAAACACTTTTTTTTTTTTTTTTTTTAACTACTAGATAAAAGAGAGATAACTTAAAAACCAGGACTCTTCTGTGCTTTCTCTCATTTGCCAAAACCAATACTTTCTCTGAGATCAGTGTCTACATCTTTGGGCTTTTTGACTTTCTTTTTTTGTTTTTTTCCCATTGAGTAGTTTATATAACCATTCAGTTAAGAACCAGTAGCCTTCAAGAAGCAAGACCAATGAGGTCTGCTTTTTCCAGTCTGTGTACATAACATGCAGAAGGACATAGACAGGAAGAAGATGGCTTATAAACAAGTCTGATACAGACATAAAATTTTGCTTTATTTCAATCAGAACTCAGTGATTACAGTCTAGGGTTGTTTTTTTTGCAAATACTTACTGTGCTTATGTAACAGATTAGGTAATTGAATTAGCATGTTAAGTTTGTACAGATGAACTGTCAATATAGTCTTGTACTTAAAGGGATGCTGGAAGGATGTTGGGCCTTCTCAATCCTCCTTTCTGGACAATATGCTCATTTTATCCCCCTGCTTATCTCAGAATATTACAGATGAGCCTAACAGTGTCCAGTCCCGTGCAGTCAACACAGAACTGGCTCCATCTTGGTCCAAATCACAACTATTTCTATCTGTGAAAAGCTGGGAAACAGAAGTGAAATTAGACTGAATTTCCCTCAGTGGCATGGCTGTCCCATACAAGTGAACCGCAGGGAAGTGTGGCAAGCTTTCTCATTACTCATTCCATTCCTTGTTACCCAAGAATCTCATATCTGCCCACACATGGCAGCTTGCATTATCCTTTGCTTTTGACTTTAGGTATAACCCATGTACATCCTGACCACCATCAGTCCTTAAATATAAATTCTGCTTCTCAGAAAATATATAGGAATCCCAACAGCCATTCTTTTTATTCAAGACAGGCTTGTTGGCAAAAGACATTTGTGTTGAGAACAAAGGAGAAATTGATTGAAGAAAATTCCTTATATATAACAATAATAGATTATATATGTTGCAAATATGAGTAGCTGGTGAATACTAGAAAGCCTGGTGTACTTATATTGTATTTTCAGACTTTATATGGTTCTGTTGATGCAATACTGCTACAGTTGGAGCTGTCTGTCAGTAGAGGAGTACTCTACAATGTGGCATTCAAAGCAATCTAATTTCTTTCTGTAAGAACCTCCCTGTATTCATCATTCAGTAGCACTATGCATTTCTGTTCTTGCTATTGTAATTTTTCTTTACTTGACTTTCTACTTATTATCACCAGTTGGTAGACTTCTAATCCTTTTGAATGCCCCTGCGTTTGCATATTTAGCCGTACTCTAGTGGCATTCATTTACCCTGCTGGGGGATTTATTTCTTGGTTTCTCAGCGGTATGGATTACTTCATTATTTTGGTGTAGGAAGTCAGACAAAGGGAGACATGCAGAAACTTCTTAAAAAGTATGGGCTTGTGAGTAAATTTTAAGGTTATGAATTTTTGATAGGTTTGAAATTTACTCAAATGTGCTCTGCCATTTTTTTAACTGGATCTATTTGAATTTTAAAATACCTAAAGATGAGCTAATATGTGCAAAGAATATAGGGAGCTGTCAAAATCAAATTTTAGAAACAATTAATTAGCCTTTTGAAAACTGTTGTCATCACTACTTCAGGACAAGTCAGTACCTTTCATAGGTATATATACTTCATATTGCTTATCTCAGATATTAATGCAATTTAAGTTACTGTTTAAAAACCTTTGAGAATTACAAAATGTAAAAAAATGAAACCATAACATTAATTTCACTGTCATACGTATCTGACTATCTGCTTAAATTACCTTAAATATGTAGGACAACAGTGGTCTTTGTTTCTTCAGGATCTTGTACTGAAAATGTCATACACAGCAAAGCGGGGAGAATTATTTGGTAGAACTAAATGGGAGATGGGAGCAACATGGAAATTGCCTTTCATGGTGTTTTGGAAGCAGATGCTAAACTTCTGCTTAAATTCTAGAGGATAATTGATAAACGTAGCACCAGGCAATTGATAAGATCAAAGACCTTAAAACTTGCAATAATCCCAATCCTTTTGAAAGATGTAGGATGTCTGCAGCACTCAGAAGCACTCTTTCAAGTATGAGGCTTTAACTCAGTTAATCTGTAAAGTTATAACCCAAATCCTTCTGCAAATTCCATGCATCACTGTTTAAGCTTGGAATTCATAGATATGCAATAACACATAATACCACGGGGAGGAGAGAACAGCTAGGAGGGATGTATTGCACTGAGGGCTCATCAGAGCTTACTGCCATAAGATATAATCAAGGTGGAATAGAAGATAGCAGAATAATGGTATGGGCAGGAGAATGAATTTAAACTTGATTCTGTGAGTGCAGATTTGCAGCCATAAAAGTCCTCTAAGCTATGAAGCTATTGCTTTCATGAAAGGTTATAAGAGAACCATATCAATTAGTAAAGGTCAGCCTCCAATAGGTAGTTTTCTGCAATTATACTAGGCTATGTATTTATGTAAATCTTGTCAAAGTTTATTTTCAAGTTTATTTTAAGATTCTGTTCCTGCCTCAGAGCTATGGACATATAGGCAATTTTGAAACAGGTTATATAATGGCCAACAGTAGTAGAAGAGACAATTGAAAATAATGGATCGCTGATGAGATCTGTTAAAAAATGAAATCTTTTCTAATTATTTTCCTTCTTCTGGAGCAAGTAAGATACTTGTGATGTGTCAATGCAACATAAAGCTCTCTGTGTTTCAGAAAATATTACTGGAATAGATTTGCAGGATGAATGATTATCACTTTCAGGTAGAGTTCAGGTAGATGACAGATGCAAACAAAGCTTTGGATTCCGGTATTAAAAGCTGGTATCTGCTGCAGCTCACTTTTGGTTTAGTCTCTGGGATTTAGGACTGTTTTATAATCCTGTAAAAGTATGTAGTAAGTTCAAAGGTTCCAAACGCACACACACACACACACATACATAAAATATATGCATATATATATGCATATACATATATCAATCCAAGCCATGATTTATTCCTTTTTGAAAACATTCCTAACTAGGAAACAGAAAAATACTGTTTGCTGTTTTCCTAAGAGGAGTTTTACTGATGAATGCAAATGTACAAGGCTGATTTATATTCACAGATAGAAGATAATAAGCTCAATTCTTCATTGCTGCCCATTGGACAGAGTTTTGGTTAACCTTTTAAAGATTTTATTTTGCTGTTAATTTATCTTAAGATGTTTTTTCCAGGCTGAAACTGAGCTTCATCTCAGCAAAGACTGATTACCATTTGCATTTAGGGAAAATGCTCTTGAATG
The DNA here is from genome assembly GCA_028858755.1 of Ara ararauna. NCBI lineage: Eukaryota > Metazoa > Chordata > Aves > Psittaciformes > Psittacidae > Ara > Ara ararauna. Next base: position 42,385,643 of record CM054379.1, on the reverse strand, counting down.
TGCATTACCCAAGTTCCATTCGACCAAGAGGACTGATAGGTTTCCTGATGCATGGCAATTTTCTCAGGAGCTGTGCAATACAATTTCAGTAAGCCCTCAGTTCCACTTTCTCCTCACTTATATACTTCCCGACAAGCTCTAAATCCCTTTCCTTATGTCTGAGTACTCCCCTTTCCATTCTGTAGTTTTCTGTGGTCTTTTTACAAGCATCCTAACAGACCACGAACACCTTTGTGAAGTTCAGTCTCCTGTGCAATTTCTCAACATGTCTCTTCCTTTATGGAGCTTCCTGCTTTTTCAGAGTATTATAAAACATCACAACTCAGAGCATCTGACACCAGGCATCTGAAGTGTTTGATTTTGGTCTTTGAAATGAACTGCATACTTTGAAAAGGGAAAAGTTGGGTCTGATGAAAAGTTATTTTTCAGTTGGTTGTGAAAGTCAGTTACCATTCCACACCTAGAAAAGGAAAAGTGCCTATGATGGTACATACTGTCTGTTAGAGTTCATTGTAAGAATCCATACAAAACTCAAGTAAGGTCAAAGGGTTCCGTCGTATGAATCCACCTGAGCTGAAAAACTTATATTAAATCAAATGTACAAGCTGGCCCAAACCTGAAAGGGAAATCACTGCGTTCCAAATTTAAACTCTTCTGTCTACTTACATCTTAGTTTATAAATAAATGCAAGACCTATGAGAAGCACTGAGCTTCTTTTCTATGCGAAAGAGAAAATATTAAGACTTTATCTTCTTACATATAAGCATAAGTAGTCATGTTCATGTTTTTTCATTAGCAATTTGGAATTATGTGCTTAATTCTGAAACAGAAAAAAAAATATATATCTATAGTACTCTTCCACACTGCAAAAGAAAATGATTAAACCAACAGCAGTGACACCACTCAATTTTAATTATTTAACAGGTTTTCTGTGTATTCCATGTTTAACATAGAAATTGGACTAAATGTTTCTGAAGTACAGAACTGAAGATAAGAAATATCGTACATTTCTATTCACCACGTATGATACACAGTATTATGCTAACAACAATTCTGTGCAATTTTAGCAGAATGATAACAAGCATTTTTTTTCTTCTTTTTACATTCATCTTTTTGCTTATTTCTCTCTCATCTATTGCTTTTGCTGTCTAATAACCCTTTCTATGTTTCTAATTGCCCCTTCCTCCTTTCCCAGTGCCTGAGTTGCTTGTATATTCTTTCATTCTCTTTGCTTTATTTGCTCTTTTTGATTTCCTCATCTTCTACAACATTTCTTTGCATGTCTTCTTTTCATTTGTGAATTTTGTTGTCTTGTGCAACTTTCTTTGTGCTCCATATGTGTACGTGAATTCTCTGTATTTTTTCTGTTACCTTTTCTTCCATCCTTCCTTCCTTCCTTCTTTCCTTCCTTCCTTCCTTGGCTTTCCTGTTCAGATAATGACATTTCAGTGACAGAGACTTCAATGTTGAAAAGAAAAACAGAAAGAAAGGAGTACCTTATCTAATCTTTCATACTCTTATAAATCCTTAAAATCACTGTAAATTGTTTGTGATGGATATCAGCCAAATCCATGTGTCAAATATATGCAGTTGAGATAATGATTATTTGTAAATACTACATTTCTCTCCCTGTTCCTGAAAAAGGTTGCCTTTCATCAGCATACTGCAAAACTAATACAAAGCATCCTTGGGGCAACTCTCTATCTCTACAAGATTAATAACAGGTTTTGCTGATGTTTATCTTGACCTTACTTACCCTACCGGAACTTTAGGTGTGTGCATTATACCAACAGGGGATTGTTTCTTAGTTCTTTCAACAGAATTCAGTGGCAGTCACTGTCAGTGTGTCCATAATGAACAATTGTAAAGAGATCTTGTTTTCTTCTGAAATTGCCTGGTCTCTGCATGGAAGCTAATAAGACAAGTCTTAAACGGATACCATGTATATTTTTTCTTCTGTTTTTATCAAGGAGCCATTTGCAAGTATATATCAGTGCATGCATGCCAGTGCATACATCTGATGTAGTGTGTTACTGAAAATAAATATCTCAGTTAAATATTTTGGAAAGCACTCTGACACCGTAGCACAGAAAGGAAATTTTCTTATAAATAGGATTCATAGGTTTTTTAATGAAATTGTCCTCCTACTACTGTTTATGTGTACTTCATTATTTTATAACATATATGCTTCACGTGATAAAGAAAAGGCTTCAGTGCTGGAGAAATGTTAATTTGTGCTCATTTTCCAACTTTATATATATTTTAGTGCACTTATATAATATTGAACATCTCCAATTACTGGTGATTCCTGCTGTATATGATTAGTAAATTTATTAATGAAATTCATAAAGCTTCTCTTACCCAAAATACTTAACTCTTGGTTATGAATTGATCCCTTTATGCATCAGAAAAATTTTAATCTTTAATCAGAACCCTCACAGAACTGAATTTGTTAAATAAATACTTTAGGAAAGAGAAATATATGTTAAATACTTATGTCACAACAACAACAACAAAAAAAATCTGCTTTTACCCCTTTACACAGGTAGATTCAAAGATCACAAACATCTATAATTAGTGTAAAAAATCACTGTATCTATCCACAGCATATTCTTAAAATGTGGAAATGAGAGATGGCCTATCAGGTGCCTTTTCAGTAGATCATCACAAGTTCTCATATAGGAAGGATATAAGAGAGTTAAGGGTGTGACATTGCTCAGTGAACCAGCATGGTGGTTCAGAAATTATGGAGGGATTACAGCCTAGCTGACAATACAGTGAATTCTCTGTACTTGGAGCTTCTTCAGTGTTAAGAGTGGTCAGAATTAGAAGGCTGCCAAGATAATTTTAAAGCCTTTTTGCAGTCTTTCAGTCTCTCTTACCTGTGGATTATATGGTAATCAGATGGATGGAGAGATACAAGATTTCTGCTGTGTATTTTTAACTCTAACAAATATGAAAGGCTCCTTCTTTGCTTTACATCAAAGATCGTAGTTCCAGGAGCACTATAGACTGCCACATTTGGTTTGCCCTAGGTTATCAATGGTGTTCATTATCTTCTTCCAAATTACTTTCAGCGTTTATACTTTCCTAGAAACTGTCATCCAAACAAGGACTGTGCTTGATCATGATTATTTTTTAAAATGTAAAACCATAAAAAAGTATGTATCAAGAAAATACATTCTTACGATTTATGTGAAAGACTCATTTTCATGAATGAATGTAAATTCTTTTATTTCAGGTTTCAGCATAGCTTCCTCTAAAAACCAAGTAATATAGAATCATAGAATCACAGAATATTTAGGGTTGGAAAGGACCTTAAGATCATCTAGTTCCAACCCCCCTGCCATGGGCGCAGACACCCCACACTAAACCATGTCACCCAAGGCTATGTCTGACCTGGCCTTGAGCGCTGCCAGGGATGGAGCATTCACAACTTCCCTGGGAAACCCATTCCAGCGCCTCACCACCTGAACAGTAAAGAACTTCTTCCTCATATCCAATCTAAACTTCCCCTGTTGAAGTTTGAACCCATTACTACTTGTCCTATCACCACAGTCCCTAATGAAGAGTCCCTCCCCAGCATCTCCATACGCCCCCTTCAGACACTGGAAGGATGCTATGAGGTCTGCACGCAGCCTTCTCTTCTCCAGGCTGAACAGCCACAACCTTCTCAGCCTGTCTTCATACGGGAGGTGTTCCAGTCCCCTGATCATCCTTGTGGCCATCCTCTGGACTTGTTCCAACAGTTCCATGTCCTTTTTATGTTGAAGACACCAGAACTGCGCACAATACTCCAAGTGAGGTCTCACAAGAGCAAAGTAGAGGGGCAGGATCACCTCCCTTGACCTGCTGGTCACGCTCCTTTTGATGCATCCCAGGATACTGTTGGCTTTCTGGGCTGCAAGCGCACACTGACGGCTCATGTTAAGTTTCTCATCGACCATATCATAAACATGAAAATAGAAGGGTTTTTTTAGAATTAAAAAAAAAAAAAAAAAGGATTGGGTTGAGAACATCCCTATAAAACTGGAGCAGATTCACAAAATGAAAACTAAATTTGAAGCCCTTCTTCAATGTTCTTAAAACTTCACTACATGTAGTTTTTACAACATTAATAACAACATATGTCATAGACATTGTAATACTCTTTGGAAAAATTATAATTCTTAAGAAAAATTATCTTAGTGACGCATGACATCAAGCGCTGTGGTACAGTAGCTTCCTGAAATAACGACTTGGGCTTCTAGCCAGACAGGTATATGAATATTACAATCCTCTTCTTCTGCTCTCTTAGAATAGAAAAAAATAATCTCAGTTTTGTTCTGCCCATCTAAAACCTGCAGATGGGTGCATGGATGGCTTGGCAGAATTCTGCTTCAGGAATATTTCCTTAAATATCTAGTCTTAAATTTGTTATGAGCAGAGGTTCAGAAAAAGCAAACTATAAAACAGGAAGAATTGTCTAAAATCAATTGAATAATGAAAGAAATTACATTGCTTGCTTTCCTTATTAGACTGCAGTGACAGCTTTAGTGCTAGCGTTTCATGTCATTCCAATTACAAAAACCTTGAAACAGAGAAAAAAAATTTTTTGTTATATATTCACCAATAATTAAACCTTCTTTGGCACAGGTTTCCGTGACCTCCATGCTATGTGCAGGGAGTGCCTTACAATGGAGATGCAGTTGTTTGTATTATTATAACCAGAATGTATTATGAAAACAAGTGTATTAGAATAAGTAAGAATGAGTAATACTGAAAGGAATAATTTGCCTAATGGAAGCTTGAATCAGTCTAATACTTTGACTTATGTCATATTTGGGATTCATTTTTGAATTTGATACAGAAGTAATAAGAAATGATAAGAATTGCCTTCAACTGCTAACAGCCAGAATGTCAAGAGGGAAGCTTGGAAGTTCAGTTTATTCTGTCTAGCAACTCTCTGTTGGCATTCATCCTGCATCCTTCATTGTGTCAGTGAATACCAGAGGACTTCACAACTTACAAAATATGTGTGGGTTTGTAAAAATCTCATTTAACAAAGCTAAAACTGGAACAATTGACAAGATTATATATAAATAATAACCAATTCTTAAAAAAAGTCTCAAACTTTTTTTGCAATCAATAGGATAGTTTGAGCTTCTTTTTGGCAGAGCAGTTTTAATAAAAATTATTTTGGGTCTACAATTATTAAAGAATCCAACTTTAAAACTGGGTGGGTTTGTGGGTTTTTTTTAAGTGAGTCTCTTATATTATTGATATCCCATAGATGTCCATTGTAGAGATATATATTGTGAACATATAAATCAAAATTTGTTATATTAATACGCATTAACTTCATAAGAGGTATTGGTGATAAAATAAAATTCCTCTAAAATTGCTCTAATATTTCAGGTTTAAATATTACAAGAAAAGGAAAGCCTGAAAAAAGAAAATATGTAGTAATATTTTTGAAATTAATTTTGTGCAAAATTTCATATTAGAAGTTCGGCTTTCAACAGGCTAAACCCCAAAGGAAGAACAATGTCCTGAAGAGTTTCTGGAGCAAAATGTTAAATATTTTTTCTATGTGTCTGAACAAGCAAGTAGGAAGACAGTTTCATTTCTGTGTACACTATTGATTACGATAGTGGTTGTATTGTATTTCATTGTGTACTGGTGTGCATTGGAGCAGTACCTAAAAAGTATAAAAGATAAAAAGTATAAGTTAAAAATCCTCAAAGAAACTGGAGGTATTTTTTACAAAAGGTTTGCAGAAAGAGACCTTGCTATTCAATCACTATGTTTTTTTTTTTCTAAAATATGACAGTGGTTGTTATAGTGTATATGAAGATAGAACATATGTTTAATGAGGAGAGCCTGGACAGAGAAAAGGTTTCTTCATCTTAGCAGAAACAAGCATGTTAGATCCAGTGGCTGAAAGCTGTAACCACAACATCTGAATTGATAATAAGCCAAAAAAGCTGTAACAGTAATGATGATTATAATTGGTACAAACTACCAATTGAAGTGGTGGCTTCTTCATGTGTTCCTGTGTTAAAATTAGACTGCAGTTCTTTCTGAAAGGATTCTCTAAACAGCCATAACTTATAGGGCTAAGTACATTTGTAACTGGAAGCAATACGAAGATTTGAGATAAACAAAACTGATGCATGTCTACTGTATGTTGCTGACTGATAGCTTGCAATACATTCTTATTATCAGGAAATCTCTACATCTTAGGTGATATCATTCTTAGATCCTAAAATAGAGAAATTAAATAAACTGACAGAATGCATAATTATTTATTAAAATACATGATTATTTCTTACTGTAATACATTCTTGCCTAAATGACTCTGTGAATCAAATAGTAACTGTATTGGCTGATCAACACATAAAAATGTTATTATCAGCAGTCAATAAATGGGCTTCTCTGGGAAGCTGTAAAGCAAAGTTTCATTTTCGACAGGGAATGGGAATTCTTTTTTTTTTTTCATTTAAGGCTGTAATATTAAGTAATGCAATACTAGAAACATATATTATCCTTCAAAGGACCTTGGTTATAAAGTTAGGAAAACAGTGTTATCCTTACAATTACTTAATTGAAGCTGAAAAACAAATATATTTACCAGTAAAAGAGACATTAATTCCTCCCAAAAATTCATATGGATACTTTACAATTACATAATTTCTCAAAACCTAAATTGCCTATAAATTGTTTATGTGTTTTTTCTGTACCTGTAACCTACAGGAGTGTTTAATCATATCCTGTCTGAATCTTGCTCTGCAGTACTGTAGATATACAGTGCATCAGTGCCCCCTGTAGACTTGAAATACTAGTATAATATTTTAAAAAATATGCTATTGATCTTTGTTGAAATAACTATTCAGAAAAAGAACAGCATTGCATCCTGTTGTAACCTTTCTTTTTTTCTCCTTCCTTCTTTAAAAGTGAAATCACAGCTTTTGGGTAAAGAGAAAATGCTTCAGAAATGTAAGTTAAAAATTAAGGCACATTTTCATATATCTGTGATAATAAAAAAAATCCTTCCTGTTTTTCATCAAAAAAACCCAGCATATGAAAAGCAGAAACCAGAAGCATAAGCAATTCAGAATATATGTTTAAACTTTAAAATGAATAGTTACAAAAAGTTAAAAAAGAAATGGTTGCAAAAATAATTTGATCTTCCAAGAGACAAATTCTGTAATGTGTAGGATGGTCAGAGTATACAGAAATCACTCCTTTATGTGCAAAACTGCTGTAGGTATTCATGTATATTTTTGACGATTTTCTCAAAATCACACATAAAATATAAAGATAAGTTTGGGGTTTGTGTCCACCCCTTCAGCTCCTGCTCACATCTTCTCAAGTGATTAGTAAATTTCTAGAATCACATTAGTTACGGGTTTATGGATTTCTTTTGAGGTTCTGAAGTTTAAAGGAAGCAGTGCTTGCTCATAGCAATAGTACAAATCTTAAGTAGTTCATGCATGTATAGGGAGAAGGAAGGGTGTCAACTTATAAAATCCTAAGCTCTTAAAATTGCAAGCAGTATCAAAAATAGGACATGTAAACAAAAGACTTGAACTTCAAAAAAACACCTGTCTCTATGCGGTAAGCTTACTGACGTATAAATGATCCAGATCAGCTTTCTGAAGCCAGATTTTCCCATTTTTCCTTTCCCCACCCACTCTAAAATTAAGGGAGAGATAGAAGATACTGCACTGTTAGTTACTTATGCAAGGTCCTAGATAGCATAAAGTGTGAGTTAACATTTCTTAACTGTCAAAAGAATTCCTTATAAATATAGCAAGAGAAAATATTAAGGTTTTTACATCTGTAAGCAGCAAGGCTGAAGGCCAAATGACATTGCCCATACATTAATTTCTTAGAACTAACTGCTAACATATTTCATTGATGTTATAAAATTGAGTAAGTATTGTATGAAAATGAAGGGATGTGATTAGATCTCTTCAGTTTCTGGGCACTAGAAACACAAGTATAACATCAATAACTGGCTTCCAGCATTTACCAGCTATAAAATCCATTTCATAAACCAGATAATATATTCTCAAATGAGAGCTTATTTGTTCAGTTCAATCTCTAGTCAATGGAGAAGGTGGTATTTTTCTTAGAATGGGTTGAACTGAAGATGCCTCTCCCTGCCTATAGACTGTCTACAGGGAGAAGGAAGGTGATAGGTCAGGAAAGTTTCTATGCTCTTAGGCAGATAATGTTTGACAAAGTGAATTCTGCCCTAGAGCTTTATTGGTGGATGAAATTTCTTTAAATATTTAGGAAGGGAAAGGCTATTTTGGGTGGCATTTTGAAGCCTTGAAGAATTTGGAACTGAAAAGGGAATGAACATGAGGTCACAAGTATTGAACACTTTAATTACTTTATTATTGATTGTTCTTATTGCTGCTGTCATTGTCACTGTTACAGCATTAATTCACTCTCAAGTAAAGTGACAGTGCTCAATACAAATACATTGTGGTCAGAAAATTATGAGAGAAAAATATTCCATACTCCAGCATTTAACAACCTTCCTTTAGGAAAATCCCATTAGTAAGAACGTAACTTTATTTAGTATACTCTTACAGTCATTCCATATTAATATGAGAAAGAAAGAAAAGACCTCTACCAGTATTGCCTCTTACACTAGGACACTCTAAAATATGATACTGCTGTAAATTGGAAGTAATAGCAGGCAGCAGATAACATACGTACAAATATCCCAAGCTGAACTTGTGAATTCTCAAATAGAAGCTTCCTCCTTGATAGCTTCAATCAGCATGAGGTGGCTGTAAATTTTGAGAATATCTAGACGAAATAATAATCACGCATCCTGAAGCTTCCAATAGATAAATATACATGAGATAAAAGCACCCTTTAGAGGGCTGGTCTCATATGGTGCTTCTGCACAAACAGACTATTTTAGCTGGGAAAAATAGGTGCTGGGGGTTCTAGAGAAGAAAGTGAGTGCTGAAAAGTAAGAATTCCTGAAATGATTTGGTCTTGGACAAAAGAATGGGGCTGGGAAAGAAGGAGGTAAACATCCTACCTGGAGAATCCTGGAAGTGGAGGAAGGTAATGTAGATGAGGAAGGTACATGGATATGAATAGCAGGGGCCATGGCTGGTTACAGTTAAGACCAGCAGCTCAATGTGAATCAATGTTGCTTTCCACTTGAGATTCCCAGACCAAGAGCAAACTTCTGGCTGGGAAGGGGAGTGGAAAACTAGAGAACATAACAGGGCATGGGACAGAATGAGGGCATTAGGGAAAGTGTGAGACAAACAAGCAGGGTAAAAGCTTTAATCTCATCAGTTCTTAAGTAAACCCCAGTACTCAGATCCACTATGGGCTGTAGTTTGCTCTGTCATCTATGAAACATGCTTTATTGACTATAATATATTTTTTTCCCTTGTAGAATAAAAGTACATAAAGGCCTATTATTTTAGTTCCTTGTCTGTTAACTTGTGAAATACTATTTAGGAAGCTTTTGGTAGTATATTTTTTCACTCTGTCGTTAATATCACAGGGAGCATTTGACTTGTCATACTTACAACATTCTTCTTTATACACTCAAAGAGAATGTAGTAATATTTTAATTAAATGCCAGATTACTGATGAATAAATGATGTTTGTGTGTATGCATGCCAGCCATTCTCCAACATTAAGATATAATTAGAAATGAAGCCTGAAAGACTAGATAATACATAACAGTAATCTGCATTTTTAACTCTTCCTGTACTAATAATTTCTTATTTCTGTGTCCTCCTGCCTGCAGGCCAGCTCTCATGGTAATTTCATAGTGAGTGGTACAGAATGCTTTTTTATATTCCTATCTCTCTCCAGTCATACTGTTTTTAAACAGCAAAATTTTTTCTATCCATCAATCTTAATTAATATTTATAAAGCAATGTAAGCCTCCCCTACTTCTATTATGTCAGCAAGAACTATTTTCAGCACATGGGGAAACAAATGCAAAAAGAGATTAAGGACTCTGCCTGTAAAAATTATTTAGATGCCTAAACTATTCTTATATGATACACCTCAGAACAAAGTATGTGCTGCATTTTATCTGCAGTGTAATCAGGGGGCATTGAAGTTCCAGCCTGCCAAAGTGTGAGTTTCTATGTATTTATGGAAGCACCTTGATTCTCTAGAGTCCCTCTCACTCCTGTTAGAGTTTGAGAATGCCTCTACTCTTTATTCCTAAGTGTACCCCACAGGGAGCAAGATCTATTAGGCATGCCCAGAAGAAATTGAGAAGAGAGTGTAAAAGACATAGCCAATGATGGTAGATACTTGCTTTCCCTTTTTATTCTTCATATCAGTAGTAAGAGCGCTGTTCTGGTTTATGAGATACTTGACTTCAGTTATGTCCTCAGCCTGATGAATTATCAGCTTGCCAGTCTGCTACCAGAAGGACTGTAAGAACTCACTAAACCAGTTCCTCAGTCTGTTCTGTCCTGCATGGAACAGGCATTCATTGAGATGAGTGGAGAAAGAAAAAGTGTTTGCATATGGTTCCTACCCCTTTGGTTATTCATCTGAATACAGACTTTTCCACTGTATCAATTGCTCTTGAAGCATTTAGTTTACTTTCTTTGAAGTAGGGCTCCAGCCTTCTGGAGAATCTTCACTGTGGGCAAACACCAAAACTTTAGCTACTACAGTCCTGAGAATTAAATGTGGGAGTCTTGCCTGAGATGAATTATCACTTAGGAAATCAATTACATATTCAGGAGAAGCAAGTGATTCTCCTTTATCCCTCACAGACACATTGAGCACCAAAATTCCATAGGTAGATCTTCCATTTTGAAGTCTAAATTCTAGTCCTTGAAGTTAGATAGAAGCTTTGGTAAACAGTAGTGACGCCCTTCTTGAATCATGATTTTTTAGACAGCTCTCACAGCATCTCTCTTACTTAGCCAGTTAGGACTGGGACAAGATGTTTGCATTCTGATCTTACAGAGGCTTTTCAGATGTACAAGTACAGTGCCATGTTAAAAAAATAACATTTCTGATCTGCTGAGAGAATCTTCAAGGAGGGAATGAAAGTGCTTTTCCCATTCACAAGTTTCAAGAAACAAAAGTAGTTTCATAAATCAATAGAAAGATGCAATACTTGGGCATTTCAAGTGCTATTTTTCTAAACAGTAGCTAAGAAGAAACTGGGAAGAGGTTTTCTAGCTGTGACTATTGACTAAATGTGAAAAAGAAAGCTGAAGTTCAGGCAGATTTGAGATCCGCTTAATCTTCAGAAAGTTTAAGATTGGCAAATTGGTCTACTCGGTGCTCTGTAGTTTTGATTGGTCACCTTTTTTTGAGTTCACTGTTTGGATGATAGAAAGTCAAGAGTCAAAGGAAGGATGGGAAAGGCTATGAAACAGCCAATCCAAGCCAAAGATCATTGAGAATAGTTGAAAGATTCAATGCTCACCTACTTCTGAAAGCAATTCAGGTGAAAAGAAGACTGGATTTGGTACAGAAATTCAGTTCTAGAGAAATCATTATTTGTCATGTCCTAAACTTAGGGACTGAGAGATTTTTTTTCAAAGATGATCTAAGGTAAACTCACTTCAATGTCTTATTTAGGAAGGCTTTTGATATTAAACTTTCAACATGAATTGTTGTTGCTGCAAATTCTGTGTCATTAGCTTATTTATCTGTTGCAAAGTCTATGGAATCTACATGTTTTAAAGCAAACAGAACAGGAAGATGTCTCTTAGTACATGTATTTCCTTTTCCTCTTTCCATACCTGACATTTCTTCCCATGTCTGGCACCGCTATGCATCCTGGAGTTCACATTTTTTCTTTGGATTTGTAAACCGAACTTTCATAAACTTCGTTATATCTGCTAATTGTATTCTCACATCCTCAGCTGCACTGTGTATTGAATATATTATTTTCATTGCTAAGAGTTTGCACCATTAAACGAGATGCTGTGTGTGCAAAAACAGTTGCAAATGATGTTAGACCAACTCAATTTTTAAATGGAAAGCTGCAACTACAGTATCACTGAGTTCTGCTACCAAATATTGTGCCTAGTGGGAGGGAGAAGCTGGTCTTTTGGCCTGGAACATACATTGTGAATTGAATTTTTCAGAGACATGCCTGATCATAAGTTACCTCTATTAGGCAGACACCTGATTCTTCCAAATCAAACAAACACTGAGGTATGGGAGGGAGGAAGGGAGGGAGAAGAAATAAAATTCAGATGCAAACTGCAGAAATATGTCCCTCTCTAGTAATCTATTCAATTGCTTTCTAAATTACTGTGCTGAGTGATATAAGTGGTTTCTCCAGGAAGGTAAGCAGGCAGATATACTGTTCTAAGGATTCACTGCAATCAGTGACATACTATTTAAAGTATTGTCCTTGACATGGTTGTGAATATTTAAATAAACAACCTGTAAAAGGCTGTGTTCATTCTTGCCAAATTACATGCAAGGTACTAGTTTTTTATTCTTGTTTACACCAACATTTCCATGAAGTGAAGTTGTTTTCAGTTTCAGAAGGTTTTGGAATTATATTCTACCACGCATGCTAATGCCCTTGGAAAATCTTTCCTTTGGCTCCAAAATCAAAAACACTTGCTTGAAATAATATTCTGTCACAACCTAAGAAAAATGACATGTGCACACTTTTCCACCAAAGAAAATTGCAAATAGCAGCAGTTCCTTCCCAGCACAAATTACTTTATTGACAAGCTAAAAATACAAACTTCCTTATCGCACTCATATCAGATAAGGCTAAATCCATTACTTCAGTAATAAAATGTTGTGTGTAAGTACCAGAAGATATAGGCAGTGGAGATGTTATCATATTACTGGGAATCCAGTGCCATTGCATGTCTCATCAACCTGCTTCATAGAAAAATGTCAGAGTGCTTCTGTATACATGGCTGCCATCAATCTGATAATGAATTGCTTTCGAGTCAAGTCTGCTGTCTTTGCAGGCCTCAGTTTGAAGTCGTTCATACAGATAAATCTCCCCTAAAAAAAAAAAAAATACCCCTCAGGTATTTCTACAACTTAGCAAGATCCCCCCAAGCCTTCTCTTCTCCAGGCTGAACAGTCCCAGCTTTCTGCCCTGATTACTGGTACAGGGGTTAAACCAGTGACAAGCAGCTCAGCCCCGGCACTGCTGGTCAGAACACAGCTGAGGCATCTCAGAAGGTTTGCTAACTTTTTAATCCATAGAATCATAGAAACAATTAGGTTTGAAAAGACCTTTAAGATCATCAAGTCCAACCTTTATCCCAAGGCCTTCCATGGTTCCACTAAACCATGTCATTAGGGGCCTCATCTAACCAATTTTTGAACACTTCTAGGGACAGTGATTCCACCACTTCCACCAGTGATTGGGCAGCCTGTTCTAATGCCTGATCACCCTCTTGGTGAAGAATTTTTTCCTAATATCCAATCTTAACCTCTCCTGGAGTAGCTTGAAGGCTGTTACCTCTTGTCCTATAGCTTCTTCCTTGGGAAAAGAGATCAGTCACCTCCTATCTCCATCCTCCTTTCAGGTAGTTGCAGAGAGTGATAAGGTCCCCCCTGAGCCTTCCCTTCTCCAGACTAAACAACCCCAGTTCCCTCAGCCATTCCTCGTAAGACTTATTCTCCAGACCCTTCACCAGCTTTGTTGCTCTTTTCAGGACCCACTCCAGAACCTTGATGTCTCTCTTGCAGTGAAGGACCCACAAGTGAACACAGTACTTGAGGTGCGGCCTCATCAGTGCCAGGTACAGGAGGATGATCACTGCTCTGGCCCTGCTGGCCACACCATTTCTGATACAGACTGTTGGCCTTCTGGGCTGCCGGGGCACACTGCTGGCTCATGTTCAGCCCGATAGAATCATAGAATCAACTAGGTTAAAAGTGCTTCTAACTCCACACACTAATAGTTTCAGGCTCTTTTAGAAAAGAGGACAGCACAGGGAAGTGAGGAGCACAGTTGGCATTAGTATATGTACCCTAATGACATAACATCAAGCATGATTCACATATTCCTGCCATTCAGTTGATCATACATCTGCTTGAGTGGCAAAGTGTAATATAAAATAACCAAGACTTCAGATTGCACTAACACCTGTATTTAAACAAGCATTTCAAACTTGCATGCACTCAGCCATGAAACATAAGGTTGCATGTGGATGATTTCTTGTTAGAGAATGGACATATGCCTGCTCTGAATGAAAGCAACTACATGCAGCTGGCCATGTAGCAGGGGTAACTCCTGGTTACCTCTGTGCAGCTGATCGTGGAAAAGAAGTAACTCCTGGATAGCTAATGAAACAAGAATGCAGGCCTGGAAGATAAGAAGGAGCTAAGATAAGGAGGTTGCTAAATTGGACTGTAAATCTTGCTTGCTTTCAAAAACCACACTTTAGGTTCTCACTAAACATGTTAACCAATAGTATGTCTGTTGCTAAGTATATGTAACCAATCTAAGAAAGACATGTAATGTTAGAGCTGTAAGCCTAAAGTATATAAACTGTAACTGTGTCAGCAATTAACAGGCTTTAGTCTAATCATATTGATTCCTGACTGAGTCCTCGCGGCAGTTGCAGGTCTTTAAATTTCAGCTATTTGAGCTAATTTTAAGATTAAAAACAATGTGTTGATGTTTGCAGCAACTTAGAAGATCTTTCTGTGCATTATTGACATGTAAGGCAATGATGGTCTGGGAAAAAACAAGCAACAAACAGAAAATTTCAGCCTAGTTGGGTAGTGTCAGTGAAGCAAGTTTTGCCCAATTTATTTTTGTTAGACTTTGACAAAACTTCTAACACCTCAATTACTGTATTTCTTTAAACATTTCCCGGCTCTTGATTTAAATAAATGTTTTAGTTAAACTGGTTTAGTTAAACCAGAGGTCATTGAATTATTTGCAGCAGCAGCTTGAATGGCTTGTGGGTGCAGCTGCAGACCTTTGGACCACTAACCAGCCCATGCAAATTCTTCTCTGCTTTTCCAGTCAGCCAGCGAGCCACAAGGCATCTGCACACAAGCAGTCAGGCACCATCTAGAAGCAAAACATCCAGAACAACACAGCAAAGGCTGACAAACCCAAAGAAATGTTAGCAAATGAACCAAGGAGAAATCAACCTACCAAGGAGCTTTCCTTTCTTGCTTCTCTGTGGATTAGAATGTCAACCAAAAAATGAAGCCAGGCTGCATTACTTGCACTCATAAAATATCATTTGAAGCACACTCCTGTCATTCTATTTTTGAGAAAAACAGTAGCTTCCCACCAGAAAGGGCATGTGAAACTTCCACGGCTGTAGATCAGTGCCTCCAAGTAGATGCAAGAATGCACAACCTGCCAGTGAGGCAAATACCCTCTCGTACAGTATTTTATCCCTGACATTAGCTGTAAACAGGTTCAAAGGAGTAAATTTTGCAGTGGTCATCTATAGGATTATCTGTCATTAAAGAAATTATCTCTGTAATAACTTGTACTGAGAGTGCAGTTTATGCCCTGACCCTTCCCCAGATGTATTTTAGGTTTTAGTGGTTTTGTGTTTTTGTTGGTTTTGTTTGTTTGTTTGTTTGTTTTTCCCCAGAAGGAACAGAAAAATCAACCCCAAATCCTAATGATAGCTCCCAAGAAATTTCTCCTGATTCCTTATGTAATTAGTTCAGAGTTTCTCAGACATTTGGGCTATGTTTGGGGAGAAAATGGAGATTTTAATTTTTTTATTTTTTTTTAATCACTGGTTGTAATCACAGCAGCAGGTGACTTAACATTTTTAATTTGCTGTGCTAGCCTGGTGGAAGATAACACACACATTAGTATACTCTTAGTGCTACTCTGAATGGAATAGCCTATATGAAGATCATGTTAGTTATTTCCCTTAGGAGAAAAAAAGGGTGGCTATAAACCCAGTAATTTCTTTGTTGTAATTTTAATCATATAAATGGAAATGTTATTCTATTCATGTAAATGGAAATAAACAGGAAGTCACTTATTATCTGTCATGGGTTCAGCAGTCGCAGTAATTTTTCTCCTTCTTGGTAGCTGGTACAGCACTGTGGTTTTGACTTTCGGCCTGAGAACAGTGCTGATAACACCAGTGTTTCGGTTACTGCTTAGTGATGTTTTGGTCTGGCCAAGGACTTCCTGAGTCTCATGCTCTGCCAGGGAGGAGGGGAAGCCGGGAGGAAGGAGAGACAGGACACCTGACCCAAACTGACCAAAGAAGTTATTCCATACCACAGCACGTCATGCCCAGTATGTAAAAGCAGAGAGCAGAGACCCAGAGGGGTGCAGGGGTGCACTGCTGGTCGGGCTTGGTATTAGGTGGTGAACAATTGTATTCTTTCCTTGTATTTGCCTTGTCATGATTATTATTGTTGGTAGCAGTAGTGATTTGTGTTATACCTTAGTTACTAAACTGTTCTTATCTCAACCTGTGGGAGTTGCATTCTTTCGATTCTCCTCCCCATCCACCCGGGAGCGGGGGGAAGAAAGAGGGGGAAGTGAGTGAGAGAACGGGCTGCGTGAGTTAGAGAGGCTTAAACCATGACATTATCTTAAAATTCCAAGCCTCTTATCAGCATGTCTTCTGCCTTCAAAACCTTTAAGGGATTTGGTTTTAGCCTTCTTTTTGTCTGCCATCTTTTTGGGTGTGTTTCTCTCAATCAAGTGGATGGCTTTTAACCACATTGAAATCACTGTATCCTCATTTCTAAGCACCACAGTATGAGTGTTATGGCTACCTTGTTTTGGATACAATCTCTGTCTCTGCTTCAGTATCCCCTTCTAATGCTTCCCTTACCATTATCACTCTTCATGTCTCCTCTTTGCTGTCACAAAAGCCCTGTCACCCTTTTGTTCTCTCCCAGGCTCCACTGTTTCTCTGTTACTGCGCCTTTCTCTGGCTCCCCTTAGATACTTACTTTGTCTCAAATTATTTCTGTCCTTCCTCTTCCTAGATTCTTTTCCTTGCTACCTGCCTCTCAGCATGTATCATCTTCTCTGTAAAGGTGATTTATTAATAATTCATATAACTGATTTTTTCAATAGTGATATTTATAGACAGTGTACTTCCTTGGGATATGTTTTATTGTTTTTTTTTCAGAATATTATGAAGTTTGTTAGTATTTTTAAAAATATCATGTTATGGTTTAACCTCAACCAGCAATTAAGCAAGCTCATTAATTAACCATGCAGATACACCTGCTTATTTTCCGTAATGGGATGGGGGAGAGAATTGGAGGGGTAAAACTGAGAAAACTCATGGGTTGAGACAGTTTAATATGTCAAGCAAAAGCTGTGCATGCGAGTAAAGCAAAACAAGGAATTCGTGCTCACCAGCAAGCAGGTATTCAGCCATGTCCAGAAAAGCAGGCCTCCATCACGTGTAATAGTTACTTGGGAATACAAAGAGCATAAATCCAAACATCTGTCTGTCCGTCCATCCCCCCCCCTTCTTCTCCCAGCTTATTTTGCTGAGCATGATGTCGTATTCTATGGGATGTCCTCTCGGTCAGTTGGGATTAGCTGTTCTGGCTGTATCCCCTCCAAGCTTCTTGTGCGCCCCTAGCCTACTCACTGGTGGGGTGCGGTGGGGTGGGGTGATAAGCAGAAAATGCCTTGACTCTGTGTAGCACTGCTCAGTGAGAACTAAAACATCTCTGTGTTATCAACTCTGTTTCCAGCACAAATCTAAAATATAGCCCCCTACTAGCTACTATGAAGAAAATTAACCCTATCCTGGCCCAAAGCAGCACATATGGGTTGCAAAAAAGTAAACTATTAAAATCAGTTTTCGGGTTGTCATGGCTAAGTGGGATATATACAAAATTTGGAAGATAGATTTAAGGAGATAAATGCTTGTAGTTATGAATGCAAAGTCACACTGATGGTACCCCATCACACCACTTCTGTAGTCACACTCTATTTTCACGATGTATCGTCCCTTTCAAATACTTCTTGTTAAGACATACTCCAATCTCTACAATAAGGTAAACAGACATTGTAGCTGATATAAGAGCAAGTGACAAGGAGAGAGGGGAGGATGCAGCAGGAGCCAGTGTAAGAATTTTTTTTTATATTTCATTTTTTGTAAAGCAGGTATATACCACCATTTTCACCAAAATAAGAATTTGCTGTTGATATATAACACATTGCTGAAAATGCTGGCTTTCACAAGCTGTAACACCTATAAATCACTGCATGAAGCATTTAATTTCTAATTTCTCTTTTGGCCAAAGTGTTAGTGACATGTCAGTTCAACCTAGTCTCCCATTCTCTAATATGATTTTTTTTTTCACAACATGAAGACATAGGAGAAATGTTCAGAAAGTTTAAAAATACCAATGAAGTAAAAATAGTAAGGTATTTTATTAGATTACTGTTGCCAAATTTCAGAATTAAAAGTTACTTTCTGGAAAAAAATAGAACCTCTTGAACTTTATAAAATGAAAGAGTAAAGTCTATCTCTTAGTATTGTGCAAACTTATTAAATGGTCATGACTTCCTGTGACTTTTGATTCCTTTTGCTTTACCCTCATCATAGTAATTTCTGTGATGTACATAAGTTGTTCTGGTTACTAAGTCAGTAACCTTAAATTTGTATGGTTTTAGTGAGTTGTAAGTTTGGCTTTCTGGATGAAACAAAAAGCAGTAACTATAGGGTTGGCAATTAGGACAAATGTGCTATTGCTAATTCATTTCTAGCAACTTTGTGGTAAGAAATAATTAAAAAGGAGGTTACTGATTGACAAATCAGTCTAGTAGTTAATGTGAGGGCTCAAAAATTAAGAGAGAGAGAATGTCATTCCAAACAAGAAAAGTTATGGGGGAAAATGAAAGTAAAATGATCTCTCTTTCTCTCACCATCACCCCAGTTCTATGAATTAAAATATACTCTGTTGCTGTACTGCAGCATTTCTGAATGTGCATGCTTAATATACTTGTATGAAAGTCATGTCTTGTAGAACTGCCTTATGAGATTTGGTAACTTCAAGCAATAAAATGCTTAATAATACAAGCCTGTATTTATTTATCACTCCATTGTTTTTATCCACTTAAAAGGAATTGTGAGAGCACGTACAAACTGTGCTATATGCATGCACATTATTTCTTGATCTCTCAGGAAAAAATACTTTCATTATCTCACTGATAGATTTCAGGATGGGGACTTGATTTGGTAATTACTAATGTACTCACATTTTCTTAAATATAATCTGAATTTCTGAGCAACGCCCCCACACACTGTTTTTAAATGAAGCTGAAGTGAAGTGGAAAAGGCTTGGTTTTTTTTTTTGGTTTTTTTTTGTTTGTTTGTTTTGATGTATTGTCTCTTTCCTGTCAGGATTCCTGTACCCACATATCTGTCAACAGCATTCCCTGTGGTTTCTTCAGATGTGCCTGAGCTGCCTGAACTTGTTGAGCCCTCTCAGATTTCACCCACATTGTCATCTGTATGCCAGGATGGACTGTGCCATAATGGAGGGACTTGTCATCCTCTCTCTCTGCCGACTGGGGCCACCTCATTTCAGTGCGACTGCCCACTACACTTCACTGGTCGGTTCTGCGAAAAAGGTAGTTGTGTGTCATTCTTTCTGTATTAGTTGTGCTAATTCTTATGCTTTGGAGATGGAAAAGGGGAAGAGAAGGCAATCAACGTTTCCCTGCTTTTCATCTCGGTTACTGTTGGAAGCTCAGAAGTAAATTCATTGAAGTATTTAAAATAATACTTACTTGCAGCGTAAATTTGGTGGTATCAGCCAGGCACCAGTAAAGATAGCAAGCTTGAGTAAATAAAAAGAAAGTATTTGTGCAAATTGTTGTGCACTGTGTGAAAGAATATTATGTAAAGTAGTATTTCTGAGACAGAAGAAAGTTAACTTATGAAAATAAGAAGAAGATATCCTCAAAAGTTTATATAGTTTTCATTTCTACAGATCGAGGTATATTTTTGCCACTGTAACTGGTCCTTTGTTTAAAAAGGCTTTTTTTACTCTGCTGCTCATTTGCACTTCCATTGTACTACTGTTGCTCATAAAGCACATATTAGTCAAATGAACACAATTTAATTAGAATTTGAACAAAAAAAAAATTCTTCCCACAATTTGGGTTTCTTTGTAAAAGAATCAAGGCTGTAAGACAAACTGATCAATGTTACTGTATTGCAATTGCAGTTATTTTGCAATACTAGATTTCAGAAAGTTCTTTTTATGGCATTTTACAGCTGGCTTCAAAAACTTTTCACTTTTAAGGTGCAGCAGGTTATAAATGGCAGTGGGTAGTTCTCATAATATTAAAGGCCATTACTGGTGTACAGAAAGAAAAACAAAATAAGTGTCTAGATTATGGTTATATAACTGTAAAGTCCTCCTAATGAGCTTCCCATGGTATGAAATACAAGCTACTAGAGTTAAAAATGTTGACAGTATATCTGAGCTAACATCACCTTGTATTATTGTCTGAAAGTAGGTCATTTCACTCACTGTATGTGAAAGCAATCAACGATTGTCAACTTTAAAGAAAAAAGAAATTGTCATGTGTTGCTTAGATACCAGAGACTATTTTATCTTTCAGTCTTTCCCAATTTTATAACAAATTACATCATATAATTTCAAATTGTCAGTATAATTAAGTAATTAAGTTGAATTCTGTAAATATCTTCTATGCATTTGGTATCTGGACATACTCTTTGCACTTGTTTTCAGTACATGGCAGTTGTGCAAACTGAACAATAAAATAGTGGCACAAAAAAAGCACATTTCCTTCAAAGGGAATAGATTAAGTTACCATTCCATGTGTGTTGCAATGAAGATTTTTCAATATTTCAATTAAGTGTTTTATTTATTACGCCATATTTTATGTGCCAGAATTCCCTTCTGGGTTCCAAAGAACGCAGTTGACATCCTTTGCATCAGCATCATCTGCAGTATTTTGGATGGGAGCAGCTTTTGCCTTTTCTCAAGGTATCTGCCAGGAGTAAGCAATGTTAAATTTAAGCGAAAGTTTGGTTGACATCCTGGGGTAACAGGCTGCAACAGTGTATATACGCAACCTCTCTGTTCGGTGATTCCTTGTCTGGACTCCACTGGTGTCAGATTGCTACCTTCTCCTGACTTAATCTTGATCTGTCAGTCTCCAGGAGTCTTTGACAGTTCGGTGTTTTTAATGAAAACTGGCATAATCTATCTTTGAATTATATTATCTGGGCTGAATACTTACCTGCCTGTTCCACAGACTTTAATGGAAGTACCTTCCAGTCCATTGACAGAAACAGCTACCTTTGGGTTGCTTATTCAGAAATATATCATCCTAAATCATTTCTCCTTTGAAATTTAACCAGTACAGGCCTGCTGAGTTCATACAATGTAATGAGTTGATTGTCTTTCAATGATATTTCCAAGGGAATTTGGCAAGTTTACCTTACCTGCGTAAATGAAGGGGTCACCTTCTCACTTTGTTATTTTGTTTCAAAAATGTGTGAAAATATGACTGTATAATGACTGCCTGTAGAGCAAATTAAAAGCAGGGGATGATTACAATAAATTGCAGTTGAAACCAAATCTCTGAAGATAAAGACTGAAGCATTCTATATGAGACACACTGGTAACTATTCTGTTCAATAAAATCAGAATGCAAGCCTTAAAAACACCCTGAAGCAATTAGATCCTTTTGAGAATATAACCTCAGTTGCATAACCATTTCATCCTTTCACTGGTTGTGTCTAATTTCCATGAGATATCTTTTTTTTTTTTTTTTCTATACTTGGAAGAGTTGTTGCTTGCTTTGCAGAGCCCTGCAGGCATGCTTGATGATAAGATTTTAACACCGATCCATTTTTCTGCATCAGATGTCTTTTAATAGTTCTTGAACATTCCTCTTCTTTTTCCCTTTCTGTAAGAAGACCGATTAAGGAGTTCCTCTTTTCATAGAGCTCTGCTTTTACACCCTACAATCCCACCATCAATACAGGGAACAGCTTCTTTCTTCATGTTTAACCATCCTGGGTCAGCCAGGGCTGCCGCATGTGATAGGCTCATCGGCAGCTCACTGAGGCAGCTACAGTGCAGGGCATATGCTGTCATATTGCATGTTTAGGTAGATCAGGATCAGATTTGATGTATGTCCTGGGTTCAGCAGTAGCAGTTGTTTTTTCTGCTTCTTCGTGGCTGGTGTGGTGCTGTGTTTTTGACTTTCGGCCTGGGAACAGCGCTGATAACACCGATGGTTTTAGTTGTTGCAGTAATATTTAGTCTGATCAAGGACTTTCTGAGTCTCATGATCTGCCAGGGAGGAGGGGAAGCTGGGAGGAATCAGAGACAGGACACCTGAACCAAACTAGCAAAAGAGGTATTCCATACCACAGCACGTCATGCGCAGGATGTAAAAACTGGGGGCAGGAACCCGGAAGAGTTAGTTCATCGCTCAGTTGTCAGGTGGTGAGCAGTTGTATTCTCTTCCCTTGTATTTCACTTATCATTATTATTATTGGTGGTAGCAGTAGTAGTTTGTGCTATACCTTAGTTACTGGACTGTGTGCCTTTTCCTGTGTTACAGCTGGGCTTAAATCATGACAATGTATCCTGTATTTAACAGTTGAAGAGTAACTGAAGCATAACATCCTTTTACAATGAGATTGATAATTTCACGTAGTGAGACCAGAAATTGCCCAACTGAGCTAACATTATAAACCTTTGATAGTCAGAGACCAGTTCTTCAAGGAGTCTGGAAAGAACTCATAATTGCAGAAGATAACAGCATCTGTAATCATTTTATAATTATTTACTCTAAACATTGAAAGTGATAAACTAAATTATCGTCTATGCAATCCAGAATTTTTTTCCAAGAAAATTGTCTCTTAACTCCTTAGAGATAGCTGTGATCTGTTTTAATCATGCTGTAATGTATACCTCTACATTCCAGTAATATATACTTATTAAACGTCTTAGAGTTCTACCTTGCACCTACCATTAACTCCAGGTCAACAAGAAAATATATCATGCACTCAGCTGGCATAGTAACAGTCAATATGGCCTACCACAGGGTCCTATACACAAACCCTGTTTAGATATTCTGGCTTCATTAGAATGTGTTGCATATTTCTAGGTTAAGATATGCCGCTTAGTAACAACTGTATATTTCTTACAGTGTATAAGACCAACTTCTAGAGTGAAAGTAAGTGAATACTATTATCTCAATTATGTGGTTTAACTTGATAGCGTGTTATTACATGCATTATTGCATTTTTCTTATTTGATTGCTCTTTAACAAATAAACTTCAGTAGGTTGTTCTGCCCATACAAGAAATGTGTTCTATGTCAAAATAGTCATTATGAACATATTAGGGCCAAGCCAGTTCATTTAAATGCATAATATATTTACAATCAAATACCTCTGAATCTGAAATGTCTCTAAGTGACAATTTTGAAAAGTGGAAATTTATCTCCATTTCCTAATGAAATAGAAATTCGTTGGTATGAATCAGTGCATTTGCCAAAGTCAAACTGAAGCTATTAATGCTGGATATATGCCTAAGTATGCTACAAATTACCAAAGTTATCTGGAAATAAAAATTTGCTACAAGTTTTTCTTTAAAAACTCTAGCCTCTAACCTTAAATGCAGCACAGAAAATTTGGTGTCAGTGTAAATTTAAACTTTATTACTGAGTAGTGAGTGCTAGGTCATATACTAGAAAGAGAAGATTGTGTGGATAAGGAACACAGTGAAGGGTAGTGTACTCTGAGCTAGCTTTTTTCTTTTTCCTTTCTGCGTAAATAAGTCTTTTGACTTTTATATTAAATGTGTCATTCTTTCATCCATGAAACAATTATTAGCTAAGAGGCTGTATTTGCTTCATTGTGAAATCCCCACACACATGAGTGGAAAAAATGCAATGCTTTAGTATGAAGGCAGATGGTTGTCTATTGCTGTAAAGTTCATAGCAATAGGTTTGGAATATCACTGTCTTGTATGCGCAAAGAAAGTATGTCCCTGACTGTTAATTATAAGATTAACATTTCTAAAGTCACCAAAATTTTTTCATTCTGTAGAAGTTTTATAAATCGTTCAATAAAAATATTTAAATGTCATGTTAAAAATTGGGAAATCTTTTTAATTTTTATATGTTGCCTGTGTATATTCTGTACATTACTTAAAGGTCAACTCCTTTCAGAAAGCTGCAAAACCAGGAGTAATACAGGAGGTTGTAACATGCATTTATCTTGCAACCATCCCACCTGGGGACTTTGCTACATTTGTTCCCTGGGATACACTTGCAGAATTCCTGATTTGTCAAGCAGTACTTTATAAAACCACCCCAACATTAGAGGTTTCTTTTGCTAGCAGCTTTCATAGAGATTTTTCCTAACTTAACTTTTCTAACTTGCATCATTGACTAGTATCTCAGGGTATTTGGTTTTGAAAATAAATGTAATTGGTCCAATTTCTGTGATTTCAGCCATATTTGGAACAATCTCATGTCTCAGTAAGTCATAAATCTATCTACTAAATAATGTTTACACTTTGCATGTATGATTTAAAACAAGTCTGTGACAACTTCCATCAAAAAGAGGGATAAGGAAGCAGGAATCATATGAAGATGTGTGAGTGAGGAAGGACAATTGTGTTTTCATCTCCGCATTCAAGTCTCTGTTTGAGATACCCAGAAAGAAAAATGTGAGACTGTCACCCCATACACTCTGTTTTTTCAGAGTTCAGGTGTTCTTTCACTCATTTTGTCCTCCCTCAAAATGATTCATAACTTGATAGGTCTCTGTGAGTAGAAAAACAACATGTTTAGAGCTATGTATAAACTTCAGTGATTAATGTCATAAACCACAGTCAATGTCTGAACATATGAGATATTTATTAATTTCCCACAAAATGCATTAATATGTGTATGTAAAACTTTCACATGAACTCTCTAGATTTAGGCTAAATATATAAAAACTTTGAAGTTTTCCCCTCAGGTTGAGAGGAAGACTTTAAAAATTAAAACACAGTGAGGTACTTAAGAACAAAGATTTATCCAGAATTTAAATAACTTTGTATGTTGGCTTTGATACACAGGTTGCACTTGCAACAATTTTAAAACTCTGTGTAGGAAATAGCTAGCCATTCCCATACAGTTTACTTGGTACATTAAAATTCAACAGAAGTAATATTTGATGAGCAATGAAACAAAAAAAAAAGAAAAAAAAGGAGTTGTCTAAATTAATTCTAATGTTCTCTGCACTTTCACCTGTGGGTTTGACCTTGCACTTTGATCTGAGACTAGCCAAACCTTGTGAAATGTAATGTCTTACTGCTTCATATTGCCATGCGTCTGTGAGGAGTCACATTAGCGACATAGTCACCTGGACTTAGCATATGGTTGCTGCAGTAAAGTATTGTTTAAAGATATTTTTCTTATCATTTGAGTGTTATTAAAAATGAGCATTCTGCTATAAAGGCTTTCATGCATAAACACATCTCAAGAAGTCAGCTTTTTCTGGGAAAAACAAATTATAAAAGCAGTAGAAACCTCTTCGCCTTCCCGTGTAGATCAGACCTGTGAAATTTAAGCATTTCTATCATTAGGTATCTGAATCACTATTTCTTTACTGTGGATGAAAATTTTCTTATCATAGTAATCTTTAGGAGAGCTGAAACCACCCTTACATCACCTCACCACCCTTACACAACCTTTGTAAGTGTGGTGAGGCACTGTAATGGGTTTTCCATTGAAGCTGTAAATGATCCATCCCTGGTGGTGTTTAAGGCCAGGTTGTACAGAGCATTGGGTGACATGGCTTAGTAGTAGGTGTCCCTGCCCATGGGAGGGGGGTTGGAACTTGATGATCTTAAGGTCCTTTCCAACCCTAACTATTCTATGATTCTATGAAACAATTTTATAGCATATTTTAGACAAGAACAGATAACAGAAAATGAAAAAATGGCAAGGTTAGAATTTTTGGGGAACAAGTTTTCTTCTATTCATTTTCTGTTTGAAATTGTCAGTATAAAATTGATTTTTTTCTAAACCTTGTTACCTATTCAGCTGGTAATCTCCCAGTGCCTTTAAGTTACTTTGCATTCAAAGATAACCATTGCTGCATAGGTGACAAATACTTGCTTCTTTTCTTCCTTTACTTCTCCATTTATGACATTTTCTGGAAACACCTTTCAGTGATGCTTGAATTGCTGCCATTTGTTCTGTTGGTGCTAATTTGCTGATAATCAACTCATCTGTGGAAATGTTATTTGTCTCCCCAGGCTGTATGGCAATGCTTATTTTCTGTGCTAGACTCATTTGCATTCTTCCCCAGGAAATGTCATGTGATAAAGCAGGTGAGGTATTAAATAATGCCTTTGAGCTTTATTATGTAGCCTGTAAGAAAGAGACAAGAAGACTGGTTTGCTTTTATAGCCCAGAATAAAGATAGTTAGTCCTTTTACCAGTGAAATCACCTGTGTTAGCGGCTTAGGATAACAGTATATTGTGCTACTATGACATTTTGATTTCAAGAATGCTGTGATTAAAAACACAGGGTCTTATTTTTTTCATTTCTGGATACAAAGGTGTGCAGCTGCTGATCTGCTCAGAGACCACTCTCAGGAGTTTCAGCTAGCTGTGAGTGTGAAGCGAACACCAGGATTCTCTAGGGAGCTCCCTAAAGCATCCTGCTCAGAACAATGCCAACTGGCAGATTCTTTCATGTCACATTCCAAAGTGTTCTAAAGTGAATGGCCATTCTGGGAGGACACTGATCACTTATATGATGTTACAGAGGAAATGCCTTTCCTTTTTCCTGGCCTAAGCATAAAATTGGCTGAACTATGAAACTCCACATTTTTTCTAATTAAGATTGCCTAGCACATTCCTTTTTATGCATCTTCGTGGATCACTGGTGCTTGTGTTTACATAAAATCTCAAACTATTGTTCTTCAAAGTGGAGGAACATTTAAGATACAAATGTTAGGAAATCACTGTTTTGAGGCTCCTTAGGGGAGCAAACCTTCCTTTGAGGGAAAGAAGTCAGCTTATACTATAAAAAAAAAAACAGATTTTCTTTCTACAATTGTATTCTCTTTACATTTTTGTGATAACAGTTTGTGGTGGTAAAATATGCAAGTAATTATATAGCAAAATCATTTTATCTATTTAGGTATTTAACTACCCAGAAAATTCAGGATTCGAAAGATGAGTTTCCTATACTTATTTATTTACATTCTTCATGTGCAGAATATTTGGGAGGTTCAAAAACTATGGAGCATATAGAGTCCCCCTGTGTTTTAGTGAAAATACTGAATATATCATCAAACAGATGAAAGAGTTGAGGCATTTACTGTCAGATTCCTACTTTCTTTTAGATTCATATTTAAGACAGAAAATTGCATAAATAAAAATAATTTTCCCATGAGAATGGTATGGTCCTGTATCAAGAATTTTCCTTAATGAATTCTTCCACCCTATAAAAGAAAAAAAGACCCACCACTGTACTATATATAAATAATACAAATAATACAATAATACAAATCTCTTGCATATTGAACACAAGGGAAAATACACAAATATGGGAAATAAAACCAAGAGAATAAAGGCAAGCATCTTGTTAGCCTCTACCACTCATAGTGGAAAACTGTAGATTCATCTGAGTTCCAAAAATGTTTTACAACACATAGCATTATTCTTAACATTATCTTTTTGAAATTATCATAGCTGTAGTGACTGGGGGTTTTATTCATCAGAACAACCTGCTTCAGCGACTGGTGAGCTTCAGCAAAATAAGGAGAATAAATCAACCAGAAATTTATATGAGTAAAATATGTATGATATGGCAAAATGCAGCATTTAAGGTTTCTCTTGGAGTTAACAAAAGAAGCCCAGTCTCTTCTCAGACACCTCTTCACATACATTTCCTTGAATAACAGGGATTATGTTACTGGGATTTCTTTTTAAGCTTAGTGCAAAACAAAAAAGATTTATCACTGTAACTTTGTGCAAGGTTTAAATTGTGGAGTTATTTTAGTAGCAAAAAAAGAAAAACCCCATAAGATGGGAATATTCCTATTAAATATGTGTGTACTTTATTAAATGTCTTGTTAATAGCGTAGTAGAATCAGTATGCAACTTTATTAAATGTCTTGTTAATAGCGTAGTAGAATCAGTATGCAACCGTCTTTGTTCCAGGAGATTCTTATATAGGAATTTTTCAGGAATTTGGTTATTTTAATTCTGCTCTTGATATAAAAGCATTTTAGATCACTCATTAAAAAAATGAATGCATAGAAAAAGTGGAGAAAATGTGGAATTTAAATGCACTAAAAAAAGTTGAGTGGGAAGGGACATTTCATTCATTGCCTTTTGAAATCCAGCACACTGCATAAATCTCTTCCTTTAGAGATGAAGCCAGACAGACTCAAGACAGGAAGTTGTATGACAAAATTCAGCTCCAGATGATCAGAATCAGTCTCCCTTTTCCTGACGTTTCTAGAGACCAGCCTGGGTGTAGTTGAGAATAAAAGGAAAAATGCCAGCCTAGATTTAAAGCCTGAATATTTTTGTGAGTAATCAAGATGGTGATGCTTGAAGATCTTAAATTTATTCAGAGAGGCTGGGGAAGAAAAAGATTTTGACGAAACAGTAAATTTGGCCAAAACAAAACATTGTCATCCAAAATATTGGCTTAAAATGTGTTTCGTACAAAGGTACCCTTGCTTGATTTGTTTTGTTTGTAAAACAACAAAGAGTTAGTTTCATGGGGATTTAGGTACATTAACAAGATGATAAGGCCTTTGGTCCCTGTTAAATATGCTAAACAGCTGATGACATTTAAGGATAGGAGGAGGGAAAAGAATATAGAAGCTACTATGCTATTTAGCAGCAGGCAGGACAGAGTTCTGAGCTGGTGTGATAGGGCAGCTCAACACTGAAAATATTCTTGAAATACTAAGCTAGAAAAGAAAAATGAAATGAGGAGTTACAAAGGAAAGTATTCATCAGCATTATATTTAATCCAGCTAAAAGTATCTTATACGAATAAAAAAATCTTGGACACAGAGAATGTTAATAAAAACTCAGAACTATCTGATGAGGGGAACTAACATTTTATACTTGACATTTCCACAAACTCTTTCAGCTTGTGCTATTATTATCTATCAGTGCAGAGGTGTGTTGCTACTTTGTTTTTCCTAAAATGAGATCTCAGCAAGGACATTACCAAACCCTGCATGTCCACATTTTAAGTTATCTCTGAAAATACATTTGCAGCATTTCCAGAACAGAGACATTCTTCATTCTTTCTTCCAGCTCCAGTAGTGTTACACTGAAATCCTTCTGAGTTGTTACAGTTTTAGAAGCAGTAGATGAATACTATCCTATTATATTGTTGTATCTTATTTTTCACATAAACAACTTGCCAAAACTATGTAGAAATCTATGAGTAGTGCCGAATCTCATTCCTGACAATCAACAAGGCTTAGGCATTGTGCATGACATGAGGATTTTTATAAGTTCTGGCAATGTCTTCATTTATCTATGCCATGATTTTTTTTTGCTCATAACATGGCTGTTTTCGTTCTCTGCTTTAAAAGGTGCTCTCCTGACAAAAAGTGTCTTCCCCCTTAACATTTGATTAATGAGTCTTTAACAGAAGATATAATCAATGTCTGCTACCCAAAAAAAAAAAAAAAAAAAAAAAAAAAAAAGAAAGAAAAACCAGGGAGAGAAATGCTTAAAGTCATCTATGAAAATACTCTGAAATGTCATTAAAAGTAGTGTCTTTGTTAATGACAGAAATGCTTCTTTCTGAGCCTAACCAACATGGCTACTTCCTTCCTTTCTAAATGTTATGCTACAGACCATGCAATACTGATATTATGTCATTTTTTTCCAACTTTTTTGTCCCTCAAGGAATAAACTGGTTATGTGCTATTGTGTATATGTGTATAGTACATGAAAAGCATCTAGAAATACTGCGTTTCGACTTCCTAATAGTTTTATCTCTTTTCTTGTCACCTTTTTTGTTTGTTTATTCTCCCTTAGTTTTGTAGCTTGTTACAGTCTCTTGTGACTTGCCTACCCTCCACTCCAGTGCAGTGTGAACAGAAAAAAACTAACTCTCTATCTCCTTTTTTATGAGCCATGGTATAATGATAGGGACATTTTTAACATCTTGTATTGGACAATTTCTTTGTTACCCTTACATGCATGACAGTGTCAAAAAGGGAGACCTGGCCTGAGGTTTTTTAATCCCTGCTCAGATGGAAGGTGATGTCTCCTGTATGCTGCCTGCCCACTGTTACAAACTTGCATTATTCTTTTTGTAGTCCAGTTATGTGGAAAACATATGTAGTCCATCATATGTGGAAAATTTTTGCTTTCCAGTCCAAACCAGTTTAATCTAAAGTTAACTTTACAGATACAGCAAAGCATATGTTAGCAGATTGTGTATCAGCTGCAATACCATTCTGTGAGGCAGTCTGAGCCATTTAGTAGTTGTTCAGCTTGCTCACCTAGAACAGTGTTTTTTTGAAGTAATTTGCTAATTTCACATGAGTCAGCAGGAGATGCATTCTGTCGTAAAGGCATTCACAGTAGTTGTGGCTAAAGATGGTTGTGGTGGCCCTGTGGTGGGAAGATAGGTCAGTAGAACTTTATCACATTTGATAAAGTGAGTGAGACAAGAAGCTAAAGTCATGTTCTTTACTACTGATATTTTTACTAAATGCTTAATTATAGCATTTAGTAAAATGCTAATTATAAATAGAAGTATTTTTTCATATTTTTTTACATAAAATACTCCTGAAGTTTTCTCATTGCTTTTAGGTGCTATCTGCAAACGCTTAGTGTGCTTTGTGGTTATGTATAAATGATGATTACAATAACTTTGAAAATGAGATAATACTTACTGAATAAAATCTGAATTTAATTATCTCTTGATAGAAATCTGGGTGTAAGTCTATGTTGTGGTTTAAGCACAGCTGGCAACCCAGAACCATGCAGCCTCTTGCTCACTCCCCACCCCCTTCCTCCCCCTGCTCCCAGAGGGACGGAGAGGAGAATCGAAAGAATGCATCTTCCATGGGTTGAGATAAGAACAACCCAGTAACTAAGGTATAACACAAACCACTGCTGCTGCCACCAATAATAATAACGATAAGGGAAATAACAAGGGAAGAAAATACAACCGCTCACCACCCTCTGACTGATACCCAGCCTGACCCGAGAGCGATCTCACCCTTCTGGGTAACTGCCCCCAGTTTATATAGTGGGCATGACATGCTGTGGTATGGAATACCTCTTTGGCTAGTTTGGGTCAGGTGTCCTGTCTCTGCTTCCTCCTGTCTTCCCCTCCTCCCTGGCAGAGCATGAGACTTAGAAAATGCTTGGTCAGAGTAATCATTACAGAGCAACAACTACAAACATTGGTGTTATCAGCGCTGTTCCCAGGCTGAAAGTCAAAAATACAGCACTGCACCAGCTATTAAGAAGGAGAAAAATGACTGCTACTGCTGAACCGAGGGCAGCCTAAAACCGGTCATGTTTAGTCTAACCAAGTCCAACTTAGACTTTTTTCTTAAAAGAGCATGAATGTTTCCCTGTTGTCATCACTGAATAAAGACTGAGCCACGATATTTCTTCCTTTTCGTAGGTTCTATTCATGTTTTCTCTGCTATAATTGATTTCTTTATTCTGGCTGAAAATGGAAAACATTCTAGTAGAATGAAGCTATGGCAGCATAAGTATTCAATAACGACTTAGAAGAATAATGATGAAAGAAAAAATGAGAAAAGGTTAACCTTCAAGTATCTTCATAATGTTTGTAAGCATTGTTTCTTTTGTCCTTAATGTTTTTGGACAACAGCATGTGCAGAATAAAACCAATAAGATTTTCCAATCACTACTTCGGTATGTAGTGGTGTAAGGCCCTTATTTACTTCCTTTTCTAATCCTGGAATGTCTGATAATTCAGATCAGTTGGTTTCAAAAGCTAATATAAGGGAATAAAGAGCACGAGGCTCAATTGAATTGGCAACCATTGTGATCTTAAAAATTGATAGAATGCCTTGAAGGTGTAATAGAAAAAATTCATTAAAAACTGGGGTTGATTTTTTATTAATATATTGGCCAACTACAGGGGCAATATTAGGAAATGTTTGGAGAATTCAAATAAATAGCTGAATAACTTCATTGCTATCAGCCAGAGATTGTTTCAGAAAGTATATCCAAATATGGGTGTACCACTCTTGGCATTAGGGATTACTATGTTTTACTCATCCTATCTTTGACCACAAAATCAAGGGCTTACATTTTGTAGTTTTCTGCTTGTTCCAAAAATCCTTCTCTTGAAATCTGCAGTAGCTTGTTGCTTATTTTCATTGTTCTTGTGACCAGTGGACCATCACATATATGGTACAGCAGAGAACAGAATCCACCACACAGCTTAGCTTGCTGCTCTGCACATGTTACATCAGATCTACAAGAATAATAAAGGAAAGGGGGAAGGGATTTAGGGAGGAAGAATAATACATATATTCTGAGATGGCTAGAATCAATCTAGTGAGACCACAGAAATGGTTTTCTTTAGCTGTACACAGTGGATTATAAAAAGGTAGCAAATAAAAAGACCTTCACAAAGGTGGAGCACAAAGAGAGATTAGTTTCCAGGGAGTTTGACTTGAAAGAGATAGGTTCTGGATAAAGATGATGTCAGGTAGCTTTGCAGAATTGGTTTCCTGGGGCCAGCTATTCAGTTGTTTCATGGAAGGAGTAGAGGTACTTGCACAGACAATGTTCAGTGTAAGGAAAGAAATAAAGGAAAGAATACTGAACGAGAAGTAAAATAGACTCTCACAAATCAAAGAATGTGACTGTTTCTCAGTCAACACAGAGTGTATTTGAGGAAAGAAATAATCAGATAGCGAAGTGAAGAGTATCCCAACCTCCACCCCCAAGAAAACCTACAGTAATTTATTAGAGCAAAAGCCTATTCCTGGGAGTGGTTTGGAGAGAATGCTTCAGGGCACCAGAAGCAGCTCCATGCATGCTCTGCAAGTAACTGATTTTCCAGTTACTGATGTATTTTTTTCTACTGTAGTCTCAACAAGTTCAGTGCTTGATAGAGAAACTGTTAACATTAAATAACATAAGAGACTAAAAATCAAGCTCTCCTATATTCTCAAATTAGCCTCAGACTCACTCTATGACCTTGGACTTCCGTTCCCTCACTGCAATTCTTGCTGCACATTCTGTGTTTTTTTGTAGGATAGTAACAGTGCGATTCTGCTTGCCAAGTAGCGATTCACTCTTCATTCTTTGTCTAGCTGTTTTTTAAGATTCCCAAAGCTGCCTCAAGGAGGTGCTTATTTACATCCTTTTCTAATCATGAGATGTGTGATAATTCCAATCAGCTGCCTTTGAAAGCTAATACAGTAGCATAAAGAGCATAAGGATTAAGAAGTTAGTAGGTAGCATAATGTGTCAGGTTTCATGCATTAAAGGAAATGTATCTGACAGCAATCATTTCCCACAAAACTGAATTCCAAAACCTTTTTTAATGCCAAGGGTCAGCAGATCACCCAGAGATGCTGTGTTCTCACAGGCTGCAAGAGCTTACCTTAACTCAGTATGGGACAGTCAGCACAGGCAAACTAACTCTCATAAGAATGCTTGAAAATAAAAACACTAAGTAGTGGATGCATGTACTTCTGATCAAGAGTTTTAAATCCACTGCCCAGTATGTAAGGCCAACCACAGATACATCATGTGTTTTCAAGGATCTTATTCGTTATGTTTTCACAGAACACAAACCTTTAATGTTTCTCTGAAACAGGCCCATGTACATTACCAGTAATTTCTTTTTTCTTTTTTTTTCTCTTTTCCCAGAATATTTTTTAATCTCAACAGAAAGCTTTTATGGATTTGAAAACTCAACACATTAATGTGCAAAAGAAACTTATTTGCACTGGACAATCTTAAAATATGTATTTTTCTTTATCAGTACTATAAATGCACATCAAGTATCCATAATAAATTACTGACAACATATTCTACTTGTTATTTATGAAAAATATGCCTGTCAGTTTAGTAATTGCATAAAGTCAGTGTCCTTCAGTTTTAATGGAATCAGTTGCACACATAATTAAAAAAACCTTTATCCTGGTGCACCTTTTCTTTGTGATTGGCTGATACAAAAGAAAGCTTCCTCTTAAAAGTTGGATACTCAGCATATATTCAACATGCTAAGCAACCATGCTCTGACAAGATTACTCTTGAGAAAACTCTAAGCTCAGGGTGTATCTGATTTGGTACAGATTTCAGAATCTTATAATCAGGAAAAAATCCAGGCCCCATAGTATAGTGTTACTTGCCCTGCTAGCACATAAGTCTGTTTCATATGATAACATTTATCATAGCATACTGCAGATTATGTAGCCATTATTGGTCTTTTGAATTATATTTTGACCAGATGCTGCACGATTGCTCCACTCTATATATATCTTTATGATCAGTGACAGATGGTCATGCCCTGACTTCATCTGAGAAATCATTGGTCTTCAAGCAGTGTGTGAAGAAATCATAAATAATGTGATTTTATTAGCATGGGAATTCACACATTTGGGAAAATTACTATCATCTGTGTGCATTACTGCAGCATCATGCCTTGTAGACCAGATCTGATTCATGGCCTGCCAACTTTGGATAGAAATTGAATTAGTAATTATTTTTCTGTACCAGATCATGCAGACAGGCCTCTGTATATCCATCCAATTGCTGTACCTTGACTACCAGAAAGATCTTATTGCCAGCATTTTCATAATGGTCATAAATCAGAGGGTTCTGTTTATGGTAGAAAATAGATAAATATGGTAATTTTATTAGGTGCCATATTCTCTATCTACAAGAAGAGGGTTTGTCTGGAAGCTAACCACCCAACACCGGATCATATTTGCCATATATTTGCAAACAACTTTCTCCCACTCTTAATTTAAAGTTAAATTATTGAAAGTTTATATTGAAAAGGACAAGTGTTTAAACCCATTAAAGACCCAGTCACATCTAGGACCTTACTTTAACATTTTTAGCCTGTAGAACTGTCTTGAATCAGTGGCAACATGATCCTTCATAGAGATGATATTAAGTCACTTGCAATTTGGCAAGCAAATGGACTTCTTATCTGCGGTGGCATTTTCTTTTTTTTCTGTCTTTACAAGCAATTTCCATCTGAATTGCTGAAAGTAATACTGGAAATACATTTTAATACAAGATCTGAATGTCTCAGTGCTATTTCCTAATTTTTATCCTTTGTATGCTTTAAGTGATGGCAACAGCTCTCACATCTGCAGTGTTCAGTGTGTTCTAGTCTTCTGTCTTCAAAACCTGAAATCATCCTTATATTTGCCAATACTTTCTGGAGAGGTCTCAAAAAGGAATGAAAAGCAAAGCTATTTCAATGCAGTCTATTAAGATGATTTTCATCTGAATAAAAACTTGCTGTTGAGTAGTCTATCACTTAAAAGTCACTTAGCCAGCACTTGCTGGTATCACTACAGAATGTGTGTAATTTGGATATTGATACAACAGCTGCAGGAATAGGCTTATATTTTTATGAAAGCTGCTGTCATTACATCTTTAAGAGGTCAAGATAATACTTTTTGTTATTTGTGGTCTTAGCACAGAGTATGAGAATTCTCATGGTGCCTTTTGAGGAGAAAAATGCAAATAAATCTTCAACACAAAATAGATACAGAATATTTCTGTCATTAGTGGAATATATATGTAGGCAATACATTTTGAAGTAGTACCTAGTGTGAAGTGAGTAAGTTCTTATTTTCTGTTGCATACTCCAGAAACTATGACAAAGTTATCTAATATATAGTTGAAGTTACGCAGGTGTTTTAGCAGTCATTTACGGAACTTGCTATTTACTTATGTATGTCAGTCCTAGATGAAGTACTGTGTAATGCAGTAATTTTTAATACATTTTATAGGAGGCTGTTCAGTATTATGCATATAAATTAAACACTTGATGAAGAATTTGCTATATTGAATATGCAAATTGAATCCAAGGAAGACGTGTAACTGAATTAGCACTGGGAAGTCCTTGGTATTCTGTGACTCACTTGGAGACATCTTCAGAGAAATTTAGTAGTGTGGAGTTAGCAAAGCCACAAAAACTTCAGCCCATGAGAATAGAAGTCTTTAACTAAAGTTTGATGAGAAAAGTACTAACACTTGTCATCAAACTAGGATAAAGTGGAATAGAAAACTTGCTGTGCTTTGATACTATCGATTATAGCCTCCTAAAATAATGCATTATCAGCCAACTGTGCGTTGCTTATAAATGCATTAGAGTTCTGGGACAGGTCACTCATTGTTAAAATTGGCAGTTTAATCCCTAAAGGCAGACAGGGTGCAGAGCCTAGGTGTGAGTGGCCCCTCACTAACATCCTTCTTGTACTTCTTTCCAGATAATTTTGTTACAGACTATAAAGTATCCTATTGATTGAGCTCTGAAAGTTGTAAATGTGATTTATGAGCTATATTTGATTAAAAGTGTGGCTGCTCTGAGAAACACAGAAATTTCTGCTCCCTCGGTCTAACACTGTGTAAATCACTTAAATCCATTACCTGAGAGAGTATGCCCTTATAAAAGACTAGCGAATATGGAAAGCTGCATTGGAAAACCAGGTAGGAGAGCTTTATTTTAACCAGAGTGTTAGGAAAAAAAAGATGTATGACCATCCGAGAACAAAGACACTGCAAATATTATTCACTGTTAGATAAACACAGTTTTTCCAGCAATTTTGTAACTACGGTAGTTTGGAGATAGTAAATTAAAACTTGACAGCAGGTTAAGTAGCTAAGCTGTCACTCCTGGCATTGCCTTTTTAAGTATACTTTTATCAGATATACAGTTCTATGTATCCACTCAACAAGAAGGAAGCCTTATCTTCTATAAAAACCTGCAGGTTGTGAGAAGAATAGTTTTTAACCAGACAACATATTTTATCAGCTTTCCAGAAGCAAGTATTTGGTTTTCAAATTGTTTACATATGAAACAAGATGTGATTACAGACTTTGAACTTCCATTGCTTTTAAGTTTAAGCCAGGTGAACACAGATTGAAGATATGTGATATGTGTTGGGTCCTTACTTCTCTTTCGCGGACACCCTCTTGTCATGGGGAAAGAGCTTGTGTGCCCTTGTGAGGTTGAGAGCTATGCTGGTGGTGGCATATGCCTCTGATAGGGTCTCCCAAGCCAGACAGGTCTCAACTGAAGGGTCAGACAAAGTGTGTCCATGGGCAGGATGGGCTCACTAGCCTTCGGGCAACCATCCTAGGAGAAGGACAACTCTAATTTAAAACCCTGGCAGATGGAGCTTGTTTTGCCCTGTAAGGCCATTCATCTAAGAGAAAGATACTCTAACCAAACCTACGGCCTGAGGGCTTTGCTGTCACTGTCCAAGCTCTCTAGGCCCTGGCAGATAAACCTTAGGTGTAAAGGGTGGGGTCAGTTTTGCACATGCTGCGCCTCACCTAAAAAATCCACTGTGCAGGCCCGAAGGGTTTACTCACATTTGCAAAGCCCTGTAGCGACAGGTGAGGGATGAAACAGCAGGTGAAAAGGTGCACTGGAAGCAACAGATACAACCCTGCATGCAGCAGTTCAGGAAATTGGTCGCTTGAGATTGACCCAGGAGATGACAGTCTTGTTCAGCAACATCCTGAATGACCAAGCAGCCTCTTTCAAGGAGAGCACTGCTTGCTCCCTATGGAGAGAGGCCTAGAAAATGTGGCCCAGCCAAAGCTCATCTCCCCCTCTACCTGGTTGGCTAGCCACAGCCAATGGGCATCTTCTGTTGTGGTCAACCAAAAATAAAGAGACAAAGACATACACCTGCCTTCAAAGGTGTGTCCAGACTGACACTTGCATGTTGGAACATCAGAATCATGCTTGATACAGTAGACAGTGGGCATTCTGAACGCCGTTCTGCTCTAATTGCCTGCTAACTGTCATGACTTAACATTGACATTGCTGCTGTCAGTGAAGTTCACCTTCATGAGGAAGGAAGCCTTAAAGAACATGATGCCGGCTATGCACTTTATTGGTCAGGCAAATCCAAAACCGAAAGTCATCTCTCCGGAGTTGGCTTCATGATTAAAAACTCCATCATCTCTAAACTTGAAAATTTGCCAACAGGTCATTCCGATCGCTTTATCTCCATACACCTCCCACTACACAACAGCAATATGTTATTCTCTTAAGCATATATGCCCCAACTTTGCAAGATGACCCTGCAGAAAAAGACAAATTTTACACCGATTTGCACCGCTTCACTCAAAAGGTTCCTTCAGATGAAAAGATCATAATCCTTGTTGACTTCAACACCCAAGTAGGTGAGAACTTTGAAGCTTGGAAAGGAGTACTAGAGAAGTATGGTGTTGGAAGTTGCAATGACAAAGGTCACCTCTTGCTAGAGCTTTGTGCAGAGCAGCAGCTTACCATCACCAACACTATTTTCCAGCAGAAAGATAGCCTGAAGACAACCTGGATGCATCTTAGATCTAAACACTGGCACCTCATTGAGTATGTCTTAGTGCAACAGAGAAATGTTTGCAACGTCCATCACGCACGAGTGATGCCTAGCAAAGAATGTCAAACAGACCATTGCCTTGTGTTTTGCAAACTTAACCTCCACCTTAAGCCCAAACCTAAGAGGAGGCTCAAAGCTAGCTCCTTGAGGAGGAGGCTCAAAGTTAGCAATCTCCAAATAGCTGCAGTGAGAGATGCTTTCCAGGCAAACCTTCAAACTAGGCTTGAAGACCATCCCATAGACTCTTCTCCTGAAGAGCTTTGGCAACATATTAAAAATAGCCTGCCGCTGTCCTCCAAAGTATCCTTAGGGTTCTCCTCAAAGAAAAATAAAGACTGGTTTGATGAAAATAATCAGGTAGTCCAGGAATTGTTTCCAAAGAAGAGATCTGCCCACCAAGCACACCTCACTCAGCCATCATGTCATGTAAGAAAAGCAGCCTTTTGTCTTGCATGCAGTAAAATCCAACAGAAACTTTGTGACATCCAGAGCAAGGGGTGGCTTAACCTAGCAGAAAAGACTCAACTATGCACAGATTTGGGTGACCACAGAGGATTCTATGAGACTCTGAAAGCAGTGTATGGACCCACATACCAGGTTCAAAGTCCTCTACTCAGTGAAGATGGCCAAATGTTTCTCACAGATAAAATCTCCATCCTGAATCGATGGTCTGAACACTTTCAAATTCTCTTCAGTGCCAGCAGTGTAGTCCAAGACTCAGGAATCCAGCACATCTCACAACAACTGGTGAAAAACAAATTGGATATAGTCCCTACCATGTGAGAAACTCTTAAGACCATTCAGCAGATGAAAACTTCCAAGGCAGCTGGGGTCGATGGGATCCCACCTGAAATCTGGAAGCATGGAGGTCAAGCACTCCATGTTAAATTTCATGAGCTAGTTGTGCGCTGTTGGGAGCAAGGCGAACTACCACCAGATCTCCATGATGCAATCATTATCACCTGGTACAAGAAAAAAGGAGCAAAATCAGACTGCTCAAACTAATGAGGTATAACTCTGCTCCCCATTGCTGGAAAAATCCTTGCAAAAACACTACAGAACAGATTAGTACCCGCTATTGCAGACCTTCTACCTGAAAGTCAATGTGGTTTCAGAGCAAATAGAAGTACCACAGACATGGTATTTGTTCTCAGACAATTGCAAGAGAAGTGTAGAGAACAGAACAAGGTACTCTATGTAACTTTCATTGATCT
This sequence comes from Ara ararauna, assembly GCA_028858755.1. Lineage (NCBI taxonomy): Eukaryota > Metazoa > Chordata > Aves > Psittaciformes > Psittacidae > Ara > Ara ararauna. Next base: position 42,345,874 of record CM054379.1, on the reverse strand, counting down.
TACCAAAGCTTTTGACACTGTGAGTAGAAAAGGTCTGTGGTAGATCTTGGAACTTTTAGGATGTCCCCCCAAGTATCTCAAAGTGATTATTCTGTTACAGGAGGAGCAGCGAGGCCAAGTCAGATATGGCAATGCACTCTCTGGGCCCTTCCCAGTAACCAATGATGTGAAACAAGGTTGTGCTCTCGCCCCAACTTTATTCACAGTATTCTTCAGCATGATGCTCCAAAGGGCTATGGCAGACTTCGACGAACAAAACGGCATCTATATCCAATATCATACTGATGGGAGCCTATTCAACCTAAGGCGTCTGAAGGCCCACACCAAGACCCTAAATCACCTTGTTCACGAGCTGCTTTTTGCTGACGATGCTGCCCTTGTTGCCCACACAGAAGCAGCTCTGCAGCGTTTAACATCTTGCTTTGCAGAGGTGGCCAAGCTTTTTGGGCTGGAAGTCAGTTTGAAGAAGACAGTAGTTTTTTACCAACCTACGCCACAAGAAGACTACCATCATTCCCACATCACCATTGGTGAGTCAGAGCTTAAGTTAGTCCAGCAGTTCAGCTATCTGGGAAGCATCATTTCCTTGGATGCTATGATTGATAAAGAGATAGATAACAGAATAGCAAAGGCATACAGAGCCTTCAGAGAACTCCATAAAAGAATATGGTGCAATAAACACCTGAAGAAAGTACAAAGATTAGTGTCTATAGAGCCATTGTACTGTTTACTCTTCTATATCGGTCTGAATCATGGGTCATCTATCGCCATCATCTGCAATGCTTTCATTAGCGCTGCCCCCGTACAATCCTTAACATCCACTGTACAGACTACGTGCCTAATGTTGCTGTCCTTGAACAAGCAGAGGTCACCAGTATTGAGGCCATGCTGCTGAAAACACAGCTGCACCAGGTAGGGCACGTCTTCAGGATGGAGGATCACCGCCTCCCTGAGATTGTGTTTCATGGTGAACTTGGCACCAGCTGCCGCAAGAGAAGTGCCCCAAAGAGGAGATATAAGGACTCCCTGAAACACTATCTTAGCCTTGGCCATATTGACTACCATCAGTGGTCCACTCTGGCCTCCAATCAGGAGATGTGGAGATACATCATACATAATGCTGCTGCCTCTTTTGAGATCACATGCAGAATCTGTCTCGAGGAGAAAAGACAATGCAGAAAGAACCATGCCTTGCGTATACCACCTAAGGAGACCTTCCGCTGTGCTTTTTGCAACCGGACTTGTCTATCCTGCATTGGTCTTTTTAGTCATCAGCTCGCTTGTAGTAAGTGTGGGTAAAGCCCTTCTCAAATCTTCGCTCGTGAAGTCAAACCATGATGACTTGTCATCATGATAAGATGAATCTTTTGTAAGCTCCCACATGATTTATCTCTTGTGGCTGATATCCAGTGAGGCTATACTGTGTAAGTTTAAAAGAAAAAGGTCTCTGCGTATGTTGTGGTTTAAGCCCAGCCGTAACACAGAAAAAAACATGCAGAATCTCTCTCACTCCCCCCCCCCCCCCCCGGCCCCCCCCGTTCCCAGAGGGATGGGGAGGAGAATTGAAAGAATGTAACCCTACGGGTTGAGATAACAGTCCAGTAACTAAGGTATAACACAAACCGCTGCTGCTACCACCAATGAACCCAGGACACTCTATTATCAGCCCGTAAAACTGGCTACCAATTGATCATACTAACCTTGCCATGGACTGCAACTTTTTTGCTATATTAATATTTCTAATGAGACTCATTTAGCAAGAAGAATATTTCAAGTCTTTTTATTTCAGGGTGTGAAGGATTTGGGAGATTAATATTTAACCAGAGTTGGAAAAGCATGTTTAAAACTGATTTTATGCACCAACCCTTGTATGCACCAACTTTTCATTTATTTATTTATTTTTAGCATAACAGTGATATTGTATCTTTCTTGGACACAAGATGTAAATAGCTGTATCAGTGTACCAAATAGCAACAGAAACAATGCGATTAGCTTTTAAAGCATGTGACAAATTATTTATGAATCTTTAAGTATATACTCCTATACATTCTTCCCACAAACATGATTTCATCGGGTCACTGGTAGCTTTACGTGCTTCTGACTTCAAACAGTGTAAAAAATAAGCACTTCCTTCTTTTGGATTAAATGTGTAATTTATCCAAAAGAAGTAACCAAAAGAAGTATTTATCAGGCTAAGTACCATAAAAATATTTAGCCCGAACTGCTGAATAGGCAGTATGTAGTCAAACAGTAGTGTTAAGTTGCAGACAATACTTTATTACTTAACTTGGTTAAATTTATATACTTTCTAATATGACAGCAATATACACTAAAATGATTGTGTCCCTCCTGGGCGTGTTCTTTTATTTTCTTCAGAAAGTTGCAAAACATTTGCATTGATGCCACACTGTTCATGAACTTTGTTGAAAACATATTTTGCAATGAGCAAAATTGTGTTAAAATTTAATATGGTAAGTGCCATATAAGCAATCACTGTATAATTTTCAGTAAGTCCATTTGTAGTAGCCTTTCATTGGGAACACTATAAACAATCAGGGTTTAAATCAGGATATAAGAGTGTCTGAGACTGAACTGACAGTGTTGAGACAAATGGACTCAGATACTGAAGCACTTTTAGTGAAGATACGTATTTAATGCTAACGCATGACAGGCATCCCTGCCTATGGCTAGGTAGATGAGACAGCCTGGGAATGAAGTCAGGTGGATGAGGGTAAAGGTTCCTCACACAATGTCCCTCCCCCTCAGCAGCAGCAGTGGTGGTGGTTATTGATGTGGTAGGGCGATACAGCACAGGGAGGAGGTTGGGCAGGTCACCGCAGCGCTCCCAGCCACAGGGCTGGGCCAGGGGCCAGAACCCCAAAGTGTTCCAGCCTCTACCTGCCCTGTCCCTCAGCTTCCACAGCTCTTGTCAGTCATAGGGACAGAGGCGCAATATCCGGTTCTGATTGTCTTAAGTTCTCATGGCACCTGGAGAATGGCTGCCAGTATGCAATCTTCCCCCTCTGCTGCTCTGGAGGGTTCTCTACTTGCAGGCAAGTGCTGCCATTGGCACTTAGGGACAGGGCAGTCACTTGGTGATCAGCAAGGTTTAACCAGCTCTGTGCTGTGGCAAATGGAGAGTTAAACTCAAAACCCAAAGCCAGGAACTGAATTAGATTGTTGCCCAGGCAGTAGTGTGTTGTGTTTCAGCCTGCTGGGACATTGCTGAAGGTGCAGGTTTCCTAACTGCCTTGAAGTGTATGAATGACTACTCTTCCCGAGTATAAACACTTGAAGAGGAACACTGCTTTTCCCTGATAATATAAAGGTAATTCTTATTTACAAGGATTATTACTCAATTGGCTATTATTTTATGGCACTGAAATGGTAAATTGTTATGTAAGTTAATTGTTGTATTTCATTGGATTTTGTTTAGCTGCAATCTGCATACAATTCATACTGACACTATTTGGATTCTTTTAACACTAATAATTATAAACCAGGAAATTTGATAATGAGCCCTCACTTTGTTGAGGCTGCAGCATCACCCGAAGGCAACGACAGCAGCATTTTTTCCATTGTTACTTTAACACTCTGAATTCTGAACAGAAGCAGATAGGGAAAAAAGAAAAAAATTCCTCAGATGCTTTTTAAAGACATGACATGCACAGAAGCATGAAAAGGCAACAAATGCTGTGAACATGCCTGAAGGTCATGTAAGGATAGTTCTTAAATTTCTGATTGCTTAAACATCAAAGTTTTCAATTTATAACAAGGAAAAAAGACAATCTACAAGTGCCTTATAACCACTTTATATACCCAAATTATTGTCACCTAGCTAAAATAACTTTTCCCAGTTTCTCTGCCTTTCTTTTTGTTGGCATTCAGGCTGTCAAGTACAGCAGGCTTAGTTTATCCCACAGTGATGCAGCTGCTGCTGCATTTTCACTTTGAGAAATTCTGACTAATTGAGGGTGCCAATCTTCACATGATAGTTGACCCCAAACACAACAAAAGGCTTTCAAACTCAGTGGACCACTGCTCTCTTTGCAGTGCTTGTGCCATTTTTGCCACTGTGGGTATAGGAGACTCTCACGCCTTCTCTTGTATTTTCGTAGACAATAGAGGATTTGCTAGGGTTTTTTTCATTTTCATGCTCAAAGCTTGCTGCCATTATATATGGTTAGCAGTAGTTGCACTGTAGTCATCTTTTGTTGTTCAGATGATAATAAAGATGAAATAGCTTGTGAGTAGCTGTTTATTGAGGCCACTCACACTTCATGTACTTCAGAACACCACATTTTTAAGGTAAAGGTAACAGTGCACCCAAGACTTGTTTCAGCTCATTGTGCAGCTTGCCTTACTGGAGACTCAGTGCATGATTTCCTCAAGACAAGGTGCATGTTTCAGAAGTACCATAGAGGTCTAAGCATAACAGAAGCAATTCTAGCAGACCTAGATACTGGCAAAGTGAAAAACAGCTATCATTTTCTCCACAATAACAGCCATTACTAATAATATCTCTGATCCCAGATATCCTAAACTGCTTAAGCAGCTGTTCCTGTCACTGGATTTGATAACAGTATATTTAGCTGCTACCTCAGCCATGTATCATATATTACAGGGCTTTTTCAGCATTTTGTCAGCAAATGTCTGCCTTTCCAAAGGATTTAAATAAAAATCCATTCAGTGGATGTATACTGTAGTTTATATTTGCATTTGGATTTATCAAGCCTCATGATCCCACATTTTAAACTCACATTTTATATCTCATTACTTGTGGCAACACCTCCATGAATGAAGTGAGTAATAGACATTGATAATTGAATCTCCTGCCATATTTCATAAAGTTTTTGTGAAATTACATCTTATACATATGACAGAGTTAGTTGTGTGTCATTTCATAAGTGAACTTATCTCCTTGCCAGCATTTCCAAATGACTTTCTGGTAAGGAGAGCACAGACTATAATACTGCGTGTTTGAAGAGAGTTTTCAAGCTATCTGGACAAGTACATTTTAAAAAATGTCTTGGAGGGTTGGGAATGTAGGGTTGAAGAATAAAATACAGGTCTGTCATTAATTAAGGAATCTCCTGTGGAATATATGGATGTGCCAGGTTATATCATCACACGGCTGAAAGACTTGCTGCTTCTGACAAAATTTCAGCTTGTTTTATGAGTCAGGCCCCCACACAAACATTAAGCACCAGCAGTTATTTAGCTTGGATGCTTTTGGGAATGGGATACAGTCATCCTTTTTAATATCTTTTCACCAAATGCATACCTACTCCCATGTTTTGATGATATGAAACTTAGTATGCTTTGCTTTGTCCACTGTGTAGATATTTTTTTTGCCCAGAATTTCTATTAAAACACAGTAGATCATCAGCAGTAGGATATGTACACATAGCCATAGTGTAGCTATAGGAAACTGTCTCTTATCTCCCAGTAAATGATGAACTTTGAAATATGTTGTAGCTGCATTTTGTGATGTGTTTTTTGTTCTCCCTACTTAGTTGTGAAAACTTTGCACAGAAGGAACTGTCCCAACTGCTGTTAGTAAATTCCAGAGAATCTGTCTTGAAAAGAGAAAAATACTCAGTCATGCACAGTACCTCTCAAAACTCACTAGCTGTCATAAAGCACTTCAGTGTTTGTCATCACTTGCATATATTTCATATATGAATTGCTATATTCTTTTCATTATTGATATATATTGCCTATGATATCCTAATGAACCGCTTATGAATTAATAAAAGTAACTATGTAAGAAGTATCCACTAAATAAGTCTTTTAAATGAGTGACAGAATGACAGTATCAGTTGCTGGTTTTCGCTTTTGTGTATTATTTTATACTATTTACACTTGTTTTCAGTTTTCTGTATCATCAGCTCTGGCTGATTATGTATTTTTTATTTATCCGGGTGGATAAAGTATATTTTATCTATTACAATGAAGAATGTATCAGAAAAGCAGAATTCCTGTCAGCACAGTTTCTACTGCCTGCATAATTAAGTGTTAGCTTCCATTTCAGAGGTTCTATGCATAATTTTAAGACAGTAATGATGCATCAATATATACTTTTCTTCAGGAACAAATACAGGTCTTGTTCTGTTGGTGGGAATAAAGGTTATCTATATGTAACCAGTTGATTTTGCTGACACAGTGCAGCGTAATGCAACTGTCATGTGTTTACCTGAATAATGCAGAAAAATTGCAGAGAAAATCTATAAGGAATGTTGTAGCAGTCTTAAATGTGCCTTCAGTAGCATTTAGCACTGTCTGTAAGCTCAACAGCTAATTCCAGTCCTAACATACACTTCTTTGGCACCATCATGCATTTATGTCACAGAAATATGGACTTCACTGTTAATTATAAAATTATAGCTCATAGTGGATTTCTTTAAAAAATTGAGAGAAAAGAAAATATTAAGATATTTAAGAAACTGAACATTCCTTAAAAGTCATTCTTTGAAATGGCAGGTTGGTTTTTAGGATTGAAGGGACTCATGCAGCAAAGCTCTAAGATCCCTGCTTCTTTTCTCCAAATAAGCAGAGTGCTTGTAACAGATGGACCAGCAGTACTAACATCCTTACTGAATTACTGACAATAACATTTTAGAGCATCTATCTCTAGGACATGACAAAAATATCTCCAAGATAACTGATGGGATTAAAATTATTCACAGTACAACTTGTTATGGAGTGGCATTGACATTGAATCAGAAACGGGATAACACTGCCTAGTAGTTTCATCTACGTTGTTGAAAGCTTACAATCTTACAGTGATCTCCTCACCTCTGTGGAAAGGCCCCAGAGCCACATTTTACATGGTTAATTAGTGTGAAAAAGCAGCTTGAGATTGAGCAGCTCTTGGTGCTGTGATTGTGTGGTAACCAGAGCTCTACCTTCCTGCAGCAGGAATGTGTGATGTTTTCCAGGTTACTTCCCAGCTGCCTCCCATACAGCATGGAAATATCCACTGTCTGTGCACAAATTAACAGTTCTCACTCAAGCAGTGGATGCTGGACTAGGTTATCTTCAAAGGTCTCTTCCAACCCCAACCATTCTATGATTCTAAGTGTGGGTGTTGGGCAATCTTTCTGAGGCTTAAAGGTCAATTGAGGTTAGCCAGACATAGCCTGTTAATGTTAATTTTCTTGGTTTCCTTTCAATCTGTATAGTATGCTAGTAACATCTTCTGGACATGAGTCAGACTTTGCATGGTCAAAATTTCAGTTTGCTTTGTTTAACGAAGTGCTAAACAACTGAAACTGTGAAGAAATGCCTCACTGATATCATAATATACCTTCTAGCCTTACTCTGTTTGTAGTAAACCTAAAGAAGTAGAAATATTCTGTTATAAATTTTATTATACCAAACTTCAGTGGTCATTTTACATCAACAGTCAATGTCATACCGACACAGGCTGAAGCTCCACATCAGTTGTTTCATAACTATGACAAAAATATTTCTCACATAGGTGATGTTGCTAAAAATTTTCTATGGAACACAAAATCCTGAACAAAAAGTGTTGAAATTTTTTACTTTATATAGCAGTAATACCATTTTGATTATCTAAAAATAACCACCACAAACCTTTTGTCATACTTGAGAGTTTTTCATTTTTGTATGAAAAATTCTGAACAGGATCATGACAAAATACCATGCAGAGGAGCAAGGCATAACTCTATAAACTGAGTTTTGCAGTGATAGCATTGTATTATACTAATATAAAATGTAACTAATCCAGAATGCATGAGTTAAGAACAGGAAACACAGATGATAAGAGCTTCTGCTGAGTGTGTGTTGGAGGTTCATTATTACTATTCTGGGCTAATTAAGCTAACAAGCGTGTTCTGGTCCTTTAGAAGGCTGTGTTTTCCACATGTGTCCTGACATAATATGCATTTCATTATCAGTCTAAAAGCTAGCAAAGTTTTTAAATTGTGAAGTGTTCTGTTTTCTAAAAAGCCGAAAGCTTATTTGGCTTTTGGAAGCACAAAATTGAATAAGTAAAACAAAAGGCTTATTTTTAGAGATTTTTCGGAGACTCCACAAAGTGAGTCTATTGTCTAATTTTTCATCTGATTTAGGATATTATTGTAATCCATGGTGACAAGAATTGATTCTGTTATGTTCTCATTTGTTAGATGATTTAATCTAACATGTTTTACTGTGCACTGAAATATGCTGAAAGGATTTACAATTCGCATTATTGGATCTTATCTGATGACACAGTAATGAGCAGCTGAAGAAAAGTAACATTTTAAGGTACTGTATCTAATTCATGAATGAACATGAGTATAGTGTCAACATTTTCACCATTTCCAAAATTGTAGCTCATTTAGGGAAAGATTTTAATGCTTTCATTTCAAATTAGCAAGTTCTTCTTGCTCTCCGTTTTATGCCCTCTGATGTTGTTTTTCAGATAAATTAGTTAAACTTCAATTCTTTCATTAGATGTCAGTATTTCTCGGAAGAAAAAAAAATAATTTAAGCATGAATTAAATTTATTTTTACAGAAACACAGACAAGGGTAGATGTGTCTGCATGAACATGAGGGTTTTGAACGGGAATTTCTCCCATGACTCCAGAATGCACACTGTGTAGAGAAATAATAGAGGGCTCAGAGCTTCTCGAGCTCTCCCTGTAAATCTATGCTTATAGAAACCAATTTCTTAATAGAAGATACTCTTTTATTTTTTTTTTTTTACATTAGGAGTGGTAGCTTGTTATATTTTTCTTATGCCTATATACTCTTCAGTCATTAAGATTTCTTCTATTTATTATTTGCTTTAGTAAAATCAATTACTTTCTGTTATTATTCTCAGCAAATGTGCTGAAACCTATAAAAAGTTTTCTTTGTTTTTCTATTCTAAAGATAAATATGAAGTTCTTTGGAAAAAAAAATCAGCTCTGGAACTAATTTCTTGGGGTGTAATGTAGAACTGCTAGCAAAATGTCCAAATAATTGTTTCATGGAATTCATATTTTCCCACCTCTTTTAGGTGTTTTGTCTTTTTTAAGACACTGTGTGTTCTGAGGGGAAAGAACTCTCAGTCTAGTTGAAAACACCGGGGAGTCTCCTTGTTTTCTTCACATAGGGACATTTTTTGTAGGACATTGTGGATACTAAATGTTACATGGGTTCAAAAAGAAACATGTAAATTCATGAGATAGAGATTCATTAAAAGATATGGAATTAAAAGTCAGAGTCTTTGGCTCATAGAGTCCACAAGTTGCAAATTGTTGGAGTCCAGAAGAGTATTTCAGAAGCACCAGTATGTACTTGCCACATTTATATCCTCTTCTGTGGCATCTTCTCTTAGCCCCTGTTATAAAGAGAATCCTGGTCTAGGCTGTGGTTGGACTGCCTGTTCTTATGATACTAGGATTTTACTTGTGTAATAGCTTTGCTCACATGCAAGCTTCATCTGTGCGTCAGCTTGGATGTTTCTCACAGAAAACAAAGAATGTGATGGCTATAAGAGATGCAAGGCCTATTTGAAGGGATCAGCATCTGAGAACAGACTCACCACCTTGATATTTTTGACCCTAGATCCCCATATCTGAAGATAGACTCAGATCCCCCCTTTATATTTTCCCATTTGAGTATCTCCTGTCTGATGTTTCTCTTAGTAGACTTTGAATCTGTGACATGCACCAGCTGCTGCTCTCATGCCTTCCCAGCCCCCTTAGAAAAACAGAAGGGTTGTCACTCTAATTGTAGAGAAATGATAATTAATTTATTTTGTTGATCCATTAGGAATTTTGTTTTCTTTTTTCTTGATACATAAATATAAGCAAAGAAAATTCAACATGTTTTGTCTCCAGATATCTCCTTATTCAAATGTGTGAATCTAATTAAAGACCAGGCAGTACATTTTTACAGCAATAGTATCTGTTCCGTTGCCACACATTCTGTTCTGTGGCAGAGTTGTATGCCATAGTAGTAAATAGCTTCATTGATTGCCAAAGAGCAAGAAAGGAAGTCCCAGAGTTCTTAATGTAACTGAAAATTTCCTATAGATTGAGAAGCAAATATATCAGCATGTAGGACTTAGGTTGTTGGGGAAGATATCAGCCTATGTTCATGTTATTATTTGCTCTTTATAGTTCTTCTTCTACATTTTTAAACAAGTCTAACAAAGCCAACATGGTAACAGAGCAAGACCTCTACTGTGAACTCTTAATATTGCCAACATGATTTCCAAATTCATTTTATGTTTGAATATAATTTTGAAAATGTTTTAGTGTTGAAATAATGGCTTTATGTCGTACAATTAGTTCTTTAAAACCAATATGAAGTCTCTTACAAAACAGTTTCTGTACAGGAAATGGTTCAGGAACAGTTTAGGAACAAAGGAACACACTCTATAATGAGTTTTTAAACATCTATTGTTTATTTACATGCTGTGCATAAAAGAAAAAAAAAGAAGTTTTCATTCTGTTGGCCCAAAATACAAAAAGATGTTAGCTATTTTTATGATGGTTTACATTAATAACTGCTGCAAACACTTTGTGGTAGCAGTCACTATCATACTTAGCTTTACAGACTCTTTATTTTGGCTTTGTACTACTGTACTTGACATTAATAAGCAATGTTAAAAAAAAAACCAAACGAAATGCAAATTTCAATATTTATACACATGCATTAAAATAAATGTGAATTTAAATCAGCTTGAACAAGACTACTCAGTGTCTGACTCTGCTAGACATTAGATAATAAAGGTAAAGAACACTTTTCAAAATGACAGATGTTAGATATTTGATGTCATCCAAGTTGCGAACTGGAAGTAGTATACTAATGACATGGGGATTTATCTCTGTTTCTTTAATTTGTGAAAAGTTATTTAACTTGATAAAGTATGCAGGAGTCTTTTTCTTCTTTTTTTTCAAATGAGAGGTTTTGTTCTTTTTGTTGTTTTAAAAATCTGAAAGTAACAGCTGACAGTTCAAAACTAATTAAAGTGATTTAGTAGATAAATTAGATTAAATGTCTTGGATCATTTACCAGCAGTTCATCCATTGTGATACTTTTTAGTAGGTTTGTTACCAAATGAATGCAGTAAAAACCCAGAAAAGCAATTACATTTTCCAATCTGAAATCCATCAGCACTGAGACTGTTAGAAACTATCTGAGGTGTGACTCAGGGTGAAATATGGTTCAGAGAGGAGCAATCAGACAGCACTAAAATGCAAAATGTACCTTTGTTAATAATTAGATACATCAAGCTAAAAGGGCAGGTGTTCCTTATCCTGGGACATGTTCTTGTGAACACATTTTGGTTTTATCTCCCTTTCAGTGTGTTTTGAGATTGTTTCTTTCAAAAGAATCATCAACACTGCTACTGCTCTAAATTGTATCTGAGCTGTGCTGAATGATAGCTCATTTCAACCTTGGTTTTTCCTCCCATATTCATTTTTCATCTATGATTTAAAAAATAAGTAATTTCATAGATGACTATTTATACCCAAGCAGATATTAGTAAGGTAGATGGGTAACGTTTTTAAAAGTAGTAGTAAATGTAATTTCAGTATTGTTTTGTTCACTGCTTTCCTGTTTTCTTTATCATGTACTAAAGAACCATAATATCTGGTGGTGTGTCAGTGTCAGAGCTGTGACATTGCTGTAAGGTTGCTTTAAAATTGCAGTTGCTCATCAGACTGGGAAAAATGTATAGAAAATTAATACTAAAGTAGTGCAAGTAGTTTTCAAAATGAAACGGAAATCAGCCCTGCCAATGACTTCAAATAAAATTTTCCACCATAAAGTATCATGTCATGCTAAAAAGGAATTGTAATTGTGTTTTGATATATAAAAACAGAGCTTAGGAGAGGCTCCACACTCCATACTTCAGGCCCTTGGTCTCTGGAGGGGAAGAATTAAAAGTGTTACTTGATCTCTGTTTCTGAACCAAGACCTGGATACAATAAATTCATGGTGAACTGTGAATTCAGGGGAGGATTGGAACTAGATGATCTCTAAGTCCGTTACAACTCTAATCATTCTATGATTCTATGATGATCTCTACCTAGTCTTCTTGGGTTGCACCAGTGATGCAGTTAAAATGGATTTATTTTGGTTTTGCAGTGATTCTTAAAGATATTATTTATCTTTTCTATTTCTCTTTTCTGTTGCCTGAAATGCATTTGGCCAACCCTGTAATTCTGAAAGGACTTTTCAGACATTACTGGAAGAAGAGAACGGTTGGTATACAAAAAAGACCTGTCAAATGAGTTATACCACCTTTTTTCTAATCTATCAATTGCAGTTCTGAATCCTGTTCTTCAGACATTTCAGATCTGTTTCAGAAATTCTTGCAGTTGCCAATCAGTGAGGCTCTTACTATAATTTGACAATTCTATATTTAGTCTTAGGACTCTCACGGATGTACACTTCCCAGCTATTATTTCCATTATCCAAGGCTAAGTGAGGATCTTTGCTTGCTTTTCAGAACAATTAATAGTTTGTTTCTAAAAAAGACAGTAAACTGTGTTACAATGCATTCTAGATGGCCTAGAAGTACTTTTCTAGAACAGTGCTGTGGTTTAACCCCAGTAGGCAGCTCAGCCCCACGCAGCTGCTTGCTTGATTGCTTAGTGGGATGGTGAAAGGAATCAGAAAGTTAAAAGTAAGAAACACTGTTTTCATCAGAAGTCCAAAACATAGCACCATACAGTGAAATATGCGAAAAAATTACCTGGGTCCCAGCCAAAACCAGTAAAGTCATGCCACTGAAATTTGCTATGGAACATCACAAGTTTAAAACTGGAAGAATCACATTATGTGTTAAACAGGCTTCCCAGGAAAGTGGTAGAATTACTGTCCTTGGTAGTGTTAAAAAACCATGTAGATGAGGCCCTCAGTGGTATGGTTTAGTGGTGGTCTTGGCAGTCCTGGTGTAATGGCTGGACTTGATGATCTTAAAGGTCTTTTCCAACCTAGTTGATTCTATGATTGCAAACAGTAACAACAACAAAGTATTGGACTTCATGAAGTAGCTCTTGAAATCCTAATTAACAAGGCAGAAAGACCAGCACATTAACCAGTTAATGATACTCTAGACTATTGGATTGTTTTAGCTTTATAAAAGCAAATTTATTTTTTTCACTTTGATAGTTTCCTCCAATATGTTAAGTGATAGAATTAAGGTAGTGCAAAATGGTAGATAATCTTTCATTTTATACCTATCAAGCATGCATCAGTGATAAATGGAAGAAAGGAGAAAATAGCATTCCTTAAACGTTGGGTAATTTCACTACCAGTACATCACACTTGTAGGTTTATTTTGCTCCGTAACAGTAATATTATGTTACAAAGTTAGACTGAGAAGTATTTGAGCTTTGAAGCAGTTCTGCAAATTGACTGCTCTTACAACATATACATCAGTTGTTTTGTGTAACACAAATGCTGCCTACCTCTGTTGGAGACAGTAAATGTTTTCTGAGCAACTCTAAGGCCAAAACCAGAAATACACCAGCTGAAAATCTGCAGGAGCTTTCATCTTTCCATTGATGAGGACAGCAGACTTTCTAACTCCAGCAGTTTGGGATCTCTCTGAAATCACATAATCCTGGTTATAATCTTCTCCCATTCATTCCTGTCTGCTTTAGTATGATTTTGATTTTAGCAGCTGCCCACTGAATGACTGCTAAAGCTAAATCTAAAATCAATATCAAACATGAGGTGAAGTATTAATCTTTAAATCTTGGAGTTGGTGGGAATATATATTCTGAAATCATGATGGATGGAGGGAAGAGAAGATAGTCAGGAATGTTTACTTTTAAAAAGAAGGTATTAATCCATTTTTTCTTATTCTGATACTGAAAAAAATTGAAATTTTGACAGTTTCACAAAATGTAATAAAAAGTTAGTATTTGTCTCTCAGGTGTGTTCACCTGTCCAGACTGAGTAATTTCTTGTATCTTTGCTCGCTGTATTAAATTTTACTGATTTCCCAAATTCATGTATAGCAGTGAAGTAATTTTCCAATGGAATATATAGGTGGAATTATTTCAGCTTTAAAGAAATAAATATCTAGCTCATAATGGGTTTGTTTACTAAGTTGTCTATAACTATTAATAAGGGGAAAACCAGCCTAACCATCACAACAGCATCAGCAGCTTCATTTTGACATAACCTTTCAGAGTTTGCTGGGAGAAAAGAACAATTGATACACAAACATTAAACCTCTAAAGGAGATGTAATAAATTGCATACTATTATTACTTGTGGCTTGCAAAAGAATATGTGTGAATTGGTACACATGCAAATGTCAAACAAAATATAAAGTTACTTGTTCTGAGACTTCATATTCTTATGTGCCACAGTTTTTGTTTATACAAAGCACTGATCCAAATCCAGAAGGAAGAGAAAAGGACACTTACCATGTCCAGGCTCTATAGTTTTTAACAGCTCCAACCAGAAAAATTGTTCCACTTACCTCTAAATAAAACTTAATTCTCTGAGTACTTGAACTGATGTGGATTCTTGATACAGTATCCTAATACAGATCTGTCTGAACTGCAGTTCCATAGGGTCACGTGAAGAGTAAGTTTGTACAACATGATTTGTACTTCTAACATAGCCACTTGGCTGTAATCTAAGTGGTTCACTCAGGTGAACCCTATTCAGACTTGAGAGATGGATTCCATCTGCCTATTATACCCATGACTGAAAAATGTTTCTCTTCTGGGATGATATTCTCCCTGATATCTTCCTCACTTTTCTTTCACACCTACAAAATGCTTCTGAACTCAAAACTCCTTGTAGTGTTTATAATGTCATTTTTCTTATGTCGTTGGCTACTTTGTTTTATAAAAATACTAATTGTATAAAAATAAAATTGCTTCCTTTCTATCTTTTTCATCACTGACTCAAAGGGCAGACTCTCCTGATTTTACTTTACATTAAGGTCTAAGTGGAACAGTTTAGATTCACTGTCTGTGCAACAAAAACTCAGTATCAGCTTCCAGGTGCTGCTTTTTTTTAATTACAACTCACCTGTTAAACAAGTCTTATGCAAAACTGCTAGAATGATTATTTTTCACCCCTAAGAATATGGTGAAAGTCATCCCACTACATGAGAAAATCATTGCCATCAATGAAAGAAATAGACAATTTGAAAAACTATGAAAGCATGCAGCACACTATTTAAAAGTAGGTAATTAATTTGAAAATACAGTACCATGATATTAATTCTCTAGCTTAACAATTGCTAACACTGAATTATTAAAAATTACTAAAATTAAATTTACTTCCTTTTTAAGATATATTAATATCACTAATGAGATGTATCCTGCTTGTGACAAATAATACTTTTTAATTTATTGGGGTTTTCCATTGCATTTGATAAAATTTTGTCCCTGGATATACAATAATGATAAAATTAAGGAATAACAGGTTTATTTAAACATTTCAGTATCACAATGCAGGAGGCCTGGATGTGGTTTCTAAGAGCTTTTTGTCTTTTCTCTATATCATCTGGCACTTAAAAGTACTTAAAAGTTGTGCAGTGCAGTGAGTCCTCTAGCAGTGGAAAACTGACTGTAGCAGCACCAAGTCTTGAGATGAAAAGAAGAGCTGTTTCCTTAGATATGTAAAAGTGAGTGAGGAATCAATCTGATTTGGAAAAATTTTAATAGAAACTTTTCTATTACATGTCATTTACATTTCACTATTCATTGATGCCCTAAACCAGCTTCAGATATTTGCTTTGCTTCCTACAGTGCCATCTCCAACAAGATCTACCTCATTGTGTAAACAGAATGCATGCTCATAGTGTCAGAATAGACTGGAGTTTGGTGACTCACAAGTTGTGAGTCTCTTTTTCTTCCACAGTTATGTCCTGCTTTTATCTGTCTGACAGACAAGCTTTTCGTAGCTCAAGTGTAGTTACCTTCTGAACTGAAGAGAAAAAAAAGCATACTGACACATTAATATTTTCATGGAATCACAGAATAGGGACATTTTAGGGACTTGTCCTGGTTCACTGAGAAACTTTAATATTGGCATATTTTATACTTTTATTGTCATGTAGCATTCATGTATCTTCTAGTTTGTGTTCTTTGCATCAGAGAGCATCAAACAAATTTTTAATAGTTCCTGTGTTTTTTTCACTATCAAGCTAGGTATATTAAAGATCTGTTGCTGCTTACATACCTTGCTTTACAAATTCTCTTTTGCATTTGAAGTACAAGGATTACTTTAATACATGACAGGTGTTGCTGTATTTGTTTTCTTGCCTGGAAGAGAAGATTATTTTTCTGCTGGGATCCTATGTAGAAATATGTATATATACAAGAAAGTGTTTCCAAAATTGTGGCAAATGCTGGAAAATAATTAGTCACTTGCTTTCCAGCATTTGTGTCACTTCACTTGGTGTCTTCTGCCAATCATATTCTGGTGAGGTAGCTTGGCCACCTGGACTCGAATTATCATCAAGCAGAAGTTTTGCTTACCTTGAAATTAATGTGTTTGAGGTCTGCAGTAAAGAAAGAAAGAAAATCAAATTTTTGTCTACAAGTATTTTTCTGTAGGGTAAAATTAGTATCTGCTGTTTCATTGATCACCTTGCTATTAATTTGAGTATATTTATTTAAGTATATTAACTTATGCTGTAAATCAAATCAACACCATGTTTGAGTAGACCTACTTACAGCAATACAAAAGGGTTTATGTTAACGCTAAAATCTATTTCTGTACAGTTAAACAAAAGGGAAATAATGGTAGGTGATGCATAATGCTTCACTATCAATAGGCATGTGATATTTTGTAGTAACTGGAAAACTACCAGAAATGGTTCTGAAACAAGAGCTTTTAGTCTGTACTAACCACTTGACAAGTTCCTAAGTAAACAACAACCTAAAGCTGAAATATTGTTTTCCTCTTTTTTCAGAAAGAACACCCCAAAACATGAAAGGCATCTTTGTCACATAGAACATAAAACAGAAAATTACAATAAAGTAACTTTTTGTACAGGTGAAAGTCAGATCCTTTCTGCAAAGAGGCTAAAAGGGACTGAAAGCATCTATTCCAGAGGGGTGGTCTCCTAGGTTTATTGAAACTCTCATAGACTTTTTTTATTACCTCTGGGACTGAATTTTGTCAGGCCTCTATGGGCAGGCAGAATGGAGGTTGAGAAGAGATGGAGCTGAGAATGTCTGCGTTTACAGCCATGCTGAAGGATTCTTCCATCTCCAAACAGAACTAGCTCAGCTACTCCTTGGAGAAGCAGTCTTCCCCCTCTTTCTTCTTTCTCAGGACGGACTTACACAGACCCAAAATGCAGCAGCTATGGAAATGCAATAAGTTTCTTGTCTACTCTTCAGTCACTTCTGCTTTGAGAAAATAACAGAATCATACAGCAGTTTGGTTTGAAAGGTACCTTTAAATGTCATCTAGTCCCACCTTCCTGCAAAGATCAGGGGCATCTTTAACTAATCAGATTGTTCAAAGGCCCCTCAATGCTACAGTCTAAAAATCCATGCTTCAGTTTGCACACAGCATACAATCTACAGGTAAATTGAACACTTACCCTTTTAGTTTCACCTACACCCAGGGTAGGGGTTTTCCACATCACTGTAATATCAAATCAGTGGAAAAAAGCAAGAACATGTGCTGAGAGCTCAAACACTGAACATCCATCTCCTCTGCCACTTCTACTACTGGTTATGCTTTGGAAGGTGAGTGTGATGGTACTATACTTAAAGCCAAGGCAGTCAACATAAAGACAATAAAATTATCCATTCATTTAAGATAATGTAAGACAGTATTGAATTTACAATTTGGCAGAATAAGGCTGCTAAAAATAGGGAATTATAAAAAAATAAAGAGATTGCACATTTCTGGGTTTTCAGTTGGCCTCCTCATTATATAATCTGATAATATTGCTTGCTTGTTTATAATAGTCTTTTGCAATTCCATGTGACTAAACTGGTTGTTGTGTCTGCAAAATTGAGCCAAATTAAACTACTTTGAAATTATTGCTGTTGGGATTAAGTGGACATGCGTATTTGCAAATGTTCCTGCTTCCTCCAAGTGTTGCTGTCTTCTAACTGCCAAAATAACAATGAAAGTTACTGTAATTCAGATATATTATTATTGTTGTTGTTGTTATTAAATATTAATACAGTAAATAGCCTAAAAATCAATTGGAAAATGCTTTTCTAAGACCATTCAATGTTAGATATGGTCTACTGCAAATGTTTTAGATGATCATTATATGTAAGTGGTATTTCTAATTTGGTACTTCCTAATATAACAGTAGCAAATGTTTGGAAATGAGGGAAGGGAATGGAGATAGTTTTTCATTTTATAGTTTCATGTTCTTCAGAAAATTTTGGCTAAAAATAAATTACGTTATCAAAACTGTGGGGAACCAGGAAATTACTGATTTGTGAATTCTCAGAGGAAAGAGTAAATACACTGAAATACCTGTTTTTCTAATTCTTGTTCTGATGCTAACTGAAGATTAATCCAACTTAATTTGTTAATAATTTTAGCCCATTGTCGTGGTTTAAGACTAGCTCACACAGACTCTCTCCCTCACTCACTTCCCCCTCTTTCTTCCCCCCGCTCCCGGGTGGATGGGGAGGAGAATCAAAAAGAATGCAACTCCCACAGGTTGAGATAAGAACAGTTTAGTAACTAAAGTATAACACAAATCACTGCTGCTACCACCAATAATAATAATGACAAGAGAAATACAAGGAAAGAATACAATTCTCACCACCTAATACCAAGCCCGACCACGCGGTGCACCCCCCCACCCTCCCGGGTCTCTGCTCTCTGCTCTCTGCTTTTACATCCTGGGCATGACGTGCTGTGGTATGGAATAACCTCTTTGGTCAGTTTGGGTCAGGTGTCCTGTCTCTGCTTCCTCCTGGCTCCCCTCCTCCCTGACAGAGCATGAGACTCAGAAAGTCCTTGGCCAGACCAAAACATCACTAAGCAGTAACCGAAATCACTAAGCTGTTCCGAGGCCCAAAATCAAAAACACAGCACTACACCAGCTACCAAGAAGGAGAAAAATGACTGCTGCTGCTGAACCCATGACACCCGTAAATATTCTTTCGTTATAAATGTTCTCTTATTTGTTGATTTTTTATTTTGACCAAACTCTAGATTTAGCTACGTGATTCCCAAAGGAAGCCATGGCAAGGTGTTAATATAAATGGACAATGGAGAAGAAATAACTTCTGTAATCCTATTTTGTGGCATTCATGCTTCCTCTTAAAAATGCACATTTTGAGAGGGTAAAAATTAACAATGTTTATGTTCACATTGTTTTTAACCTTTCTCATTCTCACTTGTAGACATTGTCACTGGCTAATCTCAGGCTATTATCATACATGACAGTATTGAAGCATACCCCACCCCAAAACTGAGTCTCAGGGAAAACTGTAAGATGACGATTTAAATAAATCAAAACATTGCCATCAATCCAGTGATTCATTTTAAGTAGGAAATAGAATCTAGTAAATTAATTCATTCCAGGCTTATAAAGTAGAAAAGCTTACACTCTCTGGTCCAAGAAGTTAGAAGGACTTCTTGCTGAACTTGTTGTTTGTGGTTTTAGTACCCTTCTGTCAAAATACAGCATTTATTTTTATAATTCTGTTGTAGCTTTGTGGCTTTTATTGTCCAACCACTTAATTAGTTTTGTAAATGGGAGTCTACTTTATGAAATTGCCTTTGAAATCAAATCTTCTACTGAATACCACATATTTACTTTTGCTGCATCATTACTTGTATAATTTTGTTATCTTTTTCTTAGTATGATGTTGTTCTTAAGTCCTGGGGCTTTTTTTCAGTTTTTGTCCTCTGTTTTGTGTGCCAGTAGCTGTTCAACCATCTGTTCTGTGGGATAATATTCTGCCCATTTATCTGCAGACACATTACTGTTTCCTTTTTTTTTTTAATTAAGAATGTATATTCATACACTAGCCCTCCCCCAAAAAAAGAAATTAAACAAACAAACAAAACCAACCCCAAAAGTATTTTGTAATAAGGAAATACAACCAGCTTTCTGGAGAAACACTGAATGTGTTGAGCACAAATTATTGTGTGTCAAAATAAACAGAAGCATAAAAACCTCTATAACATATTCTTATATAGTTTAGAAATCTTTCAAAGTCTTAGGAAACATACTGAATTTCATTTCAAAACAGAAACCTAAAAAGGTCACATCAATGTTTTCTCCATTAAAAGCATTAGCAGAAGGATGTCAATTGATCATTGGTTGATTAATCACTTGACACACTACAAAACTAATTTCTCCATTGTATGAATATTTGTTAAAAAATATGAGATAAATAGCTCAAATGAATGTCAGTAGTATATTACCAAAACTTTTGCAGTTAGTTCTTAGAGAAACTTACTGTTACAGAAGTTCTGATAGCCAGAAAATGAGAAATTTCAGGAACTACCTTTGCAACCTAAACCTACAAAACCGATATCAGTTTAGATTTACACAAATCTGAAAATTATGCATCTATATGCCTAAATAATAATAGGAAAATCTAATCAAAATCTCCTAAAAATCTCCTAGGAAAGTAATAAAAACTTATTATGTACACAATGTAGCAATACATAAACTGTTATTTATCTGTGAACATTAAATTTAGTGTTCTGAAAAATATAGCTTGTATTTCACATATAATATTATCATCTATTATCTGGTGCCAACCATACGACAAATTAGTCTGCAGTGTTATCCAGATGGAAGATTCCACTTCAACTGACTAAATATGACACACACAGTGAAAAAGTCTGAATATTTGGTCAAATTACGCTTTTATAGCCAATTACTTGACAAGCATTTCTCTGATCCTTTGGGATAGGAATGTTAGTTTGGGTGTTCAAGCACCATTGAGGAGAATAAAATTAAACGTAACAGGCAGAAATAAAATTGAAGGGTCTGAATATACATTGATATCTCATAAAGCAAAAAAGATGGCCTCAGAATTTTGATAGACATAAGAATTACAAATACACACATTATCTGACACTCACTGTAAACCAACTGAAAATGAAGCTATTGAGCTTCATTCATTAGTGTAGCTAAGCAGTTATTATTACAATGAATAATACATGACCTCTAGTAGACCAACATGTTATGAAAAGTCTGAGTTTCCAAATGTATTCTGACAGCTGCCTTTTTCACCCTTAAAACTAGTACTTTACTTCGTTCACTTCTTTTACCAGCTCATTAGACTTGAATCAAGACTGTGAAAACTCATGTTTGAGTAGACTTTCTGTGATACTTTACAGAACAAATGTATTAATGAGTGAACTTCAAAAGATTTTTACAAGTCCTGGCTTCATTAAAATTTGCTATAATATGTGTCGCAGTGACCTTAAAAGCAAACTGCTTTTCAACATTAAATATAATATTGCACCATGACAACTCCAGTTTAAATTAAGGTTTGATATTCAGTTGCCTTAATTTTTTTCCTGCAATTGGAAGAGATTGAGAGAAATAAATGAAGATATAAAGGACCTTCATTTGCCTCCTGTCTATAAAAAGGTAGATTTTTTTTTTTTCTTTTTTTTTTTATATCGATAAAACTCTGGTGTTTTTGCAGGAAGATCCTATTTCCTCTCAAACATATTAAGCTTGAAGGAAATATTAGATAATAGCTTCCCAATTTCCTTTATGTCAAATTCAGGAAAAGATTTAAGCACTTATGCATCATTTTGAATGCAGGTGGTGAAATACATCTGATTAGGCACTGTATCAATTAGGAACATTCTTTCTGATTTAAAATCCAACACATTTAGGAGCAAAGTAAAGTAAAAATTTTTAGATTAAACTAATCAAGCATAAAAAGATAAATGACCAAGTTGTTTTCAAAACTAGTGAAAGCAGGTAGCAAGTTGCTAATTTTGTTTCTGGGTTTTGACTGACCCTGGATTGTTTGCGATTTCTTCAACACCAAACTTCTTGATTATTTTTCACACCTTCTGTTGAGGTAAGGTCTTCACAAAATCTTGAACTGAATATGAATGACCATTTGTGGCCATTAACTGAGTAAGTTTCATCTTATTCTATGTGACAGATAATTTTCTCCCTTTTAGGGATACACAGAAGTTGGCAGGAAATACTGAATTCTCATAACAGTGAACTGATGCAGTTATAACTTTACTGGTATACAGCAACTGAGGGTCTAGGCAAAAAATAAAAAAAATGATTTTTCCCTCCTAAAATGTGAGGACAGAAGAGGAATAATTAGGGCTACTAAACAGGAATATGAAAATAGTTTCTTCTTCTTGTGAATTCCTGCTTCCCAAAGCATATGAACATCAAACTGCTTTACTGTGTCCATTTTGTTTGGCATACAGCTAATTCTTGAACTTTTCAGCATGTAAGGAATACTAAACCTATCAACAGATGAATTGTTTTTCCTGAAATAAAACTAATAATGTATTTACATTGGGTTGATCTATTTATTACAGTGCAGCTGCCAAGAGGGTAACTTGGTCTCTAGGCAGTATGTAATGAAAATCGCTATATGTTTCAGATAACTATGGAACCATTAATTTCCGTTATGTTAAATGGTGTGCATAACTCTTTATGTTCTGTCATGCAATCTTAGCAGTAATACGGAAAGCAGAACAAGTCACATAATTATTAGCTGAATCAGGCTAGCAGGTCACCTAGATTAATATCCTGTCTCTGAGCAAAACCAGTCAAAAATACTTGGAAGGGATATAAAAAAGAGGGCAAATGTGATTTTTCCCAAAGTACAACTACTTCAGCTTACTTTAGACAGTGAGATTTGGATTTCCCGAGCTCTGAATCCATTATACTTGCTAGTCTAGTGGATTGGTTTTCTTGTATTTTCTTACTGTTCAATGTTTTGGGTTTTTTTTCACTTTGGTGGTTTTTTTTTTTTAATACCTGCGGCAATAAATTACCCCATATATGCATTCTGTGAAAAGTTAGTAGTCATTTGCTTTTGTCTTTCAAGGCTGTGACCTGATATTATCTAAGAGTGCCCTTAGTTTTTGTATTACAAGACATGGAGTGGTCATTTGTTTTTCACATTTTCATCTGCACGTTGAATAGGCCTGGTCTGTTTCTCACTCTGGAAGCCATACCGCCCCTTTGATCATCCCTCTTTCTCTTCTGTGTTTCATTGTACCTCTGCAGATATATGTTCCCAGGCTGCGTGGAAAAAATCAGAAGAGACTTTTAATGGTATCATCTGCTTTATTTTCTTATAATTTTTTAAACTCTTTTCATCTAATACTTCTTCACTTGTATAGCAGTTTCCTTCAATGAAAATGAAATTCTGTCCTGCTCGTGAGAGTTGCTTATGTGACCCATTGTCTTCCAGTGCCTCCTCTGTGTCTTCACAATTACATATACCGTCTTACTTCCATTTGAAGCCCGCAGCAATTTACAAAGTAAGAAATTAAGTCAGTGATCTGAATTCAGATCTCCCAGTTGACAGCGGAGAGCCTTATCAACAAGGCACTAAGCTGACCTGATAAAGAACAACTTGTGCATTTTATTCCATAGGGATTTTTTGCCTCATGATGTAGGAGTTCAGTTACAGCAAGCAGATGTTTTTTTGTGCATTGGAACAAATGAATGAAAGCAACAAGGGTGAAATCTATTTTGTTTCATATTTTATAGACTGGAAACAGCTGAACTCGATAATCAATTATTTCATAGATTTCTAAAGTTACAGTCATTAAGGAAATGCTGATTATATTTCTGTACCATTCTGAGTGCATGTGATGCCTTATGAAATACCCAGGCCAGATTTTGTTTGTACCAGACATAATCCCTAGGAATTATCTGAATCATATTTATTTCACTTTGATTTTCTTCACACCGTGAACGTGAGATAAAAGAATACATTACTCTCAGGTAGTTAAATTGGGGTCCCTGAGATATTCTGTGAACATAAGATGGATATAGCAAGTCACGTTTTCATCAGTCCCTTGATAGTGCTGCAAAACTGACTTTTTGCCTGCTGGGAGGAAACACCTCCATTCTTGGTAACAAGGAAAAAGTTTGATCCACTGGTAGCAAAGATTTTATCATCTGTATTTCTACAGTTTTCTTTGAGTGATGGAAAAGAAGAAGAACAGAAACTGTCCATAAGTTTCAGACCTCTGTCATAAAATGTTTACCACTCTAATTGAGAAATACAAATAGCAAACTCAGAATTTAAGCACGTGACTTAAACTTCTGACATCCTAGTCATAAAATCATAGAATCATAGAATAGTTAGGGTTGGAAAGGACCTTAAGAGCATCAAGTTCCAATCCCCTGCCAGGGGCAGGGATACCTCCCACTAAACCATACCACCCAAGGTTCTGTCCAACCTGGCCTTGAACACCGCCAGCGATGGAGCATTCACAACTTCCCTGGCCAACCTGTTCCAGTACCTCACCACACTTACAGTAAAGAAGTTCTTCCTCATATCCAATCTAAACTTCCCCTGTTTAAGTTTGAACCCATTACCCCTTGTCCTCTCACTACAGTCCCTAATGAATTGTCCCTCCCCAGCATCCTTATAAGCCCCCTTCAGATACTGGAAGGCTGCTATGAGGTCTGCACGCAGCCTTCTCTTCTCCAGGCTGAACAGCCCCAACTTTCTCTGCCTATCTTCATACGGGAGGTGCTCCAGTCACCTGATCATCCTCGTGGCCCTCCTTTGGACTTGTTCCAACAGTTCCATGTCCTTTTTATGTTGAGGACACCAGAACTGCACACAATACTCCAAGTGAGGTCTCATAAGAGCAGAGTAGAGGGGCAGGATCACCGCCTTCAACCTGCTGGTCACGCTCCTTTTGATGCAGCCCAGGACACAGTTGGCTTTCTGGGCTGCAAGTGCACATTGCTGGCTCATGTTTGTTTTCTCATCAACCAACACCCCCAAGTCCTTCTCCACAGGGCTGCTCTGAATCTCTTCTCTGCCCAACCTGGAGCTGTGCCTGGGATTGCTCTGACCCAGGTGTAGGACCTTGCACTTGGCATGGTTAAACTTCATCAGGTTGGCTTCAGCACAATGATGCATTCCTTCCCTCCAACGTGTCAACTGAACCACGCAGCTTGGTGTCATTGGCAAACTTGCTGAGGGCACTCTCAATCCCACTGTCCATGTCACTGACAAAGATGTTGAACAAGATCGCCAGTTCACATCTCTAACATTTCAACTCTGAACTACTCTATTAACTTAGTTTTGCCTAAAGAAGATCCTCCAGAAGGTCGTTTAGTTCCGATGCACAGTCATCAAGAGTGAGAATTTTCATCTAACTTCAGATACTGCTGGTGTACATGTCTACAGCTAAGCTAGAAACCCTCAAGCCACTTTACAGCAACTGAAGAGAACTAGACAGGTTATAGGCCATGATTCCCCTGGTCTTTTTAAATGTTTACTATAAGTTGAGGAGACTCGCATCCTAGGTTTATCCATTTCTCTTCGCTACTCAAGAGGACCAAGGACTTTCAAAGCAGTTATTTGCCCTGTAGGTTTTAGATGGCTTGGTCAGATGTTTCATCAGATCTCTTCTACCACAAGTTGAATGCGTTACTTTCCAGAGTTTTCTGGTGTTTTGTTGTGGTGTTTTCTTTTTCCCTACTTGTTGTTACTATTAAAAGTGTTATTTATTTCTCATTTGAATTTATTTAGTGATGGCTGGTGCAGTTGATCTTTGAGATTAAAAATTTTATTTTTGATAGAATTCAACAAAATATAACAGAACTCAGTAGTAAGCCAAACTTGTCACAAAATGCAAGCAGTGAAAGTGCAAAATTAGAGATAGGAGTGGAAACAGATTGATTCCAATTTACTAGTAGTGTAAAACTGTATTCTTCCCCTTACTGCTGTTTATTTTCTAATTAAGAAAAGGTTAAATAGGACCATAATAAAACTTTGTTTATGCATGTGGTATTATGAAATTTTTAGTCAATAATATCCCAGATAATCTATTTATTTCAGCAGAAAATCTGATCCTTCAATTAAACAGTTAAAGTGCAATTCTTAACAATATGTACTGTTCAGGTAATCCAAGACCCAACTCTGTAGTCTCTGTTATGAATTTTTGCGGGTATTATATCTTGAATTACTTGTAGTCTCCCTTTTACCCTTAAAATGTTAGATTTCTTTTTATTTCTTCCAGTGTAATTGAGTTCTGTAAATCTGTTACGCTAATTATGTCCTGTACTTAATTGTTTTTATGCATCCATTTTGTTTATAATTGTATAATATTGCTTCCTGATAAAGCCTGTATGCAGAGAATGTCCTTAGTTTATTAAGCCATTTTGTTGGTTGAAACAGAGACATGTTCTGAGTCTAAAAGTACTGCATGGATTTGTTTAGTTGTATCATTCTACTTTTCTCACTATTCCCTGTTGGTATAATGTTACATTTGTCACTGTTTAGTTGCAGTAACAGTTAATATCTCACAAAGTTACATTCTGTAAATGGTAAACCTTAGGTCAAAGAATCGTAATGCAATTTCTTTGTAGAAATTCTCCACACTACAGAATCGCTGTGCTGGTTACTCCACTATGTTCCATCTCTTTCTTGTGGCAGACATAGATGGCAAGTCCCTATTGCCCTTCATTTTTTCCCTAGTGCAGATATCTCAAACTATTTTGGTTGTGCACCCCATCAGTAAAAAATTTTTGAAGTCACTACGCCAATGTATAAATATATTTATTTATAAATTACATGTATGTGCTACTGCAGTTCTAATATTTTTCTTCTTGCACCACAACAAGTTGTCATATGTACTCTCTGGGGTGCATGCATTCCACTTTGGAGACCACTGCCCTAGTAGAAGAGTACTGGAGTCATGGACAGAGCTGAGAGATGGTAGATAGTGGCCCCAGGAGAGAATAAACAAATGTACAGAAGTATAGAATCACTTATTACCAACAGCCATCTTAAAATATGGAGATCTGTAAATATTACTAGAAAACTGCCTTATAAAATAAGTCTCATACACACATTGTAGCTGGCATTGATAGTATGTGTCATGGTTTAAGCTGTAAATCACGCAGTCGCTCTCTCACTCACTCCCCTCTCTTTCTGCCCCCCACTCCCGGGTGGATGAGGAGGAGAATCGAAAAGAATGCAACTCCCACAGGTTGAGATAAGAACAGTTTAGTAACTAAAGTATAACACAAATCACTACTGCTACCACCAATAATAATAATGACAAGAGAAATACAAGGAAAGAATACAATTCTCACCACCTAATACCAAGCCTGACCATGCAGTGCACCCCCCACCCTCCCGGGTCTCTGCTCTCTGCTTTCCATCCTGGGCATGACGTGCTGTGGGATGGAATAACCTCTTTGGTCACTTTGGGTCAGGTGTCCTGTCTCTGCTTCCTCCCGGCTCCCCTCCTCCCTGACAGAGCATGAGACTCAGAAAGTCCTTGGCCAGACCAAAACATCACTAAGCAGTAACCGAAACACTGGTGTTATCAGCGCTGTTCTCAGGCCCAAAATCAAAAACACAGTGCTGCACCAGCTACCAAGAAGGAGAAAAATGACTGCTGCTGCTGAACTGTCGTGGTTTAAGTCCAGTCAGCCACGCAGTTTTGCTCACCCACTCCCCCCTTTTTCTTGCCCCCTTTCCCAGGTGGATGAGGAGGAGAATCGAAAAGAATGCAACTCCCACAGGTTGAGATAAGAACAGTTTAGTAACTAAAGTATAACACAAACCACTACTGCTACCACCAATAATAATAATGACAAGAGAAATACAAGGAAAGAATACAATTCTCACCACCTAATACCAAGCCTGACCATGCAGTGCACCCCCCACCCTCCCGGGTCTCTGCTCTCTGCTTTCCATCCTGGGCATGACGTGCTGTGGGATGGAATAACCTCTTTGGTCACTTTGGGTCAGGTGTCCTGTCTCTGCTTCCTCCCGGCTCCCCTCCTCCCTGGCAGAGCATGAAACTCAGAAAGTCCTTGGCCAGACCAAAACATCACTAAGCAGTAACCGAAACACTGGTGTTATCAGCGCTGTTTCTAGGCCCAAAATCAAAAACACAGTGCTGCACCAGCTACCAAGAAGCAGAAAAAATGACTGCTGCTGCTGAACCCATGACATTATCCACCCCTTATTCCATACCATTCACGTCATGATCAGATCCCACATTTTCAATATACCATCACATGTATATATATATACATACACACACACAGAGAGAGGGAGAGAGATCATCCCTCAGTGCATAGACCAATCCCTACAAAGCTGCTGAGTCCATCCAGTCCATGATGTCAAGCTCCATCTCTTGTAACAGCCTTTCAGAGCAGGAGAGGCTGTGTGCAGTGTTCACACTCATGAATAATCTGGGCCACAGTGTCCATTGCTAAGTCCACCCCTCGATCATGAGTCCATCTGTATGCTGCATCTCTGCACTGATGGCCTGAGGTGTCATGGGCCCATCAGGCTCAAAATAATTCATCCACCGCTCCAGCAGTTCCTGCAGCTTGTCGGTGGGGACTCCATACAGCTGCCTTCCATCTGCGACGCTTCCAAAGCACTGGAGGGGCCCAGTGGACTAGATACTCGCCCATACTGTCCCACACACCCTGCCACTCCTGGCTGTCCAGGCCTGGGGAAACTCTCTTGGTCATCATACATCGTAGTCTAACCCCAGGCAAGGCCCACACCCCACTCTGCTTAACTCTTGGGACCACACAAAATGGTTGTGGGTAAAACACACTGTGTATGGATGTCAACATGCTGATCCCCATCACAATCAGCAGGCAGGTCTCAAGGGTACCCAAAGGCCATTCAAACCCTTCAGAGCTCTCAAATGAGGCTGCTGTGCTTGTCACTGGGGCTGGTGTAGATGCTGCGCTTGCCGGCTCTCTCACCACCAGCTGCTCTTTGTCTGAGTCCAGAGCTTCCTCCTCTGCCTTGCTGGGAAGTGCTGCGGGGTCTCCTGCGTTCTCCTGCGGCTCCGCGGGCAGCTGCCGGGGAATGCTCTCGGCCGCCACGAGGCTGGGCTCGGCCACGGGACTCTGTTCAGCCTCGGGGCCCGGCTTCTCTGCCGTCTCCTCCTGCCGCTCGGTAGCCTCCCCCTCCCGCGGCTCGGCAGCCGCCGGGCTGGGCTCAGTCGGGGGGCTCACCCCTTCTGCTACCTCCTTCCTCTGCTCGGCAGCCGTCGAGCTGGGCTCGGTGGGGGGGCTCAGCTCCTGCTCCCCGGGTCCGCTCCCCCGGGCCGTTTCGGCAGCCGGCGGCTCCCGAGGCAGCCCCCCCTCGGCTCTCCACAGCCTCGCCAGGACGGTGAAGAGCAGCCGAACTGCCAGGTACACATTCGCCCCCCACGGCTTCTGGAGCCCGCCCGTATCACAAGCCATTCCAATAAAGTACAATAAAACAAGAACCTTAAACCAAAACCCATATCTGAAACATGCTAAGATAAGAAATACCGGCTGTAAGTAAGGTACAACAGGCTGAAACCATGAACGCAAGAGAACCAAAAGCAACAACTTTAAGAGCCAACAAATCAGCATTGTGACGAGTGGCTATTAATCCTGTCGTTATCTCAACCCTTCGTGCCCCACGTTGGGCGCCAAAAAGAACTGTCGTGGTTTAAGTCCAGTCAGCCACGCAGTTTTGCTCACCCACTCCCCCCTTTTTCTTGCCCCCGCTCCCGGAGGGATGGGAAGGAGAATCGAAAAGAATGCAACTCCCACAGGTTGAGATAAGAACAGTTTAGTAACTGAAGTATAACACAAATCACTACTGCTACCACCAATAATAATAATGACAAGGCAAATACAAGGAAAGAATACAATTTCTCACCACCTAAAACCAAGCCCGACCACGCAGTGCACCCCCCACCCTTCTGGGTCTCTCCTCTCCGTCCTCCATCTTGGGCATGACGTGCTGTGGTATGGAATAACCTCTTTGGTCAGTTTGGGTCAGGTGTCCTGTCTCTGCTTCCTCCCAGCTTCCCCTCCTCCCTGGCAGAGCATGAAACTCAGAAAGTCCTTGGCCAGACCAAAACATCACTAAGCAGTAACCGAAACACTGGTGTTATCAGCGCTGTTTCTAGGCCCAAAATCAAAAACACAGTGCTGCACCAGCTACCAAGAAGCAGAAAAAATGACTGCTGCTGCTGAACCCATGACATGAACCCATGACAGTATGTAATTAGCTTATTGAATTTCATATGCCCTCCTTTGCTCTGATTCACAGAACCTAGTACAATGCAACCGTGCTCAGTGCTTCATGGGACCTCATTTTTTGCTAATTCAGAGTCCAGTAGAACGAAAGAATTGGAAAAAGAGATTGCAGACAAACAGCTTTGTGTGTACTATTCTACCTATTTCATCACAAACCTGGATTTTAGGCTCTTAATACACAGACTCAATTAACTACATCAAGGAGCAACAACTGATTTTTCAGAACCATGGCTTTATCTTAGTACAGGTGCAACTTGTAGAAACATGTATTTTCTGCAGGTTTTTTCCTAAAAGTTACTTTTTATTACAAGTTTTTTCACAATTTATGTTTTTTTCTTTCAAAGCTACTATTTTGTTAATTTTTAGAAAGAGTTTACAATAACCATCCTCATGTACTATTTATACGTATTAGACATAATTCATCTTTTCACTGTCGATTATTACCAACTATATGTATAAATTGAAAACATTAATAAATTTAAGACAGTGATTTCTTATGATACATAGAATGTCACCTTCCTTAGAATCCCGTGTCAGGGAATTACGTATTACTGTTCAACATAGGCTTATGGAATGGATTTATAGGTATATAGAATCATAGAATCATAGAATAGTTAGGGTTGGAAAGGACCTCAAGGTCATCTAGTTCCAATATGTATAAGTTATCAGAAACTTGACAAGTCTTCATTTTGAATTATGGTCTTTCTTTTGTCTATGGATTTCTTACAATTTTGATAGCAACATTCCACTACCAGTAAACTCCTAATGCATATCTCAAGGAAATCTGTCAAAGGTTTTTACTAAGTTTTTCCAAAAATGCTGTGTCATTTGATTGGTCTTGATAAAATCTTTAGGAAGAATAATGCTGTGTGTGAGGCTGCAATTTGCTGCAAATAGCTGTTTGCATTGCATCAACCTATTCCCTGCTATCAAACTGTTCGCTGCTGCTACTGAATTAATTTCAAATTCTGGATCTAAAGTTAGCTGTATATATAAGTTCTGCTAAGGATAAAAGATGAGATGTGAAAAGTGATTCAAAAATGGGGTTTAGATTTTGTTACTTTTGCCAAATGCAGCAATACTGAAAAAGAATTGCATGTTGCTTGACAAATATTGAGGGTATTTAAAAGGTGCTTCCACTATATGCGAGATAGAAGACAAAAATACTTAGACTCAATGGATATTACTACAGGTATGGGGATGCTGGAGTTCCTACATGTTTCACTGTCTTGCCTTGTCTCACTGGGCTACTTGCTTATCTAATGCTTGCCACTGAATTGCAGTTTTCTCTCCAGGCCTTCTTTTGGAATTGTGTTCTGATTAGTGCATTACTTTATTCAGAATTATTTTTTTATTATTTGTCAAGATTTAAGGAATAAGAGAGTATGCATATTTAAAAACAAGTTGTTGTTATGATCAAAGTTACAAAAGATAAACCAAACTAGTATGATTAGCAGTAAAGATTGTCTCTGGAAAAGAGTGCTTTAGAGAGTTTTCATGGGTAAACTTCCCAGAAGAGAGGATGTCAGATCATGCTTCCTGCGGCTGGGAAGTTCTTCCCTGCAGGATCTGTGGCTACCCAAACCTCTTCCTCCCCTGCAATATGGGATATAGAAAGCACAGCTGAACTGTTGTATTGTGGTGGGTTTTTTTTTTAATGAATGCCCTTCAACATGCATTTATTTAACTATGGGCTGCATTTTGTTCTTGCATTTTGAATCCAATGAAAGTTCCAAAGAATAAAACATGGGCAGATTTCATAAAGAAACAACAAATAAAGGGCATAAAAATTTTGAAAAAAAAAAATCCGCATAGTAGTCATGCTTATTTGTAATCATCAGGCACAAATCCATTGTATAAATTTAATTCATTCAATTAAAAATTGTTTACAAAAATATTACGTGAACTCAGACTGCTTCTCTCATTCCTCATTCTTTGTTTATATCTCTAGTGATGAATTTGGGCAGTCTTCAAGGAGCGTTGCTTAACTAGGATGCTTAAGGCATCAGGAAGATATTCCACTTAACCTCAATTGGTTCTTCTCTTTTTTTGTTCTTGCTTGAGTGGTTATTATTATCACAGCTAAAGGGGGAAAAGAAACCAAAACCAAAATAATACAAAACATAATGACAAAGATAATGAATGCAATGAATGTTGCAAATGCTAAGCTTTCGTAGTTAAAAATGTTCTCTTATGACTATTCATTTGCAAGACAAGAATAGTGTAATGGAATAATGTATATACCATCCAATGTCATCCTCATTGTAATTTCAATCCCAGAATATTTGAGTATCATCAAAATGAAGAAAACTAGTGTTTCTTGTCTACAACTATAAACCAAAGGTACTTCACAGTGATGTCATGGGACAAAAGTTCTGCACAGACACATCCGTAAAGATGAAAAATTGTGGCAATCTCAAACTTTATTGCATCTTCTGAGAGTAGTCCCTCTTAAAATGTTCTCTACACTTCTGGCAATATGCAGATGCTAGAACATTTTCATTTTCTGCATATTTAACTTGAATGTTTGAAATTAAATGCATATACATGCTTTGCAAATAATGTAGTTGATTACACTATTCACAGGTATGCAGAAGAATAAATATTTTAAAATGTGTTTTGCTGATTATATTTTATTTTATTACTTTATTTTGTAATAATTTAATAAAATTAGCTTTTGGTTTTTCGTTACAGACACAACACTGTTTTTTCCATCCTTCACTGGAAATTCTTATTTGGAGCTACCTTCTCTGACATCTGTATCTGAGACCAGGACTGCATCTGGGCAGGAAACAAGCAATCTGACGACTCTGTACTTGGCAGTGAAAACAACTGCTCTTAATGGCACAATTCTTTACAGTGAGTACCAATGATACTTGAAGTTAAGTATCAGTTTTAGCTCCTTCAGGTCCTTATTAACTTTAGTGTACATCAGCTGGCATTTCCTATTCAGCTGCAAAATGAGTCATTAAACTGCAGTAGAAGCCTTTTGGTATTCTAATGCGTGATACATTATAAAATTTGAACCATAGTTCTTTGTGTTCCTCTGGAAAGTTCTTTAATTTATGACTCATTGAGCAAAATAAACTTACAAGTGAAAAAGATGCTTCCTGACAAGAAGGAACATAGTAAGCATATGACTCCAGTGATAAGTGTTACAGCTCTAAAATACAAATGTTGAGGAAGTTTTGAACAATTTATTATAGAAAAACATCTTCTCCATAGCAAGGTTGAGGCTCACTTTTGTTATGATTGTGATCTTGTTTCAATATATATTTTGATTTACGGAAGTATCTTAATTTCTGAATATTTGCCATATTTTTGATTTCACAATTCAGAGGTTCCTTTTCTGGTCCCTGGAAAGTATACTTGCAGAGTTAGATGTGTGTTTGGTAATACCACATAAGAATGTTCCTTCTTGCCTGCATGTTTCATTCCTCAGTATATGTCATGAACTTCTGTGACAGTATGCTTTCATTAGTCAGCAAGAGAAATAGGCTTCTCTGCCAGTTGAATATCTTATTACATATTTTTTACTGTAATTTCTATCTAAATGGAAAACTTGGAAAATTAAGTGATTTCTTTCCAAATCCAGGAAGAGCTAGAGAAATATGTTTGTGTAATCTATGCAGTATATTTACTCCACAAAGTCAAAATCATTAGGATTCTCTGTTCACAGCAGTTTTCTAAGGCTTTTCTACACACAGAAATCTTGATTTAATATAAATTATTTTAATTTATTTTTGTTATGGTTATATTAATAGGGACATAATATATGTGAATTCATCTGCATTATGTCAACATTCATAAGTCAGATTTAAGAGTAGTATAAGCTCCATGTCCATGATATTATTTAATTATGTTTTCTTTAGGTGTAAAACACTGTAGCCCAAATTGAACATTTACGTTTACTGCTTTTCAAAATGATATCTCAAATCCTATTATGTTATAGCTGGGCTGTTGCTGTCGCTAAGCTAAGCTGCTTGGCTGTAAAATTTGCTAAAAATCATGGATAGATGGCAGTTCCTTATCTTGAGGTGTTTTATACTTGTTTCAATTTGAAGAGAAGTTATTTGTCCTTCAAAAAGATTTCAAGAAGGGTCACTGGAAATACTTTGAATATATTTGCCTCATCACTGCAAAATAGTTGGTTTCCAGCAAGAGTTAAAGTAAAGCTCACTATCTACCCATAAGCCCTGAGTAAGCATGTCTGTTAAGAAGAAAAAAAAGAAAAAAAAATCCAAAATGGAAGCTCCTCTGCTACTCTGAGGAGGAAGTAGGGGTTTCTGAAAACTTGGATAAGGGTACTCTACTCCCACAAGCAGAGACAAATATGTTTCTATCACTACTTGTTGGAAAAGTAGCAAATTCATGAAGCCAGGGAGGGATGGTCGCTGGCTTTGAAACAGAAATTACAATGCTAGATGCTGTTTGTTTAGTTTACAACTTAACTATTTTACACGGAGAGAATTTGCCTATCTTTGCAAACATCGAATGTTCAAAATTTGTAACTGAAAATCAACTTCGAACTCTTTCACTATCTATGTTTTCCAGTAATTACAAACAAATATGTGGATGCCTTCTCTGTGCACTGTGGGAGAGCACCACAGTGGGCATAAATTACTGTTGCATTACACTCCTTAACTTCATTCTCTGTATCCCAATGAATCTCCTTCTACCATTGCTTTTATATATATATTTAAAAAAAACCCAAACCTCACAACCCAAAACTGATTTAACAAAAACACAGTTCCTTTATGCCTAATTCAGTTATATGCATTTAAATATTGTATCATTTAGTGGACATTTTGATGTTACTTTGTATTTAATTAGTGAAAAATAAACCCCACCAAATTAGATGGAAGGACTGCCGTCTATGGATAGAGTGAGAAGAGCTCTTCTCTGAAGAGCATCTCCCTTCTTGTCCCTTCATGAACCAAGACAGAGGGAAGAAGGGAGGGCCAGGATGAAATGGTAGGAATTCAATTCTAATCCTGACACTGAGCTGGGACAGTTCCAGGAATTTAGGGTAATTTTTCATGATTTCTAGCAGATGCTTTACTCACATTTCCTTCGTTGGCTCTGAGAAACCCATCATGCTTGCATCTCTAGTGCTTTATGAATGAGTACAGTATGCATATACAGATTACCCTGAATTTTGTAGTTTATTATTTTTGTATGCAGCAAACTCTTCTGTCAGATAAACAAACATAGTACCATTCATGAGTTCATATGCTCCCTCTGTTCTTCCTTCACCTGTTTTTTGTTCCTTGCTCTTCCATTTTCCCTTCTAACAACTTCTAAAGAGAAGCTGCTGTTGCCAGCTCTCCTCATTTTAATAGTAGCATAACTCCTGCTTCTGCTGCTGCTGTGCTACTCTCAAACAGCTGAGAAATGAACTGACAGCAGAAAGTCATCTTGAGGCTACTACACTCACTAGAAACAAGAACTACAGATTTGCAAAAAAGGTTTAATGTTCCCTACATTTTCATATTCTGTTAATATACAGATGTTAACAATAGCTTGTGATTAAGGCTGCAACAAGTTTCACACATTCAAAAAGCAAAATTTTTCTGTCTTTGTCAAAAATATTTTTAAAAGTAAGAAAATCACAGTGAACTGCATGTTTCGCATGTATTTTACTAGAAAATAATTACAGCCTTTTTTTTTTAATTATTCCACTTGCAGATCTATCTTTTTACAAGAACACCTGATTTTACCAGGTGGTCCTGAGGTTACCTTCTTTTCTCTAGCAGATAATTAGTAAACATTTCATTTCAGTGAGAAATCTCAGACAAGAAGCTTTTGCTGTACAAATGACTAGAATCAGAAAGAGTGCATAAGAATAATATTTAATTCAGAAACTTAAGGCAAAAATGTAAAAGCATTAAAACTTGTACCTATCTTTATGCAGTATATCACCCAGTGAGAATCAAAAACGTGATCTGTGCCGCCGCCTTATGTTCATATACATGCATCTTAAAAAAAAGTGAACACTTAGAAGTACCAATGCACTGTTTTCATAGCTTTTAGCAGTTGATGCAAATACCCATATAGAAATACAAATAAGAAAAATAAAATATGTATATACATGAAGCAAGCTTACTTATAGATTATCTAATAGGCAGAATAGAAGAATCAGTTACTGTGCTGGGCATATCACTTTACTGATTTGCACTATATTGTTGAAAAGCATTTTCCTGTTTAATACTTTAATTAAACAAGATTTTGTCAATTGTTGGTTAAGAACAAGAAATATTAAGGACTAAGTTTTTTTGTAGATGCTGGCAAAAATAGGTTGTTAAAAACATGGGGAAAGAGATAGGATATAAATTTATATCCTATTTATAGAAAATTGTTACATGTATCAGAGGCAAAAAGAGTAACCCAAGAAGAAATGGTTAGCATATCATTTTTAATAGATTATAAACCATCATCTGTTTCAATACAATGACAAATCAACTGTCCTTCTTAATAATCATGTTTTCCCTAATTATTTTCAGTATCTGCTTAATAAGTATAAAAATGGTAACAGTCAATGGACTAAAATTGTCTGGAATTTTTGTCTGGACCTTGTCTTTAATTTACTGGCAGACTGAAGAGATTTTTCTTTAAATGTCTGGAGAAAAAGTTTGAAAATATACACGGTTACTATGTTTTTGCCAATAAAGATTAGATATCATTTGAGAAATATTTCTTTGTTGAATAGAGTTTGCATTCTTACCATTTTTTATTTCATTCCTTCTTGATTTTACTTGTTTGCATGCTTTAATTTAATCAACATATCAAAGCAAATTGTGACATTTAGCCACAAAACAAAATAGATTCAAGTAGTCATAAAAAACTTGATACAGTTATAAAGCTTCACTTCATCATTGTCACTTTTAGCAGGGTTAGCATAATGCTGTTCACAATCCCTTCAAGGACAGATTGTTTAACTTCTAGTATATATGGTAGTCTATAACTTCTGACAATTGGATTTCAGGTGGCCCAGCCCATGTTTATAGCATTCCTCAAGGACACCATCTCCTTTTTCATAAGCAATGCTTTCCGAAGCTCCGTTCCCCAGTGCTACTTCCTCTCCTAAAACCGAGAACGGTCATTTCAGGCAATGCAGTCATAGTCTATTTGTCTGTTATTTCAGCTAGCATTCTCAAGCAGAGCATTTCACAGTATCCTTCCTCTGTGTCAAAATGTTTTTGCATAATAAAGCTTCATGCCATAGCTTAATAGGAGTTTAAATCTGTCTTTTCTAGATAGACAACCGTTTGATCGCAGTGGCCACTTGCTTGCCATCATACAAATATAGCCTTCCAGCTTGCCATTTCCTGTGAAAGGATGATTGCTGAGACCTAGTTTCTTTGACCTGATCTCCTGACATAATCTCTACTAAGGTCAAGATAACTTACCCTAATATCCATCAAGATTTTTTTTACTCAGATGATTCACGATCTGTGTCTGTTCCTGGAATATGTCTCTTGTGCTTAAGACTAGGGCTTTTCCTAAGGAAGCAATTTCCCACCATATATGCTAGGTAGCATATGCTCCTTTACATTGCCAGATCAAATTTTTTCACAGGGGCACTCTGCCTTTTCGTGCTCACTGTAGAATGATTTGAAGGACTTTCCTTTCCAGGGGTCTCATGCCACCCAGCAGATAATGCGAAGAATGATATTAGTCTCCAGCAAGTGTAATTTATAAGCACTCCCCAGGCTGAAGTTCAGCCAGTAGCACTGAGGTTTCAAAGGGTAATGCTGCCTTTGGGGGAACTGTCCCACATTTTTTACTTTACTAATAATGATAATAATAATGAGGACCTACGTCCAAGTTTTTACTAATGGGCCATATGAATGGACAGACAGATTCACTGGGAGAAGTGATCTATTCATCTGTTAAACTTGCTTCTTCATGGCATGTTGTCAGTATATACATTCACAATCTTCCCCACTTCATTCTCTCTGAATTCAATGTAGCTTACAGATTTGCTTATTGACAGAAATTAGAAATGCATGGAACAGCATGTGCAGGAAGGGGAGAAGAAGATAAGAAAATGAATGATGCAGTATGTGCACATATCACTTATGCTGGGGTTCAAAGGCAGTGGCTTTTTTAACAGTGCAATATATTTTGAAAGAGAATTAACAGATTATTTTAGAAGGAAAACATAAAAGCCAAAAGCATAAAATCCAGTCAAATTAAAGTATCTTTGGAGTTCATTAGGTACTCAGAATACAAAATATGGCCAAGCATAAAAGACTTTCAGGGGGTCATTAGGATTTGTAACAGACTGAAGAAATACTGTGTTGACTACAAAGCTGCTCTAGAGGACAGAATTTACTTTGTGAAATGTTTTTCCTATGAATTATGCAAAACCAAATGATCAGGAAATTGCTAGCACCTGTTGCCCCCCTCTATCTGCTATTACCTTTTTCTTTCTGTTTTCTCCTCCAAATGAAAATTGATCATTTTCTCTTAACAAATCAGTAGGTTTTCCACCAGGTAGCTGTTCCAAGTACACCCACATTCTTTCTACCTTTCTGAATAAAAATGTTAAGGGATATTTTAAGCTGTGTTCTCCAGCAGCTCCAGGTCTGAAAATCTCTCCTACCCAGCCACTGGAACCCAGCCCAAAGACCTGATCTCCATCCCAGGCTGATTGGCATGGCTGCTGCTTGCCCATTTGCTGTTTAAACCACACAAAGTTCATCATGTATGCCAGAGGCACACAGGCATGTGTACACATGCAGACACACAGAGAACATGACACAGCTGACTACACAGGCTGCCACAGGCAAGGCACTGACTTCAACAGCATTTGTCTACAGGACTCACAAAACATTGCTATAGAAAGCCAAATTCTCTTTTCTCTGACTGGTAGAGATAGAAGTTCACTAGTGAAGGCACACACATGGCACTTGCTAGATTTAAAAGTACAGGTGCATTCACGGGTTGCTCCTTCCCAGTTTCCTGTTTGCATAGCTCCACAAACACAATCCTCCTCAGTATCCTGGACCCTCACATTGGCACCCTTCTCAATTGCAAAGTCTCAGTTAACACTCTTTGAAGTGACGTCTGAAGTTTCACGATAGTCCGTCCATTACTGCGACTGGTAAGATTGATTACTGTTACTGTTCGTTGCTTCTGTTACTGTTTTCTGTGGCTGTTTGTCACATCTGTGTTTTGCTTTTTTGCCTTCCTTTTTTCTTATCATCACATTTTGGCAGGGTCCTGAATCATATAATCTTACTAAAACAAGCATTCCCACACACTGCATGCCCATACCACTAAGCGTAAACCACCAGGTTTGGTTCTTGTTACTATCTCTATTTGTTGGTTGGGTTTGTGCCTCTGTGTGTTTTGGTTTCGCCCTTTTTCCTTATCATCCTCTTTGATAAAGTTGTTGATCAGATAATCTTAAGGAAGCAAATGTTCTCCCCTACCACAAACCTTCATAAAGAATTTATTTGCATATTGTATATGTTGTGTTTTTTCTCAACTGAACTACAGATAAGCTGGAGAATTGGATGCAGGTAGGATTCTGCAAGTTAAAAAGAACATAGTAACCTTCTGCTCAAATACTGCTGAAAAAATATAAGCAGTAAATTCAATTTCATGACCTAGCCATTATGTCTTTTTTGCTTCAGTTAAACATAGTAAAATATAGCTCAAAGAAGAGATTAATATTTTAACAGTTTGCCTTAATGGGGAATAAAAATCCTAAACAGGAACTGTGTCTTAGCTTCTATGAGAAGTAAGTACAGTCAAATTCAAAGGGCAAATTCATAAAACATTACCCATTCAAAATAAT
Source organism: Ara ararauna (assembly GCA_028858755.1). Lineage (NCBI taxonomy): Eukaryota > Metazoa > Chordata > Aves > Psittaciformes > Psittacidae > Ara > Ara ararauna. The sequence continues at coordinate 42,305,879 of CM054379.1, read as the reverse complement.
TTGCCATTGTAGGTGTTACCAATGTGCCACCCATCATTTAAATAGAAATATTTTGCTGTCATCTTTACAACATACTATTCAGTGGAAGTGAACAAAGACTGGAAAATTTTTTTTTAGTATATTTTTATCCTTAGTTTGAGCTGTGCAAGTAACAGTATGTCTGAATTTTTGCGGATAGCAATTTATCAAGTCTGACATATGTCATTAATTGGGAAAGGTGAGTTTTTTATGATCTTTACAGAGATTATAAGAATAGGGAGGTGTTCTCTTATAATCTTTGTTTTCTATTATATGGTTGAAAAGCTGAATGAAATAGTAAATTGTGGTATAGTATTTTTGTGATTTGTTTGGTGTTTTCTGTCTCACCTTTTGGCACCGTAATAATACTCCTGAATACAGAGAAAAGTTCACCTTCAATTAATGTAAAGATCTATATGAGGTTTATGCAATTACACTGGTCTAAAATTAAGTTCCGCCTTTTGGTTATTTTCTTTTATTTTGTCATGTTATCAGCTGTTGATACAGAGTTTGCTTTTATTCTTACAGTCACTCAAGCAGAGTCCTTTATATTGACAGAAGACTCCTCAATTATGACACATAATTGTCATAATTATAATAAACAAGACACAGGCGTTATGACTGGTGATGACATTCCAGCAGTGTGGAATAGTTTTGGAAGGTCCTACACTTTCAGAAGTGTGACTGTCTCAATTTTTGTTTTCAAAGCTAGTGAAAGGAATTTTGGAGAACAGTTTCTTCACTTGTATCTTGTGGAAGGAAGACCAACAGTTCGATTCAGCTGTGGAAACTCTCAGAACATTCTGACTGTATCTGTCAATCAATCTATTAGCAAAGGTACACTCATCCCTATCACCATAAGGTAAGACCTTACCACTGTGTTGCACTGAAGAGTTTTAGTCATATATATAGAGAGAGAGCAATAAAGTCTGACTTCACCTTTTTTTTTTTTTGACAATAAAAAGACAAGTCATACGGGAAAGCAAAATTGTATGCATATTTGGAAAACTTTTTCATAAGGTAGTGTTCTTGATTGAAAATACATTTTATTTCACACAGATTAGTTCAGTCCTTTGTAGAACTTAGTAATCATTCAAACTTCAAACACTTTTACAGATACAGATAAAGTCAGTTTGAGAAGTGAAACAATTTAGACATAACATTAGAGGTAGCTCATAATTTGAGCCACCAAATTGGTATCAAATTGGTAGCTCATAATTTCTGCTTATTAATTTTTGCATTGAATAAATTAGACTTGTCATCAGAATTCTGGTGACACATATAGGACTAATTTATTTTTTAAGATGAAAAATAAATAGTGAGCATGCTGACAACATCTCACAATGTAGGCTGGACTTGATGATCTTAAAAGTCTTTTCCAACCTAAACAATTCTATGATTTTATAAGCTGTCATAGCTACGTATGCAACTGTCCTGTCAGCATTATACAGTGGTGGCTGACCAGTACTGTTATTTTTAACCCAGTACACAAAAAGCTCACAGAATTGTTTATTTATAATTTTGGAAAAGATATTGGTATCATGCCTTGCTAAAGGATTAACTCCTGCTTTTACTCATGGAATTTCATATCTGCTAGTTTGGAAAAAGGTATGAATAAGATATTATAGATGTTGTGTTGTATTAGTAAAGTATTTAATGTTGATCTTAAAAATGGTTTAGCAATAATTTGACACTCATATAAATTTTAAATTTATTATAATTAATATATTATTTTATTTATTAAATAGTTAAAATATCTGAGCTAATTGGTGCACCTGAACTGTATGCTTTTGTGATGTGAGGGAACTCGTTGCACAAGTTATTAAATTAAAGGTAGCTTTAGATAGGACCAATTTTGCTGTTAGAGGAGACTGCAAAACTTACTCTGAAACATGCACATCAGAGTTCTCAAAATTACTTTTAACTACAAAAAAGGAAAGGAAAAGCATATAAAAAGAGTTTTGTATTTGCCTTCTGAGCTCTCAGTATATTGAGTAGACTGATATGGGGAGAAAGGACTGTTTAGTCTTTTTTTGGCTAGATATTCTGCTCACCCCATAAGCTTTATCGTAATCTTTTATAAACAAAGTTATTAGAATGTAAATATAAAGCCTCTTCAACATATGGAAGAATGAAAGGAACTACCAATTAAGAAATTGTTTAATTTCCATCTTATATTTCTTCTCAGCCACAGGTCTCTATATTACTCTTCTGCTACATCTCAAACAGTTTTTTTCCTTTCATTCTATATTTAGCATTAATCCCTAATATTAATGAAGCAAAGTCACATAGCATATAATTAAATCTAATTACATGTTAGCTGAAAGTATATTCATCTATTTTAGGGGTTTTGCACAAATTGTAAATGTATTTAAAATTTATAAAGAGAATTCTATCTCTTGCTATCCCTAAAAGACAGCAGACAAAGATTTTTTTTTTTCTCTTTGGAGATACTTGTTCGAAGTATAAAGCTCAATATTAACAAAAAATTCTGAGGGTTTTTTTAATCTCAAAGACTACTCTTGTGTGAAACATTGGTCAGCTAACTGCACTGTATTAGCTGTGGTAGCACTGTCTCTGCTTTGTAAGATTGAGACATTAAAATGCTATACAGATTTCAAAATCTAATAATAAGCAACAAATGCAGCTAAGTAGCATTGAAAAGATTGATTCTAGTTATAACATTCATGTTTACAAAAAAAAAATTTCCCGTGTTTTCCAGCTTAAAATTGACACCTGGGTGTTTATGTTTTCATTCTCCATAGTGTTACATAAAAAAGTAATGTCAGTTCAATTTACACTTTACCTTTGTTTACTGGAATTTATGCTGTTATCTTTAAAAGTGGCATATTAAATAGCTTGCAAGGTGTGATTGTAGACTGTGACTGGTGGGGATTTGCATGCATCTGAGTTTACGGGCTTGGCCTTCAAAATGACTAGTGATTATTCTTGTGAGTCCTTCTAAAATGTAGAGAGAGCAGTATATCCTTCACCAAGCAGCAATAAAGTTGTAATCCTTCAGCAATCATCCTTAACCTTTGCCAAAGAAAAAAGCAAACTTGACAAGGCATTTCTGCCCACCCCCCCCACCCCCCCCCCCCCCAGGATCTTGTATCATAAGCTATAAAATACAAATCCAAAATAGAACTGTTGATTTGTGTTCTCTTAGTGACTGCTGAAGATAGACAACTATATTTGCATGTTTTACCTGCAAAAATAATGAGGTGGTTTGATTTTTTTTTTCCCACTGTAATACAGGAAAAGACACAGACTAGAATAAATAACTTTTTTGGTTTCTATTTGCAAACACTCTCACTGGGAGACAATATTTCTGTTAAACTTGACTTTTAATAAGTATATAAGGTTTCATTTGCAGATATTACAGTTCTGGGTGGAACTATGGCTCCAGTGGATAAAGAGTGTAATTAACACAACCAATAATGCCTATAGAACAGATTATCATCTTCTCAAACTTTTTATTTCTACATCCACCATGTGCAGGAAACTAAGATATACTCATAGTTTGCAACTACTACTTTCTCTTTCCTATGTGGTTATTTTTCTTAGATATGGCTGTTTCTTTCAAATATGATGATGATTTAAAGTGTTTTAAATGCTCAGTCATTGCTTTTACAATCCTTGTGAAATGACAGCTTGATAGGAAAAAGCTATAAAACTCTGATTGCTTGTTTTTTTTTGCCTTGCCTGTAGAAACTAGAGACTGGTTTCAATGCAGTTTTATTCACTGTTTCCATTTCTGTTTATTTTAGAATTATTCGATTTCTGGTTTTTAAAATGTGCATTTGTTTAGGTTTCACTTTTTGTGATTACATAATAGAGATTGTATTGAACTTTTCAGTTAAAGCTTTAAGCATGTATGTCAGAGGTAGTTTAGATTGTCTTTATGGATTTGTTCCTTAAAGTTATTCTAAGCATATTAGTTCAAACACATTTCATTCTATGTGTGGATTCTGAAATATATTTCCTCATGCAAAACTTGCTGTATGTTATCTGTGGTTAAAATGATGTCACTGTCACTGGGGCCAGATGGTGTTTCTTCAATTCAGTGGTTAAAGGAAAGTAATTTTAACAAGCAAGAAATTGAAATGATCAAGTCACCATTTTTTTGATTCTTCAAGATAGTGGGGTGGATTTTACTTTTTAAAGTAGGAATATTTATATCATTTTTTAAACAACTTACACTTTTCTTCTCTAAATTGTATTTTTTAAATCATAGTTCCTTAAAAAATTTAGATTGTTCTAGACAGTAATGGAGGATACGAGATTCTTTTCTGTTTGGAAGATTCTAGGCAACCATTAATTAAAATCTTGCCTACGTATTATAATGTCACTTTTTTCCATTTTATTTACTTGCAGAATTGTCAGAATTTTGCTGTAGAATTTAATGAACATAGTACCCATCCCCACAGAGCTTTATCAATGCATTCTGTACATTAATATTTCATGTAACTTCCAAGTGAACATATCAAACGTAGTTGTTTCCAGTTCCCTGTCACACTTTATTTAGTAGTATGGATGTAAGAATTTACTCATGTTTGAAAACAGCACCTTCAGCCATCCATAAAAGACTTTATTTGTTAAATAAAGTATTCAGTTAATGTTGTTTGCCTGTTTCTAGCCTAGGCCATGCAGTGGTACAGAGTTGCTGAAGCTTATTATTTGGTCTTCATGCTTGAAAAGTAGATGGCATGTTCTAAACTGTGAAAGTTGATAGCAGGCAGAACAGAAGCCACCAGTGTGCCCAGGTGGCCAAAAAGGCCAAAAGCATCCTGGCTTGTATCAGAAAGGGTGGCCAGTAGGATGCATACAACTGGCCCTGGTCCATTGATCCAGCCTGTCCAGTTCCCTCTGCAGAGCCTGCCTACCCTCCAGCAAATCAGCACTTCACCCAAGTCTGGTGTCATCTGCAAAATTAGTGAGGATGCACTTGATCCCTTTTTCAAGATAATTGATAAAGATACTAGAACGGGTCCAAGTACTCAGCCCGGGGGAATGCCACTTGTGACCAGTTGCTAACTGGATTTAACTCCATTCACCACTGTTCTTTGGGTTCAGCCATTTATCCATTTTTTTTAGCCAGCATTGAGTATTCCTTCCCAAGCCATTAGCAGCCAGTTTCTCCAGGAGAATGCTGTAGGAAACTGTGTCAACTGCTTTACTATGGTCAAGGTAAACAACATCCAGAGCCTTTCCCTCTTCCACTGGCAGTATTTTTATAAATGTTTGCAAACTACAGTCTTATTAGCTCCATACAGTACATACAGACTTAAGAATTCTCTTCTTTCGCATTGTTTTCTTTCTACAGTGATCCTCAACGCAGATAATTCACTAAGCTTTTTTTATGGCAGCTACGTTAAGAGGAAGGCAGAAGTGTCATGTGCTTTGGCCATGTCTTTTTTTTTATTTTTTTTCTTGAACAATGTGATTTTTGAGATTTATTACTTAATTTTTGCAATTTTTAGCTGGGTAAATCTCTTCTGAAATTTAATTTCTATCAACTAATTTTAGATGATTTATTCCAAAAGGGCTCACTGCACAAAAGTTCATAGTGTATGGAGTCATGTGTCATTCAGCTTTTCTCTCAGATAAAAGAGCTATATCACTATGGAAGTGATTGATATGTGCTGTGTTTTCTTATTTAGAATCATAGAATCGTAGAATCATAGAATAGATAGGGTTGGAAAGGACCTTAAGGTCATCTAGTTCCAAACTCCCTGCCATGGGCAGGGACACCTCACACAAAACCATGTCACCCAAGGCTATTTGCGTGCAGCCATCCAGCCAGGACTTTATCCACTGGGTGGTCCACCTGTCAAATTGATGTCTCTCCAACTTAGAGACAAGGGTGTCATGTGAGACAGTGTCAAACACTTTGCACAAGTACAGGTAGATAACATCAACTGCTCTACCCCTGTCCATCAGTTCTGTAGCCCCAGCATAGAAGGCCACCAAATTGGTCAGACAGGATTTCCCCTTAGTGAAGCCATGCTGGCTGTCACCAACCACCTTGTTGTTTTTCATGTGTCATAGCATGCCTTCCGGCAGAACCTGCTCCAACATTTTGCCAGGCGCAGAGGTGAGACTGACTGGTCTGTAATTCCCTGGGTCATCCATTTTCCCCTTCTTGAAAATAAGGGTTGTATTTCCCTTTTTCCATCATCAGGAACTTCACCTGACTGCCATGATTTTTCAAATATGATGGACAGTGGTTTAGCAACTTCATTTGCCAGCTGTTAATTTGTTAATTTGCAAGTTAGCAAGCTTTATTTAATGTCATTCGAGTACCTGCAAGGATGTCTAGTTGTCGTGGTTTAAGCCGTAAATCACGCAGTCTCTCTCTCACTCACTCCCCTCTCTTTCTTCCCACCGCTCCCAGGTGGACGGGAGGAGAATCAAAAGAATACAACTCCCACAGGTTGAGATAAGAACAGTTTAGTAACTAAGGTATAACACAAACCACTGCTGCTACCACCAATAATAATAATGACGAGGCAAATACAAGGAAAGAATACAATAGCTCACCCCTTCTAATACAAAGCCCAACCACTCACTTCCCCCTCCTTCTTCCCCCCCACTCCGAGGGGGGGAGGGAATTGGGAGAAGAATCAAAAGAATGCAACTCCCACAGGTTGAGATAAGAACAGTTTAGTAACTAAGGTATAACACAAACCACTGCTGCTACCACCAATAATAATAATGACGAGGCAAATACAAGGAAAGAATACAATAGCTCACCCCTTCTAATACAAAGCCCAACCACTCACTTCCCCCTCCTTCTTCCCCCCCACTCCGAGGGGGGGGGGGGGAAATTGGGAGAAGAATCAAAAGAATGCAACTCCCACAGGCTGAGATAAGAACAGTCCAGTAACTAAGGTATAACACAAACCACCGCTGCCACCACCACCAACAAAAATGACCAGGGAAATACAAGGAAAGAGGATACAATTGCTCACCACTCGATGACTGAGCTGTGAACTGGACTCTTCCGGGTTCCTGCCCCCAGTTTTACATCCTGGGCACGACATGCTGTGGCATGGAATAGCTCTTTGGTCAGTTTGGGTCAGGTGTCCTGTCTCTGCCTCCTCCTGGCACCCCCCCTCCCTGGCGGAGCATGAGACTCAGAAAGCCCTTGGTCAGGCCAAAACATTCCAAGCCATAACTATAAACATCAGTGTAATCAGCACTGTTCCCAGACCAAAAATTGAAAACACAGCACTGCACCAGCTACTACGAAGGAGAAAAATGGCTGCTGCTGCTGAACCCATGACACTAGTCCAGGAGCTAAAACAACTGATGAAAAAAAATATTAAAGAATGTTTAATTACTTGTGTAATTAGGTGTGAGTTTTCTTCAGTCTCTTTCAAATCCGTACATACCTATGTAAATTTTAAAATGTGAACCATAGCAACAGTTCTGTAATACTGAGTAGCACAGCACAGCACTATGAGCTGCCTCTCCTGAAGTGACAGGCATCGACAGATCTTTTCACAGTTGTGAATAGCACCCTCCATCATACTGATGTCTACTCTGAGTAACACGGAATACAGTGACCTACCTGAAACCACAGAGAAATATAAGCAAAGTATGTTTATGATATTTCAAAGATAAAAATTTTGAAAAAAAAATGAGCTGTTGACTACTTATGCTATTCAAGAAATATTCTAATGACTTGTATTCACTCCATCTAACCTTATCTTCTCTCAAGTTAGGTATCTAGTCTTAAGGAGTTATTGCATATAAATATGTGGATTAATGGGAAAAAAATAAAAATTCATACAGTACGCAGATTATTATCGCTCACTGGAACTTTTTGCCATTCTGCTGAAATTTCGCAGCTTGTCTTTAGTTTGTCTACCTCCACTGAAAAATAGAGGTCAGTGTTAAATGACAAACATTCTGAAAATGTAAAAGAATAGCTTTGCAAAACAAAAGTTGTTACTTTCTCACAATCTTTTCCCCACTGATAAAGCCTTCTTTCTGTTGAAATTGCTGAAACTTCAAATATTTGAAAAGTCAAGATTCTGATGTTGTGAGCCTTAATGGTAAAAGGAATATATTTTTTAAATTTCTTCAGTACCATGAGAAGCAATAGTGCTAACAGTGACAAAGTTATTTGAATTTTAAACAATTTTCTTTTTCTTAAGTCCTGTTGGTGTGGTGCACCTTTCAACCTCCTAATGAAAATGGAATTTGAAAAATTAGATTTTGTTTGTGATTCCATGTTATCAAATTTTATGTCACATCTGACATCCTGTAAAATCCAATTCTGTCTGGGGTCAAATGCAGACTTTTAACTCAAAAAGATAACTCTGAGCTTGAGCTTGAAATTGATGTAGTAAATTCTTGTCAGCCCTTCAGTATCCTGAAAAAAGAGAGGGCACAATTTAACCTCTATTCCTCAAAGTATCATCCACTAGAATTTAAACTTTTTTACTTGACAGAGTAAGAGCTGCTACAGATGATTGCATTCATGGAAAAAGGAAAGGACAGCTGTTATTTTTACCTATATTATTATCTGTTTTAAGAATCATAGAATAATAAAATCTATGTTTCGATATTCTTATCTGTTTTAAGAAATTTATATACTTCATATGTATTCCCAAGGCTGTTGGGGGTACTTATAGTTATAAGCAGTTCAACTTAGCATAATTAAGCAAAATCAGGTAACATACAAAAATTACAGTAACTTTCACAGTAGTTTATTTTGCATTGATTTACCTTTCTAGGATGAGCTAACTCATCCTAAAAGAAGAGATGACTGGAAAATCCTGTCTCATTTAAAGACTTCTGTATAACAACATACCATTTGAAAATAATCACAAGAAATTAATTCTACCAATGTGTGGTTTTTTTGCACATGTACAGCATCCTAGGAATAGATCTATTAGTAGCATACACATATGTACATATATGTGAAGAAAGACTGTTTTGAGTTCCTTTCTTCAAGCCTGTGACAGCTGGCATCTTCAATAAAGCTGTTCCATTTCCTAGACATTTGTGTTGAAAATAGAGAAATATTTTTGCTTCTCATTTTGTGATGTTATTTTGTTTGTCTGCAGGCATAACTGTCTCATAACTATGTAAAATAAATACTTATTATCCATAAAGACTTGAAGAGTTAACTTTTCACTAATCTACAAGACATACATGTTAATGTTTTATGATGATGAGCAAAAAAAGAAATATTCTGATGATTTCTGTCTTTTTAGGCTTTATATTTTGTATACTAACTGTCCCAGTGAGAGTGCCTGTATAGCCTGGTGGTAAAGTGGAAGTTTTTTGTATCTTTTCAGTGGTTAAGTTTAATTCCTGGTTGTCATGGGTTCAGCAGTAGCAGTCATTTTTCTCCTCCTTGGTAGCTGGTGTAGCGCTGTGTTTTTTGATTTTGGGTCTGGGGACAGCACTGATAACACCAGTGTTTCGGTTACTGCTTAGTGATGTTTTGGTCTGGCCAAGGACTTTCTGAGTTTCATGCTCTGCCAGGGAGGAGGGGGAGCCGGGAGGAGGCAGAGACAGGACACCTGACCCAAACTGACCAAGGAGCTATTCCATGCCACAGCACGTCATGCCCAGGATGTAAAACTGGGGGGGGCAGGAACCCGGAAGAGTTCAGTTCACAGCTCGGTCATCGAGTGGTGAGCAATTGTATCCTCTTTCCTTGTATTTCCCTGATCATTTTGTGGGTGGTGGTGGCAGTGGTGGTTTGTGTTATACCTTGGCTGCTGAACTGTTCTTGTCTCGGCTAGTGGGAGTTGCATTCTTTTGATTCTTCTCCCAATTTCCCCCCCCCCCCCCCCTTGGAGTGGGGGGGAAGAAGAAGGGGAAGTGAGTAGTCGGGCTTTGTATTAGAAGGGGTGAGCTATTGTATCCTTCCCTTGTATTTGCCTTGTCATTATTGTTATTGGTGGTAGCAGTAGTGATTTGTGTTATACTTTAGTTACTAAACTGTTCTTATCTCAACCTGTGGGAGTTGCATTCTTTTCTATTCTCCTTCCCATCCCTCCGGGAGTGGGGGGCAAGAAAGAGGGGGGAGTAATTGAGAGAGAGTCTGCGTGGTTAGAGAGGCTTAAACCACGACAGTTCTTTTTGGCGCCCAACGTGGGGCTCGAAGGGTTGAGATAACGACAGGATTAATAGCCACTCGTCACAATGCTGATTTATTGGCTCTTAAAGTTGTTGCTTTTGGTTCTCTTGCGTTCATGGTTTCAGCCTGTTGTACCTTACTTACAGCCGGTATTTGTTATCTTAGCATGTTTCAAATATGGGTTTTGGTTTAAGGTTCTTGTTTCATTGTACTTTATTGGAATGGCTTGTGATACGGGCGGGCTCGAGAAGCCGTGGGGGACGAATGTGTACCTGGCAGTTCGGCTGCTCTTCACCGTCCTGGCGAGGCTGTGGAGAGCCGAGGGGGGGCTGCCTCGGGAGCCGCCGGCTGCCGAAACGGCCCGGGGGAGCGGACCCGGGGAGCAGGAGCCGAGCCCCCCCACCGAGCCCAGCCTGACGGCTGCCGAGCAGAGGAAGGAGGTAGCAGAAGGGGTGAGCCCCCCGACTGAGCCCAGCCCGGCGGCTGCCGAGCCGCGGGAGGGGGAGGCTACCGAGCGGCAGGAGGAGACGGCAGAGAAGCCGGGCCCCGAGGCTGAACAGAGTCCCGTGGCCGAGCCCAGCCTCGTGGCGGCCGAGAGCATTCCCCGGCAGCTGCCCGCGGAGCCGCAGGAGAACGCAGGAGACCCCGCAGCACTTCCCAGCAAGGCAGAGGAGGAAGCTCTGGACTCAGACAAAGAGCAGCTGGTGGTGAGAGAGCCGGCAAGCGCAGCATCTACACCAGCCCCAGTGACAAGCACAGCAGCCTCATTTGAGAGCTCTGAAGGGTTTGAATGGCCTTTGGGTACCCTTGAGACCTGCCTGCTGATTGTGATGGGGATCAGCATGGTGGCATGCATACACAGTGTGTTTTACCCACAACCATTTTGTCTGGTCCTGAAAGTTAAGCAGAGTGGAGTGTGGGCATTGTCTGGGGTTAGTCTGCAACCTAGGATGACTAAGAGATTTTCCCTGCAGCTGGACAGTCATGAGTGGCAGGGTGTGTGGGACTGTATGGGCGAGTATCTAGTCCACTGGGCCCCTCCAGTGCTTTGGAAGCGTCGCAGATGGAAGGCAGCTGTATGGAGTCCCCAGCGACAAGCTGCAGGAACTGCTGGAGGGGTGGATGAATTATTTTGAGCCTGATGGGCCCATGACACCTCAGGCCATCAGGGCAGAGATACAACATACAGATGGACTTATGATCGAGGGGTGGACTTAGCAATGGACACTGTGGCCCAGGTTATTGACGAGTGCGAACACTGCACACAGCCTCTGCTACTCTGAAAGGCTGTTACAAAACATGGAGCTTGACATCATGGACTGGGTGGACTCAGCAGCTTTGTAGGGATTGGTTTATGCACTAAGGGATGATCTCTCTCCCTTTCTCTGTGTATGTGGATGTATACGTATACATGTGATGGTATATTGACAATGTGGAATCTGAGCATAACGTGAATGGTATGGAATAAGGGGTGGATAATGTCATGGGTTCAGCAGTAGCAGTCATTTTTCTCCTCCTTGGTAGCTGGTGTAGCGCTGTGTTTTTTGATTTTGGGCCTGGGGACAGCACTGATAACACCAGTGTTTCGGTTACTGCTTAGTGATGTTTTGGTCTGGCCAAGGACTTTCTGAGTTTCATGCTCTGCCAGGGAGGAGGGGGAGCCGGGAGGAGGCAGAGACAGGACACCTGACCCAAACTGACCAAGGAGCTATTCCATGCCACAGCACGTCATGCCCAGGATGTAAAACTGGGGGGGGCAGGAACCCAGAAGAGTTCAATTCACAGCTCGGTCATCGAGTGGTGAGCAATTGTATCCTCTTTCCTTGTATTTCCCTGATCATTTTGTGGGTGGTGGTGGCAGTGGTGGTTTGTGTTATACCTTGGTTGCTGGACTGTTCTTGTCTCAACCTGTGGGAGTTGCATTCTTTTGATTCTTCTCCCAATTCCCTCCCCCCCTTGGAGTGGGGGGGAAGAAGGAGGGGAAGTGAGTAGTCGGGCTTTGTATTAGAAGGGGTGAGCTATTGTATCCTTCCCTTGTATTTGCCTTGTCATTATTATTATTGGTGGTAGCAGTACTGATTTGTGTTATACTTTAGTTACTAAACTGTTCTTATCTCAACCTGTGGGAGTTGCATTCTTTTCTATTCTCCTTCCCATCCCTCCGGGAGTGGGGGGCAAGAAAGAGGGGGGAGTAATTGAGAGAAAGTCTGCGTGGTTAGAGAGGCTTAAACCACGACACTGGTCAATAATTTTGTTGCATTTTTCCCAGTCTTCATCTCTAAATAGAGTACCATACTTGAAAATAATAATGATGATATTCTCAGGTTTGACTAATATTTTTTGTTATGCCTATTTTCCCGAAGACAAGTTAAACATTTCAGTAATACCCTTCAAACCATGAATTGCATTGCTGTCAATAATCGATTTTAAAGAAATACCAAGTGGCTCAAGATAGCATATTTTCTCTGTATTTTTCCTACTAGGATTGAAACTATGATAGGAATAGGACTAAGGAGGAGTGCTTACAAACTTTGTCAGATCGATATTCACTTGTTTAAACAGGATCAGCTGTTTAACGACCATAGTAGTCTCTAAGGTTCGGTATCTCTTTGTTGTGCATATTTAAACTATGTTGTTAATTAGATATGTGAAGAGATTGTTAGGTTTTCATGCTATAACCTTCACAAAGCATGACTAAAGTATTGTATGATTCAGGACATTCTAACACCTTCCTCTTTAGCAGCCCCTTTTATCAAAATTGAGATGATTAATAGCTAGTATAATTTTCAGAAGCAAGAATAACCAGAAAATCTTATTTTCCAAAGAAAGCTCAAAGATTAGTAATCACATAAAAGAAACCATTTCAATGCACTGTTGATAATTGCAATAATTATTTATTAATTTCTTAGTGACTGATGTTGTTAATAGCAATTGTTAGTTTATGTGATTTTACTAAAGCTCTATGTCACAATTTACTGGGTCTTCTAAAGACATTGATCTGCATATTCACCAGAATTGAGGTATGCATTATAAAATATTATAAATGCACATTTCATTACCTTTTATCCTTAGGTTTGATTTTGTGTTATAATTATAAAAATTATAATAACTTTTGAAGAATCTCTGTGTTTCTGCAAGGAAAATAGCAAGATTAAAGTTCTAATAGTCTTTATAACACAATTCCCATTTTCTGTATACATCTTCTTTGAAAATTATATGATTTGCCTTTTAGCAATGATACAGCTAAAGCATTTGTAAGTGTTCTTTTTATTATATCATGGAAATTCTAAACTGTTTTTATCCTAAATTTCCAGAATTTTGTTAAACTCTTTAGAACATTCGCTTCATGTATTCATGTATTAAAGCAGACACTGCTTTAATGGTGAACCTTTCAAACACACCGTAGTACTTTTATTTCCCCTGTGTCACATAAAGCATTGTATTCCACGTAGTGTTGATGAGATTGCGTACTCACTGCAGTTTCTCTATACGCACAGCTTTTGCTCCATGATCTCGTAGTATTCACTTTTTTTGTCTTCTTGTAGCTAGATGAGTCTGTTTGAAACAGATTGCAAAGATTTCAAAATACTTGGCTGTTCCAGATATTCCAGAGAAGAAGCAGAATGCAGAGCCTTTCTGATCTGCTTGGAAGGAAGAACAGTTCCTTCACATACATGTTAATTCATGTTAGTTTGGCACAGCATGTGGAACTATAGCAATATAGTATGTTGCCAAATAGCCATGTCTTCTTCACAAGAGGTGAGATGATAGTAGATATTTACACTGTTGTATTTGTGAGTTCTGAAGTGCTAAACAAACAAACAAAACCCTATGAAGACAAAGAAATTTTTAAAATTCTCTTCCTCAAGCCTGTTGTTGCATAAGTGGAAGATCAATACAGAAATAAAATTGGTTCAGTGTGCTTCTAATGGTTTGCAATTCTGTATGGGTTTGTTTTAGCTGAAAGCAATAGGAAGTGCTATTTGCTCTGTAGATACAGAAAATCAGTAAAATCGAAAACAGTAGGCAGCTAGATTTTGCATGAATGTCCAGAAAAGGAGTGGTGGAGGAAAAGGGAAGAAAATGCATGCCCAGGCAAGCCAGTTTGGCTCTCTGATACAACTCATGAGCACCAGTAGTTGTAGAGGAGTCAGAGGGCAGGTCTCCACAAACAATGAAACAGGCAGTGAAGTCGTGTGGTCCAGACTGCTGCAAGATGAGCTGAATTTTCTCCTCTGTGATAAGGAGAAGGGAGTAGTTCTCGGTCTCCATGATCAGCTCCTAGCTCAGCAGCAAACTTTCTATGTGGTCCGAAAGTGTCTGGTTACACTTGGCTTGTTACTTAGCCTGCACAGTTCTGAAATGGGAGCGTTACTTTCCTATCTCAGAAAGGTGTTCAAAAGTTTAAATGCTCTGAGGCCAAGTATTTAAACAGATTTTTAAAATGTGTCATTGAGATCCTGGTGCATTATCTGTGTATTGTACTATACCCAATCCAGCCCTGTAACCCAAAATCATCACAGAACCTCAGATATACTCACTAGGGATGTCTGTTTCATACAGTTCATTGGAAATCTATTTTCAAGATGATGAGGGAAGGAAGAAACAGCAATAGTTGCTCTGAGGCTTATTACTATTGTTTTATTTTAATTGCTATAACCTTATTTTTAACTTCTTGCTTTCTAAATGAATTGCAGGCAGATATTTTATATATAGTTTGCATATATGAAGAGAAGGGAAAAAAAGGGACATAAGACAGCTGATTGTTTCAAAACTAACCAGTTTAATTCTAGCTTCACACACTGGCAGGGAGAAAATTTGGTGCTGCAAATTTAATTACTTGATTAAAGAGAGTATTTAATAAAATTCACACGTACATTTGTTAAATAGTCTTCTTGAGTAGTCAGGTTAGAGAGAGAGATACATCTGAGAGAGATACATGTGAGCTGAATCTTTCCAAAAGTCTGAGAGAAGCTCAGAAATACAACTGAGGAAGGAAGTTATTTGCCTTCAACTGAAGTACATTATGTGACATATTTATATTCTGGAATGTAATTAATTCAGGTGGGAGAAGTTTTTTTTCATCTCTCCACTTCCTTGACTGTCATTATCTCTTGCTTGCTCTTTGAAGCACACATTGACCTGGCTTTTTATTAGACCATACAATGTCCATGGAACTTTCTCCTCTGCTTGCTTACCATTTGTTCTGCGTTCAGCAGTAGCAGTCATTTTTCTCCTTCTTAGTAGTAGCTGGTGCAGTGCTGTGCTTTTGACTTTCAGCCTAGGAACAGCGCTGATAACACCAATGTTTACAGCTGCTGCTCAGTAATGTTTACTCTGACCAAGGACTTTCTGAGTCTCATGCTCTGCCAGGGAGGAGGGGAAGCTGAGGGGAAGCTGAGAGGAAGCAGAGACAGGACACCTGACCCAAACTGACCAAAGACATATTCCATACCACAGCACATCATGCCCAGTATATAAACTGGGGGCAGTTACCCAGAAGGGATAGATCACTGCTCAGGTTGGGCTGGGTATCAGTCAGTGGGTGGTGAGTGGTTGTATTCTCTTCCCTTGTTATTTCCCTTATCATTATTATTATTGGTGGTAGCAGTAGTGGTTTGTGTTATACCTTAGTTACTGGACTGTTCTTATCTCAACCCATGGGAGTTACATTCTTTCGATTCTCCTCCTCATCCCTCCGGGAGTGGGGGGGAGGAAGGGTGGGAGGCCAGCAAGTGGCTGTGTGGTACTGAATTGCCAGCTGGGCTTAAACTATGACACCCCTGTGTGCTGCTTGCCTTTTATCCCACTGTCTTTAGTTTTGTTGATTTCCTATGGAGTTACTGATGCTGCTGTTACATCTATTTGTGATCACCTTCATCTAAAGATGCTTTGTCAGTTTGTGACTATTACTTGATCTTGTCCTTGACATGGCTGGAAGTACAGAATCAAAATAGTGCACTTCACTGGAAACTGATTACAGACACGTCATGGGTTCAGCAGCAGCAGCCATTTTTCTCCTTCGTAGTAGCTGGTGCAGTGCTGTGTTTTCAATTTTTGGTCTGGGAACAGTGCTGATTACATTGATGTTTATAGTTATGGCTTGGAATGTTTAGGCCTGACCAAGGACTTTCTGAGTCTCATGCTCGGCCAGAGAGGGGGGGGAAGCCGGGAGGAGGCAGAGACAGGACACCTGACCCAAACTGACCAAAGAGCTATTCCATGCCACAGCACGTCATGCCCAGGATGTAAAACTGGGGGCAGGAACCCGGAAGAGTTCAGTTCACTGCTTGGTCATCGAGTGGTGAGCAATTGTATTCTCTTTCCTTGTATTTCCCTGGTCATTGGTGGTGGTGGTGGTGGCAGCGGTGGTTTGTGTTGTACCTTGGTTGCTGGACTGTTCTTGTCTCAACCTGTGGGAGTTGCATTCTTTTGATTCTTCTCCCAATTCCCTCCCCCCCTTGGAGTGGGGGGGAAGAAGGAGGGGGAAGTGAGTGGTCAGGCTTTGTATTAGAAGGGGTGAGCTATTGTATTCTTTCCTTGTATTTGCCTTGTCATTATTGTTATTGGTGGTAGCAGTAGTGGTCTTGTGTTATACTTTAGTTACTAAACTGTTCTTATCTCAACCTGTGGGAGTTGCATTCCTTTGATTCTCCTCCCCATCCACCCGGGAGCAGGGGGAAGAAAGAGAGGGGAGTGAGTGAGAGAGCGACTGCGTGTTTACGGCTTAAAGCACAAGAAGACAGAAATCTAAGCTGTGGGTAAATGTAGCAGAAGCTAGAGGGCAGACACTTTCACCAGGAACAGGTTAGGTGTGCAGATTCGTGCCAGTGTTGCGTCATGCAGTTCAGAACAAGGCAAGCTATTTTAAAATAGCTAAGACTAGTTCTCAAAGTCATTGCTGTCATACTGGTACCAACAAGGTTATACAATAAGTCACTTAGGTTTTCAGCTAATATATTTACATCCACATGTCAATAGCTTAATCTTTTAGCAAAGTGCATTCAGAGCTTATAGAAAGAAGGTGTACCAAGTGCAGGTGCCCAGGGATTGGCAGCAGGGGCTGCCAGGCAGCATCTATGAGTAGAGGCCAGGGCTATCCTGTGCTGGACACAGCCAGTTCCAGATGGATCCAACCCACCCACCGCAGGGCACAGCTGAGCCCCACATCTGAGGTGGGGGTGCCTCGGGGAAATGTTTTTAAGGAAGGGCAAAAACTACACAGGTAGATGTGGAGGGGAGAAAGGGAAGCAGTCCTGTGAGCACAAAGGTCAAGAAGGAGGGGAGGAAGTGCTTCAGGCACCAGAGCTGAGATTCCCATACATCCCATGGAGAGACCATGACAGAACAGATATCACATGGCATCCTGTGCACTGCAGCAGGTGGGTATTTCATAAAGGAACTGTGGCCCACAGAAAGCCCATGCTGGAGCAGGGGAAAAGTGTGATTGCAACCCACTATTCACCATCCTTCTCCTACACTGCTTGGGGTGGGAAGATACAGGACATGCGAATGGAGTAAAGTTGAGCCTGAAAGGAAGCAGGTTAGGCAGAAGGTCTTTTAAATTTTGTCTTTGCTTCTTACCACCCCAATATATTTAATTGGCAATAAATTTAAGTAATTAATTACATAAATTGTTTACCCCACACCAAGTCTGTTTTGCCCATGTCTGTAACTGGTAATTGATCACTCTGGATCTCAGCCCAGGAGCTTTTTCGTCTTATTCCCCCATACCTACTGTTATCCTGATGAAGGGGAGTGAGAAAGCTGCTGGCCAAAGTCAAACCACCACAAAAGGAACTGTGAGGTGTTTTTTCTACATTCCTTGCATACATAGTTGTGTGCATAAAACACTGTAATAAATGTGACCTATGTAGTTTATTTAGATTACAGCTAGTGCTGCATTGTCTTGGATAAGGTTTTATTCTTCTGTTGCTCAACAGAAGGTAAAGTTGACTATACCATAGAGTTCTTGTAGTCACATTGTAAGTTTTATCATATAATGAACATAGAAAACTAATTAATGTCTAGCACTACAGGTGTTGTTGTCTTTCCAGAGGCAAGAAAAACACCAGCTGCAGCACAAGGTATTTCAGGATATAGTAACTATTTTGACATAGTTTGTAAAAAGGCTCTCTAGGTCTCTGGAAACTGTGCTTTACTATGAAATAACAAGGCTTTATATAAGGCCAAATCTGCACTGAGCTCACACTCCAAGTGAGCTATATTAAACAGACATGCAATATGGAGGTTTGGATTACAATAAAATTAAATCCCTCTTCAGGCTGTAGACTGCCTTTTCTGGAGGTTTTGTTCAACTACAGGATCACATGTTTGCTGTACCTTTCCCATCTAAGGAAACGGTGTATCTATAGCTTTGGGATATATGTCCCCATGGTTTTTCTTCTACAGCTTCCATGCAGTTTGTCATGCTGGTCAGCCTTTTGCATTGATGGTGGATATGACTTGGTGGGTTTTACTGAGAACACCAGGAACTAGGGATCTGTACATCGTCACCGAAATGGTTTTATCTCCCCTACAGTTCACATTGTCTTGTCAGAGCTGGCAGCACCTAGCAAACTGGAAGTAATGAGATGTGAGTGTAGGAGCTATAATGTAGCATGCTGTGTTACTACTAAATTACACAGCAGCTGTTCAAAACAGCTTCAGAAAATGCATTTTCTCTTGCATTTGAATACATTTTATGTAAATCTTATAGGCGGTTTGGCCCCTGGGTTTTGTTCCCAGCACTGTCAGAAGCAATCTTCTGCAACCTCTTTTGTTCACCCATCTGGAAAATAACAGGATTATATTTGCAGGCCTTCTGGGGAATGGTGTAAGTTTTGCTCAATGGCAAATGTTGTGAAAAATAGAAAACTAAACGCCAGTCTGCGGCTCACATAAGACAAGGCATAATCTGACCATTATTTCCTTGGATGAAGTGGATGAAAAACACTCTTCCTGAAGGTAGATGTCTATTATTTCAGTGCCCATGGCAGAAGGGTGGAACTAGGTGATCTTAAGGTCCCTTATGATCCAAACCGTTCTATGATTCTATGATTATCAAGATTGTGAGTTCTTCCTTCACCTTTTACAAAAGAGAGGCACATATTACTTTGTTCTAGGAATTTATTTGGACCAAATACTTATCCCTATAATCTTTCTGTAGAGTCACCTTTGCCTCAGAATGCTAACTGTATTTCATGCAGATATTGAATCAGGCATTTCTGTTGTACCACTTTGTAAATGGTGTTTCTTCAGTTCTCGTGTAGAACAGTATAAGGTGGAGATATGTAAGATAAAACAGGCTCACAGTTACATGGGTGAACTTTGCTGGTTGCTTGATGTAGAGGGTAAATCAAGCCAGGACCAGGTATGTGGCATCAGAAATTTGTCATTAATATGCAGTGATATTAGTATGTTACAAAGATGCACTTAAATTAGTGACTTCTGGCTGAGTAAATGACAAAATCTAGCCATAAGTGTGCATTTAATGGGTTTGATGATTTATTTTGTACAAACACCTTTATTTTCATGAAGCCAGTGAGAGGAAAGATATTAAAGAACAATAAGCTCAGCTGCAGCATATGCCAAATGTGTATATATGTTTTTCAATTTTAGAACTCAGTATGGTGATGCACTGAGGTTCTCCCAGCTAAAGTCATAGTATTGCTGGTCTTGCTAAATACCCAATTCCTCTCTCAGGGACAAGGAATGCTTTCTAAGCCTATATTATTCCATATATTTCCTCTTAACCTCTTTAAGTCTCCACCATTCTTTTTGGCAGCAGCACAGTCTCAGATTGACTCAATCTGCACCTTATTAACAGTAGATTAAATACGAAATATTTTACTACTCAGGCAAGTATGGTAGTCATACACCAAAAGAGGCCTCAGCTTGGAAATTCTTCTCTTGTTCTTTATAGAGTCTGTTGATTCTTAATTTGATGAGTTAATGTGTAGAAGACAAACTTTATCCAAAGACATTGGGCCTAACACTATCAGAATTAGTTCATTTCATACAACTGCTTTATGATTTAAATTGTGTTTTCCATATAGTTTTAATTGGAGCTCATGTTTTCTGACAGGTTTGCAGCAATTTTGTGAGCTTTTTTTATTGGTAGCTTTTGTCTTCTTGTCCATGTGGTACTAAATCAGTGCTTCAATGCAGAACGCTTTTTTGCTCTCACAACCCTTTCTGTGATCTTTTTTCTTTTTTTTTTTTTTGTGAACTACTCAAAATCTATTTTAAGAAGACAGAGAAAGGATGTAATTTTTCTCAGTTATGAACAGGAAGACTGTTAAGTATGCCAAAGGTGCACTTTGAATACAGAAGACCAAAGGGCCAAAACATATACAGCTACATGAAGCAGGAAATTAAACAGCACAGAATTGCTCAGTTTAAATTCAAGCTGAGCTGCAAGAAGCCAGTATATATCATCTCACCTAACAGAAGTTCTTGAACTAAACATGAACTAATGTTTTGCCATCTGCAAGCTTCACAGCATACTGCTGCTGCATCTTCAGATGATGAAATAAATTAAATTGCCTAATAACTGGGAAAATTATAGGTACACATTCTAGACTTTTCAAATCTCATTGCATACCTTTAAACAAAAGGTAGACAAAAATTCAGAGTTCCTATTCCTCCAAACAGCGTATTCAGTCATTTGAGATCTTTCAGATGTCAGCAGCTGAGAGTATCCTTGCTCATTTTAATTCCCAGATAATTAAGGATAGTTTTCCATGGGCTCCAAGGAACTTCTCTTATAAAACCAGTATGTTTTAAATCATCATCATGGACAGAGGATAAGTAGATTCCAAATTTCTGAGTTGATGAAAGACAAGTATTAAAAACTTTGTCTAAAAAGCTTCTCACCCTCTCCTTTGCAGTTACATCCCTGAAAAGAATCATATTGTCTGTTTACATCAGTATAGAGTTGGTTTCTGATTTAAGCCAAATAAGGGCTGTTTCTTCCCTACCTAGCCAAACTGTTACATCAGCATTCAGCAGTAACAATAGTAGACACACTGAACTTCTGTCGTGGTTTAAGCCCAGCCAGTTACTCAGAACCATGCAGTCACTCCCTTAATCTCCGCTTTCTTCCTCCCCCGTTCCTAGAGGGACGGGGAGGAGAACTGAAAGTATGTGACTCCCATGGGTTGAGATAAGAACAGTCCAGAAACTAAGGTATAACACAAAACCACTACTGCTACCGCCAATAATAATAATCATAGAATCATAGAATAGTTAGGGTTGGAAAGGACCTTAACATCATCTAGTTCCAATCGCCCTGCCACGGGCAGGGACACCTCACACTAAACCATGCCACCCAAGGCTCTGTCCAATCCAGCCTTGAACACCGCCAGCAGTGGAGCATTCACAACTTGCCTGGGAAACCCATTCCAGGGCCTCACCACCCAAACAGTAAAGGATTTCTTCCTCATATCCAATCTAAACTTCCCCTGTTTAAGTTTGAACCAGTTACCCCTTGTCCTCTCACTACAGTTCCTCATGAAGAGTCCCTCCCCAGCATCCCTATAGGCCCCCTAATGATAAGGGAAATAACAACAGAAGACAATACAACCTCTCGCCACCCTCTGACCAATACTCAGCCTGACCTGAGCAGTGATCTATCCCTTTTGGGTAACTGCCCCCAGTTTATATACTGGGCATGACGTGCTGTGGTATTGAATCGCTGTTTGGCTAGTTTGAGTCAGGTGTCCTGTCTCTGTTTCCTCCCGTCTTCCCCTCCTCCCTGGCAGAGCATGAGACTCAGGAAGTCCTTGGTCAGGGCATTACTTAGCAGCAACTAAAAATATCAGTGTTATCAGCACTGTTCCCAGGCTGAAAGTCAAAAGCACAGCACTGCACCAGCTACTAAGAAGAAAAAATGACTGCTACCGCTGAACCCAGGACAACTTCCTTTGCTCCTCCAACCCTTCCAATGAGAAAAGGGTGACAAAAGAAGACAGTGGAAAGAAAAAAATGTTAGTCAATCAAGCCGCAGATTTTCCATTATAGATTCCCCAAACAACTTACTCTCCTTATCAAATTGTATGCAGCACATATTATAGTTGAATCATTGTGAGTATGCACCCAGCTGTTCACATGCCAGGCATAGGTGTTTGGGTTTATATTTTTTCCTTCCTGACCAGACAGTAGTGTATTTTTGCATTTTTTTTTTATATTTGAAAAACAATCCAATAGCTGTTTACTGAAAGCAGTGGAAGGATTAGCTGACCTAATGCTGCTCACTGGCTTCCTGTCTACTCTTCTGCTGTTCACAAATGAGAGGCAGGTGTAAATAGAAGTTTTCCAGATTCATCATTGAGCAAAGTACTTAATATTGACCAAAGACAGAAAAATATTTAACTGCTGCAAGTTAATAATTTCAGTGGGTATGTTCTTTAAAAGCAAGTTGGGTTTATATTGATTCTTCTTAATTTCTAGTAACTTTATATAGGAACAATTACTTAGTGGATATAACCATGACAATCACAGGAATTGCACTCATTACTTGACATACTTGGCATTCCTGCAACATGATCTTCGGCAAGACTTTTCATCTATCTTTGCTTCAGCGCCTTCCCTGTGATAAAAGACTTGCAGAGATCTTGTTATTATAAAATTTCTTAATAATCACAAAGTGCTGAGATGCATAACTGCAGACTAAAATAATCTAAACAAATAGTTTACATCTCATAGGTAAAGGTCTTTCCTAAAATGCACTGATATTCAATTTAAATATTTAAAATACCTTTGCTTTAACCTACTGCTGTCCTTTCTGTCCTTTCAATATGGCTGTCATCATTGCCTTCCGTAAGACCCTTATATCCAGATTAGCTAAGTGGGTGGAAAATTTGATGGTCAGCAGTGCATAGTCTAGGTGGCAGTCAGTTATTAGCGGCATCCTTTAGCACTCAATACTGTGACAAAAGAAATAATTAAGTAGCGCATTGTGTCCTTCAGAGGAAAATAAAAGGATTATAGTGCTGAAACACGAGGAACAGCTTGTGGCTTCCCCTACCTTTGATGCCTTCTGACAATGCACTGCACACCAGATTTCATCTTGAAGTTTTTGATTGGTTAGTGCACATGTAGTTATGCCAGGAAAAGAGATAATACCTTAATTAATTCAGTGTTTACTAAGAAACCAATAATAATTAGAATTAGAAAGACAAGAATACCAAACAAAGAACGACTTAAACAACAGCTGTGCCTACTAACACCACACTAACAACAGGAATATCCTGTTACAGTTGCATGCCATCTGCTGCCCATGCTACAGCTGCAGAGCCCTGAATACACCTGGCTGCCAGGGCTGGCTCAGAGCCCACACCTTGGAGGACAGATTTCCCACCCGACATGAACACAGCCAGAGGTAATCCCCATCCATCAGGTGTTTCTTTCAGCTGAGGTTCTACTGCTGTGGTCCTGTCCCCCAGCAGCACCTGTTCTTGGCCATGTACCCCACCAGTTCAGGTCCCTACCTCAATACCAACCCATGGGCTGGCCTCCCATCCTGGACTCAGGCTCATGTTCTGAACCAGGAGGTGCTGTTTCTGAATGAACAAAGTAAGAAAGGCGCTCAGACTCTCTAAAGTATCACTTAAAATGCTATTTATTATGGCTAACTGTAAAGAGGATAGTACAGGCATCTTACATCTCTTCAGACAATGGTAATCTTGGGTTGTGCAGCATCAAATGGGTTTCCAATCAGCAGGTTACCCCATTTTAATCATTTGAGCTATCATAGGATTTTCTTACAAGAAAACAGCTCTTCTTTTCTAGAGCTGCCCTGCTCCTGGTTGAGGTGGTAGGAAAGGCCCTGGCTGCCAGACTTTGCCCTGTTACCCCAGAGAGCCCCTGTGACTCCTGACACCCCAGCCTTGGGGGAGCAGCTAGCCCACCCTGAATCCTGACTGGTCAAGTCTGGAATATTACACTTGGTCTACCTTCCAGCAATAAATGATCAATGCTCCTGTACATCCTCCTATAAGGCAGTACTTCCCTGCACAGGTTGGACCTACTGGTTGTGACTCCTTTAGGGTCTTCAGAGCATCTTTTCTCCCACCAAAATTTGTGTAGTACCATGGTTGGTTTACATAAGCAGTCTCCTGTAGTGGGAATAAAATCTGCATTAATTCACACTTCCAGGTGAGAACTTTGTGGTTTCACATTATTGAACAGGATATTTAAATTTAATCTGATTTCAGTTGTGCATTTAATCTAAACTGTTGCAGATCAGAGACAGCATGATATGAAATTATTTTTTCTCAATTAGAAATGTTTATTCTGATAACCTAAATCTTTATTCAGTACTTGATTTTTTTAACTAAAGTATCCATATGGTTAATAGAACTGAGCATCTTTCTGAAATGAAAGAGTTAATCTCAATTTTTTCTTGTATGCATGTATTTGCATTCATAATATTTAAGTGAAAAAAGGGCCATCAAAATGAAGAAATAAAGCATCTCATCTTTAAGGAAAACCAGATTGTACATACACAGCAACACTTATTGTTGTGTTTGTTTATACTTTAATAATTTCCTTAATGAGTCACATTCATAAAATATAATTTTTTTAAAAGGCTGCTGTTCTACATAAGATTTTTTCTACCCATGAAGAAGTATAGCACCTTTCATATCGTACAAGATTGCTCTTTTCCAAGAACATCTCATACTTCCCATTTCTGAAATCTGATGGAAGTTAATTTCTCTTATTTAAAAAAAACCCAGAAAATTTAACAAAATGTAGCTTATGAACACACATCTATTCAATCTAAATATCATGTTTACCTAATTTTTCTTTTTTTTTACAGTTAATAGTCATTAATTTTGAGCAATATTAATTTTTCAAATAATACGCTTCAGCTCAAATCAGTAATCAAAGTGATTGAAAAAAATAGGTGGCACATTTCTAATGCATTAGAAAATGTACCTTTTTCTATTTAAATAGTCTCTCTTGAAGCTCCTCTGAATGAGTTTATAATCTGTAGTTTGCCTTTTTATACTCAAATAGAGGATAAGCTTTACGATCCTTGCTTTCATGTATATTTAAGAGCATATTTAAAGAAAATTGAAGCCAAAATGTGAATAAACATATCACCATAAAGCAGACTCTTTTTCTTTTTTCTTTTTATTTAAAGTAGTTGGTTATAGCTTAACAAAATATTCTTGGCTGTTCATGCTGGATGCTGCAATTCAGACTGTTTCAGCTGCAAAGTACATATGAAAATACTATGAGAATCTTGATTTCTTTGAAATAGCTGTTGTAAAGCTCATAGTTTTTTGATGATAGCAAAAAACATAGCATATGTATTATCATAGGCAGACTGCTTTAAACTACCTAATGAGCCTGGTCCAATTAAAGGTGAGTGGGCCCCTTTAATCAGTTCAGACTACAACAGTGAGGTTCCATGCAATTCTGTTTTTATGTATATATTCTGAAAGCACAGATCTACTCTAATCTTCCCCTTGGTGCATTCAATGAAATAAGTATCAGTCATGAAATAAGTTTTTTAAAAATGCAATTAACTGATTACATTGCTTGACAGTTAGGCTTCACAAATCAATAAATCTGGTGAGAGGGGATGCCATTTAATGTTTCTGAATTGTATTATTAACTTTAAGTGAGTTGCTCATACTTTGTGAAAGCACATTTATAATATGTCCAGCACTTTTAGTAGCACTGCTGCCTTTCATTTATCCAAAATCAGAATTATTCTTACATATATTGAAGAGAGCCAGAAGGGATTATAATGACAAAGACTTTATTTCTTACAGATGGTGTCAAACAAGAGAAAATTTTGGTGAGGCTGAAGACACAGAGATAACACTCATAGATGTTGTTACAGTTTACTAAGAAAGATGAATTATTTATCCCCAGTTTCATCTGAGTTACTGGGTTGATGTATCGCCCTTCTACAGTATACCCTGCAGGTCTGCTTGGACCTTTATGACAGCATAAGAAGTAATGCTTACCACAGATAAAATGTTAGTGATGATTCTTGTCATACATAGAAAACTATTATTTAGCAAAAAAATGGATTAGCACCTTAAATGAAATTAAAATGATAATTTTCCAAATTAAGCAGTAGAAAATTTGATATCCTATTTTAAGAGGCTCTCCTGGGCTTCATATATCCTGACTCACATTTGACCTTTTCAGTCGACCTTAATGTAATTCAACTGAATTAGGCACTCTTAGACCTTCATAGAAGAGTTGAGTAGAGGGTATATGTGCTTCAGTACTTGTTCCTGCA
The DNA here is from genome assembly GCA_028858755.1 of Ara ararauna. Taxonomy (NCBI): domain Eukaryota; kingdom Metazoa; phylum Chordata; class Aves; order Psittaciformes; family Psittacidae; genus Ara; species Ara ararauna. The sequence continues at coordinate 42,279,489 of CM054379.1, read as the reverse complement.
TTGTAAGAGATATTAGGTGTGTGCTTATTCCTTTTTTGCAACTAAGATGCTTCTGAGAATGTGAAGAACCAAATTATTTAATGTGAGAAGCAGAGGCCAAGAATAGGCTGTCTGAATGAATGAGAAGCAGGCACATAAGGTTTGCTTAAGTTGAAATTACAGCAGTGTGAGAGTAGCTCCAAGGTCCAAAGACTTAAGGTTATAAAATATTAGAACACATGAGCCTTAAAGGGTCTGAAATCAAAATACCGCAGGTTTTTTTGGTTTTTTTCTGTTTGGGTTTTTTGGTGGGTTTTTTTTCCTACTTGAATGCATAAAACTGAAATACCAGCAGGATGTCTCTTGGTTATGAGTGCTAGCAAAAATGCCAGCATCAACCTCAGGGTATGCACTAGTTGGCAATAGAAGGTTTTCATGCTTTAGAGTCTCTGCAGAACTTTCAGTATAAGTATATAAATTGTTCCTTCTCCTGGCATTCTAGTTAAAGAGACGGTTTCTCATTAACCACAGTACTTAACCAATTTTTCTCCTTAGTTTTCCCATGTAGAGGGGAGGTAGCGATTTTTGACCATTAGAATATACAAAGGAAAATTAATTAGTGCTGCTATGTGGAAGTAATATATGTTACTTGTTACTGTATTTTTTCTGTCTCTAATCAGTAAGAAAACAGAAGATTCTCAATCGGAAGTCACTGCAGTACTGCATTGTTATCGGTACAACTTTGCATTGATACAGCTTTATTCATGTGTCAGTTGGATTCCTAATTTTCATTCATAGGATCAGATTTATGTGGGACACTAAATGGAAGACTATATCTGAAGATAGCTCAACATAATCATTTATTCCTATACTCTAGTGCAATACTATGCTCCTGATAACTCCAGAAGAGTTGCTCTGTTGCTGGGAGGGATATGCTTCTTCAGGGAAGGTGGCCGTAACTGGCAGGACATTACCTACTAGATCTCTTTGTTAGCACATTGTCGTGGTTTAAGCCTCTATAACTCACGCAGTCGCTCTCTCGCTGACTCCCCTCTCTTTCTTCCCCCTGCTCCCAGGTGGATGGGAAGGAGAATCGAAAGAATGCAACTCCCACAGGTTGAGATAAGAACACTTTAGTAACTAAGGTGTAACACAAATCACTACTGCTACCACCAATAATCATACAAGAGAAAATACAAGGAAAGAGCGGGGTAAGAAAGAGAGGGGAGTGAGTGAGAGAATGGGCTGCATGATTTACAGCTTAAACCACGACACTTTCCTATGTATGAGGCTCAATCTGCTGGTAAGTAGATACATGATTTAACAAAGAGTTTTAAGATGCAATATCATAGTTTGTAATGCGACTGTGTACGCAGTATCCAAATAGATTTTGAAATTTAAGATTTTTACTGAATGCTCTGTTTCATATTTTGCCATATGTTAATTTGCTCACTGAGAGATAATACTGAATGTTTCTTATATAGAGTTGCAACCTGCTTCTACTGATACTGGTTTGTTTTTTTTCATGGAAGCACAATGCAATACACTTTCTCAAGGTGTTCAAAATCATTGTAACTGCAAGTGATTTTGTACTTAAAGACAATGACATGGTTAATGATGAACAGCTAACCATATTTCTCTTGAGAATAAAATATCTCTGCATTGGTAAAGTCTTGTACTTTTATATTCTTGTAAAGTTATTGTTCAGCTGCTTCATGTAATCAAATTTAGGCTTCAATTTGTTCATTGTTTAGCAGAAGTCTCACAACTCACCCTTCATCAATACAATATTACATTGGTGCATTTGATTACAATTATGACTTTTTCTAAATTAACAATATCACCTAATATAATTCCCTTAAAGTGCATGATTTTTTAGATAACAGATCTGTGTTAGGGAGCTTGTTTGCCATTTTGTTTGCTGAAATGGGTTCGCCTACATTTAAAAAAAGGTCAAAACCTATTATGCAACGAATATTCAGAAAAAGGATTTACTCTGTTTTCACATTAGAATATTCTTTCAGTTAAAATTACATTTGAATTTCCCTCGTTATTCCACTCCCTCTACACTATGTATTAGGTCTTGTAAATGCTATAACTGGAGGCTTTTAGGTGAAGGAGGAAGAAAACTTTCCTTTCTGCTGTTATATATTTTTAATAAAATTGTTTGAATGCAATTACAACTATATTAAAAAAAAGTGAATTAGAAAAGCAAGATTAGAAGGTAAGAACGAGCTGTGTAAAAGACTCCAAGTACTTTCTCTGAGGAACGTCCATCTCTCGATCTCCAAAGAGTAGGACAGTAGAAGTCTTTTTCTTTGGTTTAATGTAGGATCAAAGAAAAGTTGAAAGTACCCATAATGGAAATTAAAACAGCCTTCTTCAGGTGCAGCAAACACCCAGTTAGTACATGAACCTCAGGCAAAGCTGTCAGAAACAGGAGAAAGCAACAGTATTCAATTCTTGAAGGTCGATTACTGGATTTAAAACGTTTTTTTATCAGCAATAAAAACTAGTGGCCCCATGAACTTATCTAACAGAAGAAAACCCATAAAATATGCAAAGAAGCTAATTATGATCCAACAGAGAATAGGCAGTACATAAGCACAAGCACAGTACATATTCTCCAAACTTCTAAGTAAGAACATGTTGTCCTGAAACTCAGATTAGCACATAATGTTTCCATAAGAGCTGGTGACTACAGTCACAATTAGTTTTGTAACAATCTATTCTTTCAGTATGGTCATGATCATGGATAACTGACAATAACTGTCATAATGATGATAAATATTAAATTTTGTTGTAGCTTCAAAACTCTGCATAAGTGTTAATACTAATTTTTCCAGTATGTTTGTGTTATTCCCATTTTTGTGTGTGTGAAATGAAGATGTCACAGTTTTTCAGTCTGTTGTCACAGTGTACTGATGTGTTTACTCCACTGCAGTCCCTGTTAAGTCAGTGCCACTGCAGAGATATGATTAAGAGCGGAATTTACATTTTCCTTTAAGGATCCAGACTGAGAACAGATATCTTTAAAGTCATGATTCATGAATTATATATCTTGAAGAAAAGCATTCCTTTGAAGTAAATGATCCTTAGGTGCATGCTGCCTGTAGTATGCTCAGTGATATATGCAATAGAAAGAGTCCCATTAACCAGTCTACTAAAGGATCATGTACTTGACTGTTGGACTAGCAGAGCTAGAGTAAGTGAGGCATAAAGCAAGCTAAGTAGAATCTAGCATAAACAGCATCTGTTTGACCTTAGGTGGATATTATCAATTTTCATCTGTGCTTACACAGAAACATGAATTTCTGTTTTTTTTAAGATTCTATATGATGTGAAAAAAGTGTATGCCAACATTAAGTAAAGAAATTGCATCTTCTGTGCATAATAGACAATATTAGACAAGATAAAATGTGTTTGTTCTCCTTAGGCTATCCAATTCTACTCGTATCTCCACAGCAAAAGAGAAAAAGGGACATTTTAAAATGTAGTGATAGTACTGATATATAGTCTCACATACTCTTCAATGTGGTGCATCATTTGAAGGCTATTAGCATGCCTTATGTAGCAGGCAACAATCAAAATGAAGGAATGCAGATACCAAATATGCTGATGATAATAACAGAGCAGAAGATCAGAGATCAGCAAAAGGATTAATCAAAATTCCTGCTGATTAATAAAGTGGGCTGATAAGAAATACTGCATCACTCTTTGGCCTTACCTTGGAAGAAATCAGAAAAATGCTTTACATGTCTGCTCTCTCTATACCTATCTCTACATTCCATTATTGTGCTTACATTTCCTGTAATAGGATGACATTTTTGACTTATTTTCAGATTGTCATCTACTCTTAAGGATCTTTCCTATGGAACTGTATCACTGTTTCCAAGTCCTAGGAGCTTCCAAAATCCACTGTGAAGCACATTTTCCTTAAAATTATTATGCCATATTAAGCACTGTGTTCATTATGTTAATACTAGATTAGTTATTACTAGATTACGAGAAAGGACATGGCAACAAGCCTAGCAAAACATGCCCTTAAGATCTAACTGGATGAAAGCTGATGATTTGCATCAAGCCAGTTTCCGGTGAACCTTCATTATACTAATTTATCTCTAAATCAAAGAAAATGTAACAGGAATGGAAGAGCAGAATAAATAAACTTTTTTAAAAAAATACCTTTTAATATAAGAGAAAAAGTTCTGTCCAACAAAACCATGGTAAAACATCAGTGTCAGACTGACATCTTTCCATAATAAAAATGGGGAGTATGGAAGCTCACGTATAATAAGCAGGTTTGAAATTTAGCAGGTTCATTTTGATAGTATGTAAAATATATTCTCACAGTATGTTTATGATGGAAAGCAAAGATGTGTTGTCCTCTTATGGACACTTAATTTCTTATAGCTTGATATATGTATGATGGGAGAATGCTCAGCAACTTTTATATGAGAGCCATGTAAGAATGCTATTATTCTTCCTGAATTAATCAGAACTGAGGGAGAGCTAGCCATATTTTCTCTCTTGTGTTAATGCAGGCTTGTTAACATGTATTACACTTTGTTAGAATTTGGCCTGTTCTCAGAAGACTCAGCAAGTACTGTCATGGCACTTTTGAAGTCAGAATTTTGACAATTGGCATTCTCCAAATTTACAGCAAATTACGCTAGCTGGCAGCCTACTAAGAAACAAGAGGCAACTAGTACAATTTTAATGCCAAACTCTGTATCATCTTTATGGCAAAGCCTGTAAAATATCTGTGAGAGAGATTAGCCATGGTAACATAACAGCACTTTTGTTAATATGGTCAGATTTTTGTTAAGAAAATTATGTCCTCCTGGAATATGCAAAATCACATGGGGAAAAGCTATAAGGTTTCATCATTTCTTGTTGGTTTTACCTCTCAGACATGTAAATTTAGATATTTTAAAAGAAGGAAAAAAGCTGTGTGGTGGAATAGGCAAACAGCATGCATTTAGTACAAAAAATATGATATTACTGTGCAAATCAGCCTGCATATTACACAGGAGTTCTGGTGTAAACATCATATGTACAACTCAATTCAAACTTTCTCATAGATTTTGACGTGTTGACAGAAGTATTTGTTATTTCCCACAGATAAATCCAAAAATCTGGAAGAAAATCAAGTGTGTTCTATAGATAAAACAACACTGTCAATAAATCTATGATCAAATGCAAATAAGAAACAATTTAAAAGGCACTTGATGTTAAAAGTGGTGCCTAAGCCTGGTATTCCCATAAAAATGTGTATCTGTTTTCAAGCAACTAATAGATAGGTCCTTTTTATGTTTCCTTCTTTGCAACTACAATGAAGAAAGAGAAAATGAAGTGCTTTGAAGACTTTCAAAGTCAAACTATAATGTAACTGGGTTGATGATCTAAAAACTTCAGGGTTTTTAGAGCAGTTTTTTGCAACTCTTTTCACTGAAAACAATAAGTAATATTTTGCAGCGATGCAATATAGGACACTCAGAGATAAACTGTGTTGAAGAAAAGGCGCTATGTACAATGGTAGGAGAAAACTCCAATTCAATTTAAAATATTTTTCATTTTCTGCAGCAGCTAGTAACAGAACATCTAATGTCTTTCTGAATCAACAAAAATCATGTGGTACTGTAGGACCCACTGCACTGTAGAAACACACCAAGCTGTATAAGGCACAGAGATAGATAAGCAATGTAACCTCTCCTAGCCATAGTATCCTTATTATTGGAAACGCATATGTCAGAGCAACTGCTTATACTCATAAGGCAAGCTAGATCCCCAGAAATATTTGTGTGCATTACTATGCTAATTTGCTATCTTTCAGGGCGCACTCTGTGAAATTCATGCACCTTTTTGTATTTTTAGTTCTTATTTTCCTACACATTCTACTAAAACTGATAAAGAAATGAAAGAGGAGCTTAGAGAAAAAATAGTCGAACATTTTTTTAGCATTGTTAGGAGGAGCAGCCTTCAATGTGTGGATACAGGAAGGTGTCAGCAATAATGGGGAATGTAATGTTCAGTCTAATGCTGCCAAAGACTGTTGACTGTTTTTCTTCACATAATGAGGCACAGCTTTTGAATATTGCAAAAATACTTGATCTTCCAGGACACAACAATTAAGAAAACACTGAAAATAAACCATCAGCAAAACTTTCAGATTTTCTGCCCCATCAGAAGAGCTCTTCATAGTTAGGGTTTCTTTTCTTCTCCAAACCCAGACCTCTGATAACTTATCATAGAATCAGAATATCTCAAGCTGAAAGGGACCAATGAGGATCATTGAGTCCAACTCCCTGATCCTTGCAAAACTACCTAAAACTAAACCATTTGACTAACAGAATTGTCCAAATGCTCCTTGAACTCTGACAGCCATGGTGCCATGATCACTTGCATGGGGACCTTATTCCAATGATCAACCATTCCTAATGAAGAATCTTTTCCTGATGTCCAGTATGAACTTCCCCTGACACAGCTTCATTTCATTTCCTCATGTCCTACCACTGGCCACAAGAGTGGAGATCAGCACCTCCCACTCTACTGCCTGCCTTGAGGAAGCTGTAGACTGCAATGAGGTCACCCCTCAGGCTTCTCTTCTCCAAGCTGAACATCTGAGACCTCAGCCACTCCTCATAAGTCTTGCCCTCAAGACTTTTCACCATCTTGGTCACTTCTCTCTGGACACACTCTAATTGTTTGATGTCCTTCTTATATTGAGGCATCCAAAATTGCACACAATACTCGAGGTGGGGTCGCACCAATGCAGTGTAGAGTTGGACAATCACCTCCCTCAACTGGCTAGATATACTGTACTATATGCACCCTAGGACACAGTTGGCCCTTTTGGCTGTCAGGGCACACTGCTGACTCATATTCAACTTGCCATCAACCCAAAAAAACAGATCTTTTTGCAGGGCTGTTCTCAGACTCTCAGGATTGTCCTATCCTTCATGGAGAATCCAGAACTTGCTCTTGTTAAATTTCATGTAGCTGGTGATTGCCCAGCTCTCTAGTCTGTCCAACTCTCTCTATAAAGCGTCTCTCTGTAAGTAGAGAATACCCTCAGGTGAATCCACAGCTCTTCCTAGTTTAATATCATGGGCAAACTTACTTAATGTACCTTTGATTCCTGAATACAGATAATTTATAAAAACTTTAAAGAGAATTGTCCCTAAAATTGAGCCCAGGGGAATCTCACAGGTGACTGGCTGCCAGCCTGATGTAACCCCATTTATTCTAAGTCTCTGAGCCCTGCCAATCAGCCAATTGCTCACCCAACATATTACGAACTTGTCTAGCTGTGTGCTGGACTGCGAAAAACAGTATCAAAAGCTTTGCTAAAATCCAAAGCCATCATATCTATTGGCTTTCCTTGGTCAGTTACGTGGGTGACCTTATCATAAGGACTTTCCTCTCATGATCTATTGGTTATGACCATTGCCTCTGAAGTGTTTTTCAATAATTCCCAGGATAACCTTCTCCATATTTTACCAAGTACTGAAGTGAGATTGACAGGCATGTAATTACCAGGGTCTTCTTTCTTTTCTTTCTTGAAAATTGGGATATTTGCTAGTTTCAAGTTGACCAGGACTTGTCCAGACTCCCAAGTCTATTATAAAATAATGGCAAGAGATCCTCCAATAACATCATCCAGTTCTTTCAGTACTCTGGATGAATCCCATCAGGCTCTACAGATTTATGTGCAACTGGTTGGATCTGCAAGTCTAGAATTAATTCAGGATCAGCTGCAGTTTATCATCCCCAAATGCATTCCAAAACTTCACACACCTCTTTTTTTTTTCTTTTTTTTTTTTTTTTACAGTTCTGTCAGCTCAAAGAAACTAGAAAACTTGATATTTGTGAATACTGCAGGTTATGACAGATGTTTCATTGATTTCAAATAAAATATCAGACATAAAATGAAACATTCATTTTTATAATTGTCACTTCTTAGTGCTGTAATTGAAAGTGGAAAGAAATACCAACATTTGACCTTGCTGAAATAAAATAAAGTAGACACATGAAAGCTGCCATGAAAGCAGCATGTTGAATTTAATTTTAGGAAGAGTAAGTATGTTTTTAATAAGGATTTATTTTTTTTTAAGGAAAAAAAATTAGCAAGTGAAAGAATTTTAGAAAGAAGTACCAAGAGGTTATTAAAACTATAAGATGCAGTACAGACTTTCACACTTGTGAATTCAATGTGTTCAGTCAAAAGTCAAATCACCGCTCTTGAAAATTCTGTATTTCTTGACAGCTGGTTAGATGTTCCCTTGACAACTGCTCTGGTTAATCAAGGGTGTAGATGAATCCACTGTTTCAGTGTTTTTCAGGAGTCATTTTATACTGTGTCCTTAATATCAACACTTTTTCAGTAAGGAGGATTTTTATGGGGATATTTTCCTATGTTGAGCTGATAAGTTGGGCTAGTGTTTGTCAGCTTGTAGGGAAGAAAATAACAAATAGCTCTAAATGTAATTCCTCCAACTGCAGCATTAGAAAATAGACAGTAGTATACTACTTTGTAATCATTTTCCAGAAGACCGGAAAACCTGGTCTGCTAGTAGTGAGAGATTTATGCTCAGAAAAAATCCTTTACCATAATAATTTAGCGCGGATAAGAACAGAGGCTGTTTCTTATTAAAATGGCTGTGGGTTTTTCATACCCGATGATCTGACATTTTAATTTTGTTATGCCTCTCCTTAGAAATATGGCTGCACCTTCAGCACTATATAGAAAACATAATTGCTATAAACTAAATTTCCTTAAGTATGTTTACACAAGCATTAACACACCATTTCTTCATGATTACATTAGATAATTATAACGCATGAATGCAGTTAAAAGTCATCCAGAAGTTCCAGTCTCCGGACCTATTCTCATCCACATTGTCAAATATGTAATCAGTTTAAGACACTTTACTGTGTTTCCCTTGATATAAACTGGAAGCTGAAGTAATCATGCTATCAATTAGGGCTTAAGTCAGTCTCTCCAATGATTAGGAGACATTAGCATGAATTTTGCCTTCATTCTTCCTACTGTGCTCCTTTAGTGCCACCTGGTGACTAGCTTGAAAGAAAAAAAAAAAATATGGTTACATTTCCAGGTGAAGTAGCTGTGACAATTTAAGCTAAAACATTTGCTCAAGCAGGATTATAGAAGTTAACATTTGATTTAGAAATATCTCAATCTTAACTAGGTTAAGATGTTTTCTTTCTATATCACTTCCAGGCTAAAAATTAATCCAATACTTAATATCCACAGGTATATGTCATAGATATAAGTGTGTTAAGTAAACATTGCATTTTGATAGAAATCCAGTGTTCATACACATAATTAGTCAAGATGTAACTAGTTATAAAGAGTAATCACTCTTTATAACTTCTGTTTTGCATCTGTTGAGGTCCATGAGTCTTTTGTAAAGAAACAGCCCCTGTAAAAAATCCTTTGTTAATTCTTGTTCTTAACTACTTTATATAAAATTCACAGCAGCTATGAAAAAAATCATGTTATTCTAAGACAAGCATAGAAAGGAAGGCTGAACTTCTTCTTATTTCAAATTGTGGAAACAAGCATTCAGTTACATCAGGCCTGTACATTAGAGGAACAGGTTTGGCTCCACATGACTCTAGACCTATTTAGATTATTGTGCCTAACATTCAATTAGATCCCCACCCCACACCCATTTCCTATAACTACTCCCCACACACTCAATTCTCTACTGGCATGTAAATCCTTTTTATATCATTATGAGTGTGATGTGCATGAATCACAATTTTGGTGCCTGACAAAATAATCCTGCATTAGGAATCACATTACATTCTCTCCTGTCACTGTCTCTGGAGGGAAAAATACACTGGCTTTGAGTGTAACTGAAATACACCACTGAGATGTGAGGCAGATGGACTGAAATGCCTTCAGCATCTAAATGAGTAAAAAAGTACAACTGAACTAAAAATACTTCAAAATTTAAAGATGTCAGTGATTAGCCAATTTCATCTCAGGTGTTCTTAATGTGAGGTCAGCATCTCATAATATCAGGTTAATTAGAAAAATAAAGAAAAAATGTCAAGGGAATAAATCATTAGTTCCATTTTCTCTTTTCTAATGTGGGTAATGGATTTCAATCTTCTATGAGATGCATGAAATAATACAACTGCATTTATCCAGTTGCATGATTGAGACAATTTTAATCAAATTACAAGAAAAATATTATCAAGTTATAGAGCTACATAAAGTGGTATTTTAGTTCGGGTCATTTCTGTCACAGAATATTTCAAGTACATTCTTTTTTCTGTTATTTTTTTAAAAAACTAGTATAATTATGACTTGCATATGTCTATATTGCAGCAGTTTGTGGGTTTAAATGCTATACTAAAGATAGAGACAGCATTTCTGCTTTAATTGCCACTTTTCATTATTTTCATAATTTTCTCAGAAAACTGTCTTTTTGGGCTGTAATTTTCCATGCTCTGCCTCTTTCTGAAAGCTATTCTAAACATATTCAAGTAATCTAGCAAATTCAAACAGTTCTAATTTTGTGGTACTGTAAGCATGAAAAATATTCATTTTGTTCACATTTCAAATGACAGTTTTTCCTTTCTGACACAAGACAGAAAGGAATTTCTAGTATTACTTGCTTGGAAATCCTTGCAGAGAAAGGCACAAATGCTGAAGAAAGGAGGTAGCATTCCAAATGTGCACTCCATATGCATGGCTGTGCATTACTGCTTATAGCCTGTGGGTTTTTTTCCTCACAACTTAGTCACTATAATCTACTGGTTGACATCAAACAAATAAGTTCTTTTATTTGAGATTTCATTGTGATATTTTAAAAATAAAAGAAAGGTTTTATTTCCTTTGTGGAGTTGAGACCTAATGATCATAATCATTGGGTAATAGCTGCTGTTTATAGGGACTGGGGATCTTTGGTAATCTTTTTTTTTCTTTTTTTTCTGACACATTTCTTTAAAGGTAGAATGGATCACCAGGTATGCCTGTGTAGGGATGACTATGTTATTATCAATATGAATTTAGGGTACTTGGACTTGTCCACATAAACATACTGCAGCAAAAACCATGTCAGCCTGAAGTAATATTTAAGGCTTATTTTGATTGCACCTATTTTTAATCTTCCACTTTTTTTTTCCCTAGCACACAATAAAAATGAGAAATTATGTGTACAAGACAATGAGAATGTGTGAATGCCAGCCATTTGCAGTGAAAGTTTACAAAGCTGATTCTGGCTTGGATGGCTAATTCCTTGAAAATGATCAAACTGGCACAGACCATATTGTTCTTTTCTTTCCCATAAGATAACATTTTTCTTTACTAACTTTTCTGCATCACTTGAACTTTTGTTCTTAGTGGGCTGGGCTATTATAATTTGTGATATAAGTGGTTAAAATATGAATTGATTTAGAAATTGCAGCAGATGCAGACTTCAGAAACTTTACTAAAATGCAGGGACAAGGCAGAGGTTTGGCTTTGCCAGGAGTATGTTAAGTTTATAGTAAAGTATCCACTCAGAGTAGATAGCATCAAGGAAAGGTTATGAGTTGGTTTTCCCCCTGGGAGTCCTAAATGAGCTGATTTTCTTTCATGTGAGAAAGTTTATACTTCATACACTGCGATTTACCTGGACAATTCCCAGCAGCTGAAATATGAGTAGGAATAAAAAATAAAATTCAAAGTGTATTTTATATATCAAGAATTGGCTGGAAATCATAGTAGCTGAAAGTACTTCCTCCAAAATTGTCCTTATTCCAAGTATCTAAAAAGGCGATCACAAAACTATCTTCCATTATAACCATTATTTTTAAGGAGGAACTTCTGTTTACTCAGTTCACATTTTATAATGGAACTGTGAAAGTTAGGTGACCCTCAGAACAGCAGACATTGCTTCTTATTCCTTACACTCAAAAGCAGAATGTTATGATAATTTTAGACTACATGAGAAGGAACTTAAAATATACTTAAAACAACATGACCTTTTTTTTTATCTGAAATAGAAAAAAAAAATTAACATTTTTCAGACGTAGTTGAATATCTAGGGGTCTAGATCACATTTCAAAAGGTGATAATAGAGTATGGCATTCAAATAGCTCAGTGTTTAAAAACAAAATGAAAAACATTGTTCTTCCTGGCTCAAAAATAGGAAAACTGTTGCATATTTGCAAAGGTGAAATAATTTAGCACATTTCAACCCCATACAGCAGAGCACAGTGAAAAGTCAATGAGTTAATATTGACTGAATTTACTCTGGAACCAGAAGCCATATAACCATTGGAAAGGTAGGATTTATTAATATGGGTGCATCACCTGCTGATACAGATATACTGCAAATAAGACTCTCTCACTCAGAAACCACTGCACTGCAGTGAATGTTATAAATATTCATTAGGGGCCCAATACTATATACATTTATGTCAATACAATGTTCCCACTAACTTTAGAGGTGCAAACTGAGACTAAATTTCATACTGAATCTACAGACAGGGGATGAAGCAGTAAGACCGTAGACACAAGAGTAGAAAAGCAAAACTCAAGGCATCATATGGGATAAATCATGCAATGGCAGCTGTGCACAACCAACAAGGTGTGGTGTATGAAAAGGGAGGCATTTAAGAGCATGGTAGGTCTTGATGTGGCTTATTCAGGATTATTCAAGGACAAATTTGTGCTTGGCTGTGCTAAAGTCATTTTTAGGACCAGTAATCTATGCTTCTAGTGTTCAGGACATAATGAGCTTTAAAAAATGTTAACTCTTTCATATGTGTATGGCCTAACATAAAACTTAGCCTATCTCAACACAAAATAGTTTATGAAATTCCTTCAATTCTCCTTTACTATTTGTCCAAATAAAAAAAAAAAAATAAAAAGAATATTTGGCAGTCAATATATATGGCTTGGGTTTTTTTCAGAATCTCTTGTAAAATCTTTTGTGTAACATTTGTGAAATGCTGCACAAGAACTTAACGTTGTTCTTGTTAAAGGCCTCACTCTGGAAACCAAAATATATGGATTTGATTGAATAGGATTTCATGTAAAAAGTGCATGTAGTCAGTAAACCCCAGCCTGCCTCCCAAAAGGAGGTCCATCACATTCTGTTATAAAGGTTGTGAAAAATGAAACTGAGGCAAAATGGAATAGGGAAGCATTCTACAAAACTAGCAAAGCTTAGTTTTAAAGAATCTATTCACTACTATTCTCTTATTCTGCCACTGTTGTGATAATGTTTATGCAAGTTTCCTTTCTAAAAACAAACCCAGTATATTTGAAAATCATCTTGTTGAACTGAATTTTTATTGCTGATACTATAAATTGCATTTTTTTAGGATCTCATCATAGGAAGAACCTGAAGAATTCTCAATGTTTCATTGAATGTTCGCTAGTATTTACTTTACAAATTCCCTTAACCTTATATTCATCTTTATCTCTGAAGCTCAGTACCAGGGTTTACATTAACAACATGCTTCCCAAGTAGTGATAACTATATCACAGTGCAATCTTGCTGCTTAGAGGCATGCAGCCTTTCATTTCTTATTCTACTTCTGTTTCCCCTGTAGGGCAGGAAAAGAAAATTTCCATTGAGGGAATTCAGTATCATTCAACGTTGATGTTACTCGTCCAACATCCTCTACACTTGGGAGACCATATGTCAGCCACAGTTAGCACTTGAAATTTATCAATACCCACTTACACATGAAAAGATTTCTTTTTCTTTGTATACATTTCAGACACTGGAGTCAAAATCAGTAGTAGAGCAGATAAAAGAGAGATGTTAGAAGAAACTTGCATATTTTGACTCCTGGGTAGTCCAAGTAGCCGTGAAACTGGAATTACTCATGTCCAAAGATTGTCGTTCTTTACAGAGGCAGAAACATCTTTTTCACCTTGCCTTTGCTGTGTGAGGTTTGGATACTCTGCTGTCAATAGCAAAAGTAGTAATGATACCCTCCGTTTCCTTCCAGTTATATGTTGCCTGTGAGCAGTCCTGGAGGCTGCTGTATGGTTGAAATGGCTGTGGATGGAAATCCTCCTGTACAACACAGACTTTCTCTCTCATATGAAGCAACTCAGGTGAGTCTGCAAAATATCAAAAACCAGCTATTTGCTTTGAAAATTTTATCAGCATATGTACTTTAGTTATTCTCAAAGGAGAATGGCATTCTAACTTTTTCTAATGGAAGAAATATAATTCCTCATCACATATCATATATCATAGAATCATAGAACTTAAGTTCTCTTTAGTATCTCTTTTCACATCAAATATCCACAGTATTTCCTTTAAATTCTTTATTTAACTGATTTTGAAAATTCTATTTTAACTGCCTAAAGTCCATGACTGTCCCCATTTTGAAACTGGAATCAGAAGACTTATAAATGGGCAATATGCCAGCTTTCCCAAATCTAGAGTTTTTCAGTTATTTTTTGTCTCCATGTCATAACTTCTTTTTGTTATGCATTCTCTCATCACAAGGTTATTTCTGCATGATACATTTTAAATGTTTTCAGACTTGAGAATTTGAACTGTGATTGGCAGTTCATTTTGGAAGCTTGTTCACTAGAAGTCAGGCCAGTTAGCTGTAGAGTTGCTAATCACAATGTGCGTCTCACTGTATTGCACTGCTAGTTAGTAAGGGAATTTCTTCCCTCTTTCTTCCCTGAGTCAGTATCGAGGTGTTCAGTCTGAGATAAAGAATTAACTTGTATTAGACATTGCTATTAGCCCAATCAGTTGTCTTTTCCTAGACTCCAGATGATCAACCTGACATTCTGCTGCAGAACATTGCTTTGTCTCTCCCTTTGTGTTTCAGGTTCATTAACTCCAGAAGAAAGTAAATCTAACAGTATTGGTAGCTTCTGCATAGAGAATATGGGGAAAGAACTTACCCATCAGTACCTAATTATATAGATAAGCCAGCAATACCTTACTAGTAGAAAAACTTATATGTAGCCACTTTTGATGTCATGCTCCAAGATCATACATCATAATATTTCTTATCCTAATCAGGAAATTTCCTTGGTTGCTAAGAAAGTTCACAACTCTTCTCTGTTTCTTTTTTTTGGCTGGGGCTGGGGGGGGGGGGTGGGGGGGTGTCCACATTTCATACCACAAAATGGGGTTTTGAAGTAAATGTTCCCACTTACCACACTTTGGTTCATGTTGCATAGCAATCCTGGAGTGTGCCAGGTGAATTTTTTTAGGGTAAAATAGTACCAAAGATGCTCTCTATAAATACACTTGAGGTGCTGTAACCACAAATAGGTATTTTATGGCACTAAATTATAGTTCATCCAGAATCACCACTTCCATGGTATGTAGCATGAATGTTCATGAGTATTGCACTTCACAGGTCTGCTCCTAATCTCTCAGAGCCCTGATTTTCTTTACGAAGTACAAAAGCAGAGAAAGAAAGAAAGACATTTCTTACCACTAAGAGGACTAATTAATTTATTTCCATTACTGGCCAAGCTAATCCTTTTTACCACTCAAGCTCCAAGTGAAGGAGGACATTTTCAAATTAATATATGAAAAGTTAAGCATCACTATTACAGAAGTTAACATAATGCTAATATGTTATATTGAACCTTTTAATAAGACTTGCAGGAATTATTCATGGGCGCTTCCTTAAAATACATTTCAGTTAAATTC
This sequence comes from Ara ararauna, assembly GCA_028858755.1. Lineage (NCBI taxonomy): Eukaryota > Metazoa > Chordata > Aves > Psittaciformes > Psittacidae > Ara > Ara ararauna. Next base: position 42,263,839 of record CM054379.1, on the reverse strand, counting down.
AGAACAGGACCTTTAGAGAAAGGATATGTATTATGGTGTACTAACATGAGTTCAAATATCTAACATACTATGGTAAAATACATTGATGTAAGAAACTGAACAGAGCCTACTGAAGTTGTCCTGTGGTGCACTGGATCTGCCCCAAGGTCAGCGCTTTCATAAAATAAGCCAAATAATAAAAATATTGCATTGCAAGTGGAGAGTTAAAACTATGTTTCTTAATGATAGACATTTTACATTACAGTCCAATGTTTTGCTTAATTTTTGTAACAGGTTCACAAGCAGAGAGAAAATGCCTGTCTGCAAAAACTGTTTACAAATCTTGTCTATAACTATGATGGCTTATAGTTTTGTTTGAAAGCTAATAAAGTCAAGTGATATGAAATGAATTCAACAACTGCTGAGCTGCTATCTTTGAATTCCTTCCACATGAAAACTCTGACTTAATTTTATCCATGCTCTGAAAGAAATAGCAATTTTTCTTTCCCTTCAAAACAAAAGACCTTGTAAGTAAAGGAATATCTGGTGGTGTTCATGTTCATTGTATTTCCAAACTTGCAATTGTCAGCAACAAAGCTCCAGGATTGATAAAAACGATATAGGAAACAGTAAAATCATACAGATGTGTGAATTCCAGAAAAGACAATGTGATATTTTCCTAGTTTTATGTAGTTGATATCTGAATATGATGATGAAGAGCCTCTTCTCTATAAATTATCTCATCACATGCTTTGCACATATTATGTTATATTTTTATACTACTGGCTTATTACAACTTGGCTTGGATTGGCTAGGTTTCACCTTCTGTCTGGATTAATGGTATTGTACAAATAGATGCATCACAATGTGGTACACTTGTGGAAAAAGAAATTATTTTTTCAATTCTTCATGGCAGGCATTTAGCAAAGGAACCTAGGAATGGTGAAACCTCATGTCAGAACTCCAGAAAATCAGGCATCAGTTTGAGTAGAATTCAGCACTAAATAAGTCACAGATCCTTTATATGTGACAGTGAAGGGTTTGACTCTTACATCAGGTAACACAGGAAATATCATGCTGAGCACAAATATGATTTAGTCAGTCCCAGTATGAAATACGTGTGGGTGTTTTTCTGGCACCTTCATAATGAAGTTCTAGACATTTGTGGCTCTAGAATTTACTATCTAACACTTTCCCTTTCCCCCTGGGCTTCAGTATAATGATCTGGTTTATGTCACTCATCAAAAGAAAATATCTTTTTTCTGTATTCTCCCTTTTCTGGGCTCTTATAGGCTCCAGATCCTGAAGAAAAACTTCATCTTCAGGGCTAAAACTTCTCCTGTATTCCTGCACCAACCCTAAACCATGAATGCAAAATTCATAGAATAGAATGAGGGAAGCAATGAGAAATCCTTACCATGTTTATTATGATTAAGGCTGGGAATTCCAATTCATGTGCATGTCGTCTTACACATTTGAAGATATGCAAATGTATTAAACCACTCTTTTGTATGCTTTTGTTTTATTTATTATTATTTAAAACAGAACTGCAGAACCACATTTGAAAAAATAATCCTTTCAGCAAGTTTGATAGTTTTTGGCAAGCTTCAAGTAATGGCAATTTCCTTTATCTCTAATTATTATTCACTGGTTGCTTACAGTAACATCTCAAATAATATTCTTTTCTGATGATTTTTTTCTTGTTTCGGCAGATTACCTTTGGATCAATCTTCCTTGGAAATGTTCCTGTTCATGAAGAGGTTCATAGATGTGCTGGACATATACATGGCTATAAAGGATGTATTAGGGATTTTCAAGTCAACAACAAAGAGTTATTCATCATAGATGAGGCTCTTGGAGGGAGGAATGTTGAGAACTGCAATGATGTTCCAATATGTGATTACCATCCATGTCGCAATGGTGGTACCTGCACAAGGTGAGAGTCACCCCTTTAATCATTTTATCATCTGTTTACACTCTGTGACTGGTAGATTCATCCTTCATGAAAAATTACTATAATATTCTGTGTAATGAAGAAATAGAAAATGTGACATCCTTGTGCCTAACCAGAGGGATTTTATAGCTTGCTTGCTTACACAAAAAAAAAGATACAAAATGTAATTACATTGCCAACACAGCATACATATTGGGTTGCTGCCAGAACTACTTTGCAATCAACTAGATCAGTTCCACTACAAGGCTTGGTGACTAAATCAGACTGTTTATAGATGTTTTGGACAGAAGCACATAAGACCCATTCTTCTGTCTAACAACTCTGTATATTTTAAGCCCTGTACCCTCACACATCTTCCTGGTGTACTCCTGGGTACACAGCATAGACCTTCAGTATCTGGAGAAGAGAAGGCTGCGTGGAGACCTCATAGCAGCTTTCCAGTATCTGAAGGGGGCCTGCAGGGATGCTGGGGAGGGACTCTTCATGAGGAACTGTAGTGAGAGGACAAGGGGTAATGGGTTCAAACTTAAACAGGGGAAGTTTAGACTGGATATGAGGAAGAAATTCTTTACTGTAAGGGTGGTGAGGCCCTGGAATGGGTAACGGGTTCAAACTTAAACAGGGGAAGTTTAGACTGGATACGAGGAAGAAATTCTTTACTGTAAGGGTGGTGAGGCCCTGGAATGGGTTACCCAGGCAAGTTGTGAATGCTCCATCACTGGCAGTGTTCAAGGCTGGATTGGACATAGCCGTGGGTGGCATGGTTTAGTGGGAGGTGTCCCTGCCCGTGGCAGGGGGATTGGAACTAGATGATCTTAAGGTCCTTTCCAACCCTAACTAGTCTATGATTCTATGATCATGCTATGAAAACACTAACAGGTAAGACCACCTTCAGGATGTGTGAGGGATCATTGTCAAAGAACCTTTGAAAGTTAAAGTGCATCATGGTGAAAGAGGAAATGGGGTCCAAAAGGGACATGAGTTGAAAGCACAGAGGATGGTAGCTCAGCTGAATGATTGTTCTACTGGCGCACAGCAACTTGATCACTGCCTAAGGCAGTTAGCATTTAGGAACCATGTTTCTGTTTAAAACTGATAATATTTGTGAAGTAGCTGCCATGTCATAGAATCATAGAATCATAGACTAGTTAGGGTTGGAAAGTACAAACAGCACAAACTTTCTCAGCCTATCTTCATACGGGAGGTGCTCCAGTCCCCTGATCATCCTCGTGGCCCTCCTTTGGACTTGTTCCAACAGTTCCATGTCCTTTTTATGTTGAGGACACCAGAACTGCACACAGTACTCTAAGTGAGGTCTCACGAGAGCAGAGTAGAGGGGTAGGATCACCTCCCTCAACCTGCTGGTCACATTCTTTTTGATGCAGCCCAGGATACAGTTGGCTTTCTGGGCTGCGAGCACACACTGTTGGCTCATGTTCATTTTTTGATCAACCAACACCCCAAAGTCTTTCTCTGCAGGGCTGCTCTCAATCCCTTCTCTGCCCAACCTGTAGCTGTGCCTGGGATTGCTCCGTCCCAGGTGTAGGACCTTGCAGTTGGCATGGTTAAACTTCATCAGGTTGGCATCAGCCCACCTCATAAGTGTGTCAAGGTCCCTCTGGATGGCATTCCTTCCCTCCAACGTATCAACTGAACCACACAGCTTGGTGTCATCGACAAACTTGCTGAGGGTGCACTGAATCCCACTGTCCATGTCGCTGACAAAGATGTTGAACAAGACCAGTCTCAATACCAGTCCCTGAGGGACACCACTCGTTACTGGTCTCCAGCTGGATATTGAGCCATTGACCACAACTCTTTGCTTGTGGCCATCCAGCCAATTCTTTATCCACTGAGTGGTCCACTTATCAAATTGATGTCTCTCCAACTTAGAGACAAGGATGTCATGTGAGACAGTGTCAAACGCTTTGCACAAGTCCAAGAAGATGACATCAACTGCTCTACCCCTGTCCATCATCAGTTCCATAACCCCACCATAGAAGGCCACCAAATTGGTCAGACAGGATTTCCCCTTAGTGAAGCCATGTTGGCTGTCACCAACCACCTTGTTGTTTATCATGTGCCTCAGCATGCCTTCTGGGAGTATCTGCTCCAAGATTTTGCCAAGCAGAGAGGTGAGACTGTCTGGCCTGTAGTTCCACAGCTCATCCATTTTCCCCTTCTTGAAAATGCGGGTTATATTTCCCCTTTTCCATCATCAGGAACTTCACCTGACTGCCATGATTTTTCAAATATGATGGACAGTGGCTTAGCAACTTCATTTGCCAGCTCCTTCAGGACCCGTGGGTGGATTTCATCAGGTCCCATGGACTTGTATACATTCAGGTTCCTAAGATGGTCTCGAACCATGTCCTCTCCTACAGTGGGCCCTGGGTCCTCATTCTCACTGTCCCTGCGTCTGCCTTCCAAGATTTGGGTGGTATGGTCAGAGCATTTTCCAGTGAAGACTGAGGTAAAGAAGTCATTAAGAACCTCAGCCTTCTCCAAATCCAGGGTAGCCAGTTCTCCCAATAGCTTCTGGAGAGGGCCCACGTTGTCCCTAGTCTGCCTTTTATTCGCTATGTAGCTACAGAATCCCTTCCTGTTATCTTTCACATCCCTAGCCAAGTTTAATTCTAAGTGGGCCTTAGCTTTCCTAACCTGATCCCTAGCTTCCCAGACAACATCCCTGTATTCTTCCGAGGCCGCCTGTCCTTGCTTCCACCTTTTATAAGCCTCTTTTTTCCTTCGAATTTTCCTCAGCAGCTCCTTATCCATCCAAGGAGGTCTCCTGGCCCTCCTACAGCACTTCCTTCTAGTAGGGATGTATTGCTACTGAGCTTGCAGCAGCTGATCCTTGAATATCAACCAAGAGTCTTGGGCCCCCCTGCCCTCTAGGGCTATATCCCATGGAACCTTATTGAGCAGGCTCCTGAAGAGGCCAAAGTCTGCTCTCTTGAAGTCCAGGTCAGTGAGCTTGCTGCACGCTCTTCTCACTGTCCTAAGGATCTCAAATTTGACCATCTCATGATCGATGCAATCAAGGCTGCCCTGGTGCATCACATTTCCAACCAGCCCTTCCCTGTTGGTGAGCATGAGGTCAAGCATGGCATTTCTCCTTGTCGGCTCCTCTATTACTTGCAGAGGAAGCTGTCTTCCACACAATTGAGGAACCTCCTGGTTTGCTTGTGCGGGGCTGTACCATCCCTCCAACAGATATCAGGGTGGTTGAAGTCCCCCATGAGAACAAGGGCCTGCGAGTGTGAGGCTGTTCCTATTTGTCTATAGAGCACTTCATTCACAGAGTCCTCTTGGTCAGGTGGTCTGTAACAGATCCCCACAATAATGTCTCCCATCACTGTTCTCCCTTTAAGCCTGACCCACAAACTCTCTATTGACTGCTCACCTGTCCCCAGGCACAGTTCCATACACTCCAGCCTATCTCTAACATAAATAGCAACTACCCCTCCCCGCCTACCGGCCTGTCTTTCCTAAAGAGCCTGTAACCTTCCATTCCAACACTCCAGCCATAGGAGCCATCCCACCATGTTTCCGTGATGCCTATGATATCATACCCCCATAGACGTGCACACATCTCTAATTCCTCTTGTTTGCTCCCCATGCTACGGGCATTTGTATAGAGGCATCTGAGCCGAGCTCCAATTGAAACCAGCTCATTGGCTGGAGTGGCTGGAATACAATTGTAATTCAACTTCAAGGCAAATGCTGAACAGTACATAGTCTAAAGTCCTTTTAAAGCTCTGGATCTCTGTGTGTTTCTTAGGTTGAGGACACCTGGATTCAAAGTTTTGAGGTGCATCTTTGCCTCTCTTGATTGATGTAAGCACAGAAAGAGAGTGTGTACTTGGGAGCAATGAGTCTGGTTTTCTTCTTTTATTCCTTGATATCTCTGGCATTCTAACGACTGTTCTGTTATCTACCATTATGGAATACTGTTTCACTTAAAGCTTGGGTCCTGAATAATTCATGACTATTGGATTTATTTCCTGCTTTTCTGCTTTCCAACTGCTGGCCGCAGCCCTTTTCAGAAATTCTTTTTTTCTGAAATGGGTCACTGCTCTCCTGTTCAGAGGAGACATGGAAGACTGTGCATGTGCAAGGCAGGGATAAGCAGCTCTATGGAAGCATGATTTTCATGATTTTCTACAGCCATCAACTGATTTTCAAGGATCACCTCCTCCAAGCCTGAGAATGGTCCATTCCAATGAGTAGGAAATCAAGTGTCAGGAAGCCTTCATGGATGAACAGGATATTCCTGACAAAACTTAAAAGGAAGCATGTGAGAGGTAAAAGCATGGCTGGGTGACCTGGGAGGAATATAGAGAAAATATCCAAATACACAGATATGGGGAAAGCCGAAGTCCATCTGGATATTAAGCTGGCAGGAGACATGCAGAGAAAAACCAAATGCTTCTACACATATGTCAGCGGCAAAAGGAAGACTTGGGAAAATGTGAGCTTGCTGTTGAAAGGCGCAGGTGTTCTGGTGACAAAGCATCCAGAAAAGACTGAGAAACTCAGTGCTTTTTGTTGCCTCAGTCTTTGTTTATAAGTCTAATCTTCAGGAATCCTATTCCTCTCAGGCATGTAGGAAAATGCCTGGAACAAGGAAGATTTACACTTGGTGGAGAAGGATCAGATTAGGGAACATTCAAACCATCTGAATATGTATGAGTCCTTGGGATACTTGATAGGAGTCATATGAGTGCTGAGAAAGCTATCTGATGTCATAGCAAGGTCAATCCTAATAATCACTGAAAGATCAAGGGAGAGTTTCCTGAGGACTAGAAGACTACTTTCAGGAAGGGCAAGAAGGAGGATCTGACAAACTACAGGATGGTTAACCTCACTTTGATCTGTTGCAAGCTGAAGAAGCAAATTGTCCTGAAAACTATTTTCAAACACATTAAGGACAAGGAAGCAGCTGGGAGTGGTCACAATGGATTTGTGAAGGGGAAATTGTGCTTAACCAGCTCTATAGCTTTCCACAATGAGATGACTGCCTTGACAGATGAGGGGAGAGCACTGGATGTTATTTACTCAACTTTAGTAAGGTTTCAACACTGCCACCCATGAAATTGTTGCTGACAAACTGATTAAGTACTGTCTAGGTAAGTGCGCAGTGAGGTGAACTGAAAACTGACTGAAGGGCAGACTCAAAAGATGCAAAGGATCAGCAACAGAAATTCCAGCTGGAGGCAGATTTGACTGGCTAGCAAGCAGCTTTGCAAAAAAAGTCTTACTAGTTCTGGTGGAGTAGTTGACCATGAGCCAGTAATGTGCCCTTGTAACAAAGCATGTCAACGGCATCCTGCATTAGTGGATCAAGGGAGGCTCCTCTCTTCTCACCTGGTATGCTGGCTTGCATATGTCCATGTGCACATTCTTAAGTCAGTCCACAAGATATTCATGTTCAGTAAGTTTCACATTGCTCGGAAGATCTACATGTCATTTCTTGCATCCAATTTCTGCAGCTCTGCGTTCATACTGTTCACTTGACAGAATAGCATTTTCTTTATCAGAGGCTGATCATTCCTCTTAGATGTCAAGGCCACCAACAAAAACTATCATACTATCTCAGGATTTGGATTTCTCACTTGGATAGATTACCAGATAGTGGTCTTCAGAGGAGCAATTCCTGCATCCCAAAGTCCTGAAGCTTCAGTTTGTCTACAGTGTATGCAACATTCCCTTTCCTGGAGAGTTAAATGTATAGGTGAGAAAATACTGCTCCGTCACTGTATACCATGTAATCAGCCAAATGGCTGTTGCTTTTCTAAGAGTGACAGATCTAAAAGATTCACTTCTTAATAAGTCATCTACCTCACTTCATCAGTTTCTCGATAGAGGATGTAAACAAGGTGTCAAGCTGGGATGTGAATTTGCCTGTGCTAGCAGCCATTTTTCAGAAGTACTGGCAGGCATTTTACAGAGACTCTGCCTGGCAGAATGCCAGAGGCAGAAACCCCTTTGGGGAATGCTTCAGTTTGCTGTATACTGATTCCATTTTCCACAGGCTTGAGCAGATAAGAATAACTTGCATACTGCCTGATCGGCCTTAGCAGGTCTGGCTCCAGAACCTCTGAATGCTTGCAAAGTTTGTTCGTCAATTCTTACGACCTAAGGCCAGTGCTTCAGTAGGCAAAGCATCTCCTGAATGATGACAGATTATGTGCTATAGACTCTTCCTGTACTTCTTTCCAGGCAGGGCCTGCAAACATCAGAAATCTACTTAGTAAATGTGCACGATGTGCACACTGCCAACAGCCTCTATTCAGTAAGCGGACCAATTTTGAGTATGTTAATCTTGTTGTACTTCAGTGCTTTGGTTACAAACAGCACTTGGTACCTATTTAGCTCAAAGACACAAGTTTATCCCCACACTTTGTTGCTTTATCCTAGCATTTATTTGATTAATTATCTGATCATCAACCTGTTACATCATCTTGATTCACACAATGGCATGTGTGGAGCAGGAGAATCGAAAAGCCAGAGATGAAAATTTTGTGTATAGTTTATGAGGAAAAATTTCCAAGCTTCAAACCAAGTCTTCAAGTGGTGCATGTGGACTGTACAACTGTGTTATCTTCAGATAATGAGTTTATATTCAGGAGACTGCAGCCAATGAGAGCTATAGGTAATCTATAGTGTTAAAAAATATTACTATCTACACCATTAATTGTCCATTTGTGTATTCATTACTGTAAAACAACTTAGTTGTATTAAAAAAAAATCAGGTAAAACAAACAACACTTTGATAATTCATATGAAAGTATTATTGACTTGTTTAAAATTTTGCCAGTTCTTTCAATTACAGTATTTAGTGGCATGAAAAAAGATTTTTCAGTGTGTGTTGTTCTTCAGGTGCTTGGCAACTAATTACAGCTTTTGCTTCTGAAAAGGCACAAATACCTCAGCTGTGTTTTGTAATGAACACTGGAGCTTGTCATCACATACTGCTGGGCTTAGACAAGTGTGTTTCCTAAGAAACATTTTTTATAGTCATTATTAAAAAGAAAGTTATTTGTTTTTCCTCATTGAGTACAAAAATACTTTTGTAGTGTTCATTTTATTAATTACAATAATTATACAGAAGAAATTTATTTGACAGGAAAAATGTTTTCTTTGTATTTTTGGTAGTGAGAGACAGGGATTAGTGTCCCTAGTTCTCAGATACAGAATTTCAGGGTGCAGCAGAGGCCAGCTGCTCCTCTTGGTCTGGCCATTGGCTACATCAGGTTCTCCCCAGCGACCAGACAGGGCAGGGCCTGGCAGCCAAGATCCATTCCTGTGCCCCTCAAACGAGCAGGGCAGCTGAAGGGCTCTGGGGCAGCCAGGCTTGGGCCTCAGGTACATCACTGGACATAATGATGGGGATGGGCAGAGGTGAGGCTGGGACACTCATGGGGGATCAGGATAAAGCCCAGTGAGGGAAACCAGGATCAGGCACAATCCCAAGCTGACCAGACAGGTCCTTGGGGATGGGGATGAGCTGCACAATCACCATTTTCCTGTGATACTACTGAGTGTGTAATTTATTGTGGAACTGTAAATCTTAAGTTGCCTTAATTCTTTTTAAGCTAAGACACATTCTGCTTTTGTTAAAAAAAAAAAAAAAGAATATTGCATAAGTTCCATTTTTATTTTGACTAAAATATCTCTGAATAAGTGTCATGGTTTAACCCCAGCTGGCAACTACGCACCAGACAGACACTTGCTGCCCCTCCTCCGATTGGGATGGGCAGAGAATTGAAAGAGTATAAGTGAGAAAACTGGTGGGTTCAGTTAAAGACAGTTTAGTAGGTGAAGCAGAAGCCACACACACAAGCAAAGCAGAGCAAGTAATGCATTCACCACTCCTCATTGGCAGGCTGGTGTTCACACATCTCCAGGAAAGCAGGGCTCCATGGTGCATAACAGTTACTTGGGAAAACAAATGACATCACACCAAAAGTCCCCACTTTCTTCTTCCTCTAGCTATTTGTTGGTACACATGACATCATATTATATGGGATGTCCCTGCAGTCAGTTCGGTCAGCTGTCTTCGCTGTCCCCCCACTCCTAACTCCTTGTGCACCCCCAGCCTACTCACTGGTGGTCTAAGAGGCAGAAGAGGCCTTGGCTCTGCGCCAGAACTGCACAGCAATATCTGAAACATCTCTGTGTTATCAACACTGATTCCAGCCCAAATCCAAAATATAGCCCCATACTAGCTATTGTGAAAAAAATTAACTCTAACCTAGCAAAAACCAGCACAATAACACAAATGCTATTCTGTTTCAAGATTTTTTAAATATATGCTGTATTAGATGAGTGGTTCAGTACAAACTTAAATTTCTAATTCTTTACATAGCCATTATTTTATTAGTTTTAAAAACAAAGTAGTCTCCTGCATAAATGCTTTATTGCTTTTAGAAGCACTTTTGCAAGTTCACTAGCTCTTTTACTGCACTTTATATCCATGCTAATGTAAAATTCCACAGACTAGTTAATTTCAGAGGAAAAAATATGACAACTATTCAAAAAATTTATGGTTTGAATATCATACAGTTCTGGGATTAGTTTAGTAAATCCAAAGCTCATTGGATTTTAAAGTGTATGTTTGAAAAGGACATGGAAACATTAACCTAGGAAACTCTTAACATTCTGAGTGGCCCCTGTTCATATGAGCCAAACCAAGCACAGTGTAAGTTAAGAAGACACATCTGTGTGTGGGGAATAAACTCATAATATTACTTCATTAATGATTTGACAATTATGACAGTCACTACAATAGTAGAAGTTGATTAATATATTTGTTTAAAATTGTATAGACTCAACAAAATGTAAACATAGACAAGCTTAGCTTTTAGAGTGGAGAGTACAATCTCGAAGTTAATTGCTCCCACAATCATGTTTCCAGTGTCTCAAACTGTTCTCACAGTGATTATTCTTCCTGTTGTTGTTCCCATATATTGGTGCAGCAGATGGGTCCATCAATGTTAATCAATTAACCAAGACTGAAAAATCAAACTCAATTAGCAATAAATTTCAGTAGAGAGACATTTATCTTCAGATTTCAACCTCCATGAATCCTGTAATCACCACAAATAAACAAGGAATGTAATTTTTCAATTATCATCTCCTGATAATATAAGAAATGATACCTTCATGAATATGTAGGTCTCATTTGGATTATACCTTTTCAACTATTAATAGGAAAAGCAATATTTGAAATCATATTTCAGAAACTGCATGCTGCATGCTGCAGCATCATGCAATTTTTGTTAAGTCTTAAAGATCTGATTACCAAATAATCTCATAAGGTTTTGAACACCTTTTTTTTTTAATTATAAAATGAGGTCTACATTAGCTTTCTTGTAAGTTAAAGGAAATTTAATAGTTGAACTTGGTTAAGTGATAGAACTCCAAGTGTTGCAGATACTGAGGAAACCAAGTGGAGTGACTTAAGAAATGTTGTGGTCTCCTTTTTAGTATAAATCCTCAATGTTAATTAAAATAAACAGAAAAGACAGTATGAACATGATTTTTTTTAAGGAAGAAAAAAACGAACTCCAAACTTGATTTGGAGACACTAAGATGTTAAGATATTTTTACATCTTTTTTTTCCATTTCAAAGGGTAGTCAAGGTGAACCTTTCACAGATCATGTGCCAGAAATACATTTTAGAATTGCTTATGGGTTTCCTATCACTGCTGTAGATGTCGGTGTTTCTAGGTAAGAAAGGAACAAGCTTGTCAGAAATAGCAGGGTTGATCATATATCACAGATTTTATTATAGGTCTGTTTTATAGACTAAGAGACTCAGCAACATTATCTAGAACATCCGTTTGTTGGGATTTTTACAAATCTGAATCCTGGTTAACTTCAATAAGATCCATATTAAATCCAGAACAAATATTTTAAGTTCCATTTTATTAAACTCTTGCAGAAAGACAAACCAAACAAAGGGATTAAATTTCATTTTAGTTGTTTTGCAAAGGAATAAGTTTTCCAGAAGGGATCTGTGTATTCCTATACCTTTTCAGAATTCAGGCTATATGAGCTTATATAGGAATTGTATACAACATGATTTGTGCGAAGATGTTAATCTGCCTCTTTTTAAAGGGTTGTTTTTTAGGCAAAACTATACTGTCAATACTAAAGATGCTTACATGTTGTACAACTCCTCAAACTGCTGGTATTATTATTCTGATTAATGTTTACATGCACAATTACTTAGGAAGGCTAATTAGGGGGCTTGAATTTTTTGGATTCTGTACTTTTAATGAGATTACTATAGCTGGAGTTTGGTACATATAAAGGAGATTTACACTTCGAAAGCCATTGTTTTTTCCAATGATAGCTTCACATTAAGCTTTGGTGAAAAGAAGAATTAATTTAAACTTATTTCCAGATGGTTTTCTTTTTCTGGAAGAGAGATTTCAGGTTTCATCATGTCATCATTTCATCATTTCAGATTTCATCATTTCAGGTTCTACATGATCTTAGGAAAAAATGCCATAATGCCTAAGAAAAATCTTTTATGTCACTTTTGAAGATTATGAAAGATAATGCTGTTAAGCTTCTCAGAATGACCAAAATCCTGTTGGACATTCATTTCTTACATATTTTCACAGGAAAATTAAGTACGCAAAAAAGAAAATTTCATCTCCAATTCTCCTAACACTAGGTATTCACAGATAGAGAATCCGTTTACCGAGGTTGATCTTTCTGGCAAGAAGAATTGCATTTGGCTTAAGCCCATACTTTTTTCTGAACTAAATCTGCATTTCTCTCATGTTACTCTTCCTTAGAGAGAAAACAGAAATTTTAATCCCTGCTTCTTGCCCTTGAAGTTTAGTTAGTAAAGTGCTCACATTTGTGCTAGGATATCTATTTCAAGACTGAATTAATTAAACTAGTTGTGTTTGTAGTATCATCAGAAACAGATTCACATTTTAGCATGCTACATTTCTTAAGCATTATATTACTCAGATTACAGTAGTATTGAGAATAAAAATTGACAAATCAAAGCTGTATTCCATTAAGCTGGCAGTGTTAAGAACTGATATTTTAGATTTTAGACAAAACATCTGTAAACTCCCAAGAAATTATGCTACGATAATGTATGAGGAAATAGCGAAATATAAAATTCTAAAAATTATTGGACATACAAGTTCGTTACTGTTGTTCATTTTAATTAAGCATTTAAAATATGCAAATTCTTTATTAATGATTAAACTGTGGTACGCTCCTTAGAATCTGAATGAGAATATACATTATTTTTGAAATAACAAGTTCTGGCAATTGAAAAATAATCCAAGCCAACAAGTTAGAAAATTCAATGTTCAAAAAGTAAAACTTCCTCTGTTTTTAATGCGGGCAGTACAGTGGTAGTTCTATTAAAAATGTTTGCAGAAAAATCAATTTTTCATATTCTCAGATCTCCAGATTTAGTATTCAATTAATGTGAAAAGTGATGTGCTGAATACAGAGCATGAAGAAAAATCAAGCATCCAAATATAAATATCACTTCAAATTCCTGACTGTTTAGATAATGTGAAAGCTGCACACAAAGAATTTGTTAAACCTGATGTTTATACATAATCTTGATTCAATTTTACTTAAGGAAGCTGCCATGGCTAAAATTTTACTGTGGGTATTGAAATCCCAGTAAATGCCATTTTAATACCAGTCATCTTACAATTCTTTGACTCAATTCCCAGAAAAACTATCTAATGTTGCTTATATCAGCATTTCTGATAGCTTTGATTCCAGAAGGAGTATTATTTGGAGTAGCTTTAAAACACATATCAGCAAAATTAATTGAATCTTTCTCCAAGGCCAGTGAGATGTTTAAGTATGTATAGAAATACTCAAAACACTGTTTATACATATTTGATTAACTGGAGAAGTAGTGTACGGAGTCTTAATAAGAATTTCACTCTGCTATAAATCCTGAAAAATAGTTTAGCTGGTACTGTTTGTTATAAGTTGTATCATGTAGTTCGTGTGCGAAAAATGAAAAACATACCATATTCTTTGTACTCATGGTTTTCAAAAATTCCCCAGAGATAATCCTTTTAGTGATATATGCAAGTTTTCCATAAGGATTCATTATATGCTCTAGCTGTTTACTGTAAGTTATCACAATAAAATTACAGGACTGGTACCACAGAAGATGAATAATGCGCTATCTGTAATATATGTTAGAACATTCATTCCTTTGCGGCTAAGTTAAAATATACACCTACCTACTGGTGATAGATTTCTCCACTTCAAGCAATGAAAATTACATAAGGGAAGAAAAAATTATGAAATATTGATCCTGACTACTGCAGTTGAATGGGTGAGCACATCATTGTTCTGAATCCCTGTTTGGGGAGCTTATCATTGAAAGGAAGAGTGAAGTTTATCTGAGGTCATGTAACAGAAAGAGAATTTTAGAGAAAATTCCTTAAACTTTGTTATCTTGTTGAATTTGGTAAGTCTGGACACAAGTTATCATCTTGATACAGAAGATTACCATGTCACCAAATTTGGTTTTGCTACTTTATTTCCTTCTCAGTAACAGCACTTATTTAAGTTTGCTTTTTAGAAAGACAGGAAATGGGATTTTTTTTTTTTTTTTTTTTTTTTTTTTTACCAGTAAGCTTTCAGTTTTGGATTTAGTAGAGCCAATCAGCTTTGTGATCAAAATGCCAAACCTAGCTAAAAGATAAGCTTTTAGGGAGGAGAAAGACAGAAATAGGGGAGATATTCTGTGGGTGTTCAGCCAGCTATTAAAAGGCAGTTAACCTCACTAGTACCTCACTTACTTCTCTCTGTCCGTTGTCATGAGCCAGTACACATGGTGCTTGTACAGTCTTCCCCACATCTGGCTCCACTCATTTCAGATTAAATATTAACCTTGCATATTGCAAAGAGGGAAATGTAGGATTTTTTGGTTTTGGGGTTATTTTGGGGGGGGTTGTTTTGGGGTTGGTTTGTTTGTTTGTTTTGGTGGTATGTTTTTTAATTTTTTTTTACTTGGGAAGACCTACTGATGTTTTGCATTACTTCCAAGCAGTGCATGGAAGATAAATTAATAAAAAAATCAGATATTTAGATATTATTAGGTGTCCTGATAATCAGTGATTTAAGTAGAAAATTAGTGCATCCCTCTTAGGAAAAAAAAAAAAAAAAAAAGACTATTTTGGGGAAAAATATGTACGAAACAACTACTCTTCATAGAATCACAGAATCATAGAATGGTTGGAGTTGGAAGGAACCTTAAAGATTGTCTAGTTTCAGCCCCCCTGCCACAAGCAGGGCCATCTCCCAGTAGACCAGGTTGCTCAAAGCCTCATCCAGCCTGGCCTTGTTGACCCCAACATTTGTTGATTGTCAAGACTGATTCTCTGAAACCTGTAATATCTTAGGACATATGAAGATAAAAGGACCTTAGAACCACAGAAATCTGTTCATCCTTCACCAGGACCTTTCTTCCGTTACCTCAAATCATAGTACAAGTGGTCAGCACAAGTTCTAATATGGGTCCATTTGTATATTCCATATTCTGTGGATCCATCTAACATCTCTGTACGCTAGCTGTGGAACAATAAAAATAATTTCACAGCAACACTTTGAAAGCCCATTCATTATTTTCAGTAATTGTTGTCTGTTGTCTATTGTCTATCTGGTTTATGTATTATTCAGTATCAATACAATTTAATTACCTATCTAGGGTACTGTATTACTAAATAAAAATGTCCTACATAACTTTAAAAGACTTAATCTTTCCTTTAGGGACATTCCATGTTTTTAATAGTTGTGTTTGTATTATTACCAGCCTTATTAGTCATACCCAGTTAAACTATGCTCTTTGTGTGCTTGTAAGGGTACAGCTGGTATTGATTCTTCTCTGCTTCAAAATTGGTTAGTGCTTAGGAGTTATGAGTTAGAGGATCAAGGGAGTCAAGGCATGATTTGTATTACTCCACAAGGCATGAGAGTTCAGTATGGGGTGCTCTGTTTTCTTGTATTCAGGTCACCTTCTCAATATGCCCATCAATTTAGCCTTATTGTGTGCTTTGGAAAATTCATCTGGCTTGGAGGTCAGCATGTGCATTAGATTTCTTCAGACATTGCCTCAGTAAGGAGTTTTACAGGCAGCTAAGAAAGCGTTACATTGCTCTGAAGAGAAGCTACATAGAAGACTGACCATGCTACTTCTTCTTATCATTTTCTAATGTGGTTGTGACATTGAATAAGGCACATGAAATACTCTTATGAATTTTTAGACATTTCTCATACTCATTTCTGTGTCTGGATACACATGTGTATGTCTATGCACTCAATTTAATTATATGGTGGCTATAGTTGTGCTGTGTGTATTATTCCTTTGTTCATAATTGTCTTCTCTTTATTATACTATGGAGTTTTAAGATATATTGTTGGTGAGTGTGCTAAGAGTGATTGGGTTTATTTTGTTTCTCTCCTCCTCTCACCCCTCCCCCAGTTGTAAAGATTAGGCCAATGAGAAAATAGGTAAAATCCCCAACAGACTGGTGAAGGAGTATATTTATAGTGAATTATATTAATGACATATGACAGGCTTGTTCAAGTTACACAATTGCAGTCCTGTAAATAACCATATTTTTCTTCTTTCTTGATGTCAGTCTTAGCCCTGCTACTATTGACATCTTTAATTTAATTTCTTTTCTTCAGAATTATTTAGACTGGAGATCTGGAAAAGCCAAAGAAAAGTCACAGAGAAATACACAGAAATATACTAGAAAGTGGTATGGCATCAATAACCTACATTCAACCTAAAAAAAATATCTTAACAACAACACGGGGTTTTGAATTATAAACAGTATTTTGAGCACAAATCTTCAAGTAAAACATGAAGAATGCTATTATCTGAAAGCTGAAGAATATCCAGGATTTTTTGTTGTTGTAGAAGGATATAATATTATATCACAATTATATTTCAGTTGTCAGACTCACCCAATTATTCATTTACTTTTCCATTCTGTAAACCATTTTCAGAAACAGTGCAGTGTATTTCTAGGCTGGAAACCAAGCATGCTAGCTCATTAACCCAGATTTAAGCTCTTTCCTGGATACCTTCAGGGATTAATTATGGACTTCACGCCTTATCAAAATATTCAGAGATTGATTTAAATCCCCAAATTCAAGCTAAGCTTGTTTTCACCATGTTATCATTCTATATAATCCAGATTTTATTCTTGGCATTCATTAGTATTCATGATATTGTTACATGTATCAGAGTCGCTACCTGGGTAAATACACTAGTGTAATAAAAAGAATAAACCACTTAGAAAAATCTAGGGTAAATTGGACTGAAAACCATTTGGATGTAAGAACCATTAACAAATAAATGGTGTATCGTAAAGGTGGACAGCTTTTTAACCTTTTTTTTTTTTTTTTAGCTTTCCCACAAGCACATTTAATGGAGAAGGTAATTTGAAAGTTTGCCAAAGGGTTGGAATCTCACCTTCTTTTTCCCAGGACACACAGTCTGTAAGGTGCTTTTATTCCAAATTATGATGCACTTATAGCTGAAAATCATGTCTGATAGAACCCTATTCTCCTTTTATCCAAAAGAGAGCATCCTAAAAGAATCTTCCTTATGACTAATACCAAATCTGTCAATTAGAAGGCCTAAATGCCACACCCCAGCCTTATGTCTACATAGAAACAGTTACAGTACTATTCATTTTCCTGGTGCTTCCTCTTGGTTTCTGATTCTTACAGCCTTACCTTCTCCAGGGTGAAATTTGCCTTCTTAAGTTTCATTTAAACCCTGGAAGCAGAATTGAAGTGGAACACAGGCTTTGCACTGCCCCTGGAAAGCAGTTCCTTGATTTCTCACTGTTCCAGGGATGATGGACCAAGAATGCAGTGTATAAATGTGCATCTGTTTACACAGTAAGTTAAATGTAGCCACTCACGTTTTAAAAGCTGATGCAGTGTTTGTGTATCCTTGCTACTTCCCCTGCTTTGAAAAACAGTGAGGTAGACAAACCATATTTGTTTTGATCTTGGTAGATACCTATTTAATTGTTAGGTATTGAAATTCCTTGAGTAGACAAACATAAGATGTTTTTAGCATTGAAATCTGGCTTTAGTACGTATGCTAAACTGCAATGAAAAGGATAAAGCAATCAGGAGTTTATTTTATTTGCTTTACAAGTGTTGAGACTCAGTATCCAGATTTATAACATGATCGCTATGCCAGCTCAAGATTCAAGGCTAAATTATAAAATCAATTTCCAGCTTCAGCAAATGCTATCTGGGTCTTGCTGTTTTGCTTAATAGCAAGGACAAGTGGATTCCATCTGTAGGATAGCATGTTTTGCATATGAGCTGCTGCAAGGCAAGAGCTAATGCTCAGATGAAGCAGGATTCAATATTGATACACTCTTTGTATTTACTGATAGTTGCTTGTTTGTTTTCAAACAGGTCTTTAAAGCTCAAAGATTATTTAGGAGCAGATGTGGGGTTATACTTAGTTTAAAATGGAGAGGCTGCTTGTCCTCTAGTTTGATGGTAAAATGCTGTGATTTAATATGAACAAGATGGCATTTGTGGGTATGAACTAATCTTACTAGGTGTGGAATAAGTTCAAAATGGTAACTGAAATGAACATGGTTTTTTTTTTCTTTCCTGCCAAGAACTAATGTAATTAAAACCTCAGCTTTGATCCATTTTTAGTGGATAAATATTTGTGTAGTAGTAAAACCAGTTGTACATTGTTACATAAGTGTAACAATAAATAATATTAATAAATAAATTCATAGATATGAATATATAATTATTTTGTTTATCAATATGGTTTTGCCCGTATTTTGGGGTGGGTTTTTTTTAGTATGAATTGTTTAAAATTTGTAACAATTTTCTTTAGGCTAGCCTTGGTATCATGCATTTTTAGTAACTTCAATACATTTGTATTTCTCAAGTCCTTGATACTGATCGCTTATGTATTCTATCATCACCTTACACTAAGAAGCTAGGTACATGTACAATTAACTTTCCATAGACTAGAACACTGCAATCCTAGCCACAAATCCAAAAGAATTCCCAAAGCATCCTGAGTTCACCCAGTACAGATTACCCCAATTTACAAAAATAAAATTGTAGACAAAATGAAAAAGGTTGGGTTTATTTCAAATTTGATCTTTTTGTTTTGTAGACGTTTGATTATACACTGTCCAAGAGAAAAATAGTCCTTTTCTAAAACACAAACAAACAAAAAAGAAAGAAAACAAAAACAAAAGCAAAAACAAAGATGCAAACAAACAAAACTGAGGTAAAGAAAAATGCCTTATTTGTACAATTTAAAAAAAGAAGTAAAAACAGAGGTCGTAATTTAAGTAAATGGGTGTTTCAAAATCTCATTTTCTTTGCCAGGAAAATTCTGGGATCCTTGGCTAGGAAAAATCCTTGCCATCCATATTTTATTCTGCTGTATTTGAGTGAAACTCTTCTGTGTGTCCGGGATGGTTTTAATCCTCCACTAGGTTCTGAAATGGAAGAGCTGTGGGTTACTGCCACCTACAGCTGGAATGCCACCAACTCTCATCTAGAGAGATGGACCTTGCACTAAAACCTCTCTGGACAAAATGCAGTAGATCTTAGAGGTGAGCTAAAGGAGGACTTTGCAGAGCTGTTCGTAATTGGGTTTTGCCAGTTTTTTTATGACATTTAAATAAAATTATTGCTACAGAGAAAGTAAATCCCCCAGTAGCATATTCAAGCAATTTTCTTCTCATTGCAGTACCTTCTTACTGCAGTACCTTGGCAGAAATGTTGCAGAACTTAAACATCATAGGGAGCAGAAAAAAAAAAAAGAATCAATACCTAAACTCAAACCCTCAGATTTCTAAATTTGAAACACTCTGAGATTTACCAGAAAGAAAAATGAAAGAAGATTATACTCTGGTGGGACCTATGTAGTGATTGCGGTTTTGTGTGCTGCAATATTTTAAGACACATAGAATGGGGTGTTTTCTCCTATAACCTCAGTCCCTCCTCCCCACTGCATTAAGACTTCAGGAAAACAGGAATAATAATGCCCAGCAGTGGTGTGCATTTTCTGCAACTGCTCCCACCTTTTTTGGTCTGTGCTTTATTGTGGTATCTTTTTCAATACAGAAAACTCAGGCTTGCTTAATTCTAATAATTATTCTGGGTGCTTATCCTAGTAAATAATGGCATGAAAATATCTGTATGCATGGGAAGGAAGGGAAATTGTTGTTGTTTATTTCCATTCAAGTGTATCCTATTTTTTCACTACTACTGTGGTATCTGAGTTTTTCCTCCTATGCTCTTCCTGATTCCATTTCACTTTCTATGCTACATTAAAGGAGAGTGCTCTACGTGGGCTGATCAAGCTTCTTCACTCCCAAAAGCGTTTCTTATGTAAGTAGCTCCAGTGAGATTTAGCTAATTATGTATTTTAGTAGAAAAGCTGTGTTCATGAAGGTTTCCTTGCACAGTGAAATGTGTAAGCACTTAGGCAAGAGCCTGCATGGCACTGCTACCTTATTGCCATTTGCAGAGAATATGTTTTTCATCCTCCATTTTTAACACAGGAATTACATTTAACGCATGACTTTGTTTTGTTTTGTTTTTCATTTTTGAATGTGGAATGAGTATAAGAAAAAAAGCCCACAGAAATTAATCGTGCTGTGAAAAAACTACAAGAATACATTATTGTATTAAAGAAATAAAATCAACATAACCCAGCCTGTAAGCAGCATTTCTTCAGAACACTTACCTTTCTTCAAACAGAAATTATGTACTGACATATGAGTCACAGAGGCAGAAGTACATATTCTTTTAGGCAGCATCTCCAATTATCTTTCTTGACAGCAGATGTTAGGGGCATATTCTTCTCTGCCAAAATATTGTAATCATTAAAAATTATTATTTGTACTATGCAGTGTTTATATGTAAAAGAGCAGCATCTTCTGATGCAGGGTTTGGAGCTAACAATGACAGCAGAAAAAGAAAGAAAATGGAACTTGATTCTTGTTTACATCTGAGATTGCACCAATTTAAGGTGCTGAGACCCCCTTGCTTTATGTGGAGTTACTCTGATTTGTACCGGTAAAGTGAAAATCTAATCAGGACCACAGCTGGATACATTCAACAACTTTTTGTTCATCTAGGATAAATCTGGATTGTATTGATCTGCATTACAGAACTGAACAGAAAACAACAGGAGGGAAACCTGAGAAACAGTGTCTCATTTAGAACCTAATAAAAGTTCTTAAGGTGCTTGTTTCATTGCCATACTGGGCTCAATCATCCTTAGAAATCAATGAAGGACCTGCAGTCAGAAGCACGCATAAATATGTCTTGAACTTTTTAAGTGGCTTATATGGATAGAAGATAAAGACTGGGGGCAGGGAGGATACCGCCAAAATTACTGCAGTTCTGTTGATTAAAAAGTTGTCCAACTTTACCTTTATTATTCTTTATAGAGAAATGTAGCCAGCAAAAAGGAGAGAGATGGTGTGGTATAATAAGTGATGGAAAACAGAACAATAAAGTGCTGTTTGAGTCATTTCAGACTGCTGAATGAATGACTCTGTAGGAGAAAAATTGCTGTGGTGTCACTGGCTTGCTGCTACCAGCGTGTGTCACTATGGATGTCAGTGTAAAGTGAAACTTGGGAACACCAAAATCCACTTGCTTCTCACTTCTTGGACAAAGAGAAGTGCAAAACCTGCTCTACTTCTAGCAGTAGCAGTCATGGATAAGTGTATGTGTTGCTGAGAAGTCTGAGAATTCATCCTTTGAAAGAAAAAGTCTTTTCATCTTGGGATGACATTGCAACACTTTCCATAGAGTGACTCAGTGATGCACACAGGCCTGATGAATAATGACAGGGATGGACTGTAAGCTCTACTAATATCAAATCAATTATCACATTTGTCTTTAAATATATTAGGCGTTAGAATGTATTTAATATTGCTGAAATACAATGACCTGATATGTTCCTTAGAGCCCACTGCTAGCTGAATGCGTATTAGCTCACGATTAAGCAGTATATTTTTGTACTCCAGCTTAAAAATGACTTCTGGATAAGTGCAGTGCAAACAGAGAGGGCAGTTGCCAATAAACAAATTCAGATCTCTCTATCTTGGAATGAATTATGTACAGAAGTATAAACCTGGCCTGTTTTCCTACCACTGATTTAATAATTTAATAATGATGATTAAATCAATATTGTGTCCCAGAACCACATCAATATGAGCAAGAATCCAACATCTCAAGGGTATGTTGAAGACAGGAGGCCTACTTGACTCAATTATTTATAATGCTAATATACCAGTAATCCTGACTATTGCATGAACTATTAACATTTTCCCTCCTCTTTATAATCCTGCTTTCTGGAAGGAGTTAATTATTACAAAGCTGCCAGCTATTAGAGAGATCTTTAGCACAGAAAGATGATATAATATCTCACAGCATTCCTGAAGTGTTACAACACTTTTCCTAGAACAATTTTCCAATTAATGTGTTGAACTGTAGGAAGTTAGTTTGCTTCACACTCTGCTTGCTTGGGTAAAGAAACAAATATTAAAAAATGAACTGGTTTGGTTTTGCTTAATTTTATTCAAAGAAGGAAATGGGGAGGGTTTTTTCATTGCTCTGTGAACATATTACCCTTGACTGCAGGCAGTCACCATAGCTACCAGTAAACAGCACTACAATTGCCTTATTCTTTCTGGTTTGACTATAATTCCTCTTCAAGAGAGAAAGAAAGTGGGTTGCTTTTTTTCAGAGAATGGAAGTCTTAAGTAATAACCAATTAATTCTCCCTGAAAAGTGGGAGTCTAATTCAGGGGTCTTCTCTATTCTACAGAGAACATGACTGTGAAGCTTTGCATCTAGTTTTAGCTAACAGAATGCTTCACAGATTTTGTCCCATTAAGTGCTTTCATCTGTGTTTGATACAGCTGGAAACAGGTCTGCCACTGTGCAATGTGGATACCTATTTGGATGTCCACACTTGCATTTTTTTCCCTCTGCATCTATTTTCTCAGTTTAGAAAAACTTTAGGTTGTCTCAGACGGTAATTCAGGTGATTTCCTCTCAAGCACTTCCTAGCTCCAAGAGGTGTTTAAAATTAGCTGGTACTTTCATTTTGACTTTTCTAAAATATATAAGCGCAACAGTCTGTGCATGCTCAGAATTACATAGTACAAGAAGGTAGAGGCAGGCTGGACTGGCTAGTTCTTTTCCAATTTTAACATATTTACAGACATTTGTCACAGGGAAAAGCTGCAAAATTTATGTAGTTTAAATTGCGATCAGAATATTTTCTTTTTTTATTAATTATATATAATTATTTATTTATTAATTATGCGACAATAAGTGAACTAAGTATTCAGGATGAGTCTCAGCAATGCCACAGATAAATCTCTGTGCTAGATACTGCAGAATGTTAATAAACATCTACAAATTTCTAAGCAACCTTCTGTAACTAATCTGTGCATATGGGGTGTTTACACCCAGCCTTTTGCAGGGAGTGTGGATTTTGCAAACACTGAAAAGTCTGGCAGATCCTCCTCTGGAGATGTGGGTGCCTGCAGCTTTGTGTCCATCCGTGCTGCTGCAGGCACCCTAGTGAGTGCAGCAGTCCCCACACATCCCCACCTGAACCCTAAGGGTGTGTTCTGTGATGCCACTCCCACACTGTGGGTCTTTAGCTGGGTGCAGGTTGCTCCTGTCCCCCACAGGCTGATGATGGGCCTCACCCAGGCAGGCCTTCAGATACCACCAGGTGATGTCCAGTCAGAGTCACTGCTGCTGACCCTGTCTCTCCCAGTGTCTTTTACTGATTTCTATGCTTCTATGCTACATTTCAAGTTGACTCCTTGAATTCTAAAGTCTCTTTGTAATTCCGTTGTTACTGCTTTGTCTGGGTGATGGTATCATGGAATTCCTACTTAACAATTTGAGTTTGGGACAAACATTCATGTGGTTTTGGATGTCCCATCACATACACTGTAACACACTAACATTGTTAAGTTATCAGCTACTGTTTTCAAGGACATTTTGCTGAAGGTGGGACAGGTAAAAAAGGTACGCAGTCCCTCACCCAACATTTTTGTACAGTTCAGCACTTTACCATCAAGTAAAAAATCTACTGAGGTCCAGATATTTTATGTTTATTTCTCATTTTGGGAGCATCACCCTTACTTTTTTCCTGAGAAAGAATTAAAATGAAACAGGATAGACAATAGACTAAACTAGACTATACTAGACATAGACTAGACTAGACAAGACTACACTAGACTAGAGTCGAATAGAATAGTTTTTATGGACCTATAGCAATAGTCTAATTTAACTGCCTGACCAATTTAAGGTTGACCAAGTTAAAGAATGCTACAGACGTTGCCTAATGTCTTAACCACTGACAGGCTTGGGACATCGACTACCTTTGTAGGAAGATTGTTCTAATGCTGACCACCTGCTTGGTAAAGAAGTGCTTCCTAATGTACAGTCTACACCTCCCATATAGCAGCTTTGAACCATTCTCACATGTCCTGGATACCAGGGAGAAGAGCTCAGCACCTCCCTCTCCACTTCTCCTCCTCAAGAATCTGTAGGAAGCAATAAAGTCTCTCCTCAACCTCCTTTTCTCCAGCAAACAAGCCCAAATTTCTCAGCCATTCCTCATAGGATGTTCATTCCAGCCCTTTCACCACGTCTGTTGCCCTCTTCTGGAGGCATTCAAGGACCTTCATGTCCTTCTTAAATTGCAGGGCCCAGACTGCACACAGTACTCATGGTGAGTCTACAGCAATGCTGAATACAAATGGACAATCATCTCTTTTGACCAGCTGTTTGTGCTGCGTTTGATATACTGAGGATGTGGTTTGCCCTCTTGGCTGCCAGAGCACACCGCTGACTCACACTGAGCCTGCTGCCAACCAGCCCCCAGGTCCCTTTCTATAGGGCTGCTCCAGCCACTCCTCTCCCAATTCATACTTGTGCCCAGCATTATCCATCCCAGGTGCAGAACCCAGCATTTCGACTTGCTAAATTCCATCGCATTAATCATAGCTCAGTGCTCCAATCTATCTAGATCCCTCTGCAAGGCCTCTTGTCCCCTGAGAGAGTTAATGGCACCTCCCAGTTAGGTATCATTGGCAAACTTCTAATGGTACATTTACTATTTTTCTATTATTTCTGTTATATCAGATTTCATGGTCTGCTTATGCTCACTGGTTTTTTTTAATCTCTGTAATGCTTAAATTCTTTAAATTTTAATACTAAAATATGTAAGGGCCATTATTTTCTCCACTCAACTGAAATACAAATATTTAATCATTTTGCTAACTAAATTGCTTGGTTATTGTTCTTGTTAATAATTATATCTTTTTCTTTCTGTTTGACCTCTTATTACTGGGATTAGTTTATGACTAGAGTATCTTTGCTTACCTGCTTTTTCTTTATATGCAAATATGGTAAAAACAGTTCAGTTCTGAGTTTGGTTTAGTTTATAATTTGCCAGATGCAATACAAATACATTGTTCCAGATACTCAGGCAGAATCATAGAATCATAGAATGGGTTGGGTTGAAAGAGACCTTTAAAGATCATCCAGTTCCAACCCCTGTGCCATGGGCAGGGGCACCTTCCACTAGACCAGGTTACTCAAAGCCCTGTCCAACCTGGCCTTGAACAATTACAGAGATAGGGCATCCACAACTTCTCTGGCAACCTGTGCCAGTACCTCACCACCCTCACAGTAAAGAACTTTTTCCTAATATCTAATCTAAATCTACACTCTTTCAGCATGAAGCTATTCCCCCCTGTCCTGACACTACATGCCCTTATAAGAAGCCCCTCTCCAGATTTCTTGTAGGCCCCTTAAGGTATGGAAACACCTGAGAAAATTATTTATGCAGGTATTTCCAATAACCATATATTACCAAACCTGCACTGGAACTAAATAATTCTAGTAACTGCATCACACATTTAACTTCCTTCTCTTGAAGCTGGAAGGCTTCCATTGAATTTCATTGTTACTCTCTGCAATTAGATTTAAATGGACTATTTTGTCTATTATGATACCTAGAGCCAAATTCACTGTTGATAGGACTGATGGAGTGGCACCTGCTCACATCAGCAACGAATTGGCTCAGACTTCCTAAATGTCTGTGGAAACAATCAGTACCAATGCAGAATGTATGGTTTGGTTTCCTGTAATGCCAAGGAGAGGAAGATTCTGGTAAACATTCTCTTGCATTCCAGTTGGATCAAGGCCACCTTGTCCCGTAAAATCTTCAAGGGCAGTTACTGAAACCCTTCGTTTTACTGGTCTGGAACACCACATTGATAAAATATACAGATTTATTTCTCAGAAGGAATTTAATGCTGTTAACCAAAATGTGAAAGCTGGGGAAAATTTCAGGTGTTCTACAACTTTGTAATTCTGACAGAGACATAAACCAGCTTATCTAATATGTTACAGCAGCCCTGTGGAGAAGTACTTGGGGGTGTTGGTCGATGAGAAACTTCACATGAGCCAGAAGCGTGTGCTCGCAGCCCAGAAATTCAACTGTATCCTGGGCTGCATCAAAAGGAGCGTGACCAGCAGGTAGAAGGAGGTGATCCTGCCCCTCTACTCTGCTCTTGTGAGACCTCACTTGGAGGATTGTGTGCAGTTCTGGTGTCCTCAACATAAAAAGGACATGGAACTGTTGGAACAAGTCCAAAGGAGGGCCACGAGGATGATCAGGGGACTGGAGCACCTCCCGTATGAAGACAGGATGAGAAAGTTGGGGCTGTTCAGCCTGGAGAAGAGAAGGCTGCGTGGAGACCTCATAGCAGCCTTCCAGTATCTGAAGGGGGCCTGCAGGGATGCTGGGGAGGGACTCTTCATGAGGGACTGTAGTGAGAGGACAGGGGGCAATGGGTTCAAACTTAAACAGGGAAAGTTTAGATTGGATATAAGGAAGAAGTTCTTTACTGTGAGGGTGGTGAGACACTGGAATGGGTTTCCCAGGGAAGCTGTGAATGCTCCATCGCTGGCGCTGTTCAAGGCTGAATTGGGCAGAGCCTTGGGTGACATGGTTTAGTGTGAGGTGTCCCTGCCTGTGGCACGGGGGTTGGAACAAGATGATCTTAAGGTCCTTTCCAACCCTAACTATTCTATGATTCTATGATTTTATATAACATGAACCATAATTTATCCATATGCAAGTTCTAACAATACTGAATGTCATATCATGATATCTTGATGCTATCAAGATGTCAACTTTTTGTTCTGTAACTGTAACTCCATCTGATTTGCTAAATTTACCAGAATTAAGTAGCAGCTATTTTATTAAATCACACAAACACACTTTCTCAGGTGTTTTACTTTTTCACTAGAATATATATTTAAAGCTTTTGCCGTAATTTTTTTAAATGTCTGATTTTAAAAAAACGTAAAAATAATAAACCTTAAAATTTTAAATATTAAATTTAATACAGAACTAGCTATCATTACTATGCATGATGTCAAACCCTAAATTTCAGAATACAGTTGTTTTTCAACTTTCAGGTGAGTCACTAGGATAAGATTTACCATACCAAGGTATGCCCCCTGAAAGTAGGATGTCTGATGTAAATTGTGTGTGTGCTTCCTCCTCAGTCAGCACAGACTTGCAGACGCTTTTGGCAGACCACACAACCTTTCTTAGACATATGTCTTAGTACTCAATAAATCCTTCTCTGCAAGTAATTTTCTGCCTATTTGACTGTCAAGGGTATGAGGATAATTAGCTTGGTCTTGCTATCTAACTTTTAGACCACTCAAGTTAAAAGAGAGAATTCTCACCCTTTTTGAAAATGTAGTGAGTCAATGTCTTAGTAGTTAATATGCACCATACAAAATATTGGAAGCAAGGCATCTTGATAACATTTGATTCAGTTTTGAAATGATATCTTGCTGATGGCAGTATTATTGAAAAGCAATAACAAAAAAGAATTGCACTTTGCAATCAATAGAGGAACTGCAAGAGTTGTTTATAGTGCATTAAAATGAGTGTGCATGGTGTTCAGTTTGCTACACAAGTCTGATCACCTGAGACCATTGTTTAAAAATAACTTTGAAGGACATTTGCAAAAGAGAATTCTGTAGCATCAGATGTAGCATAACAGTGTAGTAAGTTATAACAATAAGGACCAGAGGAACATACTCTGAGATATCAAATAATGTATATACCACAGCAGAAAGCAAGCAGAAGGTGATAATTTAATATTTGTAACCCAAACTTTATGCAAATACACTTACATGAACATTGTTTGGCTATTCAGGGTAGCCTGTCGTCTTTGTTTTTCAAATAGATAAACCCACAGAGCCCAAAAAGAAAGATGTCACACAAACTCCCTTGTCCAGTATAAATTTCCAGATCTAGATGAACTCATTCAGAGCTCTGACAGATAATGCTGGCAGTGCCTGTCCAAACCATCTGATCTACTTCTGTGTCAGATGAAGGAATGAATGCCTATATCTCATCACCCAGTTTGGCATTTTAGTATAAGCCAGTATAATGCTTTATCCCAGCCAGCAACTAAGCACCACACAGCAGCTCACTCACTCGCCCCTGTGGTGGGATGGGAGAGAGAATCAGAAGGCTCAAACTCATAGGCTGAGACAAAGACAGTTTGATGGAACAGAAAAGGAAGAAAATAACAAGAGTGGTAATAATAATGACAAAAGAATTAAAATATACAAAACAAGTGATGTGCAATTGCTCAACACCTGCTGACTGATGTCCAGCCAGCTCCCAGGCAGCGGCCTCTGAACAGCTTTCACCCCTGTTTACATACTGAGCATGACATCATATTGTATGTGATGTCCCCTTGGTCAGTTTAGGTGAACTATCATGTCTGTGTCCCCTCCCAGCATCCTGTGGCCCTCAATGGCAGGGGTTGAAGAGCTGAAAAGTCCTGGACTTAGTATAAACACTCTTTAGCTTCAACTAAAAACATCTGTGGGTTTTCAACATTATTCTCAGACTAAATTCAAACCTTAATACTATCCCAACGATTAGAAAGAAAGTTAGCTCTATTCCAGACAAAACCAGGACACCCTTATAAATGTCGCTGTATTAAAGGAAGCAGGGAACCTGCAAATAGATCAAAAGACCAGAGGCAAGCAATACAAATGCAAACATGCGTGAAGCAAATAACTTGCTATTGACAATACTTTTACATTTTTAACTCTTTCTAGCTTCCCTTCTATCACAATACTACAAACAATGAACTAATTTGAGTAGCTCACACTTTGCGTCCAAATATACTTTTCTGCACACCCATCTACCTCAGGGATTGCTTTGAGGAAAAGAGGAAGAGGTAAAAGAAAAAGTGACCAGAAGACTTTGTTTAAAGATCACAAGAGTGAATTCTGGAATTTCAATTGCTTTAGTATATACTCTAACAGACTCTAATCTGTTGAATTATTCAGGGTCAGACATAACAACTTTGTTGCAAACTTGTATTATTTGTCAAATTCATCCTGCATAACACAACTGTGTCAAAACATGCTTTTTGGCCATCAGCTGAAATTCCACATAACCTATAGACTGTAAATTTAAACTACAGAACCTGATGAGTATTGTGGTAGAAAATAACCACACTGTAAGAAAGAAATTTCATTCTAAGTGTCTGAGTAACTGATCTTAAACATAATCTTTAATATTAAAAACCATCAATTTGAAATTTGCATTGTACTAACTACCCAAAGAGGAATTTGACATGTAATATTTATTATTTTATTGCTGTCAAAGGTATTTTTCATCAAAATATTCCCACCCTTAATACCATGGTGTCGTGGTTTAAGCCTCTGTAACTCACCCAGTTTTGCTCACTCACTCCCCCATCTTTCTTCCCCCCGCTCCCGGGTGGATGGGGAGGAGAACCAAAAGAATGCAACTCCCACAGGTTGAGATAAGAACAGTTTAGTAACTAAAGTATAACACAAGACCACTACTGCTACCACCAATAATAAAAATGACAAGGCAAATACAAAGAAAGAATACAATTGCTCACCACTGATAACCAGCCCGACCAAGCAGTGCACCCCCACCCTTCTGGGTCTCTGCTCCCTATTTTACATCCTGGGCATGACGTGCTGTGGCATGGAATACCTCTTTGGTCAGTTTGGGTCAGGTGTCCTGTCTCTGCTTCCTCCCAGCTTCCCCTCCTCCCTGGCAGAGCATGAAACTCAGAAAGTCCTTGGTCAGACCAAAATATTACCAAGCAGTAACTGAAAACACTGGTGTTATCAGTGCTGTTCCCAGGCCGAAAGTCAAAACCACAGCACTGCACCAGCTACCAAGAAAAGAAAAATGACTGCTGCTGCTGAACCCATAACACATGGTTATCCTTTTTTTATACACCTTTCCTACAATACAGTAACTGTCCTCATCTGAACAGAATCAGCTGGCTTATAGTGTCTGAAGTTAAGACTTTTTGAAGTTAAGAAATCAAATTGAAAAATATACTTAAAGGATCCTTTTTTATTGCTGCCTAAGCGCAGCCTTCTGAAGGAAGGAAAACAATATTGGCTTAATGAGAACTGAACATCCAGGTAGGAAATAATTTATTTGGGTGTGCGAGGAGAACGGCAAGATTCCATCTTGTTTTCCAGCCAGTAGGTTGCTCCTTCATAAATCTGCCATACGTTATTTTTGAAGTATCAGCCAACCTTTAGCAATTGAAAGCAGGTAAGACTTTTGCCTAAAGTCTCATCTGAAAGAGACTTGCTGGGTTCTTCAGCATCAGACTAAGACATTTAACCAGAATTAATTTCTAAAACATGAGTCCCTTGCTGAATTGACAGCTATGACTCTTTGCCACCTGGGTTTTCTGCAGAGGTTTCCTATCTGATC
Source organism: Ara ararauna (assembly GCA_028858755.1). Classification (NCBI taxonomy): domain Eukaryota; kingdom Metazoa; phylum Chordata; class Aves; order Psittaciformes; family Psittacidae; genus Ara; species Ara ararauna. Next base: position 42,232,991 of record CM054379.1, on the reverse strand, counting down.
ACTGAACCAGTATCACACAGCTTAACAGTTCTAACAGTTTCACTGCAAACTACAATAGGCCAACAGAGTTTATGCACCTCTCATACTATACTATGCCCTTTCTTTCTGAAAGGCAATTATTTATTTGTTCTACTGCTTCCCCTTAGCATCAGGTGGACCTTGTGGAGTACCTGTACAGTATTACAAACCACAGGAGCTGTTAAGGTAAACACGTTTATACATGCAGCTTTAAAATCCTGTGCCAAATTTTTGCCCATATTTCAGAAGCTTTCTCAGAAGGTAAGTATACAAATCCGCATTGGAGACAATTTATTTTTCTCATATATTAAATAAATTGAAAGGAAGCTGTTAGGTATGATTTTATAATCATCCTTGAGGCAGAAACCATTTAGAGCAACACTGGCGGCATGCAGATTTCATACAAACTCAAGGAAGCATTAAGAACATTTATGATTGTTGCAGCAGATGTCCAATTTACATTGAGCTAAAGTGAATGCATGACTTGGAATTACCAAGTGTGCAAATAAGTTGAGCAGGTCAGAACAGGATCAGTGTCGTACCTTTGGGTATGTCAGAAGTAATGTGTACTAATGTATTATTTAAAGGATTTTAATGAAAACTGAATCAGATGAAGTGAACTGTTTCTAATCTGATTTTCACTGTATTACTCCAAGCCCTACACTGTGATAATAAAGCCCATGAAATATAAAGAAAATAAATAAGCAGTGATCATCAGAGTGTAAAAAACTTCAGTCTGCTGGGCTTAAACTCAAGCACTAACTTTCTCTTATTAGTTGATTTCCAGCTTGCCAGAAAACTTATACTTTCAAGAGAAATTAACCATTGATAAAGAAAAGGCCACTTTTCTTCTCGAAGGACTGTCAAGAATTACTAATCCTAGTTAGGATTTCTCATGTGGAATATACATTATTAATTTTTCTCCTCACTGTGAAATACTTCCTCAAAACTGGCACTTGTCATGTGTAATTAACAAACAGAATGCAAGGTAAAGTACCACAAGTCTCAGTTGTGTAAGTACTGATGTGAATTTTTTTTCACAGGATCCAGGTCTTTCGAGAAGAATAAAAAGGCCATACTATATAACCCTCTCCAGACCATGTCAGATTCTATTCCTGCTTCTTTCCTATGACACACTTGTCTGGGGCTCAGGAAGACGTAAATTAATAGCATCAGATATGTTTGTAGTAGCCAGTTGATTCAGAAAACTGCCTCAATATTTCCCTAAAAATCCTTCTTTTCTATGGTCTGTTAGTACTTCCACAGTCATTTCCAGCAAGTTGTTATGAAGCAAAAATAGTCTCAAGAATGAAATTAGAAAATGCGGGGACTAAAAACCTGGCACTTACATAATAAAACAGTTATATTTGCAACCTCAAGATAATCTTAGGCTAATTTCAGTCAAGATAAAGGAATACTTAGACTTTACCTGACCTAGTGACTTCACAGACTACCAACTTAGATTTTGCTTGAGCTGACCACTGATCTTGACAAGTGAGAAATACATTTTGGTTGCTTTCCTTGCAATATTTCATCTAACAACTCCAAATTTTTAAACCTTTCTCATTAAAGTTGGTTAAGAAAAGGTAAGAGTGAATGGTATGTGTATTTTCCACTCATTATGCCTTGTCTACTCTTAAGAACTGTATTCACACTGTTTCTAAATTATGAAGGAAACAAAATATCTCAGTTTCCAGAGGGTTTCAGTCTGTATTTTGCACTAACTAATCATAATTTGTCCCTAACCTTTGTTTCTTATCTATTACGCTGGCTTGTCATATATCAGCACCTTCTCCCATCATCGTCAGAGGGGCTGATTCAGACATTCATATGTTACCACTACACTCTTTTAAATGCTGCAGCTTGTAACTCTCAGTTCCAATTATTTTTATGCAAATGAATATGACAACAACCCACATCTATCTTACCTCTCACTAATTAGATTCTAAGTTCTTTAAGGCATTTTCAGCTCTTTTAACTCTGCACCATACTTGAAAAAATATTATTTTTGTAACATTGCTCTTCTTCCAACACTGCAGCCCAGTCCTAATAGTTTCCAAATAATTCCTCCTTGACATGCTTCTCCTATACGATATGTCTTTCCCTCTGGGCTTTTTTAAGGGAAAATATTCTCCACAAGGAGCTCAGGAAGACATTTACTGCTTAGCTGTAACTGCCAAGAAATTACTATTCCTACCATATTGCTGCTTCTACAAGACAAGGTATAGCACTTCTTTCTATAAACTAAGATATGCCTGTTAAAACTTGAATGTTCAACTTCCTTTTTATTTTATTAATTTTCTCTTTGGGTCACAAACTTAAGTTTGGCCTTGTTCTACATATTTATAGAAGCATCCCAGATATGTGCAGTGAATCCTCGATGTCTATGTTAAGAAAAAAATCTTACTTGTTTTTCACAACAGTGGCAGCAGTTATTTAACCTTATAACTGTTGTATCCACAGCTTCCAAAAATACTAAATGAGATTTAAGAACAGTGTTTCCAGGCTCTACATTTCCATTTCCATTTAGATGCGCAGCAGTTTAGAGTACAGATTCAGAAAATTATTTTCTGAAATAAGTCAACATATATGTGTGCCTTGGAGAGGCACTGCACATGTATACTTGGACAAAAACCTGGAAACAACTCAGATATCCCACGTGGTAGTTACCTTGCATTTTGATGATCAAGAAAGGGAACAAAGCACTAAAGGAATGTCAGCATGTACTAATGAAAATTAAAATAGTTTTTAAAAAAAGAATTACCCAAAATTTAATTGACTTCATAAACTACATCTATTCCATTAAGTTTTTTTGAATGTCCAAGAGAAAAGGGAGCTCTGTAATCTTCCCTAGATATTTAATCTGTGACACATTTACTTCTTATTAGTGTACCATTGAATAATAAAATACAATTAATGGAGAGATCAGTATTACATCTTTAAATAACCAAACATTAACTAAACCTAAGTTCATCTTTACTGGTACATGAATTATGTTCAAACAGTAAAAAGGACTGTATGTATTAAGAGATTTGCTTTAGCTAAAGCAAAACTAACAGGCATATTAACAGGCTGTGATGAGATGAAAATGTTGTCTACGTCATGGAGTATCCCAAGCTACACAGTCACAATGACCCACTTGCCATTAAATCCGTGGTTTCAGTGGGCTTACAAATACGCTAAAGTACTTCAGTTATTCAGGATATAAAGGAAATAAAGTCTGGGTTACTCAAATAAGTAATTTGTGATCATGAAAAAAAAATCCACAAAGGAAAAAAACAACACAAACCTAGCAAAAAAAAAGAGGTGCGGTAAATTACTGCCCTACATATAGAATTCCCTAATCTCTGGCTTTCACATACATCATAAGCAGTCAAATTGACTGAGTTTCAACCCTTCAGTTGTCAGCACCATCCCGGTTAGAGGTAACACCACTGCAGAGAATCAGTAGGACAGAATGTGTAAACGTGATCCAGTTCCTCATCTTCACAGATCAGTACCTTAGCACAAATCCACCTGGCTGTCCTAGTTTCAGCTAGGATAGAGCTAATTTTCTTTCTAATGGCTCGGATAGTATTGTGGTTTGCATTTAGCATGAGATTAGTGTTAACTCTCTGATGTTTTAAGTTGAGGCTAAGCAGTGTTTACATTGGGTCCAGGACTTTTCAGCTTCTCACACCCTGACAGTGAGAAGGCTGGAGGGCTACATGAAGATGGGAGGGGACACAGCCAGGACAGCTGATCACAACTATCCAAATGGATATTCCATACCATATGATGTCATGCTCAGTATGTGAAATGGCGTGAAAGCTGGTCGGAGGCCACTTCTTAGGAACTGGCTGGGCATCTGTCAGCAGGTGTTAAGCAATTGCATTGTGCGTCACAGGGTTTGTATGTTCAAATGAATTTGTTATTATTGCTATCATTATTGTTATTTTCTTTCTTTTCTGTCCCATTAAACTGCCTTTATCTCAACCCACAAGTTTTCCCACTTTTACTCTTCCCATAGGGGTGCTAGGAGGGAGTGCTTTTGTGGTGCTTAGCTGCCAGCTGGGGTTAAAACTATGATGAAAGGATTCCTTCTTGTGATATAATAAAAATTATATTAAACTCCTGTTAGTTAGTTGTAACTTTTTGCATCTCTGGTATAGGCAAGCAATTAGATGTACATAATTAACTTTAATGGGAGCCATGGTAAGTACTATATGACAGCTTCCAAATGTTTTTGAGTATAATGTCTTGGCAGCTGTCCTTTTTATTATACCTAATATTCTGGTAGCTATTTTAGAGAAGATTAAAGTGGTACAGCTTTACATGGCTTTTTTTTATTTTTATGGAAGAGATCCACTTTTAATCAGACTGTACTGGTCAATACACGAATCTTGGAATGACTTTATTTTGAAATCCTGATAATAGAAAATAAAATATATTGAAAGGGAGGCAGCAGTAGGAATAATTTGAAAATCCTATTTTGGAATGTATTCTTCATCATTTTCTTGTATTTAAGTACAGCATATCATTTTAACTAAAATATTTGATAGCTATTTGTGCATCTATTAGCACCAGTGGATTTGTTATTGACTTTCTTTGCACTGAGCCATGTAGTGACCACTGTGAACATCTCAGCTTTGTGGTATAATAGTGCAATGGACAACTTGCTTAGGCATTGCACTACCTAATGGAAAAGGTCTAAGCAAAATAAAACTAGAATTTCTTTCCTTTCACCTTGCTCCCTGCTGAAATAATGCAGATTTTCTGCACAATCTTGGTATGTACCGTCATGCTAAGGATTTGTTATCTTACTTTTTGCTGCCACCTAGTGTATTTTATAGTACGTGGCCGAGATAAATTTGAAATTTTTGTAAAAGGGGCCATGTCATTAAAAGTGATTCATCTGTATTTATCAAACAAAAGAGAAGGTAAAAAACCCCACAACTGTATTTTTCTAACAATAAAGACTTTTCCCCTTTAAAATAGCTCTCTCTATATATTCTGTGCTATATAATCTCTTGGGTATTGTTCAGCTCTTTTGACCCTGCGTCTTTATTCAGCATCATTTGTCTCATCTACAGAGATTCTTCTAATTCTTTAGAGGCATCCGATTAATCTGTGATCTTTGAAGACTTTTAAGTGTTAAGTATGCATTATTAATATTAATTTCCTGTAGAATAAGATATATTATAATTTGAACTGTCCAGTAAACATAAAATGATGGAGAAAACTTTGCATTCTGAAATTACAAGCATTCGGTTCAATAGCTGGATATTACAGTTTCCAAAAAAAATGTCTTACTTGGCATTTGTTTGCACGGCACAGCAAGTTTGAAAATTGTATTATAAATGCAAGCCAGCCAACTGATAAGTAAGCATTAATAACATTTAAAATGCTCAAAATCTAATGAACTACCTTCACTGTCTATTTGGACTGTTCTGATGTTATTTCATCTATGTAAGCAGCTTCCATTTGACTGAGTGCTGTAATTTATCTTGAAAATAAAGTGACTGTTTGTCAGGTTGCCAGCATCTGTATTTCTTGGGTTTTCCTTTTAACTACCTGATAAGGAGTGAAATCAGGAGTAAAATAAATTCAGAACTTGTTATAATCTGTTTTGTACTACATAATTAGCTAAACATACTATGATGCACATTGTTCAGAGAGGTTGTGGAATCTCCATCCTTGAAAGCTCAAAAAGCTTTTGGGACTCAAAAAAAGACTCAAAAGCTCTCTGGACATGATCCTGGGCAAGAGGCTGTAGGTGACCCTGCTTGAGCAGAGAGGTTGGACTAGGTGACCTCTAGAGGTGCCTTCCAACCATTCTCTGAATCTGTAATCTTTGAAGCAGGAATTCTGCTTCTGGCACAATATTATTTTTTAAAGAATCTGAATCTGATGGCTGGTTTTGTTTGCCAGAAATGTCACTGTATGTGTCTTGTCGTTAGTAGCAGTCTAATAATTTTAAACATTCAATAATGGCTGGTACTTCTCTTAAAGGTTTTCATAAAAGTGCTTTTTTGTATATTTTAAAAAATATAGGCTATTGTCATGGGTTCAGCAGCAGCAGTCATTTTTTTTTTTTCTCCTTCGTAGTAGCTGGTGCAGTGCCCAGGATGTAAAACTGGGGGGCAAGAAAGAGGGGGGAGTGATTGAGAGAGAGTCTGCGTGAGTTAGGCTTAAACCACGATAGCTATCATGCTTAATATAAGCCTAGTATGGCTTAGTCACAAATGCCTGTAGATATTTCAGAAAAGGAACAAGTGTGGGGCAGAGGAGGATAGGCTGAAGGGAATTATTTCTAATTTTGTTTGATATTGCTAAGCAACAGGGTTGTGCTGCTTTAGGGTCCCCTCATCATATAAATGTGTTGTACACTCAAGACAATGCCTGCCTACTTCAGGAACTGAAGAGGCAAGGGTATTCTTTTCTGGTAAACTCTGTGAACACTGACTTTTATAATATCTTTATGTTGACAGAAAAACATATTTCTAGACTGGTAAGTAAAGTCTTTAGTTCCTGTGTACATAGCTCTTTATATCTAAGGGTGTCCAAAGAACAATAAAATTATGCATAAGATTATCATGAGCCCTGAATCTCTTCCTTGCTTTTATAATTTCTGAAATAGCATTCAACAAGATAAACACAGTGGTTCCTTCAACTTTTTCTAAATGTGTGCAAATGAAACAAAGAAAATGGGGGAACTACTTTATTCTTTAACTGCTTCTTATAATGCATTATAGAATGGTGGAAAAATACAACAGTAGTGTGCTGTAAAATTATACTTCTTTGCACTGAGATCAGTGAAGAAGGGTGAAGTAGGCAGAGTGCTGAAGAGCACATCGAGACACTAAGATGAAGAAAAAAAGAACAATTTACAATACAAAAGAGGCATAATTTTAACATCTCATGCATTATTAAATAGCCTATGATTTTTAGGTTACATTATGTCTCTGCTATTTTAAGAAATGCATAAAAATGCTGTGCAGTATTATTTCAATAAGGCTTTTATGTAACTGTATAAAATTGCAGTATATTATTGCAAATGTACAGAGCCATATTGCAGCAGAGTACATTAAGATAATGCTAAACCAAGGGCATTATAATATATGTAATAAATTCTATATAGTAGTTTTGATTTATCTTATTATTTTAAGAGCATTATTTTATCCAGATGACCACAGAGTTTACATTACAGGCAGTTGCCGGAATCATAAACATTGCAAACTGTCATGAAGCAATCCTGAAATCTGACTGATGAAGGCTCTCAGTTGTAACTCTCGGTAGTACTTGAGCTTACTGCTGTGGATACCAAAGCTAGAAGGAGCCAGTTACACTCTGATAACAAATTGCAAATGCACAAACATTTGTAACATGCTGGGCAGACTTTAATTTGCTAAAATGGTTCATTCCCCAATTGTACCTACGATGAAATTACTACACTGTTGTTTAACTTTTCAAGCATTTAAGCATAATGAAATAATCTTATAAACAGTGGTCTAGTGGTACAAATCTTTTTCTCAGGCTTTTGGGACGTGGAGAACCCCTAGCATACATAGTAAAAATGCTCACCAGTATGAACTGTATTAAGGAATGTGTGAAGGTTTGTCACTTCTGCTTACAGATAGATTTGAGTGGGGCAGCAGTGAGATATGAGCCCCCTTATCTTTCATAGAATCATATAATAGTTAGGGTTAGAAGGGACCTTAAGGTCATCTAGTTCCAATCCCTCTGCCATGAGCAGGAGCGCCTCACACTAGATCACGTCACCAAGACTCTGTCCAGCCTGGCCTTGAACACTGCCAGGAATAGAGTATTTACCACTTCCACCTTACAGAGAAAGGAGCACAGTAGCTGTAAAAGCTAGCAATCTATTGACATCTTTAGGCTTTCTGTTTATAGTCATTTCCATAGTATTTGAGTAACTGCAGGAACATATCCATTACTAAAGGCTTCAAACACTATGCTGCCAGATCTGACTCTTATATAGCCAGTATATCATCATGTATAGTCCTAGGTTTATATGCTTGGGTTTTTGATAAGCTTACGTGTCTGCTTATGGTAGTGATATTTGCCTACTAGTTATAGTCACTTTGCACCTTCTGATCTGTTCGAGATATCAGCAATGGCTTTGAGTTCTAAGTCTCAGACTATTGGGGGTTTATTCTGATTTCAAGCAGAAATACATTGTTCTATGCAGGTTTATTTAAAAAAAATGTTAATAATAACTCAAGTTCCTATTCTTTTTGGAAAAAAATATGTTTCTTCTAAAATAACAGTTAGAAATGGTGGAACACAAGTAGACTCATCAAAGCTAGATAGCTTGTGTATGATCTTCAGTGAAGGGAATATAGTTTTGCAGAAAAGTTTTCCGAGAAAGGGCTAAGGTCCTTGCTGAAGGGCTCGGGCAGGCTTATAGAAAGTATCCTGAAGCCTTTATTACACCAGTGATATTTGAGTAGTCTGGATAGCACTACAGCCATTTTCAGCAAACTAATCTGAAGGAAGTCACACACCCATTTGCGTGTAAGTATCTTCAGTAAGTTTACCCTACGAAACATTAGGAATACTATGATATTACTGATTTTGCTTCTGAAACCTTGTATTTATAAGTATGACTTCAAATAAAAATACTAAAATAGTTATAGTAATTTCCTTAATTCAGAAAAAAATAGGCAATTTTACATTCAGCAATTTTCGTCTTTCCTCTCCAAGTGAAAACCTTTCCATTTTGTAAGACAATAAGATAATGTTTCTTTCCAGCCAGTACACTAACACACTGAATTTATGGCCAAGGGGTAAATATTGCTAAATTTAAGAAGAAATACTAATTAATTCTATTGGATCACTGGTGTTAGATGAGTCTATGAGCTGACAACATAAGTTGTTGTAATGGAAATTGTTTTAAATATGCATTAAGGAGTTATCTGGGTCATATTTCCAGTGCTTCATTATGATCATTATAACATTATAACATGTCCAGAAAACTAAAATTATACTGATTTTACAGCTCAAGAACTTTAGCATAGAAAAAAGCCTTGTTTTCGCTTAGGTGAAAATTTATTCCAGTTCAAAGTTGAGTCTTGCATCTAAGTTTAATTCTTTTATTACCAAAAATTCATGTATGTTGATCTTTTTAACTCAAGTTGGTTGCACTAACTGAAGGATGTTATCGGGCTGCTTTGTAGCTGCTATGCTGTAGTGAAACTATTGCTCTCTTAAGTATGGTCTTCAGTGAAAACATTTAAGAGATTTGACCAAGGTCTGACAATCTGTGGAAAAGCAAAGATTTTCCCCATACAACAGCTCTTAGCACATTCCAGTCCTACCATATCTTCTGCATAAATGCAGCAGGACTATTCAGAAACTTTCTTAACTTCCTTTAATTCATTATTTTTGACTAGATATGCATTTTAATGATTGTGGAATCACTTTTAAACATTAACTGAAATACAGAGATAAAAGGTGACTTGAAATTAAAAGGGAAAGTTGTAACTGCAGTATATAAGACACATCTTTTAACAAGGCATTAAGCATGTGTCTGGCACATTGATATTGTTTACTTGTTATCCCTCATATTCTAGAATTTGAAATATTAAAAAAAGCTTTATTCCACTTAGAGTAAATAATTAGGGCATTTGGTTCAGTAGATACAGAGGTTTTGCTGTCTTTCCCAAAGCGCGTGGTAAGTAAGCCATCCTTACAATATTATCAGCTGCAAGTTGGTTCTTGATTGCTCAAGGTCCACTACAACATTTTGTTCTCATTACCTTATCCTTTACCTCTAAAGGCTGATCTGTAGCCATCCAAGCCAACTGTGAAGAATTGTATGAGAGTTATAACACTGAGTGACTGAGTGAAAAATAAATGTGGATAGCAATTCAATATAAAGGAAGTCGATACACAGTGAGAAGCAAAACACATTAAAAGAGGGGAAGATCTTAACTTTTCAAATGGAAGGGTTGGCTCTGAATCAGAAACTCTCTCTCAGGAAAGGTTTTGGAAGTTTATAGGTTCTACTATTCTCTGCAGCGCTTTCTGAATAATCTATGAAATACACCAACTCTGTGCTCAGTAGCAATTAAGAAAGCAAAGAGTGAATCCTTAGGAAGGGAGGGTGGAAGCATCATGAAAGCACAGATATGAATTAATAGGGCTCCATTACCCTGCATTATTTCGTCTTTTTATTCTCTTATCTCAAAAAGGAGAGTGGTGATGTGAAAAGGGAAAAGGTGAGAAGGGTGATCAAAGAAATGGAATCCATTCATTCAACAGATTAGCTTGACATTTCCTAGTGCAGAAAAAAAAAATGTTTGAAGAGTGTTATGAAAGATGTTTACAACATCAGGAGAGATGTGAGAAAAGCAAATAAACAATAATTGCTCATCTCCTAATAGAACTTATGTACATCACATAAAAAAAAAAGAAATTCAAACAGAGCAGGGATACATGCTTAGTGGAACTGCACCACACAGTGTTCAAAGTTGGCATGGGTTTAGAAAGGAAACAGAGAGGTTCATGAAGAAAAAGTATCTATTAGGGACTGTGAAACATGTCTGATTCAAGATATTCTTTGCTGCAGGTCATGGTTTATAGCTATCCTCTTCTGTGAGATTACAGCTTTCTCTGTTGTCAGAGATAGAATAATGGTAAAAACACACATTGATCTGACCTGAGTAATGGTTCTCATATTCCTATCTTGTTATATCATTGTACGAGGTATAGCATTCCTGTATATTTCTCCCTAAAAGTGACTGTAATTTGCTAGTTTGCCTGCTTAAAAATCTTGGGACAATACTGAATTGCTTTTGGATGCTGTTGGTCCCAGACTCTAGACAAACCTAGCATGTCCAGAACTCCGCCTGATCACCTTTTGCCAATAGTGGAAGCACTTTTCTAGCTCTGAATTCCCTGAAGTACCCTTACAAATAGCATGTGAAGAAACATTGACTCCTTCTCAAAGCTAGTTTCTACAAGTATTGCAAAATGCCCCACAGAATCAAGTCCCTGGTGTGCTTTGGTCCATCTTCTTGGGTCTCACCCTCCAATATTTCTTAGTACAAGAATGCTCACAATTAATTCTGAGAAAATCACTGTTGTTAATCAAAGGTAAGAGTTGCTAAATGGCTTGAGAATGATAAATGTTCCATCTAAGTTGATTCCCTTGACAGCATGCAGCCCACTGCCCCTACAGTCCTTTTTTCTCTACACTGGGCCAGATCAAAGTCTCTCTGCATATTTCTGTGAGCTGCTCAGCCCCACTTAGTGTCAGCTCCAAGGAATTATTCACAGTTCTGTGGGCACGTGACTGGGATTTGTACTGACTCCAGGGAAGTGGATTTTTTGTATTTGTGTCATGGGTTCAGCAGCAGCAGTCATTTTTTCTCCTTCTTGGTAGCTGGTGTAGCGCTGTGTTTTTGATTTTGGGCCTGGGAACAGCGCTGATAACACCAGTGTTTCGGTTACTGCTTAGTGATGTTTTGGTCTGGCCAAGGACTTTCTGAGTTTCATGCTCTGCCAGGGAGGAGGGGAAGCCGGGAGGAAGCAGAGACAGGACACCTGACCCAAACTGACCAAAGAGGTTATTCCATACCACAGCACGTCATGCCCAGGATGGAGAGCAGAGACCCGGAAGGGTGGGGGTGCACTGCATGGTCGGGCTTGGTATTAGGTGGTGAGAATTGTATTCTTTCCTTGTATTTGCCTTGTCATTATTATTATTGGTGGTAGCAGTAGTGATTTGTGTTATACTTTAGTTACTAAACTGTTCTTATCTCAACCTGTGGGAGTTGCATTCTTTTCGATTCTCCTTCCCATCCCTCTGGGAGCAGGGGGAAGAAAGAAGGGGGAGTGAGAGAACGAGCTGTGTGGTTAGAGAGGCTTAAACCACGACAATTTGCCATCTCAGAACCCAGGCAAGGAGTCCGCTGTGGTCTGTGGGCCAGCAGGAACAAAGTCAAAAATTAAGAATTAAAGCCTTTAAGGATATGCAGGGTTTCTGCTCTCTATTTCTTGATTAAATTTGTGGCAGCCTGGTTGTCACATAAATCCTGACCTGCTAGTGAACTCACTCTGACAAACATTTGTTGTTATCAAAATGTGGAAGAATTGCACAAAGTTGATATCCCTTGCAAATTCCATATTTTCCAGTCCTTGGGCCACATGATTTGTCCTTGAATAGCACATGAAATGCAAACTCCTCCAGAGTGACTGTATTGCAGTTTCTGCTACCATAGCTCTCAAGCCAGTTTGGAATTTGTCAGTTACTCAGTGGGATGGATTGACCCTGGCCAACAGATAAGCCCCTGCCAGTTGCTCACTCACTCTCCTCCAGCAAAATGTGGGGCAATTGGAAGGGCAAAAGCAGGACAACTGATGAGTTGAGATAAAGACAGTTTAATAAGTGAAGAAAAACTAAGAAAAAAATCCAAATGATGCAAAACAGATCATTTACCCTCAGTAGACCAATGCCAAACCGGTCTCCAAGCAACAGCTACTTTGGAAAGACAACCTTCTATTTTTCACTGCTGAGCACTATCTCATGTGGTATGAGATTTCTCTTTGGCCAGTTCAGGTCAGCTGTCCTGACTGTTTCTCCTTCTAACATTCTGCCCACTGCCAGCCTACTCAGAGTGAGAACCAGAGAAAACCTTGATGCTGTGCAAGCACTGTTCAGTGATAGCTAAAATGTTGATCTGCAACACCACTTCCGTCACAAACCCAAAACACAGCACCATACAGGATGCTATGAAGAAGATTAACTCTTTCCCAGACAGACCCAGTACAGCTAGTTGGCATAATGTTGACAGTCTGATTGTCTGATCTGTTGTAACAGTAATGAACTATGAAGTACCCAGTAGATTACATTTCAGTAATAGGTCAATGTATAAAATCATAAATAGTGTCCACATCAACCTGCTTTATATCTTGTTTAAATTTTAGAGGGAGAATGTCCTTACTCGGTCTATTCAGCAGCAATTGGTTTCTTTTGGCCATGAGAAACAAAGAATAGATGAAGTACAAATTTTGACCTAAATTGAATGCATGAGGCACCTCGCTATTCTCTAGTAAATCTACTTCCCACCAAAAACCTAATGTGTTTCAAACCCTGCATAAAATTCAAATCAGTATAAAAATTAAACTTATGGTTTTTTTAATGTCTGTCACAAGGCAGACCATCTCATCAGTGTGAAATGTTTGCAGTATTAGAAATGTCATGGTGGTGATAATAAGATAATAATTGAAAAGTTAGCTTTAAAAATGTAAGCATTTTTAATTGAAAACATTTTCATCAGAAGCTTGCTGATGATACAAAACTGGGAAGAGTGACTGATACCCCAGAGTGCTGTGCTGTCATTCAGAAGGATCTAGACAGGCTGGAGAGATGGGCATGGAGGAACATCTTGAAATTCAACAAGGGCAAATGTAGGGTCCTACACAGGGGAGGTATAACCCCATGCACCAGCACAGGCTGGGGGCTGACCTGCTGGGAAGTAGCTTTGCAGGGAAGGACCTGGGGGTCCTAGTGGATGATAAATTGACCATGAGTCAGTATTATGCCCCTGTGGCAAATAGTACCCTGAGGTGGATTAGGAAAACCGCCACCAGCAGGTCGAGGGAAGTAATACTCTCTCTACTCAGCAGTGGTCAAGCCTCACCTGCAATACTGTGTTCAGTTCTGGGCTCCCCAGTACAAGAGGGACATGGAGCTCCTGGAGCAAGTCCAGCAGAGGGCTACTAGAACGATTAAGGGTCTGGAGCATCAGACTCTTTCCTTATATGTGGAAAGGCTGAGGGAACTGGGCCTATTCAGCCTGGAGAAGAGATGGTTGACAGGGAATGGGATCAATGGGTATAAATATCTGAAGGGAGAGTGTCAAGAGGATGGAGCCAGACTTTTGTCAGAGGTGGCAGGTAATAGGACAAGAGGCAACAGACATAAACTAATACACAGGAAGTTCCACCTGAATGTGAGGAAGAAATTCCTTCCTTACTAGAGGGTGAGCATTGGAAAAGGTTGCCCAGAGTTGTGGAGTCCCTGGAGATATTCAAGAGCCTTCTGGAAACAATCCTGAGCAATGTGCTCTAGGTTGACCCTGCTTGAGCAGGGAGGTTGGACTAGATGACCTTTAATGGTCCCTTCTAACATCAACCATTCTGCAATTTTGAGGAATAAAAGATCTTTTATCTTGGTACTGAATGTGATGGAGTGTAATAACTAGGCTTTCCACTTCACCCCTCTTTTCTCTTTGCCACTGACACCATTTCAAAATTGTTAATTTTTGAAACATCTCCAGAGTAGCAAAAGATAAGAATGGCGTGTGTTTCTGCTACCCTGTACTGTTTCAGGTGAGGAGGCATAGCTTGGTGTCAATGTGCCTTGACCACAGGACAGGTCTTGGAAGCAAAGAGTTTCCATTTCAAGAATACATGTCACATAAACTGAAAGGGGGTACAGCTTTGTCTGCCTGGAGGAAAAAAGGATCCTGAGTTTCTCCCATGAGTTAATAAGACATGTCAAAAATGACTCTGCTAGATCACCAGCTCTTTTTCATGTTTCAGAAAAGAAAGAGTGCATGATACTGCCCCATCAGCCATGGCCCTTGAAGGGAGATTACTAGTTTCCATTCATAGGTCAGAGTACAGCTGTGAATCCTCCAAACCACTGTGAACTTTGCTCTAATTTCTTCTGGGAGAGCGTGAAGGAATTTTTTTCTTTGTCATCAGATTGTCTGCAATAAAGTGCATTTTGGGGCTTTCTTACCAGGTCTCTCGCATGCATTTGGAAAAACTCTGCTGTTGCAATATGACAGGTGACAGGAACATGCTGAGGGTTGTGCCCTCCAGAGGTTGCATTCCCTGGCAGGCAGGGGAGCACAGTGACTACAGAGCAATGTATTCATTGAAATTATTATGAATGGGGGATGAGGCTTTAATAGCTTGGCTAGCAAGAGGACAATACCTTTCCTCCAGGGTACTTAACCTTCATAAACCAGGACGTAATACCATTCCAGAAAACTGTTTAAGAATGAGAGGGCACATTACTGGCCATCCCCTGGCAGGTGGTGATGTATGAGGAAGGAGTGATTAATATACAGTTCATGATCCTCCATGATTTATGCTGGTGGTTTTTAGATGAATTCATAGTTCTAGTGCTCCTTGCATCTCACTGTATCATGTCAGCAGCACAGCTTAGCTATGTATACAAAAAGATATTTGATAAATAATAAACAGAGTGCTAAAGGGGCTCCACAAAAGCTATGTTTTTTCTTATCTTACCTAAAATTTGAGATTTATGGAGTTCTTTGTAAATTAGATTAGTTTGTCTGTTTGGAGCATAACTCATCTACTTTGGAGCTAAAAGTCACCCTTAGATAAAATGGATAAATATACCAAAATCTTTATACATTACAGACCTTTTAAAGTCATATCAGCCACTTTTTATGTGTGTTCTGCTCATAACTTTTATTTGTACAGCTTCAAATGTTCTTTGTTTACTAAGTCAATCGATAATATCTTCTTTTTTTCTATTTTTAGCATTTATTACAGAGACTCTCACTGTGCATGAGTTAGTCTTTAATAGAAACTATAATTACCATATATAAGTATCATGCTGTATAGGACTGCTTTTGGCAATAAAAAAAAAAAATAACCTTCCTGAAAGTTTCAGAAGCTGCATGGTATTCTCTCTGCACAAGTGATGCTGCCACAGCTACCACCTGTGGAGTTGAACATTTACAGTAGTGGAAAAGCTTACCGTGGAAACACCTGAGGAATGAATCGCTCCATTCTTCCAGTACTGCATTTTCAAGACTAGCATAAATCTAATTGCTGGAACACAGAAAACACATAAATGATACCTTAACCATAAACACTGTTTTAGATTATACTAAAAGACAGAATTATATCACACAGAAAATATATTTAAGGGTAGCCATCCGAGTTACAGAAATTTCTGCCAGAAAAAAATATTGTATTTAGTAAAATCTTGGAGACTGAAATCAGCATCCACAACACAAACTGCTCTTACCCAGCTTTCTTTACAAGGACAAAGCAGATTAAATCCTGGTGAAGATATTCCATTTCTGTTGATTAGCAAAAACCTCTGCTAGAGGTGCCCTTCTCACAAATACCACTGTGATATGAATTTTGTTGCTGTTTAACAAATTAAAAGGTTATTCATAGTAACATATTTTAAAACAGTTCAGTTATTCATCCCCTTGACACCTTTAAAAATGTGATAGTGTAAGTACAAATGGAAAGTGAGATTTTAAAAGAATTTGCTCATCATATAAACATTGATTTTATATTTCAAATAGTACAGTTAAAAAATTATTAATAAATGTTTATAATCAACTCTATTTTATATCAGTTACAGATTTGTTAAAGCCCTTATCTCATAGATACTACTCTCAACACTGATATTCTTAAATGCAAATGATCACATATGTATTTCCAGTCTGAATTTGGGTTATTTTCATCACATGTTTGTAAATTCAAGTGTCTTCTTTAAAGAGCAGCTGATTTCCATTCCCCTGAAGCTTTCAAGATAAAATAGCCTGTAGAGCCAGACTGACAGAGTAACTTCATGGTATTCTCCTACACAAATATAACGAAATGGTTCAGCATTGTGATGTCAAGAGCAACTGACTTGTTCCTCTAAAGGAAGTCTGGAAGCAAAAGATAGTACTGCTAATGATGTTGTGATGCAATGGGTTTCCTCTAACATAAATTCTCATGTAATTTACTTTTTCAAGATAGTCATTTACCTTTTGCTGCAAATAAGCCAAACTACCTGGTTTATCTGACCACTTGAGTGGTCAGTTCATGATCAGCGTAGCAAACTGCAGTTCCCTATGACAAGACTTTGAAATCTTGGAAATTACTGAGTTACATAGTTCTGTAACCTATAAATTGATCTAATATTAAAGTAATTAATGGTTTTGTGCTAAAAGATTGTTTTAAAATTTGAACAGAAATGAGTAACAGTATACAACGCATGTTTAATGAGAACAGTGCAACAAGCAATATGCTACACACCCGTGTTCACTGTCACTACTTTGAATATGGTGCTCATGAGTCCTGCTGCAAATAGGAGATACATTGGAGAAAAGACTGTTCAGAGCTCTAGGGACTGCTGGGAGCAACTGGAAACTTTCTGTTATAAGGAATTATGAGAGATTTTTCAAAGGACAAACTGAAATTAGGCAGCATGTGATTTCAGTGAGAGATGGAGATCTGGCTTCTACTTTACACTATTTAAAATGTTTATGTATTTCCCCAACCACATTTCATATACTGTTAATTTTTTATTATTAAAATCATAGCCTTTCAACTATTCAATCTTCTTAATTTCTTTTTTATAAATACATTTTAGCAGATGATACTATCTATTTTCTATTTGTCCCATACAACACAAGGAAAGAGAGCATGTAGATTAACTGTGAAGACTGAGGATATTGGGGAAAGGAGTAGTGTCAGTGTTAATTGCAGCCCTTGAGGTGAATCCAGCCTGACTGACCATTATTTCTGTTCCTAGATGTGGCCAGGGAATGGATTTCTGCTCACATAAATTGTTCTAACCAACCACTGCTTGCTGTACTTTTTCCTGGGGGATATTTAACCGTGCACCATGAAGTGTTATGTGTCCAGAAGTGCTTGATACCCCACACTTGCATATCCTCTTGTGTGACAGGAATGGTCATGATTGTCACATGCGAGGAGAGGACTTTTTAAGCATCATACTTTTTAATGAATATGTATCCATTGTGATGGGGGATCACCTGTGTATTCACCATCTGAGTGGAAAATAGAGGTTTAATAAGGTTTACAAAAGACTCCAGGAGACGCTTCTTGATCCTGAAAAGATAAATAACACTGTGTTAGATATTTGAAAGTGTACATTCCTAAATAAAACAATCATAGAACCATAGAATCCTAAATTCCTAAAAATAATGACATCTTTCAAGGTCTTAAAAATTAATTTTCTGTTTGAGCTGAACTGTTTTGTACACAATGGTCTATTTCTTGCTTGTCGGCAGCATGCAAGTGACATATTGGAACCTTTTTGTCACTCCTGTTCTCCTTTTTGAAGTGGAATTTGAATCTTCCCACTCCGATACTTATAATCTCGATCGAAGAATTTGAAAATATCTTTTAAATCGGAGGACCTATTTAGTCCATGGTAGAACCAGTATAACTCTGAGTATAAGCCTGATTCAAAGAAAATGTAAAGCAAAAACATTTTGCTATGAGTGCACTCAACCAATATGGAAATACTTTCCCTAGGAGTTTTCAAAACTGATGTAGTTCACAGGTGATTGAGACTTGGTTTAAAAAGACCCTGTCAGTGGTAGTTTGAATAAAGAGAATCAATTCAGAAAGCTGTGGTGGGTTGATCCTGACTGGACACCAGGTGCTCACCAAACCCACTCTATCACTCCCCTCCTCAGCTGGACAAGGGAGTGAAAATGTAATGAAAGGCTCATGGGCTGAGATAAGGACACGGAGAGATCACTCACCAGTTACAGTCATGGGCAAAATAGACTTGACTTCGGGAAATTAATTTATTACCAATCAAATCAGAGCAGGGCAACGAGAAACTCAATAACTAACTCTTAGAAACACCTCCCCCCACCCCTCCCTCCTTCCTGGCTTAACTTTACTCCTGATTTTCTGAACCTCCTCCCCTTCAGCATCTCGAGGGGACAGGGAATGTGGCACAAAGTCTGTCCATTACACTTTGTCTCTGCTGCTCCTTCCTCTGCTCCTTTGCAGCATCCTTCCCATGGGAGTTCTCCACGAACTTCTCTAATGCGAGTCTTTCCCATGGGCTGCAGCTCTTCACAGACAGCTCCAGTGTGGGTCTCCTGTGGGGTCACGAGTCCTGCAGCAAACCTGATCCAGCATGGGCTCTTCTCTCCATGGGGCCACAAGTCCTGCCAGGAACCTGCTCCAGCACAGGCTTCCCACAGGATCACAGACTCCTTCAGGCATCCCCCTGCTCTGGTGTGGGGTCCTCCATAGGCTGCAGGTGGAGATCTGCTCCACCATCGACATCCATGGGCTGCAGGGGCACAGCTGCCTCACCATGGGCTGCACCATGGGCTGCAGGGGAATCTCTGCTCCTGCACCTGAAGCACCTCCTGCCCTCTTTCTGCACTAACTTCGGTGTCTGCAAAGGTGTTTCTGACACATACTTTCACTCATTTCTCTGACTGCAGTTTCTTCTGCACAGTAACTTTCTCCCCTTCTTAAACACATTATCCCAGAGGCACCACCGCCATCACTGATGGGCTCAGTCTTGGCTGGCAGTGGGCCCATCTTGTAGCCCGCTGGCGTTGGCTCTGTCAGACACTGGGGAAGCTTCTAGCAGCTTTTCACAGAAGCCACCGCTGTAGTCACCTCACCCCTCTCTACCCCTACCAAAGCGTGGCCACACAAACCCAATACACAAGTGCTTCCAGTAAAAAAAAAATATATATAAATTGAATAATCAGAGCTTTCAGAATAAGAATTTCTGATTGGGAAAAAAAAAAAGGATTCAAAACAGTAAAGCTAACAAAAGCACTCAGATCTAGAGAAGGTACTGTAATTCAGGAAACCTGGTTGAAAGTACTAAAGCAGCAGGAAAGCTGAAATGATTTTCAGGCGCTGTATAATACAAGGAAAGATTGGCAGATGTATTATACAGTAGAAAAACACCTGCTGTGCGCAAGGAAGAAATGCTTACTTTATATATTGTCCTTTAATTTTTTTAAGATTATTTCTGAGATAAGGTTATCCTTCTGGCAGCAATGAGTTTCTGTGGATTTGGTTATTACACAAAGCTTTCAAAGGAAGATCTTAATCCCCTTTACATTATCCTGTTATTTTTCCACAAGGAGATTAAATGAATCTTTGCACGAAGTGTAATTCAACTTAAAGTGATAAATTGTGATGCTCCTTTCAGTTTCTAGTTATTTAAAACAAAATGGCACTAGTAATAAATAATAGTAACAACAGTAAAATTAACTGAATTATACCTACTATTTATTAACTGAAGAAGCTTGGGAAGCTCTTTCCTCCAACCTCCATAACTGTCCCATACAATATAGCGCGATCACTAAAAGAGCTTCTGTAGTTAAATATTGAAACCACTCCAGCATGTAGTTTCTTGCATTCTCAGCTTAGCACTGTCAGTATTGAAGGGTGTGGAGTGGGCCACCTTTCAGGGAAGCCCTCTCATATGTGACTGTAACAATGGCATGTACAGTGCTTTCAGTGGGAATGGCAGAATATAGTGCTCCCACTTCAGAGACGGGAAAAGCACAAGCATAAAGAAAATTATAGCCTGCTTTGGAAAACCACAACACTGTATCACCAGAACGCAAATTATGCCTATGGCACATTGTAAAGAGGCATTATAATCTTTTCTTTTAAAAACAGAATTAGTTTAAAAGCAAAAAACTGTGATTAAATACAGCTGTGACTGCATTATTAATGTGTTACAATTCAGTCTCCTCTTATTATGCAATATTTAAAACCAGGAAGTTATCAAAACCTGTACTGACATCCAAAGCTGTCAGTCTTACACAAAACTGATTTCATTAAATCAGGCCACTGATGTCATACTGATTCAAGGAGAAGAATTTGATAGACTTGCCCATATCATGTTGTACCATGCAAAGTCTTCCTGATCATTTTCTTTCCAAGCTAATGTCTAGACTGAAGATCAAAGGAATATTTTAACACAGGTAATGGTAATGAAAAGAAGTGTGTCTTTCACCATTTCAGAGTTGTTCAGAGGACAGTTCATCTTCCCTGCACCTTTTTCTTTATATATCATATCTGGTGACATGAGGTGGTGGTGCTCTAGGAGTATTGTTCTTGTCTTTTCTTCACTGTTTCTTTCTCTTCTCCCATTTTCTCACTGTATCATTCTTCCTTCATATGATTCTGGATGGTTAGGTTTTTTTCTCGGTCTACTTCTGAAGTTCTTCAATATTTCAGTTTAAAATCTGGAGGCTCTTTTGGTATATAACCTACACCATGGCTACCTGATTTTCTTTTGGTGGCATATAAATATGTATCTGTATTAGCAGATAATATAGTTTGATAAGAATAGATTTACAGGGCATATCAATTAGGGCTAAGGACCCAGCATCCTCATTATTCATGTTTCAGGGAGCTTTAACTCACACTGGACCTGGTCTGGCCCCGTGGACTGAATGCCCACTAGCAGCTGGAGTACCTGAGGTGTAAGAAAATCTTCTGGTGCAGGTTCATCTGAAAGAATATTAGTTCACGCACTTGAGACCCCTCCACAATATGAATGAAGGCATTTCAACTGGTGACAACAGGGAGGTTTTCTTCAAATCTCTTTCAGATCTCTCTGCATCTGAACTCAAATGCAAGTGTAGATATATAACACATATTAGAAAAACATTCCAAATCTGTTTCTAATTTTGCAGACTCAAAATTCTAAAATTTTTCTTGTTTCTTTCATGCATTATTCACTTTTTTCAGCTCATGTGTGTAACTACTTGTCATGGGTTCAGCAGCAGCAGTCATTTTTCTTCTTCTTGGTAGCTGGTGCAGCACTGTGTTTTTGATTTTGGGCCTGGGAACAGCACTGATAACACCAGTGTTTCGGTTACTGCTTAGTGATGTTTTGGTCTGGCCAAGGACTTTCTGAGCTTCATGCTCTGACAGGGAGGAGAGGAAGCCGGGAGGAAGCAGAGACAGGACACCTGACCCAAACTGACCAAAGAGGTTATTCCATACCACAGCATGTCATGCCCAGGATGGAAGAGCAGGGAGCAGAGACCCAGAAGGGTGGGGGTGCACTGCATGGTCAGGCTTGGTATTAGGTGGTGAGAATTGTATTCTTTCCTTGTATTTGCCTTGTCATTATTATTATTGGTGGTAGCAGTAGTGATTTGTGTTATACTTTAGTTACTAAACTGTTCTTATCTCAACCTGTGGGAGTTGCATTCTTTTGGATTCTCTTTTCCATCCCTTCGGGAGCAGGGGGAAGAAAGAGGGGGAAGTGAGTGAGAGAACGGGCTGCGTGAGTTAGACAGGCTTAAACCACGACGTTACCCAATAACATTTTCTTGAAGCATTCACAGGTACAATGTAGACAAAAGATATTACTGTTCTGATTTACTGTCTCCTTTCATTTGCTTCTCGCATTTGTAAAGGAGAGAAGGATCATGAAATAATGAAATCCACTCAGGAAGAGAGAAGTCCACGGTCATTCAAGCATTTATGTGTTCCTTGCAGCTGAGATTAATTCAGCAGAATATGTGGAATCTGGTCCTTTTCTTTCTAAGTACGGTGACAGAATGCTTTGAGAGAGAATAGGAAGTCATTTGGGACTTCATGTGCTGTGATATTTTTTTCTCTATGGCTGGCTGTTATATTTACAAGTTTTGTATTATTTTGTAGAACTTTCTAAAAACTGTTGCCTTGGCCTCATTGGGAATCACTCTTTGTTATTAGGGTGCTATGGCATGAATAGTGAATTCTTAAAACAGTGCTCATTTTTGTAACAATAAACTCACAATTTGTTATGAGAGCTGTTATTTTTAATGTTCTCTACAATAGCAAAAGTAAGGCTATAAAAAGAAATGGCCAATGGTGACATATATGGCTCAATAGAAGAATGCATGAAAATTGTTTTTCTAAAGATGAAAACTAAAGTCTATGCATTTTGGCAGTCAGCAGGGACGAATTGTCTTCCATAAACAAACAGAAACACATTTGATGATTTAGTGATCATCACCATCAATTGTAGATTTCCAGGAAGAATTCAGTTTACTGTTTCTTTTTTAATTAGCTGAAACGCGTAATGCTGATATTAAAACAGTAGAAATCAGGCTTCTTGATGCTGCACAAACAAAAGCAATCCAGGATCTCATTTACATTCCTCTGCTGGTGTCTGAAGCAGATCTATAAATAGAATAGGCTACACACAGAAATTTATTATTGCAGCTGATAGTAATTTTCTTTTGCAAAGGTGTCTGGAGGCATTATTCATGAGATTTGCTCTGGTAGACTCTCCAGCTGAGATCCTCTCTCCCCAGAACTGCAGGTGGTCAGTTTAGAAATGCACTCATCAATTGCTAGCACAAAGGCTGTCACAGGACTTACTTATTTCCCTGTTTTTAAAAATACGGGGGTTATCTCAGCCCCAGATTATTTTCTCCAACCTGATTGCATGGATATTATAGGCATTTTCAAGATTTAAAAAATCACATGCATTTTGCATTTTATCACTGAACATCCTAATAATTATGCTATTATCTGGACAAACACAAAGACTGTGGTTTGATGCAGCTCACATCATGTCTTCTGTATTCATACCCACAGGCACATATGACCTTATCAAGTATAAGGCAGACATGTTTCTGTTCAGTACTAAGAATGTGTAGTAATGGCATGAACTGACCTATATAGCTGTCATTTAATTTCAATAAAAGAAGGGGAAAATAAAATAAGACCTTTAATGAAATTGTATTTATAATAAGTGATAGGTAGAAATGTCTTACACTCCTGCTTTTCCTATCTTATTTTGGTTTTTCTACCATATCTGTTGTTGTGCTACCTTTGTATACTAAAACCCAGGTAATTCATACAAACAGAATATGCATGTTTCTAAGCATTTGTTTTTATCTCCTCTCAAGACTGATTCCAACTTATTCTTTCCCTTGCCTATTCTACCATTCTGTCTATGATTGAGAACACAAAATATACAAAAGCAAAGATATTACCTGCTTATTCTGGTTCAATTTCAATGTAATCACTACTGTAAGTATTCTTATTTCAGTTCTTTACATCCTACTGTGCTGTCACAAGCTATATGTAATAGCTGAATGTACAAATGATGTTTCCATTTGCAAAGTAAGCTAGTAGCTTTATAATTTTTGTTTTCACTTTCTTTCCTTTTTTCAGCTGTAATAGGAGAGCTGTTTTTCTGTAGCACTTATTTCAACTGTGTTATGAAAACAGCAGCACGAATGACAAGTAATACGTGCTAAAAGCCATATATCTCACCAGGAAAAGAAAAATAAATCAAAATATAAAATTAAACCCAAAAGAATCTCTCAAGTCAAGTCACCCATATGCCATAAAGCATTTTGGCATCTCTAATGTCAAGTACACAAGCAAAAAAACAACCAACCAACCAAAAAAAAATGTATTTCAACCGTAAGTCAAATGTCACTGACTTTCTGTGAGTATAAAACCCATCCTGGTTTTTTTAAGGCATTTTGGTACTTATTCATATTTTTCTGTTTTTCGTTTAATTTTGTCAGTGATGCAGAAAATTGGTTTTGTGAATGCCCTAAACTCTACTCTGGAAAACTCTGCCAGTTTGCAACTTGTGAAGAAAATCCATGTGGAAACGGTGCTACGTGTTTTCCAAAGTCCAGGCGAGATGCCGTTTGCCTTTGTCCATACGGAAGATCTGGCATCCTCTGCAGTGATGGTGAGAACCATTTTCTTTATGCATAGGTGATAGTTTCTGTCATTCACAGAAAATGTAAAATAAACAAGCCAAATGATTTGAAGGCAAAACACTGAAAGTGACCAGCTTCCCACCTACAAACAAAGCCCAAAATCCAATCACATGTAAAAAAATGTCTCAGCTGAGCACCCTCGCTGCCTGTTGTTTCATAAAAGTGTTGACCACAGAAAGAAAGACAGAGGATCAAAGAATTTAAGAGTAGATAAGCTAGGAAAAAACAAATAGTGTCTGATATTTTAGTAATTTATCTCAAAAGAAGTTGAGAGATTTGACTGAGAGCTCCTTTGGAGAAATTATTTTCTTCTGCAGTTTGAATTTTCCTCTACTTAGGGAAGCATTACTTTGTACATTTTGTACATTAAAAGAGTGCATAAATAATACTTTCTGGATTGTAAAAATACCATCATGTGCTAAAATTTGATTAATTTCTCAGGTCAAAAAGAGTAGCAAATTAAAATTTACCAAGTGCGTTAGTATGAAACAGGAGACAGGATGAAGGGAAATTAATAAAGCTAAGTAAATAGGTCATTTTGACTAATATTATCAAATGAATGGTTTTGTTCTTCAATCATTGATTATAATGATTGTTCTAGGTCAGAAATTCCTGTGTGTGAGCATCCAAGGTTCTTTTCCCCTAACAGTGTAATAAGAACAAATGATTGAAAAACCTGAGTATAGAAAATAATCATTGCTTCTGAGCTGATTTAGCAGTGCATATGCAGTGCTTTTCAAAATAAGTATTAAGCAATGTTCAGATTGGATCAAAATCTACATTCTCTTTTTCTTCATATCACATACACCTGTAACTCTTATTTAAAATTTTGATTTCCAGTATTTTCAGCAGATGAATATTTGGTTTATCCATGTTTTCACCTAACCGTGATAACTGATAGCCAGTAGTGAATATATAGGCAAGTGTATGAAACATGTATGATATTTTCTTGGTAATCTTTCTTAACTTGTGGTATCACAAGACACTGAGTCTTCCTGTGCAGGAGTTGGTATTTGGTATAGCCTTTGATAGATATATTTTCTTCCATGTACTTCTCTAATTGGTCTTTGAGTCCATATAAACTTGATACACAACATCCTGTGGCAAAAGCTCTAGAGCTTAAGTATATTGCTTGTGCAGAAGTACATCCATTTGTTCACTTAACTGCTCCAATTACTAATGACATTAATGCCTCAAGCTTCTGTGTGAGAAGAGATGTTTCATAGTTTTTCCCTGTTTTATGAATCTTTCCCTATTCACCTTCTCCGTGTCCTTCCTGATTTTATATATATCCTTATCATAACCCCCAAAAAAATATTTCTGCATAGTTCAAGTAGATTCATTCATTTTTGGGACACCAGCCATGCTGTATCTTTAGTCATCCAGGCTTCCTTTCTTTGTTGCTTCTCAGTGCCACTGCACCCTCTTTAAAATGAGGATCCAGAGCTGACTGTAATACTGAAGATGTGATCATATATAGCGCTGTTAGACATCTTTCTGTTTTACCCTATGTCCTTTCCTTAAACATTTCTTCCAATCTATTTGCTTTTATGAGTACACTGGTGTTTTTCATGAAACTGCTTATTAAAACTCCTAACACCTTTTTCTTTGAATACTGATGGCAAGTTCAGAGCCCACAATTCTCTATATAAGGCTAGGACTGTTTGTGTAATCTACCTCAATTTACATCAGTCAACACTGAGTCTCATCTAATGCTTTTTCCCTGTAGTAGTTCAATGAGGCTCTTTGTGGCTCTTTGTAGTTAGCTGTCTCTAAATTGACAGTGGGTAAAAACTGATGGAGCCTAAATTGAGAGAAATTACACAAAATCTTTAGTTTGATTAGACTACAGAACTGAAGGCTTTGAAAACACAGAAAGAATTAAATTTTTTTGAATGGAAAGGGAAAACTTTCTGGATCATCACTGTAAGCAAACAAAATGGGGAAGAACACCCAGCTTCATAGCACCAAGTATAAATCTAGGGTCAATAAGCCCACAACACAAAAAAATATTGAAATATAAATATTTATTCTATTGACCTGTGTCTTAAGAGTTTAGAAGAAATAGAAATTAACTGATCACAGACAGCAGTCTTGTTAAGTTGTACTTTGCTCTGAAACTTAAAATGAACTGCAAGAAAAGCCTTTTTATCACATACGCTAAGACTGAACAAACAGGGAAAGAACAGCCATACTGCAGTGAAGTCTGGGTGCAGCCTTAGGGATTGCCCTAGCAGCATCAAAGCTGTACATTCGGTGAGGTGTTTTGAAGATAGTGATAGATTGCCTAATTACAATGGCAGAGCAATATAAATTACATTAGAAACAGAACACAAATTTGATTGTTTACTATAACAAAATGAATGGCCCAGATAATAAACTTGCTAGAAAGAAATGGTCCATAAAATTTAAAGTCTAGGTGCACAGATTTTTAACTAATCATCTCCTGTTTAAGATACACAAAAATGTTGTCTCTCCTATTAAGATTAGTAACTAAGTGCACACTACTTTCTGTCCAAAACACTGAAGGAAAGCTTGTTTCTCCTAAATGTTTATTGAGTACTGTTTGGACTTCATCAACAAGAAATGTGCAAGAAGTTACAGTGATTATTTGATAAAATTAATATAGCAAATGTACCAAATAGAACTGCAGATTTCAAGCCGGCATTGCTGCTCCTACCAACAGATATTATTTACAAAAGACAAAGTAAAGCTAAATAAAGATGTGAACAGAGCCACAAATTAACCCCCTGCTACAGAACTTGCACATATCAGAGCCCCAATTGCCATCTGTTAAGAGTTAGAAGACACTCTAACTACATCAATCTCTCCGAATATGTAAGAAAAAAGTGATAATAAATCTATGCCACTATTAAATGTGGGGAAAAATAAAAACAAAATAAAAACATAATCAAAATGCTTGGTGCAACAAGTTAAAAATACATCATTTTGTGGGAATCCACAACATTCTAAAAGTGAGAAAACTGCAGGGCTACCATAAATATGACAAATGAGGCAAAACCCATATAAACAAGAAAACCAGACAAACTTCTGGGGCTAGCAAAGCTTTTTCTTCTATTTCTGAAGCAGATGCAGCATGCAGCAGTCTGAACAGGCTTGAAACAATTGCTGTGAGTTTATCTTAGTTACCCTATGCTTGTTTCAGACATCAAGAAAAGCTTCCTAAAATCATGTCCATTTTTCCAAATATATGTAATAAAGTGCATTATCTCTCATTACACATCTTTTCTTGCTCTTATTACTAGATGACCATGTTATTATAACTGCAAGTTGACCAATATATGTTGAAATCTCTCTCAAGAAACTACATAGCTAAGGCATAATGAACAAGTCAGTAGCCCCAGGGGATGGTAATATAAGTTAGAAGAGAGGAGAGGTTGTCTTGATCAGAAGAAGGACACAGCCAGACATACTGACCAGCCAACTGTTTTCATGCCGCCTTTGTTCCTGTATCCCTCTATTTTCCCACATTCATTCCTCCTAAATCACCTAATTCCCTCCTTCTTCCCTCCTTTGTTTTCCCCCTTAGACATACATAAATCCTGTGCTGTTCCAAAATGCCCTTCACCTGCATCCCATAATATGTCCCCAACTCCATGGCAATTACACCCCACTGTTTAAAAGGTGCTCCAGTGCTGATTTGTCATGGTGAGTGTCACATCAGGACACTGGGGCTGAGGGTCTCTTGAGTCACCCCTGGGAGGGGCCCAGACAGGGTGTCCCTTCCTCTGTATCCTTAATTTGGTTTCCCACTTTCCTTTGGACTCTGTGCTCCTCTGGGATTGTGGGGGTGGACCTGTGGTGGGCTGGTGGTTCCTGGGATAGGGCTGGGAGTAGCTGGGGCAAAGTCATAAAGGAGTTCCACCACCTGCCATTGTCTCTGTACTGCTTTGCATGTGTGAGGGCAAGCATTTATCACATAACCAAACACTTGATATGAGGAGTTAAATGCCCCCATGATTTTCAACTCCAACTTGTGCAGTTGCCTGAAACAAGAATTTAGTCACTTATTAAAATAGAAAACGGGAAATATTTAACAATGAACATCATCAGTATGCAACAACTTGGAACAGAGACTGTGTCTGCATAGGCAACTTGACTCAATCTCCAAGGTGACTTTGGCTTTTTAAGCTGTACAGAGAGGGATCTACATCATTTAACCTGAGTCCAGTTATGAGCCCTGGCTTTTTAGTAGTTTTATGAGAAAGCAGCCAACATTCGAGCCCTACTCTGATAAAATTTTTTCATACGTAATTTAGTAACAAGTTGCTTGTATTGTTTTTCTTGCCGATTGTCAGTCTCC
The DNA here is from genome assembly GCA_028858755.1 of Ara ararauna. NCBI lineage: Eukaryota > Metazoa > Chordata > Aves > Psittaciformes > Psittacidae > Ara > Ara ararauna. Next base: position 42,204,155 of record CM054379.1, on the reverse strand, counting down.
TCCAGTCTTTAGGGTCACACTGCTAAATGAAAGTGTTTACAAATAGCACCATTTCAGACCAAATGACTACAGAATGCACATTCTCCAGCAGTGCTATGAACTTTTTTTTTTTCTGTAAAATGCTTCCTAAAATACTTCCTATATATTTGATATTTCTGCTTTTGAAGTTGGTCAGGAAGACATATCAACAACTTGTTATTGAAGTGAGAACTAGATTAACACTAAACTGCCTGTCATCCAGGGAAATTTGTCATTTCATAAGCTCTAAGACTTAAATGAACATCTGTGATGCTAGCTTGATCTAAAGACTAAACTTCAGCACAGACAGTTGGAGAGATGTCCAGATCACCATACTTCAATTCTTTTGAAATTAAGTTGAACTCTAATTATAATGACTTGAACAGAAATGTGTCCAAATCACTGTTGTTTAAAGTCAAGTAGTTTCAATGAAATTAAAGTCTAAAAATTGTATTGGTGTGTCTCACCAAAATACGCGAAGTTTAGGACGCTGTTCTTGTTCCCCAAGAATTGAAAAATCATAGAATCAAAGAATAGTTAGAGCTGGAGAGGACCTTATGATCATCTAGTTCCAACCCCCCTGCTACGTGCAGGGACACCTCCCACTAAACCAAGCTACCCAAGGTTCTGTACAACTCGGCCTTGACCACTGCTAGCAATGGAGCATTCACAACTTCCCTACACAAACCATTCCAGTGTCTCACCACCCGAACAGTAAAGAATTTCTTCCTCATATCCAAACTAAACTTCCCCTCTTTTAGTCTAAACCCATTACCCCTTGTCCTCTCACTACAGTCCCTCATGAAGAGTCCTCCTCAGCATCCCTATAGGCCCCCTTCAGATACTGGAAAGATGCTATGAGGTCTCCATGCAGCCTTCTCTTCTCCAGGCTGAACAGCCCCAACTTTCTCAGCCTATCTTCATATGGGAGGTGCTCCAGTTCCCTGATCATCCTCGTGGGCCACCTTTGGACTTGTTCCAACAGTTCCATGTCCTTTTTATGTTGAGGACACCAGAACTGCACACAATCCTCCAAGTGAGGTCTCACAAGAGCAGAGTAGAGGGGCAGGATCACCTCCCTCGACCTGCTGGTCACGCTCCTTTTGATGCAGCCCAGGATACGGTTGGCTTTCTGGGCTGCAAGCGCACACTGCAAGCTCATGTTCATTTTCTCATCAACCAACACCCCCAAGTCCTTCTCTGCAGGACTGCTCTGTATCTCTTCTCTGCCCAACCTGTAGCTGTGCCTGGGATTGCTCCCACCCAGGTGGAGGACCTTGCACTTGGCATGGTTAAACTTCATCAGGTTGGCATCAGCCCACCTCACAAGCGTGTCAAGGTCCCTCCGGATGGCATTCCTTCCCTCCAACGTATCAACCGAACCACACAGCTTGGTGTCATTGGCAAACTTGCTGAGGGTGCACTCAATCCCACTGTCCATGACACTGACAAAGATGTTGAACAAGACCGGTCCCAACACCGATCCCTTAGAGACACCACTCGTTACTGGTCTCCAGATGGACATTGAGCCATTGACCACAACTCTTTGCATGCGGCCATCCAGCCAGTTCTTTATCCACCGAGTGGTCCACCTTTCAAATTGATGTCTCTCCAACTTAGAGACAAGGATGTCATGTGAGACAATGTCAAACGCTTTGCACAAGTCCAGGTAGATGACATCAACTGCTCTACCCCTGTCCATCATTTCTGTAGCCCCATCATAGAAGGCCACCAGATTGGTCAGACAGGATTTCCCCTTAGTGAAGCCATGTTGGCTGTCACCAAGCACCTTGTTGTTTTTCATGTGCCTCAGCATGCCTTCCAGGAGAATCCGCTCCAAGATTTTGCCAGGCACAGAGTTAAGACTGACTGGTTTGTAGTTCCCCGGCTCATCCATTTTCCCCTTCTTGAAAATGCGGGTTATATTTCCCTTTATCCAGTCATCGGGAACTTCACCTGACTGCCATGATTTTTCCAATATGATGGACAGTGGCTTAGCAACTTCATTTGCCAGCTCCTTCAGGACCCGTGGGTGGATTTCATCAGGTCCCGTGGACTTGTATACATTCAAGTTTGTAAGATGGTCTCGAACCAGGTCCTCTCCTACAGTGGGCCCTGGGTCCTCATTCTCACTGTCCCTGCGTCTGCCTTCCAAGATTTGGGTGGTATGGTCAGAGCATTTTCCAGTGAAGACTGAGGCAAAGAAGTCGTTAAGAACCTCAGCCTTCTCCAAATCCAGGGTAGCCAGTTCTCCCAATAGCTTCTGGAGAGGGCCCACGTTGTCCCTAGTCTGCCTTTTATTCGCTATGTAGCTACAGAATCCCTTCCTGTTATCTTTCACATCCCTAGCCAAGTTTAATTCTAAGTGGGCCTTAGCTTTCCTAACCTGATCCCAAGCTTCCCGGACAACATCCCTGCATTCTTCCGAGGCCACCTGTCCTTGCTTCCACCATTTATAAGCCTCTTTTTTCCTTCGAATTTTCCTCAGCAGCTCCTTATCCATCCAAGGAGGTCTCCTGGTCCTCCTGCAGCACTTCCTTCTAGTAGGGATGTATCGCTCCTGAGCTTGCAGCAGCTGATCCTTGAATATCAACCAAGAGTCTTGGGCCCCCCTGCCTTCTAGGGCTATATCCCATGGAATCTTACTGAGCAGGTTCCTGAAGAGGCCAAAGTCTGCTCTCTTGAAGTCCAGGGCAGTGAGCTTGCTGCACGCTCTTCTCACTGTCCTGAGGATCTCAAATTTGACCATCTCATGATCAATGTAATCAAGGCTGCCCTGGAGCATCACATTTCCAACCAGCCCTTCCCTGTTGGTGAGCACGAGGTCAAGCATGGCACCTCTCCTTGTCGGCTCCTCTATAACTTGCAGAGGAAGCTGTCTTCCACACAATTGAGGAACTTCCTGGTTTGCTTGTGCGGGGCTGTACCATCCCTCCAACAGATATCAGGGTGGTTGAAGTCCCCCATGAGAACAAGGGCCTGTGAGCGTGAGGCTGTTCCTATCTGTCTATAGAGTGCTTCATCCACAGAGTCCTCTTGGTCAGGTGGTCTGTAACAGATCCCCACAATAATGTCTCCCATCACTGTTCTCCCTTTAACCCTCACCCACAAACTCTCTATTGACTGCTCACCTGTCCCCAGGCACAGTTCCATACACTCCAGCCTATCTCTAACATAAATAGCAACTCCCCCTCCCCATCTACCAGGCCTGTCTTTCCTAAAGAGCCTGTAACCTTCCATTCCTACACACCAGTCATAGGAGCCATCCCACCATGTTTCTGTGATGCCTATGATATCACACGCCCGTAGACATGCACACGTCTCTAATTCCTCTTGTTTGTTCCCCATACTATGGGCATTTGTATAGAGGCATCTGAGCCAAGCTCCAGTTGAAGCCGGCTCATTGGCTGGAGTCGCTGCAATATCTCTACATTGCTCTGAACGTTTACTAGAGGTGCTGGCAACTGACTGGGTGTGTTGGGATGGAATGATGCCCCCCTCCCACAATAAATCTAGTTTAAAGCATCCTTGACCAGTCTGGCAAGCCTCCTACCAAATCCACTCTTCCCTTTCTTTGTCAGACCAGCTCCACCAGCCTCCAGTAGACCCGGCCTCCTAAATTGAGTCCCATGTTCAAGGTACCCAAACCCCTGTCTATAGCACCACCCTTCTAACCATTTATTAACCTGGCCAATCCTCCTAGCCTTTTTAAGGTCCTGCCCTGTATCCTGGAGAATTGACGAAAAGACAATCTGAGCTCCAGAGCCCCTAACCACCTCTCCCAGGGCTCTGTAGTCCTTCTTTATGCTCTCCTGGTTACTGCTATCTATATCAGTAGCACCCACATGGATCACTAGAAGTGGGTAATAGTCAGAGGGACTGACCAGAGCAGGCAGCCTCTCTGCAACATCCCTGATCCAAACTCCTGGTAGGCAACACACCTCCCTTGAGTCTGGGTCAGGCTGACAGATGGGTGCCACTGGTCCATTCAGAGTAGAGTCCCCTACTACTACTGCCCGCTGCTTTTTCGTGGCAGCACCAGTAGTGATCTTCTTTACCAGTGCATCAGCTGATTGTTCCTGATGCAAGTGTGTTACCTCATCAGTCCCCTGCAGGACAGCAAAGTGGTTCTGGGTGGGGACAACAGATTTAGAAGGAAGCCCCTTGCTTTTAATTGTCTTCTCCTTCCTTTTTTTGTTGTTTTTTTCTGTTACTGTTTCCCAGCTTCCTGGGTTAGCGACCTCCTTTCCTGCATGGGCGACAGTGGATGCTTGAGGCCCCGCACAGTGTGGTCCTGGAGCAAGCAGTGCCACTTCCTCTCAGTTTCCCTGACATCTTTCAGCCTCTTGACAGCGTCCCGCAGCTCAGCCACCTGCTGCAGGAGGACCTCCACCAGGGAGCACAGAGTGCAGCCCTGCCCATTGTGCACCCTCCCCTCAGGAGAACAGTGCAGGCACTCTCTACACCCCGAGCTCTGCACTGCAGTCTTCCCCCTCATTGGTTCTGTCTGGGTGCCTACACTGGCCACTGTCGGGGCAGCCAGAGCAGAGCTTCCAGACCAAGCCCTGGTCATACATCAAGTGCTCACCATCCTGTTCGCCTGCCCGAGCAAACTGCAGCACAAACTGCCTTGAACCCGCCCTGTTTGCCCGCCCTGTTCTCCACGCTCCTGGTCACTCACACTCCCTGGAGCAGGTTTTTAAAATGAAAGAATTGTTCAATTTCTGCAATCTCTGTAATCAGCCTTTTTTTTTTTTTTTTCAATTTTTTTAAGCCTTAAGTACAGACTGAGAGCATTCCCCGTTTAGTACACGAAGCTGGTATGCTTTGTGATACATATGGTCAGTATGTTTGAAATATCTGAGTGCAAGGAAAATTTTTAAGGGGAAATATCAGGATATGATTGTATTGCAGAGTTGTGATGGCCTTCTAAATGTGAGTGAAGCAGAAATGGCTCATTCACCAGGAATGGAAATGAACACTTGGACTTCTAAACTCTTGATTTGAAAAATCATGGCAGTCATGTGAAGTTCCCAATGACTGGAAAAAGGGAAATATAACCCCCATTTTCAAGAAGGGGAAAATGGATGAGCTGGGGAACTACAGACCAGTCAGTCTCACTTCTGTGCCTGGCAAAATCTTGGAGCAGATTCTCCTGAAAGGCATGCTAAGGAACATGAAAAACAACAAGGTGGCTGGGGACAGCCAGCATGGTTTCACTAAGGGGAAATCCTGCCTGACCAATATGGTGGCCTTCTATGAGGGGGTTACGGAACCGATGGACAGAGGTAGAACAGAGGAGGGCCACAAGGATGATCAGGGGACTGGAGCACCTCCCGTATGAAGATAGGATGAGAAAGTTGGGGCTGTTCAGCCTGGAGAAGAGAAGGCTGCATGCAGACCTCATAGTAGCCTTCCAGTATCTGAAGGGGGCCTGTAGGGATGCTGGGGAGGGACTCTTCATGAGGGACTGTAGTGAGAGGACAAGGGGTAATGGGTTCAAACTTAAACAGGGGAAGTTTAGGCTGGATATGAGGAAGAAATTCTTTACTGTTCGGGTGGTGAGACACTGGAATGGGTTTCCCAGGGAAGTTGTGAAAGCTCCATCGCTGGCGGTGTTCAAGGCTGAGTTGGACAGAGCCTTGGTTAACATGGTTTAGTGGGAGGTGTCCCTGCCCATGGCAGGGGGTTGGAACTAGATGATCTTAATGTCCTGCTGGTCATAAGATGAAGTATTTTGTTAAGCCAGGAATGAAGAGCAAGCACTTTGTAAGAACAAAGATAAATTTAAAGAAGAAGTATTTCAAAAGAATGTGCATTGCTAAGATGAGTAATTTTGTCAGTTCTTGTGATTTAGACCAAACTTCAGTGGTTTAGTTTCACTAAAATGGAGTCCTTACTGTGACATTGTGTTTAATGAACACACGCCCAAAAAGGCCATCCACAGCATGTATTCACAGCAATCTTTAAGTATCTTTCTTGAAACTTCTCTGAGCAGCATTTATGGTCATGCTTCACCGTGCAAAGATTTCCAGCAGGATTTCTGTAGAATGTATTTCCCCCATGTATAAAATTAATTTCCAAATGCTGAAGTGGGAATAGTCACTTGCTCCAAGCTCTGAAGTGTGAAAATCAGCCTACAAGTGAATTGCTTCTGTGCAGCTACATCTGGCACACAATGTCACCTTCAGACTTGTTTGGGTCTGCAGACTAAATAGCGCAGTTCAGTGGCAGCAGATGCCCGAAGGGAATTTCCTCAGATGATAAAAAAAAAAGAAATCCTGCATTGCAAGGTTTCTGGTCAGTGGAAAGAGACTTCGGGGAATGCTGATTGGGGTTGCTGCTCTTCCTGTTCAAGAGAATTTATTTTCTGGGTCATTTGTTTTTAGCTGGCCTTTAATTTCCCCTCCCCTCCAAGTGAGGAATGTCATAAAAATTGTACAAAACACTCATAGGCACACTCACATGCTATTAATGTCACTGCTGTATTACCAGTTTTTCAGATTCATATTTTCATCCTTGAGCAGTGAAATCACTTTTATTATTTCAGATCAGGAGTACAAGTCACTAGAAATAAGCTCAGCTAATGGGCCCATGGTTCCATGACTGCTGATGCCACAAGACAAATAAAAGGAACATAAGTATTTACTGCAGCTGGGGAGGGGAAGACATACACCTGAATTATCCATTATGTGGATCACTAATTCCTCATACAACAGATTTCCAGACATCAAGAGTCTTTTACTACCACCTCAGCTCAGCTGGTACTGCACTGCTCTGCAGTTCCAGCACCCTTTACCTTTTTCTCCTTGCACTTCCCAGAGTTTCCCATAAAGAAATTGGATTGCCTATTAATGAAAACATCATTGATGTAGAACTAGCAAAACATGTGAGCTAGATACACAGAAGCATGCAATTCCTCTGTGTTGCAAGTCGAGCAAGTGTGGAAGAAAACCAGCTTGGCTAAACAGGGAACTCCTGATGGAGCTCAAGAGGAAAAAGAAACCATATGATCTCTGGAAGTAAGGTTGAGCTTCTCAGGAAGAGTACAGAGCTGTGGTTCATTTATGCAGGGAGAAGATACAAAAGGCCAAAGCTCAATTAGTTGAAACTGTCTAGTGTTGTGTCAGATAACAAGAAGAGCGCTTTTTTTGAGTATGTTAATAGCAAGAGTAGGTCAAAAGAAAACATTGGACTGATGCCTGTTGAAGACAGTCATCTGATTAATAGGGATGAAGAAAGAGCATAGGCATTCAATATATTTTTTGCCTCAGTTTTTAATAAGACTGGCAGACTTTGGGCTGCTTGGCCCCCTGAGTTGGAGGACAACAAGTGTGGGAGCAGTGATTTTCCATTTGTGGACACTGAAATTATAAGAGACCAGTTATTTCAGCTACATATTCACAAGTCCGTGATGCCTGATGGGATTCCTCCCAGAATTCAGAATGAACTAGCAAATGTTACAGCAGGGCCTCTCTTGATCATCTACTAAAGGTCTTGGGAGCCTGGGGAGGTCTCTGCTGACTGGAATGTTATTCAAATCCAGAGAAAAGTGCGTGAGGGAAGATTTTTAGTAAGGCTTTTGATATTGTTCCTCACAGCATCTGTCTGAAGATGTTGTCCAACTGTGGGATGAGCAGGTACATGGTGCACTGGGTCAAGAACTGACTGAAGGGCAGAGCTCAAGCGATTGTAATGAATGGGCTACATCTGACAGGCAGCTAGTCACCAGAAGTGTTCCTCCAGGTTAATTTCTAGGGCCAATCCAGGTCAAATGAGAAAGACTTACTTATGCTGGAGAAGTTCACAGAGAACTGTCTCCTGTGAGACGGACCCTACGCTAGAGCAGAGGAAGAGCGTGAGGAATTCTCCCCCTTAGGAGGAAGCAGCAGCATATCCAATACGTGATGGACTGACCGCTGCCCACCACAGCTTGGAATATTGGAAAATACAATGCTTGGTAGTGATTTCCATTCCTTTTTCAACATTGTCTTTGCAAATATGTGAGCTGGTATTTAGGAGGACTAAATTATACTCATTGTCCTGTGTATATGTCTGCTGATCCCGAAGCCAGACACTGAGCTGATAACTATACACAGTCCATGATAACATAAAAAGATGTATTATACAATTGTAATTCTGTAGCCTGAAATCTTCATCTCTTTCTATCCCTTTCATCTGTCTTTTTTTTTTACAATGTATTGTAAAGCTATGATTCAAGATACATGAGCTGTGAACACTGAAAGGAACATTAATTTTAACTCATAACAGAAAATCCAAAGGTAATGAAATTATTATTCTCTTTTTTCTTTGTCACTTTATTTTCTCCTCTTTGTTAAGATTGTTATCAAACTATAATTATTTTTTTTTTACCTCCCACTTCTGTGCTCATCTCTGATAAGGTATACAAAGATAGGGAAATTTAGCCAACCGTATTATTTATATAATGTGATAATTTGTCATTATTTGTTTGTGAGTTAATGAGACAAATCGTACCTTATTATTTGTTCAGTACTGGGAATGCAGAAGAGGACAATGATGAATGGCATAGGACTGACAGGGAGACACAGAACAAGATCAAGGACAAAAAGTTGATAAAAGGCTTCAGTTCTCTGGCAGAGCGGTTTGGGCACAATGTTAATTGAAGTGTGTTTTTGTTGGCTTATAATTAGAGCCATTGGGACACATCTCTCAGAGGTGGCATTTCTTTTAATGGGAGAATGTCTGTTTTCTTTTGTCTACCTGAGTTTTGAGTAAATATTTCAGCGTACTTCTGTTTGCAACAATGTAACATAGAATCCAGGAGATGGCAGTAGTTGCCAATAATTCGCTTGTAAATTAAACCTATTCACAAGAGCTGAAAAATAAAAAGATTACACTCAGAGGAAAGCCAAACTATATCTGCATGTGTGTAAAATACTACAACGTAATGAATTCTTAGTATTAATTATTAGTTTTTAAGTTCTAAAAGGGCAATTAAATAGAACTTGTAAATACATATGTTAAAGAATTTGCTCTAACACTGAATTTATTTTTTTAATCCAGCTATTAATATTAGCCAACCGAGTTTCAGTGGCACAGACGCCTTTGGCTATACCTCATTCCTGGCTTATTCTACAATCCCAAATATCACCTTCTACTATGAATTCAGCTTGAAATTTCATTTGGCAAATCACCACTCAGCTTTACAAGATAACCTGATCTTTTTCACTGGACAGAAAGGTCAAGGTATGCTTTATTTCTATTATCTATCCTTACAGGCTTTGAAAAATTCATTAAACAAGTACTTTAAAAATGCACACCATTTTTTTTCTTGATTATTTTTAGGATATAATTTCATTTGAAGGAAAACAGTCTCTTCAATACTATACCCTTTTGTAAACACACAGTAAACAGGCTGTATAAATGGTTCTTTTCATTAAGAAGTATAACTTCTACTAGTAATTAAAGTCAGCAGTTAATCTGATGCTTGAGGCAGCATATTTCTGAACAAAAAAAAATGGAAAACAGAATATTCAAGTTCTCTTTTCAGGCATAAACATAAATTTCATTATTTATTACATCTATTTGGTGTGCAGTTTTGAGAGATGCTGCCTCAAATATTCTTCCACTGATGCTTACTTTACTGGAAAATCAATCCATCCATCCAAAGTGCCACAGTCACCCTGCCATTTCTTCTTCCTGTGTTCTCAAACGACAGCTGCAGGAGTAACCATGAATTGCTGCTATTGTCACAGGGCTGCACTTCCATGGCCCACAGGACTCTCAACACTGAAATCCAGCCCTGTGGCAGACAGAATTGGACTCTGTTATTTATGTAAAATAACAGACCCTAACCCCTGAAGTCACTCAATGCAGATTAACCCAAGCTAGCTATCAGTAAGTTGCACTACAGTCTGCGTTGCAAAGTATCCAGCTTGGTGTGATTAAAGAGAAGAAGCAGGTTATATAAATCTACTTACATTTGTATTCAGGTTTTAGCAATACGTTGCGCTAAAGTTTGTCTCAAAAAGACCTGCCTGCAGGGTATACCCTGTGATGTCAAAGTCATGTGAAATGTAGGACTTGCAACCACATATAGCTGCACTGAGTAAAACACAGTTCTTACTGATGTCATTTTTATCAACCAGAATACTAGCATTCTGGGCTTATTATACAGTTGTCTGGCAGAAACCTGGATTTTTATTATTTTCATGTAAATTTTTGTGAGCACTGCCACGGAGTAGTAACGCATTTCTTCAGTATCGTGTCAAATGGGGGGTAGGTAGCAGAGCACCAGCTGTCAGCAAGGCTGAAAAACAATGAGATGCCTGGTAAATCACAGGGTTATTTATTTTCTCCTTAGTTTAAATAGCTGGGGAGACTGAGTAACCCGTTTTAATTACCAGAAAGCAGTATTTCTTACCAAATGAACTTTGCTTATTTGACCAAGTGGAGATGCTGTTGTTCTGACAATAATGCTCTCACCATGAGGGGCATAAGGATTTGCACAGCCTCTAATCTTGCCTTAAGGAAGTATTTCTAATGTTCTGTTTTCATTTTCCCCTTTCTCCATTTTATTTCTTATAGCGAGCATTCTTTTGCAATACCATACCTGATTCCCCTCTTTCACCATATCTGCCTAAACCACAGATGCTGATGTCATGGATAACCTCTGGTGAATTACTATCAAATGTTGTCTAATACAGAGATGTATAAGATCTTTCTCTTACATCCACAAAGCTTATAAATCAGAATTCACTCTTGTTCTAATATCTCACTTAAAACCAAACTTCTCACAGCCGTCAGACTAGCAATACTCTTGAGCAGAGGAAAGGTGTGAAGAGGAAGAAGCAGCAGAGAGAAACAATTGTGTACTGACCGCAGACCCCCATCCCCAAGTCCTACTTGGTGTTAGACGTGGGGAAGAGGGGACTGTAGTGAAGAAGAGAAGTTGGGCCTTAACATATGTTAAGCTTATGTAAATAGTTGTTATGTTAAGCTTATGTAAATCGTTGTTATGTTAAGCTTATGTAACATTAAGCTTCTGTAAGTGGTAGTTATTCTATAAGTGGGAGTAATAATTTAAAGTAAAAGCAAACCCATCTCAGATTATTTATACACACCAAACATTTGTTCTTAGTGTAAATTATTTTTAAATGATGTTTACTATAACCCTATGTTGCAGGACACTTATGACTGGCATGTATAGAAGTGTACTCTGTCAACAGCTGCAGGGTTTAAATATTGTACAGTAAAAAATAGCTTGAAACAAATAATTCCAAGTTCAATTTGATGCCCTCTTGAAATTAAAAGGTATTGTGGTTGTTTGCGTGTGTTTCCCCCCAAAAAACCCTAAACCTTTCTTTCGAAGGACTTCTGCTGATGATAGCATATGTAGTCCTGATTTTAAAGCAGTTATTTACCTCATATTTTCAAATGAACTACTTGCAAACTGAAAATTTAAGAAGACTTCACGGAATTAAAGCTGTTCTGACCAGAGAGACTTCAGTAACAGAACTAATAACAGATACAAAAGCAGAAAAAGCAGAAAATATTTCCTCCCTGAAGTCCATTTATTAGTGTATACAAAATAACCACCACTGGTTTTCATAGCTAAGGTATTGAAGTCATTTAAGTTACAACCTGAAAGCATAAAATGTTAAAATATTTTGGATCTGGATCTGATTCTATTTGCAGTTATATTAGCGTAAGAAAAACTAAGTTAATAAAATTATGCCTTTGTAAGACTAATGCATAAGTAAAAATCAACTGATTTTGAATCCCTAAATAAGTCAGTCAGAAATCAACAAAAAGAATGGGAATTTAAGATGCCCTTATTTCTTTGAAGCATACTCGGGAATCTGTTATCCTCTCTATTGGTACAGACAAGGAGCAAGATGAAAGAATCAAAACCAACACATTGCATTTCTTTTATGCACTTAATTTCCAAGAAGGCTTTTTGAAAATCCAGACAGCATTTTAAATAACACTTTGTCTTTAATGTGCCTCCCCTAGTTTTGCAGGCCAAAACATGCAAGCACATTGTGGACACTGCTGAAAATGGAAACTTCGGTAACAATTTAAAAAAAAAAAAAATTTACTTTCAATTTTGTCATGGTTTAAGCCTCTATGACTCACTCCCCTCTCTTTCTTCCCCCCACTCCCGAGGGGATGGGGAGGAGAATCAAAAGAATGCAACTCCCACAGGTTGAGATAAGAACAGTTTAGTAACTAAGGTATAACACAAGACCACTACTGCTACCACCAATAATAATAATGACAAGGCAAATACAAGGGAAAAGAACACAATTGCTCACCACTGATACCCAGCCTGACCACACAGTGCACCCCCACCTTTCCAGGTCTCTGCCCTCCTTTTTTACATCCTGGGCATGACATGCTGTGGCATGGAATAGCTCTTTGGTCAGTTTGGGTCAGGTGTCCTGTCTCTACTCCCTCCCGGCTTCCTCTCCTCCCTGGCAGGCCATGAGACTCAGAAAGTCCTTGGTCAAACCAAAACATTACCAAGCAGTAACTGAAAACACTGGTGTTATCAGTGCTGTTCCCAGGCCGAAAGTCAAAACCACAGCGGTGCACCAGCTACCAAGAAGGAGAAAAATGACTGCTGCTGCTGAACCCATGACAAATTTGGAGGTTGTTCAGCGGTAGTGTGCCAGTTTAACTGAAGGCAATGGGGTTTCATTCAGTCATGAACAAATCATTGTCATAAAAATTAACAGTGTTTGTACTGCATTCAGCTGCATGTAACTGAACATTTTCTACAGAGACTGTGTATTCAAATTCTTTTGAATAAGCTTTTCTTTTTGTATAATTCATGGTGCATAAAAATAGTAACTGTATAGAAAAATCAAACTGTATAGAAAAAGCAGAGTACTGTATTGTTGTACTTGTGCATTGCTAGTGCAGCATGCACATTTAAAGTATGTGAGATAAGTGGAATATGGCAATTTTGGACATGAAACAGCACTGTGCAGAGCTTCAGTGGGAGGAGATATAAGTGTCACTGCTTCTTGCTAGGAAAGCCCACTTTATCTTTTGCAAATGAAGCAAATTCCCCCTGCACTTCGAGCAGGGGCATCAAGACACATATTTGATATGAGGGCCACCATATGACACTGCAAGAACAAATAGGAAGAGACCTTCACTAAAACAAATACAAAATGAAATAGTCTTAGGAAAACAAGAAAACGAAACACAGTTTACTGGCATGAAATTGAGCTCCAAATTGCTTGAATTCATGGGAGAGTTGTAAAAAGAAACTGATGGCTTTGAATTTCAATTCAGGACACCCTAATCCAAAATTGGGAACTTCATTTCCTTTTACCACTGTTTGTATCCCAGTTCTTTAACCATACTAAGAGTATGTGCAAAAGAAATGAGAGGGTTTGTGAAATGAAACCGGGTGACTGTGTTTTCTTTAATATGATCTAATGGTGGTTCCACTCTTGCCTATAGGAGAAGAGGGATTGAATTCTCTTCAAAGATACTAGTCTTAAAATCCATTTACCTGGGTGACCAGGAATGGGTCCAAGAATTTAACTCTTACTCATAGGCTTTTTGTTAGACTTTCTGATGAGATCTTTCAAATGAGATGTTATACTATGGTACCTGAAAAGCACAGACTACACTTATAGCATGTAGTCATAAATGTAAAGAGTTTAAACTATTTACTGCATATTTTCAAATTAATGAGTTCTAACCTGAAAGTTTAAGAAGACTTCAGATAATTAAATCCTATGGCTTTTCTGACCAGAGAAATTTCAGCGACAAATACTCCAGGTGGGGGTAGCTGCAATAAAATCTCCAGCACTCTTGAGTCAAGGGCAGCTATCCAAGCTTGATAGAACCTGCTAGAGCTTCAAGTCCGTATCCCTGTCGATTCCTTGCCTGGCTGCAGCAGGTGTCCTCAAGTTTTTTGTCTGTTGAAGTGCCTACCATGAAAGCGGAAAGCATAGTGAAGTAGAATTAAGTAATTGGCTATTCTCACACACGATTTGGAATTTCAATTTGCTTTTTTTTTCAGATTTCGGAGAAAGTTAGGAATATTCATGTTGTTCATTATTCATTTATTCATCATGAATTCACATTTATTCTTGTGGGGGGAACAGCAATGACTGCTAAATCTAACAGACACAATAGGCTTTGTGGATGTCACTGACCTACTATAGTGTGAAAAAAAGGCCTCCAAAAACACTATATATTCAAAATCTCTGCTGTTTCTATTTTAAATCTACAAGAATTCTGGAAACAGTATTACAAGTTAAACAGAGAATATTAAAATATACATACAACACATAAAACCTTCCTGGCTAGAATTTTCCTAAACTGATACATTTTCAGTGCATTTGGAGAATATTTTATGCATCAGTATTCAGTAAAACTTGGAATAAGCAGTAATTCTATATTTGTCTTTTCAGGTCTCAATGGAGATGATTTCTTGGAGTTAGGCCTTCGTAATGGCAGAGTAGTATATAGTTACAATCTAGGTTCTGGCACAGCAACAATCATTAGTAAACCACTTGATTTGACACTCAATATTCATGTCATCCATCTTGGCAGATATCTCCAAAAAGGCTGGCTAAAGGTAAGGAATCATTTCCTTTAGAAGGATAGCTTTTAGATGAACATGTTCTTTTTATTCACGTTTTATATGGCAAGTTTAAAAATTACTTTTGTGTTTCCCTGTTAAGTTTGGAGGACCATCTTCGTTAGGAGTTCCTAATAAGGTAAATTCCTTTGTTGTAACAAATATAAATGTTTCATTGAAAGGTGGATGACCAGAAGAATAAAACTGTCTCTTCTCCTGGGAGACTGGTTGGACTCAATGTTTTCAGTCAGTTTTATTTAGGAGGCTACCGTGAGTATGCTCCAGAACTCCTGCCAAAGGGATCCAGGTTTAAGAACAGCTTTCAAGGTAAACATTATCTACTGTTTTCAATTCCTTTTAAAACATGCATTAAATTGTTTCAGCTGCCTATGAGATAAAAATCTAAAATCTCATTCTTATGAGGAAACAAACTAGGATGTCTTTGCTCAGCCAAGCAAATTCCTGCGTCTTTTTCATTATTTTACTGTGCTAACTAAGAAACATTATACAGAGAGACGCTTTGTTAAATATTTTTAATACTTTCCATTTCCAATAAAAATGGAAGCTTGCCATAATATCATTTTTTTCTTATCTGTCACTGTTGCACAGCATCACTCCAAAAGGACTTCCTTTCTCTGCAGTCAGGTAGCTTAGATTTTCCTCCCAGCTCTCTCTGATCATTGTTACTGGCAATGGTGGTTTGGGTAATAGCTTCTATGCTGAAAGATCCTTTCTGATAAAACTTCATGAAAAAAATCTGATTTTTTTTCACTGATGTCATGATCTACATCTCTAGACAGGACCTAAGTAATTCCTGCTAGCTGTACTTCAGCTATTTATCTAACAAATAATTATTCCTACCACACAACTTATAACTGAAGCTCTGTAAAACTCTTAATTCAACTCCTACCAGATTAACAATGAAGTAAAGTATTTGTTCATAGCACTTCCGTATTTGCATTCTTTACTTCCATAGGAATAATATTTGCTTAATATTTGTGAGGTAAACTTCTATTTATTTTGAGCACTGGAAAGCTTTTTAAAGGAAAAGAAAATATTTTGCTATAACAGAGCAAAGTTGGAGTTCTCAATTAAAAAATTGGGGCACATTATGAAAGGCAATATAGCAATAAAATTCACTTTCATACACTGCTTCACTCCATTTCCACTAAGACCATGTAACTGCTTCCTGTACAGCCATCACCTTTGTTTTTGTTCTTGCACAGAAATTTCCTCAGCATCAATTTCTTTTCCTGTAGTTAACTTTTCACTCAAAAAGACATATGAATTAACTTGTCATCTGTCTACATCTTTTCAGGAAGTATGGGTTGAATAGCTATAATTTCATAGCTTCTTAACAGCTTGAAAATTGGCATATGGTAAGACATAATGTCTATGCAAGTATTTTAATACTGTCAATATTTCTGAAATACTTCTGGCTTTTTTAATAGACATCCTAATGTTAGCGGTGACCAACAGGAATCTTGTGCTTGGCTTCAACCGCAAATATTTTGCTAGTTTTACAGGTTCCTCATGTTGCAAGTGTACTGTGATGGCCAAATTTCTACAAAGGCAAGATGAAAATTCTTCCAAAAAATAAAAAGTAGTTCAAAGTTCATGCACTGTTAGTTAGCACCCTATTTTTTGATTTTTCTTACTGTTTAAAAAGAAGTTTCTACCTCAAACTTTTGTCAAATGTGGAGAACATACACAGTTTTCTCTTTGTCTCTACCAGTCACAGTGTTAAGTTTATTACATTTGCTAATTCATTCGATGCTTCACTTCCCAGCAGCAGCTTGTGTCTATTCTCCAGAGCATTTTGACTTTCAAGGGAGCTACACTTCACTATGACCAATTTCCTATGACATTTTCAGATGTCGTCAGCACCTCATTTGTTTTTCTAGCTCAGAAGTAATCTCCCCAGTTTCAGCTCTCAGGATCCTCATGATCAGAAATAAACCTCCATAGCCCTTCTCTAGAGTGGGAACTGCAATACCACTAATATAAAAGCATTTTACTTCAGCCAATCTACAGCTATATGGAGCCCACAGAAAAACTCTGAAAGTGACAGCCAAGATTAATTTATCTAGCACATTGTTGATTAAACCACTCAGACTTTTAGAAGGCTGCTGTTGGCTGCTTTTAAAGACAAGATTTATTAAAACCATTTTGATTCTAATACCAGAGTGCACCTCTCCTTTTGTAAGCAATCACTGTTAGGTCAAGAAACATTGAGGTCAGCCTTGCTGCTGCAGACTAACTGTCCCCAGTGTCAGTGTGCAATCATTTAGGATTTTTATTGTGTACAGCTTTTGTTTCAGACCATTTCCTCTCCTACCTGCATGCCTTTAGCTGTTGTTGTTCAAGGAATTTCTGTGGGGAGAAGAAAACTGAAAAGAAATGTCCTTAATAAACTGTAACTTAATAAGAAAAAGGTTGGGAGTTTAATGTACAGGAGATTTGTGCATTGGCACCTACAGATTCTTTTGGCAGGCTGAAGAATATTTGATGGTACCTTGAATGATTTAGAAAACTTCCTTCAGCCTCTGTGATAAACTACATTTGTAGAAATTTGGCCATTGCAACACAGCTGCAACATGAAGAACCTGTAAGACTGTCAAAAAACTGTAAAACTGGTTAAAGTGAAGCACCAGATTCCTGTTGGTCATCTCTAACATTAGCATGTAATGGTAGAGCTCTGATGAAGCCAAATTCATATGGAGTTTGAGATGCTGTCAACTTTGAGCTTCATCTGAATTTGTAGCTCTTTGTGGGCTTATATGCACCCTTTGTAATGTTAACATGGTAGTATAGTTTACTTAAGTGTCCAGCTTTTCCTTGTTGACCTATAACAGTGCAATTAAAAGACCTTTGAGAGTTTTCTGAGGTGTGTAGCAGAGCATACTGCCTCTGCTCTAAAAAGTCAGCGTGAGTTTTAGGTAGCTCCAAGTCCTGTGGCCAGAGAGACTCAGCCTGCTCGTTATGGACAATTTGAAATGCAGTACAAAAGCAACTGCCTTACTTTCAGTTCGGCACAACTCAACTCTATGAATCACCTGCATAAAATGAGATAGACAGTTATGTAGAAAAAGCCAGAAGTTACAGCTCAATTTCCAGACTTCATACAGCTGAAACAGGCAGAGAGAAATCTGGTGGCAGGTAGAAAAAGAGGCAAACTTCTAATGTTTCATGGTGGGGCATGAAACATCACAGGGCATGAAACATGCCATCCATGGTGGCAGGATGCAGTCTTTAGCCAGAAAGAAGTGAAGAACAGAGAAGCAGGAGTACCTGATCCTGTAGTCTTGTTCTTAAACAGGATTAAGTATGGCTATAGAAGCAATCTGTTGTTTGACAGCAAATAGTATTAAATGAAGGAGTAAAAAGGCAAAAGATGTTCTCTACCATTAAGCTGAGCTGTTGAGGAACCTTTTTCACACTGAAAGAGCCACCTTTTCACATAAATGATTTTGCAAAGAAGTAAATGAAATTCCAGTTACTGAAGTAACTTTTTAAAGTAAACCCAGAACTCAGTGGTGTTCCAAATAGATACAAATATAGCCTTGTGGTCAAAGTTTATGTTCATAATAAAATGGAATACACTGCAAGTCTGCCAGGGCAAAGACTGCTTTTTTTTTATGCTCCTGCATCACAGATGTCCCAGAAGGAAAGTGGCTCCTGAAGCAGTTTTTAAACAGTGTTGCCTCTTGCATCACAGTTTGGTATGATTCGTACAGGACCTCTAGGTGTTTGGCTCACAGCTCAGAGCAGCACTGGGTGGTCACTGTGAGGGCCTTCTTCTCCATCAGATGAGCACCACATTACTCATAAGCCTTGAATAAAAACAGTGAAAAAACAAAGCACTTCAGGACAGGTAGAATTATAGAAATGGGTAAATTTATGACATCTATTTCTGTAAATTCTCTTGCTGCATTTTTAGTACATTTTGAAAATTACTGCTTTGTGTATTTTTTAGTCAAATTAGTGCCAAGTGCTTACAAGCAGGTAAGGGACACTAGTGAGAAATTTTTGCAAAAAATTCTTTATGTGATAAGCATATATGATTAAAAAGCCCCAACAACCTAAGGCTGAGTAATGAAGTTGTACTTTTTATTATAATCTCTGAAGTTTCCTTGATCCATTATTGGTAGCTCTTTGGTGGTTTGAGAGATCTGCTAGCCTGGGGTGAAAGCCATAGATTAAATTGAGAGTGAAAAAAAGTAATTGGCAGAAAGCTCTAAGTGTGGTCTAAGGAGTAACTAGACAAAAGATTTCAAATAAAAAGGTAGTATACCCTCTGTGAGTACTCTGTCTTGTGTTTCAGCTTACTTGCATCAAACTCTGATCTTCAGGATCAAATCAAGTCTGACTCACAAATTCAGAAACTTCTTTTAAGCTCCTCTTACGGACTTGGCTGTGTCAGGAAACCTCTCCACTATTCAGAATAGTTGGCAGTTTCTCATTAAAAGAGGCCCAGAATGGGCAGAGCACAGGGAATGCAGATCAGAAAGAAAGCACACTCATCAGCTGATCCCTCTGCAGAAGGTTTTATAGTGCTTGCTACAACTGGCTCAAATTGCTTCTCTGAGTCCTCCATCTGCATCCCACTGACTAAGAACTAGAAGAAATAAGAAAATTAAATGAAAGAAAAACAGTTAAACTCATAAAGCTGGCCAAAATACTATTGTACCTACTATATGCTTTGTTTACAAGTGCTCAACATTTGTTTCTAACCTAGATGTTCTGCTGGTACAGTTAAACTAGTCATCAACACAAATGACAGTTCATTTTCTATGATGACCTTACCAGCTCTTGGGTACTCAGTGTGCTTTCCATTGTTTACAAAGAGCTCTGGGCTGCTTTTTTCTTAGCACTCCAGCAACACTCAGGAGAACAGAACATGCTTTATCTGCTACTGATAAACAGATGAAACATAAGTTAGGATTTGGTGAGCATAGAGAGACCTGAAACCAACACTGTTGAAAGCAGAGAAGCAATAATATGAAGATTGCAAATAATCATCAAACTAGGTTATTTTATATTGTTTAATGAGTTATCTGTCCATATAAACAGAACCACAAAATGTGTGTAATATGGAAAAAGCCTACAAAAGCTACTTTTAGTAACACTGTTTTAACTGTAGTTAAAATAGTTATCTTGCTGTAAATATTATTTCTAATTTGTTCAAAACAAATTATGTGACATTCATTCCATCTTTCAGGTTCAAGACTTTTTCTTAGGTGATTTCAGTGAATCATGCACAAATTTTCTAAAAAAACAGTGTGTTGATTACTTGCAATCTCGGTAATATCCTAATATCCTTTCCTTGATTTTGATATTAAGCAATGCGCCTCTGGCATGCACTGCTGAATATCTACTTTTTTATTATTTCGGGCAGTATGGGAATCTACAGCTAAATTGTATAAATCAGACTTAGAAAGGTATAGATATTTCCAAATACATTACTGTACTGATTTAACTAAAGTGATTTTTAGTTTGAAATTGTATATATTTATGTATAGATGTGGATGACATTTCAAAAGTGCTTAAGACTACTTTTAAATGTGGCTTTAAGACAAATGGATGTTCAGGTATATTTTGAAAAGCTATTTGGGGTTTGATCAAAAATAATATACTATATGCATAATCTTCAGCTTTACTGTACATAAATAAGCATGTAAATCTGGAAACATGATTCAGAAGTACTACAGAATTAGGTTAGACCCATAAAGCTAACCACCGTGTGCAGTCTCTAGGACGTACAAGGACTCCAAAGTCTTTGCCTGCAGGCTAAGCAGGAGCTGCCTGGAGGTAGAGTGTAAGGAACACCTCTGCTTCACTATGAAGCTTTGGCTCCCCTTTTCACTTGGGATACCAATATATTACCAAATCAAAAGAATGTCAGGGCAT
Source organism: Ara ararauna (assembly GCA_028858755.1). Lineage (NCBI taxonomy): Eukaryota > Metazoa > Chordata > Aves > Psittaciformes > Psittacidae > Ara > Ara ararauna. The sequence goes on along the minus strand of CM054379.1, from coordinate 42,183,637 downwards.
AGATCCAGGTGCTGGCACTCAATCATCTCTGCAAATATATCCTCACAGTGGTCCCTGACAAATATTTGATTTGTGACAACTATCATTTTTCCAAAAACTTCTTTGGTGCATTTAGGGACTTAACATAATCTAGGGATCATTCCCCATCAGTAGCCTGGATGCAGCTATACTGTTCTAAAAGTTTGGTAATATAATCATGACTACTACCAGCTCACTTGCCCACAGGACCAAGTAACAGGCCCTGGAAGCGTTTGCCTTAATAGTATACATTAAACTTTAGAAATATTTTCTGAGATTAAGGGTCTAAAGGGGCAGCATATGCCTACTTTAAAATGTGATCCTGTGTGAAGTGATCTATAAGTAGTAGGGGCTGAAGCATTCACTTAAGAAGAGGATAATTTCTGTCTTTCCTTGAAGGGGTCCTTTCCAGCCTAAGGAGATTCAAGTCCACGTTCCCTGCCTCCATTATATTTGTCAGTGTTCTCTAGATTCTAACGTATTTTACATTAAACAGACTTCCTGATGTCTGTTCCCCTTTTCTGTTGTTGTTTGTTTTTCTGTTGTGTTTTTTTCTTTTTTGGGGCAGAGGGCTACTACTTTCATCTGATATAGATACATTCTTATAAGAGCAAGCATGTGTGAACATGAAATTGTACCAAGTCACTCCTTATCCATTGTCCTGCTTTTTGGTTTCTTTTGACTTCCTGTATCTAGTTTAAACTTCATTTATTTTCTCATTTGACTTTTGAGGTTGCATTTTTGATGTTCAAGTCCGCACCAACATGAATCAGGAGTTTAAATCACCAGGAAATCCAGAAGGTCACCCCAATTCTGGTCGCAGTGTCGGACAATGCAAAGATTCCCCATGCAGTTTAATCAAATGCAGAAATGGTGGGAAGTGCATAGAAAGTGGCTCTACTGTTTAGTAAGTATTTATATTTTTTTTAGACTACAGCATGGACTGATCTCTAGACTTATAACTATGGTAGCTTAGTGGCTTGGTAACAGACGTCTCCAGGAGCCTATCACCTTATTAGGGAGAAAGAAATAAGGAAAACTGCTGAAGGGTTCTGGTAGTTACACAGAGAATTTGATCTTACTTTAATGAAATCGAAACTAAAATATTAGAATTATGTGTTGCCACTTCCTGGGGAACTTTCTGAAGAAATTCCATGGAATGGTTCTGCTCCACTAAAGTCACTGGCATCCAGACTTATGACAAAATGCATGGAAAGAACTAGATGGGTAAGGAAGACATTTTTTAAAAACTAAATGAGAAGCCTAGCTAGCAGAGAACAAATAGCAAAGAGAAGAGCTTGACTGCCTTAATATATGAACATGGTTGATGAAGCGAAAATAGGTGAGTTCTGTTTCCTGGAAAACTGTGTTTTCATCTAAGAACCCCTTTCTGGAGTAAACCACTGGCTGCCCAACATCAGAAAGTCCTGAGCCAGTTTAAATCCTTAGGATGTTCCTTACCTAGCACCTGTGCATCCTTCTCTCCTGCTCAGTCGCTCCTTAATACACACAGTTCCCTGTGCTTCCAGTTCTGATTTCTGTGGATATTTTCCTGACTCTCGAATGCACCTTCCTGGTCACTCTTCATGCCACTCAATCATTCATTCATGGTTGCCTTCCCAGATCTGCTGTCAAGCCTGCCCTTGTAAGACCTTCTTAATCAATTTCAAGCAAAACAAAGTGTATTAGTAAAAATAAATAAGCTGATCACCTGGCTGATCTGTGGGATAAGTGGTGAAAAGGACAGCTGGCCCAGAAGATGTGTGTTTGGTCTTTCATGCCTCATCACTAAGCGTAGATGGATCATAGTGTCCAGACTGTAAGGCATACAAGAATGAAGTACATCTGCAGTTCCAAATTTCTGTTGCATGTCAACACTTCCATTGTAATAAAGCTGGTTTTCAAACTCTTTGTAACTCAGCTGTAAAACTTTTACTTAGGAGCACTTTTGATTTTGGAAGACGTGCCAAGATTCATTATACTTGCTTCCCCTCATATGCTTCCTCATGTGTTCATTTATTTACATGTATTTACATATTTGTTAAAAAAGACAAAAGTGCTGATTTAAAACATCTGAAGACACTGATTGAAAACACTGTAGACAGCAAGATAAGAAGACGGAAAAAGCAAGTTTTGCACAATGGTACCTCTATGATTCTTCTTCAAAACAGAAAAGACCTGTCATTCTGTGTGCTACAAAAAAAAAGTTTGCTTACCTGTCAAGCTAAAAAGAGTCTATTGACTGTGTGTTGGAGAGAGAGTTATACGGTAACTGGTTTTGCTGCCCTTAGACATATCTTCATCTGCAAGAAAACCTGTACAAAACTAGAAGCTACTACAAAGCTAGTAAGGCTGTACTAAAATTTGAAATATTCACCCTTGAGAGGCAGCGAGCAGGTCCCTCCCCGTTTCCCTCACAAGTGTATTTATAGTCTTTTAAATACGGAAATGAAGGAAATGCTTTGAATGATATAATTTGGGATTGCTTTCCATTTGTTGCACTACATTATGTCCCAATTAATGCACTTTGCATGACCCTTCCAGAAATGGTAAACCCTTGATATTCACAGTGTTTAATCTTTCTGAGGAACGAGAAAGGGGAATGGCACTCTTTTCACATATGAAGATATTAGAGGAGATACAAAACCAAAACTGCAAGGAAAAAAAGGTATCAGAAATGCAGACTGTCATCTACCCACCTACATCATCCACCTTAAATCCTTTCTTCAGCAACTTTCCCAGCCATGCAAAGTCATCTTCTCAACCATAAGGTACACAGAGCCATCCCAGAAAAACCTAGAGAATATTTGGAAAGAAGGTGGCAGGCTAGAGTGGCAGCTGTTGACACAGCTATATTGCAAGCTTGATATGATAGCAAAGTTCTTTTTCATCATTATAGTTTCATAATTAGTATTCCAGATTTGTTTAGGGATTGTTCTAAAATAGTGGGGTTCATTTTTTTTTTCTTCTGGGTTTCATTTGTTTTTCACTTGTCGTGACTTACTGCTGAATTATATTCTTCTCCTTGTATTTCAGGACAGCTAGGTCTTCACAGACTATGTATATTAGCATGCATGTACTAGCAATGGCCACTTTTTTCTCTCACAAAAAAGTGGAACATTGCCAAAGAAAGAGGTGTGGATGTAGAATACATATCAGTTTTGTCAATGTAGTAGTAGCTGTCGATACCATCTCACATTTTCCCATAAGGAACTTCTTTCTGTTTTCAAATTATCTGTGCTCCTTTGAAAGCAGAGTCCTTGAGGGAACTGGATGTGTTTTCAAATATTTTTCCTCCTGAAATACAATCTCTCCAGAGTTTTTTTTCTGCTCCTTTGAGCTATTTTTATGTCTTACTTTCACCAATGTGCCAGAAAGTGTGCAATGCTGTAGATTCAGTTGCTATAGCGATAATGCTTTGATTTAAATGGAAGAAGGGATATACAGCATTACAATTCACATTCTGGCCAGCAACAGAGGACAACTACTATGTTTTTAAAAAATAAAAATGAAATATTTGAATAATAACATTAAGACTTTTATATTCAAGGGACAATAATATCCTCCATTATTTTACTTATGGCACAGAATCACACAAAATAGAAAATGCATATAACAAGATTGTCTATGATGTGTTATGGCTATAGCTTGTTGCTGAAGTAAGAGAAAAAGCATGTCATGTGTGCACTGTGAACATCAGGCGTAACAGGCAGGATTCAATCTGTTAAATGTAAGCATGTGCATGTACTGTCAGTCTAGATGCTTGTGGGCAAACCATTTGGCCTTCAGCTGCTGCTTCAGAAGAGCTTAGGACTCATTTAAGTCTTCTGTTGTATCTCCAAACCTCATGTAAATTTTCCTGTACTTCATAACTTTTAAATAACACTAGTCACTTCAGTTTAGGAAATCAAACCATACATCTATATGGTAGAGGTATGCCCCATAAACTTAGTTGCTGTTGTTTCATTATCAGGTTTAATTCAATTTGAACCCATTTTCAGTGTATGGATGGAATTTAATTTTAATGCAATGACACACTTGTATATCTTGAAAGGGTAAAGGCATTTCTCTAATTATTGTGGCTTACCTCAACAAAGGCTTTGGAGTGAGTTTGCTATCTAAAAATTGTCATTCAAATTGGCTTATTTAATGGGACACATTTCTACTGCTCTCTTTGTTTAAGTATAGTTAATTTCCTTCCAGTCTTAATCTTTTCGGACTCCATGTGAGCTAAACGCATAAGATCCTACACAGTCAATGGCATTCTAATAGCACAGATCCTGAGATAACTTTTTTAGTATTTATAGGATGTCCAGAAGGGCACAAGTCTTCTGCAGTTCTTCTATCTTATCTGATGGTTTTGTGAAGATCCCTCAGATACACTGTGGCATGTCAGATGGCACTAAATACCTGTGTTGAGGCAATTGAATGCAGCACCTCATCATTACAACCACGTGTATATTGGTTTGTGGGATTGATAGTGCTCCAGTTCCCCTGACTGTTTCAGCTGGATCACATTATTAATTAGCACATGAGCTCAAGCACCTACTTGAGGATCCCATTGCCTAAACTTGAGGATTCAGTGGTCTCTATTAGTTGCCTCTCACATATCTCTAGTAAGGCAACATCTAGCATAACATAAAATAAGGTGCCTAGATCTCAGAATGAATTTCAACTTTTATATCTAAAGAAATTCAAGTAACATCTGGACAATGTTCTTAGCCATATGATTTAGTTTTAATCTTAGTCTTGTGAGGAACAAGAAGTTGGACTCAACAATTCTTATGGGTCCCTTCTAATTTGAGATACTCTATAATTCTAAATGGGTCTTTAAATCTGTAAGGGTAAAAGCAGTAGTGATGTTGAAAACCATTGTGTTCTCCTGGTTTGGAAAAACAAGCAATGGCAACCAATAAAATATAGAGAAAACTAGATCAGCGTAGCAGGCCACATGATCGAAAGGATTTGAAAAATTACATCTTCCCTTATCTTGCTAAAGATTAGGAAACCTTGGATCTAAACTTTCCAATCACAGTCAAACTTTCTTAGGTCTGTCAATAAAAAAGATTTCTTTCTTTCATAGACCTTTCCCACTGTAGGCCACAGCAAACATGTTCAACTATCCACAGATAATTTTCAACTCATTTAAAAGCCTACCTTTTTTAAGTCCTAAAAGACAAGAATGAAAAGAAATTTATACACAGACACAAGCAAGAGAAAAGGGGAAAAACCCTTTTGTATGCTGCCCAACAGCAGCAGCTTCAGCTCCAAACACCCTGCTTCCCAGCCCAAGAAGAAGACATTTCTGTTTGCACTCAGGGAGTTAAATTACTTCCCCTTCTCAGTAGCTTTCATGCATCAAAGCATAACATTTATAGCTGAGACAGGAAGTGTTCTGATAGTGACTTTGATGAATTGAGGTGCTTCTGCTTTTGCAAGGTCCTGTCCTCTTTTCCCCTTCATTCCAAATAGCTGTTTATCACTCTGAAAGGCTTGTTGGCTGTGTTTTGTTTACATGTTGTTGTCTTACCTGAAGGTTCAGTGAAACAGCAGAGTTTCACAGACTCCTCATTAAGTTTTGCCCAGAAACAGTGAGCTGATTAATGTGGAAAGTGTAGGGCAGTGAGTTTGAAGAAAAATTCAAGATTTTGCACATATACAACAAGACATGGCCTAAGCATCAATCAAGATATACAAGTTCTCATTCTTAGCTCTGAGAGAGAAAACTTCCAGGGAAAAATCTGTAAGTGGTCATATTCAAGGGAATAATTCTGTTTATCGTAAAGTGTCACTAAGTTCCAAACTACAGATCTAAAATATTTCATTTTAACTAGTTTGAAACATTTTAGTAAGGAGGGCATTAGTAACATTGACGCTAAGTGTATTCTTTATTTAACAATTTCTATAGAATTCACACTTATTGTAAATTTGCAGCGAGTGTGAATACCAAGATAGAAAATAAAATGTTTCCTATTAAGTACACGTTTCTTTTACAATAAAATAAACCTAAAATTGCCATGAGAAACTTTGTTACTACACTTTTCTGTTAACCATTTTGGTTCAGATGACTAAATACAGGTATTCAGACCTGAAAGTGTTGACTACATTGCTAGTGTCTTGTTGATTCTTTTGGTAATAATGTTGCATTATTTCCTTTCACTTACCACTGTAGCTGTGACTGCCTCACAGGATGGAAAGGTGCATTTTGCACAGAAACAGTGTCAGTGTGTGAACCTGAGCACATTCCTCCGCATCTGTGTAAGCAAGGTGGTACTTGTGTCCCACTGCCCAACGGCTACACATGTCACTGTCCTCTTGGAACAACTGGTACCTATTGTGAAAAAGGTATGTCAGATGGATAGTGCAATGTACATACAGGTATGCTATAATGCCATGGTGGAAAAACACAGTATGTTGCAATATATCAATTAAATGTCACGCAAAGACCCAAAGTACAAAATAAATTTTATATTAGAAAGTGGTGCTCCTTTCTATTAGAAAAAAGTAAAAAAGTAAAAAAAGGGGAAAAAAGCTATGCATTTTTAGATATTGTTTTATAACTGCTTTTTTTTTTACATCTGTTTCTTCAATTTTTTTCAAATTATTCAGTGAAAATTTCATGGGCAGTGTAGCTGTGATTTGTTAAATGCCAAGAGGACAGGGAGTCTTGCAAAGCAGCATTACACTGATTAGTTCAATTCCCAATCCCACCATAACAAAGTGTGTTGGAGGTCATTCTTAAATTCTTTATTCCATGTAAGAATGTGCTTGCTCTATTGTATCTGCTGCAAAGAGCTTTTCAGGGCTCTTTAGATGACCTTTTGAACTTTGAGTTCTCATTTCAAGTGAGCTTTTTGAAAGTAATGCCATCTGAATTCAAGACACGGATCACCAGGACAGGTGCTATACATAAAGCAGGTAATTAATCAGGTAAACTCTCCTGTGTTCTGGTTTCAGAATAGATTTGGATCTTCTTGTGATGGCCACTATTACCAGTATAAATAGCGCATATCTGAGCAACAGAAAATGGTATTTCTTGTAAATTGTCAACCTTTTAGTAATTCCTCTACCTGGTAAACACATTAGAGAGTTCCTCTCTGGTTTATTTAAAAGATGTGGTTTTATGAATAGGAAGTATTGGTCCTGACCAAGCTCTTTGCCCTGTGTTTCACTTCGCTCTGTCAGAATAATGAATTATCATGAGTTTTTTTGAAGTGCAGCTTGCACTTTTAGTGGATGGCAAATTGCTAAAAAACAGCTGCTTATCAAGACTGAATATCTCATCTCTGGATTGATGGTGGTTATTGGCACCAAAAGAAAAACAGACAGAGAGCAATGAACAGCCCAAGGGACCAGGAGAGGACAAATGGTAATTAAATGATGGAGACTAATAAATGCACAAGAAAGAAGGGGAAGAAGTGTTAGAAAAAGACAGATGAGATTTATGAGAAAAAAATCAGAGGAGAATAACAAACAGTTAGAACAAATAGGACTTTACCAAATAATAGCAACCGGTAAATACAGGAGAATGGTATGAATTGCATGATGACAGGTCAGGTCAGGTGAAGTGAGTAAATGGGGCATTAGGGGTAGAACCACAATAATAAGGAAGACTACTGTGACTACATATTTGAGGGTGCTTAAATATAAACTGACAAAAATCAAGCAACTAACTTGCCTAGAAAACATTAAAAATGACTGTTGTTATTTATAAACTATGTACATGGGTGATGAAAGTATATCTGCAGCTGAAAACATAACTGTTCTTAAAGAGTAACATGAAGTAACATGCTTAAAACAGCAACTCAAACCACCGAGGATGCAATGACTATCAGCACAGAGATATGGTATATTATGGTTAAGCTTTAGAAGTCAGAGCTACATGAACAAGTGTTGGGTAGTTGGAAAACTTAGTACAAAGGTAAACCCAGGGAGAGCAATATCAGTTAAAGAACATAGTTTTAATGGCTCATATGGCCTGAAATTCACAGAGAGATCTGCTCTCACAATGCTCATTGCCAAAGTGTAAATTTTGAACAATATTCTCAGAATGTTGCAGTAAGATGTGTGTTAAATCATGTATTTTAGAGGAAGTTAGAAGAAATCAACCTAACTGATGAAGACAAGGTAGCAGCTTCAGTTATCCTGCATATCCAACAGGCTGTACATGATCCATGAATATTCAGCAAGTAGTACACTAGTATTTGTAGGTCTGACACTCTGAGATCAAATATTTCATTGACATTTCAACCTGCCAAAGTGAGTGCCAGGACTTGCTTTTCTAAAAGAAAGATTGAATGGTATAGCAGGCAGGCATCAGACTGGGGACTGAAGTGCAGTAGGAAGATGCCTATGAAATTGAAGACCTATTTTGGAAAGACAAGCATCCAGAAGGAGCACTAGGAAGAGAGAAGAGGGTTGAAAATCACATCTGAATGGGTCCAAGGAACAAAGCCTGCTCAGGCAAGGCAGCGTAACACATTAATTCCAGGATAAATTAAAGCTCCACTTCTTTGGTGTTCTTTGTTGTCCAAACCCATTAACATTCATAAGACAGGATGGTCCTTCCAGGATGTTAGGTTTCTAAAGGTAACACTGATGTAAACAAATTAAAAAATGATTAATTTATGCTGCCAGAATAAAAATCGGTTGTAATGAAATGGGAAGGAAATGGAATATTTATCTAGGAGTCTTTTTTACTTAGTGTAAACATTGCCATCTGGACTCAGACCACTTCTAAGACTGCTCATGACACATGAAGCGGCAGATAATTCTGTTCCACTGGTTTGAAAAGGTCAGAATTGTAACAGTAACACAGCAAAACCAGCCCAAATCCTGAAGTGCCTAAAGAGCAAACATTGCCAAGGTCTGGCGCAGTGTTAATTCTTCGTTTATTCCTGCCTTAACCACAAGTATTAAGAAAGCAAGGAAAACAGTTTATCTACGATTTTTTTTAAATGGTTACATTTTCCACCAAAATATAATGTTAATAAAAGCTTTTGTTCATTTGACTTAAAGTTTGCAACTGAAGTACCAGACAACTCTGAATTGTCTTCCGATTAAGTGAACCTTCAACCCACATCAGCATGTAATTTAGTGTAGTTATTTCATTAACACACGATGTTCCAAACCAACAGAGATTCCAGCTCCCAGCACTTTGGGGAGTCTACTGTGTGGCTTTTCACACCAAATTCCAGCTTATTTTTTGGCACAATGAGTACCTCTGTAATTAGATATCTTAAAGGGTTTCTGAATAGGGAGAAATGTCTAAGTTACTGGTTGTTTCAGCCCTCCTCAAGTATATAACAGACCTACTGGCTTCAGTATGATTACTACTTGTGAGAAAAAGTAGCAAAGATTGACTGTCAAGGATGATTCTTCCTGGGGAAGAAGCAACAATCTAGCCACCTTTTGCTGCAGATAGTTTGATTTATAGCACATTATTATTATATATTGGAACTCAATATCTGTTTCATAACTAATAGTTATTGGGGGATGTGAACATTAAAAATAAATATGTTATCCATAATGATTGTCTACAATTGTATTCTAATCCCTACTAGATTGTGTCTCAGCAGCTTATTCCTCTATAAGAACAGTGTCTCTCTGTGAGGCTAGTAAACCTGTCTTTAGCAGTGGCCAATAATGAAGGTTTAGAGAAAAGTTTCATGCAGCAACTATATATGACACCTCCTTGAAGTAGTCATCAACATCCAAATATTTGTGGCTTATCTTTTTTTTCTTTTTTTTTTTTTTTTTTTTTATTTGTTTAGTGGATTCAATCACGTCTCTCATCTTGTCATAAACAGTATCACTTCAGACAGTGGAAAACTTGGGCAAAAATAAATTTGGAGTCAATGAAGATTCTCTGACATTCTGTTAAACACTGAGATATATTTATACATAAGCTAGAATTCCTCTAGCTACTAAACATATGAAATTTGTGTCCTAGATAATTTACTTGATTCTGCGGAGGAATGAAGAACCAAATAATTTCAGATTGGTTAATTGTAAGATTTCACAGGCGTGATAATATTCTCATTTAAGGGGACAGCAATGTAATATTTGAAAGACCCTATAGATGGCAGTATTGGAGAAGACTTGCCAGTGGTTAAACTAAACCCAGTGTGGATCACAATATTTCCATAAATTTAAAATTATTCAGCAGTTTTCTTTAGTGGGATTAGTTCGTGCCACATACTTTCATAAAATCTATTAAAATATTTTTTCTTGACTTCAAGACATCATAGTGAATGCTATTGCCTTTTTCACAAAGAAATAAGTTAATAGAGTTCTTCAATTACGTATTAGTCTCTGAATTCCATAGCTACAAATACTGCATGTCCGTGAATAGCTCTTAAAGAAATGAAAGCAAATGTAAAGAGCTTTTCATTGTTCTGTCTCAATTTAAAGAGATGCTTGTCAAGGAATAAAGCTATTTCTTTGATGAACAAATGGCAAACATCTTCCTTTGTCCATGTATATCAGCTCAAGTCAATTTTCTGATATTCTGATATCAAATTCCATTATTCTGATACAAAAAATACAGCAAATTTTTGAAAATACCTGATAAACTGTCAGAAAAGAAAAAATAATGAGAAATCTGTAACTAATCCTTCTTCATAGTCATGATGAATGAGTGAAAAATGGAAGAAACTGACTTTTCAAATAATTTTTACTATAAAGGACTTTTTCTTCCTACATAGTCTAGAACTTTACTTGACATATTTTGATTGCTATTGTAAGACAAATTAATTCTTGGTATGACTTAGCTCAAGACTTTTACATGGCAAGACACCTTGCGTACAAACACTTAAGCACACATACATGCATGCATGTATATGTATGGTTTATCTGACAATACAGTTAGACTTGCTGGCTTAATGCATTAACTATTTCATAGTTATTATTTGGAAACTTGTGTTTCTGTGTTTAACCATTTAAAGGACAACTGCAGCCACTTATTACCTTCGTTTGAGCCTTCTGTTTCCATCAAGCTTTCCTCACAGCTTGAAGCTGCCAACTGCAGCAGGTCCTGTGCTTGCTGTTATGCCAATCAGGCCCATGTGGATGGTCTGGAGGTGCTAAAGCATCTCAGTGGCAAGTGGCAAACATATTTAAGTAACTGAATCCTGTCTTATGTTGAACATAATAGGTATTTTCATGCTAAATGTGTCTTAATGCCAAAATTAATCCCTATTTCCCTGACTTAATTAATCTCAGAAACACTATGCAGAATACCAGCTTTCTTGTGCTCCAGTTCTCCTCAAAGCACACTTGCACTGTTGTCCTACTGAATCCAGTCCAAAATGTAAATGAAGATGTCAATTTGAAACTAGATTAACAAAATCATAGATGCTTAATTCTTTTCCAGTTGCTTTATCAGGCTGCACTGAAATACTCACAGTCTCACCCAATGCCCTAGTCTTTAGACAATTGAAGGCTTCCAGTGCCGAAATGATCACAGTGAGGGAATCTCAGACTGGCTGTTTCTTCTTGCAGGTTTCATGTTGAAAGCATCTTCAGAGATTTCAGTACCAAGAACAAGCTTACTACCAAATGCAGGCATGGGTTCAGCATTTGTAGGTTTTGTTTATATCCCATTTTCCTAATTGCCTAGTGATTAAGCATTCACTTTCACTATCATAATGCAAATATTTGAACGCATGTATATGTCATATCCTCAAAGAAAATAATATCACTGAACGACTGGGTGTGTAGGGGTTTTGGGTTTTGTTTCTATGGTCTGATCTCTTCTGGGAAATTTTTGTTTACTAAAATACTCATTGGGTAGCTGAAATAGAAATTACCCTTATTCTGGTTGTAATATCCACATCCTCAGATGCAGGAGAATCAAGTTCAGATTTCTAGTCCAACTGATTTCCTAGTACCAAGGTTTCATATTTGTTCCTATTACAATTTGTTGGCTCATATAACTTATTCTTTGGCGCTCATGTCTTAATATGTGTTGTACTGAAAGACTGAGTTCTGCTGTTTTGACTTTGGCTAGTAATAGCTATTTTAGGCTTTGGAAGACCAGAAGTCTCTTTAGAGATTAAGCCATATGCTCCTCAGTGTTACTTCTTAGATAATTAGACGTCTATTTAGCTCATAGTAAAGGTTTCAACTCCACTACAATAAAACCAAACAGAACTGTAGACTTCACTTACAAAATTGCAGTCTTCTGTTCCACTATTGCTCAGAATAACTATTGCCTCATTTTCTCCTCTTCAGGGACAGCAAGCATAACTAATGGCTGCAGGTCTGGCAAAATTACAGCTTTCATGAATACATTGTTCTTATAGAATCATAGAATCAGATTCAAGTTGTGTTAATTTATAATTCTGTTGACATGCTCTACTTGTTAAAATATGGAAGTTGAGCTATACTTTTCTTTTTTTTTTTTTTTTTTTGCTATATATGGATTAGTTTATGAATTTTGAAAAGTTGGGTCTTCAAAGATTAAATAAAAAGTGATAATTCATCAAAAAAATCCATCTAGATAAGGTGACTTTTTTTCAGTTTTTCCAAATATTTACACAGGAAAAGGAGAAATATGTCTATGCAACCTCAGAAATCTTTGAGCTACAACCTTAAGTAAATTGCATCTTAAGATTTCCACACAGCCATATTTGTCATTGTTTTCCAAAATTAAAAAAAAAAAAAACTACTGCCAGAGCTGCTCACCTTCTCTTTATGAATGAATGAATCCACTGAAAACTTCTGACAGTGCAGTTTGAAGCTTTCAGACAGTTGCTTATTGCTAATGAGCTGCTAAAGTTGCACTGCAAGTGCCAGGACCCTGAGAACCATCCTCCCATCACTTCCTGAGGGTTTGTCTGCTCGGTTGCAGAGCTGGCCTAGGGATGGGGCTTGAAAGACAGTTTGTCTTGAAGACAGTTTTGCTGAGAAGCCTGAGCAGGAGTTTCCTCCTGCTTTGCTTCAGGAGCAGATTTTAGAGGCTCTTGTCCTTTATCCTTTGCTGAGCTACAGTGCAGCAGCATCACATTCATGTCTGTGTTGATCTAGACCTGGACCCTGACCCACAGACTGATTTGCAGGCTTGACCGCATCACTGTAGAACTGCCTGCTTATCTGGCCTCTGGAGCTGACCTGATTGCTCCCCTGACCTTGCTTGCCTTGCTCTGGGCAAGACCCTTGCTGAAGAGGTCTCTGCCCTGCCAGCCATGTCATAAGTCTGGTTTCCTTCTTGTTGAAAACCCTTATTTCCCTTCATATCCTTTTCCACTTTCAAACTCTGCTGCATTTTGACTCCTAACTCCATCTCTGTTCCATTCAGACTCTGTATTCCTGCTGGGTGGCCCATCCCTACTTCCACAGCCCCTGTGCTTCCATCTTGGATTTTGAGCTCAGTTTTTCATGTTGCCTGTTATACTTTTCCACTGTAATTTTCTTTGACATGCTGAACAGCAAAATGGACTTGCTGAAAATAATGTGATGTAATGCCATCAAAATGTAGACTGGGATGTGTACAAGCAAAACTGTTTCAGTGGTGGAAATTGAGCTGCAAGAATGTAACCTGAAAAGCTTTGATCATAACAACAGTTATATAGGATATGTGAGTGTTACAGGGCTGATCAAATGAGGATAGCAGGAGGTACTCAGATAGCAGAGAGGAAAAAACCCATGCTTCAGCAATACTACTTGCAGAAACTTTGTGTTACCATAGCTCTAACTGGTCTAAAGGGATTTAGCATTTCTCTTGGTACCATTTAGAAATGTATAGCTTCATCAGATACTACTACTCAGCTTAGAGAAGTGGGTCGTTAATCAGGTACAGAGCAGAAATATTTGCTTAGAGGCCTGCTATGTTTACAATACACCACACAGTGCTGAGCACCCTAGTGAGTAATGCAGTAGTTACACAACACAGGTCCTACAAATTCATTTTATAGGATTAGCAAAGACATCCATTCACTTCATTTATTTAAGCAAAGAGTTTCCCTGGAGAAAGCATATGTAACACAAGAAGTTTAGCTGAGTTTATTGTCTTATCTTGGGTGGGAAAATTTAATTGCCAAGAGAGCAACAGTAAAGTACCCCAGCATTTGACATGACGTCAGTTTTGCATATGCCTGCCATAAAAGCAAATTGAAAATCTTAAATTGTCTTATTCTTCACCTTAAAAGTTTTTCTATCTATGGATGCAATTTTGCAAAAATGAACTTTTATACTGATCATCTTTGTGCACTGCAGTAGAGCTAAAGCATTCTGTTCTGAGATATGGGTGTACATTTCCATGTATCTGTCAAGTCAGATTTCCTCCATGTATACAATCAGCACTTACAGGATCTAAAGATAATTTACAAGAAAAGTAGAAGGCATTTGAGTACTTCCTGCAGTTAGTCCTCCTGTGTTGTTTCAAAACATGCTACTTTCTGACATTAGTTAGGATATATTTACTGGGAATAAAACACCCTTTTACCAAAATGGGAATAAAATATTTGCATCTTAGAAGTTTCAGAATGAACTTTAATAAACAACGCATTTTATTTTGTATCTATCAATCAGAATAATATTTGCTTTCTAAAGCATTCGGACATCTGTTCAAGATATGGGTGTTATTTTTTTATTACTCTGTTTGCCGTGTAAAGCCATGGATTTCATTCATTCTCTGAGTGATACTATAAAATTACCTTTTTTCATCCTTGTTCTCTCTCTGCTCCAAGGTTTTTTATCATAGCAATCTTCCCTTCATATACCTCACAATGATAAGCAATTTAACATTTCAATCCTGCTGCAACTGAACATTTTGCTTTCACGCTAGTCTTTGTCCATGCTTTCTTCACAAGCAGTAAAGAAATAACTATACGGACGAAGTGAGACTGAATCTGGCACAAAGACTTTCAGATACCTCATTGTACACTTCACCTGGTATGACCTTTTAAGCAGCAGCATATTTTAATGTAAGATTGACCACTGTGGCACAGTTACTCCATATGTAAGTCTCACTGTGCAAAAATTTGTTAAGAGAAGGCTGACTTCTAAATGATGCATAAAGCAAAAGCATATATGTAGAAAATGGATTATTATTTCTGATGGATTTTTACATAAGGAAACATCAGGATAGGGATTAGATTTTTAAATACTAATGGAGAACATTGTCTCTTATGCATTGAAAAAATTAAAAGCACCTAAATATCTATATGAAAATTTTTATTTTGTCTTTTGATAACATTTTAGTGATACAAGTTACATAACCTAATATGCTTAGGAAATTGCATTACTATTTATCTTCCAGGGTAATTGCTGTTCTTAAAACTATTGTTAGTTCTTTCAACTTTTAAGTATAGATGCCAGGAACTTCACATTTTGGACATTATGCAGTGTATTACTACAGACACTACCTAGCCTTGGTATCATAACAGCTACTATGATGCTTGGGATGGAAGTGATTTGTTAATGTAATATATTTGCATGAAAATATATACATGGGTTGAGTTACAGCTCATCAAAAGCCTGATTCAGATCATTTAAGCAT
The DNA here is from genome assembly GCA_028858755.1 of Ara ararauna. Lineage (NCBI taxonomy): Eukaryota > Metazoa > Chordata > Aves > Psittaciformes > Psittacidae > Ara > Ara ararauna. The sequence goes on along the minus strand of CM054379.1, from coordinate 42,168,117 downwards.
TTCATAAATCCTTACAGGTATTCAGAGAGTAAAACTTACTTTTAGACTTGCTGAGAATTTGTGATGTTAAATCCATGCGCCTTCCTCAGAAGTATTAACTGTGATCTATTGTGGGAAATGAACAAAAAAAAGCCAGCTGTATTGTTAGTACCTGTTCAAGAGGCATCCTCAAGTCATATGCTGATAACAAGTGAGAGATCTGGATTCTATACAGCGGTGAATCTGTCTGCTGGACGAAGTCCACAAGGAACATTTTGAATCCTGTCCTCAGAGAGGTGGTGCAACAAATAGACAAATTACAGAATCTTGCAGCATGCTGGCTGCATACCAATCTAATAACTACGTTCCATGTGTGATAGACAATACAAAGTGCAACTGCATGGCCAGTGCATTCACAGTGCAGAAAACCTGAGTGTGGAAAGAGAGACAGTATAAGGTTGCCTAAGAATGCACTATGAGGACACCTTGAAGGTATATTTGACCTCAAGAAAGTTACTATAAAACAATGAAATTGGAAGTGCAAAAATGAAAAAAGCTGTTGCCCTCCCTGAAGAGAAACAGCATAGCCTCAGCAGGAAAACTGAAAACTGAGGGGGAAGCACTTAGAGTGCAGGAATTTAGCACTGCTTTTAACTAAGTGGTAAGAAGGGCCTATCACACAGAAGTCTAAATACACCCTCCACATCTAAATAGCTAGATTTATTCCTATGAACCCACAAATACAGCAAACTAGCAAGCACTCAATAATGAATTAGCTAATAACTAACGTAATTATATCTCAAATATATAATGTTGTTATAATGGGAAAAACTGGAAACAGTTTCAAGTGACATAAACAGCATAGAAGAGTATAATAATTCATCAGTTGGCTGAAGTTTAACCAGCTCATTTTCCTAGGGGTATATGAACAATCAGTGCTGTGTAGAAGAGGTAAGACAGAACAATGAAGTTTTGTATAGCTCAAAAGTATACCTTGCAACTTCACTGTAATTGTGCTCCGTTTCAGCATAAGATAGGACAATTTGAATTATCAAGCATCTCGGCATGATTATCCTAAGAACAAATTTCAGCAACAATTAATGAACACATTCCACTTAAATTGTGCATTGTTTTTACACACACAGCAGTTCCTTAAAAATTTCTCACTAAGCTTTTCATCTGGATGGTGAAGAACTGAATGTTTATTCTGACTCCTGCAACAGTATTTTACATTTGAATTTCTAAACAACGTAAAATTTGCCCTTACATTTATTTGAAAATGAACACTAACAGGATCACATTTATTTGCATTACAGTTATGGAATTGATTGTTAATGAAAATAAGGCACATAGAAGACAAAATGGCATTGATTTGCTATTATCTGTTTTATTCTGTGTCTGGGTTATTTTTAGTCTTTGGGAAGGGAAGGATTGCAAGTATTCTGTACAGCATTTATGAAATATACAAAATACCTGTGAACAACCAGTGCCATAAAAATGAAAAAAAAAAAAAAAAAACCAAAACAAAAAAACACCCTTTCAGAAGACATTTTGTCTTGTATTTTTCAGATATTTCCATTAGTGATCCATCTTTCAGAAGTAATGAATCATCATGGATGTCGTTTGCACCCTTTTATATCCGGCATAAAACCCATATCAAACTGCAGTTTCAGCCTCTATCTCCAGATGGTATCTTGTTTTACACTGCACAGCATTTGGGTACTCAGTCAGGTAAGAATCTTCCAGCTTGCTGGTATCATACATGCAGGTACCTTTATTTTGAAGAAAGGCAGTATATTGAAGTGGTTCAGGCCTTCAGTCCCTGTGACTCACTGTCCACAGTGACTGGGTTTTGAACTGTGAATAATCAAGTTCATCAGAAAAAACATAACAAAATTTTGGACTAGCCCAAAGCCATCAAGTATTTAATGAAGTAGTGCAGGAAACCATTTTCCCCTGAAAAGTAACTCTAGCCAGCTTTACAACAGACATTTACTGATACTGATCCCACAGTTTCAGTGCAGCCACCCTAGGATTCACTCTCTGGGTGTTTGGCCCAGTGTTTTAAAATGACCAGAAATAAAGCAATAAAAAACCTGATCAAAAAAGTTAAGTGCACGTGAACAGACTGTGAGAGATTTATGACCTTTATTGCAAGTTTAACTTTTTATTACATAATGCTGAAAATCTTGCCGGGGCAGCATGCAAAAACATGCAAAAGTTTTGCTTTTGCCACCTATGCAGGGTGAAAAACAAATCTAAATAAGGTATTTCCACTATTTATAAAAGTATTTTAAACTTTGCTGAGCCATGAAGTCATAGAACAACAGCTTGGAAGGCACCTTAAGGGTCATCTGTCCAACCTTTCTTTACAAAAAAAGTCTATACCAGATGTCCCATCACCCTGTCCTGCTGAATCTTAAAAATGTCCAATATTGGGGTATCCACCACTTCCCTGGGGAGATTATTTCAATGGCTGATTGTTCTCATTGTGAAAAACATTCGTCTTGTGTCCAATCAGAATCTCCCCAGGAGTAACTTGCGCCTACTACCACTTGCATTTTCCAGGTGATTCCTTGTAACATCGAATTACAAACCGAGTTAACAGGCCTAAAACTTCATGGCAAGAAAATATTATTTGCCAACCAGTGTAAATACATTTTAAAATGTATTCTTTAAGGTGTAAATCTGTTATAATTACTTTATTAACATACTTTATATCGCATTTATGTGGTATCTTGCACATTTTTAAACAGAAGCATTACGTACCATAACATGATCTTAGAGCAAAATCAAGCAGTATGTTTTGCAGAACCAGGCCTTTATATGACAAAAAAAAAAAAAAAGCACTTAACTATTTAACATGTATTTTTACATTTCTTTGCTCAAAGCTTAAAGCTTTGAGACATTTCAATAAACATACTCAAGCACATATGCATAGAAACACACATATGCCCAAGTTACCAACTTCTTATTCTGTACACAGATGTTTTAACAGGCTGCTTTTTGGTAAGACTGATAACACTTCATACTCTGCTGGCAACTCCCATTTGCCTTGTTCTAATTTCAATCACATGCAGAGAATAGCTTCAAAGAAAAATATATGGCATATCTGTAATATAAATACATTTATTTGCAAAGAACTCTGTCTTCCACAATGAATCTTTTATAATTCTATCGCTTACAGGCCAAATTCTGAGATTCTCAGTGAACAGTTCTCTCCTGTATAAACTAAAGCATTACATGGGCCATGAAAAATAGAAGAGAAAAAAAAGATCTCTCTCAAAAGAATAGTCAGAGGTCAGGGAAGCAGCTAACATATAAAGAAATTAAGTACCTCTTTGGAAGCATCAAGGAGAGTGCTAAGTATGTTTAAATTGGACAAGTGGTGTTTTAGCATGAGCATGCCTTCATTCTGTTGCCATTCATGAATGTTTAGTTTGCACAGGAAGAAATATTTTCTTTAAATCATTTTCTAGAATCATAACAATTTCATTTCAAATAAACCCCATCTTCTATAGAGTAATTTAATTTCTTTACAAATTCCCTACTTCCATTTTCACTGTCCTGAAGTTTTGAAAGATTTGGGAAAAGCTAATAGCCTGGGTCTTTGTATTTGCCTTCATATAATCCTGTCAAATCCAGATGGAATTAGACTGGTGAAAGACTCAGAAGTATTCTTAGCAGCCAGCAGATGTGAAAGAGCTTTCTGTTGGGGATTAGTTTAGAAAGCACTTTAGATAAAGCCTTTTCTCCTACAGTTATATAAGACTTAATAAATTGATTGCCAAAATCACAGGATTTTTTTTTAATTCCTTTTTAATAGGAAGTAATTAGAATTCCTTTTTTTTCCTCACTAGGCAATGCTGGGTTTTTTTAAACTAAATGAGCTCTGATTACGCCGCCAATTTAGCAATGATACCGAGTGGCACAGCTGTACATTAGCTTGGCTTGTCACCCATGTAAACACTAAACTGGGACCTCCCTTTTAGGGGGATGCCCCTGCCGAAAAATCCTCCCGTCGTCAAAAAAGAATCTTTAGTAGGTGAAGAAATAAACATGAGAATTCCACTAAAACATTCCCTTCTTGCTTTATTCTTTTCAAAGAACATTACATGCATTTCTAGAAAGGGTGGTTAGGTGGCTATTCTCCTTATTCCTCTAGCAGTGTGATTCCTTCAGTACACACGTTTGAACACCTGGCAAATTGGCATAAAATGGAGAACATCCTATGAATCTTCATCTGTTAGTAGAATTTCCTGTAATTTTGTCAGTCGTTGGTTTTCTTGCTTTGCCAGCTGTTTCTTAATGTGTATTATGAATTTAAGTCTGGTAGTATTGACTTCTGCAGGCCCTGAGAAAACCATTTCCAAAGTTTGACAAAACTTATGTGGCTGGCTATGTTAGTTATAAGCTGGAAAGAAACCCCAATAACTGAGCTGTGTACGAAGATTTTAGTTTGGAAACTTGCAGATATAATGGCAATGGGAATTCTTCCCCTTGCTTTGATTACTTCTTTTATGCTAATGAGGTAAAAATGTGGGAGTTACAGACAGGTGTATGAGCTGTTTCTCAGTGAGTCCTCTGCAGATAATACAAAATTCTTGTGGAGTTCAGCAGAGTGTCAGTGAAAGCCAGCCCAATTCACATTTTCTCAAGTGTAGTGTATCCTATTTCTACCAATAAAAGTGTGATAGCTTTTAATTCAGACAGCATTTGCCAGATGCCCATCAACAGCTTGAACAATGAATAATTCAGTTCGTTTACATAGCAACCACTCTATATATTTGAAGGCCTTGGCAATCTGGCTAAAATTGAGTAAGAAGCATTACTTTTTTGTTGAGTCACAGCATTACTGAAGCTCTACATTTGTTTATGAAGGTGGATTATGCTGCGGACTGTCTGCACTGTTCCAAAGGCCAGGCCAGGGTGATGGAAAGGTTTGCTCCCCGATGAGATGAGAGAGAACAGATATACTGGGTGACTAAGAAGGAAGCCAGGTTAACAGACAGAATGGGATGACTCATGCTGAATTAAATACTAAACATTTGGAACAGCAGTGCTCTGTCTCTCTTTAACATGATTATGTTACCTAGCTGGTCCGAAAAAAAGCCACAGAACTTCAACTCCAGATATTTAAAGCATTTCAGTTTAAAACCCTGAAGCATGAAAATCAAAGATGGCCAGTGTGGGGGTGTGATGTCTGCAGTTTTCTAAGACACTGCTTATGGCAAAAACTGAATTATGGAATTCACATGGGAGAAGTGTTGTTTTCCTAATCAGAAATAAATTGATTATCCACCCACTTTCAGAACAGGGTGGTTGTCTTCTCTCTTGGCAGCCATATTTCCTTAGCCAGCAGGGACATCATTCCTGCTTTGTCACTAGTTTTGCGATCATTTCTATGGAAATTATCAACATAAGAAGCAGAACTGCCAGTTACCCATGTGACACCCCCATTGTCCTGAAATCTGTTGCATATGAAGTGTTGTTGTTACCCATTTGCCACTGGCAAGCAAACAAAAATTATGACCGGTATATTGAGGTTGCTCAAGGAAGGTTGCTTCTAGCTGCTGAGAGATGCCAGGGTGACAGTGGTGATTAAAGGAAGCAGAAAAACTTTCTTCACCAAGGAAAGCAGCATTTTTGATAGATGAGGCTGAATGGTCTGACCTACAAATAGATAATGACCCACACCTTCTAGAAGCATGAGTATCACACTGCGTGCTGGATTGTTCCAGATCCCAGCTATGCCTTTCTGCTCTCGGGTGGTGCTCCAAGTGGAAGAAACTTACTGCTTACTTACAAGTTCTGGCCTTGTGCTAGAGGATGGAAAGGTGAGGAAAAAGCAACAGAAGGCATAGACTGAGGCTGTCAAACATACCTTCGGAGATGCTATCTCAGGGCTCTGAAATGGCTGAAAGAACCAAGTCTATAGATGTTCTGTAACCAGGAAACCACTGCCTACAGCTCTTGAGACACCTTACGCTGCAGAAGCTGCTGAAGCACTGATTTCATCAAAGCTTCTGTTCCAGAATAACACAGAGGCTTCTGCTTTGTAACACAGGATGAGAAAAACAACAAGCATCAGCTGTCTTACAAAGCTTTATAAAGTAAACTAGACCTTCAGTAGTCCAGGAACTCATCAGTGAGTTTTGAGCAAAGAGGGAGCCCTTACGGAGACTTGCATCTCTGTATCGCTGGGGACATGACACCTGCAACAAAAAGGTGAATGCCACTGACTAGAAGAGTGTATTCACTGCTCCCAAAGTTACTTAAAAGAACGTTTTGGAAGCTTCTTTGACTTTACAAAGTAGTGGGAAATCCTTCTTGTTGTTTATTTGTGGTAAGTGTGGGAATAAATTCAGGGTTGCCCAGGGAAGTTGTGAATGCTCCATCCCTGGCGGTGTTCAAGGCCAGGTTGGACAGAGCCTTGGGTGGCATGGTTTAGTGGGGGGTGTCCCTGCCCATGGCAGGGAGGTTGGAACTAGATGATCTTAAGGTCCTTTCCAACCCTAACTATTCTGTGATTTTATCATTCTACTCTGGCACGTAAAAAAGGCTTTGCCTCACATGCATACACATGGAGAACAAGAGTACACTTTCCATCATTGTAGAGAATCGACCCTGAAAGAGTAATGTTAAAAACACCAGGACACGCTCCCTGCCATGCTCTGTCAGCCTAAGATCCTCTGACATCATATCCAGTCCTCCTGGGAAATGTATGGCATTAGGCAGGTTTGATAGTGAAGGCTGTAACCGCTGAGACCTTTGCCTCTGCAAAGATCAGCTATACAGCTGCATAAATTAAACACTATCACATCTGTTATGCATGGTAATACTTCTGGCACGAATCAGACATCCCAAAATATGAGTGCAGCATTCCAGCATGCCTTCCCAACTGTACAAAATTTTGACACATTATGATGTGGATTTCCTGTGGAAACAAAAACACAGGGACCTGCCACTGCTTAAACATGATCCCTTCCCAAGATGGGGATATACATACACACAGGCATGTCTAGATAAAGGCTGAACATGGAAGAGCATTGTCACCATTTGGGGAATTTAAAACTTGACTGTCTGACTGTAGCTAACTTGCTTGCAGACTTATGTACTCATGCAGAATAGCAGCAAGCTGAAAATCTTTGTGATGCATTCCGAATTAATCATTGTAAGTCAAATCAGCAATTTTCAGAATCCATCATAACAATTCATATAAGCAGATGTCATCATAGATAATCCAGACCTCACAGTAGTAGTCAGATACACTTATAAGAGACTTCTCATAAACTCCCAGTTTTAGAAACTTGACGGCTGACAGCATGGAGTTGACTTGGCTTCAGGGAATGCTGACACCTGATACAGAAGCAGGTAAGACCTGCTCTGGGGACTGTTTCAGAGTGCTGGCTTCTACTGTGGAATAGAGACAATCCACCCTGAGGTGGAGCAACTTTGATCTTCAGTCATCTGGTGAAAACCCTGAACTAGGATTTGCAAGTAAAAGTGCTATTTTATCTCCAGAACACTTCCTTAAGATAACACCTGCTACAAAATGCCTATCCTCTGAGAAGACAAGGAAACAACCTTTAATCATTTAGGCTGTATAAAAACCCCTCTTCTATTTTACTGAAACAGGAAAGATGAGGAAGGAAGGAGCATCAGAACAGAACTGAATGCTAGAACTATTGAAGATTTTGTTCAACACCCAGAGTCTTGAGATGTGGCAGTTTCAAGCCTCAGCTAAGCTACAGTAGTCTAAATCTAAAGAACATTCAACCTTATTGATAAAGATTGCCTTACAGTTCCTTGCAGACCAACCCACAAGCTGGGCAAAGACTTGTGTGCACAAGAAAAGAACAACACTGAATGCCTACCTCAGCTGTCCCTCTGCTTTTGCTTTTTGTGACACTACTGATGGGGATAAATAGTCTGTATTGGAGGAGATGGTAATCTGAAAAGCTGCAAAGTTGTGTGTCCTGTGTCCTTTCTAGTATTTTCTAGAAAGTACAGACCATGACATCTAGTCCAGAAAAACTCAGTATGTCATCTCTTTCTGAAGCAAACCTCCTCAGAAAGGTCTTTGGCTCCAGTTACGGTTGTATGGGACAGGTTTGAGTAATGTTAAAACTGGAACAGTGTTCATGGCCTCCCATATTGAGACTGTGCAGAGGAGAAATTCAGTGGTAAGAAAGTTGCTTGTTTAAAATAATGATGTAATTCTTATGATGGCATAGGCCTGCACAGGCTTCAGCTGCGCAAGCTGTCCCTCAGAGACAGATAACTGAGGCCCCTTGTTGAAAATGCCACTGGTTGCTAAAGTGAAGAGAAACAAAGTCCATAATTTGCCTTCACTTTGAGAGGCAGTTTCACAGACACTAAGCACACAGCACTTTATTGTCCCAAAATGTTTTCAGCCAGTTGTCCCTGGGTAGTGTCTACGGCATGATAAACTTCATGAAGAAATACTGAGCTGAACCCTGGGATCAATGTCCACATGATTAAAATTTATCTCAACACTCTGCTGTTCTTCCCAAAGAGTAAAATAGCAAGTCAACTGTGAAAAGAGAGGGTCTAACCAAGGCAGTAAGAAAGCGCCTTGAGAGCCTCAGGGAGAGCTGAAAGTGGAAAGTGCCACTGTTTTGTTCATAACTAGCAGAAAAGGAAGTTACTCCAGTTTGAAGAGAGGCCTCAAATATGTGCTAGACCATAATCCAGAGAACTCAGCCATAACCCCTCTTTACATTGTAGATTGCAAATACTATACAGTGTAACTTAACACAGATTTCCTCTCGTAGTAAGACACTCAAACTGACTGCAAGTACCCTAAGGATTAAGGTCCTGATAAAAGCAACGGACAAACAGGCTATGTACACCACTCAAACAAACAAGAGAGATTAGTGCTTCCAAACTATGCACTGAAAAATAAAGTAAGCTTAAAGCCACATCTCTGAGCAAGAGAAACCACAAGTTAAGGTAATTATTTTCTGAAAAAAAGGCGGAAAAAAATAAGGTACTCAAAAAGAATACTAAACACAGGAAAATAAAACAGATAATCACAACTGGAATTAGCCAGCTACACGGAAGTGCCTGCTATTGTTGGACTGGAGCCGAAAGAAGGAAGAGCCTTCTCATTCTTCCCATGGGTGTCTGGGGCAGGGAAGGTGAGGAACTATGCATGTGCTCTACAGCCGCTAACACACTGAAACATTTTCCCCTGCCTGAATGGGAATCTGAGCAATTACTGAAAACAGAGATACAATTTTAGTAACTTTCGCAAGCCTCCAGTAAACTGAGCCATTCATTTTTAACTTCACTAGAGGCAGTGTAACTTAAGGATTAGAAATACTCAAAAATTAAACCCTCAAGAAAGCAAACTTCATCATCCTGTTAACAGGTCCTCCCTTAAGAATGCTGAATCTTTAAGAAAATTGTACTTTCCAAATTTAAACTTATTTCTTCCTTAGTAAAATACTACATGAAACTTAAGTTTTACTTGTAGCTATTAGGAACAAATGCTTACATTAAAATGTAACAAACATTATTTATCAATTTAACTGATGGACTTAAAAAAAAACCAAATAAACCAAAAAACCCTAAACCCTGTTGGCTACTATTTCCAAATGCAATATAAGAAAAAGTTAAATTGCACAGGCAAAAGTGACTTCCATTTGCAGATCCTTCTGCTGTCCTCTTCTGTCCCCTTGTCACCTTCTTCTATTAGACTGTCTCTGCCCTTACTTTAGTATCAGCTCCTGTTTCCTAACCATTCCCAGCTTTTCTTCATGTTTGTAGGTATTCTTCAGAGTGGTATTCTCCTTCTACATTGCCTGTAAGGCCAGACACACAAATAGTACAAGAAAAGGTAACTCTCTCCTAATACTTCTTGTCATGGAGGCCTCCTTTCAATAAAAGGTTCATCTGTTCCTACAGCTGTCAGATTATTAAACCCAAAACACCCCTGCTGCAAAGAGCAGCTGCAGGGAAAGCAGAATATGTTTGGTACAAACAAACCTTCATCACATGAAACTGACAGATCTATCAACCTTTATTCAGCATATAGAAATGAAGAATACTCTGGCATTTGTAACTTTGCCAAAACTTGATTCTTTTTCATGGGCACACCAACTCACACTCCCTGGATGCCAACATGATCCCATTCTCTCCTAGCTCACAGTTACCTAGTCTCTGAACAAGGAAAGCTTTTCAGAAGGTTGGGCTTCTTACTTTGAAGCTGTTTCCAACAATGAAAAAAATAAAAAGGGACACAAGCAGCTCATCAGGGAACACTCCCCTTTGTGTTATTTAGATATGATGATAATATAAGACTGCTGAAAATTAGTTGCTGGTTTGAAGCACAGGTATGAAAGCATCAGGATTAGGAATCTGCTGTTGTTCAGTGTGCCATCTCTAAAAATTAAAACTATTTTACCCTGCTTGTTACAGGTGACTTCTTATGTGTATCATTAGTAAATGGATTTATACAGTTACGCTACAATCTCGGAGACAAAACAGTCATCCTACAGGCCTCTCAGAAAGTCTGTACAAATGGAAGCATATGGCATTCACTCAAAGCAGGAAGAGTTGGCAATGAAGGTTACCTGGACCTGGATGGTGCAAACATTACTCATACAGCTAGTCCTGGAATGAATGCACTAGACACACACACAGACTTTTTTGTTGGAGGGGTGTCCTCCTTAAACCTTGTTAATTCAATGGCAGTAGAAAATGAACCCACAGGTTTCACCGGTTGTATACGAGAAGTTGCTATCAACAACAGGGAACTGAAGCTTACTGTGACTGACCCCACAGGTGGAGCCAATGTTGGTGACTGTGATGGAACAGTTTGCGGGTACACGGTGTGCAAAAATAGTGGCACATGTCAAGTTGAAAACTCAGGCTTTTCTTGTTCTTGCCCACAGGAGTGGACAGGGAGCACATGTGAACAGTCTATTCACTGTTTACAACACAGGTGTGGGTCTCAGGCTCTCTGTATTCCTCAGCCTACTTCGTTTTCATATTCCTGTGTGTGCGCACTAGGCTGGTCAGGTAAATACTGTGATAGCAAAATCCATTTTTTTATAGCAAAGTTTGTCGGCAACTCCTACATCAAATACACAGATCCTGACTATGGAAAAAGAGACCTCCAGTATAGCCGCATTTCTTTAAATTTTACTACCAATCAATCTGAAGGCTTAATAGTATGGATGGGGAAAGGTGAAGATGAAGATAATGACTTCCTTGCCATTGGTCTTGCCAATGGAACACTAAAAGTTGTGATTAATCTTGGAGAAAGAATCTCTGTTCCTCTAATTCATAGGAATTACTCCTCCTGTTCTGATGACAGGTGGCATTTCGTTACTGTAGTTCAAAACCAAACTTGCATTAAGGTTTACCTTGATGAGGAGCTAATTCTTTTTGAAGATATTGATCTACACAGAAAATACACTGCTTTAAACTATGGTGGTATTTGTTATTTTGGTGGGTTTGAAATTGGCAGGGAAGTCAATACAGTCACTACAGGGCTTTTTCACAAGGAATTCATTGGTAAAATTAAAGACGTTGTGCTCTTCCAAGACTCCAAGAAGATTCAGCTTATGAAAGCAGAAGGGTACAATGTTTACAATGGAAATTACAGAAATTAATTGAAAAACTGTGTAAGAGTCTTTAAAAGTGATTAATTTTCTTTTCCTCCTGTTTCTTGTGGTAGCAGGCTGTGTAAGACTCAGGAACTAACGTAAGAAAGCACTTAATACTTATCCCTATTTTTTCTTTTTTAATGTTAAGTATTAATAGTATACTTAAAATGTCATCAGATGCTTTACTCAGAACATTATGTCTACATAGTCCTTAGTATTTACTTTAAAATAACTGGGAAGTCTGAGGTTTTTTTCCTTTATTGTTCTGGAAATAGCTGTGTAGACAACCAGGTAGCAATTAGCTTATAAAGCCAACTGTCACTCCAGTATTAACTGTTTGTTGCTTTACGAGCGGACAACTTACCTGTTCCTCCAAAACTCTTAAATTCCATTAGAATGAAGAGTTTCTCTGACAACATTTAAACGTTAAGGTCAAGTGTAAAATGGGAGGGGGAGAACAGGGGATGAAAACGTGCACTTGGGGTAAAAAGCTCATATTTATTGTAATGAGATTTTTTTTTTTATAAATCACAACATCTGTAATTACTTTAAGTCCACAATGACTATTCTAGGCAACAAAGTTGTTCTCCCTCCCAGCTGAGTTTCTATCCATTAGGTACACATTTATGCAAAAGGACAGAACTTAAGCCTGCCTTCACACTAAAATATTCCCTTTGAAGAATGATCTTAAGAGCAGAAAATGTATTTCACTTAATTACTGAAGATAATAAAACATACATGACAGTTTTGAGCAGCAGAGGTCTCCCTTATTTGACTACAGAAGAACTTTTTGGTTTAACCATTCACAACTGGAATATGGGAACCCGGCTGTCTGCCTACAACTAACTTTTATTCCTAACAGCTTGAAAACTACAAAGTCTAAGAACTGCTTTGCTTTAACTTTCTGGCTTACATGTCCCCCTAAAGGAAATTTTGAGATTTTAGTAGACAAAGGTTTGGGACACAGTAAATTGAATTTCCACAACTATATTCTTCATGAATTTACAATCTCAAACGTAAACAGAGCTCTTCATATGTAAATGTAAAAATTCTATTCCTTCTGAAAAAAGCCTCAGTTATATTATACTTTAGTGAGCAATAAAAAAAAAAAAAACAAGTTCTATTTTCATGTGCTTAACAAGGGACTTATGATGGTATCTACATTTATCATTTGACTGCTGGTTTATTATCTAAGTAAAATCATTAAATAAAAATAATAGCAATTGATTCCTATTTTTTCCTTTTTTCCTTCACTATTGCTCAAAAGCACACAATCAACCATCACCTCCTTTCATGGTAATTTTCTGAATACAAGTCTTCAGTGGGTACCCATCAACAAGTAACTATTTCTAATTTGTGTTTTGTCTTTGCATAAAGCAGATACGGAGCAGACACAAGCACAGTAAAAACTAGGCGACACACATTTGTTCCCACATAACTGCAGTTTGTATGTGGTGATGAATGCACTGCCATCTAGTTGAAGACAACTAATGGGGGGGTGTGTGTGTGTGTGATGGAACTACCCCCAGATGCTTCAATAAGCACCTGCCAACATCTTTGTGAGGCTCACTCTATCATCTTCAGCTGCTCTGAGCCCTCAAGCAATCAGCCTGTTGCAAAAGAGCTCCTTCCCCTTTCACCAGCAGGCAGCTCACGAAGCCCACTTGCCAACTGAGGTGCACCCAGATTCTTCTCCTCTTTCAGTTTAGCTTAGGATAGCCTTTTACAGCCACGTGATGCCAAGGGAGTGTATTCAGGGTTTATCCTGTTCTCTCTGGGACTCCTGGTGTACTGCCAGTTCCTCATCAGCACACGCTATTTTCTGCAGTCTGAGCAAGTGATTCAGTGTAAAACCAGTACTCGGAGCACCTCCAGCTAATACGAGTGTTGGAAGGAGAAGACTGAAGGCAACGGAGAAGACAAAATCCTTTATTGCTGTAGTAATGGGATTTATTCCCATTACACTAACTCAGATTCTCAGACCAAATCCTGGAAACTGTTGCTGCTTGTTAATTTAAACTCTTAACAAAACTCTCCCTCAAAATTTGATTTAATGTGGCTTTCTGGATTCCACATACACAAGGCAGGTAGCAAAGCACTTGGCAAACCTGGAAAATGTTTACATATTCTTTCCTAACAAACTATTTCTGGTACTTCTGTTAGAAAGCATTCCCATCCCTTCTGTACGGACAGTTGCAATTTTCACTGCTCCCATTTTTTTTTTTTGAAGTGCAAATAAATGTGAACATGAGAAACAGATCACCAGTGGACCAGAAATAGACTACTTTGGAAGAGGTTAAAAGAAAATCTTTACAAACAGTGCTACTGATTTTAAAACTTACTCTAAAAACCAAAGCAATGCTTTGATGCACTTCTATGTCTAAAAAACCCTGATGTAAATATTCAAACAACACATGCATAACACTGCCAGATATATTCAATGGCACTACTGCTATACAGACCATTAAATTAATTTGGAAAAGACTAATTTAATCACATCATGTTATTAAGCTATAAAAGTGTAATATTGTTTCTAGCTTCCAAAAACTGAGGACCTTTCTTTATGCATCTTTTCAACTATTAGTCCAAGAAACATTACCTAATAAAACTCTACCACCCCCTTTATTCTGTGCAAGATTTTTCATTTTAGTCAGTTTGACCATGAAGCCTCCTGCAAGGTATCCAAATGGAATTTTACCTTAAAATGTATTCATAATTAAAACTAACAATTAGTGTGCTGTTAAACTGAAAAGACCTTTCTGGAAAGAAGAGGTTTTTCTACAGCAAACTGCAAATGCTACATCTTTACACCAACTGAGGTACTCAAAGCAAAATAAAAAAAAAAACACTGAAAACCAGAACAACAAGGAAGTTTCCTTTATATGGTGGAATATTTCTGCTGTTTCTGACAGACTCAACAAAATAAACAGTGTATTTTCTAAGAAGTGTAAGAGCAGGACATCTTAGGTTGTCTTCAGGTATACATCTTTTCTGGCTTTTTAGCTTGCATCAGTGGATAGCAGTCACTGCAAAATATCAATTTACTAGAAGTCCCAATGGTGCAAAAACCCTTCTGCCTTTCTCCCCCCTCCCTTTGCCCCCCAAAATTCGAAATGACCAAGCCATGAAGCATATAACAAATGTGGCACTCTAACTCAGCGTTCATTTAGCCTACAGTTTCACACCTATGAAATCAAACACACACAGCATGTGAGAAAGTTTTATCGTTTTAGAATCAAAATATCCCTTAAAATATTTACATTTTACAGTAAAAAGGATAGCAAAACACAAAGTAATGTACAAGCTTAAGTATTCAAGTTTTTGAAGCATGGAAAATGCTGGGAGAAATGAATTTACTACTACAAATCATATTTTTTAAGAATTCAGGTTAAAAATGCTTTCTTATTAAAATGAGTGCTGTTTAAAGCAATAACATTCGAGCAGCTCAGCCTTCCAATTTCTGGTCACAAACTGCTTCAGATGCTTAGGAAATACTTGAAAAACTAATGAAGTACACTTGAATCGTTTTATTGTACTACCAAGTAATTCAAAAAACTCTTTACATCACCGAGCATGTTCAATTTTGTTGTAACGTGTGTGGATTCTGAGGCTCTGCTACAGTCTTTAAAAACAGTGCAATTTAAAAAGGTTATTGTATGAAATTCACCTTTAAAATTATCCAAGCATCTTAAAACAGAAGAGAGCACAAATTACCAAAGGCAGCAACTATATTGCAGACTTGACTAAAGCCAACTTCATCAGCTAAGAAAACTTCTAAGCCTTTATTGCATATTAATAAAAGAAATCTTCAAAATTTTGAATATACAGCAATGTAAAATTTTTAAAAATATTAAACTCCTACTTCTAGCGATAGTTGGTATAATGAAAAAAAGGATGAGTATTGGTACATCAAGTGGTACCAAAACACAGACTTGTTTCTGCAAAACACCAACACAGAATAAAAAAGATGGCACAATCCTAGCAGGCTTTTACTTTCGTTTTATACAAAGTTTTACGACATTACTCTTAACAGTTTATTTAAATAAAATTCTAAAACACTGCCTGCATCTTTTTACCTTTTGCTCTTACTTCTGTCACTGTGGTCCCTATGTCTCTCTCTGTTCTTTTCACTGTCTCGTTCTCTATGCTTCTCTTTGCTTTTCTCCCTCTCCTTATCTTTTTCATGAGACTGTTCTTCATTTTTAGGCTTCTCTGTCTTTTTTTCTGGATTTCTAGTCTCTCTAGGGCTTTTTCCATCAGCAGCCCTATCACTGTGTGGAGATCGCAATCTTTCTTTGTCTCTCTGGCCTTCTTCCCTACTCTTCCTATCTCTCTCTTTTTCCTGGTTTCTGTCTCTGCGTCTATTTCTTTCAGAATCTTGCTCCCAGTATTTTTCATTGTTCCACTCTTTTTCATGTCTGTCTTTCTTTTGGTGATGGGAATCACTGTAAAATCTTTGTCTATGTTGATCATTTTTGCTTCTGCTGAACCCTCTCTCCAGATGCTGTTCCTGTCTGCCCCAAGGATCACTGTGGCGTCTTTCTGGTCTCCTACTGTCTTTACTCTGAAAAAAATTTTCTGGCCCCATAAATCTTGATTGTTTGTGAGCCACTGGTAGCCCTTGTGCAATGGGTCCCGCAAAGTGTGGTGGCTGACCTGATAAATGAGCTACTGGCCATGGCATCATAGGATTTTGAGGAAAGCCAAAGCCAGGAGGAGGAAGAAGCGGATGTGGTAAATGAGGAGGAAATCCAAACATAGGGTTGTTTTGTGGAGGGAAGTTATGAGGTGCAGGAGCCTGAAACTGAAATCCAGGCGGATTAGATTTAGGATGCTGAAAATTCTGCTGTGGAGGTCTAACAGATGGGAAGCTGCCACTTGTAATTGGGCTTGGAATATTGGAAATAAATTCAGAATGAGAAGAGTTTTCGGTTTCAAAATGAGATGAAGTTGCTGCTGGTCCTCTTCTAAATGAGTTCAAAGTTTCAATGTTTTGCATCACTGCATCTTCCTGTAAGTGTTTGGTATCTTCTGCTTGTGATGCAACTGTGTTATCTGCTTTTGCTGCAGTTGAACTGTACTGTGCCTCACTGGTTTGTGCATCGCTTTGATATGGGTTTACACCCACTTCTCCAGAAGACTGCTTATTTTCTGGTTCCGTTTGATCACTTCCTGAAGCAGTCTGTCTGTCTTCATTTCTGCTAACATCTCCTTCCTTGTTTTCTGAAGCATTAGTCTGCTGGCTCCGTCCAGCTGCCTGTCGTGGGTCTCTCTTAAGATTAATAAATGGCGATGATTTAGAGGCATTAGAGGTGGTACCTTCAGCAGTGCCTACATTAACACTGCTCTCACTGGGCTTTTTCCCTGCATTTGATGAGGAAGCAAAACTGGAATTTGCGGTCCTAACTTCCTGTGCAACATAATTATCCTTGTCGGTTAACTGCTGCTTTGGGTCATTGTCTTCACTTTCTTCAGTTTCTTTATTCTGTGAATGAGCAGATAAATTTGCTAAAAATGCTTCTGTGGAGACATCTGGAGGTTTTCCCTTAAGACTCAGTCCTACTAAAGATCCAGTACTTCTTGCAGAACTTGAGGACCCTACAGCTGCTGCATTCACAGTTACAGTAGTGTCAGTGGATTCTTGTAGATCATCCAAACCAGCCTTTGCTTCACTAACTTCAGTAGCTACATCCATAACATCCATGTTTTCTTCTTTTAAGGTTGGCTGTTCATTTAATAATGGTATATCTTCACTGGTACTTGTTTCTGACTTGCTGTGCTCATATACCTGCCCTGTCGTACCCAATAGGCTTTGAAGAATATCATCCACTGGCAATGGTTTGTTTGCTAGCTCCAGAGTAGAAGGCTGATTTTCCCATCCAACCAGGACTCCAGGAAGAAATCTGAGAGGCTTCGGCGGTTCATGTTTGGTACTTTCCACCAATGGTTCAGTAACTGCCAGAACATCTTCTATAGCAGATTGCTGAGGTTTATTTCTCTGCTTGTGTAGCACAGTTGTGAAGGAATTAAAAAAATCATTTTCCTCTTCTTCTTCTATTGCCAACTCATGATGCGAGACTTCAGGTTTGTTTGGCTTGCTTTTCTTCTCTGGTGGCAAGTTACTCAAGGTACTTTCAGAAACTTCATCAACAAAACTATTAGTCACACTTGCAACAGCAGTAATTTGCCTCTTCATTTTCTGGCGAATTATCAATCCCAATAATAAATTTGGCCGATGTATTTCAATCCCTGTACAAAATTGTAACAGCAATTTATCATCTCCTTATGTTAAGCCAATCATTTTAGCAAAATAACCCCATACTCTTATAATACATTATAGGAAGTATTCATTTTAAGATTAAAACACAACAAACAATAAAAAATACATTTCCAATATAAAAATTATGACTTCAAACACTGCAACTTAAAATTGCTCTAAGTATTATATTGCCTATTACAACTTCCAAATACAGAATATGAGACAGTTACATAGGAAATCTAGTCACATAAGAAAAAAAACAGAAGTTAAATATCATGTTAGTCTAACACAGCTACAGTCTGGCAACAGTGGTAGCAAAGCACAAGAGGCAAAACAGCCCAACAAAAGGTAAAGAGCACACTTGCAACCACAGTGTCTCCTCATCAATCTGTGTTAGAAATGCTTCTTCAAAGATTTACCAAGGCACTTCCCAAAATGCTTCCCTCATTCCAGGAGGGCACTGTGTTTCAAGGTATACTATTAGCCATCTCTCCACTATGTATTTTAGATTGGATATAAGGAAGAAATTCTTTACAATTAGGGTGGTGAGTCACTGGAATGGGTTGCCCAGGGAAGTTGTGAAAGCTCCATCCCTGGCGGTGTTCCAGGATGGGTCGGACAGAGCCTTGGGTGGCATGGTTTAGTGGCAGGTGTCCCTGCCCCTGGCAGGAAGGTTGGAACTAGATGATCTTAATAAGGTCCTTTCCAACCCTAACTATTCTATGATTCTATTTTGTTCTGTATAATTTAGCTTCCTGCAAAAAAGAATCACAGAATCAGCTAAGTTGAAAAAGACTTTTAAGATGATCAAGTTCAACTGTTACCCAGCACTGCCAAATACACCACTAAACAATGTCAATAAAGGCGTCATCTACACGTTTTTTTGAACACTTGCAGGGATGGTGATTCCACCATTGCCCTGGCAAGCCTGCTAGAACACCTGAGCACCCTCTCTGCAAAGCGATTTTTCCTAATATCCAATCTAAACCTTTCCAGGTGTAGCTTGAGGCCGTTACCTCTTGCCCCTCATCCTCTCTTCCTTTCAGCCCTACCTATCTCAGAAGAAGAAATTAACCACAAATTTTTATAACCAATTTAAACTGATACAAAATAAGTTCATTGCAAACAGAACAACTGAGAGCCACTTCAGGATCTTTCCTTCCTTGCACATCTGTTTTTTAAATTTATTTTCTCTGTTTAGAAAGTTTGGGACACTTGAGAAAAAAGGAATTGGTACTTTTCAAATAATGAAAAATGCTATTTTAAAGTCACAGTATCAACTTGGAACTCAGCAAGACTACTGCCATAGTTCACTTGCATCACTGAATTTATCGGGACTGTAACCTACAAAGCCACATAGGTTAGAGAAGAATGCAGTGAACATGAAACAAAGTTATGCACAGTAAGTTTTTTGACGGCAATAAAGTATCAGAATAATCTTACAATTGTAAATTAATGCTTTTTCAGGGAACCTAATATAATACTATGGAAAACTCATGACATGTTTGAACAGAACAGGTGGCATTTTTAAATTTAATTTCTCTTATAGTTCTGCTGTAAACCTCGTTAAGTAGCATTATGATAATAAAGTTCCAAAATCCAAGCTGTACTTACCAGGCCCATCAAAAGGCACAAGATGATGTGGGACTTTATCTGAGGAACCTAAAGGGATGAGGTACAAATCTTTCACTTGCTTCATATTATTGGCTGCTACACCATAACGCTTTCTACTGCTGAAATAGGCAAACAACAATGCATAGGATATCTGATCCTCTTCAGTTACTGGGGTAAAGCGAACTACACAGATCTCCTGTATACAAAAACAGAGAGAAAAAGATGGTCAGATGCACTTTTCCATGATATTTTAATTGGTTTAGTAACTGCTCTTTATTTAAAAGCACAGTTCAGAAGAGGAAAAAAAGCCTCCCCAAAAAGGCAAAAAACATAGGAGACAGAAGCAGCAGAACAGGGCCAAAAATAACTACGGAAAACTGGAGAAAACAAGTAAAAAGCATTTAGTGTAAAAAAAAGAATTACAGCACATGACACAGAAAAGCCAACATTTTATCAGCCAGCTAAACACCAAGTTTTAGGGCAGAATGTCAGCTTCCACTTAATTATTTCTCTCCCCACCCCTAACATTACCAGAAAGCTTTATTTTGTAGTCTTACTGTGTCAAGATACCCGTTAACACTAGGGGAAGACCTAGTGTTCAGATCCCAGAACTACTACCCAAGCTCAGAAGTTGATGCTGGGGCTGATGCTACTTAATGGCTTAATTAATGACCTGGAAGATGGGACAGGAGACATCCTTCAGAACTGAGATGGGACCTTATCAGGGACAGTAGCTGATATGCTGAAGGGCTGGCTGCCATTCGGAGGGGACTCAGCAGGCTTAGAAACTGGGTTGGCCTTTGGCATGGTCAGCAAGGGCAAACACAAAATCTTGTACCTTTAGATGGAGTAACCCCATGCACCAGGAGAGACTGGGGGACCAACCGGCTTGAAAGCAGCTTGGCATAAAAGGATATGTGGGGATGCTGCTGGTGGACAAGTTGTATGAACCAGCAATGCGTCCATGTCCAGAATGCCAACTGCATGCTGGCTGACAGAATCAAAGCAGCCATGATGCCAAAGGAAATGATTCTTTCTATCTATCCAACTCTTGTGAAAGCGCATCTGGAGAACACCATCTAATTTTGGGCTCCCCAACACAAGGACAACCTGCACACAGTGGGACAAGTTCAGCAGAGGCCCACCGAGATGGTTTTGTGCGCTGTAACAGTACCAAAACAAATGGGTAAGAGTTGAGATGTGGTGTCAAATCATTGATGACTGGACATGTCCAATGGTGCCCATGATAAGTTACTGTCTCAAAGGAACACAAGGATTCTCAAACAGCAGTTGAAAGGTTAAGGTTAGATGGTAAGAAAATAAACACTACCAGCTGCCATCCATTCCATTAACTATCAGTTCTTGAAGTATCATGTACTTTGCAAATGTTCCAGGGAAAAAGACCAAGATCTTGAGGACAAATATGATGTAGGTTAAACCACAACCCTTCCAAAATGTAAAATTCTTACCTTGGTCCCTGAAGCTTTGATTTTTTCTACGTACTCCCAGACAGTGTGAGGAGATATCCTGCCACCTACTTGAATACTATCAGGTAAATCCTATAAGGAAGGACAAGAGAAATCTGAATCCAACATACAAATTGTGGTAAATCCTTAATCCAGTATACATTCATATATTCAAAACATACTTAATTCTTTCAGTACTCAAATTATAATTTTAAAATCTCAGTAGAAGTTACAACAGTAGAAGCAAATTGATTTAACTTTGGGATATTTAAATTTTCAGCGCAGTCACTGATTCATACTATAACAGTTATCATAGAATCATAGAATAGTTAGGGTTGGAAAGGACTTTAAGATCATCTAGTTCCAACACCCCTGCCAGGGGCATGGACACCTCCCACTAAACCATGCCACCCAAGGCTATGTCCAATCCAGCCTTGAACACCGCCAGCGATGGAGCATTCACAACTTCCCTGGGAAACCCATTCCAGTGCCTCACCACCTGAACAGTAAAGCATTTCTTCCTCATATCCAATCTAAACTTCCCCTCTTTTAGTCTGAACCCATTACCCCTTGTCCTCTCACTACAGTCCCTCATGAAGAGTCCCTCCCCAGCATCCCTATGGGCCCCCTTCAGATATTGGAAGGCTGCTATGAGGTCTCCACGCAGCTTTCTCTTCTCCAGGCTCAACAGCCCCAACTTTCTCATCCTATCTTCATACTGGAGGTGCTCCAGTCCCCTGATCATCCTCATGGCCCTCCTCTGGACTTGTTCCAACAGTTCCATGTCCTTTTTATGTTGAGGACACCAGAACTGCACACAATCCTCCAAGTGACGTCTCACGAGAGCAGAGTAGAGGGGCAGGATCACCTCCCTCGACCTGCTGGTCACACTCCTTTTGACGCAGCTCAGGATACGGTTGGCTTTCATTCAGTACTGTTCATCTATACCTTTCCAAAATTATTTATTTCAGTAACATTAACTGCAAACAAGTGTACTGTGCTCTGGAAACACTCAAGTTATCTGTAAGATCCACAAGATCAAACTGCTACGAGAGGCCCACACCTATGTAAATAATAAACTTTCAATATCTTAATCATAAGGGGCAAAAATTACCTAGACGTGTGTGTACATATAGATGTAAATTTGTTCTGGGGTATGGCCGAGTTCACTATTCACAAGCAACAAAACCAGACTTTCATGTCATTTAGGAACATTAGAAAAAATTTTTTTTTTAATATAGCAGATGAGTTTTGAAAAGCACATCATGTTCGTAAAACAATCCTTCAGTATTAAAGGGTACTGCATTCCCTGCACTTCACTGAAGGTTTAAGGCAAAGACAATCACATTAATAGAAGACCATTTCATTAGAAAGCTGATGCATCCTCTGTCACTGGCAAGAAGTAACACTGAGCCTTATGAGATCTCTTTAGTTTATGACATGAATATAATTATTTTAATAATACAACTATTATAAGCAGTTGCATCCTCTTCCTGTCTCTCAGACATTGAAAGACACTACATAGATCAATTTTTTTGCTGTTATAGGGACAATTTAGTCTCACAATGGAAAGTTAGACCAGAATTGCCACCAGATAGGCAAAAATTTAAAAATTAAACTCTCTTACACAGGTTTCTGTTGTAGAAGATGAAGAGACTTCTCACACTGCCAACACAAAACACTGGGAGACACTTTTCTTACAAGGAATTGGTACTGAATTGCTTATTGCTTTGAATTCAAAACTGAGCTACAATTTTCTCACCTCTAATTCAGAAAAGGGATGCCACCAAGGTGGTTATTTCAGCAGCAATTTTGTCCTATCTTCCCTGCTACTTCATACTACAGAAGATGCTCCATAATACACAAAAAACAGTTCAACTTTTATAAAACCAGTTCTTGAAATGCAGATGCTCTTCCTCAAAAAACATTTTACAGTGAGATGAGAGGAAAATCCATCAAAGAACTTGAATCTTGATGAACCCTGGGGTCCATGTAGGACAAACTGAAAAATACTTTATCTGCAAATTCATACCCCAACTTACGTCCTCCCACAAATACTTTACTCAGTACAATGACTATGCTTCACTGACTTTCATTATGATACTATTATTAGCCTAAAATGTAAACAGGTTGTTGAAGTTAATAAATTAATTGTTCATTCTTTGCAGTAAATATAAATACCTCTGTTAAATACTCAAAAGAGCCAGAAACTGGGTAAGCCTTAATGACAAATTTTGCCACTGAAGGCATATTGATAAAACCCTTCCAGATGAAATTCAGGCGTGCCAGAAACAGGCTTTCACATTCCACAGTACCAGGTGTTTCTGACCTAAAAAAAACCAAACAAAAAATCACTTTGTTTACAACATGATATAACCCAGAAGATAACATAAATCATCATTTTTCCTTCTAGAAGAAATGATATGCCATTAAGAATTTTCTTTTTCTGTTAAGCATACTTGAAGGTCAATGGAAAGAGACAGGCATACAACCATACTTCTCATTTTTTAGTGGAGTAGAAACAAGTTACAAGAAGGACAGTCAGATAAGCAGCATGTTAGTTCACTAATGTATCTTTTAAGAATGGACAGAAAACAACACACTGCCTGCTGGCCTACCCTCAACCCTGCTTTCCTAGTTCCCATATTTTGTTGCAAGTATCAAAATATCGTAGGCACACTATTAGTGGTTTTAAGCTAGCCACCAGCAGTACCAGATGTGCTGCTACAGTAACACAGCACGTTTCTTTCTGTCTACACTAGAAATTGCTTATTTGAATCTTCAGCAAGTTATTCAGAAGTCCTCAGTAAAGGATCACACTGTCCTGAGAAAGCAGAATTTCAGTACAAACTCTGGTCAATTCTAAATAACTGGGAGTCAATGTTTTTCTAGAAAACCTTCCTTCAAACCAGAAAAAAACAGCCTCATAAACTGAAATTTCCTCCTTAGTGGGTAGCAGAGTAAATTGAAATTTCCTCTTTAGTGGGTAGCAGAGTAGAGTGTGCAAGAAAATGAAGATAGAATTGACAGCAAATATGGCAAAACATCAAACAAGCTGCTGTTAACTGTCATTTCTAGAAAAGTGTTGCTTTAGGATTTGAAACTAGCCTGATTTATCAATGCAAATGCTCTGTTTAGAGCAATCTCAAATTCCCTAGCCTTATATATAGAAACACACACAAATCCACAACTGTACATTCTATGTTCCTTTAACAGCAAAATATGAAATCTATATCCTGACTTTTTAATATGAACTCATGTGCCTTTTTAGATCTTTTTGCACTATAAAACATAAGGTAGGTTACTTTTCCCCAAAAGACAATGTGGCAATTAGAATTTTATAATCACAACAATATATGAGGTATTATTTATACAAACACGTAACATCATTTACTTCAGAAGGGAATCTCATTCCTAAATAGAGGTGTACAAGTTCAAGTACACAAATGGATTACTGAAATGTCATTAAAAAATTGGCCTTAGTCATAATAGCTTAACAAGACTACAATGTCTTTCCTTTAAAAATACCTTCTACATTTTATCTTACTTTGGGAGAGGTGTGAATGATGACTTCGATGAGTCTTGCTTATCATCTTCTAGTAATTCTGAAGCTAAAATACTTGATGTTGAAGAAAGCGCATCTGCAATGCTCTCTGCCTCATTGTCTGACTGCTTCCGTGCAACTCCAACAGACACTTTCACTTTTTTCGCAGAAGGATCATCAGTAGGTGGTGCCATTCGTCCTGCAGGGAAAGAATTGTAATGCTTTTTATTTTTTATTGAAGAAACAAAAGAGGATTTCCTTCAAAGACATGGAAGATGCATCAAAACCACTACAACTGCCATTGAAGTGGGACAGCATAAACGAAGATAATTTTATACATATTTATACAATTTATACATATTTATACAATATGATACATAAATATTGCCACTAATGGGATGTGATAAAGAGGAATTAAATACAGTATGTACGCCCATTAGAGGGATTTGCTTCTCTGAAGTCTTTTATTTTAATAGAAGACTAGTTTATGCCCATAGCCTATCATTTTAATAGTCCCTTTCGTAAATTATGAAGTAAAACACTTCTACATCTTTGTCAGCAAAACAGTGAAAAAAAACCACATTTGTTTACATCCCTGAGGTACACCAAGACTTACAACTGAAAAGCATTACACAAGCATGATGTATTTATTTTGACATGCTTTCAAAATTACCTATGCAGATTTTGCAGTTAAGATCGAAGAGATGATTTTTATGTTGACTTGTGGTGTCTGGAGATGCAGATTCATTTATATCCTTATCTTTTTCAGCTTCCTCTGACTTCTCAAACAACTTTGTATGAGGTTCCTAAGAGAAGTTAAACACATTTCTGTTAGCCTTTTTTTCCTCTGTTAATAATCCTAATATTGCCCTTCACATTGCCTAAATATTTTACGGCATTTTCTTCCCTTCAGACATAAAACTCTCCCTTCAGCTGTATAGCTTAAAAGGCTATCCCCAAATCTATAGAATCATAGAATAGTTAGGGCTGGAAAGGACTTTCAGATCATCTAGTTCCAGCCCCCCTTTCACGAGCAGGGACACCTCCCGCTACACCATGCCACCCAAGGCTATGTCCAACCTGGCTTTGAACACTGCCAGGGACGGAGCTTTCACAACTTCCCTGGGCAACCCATTCCAGTGCCTCACCACCCTTACAGTAAAGGATTTCTTCCTCATATTCCATCTAAACTTCCTCTGTTTCAGTTTGAACCTGTTACCCCTTCTCCTAACACTACAGTCCCTAATGAAGAGTCCATCCCCAGCATCCTTATAAGCCCCCTTCAGATACTGGAAGACTGCTATGAGGTCTCCACGCAGCCTTCTCTTCTCCAGGCTGAACACCCCCAACTTTCTCATCCTATCTTTATACGGGAGGTGCTCCAGTCCCCTGATCATCCTCCTGGCCCTTCCTCTGGACTTGTTCCAACAGTTCCATGTCCCTTTTATGCTGGGGACACCAGAACTGCACACAATACACTCCAAGCGAAGTCTCATGAGAGCAGAGTAGAGGGGCAGGATCACCTCCTTCGACCTGCTGGTCACGCTCCCTTTGATGCAGCCCAGGATACGGTTGGCTTTCTGGGCTGCAAACGCACACTGCTGCCTCATGTTCATTTTTTCTCATCAACCAACACTCCCAAGTCCTTCTCTGCAGGGCTACTCTCAGTCTCTTCTCTGCCCAACCTGTAGCTGTGCCTGGGATTGCCCCAACCCAGGTGTAGAACCTTGCACTTGGCATGGTTAAACTCCATCAGGTTGGCATCAGCCCACCTCACAAGCGTGTCAAGGTCCCTCTGGATGGCATTCCTTCCCTCCAGCGTATCAACTGAACCACACAGCTTGGTGTCATCGGCAAACTTGCTGAGGACGCACTCAATCCCACTGTCCATGTCACTGACAAAGATGTTAACATGACCAGTCCCAGCACCGATCCCTGAGGAACACCACTCATTACTGGTCTCCAGATGGACATTGAGCTATTGAGCATAATTCTGCGTGCGGCCATACAGCCAGGTCTTTATCCACCGAGTGGTCCACCTATCAAATTGATGTCTCTCCAACTCAGAGACAAGGATGTCATGTGAGACAATGTCAAACGCTTTGCACAAGTCCAGGAAGATGACATCAACTGCTCTACCCCTGTCCATCAGTTCCGGAGCCCCATCATAGATGGCCACCAGATTGGTCAGGCAGGATTTCCCCTTAGTGAAGCCATGCGGGCTGTCACCAAGCTCCTTGTTGTTTTTCATGTGCCTCAGCATGCCTTCCAGGAGAATCTGCTCCAAGATTTTGCCAGGCACAGAGGTGAGACTGACTGGTCTGTAATTCCCCGGGTCCATTAAAAGAATGAACTGGTATTCCTAAATATTTAGAATAATTTCTACTATTGCCAGAATTCATCATACAGTGGACACAATATGGAAAAACACAAAACCAGCAGTGAAAGTAAGTAAGGATAAAAGAAAAATTAAATCAGATTTAACATATAATCACAGATCTAAGAAACAAAATCATACACAGACCACTTTACAAGCATATTATCCATGAATTGAAAACACTTTGTTACCATGTTCTCTTTTCTACCTGAATTTCCATGGCTTCCTCTTGTTCTTTTATTGGTGTTTCACTTTCAATTTCTATTTCTCCTTTGTGAGTAATCTTTGTGATAGGTCTTCTTTCAACTTCCCTCTGTTCTTTCTCGATCATTTCAATTGTCTGTAAAAACCAAGAAGTTACACATATTTAATTTTATACAATAAAATTTGGAATACCACATATATAAAACAAAAAATAGGATTACAACTGGGAAACCGAATACAGAAAAAAATAATATATTCTTACTTTGCAAGTGTCAAATAGTTTCATAAAGCAAATGCACAAGCAGACATTTTAAGTTGACCTACAGTGCAGCAAGTCATGTATTTAACCACATTATAAAGCAGACTTTTGACACTAAAATTAAAGATAGGCAATTCGGAATTTATAATAGCTAAAGAAGAAAAATGCATCAACTCTATTCCCATAATAGTAGGGACAACATAGGACATACTGATTTGTGTAATTTTTAATAGCTCATTTTTTAGTACATAAACCTAATGCTCTGCCTCAAAAAACCCCAAACATTTCCAAGTATTCTTAAGGTAATGACTATGCTAATTCTGATCAGCTCTGTTGCAAAAAATGAAACATAAACTATTATTTATAAAATTGTTTCTTGAAGCACAGTTCTACTTAAACCAGAAACAGTTTATTTTGGCAGTCCTCAGTATTTTAAGTCTGGTTTTACAAGGATACAAAATTCTATGATTGTTTTCTCTGTCTGCCAAATACTTACAGTTACTCTAGAACATGCTATGGAAACTTCAATAAAGATCAGTATGTAGCAGTCTCAAAGTCTTGCTTAAATAAAATTAAAAAAACCCATCAAATGATACACTGTTATTTGTTTCACACACCATATTCCATTTCAACTTCTAGAAATTTTGAAGCATTTCTCTGAAACATATAGAATCCTTCAGCAATTTTCAAGCAGCATACACTTTTTTTGTGAAGCTGCCCCTCACAGCAGTGGAATATTGTTTTGTGTGGTCTGTTTTCAGTATTTTATTAATGTTTATAAAAGTAAATGTAATAAAGATATACCACAGAAGATGAGCTTTGGATAGCTACAGAATAGACAAGCTTTTCATGCTTTTCTATGCCTTCAGAATATCTGTGATTTAATAGAATAATTCAACAACTGGTTTTGACTAGGATGAGCAAAGAGTTTCCTGATTCATAAACAGGTCTAGTAACAATATGCAAAGGGTTAAAAAAAGGAATAATTAATGCTGCAATGCAAACTGCAATCTCTAATCCAGCATCCCACTGTACTGAATCAGTTATCACTAAACATTCTTCTACTCTGAGCACACAGAATTCCAGAGGATGAATTTCATGCTATTCTATGTACAATACCTACTCATTAATTTTTAATCAGAAGACATCTGATATAACTCACAATTCCTCACACCGTAAAACCCAAACACAAAATGCATACCCAAGTTTTGTGCCTTTCACTTCTACGAAGCAACATACAAATATCAAAAGATTTTGCCAACATAAATCCAGATTTTGTAAACTAGAAAACTTGATGCTATAAACCAGGCATTTCTGAGCAGCTGCAGTTAAGCATAATTGGATTAACTGCACAATAATAGGGTACTAAGAAAAAAGGATGTTCTATAAAAATAATATAGCTCCTCATATTCCTGTTTCTCCTTTTAAGCTGTTAATACAGCAACAGATACAGTGTGACTTCCTGTTTCAAGAAAAGTAATGCCCAAACTAACCTAGTAAACTTTGTTGGTTTTTTTTTGGTGGCGTATTTTCTGTTTGGGTTTTTTGTTTTGGTTGGGTGTTTTTTTTTTGGGGGGGGGGTGGTGTTGTTTTTTTGGGGGAGGTTTGTTGTTTTGGGGGGGTTGGTTTTTTTTTGGGGGGAGGTTGTTTTTTTAAACCTCTTTGGGGCTTTATTTTGTGGATAGAGGTTGTTGTTCATTTTGTTGGAGGCTTTTTTGGGTTGGGGGTGTGAGTGGTTTTTTTTCCCTTTGAACTCTTTTCACAGTGGCAGATCAGATTTCCAGCTTCAGGTCTGCTTCTTGGTGAGTGAACTGTCATGCTTCATCAGTATGCAAGTTATAAACAACAGTTCTGTTTGGTTTTTCCAAAGAGATCTCTCTCCCTTTTTAGGAAACTGGTGTCTATAAAGCTCTGGCTAGAGCTTTAAAAATCTTGTTAGAAATAATGACAAAGAAGCCTTCACTCTTGAGACAGAAGAAAGGAAGAGCGAACAGCAACAAAGGTGCACAGCAAGGGAAAACACATGGTTTCCCCCTTTCAGGAATTTACTATACCTTCACTTCTGTCCAAACAAACCCTTCGGGGTTCGAATACTAAATAAATTATAGAGATCTTCCTGATTAGTCAGAGTTGCTTTGTGCAACATGGGTTCTGTTCTTTCTGTTTGCATGTTAAGTGTATGTAGAAGTTAAATATGCTTAAGCAGTCAAGTAAACAATATAAGTTGACAAATCTTACATGTCTATTTTCTCTTTGTCTCCAAGCAGCCAGTTCTTTGGAAGCCAGTTCTTCTGGGCTCATTTTTATTAGATGGTCAGGAGTAACCTCTCCTTTCAGTACCTTCTTAAATAATATCTAGAAGAAAGAAGAAAAGCTTCACTATTGCTATCAAGACAGAAACAGCTTGCAGCTGGAAATAAAGCAGAGAAGCAAAAAAAAAGTCTGTACAGCTATATGGGTACTGTGGTTTTGTAATTATCTCCCACTGCAGGAAGCTCTACTAGATTTTACAACACAAAAACCCCAATTCCAGAGCTCCATTTATTTTACATAACAGATTGTATCTACATTATACACCTTAATGGTCACAGATAATTAACTGTTGCTCTAAAAGAGAAGGTAAGTTTCTGCCCATGGCAGCAGTAACTCCCCTGTATTACACAGCAGAAAGAAGTTAGTATTAAGAGGATGTCTTCGCCTGCTGACTAAACTGAATTCCTAGGGTAAAAAATCCCCACATAATTTAGCAGCATGAGCAAAGAGAAGTCAGTGACAGAACTTATCCTGCTCATATAATTTACAGCTGGCTAACTGCAATAGTAGAATACTGCAGACAAAGAACCTTGATCAGAATAATTGATAAAAGGACAAAAGATAGAAGCTGAGGAAGCATGATACTGAATAATGGGCTCAAAGAAAGCAGAAAAGAGAGCAGGGACCAAACTTGAGAAATGTGTGTATGAAAAAGCAGTGAGACAAGCTACAGGACAGACACAAAAGTAAGTGCAGTAAGCAGCAAAGGCTGGGGGTGGGGGAGAAGGAGGGAGGCAGGGACACCAATACAACAGATCAGAGGTAAAGACAAACACATTAGGCAAGCTGTATCTACTAATTTTGAAACCCTATCATAAGAAGTACTCTCAGATCAAGGAGTTGAAGAATTAATGATGAGGAACAGGTGAAAAAAGAAGATAGGGAACACTTGTGTGCACAAGGCAAATGACATCAAAGAGATGAGAGGAAAGTTATAAAACAAAACCAAACAAGATAAACTCTGAAAGGATTAATAATGTATCTACATAGGAGACTGTAATCTACAGCAAATAAAGGATTTACGTAAAGCACAACAGACAAATAATACGTACATTATTTTTAGGATCTTTTAAATTGAACATTAAACTTCTGTATTTGTTCTTGTACTTTGAGTCAGTGTCCCGAAAAAAAGAAAACAGCTCTCTTTCAATCCTTGTGGCAACTTTTGCTGCTCTCTCTTCAGGAATCTTTAAACTGGAGTCTGTCAATCTGTGAGAGAACACAATGGCAAAAGTTACCAAA
This sequence comes from Ara ararauna, assembly GCA_028858755.1. Lineage (NCBI taxonomy): Eukaryota > Metazoa > Chordata > Aves > Psittaciformes > Psittacidae > Ara > Ara ararauna. The sequence continues at coordinate 42,137,221 of CM054379.1, read as the reverse complement.
TGCTTCCAAATAATATTTTTTTCTCTGACTTCTGAAATAATTATAATTTAATATTTTAATTATATATATATCTTTACCTTTTCATCAGAATTTCCTTAAGAGACTGCTTGACACTTTGTCTTATCTGATCAGCAGAAGGTTTGGAAACTGGCACAGCTGGCAGGTGTGTTGCACTAAAGGATCCTTTCTCATTTTTCTTTTTCTTAATTTCTTGTTTCTCATGAACACCTATCAAAACACAGTTAAAATCTGTAAGCTACTCAAGCCACTGCTATAAACTTTCACTGTTGCTGGATGTCATAAGGTTTTATTTTTAAACTGCTAAGAAGTGACCTTCAAGGAAACAGAATGGACTCACAGGAAGGTTAGTTGTTTCATTGTTTGGTTTGTTTGGGGTTTTGTTTGTTTGTTTCATTGCTTTGTTTGGTTGCTTTCCTTTATTTTGGTTTTTTACTTGGTTTGGATATTGTTTTAATTAGATTAATCCAGAAGAAACTTCTTTAACAGAAACAAACAGGACTTTTTTGCTCTTTGACCGAAGGTATTTTCTTCTACACTGAACCGAGATGACCAGTGCTTATTAGCTTGATCTTACTTATGAATTTTGACTTTGAATTTCTGTAATAGCATAGATTAATTTTTAAATAAGTATACCGAGAAACAATACCTGGGAAACATGTATTATAAGCATCATAAACTTTACATTAAGATAGCATTTTTCATTAAACTTAGCATTTCTGTATCTGTTAGCCATCAGAATTATTTCAGTTATAATAATCTCAGCTTCTGATTCAGGTAACAGACATTCTGAAACAAGGCCATTATAAGGTTTGTGTCACAAATAATATGAAAAATGAAAAATTCTAATAAAATTAAAACCATTAAAGCAAAAAACCTCAAATTCCTTCGAACTTAAATTTTCAGAATGTAAATTGAAAGCTTGTTTGTTTCAGCCTGTGAATGTCATTAATACAAAGCAGCAGCTTTTTATTTATGAAAGCAATGGGAAATAATATTAACTGATTTACTCTTTACTCTGAAAACTGAAACAAACTGAAGACTTGACAATGATCTAACTTATGCGTCTGCTGGTAAAAAAAAAAACCTATTTCTTTATTACTAGTTTCAACTACTGAGTACAACTTAAAATGTATTAATACCAGATGCAAATGAATTGTGTTTTCAAGTAGTTAATAAAAGACAGATTTTCTTTTCTGTTGGGCAGACTGTGTAGTTGGATCATCAAGTCTCTCATGATTTTGACTATGATTCCTATCAAAATTACTGGTTTTCCCCTCCTTGCCAGCAAGGTAGAAATGACTGTTTGCCATTCTGCACCGTGATTTATAGTATTCAGATGCTAGGCTTGTTTATTAAAGCAGCTCTAACAATGCTTTATTTGCTCAATAAATTTTTGCGCTTATCACCTCCTCAAGAGGAGGATGACTGGACTAAAACTAATAGCCTGAGAGGGGCATGGAAAACGGAAAACCTTCACATGCCAGGAACGTTTTGGCAAAGTTTCAACTATCTGAAAACACAGTCCTGCAACAGGGAGGTTATGAGCAAGATTAACAATAAACAATTCCACTATAAGCATAATTCAAAGCAGTTAAGAGATAAAGACAAATGTGCTGATTAATAATTTCATAGTAACTGTCCTAAATGAGACTGCCAAACCTCTCCTCTGTTTAAATAGGACTTTTAGATTAACTTATATTCTGAAATTGTCATTGTAAAATCTTTTTGTCATCTCCTAGTTCAAGCAACATATTTTAGAGCAATTAAACTATTTGATGGATGCCAAAGATTTATTTCACTTTGCACTATTTGCACTTAAAAACCTGATACTATAAAAAAAGTCATTATCTTTCACTGTACATGTATGTGAATTACAGCATGGAGTACATCACCAAACCTCACTACCTGATTTTGTGGACCTTTCAACCACAGTAAGAGATTCTTTACTTATTTTTTCATTTTTGTCTTCGGGGGACCGCCGAGGAACTACAGCAGTTTGTGATCCTTTTCGAGCAGGAATGTGTTGCCCTTTTTTCATATCTGAGTCTCTAGACTCTGGCAAGTTCTTCCCATCACCAGATTCCTGAAGTAAACATTTACACATGTTAGCATGCTACTGAATGCTACAATGAACAACTATGTAATTACTACACATTTTCCACATTCTTTTTCTTTTAAGTATAATTCATAATGTACAATGAATTCCCTGGATGTATGTATAGTATTTTGTAAAAGGTTACTGACTATCCCAAATTACTGCAATGTATTGCTTAACAGCCACTTTGAAATATTGGCTGAAAACACATCACAGGCAATTTGCAGTTAAACTCTATGCTGAAAACCACTATGTTTTCAGTTATTTTAAAAGATACGGGGTACGAATGAACGTCCCTTAACCACGTACCCACAGGAAGTCACTTATGTTCAGAAAGCACATGTAAAACAAAATTAAACACAATAACTTACGTGTCTGAATTACACTACTACTCAAAAATAAGACAAACAGGATTACTGATGATTAAGTTATGAGGAATACGATGCTATACACTGAAACCCTCTAAAGATTGTAATAAAAACCATCTCACTACTCCTGCAAATTATCGTTCAGTTAATAATATGAGACACAGAAAAAGTAGAAAGGCCCCAATTAAAGTGTTAGGTATTTTCTTCTGCATATAAACTGAAGTTGAAACAACCAAGCTAAAATACTGTTTTCATATTCACAGAATCATAGAATGGTTTGTGTTGGAAGGAACCTTAGAGATCATCTAGTTCCAACCTCTATGTCATGGGCAGGGAACACCTTCCACTAGACCAAGTTGCTCAAAGGCCCATCCAACCTGGCCTTGCACACTTCCAGGGACAGGGCAGCCAACAGCTTCTCAGGGCAGCCTGTGTCAGTGCCTGACTTGCTTTACAGATATTTAAAAGAACTGCAGTTTATATCATACAGCAAATTGACAGACGTCCTGCAGAAGTGCTTAGAAATCTGAGGAAAAATGCATAAAGTTCTTAATATTTCTATATACACCAGTATGTACAGGTATATATACACACATGCATATGATGTGCACATAACCCCGCTCAATATAAGAGGAGTTTTATCACTATCATTAAAAAACAGTCAAACCAGTTAGAAAATGAAGTAACTCTGAAAATAATAATGGATAAGTTTGAAATTAAGATTCACAAAGATGTTTGAAACATGGTATTTTAAATAGCAGGGGCTTAGCAGGAAATTCCTTCTACCCTCAATAATTAACAGCATTTTATGCATTAAATAAGACACACCCGTCTGAAGATTTTAACTCTGTGCTTCCCAGTGTCCTCCATTTGCTTTGTTTTTTCAGTTGTTACATTCAGATTACAAGTAGGTGTTTGCTTCGACATCCCTAGTTTTTCACACTGACTTTCTTTTTCTTCTCTGTGGATTTCAGTTTTCACTTGACCATCTGGTACACTTTGATCCAAACACTCAATTTTTTTATCTTCTTCAGCACAGCATTTCACACACACATATTCTTTATCTTCTTCACCCATCTGCTGTGCTTGAGAAAGGCTCAGTCCAACACAATCACCATGAAACCAATCATCACATCTACCACAGCCTACCATAAACCTGAAAACAAAAGAAGAGATAAGTCAGTACACAGACTACCAAAGATATAGCAATTAGAGCAGAACGTACCACACGTTTTGATTTGTGCATCTCAACAATTCGTCCTTACCTGGGAAGTGATTTTCTTTGTAGCTTTACATCCATCTCCAGCCTTACGACATGGCATAGTATTCCTGAGAAATACTTTTTAAGCTGTTCTGCCTTTTGTGGTAGTCCAAGAGACTATCATAACCTCCTTATGTTTTTGTAACCTGCCCCCAAATCCTACCAACAGGATTTTTCAGACTACTATTAAAAAAAAAAATATTAAAATTTCTGACTGGATTAAGGAGAAAAAAAAAAAAACAACCAAAAAACACAACTCTCACAAAATCCACCAAAACAAACAAAACCAAAAAAACTAACACACACCTAAACTCTCCAGACCAGTAAACTTGTGTTTGAAAAGTTTGGAAAACTTTCTTCCAAGTTCCTATTATCCTTGATTTCCTTCAAATATGATCATCATCCTACCCACTGCATCATAGCTACTGCAATCTTCCACAACAGTTAAGATTAAGCATTCTGACAAATATGAGCACAGAAACATCAAGCTATTCTAAACTCGTTGCTATTTTAACATCACATTCCTTAGACAATTATTACTGAATTACTTACAGAAAATTCCTTTTTATTCTCTTTATTGGTGAATATGGAACCAGGAGCCTTCACCTCTATCTGTCTAGCTTGCAGTGACTGGTTTGTTTTAAACAAGGTACATGCCACTTTTGTGTTGCTAGGTTATTCAGAGGTAATAGTTATTTAAAGGATGTTTCAAACACCAAAGGACATCTTTCATCTCAGAGGTACTTCAAGTCCTTCATTACTTTAATAGTAAAAGTAACTTTAGGTACAGATAGTATTTTCAAAGTAAAGATCACTTGGCCTGAAATAAAGCCATAATTTCTGATTATTTGTGGAAGCATTTTGAAAACTTAATTAGGTATCACTAGTACCTAATTACACTGATAGGTACAATTGCTAGTGGAACAATTTGGGAGGAATGTGGAATTTCAAAGTTACATAGGTTAAACCTCTCAATAAAGCTATTTCAGGACACTTACATGGTAGTAATGATTTTTTTACAATCCTTTCTTATAATGGCATCACTACTAAAGATCTGCTTTCAAATGATCTAGGAAGACCTCTTGCACTATCCACTCATTCTCTTTCCCCTTTTATATCTCTGGGTTTGCTTTTGTTTTATACTTGCATAGAAATTCATAAAACACTGGTTGTTTCAGCAATATACTGCAGAAGCTAAATACACCAACCTGCAAACCCTGTGCCTTTAATCCAGTAGCCTATAAATCTCTTTCATAAGATGAGTCTAAGGAAAATGATTCCTAATTTATGTTAAGTTCCTATTCAGGCTAGAATCTGCCATCTGCTGACTTACCTACTTTGCAAAATCATATAAATATTATAAGACGTGCTTAGAGGAACCTTCTTTTCTCCAGAACTACAAGTGAACACTCCAGATGGTTTGATGCAAGTACTGTAGTCAAGAAATACTGGTATCTCAAGAGATGAAAATTCTTACTATCTAACAGCAGATGTTTGAAATGAGAACAGAATGTTGTGGTTATATTCTGTCCTTGTTTATCCAAAATAAATTAGGATTAAATTCTGCTGAAGTAAATAATCTTTTGATGCAAAATGAGTCTGAGAAGTTTTAAAACTCAACCAGCTTGAGAACAAAGTCATTTCCAGCTTCACTAGCCTGTGACGCCCTTTGCGAGATTTGAAGGAGAAGGTTTTAATCCAGTTTTCTTCAAACTGTTTTATCAGTTTTTATTATTTTTTTCCCTGAGCTTCAAATACATCTGTGGTATTACTTATCACTAGCAAACAACTGTCCATCTACTTAATAGCTTCAATTAGGAAGGCTTCCTTCATGTTTTGTCAGTATCTCAATCTTTTCAGATCCATGGTCCAGCAAAGTGGATTTAAAAGAAAGGTAACATCAGGGAACAACTGCTTCCAATAGTTTTACCAGAGTAATGCCATAGCATCCATAAACACAACAGGAAAACCAGAGAGAAGCAATGGGACTTCCAGCACAAAGATGACTGCTCCTTTCTGAGAATGTGGAGCCAAACATGTAATGACAGAAAATACAGCACAAGTGCTTATTTCACAATTGCAAGGATCCACAACAGGATGTGTTACATAAAATATATCTTGTATTATTGCAAGAAATTATTAGTAAAGCTTTGGGAACACTGAAAATGGCTACAAAAAATCCAAACTAATTTCTGACGAGCTGAAGTAAAAATCAAAGCATATAGTAAAGTGCTTCTTGCTCAAAGTGTACCAATTTTGGTGTACCAATGAATGAATGACTTTCAATTAAAAATAAAAGCAAACCAAGAATACACCACCTTGAAGCCACAACTGCTACTTGAATTTTTATTTAAAATGTATGTATTTTCCCCAGTTTGAAATTCAAGCATTGGAGACTATTTTGTTAAATGAGAAAGCTAGATTGCAACATTCAGCAACCAAACCAAGATTTTCATTAATATTTAGAAAATAGACTAAATTTGCAGAAAAGATTAACTCCAGAGACTAACATACACAAGATGCTGCACATCTTCAACTTTAAATTGACAGCACATGTAATTTTTCAGCTTAGCTCACACATAGTATGTGGGCAATAGGGATGGTGTATGACATAATTAAAACACCAGGATAGGCATCCAGTCTTATATCTTTATTCTCAGGTCTATCAAAAAAAAAAAAAAAAAAAAAAAAGCACCCCCCCCCCCCCAATGAACTTGGCTCAGAAAAGATCATTTTTCACTAAGAATATACACCAAGACAGACAGATGTCATTCAAGCCATCTCATGCAAACTACTGAGATGGAATATCCATTTGGCTTCATTCCAGTCTTCACAATAAGATTTCAATCACACTATATTTAAATACACACAATAAAACTTCAGAATTCAGGATCCAAAAACTAGGACTACAAAGAGAATCTGGAAATGTCCATGAAGCCTGTACTATAAAACAGAATGTAATGTTTACAATTGTCTTGCTTGAACCTAGTTACACAAAATGGTAATAAAAATACCAGTGCTGCCTGCCTAAAAAATTCACTATTTCTACTAGTATTTTCACACTAGTCAACTGGAAGACAACTTCTGAGGATGGAAGAGAACACACTGATTTTGATACCAGCAATGTAAATAATTCTTTTTACCATAAGGCCACTTTTACATTTTTATCTGTTTCATATAACTGCACAAAAACCACAATTATGATTTGTAACAGCAATTATAATTGGGTAATGGGCAATGCTTAAAGACTAAAATGGAAAGTCAAGGGAAACTGAAGCCTGGCTTGAAGTATCAAGGATGTCCTCTTGCACAGCTGTCAAAGTTGTGACTGAAGAGGTTCTGATATCTTGGACTACGAAAACACCAAAGTTTCTGATTGTAGATTGCTTCAAGTTTGGAAGTGCAGGAGTTTTACCCATGTTGTAAGGCTGGATTGGAAGATGTAAAGCTGAAAGAGAAAGAAAAATGTCTTTTAAAATGTTAAATCATGCCATGTTAAATAACAGAATTGTTTTCACTGGACTTGAATATAAAACCAGATTTTCTTTAAGAAAAAAATTAAAAGAGAGCTGACAGGTGACAGCAAAGAGTACTACAGTACATTGGGACCTTCACATACAACATGTTACTCTTTCATTCCTTTAAAGAATACTCTTGGTAGGCCACGCATTGGCATGAAAAGATGCACCTTAAAATTAGAAAGTAATAGATGATACATAAAAAAGATAAATAATGCAAATTTTCCACAACCTCTCTTAGGATTGTAAGATTCTGTTTGGTGTGTTATTTGTATCGAATTAAATTCATCTGTTAGATAAAAAACTCAGGCTTGGATGATTTATCTTCAAAATATACAGGCCACGCTTCACATATATGTAAATTAAATGTATGTAAAAAACATTCCATTTATGCATCAAAAGCAAGTTTCCAGAGATATCCATTACTATGAAATAAGATTTTACAATTAAAATGGGCAGAAACCATCTTATTAATAAAAGTTGTTTGTTGTAAAGCAATAATTATGAATAAAATACAAAAAATTGGAAGCTGTCAGAATAGTTCAATGTGGGCATTCTAAGATATTGTAAGAAAATAATTTACTTCAGAAAGAATTGCGTCTCTTTAGCCCTTTGCATTTGTAGTACAATGCTTAAGGAAAACACTGTAACCAGACTCAAATCTCAAAAAAGGCAAGCCAAACTATTCAAAATGACACCCTAGCCAAAGAATACACCTGAGAGGAGTAAAACTACTGTTCACACAGTTTTAAAGAACTTAAATATTTAAAGCATGTCTCATGTCTGCATTTTCTTCCCCATTAATGGCACTGTTCATCAATCTTCCATAACATCTATTGTAAAGTTGTATTAACATTACAACTGTGTCTCAGCTTCACTGATGCTAGTCAACATTAAAGCAGAGATACTACATGGAATTATTCCTTCAGCCAATAAAGACATTACTAGTAGAGAAGATATTCGTAACAGCTTTAGCAGCATTTATGTTCCACATCAGTGAAGTAGCATGGGCTTGACTCAAAGCTGAAGTGAAACAAGTGTTTGCCAAGAAAAAGCACCAAAATAAAAAAACTGCATTACCTTGTCAGAGAACATGTACAAAAAGCAAAGAGAAACTGCTCATGTATAAGTCTAATACAGGTGACATGAATTATCAGGTTTTGATCTAATGAGAACAACCTATCTTCAAAGAAACACTATCAGCAGATCTCTTTGCACAGAATTTGCAGCATACGCAAGACACCGAAAATTTTTTAAATATTAATTTCCAACAGCCCATCTTCTATGTAATATGTTTTTTTTTTCCGCAAAAGCATAATTTTAGTTTTTTATGTTAAATAAACGTCTCCAAAAAGGAAACAAACAGGGAGACAAGCAACCTTCTGCTCTTTGAACTAAAGGTAAATGCATGAAACATGCCCAATAACAGGAAAACCAAAATCACTGAACTTCCTGAAACCCTGAAAAAAATGGTACATCTCCTAACATTAATAACAAATCTGTATTTAAGAAAAAAAAATCATTCTACACCCATAATGCATCTTGCAGGATCAGGATTGTACATTCTCTAACTGCATATATATATATATATATATATATTTCAAACTATGTATTTTAAACAACTCATGCTACCCATTTGCTTGAGTCCCTAATGGTATTAATAATAATCCTAACTATACTGCAGCACAGTAATATAATCTTTATAAAAATCTACTAACAAAATGACACAGCTGTAAAAACAGTTGAGTCCTTCCATTCACTAATTATACATGACAATGCTATTTTGTTTATACAGTCATACAGTTTTTCTACAGCTGTGGGAGGACATGGTTGATAGCTTTTAATGTTGCAAGGCTTTCACAGTGGAAGAGAGCAGTAACAGAAGCAGAAAACTTAAAAGCATCATCCATGACTGTAAACTGATGACATCTTGCATAAAGTGCAGTATAAAATACTCATACTATTCAATGAAGGTGTACTAGAACTGAGGCATCATAATTATTCTAATGACTGTTTCTTCTGAAGTGTTGTCACAACAATAATTCAGTTGCTTTTATATGCACCCACCCTTAAAAAACATGCATTTAAGGGTGACTACAAGTTTGGAGCTTTAATCTCCTTCCTTAGCCACTCTCTTTTGTACTGGCTATGAAAATTACATGGTTGCCTGATTCCAAAATAGTTTACTGAAGTATGAGCACTACTTCGAAAAAAAAAAAAAAAAAAATGCCCCAACAATGTTTACAACAGGAAAAAGCAGTTTAAAGGTTTCTTTTTTAACTTCACCCATGAGACAAAGTAATTTTCTGTATGACAGTTGTGCAGAAACTTTTTAGTGGCTATGCATATGCAAGAGATCAGGAATACCAAATCTTTGCTAAATCAACTCCTGCACTTTCCAGTCAACTGCCTTTTACAATATTACTAACTTTTCCTCTATATTAAAGCAGAGTAAAACTCTTGTCCTGCATCACTTAATTTTTCTGTGACCTCTGAGAAGGCCAGTTTGTGTACAACCACACAAGCTGCATGTTCAAACCCAAGCAACAGCAAAACAAAAACAAACAGGAAAACACAAACAACACCCCCCCAAAAAACAACAACAGAGAATGCCCAAACTCTCACATCCTATTACAAAAAAAAAAAAAAAAAAAAACAAAAAACAACCCAACTTACTAGAACTGTAGAAATCAAAAGGGGAAGTCACCAGCAACAAATTAAAGATACAAACTTTCCTAGTGACACAATGCTTTCTAGAAAATTTGCTTAGAAACAGAGTATCTCAAGTTAGGTACTATGAATTATTAATCGGAATTTGGTGGAACGTCTTCCATTCAACAAGACTTGGTGAAGACAAGGGAGACAATCTGCAAAACGTTAGGCTTTGTCTATCTGCACAAGAAAGAAATTAGTTCAGCTCTCCAGCCTGCAGATAACTTGAACATATATGGTGAAAACTGGAGAAATTTGTAATATAAGCCCTTACATCAGAATGGGACATATAAGGCATACAAGAAATCTTACATTACAAGATTTCTCAATGCCGGCAGAACTATGACATTCACTTAGCTCTATGTCAAGAAATTAAATACTGTTTTTTTCTTCAACTGTCTTTAAACACCTTTAATCTGTTTTCAGAAAAATAACTACTGCTTGTGACAAAACTTATTCTTGTCAGCATTGCATGAACTCATCAAGAAGTTGAGGCAGTAACTTCAGTCTGTAACATTTACATGATACGCATATCCATACACGTTTCACCTATAGATGAATGAAAATCTAGATGTATGATTTATATTAGCTGATGAGAAAACATCTAACAGCAATATGATACAATGGCAAAGTCAAAGAAATTGAAAGCAATACTATAATGAGTAACAACAATAATTCAAACTTCACACTGGAACAAAAGCAAACAAAAACCTATTTTCAGATATGCTGAAAATTACTAAGTACAAAGTTACACCATAGTTATCTGACTTGCCCAGAAAAAAATTGGCTTCATTTTCAGATGAAAATACAATTACTTTTTAGTTATATTACAAGGGTAAATCTCTGAAGGGAATCAACATACATCAAGCCAACAGACTGAAACAGTTCCAAAGCCAAACATTGCTTACCCACTCTGGGTAATGAAGATACAAAAAAAACCTGTTATGTTGGTTCCAGCTTATAAGCATCAAGACAAGTGGAAAACAAAATATGAATAGCCATTGTTCAAAGCTCAGGTGCCAAAGAATGGCAATTATTAACAGGAAAAGAAAAAAAATATATTGCCTCTTAAAAATCAAGACATGTTCTAACTTGTAAACTTCTTCGATCATGCAAGTCACATTTGTTAAAAAGGATTTCTCCTTTTACAGCCAAATCCATCGCATCTGCAGTGCAAGGGAAGCATAATTTGACTCTTTCAGCAGGCACAGTAAATTTACTCTGGGGCTGTGAAAGGCCTATGTAAGCATACCCCTTTGGTGATTCTGCACACAACCAAAGCTGATGAAATCATCTCCACATCTCCAAACCAAATCACTTTTCCTAGCTTACTATTACATTTAAAACAAGCTACTGGTTTTTCATTTTTTGTAGGGAATACGAAAAGGTTCCAGTGACAACTAATTTGCAGCCTGAATTCTAAATGTGTTACATTAATATGACATACTACAAGCTCCTACGCACATTATTTCCCAACTTGAGGTTGCAACTTCAGTTCAACTTCTTTTTCTGGTCATTTGTACCAGATCACTGTTAAAATCTCCAAAGTTCAAATAAGTATAAAGCAGGACAAAATCACAAATGTTTCAGATCTTAGCTCTGGCTTTGACATTTGTTGAACTTACTGTCATTTGACAATACTTGTGTCTCGCACTTTCTCTTCTTCTCCTATGCAATGAGAAGATAAAATAATAATAAAAAAAAAAACCCATAGAGGAAACAGAATGACCAGCCAGGCTGTTAGAAAAGGGAAACAAAAAAATTCCTTGAAAAGCAAACCACAAAGTGAATAAAGCCCCCTATCCATACACTCAATTTTGATAGTTTTGATGTTTTTCCAAGTGATAAAAGTGAAATTCATTGTGTTAAGATTTTTTTTCTATTGCACTATACTAAAAACATTTTCTTGCTCTTGCACCAATAATTAAACATAAACAAAATGCTAAGGCACTTGAGATACGAGTTTTGGTTTCTTTTGTATCTTAATGTCACCAAATGAATCTGAAAAGTTTGAGCTTTATTTGCAGCATACAGCTACAAAATAAAAATAACGTAAACAAAACATTTTTTAGAATAGTGATGGCAAAAAGTGCTGGAATGACAGTCTTAAATCTTCTATTATTAAGCACAAGGCTCGATACTGCAAGCTTCCTCACTTCCACTAGTGTGTCTCAGTCATATTCTATATACAAGAAATTCTGTGTATTTTTACATTTAGCACATCTGTTCCTTTTCTCCTGAAACTGCTGGTTGTGACAGCAGTTTTGTAACAGACATTAAAAACAAATCAAACAAGAACAACAACAAAACAACAAAAAAGCACCACCAAACAAAAAACCAAGACTGACATTAAGAAAGCAGTTTAAACCCCAAATAAGCATATTTTGCTTTAAAAATATCCACATAAACATTTTCATGTCATGAAACAGCCTTTCTGAATTTAAATAATTCACTGAAGTACAGGCTATGTATTTCTACCATTGGAGTAATACACAAGATGATAAACACGAAATGCAAAGAGCGCAGACATAAACACTAATATACCATAAAATTAAGTACTGCTGTAGAGGCCCAAATGGTAAAGGGGCAGCCCTCACAATAACAGAGTTAAAAAAAAAAATAATCCAAAAACCCAAAACCAAACAAAAAAATAAAACCACAAAATCATGCAGAACTAAGTCTGAGTGCCCCTTAAATCAGGTAATTCTTACCAGCCAGGCACAGCAAATAAAGCTGTAATTCTTTTAATAGGCCACACTGAAGCAGTTACTATAGCTGCACAGTAAATGAATTTGATGCATTAGCTTTTCAAATTATAAAAGTCAATAAAACTCACAAGGGCTCTTCTTACAAATGAATGCTATAAAAACCTCAGGCACCAAAGGTAATTGTTCCATATTTCATTCTGATATATGGAGTTCTAAAGCACACTCGCTGAAAATTACCGTTTTCTTCCACATAAGGAAAGGACTAATCGACATGCTTTTATAAAACAAAACCCCCCCCAAAAAAAAAAAAAAAAAAAAAAAAACAGAAAACCAAACAAAACCAAACAAAAAAAACCCACCAAACAAAAAAAAAAAACAAAACACACAAAACAAAAAATACATAAAAAGGCTGGGAGGTAGAACTGTTACTTCAAAAAAATACTTCAATATAAAATCCAGAAAATAAGAACTGGTAATAAAGGAATTTTTAGTCTTGGACTGACAGTTCATTAGTGAAACCCAACAGCCTTTTTCAGTTCACTTACAGTGTAGAAGAGTAACTTTTGTCACAGAGGGACATTATCAGCTTCAGACACAACCTCATTATTAGGTTTAATTAAAGGCAATTTCAGATATGACCCACATGGAAGTTTTCTAGGGGTTGAGACTTATATTCTTTCTACCACCCCCCTCAACTACTTCAATAATCCTGTGACATGAAAGCTTCACCGCAATGATTATAGAAATAGAAAAAAAAAAAAAAAAAAAAAGAGAATCACACTTCTACCAGATAAAAGCCACATGTAAACAACTACTTTTTTTTTGGCTGATAGTAATCCTTCAATTTAAGGGGTCTCTGGAAAGAAGGAAATGACAATCTGGAACACAGACATCTTAATCTTATGTCTCTTCTGTGAAAAAAAGTCAAGTTTAAAGTACACATTTTAGCAGCATAGCAGAATTACACATCCATCAACAAATTTATCCCTAGAACAAAGCATTTCTAGTAAATTTTTTTGGTCAAACTAGTTTATACTACTCTATTTGAAAGACACAGAAGTGTATGAGTGCAAAGGAAATTAACTGACACTGTAACAGACAGTATTCCATTATGAGGCTATGCCTTTTTGTTTCGACAGCAGCAGTATGAAACATTTGGTAAAGGAGGAAAAAAATTATCTTCTGAGACCAATAATACATTCTTCAGACACAAAGCTACACACACCTGTTGCCATGTGGCTTTCTGCAAAAGCCACACTGCTTGTTGGGCACCCAAACATATTTGCTTTCACTAACAGAGGTGTGTTCCAAGCCTTCCCGTTTAACCGTTGAAATGTTATCTGGAATGAACAATGGAGGTTCATCAAGTGAAAGACTTCTGCTACTTCTTCTCTGGCGAGGTTGGAGATTCTTATCAATTCTTTTTGATTTGTTTTTTTCTTTATCATCCTCCTTCAGATGTTCTACAACAGTGGGATCTTTTGTCTCTGCCTCTTCTTTTGTGGAGCTATTTGTTTTTAGAACAGTTGCAAGCTGGTGTTTCTGGCCCTGAACTTGCTTCTGACCAACATTTGAAACATGCCCTGATAATGACTGTGCAGAGTGGTGGGTATCTTTAGAAAAGCTATGACGAGTAGATTTCTCACTTCCTCTTTGAATTGGTGACTTCTGTACTTGCCCAGAAGTTTGGACTCTGGGTATCTTCTTCGGTATTGTATTGGTCTGCTTTTTTACAGTCAGCCCTGAAACACAGCTCCTTGCTTTTGAACTCAGGTCAGACTGTTTCTTTCTAATTTTAACTGGGTTATTTGGATGCTGATGGCTCTCTTGATCATCTGCATTCCGCTTCAGACTTGCTGAATATGGACTATGAAGACCTGAAACTGCAAGACCAGCTCTTGTTCTTGAACGCATTACTTCTTGTTGTGCTGTACCTGACTTCTGTCGAGTACCTGCAGTCAGATTTTGTTTATTCTGTGTAACAGATTTACTATGTCGGGGCCTAATATTCTTGTCACATTTTGATGGAATGCTAACTTGTTTATCATCATCCTGGAACTTTGATGCTTCAGGGCTTTCTACTTTAGTACTGATCTGCTGCTGCACATTTTGGCTTGCTTGGTCAAGATCAGTGCTTTCCAAAATGCTAACTCCTGGGTCAGCAGAAGTAAACTCTTTGCTTTTTAAGTCTTTATTATCAAACTCTGTACTGTCCAACAGTTTCTCAGATGATGTTACAGTTTTCTCCACTCCCTTGTCATTATCTGCAAGTTCTGCTATACATTCCTTTACTGACAACGTATTTTCATCAGGAACTTCCACATTCTGGGAACCTAAAATACAATCAACCCCCTCCTCTACAGAGCTGGACAAACTCAAAAAGGTCTCAGAGATTTCACTTGGATTCACACAAGCACTAGATGGATCATCAGTTTTTCCAGTTAACCCACTTTGTTTGTGATCTTCTGTTTTCTTCTCCAATTCCTCTGTTTTATTTTCAGCCTTTTCTTCTGAAGAAGTTTCAGAGATCACTGAATCAAATACATCATTTGCTTCATTTTTAACTGCAGTAATTTCAATATCTGCAGATACTGAATAAACTGACTCAGCATTTTCAGATTCAGTCTTCACTGCAACCTCTGTTATTTCCTTTGTTTCTCCAGAAGAAGGAGAACAGGCTCCTGCTAAACTAGCACAACTTAACTCTTGGGATGCTTTCTCAACTTTTGCCTGGTCAGGGGTTTCAGGCTTCTCTTCATTCACATCTTCAGGACCAGGAGAACATTCTGTATTACTCTGGGATGCTGTAACTGCTGCTGCAGTTCCTTCTGTCTGTCCTGATCTTCTTGTACTACGCCTAACTTCTTTAGGCTGCTCCGTTTTCATGGGTGCAGCAACATCTGCCTCTTTAGCTGGACTTCTCTCTTGCTTCTGTCCAGTTTTTGGAGCAGATCCGCTTTTTACAGATGATTTCTTGGTATTAACTAGAGGTGCAACATTTGAACGCTTGGCTAGCGTGCTCTGTCGCAAACTCCGTACTGGTTCTAGGAAGGGAGAAAGAAAATGTCTTAGCTATACTGCATCCTCCTCTTTGCAAGTACAAGACCTGTCTAGAATAGAACTGATTTAGCTTACTGGACACAAAGAGAACTTACAACTTAGCTGTTTACTAAACTTAAAATACCCAACCGAATAAAATCCAAACACCCTTCCCAAAACAAACACCACCCCCCCAAAAAAAAAAAAAAAAAACAAACAAGCAACAAAAAAAAAACAAACAAATAAAAAAACCCCAAGAAAACCAGAGAAAGCCCTCACAGCTGTCTACTCTAAAAAGTTGTAAATTACTTGCATTTCAATTTTACACTACTAAAGTACAGAGGTAAGTCCTCATTATTCTAATGCCTAAAAAAAAGTTCTGAATAGTATACACAAAACAGAAGTGATGACCGAGGCAATCACAACCCACTGTACCTTTCTACAGTTCAATTTTTTCTACCTCAAGTAAAAATTACACAAGTAAGTTATATTGTGTTTGGAAGTATGGCTGAGAAGCTTACAAAGCTTTTAGACAACATAGTACCAGGTTCTTAACAACTTCTTTGCCTCAGGCTTCACCGGAAAATGCTCTGACCATACCACACAAGTCTTGAAAGGCAGACACAGGGACAGTGAGAATGAAGACCCTGGGCCCACTGTAGGAGAGGACATGGTTCGAGACCATCTTAGGAACCTGAATGTATGCAAGTCCATGGGACCTGATGAAATCCGTCCGCGGGTCCTGAAGGAGCTGGCAAATGATGTTGCTAAGCCACTGTCCATCATATTTGAAAAATCATGGCAGTCAGGTGAAGTACCCAATGACATATAACCCCCATTTTCAAGAAGGGGAAAATGGATGAGCCGGGGAACTACAGACCAGTCAGCTTCACCTCTGTGCCTGGCAAAATCTCGGAGCGGGTTCTCCTGGAAGGCATGCTGAGGCACATGAAAAACAACAAGGTGGTTGGTGACAGCCAGCATGGCTTCTCTAAGGGGAAATCCTGCCTGACCAATTTGGTGGCCTTCTATGATGGGGCTACGGAACTGATGGACAGGGGTAGAGCAGTTGATGTCATCTACCTGGACTTGTGCGAAGTGTTCAACGCTGTCTCACATGACATCCTTGTCTCTAAGTTGGAGAGACATCAATTTGATAGGTGGACCACTCGGTGGATAAAGAACTGGCTGGATGGCCGCACACAAAGAGTTGTGGTCAATGGCTCAGTATCCAGCTGGGGACCAAGAACAAGTGGTGTCCCTCAGGGGTCGGTCCTGTTCAACATCTTTGTCGGTGACATGGACAGTGGGATTGAGTACGCCCTCAGCAAGTTTGCCAATGACACCAAGCTGTGTGGTTCGGTTGATACACTGGAGGGAAGGAATGCCATCCAGAGGGACCTTGACATGCTTGTGAGGTGGGCCGATGCCAACCTGATGAAGTTTAACCATGAGAAATGCAAGGCCCTACACCTGGGCTGGAGTAATCCCAGGCACAGCCACAGTTTGGGCAGAGAAGAGATTGAGAGCAGCCCTGCTCAGAAGGACTTGGGGGTGTTGGTTGATGAGAAAATGAACATAAGGCAGCAGTGTGCACTTGCAGCCCAGAAAGCCAACCTTATCCTGGGCTGCATTAAAGGGAGCGTGACCAGCAGGTCGAAGGAGGTGATCCTGCCCCTCTGCTCTGCTCTCATGAGACTTCGCTTGGAGGACTGTGTGCAGGTCTGGTGTCCCCGACATAAAAGGGATATGGAACTGTTGGAACAAGTCCAGAGGAGGCCCACGAGGATGATCAGGGGACTGGAGCACCTCCCGTATGAAAATAGGCTGAGAAAATTGGGGCTGTTCAGCCTGGAGAAGAGAAGGCTGCGTGGAGACCTCATAGCAGCCTTCCAGTATCTGAAGGGGGCCTATAGGGATGCTGGGGAGGGACTCTTCATGAGGAACTGTAGTGAGAGGACAAGGGGTAACGGGTTCAAACTTAAACAGGGGAAGTTTAGATGGAATATGAGGAAGAACTTCTTTACTGTAAGGGTGGTGAGGCAGTGGAATGGGTTGCCCAGGGAAGTTGTGAATGCTCCATTGCTGGCTGTGCTCAAGGCCAAGTTGGACACAGCCTTGGGTGACATGGTTTAGTGTGAGGTGTCCCTGCCCCTGGCACGGGGGTTGGAACAAGATGATCTTAAGGTTCTTTCCAGCCCTAACTATTCTATGATTCTATGATTCTGAGATCCAGTCATATTCTCACTTGATGCCATCTCCTACTTTTTCTAAACAAGACACCATCCCCGCATGGTGTATTTTTAAAAAACATACTCATGAGCTTTGTACCACAGGCTCTTATCTAAATTCTGACTTTATTTTTTTAAACTCAGCCTACAGTACAGGGGGAATAAGCAGTGCTGTAAATAACTCCACCAGTTCAACAAATTAGAAAAAAGCTAACCATAAGAAACTAGCTGCCACACAATTTAAAATTTGATTAAAATACTTAGGCATATTGAAATATTTTGATGGAAGACTCTGACTGCAATTGCTATAACCTACTTAATACAGGAATAAATACACTAACAAAAATCACTAGAATTAAAATTTTAATTTAAATTAAAGAAACATGCTAACCTAATATTCCAATGTTATTTGCAAATCCAACAAGCTTTTGTTAGTGAAGAACCACAGCGCTATTCTGATGCAGGTAAAAGGATCACAATCTTAAAAATTACTATCAGGACCACTGGCCAAAAAAATGGACATAAAATATTTATCAAACAGGAACTCAAACTGAGTAATACTCTATGGATGCGGACTTCTAGCTTCAGTGTATAAAAAATGATGTATCTGTACTTGAATTCACAGAAGCAAACATCAAAGCTTTACGTAAAGCTTATAAATGTTGGGGGTGGGGATTATAAAAATTTAATTTACTTTAAATGTGCAAATACACATAATCTATTGAATGATCACCTTGTGCCATTAATCGTGGTGATTTTCTTGGTGATGTGACTGATGTTTCTTCACAACGGCTCCTCAAATTCCTGTTAGGTAAAACAAGCTCATCATCATCGATGGTGTCATTCCCGCTCTCTTTAACTCCTTCTTCATCCATAATATCATCAAGACCAATAACTGGAAAAAAGAAGCAAACAAGAAAGAGCCTAAAACTTAAAATGATCGAAAATGTTGCAGCTGTACTGCCAAGCAAGACAGGGGAAGAGACAGGGAAAAATAAATAAATTTGCCATCTAAAAACAATCGGGAAAAAAATGAAGATATGCAAGACAAAATTTCCATGTGAGGCAGTTTCAGTGTAGAAGAAGCTATTACCCAAAGCTTAAAATTTCTGTAGCTTTATTCCTTACAGCTTTTTGGCGGACTCACATTTTTATTGGGTTTTTTTTTTTGCCACAGGAAGGTCCCCAGTCTTAAGAGGATCAGCTGTTCCTCACTGTCCCTTCCCACCTAAGAAAAAGTGAAGAAAGGTAAACAGCAGAAAGAGCTGATCCAGCAGCGCAAACAGTTTAAAAATCACAGTTTTCTCACAGGACACATCTTTAAAACCTTAAGTCCCACCCACATCACATATCTGCAACCACTTCTGGGAAGAGTATGGAGTGCAGCATGCACTAGTCTTCCAGGAGAGTAAGAATATTATCTTTGTTAAATGCCTAACCTCCACTACAAAGGATTCCAGAGGTTTCTCCTGCAAATAAATTTCCTAACAGACAGTCAGGCCACTGTACTAGCCATTCTCCTCACCTTCTCTAAGTTTAGTTCTGCAATGGTAGCCTCTCCTATCCCAAGATCCTATGTGTGATTAATGACTCCTGGTCCCTGTAGAATGAGAAATTTGCGAGATCAAGCCAAACACCCAAGTGACTTTACAAAACACATAGAAGGATCTGACAAATACAACACAGACTCCAAACAGCCTGTTTTTCAATATTTAGGAAACTACCTAGACACATTTTTAAGATAATCTACCTCACATGACTGAAATAAGATACCTAAAAATTTCTATCAATTGCTTACTTAAAACTGATTTAAATTAATAAATTTATCTAAGAAATCAAAACCAATAGAAATTGAAAATTAAAAATGTTAAAATCTTTAGACTGTCTCAAAAAAAAAAATCTGTCAATTCTTGCTCCTTTTCAAGTCTGATGTTACTGCAACTTAAAAAAAATAATGTTCTTGTGAAGACACTACAATAATGAGCATACTTTAAAGATAATGTTCAAGGCCAGGTTGGACAGAGCCTTGGGTGGCACGGTTTAGCGGGAGGTGTCCCTGCCCATGGCAGGGGGGGTGGAACTAGATGATCTTAAGGTCCTTTCCAACCCTAACTATTCTATGATTCTATGATTCTATAATGAAAATTGGAAGTTGCAAAACACTGCTAGTAATGACTAAACAAGTCTATCAAGCCCGTAATTCAATCCACAGGCACCTGTCATGAAGAATTAAAAAAAGCCAACCAAACCACCTGCTAATTTTAAAGGTCAAATATTATGATCTTAAACAGCCTCTTAAGGAAGCCTGACCTTGGTACCAGGTAATCGGCACTCTGAACCTCCAAAATTAGATGGTTGCCAGGAGCTGAAAGCTAGGAGTTTCTTCAACTGACAATTTATTTTTACTCATTTTATTTTAACTATAATTTTTAGTTACTACATTGTGCACATCAATTTACAGAAAAAGTGTGTTTCATTAAATTACTGGCAACTTTCACTTTCCAATCCACAGAGTCACCTTTATGTCTGTGTGTATGTATTTATGTAACAAACACCACACGCAAGCTGCAGAGGACTGATAAGGATGGTCTTACTCCACTCATCCAAATGTTCCTTAATCACTTATTTGCTATAAGCTGCCTCCTGGGGAAAAGGACACACTGGCAAAAAGATGACATTACAAGTGCCCTGTTAGACTTTATTTTCCCATAAATATCTAATACTTCCCACTGTCCAAGATGGAAAACTGAACAAGACGGACTCTCACCCTAATTCCGGCTGCTCATTCTATGTGTTCTCAAAGACGTCCTACCAACTGCTCTGCACTTCGGTATTAGCATTCTCATTAAGAATATTCCTTCAAAACGTGGAACTGATATTGGGGAAAAGACTGTGACAAAGGAGGATCCTTTCAGATCCTCTTCTGTTTCTTCATTGTAGAACTAAACTACCAAGCTATGGAAGACAACATTACAAATAAAAACTACTCTTTTTTTCAGACTTCTGAAACAGCTCTGGAGCAGATTTCACGGTTACCATTAAAGTCTCGGGCTTTACAATGTTCTTGCTCAAGTTACTGAATTTACACACCCTCCTTTATCAATAACAAAGGGGACACATTTAGTCTACTGTTGACAGACAGTTTGAAATATTAGAATTAAAGCATTTTCATACTTACAAGACTCTGTGCTGTAGCTTTAATTTTACAGAGGAATTTGAAGCACAGAATCTTGCAAATTTCAAACCACCTGAGCTATAACTCGGCTAGTACAGCCCCATGAGGCCCCAGGATGAGGAGCATTCGACACAAACCCTGCTGGGAAGAAAAAAAACGGACAGAGAACAGTAATAGATACAGAGGAGACTAGGAAATTAAATTATGAAAAACGAAGCAGAAGTAGAAAAACAGCATTGGGAAAAGTTAAACAAAAGCAAAACCAGACAGAACTAGAAAGATATAGATGAACTTAGTAATATTTGAGATTATTTCAGTAATACAGAAATTAAGACAGAAGGATAAAACATAAAAGAAAGGAAAAAATAAAGGAAAAAACATGTGAACAGAAAAAGTTGTACACCAGTGTACAACTGAACATGCTGCAAATAAGGAAATTATGAGTCACATTCAACATATTTGTACTGGAAAAGACACCAGTGGTCTTCAACTTAGTATTTTGAGTCTCTCCATTACTTGTATTTAAATTTCCAAACTACTGTGCTGTGCTGATGCTTATGTTACACAATAATAGAATAACATGCAGTAAAAATTCACTTGCAAGTTTAAAGTAAAATTTTCCATGCATTAAAACAAAAGGATGGTCATTTTTTAATTCTTCAGCAATGTAAAATTGAGAAAAACAACCCTTACTTGCCAGGAGTAAAGCAGGGACAGAGAAGAAAATACCCCTAAAAACATTATCAAAATCTTTGAACTTTTTAAAACTTTATTTTTATTAATGCAAGTCTTCCTTTGATTTTCTTCAGCCAAAATTAGAAATACTCAGGTTTTTGACATATTGGTCAAGGTAAATCTCAAGTATAGAAATAAATTTATTTTCTGTAGATGTTAGCTCCGATTTTCTTTCACTTAGCTAACCACATGGAACAGAACTTCACTGTCATTGCTGCTTTGCATTGCTGTAAATGCTATGTCCACCTAAATCACACTAACATCAGCACTGAGCAAATCCTAGACAGATTCCATATTTAAATTCTACAAGTGTCACAAATTATATGGAAATGGTTGAGCATTTTAAAATTTCTACTATGTTATATGCAGATGATAACATGAAAACCTTACATTATCCTTCAATGAAAAGAACAGTAAGTCTAAAGCAGTAACTAACACGTCTAGGTAAGCCTTAAGAAATAATAAACTCTAGTAAAGCAATGAAACATAGATAGATAGTAAATAAATATTACTAAGTCTCTAGACTGTAAATGAAGATGGCATACTTTATATTAAAATGCTTTTCTATTGACATTTGTGATGCATACATTCAATAGACAATTAAAAATGCTCTGCTAGAAAAAAATGTATTTGCAAGGTAAACGAGGTCACTGATATAATTTACATAAGGAAATACCAAATTCCAACTGCTTTACAAAAGTTTTCCTGTAAGCCTGTAACCTGCTTAACTAAGAATTTGCTGTGAGTACCCTGTACTGACTGCCCAGTGCAAGAAAAGAATCACAATAAGTACCATGTGAAATATTAAAGATTTACTCCCATTCTTCATTAATCTCTGAATTGTAAAGAGGGATTTACTCTTTTGAATAAAACATATGAAAATCAATTAGGATTAATAAATTTAATAAAGCAGAGGACTGAAATCCCATTTCAAAAAAAGATGGGAGTTAGATCACAGGGCTACTGGGTTATGGTTCTTAAGCCACAGGAGCCTGTTACTTTGGAAAAAAAGAGTAGTAAAGAACAAATTTCATCAACAAAGTAAAAACACAGCACCAAACCAAGCGCTTTAAACCAAATTAAGTTATTTTATAAAGAAGAGAGCCTTTATATGAGCTCTGTGATTCATAAATACATGAACTGCCTTTCAAATCCTATTACACATCCAACCTCTCTCCATCCATAAAATTGATCCAAAGGAATAAATAACTAAAGCCTTCAAATGGTAGCTTGTTACCTACAAACAGAAAAGAGTGAAAAATAAACATTCTCCAGGTTCTAAGTATAATACCAATATAGTAAATTTAAATTTTATACAGGAAAGTTACTACCTTGGTCACAAGAAACTGTACAACTGTTCACATGGACAGCTTGGAGGAAGAAAGGCATAAAGAGGTAAGAAAACTTGAGAGAAACAACGTTAGACTCAATTTTGGTCTGCAATCTGAAGGTTACACTCAAAATCATTTCATCTGCAGGAGGAAAAATACACACACATTTGGATTTAGTGAAAAAAAGCCTGACATGACTTACACACCCAAACAGGACACTATCTGAAGAAAAGAAATATTTGTAGTCAGAACAATTAGTTTGTCTCCAGGGATTCAGTAGGTGATCACGATTTTAGCAGAGGTAATGCTGCTTTCAACAGAAGTCATGAAAACACAGGCTAAAACTAGAAAGAACAGACTGCATCTGGGTGAAACAATTTCCCAGCAGCAATACAGACAGACAGGAAAAAAAAAGGACAATTAAAAGATGTCCACAAGAGTCTTAGTATACTCTTGTAGGGTCAGTTTTCCTCATCATTAATGAGAAACACCTAATCTAATAAACACTCAAATTAAATCGGTTTGATTTTTTATTATTAAACCCAGAAATGTCTCCAGAAGATATGCAATTCAAATTGTTATCTCTATTACATGCATAATCAAACTGCCCCAGTAAATGACATCCTGAAAAGCAATGGAACTTGTGATAGCTGAGAAATGCAAATTCAGTGTGTCAACTGCATGTGACCAGTCTGACCTGCTATGCTCACAAGCTTATAAAAGTAGTGGATAAGATTCCAGCAGGAAATAACAGAAGAAAACAGAAAACCTATCATTAGGGTACTATCCAAGGCTGAAAAAAGGTGTTGTTCTCAATAGTTAAATCACATCCTAAGCTTCAGAATTTTCCACTTCTAACCAGTGAATTGCTCAGGAAAAACAAACAAAAAAACCCACAACACAGCAGAATCACACTTCCACACCCACCCACCCATTAAATTGCCAAAGAGCCCTTCCTGTGTCAGTCGTTCAGTTCTTGGAAGAACAGCCGCCAGACCACTCTGATGACCAGAAACACACACACAGATCTAAAACATGGTATCAGACGCTTCTGCTTGTTTCAAGAACTTTGGCTGCACTTAGCTCTCAAAAGCCTCGTTTTGTCAAATTCTGTCCTTCAACTGGCAAAGACAGAGCATGTATCGGCTTCCCCTATCAACAGTAGGTCTTACTGCTAATACCTACTTCAGGACAGTAAATTGCTTCTTCCATTACTGCTAAGCTCCTAGGAGCTGCAGTGAATAATAAGCTCTGCAGACAGCTTGTACCCTGACTCACTGAAATAACAGAAAACTTCCTAACTATGCTATAAGAGCAGCAATCTGCTCAGTCTAACTCCACAAACCTGCAACTCAGCTACATCTTTACAGTTTATCAGTCACTCTTCACAAACACATCCTAGAAGGATTTCGGCATAACATCTGTTATTTTGACCCATAACCTTTCCAGCTTGTGAGAGGGTCAGAGTTCGTTCTACATCTGCTCAAAGCCATTACCAGGATCACCTCCAAAGAATCTTCTTCAAACAGGTAACTTCAATGAAAATTGAACAAGACAACCGCATTCCAGTACTCAGTGGCATTCACTGAGCCAGCTCACAGAGTCGACAAAGACCAACAATGTAACCTAACCGAGGGACCCATTTATATCCAGCAAAAACTGGATTCAGGCCAAGACATGAAAACAACACTACTTTACCGGTACTGATAGAGTTCTTCCTATCAACAGATAGGCAACAGACACCCATTCTATGCTCCTTATTATATGTCACACACCAGTACTTCTGATTATGAGACACTCAGTACAAGGAGGACGTGGACTAGAACGCTCTGGGACACCCTACTGGCGCCTCCCAATACTCAAAGAAATACTCTACAAAAGATAGGGACAGACTTTTTAGAGGGCCTACTGCAATAGGACAAAGGGTAGCGGTTTTAAAATAATAGAGGGTAGATTAAGCCTAGATATAAGGAAGAAATTTTTTACAATGAGGATGACACCTGGAACAGGTTGCCCAGAGAGGTGGTAGATGCCCCATCCCTAGAAACCTTCAAGGTCAGGTTGAACAGCGCTCTGAGCAACTTGATCTAGTTAAAGATATCCCTGCTCTGCTCCTTGAAGGGCAGTTGGACTAGATTATCTTTAAAGGTTCCTTCCAACGCAAGCTATTCTACTATTCTATGCAACCATCCCCCCAAGAGAAGCACTTCTAATCCAACTCAAAAAACTTGCATTTTCTGGATAGATGCCTCCACCAAGCAGTGACTGGAAATCAAACTTCAACTCAGAGAAAGCCATGGGTTTCTGTTATACAGACAAGTACTTGAGCTGTTTAGAAAATGTACTGGTAGCAATTGGTTATATGACATACAGTCATATAACTGGTAACTCACCATAAAGAGAGCTTGCTATGAACAAAAAAGCTAGTTCATGGTAAATGATGTGCAATATAAACCCGGAAGCTAAGCAAGACAGATGCAATGTTGATGAGTAATAACTCTGGATTAGGCCTGTAAATAACACCCAACAAAAATTAATGTCAAGGCAGCTGTAAGAAAAAATAGCAAACAAACTCATACTCAAACCCAAGTTATGAGCAAGAGAGAAAGTGTCCTGGGACAAAAAGACTTGACCTCCAAAGTGAAGCAGAGAAAATGTCACGATCATGAGTAATTTGGTATGTGAGTAAGCATGCCTGAAACAAGTCTTTCTCAAGGCTTCTGCCACTCATATATACCCACATTCACCTATGAAATTTCATATTTAAAACACGGTACAAGCTCCTTGGGTTGAAAGGCTATAGTGTCTTGGTTTGTGTACAGGCTTACAAATACTCTTAAACTCTGCTCAAACCAGGCTTTCAAATAAGTATTAGTGAGCCACACCTTCTGCTCCTCCATTTTATCAATGATACCTAATACCATTTTAGCCAAATCTCCTCAGTCCAACTACTTTTACCTTTATGTCTTCAGCTTCCTCACAGCAATCAAATAAGTTATAGCATGAAATCTTCACCACTTTAAAAACTAGACTGAACAGAGTACATTCCAGTTATTCAAGGAGCAGCAAGCATGATCAGTCTGTCTGCCCTTTGCTGGCCCTCTGAACTAATTTCCATAAGCATTTTGTTATTTTTCCAGTCCAATGGTCTAGGCATGGATCATGCAAAAATACTGTTTGAAGGTCTAAAATTGTGGTAAATAAACCTGTACCCCTGGAAGAAGTTAACTCCTTTCTTCTTGAATGGTATCAAGATCATAAAAAACACCATCATCTATCATTCCAGTATTTCCTAAGTCTTGCCGTCATTAACTTAAATAGGTAACAACAAATGTACCTCAACCTAGTAAAACTATACTGAAAATACATTTTTCTAAGTAAAATTATAGCCCTAGTGAAAGAGCCAATAACCAACCATTCTGTTACCATACTGCTTAATGCAATAAGGAGCAGGGAGATGATAAGGGGTAAGAACTGGAAGGATCAGAATAAAGCACACCATCATTCCATATGATACACCAATGGAGTTGTAGCTCTGAGGATGAAAGTAAGGCAAGTTTTGTGGGAAAGAGTTATGCCTTTTTATTTTTAGACAAATTGATGTTGGTGTAAAGATTAGCTTTCACACATACTGTCTGGGAAAATAAAACAAAAACACAACACGCTTTGTAAGCATAATTCTTACCAAGGGTACTATTATCTTGTATGATTGCATTCTTACCAGCAGACTACATAAGCTGTGTGAGATCACCAGTGGTCTCAGACAAATCAAATCAATCATGAGCTATATGAATACTCAAGGAAGAAAGACATGAAAAGAATCTTTGCTTCAAACTGATAATTATTATTCTCAGCTAAACAAAACCCCTATAAATATCTACTGTGGTCCTACCATCTCAGAATAGGGGCAGTTCTTATCAAGACCTAAAAAGAATAAGCAACAGCAAGAATATTCCATGTCCTTTTAAATGTGCACTACATTAATTCCAAATTGTATGGTTTTGTTTACTTACTGAAATATGGCTCTACTCTTGCTTTCAGATTTAAAAAAAAAAAAAAATCCCATGTTAAATTAATGAACTCCGCTAAATCTAATTAGTTTTTGATTCCCTTAAACTGCAGAAAGACTGAAATAATAGCCCTCATGTAAGAGAGTTAGCTTGCTTATATTAATAGATGTTAAAAATTAACTGTGATTATTTTACTATCAGTAGTATTAATTATTGCACTGCTGATCACTTTTAGGAGAAATATGTGCCAAGAAGCCCTCAAAAGTCTCCCTACAACTTTAAAAAAATCCATCTGCACCCAATGGTTAATTAAAAAAAACGTATAGGTTTACTAGAGGTTGCACAGGATGCAGTGTGAAACAAGGATCTCCATCACTATTTTATTGGAAGAAAATATAAAAAAAATAGAGGAAGAATTTGGTTGTGTACATTGTACACTCATGCACATTAAGACTGACACATTTTTATTTTGGGGGTTACAAAAATGTAGGAGGATACAGACTACAGAAAGAATAAACAAAAATATTAAGGATGGTCTCAAATATTATTCTACTAAAGTAGTAAAAACACCAAATGTCTTGTTCTGGCTTTGTAGTTTGCTTTTCAATTGCCTCAGACAGTATTACCTCTGATTTACAGGTTTGGTTTTGTTTGTTTGTTTTTTTATCTCTGTACTGTAACAGACTTAACTTAGTGAAGGGGAGAATTTAGTCTGCTAGTCGGGACAAAATACCTATTGCATCAGAAAATTATTGGGATTTTCAGAAACAGCTCAAAAAAGTTACTGGAAAAAAATAAATGTTGACATAATCAAAGTTATCTACAAATACCTTGAGTAATGCACCCAAGATTTTTTTTTTAAACTTTCAGTCAAATAGAAAAATATTAAGCAACAAGTGTGTTTTCGTTTCTTACAAGCTGGTTTAATTATTCTCACTGTTCATCAATATAAAGAATTTTAGGGACTGATCACTCTTTTTAAAAAAAAAAAAACAACAAAAAGAACAAACAACCACACAGACAAAAAAAACCCCCACCCTTCAAAAAGTATTCCACAACACCTAAAATTATTTTTATTTAAAACTTTTCTCTTAATTGTTTCCAAATCAGATGTTTCCAAAGAGTCAAAAAAAAAAAAAAAAAAAAAGAGAACTGTATTATCATCGAGGGTTTTGTTTGAAGCCAACCAAAGCAAAGCACCCAGAATCCATATGAGCCCAGTACTAGAATGCCTAGAACTAACTGAATAACCCTGAGGTCAGAGCAGCAATTTGTACAACTCTCATACTCCTACTGCTAATCCAGAATTACTACATTTTTTTCAGACAACTAGCAACTTCACTGATGAGGCACAGTATGTACTCTAAACAAATCATGACTTTAATTTGGAATAATTTACACGTACTCAAGACAAAGCCTAAACTACTCCTGATCCAGATTAGGAGCCTTCCTCTATGGTTACGCAACAAAGTTTAAAAGAACTACACGTAGTTTACATGCCAGGCATGTAAGCAGCGTAACAAAAAGAGCAGGAAGGAGACAGAAATCCCAAATTAATATTTCTACATCACAAAAACGTGTTTGTACTAGAGTATAACTGTAATTTAAATTGCAATCTTAAAAAATTGTAAGATTTACCTGTTGAACAAGGCATCTGGAAATTGGGATCATTGCTATCCAAAACAGGCAAACAGAACTGGGCACTTGCAGATCCTAGCATAGGATCCTTATCGCTGAGCATGTTCTTCAGCGAATCCTCTAAGACATTTTGACTTGTACTAAAATCCTCACAGACTTCATTCTCCAGGTTGGATCCTAGAAATAGGGCATCATCTAAGTGCTCAGTAGGAATTAAATGGTTAAATGTATCAACTATATCCATGAAGAGTCCTGTGTGTCTTTCAGCCCTATAGAAAGACAAGAAAAATACCATAAGAAAATAAGCTACAAATTATAAAACACCTAAGAAAACAGCAAATTGTTTTGGCTGTTGTGTTTTATAAAGAATGGTTGAGGTATTTTAGAATTCTAACAATCAAACAGAAGAATCTGCTTATGCCTCTAGGATGGTTGACTGCATAGCTAAAGATCAATTCTCTAACTGATTATTTAAAAAAAGAAATACCATGCTAAGTTTATATAAACTCTGCTATCAGTATCAGAGTGCTGCCACTTCTACAGAGTGAGTACAACAAGGGTAACTGAAACACTTCCTTTCTAAAATTTGTTTAAACCTTAACCAACCCAAAGAAGTGGGACACTAGAAGGAGGGGGAAATAAAGCTAACCTGGTTAACAGCACTGTGAGTGTACCTCACCTTTAAATGTGAAAAAGGCAAGGTCAGCTTCTACCAACATCAGTGGAGCTGAGAAGGCTCAGGAGCCTGACCATACTAGGCCCAAAACTGAGAAGAACTGTATTTCCATTCATAAAAGAACTATCAAGTACTTCATACCAAGAAACTATTTTTAAGCAGCAAGGCCATATTATTTTTCATTTATCATTAAATTCAATAAAGTTACAGAAATTTTAGATTAAAACCTGACCTTAAGTACACGAGAATTCTGAGCTGCCTTCAAAAGGGCCAGGAGCCTTTTAGAAGCTTCAATACTGAAGAAGTTTAGGTAAAACTTAAGGAATTGTATTCAAAGCTGGCACCTACATTCTACAAGAAGATATTTTCTAGATCACTTCTGTGAGATATAGCAGAAATGCAACTACAGAAGCAGAGATTCAACTAATAAGAATGTATAATGACAACAAAGTAGAAAAAAAAGTTATCAAAGTGCTTCTTCAGAACTTTAGCATAAGCACATCTTAAGAGTGGAGAGAGAGAATTGTAGCAAATATCATCACAGAGGCAAGGAAAATAGAGTAGAGCAGCAATGCCTTGCTTAATTTGGTATACAGGAAAGTCTGGGAGACCAGTTCTGGCACACACAAAGCTGTTCAAGCTTTGGGAACAGGAGAAGGACATACATTCTCTCCCTCTCCTTCCATGAGCATCCCTCTCCCACACACCAGACAGGATTTTTTTTTATTTTCTTTTTTTTAACTAACACACTAATTAAAGGAAAAGGAGAAGTAAGATTTAGAGTTTGTAGCGCTTGAATTACTTTCTAGATCCCTATTCCAGCAACCTGCCACTATATAAATCGAAGTACCTACTAATGCTTACCGTAACAGTAAATATGCTTCCTTATATACATTAATGGGACATCTCTGGTTTAGCAATCAATAGGGGAAATCCTAGCCATGCATACGTAAGAGCTCTGATACAATTTCAATCCTATTTACATGATTTATTTAATTTCACAAGTTAACAAAAACTACAGGTGAGCATTAAAAAAATGTTTCTTTTTGTTTTTTGTTTTCTTGGGTTTTTGTTTGTGGGCTTTGGTTTTTATTTTTTGCTTTGTTTGGAAGGTTTTGAGGTGTTTTTTTTTAAATATGTCAGTCTTTCTTCCTTCTCCCACAGGGCAGCTCAGAAGAATAACGGTCAGGTATAGCATTATGTCTCTGAAGAGCACAGTGCCTTTACAGTATCTACACACTAACCGTGACAAAACAGTCTAATACACAATGTCCTACTGATGCAGCAGCCAGCAAGAAGCAAAGTGAGGCCAAAGCAGTTTGTCATGGTTTAAGCCCAGCCGGTAACTCAGAACCA
Organism: Ara ararauna; assembly: GCA_028858755.1. Classification (NCBI taxonomy): domain Eukaryota; kingdom Metazoa; phylum Chordata; class Aves; order Psittaciformes; family Psittacidae; genus Ara; species Ara ararauna. The sequence goes on along the minus strand of CM054379.1, from coordinate 42,106,347 downwards.
CACAGCCACTTACTCACTCACTCCCCCCCCAGCATGTTCTTCCTCCCCCTGCTCCCAGAGGGATGGGGAAGAGAATCAAAAGAATGTAACTCCCACGGGTTGAGGTAAGAACAGTCCAGTAACTAAGGTAAAACACAAACCACTGCTGCTACCACCAATAATAATAATGATAAGGGAAATAACAAGGGAAGAGAATACAACCACTCACCACCCGCCAAAAGACACCCAGCCCGAGCAGTGATCTAGCCCTTCTGGGTAACTGCCCCCAGTTTATACACTGAGCATGACGTGCTGTGGTATGGAATACCTCTTTGGTCAGTTTGGGTCAGGTGTCCTGCCTCTGCTTCCTCCCGGCTTCCCCTCCTCCCTGGCAGAGCATGAGACTCAGAAAGTCCTTGGTCAGAGTAAACATTACCTAGCAACAACTAAAAACATCAGTGTTATCAGCCTTGCTCCCAGGCTGAAAGTCAAAACCACAGCACTGCACCAGCTACTACTAAGAAAGAGGAAAATGACTGCTACTCCTGAAGCCAGGACACAGGTGCATTTAATAAGCAAGTAACAGTCTCACAGCACCAAGCATGTCATAATTTAAAGCTCCCTCGCCAAAAAATGGACTATTCTTATCAAGCAATGCAGTGCTTCTACATGTACACCATGCCAACTAGCACTTATAGCCCACATTCCTTTTGCAGTTGTCAAAATAATTTCCTAATCTGGCAAACTAACTGCTGCTGAGAACGCGTGCTGCACTGTATAATCTGTATTTTTATGCCATGTAGTTACAACAATCTGATACTACAGAGGATAAACTACAAGAGCTGCAGTAGCTTAAAGTAAGCAAATTATTATGAATGCCCCAATACTGTACTTTCAAACATCTTCCTGTAAAGTTTCAGGGTTTTTTTTCACATTAGCACAGGACCACAAGTGTAACAGATGAAGGTGAACCCTGACACTAACAACAGAACACCTCTGAATTACTGCAAGAAACCTTCTGTACCCAAAATTAAAGAGTGGCATGGCCTTTGAACACATTTACAATAATGCACCTCCAGGTTTTCCTTCTGGAAAGAAGGGGAACATTTATATAATTGTTACTCAAACATTGCTGTTACCAAAGCAGCACTCACCTCTTCATTAAGAGCAGTGTTAAACAGCAAAGCTCAAGTAGGATGTTAGCTCTTGCTAAAGAAATTGCTGCTGACAGAAATTAACCTGATTTCAGCAATGTGATGAGAACATGATACCTGCAAGTTTTGCCAGACTACCATGCAGCCATTCAGAACACCAAAAGCACTGCAAAATAATTGTGAAACCAACTATACATACAATGGCCACAGTCACCTTCAATGACACCTAACTAGCCATTAGAGAAAATTCAAGAGGAATTTTCTACAATATGAATACATATCAAAACTTCAGTGCGTGAAATAAAATTTTTTCTTTACCTCATTCAAGAAACTACTGTTCAATTCTTCATGTAACTTTTACAGTATCAAGTTTAGAAAATTATTTCTAGCATTACTAGATGCACATGAAGTGTAGCATCTGTGGGACTACAATGAAGGACACACTTCTTGCTACACAGCTGATTGTAAGAAACAGTTGCTACAAGAAAAAAAAAATAAATATCTGCCCTTACACAATGCCTGAAGTGTATTCATTTTGAACAGTTTATTTTGCATTTGAAACACACTGAAAAAAGTAGCTAGAGGTAAAAGTAAAAACAGAGTTTAGTTTTTCATGGTCACTTAATTCCAAAGATAACTCTAGCCACCTGGAGGAGGAATTCATTGCTCCCCTGAAAAACGGCTGTGTCCTCCACTTGAACCTTAAAGGCCAGTGGTTTAGCATCACTCACAGCAAAAGTGCACATACCAAGCGTACCCCCACCATGCAATAATTCAAAAGTGCTTTCCCACTGGGTAGTTAATCAGAAGTAATAGAATATGGAAAGTCTCATGTATGGAGAACCACTGAGAAGAGGAGCATTCAAAAACAAGGCAAAGGAGCAAATCACAGAGGAGGAAGTCTGAGGCAGGTTCAGTCTGGACAGACATGAAACTTCTACCAGCTGGCTCCTAATATCAGGGCATGTACTGAGACGGCTACAGCACACAGCACAGCAAGACACGGCAGCGTGGAAGCAACAAGATATGACCATCAAGAAAAGCTACAGTTATAGAAAGCACTCTCCTTGATTCCTTAAATAAAGTATATTTCTCTTACATTTTTAAGACTGACATGCTTCAAACAGCCTCCCCACTGTAACAATAGGTACTCACAGAAGTAACCCACCAACTGGAATCTTTCATCACTGATTCCATCACTAAAAACAACCATGTTAAAGAGAAAAAGCATGTCAATTAAATATGACTTCCTGAATTCCACTCGCATTATGTTTACCATAAAATCTCTTTATGGTCTCAACATCATTTCCTTTTTCAGCCTGAGTTAGCTTAAAAAAAAAAAGAATCTCTTCAGCTGCTGAATTAGTTTAAGTCAGGGATGTCATATCACCTCAAATCCCAACAAATACTGGTATGAAATAAACATGCCGTAAGATCTGATATGGCAGATTTCTATCTTGTTCCCATTTACTACTTTTTTATTACATCCCTAGAAGTTCTAAATTACTTTCCAAAATTAAAAGATAAATAGCCAGAATGATCATTTGCAAAGGAAAGAAACTGAGATCTCAAAGAAGTATATCCTTTCTAATTAAAGTAGAAGGAAGACTAGTATTTGGACAAAAGATACTGTACATCTTTACAGTTTCTCATTATTTAGTTTGTGAAAGAGACAGAAAATTACTTCAATTCCTGTTACATTATTTTCTAATTGGAACATAGCAATTGGAATAGAGTTTAGTGGACATATCCAACTGCATCAACGGGTCTCTACCATCTTATCTAAAATCCACCTCAAGCAGAGGCAATCACAAATTTCACATACCACTAAAAATCCGAAGTGTTTATTAGCTGATGTACGCGCTGACCACACTGTCTTTCATGGCTTTAGATTTTCGTATTTATGTTGATATTTTATTATTTTCCTTCACATGTTTAATTCCATTTTAACCGTATTCCTACACCATTTATTTTACTAAGCAAACGGTAAGTTTTGTACTTTAAATAACATTCACTATAATTACTTTCTCTCCTCCCCTGTCTGGCCAGGGTGTGACTTTCAGGTGTTAGCTTTCATTTTAAACTTGACATTCATATATTAGCTTATATTTTAAACTTAGGAATATAAAATAGAAGTTCTTGTATGTTTACTGATTATAAATTTAAAAAGAAATCTGTCTTACGAAAGTCCTCAGAAGTTAGACTTCAGAAACATACAATATTTCTACAAAGAAACTTAACAAAAAATGCCTAAATTGGGAACAAGAGAGATCTGAAGGAACATAACCAAATAAAGGAAAAAAAAACCCTTACACTGCTTATTTAGACATACTCAAAATCCTAGCTGTTGAAGATCCTATCCACTTTATTGACCTACCTGAACCAGTGAGTTTGAAGCTGCTGAAGACAGAGTAGGAACATCACAATTACTTCCATTTCATGTATGTACCTTTCTTAATAGTGTCTGTTGATTCAAATTCAGTGAACCCACCTAATACTTTTAAAAGCTTTTGTAAATCTAGTTATTGACTGGACTGTGCTGGAAACATTGCAACACTCAAAATATAAGACTTGGTCTCTTAACCTGTAAACGCCTTCCTTTAGCTTACCATGGGCCAAATGACTGAGAGCAAGGACCAGTCATAACAGTTAACATACTCCATTAAAAAAAAATCCCTATTATATTTATTTCTTCAAGTAGTAGTAATAAATGCTGGTCAGAAAAGTACACAAAAAGAACAGAGCTACTTGGATAAATAGCACCCAGGATGTCAAAAGACATGGGAAAACCTGACTCCACCCTGTCACAAAAGAATCAAATAATAACTTTTCATCAAAAAAGGAAATTGCACCGTAATTAAAAATCATAAATTTATAATATAAATATAATATAATTTATAAATTATAAATTTTCAATTCCACTAGAAAATGAAATTAGGTTACACCATAGGCAGTTAATTAAAAAAAAAAAAAATCCTCACCTGAGTCTTCTGGCAAATACTGTACCTATAAAGAGCATTCAAGGTAATCAAGGTATAAAATGCCTATCTTTGTTCACTGGAGCTGTGATGTCAGACCATCCCATGTGCTTACTGATAACTTGACATAACAAACCACCTACCAATGCTGCTTCAAAGCGCTGATGCTGAGCACAGGCTAATTTTACTACCATCCTTCCCCTTCCTCATCTACACAACTTTAAAGTTTAAGGTCACAAGCACCTAACTGAAAATTAAGGCTAAGTTGTGTTTTAAGCACCAGAGCCTGCACTCATTCATATGACACTTATGGATACTACAGGATCAAAAGCCAAACCCAAGACCCAACTCCTCTACAGGAACAGATTTTGGCCAACTGAGCTCACAATCTAAATACATCACAGGATGAAAAAGGAAGCCAATACCAGACAGTGCATCAGTGGCAGAGCTGGCAAGAAAACTTCGACTTTACAATTCTCACACTAATGCACTTTCTACTCTGGCTCACACTGGCTCAAATCCCATCATCTAGGGCAATCTTCAGGAACTGAATTAGCTTACAAAACATTTTTGCTGGGACAAGCTATTTGATTTATGAGCATATGAACTGCAAAATAGCCACAAAAAAAAACACGTTTAGAACTGTTAAAGAAAATTTCAATGTCCTTTCTCAGAAAAAAAAATTACACACACACACAAAAAAAAACAAACCAAAAAAAACCAAAAACCACAAAAAACCCACCACTTGGATAGAACATGGTTTGCTGAGCTTTGGCCTTTGAGCATAATAAAATTTGATCTTCCTCATTTACCCATCTCCCATTAAACAGGACACTGTCAAAGACCTGCCTAACAGCAGTATATGCTTAACAGGTTTATCTTAAACACCAGTATTACTGTAAAGGAGGCCCAGGTACACTAACAAAAACTGTATGCCAGAAACTTCAACCTATGAGTGTGCATACACCATGTGTTGCCTTATGTAAATCCCCTATTTATTATTTACTATTTAATCTCGCATTTAAAAAATCAAAGATACAGCTTTTAGTAGCACCAAAATCAAAGCCCTGTCACAAATCAAAGAACAAGAAATGTAAATCTGAGCATTTAATTTGTTCTTAACCAGCTCTTCTACGTTATTTTTGTGTTCCACTCACCCTAGTCTTCATACCCCAACTGACATGAATCTTAGCACTCTGCTACTGAAATCTCAATAGTCTGACACATCAAGTAATAACCACATCCCAAAAATCTGTCTATAACCTGAAGCTTGCTGCTGCCCTCACTGACACAGGAGATCCCTTACTACTTGCTAACATGGCATTTGAAAGAAAGGCAGTCAGCTCAAGATATTTTCTTTATTAAACCTTCACTATCCAAAAGAATTACATTCCCCAGCCAGAACTACACCTCATTTCAGTGAAGAAGAAAAAGTAAATTTCAAAGGATTTAATTAGAATACAATGAAATGCAAAAAAAGTACAGAGAACCCTTTTCTTAACCAGGATCAAATTATTAGATCATAGAAAATCAACTTATTATCTCTGAACAGACTAACTTCTCCAAAAATATCTCAAAAAATTCCTCACCCTCACTCTACAGCTATAAGAGGCACACTGCTGCACTAGCAGCTGTGTTCTGTTACAAATGTCTTTATGTTGTAAAATCTTGCAAATTTATTCTGTACACTGTTTTCATTTGCTGTACCATACTGAATACTCTTGAATACCACGAATATTATATACCATTCTGTTAATCTCTCCATCACTGCATCTAACTCTAGAATTTTGTAAGATCACTATCAAGAGACATTTCCCTGAAAAGAAAAAGATGAGGACAGATTATTTTTCCATCAATACTGCTATGCACTTCCAACTCTTTTCCACCCTCAAGTTCCTCAAGTATTTTCAGCTTAAACACAGGATAAATTGGAAGCTGTGTAACAGGTTACATGGATTATTTGTCAATCACCCAAACAGAACAATTTCATTTGTAAAACCTTTTGAATTTGTCAGCATCTTTCTGATAATGAATAATTTGGAAACACACATTAGAGTGTTTATTTTTCAGAAATATTTAGAAGCTTAATGGCTTCTTCATTCCACAGGAATATACCAACCATCATGCAGTTACATTGACACCACTCAGGCAGATATCACAAGCTATCTTTATTTTTTGCTTTTTGCTGCTACATAACAATCACTCATATCTCCATTTAGTGGACACTGCCATTACTACCTCATAATATTGCCTTTCAAAAATATCCCCTTGCCATTACAACAAACAAACCAACACCTTTCTGGCATAGCGTGCCTGAATAATGCAACAAAACAATCAAAGTTCATTATTTCCTATGAATAATTTATCTCCCTTTAGTATTTTTAATACTTGGATATAATGATATTTAAGTGGACCAGGGAAAAATACTTTTTTTTTTTAATATAAACTTCCATTAAAATAACAGCTTAAAAGAACATCATACATAGTGGATGCTATACATCCACTCAGGTCCTTGCACAACATTAGTAGTATTTACTCCAGGAGGAAGTTTTTAGAAAGCTCAGCTTCCTAAAAAGGAGGTTGCAAAGTATAGCTGATAAGAATTGATACCGTTTTAGAGCTTTTCCTTTCTTAAAAACACCTTCCCACTGTGTTGAATTACTTCAGCTAACTATAACAAATTAGATCTAGAGAACACAGTTTGTAGTTAGGTGTTCTTTCAGCTACCTGAGGGTTTGCAAATGTAAAATGCACATAAAAACTGCATGACTGAGTAATGGGCAATGACAGCTGAAAAAAAATGTTGGTGTTCAGAACTGTGTATTTCTATGCATTATATTTAAAGCTAACTACAGAAATTAAAAGCAGAAGATACCTGATAAAGCAAATAAAGGAACTGAATAGCAATTTCATTGTGGGCTACACACTAAGTGTAAAGCCCATTCAAAGTTAAGTTATTCTAAGACATAAAATCCAGGTTTTCAAGATTTCCCTTACACTGTGTTCCAAACCTCAAAAGATTAATTTACTAAGCAAAACAAAGCATGAATTAATGGTGTTAAAGAGATGCTGTATGTTTACCATCCTTGCATTTAATCCTACAATATTTCCATGGGTTAGCGATGTTAGTTAGCATCCATTTTCATAACTGCAAATGTATAGAAATTACATAATGGATTAACAGCTACATAAAAGACAACACTACAGCTACAATTTGTATGGTACAGCTGTTGTCATCACATGCTCCTATATTCCTTTCCTCACTTTTATGCTTCATTCTACTGGCTATTTCTACTAACTCAACCTACACAGCACAGAGTGCTCTTCTAGATCCTCACTTCATAGCTATAACAGGTCACTGTTGTGCAGACCATATAGAAAGCAAACTCGCAATCATATGAGCAATGGCTCTTCTACAGCCTCACAGATACTAATTACTAGCATTCCAGTAGCAAGCAAGAAGTGTGGACACATTCCCTCCAAAACAGCATCTCATCCAAGAACAGGACCTGGAAATACTACCAGGCCACTGAATCCCCAAGATACTGCCGATGCACACATTTGCTCGTGCACTTTCTACAGTGGGTATTATACACAAGAGTTAAACACAGAAATTGTTGATGATGCTAAGTTTGAGAGACGGGAGGAGGAGCCCGGAACGGGTCAGGCCAATAGCAGGAAGCACAGCGGGGTCTAAATTAGCGTTTGTTCCTCAGCTTTTGTGGGGCAAGAAAGCATCAGCGGCTCATGAGATGGGAATGGATAAGCACTGCTAAGAAGGGGCAAGACCTACCAAACACAGGGCACGAGAGGCGATGCGGGAAAGCCAGCCACAGCACGGCCGCGGGCAAGGGGCCTTCGGCAGGGCGCTGCACGGAAGCAGGGGCGGGTGGGGAACGGAAAGACCGCCGCAAGCAGCGAGGCCGGGGCCAGAGAGCCATGCCAGGGAGAGCAAGGCGAGGAACCTGGGCCACGGCCGCCCTGGGGCCGCGGAGCCCAGCCTCCGCAAGGTCAGCACCAGCACGCGAGGCCGTACCCGGGCGGAACGGCGCGGGGCGGCCGCGGCTCGCCCAGAAAGCATCCCCGGGCCGGCTACCAGACCGCTAGCCGCCTCTCCACAACAGGCACCGTCCGCATCGCCTCCGCGTATAGCTCATGCCTCTGGCGGCGCGGCAGAAGCAGGCCACGTCCACCCGGGCCGCCGCGCCGGGCCGCGCCGCCAGGCCAGGCTAGGCCAGGCCAAAACAGGCTGCGGCCCTGCCCGGCCCGGCGGCCCGCCGCGCTCCGGCAAAGGCAGGGCGAAGCCGCGCAACCCGGCTGTCCCCGCCGCTTCCATTCTTCCCCCTTTACTTGCCGCAGCCCGCAGCGCGGCCCAGCAGCTGTAACTCACCCTGCTCCGCTGCCCAGCCCTAACCCGGAGCCGCGGAGTGAAGGATGCAGCAGCCGCGCCGCAGGGAGAAAGGGCGGCGCACGCAGCCCCACGGCCTGTGGGAGTGGGTGCGCGCGGACTGCCCCAGCGCTGGTGGTCCCGCCTGGCCCGGCCCGGCCTGGCCTGGCTCAGCAAGCGACGCCAGCCGCGTGCCCGCTGTCCCTTAGGCGCGCCCCCGCGGCGTCAAGCGAGCCGCGTCGGGCCCGGCCACTCACGTGACGGCCTGTTTATAGGGGGGGGCGGGCACGCGGCTGCGGTGCGCAGGCGCCGGGCTGGGCCGGGCTAGGCTGGCAGGGAGTGGTGGTGATGCGGGGTTTAGGTGCGTCCGGAGGGTCGTTCCTGCGGTGGGACTCGGTGTTTCTGGACGCAGCCGCCGGAGCCGGCCTGCATGGCGCACCCGGCGCGTCCCGGGCACTTTCGCGAAGGCGGGGCCCTCGCGGCCGCAGCACCGAGCAACGCTCCTGGCACCCATTCCCTCGGCCTGCGGGTCGTTGAGGGCTGGCCGCAGGATATCTCCTTAAGGCCAAAGCAGAGGAGACAGGCGGGCGTAGGGCGCTGCCCTAAGAGGGGTATGGCCGGCCCGGCACCCCGCTCATGGGCGCGACTGTAACTGAGGCCTTTGCGAAGGGCAGATGCTCCTCGGAGCAGTCAGTGTTACGCAACCTGCCTGGTGTCGGTTCTTCCGGTGTGCCGGAGGCCTCGGACAGGCTCCTTCAGCCGCCGGCATGCCACGTTTATCGGTTGCTACAGGTTGAACAGGAGCGGTTTCCAGAGCCTGTCAGTCCCGAAGGGGGGGGGGGGGGGCGGCGCGTCTCTTGCTGGTTCTCGGCGCGCACGTTTCCTCCTTGGCTTTCCCTTCTGCTGGCCGTTTCTCCATAAGCACTGTAAATACGTGTAGCACACACCCGACACAAATCCCCACCGACCAGGCTGTTGTGGTGCGAGTTCGTCCAAGGCAGATGAATTCAAACTAAGGCATGTGTGCTTAGTACGATTCCTTCTCTAACAGCCCTCATCAGAACATGAAGTAGCTTGGTCTGTACATAATGTTATCAGAGAAAAGGACTCTCTAGTTTGCATTATATCGTTAGTTAAATGCAATGTCTGTATGCTTCTTTCAGCCTCGTGACTACTATGAAGTGCAGTACTGGGGGTTTATTGCATATACCAAGTTGCCAATTGAATACACCCCCAAAAGAGAAACAAAGTTTTAACATTAATTCTAAAAATCAATTTAGAATTACCTTCTGAATGAGTGTATTAGTACTACCTTTATGTATTCCTCATATTCTGTAATGAAATACAAGCATCTTAGGAAGGCAGGACAAAAAGAGTAACAAAACCATGAAGTTAAAATGGATCAGGTTTGTTTTTTTTTTTTTTTTCTTCTTTCAATTCGGCTTTGAGTCTTTGAGATGCATGTTCTCTAGGGACTTCTGTGGTGCCGTACAGGCTGAAATACATTAAATATTTCTCTTCCTATCATCACAGTGAGAAAGGAGGCTTTAAACTAAAGGCATGGTAACAGTGGCATTTTCAGGCGCTACACAGGGTAGTTGCAATAAGGTAGTAACACCTTTGAAGCAGGGCACAGTTTTTAATCTACTTGGTTTTTTCTTCGTCTGTCCTTATATCACCTTTATGCAAATCACCACAACTTTTTTTTTTAATTCCAGTTTTCTTCCTGTGCATTCCCAATTTCAGAAATTCTCCCCCCTTTCCCAGGCAAGCATCTTTAAAAAAAATACGACTTCTTATGATGCACAGAACTGAGCTACTGAGCTGGTCGCGTAAGTTATTCAGAGGGTTTTTAAGCACAATCTTTCAACAAGGTGTGCTGACACACTTGAGATTATACTAAGAAGTAAAATTACTGTCTGAAGTGAAATCCAGTTACATACTGAATGTCAGCGATTTTCCAGCATTCAACCATTTTGATCTCATTGCTTTTGACACAAGCAGAAGGCAAAGCACTGTTAGTAATCTGATCATTGTTCATTACCCTATTCAGTTCTTTACAATTTCAAAAGTCACATAACTCCACTGACCCATCTCAGTTTAATAGAGCTGGTGTAATTTTACCATGACCCATGCTGTGACAGTCCCTTTATAGTCACGTTTGTTAGATAAATAATTACCTTGCCCACCTGTAGCACCTTCATTGTGGTTTAATTTAACAAGAAGGAAAAAAAAAAATAAAGAAAAAACCCATCTCAATGGACAATTTAATAGGTATTACAGAGATCTTTGTATACAATGGCTGATCAGCTTTACCCAATTACAACTGCACCATCTGCTATCTTTCCTAGCAATGTTTTTTATCATGTTGTCCCTTTACACATGAGCTACTTGGTAATAATCCAGATCTTGCAAGTTGTTTCCATTGGAAAGCAACCTATTTATTCTCAGGAAACAGTCTACTAGTGCCCAGAACATAAGAGAAAGCAGCAGAAGGCAGTTTATTTGCTTGTAGTTCCAAGTCTCTTTTCAGCCACAACTCTTTCCAAGAGGTTCCTGAATTGCATTCTTAACAGCCTTCCGCTGCCGTACTGGACTTAAACATGCCTTACTTTTGAGTGTTAATTACTAGTTCTCCAGATGTCAAAATGTAGAAGGGAGTTGTATTGCTCCATACACTTAACTGGATAAAGGAGTTGTTTGATATGATAGCAAACTGGCAGGTTTTCTCCTATGCTGCAGGGCAATATTTGCTCGTGTCTGAAGCTCAAAAGCTGAGATATGTTATAGCAGTAGGCCAATAACTATGCAAGCAAAGTCTCACAGGAGAATCTTTTTTTTTTTTTTTTTGGCTGGGTATGTCTATCTGAATTTTCTCAAGATACTTGATTTAAATGATTTTAAAACACAAGTGGTTTATTTAGTTTGTAAGTTATGTAACTTCTTAGAATGTCACACAAAGCGGAATTACACCTCTAAAAGAAATATACTAAAACAGCAGTTGCATTTATCTCTTGAATGTGTAACACTGAACAAGCTTTTTTTTTCCTTCTGTTTCATGAAAATTCATAAATGTTATATTTGCACTTCTTAATAATTAGAAAACTGCCTTTCATACCACATTTACCATGGTTTTCCCCAGGATGAACAGCAGACTACCTGCGCACAATACCCGGGATTTGCCAATATCAGTAGTTCAGGAAGCTCCATTGATAGGTCATTCATACCCTATTTGGTGTAAATTACTGTGAACTAGTATCCTTAGCAAAATTTAAAACTTAGTTCTTCAGATCTTTTCTATTTCTTATTGTAATAAGAATTATTTGACTTCTTCAAAAGCAGAACAATAATAGTCAATAATCTAAAATTTTCTAGTCCCATTTTTTATTAACAATGACTGCTTTTGACACCATTTTTCCTTAAATCGCCCACCTTTCCTTAGAATCATAGAATAGTTAGGGTTGGAAAGGACCTTAAGATCATCTTGTTGCAACCCCCCTGCCAGGGGCAGGGACACCTCCCACTAAACCATGCCACCCAAGGCTATGTCCAATCCAGCCTTGAACACCGCCAGCGATGGAGCATTCACAACTTCCCTGGGTAACCCATTCCAGTGCCTCACCACCCTTACAGTAAAGGATTTCTTCCTCATATCCCATCTAAACTTCCCCTGCTTAAGTTTGAACCCGTTACCCCTTGTCCTATCACTACAGTTCCTCATGAAGAGTCCCTCTCCAGCATCCCTATAGGCTCCCTTCAGATACTGGAAGGATGCTGTGAGGTCTCCACGTAGCCTTCTCTTCTCCAGGCTGAACAGCCCCAACTTTCTCATCCTATCGTCATACAGGAGGTGCTCCAGTCCCCTGATCATCCTCATGGCCCTCCTCTGGACTTGTTCCAACAGTTCCATGTCCTTTGGATGTTGAGGACACCAGAATCGCACACAAAACTCCAAGTGAGGTCTCATAAGAGCAGAGCAGAGGGACAGGATCACCTCCCTCGACCTGCTGGTCACGCTCCTTTTGATGCAGCCCAGGATACGGTTGGCTTTCTGGGCTGCAAACGCACACTGCTGGCTTGTGTTCATTTTCTCATCAACCAACGCCCCCAAGTCCTTCTCTGCAGGGCTGCTCTCAATCTCTTCTCTGCCCAACCTGTAGCTGTGCCTGGGATTGCTCCGACCCAGGGGGAGGACCTTGCATTTGGCATGGTTAAACTTCATCAGGTTGGCATCAGCCCACCTCACAAGTGTGTCAAGGTCCCTCTGGATGGCATTCCTTCCCTCCAGTGTATCAACCGAACCACACAGCTTGATGTCATCGGCAAACTTGCTGAGGGTGCACTCAATCCCACTGTCCATGTCACTGACAAAGATATTGAACAAGACCGATCCCAACACTGATCCCTGAGGGACACCACTCATTACTGGTCTCCAGCTGGATATTGAGCCATTGACCACAACTCTTTGCGTGCGGCCATCCAGCCAGTTCTTTATCCACCAAGTGGTCCACCTATCAAATTGATGTCTCTCCAACTTAGAGACAAGGATGTCGTGTGAGACAGTGTCAAACGCTTTGCACAAGTCCAGGAAGATGACATCAACTGCTCTACCCCTGTCCATCACTTCTGTAGCCCCATCATAGAAGGCCACCAGATTGGTCAGACAGGATTTCCCCTTAGTGAAGCCATGCTGGCTGTCACTAACCACCTTGTTGTTTTTCATGTGCCTCAGCATGCCTTCCAGGAGAATCCGCTCCAAGATTTTGCCAGGCACAGAGGTGAGACTGACTGGTCTGTAGTTCCCCGGCTCATCCATTTTCCCCTTCTTGAAAATGGGGGTTATATTTCCCTTTTTCCAGTCGTTGGGAACTTCACCTGACTGCCATGATTTTTCAAATATGATGGACAGTGGCTTAGCAACATCATTTGCCAGCTCCTTCAGGACCCGCGGACGGATTTCATCAGGTCCCATGGACTTGCATACGTTCAGGTTCTTAAGATGGTCTCGAACCAGATCCTCTCCTACAGTGGGCTTTAGCTAGTACAGAAGGAGTAACATGTTCCACTTTACCCACTTTCCACCAAGTTTAAGATAAGATAATTCTTTTGCCCCACATAAAAACTCATTAGCAATTTCAAACACTAGTTGCATGTCATACTCTAGAAAGTAGCAGAAAACCATTCAGTTCCACAGGTGAAAGGGACTGTAGCTTTTAAAATCAACAATACTCCTTGGCGAGGTTCTGAAGACAAAGAATGTTTAGCCATTGATTGTATGACTAAGGGTAGATTTTAGTAGAGAGATGAAACATACAGAAGCTACAAGCTATTTATTAAGAATTATCTAATGTAATACACAGATTTGAGACTGGGAAAAAAAAAAAAAAAGCCATTTTATCCCAGAAGGATAAAATGTATATAATTGAAATTGTTTGCAGAGATTTGTGTACACCAGGGGGGAAAAAAAAAAATCCTTGAATGAGGTTTTGGAGTGCTAGAGGAAAACAAACTACAATAGCTAGCACAAAACAGGCCTTTGAGACTTGTCTCCCAAACTAGTTTGGGCAGTTGCCTACGGAACTTGCCTATGGAACTGCTGCTAAAATTACTAGTCCTCTCAATATCTCTCAATCTCACTAGAGTGAGATTTCACTCCAGTGCTGTTTACCTTATTTCTTACGTTCTGTGGAGGCAATAAAATAGTAGTCAAGGACAGTAACAAATAATTTTATATTGCATAAATGCTTATTTGGTATTTATCATGGCTTATTTTCTGTATATTTGTAACAAGAGTGATCTGAGAGAGCATCAGTTATTATTTTAAGAAATTTTTATTGCATAAGTAATTTTCTATATCTATTCCTATAGCTTTACTGATATGCATTGTATTGTGCATGTGATATATCATGCATTAAAAACCTGTACCAGTTTCTTGTAAAGCTGATTTCTGATGTGTGAGATTTCCTCTCTCATTGTCCAGTAAGGTTGAGCATTGCATTTCCAATGAGACATGTTCTCCATTCATCTCTACACTCTATGCATGTTCAATAACCAGTTGTTTTAAGTGCTTTTCCTGCCAACAACTGTAATATAGCATCAAGTAGCAGGGGAGCGGGCGTGGTACAGCTTGAATTTGATATTGCTAAAATTCCTCCAGGACGTTGGAGAAGAAATCTTATTAAGCACACATGCTTTAGTTTGAATTCATCTGTCTTAGACAAACATAACTAGAGCTATGCATAGCATTCTGATATTCCTCAGTCAGCACAATTCTTGATCATATTGTAGGTTTTATGAAAATACAGTTAAATAATAATTTCTATATTGATATATTATTATATATTATGTCAGTATATTCCTAGCCTTCATGTCCTTCCAACACAGACAGGCCACTGCTCCCTGTGCTCCTCAGGGAGAGTGGTTGGGTATACAGGGAGACAACTCAGTTGCATGGTTCAGTCCCAGCCTTAGCTACAATAGACACAGAAACTGTTCCTGGGTGCTTGCCTCTGATTTTGTCACAGTACATGAAAAAAAAAAGAAAAAAAAAAAAAAAAAAAGGATAGGGTAAGGAACACAATAGACTATTCCAGTTGGAAGGGACCTACCATGGTTATCTAGTCCAGCTGCCTGCCCAATTCAGGGCTGATGAAAGGTTAAAGCATATTAATATGGGAATTCTTCAAATGCCTCTAAAACCCTGACAGGATTGGGGCATTGATCACCTCTCTAGAGCTTGTTCCAGTGTTTGACCACCCTCTCAGTAAATGAATGTTTCCTAATGTCCAGTCTAAACCTCCCCTGGCACAGCCTTGAACCATTCAAAGATCACCACCTTTTGCCTCTGAACTTGAAATGTGAAGAGTCAGTTCTTTCCAAATTTAGACATTGGCATTTTCCAGCCCCTCCAACTAGAAAACAAGAAACTCTTTGGAATTGCCTCTGTGTGAATTATTCTCATTCTACATTCTTATTTCCATAAACTTTGTAGCCTTTGTCTTACTCAACACTGAGGCACAATAGAGAAAGATCAGGTTTAGGAGCAATTAAGGTAACTCAACCAGATGGGATGCATGCAAGAATAATGTTGGAGCTGGCTGAAGTTGTGAGACTTCTCTAATCTTTGAAAAGTTATGCTGTTTGGGGAACTTTCTGATGACTGGAGGAAGGAGACTCTCATGCACATCTTCAAGAAAGGCAAGAAAGATGATCCAGGGAAACACAGACCCATCAGCCTCACTTCGTTTCCCAAGAAGCACATGAAAAAGAAGGGGTTGTGTGCATGCCAACTTGGATTTACCAAAGTCAAGAATTGTCTGACCAATCTGATAACATTTGATGAGATGATTACTTCAGTGGATGGAGAGCATTGTCATTTATATTGTTAACTCCTGCATCTGGAATGTAACAGCCCATGCACCAGTACTGGCTGGCGGTCAATTGACAAGAAAGCTTTGCAGAAAGGACCTGGTTACTGTAGAACACCTTGTATATTGAGCTTAAAGACATTGTTGTAGTTGCAGTATAAGGGAACTCCTTCCCCCCTTTACAGATCTGCTATGCCCTCATTGCCTTTATGTGCTTTATTAGGAAGAATTGAAAGTTGTTGTTGAGTTGAACTGAAATGTGAAAGGCAAGTTCAGGGTTTGCATGCCCTACCTTGTGACACACAGATTTACTAGGGAATTGAAGAAAGCAAACACTAAGGAGTGTGTAGCCTCCTGTTAGGAGCCAATGAAATATGTGTCAGTGCTGAAGCGGCACTGTCCCGTTCAGATCAGTATCATAACAATGGTCCTATGGTTTGGGAAGAAGAGTTTATTGCCTTCAATTATTTCTTCTCCAAAACCCAAATGTAATTCAAGTTCTTCAGAACAAGTATCTATAAAATTTGCTGAAGACATATTGTCACGTACAAGTTTATGTGAAGAATAAGAATCTATTCATGCCAGTAGAAACTTCTACCAATAAAGTAGAATTAAAACTCCAGCCCACTAGAAAATACCCTTTCCATATACTTCCGTAGGTTTTGTTACAGTGACACAGGTTACCTGTCTTCTGTTATTTGAGTATTTCTGTACTGGGCATTCCCATGTATCTAAACACTCTGCTATTTGGTTTTCTTCAGCTGCGCTTCGGAAGAGTTATCATTTGAATCAGCAATTGAAGCAGGCAACTTGATCTTCTGGCACTATCCTTATCGTTTCTTGTCAGACCACCACTTAACCACTATTAACTTACAAAGATGTTTTCCACCGATAAGTAACTTGCGTTGTTATTGAGATAATTAATTATCAATGCATTGAGGACAGAACGCATTAGAACAATATCTGTCAAAATTAGCAGGATTCATGCAGGCGAGTATCAAGAGGAAAAATAATGCCTAATAGGGCTTGCTCTAGTTATTTGTAGCAATAAAATGGCTATATTTGTAGCAATAAAATTGCTACATTTGAAGCAATAAATCAATTTGTAAATTGATCTATTTAAAAATTTGTAGCAGTAAATCAATCAAAATCAAATCAGATTATAATCATCGATATTTATTACACATTAAGAGCAGTTAATCTCTCAAGTACATTGAGAGAAATACACAATATTTTACCTGATACTTTGTACTATTGCACTTAAACAAGTGAGGCAAGATTGATTTAATCTGCTTGTAGATCCCAACATAACAAACTGAATTTGCTGTCCCATGCTCTCTTTACAGATTATGCTCTTACTTTGGAGAGCTCTTCTTCTAACCTATTTTAGATATCTCTCAGCACATGATTAATTGCCTGAGAAGTGCAAAAACCCTTTCACTAAGTGTAAGGGAAGCCTCTACTCGTGCGTAGGTCTCTATTTGTTAGATGAGTCCAAACTACTAAAAGCCCCACCAACTTTCAGCCTGATTTTAAAATGTGAATTTAACTAGAAGTATAACTATTCTTTTTATTACAGTGGGATTATACAAACATGTACAAAAAACATAACATTGTTCCAAGTAGATTAACTATGATCTCCAGTTTGACAACTTCCCCCACACTTCCTGAAAATACTTCATGATACAGCAAAGTTCCAACAAACCCAAAATATTGAATACTATCTCTGTTACTATTTAACTTAATGTTACACATACTTAAAATAAAAATGAAAAAACTGTTAATAGTACACACTCAAGCACTCAAAAGCTTAAAAGTGATACAGGTAATGTCATCTATGAAACCTTAGTCTGACCTTCTCAAATACTGAAATCTAATTACAGAGCTTCCCCCCCCCCATCTCACTTCTAAGGATGAACAACGGTCACATGAATGAGCACTGCTTTACTCCCACTCCTATGGCCAAACAAGATCTTAAGTCTAATCTAGGTTTTACACTCATTACAGAACTTCACATTTTCCTGTTTCTGCTGCAATTATACAGATGGGTCTGATTAGTTCAGAAATTACTGCTTATCTCCAAAACTGCGGCATCCCTGCCCATGGCAGAGGGGTTGGAACTAGATAGTCCTTTCAAACTTAAGGTCCTTTCCAACCCTAACTGTTCTATGATTCTGTGACTGGAATGAATGAATTTTTATGCTCAGAAAACTGAAGACGAGGGAGATTAACAACTAGAAGCATTAATTAGTTCTGAGTACACAGTCTAAAATGCTTCAGGACTGTTTGGAAATATGCAATACTACATAGTTTCATATATAAGTATAGTATTTACTGACTTCAGTTGAAACTGACAGCTCAGCACTTGAGAATCAGAGTCAAAAAAATCACATTTAACTTTATACCTGATTTTCAATATCTAGTAACAGAATATCTTGTTTTACTATCTTTCCTCAGCATTAGAGACTATATTACAGAACAGTATGGGGAACCTGTTTTCTGCTGCAGTATTTGTAAGACCATGCTCTCAAGGTCCCTCTGGATGGCATTCCTTCCCTCCAGCATATCAACCAAACCGCACAGCTTGGTGTCTGTCATCAGCAAACTTGCTGAGGGTGCACTCAATCCCACTGTCCATGTCACCAACAAAGATATTGAACAAGACCGGTCCCAACACCGACCCCTGAGGGACACCACTTGTTACTGGTCTCCAGCTGGATATTGAGCCATTGACCACAACTCTTTGTGTGCGGCCATCCAGCCAGTTCTTTATCCACCGAGTGGTCCACCTATCAAATTGATGTCTCTCCAACTTAGAGACAAGGATGTCATGTGAGACAGTGTCAAACGCTTTGCACAAGTCCAGGAAGATGACATCAACTGCTCTACCCCTGTCCATCACTTCTGTAGCCCCACCATAGAAGGCCACCAGATTGGTCAGGCAGGATTTCCCCTTAGTGAAGCCATGCTGGCTGTCACCAACCACCTTGTTGTTTTTCATGTGCCTCAGCATGCCTTCCAGGAGAATCTGATCCAAGATTTTGCCAGGCACAGAGGTGAGACTGACTGGTCTGTAGTTCTCCGGCTCATCCATTTTCCCCTTCTTGAAAATGGGGGTTATATTTCCCTTTTTCCAGTCGTTGGGAACTTCACCTGACTGCCATGATTTTTCAAATATGCCATCCAGAGGGACCTTGACATGCTTGTGAGGTGGGCCGATGCCAACCTGATGAAGTTTAACCATGCCAAGTGCAAGGTCCTACACCTGGGTCGGAGCAATCCCAGGCACAGCTACAGGCTGGGCAGGGAAGAGATTCAGAGCAGTCCTGCAGAGAAGGACTTGGGGGTGTTGGTTGATGAAAAAATGAACATGAGCTGGCAGTGTGTGCTTGCAGCCCAGAAAGCCAACTATATCCTGGGCTGCCTCAAAAGGAGTGTGACCAGCAGGTCAAGGGAGGCGATCCTGCCCCTCTATTCCGCTCTCGTGAGACCTCACTTGGAGTATTGTGTGCAGTTCTGGTGTCCTCAACATAAAAAGGACATGGAACTGTTGGAACAAGTCCAGAGGAGGGCCACGAGGATGATCAGGGGACTGGAGCACCTCCCGTATGAAGATAGGATGAGAAAGTTGGGGCTGCTCAGCCTGGAGAAGAGGCGGCTGTGTGGAGACCTCATAGCAGCTTTCCAGTATCTGAAGGGGGCCTGCAGGGATGCTGGGGAGGGACTCTTCCTGAGGGACTGTAGTGATAGGACAAGGGGTAACAGGTTCAAGCTGAGACAGGGGAAGTTTAAATGGGATATGAGGAAGAAATTCTTTCCTGTAAGGGTGGTGAGGCACTGGAATGGGCTGCCCAGGGAAGTTGTGAATGCTCCATCGCTGGCGGTGTTCAAGGCTGGACTGGACATAGCCTTGGGTAGCATGGTTTAGTGGGAGGTGTCTCTGCCCCTGGCAGGGGGGTTGGAACTAGATGATCTTAAGATCCTTTCTAACCCTAACTATTCCATGATTCTCTCTGCCCTGTTTCCCATAAGTACTTACCTTCCACTACATGCTAAGGAATCCTATAATACTACCACCATTTACAAACCCATACCCACCCAAGCCATTAGATGTGCAGTATAAAACATAGTCTAGTAGAGGACAAGAATGTACTACAATGTAATAAGTATTGCCACAACATAACTCTTGAAAAAAGGACAAAATAGTTATATAGCCATTCTAAGCATCTAAAATTACACATAACATCAGAACCTGTCTTCTATGCCAGGCTTTACCCTGAAGATACAGTAATTCCATTTAAAATTTTCTTCTATTTGTGAATTTATATAAATTACATAATTTTTTTATTTATGTATTTCCATCTGCTATTTTATCTTCATGTTTTGAGTGGTCAGCATTTTAGTCCCTAAAACCTACCAGTTAGACAAAAGAGGAAGAGGTATTTTCTTTTCGAGATTCATGTCGAAAAGTTCATGTTCAGAAGGTGACTTCATCTTTGCTTTAAACAGACACATTGTGCAGAAGTATTTCCTCTTTATAAATCTCAGTCTACTGAAATCAAGACAAGCACACTCTCAGGTTTGAAGACTTCAAAGGACCAGTTCACATCACTATCACGTTAGAGTTCTTAACCTAAATACAGCCCTCCTTCCAGTATAAGTCCTGTGGAGGGCACAACAAAATCTGATGCATGTACAGAAATTGCACTGATATATTTAAACAGAAAAGAAAAAAAAAAAATCAAGCATTTTACTGGTAGTTGTTTTACAGATTCCTTCTACTTGCATGAGTGACCAAGTGAATATTTTTAACTCAACTTGGATATCAATCTGTTTTAAACCAGTATTTACATCAGCCTACTGTACTTCCGAGTTACAGAATTTTTGTAGGTTATGTCTTCGCTGAAGTCTAGTCCATTTGGCAATAGAAACACTGATGACTTGAACATCATTCCAAAAGAAAAGGCCTTATTTTCTCAGCCAAAAGCTGTATTCCTTTATGAAAATATCCTTTAAAGCAAGTTTGACTTCCAAAGGAAAGCTAAACTATTCAAGAGTTTTACTACTTTATGGACTAAGCTAAGTTATATTCCATTTCAGGCATTTTAAATCATACAGAATTTCAAAGTACTCTTTATAATGAGACCGTACCTTTCATCAAATCTCATTGAGGCTGATGTTGCACATAGCATCCTACCTCACTGCTTAGAAAGGCAACATATATTTAACCATAGGTTAATTTTAAGCAGACATTGGCCTGAGCTTATGATCACCACCTCAGCTGGTTACTAAGAACATCTTCCAGTTCTCATCAGGAAGTTTGGTCACTACTGTAAACTCAAACACAGCTCTTAGCTCATGTAATTCTTAGGCTATCTCCTGTTTGGATATAGCTTCAGTCTTGACAATGAAGCATTGTATCATACTATTTTGTAATTACCTTCTAAGGCTACTGATAAAAGTGTTCTCCAAGCTTTACAGATGTGTGTATGCTTCTGCATTTACTGCATAGACAGTTTCAAGAACAGAAAGCAACTGTTTTAAGTACTGGGGAATTTACGAATAAGCTACATAAAGAAATGCTGTACTTTCTACGATTAATTTTTGTCCACATTTATTTATGAGTAAAACAAACAGCAAACATTACAGCAAAGGGGACATTCAGGGCCAGATTTAAAAGAAAACAGATGCCTGGACAAATTCTGAATTTAGGCACCTCAAGACTGCAGACAAAGCAAACAAAAAAGTGAAAGCCAGGAGCATTTCAACAAACTTTTTAAGTGCATTTCAGTATTTATTTAGATGTTTAAGCTCTCGCACTAGGTTTTACAAGCTGGTGAACACTGGCAAAATTATTTCTCCCACAGAACTATAACCACACATTCCCAAGACAGTATAAATATATGGTTGAACTAACATTAATACACATCACCATTTTATCAATTACGTAATAAAACAAATTATCAAGTATCCAAATATTAAGTTACGCAGCTTGAAAGGCATACAAAATATTACAGAGGTCTGCCCAATTCATAGCAGAAACTCAAGGAGGAAAAGCAAAAGAAAAAAGAAAAAAAAAGAAATCACACTTTCAACAAAGCAATAGTTGGTAAACAACTTCCAATAGGTACAGTAAAAGAAACTACAAGATTTTTCAGAAATTTTCTGATTAAGAATTTGTAGCTACAATAACAAAGCATTTCTACATTTTAAAAAAATATTTACTAAAGTAAAGGGCATATTCTATACTTCCTGCACGAGACAAAGGCAACATTTTACTAGAAATATTAAATAGCCCCTCCCAACATTTTCAGGCCCTCTGTTAAGTTGCACATGAAGTGCCGACATTAATTTTACTGTAAGGCTTTTTGTCTGGAGACATTAAAGACTTGTGTGCTTCTGTACAATTTAAAAGATTTTCTACATGAGTAACCAGAGAGTAATGATTTGAAAAATGGAGAGGTTCAGGTAACAGAAAAGTACAGATGCTGGGGTAAAAAGTCACTGTAATTCATAGTATTAAAAAGACAAGACTGTGCAAATCCTGGTAATTCTAGTGCGATTGTGGGAGACAACATACAGTGAGCAGGCAAGACTACCTTAGAGGCCATATTCTTAAATATTGAAATGACTGTAGAAAAAAAAAAAAAAAGATAATAAGGATCCAGGTAAACTGGTAATTCTCACATCATCAGAACTATGCTCATTTATAAGGAAAAACACATAGCTGATATGCTGGGTATTTTGGCACCTAATCTCTCTACAAATTGATTTCTTTTAGTACCCCAATTTTTAGTAGTTGAAACTATGTGATAAAGACTCAATGGCATGATTAAAGGTTATTTGAACCAGTAGTTAATGAACAAGGAGACAGCTCAGAAACAGAGTACAGCAAAAACATTTACTGGGTCTCCAAACAGATGGATATTTATCTAAACATAGAAGTTGCATTTCTACTAAGCCTTTAGCCTATTAAATACTCCTAAGGAAGCTTCCTTTGCTACTAAAAAAAAGTATCAGACTGATGTCTTTGGCATGCAGTCTGCTTAATTCTAGTTTCCATCCGTTATTCCCAAAGAAGTACTATAGGCTGTTGAGCTTTACTGAATACAACAATTATTTCGGTGACCATTGGAGTCTTTAAAGCGCAGACGCATCTTGGGGCGGTATTTCTCTAAGTACAGAAGTTGCTTGCTGTTAAAAGCTCCACGCCGCTTCCTAGAGGAGGGGAAAAAATATTTTAAACAGAACATTAATCTAGTGCCCAGTGAAATAATATCAGCAACCAGAGAAAAATATTTTTAGGTCACTTAAGAAAAACCCCACCATTAAGTCAAGACTGTAACCAAAATATGGATAATTAAAAGTACCAGGAAAGAGGGTGGTAGCTTCCTTTCACAAACACCTTACTGAATTGCATGCTCAGAGGAATACACAGCATTTTAGACCATGTTTTAGCCTCTGATACACCCAAGCCAAAGATCTTATATTAATATCCTCAGAAGGAACTTCAAAAGGAAGCTAGAAAGCAGATGTGATATGGTGGTCTTAAAGCTGAAGTTATGCAATCTCTTTAAATAATTACAGAGATTACTGCAGTATTAAAGTATATATTATAAACATTGTAATTCCCCATAATAGAAGCTTAACAGAAATTGAGCTTTTTCGGTTTCTGCAAACCGAAAAATTATGTGAAAGAAGGGTACATATTTGTTGAGCGTTTGGAATATGCATCAGGCTTATTTCTCACATTATATACACCAGCCTACTAAGACATACATACCAAATTTAATTCTTTAAAGACTTGGCAATTATGCAAGAAGTATTTTGGTACTGTTTATATGATCTGCAGCTTCTCTTAAATATAGTTAATTGAATATATGCAAAATTAAGGCACTGAGACTACAACTGTTCTCACCCAACATACATACATTTATTAAAAAAACCCAAGGAAATATTCTTCTGCAGTAGAATAGCAGGAAAAAAACAAACCAAACCAATGACAAAAAAAAAAAAAAAAAAAAAAAAAAACAAAACACAACCAAAAACCAAAAAAACAAAAAACCACACTAGGAAGAACTGTTTAGCACACTTTGATGTAATACAGAAGAAAGGATCCACAAACATGAATGAGTGTTGGCTCTAGCTATTAGAACCTAAATCTCAAAGGTATTCTGACTCTCATATGCACAAAGATAACCCTGCAGATTTAACTAAAGGTTAGTGGTTAAAGGTTTCATGTAGCTTAAAAAAAAAAAAAAAAAAAAAAAATCTTGCTCAAATGATTACTTCCTGATTCTGGTTTCCACAGGAACAAGGAAAAAAATCATCACACAAGCAAAGTCCTACAACACTGACTGTATGCAGCATGTGTGTTAAAATGTTCAGACGTACTAAATATCTTAAGAGTATAAGACAAGAACAGCATTCAGAATTTGCTTTGCTTTAGTGCCCAAGGATACATCAATATGTTAAATCTTGGAAACAGCTAGATATTAGCTTCATACTTACTGTCTTATGAATTGCACTGCATCTTCATACTTCATTCCACATTCTATCAGTGCAAGGGCAACTAAGACTGGAGCTCTAGTTAAAAAACAAAAAACAAAAACAAACAAACAAAACAAACAAACAAAAAAAAAAAACCAGAAACAAACCCAATATCAGTTTAGCATTTCCCAATGCATATTTAGAAAAGAGTTAACTTCCTTCAGTTCTCTTTTCTGTCCTTCTGTGTATCTGATATTTCTCCCCTGAGGAAGCAAAAAGACATGCAGAAGCCGTTTTCCATAGAATGGTTAGGGTTGGAAAGGACCTTAAGATCATCTAGTTCCCAAACTCCCCGCCATGGGCAGGGACACTTCACACTAGACCATGCTGCCCAAAGCTCTGACCAACCTGGCCTTGAACACCGCCAGGGATGGAACATCTTCCACTACTTTGGCAACCTTTTCCAGTGCCTCAGCATCCTCACAGTAAAGAACTTCTTCCTTGTATCTAACCTGAACTTCTCCTGCTGAAATTTAAACCCTTTACCCCTTGTCCTATTGCTACAGTCTCTGATAAAGAGTACCTCTCTGGCATCCCTATAGGCCCCCCTTCAGATATTGGAAGGCTGCTATGAAGTCTTTACACAGCCTTCACTTCACACAGCCTTCTCTGCTCCAGGCTGAACAGCCCCAACTTTCTCAGTCTGTCTTCATATGGGAAGTGCCCCAGCCCCCTGATTATCCATCCCTGTGGCTCTCCTCTGCACTTGCTCCAACAGTTCCATGTCCTTTTTATGTTGAGGACATCAGAACCGCACACAATACTCCAAGTGAGGTCTCATAAGAGCAGAGCAGAGGGACAGGATCACCTCCTTCAACCTGCTGGTCACACTCCTTTTGATGCAGCCCAGGACACGGTTGGCTTTCTGGGCTGCAAGCACACACTGAAGCTGGCTCATGTTCAGTTTCTCATCAACCAACACCCCCAAGTCCTTCTCTGCAGGGCTGCTCTGAATCTCTTCTCTGCCCAACCTGTAGCTGTGCCTGGGATTGCCCAAACCCAGGTGGAGGACCTTGCGCTTTTCATGGTTAAACTTCATCAGGTTGGCATCAGCCCACCTCACAAGCGTGTCAAGATCCCTCTGGATGGCATTCCTTCCCTCCAACTTATCAACCGAACCACACAGCTTGGTGTCATCGGCAAACTTGCTGAGGGCACACTCAATCCCACTGTCCATGTCACTGATAAAGATGTTGAACAGGATCAGTCCCAACACCGATCCCTGAGGGACGCCACTCATTACCCATCTCCAATTGGACACTGAGCTGTTGACAGTGTAGGTGTCTGCGTGCAGACATCCAGCCAGTTCTTTATCCACTGAGTGGTCCATCCATCCCAACCAGC
Source organism: Ara ararauna (assembly GCA_028858755.1). Classification (NCBI taxonomy): domain Eukaryota; kingdom Metazoa; phylum Chordata; class Aves; order Psittaciformes; family Psittacidae; genus Ara; species Ara ararauna. The sequence goes on along the minus strand of CM054379.1, from coordinate 42,080,588 downwards.
CCCTCCCTGTTAGTGATCACAAGGTCAAGCATGACACCTGTCCTCATTGGCTTCTCTATCACTTGCAAGAGGAAGTTGTCCTCCACACAATTGAGGAATCTCCTGGATTGCCTGTGCCAGGCCATACCATCCCTCTAACAGTTATCGGGGTGGTTGAAGTCCCCCATGAGAATGAGGGCCTGCAGGGATTGAGGCTACTCCTACCTGCCTGTAGAGGGCTTCATCCACACAGTCCTCCTGATCGAGTGAGTGATTTTTTACATTAACTTAGCCATTATACTGTCCATTTGGGCTAGCCATCCTCATGTAAAAATGGGGTTTAAATTAACCTGAGCTTTGTTCATTTGACTTTAGGTAGAGGAGATGACAGCAGGAATAAAATGCAAGTAATATTTGCCCATTTGTTTCAAAGCCAACTGATCGTGGGCAAGAGTTGCATATGGGCTTCTCTTCCCATAAACAAGGCTCCTTAGAAGCAGTGAGGACCCCATAGCAACAAGAACCAACAAGTCCTAGAACTAGTCACAAGTTTTAGGAACAGATGTAATCCACAGGGTGCTGCACACCCCCAAGGATTTCCTTGTTTGCCACAGTATTATTCTTCTGTCAGAATACAATTTTCAGTCAGGAAAGCTTGACACAAATCAAACTCAAATACATTAGCAATTTACAGACAAAAAAAAAAAAAAAAAAACACCAAAACCAAAACAAACTCAAGACAAACCCTCATGCCACAGGCTAGCAATAGACTTGTGCACCTCATAGGAAGCTTAAGTGGTCTCGTATGTTCAGGGATTTAAAAAAAAAAAAAAAAAAAAAAAAGCAACCAAAAGAACCCAACCAAAACCAAGCCAAAACCCCCAAAATGAAGCAAACAAACAAACAACAAAAAAAAAAAAAAAAAACAAAAAAAGAAACAAAAATCCAACATGATAAAAAGCTAGGATCTGCAACCAGTTAACTGCCTAATTTTGAGGAAAGCTCAGCAGATACCATTTTAAGCAGCTGAAGGGACTTCCTTTGGTAGCATTCACCTCTACAGTCAAATTTGTTAATATGAAGCCATAACACAAACAATGGATAAACCAGGCTTGTGGACAGCAAGACCAGAAACCTCCATTTTATATTGAATATGCTGAGATCCATGGCTAGAATATGGCTACTGCTTTTTGAACCCATCTAGTTCCAGGTAGTCTAGAACAACAGCAGCAAAACCATTATGTTCTCACAACTGTTAGGATTGTATTTAAGATAATGGCAGCAGACAGAGGGAACTGGGCTAAGAGGAGAATATTTAGCATTATCCATAAAAAATTTGAGGCTGAAAATGAAACAAAGCTTTGGGACTTTGGAAAACACTTTTCATCCCCCAAACAGGTAGTAGATGAAAGCTTGTCATTATATGCCAGAACACCCCTCTTGTTTGTGGCTAGGGGTTACAATACCCTCAGTAAAAGGAGCTAACAATACTGCTGAAATGGGGATGAAGAGAAAATTTAGTAAAAACCATATCCATTAGAATGAAGACAACCTAGCAGACATAATATCAATGGGACACTCATCAATATGCTTGGTACAAGACTATACTTGTTTACTTCACCCAGTAGTTCTTGTGAAAGAGCTGTGATAACAGCATCATCTATTATTTAAAATCCTTTAAGTCTAATATATACATGCAACCATTCCCTTGCCATCTGAAAGACTTTTAACTGTAAAGTCATTCCAGTACTTGGTATGTGACTATTTTACATTTGCCTCAAGTAAACTTTTGTACTTGATCTTAACAAGTCTGACCAGGCATGGCAATTCAACAGTTCTTTAAAACTTTACCCACCTTCCAAGACCAGCAACACAGTGTACAGCAATACAACAACCAGGTTCTTCACGAAATTTAACTTTAAGGAGGTTTAGCCAATCATCAACAATCTGGTTAGATGGTGGAGCACCGTCATCAAAGGGCCAATCCTAGAATACAGGATGACATATATAAATACGCAAGCATAGAACTCTTTATGTTGTATGCTGTGTGCATACACAGCGTGTGAGGAACAATGTAAAAAAGAGCTGACAGCTAAGGGAACCACTCAAGCTTACATTTTCCAGTAATATAACTATAGCAATATTAGGAATTTAGTCCTTTCAACCAATTTTCATTGAACAAATTACTTTGCTCAAACCTGGCTATTTTTTCCTGACAAGAGAAAATGTCTGCACCGCTTTTGCCTCCATCAGCTGCTGGAATACATTTGTAGAGCTAATAAGGTGGTGTCAACAGGAATTAATTTTTGAAGTGGGGTAAGAGAATGGGTTGGTTTTAAACTCTGCTCCTACACTACTTACCAAAACCTGAATGCCTTCTTTTTCCACCGGAGCAGTGTCATAAGTAGCTTCACACACTCTTACCACTGTGGTAACACCGTATTTCTTAAGTTCCTAGGGAATTATAAATAAATAATTATGAAAAAAAAAACCCACAAAAAAACCCAATCAAAACAAAAAAAACCACCACCACCACCACTAGAAAACCTGCTTTAAGAGTAAACTGATTTCACTTAAGACTGAATTTTCTGTTGGTTAGCTTAACAATTTGCTTCAAAATATTCAGTAAGTAAACTCACAGACATGCTTGCCACCCTGTGAGGAACACAGACAGCTGAAATAACTAAAAACCTGTGTGCTAATGCCAGAGACCTTAATCTGTTGCTGCAAACAGATCTGAAGATAAAGTTCTGTTGTGTTGGATCAGACTTTTTTCTTTTAAAATCATATCCAGATAAATATTGATGAAATAAGTAGTCTATCTCCAAAAAGGTAATTCCTTTTAAAGTGACAGGATGTTTCCCAGTTTGCAAAGCTACATACTTCACTAAAAGCTTTTTGATGTGAGGATTACATCTTCCCCTTCGCTCCTTCTATTTAAAACAGGCTTATAAAGCCTCCTACTGTTAAGAGCACAGGACAATACATTGTTCCAGCTCCTGAGTTACCGTAACTAAAGAATAACAAAATTTTGCTTTTCATTTTGCTATTACCCTCAATAATAATAATAATAAAAAAAAGGTGATCATTTTTCATTCTCCTTGCAGCAACTCATCATTGTCACTGTAGCTGTCACTGAAATGACAGAAATGTAGCCTAAGCATCTTTGACTTAGTAGTGAGATTATAAAGGCAAGCAAATGTTATCTCACTCTGTTTCTTGAAAATTATCCCACACTGGACAAGAGACTGCATTACAAGCTCAGACCTTACCAGGAGGTAACTTTGGAGGAACCTGTTGTTAGAATATATGCATCCACTTTAACTGTGCATTTTATAGCTCCAACATGCTAGATGCAAGGTTCAGATAATCTACTCAGATACTAGCAATATATGCCAAGCAACCTAGCTTTAGTCAGTAAATAATTGCAGCATGTGCCAAAATACTTACAGTAGCTTCAGCAGCTCTGGATGCAGAGCAAGCCCACCACCACAAATTTCACTATGACACTCAGAGGATTCTCTTAAGCTATATTAGAGTCATGAAAGCATATTGCCATCCTGTTTTCCTGAGCTTCTGATCCACAATGTATAGGTAATTATTCTCTTTTTAATCACTATGTAATAGGTGCAGAGAAATGTTACGCCACTTTAAGTTAATCTAAAAGTGAATTCTTATCACTAGCCTTCTTTTGCATCATTCTACACGTAACTGCCAGAAAATTCCTGTTTTCAGACATAACCAAAGTACAACATACTATATGGTATAATTATTTCTTTGCTTCACTTTCAGAATTATGTTTTTGTGAATAGATTTATCTGTAGGTCTTTGGATCATGGCATCGGTATTTGAAAAAGATCAGTACACAAGTAGTGTCATACCTCTTCATATGACTTCCACATCTGTTATCAACTAGTAAAGGAGGAAACTGTTAACACAGCATGCTGTTCAGAGATTAAAAAAAATACACCAATAAGAATTTTGTCCTGGTCTTACCTCTATAAATTTGTTTAAGGTTGCATTGGTTGGATTGTGTGTGATTAGGAATCTCATGTTCTTGTAGGTGATTTCCACAGGAGCTGGGCGGTTCATTCGGGCCATATTGATTTAGATAAACATGCAACAAGATTATGAAAGGATTCAAAAAAAAAAATTCTAATACAGAAGTGATGTAGAGAAACGGAAGTCTACTTCACTGTACTCCACGTGAAATTCTCAGTGCTTGGACGTATGAAGTTGGGAGCAATGGGAAATGAAATGAACCTCCTAACAAGAAGCAGCAACTCTTCAATCCAGTAATACTGAGGCAAAAGAAAGGCAGTGCACTGAGGTTTACCCCATCCAGGTCTGAATTCTGTTGTTAAATGCTCTGCCAATTTCAATTCAATACTACTTATCCTGGTCAACCACTCTTAGGGGGGCTTCTTGGTGGAGTAGTAATGAATTTCTACAGTTCACTTGTCTGCATAGAGGTCGTGCTGTGCCTGGCAGTAGTCTCCACTGCCCTTCAGAAACTCCATAAATGTGTGACCAAGAACACCACAGAACTGCTATAAAAGGGAAAAAAAAAAAAAAAAAACAACAAACAAAGAAAAAGCATAATGAGCACAGGTGAAGTGAGGTTGTTTTGAAGACACCAAGCATTACAAAATTAAAAATTAAAACCAGAGCAACTAAGCAGTTTCACAAGTCTTATTTTTTAATCCAAGAATTAGGTTCACACAAGAATTCCATTAACCTTTCTTAGCAAGGATTACTTGAAAATAAATGCATTTACTTAATAAAAAGTTTGCATACAGGCTTGTTTCAACACCAGAAATGGAAATGTATTAAAATACCAATTCAAATGTGATAAACATAGCAAGAAGACACCAAGTTTCAAGAACCCCTGTACTTACATAAAGGATAGCTTTTCCAGGATACCCATACAACTGTATTTTACATTCTGAGTTGGAAAATATACAACACGTACTAAAGTTATACTGACCTTAAGCAGTCCCATGAAGGTAAGGATGAGATTCCTTGTTTGATACTCAAGCAGAGTATCAAACAATTTCTAGCATTTAAAAAAAACCTACCAGTCTCTACATAGATGTACAATCACTTGTCTTAAAGGCAAAAGACATACTTTGCATATAAGTCTCATTAATTCACATACAGAACAGCCAGTTAAAAAAAAATTAAAAAAATTCACCTAAATCCAGCTGTCTCAAATAGGAGGCTGCAGAAGCAAATGCAAGGTCTTTGTGGGCTAACAAAAACCTGTGAGCTTCTGAACATTTTTTGACACTTTCAAGCCACACAGATTTCTAAATAAGGAACATTTCACACACTAAAGGCTGAAGACTCATGGCAACCTTCATCTGCCTTTAACTGCCTTTTTACACTATGACTTTATTAATATTCCAAGATAGTGGTCACAGTCTAGCTAAAAACACGTAGTATCAGTTCTTTGCCTTCATAAATCTAGTTTCTAGCAAACTTCACTGTGGCAGTGTTCAGATTTTTTTCTAAACTACAGGCAAGCTCTGCGCATTCATCCACATATATAATCAGTGCAAGTGTACATGACAAAATAAGAAGAGATATTATTTCAGTGCTCTACACTCAAACCCTCCCATTCAAAAAACTATGAAAGCAGCAGCCTGTGCTGAAAAGCTTTCCAATCATGAAAAAGCAAATTAAGACAACTATACAGGAAGTGCTGGTAATAACCAGTATCTTCATTCACTTTCCCAAAAGGCAGGAAGAAAAAGTGACCTGCAAATAAATCATGATCATTAACTGCCATCTAGGATTTGAAGTTAGTCCAAGATTCCACTACAGGCATTAAACCATACACTGTAAGACTACGGTGAGTCCATCTAACAAAAACTACTATTAAGCAGAAGCCACGACAGACCAATAGTTTAATAATTGTTGAGTTTTCTAAGAGGTATAATAGTTGTGGAAAGGGACCTTTAGAGGTCATCTAGGTATCTTGGCAGTATAAGAGTTCTTAAAGACAACTCTAATTTAAAGAATTGCAGCAGTGTTGTATGTTGTAGGCATAGCTTTGCTCCATTCATAAGTCCAAAGAAGAGGAAGTTCAGTAACAGAGTAGTAGTAACAGAAGAGATCAGAATCATTAGGACGTTGGACTGTAACAGATGGGTAGAGCAGCATTGCACAGTGTTGCAAAAGACCTCTAAAAAATGCAGACCAAACACATTCAGGCATCCTTTTCATGTTTTGAGACAGCTTCCCTGTAAGAAGTTTTAGTGCTTCAATAAAAAAAAAAAAGGCCCAAAACCCACAACAAACCCCACAAGCAAAACCACAGAAAACAATACAAACAAACACCCCAAACAAACAAAACCTGCTAACAAATACAAGAAACTAACAAGATAGTTTGATATGCACTAGGCTGCCACTCCAGATATTACCATATCCATTTCTGTATGGGTTGTAGAATGAAGTTTTATTTGTGATAGCTTGAGGAACAGTGAGAACTCTAAATGTAAAAGGCATGAAAGGAATAAGGAAGACCCTCTGAAGTCAAAGGCCAACGGAGTAACAGGAATCAGAATTCAGATTCGGACCTCCAAGAATCATGATCTGACACACCAGCCATGCCCTAGCAGAAGGTAGGTGTGTATTAAAGACTCCTAGGAGCAGACCTAAGGAACACCTAAAATAGTAACTAAAAAAAAAAAAACCCCAACCAAATACCATAGCTTATTCAAAGTCACTTTAAATTAGTTTAAGAAGCAGAACAGCAAAAAAGGACAGGACAGCTTTAAGCAAATAGAGCTGCACAAGGTCTTGTGCTGCCTTTCACATGCACTGGCAGATCTCATGTTTATCTCCTAAGACTGCTAAGAGGAGCCATAGCCAGTCTGTCTCCCTGGTAGAGTGAAGGTTGTTGGAAACAGAAATAGACAAGCATGCAAGTGAGCTCAAGGAGATAGAATGAGGTCACTAGGGTAAATAAGAGACCTTTCAATCTGCAAGATGGAGATTTTTGGGGAGGAAAGAATGTAGAGTATGTAAATATGACCCCATACTGAGGAAGGTAGGAAGTAAGATGTAGTCAGGATTCATGCAGCCTGGTATGCATGCTGCCATTAGTACACAATTAGGAGTACTCAGCACAATATCAAACTGATCAGAGGTAAAGAGGAAGACAGCAAAGCATTAGTCAAGTAATAAATCCTATTTTTTAAATGCAGATTGTTAATCATATCTAGAAACTGGGTGCAGAGTTCAAATTCTTACACAAAGTTGAAGCAAGTATATTACACAATATTAAGCTTGAGTTCTCACTGTTTGCCTTGGCAACTGCTGCTGCCACAGTATAAAGGAGCAAAGCTCACATTTTCCTTTGAAGTGAATGCCACCACTTCTCACCATTTCTAGTCAGAAAGCTCCACATGCAGACCAACTTCTTTGGGCAGCAACACACTGTACTATCCTTAAGACAGCTTTGCTAACCAAGTTTAATTCTGTTCTGGGAGTCAAATGAAAATTAAAGACAAGTAGTACCCTGGCATACTGTTTGTGTTATGGCACTAAGCCAGAGTACAAGGCTTCACCCTTCAGCAAAAAGACTTGGAGGATAAGAAATCAGCTATAAAAAGTGTTGTAATTAAGATCACTTCAGGCTTAGAGAAAACTCAAATTACATGAGTAAACTTTTGAGAGGCTTGGAAATACACTTTTAAATTACTTTATTGTCTGAGACAGTTAACTAGTTGGTCGGTAAGCTATCAAAAAAGTCAAGATAGTGTATGTAAGCGTAAGGCTGCAGAACTAAAACTTGAGTGCAGAATATTGTATGTTTAACACCAACTCATTGTTTGTACCAACAAGCTGGGTATTCCAGCATATTCTTTTCAATTTACGCATGAGTTTTCCTTGAAGAAAATTAACACATCAGGGGTTTGGAAACAAAAGCAGATGTTCCTATCAGTAACTGAAAGCCAATCATTTAGACTGTTAGACCCATCAAAATAAACTTGGAAAACAAAACTAAGGTTAATACACCAGGACCATGAATTAAGAGAAAGTATCCTGTCCAATATGGGATAAAGTAATGTTGATTGTACCATCTACCATCATTTACACCAGGAAAAGTTAAGAGAATTCAAGCAAGAGGAATTCATCTTGAAAAGAAAAGCTTTAATTCATATCTTTCTTTAGGGCTGGAAGCTAAAGTATCTGTCTTCATTGATAAGCAGATTCAGGTGCATGTTAATTCTGGGTTTGAAACAATCACTTGTGTCTGGCAAAAACTGCTTATGAAAGTAACAAGTAACTTATTAGATTGTTACTGACAGGTGGAAAGCAGAGAGGTATAAGGTTATTCTATGCTGTTGACATTCTTGTTCACAACTAGGTAGCATCTTGAGAAGCATGCAAACAAAAGTGCTTGTTTACAGTTACATGACATTTCACTCTACCTTCAGAAGATGTGCAAGATGGTTCACTGTTGCTCAATTCACCTGCTCATAGACCAGAAACACTTATACCCAGAACCAACCATGTGCTACCACATTCTCTGAAGTCAAGACCTACCACTTGCTCAACTACTGAAACCACAGGATCAGAACTAGAAAACTAGAACTACGTTTCATTACAGTTTGAGAACACCTGCAAGTAAGTTCATTGTTCTAACTTCCTACATGACAAAAAGTTACTGAAGGACTGAGGGACAAACACCCCTGACTTTCTCTTACTACCCAAGGCCTAGTAGCAACTGCTAAGGCGGACAAGGAGAAGTGGGAGGGTAAGGGGTACAAACTGCGGAATCATTACACAAAGTAGAGGCACACAATTAGGTATCGTTGACATGATGGGTCTCCTACCTACTGGTCGCACGAATGCCTGTATTACAATATCCAGGGTGATAACACTACCCATTTTGGGCCAGAGAAAGTGACCGATGGCCTAAGAAAATACATTCATGTATCACGAAGGGGAGATTCCAAAGGTTTTATCATAGATTTGTTGCAACATGCACTGTGAAGGATGTTTCTTGTGATTCAAGAATGCAGTTTAGGGGGAAGAAAAAATTATCTCAAAGCTTCCTGTCTAACAAGTCAATACAGCTTCCAAAGATGATAAAACTGAGGCCATGTGGTTGTGTTTCTAGTTCTGCTTGGACCATGAAGAAAAACGCCAAAAACACCAACCTCCACCCTCCCCAACTAACCAACCAAAAAAATCCTCCCACAAAGAAGCTTCAACAGATATTGGGGAAAAATAAGAAATCACAGAAACCATGCACTTGTCTAGTGCAGCCTCCTAAGTTTCTGAAAGCAGAATCTCAAAATGACTAAACACTTCAACAGCAAATGACATAAACCCTGTCATTCTACTCAAGAATTACTCCATTATGTTTAAAGCACTAACACAAGAAATTTAGCATATACATGCAAAGACAGTTATTGCTCTATTTTACTGAGTCTAATAAGGGTATGAATGCCAAACAAGAAGTTTAATCTGTGAAGAAAACTGTAAGGAGTTACAGATTTACATTTAACAGAGAAGCACCTCTCGTATTGACCCGAGAGAGTCAATTTTAGTTGTTTTTTAATAAATTTACAATCTGCTACTTGGATTGTTCAGAATTCAGTAATACTCTGATCTGGGTGCTCTGGTTAATCTTTAAGAGAACAAGTGATCACTTAGTCAGCCCACACACTGGGATAGATCCAGCACTCTTACATGGCATGTATTCTGTCAGAACAGGAAGGTTGCACAAAACAGAAGTTATTAGATAAGGCTAAATGCTATTTATTTACTGCCTTACTGACACATTTAGTTGACAGGACAATGACATCCTTCTTTGGCTCCTGCTCTGTCACTCATTTTTCTTTCTCACTCTCTTATTTCCCCTCATGGCTGTGCAATTTTGTGCTGCTTCTTTTACATTTCCCCCAAAACAATTCTGTTCCTGTATAACATTTTCAAAACCCTCTGCTGTTCCATCAATGGAATAGCAAGAACTGACATTTAAGTGTCACCTTCATGTTTTTTGATTTCACAGTTTTACAAGATTACAAGGACAGAGCGTTCATACATCTGAGTCACTCACTGCTTGGGAAAGACTCTGCAGATTCAGGAGACATACTGGAAAGCTGTCTACAGCAGCAGTACGAAACACCAGAATTGTAGGACCCTCATGCTACAGAGACTGTGCATTTGTCAGCTCATAACACTTGCTATGTGCATGGCTGGTTATGAGACCACAACCAAGATCTGCACATAACCACCTCTAATCCTGTTTCTATTACTGTAGATTACTTGATTTTCATAATGCTTTGTCTTTCTTGCTTCCCCACTTTTGAAGGGCTTACTACCACCAGCAAGCCTTGCATTGTTTGTGCACTGCGGTCACAGATGTTAGGCAGCAACTGGCACCGAGACTACCTGGGAGGGGGAAGGGAGAGCAGGGAGTTGGCAAGCAGATGAGGAAAGCAAAAACTTCAGATGCTGAAACCGTGATCCACCTCCGGAAGAAAATGCCTTCCTCGAAAAGCCAGACAGCAAGATCTTAAAAGCAGCTTCGGTCAAAATTTGACCGCTTTTGTGAGCTTCTGAGGGATAATGGCACACTGTTGCAGAAACATCCGCTTCAAACGTGTACTTAAGTGACACCTCTGCAGACTTTTTATCTGGCCAAAGAGCCATCTAAAAGCCCGGCCTGAGCAACGTCAGCTGCATACAGGAGTTCGTGCATACCCCACCTCTGCTGCGTAAAACTCATTTCGGAAAGAATTCACGTCCACCCGAGGACGCCGGAGACAAAGCAGCAGCTCGGCCACCCTGCCCGGGAGACGGCCGCACACGTGGGGCCGCTGCGCGGGGCGAGAACCGGCCGCTCCAGCAACCAGCCAAGAGAGGCATGGCCCGGCCACGCTCCCCACCGCACCACCGGGCTGGCGGGCAACCACGGGCAAGCCGGGGCTTGCCCGTTAAGACCCAGGCTCCGGCCGCCCCTAGCGTCGCGTCAGCCTTGCAGCGCTGAGCTCCCGGCCTGCCCGTCCTTCCCCGGTGAGGAGCCGATGTCCTGGCCGTGACACCGCCCCGCGGGCCGGGCCGTCGCCCCAGCTGCGGCGGTCACGGGTTCGCATCACGCTTCGACCAGGCTCCCGAAGCGGAGCCATCTTGTCCCCCGGAGCCGCCGCCCGGCCCCGGCCTCCCCCCGGCAGGGGGCTCCCGGCTCCCGCCACTGCCGGCGTGACAGAGTCCGGGGGTGCTGGGGCCCCGGCCGTAGGGGCGCTGCCCTTCCCGGCGGCCAACCGCCCGCTTAGCCCGGCCCGACAGACGCGGCCATACGGACATCGGCGGGGAAGAATGCCGGGCCGGCGGGAGGGGCCTGCAGCAGCCAGGATCACAAAGCGGCTTTGTGCCCAGGCCGGGCCGCTCGGGAGCTGCGGAAAGATCTCCCCCTCCTTCTCTCCCGGCAGAGAAGAAACGGGCACCATCAGGCGAGAGAAGGAACTGAGGGGCACTAGAAGGGCCGAGCGCCGACGCACCGGAGCTGGCTTCTTCGGCTCTCCTGCGGCCCTCCCGGGAGGAGCCGCAGCCCGGCCCGGCGAGCAGCCGCCCGGAGCCGGCGTGGCCCGGGCGACAGAACAAAGAAACATGGAGGAAACGGGGAAAGCAAAGGGAAAGAGGGAGGAGAGGCGCAGTAGCAAGGCACACGCGGGCGGCCTGAGGACCGCACAGCCGGCGGGCTAGGGGCCGGGAGAGGCAGGCTGGGGGCGCGGACGTGCGGGCGACACTCACAGGAATATGGTTACTCATTGAAGACTGTAGCCTGATCATACAGCCGGGGTGCGGGCGCCACCGCCGGGGGCAGGAGGAGCAGAACCAGGAGGACGCGGAGGCGCTGGAGGCCGCGGAGCTACCGGAGGGGGTTCAGCGGCAGAGCGGGGATGGACCATACAGCTGCGGCGGCAGGCGGCTCTGCGGGCTGGCGCGGAGCAGACGCGACTGCACCAGCAGGGACACTTTGCACCGCCTCCCGCACAGGCGCCCCAAGGCCCGCCCTCGCTCGGAGACGTCACTGATGAGCGTTTCTCTCTCCCAATTAGAGGCGCCGCCAGCGCGTCCGGGGCGGGAGCGAGGCCGCCGGGGGGCGTGGCGCCGGCAGGCTGGGCGGAGATTGGGGACAGCCGAGAGGCGGAGGCAGCCGGCGAGAACCGGTTAGTCAATGAAGGGGGTGGCGGCGGGGCCGGGTGGGGTGCGGCGCGGCGCGGCGGGGGCAGAGCGGGACGCGCTGGGAGTGCCTCCGGGATCGGGCTGGAGCCACCCTGTGGGAAAGCCGTTCCCTCCGCCGGTGGTTTCGCCTTGAACCACCCGGCGCGGCCCCCGGCTCCCCCGGAGCGGCGAGTTCTAGACGGTTCCCCGCGCCCTCGGCGCAGGGCGGTCGATGGGCGCCCTGCAGCCGCTGCGGTCGGCGGCTGCGGACAGCCAGTTCCCGTGTTGGCGGGTGCCTGAGGGCGGGGCGCCCGGCGGAGCTGAGAGGCGGAAATGGTGCGGGATGAGGCGGGAGCTGGGTGGTGTGTTGCGGCGCTCCGGCCTCGGAAGCGGGCGGTGGTGGAGCAGTCGCGGCTCTGCGTTCTAATCCCTAAGCTCCTTCACGCCCCTCCGCAAAAGCCTCTTTTGCGAGTTTAATGCTAATAGGCACATCTTAGCGCGTTTTGTCCGCAAATTATTCTGTGCTTTTGAGACGAAATAAAATCATGGTTTCTGGTTTTATAGGTGGGAGATCGGCCCAGTAGGGCAGAAGTGGAGTGGGAAACGATGTGGACTCTCAGCCTTGCGCTGTCTCCCCGAGGAAGCCCCTTCTCCTCAGACGCAGGGTTTACTAACAGGCGGACATCTCGAGGGTGAAATCCGGCAGTGGGAAACACCTGTGGTGTCACCTCTGTGCGTAACTGGTGCAGGCATGGGAGTCAGTCCCCATCCAGATACTGCCGGCCTGGAAAACACCTCAATGTGGGTCAGCGCGAGCTTTATGAAATAACAGGCTATTTTTAGCTTCAGTTAGGTTGATACTGTTCTAGTTACATTTAACTAGTTAAGCCTTTCTTCTGCATGTTATTTTACTGTCGCTCTACACATTTCAAGAACCTGCAGCAGTTATTTTTCATCTAGAAAATTAAATAGCTCAATTCTGAATCTCGGCAGTTTGTGTTTACTTGCACAAAGCATAGCTAGTTTATGGTTTTGCCCAAATTGTCTGATTTTTTGTAACCTGCAGAGACCATGGCTTGTACAGGGGAGGTTTTCATGGTAACCTACACAAGAGATGTGTTACTCAGTTGTCTATATTACCTTTTACTCCGCCTGGCTTCAGGTGGGCATAAGCTAATTTCTGACTGGGAGCCCTGTCTCTGCTAGGATAATACATTCAGCTTTTCTGGGTTATAAACTACCTCTGGGCTGTATTTATTTACATTTGAGTGTTTTTATTTTCTGACTGACTCGGCTTCTGTCTGATGAACTTGCAGCTGTTTCCACTTCTCCATGTAAAACGTACTGAAAACGTGCAGAGAATCCTACAAAACAATAAGATGATCTCAAGTTTAATGGCTGCTTGGAATAATGTGGTTTTTTTTGTTGGTGGTGGTTACAGTGTTAGGAAGCTTTTTAGGGAAGGAGAAAAAGTCAACACAGCTCCCCTTGTCAGTCAAGTTTGAAGAGTTTGCTCTGGATAGAGTTCTGAGACAGATCAAACAGGTCTTTACCTGCTTTAATCCACACTGTTGGTTTTTGGTGCTTTTTTCTCCTCCAACAATGCATGCTTTTGTTTACTTTTCATTGCACATTAAACTGATCAGGTTTTTAGGATCAAATTACTTTCTGCTACAGCGTCTTTTCAGTGCTGTGGCACAGTAGGTCGGAAATAAGAGTCACTGGCAGTTTCTTTGAAACAGTATACTCTAAGAAGAAAGGATTTAGATCAGAAAGCTTTTAGTCTAAAACCATGTGATTTAGTTTTTTTACTTTTTTTCTTTTTAATACAAAAGAATGCCTGTGTCATTTTAACTATTTAAGATTAATTTGTATTGTGATATCTGGACCCCCTAATTGTGATTAATTATGTCATATTAGTTGGTACTTAAGATGCAGTTCCTGTGTTTTTTCAAAAGTTGTAATGGTAAAATATACATTATGATTACTTTCTTTTGTTTTAGGAAACCTGGTGTTTTGTAATCTCTGGTAATTTGATGTTGCCTTATTCTCTGAAGTACAGTAGTGGAAAAGATTCCCTATTCACTTTCTTTATGTAAAAGGCTATGTACTTTATTATGCTCTCTTAGCCATTTTAGTCAAGAAGGGGAATCCTAATGTAATTAGGAAGCAATTTTTTTCAAATTTCTGATCATCTTTGTCAACTTTTATGTACTTCCAAAAAATACATTATATTATTGTTTAACTGGAGGCAGAAGTAGAAGTAGTCTTCAGCATGCAGTCACACGGTGTCTATGCATCACTTTGAAGTGGTTTGTATTAATTTCTTGCTAGTAAATGTGTTCTGATTTGAGAATGCCATTCCTATGGGATTTATGAAAGTTAAGCTTTAAAATATTGTTCTTATGTTTGAAATGTGTATCTATATGTGTCAACTAATATAAATATTACACAAAGACTAAATAAAAATTCTGATTTTTTAATGTGCTTGTGTTTTGCAGACACTTAACTTCCTTAGTCCATCTAGACAGAAGTCAGTTGCACCCATTTAGGTAGGTCTTGTGTATCCTAACATGAGGGCAAAAACCCCCAAACAATTGTATACTGGAAAGAAATAAAAGAATCTGAATTTGTTGAAGTGTCAGTTGGATGTAGTTTAACTGTAGTTTCAGTGTGTTTATGTGGGCTAATCCTATTTTAAATTTTAATGTAGTCAAGGGGGTTTTATATAGATACTGATGTCATGTCTATTACTGGTATGGAGTTACGAGTTGTATGGACAAAAATACAGTTTTGAATTGTATGATTTGTGCTGTGTGCCACCTTCTGTCTTGTGGTGGTGGGGTTAGAACTAGGTGACCTTTAAGGTCCATTCTGACGCAAATCATTCTACAATTCTGTGAATTAACTTACTTCAGGATTTGTTGGTTAGATTTTTGATTTGCTGATATTAACGGTAGCTTTTTGTGGTGAAATTTCTGAAAGCTGTGTTTATACCCATGTCATGTCAATGTTTAAAAAAGTTAAGTGAGTTGACTATGACTGGGTTAGACTGTTGTCTAACAGAAAACTCATGTGACTAAGCTGATTAAAACAAAAAAGAATTAAAGTATAAGAATAGAATTAATGCAAATCAACAGTTCTAGGGAAAATAGCTGTTGTAAAGAAAGCTGCCTTAATGCCTTGATAAGATTACAAGATTGGCATAAATGTAACTACATAGCTGTAACACTAAATGTTCGTGTTTTCAAACAGTTTTATCAAAGGAGTGTAATCAAAGATCACTGAAAAAAACCCATGTGTGACTGATGGAAAGACTGATTAATAGCAAGTAACAATGATATCAATGTAGTTTTGTGGTGTAATCTAGATTTTTTTTAGTAATTTGGATTCACTTAAAAGTGTAATTTTAGTATAAACACTTGCAAAGTCAAACACCTAGAACCAAGAACACAAGCAAGAATTAGAAGTTTTTAAGAATGTTTCTGTTACTCTCAAAAGAGTCCAGGGATTTTAATGCACAAATAAGCCAATATGAACTCCAGGGCAGTACTGTGGTAACAGTAAAAATGATCCTTATATGATCCTTAGATATATAACCTGAAATTGTGAGGAGTAGAAGGTTATTTATAAATAGCATTAATACTAGCTATTGAAATACCAGGCTGTTGACCACAGCCTTCTCAAGTTACCTTATTTTCTGTTACACAAAAAGCCTCAACCCAACTGTCTTGAGTCTCTGTGTGGCATCTTTCATGTGCCCTATTACCTACTCCTGTAGAGTTACCACTGCTATTCTTAGCACTTTTTCTCCTCATATTTTGTTTCACCTGGAAATTCTGCTTTTAATGTTTCTAAGCTTCATTAATATTTACAATTTAACCAGCTGCTTCTTTATATTTTTCCAGTGATGATAATTTCTTTGTATATATAAAGTTCTTCTAAATTACTTTGTTTGTTGCTCATGTCAATTTTCACTATGTCAGCTTCATTTCTGTGGCTGGTCTCATTTATTGCTCCCTCTAATATATTATCTTTTTTATTGTTTGATGAATATTTTCAGTTTTAGTCTGTTTTCAAGCTGCTTAATTTTGATCAGTCTTTTAAAAAGTCTCATGATTGTTAAATGTTAATTCATTTTTCTCCTGTGTCCAGGTTTTGCTCAACTGTGCAGTCAGGAAGCCTGTTCTATTTCCATGGCTTGGACTCACATGGTTACAACATGCCTCTGAGCCCTCTGCTGCTGGCATATAGTGCTTAAGGAATGCTTCTAGCAAGATTGATTGGACAGACGTGCTCTATGCTACAAGGGGGAGCTGCTCTGCTATGGAAATTTCTGTGCAGATGTGCTGAAGATATTTTTGATGTATTTGTGGTTCTGAGTGGACTGAACTGGTTGAAGAGTGGCACACTCTTCATTATTGTGGGAAATTTATGTGTGTTGCTGTAGCACGTTACCAAAACTGATTTTACAGTGAGCTCTTATTTGTTTGGTTTCTTTGGCCATGCATATTTAAAAAAATAATCTGAATTCATAGCAGCCTTCCAATATCTGAAGGGGGCCTATAGGGATGCTGGAGAGGGACTCTTCATGAGGAACTGTAGTGAGAGGACAAGGGATAACGGGTTGAAACTTAAACAGGGGAAGTTTAGATTGGATATGAGGAAGAAATGCTTTACTGTTCGGGTGGTGAGGCACTGGAATGGGTTGCCCAGGGAAGTTGTGAATGCTCCATCGCTGGCGGTGTTCAAGACTGGATTGGGCAGAGCCTTGCGTGGCATGGTTTAGTGGGAGGTGTCCCTGCCCCTGGCAGGGGGGTTGGAACTAGATGATCTTAAGGTCCTTTCCAACCCTAACTATTCTATGATTCTATGATTTAGCACAGACCCTTTCACCTCTTAGTGTAATAGGCCACTTTATATACAAGATGTGGTATGCTAAACATTTCTGGTATAGCATCATGATCTTGGGATAGATCTCGTCCATATGCTTTAGTGATGAGTTGTTTTCTATTTTCAGCTCATAAAACTGCTGGGTTTGGAAGAGGAGGTCTTTTCCATTTCTCTCTTTAACTGTGGTCAGGAACTGGTTAGAGGGAATAGAGTACTACTACCAATACTTCAGAAATACAATCAAACATTGTGAAACCCCTTTTGAGTTATTTATTGGGAAAATTCAATGAATTACTCATGTTACTTCTGTCCAGTGGAAGAATTATCTCTGTAAAGGACTTTCTGCCCAGTATCTTAAAACTTTGGAGGTCTACTAATGAAGGATTTTTCATGACTGAAGAAGTTGTGCTCTTTTATAGGCACATGTTGTAATTGTCACTCAGCAGGTTTAACATTCATGATTGGCACTTAGGCAACATACAATTCAAATAGATGGTATTTAACTAATTCAGGAGTAATCCTAAAGAATAATAGTTTCAAAAAAATTTGCACAGTATTGCTCACATGTAAGTTTACTGTTACGTACTTTTACAATGTGTCTCCTTATTTACTGCTATTGAAGTAGATTAGGTCTGTCATTACGAAAGTTGGGCCTTTTGATTTCATTTAAGTTAGGTTTTTTACAACAACTCTTTTTCAAACAGTCCAGTGGTCTGACATTCTGGATATGTCATGGCATTTATCTCAGCAAGCTATTCGTGCTGATAGCCTGGGAATATTTTCTCAAGATAGGTTAGGGGAGAAAATCAGAGACTAGCCATAGGGATGGCAGATAGAGCTTTTGGTGCTTATAGTTCTTCATATTTGATATGACCATGTATGTAATAAATTATGGCATAAAGATCCTATACAGCTGCTATTACAAAACTGCAATCTAATTCTGATTTTTTTTATTAATGTCTTTCAACAGCACTACACATGAAGGCTGCTAAACTGATACTTTAATAATAATATCTTTGACATTTAACGGCAATTACAAGATGTACTACAGTTACAAGGACTGATAACTATTCCCTTATAAATATTTTTTTTTTTTTTTGGATGAATGTGAAAATTCATTTATGTTCTTGATCTAAAATGTTAACTGCATTTTATTGCCTGGTATTGTTACTGCTGCAGCCAGAACTAAACAGTGATCTCTGCTGAGTCTCTTCAGATTACTGCAGCCATCAGTCAGTTACTGCCTGTGCATCATCCTCTCCACACTGCTCCTGATTTTTCTTCTCTGTTGCTAGGGAGGAATGTTCATTGATTTTTCTGTTTGGCTTTGTCTTTTTTTTTTTTTTTTTTTGTACAGCAAAATATCAGCAAAGATAAAGAAAGCTTTATAGGTCCACTTGTATAACTCACTCTATTCTGTCAACTGATATGCTGCACTGTCACTGGATTCAAAGTTTATCTTGTCATTTACTGTTGGAATTTCATTATTGTTGAAAATTGTTGCCTTTGATTTTAATTCTGAGATTGAAAGACATAAGGCAAAGCTTGGTAACTCAGGCTCTGTTGCAGTTCTGTTACGTCTTTAGATGCAAGCTTATACCATTAAATTGCAATTAATATTATTCTGCAAGAAGAAAATTTAGAACATGTCATAGAGAATGTCAAAAGTGTTTACTGATGTTCAGATGGCACCTCCTGTGTTTCAGTTTGTGAAACTGGGTCTGCCACTGGGCACCACTGAAAAGAGCCTGTCTCCATTTTTGTTTATGCTCTCCTTTCAGGTATTTATATACATTGATGACATTCCCCAGAATCCCTTCTCCAGGCTGAAGAGTCCCAGTTTGCTCAGCCTGGCCTCATATGAGAGATGCTCCAATACGTGAACTCTGATTCGCTCTTATGTATCTGCATGTGGAACTCCATGCACTACAACTGCTCTTTCACATGAAGGGCAATTCCTCCTCCTTCTTATGTCTTCCCAGCCCGTCCCTTCTAAAAAGCTGGTATCCCTTCATTCTATATGCCTCCTCAGTATTCAAATGCCTAATTTTTTTAATTGGTGAAATTATAAGATTAGCAAGAAATGTATGGCTGTTCAGCAGTGCACAGTTTCTGATATGAAATTCTGGTTTTTCCACTTCTGTCTAATTATAGTCTTATTTGTAGTACTTCTTAGCTTTGTGTTAGTATTTATTCATGCTGAAGTATACACTTTCAGTGAGTCAAACTGTAATATTTAAAATTAGTGGCTATAAATATTAAAAATACTTTTCCCCTTTTAACTGTAATGGTAGATAACGTCTCAAGCAAAAATAAATCTAAAAGTAAAGGGTGAATTCTAAAATTACATTGTGATACCCTGAATACCTTTGATGTTTCCTGTCCTATAGCATTTGATACAGTCATATGAAAACAATAACCATACTGAAGTGAAGCATTTTTGCATTAGAAGTCTCCCTAACAACTTGTGATAGGAAGACCGCCTTTGTGTCTGTTGGAACTGTAGATTTTATGTGGGGTTGTGTGCCATGTCAAAAGTGATACTCCAAGTCTTGCCAATCTAGAATGACATGGACTTTCCTTACCAATGGCTTTAGCATATCACTCATCTGAAAAAACATACCCTGTTAATACCTAAAACCATGTAGGTGTGTGGCTTAGTTCTAGACAGTATCTGTTCCCATACTTTGCCTGATATTTTACTTTGAGGTGTGCTACATACCAAAAAGACTTTAATCCACTTAGCTTGTGGAAACTGATAGAATTGCAGCACAATCGGATATGACTATTGGTAAATATATTCAGTCGTTTGACACAGTACATCAGGTATTTCACTGGACATGATTTTCTACCTTTCTTCTGCAATATTTCAATACAATCTTTTAACTCATCGCCCCAAAGTTAAATAGTGATACTGTATTTAAAGTATGGGTTAAGATGACATGTAGAGTACTTGCAAGCCCTAAGAACATACCTCAGTGTTTCAAATTTTTCGGTTGAATCTAAATTTTTTTACATTTCAATTGCATTTATGGTCTTTAAACCCGTGGGAGGAATTTCTTCTTTTGCTAAGATTAAAAACCGGTCTGATCTCTCCTGAAGGACAGATGGTCAAAATAAAATGGAGCTAGCTAAGAACTTGAGGAAGTCATCCAGTCCATTTTGCTGTCGCAAAGAGTTATGGGTCAGTATGTGTCATTCCTGACAGATGCTTTTCTCGTCTGTCCTATATTCCAATAGTTGGCATACTACAACCTCTTCAACATCTGTTTCAGTTCTGTGTTATCCCTATCTTAAAATCATTTAGAAACCATGAGGAACATAAACCATCATAATTTCATTTTTACAGCATCAAAAGGTGCATTTGACCTGCAATGTTTTATGCACTTTTAAGAAAAAATAAATGAAGGGCCTCACATGCTTTCCAAATACAACTGTGTTGTGGTATTGTCCTAATACTGCAAGGTCAAAGGCACTTGTTAAGGACTACAAGACTGTAAATGTAATCCTCTTTTCCACCTTCTGGGATTTGAGCCCGTATCTCTCAGAAGACTCACTTAATCCTGAAACTATACCGCATTTTCAGTATACAGTGAGTGACTAGAGCCTCTCAATCTCTCCTGTTACTCTTCTACTCTCTAACAAGATGTAAAAATCCTTGCTGAACACCTGTGCCATACCTGTTAACTAAGTGTCTACCTTCTTACTTTTTTGGTCTCTGACTCACTATTTATGCTTTATATCCATAGTGCAACAGTATCATTGGTGGCCCAGGTAGATCCGGGATAGACAGTGATTAAAGAAACAGGGTTTTAAGTTAGGTCTGTTTGTTTCTGGACAGTTATTTAATCAGAAGTCTCAAGGTTTCCAGGATAATGCACATAAATGTAGCAACTAGTAATTTTTGTCTTATTGCTGGATTTAAAAGAGCAAGGAGGTACAGGGTATTTCAATCATATTTTAAGCAATTCAACATAATAAGACTGAAAACTAAAAGGCTGTCAATGAGATTAATGTCAGTTTAGAAGGGACAAATCCCTGGATTGTAGGATTAATGAAGCTCTGTGCTGCGAATATACCTTACCTTAGCTATGGACATAACTTCAGTGAGCGTGACACAAAAAGAATTCTGGATACTGGTTACTGCCTCCTGGTGGGGGCATTCAGCCGAATTGAAACTTTGTCTTCTGCTGCTGCTTATATAAAAGGTACAATTGCTCAGTCTTTAAACATCCATTTAAAAATAATTTCAACCTTACATGGTATTAAAAAATAGATTTTAGGTATGTATTTCAACAAAGAGTTTACATTTTTAATGCCTTTTAACATGAAATACAGACCTTAGGAGGCACCATTTTCCACCCGTTTTGATGTCTGTAATAAATGGTGTTTGCTGATTATCAATTTCAAGGATCTCCCTTTAATTTGAGAGGGAGGTACAATAATCCAAAATGAGTTTTACTTGATTTCATTGGACAAAATATATGATAACTTCTGATTTTGTTTTAAGTCCTTTCTAAATTTGAAATATAATTTTTTAAGATGTGTAAACTAAGTATTAAAAGTTGCATTAATGCTTTTAATGGCTCTTTGTAAAAGTTGTTCTGGACTAAATGGTGTAAGGAAGACTTTGCTGATGCCCTCCTTCCTGTGGGTAGTAGTTAGTCGTCTGGGTAAAAACAAGAGACTTGCTGCATAGGTGCCTTGGTTTTCAGTGAATATTTCCCTAACTTATATGGCCTGAAGCAGATATTTTAAAATACATTTCCAAGTATAGTTAAATATTTAAAATATTGAATTATTTTTTCCTAATTTACATTTAAATTTAATTTTTTTTTTTTATTTTTCATTTTTTTCCCCTCTGGATCCGTTTTCATTTGCATTCACTATTTCGCTGTTGCTTCAGTTCTGGACAATAGAAGAAATTTAATACTTCACAGCACTTTGGTCACAGCTTTGGTAATTTTCTAGAGCAACTAATGGACCATCTGCCTAAGTCAGTACTGGAGTTCTATAGGTTTAGTTTCTTCTGTAATTAAGCAAACCCAGTTCCCTCAGTCTTTTGCTCCAGGGTACATATTTTGCTCCTTATCCTGCTCCATCCAGTTAGTCCAACTCCTTTGAAGTTAGATGCCTAAAACAGGATTCAGTACTCAATTTAAGTGTCTATCCATGTCGGTGGGAGTAGAAACACTACTTCACTGTGTTGTACTGCAGCACTGTTGTTTATGCATCCCAGTGTGGCTTACATTTTCACAGTAGTAAGGCAGTGTTGATTCACCCTGGTTTACAAACCACAGTGACTCCCAGATTCTTTTTCAAAGAATTTCTGTCTAGTCATCTTGCAGTTGTACTTTTGCTAGCCCCTAAAGAGAATTTTGTTAAGCACAATAATTCTAATTCTGCCATTCAATCTGTTTATGTATGTTCCAAAACATAATATAAAATACAACTGTAATAAATTACTTTTTTTATATGATAATCTGATTTACTGATTTCACATTATTGAATAGTACCAGTTCTAAGGAAAATTTCTGTTAGTTTTATACTCCATCACCCCTCCCTTTGGACAATGAACTATTAATTTTAAATTTTCTTTAAAAAAACAGTTTCTCAAGTGCTTCTGCACCCATCTTACTTTAGTTTCATCAATTATTTTTTCTTTGCTTGAAATAAAGTCTCATGGAAGTATCAAAAAACTTCTTGCAAGTTAGTACTTGTGATCTTTTCCTCTTTTCTCCTATCCACAAAGCCTATTGTCTGCTTCAGAAGGAGATTAAATTGGTTTAACTCAAGGGATTCCTTACAAATCTCTTAGGCTATCTCTTAAAAACGTCCAAATTGTTTGGCTGTTTACTGCAGTATTTTTCTGAGAATTGCAGTTGTCTGACTGGTTCATAAGTTCCTAATTCCCTCTCTGCCTCCTTTTAAAATGTGTTATTCTTTCTGGAACCTTATTTACAGCGTACAGCTAGTGTGTCAATTAGAAAAATCTCTAGAAAATAAAACCCTGGGTTTCTGACTGAAGACATATTTTAAACCCAAGGCAAGTCCTTTCCTTAGCAGTATGTCAACCTCAGGGCAGTTATGCAGAAACCATTCTGTTGCATTCTAGAAAGAAAGTAATAAATCTGGACCCAGCTGACTATCAAGCAAGAATTCATGACTGTGGATCATCATGAGTGGACAGGAATGCCTTACTGTTGTCTGGCATTACATGCAACATTTCTGGAGAGGTTGGATTTCAGACACATCACTGTCCTTGGGGTTTTTTTATTGTCTGGGCAGCAGGGTATCAAATTTTTGTGTTTTCATTCTAAGTCACTTACATACTGCTGTGTGCTATATATGTCATGGATGCCAAATCCTTGGTTTTGAAACCTACTCCTGAGACCAAGTGTTTAAATATTTTTTTTGGGTCTCTTTTCAGTTCTTTGAATAGAGGATGCAATGTGATTTTAGGCTAAGGGTTTGCAGCTGAAAGTATCAGGGGCAGTGAGGGCACAGGAGCAAGCTGTATTAGGAAGAGGTGCTGTTCAGTCTCAGGAGCACACCAGATCGCCACTATGTTGAACTTTCTGAGGGAAGAACTGCCTTGACAATAAGGTTATTGGATTTTTCTGCATTTTTGCAAGGTTAATAGCATCTCTCTAAAAAAAAAAGTCGAAGATGGTAAAGAGTACATGTGTAGGGCAATTCACTTGCAAGGGGAAACTTATCCAACAGTTTTCCAATTTCTATTGGGACTTTTAAGATCATTTTTTCCTATACAAATTGTTCTTTGTTCAGACAAAGTAATTTGATCATGCCTTTCCCCAGGCAAGCAGATCGCATGGGCTGTGGGCCAATGGCTGTCACGGGTAGGTCTCCTATGTACTCCTGCTGCCACTGAATGCAGTGAGGACCTTCTAATTGCCATAGTGACATTATGTGCTCCTTTGCCCTCGTACCACCAAAATTTCTCTTCCCATGTCAGTGCCAGGCAGAAAAGTTGCCTGAAGAAACATGAAGTGGTAGTGTGGAAAAAACAAGGAAATTAATTTTTAATCTCAACTGTTCTTTTGATCAACCTATCATTACTGGACTCTGCTTTGATGTTGTTTTATGAATCATGTCCACAAAATCCTGAGGAAGATTCAAAGGACATAGATCATTTCTAAAGCACACAGGGTACTCAAGTGCTTTGACTCTGGTCATTACAGCAGTGCAAACAATAATTAGCCCCCAGCAAAAAGGTAGGTTATTTCCCACTGCTGGTTCTTTCCATCTTGTTTGCAACCTGGTTTTGCACTAAGCACTGCAGCTATTTATAAACTGCAAGTGGGAGCTGAGAATAGGAAGAGCTTTGTGTTCATATAATGACAGTGTCAGGAGAGCAATACTTAAGCTAAATTGGGATGGCCTCTACAAAGCCCTATTTTGATGATTGGAATACTAAAGGTATTTTGGGGACTGAAGTCTTCCAGACAAGACCCAGCTTCATGTGATTTATCTCTTCTTAAATAAAAAAATAAACCAAGTTGTGTTAAAAAGCCATTTTTTGAGTAAAACAAAGCTTAGTAAAGTTTTTTGTCCTTTAATTTTAGCTATATAAAATTAGTCAATAGCATAGGCTGTTCACCATAAAATACAAGCAGTTTAGCAGAGAAGGCCAAAATATGATTGTTACAATACTGAGTTAATTTGAGGAGAAAGTAGGATGTGTGTGGGACAGGTAGATGTGTTAAGGCAAAAAACGTGTGTTCCAAAGACTGCAGTGGTAGAATATGCAGTACAGTTCTAGCAGGTCTGCATGTGCCTGCAAATGAGCGTCTTGTATATTACTTTTCATTTTCCTCTTTCTTTTGTTCTATGTAAAAGACACAAGAGAGCAGGGAACCTCAAATTTCCAATCTTGCTTAGTCTTTGGAAGGGACATATCATTTTAAAACTTTCTAGAAGAATATTCATTTCTAGCTCATTTGCTTCTGTGAGTCCTGGTGTTTGGTTCGGAGCAATTTGGCCTGGAATTATTACCTAGCAACTGCTGGATTCTAAGAAGAGAAGAAAACACTTGCTTTGGATGTGCAGGAATAAAATATTGTAGAAATACTAGGTAGGAGCAAATTAGTGTAAATTTGAGCTAATACCAAACTATTATATTCTATTACTGGAAGAGAAACCTGCAACCCAGTGCATCATCTGCTTTTGCCACATAGATGTTACAGAACTATGTATTAAAAATTATTAATTTTTAGATTTTCTAAAGAAAAAGGTTAGTTTTTGGTTTTGTTATGTTTTTTTAAATCAGGCAAAACTCCTCTTCAAATTTGGCAAGATGCTTGCCTCTTATTTGAATATGGCAACAAAATAACAGTAGAACATGTTTGATTCCTGTCTTAAATTATGGAAAAGGAGCTTGCAATTTTGATTTGCAACCTTTTGGAATTAAAAGCAGTGCATTACTGCTCAGTTCATGGGTAAAATACGTTTTAAACATACTGTTCATATTAATTCAGCACAATGCCTTTGGAGGCAATGGAGAATGAGTCAGCACCAGAGCTGTTACTGGTTTTAACACTTCCATTGATATGACAATGAAAATATAGTTAAGAATTTCTGCAAAAGGACATTTTTTTAAGAATAATGGGATTTATATAACACTTTTAAAGTGTAAAACAAGTATAGTCAAGTCCCAGTTAATAATTGCCAATTGCCTTTTGTCACTGTCTAGTGATTTGGAGAGCCGAGATGAGAAAGGCGAAGAGAGATATTCAATTAAGCTGTCCAGCTTGTTAAAAGAAATAATAGAATGGAAAAGTATTGAAGTTAGTGAAATTAAACAAAATGAAGTTAAAGAAAAAGTGGGTAAACTTACTTTTTGAAATATATGATAAGTAAACTTGTGCCCTCATATAATGACAAAACAAACCCAATGATGTTGGTGTCTGATAACTGCAAGTAAGTTATACACATTAACAAATACTGATATTTACAGAGAACTGGTTTTACTTCAATACATATTTAAAATTCTTTTATTTGTTGCTATTTCATGAGTAGGGGAAAAGACTAGATTAATTAACTGACTTTTTTATTGAGATTTTTTAATCACTGTAGTTGTACTACAAGAAGCAATGTGTGTAAAAATGCCTGCGTTACAGGCTGGGCTTAAACCACGACAGTAGCTAACCATCTTCTTTGGTAAAGGGGAATATGATCTATTATTTAAGATCCTGAAACTGCAAATGCAGAAAGTATTCTAACATATCAGCAATTTTTTCATGTATTTATGCTGTTTATATACTTAAATGCTAATGTAGGTCAGCAATCTGTAGTAAAGACTTCTTAAACCTTTGATAGTTGCTGGAAAAACCTATAATCCAAATACACCTGCTTTTTGGACCCAATATCCACAATCAAATGCAAATCTTCTGATCGGCCCTTAGGGGCATTGAAGTGAAGTACTGACAGCTTACAAACTTGTTGCCCAAGTTAGCTTTCACATACCAGTGCTTGCACATGTGTTGTATTCCTTTTCCTTACTACTGTGTAAGGTCTCCATGCCTCTGAGTAAGGCTGAGGAAGAGTCATTTATATGCTGAGGGAAAAGCAAATACGGACGTATTTTAAAACCAGCATAATTTTAATAAATTGTTGAGTAACTGAATGAGTAGAATATGCATGCTAGGTCCCTGAATTAATTTTGAAGAAGCAAAGGATACTTTGTGCATATAATCCTGTCGAGATTTTCTCTTGAGGTCAGAGCTTACTGAAACAGGACCTTAGAATTTCAGTCAGTAAGATGTAAATAGACAACGATTATTAACAAAGAAGAGAATGGGGCAGGAATCTCTTAGGGAATCTGTTTCTGAAGTTTGGTTTAGAAGCATATCCTACACGTATGCATTACCTCGTGAGCTGAGTTGTTCCAGTGCTCTTTACAATCATTCTCACTTCTGTACCTTGTTAGTTTGTTGCTATGTTTGAATACCTTTGCATTAATCAAAGTCCTAAGAGATGTGTGCTGTTACTAAAACTCTTGGGTTTTTTTCTGTTGTTGCTCTCTTCTAATCTGATTTGCTAAATCATTAGTGTGTGACAGAAAAATAAATGCTGCTCTGCTCAGTGATCATACCTCTGATTTTCAAAGTGTTCAAAAAGAGCCTACTCCTTCAATCTTTTCAGTGGTCTTTGAATATCCTTGCTTTTATGACTGAATCACTGATTTTAAGAAATCAAATCCTTATCAGATCTAAGCTATGGGTTTAGAGCTTGATCTTTCTGAATTCTTTATGTCTACCCTGTCTATTTAGCTTTTTTTACAAAACTGACAGATGGTTGGAGTTGCAAACATGATTACAGTTACTTGAAGGAATCATAATTATTATCTGATTGAACAGGAAAATGTACAGGAGGAGCAGTTTTTGGAATGTTGAATGTGAACTGTCTTCTGACTAATGCAAATTTGTATTTTGTAAGGAAGATTAAAACATATTTCAATTATTGCTATCACACAGGAACCGCAATGCAGTCCACAGTTAACTGAATTTTAGTTTTTATTAAGCTTAGGCTGTAATGTTCAAAAGCTGTTGTTCTATGTGATATTTTATTTGGTCCCTAGCAGCTTGCTATGTCTAATTAAAGCCTACGCATGTATCTGAATGCTGTCCTAACACCATAATTTGTAGGACCTTCATTATAAATAAACTCTCAAGCAAATGTATTTAGAAAACCCCATCATTTTTGTCTTGTAAAAGCTTCAGTGAATAAAACAAGCTCAGGCTATATCTTGCTTATACTTCCTAGCTTAGAACAGTGATCATGATTTCATATGTTTTTTGGATAGGGGATTTTGTTTCTGACTGGGATTTCATGATACTTCTAACATAGATATTGTCTGTGGTACACCAAATTATCCTGATCTCAGAATTCATCAAAAATTTTATGTTCTCTTTACATTTGTAATCTTTAAATTTACTGGATGATGTTCTAGACTTAACTTTGATATATTACACCAAAGGTTGTAGTTAATTCTTTTGTATGATTTTCTCCTGCATGCTTTTAGTTTGTCTCTAGTTTGTCACTGAGAAAAAGGACTTTTACTTTGTAAGATTGATTTGCAAATTTCTCCTGTTGCTATATTAATCTTTGTTGATCTGGATTTATAGTGACCTCTCTTAGAGAAATTGTTCTGTATAACCTGTTTATTTTCTTTTTCTTTTCATTAGGATTTAGATGATTGCTTCAGCTAGATCCCCGAGTTTTTTTGTTTAGTTATCTTCAGGATTATTTCTGTTTTATATTAGTTAAGCTGTTTTCTTGATGACCTGCTTGGCTGTCACAGTGTCCAGACGAAGTCTTTTTGGCTATGCTTTTTTTAAAACGGTGTTTCTAGAAGTCTGTCTGCTTGAACAGCATACAAATAAAACAACAGTTCATATCTTCTTTCTGATGATGTGCAAAATTTGTCACAGCATCTGTTACTTTTAGTGGTTTTCCATCTTGGATTTAGCCATGGTATTGGTGTAAATAGGTAGGCGTGTTGTCTTTTCTATCTAAGCTATTGAATACTGCAATTTCCACTTTATTCAAATGCTAGTTAAAATGTCAAGCTGTGACTTTCCTTGGACATTATTTATGTAAATGTGGCACTTTCTTACTAAGTATATCTATTTTTTTATTAATTGAGAGCCACACTTGCAAGAGTAAACCAATGACAAAACAAAGTAGAAAATATATTCCCGGTAACGCCCTTCATATCTCTAGAACATCAAGAACATATTTAGATATGCTGATTTTAAATGTCAACAGTTAAGAATGCCATTAAATGCATTGACATGTAGCATAGACTGAAATTTTGAACCTTCCTTAAAGTTGAGTGATGCTAAAACAAACTTGTCTGTAAAAATGTCCCGGAGGTGAAACAAGGCAGGAAATAGTAAACTATTCTACAGTTCATTTATCTGATCTCATAATCTGTAGGCAAAATTCTGGGAGTTAATCCTTTCTCGAATAGTGTAGTGGTAATTTATTTTTCATTATGATCAGCAACTGAAATATTAAAATGTTTATAAACAGAGCTCTGTGCTCAGGTAGCATAACTGCAGAGCAGTGAGAATGTTGTAAAGCAAGGAGGAACAGTGTCACTGAAGTGACTTTTCAGCTTTCATGAGATTACAAAAATGTGAGGCAGGGCATAGAGGGAGAAAACAGACTGTAAAGGCAAACTAAAGTCAGTAGCATTTAATAACAATTATTTCGGCAGTCTGAGATAAGGCCTTTTCTATTCATAGGCCTTAGAATTTGCCATTAACTACAGACTTAAAGTGCTGCTGCTGCAAAATTCACTGTTTTAAAGACTATAGACATATGCACAAACATAAAAATGTGAGTAGGTTGAGAAACCAAGTAATAAAAGGTTTGTAAGTGCCAGAATGGAAAATATCTCCGCAATCTTAATTTGGCATCCAACTGCCTACGTATTATGATATAGAAGAGCATGTTTAAAATATTGCCTAATTCATTACAGCTGACAGTGCACAGTATTTAGAGTCTTCCCTGAATCATTACCTTTCTCACAGACTTTTCTATGAAATGTATCTCTTGCATCTGGAATCACCACAAAAATTCATTGATTTATTATCTCAATGCCCATGTGAAATAATGGAATTATTTTATCCCTATTTGATTGTAAGAAGCTGAAGTATGGAGAGGCTAAGGTCAAAGGAATCTATTAATTTCATGTGTTTAACTGAAAAGGCTGAGGCCTCATTTTTCAATAAGGTAGTATTTTTAGCAATTCGTATGTCTAGAGGAGAGGTCCTTCTGACAACTTTTACAGTCTGAGTGCTTAACACTTAAAAAAATCAGACTATGTGGTTGCAATTTTCACTTGTAGAAGAAACTTTTTGAGGCAGAGCAGCTGGGGACAGCCAGGAAAGGGGAAGGTTTCCCAAACTATGTGGATGAGCTCAGTCATTTACTTTATGGAGATAGTGCAAAACCAGCCTACTCATCACTACAAGCCTTGTAAAGCTTTGACGTGTGCAGTGAGTACAGAATTTCTAATTTGTTGTCTCTCACAGGTCCCTATATCTATTTGTGAGTGGCACTTTAAAGCTTTACAATTGTGGCCATTTAAGATGGTAGTTTGCAGGGACAGTGACCGATGAGTCCTTGAAACGTTTGTATCTTGCTCAGGTTCAAAGCTGTGGTACAAAGTATGGAGGAGGGAAAGGTGAGGGAGAGTGAAACTGGGATAAAATCCTAAGGCATGATGCCAGACTTTTTTTTCTTTTTTTTTTTTTCCCCGTAATATGTAGAAATCATCATGCTTTTCCTTATTCCCCTATCATAATAACCAAAGTGTTACTGATAATGTTTTCTAAATGTTTCCAGGCTCAGCCAGATTTCCAGTATGGAAAACATCAGCAAAAACAATTATTGTTAGGCAAGTTTAAAATAACTGATCCAACTTCCTCTCCTGGAAAGTATTGACTATGGTTATCTCAGCCACCAGCCCTTCCGGAAATTCTAAGTACCTCATTCTGCTCAAAATTACACCAATAGAAGTCCAAAATAATTTAATTTTTGTAAAAGAAATAACATTAGTACAAAAGTGATGTCAAATAATAAAAATAATGTAAAAAATATTTAAAATAATTCTTTCGTTAAGAAACACATGGTGCCTGATAGAAATATTCTGTATATTGAACATCTAAAAATGAAGTAATGAAGTATGATTGGGTTGGGTTTTTTTAGCTCAGTAAGTATTTAGAAGTATTTCTAGGTTCAATTGCTTTTCCAGACACACTCTGGCATTTTTTTAGGAGAAAACACAGCTTGTTCTCCAACTTATCTTCAATTATCTGCATTCTGACACTCAGTAATTCCAGATAAGCAACTTAATTTACATAAAATCTTTTTTATTTTCCAAGACCAGATTAATCCCTCAGCTAAAGCGCGATGAGAAGTGCATATATATCTTTTAGAATGAAATCCACTGACGCCATGCCAAAGCATCAGAGACATCTTGCAGTTTGTGTAAACCAGGAGTATAATTACATGACTTTAAAACTGGAGCAAATGAGAGGAGTGAACTAATTTTAATGAAGTTACATGGAATGAATACTGTTAGGACAGATTCTATTCTATTTTCAACTATAAGACAGATAAGAAGATAATACTTAAAGAGTATATCAATAAAAAGGACAGAACAGTCATGCGTTTGTACTCAAAAAAAGTACGAATTATGATAAATTAAGCATATTTTTCCTCTTTTTTCCTTTTGCAAACTGAAGTAAGAAGTTACGTATCTATGAGTATCTTGTCTCCCTAGGCAAATACCGTTGTCCAGAAATTCTATTTTGATGAAGAATTACAGTCAGGACTCTGACTTTTGCCTTACTTCTACAGTAGCAAGCACAACAGTGTCTTAGCAAGACTAGGATGACTCTTATTCTGTTTATGTTGCCTTTATTTTCTTACTAATCTGAAAATTAAAGTATCAAATGTCATGTCAGACTTCGTACGCACATGGAGCTAAATCATCAAATCATAGAATAGAATCATAGAATAGTTAGGGTTGGAAAGGACCTTAAGATCATCTAGTTCCAACCCCCCTGCCAGGGGCAGAGACACCTCCCACTAAACCATGCCACCCAAGGCTATGTCCAATCCAGCCTTGAACACCGCCAGCGATGGAGCATTCACAACTTCCCTGGGCAGCCCATTCCAGTGCCTCACCACCTGAACAGTAAAGAATTTCTTCCTCATATCCAATCTAAACTTCCCCTGTTTAAGTTTCAACCCATTACCCCTTGTCCTCTCACTACAGTCCCTCATGAAGAGTCCCTCCCCAGCATCCCTATAGGCCCCCTTCAGATATTGGAAGGCTGCTATGAGGTCTCCACGCAGCCTTCTCTTCCCCAGGCTCAACAGCCCCAACTTTCTCAGCCTATCTTCACATGGGAGGTGCTCCAGTCCCCTGATCATCCTCGTGGCCCTCCTCTGGACTTGTTCCAACAGTTCCATGTCCTTTTTATGTTGAGGACACCAGAACTGCACACAGTCCTCCAAGTGAGGTCTCACGAGAGCAGAGTAGAGGGGCAGGATCACCTCCCTCGACCTGCTGGTCACACTCCTTTGGATGCAGCCCAGGATACAGTTGGCTTTCTGGGCTGCAAGCACACACTGCCGCCTCATGTTCATTTTTCCATCAACCAACACCCCCAAGTCCTTCTCTGCAGGGCTGCTCTCAATCTCTTCTCTGCCCAACCTGTAGCTGTGCCTGGGACTGCTCCGACCTAGGTGTAGGACCTTGCACTTGTCATGGTTAAACTTCATCAGGTTGGCATCAGCCCACCTCACAAGTGTGTCAAGGTCCCTTTGGATGGCATTCCTTCCTTCCAACGTATCAACCAAATGACACAGCTTGGTGTCATCGACAAACTTGCTGAGGGCACACTCAATCCCACTGTCCATGTCGCTGACAAAGATGTTGAACAAGACCGATCCCACCACCAATCCCTGAAGAACACCACTCATTATTGGTCTCCAGCTGGATATTGAGCCATTGACCACAACTCTTTGTGTGCTGCCATCCAGCCAGTTCTTTATCCACCGAGTGGTCCACCTTTCAAATTGATGTCTCTCCAACTTAGAGACAAGGATGTCATGTGAGACAATGTCAAACGCTTTGCACAAGTCCAGGTAGATGACATCAACTCCTCTACCCCTGTCCATCAGTTCCTTAGCCCCATCATAGAAGGCCACCAGATTGGTCAGGCAGGATTTCCTCTTGGAGAAACCACGCTGGCTGTCACCAACCACCTTGTTGTTTTTCATGTGCCTCAGCATGCCTTCCAGGAGAATCCGCTCCAAGATTTTGCCAGGCACAGAGGTGGGTCTGACTGGTCTGTAGTTCCGCATCTCATCCATTTTCCCCTTCTTGAAAATTGGGGTTATGTTTCCCTTTTTCCTGTCGTTCGGAACTTCACCTGATTGCCATGATTTTTCAAATACGATGGACAGTGGCTTAGCAACTTCATTTGCCAGTTCCTGCAGGACCAGCGGATAGATTTCATCAGGTCCCATGGACTTGCATACGTTCAGGTTCCTAAGATGGTCTTGAACCAGATCCTCTCCTACAGTGGGCCCATGGTCTTCATTCTCACTGTCCCTGCGTCTGCCTTCCAAGACTTGGGTGGTATGGTCAGAGCATTTTCCGGTGAAGACTGAGGCAAAGAAGTTGTTAAGAACCTCAGCCTTCTCCAAATCCAGTGTAGCCAGTTCTTCTGATAGCTTCTGGAGAGGGCCCACGTTGTCCCTAGTCTGCCTTTTAATTGCAATGTACCTATAGAATCCCTTCCTGTTATCCTTAACATCCCTATCCAAGTTTAATTCTAAGTGGGCCTTAGCTTTCCTAACCTGATCCCTAGCTTCCCGGATAACATCCCTGTATTCTTCCCAGGCCACCTTGTCCTTGCTTCCACCTTTTATAAGCCTCTTTTTTCCTTCGAATTTTCCTCAGCAGCTCCTTATCCATCCAAGGAGGTCTCCTGGTCCTCCTGCAGCACTTCCTTCTAGTTGGGATGCAACACTCCTGAGCTTGCAGCAGGTGATCCTTGAATATCCACCAACAGTCTTGGGCCCCTCTGCCCTCTAGGGCCATATCCCATGGAATCTTACTGAGCAGGTCAAATCATTCATGCATGTACATTGACTTTTTGCCATAGAAGCAGCAATTTTGCTTCTATATCCTCTTTTTAAATTGTGGTTTACTAGTTTCTTATAGAAAAAGAGGGTCTCTTTTCTTTGCTAATAACTTTATTAGTACAAGTCTCGTGCAAACAGTATTTTATTTTAAAATTGTAACTTTAATAATAAGAAAAGTGCACAGAAAATATAGTGCATTCCTGTGAAATCAGTCATTTCAGGAAATGATAAAAATATTAGGCATATTGTGAAATGCTTAGCATTGTAGGCATTACAGGCATTATAGGTATTGCAGGCTTCTGTCAAGGCTTCTATGAACTCTAAGGAGAGTTGTGTGGAGTTAGCTTCTTTTTCTGAAGGTACATACAAGGATAAGAAGCTGTAGCTCCCCTTTTGTCTCACCCATATTCTTACAGACATGCACATATGTGCATGGATAACATACATGTAACACATGCTTTGATACATATTCTGAAGTGCATAACACTGTTTTGTGAACTACATAAACTATGATAGTGAAATACTGCATCATTCTTTGTCATCGATTTCTGAAAATGTGTGACTGTATTTAATTAAAAAAGTCCTTCCTTGTACCATCAGAGAGCTTTATTTCTTAAACATACATTAAAACAGCGAAGAAACAGGGTAAGTTAATTTGATCTTTTTCCTATAAGCAGAAAAAAACCTAAGCAGAGCTAAGAGATACAATTGGGAAGACACTGGGGAAAGAGGACAGGAAGAGGAAAGGAAGAGAAATGAGAAATTAGAATCTTGCAAGGTGTGAAGGAAAAAACAAACAAACAAGCAAGAATCCAGGCTGGGTTATGAGAAATAAAAATGAAAGAGGTTGAAATCATTCATCCTGAACTCTTTCTGTCAGTCAGGAAATACTGCCTTAAACAATCTAAATACAGTTCATCCATTGACTTGTCAATCACAGGAAGATTTCAGTACACTGATTCCAAAGCCTAGTTTACACCACTGTAGGAGTTACTGAGTGAGGATTAGGGGAGTAGGAGGCTTGCTTGGAAATACAGTTTCTGAAGGAAGTCAAATGAGAAAAAAACAGAATGAGCAAAACAAAAAAGATAAAGAAGAGGAAAATTTAAGAGAAATTTCCTGCAATACTTTAATTTATTTTCACAGAGATTCTCACATTTACCATTTTCCTGGGACAATTTTTTGTCCAAAGCCATTATTTGATGCCAATGTGTAACAAGTGTTTAGTGATTAATGCCTCCTTAGATAAGGAAAATTTATTGTGATACCTGAAGTCTGGCTCCATGAGCAGCAATTATGTGTGACTATTTCATGGCATGAGCTTTACCTACCTCACTCTTGGTTTGGAGCACTGTAGTGAGCAACAAATTATCATTTTCAAGCTTGAATGCTCACTTAAGTCCTATAATATTAAATAAAGAACCAGGGCAATCTGTGCTGGTGGAGCCAACACTTCTGAGCAGTTTCTTTCAGACAAGATGCTTCTTTCACTGTATGCATGGCTTCTGAAGATTTATACTTGAAAATGTTGGCTTCATTCCTCAGAATATTTCTGTGCCATCTGTAAATTTTCCACTCCATTATTTTGCATTGTCCATCTGTTTAGACTAATCATTTTCTCATAGGTCCTGAACACAGTGTGTAATCCTAGAAAGTTATGTGAAAGACTATTTACCTCTTAGTGTCAGAACCTTGCAATATTTAAGGCATTTATTTCCCCACAATCCCTGCAAGGTCGGGAGAGAACAGTTCTCTTTATTATCTGAGGCAGAAGTCTAATAACAAATAATGCTTAATGCAAAAGTCTTTCACTCAGGTAGTGGCAATTTTGCAGATTGTGTACTCTGTGAATTTCTGTACCTGGGATGCTTTATCACTTTACACTGGATGCCACTTCATTGCCTGGGGACCTACACTGAAAATTATCTCCTGACAGGATTGCCAAAACAGACATCTTCCCAGCTATCCTATTTTCTCTTAGGGGAGTGCTGTTATACCATTTCCAATGAATGATAAAGACTTTTACAGTCTATGTGGTTGTGGATATACACAGTCCTTCCAAAAAAGCAATATTTGGGACACGCATGTGGGAAGATAAAACTTGTATTCTAATTTTCATTTTAATATATCAGGATCTGGAGCAGTCTTCTGCTTTTATGTGAGAACACCTTAATCAACAGAATATAAAGGAGAGAAAAAAACACACCAAACCAGCTTCATTTCTATAACATAATTATTCATTGGTATGAGGAGAAAGGAAAACAAAGTAGTTTTAAACTGGGATGTAGGAGAGTCGCGCTTAGAGTGCTGTTTTGGTATATTTTATATCTTGCAACAACTTCAGAAAGGAAGACTTTCAATTTTTATATTGGGTAAAATAGAAGAGGCCACTAAAATTGATTTATACAAGCAGAGGATAAAATCTACAATTTTTTTTTAAAAATCACAGACTTCAAAAATCACGGTAGGCTGGTATTAAACATTAAGAGATACTGATGTATCAAAACACAGAAAGAATCACTTCAGCCTTCAGGCTAAAGAAACCTATTCTGTGTAAAATTTATGTAGTGACTTTTGGCAGTCTTTTGGCAGAATTGAATAGCAACAGGATATCCCCCATCTGTTACTGCAAGCAAGAAAGAAAAGAGTTTCATGTTCTGCCACTCATCTTACATTTTCCATTGATGGTTTTTACATCATACCTCTCCTTACTGACATGAAAAATTGATGATGGGACTTTAAAATTTGTGTGTGCACTATTCCATGGTCAGGATTTATGTGGGCTAGCAGAAGGCTATCTGTATCACCACTAGAGCTCATTTCCCTTGTACTTAGACGTATGCCTTTTGAATGTAAACCAAAAGAGATAAAACATTACTGAAAATGTGCAGGAGTATCCAAAACTGTAGTGCTATAATCAGCAAAGAAGGCATAGAAGATAGAATCATAGAATGGTTTGGATTGAAAGAGACATTTAAATGTCATCGGGTCCAAAATCCTGCAATGAGCCGGGACATCTTCAACTGGATCAGATTGCTCACAGCCCCATTCATGTTCAGCTCTGTCAAAGGTGTATGGGTGGAAGGCTACAGAGGGTGGAAGCCCTTTGCAAAACTCCACAAGTTCAAGTTCAAGTTCCACTTCCAGTTAAGAGGACAGAGAAAGGGTACATGTTTGGAAACAGGTTCCCATGGAACTGCTCTTTCTGCACTGCCTATGCATCATTCTTTCCTTGGCTTCATACCATAACCACTGGAAGAGAGCAAATCAGATGTTTCTTCCTGGAGCGCTCTAAAGTGACCCAAATCAGGGCAAACATAAACACAATATAGTTTCAAAGGCTATTTGTATGTAACAGCAGGAAGAATAATCAGAGCTTCATTCAAAATTCAACATGTTAGTGATGTTTAAGATGAGTAAAATTTGTTTTCATGCTGAATTATATGAGATTCTGGACTATATCATGAGCACCATATACAAAGGAAAACAGAAATGAAAGGTAAGGGAATGCACTAGTCTGAACAGTCAGCAAAGAATTGCTAATAAAGCGCTAAAGATCTCAATTTCTACTTGTACTTTAGCAACTGTAAAGTCATAGTGAGCTTACAAGCAAGAACACAGTGAAAAAAAGGCTGATTTAATCTCATTCTTTGGAAATCTGGTCTATTTTATTCAGCACTGAAGCTATCAGCAGCAAAATTTGGGGGAAATATATTTTATCATTAGATATGAATGTCACTATGTCACTAAACAAGAGATTTCAGATATTGTTGTCTGAACTTCTAAGAACTATAGTATACTCTCTCTGTAAAAAGCAAATTGCAATCTGATTGGATCAGAAATATATGAATATTTTACTATGGCATGTTATCTATGAATAATGGAAAATTTGTGGGAGCTAAAAAGTAAATAATTGCTTCAGATATACTGAATTTCATGTCATGTAGTCTGTCCAGTGTTAAACTTTCAGAAAACATTAACCCAGAGTATGGTACTCTGTTACACTAAGCATAAATGCCACCAAATATCTAGAACAGATACAAATATGCCAATTTTTAGCTGTGTGAAATAGTTGTACTACACAAAATGAAACTTTAAGAAATATGAAATTTAATCATGAATTAACACTTTTTTAATGCTGTTATTTGAGCAAAGTGAGAAAAATTACAAATTGGTCACTATAAAAATAGAGGGGTGCTCATAAAAAACTTGGAGAAATGTGATTCAGAGGCACATAAAAAAAAAGACTGATGGCATCTAGAGCAATGCGTGGCAGTGATACTTGGCTAGGCATTCGGACTCCTAAGTTTAGATTTTTATATTTAGAAATATACAGACATACCTATGGCCCCATTATAGCTGATGGAAATCTAAGCAACACAGTTGGAGTCTAAAAGCAGTTCAGTTTACCTTAGAACAGTCACTAAGGCTAAGACCTTACTGCAAATAAAACAATTCCACAGCTTAGATACCTATAGCACTTGAATTTAGGTTGCTTAATCTTGCACTTAGTTCAGTGTCCTGGGTTCAGCAGTAGCAGTCATTTTTTCCCCCTCTTAGTAGCTGGTGCAGCACTGTGTTTTTGACTTTCGGCCTGGGAGCAGTGCTGATAACGCCAATGTCTTTAGTTACTGCTCAAATGTTTAGACTGACCAAGGACTTTCTGAGCCTCATGCTCTGCCAGGGAGGAGGGGAAGCCGGGAGGAAGGAGAGACAGGACACCTGACCCAAACTGACCAAAGAGGTTATTCCATACCACAGCGCATCATGCCCAGGATGTAAAGCAGAGAGCAGAGACCCGGAAGGGTGGGGGTGCACTGCGTGGTTGGGCTTGGTATCGGGTGGTGAGCAGTTGTATTCTCTTTCTTTGTATTTGAATTGTCATTATTATTATTGGTGGTAGCAGTAGTGGTCTTGTGTTATACTTTAGTTACTAAACTGTTCTTATCTCAACCTGTGGGAGTTGCATTCTTTTGATTCTCCTCCCCATCCACCCGGGAGTGGGGGAAAGAAAGAGAGGGGAGTGAGTGAGAGAACGGGCTGCATGATTTACGGTTTAAACCACGACACAAGCTCTTTCTCATGTTGTATTTTTCAATAGGTAGAAGTCTCAACAAAAATAAATCTAGAGTGTTCTATTAGAACACTCTATTTTATATCTGGTAGGATTTTAATATGAATTTATAAAATTGCAGGTTTGAGAACATAGGATTTATTTGATTTTAGACTTGCTTATGAAGTCTAATGATAAAAGAGTTATGCCATGTCTGTGCAGAGCCAGATTATCTGGTAGAGTAGATTAGGACCAGTTCAACATGTACTTGTAAAGTCAGGTCATGAATGGTCACTGCCTGCATTGGAGAAATCACATATTATGCTTTTGTGCCAGTTTTTCTTGTGTATTTTACGTGATCTTTTGGGTTGTCTTGTGTCTAGCCTTCCCTTTACTTTCCACAAATCTGCCATATCCATCACTTTTCTGTCTGCTTTTTGCTTCATAGCTCAGCTGCTGCCCCAGGAGGCAGCTGCACTGGAAGCTGACTCTGCTTTGGTATAGCCACTGCTTCTATTTGACCGTCCTTTAACCTGTGCTTGAGTAAAACCATAAATACTGCTCTGGAAGAAGTTTTGCAGGTGTTGACATTTCTGTTTCAAGCGTATGAATACTAGCGTGTGCCCAGCCACTGAATCACTGCTGAGCTTTGTGGGACACTGAGTGTGGAAGTTGTGCAGTCCAGACTGACTGACCTGCTAACTTCATCACCATCTCTGTTGGTTTGTCTTCATTCCACTCAATTTCTGAGTTTCTAAAGAGAAAAATGAATGTTAACAGATAGTTGTGCTATAAGGATTGTGATCAGATTCAAAAGTTTCAAATGGACACAGTGACATTCCCATGTGTCACATGCTATGGAAGAATGGGTGGCTGTTAGCAATTCTTTACTAGCAGAATAAGTTTAACTAAGCCTGTGTTAGGTCTTGGAGCATTGGTTTCATTTCTCACAATGCTATGATGTGAGCTCAGGAGTGCCTTTCTCCCTGATATTCTGGGATAACAAAAACCATGGCCAACCTTAGCACAGCAAGAGGAGCAATTGTTCTGTTTTGAGCAAGGATATGAAAATGCCTATTTGCTCAGGAGAAGAGAAGACTGGACGCATGCATCTATTAGTGTTTCAAAACATGGTACTGCAAGTAAAGACAAGTGCTCAGGCAAGAAATATTATCATCAGCAAGTCACCAAAAAAGCAAAGTTTTGCAAAATGCGCATATCATGAGATAGTTGGCAATATGTTTGTGTCTGCTGGATATCCTTCTGCAAGGAGGGAGTTATCATTCATTCCCAGTTGTGTGCCTATAAAACAGAAACCAGTTTGAAGGCAAAGCATATACATTTAGATACCCATACATACCGATAGGAGAGAACCAACAGTACTGCTCACCTGGGCTACCTGTAGACTCCCTATGGATACTAAAACTAATTTTCCTTGGTTTCTGCTGTAGCAAGTAGCCTTAGACATTAGGAGACGCTTGTGCACTATTCAGAAAAG
The DNA here is from genome assembly GCA_028858755.1 of Ara ararauna. Classification (NCBI taxonomy): domain Eukaryota; kingdom Metazoa; phylum Chordata; class Aves; order Psittaciformes; family Psittacidae; genus Ara; species Ara ararauna. The sequence goes on along the minus strand of CM054379.1, from coordinate 42,040,281 downwards.
CCATTTACAGATCCAGAAACAATGTCTTCATTCCCATCAAGCCATCTTCTCATAATTTGGAAAATCTGATAGGGCTTCCTGCTGACACTTAAAATGCCCTTTATTTCTTGAGGCCCCTCAGGTCTCCATGGTGGTCCTTTAGAGAAGGAGTGAAGCAAACAGCTTAAGTCAGTAACAGCTTTAAACATACTTTTAGTCCTTCTCTTCACTCAGGGCATCAAACTGGAGAGCACTGGATGACTGTTCTGAATATGGCAATAATATCTCACAGGAAACACAGATAAAAGGCATCAGCAGAAGTATATAATTCCATTGCCCCCCCCCCCCCATATCTCAGAGTGTATGCTATTCAATGTATGATACTATCAGAGAACGGTTGTGGCTTGTCTGATCCAGTTGTGCCTAAGCAAATACCTTGTTTAGAAGGAAGGTGTTCTGGATGAGGTATCAGCATTTGAAAGACATCAACATGAAGCTATACCTTGCTACTCAGAATGTATAGTTACACTTATCAAAATGCATTTATTAGCAGCTTATCAAAATGTACAGTGTAGAACTGCTTTGGCGGTGAGGTGTTTCATGTCTCATAAATTCTAGCAAGATGTGTCGCCTACAAGTCTTAATTGCAAACTCCTCAGTGCTAAAAACCTAGCAGGAAAAGAATGGGAGGAAAGGTGATTGAATTACCCTTTTGCTCAGGGATTGGGAAAGAAACATGACTGCAAAGAGTTTGAATAAGCAAGTATCACACAGCAAAGACAATAAAGCATAGCGAAAGAACAAGCAGAAACACTTCCATGGTATTTAAAGGATTAAACAGCTCATTTGTGTGCCTCTGAAGGCATAGAAGACACAGCAGGATTGAAATATTAGACTGACAAACTAGCTTATTTTAGAATCATGGGGAGGGTTCAAGGCTGGAGCATGATAAAAAGTGATATGTTCATATCTTTAGACAGAGAATGAGAAATAACTTATAAACCAATTATTTCTTATTTCATAATTATATTAGCCTCTCAAAACTTTGCAGAATAGAATTGAGTATACCTTTCGCAGATGCACTTCTGTTCTAAGTTGCAAATAAAACAAAACCCAAAAAGAAATGATTAAGCAAATATGATCAAAATGTTTAGGGGTATTACCACTTAATGTTAAGTTAGCAGCTGTCTCATGAGAGGGCAGAAATGGACAGCTGAAGCGAAAACCTCTTACAAGATTACAGCTAAATCAGTCCTTTTCAGTTTAGGTGCAATATTGTCAGCATTGGTGTGTGAATGAATCTCTACCTCAGCAATCCATCAATGTGTAAACACTACAAATGCAGAATTTAGCTTTGAAAGAGCAAATTAAAACGTTATTTTTTTCTCATTTGTTTGTGAGAAAGCTGTAATTTAAAAAGAATTAATTTATGGTCTGTCTGTGTAGCAGGGTTTAAATATCATTAGGTTAGAATTTGCCCTGCTGAACTGGTAAATACAGTAATTTACAGACAATTAGCTGCTTGCTGATGTCTTTCAAATACTGATCACCATGAAACATAACTGCAGTGTCATGTCTGTTTCTGCCATCCTCCCACTGCTGCCTATTCATCTGGACCTCAGATTTCATAGGCTTTTTTCAGCACTAAGCAAAGATTTGACCTTGTTGGCAAATTTACAGTTATCTGGTTAGTGCCTGGATTAAAATGATGCTGTGCAGCAATCTGACTAAAGCAAACTGGCAGAAAGCATGTAGTCACTTGCAGACCATATAGGATTTTGCAGTTATCAAAAGATTGTTTATTCTCAATGCATTTAGCAACTCAACCCTATTAAACTATTAGAAAACAGTCATGTTTGTTCTGTTCTCATAGTTATGGATTTGTCAATGTTGTAACCACATGAACTTGATCTATGTCTTTCCTTGTCAGGGACCTAAAATCCATTGATTGTCTCCATCTCATTTATCATCTCAGCTATCTGAACTGCTAGTTATTGTTTCTACAGAGCATGATATACCTCAAAATCAGTGCCTAGTAATCTGCCTCACTTCCAAGCAACATTATTTAATAACACTGATGAAAAACAAGTATATTACACAAAATAATGGTTATATTATTTAAATTCCTCATAGTAGTCCAGGAAGAAGTACACTCATATGCAAAACATGTAGAAAAAATGAAAAAGAGCTACACAGCTTAAAAAAGGAAGGAAATGGTTTATTATTAGCATGAAACCTTAGTAGTATTGTCTTTTCTGAACTAATTATTAGTTTTCAGTGGTTTCTAAATCCTCCGCTATGTTTAGGGGGCATCGTGCAAACTAAAGCATTAGTAATAAAGATGTGAAAAGATCTCTGCTTCTGTTTTTCCCTTTTCCTGCCTACCCCATCACTTTCCCTTGGTGATTCAACAGCCCAATGCTTCCTGTAGGAAAGCACATATTAAATGGATAGGCAAAAGCCCAGTCTCATTGCTGAAAGCAATGAAGTCCGCAAACACGGGCTCCATTAATACCCCCTACGTTAACACCTGTCTTGTCACTTGCTGTTGCACAAATTGAAGCTCTTCCATAGATTCTAAAAGCAGAAATGGTCTGCAATTTTCATTTACTAGACTACTTAAAATTAGACAAGGGCCGCAGGCCTGGAAACTGGCAGATGCAAGTAATAAACCTGGATACTATCAATAATTTTCAGAAAAAGTGCTCTCCGATTACGTTACTGAGGTTATACAGGAGGACATATTAAATTCTTGAACACAGTACAAGCACTGTGATGTACCCTAGTCACTGTGCCTTGCTAATGAAGAGGGCTGCAGTATACAGAAACAAGGTCCTTTTCATTTGAAATTTTAGTTGTAAATATGGCTTTAGGATGCAACCATCTTATCTCTGGGAATCAGACTGACCCAATAAATTCTATCGTATAAAACTGACTGCAAATTACAAGAGCTTCTAGTCATTGCCAGAGTTGGGACAGCATCAAACCAGTTATTTCATCACTAGTTTCAGCCACTATCCAACCACTGATAAAAAGTCTGACTATGACTTTTGTTTTAAAATATGCTCACTTTATAATAAAAGTGAGGTTCATACTTACAACAACAACAACAAAAACCCAAACCCAAACCAACAAACCAACAGTTGACTTCTTGTGTCAAAGTAGAAGAACAAGTTTGTTAGATCAGGACAAACATCTGTCTAGCTCACTGATCTGTCTCTGACAATGGCTACTAGTAGTACCTTAGGAAAGGCAACCAAACAGGGAGAACATGGAATGATTTTTTATAACTTCCAGCCATCTGAGATTCGGGGACTTTCAGAATGCAGGTGTTCCCTGAATTCTATTAATTTTGTCTCACTGCTTTTTGAGCCCGTTTATACATTTGGCATCCACAACATCCTATGGCAATGAGTGCTACAATTTAATAATGTGTAACATGAAAAATACTTCCTTTTCTTTGTTCTAAATCAGTTGCCTGGTAATTTCATTTTGTTCCACCTTGTCTTTGTGTTGTGGCAAACAGTGAATAGTTATTCCCTATTCACCCTCTCCCTGCCTGTAACAGTTTCTACAAATTCTTCTCTGTTTTCCCCATAGTTATTTATTTTCCATACTGAAGAATCTTAATTTATTCCCTATATGGAAACATTCCAACTCCCCTGTTATACTTATTTTCTGATTTTACTGTGTTCCTTTGGGGTAGAATCACAGTACTTTATTTCTATTCAGTTTATCTGATTCTTGACTGTTTTCATAATATTTCTTGCTATTCTATTTTCTCTTTTGATCACTCCTGAACGTTGAAAAATTGTTTCCAGAGAACTTTTTGTAAGATCTGCTTCCAAGATCACCTCCTTCATGATCATTTGAAATGTAGCATTTTGTTTCTAAACTTATGTTTTTTTCTCTTCATTATGATAGGTATGAATTTGCATTCATGAAGGGTGAATTTTATTTACCTCTCTGTCATGCTGATGTTCTGTTTTGTAAGACCATTCTGCAACTTTTCCTTGTCAGTTCCAGTGCTGACTCTTGTAATTAGTTTTGTACCATTTTAAGATTTTTTTTGCCTCATTATTTACCTCTTAACCAGATCATTTAACAATGTGTTTAATATCATATGTCTAAACACAGATACTTGAGAGACTCTGCTGGTACCTTCCTTCTTTGGGAAAAATCTACCATTTATTAGTAATTTTTATTGATTGTTTTTTGACCACTTAATAATCCATGAGAGGACTTTTCTTCTTCCTCCATTGACAATTAGCTGTTTTAAAAGAGCCTTTGTCAAAAGCTTCTTAAAAATCTGAATTAATTGAGAAGCTTCAATACTAATTCGTTAAGGGGTTAGGATTCAGCCATACTTATGTGGCTGAAATGTCCAGACTTGACACCTGCCAGTGTCTTATCTATAATAAAGAAAAGCTCAGAGAAGCAGCAGGAAGCTGGTTTTTGGGTCTCTTCAGGAAATGTTTTCAGTTGAATACTTTTATGCAGTTCCAGTGGAGGACAGTGGGCTCAGAAGTACTCCAAAATCTATGTTGGTGATTGACATGGGAGGACAAAAGATAGAAACTATATATTTAAAATAAAGATTCAGGTAGCTAGTGTTTAGAGATCCACATTAACTACCCATTTAGAGGACCTCAATATCGCTGCAACCAGAGATTAAAGTCACTATGCATTTCACTGCAAATCTTCACTAATACATCTTGATTGTGAAGACTGCAGTGGTTTCCTAAGATTGAATAGCTTCATGGACTGGTACCCTTTAAAAGAGCTCAGCAAACTAACAGGAAGCTGGGCTGGAATGAGATTTTTATGATTATTCTCTTCCTATTTTCTTGGACATGAAGGCTGCATTACCTATATTTTATAGTCCTGGCTTCGTATGGTATTGTGTTTCCTCAACAAAGGCATTTTCTCTCATGTAGCCCTCTTTTAGCCTCTTTTTTGCTCTTTAAATTTATAGGCTATACATACTAGCATACATTGATAATAGTGATCCATTTGGGATCATAAGATAACAGAGAAGCAGAGGTGTCACAAAATATAAATGTATATAGTCTTAACTGCAGGAATCAGGAACCAAGTCTACCTCAGTTTCACTGTGTGAAACTTGGCAAGTCAAGGAATGCCTAAATTTAACCAAAGAAGCAGATACAATCTTGCACAACCTTCTAGATTTTTTCTTCAATTTTACTGGTTCAATATCATTATTAGTTGGAAATTAGACAGAATTTAATTTCTAAGCAATAAACAAAATTCACTATGGACTATCTTTAGAGTTATTGTGCTGACTGAATTTTCTTTGACTGGGGAAAGATGTCAGGATATTGTGCATGGTGTCTGTCAAATATCACGTGGTTACGAGCAGAAGTTTTTATGCTTGAGTGAAAAATACCAGACTCAGGAGGGTTTAGATAGGGAATGGGAATTGGAGATTGCTTCATAAGTCATGACATCTTAAATGAACAAAGCAGTTTAAATATCTGTAACTGGCATGTTTTTAGAGGTGTTGTCTCCTAAAATATACATAAATAAAAAAATAAGGGTTTCAAGGAGCTGAAATCCATTATGATGTATGGAAGAAAATATATCTGAATAGAAATATGTAAGAAAGTTGCACTTCTTCTTAATCTTCCATCCAACAGAAAAGAAACATAAACAAGTGTAATATTTATTCTTTGTTAAATCTGTTGAACCTCTGGAGGCACATTATGGTTTATGTTTTGCCTCTTGGACTTCAGTTATGCACCTGAACTTGGACACGTATGATTCAGTCTTGTTATGCAAGATAGAAATTCATTACAGGAATAGAGCAGAATTATTGACAGCAACACTGAAGTCAACAATGAATTTTGAGATTAGAATAATAAAATAAATAGTCATGAGGCACATTTATTATCTTTTTCACTGATAAGAACTCGCTGAGAGAGTATCTTCCTAGTTAAATAAGCTCTCTGACAGAGTAATCCTAATTTATACAAATATGTTTAATGTTCGGACATTTCACAAATAATGGCAACAAATAATTTGTAAGCTAGAGTGCTTTCTTTGATGCTGCATCCAGTATTTTTCTCTTCATTGTGTCTGGCAACCAGAAAATTACCATTTGGATTTCCTACGAGTTGGCTCTTCGACCAGGTTTTGGGGCAGTTCCTGATTCTCCCCATTCCTTATTCCCTAAAAAGACCAGGAAAATATCATAGAATCATAGAATCATAGAATGGTCAGGGTTGGAAAGGACCTTAAGATCATCAAGTTCCAACCCCCCTGCCGTGGGCCAGGATTCCTCACACTATACCACATTGCCAAAGGCTCTGTCCAACCACTTTGGGCAACCTGTTCAGTGCCTTACCACTCTCACAGTAAAGGACTTCTTCCTAATATCTAACCTGAACTTCCCCTGTCCAAGTTTAAACCCATTACGCTTTGTCCCATCGCTACAGACAAATCTTCTTTTCCATATCAGTCTAGATGAGAGTGTATAGATGTTACAGTCATGAGGTATTGTTTCAATTGCCTAGTTGGAAGACAGATTTATTTATGGAGTGTATAGTGAAAAAGGAAGACTAAATTTGATGCTTTCAGTAAAACTTCAATGGAATCAGAATTCACACTAAAATGTATTAAACTTCCAAAAATCACAGCCTTTTGATTTTTCAATCTGTAGTCCTTTGCATGTATCTGAAGAGCAATACAGACTCATGAAAAACTAAAGAATTGATGTTATTAGACACTGCCTGTATGTATGGCTCTTGTGAAATAAGAGTAAAGAAAGAAGGGGGGAGAAAGGAAGCAAGAGGATAAAGAAACATTACGAAACAATGTAATTTGCTGAAATCCTCATAGCATCTTAGGTGCAGATTCCTGAGGTTGTATGTCAAATCTTACATTTAGAAAACCAGCTGAGCCTCTTATTAGAAGCAGTTATTGTATCTTGCAGCTACTCCTTGTATTTGCACAAAGATTATAAAGAAGTATTATTTCTTAGTGAAAATATAGACCCAGGTATAAAAACTCACTTTCATTTCTTGACTGTCAATGTGGTTTCTGAAAGGATTAGCTTATGTAAGAACTCAGGCATGATATGTTCTTCCCTTGAGACGACCCATGTTCATTTAACAAAGGCTAAAGTCCCTCACCATGCACCATGGAGTCTTCTTTGCCTCTCATTTAGCACAGGCTGCCAGGCTGTTTTGCACAGCCTCTGGAGAGGTAGAAAATATGTATGTATACTGCATTCAGAAGCAAAACAGAAAAAAAAAAAAAAAAAAGGCTTTATCCATACCAGGAAACAATTTTTGAGATCCATAAATATTAGCATAGATTTTTACTGCAGGACAGCAAGCAGAATTCCCAAAGTTTATACAGAGGAATATTTTCTAACCCAATTCCATGCCAAAGAAGCTCAGCAGTTCACTACATGCAATAATTTGAACCCAAAACTGAGTATCTTGTACCCTTCTTCTGATTACTGGCATTTTTGGAGGATACAAGCTGACTTCAGGGATTCCTATTTTCCTTAACGTCATCTAATATCTGTGATTCTGCTGGCCTGGACTATAGAACTACTCCTTTGACCTGCTTATATTTATTTGTGGAACTGATGTCTAGTCTCAAGATTTATTGCATTTGATCCTTTTCCTGCCAAATAAGGTATTAAGAATCCAAAAGCCTTGCTTTTGCCTGGGATACTCCTCCTGCTGTGAGATGAAGTGCAGTAAGCTCTTTGCTCTTCAGTCAGGTACAGCTGCTATGGATAGATCAGACCTTCTTAGCATGTGGATGCTGTGTAAGAACAAGACCATAAAGTAAGTAGAGGTCCCAACAAAAGTTATCAAAATTACTTTATTTCAGATTTCAGATATTATTATTACCTTATAAGTTGTTATAGGTCTAATGCTGTTTATACTATGTATAAAACATGTGCAAATCACAGAAAAGGATAATTCCTATATGTTCTGCTACAGCCCACTTTCAACCAAGTGTGGACAGTGGTATGACCAAGAAGTTGTTCTGCTCATGCTCTTTGTGGAAATGAAGCATTTAGAGAAGGAAAGCAGGCAATTTCACTGGGCTGTGACGAGAACACAAGAGATAACTTGACCCTACAGAGCAGTAATTAGGGCATACACAGGGAGGATGTTGACCTGGATTTTGAAATATTTCTGTGATGAATGTTGATATTAGAACATTATAGGTAAAATGTGTAAAACACCTCTGGATGAGGATCAATACTTACAGCTCTGTTTACTCTCTTGTTTACCCAAAAGAGTTGCCTACTTCATCATGTCCCGTCTTGTATTTCTGCTGTGTGACCAAATGACTTTTGCATTCTTCTGTGTACAATGACAGTTCCAGCAAAACCGATAGCAAATACTATTTTTATCCAGTTGGTCCTTTGTCCAGTACTTAAGGTACAATCCAAAACTACTTGGGCTTAAATTTCCTCAATCAATGGAGAGCGATGAGGCTGTACATCCACCTCACTAAAGGAGATGTGATATCAAACTGATGTTCATGCACAGAATTTAAAAGGCAGCTTTGTGTCCTCAGTCTTTGTTTCTGTTTTAAATGCTAAATTCTTCAAAATGTGGCTTTAAAAACAAACCCTTCACTGATAAGTCTGAGTTTTTGATCTCTGGGGATAGGTGATCCTAACTGCAAGTTTAAGAAAGGCAGCAAATGTCCAAAAGAGAAACCAGTGCCCTTTTGTTTTTTTAAGTAAGTGATTCATTTCAATGACTTTCAATTTCATGACTTTAGAAAACTTTCTTTTAACATGTACATTGGTGGGAGGGTGATTCCATTATCTATATTGCTATGTCTTCCTATAGGCTATTTACAAAATCAGGGTATCTAACAGAAAGTTATGTAGTGAGCAGACGCTTAAGCTATACATTTTATTTAGTAATTTATACACGTTAGACCCTTGTGACTAATACATTTTTCATCCACAAAATTCACAGATCTGTAGAATTTGAGATCATCTCAGAGACATCTATGTTCCCAGCTCATCTCAGAAGAGTAGAATATCTGCTGTACATCTCACATTCCTTGGTTGCTTCCCTTAGAAGATATCAGATCTGTATACATTTCCCATTATTTCAAGACCCTGTCTTAGCCAGGCAGCAGACATCCTATGGCAATTAAGAATAAACATTTTTGTTTTAACTTCAGTGCCAGGAGTTCTTATCACTAGAAAATGCTTCATGGCAAAGAAATAAAATAACAATTATATGTTCTGAATTTTACACTGAGGTGAAACAGTATTCCAGAAATACTACTGGAGATAAGCAGCCAAAGGGGATTTCTGATAATTAGGTGTGATTTCCAATGGAATAATTAAGCCAAAATGGTGCAGAGGCATTTCACTGTCTTTTGTTAATATACAGTGTGACTTCCTTTGTCTTTTCGTTTTTTTTTCTACTTATGTTTATTGTGGTGTGTTGAGTTAAGCTTACTGTGGACAGAAACTAACTTCTATTTTGTACTTGTACAGCAGCCACAACATAGAGCTTAACTGAAACACCAATAAGGGATAAATAATCCTTATTTTATACGTGACAAGATAAGAAATGATGACTAGTGTTGGACTATATCTAGTACTAAGAGGTGTAATAGTCTTTTAGAGTGTTTTTGAGATAGACATAAGAAATGTAACATCAGATAAAACTTTCTACTGTTAGACCCATACAAAATGTTTTTGGTACCGCTGATATTGGTGTAAGTAACCCTTGGACTGTTGTTTTGTTTTGTTTTGTTTTGTTTTCTTGTAGAAAGCTGCAATAAAGAGCAACATTACAGCTGCTTCATTGTGAGATATGTCAGGGTGTTGAGAGTGCCAATTGGCCTTATGGGCTTGACCAACCTCACCTGGGACCTCCATCTTCTGCCTGGTCCTTCATTTCTGTCCTGAGGCCTGAGCTGTGGTGTAGGTATGCCTGTTTCGTGGACAGGCCTCAGACCTGTGTTGTAGGTGGATGGTTTTCTTGGATGGGCCTCTCAGATATACGTTTGAGCCTGTCTCCAACCCTGTCTCCTTTGCTCCTGACCACGTTCCCCAGATGGACCCTGGACCTGGCTCATCTCTTTCTGTGGCTGTTGGAAGGAAGCTGCTACTAGTGCCCATGGGACTGTGCCTTGTTGGTGAGGTGCTACCTCTGCTGGGGTCACCCTAGGATCCTGGGTTGCCTTCTCATAGTGGCTGCCTCTCACTATGCCTGAGCATGAGTTCCATCTCTGTAGCTAGAACTGGTAATTTCAAGGGGCAATTTTTGCCAGAATTGCAAAATAAAAAAGTTCCCTTGCAGACAGATAACAGTCTTCTGCTGGTTAAAAAAGAAAAAAAAAAAAAAAAAGGAAAAAGAGAGGACTAGCAAAAAGCCAAAAAAAGCACATTTTTACTCACAGAATGCTTAAGTAAAATTTTTTATTGACTAATTTTTTGCTTTACATAACTTTATACCATCATGTTGAAGCACTAGATGAATAAAACCACATTTCCAGCTGAAGGGAAATAAAATAATAATAAAATGAGCTGAGTAGTGTTTCCTGCAGTGTTCACTATATGCTGTCCAAGGATGTGGCTGTGGCAGAAGAGTTTATCAACAATTCAATATTCAGCTCCAAAAGATGAGGAAAGCTGTTCTAAAGTAATTTCTTTGACCTCCAGAACAAGTAGTGTTTCTTTAGCTTTTCTTTTTTTGCCTTTTGTTGATTAATTTCTGCATCAGTAACACTGTCTGCTTTGTTCTACTATAAATGCTGGAGTTTCTGGAGTGCACTGTGTCTCTGTGCTTGGATGTGGGTTTGTGTGTGCAGGTGACTTAGAAAATTATAGCCCAGCTTTGCACCACCATTTAATTCCTGGAAGGGAAACTTCTTGTACCACGTCCTGTCACAGTCCATGAATATGACTGTATGTGCTCCTATTTTCTTTACTAAAACAAGAAAAAAATCTTTAGAAAGCTTACAGCAAAGGGAGATGATTGTTTAGGAAAAAAAGATTTCCTTTACTGGCTTCAGAAAAGTTCTCAAGACACTTTTTCCAATACAAATTTTTTGCCTGTAGAAAATTCACTTTTTGGATGAGGAACGTAAATTAAATAAAAAGCATCAATCAGGCTATGAGCGAGCGTGCCTTCTGAATCTACGTGTCTCAGTGGAAGCCATTAGTGGCCCCAAATGTACCGCCTAGTTTTTTATGACTTGGCTGCCAAAAGGCTTGTGCATTCATTTTCTAATCTACTTTCAGGCAAGACTGATAAGATGGTCAGTGACAGTGGTGATAGAAGACTATGTACAAGCCCAGGCACCTTTGCCTGAAGTAAAAGGGTCATTGTTTACAGGCTTCCTCCCACAGCACAGTTGTGGGCTCAGCAACTTGCAGGAGACAGACCGGAACAATCAACCTGGGACTGCCAATGTTTTCAACCACCTAAACAGAAGTTCACCATTGCCTAATTAGTTAGCTTTGTAATGCTACATTTTTACTTTGGTGTACTTTGGGAACTGAGCTACATTCTGTTTGTTTCAGATGTGGAACAAATATAGTGGAATAGAAATGTACTTGATTTTGGGCATTAGCAAATTAGGTGGTGATGAGTAATCTGTGCTTTCAGGTTCTCACTGAGAACAGTTCTGAATTTACAGCTTAACAGATGTGTCAAGCAGAAAATAAGCTGTATCAAAGTGGAATATTAAACAATAATTATCTTACAATTTGATTAAAATGAATTTCAACTGCCAATTATTCCTCCTCCAGATTTCTCAATATCATCTCTGAGGAGAAATATATGAGCCTGTTTTCTAATTTAAGATGGATAGATTGGGAGAACTAGCTCTTTTGGTTTTACCTCCTTTTCCTTGTGCATATCTGAATATTTGATATGTGTAAATACATACCAGATACACACTTTTATATACAGAAGTGGTCTATTTGCTTGTCTCTTTTGTTTGCTACTCATGCTTAAAAAGAATGAAATATCAGGACAGATATAAAATTTTCCATATATTTCACTGAAATACCAATGAAAATTTAATCTGATTTATCATCTCTTAAAAATTCTTCCCTCAGTTAAGTGGCATGAACATTTTCTGTTCACAGAAGATATAATACAACAATTTAGAGTGTAATCTTATAGATGTCTATATACAGTGCGGATGAAGCTGGACCACCGTGCAGAAAAGACTGCAAAAAATTCATGGAGCTAGGAAGAGAAAAACTCACAGGGAATGGAGAAATGTCTGTTCCCAATACTGTTTGTGCTTTTTATCCATGTCTCTTAAATGAGTATTGCACAGGCAGAGCTCAGATCAGAAACCAGAATGAGAAACATGGTTTCAAAAAGGCTGTAGACATCTGTGCTCTCTTGTTTGCCCTCTCAGGCTAGTGCACGCTGTAGGGCATGAAATGAGGACAAACTGGGTGTGCACAAGGGCCTGTGTCATGGGTTCAGCAGCAGCAGTCATTTTTCTGCTTCTTAGTAGCTGGTGCAGCATTGTGTTTTTGATTTTGGGCCTGGGAGCAGCGCTGATAACACCAGTGTTTTCAGTTACTGCTAGGTAATGCTTTGGTTTGACCAAGGACTTTCTGAGTTTCATGTTCTGCCAGGGAGGAGGGGAAGCTGGGAGGAAGCAGAGACAGGACACATGACCCAAACTGACCAAAGAGCTATTCCATACCACAGCACGTCATGCCCAGGATGTAAAAACGGAGTGCAGAGACCTGGAAGGGTGGGGGTGCACTGTGTGGTCGGGCTGGGTATAGGTGGTGAGCGATTGTATTCTTTCCTTGTATTTGCTTTGTCATTATTATTATTGGTGGTAGCAGTAGTGGTTTGTGTTATACTTTAGTTACTAAACTGTTCTTATCTCAACCTGTAGGAGTTGCATTCTTTCGATTCTCCTTCCCATCCCCCCTGGAGCAGGGGGAAGAAAGAGGAGGGAGGGAGTGAGCAAAACTGTGTGAGTTAGAGAGGCTTACATCTCAACAGCCTGAGAGTCTTATTCCAGCCCAGCAGGAATAACAGTGGTTGCAGGTGAGGGAATCTCAGCAGCATGAGAGGTCACTTCTGATCCGGGCACATTCAGCCCCCAAATTGAGACTGTAGGTGGGTAGGATAGATTTCAGTTGCTGTGACTCTAGTCTACTTGAATTTGACCACGAACTGTCATATTTCACAAACTGTGTGTGATATTGCTGGACTTCATTGAAGTCCATGGGGACAAAGTTGTGAAAACAAAAGTTAAAAATGCAGTTTACTGCAGATACGAGGATATTAAGTTGGAGAACATTAAGCATTGAAATATATTATTAAGAAAAATCAAAACTAGCAGACAATTGCAGGCATCCTCTTGAGGAGATATCTATTTTCTGCTCAGCCACAAGCTCAGTAATGGTAAGATACGATCCATTTAATGCAGTTTGAAATGTAAAAGCACTTTGATTGCATTGTATGAGCTGTACGCTCTGACACTGCATTCAAAAATAAATACTGCGGTGTTGTATGAGAACCACATATGCAACCTTTTCCCCTTTGGGAAAATTCAGCACCCTTTTTTTTTTGTAAAGAACTGATTTTATTTGTCACTACAGAAAATTCTTCTAAAGCTAGACACAGTTGTTAGGATTTTGCAAAAATACTTATATTGTGTTTGTCCTCATTAGCAAGCTAAGAGGTATTCCTCCTTAGCATTCAAAACCAACTCCAACACTTCAGTGAACAGATTAATAAGGAAGAGAAAATGGGATAAAGAAGCTTTCCGTCCTTTAAGATATTGTTTAGATATGAAGAGATTAATAGCAGCAGCTAGGGGATTTGAACTAGGAATCTGTCTTTACAAACTTCACAGACAATAATGGCACAAAGAAGTCAAAGCCAGATTTAAATAAAAATTGTGTACAGTGCTATGGGCAGCGCCAGGTCCAAAAAGCCAAGAACCCTCACATTTTAACACCAGAGCTGAATCTTTTACAGTGCAGACCCAGGTTAATGTAGTAACTTTCAGTGTAATGCAGCCAAACCAATCTTGGAATCCACATTGTAAAAAGAAAAAAGTATGTATGTATATATTTTGTCAAACAGAAATGAGGTTCATACAAATTTATGTTGTGATGTTGCTCTACATATATGATGATTTTCTAAATCCTCCCTAATAACTGGGAAGTCCTATCTGATTTCGATTATATTTGGCAAAATGGTAGAGATCTTAAAGCTTCAAGTTTTATGTGAATAAATGAACAGTTAGAGGAGTGTGTTAATTAAAGCCTGCAGTAGAAATTTATACTCTGTTAGAATGTGTATGAAAAAGAAGCCTGGAGCCTGGAATGAAAAACTTCATTTGGACAGCACAGTTTGTGAAAAGCAATGATTTAATTGCTCACATCTGGTCAAAGTCAAGCAAGTACAAAGCACAAATTTATAGGAAACCAAGCTTTATTAGCTTCAATGTTCCGGAAGAGATTTGTCTTACTTTGTAAATAATTTATTCCTTCATTTTTTGCAGTTTGATGTGCCTCAGCTTTTGACTGGATTTGGGAGAAGAAATGCAGTAACACTGTGAGAAAGGCCAAGACGTTTCTGAGCCAGTCTAAAGCAGAAAGTCCGGGCAGTCATGTGAAAATAAATTTGTTATGAGATTTGCAGCCCAACTTCTAAATCAAATAGGTTTTATATTAAGTATCCGTTATAGTGTGTCTTGTTTCAGTTTTCTTTGTGCTCTTTTTAGATGGCTGTCACCTTACTATAAGATATATTTATTCTAATTGTCTGGTCTAAGACTTCTCTTTCTGTGAAACATTATTTACAAGGAAGCCACTCATTGCTAAGGCTCAAACCACTTTGTTCCTTCGTCACATCTCTGATTGAAATAAAGCTTTTTCCTCAATCTCAGAATCTCTGCTAACTCTGCAACTATGTGTGAGAGTGTCTGCAGTGAAACTGTGTAGATGTGCATGTACATTTTGGCTTCATGAGGCAAAATCTACGAAATTATGGAGCTCTTTCCAAATGCTTATGTCCCAGGAACCCAGCATCGCTTAAGCCCAACCCCAAGACTGGTCAAATTGTAGTTTCTGACTGTGTCAATATTGAAAATGTATGACATGTCAGACTTTTGTTTTCTTTCTTTTCTCCTCTGTTTTTCTGCAATGGATGGTAAATCAAATTTAATGTTTCTAGCATGTAAATGGTAGCCTCAGTAGCTACCATTCAAGCTTAAGAATATTTGCAGTGGGATTTCCTAAAAGGCTTCACAGAAAGAAAGGCTCATTGTTTGAAGCTAAATTCATCTTTTGGTTAAGACTAATCAAAATAGTTTATTCAGATTTTCATAAGCTTTTTGCTCACACTGTGTATTACTTGGCTTAGTGATCACAACTGAAAAGCATGATTTTAATGAAGTTGAATAAGTAGATTAAAGTAAGTTGCAGGGGCTGACTCATTCCAAAGGTAAACAAAGTAAACTAGTTTGAGCAAGGCAAGATAGGTTATATATAGCATGTGTATCATCATTACTTCATTTGCTTATTGCTTTATATTCATATTTGAAGTAGACAGCATATCCAGATAAAAAAGGTTACTTTTTAATTTCCATCTGAGTTCCTTGATATGTTTTTACAATTTCTTCTGATGAAATAGAGAGCTGTTGCTGCAAAATCTAATACTAATTAACATCCCTTAAACACCCAGGAATCAATAATTTGGTTTACAAGCCCCTATAAGGAACAACTGAGCTAATCACTTGGAGTATACACTTTGTGCAAGGACAAATCCATGCTCTTGTGAATGCCTATGCTAACTAAAGATTGATTTCATTGACTCAACAATTTAGCATTAGGTGAAAGAAGTGGTAGGAAAGAGACTGGTGATACTAGCCTCTCAGGCAGTGTGTGGAATGTACAGGGTTGAAAGGGTTTGCAGGCTTGAAACTGGGAGGGAATTTTGTTCAGGGGTGTAGTGGCCACTAAATCCACTGACAAGGATTTTGGAGGTTTTCTGGCTTTGTTAAAATCATACTGGTGTATTCCACACAATTGCGTTCTCACAAGTGCTGGAGGGAAAGTGCTGGTGACCCTGGCTGATTTTTGTCCCTGCTGCTGTGACTGTGACTTGATTCAGGCTTCCTGGATGCTGCACTCTCTAAGTCACCTTTGCTTCTTGGAAATCTTCAGCACACAGAAGATGACAAGTGTAAGAGCATTAGTGTGGGCACATGATTACTGGCAACTTTGGTATTAATCAACCAACAATCCTATGTACCATCTAAACATCAATGCCAACTTTTTGGGGAAGGAATGGTCAATCTCTCTTGTCAGTTATATGTAAAGGAACTCTACTGCTTTTCCTCTGGCATTTAAAGCTTCTCCAGTGTATTTCCCTAATGACAAGTTTAAAAGCATTTGACCTGTGGCCAAAGATCTTGTGTCACTAGTGCAACCCCAAACATCTGAAAGTGAGTGACCATGTCCTGTTGCTGGCAGTGTTCAATGCCAGGTTGGATGGGACTTTGAACAACCTGATCTAGTGGAAGGTGTCCCTGCCCGTGGTAAGAGGGCTGGTACTAGATGAACTTTAGGAGACTTTCCAACCCAAACTGTTATATGACCTAAAGCTCTTCAAGTCTGAGGTGGAGCAAACAGGTCCTGGTAAAGTAAGATTTATTTAAATGCATCTCGTCATTACAACAATATTTATGCAGATAGTGTCGTATTGTGATGCTATTTTTTCTTTAAAGTGTTTTTCCAGATGAATGACTAATCTCGGAAATCCGCGTGTTGCTTGGGATGCAAGTTACCATGGTTATTCCTGTTGCCTAGCGACGCCTGCCTCACGTTGTTGAGCGTGCTACTGCTCATGCCGCTCATGCGCAATCAGCTCATGCGCAATCAGCCCCTTTCAGCTGCCACTGCAGACCAATTCCCTTGACATAGGGCAAGTTGTTTTGCATTTGTCCTGCAGTCCAGGAGTAGAATTGGAATTGGTGTTTTTATCTGGAAAAGAAAAAAACAGAAAGAAGGACAGAAGGGTCTCTCTTATAGCAAGGTAAAGCCAGTTGCACCTTCAGGCAGGATGTAACTCAGTGTGTTGATGTAAATTCTCAGTTGTGCTGTAAGACACAAGTTTGCACAAAAGTTCATTTTGGGCAGGATTTAAGAGTATCAATTACTTTCTCAGCGCCAAGACAGAACAAGTACTAATCAACTATGGCCTGGCTTCTTTACTGGACGAAATGCAACATTACTTCATTTAGAAACAAGTAATGTTCATTTATGTAATTTAAGAAACAGAAAATGCATTCATCTTATGCATAAGATTTAAAAATACATTTTTATCTTTATATATGGCTCCAAGTCAGATTCTCCAAGTCAGATCCTCTGAATTACGTCAATTTGTTCTGAGTTGATTGCAGATTAAAAACAATAAATTTTATTGTACTTGGTTATGAAAAGCTTCTCAAATACTACCATTTTATGCATGTCATGACTCACCATCATCCAGCCTTAGTATGCAGAAGTCTGCAGTTGATGTCACAGCCTTGGGCTCTGCATTTCAGAGCATTTTCTCAGACTTGCAATCACTTTTCACCTGAACACTTAGAAAGTATTTGTGGTCTAGCTGGATTGCTTACACAAACAGAAATTCAAATTGCTTATGTAAGTCAAGTTGGGCACTTTTTGGTGTAATCTTGTCTGTCTGTAAATAGGGATGCTCTTGTCTTCCTCCTCAGCCTTCCCCTCTGCAGCAGCCATCAAACTCATTGCTTTACAGTATGAGCAGACAGAAGAAAATAGTTTCTATGCTTACAGTTCCTAGCTTGCCCTTCCAAGCAGTGTTCTGCTGAACAGGAGCTCCTTTAGGAGCTTTCTTTCTAGAGTATCAATTTGTTTTCTGCCTCCGGTACATACAGGCATGCAAACCAGTTAATGTGCTTTTGCAGTAAGATCTTGAAAGCACCATTATTCTCCAGTTAATTGCTGCTTATGACTTCCTTGAGGCTAGTGCCACAGGTGACGTCCTTATGCTAAATCTTCTGGAGTAACAAACTCGGTCATCTGTAGTGCTAGATCATTAACCTAGTCCCAGGTTTGAGCTGGGTCAGCTCAGACTTCTTCCATCAGGTTTTGGGCACTACTTGGGACTTAGTACAGAATAAAGGCTGTTCCCTCCAGGCAGTTTGGAAGCAGCTACTATGCTTTGGAGAGAAATAGTGGTCAGTAGCTCAGGAAAAGTCTATCCAGTTTCAGTTTCAGAAGTTCTAAGCATGTTTAATCTTCTGTAGTGTAGTGCTTTAACTGGTTTATTCCAGCAACCTGCTTACTTGCCACCGCTAGTAGGTTCAGCCTGATCACTTTTTGCAGAGATACGTGCAAGTACAGGACTTTCATTCTGCTACATTCTTGAAGGTCCATTCAGAAAATCAGAAACCTGCAAAAACTGTTGGCAGTTAGGGTGCAGATGTCAGTGGTTAGGATGCTGATGTTCTTCAACCAGTGTTTGTCATGATGAACAACAATGTTTTAGGGTGCTTTCCCAGGATGATAAACTAGAAAGGACCACCTAGATCCACTGAGTGATGTTAATCTGTGTTTATATGTTAATTCTTGTGTTGTAATTAGATTGTTAGCAGTAGGGGGCTTGTAAAGCTCATAGCAAATAGGATTATGATTCAAGACTGCAAATAAACTCTACCATTTAGCAAGTAAAGAAATAGCAACAGCCTCAGACAAGCAAGGGGTCTGGGTTGCCTAGTGTGGTGCTGATTTCCTTGTACAATAAGAAAGGAAGGAACTTCTTGCTCACTTGTCAAGAATCTTCGTAAGAAGTGCATTTCTCTTTTATGTCTATTGGTTTTTTAGAGCCTTTTGAAACTTTCATTGTTTTTCTTCTTTTTATTTTCAATTGTAAATGCATGTCAGGACTACTCTCAAATTGCACCCTTCTATTTCTGTCTGTATGTCCTATATCCTATGCTTAGTGTTAAGAGTTGTGTTTTTTTCTTTCTACATGCTTTTCCTTGTAAAAAGCTTCCTGGTTGAATAGAATTTGTTTTTCTGTGTTAATTTAGAATAATGGTTCCCCTTGCCTCATTTTCAGCCCACATACTGATGCAACTTCCCCTTGTTTTGTTCCCAGATAAGTATTGCCACAGTACTTTAATGAAATGATGTAGAACTCTGTTTACAGAAGTGTTTCTGTAGTATCTTACTGCTTCCACAGGAAGCTTAACAGCTTGCAGAACAGTAAGTGGCAAATGTTTAGTCCAACATTATGCCACTTGAGGACAAACTGTTATTCTCAGGAATGTTTTCAGACTTAAATGAGAGGAAAATCCCCCTTGCAGAATGTGAATTCTTGGAGGCGGTGAGGAATGACTGCCACTTTTTTGCCTTGCCAGCAGCTCCAGTTCTCAATCACCTTCCAAGGTTTTCTTAGATCAGCTGTAGCATACGCTCAGCAACAAGGAGAGATAAAGTGACTGGCTTCTCCAGAGGAGCGAGAATTCCTCTTTCGTGTGTGAGGCTGTAAATCTTCCAGCCTGTCTCAGAGTGCAAGGATTGGGTTGTGCCCACAGATGCTGGGAGGGTGATGGAGAGGATGATATGAAGCTATGGCAAAGCTATTAATATGAGTAAGCAGAGTAGCAGCGTAGCTGAAAACACTGTGAGACAAAACAATTCAGTACTTAAACAGTGATGATTCAGACTGAAATATGTGGCATTTCAGCCATGGATGCAAGTCACCCATCACATTAATGAATTAATGATTACTTTGACTAAGTAAGTGGTGAAGGGAGTTGAATTTAATACCATTCTCTGTTAAACCTTCTAAGTGATGAAAAATCGCTGGCAAGTGGGCTCTGCCCATCAGTAGTTTTCTTCATTTCTGGACCTCAACCTCAGATTAAAATATTTTGATGTCTTTCTGTGGAAGTTGAGTCCTGGATTCATTAAAAGGGAACTGTGTAACTGTTATCTGTTAATGGATCCAGGACTTCCAGTTGGGTGGCTAAGCTGTACAGCATGGTGGAGCCTGAAGGTACAAGAAGATGCACTGAGTGCTTTCTATTTTATATCTGATCTTTGGGGCAGGGCAGCATGAGGCTGCTCTAAAGCTGACAGGGTGTTCAGCTGACACTGTGAATTTACTGTAGGGAAAATATAGCAAGCTGCAACTCATTGCTCTCAAAGTCCCAGCAGTGCCTGAAGGCTGTGAAGTCTGAATGAATTTCAACCCAGGATGCACCAGTCTTCCATCTCAGAAATATTGTCCAATAAAAGGGGAAAGAGGAACAGAATGAAAAGCTCACCATATGAAACCTGTGGTCTGATGAAGAAATGCCATTCTAGTAAGGGTTGTCTCCAGTAAATAATGGGAAATATAGTCTGGCCAGGAAGCTCCGTGGAAGACAAAGGGGGATAATAGCTCCTAGATGACAAGGCTCCTGAAGCCATGGTTATTCCACAGTAGGTAGTAAGGAACACTTTTACATTCATGATAAGGTGAGCTATTGTGTTTTAGTGTTCTTCATTAAAAAATAATTTTTCAATGGATCATCCAGATTTTGCAGCAGTGTTTGCCATGAAAAGCTTTTTTAACAAAATTCCTCCTTCATACATATGCATGTTTCTGATGAAGGGGACAGGAGTGTTCCCTAGGAGGGCACACAGCACAGGCTGGGGTACTGCTGCTGGTCAGAGGGACTGTGTTCTGGCCTGGGTGCCCAGCTTGTATTCAGATAGAGGAATTCCCAGGTTTCAACTGTATAGGAATAGGGTCAGTGTGTGCTTTCAGACCTGCTCATTGGAAAATGTCCGCAGCTTAAATAGCCAGAAAGTGCTATGAATTGAAATCTTGGTAGGTAAATTACCTTTGCAAATCAGTAATAGCAGAAGACTTCCTAAGGAAGATACACTGGCCAGGAATAGGCTGAGATTACATGATGATGAAAAAGTTCAGAAAGTGTCACTTGACTGCTCCAAAATTTTTTCCTTCATGTAGAGCTAAATATGGATGGTTTGGGTTTGGGTTTGGGTTTGGTTATTTTTTTTTTTCCCCCATGAAAAGAGGCATTTTTTCTGCAGAGCACATTAGTCATTTTATATTCCACATTTCAAAACTGACAGGCAAAATTAGTTGTAGGCAGGTGAATTTCAGAGGGCCATGTCGTGGTTTAAGCCTCTATAACTCACGCAGTTTTGCTCACTCACTTCCCCCTCTTTCTTGCCCCCCACTCCCGGGTGGATGGGGAGGAGAATAGAAAAGAATGCAACTCCCACAGGTTGAGATAAGAACAGTTTAGTAACTAAAGTATAACACAAACCACTACTGCTACCACCAATAATAATAATGACAAGGCAAATACAAGGAAAGAATACAATTTCTCACCACCTAAAACCAAGCCCGACCACGCAGTGCACCCCCACCCTTCCGGGTCTCTCCTCTCTGTCCTCCATCCTGGGCATGATGTGCTGTGGTATGGAATAACCTCTTTGGTCAGTTTGGGTCAGGTGTCCTGTCTCTGCTTCCTCCCGGCTCTCCTCCTCCCTGGCAGAGCATGAAACTCAGAAAGTCCTTGGCCAGACCAAAACATCACTAAGCAGTAACCGAAACACTGGTGTTATCAGCACTGCTCCCAGGCCCAAAATCAAAAACACAGCACTGCACCAGCTACCAAGAAGGAGAAAGATGACTGCTGCTGCTGAACCCATGACAGGCCAGTACATGAAGAAATAGTAGATCTATAAAGGAAGGATTTTAGTTTTTGAAGCATATAGAAGTATTTTGGAGAAGGAAGAACTAGCTAAAAGATCCTCCTTGATACCTCTGGAACTAGATCGTGGACATGGAGTTTGGCAAGCTTTTGAGGGATTATTTAAAAAGTCCAAAAAATACTTTAAATCTTGTGAAAATCCTTTATCAAATGGAAATCCTGTCTTAGTAAAGAAGAAGAAAGGATCATGAATGATGAAAGGAGGAGAATGTACTGACAAATGTTAAGAAAACAAAACATTACAATATGATGTATGATCAATTTTTCATGCGGATATCCAACACCAATAGCTTTAAGATTTTTGGTGTGGGTTTTTTTTGTGTGCGTTTTTTCTTTTTTTTTTTTTTTTCTCCAGGTGATTAAATTATGCCTGTGTTGAGCAATAGGGAGCATTATAATAAGGATCAAATATATGGCCTGTACTTCCCCTTGCATCCTTGGCAACAATTAGTCTGTATTCATAAAAAGAAAAGATTGGACTTGAAAATTAAAAACTGGGTTCAAGACCTTCATTGTGAGAAGAGGATTAAAAGAACAGTAGCTTTGATTACAGTATTATATCTTTGTGAATTAATAAAATGTGTCAGAAGCTTTAATAGGCACAAAAACCTTAAGGAAATGTTATTTTCTTACTAAAAATTAACAATATGTTTTAGTCTCATAGAAAATTATCTTTTAGCGCTTAAGTTTCCTAACAATTCTCTTCCAGAGAAGTTGTAGGTGTCCCATTCCCAGGTTGGATGGGGCTTTAAGCAGCTTGGTCTAGTGGAAGGTGTCGCTGACCATGGCAGGGTGGTTGGAACTAGACAATCTTTAAGTTCCCTTCCAATCCAAACCATTCTATGATTCCATAATTCTATGAATTCTTTCTTTGTGGCAGTTTTGCAGTGGCTGCACCACCTTGTGCCGCAAAATGAGAACAAGTATGCTAGTAAAATAAAATTTATTGATTTGATTTTTTTCTTTGATATCTTCTACAAGCAGTATTCGTTTTCCTGTGCCCTAGATTCACTTACACATGACATGAAAACTCCAGAGCAGTACTGCAGGAAGCAACAGTAGTCTGAAAGAAACAAAGATCAGTAAGTTTCTGTGCTGTGCTGGTTTTTAACTCCTTTATTTTAGAAACAGTTGTATGAAAGTTCTCTTGGCGCTCATTTATCTCCTATATAAAAATACCATAAACATGTGTGAAAATAATATTTTTGATGACAGTCTACTGCAAGGTCACATAAACCTTTATGATGTTAATGGAAAAAAAGAATTGATTTATACTGTTCTATCATGATAGATAGTAACTAGTTAGTAGTAACTAACATGTTTTATTGCTATTCAAAGATGAAAATAATCAAATAAATTAAAAAAAAAGTGCTGGCATTATGAATAATTCTCAATGAATAAAAATCTTGGTTTCATGGAAATGTTTATTTTAATAATAATGAAAATGAGAGCTATAATAAAAAAAACAACCCTTGTAACTATACCATAAAAAGAGAATGCTTTTCTCAAGAAATGTTTCCAGAAACCAGCAGAGGTTCTCTGAAAGAGCCATATCCAGTGCACAGTAGTGGATTTGATTCAGATAAGCAAAAACAATTACTAATCATAATTTCTTGAACAGATTAGAGGTGCCTCTTGTGTGCAGTAGATTCCCTGTCTCATAATAAAGCAATGAGATAGTATAGGCAATCTGCATCAAGACACTTCTGGTAAAACTCCTGATATTAGTGGGGTAAAGGCATTTCAGTAGCATGAAGGGCTATTGGAAAATAGGAGTCCCATAGGAATCTGCAGTATTGCCTTTCAAATTTTGATATTGCAGCAATTTATTAGCTGTAGGCACAGGATGTCTGGTGCAAGCCAAAACAAAGTCTCAGGGCTGCAGACTGAAAAATCTGTTTTCCTAAATTGTCATAAAAAAATTTAATATGAAAGCCCCTCAGCCAAAAGTTTCTGTGATGTTAAAACTTTATAAGTTTTAAATATTTCTCATGTTCCATGATAGAGTTGAATCTTCTTGACTGATTAAATAGGTTCACAAGTTAATGACCTCTAAGAAAGCTTTGGTTTTCCTCACAATCCTGGATTATGTGGTTTATTTTATGTTCTCACTTTAGGCTTAGTTATGAGACTGAAAAAATTAAAAAAATGAAGAACATTTGCCTAAAGTCACCCATACACAAACTGCAGGCAAATCCAGAAAGACAGTGTGAAGATATGGACAGACCAGAACAGAAGCAGCCGGGACAGATGAGTCACCTAGTTCAATAAAGGGCAAACCTTCAATCTGAGCCATAGAGCCTATCCAGATTAAACCAGAACTAATAACCCTCTTCTGAACAATGCAAAAAGCTTTCAGGTCTGGTCAGTGGTGTGTTGGAAAAGATACTTTTAAGCAGGCATTAAACAACAAATATCAAAGCTTCTTAAACTGCTGAGAAAAAAAACCCCATAATGTTGTGTTTTCAACCCTTGCGGGAATTGACTGGCAGGGACAAAAACACGGTGTTCTTCAGGAGGGGGTCATCCTGCCCCTAGAACTTCATGGTAACCATAAACAAAGGAGCTGAAAAAGGCTAAGTAAACAAAACTAGAAACAGTTTCTTCTTTTGAAATTCATATGCAAGTTAAAGTACATTGAGGAAAGAATTTTGTTTCATTTGTTCTCCCCTGCACTGCCATTACCTAGTAACATTTTCAAACAGTGCTGGCTACTGCTTGGAAGCAGAATTAGTAGAACTGACTTTCTTCCCCCAAAGAAAATATTGGTTTTTCAGTGAAAAATTGAATGCTGAAGGTCTGAGCCTGACCTCATCAATTTTCAACCTCAAACTTTTATGTTTAAAACTGGTTTGTCTGTTTGGATTTTTTACATGTGGAATGCTACTTTTGTGCCTTGTGGGAACTGCACCTTAATTGCTCATATCCCATATTTTTTCATGATGTTCAGTGAAAGTGCGGCATCTTACATGAAAAATGGTCACATTTTAATGTTTAGTACAAACAATTTTCTCTGGAAACAAACCAACTGAATACCGAAACTTTTCACATGGCAATGCTTGTTGGAGATCAAGCCTGTGATGCATGAAAAGCAAAGACTGCCTCTGCTAATCTCTTGCAAAGCTCTGGTAAAAGACACTCAAAATTCACCTGACTGATGTTGTCAGTTCATATAAACTCACATATAAAAAAAACCTATGCTGAAAAAAATTATTTAAGGTTAAGGGTCTGGTGCACATCTACAGTTGCCTCCAAAAACCTTAATTTACCTACCATGGATATCCATTGTCTGAATTGAGTGTAAGAGGCAAAAAAAGGAAGAAGAGGGTGTGATTACATAATTAAAGACTATATTGAAATGTAATTGTATGAGCAAACACAATAAAAGTTGACAGGAAATACTTTATCTGATAATTCCTAACTTCAGTGTCAGACCTCAGTTCCTCAGCCTGCATTCCTTGACGGTCACATACCAGCTCTGGCTTCACCATCATATGGCTAAAACTGTAAATGACAGCAAAAGGAGCTGCAGCCTAAGTATTTTTCTCCATGTTAATTTTAAAGTTAATTCCTTAGCTGTGGTTTGAAAAGGTGACTGAAAACTTCTGTTATGTGACACTGTAAAAGTCTCTATCATCATATTTGAATCCTCAGTTGTTTTTCACATCACTTATGTCAAAGCTTGACAGAACTAACTTTTGGTCAATAGAAGTCTGTTACTCTTTGTGGGAATATGAGTCCTTGTGCTAGTACATAGATGCCTTCATGAAGTAGAAATCATAACAAACACAGTGATTCCTCTGTGGAGTGAATTTGTGCTCTGTGTGGGACTTCTTGATTGAGGATGGGTAGCTGTGGCTTCCTTTCAAAGCATGAGTAAAGGGATGTTGCTCATTTTAGCCTAAGTTTTCCATTTGAACTCCTCACTGGAGTTGGAGCTCCTAGCACTGCCTGTGGGGTTGTGCTAGGAAGTGTGGGGGTGGTCAGGTGTTGAAGGCAGGCTGTTCACTAGGTAAAGCGTGATCTGCTTCTCATTTTTAGGCACAAAAAATGCCCAAGCCTGTGGGATGTGGATAGGCATCCTTTCATTAGAATTCAGTGATGACCCTTATCTTGCAATATTTGTGTTTAGTTATTTCAGTATTGGCAAATATCAAAAGTTGATGGAAAAGATGATAAGAACTTCTCTGAGGAGATGCAATACCATTTTGTAAGACTTGTGGAGCCACAGCCAGCCCCATGCAGCAATATCTCATTGCTGAAACAACTACAGGAAGGTTACTGCAATACCTAAGAGTTATAAGGAAAAGAAGACCATGAAAACTATATTTTTTTCTCTGAAATTATTTTAAAGATGCTCTGATGCAGGTGTGCAAAGGACTTCTCTACTCTCCATATGGATGCTGAGTCATTCTGATGTCAAACTCATGAAGCCTGCAGGAAATTGTAGGTCTGTTGCTGCTGCGTCATACTGGCATGTGAACCTTCTCAACATCAGCTGGCACACAGGAAGGACTGACGCACATCTCTCATTCCTCATAGATCTCCTTGTCTCTCACAGACTGGGAAGACTGAGGTCTGCTTTGGACATGTCCTAGAGAATAATGCTAGGAATACTCTTAGATGATGTTTATTTCCTGGTTGCTTTTTGAGCTTCTTGTTAAAATGGAATGCTAGGTGGAAAATATATTAATATTGTGTAGATTGGCTTATTAACAACCTTTTAAACTATTCTAGTATTCCTATCAAAAGATCCTTTCCCCTGCTGCAATAATGGAAAGAGAAGAAGCAGGGTCAGAACTCTGTGTTTCTGTTACACATGGTGTGAGCCACACCACTTATTATGCACCTCTGAAGACACCACTGAAGACAGCTTTCATTCCCAGTATACAATACTGATTTTAGGTGTTTATACCTCACTGAAGCACTGAGTTTAAGCCAAAACTTTTCATACCCTGCCTGTGTACCTGGCTGAATGCTACAATATTTCAGCCAAATAATTTAGCTCCTTCAGTGAATGAGGCTAGGAACAAAGTGCCACTTTGCTCATGTTAATACTTTGAGATCTTTTCTGTAATATTCTGCAGTACCACCCTGCTTTGAAGCAGAAATTTTGAATTTGGCAGAGGGATAGTTTTTATGTCAAAACTAAGCCTTCCATTGTGCCTGTGAAAATCCTCCCAAATTTTTGTTAAGTCTTAATAATTATGTGAACTGCAAATCACACAGATTCAGGAAAGTTGTGAGAAAGCTGTTACTTTGGGCTTTTTAGACATCTCCAACAGAAACTAAGGACCACTGCAAACTTCATTGTTACTTTCAGATTGTTACTTTACCAGTAGCTGAGCAGATGTGTTACGTGTACTTTCACCACAAAGCAAATATGCTTCAATCAATGACTTTGGTGAAATTCATTATTCATGTTTATTTACCATAGCTTTCACAAGTATCTCATAGGAGCCACACATTTCATAGCCTCCGATGTGCAATTACCATAGAATCAGAATCATATAATAGTTAGGGTTGGAAAGAACCTTAAGATCATCTAGTTCCAACCTCCCTGCCATGGAGAGGGACATCTCACACTAAGCCATGTCACCCAAGGCTCTGTCCAACCTGGCCTTGAACACCAACAGGGATGGACCATTTACAACTTCCTTGGGCAACCATTCCAGTCCCTCACCACGCTCACTGTAAAGAGCTTCTTCCTTATATCTAACCTAAACTTCTGCTGTGTGAGTTTTAACCCATTACCCCTTGTCCTATAACTACAGTCTCTGATGAAGAGTCCCTCTCAAGCATCCTTGTAGGCCCAAAGGACCATCTCTACCTCCTTTTCGCATATTGGACTGTCAGCCTAAATGTAAACATTAAATATGTCCAAGAACATCTCCTGGATCTGGAGGTTAACTGGAACCATGTGACTCATGCCCTTATGTCTAATAGCTTCTGCCTTCCAAAATGGATTTGGCAAATCTAAACCACTTATTAGGAATGGCAGCTGGCTTGTGTTAAGTCCTGTGCCCAGGCATTGCTCAGTAGAATGCACCTGGCATGTGAGCATGTATGAAACACAGTAAGGCTAAGTATTTAGGGTCTTCTATACCTTAACATGCTTTTTACTTAAGTCACGTACCCTGAATCATAAATTCAAATTATCATAGCTTTTTTCTTTGAATATAAACAGAGTGAAAGGATATTTAGCATTGCTGGGTCAAAACTTAAAGCTTATGAAAAGCCCTCCTGTTTGCACCAGTTGTAATAGGACTCAGAGATTGTTTCTACCTAGTATCTAAAATTGCATATTGGGTACTTGAAAGATTTAAAAAAAACCCATTGTTATCTAATTCCCATTGAAGTCACAGGCCATTTGGTCACCTGTCTCTGTGGGCATTGGTAAATGATGTGAACTTGCACTGAGGTGAAATTCCTATCAGAGAATCATCAGCAATAAGAGTAATAAACTGTGTGGATAAAAATTTGAAATAACATTTCTTTGCCTTTACAAATTTTACCCTAAGTCTTAGGGCCATGAAAGACAGGTTACCTAAACTGATTGCATGAGCTCCTAGAGTGTTATACTAGAGATGGAGCAATGAAATAGAAAGTAATCCCTTGTGAGTTCCTGAAGTATTTACGCAGTTACCATCCATCTGTTTGTATCTGTTTTACTGTTTTTATTTTTCCAAGGTTGGTTAAACTAAAACCCCAAACTTTTAAGTAGATAACTTCCAAGAGTTCTCCTTGAGACCAGGAACACTATTGTCACGAGTCTTGTAAGAATTTCTTTCTAATGAGATTTTCAACTGTGATGGCAGTCTGACAGCACAGAAATACTTAGGACCTGCCAGCTGGAACACTGTATTGAAAGTATCAAAGTAGCTTAGCTTGTATATCCAAAGTATTGAAGTATCTCAAAGTGAAAATATTTTGAAGAAATTTGTTTAAGAATGCACAAAGGTTTTTTGTGGGTTTGTTTTGGGGTTTTTTTTCTCTCTTTTTTTCAGAGGCAGTGAACTTTCTTACATATTACCATTGATTTTGGGGTAACACCTAGAGACACTGGATACCATTCTAAGTCCATGCCTTGCTTGACACGCAAGTGATTTGAGAAGACTTGAAATAGATATTGGTTGCTGTCACCAATTACCGCTCCTTCACTCCTTTTCTGAAAGTGTTTCAGAAGTTCTGACTTCATTTTAACACAGGGGTAACCATGCTGTGAAATAGTGACAAATGTCACAAAATGGAATTGGCAACCTCAGTCAACTTCTTTGAGAAATTCCTCTATTAATAGCTAGAGAATTTAAGGGTCCTGGAAAATTATCATAAGCCAGCTAAATAACTTGAATCATAAGTGGGTTTTAGCTTTTATTTTTCTGAGAACAGAATTTGTTTAGGGATGGAGTGTGCATTGCAGGTTTCATAATAAGCCTACTAGAGACCAAGGTTTAGTAGTAAATCCCTCGTCATTTCTACTTTCCTGATAGCTATTCCTTGCAGCTTTTCTTTAGTAATGAAGATTTCTTTTATGCTACAACTAAGTACTCTTTCTTGTCTAAATAATGTAAAATGTTTCTATTGGTTGCAAATCAAGGTATTTCATACTCGATTTCAGGCTGAATGTTTTACAGCTTTTGACGTTTTACATGAATCTGTGAGGATGGTGCCACCTAATGTAAATTTAGAACATGACAACTATTTTCCATTTGACATTAAATTAGCAGTTGGGATTGAAATGTTAGAAATTTAGTGTTCTTTTATCCCTTCTGTCTAATTATTTGCAAGGCTGTTCTGCCAGAGATTTCCATGGAATAACTGAAAAGGTCTTATTTCTGCAAGATTCACTTCTATTCTGGTCTTTTTTTCACCAACACGTTTTGAACTATTTCATGGTTTTTAAACATGGAAAATACAGAAAACATTTGGCTAAGTATCTCTCAGGTTTAGCTGCACACAGCTCTCCCGGCTTCAGTCAGATTCATCTGTCACATGAGAACATTTTCAAAACCTGCTCAGAAGAAACAAGGGAAAATGACTGAGAGAAAGCCTACTAGGGTAGCAGCTGTCTTCTGTCCTAAACTACTCTCTTTCTACTTGTATTGATGCAGACTTAGGCATGATCATGCCCAGTCACTGGTGTAAACCTCAGTGCTGCTGGTTATTTGCATCAATAGGGTCAACTCAGATATTGAGAGCGTGTATTGCAGTTTGCAGCAGTTTACCTCTTCTGCATAGCTGTAACTTCAGGTGTTGAGTCTCAGATATGGTTGAACCTGGTCAGAATTGTGTTTTAAAGATTTTTTTCCATAAGAGGAAAAGGGATTTAAAGTTGCATAAGGATAAGGAGAGATTAGTGGGTAGCAGAGGAGCTAAAGCAATCGTGCACTGAGTAGTCAGGTCTGCACTTACCTAGGCCAGATCAGTTTGGATCAGGTTGGAATGGTGTCAGCTGAGCCACTGAAATCTGTGAAGCAGACCCATTGATATCAGTAGCAAGCTGCACACAACTGAAACTAGACACTATAAAGTTAAAGTCATAATTAAGGCTAGTTTAGCACAGGGTTTGACAAAAAAAAAAAAAAAAGAAAACCAACCCACCTCCCCATAAATCACAAAACTCTCCAAGAAACTGTTTTCTGTGACACACTTGTTTTCAAGGCTTCCTTGAAAATATGAGATGGGAATATATTTTTTAAATGAATTAAGAATTCTTAAATTGTATTTCCTAAGGCAACTAGGGCTCCAAGAAAATGCAAAAGCTATTGTGACACTTGTCATTATATTCTTGAGTGCTGCTTATAATATGTCTTTACACTATTCCCTATGGCAATTCAGGAAAACATGAAAATTGCTTGATGTCATTGATGGTCCATAAGTGAACCAGAACTGTATTCTGATTTCAGTGATCCCTAGGAAAAATACAGATTTTTGAGGTTAATTCTAGCTAAACTCATATAACTAGTCATACATCTGTGATTACTTTGCCCAGGTGCTCTTATGACTGGTTTGTATTTCTTGCTCCTAGTTTGGAAAGTTTTTGAAGACTACGTATGTGTTCGAGTGCAACTAAACATGGAATGACTTTTTGCTTTTTCCTTAATTGTCTCAGACAAGAGTTTGTGGGGACTTCTGCTAAAATGGGGTTGATTGTTAAGCAAAATGTCAAAAGGGCTCTTCAAGACTGAATAAATATGGAAAAGAAAAAGCTGTGGAGGGTGATGGCAAGTAACAAGAGATAACAGGAATTGAACCATGGTGGGCTGGTCATGGTCCAAGCTGACAGCTGATGGTAACCATATGATCTTCCAGCATGGATTCATGGCCTCCCGAACTGGCATAGTTCTGGAATAAATTATGAGACTTTATGCAGTTACAGTCCCTCAGCCTGTGACACTGTTGTGTTGATGAGTCAAGTACGATCTGTTACATCAGCCAGGAATTTGCATGGTAAATCAATGTGAAAAATTCCAGCTGCCACAGAAGATGGTGGTGGTGCTGCTGTTGTGCAGGTTCTTCCAGTTCACCTCAGAGCGTATGTCATAGTTAGACAGCATCACAGGGATAACTATAAAAACTGGAGCAAGGTGTACTGGGCAGAACTAGAGGCGTGGGAATACTTCTTCTAGATATGGTCATATTTTTGTTTTGATTTTATATTCTTCATGACTTGCCTAAACCCCCTAACATTCTGTACTTTTTTTTTATCAGATTCCATTACAGTGACATCTGTATACAGGAGCAATTAAAGTAGCACATGCTTTACAAATAAAAGCTGGCCTATGAGAAAGTACTTTTACTACAAGTCTCTATTAAATCTATGATCAGACTGGCTTCTAGACTGGAAGAGAGGTTCTATTTTTGGCAGAGAATGAAAACAAAAAATAAAGCAATAGATAAAGAAGCAGTATAATTTTCAGTCATGTAATCAGACAGAGGAAGCAATGGAAAGGATGAAATATATTTATTCTTTTTATTAAGAACGATACAAACTCACAAGTGCTTGGCTGCTTGTGTATGAGAATCACTTTGACTCATGTAATGTCAGGCTCTTCTTTCTCTTCTAATCAGTGGTTCTTTATAATTCGAAGAGCAGTTTTAAATCCTAAATATAGAAAAAAAGTGCTATTAAGAGTAAAATAAATAAAAAGGTCCCTGTGTTTTGTTTGCACATTTGTTATATAGAAGACAAAGAACTGGGAAAGGTGTGATAGGGTTTGGTGTTTCATTTTAATGTTGGAATTATGGAGAGCATATATTAAGACATCATTTGAAGGGCAAATAGTGTTACAGTTTCAACCTTTTTGACAGCTGTAGTTATTATGAGCATAAAAAGTTATTACCTATTGATAAGATTTCTTATGCATGCCATTGATATCAAAGTTAAGTTCATTAACTTCTAATACATTTTAGGCTAATTTTTCAGTCCTGTCCTTGCCTGTGAGTGCCTAACTTTTGGCACCTGCAAATAGAGGAGTGAGCAGTGCTTTGTTGTGACATGTCAAGCCTCATATCTGGAGCATAAATCACTGGGCAACAAATGGGGGATATTGGATAAATGCAGTCATGCATAGCAAAGGCATACTTGTGAGAATGTGGGAAAAGTAAACCATATGAAGAAATCTTAAAAGAGGACCTAGCAGAACAATAGCTACAGTAACTGAGTAAGGGACAGCGCAAGTCCAAGATCTAATAATTTTTCTATTTTTATATTTTACTAGGTAGCAATATGGAATTTAACTAGCTGAAGTCTTTTGTAAATCTTGATGATGAATAATATTGTATGTCAGCTGTGAATATATAAAGAAGAAAATAAATTTTGCAAGACAAACTACAGTGTTGTTTAATAATCATGGCAAGGCACAGTGTTAGAGGTAAAACCAGAGATAAATTCTGTTGGTGAAGTTTAGATTTTCCTGAAGGGATTTTGACATTCGAATTTCAACTTTGGCTTTTTAATGCCAGCCTTTAGGTATTAGTACAGAATTCTACAGGTTTGTGGCAGTGAAGGGGAGACTGAGTATCCCCTCTTGCTGGCCATGTAATTGCTATCCCTGGAACTTTGTTCTCAAAAGCTCCTGAGATAGGTCTGTGGGAAATCCATCTTAGCTTGTATATCCATGCAGTACCGTGGAGTGTGGATGTTAGTTGGCGCTAAATAGCTGGCACCAGTTTGGGCATCTCCACGTGTTATAAAAATCCTATAAGGCTTTAAAAGGCCTTTTGTTTTGAGGACTTCTGAAACTGGATGAAACAATTTTCTATTTGAACTATTTTTTTCTGTTAACTTTTAGTTGCCTACTTTAGCTGTCTTTAAGGAGAGGACTACTTCTGGTCCAGTTGGCGTGGATAAGTGTCTTTTAGCATGCCAAACAGGATTAGAAATGGGAGCAGTCACATCCCATGAAATTTAGGTGATGAGAAAAAGTGATAAAACTATTTTGAGAAATTTTCCATGCCTAGGAGCAGATGACAGGATGTAATCCTTCCTTTTTCCAACCTGAGGAGCACTAGGCATTATCCAAGACCTACCTCAGATACAAAATCTGTACCCTCTAAAGTTTCTTTTGAACAATTTAGGCATTTCAGCGGACCCACAGAAATTAACAGCTGAAGGTAGCCTACACTACTGGGGAGAAAAAGGAAGTTTCCTGGAGGATGCCCTGATTCTTTGCTGCTTAAAATGATGTTAATTTGGAGTATATAGAAATTTCCCCTTCTGGAAAACCAATTTGAACAGGAGGAGAGTACAAGCAGTGATAATTTCAGCCTCTTTATTTCAACCTTTTTGACCTCTTTGCTGTAGCTAGAATTAGTAGTTCTAAGCCACGGTGATTGTGAAGTTGTGTATAAAAGGTTGCTGATAGCTCACCAGCAGAGAGCTCCCCTGAACTGGCAGTCATTTGCTGCAATAGCTGTCGTCAGAGAAGCTGTATCCATTTTAGCTGCTGAAGAGCCGCTAATGGTATAATGAACAGTTTGCACTTTCTCATTACCACTTATTCATCACAGATAGTGCATACAAAGTATCCGTAGTTAAAGTATTAGTGATCACTTTTGTGATCCTTTGTCTGTATTATATTTCCGAAGTGTCTAGGTTTTTAGATTAGTATTTCATAAACTGTGGTTGAAGCCCAGCATATTTAAATTGAATAATTGCACAAACTCATTAGTTCTACATTCTAAAAGAAAGGGATTGTTTTTCATAAATCTGTTTCTCCTCCAGAGAACACTCTTATGATTTGTTCTTCTGAGGATCCTTTTCCAGTGATGCTACAAAGAACATAAAGCTTGAGGAAGCAGGTTCACTGATAAGGATGTTAAACGTGACTTTGTAGCCAGTATGAGCTGGGGAAATGAAAAAAAAAATAGCATAGAGTTATGCTAATGTTAAGATTGAAACCATTTCAAGGTTTTTTATGAAGGAAGAACTAAATTTTGCTACACTTACCTAAAAGGATTAAAGACTAGAAAAATGCTTCTGTAATCAAGTGGAAAAGGAGGAGAGGAGAAAATATGGGACAAGCAGTAGAAAGAGGAAGAGCCTGACAGCTCTAGCCCATCCATCTTCCAAGAACCAAGGTTAGTGGGATGGGGGTGGTAGGAATGTTTCTCTCAGCTGCATCCCTGATCAAACAGTAGTCATTACTCATACTTTTTGACCCTGGGACTCTTTAGTGGCCAGTGCAGGCACTACACTGGGTTTCCAGTGATTTTCCAGATGGAATTCACCACTTATAATGTCTATTACACACAATTCAATGATAAAGATAAAATAAACGTGGTACCATTCATTTTATCTTCTCTCTATTGGGTGCTAACAGAATATTTCTTCCTTTTAGCATACCTTCCTCTGGAGTTTTTTGTTTTGGGGAAAGCCTGTAGAGAGGTTTGCTTTTATGAATACTCCCACACCCATGCGAAAACAGGTTTTTGCAAAAGCTTAATGACAGAAAATGCCTTTCTAAATGCACACGTAAAAGCCAGTTTCTTTTTTTTTTTTTTTTTTTTAAAAAGATAGATTTTTGTCTTGGAGATGCAGTAGATTTGGCCTGATTTATGTTATTTGCCAAAGGTGGAAAGATAATGAGCATTACTGTATAAATGGTGCTCTTTGCAGTAGTCCGTGTATTGTAGTAGTTGTGAAATAGCATTCCATCAGCTTCTAGATCAGATTCTCAGCTTCTCTGGTCAGCACAGCTCTACTGAAACCAGCAGCCTCTCACAGGCACGTGTTGTCAGAGAACCATCTCCCTCCCCTACTTCACTCTGTACAGAAAATAAAATGAAACAAAACAACACTGTTTTTAGGAGAGCCTAACAGGTACTTACAATGGAAATAAATGATTCTTCCAGTGCTAATGAAAAGATTATTCATTACTAATGTTGTTTGCAAGACTGGCGCCTCAAAAACTTCTCTTTAAGGCGCCATTTGTTCTTTCTTGTCTTCATATTCTGGTTAGCAGAACAGAGTATAAAAGAATACAAAGTCTAGTAGAGATCTTTTGTGCTTGCAAAAATGCAGTGAAGTTATTTAGCAATATGTATAAATGAGTCAGATGTACAATCATAGAATAATTTAGGCTGGATAGCATCTGTGGAAGTCATCATGTTTGTTCCACCAATTAAATCAGGGCCAGCTTTGACTTTGTATCAGGTTACTCAAAGCCTTGTACACTCAAGTTCTGAATATCTCCAAGGATGGAGATCCAACAGGTTCTCTGGGTAACCTGTGCCAGTGCTTGACCACGCTTTATTGCTCTGACGAATGAGATATTTAACTTGAAGTGTGTCTTTTTCAAACTATAACGTGAGGTTGTTCACGCTTGCATTCAAAATGAAAAAAAAAAAGGAAACCCAGAAGACCTGTTTCTGTCTGGCCTCTGCTTCTCAGATGATTTGGTCTGAGTAGTCCTGCTCAGAAGTGCTCTCCTTTTGCTGCAGCTCATCACAACATAGTCACAAGCTATAGGTTTATGACATCTGTACATTGCCTAAAAAAGGAACTGTGAAATTTTTCTGACTGTTGTATGATGACAATCTGAGGGCAACTATTTTTGAAAAAAGCGCTCTTCAAGCAAAATGTTGACTTCCACCCTGCCTGTCTTACATGAGGCAGGTCCTATGGAGTAGGCCGTGTACTGGTTTCTTAAATGTCTGCGTGACAAAATGTCAAGTCTTATAAGTAAGCAAATTTCTTGAATACTAATAAACTTTCATCTGTTGCTTGCTCTGCTCTGTGACAAATGGGGCAGTTCAGAACAGGGGCAGTTACAGAAATAGCACAGATAGAGTCACAATGTTAGGAGCTGTGGCCTTTCAGTGTTTCCAAAACAAGGAAGGATTTTTGGAATCACAGTTTGGGATTTGGGCACCTGTATTTATGCATTTCACTGGCAGTGCCTAAGATTTTCGTGAACTATAGCTCCTAACCCACAGATATTATTTTGATGGAGTAATTTTAACTTTTTTTTTTTTTTTTTTTTAGTTTTTAAGTATAAAAAAAATGACAAACCTGAGTTTTCACAGGGTTATATTCAAACCATAGCATCATGCTTGAGTTTATTGATTGTTCAGTTGTTGGGAAGGGTTACTGTAAGCACACATGATATGACCATCCTGTAATGTTGTATCAGCTAAAGGAACGTGAATGAAAAAATGTCAGTTAAACATAGTCCTTTGAATTCATGCTAAACCTGATAAATAAAAAAGCATAAGAAGGACAAACTTAACTATCTAATATTTAAAATACTTGTAGATAGCTAATGCAAAATAGACCCCTCCCCCCAATTTTAATACAGCTACATCCACCACTATTAACAACATGCAAGCACCTAGAATAACAGGCTAGTACTGCATGTTATTGCAATGTGCTGGGCCTTTCAAATCGCTGTCCATGTGCCTCAATAACATACTGTTGTTATAATGCCCAATATAAGTTTTACCTCTAAGGAGCCTAACAAAAGCTGGTATTCCAGAACAGAAATGGCTTGTTACAGGACAAAAGCCTTTTGTGAGGAGAAAAGTTGAGCAAAACAATTTTATACTCAGTTGTCTTTGTTTCCAGGCATGCATGCAGCTAGTAATGTCCATTTGTCAGTTTACTACTTTAATGCTGTTCCAGAAAGAGTTGCTCCTGGCCATGACGCACTGGGATTGCTCTTTATGGTTCAACATCTGCTTGGCCTTCTGGGAAAAGAACTTTATAGCAATACTGTTTTAACTAACCTTTGTTGTATCTCTGCCTATAAATATGTGAAGTCTTTCTATTGGATTTTTGCTAGACCATTTCTAATGGTGACCTGAACTAAAATGAAGTGGACATGAACAAAAAGGAAGGTCTTACTCAGCAGGTAAGAGACTGACTGTGAATGATTTCTAAGCAGATATGCTCATATAAAATACTTTTTGCATCCACTTAAAGTTTTCAAGTAAGTGAATAGTTCATTGTGAATGATATGCAAGGCTTTCCATGCATGTATGTTGAGCATGGTCTAATTCTGAAGCAAATACAGATCAAAGAAAGGCTTCTTCTTTAAGCAAAATCCCTTGGTTTGCTTCAGGAAGCAACTCTAACACATTTTAATTTCCTATTTCTTTCATTTACATTTGATGCATTTCAATGTATCAAAAGTAATATAAATAAAGGTATAAAATCTATTCCATTAATATTCATGGGAAAACAGACTGGCTTTGGCTTCGGCTTCATCAGTGTAAATAAAAGCAGTACAATTTGTGGACTGGTCTGACTTAAGGCTACTGACCTAAGTGGATCTGCTCAGTTTCAATATGAGTAAATTTTAAAACAGGTTCTGGTCCTGAATTTGCAATATATACTTTTTAATAAAGTAAAAAAAACCTTAAACAACAAGCAAGCAAGCTAGCAAACAAGCAAACAAAACAATAAAGAAGTGCCTGTTATTTTAATCTCATTGTGAAAGCACAAAATTAGGTTTTTTTTTTTTTAAGAGAAAGATGTAATGTGGCTTGGAAGTAACTGCAGGCAGACTTCCTGAGGCTACTAGACAATTTTATCAAGGTGAACAAATGGATACTTTATATGCTAGAGATGCACCTAGTCTGAGACACTGGCTGCTTCCTAGACCATCTTAGTGTGTGAAAAGAGTCATAGAAATTAGACATAAAAGTCTTGTAGATCATCAAGTCCATTCGCTTGCAAATGGCTTCCTGAGGATTAGTCAGCTGTTAGATGGATTCTGCTTTTATACCTCATTTGCACTGCCACAAATTGGAGATGACACCACCAGTGTACTTCTGAGGTCTCAAATCACTTTGAAGGCGAGATCAGCTTCTTCATTTTGAGAATCTATCTTTT
The DNA here is from genome assembly GCA_028858755.1 of Ara ararauna. NCBI lineage: Eukaryota > Metazoa > Chordata > Aves > Psittaciformes > Psittacidae > Ara > Ara ararauna. The sequence goes on along the minus strand of CM054379.1, from coordinate 42,002,180 downwards.
TTTTTTTTTTTTTTTTTACATGGTACAGGTGGCATAGTCCAACAGAAAATATTTGCAATTAACCTTGCCACAAGGTCAGCTCTGCTGTTTTGAGGCAGTGACCTTGAGAAGCTCATCTAATGATTGCACATATTATCAATGCTTTGGATGGGAGTACCAGTTTGTCAGATGTGAAAATAAGTGGCACAGTATTGTGTGCTACACTCATTCCATTCATTTTCACAGGAAGGACATTAATAATCTTGAGTATATCTAAAAGTTTCTAAGAAGAAAGGAGACTTTGCTTCTGCTCATATTGCCACACATCTTCCTGTGACCCATGGCAAGTTTGTGCTTCAGCTTCTCTAACTGCACAATAAGCACATGCATCTGATATTTATGCCACTTGCAGGCCTTTCACTAGGAGGTTTTTGTAGCAGTAAATCACTCTCAAATAGCCACATCATCTAACAAGGTCACTGATGGAGAAATTAGTCACAGCAATATCTTCACAATGTGCTGTGATCTTCATGTCTCTATCTTACAAGGCAATGATGTCTGTTCATGGTAGCACAAATTGTTTTAGTGCTTCATGCAAGAGCCAAAATCCATCTCTGTGCCTGGAGCTACTCCCTGGAAATGTCTGTGTTGTTGTCCTCCCCAGGTCTCTATGCCCAGACTCCCTTCTGGCACAAATCTGTGTAGCTCCAGTGACTCCAGTGAAGCTGCATTAATTCCCAACAGTATATAATTTGTTCCTGTGTCTTCTGCTCCTTCACTGCCTGGTTACTGAGGGAGCAGTCGGACAATGCTTTTATCTGTAAGGGGAAAGGGCAGGGAAAACACTTGGGCATGGGTATACTTGCTTTATGGGTACTGTTGTATAAGGTATTAAGCAGCATCCCGTGGTGACTTCTAGTCTTTGAAATTTGTTACTAGACTAAAAGATTAATTAAAATTGACTGTACCAACCTCAGGGAGCTGTAAAGGGTAACCTGGCAACAGCCAGAATGGGCCAGGAAAGGTTCTTCATCATTCATATTTTCATAGCAATTGAATTGTTTTGAAAAACCGTGTTACTTTTGAAATATAACTGGAAAAAAAAAGTTCAAACAATGTGAATAATGTCACATCAGCTTCACTTAACAATATTTTCAGATTTTTTTTTAGATTGGAAATATTTTGTTTCAGTTTTTCAACATGAATACTGAACACTGTTATTTCAATATTTTTCCTATCTTATAGAATCATAGAATAGTTAGGGTTGGAAAGGACCTTAAGATCATCTAGTTCCAACCTCCCTACCATGGGCAGGGACACCTAACACTAAACCATGTTACCCAAGGCTCTGTCCAAATATATTACAGGAAAGAAAAAAAGAAAGTCAAACTTAAATGAAGCAGTTTAACTTTCCATAAATAAAAAAATCAGACAACCAAACTTTACATATTTTTTGATTTTCTGTTTTAGTTTCCCTTACTTTTGTAATTCTTAATTATACCAGATTTTGGTGTTCTTTGCAAAATTAATCTTCGTTCTTGGAAAATCTTTAGCAGCTCAGGAAGAACATCACATTTTGACTTATCACAATCAGTTAGAATACTGTCTAAAACTGGTTAATGATCTGAAAAGAAATTGAAAATGAGAAAGTGCCTGAGACCCAGTACATTTTGCTGAGTGTTTGCTCCACTTTTTTTGGGTAGCTAGTAGCAGGAACATTGGGTTATCTTGTTGATTAGATATACAAAGGCTCCTGCCAGAGTTGTACCTTACCTCTTTCACCTTCTTCTGTGATAGAAATCCTTCTGCAGCTATTCATCCAGTTACAAAGAGCACTCTTTAAACTAACTCCCCTTCTGCTTTTCCCACCTCTCCCTTTCAAACTCTATAGTGCGATTTTTTCTTATTTCCCTGTCTCTTTTTTTCAGTGTTTTTGAGAGAGATTTATGAACTGCAGTAGCATTTGCAGTCTTGCCTGAGGTCATGACACAAACAAAAAGTAGGAGAAAAACAGAAGGTCCCCTCTGCAGCCTCTGAATTTGCCTCATCGAACATTACAGATGTATTTTCAATCACCTATAAAGGAAAAATTTCAAGAATTGCCTTAGATTTTCACCTGTGTTTCACACACCAGAAAACTCAGCATGTATTATTCCTCCCAAAGGCGACACTTTACACTTCCAAAAGCTCTCAACCTGCAGGTTTACAAATGAACTGCCTTTTAGCCGTGCTGTATTTCATGACATAGTTAATGCTCCACTTCAGAGCTTGTACAAAGATTAAAAGTGAACGCAAACTGATTAAGAAAAATTGCTTTAGATGTATGTTTTCTGTGTGACCACAAGCTATAAAATATCTATCAGCTGTAGAAGACTGACAGCATGCCAGAAGTGGCATGTAATTGGGTTAAGTAGAGCAAGCAATTTCATCTGTAAAGTGCTGAAATACTTGCTGATACTGTCCTCTATTATCCTGTTCCTACTTGCATAGTGCTGTAATGCGTGAGTGTAGCTTTTATGCTCCATTGATGACTGCAGATATCCAACGTCTTGTGTACCCAAAGTACACAGTAGGTATCTAGTAATGATAAGCAAAACTGCTATTTGCATGAGCTGAAGTTATCCATAATGGAATATGAAGTTGAATGCACCCCATCTGCTGTAGGACTTGCGCTTGTCAGTCTCTACTGAAACCCTACCAGACGCTAAGCCCAGTGCTCAGGGGATCGGTGTACCAACATTAGTTGCAGTACCAGAGCAAGAAGTCTTGATGGAAATCAAAACTTGCGGCAGTTCTAATACCTATAGATGATAATCAAATAGAATCTTGAGAATGAAAAATCTAAATCTCAGATTGGTTCCATAATGTGGCCCACACTGCTTATATGTTGGACCTAATCCTTCTGGCAGGAATATTTGAGTTATTACACGTGTGTTCACTTGCTGAGAAAGAGAAGCAAATTTCAAAAATTTCAAGACTGAAGTTCTGACTTAGGGTGCCAGTAAATATTTGAAAACAAGCAATCAAAAATTGGATGCTGCTGAAACAAATGTTGGCTAAAAGAAATTTCAAGAAACTCCAGTATCTCCTGATACTGTTGTTATACAACAACAAAAATATAAGAATATTCAGCAATGAAATAAATCCATATTAATGCTGTAACTGTTTTGCTTCTTCTGCAGTACAGAAGGACACATGGTTCCATAAGGTTAAGTCACAATATAATGTGGAGATGGTACCTCGTGTTCATGAAAAAACCATTTAGAATGGCTAATGTTATGAACTGGCATTTTTCTGAAATTTTGCTTTTTATGCATGAATTACTCTTTGTCTGGCTTCAATAAGCAGGTGTTATAAAAAAGGATGTGCTTGTCTTTCCTTCAGTCATTTTATTGACCATTTTTCAGAGACCTACAATACAGAGAACAGGAAAAAACTTAATCTGACATTAAATTTTTCAGTGGTAATTTTTTGAGCACAGATAGTGGGAATACATTATAAAGCAGAAATGCAGATGGTGTTATGACTATGTTACTGGTTTCAAGTCATTCAAAGTAAACAAAACAATGCTGAAGACTTCATGAAGTAGAAATCAGGATATTTTAAAGACAGCAAACTGCCACAGAAGACAATTAAGTAAATATTTTTCATAAAAGCATTAAAAATTACAATTTTTTATGACTGTAGCTTTCATAGCTGGATCTCTTCGTTCCCTCAAAAATAATTTTATGCATCTAGAAATGTAATTTGAGGCCTCTTTTATTTCAAAATTATTTGGGTTTTCCATTAAGGAGATGCTGGTTCCTCCACCCCTACTCTCTGTCCCTCCACCAGCTTCATTCACTTTCTTGTATTACTAATGGAGGTGCAAAAAATTCTCCATTATAAGCAGGTTTTTGTCTGGTTTGTTATTCAGGAAAGTTCCTTCATTACAATTGTATTCCATAAAGATGCAGAGCTGTAGAAATTAGGCCTGTTCTACATGGGTGAATGTGTAGAGGTATCAGCAATATGCCCAGAATTATTTTAGGGGGTGTGTATTATGGTGTATTATGGGAATATACTAAAACCTTTAGATGAAGTAATGGGTTCATTAAAAACTGAAAGCTAAAACTGGGGTAAAAAAGGAATTATTTTGTGAATGAGGTAGTTACTGTGTTTGATTGCACGTGGGCATCACAAGCATTGTCAAGACACATGCATGGGAGTTGTAGGCACAGGGTGCCTTCGCCCTGTGGAGCTGTCAGCCAGCTGCCTTTCATGCCGACAGCCATGCCCTTGCAAGCCCCCAGAGTAGCTGTAAACAGCACATCACAGAAATTTAGAGCAAGGGGGAGAGAGAAAGGAAATACTTCTATGAGTATGTGTTAAAAGAAAAGTCATAAGCTTTTTTTGACTACAAAATGATGGAAAATAGCATAATGAGAAAATCGGAGAAATAGGGAGGAATAATACAGAAAAAGGGAGGTGTTAATGACCTTCATGGAGGCCATGTAACTGTTTCATTCCATATGCACATCAGATGCTGCATCCTTCTCTTCTATGTGCTTTTGTCTGCCATCAGGAATCTCTTTTGCCTTATCCAGACTGACATTCACTTTGCTTTTGTGCACACCCCTATTTCTTTTGGAAACTCAGAAATTGGAAAGAGTGCAGACTATTCCTTTGTGGAAAAGGTGAAGAACGGTTTAATTTAGAGAATATATCTTGATCTCCCAGTGTTTTTACAGGTGTTAATTCCATCTTAACCCAAACAAACGAAGGACTGCTGGTTAAGCTACCGAGTCTTAAATACATGCTTGAGTAGGTATTCAGAGGCAATATAACTGTGATCGGTTACAGAGTGATTTATATTTTGGTTAAACCGTATTAAGAAGACTATTTTAAGACATCATGAGGTGGAGAATTCAATATCTACCTTGATAATTTGTGAAGTAATTAATCACCCACAATATTAAAATGCCCACTATTTTTTAATTTGAATGCATCTGGTTTTGATTTCCTATTCTTTTCCCAGTCAACATCAGATTAATCTAACTTGTGGTAGTAGGATCAGGATACTTAGGAGAGACAACGATCCAGACACTTCTTGATATTCTTTGGGGTAAGGCATGCAATTAATTTTTATAGCTCCTCTTTGCACCTTCTCTACATGATTGCAACCATTTTGAAATCTGTTCCTAGCACTACAATATAAATCGTATCAATGCCATATATAAAGGTAAACATCATCTTCCAGTTCTTTCCTGTTTACACATCCAAATATTAGTTTGTCCTTTTTATCACTGCCCTGAAGGTTCAGTTTTTGTCCAAATTAGATCCTGAAATTCGTTTTTAAGCTGTTTATTTTCAGGTTTCACTCCCCATACTTACATGGATTGCCAGTGTTCTGTGTTTCAGGACAATAAATTTTCTTAAAATATACAAATGCTTTTAATATGAACAAGAATATACTTACATGTAATTATTAATACACATATTTTTTCACATTTAAAGGTCACATGTGACAAATGTTTGACAAATGATGTCCCACAGTGTACAATGTCTGTATTTTAATCCACAAAATCTGAAAAAAATGTAAACAATAAAGACATTTTCACCAATTTTGTTCTTAAACATAAGAAAACAAATTCTGTGAGATTTTTTTAAAATCAAAATAGCAGAATTTGAGGGTCAGTAAGTGTCCACAGACACCTCCATCAGCAAGAATTAACGGAAGTGCTACAAGTTAAATGCAGATGCTGGTGGTATTCTATTGCCATGTTCTGTTTCATTCATGCCTGTTATTTGGTTGTATATTTTATTGTTGGTTGCAGAACACATCTGAAAGGGACAATGATGAAGTTGATGGCAACAGTATATGTGGTTTCAGAAAGAAAAAGGGAGTCAAAGGTCCTACAAAGTACGTTCTTCCTCTAGAAAATGCGAAGGTGGAGCTGTCCTGCACCTCAGAAATCCCAGATCAATGTCCTCGACAAGGAACTACTGGTTGCTCAGAACCACCATCAGACCCATCTCTTCAAAACCCAACTAGCTTTCCTTTAGTACAAAAGGACATAGTGGGCTGTGACAGCAGTGTGAAAGAAGACATGTCTGGAGAAACACGAGAAAAACAGGAGAATGATGATGCTGGGAAAAGAATATTAGGGCAAATGGATGAGGAAATAGATACAGCAGCTAAAACAGAGCAGCCCACAGGTGTGCAACCTGCAAGGAGCGCAGGGAAAATTGTGTGCACAGATTCAGCTTGCAGGGGAGAGTGTGATGAGAAAGCAGAGAGTAAGCAAGAAGAACAGGGTGTGGTGGAAGAAAGAGATGTCAAGTTTCACATGACAGAGACGGGCTCCCTGGGTGGTACTGTATCCACACAAGGATGTGGTAGTGCAACCACACAAGGACACGGTGCTGCAAAGTCCTTCCAAGGGGTACCTGGCCTTTCCAAACAAAGCCTGCAAGAGCTGAAAAACCTGCTGAGTGAAGGTTCTCTGCCTGCTCCTAGGCCCAATTACAGTGGCAAGGCAGGTGGTACTTTCCCACAGAAAAACATAAAACCTCATGACAGGACAGCTGACAAGCAGGGCAGACCCTTCGAAACTTTTAGTCCCCATTTTGGAGAGGAGAACCAAAAGTACCACAGCTTCCACAAGGAAGGAATGGGGCAGCAGAGCCAACCTCTGCTGGTCCTCAGCTCTGCCGGGTCTGATCAGCAGCAACCAGCAGGAAGCGACATGGATCAGCTCATTCTGGGACTACATGCAGCTTCTCCGCATTCAGAAAGCAGTGCTCCCGAGATTCCCTTTGATTCCCCTGCAGACCATGCTGGTAAGGATATTTAAACTTCACCTGCTGTTCTGTTAAAGAAAATGCTCCTATTATTGTTTTGTGGGGTTTTGTTAAGCAGTAAACTTTAGTCAGAGCTAATGCATGAGAGAATTGTCACCTGTGGTTTCTGTGTGATTGGGATGGATCAGAAGTTGTGCTCTATGTCTATGCCCTTTTTTTTTTTTTTTAAGTAAAAGCATTTATGAAGCTCAGCTGCCTGCCAAAATCTGCCACACACAAGTGGCTGTGTCTTGTTCACTACAACTGAAATATTTCCTCATTTGAACTGCGCACAGGAAAAAGTCTGCTGGACACTGCGAAGCCCTGGTGGCGTCTGGGATTCTTAAAATGTCCTTTTTGTTAACATTTCCAGCAGCAGAAATTGCTGCCATGTAGGCATAATGTTTTCAATATCTGTCCTGTGAGAGGACTGGAATGCAAAAAACATCTCATATAAACTATAGGAGAAGAAAAGCAAATGAAGCAGAGAACTTCCACTAATCTTTGTGCTATTCAATAAGTCCATTTTGGAAGTGTTTATAGAGCCAATTAATTGCTACTAATATGCTGTGATTTCTTAGAAACTGTAAAAGCTATACTACAGGGCTAGTTGGATCACCAAACTGAAACCTAATCATATTAGCTATGATAATGTAATGGGCTTGAGCAGTTCCTTGTTTTCTGTCTATTCCAGGAAGCACACAAAAAACAATTTGCCAGTTGAATAGGTATCAGATTAATAAATTTCCAGGAGGATCATCAGGCTCGGATCGTATTATCAGCTCTTCAGGATAGGTATTTTACCCTCTGATTTATCTCACTGATACAAGAAATAGGAATCTCTTAATTGATAAAATACTTTGTCCATCAACAATGCAATAAAATATAATAGCAACAATTAATTTTTACAACAATATTAAGTTATCCTGCTTTTTTTTTGTTTTTTAAGTCTCCTTTCAGGAGGGTAGACATACTGCTATACATACTCTGAAAACAGAAAATCTGAATATATAAATGTTATTGGCTACAGCAGGATTTCTCAGTAGACATACTGTGTAACTCAGTTTGAACAAGCCTGAACAAGGTACTAATGAACATTATTAGTCTTAACTCAGGGCACTGCATGAAAAATATAAAGCTTTGAAAAGATATTTCATGCTTAAATCACTCTCTATTCATGTCTCTTAGAATAAAGAGATTAGAGAATTATTTCTCCACCTACACTTGATGCTTTTGATTCCAAAAGTTTTGGAATCTCATAAGATTTAGATTCTGTTTGGCTTTGACCAAATAAATTGTAGGGCTCAGTGTCTGTTTCCACTAGTAAATGGAATGCACAGAAATAGTTTCTACTTAGTTTGAAATGTAGGTGTTTGAAGTTCAATTTCCATTGAATACATTCAGTAACTTCAGAGAAGACATTCTTAGATAAAATTCTGCACTCTTTAATGAACCTTTGCTTAAAGAGTATTTAATTGCTGCCAGTGATAAATTATTAAAAATGATATGATAAAATATCTGAAGGGGGCCTACAAGGAAGCTGGAGAGGGACTCTTCATCAGGGGTTGTAGTCATAGGACAAGGAGTGATGGGTTCAAACTTAAACAGAGGAAGTTCAGGTTAGATATAAGGAAGTTCTTTTACTGTGAGGGGGGTGAGGTGCTGGAACTGATTGCACAAAATCATAAATATTTCATTTTTATGACTAAAATATTACCTTAAATATTTTAGTTACTGAAGTGCCTGAAATCTTGGTTCTAAACATATCTCGACACTGAGTATATATGAAATACAGTGTCTTGTAATTGGGAAGTTTTTAAATATTTGTACTTGCTCAAATCAGAAATCTTGATCCAAAATATCTGGAAAAATTGCAAGAGGTTGTATTTCAGATCTACTTAGTGTCATGCTGTGGCCAATGCCAGAATATACGTTATTGTTTTAAAAGTACACAGTTAAGGGACAATCTATAGATGATGTCAGCATTGGAACTAGATGATCTTAAGGTCTTTTCCAACCCTAACTATTCTATGATTCTATGTAGCTGAGCTTTACTGTTTCAGTGTACTGCAGAGAACTGAAATACAGTCATGTTAGTTACATGGCTAACATCCCTCTGAAATAATAAATCCATATATTTTTTCAAAATTCTGACTGGAAATAGTGAAAATATTACTGAATGTACATTTTGTCCATTGCTTGTCAGGACTTTTATCCAAAGTGCTTGGACATAGGAAAAAAAAATTATACACGAGAGACATACATGCAAGATATTTGGGCCAGTACAAAAAATGTTACTTGGGCAGTATCAGTGAAACTGGAGCTGAAGCTAAAGTTAAAGCTCTTTTAATCTAATTCATCACCATGGAAAGATAAAAGCTAACACATGTAGCTAATTAGTAAATATATTGACCACACTAACTTGAATTTAGGAGTTTTATTTGCCTATATCTCTGTATATGATAATGATGCACACTTCTGCAAATTAGTATGTAGTCATTAATAATCAAGTGCTTCATAAGCTGTTCTGTGCCTGCATTCTTGGGAGGCCAAGAAGGAGGATTCCAAAGAGAAAAATTTCAGGTGAAATTTTGTGTATATAGTGCAATATAACACTTCATAATATGTACACACACGCACACACACGAATGCATAAATGCCGTATATGTATAGTATACACAGCACAGAATTTAAGTTCTCTAAGAATGTAATATCGACCTCTCTGAACTTAGATGTTTTCACATCTGCTCTGCATGATACTAAATTTAATAGTTTAAATAGTATAAATGTATAAAATGTATAATATAACAGTATAAATACTAGGATAGCCAGAGAGGAGTCCAAAGAAAATAACTATTTGAGCAATATGAAGTTCCCAAGGATCATAGTGCATCACACTGTTGGGCTTCTCTTTGTCACAGGACAATATGTGCTGCCACAGCCAGGGACTTCAGATGGCTCATACTGTGTATGGTCAGAGGGACTTGCAGAGCCTGGTGCTACTGCACAGGTTTAGGAGAAATCTCTCCTCTGAACCTTATGAGACAACAGAAGCTCCAGGTAGCCTGATTGCACACTGGAATCAGGCTGTCACCTAAGACTTCAAACTCCCTTTGTATCTCTTGTTCTGTAGCTGGGATAAAACGTTTGTTAAAATCTGCTTGAGTGCAGACTGCAGAGCTGGGACACAGAAACCTGAACACCTCCAGGAGTAGGTACTCTCAACAGGGCTCATCTTCTGGAGCACATACCAAGTGAGGCCATGTAAATACGATCAGCGCAGAATCAGGAGCTGTTGGGAGGAGAGGGAAATTTCTGAAGAGAGAAAATACATCTATGCTGTAGCTGCAGGCATCGGTAGCTACCTAGTGACTGTGGAAATTTCAAGTGCACAGATAAAAAAGGTTTGAACACTTCAAGAATCACATGAAATGTTATTCAAGTGCTGACCCCAAGCACAAAGTTCCTTTGCTGTCATTTTAAAGAAAGCATATCAAGTAGATACTAACAGACCATACTTAAGAGTGGATGCCATCAGTCCTAATATCAATTCTCTTTTCTTTTACAATGAATAACCTCATCTTGTCACTTTAAACTTGTTTAAAGCTCTTATTTTTAGTGATAAGGCAGTCACAAATGATAATACCTAGTATTTAGGGGTAGAATTATGAAAAGAAGACTTCAACAAAACAAATATCTCAGGCCTTTTGCTCCACTGAAATTAAGAAATTTGTCCATGCACTTTTCAGAAAATTTGAACTCTCCCTGTGATTTCACTATCCTTTGTGCTTACCTGGAAGCACTGATTCTGTTCAGTAAGTCTAGCCAGTGGTGAAGAAAATAGAAACAGAGACTCTTCAGGAGCTGTAAGTGGACAATCAGGAGATCAGTGGACACTTCATATTCACTGCCTCTGCAGTCTTTCCTGCAGAATAACCAGTCTTACTTTGGAGATTACTTGGGACTGTATTTTTCAGTTGCTACTCTTCTCTACTTTGTATTTGATACAATCTGTGCTGATTTTGCATCTCTCCTAAAGTGAAAATCCAAAGCCATACTGTTCCTTCCTCATTTGCAAAAGTCTATTGAGCGGCCCTATCTGCAGTTCAATATATTTTTCCCAATATTTCTTTTTCTGCATTTTGAACTCAACTTGAACAGAGCAGGGATGAAGCTCCACTCTTTTCTAAACCTTCTTGATTGCCCTTATTCTCTGTTGAAAAAAACCATATTTTCCAACCATTTCTTTTCTTTTCCCTCTAAACTGAGATATATACAACTTGATTTTTTTTTTTACCTTGCATGCCTTAAAAGCAACTATTTTTCTTTAAAGCATACCAAAACTCTTAAGTTCTTTTATCTTCCATACCTGAAATAGCTGAAATAGAATCATAGAATAGTTAGGGTTGAAAAGGAACTGAAGATCATCTAGTTCCAACCCCCCTGCCAGGGACACCTCCCACTAAACCATGCCACCCAAGCCTATGTCCAATCCAGCCCTGAACACCGCCAGCGATGGAGCATTCACAACTTCCCTGGGTAACCCATTCCACTGCCTCACCACCCTTACAGGAAAGAATTTCTTCCTCATATCCAATCTAAACTTCCCCTGTTTGAGTTTCAACCCGTTACCCCTTTTCCTCTCACTACAGTCCCTCATGAAGAGTCTCTCCCCAGCATCCCTATAGGCCCCCTTCAGATACTGGAAGGATGCTGCAAAGGTCTCCACGCAGCCTTCTCCAGGCTGAACAGCCCCAACTTTCTCAGCCTATCTTCATATGGGAGGTGCTCCAGTCCCCTGATCATCCTCGTGGCCCTCCTTTGGACTTGTTCCAACAGTTCCATGCCGTTTTGATGTTGAGGGCACCAGAACTGCACACAATACTCCAAGTGAAGTCACACGAGAGCAGAGTAGAGGGGCAGGATCACCTCCCTCGACCCGCTGGTCATGCTCCTTTTGATGCAGCCCAGGATACGGTTGGCTTTCTGGGCTGCAAGTGCACACTGCCGGCTCATGTTCATTTTCTCATCAACCAAAACCCACAAGTCCTTCTCTCCAGGGCTGCTCTGTATCTCTTCTCTGCCCAACCTGTAGCTGTGCCTGGGATTGCTCTGACCCAGGTGGAGGACCTTGCACTTGACATGGTTAAATTCATCAGGTTGGCATCAGCCCACCTCACAAGTGTGTCAAGGTCCTTCTGAATGGCATTCCTTCCCTCCAACGTATCAACTGAACCACACAGCTTGGTGTCATCGACAAACTTGCTGAGGGTGCACTCAATCCCACTGTCCATGACACTGACAAAGATGTTGAACAAGACCGGTCCCAACACCGATCCCTGAGGGACACCACTCATTACTGGTCTCCAGCTGGCCATTGAGCCATTGACCACAACTCTTTGTGTGCGGCCATCCAGCCAGTTCTTTATCAACTGAGTGGTCCACCTATCAAATTGATGTCTCTCCAACTAAGAGACCAGGATGTCATGTGAGACAGTGTCAAACACTCTGTGACTCTGTGGTTTTCCATTTTTCCTCTCAATCTATAGAAAACAAAAAAATACTCAGACAGCACTTTCATCCCATTTTTCTGATCTATTTTGTCCCCTTTCAGGTAAGATCCAACTTAACTGTCTCTATTGCCTGTAGTTAGCTAGTCATCCTGCAACTGTGTGAGAAAGGTGCATTCAGACCCACCCATTGGAGATGCTTATTTTCTTTCTAGTAATAATGAAAGGTTGCCAAAGCCATTTACTTTAGTCCGAATGTAAGGATAGTGTAAGCATTCTTTGCTTGAGGTCTCTGTCATCCACCTCTCCTTCTACAACATGTTCAAGAAGAGCTTAGTCCTTACCTTCAGTACCATGCAAAATCCTCTCTTCCTTAAATAACCTTGCTCCTAGACCTCATTCTCACCCAATTTTTTAAAATTAGGGCAAACACTTTTAGACCAGAAGGGGCTACCTAGTTTGCAATTGTGTATATCATAGTATCATAGAATAGTTAGGGTTGGAAAGGACCTTAAGATCATCTAGTTCCAACCCCTCTGCCATGGGCTGGGACACCTCCCACTAAACCATGCCACCCAAGGCTTCAGTTCATACAACTTTGCTCAGTGTTTTATTCCTGAAATCCAAATTTTCCATTCGAGTTTGAAGAAAGGCATGCCACTGTAGATGCATCATATTTGGCATTATGATTTAGGTGGTGCCAGTGGGTATTATCCACCTTAATTTTTTTCAGACACCTGCGTATTTTGTTTTCAAATCTTCTTGCCTAGATGGAATATTTTCTAACTTTTCTGTAAAACTATGATCATTTTCTCATTCAGTGAAGAAGAACCATTTTAATAAAATGCCTCACAAAATAGAAAAGTATAGGTAATTTATTTTATCTTTCATCTATTGAAAAATAAAATCTTATTTTGTATTCAATTATTGATAATGTAGCTCCTCCAAGAAGCTGTATTGTGTTGTTGCCATACAGTTGCAAAAAAAAATTCACGGATGATTGAAGCCGTTCAGTGGTCTCTAAATTACTTATAAAACTCATTAAAAAGAGCTGAGCTTCCCTATGGCCATATCAGTAAAAAAGCCTTCACAGTTAAGATTAAAAAAGAAAGCATATTACCATGAGACAAAGAAAAGGATGAGAAAAAAGTTGTAAGTATCAATATCAAACAGATCAAGGAAATACTTATATATGTATTACTGTTAGGGTAGTTGCTGGTGAGCAAAAATACGAGGTGAGAAACAACTTTTTATGTACTTTACTGCAGAAATAAAATACTTTACTGACCTATCAGTAAACATTTTTGGTCAAACATTTTTTTTTGGGGTGAAAAAGAAATGTAAATTACATAATGCTTTCAACTGAAAATGCTTCTGATCACTGTTCACATCAATAGTACTTATCAAAAGTAGCCCGATACTCATGTCTATTTACTACGTTAAGAACCAAGGGGAATAAAAAATAAAGGCTTTAAAAACTAGCAATATGAATGATATCTAGTATAAGAAAAGCTGTCACATGAGGTTTCAGAAATAGAGGCTGTTAATGTTTGAAGACAAATATAGGAACAGTAAGTAACATGCTGTACAAATCAAATAGTCTGGCTGGTATTCTTAAATACCCAAACTGGAGCCCTGTAAGGAAGAGCAGATGTATTTAAATTGATACTGACAGGAATTTCCAAAGGATTGAGAAGAGTGCAGATGTGCGATTACCCTGTGGGACTCATTACTAGTGGTTATCATCAGCACAATATATCTGTTTTTGCAAAGGGTGTCAGTATTCACACAGATCTTCACAGCACCCCGTGTTAGTTTTCTAAGGATGAAGAAGAAATTCAGACAAATTTGGGTATTAACCTTCCTGCTCCTAACAACAATCACCTTTCTAGTGAGGAACTGCAAAACCCATTCTGCTTAGACAGATTATTTTGCAAAGAACACCTTGCCTTTTCTGTTAATAGCTGATGCCAGACAGCAATATGTGATGAAACTCTGCCTTGACTGACATAGCAAGTCCTATGCTTGCAAGGACTTTTATTTCCCTACTGCTCTGAGACAGTAGCAAGTGTCACAGTGTTCCAGAGAGCGCAGGGATGTGTGCTCTGACATTGCGTGGGACTCAGGCATGCTGAGACGCTGTCCCAGGCAGCAGGAGGGTGTGCAGTGCAGCAGTTGCTGCTGGAGTGGCAGTGAGAGGAAGAGACTGGGAAAGGACTGATGGGAATGCATCTCCTTCTCCAATGTATGATTCATGTCTGGAGTCTACCTGCTAGTGTCTGCTGTTATTGCCTTACATTGGTGGTTGTGTTTCACAGTGAAGAGTTTCCTATATTAGTACATTTGTTAGGTCAGCCTGTTCCTGTCATTGTCAAGTCCCCTGGCAACATGTAGCACTTTCTTTTTGTTTCACCAGTTTGACACGGTCACCTCTTACAGAGCTGAGAAATTGTTTGGTTTAGCTGCAGTGTGATTTAATAAGGGACCATAGGAAAGGATTTCTTTGAATAAGCAGATAATGGCAAATTGATCTGGGACCTGTGCACTTTTTCTGTTGTGGCTCTTTTCTGTTGTTGAGGAGATAAAGCTGATATTAACTATTTGACCCAGGCTGATGTCAGCTGCTCTCAGCAATCTAAATTATTTCAATGTTAACTATTTTAGAATGGCACCACTCTTCCACAGTAAAGAATAATAATACAATTTGTGTAATTTGGAGAAGTTTTTGAGTAATATTATTAGTTTTATGTTATTAATATTTTTAAATATGTGAAGATAATCTGATTGCATTCAAAGATATTTTGTACTAATTATGAAAGAATTATTGCAATACTAATTGTTTCTCAGTGGTAACTTAAATAGGAAATACAGACAGAACCATAGAAAAACAAACTGATTTTCAGTGTCCTATTAATTTGATGTAGATATCTAAGGATCTGTACGTAACATTCTCCTTTGGTGAATGATGATCATTTTGAAATATGACGAGTCTGGATTTATATTTGATTTTCAGAATGAAAATCTGAACCAAAATCCGAGCATCTTGTGAAATTTGCATATATGTTTCCACAAGTAGGTTTTCTGAAATAAAAAAAAAAAAAAAGCACCACTATTTCTAGAGACCCAGAGAGCTGGGAAAACAGTATACTCATGAACACAATCCTCCTTCATAAGAATGCAGGACTTTCAGACTGTGTATCTAAATCATCTAGACCTATCTAATACTTATTTATTAGCACTTTAACTCCAGTAACTAATGCTCTGGATAATGACTGTATGAACTGGGAAAATACAGAGTACTCAATTCCCTACTATACGTTTCCAAACTTTATTCCTCATTGGCTTCATGGACTTAGTTTGCCAGTGATTCATTTAGTGGCTACCAAGAAAATATATTCTGGAACCTGTGCTAGAGAAAAGTAAGTACTGTCAGCAGTTATTCACTAAATATAATTTAAGAAACAAATCCAATTTAATATTTCCAAAATCAGTCAGAGATATTAAGTCATTATGGTATTTTTTATTTATCATACTATTTACAGAACTTATTATTTCTATGGGAAAGATAATCTGCAAATGATATAAAAGATTAATTGCCTCTAAAATGTATGTGAAAGTTGTGGGAGTGTTCCCATTGATTCTAACAGATTTTGAATAAAGGCTATTGTAAATTAATAAGCATCTGTCTTTTGGTTAGTGGGCTGTCTACACTGGTATATAGCCTAATTTCAGACTAGTAATAGACCAGTATATAAATTTTAGTCTCATAATTTAAAAAGACCTATCATGGATCATAACAAGTCCAACTGGAGAAAACAAATTCTTTCTTCTTTAGTTAATAATTTTGCTTGCTTATTGTCTTTTAAAAAGTGACTTTATAGGAATTTTCTGTTAATTTACATGATTTCATATAATCTAATGATTTATTTATTCTTTTATGCAAATAAATTTAGCTTGAAGATGACACATATATTTATAACATTTTGAAGATTACCTACCATTGGTAGATGTTTAAATTAAGTATATTTGTAGCTTTACTTAAAAAATAAATTGATACACAATATAAATGCATTCAAATTTGTGTTTTTCTTAGCTATTTTATATAATTTATATACCTTAGGAATCCTGATTTAAAAAATTACATGGGTCAAAGTTGTTGTTTATTGTGAATTATATGTTTTTAACCTGAAAAATATTTTTCGGTAGGTGCAAATTTAAAAGGCAACATTTCAGGACATTGTAAGAAGTACGTGCAAAATTTATGTCAAAATCTGACAATATGCTGATGTGAAGTGTTGCCAGTAAAACTTTACTTTGAATAATACGAAGACATAAAAATCTCTGTGTGACAGGTGGTAGACAGGAAATGTAACATATGTAGAATAAGGGATTGACCACTGCTTGGAAAAAGGCAAAAAACTCAGACTTCTGTCCCTGGAGCTGGTACTGGAGAGATCAGGAGTGTTCCATCAACCTTCATGGTGCTTCAGCACAAGGTTTTTAACTTCCACTTGAAGCGTGGTGGTGAATTGTTGCTGTTAGTGATCTTCCACTGTGGATCTGAAAGAACTGAAAAAATTCATTTGGTTGTAGCTTCAAGAATAATGGAGAACTTTCCTTCCAGAAGTGTAGAAAGAAATATTCTTTTCACATTTTTTCATATCTTAATATAAAATACTACCCTTGGTCTTGTTAGTTTATTCACTAAATGGAAATCAATACCTTACGTAGTTTAACTTTAATAATAACAATACATAGATACTCAAAAGAAAAGCAGGCTGTGAGATTGAGAGGTTTGTGAAAGGATGTGATTGTACCCAGCTCTCTGATCCATTACAGAACTTATATTCAGATGTTACTGCTTTTACGTCAAGAAGTTTATACAGTCCTACAGCTGCTGTAATACAGTTAAGACAGCTCTATAACAGCAAATGCATAAATGCCTAAACTTCTCTTAAAAGTCTGCTGCCTATGGTGGAGAAAATGGCAGACCTCATCAGGAGGTGTTGAGAAAGTTTTAATAGAAGACAAGTGCCCTTTTATCATGTTTCTGTATCCATTTTTTTTTCAAAAGCATAAAATAACATAGCACCTGAATTCTATCAGTTTTTAGTGGGAAATATGTATCTGGCTGCTATTTGTGCTCCTAAAATCACCCAATGTAACAGCTGAGGTATCCCTCAGTAATACCTGGCTTTACTGTATGATTCCCCTGTGTTCTCTCATCAACTTGATAAAAAGTTTAAGTTAGAGGCCATTCAAAAAAATAAGGGATTTTGTACACATCTTGGGGGTGGGGGAGTGGTATGAAAGATGGGTGGGAAGGATGGGGTAAGTGTGTTTATTTACAAAAATGTTTCCTGATTCATATCTTTTTCTTACTTTTGCTTGTACACTCCATGGCACAGTTTCCCATTATTGCACTATGAAACAGCTTGTATTCCAGAGTTCATTATTTTGCTTGATGTGACCATTCTTCTTCACTTATAGCACCCAGCAGAGAGCCTGATGTAAATGGCCTTGGAAGTCCAACTCTCCTTCAACTGATCTCTCATATTGAATTTGTTAAGCAGCAGATGGCCAGGGACAGCGTACAGTTTGTTAGATTTGAATCAATAGACCTCCATGGTGTGTCGAGATCAAAGAATATTCCTTCCCGCTTTTTTCATGTAAGTTTTTCTTGTTCCTGGCTATATCTTGATGTGTTTTCATGGCCCTGTCCTTAATTTCTATGGTTTTGTTCTTTGGTTTTTTGTTTGTTTTTTTTTTTTTTTTTTTTTTCTCCCCATAGTGCAGGCAGAAACTCAAACTTAGAACAAATTATCTGTTCCCTTCTCTTCTTAATGCTCCCAAAGGATCTGGACTTTTTTCATCACTGCAATCTATTCCACTGTCCCAGATAGTAATCTAATGAAATAAGGATAGTAATTTCAGTTTCTTGGACTTCTAATAATCTCTTCCTTCAGAATTATTGTTTCAGGTTGAACGTATTATAAAGATTTTGTTTCATTGCACATCACTAAATTGCAAAAAGAAGGGAGTAAATACTGAATGAAAGAAAATGACTGAATGAAAATGATATTAGCTATGAGAAATTTTATAGTCATCAATCACCTGAAGATACTATTGGGTTGCATGATGACTTAATAGCAATATTTGCCATATTAATGATTCAGAAAATAAGAACAAAATTAAAAAGAAATACTTATAACATGTATCCTTGACTGATCAGCCCTTTCAGTATATTGCTTCTGTAACATATTTCAGTATATTGCTTCATGTGTATAACTCCATTATACTTTCACTTGTGTTTCACTATGAATATTTTAAGCTTTACTGAGGGATCACAAAAAAAGATATGAACATGAAAAGATGTAGAGCAGTTTTGTTTGAAGCTCCTCCTGAAGCCTAAGCCGTATTTTCGTTACTTCCCTTTTTGATATTGCTAAACTGTGACTGTATCATCTAGATACAATTTGTTCTCTCTGATGTCATGTGGATTTTATAAGAATAAACTTTTAGTCATTTGAATTCTTGTGAGGGATGGTAGGTTAATTGCGACTTCTCTTTCAGTTGCTATATCAAATTGCAAATGCCTAGTCAGCTTGTTCAAAGACAGCTTTTGTCTTTATCTTACTGTTTGAACACATCAAAGCCGTGCATGACAGTAAAGCTTTTGACATAAAACAGTGTGTGTGTGTACACACTCACACACATATGTGTACATACAGAGCAACAGATAGTAATTTCCTTTTATTTTTCTCAGTTTTTCACATAGTGGGGTTAGAGTAGGAAGAAGTAGTACTATAGGGTAATTGCCTTCAACACCTTTTCACTGTCACATGGGCGGCTTAGACATTTTTGAGAAGTATTCACCATACTGTGCAGTTTTGGTTATGGGTGTCATACAGGGAGAATTACTACCACTGGACTGCCACCTCCTTAAGAGAAGGTTGACTTTGTTTATTAATTTTAAGAGAATTCACCCTATGCAGTTTGAAGTATTTAAACAATTTTCCATCTAGTTAGGCAAAACTTTGGTTTTAAGATCTGAGCTTGCCCCTTTCTGGGTTTGTTTTGTCTCCTCTGCTTAATCAGATGGCAATCCTTTCCCCTAGAAGAATAAAGGTAGGATGCAAACATGAGCCAAATTTCCCTTGACAGAACTTGGCATAATTGCAGTTTTCATCAGCTAGTTTGAATGTAAGGTAAGATGTAAAGGTGCTTGTTTGAACGAAAATGATCCTTCGTTGGTGTCCTACCTACATTTTATTTCTGTAAACTGAAGCTCCCTGTTCTAATGGAGAAGAAAGTGTAATTGTGAGTTTATACTTTTTGCTACCTAGAAGAGGAGTACTGAAACATTGGAATGATTTTTCACTTGGAGGTGCTTCCCTGCATTTTATCCCCAAACTTATTAAGTCCAAGAAGTGATAATTTTCAGTTAATCTTTCAGTCTGAAAAACAGCGAGGTATGTGTTATGGCATGTAAAGGGAAGTTGTAGTCTAAAGTTGTACTCTTGTGTGGTCACTTGGATCTATGTAAAGGAAATGCTCAGAGGATATGGAAACCTAATGGAGTAACTATAAATCAAAGTTTGACTTGCAAAGTTTGCACCTAACTGGTGATGCACATAGTTGTATAAATACCATGCAAGATAAGTGTTAAACATTGTTTTAGTTCTTTACGGAAATTTAAAAAATGGTCATTGGGATATTTGGTGCCAGGGTTTTCATACTAACCTTGTAGAAAGTTGTTTTGCTTCATAATGTCAAAGTAACTGGCTGTTACTCTCCACTTCAGTGATCACTGCATTTTAGTGTTCTTTTAGGAAAAATACAGTTATTCTTACTGAGAATCTGAGTTTTATATATTTTACATATGTAAAAATACTATTGATTTCTTTTCTTATTTGTAATCTGTCATTCTGCTCTGTGTTTAGGAGAAAGCAATTCATGGTGTTGCCATGCCCAGAAGTTACCTTGAGCTGACGTTGAATCCTAAAGATAATGAATTAGATTACATAAATGCAACCAATTTTAATTGTGACATAATCCTGAACCCGGATTTATCAACGTTTCGAATACTACCCTGGACTGAGCAGACTGCAAGAGTGATATGTGATTCCTTCACTGTGCTGGGTAACCCGCTAATGACCTCACCAAGGCACATTGCCAAGAAACAGCTGAGCCAGCTTCAGGGCAATGGCTTTTCTCTGCGCTCTGCCTTCACTTATGAATTTTGTATTTATGGGATTACTGAGGTTGTAAATTCAAAGACAATATCCTTTCCTGCAGCCACAATACTAAATAACCATGACCAGACTTTCATTCAAGAGCTCATTGAAGGAATGTATTATGCTGGTGCCAACATTGAAAGCTTTTCTTCTTCCACAGGGCCTGGGCAAATGGAGATCACTTTTCATCCAGCATTTGGCATAGATGCTGCTGACAGTGCTTTCACATTTAGAACAGGCATTAAAGAGGTGGCTAAGAAGTATAACTATGTGGCTAGCTTTTTCTCAGAATCGGGATTCTACAACTCAGGGGCTCTGTCACATAGCCTGTGGGATTTGAATGGCCAGAAGAATTTGTTTTCTGCCGGTTATGGAGTTGAGGAGCTCACAGATATTGGAAAAAATTGGTTATCAGGTCTCTTGGCACACACAGCAGCTATCAGCTGCTTGATGGCTCCTACCACCAGCTGCCGTAAGCCTTATTCTAAATACAGTAAAGAATCAAAAGAGACTGTAAATGCAAAATGGGCATATAATGATAATAGCTGTGCCTTTAACATCAAATGTCATGGTGGAAAAGGCACTCACATAGAGAATAAATTAAGTTCTGCGGCAGCAAACCCTTACTTGGTGCTTGCTGCTACTATTGCTGCTGGTCTAGATGGAATAAAGAGAGAACTTAGGTATGATGATATGCTCCAAGAAGAAAATCATACTGCTGATCTGAAACATTCATCAGTCCCTCTGAAATTAGAAGATGCCCTTGTTGCACTCAAGAAAGATTCTTGCATTAAGGAAGCATTAGGTGAAACTTTTATCCGATACTTTGTTGCTATGAAACATTATGAGTTAGAAACTGAAGAAATGGATAGCGAAAGAAATAAATGCTTGGGGTATTTTATTTAGAAGAGTACTCTTCTGTAGTGATGCTGTGTAAATGCATACAGTGAATGGGTAAGAACCTTGAAATTATTAAATAAATTTTAAAATCTTTTTAAGCATTGAACTTTTTTCCCCTCCTTTTTATAGCACATGTTGATTGCATTTTATTTTCTGTGTATTGAGGACACTGCAAAAACTGATATTCATGAAATAACATAAATAGGCTTTTAAAGATCGGGGGTGGTTTTTTTTCTTTTTTTTTTTTTTAATTGAACAGGCTTGCTGATGAAAAGAAGAAAAGAGAAGGTGAAATGCTGAAAAGCAACTGCAATAGGATTGCATAATATGCAGAAATGTAGGAATAACTGGGACAGTGCAGGAGGACAAAAGAACTGAGGCAGGAGGGGAATTTCTTGTTCAGCATGGTTATAGCATTTCTCCCATCCTATTCAGTAGCTAAAGGGTTGCTAAACCAGAAGAATCTGACTTTGATTTAAAATTTAGGCTAGAATGATGAACACTGTAGAGAGAGGCAAATAACTGGGGTTATAGAACCTGCGAGTCAGAAATCAGTATCCTAATTACTATAAATAAAAAGACAGGAGGGATTATAAAATAATCTATACATCAGGAATTCTACTGCTGAATGAATTTTTCAAGACTTATAGTGAATAAATATACTTAAACAAATCAAACAGTGGCTTGAAGAAGGAATAATTCATAGATAGCCAGGAGTGTCAGACCACTGAGCATTCTGTCTGTTTTGAGAGTTAGTGGGTTAATTCAGAGTTGAATGAAAAATGAACTAAAAAGAAAAGCAAAGATGCCAGAGAACTAAGAGCTTAAACTGAATGTTACTGGGAAAACTGATGTTGCAAAGGATGAGGAAGATGAGTGTGAAGAGAGGAACAGAGAGAGTAGGTTAAAGCCAGAAAGAATGAGTGAAAATGTGAACTCAGAGATTGGCAAATAATAGTTTAAAGGAAGGGAAGACCTATCCCAAAATTAGAAATGGCAGCTGGTGTAAATTAAAATCAAGTTTTTGGAATGGTAGGAGGTGGGGTTTCGATTTGCTCTTTTTTTTTTTTTACTGTTGCTGCTGTCATTCTTTATTATTAAAGATAACCTTTGTTTCATACTCTGCCTCTACATTAACAGTGATTTCTGATGTTCTTTATCTTGTCACAATATTTGGATCCATGTGTAGGAATTTATGATTGAAAGTGTTTGGTCATCAGTGGTGTGAAAACAAGTTTCAGTCAATGCCTCTGTCAACTAGAAGGTATGAAAATGTGCTAGCTACCTACTGATGGATCTTCTACTCTTCACCTACAGAGTGTTGCACTTGAAATGTAGTACATGGTATGCTAAAACTTTTTGTGGGATTCCAAAGAAGAACTCACCTTATAGTCAGGTAGCAAAAAGAAATAAATAGTCTTAGGAAACATAAATACATTCCCTCGTCTTAGTTTGTGGTTGGTGGGTGGGTTTACTTCTCTCCCTTACCCATCTGACACATTTTTTTTTGGCTGTTCCAGATAGTAGGACTATTTTTCTTTGCTCCAGGCTGATTTACATTGGCCAGGTCTAGCCCTGCATTTAACCAGAACTTCCCATTCTGAAAAAAATGCTTGTCTTTTGCAGCCTTCTAACCTGTCTTCTGCCTTCCTTTTCTGTTTATTTCCCACTCTCATCTTCACAAATTTTCAGCAAAAGGCACCCATAAAAATACTTTCCTTGATCAGACAGCTTATCTTACTCATTATTTAGTCCCAACAGTCACACAGGTTTTACAACAAGCTATTCCTTCATCTGGCAAGGAGGTACTAGAGCATAGGACAACATGTATAGTGTGTGTTAATATGGTGAGATTTCTGTATAGTAGTAGATATGCTGACTAAACAAAGCTGTACCACAGCTGGCTATGTAAGATTGTATTAAGATTCTGCAGGCATAATGATCTTAATTTTAAAGTTTATCTAGAAGCTGGTTTTGAAATTGAAGCACATTCCCATAACAGAGTTTCCAAAATCCAATTTCAGATCTGTACCTGCTTTTCATAAATTATTCTTTAAAAATAAAGCATATTAAAGAAAACATAAATATACTCAGCCTTTTCAGTGAAACACCTTATAAAACTGAGTGACATTGCTCTTTCAGTTCTTTTGGGACTTGGAAGACTGCCATGGCATAACACTGACCACATTTTGAAGTAGAAATCTCAGAATATATTTAGGTTCATTTCCTAAGTTGTACTTCTTTTGGACCTGATTTTAAGGATGGCAAAATGAATGAAAAAATCAGATTAAAAAGTCTCTTCATTTTATTCCTATATTTGTAGGATGGCATGCTACTTACTATGTCAATTTTCAAACAATTTTTTGTGTGGTTCATCCTGGATTTATAAAAATCTGCCACTGTAGAGAGTCACTTTTTAAGAGATAATATATAATGAACTTCTATAAATGGCTTGAATGAACATGAATTTAATTATATATACTATATGTACTATCCATGTTTTTTCTTATCACAACATTGAAAAAATAAAGACATAAAACCTAAATCTTTTCTGTATATGTCCAACTATCTGATTAAATCAGTTATAGAAAGTCACTATTTAGAAACAAAACCCAACTGACTAGAATTGATGTTCTACAGGTTGTCTTACAGCAAGATAAGGTAAGTTGGTAAGATGAATCTACATGCATTTTCTAAGTAATCCTCATTGACATAGGCTCTGAAAAGACAGTGATTATATGATTAAATAAATGCATTTCCTGTTTCTGGCAAATAAATGCCTTTTTTTGTTTTTTCTTTAAAAAAGGAAGGCTCACAAATACAACTTGAAGCTAGTGTGGTCAACACTTTGTTCAATACTGTTTCCTAAATGTGTTCTGTATAATAACAATAACTCAAACTCTATGTGAAAACACAAAATAATTTTATTTCAAAATAAGCAGTTATGAATTTTTAAAGTTTTGTGCATCCCCAACCAAATTCTCATGCATATCATTGGAAAGACAGCAAGAAAAAGATAAGTACTTCATATTGCTCAATTGAAATTAATTACTATTGACTGCTATATTGCCAACATTTCATCTCAAAGTGTTGTTTGAAAGTACTCTTCAGTGTTCTACAGGTCCAAGATCAATGTCTTGAGCATCACTACTTAGATAATTTAAACTTGTGCAGTGTTATAAATTAAAAGAAAAAAAAAAGACTATTGAAATCTATAGTTTCACATAAGGTCCTGCTGATCTTCCAGGGTATTACTGCACGCAGCTGTTGCAAAGCTTTATATAAGAAATTTCTGATATTATTAAAGCATCTTTTAATCTTCTCAGCTTTAAGCAGACAATATATATGTTTGTAACTTTGTTGAAAAAGTGTTATCACTTCTGGCATTGTGCTATGTCATAACTGCTTCTTTTAAATGTTGGTTCATGCCAGACCTTGTTTCCATAACATACAAAAAAATTACGAGGAGCACTACAATAAACTCCTAAGCCTTTTAACATACTGGAAGGTGGCTTTTGAAATGCCAGCATGAAAAAAGCATTATGGTAGTTTGCAATTCAATAAATGCAGGTAAATAAGCAGTTCCTAGGCTGGCTAAGCTTTTTGATCAATACCATTAATAATCATTAAATAAACATTCCCCCAAAATAGTGACTTTTTTTTTATTAGAAACAACTAGGGTATATAGAATTTTATGGAAGATTATTCATACGCATCCTCTATAACCCATTTAGCATTTGCATTATTATTGCAATACATCAACAATCTTTTCACTGAAAACTAAACTTGTTTATAATGTGAAGTGAGAGTTTTTACACAGAAACTGTGTCTCACAGAGATATTATAAATTTGAATGATACTTTCAAAAGTCATTAATTTATAAAAACAAGAGTTGATCTGAAACCAGTTGCAAATATGATGAGAATTCAGTGTATAATTTCACTGGAACAACAAATGTAGTAAATTTTACAGAAAAATCTAAAAAGAGAAACAGATAATTATTAAAAAAAAATTACCTGTCAAAATGAAGATTGTATAGAATAGCAGTCAAAGGGATCTGCCTTGAAGTCCAGTGTTCATTGTTTTCCCTAATTACCTGGCTAATGAAACAGAGAACAGGCTTATTGTTTTTGAAATCACCAAACTTGCCTTTTTTTCCCCAACTTACTTTAAGAGGACAAGACAAAAAGAAAAAATAGCATTAACAAATCAGAGAAATGTTCTTGAAAAAACCCCATGTATTTGAAAAAGGGTACTACACTGAGACAAGGATGTGAACTGCCTAAGTACATGTCTGTTCAGAGAGGAGTCTGGGTTGTGTTTGTTTCGCTAGCTCAGCTTTTTCGAAGCAAAGCAGATCAGGAAATGTAAACAAGGGTATAGCTTGCAAGAACCAGAAACTGGTCTTTTTGCTCAAGTGAATTATTCTTATGATTTGATAATAAGGTGATGCCCTTTAAACACATGTAAATTAATTGGAGAAAATACAGATGGGGCCAAAGCAAATGACCATGTCTCGGTAGTATATATTTACCAGGAAGAGCTGAATGACAGTGTTTAGCTTAGAAAGAGGAGATAGGGTATACATGTTAAAAGTGTTTTTTAGGCATGTAAAAATGTCCTGGGTTCAGCAGTAGCAGTCATTTTTTCTCTTCCTTCTTGGTAGCTGGTGCAGTTCTCTGTTTCTGACTTTCAGCTGGGGAACAGCGCTGATAACACCAATGTTTTTAGTTACTCCTCAAATGTTTACTCTGACCAAGGACTTTCTGAGCCTCATGCTCTGCCAGGGAGGAGGGGAAGCCGGGAGGAAGCAGATACAGGACACCTGACCCAAACTAGCCAATGAGGTATTCCATGCCACAGCATGTTATGCCCAGGATGTAAAAACTGGGGGCAGGGACCTGGAAGAGTTAGTGCACTGCTCGGTCAGGCTAGGTATCGGTCGTGAGTGGTGAGCCGTTTTATTCTCTTCCCTTGTTATTTCCCTTATCATTATTATTATTGGTGGTAGCAGTAGCGGTTTTGTGTTATGCCTTAGTTACTGGACTGTTCTAATCTCAACCTGTGGGAGTTACATTCTTTCAATTCTCCTCCCCATCCCTCTGGGAGCAGGGGGAGGAAGGGTGGGGGGAAGCTAACGAAATGTGTGGCTGATTTACAGCTGGGCTTAAACCACAACAGTAGCTAAGTAGCAGAATCATTTTCTTCCTGTCCATCACAGTTAGAACAGAATAACAGACTCATATCATGGAAGATTTCTACTACAGTCTGGAATACTTCACAGTGTTACAGAAAAAGAAAGTGGCACCACGTAGAAGTCTGTGGAAAGGGGCAGGGTTTTAATAAGGGACACTGAAATGTGTTTTATGATGTACCAAGATCCTTAGATGCATAATGTTTACAGGTGTAATAAGCTGGCTTATTTTCGTTGGTTGCTGGAGTCTCATGTTGCCCTGTGATAGCAGAACAAATGACTAGACTGTGCTTATAGCTGAGCTTATAGGAATGGAAAATGACTTATCTATTTTAGAAGATAATAATAGTAGATAAATCACATTATTTTTAATGAGGGAATCTGTTAATACTATGCGTATGCAGGGATGATAATAGACCAGAAGATATGTGCTAGCAAAACAGTCAGAAAAACTAACTTACAGCTACAGTTAGAAACGAAATGCAATTAAACATTAGGAACACAGTGAAAATGTGTTGAAAAACCATACTATCATTACTCAGGTAAACTTTGTGCTGTGCAATGAACAATAAAGTCACCTCACCTTGTTACAAGTTTTGATCTATTTTGTGATATAGTGTAAGAAAACAACATCAAATCTACAAAGCCCTCCATACAGTACCTTGTTTTGCATTTGGAAATTTTATGCTTCTAACTAAGCTTCAGATTTTGTGATAGATGAAAAGAGAATTTGATTTATTAACTAACATTTCTGCAGCATGTGCAGCTGCTGACACTGTGCACACAAGTGAATGGTCAGACTTTGCTCTTTCAGGCTCCAGCCAGAGGGCAGTAGTGTACTGTGCAACTTTCCTCTGGCATCTCAAGCTCTTTGCCGTGCTGAAAAATTCCTTACTAAAATATACCTATATATTCTGTATGTACTGACATATAAAGCATGGCAGCTGAAAGCTAATGTGCATCCTAACCATGCCAAGTGCAACGTCCTCCACCTGGGTCGGAGCAATCCCAGGCACAGCTACAGGTTGGGCAGAGAAGAGACTCAGAGCAGCCCTGCAGAGAAGGACTTGGGGGTGTTGGTTGATGAGAAAATGAACATTGAGGAAGCAGTGTACGCTCTCAACCCAGAAAGCCAGCCATATCCTGGGATGCATCAAAAGGAGGGTGACCAGCAGGCTGAGGGAGGTGATCCTGCCCCTCTACTCTGTTCTTGTGAGACCTCACTTGGAGTATTGTGTGCAGTTCTGGTGTCCTCAACATCCAAAGGACATGGAACTGTTGGAATAAGTCCAGAGGAGGGCCACGAGGATGATCAGGGGACTGCAGCACCTCCCGTATGAAGATAGGATTAGAGAGTTGGGGCTGTTCAGCCTGGAGAAGAGAAGGCTGCGTGGAGATCTCATAGCAGCCTTCCAATATCTGAAGGGGGCCTATAGTGATGCTGGGGAGGAACTCTTCATTAGTGCCTGTAGTGACAGGACAAGGGGTAACGGGTTGAAACTTAAACAGGGGAAGTTTAGGTTGGATATGAGGAAGAAATTCTTTACTATAAGGGTGGTGAGGCACTGGAACGGGTTGCCCAGGTGTCATGGTTTAAACCCAGCTATAACTCACCCAGTTTGCTCATTTACTCCCCTCTCTTTCTTCGTCTGTCCTGTTCCCCCCCCCCCCCCCCAGCTCCTGGAGGGGACGGGGAAGCGAATCGAAAGAATGCAACTCCCATGGGTTGAGATAAGGTATTGTCATGGGTTCAGCAGTAGCAGCCATTTTTCTCCTCCTTGGTAGCTGGTGTAGCGCTGTGTTTTTGATTTTGGGCCTGGGAACAGCGCTGATAACACCAGTGTTTCGGTTACTGCTTAGTGATGTTTTGGTCTGACCAAGGACTTTCTGAGTTTCATGCTCTGCCAGGGAGGAGGGAAGTCGGGAGGAAGCAGAGACAGGACACCTGACCCAAACTGACCAAAGAGGTTATTCCATACCACAGCACGTCATGCCCAGGATGGAAAGCAGAGAGCAGAGACCCGGAAGGGTGGGGGTGCACTGCGTGGTCGGGCTTGGTTTTAGTTGGTGAGAAATTGTATTCTTTCCTTGTATTTGCCTTGTCATTATTATTATTGGTGGTAGCAGTAGTGGTTTGTGTTATACTTTAGTTACTAAACTGTTCTTATCTCAACCTGTGGGAGTTGCATTCTTTTCTATTCTCCTCCCCATCCACCCGGGAGTGGGGGGCAAGAAAGAGGGGGGAGTGAGTGAAAGAGAGTCTGTGTGAGTTAGGCTTAAACCACGACAGGTATAATGCAAATCACTACTGCTACCACCAATAATAATAATGACAAGGCAAATACAAGGAAAGAGAATACAACTGCTCACCACCTGACAACTGAGCCATGAACTACCTCTTCCGAGGTCCCTGCCCCTAGTTTTTACACCCTGGGCATGACGTGCTGTGGCATGGAATACCTCTTTGGCTAGTTTGGGTTAGGTGTCCTGTCTCTGTTTTCTCTCGGCTTCCCCTCCTCCCTAGCAGAGCATGAGGCTCAGAAAGTCCTTGGTCAGACTAAACATTTGAGGAGTAACTAAAAACATTGGTGTTATCAGCGCTGTTCCCCTGCTGAAAGTCAAAACCACAGCACTGCACCAGCTACTAAGAAGGAGAAAAATGACTGCTACTGCTGAACCCATGACACCAGGGAAGTTATAAATGCTCCATTCCTGGAGGTGTTCAAGGCCAGGTTGGACAGAGCCTTAGGTGACATGTTTAGTGCGAGGTGTCCCTGCCCATGGCAGGGAGGTTGGAACTAGATGATCTTAAGGTCCTTTCCAACCCTAACTATTCTATTATTCTATGATTTTATGATCTTTTTCATTTGTTTAGTTAAACTTGGTTAACTATTGAATTTACATAGCCTTTTCAGTAAAGAATGCACTATAAGACTCAAAATATATATTTAATTCTTGATAACACTATATAAATCTTAATCTAGTAAAAGTCACATGTTTGTGTGTGTGTATGTGTATTGTCTTTATGTATTCTTTAACATTGCAACAAAAGTGTAAATTTTTCAGTGCTGGTATTCAACTTTTGTAATTTAAGGTAGGATGTTGCTGTAAATTATTTCATACTTCCACCTTATTAAAATACTTTGTGAAGTCTACTTCTTATACACAATGCCATTTTACCTTCATTGATTTCCTTCCTTTCCAAATAATCTTTTCCTGTCTGCTGGAAGGAAATCATAAACGCAAAGTGAATAAATGCTCCTTCGACACACCTCTTTCAACCATCTATCTCTGGGCAGAAACCTACCTTTACCCAGAATTTAAATTACTGGAATTTAACTGCACATTCTGGATGTCAGTCTGTACTTGGAATAGACATTTTTAAGTTATTCTGACTGCATAAAAGTATATGGCTGTGCTCTGCATGTCTGCTTCCACAACTCACATTTTTCACTTATTAAATCTCTTCACAAAGTTATAGTATTCAAGTCTTAACAATCCCTTTTCTTCAACCATTTCTTTGCAATGTTTTCATGATTTTTTTTTAATTAAAAAGTTCAACTATGTTCAAGGTTCTTTAAATGTTTGAAATAAAAATTGATCCTACAAGGTTGATTCAGAGCATTAATTTAGCTGCTCTGAAACTTTTCTGTTTTAACACTTTTTCATACACCATCTGTGGAAAACAGACAAATGTGGTCTCAGGGTTAAGAATTAAAGAAAGAAAATTGGAGAAGAACTATTTGCAAGCAATTCCACTAAATGTGTGTGTGAGACTTCAGTAGGTGGAGACAGATGTGAAGAGGGCTAAGCAGTTGAGAGTGCTTTGTTCAAGCTCTAATTCATCGCCTGAGAAAAACCCAGAAAGACAGCAGTCTGGAATTCAGCTCCTGGATGAAGAATGATTGGTTGAAGGTGAGAAACCACTTGGATGATTTTGCAACTCCAAAGTAATTTTCTTTGATTGAAGGTATGCAACAACAATTGTTCAATTTTATCTGTAATTTTAGAGTGCTTTCTGATTGCCAACACTAAGCTCTCATCATAACAACATCCACAAATAGTGCTTTCTACCATCTCACGCTAGCTATACTATTCATCCTGGTAAATGTTATGTCCTTTTTTTTTTTTTTTTTTGTTTTTTTTTTTGTTTTTGTTTGTTTGTTTGTTTGTTTGTCTTATAAGGCTACAGGATACCTGAGATGGAAACTGTCACCAGCATTGCAGTTAATACATGACATTGTTTTGTACCCCTTCCATATGTGGTCTTTCTGTAGAACATTAAGTTGAATTCAAAGCTAATGGGCACAGACTCCACCAAATTTTAGGCACTCAACTGGTACACCTCAGTATCTTAGCTCCCAGAATAACTCTGGCTGCTCCATGGCAAGAGATAAGACAACTCCAAAGAACATCTAAAATATTATATCATTTGCTATGACGTACTGTTACAGGTCTGTTGCAGTGGCTTTAAAGTTAAGGTTAAGGACAACCTTACTGAAACCTGCTTTCCTAGACATCATTCAACAGGGTACTGAGTCTGGCTGTGATGGAGATAGTTTTCTTCACAGCAGCCCATACAATGCCATGTTTTAGATTTGTGACTAAAACTGTTAGTGACACATCAGTGCTTTAGCTACTGCTGAGCAGTACTCACATGTCATCAAGGTTTTCTATGTTTCTCACTTTGACCCTCCACTGAGTAGAATGGAAAGGTATAGAGTTGAGAGAGTTTACCCAAATATCAGATGGCATTAGATATCTTGGAGAAAGTGATATTTTCTGTATAGGCAAATGCGGTTTTATATGGATTCTGTGCTTTGGAGACTGCTTTTTATATTTAGATATTTCACTGGTTGCACATATTTTTTGCCACCTGACAGCATCAGTGGCTTGTTAAAGCCCAGCCTGTGGTCCAGCAGGACTCAATGAGCACATCATTAGAGTGTCACAACAGACCTGCACAGTGAGTGAAATCTTCCGTGCCCCTTAGTCCACCAGTTTCACACTGAAGTTACAGTTAAAGCTGCATGATATTGGAAATGAGAAGGGTCTCATAATAAAGCTACACCATAAGGTTCTGTATATTGTACAGCAAATCAATGTAAATTTACAACAGAATTACATGATACGCTTCTTCGTAATATACGCTAAATCATGGAGATTAGCAATAGGGTTCACTTTTAAGCTCCCATGTAATATATGATAAATCACTAAGTTACAGCAAGGCCCATCAAGCACCTCACTTTATTTGTGCTATTATTATCACTTGTAGTGATACGGGGGCATCTGTCATTGACAGGTAAAGTTAAGGAAAACAGCAAATCACTTTGAGGATGTGCATGGAATGCAACTACCTTTTGCCAATTTAAATTTGTGCTTCCTTTGGGATGCTCACAATGCTGCTTGGAAACACAGTAGCTCTGCAATGCACAGGGGCATATTAACAAAAAAGAAAGTTAGACATCCAAGGACAGTGAGATAGTCTCTTCAGCATAGGTATTCTACACATTAGTCCATCACTGCTGACCTGCTGACCTCACCTGACAGTGAGGATGAACTAATCGTGGGCCTCTGTAGTGTGCCTTAGCAGCATATGCATTCTTTAAGTGAAAAGTTGGAAGTAACTTTCAGTTCTCCTTTGAGGATACTTTGCCATTCAGTGAAGTCTTCACTAAACACTACCAAAACAGTATTTATCAGAAATGTTATGAAAACATCAGTTTAAGACTTGCTTTGGTTTTGTTTTGATGAGTAGCTTCAGATCATAGTCAATGACATTTTCTTTTCCTAACATTTTTACTGAAAATTGTGAACTTAGGGAAGCACTTTTAAGAATATATGCTTACAGGAGTGTTTTCACTGGAAATCTGGTGTGCTAGGAGTTGGAAGTGGAAAGGGAAAAATCATACAGATGAACAGGCATCAATAAAACCAGCAGAATGAGAATGAAAAGCTGATGTTGATCATGGGAAAGAAAAACAAAACACAGAGAGATCATATGGCTGCTTCACGTATAAGGGTTCATCCTTCATCTAGCTGAACACCTGGCACGTTACAAATCAACAAGAAAGTGGGTGGGAAGGATGCATCTAGAGGAAGTTTCCAAGTAGAAGTTAATTTGGAAATGTCTTACAATGCTTTGGGAAGTTCAGTGTGTTACTCAGAGCATATTTTTGACCTTGAAGTACACATGACCAACAGTATCAAATGATGTCATTGCATTGAGACTTCAATTTGTTATAGAAGCCACATAGAGACCTGGTCTAATCTGGAGTTCACTTAAGTGTAAATAAATAATTAATCTGTTATTTTAACAAGGATCTGACTCTAATTCCTGGAAGTGATGCTGTATGCTGTGTGTGAACTGTCATAACTCAGCAGTCAATAAAGGCAGGCACTGCAATGGCATCCAGCAGACTGGTCTCGTTTCAGAGGTTAAGGGAGAACATTCACACGTTGATGGCATTCACATTTGTATCCAGCTTAGTTTATTTGGTGGCTACAAGTATACATCCAAGAGTCTTGAAAAGAGAAGAGGATTTTATTTTTAAATTCTTGGGTAATTAAACACACTAGTTGGAGGTTTAACTTTGCAGTGCCTCTTGTTGACTTGCAAAACTTAAAGTACTATGAATATCTATCTATATATTTATATCTATATATTATATAGGTCAAATTATTCAAGTGAGCCTGTTTGGAAGAGAACCATAACAAAATTTTTTTTCCTACAGCAATGTTACAAGTAGAGATGGGAACATGAAGAAATGAATGATTAAGCAGCATAGTATCAAGCTTAAAATAATTGCAAAATGTAATTGTCATGTAGTAAGACAGAAAAGAATTTCAGGATTGCTTTTCTTCTCATTAATTTCCTTCTGTTTTGCTGGATTTTCTGGTGTTGGAAAGAAGAAAAATAAAAACAATATTTCTTTAGTCTTCTGTCTGTGGATTACTGTGTCTAAAGCATGCATTATTTTTTTCTCATGCAAGAATATATCTGTTTAATATTTATGCATCCTCTAATACCAGTCAAAATAATAACTATTAATTATCATAATAATCATTAATTATACTGTTAAAAGTTATGTAAAAATTTAGAGGTTTTTAAATATCCTCTTTTCACCATACTTGCTTGTCATTTCTTGTTTTAAGAGCTGTTCTGCCAACTGAGTGCATAATAACTGACTATATTTTTTATCTTCGTTCAGGATTTTGGGTAAGTTACTACCCAGCCATTCCACTCTACAGCAGGCAGAGGTGCTTTATAGTTCTGTCTGACACAAATTCAGGTTGTTTTATTGAAATGTGTCCTACACCTGTTATAGTGCAGGCACCACCTGTGTGCATTTAATTCAAAAAGCAGTTTGAACAGACCCTATCATTGTGAATTTAAATGTAGAGACTTAAGGAAAAAAGATTCTTATAGAAAGCAGATCTCACCTCCCGTAAGTTATGCAGAATCTTACTTACTTTAATGCAATTCCCCAAATAATCACAGTACTCAGTTCCTTGATATCCTTTAACCTGTTTAAACCCTAGGCCATTGCTTTCTAAGATATTTAAAGATACAGCAGGAAAAAAACAAGCCTCTTCTGCTTTTTCATAATCGATACATCATTTTGCTGAGTAATTATTAAAAATGAAAACAATTATTATCTTTAAAAAGATTTCTCCTATCTTATCTGATGCTTTAAACATGATTCCTGACATAGTAGGCTACAATCTCAGCATTTTGTGTATCAGACCTTATACTGTGAAAATCCTCTCTTATCTGTGTAAGGGTATTCTTTTTGCAGACCCCTTAATTTTAAAATCCTGTTCTGAATGCCTTCAGTTTACAGAATACCACCCAACAGCGGGAAGCTTCCTCAGTATTAGTATTATTAGCCTCTTATTTTACATATCCTCATTTTACATCAGTTTAAATCCACCTATTTGAGTAAAGCTGCTCTGTAATTACATCATGGCGATAACAGCATTTAACTCAACAGTTCAGCCCTCAATTTCATCTTCATGGATGGTTGACTTACTTGTTTCCTTCTTACAAAGCTAACTGAAGATACACAATCAGAAGAGCCTCTCAGGAAGGACAGGCTCTGGCGTACTCACCCTTTACGGCGCAGACTCTTGCCTTTTATGCTTTTGCACCATTAGGGAGTAGCTCTGGCTCTCAGGAAACAGCACTGAAAAAATACCAGCTGTAGCCCTACAAAGTGTTACTGACACAGTGATATTGTCAGAGGTGTGATGAAGAGTGCTTTTTTTGTTTACCGACAAGTAGACTACAGTTTTCCCCATTAAAAAATGAGTATGAGCCACGACTCGTATATATATGTTTGTATTTACATGAATTCCTGTCATGGGTTCAGCAGCAGCAGTCATTTTTCTCCTTCTTGGTAGCTGGTGCAGCACTGTGTTTTGACTTTCGGCCTGGGAACAGCGCTGGTAACACCAGTGTTTTCAGTTACTGCTTGGTGATATTTTGGTTTGATCAAGGACTTTCTGAGTCTCACAATCTGCCAGGGAGGATGGGAAGCCGGGAGGAAGCAGAGACAGGACACCTGACCCAAACTGACCAAAGAGCTATTCCATGCCCCAGCACGTCATGCCCAGGATGTAAAATAGGGAGCAGAGACCTGGAAGGGTGGGGTGTGTGTGTGTGTGTGTGTGTGTGTGTAGGTGGTGAGAATTGTATTCTTTTCTTGTATTTGCCTTGTCATTATTATTATTGGTGGTAGCAGTAGTGGTCTTATGTTACACTTTAGTTACTAAACTGTTCTTATCTCAACCTATGGGAGTTGCATTCTTTCAATTCTCCTCCCCATCCCCCCAGGAGCGGGGGGAAGGAAAAGGGAGGAGTGAGTGAGCAAAACTGTGTGAGTTATAGAGGCTTAAACCATGACAATTCCCTGATCATCCAGAATGGAAAAAGATTAAAACATACTTCAGATCCTTTCTGGCAGGGAATGATCAGGTTTCCATCCAGAGGAGCTGAGATGAAGCAGGATGAGACAAAGCTAGTGTATATTTATATACATTCCAGCAAAGTCTAACACGGGATGTGGCTTAGGCACCAGTGTCTAGAAGATCTCTTGCAATTACCAGTTTAGACATAGCCCTGAAAACCATGTCTATGCTTGTTTCGAAGGAACATTGCTAGCTGTTCCTTCACTAGCATAACCATCTGT
Source organism: Ara ararauna (assembly GCA_028858755.1). Lineage (NCBI taxonomy): Eukaryota > Metazoa > Chordata > Aves > Psittaciformes > Psittacidae > Ara > Ara ararauna. The sequence continues at coordinate 41,966,347 of CM054379.1, read as the reverse complement.
CTTGGAGAGAGGGTGAAATCAGATATGTGAGTTTTGACATATAAACTGCAACTCAGAACTGTGCCAATAGAATGTATCACCTTCTACATGTACACTGAACCTTGAAAAGAGAGCCTCTTTCTTTTTTTTGCCCTTCTCACTGCTGAACTGTTTCCTGTTCAATGCAAGGGGTTCATTCCCTACCATGTGTTTGCTCCCCTCTTGCAGATTATTTTAGAGACATGGACCCCTCATCTGATCTCCCTTTGGCAGGCTGTTCTTGCTGATTCATTTTTACTGCCCTCTTGGGATGGCCTGGGTTCCTATAGTGAATTGCATCTTTTCTAACTGTGTTTCAAATAGGTGAGAAAGAAAGGGCTTATAACTTCTGCTATCCCTTAGATATATGGCCACTGTCTAAAGTCTACATATTGCCTCACTGACTGCAGCACTCCTGGGCGTGTAACTTATTTCACCTGTTTGCCTAGGCACTTTATACTGCTCTCAATGACTCATTATTTGTATTATAGGGCTGCCTACAGCAGTAATCTACAAATCAGGAATTACAACTGGAGGCAGGGCGATAGTAGGAGATATAAGGGAGTGTTATAAGAAATGCAGGTTTTTTTACTGTACTTGCAGTTGAATGTCTGGAGGCGAGCAAGAAGGAGAAACTGCCGTCATAAACAATTTGGGAATGAAGCTTATGATCTCGAGTAATGACTAAATCCTAATAGGCAATGTACAATAGAGACAGCACTTAGAAATACATGGCTTACAATCTATGTAGCTATTTATATAATTTAAATAGGTGGGGGTGAAATGGTATCCCTTCACTATGATAATGAATGCTCATATAAAGGTCTGAGAAATAAATGTTGAAAGTGTTTCAGCCAAAGACCAGAACCTTTTCACTCCTCTGGGAGTATCCTGGTGTGGGTTTTCACAGTGGTGAAGGTAATATTTGTCTATATGGACATATTGTAGCTTGAGCCTCCATTTAGGAAGATGATATATTGCAAACTGTTAAATAGCAGCATTTCAGTAAATCAAATAAATGTCTAATAAGTACCTATGCATTATGCACAGCTACTCTGTGTCATCAACAAAAGGATTCAGGATTTGCAGAGGCTCTTGCACTCTTTGTTTTTCCTAATCAAGAAGAAATAATCTGATGGGTTCATTGCTCAATTTCTCTTGAGAACCTCAATGGGTTCTCAAGTTGTAGCAGCAACTATGTTAGTTCTAATTCAGTTAAGTGGAAATCTATGCTATATTTGTTTCCTACTTATATTTAGAGATTTCAAATTATCTGTAAAACCTCACCAAAGGACAAAAAAGTCTGAGGAATTTTGAATTTTTTCATCAAAGTAGGTTTCTGGCATTTCCAGTTTTGCAATCCTGCCCCATGTTGTAGAGTTTAGACTGTGAAATCATTGAATTGCAAAACTATGATTATATTACTATTTTTCCTGCAGCTTTTTATATTAATTTGTTGTTTATATAATCTCAATTGTGTGAATATTTATGGGTTTTTTTGGCTTAGGAAACAAATCAACAAAATCTGAATACATGTACGATATTAACAGATCAATATTACTATTATTTATTAACCATATTACTTTATGAATTATTAGAATTGATATGATTCCAATGAACTACTGTCTTGCAGCAAACACACCAGAGGTGTTTCTATCCCCAGCATAATAGCATCTTTATCATAGTCAATTTTTTTCTAAGCATCCTTGTCCAAGATAGTGCTGCGCTCTCACAAGACTTCCTCTAACATTCTCTTCAGCTTCAGGCAAAACCAATAATTAATGATAAGACTTGAGTGGTGTACAGATAAGTACTAAGCCAGACTGCCTCTTCTCATTTCTGCCAGTTGCTTGCTCTCTGATCTTCAGCAATTCCTCAGATTGATAGTAGGTAAAATAGCACATTATGAAAACTATGGTGCATAAGTCTACTGTTTCAAAGTAGATTAATTCAAATCTGTGGTTCCATGGGACTCTCAAGATCTTTGATCTAAGCAAAAATAATTTTGGTAAAGTTTACTCTACAGGAACTATTTCAGTTTATCTGTGGAAAACCTTTCAAAATATCTATACTTTGAAAAATGCTAGGAAAAAAATGGTTTAAAGCTAATTTTGTGCTGTAATCTTTTTATGATATAGTGTCATGGGTTCAGCAGTAGCAGTCATTTTTTTCCTTCTTGGTAGCTGGTGCAGTGCTGTGGTTTTGACTTTCAGCCTGGGAACAGCACTGATAACACCAGTGTTTTCATTTACAGCTTAGAATATTTTGGTCTGACCAAGGACTTTCTCAGTCACATGCTCTGCCAGGGAGGAGGGAAGTCGGGAGGGAGCAGAGACAGGACACTTGACCCAAACTAGCCAAAGACATATTCCATACCACAGCACATCATGCCCAGGATGTACAAAAAGAGGGCAGAGACCCAAAAGGGTGGGGGTTCGCTGCTGGGTCGGGCTTGGTATCAGGTGGTGAGTGATTGTATTCTCTTTCCTTGTATTTTCCTTGTCATTATTATTATTGGTGGTAGCAGTAGTGGTTTGTGTTGTACCTTAGTTACTAAACTGTTCTTATCTCAACCTGTGGGAGTTGCATTCTTTCGATTCTCCTCCCCATCCCCCTCGGAGTGGGGGAGAAGAAAGAGAGGGGAGTGAGTGAGCAAACTGCATGGCTGACTGGACTTAAACCACGGCATATGGTGATTCTAGTTGTACGTATTAGTGTTGCAGCTGTGAGGGTATGAAGTCTGGAAGTAGAATGTGTATCTTTGTTAGATAAACTTTTATACTAAAAATAATGATGCAATTTTGAGGATAAAAATTGCCTATTTTTTGTAAGCTATGTCAGTTGGTTTAAAGAAATTACAATATCATCAGAAAATGACAATGCTTAGCAGTGGAGTTTTCTATAACATTTGTAGTTGTAAATCTTCCTGTAAACACAATTATATGGGGTAAAAAAAAAAAAATGGTTTTGCAAGTGCCTTTTAGCTTGTTGGAATGAAGCTGGATATGTTACACTGTCAAAAGATGTATCTAACTTAGAAATGTCTCTTCTTACAGCTGTACAATAAATCTTTCTCTAATGCCAGCTGAATCTATGATCTTTCATTTCCTTTCCCTTCTCCTTTCCTTTCCTGAGATTGTCCTGGTTTACTTAGATTTGAGTGGTTCTCATTGTAGTTACAATTCCAAGAATTTTGCAGCACCAGTCCTTTGCTGAAATTGCAATACATCAAGAAGTTGATGGCTGCTGAAAAAACTTTTTCTAGATTGAAAGCCTTTCTGTAGGAAAGTTAAAGAAAGTTGGCTAAAATGTTTCAGGAGATCAATGCTGTGGCAGTGCATGAAGTTTCAGCTATAGAGGGATTTGCAGATAAAAAGCCAATGTACAAAGTTAAGCAAGAGTCCTTGGAAGAGAAAGACTTGTTTCTCACTTCAGTAAGCATGTCGGCAGCTACATTCAGCAAAAGTATAAATTTCTTGCAGGCCTTCAAAAGTAGCTCATGTGGCAAACATTAGTTCATTTGGGAGACCCCAAATATGCATAAACGTCTGCAATGCGTGACAATAACAAATAAATGGCATTACAAGTCCAGCAATTCTGTAGCTCCCACGTCCTTTAGTCTGACAAATGGCTTGTTGAATGAGTGAGTGCACTTGCTCAGGAGGGTATAGACGAATCTCACATGAAATCTCATTGAACTCCTCTTGCTTTTTTGAGGGGATGCGACAGTTTCAACCACTTTCTCAAATTTAATGAGAAAGGTGATTTTTGCCTTGAGGCATTAGGGGATCCCTTCCTTTCACCAAAGTCTTCCTCTCTCACTCCATGCCAGTCCTCTGGCCATCCCTTGAGCCCAAAGTGAGGGCTGCACCATGCTGTCCTACCTCACTGTGCTCTGGACTTGGAAACTCACACGCAAGTCTTCCTTCTTGCACAAGGTTTTGTAGGAGTAGGTGGAAGCCTTGGCTGGATTTGCAGCCAAGTCTCAGAACACTAATAGACATGTCTAAACATTTTCATCTCCTGTTGTCTTTTATTTTATCTATGTAGGTATATATAAAAATGAGAAAAAAGTATGTCATATTAAATTGCCTTAAGAAAAGTAAAAAAGAAAAGATTATTTATTATACTGGTATTAGTGAAATAGTCATGATATTTATTTATGACTGTGAATGAAGGAAATGAGTAGTATCTTTGTAAACAAAAGATTCATGAACTTATGACAGCAATGCATGAAAAGGGAGGAAAAGAAGAAAGTAATACTGAAGAATTAGTTTTGCCTAAATCATACACAAGTCTGGTTTAGCTCCAGAGAAGAACTTGTGTGACTAAAATAAAGTCCTGGTTTTGTCCAATATAAATCAGTTGCTTAATAAAGTAATAATTTTCTCTACAAATCCACCTCAGTGTTATTTGTTAAGCCCTATCTTTTGCACAGGACAAGAAGAAAACAGAAGTATTCTAAAATTATACAGCCAATTGTGCTGTTGCTTGAATCCATTTATAGACAATATAACCACATTCAAAGTGAAAAGAGGTGGTCTTTGTCTTACACTCAAATATGCAAGCAAAAGCACTAAGCAGCTTTTACACAGAAAGCAGTATGCTCCTTTCCATCCACTAGATAGAGCTAGGGGACTTTATGCATCAGTGCAAGCTTCTCAGTGTGGCATGTGTGTTTCTTCTGCAAGAAACACCTGGTGCTCCTCTGTTCTAGTCTGGAAATATAAACAAACACATTTCCAGAACTGGGTAAGTTTTTGTGTTTGAAAGCTCATTTTATATATTATGTTGAATCTCATGCTTAGGAAAGTGAAATAAAAAAAAAATATTTTCCTCCCTTTATCCTTTTTAATTTTCAGACTTGTAGGATATGGCCTTGAATCCACTTATTATTATCAGCTTTCTTCATATCGATAGGGGTATTTCAGCTTCAAATCTTATATCAGGCATACCTTTTTGCCTTACCTGATAAAATTACTTGGAAAGCAGGTAATGAACTATTGAAAACCATGCCTTTTGAAATCTGAAGTCTCTCATTATTAGAGTTTATTGCTTTGCTAGTGTCCTATATATTTTACAAAAATGATAAACTGAACATTATGTTCTGAGATTTTGTATTTTTGTAAAAGGTGAATTTTGGACCTTATAACAGTGGTTTTGTTTTGTTTTGCTTTTCCCCTTGTCAATTTTCTTGCTTTCCTTAAGGAAGAATGATGTAAGATTGAATTGGGATCAAACTAATCAAGTCCCATAGATAAGAATCGAAAAAGTATAGCTTTCTCAATAGTGCAGCTGAGCTAGGGAAACAGATTTTTATTGATTTTTTTATCCTGTCTTATGACATTTTTGAAAAAATACCATTTGCCTTTACATTTTATTGAATTAAATAGAATGCTTCAAACTGCTCTATTTTGAAAATGTAATTGTCTCTTATATTTGGCAGTGCTTTCCCAAAAGTTACTACACTTGCAAAGGAAAAGGCTGGCATGGTATACTTGCAATTAAGCAATCCATGTCTGAGGGAAGGCTGAGCCTGAAGGAGGCAGATGGAGGTGAGGCTTTGCGTGCACTCAGCTGGCCTGTTCTTGTGCTCTTACCTATGAAGCTTGCTACAAGGCCACGAGAGCAACTAGGGACAGACAGAACAAAATGTAGGCATTTGAGGGAAAACGATGAGTGAAATACTTGGGAAAATGGAATACTCCTGCTTAACTGTATTTCTTTTCCCTCCACTGTCTTTGATTTTATTGCTTGTGTTTTGTACAAGAACTGCATTCAGATGCCTGAATGGGGGATGATAGAAAGGGTAGGCAAGAGAAGGCAAGAGAGGTAAACTCTTTTTCTGTAAATAAGGAAACAGGAGAAAAAGGAAGAAATAAGAAAGTTTCATCCTGATAAACAGTACCAAATGATTAAGGAATCCAAGTTCATTCTGCAAAACCCCATCATCCTACATTCGGGATTTTTCTCTTCCCTGACTTCTGAACTGGTTAGGTCTGGTTATCTTGCTTGCTCTAGGGATGATGCTTCTGTAAACAAGTTTGACAGGCTTTAAAGGAAGAGTTACAGCACATGGAGTGTAAAATGTTGAGGAAAATAAAAGCAGATTCTAAATTAGGATGGATTTCCATATATTTCCAATCTTTGCAGTGAAGAGGGGGAATGAACATTTCATGTTTCCTATGGTAGGTTCTGCACATAGTGCACATTCTGCACTATTTCTGATGATCACAAAAGAAAAGACATATGTGGCTGTTCTGTAGTAGAAATGTAGTCTCTTAGTGATAAAATGAGATAGCGTAATTCTGTTGTTCCATGGGAAGGCAGATGTTTTGAAAATGTATTCAAGTACAGTCTTAGTCCTTGCATGTGGTAAGCTGGTAGATAAAGCAAAGGTAACAAGAAATGGCAACTCAAGTTTGCATTCTCAGTTCTGCATATTTAAATATTTGCAAGAATCACACTAATAAATTTGTCAGAAAAGTTGAATTTCAAATATGGTTCTGTTCCTGGTGATATCACATTATGCTTTCAACCCAGGGACTGTACCTGCAACGCGAACCACCTTATCAGTAACTTTATTCAATAAAATATATCTAAGAGCCCCAAGACAGGAATGGAACTAATTGCAATTAGTGTTATATAAATGCTTTTCTCCCATTCCTCCAGGGGGTCTGTCATCACAAAATTCCTTTACAGCTTTCTCAGGAAAATAATTTGCTTGAAAGAACCATCTGTACATACACCACATTCTAACTTCTGACATATAACAGAAACTGATTGAACCAAAACCCATAGTATTAAGCATAGTGCTAAGAATTTCAGTCACTTAAATTGGGCAGGTAGAACAGTGTTTCAGGGTTTCTACGTAAGGAAATTCACATCAGGTCTTCACTATCCTGCTAATGCATATCTTTTTCATGAGAAATGAGCAATGGTTTCCTGTGCTGATTTACGGACATGACATACCCTTCTAGGAGCCAATCTGTATTTATCTGTGTTTTGGTTCCCAATGATATTTCATGAATGTCCTCACTGCAGACTGAATTGCTGCTGTCAAGATTAGAGATGTTCATCCCCCTCCTAAGAGGCTGAGACGGAGATGCTCTTTTGAGTGAATGAGTTCAGGATTTATTTGTATAATTGCCATCCAGCTTTTTCACAGACTTAGCCTGGAACCTGATCCTACCAATCGTAGCAAGCCTCAGTGAGCCTACTGAAACAAACTTTTTCTGCATTTCTAATTTTTCCATGTCTAGCCAGGTATAAAAGACTTTGATTATTAGCTTTGAATGAGAAAAGTGGTGCTGGTGTCCTGTCAGTCTTACCATTACATAGACTGACTGAAAATTTGACTTGCTTTAATTTTCTTTTGTACAATTTGAAATATGCCTTCAGACATTTTTTCATGTTTTTCCAATTTTTTGATTTGGGGATCAGTATAAAGCCCAGTTTATTCAACTGCATATGTCAGAGGACATTCTTGTTTATCTGTGGAAGAAAGCGGCAGGGAAAAGAGTATTAATTTGATATAAAGCATATTTTATTTTTCAAAGCTGTTTTCTCAAGCTGAGGAATATTTTTTAGTCACTTTGTCTCTTCTTCAGGAACTCCTCTTTCATTTACATCAATGTGAATTTTTAATTCTCTTAATAAAAACCAGTACAGGAATCAATTGCTCCCAGAATTTGGCTGGAGCTGTTTTGAGTAATTTCTTTCTCCATTGAACTAATCCAGCTGGGCACCAGCTTCAGAGAAGCTGAAGCATGTGGCTGGACCTTGCCAGTCTTGGTTCTTCCTGTATGAAGTGCACATTGGTCATCTCATCTTACCGTAGAGGTACACAATGTGGGTGTCTACCTCTAGCCTAGTTATCCTCGATCCTAGTCTTCCTTAATTTTGACACATCTGAGCTGATATAGGCTTTCAGTTCTGGGTAAGATGAATTGTACCCTAGCATACTTATTTTCTCTCCATTCACTATAAAGAGATCCCACAAGGTCTAGCTTGAATTCAGTAATTCGTATTATAAATTACTTTAGGATAGATTAATCCTACTCATCTAATCTCCCTGTATATTTTATGTTGATGTAATAAGAATAATGACATTACACTCAATTGCCTAAAGCAATATTTAAAAACTCTGCCAGTACTATTTCTGATCCAGCAAGCTCTATTTGGCACTTGTTCATTACTGAATTATCCAGTCCACATGTAAGATACAATAACTTCCCTTATAAAGCCAAATGTATTCAGATTGGAGACCTGATATTTGGATCAATAATGGCAATCCAAATAAAAGGTGTGTTTCTTTTTAAATTACACATGTCTTGTTAAATTATACTCTTCTGCATGCTGCTGGAAAAACGCCAGACAAGTCATTAACAAAACAATAAGGTTCAAAATCACTCCGTTTTTCAGAACTCAAGTTTTCAGCTGGGGAAGGCACTCCAGGGTACATTTCTTCATTAGGCTATGACCAACAACTTTTCCTTAATATTTATAATGACACACTTGTGAGGTGAACAGATGTCATAGAATCATAGAATAATAGAATAATCAGGGTTGGAAAGGAACTGAAGAACATCTAGTTCCAACTCCCCTGCCAGGGGCAGGGACACCTCACACTAAACCATGCCACCCAAAGCTATGTCCAACCTGGCCTTGAACGCCGCCAGCGATGGAGCATTCACAACTTCCCTGGGTAACCCATTCCAGTGCCTCACCACCCTTACAGGAAAGAAGTTCTTCCTCATATCCCATCTAAACTTCCCCTGTTTAAGTTTCAACCCGTTACCCCTTGTCCTGTCACTACAGGCACTAATGAAGAGTTCCTCCCCAGCATCCCTATAGGCCCCCTTCAGATATTGGAAGGCTGCTATGAGGTCTCCACGCAGCCTTCTCTTCTCCAGGCTGAACAGCCCCAACTTTCTCAGCCTATCTTCATATGGGAGGTGTTGCAGTCCCTGATCATCCTTGTGGCCCTCCTCTGGACTTGTTCCAACAGTTCCATGTCCTTTTTATGTTGGGGACACCAGAACTGCACACAATACTCCAAGTGAGGTCTCACAAGAACAGAGTAGAGGGGCAGGATCACCTCCCTCGACCTGCTGGTCACCCTCCTTTTGATGCAGCCCAGGATACGGTTGGCTTTCTGGGCTGTGAGCGCCCACTGCTGGCTCATGTTCATTTTCTCATCAACCAACACCCCCAAGTCCTTCTCTGCAGGGCTGCTCTGAATCTCTTCTCTGCCCAACCTGGAGCTGTGCCTGGGATTGCCCAAACCCAGGTGGAGGACCTTGCACTTGGCATGGTTAAACTTCATCAGGTTGGCATCAGCCTACCTCACAAGTGTGTCAAGGTCCCTCTGGATGGCATTCCTTCCCTCCAGCGTATCAACCGAACCACGCAGTTTGGTGTCATCGGCAAACTTGCTGAGGGCGCACTTAATCCCACTGTCCATGTCACCGACAAAGATGTTGAACAAGACCGGAACCTTATTAAGCTTAACCATGACAAGTGCAAGGTCATCCACCTGGGTCAGAGCAATCCCAGGCACAGCTACAGGTTGGGCAGGGAAGAGGTTCAGAGCAGCCCTGTGGAGAAGGATTTGGGGATGTTGGCGGATGAGAAAATGAACATGACCCAGCAGTGGGCGCTCACAGCCCAGAAAGCCAACCGTATCCTGGGCTGCATCAAAAGGAGGATGACCAGCAGGTCCAGGGAGGTGATTCTGCCCCTCTACTCTGCCCCTGTGAGAACTCACTTGGAGTACTGTGTGCAGTTCTGGTTTCCTCAACATAAAAAGGACATGGAACTGTTGGTACAAGTCCAGAGGAGGGCCACGAGGATGATCAGGGACTGGAGCACCTCCCATATGAAGATAGGCTAAGAAAGTTGGGGCTGTTCAGCCTGGAGAAGAGAAGGCTGCGTGGAGACCTCATAGCAGCCTTCCAGTATCTGAAGGGGGTCTATAGGGATGCTGGGGAGGGACTCTTCATGAGGGAGTGTAGGACAAGGGGTAACGGGTTCAGACTTAAACAGGAGAAGTTTAGATTGGATATGAGGAAGAAGTGCTTCACTGTTCAGGTGGTGAGGCACTGGAATGGGTTTCCCAGGGAAATTATGAATGCTCCATCCCTGGCAGTGTTCAAGGTTGGGTTGGACAGAGCCTTGGGTGACATGGTTTAGTGGGAGGTGTCCCTGCCCCTGGCAGGGGGGTTGGTACTAGATGATCTTAAGGTCCTTTCCAACCCTAACTATTCAATGATTTGAAGCATCCTACAACTGATTGATCTTCAGCAAACAGCAAAGACAGCTTTGATTTGCTTATGTGTAGTAGTTCAGGAAAGATGATAAATATGTCTAGGTTTTTGCAGCAAGTAAAAATGTTAATGTGTAGAAACATGCCAGAAAAAGATATTTTCATCTTTCACTGTATCTTCTTCCTTTTTTTTTTTTTAAATTTATGCACTGATAAACACAGATTCAAATACTTGCGTTTATGTTAAATGTCTAGATCATGAAACAAAGTAACAGAATCTAAAGTGGAATTCAACCTTTATTTTTAAAAAACAAAAAATGATGAAAGTATCCAAATAACCATGCAATATGCAGGTTGCTGTTAACACTTCCCTAATTAATGTGTTCATAACATTATGATAGCGTTGGTATAGATATTCCCTGTTAAAATTGTCAAAATTTTTGCTCATTGTGTTTCTCCTCTGTTTTCTTATGTACTTGTGAAAAAAAAAAGTCCACTTACCTCTGTCATTCCACAATGCCTGAGTATGGCTCAATTAATCGTTATAAATATGCACTATTTACTCCCTGAATTGTGAATATAATGTTTCTCTCACAAGTACAGAAGATGTATTGCAGGTTTTGAAGGTCCTCTTTTTTTTAAGGTGACTGAAATGTGCGCTTTGTGGACATGACCTGTTTTATTTTTTCTGCCAGGATTAATTGCAATTTTTTAATTCAAACAAATGAACTTTCAGAGCTTGGCATTATCACTGCGGCTGGGTGAAGCAAAGATGAGGTATGTAAAAGAGGCAGAGGGTGGCCTGAGGACAATCTGTGCTAGGACTTATGATGTCCAAGAGTTTAAACTTCATTGTCATAGAATGGACAACAAATTAACTGTCCACTTTCATTAAGACAAAGTAGTTTGTGAGTGACAACTGCTGCATTCTTCTGAATGTGCAAATCCAGACCAGTTCAGGACTGTGGAATACAGCTGGAAACCATTACGTGGCCTGTGCATAAGAGGAGGATAAGTACCAATTATTCTTTTAAAATTCCATGAAAATAGTTTTTTCTTTTCACTTTCCCTGTGTTTTTCATTCCAAGAAGTTGCAAAATGAGGCATGAGCTGTACTGTGCATTCATAGCCAGTGCTATGAATAATGAATCAAAAGCCTTAAAAGAGCTCACTGTAGTGGCTGGCTTGGCTGAAAACTGAAGATGTAGGATTCAGGAAGATTAATGTCAACTTTCTCTTCTGACTAAGACTATTTCTCATTCAATGCATATATTTTATACCTTCTATTTCTGAGTATTTCTGGGATAGCAGTTACCAAATACATACTTTATTGAGTAGCCATGGGTATTACACATCAATGTAGTGGCCGTATAATGCCACTATTACATACTAAAGTAATATTTTCTTTATACTTAATTTTTGTTATACTAAAATGATGCTAATACTTATCTTTTTGTTAATATTTATTTTCTTATGTACATTTCTTTTCTTTGCTACATTGGTAATTCCAGGGAGGAGTGGGATTTGTTGACTTTTGTATAGCTCAGGTTTTTTCCAAACTTCTTCTATTTGCTGATTATTAAGGGCTTTTCAGTATAATGACAGACAATTTCAAACACTTTGCATACGTATGCCACATTTATAGCATGTATGAATATCTTTCTTTTCCTTCCTGTTTTGTAATAATTTCTGTGTGGATCTTACAAGCAATTTAGACATTTCAGAGAAGAAACTGATATGTTTGATTTGAATAGTTGATTCACTGATCAATTCAATCATGAAATTGATTATTTAGCATTATATACTAATATATTTCTGTTGATATGAAAACTTGTCAACAAAGGTATAATAAACTGGTAATTAATTTTGATTAAACCATACCTCCTGCTGTATGCAAGAATAAGCACTTGCACAATTCTTTACTTTTCTGATATTGACATGCACATCTGGATTTGAGAAAGTTAAGAGAAGAAGAGATTTATTCGGTTTATTTATTTGTTGAACATCCTGACTATATCCTAATGTAATATTGTCATTTGATGGGACATAAAGTCAGAATGTATTATGAATATTACATATTTAATGAAAACCAGTTGGACTTGCAGTATGATTCTGTCTTTATATTTTACCTCTCTTCAACCTGAACTGTCTCTAATATTTTTGGTAGGTGAGCTGGGAAAAGATGAGAAGGGCATAGTGCTGTTATTTCTACCTGTAACAGGTTAATTTCATCAATATCTAAATAAACCACACAGATGAGGATAACTTGTTTCCAGTAAAGATAATTTCCTGCTTGTGAGAGGTGAATGCTGAGAAGATCAAGGAAAGAGAGTATAGTTGCTACGTATTGAAAAATCACTGAAGTTGAAAGATTCTCTAAGAACTTGAAAATGTTTAAGCTCATATTTTCAAGAGAAATGTAGTTTGTTCAAGAAACGGAAACACAGAAGATCAATTTTAACTACAGAACCTGTAGGGAAGAAGAAGACTGGCAGCATGAGAGACAACTTTCTGTGATCTGGCAGAGAAAAACAGAGAATTCTTCTTTGGTCTGATGTTTGAAAGAATACTGGAGAACTTCGTGGACATATTCAACCACTGTGCGTATTACTAGCTAACACTGAAAGCTGGATTAAAACCCTTCTCGTAGGAGTACTGGGCACAAGAAATCTAACAAATTTCATGAAAAATATGAGCTTGGTAGATTTTCAAAGTCATTATGCAGTATAGTTATGCTATATATGCAGTGGTAACAAACTGAAACAGAAAATTAAGTAGATCTCTTTCCATCTTATGCTCCTTAAGAAAAAGATGTGTGTGCCAGTAACACTAGAAAAATAAAAATACAAAATTTCAATCTGTTGTAAAGTTCCTTCCTTAATGAGGTCACTCCCAATCTAAGGTGTGTTGGAATACTCTCCAACAACTCTTTTCAAAAGTAACTCTTTTTATAACACAAATAAAAGCTCTGCTTTCCTAGATCTTTTTTTATTTGTACACACTGTTCCGTTCCCATGCAGATTGTGAGAGAGCATAATATATTTGTCAGACCTCTCCATATTATTTATCACATTACCACAGGAGTTATGTGAAATGGATGATGTGATGGTCTACATAATTCAGAAAAGGGCTGATTTAAAAAGCAGAGTTGGTTCTAGTTGATCTTAAGGAAGATTTTGTAATGTGCTCGCCCTGGTGTGTTCCTCCTGTGCACTTCTGCCAGCATCACTTGTGTGGCTTTGCAGTCAGCCAACTCAGACAGTACATCAGGTAAAGAATAGGTCTTTTGTCTAGGGATGAAGAGCAGCAGAACTAAACTGGCAAGAAAAATATATTAATTACAGAAAAAGTTTTTGCTTATGACTGACTGTCAAAAAGAGATTTTGTCCAAAATAAAATATTATTATCAATTATTTGGTAATAAGGCTGGATGTTAATGCTTTAAGAAATTCTCAACTTCGAATGCTTCTTTTACATTTATTAAAAATCAACTTTATGAAAGGAAATTATTTCTAAATTAAAAGCCCTTATATTCATCTAGAATACACTGGGTTGTGATTGCTAGCAGAATACACAGAAGAAGCAGAACTAGTTCATGTTTGTTTCTGGTCTCTGTAGGTTTAAAATATTAACTTGGTTGTGGAGACAGTGTAATTTCTAGATTCATTTTTTTTTTGTATGACACAATAATCACAGAAAATGTTTTGTTCTTCTTTCAAGCATTCCTCTTAAAGACTACTATAGAATAGAAAGATGTTTTAAGAGAAAAGGTCTAATTATCTGTTAAGTACCAAATTGCCCCGCAGTCTCTAGTTAGGATCTAGGAAGTCAGTAAGCATCTATTTTTTTGTGTGTTTTGGAGGCACTTGGAAGTTTTGTCTGTTCACATGAAACTATTCTATAAGGAATGATTCAGGAAAAAAGTTTTCCTTAGCAATTTTTGACCCCTTTTTAATATTTCATTTTCTAAAATTTAGTTTTCTTTCTTGGTTTTTGGTGCTTTTTCTTTTTTTTTTTGGGGGGGGGTAGGGTTTTGGGTTTTGTTGTTATTTGTTTGGTTGGGTTTTTTTGTTCTTCTACCTGATATTTAGACAATTTTTCACACACATTGGATTTCTGAGTTAGAAGCATGGTTCAGATTTTCCTTTAATTAATATCGCTGTTGGGCTGTCTGTGCCCTGCTGTAGAAGTAGTTTGTCCCTGGAGTAAATTGAAGAGCTTGCTGTAATACCCTCTGTTGTGGTTTGAGCCTAGTCAGCCACGCAGTCTCTCTCTCACTACCCCCACTTCCTCCTCTCCCCCACCACTGCTCCCAGAGGGATGGGGAGGAGAATCAAAAGAATGTAACTCTTAGGGGCTGAGATAAGAACAGTCCAGTAACTAAAGTATAACACAAACCACTGTTGCTACCACCAATAATAATAATGATAAGGGAAGAAACGTGGGAAGAAAATACAACCGCTCACCACCCGCCAATCAATACCCTGCCCAAACAAGCAGTGATCTATCCCTTCCAGGTCCCTACCCCCAGTTTATATAGTAGGCATGATGTGCTGTGGTATGGAATATGGTATGGTCAGTTTGGGCCAGATGTTCTATCTCTGCTTCCTCCCAACTTCCCCTCCTCCCTGGCAGAGCATGAGACTCAGAAAGTCCTTGGTCAGACTAAACATTACTGAGCAGCAGCTAAAAACGTCGGTGTTATCAACGCTGTTCCCAGGCTGAAATTCAGAAACACAGTGCTGCACCAGCTAATAAGAAGGAGAAAAATGACTGCTACTGCTGAACCCAGGACACCCTCTCTTCAGTTAAACCTGTCTCTTCTACGTTGCGGCTACTATTGCATATGCATGCTGCACTGGATAGCCAAACTTGCCAGTTTGAAATCATAGTCAGCAACAAAGCTCTGGCATTCAAAACTAGCAACTGAAACCCATTCTGTCCTTACAGAAGCCAAAATAGTCACAAACCTCTTAGCTTCTTTATATATCAACAGTGAATAACAGGTGGAAAATGTAGTATTTCAATGAATTTAAAAAACAGTAACTACAAAGCACGTGAAGTCTTGCTGTTTGCAAAACATACTGTATAATTTTCTCAAATTGCTCTGCCTAGCAATGGTTTTATAATGAGAGCTTCTGTTTTCTAGATCTTCATACCCTCCATATTCTACTATTTTTAACCTTGCCACTGTTGATCCTTTTGAGCTAAGAGCCTTTATTTTTTTATGGATGTAAGTGTGGTCCTACATCCTTTTCTGTGGGACTTAGGCCTCTGAATCAGTGTAGCAATAGATCATTTGTGTCATGGGGAAAAATGCTCAACTCAGGTGGTTTAAGTAAAATTAGGATCAAAGTGCCTTATTGATTTATTAATGACGCAGTTAATAGGCAATCAGTGAACTATACATTCAGGATCACTCTGGTGACACAAAAGATAAACCAGTGCCAGATGCCTGAAAAATGTTAATATAGTCCTGCAGATTTACCCAAATCTTCCTGCAAGTAATGCCCCCCCCTCCCATATTCACATGCATGCTCTAGTGGCTCTTGTGCCACTCCCTCTGCTTTGTGTAGGTGCAGGTCTCCTGGGTGTCCTGCGCTCACAGATGCCCCACATGGTCACATGGGCAGACTGAGAAGGGGTGCCCCTGATACCACCGCTGTGCTGTGGATCACTGGCTGTGTGCAGGGTCCTCCTGCACCCATGAGGAGATGCTGGGTCTGGCCCAGGCAGGGATGGGAATGCTGCAGTGATGCCTGGCAGTCCCCAGCCAGGGTCATTATTCCTTGTCCAGCATCAAGGCCTCTCCTAACACTTTCTGCAAATTCCTGTTTCTTTTACATTGCTTTTCAACCAGTTTCAATACTGTCTTTCTAATTTCACGCTTACTGTTTAATCTGATCAGTTGTTGTCCTGGAGTTCCTCCTTAGTGATGTACAGCAAGCATTATCAGTCTGGGGCAAGGTCTCACTCAGATGGTTTTGGCCATCCCAGCATGCATGCAGTTACACACTCGTACTGTACTGGGCGCAGGTGCTAAGGTGTTGCTAGCAGGGAGCTCATTAGTGATCCCCTGTCTTTACCCTCCGCCATGAGCCTTTTCATCTTACTTCCCCCCCGGTTCTTTTGAGGAGGGGGTGTGTTATTGGTCATATATTTGTCCAGTAACATATTGGACACATTTATTTATGACCTGCATGTCCATTTATACCTTTTCTGAGTTTCTTGGCTATTTTAAAAAAAATTAAATCTTTTATGTTTTGAAAAAAAAAAAATACATCTCTGTTCACACTTGTAAGATAAAATATTATCTGGTGGTTTCTACTTATAATCATAGAATCATAGAATAGTTAGGGCTGGAAAGGACCTTAAGATCATCTAGTTCCAACCCCCCTACCAGGGGCAGGGACACTTCCCACTAAACCATGCCACCCAAGGCTCTGTCCAACCTGGCCTTGAACATCATCAGCGATGGAGCATTCACAACTTCCCTGGGTAACCCATTCCAGTGCCTCACCACCCTTACAGGAAAGAATTTCTTCCTCATATCCAATCTAAACTTCCCCTGTTTAAGTCTGAACCCGTTACCCCTTGTCCTCTCACTACAGTTCCTCATGAACACCCCCAAGTCCTTCACCAACAAAGATGCCTCAATGTCCAGCCGGAGACCAGAAACGAGTGGTGTTCCTCAGAGATCGGTGTTGGGACCGATCTTGTTCAAGATCTTTGTCAGTGACATGGGCAGTGGGATTGAGTGCATCCTCAGCAAGTTTGCCGATGACACCAAAATGTGTGGTTCGGTTGATACGCTGGAGGGAAGGAATGCCATCCAGAGGGACATCCAGACACGCTTGTGAGGTGGGCTGATACCGACCTTATGAAGTTTAACCATGCCAAGTGCAAGGTCCTCCACCTGGGTTGGAGCAATCCCAGGCACAGCTACAGGTTGGGCAGAGAAGAGATTCAGAGCAGCCCTGTGGAGAAGGACTTGGGGGTGTTGGTTGATGAGAAAATGAACATGAGCCAACAGTGTGCATTTGCAGCCCAGAAAGCCAACTGCATCCTGGGCTGGCTGCATCAAAAGGAGCATGATCAGCAGGTCGAGGGAGGTGATCCTGCCCCTCTGCTCTGCTCTTATGAGACCTCACTTGGAGGATTCTGTGCAGTTCTGGTGTCCCCAACATAAAAAGACATGGAACTGTTGGAACAACTCCAGAGGAGGGCCACGAGGATAATCAGGTGACTGGAGCACCTCCCGTATGAAGATAGGATGAGAAAGTTGGGGCTGTTCAGCCTGGAGAAGAGAAGGCTGCATGGAGACCTCATAGCAGCCTTCCAGTATCTGAAGGGGACCTAAAGGGATGCTGGGGAGGGACTCTTCATGAGGGGCTGTAGTGATAGGACAAGGGGTAACGGGTTGAAACTTAAACAGGGGAAGTTTAGATGGGATATGAGGAAGAAATTATTTACTTTAAGGGCGGTGAGGCACTGGAATGGGTTGCCCAGGGAAGTTGTGAATGCTCCATCGCTGGCGGTGTTCAAGGCTGGATTGAACATAGCCTTGGGTGGCATGGTTTAGTGTGAGGTGTCCCTGCCCCTCGTAGGGGGGTTGGAACTAGATGATCTTAAGGTCCTTTCCAGCCCTAACTATTCTATGATTCTATGATTCTATGTTGAACAAGACCCGTCCCAACACCGATCCCTGAGGGACTCCACTCGTTACTGGTCTCCAGCTGGACATTGAGCCATTGAGCACTACTCTTTGCATGCGGCCATCCAGCCAGTTCTTTATCCACCCAGTGGTCCACCTATCAAATTGATGTCTCTCCAACTTAGAGGCAAGGATGTCATGTGAGACAGTGTCAAACGCTTTGCGCAAGCCCAGGTAGATGGCATCAACTGCTCTACCCCTGTCCATCAGTTCCATAACCCCATCATAGAAGGCCACCAGATTGGTCAGGCAGGATATCCCCTTAATGAAGCCATGCTGGCTGTCACCAAGCACCTTGTTGTTTTTCATGTTCTTCAGCATGCTTTCCAGGATAATCTGCTCCAATATTTTGCCAGGCACAGAGGTGAGACTGACTGGTCTGTAGTTCCCCAGCTCATCCATTTTCCCCTTCTTGAAAATGGGGGTTATATTTCCCTTTTTCCAGTCGTCGGGAACTTCACCTGACTGCCATGATTTTTCAAATATGATGAAGAGTGTCTTAGCAACTTCATTTGCCCGCTCCTTCAAGTTCCGCGGATGGATCTCATCAGGTCCCATGGACTTGTATACGTTCAGGTTCCTAAGGTGGTCTCGAACCAGATCCTGTCCTACAGTGGGCCCAGGGTCAACCTGGTTGATCCTTGCAGACGCACTCTGGTTTAGAAAAATGTTAATTATCCCTAAAGATCTACGGCACAAAAATTCTAATGGATGTCTACAATGTAAATCTCTATGAACTTTAATGAGAGCTTAAAAACGTACTTTGAGTACCTGTCAGAAGAAAATGCAGAACTATGAACTACAGAAAAGGCTCCTTTGAGTATGTTTTATTACAAGTGAATGGAACAGAAGAATGCCAGGAGAAACTAGATTAATATTATTCATTCATTATGCTTTTTTTGTAGTTTGTGGAAAACATCTGAAAGAAAATAAGGAAATTAAAATAGTTACAGTAAGCAGGAGAAAAGAAAGCCAACATATGCATGGAAATAAGTGTAATCAGAATTTTAGAACAAATTGAATAAATGTAATTTTTTAGGAAAGATATAATGGGGAAACTGATCTTTTAAATCCTTTAGTTAAATACGTATGACTCTACACTAATTTAATTTCCAAACTACCCATTCCATCATCCTTCATTTTTAGAAATCTATTTAAGAATCTGATATTCTGAATGAAAAAAAAAATCATTCTTCTGACTTTTAGTCTTACTAGCCATATATTACCACCACCACAGCAGTTCAAATTGTGTTTATTTATTCCATTTGCATCTGAAATGCTACAATAAATGCACTTGCTGGGTCACCTATGTTTTCTCCCAGTAGGGTGTCTGAGGAGAAAATGCTCAGAAGGTTCACCTGCTATAGTGTTGTTACATATTTCAGCACAACCATGTGGAAATGTTAAGCAGTGTTATTAGACCAAAAACAACTGAATGAAAAACTGGGGATGCAGTTAGGTTTCTGATGAAAGAATTTGGCGATATGTTGAAATTTATGGTTAGCTAGAGGACAGCAGTGCAGTCGGACCTTGAAGAAAAAACTGTTAAGTAACAATGCTCCCACAGCGTTATTGACACCCCCTTCTGCTCCTTCTGTGCCTGAGCTTGTTCAACAGTCCTTGATGAGGGCCAACACGAAAGTTGCCAGTTTTCTGGAGAAAAAACAAAACAAACCAACCAACCAACCAACCAACCAAAAAAACCCCCAAATCCACCCCCCCCCAAAAAAAAAAAAAAGAAAAGAAAGGGAAAGAGAAAGAAAAAGATTTGTTTCTGTAGAAATTTGAAAGGCTCACAGGCTATGAACAATTGAAACTACTTTTTTTTCTTCTCAAAACAGCATTTTAGTAATGTCTGCAAAGGTCAGTTGCTGGAATTAAGTCAGTTAAATGTTTTAAATGTTTTTTTAATCTTCTATTCATAATGCCATGTGCTGGAACAGTAATTCTATAAAATGTCAGTGTGGGTATTGTTAAATACATTGTAGACAGCAAAATCTGCCACCATTAACACATGGTCTGGAACCAACTATCCACTCTTCCTGTCAGTCAATCCATACGAAATATGAATTTTGC
This sequence comes from Ara ararauna, assembly GCA_028858755.1. Taxonomy (NCBI): domain Eukaryota; kingdom Metazoa; phylum Chordata; class Aves; order Psittaciformes; family Psittacidae; genus Ara; species Ara ararauna. The sequence continues at coordinate 41,946,272 of CM054379.1, read as the reverse complement.
AGACAGTGTGTGCTTTTTCATTATGTTCAATGAAATATTCTGGAATTCAAAAATGTTTAAAATTTAGAAACACTTCTTGCTTTTATTTTTTTTTCTGGCTCTTTTCTATATATCAGGTTGGCAGAATAATTTATTTCCATTTACAGATAAAGGAATTGTTTTCTGTATACAAATATATCTTGGAAGACAAGTATTCATTTTTTTGCTAGGCTAAGTAGAAGGAGAATATTAGAATGTCATTTTTATTGTGACCAAATATATGCTAATATTCAGTAAATTTAAATAGGTTTTGTTATAAAGAATAAAATTCATTCCTTGTGCAGAATGGCATAAAGAATCTCTTTATGACAGGGTTGTTATGGAATCAAAATACTCATAAATATGCCCTAAAATGTGTGCCCTGCTCTTCTGAGAGCAAGCTTTGACTTCTTGAAATTTATGAATATTTATCAGAACTCAGGATATTTTCGCTTGAATCAGAACTTTGAGCAAGTTTATTGAGAAACACTGAGCTCATACTGCCATTATCCACTTTGAACAAAAGAACAAGTTGGATGGTGTACATGCACATTTATCTCCATGGACCAGATGTTCACTGTGCAGATTGTCCCCAGGAAGCATAAAGCAACTGTTCTGTTTGTGTACAAGGAAGAATCACAGTTTTATAAAGAGTTCTTTGACTGCGTGTGGACAGAATGAAGAGAGAGGCAATGAGAGGCAGGTCCTGCCTTTGCTCTGCCTGCCTAACTGCTTCACTGCTTCTGGAGAAACACCTCAGGCACCATGCAGGCATGGCAGTGAAGCGCTGAGCACCTCTTCTTACTTTTTCAGCTTATGTTGATAGAAAAGATCAGTTTGAGGAGTAAAGGGTGGTTGCTTCATTGCTTACAAGGTTTTGAACCAATGTTGATACATCAAGCCAATTGCATTGACCAAAATATTTTTGTAGTTGAGCATAACACACCTTTACGTAACCTCCCATTGTTTCATCTTGTAGCTTTATATCATGCCCTGGGATTCTGATCTGCATTTTCAGGTATCTGTACTGTGCCTAATATGATGGTTTTATCTCATGTGCTCCAAATAATCATAATATTTTGATTCTGTAAATCTAGTATCCTGTGCAGATGACCATGAACATTGCTGCAGTTCCATTGTTCAGTGTAGAAGCTGGGCACATGTGAGCTTTGTGCATACCACCTGCAAGTCAGGATCTCCAGTACAGGAATAGGGTGCTTAACTGGACTAATAGCCTGCATTTCAAATGTATAGACACCAAACACTCAACATTTAAACATGTGAAATTGTTTTCAACTCAGAAAAACCTGGATCACCAACATAAAAGTTATGTTTGACCCAACTAGTGACTTAGTTTTATTTCCTCTTTTTTCTTATCTATATATTGTATGTTTAGCAGGATATTCCTAATCCAGGGACTGTCTCCTTTCATTTTCCTTTTCAATTTTCTACACTTTTGAGATTACATATATACTTTACACATGTATGGTTATATGTATCCCTGAAAACCTCAAATTTAAGAATGATGTCATAGATGTAAATGAACTGACCTATTTTAAACATTTAATAATAAATTTATTTTTTAAAAGAGAAATATGGGTCTTGAAAGAGTTATTTATCTATGATAAGGCAGTGGATTTAGAATGAGGCCTGCTATCTTCAAGAAGTGACTGTTCTTACCAGTGCTTATAGAGGGAGACTAAGAGCGTAGCCCATACTTCTGATGTCTTGCATTGAAGCAAATGTTTTCTGAGTGTGCAAAAAAGACTAATATATACTTGCAATAGCTAACATCTTGTTTCACAGCACAAAGGATTTTCCTTGGTCTCACATTTGCATTATACTACCCTCTTGGTGCCCCTCTGGTCCAGGATCTGGTTGCTGTGCAGTGTGACCTTGCAAACAACTTTCTGACACAGTAAAGTGAGTAGGTGAGGATGACTGAGAGGTGGGAAAAAGTTGCAGGAGACAAAAGGAGACTGAAATACTTTAAGCTAATTTTTTCACTGAATAATTTTATTGTGAAACCATAGCCCCAGGCCAAAAAATTAACATAAACGAGCTTTCATTATCATCAGTATTCACAAATGCTGAGATACCCATCAAGAAATGCAAGGAGAAACACTGAGTTTAGTTGAAACAAAAAGTAACTGAAAACCATGATTTCTTACAATGCTTCTTTTTTTTTAATTGCTGATGTAGGAATTCTGAAAAGATATGTTCCTAAAAATAATGTGATAACCTTATTTCTAATATTTTCAGATTTTCTTTTTCTTCATTCTTCCCACTAGAAAGCCTGGGAAACTTGCAAAAGCTCAGGAAAAAAATAGATATCACTTACATTTCTTCTCTTTTTTTTTTTTTTTCTACAAAAGAGTTTCAAACAATTAAAATAAGTTTAAGCAATTGTCATATTCTTGCTAACTTTCATTCTATATTTTTTTCCAGTAAAAGTCGTACAAAAAGTGAGACAATGTACAAACCCAAACATTTAAAATTACGTGTTCCAAAGTAGATGAAGCATGGAATTGTCTAAATCGATTTTGCTCTGGAGTAATTAAAAGGTGAAACATTTAAAATTAAATTAAGACTTCTAATTTTCTTCTACAGTTCTTTATCTCTTGTTTTTTGATGAATTACATTGATTAGGATTTACCATGTTAACACTGAGCAGACAAGTACTTAGTGCAGACTTGCACAATGTCACATAATATTAGGCCATACGTATGATTTAGAAAAAAACCCAGCCACTAATCCCAAGAGATTGTAGTCTAAACAGAAAAAACTCAACCAAACAAACAAAACAGAACAGTAAAAAAGTCCCTGCTCAGATGCCCTGCGTGACCTTAGGAATGTCATTTTAACCTCTCCATAACTCAGTTCTGTAGTTGCTTAATATTGAGAAACTACTTCCATTTTTCACTGAGATCTACAGAGGGTAAATATATTACAGTTTTGATTTTTTTCCAAGACTATAGCGATGACAGCCTAATAAGGATTTATCATATAAACAAGTAGGCCGCTAGCTGAACCATAGCTCCTGAATACCTCTATCCATTGACTACTTAATTTCTTGTTAATTTATGTCTTGCACATCTTTCTTAAACCTTCCTTTTCATTTGAAGCTTAATTTAAAGAACGTCTTTTGTGGGGGGAAAAAGAAAATAACTCTTACCGTACTCAGGTGAGAATGAAGTAAAAATAATGTAAAAAAAAACCTAGGTGTATTCCACTTTCAGGCTGACACCTTTTGCCTTTGCATCTGTCAAAGGTGAGAGAGTAACAAGTGTATTTGCCATGTCCTTCAGAGCTCTGCATACAGTCATCCAGTTTCTCAAGTAATATTCAAATTAGTTTCAAATCTTACATGTTTCCATGAAGTACAGTAATGGCATTTTTATCTTAATTTTACTTTCCCATCTATAAAAATAACATTACTTCATGCTGTATCCTTCACATTAGACTTTGGGATGTGAGAAAATTATATAAGTCTGGGATTATCACTGAGGAAATGTACTTTGCTGCATCACACAGTTCAATTTAGATTAGAAGAATGAAAATAGTGTTTAGCAGAAATGAAGAGAGAAATCTAGTTTTAAGAGTTAACACTCCAAATGAAAATTGTATGCAGCATGGACAAACAATTCTGAAACATCTGTAATGGTGTTTTAAATGCAATCACTAATTCTCACATCCTCTGCTTGCATATTGGAATGCATCATCAAATCTTTAGCTTAACTCCTGACTCATAGCTGGACTCATAGAAAGTGGTACTGTTAGAAGTGCCAGGTTTTCAGCAGGTCCTGTTGGATACAGTGGGAACTGCTGAATGTTCAATCTTTTAAAACGCAGACCAGTGAGGCTCCTGTTCTGACTATGATTTGTTCGGAAACTCTGAGGTCAGTAACCCTTTGTGCAATTTAGGACTCAGGACAGAGGTCTAGACCTCTACTTCAGCATATATGTATTTCAGAAGTGGACCTCTGTACACCTTCTTTGAAAACCTTGACCTATGGATTTATTGAGCTTCTGAAGGAATAAGATAGATAAGTCACACTGAATTCTTCTATGTTCATTCACATCTCATTATCTGATGTGACCTCTGGAGTTATTATTTAATGACAGGTAAACTAAGTGTCCTCCTCCCATGACAAAATGTCAGGGGGGTACTATTTCCCCAAGGCTTTTTTTTTTTTTTTTTTTTTTAATATTGGGCTCTTTTCTTACCATATTCCTGTCAATTTATATATTATATCTTTAAAGAGATAAAAAAATGCAATAGCTAAAATGGTATCTTAAAACTGCAACAGTAATAATTGTGGCAGAAACAATGCCAGATGCCCTGCGAAGTTCATCTGAAATTCTACATCTGTAGACCTGTCTAACCCAGGTTTTTTCCAGTGTTTCTATTTTAATTGCAGTTTGATGAAACTTTTAGAACTAATTCTATAATACATAGAGATGTAAATAGCTGTGGTAGTCTCTATTTAACAAAAAAAAAAAAAATTTACTGGTCTGGGCCCATGGACAGGGACAACTTCCACTAGATCAGGGTGCTCAAAGCAGCATCCAACCTGGCCTCGAACACTTCCAGTTTTATCTAAAATAATGTATTTGATCAAAATATGTTTGAGAGGGCTCTTACCACTCATGAGGAAGATCTGAGGTTCTGTCTTGTAGCTCCCTGAAAGGACCAGCTCAGTGCTTAGTAGCCTTTTAACCAAATCCAGAGTTAAGAATTTTAGGGAAAAGGACAGAATATGAACCAGAAAATGTTGTTATGCCACTGGAATAAATTTTTCAGTTCTTCTACACCTTGCCAATGGTGTGCAGTTTTGATGCCCTCATACCAATAAAAGGCACATTAGCACCAAAAAAAATTCAGGGAAAGGCAATGGGAATGATCAGAATCAGGACACAGTTTCTGTGTGAGGCCAGACTGACTCAATGAGTCTGCTGCCGTTCTGAGAGAACTGATGCAGGTGGAATATGACAAAGATCTCCAGAATGATGTGAGATAAGAAAAGCACAGTGCGAAACTATTCATTACCTCTGTCAGCAGGAGAACAAGGGCACTGCAGTGGGTATTATTCCCATGGAAATAATTTCCAAAGGATTTTGTGGAAGCAAAAACTTTGCATTGGTTCAGAGGTTATCAGACAAGTACTTGGAAGAGAGATCAGGTGAGAACTAAATAACCATCCACATCAGTCTCAGGATTTCCCCGAGCATAAAACAGGCAAAGGCTGAGTGTACTCATGGGAGATATCATAAACGCTTGCTGGTTTTGTTTTTCCTTAGACTTGTGCTCATGGCCACTGCTGAGAATAGGATAATGTTGGGCTATTTTTCTCATCAAGTATAGCCATTTGTAAGTGACCAGAATTTGACGTCATGCTGTAAATCTTATTTCTACAAGCACTAATTCTAATCACAGTTGCACAAAACAGAAGTGATATGTCAACGTGGTCAGGTTTTCTTTATTCTCTAAGGTTATTAGTGTACTTATTTATATTTCACAGACAGTTGCCTTTTTTTTTGAAGAAATTCCATTCAAATACAAAAATAAGTGAATTATGTAAGATGCTTCTCAACACCTGAAAAGTAAAGCATTTTAAGTTAAACTGAATTTTCACATCTTTGTATACCAAAATCCACAGATATTTCCAAGATGTGCACTGAAAAACATTTTGGACCTGTAAGCCATCACTTCAGACCAAATGACAATCTCATAAATATTTGTGCAGAGTGCTTTGACTCCTTTGCCTGTCTGATTTTAACTCAGGTCTGGCTATTTCTGATGCATAAATAAATGGATGCATTTGTACAGGATATATTACTGCATATAAAGATATTGTTGCTACTTATAGTACAAGTAAACAAAAATGAAGTGAGAACCTGCAGTTGCAAGATGTTTAATTCATGATGTTCCTTGAATTATTTTTAAAAAGAGGTGTGTTATATTGAATCTAAAATGGTTTCTATCAGTAAACTACTTATAGTCCTACATTTGACATCTGTGGTACTAGTTTTGGGGCATAAAAATACAAAGAAACACACAAAGATACTTGAAGTATACTCCTTTAATTTCATCTTGCCTAGAGCATCTGCTTCTACCACAAGCTGAGTTATATACCCTCTATTTCCATAGCACATCATTTTAAATGTGAGTCAGAGAAAGAACACTACTTGGAAACTTTAAACATAACTTTGCATATGCTGTCCGATTACATCATCTTTGGTGTTCTCAGCTCAGTGAATTCATTGAGCAAGAGTTTATTGGCAAGGTACAGGGCCACTAGCAATTTCATTTGTTTCGAGATATTTATAATTTTAATTATTTACAAGCACTACACTTCAACTGCCAGAAGTATTTAGACTTCTAAATGGGGCTCAGAAGGATCATCTTGATAACACTCAGATGCTTAGCTGAGCAAAGGCCCATTTCCCTTTAATTGGTTGCAGGCATAGAGTATGATGAAGTCCCTTTACAAGCTTGTCAGTGAATTGGGAACAAATGATGTAGCAATATTACACAAATTAGCTGAATCCCCTCCCTAAACAATAACCCACCCTATACAAGAGTGGTTTATTCTCTTTCTCTTCTTAATAAAGTCTTAGTAAAATATTCTACCTAAGCAGAGAAAGAAAGCTGGACACAACATAGAATGAATCTAGCAAGTGACAACTCTGCACATATGTTGTGTCCTGATTTTACTTCATATCTATGTAATTATTTGCTTTGTATAAAATCTTTGGTGAAATTACCACTGCACATGCCTGAGAATAAGTCTTCCTTGGTGGTTTTCCAAAGCAGCTATGACTGTGCTCTAGCTGACAAATCTCAGTGATATACAAGCATATCCTATGTCTTCATGTCCATGGTCAGAAAAACTCTTCACCAATAGAAATGAATGGAATATTTGAGTCAAAATTTATTTTCTTATGAAAGGTGCAGATTCAGCAACACTGATATGCTTTCCAAATGCTTCATCAGCCTCTTCCATCTCCTTCAAAATTATGAAAACTGGCATAACTTTATTCCTCTGCAAACGGATGGGAGTATAGTTTTAGCAACACCCTCCTAGACAAAACAGCAAGCAGATTCTTGCTGATATGGTCCCATTTCACATGCAGAGTTTAGATGATTGCAGTCTTCAGATTAGCTGGTTAGGCTTATGGCTGGTTTGACATGAGTGTTTTTGCTTCCTTTATTATTATTAACTTCATTGTTACCTTAGGACTCTACCAACCTCTTTGTATACATTTCTGATTTTATCCTTAGGTGTCAAAATCTTTCAAGTAAATAGACATTGAGAAATATAGACAGTGCCTAAGGGAAAGGGGCTCTTGATTGCTGCAGTACAGACAAAACACAAGTAACAGAAAGAAGTGATGGGGGTGTTAATCCATGTGAATAAAAGTAGCTTTTGAGTGGAGTGTAGGATAACCAGTTCCTGTTGACCAATGTGAGTGTGGCAATTAAAGGTACTTAACGAACTGAAAGATATGATCATATTTTCTCTATGTGGGTGCTAATTTCTGTTTTAAGTTTAGGTGCTTAATGGTAAAGTACTCATAGAAGTATAGAAAAATTCCACGCAGCCAGTGCAGGGACTATGTGAAGTGGGAGGTGACCAGAAAGAGAAACTGCCCAACTGATGGGGAGAGAAGCCTCTCCTGCAGTCCTGCAGGGGTACCCACCCTCCTCTCCAGCTTTTGGTGGAAGTCTTACAGAAGGGGCAAGGATTTAACTCCATGTATATGCTGAGTGGAAAAGTAACACTGAATGCCACTGGCCCTCACTTCCTGTCTACTACTTGATGCAAAAACTTGCTGTCTTCATACTGGTGGGTGCTAATGGCAGTAAATTAGTCTAGTGTTATGGTATGGTGCTTATGCTGCAGAAATGGAGGCAATCTCACTTTTACTATAGAAAGGAATTTAAGAAAAAAGAAGATTTTTTTATTAAATCATTAGTTGAACCATCTCGCAGCAAAGACTGGCTTAATAGAAAGAATATAATGCAAAATATACACCTATATTTGTCTCTTAAAATAAGAGAAATAATCTTTATTTTAATTTTCAGTCTCAGATTGTTGCATACTGTTCTAAATATACTAAACGGCCCTAGGGAAAATAATGAAGTCAGTGATATTTAATTTAAGAATAAAGAACAAGAGTTCCTGGAAACTTAAAGTGTTTGGTTGTGAGATTTTTATTTGTTTGTTTGTTTAAATAGTTATACTTATCTGATGCCATATGCAGTGAACTAGAAATGGTGTACCTAATAATCATAGAATCACAGAATAGTTAGGGTTGGAAAGGACTTTAAGATCACCTAGTTCCAACTCCCCTGCCATGGGACACCTCACACTAAACCATACCACCCAAGGCTATGTCCAACCTGGCCTTGAACACTGCCAGGGATGGAGCATTCATAATTTCCCTGGGAAACCCATTCCACTGCCTCACCACCCTTATAGTAAAGAATTTCTTCCTCATATCCAATCTAAACTTCCCCTGTTTACATTTGAACCCGTTACCCCTTTTCCTCTCACTGCAGTTCCTCATAATGAGTCCTTCCTCAGCATCCCTACAGGCCCCCTTCAGATACTGGAAGGCTCCTATGAGGTCTCCACGCAGCCTTCTCTTCTCCAGGCTGAACAGCCCCAACTTTCTCATCCTATCTTCATATGGGAGGTGCTCCAGTCCCCTGATCATCCTCGTGGCCCTCCTCTGGACTTGTTCCAACAGTTCCATGTCCTTTTTATGTTGAGGACACCAGAACTGCACGCAGTACTCCAAGTGAGGTCTCATGAGAGCAGAGCAGAAGGGCAGGATCACCTCCTACCTGCTGGTCATCCTCCTCTTGATGCAGCTCAGGATGTAGTTGGCCTTCTGGGTTGTGAGCTTACACTGCTGACTCATGCTCATTTTCTCATCAACTAACACCCTGAAGTCCTTCTCCACAGGGCTGCTCTGAATCTCTTCTCTGCCCTACCTGTATGCGTGGGGTTTATTTGCTATAGCAAAGTTGATAATCACAGTATTCCTAGTGTTTTCATGCAACCAGGGCACATTTCATTCCTTATTTCCAGCATTGTCATGGGTTCAGCAGCAGCAGTCATTTTTCTCCTTCTTGGTAGCTGGTGCAGCGCTATGTTTTTGATTTTGGGCCTGGGAGCAGCGCTGATAACACCAGTGTTTCGGTTACTGCTTAGTGATGTTTTGGTCTGGCCAAGGACTTTCTGAGCTTCATGCTCTGCCAGGGAGGAGGGGAGCCGGGAGGAAGCAGAGACAGGGCACCTGACCCAAACTGACCAAAGAGGTTATTCCATACCACAGCACGTCATGCCTAAGATGGAGGACAGAGAGGAGAGACCCAGAAGGGTGGGGGGTGCACTGTGTGGTCGGGCTTGGTTTTAGGTGGTGAGAAATTGTATTCTTTCCTTGTATTTGCCTTGTCATTATTATTATTGGTGGTAGCAGTAGTGATTTGTGTTATACTTTAGTCACTAAACTGTTCTTATCTCAACCGGTGGGAGTTGCATTCTTTTCGATTCTCCTTCCCATCCCTCTGGGAGCGGGGGGAAGAAAAAGGGGGAAGTGAGGGGAGAACGGGCTGTGTGGTTTAGAGAGGCTTAAACCACGACAAACATGCATAATTCAAATATTATTTTTCTGTTTTTATGTAATTCTCTTGTCAAAATTGATAGAAACTTTTCAAATTCGGTATCAAAATCCTCTGTCAGATTTATTTCCCATTTGCTCTTGTTCATTAAGGGTATGGTTGATCTTGCTGAAGATTGAAAGAATGTCATTTCAGCCGCAGGCTCATGAGTAATGCTCTGGGTTTACACAACAGTAAATCGGTTAGCTCTTTGAAAAGCAGAGATTAATAATCATGAGAACCTGGAAGTTTTCTGTGAGTTAATTGGTACTTTAACACTGCATAATGCAATAATACAAATGAATGGAAAGGCAAAATAGCTCAATAGCCTTGAAAATGTCTTCAGAAATGTTTTCCTTTCATCTTCAGCCTGAAATCCAGCCAAAAGTCGTAAACGAAAACTAAAATGTAATGATGCTGTAATGATGCAGTGTTTCTTATTTAACAACCAGGCAAAATTTCAGGGTTCTTTGAGTACATAACAGTGCTGTTGTACTTTGACAAGTGATAAATATTGAGGTGCCTGCTAGAACTTGACCCTGGCCATCATCGTTTGCAGCTGAGAAATATTACAGTGATGTGAACAACAGGAAAGAACACATCCTCAGATGTTTCCTCACAACCCCTTGAAGGGCTGGGAGTAGAAAGGGAGGTAGCCATCACAAACTGCTCCTTGATAGCACGTTCGGGACTCTCAGCATGTTCCCAGTCCTTACACATCTCAGCTACTATGGGGACAGAACAGGGAGAGGACAAGGTGCCTATCTTTCTGGATGGTCAGGTCTCTGTGAGATTTCAAACAAGAAGTCACTGTTTTATTAGTGTATCTGTCTCTCAGAAAAGTGCTGGCTGCTCTTTGGACTATGTCAGGAGCTAACTGTCATTTTAGGTGCCCAGCTCCACACATGAACCCCTCACCTATCCAGAATACTTTCTGCATAGAGGAATTTCAATCAGTGAAGCTTGTTAGCTGTCGTTACTTATTTGTTGAGCTGTGCAAAAGCACATGAGTTTTGGGGGTTAAGTTACCTGGCACCAATTTCAAATTTAAGCTTCATGAGAAACTCAAAGCAAGTATTCTTCTCCCAGTCCTATTTACCCTCTTAGAATCATAGAATAGTTTGTGTTGCCTGCTCCAATATTTCTGCTATGAATATACTGAAGTCAGGTTGCCAGTGAGGTACATGATGGTAATAAAGCAGTCATGCTTTCCAACAAAAGTCTAATTTTATTGGCTGGAGACCTAGATACGGGACTTCTCACCTTAGTTAAATTTTAAAATGCAGGTGTCTCATCTCCATACGAGCGGTCAAGCTTGACACAGGATGTCTTGAAATAGCACCTTCTATTTTACCTGTTGAAGCTAGGTAGTTTTTTAAAAAATATTTAAGTACATTAAAAAAAAAAAAAGTATTTTTCTTACGCATTGAAAGATGTCTGCTAAGCCTGTACTTAGTGTGGTAGTATGCTGTTTTATGAAACCTGGAGGCAAACCCAGCAGGCACCTGGAAAAGCTACAGGGAAGTAAACAGAGTAGATACTCCCCAGACAGATATTTGGCGCCTAAAGCCAGAAGATTACTCACTGTTGTGAAGTTTCCTAGTTAAAAAAATTCTTTTGTTTCTGGTAATAATTGGAGTGAACTTGTATTCTTTCATGAGGATCATAGCCATGTTTGAGCCAGGGATATTTCTGATTTTTTTTTTTCCCAAAGATAACTCCATTTTAGTTTCCGCATGGTCAGAAAAAAGAAAAAAGTCTGATTAAAATTAAAATTTTATTTAAAAAATTAATTTTGATCCCAAACCAGTCTTCTTTAAAATAGTCCAAAGAAAACATCGTGAAATATCTACATACCTATGTTTCATCTAGGTGATCAAGCGTTTAGATTAAAGAACGTATTCCACTCTCTATTGATGAAGTCAAGCATGAGTAAATTAATATTAATATAAAAAGTGAGCCAAGCAGTCTTCATGTACATTAATGCTGTCTTTGTCCTCGAGTACATCACCCATGTATCAATTTGGTGGAGAAAATACAAGCCTATGTGTTTTTTGTGGTTTTATATTTGCTTTCTCATCCTTTTAATAAAATCAAGCAAACACACTATCAATCTGATAGACTACAGTTTTAGAGAGCTAATTAAAAGTGGCATAGGGTGACAAACATAACTGAGACAATCCAAGTCACAATTAAAATTGAATCAATAAATCAATGCATTCAAATGATCAAACCACCAATTAGTACAGCCAGTGGGCAACCAAGTAAAATTACTCTTTTTCTAATGCAAGTTACTCTCACATTAGAAAATTTGAAAGAGAAGTTACTTAACACCTATCTTAACAGTTAACCAGTGCAATTAGTTGGCCAAGTCAGAGAAGAATGAAGAGGCTCATTTTATATTTGTATGCTTGCTTTGAGGATAGACATACAACAGCGTCTCTGTTCATCTTAGGAAAGAGCACCCAATGGAGTGGTTCCATTTATGGCCTCAACTTGGCAAATCCTTATGTCCAGTTACTGGCACAAGTTCTTTTTTCCCCTATTCCCAATATAGTGCAGGTTTATCATTAGAAGTTTGGAATTTGGAAAGCATGAAGTATTATTCATATTAATAGCAGTTCTACATGGCTTTTTCATCTCGTGTTACTTTAGGTTACCTGGTAGAGAAGAACACATAGCTTATGATATTTCTGCTGCTGCAGGGGAAACAACAGCACTTCTAGAGAAGATTCATGCTTTTCTAAGATCACATGGTGCTGCTTTGAGTTATTGATTACCTTGCAGTCAAACATCTGGGGCCATGCATTTAATACAGGATGTGTGGCTCAGTATTTTCAGAATTGGCAGACTTTGGGCCCTAAGCAATTATGGAAGTGTCTTTATATCATTTTGCATCATTAATGATCTGAAGTCTCTTCTAGCTGAAGCATAGGTAGATGTTCTAAGAACAGAAACATGGGCTATAATTGAAATGCCTGCCTAAAAGGTTGTTATTGTCTTTTATCTTATTCGTTCAGTAATTAACCAGCTTCCTAAAAACAATACAAAAAGAATCTAACCAGAACATATCCATCATCACTCTTTCATTCATAAAAAATATTTTCTTGCCATTAAAAAGAGAACTAATATGAAAAAGTTTAGAATGTTTTAATGATTTTTAATCTAGAAAAAAAGTATCAGAAGCAGATATTAAATTTTATCACGGTGTCATGGGTTCAGCAGCAGCAGTCATTTTTCTCCTCCTTGGTAGCTGGTGTAGCGCTGTGTTTTTGATTTTGGGCCTGGGAACAGCGCTGATAACACCAGTGTTTCGGTTACTGCTTAGTGATGCTTTGGTCTGGCCAAGGACTTTCTGAGCCTCATGCTCTGCCAGGGAGGAGGGGAAGCCGGGAGGAAGCAGAGACAGGACACCTGACCCAAACTGGCCAAAGAGGTTATTCCATACCACAGCACGTCATGCCCAAGATGGAGGACAGAGAGGAGAGACCCAGAAGGGTGGGGGGTGCACTGTGTGGTCGGGCTTGGTTTTAGGTGGTGAGAAATTGTATTCTTTCCTTGTATTTGCCTTGTCATTATTATTATTGGTGGTAGCAGTAGTGATTTGTGTTATACTTTAGTTACTAAACCGTTCTTATCTCAACCGGTGGGAGTTGCATTCTTTTCTATTCTCCTTCCCCTCCCTCCGGGAGTGGGGGGCAAGTAAGAGGGGGGAGTGAGAGAGGCTTAAACCAGGACAGTTCTTTTTGGCGCCCAACTTGGGGCACGAAGGGTTGAGATAACGACAGGATTAATAGCCACTCGCCACAATGCTGATTTATTGGCTCTCAAAGTTGTTGCTTTTGGTTCTCTTGAGTTCATGGTTTCAGCCTGTTGTACCTTACTTACAACCGGTATTTGTTATCTTAGCATGTTTCAGATATGGGTTTTGGTTTAAGGTTCTTGTTTTATTGTACTTTATTGGAATGGCTTGTGATACGGGCGGGCTCCAGAAGCCGTGGGGGGCGGATGTGTACCTGGCAGTTCGGCTGCTCTTCACCGTCCTGGCGAGGCTGTGGAGAGCCGAGGGGGGGCTGCCTCGGGAGCCGCCGGCTGCCGAAACGGCCCGGGGGAGCGGACCCGGGGAGCAGGAGCCGAGCCCCCCCACCGAGCCCAGCCCGGCGGCTGCCGAGCAGAGGAAGGAGGTAGCAGAAGGGGTGAGCCCCCCCGCTGAGCCCAGCCCGGCGGCTGCCGAGCAGCGGAAGGAGATGACGGTGGAGAAGCCGAGGCCTGTAGCTGCGCCCAGCCCCGCCGCGGCCGAGAGCGTTCCCCAGCGGCCGCCCGCAGAGCCCCAGTGTGATGCAGGAAACCACGCAGCACTTCCCAGCAAGGCAGAGGAGGAAGACCTGTACTCAGACAAAGAGCAGCTGGTGGTGAGAGAGCCGGCAAGCACAGCAGCTACACCAGCCCCAGTGGCAAGTACAGCAGCCTCATTTGAGAGTTCTGAAGGGTTTGAGTGGCCTTTGGGTACCCTTGAGACCTGCCTGCAGATTGTGATGGGGATCAGCATGTTGACATCCATACACAGTGTGTTTTACCCACAACCATTTTGTGTGGTCCCAAGAGTTAAGCAGAGTGGGGTGTGGGCCTTGCCTGGGGTTAGACTACGATGTATGATGACCAAGAGAGTTTCCCCAAGCCTGGACAGCCAGGAGTGGCAGGGTGTGTGGGACAGTATGGGCGAGTATCTAGTCCACTGGGCCCCTCCCGTGCTTTGGAAACGTCGCAGATGGAAGGCAGCTGTATGGAGTCCCCATTGACAAGCTGCAGGAGCTGCTGGAGGGGTGGATGAATTACTTTGAGCCTGATGGGCCCATGACACCTCAGGTCATCAGGGCAGAGATGCAGCACACAGACGGACTCATGATCGAGGGGTGGACTTAGCAATGGACACTGTGGCCCAGGTTATTGACGAGTGTGAACTCTGCACACAGCCTCTCCTGCTCTGAAAGGCTGTTACAGAAGATGGAGCTTGACGTCATGGACCGAATGGACTCAGCAGCTTTGTAGGGATTGGTTTATGCACTAAGGGATGATCTCTCTCCCTTTCTCTGTGTATGTGGATGTACACATATACATGTGATGGTATATTGAAAATGTGGGATCTGAGCATGACGTGAATGGTATGGAATAAGGGGTGGATAATGTCATGGGTTCAGCAGCAGCAGTCATTTTTCTCCTTCTTGGTAGCTGGTGTAGCGCTGTGTTTTTGATTTTGGGCCTGGGAACAGCGCTGATAACACCAGTGTTTCGGTTACTGCTTAGTGATGCTTTGGTCTGGCCAAGGACTTTCTGAGCCTCATGCTCTGCCAGGGAGGAGGGGAGCCTGGAGGAAGCAGAGACAGGACACCTGACCCAAACTGGCCAAAGAGGTTATTCCATACCACAGCACGTCATGCCCAGGATGGGAGAGCAGAGAGCAGAGACCCGGAAGGGTGGGGGTGCACTGCATGGTCGGGCTTGGTATTAGGTGGTGAGAAATTGTATTCTTTCCTTGTATTTGCCTTGTCATTATTATTATTGGTGGTAGCAGTAGTGATTTGTGTTATACTTTAGTTACTAAACTGTTCTTATCTCAACTGGTGGGAGTTGCATTCTTTTCGATTCTCCTTCCCCTCCCTCCGGGAGTGGGGGGCAAGTAAGAGGGGGGAGTGAGAGAGGCTTAAACCACGACACACGGTAAATTGCATTCATTTAAGTTACATTCATAATTCATACTGTTTTCCCCCAGATAAGCTTAGAACTAGGTCCTGTCCATCATATGTTACATATATTTTCTGACCCACTTACATACAAATATGTAAAATTACTTATTTATTGAGGAATTGATGCTTATTTCCTGTTATTGAAGGGCATGATTAGAGAGGAAGATTCCTCTCTAAATCAGCAGAAAGAAATATATTTTCTTTGTATTTAGCCTGCAGCTCTTTTAAGGTATGCTTAACTGCAGAAAATTTTGTTCCCTGTATCTTTGTAGGCATTGGAAAGAATGTGTGTTTGATTAAAAACCAAGGAATGAAAGTGTATTAGTATTGAATATAAGGCCCACAGAACCTAAAGAAACAGCTGATCAGAGGGCTGGGGCACCACTTTTATGAAAACTGGCTGAGACAGTTGAGCTTGCTCAGCATGTAGAAAAGAAGGCTTAGGGGAGACCTTATAAACAGTCTTCCAGTATCTAAACGAGGCCTACAAGAAAGGTAGAGAGGTGCTCTTTACAAGTGATAGGATTAGAGACAGTAGATTTAAACTGAAAGAAGGTAGATTCAGATTAGATATTAGGAATGAATTCTTTTTTGTGAGGGAGGTTAGGTGCTGGCACAGATTGCCCAGAGAAGCTGTGGCTGCCCCATCCCTAGCAGTGCTCAAGGCCAGGTTGGACAGGGCTTTGAGCTACCTGGTCTAGTGGAAGGTGTCCCTGCCTGTGGCAGGGAGGGTGGAACTAAGTGATCTTTCAGTCCCTTCCAACCTAAACCGCTCTATGATACTATGATGGAAATTCCAGTTACAAGGTATAGATCTAGAGTAGATGGAGCAACCTTGGTAGCAGGCAGAAGTGATGTTGATAATTTTTATAGCTTCCATGTGCTGTAGGATTTTTCAAATTTATTATTTGGCAACAGACACTGGCATTTGGGCAAAAGGCTTTACTTTCCCATGTAGAGTTTTGGAGCAAAGATACCAAACCAGCATATACTTGTGCAGCTGTTGGAGTATTTTTTTTTTTGCTACAAATGCTCTTGTGGAAGTTCTCAGACAGAATGACAAGCATCTTTGTGAAGAATTAGGTGCTATCTTTGATCTGATCCATGTTTCCTAGCACTGAGTTCAAAGTCAAGATCTGCACTGCCCTTACAAACAATGGAGGATGTAAGTATATTCAGTAGTGGTGCTCCCTGAGCACCCAGGAGAAGAATTCTAATTTTACTACTATCTCTTTACTTTCTTGGCATAGGGAAAATCTTGGATTTCAGGATAAGGAAATTTCTGGTCCCCATTTCAATGAATTGCCTTGGTCCATAGGTCAGTGTAGGCTGCCATAGAGCAGTCAATTTACACATGAAACAGTGTGATTTGTTGGTTTTTTTGTTCCCCTCATAGACAGTGGCTCTGCAGATTAGTTTGTGGGGTTTTTTTTCTTCCTAAATGGAGTAGAGTTACTGAAAAACTCTTCCTTTTCAGGAAATATTTAGCTAATCTTCTGCATGCAGGAACTGTAAAAGCACTCCTATCAATATTAGCCAAGTAGTATGATTAGAAAAGAAAGTTGCCTCTGCTGTACAAATGTCCTGTAGAAAACAAAATCATCATTTCTTCTCAAGACTATTAGTCACTTTTGAACATTTGATCACATATCTTTGTATAATACAATAATCTATGCTCTCAACAGCTCTCAAAATTTTAACAGGAAGAAAGAATGCATGGTTCTATTCACAGCTGAATGGTAGGTCTACAAATTGTCTGAGTCTGAACTGCTATGGGCATTATAGTAACAAAACACTAAATCCTATTTGGACATTGCAGCAATTTAGATTAGAATTCTTCTGACAATATTTCACACATCCCGTAGCCATCTATATGCTAATGTTTCCAATAAATTATCAGATGTTATTCTACACAACCTTTTTCCATAAATGACCTGTCATATTCATAATGGCATCTGCATTTAGTGGCAGTTTTTATTTTATCTAGCAAAAACTGCAGGTCCATAAAGAAACTAATTATATAGTTTCACAGTTGATAATATGTTTTCTAGTTTTATAACTAGCAATATGTAAACTGATTCAATACAAAAAACTTATCCCTAAACTCAGGGGATTTTCAGAGAGCTGTACCAGTTTTATAAATGACAGACATGATTTCATAGTTGTTACCCTAAGGCATTGCTTCTTGATCTCTTCTGACTGTCTCTGAATGAAGTTTATTCTTCTATTCCACATTTTTGTCCAATATTTCTATTTCACAAAACATTTACTTTCTAAGCTTACACTGCAAACCCCCAAAATAACTGGAACTATAGACCCTTTATTTTCCTCATCTGCAGAACAAAGAAAAATATTTCAAGGCCCCCAAAATGAATTAAAGAATTACACTCAACAACTGTCCTGGTCTGGAAAGGGCAAAGAAGCAGTACCATAGGTATAAGGTAAACATGAGTTATCAGGCTCTTCTGACCTCTTTGAGTCACACTCAGATTCAGTTCAAGTGCAACAGCCAAAGGCCAAGTATCTCCTTTCAGAAAGGTGCAATGGTATTCTGAGACAAGTTAACATGATATGCATAATTTGTCACCTACACCTCTTTCCTTCTGGGTATTGTCAATGTCTGATTACACTGATAAAAAATGACATCTTCAGAAGAAAACATTTTTATTCACCTGAAGTTCGTAAGTTATAAACATTCCTATGTATGCATATTTCCCCTTAATTCTTCCTTGATAAATTTTGACAGATTACTTTAAACCAGCTAATTCCATCTCTGGTTGGAAGAGATAGAGTGCTTGGAGCATGCTGCTTCCTTTCAAGGATTTTCACTGAGTCCTCATGAAACTTCAGCTTCTCTAACCTTAGTAAGTTTTGCTCTTGAGCCCCATAGCCTCCTTCATAGAATAATCTTTATCAGATGTATCTTGGAATATTCCCTTGTTAGCAGCTCTTCTTCATCTATCATTAAGAGATTGAACTATCTGTGTTAATCCTCTTTCTTCATTACGGTTCCATTTCCTGTTGTCATCTCTGCTATAGCACTCCTTGGATATAAGATCGTCCAAAATAGTGTGATAGATCTGGCTTGATTTTAATCTGTTAAGGATTCAAGTTTGCTTATTTTAGACAAATAATAAAAATAAGAATGAGGATAGATCGATTTACAGTTGACTAGTAGTCTTTATTTAGCCTATTCTGAGTTGGTCTTGTGCTACTGAGATAACACTGGTTGGTAAACAAACATATGGAAGATATTTGTTAGCATGGCACACTGTTTTCCCACAAGGTTCTCAGCAATGCAGTATGTGAATAATTCACTTACAGTTGCTAGGTCCAGCAGAATTCTGTTCTGAAGCAATCCTCAGAACATTAACAACTGATTTTACAGATCTAAATCTTCTGAACATCCCTCTTACTGACAGCTTGCACAACTCTAAGTCTGCCTTTGTCATTTTATTGTTACATCCTCTATTGTTTGCTGCGATACTAATATCCAGGATCAATTTTATATGGGCAGCTGATTATGTTTTCTGTTGTTTAAATGTTGGAATAGCACATAGTACCACCTTGCTGATTTTGGTACCTTGTGCTAAATTCCGCTCTGATTCTCAGATTTTTGCAGTCACAGCCTCTTTGATGATTACCTCATAACTCACAGGCTGGCAAGACACTTTTTTTGTTATTACTATCTATAATGAAACTAATGTATGAAACTTGTGTCTCCATGTAACTGAGGCATAAAACAACTCATTGGTCTATTTTCACTCCTTAACTAGGTCTGAGATTTCAGCAGATGGTCAAGATGCACAGTGCATATTCTGGAGCTTTTGGAACAAAGAACATCAATAAAATGAGCTTTGTTGCTTAATTCACAAATTAATTCTCCTCCCTTTCTTAAGACAAAAACATCTTATATTTATCAATCATTTTGAGTTTCAGAGGCCTACCCTGAGCTTTGTCATGCAAACTAACTCATTTCTATTGTATCTTGGGAAGTAGTTTGAGCAAAGCAGCTCTCACCTTGCACTATTTAATTTTGTTTTCTTTTATACTCCCTGAAAGGGACTGTCAGAAGCCATTTCCAGGGGGTAAAAAAAGCAGTCTAACTTTGCTTCTCTTCAGTACACTGATACAGAAGACAAACCCAGCAAAACTAAACCAAGTTAATAGGACTCTTTGGGTACGAAATTATTTTTTTTCTTAAATCTTTTCTAATTTCAAATATAAGAATGTTTTGTGCACAGTAATCCATATATTTAGTAATTATCTTTCCTGATAATTTTGAATACCAAGTGATAGTCAAGGGAAAAAAGCCCCAAAATAGCAAGAAGAATAGACCTCTTTGTTGTATATTTTTTAGGAAACAACTAACAATACAAAGGTGACTGCATACACATGAGCTGAAATCAGATTTAAAGAAAAATCTAAAGTCATACTTAAAAATGTGGCCACATGTAATATCATTATTTGATGGATTTTTAAAATAAGGAGAGCAAAGGAGCAGTGTGATGGAAAGATGAAACAGTGTGAAACAAACTGAGTGTGAAGCAAAGGAACTGACAGATGAAAGAGAAAAGAAAAAAAATATTCCTAAAACCAGAAAAATAATTACAGATAAAGATGTAAGAGGAGACAAAAGGACAGAAGTGTAATGCACTTGTAACTTAATAGAAATATGGTAGGACATACAGCATGACAGAATTTCTCTTTTTTGTATTCCTTTCATTTCAGTGGTACATCTAATTAATTTTCCATTTTTGAGATAAGGGTTTGAATGTTGTACCTCTATTTCTTCTCTGGCTTTCCTAATAATTACTATAGTTTCACCTTTACTTAAATCTTGGGTTATGATGTGAAAATTGTTCGTTAGTAATTTATCCATGAACTTCCTGATTTTACATAACTTTATAATTCAACATCAATAAACATAAAGTATTGCCCTGGTTTCAATAGGGGAAGAGTTTTCCTCTCCCTCTAGGAGAAGGAAAAAATTTTCTTCCCAGTAGCTGGTGCAGCGCTGTGTTTCAGGTTTAGTCTGAGAACAATGCTGACAAAACACCAATGTTTTTTTCAGTTGTTGCCCAGTAACACTTCCCCTGATCAAGGACTTCCTAGTCTCTTATGCTCTGCCAGTGAGGAAGGCATGAGAAGATGAGAGGGAGCAGAGACAGGACACCTAACCCAAACAAGCCAAAGGGGTATTCCATATGGCAGCATGTCACGCCCAGTATATAAACTGGGGAGAGTTACCCAGAAGGGACTGCTTGGGATAGGCTGTGTGTTGGTCAGTGGGTGGTGAGGAATTGTATTGTGCATCACTACTGGTTTGTTGTTTGATTTTGGTTGGGTTTGTTTTCTTTTTAAATTGAGTTTAATTGTTGTTTTTTTGTTGGTTTTATTTTAACTGAGTTTTTTTTAATTATTCTTATTGTTATATTTTTGTACTGTATTTCAATTATTAAACGTTTTTTGTCTCAACTCATGGGTTTTGCCATTTTTTCCCATCCTTCCCCATCCCACTGGGTAGGGAGGAGAGTGAGTAAGTAGCTTCATGGTACTTAGTTGCTGACTGGGGTAAACCACAAGTATTCAGTATATATGCTTGTATCTCTGACTCTGTAGTCTCAAATTCTTGGTTGAGCATTATTCATGTGTAATGATCGTACTGTTACTTGCTTCCCCATCTTAACTGTAGAAAACCACTGAAGACTGCATGTTTTTAAGCTGTTCTTAATTTATGACTCTCCAGATTTTGTAGAAAACTTGTATATATTTACTGGGCCTTAAAATACTACATCAGGATGTATAATCTGTCATTGAACATGGGTTAATAAAGCAGTTATTCAAATACACAGAATGAGTGGACAGTTTAGCTTGGGTAAATAACAGCTCATACAAGCTGAAGCTACTTTCCACCAAAATATTAAATGTATACACACAATATTCAAGTATGCGCCGTTGAGTCATGGTACCATTAAGCTCATATCTACTCCACCAAATGACCAGGCTTGAAATGCAACTTAGACCTGTAATAGGATTTAGATGTCTTGCAGGACAAAATACAGCCCAGAAATTATCTTCATCTTGGTTTTTTATTCTTTGAAATTTAAATGGAGCAAAATTGTAATCATCCAGTTAAGATACACCGAGGATTATTTTAGCCCTAGATTAGCTGTTGGTGCAAAAGTATTTTCAAGCTTTTTTTAATGCTTTAACCTACTGGGTATTCAGTATGTCACATAATCATAAAGATACTCATTTTGCATTCTTATACAAGCAAAACTTCCATTAAAAATCAACTGGCATTTTGTTCAAATTGGCTTGTCAGTTTAGACATACAGCTACTAACAGACTGTGAAGACTGTCAGTATGTATGCCATTCCTACTACAGAGCAACTGGTGTTGTTTAAATTCCACTTATACTGTTAAAGATAGAAATTTAATCTAGGAATTAAAGATAACTTCAGCCTGATAAAAATTCACATTATGCTCAGAATGACCCATTTCAGAAAAGCAGTATATTTAAAAATAAGGAGCTATTTACAGTCATTCCTATTCAAAACCTGTACAGCCTGTGTTGAACTGAGGCCAAAGAATGTATTGGGAACCCCAAAGATGCTACAGAAAGCAAATATAGACACATGTCCCCAAATGAGTGCTTAAGTTTTATATTTTCCCTACCCTCTGTCTTGAGAAAAAGTTATTATAAAATTCCTCTCTCAATCATAGAATCATAGAATAGTTAGGGTTGGAAAGGACCTTAAGATCATCTAGTACCAACCCCACTGCCATGGGCAGGGACACCTCCCACTAAACCATGTCACCTGAGGCTCTGTCCAACCCGGCCTTGAACACCGACAGGGATGGAGCATTCACATCTTCCCTGGGTAACCCATTCCAGTGCCTCACCACCCTTACAGTAAAGAATTTCTTCCTCATTGTCGTGGTTTAAGACTAGCTCACACAGACTCTCTCTCTCACTCACTTCCCCCTCTTTCTTCCCCCCACTCCCGGAGGGAGGGGAAGGAGAATCGAAAAGAATGCAGCTCCCACAGGTTGAGATAAGAACAGTTTAGTAACTAAAGTATAACACAGATCACTACTGCTACCACCAATAATAATAATGACAAGAGAAATACAAGGGAAGAATACAACTCTCACCACCTAAAACCAAGCCCGACGACGCAGTGCACCCCCACCCTTCCGGGTCTCTGCTCTCTGCTTTTACATCCTGAGCATGACGTGCTGTGGTATGGAATAACCTCTTTTGTCAGTTTGGATCAGGTGTCCTGTCTCTCCTTTCTCCCGGCTTCCCCTCCTCCCTGGCAGAGCATGAAACTCAGAAAGTCCTTGGCCAGACCAAAACATCACTAAGCAGTAATCGAAACACTGGTGTTATCAGTGCTGTTCCCAGGCCCAAAATCAAAAACACAGTGCTGCACCAGCTACCAAGAAGCAGAAAAATGACTGCTGCTGCTGAACCCATGACACTCATATCCAATCATATCCAATACCAACACTTAGAGATTTTCTCTGGCTGGGCTTTCAATGGTTGCTTTCATACCTGAGAGAGAAGACTCAGTATTTTAAAGTATGTATGACAAGGTCAGCCAGACCTTGCATATGTACAGTATATATACTTCTCTCTTTCTTGGACAGGAGTAGGCTAAAATTTTCTTCTCCAATAAGGAAAAGTCTGCTAAAAAAGTTATTTAATTTGGAGCAATTAGTTCTCACCCCAGAGCCTTACAACACGTTTATAATGTCATAACCTCACTCTGACAAAAAAAAAAAAAAAAAGCTATAAACACTTTGGCTGCTCAGCCTGGAGAAGAGAAGGCTGCGTGGAGACCTCATAGCAGCCTTCCAATATCTGAAGGGGGCCTATAGGGATGCTGGGGAGGGACTATTCATTAGGGACTGTAGTGATAGGACAAGGGGTAACGGGTTCAAACTTAAACAGGGGAAGTTTAGATTGGATATGAGGAAGAGATTCTTTACTGTTTGGGTGCTGAGGCACTGGAATGGGTTACCCAGGGAAGTTGGGAATGCTCCATCACTGGCAGTGTTCAAGGCCAGGTTGGACATAGCCTTGGGTGGCATGGTTTAGCGTGAGGTGCCCCTGCTCATGGCAGGGGGGTTGGAACTAGATGATCTTAAGGTCCTTTCCAACCCTAACTATTCTATGATTCTATAATTCTATGGTGATTCTCTTCTACATCAGCCAAAGAGTCAGGAAAGAGAAAAAGCACTGGAAATTTGGCTGAAAAAGCTCAAAAACATAAGATGACCTTTGAAAATCCGCCATTAGGCTTCAGAAACCTTTCAAGCATCAGATTAGTTTTTATTCTTGAGATAAGAAAATGAATGAAAGATGTTCTTGCTATGACGATTTCTTGCTGAAATCTTGTCTGAAGTATGAGATCCATTCAGGGAAAACGCACAGCGCAGAAATTATAACTACCTAGGTATTAAAAAAAATCATAGCTGTTAAAGTCGACACAACTGTCTCCTGTAGGTGCCAGTAATTAAATTCCTTTTATCTGGTGGAAGAAGCACTTCCAGCTTCCTATAATGAACTGAACATCACCTCAAGGCTTTTAAATCTTAGGACTTTTGCAGTCATGCATCAAAGCTGAAATTACAGATCTCATGTATTTTATGATAGAAGCAAACAGTGTGCATACATGATTGAACATCAGAAGAGCCTTATTTGTAGGGCAGCTCCCAAAAGGAAAAATTCTAAAAAGAAAATTAACTTGACATAAATTAGCAATTATGAATTAAATCTCAGCAAAAGTAGTTGTACAAGTGTGCAATGAAGAAATGGATAGAAGCCAAGATAAAAAAAAAAAAAAAATATGAGCCTCAAAACAGAATGTAAGCTTTTATGTGTGGTGTTAAAAATCCCACTTTCTTGTTTCCTTAAGCATCATCAACTCACTCAGGCAAGGCAGCATGTTGTAGTCCCTGTGACTGCCACATTCATGGTAAGAAGCCTGGAAACTTTGCCTTGGCATCAAACTGGGATTATGATTTCCATGCTCAGCTCCTCAACAGAAAATCCTGAGACACAGAAATAGTTTAATTTTTGAAACCTGTGTAGGGGAAGATCTGGGTTCCCTGATTTAGGGAAAACCCATGGGCAAGGTTGTCCTACCACTTTTTACTCTGCAAACTGAGGTTCCCAAGCAGTTCACCATGTGTGACAACAGGAAACAGGGAATTCTCTGATGGGAACCATTTACTATTTGTCATAAGGGTGGAGAAGCTGAAATAATTCTGTGAAATGTTCATCTTTGATGAGTCAACATACATAAATCTCTTCTTAAATAACTCGTACTTATGATTATGCTTACCTATGAAGGAAAACAGGACAAAAAGATGTATTAGTTTAACTCTAAATTGAAAAAAAGGTACGGCAGACCAGAGAAAAATATCTTTGCTTTTTCGGAGTTCTGTGATATAAACAACTGCTTTTCCTTGCCCAAAGCCCATCTGTGGCACAACTTGAACCTTTCTGAGTTTGGTTATTTTCCCTTTGAGACTCACATGGAAGTCAGTCCAACAAATGATTAGACCAGCTGCTAACTTACTCTAACTTATTTCCTCTGATCTTTTTTCTGTCCCCCCCCAAAGGTCTTCTGAAGCTTCAACACAGTAATATTTTAGTCTATGAAGCTCACTTATTTTTCTTTTCTAGAATCCCTTTGCAAGAAGAACAGGTTATTACTTGCATTTAATTTAGGTAGGTAAATACTTTATTCAGTAATAACTTGGCCAGCTGAATAAGCAGCAGCAACAATTCTTACCTCAAAGCATTCCCAGGTCAAAACACTCCCAACTGTGCTTCCAGCCTGGTGGAGAATCTTACTGATCATTCACCTATCTTGGATTTTAAGAAAAAATTGCTTCAAAGTCCTAACTGGTTTTCTTTGGTTTTCTATGGGGAGTCAGAATAAGAATTTTGAGAGTCCAAAAATGTCATAACTCATCTGTTAATGGCTGTTTGACTCCTATCTTCAAAGTGCATTTTCATATCTCTTCTTTATGTTCTGGGGAGAGGAAAAAAATAAGAAACTATACCTAGACATTTATTACCACTTCAGCAACTGAAGGTAGAAGAAACATACATACAACTTTTGTCACAGAAACAGTAAATAGCAGTTGTTCTTTATCTTTTTATTCATGTTTAACTTTTATTTTACTAAGTTTCCACCCAAATGTGTTTTATGCGTTTTTTGTTTTGTTTTGGCTATTCTTCACAGTTCTAAAATCACTGCATTGCAAAATACCAGTATCTACCATTTTTCCAGGTAAGTCTGACTCTTTGAAAACCAGGAAACCACAGAAATATATAGTTAAGGTGAAAGGGGGATGAGCATAAAGAGGTAGTGTCTTCCCAGGCAGAAGAGGTAGGCTGCCGCTCGCCAAACTGGGCTTATAAAATTGCAGAGCCCTTTCCTCTCTTGCCTCCAGCAAACCTCTTCTAATATTACAGACTTAGTACTATAGTCCATATAAACTCCATACAAACTCTTGCTTGTCCTTCCTCTTAGCCTCACTTCTTCCACCTCCAAATATTGATGGGATGGTACTGAGAGTATTTACAATTGCTCTATGTAGTAGAATCTCGTTAGATATGTTCATTCTTTTCTTCTAACGCACATAATATTTTTCTTTTGGCTTCACCTTAGTCAATTTTGCTTAGATACTTTGTTGGTGAGACAACAGAGAGACTTATTGCGCAGCTATGGAAAACACACCCCCCAGGTATCCGTCCAGTCTGGTAACCCGTTTCTTCTGTCTGCTTATACTTCCTGATTATTGTTGATCTGCTGACAGTTTGCTATGTGCTCTTCTGTGTGTGCCTATTTGGGCAGTAGTCATACATGTGATTCATGGATCAGTATCAAGAGGTTACTCCTCAACCCAGTAGAGTGGTTTTTGTTTTGTACATATTAAATCATTAAGCAGTCTCTTCCTTGCCTCATTGAATCCATATTTTCATGCCCTATCAGCTTGTCTTTTTTTTTTTTTTTAAGTAGACTGGCTCTTTTGAGCAAGGACTTTCTTTTTGTTCTGTTTGTACATCTAGCTCAATAACGTTAGCCTGGCTAGTTCCACTGAAAGATTCCAGACCATTCCAATTCTAATTGTCTGTAATATTTTAATTCTGTGCTGTGCTAAATAAAGTCAAATGTAATTTGTTTTATATGAGATGCATAAATTATTGTTCAAAGCTATGTTGATCTGGTTTCTGATTGCAAGACAAGGAAGGATTCTTATAACATGATTGATAATTCTTCAGAGTTTAATTGCCACCTTCTTTGCGCTAATCATTGGGTTTGTTTTTTGTTGTCTAAAAGATAGTATTATTAAGATCAGATCAAGTATCTTTAAGTGTCTTTGACATGGAAATACAGAAATAAACCAGATCCCTCTCTACTTAAACTGCTTTCCAGAGAAATTCTGCCTCTGCGATGACTTTATTACAATATTTCTCCAGTATTTCTTCTATTGTTTTTCTTTAAAGTTGAGCATGCCTTATTTTTAATATTTTTAAACCAAACCTAGAGTTCTTTATTTTTAATTGATTTCCAAGTTTTATAATCTGATGAATTTAGAGAGATGCATTTTTTGAATGCATACGTACACTGACATATATACACAGACATCAGTGACAGGTACTATATATGGTCTGCTGGTAAGTTTGCCATCCTTAAAAGTTTGTAACAAGTATCACAATTTAGAGTTAAGGTAAGATTCAAAATAACAATTTTAGGCTGATCACTGTCACATTAATTACTTCCCTGTAGTTATCGTGTTCTTCTTCCCTTTGTAGATCTTTCTCTGTCATGTTGTACTATCCCTTGGAATTTTCATTTTTTCTGTTCTTCTACTTGCCATTTACTATTATTGCTACCAAAGGAAGTTCACAAAATTGCTTTAATTACTATTTTCCTTTTAATTTAGTCAACCCTAATGAGACATTAATTCTCCTCATTAATGTGGTACATGAGACATTTCCTAGCAACGGGTTGTGTTTCACAGATAGAAATTGATTTTTCACTTTGTACCACAACTCCTTCCAACAGGGCAAAACATTCAATGCTCTTTTTTTTTTTCCACATTGAGAAGCAGACTAGTAGAAACTATTTGTTCTTGTTTGCAGAAACAGAGTGGTTCATGTACAGGTGCATTGACATCTTGTGATTAGCCAGGATTTGCTTCCTTTGCCCTTAGGGAAGTCCACTAGTCCTCTCTGCATTACAAGTCTGTCATTCTGTTAAGAAATTTCTCAGTAATGGATTTTTAGTTGTCCAGAGGGACCCAGGGTAGAAGATTTTGTGTTTCAAATATAGATGATTTCCCACAAAATTTTCCAGCAAAAAGTTCATGCTTTTTCTTAAGCATAGAAAAAAATGTGTTCCCACTCTTCCACTCTCCTTTTCATGCATTATATTAAACAGAATTTTTCCAGAAATTTGCTAAAAGGATCTGCAAACAGCTAGGAAAGGATCTGCGGCAGCTATTCTGGGTGCCCTACAACTCCAGGGCAAACTGGAAGCAGGGAGCACAGAAAATTGTCTTGATTCTCTGGCAACATTAGGCAAAGAGCTGTCTTGCCACGTCTTCTGGCACAATCATGTTTCAACAGTAAGAGAATCATAGAATATTTTGTGTTTGAATAGACCTTTAAAGGTCCCCCTTTCTCTTTTCAGTGACATTCATGCCTAACTAACCATGCAGCCTTTCTACAAGAGGATCTCACAGGTCCCAAGGTGAAGGAGGCATTACTAATTCCAACTCGTAGATGGCAAAGTGTAGTAGTCTGTTGCCTTCTGCTCTGTGCTGTGTGCTGAAAGGTGAAGGTGAACACAGGGCCCCCAGCCCCAGGCCAGTAGTAAAGGTACATGGCTTTCCTTTCACGAGTTCCACTAACTTTAGTAGGAAATGTGAATATTTCCCTATCTTTCTATATCAGTTGGACACTTGAGACAGTAATAAAGACAGAGTAAGAAAGAAAACCTGAATTATGCATTTCCTCTTAAGTGAGGTGTTGCCTGGAGGTTACTCTAGGCAGTATGCATACTGCTAAACCTTAAGCCCTTAAATACTCATTTTACTTACATATTGCTTTGAATGCATCTCAACTGAAAGGGAGGACTTATACCAGTTATCACTTTGAATAATTTGGCCATAGCGTTTTTTTAGCCAGACATGGGCCATTTACAGTGAAATTTATTACCCTAAGTGGGTTTTGAAGGAGGGTCTTGTTTTCCTTCAGTTATGAGTGAAGCCAAGGGAGACAGAACAGTTATGTATGGTGTCCAAGGTCTGGCGGTGTATATATTCTGCTTTATAGTTATAAACATGTTGACTGGTCAATAACAGTCCTTTGATTATTTAGTTTAATGCATTTAAGTTTTCCTTCTTTTTCAAACATGTTTCTCTCTCCATCTTATGCTGATACTGGTAAGAATATATTATGGAACATCCTTGAGGAATATACACTGTAATGTCTGAATTTCAGACCATGTGACATCATAAGAGAAATAATTTCAACAGCAGAATTCAGATGCCTTAATGACTGTTACTCCTTTCAAGTTTTCATTATCCATTACATTTATTTTTTAACATGGATTAAGAGACCTCAGGTCTGACTTACTATAGCACCCTTTTATTTTTCTGAGATAAAAGTGCTTTCCCCACCTTCCCCCACCCCCCAAGATTATGAGTATCTGTGGTTGGATGTTGACTTACTTTTGGGTGGTTCAGAAGTAATCAAAGTTATTTCATGATGTTGCTCAGCACCTTAGGAGGTAATCTCTATATAGCTGCACCAAATCTAACTGTTGTCAATTAGATTCAGTATTAATCTAATGGCATAATTTTGTCCCTGAAACCCACAAGTCTTTGAATTTTTCAGGGAGAGTTTCTGTTGTGTGAAACAAAGTAGAAATGACAGGTTTGAAGAGAAATTCATAGAGTTCTTGATATTTTTATCCCTCCATCTAACATAGTGCCATACTATGGAAATTGTTTGCACTCTGCGCATGTGAATCAACATTTTTCATAAAGCAAAGGGAATAATTCTGTTTTCCATTAAAGTCAAGAAAGAAGAACACAGGTAAGGGTGGCAAGGTAGATATCTGTTAGGACGAAGACTGAATTTCCATATGAAAGCTAAAATGGATGTTTCATTTCTTCCTAAGCTCCATACTGAAACACAGCTATGGTGCTGGCTGGTGTTGGGTTACCCTCACTAGTGTGTGTACAATGAATGGTCTTATAAGGAGGCTGAGCTTGGGCTCATCAACACCGGATACTTCCTGACATGAATGATGTTCATTGTTAATAGAAGCCTACACACAAAAATTATTTTCCCAGCTTTATTTCTTTAATTAGTTTGTTTCTACACTGATGACTATATAATGCCTCTTTTCTGCCTGCAAAAACCTTTATTTTCTTGAAGAATTAAAAAACTTTTTTGACTTTATAATTAAGCTTAACCTTATTTTTGATTCAATCTAAATTTTCTGCAGTTCCATGAAAGCTTCATTGTTAACCTGTTTTCAGAGAACTGACATGCAAAAGTAGTAAGTAAAACACACTATGCAGCAGGTAGAAAAGTCTATGCAACACACATTCAAAATGGCAATGGGTACCAGTGAAAATCCTTGTCCAAGTGAAAAACTGTCATTATTGTACGCCACTTTTACTTAAAGTGTATTTTCTATTTACGGAAAGTCATAACAAGTTTCAAATAAAACTATAGACCTTATGTTCCCTACCCAGCAATTCCTATCCAGCAATTCCTTGTATTTCAGAAATCAGGTGGCTGTAAGTTTAGATTTGAATTGAATGGCACTTTGCCAGTTTTCTCTTTTTTTTTCTGGTCACAAGACAACAGATAAGCAGCTAATAAAGATTAGATCAAAATTCATATGCTGAGATGTCAGTTTTCCACAGCTTTTAGAATGAACATTAATAAAATATTCTACAAGTACAGATCTTACAAGTATACCAGCATATATGCTATACAAGTAAACTGTTTTTACATGATTTTCAACAGTTGAATAGCCACCCTTTGACAAATGTGTGCTCTTGTTAGGAAATGTGCAAGTCAGTGGGACTAAGTCAAATTCTCCATTAAAAGTAATCTTTTCCCATTTATCAAGTGAATTCATAAATAAATAGTCAGTGATGAATGGACTGTAT
Organism: Ara ararauna; assembly: GCA_028858755.1. Lineage (NCBI taxonomy): Eukaryota > Metazoa > Chordata > Aves > Psittaciformes > Psittacidae > Ara > Ara ararauna. The sequence continues at coordinate 41,915,612 of CM054379.1, read as the reverse complement.
TACATCTGTAGAAGAATTAATTGTGAACGAAAGACATGCCTCATTTGGTTATTCACTACAGGTATATCCTATTATGCCATGTGCATATTCAGTTGAGTTTCTATATTTTCTTCATCATCTTGCACAGGCAAAGTAATAAGCACTCATCCATCTGCATGCTTGAGTAAGCTAGTCTTCATGACTATGTTTGTGTTTTGCTTTCGGCATCCAGCTACCTTCTACTGACAACTTTACCACGTAAAGCGACAGGTGGAATGGTGGAGTCTATGTGCATGGGGACACCTCCGAATGGGTTTATCTTCAAGCTTCCAACAAATAGCTGGTAGTGACTAGGAAAAATACTATTTCATTGATTTACAGCCTATGTCACAAATGCTGTAAAATATTACATAAATATTTTCCAAAGGAGCTCTGCGAATCATAGAATCATAGAATAGTTAGGGTTGGAAAGAACTTTAAGATCATCTAGTTCGAACTCCCCTGCCAGGGGCAGGGACACCTCCCACTAAACCATGCCACCCAAGCCTATGTCCAACCCAGCCTTGAACATCACCAGCGATGGAGCATTCACGACTTCCCTGGGTAACCCATTCCAGTGCCTCACCATCCTCACAGTAAAGAACTTCTTCCTCATATCCAATCTGAACTTCCCCTGTTTAAGTTTGAACCCGTTACCCCTTGTACTCTCACTGCAGTTCCTCATGATGAGTCCCTCCTCAGCATCCCTATAGGCCCCCTTCAGATACTGGAAGGCTGCTATGCGGTCTCCACGCAGCCTTCTCTTCTCCAGGCTCAACAGCTCCAACTTTCTCAGCCTATCTTCATACAGGAGGTGCTCCAGTCACCTGATATCCTCGTGGCCCTCCTTTGAACTTGTTCCAACAGTTCCATGTCTTTTTTGTGTTGAGGACACCAGAACTGCACACAATACTCCAAGTGAGGTCTCATGAGAGCAGAGTAGAGGTGTAGGATCACCTCCCTCAACCTGCTGGTCACGTTCCTTTTGATGCAGCCCAGGATATGGTTGGCTTTCTGGGCTGCAAGAGCACACTGCCGGCTCATGTTCATTTTCTCATTGACCAATACCCTGAAGTCCTTCTCCACAGGGCTGCTCTGAATCTCTTCTCCGTCCAACCTGTGGCTGAATCATGTATGTCTGGCCTTACAGTAAAAACTATGATTATTTTAATGACAGCTAAATGTAAACAGAAAGTGGGTGTTGTATTAGTTGAATTTTTACAGAGCTGTATATAGTGAATTCTATAAATATGCAAAAATTCTCTTAATACACATTTTTCAAAAGAGCATTCTTAAAAGTATAATGCCTGATGACAAAGGCGTTTTAAAAATGTATTTAACATTCACTGTATCAGTGATACTAGAGTAATACATCACTTTAATGCATTCATTTACTGTCCTTTTTTTCTGTATTCCAGACACAAACATTTTACAGTTATTAGTTTAGTATTTTATAATTTAATTTTCAAAGTCATAGTTAAGACAGGTTCTGACCTCAAACAGTTTTTCTATTTAATCAAAAACAGGTTAGAGCCCTGTCTGGAAGTATGTAGTCTCATAAGCAGTGTGTTTTATTCATTGTTCTTTCTTCTCATTTCATGCATTAAAGCATCCCTTTCAAGTATCATAAGTACAAATAATTTTTCCAAGGTCATAGAAAGATTTCCTTTTAATGTATGTTTGTATTCATTCTTTCCCTTTTAACAGCTGGTGTACCCTCACACACATTTGTACTTCACTTTACTAAGCCAAAAAAACTGTCATACACATATCATTAAAACACAAAAAGGTTAGTGACTTTATCATACTTGTTTATTTAATGTTAGAGTTTATTATACTATAAGGTAGCAAGAAGAAATGTTACAAATATATGTATCCAGAACATGGGCTTGGACAATAGAGAATATACACATGCCAAACCAGTAAGTACCAGTGGCAGGTAACACTTCTAATTCAAATTGTTCCACAAAAATTAAAATAAATAAATAAATAGTTTTCAAGTGAAATCATGACTGGCTGAACCCTTCATAACCTTGTGGTTGTATTTCATGTGTCCTAAGTTCAAATGAAAATCTCAGTTGTTTTTGCCATTAAACTTCTTGTGTATCTCTGATTCCAGGAGCTCCAATGAGTCCAACATGAAGCTCTGATGTGATATTTGGCAATGAAAATACCTTCTTGAATTTGAGTGAACTTAATCTTTACCATATTCTATAAAAAAATCCTGGTAGGAAAATGGATTAGATTATGTTTAGAAGGCTTAATCATCTTTATCTTTGAAGATGTGATGGTATATCAAAACGATATAAGACACAAACTTATTTTATCACAGGCTAAAATGCTGGGCTATATTTTCTGTCTATTAAGTAATGGCTCTCTCCAGGTAAGTAGAACAACTAGAAATAGTTATTGATTTTCCTAGTGTTTTCTCACAGGAGATTAAAGGTTTTATCTAAAATACATAAATCTCAGGTGGGTAAGAATTAGTGTATTCTGAGCATACTTTAGTAATGCATGACTATTAAGGTAAAGAGGTCAAACCTGTTTGAAAAGCTATCCAAATTTATTAATTTTAATGTGTTGCTGGTAGCTATAAAAACCTGGCAATTCAGAGTTATATAAAAGTATTCCTTTAGCAATAAAAATCAAACAAGGTGCATCTGTCCCAGAAGTAAATTGTATTTTGTACATAGATCAGCAAAATTAATGAGCACTGTTGAGCATTCAGTCACATATTTTTCAGCTATCATAGCACAAAAATGGTATTAGCATACAAGAATTGTTTCAGCAATAATGTTGTTTACAATTCAGCAATCACAGAATTGGTTTGTGTTGCATAAGCGCTTTTCCACTCCCTGAAAACCTGGCAGGATTAGTTTAGATATTTTTAAATAAACCTGAAAAGAATAACATTCTTCCTAGACCTAAAATCTGTGGGTATGATGGAGCTACACTTCTTCTGGAAATGCTTTTCAATTGCCATACTTGATCAATAGTTTTATTTAATCTGATTGTGCTATCTATAGATTAAGTCTATGATTATTTTGATTTCCATGTTGACTAGGGAGATAGTTGATCCCAGTTCACTTCATTACATCACCTTATGCATTCATAGACGCTTCTGTCTCCCTTCATCCATCTTTTTGCTAGGTGGAACAATTGTCTTCTATTAATCTTTCTTCACTGTTCCTAATTTTGAGTTTTTAATAAATTTGATTGTTCTCACCTAACCTTCTCCTGTTTGACAGTGTCTGATTTAAAATGTGGCTTTCATGCTGAATACATTGCTCCAAATGAAAATACGTGGCAGAATGCCAAAGCAAGTTTTTACATAAGATGCTCTATCCAGGTAAAGACTTACTAGCTAATGGATTCATTGAGGTAAGCTCCTGTTTCAGCTGTTGCAGAGACCGTGCACAGTTTATCCTTCTGCATTTAACGAGTGTTAATGTCCAGAACAGCTTTCTTTTAAGGGGAAGACAAGCACTGCTTGTTTCTTTTTTTTAATTTGTTTTGAATTAACACATTTTTTTATATTTGTAATCCATTCATCATCTGGTGTTAATTATCCTGAATACGTTCAACTTCAGTAAGACAATGGAACTGATTCAGCTAAAGGAATGCAACTGCATAGAACTGGATTTCTAATTTAAATTTTGCATACAAAAATATGATGTTTGCAGCCATTAATATCTATATTAACTTTCATATTGTATATTTATACTAGTTTTGCCTGTTTAGAAAAAAAGATTTTTTGCAATATCTCATTCAAATGGAATCTTTAAGAAAAATATTTTAGCATGGGTTTAGCTAATGCCCAGCATTACAAATGGTAGATTCTGAGTGCAAACAAAATTAAGCGCAGAACTATACCTGATAAAATGCTGCTGATCACAAGGCTAAATTTTCTTTTCTTTCTTCATCTAAATCCTACATTTTTACATTTTTAAATCTACGACTTTTTATTTTGTTTGGGGAAAAATAACCAAACCCATAACACTGTCAAGCTATTACATTCAACACAGTAAAAATGAAATAAAAAATGCTTTTTTTCTATTTTTCACTTTAACAACAACATGATTATGCTTTTTCCTGGGTTTTTTTTTTTTTTTTTTTTTTGAGCAACTTGCATCCTATGTCTTAATGGAGATGAGATACTTTTGCAATATACCCAAAGTTTACTGATATTCAAGCAAAATAAACCTCTATTCTTTGAATTTGATTTTTAGCATTCGTAAATATTCTTTATAAAATTCTGAGACAGAATGAACTGCATGCTTATGAATAACATCTTGGCATTTTGTTGTCAGATGATCAATTTAAACATTAATCAAACTTTCAATCTTCAAAGTGTATGCATTATTGCAAAAGTGTCAGTTTGTTTGTTTACTGGGCTGGATGCTGTGAAGTGTTGTGTCTTTTCCCCCTAAAGGTCAGTTTGAAATTTCCTTCATTTTCTTGAAAAAATCTATGAACTTTTCATGAAGTTGTGGTCCCATTTCTTTCTTCTCAGATCAACAGAAAATGGCATCTGTAATGCTGCCTGAGACACATCAATCTATATTTATGGCAGATATATTATCTGTGAAACTATTTCAAGAAAATTGTCAGATCTCCTTGGGAAAATTAAGCTTTCTATTAGGGGAATGAATCATATATGACAAATACTGAATCATAGGTTGGAAGAAGTTACTATTTGTGAACTGCATTTCAGCTTTGAGTTCTTTCACACTTCACAATTATAAAAGCCAGTTCTTATTGCTCATTTAATTTATATGTATATTTGTTCATATAATTTGCTGCACTGTTCCACAGATTTAGGAAGATATACCATAAGGAATTATTCAAGATATTACTGTTATTCAGATAAAAGGAGAATAAATTATAATTCTCAAGCCTTCATTTAACAAAAAACAAGCAAAGAAGTCTTTTAACTGGCCTTTAATCTAATTTTGTTCTACTGTTTTTCTCCTAACATGCTTCTGTGAGACGATGTTTCTTATAGCAGGGATGGCTAAACCTTCACAGACTGAGACCCAGGAAAAGAAAATGCACAATCGCAGAAAGACACATGTTGAAAAATGAAATAACTGAATTCAGTACTCTATTTTTTTTTAAATTATATTTATTGGTAAAACTATGTCATATTTCAGTAAATATTTTCACATAACTGGGTCTTCTATATATTATTGGGGTTTTTTTCCTCAGTGGAGAGAGTAATTTCATGTTATTAGAAAAAACTACAACACAGGTGTGGATGAAAATTATACCACCTTACCACTGTAAAGTAGGAGATCTTAACATGGCCCTAAGAAGTGAATTATTTTATTTCCTCAGGATATTCTAGGAATGGGACCAAAAATCTCAATTCATCAGTGATCAGAAGTCTCAGTTCACAATTGTTCATCCCTCCTTATCTATTATTTTATGCCAGCACAATAGCATACTTCTTGGCCCAGTACTCTGCCATTCTTCCCTGCTCTTTTCCTATAGACTGCCCTTCTTCATTTCCCTCCTCCTTGTTTTTCTACAAAGAATGGACCAGCCACTGTCTCACATTGATTTACATTCAGACAAAGCAAAAGTTCATTTCTTGGAAGCCTAACCATTTTAACTTGATTTTACCTCTATTTTCCTTTGTATGCTTCATCCACGTAGTAATAGCATGAACCTTGCCATTGAACTTTGTTAAGTTCTGCTTTTATAAATTCATGTTAAAACTACTCTTGCTAATACCTTTGTTGAACATTTTTTGAGTGGCCCTAAACCACCCATTTTGCAACAATGTTTTTTTGGCTGCAGGGTACTTAATAGATTTCGCAAGAGTGCTGTTGCATCGATTACTAAAGAATTGAGACTCCTGTCTGTGAACCCCAAGACTGACTAAGAGGTCTCTCTTGATATATCTGGAAAGGTTATTTCAAAAATGTTTTCATGCCTGATGAGTAGCTGACTCAATGAGTACTCTTAAAGTGTTTTCATTCAAACCCTGACATTACACAGGATACTGCTGCAAAAAGCTAACTCTGAATGTGCTGTTAAAACATACTGATAATTAGATCCTGATTTTGAGAAATTGTGACTGACAGCAAACTTGATTCTTTTGTTCTTTTAATGATTCCACAACTGAAGGAAAACATTGTCGAATCCTGTAGTAATGCTGATGTGTTGGTGGAAATCATAAGATAAATCAGTCCCTGTGCTTTTAAGAAAAAATTTAGTCTAGTCTCTTTCAAAAAAACCAGATTCAGATGTGAGAAATAAAGAAGGAACTCAGAGCTAAATTACAGTATGGTGAAAGAGCTAATGATAACTAGCTACAAGACAGTCAGTGAAGCTGAGACAAGGACAGCTTGGAGTGACAGTCATTTCAGAACTTATTGGTCAAACTGTTAAAATTAATTGCAACAAAAAGCTCCTTCTGCTGAAGGATGAGATTAGACAGAATAACCTCTAAAGTGTTGGGCCTGAATTTCTCATCTATTCTTACTGCAAGTATTTTTTGATGGCACAGAGTAATATTTAGCTGATTAATTACAAACACATACACAGATAAATTCTGCTCCAATATACAGACATATCAGTAACGTGGTGAAGCTATCCTTGATAATCAGAGACATGTTAAATTACATCATTAGCTTTCTGCAGGACATGCATTTGCATTCCAAATATCTGAAATGTTGTAAACAGCCACAGTTCTCTTTCAATAATTAAGCTGTCAAAGGAGTATTTGTTCCATTACAGAAATGGAGAATTTACTGCAAAAATCCTCTGATATGCTTATTCTGGCGCAGCGGGAAATTAAGCATGCGAAAAACACATATAGATATTTAAGAATGACACCATAATAAATAGATATCTTAATAAACATATAAATACATATGCATACATACACATGTGCATATATAGCAAAAGAGAGACAGCAAGATAATTATATTAAAAAACATGCCTTAAAACCCTCTTTGTTTAAAAAATGTTACAGGGAAGAAGGATGACTGTTTGCACAGTTTTTATACTGTCCTCGATCTGTATTTGCACAAAATCATAACCTTAAACTATTTCTTTGCACAGTAATTTTTCACCACTGAATCTTACCTCATTGAGTTGATAGGTAACTTAATAATTTTCTTTATCTTTCCAACTGTTGTATATTCTTTGGCTTGGTTTAATAATAGGGCCAGATGTCTACTCAGCCACTTTCTCCCTCCCCTGCTTAAAAGGACAGGACAGGAATAAGATGAAAAAGCTCATGGGCTGGGGAAAACAGGGAGATCACTTACCAGTTATGATCATGGACATAACAGGCTCAGCTTGGGGAAAATTGCTTAATTTACTGGGAATTAAACTATATTTGTGTCGTGGTTTAAGCTGTAAATCACGCAGCCCGTTCACTCACTCACCCTCTTTCTTCTCCCCCACTCCGAGGGGGTGGGGGAATGGGGAGAAGAATCAAAAGAATGTAACTCCCACGGGTTGAGATAAGAATAGTCCAGTAACTAAGGTGTAACACAAACCACTGCTGCTACCACCAATAATAATAATGACAAGGCAAATACAAGGGAAGAAGATACAATTGCTCACCACCTGACGACTGAGCTGTGAACTGAACTCTTCTGGGTTCCTGCCCCCAGTTTTACATCCTGGGCATGACATGCTGTGGCATGGAATAGCTCTTTGGTCAGTTTGGGTCAGGTATCCTGTTTCCGCTTCCTCCCGGCTTCCCCTCCTCCCTGGCAGAGCATGAGACTCAGAAAGTCCTTGGTCAGGCCAAAACATTCTAAGCCGTAACTATAAACATCGGTGTTATCAGTGCTGTTCCCAGGCCGAAAGTTGAAAAAAAACCACAGCACTGCACTAGCTACTAAGAAGGAGAAAAATGACTGCTACTGCTGAACCCAGGACAATTTGGATAGCAAGAAGCAAAGACAAAAAATAAAATAACACCTTTCTGTTTCCTCCTCGACCTGTTTCCCAGGATGAACTCTACTCCCTCACACCTGACTCCTCTATGTCTCCTCCGTAAGCAGCACAGGTGGATGGGAAACAGGGGATGTGCTCAGTACTCAACTCTTCGTCTCTGCCACTCCTTCCTCCTCACACTTTTCTCCTGTTCTTGTGCAGGTCCATCCCACAGTCCTTCATGAAATGCCCCAGTATGGATCCTCTTCCAGGTCTGCAGAGGAATCTCTCCTCCTACACCTGGAGAACCTCCTCCCCTCCCTCTGCTCTTACCTTGGTGTCTGCAGGGGTATTTCTCACTGCTCTCTGCCAGGAAGTGCTTTGTTCTTGCTGACATACACTTTCCTAGAAGCAACACCATCTTACCACAGGGGCTCAGCTGCGCCCTGCAATGAGTTCATTGGAGTGGACAACACAAGCTAGTGCATGTTTCAGCTGTGGGTTACAAGTTTGGCCCCATGGAAAGAACTCTACTAGATGAGCCCATGGCATGTGTGGAGGCTGTGCGCGAGCTGTATGTTGCATCCCACCAGAGACAGGTGAAACACACTTTCTGTAGTGGTTCAAAAAACTTGTTTATAGCAAAGTGTAAACAGCATCAGTTACAAACAGTAATATTCTTTTTGTCCGTTCAGGCTTTTGAAACTTATCTGATAGGTTGGGTTTTCTTTGTCTGTCATTCCCTCATTAAGCATCCCATACTTCCTGATTTTAGAAGCAGAGTGAAACATCAAAAAATTCAACAATTTAATCCAAAACAAACTAGCAGCTATGATGCATCAGGCTTTTATGAAAGAACGTGGATGGCAATGATTGCTAACAATTGGCTTTAGTTCAGCTTTGACCTATATTTAAATTATATATTATTATATATTTAATATTAGAAAAAAAATCTGAGGGATATATGTCCCTGGAAGAAAAAAAAAAAATTCTTCCACAAGCAGAGTTAGATGAGTCTATGTTGGAAATAGAATAGCTATGAAAATCCTTAAGGTTTTGCTGAGATCACATTAAGTGTAAATACAGAAAATACTGACTGCTTTTTAGTAGCCTTAAAAAAAACATGTTCAAAATGATAATTTTTAATATTCATACTAATGAAAAATGCACCAAAGACTTAGGTTTAACTACCAGCTTTGTAGATATAATTAGGTTCAGAAAAGGTTATTTTTTTTCAGTGATGTCCAGAAATGTCTGAACACAGAAATATGATATCAGTAGCTGGGTAGGTTAGAATGATTAATTAAAAATTCTTTTTAATTGCTAATATTCCATTCTTTTTGTTACAATTTCTTCCAAGAGAAGTTTCAAAACTATTTTCAGACAAGAAATATAAGTAAATGAATTAGGCACTTTTTAACAAGTACCACTATTTTTTTAGGGCACTTCAACTAATACTGGCATGGGAATCTCACACTTATTGCCTCAGTAAACATTTACGTCTAATATTACATTCTATCTAATTTACATGTAATGCTATTGAGCAGATCATTTGAGACTTTTAGAAGTGAGCTGATGCAATTTTGAGAACAATCTTCAAATTTTTGTTGATGGGAGAAATAAATATTATAAATACAGCAATTAGAAATTTTATGCCTCCTGGAAAGGAGTTCTTTGGAACATTGACATTAGCTTAAAAATGATTTGCAGAAGTTCTGCAAGGGTATAAGAAAAGCAACATTGTAGCTGCATTCAAAAAGGATGGAAAAAATTTCTGTGATAATTGTGGACTGTCTGGCATGACATTGAGTTTGAGTTGAGGTGGGGTTTGATCAATTACCGCTCAAAATAGGGTAATGAAGAAAACAGTAATTAGCAGCAGTGTCAGAAAATAGAATTGTTTTACTGAAAAAAAAAAACCAAACAAGCTTCCAATTATTTGCAGGGTGGCTGGAAAAAGTAATTGTGTTGCTGAATCCGGCTTACACTTCTGCAAGGTACGTAGCAAGATCTATACTGAGACGTGGTTCTTACAGTGTTTCAGAGGAATGGGCTTGGTTATGCATAGTTTACTAGGTTTTGCCAGTAGACTGGAAGAGTGGATTTGAACCACTTAAGCTTGAGGCAAAAAACCTTTCAGATACAAAGGAAGACTCATACTAAGGAAAAGTCAAGTGAGTGTATCTCATATTGAGAGTGGAATGATTACTGCTGGAACAGAGACAGGGTACAGGATCTGTAGTGCAGAAAGGATGTTGAGAAATTGGAGTGGGTTCAGAGAAGAACATTAAGAATGATGAAGGGATGGAAAAACATGGCTCTCACTGAAATATATACCTCAAATTATTTGTCTAATAAAAGAGAACTCTGTGGGGTGATCCCAGTGTAATCGATTATAATTTGCTGGGAATAGAAATCTATTAACAGAGAACTAGCAAAGAGGTAAAGTAATTGCCTATAGTAAGCATTTAGCTAATGCGTTCTTCATCTCTGGAGAATATTTATAAATCTATACTGGATATTCTATTAAACTATATGCTTGAGATAAAACAGGAATTAATTCAAGGGATTCTGTAGTCTATGTCTTAGAGGATAGACTAGATGTTTTTGGCCTGCAACAGAATCTCATAATCTGCATTTTTCTATTGACTAGATGAAGTCATAAACCCAGTGAAATTCCATTTTGATACAAAGTCCTTCCTCGAATAACCCATAAAAACACATTTCTTGGATTTCTTTATTGTTTTGGAAAATAATTTCTGAGCAACAGCATAGCTAATGACTGAAGTAAATTTTGTATTTCTTTCATTGTTGCCCTGTGTGCTACAGAATGCAGTGGTGAAAGATTAATAAGATTTTAATGGCAGCAGTAACACCAGTAAATAAAGCACAGATCAAAATCACAGCGAAGTTTTACTCTCTACGAGGGAATCACAATGCTGTGGTTGATTATAAGGTACACAGCATTTTTTATTTATTTTTAGCAGGTGTCATTATCAGTTTTAGCATATTAGAAACAAATAAATTATATTTCAGAAAGTATATTTTACAAAGGTGTAAACTATGGAATTATTACTGAAGAAGTAGAGAAAAATACTTCTGAATTCTTGAAATCTTCTCATCTTGTTGAGTAGTTAGATTTGTCTGAAGAACATGAAAACATAAGACAATACTTATATCACTGAATAGTAACACAGACTTTAATGAGGAATATGAATATGTTAATTGCAGATGTAGGAAAAGTTTTTAAAACAGAGGAAATAGACCCAGAAGACAACTGTAGGGAAAATAATTTAATTTTGATGTTTTATATGTTGAAAAGTCACATCCTTGAATAGCATAGGAAATGTTTTCCACCCTCACAGTGTCGTGTGGAGTTATTGACAGTTTTAGCTGCTAGATGTTTTTCCCATTTTGCTTTTTAAGACCTTTTCCTTTTATCATTGAAATGCATTAATTTCTGCAGACTGTGAACATAACTGTGAAGAATATGCATCGCTATTTTGTTTGTGGTCTGTGTTTCTATTGTCTTTCTTATTTAGGTAGGACTTCAGTCAAGAATCAGGAATGGTAATCTATTTTATTGGATATTTGTATTCATGGAGCAATTCATTGACATGAATGAAGCTGTGCCTAGATGCAAAAATTCAACCTGTGCAGATTTTGTATACATGCATTACAGATAAGTATGGTTTAAACTAAAGTCACATGTGTAGTCTGAACATGCAGATAATGGTTTCTCTGGCTGTCTTTTTTTCCTTTACTGTATTTGCTGGATGTGGTGTTGAACATACTTGGTGGTTAACTTCTTTAGTGACAGATAATATCCTAAGGGTTCATTTGAAGGAAAGGATGTATCTTAAGAATTACATGCTGGAAGTAAATTTAATCAGGTGAACATTGATTCTGGATCATATTCTTATAATTAATCAATGCTCCTGAACACAAAGATATTACTCTGTTTTTAAATCATAGAAGCATTAAAAAAAGTCCTATTTTTAGATTTCTAAAATAAATGGTACACATTTATTTACATGCATCATTTACAATATATATTTTTCTCTTTTGTTTAGAATGTAAATTTTATTCTGTGGTAGGTGGATTTGCCATCACATTTTTTCTTCTAAGGAAATGAGATGTGTTTCAGTCAACAAAGGCATACATTATACCTACTTTAGTGTTCGAAAATAGTTAAGAGAAAGTGTTCAAAGCTTCCCTTCTACATTTGCTTTTTATAAGAAAGATGAACTTACTTGTGCTCAAATAAATCCTCACTTTATGGACAAACTGGCAAAGCATACTGAGCCAGATGATAGATAGAAAATGCTGAAGTCCATTTTATACCTTCGTCATTCAGCCTCAGAGCTGGTAGATGCACTTTACAGGCAAGCAGTGCTGAGAAAAGAGGGCGGTCATTGTACAACACATTAAAATGCAGCAAAGTCCTTATACTGAACTACCAGACTGTAGTCCCAGACCCTCAAAAGACTGAAAGCAACTAAATCTCTCATCAGAGCCATGCTAAGTTTCAAAAACCTAACATATACCAAAGGGCCCATGGAAAGATTTGTTGGCTGGGGAGAGAGAAACTCAGACAATATAATTCTAGTTACCAAGCTAAAACATCTCTTTTGAGTGATATTATTTTTACAGAAGATTGGCTGAGAGACTGAGGAACCTCCTTCTGTCTGTGGACAGAAGTTTCCAAATCAACTCAGTGGAATATTCTTTACTAAATCATGATGACAGAAAGCTTCTCAAACTGTTTTGTCTAAAATTTAGGATAACTTCTGCTTTAGAGTACTGTTTCCTGGTATGGAGAACCAGAGATTCTCCAAGAACACAAGACAACGAATGGTGGAGAAAAAAGAGGAAAAAGCCACAAGAAGTGACAGTTATGCAGCCAAGTTTTTCATTCTGTGGGTTCAGTGAGTAGCAGGAGGAGCTGAGGACTGATACTCTTGCATGGGACTGCATACTCATGGCAAAAGCCAATTATCTTTGGTTTCTCCATTATGTCATTTGACTCAGATCTGAATGGCATTCAGCCTTTTGAGGAGGAGACATTGCTCTATCAGATGGAAAATGTTGAACAATACAGGAGGTGAGAGGATTCCTTTGGAAGTCAGTAGATATTTTTTTTCCACAGGGAAGTTCTTTGATAAGTTCACATGGAATAATGCTTTTTGAGATCTGGCACTCTGGTTTCCATTTAGCACTAAATGCATGCTCTAATGATATGCTATAGGATTAATTTTTAAAATTTAAATGTCATCCATTAGTGAGTCAAACTGTTTACATAAACTATAAATATTTGCAGAGACATTTTTTTAATCACACTGAATAATATTATTAAACAAAACTGAATTAATTAGAACAGATGTGTTTTCCATTAAAAAAAAAAAAAGAAAAAGTAGTTTTATGGTACAATAATTAAAATTCACAATAACCTTTCTGTAGCACTACTTGAATTTGACAGCATGTCAAATAAGTGAATATTTTCTGTTCACAATCTTAACAGTGTAAAACTTTTCCATAGTTGTTTCTTCTGGTTGCAATCACAATTATAAATTGTAACAAGATATTTCGACTGGAGTGCAACAGAGCATGGCATATATCTAAACCAGGGTAATGAACAAATAGACAAGCTGCCTTTTCATGGAAGATATTGGTGAGCTTCTCATGATATAGTTCCCAGTTTAGTGATAGGTTTATGCCAAGTTTAATATAAGTTATTATGCATGCAAGTTATTAAGTATGCTGTACAGTTGAAGTTGGGTTAATATTTTTTAATTCAATGTAGTTACACCACACCACTGGTTTAGAGAAACAAGTCAGTCCAGTCAAATAAATAAAAAAAAAAAAACCAACAAAAACAAATCCAAATGAAAACATTTCTTAGAATTTCTTCAAATCTGATATTTAGGTATAATGCGTTTGAAATTTCTTACTCAAAACATATTGACGTTATACAAGGAATAAAAGAAAAAGGGTAAGAACATACAAGTACCAAGAAAATGGATTTTTACGCATTGGTATGTTTGATTTGATCTGTCTTGTACATTAACTGAACAAAGGAACGTGGAATTAGAAAGCAGAAAATAAATCTACATAGCACAAAATAGGAAAGCAGAATAACTACAGCGTAAGTCTGTATTTTCACAGCATCTGTGAAAATATTTTATTGCACATTTGCACATTACAGTGACATTTCATGTGCTCAAACCACATTTCATGGTGATATCCAGTCTGGGTACAGTAAATATACTGCCACACAATGAAAGATGTGTTAAAGCATCTTAAAAGCAGAGCTACTGCTCTGCTTTCTGATGATAAAATAAAACAGTTCTGTTGGTTTCCTCTGTTTCTATTGTGACAACATTAGTCCTTCCACCTCTGATACATGACTAGAAAATGAAGAAAAAGACTGTACAGTTTCCCAGTAACGTGTGTTGACAGCTCCACTAAATTATGTGTGTACCTGAACGCACTGGAACATAGTGGGTTACTGACATTTTTAACTTAAAAGGAAAAAAAGTTAACTGAAAATTCAATGCTAGAAAAATAGAAGTATCTACTTATTGTTAGTTCTGTATTACAGCTCAACAGTATAGCAATATCTGTAATGTAAAATATGAGTTATTTGTTAATTCCTGCAGACATCAGTTGACAAAACAATTTCAGTAGCCACAGATCCTTAGTAGCCTTGAAAATCTGTGCCCTAGTGTTTTTTACTTACCTCTCATGCAAGTGAGATACTAAAACGAACAGTTCTCAGTATAAAGGTCCAAAATCTGTTTTCATCAAAGCTTTCATCAAAGCTTTCATCAAGCTTTCATCAAAGACATATGTATCTGAGGATATGATTTGATGTAGAATTTAGTCAAATATGTTAAAATAAATTTTTCCAGACAACATTCTTTCCAAGTGCTTCAAAACAATCAAGAAGACTTAATCAACATGACCAAAATGCTTTATTTCATACTGGAGCTGCAAGTAAAACTGAATGAGTATGTTGGCTCTTACACTAGCTTTCTGGCACATAATTTGGCTCTTTTTGACTGTTCCAAAGGAAATGTGTACACTGGAGTCGCTGAGGCATTTGATTCCATCTAACCTATAAAACTTTATAAGCCTAATAAAGATAATAACATCTTTTTATGGTTGTCATCGGATATGTTTAATAACAGTTTAACGAAGACAACATGTCAGCCTTTATATGAGTCAAGATAGGAAAACAAAGTCATAAATCTTAGCCCTTTCTTTATTGCACCTGCATTTTTGATAGCATAAGCAAAAACAGGGGAGAGAACAGCTTTTAAACAGACTGAGTTTTCTCTCTTGTTGAGCTGGAAATATGTTTTCTTTTAAGATTGTTTCTAACGTGTCAGCTTACATAGTACAGTAGTTGCTTCCAAAGCCAAAAAGATCTGCTGAAATTACTAAATGCTACTCACTGTGGATGTTCTCAGTGTAAAAGTGGCACGTTTATTTACGCTTCCAGGAGTGTACAGTTATAATCATGTGTTTTCTAATACATGTCCAAAGTAACAGAGGGAAATTAAAAACATCACACATGCAGTATACAAAGTGGTCATTTTGGTCACTAAGGGAAAGGCTTTCATTTAGCAAGTTGGAGGAAAATGCAGGGATCAGCAGAAGGCAGAATAGATTTGAAGTGTGAAAGAATCCTGCTGTTACAAAAAGGAATCCTGAATTATTGTCTCTATGTTTTCACAGATTTTAAGATCAATGAATTTTCCAACATCTGCCCCCTTACTGCACTTTGAATATGAATTGAATCTATACGAAACATATAATACTATGATCTATCACAAAAAATGCAGGGATTTTTCTGTATATACAGACTAGAACAAGATATTGCATGTGGAACACCTGTGGAAAAAACCCCCACATTATTTGTGTTATACTGATATTCTTTTTGGCTGAAACATAAGGTCTATGTTTCAAACTTGTTAAAATTATGTAGAAAAACTTGTTATAATGATACTAAATTTTACTAGGACTGAGAATTAAAATGCTTATTTGATACTAGTTTAAGCTGGTCCAAGTAGTAATTCTGTATGCATATATATATATATGTATGACAGACAAACGATTCAAGCAAAGACAGTTGACCACTTTCAAAGTCTGCAAATTCAAAATTTCAACAGTTAGAAAGTGACAGTTACAGTTGTTGGTGCCACCTTACTTTAAGCCATTGTACCTATATTTTCTGATACAGATAATTCCAAAGTATATGATGCACTTTTTCTCCAGCCCTTATTTCATTTAATACAGAAAATGTTCAGTGGTTGCAGATAAGCAATGATTTGAGTCTTTGTTTTACATTCACTGGTCAATGGATGTCCTTAGGCATTGCATTATTCACTGTATACTATATAAATATTGCAATGAAACTGAAAATAGGTGGCATAGACTTACCTGCCTATAGGGAGGAGGGTGGTCTGGCAGGGGTTCCGCCTGTGGTCTGAGGGCTTTGGGATAGCAGGGCTTTGGCATGCTGTGTGACTTTCACTTGTATGCCAGCAGTCTGTGGCTGGGTACCATGTCTGTTGGGGAGGGAAGAAGGACCCTTCCGAAATACACTAGTCTCTGTGAACACTCATGCTAGGGTCCAGTTCCTGGACAAGAACGCATGTTTAAATCACTTATCTAGAGCTATCATCAGGAGAGGTGTTTATATACAAACTAACTGAAATTATTTGAGTAATGTTTGGTTTTTGGGTTGAAAAGAACTGTAAGGTTTTGAGATCTCATTTATAGCTATACAACAACTGATGAGGCCGTTTTCGTACTGCCTCTCAGCTTTCAGCAGTAATCACCCAGCCAGTTTTGCTGTGACTTTTCCGCTCCACTTGTGGGATCCAGATTTCCTGTTTCTCAGAGGGTTTCAGACTGCAAGCCAGGAGGTGACAGTCTGGGCTTGTCATTTAACAGCGTGGATGGTCAGCTAGTGAAGGCACAAATTTAGACCTGCAGAGGGTTTTTTCCAGTTGTGCAGATATATGTTGAATGCACAATAAGTCTGGGGAGAAAATACTGAAGGGTCATTTCTAACTGAAAATAAAAATTAGAAATTCTGTACATAAAAGAAACGAATTAAAGGAAAAATATCGGCATTTTCATAGTATATCCTGACTGGAGAAGGTAACAGGTATTTGAGAAAGGACTTACTAAAATTAGAAGTACCCTTTGTATCTGTCATTTTACAGATTTCTAAAACCTCTGTATTAACATTTCCACTTACATTATATGCAATTGCACTGACACCTACATGATCTGTATGATAAAATACATTCAACTTATAACTTACCACCATGTCTACTGGTGTAGTTGGTAGAAAGAATACTTGATCCTCCTCTCTGTGGACTGGAGAAAGTTGGGACAAAAATCATATTTTGCAGGTTTGGCACAGCTCCAAGTCCCAGGACTGCGTTTTCCCATTTGCTCCTTCTAGTCTTCTTAGACAGCCAGTCCCATCTCCTCTCCCAGTTTCTTCACTTTCACTCCATTCTGTTCTCATTTTTTTCTTTTATTTTCATCCCCTGTTACTTCCAGTCCAATAGCTTGCTTATTTGTTCTACATGAGTACTAGTTCCAGAATAGTCTCTTTTGGTTTGCTTGGATACTGTTTCAGATCTGAAGGGTCAGTGAGAAGCCATCATTTTTTCTGTAGCTCTGGAGGGGTTAGTTTACCTGGAACTTTAATAGGAGATTTTTTTCTTTTGGTATAGTAAAAGCAAAGTAATTTCCCTAGCTCTATTCCTACAAGTCAATAAGTTGTTTTGGTTGAAATTCTCTTCACAGGGTTCATACCCTGAGTGAAAACTTTCGATTTGAGACATTCTCAAAATAGATGTCAAACAAAACTTCAGTGATTCACAGGCTACTCTTCTATAAAAGCACGTATGATACCAACAGTCACACCTGCTTTTCTGCTTAGGTAAACTAACCGAATTTCAAAGTTTATCTGCTTTTGATTTGGACCTTCCCATCATACTTCAGCTGACTGTAAACAGATGCAAGTAGGGAGGCAGCTTGAGTTTCAGCCTTTCAGCTATTCCCAACCGCAATATACACTCGTTTCTAGGAGAACTATGAGTGACTCCAAGATGAGAAAGTCCATGGGGGACACTAAATAAAAAACCAATGTCTCATATTTATTTTAAGCTCTGTTTAATCCAGTAGCTCAAGCTGAACTACAGATCCTGTGAGATGCTTGTTGACACTCCACTGCAATGCTTTGTCTGGATATCTGAAAAGAACATTTGCAAATATACTTTAGCTATGTTGCTCCACCACACTGCTGCCCTACCTCAATATGCCTTACATTTCCTTTCATCACTTCATATTATATGCAAACCAACATCATAAGCTCAAAGAAAAACAAAACAGCAAAACCTCGTCACTCAGCTGTGAAAGATCTTACTTTAGATCTGACAAATAATACACCTTAGAGTTATTTGAAGGATGGTGCCCAAAGTAAGGAAAACCTAATTTGAAAATGATAATACCTGTAAAAAGCACTCTAGCAACAAACATGCAAAGAATAAACAATTTTTATTGCTTATTTATATACAAGGGTTTTTTCCTTCTTTTTTTACCTTTCCTTCTCTTTCTCATTTTTATTAATAACTATTTACTATTAGAAACTGAGCAACTTAACTTTAATCATGGTTCTTCCTGGAAGAAGAGGTAATAATCTCCTGTGACTCAGATAGTAATTATCAGGACTTGCATTAAGAAAACACAGCTTCAATGGCCTTGGCTGATGCAATTATTTATTTCTAGACACTACAGATGTTTAATGACTTTACAAACATAACTATTTGGCAATCAATACCATAAAACAATCCTTTTCCAAATTCTGGCCCAACTTAACAAATATTCTTCACAATCAGGAATTCTGTTTACCATTCAAGAACTCATGGAGACCACTTTGTCCTTCTGCCTCTGAGATTTCTTAATAAAAACAATGACGAAATTGAGGGTAACAGATCTTTGTACTATTATCTTGTTGAGTCATCATATAAGCCTTGACAAGATTAAAAAATCTCATGTATACATTGTACCCTAATGTTTTTATCTTTTATATTAGATCCATGCAAGCCTAAGATGGTAAAAAAGTGTTCCTGAAGGTCTGCATTAGCATCAAATTGAATTGAAATGCTTCAGTGTTGTTTGTTTAGGGTTTTGGTAATTCATGAATGTGCGATAACTGCATCAGTAAGAGTTTAATATTTTCAGTACAAATTTAATTAAATATCACACTTTTTTTCTTAAATAGCAAACATCATGGAGGGAAACACTGATAACCCTGGCGCAGAGGATAAATATATTTAAATAAACCTTTTTAAGGCAAAAACACACTTCAAATGTCCCACAGGTTTGTCAGTTCCTTCAGCGGCAGTCTCCATGAAACAGAAAATCAAATATTTTCCAGGAGAGAATCTATGTGTTTTATTTAAAAATACAGTTTCTTAAAATAGTCAGAATGTTATCACCTATCCTCTATGTTCACTTTGACTGCTACAGTGGATTTTATTCTGGATAAGTCCCTACAGCTGCATTACTTTCTGTCAAATATTTTGAAGATACTTAATATTTGACTTGCAGCTCATTTTTGTTTCATCATTTGCTGTAGTCTACTTGATGACAACTTTGGCATGCTTCCTTAATACTGACAGTACCTTTGGGTGGTTTAAAAATTGAATCTGTGTTCAGCATGATGCCTTAAAGCAGGTTACAATAGCAACAACTGAAAATAACTAGAACAATGCATAGAATGTCAAGATAATGTTAGTTTATTGTTACCAGATGAATTGACTAAAAAGGTCAGCATTAGACAGATTTTGCTTCCAAGAGAACGTCAGGTTCACTTCTGCTTGCCCAGGGGTTTTACCGTTAAGTAAAAATCTCCAGACCCAGTTTTTTATAAAAAGGCTAAAAGGAGAATCAAAGTAATTTTTTTTTTTTGTCAGGGATGAATATGAATAAATAAAATTGGGAATCAAGGGGAAAAAAATCTAAAGAGTGAGAAAGTTGAAAAAAAAAAATTTATCTTGCTTTATTCACCTCCTATCCACCACCCCACCCCACCCCACCCCCCCCCCCCCCCCCGAGCTATATTTGAGCATTGCTTGTACTTCTGACTCTCAACAGAAACGGAAAGCAAAGGATTTTTTTTCAGAGCATTCATACTATCTGACTTTAGGCAGAATTTGTATTCTTAGACCTCCTGTATTACTAAATTCAAGGTGGGTGCCTCCACAGGAAGTTCTGCTTTTGGGCTATAGTGACTGCATTTCTTAGGATTTCTATATTCCCTCTGCACACTCATGCTTTTCTCTATTCAGTATTACAGGAGTGGAGAATCCTATCTTGGAAAACTTCAATGTTAATATTAGTTACATGAAAATCCTCTTTTATCTCTTACTGCACTACAGGCTTGCCTGCTCCTTGATTTACATTAAGAGCACATTAAGGATTGCCAGCATTTCAGTTAGCTTACAAAGGTTTATCCCCAAGCTGATCCTTAGCCAAGAGCTGCGGTATGCAACTCAGACGTGCTTCTACTTTCTGACATATCCCTGGCATATCATCATAAAAAGCTGTTTTAGAAACATTTTCCTGTCAAAACAGTTCTCTAAGTTTGGTCAACTGTCTTCAGGCAATTTTTCAGAAACTTTATGCATGTTGAAACAAGTACTGTGAAATGCAGCCAAAAGGTCTCCATAGCTTGTGGTTAAATATGCTTCTTGTTGGCAGATGAAACTTGACATTTCAGCTATTATTAGTGGTTGTCCTATGATAACTTGTTGGAATATTTTATATGGACAATTAGCAATGCACTCAAATTCATTACTTTTTTATTACTTTTTTTCTCTTGGAACATCTGATATGTTCAAAAGTCCTATCTAGCAGTTGTGTTACTGTTTTTAATCCACTCACGTCTGTGAAAGGTGCCTATAGCAGAAGTGCAGTGTGAAGTATCCCTTGCAGATGATGATATTTTTTTGTGTTGTTTTGATGACAGCCTTTGTATCTACCAAAACTTTTGGGACTTTCCAGTGGCAATTTCACCAAAATTATCTCCAAAGTAAGATCTCAAGCCTTTTATATCAAAATGGCAGCCCCAACAAGCACTGCTCATTTCAAGAATGGGATAGGCAGCCATAAACACTTTTGTATTTTTTTGACTGACAAGATATTTGGTGTGTTGGGATTTTACTCGGAAAAAAATGTCCTCAATCACATTTACAATAATATCACTGGTGACCACTGCTCCATCAGAATAAATTGGATTACCAAAAGAAAAAAATTGTTGGTCACTTGTATTTACTAATCTAGTTGTTTCTCCATGTAAAAGCACATCTTCTGTGAAACAAAGAAAACAGCTTTTGTTTGTCATTCAAAGAGGTGAGGCCCATAATGCATGAGTGTGTGGGAGGCTCTTAATTATTTCTGATTAGGTACATCTCATATGGTTGTTGTTGGTACACTGTAAATAACAATTTTTACATTGGAAAATGAAATAAGTGATTTCTGGAATGCATGTAGGGCAGCAGCAGCAACAAGCATGGTTCCAGCTGCAAAGATCTGTGTCACTTGCACAGATTTATCCTGTAGAGCACAACAGAAACTTACACACTGCATATCACAAAGCAAATGAGACAAGAAGGAATGCAAGCCCTATGCTATACATGGGCAAGGGCAGTGGTCCTAATCAAAATATGACCTCATCATAATCCAGAGGCATAGCCAAAATGGCTGAATCCCTTGCATTTCTCTATGCAAGTATAGTGGGGCATGAATTTCTAAGAAACCCTGAAGATGATTTCACAGACCTGAAAGCAAGCCCATTTTTTCTATCTATATTGTGTGTTCTAACATATAATGCTGTTTCTCAGTTGTCCTCTTGATGAACAGTCAAATATAATTCTATGGGGTATACACTGTAAAAATTGCAAAACATTACTGCAGATCCTCTTGTCACACAAATCAGGACAGAGTTGTAGCACAGCACCATTTTGTCCTGTCTGTGGTGATGGCCACAAACCTTTTTTTCTTCTTACTTAATTTTTTTCTGCCTTGTTGTGTGGTTATAAATTAATTACATTCCTTTCTTTCATTATAAAGTCTGTGTTACACATTTAAATATCCTGTGGCTGTCCTCTAGCATCTTATTTTATTTAACTTTAAGTTTCCTTATTCTTACTGATGTTCATGTATTATTTATTCACTTGAGTTCAATATCCTCAGTAAAGTGCTGGACCTTCAAAAGAAATCATCAGTCACAACACAGTTCAATCAAATCTCATTTCTGCAAGTTGTCTGCTCAGGTTAAAATTAAAATGTTATACTTATCATCCATGGATGTGAAATGGAAACAGTGTAATCATGAAAATCCTTTTAGAAGTTGAAAGCAGAAAGCTGATGATATTTCCATTAATATTTTTCCTTTAAAATTATAACTTAAAACTACCTGCCAACCATGTATCTGAATTAATTTCCTACATTTCACTTTTCACACCCCAGTAGAAAGTTCAAGAGAGACAACAGTAAGAGGCTGCTAAAAGACCACATTAACCCTATGTCTGGTAACGCTTCCAGATGAAGTGGTCCCTTTTTGCCTGGGAATGCTCAAGGAGTTCTTTAAAAAGATTATTATCTCTTACTTCAGTGACTATGGTGTTTCAGTATAAAACATGTTTAATGCTGGAAATGTAAGACAACTTATCATCTCTATGCAGCATAGCCACTAAATCCTTCAGTGTCTCCAGGACAAAGTCACATAATGGATGAATCACATCCTTGTTTGTGAACTTGAGTGGAAACTGACACCTTCCTGAGCTTGGAAGGCTAGTTTTATTTTCTTGCAGTTTAATTTTCAAGCATTAGCATAGGTGAGATGATGAACTCATGATGTGACTGGACAGGCTGCTAAGTAATCTCATCTAGGCTCCCTTTCCCACAAAAGTTTGGACCAGATGATTGAAGAGGTTCTTTCCAACCTGGACTTTATGATGATGCTATGATGAACTCTGGAAATCTGCTGACTGGATGATATGCTAAGGGTACTTGCTTCTACAGGCATCTATTTGAGTGAGTATAGCTGGTGGAAAGTTTTCTCATTATTCTCACAATTTTATAGGTGAAGATTTTTGTCTTTGATGCATGTTATGGGAGCATCCTTTAATATTGATAACTTTTAATAACACAGAATATAGCCTTTAGATTATATTGTCATAATATAGTTTCTATTGTAAATGCACACAAGAAACTTTCAATGTAAAACATATATCACTCTAAGAAAAATCAAATTAAATATGCAAAAGTTGAACTTCTTCATCATTGTCACACAATGCAGACAACTTCACCACAGTCACTGTCTGGATCCTTTATTTCAGAATATGAACCCCTGCATGGGTGAAATAACATGTGTAATAGCTCCAGGAAGACATGAGCTCAAGGTTAGCAGGTCTTTTGACTAGCTACATGGTATAGCCAGTTTATCACAGGGAGCAGCCTGAGCAGCTGTGTGTCCTGGTGTTGTTATCTGTGCTAGGATGATGACTATGTGTCCCTGATGAGCAAGGAGTTGTGTGCTGAAGAGCATGGTTTCCAGGCAGCTGGAACCAGGCTGAAAAAAGGGTACAATGGGAACCTCGGGAAGTTCTATAAAAACAAATGTGAAAACATGCTCCTGTGATGGAATAATCCTGTGCAGTTTTACGGGCTGGGGAGTCAAGTGTTTGGAAAGCAGCTATGCAGGAAATGACTTGAGCGCCCTGGTGTACATGAAATTGAATGTGAGTCAGCAGTGTGTCCCTGTAGCTATGAAGGTTAAACACATTCTAAGCTGTACTAGTAGAAGTATAGCCACTGTGCTGAGAAAAGCCTCTGCTGAGTTCTCGTGAAAGCACACCTGGAGAACTGTGCCCAGTTTGGGATCCCCTGGTGCAAGAATGCTTAGATAAACTGGAGAGTCAACCATGGTGACTGTAGGACTGGTGCTCATAATGAAAGAAGAGACAGAAAGAGTTGGGTTTGTGCAACCTAAAGAACAATCTGAGGGGGAATCTAAATTCTGTCTTCAAGTACATAGCACTTTTAGAGAGGAGAGACTTCCTGGAAAGAGACAGTGAAAGTAAAAGTGACAATAGACACAGGCTGCAGCAAAAGAAATTCTGACTATGTTTCAGAAAAGCAGTTTTCACAGTGAAGTTGATCAAACATTAAACTAGATTGCTTAGTGAGGCTGTGAAACCTTTACCCTTGAATATCTTCAGAACTTGACTGGGCAAAGCTCTGAGCAACCTGGTCTAACTTTGAAGCTAGCAATAGGTTCAGCTCCAAAGGTTCTTTCAAAGGTAAATTATTCTATGGTTCTATGAGTTTTGGGGTATGAATGAGTTGGTAATATATGATTAATGTGTACTTACAGTATTTTCTGGTTTGAGACAACTTACGAACTGGTCACAGCCCTGCATGGACATGACAGTACCATTCTAGTCCAGAGCAGCTCATTCTGCAGCACTATTTCTGTTACAGATTTGTTCCACCATTAAGAATAGGTCAGCCCCCAACTCTCTGACTAATAAAAATGTAATGATTTTGACTTTTGCCAACATCATGCAGCTCTAAACAAACAATGGGCTGTACACAAGACCACCCCCATGGTCATGTATCTCTATTGAAGTTAACAGAAATTAAGAGAACCTGGGGACAAGAGTCTGGTTTAAGAAGCTCATTAAGTTTCTGGTTTCTTTACCTGAAGATAATAATTGTGAAAGAAAAACTAATCAATCTAACAATTGATTACTTTCCTCAACATAGCTCAACAGTTTTACAGCCAGTTTTTGTAGTCTTTAGACTTTCAGCAGTGTATATATTTAATTGTGGGTGTTTCAGAGTTATTTACCACAGCATCTTTTTTTTCTTCTTTTTATAGGATGCAGCAAACATATCAGAAGTCTCAAAACTGGAGACATTGCAGCTATAGAAGTCTATCTTCTCATTTGTTTTTTGGCATGAGTACCAAAAGATCACTGTGAATGAAATTTATTGTTCTCTGATGGGCACTCTCCGGACAATAAAGGGAATAGCTTCTATTCTGAGATAAATGTTTACAATTTTCTGCTTCTCTTTCAAATACAAAGAACACATTCTTATAATTCACAAAATCAATTGCTAGATATTCCTTCAATTTTGTTCATTCACTGGTACTTGCAAATAATACTATTTTTGTTTGTTAGATTAATTTTAATGAGAGTAGCTGTTTCATTGGAAGACTTTAAGTTGTAGGTTACCTTTCTCAGAATAAAAGAAAAACTCAATGAATTGTCATGACAAAATATTTTTTGCAAGTAGAGCTGCTGATGACAGGCCATGTATTAGAGTTGCACTAGCTCTCATAAAATTCTTGGGGGGCCAGATAACATTTTTTATGCCAGACAAAGGGCATAAAATGGTTCAAATGGATCTCTACTAACTTACAGTAGCTGGCAAGTTGGTCTATGATGAAGTTAAGTGTTTAGAGAACACATAGCTGAAACTAGAACAAACTTTTAATTATTTTTTCTGATGATCAATGCCTTTAATAATGTTATTTCCACATTTCAGCTTTTCTAAAAAAGCCCCAAACCCTCATAAAGTCTTTTAAAACAGTAAAAGGTAATATTCCTATTGCCTGTATTCACATGACCCTTGTTATTTGAACAGTTCGTATGTTTGAGCAAGTAACTATAACAATATTACTGAAATTCAAAAGGGCAACAAAATCAGAAATAACTTTGAAGTACCAATCTCTGTTGAAGTATTCAGAAATTCAAAACAAGAAACCAAGTCAACTCTCTCTGACTTTCAGTTTAGTTTTCTAATCCTTTCTAATCTCTCTCTGATTATTTCTGTTAAACCATTTCAGTTAATTCTTCAATTTACTTAATTTTTTATCTCCTAAAATATAAAAAAACCCATGTTGTTGATTCTTTTCTGTGCACTGATGAAATTCGGTACTAATCTGGAGTACATTAGAGGGGAACATGTTGGGTCGGGATTAAAATCCCATCTTCATTCAATTGAGCGAAAAAACTCTCATCAGTTCCAAAAACTGTCTCATCAGCATCAGTTTGAGGCACTGATAGCTCTGCTTAGTGATACAGCAAAACATGCTGGTCTAGAATTAATACTCTGGTAATCTCAACACACTGTTCCAGCCTGTATGAGGCAGAATCTCATTTACCTGCATTTTGGAGTGCAGAAGCAAATTCCCAGGCTTAGAAGGGAAAAATTCTATGACCAGAACTGAGACAGGGCTGGTATATTCTGATATTACGTCCTCAAAATATGAGGGATAACAAATAGAATGATGAGGGTTGGCAGCAGAAAGGCTTCAGACTGTCCATAAGGGTGTTGTTGAATTACCATTTGGACCACTTTGTATAATCACACAGCATAGTAACATAACTGTTGAGATCAATCAGCTAAGAGTAAATTTGCTGAAAAGTCTGCAATACTATCAGAGTCATGGAATATGTTCGTATACTATCCGACACACTACTTTAGTCTCTGATATCATGATTTATCATTAATAATTTAAAAGTTATTTCGTTTCATTCCATTCTCAAAACTGGGGTCTAGCTGGCAGTAACCAGAGGAGGAACTCTGTGCAGCAGTGTTTTTTCCAGGCTGTGTTATAGCTACAATTTTACACTTCCAGTGAAAGAATTTACAGGCTAAAGAATTGTTTGGTTAGCTTTCTTACAACACAGCAATTTACAAAACTGTTGTTTAATTCTTGATACTAAAATTTAAATCTTTGCAAATAAGACTAATAATATCTTTTCTGAAATCAAAAAAAAAAAAAAAAAATTTCATACAGACTAACACTTATTTTAAACTCCATTGACATCCAGTATTTCCTCTTATCCCTTTTCATTTGACTTACTTTAGAGCCACCTTGGATGTAGTTGTGTCAGGAGCTAGACTAAATTACTTGACTTATGTCAAGAGAAAGGTTGTTTCATTTCCTCCTTGTCATGGACAAATAATATTTTTAATGGTCTCTCCACCTCATGCTTTCTGAGATACTGCTTTTAACACTGCATAAAGGAAATACAGCTGAGGGCAAGACCTTGGCGTACTTTAATATAACTTTTGATCTAGAGCCTGTAAGATGTGGCTTTGAAACATTTTTTTTCTCCTACAGCACAGAAGGCCAGCCATAGACTGCCTAGCTTGGTAAAATAGGAAGTTATGTATTTTTATAGATTTCTGTTTAATATTGAAAGGTTTATAAAAGGTTCATTTTAAGGGTAAGTTAATAAATCAAAAGTCTAGATACTTTAAAATTTTAAGCATCCCAGAGTTAATGTGAACTTGAAGCAGCTAAAGTAAAAATCTGTTGTCCCCACCCAGAACCACTTTGCTGTCCTGCAGGGGGCTGATGAGGAAACATGCTTGCGCCAGAAACAACTGGCTGATGCACTGGTAAAGAAGATCACTACTGGTGCTGCCGGGAAGAAGCAGCGGGTCACAGTGGTAGGGGACTCTGAAAGGAACAGAGGCACCCATCTGTCAGCCTGACCCAGACTCAGGGGAGGTGTGATGCCTATTGGGTACACAGACCAGGTATGTTGCAGAGAGGCTGCCTGCTCTAGTAAGTCCCGCTGACTATTACCCACTTCTAGTGATCCAAGTGGGTGCTACTGATATAGACAGCTGTAGCCCAGGGAACATAAAGAAGGACTACAGAGCCCTGGGAGAGGTGGTTAGGAGCTCTGGAGCTCAGATTGTCTTTTCGTCAATTCTCCAGGAGGCAGGGGAGGACCTCAAAAAGACTAGGAGGATTGGCCAGGTTAATAAATTGTTAGAAGGGTGGTGCCATGGCCAGGGCTTTGGATACCTTGAACACGGGACTCAATTTAGTAGGCCAGGTCTACTGGGGGCTGGTGGAGCTGGTCTGACAAAGAAGGGGAAGAGTGGTTTTGGTAGGAGGCTTGCCAGACTGGTCAAGGATGTTTTAAACTAGATGTGTTGGGGGAGAGGGGTATCATTCCATCCCAACACACTGTCCTGGGTTCAGTAGTAGCAGTCATTTTTCTCCTTCTTGCTAATTGGTCCAGTGCTGTGTTTTCGACTTTCACACTGGAAACAGCACTGATAACACCGATGTTTTCAGTTGCTGCTGAGTAATGTTTAGTCTGACCAAGGACTTTCTCATGCACTGCCAGAGAGGAGGGGAAGCTGGGAGGATACAGAGACAGGACATCTGACCCAATCTAACCAAAGAGACATTCCATACCACAGCATGTCATGCCCAGCATATAAACTGGGGGGAAGTTACCTGGAAGAGATAGATCACTGCTCGGTCGGGCTGGGTATCAGTCAGTGGGTGGTGAGCGGTTATATTTTCTCCCCTTGTTACTTCCCTTATCATTTCTATTATTATTGGTAGCAGTAGTGGTTTGCCTTATACTTTAGTTACTGGACTGATCTTACCTCAACCCGTGGGAGTTACATTTGTTTGATTCTCCTCTCCATCCCACCGGAAGTGGGGGGGAGCAAGGGTGGGGGAGTGAGAGAGGGACTACGTTGTTTTCTGAGTTATGGTCGGGCTTAAACCACGACACACACCCAGTCAGTTGCCAGCACCTATAATAAATGCTTTGAGCAATGTAGAGATATTCCAGCTGCTCCAGTCAATGAGCCAGCTTTATTTGGAACATGGCTCAGATGCCTCTATACAAATGCCTGTAGCATGGGGAACAAACAAGAGGAATTAGAGATGTGTGCATTTCTACGGGGGTATGATATAATAGGCATCACAGAAACATGGTGGAATGGCTCCTATGACTGGAGTGTTGGAATGGAAGGCTACAGGCTCTGTAGAAAAGACAGACCTGTCACACAGGGAGGTGGAGTTGCTATTTATGTTGGGGATAGGCTGGAGAGTATGGAACTCTGTCTAGGGACAGGTGAGCAGTTGACAGAGAGTTTGTGGGTCAGGGTTAAAGGGAGAACAGCGATGACAGACATTACTGTGGGGATCTGTTACAGACTGCCTGATCAAGAGGACTCTGTGGATGAAGCACTCTATAGACAGAGAGGAACAGCCTCACGCTCACAGGCCGTTGTCCTCATGGGGGACTTCAACCACCCTGGTATCCGTTGGAGGGACAGTACGGTCCAGCACAAGCAGTCCAGGAGGTTCCTTGATTGTGTGGAAGACAACTTCCCTCTGCAAGTAATAGAGGAGCCGACAAGGAGAGGTGCCATGCTTGACCTCGTGCTCACCAACAGGGAAGGGCTGGTTGGAAATGTGACGCCCCAGGGTAGCCTTGGTTGCAGCAATCATGAGATGCTCAGGACAGTGAGAGGAGCGTGCAGCAAGCTCACTGCCCTGGACTTCAAGAGAGCAGACTTTGGCCTCTTCAGGAACCTGTTCAGTAAGGTTCCATGGGATATTGGCCTAGAGGGCAGGGGGGCCCAAGACTGTTGGTGGGTATTCACAGATCACCCACTACAAGCTCAGGAGTGTTGCATCCGTACTAGAAGGAAGTGCTGCAGGAGGGCCAGGAGACCTTGGATGGATAAGCTGCTGCTGAGGAAAATTTGAAGGAAAAAAGTGTCTTATAAAAGGTGGAAGCAAGGACAGGTGGCCTGGGAAGTATACAGGGATGTTGTCTGGGAAGCTAGGGACCAGGTTAGGAAAGCTAAGGCCCACTTAGAATTAAACTTGGCTAGGGATGCTGAACCCATGACAGGATGCTAAAGATAACAGGAAGGGATTCTATAGCTACATAATGAATAAAAGTCGTACTAGGGACAACGTAGGCCCCCGCCGGTAGCTATCAGGATAACTGGCTACCCTGGATTTGGGGAAAGCTGAGGCTCTCAATGACTTCTTTGCCTCAGTCTTCACTGGAAAATGCTCTGACCATGCCACCCAAGTCTTGGAAGGCAGACGCAGGGACAGTGAGAATGAAGACCTTGGGCCCACTGTAGGAGAGGATCTGGTTCGAGACCATCTTAGGAACCTGAATGTGCACAAGTACATGGGATCTGATGAAATCCATCTGTGGGTCCTGGAGGAGCTGGCAAATGAAGTTGCTAAGCCACTGTCCATCATATTGGAAAAATCATGGCAGTCAGGTGAAGTTCCTGAAGACTGGAAAAAGGGAAATATAACCCCTGTTTTCAAGAAGGGGAAATGGATGAGCCAGGGAACTACAGACCACTCAGTCTCACCTCTGTGCCTGGCAAAATCTTGGAGCAGATTCTCCTGGAAAGCATGCTGAGGCACATGAAAAACAACAAGGTGCTTGCTGACAGCCAGCATGGCTCCACTAAGGGGAAATCCTGCCAGACCAATCTGGTGGCCTTCTATGATGGGGTTATGGAACTGATGGACAGAGGTAGAGCAGTTGATGTCATCTACCTGGACTTGTGCAAAGTGTTTGACACTGTCTCACACGACATCCTTATCTCTAAATTGGAGAGTCATTAATTTCATAGGTGGACCACTCAGTGGATAAAGAACTGGCTGGATGGCCACACACAAAGAGTTTTGCTCAATGGCTCAATGTCTAGATGGAGACCAGTAACGAGTGGTGTCCCTCAGGGATTGGTGCTGGGGCCGGTCTTGTTCAGCATCTTTGTTGGTGACAGGGATAGTGGGATTGAGTGCGCCTTTAGCAAGTTTGCCGATAACACCAAGCTATGTGGTTCGGCTGGTATGCTGGAGGGAAGGAATGCCATCCAGAGGGACCTTGACACACTTGTAAGGTGGGCTGATGCCGACCTTATGAAGTTTAACCATGAAAAATGCAAGGTCCTACACCTGGGTTGGAGCAATCCCAGACTTGGGGGTGTTGGTCAATGAGAAAATGAACATAAGCCGGCAGTGTGCGCATGCAGCCCAGAAAGCCAACCATAACTTGGGCTGCATCAAAAGGAGGTGATCCTGCCCCTCTACTCTGCTCTTGTGAGACCTCACCTGGAGTATTGTGTACAGCTGTGGTGTCCTCAACATAAAAAGGACATGGAACTGTTGGAACAAGTCCAAAGGAGGGCCACGAGGATGATCAGGGGACTGGAGCACCTCCCATATGAAGACAGGCTGAGAAAGTTGGGGCTGTTCAGCCTGGAGAAGAGAAGGCTGCGTGGAGACCTCATAGGAGCCTTCCAGTATCTGAAGGGGGCCTATAGGGATGCTGGGGAGGGACTATTCATTAGGGACTGTAGTGATAAGATAAGGGGCAATGGGTTCAAACTTAAACAGGGGAAGTTTAGATTGGATATGAGGAAGAGATTCTTTACTGTTTGGGTGCTGAGGCACTGGAACGGGTTACCCAGGGAAGTTGTGAATGCTCCATCCCTGGTGGTGTTCAAGGCTGGATTGAACACAGCCTTGGGTGGCATGGTTTAGTGGGAGGTGTCCCTTCCCCTGGCAGGGGGGTTGGAACTAGATGATCTTAAGGTCCTTTCCAACCCTAACTATTCTATGATTCTATGATTCTGAGTAATAAAACTTTCTGTTGGGTTTAGGATCATTGCTCTTGATAAGAACTTTATCTTGTTTTTCCTGAAACTTGAAAGGATAGAATGGACAATAACAGGCACATAAGTTTCCCTCCATTTTCAAGAATAAAACGAATTCACAGATGAATTCGTTTGTTATTATTTTCAGTACTTCACAGTGCAGCAAAAAGCTGACTTGAATTTCAACGTGAGTAAAGAATGATAGATATTCTCCATTAAGGATGGACTAGAAAAGAAAGTAAAGTCTTTCTTTCTCAATCTCTTTCTTGTTCCAGGGAGACAGGAATCTGTGCAAACCCTGTAATAAATACAAATTACCTCTTTTGCAGTGCTGGTTCATCTGTGCCAGCTGAGGCCCTCTCCTCTGCCTTTGCAGGGAAGCTGCAGTCTCAGGGAATCTGTTCTTTCTTATGCCTGCAGAATAATTACTTTGGAAGGCAACATAAGCACACTGTAGACATGCTACTGGGGGACTTGCAGTCTTTCTGCCACAAGAAGAGTTATAAGACAATACAGACTTGCCTGTAAGATCTGAAGGGCTGTAAATCCAGTGCAAATTCTTCAGTCATTTACAATCACATAAATGGACACAGAATTTAGCTACTGTTGTAAATATTCTGTGCAAAGTCTCTGAGAATTGCAGCACAAAGCTGTCTAGGAAATGTCTTTGCACCTCTTTAGTCCAGGAGTCTTTCATCATATTCTGCAGCGAAAAAGCCAAGGAATCTGTTGAACCTGCAGCAGGCTCATAGGCATGCCTTGGACCTTTGCCATGTTACATGGAATAACTTGATCCTGGTACTATCTTCTCATCTGTGCCTTTTACTTATGTAGGGGTTCTCATTCACCATACCAGAACCCCTTGCCACTACTGTGGTTTATAGAGCTCCTTTCAGCCCTTCAGCACTTATATTTAAGGATCAAGATAGAGCAGAGGGTCCAATTATCTGCATATCGACTGTCTCCGTGGTGGGAGAGCTGTATTTGCTTGTGTCAAACAAGCGAAAAGTCTTATAGCCTTTGGTGGTAACAGTGATTGAAAGGACCTATCTGAACATAAGTTTATGTTTTAGTATCATTATCTGCCATTATCTTTCTATATTTTTTTTATTTAAATATATTAGACTAAATGCAGTTGCCAGCAAATATGCTAAGTGACAGAATCCTCTTGAAGAGTTACAAGAAACAGCAGCAGAGGGCATTTTTATAGCAAGAGAAGGTTCTTACTAAAAAGCTTTATCTTTTAGGCATACTGGTGTGTTTCATCACCTCTTTCATATAAAAGGTAAAAAGAATATTTCCATAAGAGAAAAAAAAAAAAAAAAGACATTTTAGACCCTCATTTTTTCATATTATATGAGTTTCCCTCCCCCTCTAAAATACTGAAAATAAGTTTAAGAATATGAGTTTACTTACGCTGCTCTCCTGGATTTGTAAAACATGTACATTGGTGTTTTTTGTTTGGCTATAAAAAAGCAACAAAAGCAACCATTAATTCTGTTAATCTTGTGAGAAATAGCTAACAAAGTCTACTTTAAATATTATGAAAGAAATGCAAGCATTTGGCTTTCAGTCTGAAGTCATGTCTTTAATTATTCTCTAAATTTTAAATTTGCTTCTTTTAATTTCCTGCTATGTTCTCTTTCTCTGGAGCCTGCCTGATCTTTGGCATCAAAGATTTAAGCTTCAAAGAGTCGTAGGTCAGGTCGTTTTATACACATACAGCTGTGCCTAAGGTTAGTTACATCCTTTAGACTTCTACCTTCTACTATGAAGCACAGAGAGTTGGAGGAAGTAGTCTAATCTCCATTTTACATAGTGCATTACTGATAACAGCCTGAAAATTAGGTGTTTATGTTTTACGAACTAATCTCTTGATCACAGAGCAGTGAAATGTTTGAGATAAAAAAACTTGGAACAGAAACACAGAGCTGCCCAAAGGAAAAAAATTGCAAACAGTTCTGCAAAAAGAAAGGAAGTGATGTACACACTGAAGACCACCCTTCAATCAACCAACAAAGGGAAATTCTCCTATATGAGAACACAATAATTAGTTTATTGACTAGAATTAGGAGACTGTTGTGAAACATGCAGAAAGCCCAGGAAGGACAAAGTGATTTCTCAGAACTGAAAAATAAGTATATCAATAAATACAAGACATAACGATTTAAGAAAATGAGAATATGAAAGAAAGAAAATGTTACAATACTGATTAGCATATTTTGAGAGCAAGAAGCTGGTCGTTCGTAATGAGATGGCAAGAGAAGAAAGTGCATAAGCAATTTGAAAGGATAAAAAAAATAAAATAAATATATGATTTCTCAAAAAATACGCAATTCGTGTGACATTATTTTTAGCAATTACTTGATATGCTACTGAAATTTCGAAAAATCCAAAGCATATAGAATGTCATAAAAATGGAAAAGTTATCAAAATTAGAGTGAATGGGAAACTTTTTGGAAATTTGGGACTTTTTTGATCATCAGTGTCTTAGAATATGGCAGAACACCTGCCATGTTTCTTATGAAGCTGGTTGACTGAGAATGCAGAGAATTGCTTTCCCAGTTCCTTGTTCCCTGTCACTGAAGGAGGCAGCTTCTCAGCTTTCCTGGTTTTTGAGTTCCAGTTCCACAATGGTCCACCTGCCAAATATAACCAGAATCTGAGCTGGGGCATCTTGGAATGCCAGTATTCCAGCTGACAGATCAAGCAAGAGGCTGAGGACTTGACTGACACTAGGGCAGGCCTTCCCAGTAGCACTTCAGGCAGCAACTGAACAGTGAACCAGCCAAAATCCCTCCTGGCAGAGAAAGCTCCTCAGAGCACCACTGGCCCTGTCCCTTTCTCACAGAATGCTCTGACGTTGATGGACTCAGTGTACAGAAAATAACTCAGAAAATTTCCTGACAATCCTAATTTCCAGTCAACATTCTGAGTTGCATAAGTATGGCTTTAAATAGGAGTGAGGGACAATGTTCCTCATAAAAGTATTTGGAAAGATAAAAGAAAAATATTAAAGTAAGTTTTCATAAAAGAAAACCAAAGAAAGATGTATTCCCCATATATCAGGACTAAC
This sequence comes from Ara ararauna, assembly GCA_028858755.1. Classification (NCBI taxonomy): domain Eukaryota; kingdom Metazoa; phylum Chordata; class Aves; order Psittaciformes; family Psittacidae; genus Ara; species Ara ararauna. Next base: position 41,881,051 of record CM054379.1, on the reverse strand, counting down.
TGCTGAAGAAAACAGGCATAACAGTGATTAGAATGATCAGCTGTGCATTGTGCTACTGATGGAGACAGATAACATTAGAGAAGGGACAAACTAGTAATGTGATACGTAATGATTTCCAGGAACTGCAAGGGGACTCTTACAAACACTGCTGATCTCCTGTTAAAGGAGATGAAATATATTCTACATAACAGGGACAAGAACGACCCATGGACAAATGCTTCACTACCCTACTTCCATTCTAGCTCTTCTTTTTGAGACAGCTTTTTTTGGTATTCAAAACCCAAAGCGCACTAGAAGAACTGCAGCTGAATTCTTACCTTGATGAATTTACTCAAAATAACAGTATTTCTTCTCAGGGCAGTTGCCTATTTTGAGTGACGCCTTCATAGCTGGAAAGATCAGCAGTAAAAGCGAAGGAAAAATATTGAACTTCAGAATTCACTTTCAGGTAGAAATTTTCTCAGTCACTTTAAACTGAAGAAATAGATATACTGAAATAAATCTTTATGGAACATTACACAAACAAACATTTTTCCTTCATATTTCACTCAAGAGGCAGAAATTAAAAGTATCTTAGAAGGTACTTTTAAAGCAACAGACAATTTGCTTCATATTTGCACTAACTGTTTATTTTGGAATAACTAACCCTGCAAAAAGTGATGGTTTGCACAATTATGTGGACTTTCAAGCCCCTTGCATAGCATTAACCCATTTTCTTTGCACGGTCTTCTGGTTAACTCAGGCAAACATGTTGTTTCCCATATCAGCAAAACTACTCACATGGATGTAACTAAGAAAAACTTACAGGGTCAAATGAAATGAAAATCAATCTGGCTAAATAATAAATATTTTTAATTTCTTCTTATGAGGAATTTAGAGCATTGTGTCTTTCTCAGTTATCCATCTGGTTATTTTTCAGATCTTAAATAGTTTGAATTTCTTTTAAATTGTTTATTTGGCTATGTATGCTGTGTTGTTTATTTTTATTCAGAGTTAAAAGATTCTTTTTCAGTAACACACTAGATTTGTTAGCAGAGCAGAAAAAGTAATTGAAAAATGGTATTCTACCAGCAATAAATTATTGTGAGCTTAAGTGCTAAGAATCGACAGTTGTTTAATTCAGTCAGAAAAGACACAGAGTAGTCAACATCAAACAACAATGGGTGTCTAGTTCGTCATTAGGTTTTTCTTCAGAGTAAAATGCATGGTGCCTCTTACAAGAAATAAACTAGACATGAAAAGACAAAAAAACCCCATCATTTGTTCAGTTCTAAAACTTACATCATTGGCCCACAGACTTGTTACTGAAATGCACATTTAATTTCCTTTCTAATAAGGATTTCACTTATTAAAGTGTAAATATGTAAAAACTTTATTGTTCCAGGAAGTAATGAGAAATGATCTGATGAGACAGTAAAAAGACACACTATTTTTGTGTTATAGCCTGAACAGGCTTTTCTCTGAGAGGCTAAATGAGGAGGAGCTAAGCCATGTGCACTCAGGGAAGAAAAGGTCTTTGGAGCACCACTGGAATTGTTGGGAGTACAATCCAACACTCTCACTGCAGATCTTTGTTTTACCTAACTTGGAGGAGCAGATAGTGGGGGGATGTGTATTAGCATTTGTTTGGATCAGAGAGGCACCAAGCCCAAGCCAGGATGTTAGCCCACTCATGAATATGGGGCAGGATCAGGCCTGGTGAGGTGATCAAGGGTCAGACATGGCCCCAGCATGTGAGTTCTACAACAGAGCTCAAGTCTTCTGGCAATTCTTCTTGTGGCCATGCCCTAACTTATCTTCATCTTGAGGATCTTGTCCTCAAGAAACAAAAAGTCTTTGGATTACTAAACAAAATGGAGGTGAATTTTTCGGAGGTGAATTTTTCAGAGGTGTATAACATGATTAGGCTGTGTGGTCTCTGACCATGTAGATAGTCCCTTCCCTAGTGTCAAGGTGTCGTTCCAGAGGGGAATGGACCTGAGTTTCTCAAAAAATATATCTTACTGAAGTGTGAAATTATTGAGTAGACATCCATCACTTAATAGAAAAAAGATAGGCACAAAATATTAGATTTTGGCAAACAATTGTTTGGCACCTTACACTTACTTAACCTAAATTAGGTCATACAACTACCATTTCTCCTTGGTAAAGGAAGGGCAGAATGCAGTTTTCATGAGATTAGAGGCATGTTCTAACATCAAAACTAAAGCCTTGTCCTGCTTACAGTTTGGTGAACCAGAAACATGAAATCATTGAACTATACTTGCTCATTTGCAATTAGTTTTGACCACTGGGAGGACCAAAACCGTATTCTTAACTTCAGACTTGTGAATATGCAGGAACTAGTGCTCTAACAAAATCTCACTAACGATGTTTGATGAAGGTTGAGAGACACAAGGCTTTGTTTTCTGGGTTATTACCAAGATTAAGGTAACTCATTATAGCTGAATTTTAAATTCCTAGAGGAGAGTGAGGGGGTTAATGTTTTTACATTATCAGCCTTATTGTTATAAAAAAAATGTGGAAGAAAATATTTTTATTAATAAAACAATTCATCCTGAGATTAATGACTCACCTTAAAGCTCATAAAATTAGTTGCCATAAGAAAGATTAAATATAATGCAGATTGCATGTGTTTTTCTTGTTTATAGTTGCCTTGTTTCCATTTTCTTTTCTTCTGTTAGATTCCTTTGAAATAATGTCTTTGTGAGGTTCTGAGTTAAAAGCTGTCTGCGCTCACTTTTACTATCTTTTTCTATGAAGAATTGACAGATGCTTTAATAAAGAATGGACAGCTGGTTTATAGACAAAAGGCACAATCAACTCAGGCTACAGTTTAAAAGTACATAAAACAGTTGTACCCTACTAATGAATTTTATTAGTTTTGAATCTTGTATGTCATACCATTCGGAATATCCATAGTTGAATGTGTATTTTGTTAATTAAATATGCCCCTTGAATTATTAAAAGAAGCAACTTGTACTTTTTCTAAAAGCTTCTTAGAAATGTTTGGATAATTGTTTTGTCTTGGACTGGTTGCTTTTATCTTACTCTAATTTCTATTCTATTCTAGTCTATTCTATTCTATTCTATTCTAGTCTAGTCTAGTCTAGTCTATTCATTTTAGGTTTCAAAATATAATTACTCTGTTTCGATTTGCCTGACACAGGAAATGACTTCTCTTCAGTTTTGTCACCATGTAGCAGTTGTTAGCTGCTTTTCATTCTAATGTTGCCTTCAATTTTCAGAGAAGCAGTAACTCTGTGGATGACAAACAGGAATATAACCATTGAAGTACCTGGAGAACATACTGGGAAGAAGGGATGCTAAAAACCTTTCTGTTTGCACTAATAAAAATGTGATGATATGAAGTGTGTAAGAATAACAAAATCTTTAAGCTAATCAAGCTGAGGGACATAGATTTTCTTTGATCTAAAAATCCAAGCTTTAAAGTGCTCTAAAAATAAAAATAACTCCTAGTTTTTATACTGTTTCTCCCCAGCTGGATTTGAGATAGACTATTTTCAAAATTTATTTGGAAATTAATGAAAATAATGAAAATAATTTCACTGATGAAAATCATCTGAAAATAATTTCATTTTGAAATTAAAAAGAAAAGAGGAAAAGTGCATTATGATAGATATAGTTTCTCATTTGTCAGGAAAATAATGACTCACAAATCATTAAAATTACTGACAAATGGCACTGTCATTCAGTATAACCATAACTTCAGTGTTCTCTGTATTATCAACTATTTACTGTTCTGTGTACAGCTAGCTTGAGTGGAAGACTGTATGATGGTTTTACCTCTGTTAGTGCTCCAGAAGGGTAAGTTTGGACCTATGCTTAATCAATTCAAGGGGTTGCGCTAAGTATGCATATGCTACTTCTATTCAGTCATAATCTGCCCCTACTTATCTCAGCAAGTGGGCATAGAATTTTTTTCCTTAAGCTCTTCTGAGCATTTCTTGACAGAAAAGGAGAGGTATGATATCTTCATCCTTGCCAGGATGATATCTAAACAGCTTTATCCACCACTTTTTAAAGCTGTGAAGTCCTTCAGAATAAAAGCTCCAGCGAGCCTGCTTCTAAAAATTTTGAAACTACTGGTTTAAACATTTACCACTAGCATCAGTGAGAATAGTTACGAGGTGGGCTGCTAAAACCAAACTATTGCCAAATAATTTTAGAATCAGTATATTCTCATCATAGAAATGTATGGGCAATATAAATATTTTTATCAATGCCAGTTAACTACACCATAAATTACTGTTGTGGTTTAAGTCCAGTCAGCCATGCAGTTTTCTCGCTCACTCACTCCCCTCTTTCTTCCCCCCACTCCCGGGTGGATGGGGAGGAGAATCAAACGAATGCAACTCCCACAGGTTGAGATAAGAACAGTTTAGTAACTAAGGTATAACACAAATCACTACTGCTACCACCAATAATAATAATGACAAGGCAAATACAAGGAAAGAATAAAATTCACACCAACTAATACCAAGCCCGACCATGCAGTGCACCCCCACAATTCCAGGTCTCTGCTCTCTGCTTTCCATCCTGGGCATGACGTGCTGTGGTATGGAATAACCTCTTTGGTCAGTTTGGGTCAGGTGTCCTGTCTCTGCTTCCTTCCAGGTCCCCTCCTCCCTGTCAGAGCATGAAACTCAGAAAGTCCTTGGTCAGACCAAAACATCACTAAGCAGCAACCGAAACACTGGTGTTATCAGCGCTGTTCCCAGGCCCAAAATCAAAAACACAGTGCTGCACCAGCTACCAAGAAGGAGAAAAATGACTGCTGCTGCTGAACCCATGACAATTACTAACTAAAAACAATTTTTGCTTTTAATAGATACGATTAACCTTTTGCAATGATAGATATTGATTTTTCTCTGCAGATAAATCTAAGATGTGTTCAATAGTTATACTATTGATTTAATTTAATATGAAAAGCTTTGCCTATACATACAATGTGCGACAAGTATATTCCATGTAAATTATGGTACGGACTTATAAAGATATGATCACAAATGAATATACGTTTCATAAGAAAAATACTAGCAATATTAAAATTAATGTTAAAATTCTTACTGACTTTTATAGCACAGGATTTAATTTGCTTTATATTTTACATTTCATTTAGCTCTGCTAAATATAATACACTATATCATATGTAGTTTTTGTGGTTTAAGCCTCACCGGCAGTTCGCTCACTCACTCCCCCCTCTTTCTTTCCCCTACTCCCGAGGGGATGGGGAGGAGAATTGAAAAAATGCAACTCCCACACGTTGAGATAAGAACAGTTTAGTAACTAAAGTATAACACAAATCACTACTGCTACCACCAATAATAATAATGACAAGGCAAATACAAGGAAAGAATAAAATTCTCACCACCTAATACCAAGCCTGACCACGCAGTGCAACCCCCACCCTTCCGGGTCCCTGCCCTCCGCTTTTACATCCTGGGCATGACGTGCTGTGGCATGGAATACCTCCTTGGTCAGTTTGGGTCAGGTGTCCTGTCTCTGCTTCCTCCCAGCTTCCCCTCCTCCCTAGCACAGCATGAGACTCAGAAAGTCCTTGGTCAAACCAAAATATTGCCAAGCAGTAACTGAAAACACTGGTGTTATCAGTGCTGTTCCCAGGCCGAAAGTCAAAAACACAGCGCTGCGCCAGCTACCAAGAAGGAAAAAAATGACTGCTACTGCTGAACCCAGGACAGTAGTATTTAGTAAGAAATATTTTAGTTTCAACAACAGATTGAAACCCATGTTATCACTGACACTTGCAAGAAATAATGAAATGCAAATAGTCATATACAAAGATCAAATACAAAAAAAACCCTCAACCATTATTTGTTTTAGAATATGAATATTGCATATTTAAATTCCCAGTCAAACAACTTCTAAATTAAAACCATTTTCAAAGTTTTGCTTTCTGTTTTCCTTTTTTGTTCCAGAAAATAATCTAATCTTTATTTTATCTCCATCTCAGTTTTTATTACTTTCTTCAGTTCTAAAGTAAAAATTTTTATTTACCATGTGGAAAATTTTAATATAATTCCCAAATATGTTTGGCTGAATGTCTGCAATATTAGATAAAGTCTATCTTTGAACCAGCTAGTTTTCTTACACATTGTCATGGGTTCAGCAGCAGCAGTCATTTTTCTCCTTCTTGGTAGCTGGTGCAGCACTGTGTTTTGACTTTCGGCCTGGGAACAGCGCTGATAACACCAGTGTTTTCAGTTACTGCTTGGTAATGTTTTGGTCAACCAAGGACTTTTTGAGTCTCATGCTCTGCCAGAGAGGAGGGGAAGCCAGGAGGAAGCAGAGACAGGACACCTGACCCAAGCTAGCCAAAGAGGTTATTCCATACCACAGCACATCATGCCCAGGATGGAAAGCAGAGAGCAGAGACCTGGAAGGGTGGGGGTGCACTGCATGGTCGGGCTGGGTTTTAGGTGGTGAGTAATTGTATTCTTTCCTTGTATTTGCCTTGTCATTATTATTATTGGTGGTAGCAGTAGGGGTTTTGTGTTATACTCTAGTTACTAAACTGTTCTTATCTCAACCTGTGGGAGTTGCATTCTTTTGATTCTCCTCCCCATCCACCCGGGAGTGGGGGAAAGAAAGGGAGGGGAGTGAGTGAGAGAATGGGCTGCATGATTTACAGCTTAAACCATGACACACATTTTTATGAATATGTAAAATGTGTTTAGAGGCATTCACTTAAGATGCTATTTTGGAAGGCTCTAAGTCTTCATTATATACCAACTTGTTCAGAGTTACATTATCAAGAAGAGGAAAGAGGTTCAGTGACATTTTGGACATATTCCATTATCCTTTTAACACCAGACTAATATTAGAAACAGAAATGCATTTGCTAAGTGCCTTTCAAGCTGCATTTATCTGCCCTTACCTCTTTCCCCGGGAAGCATTTTGCAACACTAAGACTATTTCTTTCCTTCAAGAAGCCATTCCTAATAGCTCAAAAAAAGGGTGTAGAAAAAGATTGCAACAAGGAAAATGAATCCAAAACTCAAGTGCATTTTCTCTAAAGCCATTTCCAATCTGATTTTATCTGCCACAGGAAGCAGCAAAAAAGATGAGAATTCTCTCTTCTTCCTTGAAGTAGGACCACAGTTAAATAGGTTGGTCAACTGTCAACTAGATCTCAGAGCAAAAATCACAGAATCATAGAATCATAGAATAGTTAGGGTTGGAAAGGACCTTAAGATCATCTAGTTCCAAACCCCCTGCCAGGGGCAGGGACACCTCACACTAAACCATGCCACCCAAAGCTATGTCCAATCCAGCCTTGAACACCACCAGCGATGGAGCATTCACAACTTCCCTGGGCAACCCATTCCAGTGCCTCACCACCTGAACAGTAAAGAATTTCTTCCTCATATCCAGTCTAAGCTTCCCCTGTTTAAGTTTGAACCCGTTACCCCTTGTCCTATCACTACAGTCCCTCATGAAGAGTCCCTCCCCAGCATCCCTATAGGCCCCCCTTCAGATATTGGAAGGGTAGTATGAGGTCTCCACGCAGCCTTCTCTTCTCCAGGCTGAACAGCACAAACTTTCTCAGCCTATCTTCATATGGGAGGTGCTCCAGTCCCCTGATCATCCTCGTGGCCCTCCTTTGGACTTGTTCCAACAGTTCCATGTCCTTTTTATGTTGAGGACACCAGAACTGCACACAATACTCCAAGTGAGGTCTCATGAGAGCAGGGGCAGGATCACCTCCCTCAACCTGCTGGTCACGCTCCTTTTGATGCAGCCCAAGTTATGGTTGGCTTTCTGGGCTGCGTGCGCACACTGTTGGCTCATGTTCATTTTTTCATCAACCAACGCCCCCAAGTCCTTCTCTGCAGGGCGGCTCTCAATCTCTTCTCTGCCCAACCTGTAGCTGTGCCTGGGATTGCTCCAACCCAGGCGGAGTACCTTGCACTTGGCATGATTAAACTTCATCAGGTTGGCATCAGCCCACCTCACAAGCGTGTCAAGGTTCCTCTGGATGGCATTCCTTCCCTCCATCATATCAACCGAACCACACAGCTTTGTGTCATTGGCAAACTTGCTGAGGGTGCACTCAAGCCCACTGTCCATGTCACCAGCAAAGATGTTGAACAAGACCGGCCCCAACACTGATCCCTGAGGGATACCACTCGTTACTGGTCATTTAAGTTATAGCCTTCATTGTTCTTCTATAAATTTCATCCTATTGATTTTAGTCACATAATTTTGTGCCTCATTAAAATAATTACCTAATAAGAATAACCTTTTTGAGTTTTCTTAGATTTTTTCTTTAGTTTTCACTTAAGAAACTAGATGGCTGTCCTATTTACGGCAAGTCCAACAAAGCACATATGATCAGGCTGAATACTGACCCACGTGAGTAGGACTGCTAACCATAATGGTCAATTATTACCATGATGTACGCAATATGCATACATCTTAAAACATACTACATTTTAAGGCCTTAACTATTTTGCCATCCTTACCTTTAGTATCATTACTTATATAGAGGTCTCTCCAACACAATATTATAGGCAATGTTACACTCAGAAGAGGTTGAGTCATTCCAGATGTGGTCACAACAGAGTTATATACGCATATTACATTTTTGATATTTGTGAGCACCTTTCAGTTGTGTTTAATGTAGAGTCCCACAACATCTTAAGTAATTTTCATCTTAATATACTAATATATATAATAATCATTTTTATAATTAAATATTAAATTAATTATAATAATATATATATAATATATTATTTACTTGGTTTCTTTTGAAATTCATTACTTGCATTTTCAATTAATATTCTTCCTAACCAGAAATCAGTTATGCCTATGAAAGTGTTCTTAGTAAGTCTTTTTTAACTCATACTGTCCTTCCCAGACATCTCTCAAGACAATGAAACCTGTTACTTGAGCATCTAATGTAGAAGCATATCAAGGAAAAATGGTTACCTGTCATCAAGACATTCAAAAGTCATATGAGCTGAGGATATTTCTGGGAAAAGTAATCTATGCCTGACCTGAGGATATTTCTAGGAAAAGTAATCTATGCCTTAGCTAAAACAAAAATAACATCTAATTTCAGAAAGGTCTGAATAATCAAGATTTCCAACTCCCACCACTTCCTAGCAGGCAAGATAAAATCCTTTACTCAAGATTAGGATATGGATGAGACAACTTTTCTGATTTAGGATAAGATTCTGAATCTATGAAGTTTTAACTCAAGGCAGAGGTGAAACTTCAGAGCTTAAAAAGTTCTGGTTAACTTTGGTGCATTTGTGGACTTCCATTTGACTGCCTATAAGTCAATTTCTGGTTTGTAATAGGAATGCTAAAATATTCAAGGAAAGACTAAGATCTCTGATCTACTTCTTTCAAGATGAGAAAGCTTAGATGTTCTGGGTACAAATCCAGCCTCTTAGAATTTTTTCTTCATAGAACAGAATTAAGACTCCAAGCACTCTGAAATGTGCTATCCATAGTTCAACTGTTCTAAAAAACTCCTCTTTCAATTTGTTTTCTATAACTCAGCTGATCTGGAGCTCGCTGTGGCTAAACAAACATTAAGCTGTAAACCTGATGAAGAACATTCCAGTTGCTGTCACAGGTCTCTCTTGAAACTTAGGGAACATCAGAGGGGAACATGTAGTCATGCCTTAGTATTATACAATAACAGCTTATATGAATATTTGTGTCTTTGTTTACCAGCATTTACAAAAAGGATTGATGTTTTATTCCCAGCCCAAATCCATCAATTCTTTAAGAAGCTGTTGCTAAATTCATGTCAGAACCATACATAGACAAGTGCATTAAACTCACCACATTTGTCCTTCAGCAACTTAACAAATATTAAAGACAGTATGCGGGGGATATGGAACAACGCAAACGCCGATTAATGTAATCGAACGCTGAACAATTTATTCTGCGCAAGCACACCTTTTATAGGGAAAAATTACAGAATACCAGAACATTCCACAATAGATGATTGGCTCTGACTCCATGTCAGGTCCTAGCAACGGCTTGTGACTGGAGGCTTAAATTCATGTCAGCAAGTGGGTGTCCCCTTCTGGCAACTTCCAGCACCCCCTGGCAACTTCCAGAAGCTGCTGGCAACTGCCAGCAGCTTCTAGTGGCTTCCGGTGAGGTGCCCTATAGCAACCCCCCTGCAGCCTCTGATGACTTCCGCTTACCAGAGAATTGGAGTTCAGCCAAGGGCTGGATGCCTCTCATGCCTTCTGCTCACTGGACAGTTGGAGCCAGGCCAAAGGCTGGATTGCTCACAAAACCACTCTCAGTGAGAAACGCTTCTACAATACCCTCTTCTTGTTTTTGAGCAATCCAGACCTGAGCCAGTACCCTGTTTACAAATCTCTTCATTATAGCGAGTACAATGGTGCATGCAAGGAAAACTAGTAATACAATACCTAATATCTTCAGAGCAATAATCATCCAACTACGAATTCGAGCCCCTATTCCCCATCCCGAAAAAATGTTATGGAGCCAGTCATCCAATGGACTTATATCTTGCTGGATCTTTTGGGAGTGCTCCCTTAGATAGGTTAATTGCCTGTGAATGCTCTCGCTGTGATTCGATAAGTTCATACAGCACATACCTTCAAAGTGCTCACAGCCATGACCCTGTGCCAACAGCAAAAAATCAATGGCTGCGCGATTTTGCAGTAGGGAGTGTCGCATGCTATTTTGGTCCATTAACAATTCTTCGAGAACGGCCGTAGTTGTATTAGCCTGCTTCTCCGCCCAACAAGCCAGCTGGGCTACTGTTCTTAGGGCGTTTCCTGCAGCCGCTCCAGGGATAAACACCGACAGGTCTACCCGAGCAGCTCGGCTCAGTAATTGAACATTGTCATTGCAGCCAGGGGTAAGCCCTATGGATCGTTTAAATCTAGAGCGGAGAATATGACTAAGATTACACAATTCTGAAAATTTTGGCGCAAAAATAGTCAATGAGCCCAAATAGCATGGTCCACCAACAATATCTTTTGGTATTCCTTGCCGTGCCCTATCCCCACAGATTAAAAAGACATCTGGCGGTAGGGCCTTGGCAGAGTTATTATTCCACAGGAGGGGCACTGACCCGGGCCAGTGAGTGACCCCATATGCTCCAAAGGCTGTTACCTTTTCAGCCGTATCGTTCATCCCACAATATTCACCATCAAAATAATAGGCTCTATCTTTGGGTGAAACATCAGGTGAGTCTGCCAGGTACGGCCAGGCTGCATATTTAGATCCGAACATTACGCAGGTCTGTGTCCAGTTCTGTGAGCTGTTCCCAATTGCCTGCGACGCCATTAAGTTCAGTTCTTGTGGATCCCAAGGAAGCATCTTATTCAACCCGGATATCAATTTCGCTGAGTAATCCGCAACATTTTTTGACTCACTGCAGTTGCTGGTCGAAAACGTCTTAAAACTGTTCTCATTATACCCAGGTATCCCTATTAAGCATGTTTGAAATGGATCTGTGGCCGATGCCATAGCAAGACAGAATTCTGACACCCCACTCTCATCAGCCCATGTCACCCACAAGTTTTTTCTAGGATTAATTTCATGTGACAAAGATGCAGAACTATATACAAATAACAGAGTTAACAGTTTAGCTACTAGCAGGCTCCTAATCATTGCTGACATCCTCCGGCACAGATGAGATGTCCTCTGCTGAGTCTCGCCAGGGCCGTATCCAGCGGGCTGGTACCCACCGAACACCTTGATCTGTAATCAAACACATATAGCCTCTTCCTGTTAACTTAACCTCTGCAGGTCCTTTCCATTGACCCGTAACCAAGTCTTTATATTGTACCAAAATCTTTTGGTTAGATTTTTCTGATAATCCTGATTGCATTGCCAAACTATGAATGACCATAGGTGGGTCAGCTCTGTCTCCTGATAATCGTAAATAATTAGCCATATATATTGCTTTTGCCAATCGTTCTGCCAGAGGGAGTACTTCTCCCCCCTTTTGTTTTAAAAGAAGGCTTTTTATAATTTGTTTGCAACGAATCATCAACAGTATCAGTAATCACATGTTTCTCCCACCGTTTGTGGTTCTGCCAGACACAAGCGGCTAATTTAGAATGCTTACCAGCATCTGTAAAACACTAAGAATTCAGTATGAGACGAAATCACAGCAAGCACAGTTATAAAACATAAACTAAATAGACACTTTGAGAGAACAGTAAAATACATTCTCTTGGAATGGTTAGGATTTACCTCACTATAAGCTGTCAACAACTTCAGTATTTTAAAGATTATCATCAATACAGAAATTAAAGGAAGTATGTTCAAATACAGGTATTTCTTACATACTTTCAACTAAAGTACAAATTCCAAGTTGTCAAAGAAAAATTCACAACTAGGATGATAAGCAGGAGAACTCCAGGTAGAGGCAACGCTTTCTCCAGCCACAAATTCTGATTTTTGTAGATATACTCATTTTTCAGCCTCTCTATGCTAGTGCCTGGTGTTGTTGTAGTGTATTGTTTGTGTAACATCTGCTTGAGGGTTGACTGAGACAGGATACTCCTGGGGGACAAAGCTGTCTTCCTCTATAGCGTCCCTTATCACCCTGATTTAGCAAAAGTAAAGGTTATTGTTTGGTCTGTCTTTGAGATGCACATCCTGCTTTATCTTGCAAACTCTCTGCTTTGTTTTGCTAACCAATCTTCACCCTTCATTGTTGTCTTTACAGTTCTCAAGGCTTAGGCCTGCCCAGGACATTAACACCTGTTGTTTTCTTTGCTGTTCCCAGGGCTGAAGCCAGACCAGGGTGATAGTGCCTGAATCCATTTTGTTAATTATTTCTATCCCTGCACCCACATTAAAAGACAGTTTTTATAGATTTATGATCTACCTTTGCCAAAGTTTCTAGATTCTCCATTAGCTATTGTAGCAAACAAGGCACACAGATTAGAATATGATTAAAATGACAAAATGATTAAGATAAAATAAAGCCATCCTGTAATGCTTTAGCCAGAAAACACTTTGTTCAACCAATTCAGTCCATCATCTTCCTGAAGGTGTACTGTTCTTGTTATTAAGATCAGAATGCTTTGTTGATTCGTGTACTTGGGGTCTCCCCTATCATTCCCCCTTTTTGCTTTAGTAGCATATTTTTTACAATTTGCCATGTTCACTCTATCTGAAGTCACTTGAACCTTTGTAACATGTGGCATATCAATGATTCTTACACACCATGTAGTTGGTCAGAATAATAGTGGGTTTAGACTAGATCACACCTGCAAAAATATGCGAACTACAGGCTTCTTGGCATACCTTTCTCTCTTATATAGCTCTCTGATAACAGGGGAGGCCATCTCTCACATCAAGGTCTGGCATGGCATGTGTCCCCATCACTCAACGCCTGCTGGGTTGCAACCAACAGCGGAGCTAAAAGTTCTTCTCGGTGGCAAACACAGAGGCCAACCCAGTCTTGCCCTTGACTGGTAAGAGGCATTTGGTCAACCTCAGTCCTGGCACCTCGTTGTCAATGCAGAGTTTCACCTGCTTCATCCAGTAACAAGTCACCACTACGGCAAAGCACATACAGATTTACAATAGCAGTATGTATACTACAGGGTGCAGCAGCATGCTGAAGATGCTTGTGGCAGTGAGGGACCAGCCAAAGAAATTTCTTATCAGTGGAGTTCTCTCACCTTCTTAATGTGTTCCATTGTGTGCTCTATAATGCTATCATTGTATTAAAATCTTTCTCACTTTTGCCTTAGCATTTTCTAGCAGCTGCTGCAAATTTGCATGCTCCAACATCTGTTTTACAATTGACAAATCCATACAATACAAGGTGTAGTTTCTTATTAGCAACTGGCTGGTAAGTACAGGTGGTGTTATACACAAAATCACAGCTTCTAATAAGAGCTACTTTACAAGGACACATATTGCTGTTACTCTTCAGTTGCTCCCAAGTGATGTTTTACAGTCATTTGTTTCTCTCTTCCTCTATCCCGTTCTGCTCAGGATATTCACGGTCAGCTCCTGTAGCTGAGGCATTGGGGTTTTCCACTCGTCTGTCCAGCTTATGGTGAGGCTTGAGAAACTTTGCAGGCAGCTGTGGGTGGGGGGGTGGGGGCGGGGGGGGGTGGCACAGATATATCCCTTCCCCAGGGTTATCAGTTCTTGAGAAGCAAGACAAGTTAAAGCGTCTCCTTAAAGCAAAGGCATTCTGATGAAACAGGAATGTGAAGCAGCTGCAGAAGTAAACTGCACGGTGTTAACAGTCAAGGAGTTTGCTGTGTCATCGCCCATTCCTTTTTTCCTTTCTCTGCCACCCTGATGCTGTTTGGGTGGCGGCTGGTAAAGCTTGTGGTTGCACTACCCCTCTCACTTTTTCGGTTAGCAGTTCTTATTTTAACCAATTGGTTCTTCCAAGTCTTGAATTTACCCCCAGGTTACTTAAAACACACTAAACAGGACTTCTCCTCTGTGCTCAGTGTGCTGCAGGTCTCTTTAAGCCTTATCTGTGGTGTCTCTACAAACTGCTCTGAAACACTGGTGTTATCAGCTCCGTTCCCAGGCCCAAAATCAAAAACACAGCGCTGCACCAGCCACCAAGAAGCAGAAAAATGACTGCCACTGTTGAACCCGTGACAATATCCACTTCTTATTCTATACCATTCATGTCATGCTCAGATCTTACATTTTCAATATACCATCACATGTATATATATACACAGAGAGAGAGAGAGAGAGAGAAATCATCCCTCAGTGCCGCTTTGTGCGGCTACAAACGTCGGCCTGCTCAACAGCAGCTACAGCTGGCAGTCTGCCGAGCAGCAACCATAAATACCTGTCAGCAACAGCACTTCTGTATTAACCCTTTCTTGTCTGAAATGTTAATCTGTTACACATTTAAAACTTTTACATGAACCCAATAACAAAAAAAAAGAAAATACACAGAACAGTATCTGCCCTCAACACACATACGCACACATACATACACATGCATACACATGGGATCCCATAAACAGACTTCACACAAATACAAAATTTAAAACACAAAATGTGGTGCAATGACCCTGTGAAGACAATCAAGAAACCAGCTCCAAACAGCGTCATTGCAATGTAAGGTGGCAGGCTCAATCTCAGCGGGCGTCCCCGCAGAGGCTCTGCCTCCCTCACATTGCATGAGGCCTGGGCTTCTAAACTGATCAAAATGCACACTCGTTCTGATGCAGGTGGCCAGCCTACATCGGAAGAAGTGGCCAGCAATATCTATAAAGGTCTGCAAGGGTCGATAGAAACATGAACATACTTATATTTGTTAACTTTTAGTGCATGAATATCACAGAGAGACTATAAGCACACAATACATCTGCATCCCCCACCCATCTTACTTTTCCCTTTACAGCTGGCAATTTATCATGAGGATCGCATTCTTTCTCCCTGAGTCACTGCCGGGAGTTTCTGTAAAACTTTCTGCAACAGTTCTTTAGTCAGGTCGTTTAATTCTTTCGGCTGCTCTGTTTCTTCCGAGGTAGAAATGTTAGAGTTAGTGGAGGAATGGTTTGGGGTGGAGATAAGGGAATACTCGGTCGCACGGGGTCTGTAGCCCGTGGATGCCTTCCCCCCGCTGCAAGGTTTGGGATCCTCAGGATTAGTAAGAGTATCAGATTTCAATCTTTCCCCGCTGGGCACAGACCGAAAGCCCATCTTCACTGTCTTCGCAATTTTCGGGTGCGTTCTTCCCCCGATATGTTCAAAGGGATTCTGATTGGGGCTCTTTGCACCCGTAATCGGGTGCTTTTCGGGTGATTGGGAGGCGGGTGGGGCTGGAGGTTCAGGCGGAGGCAGGGGTAGCATCTCCGGAGACAGGACTTTAGCTGCCGAGGCAGGTGCAGCTCTCTCTGATTTCACATCCCGCAAAGTCTCTCGGATAAGCTTCCATAGCGTGGAATATTTTTGAGCCTCACGCGCTGCCTTCCCCCCATCAGTTATAGTGTCCCAAAGCTGGGTGCCTATCGCCTCCCACGTAGATATTTCAAATGCCGTTCCAACCCCGCTGAACAGCCCCTTTTCTTTACTCCACTGGAGTAGCCCCTTAAGAACATCTTCTTCATATTTAATCCCTCTCTTTGAGAGGACGTGTTGGAGGAGATTGAGGACAGCCGCCTCTTCCTTTGTCTGAGCCGCCCCCATTCCTCCCCGACCGCCACTTGCCTTTTTCGGAGTGGACTCTCTAATCGCAGATACACCTTTGTTCCGCGGGACGTGCACGTCCTCCTTCTACATCAGCAGGGCTACTGCTGGCTCCTTTTCGGTCGGCTTCCCACCCATCAGGTCTGCACTGATCTTCACCACCGAAGCAGCTCTCAGGAGGCAAATCTGAGGGTCCCTGTTCGGGCGCCAGTTGCGGGGGATATGGAACAACGCAAACGCCGATTAATGTAATCGAACGCTGAACAATTTATTCTGCGCAAGCACACCTTTTATAGGGAAAAATTACAGAATACCAGAACATTCCACAATAGATGATTGGCTCTGACTCCATGTCAGGTCCTAGCAACGGCTTGTGACTGGAGGCTTAAATTCATGTCAGCAAGTGGGTGTCCCCTTCTGGCAACTTCCAGCACCCCCTGGCAACTTCCAGAAGCTGCTGGCAACTGCCAGCAGCTTCTAGTGGCTTCCGGTGAGGTGCCCTATAGCAACCCCCCTGCAGCCTCTGATGACTTCCGCTTACCAGAGAATTGGAGTTCAGCCAAGGGCTGGATGCCTCTCATGCCTTCTGCTCACTGGACAGTTGGAGCCAGGCCAAAGGCTGGATTGCTCACAAAACCACTCTCAGTGAGAAACGCTTCTACAACAGTATGCCAATATTAACGTTAGGGGTGGCTTACTAAACAAAGACTTCTCTAATTAAGAAACATTCTTTTCATATTGCAAGCCTATAACTTTCTGAATTTTAGGAATAAGTTACTTCACAGCTGCCATTTTCCTTAATCTGAACATTAGTACAATATATGTTTCTTAGTAATACTCCCAAATCTCTCTATGTGTTTGAATGACCTTACTCTTGCCAAAACATGTATTTTGTTTAAATCTTCAGAATAATAAAGTTTCTTCCAATATCAAGATATTGATTGATTCTTGAATTAGAATGTGCAATAATTTCAAATGTAATTTCTAACACATTTGGTTTTTTTCCTCCAAGCAAATGGTTATATTGCAGACCTGTGGTCCGTAAGTATATTTTTGCCATAAATGACAATAGCAGAACACAGGCTTTGTATTGTGTTTGCAAGGCCTCTGGACTGAGGCTTGTCATGCTTACTTGATCTGAACCTATTTTGACTTGGCTGGAGCTTTGTTTTTCCGTGGCTTAGCTGCAACAGCAGCTTTGCTAACGATGAAGTGGTTACGCTTAGATTTGTTTCACTTTTGCTTATCTTCATATGGCATGGCCACAGTTTTACATAAGTGGTAGTTACAAGTTATTATTCTATGTAGGCTGACACACTTATGGCTCCAGTGTGATGAAGCAGAAGAACAGAAGCTTGGTACGATAGTGGCAGCTTAGAGAAGTGAACACAGGCTGGCAGCAGACACTCACTAGCTGACATGTAAAGAAAAGCAAGCCTAGATCTGGAAAAAAGCATCAGTTTTATCAAGGAGAACAGAAAGAAAGTATAAAAGATTCATAAAATGCACTACATGTAGTAAATTCAGCTGTACAGAGCCCGACCTGCTGACTTGACTTCTCAGCTTGACCTTAGACCTACCTCATCACGAGGGACCTGCCTGGGGATCTCTGCAATGTGACTGATCCTGGTTATCATCACTGGACCTGCCCTGCTCTCTTCACTTGGGTGCTGTGGGACTTTCCCCTTGCTGGTGAGGACACTGCCCTGCCACCTTGCTGTCACCCCAGCTCCCAGCTCACCTTCCCTGAGGAGCAGCCTACTTTTGCTGCTCCCTAACAGACACCTTTCAGACTTTAATTTAGCTGCAAAATTATGTTCTTCTTGTCAAAAAAGATATCTTTTTTACCTTCTGAAGGCTGCCCTGGGCATCTGTGGTTTGCTGAAAATTTCGTCTGTTCCCACCACTGTGGTATTCTGGGGAGATAATTTCCCTACAGCCGGAAGCACACACCTTCTGTTAGTTTTAACTAATGGCTGATGGATTAGCAAGAAAAGTGATGGATTTAAGGTTATTAATCCTACCAAAAGGTGAATGTGCAGAGGAAAATCAATTCACAATTATTTGCATAGATTACTGGGAGTAGGCAACACGAGTACAGTTGTCAGCAGACAGATCAGTCAGTCTTGTTGCTCAAAACAATAGCATTTAACTGCCCTCAATCAAGCCCTGAATCTAATCTGGATACCTGAAGGATGTAGAAATCAGCTGAGAGTGATGAAATAGATACTAAGCATCGCTGGTAAGATGGCATGAGCTTCTGTTATTGGAGAAAGTGAATTGAAAGCATGCAAACTTGCTCCAGTCCTGCCTTCATTCCATCATGAAATTGTCTAAACCTCAGATGAATTGTCTAAGCAGCCAACCCTAAAGTAAAGATCCTGCAGACAGTGTCAAGTGGTACTGTCAGGTCAACAAAGGTAGAGAGACTGTATTGCTGTTCTATGTGTTAGCTTAAAAAGATTAAGCTTGCTGTTAGTTTCATTATCTGAAATAAAATTTGCTGACAGGCAAAAATCTTTGTTATATAGCTTACGAAGGCAGTTAAATATGGTCCTTGCAGTAATAGCGCCAAGAATTTTTGACAGAATTGTTGAATGAGGGAAGCGTATGAAATTACTATCCATCATCTTATAAAGATGGACAAACAGGCAAAGTTTATAGTCTTGGGTGATCACTGCTTTATCTCACATAAGCAGAAGAAGCTTTCTAAGGACCAAGAAGCCTCAAAGCCTCTGTGTCGCAACTGAAATGAGAGTAAGTACTTTGTCACCTGAATTTCTGAGACAGTAAGTCATAGCTAGAGTGAACTGATGGGCTGTGAAGACAGATGTTCAGTAGCCTTTCAGCTGATGGTGGATTGTTTACTGAATAAAAGTATAATGCTGACATTTGGTTTAGCTTTTCCAGTGAGAAAGGTAATCTGTCCAAAATCCACATCAGAAGTGGAAATGCGACTGGGAGGACCAGATTGTAAAGATCACCATCAGCCTTTATGTTATTTTGATTGAATTGTTATCACAGCTCATCTGTTTTCTTGCCATCCAGGCATTATGCGTAACTTCAATTTATGATGAAGATTATAAAGATTTTTCCTAGATATTGATAGTCTATGTACCATTAATGTAAGCAGTATTTTCCACAAAGCAATTTCTTGCAAACTGGCTCATAGAACTGATCTTTATATTTCCAGCCCATTGCATCAGGACTGTTCAAAACATTTGTGTTGAAAACACTTTTGAAGTGATTAAATGTTGCCAGAAGTTGTATTAGTGATAATTCAGGTTGCATTACAATGCCTTGCCATTTAGAAAATGTATTGTAATTGAGCTTCTTCAAAGGCTTTTTCCCGCATTGTTGCAGAGAGAAGATAAGCAGAGAGGATGAAATTTGAACAGACAAAAGGATGGTCTGCCTAACATTAAATTTCTTTTCTAAACTTGGTGTTGATGTTTCTGCCTTACAATTGCTAATTAAATGTAAGTATTTGGGTCTGAGATGTAACCAATAATTAATTTTTTCTTATGTAAATACTGAAAGATAGCTTTTATAGTAGAAATGTGTTCAGCAGCTTTCCTGAAATAATAAATTATTGCTGTTTCTTCTTCTGTGTCCATTCTCCTAAGTAGTATTCTGCCAGGTAATCATGGACACTTGAGACATCCAGAATAGGTTTGTATCCTACCTTGGCCCCCTGCAACTGTGTATTGCAGCCGTGCATACGCTTCATTTTGACCTCATGAGATTTTCTCATGACACTGAGAAGTCAATAAATATAAGATTTCCAGACAAGCTAATATATTGACACTAATTGACCAAAGAGCAAAGAGTTTAATTTGCAGCAACAATAGATAACAAAGGTATAGCTGATCAAGGAGGTATTGATTTATTGCTGCTTCATGTAATTTGCACAATATGCAATTTTTTAATGCATATAAGCATAAAATGCAAAAATACAATAAATATAATGCACAAAATAACATGCAATTTTTTTGCATTTATATTCCCTTCATACCATCAACGTGTGCTTTCCTGTACATCTCATAAGATACAGAAATAATGGCGGAGTTATGATATGCTATAAAATCTGACAACACACAAATAACTTTCTAGGGGGGTTTTTTGATGAATAGACATATTGGATGGAAACTTAGCTGTCGTGGGTAGGTGTGTGCCAGTTCTACCAGTTACAATGCCTTTAGCTGTCCACAAGACTTTGCCATAGAACATTGGTCCCTGAGAAAATTAAGATATCTTTCAGTTCATCATAGCTCACTATCAGGATCTGGGTGCTCTGCAGTCTGAGAATCTAGTGAAACTTCCTGCCCTGTGAAACAATTCAATAGGCAGGATACATCTGTCACCTGTGACTGATTGTTTTATTGTAACAAGTACGGCTGACAGACAAACACCGTATTTCCACTGCATACAAATCTTAAAATAAATGAATATTGATTAGAAGTTGAACCAGTTATGAAAGTTAACTGTAGATTAAATGAACATAGTTTATGCAAAGAGAGCATAACTGATTTTCAGACCCGTCCTCGTGATGTCTGTGCCCCTTTTAAGCCCAAGCCCAGATAACATCGTAGTTAGAAAGTCTTAATAAACAGCATATTTGAATTGCTGAGGTGAGTAACTCGAGAGAGGACGCCTTCAACACCTGAGGGGGGAAGCTCAGCGTCCAGGAGCTTCGACTCAGAGAGGCAAGACCCATCGAGGGCGCCTCACGTCCTCCCCAGGACTTACCCAGGAGCCAGCAGCTCAGCTGGAGCGAGCAGCTGACTCTCAGGGGGCGGTGCCAGGAGGAGCGGCACCAGCCCTGACTGAGTAAAAGCCTGCCCCAGGGAGTGCGAGCCATCAGGGTGGGTCGAGGCAGTGCACAGCTATTTCGCGCGGGCAGGTGAGTGGGCAGGTGCGCGGGCAGGTGCGCGGGCAGGTGAGCGCTCGCCTTATGAACAGGAGCTCTGCTCGGGCTGCGCCGGCGGTGGCAGCGTAGGCGCCCAGACAGAGCCGATGAGAGGGGAGGCTGCAGTGCAGAGCTTGGGGTGTAGAGAGCGCCTGCACTGCTCTCCTGAGGGAAGGGTGCACAATGGGCTGGGCTGCACTCTGTGCTCCCTGGTGGAGGTCCTCCTGCAGCAGGTGGCTGAGCTGCAGGACGCTGTCAATAGGCTGAAAGGTGTCAGGGAAGCTGAGAGGAAGCAGCACTGCTTGCTCCTGCCCCAAACTGTGCAGGGGCCCTCGACTCCACTGTAGTTCATGGAGGCAAGGAGGCTGCTAACCCAGGAAGCTGGGAAATAATAACAGAAAAAAACAACAAAAAAAGGAGGAAGAGGATAATTAAAAGCAAGGGGCTTCCTCCTAACTCTGTTGTCTCCACCCAGAACCACTTTGCTGTCCTGCAGGGGGCTGATGAGGAAACATGCTTGCGCCAGAAACAACTGGCTGATGCACTGGTAGAGAAGATCACTAGTGGTGCTGCTGGGAAGAAGCAGCGGGTCACAGTGGTCGGGGACTCTACTCTGAAAGGAACAGGGGCACCCATCTGTCGGCCTGACCCAGTCTCAAGGGAGGTGTGATGCCTATCAGGTACACGGACCAGGGATGTTGCAGAGAGGCTGCCTGCTCTAGTAAGTCCCACTGACTATTACCCACTTCTACTGATCCATGTGGGTGCTACTGATATAGACAGCTGTAGCCCAGGGAACATAAAGGACTACAGAGCCCTGGGAGAGGTGGTTAGGAGCTCTGGAGCTCAGATTGTCTTTTCGTCAATTCTCCAGGAGGCAGGGGAGGACCTCAAAAAGGCTAGGAGGATTGGCCAGGTTAATAAATTGTTAGAAGGGTGGTGCCATAGCCAGGGCTTTGGGTACCTTGAACATGGGACTCAATTTAGTAGGCCAGGTCTACTGGGGGCTGGTGGAGCTGGTCTGACAAAGAAGGGGAAGAGTGGTTTTGGTAGGAGGCTTGCCAGACTGGTCAAGGATGTTTTAAACCAGATGTGTTGGGGGAGGGGGGCATCATTCAATACCAACACACCCAGTCACTGGCCAGCACCTATAATAAATGCTCAGAGCAATGTAGAGGTATTCCAGCTGCTCCAGCCAATGAGCTGCCTTCATTTGGAGCTTGGCTCAGATGCCTTTATACAAATGCCTGTAGCATGGGGAACAAACAAGAGGAATTAGAGATGTGTGCATGTCTACGGGGGTATGATATAATAAGCATCACAGAAACATGGTGGGATGGCTCCTATGACTGGAGTGTTGGAATGGAAGGTTACAGGCTCTTTAGGAAAGAGAGGTGCAGCAGACGGGGAGGTGGAGTTGCTATTTATGTTGGGGATAGGCTGGAGAGTATGGAACTCTGTCTGGGGACAGGTGAGCAGTTGACAGAGAGTTTGTGGGTGAGGGTTAAAGGGAGAACAGCAATGGGAGACATTACTGTGGGGTTCTGTTACAGACTGCTTGACCAAGAGGACTCTGGATGAAGCACTCTATAGACAAAGAGGAACAGCCTCACGCTCACAGGCCCTTGCTCTCATGGGGGACTTCAACCACCCTGATATCTGTTGGAGGGACGGTACGGCCCAGCACAAGCAATCCAGGAAGTTCCTCAATTGTGTGGAAGACAGCTTCCCTCTGCAAGTAATAGAGGAGCCGACAAGGAGAGGTGCCATGCTTGACCTCATCCTCACCAACAGGGAAGGGCTGGTTGGAAATGTGATGCTCCAGGGCAGCCTTGACTGTAGTGATCATGAGATCACAGGCTGGGCAGAGAAGAGATTCAGAGCAGCCCTGTGGACAAGGACTTGGGGGTTTGATGAGAAAATGAACATGAGCCGGCAGTGTGCGCGTGCAGCCCAGAAAGCCGACTGTATCCTGGGCTGCATCAAAAGGAGCATGACCAGCAGGTCGAGGGAGGTGATCCTGCCCCTCTACTCTGCTCTCATGAGACCTCACTTGGAGTATTGTGTGCAGTTCTGGTGTCCTCAACATAAAAAGGACATGGAACTGTTGGAACAAGTCCAAAGGAGGGCCACGAGGATGATCAGGGGACTGGAGCACCTCCCATACGAAGATAGGCTGAGAAAGTTGGGGCTGTTCAGCCTGGAGAAAAGAAGGCTGCGTGTAGATCTCATGGCAGCCTTCCAGCATCTAAAGGAGGGCTATAGGGATGCTGGGGATGGACTATTCATTAGGGACTGTAGTGATAGGACAAGGGGTAACAGGTTCAAACTTAAAGAGGGGAAGTTTAGATTGGATATGAGGAAGAAATTCTTTACTGTTCGGGTGGTGAGGCACTGGAATGGGTTACCCAGGAAGTTGTGAATGCTCCATCGCTGGCGGGGTTCAAGGCTGGATTAGACATAGCCTTGGGTGGCATGGTTTAGTGTGGTGTGTCCCTGCCCCTGGCAGGGGGTTTGGAACTAGATGATCTTCATGTCCTTTCCAATCCTAACTATTCTATGGGGTTCTGTATTTTTTTGCCATTCAAAAACGCCAAGTAAGATTTACTCAGGTTGGAGGTAAAGTAGTTGGAACTGTCAGGTTATGAAATGAGATAGGGCAAACTCTTCCTAACTCTCACTTTATGCCATTAATTAAATTTCAAGTGTCTGAAATATTTTCTTGGTTATCTCTTTGTTTCTTTCCTTAGTAGAAGAGCACAAAGAAACACCATCTCAGTAGCTTATCTTTTCTAATGTGGAAGCTTGAACCTAAAGATACTGAATATGGGGGAAAAAAACCTCACCCCCCGCTATAAAGAATGACATAGAAATTGAATGGCTTTGGTTGGATGGTTCCTTAAAGATCATGTGGTTCTGACACACTTGCCATGGACAGGAACACTTTCCACTAGGCCAGGTTGTTCAAAGCCCTGTCCAATCTGGCCTTGAAGACTTCCAGGGATTGGGCAACCACGACTTCTCTGGGCAACCTGTGCCAGTGTCTCACCACCCTCACAGGAAAGAACTTCTTCCTAGTATCCAATCTAAAATTACCCTCTTTCAACTTAAAGCCATTCCCTCATTTCCTATCACTCCATGCCCTCGCAAAAATCCCTCCCTATCTTCTTTGTAGGCCCCTTTTAGGTACTGGAAGGCTTCTGTAATGTCTCCTCTGAGCCAACTCTCAGGTGAACAATCCCAGTTCTCTCAGTCTGTCTTCATAGGTCAGGTGCTCCAACCCTCTGATCAACTTTGTCGCCTCCCCTCTGGATATGCTCCAACAGGTCCTTGTCCTGATGTTGGGGGCCCCAGAGCTGGATGCAGTACTTCAGGTGGGGTCTCATTAAAGCAGAGTGGAGGGAGAGAATCCCTTCCTTTCACCTGCTGGCCGTGTTCCTTTTGATGCAGCCCAACACACGGTTGGCTTTCTGGGCTCAAGGATACATTGCTGGGTTGTGTTGAGCTTCTCATTGACCAACACCCCCAAGTCCTTCTCTTCAGGGCTGCTCTCAACCATTTTATGCCCAGCTTATGTTTGTGCTTTGAATTGCCTCAACCCAGGTGCAGAAGCTTGCACGTGGCCTTATTGAACTTCATGAGGTGTGCATGGGCTTACCTCACAAGTGTGTCAAGGTCCCTCTGAATATATTTTTAGGTATGAGACCCAGAGCAGAGGTGTTTATATTGTATGTGTCAATGTACGATAGGAAAACATCTATGGAGAAGTGAACCGTCAGCAGTAAGCTGTAGAAACTTTTCAGACTCTGCAGTTTGAAGTACCACAAAAGAAACTTGAATGCCATATAACCTTTCTGTTTTCCTAAGTATTGAACATTTTGCAAAAGGGTGACTGCTCTTAAAGAAAAAGGATTACAAAACCAATGAAGTGCTGTTACAAAAATCTATACAATATTCTTGTGAAAGTGTGCCTCATTATGGAGTATGGCAGATAATTCTTCAGTGAAAAAAGCACTGCTGTGGAGACTATGAAGATTATAACTCATTCTGTAGTGCAAAGGCACGGTTTCCTCTGGAGTGATTCTGACTGTTAGGAGAACATCTGATTTGCTGTGAATACACATGAAACTGAAGTGCAAAGTACATATTGAATAAAGAATATAAAACATATACTATATAAAAATAAAGAAATGTAGCATTTATTAATTTTCATTTTACCTGCAAGGACAAAAGCAGAACTCTCAAGAACCTTCATGAAAATACAGAAAATAAATAGAACAGCATAATTTCATCAGTTTTCCACAAATGGATTTTTTAGTGTATTCATTTTTCAATACCTCTGTAAAAATTCATAAGGATAAAAACCACTGTCAGATTTACCCAGTGAATAATACTTTTTTTATTGCTTTGTTTTCCTTCTTCAGCTTACAGCTAGTGTCCTAGTCCTCTTTCTTGTGGCCATTTCACACACAGGAGTCTTCCTGACATCTATGAAGTTCAACACACTGAATGAATAATAGGAACTGTTATGGACTGTTCCCCAGCCACACTGCCCCAGGAGTGAGGCAGGAAGAAGGCAGAAAATTCAGAAATGAAGGCGTGAACTCAAGCCTAAGGAGAAAGGAGGGGGAGGTGGAGGTGTTTTTTCTCTGTTTTTACTTGGGAATAAATTAGCTTAATTTTCCCTAAGCTGAGTCTGTTTTGCCCATGATGGCAATTGGTATGTGATCTCCCTGTCTTTATCTTGACCCATCACAAGCTTTTTCACCCTATTTTCTCACCCTGTCTTGTTGAGAACAGGGAGTGAGAGAGCAGCTGGGTGGGCACCTGGTAGCCAGTCAAGGTTAGCTGACCACTGAAACAATGAATTCTCAGATAAAGAGAGCCCGGAGGTGCAAGAGGATGGGTGCACAAGGATCTACAAACAGGGAGCAGGTTTCCAGATTCCCAAAGATAGCATTTCAGGGCAAAATGCCAATGGCCTTTATTATACAGCCAGTGCAAAGTACAATTGGAGACATCTGGATTGGTGCTTTGAGGCTGGGGCGGGCTGGAAGAAGTTAGTTCAGGAGTGACAAAATTGAGCATAGTGATGGTTGCTGCTGAAGGAAATAACCCAAACCCAAGGCATGGCCCTTTTTTTCTCACAATCTCTGTTATCAGTTTCGCTGTCAGTCATCTGGAAACTTGTGTGACTCTCATAGCCTCAGAGCTTTCCCAAACTCAGCTATACAAAATCTTTTGATTTCAGATTCCTTCTAACCTGTCTTCCCCCATCTTCTTTCATGAACTTTTTTCCTACTGCAAAATTGTCTGTTATCTGCTCCAGAGATAGTATACTCCAGCATGAGTTATTTTGATATCATCCTTTGAGGGAAACGAGGGCTAATTCAATTCTGCCTACACTGAATTGCTGCTGCTAACCCTTAATTTCTCAGCAGTATAGTATATATGGCTCATCCTACAGTTCTTTAAAACGGTGGCATACTTTTAGAGCATATTGAACTTGCAGAAAATATTAATAAGCCAGAATAAGTGCCCCTTTATACTTAAATGCTGCAGTGCAGCTGTGTCCACACAGCTTGATAAAAACGTGGTGATATTATTACAAAAAACCTTATTACTGGAGTTGTATGGATTATATCAGTGAATCATGAACATAAATCCCTGCACTATTCTATAGGTGCACTCACAAGTCTTTTGAATTTGTAGTGTGAGATATTTTGTTGTACTTTCTCAATCCTGTTAATGATTTATGCCATTCTGTGGAAAGTGAGAAAAGCTCACAAGTCCCTTGGCACCCTCTTCTTTTAGTAGGCGGCATCCTGTACATACCAGTGTTAGTATTGCATCTAGCAGTTTTTTACCTGATCACTTTTTTAACTGATGCAGTCTTGAATTCATTAATCTATTAACTGAAAATAATCTGGTTATAGAGTCAGCATGTGTTGTAGATGATCCAAAGCTACTACAGTATACTATTTATGGCTTTGTGCTCTTGGTACTATATTTCAAGACAGCAGACAAATATTCCCATTAATTTACCCTAAAGGAGATATATCCACAGGAAAATTTGAAATGAAAAGGTGAACTTTCATGTTTGAATCTCAAAATCTGTGTGTGAGTAATAGTCTTTGAAGGCACAAAATGTCTGTTTCTTACATAAGGAGGGATTTGCCCTTCATAGTGGTACTAGTCATACTCTATTTTTCAGATGAGCTCAGAGTTATGTTATTAGTAAAATGCAGATATCCATGTACATATGAACATATGGATATGTTGTGTGCCAAGCAAAATTAATTAATAAAGATATTAATTAGAGGAAATGGCTAACAAATAATTTCCATGTCCCTGTTAAGCTTGAATCCTGAAAAAGTTTTCTTATTTAGAGCCACTGTATAGGATGTTTAGCTTCATCCATTAGTTTTGGACAATTCCAACCCATCAAACTGATTTTGCATGCACTGTAGGGGAATCCTTCCTTTAATTGATATAAAAAGTATAAAATAGGAAAAGTAAAAGTTTCATGAGGTCACCATTTCCATTTATCAGATGTCAGTCAGCAAAAAAGCCTTATGGGTAGGAATAAGATTATAAGCAATGTAGCAGGAGGTAGATTCTTCTCCAGAGCTGCCAGTATACTTCTACTGTCAGACCGTATCTTCCATGTGTTTTCTCCTGAAATATGCTTTCTGGAGTTAGAAGTCATAAAGAATGCAAAACATAGCAAGTGTATACATTAATATAAAGCAGAGTCCTGTTTAATTTATACTTACAATTTGTTTCACAATCTTTTAGCTTAAAATAATCCTTTTTTGCTGCATCTCTCGTACAAATCAGTGTTCTGACAGTGAGGAAAGAGAATTAAATCAATTTTGAGAAATTTCCTGCCTTGTTAATTTTAGCAATGGAAGAGCATTCCCTCGATCAGATTCATCTCAGCTAACACCATTTCCTCTCTACCAGACTCAGCCTGAAGATTCTGAGTTAATTATTATGTTTTGATCCCCCCTTTTCCCACATAGATTTGAGGTTCCAGAGAGCTGGCCTAAGCAGGCTTTGACAGACTGAGTTGTTATTTTCCTTCATTTCCAGTGCCTTGGTCTCTGCCTCTCTGATATTCACCCTGGTTCTTTTACTTTCAGCTAGAGAAATCCCAGTGGAAGGTAGATGAGGAGCAGGAACTTCCAACTATTGCTAGGGTAAGTAACAATTGGGTTTTTGCACGACGCAGCAGCTGCAGGCTTCAGCTGATTTCTTTCTGCAGGCAAACTCAGTTGGAGGTGAACTTACCTTTGACTGAGATCTGGTAGGGGGGAGGATGGCTCTTTAGAAGGCAGCCTCCTCCTTGTAAGAGGAATCTCCAGTGGGCATTTACTTAAAAGTCACTGTCATAACCCAGAAAGCTACCTCAACCTTGGGAAAGGCATCAGCAAAATATGTACCTTGAATAGAAGGTGAAATACATCTTAAGTTGATTTTTGTAATAAAATCCTAGCCTTATTCTCAGAAAGAAGTTGCTACTTTTATCTCCTTGTGCCAGGTGGTGATGATGGTTTGTTCAGATGGCCTTTTTCAGGTGCTTCTCTTAAATCCTGGGTTGAGGTTTTTCACATAAATTCTAAAGGAACTAATCAAATGTTATGATATTTGTTTTTAAAGGCCTTGTATTTCTCCATAGCAAACAGTTTAAGCTGGTTTTCAAAATAGTTTGAGATTTACTCAGATGAGAACTTTAATTTTAAGAGTCTGCTTCAGGCACAGTGAATTAATATAATCTCTTTTTAGTCCTTTAAGATACACCTTCAAGGAAAATTATCAGTTCTACAGGCTGATAAGATTCTGTTATTGTCAGATTGAATTAACTCTACTTTTTAAATTCACAATAGCCCTTGTTAAAAAACAATTCTCAGTAGAGATATTATATATAAAAAAAAGACCAACCCGACTTCAATTTTCTGGAAATTGCAGAACTCACATTCCTGAACTTGTCTCTTAACTAAGCAATTGAAAGGAAAACACTACTGACATTTATTGTAGATATTTCTCTGGAATTATCTTGCAGAATTAGTCTTGGAACTGGAATAATTTTAGAAGCAATTCAGCTGTAGCACTTTGCTGTAGAAGAGGTATTCACTGTTGTTTTCTACCCAAAATGGTGCTAAGAAAATAAGAAAATAACTTCTTTTGATTTGAGGATCGTAAAGCCATGTATGGACACCCCAACAATGGAGAGAAAACATAACAAAGGGCTTGTGGTTTGAGATAAGGACAGGGAGAGGTCACTCAGCAGCTACCATCGTGGGCAAAACAGACTCAACTTGAGGAAATTAGTTTAACTTATTACCAATCAAATCAGAGTAGGATAATAAGAAAATAACCTCCTAAATATTAAAGCCCCTCTCTTCTTCCCAGGCTTAACTTTCCTCCTGAATTCCCCACCTCCTCCCCTCCAGCAATGCAGGGGGGACTGGGAATGGGGGTTGTGGTCAGTTCTCTGCTGCATTCTTCACGTTGTCTCTGCTGATCCTCCCTTCTCAGGGGGAGGACTCCTCATACTCCTCCCCTGCTCCAGTGTAGGGTCCCTCCCATGGCAGACAGTCCTCAACGAACTTCTCCAGTGTGAGTCCTTCCCACAAACTTCTCCAGCATGGGCTTCTGCCTCCACGGGGTCACAGGTCCTTCAGTAAACTTGCTCCAGCGTGGGCTTCCCATGGGGTTATAGCCTTCTTTGGGCATTCCCCTGCTTTGCTGTGTGGTCCTCCACAAGCTGCAGGTGGAGATCTGCTCCACCATGGACCACTGTGGGCCGCCCTACATGCTGCAGGGGAATCTCTGCTATAGCACCTGGAGCACCTCCTCACTCCTCCTGCACTGACCTTGGTGTCTGCAGAACTGATTCTCTCACATATTCTCACTTCTCTCTCTGTCTGCAATTGCTGTTGTGCTGTTGTGTTTTTTCCACTTTTTAAACATCTTATCCCAGAGGCACCACCACCATTCCTGATGGGCTCGGCCTTGGCAAGCAGAGGGTCCAACTTGTAGCTGGTTGGCATTGGCTCTATTGGTCATAAGGGAAGCTTCTCACGGCTTCTCACAGAAGCCATCGCTGTAGCCTGTGCCCAGCCTCTCCTCCCCCCCAGTCAAAAACTTTCCACACAAACCTAACACAACAAGAGAAAGACATATTTTCTGACAGAACTGTTCAGAAAAACTTCAGAGAAAAGAATAAGATTGTCAAGCAGCAGACATATAAGGGACGATGGAAGATCAAATAGGCTTTTTGTTGAAAGTGTAAACATTGTTTTCTCAGTAGGAGATAATAAGCTGCTCTGGGTAGGAGGGAAAGAAAACTTCTGAGGGAAGATTTGAGTCACTGCCAAGACGGAGGTATATGCCGTGCTTCTTCCACAGGCCCTTGTCACATGTCTGCTACAACAACTACCATGTTGTTAAAATAAACATATTTTCTAGAGTCCACAACAGCCATTACAGCAAAATATGTGATTGCTGTCCTTCTGAAAGCAGATCCACTAAAGTCTCGTTAAACTAAGAATAGTTTTGAAGAGTTTCTTCTGAGTATCCTTCCTAGCCTGAGTGATTCTGATCACACCTCATATATACTTGGATTTTTTTTTGTCATCTTCTGGCAGCATCCATCTGCTGTGAAGATTCTGCTGGGTCTCTAATAGGATGGATCAGTTCCACAGTATTAACCAGGCAGTTCTTAAAAAAGAGGCAGCTCTACTAATTCAAGTCACATTTTTTTCAAAGGGAGAAAGCCAAACATTTCCTTCCAGTAACAAAATTCTATCAACTGAGAAGACAATAGCATTAGCTTATTATTCTTTATTTTCCACTCATTGCTTCAAATTGTATTTTATCTTTTTCACATGTGATGAGAAAAAGAATTATACAAATGATGGCATCTGAGTCATACTGCGAGTAAACATGCCAGCAAGATGAGTACCAGGCTTACAACAGCAAAACTAAAGAGGCATAGACAAGTCAAAAATGTATTCGATCACTTATGACAGTGAAAGACCTTACCTGAATTGTTTTGCAAATCCTATCTGTAGTCCTTGAACTACACTTAAATCTCCATGTAGGGTCAACTTTCAGACTCAGGATTTATAGAGTTCAAATATATGACTTCTAGAACAATGGATATACAGTGCCTCTTTTTGTTGGTTTCCTTTTTGTAGAAGGTGTGAATCAGTGTGAGTGGTCAGAAAATTGATCTAAATTGTAGACCTAAAAGGTTTTGCACAAATAGTAGTTTTTTTCTTCTGCTGTTAACAGTTATTCATAGTGCATATTGGAAATCCTGAGAAAATCTTTCTTTTCATTCTTGGATGATGGAAAAATGAGGTTGTAGATTGGACTGTCAAAGGAGTTTTGCTTTGAACAGTTCACGGTATGAACAAATGATAACAAGATATAAAGCATTGAAAAATACTAGACTTCTATAGGCCAAGTGGGAACTTAATTCTCTTAAAACATCTGACCTTATCTGTTTCTGTAAAACTCAAGGAATGCTTGTACTGTACTCATTTTTATAACTTGTTTTGGTTAGCTCTTTGATATTACTTTTTATTGCTAAAAGTGACACCAGAACATCTCCAAAAATTCATTGCTGTGAAAAGACACCCTCCCAATTTTTTGTATTAATTTTTCATGTATTACAGATTACACTATAGGCAGAATTGCAGGTGATGTCCCCAGTTTGAAGGAACAACCCTCAACATTACATTTAAACTAATGCAATGTGAACTAACTTGATAAGTTGTTTTAAGGAATGGCCTCAGAAGCAGCACAATGTGGGGGAAGGCTAACTTGTTCCTTCATACATTTTCATGAAACATAGTAAATACATCAAGTTGTCACTCAGTGAGTATCAGACAAAAAAAGTACCTGAAATACCAGTTCCTTGCTCCCTGTTCAATTCATAGACTTCAGATTCAGATGTATTATTTGTAAAAATATGTAATTGTAATTGGACTTCCCAGAATTTAAAACCGCTTCTCTTTCGAAACTAGTAAGCAGAGTTGAGCTACTTGCCTTTGTGCTATTACAATAATTCTTCCCTCTAGCCAATTAATGCAAACTTCAAATGTTGATAATAAGCTTCAGTTCTGAAGGGAAAGAATTCATTTGAGCACTTAGTAATATTAACATAAATACCTGTCAGACTTCCTCCTTGTTCCTTTTAATTGCCTGAAGTACCAGACTTTACAGATTATTTGCTTTCTATATATTTAAAACTCCTCTTCAAATTTCCCTTCTTCTTCCCTTCTTGTGTTTGATGTTTTATATAGGATATTTTGCTTATCAATGCTGTGTTTAACTGCATTTAGTTTTCATAAGCTTCTCTTTGTAATAAAGTATGATACACTGATATATTCATCAATATATACATTTTGTTAGTCTACAGCAACTCCAGCAAAAAAGTACTGCAAGGTTACCCAATTCACAAAGTTAGCCTACTGTACACACTCTCTGCCTTTGATGAGAAGTATTATAAACCTGGAAAGGAAATTAAGTTCTTTTGATTCAAAATTAAGCCCAAAACAAAAAAGAGAAAAATGTTGGCTTTTGGTTTGAACTACATTCAATATAAAAATCAAAATTATTGCCACCTGGAATAAAGTGCTTCCATTTTTGTAAATAATAAATAAAAAAGTTTCCTTTTTTAGTTTACCTATGGCTATTTTTCTATTGCAAATTTGAGTTAAAAATAAATATAGGCTTTCTCAGAGTTAAAAGAAGTTGATTGAAGTTAAGTAATTAAATATATATGATTAAAATTTAATGAAAAATTAAAATATATCAGCTGGTTCTTCAGTATTCTTTTTAAAAATTATTTTTGCAGGCTAAACACTTAATTTTATTTCTTCTAAACTCCTTTTTAAGGAAAGTGCTATGCACTGGAAAAAAATATTAACTTGGCTTTTAATAGTTGTATATTAAAAACGAGCTTCTAAACTCTGGAGTATGCTGCTGGCCTTACATTAGTCAAATTCTAGAAGGGAGTGGAAGTGGCAGTTATTTCACCAGACAGTTTATCCCACGGCAGCATCTTGAGTTTACTCAGTTGAAAGACTCATGTTTCTATCAGTCTTCCTTAAAACCTGCTTTCCACGTGGAAGAAACCCAATTGCATAAGCAAGGTGGGAACTTCATTTTGCTTCAGTGTGCACATAGTCTTAATCTCCACATCCCTCAGCAGGCATGCTGACATCCAAGAGGTGAAGTATCTTCCAAAGCAAAGCAATAACAATCTCAGCTCTGAGAAACTGGCAGTACTGAGGCAGCATAACTTCTGGTTTTGAGCACAGTTTCTGAAAATCTGACTCTAAATGTGTCAGTCAGGTTTGAAAGAGGAACTGCCTTCCTAAATAATCAGCTCACTTTGGAAAACATAGCCTTTGAAAAACATAACCTTTGATGTTTACCCTTACATTTTCCTTAAAAACATAGTTTAATTTAAATTATGAACCTAAGACTCATTCTTCACCAAAAAGTCCCTCTGAAATCAGGGGATGTCACAGCACTGTACCTATGAAAAAACAGTTGCAGCTGAGCAGAGGTACTGAGGATCTTGCCAGTAACTTTATGGCTAAAAAGAGGAACTCATTTAGATCCCTTAAACGTTTTCACTCAATCCACTTCTGTTCAACAGCATAATTTACTCTGCTGAGTATCAGGGTGTGCAGTTATGGTAAGCACACCCACTAAGCGTGCAAACAATGACAGTGAATGTGAGCATGAAATAGTTCTATTAACTGATGTGCAAGTGCAATTACATCAATGCAAGGATGTTAAACATCTGTGCTGATAAATGTTTTCTTGATTCTTTTTTCATACTCCCCTAGTTTCTGTTTACAAAGCAAATAACTTTGTTAAACTTCTAGAGCACTAATTTATTAATTTTCTTTTTCCTAGTGAACTTGACAGGCTACACAAGGCTGAAAAACGTCAATATACTAAGAACAGGAAAACTGACAGCAGGAGTCACATTTTATTCACTGCAGTTCATAAAACTTCTAATATCTTTTTTTTATATTTGATCCAGGGAAGACCTATTTCTCATTGGCTTTGTTTTCATATTGTGTCTAAACTATTCCATACCAATGAAACCCCTTTCCCAAAGGCTTTTAATTACCCCATTTGCCAGTAGACAAAAAGTTATTTTCATTTGATTTTCAGGGTAGTCCTGATTAATGTTATATTTATGGCAGTTTTTGAAGCAAGTAGCATTAAAATTTCAAGGGCATGCTAATCATTATTATCTAATTCCCTTAAAATCTGCCAAATTGTTTTTATATTCTAAAAATTGCAGAATAGTTATTAATTTGAAAAAATGCCTACAGAGGACTGTGGATATATATTTTTCCTCTTTTTAAGATTTTACCCAAAAACTACTAAGTGAATTCCACATTTTTTTTCATTCGGTGGAAAGATTCTCCCCTTGGATACAACAACAGAAAAAGGCATTTTATCTTCTTTGGACAAATATCCTGCATATGTTAATGCAAATGTGATTCTTTAAATTATATATGGTGCTTAGAGAGCAATATTTCTTTTTAAAAACAGAGTTTGAAAATGTTTTAAAAACATTTTTTGCAAAGTTTTGGGACTGTAACAGTGACAATTTTCCCAAACTCACCACCCATAATGTCTTCTTACCACCAAAGTAAGCATAATGTCAGGTGTATTTATAATGCCGGGTGTATTTATAATGCCAGGTATATTTATAATGCCAGAAAAAACAGACCTGTTGTGTAATGTCCCAAGAAGCAGGAAGACAGTTCTGGGTCCAGACACCTTTCCAGTGATCTTACACAAGATGACCACAAGCAGGTCTGAAGGCAGAGAGAGAGAGTCTGAACTGGGACGGAAAACAGGCTAGCAAAACATATTGCCAACTCTTTGGATGTATAAGAAGGTGGAAAAGAAAAGGTCACCTGTCAAAACATGTGCATGGGCAAAGGCGCTTCTGGCAGAGAAAGCAGCATCAGGAAGAACTGAGCTTGTAGGAGATGCAGAGTATTATTTTGTTTAGCAGGCAACTGGGAAATTTCTGTGTTTTGACAGGAGGTTCTAACTGCTTCCGCTACAGGTCTGGATCTTTTCATACAGTGTACAGGCTGTAGATTTTTAAAAGCTGTACATTTTTAAGGACATTGTAAATTCTCTAATGCAAGATACTATATAAACCAGGCCGCAGAATTCAGTGATTCCTGTTGTGCTGATGAAATTTGCATTACAGCACATTTTAAAGCATGGCAGCTGATACTGATTTGAAGTTTTCAAGTGGTGGCTTGAGGAATAAGACAGAACACTACGAAGTTGTTTTTTTTTTTTATAGCTAGTTAACTTTTCTTTTTAAAAATAAGGTCCTTCTGTCTTGTCTAAATATATCTAAATTTAGACACCAGCTTCTGGTTCTTAAAATACCTCTTTCTTTTTTTAGGCTGAGAAGCCCTTTTCAGCAG
Source organism: Ara ararauna (assembly GCA_028858755.1). Classification (NCBI taxonomy): domain Eukaryota; kingdom Metazoa; phylum Chordata; class Aves; order Psittaciformes; family Psittacidae; genus Ara; species Ara ararauna. Next base: position 41,845,459 of record CM054379.1, on the reverse strand, counting down.
AAAATTTTTCTCACCTTTTAGGTATTCATTAACCATACTAAAATTAACATTTGAAATTCTCTTGGATACATTCAATAGATAGAAAGGCTGTAACTCTCCACAACAAAGATTTTTCCAGACTTATCATATACTGCTGTAGTAATTTTTATTTTGTCTAAATGTAATTTTTTTTGTATTTCCACACAGAAACTCTGGTGATTGTACAGTGCCTAATCTAATGGTTTGACAATTCAACCTTTCTCAAAAATGCAGGCTTGAATATAGGCCTTCAGGTTTATCATTCTGAATTTTAGGCAGATAACGAAGGACATAGAAAGGAAAGGCTGCTCCAGAAAACTGTTCAGGTTATATAAAGTCTGACTTGGTGTTTGGTGATATCTCACTCTTCCGCGACTACATGTAGAGTATAAATTATAGATTTCAAACATCTGAATTCATGTTTTGATGCCAACCATTTTATGCTTTCACCTATACCATTAGAAAAGTTGAGGAATAAAACACAGCTAAGAATGAATATAAAGTCCAGGTGTCTCTCAGAAACAACTTACTTGCATGTTGGTTTTTGACTAGAGATAATTCAGGCTATGCCACCTAAAATTTTTGCTCCTCCATCTATCCTGGTTGATTTTTTCCTCTTTCTGTCAAATTTCATTTGAATGTATCAAGGTTTTGTTCTTTTATAATACCAATGCATTCATAGCTTCCCTCTACAGCTTAAGAACTCCCTGGTGTCCTGGTAGCTTGAAGAAGTCCTCTTAAGCTCTGGTAGTCATTATTTGGTCCTACACATTCAAAAGAGTTTATTTTTTCACTTGGTATTTGGCACATTTTTCAGTTATGGATAAAATAACTAAAATGTAAACCAAAACACCTCTGTAAAGTATAAACACCAGCTTGTTGGTGATTTTGCTTTTCTTGTTTTGACTTTTACTGTGTCTTGTTTGTAGCCTCCTACTTGAATTAGCTAGTGATTCCAGTAATCTGAACTGTGAAAGTGCTTTGAGCAACTTGGTCTAATGATGTATGAATGGCTGCCATTAGGTATCTGGTGACAAAATAGCATTAGGAAGAAGGAGATCTGCTGGCAAATGTGCCTCAAAAGAGAAGGTGCCTTAGAGGTCTTGTTCCTTTGTTCTTTTGGATTCCAAGCTTTATCTGCTGCTGTAGCATGTTAAACTTCTTGGAAGAAATGGACTGTGCCCAAAGGAAAAAGAAACCAAAATAAAAACCAAACAAATCCCCAAACCAAGACACAAAACCCAGGAGTTTTAAGGCATCTTTGCAAAAAAACTACTAGAAGAGGTTCATTTTAATATGGTTTCAGAAAAAAATGCTGGGAGATGTTTGTTCAGGGCTATCCTTTGGCACAGAATAGAGGTATGCACTTAAGCACAAAATGGGAGGGTTGAAGATTTATGATTCGGTTTCCAGTTCTCCTTGTGCACAGCATAGAAAACATCCACCAAGGAAGGCTCTCATGGTGCACAGAAAAAGGTGCAGACTGGCAACTAATAGTTGTACCTGTTTATATTAGGTTTTGATACAACAGGACACATGTTTGGTGGTAGAAAAAAAATTTGAAATTTTAACACTGTATTACTGAGTCCTGATTTATTCAGTTCTACCAGGTGTGACATATCACCATCACTTACAATGTATTATCTGGCAAACTGACATAATGAGAGTTGATATGTCACCCTAATGATAGACCTATTCTGAAAAATGAAGGAATACATGGATCATAATATCAGAGCTAAGATTGTTATTTCTTTTAGTAACATGTTTTTTCCAATTAAGATTGTAGCCAAGCTCTGCTAAACATACATGCATGTGAATATGGTCAATGATATAATCGTAGCTTTTATATTTATAATTACATTATGTAATCTTATGAAGAAATTTTACAGAGTTTAGTAGTAAGACAGCCAAGTAGTAGGGAATGTAGAAAGGCACATAGAAATTGGTATAAGTACTTAATGGTCAGTATTAGATTTGCTGGGTTTCTTTAAGCCTATGTATGGAGTTCCATCATGAGAATCCAATACTGTATTAAATTAAAAATAAAATAATTCAAATGAATCACATCATTTCATTTTAAACCTATCAAGATTAACAATTCATTTCCAAAGACTCCAAAGTTATGTACAGTCTTAGGTTTACTCACCCACATAGAACAATATTGGCATTCCCCATGAAGAGCATAGATACACAGTAAATGCATGGTCATGTTTAGAACATATCTGTCATTGTTCTTTTGTGTTATACTGTTACCAGCATGGTGAAAATGCAGCATATTATTACAATTACCATCATGTTACAACTATTTTCAGTTGAAATGAACACAAATTTTGAAAAGCATTTTTTTTATCCCTTTTGCCAAAAGCTTTTAAAAATCTTTTATTGCCAGCCTCTGACCTTGCAGAACATGATTGACTCTCTGAGAAATAAAAAGTGCACATTTTCTCTGTCATACTGCTGAGCCCTTTCAACTCTTATTACTGTCAGGTGAAGGCAAGGACTTTTGGCATCTCCTATGCAATGGGTCCTACGTGAAGGTTTTTGTAGTCTAAGTTGTGCAGTGTAGACCCAAGAAAAATTCCTTACTGGGTAAGGGATGTATGATTGTATCCTTGTGATCAATTTTCTGTTTCTCTTTGCCATATTCAATTTGCCATGAATAATGTTACATATAGCTAAACTTTTCTTTACTCCTATTAATATTTATAACTGCTTTGTGCATGTTTACTCTTTTTCTAAACTAAAAGCTGGACTAGGCAATGTAATTCAGCTGTTTATCCTTCAGTAATTAGAAAGAATTGACGAATTTTGTTTACTAACCACTTTGCAGCAGAAAAGAAAAAAGTTTTCCCTCTCAGATTGAAACTATAAAAAATGAAAATGCTTTATGTAAACCTTGAAACATATGAACCCACGGAATTTAAAATGTAAACTCTTCCTATGTAAAATTCACACTAAAATGTAGGTAGGACACAGCTTTGTCAGAAAGATTTATTTAGAGATTTGCCCTGTCAGGGATTTGGTCATATAGCTTTTCTGTTTCTCAATGCATTTTTTACACTGCCTTAATTTTAAAATTGTTTTGACCAACAATGAACCTGTTAAACTATTTGGAAATAAGAAAAAAGAAGTATACATTGGACTGATGTAAATGATGTATTTCATTATTTTTGCATGATTGTTTAAAACAACTATTCTATGATTCTATGATTCTATGAAAACATAAATGAGGTGTCATTAAAAAATGGAGTGCAACAATGTATTTTCTGAGCTTAATTTTGCCTCTTTATTTTACTTACACATAGGTAGCAATGTATGTATAATACATTATTTGTGGAAAAAATAAAATGTATTTGGAAAAAAATTCACATAAATTTTGTATTCCTTTCAGAATAACTTAATTTCACAGATTTTCAGCAACTCTGAAAGTGCTTGATCGGTACAAAACCAGGCAAAGTTAATTAATGATTTCAATTTCAAAGCACCTTTGATTTACTGAAGCCAGTAAATAGGGAGGAAAACTACTTTTCATTAATGACACTTTTTATCATTTCTGTTATAAAAGGGCTCTAATTGACAGCACATATTTTCCAAACAGTCTGTGTTATTAGATTAGAACTCTTGTTGTTGTTCACATCTGGGTACATGAGTAAAAATACTAAATTTAATAATAATGGAAAAAACATAGTAATCTATCATACTACTACTATAGCATGAACAACGATGACTGAGTGGATGCAAAATGAAAAAATTAATCCATAAAATGCGTCAATTACTATAACCATAATAAAATTTCAGCTCCTGTTCAAATGAATATGAACCATAATCCTCTCTCTCAATCTCACTGGGGTCTTCTGATTTCAAATTGCACTTAAAACACATATTCAAGGTGACTACTGTTGCACATAGCTTTAGAAATCACATATAACACTGTGTCCTGGGTTCAGCAGTAACAGTCATTTTTCTCCTTCTTAGTAGCTGGTGCAGCGCTGTACTTTTGACTTTTGGCCTGGGAACAGCGCTGGTAACACCAATGTTTTCAGTTACTGCTTAGAATGTTTGGTCTGACCAAGGGCTTTCTGAGCCTCATGCTCTGCCAGAGAGGAGGGGAAGCCGGGGGGAAGCAGAAACAGGACACCTGACCCAAACTGGCCAAAGAGGTATTCCATACCACAGCACGTCATGCCCAGGATGTAAAAATTGGGGACAGTTACCCAGAAGAGTTCAGAGCTCGGTTATCGGGTGGTGAGCGGTTGTATTCTTTTCCCTTGTATTTTGCTTGTCATCATTATTATTGGTGGTAGCAGTAGTGATTTGTGTTATACCTTAGTTACGGGACTGATCTTATCTCAACCCATGGTAGTTACATTCTTTCTATTCTTCTCCCTACCCCTCCTCCCCCCCCCTTTCCCACCCCACCCCCCCCCCCCGAGTGGGGGAGAAGAAAGAGGGGGAGTGAATGAGCAAACTGCGTGAGTTACAGCTTGAACCATGACACACTGTAGCCCTGACTGAAACAAATGCTCAGGACTCTTCAATTTAAGCTTTCTCCATTTTATGTGCTACTGCTTCAGCTTCGTTGCAGCATTCAGTATGACCTGAACTATTTTGCCAAACTATACTGGCAGCTTTCTAAGGTAAACACAGTGTGATTCTCTTTCTTTAGACATTGTTTTCTGCTTTCTTCTCATCTTTCTGTACCAAATGTTCTTATTTGTCAGGCTTTAGAAAGCTGAAGAATAAATAGGGAGCTCTGAACTTTCAGAATTTTTGTGGGTAATGTGAAAGGTATTGTTCAGAAAAAAAAACTTCTTTTTTAATGGTTAAAATGGATTGCTGTTATAACAGCCAAGAAAGGCATTGTATAAATGCCGTTTTAGCAGTGCAGATGCATGCGTCAATGTCATGCTTGTTTCACCTCTTTAGATATGGAAGAAGGTAGCATGCACTGGTAGACATGCTTTCATTAAAGACTCAATATCGCAAGTTCATGAGATAATTGATAATTGATGTGTGAAGGGACCTCAGGGGCCTTTCAGTCCAATGTCCTCCTCAAAGCAGGTCCAGCTATGGGGTCAGGCTAGTTTGCTGAGTATTTCTTGCAGTTGGGTCTTGAAAACCTCCAGCAGTGGAGGTTTTCAATAGCATCTCTGGCCAGCCAGCTGCTACACTGTTGTGCTTTCCTCATGGGAAAGTTGGGATTTTTTTTTTCCTGGGTTTTGTTTGCTTGCTTTTGGTTTTAAATCTATTTATCAGCATTCTCAGGGAGTCCCAGTAAAACATTCTATAGGTAATTAATGTCTTTTACCTTGAAACAAAAAGTTCTCCAGAAAAAAGATAATTTCTTTTTTCTCAGCAGTATGCAAATTGGAAAGGTGCTTCCTCATATTTCATTAAAAAACTCAAGAACCCTGCTTAAGAAACACACTATACTGTTACATGTCTACAAAATGCATAGTTGTATGAATAGAAGCCAAGTAACTGGGCTTAATGATCAAGAGGCCTCAAAAACATACAAACTTTTCAAGTGCATCTGCAAGAGCCTGCCTACAGCACTTACAGAATGTAATAGAAACAGAATGTTTTCACAGATATACTAGTGTTGTTTAAAATCTTGGATATGCTTAAAGGTGTGCAGAAACAACATTAGAAATTACAGTATTTATTCACTGGAAAATTAATGTAGAATTTTTCTAAGACTAGTCTTTAATTGGGAAGTATATTTATGTAAAACCAAAGAAGAATGTTTTCATTTTGTTTTTGTTTTGTTTGGGGTGTTGGGGGTTTTTTGTTTGTTTTTTTTGGGGATTGTTTGTTTGTTTTACCAAATACTCAAGTGCCATTAAAGGAAGGTAGAAGTCTTTTGTTACCCTGTTGGTCATATCAGGATATGCTTTGTATAGCAAAAAGTTGCCTCTGGTAGCAATAAAACAAAAGCATGTGAGACCTCACTTAGAGTATTGTGTGCAGTTCTGGTATCCTCAACATCAAAAGGACATGGAACTGTTGGTACAAGTCCAAAGGAGGGCCACGAGGATGATCAGGGGACTGGAGCACCTCTTGTATGAAGACAGGCTGAGAAAGTTGGGGCTGTTCAGCCTGGAGAAGAGAAGGCTGCGTGGAGACCTCATAGCAGCCTTCCAATATCTGAAGGGGGCCTATAGGGATGCTGGGGAGGGACTATTCATGAGGGACTGTAGTGACAGGACAAGGGGTAACGGGTTCAAACTTAAACAGGGGAAGCTTAGACTGGATATGAGGAAGAAATTCTTTCCTGTAAGGGTGATGAGGCCCTGGAATGGATTGCCCAGGGAAGTTGTGAATGCTCCATCCCTGGGGGTGTTCAAGGCCAGGCTGGACATAGCCTTGGGTGGCATGGTTTAGTGTGAGGTGTCCCTTCCCCTGGCAGGGGGGTTGGAACTAGATGATCTTAAGGTCCTTTCCAACCCTAACTATTCTATGATTCTATGATTCTATGATGTGCATATCAAAGCATATAATATTTCATTTATTTAGAGTTATTAACGCTGTAACCATTGCAGGTTGTTGTTTTTTCATAATTTATGTAACTGTCTTCATGTAAGAGACATGAAAGAAATCTTACTGTTCAAATTACAAGAAATAATTTACTTTATGTAAATCACTGTAGATTTCATCTATCTTTGATGAATATGACTACTTTTTTCTTATGGTAAATTACCTAATATCGGATCCATCTTATTGGTAGATGACTGCAATCATCATTAATTCATTACTGAATTCATGGACTTCATAATTGTGGGAGATTCTGTTTCCACAAATTTTTATGTTGTTATACATATTAGTCACAACAAAGGCAACAAAAAAAGAGCGAGCAAAATGGGATATCGAAGGATGGAAGGATGGTTATATTATGTAATTTCAGTGGTCTAAAAGCTGTGGCTAGGCTAAGCAATTATTTGCACTTACAGTCAATGGGGTGACACAGGCACTTCCTGAGGATGATTAACATTCTTCTCTAGTTTTTTTCAGGAGATTTTTCATCTATCAGTTCTCCATACTGGTAATAGGGGAAGAAAAGACATCCAGCTCAGCTGTGATGCCCGGATTTTTAGGTGTGAGGGGCAATTCATGTCGCATAAACTTTGCAAGTTTTTCACAGGATTTCTAGGAGGCAGTGGAGGGGCCAGGAGGAAGAATGGCTTTCTCGCCCACATACTGTAGGTGGCACCACTTTTACGCAGGAGCAGAAATCTACAGTTTCTCGGTAAGCTTTGTCAGCGGAAACCAAGATGCTCCCAGGCAATAGGACTTGGCAGGGAAAACATGCTTAAAGTCAAATAAATTTTGTATGCACAGGTCATGAGAGTATGATGAGACCCAGACAGTGGAGCATCAATCATCATACTGAAGACTAGAATCTGGGTCAAATCCAATTATCTGCAGTGGCTAAGAGGGCTGCAAGGTCTGAGAAGCATGGAGAACCCTTATTACCTTATCCTGGAGTTTCAGGATAAGCAGACATGCTTTCTGTCCAGTTTAAAAGGAATGGACGTATAAGAACTAAATCCCCATGGTTCCTTGAGATACACAACTTTCTGCAGAGAAAAACCTATATGGAATAGTCACATCCTGACCGACAAATACCAAAACCAGCAACAAATTTTATAAATGTCAGAATAGCATCAAAAATAGCAACAAAAAATTTATAGCTATAGGACAAAGAAAACCGAATTATTCAGTGGAAAGTGAATCACAGTGTATGTGCTCTGCTGTAGAAGATGGTATTGCTTAAATATAATAGTGAGGGATTTTTATTTATTTTTTTTTCAGAATAAAGTAAGCTGGAATTAGCGATATGTATGTTTTTCTGCTACCGCTGGTAAGCTTTGCCAGTATGAAATCTTTCTTCATTCAAATACTACTTGTGGACAAAAACTTTGTGTTCCACAGTGAGGGGCTCCATTTACAGAATCAACTGTAATTAAGACCAAAAGAAATAAAATTATAACTTACTGCTACTGAAAGTGATCTATGACATCTGATTTTATTTTTTCTGTGGTAATGAAGCACTTGAAAGAAATGTCACTGTCATTTCAGTACAACTGATTCTCAGCTAAAAGGAACTAAATAGTCTTGTTTAGGCATGATATTAATTGTAGCTGTTGCTTATTTTATATTGCAGAAACTTCATGGAGTTCTTATAAATTAGGAAAGTTAAGTGATGTGGAAATATATATAATCCAAGTGGGAAGCCTCTCATTTTCAGAATTAGTAAAAGACTGCAGACACTTGTCATTTTTGTGACAAACATTTTAACTGAACTGAAGGACAGAATAATAACATTCTGCACTGTCTCAGGTACAGTCTGACTTTCTGACTCTACAGATTTTCATAGTACAATCAAAGCAAATGTATTCTCAGTTTTTAAGAGAGCAAGGACCAAAGGATGCAAATTTTTGATGGTGATACCAGAAATCTCGAAGGACATGGTACACAAAATGTGGTGTATCCCTACATGTAGTCTGCAGTTAAGGAAGGCAGTCTGAAATCTTTTATTATGGAGCATGATCACATTGCTGGAGTCTTGGGCAAAACTTCAGGAAGAATAAACCCAGCTATGTTGACCTAAGCCAGCCACAGAGGAACTTCATGTCCAAGAAATACATGTACTAACAGTCACCAAAGAAAGTCAGAAGAGCTTTGTGATATTAAGAAGGATTACACTACTGCAGCTATGCAAACAGTTGCACACAGTCCATCTACTATTATGGTTTACTACAAATATGGTGCAAGGCTTTGTAGTGAATTCAGATTATGAAAATATTAAGAACAATTACATTTAGTAATTTGTATGTTATTATCACTTTTGACAGCTCTCAAGGATAATAGCCCTGGACTAGACTTTTGCTAGTTTAAATACCTCCAGATCTGTGTGAATTATTTCCACTAATTCTAAAATGTTGACAACTTACTGAAAACACTATGACTTAGACATCTATATGCATAAAGATTATAAATGTGAAAATACTGCAAAGGCATGGAAGAATACAGATTATAAAAAACTTCAGTGATTCAGGGTTAGTCTTGAAATGTATGTTGTCATATTTAAAGATATTCTGAGGCCAGGTTCTGTGAAATTAATTATATTTTAATTGCTCAGTCTAGCAAAACTTCTCATATGCACTACCTGGTTTACACTTCAAACTTAGTGTATCGTTGAATCAAAGAGTAATCACTACAAAACAGTCAAAACAAAATTTAGCTAATTAAATTAGCAAGGAAAAGCTTGCTGAGGTTTAAAATTAAAGTCTTACCTTTCATTTTAAAATGTTTAAAGCAATTCCATCTCCTTGTTAGCAAAGAAAACCATGAGGAAGTGACCAAGCACAGTCAACCCTTTGTACCCACTTTGCAGTAGCTCCTTCGGAATTTTACTGCTTGAATGCTGTAGTAGCAATAAGCTTGTTTTCAACATACAGTTGAAACAAAGACTGTCCAACACACCTAAACCCAAAATTAGTGGTGCATAGAAAGAAAAAAAAGGAATTAGTACTTCTGATACTTCACCAGGAAAACAAATTGCTCTCTGTGTCTTGCTTCTATAGTTACCCACTGTCACGTGACACAGAGCAGAGGGTCATATTTAGTATCTGAAGGGGGCCTATAAGGATGCTGGGGAGGGACTCTTCATTAGGGACTGTAGTGATAAGACAAGGGGTAACAGGTTCAAACTTAAACAGGGGAAGTTTAGATTGGATGTAAGAAAGAAATTCTTTACTGTTCGGGTGGTGAGGCACTGGAATGGGTTGCCCAGGAAAGTTGTGAAAACTCCACCCGTGGTGGTGTTCAAAGGCCAGGTTGGACAGAGCCTTGGGTGGCATGGTTTAGTGGGAGGTGTCCCTGCCCCTGGCAGGGGGTTGGAACTAGATGATCTCAAGGTCCTTTCCAACCCTAACTATTCTATGACTCTATGATTCTACGATTCTATGATTCTATGATTCTATATTTAAGGATGGGTATATGAAAGTTCAGTCAGGGGCTCAGCTCTTTTGCTTTGAAAGTCATCCTTTCACAGACTTGCAAAAGAATTTAACAGAGCATGCTGGACAATTGCACGGATTTTTACACTAGTGTTGTCTTTTTTCCTTCACAGAAAGCAAAACCCTATATTTTATCTCAGAAAATCTGTCTTGCTGTACAAATGAGTGATTGTTTGTGATTGTAAGAGTTGTAAAGTGACTGTTAAAGAAAGGATGGTATATTTATGTAAACTACCAGAGAAGTCAGAAAGTATAAGGCTCAGGCTTGAACAGAAGACAAAATGGGAACGCTTTATTCTCATGAACCACCATCCTATTTTAACAAAAAGAAGTCAGGCCTTTGCTTTCATATCAAACTCAAAATGAAATAGTGCCCCTTATGTCTCTGGGGTCTAAATCAGCAATTATTCATTCTACTCAAGCTGAAAAGCAAAATACAGCCTGAAAACTAAAATTTTTACTGTAGCTGCACGTATGCAGTACAAGATCAAAAGGAGAGCACCATTTTTGATCTTGTACTTTTGGCTGTATTTGTCTTTTGTTATATATCTCTTTCAAGGTTTTAAATCAAGCTTTTCTTTGAATGTTATTTTAACAAATATTTAGGCTAAAAGTCAGATGTGAGATAAAATTATGAAATGTAATAAAATTCAAAATTAGCAATATAAACATTAAGAAAAAGTTGTAGTGAACGGTACTCAAATACTATAATGTTTAAGGTAAAGTTCTGGGATTTTTAATGGAATCCAACAATATATTTTTCCAGACACGTTTCCTGCTTCCACAGATCCCTAATTTATATTCCTGTGGAAGACAGTGGTTAACTCAATAAGAACAGTTTAATGTGTCGTGTGGCCTGCTGCACTCCTTCTGCCCTAAGTTAAGGTCTTTCTTAAAGGATCATGAATCTTACACAGTGGCACATGACAAACCTTTATTCAGAAAGATTAACATTTATGAATTTTCAGGAAACTACTTGACAAGGCAGCTGTCTACCAGCTGTGGGAAAGCCAGAAAATATTACAGATGAGGGATGCTTTCCACTCCTTCCAGCTATTCACTACATTGCTAAACATTTTATGATTAGACACTGCTTCTTAAATACCATTTTGAGAAATTTCTCAACCTTCTGAAATTCTAACATTTTTGTTACGGAAAGGAGGAGATGCATGTTTGGGTTGGTATGCCCCTGCTTGTGCAGACAAACCTGACCCTTCTCCCCCTGAGAGTGCTACAGGAGGTGTAACTATGCATATCACTTAGAATTGTCTTATGGAGAAAATAATATTAAGGTTTAAAATGTACACCTCTCATGAAAGCTACCATATACAGACAAAGGGAATCTCTGATAGCAGCAAAGCACAAACATTAGTGTTTTCTGACTATTTTCATCAGAGATTGTCTACAACAGCTGAGATACTGTTTGAAAAAACAAATGGCTTAGGACATATGGCATTAAGTGAGTTTTGGCAAACCTATAGAGCAAGACATATGGCAGATGATAACCTTGGAGGAAGAGATGTCTCCTTGTATCTCGTAAAATGATATGACAAACGGATCTCTGAACCTATTTCCTGTCAGAAGCTTGAAAAATGCCATTGCTTACCTTTAAGGAATTTAAGGACTTTCATGATTATTTTTCTCTCCAACTGTGATTGTTAACTATATCTGTCAACTGAGAGGTTTGGGTTTTGGTTCTTTTTTGAGTGAACCGAATACATAGGCAAGAATATGAGCAGCCGTTCACAGTTCTCTTATTTTATATTTTCCTTCTAGTTGTGGTTATCAGAGCATCTCACACACCTTGAGTAAATTTCATAGAGATGCTAAGTGTAACAAAGTGCGCTTCAATTGCATAAGGATATAAGTATGCCTTATGAAAAGTATGAAGAAGGATGTAAATGCAGAAATGCCATTAGTACCAAAAGAGTAAATAAATTCATATAAGAAAGAAAACACTATCTGTCTCCTAGACTTGTGTTTAAATATTATGCTTACAGCATTTTCTGGCATTTTCTATTTTTTTGTTTTAATTTTCTGTACTAATCATATATAAAATATAAGTCATTCTTAAGCATAGATTTCTGAACTGAAATCATTCCATATATACAGCACCATTAATAATAATTGCAATTTTAGCAGTAGTGATACTGGGAGTATGCAGACTATTACCACGAAGACTTTAAGCTACGCAGTCTTGCTGCAGATTCCATATTGAATGAGTTTCCAAAGTTGTAAATAGATCATTTTTCCTAATCTTCTATCAATTTTTTCTCTCAAATATAGTCAGATTTTCCAAGTCAAAGACATTAATTTGATGTGCAGTTATAAAATACAGCGTGTTTAATGCCAGTTTCAAGACACACATATTAAGGTTGTTAGCTTTATGCCGGAATAACCATTTTTCATTACCAGCAGAACTCAAATAAAAATTGAACCCTATTTTCCCTAAAATAAAAATAAATTAGGCATAAAGCTTTGGCTTCCTCGAGTTTAAAGATGGTTTTAGATAATCAGGGATGAATATTCAGCATCCTGCAGTTTATAAACCTAAAAATATCCAGAAATCTCAGTGTTTATTTCATTGATCTGCACCAGAATAATTTAATAATCTGTTTTAGAATGGCACTGGAAGTGGTTTTATAATCCAGAATGAGTACCTGCATCACCAGGATAGCCGATTTATAGGTAAACATATTTCTATCTCAATTTTGTACTCAAAACCATTCCTGATTTAACTATTCCTGGTCTTAGTGCTGAAAGGATTTTTTTTTTTTTTTTTTTTTTTTTTTGGAAGAGATTGGCCTCAGTTCAACATTCTGAATAGCAACTCCTTTCTTGATGCAACAATTGCAAATACCATAAGACTGTGCCTACTGGTACATCCAGCAAACTGGCATACTCCAATACACACACAGTAAAGTTTTATGCAGCCCAAGGGACTTTGTGATGTCTGAAGCTGGGCATACAAAACTTGATAGCAACTAAACTGACAATTATTTTGGAAATTTCAGTTGCCATTATGTTGAATTTGCCTCTTATAATCATGGCTATGTAAAATTAGTCATTGTGCCTTTTTTTGGCTGGTGTAGAGTTAATTTTTCTTCATATTAGCTAGGATCTTCATAGTAGCTGGTCAACCTAAGATTTTTCTGCAAGGGAGATGCAGCGGCCAAACTTAAAAAACCCTGAAACTTTGGACTAAACATTCAACTTCTAGATGGATAAATCCGTCAGATGAATCCCTTAAAACATTATCTACTCATCATCGAAGAATGACTTTCAATAGCTTCAGAGGCTGTCTGTCTTTAACCTTTAGGGCTAATCTCATCCCATGCCCACAGAACCAGCAAGAGCCGTATGTGTACCTTTAACAGGCTTTTAGTTTGAGGCTGTGCAGTGGTACTTGTAAGCTGCTGAGAAAATGCTGAACACCCTCAAACTCTACAGATGCTAATGAGGGCCAAAGTTCATCATTTTCTTTCAAGTCAGAGCTGCATGAGCTGAATGAGATGAAAGTAGCATTTCTTCTCTAAGACCTTCCTAGTTGATTATGCTGTACCCTTCCGTGGACCGAGTATTGACCTCTCTACATGACTAGGAATTGTGCCCTCAATTTTAATAGAAACCATATTTCACAAAGGCACCTAATGGGCCACATTCATATGAATATAATCAAGGGGATAACAGGAATTAGGAATCAGATTGTTTTAATCCTATTTTGGATATTTAATGACAAATTCAAGCTGTAGAACATGTAGAGGTATTCTTCGATAAATATCTTGCAAATGGATTTAATAAAAATTAAAATGAGACAATAATAAATTCAAATTTATTTTCATTAGATTAATATATTTTCCAATTATTCATTAAATATAATTAAAAATAAACTATACTGTTCAAACTCCAAGTGTGTCTTGCTACACTGATGATTTTATAATTACTAATGAAAATTATTCTAACAGGAAGGAAATTGTTTGCCGAAAGGTGCTAAAATTGATTTTTGTTAGAGAAGCACAACAAATGCATTATAATAAAGCAGTCAGACTGGGATTGGACGCAAGATCTGTAACAGGCACATTTACAGATTAGCTCCTATCCTCCAAAAATAACCCCCTTGTGTTGATTTTAATTATGAACTGACATCATTAAAAAGATATGACCTTACATACTCGTGATTCAGACCACGCATACTTTATATGAAACTTCATATTACTGCTAATACATTGCAAATAATTACCTTATTCAACTGCTCAAAGGTTGAACAGACTTTTTTATATTTCATAAAGAAAAATAAACACCATCATGTAGACCTAAGTCTTTATAATTTGCTCTGCTTTCTCTTCCCAATTCTCCTTGCAGGCTCATGCCTTAATAATGGAAGTTACTTGTAGATCTTATGTGAAGAAGCAATTTATATAAACAAAATTTGTACAGTAAACTGATTCTCTCTTTCTACCTACATCTTACCTACCCACTCAAGTCCATCACTGATCATACACTAGTTCATGTAGACTCATAGCTCATGCTCCTGACTGTTGATTGCAGCTGAAAAAAATGCACTACTAAAATCTGGGTGTACACAGAGCACCCATAAAGACCAAGGAGCAAAAGATGTCTCCATTTCTGACCCCTTCAGTCCTGAGTTGTTTTTTTTCAAACTCTTCCCAGACTGTACCTGACGGGACACTAGATCGTGCTGCTGGGTCTGCAGAGCAATGCTGGCAATGTACTGTCTCTCCCTTTCCCCACAGCATCGGTTTGGGGGGTGCAGCACTGGGAGAAAGGATATTGATGCTACCGTCACTTTATGTCTGTATTCCTGAAACCTCCTTCTGAGGGTACACCTCCATCACAGAAAGCTTTAGAGCTTCACTGAGTTGCCGTGACAGAGAGGTGAAGCCTTGCCAGCTTGTTTGTTTTGCTGACAGTGTTTGTTCACAATCTCCCTATTTATATTATTTTCATTGTGCACTTAGCATTACATAAACAATGTATGCTGACTTTCTAATTATATAATGTTGATTATTAATTTATATAGTAAGTTATTTATAATGCTTTCAGTGTCCCTGGCCTTAGCAAGAATGACATTTACTAATATACACAGGACCATTGTATCTGCAGCCTGCTATGACAAATTACAGTAAGGTCTTATTTAAAAAAATTGGTTTTGTATGTAAGGCTGTGAATGGGCTGTAAAGCAGAGAGGACAGAGACCTTTAAAGTTTACAGATTTGGAAGCAGCAAGGCACCTCATGCAGATTTCCGTTGACACAACACGTATTTTTTATGACACTTTTCAAGAAAGCTTTTAAATATGCATATTTTATAAAACCAAATAATCATGAAGTTATTTGTAACTATTTTGAAATATAATGAGCCTCTAATTGGTTGATGCATGTTTTTTGCTCTCTGCCTTTCTCTGCAGTCATTCTACGGTAACTTACTTAAAAATTCAGAAAGAAGGTAACTATGCTTATTGACTCTCAGTGTTAATTTCATAGATTCTAAAATCCGTTTATACTTACTAGAACTGCCGGTTTGTGAAAATTACATTTATTATTTTCTAAATTTAGCTTTAACAGAGAAATAACTTTACCACCTGATAATACGTTCGACATTTTGAAAAGTAAGAGCAATGTTCTGTCATAAATAACATCTTTGGGTCAGGACAATACTATTCAAATCAAGTCAAAGTGAAGAGGTTGGACAAAAAATATATCATCTCAATTTAAGAGCAAAATAAAAAAAATGTTGACTGGAAAAATCATTCCACTGTTTGTGTTAGCAATAGGGTCTTCTGGGGAAGATTTGTCTGTGCTGGTGGGGATCAAATCACCTGCCAGGTTTCTGAAGGGACACATCGATCAGATTTGACACATTGCTGATTGCTCCATTAAATCACTGCTGTGGTTCTGATTTGTCTCATCAGGTCAGACCAAATTTTTTTT
This sequence comes from Ara ararauna, assembly GCA_028858755.1. NCBI lineage: Eukaryota > Metazoa > Chordata > Aves > Psittaciformes > Psittacidae > Ara > Ara ararauna. Next base: position 41,829,468 of record CM054379.1, on the reverse strand, counting down.
GAGGAAGCTTGGGTTGGTAAACTGTTTTTCAAATGAAGGCTTTTCAAGTAAATGTTTTTCAGTGAACTAGTGTAATGGATAATAAAGCTCTATCTTACTAGAAAGTAATTTTAGAACATATGCTTTTGTCCTGTTAAGTATATCGAACCAGAGCATGCACATGCTTTTCCTTTTCCTTGGCCTTTACCTTTGCCTTTGCTTTTGCCTTTTCTGTTTCTTCTTTTCTTTTTTTTCCTTTTTCTTTCCCTTTTTTCCTTTTTCTTTTCCTTTTTTCCTTTTTCTTTTCTTTTCTTTTCTTTATTTCCATTTTCCTTTTTCTTTTCTTTTCTTTTCTTTTCTTTTCTTTTCTTTTCTTTTCTTTTCTTTTCTTTTCTTTTCTTTTCTTTCTTTTCTTTTCTTTTCTTTTTTCTTTTCTTTCCTTTCCTTTCCTTTCCTTTCCTTTCCTTTCCTTTCCTTTCCTTCCCTTTCCCTTTCCCTTTCCCTTTCCCTTTCCCTTTCCCTTTCCTTTCTTTTCCTTTCCTTTCCTTTCCTTTCCTTTTCTTTTCTTTCTTTTCTTTTCTTTTTTCTTTTCTTCTTTTCTTTTTTTTCCTTTTCTTTTCTTTTTCCTTTTCCTTTTTCTTTTTTGTTTTCTTTTTCTTTCTTTTTCTTTTTCTTTTTCTTTTTCTTTTTCTTTTTCTTTTTCTTTTTCTTTTTTCTTTTTCTTTTTCTTTCTTTTTCTTTTTCTTTCCTTTTCCTTTTCCTTTTCCTTTTCCTTTTCCTTTTTCTTTTTTTCTATTTCTTTTTCTTTTTCTTTTTCTTTTTCTTTTTCTTTATTTACATTTATATGTTTATGTTTATATTTACATTTATATTTATTTTATTTTTATTTTTCCTTCTGCTTTTTCTTTTTCTGTTTTTTTTTCCTTTTCCTTTTTTTCACTTTCTTTCTAATTTTCCTTTGTGTTTTCTTTTTTAATTTTCTTTCTGTTTTTTTTTAATTTTCTCTTTTGCTTTCTCTTTTTCTTCCTCTTTCTCTTCTTCATCTTCTTCTTACTTTTCCTTTTTATTTTTTTTCTGTTTCTATTTTCTGTTTCTCTTCTTTTGCATTCCCACTCACCTTCCCCTTTTCTTTTCCCCCTTACTTCTCCACCTCACCTCTTCTTTTTATCTTTGCACTTCCATTAAAAGTTGCACAGAGTATTTGAAGAATAAAAGCTCTTTTCCTGAAGTTCTCTACTAACATGTAGGTCAATGAAAAAAAAAAAAAAACCGAAAAAAATCTGGAAAGCAGTAAAGCTTTTAGAATGAAGCAGTTTCCTCTGGCAAAGTAACTCTGAGATATTTCACATAGAAGCATTGTGTTCCTGGATTTTCTACTAATATTTTGTATGTGCACCAAAAGCTTTGGATATATGAATATTTAAGCAATCTAAAAAAATAATAAATTAAATTCTAACTACTTTAAATATTTCTGCTTTGGTTTTGCAAATAGAGGTATGGTAGTCTCAAATCCAAATTCAAACAGATTACATTCATACTTGATGTGACACTGGGAACATGACTTATACTAAGACGTAACTTTGGCACCCCTTACATGTAAAATTGAGAGCAAAGCTGTGACACAGAAACTTCCTGACTTGAAGTTCTCTGGAAATAGACTTACTGGTGATATTTCAGCATGGCTGCTTCCCTCTTGAGCCTACATAAAGAAATGTCATGACACATAATATTTTCTGGGTGCCTACAGTTAGCCTACATGACATCTCCAACAGATATTTCATTTAAAATCCCAGCCTCAATTAGCAAACACTAGTATTTCTCTATGCCCTGATTAATTTTGAGTGAGTTTATTTAAAATCAGTGGAGAACATAAATACATAAATATATTTTTTAAAGAAGGAAAAAATGTTTGGAAGCTCTATAAGCATTTGCTCATGTGTCATTCTGAGAGACTGTCCTTAGCATCCACCATTAGTAAACAGTTCCTGACGAATTAGGTGCCAGTGTGCTCAGTCATTATAGATAATTTGAACATTGACTTAAGGCTGATTTAAGGTGTGGGTTAAAAGGGTTATTATGCAAGCACAGCAGCCTGTTAGTCAGCAGTTTCCCTGCTTTACTTTGCCCAAGAAGATAAGCGCTGGCACTGTAAGTACTTAACATACATAGGTCTGTTCTACTACAAAGTGATGTCACATATATATTCCACAGAAAAGATGTGCGCAGACTACTCTGAAAAAGGAGATTATGCTCAGCTTTCTCCCTGGCATCTTTCCACTTGCCAGTCACAGCAGGAGGCTTGCAACAGGCTATCTGGGTATGGTTGACAATATAGTAATTCTCAATTGCCAGCTGTGCTGCAGGCTGTGCCTGAGCCTAGCCTGACTGATATGCTCTTTAAATAACCTGTGTACTGTGGTGGGTCTGGCTTTGAACTCAACTTGGTTTTGTGGTATAGACCTGGTCTGTCCAACCTCAGATGTACAGACTGCAAGGCAAAGCAAGTCAGAAGCTCCCCCAGACATACACTGTGTATTCACCATATGATAAATGGATGAGCCAAAACTGGGGTATAAATTAGGAAGGCTGTGTGAACAGAAGCTAAAGACAGGTCTCGTAATGGAATGACTAATGCATTCATAGCGAAAAAGGCTGCTTTTTCCCCAGGAGGCTTACATTTCAACAAGTAGCATCACTTTGTATAAAGGTAAGCATCACTGCAACTTAGTCTAGTAGAATAGATTTCCATTATGATAATGGTTATGTCTCATTGTGACTGGCTTGTGGAATGAAATGGAAACTTGAAAATTATGCAGATTGTTATAAGCAATAGCACAACAGCTGCCATCTGACTGCTTTTGATTGAGGCTGTCAGCAGATTCTTACCAACTTTAGTTGGGCATATTTGGAAAAGACTACTCTGCTTGTGGTGTCTTACAAATACTTATCTCAGGTATCAATCCCAACATATGGACCACTTCGGTTACAGACTTAATTTTTGCTTCACCAGTAGCTAAGTAGATTGATTAGTTGTTGATCCACACCTGGTATATTGAAGAAATTATTCCATGTTTGGAAAAGTTCAGCTTTGAAGCTTTTCTTCTCACCTTGAAAAATCAGAGAAACGCAGCAGAGCAGTCAGATTTTAAAGACAGGCATTAGTGAGGGAAATAAAAATGCATGTTCTTCTATCTGCTAAAAATCAGCAAAAGCATTGCTCTGGACCTCTGTATAAAAAGCATAAAGTATAAAAAATGCCAATAAATGCCCAAAAGCTTTTGTGTCAAACTTACTACAATTTTAAACAGTATCAACTTTGTTTCCTACATGCCTTACACATTTGCTTACAAGAAACTGGCTCTTTACAAAATTGACAGAACACTATTGATGTCCTAATTCTAGATTTTAGATGGAATAACCTTGAGGCTTAATTCAATGCAACTCATTTGAGAATTCCCAAAAGACAGAACTCTGGCCTTTGCTTCATCAAAGATCTTGCTTGAAGTGAGGAAACAAAGAAAGATTTACATGTAGTGTAAATGACAGCATTTTTGCCTCCTTATGCAAAGCAATGCTTCACTGTTCTTAGCACAGTTTTCTTGTCGTGCACTGCATCTCTGTCCCTGTTAGAAAAAAACCAAAAACCAGAAACTAAACCAAGCCAAAACCTCCAAACCATCTGGAAATATAAGGAGACTATTTATGCATAGGCTTGCCCTATTTTTGTTCAAAACTTCCTAAGCAGTGAGGAGATTCAGGAATCTGGTTTGAATAAACAAGTCCCCAACCATTAAAAAGAGCATCTGAAAGTGGCATTATTGAAAAGGACTTGCATCAGAGATTTGGAATAAGTTAGAGGCATTTGTAGGTAATTCAGCTTCTTCTGATATAAATCACTGAGGAATGGAGATGTGTTTCTATGTTTTCCTTCTAACGTGGATTTTTTAAACTGTATTCTAAGGATGTGTAGGCCTGTGCAGGCCTGTGCGCTTCCACGGCTTTTATCTTCAGCTTTCATAGTTATAAGATGTGTTTGCATTTTAAATGACCTGATTTTCACTTGACATTTTTTTAGTATTCACTTTGATGTTGACACTTTTACTATGTCATATGAGTTACATACACTGTAAGGAATTGAGTCATCATATTGGTATTTTAAATGTTTAAATGGCATGTGAAATAACTCCTTGAAGAAACGGTAGCTGTGTTTCAATTTGACTTGAAAAATTGAAAAGCTGTAGCTTTTCAAAATTTTTCAAAATTACAGCTACTGAAAGCTGTAGCTGCCAGTGTAAATCAGCCCCATAAAGTGTACAAAATGTATGCAAGCTCAAGTGTACAAAAATATTCTGTTTGGAACTAAATCAAAAGGAAAAGAAAGAAAATAAATCAGTGCCTTAAGTATTAGCTATTACAAAAGTACAAACTGAAAGAAGTATTTTTAACACTTAAAATTGAAATTTCCCATTGCGATTCATAGGAATTTTATACCTTTCATCTTCTAAAGAACAGCACTTCACTTTGCTACTTTTTTTTTATTTTCAACCTTCACCACTTAGACACACAATATACAGTTACACAGTATTCTCCTGTTAAAGAGCTATAATTAACTGGAAGCACAAATCATGATATTATGCCACTTAAGAAACCTATGTAGATTAGACTATTAGCTTGGTACAGCATGCTGCCACATTCCTGTTTCCATTAACTTTCTGTTTACATACTCCTTTTTGTCCCTATGTAATTCTGCAACATCTACTAGCCTTTACCCTTTTGGAGCCTCACCCACTTCCCAACTCCACTAACTCTCAGCTCAGCTTTATGTTCGGCAGGAATCCTATTTCAGTCTTCATATCCCTGTCCCTTTCCCCCATCCTGTCCCTGTCCTCCCTCAAATACATATCCACCCTGTTACTGGGCATTACAAAACTCATGTGAATTTATGTGACTTCAGTCAAATTTGGTGGAACCTAGCAAGGAGATTCACTTTATCAAAAGGAAAACAAATGTGTTGGCAGATGTGAAAAGGGATAAACAAATAGCCAGTGTAATTACAGAAGCCATGCTTGTTCAGGAAATGAGGCTTAAAGGCTCTTATATTTTTGAAGATGACTACAAGTACAGTTTTAAAGGTGTATAAATGCTATCTCAGTGTAGCCCATTTCCTATTACTCTTAGCAAAAGATTTGCAGTACAAGAAATAAAACAAAAAATAAAGATTACTGATAAGAGACAAAACTAAAAGAGTACAGAGATTGCTGATACCAGATACACCACTTCTTCAGCTTCAGCTGGTACAGTAGGAGCTATGCCTCAGAATGTGTATTTATTAATTTATGAAATCTTATCAGTTTACCTATTCCATCTGATATACTTCCGAAAATGATAAATAGCAAAGATACATTATGATATTTCCGTTTATTCTTCAGTTCCAGGAAATGAAAGATGATTTTGAGGGAAATAGAACGTTTTTTTTGTCAGATATGTTACATGTATAATACATATACAAGCGAAAACTCTGTTATATTTCTATAGCAGACAGATAGAAATATCTTTTTTCTGTCCTCATTTTCATTTCAGAAGGATAACTGGACATATAATGTTGGAAAGCAGTTTTGGAAGTGGAAGTTTTCACAGCTTTCACTACAGATGGCCACAGTCTGGAATCTTCTCAGTCATAGAATCATAAAATCATAGAATAGTTGGGGTTGGAAAGGACCATAAGATCATCTAGTTCCAAATCCCCCTGCCATGGGTATGGACACCTCACACTAAACCATGCCACCCAAGGCTCTGTCCAACCCGGCCTTGAACACTGCCAGCAATGGAGCATTCACAACTTTCCTGGGCAAAACATTCCAGTGTCTCACCACCCGAACAGTAAAGAATTTCTTCCTTATATCCAATCTAAGCTTCCCCTGTTTAAGTTTGAACCCGTAACCCCTTGTCCTTTCACCACAGTCCCTAATGAAGAGTCCCTCCCCAGCAACTCTATAGCCCCTCTTGACATGCTTGTGAGGTGGGCTGATGCCAACCTAATGAAGTTCAACCACGCCAAGTGCAAAGGTCCTACACCAGGGTCAGAGCAATCACAGGCACAGCTACAGGTTGGGCAGAGAAGAGATTCCAAGCAGCCCTGTGGAGAAGGACTCAGGGTCTTGGTCAATGAGAAAATGAACATGAGCTGGCTTCAGTGTGTGCTTGCAGCCCAGAAAGCCAACTGTATCCTGGGCTGCATCAAAAGGAGCGTGACCAGCAGGTCGAGGGAGGTGATCCTGCCCCTCTGCTCTGCTCTCATGAGACCTCACTTGGAGTGCTGTGTGCAGTTCTGGTGTCCTCCATATAAAAAGAACATGGAACTGCTGGAACAAGTCCAGAGGAGGGCCACGAGGATGATCAGGGGACTGGAGCACCTCCCATATGAAGATAGGCTTAGAAAGTTGGAGCTGCTCAGCCTGGAGAAGAGAAGGCTGTATGGAGATCTCACAGCAGCCTTCCAATATCTGAAGGGGGCCTATAGGGATGCTGGGGAGGGACTATTCATGAGGGACTGTAGTGATAGGGCAAAGGGTAACGGGTTCAGACTTAAAGAGGAGAGGTTTAGATTGGATATGAGGAAGAAATTCTTTACTGTAAGGGTGGTGAGGCAGTGGAATGGGTTGCCCAGGGAAGCTGTGAATGCTCCACCCATGGCGGTGTTCAAGGCCAGGCTGGACAGAGCCTTGGGTGGCATGGTTTAGTGTGAGGTGTTCCTGCCCCTGGCAGGGGGGTTGGAACTAAATGATCTTAAGGTCCTTTCAGACCCTAACTATTCTATGATTCTAACAGATTACAGTTTTTGTCGGTGTACTTTATAGATTCATTCTGCATCACCTGTACTGTGCATAGTCCTTGAAAGCTCCTAGGGAAACTATGACCTATTTTTAACACTGGACTGCAAATCTCAGACACTGGGCTGGTTCAAAACCTAAGTCAAACATTTGTATAAAAAACTGACTAGCCTTTGCTGAAATTTTTTAATGTGAATTCATTAAAAAAATAATCTGTGTACTTGCCCCATATGGGGCCTCAGGATCTCAGCACTGGTATTTACACACTTGAGTGGAAAATGGCGATGTTTCAAACTTTATTCACCAAATACTCTTGTATCTGTTACTGGTAAATATTTCAAGGTGCAGTTTGAGATAGAATTTAGGTTTATAAATAAACAATAGTCAGCAAAAGTACAATTTCATAACCCTCCATATGGGCTCCACAAAATCATATGTGAGATACTTGTCCTTTCCCTTAACCTGTGGCTTTTATCCACCCATAAAAGGAACTGATGCATAATCATGCTTATAGAATCATAGAATCATAGAATAGTTAGGGTTGGAAAGGACCTTAAGATCATCTAGTTCCAAAACACCTGCCAGGGGCAGGGACACCTCACACTAAACCATGCCACCCAAGGCTCTGTCCAACCTGGCCTTGAACACCGCCAGCGATGGAGCATCCACAACTTCCCTGGGTAACCCATTCCAGTGCCTCACCACCCTTACAGGAAAGAATTTCTTCCTCATATCCTGTCTAAACTTCCCCTGTTTAAGTTTGAACCCATTACCCCTTGTCCTATCACTACAGTTCCTCATGAAGAGTCCATCCCCAGCATCCCTATAGGCCCCCTTCAGATACTGGAAGGCTGCTATGAGGTCTCCACGCAGCCTTCTCTTCTCCAGGCTGAACAGCCCCAACTTTTTCAGCTTATCTTCATATGGGAGGTGGTCCAGCCCGTGATCATCCTCGTGGCCCTCCTTTGGACTTGTTCCAGCAGTTCCATGTCCTTTTGATGTTGAGGAGACCAGAACTGCACACAATACTCCTAGTGAGGTCTCATAAGAGCAGAGTAGAGGGGCAGGATCACCTCCCTCAACCTGCTGGTCACACTCCTTTTGATGCAGCCCAGGATACGGGTGGCTTTCTGGGCTGCACGCGCACACTGCCGGCTCATGTTCATTTTCTCATCAACCAAAACACCCAAGTCCTTCTCTGCAGGGCTGCTCTCTATCTCTTCACTGCCCAACCTGTAGCTGTGCCTGGGATTGCTCTGACACAGGTGGAGGACCTTGCACTTGGCATGATATATGCGTTCTGATGCTTTGATGCTTTCTAATATGCAATAATTTTTTTTTTTTTTGGAAGAGGCGTTCATTTGAAAAAGAGCCTGTTACCTAAGCAATTTTAATTAGAAAAAACAAATAACATATTGCTTTTCTTTACTCTGAAACAATAGATTTTATATTGCTATCAGTAAAAGCATCTGGGCAAAGGTACTGGACTCTGTATCTAAATTATACTAGCTTCATGGGACTGATGATGCATTCAGAGCACTGACAGATCTAAACATCTCCTTGGATCGTAACAGAGTTACTATTTTTCCTGGCAAGCGAAAGCTTGGAACTGTATTAAAAAACATAAAAAGTAAATCTTGCACAAAGATAGAACCATTCTCAGCAAACCTCTATGAATTTGTGCAAGCATGAGAGATTTGATGGATCTCTTTTAGAAATTGTAAGAATTTACATGCTCTCTCTCCCTTCCTAAATGTGCAACAACTGAGATCAATTAGTGCTGTTGTCAGCTGTTCTAGCAGAGAGAGGTGAAATTGATTCTAGTGAGCTTCTGCCATGCAAAAACCATCTGTTCCAGCTTGCCCTGCATGCAAACTGTTAGGAATTTGGAGACAATCTTTGCAGCATGAATTTATCCTGTTGAATCCAAAAAGTTATAGCTGGACAAGTAATGCCAAAGGGAGTCTGAATATTCAGAGAATGTCTGGATCATCACCACCAAAAGCTATCCCAGAACTTATAAACATAATTTAGAATAATAGAATCATAGAATAGTTAGGGTTGGAAAGGACCTTGAGATCATCTTGTTCCAACCACTCTGTCATGGGCAAGGATACCTCCCCCTAAACCATGCCAACCAAGGCTCTGTCCAACCTGGCCTTGAACACCACCACGTATGAAGCATTCGCAGCTTCCCTGGGCAACCCATTCCAGTGTCTCACCACCCTTACAGTAAAGAATTTCTTCCTCATATCCAATCTAAACTTCCCCTGTTGAAGTTTGAACCCGTTACCCCTTGCCCTATCACTACAGTCACTAACAAATAGCCCCTCCCCAGCATCCTTATAAGCCCCCTTCAGAAGGCTGCTGTGAGATCTCCATACAGCCTTCTCCAGGCTGAACAGCCCCAACTTTCTCAGCCTATCTTCATACGGGAGGTGGTCCAGTCCTCTGATCATCCTCGTGGCCCTCCTGTGGACTTGTTCCAACAGTTCCATGTCCTTTTTATGTTGAAGACACCAGAACTGCACACAGCACTCCAAGTGAGTTCTCACGAGAGCAGAGTAGAAGGGCAGGATCACCTTCGTCAACCTGCTGGTCACGCTCCTTTTGATGCAGCCCAGGGTATGGTTGGCTTTCTGGGCTCTGAGTGTACACTGCAGGCTCATATTAATACATTCCGGACATTGTATGACTTCAAAGTGACTGAATAGCAAAGGCTATTCTGATATGCTGATGAATCCCAATGAGGAAAAGGAGAGGTCTTTACAGAGAAATTATGTATGAAACATATACAACTTAATAAATTAGAAAATACTGAGATATATTTTTTGAGTCATATGGAATTCAGGTTTTGCCACATTGAGGTCTTTTCCACAAGTCTTTGCAACAGAAATTATCATGTTTTTCTATTTTGTGTTTATAGCATAGTGTATCTTCTGATTCTTTTACAATTTTTAAGGTATCTTGATACCCACAAACACTAATTCTCTCTTCCTGGAACTAGACTTATTCCCTGTGGCTTGTTCTTGTACTCTATCACTGCCTTAATCAACAGTTTCTAACGGTCTTGTATAAAAATATATATCTGCAGAATAGATCATCACTCATCCCACAGGCTCACAAAATGTGAGATTGACCTTACTGGAACAGATTCTTCTAGAAAAATCCAGAAGGCACTTCAACTTGTTTTAAAATTTGAGTCTGAGTCAGGGGAGATGAATCATCCTCAGGATATGCTAACTATACAGGGAACCTAGGATGATTAGCTTAGATGTCAAACATTTAGGATTTTAGGAGAGATAAATCACACAGAAGGCTTGTGAAGATTTAATGCCCTCTTTCATGTGTATATATATATATATATATGTATACAACATAGAAAAAACCCAGTATAATATGAATTTCTCTTTTACCACAGACAAGTTCCAAGGTCTCTCAACATTGTATCGTCATTTGTTTCCTATGTAAACTCTTATTTTATTTTGTTTTTCTTCTAAGCATGCCTCTGAAATTCAGTTTAAAGTATAGAAATTGTCTGCATAGTATAAATATGGCTTTCCCATTAATCTGTGGCAAAGCATGAAATGTAATATTTTCCCCATTACAAACCTATGAAATTTATCAGTCTAGCCTATGCCCTGTACAGTGAACTATTTATAATCTATGGTTGTTAAAAGCAAAGCAAGCTAAAATAAATGAATAAACATGCATAATTTTTCTCCCTATGATAGTTTTATTAATTACTTTTGTGGAATATAAGTTTTACATTATTCACAAAGCCTTCTCAAGTTGCAACCAGAGCCTTTGTCATGGAACTGTATGCTATTAGTATTCGATTTGATACTAAGCAAGCAACTAATTCTGAATGAAAATTCAAGAATAAAAGAAAAGTATCCTCTTTGGTCATTTAAAGTAGCACATACTTAGGATGAGGTTCCTCTGCAACCTTCAGACTGTCCTCAGTTGTCATAGGAACTCAGTGTGTCCTTGTGACTACCAGCTCTTGCTGCACTGTTTTCTTTCATGCTATTAGCTATCATCTATTGCACAGTCAACTCCAACTACTGAAAAAGACAAAATATCCCAAATTGCATGGTTGTCTTAAAGGACTTAAGAATGAACAGTAATCATTCTCTCTATTTGCTTTTTGGTACTGAATGTGGATTGCATCAGTTTACATTATATTTCTCTCAAATCACAAAGTCTATATGGGCAAGTAAGTGCTTCAAGATCTGGGTTTTTGAACAAGGACAAATCTTATGAGGTTTACTGACAGGCTGGCAACATATTTTTCAGTCTGCTTCTTGACCTTTTTTTTATTGGTTTTTTTTTTTTGTTTGGTTGGGTTTTTTGTTGTTTTTTTATTGGGGGGTATTTTGATACAGTCACCATCCACATGCTGATCAGCTTAGACCTGGTTTTCAACATTTTTATCTGCCTTTCTCTTCCAAAGTTCTGTTAGCAGTTTCAGCCAACCTTTTGTATATGAATTATATTCTCAGCTGATAAAGAAGGGGGATTGTAAAAAACATTATTTGGAAAATTGAAGGATGCAGAAAACTAATTGCACATTCTTAAAGCTGACCAAGGATGTGGCTGTATTAAGCTCTCTGGGAGATTCACTTTTCTTGACGTGGCCATAAAAGCCACTGAGGGTGATTAATCAGGACTTGGGCAGCTAACTTTAAGACTTATCACTCACAATTATGACTCTCAGTTTTGTTACCCATGTCATATTTTACATCTTTCCCTAAGGCTTTGCAGAAGTGAGCACCAAATTGCCCAAGTATCTTTTAAAAACACAGATATTTTCTATATTGTGTCATTGTACAAAAACTTTTCCAAGATCACAATATTTTTCATATATACATAGTTTGCATGTGTAATGCTCTTTTCACTTGGGGCACCTGATTATCCTGAAGTTCTGTTTTAATCTAATTTTTCATCTGGGCTGAGGTTAAATTTCTTATTAAAAGCCCAAAATTGTGCTAGCAGCTTAGGCAGTGATTGGAAAAAAAACTTCACTGCATTTCTCAGGTCTTCCTAAGCTGCAGAATTTGGTATGCAATAAAGTCAGAACAGGAAACTCAGATTTCAAAGAGAAAAGCCTAGAATTTTATACAGCTTTTAAACATTTTTACATTATTTATTTTTACCTTTTAGAAATAATGTATAAAAGAATTCCTTCTGAAATGTAATAAAACACTCCTCATTCATCCTAATGCATATGCACATGCATAAATTGAATATACTTTTGATAAAATGCCTCAAATTTCTTACAAACAAAAAAAATTATATATATATACATACATGTATACGCATATATATATAAAATAAGGGTATTTTCTTTAGGATAAAAATAGCATAGTTTTCTGTATATACGCCACAAAAATGGACAATATATACACCCAACAAATTACTGTGACTATTATTCATTGGGCATCCTCATGATGACCTACACAAAACAAATTGTATAAAGTTGTACAGGACTGTATCTCAGCTAATATAAAAACCCAGCACTGCTTCTTATTTCAAAGCAAATAATCTGAATTGCCCCAGCAATTTCTCATTAAGAAGGTTTGTTTTATTGCAGTGCTGAACACTCTTCACTTCCCAAATCACACATTTCATGAGACACTTTGCCCTTACCATCTTCACACTTCATGTATTACTGTACTTCATGAATATTAAGCAGAAATAAGTTCCAATTTTTTTAATCCAGAGGTATTTAAGAGTAACTCCTATTGCAAAGGGGCCATAGTTAGGCAGTATAAGGGTGTTTTTCTCTTAGGCATAAACTTGCGGAGAAGGAAGGAGGAGAGGTTGCAGCAAACTTAGTTCACCTTCAAACTCTCCCTCTTGCACCTCTTGCATACACATATGAGCACACACACAGAGAGTTGCCGTTTAGTGCTATCACTTCTTTCTACCTGGTAGAGACTTTGAAATTGCTCAGCAACCAGGATTATTTCATAGTGCCTATTCCTTTCATTAGCAACCCTGCACAGCAAGCTTGTACTGCAATTATGTGACCTGTACTGGGAACACATCCCTGACTAAGGAGCAAACCTGACACAGGAAGAAAGCTTAGTCTCTTCTCAGTGACTACAGATTGCGTTCAGCCCTAGGTTCTATATAAAGCAAGCAATCTTTAAGAATTAAGGTAGTTTGAGTAGTGTCTTATAATTAACTCTTTCCACTTAGAATCAATGTCTTGGATAAATGTTATATTGTTACACAGAGTTGGTAAGAATATACACAAGCACTGAACACGTCAAATAATCAAATTGCTTTATACAATTTCAAGCTCCCCACTGCTTGCCAAAGGCTGTTTGGAGATGCTCAGAGTCATAGACCAGAAGTTAGCACATTCAGATAAGAAAGTAAAATCAAGTGCTGAACCCACATTAAAGATGTAGCCTGCAATTTATGGTGCTGAGCCAACTTAAAATTATTGATGAGCAGATGTTTCCAGGACTGGTGGGCAGTAAGTGGATTAAATGGATTTATAAATCATGAGAAGGTATGAAAGATTTTACATAAAAAACTGGAACATTCAAAATGACTGTTTCTACAGTAGGAGAAAATTCTTGACAGAAAATTCAACTGATCAGAAAAACATAACTCTGCAATGTTATTTAAGATACCTTTCACTCCCCAAATGAAGTAACTTCTCAAAAGGAGCTCTCATTTTAGTTCTACTTCAAAAAACACACCTTAAAAAGTGAAGATATGGAAGAGTTGTTCTCTAAATAAATTACCAGTAACTCCACTGGGTAGGAGCTGGGGGCCTTGGTGGACAGCAGGTTGTAATGAGCTATTTAGTGCTGCCTGGGCAACACTGAAAACGAACAGCATCCTGGGGTATGTCTACAGAAGCATGGCAATTGATTGAGGAAAACATCTACTCCCTTAGACTGAGTCCTCATTACAACATACCTGTGATATGCAGTCTAGTTTGGGAGCCCCAAAGGAAATGCTGAAGAATGTGGACTTGCCCCATCCAGCATTATCAGGGGCTGGAGCACTTGCTCTCTAAGATAAGCCTGAGACAGCTCGCTTTCTTCAGTCTGGAGAAGAGGCAGTTTCAAGTGCATGCCCTTCAGTGTCTATGCGGAAGATGGCAAGAAGGTGGAGACAGGCTTTTCATAGCTATGCATGCCAGGAGGTTCAGAGGTAATGACCATAAATTGAAAAGGGAGATTCTGACACAATGACAAAATTTTACATTATGACCATGACTGATTAGACCCTGGCGCAAGTTTCCCAGAGCAATTGTGCAATCTCCACTCCTGGAGATTTTCAACACCTGACTGGATAAAGCCATGAACAACTTAGTTGACCCTCCTGTAAGGAAGAGTTTAGATAAAAGACCTCCAGCCTGAATTATTCTATGATTTTAAGAATTTTTATAAAACATGCATGCATGCATATGCAAAACTATAGCTTAAAATGCCATGTCTACATGGTACAAAAAAAAATAATCTAGCTAAACTGTGAAATCTGTTTGATAATTTGTATACATGACAGCACAGAACATTTTAATGTATATTTTTATGTGTATATATATGTATTCATATATGTATTTATATATTTTTATGTATATGTACCTATGCATACATCTTTACTTATGCAGTAAGTCTTTTTTCTAACTTTTCAGTCATTTTATCTACTCATTCCACATAATCAAGGTCTTGAATTGTGCATTCATTTCCAAAACTTTTAAGAATAAGAACTTCTGGTAAGTCTTACTGTACTTGCAGAGTACTTTCTCTGGGCTTTAATGGTAGATGTCTTTTTATTTATTCATTTGTTTTTAATTAAATGAGCGTAACATATGTAATTATGTTTGGGCTAAAGGATGAAAAGGAATAAAATATAACCATTATATTAGAAATTATTTTGTGGTCTAACGTAAAAATGTGTTAGTAGACAAGAGTTCTATGGGTTTAGAGAGAGCTCTGTTGGTAAAAGCTTATGTAAGTTAAACAAAGACCAATATGTACAGTTTGCCATACACCTCCCTAGTCTAAAATAATGGCTTAAAATAAAACTGTAAAATGTAAAGAACTGAAAAAGAAAATTCAGTAAACCAATGTGAGATGAAATTGAAAAATTTAAACATACCTCTTAATCATGAATTCTGCTGAAATAGAAAAGTTCTTTTGTCAACTACTTAAAAGCAAAACTTTAAACCCCAAGATTTGGATTTCAGAGGCCATCTAAGAACAAGACTGAATATTAAACCAAACTACTGATGTGAATAATAATTGTAATTATTCGTGTGACACAATGACATGAGAATTTTTGTCATACTGTATAGAGAATTAAAATCACCATTCAGCCCAAAGGAACTTCATATATAGAACACAGAAGGGAAATGCTTGTTAAAGGTTAAGAAGCAAGGTACTAGTCATGCTAGGAATTGAACTTGCATCTCCGTGGTCAATGATGCAGTCATCAGCTTATACTGCCTTCATAACAACAGATGAAAACATTTAACCTTTCAGCAACGATGAGGAATTCTGCCTGCATAATGAAGAGCATAAGTTCATGTCCCATAATCTTTTTTAAGACACACTGTTTATACAACGGATAGCACATTTGGCCAAAACTAATTACATCTCTCAATTTCCCGGGAGAGTAGATGTCTATCACCAGCTTCCACAAATAATTTTCAGTGAATGATCAAAGTTAATCTTTAGTAAAGATCTCACCATACAAAGTGTATTTGCATGTTAGTAGGCAGACTTTAGTAAAAAGATTAAAATGATAAGCCAATCTGCAGAAATCAGTACAGGTATATGAAAAATTATAAGACCCAAATCCTTGGTGATCAGACATATTATTCACCCAAATCTTTGGAGATCAGACCTATTATTCACTGAAAATGAAATCCTCATCCTAGTTTCAATAATGTGCATCTTAGTGGAAAGCCTGGCTGTGACACAAAGTGGCACAAAGTACTATTACTGATGACCAGACTTGTAGGATATCTTCACCTGTAGTTTTCATAACTATGCAATATTCCATTCGGTTTTACCCTCCGAATAAATATAGAAAGCAGTGGAAGCTCTAAGTAGTGCATTTGAATGGCAACTGTCTGAATGGATTTACATTCATGTTTTGGAATAGATTATGTTTTGGAATGACTTTTGACAAATCCCTTAAAAGAATCACAAAATTGGAGAATCAGGTGCACATTGTGGGGTCATATCCAGTTTTTCATCTACCAGTATCCCTAGGCCCTTCTCTGAAGGACTGCAGTCAATCCCTTCATCCCGTATCCTGTACTGACACTGGAGATTGCCCTAGCCTAGGTGCAGGACTTTGTACTTTGCCTTGTTGAACCTCATGAGGTTCACATTGATCCACTTCTTAAGCCTATCAAGGTCCCTCTGGATGTTATCTCTTCCCTCAAGGGTATCAACTGTACCACTCAGCTTCATGCCATCTGCGCCATCTGCAGACTTGTTAAGGTTGCATTCAATTGCACTATGTCATTGATGAAGATATTAGATAATATTAATCCCTGTATGGACCCTTGAGAAACCCTACTACTTAATAGTTTGGTTTTGGACTTTGAGTCACGGAAATTAACCAATGAAAGCTAAACCACAAGTATATCTTACATTCTATTTGATTGTCCTACTGGTTGCTTATTTAATCTTTTTTTTTTTTTCTCTCACTTTGGGAGGTTTAATAATTTGAAATTTTCTTTAATTTTATAAATTCTGTTATTGATCTTCTTGATTGATAAATAGTTGTATCTTAAAGAACCTGCTTTACCTGTAAGCAAAATATATTGATATTGTCAAATGCTACACTGCACAGTTTATAACTATATTCAGTAATGAGAACGAGCAGTTTGAAAAAAAGCCCACAAAGATAAACGGGAAGGTATACAAGCTTTCATCTGGAACAGAACTAAAGCTGAGTGTCTTTAAGACTCATGAATACAAATACTCATAAAAAAACTGTGAACAAGAAAAGAGCATCGTTATGTACACTTACAGGAAAGCAGAAATACATTACTAAATTGAAAATCAGAGAGACAAAGAATTTTAAAAAAGAACAGAGAGTAAGGAAAAAAGGTAGAAAAAACAGTGACTGGAACACAGAAACTGAAATGAAAGAGACAGAAAGAGGTGAGCATTAATGGCTCAGTTCATTCTTGCTGCATCAGTGCTGTGCTGCAGAAATCATAACGGTATCAGGGGGTATCAAATTTTGCAAAACAGTCATGACTCTGCAGAAACATGGGTTGGAGAGAATCAGAAAAAGCAATATAGTCAAAAGAACATACCAAAGCTGAAGCAAGCATGAGCACTGAAGGAAGGAATAGTGTACCCAAGAGAAGAAAGTCCTGACTTCTGTGCCTGTCTCCCAGCCAGTACTACCCTGGGGCAGTGAGTGTTGCCACAGTGAGGGCAGGAGGATCTCAGGGGAGAGGGAGGACAATATGTCACAGCACTGTGAGAGTTTTCCCAGAGAAGAAGAAGAAATGCTAAAAACTAAAGTGACCTAAATTATGCTCAAAAGCAGGTAGAAAAAAAAGTAAAAATAGAAAGTTTTCATAAACAAATACCACCAGCAGATAAGTAAGGTTACATAACTCATTTCTTAAAATAAATTTAATCACTAATATACTGTATTCTTTATTTGCCCAGTTACTAAGTGACCTGACCTGCAAGGACCTTCTTTTTCTACACCACCTAAAATAGTGACATTTTCATAACAACTCCAAATAGTAGCCCTTGGATGGAATTAATTTTAACAAACCTTATCTTCAACTTTCTAGACATCTGCATCTTTGCTTGCTAACTCAGGCAACCTTTGAAATCAATGGGAAAAAAAAAAGAATGAGAATTGTCTTTCCTACATGGTGGGGTGCCCTAGACATAATATTTTGCAAACTCTTTACCCTGTATTTCCATATAAATGTGGCATATGCATTTAATGCACAGTAGCTGCATTTTGTTGACATTTGAAGTAACTTTTACCACTAGCTAGTATTTAGAGTATGCAATGAGATATTTATATGGAAGACTATAATAAAAAAATAATTGATGTGGAAAGAGATGATTAGAAGGGCAAAGAATCAAGAACAACATTCTGACTCATATAAAACCCAAATTTGCTTGAAGAGGGTGTAATAAAAAATAATTATTTTGTATTATTAAGACAGATGTTATATAAATAGCTTCCTATTTGTTCATTATTTCATATGATCCAATAGAACATCTTAAAGACCTCAGCTGTCCCAGTTTATGTGGCTTATCTTTCACTTGTAAGACAGGAAGTTAATTTCACTTAATTATTTAGTTGTAAAGAAGTTCATCAAGGTTCTAATGCACTAAAGAGCAGTCACATGCTAAAATTTAAGTACCTGCTTAAATCGTTCCTCCGTGTGAAAAAGTGACCTAAAAATGGTGATGCTATTTTGATAACTTATGAGGACATTAAGGAAGAGTTAGTTATATAAAATAACCTTGGAGGAAGTTATTTATATACAAGTTAATTTTATTCAAAGAACATTGAAGGGCAGACAAAAACTGCTGAATTACAAAGCAGCAGACTTTTAAACTAAGAAAAATCACAACAGAAGTGTTCAGAGAAATTGATCATTCTCACAGAACTTCATTGCAGCTTTTCCAGTTTGACCACACCTTTTTTTGAAATTGGGGCCAGACATGTATTCAAACTGCAGGTACAAAATAGCATATCCTTGGATATCTTCTGTATTCTTATTTTAATAATTTTAACATTTGTAGAAAAAACGTTGTATAACTTTCAGAAAAATTGAGGTGAATGTTTAGCATGTAATTTGACATATTTAGAAAAGTTATTTGAAGTCTGATTGGGCACTGGGGCACTGAAGAGCTCATATTTGTGTTGAAAATGCCTGGAATGACAAGTATTCCAAGTATCTTTTACCTATGTGCAATATGCTGTGAAACAGAGCTTGTGAACTTCCAGCTGGAACCTCGAAATAAGATATGGACCCTGCTTAGGGTATAGAAGGGTTTGGATCCACAGAAGATGGTAGAATTCAGAATCCATGCTCTGGCTAACCTAGCAACTTCTAGACTGATTTGTGTTTGACCATCTAGATGGACAAATATCAAACTTCATTAGACCATTTCTTTTTGAGAAGAGTAAGAATTTGTTGATTGAGAAATAATAAGCACAACTATAAAAGGTTCCCACAAAATTTAAAGAAAGATGAATTTTCTTGAGGAGCCAAATTAATACCTCATGGTTTAGGGGAAAAAAAAAATCACTAAGGAGGTGGTGTTTCACTGTGGACTTCTTTAATGTGGAAACAGTACTGCTTGCCTTCTTTCCCCACCAAGGAACAAGTATAGCATTCCTAATGAACTGACCATCTTCATGACTTTCAGAAATGCCACATACAATAGAATAACAATTGCCCAGCAGATGACTTGGCTTAAGATTCCATTTTCTCTCAAAGTTTGTACATCATATTAAAATTTATAAAAATTTCTGCCCAGTTATCATAGAATCATAGAATAGTTAGGGTTGGAAAGGACCTTAAGTTCATCTAGTTCCAAACCCCTGCCATGGGCAGGGACATCTCCCAGTAAACCATGCCACCCAAGGCTCTGTCCAACCTGGCCTTGAACACCGCCACAGACGGAGCATTCACAACTTCCCTGGGAAAATCCAGTTAAATGGATTGTCATGATTTTAGTTAATCTACATTTTACTTGAGCTAGTCTCAAACTCATTCTGCAGCCAAAGGAAGGGAATATTCCCCTGTGAACTTTTAGCCTACAGAAATATAATTAATTTGTATTTTTAAATAAACCACTGCTAAGAAGTTTTTCTCTGTCCATCTTACTAATCACCCTTTTTCTATGCACACAATAGAGGCCAATAGAATTCTATATTATCTTTTCAGTTGTACATATTCTACTTTGTCTGCAAAGAAAGGTATGATAAGGTGGAAATCTCAGTATTGTGACTGCTCTCAATCTTTCCTTTCAAATACCTTTCCAGGCCTTTTTGTTCATGAGAAACAGTGAAGCTGACATTCTGACTAATAATATACATTAAACATATAGCAAGAATAAAGTTTACAGCCCATTTCAATCTCTGTTCTGTGTCATATGCATTGTTCACTTAGTATGAGATGACTCACTTTAATAATATTTGCATTTGACTTTACTTGAATGTTCAGTGTCTTGAAATGCAGAATTATATTCTCTGAAACACAGCAAACCCAACAAATATAATTCTTCATTTCTGTATTTTTATCTTCAAATAACTATGCGCATTGATCACGTGAATACCAATTCAATTGCCATTAGCCATTTAGTCATAGTCAAGAACAGGAGATTATGAGCTCTTAAAATCATCACACAGCTACTCTGTTCACTCCATTCAATCAGATACAATAACAGAGAGTTAGTTATGCTTGAAATCTGAGTGCAACAAAATAAATAACCAATTACCACTGCATTATTTTTCTTAGATATTGAATATATATGTATCTGAAGTCTTTGATTTAGAAGAAACAGTGATTTTGGACTGTGCCCTGCTCGAACTTTTCACATACAAATAGCTAAATTTGTCATTGAAACACAGTTTTAAAAGCATGCTGAGCATATTTTTTAACATGTGAACATCCATGGCAAAGTGCCACCCTCAAGTGAAGTAAAAAATATGCAGGGCCACTGTCTTTGGGTGGGAGGCCATTGGCTAATCAACCCACATTAACACAAGGTAATTGAGTTTCCAGCATTCAGAGATAGGTCCTTGCACAAACACATTACTTACCAAGGTGCCATTTAGACAGGGGATGAGTCTTCAAATTAACAGAGTGACACTTAGGACTATAAGCCTACTATTTTTAAAGCCTCCCTCCAGGAGCTCTTCTTGCCTTCTGTAATCAGCTCCAGAACTATTCACTTGCTCCCCACTAAGCTTTTATTTCCATGAAGCGAAGGTGACAGTGAAAAAATCTCCTGCAAGATCCTCCTGGCAGCATTCCCACAATGCCTACTAGTTTATTTTGATACCATTCTGTATGTCCAGAATTTAAGCAGCACTACAGCTGCCTGTTTCTGAATTGTATCATATCACACTGCAGGGCACAATCCTACGGTACCTGAGTTTTGAAGTAATCTTCTCAGTCATTTCAATTTTCACATTAAAGAGCATGCTGCCTGGAACTTGATGATTATGGGTTTGTAAGGACAGGATCAAATAGAGGAAGGTGCTAGCAGAGTGTCACAAGTAAGAATATTATTTTGCAGGCATAGTTAGTTTTCTCTGAGTGATTTCAGTCGCCCACAACAGCACTGATCCAAGCATGGACTTGCAGATACATATTACTGCAGATATATTTGAGCAAACTTCTTGACTGCACGCAGGAAAGCAATTCACAAGAGAACTGCTTTTATCATTATCTAATTGTAGTTCTGGATTATTAAGTGCAGAGACTGTAGACTTAAGAATATCTTTGCAATATATAAAAAGGTATATATACGATAATTTACTCAAGCAATAAAACTGTCAATTTCTCTACCTGATGATTAAACACTAAGAGCATTGAAGAATCAATTTATTTTTCAAGGCAATTCACTTTCATAAACAGACACTAAATGCTTTTTCTTTCCCTGAAATCTGTCAAATGTTCCTAGCTCACATTACATCAGCATTTTAGTAAACATGCTGATGGTTAATACCATAAATTACAGTTTTTTTGACAGTGAAACACTCTGTCGGATCAGAATACTAGCTAGTGAAGATCTATTTTCATTTGCATTTCAGAGAGAAAAAAACTACCTTGCGATACCACAACCACCTCTCAAAAATTTCAATAGATATTTGATCAATAAGTACAGCATACATTAAAATGTTGATTTCAACTGGCAACAGCTGACATATACCTATTTACTAATGCTTAAAAAAATCTAACATAACAATAACATGATAAACATTGTTATCAATGACATAAAGAATACACAGGTTTTAAAATTAGTTTTCCCCACTGTTCGTGGGACTATGCTAGGGAGGGCAAGATTCTCAGTGGGTACTTTGTGTTCTTTTTCTGGTCTTTGGTACCATCTGTACAGGTATAATTAAGAATTGTTTTTCTTCTGTTTTCGTCACACAGTAGATTGTTAGTAGAAAGAACACAGACCACAGAGCCTTGGCTTTAACCTCATCCAAGGTGTTTACTCTGCCTGCACTGCCAGCAATGAGTGCTGAAATATTTTCCATCTTCTTTCTTTCCACTTAGAGAAGAGAAAGAGAACAAGAAGACTCATGCCTGGACAAATTTATGGGACAACATATTGGATCACAGTTAAGGACCTTATGACTTTCCTATTCCATTTTTTTCTTCCCTACTTCATTCATCATCAGTACCACCATAATATCTAAGATTCTGTGTCTGGCAGAATAAATATTACAATTTCATTTCTCAGGCATTCTCCTTCTCTTTTCAAGACCACGAATGGTGGAAGATTGGTGTATTTTATTTTGAGATCTTTTACATTACATGTATCTACATCTATGTATCAACATATACACTTGTAAATGGACATACACAGCTACTATTCTGAGTTAAGGAAGTCTATATGAAAGGAAAGTGCAGTAGAATAAACTAAAAATCTTTCTGTGATGAGCTTTAGAATCCTGAGAGAGCTGTCTTTGCTGTACAAAGTAAAGGTAACATTATTGGAAGTCATCATTATATAAGTAAGTGCTCAGCATTCAGATAGTCTGGAACCAGGCTGCCAAATGCCTTGAATAACACCCTTTAGATTCAGTACCAGTCAGAATTCCCAAGCTTCCTAACTACATGGATCAATAAATTGCAATAAATTTTCAAGTCAGAAAATGGGTAGCTGTGACCAAGTCATAATCTGCCAAAATGAATCAAAATTTCCTAGCCAGATGGAGTCGATAGAAAACATTGTTTTGGGGCATTACTTCTGGCCACTATACAGAATATAGCTGGTGCAACGCTGTGTTTTTGTCTTTCGTCCTGGGAACAGCGCTGATAGCACCAGTGTTTCGGTTACTGCTTGGTGATGTTTTGGTCTGACTAAGGACATTTTGAGTCTCATGCTCTGCCAGGGAGGAGGGGAAGCTGAGAGGAAGCAGAGACAGGACACCTGACCTAAACTGACCAAAGAGGTTATTCCATGCCACAGCATGTCATGCCCAGGATGTGAAGACAGAGAGCAGAGACCAGGAAGGGTGGGGGTGCACTGCTTGGTCGGGCTGGGTATAGGTGGTGAGAATTGTATTCGTTCCTTGTATTTGCCTTGTCATTATTACTATTGGTGGTAGCAGTAGTGATTTGTGTTATACCTTAATTACTAAACTGTTCTTATCTCAACCTGTGGGAGTTGCATTCTTTCGATTCTCCTTCCCATCCACCTGGGAGTGGGGGGAAGAAAGAGGGGGGAGTGAGTGAGCAAAACTGTGTGAGTTATGGAGGCTTAAACCACGACATTCACCTTTCTTATGCAATTTTGTTTCATATTCTGATTAAACTTTACTGATTCTGTCTGCCCAGTTTTTAGGTAAAAGGAGCTTGCACATTTCTTAGATATGTAAATTTTTCTTGGAGGACATAGTATGGGAAAAAGAAAGAAGATGCCAAAGTCACAGTGAATTTTTAGTTGTCTAACCTTCTGGATCAGGTATACTTGAGTGCCTTAAAAATAAGTTCATAGTGGCTTTGCAGATCAACTCTTAAAATATGAAAGCATGAGTTGTATTTTAATTTGAAGGGCAAACTAACTTGAAGAGCAAAGTTGCAGGTTTTGTCTGGTCAAATAGATTGCTAAGGCATTTTTCAACCTTCTCACAGGAGACATAAAAATCTGATTTTCAATGGCAAAGATATGTGATCTTATTTGTCAGAGCGCAGCTGCCTGTCTTATTGAGAAGTTAGACTGGAGGTGATACCTCATGCAAATTGACAGCCATGTGTTGTGAGGGTCACTTTATGCAGTAGTTAGGACCTGAAAGTACCCCTGAAAACTTCAAAAGAAATGCCTTGCCTAAGCAATAGAAATTGTTATTTATAAATAAATCTGGCTTGCATTGGGAGGAAGCTGCATTTTTGTCATTTGCTCTTTTGGAATATTCCCTACATAGAGGAATTCAAATTTGCAAATGACAGCCACAGGTTTGTAAGGCCTTTGAAGCCACTGCTGCCATTAGTTGTGTGTTATGCAACAAGCAGCATGTCACTGTCATTTAGCAAATAAGAATGCATAAAATAATACGTACAAACTATCATAGCAATAATAGCTTATTGCTTCCAATGTAATATATGAGCTAAGGATATTCGAATATGAAAAAAATTTAGTGGAAAAATATAACCAGGGATTTAGATTTTTTTCAGGAATTAAAAAATTAATGTCTGATTTTGAAAAATCAATGGGAAGAAAAGGAACTTGAGGAAGACATCACAGACAAAAGAGCCACTGACAAAAAAATTCTCTATGTGCCTGATCTTCCCAGTCAGGAAATAGGGGAGAGGGTGAGGGGATGAGGAGGGCAACAGTGGGTTTGTTTCTTTCTATTTTTAAAAAATATAGAATGTCATGATAAATAAAGCAGATCTCATCCAATTTTCCTTGGAAGGTTGATTGATTAAAAACTACATGAATGTAAATCTAAACTAGGTTGCTAGTCAACTATATTTTGCTCATATTCTTATCAACATTTTTGTCTATTGAAAGTGACATTATAATTCCATGTATAATAGAAATCACAACATGCCCCCATTTTACTTCTGCCATGTTCAGAATCAAGACTTTCTTCTGATTAAGCTTTATTGATGTGTATTTTGGTATTTATGAAGAAATGCACATACTTCAGTGCATAAGAGAAGTATTGACTTTGGATCAGATCATACATTAACAGACAGAAAAATAGGCAAACAGTAGCTTGTTACACCAGTGTGGCCTATAAATATCAACATTGTGATTCTCTGC
This sequence comes from Ara ararauna, assembly GCA_028858755.1. Lineage (NCBI taxonomy): Eukaryota > Metazoa > Chordata > Aves > Psittaciformes > Psittacidae > Ara > Ara ararauna. The sequence goes on along the minus strand of CM054379.1, from coordinate 41,804,666 downwards.
AAAGCTGGTGGCAGCCATGGAGTATTAAAGAGGAGAATGCAATAACTGAACTCAGACGGACATTATGGTTTCTGAAAAAGCATCATAACAAAAAGTTTCTGCTTACCTTCTAAGTTCAATTAGGCAACAAACAGTAACCATGAACTAGAAAGATAGAAAACACATGGCCAGTCATACTTACTAAAACATTCATTGATGTTTTCCTCTTCACATTTCTGTAACAAAACTTTTGGTCACTTGAAGTTGCTTTCCATTAGAGACTTGATTAATCTTTTCTATCATTTTGTGTTGATGCAGACAATTCATTTTTTATTTAGTTTTGGTGTGTTTTAACAGTTAAAATATTCTTTTCAGTTTTCCTTTATGTTTAACACCTTCTTTTTTATCTATTACTACTCTACATCCATTCTTAAGGACAATAGTTACTGATTACAGGAGCAGTTGCAGTTAGCACAGTGCTAAGCATTTGCACTGAGCATTGTGGACATGTCCTTCTGTTCTGTTTTCTAACAGAAGAAATTAATAAACTGAGAGCACCTCCCATATAAAAATAGGCTGAGAAAGTAAGGGCTGTTCAGCCTGAAGAAGAAAAGGCTGCGTGGAGACCTCATAGAAGCCTTCCAGTTTCTGAAGGGGCCATTCAATGATGCTGGGGAGGGACTCTTTATTAGGGACTCTAGTGGTAGGACAAAGGGTAATGGGTGAAAACTTAAACAGGGGAAGTTTAAATTAGATGTAAGGAAGAAGTTCTCTACTGTGAGGATGGTGAGTCACTGGAATGGGTTGCCCAGTGTTGTGGTTTAAACTGTAAATCACGCAGCCCGTTCTCTCACTCACTCCCCTCTCTTTCTTCCCCTGGTTCCCAGAGGAATGGGGAGGAGAATCAAAAGAATGCAACTCCCACAGGTTGAGATAAAAACAGTCTAGTAACTAAAGTATAACACAAGACCACTACTGCTACTACCAATAATAATAATGACAAGGCAAATACAAGGAAAGAATACAATCGCTCACCACCTATACCCAGCCCGACCACGCAGTGCACCCCCACCCTTCTGGGTCTCTGCCCTCCGTTTTTTACATCCTCGGCATGACGTGCTGTGGGATGGAATAACCTCTTTGGTCAGTTTCAGTCAGGTGTCCTGTCTCTGCTTCCCCCCAGCTTCCCCTCCTCCCTGGCAGAGCATGAGACTCAGAAAGTCCTTGGTCAGGCCAAAACATTCTAAGCCATAACTATAAACATCGGTGTTATCAGCACTGATCCCAGACCGAAAGTTGAAAACACAGCACTGCACCAGCTACTACGAAGGAGAAAAATGACTGTTGCTGCTGCACCCATGACACCCAGGGAAGTTGTGAATGCTCCATCGTTGGTAGTGTTCAAGGCTGTGTTGGACAGAGCCTTCTGTGGCATGGTTTTGTGTGCGGTGTCCCTGCCCATCGCAGTGGGGTTGGAACTTGATGATCTTAGAATCATAGAATAGTTAGGGTTGGAAAGGACCTTAAGGTCATCTAAGATGTCATGTGAGACAGTGTCATACGCTTTGCACAAGTCCAGGTAGATGACATCAACTGCTCTACCCCTGTCCATCAGTTCCGGAGCCCCATCAGAGAAGGTCACCAGTTTGGTCAGGCAGGATTTCCCCTTATTGAAGCCATGCTGGCTGTCACCAACCACGTTGTTTTTCATGTGCCTCAGCATGCCTTCCAGGAGAATCTGCTCCAAGATTTTGCCAGGCACAGAGGTGAGACTGACTGGTCTGTAGTTCCCTGGGTCATCCATTTTCCCCTTCTTAAAAATGGGGGTTATATTTCCCTTTTTCCAGTCATTGGGAACTTCACCTGACTGCCATGATTTTTCAAATATGGTGGACAGTGGCTTAGCAACTTCATTTGCCAGCTCCTTCAGGACCCGCGGATGGATTTCATCAGGTCCCATGGACTTGTATACGTTCAGGTTCCTAAGATGGTCTCGAACCAGATCCTCTGCTACAGTGGGCCCAGGGTCTTCATTCTCACTGTCCCTGCGTCTGCCTTCCAAGACTTGGGTGGTGTGGTGAGAGCATTTGCCAATGAAGACTGAGGCAAAGAAGTCGTTAAGAACCTCAGCCTTCTCCAAATCCAGGGTTGCCAGTTCTCCCAATAGCTTCTGGAGGGGGCCCACGTTGTCCTTAATCTGTCTTTTATTTGCCATGTACCTATAGAATCCCTTCCTGTTATCTTTAACATCTCTAGCCAAGTTTAATTCTAAGTGGGCCTTAGCTTTCCTAACCTGATCCCTAGCTTCCCAGACAACATCCCTGTATTCTTCCCAGGCCACCCGTCCTTGCTTCCACCTTTTATAAGACTTGTTTTTCCTTCAAATTTTCCTCAGCAGCTCCTTATCTATCCAAGTAGGTCTCCTGGTCCTCCTGCTGCACTTCCTTCTAGTAGGGACATATCGCTCCTGAGCTTGCAGCAGGTGGTCCTTGAACATCAACCAACAGTCTTGGGCCCCCCTGCCCTCTAGGGCTATATCCCATGGAACATTACTAAACAGATTCCTGAAGAGGCCAAAGTCTGCTCTCTTGAAGTCCAGGGCAGTGAGCTTGCTGCACGTTCTTCTCACTCTCCTGAGGATTTTGAATTTGACCATCTCATGATCATTGCAACCAAGGCTGCCCTGGAGCATCACATTTCCAACCAACCCTTCCCTCTTGGTGAGCACGAGGTCAAGCATGGCACCTCTCCCTGTCGGCTCCTCTATTACTTGTAGAAGGAAGTTGTCTTCCACACAATCGAGGTACCTCCTGGATTGCTTGTGCCGGGCCGTACCATCCCTCCAGCAGATATCAGGGTGGCTGAAGTCCCCCATGAGATGAAAGGCCTGCGAGCGCGAGGCTGTTCTTATCTGTCTATAGGGTGCTTCATCCACCAAGTCCTCTTGGTCAGGCGGTCTGTAACAGTCTAGGTAGATAAACACAATTGGATTAAAAAAAAAAAAAAAGCAAAATGTAATAGAGATTAGTATGGAGTGATGGTGGCTTCTCAAAACCCACAGATCTAGCCTTACAATTTGCTTCTGTGCTGGTTTTGCCTGCGGTAGAGTTCATTTTTCTTCGCAGCAGCTAGTATGAGACTATGTTTTAGATTTGTGCTGAAAACAGTGTTGATAACACAGAGATGTTTCAGTTCTCACTGAGCAGTGCTTGCACAGAGTCAAGGCCTTTTCTGCTCCACACCCCAACCCACCCCACCCCACCAGCAAGAAGGCTGGGGTTGCGCAAGAAGTTTGGAGGGGACGCATCTGGGTCAGCTGATCCCAACTGACCAATGGGACATTTGAGAGCATATGATATTGTGCTCAGCATATAAAGATGGCAAAAGAAGAAGGAGTTGGGGGCACGTTTCTAGTAATAGCATTTTGCCTTCACAAGTAAATATTACGTATGATGCAGTCCTGTTTTCCTGGGCAGTGGTGAATGAATTCTTTTGTTTGTTTTGCTTGTGTGTGTGGCTTTTGCTTGACCTATTAAACTGTCCTTATCCTAACCCATGAGTTTTCTCACTTTTCCAATTCTCTCCCCTCCCCACTGGGAGGGAGTGAGCAAGCATCTGGATGGTGCTTAGTTGCAGGCTGGGGTTAAACCATGACAGCTACAGAATATTTATTTGCTTTAGCCTCTTTTCCCTCTGAGCAGGAAAGAAAAAAGCTTACAATAATGACCTGCTGATGCTGATGATCTAATATTTGGTTGATATGGTGCTGAATGTATCAATCTGCAAGTAATAGATTTCATGAGCAATCTTTTATATCTCTTCACTTCAGAATTTTTTCCAAACCAGAAAGCAGCCTTCACCATGTATCATTTAGGCATGAACTCTAAGTCAGTAAGTGGTGAGACAATTAAAACAGTTAAATTTATTATTACTTCAGTATTTTGCCTCATTATTTTTCTCATCAGACCCAAATGGACTATATCAAAGAAAATTTATTCAGGATTAATGATTTTTTTCTTGCTTGGCCAACAGAGAGGCCTTGAAGTGCCAACTTTAAGCAAACGTAGCAAAGATTTCCATCATAAAATCAGACTGTCTGAACTGTAATAAAATGCAAATATTTAATAAAGCCAGGAAACAATATGCTGCTGTATGGTAAGAAGCATGCTCAGGCGTTTTACCTTCATCCTCTAGTCCCATCTACGTATCAGATCTTGCCCTCCACTGTTTCTGTCAAGAGTATACTTGTCAGTGTGAGTGCACAGCTGAAGCGCACCTTCCAACCTGCAGAGAACAGCTCTTGCTGGGGACGTAGTGGGAGCAAAGAGTGAGAAATGCAGAGCTCCCTTTGTATGCCAGGTTTCTGAGCAGTAAGCACTGGCCTCTTCCCAGCACTTCCTTTGCCACTGAAGAAATGTCAGCAAATCTTCCAATTATTTTTACTTCATCCATGTTAGTATAAAACTAATCATACCCCAGTGGTGCCTATTTCCCTCCTCTGGGAAACTAGAGTAACTGGCACAGAATCAGATACTTGACTGCTAGATGTGTAATGTTAAGTAAGATGAACACTATCATTAACAACACCAAAAGGCTGAAGATCACAATTTAACTGTGAGGAAATAATGGCTTTTGCTACATACACAAGCAACATCACAAACATTTTGCTTTGTAAATTATAATGGCTGATGAAAAACTTGAGTGATTTATATTCAGCAGCCTGCTCCTTACTTTGGGTCCTACTTCACAGATCTCTTCCTGTGATCTCAGTGAAGCTTGTAATTGTACCAAGCATGATTAAAAGCCTTTCAGTTAATGCTAGTACTTACTCTCCTTCTTTTTCAAATGTTACATCTACCTACTTTATTTTTTGTAGGGTTGCAAATCTCCGCAACCTTCTACCTTGCAAGTCATCAAACATAGTTATCAGAACAGTGCTTTACCTTTTGTAGATCTACCCTTTAATTAATGTCTCCAAGGTCTAGATTTTTGAGCTACAGCATAGTTATTTTTTTTAATTTTCTGTCACCATTCTTGTATCAAGCACTATGTCTGGTAGACAATCATAGAATAACTTGACTTTAACTTCATATCTACATTTCTTTTTAGTTGTTATAATTAGATTTACTATGATCTTCCGCCAAAAGTATGAGCGATATAAATGAAGTCCAGGTACTCCATTAAAAAATATTAGTTTTACTTCAACATCTTTACTGGGATTCCTTAGTCTTTTCTCATTACTTGACATAAAGGAACAAAAACTTTGAGTCAAAAAAGGAAAAGTCCAGCATTATCTCTGTTTCACAGACAGACACAGAAATTGGTCATTAACAGCAAAGAATAGAGATTGCCTTGCTAACATGCCATCTTTTGTGTTTGAGTTATATTTTGTACAAATATATATGCTCATATATTTTTAAAGCATTATTTGTCAGCAAGTCTCTCTTATCTGAGGAGCTGTATGTGCACAGTTTATCTGAAACGGACAATATTGATGCTGTGAGGGATAGGTTTTGCATAGAGGGAGAAAACACATCGAACTAACTCCCTATGCACTAACTTTTGCTGTCTTTTTCAATTTCTACATTCCCTAAAAATCTAAAAAAAAATCACAGTCTTCTGACAATAAACTTCTTTTTGTTAGTTACCATTTATATACACATGTAAAGTAACAGTTCTTGAGCTCTTGGTCTAAATCTGTTACTGATACATAAAATGATCCAAGGACAGTCAGTTGGCAGTGGGCATCCATAAGAAAAATACTCTCACACTCCTTCCATATAGTGTGGCTACCTCATGGATGATTACTGGGACAGGTCCCTGATGAGGGGATCTCAAACCTCGCCTATGAATATATTAAAATTTAAAAGCAGGAATAAGCTTATACCAATGTTCAGTCCTGGTTCCTGGTGTTGTTTAATTTACTGATAAGCTATAACCTTCAGATCCAGAAAATGCAGCTTGAAGATCACTGCTTTGGACAACTGTCTTTCTAAAAGCCCAAGACAGGAAAACCTGATGCTTGAAAAGTATGTGCACAACCTTCTTGATTCATTGGTTTTGAAATCAACATTCGCTGTCTCATGTCTCTGAAAATCAGATATTGGAAACCAAACTCTGATAGTGAAGGACAGTTCATGTGTGGTTATACTATCAGTGCAAAGGGAAAGTATTAGAAGGAGCCAAAGGTTTCTGAAACATAAAGGCTAGAATTAATATGGGCACCTGTTATATGCTGATTTTTCAGGCCATTCATTATTTCTATGAATTAACTTATTCTTGCAATCCTTTAAATATGTAGAGAAGTATATGTACCTTTGCACTAGCCTAATGGACTGGAACATCATTCCATTTCCCCTTCCTCTGAGAAACAAAAACTGCTCCCTGTAAAGCTCAACTTTGTGGCCCTTGGTTTGGTTTTGTTTTGTTTTCTTTTAACCTTCTGAATTATTTGTAATGTATTTTTGACAATGAGTGTGAAGAGTCAAAACAAATGGGATGGCTCTGTGGCGTACAGAAAATGCTTTGAAATACCCAGGTCTTTAGAACTAAAAGCTTTTATACATGATAGTTCTGTAGTGAGGCAGATAAAGCAGGGTTTAGAGGACACCTGATGGAGCTGTCCCTACCACTGAAGGCATTGAACATCCCACAAGAGTCTGCATAAAACAGAGGACTGCTTTTGTACCAGTAGCCTCAGTCTCCCTGGCACTGTGAGTCATGAAATGTTATTAAGGGTTTTTCCTAAATACTGCCTTCAATAATACCAGTGTGAATCTACAGTATGGATTTCCAGTAAGTTATTATTTCCATACTGACACAAGTATATATGGTGTTCTACCAAAAATAAAGAAAAATGTATTCTCTTCACCCCAAGTTATGCACACAGAGAAGCTTTTATCTCTGATGCTTTTCTTCAATGGAGTGCTAGTCAAGCCCAAAAGAGTAACATTAGGCTGTAAGCTGAGGAGCATCAGACTTTACTTCTCTGTTTAAAGTTCTTGAACATCTCAAAGATTCAACAGACCCTCAGCTTCATGATACAGAAAATTAGAAATATTGTATCTCTTGTCTTGTGCTTGTCTTACATATTTATTATGTAAATAAATGTTTTTCACCCTAATTCCCACATTTCAGATTTATTCATAATTTGCATTAAAATCCGTATTGCCTCTTCCTAAAAAAAATGTTGTTGAAATAATAACTTGAGGAAATAAAAAGAAAGAAAAACAGCAAGTCACATTTTTTTCTGCTTTGCTCATGTTTATACAAGCAAGAATGAATTCAAGGCATGTGAGTATTTATCTTGTTTATTAAAGAAATCACTTCATTATGCAACCTGCATTTTCTCTCCTGTGTTTTGGAATGGTGCCTCTATGCTTTGTTATCCTCCAGGGGGAAAGTGTCTACGATATATAAAATACTAAGCTAGCCTTCTTGTTGCTGTATGTAGGAACAGCTTCAGTAATATCAAGACAATTTCACTGGTAATTAATTTCACCCACTGATGATGTCTTATGTAAATAATTCATGCTAGTGTGCAACACCAAAGTAATTTTAAAAATTTTACAGACTAAACGGTAGGAAGAAAAGGAACCAGCTAGCTCCATGGGAGACCAGTAGTAGGGCAGAAGACAAGGTGAAAGAAAGGCAGGAGAAGAAATATGGGAGAAAGAACTAGAATACATATAAGAGAAATTGGAATGTGGAGGGTCTGAACAGGAAATTGAAAGTTAGAATTAGTCAGATAGAAACCAGTAAAGTGAAAAGAAAGACATAGGTAAAAGAGAGACATGGGATAGATTTTGAAACACATCACTTGTAGGTGAAACAGAAGACAATCTTTCCCTCTGTCTCATGAAAGCAGCTTTGGCAGATACTCTAATGTTACTCAAGTGAGTACCTTTGTCCAAAGTATAATGGGAGCTAAGCTTGATGTGCAGAATAATTTTACTGTATTGTGTTAAATATGCATTGGAGTGGTATCTGTCTTTTCAATTTGCCCCTAATCTAAAATAGTGCAAGAGAGACAGTGTAGCTCAGAAGAAAGGAGTCCAGTTGAAAATTCTGTGCTAGCATGGTAAGTGTGAAAAATAAAATAAAATAAAAGTTTGGTGTGACCCTGGGGAAAGTAAAGGAAAAAGCTGTGATAACCTTTAGACTGTTGGCATGGCGAATGACATTTTTTCAAGTAATCTCCCACACTTTCTGCAATTTCTACTCAAGAAATAAAGCATAATTATCCTCAATCTTCCTTCTAGCTAGCTCTGTCCTTAAGACAAATGAATGATGACTATCTAAAAGTGGGTGACAGTGATGTCTTATCAACCTTCCTAAGTTTGGAAATATACTACAGAACAGTCTACTAGGAAAGTTGTCTTAAGATTTCCTTCACTTTAAGAAATGAAAGAGAAAATGAATATTATAAACAAAGTCTCATCTTGAAATTGTTTTGCAACGAAGCCAGTTACCTGATCAATAGTTATATGTAACGCCAGTTCATAATTTAGATTCGTTTACACTTGGGTATTCATAAGACATCTAAAAAGGGTGCAATTACATAAAAGCTTTTCAATTTTAATTTATTCCCCTGGAAGGTACCATTAATTGTTTACAATGAAAGCAATATCTTCAAAAAACAAACAAAAAAACCCTCCCTACAACCCCACCTCCAAAAAAACAAACAAAAAAAGCCCCATCAAAAAAATCCTCCCCCCAAAAGAGACCAAAAAAAACCCCAATCCCAGCAGCAAAAGAACCAAATGCTTTTTCCTACCCTATGTTTTCTCTATGTTGCCAGCAGTAATGCTAAATAGATTTCTAAGTTCTCCCCAGAAAACACAACTGCAAGATTAGGGCTGGGCTTTCGCATTGTCGCAATAAACATTCTTTCAATATGTGTTCATATAGTGCATGTCTGGTTTCAGATGAATGCATTGATAAGCTTGTCTGTTGAACACAGTAGAGTTGAAAGGACATTTTATCCTAGCAGATACGAATAGATATTTCTTTCAGGATTTATATGAAGCATCAGTCACCTTTCCACAGAAATCTTCAGCAGAAAGAGAAGCAGACTCTGAAGGTACAACCAAAGACACTTTGGTTATGCTGCAGGTGTGTGCTATGGGACAGTCTGAATTGCTCTTGGTGCCTTGGCTGTCCAGATTAGGGACTGAGCAGCATGTCCTGCAGCTCCCTCGTGGTCCTCATGTGCTGGACATCTTTCCATTTGAAATCCAGGAACAGGGCAGGGCATATGAACACTGATGTTGTGTGCTTGGGTGGAGGTGGGCTGCACTTGAAAATGTTTCTGGGTTCCAAATTTTAGATACAGCCTAAATAAGTGGTATCTCTAATCCTCCACAGTTTGTGGTAAATCAGGACTAAAAATCTTCACTAGGAACACTAATAAGATGTGTTGCTATAAAAGGGAAGTTGGATTAATCATGCTAAACAAAGAGCTAAATTTATAGATTGCAACATTCAGGTTACATGAATGCTTGTATACTCTTTTCCACTAGTGGTAAAGGAGTCCTTAAAAGCAGGAATTAATCCCATGCTGAGGCTTCCTTATTATCTGCAGAATGAAAAGGGATGCCATTGTAAATAAGACTAAGGTCTTACTCCACAGCCAGACTACCAGGTAATTAACTGGCTATTCTTGGAAGTAACCATAATCACAGGGTTACTGGCATTGTGTCTGACACAGTTCCTTGTCAACAGATTCAGTTATGACCAGCTTTTCTGGGTCCATCATTCCTACCTATCACCATCTTGGCTTGTGTTATTCTGGCTTGTGAAACTTAGGACAGAGTAATTTACTCACTTATCAGAAGGCTCAAACATTTCTGCACCAGATTTGATCAGTACCGAGATATTTATCTCCTATTTTAATCTCAGTGCCATCTCCTACATGGGACTGAGGTTGCTTATTATGAGCATATTTAATCAGGGCAAGCCCAAGGGGTAGGCACAACAGCCTATCCCACACCATATGACAATTTTACAGAGTATATCCGGAGTCCTAAAGACTAGCTACTCAGCCTTTCTTACTGACGTCAATCAAGATTTTTCTCAGTTTCATATATGACAGTGGAATCAGAGACTGCAGTGGCAGTGAGGGGGTGAATCTGCCCCCAGAAGCAATATAAAGAACCTGCATCACAGGACAGGTAAGCTTCATTTGCAGTCCAAGAAAGCCATGCTGTTAGGTTGGTGAGGCACTGGAGCAGGTTGTCCATAATGGTAAATACTTCATCCCTGGCAGTGTTCAAGACCAGGTTGGACAGAGCCTTGGGTGACAGAGCGACATGAGGTATCCCTGACCATGGCAGAGGGTTTGGAACTAGACGATCTTAAGGTCCTTTCCAACCCTAACCATTCTATGATTCTATATTGTGTATGAGCAGATTTCTGATTTCAGACTACGCCCAGAGTCCCTACACAGAAAGAAAAGCAAACCTGGCTAAACACAAAGGCTATAAGAGACCTACCTGTTAGTGTATGGGGTTTTCCTGAATGGTATATCAAATTCAGTACTTCTGTTGCAGCTGGGATGTATTTTCCAGAAAGACATCTAATCTTTTTCTGAACACTTATCAAGCATCTAGCTGAGTTATTCTACTGGTTAGTGATGATTCATGGTAAAAATGCACACTTCATTTCTAGTTTCTATTGACATATGCTCCATGCTGTAGGTCTCTAATGCCTTTGATAATTCAAACTTGTCTTCAGTGTCAGAAGTGTCTGCATTTATAGACCATGATCAGGTTGCTTCTTAACCTTCATTTTGTTAAGCTGAATTGATTGAGCTGGTTTAGTGTCTCACTGTAAAGGCTTTTGGTTTTTTTGTTGTTTGGTTGGTTTTTTTGTTGTTTGGTTGGGTTTTTTTCAGAATTTCCATCATTCTTGTAGCTCTTTTTCTAAGCCATTTTCAGTATGTAAACACTGCTTTAAAATGAGTTTATAAAACAAAACACAATACAGGTCTCACTAGTATCATAGAGAATGAAAAATAGTTATGTCCTTCCATTTTTAATATCTTTTTCTATTTATCTAAGGGTCCCAGTTTTGGCTCCCTTTTTTTTCCAGTTCTTCTCCCCATCGCATTGTGGGGTGGAGGGAGCTAGTAAGCGAGCAGCTGTGTGGTGCTTAGTTGCCAGCTGGGATTAAACTGTGACACTAAAAATCACATTTTCTTTCTTAGCCACTGTTTCACACCATGCACCCAGTAAAATCTAGTGCCCTGTATTGATTTCTACTGCCTAGGGGATGCTTTGGGCCAAAATCCATGTCGTATATAACCACTTTTCACCTTCAGAATACTTTAGAATATTCAGCAGTCAGCCTAAGTATGTAACACTTTAAAATGCAAAACTATTTTATAGATGAGTACCTGCACAAACACAAGGAATACTTACTGTATGACTATACTGGTAATTTTTTAAAATTATAAATAGATGAAACATACTCAGAACTTGCATATGATATCGGGGGAATATCTTTTAAAAACACCACTAGAAAAAGAAAAATCAGAGAGAATGCTGCATTTTTTTCATTATGAGAGTACAATCCAACTTCTTTGCATGATATTCAACCATATTAATTACACAGTGGTATTGAACACTCATCTGTGGATGACTTCATGAGTCAGATTTATATCACAACAATGTTGAATTCAAATATGATTAATGACCATTGCCAAGCTATTACAAAGATATAGAGACAGTCTCATAGTCCCAGTTATGTGAAATTTAACAATTTAACTTTTTTTGTCCTTTCTTACCATATAACGTGCAGTTTTCCTATAAGTATTCTGTGACTGGACAAGACATTTCTTTGTATCACAAAAAATTATATACCACCTCCCTCTAGCAGAACTGGTGTCACTTTGACGTTTGCCATCAGTTAAAAATACTTTGATTTTCCTTTTTTCATTTGATGCTTGGTGCTTATTTGGAGAGATCACTGCATGCTGTATGGTGACACAATTCAGCTACTTAAGTTCATTGAATCATACAATTGGGTTGGAAGGGACCTTCAAAGGTCATCTAGTCCAACCCCCCCTCTAGGAGCAGGGACATCTTAGACTAGATCAGGCTGCCCAGAACCACATCCAGCCTGGCCTTAAATGTCTCCAGTTGTTGACCGGGAGTACCATCTGCCTTAGTGCTTTACATTGCGAAGCCGTGGACGGGGCAGAGATGATCTCTCTCCTTTAAGGGCAAGCAGCAGTCACTGTCTTCACAAGGTTGATGAGAAGGAGTCAGAATCTCAAGTAGACAGTGTTGTGCAGGGACACAATCTAGTTTTAAGTTAGATAGGGAAAGAAGTAGAGTCAATGGGCACAGCACATGCAGGACTGGGAGGTATACTTTGCCACACTGCTGCAGTGAGACTGCATCTCAGCTATTTTAAAGCTGGATTGGGAATGCCTATTTTGGTCTTCATTGTAGGCATATCCCAATGACCCATTCTACTTCTTGATCTAGATAAGATGCAGGCTTAGACAGGAGCTGGAAGTTTCTAGCTTTGTTGTCTGAATAAGTTACAATGGAAGACAGAGGAAAGAAGAATGAAACTGAAGCGTATTGCACTGTGATGACAGGATCCTAGAATTTCTTTTAAATGTAGGCTTTCTTACGTATTTATAGAAACTTTTTTGCTCATCTTGAGTCAATATTACTATCCCATTGTGAAAACACAAACAAAAATATTTGCTTTTCCATCACTGGCATCCTCCATTTGGGTCTGAACACAATTCATTAAAGTTCTTGTTTTTCTGCTGATAGCTCAGGTACCAGGGGAAAATAGCATTTTCTTCATATCAATTCATTTTTTATTATGTTATTTCACTTGTCTCTTACTTTTAAGTTTCTCTCACAAGGGATAATTTACAGGCTTCTCCCTTCTTTTTTGTGAGAGGCAGATTGATTTGTTTGTGTTCAGAAACAAAGGCAGAAGTAGACTGTGCTTCCGGATAAAGAAATATCAGCAGCACCAAAGACAATATTTTGACAGATTATCTAAAAGCTACTAATGTTAGGGCAACAAAAAAGCATTCTGTTTCAGATTCTAAACCAAGTGAGATAGCAATATGTGCCTGAATGGCTGTGACCATCAAGAGTAATAAAAGGGTTTACTACAGTTTCTATTTTCTTAATATTCAGAGCAAATTATAAGACATGGAGGTAATGCCAGCCAGAGTGACAAATAGAGGAGAGCATTCTAATTCTCTTTTTGCCACTGGCTGGGGAGGCACACATGCTCCCAGTTGCAAGGTGGGTGATAATCGTACAGCTACACAGTCTCTTCAACAATGGCTTTACTGCACCTGCCCTTTTGCATTAATACACTTGAAGATTATTTTGTCTCTTTCAAGGACAAAGAAATACCACATACTATTGCAATGCATGTTTATCATAGGCATTCCACACTTCTCTGAGAAGGAAAATAATCTTAAAGGCAAATATTTGCTCCACATGAAATCCAGAAAAATCATTGCATCTTATGGATAAAACAGGACAGTGATTTAATGCAAATATCATTTTTGATGCCAGATTTGAACTCATCTATTCATTGCTCCAACTACGTTGAGAATAGTAGCCTTATACAGAGAAAACAGGGAGAGGTATTTGACATGCAGAGAATTATCTTATTGAAATGGCACTGCAGAACTATGGAGTTTCAAATATTATATTCTTACCGTATCATGCTGCCAGCTAGCATTACTGTTGAAAGATTTATCTTCTACAATTTTTGCAATGGAAGGAACAGATCTGTAATTGTATAAATCACATACAAAGATGCTCAAAAGAGGGGAATTTATTTTGGCCAATTTCAGATTCCTGTCTTTGGGATTTTTTTTGTTGAGGGCACTTAAAACTGTTGAGAACATTTTTAGCTTTCACATGAATCTAAACAAACCAGAGAGTTCCTGTAGATGTGATGGTTTTGATGCCAAACCACCATTCTTTTGGTTTACGTGGCAACCTTATAAAAGGTGGCAAGGCTTGTTCAGGTCACAGGTGTTGCAGAATTTATCTAATTAAAGGTCCATTTGGTAGGAATTGTGAATGACGATCACCTTCTACCAAACCACCTTAACTCATATCTAAACCATATCATGATAATTTCTTTCTGTGCTAGATATACTCTGTGAGTAGTATATTTGTCTAGATAGTAAAATGATTTTGAAACCATTGCTAAATATATAATATGCATTTAAAATAAGGAAGTACTTTGTGGGTATAAAATTCTTGGGTTTAGAGAATCAAAACTAAAATACTCCAGCTGTAGCAGATAACGTCTTATTTAGCTTCCAAAACTCACAAATTAAAAATGGTATGTTGGAAACACCTTATTACTGATTCAGCCTGAAGAATCACCTTATGAGTGGCTTGTATCCCTAGTAATAATCCCATAACAACCCAGTCACATTTCATAAAGCTTTACTGAACAATGATAATATTTCTACTACAATAAGGGCCAAAATGTCATTCTTAACACATAGGATTTAGAATCCTAGCTCCCTTCAGCTAACTAGCGAACCTGACAAGGAAGCCACACGCAACCTCCGGCTGCCTATTATGTGTGGTGTTACGATACATCTGCCTCTGACGCAGATTTGTGCTTAAAGCTGTAGCTATGATAGAAAACACATGTGTTTTCTCAGTAAAACACCCTCCCAGCACCTCAGGTGTAATGCAGGCTGCTCAACCCTTGTCTACACAACTGTGTATTTACCAATAATACCTTTTGCAGGTAGAGCTTCCAGAGGACTATGAGCTCTTCTCTGTTTGGTGATTGCTGTTTTCCTAAGTCACAAGCTAATATGCTAACATTTTCTGTAAGTGTATTTGTGTCAAATTGTGTATCAGAAAAACAAATGCACTTAGCACTTTTCATAGGAAATATCAGCAAGGATCATATGCAAAAAAATACAAGTTACCCAGTGTTTCTTTGTGGAATCACCTCAAACATTTACTATATTTTAGAAAAAAGACGGAACAATATGTTAGAAAACTTGCTGGCTTATTAAGATGCTTCTTGTATGGTCTGGATAAAATGCCATTTGAATAAATCACGATTGTTCTGTTGAATTGTAAACTTTAGACCATGCCTCTGCAGGAAGGCGGAGATAAACTAGACATGGGTCTGCAGGTCTCCTTTATTAGGAGAGGCCAAGGCTGCCCCATGCCAGACACAGCTGGATCTGGCCAGATCCAGCTGACCTACCACAAGGCCCAGCTACGCCCATCAGCCAAGGTGGGGGTGCCTCTGCAGAAGGTGTTTAGGAAAGCACAAAATACCAGGCAGAGATGATGAGGAAGCATAAAGAGTGAGCAAGGTCAGAGAAGGAGGAAGGGAGGATGTGCTCCTGGGGCTGGAGCTGAAATTCCCCTAGAAAAGACCATGAAGAAGCAGATTGTCCTCCTGCAGCCGATGGAGGACCCCATGCTGGAGCAGGTGGACACTCTGAAGGAACTGTGGCCCATGGAAAGCCCATGCTGGATCTAGGAAAAGTGTGAGAGGGAAGGAGCAGCAAGGAAGAATTGCTGGGTACTGACCATATTGTCCCTTAAGCCACAGCACTACTCAGTGAAGCTGAGCCTGGGAAACAGAGAGGAGGAGAGAGTGTTGAGGTGTTGCTTGAATTTTTTTGCCTTTTTTTTTTCCCTACACTAATCTATATTAATTAGCAATAAAGGAAATTAATTTTTCCCAAGTTGAGTCTCTTTCACCCATGATGGTAATTGATGAGTGATGTCCCTGTGTATCTCAACCCACAAGACAGTGTCTTCTCCATCTCTTTTTTCTACAGATTCTAGTGTCAGAAAGGAAGTGTTTCTTTTAAGAGTTTAGACTGAAGCTAATCCCTGATTTTATCCATTTCCACTGTTCTACCATGAGTGCTCCTTTTTTATTCCCTTTGGTGACCATTTTGCAGCTCCTCTACAGCTTCCAGATTTTCTGGCTCTTTCATCACCTGTGTCAGTATAATTTGCTCTGCTTTCATCGAGCTCCTATCACATCTTTTATGTTGGTCTTTAGAATAAGAAGAAAGTTTAATTCAAAGAAAAACCTAGTTGTCATGGTATGTGTTTTAGGTGAGGGGAAGCCACTTACTTCTAGAATGCACTTATTTGACTTTAATTAGCAACTAGTTTGGTTTAGATTTTGTTTTGTTTTGTTTGTTTTGTTTAGATTGCAGTTTTTTTCTGGCTACACAGGAGTGAGAAGTATATGGCTATACATGTATGAAACCCTAAAACCAAACCGCCCAAATTTAGGAAATTAGAGATCTTTGTGATGGAATCATTAAAATATCAGTAAGTTAGGTCAGTTTCAAACTTCAGAACAGCACTTTACAAGACTGACATTCATGAACCTCACTTTTGCTGTCAAAACTCATCATCTGCCATTATCACCCTGTATTCAAATGACTTGTCCTTAACAATCTTGCCCTAAGCTCACCATCAGTGTACAGTACTGATGCTGTGCATTCAGAGCCACATGCAGAGCAGTAATCAGAGTTGATGCTGTACTTGGCAGTGAAAGTCACAGCCCCGATGGCCTTAGTCCTCAAGGCTGGAGTAGCGAGGCTGGAGTACTCTTCCGTGAAGAAGGCCAGTACTGAAGTGTGTGACTTCTTTCTTCTCCATTTAGCTCTTTCATTGCTGATGTTTTTCAATTCCTTCCATTTCCCCAAGGAAAGGGTGAGACCCTCAGTCACCTCCAACAAAGCTGGACATATTTTTCAGGTAAGGATTTGTTTTGCTTTTCATCCCACTCATTCTGCAAATATACTCTGATTCTACCAGAACTTTCTTGCTTGCTTTACATCCTTTTTTTGTCTCGCAGATTTTACTATTTAAACATGTGTTGATGTTCACAGTGCTCTACTGTGCAATGGAGACAGATGTCCTCATTCACCCCTATTTAATTATGGGTCGTTTTCATATTTAGGCCTGGTTTACTCTCAGCAGCATTGTTGTGCTATATATGTTTATACTCTCTTTCCTGTTATGCTATTTGTGGGTTTGTCCTGGTTTTGTCTGAGATAGTTAATTTTATTCCTAGCAGCTGCTAAAGAGCTGTGTTTTGGATTTAGAATGAGAACAAGGTTGATAGCGCACCAATGTTTTAGTTGTTGCTGAGTCAAAGACTTTACAGTTTCTCATGCTGTCATGCCAGTGAGGAGGCTGGGGGTGCACAAGAAGCTGGGAGGGGATACAGCCAGGACAGCTGCTCCCATCTGAGCCAGGGAATATCTCACACTGTGTGACATTATGCTGAACAATAAAACTGTGGGGAATTGGCTGGGGGTGGGAACCTGCTGCTTGTGGACTGGCTGAGCATCAGTCAAGAGGTTGCAATTGCATTGTGCATCACTTGTTTTGTATATTGTTTTACCATTATCATTATTTCCCTTCCTTTTCTGTCCTATTGAATTGTCTTTATCTCAACCCGTGAGTTTTAATTTTTTCCCCAATTCTCTCTGCCATCATACTGAGGAAAAATTAGTGAACAGCTGTGTGGGGCTTAGCCGCTTGCTGGGTTAAACCACAGCAGGGTTCAAGGTAAGTAATGCCAATTATCTTACTTTGCATGCTTTTACTTCTGTGGCTGCAACACCCCCCTCATTTGGCTACAAGCTTTTTGTAGTACTGCATATCTACCTTCTCTCCACCTACTTATTCTCTTAGTAATGGCTTACCAATACAGATCCTTTCAGCTTTCACACACAATTTTTGACAATCAGCAGTTCTGAACTAAATCTACATGACAATACATAGGATAGGAAAAGAATAATCTATGAGACCCACTTCTTATGCCTCTTAAAATAATTAGATTTTTTGAGTCCAGAGCAAAGAAAGAATGCATTTTACAAAAACATGCTGAAATAGTAAAAGTATGCCCAAGAATGAATACTATTCATATATATATACATATTTCTTACATATGTATAAGAAAAGTCTCCTTGCTATGAATTTTAAAATTTACCATATGATTCCTACAAATTAACATTATTTTGCTAATACAGAAAGTCATTAGTTAATTACTGATCATCAGTAATTAGTTTAATAACAGTTTTACCATCAGTAAAAATAATAAACTCCGATATTAACATCATCAGGGCAAAGTTCATAAATAAAAAACCTGATAATGTAATAAATGAAGCGTCTGCAAAATGCTGATACTGCTTCATGTGTTTTATGATTCTGTTTGCATATTTAAACTTTTCTCATGGGACAGGAGAACAGAAGTATGATGACTTGCACTATAGTCTGAAAACTTAAATCATCAAAGGGATTTACTTTGAACCAAAGTTCAGTGATGGTTTGAGACTTTCGCGGTGTTGTGCAGAATGGCTGCATACACCCAAATTTTGTCCAAAATGCACATTTAATGATTAAGCTGATTTCTGTGTCCATGATTCTTTCATGGCTATAATTTTCTTTATGTGCTAATGTCCTGCTTCAGAACAGTGTGGCTAATTCTCCAAGGAATCAAATTTTAAGCAACAAGACTAGTCAGAATTGTAGTTGAGCTTTGCAATACTTTCATGGTATTAATTCCCCACTAAGTAGTGTGTAATGTGATGTATGGTTTTTGCACGCTCATTTCACATCATAGAACAGAGAACAGACAGTAAAGGCACACAAAACATGGTCAGTGAAGGTAATTGGGGATGAAGCTTACATAATGTATAGCTTTGTCACATTAAACACTCTACTTTGTTAAAATTATTTCCCAGTAATATGTGCTTTGGATGTGGCACATACATAAGCATAAGTGAGGAAAAAGATTCCTCAACTGGAAGAAACTAATGAGGACGTGACAAAAAAAAAAAAAAAAAAAACAAAAAAAAAAAACAATAACAATGTAGCTACAGAGAGATACCATGAAGCCTCTGTGGTATGACTCCAAAGAAAGGAGACATATTGTTAATTAAAATATATTCTTAATTCAGTCAGTAGCAACCTGTGCTGTGAAGAGGAAGAAACATCTAGATATATTCTGAATTATGAGCTTCCAGGGTACCTGCATACATCATCAAAAAGATGTACCAGCTGTCAAAACTTTAGCTGTAACAGAGCACAGTAAAGAATATCCTACAGAGGATCATGTTCTTCATAAGTCTCTTAAGAAAAGCACAATACACAATAAAAAATAAGACCAACAAAAGATGCAGTAGAATTTCCATTTGTCAGCTAATTAAGCTGCCTCTTGCTTTGGGCCATAATTAGCTTGGAACAGGATGCTTAGATTTTATCTCATAGAATCATAGACTCATAGAATAGTTAGGGTTGGAAAGGACCTTAAGATCATCTAGTTCCAACCCCCCCTGCCATGGGCAGGGACACCTCCCATTAAACCATGCTACTCAAGGCTCTGTCCAACTTGTCCTTGAACACCACCAGCAATGGAGCATTCACAACTTCCCTGGACAACCCATTCCAATGCCTCATCAGTTCTTAGTGATGCTCAACTATGAGTTTGTTTTCACTGAATAACACAATTTTTTAAAGCAAGTGTATCAATGGAAAGAACTAAAAAGGACAATTTTGGAAAAGGTGTGAAAAAAAATTATTTTCTTTCCGTTCCTTCTTGCATTAAGTGCAAGATAAGGGATTTTTTCCATTTTCTTTTAGCTTTGTTACTTTATTCCAAATCTGAAGAATCATGGATGCTGAGAAATAGCAAGAAAGTTTTGAATACATTTTATTTAGTATGTAGCTGTTGTGTGGGGTCATGCATCTTTTACAGAATAACCTGAAGGAGGAGAGTACTCACTCAAGGAGACATGCATTTTTTCCTTTTTTCATTTTAAGGGCAATCAAACACTTCACATCTCTCAAGAACAAGCCCTAAAGACTATACTGGTTAATTTTTAGCTCTCTTGTTCAAGTCATACCACTGAGGAGCTGAGAACAGCAGATTCCTGAGTCAAAGGTCTGAGAAAGGTCAGGTGAGAAAAATATTGTTTCTATCTCTGTTATTGGGACACCAGTCTGCTCCAGGAATTGTTTCTCACTGTTTATTATTTAATGATTAATATACAGAAACACTGAGTAAAAAAGGGTAGAAGAATTTGCCATTGTTTTCTCACAGATGCCAGAACATTTGCATGCTTTGCTGCAAAATGGTCACATCAGCAGGAGCAGCACAGAACACATATCCATCAATGCCACTGCTAGCTGTGTTTTTCAAAAAAGTTATTGGTGTGTGTGTCAGGTTGACCGTGGCTGAACGACAGGTGCTCACCAAAGTCACTCTATCACTCCCCCAGTTGAACTGGAAAGAGAAAATGTAACAATAGTCTTGTGGGTCGAGATAAGCGCAGGGAGAGATCACTCACCAGTTACCATCACATGCAAAATAGACTGGAGTTGGGGAAAATAAAAACTAAAACCAAATCTTAAACCACCTTCCCCTCACCCATCCCTTCTTCCCTGGCTTAACTTTGTTTCTTATTTTCTCTTATCTCCTTCCCCTGCGCGGCACTGGGGCTTGGGAATGGGAGTTGCTGTCAGTTCATCACAGGTTATCTCTGCTGTTCCTTCCTCCTCAGGGGGAGGACTTCTCACACTCTTTCCCTCCCCCAGGAGAAGATACAGTAGAAGAATATGGTACCTAAATCTGTCTGTGAGATTTATGAGATCCTTATTCATCCAAACCTCTTTCTAGTTGCGTATGCCGTATGCAGTTATTTGTTCAGTGGGAAGCAATTTGTTCAGTGGGAAGTTTCCAAGAGTGCTGTAGTGTATTTGGACAGGGTATAATATGATAAGGAGGACCTCTCATTGCTGATGACCTTTAAATGGGTCTGACTTGACCAACATTTACCAACTACAAATACTTAAACAATGGATCACCCAAATTTTAGTGCATATAACAAAGCCATCCTGTTTGGCTTCCATTTAATTTGGGGAAGTCCACATATTGCTGTGGTCACCTCTTTGCAAAGAAAAAACATTAGTTTGTCACTGTAACAAGATAATGTTGTTATACTTCATACACTCTTGTATTTTATGTTCTGAGATTTTTGTGATGTTAGCAGCTGTTCTGTCTCCATCATGATTTTGTTTTTCTTTTTGTGGAGAAATGTAAGTCCATACTACTGATAAAGCCATATGTATGATCATGTTTACTTACATGGTTACCCGTCGTGGTTTAAGCGCATCCGGTAACTCAGAACCACGCAGCCACTGGCTCACTTCCCCCATTCTTCCTCTCCCCCGCTCCCAAAGGGATGGAGAGAAGAATCGAAATAATGCAACTCCCACAGGCTGAGATAAGAACAGTCCAGTAACTAAGGTATAACACAAACTACTGCTGCTGCCACCAATAATAATAATGATAAGGGAAATAACAAGGGAAGAGAATACAACCACTCACCACCCACCACCTGATACCCAGCCCGACCCAAGCAGCAATCTAGCCCTTCTGGGTAACTGCCCACAGTTTATATAGTGGATGTGACGTGCTCTGGTTTGGAATAACTTTTTGGTTAGTTTGGGTCAGGTGTCCTGTCTCTGCTTCCTCCTGGCTTCCCCTCCTCCCTGGCAGAGCATGAGACTCAGAAAGTCCTTGGTCAGACCAAAACATTACCAAACAGTAACTGAAAACACTGGCGTTATCAGCGCTGTTCCCAGGCCCAAAATCAAAAACACAGCGCTGCACCAGCTACCAAGAAGGAGAAAAATGTCTGCTCCTGCTGAACCCAGGACATTCACACAGGTTCATATTAATAATGTGTACAGCCAGAAAGATTTGTAAGTCATTACACATCACACTTGTGAACTGAATTTGATCAAAAAGGTAAATCCTTGATTTGAAGACAAGAAATGGAGGAGTCATCATTTAACATGGTATTTTGTATTAACAGCTTTGCACTCTTGCTATTCAAAGCATGTTTCTTAATTTCCAATTTTATTTTTCCTGGCTTCAGCTGCTAGAATTTTGTTCTCATTATGCCTTTTCTCCACAAACTGTTAAGATTCCAGAATCTGGTCTTTTCTCCTTGTAAAGGTACATGCACCATGTAATCTAGTAATCTCTTTCAGTTCTTCTCAGAACCAGACAAAATGAGTTTTCAAAGTATTATGCTTTAAGAACTTTTCAACATTTCTGAAGTATGACTGTTCTCTTTTTTTATTGCATCTTCTGGGCTTTAGCATCCTTTTAAGAATGGGCAACGTATCTACTGCTCTGATATTAGTTGTACTTGTGCATAGCAATAAAGTTATTCTCTATTCTCAAGTACCATTAATCAATTTATATTTGAAATTATTGTACCTACCTTTTTTTTTTTTCCCACAAATCTTTGTGCTGAGACACATGCCGAGTTATTTGGTCACAGCCTATATACCATATGAAATGTTGCTCTTAGATGTGTTACTGCACATACAGTAATGTTAAAATACACCTTAATCACCTACCAAATAGTCCATATCACTCTATGTATCAGCTTTTTTCCATTATTATCCATGATTCCTCCATTATTTTATGACACTTAATTATGTTTGCCAGATGTTATTTCAATTTTTTTCAGTATTTCAGATGAGTGTTGAAAATATTGTGCAGCAATGGGGTTTTTATCAATCCCAGTGTGTGCATGCAGCCCAGAAAGCCAACCGTATCCTGGGCTGCATCAAAAGAAGCATGACCAGCAGGTCGAGGGAGGTGATCCTGACCTTCTACTCTGCTCTTGTGAGACCTCACTTGGAGTATTGTGTACAGTTCTGGGGTCCTCAACATAAAAAAGACATGGAAGTGTTGGAACAAGTCCAAAGGAGGGCCACGAGGATGATCAGGGGACTGGAGCACCTCCCGTATGAAGACAGGCTGAGAAAGTTGGGGCTGCTCAACCTGGAGAAGAGAAGGCGGCATGGAGACCTCATAGCAGCCTTCCAGTATCTGAAGGGGGCTATAGGGATGCTGGGGATGGGCTCTTCATGAGGAACTGTAGTGAGAGGACAAGGTAATGGGTTCCAACTTAAACCAGGAAAGTTTAGATTGGATATGAGGAAGAAATTCTTTACTGTAAGGTTGATGAGGCACTGGAATGGGTTGCCCAGGGAAGTTGTGACTGCTTTGTTGTTGAGGGCATTCCAGGCCAGGTTGGACATAGCCTTGGGTGGCATGGTTTAGTGGGAGGTGTCCCTGCCCCTGGCAGGGGGGCTGGAACTAGATGATCTTAAGGTCCTTTTCAACCCTAACTGTTCTATGAGTCTATGATTAAATACAAAACCTTTCACTTGAGGGCAAATCCCTGTTAACACATTCTTTTCTCAATCAGCCCTTGCAATCTACTATTGGTACTATATGGTTCAAGTTTGTAGTTGTTTTTTTATTTGTTTGTTTTAATCGGAATGCTATGCAGTAGTAAGATGAATTGGAATATAAAACGAAATATTGCCAAGTAATTTCAACTGCATAGATAGCTTGGCCAAGGTAGACATATATTGCGACAAATGAACAGAATGGTTCAGTTTAGCTGCACTTCAGAGGAAGAATTGACTGTGATGCTGGGTTGAGACAATTATTCCTGTGCAGGCTTAACTGCTGCTGTCATGTTCCATTAAAATGTGCAAGATAGGTTTGCTGTGTCTGTCTATTATGAAAATAACATTCAGAAGAGATGGTGAAAGTACAGCTGGTAATAAATGCTTGCTTGTGTGATCTTGCAGTTACAAGGCCTGTGCTGTGTTAACAAAGTATTTGTATTCCTTTGCTAAAATTATTTTGGAAAGTGAAAAGAATCATTCAAAATAAATAAAAGCAGCAACATTAGTATCCAAGATCCTAACAGTTTTGCAAAGCCAAGGTTTAATGCATTAGCAGTCTATATAAATGATATAACAGAAAATAATTCTATACCTTAATTGCAGCTAAGCCAACACCTTTTTCAATATGTTCCCTTTGCATTATCTTGGTTGATTCTAGCACAACTAGCAGAACTTGTGTTTAGCATCCAGGCTGCCATGTATAAAGCATAAACTGCCAGGAGATATTTATATATTATTAATTTATTTCAAATTCTTCCCTGACCAACACCATCACAGTACCATACGACCTTGAGGTACCACTTCATCTTAATTGAGAGCAGTCACAGTACATTTCATATCAAAAGAACTTCAGTTATGCTATCTTTCTTTACAATATGTAGAGTTTGCAATATGTTCTAGATGTTGCTCAGAACTCTGAAGAGTGACTTGACATACATTCAGCTGAATAGAAAGAGTAAACAGAGATCAACACCTCTGTTTGGCAGAGAGACCCAGGACAGGAACATTATGACACTGTCTCAGAATACTCATTGAAAATAGCTAGGAGCACAATCGCTTTACCATTCCTAATGGTGAAGTGTTTTGAAACATTTTTCCACAAAAATAGCAAAAGATGTGGGCCCTGAATTGTATCTCTTCACAGCAATAGGCAATTTAAGATGATAGGGAAATCACAGCATCTTAGAATCCTGATGGACAAGAGAACTAATCAAAAAACACTCCACAGCTATTCTCAGAGAACTATAACCACAGCATTTCCAAACAAGGAATACACATATATTCCATTCATATTGAGTGGAAAAGTATTGACAATGGTAGCCACCATGGCTCAAACTTTACTTAGAAGGAAAATAATTCATATGCCGCAGCTTGTAACTCAGTGACATTTCACGTTTCCATTCTGGAAGTAGGAAAGCGGTCCAAATAATATTTGTCTTTTCTAATACTTGCACAATGTGACTGTAATGTCTCAAAAAGTCTGGTCTGTAAGTTACAACCAAATGGAATCTCATCAGACTTGAGTATCACTTGATAAAATGAATTTTAATCCATTTTCATTAGAAATTGTCTAAAATTATCACTATTTTAGTAATCCTAAGAAAGTGATATAATCAGAGAAATGTTGGTTGCAATGTCTAGTTTTGCCTCCCATTTGAAGAGTCACTGCTGACCAGGGAACATGGTGGTGCTATGTTAAGCAGGGGCCTGATCCTGTGGCCCACCAGCACAGACGTCAAGGATCACTGGGATGACTGGAAGAAGAATATACATGAACACTGGTGTCAGTGAGGAGCAAGCAAAAAAAAAAAAAAATAGTGCATGAAATGCCAACCTCCTGAGCACCTTCAGTCATTCTTTGAACTATGACCTCCTCAGCAGACAGTGAGGATCATATCTTCTTGCAGATCAACTCAAACCTCTGGAAGGACCAAGAGACAGGTGATGTAAAATAGATTCCAGTCCATCTTGGATACCCACATTTAGCCTCACTGTTAGTTTCACTTGCACAGAAAAAAGCTCACAGTCTTAAAACCAGAAATTACTCCTCTTGAAACCATCTAGTATGCAATCCCTACTGAAATAATCAACTTGATATGATAGATGAAAAGTGAGTTTTGATAGTCAGCTCCTGTATGTTAGAAAATGACAACCTGTTTCTCTCTCAGAGAGACACACTTGATGGTTTAACAGCTTTAACACAAAAAAGGTTTACTTATGATTTCAAATTCCACAGTTACTGAAATCAATGTGAAGCAATCATGATACATTAAGTCCAGAGACCCAGAGCATGGGACCCTGCCCTAGCAATTAATGCACTGAATAGGAAAGGTCTTGTTAAATGGTTCCATCTAGTACCTTAATATAAATACAAATAATAATTTTAAGATGCTTTGCCAGATAGAGCTTTAAAAAATCCCCTGTGTTATAGCACTTATTTCAGAGATTACTGAGCTAAATATTCTCTGACTTGGACATATGTTATTCTTGTATAAACCTAAAGGGTTCAAAGTGCAAAAAGAAAAGAATCCAGATTTCTACTGGTACAGAGAGAAAGCCCACTGTGCAAATAATGTCATAGGATAAGCAGATCTGTAAGCTTTCCTACATTATATTGTTGCATTTAATTTGAGACTTTTATGAGTCTAAAATATTAAACATTTTTGTTAATTGTCACAATAACTACAAATTTAGTAAAGAGATCTGAAAATCTAGCAGTAAAAGACTAAATAACCAAAAAAGGCAATCATAGCGCAGACAAAACCAAATTTGAAATGAGGGCTATGAAGTACATATTTAATGTTAAAATTATGCCCAAGTATTAAATTAAATTATACTGTTATTTCTAATCCTACCTAGCAACAATTAGCTGATATTAATAAGAAAGTTCTGAACATTACTGCTAAAAGCAGCTGGCAGTATCCATTGTTTCAGTCAGATGAGTAGCCTTCAGAGAAGACCCTCTTTATCCCTAGTCTGCCTTTTGTTAGAAATATACCTATAGAAGCCATTGTGATATTTCTGACATCCCTGGCAAGACTCAGTTCTAACTGGACCTTAGCTTTCCTGACCTAGCTTCCCAGACAATGTCTCCATATTCTTCCCAGGCTGCCTGTCCTCACTTCCGCTTTTTGTACGACTCTTTTTATCTTCTGAATTTTCTCAGCAGCAACTTGCCCATCCATGGAGGTCTCCTGGCCCTCCTGCTGCATTTCCTTCTAGCTGGGATGCAGCACTCCTGAGCTTGCAGGAGGTGATCCTGGATTATCAAACAACAGTCTTGGGCTCCACTGTCTTGTAGGGCTTTATCCCATGAAACCTTAAGAAGCAGGTTCCTGAAGACACCAAAGTCTGCTCTCTTGAAATCCAGGGCAGTGAGCTTGCTGCACGCTCTTCTCACGTCCTGAGGATCTTGAGCTTGACCGTCTCATGATCGTTGCAATCAAGGCTGCCCTGGAGCATCACATTTCCAGCCAGCCCTTCCATGTTGGTGAGCACAAGGTCAAGCATGGCACCTCTCCTCGTCAGCTCCTCTATTACTTGCAGGAGGAATTTGTCTTCCACAATATTGAGGAACCTCCCTGATTGCTTGAGCCGGCCCATACCGTCCCTCCAACAGATATCAAGGTGGTTGAAGTCTGCCATGAGGACAAGGGCGTGTGAGTGTGAGGCTGATCCTATCTGTCTATAGAGTGTTTCATCCACAGAGTCCTGATCAGGTGGTCTGCAACAGATCCCCACAGTAACATCTCCCATAGCTGTTCTCCCTTTGACCCTGACCCACAAGCTCTCTGTTGACTGCTCACTTGTCCCCAGACAGAGTTCCATACTCTTCAGCCTATCATTGACATAGCTACACCCCCTCCCCATCTGCCTGTCCTGTCTTTTCTACAAAGCCTATAGCTTTCCATTCCAGCACTCCAGTCATAGGAGCCATCCCACCACATTTCCTTATAAACTGCAGGTCTGACATCAACCTAAGTATTCTAGTGAAAGCATTCAAATACCTGCACTCAAGGTGGTCAAATACCAGATTTTGATAGAAAGCTCATTATAATTGTATCTACAAATATAACAGCACAAACAGCAGTTTTAAGAACTATACTATGTCTGCGAAGAATAAAAGGAGCAAATATGAGCTGTTCAAGAATGGGCATTTTTAATGCCATATAGGAACAATGCAGAATTTAAGGAGTATCTTCTCCTACATTTTGAGTAATATTTATGAGAGTAAAATAATAATAAATTCAAATAATTCAAAGTCATATACTTGTCTCTGCAAAACACTCAAACAAAGCAAAGTAACACTGAAAAAAAAAATTAAAACCACTGAGCTTTGTGCCACAATATGGAAGGTCTTCCATATAGAATATTTTCTATTTGCCTTCTGTGCAAGAAAAAATTATTTGCAAGTTCTAAACAATTGAGGGAATACCGCATTGAAGGTCACACAACATGGTGTGTGACACAGCAAATTGTACAGACACGATGTTAGTTAGATAGACAGACTGAAAGAAAGAACATCCACATATCTATCTAGAATTCAACAGCATAAGCAATAGAAACCAGAATATGAAGTTTTATGACAGGAAGGATCAAAATTACAATTTCTGCCCTTATATGCTAAAAAGATTCTGATAGCTTGTGATTATATACCACAGCCAGGTGCGGAGTTGCATTAGATCAGTAATTTAATAAAGCAGTAAAAATTCAACGAGAGTAGTCACCTTCTGACCATTAGTCTCAATTACAGCTGTAACTGTCAATCTAAATGACAGCTATGAATGTGTCATTTAAAACTAACAGCTTAGCCAGTGTTAGTCAATTACTCAAAGATTAATGTTCCCCAAAGGTGCTACTAATAAGGGGAAAAAAAAATCTCTTTGGGTACATTACAAGTGCTGTTGAAAGCATAATCTTTTTGAAGAACTCTGAGAACAAAAGCTTTGTGGCTTTTATTATGTCACTGAGATGGTCAGTACTTATCTTACTGTGCTTGTGCACTTAAAACAGCTACAGGAGAAGGAGTACACAAGACAACAATAAACAAATATCTGTGTCACTTTGTCAGGAGAAGCATCCTGAAATCTCATTGTCTCCAGAAGGAAATGTGTACACAGAGGTTCTGTACACATTCAACAGTGAAAATTACGAATTACTATTTTTCATCCACTAGCTAGCTCTAATGATATCTATAAATTCTATCATTTCCTGGCAAAGAAGAGCTTCTTTAACACTGGTTAGGGGAAAAAAAAATAACACCCCCTAAAAAAACCAAGACAGGAGAACAGTTTTAAGAAGGTGAGCCCTTTTTAATAGTTTTCTTGTCTTTGACATAGATGTAGGTCTTTCCAGAATATGTATTTACAGAGTGGCTAACTTAAAGCTGTAAACATCTGTCATTTTAGAGTAGAACTGACAGGAAATTTAGAACTTAGCAGAGTTTAATAAAGCAAAATTCTCTTAGGTCATGCCTACTTTTCCAGGTTAATTAACAAGTTTTAGGAATATGTTAACAAATACAGGGACAGGATTTTACATTGCTGTCTATTTAACAAAATGAATTAAACAGATCTCAGTGAACTTTACATGCACCTATTTTTAGAAAAAAAAGAGCTTTAAGTTGTGGAAATAATTAATTTTTTGGTAATTTATACACAGTGACAAATGGAGAGCTATACATTAGAAAAAAATTACTTCAATTTTTTGCTTATCATAATAGATTTGTGAGATTTGTGCTGTTTTGTCTTGTGTTAAATGAAAGCACAACATTCAAACTCTCTGGACCTTGAATTGACTCTGGCATAGCCCTTGACATCTACTGGCTCAGTGTTAGAATTCCCAGTTTCTATCTGGTGAGACACAGCTTCAAAAGCAGATAATTAATTGCAATAAGACTTGGGATCACTGCTCAAGACACTTCTAATCAGTCATATTGCCTGTACAGCTACAGTTCCACTTCTGTTCATACCTTAAACAAACACTATTTCTGAAGATAAGCAGCTTTTATCTGACATCCAAATGTATTTAGGATTCATCCATGAAATACGAGGTCTACAGAACAGTTTCTGCTACCAGGCAAATATAGGGTCCTCCTATCTCCTGTAGTCTTTATAGAAACATCATTTAAAAAGGTCTAATTTACTATGAAATACACATCTTCCAACAGATCCTGCTTTCCTTGACCTTGCTTACCAATCCATCCCAGGCCATAAAATTAATTTTTTTGGTACATGTTAACATAGGGAGAGATGCTAAGGAAAAGAAAGGACAGTTTATTTCTTACCTAGACTTTGATAAGGCTTTCAGAACTGTCTCCTATAGGATCTTTATGGAGAAGTTGTTCAAATATGTGCTGGATGAACAGACAGCAAAATGGCCTGAAAATGGTGTGCCTGCCTGTCTTGGTTTAAGCTCAGCCATAACTCAGAACCACGCAGTTGCCCTCTCACTCCTCTCCCTTCCTCCTCCCCAATCCTGGAGGGATGGGGATGAGAATCCAAAGGCTGTAACTCCCACAGCTGAGATAAAAACAGTCCAGTAACTAAGGTATAACACAAACTACTGCTGCTGCCACCAATAATAATAATGATAAGGGAAATAACAAGGGAAGAGAATACAACTGCTTACCACCCACCGACTGATACCCAGCCTGACCTGAGCAGCGATCTAGCCCTTCCAAGTAACTGCCCCCAGTTTATATGGTGGGCATGACGTGCTGTGGTATGGAATACCTCTTTGGTCAGTTTGGGTCAGGTGTCCTGTATCTGCTTCCTCCCGGCTTCCCCTCCTCCCTGGCAGAGCATGAGACTCAGAAAGTCCTTGGTCAGAGTAAACATTACTGAGCAGCAACTAAAAACATCGGCGTCCTTGCTCTGTTCCCAGGCCGAAAGTCAAAACCACAGCACTGCACCAGCTACTAAGAAGGAGAAAAATGACTGCTACTGCTGAATCCAGGACACCACTCAGGATCAGAGGGTTGTGATCAGTGGCACAAAGTACAGTTAGAGGCCACTAATTACCAGTGTATTCCAGAAGCGAATACTGGGTTTAATCCTCTAACATCTTCATTAATGATCTGGCTGATGGGGCAGTGTGTACTCTGAGCAAGTTTGCATATTAGGCTTAAATTGAGAGGTTCACCAAAGGGCTACATGGATGATTAACAGGCTGGAACACCCCTCATGAGGAAAGGCTGAGAGACCTGGGGCTAACTATTCAGTGTAGAAAAGAGAATTCTAAGGGAGAATCTTATCAATGTATGTAAATACCTG
Organism: Ara ararauna; assembly: GCA_028858755.1. Taxonomy (NCBI): domain Eukaryota; kingdom Metazoa; phylum Chordata; class Aves; order Psittaciformes; family Psittacidae; genus Ara; species Ara ararauna. Next base: position 41,774,116 of record CM054379.1, on the reverse strand, counting down.
AAAGGAGGGTGTAAAGAAGACAAAGACAAGCACTTTTCAGCGGTGCCCAGTGGCAGGACAAGAGGCAAAGTATACATCCTGAAACATAGGAGATCCATCTGAACATCAGGAAACCCACTTTCACTGTGAGGGTAGCTTAGCAGTGTGATAGGTTGCCTAGAGAGCTTTTGCAGACTCCATCCTTGGAGGTATTCAAAAGTTGTCTGAACGCAGTCCTTGGCAACCTGTTCTAGGTGGCCCTGCTTAAACAGGGAGGTAGGTCCAGACAATCTCCAGAGGTCCTGTCTACCATCAGCCCTTCATTAATTCTGTGGTTCTATGACAAATCTTTTTCTTTTTTTATATGCAAAAATCATCAAGAAATTCATGAATAAGAAAATATCACAGCACTATTGCATTTCTAAGCAATTTCTGTTTTGCCAATCTGAAAATAGAAGTAAAGCAAGAAAGGAAAAGGAAAAAAAAGGAAAAGGAAAAGGGGAAAGGGAAGGAAAAGGGAAAAAGAAAGGGAAAGGGAAAAAGAAAAGGAAAAGGAAAAGAAAAGGGAAAGGAACAATAATTCCTAAACTTTATCAGTTTATTTCTTAATGGAGTATCACTTGCCTTTTTCAGGAAAGTGTGGCTTCCCCTGAGAGTTAGATTTTTTCTTTTAGTGAAGCTTATGATAGTTAGGTCAGTTTTGGGAGTAAGACACCCAGACTGCATGATTCTCTTTTGATTTTATATTTTTATTTTTCCATATTTGATTTTTGCAGACAAAAGAAATCTATGAAATAATAGTTCTATCATCCTGTTATATAAAGAATTGTTTACTAATATTGGTTGGATTTTTTTTTTAATTTCAGAGGAAGAGGCAAAATAATTAAATTAAAGAGCATACGTCTTCTGTGATGTTTTTCGTTAGCAATTATTCTTCAGACATGGAGGTAAATATGCTTTCTTTTCACTTCGGAAAGAGATAGCAGTAGAATTCACATTCTATCCTCTATGCATTCCATCTAATTGGGCTGAGACTAGACAAATGACTGCTCTGCTCATGTATAGCAGGGAGGAGAGCAATTAATCCTATCTGTGGGGAAATTAAGTTCTATGATGCCATCTTTTGTGATCCAACATTAGACAAGATTTTTTAAAACAAAATTATAGGTCCTGTAAGTAACACTAAAGACTTGATCTAAATCTAAGAACAGGATGGCATTAAACTTCCTTTTTATTTTTTTTTCTTCCCTTTTTTTTTCTTCTCTGATTAATTTCTGTATTCAGTCATGATACATTTCACCTGCTCACATGGAAGAAAAACTGTTAAAACAGTTTACGGCTTTGAAGGTTATTCTTTGTCTGCTCTGTGTATCAGGATAAAAACCATAGTGAGAGAAAGGGATGAGAATAGAAAATTGGGAGCTTATCTCTGAGAGCTTATCTTTCTTGCAATCTTTCTCATGGCATTTTCCTTCTAATGAGTGCAAATTCACAAAACACAGGTCACTTTGCACACCACACAATTCTCACATACTTGGCACAAGGAGCAGGTGGACTTTATAAAAGGTATAAATAATTTTTGTAGTCTACTTGCATGTCATTTACCTAAAAAATGAAAGTCCTATTAGTCTGAATGACTGACTCTGCATAGGCATAGAAAGATACCAATTGCTGGTATATAAATATTATGGGTTTGGGATTTGAACAGCTCAGTCTTCATATCTCAAGAATCAAATGCCTGAAATCTCCGGACTTTCAGTAGGTTTGCTTTATTAGAGCACCTCCAAATAGGTACATTCTGAATGCATGAAAGTGGACTGGATCATTTAATTTCTCTATCACTTTTACATAACAAATGACACCGTGCACGAAAACATTCTTTAAATTACAGTATCAGAACAGAAAAATGAAGTTTATTTACTTTTGAAAATCTAAATGTTAATTGTCTAAATCTAAATTAGTCACTGTGCAGATATCCGTGCAGATATCCATACAGATATATCTCTGCTAACTATGAAGGTAAAGATGGCTCCAGTTCGTTCAACCTGTTTTGTACATTAATCCTCGCAAAAAATGTTTTGCTCTCTAGAAATGCATATTTTCCTTGTGTGGCCCTGAAGGTCACTAGGAAGTCATCTGGGCTGACTGTTTATGTTTAGACAAATAATTTTCAGATGTCTAAGTTAGCTCAGTTGGATCCCACTGCAAATGCCCAATAGTATTTGAGAAAACAGCTCTATATTTTTACTATTTAATGCCTCTCTTTTTTTTTTGGGGGGGAGGGGTGTCTATTTCTATCTATTTTTATCTACCCATTTCAACAGTGAGAATTTGTAAGGCACTTTATTTAAGAAATTTCAAAGTACATTACAGGGAGCTCTGAGCTTTAGTTTTAACAACATTCATGAAGAAATTTGCTTTTAAATTACTTAATTATATTTTTATATCACTTATAAGCAAGGTATAAACAGTTTATTTTCAATAAAAATTGACTCTTATTGGAAGTTCTAGATATGTATACATACGGGATTGAAAAATTATAAAAATTTTGGCTTTTGCCACATATTATAAAAATAAATGAATATCTAATGAACACAGAACCCTGTGATAATTAATATTCAAACCAATCATGAGAATGTCAGGTTCTATGTGCAAAAGAAAGTGCTTCGATTTTTCTTTGAATGGGTCCATCTATATTTAAAAAAAATGAATCCTCTGGTTTTCCATCATTTTCTTTTTGGTGTTTGACCAATATCCAGAACTCGATTATTTCATGAGTCCATTTCATGCCGCATGTAATTAACAAAGAAGACCTACTTCCATTACACAAAATGAGATAAAGATACTGCTTCTGTGAAGCGTTGGCAGATTTATTTTACATGTACCAGAATATAATCTTAACCAATGAAATGGTGCTTAACTGAAAACTATAAAATTAAAAGGAAAGTTAACCAAGGTTCCTCTTTAAGACTATTGGGAAATTTGTTAGACATGGGTCGTTAATGTAGACTACCTAAGAAACATTACAGTGACATTGCAAGGTTAACCCTTCTCCCTCTCCAAGCAGTATTTTATGTTTTTAAAATACTCCCCGATAAACCAGAACATTTCTTTTCAGATTTGGACTGTCAAAATGTGAGCTACTTAACCTTGATCATGTTCCTTTAAAGCTGTTTCTAGTACTTTTTTTGAGGCCTAAGTTTACTGTATATATGTGATGCTATAATACTTACAACTCAGCTGATTCCTATTTATATGCTATTAGACAGTATTGAAGTCTATACCAAAAACTGTTGAAAATTGAAACATATTGCATAACTTTTCTCTGCATAGTGCATAAGAAGATGAAAATCAGATTTTTTTTTTTTTCAGATTTCAACTCCTCAGAAAACAGCATCAAAAGACATGTTTCAAACCTCATGTTTTGGAAAACTTGAAAATACGTGATTCTACAACCATCTTTCTGCATGTGGCAAGAACCAGACTCAAACATCAGGCTTTAAAGAAGCAGATAGTTTATCAGTTGGTCAGATTCTAAATGCAGATTTCCCTTTTGAACAGGAAATATATCAGAGACATCTCCGCGTTTCAAAATCAATGCAATACATAAAATATTCAACCTCTCTAAGCATTTGCTAACACAAAAAAGTAATGTTGGATAAGGACATACCTAAAGTACTGTATGTTATACAGTGGGATAATGAGTAAGTGCTCCTTGCTTTTCCAAGTAGGGATGTGTGTGCTTCATTCAATGGTTTACAGACTTAAAGCCCTCTTAACACAAACTTGTATTATGTGCTTAAGTATTTGGATCTCTGATTCAACTGAAACGATATACAAGAACTCAGTCATCAGACATGTATTTCTCTGTTGGCTACACAGCAGAAAAAGCTCTAATTATTAATGCCAATAGGTGCTTAGAATGAATTATAGCTTCGGGTATCCTTATTTCAGAAGTAAAACAAAGAAATTGAGAACTTTCAGCTAAGCATAGTTCGACAACAAAAAATAATCCTATATTCATACTGTTCTTAAAGGTTAGTGAAAACTGCCATACTCCGTATATCCCTGTATTCCTACATCAAACCTTTCGACTCAGATCCAACTCATTGATGCCACAAATGGAACAGAACAGTAATTCCAAGTATCTGCATGATGTGGCGATGATAAGATCAATATCTTTTCCTTCAGGACATGCTTTATGTGTTCAACAAATAAACTAGGATTTGTAGATATCCATGTTGAAGAGCTAAAGAGATAAACAGCTGGATCTCTGCATAAAACATCTCCAAACCAAGTACACTGTTTTTGCATAAAAAAATATCCTAGTGAGACGGCTTTTAAAAGTAATCTTGTCATACAACACCAGCAGAGATATTGCCAAAACCAGTTCTGATTTCCATGGCAATCCACATGTTCAAACAAGAGAAGATACTTTCCTTAGTCATACTTTCTATTTACTTATATATATATATGTAGAAATGGTACCTTTTAAAAATGCAACCCTATGAATATACCTATCTATCTTCTCCATAATTTAATCACAGACTCTAACGGGCCAAGAAGACCTTCAGCATCCCATGTGAACATGTGAATAACTCCATTTCCCAAATTTAGAATTACAACCTCACATTCTTATCACACACTCAAAATCAGTATTCAGCAACACAGTACCACAAAAGAAGGAAATGTCCATAGACACAGTGCAGTATTTCAGAAGGAAGAAGAGGTATGCGATGTGAAGAGGAATCACCAAAGATGTCTGCAAAGATGATAGGAAATGGAGGACCAGTGTTTAAGAAGGCATACAGAGAGGCAGACAAGGTAGGTTAGTAAAGCCAGGATACAAAATGGTTACCTGAAGATCCCCTTTTTCTTTTAGTCAAAGCATAACCTATGTATGTAGCCTGAAATGTCATTGTAAATATTTCTCACAATTTTAGCTTTCCTCTTTAACTGTTTGCTTGTCTAATTTAGGCTTCATAGAAACAGTAGTTCAACTGAATCAAACAAAATCATCAGAGATGAGTCTATTGTTTGACTGGAGGAATAAAAAAATACCCCTTCCTGTCACATTTCCCACCACTTTAAATTTAAACCGCACAGTTCAAACACAGTCAATGCAAGGTGGGGGAGGAGGATGCTGGGTAGGCTTTTTTTTGAAAAAATTAATAGTAGATGGACTAAAGGCTAGCAGTGAAAGAGCCTTCATGTGACAAGTAGAAGGCTTCATGATAGTACAGCAAGAGTTACCGTATCAGCACATGAATACCTTTATGCAGTCAGACTCCACAGGGCAATGTTCCATATCCAAAAGGAAAAGTGGGATAGAAAGATCACAAGGAAGTTCACACACCAAAGGCAGCAGCCATCCACAACCCACTCCATTGCAGAACAGGGCTGCAGATTCTACTGCTAGCACAACCATTTTTTTTAACTCTTAATCCTGCCTAACTATGTTGAAAATGCTCACAGATCTCAGGTGGCTCGAGCACAACAGGTTACCATTCCTACTCTAAGTTCTAAAAGCCACAGAAAAAAAGTTGAAATATAACAGTTCAGACTCAAATTGAAGAATGAAATCTTTTTTTTCCCTTCATATTTTATTCAAGGTATTCAAAAAAAGGGGAGGAAAAGCCAAATTATAAATAGATTTAAGTCATAAATTTACTGAGGGACTTGTCTCTTTGCTGACTTTGCAGTTGAATTTGTCTCTTCATATTGTTTTGAGAGGCAGTAGCAAATCTATGCAGACTGCTTGTGCCCTCTTGAGTAATACCAAATGCAGTATCTGAATGCTTATCTTAGAAGCTTCAGTGCAGAAAAGAAGAATTTCCTAATGTTTACATATAATCTGCAAACTAAAATCCTAGGCCAATATGTGACTTCAAAAAGCACTGTCATTTGTTAATTGCATTTGGGAATGGGAATCATGTACCAAAAAAAAAGATCTGAAATAAAAAATGAGTGATTATGGAATGGCTTCAAGAAAAACACTCAGAGGCTATTCCAATCATTTCTTCCTCATCTTCCTTAATCTCTTTCGTGGAGTTTAGCTAGTGATTTCAGTCATAGAGAAGGAAGTTTGTACATAGTAATTTGAAAAATTATTCATTTACACTTGATGTAAATAAAATGTATTCATAATTTTCTGTAAAAAATGAAGACAAATCTAGGTCAAGATTCCTCTAAGAAGCTATAATCTAAGAAGATTATTTTTTTTCAAAAGTTGAAAGTAGTAAAATGAATTATCTATCTAGGGTCATATTTGAGTTTTCATTATGTGCCAGAAAATATACATAAGGGTATTCTTAGCCCACGATGGGAGCAGATATTGCACAGTAATGTACAGTCTCTTGAAATTCCTTAAGTGTCGATGGTATGTCTTCAGAAGTCACATTTTTTAAAGTCTCTGGAATTTTCTCTAAATGTGAATCTAAAATAGTCCAAGAAAATGTTTTTTAAATATTAATGAATTGTTAATGTATTTTTCTGCTTTCTGGGTATTTGTTTTTTGGAGTTTTTTGTTGGTTTTTTTTTTCTCTTGACAACCACTGAGAAAGAACTACGAAAGGGATAGAGTAAAAAAGGCAAGAGAATTGAGGATGTTTCTATTCTTTTGCCTTCTGTAACTAAGAAATCTTGAGTGTTTTCCAGAAGATTTTAAATAAAATTGCAAGATTTTTTTTCCCTGTATGTGTTAGATTATGACCAAAATGCATGTTGTAACTCAGTTTGAAAACCATGAAGACAGAAGTATTTAATGAAAATTCTGAATGAAAGTCTTTTGACTATAAAGGTTTAATAGTGCTGTTGTAATTATAATTACATTTTTCTGCAAAACTACCTTTATATTAAGCTAAATTAAATAAGAAGAATCAGGTTTCTTTGGCACTCTATCCATGCATTTTAGCTATGATGATGTACTTGTAACGTTCTAAAAAACCAACAAGAACCAGAACGTTCTTCTTTTCTTTGGACATTTATTAGTTCCATTTTGTAGTTGTAACAATGTTGTTTCTAAGAGTTATATGGAGACTGCTTTTGCAGTTACCTGTGGGAATGATATTTTTCCGAAGTGCTTATTCTAACGTCCCCATTCAAGAGGAAAGCTGAGAAGACTGTCTATCAGATAGTTCCATGTTAATGCTCACTGTCAGAGTTCATACATCACACATAACTTATGGAGATAGAACAGAAAGTGCTGAACATTGTTACAACCAATTAAAACAACAATGAATGTGTCAAATTATAATATATGTCCAGGGAAATATATAGTGTGTTGAACTGAGATGAAACTGGAGCATATGATATTTTGGAGTACGTTTTTATTTCAGTGGCAATCTTTTTTGCTAGACACTTGGTTGGTATGTGGGGTTTTATACACAAAATATTGTATAGACAGTATACATAAATACTTGTCTATTTTGCTATTTTTGTTTAAAAGCTTGTTCTAACTGTGAAAGATTCTTCACTGAAAGAACAAACAACAACAACAAAAAAAAAGCACCAACAAATAAACAAAAACAAAAATAACCAAACAAACTCAAAAATAATTTTCTTTGTTACTCATGGGTTGGATTCTCTGAAAGACACCTGCTTTTCAAGGATAAATAGGATAACTCAGATTAAATATTTATCTTTTAACTTTACTCACCATAAAGAAAGACTTGCATGCTATCCCAGGTTATAATTTGCTAGAGGTAAAAGAGCATTATGGATGCACGTGGCTTAATTCCTGAAGAAGCAACCAAGAAAAGATAAGAAAAGCCAGCCTTGTAGATTCTGATCCCTTTACCTAGTAAAGGTAAGACTTTACCTTACTCTCTAAATTTTTTCGTACCTGGTCTTTTAAAAGAAATGCTCATATGTGTCAAACTCTTTGTAGTACCTTGCTTTTTCAACCGTTGCAATTTTTAACAATGTATTTCCCCAAACTGCTAAGGGGTATAATTATGTTCTTCCATTTTATCAGAATTATGATTTCATGTGCAATCATTAGCATTAAGTAATAGCTTATCGTTTGAACTTCTGAGCCTCTTTTATGTGGTCCTAAAGCACAAGAATGAGAATAGAATTAAAATAAGGATACAGATATTGTGACACATTATTGTATAGAATATTTCCGTTCAGCAATGACACACACAACGAGAGAAATTCTAAATGTATAAGTAAATGCCTATTCTTACACCATGCACAGCAGAACTAAAAAGCAAAGCGCTAGACATCATGAATGATTTTTCACAATGCTGAAGCTACTTCAGTGTCCTAAACAACAGAGTGTGTTAAGTATGCAGTGCTTTTACAGTTCCTGGCAAAGTAAGTGAATGAAAGCTGAATGGTATTGAGTCTCCTTAAGGTGAGACAATCCTTGAGTAAACAACTTCATCTATCTTGCCTTGATTCGCAGACCTGATGGTTCAGACTCAAGTAGGTACAAACTACTGAAGGTAAACATATACCAGATGACACTGTCCCCATCGTACTGCATGACAGATGGAATTGTTCTCCAGTAAGCTTTGTGTCTGTATAGCCTGGGGCCTTTCTAACGTACACAATGTTCATCAGATGAGCCTCAGCCCTGAGTTTCAGCTGTCTGATTTAAAGTTTAATTCAGTGCAGCCTGAATGTGAAACCTTTGCTTAATTTTGCAAAGAAACTTGCTATGAAAGAATAAATGCATGAGCTAAAACTATGTTAAGATAAGAAAAACAGGACACAGTGTAATCATTGAGATAGTGATAAAACAATATGCAAGATGAAAAATACTGACAAGAGAAGGTATAAAAAGATAAGCCAGAAAAGCACAGAGGTCATCAATATGCAAGGAAGACTAACATTTCCCCATCTGACTTTTAGTTTGTTGAGTTGCTAATTGAGTGATTTAGCAAGGATTAGTCTTCAGTATCTACTGTGTGAACCTGTCAATAAATGTATTTCTTTCAGAGCTGCTCTGTGAACATTAAAGGACACTGGAACATAAGTGACTTAGCGAAGAAGGGTTGCATGTCAGTTACATGTATAGCATGCAACCCTGTTAGCACGGAGGTTAACACACTTGATACATGCTGTAAAATTCTGTTCAATCCTCATTGTGAAATCTGTGCAGCTTATTACTTACACTACCATTTCCAGTGCTTCTGTCACTGCTGCCACTTCTATTGCTCTTCTCATGAGAAATCATTACTGTAGCTGAGACTCATTACTGTGTTCTTATCCTTTGAGATGAATCAGATGAACCTAGCCATCCTGGAGAAGCTTCAAATCTTCAGGATCCTGGAGGTGTTGACCAGAGCATCCAAAACTGCCAAGAAAGTGTTCATTACTTTCATGAGTTTCCCAGCACAATCAGGACTATCTTTTGGCCATGAGACATTCACACATGTATTTCCTGACTTTCAGTGGACATCAGTTAGCCAATTTGCACAATAGTTTTTGGATTTATGGGAGTTTTGCTGTGAAGGACTAAATTGCCAACAAATGGAAAACGTACCCAAATTCAAACCATTCTCTCAGCCATACTGAGATTTCTTCTCAGAAGGAACTGTTTGGTTTGCTCCAGAAGGAAAGCCACAGGCAAACTTGCATTCATAACCTGTTGCAAACCAGCCAGCAAGCCAACAAGACAGTGTTCTTTTCCATTGCACTTTTGGCACTTTACACAGACAATTTTTTCTTCCACTTTCATGAAAGCGCTCTAATTACCATGTTACTACTAAATTCTCAGTGAAGTGTGTAATGATTTCTGTGCTTACTAGTGAAGTTACTGCTCTAAAAAAACCTACCAGATAGGGTCTGTTACAGGACTTAGATACAGGGAATATTTATGAAGTTTGTGAGTCCTGAATGACCATCAACAAGAGAATGGAGAAGATCTCATAGTGTTCTCACAAAGACTTCTTAAAATAATTGGTCAATAACTATTCTGACAGAAAAGTATAAATTCACCTGTATATAGTTCTTACAAATTTCTAATAGTACATTTCTATGGACTCAACTAACCATCTTTTACAGTATATTTAAACAATCTTGGGTTTATCATGTGCCTTTTCCTTTCATGTATACAGAGCTTGTTATGATAACACCTATGCTCCAGTTTAAGGATTAGAAACATGTAACACAAGGTATCTCACTCCTGGGAGTTTCCACAGTAACTCTAAAGTTGTAAAAGAATTATGGTTAAAACAGAAAAAGTTGGAAGAAATGTTGCCTCACAGCACTGATTAGGTACTTCATACGTTTGTAATTGCAAATAGTGGTAGAGTACAGGCATATGTACTCTCAAATACTTGCAACTATAGCATAATCTAGTTGTTTGACTTTTACATTGGTTGTAACAAAAGCAAACATTAAGGAAGCACAAGATGATAAAAAAAAGTATGGCTTCAGTGAACTACCTACCTACATACTGGCTATGTGGAAAGAAAGCAATATGCAAGCAAGAATTATTAATGAAGTACAGGAGATAAATTGACTATAAAGTCAAGTCTTATTCTTGTTAGGTTAATAGTAAAAATTCCCATTGTTTTCAATGGGTGCAAAATTTACCCTACAGTTTATATGACATTCATTAAAATATTCATAAGGTGTAATATAAGCTTTAATAGAAATATCTTTCATATTTCATTAATATGTCAAGGTGACAACTAATAGACTACAGATATCATAATTTTGATAGCAGCTTTTTTGCTGTTTGACGTTTCTTTCCTTGACTCCTTTAAAATTTCTGGGTCATGTAGAATACTCACACCCTTTAATTGCTCCTGCTGTCAAAAAAATGGAAATAAAAATGAATGGAGAAAGCAGAAAGACATATTCTGCTTTCTTTCAGGGACTGAAACAAGCAAATGTCCTCATTATGCAGGAGTCTGTGCCAGAAGCAACAGTTTTACCATTCACAATGATTGCATCAAGTTGTACATAACCAGCAGCACTCAGTACAGTGCTGTGACCTGGAGGAATCCATTCCATTTGTAAAAGGTCAACCAATCTTTGCTTAAGCTTTTGAAATGAAGCAAAGAAAATAACTTTAAGGCCATTTATTACCCAGTTCTCTGACAGCTTTTGTCTTAGCCTCCTGTAAGAGTTATTTGCTTTTATAATCACAATCTTTTAAGTAAATATAATGCTTGTGGCTACAAAAAAGCATTTGACTGTTTTCTTTGAGTCATTTGAGCCATAAAGCTTTTATCTTATTTTTAAAATCAAAAAATGTGCCTGGTAATGAACATTTCTTTTTTTTTTTTTTTTCTCCTTTGGTTAATGACTGATGTCCTTTCCATGCATTTTAGGTAATCAGATAAGAATACTGATGATTGTAGAATAATGCTAGTAATGTAAAAAAAGATTTATAATCATTTTGCTGCTGATGTAAGTAAGACCACTCTCTAAATCAAACAAAAATATTATTGGCAATTTCCAATTTTATGTTGAATTTCTAATCCTTTTCTGTGCTGCTGACTTTGGGGAAATATTTGGAAACAAGGTATAAACTCCCTTCACTGTTCAAATACAAGGTAACACACACGGCCAATATGACTTTTTAAATAGTCAATTGAGCCCATAAATAATTCTAATTTATCAGGGAAAATAAGAATACAAAATCTACCAAAAAACGACCAAGCTCACAATTTGACATAAACAAGGCCTTATTCACATTCTTGTGGATATTATTATGAGACAAAATGTGTTGCAGACTATTGCTTTCAAATCTTCCTCTACCTGTGGTGAGTGTAAACACTAGAGAGCATTTTTTTTTTTTGTGCTATCAGAAAACCATAGCACAACTGTTAGCCTTTGCTAACAGCGAAGGGAGGCAAAAAATGACTAGAAGACCATATGTCATAAAAACAGTATATTAGAGAAACACTGACAAAGTTAGCACTAATGCTTCCCACAATACACCATGTCCAAAAAGAATCAGTCACTTGCATAGGTGTCCTGTTTCTCCCTCAAAATTGAAAAAGTTCTTGAGCATCCGGCAGCACTTTGCTTTCCAACATTTCCCTTGCTGTGCCTGCTGCTTTCTTTCGAAGCATCCCTAAAGAACCATCAGGTTTATGACTCCATAAATCTGCAAGAAAGACCTACAGTGAAATAATGGTCATCTGGCTCTGAATTAAAATTGCATCATAATACTAGGGGCTGATATCTATAAACTTTTTAACACCTATAAGTAAAACATTAAAACGAGAAAAAAATCTTTCCCCAGATTTATGGATATGACACGATTGTGTTAGTAAAGGACTTCAGTTTAACAAGAGAGAAATTATAATAAGAATAAAGAAGCTTGAATTAAGCTGTTTGTGTGTGTTTTGTAGCTACACTCATGATACTTAAAAACATTGCTGAAATTAAAATCAACTGTTTCTAAAAATTAGTGGAAAACAATTGCCTAGTTTATTGATACCTTCTGGCTATGGGTGCAAAATAGGAAGGAAACAGAATAAATGGATATGTCTTCAAATGTACCCTTAAAAAAATCTTATTGGAAAACTTGAACTTAGAAACAGTCACAGAAAAGTGAATTATAGGGCAATCACTAATAACTATTCCTCCACTAAGGTGTCTTAATGCAATGGTGGTGTATAATAACGTTTTACACAAACCTTATGTTGCTGTTTTGGTGCATGTATGATCTAGGTTCAACATTCATCTGTGTAATTTTTCAATTTCTTCATGCCAACATTTTCTAATAGAAATTTGTTCAATTTAGGATTTTCCAGTGCTTTCAGTTAATAAAAATTAAAAAAATCTGAGCTTTAAACCATCTTGATTACGGTTTGGCTACCCACCTGAGATTGCCATGAATAATACTTTATTTCTTTGAGTCATTACAACATGTGCGCATAGGTTTTCTCAAAAATTCTCTAGCTTACATGATGTTTTTATGGTAAAGGAGAAAGAACCATCTTTTTCCTCTGAGCTTCTCCTGGGTTCAGAATTTTAATAAATTCTACCTTTAAAGGATCAGATATTTAAAAGAATAGGTATTAATAAGACACTGAAATTTGACTCTACAGGAATTCATATCGAACAAAATATTCTCTTGAATTCTTTTCATTATTACTTCAGTTCATCATACTTCATGACTGCTGAGATTCTTTTTCTATCACTTAAATAAAAACATCCAATATTATCACATGGGTCCACTTCTTGTGCCTTTCCTGGCCCCTCTGGATGGTATCCCACTCCTCAGGCATGTCAACCACATCATTCAGATTGGTGCTCGAAAACTTGCAGAGGGTGCGCTCAGTCCCAATGTCTGTGTTACTGATATTAATCAGTACCGGTCCCAGTAAGGACACCTGAAGGATATCACTCATCACTGAATTTAGGACAGGTCAGGCAGAGGCTTTATTAACTATGACCATAGCGAGAGAACATTTTGATTGCATCTCTGTTCCCCTGTTCTCTTCCAAGTGTAGTTACACAAACTATATACTAGTCCAGAAAAAAAAAAAAGAGAGTAAAAATAAAAATTTTAATGTTAACAAAGCCAGGTATCCATCTCTGGGATGGACTTCTTAAATTGCTTGCTAACTGCCACAATTCTAAGAAGGAATGAAACAGTAAATAATGTGACAGGATGGAGAGTTGGCTCTTGGTAGAGCCTGTAGGAGTGGCACACCCACTGTATCTTAGCTCAGATGTGGGGAGTTGGAGTCAGTGACTATTAGCTTTTAGTCAAAAGGAATGTTCTTACAGTTAGAATAAACTTCTTAGCCAGTTCTCTCAAATCTTATATATTAATAATTTTACCACCACACTATTCTTGATGATAGTTATTTTATATTAAAGAAATTGGAAGAAAAAAGGAAAATAATGAAGACCTTTCTCAACATGCATTCCTTTAATTCCATCCACCTAAAACCAAAAGATGTCTATCCAGGGAAAAGTGATAGTTATTTAATTTATCAACCCAAGGAGACACATTTTTTAAAGAGGACAGATTCAGAATTTGAGGATTGCAGTGAAATGTTCCCCGGCAGAGACAGGACATCTTATCTTAGACCCGAATATAATCCTTACCACTAAGTTGCTCTGATTTGTTCTTCACTCTACAGCTTTGTTTACTCATGTTTTCTTGTCTTTCCACAGTAAGTAAAAAATGATTCATTTGTGGCATTCTTTCACTTTGAATAGCCTCTTTTTTGTTTAACTGATTCTCTGACTTTTTAAATTGTCTTTCAATATTTTTTGTCTTTTTCCTCTTGCCAGAATCCTTCCTATCTGAGAAAAATAAAAACTTCTCCATTTTCTTGTGTTCAAACATTACTTTCAAAGCCTGTCAACTTTTACTGCAGTCTTTGCAAACATATTGCATTTTTCTCTCACAGGCAGCATCTACATACAAAGCAGTTATGTTAGACCACTTTGTTTTATCACCTTGCTGCATCTAGTTATAGCCTCTTTTTTTCCCAGTCAAAACTCATTCATCATTTCCGGTATGAGAAACAAAAATATTACATTGCTTTGTATCACTTGTTAATGCAAATGGAGAGCACCAAATTCTTGAAGAATATAGTCATTTGTCAAGATGACCTACTAGAAGGAAATATAATCTAGGATTTTGTACAATATTTCTTTCCAGAGAAAAGGTTCCTGCAGGCCTTCTTAATAGTCTGTATAAAATAAAGTAATGAAATAAGTAAAATTACTGGTTTTTCTGTGTGGACTTTAGGGCAGGATATTCTGTTGCTTCATGCATACTGAATAAATCACCCAGGTAGAAAATTCCTTACAGAAGCTCTGTACTTTAACCATGTAATTCCCAGATATTACACACTTGTATGTCATGTTCTTATAACTCTTATGTATACATAGATAGTGAGGATTGCTTTTAACTATCAGCACAGTAGACTTGCACATACACTGTCACTACAAGAAGATAAAAGTTTTATCTATTACAAGCATCTTTAACAGCTGTTACTGCTGACTGACCTTAGGAAGTCCACATTACTTTTTAAAAGGGTTTTCTCTTACATATTTTTCTATTAGACCACTACGAGTTGAAGAAATGGGCTAAATTCTAAAAATTGATAGGAAACTGACAAAAGAATCTGTCTGTATCGTCTAAACATCTTTTGTGCATAGAGCAGAAAAATAATCCAATTTCTCATTCTTGTCCACCAAAAGTAAAACAAACCTGTGACTTAAGGTGTGGGGGAAAAATAATCCTGAAGCTACAAAATTCAAATCCTGGTATCAAATATCCAAAAATTCCATGTTAGATACCAACCTCAAATTATTTAACAAAATGCAAAACAACCAATCACATATCAAGGAAGACTGGACTGGTAAGTCTGAAATAGACATGTTGTTTTTAAGAAATGGATGAGTTAGTAGCTATTTAAATAAAATCATAACATAGCATTCTAAATTAGATCAACTTCTGTTTTGATTTATTATGTATTTGTTTGAGCTTTTTTTCAACCTTTTCTGTGTCAGTTGAAATAATAGAACTGTTAAATAAGTCACAAGGTATATAGGTTTTCCCCCATTGTTTAGAGATGGTGTCATTCAAGGTCACTGAAAGCTGTCAGAAATACTTTATGTCAAAAAGTGTGGTCTAATTTTTTTTCACTGCTGTAGGATTGTTCTTAAAATTCCTGCAAATCAGGCTTACTATTCTGCTTCACTGCTCAATGTGGCCTCAGATTAATCTATAAAGTGTCAATAAATCATAAACTCTTTTATTCATGCTAAAAGTGTATTCAATCAATTTTCTCCACTGCTGAGCTTCTGTTATTATCAAATGTCTGATCTATCTTTGTGCATTTACTAAATTATTTAGGAATATGATATTGACTGATTATACGTTATTTTTAAGCGCAGAGAATCTATAGTTCTATTAAAATTTCTCAAGCTGACAAAACCATCTTCAGTTGCTGTTGGAAGGTACAACTAACACATTCTTTAACAGGGCATGAAAGATACCTTTCAGATAAAAAAACTCTACCTATATAACAAGTCTTTGTTAACATGTTTCTGTGTTAAAACAAGGCTCCAATCCACATTTCATTCCCCTACTCCAGGATTTCAGACTAACTTGTAGTATTTATACAAAAGAAGCAGAAAAGTTTTCGGTAGGGACAATCATTTCGATTCTCACAATGAATAGGTGGTAGAGGAACAAGAAAGATGCACACCGGGCAGATGCAAAAGATAATAGGCTTGATATTTGGCTGAAGTGTACTAGCATAGTCCAAAGGAAGAGGATGGGCCCACACCTATTGAGGAATCTATGTCTTCTGTGTATCTTTCTGTACAGCCTTTTGGTTTGGTTACATTACAGGCAATCTCAATAAAATGTGATGTTTAACTTTTTCTCGTTGTACAAAGAACATAAATGTGGCATTAGTAGGGAATACTTTTATTAGTGTGCACATATAAGAGAATAAGAGGTTGATAGAATGCTTTTATCACATATGGTGAAAGGTGATAAAGGTTGTTCTTGCAGGACTTCATAAGCTCAGATAATATTTCTTAAAAACTGATGACTAGCATATGTAATAAAGCATTACTGTATGTCAGTGTAGACAGAGTAAAGCTAAGTATAATGAAAGTCTCGTCATTGTCTTATCTTTTACCTCAATTGTTCAATTGTTTTAAAGAATCAAATGATGTCTAACCTCATCCAGAAAAATAGGTATAGGTATTTCTCCTCAGGTCATGGACTTTGATCATATTAAAGAATCTAAGGTATCCTAAAGGAAAGCGGAACACTTTAATGCTCCCTGTCAGCAGAATTTGGGAGCTCAATGTTTAGTATTAAAGCTTTCTCAGGGTGGCACCCTGGAAAGCTTCTTTTTCTTCTACAGTTCTTCCCAGATTATATTCAGGCACCCAGCAAATATTTTGAAAATTATGACAGTGCCCTGAGGTAGAGCAGCCCAGCATAAATCCTGACTTGAGGATTCAAACTAAAAGACTACTGGTGTAATGCATTTGAAGTGCATTTCAAATTAGAAATTTGAAACTAATTCAAAAATAGATTTATGGTGCCTGTAGAAACTTAATTTGGACTCTACACTCACATGTATAACTATTTTTGTCTATACTACTTCTGAATTCAGTGTCAGAAAAAGTTCAAAAAAGTTCAGTGGACTGGGCAGAGCTAGCAGCCATGAAAAATAGGCAGAGGAAGTTAAATTCAAGGTATTATAAATTCATATTTATCTCTTGCAGATAAAGAGATTTTGATAGGCACAGCAAGAAAGAAAATGTATAAAATGAGATTTTCTATAAAGTAAGGAAAATATAATGCACTTACAACTCAGAAAAGTTTAAAAAAATTATACAGAATTGAAATGGACAAAAACATAAAAGAGACAGGTGAAACATATTTTTTCAGGAACAGATTATATTGTTCTGTGTTTTCATTTTCTCAAAACAGAATTAAGAGCTGAATGCCGTAATGAGTGTTTCACTAGGTCTTCATTACATTTTCATGACACGCTGCTACAGAACATTTATTAGCACATTATGAAGTGTTATAAATAATTGAAACTAAGCTGCAGTTGTCAGTTGAATAAGCACTCGTGATTAATTATTATTACTTTTCTTTGCCCTCTCAATAGTCCACAAAATTCAAGAGTTTTCATTAAATGTGCAACCCACTTCACTGATGTGAACATGTCCCTGGCACTCCTGGCTTGGCCAGCTTGGGACAGTGACTCATGGTGACTTGCAAGAAGTGTTTCCTCCTGCGTACGCTGTTTCCCTGGAGCCTCCTCTGTACTTGCCCCTGCAGTAACAGTAACCCAGAGAGAGGTTGCATGCTGCAGCTTAACATTTAAGTGATGCAATTCTGCTGGGCAAAGTAGCATATATTTTGGAACTCCTAAACTCAGGGATGAGAAGTGAAGGGATGTCCCTTGACAAGTCCTTTAAGACAGGTTCCCTTTAGTAAATTCTGATCACTGCCAGTGACCCAAAAATGCTCCAAGGAATGTGCAAATAACAAAAATACTGCCCAAACTGTTCTCCCTTGTGTCACTGTCTCATCACACGTCAGTATTAGGTGGGAAAACATTTTTGTATTTTGATCTTCAGGAAGCCATCTTTACCCGAAAGGCAGTAATTTTTTGTATCATCCTGATACCCAGACTGATTCAGCCAATCCCTTATTTAGTTCAGAGAATCAATCAATATTTTGTGGTGTGCTGCTTTTAGTTTTGATAAACAAAGAATCACTTCTTAGGTACTGAATATAAAACCACCATATCATTTATTGTTTCAGTTTGATGAGCAACTGTGCTTGAATTGGTCATTGATTAAGCAGAGCATTTGTCTCAGATTGCAATAGAAACTTGACCGTTACTCCTTTTAAACAGTAGCTGCAGCAATCTAATCAGTCCTTTCATTCGTGTAAATTCCAATATGATTTGGTACCCAAGACAAACACAACCATGGTTATATTTTCTACTGTTTTAAATGAGTATATTTCTGTTGTTGTATATGCTGTGAAAATTCCTAATTCTGTGGTATCACAGAACCACTTTCAAAGTAAGAGTTTTACTTTCTCAAGCATTACACCTGCAAGCCACCTGAAAATTAGTCATTGTAGAGAAAACGTACTATAACCTTATGGCATCCTGTTAGAATGTCCCATAGGAACACATATCAAGGTGTTTCCCATACTTGAAAATGTATGCACAGTGCATGTGTAAGAGATCAAAATATTCTATATCCACCAGCGTATGTAAATTATTCTTATCACTGCTGTTAGATATAATCATATTTTTATTTTCACTTGCATTTGCTGAAGGGTTTAATCAATGTTATTAGGAATATATTAATTTTAATGAAAATTTAACTTTCTACAAATATTTGACAGAAATAGCACACTAACTTTTGATTGGTGTGTAACCTGAAAATACTCATTGATCCTGAAAGGTAGCTTGGAACAGTAGGTCCAATTTTAGGTTAAGCTAGAAACCTTTTCTTTTAAAATTTTTGTTAAAATGTAAACCCCAAGTTCTATCTTTTAATTCTTGCAAATTCAACTGGTTTGGACACTTTTTCTCTAACCCAAGTCATGGTCTGTCTCTGGCATCAAAATCACTTGCTGTGAAAATGATTATCATATCAAAAAACCAGGATTTTCACGTCAGGTGAGGAATAATCAGGAGCAGCAGATGAACTTTTCTGGCTATGAGATAACATCAGATGAGCATGAGAAATCTTTGAAAATGCCTTTATATATTTTTAAGATGATAAAATTTAGTTGACGATTCATTGATCTATCTTCTGCTGGAAAAGATGGTTATCTTCAGGTGTTCCATAAAAACACTGTAAAAGGCCCCAGAGAAAGGTAGCTGGAATAAAAACATTTTAAAAGAGTTGGAGAGAGAGAAATAGTCCTTCCTGCCAGAAAGCACTGCATTATGAAATTTTTATGCAATCTGAATCAAATATTTTTCTTAATGGAGTGGTAGATTTTATTGTTTTGTATCTGTAAGCTGAATCAAGCAAAAGACAGCTGCAGTGGTCAAGACTTTGGGTGAATTCTAACACTCAGTGAAGAATCCTGGATCAGTGAAGATTATGGGGACACACAAACATATTCCACTCTGCAAGGAATGCCATGTTTGGTTGTATTGCTTATTACATGCAAGAAATTAAAATTCTTTGTTTGCTTCCTAGAATGCTGAAATTTCATTACTGAAGAACTATTTATATCTGTCTGTGCGACTGCTATCAGGCATTCAAGATCCTAAAGCATCTATTTCCAGAGCTTGTTTTATTCAACAGGGGGAGCAATAAGGCAGCTGAGTGGATGTCTGGCAAACAGCCAAGGTCAGCCTGCCATGTTCAGGTATTTATCCTGAAAAAAATAGATACTGCTTAGAAACTCGGATCACTAGGATATTGCATGACTCCTCCATGGGTCTCACCACAAACTAACAGGCCTGTTTGATATTTCTCATCCCTGATTCATTCAGAGAGCACAAGTGAGGTTCAACAATGACTGCATACCACTATATCTAGAACCACTTTGCTCCTCTGATACAGAGAGGGAAAGAATGCGTGAGAGAGAAAGGGAATAAGCAAGAGAGAGAAAAAGGTAAAAAGAGCAGGGAGGTGGCTGTAGGTCCTGTTGCTGTGTGGGCTGGGGGTTGGATACTCTTGCCTAAGCCTCAACATCTGGTGTCATTCAAGGACACCCAGTACTCCTACATTAGCGCATCTGGCCTCTGATCACTATTTCAGAAAGGGACACTTGTTTCATTTCTGCCATCCTTGTTTGACTATCCTGAGCACCCTCTGCCCTGGGGACACACATGTATTCAACCATATCATGACCCCACTCTTTATCGAATCTAGTAGGAGCTTAGGCAATTTACATTAATTAATACATTTTAACCTTCAACTGAATCCCACTCCTAATTTTGGTTACATTAGTCTCAAATGGAATTGTATTTTCATAAATTTACTTGTAGCTTTTTAGGCACTGACCACATTCAGTCTAGAAACTGTTTAGTTGTATTACCAGAGCACTAAATCTCCTCAATTCCAGCTGGGGAAATGGCTTGTTTTCCCACTATTGCTCTCATCCTTTTCTTCATTTTCAGCTGTGTGGCTATAACCATTGCTGCAAATAACTGTCTTGGCTCAGGGTCAGGAAAACAGAGGAAATTAGATTCACACATCCGGACCTCTTACTATGTGGGCAGAGTAAAAGTGTGACTTGCTGCACTTATCAGTGCACATCTGCTCATTATCAAAATCAAAAGAGAAAATGTTTTGAATTTGACAGTGAGATGAGATGGAACAAAAATCTGGTCATCCCTTATTTTACTTTGAGAGTTAAACAGTCCTTTGCTGCTCTGGTAAGGAAGCTTTCTTGCTTTTCTGGCTTTTTCCCCAAACCAATAAGAGCTAAGCAATGGAAATAATTTCTCAGAACATCCACTGAAGTCCTGTTTTCATAATTACAAAATTTGATTTATAACAATCCATTTTAAACAACATTGTTCAATGGAATAGTTATTAATTTATAAAAAAAAAATGAGTCCAATCTCATAATAAATTAAATGCTTTATATCTTTTGAAGAAATAATTGGGAATATAAATAAAAATATTACATCAACAACTAATAGAAAAAATATTACTGTTCCAAAAATATAGCATGTAGATACATCTGATGAAATCTACATATGTGGAGAGCCATTATATGGCAGGTGCCATTATTCTTATTCATCAGCTCGCTTCTTGTTTTCATGATTAATTATGTGTGTGTACCTTGCTTAGAAACAAAAAAAAGGACTTTTTTTTCTTTTTTTTCCTGCTTCTTTATTGCTGTTATGTCACATTTAAAAAAGATTCAGTTAAATCCTATTTCTTCTAGTACCTGCATCATCAGTAGAATTGTACCTAAATTGTAATTTGCAGGGCCATTTAGCTGCACACCAGAGACAAGACTGTAGCTTAGGATGTGCTGAAGCCAAGTGCAGAAAAAAATGCTGTAATATAGCCCCAGAAGAAAATGTAATTTGTCTTCAGATTGTTTATGATGGATTTGTATTTCAAAAATGATTGAGATCGCAAAGCTTTTATCTCTGGCTGATTTCTCTAAGCTCGCTGAGAATGAGTGTCCTGGGATCAGCAGTAGCTTTTACTTGGAGGTGTGTCCAGTACGCTTGGAATCGACTGCCCCAGGAGTGGAAACACAGCCCTACTATTTGTCATAGACTGATCCAGACTGCACTGGAACAGGGGCAAGCTCCAGAACACCTGCAATACACTGATGACATTATCATGTAGGGCGATACAGTGGAAGAAGTCTTTGAGAAAGGCAGGAAAATAATCCAAATCCTGCTGAAAGCCAGTTTTGCCATAAAACGGAGCAAGGTCAAGGGACCTGCACAGGAGATCCAATTTTTGGGAATAAAATGGCAAGATGGATGTCATCAGATCCCCACAGATGTGATCAATAAGACAACAACAATGTCTCTGCCAACTAATAAGAAAGAAACACAAGCTCTCTTGGGTTCTGTGGGGTTCTGGAGGATGCACATCCCAAATTATAGTTTGATTGTAAGCCCTCTCTATCATGTGACCGGGAAGAAGAATGATTTCAATTGCAACAACAAGCCTTTGAGAAAATTAAACGATAGTTCATGCAGTAGCCCTCGGACCAGTCCGGACCGGGCCAGATGTAAAAAACGTACTGTACACTGCAGCCGGGGAGAATGGTCCTACCTGGAGCCTCTGGCAGAAAGCTCCAGGGGAGACTTGAGGTCAACCACTCAGCTTTTGGAGTCAAGGATGCAAAGGATCTGAGGCCAGCTATACCCCAACTGAAAAAGAGATACTGGTAGCCCATGAAGGGGTTCGAGCTGCTTCGGAAGTGATTGGCACTGAAGCACAGCTCCTCCTGGCACCCCGGTTGCCCATACTGGGCTGGATGTTCAAAGGCAAGGTCTCCTCTGCACATCATGCAACTGATGCTACATGGAGTAAGTGGGCTGCACTAATTACACAACGAGCTGGAATAGGAAATCACAGTCATACAGGAATTCTAGAAGCCATCATGGACTGGCCAGAGGGCAAAGATTTTGGAATGTCACCAGAGGAGGAGGTGATGTGTGCTGACGAAGCCCCACCATATAATGAACTGCCAGAAAGTGAAAAGCAGTATGCCTTGTTTACTGATGTATCCTGCCGTATTGTGGGAAAGCATCGTAGATGGAAGGCAGCTGTATGGAGTCCTCAACGATGAGTTGCAGAAACTGCTGAAGGAGAGGGTGAATCAAGCCAGTTTGCAGAGGTGAAAGCCATCCAGCTGGCCTTGGACATTGCTGAAAGAGAAAAATGGCCAGCACTTTGTCTCGGTACTGACTCATGGATGGTGGCAAATGCCCTGTGGGGGTGGTTGCAGCAATGGAAGCAGGGCAACTGGCAACACAGAGGGAAACCCATCTGCTGCACTGTGGAAAGATATCGCTGCCTGGGCGCAGAACCTGGTGGTGAAGGTACGCCATGTAGATGCTCATGTACCCAAGAGTCGGGGCGCTGAGGAGCACCAGAACAACCAACAAGTGGATAAAGCTGCTAGGATTGAAGTGGCTCAGATGGACTTAGATTGGCAGCATAAGGGTGAATTATTTTTAGCCGGGTGGGCCCATGACACTTCAGGCCATCAGGGCAGAGATGCAACATACAGATGGGCTCGTGATCGAGGGGTGGACTTAAAGATGGACACTATTGCTCAGATTATTCACGAGTGTGAAACATGTGCTACAATTAAGCAGCCAAGCGGTTAAAGCCTGTTTGGTATGGAGGACATTGGCTGAAGTACAAAAATGGTGAGGCCTGGCAAATTGATTATATTACACTCCCACCAACCCGCCAAGGCAAGCGCCATGTGCTTACCATGGTGGAAGCAACCACCAGGTGGCTGGAAACATACGCTGTGCCCCACACCACTGCCCAGAACACTATCCTGGGCCTTGAGAAACAGATTTTGTGGCAACATGGCACCCCAGAGAGAATTGAGTCAGACAATGGGACTCATTTCTGGAACAGCCTTATAGACATTTGGGCCAAAGGGCATGTCATTGAGTGGGTATATCACATCCCCTGCCATGAACCAGCCTCCGGGAAAATCGAACGGTACAATGGGCTGTTAAAAGCTACACTGAGAGCAATGGGTGGTGGGACTTCCAAACATTGGGATACACATTTACCAAGGGTCACCTGGTTGGTCAACACCAGGGGATCTGCCAACAGGGCTGGCCCAGCCCAGTCAGAACTTCTACATACTGTAGAGGGGGATAAAGTTCCTCTGGTGCACATTAAGAATTTGCTGGGGAAGACAGTCTGGGTTATTCCTGCTTCAGGTAAAGGCAAACCCACTCGTGGGATTGCTTTTGCTCAAGGACCCAGATATACTTGCTGGGTAATGCAGGAAGACGGGGAAGTCTGATGTATACCTCAAGGGGATTGGATTTTAGGGAAAACAACCAATGAACTCAATTGTATGCTGTTGCCTGCTATTTAGCACTTTTATAGCCAACCAATTAGCTGTCTTCAGGTCACGAGCGACTGGCCCTGACTTCCCTCCGATCATCATCCCAACAAAGAATGAACTTTGATGAAACCAGACGAGTTCTGTGGTATCATCAGCAGGCAACGATCCAACACTGCACACAGCCTCTCCTGCTCTGAAAGACTGTAACAAGAGATGGAGCCTGACATCATGGACCGAATGGACTCAGCAGCTTTATAGGGATTGGTCCATGCACTAACGAATGATCTTTCTCTCTCTCTCTCTGTGGATGTATATATATGTATATATATATATGAGATAAGAGTGATAATATATTGAAAATGTCGGATCTGAGCATGACGTGAATGGTATGGAATAAGGGGTGGATACTGTCATGGGTTCAGCAGTAGCAGTCATCTTTCTCTTTCTTGGTAGCTGGTGCAGTGCTGTGTTTTTGGCTTTTGGCTTGGGAACAGCGCTGATAACACCAATGTTTTTAGTTAATGCTCAGTAATATTTACTCTGACCAAGGACTTTCTGAGTCTCATGCTCTGCCAGGGAGGAGGGGAAGCCAGGAAGAAGCAGAGACAGGACACCTGACCCAAACTATCCAAAGAGGTATTCCATGCCACAGCACATCATGCCCAGGATGTAAAACCCTGGGGGCAGGAACCCAGAAGAGTTAGTTCATGGCTCAGTTGTCGGGTGGTGAGTGGTTGTATTCTCTTCCCTTGTTACTTCCCTTATCATTATTATTGCTGATGGTAGCAGCAGTGGTTTGTGTTACACCTCTAGTTACTGGACTGTTCTTATCTCAGCCTGTGGGAGTTGCATTCTTTCGATTCTCTCCCCCCATCCCTCCGGGAGTGGGGTGGGGGGGGGGGGGGAGGAGGGGGAGAGGAGACTCCAGAGACTGTGTGGTTTTTCTGAGTTACAGCTGGGCTTAAACCACAACAGTGAGAAATAAGCATTTTCAAACAAACTTAGGCTTACCATAACACCAACTTTAACAATCAATTTTCTGAATTTAGCTATGCTATAGATTTACGCAGTTTATTTTTTTTAACCGATATATTGCAGCTAAGTAGGACACTCAAAAAAATACACTTGACATTCTTTCATGTCCATTCACAACTTAATTTCATATCGGAGTTATGTTTGCAGCTTCTTAATTCTCCTACTACTGCCCTGTCAGTCTGCTAATCCCATTTAAGGACAAAAAATAGACTTGTCCAATATGTGCCAATTATTCACATGATTCCAGAACTTCCTTTATTTGCTGTTAAGTGGTTTGACATAAAGGCTGCAATGTGCTAAAGCAATACTGCCACAAACATTCGAACTGAGATTGCAAAAAAAGTGTTTACAAATAACCCTAAAGTTACAGTCGTCATCATCATCATTCTCCAAACTCAATTTTGAACTTTCAGCTCCAAAGAGTGCAGACAACCTTTTCTGGAGGTGTAATGAAGAGAGTGGTCATGTCAGCAGCTGTAGGACAGAACTGAGGACCTCTCAGCAGGACTGTAGCTATCCTGGAGCAGCTGGGGATCTTGGACCTTGCTCTCTGAGGGTGAAAAGGAGGTGGCTGTACCTCAAAGATTGTGCTGAAGCTGCACTTCTACCAATGCTGTTTGAAACTAGCACAGGCATGCACACAGAAGGAAGCTTTACAAGACATAAATAATATACTCTTATTATTTAGGTGTCTGTTAATAATAACATTCTTGTCCATTTCCCACCAAGATCCTTATTTTCAGCAACTTGTTTCTCTTCAACTTACATGTGTGTTATGATGATGTTATGTAGAAAGTACTTTAACTGCAGACCATTCACTATTTGTGAAGATAGCCAGAATAACGCTGGCACCCAACTTAGTTGAAAATTATTTGCGCCTTCTCAGCTAATTTGTTTTTTCCTTAAAGAAAAGCAGAATCAACAAAACCTTTAGGTTACTGTGAAAAGAAGTTACGAATTGAACTGTGTTGTTGTTTAGAAATTCCCAAAATTGTAATATTATAATTCTCACCCTATATATGTCCTTTGGTCTCAATACTCTAACTTTAGGGATGACTGAATTCAACTGCAAAGAATCATCTTGGATTTATACACATGTAAATTTTTGGACCTTTTACACTTATTCCTCCATGCTGAAGTGACAGAGAAGAGAGGACAGGAAAAGAGAGGAAAGGAGTTGTCATTTCTTCCTCTTTTCTTGCACACTTGGCCATTTTTCTATGCTGTAATATCAGATATACCTTCCACTCAAATATGAAGAGAGACGTTTTCATTTATTTGGCTGTACATATGAGTCGTGCATTTAAGTCCAAGACTAGAATGTGGCCCTAATTACCAATTTCAGATCTCTAATTTTATTCTTGACTTTTTATCTTACCTTAGAACCCATCATACCAAATGTAATACTTGACTAAAACCTATGCCAATATATTCGTTTTGCTCTCATAACCATTGAGCTTTTGCTCTCAATGTTTTATGTTCCATTAAGTCTGTTATTAAATATGACCTTCTAGCTTTATTTGGAGGCTCTTTTCCCATTTTTAATAACTGTATTCTATTCTTTGTTCCCCTAAGAAATGAAATGCTTTTATTACTATTCCTTTGCTAGCAGACAACTTAGAATATTTTAGCAACTTCTATAACCATCCCTGATCCTTATAAAAATGCATAATTTTTATCAAATAAATCATTATGCCTGTCTCAGCGTGTGTTGTCCTATAAAAAGAACAAGGGTCTCCCTCAAGCTTTCCAGTATTCTTCCCTTCCTATAGTTCATGTTAAACTAAGTGCTTCAATTAACAGACACATAAAAAGTAATAATAAAAACTTTAACAATATATCAGAATTAAGGAAAGGAAAAGAAAGGAAAGGAAAGGAAAGGAAAGGAAAGGAAAGGAAAGGAAAGGAAAGGAAAGGAAAGGAAAGGAAAAATGCATAACTAATTAAAAAATGACAAAAAGAACTTTCTTTTTGCTTTAATCTTTCTAGGAAAAGTGAACTGTGACCAGATTCATGAAGTTAATTTCAAAAAATAGAGTAAAAATTTTAGGCAAATTCCGGAAAGAACACCTTAAAGATAACATAGAAAGATACAAGTTCAGAGAGACTGATGAATGTCTCTGATAAACTAACCAAAGCACTCTTTGAACTATCAAAGTTAATCTTTAAAATTTCTCTAAGAACAGAAGAGCTATCCCTGGGCTATAAAAGAATAATATATGTAAAATGATAGAAAAAACACCTTGAAGAGTTCTAGATAATCCAGTGTACTTCGAGTGCCTTGAAGTATTGTTAAACTAGCAAGAAAACATTTATAGAAAACTAAATGTTATAATAAAGTGACAGAAAAGCAAAAAATGTTTTCTGGGTCATGGCAAACAAGCTTAAATTCATCCTTTGACATGAAGGGAAGACAGAGAAGATATTTTAGAGAGAGAAACAGAAGCCTTTGTATTATTTTTAAACTGTGCCGTACGGCATCACTGCAGAAAGATGCTGAAATCTTAACTGGAAATTTTGAAAACAAATTAAATTGTTATTTGTTGGGGATCTCTCAGGCAAATTAACCCTCCCACATTGCAGAAGCTGGACTGAGTAATTTCTGAGAGCTTGATGAGCCCTCCAGCTCTTGGTTTGTACCCTGCAGTCGGTAAGTCGGTAAGTCAGTAAGTCACACTGCATTGTGTGACAAAGGAATAATCATGGACTTTTGGCAATAAGTCTGATTGCTCTTGCACTTCCTTGTGAAGATGACATTCACTCAGGCCACTTTCCTCCCCATATTTCTGGACCCTATAGGCTACTGGCTACAATATGAAAAATAAATGGCTAGGATTTACATAGACATGCTGGCAAATAAGCTTGGGTCCTGCTTGTCAGGTTGTCCGATTGGAATTAAATTCAGTGCATGTTAAACATTGAATTCAGGATCCTGGGCAGTTTTGCAGGCAGTGTTAAATATTATGTTGCCAGGGGCTTTTTGTGTTTCGGTTTGTTTTTTTTTTTTTTTAGTATCTAGTATAAAACAGCTAATATAAACTTGATTTATAAACTGAATTGCACATAACTGAAGCTGGGTTCAGTAAAATGGGTTGCAGCCATATCTGCACAGTACACAACAGATGCATCAAAAAAACCCTGAGCCTGACAAGCAAAATATCCACAAATATACACAAGTGATTCACAATCATTGTTTCCACAGCTTTCTTTCCATTGAAGTGATTTTTTTTCCCCTTGATCATTTGTCCAACATATGGAATTACCTTAGTTCTAAAATCAGACCTATAGAAAAAAAATATTCACCATAAAGATGTATATTTGGATCAAACGATGAGGTAATTGAACTGACAGGTGAATAGAAGCAAAGGGGATAAAGCAGCACACATTTTAAACCCCCAAACTTTCAAATATAACTCTCCTGAAAGAAGATTGTTAAATCCACATTGTTTTGCCCTGATGACAGCAACAATTTAAGTACAGTGGCTGAGAAAGATGTTGTTCATTTTGCTATAATAAAGATATCAGAACCTCATATCTTATAATACAGAAGTCCAAAGAAGTGTGATTTATCTCAGATGCTTAGGGCCTTGGGTTCTTGATATCTGATGAAGAAGGCAATGACATTTGGACAAGAATTAATTAAAATACTGATTAAGGAAGTGGTTAGTCTTACAATATATAACATCTTTATATTAAAGAAATAAAAACTTTGCCTAACTTTACAAGCATACTGGAATAAACATTAAAGTAATATATCCCAAGCATGAATGAAAAAAATATTATTTTCTTGACCTGTTAAGGCCTAGTTATAGGAGTTGGGGGCCTTTATTTAATAGTATTTTTTATAATGCTGTTCTGATCAACTAAAGAAAAGACTCGCTGATTTCCTTATGACTTAAAGGCTGCTGACCTACTTACGTGTAAAATTCATTTTACAAGAATCTCACTTATTACTGGGTTTTTTAAAAAGTTTGTGATCTTGACATTACTGAGAAAAACTCAGACACCTTCCCCATATCAGTGAATTAATCCAAACTGAGGATCAAATTTTCTAGCTGAACATGGATTTTGTATCGTACTTTTGCTTCTGTGTAATTATGCAGGAAAAATAAGGCAATGTCACAGCAACTGAGAAATAAAATTTTTCCTCTATCCACCAAATTGTTACTTTCTTTTAGTTTTCTTCCATTTGTTTTAAGCAGCTAACACTAGCTGCAAAAAAAAATATTGTGTAATTCTCTCTTTTTAATTATTCAAACAATCTGAAACTTTCAATTTTTCAGCCAAATTCTTAGCTTCTGCATCAAGTAAACTTTATTTACAAACTTACAACAAGTATAGTAAATGTACATCCCTTCTGAATTATCTTATGAAGGGTATCTTTTGAAAAGGCAATAGCCTGAATAGTAGAAGACCAAAATTATAATGTATAATTCGCCATATAAAATGTAATTTAAGAGAAGTTTGTACAAAGTTTTTACAGACATTATTAGTTTGAATTGGCTGAGCTTTTATTGCAAGGTGTTTTGTTTTTTGGTCTTAGCTTTCAGTTTCTTTTTTGCTTTTTGGTTTTTTGTTTTTTTGCCATGCTGTACTGACTTTTCTTGCTTTTATTGAAACAAAAGGGCTTGCTGTTCAGTAGACTGATATTAGGTAGATGAGTGTTTCATATATAAGTACACTGTAAAATAATTATAGAATCGTAGAACAATAGAATAATAAGGATTGGAAAGGACCTTATCATCTAGTTCCCATGTTAGACTTTACAATGTCTATGTTTCCCTATTTTTTTTCCAGGAGAACCTGTTCAAATTCTGCCTATTCCCTTCCATCACCCACATATTTCTTATTTATTATAGGTAAGTGCGCTGAAGTTGTATGTGTATGAAGAGAAGGATTCATAGGGATTTCAGTAAAAAGAAGGGTTCAGGTGCTGTCTGAGACAGAAATGGGTTGAGGTATTCACAAAATACACTATTTGGATTTGCTCGATGAAGCAGAAAAGATTAATTGATGCATTATCAAGTCTATCCTGCTCAGCTGAAGATGAGCAAAATCAGAAATACAGTTATGATACATCTAGTAGACCATGAATGACTGAAAATATTTTCCTTAAAACACAAAAAAGTCTCAAGAAAGGAATAAAAGCAGCTGTCCTGATGTCTGGACAGAACAAGGAGCTGGATGGCACAATCTGCTTGGTACCAGTCTCAGCCATGTCAATAATATTACACATAGTTAAGTCGTGTTGTAAATAAATCTGTCTTTCATCATGTACTGCCAGGTACACGTGGCTTCTTCAGCCTGAACCATTGCCTTTTATGTAGTGTTTTAGCTATGAAACTTCTACTATGACCCGAAGGTCATATTCTTGTAAAGTTTTGGCTATATCACCATCTCACTCTGTACATTACTTTCTTAACTGCATACTAAATCCTGAGCAAATTTTTATGAACTAATGTTTTCAGATTAATTATGCTTTTGCACTACTATATAAGCTATGCAATAACTACTCCGTATAGCTTTGCAATTTGTTGCCTTAAAGACTTTTGAAGCTGAGATGTGCTTGTAAATTTAATTCTTCTTTTCCTAGAAATACAACAGATTTGAATAGATTATTTTGAGATCTATTCTAGCTCTTAGAGGAAGTGGATATTTACAATAAAAGTACTTTTATTCAGATTTTTGAACTTCTGGAATGGGAGTTGTCACAGCAAGTTATAGCATAGTAATAGCCAACATCAGCCGTGCATTTTACACATACACATGGCTGACTGAATTGAAACATAGCAATATAAACTGCTTAAGGAGAGGAACTATTTAAAATGGCAAAACACATGGGGAAATAACCTCTGAAAATAGGATCAGAAGGCAGTGACAAGAAGTTTGATGTACTAAGCTCTTAAACCTTCCTTTGAGGCATGTGCCCATATTATTAAAGAAATTCTGTCTGAAATCTGTCCTAAGAAAATCTGTCCTATATCTGTCCTTTTTCCTTTTGCCGTTATTTTTTGTTCCTAAAACAAGTCATTTTCCTGAAAATTTTATTCAGTGTGAGTTTAAGGGATCTGAGTTAAGCTCTAACTCTCAGCGGTCTCAAAGATTTCAGAATTAAGTGGACAGTTCTTGCAATGACTGCAAAAGGCCAGTAGAAATTTGTTATGCTTGAATATCTTAAGGCCTTGGCACTGACACATCATTCTTTACTTGTTGTATGCTTTGTTTGCCTTAATTTCTCACATGATTTATTACTGGAGTTTATTAACATGGGAGTTGTGCTAGCACAGCTTTATTGTTGCCAGTGTCAGCTAAGTATTTCTACAAGGAACAGCATTGCTAATGACTGTGGCAGCTCTCCCTCTGTACTATGCCAAACCTCACAGTGTGTCTTGTTGTCCTTGAGTAACCTAAGAAGCACGCACCAACACTTTGACTGATGACTGCCTGTACTACACCACACATATTCTATGCTGTATCCTACCATGGGGAATATTGGTGCCATAAAAAAAGCCACAAAATGCACACCCACGGATCAGGAAGCTGCTGAAAATCATGACGCTCTGTGCATCTCCACCTTCAGAGGGTCAGCAAGATGGAATACACTGCCTAGGGAACACTAGTTAATTCTACAGAAAATTTAATGTCTCAAGTTCAAACTCATGGCTAAAAAGGACTTTATTCACTTACTTCAGTGTTCTAGCTCTAAAAGTATTGAATTCTGGGAGTTCTAGCAATCCTAGATGGTCTTTCCAAGAGACTAAGGTTGACTCTTTATGCCATGTAGATGGAAGGAGAACTGACTGAAGCTCTAATCCAGAGAGGAGAATTTCACCCAGACAGTTCTCAGGTCTTACCTCCCGTTCTAAGATAACAGTTAAATGGCAGCACCTATAGAAATTGTTTCTTTATGTTCTTCATCATACACACATTCTCAGATTGCTTTTAATTTTACACTGAAATCATCCAAAGCTTTCAAACAAGAGCTTTCACAAGTTACAGGGGAAACTTTAGAAAACTATTTCTCTCAGCCTGTAGTTCTTACCCCAGCCTGCCTATAGTGCCAGGGCCACCAATGAAAAATGTTGAGTCTGCATTAGCTTACGAGATGTAGTGCAAACTTGAAAACACATAGTGAGCCAGCTGGAGACCAAAAGGAGAAATACCTGATGATGCAGGGAGTGGAGTTTGGTTTGGTTTGGGTTCTGGTTTTTTTACAGTTTTCAGTGAAGTCCTAAGATTATCTTTCACAGGGTTACCAAGATGTAGTTACACTAAGTTGAAAAGCTAACTTGAAATGTGTGTAAAATACATGCTTTTCTCATAAAGTGTAGGAGAAAGGGGTAGTAGTACCACATCCTTTTTGGGATTGTGGTACTGAACACACCAAGCTATTAGTAGTCTAGTGATATGCGACCTACACTCCAGTAGGACAATGGTCTGCGGAATGTGGATATGGTGAAGAAAGAAGAGATGAAGTGATTCAAGAGATGAAGAGAAGCACACAGTTAAATAGCTGTGTCACGGTTCCTTGCTCCCAAAATACAGTATAGTCATTTGGCTGATAAAGTAGTGCTGCTAGAAACAGCAACATATCATTGAACAACTCTGAAAATTTGACACTGTAAAGTAAAGCTCTTAATAAATAGACAGCTGGGCAAGGGGTTTGGGAATTGTATACTTGGACTGAGGTACCCTCCTTTTTTAGCTGTTCACGCTCAGTTTTTTGTCTAGCTCCTGCTTCCTTTCATCTTCTTGTAGGTGCTCATGAAACACATCTGCTGGATTTAAGGTAACCACAAGGAACAGCATTTATTAAAGGACATATTATGTGAAAGTTATTTTTCTGGGAATACATATTGTCCAAAATGTATGCATTTAGAAGACTGAGATTTTACTGCTAGTGTTCTACTTATTTCTTTCACAGTTGCTACATGAAGGTGTTCTCACTGAGTCATTACCAAATTTATTTACTTCTTGGCATACCCAGAGACAATCTCCTCTTCCTCTTTCCTACCCACATCAACCACCTTTGACTGCAGCTAGCCATGTGGTTCACACTGACTTAATAACTTATAAATTCATCTTGCATTACAGTTTCTACCAAATACACTCACTTCCAACAGAATTTTCCCAGCTATAAAAAAAAAAGGGGTTACTTCAGGGTTTAAATAAATGTGAAGTATTTAAATGCAAGCAGTTTAATCAAACACATCAGTGAGTTCTTCTAGCATATTTTTTTCATCTAGCTCACATGAGACCTCCATTATATGTTTGATCAGTTTTAATTCTTCAGAAACCTTAATCCCTGGCACAGGCTAAGGCTCCACATTCACAATGAGAAAATAGAATAATTCCTGTATCCCTTTCTGCAGAGAAGGGTGGACCTTTCACACATGAATGCCTTGTGCCTTCATTTACTGTGGCATCCATAGCAACTTTTAAATATTCCTGTACTTGCAATGAAAAGCCAAATTTGGATATTGTCATTATTTAGTTATCAAAGGCAAATATCTACAGAAACTTGCAGCTGCAATTATCTGAATTTGTGACAATTTTCCTGCATATTGAATACTTCGGTTGCATCTATTATTCAAATACTCAGGTAGATTTCTGGCAGTAAAAAGGATTCCACAGTGTGCTTAACTGACAGGTTCACCAATTTCTTTCAAAATATTTCACATCTTTTACAACTGAAGTTTTAAATTGCTATTGAAATTTATTTGTGAAGGAGTAACACAGCTTATTATGCTTGAAACTGGGTATAAATCATGAAACTAAACCAACAGAAAACATACAATTTTGAGTTTGTATGTCTTGGTTTTTTTAAAGAGTGGTGCTTCTGTGTAGTTAATCAAAAGGTCAGAGAATTATGTGGGCTACACAGGGACTGATATATTCAAAACCTAGTAATAATTGAGGTCAGATGTTAAAAACAAGAATCAGTAGGAAAAATATGCCTGTGTTTCAGGAGAGATCCAAGGTCATTACACTGTGCCTACTTGAATGACAAACATTTCACTCTTAGATGTGTGAACCTTCTGAAAACTGAGAAATGCATATGCCTGTACAGCAATTGACCCAGTGTTTAGCTGATTGATTACTTGAGTTTGTTTTTAAATTTAATACATATCTTGAAATTTTCTTGGAGGCTTGATTTTGGCTTTGTGTCTGGTTTTTTTGTGTTATGAAAAACATCCCATCTATGTATTGGCTTTCTGATCTCTGTCACTGGTTGTGTAGTCACTTTGCATCTCGTTTCACCTAAAGTTCCAAAGGACAAAGAATGTCATCCCAGCCTGACTGGTCAGACTGACATGTCATGCTTACATCTACCTTTGCTGCCCTTCTGTACACATCATAGTTTAAGAAAAACTATATATTTATCATATGAATTATATATCAAGTGAGCAAACATGGTCAAATTTAGAGGAAACTAATCTCTTTATAAATCTGATATCATTTGTTCCCCTTAAATTACGTAAACTTTGAAATCTAAAACCCTAATGGTAGCAGCTTATGTGACAGTGTGACCAAGTTATACTTTTTAAAAGTATGCAAACTGAGAAGTATGAGGTAGATAAGTGACTGGCTGAGCTGGCAGGCTTAAAGAGATTTGATCAGTGACATCAAGTCCAGCTGAAGATGAATAACTAGTGGAGTACTCCAGGGGTTGATAGGGGGGGCAATACTGTATAACACCTTCCTTAATGACATAAATGATGGGACAAAATGCTCCTTCACCGAGTTTGCAGATGATACAAAACTAAGAGGAGTGGTCGATACACTAAATGGGTGTGACACTATTCAGAGGGGCCTTGACTGAATGGGTTCTGATTGTCTGGAGAGGTTTGCTTTGTCCAGACCTGGGCTTCCTGGGTACAGGATATACACAGGGAAAGTGGAGTAAGTATATCAAGAAAATGAAGCTTTGAAGGTGATTAAGGTATTGATGTGCGTGTCACAGGAAGAAGCTGAGAAAACTGGAACTGTTATCCTAAAGAAGAGAAAAATAAAGGAGAATGTTATGTGAATGTATAAAAATCTGACAGGAGTGCGCAAAGAGGACAGAGCCAGGCTCTTTTCAGTGGCGCCCAGTGACAGGACCAGGGACAATAGACATACATTTTAACACAGGAGATGCTGTCTGAACCTCAGGAAGCACTTTTTCACTGTGAGGGTGGCCAAGCACTGGCACACATTGCCCAGACAGGCTGTAGAGTCTCCATCTGTAGAGATATTCAAAACCCAACTATAGCCAGCCCTGAGCAGCCTGGTATAGGTATCGCTCCTTTCACATAAAAATATGAATGGTAGCTTTTAAAAAAAAGGACTAGTATTGTGTGAGAACAAGGACAACTGGAAAAAAGGGAGGATTACTTCAGACAGATAAGTTAAAAGTACAAAAGAGGAAGATAAAAAGGTGTGATGTTACTTCTGAAAATAAAATGTCAAATCAGAAATTAATAGCTGCCCTCAAAAAGGAATTATTTTTTCCTGAATTGTTTCCAGTGACCGTTTGTGAGATCCTATGTTTATCTCCTTAGTTTAGCTGCTGGTTTTCATATTTGTTGAACCTTCACAAAGAAATAGTTCTGAAAGAGCTGCCCACCAGTGTGTGGAAGAC
Organism: Ara ararauna; assembly: GCA_028858755.1. NCBI lineage: Eukaryota > Metazoa > Chordata > Aves > Psittaciformes > Psittacidae > Ara > Ara ararauna. The sequence goes on along the minus strand of CM054379.1, from coordinate 41,738,498 downwards.
TGAACACAAAGAAGAAGACGTAAAGCTGCATAGGAAAGGTGAAGAAAAAGATTCATAAGAGAGGAGGAAAGGGAGCAAGGAATACAAACTTTTGCAGACTATGTGAACGCAACAGCAGAAAAGCACTCTCAGTATTAATACTACTTATTTTCATATTAGAATGCGTATGTCATTGTTGCTTTATTATCATGTTGCTATTATATATATTCCTGTCATTTAATCTACTATATATTTGGGGAAAAAAAGAGACAAAATTCTGCTCTTATGTTACATCTGAAATCACCTGTATTTAAACAGGTAAACTTCTTCTGTGTGGGATCATTTTTCTTGCCTACTTAGATCCATAGTAGTTCAGAACTGGTGCCTAACAGCAGGCTTCATAGCTATTGCTACAGCTGTAAATTTTTGCTGACTTTCTGTTGCAACAGTAGTGCATTAAGAACTCCCATCATAGGATATTTTCTTTGGCCATAACAATTCTAGTGTATAAATTATCATAGGTGTTTTCACTGTGCCTCTGGCTCACCAAAGTACTTCTGAGCATACCAGACTTTATACATGTTTGCCTGTGCAGATCTACTTCTGCATAAGGGATGCTCTGAGACCTCCACTGCAGAACTATATGCAGTTTCATCTGCATTTGCCCACTTAGTTTCTTTTAATGTCAGCTTGTGATTAGTTTGCTGAATATGGCTCTCTGGTAGACTAACGTGATTCTTTTTCAGTCTTTTGTCTTTTTCACTATTTCCAAGTCAAATCATACTGCAGAAAATTATACTTCCCTCTGAGAAAAACAATTCACTCTTATCAAAGTCATTCCAGTAGAAAAATCTGAGTGATCAACGCCAAAGCCAAAACTTGTTTTTCTCTCAGTGTTTTGAATTTGAATGTGGAGTTTTGTGTTTGTAAGAAATGTGTGGCATGTATGAAACAGTTGTTTCATATGTACAGCATATAGATAGGGTATTTTACTGGCAGAATTAAGCACTACTCCTAAGGAACTTGGAATCCATCATATACTTAACACTAAAATTGTGCTAGTCTTAGCTTGGTAAACTAGACATGACTTGACATGGAGATAGATGATATTAGGCAAGAGGGGATAAGGTTTGAAAAAGTCTCCTGGAGTTGCTTATTTTTCATTTATATTCATTACAGATGAATCAGCTGTAGTCACTGAAGGGAATGGAAAATCTTGCATTGACTTTAAAAGGGTGGAATTTCAGCGCTGTTTTTTGTCAGTTGAAATTAAATTTCAGATAGAAAGATGTATCACTGTGGCAAGGATGAAAAAATGCATAATTTAAAAAGATTTTATAAGAGAAAAAAGAACTTCGAAGAATTCAGGCTGGATTAAGATACAAACAATCTAAATAAAATTTATGTCATTTTTGCAATCCTAATTAAATAGTCAGATTAAACACAAGAGATTGTAACAGCATAGTGAAAGAATGAAATAACTGAAAAGTAGAAAACTCAGAAATTGGGAAATTTTAGTATAGAGATAGCTTTAAAAATCTATAATGTCAATAATTTGCTATAATAATCTTTATAGGCAGTTATGCTACATAATTATGTGATCATAATTATCACTGGATTCTTACCTCATTTAGGACATGATCTAGATTATGCTCTGGGAATGGGTCAGGTAGTTTCAGCCTGAATGCTTCAAGCATAGTATAGTTATATATAGTAACAAAGGACAAGTTATTATAAGAATTAAAATTAAACAACTTCAAGTACATTTTTTTTTTCTTATTAGCTCTGCCTTCTATATAAATTGAGTAGCTGCAAAGTTATACAATAGAATGATGGACAAGAAACTTGTCTGCAATATAAAGAACTTATTTGCAAGCATATACATACGCATGTATTTAAATGTCACTAAAAGCTTATCTGGTTTATCTGGAAAACTGAGGGACTTGTTCCACCTTGCCCCTTATGCCATTTTCAAGGAAAAAAGTTTTTCCTTAAATAGCTTTTTGTTATAATTATTCTCCCGTGAGTGACAAAATTGAAGACAGAACATGAGACTCAATTTACTAGGCCAGGTCTACTGGGGGTGGTGGAAGTGGTCTGACAAAGAAAGGGAAGAGTGGATTTGGTGGGAGACTTGCCAGACTGGTCAAGGATGCTTTAAACTAGATGTGGTGGGGGAGGAGTTATCATTCCATCCCAACACATCCAGTCACTTGCCAGCACCTATAGTAAACTTTCAGAGCAATGTAGAGACATTCCAGCTGCTCCAGCCAATGAGCTGGCTTCAATTGGAGCTCAGCTCAGATGCCTCTATACAAATACCCGTAGCATGGGGAACAAACAAGAGGAATTAGAGATGTGTGCTCATCTACGGGCGCATGATATCAAAGCGTTTGACACTGTCTCACATGACATCCTTGTCTTTAAGTTGGAGAGACATCAATTTGATAGGTGGACCACTCATTGGATAAAGAACTGGCTGGATGGACACATGCTAAGAGTAGTGCTCAATGGCTCAATGTCCAGCTAGAGACCAGTAACGAGTGATGTCCCTAAGGCATCAGTGTTGGGACCAGTCTTGTTCAACATCTTTGTTGGTGACATGGACAGTGGGATTGAGTGCACCCTCCGCAAGTTTGCCGATGACACCAAGCTGTGTGGTTTGGTTGATACACTGGAGGGAAGGAATGCCATCCAGAGGGACCTTGACACACCTGTGAAGTGGGCTGATGCCAACCTGATGAAATTTAACCATGACAAGTGCAAGGTCCTCCACCTGGGTTGGAGCAATCCCAGGCACAGCTAAAGGCTGGGCAGAGAAGAGATTCAGAGCAGCCCTGCAGAGAAGGATTTGGGGGTGTTGGTTGATGAAAAAATGAACATGAGCCAGCAGTGTGCACTTTCAGCCCAGAAAGCCAACCATATCCTGGGCTGCATCAAAAGGAGTGTGACCAGCAGGTTGAGGGAGGTGATCCTGCCCCTCTACTCTGCTCTCGTGAGACCTCACTTGGAGTATTGTGTGCAGTTCTGGTGTCTTCAACATAAAAAGGACATGGAACTGTTGGAAGAAGTCCAAAGGAGGGCCACGAGGATCATCAGGGGACTGAAGCACCTCCCGTATGAAGATAGGCTGAGAAAGTTGGGGTTGTTCAGCCTGGAGAAGAGAAGGCGGCATGGAGACCTCATAGCAGCCTTCCAGTATCTGAAGGGGGCCTATAGGGATGCTGGGGAGGGACTCTTCATGAGGGACTGTAGTGATAAGACAAGGGGTGACAGGTTCAAACTTCAACAGGGGAAGTTTAGATGGATATGAGGAAGAAATTCTTTACTGTTCAGGTGGTGAGGCACTGGAATGGGTTACCCAGGGAAGTTGTGAATGCTCCGTTGCTGGTGGTGTTCAAGGCCATGTTGGACAGAGCCTTGGGTGGCATGGTTTAGTGTGAGGTGTCCCTGCCTGTGGCAGGGGGGTTGGAACTAGATGATCTTCAGGTCCTTTCCAACCCTAACTATTCTATGATTCTATAGAATTAAGCCATTTTGCAGTACTCTGTAAATAAGCATCTTAACGTTTTTTCCTCACTCAGATTGTTCAAAACCAGAAACATTTAATTTTGTCAATCCCTTCCTTCAGTCAAAGAAAAGAAATAACATTGGCATTGAAAACATGCCTGAAGAAAGGTCATCCAAGCAAGCAATTATTTTAAATTTATAAAAGCCTGAATATAGTGGCTTAAGAGAAAAACGTCCCTTAACCATTCTCATGACCATTGTTAGTGCATTATGTATTTTATTTTCAAAATGGTGTATGGCAATAATATTGAAGATCTCACTGGAAGCAAGGAACATATAACTGTGGCCCCTGTTGGGGGCTGTTAAGGGGAGCTCTTTGGTCAAGCAAATATCAGCACGGCCACCCATGGAGGACCCCATGCCAGAGTAGTTGAATGTCTCCTTAAGGAACTGTGGCCTGTGGAGAGCCCACGAATGAGGAGGGGAAAAGTGTGAGAGGGAAAAAGCGGCAGAGGAGCTCTTAGGGGCTAACCACAATCTCCATTCCCCATTCCCTTTCCAGCGGCATCTGGAGTGAAGGAATGAACTGGAGCCTGGGAAAGGGAGGAGAAAAGGTGTGGGATTTATGTTTGTCTTTTTTTCTCACTATCCAAATCTATTTTAATTGGCAATAAATTAATTTTCTCCAAGCTGAGTCTCTTTGGTCAACAAAAGTAATTAGTAAGCTATCTCCCTGCTTTTACCTCAACCCACAAGCTTTCCCTCTCCTGTTCTTCCTATTTTCTCCACAGCTCATCCTCCTAAGGAAAGGGTCATAATGAGTGAGAACCTGGGTGGGCTTTTGGCATTTGTCCTACAGTCTTTAATAAACTATCCTCCTTTACCCTGTCTTTACATATTCTGTTAACTGCCTTCTAAGTCATAGCATCTTTTTGGGTAAATAAAATTAATCTCAACAAATTTGGCCTATTTTATCTTTACTTTACAGTGAGACAAATTATGCTCCATAAATACCTGTTCCTGTCATTGGTTACAAACCAATGGAGTGATTAGATTAGCTGCAGATGAGTGCTGTATGCATGAGAAATTAGTCAAGATTAATGCAATCCTTTATGTCCACAACTATCCTGAGGTTTTAGGTGTGTTTGTGCAGCAGTACATCTGTTCTGAAGGGAACTTCAAAGCAGATACGCAAACAGGAAGTTTTGAGCTGTTGTACAAGGGAAGCAACTAGTGAAATCTCCCAGTTAATGAGCTTAGCTGAATAGTCAGAGCTCCTCCGTGAAGTCTTATGACTGACAAAATATTTTCTAGATTAGCAAAATGATAATCTGTTCTTTATCTATATGGATTAAATAATACATTCAAATAGTAATTTCAAAATCAATCTTTTTTCATTAAAGATAGGAGGTGATTTCATGCAACTATAAATTTCTTTAAATATTGTTCTCTAAATGCTGGCTAAAATAATCTGCAGATGCACAGATAGTAGGAATGTATACTAAAGATATATTGTTAAAGTAACTTCACAGTAACAGTAAAGTAATGGCAAATGAATTTGGAGGTCCACAGGTAGGTTATCCTAAGAAAAGTATTCTGTGTTGTAATACTTGCATTTGAAAAGGAGCATAAAATAGTTTATTGTAGGATTGACAACTGGTTGTTCATTTATTATAAAATACAGTTGTAACACATTGTGGTAACTGGTAAATCTATATACCACCTCTTTATGAAGAAAAGACAAAAAAATAAAGCTGTTTTTTAAAAATATGGCTTCATCCAAAAGTTTATGACCTTGCTGAAATGTCTATATAACCTGCAGTTTTGCTGTCCAGTGTAATGCATATTCCACATTTTTTGCTTTCTTCAGTTTAATAAAACTACTTCATATAACCTCTTCAGACTGAAGATTTGTTTATGAGAGACTCAATGTTTAACAGAACTAGCTTAGTTGTAAATACTGTAAGGTGTATAGCTAGGGAACTGTCAGCTTCCTCTCATCACTGGCTGCTGGAAGAGAATGGGAGTGCAGAAAATTTCCCTTAAATTTTCTGAGTCAGACCAGGGATAGATACGTGCATGTTCACATTAAGGAGAGACCTCACATTTAAAAGAAAGACTATTCTAGACTGCATGGATGTCATGTGTGTATATGTATACTGCAATTACAAAAAAACACAAATATAAATCAAACCTGAATATCTGCTAACTAAACCCCTCCTAAAACTACAGTTCTTTGTTTTGGGTTTTTTTAGTAAGACATAGGCACATCAGAGATACTGAGCATATATTTTAAATTAATGCCTGATGCGCAATATCAATGCTTCTTGTCTTATTTTGAGTTATTTTTTCGCGTAGTTCTAACCCAAATTATAATGTGGCTTACCATAACTTAAGTAAACAAAATCTTTAATTTTGCTCTGTAACAAAAAGGGCAACTGAAAGTAGTAATGCGCTGGGAACACATGTAGGCAGATTCCTCCACAGCATGAAAATATTTAAATTGGACATAATCTAATGATGTGTTACCTGACAAGTGTGGGACATTTTTAAATTACAAGTTTCTTTTAGCAAAAAAGACTAATTTCCAATAGACCTTATTCTGAATCAGAGTTGGTTAAGGAGGGTCATTTATCATTACAAGTCATTTTAGGAAGGAAAAACAGTGAAACCCAGGTGATGCAAGAGTTTGTGTTTTGTTTGCAGATCCCATGCTGGAGTTACATCACATAACCTTCAGCAAGGCCAGTAGAAATCCTTTGCCTGCTTTTGTGGGAATGGAAGATGGACACAGCTACCAAAACCAGCATCACTAGTTTGCTCTAAGACCTGATTCAGCCCTGTCAGGACACCTATTGAAGATATAGCCTGTGAGTGGTCCCTGATGCCAATCGTTTTTGTCTCAAAGAGGAAACATGTTTCTTGCAGCTGTTGGCCAATGCGCAGCCTATTTTGTAAAGAAAAGGGGACATTCTTGCTATATAAGATGTATTAGCTTAAGAATCAGACCCAGTGAAGAAATGCATCCTTTCATCATGCACCACCTAAAAAGGCAGATCAAGAGAGAAAAATTTGGCTTCAGTTATTTGTTTTATTGCAGAGACTTAGTATATGAAGATTGGATTAAAATGAAATGTAAGTACAGCATTTTCTTCTATAACACAGTGAGATATAATTTTGCTCCAATAATGTTTGTGCTATCATAGAATCATAGAATAGTTTGGGTTGGAAGGAATCTAAAAGATCATCTAGTTCCACCTTCCCTGTCATAGGCAGGGAAACCTTACACTAGACCAGCTTGTTAAAGACCCTGTACAACCTGGCCTTGAACACTTCCAGGGATGAGGCATATTACTCAATCGTTAATTCCCCTAACATTATTTTTTTAATTTCAGAAGAAATACTCCAAAAACTGTATACAAGAACAGCCTGGTTCCTTGTGGAGATGCAATGCACAGACCCCGTTTCTGGTTACAAATGAAATCATTTATTTCAGGTCTTGCATCCCTTTTATAATCTACTAAGTGCTAAGCAGTAACTTTCCACTCTCTCAGTCCCTTCTCATCCCGATTTAGCAAAACTACTAAGGGTTACAAATATTCACATTGTTTGGTCTCTCATTGAGATGCATATCCTGCTTTATCTTGTAAACTCTCTGCTTTGTTTTGCTAACTGATCTTTACCCTTCCTTGTTGTCTTTACAGTTCCCAAGGCTTAGGCTGGATCAGGGCAATAGCACCTGGTGTTTTCTTCACTGTTCCCAAGGCTTAAGCTGACCAGGGCGATAAGGCCTGTATCCAATTCGTTAAGTATTTCTTCCCCTTCACCCACAGTTCCTGTTTAAAATTTTGATAGAATTCTTGTTTTCTCATACACTATTTTAGCCAAGTCAAATTCATATTGAGTAATTAAAATTCTCTGGGGAAGCTTTCAACCAGCTCTACTAGGTATTCGCTGTAGCAATCCATTTTCTTGAAATGGTGTTAAAGATAAAACAGGACTGGGTGTAAAATTATTAGGGGTTTTTATCACTCAGAGTTGAACAATTGACATATTAAGATAAATTTTCTCCCTGATATTGCCTACAGGTACAAATGTTCATATGTTCTGCAAATCAAAGCCTAAGGTAGGTTGCTGTAGGGGCACCAGAGATAAGGAATCATTCAGTCTGAAGGACTTTTTGTACATCACACAGGAAGTCCGAAGCAGAGGTGGGGTACAATTCTCCCATCTTGCTTTCTTCTCTTGCAAAGCCTTGCTTTATTCATGTTCATGATCTGCTACTGAGGCAATGTTTCCCCACACACCAGGTTCATTTCCTGCACAATCCTGGCAATTCCTCAGGTGCCATATATAATGGTCCTGAGATACTGTCCGGTCCCCATTCCTCCTTAAAAAAGCACCCTGTGGATCACATAATTAAACATTGTACTAAAACCACATAAACCACAAGATAATGCATAAAAGCAAGGTGTTCAGTAAAATTCTGCACAGGAAGTCTGTAGGATAGTACACATACAGTCCAGATGCAGACAGCATTTTTTTGGGGCAAAATGCACTCATTAGAGATGTAACCCCTGGGTAACTAAATAGGTCTTCTTAATCAAGTCTCAATAAATTATATGAGGACTGTGGCGCCTTTCAGAGGAAAATAATTTTGCCAAATAATTGTGATTTTCACTGAAAGCATTAGGTATCATGGTATCAGGGCAAAATCCAAGGTTTTGTTGAAAAATCTGGAGGAATTAGAGGTTATTAAGTACATCTATTGCTGAATAATTTGCTAACATGGGAAAAGATCACAATTTACTAATTTCAGCATAGAAACTGTTAAATCTCTTTTCCTAAAACTTTCAATTTTGGGTCAGATATCCAGCACAGGAAATTTCAGCCTGAACAGCTAAGGATTAACAAAGTAAAGTACAAATGGAAGCAGAATGCTAAGATAAGAAGAACAAAACAATCAAAATAGAAGTAGCATTGCATAAACAGATAATAACATGTCAGACTTCAGTTCTTCAGATGAAAGTCAGGGGTTCTGCTTGTGTAGCCCTCTGCTGTGCCTTCTTGTGCAGAGAGAATTTTTCTTTTCTTCGGCATATGCATCGTTTCTTTTAACTTTCTAGAGAGCCAGCTCAGTTTGAGTTGATTTGTATCATTATCCTCTCTGTACTGTTGTATTTCCCTGAAATATGGCACAACTATTTTAGGAATTCTGCATTAAATTAAATCACAAAAATATGTATTAATGCAGTAGAGTACAAAGAGCAGATACTGAGGTGACTCAAGCAGTGACTTGGAGGTTATGGACTTAGTGGCATAATAAAGATTAAGCATTCTGAGTTTATTTTTCTCTATATGTATTGCATATCTTGCAGAAGGATTCATAAGAGTTGGATGAAAACAATTCCTGAAGTTGGCAGGGGATTGTGCAATACAAAGTTGATTGTTCAGACCATCAGGCACCTTGGCTTGGAAGCATGCAGAAGACACTTGTTAGAAGAAATAAGAGGCTGAGACTGTAGAATTAAAGAACTCTCACTAAAAAATTGCATAGTGCCTCATGTAGTAAGGCCCTCAGAGAACACCTATATTTATAATAAAACAGTACAAATCTGGATGAGCACTGAGACTTGACAATGTAGTGTTATTAAATTGTGAGAAGAGTCTCTGCTGTGGCTTTAACACCAGCTACCTAATGCTCTTCACAAGTAACTGTCTGATGCCCTTCAGAAGCTCACCTAGGCTACAGATGCCTTCCAGGGGCATTGAGGGTACAGGAAGCTTCTGCTGAAGGCCAAGACAGTCTCACAGTACAGATAAGGATAATCACAGTGTGACTGGGGCCATGGGATTGAAGGGACTCGGGACTGCAGGGTTTGCTAGACTTTAGGAAAACTGAGTGTCTGCTGAAGATGAGAATCCACAGGATAGAGCCTAAAAGCCTAATATTTTCTAGCAAATGTGTTTGAGTGTCCTGTTACCCCACCATGTTAATTCAGAGGTCTCTGCTTTTTTAACACGTATAATTTGTCATTTTATGCATTGGGCACAAATATGAGATATGGAACGTTACTGGCAACAAATTTCGAAAACAGTCCCTCCTAGGGCCATCTTTTGATTTGTCTTTTGTGACTCATTCTTCATTTAAAACAGATATATCCTACATATCATTCCTAGCCTGAAAGTTGATGAGTGAGTCTTCATGTATCACAGTTGCTAGGGAGTCATATCTGTACTCCAAAGCCAAAGTAAAGCACTGTGGATTGACACAAAGCTTAAAATCTAGCACTTATACAGACTAGTGATTGGATGAAAAATGGTAATGTGCTTTTAAAGTGCAGATGTGTAAACTGCAGCTGAAGCCATATCTGGATACGAAGCACTGCCAAAATAAAGAGTATAGTCTGCTGAAATTTCTGCTGACCTTATCATGTACAAAGATGTGCCAGCTTTTGAGCTTCAGCTTTCCATCTTCTCAAAGGGCAGCATCTGGACTAGCCAAACTCTAGAGGAGGTTTTCACAGAAAGAAGGATAAATGTTCTTCTCCCCTGGATTTGTTATTACTTTTTGAACACAAATAACTTTCTGTTGGAACTCCTACTTATTTGGTAGAATTTAGAAGGAAGCTGAAACTCAAAAAAGCTAATAAAAGTATAAATGACAAGAATGATGGAAACATTAAGAGATATATATAATTTGAATTTAATACATATGCATACTTTGAGTTGAAAATCTTTGTAGAGAAAAAATTATGACATGTGCTATGTAATAACTCTACTACATTTTTCTGTTAAAAAATCATAGAATCATAGAATAGTTAGGGTTGGAAAGGACATGAAGATCATCCAGTTCCAACCCCCCTGCCATGGGCGGGGACACTTCACACTAAACCATTCCACCCAAGGCTCTGTCCAACCCAGCTTTGAACACAGCCAGCGATGGAGCATTCACAACTTCCCTGGGCAACCCATTCCAGTGCCTCACCACCCTCACAGTAAAGAATTTTTTCCTCATATCCAATCTAAACTTCCCTTGTTTAAGTCTGAACCCATTACCCCTTGTCCTCTCACTACAGTCCTTCATGAAAGGTCTCTCCCCAGCATCCCTATAGGTCCCCTTCAGATATTGGAAGGCTGCTATGAGATCTTCTATGTGATATAAAAGGCAATTTTTGCATTTTTAATGTGTAAAAATGATGTGTTTATACTTGCTACAGCTGGTTTGAAACTTCTGGGACAATAAATTCCGGATGCATTTCAAATAGAAACTAATTAACCATGTAGCTTAAATAAATTCTTTATTAACCTGAAGTAAAAAAAAAAAAATCTTATTTTTAACAGTAGTTAAGCTGTGTTCAAAGTCTATATCAATAATTACAATATAATTGCAATATAATTCATTAGAATACTTTTTACAAAAAAAAAATCACTTGATGCACTGATTAAAACATATGTTTTAAAATTTCAAAGGTCTCCAGTGGAATTAGGTACTACAAAATGAAGTCAACAGCTGTCTGACCTTACAGTTGTTCTACCTGAATAAGAAGGGAAGAATGTGATAGAAAGCCTGGGACTGCTACAGTCATTACAAAAAAAAAAAAACAAATCTTGTCACAGGATGTGGTCCAGTGATAAACAAGGTCAGGCTAGCATGCCATCTGCCCATGGAATATCATGTGGACTCATTGTTCTGGGTCTTTTACAGCTACATTGTTTTCAGTCTTTTAGAAACAGAAGTGAAATTCCATTGGAAAAGAAATACTTACTTAACAGCTAATTAAATGCAGAGTGAAATAGGCAAAAACCAGAAATGTATATTCTTTGCATGACAGTGAAAGCTGTGTTTGAAAATACTGGCTGGCATCTTACACTATGCATCAGTTTCAAGTATTTTAAATGTGAAGGAATCCAGGTTCAGCTGTCCTCCTTTGAAAGGTGTTTTTCTGGGAGCTGTTGCCTTATTGGCAGTGAGCTCTGTATTCTGGGCTTCTGTGGAGGGGTCCAATTATTATAATTCCTCAGCTGACTGCCCCATGCTCTGCGCACAGTGTGACTGAATTGGCTGGAGTAAAAAAAATCTTATTAAAACTGTGTTTAAGACTGTTGCCTGAACAGGACTTTGAAAAAACAACGCTAACAAGTCAGAATGATAACTTTTTATTTCAATACACAAAAGGGTAATTCACAATTTTACAAACATAAGGTGCAACAATAGTACATGAAGAGTGGATATAAACCCCTTCTGTTTTATCTTTCCTTGTAAGAAGTAAAATTATCTTGTCTTTGGTTTTTTGAAAGCAAAGAATTAAATGCATTAAATATGTAAAAAATTTTGTATTTCTCAAACTCTGTCATTTTTGTAGTTTATTCTCCCCTAACTGACTTTGCTTGAAGTCATACGCAAGTCAATCAAGAAGTAGTTGACATTTTGCCTTCTTTCGAATTATGAGAAGTAATTGACTTCCACATCAAGATACCATCCATTTACACAAATCTATGAATTCCCCTGCAGAAAGGTTTGAATTCAAGGAAAACTGCACTGGCAAAAGCGGAAATGGGAAGAAAAAAAATTGTTTTATTATCACATCTATTAAGGATCCTTATTTGAATGTGTTACACAGGCATCTATCTTCAATACAACCGTAAAGCATTCATACATTGCAGTATGGGAGGCTCCTTCCCCTAAACCAGAGAGAAATTTTGCATGTCCCTGTAGTCTGAATACACAGTGAGAATGGCCATTATAAGCCTTTGGTAAATTGCAGCTCTCACATTGTATGATGCCCAGAGGTTGCTCCTTTTAGCTCTTTCTTGAGAAACACGAGTATCAAAGGACTAAGAAAGGATGGGCAGGTAGTGATTAGTGGCCTCACACAATAGACAGCAGATCTGTCCAGCTTTATCAAAGTGAAAACAAAAAAGCAGATTTCTAGAGGGAGAACAAAAGCCACCCAACTTTACTGCACCTTCAGTCCTACATCTTAGAGGCTGTGTGGCCCTCTAACTCCTTATGGATTTCACTGAAATACAGTCACGTGCAAAATTGGATGTACAAAATACCTTTACTATGCATTTCTTTCAAAAGATCACAGGCAGCCCAAAGTTTCTTTGCTTGCTTTTATTTTGCACTGTGTATCCATGGACATACTTTTTCAGTATTTTCAAAACTCTTCAGCCTGTCACTGACACAAATAGCTTCTTCTCCCCCCCCCCCCCCGCCCCCCGCCTAACCTGTGTTTCCTAAAGAGGCTATAACTTTCCATTCCAGCACTCCAGTTGTAGGAGCCATCCCACCATGTTTTTGTGATGCCTTTGATCTGGAGGATTGATGAAAAAACTATCTGAGCCCGAGCCCCTAACCATCTCTCCCAGGGCTCTGTAGTCCTTCTTACCCTAACTATTCTATGATTGTATGATTTGATACTGAATTTCAAAGATTCATGAATGTGTCATGGTGCATTCTTTACAGAAATAAATAAATATGATCTTGACAAGACTTTTAATACTGTTTTTTAGCATAGGTAGATCTTCATTTGCTCTTTTTAGCAGTAGTTTTTTACAAGTACTTTTAAGGACACATTACGTTGGTTTTGTTCTTTCTTTATTTGAGGATTGATCCTGGTAGTGTGCAGCACAGTGTTATCCAGAAAATCATTCACATGCATTCTTGTGGTCATGGAAATTATTTTTAAGGTCAGTTGAATACCTGTGTGTTCAAAAGTATACATGGATTTGTTCTTTTGAGAAGCAGGATCTGTCTTGAGAAAAGCCCCACAAAACCCAGAGGTTTATGACAAGGCTAAAAATAGTGGTCAGATGACCAGTTCCTGTGGTTTGGTATGAAAACAGGTTTTATAGCCTTTAATTGGGAGCAATGTTCAGTTCCTGGAAAATAGAGAAAAAAATAAGAAAAACTGTGGGAAGAGATAGACGTCCTTAATCTTCCCACCTGCCGGTGCAGCTTAGCAGTTCTTACAACTAGTTTCAACTCATGTGACAGGGAAAGTTCACACCACTGCCTCTAATGATACTTTTTATGTGATAAGGAAAAAGATTAGTATAATCACGCATTACACAAACTTCCTTATCCTAATGTTTTAAGGCAAATACAAGTACTTTTGTTCTGTCCCTTTGGGGCAAATATTTGGCAACAGCTGTGTGAAGCATTTATGCCTCATTTCACAACAACATTTCACAAAGCAAACAAAATTCAGTTAACACAGCTGGAGTTTAGTGTCCATGGTTTAGATGAGGCAGTGTGAAAGAAGTTAAGCAATTTCATAAAATACCTCCCAGTATCTCAGGGATGCCTCAAAGTCTTTAAATATTTAAAGTGACTCCTATCCCTTTTCAGTGTAGGGTTGACAAGAACAACCTCACAGAAATGCCAATTAAATATTTCCTCCATTCTCTTGCCCAGGAGTGGAAGCAAAAAAAAAATTCTGAGGTACTTCCATGAGAGCAAGGGTAACCTTAGTACAAGGTTTTGATGTGATTTATTTTAAAGGTAAAAATCAGAGAAGGTACAAATCAGGCAACAGTAGTTTTAACAGTCTTTCATGCTGTCAGTCCATACATAGACCCAACAGAAATATTACAGAAAAACTACTGATAATACCAAAATAACAGTTTAGTCCAGAACACTCAATGGAAATGAACATTTATAATACACAGGTAGGTAACTGAGAATTCTTAAATATCTCAGCACATATTCAGGGTCATCATATAAGAATTAAAGATAACCACAGATAATAAACTGTAAAGCATAGCCACAGTGGCAAATTTTTAGTCCTTCTATTAAAAACTATATTCTGTCTAAAACTATTTACACTGTATCTATGGACACTTTGCTCTTTTTACTTGTTATATGTGAGCCTTTCCTTTCTAAACACCTTTTTTTCCCAGTTTTGATCAGATGACATCTGTAATGACTCTACTCTCTTTTGGTGCTTTGATCATCTCTAGCTATTGCTTATGACTTTATTCTCAATGCTTTTAAATCTTATATTTAAGTTCTTTCCTTGTACTTTTCCAGAAATGCTTTCTTTTTTTTTTTTTTTTCTGCAAGTCCAAACTTAATCTGTGGCTTTACTTGGATATTTTAAAGTGATACTCATTTCTTATTCTCTTCACCTCCCACACTTCAAATCTTTCCCTTCACGATCCTCTCTTAGTTCTTCTGCTTATTATTCTGGGCTTTAACTCCTACACATGCTGTACATTTGTTTAGCAATAATTTATTTTATCCTTCCCATGGCATTTGTTCTTTCAGCCTAAGGAATTCAAAACAGATTCCCTACTGAGTATTATCTTAATCAGAAAGGTAGCGCCCCAGGGCTCACTCTCTGCTAACAAGTCCCTCTACACAGCATTTCTCTTTGAGACTTTAATATTTTGCTCCAATTTTACAGAAATTTGAAAGTTGGGTGTCTTCCTAGAAAGTAAAAATGTTAGCTGTTTCAGCTTTATATAATGTAAAGACACTATCCTGCATTTCTTCTTTTGAGAGGTATTTCTAATGTTCAAATATTGCAATTGAACTCATTATTGAGTATTGAGTATTGGGCACCCTGTTTTGGATGCAGAAGGAAAACTCAGAAATAGGACAGAATCTGCAGGAACTTGAGTTGTGTAGTTCTACTGCTTATAATACAGTATTTTAATAATACAGTTGGAAAGTTTAATTTACACAGCATAATAGAACAATATTTCTTATCTGATAGTACAATGACAGGAAGTTAGACTTAATTTTTAATATATTTTACTTTTCTGGAAACACTATACAAGCTTTCAGACTGTACACCAAGCATAATTACACATTTTCTATAAATAAGGGCTTGATATTTGATAGTGCAGGGGCTTCTTAAGTTTAAAAAAGAGGTCACCAATATTTGAGCCGAGAAAAAAAAAAAAAAACAACAAAACAACAAACTACCAGCAGATTAGTCAGAGTTCTGCTTGAATATCTATTTATTGAGGAAGACAGAAAGAAAGATTGCTTGTGCAAAAATGAAACTAGTATAAGTTGTATCTCTAAGATTGAAGTGAAATGGTGAGATTAATTTAGTACTTATTTGTTTCATCCCATAATTAATGATAATTCATATTACTGAATAAGTAAAATTTGGGATTAGTAAAGTTGCATCTGCTTCATTATGCTGTGAACTTACAGTCTGCACGTCCCTAAGCGAATATACTTTTTCTTCATCAGAGGACATACCAAAGAAAAAAGAAAGAGACTGAAGTCCACATTAAATAAATATTAATCAAAACTACATTTTGTGAATCACATCTAATAGAATTTTATATTTTTATAGTATCAGTTTAGATGCATGTGTACGCCATTATGCTCTTCTAGAAGTCTTAAAATACTTCAAAAATTTTTTGGAGAAATTTTGCAACATCACTTATGAGCACATTGCACAGTACGTATGCAAATAATCTACTCAAGGAGCTACACAATTTAGTCTTTTCTACCCACCGTAGAATACAACTACATTATTGATCCTTGTATGGATGAAAAACTGATGGATTTTAGCCTTTATTGTTATTGTTTGTACTTCCTGCTGAAGGCAGCAAGATATAAAGAGGAAATCTGTACTGGGAGGTACAAGGTCAGATATGCATTTTGGATAATTCTGCTGCTGTTGAACTGGTAGCTGAACACTCTGGTAATGTTTATAAAAACTTCCTTAAAATATTCACATTTAATCGCTTAATCTTCTAACTGTCTCCTTTACACTACATTTAACTTCTTCAGTCTTTTTCACACTTGAAAAGTTGTTGACTGTCAATTATTTAAACAAACTTAAAAACTGGAGGTTTGTTCTTTATTTAGTAGCTATGAAGGACCTTTAAAATCCATATGACAGTAGATAGCTGTTTAAAATTTGCTGCAAGAAGATCAAGTATGTGGTAAAAGGCAAGACTTAATTTGTGATTACTGCGTATGCAGCATTTGTGTATTCCTGCTTCATTCATAGCTGAGATAACTGGAGTTCCAGAGTAAAAAGGGATCGAGGAGACAACTCATAAATAGCACACTAAAGTAAAACTGACTTCTACATCACTGATATGTCAGGAATTGCTCATTACAAACAAAAAAAAATAAAAATGCCACAAAACAGTGACTTAAAACCCATGACAGATAAAAAATTTCCAGCGAAAACACTCTGCTGGTATTTGTAACTTGGAAGCATGTCCCCTGACAGCTATGGCTGTGTGAGCCATGGCCGCCCATTGCAACTCATCACTTGCAAATTAGGTGCATTGGGTAAATGTATACCATCCCTGCATTTATATCACCTACAGATCAGACTGCTATTCCAGCTCCAAAAAGTGGATGTATGAATGCAACATGCTATTTTTAATTGTCTAATCAAGAATTCAGTCTTTTGTCAGCACAGAACTAGTGTATTTGCTTTGAGGTAGTAAGTGCAGGTTTTGCAAACAAGTACTTGGAGTGGTTGTAACTAAAGATGGACCTGGTAATCTGAGACTTGATGTTCATTTCTCACACACTCTTACGGTTTCTTTTGGGGATGGTGTTATCAGGTGTAGGACACTGACAGAATTCTCTTAATTGTTATCTGGTAACCTGTGAGACTCCTACATAATCCATATCCAATGCAACTGATATCATTGAATATAAAATATCAGTGTGCGGAAATGTTTTCAGATCTGAGTGATCTGAGCTTTCTTTCAAAGAAAGAATGTTTCTTCTGTTCAAACAGGAGTTCAATGATCCATAGGTTAGCTGGGATCTATTTTAGCACCATGCTGAATAATGTTCTTCAAAGAAAGCACAGAGAAAGAGAGAACTATCAAATGAGATGATACTATATATTAAATCATGTAAGTGATCAAAATTCCTCTGCCTCTGAAAAGGAAGATGGTTGTGAATCCTCATTTTTAAACTCCCTATTATGTCTACCAACCTAACTAGAAAATCTATAATCAATTGTGGTACAAAAATGTGCACTGCTGAAAAAGAAATACAAAAATTCCCACAGTGTAACTGTCAAAACAATGTTTTAGTCTATTTAGGTGTTTGAGAGCAGTGGCATTGCACATCCTCGGTCTATTGTCAACATTTTTTTAAAAGATATACACTGTCCTTGTTCTACATAAACAATCCGTTTCAACAGTTGTGTATGCAGATTAGAATGAGTATGTGGTTCAAAGAACGAGTATTAGTGCTTTGAGAAATTGCCTTCTCTCCTGTGACATTATTTTTCAAAATATAAATACGATGTTCATTGTCATTCAGTAAACCAGATTTGTAAACAACTTAGCTTTGCCTGAAGTCAGATAATCCTATCATTATTCAATCTCTTTAGGCACAGACAAATATCTACATCTGGATGTGTCTATGGGAAAGTGCTGCTTAAATAGTAAGGCAGAAAAAATAACAAAAACTAATAAGAAAAAAAAGCAAACAGAAATATAGAACAGTTGCAAATGCTTACAGTTCAGGAGATTACACTTTGATTAGTTACTTCCAAATTCGTGGAGTTGCTTAACTCACCCTTGCTAAATAAAGCACAGGGAGACAAGACGAACAATCATACAGAAAAGGAGGACTTTTTAAGGAAAATAGGTTGGGATTCGTCAGTTACCTCAGCACTGAATATCTTTCTTGACTATTTTTTTCTTATGCTTCATGACATAAAATTCTACACACTGAAATGTGACTTTGTAAAGCTGTCATAGTCTTACTCCATAAATCATTAGCATCATATCCATTTGGTTATTGAAATCACTATCTTTCTTCTACCACCTAGGTTTGGATAGCAAAAATGCCTGAGTTTCTTCTTCTGCATGAATCTGAGTGTTTGAAAAATGCTCTGCCATCCCTGCCCATGGCAGAGGAGTTGGGACTAGACGATTTTTAAGGTCCCTTCCAACCTAAGCCATTCTATCATTCTATGATCTTCTTGGCTTCAGAGGCTGTAAAGGAGAAGTGAGACCAATCTCTTCACTACTTGGCATTATTGAGACACAACTCAAGCACAAGCCAGTAGTAGTAGTGCTGGAAACTCTTAGCTCACCATCACATGCAGTTGTCCAGGTAAGATCAGAGAGGGGACATGACTCAGTCCTTCTTACTCCAAATATTCAAAAGAAGCTGGCTACAAATAAACTGTGAAAGAACCATGAAAAGAACTGATACAGCCATAAACATTTTGGGGAACCTGTATTCATTTCTTCTTTGGCTTCCTGTTGTGCCAGTGCAGTTATATGCTACCTTTTACAGTAGAGTGTAACTTTGAGATAAGCTGTTGGCTGCATTTTGATTGACTTACGCAAAATTGTAGAGATGTCTCTGAAAGCAAAATTTGGCCTACTTTTCCTGTACCACTGAGGATTATAGAGAAGATACAAGGAATACATTTTAAAACTGGAAGATTGAATTACAAGCAGTAACAGAAGTAAAAACCAGCTTTTTCCTTGTGGATTTGCTCATGCACTATGGATTCTTCTAAACATAAAAATCTTGAGACTCCACAGAGCTACATCTACTGCATCATTTTTCAGAGACAAATCATACTTTAACAGTTTTCCATAGTAGCATATGTGATTTTATGCTTCTAAAAAAAATTGTATTTCAATTTGATTTTCAAAAACTTTCTGTGCTGCTACAAATTATTTCCTGCCCTTCACTAAACAGAACTGACTGACACTATAAAAGGTTTAGTGTTCAAATCTCCCTTTTCTGAGAAGAATACACTCAATTGCTTGGTTCCCATACAGCTCAGAAATGTTTTTTTTTGTCATTTTTCTCAAGCACACACGGTATAATCAATGGCAGGTCTGTGTCCTTGCAGACTTTCCGTTGTTGATTTGTACATAAAAATTCTGTGAGATAATCTGTCTACAACCCTGCTGTCAAAGTCGTGACCTTCATTATCTTTTGCTCTGATCATGTATTCCCACTTCCTCTCATGTACTGAATGGTTTGGATAAGCTTGCTGATATGGCCAAATAATTAATCTTTAACCTTGGGTAGTTGCCCAACAGATTAAGCAGCTGGTCATGAGGCTGCAATATGGCCACATGATTTTGTGTATCATGCATGTGCGTCATGCAATCGGTATTTCTCTAAGCAGTGTCTGTCTGTGGGATACAAATAGTAAGCTGTTTAGAACAAAATAGGCTATCCTATGTTTTTTCTGTTTCTATTTCCTGGAAACATCAGTGAGCAGAACGTTGCAATCACGCAGAAGTTTATGAAACTCCTTTCAAAATATCTTGGGGCAGCAACTCATATATTGCACAGATGATTGATAACCTGTTTTGCAACGATGTTTTTGCAATCAAATGCACCTTCTTGTATATCAGTCTGAAAGGATTTGAAAATTATATAAAATGTTTATTCAGATATTCCGGTTTTTTGTTTAGGTGATTTAGGGGAAAATCAGCTGAAAACCAGGAGCCGGTCATACCGCTTTGACCATTTCCTTCTGAACTGCCAAAATCTATTTTCCTTTTTGAAAGCACTGAAAACAAATCGCCTAATATCAGATGTTACACCTCATGTTCTGGGAAGGAGAATGCATGTACTCAGAGTTTTTGTTGTGAAAGTTGATATTTGGTAAAATTTTAAGCTACTAAGGTAAAGCATAATTATAAAAAGAGACATGTCCCTATAAACTATGCACAAAATCATCCACAGCACAAAAAGAAATGGAAAAAAAGTGCCCAGTAATCACATTCCTATTTAACATTTCAAGATGGGAAAGATTTCTAATCTATCATGCTACTAAAATGAAATGGTAACATATTTCTTCATGTATACAAATAGGCATATATTGAGCTATTATTTTCAGTGAACACAAAAGTAATTTGGTGTTACTTGAACAGCTTATTATTTAAAATGCTGAATACCACATGTATTCTATATTAGAACATCTATAATTTTAGGACAGCTGATAACTTAAAAATGTATCTGAGAGTACAAAACCAGTGATTTATTTTATGAAGTACAAAATAGCAGAAAATGTTAACTATTAATAAAAGATCATATTTTAGCAAAGTGGTTTTATTTACCCATTTAAATAAATTATCAGACAATAATTAGATGGTGAGAAAAGTCACAGGAAGTCATAGAAAATTACAGAATTGTCATTTGACACTGACATTGAACTTTGAAATTCCCACAAATTCACTGCACTGTCATTGCTCACAAGTGATTTTAAGAAGAACATTAAAAAAAATAGAGTAAACTGGATTGACTGGCATAGTGAAATTATTAAAAATTAGACAATGAAAAGTTACTGGAAGCACACAAACTAGTAAATTCACATTGTAATGCTGGGAGCACCAACAAGCTAGTAATACTGATGGTAAATGCTAAACACTTGCTAAAGTAGTAGGATGAGTTTCCCAGATATAACTAAGCTTTCATAAATTT
Source organism: Ara ararauna (assembly GCA_028858755.1). Taxonomy (NCBI): domain Eukaryota; kingdom Metazoa; phylum Chordata; class Aves; order Psittaciformes; family Psittacidae; genus Ara; species Ara ararauna. The sequence continues at coordinate 41,717,593 of CM054379.1, read as the reverse complement.
TTGTGATGTCACAAAAAATATTCTCACTATAAGTTCATGGTCTTTTGCTAGATATGGGATATATTTCAGTAGAATATTGAGATTATCTTGAAATTTTCCAGAAAAACAAGATGGTTAAACCATTTTTTGCTGTCGACATATGTATCCTTATGAAAGATGACAAGGAGCAGGGAATGTGGGAAGAGAGCCATGAGGCTTATTTGAAGGACATCAGCATAGCCTGCTCCATCATGGTTTTGAGATGGATGAAAGTCCCATACAGGTCTTCTTAAAGATTTTTTCTGAATACACAGAAACAGACTTTCATTGCAACTGAGTTGTGTAACTGGACTCTTGATTGTCTCACAATCTGATTTCCCAAATGCCTTTGCAGTTGTTTTTCAAATGTGCTTTATAATGTGGAAAAAAATGTTGGCAAGTAATTTTACAAAAACCAAGATGATCACACAGGAGGGAAGACATAGAACAATCCATGTCAAGACTTTTAAATATTTCTCCATTTTTGAATACTGTGTCAACATAGCAGGGAGTTTCTCTGCACTCTCCTGATGTGCTTCTGAATGACCCAATGAGTGGGTATTTGTATTCAGAAGGGATAACTTTTTAGCCCATGACAAAGTGCCTTTATTCTAGAATTCATTATGTTATTTAGCAATTTGTATTGTGCTGTAAGCCTGCGTGCTGCTTAAGATACTAATTTCAAGCCTAAAGCTAGAACACCTGGATGATTTTCTTCCACAAACTCACCTTTCTCCACCTTTCGCTGCGGGGCCAGGTACACCAGTCCTGCCACCTCTAATACCATGCATCCACAGTCATTAGTATCAGACCTATGCATGGCCAGATCACAGCAGGACATGTCTGATCTCCTCCATCACGTATTTGTTGAGTGAATCAGAACATGTCATGGTGTTTACTCCAGCTTTATGTTTTAAACCTGCTGAGAAGATAAACAGGAACTTAGCTGGCATAAAGCAGCAATCTCTAGTCTGGCATGGAGTCTACTGGTGTAAAACTAACCTGTCATCATCCTTTTTGAACAGCACAGAGTGAGCAGAGATTATATCCGATTGGCACTTCAGATCGTGTGATCGCAGTGCTTTCAAACTTGGAACAGGAACCTTTAAAAAGGTTTTCCCATATTGCTGAAATGGTCCGAGTTAGCTGCTGTTTTTCAAAGTGGGTCCTCCGAAGCAAATGTGTTAGCAGAGGTGAGGAAATTACAGACACATTTTCTCAGCACTGCTACAATGGAAGTTCCTTATCTGATAACTCCATTAACTTCTATGACCTTCTACTATTATTCCCATGCTCAGCTTTATACACAAGTAACCCCATAATGGGACTCCCCTTTGAAGGGAGGTACAGGTACTAGTGACTGTCTGTGCCCTTTACCTTTCTCCCTTTCTGACACAGTCTCTGTTTCTCTTTCTCATAAATGTGACATCCTCTGTGGAAACTTTCTCTGCGAAAGATATGCTGATTTTTATTCTTACATGTAAATAAATACAAGCCGCTACTTTTATGTACTTTTATACTTCTAGAAAGAAAACCTCAAACTAAAATTACTTTCCAAATGGATTTCAGAAAATTTTATTGGGCAAGTCAGAAGGAGCTGAAACAAGCTGTTTAGTTTAGAAACACACATACAAGTTTTCACCACACTAAAGAGCTGTGCACCTCTTCTCCAGTCATGCCAGGATCTGCCTTGGTCCTGTAGCTGTGTGATATGATGTACACAAATTGTCAGGTGCTTCAGCTATTAGGCATTCACTTGAATACACTGATATGGATGTGAATTCTCATAGCAGGGTGCAGATGTGAGAACTTCCACATAAATGAAACTCCCAGGTAACTGTTTCATCAGTCCCAATTATTAATTTGCTCTTCTTTCTGTAAACTTAGGAAGAAAACCAAAAAAACCCAAAAAAAAAACCCCCAAAAAAAAAGAAAAGAAAAAAACCCCAAACCAAACCAACCAAACAAAAAACAACCCAAAAAAAACCCAAACAAAACAAAAAACAAACAAAAAACAAATAAAGGGCAGTACCCTTACAGCCTTAGAAGCAAAGCATTTATGCAACTCAAACCTGCATTTGCTGGAGCAATTGCTTTAATCATTTTTTGTAGAAAGAAAAGCTATAATTTTGCATGTGCCATAAGATAAGTGATCTGACAGGGTGCAAACAAATCTTCTGGCGGATCCAGTTTCTGAGCTCTGTAAGATTTGGATGCTGTTATTTTTTGGCTGAAACAGATTTTCAGGTCTTAGCTGAAAGCATTGGTCAGGGTTAAAAAAAATTAAAACCAAGAAAAGCAGTATCTGTGCAAGAGCATACAACATCTTCTCAAAAGTCTTAGTATCCATTCATCTCTGTCTTTTTTCTTATCAGTTGATATTCAGATTGAAAGTATGCAGTTGCATTTTCAGTCCAAAAGCACAACAGGAGACATGGTATACTATCTACTGGAAACTTAGAGTGGAGTCTGCAAAATGCAGTGATTCCCCTCATTAGTTTCAGAGGCTGAAGACCGTGTATGCCATTGACTGCCGATGGACAGCCAGTTTGCCTTGATGTAGCAGGAGCTGTATCTGCTGAGCTAACCCCCAAACTGTCTAGGATAAAGGACTTAAATACTGAAATTTCAGGCACAGCTTTTAAAAATTTCTCTGAAGTTACAGTAATGGAGAAAATTTCTACAGTGATTTTCTTTGCTTTCACCATGGTTGTATTTAAAACCTGTTGGGAAGGGGTTTTGTGTGTTGCTGCTTTGAATGTTGCTTGAGAAAGTGATGCTGGTGAGTGCTGTTGTCTGTTTGACTCCCCTAAGATGCAAGGCAAATGGATTACTTCGGTGCTTTGATCTTAATGATTTCATTTTAGTAGTAGCTGCATTTAAAAGTGACATCAAAGCTGTCAGAAATACCAGACCTAATATAGTTACCATTGCTTTAATGAAAGTAGTGCACAATTAAACTATAAAAAGTTTCTTTAGCAATAGAAAAACCTGGTAAATGAAAAAAATAAATCAATAAAAAGCTACCTACAAACCAAAACAACCTATCAGAAAAAGAATAATGACCCTTAAGCATCCATTATCATTCGGAAAAAAAAAAAAATCATGCAAATCTTTTAATTAAATAACTGCTTATTTTGTAACTCTATCTGGACATACACACTAAAATTATTTGGGTATTTGGGTTATATAAAGATCTATATAAAGCCAATGGAAATATGTTGTTCTATGAACATATTATTGTTGCATATAGTGTGATATAATATGTGATTGCTTATGTTGTGATAGAACTGGAGAAACACTTTTCATCAAGAAGCGACTGAAGGAGCACAGCCTGTTTGTGGGGCTCTAATTTGGCTTTCATAAGCAGGATGACATTTTTTCTGAAAATGCAATTTCACAACAGTGAAAATTGTTTGTCAAATTGGTCCTAAACCATGACCAAAAAGATTCTAAAGAGTCTAAATTGTTTTTAAAATCTCACTTTTCAAACATGAAAACCATAGTGGGGCTTCTTTTTCTTTTTCTCTTTTTCTTTTTCTTTTTTTTTTTTTTTAATACAGAAAAATTCCTATTTTTTAACAAAATGTCTTATTTGGCCTGGTAAGAAAATGCCAATTTAGACCTCTAGACCAAAACTGGTATTCTTTACCTAAATAATCCTGAGATTGTTAAAGGGAATTATAAATGAGCATACTGGCATTCATATCACAAAACTTCCAGTGCAAGGAAGCCATAACAGGAAAGATACCTTCAATGTAGGTGTCTAAATCTAAGGTTTCTGCCCTAGGGTGTCACTGGAGTTGCTGTCATTATGTGTGAATCTGACTGCAAATTAGATTGAAATTTGATTAAATGGGTAGCTTCTTTGAATGGCCTTATCTCTCCACTGATTAAAAAGAGGAGGGAAGGAAGACTGCTAGAAACAGGAGAGCTAAATCCCACCTGAACTGTTTACAGCAGCAGTACCACTCACTTATCACATCATTCATGGCATAAATGTGTCATAGGCATCTGGTGTGACAATAAAACATTGAACTGTCAATTCATTTTTTTTTTCTCAATGAATTTATATCAGACTGAATCTTTGTGCATATATATATATATGTATATAGTATTAGTATATAGTAATTCAGTTTGGTACTTGCATCCTGAAAACTGAATTGACCATGAATCTGAAGCATTCACTACATTCCAGTACCGGATCCTCTGAACTGGCAATGCAAGAACTACAGGGGAAAAAATATGTCTTCTCTGTAGATACAACAGTAGCCCCTTCGCTGGTAACCTTGTCCTGTTCGCTGTTTTATTCTTTCATAGCTTTAGGCAGGTGAGTCAAACTTCATCTGTACTTTACATCACACAGGCGTACCAAATCGGATTTGCATTAGCAACTTGAAAATAAATTTATAGTTTCACAATACATTTTATTTGGTGGAAAAACCTACTTTGACTCTCATTACTGTCAGTATTCTGCAGTTTACACATTGTGGATTGGTGAAGGGTATCCTTTAGTATGGCAGAGGGCAAAAATCGGGTCTAGATCTCTCGCTAACTACAGTGAGAGGGAGAAATATATTGAGCTGGCTCTCAGGAAAACAGAACATGTAATTACATCCTTTGAGAGTGATTCAGATGGTAAACTGTGAAATACTGCCTTTTCCCCAAAGGTACTGAAAATCTATTGCTGCCTTCATTTTGATACACATTTTTTATAAGAGCCTAAAAACTTGGTCTTCTGCCAATTTTGGCAAGCATGGTTTCCTGACAATTACACTTGCAACTGCTGTCTAAGTTTTGTGGCAAATCAGAGCTGAGTGGGATGAACATTAACCTTCTAGATTATTCACATAATTTGTAAACTAAACAGAAGCCATTTCAACACACAGCACAGTGATTGTCCTGCAAACTAGGGAGGGAGGGGCAGAAAAGCTTCAAGGAGGAAGAAAGTATTCGAAGAGAGCATTTTGCACGCTAACTTACCCTGTGGCAGGTGCACTCATGCAGGAACCAGGAGCCTGGGATTCCAGCTCCACTTGCTTTACCCTTCAGCTACTTGAAAGGACTTGAATGCCCATCTCCCAGGGGAATAATCTTGGCATTGAATGAGAAGTAAAGGGCAAAGGATACATTAACCAATTTACTTACCTGGAGCAGACTGCCCTTTAGCTTTGCTCGCATCTAGACTAAGGTTGGTTGTTTGGGAAGCAGATCGTGATAATTTAAATCCACCCTGGACAACTGTGAAGACATAGAAACCCTACCTCCTACTTTTCAAGTGCCTTTAAACAATTATGCAAGGAGTTCTGCTATTCTTTCTCTATGTGCCCTACCACAAAAGAGTGATCTACCGGTAAATAGGCTCGTTTTAAGACTTGAATAAGATAGGTAGATGTACCCCTGAGCCTGACATTTCCTGTTAGAAGGTTCCAAGTGTAAGTGCACATGTACCAAATTGCAAATTGCTCTTCAAAGGGGCCTGCAGTCACCATGCAGCCCATGAACGAGATGGCACCCTACATGGGCATTTCCCCATTTTTTCCCATTGATGTGTGTTCACTATAGGCTCTGAATCACCCTGCTGGTGTCTCACCAAGTTTACTCCCTAGAGCAATGTGAATCTAGTTCATCACTTTGAAATATCCACATTTTAACATGTAGTGTGCAATATCCTGTAGATTAGGATCAATAGTTTTCATTCAGCGTATTTGAAATAGAAATGTAAATGATAAACTGTCATCAACTCTTCTTGTCTAAATGGAAGATCACTGTTGAAAGAGATGAAGTCTTTGCATAGCATGTATAATTAAACATCTGTGGACATGCAGTAATTCAACCTAATGGTTATCCCTGACTTCAGCACTATTAAAGTGTACTGAAATTCACACTACTGTGGAAAGGAAGCTGTGAAGTTCTTAATTTATTTGGATGACAGCATTTTTAATAAAGGCATTACCTCTGTGATATTATGCTTAGAATGGATGCTTATTTTTTCTCTTCACATCATTATTACACAAAATTGATTCCAAGCAAACACAATTTTAGAGACTAAACAGAGAAAGGAGTTCTCATTCTTCATTTAACACAAAATTTTACCACAACAGAAATTCTAATAACAAAGAAATCTAATACAGAAGGTAATTTCCACTGTTTTTAGCACTGCTGTTACTGTATCACAATGCGTATAACATCTGGAATGAAAAAGGAATCAAACCTTATTGTCATATTTGTTGAGTATTGCTTCCTTTGATAATACTATCATAGCTGGGTTTTTCAAAAGCTAGGAGTCAGAGTGTTAACACTGTTTTTCTGATCTTTGCAAGACAAGGATATGAACCAAGACAAAGAGCTTTGCTCTGCAATCTAAAGACATGGCAGAAACTAACATCAAAACTATTAAGCAGGAAAGAAATTGAAATCATGGATAAGAACTACTACAAAGTGTAAAAAAGAGTGTTCTGGGTTCAGCAGTGACAAGTACAGCAGCTACACAAACCCTGACAACAGATACTGCAGCCACTCTGACCACAGTGATAATCGCTGCAGCTAAACCAGAGGACCAATTTGTGCCAATATCCGTTGCCCCTGTACGCAAGCGGAAAAGCAAAAAAGAGGCAAGAAAGATGAAGCAAGATGAAGAAACAATGCACTTACTACCCAGGACAGCATCTGACCAGAAGTTATTAGTACGTGAATCAGAGGAAGAAGAGGTGACTTCTCAACCCCAGACCTCAACCGAACTATGGAATATGCAAAAAGATTTTACCTGTCAACCAGGGGAGCACATCATCACCTGGTTGCTCCGATGCTGGGACAATGGGGCCAACAGTCACGAACTAGAAGGCCGGGAAGCCAAGCAGCTGGGATCACCTGCTAGGGAAGGGGAACTGATAAAGCAATCGTAAGAGACAAACAGTCCCTGAGCCTTTGGAGGCAGCTCTTGGCAGCTGTGAAAGAAAGGTTTCCATACAAGGATGATGTTATGAGTCATTTGGCCAAGTGGACAACTCTAGAGAAAGGCATCCAGTCTCTGAGGGAATCAGCCACTGTAGAGATGATCTATCACAAGCAGGATGCCAGGAAAGGACCTATAGATCCAGATGAAGTCTAATGTACATGACCCATATGGTGGAAATTTACATGGAATGCACCGTCATCATAAACCCACTCATTGGCAGCAATAACCTGGAAGGATTTTAAATGGGGCCGTGAGCAACAACAAGCCTTTGAGCAGATTAAACGAGAGAGAGTTCATGCAGTGGCCCTTGGACCGGACCAGACAGGGCCAGATGTTAAAAATGTACTCTACACCGCAGCTGGGGAGAATGGTCCTACCTGGAGCCTCTGGCAGAAAGCTCCAGGGGAGACTCAGGGTCGACCCCTTGGCTTTTGGAGTCAGGGGTACAGAGGATCTGAAGTCAGCTATACCCCAAATGAAAAAGAAATACTGGCAGCCTATGAAGGTGTTTGAGCTGCTTCAGAAGTGATTGGCACTGAAGCACAGCTCCTCTTGGCACTCTGGTTGCCTGTGTTGGGCTGGATGTTCAAAGGCAGGGTCTCCTCTACACATCATGCAACCAATGGGACATGGAGTAAGTGGGCTGCACTAATTACACAACGAGATTGTCCTGGTCTCAGCAGTAACAGTCATTTTTCTCCTTAGTAGCTGATGCAGTGCTGATAACACCAATGTTTTCAGTTGCTGCTCAGTAATGTTTACTCTGACCAAGGACTTTCTGAGTCTCATGATCTGTCAGGGAGAAGGGGAAGCTGGGAGGAAACAGATACAGGACACCTGACCCAAACTAGCCAAAGAGGTATTCCATACCACAGCACGTCATGCCCACTGTAAAAACTGGGGGCAGTTACCTGGAAAGGTTAGATCACTGCTTGGTCAGGCTGAGTATCAGTTGGTAGGTGGTGAGTGGTTGTATTCTCTTCCCTTGTTATTTCGCTTATCATTATTATTATTGGTGGTAGCAGCAGTGGTTTGTGTTATACCTTAGTTACTGGACTGTTCTTATCTCAACCCGTGGGAGTTACATTCTTTCAATTCTCCTCCCCATCTGTCCGGGAGCCAGGGGAGGAAGGGGGGTAGTGAGCAAACGTCTGCGGGGTTTCTGGTTTGCTGGCTGGGCTTAAACCACAGCAAAGAGATAAATCTTGAAATATTTATATTTAGTTTAATACTCTAATTATTAAGCAATTTGTATTTAAAGTGGTTTTGTATTTTGATTATTCACCATAAAATTCATTCATGCTGTAACAAATATTATTATATCAAAAAAGAAATTTCTAAAGATGACAGTTTTTAAGAAAATATTCACATACTTAGAACCTGACTTTCATTTAACCTTCTTCCAACTTTTCTCCTCATACTTTATTTTATTTTCTCACTAGGCAACCTGAAATAAAATAAAAATTGCAGAAACCAAGCCTTAAATGCCCCCTCTCCATCAGTAGCAAATGCCTGTTCTGATAAGTTTTTTCCTGTACAATTTTTTTGTTCAAATGCAACTTGCTCATAGTGAAATGCCATACACGTTAAGGAATTAAGTAATGTTAAGACATAGATTTGAATGCCCTCATATCAGCTCTCAAAGTAATAGATCCCACTAGCACAGGAAAAAATGATTGGTAGCAGCACAAAGTAACATTTTTTACTTTGTTTTAGTTTTTGTCTTTGAAAGGAATAAAGACATTCATCGCCTCCTGATATACATACCTATGATTAAAGGCATCTGAGAAAAAGGCATTGGCTACAGAAACTAGGAAGGAGGCTTGTGCTAAGGAATGCAAGGTGGTCTAATAGTGCCAAAATAATAGGAAGCATTTGCTCTGTTTGACTCAAAATAACCTAGAGTAATTCAAGCATTTTAAAAAGAAGGTCTTTCCCACACAGCCCATTCTGACCAAAGTGACAGACAGCTAGAAGAAAACTCTGACTAGACAGCAGCCACCAGTGGGTGGGGAAAAGTTGCCTCAGCTGGGTCAATGGCAGATGTATAATTTTATCCTCATTTGAACTAATTCTTGAATCAGAATGCATTCACTTAAGAAAAGTGTGTCTTCAATTGTGAGTTCTTTTCAGTAAAGTTACTTTGTCAGTGTAGAAGGGAGAGGGAGAGGCTTGCCTTTCTTGACTGTTTCTTAGCTTTTTCTTCTTTTCTTTCTTATGTTTTTTTTCAGATGGACACTTTTTTTTTTTTTTTATCTTTACCAGAAATCATGTTCCCATTTGCGTAGCTACAGGGACATTGCAACATGTCTACATGAGCCTACACCCAGCAAAAATATCTTCTTCGCTTTTGCAGTGCACTGTGTCTCTGCGGTTCTTGTCCATCCGCCTAGGACTCATTCCTCTGCAGCTGTGGTATATGGCCGTGGCAGAAAAAACATGTGGCTCTGCCTCGACTAGTCTTAAGGCAAAGTAGGAAACTACCGCATGTCACTGCAACCATCTCCTTTCTGCTCATTTCACAGCTGTCTCCTCTGGCCAAATTTTGCTTCAGATATGCAGTTATGTGGATGGCCTTTCCAAAATTATCTACTGAGCAGAAGAGGAGTACTATATACTTCTTCCATCGTCACATGTCCTTGCAGCCTACAAGCGTAATTAGTTTCAGAAGCACTGAGCAGTGGTCCGAGCTAAGGAAACGCAAACGGATGTCTATAATTTAAACGTAAACTCTTCCTCTGCTTTACTGAACCCTAATGTACTCTGTACTGGTGTGCTAGTGTCAGAACATTGCCATATTATTTGTTAATACTGTGCAGTTATTTTCCTTCAGTGGTTTTTTTGGGGTTTTCTGTTTTGCACAAAGTTATCTCCCTAGAGCAGTTGAAAAATAAACATTGTTATGTTCTCTATACTATGACTCAGCATAAACAGGTAAAATGCATTGAGTTAATACAATGTTCTGCTATTCATCATTATTGTTGTAGTGATTGTGCCTGTCCTTAGAGAACATTGCACAGCATCACTTTGTACCAGACTACCTCTTATTGTTCTCTGTGGGCAGACACATTACTTCCTGGCAGATTGCCATACAATTGCAAACTGCCCTGTGCAGGTCATTAAAATGAGAACTTTTGAGAAAATGAGTAGGCTGAAAACATTTTTAACGTAAAAATAGGTTGTTGAATTTTGGGCCATGCAACTGAGTTAGTAGAAAGTGCAGATGTTTATTTCTAAAATAAAAAAATAACGTTACATCATTATTTGCCTTCTTTATGCTTTTGCTGTCAAATATAATTTGTAATTTTTTTTACCCTTACACATTTTTGAGAATTTTGTAGGTTAAGAGGAAATTCTCCAAGTAAGAGCAAAATATTTCCCGAAGTATGTTTTGTTTCCTGTTCAGAAAAATCACTGATAGCTGTCATCTCTTGTTGATAGGAAAATAGTTTTGGACAGTTTCAGTTTACATGTGCAAAGACTGATTTATAAGCAGAATAGGTTAATTTTTAACCATGACCAAATTAGGAAGATGTAGACCTGCTTTCTGCAGGTGCAGATTTGTTTTATCTGTATTGGAATTATCTAAAAAATTATGAAGATTTTTAAATATAATTTTTATTCAGCAACCATCTTCACATGAAGAAATATATAGCACCATATCTTACATTTTTGTGTATGCAGTCGTTTTGGACAATCCTGTGCCCATTTGAAATTTAAGTGCATTTACAAACGATGAAAAGTTCATTTCTAGGAATCCATTGCAATATGATAGTTTTATCATCAGCACTGCAGTCTCAAGAATACAGGTAGAATCTTCACCTTTCCTTTAAAAATGTCAGAGGAAAAGGAAGAGGAAGTTTCTAGCTCTTCTGAACTTAGGCTTGCTCAGATTCAGAGTTCAAAGGAGCTCAGCCAATGTGAATGAAGAAGGACAGCAAAATTCTGCACTGTCCATGCCTGTGGTTCATGCTGTGCACATAACTGACATTACAAGGTAAGGTAAAGATATCAGGAGTAATTATTTTTAAATGCAAAAAAAAAAAAAAAAGTATTTAAATGCCATTTTATTTTGGCCTGAAGTAAATGAACAGAAAAAAATCTTTGAGCTCTGAGATTTATCTTTTGCATTTTTCAAAGGTAGTGATTCTTTTTTCCTTTTTTTTTTTCTTTTTTTTTTTTTTCCCTCCTAGGCTAGTATTTCTTTATCCTTAATCGGAATAGACACATTTATAAAAAAATATAAATTTCGTATGCTTTCACTAGATTCTTAATCATGTGGAGAGTTTATTTTATTGATTGTTGCAGTGTTCACTCATTCTAAACCAAAATTTTTATTTTGACATATACTATGCATAAATTACCAGTAAGTTGACTTGAAGAAGAACTATGTCTTAATCAATGGTTGCAAATCTATGCTAAGGTCTTTACAGCACTTTAAATTTATTCACAAGATTTCTTTTGTTTGAATAGCCTCCAAGCACTCTAAACACTGACAGTAAATTTTTTGTGCTCTGCAAGTCAGTACCTTTGATGAAATCAACAGTCTTGCTCTATTGTCATTGATTCTTGCTACTGTGTTGATGTCATCAAGTTATACCAGTGTTATATACCATTCTATTGTTAATACATCTTTTGTACATTGAATCCTTGAAATTTGATCATGATTTAGTCCAGAGTTACTGCAAGGCAGAAAATTGATTCAGGAGGACTTGCATTGCTCTGAAGGTTCCATATCTAAAGTATCATTTTATTTCAGCATTAATATGTTTCCCCAATCTGTCAAAAATAATTTTAAAAATAGGCTGTCAGACATTACTCGATTTTTACCTCATCGTGTTAGTACAGCAACAAGATGATGCAGGGCTTGCACTGCTGGAGGCCAGAGACTGAAGGCCAGGTGCTTTCACCTATGCAAGAAGTGCAAATTAGACAACAATACTGCACACACAAACTGGAATTCAGTTTTTGTAGTGCTAGAATACATAGCTTCCTTGCCCTACAGCAACTAGATCATATGATGGCAGTAGCTTTTAAAAATTCCAGTGTCAATATTCTCCCAGCAAGGGTTAAGATAGGGTTGTAAGTGTGTGAGACAGTATTGTAATCATATGATGATAATTTGCTAAAAGCTAGGCAAATTGCAATAGTGACTTCCTTGTTCCCTTCACTAAAGAGCTGTAATGGCACAGTTTTCTAATGTATGTCTTGGGTACACTGCAGACAAATCTGTGCATTCAAAAAGGGGAGGTGTTGCCTCAGTGGACAAATAAGATGTTCTTGTTCTCCTTAGTCCCCCATATTTTAGAGAATCTTAACAAGCAACTTTCTATACATTGATTTAGGACTGTGGTGTTGGAGTTCTTTCACCCTTTCAATACCATTAACAGTAGAATGCCAAGTACAATTCACATTTATTTTGAAATAATAAAACACTACTGAGGGAATTAACAAACTCTGCAAAGTGCTTGCTCCTTCTCTAATTTCGTGGTAGTGACAGATATAGCAGGCCGGGGGCTCCTGTCAGCCATCAGCTCTACTTCTCCTAACCACAGCCCCACAGATTTCAGTGTGACATAAAAAAAGAATTTCTTATGGTCCCTTGTATCATTAGTTTCAGACAAAATCCAGCTCACACTTCTCATAATCCAATCTGACTGGATGGGAGCATGCTGCAGACATGGTTTACATGTATTAACAGAGAAGGATGATTCTGCTAAGGAAGTCTAGTTTATCAGCAGACGTTTTTAGTTCAGCATAATGTCACAGCAAGAGAGATAAATGGCTTTGATTTCAGAGATGTTTTGCATCAAGCCGTGTTGCTTCACAACCCTTTTTGGCCTATCACTGAGTACCTACAAATATTCCTGGCTTTGCAAATCCTTTTTAATTCTTTTGAGTAGCGTTGCCTGCCTCCAAGAGTTTACCTTTAAATATAATCATACCTCTGCATGCATATCTTTGTCTAATGATTTGAAGAGACATTTGGTCCAACCTAATGTCATGTCTGCATGCAAGTTCTGGGATTCCTGTTCTGGAAAGCATTTAGGAACACAGATAGTTTTCTGTAAATATTTAGTAATTATAACTTTCTAAAATAATCTGAATCCCTGACTTTCCCTCAGACATCATGGGTCTGATAAAATGGGTGAGGAAAAAAACGCAGTAGTTTCAAAAGCAGATGTTGTAGTTTACTTTTCATTGAGTTGCAAGATTTTTTTTTCTTTAACTTTATCATAGGTAATAATACTATGAGAACACAAGAGAATGTTCCAGCACCATGAATATCAACTTTATACCATACATGTATGAATATCAACTTTTATTTTCTTATATCTCATTATTAACCAAGTCATTTCAAGGTTGAGATTCCAGAAAACTAATTAGCAGTTGTCACAACGATTTCCAGGCTTGAGCATCAAGGGACTACTGTATCTTCTTGTGGGAACTGTTGGTGAGCTAGTGCTCCTGGGGAGGGATAGCTTCTGGGGGCTGAAAATTTTGGTCTGACAGCTTGGAATTTATGGGTTTTTTTTAACTACAAGTCTGGATAAACTCTAGAACAGGTTGTCCAGATAGTCCTCACCTTTGGAAAGGTTAAAAATTTTACTGGACAAGACCCAAGGCAATCTGATTTAGTTGGGCCTACTCTGGGTGGGAATTTGATTAGATGACCTCCAAAAGCCCCTTCCGGCTTTCTTTCAGTGAGCTAATATCCCTTCATTTGAGACATGTCGTACCTTTGGAGAGAGACAATTGTTTTGTGTGAAGGTATAGCTGTTGTCTAAAATCCCAGCACTCCTGAAATCAATGAAATGTACCCACTGAATATTCAGGGCCTAAAATGTCTTTATCGTGGTCTATCCTGTTGTTACTCTGTGGCTGAACACTACGACTCCAACTCAAAATTCTTTAGTGCTTTGCTGTTACTGGTTGCATTTCAGTTAGATTGCTGCACAGTCCTTTCAGAGCATGATTAAGCTCCTTAATGCCAGAATCAACACGGAAAAAGTAAACAGCAGCTTGCTAACATAACCACTCCCTGATGCAAATTCTCTTGATTCAGCACAGAAGGCTGTTGGAAATCTAAATCTCTGGTGTCTGCATTAGGCCTGTATTAGGATAAAAGATTATGCTTTGCATTTGTGCAACTGCTGAGGACAGCGTTCTCTAGCAAATACAAGGGTTATGGCTCTGCACTTTTTGCAGGGCAGCTGTAACCCAGATATTTCTTTGTTTCTCTATTTCCTCCTGGTTATTAAAAGAGAAAATATCCTCTTCCATCACTTTTTTAAGATGAAAAAGTACCTTGAGCAACAAAATTATGTGCATGTGCAGGTATGCTATATTACTTTCAAAGGATGACTTATTTTTTGCAACCTATAGCTTTGCACCTGTCCTGGGTTCAGCAGTAGCAGTCATTTTTCTCCTTCTTAGTAGCTGGTGCAGCGCTGTGTTTTTGACTTTCGGCCTGGAAACAGCTCTGATAACACTGATGTTTTCAGTTATAGCTTAAACGGTTCGGTTTGACCAAGGACTTTCTGAGTCTCATGCTCTGCCAGGGAGGAGGGGAAGCTGGGAGGAAGCAGAGACAGGACACCTGAGCCAAACTAACCAAAGAGGTATTCCGTACCACCGCACGTCAGACCCACTATACTGGGGGCAGTTACCTGGAAGGGTTAAATCACTGCTCGGTCAGGCTGGGTATCAGTTGATAGGTGGTGAGCAGTTGTATTCTCTTCCCTTGTTATTTCCCTTACCATTATTATTATTGGTGGTAACAGCAGTGGTTTGTGTTGTACCTTAGTTACCGGACTGTCCTTATCTCAACCCATGGGAGTTACATTTTTTCGATTCTCCTCCCCATCCCTCTGGGAGTGGTGGGAAGAAGAAGAGAGGGGAGTGAGCGAGCAGCTGTGTGGTTCTGAGTTATCGGCTGGGCTTAAACCACAACAGCACCACAGAGCATGCAAAGAACATGATTTTTTTTCTAACAGTTCAAATTCATATGTTTAAAAGAGTATAGGCGTTAGTCCCAGAGGTTTCACTGAATCAACACTCATTATTGCTTTTCTTTGCATATGAGCTACACAGACAGATATGGAATGATCTAAGACTCACTGTAGTGTAGAATACTATAGCTGTAGCTGTTATGACTGAACTCTGATATGGTTCCATATGCATCATGGGCTTTGACTCCAAAATGTGTTTGCTATGATTTCCATCCAAACACTTTCTCACTTTAGCTATTTTCTCATAGAAATCTTTAGTAAGTTTAGTAGATCCTTCAGTCTTCCTCTCGGAGATCTGACTGGAAGACTGGAGATGTGAGGTGGTAAGCTATAAGGCAATAGAGAAATAAACTGTTCTTATGTCTTTATTGGTTATTTTTGAAAGAACTTGTTAACTTCTCTGAAATCTTTGTTTCTATTTCAATCTTGAAGACACTGTAGCTTATACTGTCTTCAGCTAGCAGATCAGGATACACGGTGCTGTCCAAACACAATCTCAGCAGAGCTCGTTTTCCTTTTTTTCCTGGTTTAATTACAAAAATGCAAATACCACTGATACTAGCTTGCTAATTGGCATGCTGTTTTCATTACAGTGTGAAATGCTCATATGGAAAAAAAGTATGGAATATATAAAAGATCTGCCTGCCATTCACAGGCAGATTCACAGCTGTGTGAAGGGCTGGAGAAATCTTTAGTACATTTAGTAGATCTATAGTAGTTAGGAGAACCTACCTTGGACTGAGGGATTTCTTTGAGTATGAGAGACTTCAATTTCAAGACATCTTTGTGCCTGTAGCCCTCAGTGTCTTCAGAAATCAAGAAATGTTTTCCACTCCTTAAATCCAAATGGTAAATAAAAGTTTGAAGTCCTGTACAGCAATTATTTTATTAACAAGACATAATCACTGGTATATTCTTGGGGTAAACTTTATCTAAAACTCAGCAGAAAGGAAAAAATACTACAAATTTATACTAAATGTTTTATTATGTGAAAGTAGGTTATGACAAAGTTCTGTGGAATTTGTATTGTGTACTCCAGATATGATTATAGGGCAAAAAGCATCTGTGAATCGAACACAGCTGAAGCATAACGTGAACTGCTTCTAGAGCAAACATGAAGAAAGTCTATGTTAGGTGATGGCTAAACAGAATTCATACATTTGAGCATCAGACACAGAAATCTCTGTTCAGAACCCTTCCCCTGAGCCAGTTAGAGGACAGATTAAAGGTACTGAGTATCTTGACAAGGTATTAATCAAGGTCCTATCCTGCAAAAAGTTGGAGACACCATCTCTGATCTTTGTATAATACCACAAAGCTCTGGCATTCGATTGTCATTTTTCCGTTTTCTTCTGGGGTTATATATAGGCTTGTACTATGATGAAGCAGACCAATATTTCACCATGGTTAGGCTTCATTTGCCTTGAGTTGTTTTGACAAGTTAAGCAGCAATCCATAACTAACTGTGTTTTTTCAAGATCATAACTTACTCTAAAGTCATGATTTTGTAAAGGACACAAAAAAGGGCAAAATAAATCTCTTGCTACAAGGTGGGTGAATGGATGGGAGGACATGGTGCTCAACTCCCTGGCATGCTAATGCTCCAAACATGTGTTCTGCTAGGTGTTGCACTTGTAGTGGATCAGCTGCATTCAGGTTACAAATTGCATTAATTGAGTGTTAATTAGCTCATACAAAAATAATCTAAAATAACACTGCTGTCCTTATGAGAATTCTGTGCTTGTAAATATTAGGCCTTCATGGACTACTTAGGGATTGGTAGCAACTGCTGGAAGTATTTAGCATCCTATTTGTTACTAATTTTTTTTTTCAGTAATAGTTTCAAAAGACAAAAAATTTTTCATTGCTCTTATAAAAGAGTAATTTTCTATTATTTTCTGTGTGAAAAACTGATAAGCTATTTTTTCTTTCATATAAACTCATCTTCCAATTTCTACCCTATTTGTATGAGAGAAATAACTTACATGAGGCAAGTCTAGGGAGAGATCAGAAAAAAAAGCAGTTCTACCAAGGCCAACTGAGTTAATTCAGCAAAGTATTTGTCAGAAAGAGATAAAATAAGAGTGACTTGGAAAAGAAAATAAATCTGGAAACTTAAATGTAAGTTTGGAAGGAAAAAAAGGAGAAACTTGCAATAGCATTGCTAGTTAGTGGTTAATAGACTCTTTTCTTAGAGCAAAGAACTGACAAAGGTGAAAATAATTTGAAGCTATATTTACAAAGGCAAAATTAAAAAAATTGAAGATTATTTTATGGTCTGGTACATTTGAAACAATACCATATTTAATGTATAGGGTTCAAGAAGCTGTTTATGCAGGCTTTTGGGTCATTGTCATTCAACCCATTTTAAGTGATGAGTAAAACACTAAATAAAAGAAATTATAAGCAACCTTTTAATAAAATGTGTAGACAGTATGAAACTCAATGTGACTGCATGCAATAAAGCAAGAAGATCTTGAAGCTTAGGAAAATTGTTACAAGGAGAAAGTATTAGGAAAGATGCACTTTATAATTCAAAAGAGACTAATTTTAGAACTATATTATTACAATGAAAGAAATCCCACTAAAACAAAATAAAACAAATCAAATCAATGATAATCCCTGGAATGGGCAAATCAGAATATAAACCACAGAAAAATGTAGGAGTATAATAATGTAATATAGCCAAAAAGAAAAAATAAATGGAGAAAAAGGAAGCCAGTAACATTTCAGTACCTTTATTTTTAAAGGAGTTCAAGTTTTTTTAAAATCTGTACTTACGTGTCTCTAAGTTTTCCCTAGACAAATTAAAGCTGCCTGTTAGCATGGAGGTAAAACACCTTTTCATCCTGTTATGATGAAATCAAAGTGGGCATCTTCCTACATTTCAAACTGAAGCTCAGCCTTCAAAAGGTTATAATCTGAGAAACTTCGGGGGGAAAGTAATAAGAAAGGCCAGAGAACATATTAAATTAAAGCATTTGTTAGAGTCCTAACTAACAGCGAGTCTGTAGTTTTATAAGAGATAGTAAAACTTTGTCAAATACCTGACTATATACTTGCTTTTAAACCTTGTGTACGTAGAAACTGCTGATGTCCCAAAACATGAAGATTAAAACCATTTGAAAGTCTTTGCTAAGTTAGGACACAAACCCCCATTTCTTTAAAAGTATAGTATTGGTTGAGGATGGTGAAAGAATATACAATTTCAGGTGCATATTGTACATTTCAATTTATATATGTAAGAAAAGAAATAATTTAGGACGGTGTAAAGAGTCAGCAGGAAGTAATATTGCAAAAGAAACTTTAAATTTTGGTGTATTAGGTCCTCTCTTCCATTACCAGTTACTCTAATATTGGGTAATCTTAATACTGTGATTTATTTAGTCATGCAAGTTTCCCAAAGGCAGCATAAACCCCCCATTTTTTAAGGGAGTCTAGTTTAAGAGATCTAGTCTGGACCAAGATTAATGGGTGCATATCTTGGAGAGAGAGTATTGCCCTGGTAGGGAATCATCAGGCCTTGTTGGCTCTGCACTTCTTACCGTTTCTGTCAGTTACTATAGAGGTGCCTCAGTATTAGGAGTACTGTCAACAGCTTCTCTTGTTACTTAAAAGCTCAAGTCTATTACTTACTGCTGTTGTTAATATTATCATTGAATTATTTAAATTAAAAATTAGATCAATATGTAAATACAGAAGAGTGTATTATTAACTCCTCCACTTTTTTCTTTGCTAGTGATTGAGTTTTCAATTCCATAGGTAGAAAATGAAAAGGTATTATCTAAGGATGCATTTGAAATAAATAATTTTTAATAAATTGCCTAAATGCAGCTTTATCTCCATGCTAACTGCCTAGAGACTTTTGTGTAATGAACAAGTTTATCTGGTTGATGATCTGCAGGATTTATTCAACCACTGAGGGAATGTTGAGTACTTCTTATTTTTTTCTTTGCAGCATTTTGCAACGTTTAGAAATGACTTGAAAAAAGGTGGAAAGTAAATCAGCTCACACAAAGAAATTAGGCTGTTTTCATTGAACTGTCCTGCTAAACAAGAGTTTTACAGTGCTGCTGAGAAAGTTCTTAGTCTTTCTTTAGCAAAGAGATATGGTTAATTGCGCTAAAAAAAAGCAGCAAAAGGGAGAGAATTCAAGAAAGGCTCTGTAGTCAAACTACAAAAAGAATTTAGGTTAAGGCTGGCTGTGGAATGACTTGCTGTCATACTGCTATAAAGGTTATAACATGGCTTTTGGGCATAGACACAGGGAATACCCTTTTTAAAGCACATTCATATAGCTTTAATTGCCAGCCATAAGCCTGAATGCATATGCTACTTCTTAAATACAGAATACCATGAATAGTGTTACTTGAAAAGAGCAATTTTACTGATTTAGAGGTTACACTTCAGCTAAACATAACTTTAATTTGCAAGCCTTGCCAACTGAATACATGGAGGAAAGATGTTTTAAATCCTTCCTTTTCCTTTTCTAGGGTTTCAGAGCTTTACAAAATGCTCTGAGCAGGTAATTTTCTCCACTCAGGATTTAGAGGTCTTAATCTTCTCTTCAAGGCCTTTCTTTCAAAATGTGCGGATGGCTTGTAGACTAAAATAGTGCCTTGTGTGACTCGGACTGGATTTATATTTTTAAACTTTAAACAAGTGTAAGATACAGGGTGCGTGGTACTGGAATAGACCATATATCAAGGACTAACACTTGTGACTTTCTCTGAAGCCAGGTGACAGTGTCCACATGCAAGGCTGTTATTTTTTCTGCTTGGTCTCTTATTCAAATGACATTATGAGGCAGAAGGAACAATGGACTATGGACAGTCTGGCACGTAGTTCATGCCCCTTGATCACATGGAATCATAGAATAATAAAAAGGTTTGGGTGGGAAAGCACCTTAAATATCATCTAGTTTCGATCCCCTTGCCGTGGGCAGGGACACCTTCTACTAGACCAGGTTTCTCAAAGCACCATCCAGCCTGGCCTTGAACACTGCCAGGGATGGGGCATCCACAGCTTCTCTGCACAGCCTGTGCAAGTGCCTCATCACCCTTACAGGGAAGAATTTCTTCCTACTAGCTAATCTGAATCTACCCTCTGTCAGTTTAAAGCCATTCCCACTCGTCCTATCACTACATGCCCTTGTAAAAAGTTCCTCTCCAGCTTTCTTGTAGCACTGGAAAGCTGTTTGAAGGTATCTCCAGAGCCTTCACTTCCCCAGGCTGAACAACCCCAGCCCTGTTAGCCTGCCTTCATAGGAGAGGTGCGTCAGCCCTCCAATGATTTTCATGGCTCTCCTCTGGACTTACTCAAATGGATCCACGTCCTTCTTATGCTAGGGGCCCCAGAGCTGGATGTAGTACATCAACGGGGGGAGAGAGGGTGCTGTGAGAGTGGAGTAGAAGGGGAGAATCACCTACCTCAACTTGAAGTCCCTACAACAGAGACTCCAGGCTCCAGGTCCTTTGTCATTAGACTGTCAAATAAAAGAATTGCAGATCAACACCACCTCCTCTCCAAGTATTTTATTGCATGGTAGCAGCCAATGTTTTGATGACTACAAAGATGCATTATTAAGTCCCTCATTCCGTAAGCAGTGAGAAACTCAAGTTTCCTGGTCCTGACAGAGCCTAGGTTTAAGACAGGCCCTGAGCTACCCAGTCTAGACAAGCCAATACACATATACCTGTCAAGCAGAGCAGAAACGGGCAGTTCTGAGTGACTGGGAAAATCCACTGTCTTGATGGCAGCATGATCCCTAATTAGAAAGTTGTAAAGGCAGTCCTTTTTGAAAGCTTATTCTCCCTTTGAGGTTGCAAAGAGTCCCCAGGTTGTAATAGTTTGAAGCTGATAACAACTCTTGCTGCTCATTCAAGATGATTTGAAATACCTTGCTGCTGCTTGTTATTTAAATGTCCTATGCAGTAATGACAGCCTCCACTGCTGCAAATAATAACTGTGCTTGCAACACAAAACAGAAATTTGTCAACAGGTAGAACTGACAATTAGCCAAGAGCTTTCAGATGACTGTTTCCTGTAACCATGTCATGTAGCCAGTAGCTACAGTTCATGCACATGTTCTGAGTCCAGTTAGGTGCAGATTGATATTAACTCACTCACTGTTACTGCTGAGCAATGGAAGGGATTGCATTTTCTGAGGTGCAAAGTTTTCTGACACTCATCCTACAGAATCCTTTTACAACGTTGTGCTTAAACCCACACTATTTTCAAGAGTAAAATGCATTTTCCTAAATTAAATTTCTACCTAAGATTTATTTCCTAAAATGCTTCTTATCCTTTGTGATCAAGGAAAAAATCCTTGATGTAGAAGGCAACACTCTTACCATAAATGTGTAGTGACTTGTTTAGACACTGAAAAATTAAACAAACAAACCTAAAGGTATCTTTTTCATTATTTCATATTTATTCTGTGAGATGTGCCGTAAGGACCTACTTAAGTTCAACAACCCGTTATATCCAATGACCTCAAAGTGGTGAAAAAACATATTAAATCTCAGAACATTCCGCTAGACATACCTTACAGGTGGGAAAACAATTTAAATAACGTTCCTAGCATTAAATAGTAAATTAAATGCAGAAACAGAAATCAATACTTTTAGTCTTACAGTTAATGCAAAGATGACCTCTGTTTTTGATATAATCCCCTTGTAGATTTCAATTTCCTTTTGTTTTTCCTCCTCATTTTAGTTGTATTTGTTGGCGTTTTTAATGATATTTTATATTAGCACCTGTTCTGTAGTTGTCAAATATGTTTTTTTTAGGGAAGTCAAGTTGTTTAAGTGTTTTTTTAATAAAAATTAATGGAGGAGCAGCATTTCAACAAGAAAAAGAAAAACAAAAGCTTGTTATTCTTTCAGGCCATTTTGAAACTGGGTCATTTTAAGAATTATCTCTGATTCTTAGCCAAAACAATTCTTGTTGGAAAGAGTGGCTCCAGTACACAGTAACATCCCTTCATTTATTAGTATCTCAATCTTACGGAGGTGTGATTTCAATTTTCCTTTGAAATGCAGATCAAGCAATTGTGTGAACACCTATTTTTCTCTGTCAAACATTTTACTTACTCTTTGCATTGCACACAGCTTGCAAGTATCATCTGTTGCCCATGCTTCTGCAGCTTTATGTGCCTTTGATTATCAAACAGAGCTTAGATTTGTTTCAACACACATAAAACTATGTACCCTATGGGTAGTACTGTGTACACCAAAGAAACATTCAATGGGGCACATAGACAAGACCAGGACCAATAAAGACAGGACGGATCTGAGGTTTTGATTAATTTGATGTTCTTCTCATCTCTTTTTTATAGCAGTATCTGCCTTGGTATCAGGAGTGCAGTTAGGCACGAAAAGACATAAAATTCAGTCAAAACAAATAAATGAAAATAGAAGTGTAACTGCAGTTGTGAGGAGAAGAAATTATAGAGAGAACAGAGGGAACGAACTGTTCTCTTAAACTTCCCTTTTTTTTTTTTTTCCCAACAGTGAAAATAGCCTTCCTTTCCCGTAACAAGTGAGAATTGCTCACTGTGCTAGGGAACTGAAAAGACAGTTCAGAAAGAGTTTCTTGCATTACTGACAATATTTGAGATATTACTTTGTCAAGACAAAAGGATTTTGAAGACCTTGAAGTTGGCATGAAGGGGAGAAAGAGAGAAACGCAGGGCAATTTGTCCTATTGACAAGCAACTGGGAAATGGCACAAGCAGAATCAAGGAGGGGAATTTTCTTTCTCTTTGAGCTGGGCTGAAGAGAAGCAATTTGTTCTCTGAGAGTGAATAGCTGTAAAGAAAGTATGCATCCGCTCTTAGAAAGCACTTGACAGAAGAACCCTGCTCTTGTGTGAAGAAATACCTGCATAGCCAACAGGCTGCATGCAGCTCAGCATGGGAAAGACATTGGAATTTCACAGAACGGATGAGGCTGGAAGGTGCCTCTGGAGGCTGTCTTGCACAACCCCTCTGCTCAAGCACGGCTGCCTAGAGCCAGTTACCCAGTACCATTTGGAAATATTCAATTAACAAATGTAATAACTTAATACACTGTGTCCTATAATCAGGTCTCCTTTTCTAGTAACAGCAGTTTAGTGACATGCAGGCAAAATTCTTAAGCAAGAATTATCCTGTGCACTTGCATGCAACCATCATTAAAAGAGATGCATTGAACAAGCATAAATATTTGTGTATCTCTTGACCATTTGTGTTCTGAAATACTTTTTTTAAAGTTATTTATTCATTTATAGCAGAGGATCTTTCCAACTGAAGGGAACGCAGTTTTCATACCTGTGGCCACAGAGGGTAAGAAGTCAGTCTAGAGATGCATCTGACAATAATATTTAAACTGATGTATTCATATGCTGCAGGGTGATGTATATTATTTGTAACTGTGTCGTTGTATATTTCCTGTCTGTTGACTATCACTTGTTGATATTTGGGTGGTATGCCCAGATTTTTGTTGCTGAGAATGTTGCTGTATGGTATGGGATGTCCCTTTGGTCAGTTGGGGTTATCTGTCCCAGCTGTGTCCTCTCCCAACTCCTTGCACACCCCCAGCCTACTCGCTGGTGGGGTGAGATGACGAGCAGAAAAGTTCTTGGCTCTGTGTAAAGACTGCTCAGCAATAGCCAAAACATAGAATTATAGAATCATAGAATAGTTGGGGTTGGAAAGGACCTTAAGATCACCTAGTTCCAACCGCCCTGCCATGGGCAGGGACACCTCCCGCTAAACCATGCCACCCAAGGCTCTGTCCAACCTGGCTTTGAGCACCGACAGGGATGGAGCATTCACAACTTCCCTGGGCAACCCATTCCACTGCCTCACCACCCTTACAGGAAAGAATTTCTTCCTCATATCCAATCTAAACTTCCCCTCTTTAAGTTGGAACCCGTTACCACTTGTCCTGTCACTATAGTCCCTAACGAAGAGTCCCTCCCCAGCATCCCCATAGGCCCCCTTCAGATATTGGAAGGCTACAACGAGATGGAGCCTTCTCTTCTCCAGGCTGAACAGCCCCAACTTTCTCAGCCTATCTTCATACGGGAGGTACTCCAGTCCTCTGATCATTCTCGTGGTCCTCCTCTGGACTTGTTCCAGCAGTTCCATGTCCTTTTTATGTTGAGGACACCAGAACTGCACACAATACTCCAAGTGAGGTCTCACGAGAACATCTCTATGTTAACCACGCTTTCCAGCATGAATCCAAAACATGGCCCCATACTAGCTGCTATGAGTAATAACTCTATTCCAGACAAAACCATTACATTATTTCAACCCAATAAACTGCTTCCATGGGCCTTAAACTTTCTGGATGTTAACCAAGATGTTTAGTGTAATTGTATTTCTTTTTATAACTTACAAAATTCTGTCACTCGTCTGCATAATAAAACAAGTATTTTCTTAAAAAAATCCCAAACATTTTCTTCTGCTATAAAAAAACAAAACACATGATGAGACATGTTGGAAACTTTGAGTAAGTAGGTCTTACTTATAAGTAATTTTTCTAGTTTGTAGGGGTAGGTTAGAAGAATATTAAGAGTCAGAAAGGAAAATTGATTGAAAAATCACTCACGTGTACAGGTAGAAGCAAAATATAAAGAAACTGTTCCCCTTTTCTGATATCCTATTGTCTTGTGGCCTAGCTGCCATTAAGACAAGCTGCAGAACAGCAACTGTTCATATCTCATTGGCAAGTTCTTCTAAAGAATCTGCAAGTAGATTATTTCATTTTTGTCCCTGTTGTTTCCTTCATCTGTTGATTGCACAGTTGTACTGTGTCTGATACATATTCGGATGAGTCTGAAGAGGCCTTTTGAGCAATGTGCAGAACATGAGAATTCTGACCTTAGCTTGTGCTTCTCATTTTCTGGCTTTGTTTAAAGGTCAGTTCAGTAACTCAGGTAACTTGTCAGAATTAGGTCGTCCCAGGGACTTGCTAGATTTTAAATAAAATGACATTTCCTGAGCTGTACTGCAAAGTGAGATGGTATGCTAGGGTCAAAAAGATAGTACTTGAGTGAGCATTTTGATGTGACTTATAATGGTATTGAAGTGTACTTTGTTGTTGTACGTGATATGTAGAAGTCAGTACCCATATGGACTATTCATCTTTTGCAGTGCTTTAAACTGTAAGAAGTTCATATCCGGTGTCTACTTTTACAAATAAAAATGTAGCAGTTATTTATTCATGAATAGGATTTAATGTCTCTGATTAACTGCAGGGTCATGCAGGCTTTAAATCAGAGGCTGGGTTATTACATACCACAGTGTATGAGAGAATAACTTAACATGACAGACATTTGTAAAAAATCATGGTAATCACTTATCTTACTTTCAAACTCTAGAGTCAAAGTCACTGCAGCCTGTGTTTAGACTGCAACCTAATTCTTTCAGAAAATTTAATATTGAAGATCATTTACAAGGTGGCTCATGACACTTCATCTAGCAACAGCTGCTACTATTATTTGTTTCTCCAGACTTGTTCACATTCTCATAAACAGAAGAAAACAAAGTAGGTCTATTCTGGGACAAAGATTTGTAAATACTGAAATGCAGCATAATTAAAAACTATTGCGGTCTGCAATTTTATATTAGACTGAGTTTATAATTCGATTTGATTTGAGTAATTAATCCACTGAAATGAAGATACATTCAGAATTATGAGTTGGTGAGGAAAGACAGATTTATTTCTTTATGACAATCACTCTCTCCTAATTCCTTTACCTTTTTCCCCTTCCTTACCCTCTTCTGTGATGAGAGATACAAGAAAATGTATAAGTTAAACAATAAAACGAAGATCTGGGTATCATCCTGAACATTCCTCAGACATCCTAAATTTGGTGGGAGAACGGGTTAGAAAAGCTGGAGCTTTGTTATACGATATCAGTAAAAGATGAATACAGAATATGTCTGTGATTGTTTTCATGTGTGTATTGGGTTTGGATGGCAAGGTATTTGTAGTGGAAGGGCTGTAGGGATGGCTTCTGTGAGAAACTGCTAGAAGTTTCCCCTGTATCCAATAGAGCCAATGTCAGCCATCTCCAACATGGCTCACTGCTGGCGAAGGCCAAGCCTACCAGTGTCAGTGGAAGCACATCTGGGATGACATATTTAAGAAGGTGAAGAAAAATACTGTGTAACAGCAATTGCAACCAGAGAAAGGAGTAAGAATATGTGAGAGAAACAGCTCTGCAGACACCAAGGTCAGTGCAGAAGGATGGGAGGAGTTGCTCCAGGCAGTGGAGCAGAGATTACTAGAGAAGAAAATTCAGAGGCTACAATAGTAACAAAACAAACCAATAAAATACTACTGTAAGTTTATATATTCTTACTTCAAGGGAGATTTATTTATCAGTTTGTTTGCTAATTCTATCAGCAGAGCATAAGCAATAAATAACAAACTTCTGGCTTTAGAATGATTCATACAACTGATACCAGTGCAAACTCTTGCCATAAGATTTTATAGCCTGTGTTCATCTACTTTTAATGCCCAACTTTGAAAGTAATCTTGCGATGTCTAATTTGGGAGTAACAGGATGTGAGTTACAATAACTCAACAAGTGCCAATGCTATTCCGAGTTAGCCCAGCAAAACTATTTAATTGTATGAAACAACTTAAAAGATGCTTATATAAACCTATTGTAAACACCTAAAATGTAATATAGGAAAACAGAAATCTTATATTATCACAATGAATATTTGAGCAACTGTATTTTGAAGGTTGTAAATCTGTTTGGCTAGTATATGACAGTTTTGTGAAGGTTAACTAAGACTAAGTCCATCTGTAAACAAGGAGTTAAGTCAAGAACATTGGCTTTTTGGGTTTCAGCCTTCTTTCAGTTAACGCAGCTCAGACACCATCAGGCAGTAAACAGAAATTCTGTAACATCCAGTTACTGATGTAATCATAACACAATAGGAATAAAAAATATTTATGAAATTTTACCTACAGGTATTTACAAGATCTAGCAAATATATATTGGAAACCACATATTTATGAAAAAAAATTTAAACCATGTTCTTGACATCACAAATTGTGTCTCGGTCAGACAGTATTTCAATGTGCAGCCTACTGAAACATAGAACTGAGGAAAGCTGAAGATCTTATACTTGCTATAGATAACTGTATAGGCACCTAGATGTTAATGATGAGAGGAAGAAAAATGCGGACCTTGCAAAATTATTTTGATTTTACAGATCCATATGTCAACCTGCTGCTCTTTAAGGACAGTGATACGAGAGCTGAAGATCAGCTTTAAAGTAAAGATTTTGCATGCTTTGTGTTATAAGAAAAGCTTTCAAATGATGTCCCTGACTTGTATTGAAATGACCTTAAGAGAAGGCCATAAACAGATGAACACCTGCAATTGATTAAATGTGAAATATTAATTTCTTGTGTTGCTTCTTTTTTTAAAGGATAATAGTTGTCTCTCATTAATCTTTTTTTAAAATATTAATACTTCATTAAAAGGACAACATTCCTTAATTCAGAGGATATGAGCGGCTCAGTGAAATTTAAAAACTTCTGACTAGTTTCATGGCTGCACATAAAAAATCTGATTAACTTTTCCCAGGGTAAAACTAATTCATACTCTGCAGTTTTATCCAACTATGCTAATTATGCAAAAACCATCTTCCTTATTTCATAAACACAATTCTTCAACTGTATCTTGTACATTTTATATAAATTTTCATTATTGTGCATACCTTTAAACTTTGCCTTCTCATCTGAAATCAGTTCCTGTGATTGATACATCAAAACCCTAGTAAGTACTACAGGTGTCTTCTCCTGAACAATCATAGGGTAGAAGGATGCCACAGGGCACAGATGTTCTGACTATTTCTGGTTTCTGCTGACCTGTTTTTCTGTGGGGTTTGAGTTTGGTTTTTTTAATAGTTTTTCATTTCCAGTCTTTACGTCCTCATTATGCGAAGTCTGCTTTACCAAACAAAATTACTCTGACTCTGCAACCTGCCTGGAGGTTTGTGACTGCATGTTCCTGCCTCTTCTCACTCACTCAGCCAGCAAGTTTCGAGCTTATTTGATTATGGGATGAACAATTTATTCTCTGAGCATACCTCTTATAACTGCACTTTTCTTTCTGCTTCTTCTTTCCTGGAGCTCTAAGAGATAGTACAAGAAACTTCACTCACACACTGAATGAGCAGAGTACTAGATGTTCTTTGCTGAAAAACAGGATTATAGAATTTTATTTTGCTTCCCTTCTGCTTGTAAGCAACTCTTTTTTGATTCTATTTTTTCTCTTGTTTTTTGCTGCAGGTGTATGCCCAAAAAGGTTGCTGGTGAAGGGATTCAGTGTTACCAGAGATGAAGCAATTGCTGAAAAGCCTGCTTGGGAATTTCACAGATAGCAGTTCATCTTTAACACTTTAAAAGCATGTATAATGAATACTTAATAAGTTCTTACGTTTTTCTATTTAAACCACAATGTTCCATAATGTTTAAAGGGTGCTACCAATAAGAGTTTTCTGAATGCTGATTCAATTTTGTGTTGTTAAATATTTATTATTTCTTCTAAATGCTCTCTTTGTGTAAGGAGCCAGACACTAGCGGACAAAATGAAAAGGATATTGAAAAGAACAAAATCAGTAAAGCTTCCTGAAATCGCCTTTTTCCACTTTGGTTTAATGGAACTCAATGCTGCAGTGTTACATCTTTTCATATTCCCCCTTAACTCCTTAGTAAGGTATCTGCTTATGTAATAGTTTTCACCATTTTCATGTCAAGAAATTCTCATTCCTATCATCTCCCTTTTGACTTCAGTAAAGATGTGCCTGGTTAGAGCTTTCAGGTGCAACACTCTGTTACAGAGATACTTCGGAAAGTCAAATGTTTTTCTCTGGGTTGTTGCGGCAGATTTTTGCTTTAAAATACAGCAAAGTCCCCCAAATGCTTACTATCTCACTAGTAACTTCCCTGTGACATGAAGAAGTATAAAAAAGGCAGGGGGAGCCATGTGACTGAAATTAAAATTGAACAATAATAATAAACATACAGAATTTTGATGTAATTCTCTTTGGTGAGAGTGAGAGAGAAGACATATCACAGAAACAGTCACAGTGTTGCCAGCGCTGCATTACCTGAGAATTGTGGCTCACAGTAAACAGTACCAGTATATTAGACCAAACATGCTGGCCTGGCACCTTTTTGACAGGTAAGATATAGGCATATAACCAGTGTTGGAAGTAGCTGCTTTCAGCTAGCAGCAAATCACCATAGCAATGACAGCACTGAAAAAAAAACAAATTAATCAGGAAACCAGTAGCTGTTCAAAGTAACTTGGAAGGATTTTTTTCATTTTTCTAAGAGAAATGCAGCTTACAAACATTAACTGCCTGAGAGAACAGGCAGTGGTAAGTCTCATTTTCTTAGCAAGGTGTTTAAAGAAACTGGTCACAAACTGAGAAATGGGATTTCCTATCACTGCTCTCTGTTCCACACATTAGACATCTGCTGTGTTCATTGACAGTAGTCAATGCTTCAGTTCGACTTCATTCTCAGCATCACCAGTCACTGTGTTTAGTATTTTTGCTGCAATGGAATAATTCAGATTCATTGTTTTAACTGGAAAAAATTTAGAAGTGTTATATCATTGGCACAACTGAGGGCTTTTTCCTTGTAACAAGGATTTCTCTAACCTCCCATTTCTCTTTTCTGAATAGCTGCCCAAGATGAATGCATTAGCAATGTGTAGCGCTGAACTGAGCGACAATGCTGCAATCAACTACCTGAGTTTTCAACCAAGAAAATATTCTTGATTGAAAATTAAGAAAAAACATGTTGAAATCTGACAGCTTGCATTTCATGGAATCTCTATACTTAGTTGAAAGGTGCCAATAAGAGGAGGAAATGGTTACTAGCTTTGAATATTCTGGTACACTGAAATTCCATGTAATAGCGATATACCCCAATCTAAGAGGTCACCCAAGGGCGTGGAATGAACTCACATAGGAACTAATGATGATTGAAAATACATTTCTGTATCTGTCATCTTGTTGCCTTTAATGTCCACAGTGAGTTACATTCAGTTAAAAATGCTGATAACTATTGAACAATCTTTATAGACCATTCAGTGCTGATTATTTTTACCCAACCCATATTATAATTTGTGATATGATTTATGAGCTAATGTTGCAATCAATGTTACTACCAGATTTATGATATCGGTTCATGTGGGATATTGGCTGAATTGGTGAAAGATCAATTACATTTTTCTAATACTTACCATATACTTTCTCTAATGCACTCATTTGGGAATTATCCTTTGCAGGTGGATGGCAGTTCTGTACTTAAGATCACCTCTGGTAAGGTGTCTGTCACGCAAATCACATGCCTGGAAAACTGTCCTCTGCCTCTTGAGTGTACACACAGTCAGGAGTGTGACAAAATGTTGTTGCTGTTTCTTCTCCCTCTCCACCCTCTGTTGTGCTTCTGTGCCTCACTCTAGCAGAAGAACAAAGAAGTCGGGTTTTGGGAGCGTCAAGGCCACCACAACACAAATGAACTTTACAGGCTGTTTTGTTCTTTCAGTGTTTTTGACATGTCCAAAATCTGTTTTTAAATACCATAAACTCATGAAAATTATTAATGTTTATATGGTTATGGTGATATCTCACAACTGCAATTGTGAATATTGAAGAATACAATTCATTGTTGGCAGCTTACAAAAAGAACCCCTGAAAACCGAAGTGCAACACAGTGCAACATATTATATGGAATACTGACATATCTCAAGGGCGCTAAAGTGTTGTCAGCCTGGTATAGTTCACGTTTTTTCATGGAAATAGTAAATTATGTTTAAGCTATATGATTAGATTTTTTTTTCCTTTAAAATAAAACTGTTCTTTTGAAAATGCACAAGGATACTTGTTTGCTGTGTGTGACTGGATGGATAAAATGAGCTCTTTTTAGCATCAGAAGAATTTATGTTTTGGCATTTAAAATGCGTTGGTTACTTTAAAAAATATGAAACTCAAAAAGAGAAGAGAAATGAGGGCATTTAAAAAAAAAATTGCAGTAATTAGTGGCCTCTGTTATTTAGCGAACAGTGTCTGAGTGGAATTACAGTGAGTTACATGCTTCTGATAATTATTATTTACTGATTAAAGACAACATCTGCACAATCAAAAGAAAATATAAATAAACCAAACAGTCCTAGGCTTTGGTGTCTCAGTCATTTATTGCTAAAAGAAATAAATCACATTTTTAATTTTCACCAAAAGGGAAGATTTTGCAACAAACCTGACCTGTAGTATTGTGATGCAACATTTTGATTTTGGTTTTCAGTCCTTTAAGAACACCTTACAGTGCATATTTAATTAAAACACTTTTCACATTTTTCCATTTGGCAGCTGCAATTTGATTGGTATGCATGAGATAATGATTTTCGTTGTCACAGTGGATATTGTGTATGCTCCCTAAGATTTTTAGAAAGAATCCCTTCAATTAAAATTGGCAGATTTCCAAAATATACTTTTTAATTTATGTCTTGTTTAAAAGGCAGGGTTTTCTATTCAGTCCTCATTTTGATATGCAAATGAGTACACAATTCACACAATGTTTTTGCATTAGAATCAGAAAAGTATAGTACCAGAAGAGTCCACATTTTTTCATAGATGGCAGGATCCCCATAAACTTTTTCTCTATTTTGCACCCCACTAAGAATATAAGTACAGGTAAATGTGCTTTCTAAGTCCATTATCATTTTTCCACCCATCTAAATTTGTGCAAGCATTGTTACTTTTCAGGCAGCAAATAACTGAAATTTTTGCCATACTTCCCACTAAATCGATGCTGAGTTTTCATATGTATTCTGATAGTTTCCATTATCTCTGTTGACACTATGGGACCAAAAAGTAAGACACACACTTCTTCTGAGACACTTTGTTTTATTAAAACATCTGTGTTAACTGTCAGATGGGAAAGCAGCAGCTATCACTGACAGCATATTGCTTTTCGGAGCTTTGGTCTCACTGAGACAGTAATTCTGGAAAATAGTATGAGTCTATAGTGGCAATAATGACACTGGGGCTGGCAGGTGACTGCGGCGCACGCAATATCTCTTTCTATGGCTGACTGTGCCTGCATTAAACAGCAGGATCATTACTTTACACTTCAACTGCTAAGTGAAAAATTTTTTTTTAATTGGCACATAAGCAGTAAGCCCATGGTACTCTCCTGTCAAGGAGCTAAGAAAAAGAAGTGGGGCTGATTTTGTTCTTCTTTCACAGAAATCATCTTGAAAGGCAAAGCTTACTTGCAGATCACTCGTATATTAACTATGAGAATGAGACCATGACAAACTATGCACTGCATACACCATCTACCCAGGGTAAATGTGTGAGTTCCTAGCTCTTTACACACCAATTTTTCAATTTTTAAGTGTTAATTTTCCAGCAGAATACAAGAGAGTCTTCTTCTTTTGACCAGCAAGGTCCTTTACGCCTATACTAGGCTCATAACTTCAAGCAGAAGTTTTGTAGTACTTTTGCCTAATCTTAAACACAATCCTCTGAATTCCTCTGTCTCCTAAATACCACAACACTGAAATAAACAACCAAATATAGGCAAAGAGAAGTTCAGCCAAACTGGTGCAAAATTTAAAACCTCCCAATCAAACCTGCATTTCATACTGTACTTGCACACACTGGTATGACCTAGTTCTGACTTAATGATTTAGAAAAATGCTATGACATAACATGCACACATTTATGCTAATTAATATGTGGAATATGTTATGTAAAACCCAAAGAATTTAAGGATTTATATTTGTCAATGTTTTCCAGCATTATATCTTCCTTTGGGGTTTGTTTGTTTGTTTTTTTTATTTTTTCTATATTTTCAGCAAAGCAGCAAACCAAAACCAAAATAGAACAACACTGGGAGCAGAGACTGGAACTAGCTTCTCTGACCTCTCAAGTGAATACCCTGACTTGTAAACCAGAGAGGTATTTTTAGGCCAATTCATCTTTGTTTCTCATAGGCAGTGTGAAATAACTTACACATAAGGGACTACGATTTTGTATCCTTTTCCTAACAGACAAGAAAAAAAAAAAAGAACTGAAGGGATGTAATGGAAAGGGTTCTTTCTTTAACACAACTTTACTGCAGAATTGTATTATTGTTGTTGTTGGTTTTATTTCTGACTGTACTCAGTATTATAGATGAGTACCTTAAATCCTATTACTGCTCTTTGAGACCTCCTGAAACTTTGGCATAAATTATCAGCATAAAAAAACTTTCAGAAGTAGAGTGGTAAGGAATTTTTTGTACCTTATCTATGGCTGCCATAAATAAGGAGAATGGTACCTTAAAAGAGATCATGTCCTTCCTCTCTCCTGTCCTGGAATTTTCACACAAACAGGCTGCTATCCTGCTGCTCCTCTTGATTAGAAGTCTATTTTCACTATCTCTTTTCACTAAATGAATGGCATGAGATGTTAATAATTTATTGAGCTGGGAATAGATAAAATCTCCAAAGATGGAGTGTACATGGGCTCTACATCTGTCACAGATATGATGCATTCTGTGATTTTAACAAGGAAAAAAAAAAAATATTTTTTTAACCCCTTTTAAACATTAAGCAGCTTTAAAGTTTCCAGTGAAATTGCTTCCACTGTAGTTCCAGGTGAAGCTTTGAGACATGTTCCATTACATCTGGGCACAATCTGAAGCTAATAGTGAGACCTCCTCAAGGGTTAATAGTTATCAACTTTAACATGTTAGGAAAGGGGCAAAGAAGAAGGCAAAGTCATTAAGTTTATGCTGTCAGGGTTTGAGATATCTGGTACAATAGTTTCATCATGCTGATTTTCCTTCCAAAACTGGCAATCAAGAGACTGGCTTCCAATGTTAGTGCTGATGGGACATTAAGAAGTGGTCCAAACTAAAACGCACTGAAGCCCACTAAAAGGCATCCATGGGCTTTGATTATGCGCTGAAGTTAATAACAACAAAAGCAATCACCTGCTTTGTTGAGCTGTTTTTAAAAACACTTGAGATGTCTTCATTGCAAATATATAAATATTGGTAATGTGAACTTTGATTTTTTTACTTTTATTGATATAAACTTGTATGTCTGTATGTGTATTCAGCAAGCTATGGCAGAATAGTTAACATGCAAAACACTGCAAAGTAGGAGGGCACAATGCAAATGCCTGAAGCAATTAAAGAGAAATTTCTACTTTGTTCTGATCTCTTAAACCCCTGGCACTTTTTAGCAGGTGGCAGTATAAGAATATATTTAGCATTGTTCTTCATCCCTGCATTAATGTTGTCACTACTGTATTTTGTTCCATAATAATACTCTGGAACATTCTGCACATTAACAACAGTGATGACAAAAATAAATATATTATTTGACTATTGTAATGATAGGAATATGCATTAATCATGTACTGTTGTGCTGTAATGGAAAATACTGAGGTAGCTGGTACAAGTGGGTAGTACCCACAATAGTATGGTGAAGTTTATTCCACATTCATGGAGCAGAATACCGATAGACATTGAAGTAATTGCTTCTTTGCAACATGTACACAATTTGATAGTTCTTGAGTATCACCTACACTTGCATCTGCACTAGAAGTTGTATTCTAAAAATCTATAAAGTCAAATTATGCTGTTCTTAAAATCATAAATTCATAAAAACATTAACTTTTATCTATAGTTAGCATAAACTTGCAACATACTAATGTACACATCAGTCTCAAACTTTTTCTTGCCCTGTATACTTCACTATGCAAATTAGTCTAAGTTATGTAGTTTTATCTTTGTTGAGGATTTCTTCTACAATATTTGCATAGAAAAAGTTTACAAAAGTTTACAAAAACTAATAGACTATATTTGCTATAAATCACTTACAGATCTTTGGCATATGCCTATGAACACATCACTGTCAGCAATTGTTGGACTGATCTGTAGTCTACTTCTACCATAACTATATGAAGCATTGAGAATTTGTTTAGTTTAAACCATATAAACCTTTTCATCTGCACAGTTTGCAATACTAAGATAAAATTTTTGTCGTGGAAATCACTGCAGTAGATGGAAAGGCCCCAGCAATGAAACCTGTGTAATTAATACGTATATTCTCACCTTTCTTCCTAAGAAGTTATTAAAAGTCTTTGCAATATAAGAAAATCTATGCCACCTATTGGGAAAATAAATATTTCTCCTTCTTCCTTTATATGTTACAAAGTCTGACACAAAGAGGTGGAATATTGTTGTTCTGGATTAGCAATTACACTACATCCATTTTTAACAAGAACTTATCTGCAGATTTTTGTTCCTTTAGCCATTGCATGTTGTCTTCTCTGTCAGTTTTCTGCTGCTGGTTTTCCACTTTTTTTTCATCAGTGGATTTCATTTCAGCAGTATTACAACTCTGTAAACCTAGCAACAACTAAAACATCAGTGTGTTATCAGTATTATTCTCAGACTGAAGCCAAAACACAGCATTAGAGCAGCTACTGGGAAGAAAATAAAGTCTATCCCACCTGAAACCAGGGCATGTATATAGTAGTTGTATTTGTAATGATATTTTCTTTGAAACTGGACATTCTTTTAAATAAAGTAAGCTGCTGAAATCCTGTCTATTTTTTAGTAGAAATGGCTTGTCTTGTCAGTAGTAATCTGATTGATTTCAACGTGGAGAAGATAGGCTCTGCTAAAAGCTCAAGATGTTAGACAAATTTCATGGTCCAATAAACATAAATTTGACAGATGGAACTTCTCGGCATGGAACATTTTCAATCTTATGATTCAAAATAGATCAGACATTTGTGTAGATGGAACTGACATCTACACAAGACTGTAGAATGGAATTGACAAATACAGCGAAATCCCGTAAACTGTTTACCATCTGTAGTCAATGATATGGTTTTTGTATTCCTGGATATCTGTGGATAGCACAGCCAGCAGGCAGAATTGCATGCAGCCAATCTAATGCTACTTAGGTCACAGATCACATGAAATGGTTCCAGTGTTAGGCTCACAGCTTCAGCAGAGCTCCTTCATATTTTTCAGACATCCCACTTCTAAAGACTTTGGTGATAAAGGACCTATCAGACCACTAGGCATCCTGAAGAAGAGAGAAACAGTAGTAGCCAGAATGTACTTTCATTTAAACCTTACTGGTTTAAAGATACTGGTGATCTTTCGAGTGTCTTCTTCAGATAAACTTAACTTTTACTGTAATAATTGTTGAGTGACTTTCATTGTATGTGAATGCAGATGTAACAAGTATGATCAAGCTCCAGATTACAATCCAAATTGTGTGATTACTTCTGTGGGTATTGACATTTTTGTGCTAGGAGAGTCTGTATCTTTGGACTTCATCCTGGGTAATTTGTTGCCAGTACACAAAGATGAAAAAAAATGTAAGCTAAGCCATCTGTACTACATTATCAAAAAAATTAGATAGATGTGAAGTCTAGTGAAGCCACAGATACTCAGATTTGCCAAGATGCATGACAGCACTTAGAATCATAGAATAGTTAGGTTTGAAAAACACTGTAGAGTGAGTCAGTCTAAAATTATTGACATAATGTATAATTTTCATAAAATTAACATTAAAGAGGATTCAAGTTAATATACTCTGAAAAAAACCCAAGAAAACAAAGATAATCTCTTCCAGATTGTCACTAAAGCTGCACAAACAATTCATACTTTGAAAAGAAAGCATCTACATGAGAATTTTTGGCAAATTTACATGAAATATTAATTATTTTAAGAGGGGATTGTATATTTGATTATTATAAAACGAAGTTGAAATAACAAATTATTCTTACTCTTAATTCACATTAATACCATTTATTCATTTTATCATATCTCTA
The DNA here is from genome assembly GCA_028858755.1 of Ara ararauna. Classification (NCBI taxonomy): domain Eukaryota; kingdom Metazoa; phylum Chordata; class Aves; order Psittaciformes; family Psittacidae; genus Ara; species Ara ararauna. Next base: position 41,680,725 of record CM054379.1, on the reverse strand, counting down.
CTATGCCATAAAGATGGCAGTTAGTTATTCAGAAAATTGATATAACAGGAATAAAAATCCAATAGTGATTATATAAAGCATTTCTATTATATATTGTACCCCCACTATATAGGCATATCATGTTTCGACAGATCCATTAGCTGTTATTAGGTAACGTATTTTGTACTGTAAATTACACTAAAGAGGTATTTTCTAATGTATTCAGATTTATGTTTACAGACAAACAAGCAATCACAAACTCTGTCTGAATAACAAAAAACCTCAGCATCCCCCAAGTCACTCAGAAAACTGCATATTAACAGCAATAACATGGCTGCAGGTACTTTAACTTGACCATGTTTATTCACATAGACACATCTCTGTCTCATATTTAAAAATAACAAGCAAAACAACACACTTGACACTAGAGTGTTTAGTTAAAGGAACATTCTTTGCTACTACATCTTATAGTATCTTGGTTATATCTCATTCTGACACTATAATTAGAAATTTAGAGGTAATGATTTTATCTTTTCTATGCTGTGGTAAATGCAAGTAGTAGTTAAGTCAAGGTTTCTAAAGGTATTCAGAAAATTCAAGACGCAAACAGAAATGCAGTAGCTTATATAAAAGCTCATAGAAACTAATCAGGAATTTAATAGGCAGGTACTTTTGAAAATCTCACTGGGTGGATATTTGCATTTTTAGCAGCCCCAAAAAACAAAATCCGAGCCTTATAAGCTGTAGAAGAAAAATAAGGATACTTATTTAATATTTTAAATACATTTAAATAAAACGTATTTTGTTGTTCATATCTCTGATTCAGATTGTTTTGCTGTTTATGTAGCAGTGCAGTGAGGATCTTCACATGCATTAATGCATTTCAGTGCAATATAGTTTTCCTACTGGCTTTTATATCATATGCACTGAAACCATCAGTTTTCTAAATGAGAGACTGCATGATGTTGAACAATGCATAGTAAAGCAAGCATGTTTTATTCTGGGACTAGGCAATTTGTGAGATTTTGGAGGAAAAGTTAGTTGTAGTGGGTTGACCACGGCTGGACACCAGGTGACCACTAAAGCCACTGTATCACTGCCCTCCTCAGCTGGACAGGAGAGAGAAAATGTAGGAAAAGGCTTGTGAGTTGAGATACAGATATGAAGAGATCACTCAACAGTTATCATCATGGGCAAAACATGACTTAATTTGGGGAAGTTAGCTGAATTTATTACCAATCAAATCAGAGAAATGAGAATCAAATGAGATATAAGCCCAATTTTTAATACACCTTAACCCAGCCCTTGCTTCTTCGCTGGCTCAGCTTCACTCACAAATTCTCTACCTCCTCTCCACTGCAGGGGGACAGGGAACGAGGGTTGTGGTCAGCTCATCACACATTGTCTCTGCTGCTGCTTCTTACTCATGGGAGGACTCCTCGCACTTTTCCCCTGCTTCAGCGTGGGGTACCTCCCACGGGCTGCAGTCTTCATGAACTGCTCCAGTGTGGGTCCCTTCCACGGAGTGCATCCTTGAGGAACAGACTGCTCCATCATGGGTCCCTTCCATGGGGTCGCAGGTCCTGCCAGCAAACCTGTTCCAGTGCGGGCTTCCCACAGTGTCACAGCCTCCTTCAGGCATCCCTCTGCTCCGGTGTGGGGTCCTCCATGGGCTGCAGGTGGAGATCTGCTCCACCGTGGAACTCCGTGGGCTGCACGGGCAAAGCCTACCTCCCCTGCACCGCAGGCTGCAAGGGAATCTCTGCTCTGGCACCTGGAGCACCTCCTGCCCTCCTTCTGCACTGACCTGGGTGTCTGCAGGGCTGTTTCTGACACATCCTCTCACTCCTCTCTGGCAGCAGTTGCTGTTGTGCTGCTGTGTTTTTTTTCCCTCCTCCTTAAATATGTCTACCTTCTTGTTCCTCAGCTCCATCTTGGAGCCGGTTGGCATTGGCTTTCAGACACAGGAGAAGCTTCTAGCAGCAGCTTGCCACAGAAGCCAGTGCAATGCCCTCCTCCCCTCCCCACAAAAGAAAAAAGCCACCTTTACCACGCAAACCCTGTACTGTAGTATACACTATTTTCAGTGTAACAGAACAGTCTTTTGATGTCCCCAATGCAAAGTGAAAAAAAGCAATAAAGAAATATGCAGTAAGATTAAAACATGAAAAAAACACATGCAATAGATTTGATCATATAGGCGCATAAAACTATAAAACCAAAATCATGGAATCATAGAATCATAGAAAAGTCAGGGTTGGAAAGGACCTTAAAAACACCTAGTTCCAGCCCCCCTGCCATGAGCAGGGACACCTCACACTAAACCATGCCACCCGAGGCTCTGTCCAAGCCAGCCTTGAACACCGCCAGCGATGGAGCATTCCCAACTTCCCTGGGTAACCCATTCCAGTGCCTCACCACCCGAACAGTAAAAAATTTCTCCCTCATATCCAATCTAAACTTCCCCTGTTTAAGTTTGAACCTGTTACCCCTTGTCCTATCACTACAGTCCCAAATGAAGAGTCCCTCCCCAACCTCCCTATAGGCCCCCTTCAGATATTGGAAGGCTACGAGATCTCCACACGGCCTTCTCTTCTCCAGGCTCAACAGCCCCAACTTTCTCAGCCTATCTTCATATGGAAGGTGCTCCAGTCCCCTGATCATCCTCGTGGCCCTCCTTTGGACCTGTTCCAACAGTTCCATGTCCTTTTTATATTGAGGACACCAGAACTGCACACAATACTCCAAGTGAGGTCTCACGAGAGCAGAGTAGAGGGGCAGGATCACCTCCCTCAACCCTCTGGTCACAGTCCTTTTGATGCAGCCCAGGATACAGTTGGCTTTCTGGGCTGCAAGTGCACACTGCCGGCTCATGTGCATTTTTTCATCAACCAACACCCCCAAGTCCTTCTCCTCATGGCTGCTCTGTATCTCTTCTCTGCCAAACCTGTAGCTGTGCCTGGGATTGCTCTGACCCAGGTGTAGGACCTTGCACTTGTCATGGTTAAACTTCATCAGGTTGGCATCAGCCCACCTCACAAGCGTGTCAAGGTCCCTCTGGATGGCATTCCTTCCCTCCAACATATCAATTGAATCACACAGCTTGATGTCATCGGCAAACTTGCTGAAGGCGCACTCAATCCCACTGTCCATGTCACCAACAAAGATGTTGAACAAGACCGGTCCCAACACCGATCCCTGAGGGACATCACTCGTTACTGGTCTCCAGCTGGACATTGATCCATTGAGTACTACTCTTGGCGCGCAGCCATCCAGCCAGTTCTTTATTCACCGAGTGGTCCACCTATCAAATTGATGTCTCTCCAACTTAGAGACAAGGATGTCATGTGAGACAGTGTCATAAACTTTGCACAAGTCCAGGTAGATGACATCAACTGCTCTACCCCTGTCCATCATTTCCGTAGCCCCATCATAGAAGGCTACCAGATTGGTCAGGCAGGATTTCCCCTTAGTGAAGCCATGCTGGAATCAAGGGAGATTTTACTCACAATTAAAACTAAACTTCCTTGTTCTGAAAATGTATTTTAAATGTAATTAAAATAAGTTTGGTAGTTGGTTTAGGGGTAGTTTGCACTTCAGTGGGCAGTTAAATTTCCTCACAGTTGTAAGGGTAGATTTTGTGGATCTCAACAAAATTACCTCAAATGGAAAATAAGTATTGGGGATCATATTTTCAATGGGAAAACATCTTTCCATGAAGAGATTCCTATGGATCAGGATGAACTGTTGGTGACAGAGATAAATATCTCAAGATTTAAAATAAAGTCCTTGAAAGCAGTGATGGAGTTGCAAATCCCCTAGTATAGGCAGTGCAGTATGTTCTACATCGATTACCTGATTACAGGACTATTGAATGTCACAGAAGGATTTTCTCTCAGTCTTTTCTCTTGACTTGTTACATTCTACATAGGATATCCACTATTCTTCTGGATCATATTGCTGTAATGAATAGAGATTTGAAATAATCTAACAGAGAAATATCTTGAATTAGAAAATCCACTGATAGTGCTCCTAACCATTTAGTAGTAGGAGATTCCCTTTCAACTTCTTAGTGAAAAATAACAAGCTGGTGAGATTTGATTTTCTTTTTTCTTTTGTAGTTTTGACCATAGCCATAAGAGATTTTAATAACACTTTATTTCAATAAAGTAGATACGTTATCTTCTGAAAGCTCACTTTTACAGCCCCTTGGTTCGTCTAGTCTCAAAAAAACAATGGATATGAAGAGGCATTTAATTTATTATTCGGGAGTTCTTTGGTCTGTGACATTTTGTGTTATGTGAAATTGCACTTTCAAGTTTTCAAGTACAGAGATATCTAGAGTCTAATAACCCAATAATTTCACTCTTTGCTGCTTTGTTTCTATCTCAAATTTCTAAGAATTTCTGAACGTTCTTCTCCTAAAATCAAAGAAAGGAAAGGAGAGAAACGGAAACATACTTCTCTTCAGACAAATGGGGAAACCTGTTGCAAGTATGCAAAAGTAAAAATTTTGCCTAGCTCCATCCATTCCTCCATCCATTACAAGGTGAAATATATTTAACTCTTCAGCTACTCAAGAAAAAGAATGTTGTCTATTTCATATGGGCACATTTGTCTATTCTAAACATAAAAGAATAAGAAACTACCTTTACAAAGCTGCCAAAATGCCACTTTCCCATGGAGAATTTCGACCACCTGATTCCTGGCATTCACTGATGTGATATATTATTTGCTTGATTTCCAAAAGTGTTAAAGAGATCATTGCTCCAGATTCATCAGCTGCTGAGGAGACTTAGCGATGAAATAAAACTTGCTAGTTGCAGCTGCAACCTGAAATAGACATCTCCGTGACAATTTGGCTTCTAAATTTTGTTAAGCTGGTCTAGGCCTGTATTTAACCTGCAGGATTCAATCCAATACTGCATGTTCACAGCCTGCAATGTTATCTTCTGCATATAGTTTCTATAGTTGCCCTTCCTTTGAGAAGGGGTTGCGCTGGAGACCTTCTAAGGTCCCTCCCAGCCTGAATCATCCTATGACCTTGTGAGAATGAAGTCTATTTGCACTTTGCAACAGTAAAAATTTCTTGGTACTGGGTTCCAGCACTTTGGTCTTGCTGCATAGACACCTGCATACAGATTGTTAAAGAAAAAAAAGTAATAATTCAGGGGATTCTGAATGTGGTAATGCTCAGTGCCCTAAATCAGTCCACTGCCTCTTCTGTGCAGGAGCTAGCTGAGGAATTACCAGTGCACAATGTGGGTATGCATAGTGCCATAAACCCTTAAAAACTGTCTGCACTACAACTATAAATTCCATACATGTTGCTGCAGTCTGTAAAGAGTACAACTTTTATCTTCAAGTAGCTTATATACATACATTAGTAATTTATCTTAAGAGCTGAAAGCCTACATGCTTTCAGGAGGATCATTGCAATACAATACATTTAGGCTTGAAAGTATTAGCTCTGAAAAGCAAGATGATTTTTTGCAGATTGCAACAGTTTACCTCCTCTGTAACAGAGGGACAAAGAGCACTTACTTTATGCTTCCTGTGAGGAATACTGGTTCTATTGTAAACAGTTTTCACCTGAGGAGCCCTTCTTCACTCCGACCACTGAGAAGAGGGTTCTTTGGAGATATTTTAAGATTTTTATTCGTATATAACAAATCCAGCATGTCGTACATTCAAAATTAGTGATATTTACAGGAATAAATATTTCAAGATGAAGAGTTTTGTATTTGCAACAAGGAGATAAGACTCTTAAGCTTCTTTAGTAAACACCAGTAAAGTTCAGTTTTGTCTCTCCGCTTGTCCACTCTCAAAATCAGAGAACTGTGAGAACAGACTGTGGTGTAGACTATGTTTGACCTGACTGGCATGAAGAAAGCTGTGAATAAGAAAATGCATTTTTATATCAGCATGTTCTTACACAAGGAAGATTAAAGTATTACTTTCTTGCTAATTTCTAGATTATGAGGATAAAATACAGCTTTTCATACAACTTGATGGATGTGTATCGTTTTAGGGACTATGGATTCTCAAGGTACCAGGTGTAGCCAAAGACAGGCTTTTTTTAGCTTAGTCCATCTTTCTAAGTAGGTGAGTATAGGGTAGGAAGTTTATTGTAGAAAATATTTTATACTTGCATGGTAATAATAGTTGATTAATGCACTTCACAACTAATACTCCATCAAAGAAAATCCTAACAGGCATTTTAGTCACAGCCCTTTATATTACTAAAATATTTACTGTTTTTTTAAAATCTTTCATAAATATACATACATGATAACATTTTTTGTATTTTATATTTCCAAGTCATCTTATTTATACTGTTATTTCTGAAATATTTCTGTTGCTGTATACTTTATATCTTATTTAATGCAACATACTATGTTGGTTAATGTTACACCTGTGTTATTCACATTAAAATACCACTCTCACACTGCACAGATTTATTCATCAACCTTTATATACATGTGTGTGTGAGGCATTCACCTTTGACTCTTACTATAGCAGTGGAGAAAAGTGAGCACTTGCAGTGTCCCAGTTGTCTTGATCTGTTTTCAATAACTGCTTTACTATGAGATGCGGTACATCCAAAAAGTACTCATTTCTCTGGTTGATTTTAAGCATGGAAAAGTTGACTGGCTTAGATGTCGATATTATCATTGTAAATGTTGATATTTGATTAGATGTATCACCCCCCTCAAGTCCCAAGTGTACATGCATTAATCTTTTCCAATAATCAGGAGTACTTAGAGTCCAGGTATATCTGCTTGTTGTTCAAAGTATAAAGAGAATAAATTACTAATAGATAGATAGTACAATAAAATAAATACAACTTCTGCTAACTATCAAATGAAATCCAATCAGTTATTTTTGTCCAGTAATACCGTGGAAGTATTTTACCATGAAATTAATGGAATGCTAAAAGTATTCATTTCCTTCTGGTAGAAGGAGCTTAGGAATGTAGAGGACATCTACACTCTCCATCTTTATGTTTAAATAGATTATTCCCAACAAAAATGTTGAAAATATCCAGAAAAAAACCCATCTCTTGATACATCATTGTGATTAATTTTTACTTCATTATTAACAAAAATTTTACAAAAGTAATTGTCTTGCATGATTTTCGTTACTGATTTAATCCTCTTTTTCTCATATGAAAAAATCCTGTTACATATCTGTTTGATTTTTGTGTTCAAAACCAATACTTAAAATATGAAGGTCTGTGTCAATTTTAGCAACTAACGGAAAATTTAAGCAAGGCTCTCAAAAACTTCAATTGATTTCTGTTTGAATGCCTCCATTAACATGATTGCTGAAGTATTTGATGAAACAATAAACACTTTCACATAGGTGCCAAACTCACATTTACCCAGATGTTACGATGATAGATACAGTTAACCACATTCCAGCATTTTCCCCCTCTTTTGACAAGAGCAAGTTAGCATTTCCATCACTGAGGAATTTCAAACATTGAGTAGTGTCGATCAGTACCAACCATTGACCTTGCCAAGGCTGTAGCTATATTTCTGAAGCTCTCTGTTCGTAGAACATCTAGTCAGCTCTGCAGCAAATGTCGGTCTCATCTCTGCGCTGAAAATAGATTGTAAGGAAAAGGATTAATTGCACTTAAGTTTATATGTGAACTGGTCACTGTAATACCTAAAATGGTATGTATTTCTCTCACAGCCATGGTTTAATCCCAGCCAGGAACTAGCACCATGCAGCTGCTCATCCACTGCCCCCACTCCCAGTGGGAAGTGGGATGGGGAGGAGAGCTGAAAAGAGGTAAATACAAAATACACTACCATACCAGCTACTAGGAAGAAAATTTACTCTATCCCAGCTGTAACCAGGAGTCTCATTTCAATTTTATTATTAAAAGAATAAAAGAAAAAAAATCTTAAGCACTGGACCACAAAGTAGAATTTAATTTTGGACTAAAATGCATAGGAAAAATACACCAGATTTCTTAAAGCTGTAAGCTTGGTCAGGAATGGGTAGTCTTCAGGTTTTGTGATAGCAAAGGTAACTTTAAATCTGAACCAGGCTGTGAAATTGGTGTTGTGGATTGGTCTATATCAACTATCATGGTCTGATAGTTTTGCTAGGTAGACACCTCAGCAGAATATTCCTTAAACTCAGATCTATTTATAGATAAAAGCCTCAAAAAAAAAAAAAAAGTCATATGACCATATTGTTTTCTTCTGACTCAGTAATACAATAGTCTGAGATGTTATTGTTCTGAGAATAAGTATTAAGATCAGAGACTCCCTGGGTGAACATCTTTCCAAGATGTCCTTGCAAAGCAGGGTCATGCTCATATGCGTTTAGTCATTCCAGAAACCAAAGGGGTGGAGCATGCTCCAGGCACAGACAGGGTGAGACAAGTAGCAGCAATTGCTTAGCTTGTCACCTCATTGGCATCATCTGCATCCCTGTCGAAGGAGGTATGGAAATTGTAGACGCGTCCAAAGAAACAAGCTATGCTTTAGCTCAGCTGATACATTCACCAAGCAATGTGGCTTGTGCCACATGGCAGATGTGTGGATAGGAATGGAAACTTGTCACCACCCATATGGATTAGTTTATAAAAGAAACATTTCAACATGGGGAAAAAGTCTTTTTGATAACAAGACCATACTTCGATCATGATTACCTGTATAGGAAAATACTGTGGTATGAGATTTGCATAGGGACATTGGGTAGGATTGAATTCCAGTACAAGGTGAATAATACAGCTTCTTTGTTTTCTGTAGAAACTACAGGCCAAAAGATTACTACCCCTGAGTGAGCGGAACCAAAATGTATGAGACAAGATATAACCCAAGAGAAAACATACATTTCAGGAGCATACCTTCCTGCTACAAAGGGATGAAATATTTTTATGCATATAGCTGGTATTGCACTTCTTGCCACTACAGAGAAAGTTTATATTTCAGAGATTTTTCAAAGACAAATAGCAAGAACATGTAAATAAAATATAACTTGTTTACCTCTGTACTGGATTTTTTCTTTGGTAGGTCCTGTCTTTTGCTTTAACAAAATGACAGGCCATCACAAGAGAAATTTATGTTTTTCAGAGTTTCATTTTCTCTTTCTTTCATATTTCATATGTCATTTTAAATGGTGGAAACCTTTTTCTTTGTTATTGATCTCATAGTTTTTTTTTTTTTTTTTGGAAGTAGAGAGATTTGTAACAAAACATGCTAGAAGGGCTAATGCGCCAGCAGTCTTTATTGAGCTCTTCTTTTGCTGTGGAAAGAGAATAGTGAGAAAATGAATACAGGTGAAATATACATGTACAAAAGGATGTAAGAAATCTGAGTTCTGCAAGTTTCTACAATCCTAAGTTCTTTCCTGGCTTGTGAGTACCATCATCCTTTCCTCCACCTGCTAAAAAAATTGAAGAAATCCCTCTCAGATCTTCCCTCTCATCCTGGCTGCTGCCAGCACAGTGGCATGGGCTCTTTGCTAGTGTGTGCTTGCCTGGCAGGCAGTGATATTTGTGTGCTGCTCCCAGGAGGGATGGCTTCTCTGCCTGCATATGCAATGCTCAGCAGCTCCCAGGAAGCAGGGGAGGGGAAATAACCCGATCCAACTCAGTTTCAGGGCTGACCAGAGGGTCTGCAGTAACCGCAGCTAAAGCTGGCACATCCAAGCAACTGCAGAGGCTGGGGAGTTGTTTGTCTGAGATCTTATGAAGACAGTTTTCTTCCCACTTAATTTACATTTAGACAATTATCCTCACAACTGGAAGTGGTGAAAAGTATGCTTTGCAATGAAAGCCTGACCTTTGCAGAGGTGATGACATTTGCCAAAGGGAAGATGCCTTTTTCTTAATGTGTAAGTATTTTTCAAGCCCTAATCACAGTGTACTTAATATTGTCTGTAGTTTGTAGGTGAGAGAGAAAAAGGAAATGAAGGGGAAAGCAACTATGCTTTTAAACATGCACACAGATTTGAACACTAGTGCTGTATCCGTAGCTGGATTTAGGAATTAAAATTGGAGAGGGTCTCTGATGTCATTAAGATAAATCTCCTCCTGTCACACACATTTTACTTTGCATTAGCACAGTAGCATCTTGCTTACAAATAAGCAGTAGCACATACACTTGCAGTAACTCTCTCTGTTGATCAGAGATATATATTATACATTCTTCTCATCATCTATCTATTGATTAATGGAGATGCACTGAGTTGTAGAACTTTATTAAGGGTTTATTTTTCAAATAAAATTATTATTCATCAGACATCCAAATTGACTGAAAAGTATCAAATTAATAAAGATTTACCAGTGAAAATATAATTTCTTCAGATGATGTAAACAGATCAAAGTTCGTCAAAGCCAAAGGGTGAACGTCTAAGTTGACGTTCACCAGTGTACATCTCAAACAATTTTAAAACTTTAGAAATTTAGTTAAACCCCGACCATTGCCGATTTCTTTCATTTTCTTTCAGGTTACCCCTCCACACTCTTTACAATAAGGTGTAATATTAACTTGTATGCTGTAATGACAGCCAGAAATTAATTTTATGTTTATCCTGTTGATTAGAAGCATCATACTTAAACTGAACTTCTTCTCATGCTTACTGTCTTACTTTCCCTCTTGCCCACTATGTTCATACATTCTTGGCCAGCTGTAATAGTTCTGCCTGTATCTTGGCTTCAAACTGTGCTGATAAAGTTGTCTGTGGCTGCTATTGGTGACAGATCATGTGGGATTCATACAGTTTTACAGAAGAAGATAAAATAAGATGGATTTTGCAGCTGAAGTATTAAGCATTTTCTCCCAATCAGATCCATTTTAAAACCTCTTCAGTGGTGTTACTCATTATTACACCCAGGTACAATTGTGCAGGTAATTTTTGGGCAGAAGGTAGCAGCAGTAGTGAAACAGATTAACTGGAATTGTTTATTTGTTCATATTTATATATGAACAAACAGCATCTAACTCTGGCAGGATTTGAGCTCCACCATTTTCCTGGATGTGCTGGTTTTAGGCTTCAGGCAAAAAGAAGGAATTCATTATTCTCAAGTTATATTTCCTCAGCTATAGGTTGTGGACAAACCGCTATGATCAGCCCATTTGATCACCAGTGCTTCCAGCACACTTCCTATTAAAAGCTGAGCTCCTGGACCATCCTTGGATGTACCATACAGTTGTTTTCCTGTTTGTTTTCGATAATGCCCAGAGCATCATCATAAGAAACTGCTCCTTCGTTCTGATAAAGTTTGTGTAAAAACTCACAGCTTTAATACTGTTTTCTCTGGTGCCTAACATATGGTTGGCAACCATGGAAAAATGAAAAATGTTATATATATGAATGCATTTAATGTGATTTCTAACGTCTATTTGAGGAAATGTGCTATCTAACTTCCAGCTATTAAAAATCTCCGCTCCTATTCAACCATAGTGTTAAAAAGCTACAGTTTGATAGTGTTTGTCTTAAGGTATTTTAGGTATTCTCATCTTCTATCCTTACAACTGTTAGTGGTTTTGAATCCATCCATCCAAGCCAACTATTTTCCCTGACCCAGCTGTGTTGCTGCAGCTTCAGGGGTAGTACTGTGATGGGAATAAGGGATCAACAACTAAGCTAGTATGCTGCTGAATTAAGGGTACATGGAAACACAGCTTCAATTCCCCAAATAACCAGTGACAAGGATGGAGAAACTTCCAATGTCTCCAGAGTGAGTTATTCTATTTTAGTTAGGAGTTAAAGTATGTCACTTGGGCAAACAGGATCTTTCTTCAGGAACATAAAGGCACTATGTCTCATCCTTGACTACATATAAGTATTGTGGATGCTTCCTTGAGAAGGGCAGGTTTGCTGGATTCTTAAAATTTCAGTGCAGGTGGATGGATCCTAATTTTGTTTCTTTCTGTTATAAAAGTGCTTTCCTCTCTGCTGCATCTCAAACTGTCTGAAGAGAATCACAGAATGAAAGCATCTACTGAGTAAAGCTGGAAAGCCTGAGCAAATCTTGTCCATGGAGGGAGACAAAGATCCTTCCAAGTAGCACCCTGAATTGTGAAAGCGCTGAAAAATCTCAGAACCCTGATTTGTTGCTTTCTTTCTGAAACGTCAAAAATCAATGGGGTCACATTTTTCTGAGGCTTTCTATAGCAAAGAAATTGTGCCATCTGTTCCTGGAAGCAAACATACATCGTCATAGTTCTTTGTTTCATCACACAGCATCATTGCAGTTATTCAAAGGGTATTTTGGAAATGTTACTATTCTAACATCCATTATCTCTCCACTTAATGTAAGAGAATACAACAGTAGTATATGGCCTACTTATATTTGTGCTCAAGACCTGCTGTTGGTTTGAATAGTGTGCAGAGACCCAACACCATAATCGTCGATTTTGTAACTTCTTAACATTTGTGTCTTGTCTTCTAATTGATCAGGGTTCTTCTCTTCATGTCCAGAATCTTGGTATTTGAATGTTTCTCCTAGCACAAAATTAACTGACATATTTTTGTTTACAACCTGCCTTGAAACAAGAATCATATGAATTTAATATCCATATGTGCTTTTCCTTTTCCTAGACGAGTTCCAGCTTGTAAAGCACATACAAATATGACGAAAATTGAAATAAGATTCAAATATTAATTCTCGTATTTGATACTTACACTTCTTGTGAAAGAAAATATATGAATATGCATATAGGAGATAATTTACTACTTACCATCTTTTTGAGAGTCACAGCTCCTTATATAGAAGGGCTTGCATGCTTCCTTTTTTTGCAGTTTCTGGATGCTAATTAAATAAATGAGGTGAACAATGTAGTAAACCCAGCTAAACATTCAAGCAAAACAAATAAAAATCCTTTTTTCTCATAGAGAGATGCACTAATTTTTGTATTACTCTTTGGTGGGAGAAGATGTGGATTCTATTACTCCAGGCACTGAGAATAGACATTCCACAATGATAGAAATAGCATTGCAAAGAAAGAAAAAAGAAATCTTCTTTTTGAAAGGACCTGATAAGGACTGGAGAGAGTCTTTTCCTCTTTCATGTTGCCTATTATTTTGCTCCTACAGTCAGTGGGATGAAGAAAAAGTGAGTTATGTGAAGATACCAGTAACTAAGTTGTCTGGAACTGGTGACCTAGTACGTCAAAAGATAAAATGACCACGAACTATAATGCATTCCACTCCAAACTACTTACATTGTATTTGTAATGCAGAGCAAGAATGCTGTTAAATAAAACAGGTTTGCTTGAATAAATTTAATTAGTGTTCATGCAGTATGCTATTACTCATTTTCAGAACTTTCATGTCTAACTATGTAGCCATTTAATTTTTGTTGTTAGAGGGTTTTTTCCTTTTAATCTCCACTGTCCAAGATAATCCCGTTTTTGATGCTGCATTTATGAAGAACGGCCACTAGAGTGCTGCAGGTATCCATTAAAGCTGCAGTTATGTACATTTACTGTCAGTTTTACAGTTTCAGATGTACTTCTAATATATTTATCATGCATATTTTTTAAAAAAGCAGATTTTCACACTAACTGTGTACCTAAAATCCTTTAGGATGACTATGTGTATAAGCAAGCTTAGAGTTGACATCTTTGTATGCATGGAAATGAAGGGTATGACTGCCTATTAGGTAGTCTACAATTGCATAAGGGATATTAGAGGATAGATAGTTACATTATAAATCATTGTCTTTTAAAGGGTTACCAAGTAAACACTGTTAAATACCCATTTCTTGTTAAAGCATTCTATAACATTATTGGTATAACTATACTGTGTCCGCTTGTATAATTAAGTAGCTATCCTCAGGTCTACTGTCCATTTCTGAATTAATGCCAACGGAAGGTGCAGACAAAACTTGTTTCTGAGACTTGTATGAGTGATAATATGGAAACCATCATAGATATCTCAGTCTTTAAACAAAGTTTTGGCCAAATTTGTCAAGCAGAACCAGTCCAAGGTGTCACAGTTTTCTGTGCCAAAAGGGATATACTCAAGTTTGCTGAGATAAGCCCTAAATCCAGTAAGAGCCACTCACCCCTTGGTGACTTAGCGCCATACTTGTTCCTCCCTGTCAGTAATTAGTCCCTTTTATAGCAGCAGTTGTAAAGATAGTAGCCTGACTGGCAGAGACAATATGAGACCCTCTGCTACTGCCTATAAAGTTTTGAGGGGAAGCCAAGAGCCATCTCATGTTTCTGTGGTTTCAAGGTTGACCTTGTCCTTGTTTATTACGGCAAAAGCCTCTTAGTCAGACTCCTTTATAACCACAAGTCAGAGGATGGGACTGAAGTAAAAAAGAACAGCAAAAGCAGTTAAGATAATACAGTACTGACTATCTGGTTTAACTCAGTCTAAAAGAGCTATAAAAATATGACTTTAAAGCTACACAAAGACAAGGCCAAAATATTACTCAACAGTTAGGAAAGGAAAGATTAAAGTCAGGAAGCCTTGTCAGAAAGAAACTGATACTGGAATTAACGTGAAAACTGAGCACTTCCGGCTTATTATGAGGAGTCTGTCAGGACACTGCGCAGGCGAGGGGGAGACTGCTGGGACAAAGAGATTAAGAAACGCAGTAGCAGTTATAGAACTGGACAAGCTGGCATTGCAAAGCACTGCTACAAGAGAAAGCTTAAAAAAATCTTTGTAAGACCCTGAAAGATGAGGAGAACTGAGGTCACTGTAACTATGACGACCAGCAAAATGGACGGCAGAAAAGAACAGGCAAAGAAAACCGAAACCAGAATGATTTGACACACACACGTACACTTTCTGATCACTCAGGGGAAAAGGAGAGTGGAAGGAAGGAGAAAAAGCTTTTCAATGATAATCAGACAAGGGCAGGGTTTATTTTACCTTCCTCCTTTGGTTTGTATTAAATTCCTTTCTATTTCACACTCTCTGTCCTAAATTGGCAGTGTCAGACTCTGCCATAAAGTTAATGAAGGATGTGGTTTTAAAGTGTTTGATGTTTCATATATCTTTAAAATGTCATCATGTGCCAGGAATTTCTAATCATATTGCTAAGGCTTTTATCAACCCTACAATCTTCTTTTCCACTTTTATACTGATCTTGCATGGTAAACTCAAAAACCAG
The DNA here is from genome assembly GCA_028858755.1 of Ara ararauna. Lineage (NCBI taxonomy): Eukaryota > Metazoa > Chordata > Aves > Psittaciformes > Psittacidae > Ara > Ara ararauna. The sequence continues at coordinate 41,665,646 of CM054379.1, read as the reverse complement.
GTATGGAAATGTCTGAAAATCCACAGATATCAGGCTGTTAAGCACATGGATTAATAAGGATTTACCTAATCACCAATGTGGAATTAATCCATGGAAACCTACGAGAAAAGGTTGGCTCAGAAAGTATAGTCAGTATGCCAAATTCCTCTTCCATTCAAGTGCATGCCAGCTCATTGACTAATGTTGTACTATCAATTTATCCTTTCAAGAGATTTGTATTTTAGGTGGTTTCATACTTTAAGGCAGAATATCAGATTGTGGTGTGGTAGAGGAAAGCGAAATAGAAATGCTCCATGTCCTAAGCAGGAAGCAGAGGAATCTGTCACCCTGATCTTGGCATAGAGACAGGGAGCTCTTTACAGCCACAGGACACATGTGAAGTCAAAGGAGTCTTATATGGGCAAAAGACCCTTGGTCTGTGGAGTATTTTTCTAAGAATAGGGCTCAAAAGGACCCAGCACCCTTTTTGCCACACTGGCTTATGTTCTGTGCAGTGTAGCACACTGAAATGTCTGGTGTCAAATGTTTCTGATTTAGGTTGGCTAGGAAAATTTATTAACAGAAGGCACTATCAGGCTATCATGACATTAGGGTACTTCAGCCACAATAGAGTTTTTAACCTTTGAAAAGTCTACATTGGTACCAGTAGGTACTCAGTGACTTAGTTTAATGGAAGTTTCTTCTGGGAGAGGCAAAGTTTGATCCTCAGTATTTGATGAAAAATATTTTTCTGTTGTAACACTTCCTATAACAACCATTTATGGCTTTGCTGAGCTGCAATTTTAAGTGTCAATTTGATCTCTTTCAAGACAACCAGTGTTCAGATAAATCAATCAAACTTTTCCAATGTTTGTGCTAAGCTTCTGCTCAGCGGAAAGTGGTGTGTTTACCTTACTGTGCTGTATCTGTTGCTAGAAGTGGGGTTAACTTTGATCTCTGTTATCTTTTTTATAGGTACTGCAGAGTCCAGAATGTGAAAGACACTTTTAGTGATACTAAAAACTAGGACTAAGCATGTAGAGGTCTTCTCATAGGTTACTATATGCTCGGAATCAGTGCACTGTTAAGATCATTATTTAAAATTTTATGAGATTTTGACTTTCATGACAAAGAGTGACAAGCTCTTATATATATGTATTGAGGACTCTTTATATATCCTTTCAAATAACATGATGTCATAGGGGACTGCTACAGCTGAACCCAGGACACATGAGTACTGCATCTGTGGCACTACACGAAATACCAGAGAAGATCATTCAGAATAAGATTTATTTTTTTGCTTTTTATCTAGGGCTAGTTAAAAGTCCAGGCACTCTGTAAACTCTTCTCTAATTCCCGCAAGTGGCTTAAATTACCTGACATTTTACACATAGCTGAATTTCACTCCAGGTGTACCAGTAGGCAATTGCTGAAGGAATTGTAAGCAAACTCCATTGCCATACTTAGATTATTTTGTGGAGACGGAGAAGGAACAAGAACCCAAAGATAAGGACAAGTGTGTTGAGAATTTCTTCCTGTTCTGCAACTAAGCACAGACAGCACTTTGGGACCAAAGTTGTATTTGTTAGCACTTATATTCTGTTAGTATCTATGTGCGGATAATTCTCAAATTTGGTTCTATTCTAAACATCTCCATTGAACACCAAGATTTCAATCCTGCTTAAGAGCAGGATGTTTAGTCAAATATGAGCATAGGTAAAACAGGATTTCCTGTTTCCCCCTACTTGTCTCTGTTATCTTTAATATTTTTTCTCTTCTCAGTAGAATTCTCAGTAGAATTCCTGCGACTGTAATACAGGGATCATTACTTAGAAATATCCCTTTAGATTTCCTGCTGTATCTTGCACTCAACAGATCTGTACGGCTTAGCCACTAAGCAAAATCTTCAGCAATCTCAAGTCTCTCTGCTTTGTCAAAAGCCAAAGTATTTTTTCCTATCTGTTTAGGACTATCTATTTAGAACAGTGATGCAAAGGCTATTGTTACTCCTCCTTTTGACTCCTTGATATTGTCACGTAAATCCAGGAAATTAACTCTCCAACAAGAATGATAGGATAGAAAGCCAATGTTACTTTCTTATGGTACTGGGTGCACGGAGGGTTGCTCTGCCTATCATGCGGAAGATACGTGAAATGATACTTCTCTCACCGCAAAGAGACAGTTTACGTCTTATATACCTTTATTACATGTATATTCATCATCATTCTGTGAAATACCCACCCAATTCTTGTTGCTTATACATATGGTAATTTGAGTAGATAAGGCTGTGGCACAGGCACTGTGAATTTCGAGGAGCGGTCTCTGGGGGTCACTAGTTAAGGACATTGGAATGAGCGTTTAGTCTTGCTAATTAACTACATGTTCCTGTTTGGGCTAATTTACAACCCTGAGAGGTTTCTCTAGCTGCTTGCTTTTGCAGCTGTTTACCAATTTCTCAGGCCTTATTGACAGAGGAAGGCCCACACTGATTTGAAAGACTGGCCATCTTGTTGCATGCCTTCTTTATCTTGAGAACCCCTGTAGCCTTTTCCATGACTATGTCTCTATACACAATGAAAGACCTGTTTTAAGTCAATACCAATATCGCGCCTTACAGTGTATTGCTTCATTCATTCTTTTTGCTTTAAAATGTAAAACACAATAGGCTTTTTCATTTTCAGGGTCTTGCGTGATCTCTCCCACCCTGTCTCTCATTTCACATTCCCCATGAAGACGTCCATCCTGTCCCTGAGTCTTTCACCTGTCTCATTTTTCAAACAATTTTCTTTCAAAACATCTTCCTTCCTCCTTCCCCAGTGTTTCAAATGAACTCCCTGACAATGCCTACAATGAACATTTGATGATCTCCTTTAAAATTCCCTTAAGCTTCTCTTTTTGGTATAATGTCTGCAGCATTTTCACAATGGCTGGGTGCCACTACTAGCATGTAAATTTCAGAAGTTTTTTAGTTGCCTCAGATTTTCAGTCTCTGTCTCTGTACATATTTTCTTATGTTCAAATTCATAAATCCTGATCTGTGGGGCAAGGATCACCTCTTTGTTCAGTGTTTGCACTAAGCTTTGACTGATGAAGTCCTGGATGCAATGCTGATCTGGGACTAGTAAAATAAAATAAAATAAAAACCAAAACCAAAATGAACCAAACAATGGTAGGGAGAGTATCTCTAAAGAAAGAGCTGGTTATATCATTTTCTGAGACTGCAAATGCACAACAAATTGTCAAACTATAATTGGTTACAATACTGGAAAACATGACATCATGTCCTAAATTAATTTACTTTAGCATGTATGAGCGCACACACCTATGGAACAGACATTCCAGAATGCTCAACTAAATAAATACTTCAGCAAAAATAAAGCTTGTAAGGGAGTCTAAGAAAATTGTATTACTAGATTTTTGGATTTATGTGGTCTAGAAACTGTGCCAGGGTATGACAGTTCATTACTACAATAGCATCAATTTTAATGCCAGTTTTAGAAGTTTCAGAGACAGCCATGGCCTTATAGTGCAGTTACTTAATTCTCTATTTGTGATACAGCAATCTCAGAGAAGACTTGTAGAGTTGATGACTGCATAGTATAGGAAAGACCAGCTCTTGGTAGCATTTGCTGAATCAGAATATTTTATTTTTCTGAGAAGCAAAAATAAAATTAGGCATATTTTTGTAGAACAGATGTCACATAGTATAAAATATGAATGTTATAAGATGAAAAATATGTGAATAAGTCATCAAATCTTTAATCAGGACATACTAAACAAAAAAGAAAGGGCAGTAATTGAAACACTAAATGGGAAATCAGCTAAAAGAATTCAGTGACCACTGAACATTTACAGATGTTAATATGAATGATAACAAAAAGTAATCTTTTAAAAAAGGATTTTGTTCAAAAAGGATAAAAACAGGTAAAAGTATATTTGTATCATGAATACTTTCAAAAAAAGTAAAATCATGTTGCTTAATAAACAAAAGTAGAAATTCTCTCTGAATGTGCAAATTATTTTACAATTACTCTCATCTATTCATAGAATCATAAAATCATAGAATAGTTAGGGTTGGAAAGGACCTTAAGATCATCTACTTCCAACCCCCCTGCCAGGGACAGGGACACCTCACACTAAACCATGCCACCCAAGGCTATGTCCAATCCAGCCTTGAACACTGCCAGCGATGGATCATTCACAACTTCCCTGGGCAACCCGTTCCAGCGTTATTCTTGCAACAAAAACTATGAAAATGATTTATTATTGTGTTCTACATTGTGTAACCATTTATTAATGAGAACTTATTCTTGTGCCATTAAAAACAGAGCCAACTTCTTAAAGAAAAGGTGTTTGATCCTGAAAATACTTTCTTCATGCACAAGCCCACGGAATTCTAGTGAAATGTTCAGGACCAGACTGTAGACAAACATAATAAAAACAAATGCCTAATTAAAAGGTAGCTAAGCCACAAACTTTGGTTTGAGTTGATAGCAATTAACACAACAATATGGCTGAAATAATCTTCCCAGTATAACCCCAAATTTAGCAGCCCATAAACTTAATATATTTTAATATATACTCATATATATACACACTCGTAGTATTTTAGAATTGTGTTTTACTGTGAAGCTTGGTAAAAACCAATAGAGGAGTTTATTTCACAGTCATAATATTGAATTTAAATAAAATATAGTTTTGAATACAGAATTGTAACCTAGCCAGTGAAATGTTTATTATCTCATGAATTTCATATTTAGGATTCACAGTGTTGAGACTGAATGAGTTTCTTGATTGAATGCAGACTAATCTTGGCCATTCTTGGGGTCATCCTCTTTCAGTAGATATCCGAACAGCAGTGAAAGAATTACTGACTTCAGTAGGGTGCATATACAAATTTCTGCTGGCCTTAAACTACTGATCTCAAGGACAGGTAGGTTACCTGGCCCTGGCACTACATAGGTAAGACCCACCAAAGAAACTGCACCTGGAGCCAGTGGTTTCTACAACCCTGCCATGTGCCAGATCTGAGACAGGGCAAACTTGCATTACTCTTTCCTTCCCCAGAGTGCTTCTGGGTTTCATGTTCACAAACACCACATTGAAATCTGTGTGGTTGCTGGCAGACCTGGCAAAAAACATGGAGCTGTGCTAAGGCTTGGGAAAGCACTCCCACTTTTTACATGGAAATAGACTTGATTATTCTATTATTTAATGCCATTGCACTGTTATAATGGAAGAAAATAATCAGGCTGCAAGTCACTACATTAGAATTAGCAACATTTTCCATTAAAAAAATCAGCACAATAAAGCTTGAGTAAGTATGATATATTCATAATTACTTTTCACAATAATAATAACAGCTACAAAAAGCTAAGAAACTGCTTACATATAAACACAAGTTTGAGCAAGATGTCTTGGAAAAAGGGAGAGCCAGGACTTAGTTCAGCATAGTGTTTTATCACATGTGTAACATTTATTGTTGACCTCATGCATAAATGGGGAAAAAAGCAAAGGGTAAGTAACTGAAATATTTTTCTTTGACATTTCTTTTTGGAAATACGATAAGCAGCCCTTTGTTCTGGAGTAGAACATTTTTGACAAAGTCTGACAACCTAAACAACCAGAAACAAGAGTTTTCAGCAACTTCATGTAATGATGACTGCACTGCATGATTTATATGAAGGCAGCCACTGAGTCACCCTCACAGAGGATTTGACTGCTTTTTTTTTTTTTCATTATGGACATCTCTGGACTTCTCTAGTGTCAGTGTCACCAGACAATTCCTTTTCATTGTCTTCTCCCATGACCAGAGCTTTCAGCATGAGTCAGGGAAACTGAATCTGCTGCTGCTGTCTTCTTGGTGGGTCCAGCAAGAGGGATGCCTTGCGAGCAAACATGGGCAGAAAGGTGCCAGAAGGGAGGGCAGCTGCTGATGCCAGCGAGGCATTTCAAAGCCACTAAACTGTGGTGAGCAGCACACCCCACAGGGGATGGGAAGATCTGTGAGCTGTCTTTCAGCCCATGCCAGAGCAGGGATGATTATGGCTCTCAGCCTCATAATTCCACTGCTGCACACTCCACTAATGTGCAAGTGCAGCGAAGGGTGGCCAAATATGCTTAGAGAAAATATCAGTGAGGAGATAAAAACAAGCCTCAATTAGCTGCCAGCCCCAGAGAAATTGTCCTCCTGTGGCTATTAGCTGGGAAATATTTAGATGCTTGAAAGGCCATTACTGGCTTGGGAATAATTAATTAATTTAATTTCATGGTGCTGCCTTCCTGAATTCTTGTCAAAATAAATATTGATTTATAAAATTTTAAATGCCTGAAAATGCCTATTCTTTTTCATATCCCAGACTTCAACATTAGCTTAGTGCTAAGGTAGAATACTATTTAAACACTTTTATTATAGGCAATAACAAACAGTGGAGAAATTTTTCTTGAAATGCACCTGTGCCTTTTGCATCCTTGCTGTTTTCCTTCAGTCTATTACAAGAATCTGAAACTGTATATGATCATTCAAATGTACCATACTTTGCAACTGTTTCTCAAATACCTGATATAAAATATATATACAAAACTTTCTGTATATAAAATCCTAATTAAAATTGTAATCAGAAGAGCAAAAGAAAAAAGAGAGTGAGGAACAGGAAGAAACTTTAATCTAAAACTGAAGATGAAAGCTGCTGGATAATTGACTACCAAACCAAAGAAGAGTACTGTTGTAGAAATTCTTATTGACTATGATAAGATGAGATGCAGATGTCCCCACCATATTTTCAATCTCATTCTGATAAGTGATTAGACATACAGAAGAAGCAGTTCTTGCCCTAGCAGTGCAACTAGACAAGACAGATGAGATGAGAATCGTAGAATCATAGAATAATTAGGGTTGGAAAGGACCTGAAGATCATCTAATTCCAAGCCCCCTGCCAGGGGCAGGGACACCTCACACTAAACCATGCCACCCAAGGCTATGTCTGACCCATCCTGGAACACTGCCAGGGATGGAGCATTCACAACTTCTCTGGGCAAACCATTCCAGTGCCTCATCACCCTTACAGTAAAGAATTTCTTCCTCATATCCAATCTGAACTTCCCCTGTTGAAGTTGGAACCCATTACCCCTTGTCCTATCACTACAGTCCCTCATGAAGAGTCCCTCCCCAGCATCCCTATAGGCCCCCTTCAGATACTGGAAGGCTGCTATGAGGTCTCCACGCAGCATTCTCTTCTCCAGGCTCAACAGCCCCAACTTTCTCAGCCTATCTTCATATGGGAAGTGCTCCAGTCCCCTGATCATCCTCGTGGCCCTCCTCTGGACTTGTACCAACACTTCCATGTCCTTTTGATGTTGAGGACACCACAACTGCACACAATACTCCAAGTGAGGTCTCATAAGGGCAGAGTAGAGGGACAGGATCACCTCCCTCGACCTGCTGGTCACACTCCTTTTGAGGCAGCCCAGGATTCGGTTGGCTTTCTGGGCTGCAAGCACACACTGCCACCTCATGTTCATTTTCTCATCAACCAAGACCTCCAAGTCCTTCTCCACAGGGCTGCTCTGAATCTCTTCTCTGCCCAACCTGTAGCTGTGCCTGGGATTGTTCCGACTCAGGTGTAGGACCTTGCACTTGTCATGGTTAAACTTCATCAGGTTGGCATCAGCCCACCTCACAAGCATGTCTGGGTCCCTCTGGATGGCATTCCTTCCCTCCAATGTATTAACCAAACCACACCACTTGGTGTCATTGGAAAAATTGCAGAGGGTGCACTCAATCCCACTGTCCATGTCACCGGCAAAGATGTTGAACAAGACCGGTCCCAACACCGATCCCTGAGGGACACCACTCGTTACTGGTCTCCAGCTGGACATTGAGCCATTGAGCACTATTCTTGGCGTGCGGCCATCCAGCCAGTTCTTTATCCGAGTGGTCCACCTACCAAATTGATGTCTCTCTAACTTAGAGACAAGGATGTCATGTGAGACAGTGTCAAACGCTTTGCACAAGTCCAGGAAGATGACATCAGCTGCTCTACTCCTGTCCATCAGTTCTGGAGCCCCATCACAGAAGGCCACCAGATTGCTCTGGCAGTACTTCCCCTTAGTGAAGCCATGCTGGCTGTCACCAACCACGCTGGCTGTCACCAAGCACCTTGTTGTTTTTCATGTGCCTCAGCATGCCTTCCAGGAGAATCCGCTCCAAGATTTTGCCAGGCACAGAGGTGAGGCTGACTGGTTTGTAGTTCCCCAGCTCATCCATTTTCCCCTTCTTAAAAATGGGGGCTATATTTCCCTTTTTCCAGTTGTCGGGAACTTCACCTGACTGCCATGATTTTTCAAATATGATGGACAGTGGCTTAGCAACTTCATTTGCCAGCTCCTTCAGGACCCGCAGGTGAATTTCATCAGGTCCCATGGACTTGTATACGTTCAGGCTCCTTAGATGGTCTCGAACCAGATCCTCTCCTACAGTGGGTCCAGCGTCTTCATTTTCACTGTCCCTGCATCTGCCTTCCAAGACTTGGGTAGTGTGGTCAGAGGATTTCCCAGTGAAGACTGAGGCAAAGAAGTCATTAAGAACCTCAGCCTTCTCCAAATCCAGGGTAGCCATTTCTCCTGATAGCTTCTGGAGAGGGCCCACGTTGTCCCTAGCCTGTCTTTTATTTGCAATGTACCTATAGAATCCTTTCTTGTTATCTTTAACATCCCTAGCCAAGTTTAATTCAAAGTGGGCCTTAGCTTTCCTAACCTGGTCCCTAGCTTCCCAGACAATATCCCTGTATTTTTCCCAGGCCGCCTGCCCTTGCTTCCACCTTTTATAAGCCTCTTTTTTCCTTCGAATTTTCCTCAGCAGCTCTTTACCCATCCAAGCAGGTCTCCTGGTCCTCCTGCAGCACCTCATTCTAGTAGGGATGTATCACTCCTGAGCTTGCAGCAGGTGATCCTTGAATATCAACCAAGAGTCTTGGCCCTCCCTGCCCTCTAGGGCTATATCCCATGGAATCTTACTGAGCAGGTTCCTGAAGAAGCCAAAGTCTGCCCTCTTGAAGTCCAGGGCAGTGAGCTTGCTGCACGCTCCTCTCACTGTCCTGAGGATCTCGAATTTGACCATCTCATTATCACTGAAACCAAGGCTGCCCTGGAGCATCACATTTCCAACCAACCCTTCCCTCTTGGTGAGCACGAGGTCAAGCATGGCACCTCTCCTTGTCGGCTCCTCTATTACTTGCAGGAGGAAGTTGTCTTCCACACAATCGAGGAACCTCCTGGATTGCTTGTGCCAGGCCGTACCGTCCCTCCAACAGAAAGATCACTTTATTTAAAAGCTGAAGAATAACAGCACACCCAGTACCTGTAACTTGCCTGGATACGGGCAGGACATTTTTTAATGGAACACTGATACTTATTTCTAGTCACGACATAGCTGTTCTCCTTTTGATTTGTTCCCAGTGACCTCAAATTACAAATTTAACAATGTCTCTTGGCCTGGAAAGTCCACTGTGTAAAAAAGGAACAAAAAATCCAGAATAAATGACACCCACCTGAAGCCCAAAGCATTCCTAGGTCATAGTCTGGAGACAGGAGGTGTGGGAAGTGTGTCTGTTGATTGCTATCTCTAATCATTATAGATTTTAACTCATCATTTACTGGATAGAAAGCATCAAGTAGTATCTGGTCTTCAGAGGGGATCTGAGTAGAAAAGGGTGTCAAGAGGGTTGTCAATGTGTACCACATCTGTTTATAGATGTAGGATAGCTCTTAGAAGTATATGAAATGAACTACAAGATTCTGTAGCCTTAACCAGAGTAACAGAACATGTACTACCAGCCAAATCTGGGAGATGATAAAACATTGATTTGCAGAGTGAAAGAGAGAAGCTCTTTTGAATCCGAGTTATTAGAAATTTTACAGTGAATCTTCTAGAAATTCACAATAGTTTATGTGATGTGTTTTGCTCACACATATTACCTCTGGCAGTGATTCTGATTAAGAATAGGAAGGTAAGTTGCTAACATCATGATTCAGGTTTTTGTTGTGGTGGTTTTTTTCCCTCCTTATAAGATCTTAGAAGTCCCACAACGTTTCCCTCGAATTTTCTCTCTTCCTTGTGAGCACTGCTGCTCTGTATTGTCCGGACTCAAAGGTCTTGAATAGTACCTTGCAGTTCTAAATCTTGCAGTTGAAAAGATCACAGAATGAATGACTGAATGCTGTTCAAAGAGCTGAAGTCAGAAGTGTACTGTGTTTTTCAAGAAGCATAGCAAGGTACGAAGCCAATCGTTAACAAAATGTAATTGATAAAAAAAAATAATAAAAAAAAAAAGAAATATCATCTTCCTACAAGTTCACCCAGACTATTGGTAGTGCTAGGTTGTGACAATGCTAGTACTGACGGACTCATTGAACTCACTGACTGACTCATTGAACTCAAATCTCTTTGTATTTTCATGGTTTTAAATAAAAAAAACCAGCAGGGTTCTATGACAGTGCTGAATTTAGTGAAGTTAGTACTAACTGCAAAAGACAGTGTTAAGTGCCCAGTGATCATTGTTCTGTAAGAGTAAATTTAGGTATTGGCAATTCCAATAGCTATAGAAGTAATACCATTATTGACATGGCAGTGTCCCATCTTCGTAATTTAACATTATAATGTAGAGTTTTAAAATGTTCTCATCAACTGCCAGGAAACTTGCCTACGGAAATGTCTTTGAGAAGCAGCATGGAAATGTGGATAGTGATCATAAATTATGTTGATCCTATGCTTGTGCTATGAACTACTACACTAAAGATAGCTTAAAGCTATTTTAACTCAATCATTTCTGAGCCAGAAAAAAAGGGTGTCAGATTTGAGAATCCTGCATAGGCATAGATTGTGATAATATGGGGAAAATTTAAAATCGCACATTAGATTTTTTCACCAGTGACAACAAGCTTCAAGTACTTTAATATCTTACACAGTTTTATTTTATGGAATGCTATCTCGGAGTGATGACTTCAATGGTAACTGTGAGCAGCTAGTATTTGTGATGATCGCAGCTCTTGACAACTAGCATTGAAAATGTTAATTTAGATTGATGTAGAGTCATGATATGTAATAAACATCAGATTTTAAAATTGATTTCAGCATCAAAAAATATGTGACTCTTGCAGGAGCTGCTAAATCTGTTGCTTTTTGTTGTTGTGTTTGGTATTTTTCGTTAAATACAAAAGTGTATAGTGCTATAGTGATTTCTTCAGAATTTTAGTAGGAAAATAAAAGTCCAACATAGGCTTCTGTATTTTATGAATAGATGGCTCATTTCTATTCCATACCCTACAAGTGCAGGATTAAAGTTTTCCCTAAAACTATTACAAAAGTAGTAGAAAAGGCAGAAAAGCCCCATCAGGAGAAATGAAGAGCTGCCTACTTCAAGTATTCAACAATTCAGGCACTAGGGAAGACTTGTCCATTATTGTAGACACTGGAGCAGTTTACCTGCATGGCACCATGCACAGTGCTGGCAGTACCAAAGGTAGCCTGGGGAACAATGAAGATCAAAATTCTGTGGAAAAGATGCTCCAACCTGGGCTACAAAATCTTACTGAGAAGCACAGTGTGTTAATTTTGGTAAAGCATCTACAACGCACTCCATGTTAGAACAGCTATCCTCACCACCTTGTGAGGCAATGTCTTGTGCTGTGTAGGTGCCAACTGAAAATTAGAGGAAAACACTCAGGTTTCTTATGCAGTGAACTGATGGCTTGATATCTAGATCATCTTTCATTTTCTTTACAGACCAAGAGGTAGAGAACATGTGTATAAGTGGAGCTTATGTTTCAGCACAATTTCCATTTCCTGCTTTCATTTCACAGTTCAGTCTGGTTTTGAGATGCTCAGTCTGGTTTTGAGATGCTCTTTGAGGTTTATGTGCTGTATGAATCCTAAACTGGTATTCCAGATGGAATTCTGCTTACATTTCCTGGTCTCACCTAGGCTGCACCATGCTAGAGTACCTCCGAGTTTACCATTGTATTTTGCCTTCTGTATCATAATGACTGTTCTTGAAATGCATGCTTGACATTATCTGTTGTTGCTATTGACCACAGAGAAATAAAAATATGAAGGATATGAAGTCTAACGGAACAGCCTTTGAGCATGACAAATTTTGCTAACCCTGAAAAACACATAAGACAAAATTTATCTCATGGGTATCTCAAAGCTTTATACTTTGTAGCTGAAACCTCTGGTACAATACACTGTACATGTTTACAGTAGATCCTGTATGATGCGAGCTAATTGATATTACCAGCAGGGCATGTAACAATTATTTATGGCTTCTGTCTGTTGATTTCAATAAAAACAGGAGCTGTTCATACTGAGGTTTTACTGTTTGGTTGTCAAAACACAATACAATATTATTAAGAGTTGAAGTCAATTATGCATCCTTTTGAACCAGCCATTTACAGCAGTCAAATTTTAGCTTCCAGATACAGTCCAAGAGTGCAATATTAACGTAATAAATTTTCTTGCAAAACTCTAAAGCTCCATAAGTTTTGATTTTTTAAATAACTGGAATCGTCCTAAGAAATCACTGAGAACAAAGATGTAAAAAAACCACAAACAAACAAACAGAAAAATATTAATCTGGACTCTGGACTTTAATTTTTTTTCCCCCTACTTTTCAAAAAGTGGATTGAAATTTTTAGAAGAAAAAAATATGGATGCATGCTCTTAAAGAGTATGGATTCAGAAGCATCCAAGCCTGGGACAAGAGATAGAAATTCTCTTTGCTTTTCTGGCAAAAGAATTCGGAGAACACTGCATTCAGCTGTAAATATCAGCATACCAAGGAAATGACCCCAGGATATAGCAAAAAAAAACCCTCAAACAACCAATAAGACAATATTCAATGAGACAATATTATACAGACTGATATATTAAAGCAGCAGTTCTTTCTTTCCTTTCTTCCCTAGTTAATGATTGTCAATGATGTCAGTTACAAAAGCTATTTCTGGAGAAAAATTCTCTGCAAAACACAGATGTAAAGTAGTGTTTTGTAGTATGAATAATAAGAAGATCAGTACATCTCAGAAAAATAAGTCAGGAGACAAACTGTTATAAAGTTATCCATAAAATAGAAATTTTTAGGTCTTTCTTTACTCTGTAAAATTTTTGATATTATGCTCCCTACTCTACTCTTTTGTCTAAACAATTCTTACACAAGTCTGCTGCCTTGTTTACTAGGTTGTTTATTTGAAGATGGCCGTTCTTTTTTTACTGATGTCCAAAAGCCTGAACTTCTTTAGGGCAACAGTTGAATTTAATACTGACACTTTTCTGATCTTTTTGCCTCTAATGTCATATTAGCAGCGGCACACAAGCAACATCCTGTATCTCACATATAGCTATTTATAGTTAACACAGATGATATGTTTCTTTGTTTAAACTGATGGATATTTCATCTTTCCTCCATATCAATTCAAGTTGGCAAGGCCAACACTTCTACCTTTCATCTTTCTTAAAATCATGAGAAAAAACATCTGTGCTTGGTGACAGCCAGCACGGCTTCACTAAGGGGAAATCCCGCCTGACCAATCTGGTGGCCTTCTATGATGGGGCTCCAGAACTGATGGACAGGAGTAGAGCAGCTGATGTCATCTACCTGGACTTGTGCAAAGCGTATGACACTGTCTCACATGACATCCTTGTCTCTAAGTTGGAGTGACATCAATTTGGTAGGTGGACCACTCTGTGGATAAAGAACTGGCTGGATGGCCACACACAAAGAGTTGTGCTCAATGGCTCAATGTCCAGCTGGAGACCAGTAACGAGTGGTGTCTCTCAGGGATCGGCGTTGAGACCGGTCTTGTTCAACATCTTTGTTGGTGACATGGACAGTGGGATTGAGTGCGCCCTCCGCAAGTTTGCCAATGACACCAAGCTGTGTGGTTCGGTTGATATGTTGGAGGGAAGGAATGCCATCCAGAGGGACCCAGACATGCTTGTGAGGTGGGCTGATGCCAACCTGATGAAGTTTAGCCATGCCAAGTGCAAAGTCCTCCACCTGGGTCGGAGCAATCCCAGGCACATCTACAGGTTTGGCAGAGAAGGGATTCAGAGCAGTCCTGTGGAGAAGGACTTGGAGGTCTTGGTTGATGAGAAAATGAACATGAGGTGGCAGTGTGTGCTTGCAGCCCAGAAAGCCAACCGAATCCTGGGCTGCCTCAAAAGGAGCGTGACCAGCAGGTCGAAGGAGGTGATCCTGTCCCTCTACTCTGCCCTTATGAGACCTCACTTGGAGTATTGTGTGCAGTTCTGGTGTCCTCAACATCAAAAGGACATGGAAGTGTTGGAACAAGTCCAGAGGACGGCCACGAGGATGATCAGGGGACTGGAGCACCTCCCCTATGAAGATAGGCTGAGACAGTTGGGGCTGTTGAGCCTGGAGATATTGGAAGGCTGCGTGGAGACCTCATAGCAGCCTTCCAGTATCTGAAGGGGGCCTATAGGGATGCTGGGGAGGGACTCTTCATGAGGAAATGTAGCGAGAGGACAAGGGGTAGCAGGTTCAAACTTCAACAGGGGAAGTTCAGATTGGATATGAGGAAGAAATTCTTTACTGTAAGGGTGATGAGGCACTGGAATGGTTTGCTCAGGGAAGTTGTGAATGCTCCATCCCTGGCAGTGTTCCAGGATGGGTCAGACATAGCCTTGGGTGGCATGGTTTAGTGTGAGGTGTTCCTGCCCCTGGCAGGGGGGTTGGAAGTAGATGATCTTAAGGTCCTTTCCAACCCTAACTATTCTATGATTCTACATAGTTTTCATATTTTCCATTTGCTGCCACATCTATTTCATTGTTTTTGAAATTTTCATTATTGACTTGGTCTAGAAGGAGAATAAGCCTTCTTTTGCCGTCTAGATACTGCAGTATGATGCAGTCAGCCTGTTCCATTGCTGCTAGATTCTGCATAGCTGTCAGTCATTCTTTTATAGTGAATCAGAAAGGTGGTGTGAAGTGATCCATCATTCAAGTGACTCACAGGAATGTATTGAAGTTCCAGCTAGACCAGGATGGGACCTACAATTTTATGCTGTACTGGTCTTTGCATTTATCAAATATGTACTAGACCTGAGGAAACAGGAAATTAGGATATTGAGCAAATGTTGCTGAAAATAGCCTTCCACTTCTTTGCTGCTACCACCTGATGTGGCTAAAAGTAGCTTAGATATTTAAGTGTGAAAGATGAAACCCTATCAGTAGGAGCTTTGTCACTGGCTTCAATTGAAAATGGAATTTGTGTCACAAAATGTCACTGTAGAAAATGAGCTTGGCACGTGCCAAGGGATCTTAGAGGGGTTAGAACATCACCCTCTTTCCTCAGATCCACCAAAAATATGTATCATCACAGGTGTCTCACCTGTATGTCAATTCATTGATGCAAAACATCAGGTTTTTGCTATATCTATTACCCTATTTCTCTGAAAAAAACCCATATTTGAGTTTTGGGCTTTTATCACTGAGTAGTAGTGTAAAAATTTAATTCAGTGAAGTCTCTTATTTTTAAACAAAGTTTTCATAATCAAATACTTTTTATATGCATTAAGTTCAGTACTAAAAATAAGATTTTTTTTTTAGTTTCTTATTGAAAGAGCAGATCCTGTCTTATTTCCTTTTCTGTTGTGTTCACAACTAAAGTCAAGATTTTCATATGATGAGATTTCCTATATTGTGCAAAAAAGCTTGTGAAAAGTTGGTAATTCTATGATTCTTAAACTAATTCAAAGCAAGTAGTTCACTGTGTGAAGTTAATCTTGCAAGGAACAAATTAATCCTGATTTTGTGACCCACCTGGGAGTATAATATGACTATTATCTATATTCTTAGTTGAATTGTAGGAGCATATTCATATTGATTTGTAACAGTCAAACCCATGGCAACATTTCAGTGTTCACTCCTTTGTATCAAAAAATTACTTTTAGAAATAATCTTTTGAAAAAACTAAAAGACATTTAGTTGAATGCATCAGAACATAATGTTCTAGAAAGGTAAATTTAATGTGAAAAGTAAGTGACCAGTACTTAGGAGCATCATATAAATTTTCTATGTAGTAAAATTATGAAAATGTCCCTCCAGGTTCTGAGTTTTACTACTATTACAAGAAAACACCATTTGCATTTCTTTACTGTAAATTAGGTGTGTTTGAAAGATTGCTGTTTCAAGCATACAAATGTCAACAAGGTAATGTATTTAGTATAAGACTATTTATGCAGGGATTTCAAGCTCATTTGAGGGCCATTAAGTAAAGCAGCTGAAGTGGAATCATTTTATGCAAAGTAAAACCATAAAGATGAGGAGTCAGGATTAAATAAAGCAAAAGAGCAAGCGAAAAAAATTAATTGGGAAATAAGCACTGGCCGGAATGATTTCTCTACACAAAACAGTTTCTCCACCATTTAATTTTTTACTTTTGACAATATTATGAACTATTGTAGTGTGTTCCATTGGAAGCATGAAACAATATTGGCAGGCACTATAGAAAGTAAAATTTAAAATGGTGAATTTAACAATATAAGTAGACAGTTTATTTGACAGCTTTAATCAACGTGTCTTTGATTCAAAATAATTGCTCCCATCAGTAAATTCACTGCATTGCAGTTGCCATTCTTTCATACACCGAATAGGATTTAAACATCTAAATGTAGATGTAACCCAGCCAAGAAAATAGTTAATAATTGTGTATTTATTTGTACCTTCTACAACATTGCGATCTTTATGTCAGAAATGATTTGGTTTAGCTTCATTAGAACCTGCCACTCATAAAGCAGGCATAAAGCTATATCCCCTTTAGGACATAGCTATCACTTACGTACCTGGGGTAAAATGCAAAATAATATTTAAACACCCCTAATGCCTTTATTTCTCATGAAATTTGTTTAGACATTTAAAAATCTTTTTCATGTATGTCAAAGGTGTAAACTCTTCTCCTTATCTGCCTTCTAAGGCCATCTGAGATTCATAAACTCTTGGTCTTGGTGCCTCTAAAGAATTTGGTAGACATGTTCTGAGTGTAATTAGGAAACAGTTTTGAGTTTTATATGCAATATCACATTTTTGTGAAAATTCATTCAATGATGCCTAAGGTGTGGCATAGTAATCTAGACATTGAAATGCTTACCCTTACTTAGAACATGACTGATTTTAGCTCTAGAACTGTTTCAGCAGGAGTCTGGATTCCTGTTTTCCACGGTGTGTTGCAATAGCCACACTACTTGTTGACTGCTAATTCTATGAAATGCAACTGTCAAAACTCAATAGAACCAGCAACACAAACATTTATCGATTACAAATTTGCAAGGCAAACAGAGCCTGCCTTTCTTGCCTAATCTCTTATATTCTCAGTCTGGAGATGCTCTTCTAGGGTGACAGTGTAAGATCACAATTTTAAGATTAAGTTTGAGGAGATTTTTATTTCCAGAGAGCAGCTTGATGATTTCTCAGCTGGGGAGCTGACTACATCTCCCAGCTCAGAATACAGATTCAGTTTCTGAACTTGGATGCTTGTCTGCTAGACATTTCAATGTGAAGAATTACAGTGCTAACTGCCTTTTTCTCTCTGCCTCTGACCTCGTGCATGGAATACAGAAAGCAGGAAAATGGAATATGACTGTTGGTGTCTTATATGAACTAGAGGAAAACCAGATGTTTCCAAATAGTGTCATCCTGTGAAATTTCATCTTCAGTGTCTAGTGTGAGAACAGAAATGAGAACACCAGTTTATAGTGTAATGGACATATTATCTGGGAAATTCGTGGTCTCTGTTTCCAACACTATTTTTGTTTTCTACTTTAAAAGCCTCCTTAGGAAAATATGTGACCTGAGGTATTATCTCTCAGACTCAGACTTTTGTTAATAGACTTCAGCCATACCTTCTTTGACTTTCTCTCCTTCTCCAGTAAATCTTGAATTCCTTGTCACACTCAGCCAAATTTCAGCAGCAGTGAACAATTTCCTTCTCAACAAAACAGCTTATAAACCATTTTTGAGATGCATCACCAAGAAATAGCAAACAGAGGTTGAATGTTTTCATAAGGCTGAGTCCCCTTTAGATGTTTGTTAGTGACTAAATTATTACATTTTTTAAAACTGAGATGTTGCCATAGAGTACAGAATCCCACTTCTGTGAATTGTGTTAAGCAGGCTCTAAGAAAACCTACTAAGTAGAGCAGATCTGTTTTCTGAATCTTAAACGGGTTTAGGCACTGAGTTGTGCAGAACCAGAACTCACAGTTGTCTTTCAATTCAAACTTTATATTCAAAACCTGAGGTGCATATGAAATTAAGGCAGCAGGCATTCTGTATTTATGAAAAGAACTTTCATTTAAATGCCATTTAAAGTCCTCTTCTTGGATTTAATTCGTAAAGATCAACCTTGAGTATTATTAGGTTGGACTGGGATCTTTAAACTGCAAGGTAGTAAGGGTAAGACATATAAAGCACACCTGAAGACCTTAAATAAATTATGTGTTAGCAGTTACACTGACCAGAAATTACATTTTCTTTCTATTAATTTTTCAATTTAATTGCCAAAAAAGGATACCAAGAAAAACAGGCTAATAAAAAAAAAAAGAAAAAAATAGAAACCCCCAAAGTTATTCAGGAATTTAATCAAATAAGAGATATAAAGAAAAAGACTGTGAATGATGCCTGATGGGGAGTTCCCAAATGAAAATACACATCTTTCCATGAAAAAGGCAAATTGTGGGAGCAATGGGACTTCCACCCTGCTTGAGCTGATAAGACCTAATGAAGTCTTACTGGGAGTCCACCTTAGAATGTTCTTTGAGGCTTCCAAGGAATCATCCATATATGTACAGTTTGGGGACATTAAAACAATTAAACACAGATTCTGTTCAAAGGCACAGAGAGGTCTTCTGAAGAGATAGCTAAAAGCTATTTTTGTACAGTTGTTGATTTATGTTACACAACACCAGAAATTTATTGTAAACCACTATTTTCATCACTGCCCTTTAAAACAACTTACCATGATTTTCAGTTGTGAATGGGAGATGTATATGTGTGTATGATAATTTCATATTTTAAATACTGCATTTCTCAAAATATGCAATGGATGTATTTAAACATTTGCTTTAATTCTACAAGATGTAGAATCTCACTCAGTATACAACTGAAGTTGTGCTACTTTATGGTAAATAACCATGAAATTTGCAAGAACCACCGAATTTTGATGTATAATATGTCAAATGCTTTATTTTACAGAAGGATGTGGCCAGATAGAGCCTAGAAACATGTGTCTGGAGATTACAGAGAAATTTCATTTTTCCTTTCCAGAGAGGTACCTATTTCTAGCATTTTTCCTGTGAATCCACACCACCTACTCAACACAGAAAGTGACCTTTAATAAACAACTTCTAAACCTTTACAAATATCATAACTGAATTTCAAAATCAGGACATACAATTTTTTCCACATAATAAATCTTTTGATGGCTGTATCTGAATGTTTCGAAGTCTTTCAAGAAATTAGAAGTTGAGAGATAAAATGCCTCTTTCGTTATAAGCCATTTTCTTTATCTGTGACTGCACCATCTCTTGTTCCTACAATAAATCTGTCTTATTAACAGCTAATAGTACTCCATGAATGTGTCATTAGATGTCAATTCAAGAGTGAGCATTTTGTACCTCAACCAGGTTTGTCATGATGCTTGAACTGCTTTTATTTCCCCACTTTCAGACACAGAAACCGCTCATTTCTACCCATATTCTCTGTTGACTTGATGTTTTCAGGAAATGTGTTGGTACTTACCTAAGTAAATCTGTAGGATTTTCTGCATTGAGGGAGATTACAATGTAAGTAATTTATTCCCTTGCTTTAATGTCACAGAGCTGTTTTGGTCACTCAAAATAAAAGGGAAGTAAACAGCAAAGTATTGCACTAACAATTTTCTAAGTCATTTGTTCCCCTCCCCATTTTGTTCCATTATCTCTTGCAAAAAGAAACACTATATTATCATAATTTGGAATTAGAATTCTGTAAATTATAAATCTCTTGAATGGAAATGTGGAATAAAAGGAAAAGTGGAATAAAAAATATTTTTTTCCCCTTCTAAATCATAGAATCATAGAATAGTTAGGGTTGGAAACGACCTAAAGATCATCTAGTTCCAACCCCCCTGCCAGGGGCAGGGACACCTCCCACTAAACCATGCCACCCAAGCCTCTGTCCAACCTGGCCTTGAACACCTCCAGCGATGGAGCATTCACAACTTCCCTGGGCAAACCATTCCAGTGCCTCACCACCCAAACAGTAAAAAATTCCTTCCTCATATCCAATCTAAACTTCCCCTGTTTAAGTCTGAACCTGTTACCCCTTCTCCTCTCACGACAGTCCCTCATGAAGACTCCCTCCCCAGCACCCTTATAGGCCCCCCTTCAGATACTGGAAGGCTGCTATGAGGTCTCCACGCAGCCTTCTCTTCTCCAGGCTGAACAGCCCCAACTTTCTCAGTCTCTCTTCATACGGGAGGTGTTCCAGTCCCCTGATCATCCTCGTGGCTCTCCTTTGGACTTGTTCCAACAGTTCCATGTCCTTTTTATGTTGAGGATACCAGAACTGCATACCATACTCCAAATGAGGTCTCACAAGAGCAGAGTAGAGGGGCAGGATCACTTCCTTTGACCTGCTGGTCACGCTCCCTTTGATGCAGCCCAGGATACGGTTGGCTTTCTGTGGTACAAGCGCACACTGCCGGCTCATGTTCATTTTTTCATTGATCAACACCCCCAAGTCCTTCCCTGCAGGGCTGCTCTGAATCTCTTCTCTAAGTGCAAGAAGTGAGTTTCAGGTGAATTTTTAAAATATGACTATATGGTTAAAATGGCACTTATAAGAATATCATCATTTCAGCAACCACCTTGGAAAAGCTACTAATCTGGAAGGATTATTGCTCAGTTAAACTACGCAAATAAATTTGTATGATTCAGATTTAACAAATTTAGATTATACTGTCTCCAGCTGATGACCTGATAAGACTTCTGGCATCAGTCAGATATTAAGTAACTTGCAATTATGTATACATGAAAGACAATGAAAGAAAGTCAAGTTCTGTAATCTACTTGTGTGTTCAGATGGATTTGTTATTTTTTCATAGAGGAAAAAAAAGTTTCTGAGACTTATTTCACCCAAAGTTATGAGATTATTTTTATTTATTGTTGCATTTTACATCTTTTTTCTGTTCAGCCATGAACAGCTGACAAAACACAAAATAAAGGATTATTTGAAATTTTGTTTAAAATTCTACTTGCTTTATAAAAAAACCCTTATCTTAAAGATCTACTATCCAGCTAATCTATGACTGATGATTTACATCTGATTCATGAGGGAGAATGTCCAACTTTATAAATATTTAAATCAAAGTAATAATTGGAAGAAATGCAGTAGATACATTTCATCTTCTTAATGCACAATGTTTCTCTTTTATACTGGATCATAATGTCTCAGTAGACAACAAAACAACATGATGTCTTTCTTCAGAATCTATAAAATAGAACTTTCTCTGCTCCTGTGTACTGTGCATATCAAATTTCCAATTTTGCATGCTTGTTTTAAAAATGTGCTTTGCAATATTTCTGACCAGCATTGCAGAGATTGATGTCTTGTATCTACCAATATTTTGGTTGTAAATTATTCTAAATATCTAAGCAAAGTAAATCAATTTAAGTCTTATGGACACAGGCCACAGGATCTGTTCTGGGCTACAGTGAAGTATTTGGATATTGCCACTTTTCTAACGGCCAAAACTTTTCTCCTCATTGCCAGCACAAATGCAGTGTACCATTAATACTCTTTTCTTGAATTACTGTTGTCTAGATCCAAGACTAATGCTGTATTTTGATTTAATGACTCATTTTTTACCCTTGTATTTAACCACATATGTTATTTATTAGAGCGATCAGCTTAGTAAGCTACTGCAACTGCCATGTTAAATTGAACAAGACAGGTTTTTTGGTTATTTTTCTCCAGGTGGATTCTCTATTCTTATCATTATTCCAGTAGTCCTTCCATTTTTCAGTTTAACTTTCTTAGACTATATAGGAGGGATAAAACTGCAAGGTAGCAGGACATTTGCTGAAACAATATTATTCTAAGTTTTAAAGTTTTTGGTTGGCAACCTCTTGTTATTTCAAGAAATAAGATGATGAATGCAAAATAGTGTTTCTGTATACTTCAATACTGTACTTCAATGTGACTGATTTCAATTTCTCCTTCATCATATTTTTATGGAACTGTTGCTGTTTACCTCAGCTGTCTTTTCTAAAATGATCCATAGTATGCTCCATACAGAAAAAAATTCTCTTTTCCTTGGTAAAAAAAATATAGAAATATTTTTTTATATATTTTTGGAGTGTTTCGTTCTTACCAAATGATAGCAAAGTAAGGTACAGAATTGTGATACATTGTTTAGTCTATCCTCTGCCTAGCTCATTCTGGTAGATGTTGATTTAACCTTCTTTTAAAGATCTTAAATGAGATTTCTAAAGCCTCCATGGGCATTCCCTTTCAGCATTTTCAGCCTTGCATTAGAGAAAATTTACTTGTTCATGCGGTGGGTTAGCCTTGCATAACAGTAAAATGCTCACCCAGCTGCTCACTCAGCAGGATGGAGAAAGAAAATAAGATGAGAAACGTCAGGGGTTGGGATAAAACAGAGAGATCACTTACCAATTACTGTTGCAGGCAAAACAGATTTCGCTCTGGCAAAATACATTTATTTTATTGCCAATTAAAATAGATTTGGTTAGTGAGAAACAAAAAGACAAAAATTATAACAACACCTTTCCTTGCCCTTGTCTAAGGCTCAACTTCACTTCTTCACTCCAGAATACTATACAGCCCCCACCCTGCTGAGCAGTGGAGGGGGATGGAGGGTTATGGTTGGTACCTGATGGCTTCTCTCTGCACATCTTCCTCCTCATGCTTTTTCCTGCTCAGGCATGAGCTTCCACAAGCTGCAGTTCCTTCAGGAGACAACCACCTGCTCCAGTGTGGGCTCTTCTCCAAGGGGCAGGGGAATCTCTGATTTGGTGCCTGCAGCAATTCCTCCACCTCCTCCTCTGACTTTGTTGTTCTCCCCTCCTCTGCCTGTGGGGCATTTTTTTATCCTTTCCTAAACACCTTTTCTCCAAGGCACCACCTCTGCTGAGGGGCTGAGACATGCCCTGACATAGCCAGCTGGAACCTCCTCCCAGAGGCTGCCCTGCAGCTCCCTGTTAGCAAAACCCAGACATTTACAACCAAAACAGCTTCTTTTTTCAATTTCAAATTGAAATCTTTGTAATGGAGATTCTGAGCCCATTAGTTCTGGCACTACTCTCCACAAAAAAGGTCGATAAGTTATTCCCCCCACCCCCAGACTTGTTTCTTAGACTTAAAAAATGCAATCACTTTCTTTTACCCTGAAATCATCATTTTCTAAGTCACAGTGATTTCTAGATTCTTTAGTTAATCTATGTTTTTCTCAAAGTAGAGCACTTCAGAGTCCACCAGGGGCCTAAACACTAATTTTTATGGACTACAGCAAAACTGCTCTGAAGAAAACAAATTTCCTTAGCTTCTATCCATGCAATTGATTATTTCTATGTAATTAATATGCTTGGCTGACTGTCATACTTGGGGCTCCAGAAAGGGAAGAAAGCATTGGGCCTGACATGTGTCTATGCTCTCGAAACTTCAGAATTACCTCTGCAAGTCAGCATGTTAAGAGGCTGAATGATACTTGATTTCACCGTAGAAAGCCTAAATCAAAAAACATCTACTGTTTGAAACCTAACATTCTTGGAGATGTTTATAGTTTCTGAGTCTGAATAGGTGCTCTGAAACAAGTCAGTTTTGGTATTAGTGTGAAGGAAAGGTTTTCTAAAGAAAAGGACATATTTAGAAATAAATGACTCAACAATTTAAGATAATAATGAAATAAATACCTTCAATATTTTGAATGAAATAATAGTGATAGAAAAACTAACAGCATGTTGAAATAGTTCTTCAAGAACGTGTATAACATCACCAAACTCAATACAGAAATGTATTTGATTAACCAACGAAGAAAAACATTGTGATACATATCTTGTTACTCACTGAAGACATTTGTCTTGTGTTGCCTAGACAGACTGTCACCATGTTCTCATCCATCTTGGTTACTCAAAGGATACAACAGAACTATTGATTTGTATTCATTCTTATACAAATCATGAAGAGATTTCAGGAGTGATAGACAGTTCTGCTGTATTCCTGTGCATAATAATTGCTAAGGAAGGTAAAATTTTTTATCAGGCAGCTGCAGTATATTTTAACGTCTGTCATTCACCATGACTTCAAATAAGAAAATATCGTTATGTTGTACTGATTCTTTAATATTATTATTCCATTTAGTACACATTTATGATTAGTGTTGCAGTACCTCATTCAAAAGCAACATGCATGAAGAAACTTTTAACACTATTATACATGTCATTCCTAATTTAGCTCAACTGATTGAGATTTTTTATGCTGTACCTGAAGTTACTAAAACCAATTTATTTGTCTCTAAAGCAGTTTTAAGGAACTCGGAGAACAATAGATTCAGGCAGTGCATTTGACTCCTTGTTTTAACTTTGTAAATTTAAAAATAACTTTTTGATAATTAAATATATCTGTGCTTTTTCCTGTCAGGTTCAGTGCAAGTACATATTCGAACCACACTAAATGACCAATTTACAAATTCTAAGATTCAACAGCCTGCACTGGTAGAGGCAGTATTAAATCTTTAAAGTTTAGACTCAGTGACCTGGTGTGTGCAGCAGATAATTTTTTTCTCAAATGAAAACATCACAGAAAATAATTCATGCTGATTAGCAATACTCTTCATTTCATGTCCTACAGCAAAGAAGAGTCATATTTCAGACAATTTTAACAGCACTTTAATAACTACACAGCAGTTTCAAAGACAACCTACCTCTTCTGCCTCAAGTAGGCAAGAAAGCATTACATACAGTGCTGCTTGAACATAACAGAAATTCTTAAAGTTGCTCAGTTTTAACTTCATTAACACTTGAAAATACTAAATGTTTGATGCATTGCATTTGTAGGAAGGGAATAAGAGGTCATAGTTTAGAGTGAGGGAGACAAATGTGTTTCATAGACTGCATAGATACATCCCTACCAGGCCCTCCTTTGGCACTGAGGGCAGCTGGCATTGAACATCCCGTGATCATGCTACTAAACATGTACGCTCCCGACACTTACCTCATGCTAACTAGCAGTAACGACTAGCCTCCAACCCTCACAGATGGCTGATCCCTGCCTGGCTGGGCGAGGGTTTGGTTCTCTGCCCCAAATCATTTGTGAAGTCTAACAGGGCAAACAACTGCCTGGAAGCGCAGTATGCCAGTAACCTATGTATTTCCAAATGCAATGTTTGCCTTGTCATAAAATAGTGATGGCACTAACAGGCTTTTTAAGCAGACAGAGATGATACTCAGGGTACGTAAGCAGTGACTCAGAACATTTATACCCATCAATCTCTGCCAAGTCAAACAAATGAGAGCGTTTTCACTGCTCTTTCAGATCAATATGTATTTCGTTTCTGGAAACTGTTGGCCTACGTCTCAGCAGAAGTTATCTGTGAGGGATGTGCAATCCCAGCAAGGAATTTTCAGGAATAAATCCTATAGCTTTGAATTGCTGCTTCTTCTGTAGCTGTACTCTGGGGTGCCCATGGGCA
Organism: Ara ararauna; assembly: GCA_028858755.1. NCBI lineage: Eukaryota > Metazoa > Chordata > Aves > Psittaciformes > Psittacidae > Ara > Ara ararauna. Next base: position 41,639,903 of record CM054379.1, on the reverse strand, counting down.
ACACCAGTCCTGATTCTTCTGGCCTCCCCCACCACACCAGTCCTACCCTAACTCCTGCCCACATCAAAACACTGCATGTCAGCTGCTTGGGGCCATCAGCCACTACCCCAGTGATGCTGTAGCAGGGCCAGTCTCCAGCTCCCCACGACCCTGCTCTCCAGGTCCCCAGGGAGGGGGCTGCCCCAGTGCACCTGGCTGCCCTGTTCCTGGCTAGGGCTCTGGGATGGGCCCTGACTTCCAGGCTCTACACTGATGGACCCTTCCTGGGGAACCCCTGGTGCCACCAGCACCTGGCCAGGGAAGCCAGCAGTCCCTACTGTACCTAAATGTGTAAGATCCACATCAGGAACCCACTAATCCTATCTTCCTATGGCATTTCAGAACGTCCAATATATTACGTCCTCTTCCAAAATCCTCTTCCCTGTCTTGAAGACGCAGGATCTGAAATTACGTGAACTGAACAGTTCACTTTCCACATGCAGAAAAAACATTTATAATAACAAAGAGAAAAAAATATTCAGACATCAGATGAGGCATTACTGAAGAGGAGGAGCTTTCCTTAAATAACCTAAGCAAACAAGGGGGATGTCTGTGTATATGAATATATACATATATATATGCACACAGACTGCATTTATATGTACAGTAAGGTATGCATCTCCTGCAGCATAATTATTGACTTGTAGTACTGATGGCCTTTTAAAGAAAAAAAAACTTTTGTTAAACAACAATTAAGTGAAGACTAATAAGAATCCAGTATATTCAATACAAGCTACAGCTGTTAACAACTAGGGACAGTATTATGTTAGAACTTGTGTTTCAAGCTGAGGTTAATAATATTTTCCTAAAGAGAAAAGTGCATAACATTAAAATGGAACTATCTGGTCTGTTCCTACCAGGATACAACCCTCAGAGGTTTTCAGTATCCTCAGTGCTCATTGCTCATCAGAGCCAGTGAGAGCTGCGCTGGTTTACTGCTTTGTAAGGGATTCTCAGCAATTTGACTTTTAGGTGAAAGTGCTTGAATATTTTGGCTGAGGTTTTCATCAAAACAATGACTTATCATAACACAGAATGAGAAGAAAAAGGTTCATTATTAAATGCATTGATGGGCAACATGCTGCAATACTATTTCCATGCTTAACAACAAAAATCAAGCCAAAGCACATTTTGCAAATGTTTTGCAATAGATAGCATTCAGGTTTATATGAGGTTTCTTTCATGTATACTAATGTGTTAAGTGCTGTTGCAATTCTGCATGTTGAATATACATGAACATCAGCAGAGACTTCTTTGCATGCATTATTAGAAAAATAAAAACTATGTATTTTTAAGTCCTCAAATATACATTTCCTGATTTGACACCTTAGGTTCCATATTACTCAATACATATATTTCATAGTTACAGGATGTAATTCAGTTAGAGATGCCTTTATTTTTCACAAGTACAGTTTTCAGTGGCTTGGCATCTCCATATAGGCTTTTTGTTTGATATTGCAAGTGCTTCCCAGACATGCTAATGAGATATGTCTAACTGTTTAACAGTTAATAGCCCATATTTGTCCCTGTCTCAGTACATAAATACTTGGGACAAGAAGCTGAACTATTCCAGCTACTTGGCATTCCAACATTCACATTTGAAATTACAATGTGACTGAGCATGCATCATCTTGACACTGAAGGGGGCTTGGTCTTCTTTTCATCAGAGTCTTCCCTGATGCTTAAAATGAGTTCAAGCTGTTTCCCCCAAGGGCAGTTTTAACATGATGATTTTTAGACACTGTTCTTCCTGTCACACCCTCAGCCTAGTGACCCCTTTCATTCTAACAAAGCTCTATGCATTCATTTGCATGTAAGATAGTATTAAATTACTTTCCAATTCAAATAGTTCAGAACAGGAGACGGGAGACATAAACTGTATTAAATATTACAGACAATTGTAACAAGTATAGTATGCATGTCCATCACTTAATTTTTTTGCTATTCCAATAGAAAAAAAAATCCTTCCTTCATTATCTTCAGATTTAATCCATCAGGCCACTTTTTTATTTGTATTTTTTAATTTCATTCTCTTTCTGATGAAGTGGCTTTAACCATAGTGCAGCACAGCATCATATCTTCCCAATATAGCTTATGCTCAATTTCAGATTTGCCTATCACTTGGTATAAACTTGAATCAGCTTGAATTACAAAAAAATGAGCCAGCTGTTTTCCTCTATTGTTTGTATGCATTACATGGATAAACAGTACAACTTAGAGACAAAAAAACATAATGTTAATAACAGCCCATTAAAGATAAAATGAAGACAGCAATTCACACTAGGAATATAACTGGTGGATTCCCTATCATTAGATATTCTAAACTAAAACTGGCTAATTTTCTCAAATTCATGCTGTAGGCATCAAAAATATTTGGATTCTCTACAGGAATAGATGAGTAAAACAAATTAAACATTTTTACCTTGGGAATAAGACCATTTCTTTATATATTCCATCTGGACTTCAAAACAGTCTACGGAAACTAGTTCATAAAAACTGCTTCTATGTTGACAATTTTTTTTTAAAAAAGAAATGAATGATATTTCAGTGTGCAGTAGCCATTTTACACAGATTCTCCTTACAAAAATAGGAAGGTAAATAGTGGAAATTACTTAGAAGTCTGTAATCTATACATTCTGAAATATAAATCAGTGAAGTAGAATCATAGAACCATAGAATAGTCAGGAATGGAAAGGACTTTCAGATCATCTAGTTCCAACCCCCCTGCCAGGGGCAGGGACACCTCACACTAAACAATGTCATCCAACTAAGCCTTGAACACTGCCAGTGATGGAGCATTCACAACTTCCCTGGGCAACCCATTCCAGTGCCTCACCACCCAAACAGTAAAAAATTCCTTCCTCATATCCAATCTAAACTTCCCCTGTTTAAGTTGGAACCCATTGCCCCTTCTCCTATCACTACAGTCCCTCATGAAGAGTCCCTCCCCAGCACCCTTATAGGCCCCCCTTCAGATACTAGAAGGCTGCTATGAGGTCTCCACGCAGCCTTCTCTTCTCCAGGCTGAACAGCCCCAACTTTCTCAGCCTCTCTTCATACGGGAGGTGCTCCAGTCCCCTGATCATCCTCGTGGCTCTCCTTTGGACTTGTTCTAACAGTTCCATGTCCTTTTTATGTTGAGGACACCAGAACTGCATACAATACTCCAAGTGAAGACTCACAAGAGCAGAGTAGAGGGGCAGGATCATCTCCTTCAACCTGCTGGTCACACTTCTTTGGATGAAGCCCAGTATTCGGTTGGCTTTCTGGGCTGCAAGCACACACTGCCACCTCATGTTCATTTTCTCATCAACCAAGACCTCCAAGTCCTTCTCCACAGGGCTGCTCTGAATCTCTTCTCTGCCCAACCTGTAGCTGTGCCTAGGATTGCTCCGACCCAGGTGGAGGACCTTGCACTAGTCATGGTTAAACTTCATCAGGTTGGCATCCGCCCACCTCACAAGCGTGTCAAGGTCCCTCTGGATGGCATTCCTTCCCTCCAACGTATCAACCGAACCACACAGCTTGGTGTCATCGGCAAACTTGCTGAGGACACACTCAATCCCACTGTCCATGTCACCAACAAAGATGTTGAACAAGAACGGTCCCAACGCCGATGCCTTAGGGACATCACTCGTTACTGGTCTCCAGCTAGACATTGAGCCACTGAGCACTATTCTTGGCGTGCGGCCATCCAGCCAGTTCTTTATCCAGCGAGTGGTCCACCTACCAAATTGATGTCACTCCAACTTAGAGACAAGGATGTCATGTGAGACAGTGTCAAAATTTGCACAAGTCCAGGAAGATGACATCAGCTGCTCTACCCCTGTCCATCAGTTCTGGAGCCCCATCATAGAAGGCCACCAGATTGGTCAGGCGGGATTTCCCCTTAGTGAAGCCATGCTGGCTGTCACCAAGCACCTTGTTGTTTTTCATGTGCCTCAGCATGCCTTCCAGGAGAATCCGCTCCAAGATTTTGCCAGGCACAGAGGTGAGGCTGACTGGTTTGTAGTTCCCCAGCTCATCCATTTTCCCCTTCTTAAAAATGGGGGCTATATTTCCCTTTTTCCAGTTGTCGGGAACTTCACCTGACTGCCATGATTTTTCAAATATGATGGACAGTGGCTTAGCAACTTCATTTGCCAGCTCCTTCAGGACCCGCAGGTGAATTTCATCAGGTCCCATGGACTTGTATACGTTCAGGCTCCTTAGATGGTCTCGAACCAGATCCTCTCCTACAGTGGGTCCAGCGTCTTCATTTTCACTGTCCCTGCATCTGCCTTCCAAGACTTGGGTAGTGTGGTCAGAGGATTTCCCAGTGAAGACTGAGGCAAAGAAGTCATTAAGAACCTCAGCCTTCTCCAAATCCAGGGTAGCCATTTCTCCTGATAGCTTCTGGAGAGGGCCCACGTTGTCCCTAGCCTGTCTTTTATTTGCAATGTACCTATAGAATCCTTTCTTGTTATCTTTAACATCCCTAGCCAAGTTTAATTCAAAGTGGGCCTTAGCTTTCCTAACCTGGTCCCTAGCTTCCCAGACAATATCCCTGTATTTTTCCCAGGCCGCCTGCCCTTGCTTCCACCTTTTATATACTACAATACCAACTCTACTAATTTGTCCCACTGCTCCACAAGTAGACTTCAATTTGCAAAAGGTCAGCATGAAGTAAACCTCTGTACCTTGTAATTAAAAATTATGTGGGGGGCAAGCTAAATTACAGTAATTGTTTCAGGTCACAACATATTTGGAGCAAATGTAACAAATACAAACTGTTAGAATATTTGAAAGCTCCCAAATGTTGACCTCTATGGAACTGGATCGATAGCAGTCAAGGAGAGGCCACTGCTGTGTTCCCCGCTGGGCCAGATGTTCCATTTCCTGCCAAGCTTGCTACTGCTAATCACTACTTGGTTTGGCCTTATTACAGCTAGCTCAATGAAACACTATAGGGAAAAATAATGATATTACAAAAAATGTAAGAAGCATTCCTATGTCCTTTCTGTGACAAATGTGTTTTATCCATAGATATTTTACAAACTTTTGAATTAATAAATGACCACATAGGATCTCAGCAGCACATGCTAATACATATGAATAAGAATTAGTAACTGTGTTGGGCTAACCCTGACTGGACACCAGGTGCCCACCAAAGCCACTGTATCGCTGCCCTCCTCAGCTGGACAGGGGAGAGAAAGCAGCAAAAGGTTTGTGGTTTGAGATAAGGATAGGAAAAGATCACCCAACAATTACCATCATGGTCAAACCAGACTCAACGTGGGGAAGTTAGCTGAATTTATTAGCAATCAAATCAGAGAAATGAGAATAAATGAGATATAAAACTGATTTTTAATACACCTTCCCCCAACCCTCGCTTCTTCCTGAGGTCAGCTTTACTCACAAATTTTCTACCTCCTCCCCATCACAGGTGGATGGTGAATAAAGATTGTGGTCAGTTCATTACACATTGTCTCTGGTGCTTCTTCCTCCTCAGGGGAGGACTCCTCACATCTTTCCTCTGCTTCAGCATGGGGTCCCTCCCATGGGATTTCTTCCCACAGGGTGAAGTTCTTCATGACCCTTCCATGGGGTCACAAGTCCTTTAGCAAACCTGCTCCAGTGCAGGCTTCCCATGGGGTCACAGCATCTTTTAGGCATCCCCCTGCTCTGGTGGGGGGTCCTCCATGGGCTGCAGGTGGAGATCTGCTTCACCATGGACCTCCATGGGCTGCAGGGGCACAGCTGCCTCACCATGGGCTGCACAAAGGGCTGCAGGGGAATCTCTGCTCTGGCACCTGGAGCACCTCCTGCCCTCTTTGCACTGATCTGGGTGTCTGAAGAGCTGTTTTTCTTACATATTTTCACTCCTTTTGCTGGCTGCAATTGCTGTTTTCCAGGGTTTTTTCCCCTTCTTAACTATGTTATCCCAGAGGCACTACTACCATTGCTGATGGGCTCAGCCTTGGCCAGTGGCAGGTCCGTCTTGGAGCCCTCCTGCTACCAAAACCTGAACACACAAACCAAATGCATTAACCATGATAGATTTTATCATCTGCAACTGTAATAACTCCCCCTCTTTCCTATGCAACATCAATTCAGATTTCACACTTGTTACTGACTCAGCTGCTACTAATGAAGATACAAGATTAACTGTGCTGACAAGTAGGAATAAAAGATTGGCATTTGACATAAATCATTCACTAGAAAAGGGTTTTGGAAAAGTAAGTATCTCTTTTGTAAAAAGTGGCACAAACAGAAATTGTATTCTCTTAGACATAATACAAAATCATAAGCACAGATTGAATTACATCTTGGGAAAATTCAGTTGAATATGAAATAACTTATGAAAGCCAAGTTGGGAAAGACCTGTGCTCATTCATGCAAGTTGTCAAACGTAATGAGCTATAATTAATGTTTTTCTTCTGATTACATTTATTTGTCTATGTCTGCATCATGTCCCTCTTAATCTTCAGGAGTGAAGGGGTTACAAGTAGGAGATTCTAGATATACTTTCCAGATCTCTATAATCATCCTTGTACCTCTTTTCTTAAAACTAACTTTGCCCCAGGAAGCAAAGGGTTGAGATTTTGCTCCCAGTACTTCTCACTGCAGTGAATGTTAATGTGGCTGCAGGAGGAGGAGGGTTCCATGCTTAGATCCTCTGTGGCTTTGGTAGGCTGCCAGTCCAAAAGCAATAATGGAAACCCCAACAGGAAAACAGCAATTTTCTGTAGTTTATTGTCCAGTCAAATCTGAAGATAATTTCCTGTCATCAGCTATGGGTATTTTCCTGGCGCCAGAACTTTTCCCCTGTCAGAGTTCCTACAAATAATGTAGGTATGCATCTCACTCCCAAAAAGGCTTCAATAATGTTTCTTAATGGAAAGCGTTTCTTAGGTAATCAAAACAAAAGATCACTATCCATATGATAAAAATGAGATCTTACTATTGGTTGTGTAATACTAGGTCATCTTGGAACTGTAAGACTAAGCAATTTTAATTTCTTTCTGCTCCCTTTAGGATAGAACTGTACGAAGAGTTTGTGGTATTATATATGCAATGTGCCACATAATCACACATAAGAGCAATAAGAAATCTTTCTGTTATTTCTCAAAACCCCTGAAAATAAAATACAGTTAAAATACAGAAACACACTGATATTTTATAAAGAAGTTTTTGGTACACTAGCTGCTATGTCAGATTTTGTAAATGGTTATATACATTTTGTGTTTTAACTGTTAAAAGCCCACTACTTATTAGCTACAACTGGTGCAGGCAAGCTGTAAATTTTGATAATATCTGGATTAGAAAAAAGTGGTACATCCTAAATCCTGCAATTAATAATGAGACATGGCACAGAACCAGCAGTCAGGAGGCTGTTCATTCATTGTGCTTCTGCGCATAAATTACTTAGATTGGGAAACCTGGAGGCTTGGCATTGCAAAAGAAGACCTGGTGTTGAAAATTAAGAGTTCACAAAAAAGAAGTGGCCCCAGAAAGAAGAAGGGGTATAGGAAAGAAGAAGGTGAAGCACAAGCAGCAGCACAACACAAACTGGCACAACTTTCTGCCTGAGCTTCCTAGACCAGCAATGGTCTGCATACTGGAGACCTAGTAAACAAAGGAAGTTAGTGAACAGGTGCATGAGATAGCCAGGTAGGGCAAAACCTTTAATTCTGTTGTTTCTCAAGCGAACCACAGTATCCAGAACAAATATGGACTGTTTTTTACTCTGTGTAACAACATTTTTAAGGATTAGTCTGGCTTCAGAATTTAACATTAGAACAATGCTATGAAAGGTTGAAGAAAAGAAAGAAAATTAAATAATAAAAACCCAAATATCTCTACTTTTAAAATAAAAAGCTTGATATAGGCTTTGGGATTATCGATGTAAAGGACAATATTGTGCTTGGCAAAAGTCCCGGTATAAAAGACCTAAGTGGGTATAGGATCAATATCACTGGAATTTCTTAAGTGATCTCTCTCTAAAACTCTAAAGGACCAGTAAAACAGAAAGATAAAAGGGCTGTGAATTTCAAGAGCAGGACCACAGAATAATTCTTCCTTGAGCTACTATATCTATTAGCACTAATTTTTTGTGTCATAAGTTGAAATCTCTATTTGTTCAATTTGTGGAGGAAGAAGAGGAAGGTGTGCTGAAGTTCCCAGGTTCAGATGTACTCAGGACAAGCATGTTTGTAAAGCATCCTTAAGCTGAATCATCAGTGATCAATCTCAGTTCTTCCTAAAGTTATCTGAACTGTAGCTTACAGTAACCTGAAAAGATCTTTCTGTCAATATGAATCACATGTGAACTGAAGAAGTTCCACTGGATTTAGACACAGAGATTGGTATCCATCCAGCTTTAGGTAGTATCTGAAAATCTGTTGCCTACATCTATTATAATAAGCTGAACCTCACTTTGCAGTCAATGCAGATAAATAAATGAGACAAATTCACTTTTAGATGTGTTTATTTCTCTAATAGATATTAACTATAAAGTAACATAGCATTAACTAGTTTAAAGTCAGGTAGCACTCTCTGAGATCTACAGTTTCTGTTGAAATGAAACCCAGAATGTTAAAACACAATATGCTTCTACAGAAGCTATTTTCTATTTTCTATATGGTCTAATCTGTATTTTAACAGCAGAGTCTTCAGGTCTCAGCAATACACCTACATTTTTCATACAGTCCATGAGTAAGGACTTCATCAGTGGAATCAAGGCAGCTAATATGGTGGTTGGAAAGCAAACCAATATCAGAGACTGGCTCCTGCTCCTAAGCAGCCACAGGGTTTGTGCAGTTCCAGACACTTTCCTGAATTATGGCAATATCAAAAAATCCTGGAAGCCAGGGGTTACTTTGTGAAACTGTCTTGAACTCATTACTAATTTGTGTTTTATTTGATAGCCCTTTCATAGCTGGATGCAGCTGGATGAATATAAACTCCAAGGGAGCATATTTTTGTTTATCATTAGTTTTTACTTAGTTTTGCAGACATTTGTGAGACAGTGCAGTAATCTTCTCAATTTCTCATGTATTGTAAATTGATTCAGTAAGTTTATTCATTTGAGGAGTCTTTTTTGTTCCTTCTCACAAGTCTAACCAAACAAATGCATCTTATAATTAGATCGATCATGTGATATTGCTCCAACTAATCTGGTGAATTTCTACTGTATTACAATATTAGTTATTATTAAAGCTTATTATTAAATTTTCCAACACCCTGAGGACATTTTCCATGTCGTAGAGAAGCAGGGCTCTGAGGTGACTTTTTTAGCTTTTGAAAATCAGGCCAGTCCTCCTTGCCACATTTACATGAAAAAATAATGACTGTAGTTTACAAAATAACCAGAAATACACAACTTTTGTCACTTTTGCTTTAATACCTACACTCATAAACTATAACTAGACTATGGCATTTGTGACTGCTTCACAGTTCCTGGGTCCAGTTGTCTGCCCCTGATGCTGCCTGCATCTGTATCAGGTCAAAACCAGGGTATGCATGTACTGAATGATGCTTTCCAGACTCAGGAGACCAAGCTGTATAAACCAGATGGAAATGTAAGTACAAAGCACTGCAAAGTTGTGTATTTCAGGAAGCAAATTCTGATTGTTTTAAAGATGTGTCCTTTTAGCCAGCAGTAGGGTTATTTTTAATTGTGAGAAATTCAGTGCAGCCTTTGCTTCTCTCCTACAACTCAAACTTGAAACGTGTTTTGTTCTTACCAGATATTTGAAAAACCTCTTCTTAGCAGCGTAAAGAATTGATGTTTTGGCAGGATCTCTTGCAGACAGTTTAGCTACTGTCTTGGTTTTGAGTTCAGGCACTTAGAAATGTCTCTCTACCTACAGATTAAATAAAATTTGCTTTTACCTATAAGAAAATCTCCTTACGATGTTTCTGTGACTGAAGTATATTTTTGTCTTAGGCTGTAATTCACCTCCACCAATATAATATTGCTCAGAAAAAGCTGGCTTTTGCCTTGACAAGAATCTTAGGACATGTTAATGCTAGCTCTCTGACAGGATCTAACAATAACACTTCTGAGTGAAGCAGTTCCACTTCGCAGGGTAGACTCTTATCTTGAATGTGTGATCAGCCATGACTCCAGAATTTCAATTAGGAAATTGACTGTCACAGAGCTGTGTGAGGGGCTAGCCGCGCTGTGTGGGATGAAAATCTTCAGTTCAAAGACCCTGTGCTTGTGCAGAAATGGGTCATTCTTCTCAACTGCGCTGCAGCGCTGGCAGCACAGTCAGCCGTCAGATTTCTGTGGTAGTAGGTTTGCGGTGCCATTCTTAAAGTATTTTCTACATAGATACCTACATTAGGAGCATTCTTGAAACTCCAGCTTGCTTTCAGAAAGTGGGGACTCTCAAATCATATTGAGGTCACTCACAGCACATATGTACTTAGCTTCCCCCCCCCTTAAATAGAAGCATGTCTGCCAAGTAATAAGGATAGCTCTCACTGCTACAGCAAGCATTGGCAGGTGGAAAGGTCTTACAAAACTATTTGAATACAAATGCAGTAAATAGCATATGAATAATTTGGGCCTGCGGCACCCAGTGGAAGAATAAAGAAAAATATATTTAGAAGGAGAGACCCAGGGCAATCTTTCCCAGGCTTCAAAGCCACTGAATATCTGTCAGTGACAGCTTTAAGCATACAAGGAACATGAGGGACCCTGCTTATGCTTATGTCTTGGTAGCATATATGATGTTGCTAGGCGACCCACTGAAAAAAAATTAGAATAACAGAACACAAGGTAAAGCTTAACCAAGAAAAATACACATATTTTTAAACTACTTTGTGCACAGCCTGGACTGGAATGCCCATGGAATACCTGGTCTAGTTTCTGAGGAGTGTAATTTTATAGCCCACACTACCAGCTTGTTGTTTTGGGTTTTTCTGGCATCTTTTCAACTACAAGCCTGTGTTTGTCTGTTTTGAATCATGAGGTACCAAATAATTCCTTTTCATTTTTAATTGAATTGGTTTTATCTGATGCTGTAACAAATTAGTTTGGCATAAACACAGTTATTTCATTCCTTTTTTAGCTGGACATCAACTTCATATAGTAATTTACTAAAATAATTGTATCTGAATGAGTCAAAAGCATAGCACGGTCAGGTAGCATAGTTCTTAAATTAAAACAATTTCTTCTTAAGCCTAAAGCAAAGCAAAGAACTGTAGGGAAATGCACTGACAAGCATTCAAAGGAAGGTCCACAAAATCAAGATGATGCCTATTGTTTGCTGGGCTGTTATTTATTTTCCTTTTCCCTAGTTTGTATATAGGGATTTTGGGTCAAGTCTATTTTCTCTTCCTCCTGCCCTGGTATTGCTTATTTCTTCTAAAGCTGGAGTTTGAGTCCCTGAGCAGCCTTTAGCAGGCACGTAGTAGAAGAACACCGGTACACATCAAGGTTTCATATGGAGCTGTGGCAAACAAATCACAGGAGTTACAGCTCTTCTCTCATCCCTGAATGTATGTCTCTAATTCTCTTTCATTTACATGCAGTGACCTTTCAGGGCTTTTTTAAAATGAGTCTGATAACAGCACACTGCAAATCTAACATCTACCAAGTTACTGATGTAAACCACCAACTTTGCGCACCATCTAGATTGATCAGCCTCAATTTCCGCAATACTGAGAAGACTGCATAGAAGTGTGGAAAAATTACACAGAACTTTGGTGAACAGATGAGGTCAGAGTTAGGCAATTGATAGTTACAATTGCTACTCATCATTTCCTTCTGTGTCAAACCAGAAAAAAGTTCTTGTGAAAGGTCAGAAGGAAACCACGTAAAATCAATTTACAGGAACAGGGAACTTGATAAGGTTAAGAAGATTTGAAAAAATCCAGTGGTTTCCAAGTCAGAAATTTCTTAGAAATTTCCTAAGAAAGGTAGCAACAATTTGATGAAAATAGCACAGAACTGTCTCTTGAGTAAGAAAGAAATGTTATTTCTTTTCGGTTTTGTTGTAAGTATTATTTCTGGGGAAAAAAAAAAAACCAAACAAACTCAAACCATTATTTAAACAATTGGAAGCCTCTTTCTTAAGTAATTAAAATCTTATTTATAAAATTATAATGTGGTTTCCAATCAGAACATAGCCTACAGTCCTAAATAAGAGATTAAAATAACTTATCCTATTACTATCAAAGGATTCTCTATCTATCTATCTAACCAGATGCAGCCATCTGATTGATGTCCAAAGCCATGTGCCTTGGAGGAGCAGGAAGCAAAGGTAAGCAAGCTGAGGCAGAAATTCTATAGTTGGCATCTGGTCTTTCTTGAAGTTGCTTACTTCCAACCTTACAAAATATTCATCTGAAATATAAATTGAATGGTATATAATGGAAATGGGAAAAGGATGGATGGAACGGAAATTGTTCTAAATTACTTGGAAAACAAATAAATCAAATGACCAATCTGACACAATGCGATGCACAAATGTTTTGCTTTGAAGATGATTTAAGTTCCCAACAGAAAGTGTCTAAAATAAATAAATAAATAATAAAAAAGAAGTTTATTTTGTTTTCTATGGCAGAGAATACTCCTCTTCCTTCAGTTCTAAAGACCAGCACAAAACTAGACCTTCGCCTAGAATCAGTGGAAGGAAGTGATGGTGGACAGCATGCTAGGAGTTCCTGCAAACTGGAGTACATCTGCTCCAATGTCCTTGTGCAAAAAAAAACAAACCAAAACAAAAAAAACCCCAAAAAACAACCCACCAATAGTTTGATATTTTAAAAACTACATGCATTTATGACAATCTGTTTATTTTTCTCTTTTTAGTGGACTATCAGAAACATTATGGAAATATGAAATGATTGAATTAGCATTGTAAATACTGTAGTCATTTCGGGCAGTCTATTCTGGGAAGCGATTCCAAAGATCCTTAATAGCTGTTCATTCTGAATTTGAAATATTAATGTTTTGTTCTATTGTCATGAGCAAGTTGTGTTTAAAATAAAGTACATGAGGATGAAAAACAAAATTGCAAATAAAGGAACAGAGAATAGTAGTTTTGCAAAAGTAATTATAAAAAACATTGTGAAATAATTAGATAAATCAGTATGATACTGATCAAACTGGGGCAGTGCTTAAGCATAGGCAACAATGGTATAATCTGACCCTAAATTTCATCCTCTTAAAAAAAAAGAAAAAATCACGGAGTTCGTACAGCTTTGGAATGACTTATTTTGAAAATTAAATAACTGCAAGATGAGACTGCACTTTATGCTCTATTCAGAAAAAGTATGACTCATCATCCATTTGCTCCATGGGTGAACTGAGCTTTGCAATAGTTGAGACTAATACAGTAAATCCATTTGATCTGGCACAAATGGGAAATAAACTCCATCATTATGAGCAGATTTAACAACATTTGCTGAGCTTTTAACATTTTCATTCTTATTACTTTATAACTGGTGCTGGTCAGACACTGAAAACATTTCCCTCCCCCACCCCCAACTTGCTCAATGTTTGCCTGCTTTTTAAATTTCCTCTGAGTTTCCTGACCTTCATTTATTCTGCACATCTCTAAGAGACCTATTACAACTAAATACTGACAATTTCTCCAAACGTACACTGCTGAGAGTATTAAAGCCTTTGCTAATGTTAAGAAACAAGGAGGAGAAAAAAGCTTGCTAAAAGTTCAGAAACTACTCATGATCTGAAGGTTTTAAAATTTGGGTTCATACTGATTTTTCTAAATCTTATGAATAAGAATGCTCATTGTGAGCTAACAATATTTTAGTCAATGTGGTCTTACCTAAAAAGAGAAACTGTGAATTTAAAAATGCTTTCATAAAGGCATTGTTCTCTAAGAAAAAAAAAAGACTTACAGAGCTGGTAGAGTTTTTTTTTTTTTTCTGAAATGGAAATGTCTGTATCTCCTGTTACTCACTAAAAATATGTATGTAGATATGCTCAAATATATTGTGAAATAATTTATAAAATTTATCCATGGTTTACAGTTAAAAAATGTTAACTTGATTTTCAAATATTTTTAATCTTCTGTACACCTTCTTTTGTTTACTGCTAAGAGCCTTAAAATCATTCAGTAACTTTTCCAGAAAATGTTTGTGCTATAATCCAGTAAGACTGAAACATATGTGAAATATTGAGTCTACGAATCCATGATTTCTTAAAAACAGACAAATCTTTACAAGTGGGATGAGTACCACTTCACAGCCATCGGCTGAACTAGAACATATATTGCTAAAAAAAATATTTTCTGTGGGGATTTTTTTTCATATAGGTTGTAACCAGTGCTTTATCCTAAATTAGATACTTCACTTGTTCCTAAAGTTTAGGTTCCTATTGAATTGTTCTGCCTATAATAGTTCTTTATATAGAAAGCGCAGAGATTTAAAGGTCCAAAACTTCTTTTTTTTCAAGGTTCTAAAGGGTAGTTACTTCTGCTCCTATAGTTAATAAGTCGCATTCTTCCTAAACTGCTGAGTTGCTACTATTACACACTTCAAATTGATTTATAATAAAAAATTATGTACGTTTATACTTACAAGCATGCAAATTCAGAAAGATGCTGTACATTGTCAAACCCTTCCCCATGTCACACTTGATTTTGAACAAAGTTTCCATATTTGACTGTGGTTTGTATAGTTAGTTGAATTCTTTCTGACCTTTTAATATTGTGAAGTATCTTGAAACTTTAGTGAAGAATTTTCTTTTTTTTTTTTCACTTTATTGATGATTTGTATGTTCTGTAGCTTTATATATTTGTTTTTAAGATTGTCAAATGGACACCATCCATAGGTGATTCTACAGAATCATAGAACGGTTTGGGTTAGAAGGGACCTTAAAGATCATTTAGTTCCAACGCCCCCTGCCGTGGGCAGGTGGTGTGGCTGGAGTTGTTGCTGGTGAAAACCAAGGCAACAAAGTCATCGAGTGCCTTGGCCTGGGATTTTCTTTCTGTACTTCTACATTACGTAGTGGGAACTTGCTAAATTCTGTAGAACTACATATTGTAAATGCATAAATAGGCATATGTTAAATCATATGCTGAATTTGCTCCATTTCAGATGTAGCAACATTGCAATAGACCAGTGGATTAATAAAGATTAACAATTTTACCTTGTTGTCTGGCTATGGGCTTTGTGTACCTGATTAACAAACTAATTAAGCTCAGACAGTTGTCTCTATTGTATCCTTCTCAGGAAAGCAAAGTTAACAAAATCAAGCTGCTAATTAATCAGTTACAGATAAATATTCTCTGAACAAAATTTAAACTTAAGCAAAACTGGATAAAGAGCTAAAAATGCATTACAAAAACTAAACAAACCAATCCGGCCATCAAATTCCCCAAACTGAAATAAAATCTGCAAATAAGCAGAACTATATTGTATTATCAGCTTTCTTGTATCCATGCCTACAAGCTTCCCTTTCTTTGCTTTCTGCTTCGGATGAAAGTTCACTTCTTAAATGAAACAGTAGAAGCAGCTTGTTACATTCATTCTGCATTTTTTCATAATGTAATTTAATCTGTATATTTCTAGTTTATACCCTTTGCATCCTCTAAACCATACTATTCTCACTTGGGTATAATACTTACTTCAGGTATTTGCAGATCTACTTACATTTAGATAAACTATACATTAGGCACCTGTCACCTTTTTTTCCTCAGATAAATTCTGTCATTTTATTTTGAGCATGGTCTGCCTTTCTACCCCTGAATGCCTGAAGTAGAACACATTTCAGCACGCAAATCACATGCACTTTTTGGAAGACTTATTTTTTTTTCCATCATCAGTTACATAATGAAAAACTCCCCTGGCCTCTTTATTGTTACACACTACTGAAATCTGTTGGAATTCATCCGAACTAATGTTGTTATGTACAAGATAAATGTTTACATCTGATCTAGTTGTTGACTTCATATCCAGTGGAGAGAAACCAGATTTTGCATGCGATAACTCGTCTCAACAAAAAGTTCAGATGAATAAACTGCTGGAAAAGTCTATTTGAACCTGTAGGTGTCTGTGGTGACTCAAGTAGACTTAGACATCTGATTTTTACATGCCTAAAGCTAGGTAAGACACCCAACTACAGTAACTCACTGTGCTGAATAACTGGTGCTTAACTGAACTGAAGGATTAGCTCACGATAGAGTCATCGGAGTCTGGAAATGTTAGTTCAATTATTCTGAATCACATATCATCTCAGTTCGGTTATTTACTATTGTTGCTATCGTTCAAGGGAGAAATTTGTATTAAAGGGAGACTTGCATACTGGGAACGGATGGTGGAAACAATAAGAAAGGGAAAAAGTAAACAAAAGGTACAAATGGAATCATTTTGCATCATGTGAAAAGGAAAATTAGAAAGCAATCTACTAGGAGGTTTTGCATGAAAAGGATCAGCTTGAATTTTGGGGGTAAGGATGAAAGGGAAATTCAGACATCTGTTTACTTACTTATTGCAGTAATGTTAGAAGAAATATGTGAAATGGAGTCTGTGCTATGATCACTGAGAAGATTTTTATGAAAGTGTTTGAGCTACCTGCAATGGATAAGCTGTAATATAAAGGTTAGAAGGAACAGGGGAGATAGAACTTCAAACACGGGCAAGCAAAATAAAAGATCTGGTGTTTACCTATATGTGGAGAGGAGAAAATCATAGGCAAGTTGTAGACTCACAACTTCTCTGTCAGTTTTGATAGCATCACAGGGAAGAAAGAAGAGAATAGACATTCTAGACTGTATTTTATTCTTTGCTGTTCATTTCTATTTAAGCACTTTTTTTTCTTCAACTGCTGTTTTATATTAATTATTTTGGTTAAAATTATCCCAAATTAATGATAAAGGAGATCTTTCAGTGAAGTTATGCTTCCTTCCATGGCATTCACCCTGGGTTACCCTTTCGGTTCCTTCTTTTCAACATGTCAAGAATGGTAAATATGAGATTGAGCTGTAATACACATGATTATATTTGATATGTGTTTTGATAAACTAAGAATTTGTGATATGGGTATCATAAACCAAGTTATTAGTCAGCAGTCATTGTGCACCTGGAACTCACACTGAACTCTTCCGGAGTGCTCATCTCACCAAGTCTTTACTGTCTTCATTTAATGTCTTAGAAGGAAATAAGTACTGATATATTTTTTAACTGAAGCCGATTTGTATGGTTTATATAAAGAAGTCTAATCTATGTGAATATTCTCTATTTAAGAAAATCAGTGTTTATTCAGTTATATAAGTGGAGACACCAAAACTCTACTGAAATTAGGGACTTGCCATGGAGACCATTCCACTGGGGGCTGGACCATACAGCTGAGTCTGCTGTGCCTGGGGTAGTCTGAAGGTGATCTACAGTGACTTGTGTACCTGCTGATGCTCATTTCCCTTCTGGATTGTGTGGCAAGGCATTGGCAGTGTTGGGGGCTGCAGAGGTGACCTCTGTAAGGAGAAGGCAAGCCAGCTCCAGCCAGACCCACCTCTGGCCAGAGCCCAGTACATCATCCTGTTGTTGCCACATGGAAAGAAGCTTTTCATTGACAGCTTGTGGGTTCAGGTGCCCCATTATCAAACAGGGAAGCCAAATGGTCCAGGGCCTAGTATCCACAGGCCAGTAGACAGAGATCACATGGGGCTTGGATACAGACAGTATCCCAGGAAGGAATTAAATAAACTAAAAGAGGTGGGACATTCTTTCTTTCTTGGACATGTATTGCCACTTCTTCATTCTTTATATTGTCAGTTAAAATTCCACTTAAGGGAAGGATGTGGTTAACATGGATGATAGTAGAAACTCTCTAGGTTATTTTATTCTCATATATAGTCAGTTCAGGAATGAGATAACCCTTACCCATAGCTAAAGCAAGTGTAACAGAGAAGAAATTTGAATGCAAATGGAACTTCTGAAATTGAAAACTCTTGACAAATCTGATCTTTGGTGTGTGTATGAGGTCTTAGGTGTACTCACATACACACATAACTGTACACATTTCAATTATTGTATTGACTTTAATGTGATGTGTCAGAAGGGTAATTCATTGTCATTGTGCTTACACTGACCATTCATTCTATTGCATATTCTCAAAAGATTTCATAATTTTTAAATAAGCATTTGGAAAATTAAGAGATTTTCCTGCAATTGTTAGTTTCTGCTGCCTTTTGATTTCAGTGCTACATGATAGTACACACATATTTAGTTGGAAGTGGTAAAATTAAATAATGATTATTACATGTCCCATCTTCAAAAAAGGTATAATCTGGTATACTGCGGTCCACTTCACTATCAGACCTAATAATAAAATATAGTACAGATAAACTTTAATTTGGCTTGACACTTCAACTAAAATGTTGTAAAATGTGTCTTTGGTTTTTAGTAGCTATGAAAAAAAAAAAGTTCTCCAACTAGCAATGAAGTCATGCTTGATGTCATTAGAGGTCTATATTTCCTGTCTGACAGATTTTAATGCCTTTTTTTCTTTTTTAATGAGGTATAAGGTAAAATTCAGAAAAGCATCTCAATGGCTTTGAAGACTAAGTATCACTGAAAGTCGATTAAACTTTATAACTTTTGAAAAATGAATTTACAGGAAACTTGTCTCTGTCTAGCTGGCTGTAAAAAGATGTGGAAGCAAATCTGCTCTCTACTCTTTTGACCAGAGAAAAATGAGTTTGATGAATGTAGCACTTCCCACTGTTCAATAAACTTAAAGGTGTTTAAATCAGAGCTTCCTATGATCTAAGTAGGTTAAGTACAATTAAACAGACTAAAGTAACACTATTATTCTAACACCCCAGATGGAAAGCCCCCAAAACTCATTTTCCATATACATGACCATATGGCAAGTTTCAAAAGCTACCAGACCAGGATTGCTTCTGAGTGAGGATGGCTCAGATTCGTCTTGAAGGTACTTTACGAAAATACACCTATCAATCACCAGTCTTCTCTCTCTTTGAATGAAGGGGCACTAGCCTGGCTTATTCTAATGAACAGAGCCATAGAAGTATGACCTGAAGATGGAGGCGATCTCTCAAGCAAGACACTCCTGAGCTGTGTTGCAAACAGTATGCCATTTCTTGTTACACTGTTAAATGGGAAAGAAGAAAAGCTACTCATGCGGTAAAATGAATTGGGGTAAATTATTCATGTCTTAGTTCTATACTTCTATCTGTTTTATTTTAGTTTTTTTTTTTTTTTTTTTTAGGAGGACTTTTGTGTTCCCTTCATCCCCCCACCCAATTTGTAGTAAAACCTGATTGCCAAGTAAGCCTTTCAATTTTGCTGTCAGTCTTCTCTGCTTCTTAAGTGTTTCACAAATTTGCTGAAATCAACTGTTCTCCTGCTGCTACTCTTTCTCAGCAGGGAACTTAGTTCTCAGGTATTTTATTCTCTGCCCCTGGAAATCCTGTAGAATAACACATTGGTCAGTGACATTCTCTACATATTCTTGTAAACACATGTAGTCTCTCAATTATCTGCATGCTGAATGGAAGTTGTGTAAAGGTTGCCTGCATATATCTCAGGATTTTGAAAACATCACGGACCAAATTTTTATGCAATGGCTGTACAATGTCTTCAAAACCTGTGGATGTCCTTACAGAGTTTCTGTCTTGGTTTTTACCTTTCTTTGTTCTTTCATTCTCTGCCAAGAAAAAAATTACAAAAAATTATCCAAACACCACAACAAAAAAAATCTCGAGATGAACAATAGCAGGTGACTTATAGGTATATTATTCCAGCAACTATTTGTTTCATTACAATAATTATTAAGTTATCAGTCTTAGTGGTAAGTACTAAGAAAGAATTTCACACGGGAATTGTATATAACACACCATGTTGTGTGATTGACTGTTTGTTCTTGAGGTCCCACAAATAGTGTTTTAACAGCTTAAGGTGAGTTAAGCATCTTTTGTTTACCCTCAAAACCAAACTATGCTACTAAATTGTCTGGGGAAAATCCTGGATAAATATAGACTATAGTAAATGCATACTACATGCTAAATTCTAATTAAAATCAATTTTAGTTACTCCAAATGTAAACACTTTAATTGCACAGTAGCTTTAATTCCGTGATGTGGGGCCGTGGAGGCTGCAGACAGCTACTCCTGGAGGGGCAGAACGGCATTCCCCGACGGAGATCGCCCCTTCCCCTCAGGGCCGCGGGGCACAGAGCAACAGCCATGGGTTAACATGCTCCGTCTGGGGCGCCGTTGAAGCCGCCGTGCCCGATCGCTGATGATCTGATTACATACTCGGCGGAGACGCCGTCTGGCATCTCCAGCACCGGGGCGGCACCCCGTTACCGGAGAGCCGGCGGGCCGAGGGGAGCGGCGGAGCTCGGGAAGGGCGCTCCGAGCTTTGCGGGGCCGCCGGGGCGGTAGAGGAGGGGGCAGCAGCGGGCAGCACCGCCGCCCCTGCCGCGCCAGCGGCTTCAGCACCGCGGACAGCGCCCAGCAGCCGCGCGGCGCTGGAGGGGCGGGTGGGGGTCCCGCGCCCGCGGCGGCAGACGTGGGGCCGCAACGGGCAGGCACAGGGTGCCCGCCGGCACGCGCGCGGGGGGGCACGCAGCCGCGCGGAGACAACACGCGCGCAGCGTGGGCACCGAGGCCCACGCAAGAGGCAGCGGACGGGCACAGGCGGAGGCGCGCGCTGACACACGCGCGCGCGACAGCGCCGGGGCACGAACCCACGCGCAGCCGCAGCACCCAAACGCGCGCCCCGGCACGGCTCGGCGCGGCAGTAGCACAGCACACCCCAGCGCCGCCGCACGCGCTTTCACGCACCCCGCGAGAAGCGCGCTCGGTCTCCCGCGGGCACAGTCGCACACACAGACACACTCACACCTGCGCACCCGTGACCACACGCCGCGGGCGCGCCCTGCCACCGCCAGGCAGCGGCGCACCGGCGCTGAGCCGCACGCAGGTACACAAGCACACCCACTACCCGTAACGCACCCCCGCCCCGCACTCGCCGCCACGGGGCCGCCCGCCTGGCGGCAGCCTATGGCACAGCGGGTCCCCCGCGTGAACCCCCGCCTGCCGGGGCGCAGTTGCCAATGGGAGCGTCCCGAGGGCGTGGAGCGCCTGGCCCCGCCTCCTTAGTTAAGGCCGGCGGTGGGCGAGGGTCGCTCAGTGGCGGGAGGCGGGGGGGTGGGGGTGTAAAGGCGAAGCGAGGCGTGCGGGCAGCGGCAGGCGCCGATTCGCGCACGCCCCCCGCCCAGATCCCGCGCGGCGCGAGGGAAGGCGGAGGAGGCACCGGCGCCGCTGAGGGCAGCGCCCCGCCGCGGGAGTGGCGAGCGGGCGGCGCACCTGCGAGCGGCGAGACGAGCGGGGCGGGCGACGAGGAGCCGACCAGAGGCGCGCAGCGAGCCGGCGGCCGCGCAGCCCGGTCCGGCGTGCCCAGGCGCCGCGGCCCCGAGGCGATGGAGCAGGAGAAGTACCTGCCCGAGCTGATGGCCGAGAAGGACAGCCTGGATCCCTCCTTTGTTCACGCGATGCGCCTCCTCGCAGACGGTAAGGCTCCGCTCGCCGCGGCCCAGCGGCCGCCGCCGCCGCCCGGCCGCTAGCCCAGTCCGGAGCGCTCCGCGGGGCGGGGACCACCCTTCGTGTCGGCGCTCGGCAGCCCTGGCCGGGCGCCAGCGTGAGAACTCGTGGGTCCGTGCTGGCGTCGGGCCGGGCAGTGGCGCGGCCCCGCGCCCCCTAGCCTCGGCGCTGAGGCGAGCCCGCGAGCGGGGACCTAGGCACGCGAGGACGTGGCGAGGCGCGGAGCTGCCCGCAGCCGGGCAGGGGCAGTTCGAGGGGTTTGTGTGCCCCAGATGCCGCGCCGGGCTTCTCGCTGGGGGAGCCCGTCAGACGGGGCTCTGCTTCGGCCGTCTCCGCTGGCAGCGAGCGTGTGCCTTTGCTCCCCTGTTGGGGAAAAGGTGCGCCGCCTCCGCTGTGCTTGGCTGGCCGCTGCGGGAAGGTCTTCCGTACTTCACGGTCTTATTTACACAAAGGCAGACACTGATTTCTAATTAAACTCGTTATTTCTTCTTTCCCATGCTGAAGTAATACGGTCTACATGGTAATGCTATTGTGCCGTTAATGGGACACTGTTCTAGTTGACTGTGCAATGTCTGGCATTGATTGGATATGGCTTATCAGTTTCATGCCACTGTTTCATCTAGGATGTTGAGGACTTTCTACTGGTATCGTGCGGGGATCCAGAATTTACTGCTTGTAACATTTTGTTGTTCATTGTAATTTATTCTGCTTTCCTTGCTTTATGTGAACTAGTTCTACTGGAGATTCTTAACAAAAGTTTATCATTTAGTATCTTTTTGGAACTACTCAAAATAGTTATTGAGTGCAGGCCTTGTGGTACAGCATTTCAGCTCCTGCAGAAGTGTAACCTAGTGATTCCCCTTCATACTTATGTTTCTTCTGAAGTATAAAATAGTAATTTCAAGAATCCCTGTTAAACTTGGAACCTAATGTAAAAAAGTATTGAAGAACAGCACATAGATCAGGACAACCTATCAAGTACTTGAATGAAGCTGAGGCGAAGAAGTGTATGGTTAGGCCCTTGAAGGATTCACAAATCGAAATAAATGCACATTCAGAGGTGGTGAATAATTTCCAAAGTTCTGTTATATCTGAAGGAAATCATAATGGATTAAAACTTAGACTGGCAGCAGTAATTGTCTGTCTTTGTCAGCAGTCTATGTAATTGCTATTGACTGCGAATGAAGATAGTCCAGGTTTTGTTTTGAGTGCTTCTGTTTGATAGCTTGGAAATTCAGTATGAATACCGACACATTTAGCACACTTTTGTCATAGCTACCTTGCCGCTGAAGAGGCAGCCGCGCTACTTTTCACAGTTGTTTTTCTAATGAACGTACGGCAAAGAAAGTCCTTATGGAAGGGATGTAGGTTTTGCACCTTGCAGTTCGATCTTCACCCAGAGGGGGGAGGTATCTACTGAGAGTGTGTGCTTGTATGCATGGGGAAGGAGGAAAATGCATGAAGGACAAAATTGAAACTGTGCAAAGTAAAGTTAGAATAGGGGAATAAAATAGGCGTTTCTAGGAATCAAGTCTGTGTGTAAATTGTATTTTGGACAACTAGGATCGAATAAATGATTAATTTTCTCATTCCTTCTTAATATAGTGAGGACTGCATGTGTTTTAGGGGATTTTTGAAAAATGAAGGTGAGTTGCCTGTAGGGAATGCTAATGTCAGATTCACACCAGATACCTGGCATTATCTTTCAAAACACCATCTGTCAAGCTTTCTAGAGATTCATTTTGGAGCCTAATATATGATGGCTGTTAAAACAGTTTCATCAAGTTAAGAGTATAGCTACTTTAAGGAAACAAGAATTCATGTACTGGTTGCTGCTGGATATAAGTAGAAGGGAAATGTATAGGAACTGGAAGGTGTTTATTTTTTTTTTTTCTCTTTGGATGCCCAAAAAACATAGGTCTGTGGTGCAAGGATCTCTGTAATGTATTTCTGGCATGTGTCTGAGACGAAGCACTGCTTCCCTACTCTAGATTTCTTTTCTTTAAAATACAATGTATGCTCAACTACATATATAAAAATACTGGCCAGGTGTTATTTTTCCAGTATACTAAGTTTTCTTGATTGCCAGTAGGTTTTGTATAAAATGCCTAAGTGTGGATTTGAAGGCTTTTGCTTCAAAGTCGAGAGCCTCAAGCATTCACTCTTGACTTGAAAGTGCTGTGATTTTTCATGTGTGTTGCTAGAACCTGAGGTTGAGAAGAGACATGCTGCTGGTTGAAGCTGCAGATGGGCACACAGTGATAGGCATTCCAGAAATATGTTTCAATTTATGATGCTGGATTTCTTCATAAAGATATAATCCCATGGTTTTTGTTGTTTGCTTGATTTATTCTTTTTCCTTGTGTGTTTTGGTGTACTTAAACATAACTTAGTTTCAAGGCAACAAATTACTTATTATATTAAAGTCTGTGTCCTACAGGCTGACCTGTATCAGGTACACACTTGAACTGGTAGCTGTTTACCTCTCACCACTGAGGGATCAATAGAAGTTATTTGCTTTAGCCATTGTTTGGGTTAGAGCCTGCATGGTGCAATGTGTGGTGAAACCCACAGAAAAGGGGCGTTTCCTGTGGCGGAGAGTTGGCATACTTGCCAAACAGCACAAAGAAAGATGAGGAAAGGGGTATCTTAAGAAGTGCTGGTACCATATTAGGTATAGAGTGTGAATGCATAAACAAATAATTTCTCTTAGAAAAAGAAAAAAAAGGAAGAAAAATCAGTGAGGGGAACCTGTGGTGGATTCTGAAAATGAACCCAGTCTCTAAATGATTATTATAGGGCCTTAATTGGAAGATATTTTATTTCCCCGTGGGTCATTACCTGTTTCATACAAAAGGGGTTCCTACATGATTATTACACTACTAGAAATGGAAAATGCACTGAAATAACAGAATCATAAAATGGTTTGGGTTGGTCGTCTAAGTTCCAACGCCCCTGCCATAGGTAGGGACACCTCACCTCATACATTAGAATATTATACTGTTGTTCTCACTGCTGATTAGATTATACTACAACAAGAGACCTCTTCTAATAAGTAGCAAAATTCTAAAGAATAGGTAGAGAGCTTTTCTGTATTAATTGAACTATTTTGTGTACCAGGCTTTACAGTTGCTGGAAGGATAACGCTGTTTTATGGGTAGTTGTAAATGATTTTACTATAAACTGGTTACAGGTAGTTATTTTCTTAGGTAAGATGTTATTGTTTCTAGCCAGGAGGTACCCTGATCAATGCGTGATGCCATATAAGGCTTGATCAGATGAAAAATACCAGAAGCGAAGAGCTTATTGTTGAGGAGGACCTTTTGTATTTGTGTTTATGCCACAGCATGCTCTAAAGTTCCAGTGAGAACTGAGAGATTCTCCTTTCTAGAGCTAATTCCTACCACGGTAGCTAATGTACTGCTTATACGTGTTATTTTTGCATGTATGAAAATATTAGTTTGTTAGATGTCTATGATTATGAGTATAAATATAATGTGTGACTTTAGCAGTGAAGGTGTGGATGACATAGAAAGCAACAACCAGCTAGAACTGTTTGAGAGTTCAAAATTTGTTTTATTTATTTTTAATCAGTGTTATTTTTAGTAAGTTGAAGCGTCAGCTAATTGTCTATATACTTTTGGAGCAAACCAAATTTTATATATGTCTGTATATTTATATGTGTGTGGCTTTGGACTGTCTCGCGTACTGTATTATTAAAGCTAGCTGTGCATTTTGTAATATAAAGATCTATTGGAAGAGCTGGCCAAAGTAAGATCAGCTCTCCCCATGGAAATACCAGCATTACTTGGGTAATGAGGTAGCTAATTTCTCTATGTAATGACAGTACTTTTGACCTCATACTTTCATTTGGCATTTGGAAGGCAATATGAATCAGGCCTTTAACTTTAATCTTAAATCCCTAGATTATACCACGTGGCATAGCATGAGTTTGTTAAACCTCCAGTCGTGTCAATTAAACTCATACAGCTCAGTGTCATAAAGCTCCTTGTAGGACAGGGCATGATTATTCAAAATGTATATAATTACTTGGCCTTTATACTCAGTAAGCATTAATACAGTCTTTCATACAAGCATGCAATAAATGTTCTAGTCTGAAAACTGTTGATGTAATGCAAATTCATTTTGTTTCATGTTCAGGATTTCAACTGATAAGTTGGCTTATGTGGGTTTTGGGTTTCTTTGGACTCCTGGAGATTCATTTGTTCTTCATATAAGAAGGCAGATTTACTTAATAAGTATATGTTTCTATTAAAAATAATAATAAGATTGCTATATAAAAATTATTTGTCTTGGCAATTTGCAATATGACAGTTATCCTTGGCCCAAGATGTGAAAGCTGTTGGTCAAGCCTGTGTCCTGCTAATGTCAGGCCTGTGCTGCTTTTCAATTTTTATAAAATTTTCCATTGAAAACTACTTTAGAGAATATTCTTGCAAAATTGATTAGGCAGCACAAACTAATACATTAGATATTAATATTAATCTATGAGCAGTCACTTTTCTGCTTATAGTTTCTTTTTTCCTGATGTTTATATCAGGTGAAAAGAAATCTGTGTTCACAAGACAGTTTGTATTAATCATTGTGTACTCTGCTGTCCCAAGGAATGCAGTGTAAATATCTGGAAGATTGACTTGGGAAACACGTTGATATTTAGAGCATGTATTTTAGATACCTTGGTTTCATTAGAAACTAGGTTTACGTGTCTGTCATTTGGATCCTTTTCAATAAAAAAGGAGTAATATCCGTGCAAGCTCTAGATGAATACAAGGTACTTAAAACTTCCATAATGCAGTGATGTGCATTACAAACTTGGTTGTAAGCTCACTAAAGCTAATGGGACTCTTCTATTGCCGTTCGTGTGCTATCAGGCAATCCTTACACCTTACGCAAATATAATATATTGACTGATGTAGCTAATATCTTTGTAATAATGAAAATCAGGAGAACATACTGCAGGTTTTATAACAGTTTTGATTTTTATATTATTTTTTAAGTGATTTTTTTTTTTTTTTTTAAAACATCATGCTGTGACAACATGGTATGTGTTCATAATCTTAGGAAGTGCTTTTGCTTGCAGAATGCGATGCAGATGGATCCCAGGTGATAACCAGATTTAGGCAAAACAAAAAATACTATAAAATATTACTATAATAATAATATAAAATGTTAAAATGAATATAACAAAGCAACCTTTGTAAATTTTATGACCGTAAGTTGTTAGTCATAAAAGGCGTGCTTGCTTAAGAGCAGGAAAAAAGAGATTAAAAAGAAAAATAATAAAAACCTTTCCCTTTCAGACATCTGAAGCAGCTTAGGACCATTTGATCTGTGATCTTAGAAAACATGTACTTTGAAACAGTAAATTCTCTTGCAAAGAGGGAATAATATAAATGTATTAACTGAAGGTTTCTGATACTCTTCTGTGGTTCACTCTTCAAATGGTGCTATTTGAATCTGTGGAGCCTGCTTAGGGCACAATTCAGTGCAAATAGTAGAATTTAGTGCCTACTGTTAAAGGGAAGGTCAAATGCATTTGCAGGTTTATCTCGACGGCCATGGCCCCATCAACAGTGTGTGCTACTTTTTGGCAGCATAAATATTTTCTTGGAAGGAGAAGTATTTTTTATTTGTTCTGGGAATTATTTTAATAAATTTCTTTTATTCTTAATCTCCTTAGTGTGTTGATTCAGGGGATGCCAGCTGTAATCATCAATCTCTTCCCTTCTGCCTCAAAAAATATATATAAAAACATATATATAACACGTCAAAAAATATATGTCAAAAATATATATCAAAAGCTATTGGAGGGTAATCTGCGAGCTATTACATACGTATGTATTTATACATGCGTATACATGTATAAAAGGTGGGTAGTTGGGTAGAAAATCTCAAGTCAACTGTTAGCTTCCCAAGCACCGAACACCTGTGTAATGTGTAGAGTAGAGTGGCCATTTCTAACCAGGAGGTGGCATGATTGGGCTCCACATCCCAAAAGAGAGCTTCATTTCCTAGCACCTTCTGGGAAAGCGCTAGTCTGGCCCAACAAATATATCCAGTTTTTATGCACCATATGCATGTTTTTTCCCCTTTAGGCAATATGCAGACAGTATATATTGTCTGATAACCAGATTTTCTCTAGCATGCTAGGCTATTGAATAGTCTATAAAATTTGATCGGATCAGTAGTGACCAGGGCATAAGTTAGGAAAGGCTGAATATCCACCTAGCTCACCAGAGCAATGCCAGAAGAGTAGAATGATTCCTTCGTGACATCTCAGGACACAGGTTTCAAGCTCAAAGTATGACATGTGTTGGGTCTTATTTTGGAACAAGAAATATAGCTGTTCTTTGGTAGTTCCTCTCCAAGTTTTATTAAAATAGGAACATATCACAAGCTGTGCCTTGCAGCTGTAACGTAGGCTAAACATACTGCCTAGATGAAAAAGTGTTTTCTTGACCTGCAGGGTCACTGCAGTTTCCTGACACTTTGGTTCAGGGTAAGAGTGCCTTTTCAAAAACAAGTAAACAACTGTTTTAGTTTAAATCTCATTTCTTCAACAGACTGCTGAATTTGAAGGAAAGATATTCGTGTCTGACCTCAAATGTATATTTTTCTTTTAAAAACTTTTGAGAATAAATAGGTGTTTTTCTCAAGAATTTGAGGTGTAAATAAAGCATGCATAATAGAAAAAAAATGTGAAGGTGTGCATTCATCTTAATTTTGCATTTTTCATTCCTTGGATGTATATTGTAGCACAGGGTTAGGCATATAGAACCATAGAATAGTTAGGGTTGGAAAGGACCTTAAGATCATCTAATTCCAACCCCCCTGCCATGGGCACGGACACCTCACACTAAACCATGCCACCCAAGGCTCCGTCCAACTTAGCCTTGAACACTGCCAGGGATGGAGCAGTCACAACTTCCCTGGGCAACCCACCACTCTCACAGTAAAGAACTTCTTCCTTATATCCAATCTAGACTTCCCCTGTTTAAGTTTGAACCTGTTATATCATTGCTCCCTATCAGAATAAGTGAGGAAGCAGAGAGTTTTTTAAAATGAAGTAAGTAAAGTAGGGAACTTTAATGATGCTACAGTGCAGTCTTTGGCTGTATAAACAAATGAGGGCTCTGCAGTCTGACCAGATAAATGGAAAATGTTGATACTCTGGTAAAGATCTAAGGTGCATAGTATATGGAGTTTTGATCTGTTTCTTCCTTGTACAATATACTTTCAGTGAATACTTTCTAAAACTTCCATCTGTAAGATGTAGACTAATGCTGAATTTCATTCTAATCTTTTAGATATCTAAGTGAAAAGTATTTTGTAAGAAACATGTATTATTATTACTTTTAATACGAAATTATTCTTTTTAAATTTGCTGGCAAAAATAATCCTGGTTATTACAGCCCTCCGTAAATCCTGTCATATTTTAATTAGAATCCTGCTGGAAATGAGTACAGCTATTTCCTAATCCTGAAAAGGACTAGAACTAATAAAAACTATGAAGAAAAGTTAGGCTTTCAGCAGATTAATAACTCCAGTCAACCCCCCCAGACCTCATGGAATAACTTATGCCTGTTCCTGATTTTACAGATTTTGCTGTTAAAATAGAATATTTTAGTTTGAATACTGAAAAATTTATCAAGTGAAATTATGTTAAGATTGGGATGTTGAAGATCATCCACATTTAAATAACATAATACGAAGTTTTGATGGCTGCATGTGCTGTAACCAAAGACATCTTTGAAACTTCAAACACTCAGCTGGAAATGGGTATTCCTGTTTGTTCTTGGGCTAGCATGGTCCAAAGCCTAGAAGACACAGGTCGCTGCTGCCTTTCAATTTCTCTGCATGTGCTGAAGTGTTCATTAGATGCTCTAGCATCTGTTTCTTGTAAAGGTTACACAAAAAGATGTAAACCTCAGAAGCTTTTGATTTATAAAATACTTTGAATTTTGGGAATTGATGTAGCTATTGGGAAAAGTAGTACTTCATGCTCGTCTGCAAAAGATATATTAAAATCTGTATTCCTCGTTCTTGGCTCTGCTTTGGATCTGGAAGCAATAAACTTCTACTACTTTGATAACAGAAGCAGTTTAGATTTGCTAACTGGTGAAGGCAGTCTTCAGCAAAAAAAAAAAAAAAGCAGAGATCAACTCCCGTGGCTCATAATCCATCAACTTCCAAAGAGCAGCATTACAAACTGGAGAAAGAATAGTTTTCCTGGGAGGTGTGAGCGCTGGAGAAAAACAAATCCTCTCTTTGCATGTACTCCTAGTTTAATGTTCCCTAGGATTCAAATGTGTGTTTCAAAGCTGTCTTTCAAATGCTTGAAGTTAAAGAACTTGCTATGAAATTGGGGACTATGTGTGTATGTTTTGAAAATGGCTTGTGGAAAAATTGAGAGTTGCCTTCTTGTCTCTCATTGTGTAAATTTTTATGCTCTGTATTTGTTATAATGTAGGCTCGTATGACTGATTTTTCTGAGTATTTTTAAGCAGATCAATTTCTTGCATTTTCTCTTTTTTTGAGATTGTAGTAAGAACTTGGTGTCTTTGGGGGTTGGGCCACATGTCCTCTGGGCCCATAGCATGAGTTCAGCTGGGGAAGGAGTGAGACACTATTTTTCCTAAGTACTTAGGACTGTACTGATTTGCTGCAGCTATGAAGCTGGCTCTGTGACTTTCCAGTTTGCAACTTAAATTGTTTTTTTCCCAGTTCTGTTGAAATGAGCATCACCAAACTCTTAAGTGATTTACTGTCTTTGAAGTTTGAAGGGTAAATTAAGGATGATGAAGTGAAGGAGAATTCCAAGAGACTTTTGTCCCTTCCCTGTGTTCAGTTCAGCAGGAACATGGAGAGCTAATTTTGGTAAATGATACTTATTAGCCTGGTGTATCCATAGGATTGGAGAGGTGTCTAATAGATGTGGCTTTCTCACAGGTACATACTTGCATTTATTTCACTAATACTTGTATGCAAAGTAGTAGGTTTTACTTTAGCCCATTGTAAAATGTAAAAGAACTTCTTATATTCATATATTTACCTTTATCTACATCCATTTATTGTTATGCTCTGAAGCCACTGATGGGTAATCTGCCATGCTTAATTCTTATATTATGTAGACTCTTTTTCCTGATCCTACACATTCCTATTTAACAATATCATTGTTCTGTCTCTGTAAATACACTGTTGCAGAATGTCCTCTAACTTGTTCTATTTGGTTTGGTAAGGGTCTTCCAGGTACTGCATTGATGTTGTTACTGGGGTGGTTGGTTTGTTCTTTGCTTGCTGTAAATGGTTCAGTGTAAACAAGAATGGATCAGGTTGTGCAAAATTGTATAAGAAATGCTTTACTGATTAGTGGAAAAGGAAAGGGATCTATAAGTCACCAGGGAATGTGGGAAAACAGGTGCCCCACATTACTGATTTTGTTACTTTTCTTTTTTCTGGAAGACTAAACTGTGAGGTAAACTGGGTATGTAATAGTTTATGTTAGGTTGTGCATGACAAAAAGGTGTTCATACAGAACCAGCTTGTTAGAATACACAAACCATCTGTTCATCATGAAAATACTCTTGCTGCCCCACAGTGTATGAGCACTCAGAAATGATATGTCAGGAGCAAGGGAGAAAAGAAGACTTTTCTTTCCCACTGCTGCAAAGACTGAGATAATTTTTTGGTTTTTTTTTTCTTTTTTTTTTTTTTTTTTTAAATGATCAAATGCTGATACCAACTTTTGGCTGTAACTTTCCAGTTCTTGACAGTTCATCTCTGTCTCTTCTCACAGCCCTTAAAGGTTTTTTATAGATAATGTGAAACTAGAATGGAGAGAAGGATGACTAGGAAAAAAGTAACAGAAAATGCAAGAAGGGTGGAAAAAGGAGAGGAAAAAAAAAAAAAGTGAAAGATTATAAGGGCAGTGGAGAAGGGGGTAACAGTACAGAAAATGATTCAGGGAAGAAGATTAAAATAATGAAGGGAAGAATTAAATTCTGGATTAACAGGTGTAAAATGTTCTGTGTAGGTCTAAAACTGATAAAAGCTTGAAATACTGAACCTTTAATAAGGACTTCTGGAAGCTTTTAATGAAGCCTTATTTAGTTAAAATGGCTAGATAAAAGTAGCTGCTAATAAGCATTTGAATATGCTGTTAGTTACTTAAGAAAAATCCAAATCGTGTTCAACTCTTCCTGAAAAGCTTTTGTGAACAGTTGCATGATTTTGATACTTTTCTGGTTTATGTAATCAGAGTCATGCTATATGTGTCTACTGTATATATTAAATTATGCAGTAATTAAACACAACCATCTATTTTGCAGAGATGCTACCCATTTTATACTAAACAGCAATGGAGATCTTCCTTGTAGTGAACAGATTGAAGTGATAGATGCGGAGTTTCTGTCTCTGCTTATGTAATAGAGCCTTCAGACTCTGAAGTGTTCTAGTGTTATGAGCTTTGAACTTGGACTTTTATTCATTTATATTAGTGGTCTTATTACAGATGAGAGAGATTGTCCACATTCTGCCATTTCAGTTCTGCTTTTCCAGGTTATTCCTTTGCATTGCCTTCACCTGCTAACTGATGCCTCCCTCAGCCTTCCTCTAAGCAGCCAGTATAATTAGTGAACTTCACAGCCTCAGCCACTTTCATTCAGTTTTACACTCTTTTCCTATCTTCAGAAGCAATGTGAAGAGGAGGAGGTGGTTTTCTTGGTTTGTTTTTTTTTTTTTTTTTTTTTTTTGGTTTGTTTGTTTGTTTGTTTGTTTTTCCACAGGGGACTTGAGCTGGAAGTAAAGGTGGCAGCTTTACTGGAGAAAGATGTCAGAAATGTTGAGTAGAAGGCATTATGGTGGGGGAAATGGCAGGTAACTGGATAGGGTATGTTTAGAAGGGGGGAAAATTGGTTGGTAGAGCAAACTCAGAAAGACGAAGCAGAGCACATGGAAGATGTCAGAATGAAAATTAAATTGGATACTTTGTTTCTTCTTTAAAGTGCATAATTTTGATCAAAGTTATATACTTCACTTGCTATGTGTTCTATTTATCCATGCACACAGATGAGTAGTTACTGGGTGTATACATATTTTTTTTTCTACCCCAAAACAGTGATACATATAATACGGTAGCAGTAAACTAGTGCACTAACTTTTGGAAGAATATTTACTTCTGTCATTTGATTACTCATGTTTTAGGCCATAACCCTCTGCCTACCCCAGTGTGTGGATAATTCAGTGTAACACTGCTAAGGCTGCTTTGAAAAGATGATTGTGTTCTCGAGGTGGTGGATACTTCAAGGCAGACTGTTCCAGGACTAGTGACTGCTGTATGTCTTGTGTCCTTAGAGATATCTTTAACTCCTGTTCTGGAATTTCCAAACATTCTGATGTATCCCTAAATTAAATGTAATTAATCTTCTGACAGAAATATGTTCCAAAGTATGTGAGTATTATCACACCTAGAATTACTTACTAAGTTCTCAGGATGAGATGATGGTGTGTGTTTTATCCAGCCTTCTGGGATTTCACAAAAGAAAGGTTAGATATGCTGAGATTCTACTGAGAAGGTGTTGAGCTGTGGAGTCTGCAGCAGGTAAGAGAGTAGAAGTCTTCAGTGATGAGAGCACCAATTCACAAGCAGCAAACTGTGCTTGTCTTTAAAACAAATTTCTGTGCTATCAGTAAGCTGCAAAAAAAAATTTAGAGTTGATAAAAAACAGCTTCAAACTGCAAATCATAAAAAGACTGCATAAAGCAATGGTTTAAAAAAGGGGTCTTAAGTGGCAATTTCAAGGTAAGATTGTTTTGCTATAATATCAATTTTTGCATTTTACTGGCTTGCGTGGTAGAAGAAAACAACTGGAATGATTCTAATTGAGTCATTTAAGCTTAAGTCAACGTTAATTTTATCATCTTATGTAATAATGTCATTTAAAAAACATGCGCATTTCATAATATGTTGGAAGGCTGTGGTACAATTTATTGTAAGGCTTTTCTGGCTAGCACTAGTACTTGCAGTATTGCTCATTAAATGGTAATTCAGGTTCATTCACAGGTTTAAAACAAAGTAGTAGAATGAAAATTAGGGAAAGATACAATGCAATAAGATTATTCCCTCCACCCCCGATTGCTTAGTAGATTCTGCTCTAGATGTCAGAAAAATCAAGTGTTGAAGTGTGTCACCTAATTGAAATTTGAAGTAAAATGTTTGTCTTCCTATTGCCAGCACTGTGTGTAGATGTATGCTGCTTGTATCTCATGAGGCAGGTGTATACCAGTGAAAGCACTGCAGTCTTACTTCCCCTGGTTGCGTAGGTCAGTCTGCCTCTTGGAGTTGTTCTGCTAACAGGCAGGGTATGCCACAAAATGACCACATGCTAGCTGTATAATATGCACAGGTTAGCTGTATAATATGCACAGGTTATTAAACAATCACACTAAAGCAAATAAACACATTAAAGCAAACAAGCACAGTAACACAGATCAGGTATATATCTATGTATACATATAGCAAACAAGCACAGTGAAGCAGATCAGAGATCTATATATAGGGAGTAAAGTACAAAGGAAAATTAGCAATGCATCAAATCATTACTGCATAGAGAGAACAGAGATTAAGAGGAAATACATCACCAATTACCACTGAGTCATCATACAGGCCCACACTTCAAGCTGGGAAAGCCTGTTGCAGCCGATGCCAGGAGTCTCAGGTAATTGGGAAAGTTCCTACTGCAGCCTGTCCACCCATAGTTGAGGCTTCAGATTTGGCTGCAAGAAGATTCTGCTTTTATACCCTTGGAAAAACAACTGGCTTTATGTCAGATCTCTGGTTGTTTACTTGTGGGGCCCTGCAGTTTCTTATGATCTTGCTGTTGTCTGCACTGAGAGTGCTAGCCAGGTGCCCTGGTGCGGCCAAGTAGGGGCAGCTGCACATCTGTGTTTTCCTGCCTCTTTCTGACGGTCACAATGAGCATAAACATAAATACTCCACTGAATACAGCTGGACAAAAACATATACTTTATGTCTCTTGTCATTAGTGGGAATCAACTGTCAGCTGTGTTCCCATCCATAACAGGAGTGTAGTGCTACTCTCCTCCCTTTAACATGCTTTTGTTTGTTTCTCAAGATAACAAGGATTTGGCATAGGAGAAGTGATGCTGGGTGTTGTAGTCTTATCCTAGCATTGAGCTGGATGAAGACCAGCGCTGGAGCTTAAGGACAGACTTAACCAGTTTGGCTTAAATGAAATTTTGACCACATGCAGCACTCCAAGTCAGACTGTGGTGTCTGTTCACTTTAATTTCCTCGTATAAATTAAAATCCTGGGGGATAGATTCTTGCATTAGGTTCTGGCTGTGTGGGCCTTACTACTGAAAGTTTTTTTTTTTTTTCTTTTTTTATTGTTACCTGCTGGTGTTTTCTTTATGATTTGTCTCATTCCTTAACAATATTGGCCATTTTAAGAGGCTTTTTTTTAATCTATTTTTTTCACTTTAAGGGTTATTGTCTGAGATCTATCTTAAGCCATATTTCTCTATACATTACTTAAAATGACTGAACAATGACTTACTACAGAATATTTCATGTCAGATACAGCAGATTAATAAACTAAAACAATTGATATGGGGCATATTTTACTACACATAATAGCATCTTCTCCTTAGGCTATTTCAGGAAAGGGAGAGCAGTAATCTAGAAAAAAACCAAGTTCTTGCAGCTTTATGGTTCAATTTCTCCTGCCCCTTTCCCTTCTCCCTCCCCCCAATCAACATGATCATAATCTTGCCCATGGTATTCCAAAGAGATGATTTTTTTTTTTTAATGTGACAACAATAAAGATGTTTTTCTGTTTGACTTTATTTTTGACATGGACTAAAAGCTTTAATGTTTCCCTCAATGCAGATATTAGGTTGATAAATTTCAGTGAATGTTTCGTAATCTGTCATTGTGGTTATGTTCATGTATGCCTCCTACCATATTCTATTTAGAAATCATGATCTTGGAAACTTAGACCGAAATTCTCTTTTATACCAAGGACTTTACCTGAAGTCCATGAAGTGCTTGGCCTTAATTAATAATTAGTGAAAATTTATTCAGCCATCTTGTGATAAGCATTCTCTTTGGTAACACTGTCAGTATGAGTCCCTGTTTTATGTGAAACAACATTATATATGGGTTTTGTTCCACTCTGTTTTTCCTCAAATTCAGAGGAATTGTAGCTGCCAGATCTTTCCAGACTGGTTTATGGTCACTTTTAGCTCAGATTGCATTGAGAACATCTAGTTTGATATTTGTGTCTCCTATTAAATCCTGTTTATGCGTAGTAACAGTTTTTATTACATGCAAAATACAAAAGCTGTTGACCTTTGTTGTAGATGGGCTATTTCAGCACATTCCAGGCTGTCATGTGGCCATTTTGGTTGTGTTTATTTCGCAGTACTTAGAAAATTAAGATTATTTTACTATCTAGCTTCCTTTATTGTTACTTCATATGTAGATTTGCTTGTTTTGTACTTTGGGCAGGACTGGTCATCATTGGTTTCTTCATACGGTTGCATAAGGTGGGATTTTGTTACATGGATCACTGTCCCATAGGACTTCTGTACCTTTCCATTTGTCTTGAGGGGCACATAGTTGAATTATTGTCTGTTAGTGATCTCTGTTTAATTTACTGTGTTAATTTTTCTCCTGAATGTGCTACATTTGTTTCTCAAGTCTTAAGCCAGGTCTACAACTCTTCCCCAGGATGGTGCAAATCTTTGAAGTTTTGTGTAGTTTATCTAAATTTTATTGTCATTGGTCTCAAGAATGGATCTTCCTGGGAGGCAGCAATGGGTGTGTTGTACCTAGGGTGGTTGTTTGCCATGTCATGTAAGTTCCATAGTCTTTTTATTTAACTTCCACTTTCCTCCATTGTGAGGTTTGGCCTCTATAGAGCTCCTTCTTGTAGGTACATTCTGAAGTGGATGAATTTGTTTATATGCCAAATTCAAGCTGTTTTATTAAAACCTAATGCTAAGTCTTCAGACAGTTTTTCTGAGCATCTTCCCCCAGATTTGAATTTGTTTTTCTCTTGCCCTATAATGGTTAATCTTTGTACTGTTGAAAAACAAGTTCTTCATCCTTAAATAATATTCATGTTATTCTACACTGATAATCTTTTAACAGTGTAGAAAAATATAACTGGACTTTAGTATTTTTATTTTTAAGCAACTTTCTGTTTTCTCCCCCTTGCTAAAACTAAATGAAAACTATGAAAAATGTCAGTAGTGCCTGAAGATGGGATTTGGGGGGGGGCTATGAACTCACTGACATTTCATGGGGAAAAAGCCTACTTAAGAATTGTTTGACATTCTGCTCGCACTGTAAAAAGCACTGAGTTCTATCAGAGTCTAGGAATGGTGGCATTAGATAGGACAGTTTTTAAGAAGATAATAAATGTCAAATAAAAATAATGAGTTCATACGTTGCTTAGTTCAGAACAGAAGGCACAGATAAGAAAACCTGAAGCTTTCTGGTAAAACTAATAGGAAAAAAGCTTAACCTTTTCTGAAAGATGCCACTAAAATTCCTAAGGAGGAAAGCCAGTGAAAAGCTGGTTATTGAGTGTCTGCTGTGTCAAACTTGTCCGACGTTATACCAGAGCAGGAAGGAAGAAGCTTACATGTGAATGTTTTAGCAGCATGTATAGGGTTTGTGCGTAAAGAAAGACTGTACTAAAAACTGAACTGGGACTCCAAAGTTAAATGGCTAATATATGCTAAATTGCTGCTCCAAGTGGCTTATTAAAAATGATATTAAGTAACAAAAGCATATCCCTAAGTTGGAAAATTACATAATTCTTCTGTTACTCTAATTATTTAACTATGTTGCGAAATTACACAGTACTGCTCAGTAAAAGTAAATTCTCTTAACTCAAGCTGCTGAGAGTGTCTGCATTACATTGCTTCTGCCTTCAACTAAAGTTTGCACAGTATGCTGCTGCCAGTGTTATCAAAGTGATTTTTAGATTTTGAAAAACTGAAGTGTTTTTAAGCAGCTCAGTTGCCAAGACATGAAGTTTTGGGTACGTCTTTCAACACCAGCTTTGTTCACTAGTTCATTGTTTGGGGATATAATTTCAACCATTAAATACTGAGTGTTATTGTGTGTATGTCTTAGAAGCTTTCAGTCCAGACAGCAGCTCGCTATCCATTTTTTTCCATGGAAAAAGTGAGTGAATTAAGGTAAAACTGTCTCATAACCTGTGAGACATCTCTGTTGCTGATAGTATTCCATATGGTACTTTTTAATCCAGCTGACAAAGGGCCTTCTGGAATTTAGTCCCTCCTTTGAATGCTGAGTAGTGTCTATGGCATTACAACCTCATGACCTCTGAATTCTAAATTTCATCATCTTTTGTGATTTTAGTGTTTATAGCCTGAGGTGCATTGACTGGGAAAGGATGCTTGATCTAGAGGCATCTCACAGTACTGCCAGAATAATGATCTTACCCTGAGTAAAAGTTATTCTGAAAGAAAAACAGTGCCATTTTACAGTAACAGTTTATTGGAGACCTTTAAAAAACGATTTTCAGGTGCTTGCTAATCTTGGTTAAATGAGTTTAGAACTGGGAGTCTTGTAGGATGAGAGTGTTTCAGTACTTAAGCAGGCAGAAATCCAAAGATGAGCCTATCATAAACATATTACTATCACTTTAATCAAAAAACCCTGACAACAGCCCTGTGGAAGTATAGAATTAACCTTTTATTTTAAGGAAATTCCATGATCACCAGTCTGAGTGCTGATGCAGCATGTGCCTCCTTGAGAAAATCTGGGAGGACATGTTTGAGGAACATAGTTGATGTTTATGAACAAAAGAAGAATTATTCAGGGGCTGAAATAAACTCTTTGACTGTTGGTATCGCTTCGTTTGAAATGGCTGAATAACCCATGCCCACTGACCATTTCTTCTGGGTGCCATCCTTCTAATGGAACCTCACTCAATGGGCCTGTTGGGTGCAAAAGCACTATAGTGGTTTCTTCCTAGGAACTGATGTAGGAAAGCCTGTTACTTAAGCTGCATAGTGGATGAGGGGGGAAGTCCTAGTATTTGTTATTTACTATATATATACACATTTGCAAAATCAGTCAATGTTTTTCACCTTTTAGTGGGAATTTTGCACCTAAAAGTTATGAAAAAGAAAGTAAATATTAATTAAGAATCCTTTTTATAATTCTTGTGCTCCTGAATTCTTGTCCTATGTCTTGTGGTGCCCTTGTCTCACTTAGATTGCAAGATTTGGGAGGCAGGTGTTGAGGTGCTGTGTAAATACAGTGTTGTAGTACATACAGATGGTTTTTGTCACTTACTGTTTGTCAGGAAACTGATCACTGTAAAACTGCTTCCTGTAAATTTCGTCAGCAAGGTTTGGAGTGCATTCTGGAGATGCCCCTATCTAAGTGTCACTCTGTTCAGATTACCTGTTCATTCAAACCTTCAGTTTGGTTGAGAGCTCTTCCCTGTGGACATGTCTGTAAAAATGCTTTCCATTGCCATCTGTAATAGGTCTGTTTGGTAACCTTTGGTCTTTTCCAGTTAAGTGTTGAACACATCTTCTCTCCATTGATATATTTAGAAGCTCTCCTTGATTATTTCTGCAAGTATACCAGCCAATAGCTAGTGTATCCTGGTCTGGATAGGAAGGCCTTCCTACCCTCATGATAGGATCTAGATAGACTGCACTGTTCTTTCTTTTGCAAAATAATGTAACCCAGTCATTCCTAATGTACCTCTTGCAACACAGTTATGTTTTTCCAGTCATTTCTTTGTTTCTTAAATTGCAAACTGCTTCTACCTGCTTCTGACTTTATTCTGCTTTTTGTGCACCCTCATGTTCTGTTTTGACTTCAACAAATGTCAAACCCATTCAGTTGTAAAACAATGTATCTTCATCTCTTTCATCATTCTTTTTGCTTAAATTTTTCTGGATGAGGTACTAATTTCACAACCTCATAAAACTATGCAAAGATACAGTAGCAGCCTGCATGCTTACCAAATGTACTTCTTTAAAACCAGCATCTTGATTTTTTTTTTGATTTTTTTTTTTATTAAATGCTAATGTATTCAAATTACTAATTTACAGGGTTGCAGCAAAGAAGACTGTAAATGGATAGGCAGGACAGTGGGGGGCGAAAAAGTGAGAGTGCTGGGCTAGATAGTATCAGTTTCCTTTTGAGGAAACAAAAGGTTTTGAGCAGAGAGAACCAGCATATGTCTGAGGTACCAGAGCTTAGTTGAATGGATGCCCTGAAGAGTAAGTCCATATAAATTGACCTGTGTGACTGAATAATATGTTAAGAAAAATCTACAAAACTTTAAATTCCTATACTGGTAATCAGAGATGTGGAATGGCAGTAGTGGGATAGGCTGCATTATCAGTGAACAGGTATAAGATAGTGCCAGCAGCAAAGTTTAGGGCAAAATAGGGTTTCAGTGAGGTTGTAGAAGCAAGAAAGTTTTTACATGTGTGTTTTACTGTAATATGATGAAAGCTGTAGGGGAAAAATATTTGCATCATCAGCAGGAAGAGTTCTGAAAATGCATCTTATCATGCTGAGAAAATGCTAACAGTGCTATCTATGCGGGGGCATACCATCACAAATATACACCCGACATGACTTTGCTGCTTGACAAAAGCCAGAATTATACTTTTCTTGAAAAATATTACTTTGCTGCCATTAAATCCTCTCACGATAAGTTACCAACATGACACCATCTCTAGCTAGATCATTTATGTTATCTTGTTGGCTGTTAATCGCAGATTAAAATTCCAGCTTTCCTCATAATAGATTTATTTTTTTTTTAAATTAACTGTGATTTGCCAGGTGGTTGTTTTATAACACCTATTCCTGGTGCTCTTATCTTGCTACCACTGCTTGCTCTTTCAGTGGTAAAGGGCAATTCATGGAAGATTTACTGAGCACCCAGCTGGAAATCTTCTAGCACCAGACTGCCATGTGCATTTCTTTATTATTGACCTGGTATGGCTGCTACATGACTCCCTTTCAAGAAGGTTTTGTCTGGCTCTGTATTTTTTGCTTTGGCATTACATAATATTTGGTTGTTTTGGTACGTCATCCCCCCCTGACTCTGAAAACATGGTCTTCTCCAAGGTTTAGTTTGGTTTTATTAGAACATTTGATGTTAATGCTCAAGGTAAGATCATGACAACAGTAATCTACCTTTTAAACATCTGATACCGAGCATGTACACTCACTTGACACTGTGTCGTGGTTTAAGCCTCTATAACTCACGCAGTTTTGCTCAGTCACTCCCCCCTCTTTCTTCCCCCGACTCCTGGAGGGATGGGAAGGAGAATCGAAAGAATGCAACTCCCACAGGTCGAGATAAGAACAGTTTAGTAACTAAAGTATAACACAGGACCACTACTGCTGCCACCAATAATAATAATGACAAGGCAAATACAAGGAAAGAATACAATTGCTCACCACCTATACCCAGCCCGACCAAGCAGTGCACCCCCCACCCTTCCGGGTCTCTGCCCTCTGTTTTACATCCTGAGCATGACGTGCTGTGGTATGGAATAACCTCTTTGGTCAGTTTGGGTCAGGTGTCCTGTCTCTGCTTCCTCCTGGCTTCCCCTCCTCCATGGCAGAACATGAGACTCAGAAGGTCCTTGGTCAGACCAAAACATTACCAAGCAGTAACTGAAAACACTGGTGTTATCAGCACTGTTCCCAAGCTGAAAGTCAAACACAGCACTGCACCAGCTACTACGAAGGAGAAAAATGACTGCTACTGCTAAACCCAGGACACACTGTGACATCACTTTTCTTCCAGAACTATACAAAATGTGAAATAGGAGGAAGTCTTCAGTCAGATCATACAGGATGCAAAGGTAAGTACCAGGTTATACTTTTGGAAACCAAACTTCATCAGTAAG
Organism: Ara ararauna; assembly: GCA_028858755.1. Lineage (NCBI taxonomy): Eukaryota > Metazoa > Chordata > Aves > Psittaciformes > Psittacidae > Ara > Ara ararauna. The sequence goes on along the minus strand of CM054379.1, from coordinate 41,598,354 downwards.
AAATGCACTTCTTTTCTGTTTTTTCTTTCACTGTGTCACTGTAGTACAGCAATCCAGGTACACAATGTCCACTGCTTGTCCCATATACACTGAGCAGATTACTTTGTCATAGAAGGCTGTCAGATTTGTCAAGTACAATTTGCCCCAATGAATCCATATTGACTTCCTAATCATGTGCTTGATTTGCCTTGTGAAAGCCCCAGGAGGATTTGTTCCGTAATATTCCCTGGGACTGATGCAAGACTGATGGGCTGATAATTTCCTGGATCCTCCTTTAAGCCCTTCTTGTAAATGGAATTGACATTTGCCTTCTGGGTAGAAGTGTTCTGGATCACTCCCTGACCTCCATGACTTCTCAGGGGTTACAGAGAACCAGCTCTTAACACCCTTGCATGGGTATTGTCAGCGCCCATGAATTTGTAGGGGTCAAGCTCCTGTAACATTTCACATACCAACTCTTCCTTCACTGACAGTGGGTCTGTGTTTTCATGAACCTGTGTTTTTGTTCCCAAGGCGTGGAGGCCAGCAGTGCTGATAAAGACAGGTGAAGAAAGTGTTGAGAACCTTTTGCCTTTTCAATGTTGTTGGTGACATTCGCCTCTTGCTTAACAAAGGACCATTATTTTCCTTCTGTTTCTGCTTGATGTTTATATACCTGAAGAACACAGGACAGTTGTTTTTGAAGTCTCTGGCCAATTTTTATTTGAGCTGAGCTTTCACTTTCCTAACTGCATCTCTGCACCCCCTGTCAATGTAGTATTCAGTGGGTGGTGTTCTTTTTTCTGTTTCTGGTGCACTTCTCTTGGCTTTGAGCAGACTCAGAAGCTCATGGTTAAGCCAAGGGGATCTTTTGGTCTGCCTGCTTCCCTTGCCTTTAAAGGGGATGAACTGCTTTTGTGGTTCCAGGAGAGCATTCTTGAAAATCTTCCGGGTCTTACTATGTACATTGTCTTCCATGGAAGCTTCATATGGAATCCCTACCTCAGTAGATAGCACTGAGAAAAGTTTTTTGAAGAACTGATTTTTTTGTGGAATGAAGAATAAGTAGTAAGCAAAGGACAGCAGAACATTAGCCCTTGAATTAGTAAGAAGGTATAGCAGATTTTCAGGAAATACACTTGCTCGAGGAACAGACAGATCAAAATGGCATGCCCTCTAATAAAATTCTGTTATTACAGTACTGTGATGCTGTTTCTTTTTACTCCTTTGCAGCAAATCTTAAATAAGAGTATGCAGAAATATTGGGCAGCTGAGTGTTGGACTTAGTGAGCAACAAAAAAGGGAAGCAAGGGAAATGAAAGCAGAAAAATTGTAATGCCACTCTGGGTCAACATCTTGGGGATTAAATTCCAAGAGAGCTGTGCACTGTTGTGTGCACTCTAAAAAGCCTGTTCATTATGTGTGGGATGAAGAGTGGACTACTGCTGGAAGTCTGTAGACCAAATAAAGCATTACTGCCACTAACATGCCATTTGGGACACTCATACTAATATGGAAGGATGGGTGTGGAAAGGCAATAGTGTAAGCTCTACCAAGAACCATAGCACTGAATAACTGGCTGTTTTTCCTTCTCAGATAATGAAGGATGCAGAATTGAGGAGAGCCCAGTTTGCTGACTCCACATTGTGGATGCCTCCTTTGTGGGCTCTCTGAAGTCCTCTAGCATATAATTTTGTGCTTACAATGATATCGGGGTTGTTGAATTCTGTTTGTTTGATACTGGAATTCTGTCTCCAGGTTCAGAAAGGCTAAACATTAACCTAGTGCAAAAGCTTGAAACATGGTTTCAAATTGAAACTAATATGCAGGTTGGAGTTGTGTTAATCTCTAGTGATGACTGTATTTTCCAGCTGGGTGCCTGTTCCTGTTTGGCTGAAGAATATTAGTATTTAGTAACCTGTTTTTTTTCCTGACAATATCTTGACTGTATGCTGGAGTTCTTCCCTGCAGGAAGGAGGCCAGCATTTCATCTCTAGAGTCTTATTTAAAAAAATGTGTTATGTCTTTTAAGGCACAACGGGCTGCAGGCAGTATTTAAATTGACACTTGCCAATTCGTATTTTCCTAATCATTTATGCACTTAGGTCAGATAATAAAATTGCTACTGGAAGTTCTTACAACCAGCAAAGGCAATGAAATGCAATTATCTTAATGACACCAATAAATATGGTCTCCTTAACCTGAGCTTTTAAGGGATGGCTATAAGCCCATATTCATAGCAGTCTAAAAGATAATTGCATTTTGAATCATAGAATTATAGAATAGTTAGGATTGGAAAGGACCTTAAGATCATCTAGTTCCAACCCCCCTGCCAGGGGCAGGGACACCTCACACTAAACCATGCCACCCCAGGCTCTGTCCACCCTGGCTTTGAACACCACCAGCGATGGAGCATTCACAACTTCTCTGGGCAACCCGTTACAGTGCCTCACCACCCTTACAGTAGAGTACTTCCTCCTTATATCCAATTTAAACTTCCCCTGCTTAAGCTTGAACCCATTCCCCCTTGTCCTATCACTACAGTTCCTCATGAAGAGTCCCTCCCCAGCATCCTTATAGACACCTTTCAGATACTGGAAGGCTGCTATGAGGTCTCCATGCAGCCTTCTCTTCTCCAGGCTGAACAGCCCCAACTTACTCAGCCTATCTTCATAGGGGAAGTGCTCCAGTCCCCTGATCATCCTCGTGGCCTCCTCTGGACTTGTTCCAACAGTTCCATGTATTTTTTTATGTTGAGGACACCAGAACTGCACACAATCCTCCAAGTGAGGTCTCACAAGAGCAGAGTAGAGGGGCAGGATCACCTCCCTCGACCTGCTGGTCACACTCCTTTGATGCAGCCCAGGATATGGTTGGCTTTCTGGGCTGCAAGCGCACACTGAAGCCAGCTCATGTTCGTTTTCTCATCAACCAAGACCCCCAAGTCCTTCTCTGCCGGGCTGCTCTCAATCTCTTCTCTGCCCAACCTGTAGCTCTGCCTGGGATTGCCCCAACCCAGGTGTAGGACCTTGCACTTGGCATGGTTAAACTTCATCAGGTTGGCATCGGCTGACCTCACAGGTGTGTCAAGGTCCCTCTGGATGGCGTTCTTTCCCTCCAGCACATCAACCGAACCACACAGCTTGGTGTCATTGGCAAACTTGCTGAGAGCACTCTCAATCTCACTGTCTGTGTCACTGAGAAAGATGTTGAACAAGACTGGTCCCAACACCGATCCCTGAGGGACACGACTCATTACTGGTCTCCAGCTGGACACTGAGCCATTGAGTACAACTCTTTGTGTGTGTCCATCCAGCCAGTTCTTTATCCACCGAGTGGTCCACCTATCAAATTGATGTCTCTCCAGCTTAGAGACAAGGATGTCATGTGAGACAGTGTCAAATGCTTTGCACAAGTCCAGGTAGATGACTTCAACTGCTCTACTCCTTTCCATCAGTTCTGGAGCCCCATCAGAGAAGGCCACCAGATTGCTCTGGCAGGATTTCCCTTAGTGAAGCCATGCTGGCTGTCACCAACCACCTTGTTGTTTTTCATGTGCCTTCCAGGAGAATCTGCTCCAGGATTTTGCCAGGCACAAAGGTGAGGCTGACTGGTCTGTAGTTCCCTGGCTCATCCATTTTCCCCTTCTTGAAAATGGGGCTTATATTTCCCTTTTTCCAGTCTTCAGGAACTTCACCTGACTGCCATGATTTTTCAAATATGATGGACAGTGGCTTAGGAACTTCATTTGCCAGCTCCTTCAGGACCCAAGGATGGATTTCATCATGTCCCATGGACTTGTATACATTCAGGTTCCTAAGATGGTCTCGAGCCAGATCCTCTGCTACAGTGAGCCTAGGATCTTCATTCCCACAGTCCCTGCGTCTGCATTCCAAGACTTGGGTGGTGTGGTCAGGGCATTTGCCAGTGAAGACTGAGGCAAAGAAGTCATTAAGGACCTCAGCCTTCTCCAAATCCAAGGTAGCCAGTTCTCCCGATAGCTTCCAGAGAGGGCCCACGTTGTCCCTAGTCTGCCTTTTATTTGCAATGTACCTATAGAATTCCTTTCTTGTTATCTTTAACATCCCTAGCCAAGTTTAATTCTAAGTGGGCCTTAGGTTTCCTAACCTGGTCCCTAGCTTCCCAGACAACAATCCCTGTATTTTTCCCAGGCCGCCTGTCCTTGCTTCCACCTTTTATCAGCCTCTTTTTTTCCTCGAAAAAATAAGTCAGGTATCTTCTACATTTTGAAAGCTGCAATAGCAATGCTTTGTTTGATCTTCAGTCTAAAAAGTCCCAGTGAGATCACCTCTATGTCCCCCCGGGTAGTGGGAGACTATAATTTGGAGATTAAATTGTGAGGATTTAGGAGGAAGAATAGGTTTTGAAAAGGTGAAACTTTTAAATTTTTATACTGTACAGTCTTCTTTCAAATTCAGGTGTGGTGCTGAAAGCTGGATATTTTGCCCAAAAGGTCTTTATATATTCTGTGTATGCAGTTTCAGCTTAAAACTGCATGTTATTGGCAGAACACTTATGCAAGTAGATGAAAATAGTCCCTAGCTTATGTGTTTTATCTCATTTTTAGTATGTTCTAAGTTCAGTTTTGTTAAGCTGCTCCTTTGTTTTTACCAATCCAAAGTATTATCTGTACAGGTTCAATAGAGGAAATGTATTTTGACATCTTCCCAGTCATGCTGTTTAAAGCATGACATACCATAACCCTTCTAGAGGACTGGTGCATGAGTGATTTTTCTGTTCAGTAGAAATGAGCACTCTTCATCTTGAAGATTTGTGGTTTTAAAAGACGGATAATTTTCAAAGGTCTTTCAAAATTTGAAATTGGCAGGCAGTTCCAGGACAGTAATGCAGAACTGCTACATGTGGAGCATAAAGTGCAACTTTAGTCAGGATTGTTTGTGTGAGATTTGTGCCATGTCTTTCCTATATGAGCTTAGTAGAAATTCCATGAGGTTCAACCAATACAAAACTTATGACTTGTGTAAGTAGTCTGTAACCCAAAACTGTTCCAAGATCTTTCACTTTTTATTATTTTTTTTAAAGATAATATTTCTGTGTTAATCATCTAAACAAAGCACTTTAACAAAGGCTGAAATAAAAAAAGAACTCATTAGCTCTGTGTTTCTTGATGTCATTTGTTATTAGCTTTAATGTCCCTTTTTGCCAGGTCAGAAATGCACTTAGTGGTGTTTCCTTAAATTTCAGCTTAATCTGAAAGTGTGGCTTATGATGCCAAGAATTTTAACAAGTGAGCAGCGCCATTGCTAAGACACCCTGCTAAGACACCCTTCTTCCATAAGGACAAAAATATACCTATGAATTCTGGGGGTTTGATAATTGTATTCTTTTAAGGTACCACCTTTCATATATTTTAAAACACCTCTTTTAAAACATCTATTGTACAGAGTAAAATAGGGGAATAAGAAAAATTGTAATATTGAACATAGATGAAGTATTTGTTTAAAATTATTTTTCTACCCAAATACAGTTCCTTAAAAAAACCCCACACATTTGTTTGAAATTTTGAGGATTAAATTCACAATGCTCTTACATTCTGAATTAAAATGGAAACAAATTTGATGCTCTGCAGATGCTATTAGTTCCGTGCTCCCTCCGCAACTTCCTTCTCCTGTGTTGACCCTGTACATGTTCATATACATTTACAGTGAATGATCAGTGATTGAAGAACTGAGTCATGTGTCTGAGATATGTTTCTGTCTTGTACTTCCATTCAAGTCAGCAAGTGAGAATGCTTCACATGTCTTTGCAGCTGCTGTCAAATCTGCACTCTATTTTGGCAGTGTTAAGCAAAGATATCTCAAGAAATCAAGAAACTTGGAAGACCGTCTTCATTTAGAAGAAAGAAATAGGCTCTTAGACAACTGCAAACAGAAATCAATCTTTGCTAGCAAGATGTTTTCTTTGTTTCTCATCGCAACCTACAAAAAAAAAATGATCATGGAATACCAAATGTGGGGAGCCATAGTAGTTATGATGAGTCACAAAAATACAATAAACCCAACACAATTAGTTAAACCAGATACTTCCATCTTGTCTGCCTGCTTACTGACACCAGCTTTTCCTCCCTATTTCCGTCTCTGTTTCTAAAGCTTTACTACCTTATGTAGGCATTCAGTTTTGCATTGCTTTGAACACAGGATGGGGCTGTCAGTGTGCATTCTCCACATGGTCAACTCCTGCTGTTTTTTCTATGTTTAATGTTCTTTTTCAAAAGCAAAACAGTTATTTCCTTTTTCACTGTAATTTTCTTGAGGTAGTATCAGAATACTAAAGTAGGTGCACCCATAAATGTATTTTTATGTATGTCTGTATGGAAAAAAACAGTGGAGAAATAGTAGCTAGCTAAACAGCTCCTAAAAAGCCCACAGTAAATCAGTTCTGTATGAAGATAACATAACAGATGGTATATCTATGATAGAATAGTGTGGTGGACAGTCACCAGCAAAAAAAATATAGAATCTGCTTCCAATAAGCAGTAACATCTTGGCATAACTATGCAGATATTGTAGCTTTTTGCTTGTAAACAATTCCTTCCCAGTAGTAACACATATATTAGCTTATTTGGAGGTAAACCTAGCTTATTTCTCTTCTGTGCTGCTTCAGCTCATTTTCCCCTGGCTAGCCTTTATCAATAATGACTGCCGGAGAAGGCGACTATTCCCTAATCTGCTGGCATCTTCAGAGGCATTTTGGCTCTGCTCTGAGCCACCTGCTCATGTCATGTCAATAGGACAGTAAAAAAAAGAGAAAGAAATACAGAAAAGAAAAAAATGGGGGGGGGGGGAGGAAGGGGGAGGGAACCTGGAGGTCTACCCCTAAGTACAATGTGTATCTCAGCCCATCAGGTATTAGGAGAAAATAAAGTCTGAGCATGACCTTAATGTTTTCTAACAAGGAGTCAATCCCAGTTTTAAGCCTGATACTTGAATTACACCTTTGAAAACTGCCATGGTATTGTACTGAACAAACAGCTTTGAGAGTATGTTTTGACATGGATGGTTGTATTTGCAGTGCAGTAGTTTAAGATGATCTATTTATATACATGGTTTCAATGTTGTTTTAAATAATTCCCTAATTTTTAAGAACATATTTGTCTTTCGTGTTATGGGAGATGGTATTGGTGTTACCACTCTCTCTGTATATATAGTGTATATATATATGTATATATTAGTATATGTGTATATATATACATACACAGACATACAATACAGCTTTCTTGTTTCACTTCCATTTTCTGTCGTTCCCTGAAGTGAGGGCCCAAATTATTATTTCATAAAATGTTTGATTGAATAATGTTATTTACCTCTATAGCAATACCCATATGAAGTAAAGCAGGAGTGAATTAGTTCTGGATAATGTTTCTGTAAACAGCTTTATGAACTAGGTTATAAATAACACAGGACAGAGACTTTGCCTGTTATTATATGTCTATGAAGTGTCACATACTTTAGAGCGTTATGCCAATTTTAGATACTCTGAACCAAACCATTCATGAAAATGGGAGAACTGGTAGAGCGTGCTGTATTTCTTAACCAGTAATTGTTGCAGAAGACGACACCATCGCTACTGTGATACTGTCCTTAAGAGCGCAGGTAAGAGATTGTGAGTTGTGGTCCAAGAGGTTTCTTGAGAATGTCAAGTAAACGGAAGATTATAATTAACGACAGAATAGTGCATTTGTGTAGTATGATTGGGTGAAAGTATCAAGCGTTCCTCTAAGGAAGATTGTGATTTTTCAGACTCTTTGGGGGGGAAAAAATAGCTCCACAACTAAACAAGTAGGTAAAGTACATAAAGGTTACCTGTCAGACTTAATGTTCTGGGATTTTCACAAAGCCTTTGATAAGAGCCTTCATAGGACGCTGCAAAGAAAATGAATTGTGGCAGATGAAGGAACCATAACTTAGGTATGGTTGAAAAATGATTACGCTGAAAACAATCACAGAAGTAGTCTGTTTCTGAAACAACTGCAGAACCAGAGGTAATGAACATTACTGGTTCTGATGAAGGGGCCTGCATAAGATCAAAAATTGCCTGATATGCGTAACTTCTGATTAGGAACTGCTGTTCAGAAGTGTATGAAACTCCAGATTATAAAGATGCACCTATGTTTGGGTAGCTAGTTTAATAGTTAAGGCTTTTTTACCAGGAGGGTGTAATTTGCTGTGACTAATGCAGGATAAAGTACTGAAGGACCAATGTGCTTATGCAACTGAGTGCTAACAGAAAATAATTATAATATATTGTAAGAATATTTCACTTGGTAAGGACGAGGTATGAAAATATATTCCACCAGAAGAAATCGATGCATTTAATTGTTCTACTTTAAAGATCCAGTGAAGGACAGAATGCAGTTAACCATGACATGACTGATTTTGAATGAATCATGAAAAATCAACTTTTATTTTAAAGGAAGCCTATATGGGATTATCTAGCATGTTGTTCAGTCACGTCTTGAAACTTCAACTGGTGGGGACTCTACAATGTCCCTGGAAGGTTGTTCTGGTGTTTGAATACATACTTTAGTGAGGTATTCTGGAAAAGTAATTATTTTCATCTTTTTACCGTTAAAAAAACCGCAACCTAACAAAAAACACCAAAACAAACAAAAAAACCCAAAAAGGCAGACACTTGTAAAATTAAGGAGTGCATTAAAAACCTATAAAATGAAATAATTATACACTATAGTCCTCCTATGAAACTAATTAACTCTACAGGGCATTTAATCAAAAGCTGGGGCTCAGCTTTCATTTTCTGTAAGTACTGCATAACCTAGCAACAGATAAATTGAGATGACTCTCCATTGCAGAACAGTCTATATATTTTTAAATCTGTTTAAGGTTGGTGGGGAAAAAATGCTATCAGATCAGGAAAACAATATTTTACTCTTCCTTTCCTCAGGTGGAAATGACCCAAGTTAATGATTGATGGAAGTCAGATGGCATCTGTTTACAAGTTTGAGTAAGGACTTCTAAATTGGTAATCTTTCAGCATATAGTAACTTCTGAGAAGCACTGGGCTTAGTTGGTCACTTCACTGGGAGCAAGAATATAAAATCTGTCATGTTTACCTTGTCTTTGTGGGTCAGGAAATTATCCTGGTCATTTTGTGATGCAGAAGTCCCACACTGTTATTGAAAAGCAACATACAGAGGTGGTTATTTCCCTATACATAGATATATATGTATGTATCTAAATAGTACCAGGTCTAATGCCTAACTGAATTCACATAGTTTTAGTGCACTGTTGTGGATTTTTGTGGAACAGACTGATGATGTGACACCTAATGACCACATGAACTGGATCGTGTTTCCCTGATACACTGTCAGAATTATGAGGCTTGGATGGAAGGATCTGAAACCGACTCACTTTAAAGTGAACCGGAATGCGTCTCTGCCTGGGAACCTATGTAGGATGTGGAAAAGTGGTGAGGGAATCCAAGAGTGCCTGTTCTTCTGTAATTCACTTCCCAGTCCTCCAGCCATGCACAAAGGCTCTATCAAGAGTAGTAAATGAAACGGGACCAGGACTTGGGCACCAGGACTGGCATTTTTTGCCCACTCTGTTAAATTGGTGGGATATTTCCTGTTATTTTCTTGCAGCTGGAATTCTCTCAGACAAGACCTGGGCATGGTTCAGAGTTTAGCACAAGGTAGGCGCTATTTGGGATGGGCATTTGCCTTGGTTAGGATAGTTTAGGTGAAGAGATGCAAGTGGTGTGTAACAGATGATCTCTGGGATAGAAAAAGGTTGTTACTCCTATTGTATTTAGCTAGTAGGTGTAAATTAAGATGTTGATTATGTCAAATCCCTTTGATTTGTCCTTTCTCCTGCCTGTCTGGTTTGTACATCTCTGCATCATGAGACTGCATGCCTCACTGTATGCTTTCCCTCTCCATTCTCCACAGAACAACTTTCATGTTACAGTTTCTGCTTTTGCTCTAGAGTGCATTTTAGGTGATTCTTTCCGCCCTATTTCCCTAAGCTGCCATGTTTGCTGCTCCCTTCTTAAAACCTCGGTTATTCTAATCTATTTAATAAATGATTCAGAACTGCGGCAGTTTGAAAGAATGATATAGAAAGCAAAGCACATGAGCTTTTTTGTTTGATTGGGGTTTTTTTTTTGTTTGTTTGTTTATTTGTTTGTTTTTCCCTAATTTCCTCATTTTCTCCTCGCTTTCCTTACATGCACATGCTCCAACATGGTTTTACTTTTGCTGGTTCTAATTTCTTTAGGCAAGAAGCATCTGTGCCTTGTTTTGGACCATTTAATGAGTAATGGGAAGTGTTTGTAGGAACATCTTGCTTTTCAGAAGCTTCCGCTAATCTTTCTTAAGACATAATGCTACTGATGGCCAGAGTTGTCCATCCATATCATTTGTAAGTGCAGTTTGCTAAGGTCAGTTTTGTGTTGGAAGTAAATAACAAAGAAACAGGATGTTAGAGAAGAGCTTCAGATGTAGAATAGGGTAGACTATTTCAGTTGGAAAGGACTTGCAGTGATCATCTAGTCCAACTGCCTGCGAGGTACTATATGCAAAAAAAGTCTTGCTGCTTCCAATTTAATCTTCCTCAAAAAATATTGAAGTTCTTTTCTTTGTTGCAGAAAAATAAAAAAAGTTGAAAATAGTGGGGAAGAAATTACATCTTCAGAATCAGTTAAGTTTTAAAGTAGGATGCTTGTTTCCACTATCTGCAAACCATTAACACGTGCTAAAAGGCACTCTCAAATTTCCCTGCAGACAGTGGCTGAAGAGAAAGCTGCTTGATGAGAAAGCAGTTGGTGTTACTGCAGTGGCTGTAGAATGCACACACAAAAGAAGAGTGAAGGAGCATCACTGTATTACCCTGTTTGTGTTTCCAGAATTGTAAACACACTGCGATTGTGTAATCTCAGTGTTTGCACATCAAAAGAATGGTCCAGAAGCTCTGGAGTTTGTTTGCTTAAAGCTGCTGATGTTTTACTGGAGATTTGAAACCAATCAATTAAATTGATGGCAATATGTGTAAGATACAATGCTGTCCACAGCATTTTGTTTTTAGCAGTGCTTGTCCATGTGCCAGAAAGGCTGGGATACAGAACTTAAAGCAGTCGAGGGAGCTTGACTGCTTTAAAGACCAGGAGAATAACATGGCAACACAAGGGAGCAGAAAATCCACTAAACTTAGCTATTGATATATATGCTTTTTCTCTTAATCTTTTTAGTTCTGTTGAAATGTACATGCGTAACATTTGTATTTAAATAAGTAATATTCAACATTGCATCTGCTCCTGTTAAGAGAGTCTTAAAAATTATTCCTTCTAAAGGCAGTTCAGGGCTCAGCACCAGTAACTGCTTAGTTCTGAACCTGATTTCTATCAGTTCTTGGTTTGGTAAGGTTATTCATGTGCAGTCAAACAGAATGCCCAGTGTTTGGTATCTTGTACCATTTAAAAATGTCATCCCAAAAGCATTGATTTCTGAAGATATTGTTAACCATTTTTGTTTACATGGAAGTTTGTTAAATATGGTTTAAAATAGTCTTAAATACTCAGAATTGAAAAAATGCAGCCTAACTCTATATGTTTATGTTTCTATAGCTGTAACTGTATTGTGCTGTACACTGCTGTCTGGTAATATTATTTATGCCAAGATTTGTATAGCATCTGGAAGACCAAGCGTGGCATCAGTACTTACATCTGTCTGAACTGACTAGAATACTGACAACTCTGCATCCAAACTGCTCCCAGCATGTTTAGGGAGAGTGATGCAGTCTTCAGGTGTCTGTGCTGCCTGTGGTAATGGATCCAGAGAAGTGTTGGGATTGATGAACATCTGCTGAGGTGTTTTGTCCTGGCAGTGCATGGATGCAGTGTCCTTACATCCCTCTCTGCATAGTTATCAGTTCCTACATTCACTCTGGAGCCAAAGTCGTGCTCAAGGGAGACTTTCTGAATTGAAATAAATTGCTAGGGCACCCTGAGTAGACTGAGAACTGAAGTTTTGAATAAAATCATCTTTATTACAGTACCTGAAAGGTAGAACAGGAAGCCCTAAGAACTGTCCAGTAATTTAAACAGGCTGCTGTAAAAGCTCTCAATAACATATTTTGCTCTGAGAAGACAAAAAAGTTAAATGGAAATAGATTTTGCCAAGCACAGATTATTCTTTAGTTAACATACATTTTCTTTAAAATGAAAAAATAGATATTTAAAAGTTTTTATTTTGAACTGTAAATATATTAATGTTTGTTTTCTATAATCACTGTGAACTTGCCAGCTTCTTGGGGTAAGGATGGGAAGGAAATTATATCACTTGCAATGTGTTACTGAAATTAAAACAAGCGTATTTTAGAAGTCTTGCATAGATTGGCCAATCTGTCTTTTAGTATATTTAGACAGATTGATGCTGATAGTTTTTGTTCAGTTCAAAGTAATGGACTGGAAAAAACAACATCGTACATTGTATCATGATTGATGATTGAAAAATACATGAAGAGGTATTTCTCACCTGTCAAAATGTCTGTCTGACAGTTGGCTAGCTTGGATGTTTCCCAGCCTGCTTGAAGTCTCTGTATCTGTTGCCTATGCCCTGTATCTGTTCCTAGCATCCTGAGTGGTTGCCCCTCTCTTTCAAGAGCAGTAAAAGTGGTGCAGGCAGATAACTTCTGTGCTACCACAGTCCTATTAAAATTTCATGAATGTTGAATATATAGGCAACTAAGGAATGACTGCGCAGGTATTCTATAGCATTAAGTTAGCCTTGAGGACACCCTGCTGCTAGAAATACATTCTTCCTTAGAAGAAAATGGTGTGCTGTTTGTGTTGTGCAGAGGTAAAGGAAGTTGGCTTTTTTTTTTTTTTTTCCTCTAAGTTTAACAGGGAAATGTATGGGGTTTGCCTCTTCAGCTGCAAAGACTGTGAAGACTGTATTAAAACTGCTTTCTCTTAGTGTATGAAACACAGTTTCAAGTGCTGGAATGATATAGGCTGAACTGGGAAGAGTTTACAGTATACTCAATACAGCTTCAGTTGCTAGCTCTGAAAACAGAAGAAATTTCTGAATCTAATGGTTCCCATCTAAGGACAGGAGCTGAGGTGCTATCTGAAGTTAATCATATCGTATACAAAGGGGATGTAGTTCTGTAATGTAATTTGAGAATGAAAAATGAACTGAACTTGCCATGCTCTCAGGGGCGTATTGCTTTACAGAGTGTGCCTAGAAGGACTGCAATATACCATAAGATTAATTGAAAATACTAAGAAACTGAATGGGAATTTGTCCATGGGTATTAATATCCCAAAGTAAATAGTACTAATCAAAAGCTTCAGCTTGACTGTAAGGACTTTCTGAATGAGAAAATTTTGAAACCCCAAGCAGAAATTGGGCTGAAAATAGTTATGTTGTAAAGACATTTTTCTTTTGAAGTATTGCATTTCTTTTGTGATATATGAAGTAAAAGATAGTATTTTTTAATCAATAAAATATTTAAATAAATTGTTAAAACTTTTTTAATAACTGGCAACTCAAAGTTAACTAACAGACCATTGTTTTCATCAAACAGAACCATGCCACTGGGTCCACGTGCCCCCTTCACCCTCCCTCCCCTTTATATTTAAAATGGCTATTTCCTAATGAGTTATGTGTCCAGATGCCGTCTGCCTCTAGTTGGGGTAACCAATCCTCTATCACTGTTCTCTCACAATTGCACTTTTAAACCGCTATTTCATTACGTTTTGTATGACACAAGATGTGTTTAACCTGTTTGGTTTGTTTTTCTTTTTCTTTCTGGATAGTAAGGCCTGCTAATAATTAAGGCTCAAAAAGCCTGCCAATGTAATACTTTCAGATGCTGGGACAAGAAGCAAAGTAGGGATGACGCACTGGCATTCTGCCTTGCAGAATGCGTTGTTTGGGATGGTACTCTTCTTGCTATATGTAACATTTGGGTGCAGTTTAGTTCTTTTGTAAGGCACCTGCATTTATGTAGCTACATGCAAGATGAGCTCTATGCTCTCATTACAGTTGATGCAGATCTAGTTAATGTCATCTGTGAAATGGGGAGAGTTTGAGCTGAATTCTACTTCAGCAAGCTGAGCTGTTTTCTTGACTTTATTATTTCTAAGATACCTCAGGTGGGATTGTTCATTTATCTGAACATGATCTTATGCTATTTGAGATGTCCTGTGTCATCAAAGGCATGAGCAGATCTGATAGGTACAGGTGTGACAGAGGTCCTGTGGGAGACTTGTATCCTTTCAGAATGGCAGCTGGAGGTTAGACCAGGGTATCTGGCATATCGGGTAGTAGTAGTAGCAAATCGTGAAATATAGGTAACTGGATCAAATCTTTACACTTTCATTTTAAGCTATATTTCATGTAAAATCTACTCTAAAACCTGTGTTGTTTAATCTATTAAAATTTTTGAAATAGTTTCAAATTTCAGCATTTGAAGGTTTAATAATACACAAACATTTGTTTCAGAAATTATCCTCTATACTTGTCATTAATATGTGTGAACATAAGGAAGTGTGAGTTGTTCTTTTTTAAAAAATACTATGTGACTTAAGTTCCTATATGGTATTGACACGCCTGATAACCAGGAAGTACTAAGTGAGAAACCAACAGGAAAGGAAACAGTGGAAAAAAGAGAATTCCCAGAATAAACAGCTTCAAATGAATTAAGATAGCACTGTCTGCAGTATCATTTCTGAAACAATTAATGTGGCTCTGTCTGGACTGGCATGTTTTATTATTCCTGGAGCTGGCAGCCCAGGAACTGAGGGAGTCTCTGGTAAACAGAAGAGTTGGTGTATGAAAACATTCAAAGTAACTGGCTTTTATAAACAGAGTACATTGGCAGGACAGGGTGGCTGTCTTTACAGCAATAGGCAACTCCCTTAACCTGTTTGTAAGAAGTTTAAGAACAGAATCATATATTGAGATGTTTTGTTGCCCTGTCTTTTCAGTCTTTGGTTCCTGGATGCTAAGTATTTGGGTAAAACAGTATTTTCTCCTTTTTATAGATACCTTCTGGTGGAGGTTCTGGTGAAGGTTGTATTTGGGTCACAAGTAAAACTGTTAATGAGTAATTTTATTAATTAGTCAAATAACTACAATTAGCTTTAGAAAAAGCAGATTTATGGCACTATGGAGTAATTAAGTGCAGGATAACCACAAGCCTTTTAACATTCAAGTATAAGAACAAAATGATCTATCTTTGGCTGCTGTTGTGGTCTGATAGATAAACTTGAATTTCTTTGTTGGAATACTTGGTTTTTAAAATGCTGTGTATAACTAAGTGTGTTCATGCATGTATTCAAACTGTGCGTAATAATATCTGTCTGTTTTATTAAGGTTCATTATTGGAGTCTCTGAAAGTTTTAAAATTGGCCATCAAAGAGTGATGGGACCATCTGTAGTGCTAGACTGAAGCTTCATAATTACCATCTACGTTGAAGTCTTGCGGAAAAAAAATGAGGTTCAGTGCTGAAGCAAATGCATCAACTGAGCATTGTAGCCATATGGTCTCTGCAGCTTTGTTAAACCCACTAGTAAAATGTCATTACTCAGTTCTGACCAGTAAGATATATGTAACTGTTGCTTAGTAATGACGCTCAGACCGTCAGCACAGAGGAGGCAGTTAGTATTGTATAAGTGGGTTTAAAAAAGGTTGATTTATGCCACATTGGCATGATTTTCTGACCTTAAATTTCAAAAGTACATGGAGAACTTCAGTGGACCTCAGTGTGGCAAGAACCTTACACTTTGTTAGCAACATTTAGAGAAATACTTGAAATACACAACAATACATTGTGTTTTAACATTCAGTTTTACAACAGTCTTTAAAGAGATCAAAACTGTCATACTTATTACTAGTTATGTTATAAATATGGCCAAAAATAGGGGAAAGCTACCCTTTGTTTTTGGAACATTCCTACTAGTTCAAATGATAACAGAAAAAAAATCTTATTTAGCCTTCTCTTCTGCTAGTTCCTGCCTTATGTTTCGAAAGTGTTCATCTGAAATAACTTGTGAAATGTGTTCACCTCCTCCCTCCCTTCCTTCCTTCCTCCCTCCCGCCCTTATAAGAGCTGTTGTGACTGGGATGGGGGGGTGAGAGGGAAATCTAGCTGTAGTTGTGATGGCTTTCATTTGGGGGGGGGGGGGGGGGAGAGGAGAAGGATGCTGTGCTGAATAAATCTCCTGAAACTTAGCACAAAAACATAACGTGACAAAATGTGTACTTCGTCTTATACTTTAGTCTTGCTTTTATATTGACCAGTCTGGGTGAAATGTCAACTTCATTGAACAGTTGAATTTAAAGGAATGTCATCCAGAGAGACCTTGACACACTTGTGAGGTGGCCAGTGCCAACCTGATGCAGTTCAACCATGCCAAGTGCAAGGTCCTTGCCAGAGAAAGTTGGGGCTGTTCAGCCTGGAGAAGAGAAGGCTGCATGGAAACCTCATAGCAGCCTTCCAGTATCTGAAGGGGGCCTACAAGGATGCTGGGGGGGGACACTCTTTATTAGGGACTGTTGTGATAGGACAAGGGGGCATGGGTTCAAACTTAAACAGGGGAAGTTCAGGTTAAATATAACAAGGAGGTTCTTTCCTGTAAGGGTGGTGAGGCACTGGAATAGGTTGCCCAAAGAAGTAGTAAGTGCTCCATCCCTGGCAGTGTTCAAGGCCAGGTTGGACAGAGCCTTGGGCAGCATGGTCTGATGTGGGGCATCCCTGCCCATGACACAGGGGTTGGAACTAGGTGATATTAAGGTCGTTTCCAGCCCTAACCCTATGATTCTGTGATTGTGAGACTGTTCTATTTCCATGGGACTGTGGCATATAAATGTAGGATTATGCATTCTTGTCTTCAGTGAGAAGGAGAAACAGACTAAAACGAGAAGGGGAACTTGAAATTTCAGGTGTTTTTCTTCATTTCAGATAGGAAGAGGGGAAGGAGACACATCAGAGTACATTACAACAGGATGGAAATTAGATTACAAGATTAGATTAGATATTAGATGGATATTAGATTATTACAACAGGTGGATATTAGAAAAAATATTCTTAACTGAAAGGGTTGTCAAACACTGGAACAGGCTGCTCAGGGCAGTGGTTGATTCACCACCCCTGGAGGTATTTAAAAGATGTGTAGATGTGACACTTAAGCACATGGTTTAGTGGTGGACTTGGCAGTGTTAGTTTTACAGTTTGACCTGGTGATCTTAAAAGTCTTTTCTAACCCAAATGATTCTATGATTAGAGCTACTTCCTTTTTTTTTTTTCATGTCCTTAATTGCAGGTATCTTGCCCCTTTAGGCTTTATGTTTTAAAAGATATTGATGTCAGTAGTTCTACCTGTATCATTTGTGATGCCATCATCAACCTGTCTGCATTGTGCATTTTGGGAAATAAATATGTATCAATTACCTTTCATTGAGAAGGCTTACAGCATTCCCTTCTTAACCTCAGTGATACTCATTTCACACAGTCTTTAATGCTCCTGCTGATGGTTTTTAGAAGGATGAGGAATGCATTGGTGCTTTAGTACAGCAGTTGACGCATGCAGTAGTTGTAGATCTCTGTAGATCTGTGGATCTCTGGATCTTGGAAGAGGTGTTTCTGAGAAGGAAAGGTGCATAGTCATTCCATCATGGAGCTTTCTCTGCTTCTGGTGTTGTCTGGTGCTCTTGGTTTATCAGCCTGGATTTACTAGAGAAGGTGGCCTTGCATGTAGTAGAGAAATACCTGGCTTTGGGCTTGCATCACATGGTGAAGATGAGGGAAGTGCGTAAGAGCTTATGGGCAGACATCTGCTTTGGTAGAAGACTTGCCAGGATGGTCAAGGCAGCTTTAAATTAGATGTGTTGGGGAAGGGGGGCACTGATCCATATTCCTGCATGCGTTGGGCAAGTTGTTTGGCCTCTGCTGCCAAATTTACCTTAGGTAAGACTGGCCGCTTATGCTGAAGGCTTTTTCTGTCAACAGGATCACAAGGATATTCTTTTCTGTTGAGGCAGCAGGATGCTTATGTATGAGTTAAGTATGGGTAGTATACCATTGAGCTATCATTTAACATTCCTTGCAAGCTTGAAGTAAAATTAATATACGGAAAACTGAGTAGATTTGGGAGTAACTTCTTTGGAACAACTTTTGTTTTCAACTGTGAGTCAGAACAATTTTGAAATCAAATACCTGGTTTTTTACCTTTTTTTTCCACTTTATTGAATATGTTGCAGTTATTATAGAAATTTCATTCTATGCCCTAGCTCCAGCTGACTTGCACATTCTCAGAGGATAGGTGTTTAAAAAATGGTGCCTACCACGTCTGTATTGGTTTTTTGGATAATTTTAGATTGATTATTGCTAGAGGGCCTGCTTAAATTAAAGTTACATTTATTAAAACTTCAAAATTACCTGCGTACAGTCTATAATACAATATTTCTAGTATATACAGTATGTACAATAGTTATAGTAATAATATAGTTCTAGTAATACAATCTATTTTTCCTGTTACAAGAAGGGATACAAGGTTCATGTTTTATTTTGACATTTGATGACATGAGTTTGAGATACCTGGATAAGTTTGAGGTACCATGAGTTTGATGGTACCTGGATATACAGGGTACATCCTGGATACACAGGGAATATCCTGGGTGTATAGGGAATCTAATTTCATAATTTGAAATATAGGGTGAATAGCTCACTATGTGGCATGTTACCATTTAACCATGCCAAGTACAAGGTCCTACACCTGGGTCAGAGCAATCCCAGGCACACCTAAAGGTTGGGCAGAGAAGAGATTCAGAGCAGCCCTGTGGAGAAGGACTTGAGGGTGTTGGTTGATGAGAAAATGAACATGAGGCGGCAGTGTGCGCTTGCAGCCCAGAAAGCCAACTGTATCCTGGGCTGCATCCAAAGGAGCGTGACCAGCAGGTCGAGGGAGGGATCACCTCCCTCTCTACTCTGCTCTCGTGAGACCTCACTTGGAGTATTGTTTGCAGTTCTGGTGTCCTCAACATAAAAAGGACATGGAAGTGTTGGAACAAGTCCAAAGGAGGGCCACAAGGATGATCAGGGGACTGGAGCACCTCCCATATGAAGACAGGCTGAGAAGGTTGGGGCTGTTCAGCCTGGAGAAGGGAAGGCTGTGTGGGGACCTCATAGCAGCCTTCGAGTATCCGAAGGAGGCCTATAGGAATGCTGAGGAGGGCTTCTTCATGGGGGACTGTAGTGACAGGTCAAGGGGTAATGGGTTCAAACTTAAGCAGGGCAAGTTTAGATTGGATATGAGGAAGAACTTCTTTCCTGTAAGGGTGGTGAGGCACTGGCAGGGGGGGCCCAGTGAAGTTGTGGATGCTCCATCGCTGGCGGTGTTCAAGGCTGGGTTGGACATAGCCTTGGGTGACATGTTTTAGTGTGAGGTGTTCGTGCCCCTGGCAGGGGGGTTGGAACTAGATGATCTTAAGGTCCTTTCCAGCCCTAACTATTCTATAATTCTATGATTACGTAGCTCCATCTAAGAAAGCTAGCTATTCCTTACCCTTATTCTCTTTCTGATCTCTTTGCTTTTTCTCATATATTCATTGTAGTGGTGGAGTTTTTTGGTAAAAAGCTTTTGAGGGAGAAAAAAATACTAGTTTTCAGGAGATTTAGAAAGGTTTCAATGTTTTTACTCTTCACTGAATGCATTTCATGCCATAGTCTTTGTGTAATCACTATGAGCAGTCCATATGCAGTTGATCAAAGTGTGAAGGAGCAGTAGCACTACTTTTTGAGTGAAATTGTATAATGCCCTGCAGTGTCTTCAGCAGAAGAGGCAGTTGATCAATGGATAACGCTGTTTGCCTTAATACCTTGTAAGTCCCAGGTGGCAATTAAGTTCACCTCTTTTCCTAGCACTGCCCCACTGTAGCATGCGATGCTTCCCTGCTATGTTTGAAAGTTTTCTGCCAATGCTACTGCACTCATACATAAATACTCTGGAAAATTACATTAAATATGGCTACCACTGTTGTCAGACACAAAATTACATCCTGTGGAAGGTGCATGTATTTAACATTAGTTGTTGGATGCTCAGTAGGGAGCAGTGAGCACTGAAATTAGTTGATCGGGTTCTGTCTTGCTCTAGGCAGAATATGAACAGAAAAAGAGGGATGCCTCACTTGTGTGGACTGCCCATCTTTGCAAGTATTCCATTGTATGGGCTGCTTTCCGCTGACTAGAGTTCTGTAATTATTGAGATGTTGAGCAGTAATTGCTTTTACTGCACATAGTTTCTTTTGCCTATATAGCCTTCAGCAACTATGAAGAGTTAATCCGCACACATATATTAGTCTCAGTTTTGAAATGTGTAGATCTTTGACTTATTGCGTAGTTAATAAGTGCTTTAATGTCTTCAAAGTTAAAGTCTACTACTTTCTCCAGGGTGGACTGCTTAAGAAATGTTGACTTCTGGGCATTACTTTGTATCAGTTTTGCATTGGTAGTAGTGCAGGAGTTAGTAGAGCTTGCGGAGCCAAGGGCGGAACACTCTTCTACGTTTGGTAATAGCATTATTGGAGCCTAAAACACTTTACTAGGCCACTTCACTAACACAGTCAGAGAGTGCTGCATAGTTACTGTCACACTTCATATGATGAAGTACAAAATAATAATCACAGAAAATACAGAAAAACAAATACTCCTTTTAGATTCTTCTGAGAAAAAAATAACCTCTAAATCTCTCATAACTGTATTGCTACTAGTTGTTTATGCTTAAATGTATTTACCTTTATTAATTTTCCATAACCACTCTGTATTTATTGGTTGTGCACAGTGAGAAATACTTTTGTTTCTTGTGTTTCTTCTTCTGTTACGTACACTGCTCCTTAGGAATAGTATTAGACTCACTGTATTTTAATAATTTTCCTTTGTGAAGTGTTTTTGTATGTTGTAAATACACAGTTATGATTTTTAAAGAAATGGCGAGAAGCCACCAGGATACTTAGGTTGTTACAAGGTAAGCACTGGATGTAACTCCGCGGGAGGTTCTTGTGGGCAGAAAAGGAGGGGGGGGCCAGGCCTCAGGAGCCAGTTCCCTGACACAGAGCGTTGCTTCAGAAAGTTTGGGAGCCGCTGTTACTTCAGCATTTTGCGCTATTAAAGTTACTTTGCCTCTTTAAATGAGCACTCAAAGATACTATTTTATTCTTCTATTTGTTTTTACTGAATTCTTAGATGTTCCAGGTTTCTCCCATGTTTTCTGCCTTTTCTCCCCTATGGAAAAGCTGACTTCTGTCTTCATACATGTTAATGTTTCAGTTTGATACTCCTCACGTGTATTTTTTTTTTATGAATGTGTTTTATCAAAGATATGTAAACCAGTGTTAACATATTTCCAGTCTAAGGATGGTACATGCAATTTATTATATTACAGCAAGCTCCATGCAAATTTTGGCTAATTAAAAATGTCTTGGCAGCAGAAAATACTAAAAATATGTTGAATTACAGAAAAATAAGGCTCTTTGGAAAGGCACATCCTCTATATTGCCATGCCCTAAACTGAGTCAGCTATGTTGTTTATAAGATCCTCTGCTTAGATTGGTCTTGAAACTATCATGTGATGGAAGATGCATAACCTGTTTTCCTGGATGCTCTGTGACACTGCTGGTTTTGGGAAACGTTTATACTCCAGTGGTAGCCTTTCTGCAAATGTCTTCTCTGTAGTTTAAACTACGTCATTTCTTCATTTGGTTATTCCTTACCTTCAGCCCCCTCAGTGCAGCTGGGAGAGCAGTTCAGTAAATTAACTCTGCAGTCCCTGGTCACCTTCGTAGTGAGCTTTTCCAGCTTTATATGAGATAATGGTTATGTACTTTCTGACTGTGAACTCATTATAAAAAGATGATCAGACGTGTATTTTCATTTGAATATCTGCTAATGAAAATGTTCTATTGCAAACATCAGTCAAAAAATATGTGGATTAGGGACACGCTTTGGAGGATTTTATGTCCATGAAATAAATTGGTACGTCATGAGATACATGATCTTTCTCCCATAAGTTTTAAGTAATTTTAAGTGAATTCCTAGCTAATTGCAGAATGGTGAAATTCCAGTGTGGTGTATATAAAAATGAACTTGACAGCATCCTTGAAAATTCAGTCCAACACTGTTTCTGATCAGTGATAGCTCAGATGCTTTTTAACTGATGAGAATCTCAACAGGAGCTGGTGCAATAGGGTTGTGGATGTGTACATCTGTGGGAGTGGCAGCAGGAGGAGGAAAGAATATGCAAAACGGGAACAGCATAGGTTTTTTATTATCCAGATGACCCTAACAAAATGAGAATATTTAGTTGTTACAAATTAGATGACAGAAAATGGCCATCACCTTGTAAGTTACTTCGTATCTCTCTCATATGTCCCTTTTTGATGCTTAGCCTTAGACTGTCATTGCTGACATTGACAAGATCAGGAGATAGCCAGGGAAGCAGCAGTACGAGCTCCTGTGTAGGTGCTGGGTACTCCCTGCTGTAGTGGGTTATCACTGGTCTGTTAGGTACTTCAGCTGCAATAAGGTGTGGTACCAGCCTCGGTGTTAGCATGTGTACTCTCTGTGCCTTCTAAAAGACGGAGACGACTTTCGAAGGGATTTTATTGAGATCTACAAAGTCATGGAGGTTGGGTTGTCTATGCAATAAAAACTGACCTGACTTCTGACCATCATGTAGCAAACTCTTCATGTCTATAGCTTAAAGCTGCTGATAATTTCTGTTTCTCATTTTAAGTTTTGCCACATTGTTCCACTGTTTAACAGTAGCATGCTCTTTCAAACATCTAAAAAACAATTATTTGGAATTTCTTTTTATTTCTTCCATGCAGTGTTCCATCATACATTTTAACACTTGCCATTTTGTTCTCAGTCTCCAGGAGAAAACACAAAGATTCTTTCCTATTTACATAATCTCACATGGGTAATCAAAACCAATGCACTCTGTAGGAGGATTGAAGAATTAGAATTTATTGTTGCTCTAATTAATGCTTTAGCATCTAATCAAAATATAACAACCGCATATTCTTGCTCCAGCTGTAACAATGCTAATGCATTCAAAAGAATGAAATTTCTGTTGAGATTCATTAGTAATATGATGAAATCAATAACTGTAAATATCTGCTCCTCTCTTCTGATTTCTCACCTCTCCAGGCATCCATGGTCCTAGGTTAAGGGCAGGATGGTTTTGTGAGCTGTCAGCATCCTAGTTCTTTGCCAGGAATGCAGTATCAATGGTGGTGGAGGTTTACCTCCTGGATACTGAGTTTGCTCAGGGTTATTTTTCTTTCTTGGTCCCATGTGGCTCAGTGTCCAGCTGGAGACCAGTAATGAGTGATGTCCCTCAGGGATCGGTGTTGGGACCGGTCTTGTTCAACATCTTTGTCAGTGACATGGACAGTGAGATTGAGTGCGCCCTCAGCAAGTTTGCCGATGACACCAAACTGTGTGGTTGGTGATACGTTGGAGGGAAGGAATGCCATCCAGAGGGACCTTGACATGCTTGTGAGGTGGGCTGATGCCGACCTGATGAAGTTTAACCATGCCAAGTGCAAGGTCCTCCACCTGGGTCGGAGCAATCCCAGGCAGAGCTACAGGTTGGGCAGAGAAGAGATTGAGAGCAGCCCTGTGGAGAAGGACTTCGGGGTGTTGGTCGATGAGAAAATGAACATGAGGCGGCAGTGTGCGCTTGCAGCCGAGAAAGCCCACTGTATCCTGGGCTGCATCAAAAGGAGTATGACCAGCAGGTCGAGGGAGGTGATCCTGCCCCTCTACTCTGCTCTTGTGAGACCTCACTTGGAGTATGGTGTGCAGTTCTGGTGTCCTCAACATCAAAAGGACATGGAAGTGTTGGAACAAGTCCAAAGGAGGGCCACAAGGATGATCAGGGGACTGGAGCACCTCCCATGTGAAGATAGGCTGAGAAAGTTGGGGCTGTTGAGCCTGGAGAAGGGAAGGCTTCCAGTATCTGAAGGAGGCCTATAGGGATGCTGGGGAGGGCTTCTTCATGAGGGACTGTAGTGACAGGTCAAGGGGTAATGGGTTCAGACTTAAGCAGGGCAAGTTTAGATTGGATATGAGGAAGAACTTCTTTCCTGTAAGGGTGGTGAGGCACTGGAATGGGTTGCCAGGAAGTTGTGAATGCTCCATCACTGGAGGTGTTCAAGGCCAGGTTGGACAGAGCCTTGGGTGGCATGGTTTAGTGTGAGGTGTCCCTTCCCCTGGCAGGGGGGTTGGAACTAGATGATCTTCAGGTCCTTTCCAACCCTAACTATTCTATGACTTTATGATATATTCTGTGTTCAATTGTAATGTGAAAGAAGCCAAAAGGTGGAAGATGAGTGCTATATAGAAGCAGCCACGAAACTTTTTCAGCAGTGCTGACCTTTTGGCTTTGTTCCCTTTTCAGGGCTCTTCAGTCTCTCCAGCAAGCTGTCTGCCATTTGATCACTGTGTTGCTGTTCTCTCTGTAACATCGTTCTGCTGCCTTGTCTACCTCTTGGCTTTTGCAGCGGGCGTACCTGTAACTGTGCCCTTTGGAGCCATGATAAATATGTAATGAATAATGTGCAAACAGCGGTATTAAAAAAATGGTTCCATTTGAGGTGATAGATGCTTTATTGATTGTGTCAGTGTTTCATGATGTTGTTAAAAGATGGAGAACCTCAGTAGTGTATTTCCATAATTTGGGTTAACGAGATTACATCCAAGACTAGTTTTTTAATTATTCCTGTTTATTTTTATTGCGGTCTGTGCCAGCATCTAATTCACTTTCTTCTTCAGATATTTTTTCTACTTATTAATAAATGTCACAGTTGTTATTCTTCTCATTTTACTTTGGCATTTATTTTAAGATCATGTGTTTCTTTAGTATCAGTGAAAAATATGCTTGAACAAATGAGGGTTATTTTCTTTGTATTTTCAAGCTGTGTGTATAAGGATTTGTAGATAAACCTTGAAAAATGGGGGGTCAATCAGTGAGATGACATTTTTCTGTATTTGTGGCTTACATAATGATATATACTCCTGAGATGATCAGATTCAGAATTTTCCAAGGAATAATAAACACACTCAAGTTGAGTAACATAACGTGTGTTTCAGTGTTAGGTTGCATTGGACGGCGAAAGATTTCAAAATTCATGTATTCAACATTCATGTATTCAACAATGCATATATTCATTATGAAAAAAGGCATATTAATGTTTATAAGAAATATTTATAACATCACACTATAAAGAATTCATCAGCAATCAAGACAGATTAGTAGCTGAGGAGTACATAAAAATAGCAATGCAATTTGTTTTAGCCTTACTGCAATAAACATAAGTAAATGCTTTTTCAGTAAAGCATAGACCTACTTTCTTTGGAAAAGAGAAAACATACAGTAGCTTAATTATGTTAATTGTATTTATTTTGCCTTATCATAAGAAGTGAGAAGAAATTTATGTGACCAGAGGTGTAAATTGCAGGGACAAGTACTTTATTAATGTCAGTTGTTATTCTGCTGATTATACCTCAAGATGCTTGCTAGGTATACATACACAGATGTAGTTGGCTTTAACCTGCTTACGCAAACCTTTTTGCTTGTACTTTGATAATCAATGCTTTGTGGGGTTTTTTAATGTTTTTGTTTGAAGAATCACATGAAATTGAGAATGTATTAAGACATAGTTGTTTTTTTCTTTATTTTTTTTTCTTCCTGTGGTATAGTTTAGACTCACAGGAAGACAAGTGGGTAGGATGATACAGTAGTGATTGCATGCGGACCCCTTTGGAAATAAATATACTTGCCCTCATGTATCTGCTGAGATCTTAGACACTGTGAGAAACCATCTTCTGGGGTTATAAGACACCTTCTAAGCATAGTGTCTGTCAGAAACTGCTGCTAAATTTCACTCTTCCAGGTCACTGTTACCCTTGTGTTGGCATACAAAGGCTGAGATGGTGAAATATTTAGTTATTTGAGTCTTCTTTGATGATTGGGCTAGTCTGGGTTTTATTTACACCTGTATTTTGATGTAACCAAAATCTTTGTGAACTGGAGGCTGATGATGAAACATGGGACCAGAAAGCTTTGCACAGTGAGGCTCCAGTGTGCTGCTCAACAGTGCTGCTCTTAGGGTAGAAGTAGTAGGAGTGAAACAAGGACATAATAATCTCTGTAAGAATTGGACTGGTCTTTTGAACATTTAGAAGTACTACCGTGTTCAAGACCATTCTTAAGGCAATGCCACATCTTTCAGATTTCTATTATGTGCCATTTATTAATTCACTATCATTGCAGTGAATTAAAAAAATTAAAAAAACCCACCATGTTTAAATCAGAAAAATAACCAAAACATAGAAGATGTTCAGGTGGGCATAGAATATGTGTAGGTGGACAGCCAGTTTTTGCCATGATTCTTTTGACTTCATTGTGAAGTGACTACAGTTATGCTCAGGTTATTTTATGCCTCCTGTCATTGCAGAATCTTCCAGTGCTCTGATTAAGGGACTGACATCTGTTGTGAGATCTTTTTCTTCAATCTGCATTATCCATGACTTACTTAAAAAATTTTGGACTGTGGCAAACACAGCAAAGTGCAGAATAATTCATGACACTGGCTGTATTTGACAGCTGTAATATTTGCATTATTTTTTTTACAATTTATTTATGCATCCCTCGTAGATAATAGCCAATCCCTCTGACTAGCAGTATCACACTGCCTTCAATGTCAAATATACACAAGATAATTCAGGGTGTTACCCAAACCCAGGGGTGTCAGGAGAGAATGTGGGTTCACTTCCCTCTTCCCTGCCATGGGCACAGTGATGGGCAATGCAGGATCAGTCTTTCCTATCTGTCTGCCCAGCTAATTTTCTCACATAGACTGTTTTCATCTCTTGTTGCTTCCGCATCCTTCTGTTTGTATCCCTTCAAAACACTTCTGAAATAGCCTTCTTGGTAGTTACTGTCCTTTATTGGAATTTCACCTGTGATTTTTTTCACACCAAATAGAATATATGTTTCTCTCTTCACATCTTTTCATAAGCATATTCTTGGTTCTGCCACCCACCCAGTCATTCATCATTTGTTACTGAGATGTCATCTCCCAGTTAAGATTTGCCCATAAAGCTCACCTTTGTTCAACTTCTTACAGATCCTCAAGGAAATAGCATTATGCTTCCCATGTGATGGTCCTCAGGTTAACATCTGTAAACTGCATCTCAGTTCCCACACCTCCGATTATTGCAAAAAGTTATTTTTGAGATGCAGTGGCTGAATTGTTAAACTTTTCTCTCTCTGATGCGATATACTATTCTATTATTCAAAATTGAGGAGCTTCCTGCTCAGCTTTTTACATAATTTAATGCATTCTTAGGAACAGATTTTTAGAAAGAAAAATCCTTGTAAGCAGTGACTGTGTGTATCCATTCTGCTATTTACCACTTCATCAGTTGTGTCAGAAGCCAATTCTTAAATTTTAAACAAACACTTTTATTTGTACCTCTTTAATATTTAGTAATGAGGATTTAGTGGGGAGAATAATGTATGAGCTAACATTGAAGTAAAACCTGAAAATGCTTAATAGAGGCAACTACATTTTGTAAATTCTGAAAAATAGTGCAAGTAGATGGGCAATTAAGTTTTATTATGCACGTAAAAATAGTTTTATTACTTTTTTGTATTAGTGTGTTTATGACTATCTAGTGTCTAAATACTAGGCATGTTATGTAATGGAGCCTTTTTAAGGGTATGTGTCCTGCAATTTTCAGTTTAGTTCTTGGTCATTATGTTTGAATAGGGTCCCTGTTCATGTAGATGCAAGGGAAATTGTCTTTTTGGTAGAAATTTTAAGATGACTCCTGATTTGTCAGATTGCTAAAGATCTATATGTTTGTTTCTTTGTGTAATGTTTGTGTTTTTCATGTAGTCCTTCTTATGTGAGATGAGATTCCTTTAAAAGTTGAGATGCCATTACCTCATCCTTCTGCAAATGATTTATGAAGTGTTGCCTCCACTTCGGTGCCCGCAGAACTCTGTAGGCAGGTGGCAAGCTGAGACTTCCCCTGCCACACAAAACAGGCTGTTCTTCTGTAGTGGCAAATTCCCATTCTTCCTGCAACATCTTTGTTTTGTTCTCCTAATATGTCTTATTTGATAACTTGATTAGGAATTAGCAGGAACAGGTTCAGTCTGGTGGTTTTGTGTTGTGTTGGGTTTTTTATTTCCCCTCACTGTAATGGAGACTAGATGCCTCTGCCTATACCAAAAGTTATGGTCAGAAGGATATGGTTATTGAACAGCTTTAATGTTGTCCTATGAGATTTACACTATCCATGTCGTGGTTTAAGCCCAGTTGTAAATCAGCCATACAGTCGTCAGCTCACTTCCCCCCCCCTCCTTCTTCCCTTCATTCCTGGAGGGATGCAGAGGAGAATCGAAAAAATGTAACTCCCACAGGTTGAGATAAGAACAGTCCAGTAACTAAAGTATAACACAAACCACTGCTGCTACCATCAATAGTAATAATGATAAGGGAAGTAACAGGGGAAGAGAACACAACTGCTCACCACCCGCCGACTGACACCCAGCCCGACCGAGCAACAATCTAACCCTTCCGGGTAACTGCCCTCAGTTTATATAGTGGGCGTGATGTGCTGTGGTATGGAATACCTCTTTGGCTTGTTTGGGTCAGGTGTCCCGTCTCTACTTATTCCTGGCTTCCCCTCCTCCCTGGCAGAACACGAGACTCAGAAAGTCCTTGGTCAGAGTAGATATTACTGAACAGCAACTAAAACCATCAGTGTTATCAGCGCTATTCTCAGGCCAAAAGTCAAAAACACAGCTCTGCACCAGCTACTAAGAAGGAGAAAAATGACTGCTGCTGCTGAACCGAGGACAATCCAGAATAGTTAAACTCTTTCAGGAGTTTCTTATACTTTGTGAATATTTTGTCTGACTCCAGAATTCAGTGCTTGCCCTATTAGATACTTGAATTCCTTCAGAAATATGGCTCCTATAAATGGATATACAGTCAGTCTGGCATTAAGGTTAGTGTTAGGTGCCTTCTTGAGTTTTGAGGGTAGGAGCTAGGCTCCTAAATAATGCCGTGGTTTTGAAAGTGTCGCCCTCCTTGTTTTGCACCAACATAAAAAGTGCTTTGATTTGGAAGACACTTGTGCATCCCTCCCAGTGAAAAGAAACCAAACCAGAGCTGGTTCTGACCATTACAGAGAGACTTCTACTCCAGTGTGATGAGGTTGTTTTTTCAGGATCTGGACGTGGGTTTATCAGACAATAATTAGTGGTTGTCAGACAATAAGCAGATATTCACAAGGCTTTCGTTCTTCTGCAAGTACAAAAATTAATGGTAAATTATAAAAATTAAGGATTTCAATATAAACTCAGTTCTTCATGTGTAGAGATCAACAGTAAAAGAAAATAAAAATTGTTACTACATGTGGAAAACTTTTTATCTCAACAATTTCTTACTGTGGTAACAATCTAAAGAAGATTAAGACTAGTCCTTTCCTTTCTTGAAGTAATAGTATTGAAAAGTGTTATAGATTTATGTTCATTGTTCACATACCACTTTTTGTTTGGAATGGTGCATAACAGGAAGAACAGACAAGTCAAAACAGGGGATGAATTATTTCATGTTTGCTGAAAACAAGTAATGCATTTTTCTTGTCTTATTCCCGTTGGTTTCATCATGGTATGTTTCTTGCTCTGAGCATATTTGGTGGAATCTGAATCTCAAAAGAACCCTTTAATCCAGCAGCTGAGACTGTGCTAACATAATGGGAATCATATGCAAGTTTTATAGCGTTGGATCTGGTGCTATACTCATCTGTAGAGAACTTTGTGATCCAATCTAGGTGTTATTCATAAGCATTAAAAGGGGTCTTCAAAAGATATTTAGTCATCTGATTCCTCTTAATTTTGGTGTGAATTAAGCGCTTAAATTTAGCCCTGGATTTTATAGACATTTATTTTTCCTTAAACATCATGGGTTTAGAATGTATCTGTTTGCACTAATGTGCTTTTATATGTCTATTTAATGTAGTATATTTTCACAGCATATTTTATGCTGATCCCCATGGCATGCAGTTGTTAGAGCTCCTGTAACGCAAGTAAAAGGTTCTTTCGTTTACCCTGTTCTGCACTGCTTATAATTTGTGTCAGCTAAGTGTTTCTGTGGTCTCCTACGCAGAGCTTTCTCAGACACTTCCCCTTTAATAAACAGTGTAGTTTCTTCTGAAACATATATTTTTCGAATCCGTAGAATTTGCCTTTATGCAACGTTTTTCATATGGTATGAGGAAGAGATGATTAATAGAAGACGATAGACAACAACCAAAATATACTATAGAACGAAAAAGTAAATCTGCAAATTCTCCATTTCCTCCTGGCAGATAGCCAGACAGCTACTTCTGAAAAGTTACATTATTCCAAGATTTTTCAGTTAACTACATAATTACACAATTTTTGTTTGCACATACTGGAATCTGTCTTTATATTATAACAGTAGCCTAGCCTTTAATTTGTGTGCTGCAGTTTTAATTGGTAAAGATGTTTGCTGTAGCAGCATACAACTTTTGAAACAGGGCAACATGCATCTTTTGATTAATGAAGGCTAAGTCACTGAGTGTTAATGTTAGCAGCATCAATTTCTAGGCAGAAAAGTCAGAAAAGAATGCAGAAAGAATAATAAGCTTGTTATTATTCCATGTCACTTATTTGTATGTTGAGGTTCCAAAATCTGAATTTTTGTGTGCCATTCAAAGGTTTTCTGTTAGCAAGTTGTTGATCCTTTTTTGGTTTGATTACAGGATGATGTGATTTTCCTGCACTGTTCTACACTACTGGTATATAGAAGTATGGTCTCAAATGTAATGCCATATGACTTTTTTTCTTTTTCTACAAGCTGAAGTTAATTCTGTGAAAAATTTATTTCATGTCTGTGTAATTTCAGTTGCAGAAGTATTTTAAAGTATGATGTTTATCTGAATTGCTGAGACAGTTGAGCTCGTCTGCTCAACCTTGCTTGAGTTATGACTTTGGCTTTCTAGGATTCTCTAGCAAATACCACTGTGACATTCAACATGTAGCCTATGCTTAAGCTCCATTTATATGAAGGATATAATATGATGTAATGATTGGGTTTATTTAGTATCACCTTTGGCAGGTTCCTTGCAGGACCTGATCTTTGCATCCTTGTTTCATTCATCTGCTAAAGCTTCCTTTATCAGGTAACGCTGCTTTGCAGTAACACTAACCAGGCTTTGTACTGCAAGCTTTCTTCTCCAAAGCTTTGCTGCTTTGCCCTTTCTTCCCCCATCCCTGAGATATTAGAGCTGTTTTTGAGAATCTGCTAAGACTAGCAGGAAGAATAGATAAGACATACAAATTACCTCTCAGGTTTTACTCTTTGTTTGTATACTTCCATAAAGCCCCTAAGAAGACGCTCTTAAGGAAATTACATATCCACAGGCAAAAGGCGAATATGACCTAATCTTAACCTCACCTATTATATTCAATAAAAAAAAAAAACAAACCTGAGATAAACTTGAGAATCACTAAATGTCCTTAATATACCAGGCTTTGATCCATGCAAGCATAAGCTATGTCTGCAGCAGTATATTAAGTATACCTGGGACTGTTCTTTGGTACTGAAACTAATTGGTTGAAAATTGCTACATCCATGCTATTAAGGTCCCCTACCCTCCAAAACAGAGGGTGTATGCAGAGTTTTTATTGTGATTAGTCACAGGTCTTGGATGTAGGGCTCTTTAGCAGTGCCCCAAAATTGTCTAGAGGAAAGCTGGTGAGTCCTGCCAGGTCCGTTCTGGCCATTGGGTAGTATGGTTGGTCAAGCTGGAGCTCACAGGATACTCCTTGACACTCGGGGATTTTGTGGTTTGAAGAAAGCACTGGTTAGCTTGTATTACAAAGCTAACGCCTACACTTCTGCTTTTCTGTAGTAGTTTGGGCTCAAGTGGAAGAAAGTAGGCTTTTCAGTTCCCCTTAGTGTTCCCTCCACCATCATTCCTATTAGTTGGTGCACGCGGGGGTACACACTGTGTCATAGTTGTCCTGTGTGTCCCCATCCTTCCAGGAGGCAGGAAGAATTGCCAGGCTCTGGAGTGTTTGACAGTTTCCACTTTGATGCCTGAGAATTGCCAGCCTCATCTTTTTCTCTGTGTGTTTACATCTAAAGGCACCTTTCAAGCCTATGAATGTTGAATGAGAGGCAAGGTTTGCTACCAAGTTAAATTTAGTTCACAGAGACTAAAGTTAATGTGTATATAAACATTTAATATATATATAAATATGTGTATTTTTACATAGATAGCACAAATTAATATTTAACAGTAAGAGTTCAGCATTGGTTAATTGTTGAGAGGGTCTATGTTTGCCCATTTCTGTTTTAGCTCCTGTTCAGAAACATTTCCATTTGTCCTCTTTTTGATATATCTACTTGTTCGTCCCCTCAGGTACAGTCTTCAGATTTGTTACCTTGATTTCTCATGTCCTGCCTGATAAATTGTCTTCAGACACGTGATTGATGGAGTATGACATGATCTTTTGCCTTTCCTCTCTCTTATTTTTTTTTCCTGTTACCTAGAATGATGCACTCGTCTCTTTTCTTGTTTTTTCTGCTTCCTGTTTCCTTGAATGTGTCTTGTGGCCATGTTCTGACACCTTTCTCTCCAGATTCTCAGATTGCTTGCCTTCAAGCTTCATCCTGGATTTCTGGTTTTCCAGAAACATTTTATAATGCGAACAAAGCTGTACCTATTGAGTGTCTAATGCCTTCTCTTGAACAATAATCAGCAAGATGTCTGAGTGCTTCGTTTAACTTTTGAGAATTGAATAGTCTTTTAAATCAAGAAAGGTTTTTAAACAATTTGGAGGCTTCTGAAAAACAAATAAAACAGAAGAAAAACAAAGTGTCAGTACCACTTTGTATCTTGTCTGTCCTACCCTTCTCTTAAAAACAAACAAACAAACAAAAAACCACAAAAAAAAATCCCAGGGAAAAAAAAAAAAAAAAACCAAAAAAAAAAAACAACAAAGCACCAAAAAAACATCTCCCCCCCAAAAAATTTAGTTATTTTTCTCTTAAAATTGCTTGTTGTCCTGGTTTCAGCTGGGGTAGAGTTAATTTCTTCCCAGTAGCTGGTGCAGTGTTGTATTTTGGCTTTAGTCTGAGAACAGTGCTGGTAACACACTGATGTTTTAGTTGTTGCTGGGTAGCACTTACCCTGATCAAGGACCTTTCAGTCTCATGCTCTGGCAGTGAGGAGGAGCACAGGAAGCCTGGAGCCAGGAGGAAGCGGAAATGGGAGACCTGACCCAAACTAGCCAAAGGGGTATTCCATACCACAGCATGTCATGCCCAGTGTATAAACTCTGGGGAGTCACCCAGAAGGCCCATATGGCTGCTTTGGTTGGGCTGGGTATTGGTTGGTGGGTGGTGAGCAATTGTTTTGTGCATCACTTGGGTTTATTGTTTGGTTTGTTGTGGATTTTTGTGGGTTTTTTTTTTTTCCCCTTCAGTTTTATATTCTCTCCCCTGTCCTGGGTTCAGCAGTAGCAGTCATTTTTCTCCTTCTTAGTAGCTGGTACAGTGCTGTGTTTCTGACTTTTGGCCTGGGAACAGCACTGATAACACCAATGGTTTTAGTTGCTGTTCAGTAATATCTACTCTGACCAAGGACTTTCTGAGTCTCATGTTCTGCCAGGGAGGAGGGGAAGCCAGGAATAAGTAGAGACAGGGCACCTGACCCAAACAAACCAAAGAGGTATTCCATACCACAGCACATCATGCCCACTATATAAACTGAGGGCAGTTACCCGGAAGGGTTAGATTGCTGCTCGGTCGGGCTGGGTGTCAGTCGGCGGGTGGTGAGCAGTTATGTTTTCTTCCCCTGTTACTTCCCTTATCATTACTATTGATGGTAGCAGCAGTGGTTTGTGTTATACCTTAGTTACTGGACTGTTCTTATCTCAACCTGTAGGAGTTACATTCTTTTGATTCTCTGGGAGTGGGGCGAGGAAGGGGGAGGGAGTGAGCAAGTGGCTGAGTGGTTCTGGGTTGCTGGCTGGGCTTAAACCACGACACCCCTTATTAGTATTCTATTGTATTTTAGTTATTAAACTATTCTTACCTCAGCCTGTGGGATTTGGATTCTTTCCGTTCTCCTCCTGATCCCACTTGAGGGGATGTGAGTGAGCGACTGCATGGTATTGAGTTACTGGCTGGGCTTAAATCATGACACTTGTACATTCTGTTTTTGTAGGGGTGTGAAAAGACCCGTATTTCTTTCTCAGAACATCCTTATGAACAAGTACTTCTAAAATGATCATTAGTATTCTCAGTCATCTAGCTGGACAGCCACAATGAAGTGTGGGTACAAGAACTGACATGCTTCCAGTGGTTATCAGCAGTTCTACCTCTCCAGTACTAAGACTGCTGGATATTTTCTGATGGAAATGGAAATCTCTCTTCTGTTTTCATTACTGTATAAAAAGTGAAATGATGGATTTGGGAGTGCTGTCAGCTGTTGTTATTGGTGGTATCTGTTCTAAAACAAAGGGAAAGCTATATGACTTTTATCAGCATTAAAAAAGCCCTACCAATATACATTCAAATTCCTTATGGAGTAGTGTTTATACAAAATGGTTAAATTTGTTGAGGAAAGAAACACTTCCACAAAAATATTGGATTAATTTTTAGCTCAGCATCAAAATGCAGTTCTTGTGTCGGGCTTAGCCTGAGCAGATCTGTTTTCATAGAATCATAGAATCAGCTGGGTTGGAAAAGACGTTTAGGATCATCAAGTCCAAGCATTACCCCAGGACTGCCAAGACCATCACTAACCTATCTTACTGAGGGCCTCATCTACACATTTTTTTGAACACTTGCAGGGTGGCCATTCCGCCACTTTCTTGGGCAGCCTGTTCTCGTGCCTGATCATCCTCTCTCTGAAGAGATTTTTCCTAATATCCAATCTAAACCTCCCGTGGTGCAGCTTTAGGCCGTTATCTCTTGTCCTATCACTTGTTACTTGGGAGAAGAGACTGACACCCACCTCACTACAACCTCCTTTCAGGCAGTTAGTGATAAGGTGCCCCCTGAGCCTTCTCTTCTCCAGACTAAACAACCCCAGGTCCCTCAGCCGTTCCTCATCAGACTTGTGCTCCAGACCCTTCACCATCTTCGTTGCCCTTCTCTGGACCTGCTCCAGCACCTCAACGTCTTTCTTGCAGTCAGAGCCATGAACCAAGCGCAGTACTAGAGGCGCAGCCTCACCAGTGCCCAGTACAGGGCACTGCCCTGCCCCTGCTGGCCGCACTGTTTCTGATACAAGCCAGGATGCCGTCGGCCTTCTTGGCTGCCTGGGCACAAGCTGGTTCGTGTTCAGCTGCCAGTCAGCACCCCAGGTCTTTTTCCACCAAGCAGCTTTCCAGCCATTCTTCCCCAGGCCTTTAGCATTGCATGCAATTGTGGCCCAAATGCAGGACTTGGCACTTCGCATTGTTGAACCTCATACCATTGGCCACATCCCATCGATTCAGCCCGTGCAGATCCCTCTGCAGAGCCTTCCTACCCTCCAGCAGTTCAACACTCCAAGCCAACTTGGTGTCACCACAGATTTACTGAGGGTGCACTCGATCCTCTCATCCAGATCATAAATGAAGATATTAAACAACACTGGCCCTAACACTGAGCTGTGAGGAGCGCCAGTAATGATCGGTTGCCAACTAGATGTGATACCATTTACCACCACTCTTGGGCCGAGTTTCAACTCGGCCAGTTTCCAAACCAGCAAAGAATCTACCTATCCAGGCCATGAGCAGCCAATTTGTCCAGGAGAATGCTGTGGGAGACAGTGCCAAATGCTTTACTTAAGTCCCAATAGACAATGTCCACAGCCTTTCCCACATCAACCAGGTGGGTCACCTTATTGTAGATCAGGTTGGTCAAGCAGGACCTGCCCTTCATGAACCCATGCTGACTGGTCCTGATCCCTCCTGTTTTCCTACATGTGCTTTATGATTTCACTTAGGATTATCTGCTCCATGACCTTCCCTGGTACTGAGCTCCAGCTGACAGGCCTGTAGTTTCCAGGGCCTTCCTTCCTGCCCTTTTTGTAGAGGGGTGTCATGTTGGCCAGCTTCCAGTCCTCTGGGACCTGCCCACTAGACCTGAACTGCTGATAGATGATGGAGAGTGGCTTAGCAAGCCCCTTTGCCGGCTTCTTCAGCACTTAAACAACTGCAGTGGAACAGATTGTCTTGCAACATGGTGTGCTCCTGGAAGTTTTCTTCTTTTTTGAGAATGAGCCCATGGCATTTTCTGAACTTGAGAGGCTGTTTCTGCTGCTAATCAAGACAACTGACAAACTCTTCAGCATACTTCAGTCAGTGCAAGTTTGCTCAAATTCTTTGTCTCTTGCGCCATTAGGAACAGGAACAGATTGGCAGATGTTTCTTTTTACCAGCTGCTGAGATTGTCAATGGCAGACGTATAACGAGATGAAAGGCTTGTTAATCTGAGACATAAAATGCAGGCAAACTGAGTGATTTCTTTTAACATTTTCATTGTGAATTGCATTTTCCCTGTTTATTAAATATTTCATGATATGCAAGCTGCAGCAGCATGAGCTTTTTCATCTGGGCATGGTTAGTTAGGATGTTTGCTGTGAAGCAGGACAGTTCCCGAATCTGGCCAGCCTTAGAGACCTCACTACTGTTTCATCAGTGTGCTGGAAAAAAAAGAGATCTCAGAGGAATGACTTCTTTGTATGTCTGTTAATGAACAGTAATAGTGAGGTAATTCTTGAAGGTGACATATAAACTGGGAAAGACAGGAAAGAATAAAGATGTTACCAGATGCACAGAACTATTACAAGCATTTTCATTAGCTTGACAATTCCAAGTATGGCAGTTCTTTCTCATACAGTCAGAGGCTTACCTGCCAGCTGCCTTTACTGGAGGAAAGAATTGCTTCTAAAGAAAGCAGGGCATACACTAGGTATGTATTGGTGAAAACAAATAGGCTGAAAAGTACTTCTGCTCTTCAGCTGAAATTTAATGTCTCTGTTTACTTAATTTTCTGAGTTCTATTGTAGTTCTTTATCCTGTTCTAGACAAGTATTCATATAGGTTTCATAGTGACCTGGCTGCTGTACATTATTCACTAAGCAGTTTAAATATAGATATACTGTTACCTGAGAAAGGTAATGAAGAGCATGCATAATGGCAGCCTATGGCCTTCTAGATCAAATATATATTTTTTTTTTTTTTACATTCTCTCCCATTCATATAACCTGCGCTTACGCATTTTTAAGGTATTTAGTGTTCTTAAGTCCTAGGGAAAACCAAGAGTATTGAAATGTCTTTTAAGGGCATTTAAAGGAGCAATTTCCAAGGAAATGCAGTTGGCTTGTACAGTTAAGTGGTCTCTTTGTCTGCCAGGCCCTTTGTCCCCAGATAATTTTTTAACATGTCTAATTTCAAGCATATATCCATATAAGGATAAAAATCCAAACACGTGAAGTTCTGACATGTTAAGAAGGAAGTCTGGTCATTGTGTCTAGAGGAGATACTCTAAATAGCAGCTGTGTGTAGAGGGAAAATGGTAGCTCAGCACCACATCCATTATGAAGGGCAGCAAATGGATGCTTAAACTAAACCCTGAGTCAGTCAAAATATCTGCTGCCTCCTTGTCCACCTAAGCAATTGAGAGATCTGTGAGGAAGAAGAAATAAGGATATCGCATACAAGGACAGGTGATGAAAGATATTGTTCACAAACCTATAGGAAACTGAAATTAATTTATTCTTTTTTTACCATATATCTGTAGTAATGACAACAAGGTAAAAACAATGCATGGAGTCAGATATTTGGAAAAGAGTCATAGAAGACCTTAGACTTCTGGAATGACTGGCTCTTGGAAAAAAACTGTTGTTTCCCACAGAGCTGAACCCCATCTTTTTAACACTGATAATATAGTGAATTGCACTGTGCCTGAGGACTACACTGGCTTCTTCCAGGATTTGGCATAGACTTTAAATCTTTTATATACCCTGGACCACAGGCTAGAAGGTACCTTGAAAGTGGGTGCCGTTGCTTTGAACTTGACTTTAAATGATTAAAAGCTGTACTTGGGAGCAAGAGTATATTTGGTTTTAGGATACGTTGCTGTTACAGCTGCAGCACGTTGAAGTGGAGTTGAGAACAAGAAATGCCTCTTTTTGACAGGGTGATAAAACGATACCTGGCCACTTTATGCCAGTGTGAGGTCTTCCAGCCAGCTGGAGTTAGGAGTGTAATGCCCAAGTATCGTTTATGGATATCCACTTGTGTAAGGGCTTAGCAAGGGTTCAAACTCAATCCTAGACTGTAACAAATTGGCAGCTGTGTAGATTCGTCATAAACAGGTTTCACTGCTGTTGGGAGCTTCTTGGGTTGCTTGACAAGTTTTCTGACTATCAGCACTCCTGCTTACTCTGGATTTAGTTTTATGTAAAAAAATTTAGTCTTTGCAAGTGAGCTTGTCTGTGGTGTGTGAATTCTTGGCATGTGAATCCATACTGTCTGATTAGTACAGCTGCTGACATGGATCTTAACTCTCACAGGTTTTGTGGGTTTGATTTTTTTTTTTACTGAATAAGAAGTAAAGGAAAAAAGAGAGACTTCCCATCGTTGATTTCTGGATACATGCCAGGAGCATACACTGTACTCATATTATTTGAAAACTGTATCCTGGGCCCCTGTCTTCCCTTTGACAAGATAACAGACCTGCCTGTTCAGCAGTGACAAATTGGATTGCAGGCAGGTTCAAACAAGTTTTGTTCACCTTTTAAAATTGGTTGCTAGAAATATAGTTGGAGGACTTGAAGGATATTTGCAGGAAATGAAACAAGTCTCCCTGACATCTGTACTTCTTAATGTATTGTTGTGGCTTCTACAATGCAAACAAGTAGTCTTAAGGCAAGCTGATAAGCCTGTGAAAAACATGCATTTTGTTTGCTGCAGTATCAGCCTGTAATGCCCTTCTAGGATGAGTTCTAATTCCTTGTGTCAACCTGCTGTAATGAAATTACATTACCTGATGCTAACGTGTTTTCTTTCCTATGAATGCAAGTTGAAATTTTCTTTTCTAAATTTGCCATAGCGACTCCTATTTCCAGGCTGGACTTGGATGTCCTACTTTTTGTTGGATAGTGTGTGGATGCTTGGTTTATATTCAGTCATAAGAATGGCCCTAATCTTGCCTCAGTTGCCAAGTGCTCTTTCCTGAATAAATAAATAGTAGCCAAGACCACTTGGTGTCAAGTTAACTAAAACTAATATGTAGTTTCTAAACCTATCTGTACTTGTTCCTACTTCTGAGATGATTACTGGGCTGTTTTCTGTATCGTTATGTTATGGCTGTTCCATTAAACTGGACAGGAATGGTACACTGGTCCAATCATTAGCACATCGGCATGCCCCATGTCATGTCAGCGGCTAGTATTTTAGCGGTCAGTGCTTAGACATGACTTGAAGAGTAGCATGGATGAGGAAAAACTAATGAGTGTGGTGTGGGCATGAGTGTGTTCTGTCAAATTTGTTGAAAATTCTGTAGAAAAAGCCACAGGAGACTATACAATAAAATCTCTACAGATTATTAAAATATCTTAAATTTTACTCATTTTCTCCACTACAGCTACTTCAGTTTTCACTGTGCATTTAGAAGCGTGTGAATTCATGTTGCTGCATCACAACAGCAGTATTTTTTTATTTTGCTGACAATTTCCTCTGAAGAGGCAGTACAGGGAGGTTGATCATCTTTCAGTGTACATCACTGATCCTCTGGAGCAAGGATCTGTTTGTACAGACTTCCAAGTGGAGGCTCAGAGCAAATATATGCTCTGGAGTGGGTTTGTGAATGAAGGCTTACATGCCTTTCTGCTGTTAGATATCATTAGTTTAGTCCTTAATGAAAATGTCAATTTATCCAAAAGGTATTATTTGTAATTGTTGCTCTCAGTCTGAAATAAGGTAAATTAAAATGTACTTCAGCGGAAGCAGATCAGTAATCTTCCATTGTGACAGGAATTTTGAAATCCTGGTAACACTTGGTAAATATCTGAACATCATTAAACTTGACACTTGCCAGAAACAAACTTAATGTGTACGTTAGTTATATAGTATTAATAAGCACCTGAATACGATTTTTCTGTAGATGAATTCTTTTGTCATGTAGCAATTAATGTTTAAGAGAGAATATCATTGTAGACAGGTAAATGCAATCTATATGATCATATATATACCAACACTGAGTCTTTGGTTTCCTTCTTTCATGCTTTTTTTATCAGTTATAAATAACAAATATATTTATATGTAACTATTCATTTTATATAAGAGCACGTGTACACAGAGTCAGTATTTTCTATGCGCTGATAGAAGCACATTGAGAAGCAAAGGTCATGTTCTAAGGCACTCTAAATCTCTTCCACCTCTCAGCAATTCCTCACATTTATGTGGGGTTTCATCCTCTTTTCTGCAGTGAACTTAAGTTTTCCTGTCAGTTTTTCAGGTATAGTTGACTTTGAGATCTGAAATTGCATCCTGAATGGAAACTACAGTTTTGAAGGTTTGTAAGCTCCTTTCAGATACTTTGATAACTGTGTGAGCGGAAGTTATTAGCTCGTTAGTGGTGTTGCGAACAGAAAAAACAAGAGAGGTCAGTGAGAAGAGTGAACTCCAATCAAAATTTTATACTGGTTCTTAGCTTCAGTAAGTGGCATCTTTTTCATAATTTTCAATACTTTCTCCTTCCAGACGTTAGTCTTCTGTAGCTGTTCTACTTCACAGTACAGAAAAACCACAAAAAGGCTAAGTAATATTGCCAGCTGTTCTCTCTCTCTTGCTCTGAGGGCAGAGTAACAGACATTTTATCACTAATAAGTTCTAGGTCTGAAGAGAGAAAAAGGGTATATTTCTTCCTTTCTAGAAGCTGTGAAGAGATGGAAAATTTTGCTTTCTGCAAGTGCTCCAGCTCGGCAGATCCACGCTTTCGAGAGCATCATCAGCTTTCAGATAGTCGCAGATAGGTAATGAATATCTCCCTGGGGGACTTACCTGAGACTTCATTGGTTGGTTCATCTTTCACCCTTACTTATCTGTTCTGCACCATGCAATGTATGTAGCACAGCACTGTTTTCTCTTCAGATTAATCCAGAAGAGCACTTCATCATGTCTTAAAAGTGCCTTGTTGAATGGAGTTTAACACAGTAGAAGCTTTGTTGACAAAGGACTACTTTCTTTTTCTTACACGACAAAGCAACACAGTTTTCTAGGATGTTTAATTCAAGGACACCTAGAGATATGTTAAAAAAAAAATACACTCAATATTTTTGGTGCTTTTTGCCCCCCCTTTTTTTTTTTTCTGGTCTGAATAAATCTTAATGCTCTCTGCTTCTACTTCTTATGAGTAGTTTCTCAGATGAAAGAAATCCAGGATTAAATAAAAATATATCTGCAACTTTCAAGTTTATCTTTCATCTAACTGATGGCATATTCATAATACTATCTAAGCTGCTCTGTAGGTAAGAGGTAAGAAGGGAGAACTGTACTGAGTTCAGCTACTTAGTGAACTGCATGT
Organism: Ara ararauna; assembly: GCA_028858755.1. Taxonomy (NCBI): domain Eukaryota; kingdom Metazoa; phylum Chordata; class Aves; order Psittaciformes; family Psittacidae; genus Ara; species Ara ararauna. The sequence continues at coordinate 41,556,670 of CM054379.1, read as the reverse complement.
TGTAGTTCTAGCAATACAGCAGCTGCCAGCAATAAACTTTCATTTTCTCCTTTGCTTTCTTGTTAATTCTCTTTGGGTTTTAGTCAATCAGTTCTTTATATCTTTTATTTCTTTTATACCTATATTATTACATTTTGTTAAAAAGGTTTCCTGAGGACATGGGGCTTATGCAGTCATGCTATTTCTATGTCTGTATCTGCAATAACATTTAAGTATTTTGGATAAGTTCAAGAAAATTTGAGAAACAATATAGGTCTGAAAGGTATTGCATTTATAGGATCACAGGATAGTTCAGATGTGAAGTGACCTCAGGAGGTCTCTAGTCCAACGTCCTTCTCAAAGCAGGGCCACCTATGGGGTCAGACTGGGTCATTCAGAGATTTATCCACGTGGGTCTTGAAAGCCTCCAGAGGAGGAGATGGCCCATCATCTGCAGCACTGCTGGGCTCTCCTCAGGGTGAGGAAGTTTTTTGTTATACCGAGTCCAAACCTTTCTTGTTTTACCTTTACCATATTGTCTCTCACCCTATTACATGTTGTTATGAAGAGCCTGTCTTCTCACAGGGATGAAGGAGTTGCTGCTAGGTTCCCCAAAGCTGTCTCTTATCCGCAATAAACAAGTCCAGTTCCCTCAGCCTCTTCTCACAGAGGATGTATAGACAAACTCAGTTCATACCTGTCTACAACAGATAGCATAGATACATAGATTCGACCCACAGTTTTCGTACAGATGTTAAACTCATCGCTGGTGGAGGTATTGCTTTATATGTGTCAGTTGTAATAGGAATTTCTCCATTATCCTCCCTGAATCATCCCGATGAGCTGTGTGAGCTAGCGAGTATGTGTATGTCGTGGAGGAATGTTGTTATCAGATGCGTGTGTTTCTGGGTGAACGCAGTGAGCCATGGGCTAATTTTTCAGAGCACGTGGCTGATTGTGCTGTCCTAATAACCCCTCCCGATTTCCATTAGACACTGAGTGTTTTTACTTCTAAATTACTTATGCTTAGGGGTTTGGATGTTCTTTTTGTGACTGGAAACCTCTGAGGATGTTTCTTACAAATTTCATTTGTGCCAGTGTTTTTATTGAGCCATCTACTTTTTTTTTTTTGTATTTTTTTTTCCACAAAATCCAACAGCCCGGCTTTCATTTAAAACTGAAACACCTTAGACAGCGATTAACTTTCATGTATGTTTTGAGTGTTTGCTGATTTAAAAATACATGGGGATTTTGTGATTTTAGCATCATTGTAGGCATTCAGCATTGCGACTGTGTAGCTTTTTAATGACCTTTAATTATAAAAGACAAAATGTTTGCTAGTAAGCCGTTGGTGTTGCTGCTACCACAGCAGAAATGTTTCAGCAGGGGAGGTTGGACCAGATGACTTCTAGAGTCCCTTTCCACCTCAACCATTCTGTGACTCCATAACTCAAATCACATCCAGGTTTCCTGATGGGGGAAGATTTGAATGTTTCTATATGATCATGAGCATTCAGGTTTGTCTCATGGGAGTCTTTCATCTATGAGGCTACCATCTCTATATTATTATTATTATTTTTTTCCCTTTTATTTCTCCCCTCCCTTCAGGGGGGATTTATAAGTGATTGCGCTGAAAACAAAGAAGCAAAGCAGAAGCGTGAGGGCTGCAATGAGTTAAATATTGGAGTGAAACCAGTTGAAAGTCCTACAGGATGTGTCACACTTGGTAGACCTGTAGACTCTTCTTCACATACTAGTAATGTCTGAGAAACATAGTTGAAATAGTCTTCCATTAACTTGAACAAAGACATCACTTTTGTTCCAAAACTTTCACATAGTCTTGGTCAAAATGAAAATGCAAGACTGGCTCCAATATAAACCTGCCTCTGGCCAATGCCAGGCCCATCAGTGACTGGGCTAGCACCTCTGGGATACTGTATTTAAGAAGGGGAAAAAAGTTACTACGCAAGAGCAATTGCAGCCAGAGAGAGGAGTTGGGAGTATGTAAGAAAAACAGCCCTGCAGACACCAAGGTCAGTGCCGGAGGGCAGGAGGTGCTTTAGGTGCCAGAACAGAGATTTCCCTGCAGCCCCTGGTGCAGCTGTGCCCCGGCAGCCCATGGAGGTCCATGATGGAGCAGATCTCCACCTGCAGCCTGTGGAGGACCCCACACCAGAGCGGTGTGTGAAGAACTGCAGCCCATGGGAAGGACACACATTGGAGCAGCTTGTGGAGGACTGCCTCACATGGGGGGTCCCCACACTGGAGGAAGGGAAGTGTGTGAGGAAGGACCAGCAGAGGCAATGTGTGATGACTGACCACAACCCCCATTCCCCTGTGCCTCTTGGGGGGAGGAGGTGGAGAATTTGGGAATAAAGTTGAGCCGGGGAAGAAGGGGTTGAGTGTTTTGCCCATAACAGTAATTGGTGAGTGATCTCTCCCTGTCCTTATCTCAACCCATGAGCCTTTTGTTGTATTTACTCTCCCCTGTCTCGCTGAGAAGGGGAGTGATAGAGTGGCTTTTGTGGGCACCTGGTGTCCAGCCAGAGTCAATCCACCGCAGTAAGATGCAGGGTAGGCTTGTATAATTCCTGTATGTGGAAGGCAAAGCATAAAGGGATTTGTAGATTTCATTTTTTGGTAGGTTGGACAGGCTGATGAGAAGAACATTATTTTTTGATGAGTTTTTACACGACTCTGAGCATAGCAAGAAGATGTTTTTGCTATGGAATGCCTAATTTTAATGGAAAAGCTAGATTTGTGACAGAAGTTTTGTAATCGGTGTCAAGTACTTTGAAGTGAACTGTAATTAACATCGTTTTATTGGCACTGAAAGAGTAAAGTAGATAGTTCTGAAAAAGTGAAGAGCTACTCACTCAGCTATTCCATTTTATGCTAAGTCAGTGAAGGAAGAAGAAGCTATTCCCTTTAAAAAAGTCATAAACAGGCTGACAGTATTTACAGAATTTTACAGCTACAAGTTTGGAGAGTGCTGAAGATCAGTTTTGAACATCGTGAAACCCTTTTTTACCGTGAGGGTGAGTGAGCACTGGCAGAGGTTGCCCAGGGTATTTGTGGAGTTTCCCTCTTCAGAAATGCTAGAAAGCTGTCTAGCTGTGGTCTTAGGCCACTGTCTCTATAAGTAGCTCTGCTTCAGCAGAGGAGGTTGGACCAGATGGCGTCTTGTTAGCTTAACAGTATGACTCGATGATCTTAAAGGTCTGTTCCAAATGAAATGATTTTGTGATTCTAGTTTAATATATGTGTAGAAATAGATACACTTTCCCTACTTGCGTTTGGAAATTATCTCACTTACTAGTGTTCCCCATGCACCTGAGAAATGCCTTCATTTCATTTCGATACTTACTGCACTTGCAGCACTTTTCTCCTCTTTTGTTCACCTATGTCTCTCCCCTTGGCACCCCCATAGCACAAACCTTTGTATAATTGCATTGGAGCTTTTTTGAAAGGGCATCCTGTCTATTAGACCTGCCCAAAGTAAGTATTTTACTGCAGAATATTGCTTTGTAAGTTCATGCATAATTGATGCTTGCTGCTTCCCACATTCCTCTCTCCCAGTGAATGCAACATACCACATGTTTTTCCGAGGTATATTCAGATATTTTGCAAAAATTAAACTTTTCCTGCCGATGCTTTTAGTGATTAATAAAATAACTTTTTAAGTCTAAATTAGGGAGTGTGTATCTCCAGTTCTTTTAGGTGTGTTCTCTGAGAAGTTTCAAAAGAGCTTGTGGCATTCTAGAGGTGTCTGCTGGTGGAGGCTTTAAATAATTTGATTTCGAATAGACAGCATAAACATCTATGAACAAATTGTGATATGGGCTGTTCTCTTACGTACATTTTTTCTTATGCTTGTTATAACTCAAAGAAACCTGTATATGTGGTACATACTGCTGCTGCTGTGTTACTCTTCTCCATGTTTGCTTTCTGGGCCTTAAAACTGTATGTTTCTCAGACCCACAGCTGTCCCTTTTCAGCTATAATTCAGTTATAATTAACTCATTATAAACATTGCTAATTTCTTTGCTGTCAGTAATGATACTGTTGCAAATGCAGCTTTTTTAGTGGTACCTGTACTATCAGGAAGCTCTTATCTACTGTATTAGATGTTCTTTGCAAGGCAATAAATTCAGTTGTTTGTTATGCTCTGTTGCTTATAGAGCTTTAGGGAATAAACAACTCAAAATTATTTAAGTTGAATATATTTTGGGGCTGTTTTTGTAAATTTCATTGAATGTTCTACATACCATCAATACATATAGAATGACTACTTACTGCATTTCTTTAATGAAGAATTGTTTTGTGCAAGAATTAACATTGTTTCTTTCCTTATTTTGTGCAACTTTTAAATAATTCATAAGCATTTGAATGGAAACTCAGTAACAATGAGATGATTCTTTAGTTTTTTACTACTCTTACAGTTAGCCATTGCAGTAGAATCCAACTTAATTCTGGTAGGTCACAGTTACAAAAAGACTTTAAAAGTCTTTCAGATGAAGTCTAAAAAGTCTTTTAGACTTTAAAAGATAGATGGAATCATAAGTCTCATCTTGTCCTGCTCCCACTGAGATCATTTGCCTTCAGTTTCAGTTGGAGAAGAATTCATTGTGGAGTATGACCTGTGGACTGTTGCCAGTGCTGAGAAGGCAGAGTTGACAGGTTTATCAAAGACAACAGTGCATGTCACATGAGTGGAAACAGCACAGGTGTTCAGAGCGCAGTCTGTATTATAATGTATAAGTTTAAAGTTTCTGGCAATGACAAATACCTTGTCACTAATTTCTCTTTTTTCATGTTTTTCAGAAATTGAAAAATTTCAGGGTTCTGAAGGCAAGAAGGAAGATGAAGAAAAGAAATATCTTGATGTTATCAGCAACAAAAACATAAAGCTGTCAGAAAGAGTTCTGATCCCTGTCAAACAATATCCTAAGGTACTGTAAATATAACACAAGTTTAATCTTCCATAGTAGAACAATGAAAGTCATACGTTGAACCATTTTATTGACTCTCAGTATGAAGGCTTCATGATATTAAAAAGAAACAAACTAGAAATGAAGCTTCTCTGTGAATTTGCCTGTTATTGTCTATTACATGTTCTGATTTCTGTTTTAGGGCCTTTCAGAAAAGGTATTGAAGTGAATGGCATTTTTTTTTTTTATTTCAATTAGGTTTTGTAGCTGGTCTTTAGGTTAGGCAAGCTGTTAAGATGTTTTCTCATAGTTGGTTTTTTCACATCTACAATCATTTTAGGACATGAAAGTCCAGTTAACTAAAAAAGTATTTTACTAGAATAAAGAGAAAATGCTTCAAAAACTCTGAAAAGTCAACGGCTTCCTTGTACAGGAGTTGAGGGATTTTCTCTGGTGAATTAAGTTTTAAAATAAAGTAGCAAGATTACTACAGTCTAAGACTTCGACAGCGTGTGTCCCTGTGTATAAAATTTAAATGTCTTTCCACCTCATAATTTCTTCATACTTTGTTCTTGCCACTGCTACATACTATGATTAAAAAAGCATTTTTTTTGTTATTGCAGGAGAGCCCCAAATTCAGTGGCTTTTTTGAAGTTTAAGTTTTTATTTTACATGAAAGACAAAAATGTTGGTTTTGGTTTGTGTTTGTTTGGTTTTTTTTTTTTAATGTACAGTGTTGTATTTTACCTAAGCAGTTATTTGGTTAGTATTCAAACTGAAATAGTAAACATCTCATTTTATCTCCAGAGTATTTTCTTCTTACTGATTTATTATCATGATACTTGGTTCACCGTTAGCCTTGATTATGGTCTCAGCTTTTTTTGCTTTATACTTTCATCAAGAGCAGTAACTTACAATGGGTGCAAAGCCTATCAAACAAAATGAAAGGTGTAAAAAACTGAGATTCAGTGATTCCATCTGACATTTGCCTCCTGACTAGTGAATATAAAACTGAGATAATGTAGTCATCCAAATGGTGAATACCTTAGAAATGCACACAGTGCTATGAGGAATTACTTTCTTGCTGCATAGCCTGAGGTTCTTTGACTAGGTTTACGGTATTTTGTATAAATGCTGTAGGTGACTTGAGGCTCTTAATAAGAGTGTAATAGGGCTGTAATTTTATAACATCCGTGTGATAATTATTCAGAATACTATTTCATGAAGATAGTAGAATGAAAGACAAACTATTTAAAAGACAAATGCAATAATATATACAATATAGTGCCTGAATATGATTAAATTAACCTTCATTTACTTCAATGAGCTTGTTATATTAATGAGTAGTAAAAGATATAAAACATTTCTACAGATCTTGAGCAGTGAAGGGGAAAAAAAGTCAGTGCGGTGGAAATGCAGTACTCATTCAGTAATGCAAAATACACTCTTGGAAAGTTTCTGTAGTTGATTTGCTAGCAATATTTTCTGTGCTTGGCATGGAACTATTCTGAGAACTGCAGGTTTCCTGCTACCATCTAGTAAACATCCTGCAAGGACTGCATTTACCATTTGTATCAAACTGCCAGTTGCTGCAGTCTAGTGTCTTGTCTGTTCTTGATGAATTGTATCTATTAGGATAATCAAAATCAGTACACAGTGGTGCTTCATATTGTTTTAGAAATAATAAAAAAGTAGAAATTGGGTTAAACACCCCTGACCATTGATTGTATGTATTTAGCAGAATATGGTAATAAGAGCAGTAGATCAGACCTGTAGTTATAAACAGTTAAGAAAATTGCTGTATGATTTCACCTGAGAAGCATTTATTTTTTTTAAAGAGTTGTATTTTAAATTATTCATTGATTGTTTGCTGTAAGCTTTTTTTTGGCCTGTGCTGGGTGAGCAGGGTTCTGTAAATCTGAACAAAGTGTCCAAGAGTATAAAATTATGGAAAAAAGTTCTGACCAGCTAAATAAAAAAATAATTTGTGTGGTTTACAGACTCTCTGTTTAGGAATGAGAATAATCCTTTAAATATGTTTGCTCTTACTTTAGCAACATGTAGAAACACAAATTGCTCCAAAGGAACCTGAGGCCTAAAGGTTTATTATGGCCTTGACGGTAGATCCCTTCGGTAATAACTGTAGAGTCAGAAGCCGCATTTTATGTTTTGAACAAGAGTTAACTGAACACAAAAGGCTTCTAGTGTCTAAATAGCCCTTGAAGTTGCAGAATAAGTATTATGAAATAGTCTCTGTTCAAGTGCCTGTGGTCTGATTTCTGAAATTGCTAGTGCAGACAACAGGAAAATAAAATCAAAGTCTGTGATTAGCAACAGCTGTCTTGTGTTACCAGCTCTGTTAAAGATAGAGGCCTCTCCTCTTCTGTAAAATAGAGATCTAAAAAGAGGTAAGGGTGTTAGTTGAGAGTTCAGTAATGATGTTTTCTGAGATTAATTATGTTAAATCTCAGCAGCCTAAGTAAAAACAGCATCTCATTTACACACACTCCTCTAATTGCAGCAGATCTTTTTAATGTCCTCAGAACTCCTTCTGTAACAGTGATGCAGTGTCTTGTGTTTCTTCATGCTTTCTCCTTTCCCATAGTGCCTTTTTTTTTTTCCCACTTTCATTTATATGTGAATTCCAGCTAAGGTAAAGCAACAGAAATACTCAGGCTATTTGTTACAGAATGTTCTGTTTTTTTAGCTTTTGTACCTGTTCAGTTTGAAATTTGCATAAAAATACCCAGGGCTTGTTCATAAAGATTTTGCCATTTATCAGTTACATGTTGTATTTCAAGTACATCAATGTGGGAAAAGAGTGGGTTATGAAAGAAGAAAAATGGAGTCAAATTATCTTGTTGAAAAACAGAACGCATAATTTAGAGGCTTGGTGGGCAGCTTTGTTGTTTGCGTGCCAATACCTAACTCTCAGAAAGTCAGTTGCTGTATGGGCTTAGGGTCACAACACAAAAACAAGTTCAGGTATTGTCATGATTTTATCTTTTTTCCCTAAGAAGCCTTGGATTTTCAGTAATCATTTTCCCTTCGTATGAATTACAAAAAGATTTGTTTTGGTTTGAGTTATCACCTCCTCAGCTCCCAAACCCAATATTTGTTCAAGGTGAAGGAATCCAGGTAATTTTCAGTGTATAGATTTAATGATTTATTTCCAGCTGTTCTTTCTGGAAATTGAATTCTTATTTAGTTAAATCTGAGTTTGGGTATTTCTTGTCCGTCTGATACTTCAACAGGTAAATTAGTCTAAATCTAATGGAGTTGAAATAACACAAATTTAGAGCCAAAACGCTGAATTATTTAGTTTTATGGCAGTTTACATTCAAGATAAAGAATTTCCAGTTTTATCAAATTTCAATTACATGGAAATTGCACATTCTGGGAAAAAAACCCGAACAACCAAAACAACCAACCAGCCAAAAAGAAAACCAAAACCCAAACTGCAGTTAATTAAGGAAGGAATTTTTCTAAGTTATCAGTTACTGAAGTTGGAGGTGATGACATCTGGAGATAATGAACTCTCTTTTTTTCAGTGAGAGACAGAAATCAATGCAATGCCTTCTGAGCAAAAGATGATGATTAATATCTTTCTAGTTATATGATTATTGAATATGTATTTGTCTATAAAGAGGATGTGATCATATAAATTTTAAATATAAATAATTATGTAAGTATAATGTAAATGACATTAATTACAATTTGGTGCTAGAATGAATCATAAAGTTACAAAATTTTAAAGCAAAATCTCATCTTAAATAAGGATTATAATTAATTTTTTTTCCTCAACTGGTTTGTTAGATAGTGAAAACTGTCTAAAAATATAAAGTATTGGAAGCATGTGCTGCTAACTTCCAGGATCTGGCAGGGGTGACAAAGATGAAGAGCGGGTTGATTCTTCTTTATGTCTTCCATGATGTAGAGTTGCAAACTGAAGCACAGTGCCTTCTGAGGATGCAGTATAATAAAGCCTCTTCCCTGCACAAAGGCTCAGCTGATAGGCAATAACAGTCTCATCCAGAAGTACAGTTTGGCTGCAGTTGAGCTCCCTAACTGCTGCTGGCTTTCTCCTGGATGTTTAAGTACCACTTTTTTTTTGGGGGGGGGGGGGGGGGGGAAGAAAAAGGGTATAATCCAGCCCCTTACCTTTTGAAAGGCTGACACTGTTTTAGAGTGTGATTCCAGGTTCTTGATATTCTTTGTTTTCCTGTCTCATGATGGTTCCTGGAATGATGAATGACTTGACTGAATTCATCTTTCTCATTCTTAGTCATTGTAGAACTGGTTATGTTGTATATAACATGTCAGGTTGGAGGCACTGCACTTGAAATGAAATTTATTTGTTCAACTAAAATCTCATAAGGTTATTTTAATCTCTGTGATATATTAAAACAGAAATTATAGGTGATTTGAACAACTAAGTACTATATATTTTTGTATACATTACACCCCAGAGTGAATCTCTCCACTAAAATGTTCATACAGGGCATTTGAAACAAATTTTGTATGAAATAAGTATTTGCAAGAGAAGAACTATTTTTTTACTTTTCCTCTTTCTAATAAACAGAGCTAAGTGACTGACTGCGGAACAGGGATTTTTACCTACCTTACCAGTTTTTTTTTTTTGCTTCCCATGCAAGACAACACAAGCCTTTACACTTGAAAATATACTAAATTTAGACTGATGCCAGAGTAAGTGTAAATATTATGCCTGTTCTGTCTTTCAGCTGAATTTTTTGAAAAGAAGTCTGAATGATGGACTGATGGAAGGCACAAAATATTAATTTCGATAAAGTGTACTGCACTGAAACTGATGCTGTGAATAGCAGGTTAAATAAAGAATGCTTTCTCACATATCTTGAATTACTTCATCAAGACCTGATAGCGGTAGATGTAACTGAACATGCATCTTTGTGACAAAGTGCCACTTTTTATTTTATAAATTTATGGGGGTATTCAAACTTCCTTTTTAATTAAGGCCATTTTAATTTTCATATTCAAGTGTAATTGTCACCCATAATCTCTGATCCACACAACACCAGGAATAATAGCAGCAAAAACTCGTTTATGTTCTGTGTTAAATCTGGAATTTAATAGCATTTAATCTCTGGTTTCTGGAGCCACTGACATACAGAAAATGATTACAGAAGATTTACATAAAGTGGTTTTTTACTTAAGGTTCAGAAAAATCTCCTGAAAAATAGTTCCATAAAATTGATCAAGTGAAAGTGATAAAAGTGATGAAAGACCTAATTAAGCAGCTCGGATAGTAGAAAAAGTATCTTTAAGTTGTATACTAATTCATTGCTGCTTCATACCAAATTTCCTATTAATCTATATTTTCCATCCTGATAATTAATTTTATTTCAGATACACTAGCAGAAATATTTCAAAATTCAAGTTTCGTTTTTCAGTATTGTCGACTTCCTTGCTACAAATAAATAGATGTTTGTAGATGTATTTGATTTAAATCACTTCTGTGTGAACTCCCCGATTAATTCTGAATATTGATAATCAGGTGTGTGTACACCTAAGCAGAGAAAAGGTGTAAAAACACTCATCTTCATTTTTCTTTTTCTCAGTGTCTTCCAGTATTCCAACTGAAGAGAAAAGCAAAGCCTCTCAAACCTGAAAACCTCATTTTGCTCATCTGAAATTTTCTTACAAGTTACATGATTCTGCTATTCAGTACAGTTTTAGTGTTTCCAGCTGTACTTGGATCCCAAAATACATATGTATTTTCTGTCCTGCATTTAATGACAAGTATTTGGAAAATTCAGACAAATACTTCAGCTGTACTTTCAGTAAAATACATGAATAAAACATCACACACACATTTTTCTTTTCTGACTTATTTAGGACCTGACTTTTCATCCATCATGCACTTACATTTTCCATCAAGAGATGAACCCTGCCTCCAGTGTTTTCTGGGCCTGTGCCAATCTTGCAGAACTCTTGAGTGGGTACCAAAAGTAACTTGATTTTAATTGGTCCCCATTTTTGTTAATGATTTATTTGTTTTCATAACACTGCTGTTGAAATCAGATCCCACAACATGAGTTAACCTGTTTGTCATGCTGAGAAATTTTGCTCAGACCTCTTTAGAAATTGCTTCATAAAATTGTTCCTGACTGCAGAGAATAACATGTATTCCAGATAACGTTGTAGAGATTTGCTTCTCTCTTTCAGTTAAGCTTGACAGCTCTATAAGTCCTTAGCAATGTAATTAAAACACTGGCAACATAATTAAAAGCAAGTAGCAAAAAATGATATTCCCATCATCAAAGGACTTTTTTTCCCCCTTTTGCTCTATATGATTTTTTTTTGGAAGATTTTTCAGAGGGTATCTTTATTTATGCATGCAGATATATAGTTCAGCCTCCAGTGTTTACTGTTTTCTTCCTTTAACTCATACTTAAAATTAAAAATGGGCACTAAATTGCCACTTTGTGGTTTACACGGACTTACTCTGTGCTATTATGGTGGAATACAGTAAGGCCTTCCATATTTCAAGCTAGGCTTTCAGACTAGTTACAGTTTAACATTTCATATCGCAGGCCAGTCAAAGGCCAAAACTGAGTAGGGGACACCCTATATACTCAGTGTGCTCAATACGTAAAATGAGCTTGCTCCAAGGAGTTGACAGGCTGGAAAGCACAACATAACTAGGGAATGAGACATGTAAAAATATTGGCAAGAATGCAGTGGTAGCTGATAGCAGCAGTGTCAAATACAGACAAATCTTAGCCACGCACCAGTGGGAACTTTGTCTCGTTTTCTAAACCATCAAAACTCTTGCATTCCTTTCTGTTCTTCTTCTATTACTCTTAGTTGAGGGGGAAAATAAATAGGAAAGAAAAGTATCATTCGTAACATCACTTAAATAAAATAAGTCTGAGAGCAGGCAGGAATTCAGCCTGCATTAAGAGACAGTTCTGCAAATGTCCTTTCATGCTTGTCAAGTTTGACTGAAGGTTATTCTGGAACAACAGTGGAATGAGTCCCTTCAGTCAGAGAGGGAGGGAAAAAGAGGGAAGGGATCCTCCTAGAAAGGATTCCATGTCAGCTATGACCCCTGCATCCTTCCAAACCCACATGTCTGCAGACTGTATGATGTACAATTTTAGAGGGAGGTACTCAGCAAAAGAGCACTTTTTTTGTTTGTTTGTTTGTTTTATTTTGTTTTACTGAGCATGTTTACGTTGGTTGTAGATGATGTGGGTTAAAATGCTGCCCAGACTAGAAGCTTACTTAGAGAACGAGAATAATAGGCTCTTCCAGCATGATTGATTTCATGCTGAATGTTCATATGTAAATAGGTTTTCTAAAAGCACTGTTTTGTCATCTTTGGCTAGAAAGCTGACAACTGTAGTTGCCAGAACCACCAGAAAACTAGCTTATTTATATCTAGTGCTATCCTGTACCAACAAAAAGAATTCACATTAAATTGTATGTAACATTAAGGTTTTCTAGCAAGATTGTTTTTTCTAAAGGGAATATGCCCTTAAGTTTTTACTGTAAAACCAAATATCCTTGTATCGAGAAGGCTGGGTCACTGTTAGCTCCCCTGTCTTATCCCAGAGAGGCATATATATAGCTTTTTCTTGTGACAGGGAGAAAACAAAAATCAGTTTTGCTTACAGACTAATTTACTGATCTAAGATGATGGGGTGTAGAAAGGACTAGTTCATGCATTTAAGAACGGCATATGAGTTGTATTACAATTGCTACAATGAAGGCTTGGAACAGACTTAAGAGGGTTGTAAAGATCTTTAAATCAAGTTACTGTGGTGTTGCACCAGCAGCACTCATACTTGGTCTTTTCTGTTAGTCACCGTTAACTTCAGCTGTCATGTGGAATATCCTTTAGTACCCTGGCAATAGTGACTTCAGTGTTGCTAAGGGCCAAGCTGCAGTTTCAGACAGTTTGGTTTGGGCTTTTTTTCCCAATGTAGTAGTTTAACTGCTGTGTGATGCTATTGTAAGTGTAGTAAACAGACATAGATATATGAAATAAAAGATGTATATAATAAAATTCTGGAAGTTATTTTGAGACCCAAATGCTGCTTCTTCATCTTGCAGAGTAGCATTTTTCTGTTCAGTCCGATTTGATAGATACAAAACCGTAAAATGTATAGTGTCATGTATGCGTGCCCCTGTCTTAGTTCTTTACGTTGCGCTCTTGAATTTTGTTTTTATAGCTCTGACAGACACATCTCATCCAGTATACAGAGCATTCATGACAGATATGGCTTGGGTATGGCATCCCCAAAACAGACACCCTTTCTCACGGGAGAACAAGGCTGGGCAGTTTTAAAGTACTCTGAGCAGCAAGAGGAAGTTTTTCCTATAAATCTGACATTCAGTTGCCAGCTGACCATAATCATATTCCCTGCATGCATCATGCATTGCTGCTCTTTGTTTTTACAGGGAGTGATTACAGCGGGAAAAATTTTTACTGATGCTTGGATAAGTAGCCTACCGGAACTTTTTTCTCATGTATCATGTTTAAAATATATGATGCTTAAGGAAAAGAAGTAGTAACATAGGAGGCATCTCTTTGTAAATGAAGACTGCATTTATGTCATATGCTGGAGAAACAAATCAGGAGACCTTTATGTCAGAAAAAGTTTGTTGGGTTTTGGGGGTGGGGTGGTCAAAATGGGATCTCTCTTGATACAATAGTTTGAAGTGACATTAGAAAAAAGTTTTTATGTACTCATATAGCACCTTGAGATTAATGGCATATTAGGAATTGGATGGTTGCACTGCACAGACTTGTATGTATTTTAGATTTTCAAATGCTCTATATAGTTTTACTGAAGGCAGTGGGAGTATTCTTAGGATGCATTAAAAATGATTATTTTTTTCTAGAATAAAGACTTTTATAGCAAGGAAAGAAAAAAAAAAAAAGTAATGTTGTGGAGTCTGCTGTGCTTCAAAAATACCTGCACAAAACTACTTTCCCAAAATAATGCACATTAAGTCACTGTTCAAGCTTATCATGAACATATTCTCTTCAACAGTTAATTTCAACCTGGAAATAAATAACTGTAGCAGCAAGGCCTTTATTCTCCTACCTCAGGTAACTTGAAATCTGTTGAAAAATGCAGTCTATAGCATGAATGAGTAAATTAAAAATATTTCTTTTCTTCAGTTAGTATGCTGTGTCTCATTTTCTGAATAGTTGTCTACACTATACTTTTACAACTAGGAAAATAGAAAGCAGGCTATTTCAGTCTGGTACTATAGCTGCATGTAACAGGTGTGTTAAATATCAGATACTCTCTTTAGGAATTGAATGGTGAAAATACATAAAATTCGATTCACTAATGTACAACTTCACTTTTACATTACTTGATTTCATGGCCTCTGGAGTCTATTAATTATGTAAGAAATGGGTTCTTCAGCCAGCACAGTGTCTTATCAAGAAAACCAGGAGGTGTAGGACTCAGGAGACGTAATTTACCTATTAACTGTCCCTTTTGAATTTTAGGCAATTTTCAATTAAAATCTTTCCATAACACTCATTATTACTCTGACTTAACTTAAAGTGAGATGAGGTACCCTTGTTTTGGGGTGCTGCTCAACTTTTTATTTGATGGAAGGAGGAATAGTTTCTTGGAACATATAGAAGAATAGCAGTACAACTGCCAGGAATTATTATCAACTTACTTTTCAGTAAGTCTTAAAGGAAAAGAGTGTACTGGTCTTAAATTGCAAGTAAATTTCTCAGTCTAGTGAGAGGAGGATTGAAAGGGTAATGAGGAAACAAGAAAGGTATTGTGCCATTTTTCTTTCCAGGGTACAGGCCAGTGATTATTTTGAAGCTTCAAGGATTTTTTGGGGGGGAGTGTGGTTAGTAGATGTAGTAGATTGTTAGTACTATGTTATTCTGTCATCCAGTATACTTGTCAAATTTTAATTGAAGTTTAATTGAAATTTCTAAAGCATGAAGTTTAAGGTCATCATTTGACATAAATCTTGTGTTAATTCGAAAAACAGTGAAAAGTGGTTGTTATTGTATCCATCTGTAGCAGCATAAAGCAATTTTACTAGGCTTTGGAATAAATACATATAAGATGATACACATTTTTCAGCCGAGTCTGACATCTAACTTCAAGAATAAAAAAGACCCTATTAATCATGAGGTGATAGAGTCACATACATTGTATTTATCATTCTTGTAGAGTATGAGTTGTCTCTTGTTAATGTTTGGGAAAATGCACAGTAATTATGTAGAGCAAATAAGTTGAGAAAGTAAAAAATATGGTTAACTTGTACAGAAGCTTAAATGTTGGTCTCTGACTTTCATGTTAATACTTCACAAATAATAGTGTGTGCAAATGGTAAATGTAATTTCTTAATGCATAGTTGACTAGTATGCATATATGAATAATAGTTAATTCCGTGGCCTGAAAACAATTCAAGGTAACTGTATATACTTGGTGTAACACCGGATGTGCCCATGCAGTCTACAGAAGGTAGGCAAGGAAGCTGCAGTGAGGACATAGAAATAGTATTTTCAAATAACTTTTGATAGTATAAGTGATCAGTAGTTCAATATCACAGTATTTGTTCCCTGGAAGGGGTCTGTTATCACTTAGCTTGCAGCGCAAGACTGGATATTTATTGAAATACTAATTTTTGATCTATACCAGATGATTTTGTGAGAAATGCAGAATCTTTATATCTGGGTCAGACTTTAAAATATGAGCTTATTCATATGACCCTTGAAGCAAGCAGAAGTCATGACTACCAGACTACCATTCTGATGTGCAGCTGAAATATTATTTCAGTTGGTTTGTAATAATCTGACTGCCTTTTTAATAAAAACTAATGTATTAGAAATCCCACTTTGTGCACTTCATCCAACCTTTTGTACATTTGTATGCATAACTCTTGGGGATTCCTGAATGTTTTTCCTGTGCCTTTAGATCTTTCTTGCCTTCCTTGAATGAAGGTAAGGATTCAAAGGCTACTCTTAAGGATGAGTTGATTGCATAAATTACTTCACAGTGTAAGAAAATTTCTCCTCGCTTGTGTTGCACCTCTTCTTCCATCATTTTCCTTCAAAATTTCATTCAGTGCATTGTACTGATAAAGTTTTTCTCTAAGTATTGGAAACAATCTTGGAACAAACACTGAAAATTTGGACCTCGTGTTACTACGCTGAACAGTCTACCCAGAGTCAGAGGATCACAGGCTGGACTCTTGACTAAAGTTTGAAGGAACAGAGAACATTTAAACAGGTAGCTATAAGTGTTTAATAAACCAGTGAAATGCATTCTTAAGTCTTATAGAGCTTGGATTTAGCTTCTTTTTTAAAGCTTCCCATCTCTTTTCAACATGTCCTCTCTAATGATTGTTGTCATGCTTGGATTTAGCTGCTTTGTTAAAGCTTCCCACCTCTTTTCAAGGTGTCCTCTCTAATGCTATTGTTCATACTCTTGGGTTCTGCAAAAAGAAGAGTAGTAATGCTTTACTGCTACTCCATCTTTCTTTTCTTAAAAACACTGAAGCATGTCAGTGTCTTTTTCTTAAATATGTGACAGGACATTCTTGAAAGCTGCATTCCATAAAATGGACAGGCTTTAAACTTTATAGATGGCAAAGTGTGCAAATATCAAAAGTATTTGCTACTTATCCTTTTAATTATTTTAAAGTATCTGTAAGCAAGCCTTTTTTTGTTGTAGAAGTAGTCTTCCTAACTCCAGTTTAATATTAATATACACTGTAAGTTAAGAGTCATCAATATGTATGACAGGGTGGCAGACTTCAGCTTTTAGAACTAAAAGCAGATTTAGTGCAAAATGGAGAGCTAAAATGAGATACAGCAGAGCTGGCAACATAATTTCCATGATCTTTTCTAAATATTTCTCACAGTTTTTCAAATGATTGTGTTTTTCTGAAAGCTCCTGTTTTCTTCTGCCTCGTCTGCCATGGGTTTTAGGTCATGGTCTTTTCTTCTAGGACTTAAGTCTATCGTAGTATTTTGCTGACTGTTTTGTGCCCTTTTGTATGTTGAAGAAATAGATATTTTGTGGGCTACTGTATAGTATAAGCCTCTGTTTCAATTCAGTGATCCACAGTGTCCTCCTCAGTTCTGTGTGACTGTGAACAATCCCCACATATTTTCATCTCACTGGTTAGGGAAATCTGAAACTGAAAATTGTAAACCACCTTTCTTCTCCCCTAGGCCCATCACTGCAGTTGTGTGGAGCCAGCTGTAATCATCAGACAGAAGGGGAAGTGGCTGTAAGGTAGCACACATGAGGTGATCACACCTCTGCATCTCTGTGGAAACAGCAGTACATCTTCATAGAGTCATAGAATCATAGAATAGTTAGGGTTGGAAAGGACCTTAAGATCGTCTAGTTCCAACCCCCCTGCCAGGGGCCTGCCATTATCCTCTGCTAATGTCAGTTGTTTGCTTGGTAGCACATTTAGCTGTGAGAACAATTTTTGAGTCCATAAACTACAATTCAGCAGGAGCAGATACTATAAATTATATGTTGAGTAATACATAATAAATTATTTTTTATCAGTTGTCCTGAGTTACAGGATGTGCAAACTGAGGCAGCAGTCTTCCTCTCAGTGATACAAGTAGCTGAGAGTTAGCTGCTGCAAGTCTCTCCCTCACTTTGCGTCCTTTCTGTACTCTTGCTTAACATCCCTTCATGCAGTTCTGTCTGATAGCTGCTTACTGATACTCTTGTGGGAAAGTAGCTACCATGAAAATGTATGACTGGTTTTCCAAGCTGTAATCTGGCTATAGGTAGCTGTCTTCTGGGGTTTTAGGTGCCTAAATTGATATATAAATAGCTGTCTATTGATTTAGAGGGATTTCATTCCCTGCTTCCTCTGGTGTATTTGAAAATCTCACAAGACACCTGCCTGTACCTGTGCATGGCAAATTAGGTGTGTGAAATGTAGAATCTTAAAGCCTTGCCTTGCATGTGAAGTTCCAAGTCATTAGCAAATGCAGTCTGAGTGATATCAAGGGCCCCATTTTTCTCTTGCTTTCTTGCTAGTTGTAAAACTTCACAGAAGCCAGGCTGCATAACAGGTATTGCCCTTTACTTTCTGTATTTATTATGTAGCTGACACCTGATAATGTGTTTCTTTTCTCTGTCTTTTTTTGGTTGTCTCTCACACACTCTTTGTCTTTCCACATATTTCAGACAGGTTTATTTCTCTATAATACCTCACAAGTCTTTTCTATATTTCCTTAACAGCAGATGATATGTATTCTTTTCCATATGTATAATTCTGTTCAGACTGTATCTGTATTTAGCATTTCTATGTATGGACACCTTCATTCTTTTCAGCTACATTTTTCTTTCTGTGGAACTGAAAGAAATTTTAAAAAATTGGTTTTTTTATTTTAATGCTTCAATAGTGCATTGTACCAGGAAGGAGAAATGCCATTTCAGCTATTCTTATGTATAGGGGCTAAAATTGCAGGTGCTGCAGGTGATTTCATATCTAGCTACATGTGGTAAATTACAGAGTAAAGAATTTCTTAATCCATGGATATAGCTGTGCATTTATGAATATACTGAATGTCATGCAACATAATTTTTTTTCTTCTGACTCTGCTTCAGTGTTCTTCACTATAGTATTTTATGAATCCTCTTTTAAGAAACTGTATTTCTCATTTTCAGGAGCATTATCAATTCAACTCTTTAGTAGGCTCCTATATACTGGCATCACTGGGTTTGCCATTCTCAGATCCCTGAGAGGTGTATATGTTCTTTCGTTCTTACTAATTTCTCACATCCCTCATCCTTCACTTCACATACAGGTTTGTCACCACTGAATTATTAAAAAAACTGCCTCCTGCTCATATACAATGTAAACTGTGTGAATTAGAAATAAAAGTTAAATATTCCCTGTCAGGATGTCTTTTCAATATAATTTTCTTCCACATTAAATTTCAAAAAGATACTAAAATTATTTGTTAAACATAACCCTTGCAGAGTTGGCATTTTGAGGGTTTCTAGTCAAACTTGTGTTGGGTAGTGCATTACGTCCTCTGGATGGAAGCCACTGTGGCCATTAGGATTGTATCATGCACATCACATCCTTGGAGTTGAAATCTGGTATGTTCAAAAACTACTGGTTTATTCCCAAGAAATCCTTCTTTTTTCTTGGCCTACTCCTGCTGTGTCAGATAACGCATCAAGACATAATAAATCTTTCAGCCAAGCATATGGATGTCCTGAGGATGACTTCCTCCAAGCATTGCTGTGTTGCTTGTAGACAATAACTGTGTATCTCCACTATGTCTGTCAGTGCTAACAGGCTGCTTAAACCAACACTGACTTCATAAATTCATTAGAAGAGGATTTATGTTCAGCACATGTTTAACTTATGTTCACTCAAAACAGGAAATTAAACACAGGAAGTGGAAAAAACCTTACATGCATTTAACCATGCAAATAATTAGTGTAATTAAATGTCTTTTCAAGATTATTCGTGGAAAATTGTGGCAGAAAAAAACTATGAAAAGCATTAGAAAATGTAAATAGCAAATACTTATATAAGAGTACAGTTATTATATCTACGGACTTCATAAATATTCAAGAAGGTATAAACTGACCTAGTTTTATATGCGAGTTCTCTTTTTTGGCTGCTGTTTTACTGTTGAATATGCATCAAATCAAAAGAATCAAAAAGCTGAAAAGTCTGTGTGTTATGTTGATGGGATTGGTCACTATATTATATTTTATTATTTATTGTTTTGGCTTGTATCTTTAATTTTATGTTAATTTAGATAGTACGGTATTTGCAATGTGTGTGTTTGTATATCAGTCTCTAATAGACTTCTGGTCTTAAATTGTTGCACAAATGTTTTTATACTGCAGAATGATATGCTATAGCTACATCTTCTCATGCTAGGTTCAGAGGATTTTTTTTTCTGGGTTGTCGACACTTGTCCAAGTGAGTTACACACACACAGAAGGAAAGTACCAGGGGTCTGTGTTGTCCCTGCAGGATACCCCTCAATAGTCTAGCGGATGACTTAACTATTTTTCTTCAACCTGACTAGACAAGTTTGTTTAGGGAAATGTGGATAAAACTTGGATCTGTTTAGTATTACCCGAAGGCACCTTAACATGTGGCAGTCATCAGGATGTGAGGAATGTGATATTGAGCTGTTCACTATACCCACTTCTCCATTTTTTAATCTGTCTGGATTTTTTCCTTCTTTCTCTCCTTACTTTTTTCCCTTTTAATTCCATAATGACTAAATAAGTGTTCTTGGCCAGAAAAAATATGCTCTCCCAGGAGGGGGAATGTCATTTGGTATTGTTTCTTTATGCATTAGAAAGAAGGAAGGGGAAAAATAAAAGCATTAAAATTCCTGTATAAGATTTTTATGTGATTTATTGCGCTTAAGTTTTTTACAGTTCTGGGAACAGAAATCACTATATTGCTTCAATGGGAAGTAATTTGTGGGTTGGAGATTACAGCAATAATATATTTCATTCAATCAAGCTTTTCAGATTTATAAACATCAATACATCTAAGACCTCAAAGTTAGCAATGTCTTTAAGATTTATTGTTACAGCAGGAGCATATTTGTGGAGATAATAAGGGACTATATGCCACTCTGAACTGTGCCTCCAATTTGTACTGATGTCTCCTTGAGATGTATCTGAATGGGTTAGTCTATATGCCCTCTGAAACTGAGTTCAGCCAAAATTATCTAGCCAGTTCAGTGCCTCATAAAGATTTTGTGACCTAAAAAGTTCCTGCCTTTATAAGCATGGCGAATCAAAGAGAAAATGACCATTTGTCTATAAAGATATTATACATGGTAGAGAGAAGCCATTAACATGAATTTTGCATCTCTGAGCAGTTTCATGACTTTTGGTCACATAGCTTGCAATTCCTGCTTTTTAAGCCTGCTAAAATAATTCATTTTCTGCAAAGCAGACTAATCCACTGAGCAATGTCTAACCTTGGAAGTCATATCTTTTTTTTTTAATACACTTTTAGGTACCTCTCCTAGCTTGACATACATCTTATTCCCTTCTTGATTGTACCAAATGCATGATAGTTTCATTTTAGAGAAATAAAGATATAATTTTCTGTATTTGATATCCTCAACTGATAAAACAGAATAAACTGTCTTCATTCAGTTTTGAACCTAGAAAGATTTACTAACAAGTAGTCTGTCACATTCTGTCATTTAATAGAAATTTCCATCTCATATAATGATGCCTTGTTTATACAGGAAGATGAATGCAGAAATGGACATGTCTACATAATATTTAGTCCATCTGTATAAACTTCAGGTGTCTTTTCCAGTAAGATTATTTTTATGTTTTTCAATTTGAATCCTTTATGCCTTCATTGCCTTCTTAACAGGGTTTTCTGTTTCAGTGGATGTTGTAATTGAGAGAAACTAAATGAACGCCCACTAGCCCCATTTGTCTTTAAGGCAAGATAACCGCTTACATAACTTTCAGTCCAGTTTTGGTCACTGAAGCATTTTACTGGTTCTGATTAGTCCCACAGAGTGGGAGCATCCTCATCTTGTCAGTTCAGAAGAGTCATTAAAATTATGTAAGCTGGGGGTGATGCATGAGCCAGGGGTATGTAAATTCCTTTTCAATGAACGCATTCTTCATCTTGTCAATTTTTTGCTACCTGCTGTTAACTCTGTAGGTAGCCCAATGCAGCTGACAGAGGAAAAAACATGGAAAACAGATTGCTTGTAAAAAAATAGGGGAGGTGATCCTTACATGTTTGTAATTAATTTTCTTTAGAAGACCTTTTATTGAAGCTAATTTTCACATCATTTGGATAGAAGCAATTCAATGTTGTTTCTATAAAAATGGGTCTTAACAGTTCTGAAGTTTTCCCTGGGTATAGAAATTAAAAACCAGAGGACTTAGCACAGCAATTAAGTAACATCATTTACTAAAAAGACATGTTTTAATAGGAGGGATTCAAGGAAGATCTATCTTTTGAGCTGTTTTTATTTTTTCTGCTGGCCCTCAGTGTATGAGGTTGTTTGTCTCAGTTGACACCAGTGTGGAGTTACAGGGGTGATGTGTGTTTCAGCTGACCTTGAAGAATATCTCCATTGCAACTGAACCAAGCGAGCTACTTAAGGGTTGGTTTTGTTGTTTGTTTTTTAACTTGCAGTGATTTTGAACACTTTTGTTTTCCTAGTAAATGCAAGGGCAAGTACTACTTTTCGTGCACATTTCAATTCTGTAGTTAATATCCGTCAGCTTGGCAGGATGGTGATATAACATAATAAAATTCAGAACAGAGCCCTAACAGAGTTTGAATTAATGTAAAAATATTTGCCAGTTCTTAAACCTGAATGTCAATACAATCCGCGATATTAGCAGGAGTAATTGTATTTAAACTGATTAGTATTGCTAGTATATAAAAGTTAACTGTGGTAATTTTTCTGAGTCCAAATAATTTTCCAAAAGGAAGAAAAGCTGTGGCTGCCCCATCCCTGGCAGTGTTCAAGGCCAGCTTGGATGGGACTCTGAGCAACCTGGTCTAGTGGAAGGTTGGAACTGGATGATCTCTAAGGTCCTTTCTAACCCAAACAGTTATATGATTCTTGTGTATGAGCTCAGAGAACTGGGGTAATCTGCCTCTGTTGACAGTATAAAATAGGGGTAGCATTCCTTCAGTGTCACCAGTTACTTCTGCGACCAAGAATCTGAATGGAATTGGTTTATCTCACCACACGCATTTGGCACCATAGCAGATGCTCTAGCCATTTTTGAGATACGGCAAATGAAATTTAACAGATGGTGAAGATGTCTGCCTTTCTGAAGGGGCACTCTAAGGTCGGTCAGGATGCCCAGTTTTAAGTGTTTGTAGATGTCTATGTTCAGACATCTCGATCCCACATCCTCACCAATTTTCATATATTTTTTTTTTTTTTTTTTTTTAATGAATGTCGGTATATTTCTTTGTGTCAATATTATTTTGGCAGAATCTGGCAGCCTTATGGTACCACTAGAAATTGTCGTTCATTGTAACTGAGATAGAATTATACACTTACTTTTAAGTCTCTATAAAAGGAGTGTACTTTGCTGTAATAGGCACATGCCAAGACACTGCTGAGGTAGACGAAGAATTTAACTACCTAAATCACTTGGCACCTCAAAGTGTGGGGATGGCCACATTTGTTTCTTTTCAAATCTTGCTTTCTCATCTGGCTTTCAGCAGTGGAGCTTTCAGTGCCCTTCTGGGCTTTCCAAAGTATATGTGCATTTAGAGGTTCTTGATGTTGGAAACCTAAAACATAGTAAGTCCTAAGGTATACTTTGTTAATCTGTTAGAAGTTGATGGCTGTGTAAAAGACTTCAAAGTCTTAACGACTCAAAGGTTTTTAAATTTTTTTAACGATTCTTTTAATAATGTAGGCTCTTACATACTACCATTCTAACTGTTATATCTCATAATTTGCAGATCAAACCAGCAAAATGATTGCTAATAATATGTTCAGAAATTCTGTTTCATCTTTAATGTACACCTGTATTTAAAAGCTTGTTAAAAGCAACATTTTCACAATCCAGTTTACATTTCCACATTTTATAAGTTGTTGTGCAGAGGACTGCATCTTCTAGGTGGACTCTGGTCTATTAACTCTTTGAGTCTGAAAAATATGATTTTTAACACTCACCTGTCTGTTTTTTGTCTTTCTTTTTTTTTCAAATCCTTATTTCCTCTATGGTTACCTCAGACATCTTTGATCATATATCCTAACTTTGCTACTTAGATAGTCCTCTGAATAAGATTTTTGTATACTATGTAAGTAAAAAAAGACAGTAAATATGACACAAAAAAACAAGGTGTCTGATTAGAAAAAAAATTACTTACTGAAGTATATTGCACTTCCAATTAGCAACAGTATATGCTTTTAGCAGTTATTCACTTATCAGTATATTTTTTTTAATGAAATATAGATTATTGTTTTATTCAGCGTTAACCATGAGCACTCTGCACACAGTTATCTGGTTGGTCATAGAAGAGCCTCAAATGGCAAGTCAGTATTTTACAAGTACTCTTTATAGTTATTGAGACATTACCATACAATCATTAATGATTCTTAGCAGAGCTGTTTCCATCTGCGTGGCAGTCATGAAATCATTCTGAGGTTTTCATAGAATGGTTATTTCATACAGAGATTGTTCCAGTTATTAGTGTGAAGGTTTTCGCGTAGTGTAAGTTTCTAGGGGTATGTATAGGTATATCCATTGCTCGTATTGCTTGAGCAATAGAAACAGCTCTTTTTCACTATACTTGTAAAATCCCCAAACTTTTCTCAAAAAACAATGAAATGAAAACCTGACTACATTATTTCCTTTTGTTGATTACTATAAAGTAACAAAAATCACAGTGCACATGCAGATTTTTCTCTCAAAACCTTGACATCGGTGTTGCTTGAAAAGGTGCAGACTGCTTTTTTAATTCTGTTCTTTTGCAGTCATGGAGTACTTAATAAGTTTACACATTAAAAAGATGTCTATCAGACAGTAAATATCTAATGTATGTTTTTGAAAAAACGTTTTGTGTGTGGAGTTGTTAGTTCTCATGTTTTTCTTGTAATTTTTTTTAAGTAGTGCCTTTTTTGAACCAAGCTTTTTCTTATTGGAACATGCGATCCATTAACCACATATGAAGATTAGTACATGGATTGTTCAGAAGTGGTGATGAGATACTTTTAGATGTTAAGAAAAGCTAAGGTAAATTCATAATAGGCGTGATGATAGATAGTCACTAATCAAAATCTGCAAAATGGGGTTTTAATGCGTACTGTGTCACATGTATTTTGAGCTGATATTAACTGACTTAGGTTGTGCAGTACTTCAGACCTTAAATTAATCTCTTTGTGAACACATCAAACAAATGTGGCTTGAAAATAGAGGCATGAGGTTTGTGCTGGTATTTCTTGATGTAATAGGCAAAGAGCTACTGAACCCGTATTAAAGGAAGCTATGGTATTCTTTGATTTCTAAAAGATTAATGGTTTCTTCTAGTTTTTACTGTCAGCTGTTCAGTTCTTTTTGAATGAAGGAACTTGAGATATCTGCATGTTTGAGCATGAGAAGATTATGCTGAACTTATTTGGTGTGATTTTCAGACTTTCACTTAGAAATACCTGGTTTCTCTTTCACTTTTTAGTCATGTTTACATCAGTCTTTTCTGAAGATGGTGCATTTTGGATATGAGGAAAAAATTATTATGGTAAAGAAAGAAGTTGAATAAAAAGGAGCCTGAAGTCTTCTTTGAACACTTTCTCATGAGATTCTATTGCATATTATACATATTGTTGTTGCTGAAGAAAAATTTTGAACTGCCTAATTTAGGAATGACAGAAGTCTGCAGAGGAAGATTATTGTGAAAATAATTATTACCAAAGCTCTCAGTTTTATATGCCTGTATATTTATGTAATAAAATCATCCTGTAATTGAAATCTCCTCTGTAAAAAAAAAAAAAAAACAGAACAAAAACCCCACAACCATTGTTACATATTTTATGTTATATATTATTATATGTATTATAAAATATATATATACTTATATTGTAATTTCAAGGATATTTTAAACTGTACCTTTTGGGATTAGGTCCTCTTTAAAGCCATGGAAGACTGTGTGTCAATTTAGTTTGGGAAGCAAAATTTGCCCTTAAGAGTGATGTTCCAAATTCTTTTTTGAAAAAGAGCAGATAGACTTAAAAGGATGAATTGTACAGTAGTGGATCATGGGGTTTAAGCACATTACATCATCCACAAAGCAATTTTTTTTTCTCATCAATAGAAAGTTCAAGTGTGCATCACTTGAAACTGTTAAGAAATCTGAAAACTACAAATAA
Source organism: Ara ararauna (assembly GCA_028858755.1). Taxonomy (NCBI): domain Eukaryota; kingdom Metazoa; phylum Chordata; class Aves; order Psittaciformes; family Psittacidae; genus Ara; species Ara ararauna. The sequence goes on along the minus strand of CM054379.1, from coordinate 41,530,879 downwards.
TTAAGCCAGCAATGATTTAGTTATTGAATTTTAGTTATCTAGTCAGAGTGAACAAAACTCTCCATAAGGAATAGACAGCAAAGAAATCAAAAGGTCACATAGATCATATCTTAATTCAAGAGCATCCTTATGATATTAGGATTGAGGAGAGTTTAATTAAGAAACAGTTTTTCAGCCTAATAGTATTCTTAGAGCATTGGTTTCAGTTCTTTGGGATTTCTAGGAATATTTTTGGTGGTGCTTCTGCAGCAGTATCGGTATCGGAGCCACTTATTTTTCTAATTGTATAAAATGCAGCAGATAGCACCCCTGTTCTGAAGGGCAGCATATACTCTACAGACAGTGCATCCAGACTCTCATGCTGCCAGGACTCATTGCTGAGGACTGGTTGAACGATAGGCAAAGGTCGCTGCTCAGTATTTTCCCACCCCCACTCTCCAGTGACTTTGTAACATACGATGGATTTCACCAGTAATGACCCCCCAGAGGCCGCTGAGGCAGTGGAGAGCAGGTGTAGAGCAAACCAGATGGTGCTGTGTAAATCTGCAGCGCATCACTCCAGGACTGATCAGTAGCAACTGACTGGTGTTTGGAGATACCACAAATTTAAGTGTAGCGTTAGGCTGAACAAGAAGATGAAATACTGGCAAGAAGAGTGTTTAGACGGCTACTGTACTTTTTAAAAGGGCTTTAGTTTATTACAGAAGTCCTCTTGTTTTCAAGATTTCCTGTGAAAGATCTCTGCTTAACATGAATTCATTTTAATGGCCATGAATAGCTGTATGTCTGTTTAATGTACGTTTATATGGTGGAATTTTTCTCTTGTAATGCTGTATTAATATAATCATTATATAGCCTGCTATCTGGTTAACATGCTTTTCAAGAATATTGAAGATATTTCTTCATACAAAGAAGGAAAGGCTTAATAAAATAGCATTACTGAATAGCAAAACCAGCTGTTCTGGACAGTTTTCAAAGGAGAGATCTGATGCTTTGAGGCATCAAGCTTCTGCAGCATCTTTTAACTTAGCTGGGTTTGAGGACGTTAACACATTGCTGAAAGAGAGATAATTTTGTTTAGATTATTTTTAATCATAAAAATAAGGTGATAGCTTACGCTGTGATGTTGGTTGTCTGTCATTTGATACTAGTCGAGTTATTCCAGACATTAGCAACCGTTTTCCTGTCCTACATTTTAATCTTTGTTTCATTCTGTGATTCTTTACTTCAAACTGTGCAGAGGAAATGATTTTACAGAAACTGCTTAGTACTTCTGCATAATACCTGGCAGAGCACTGATGTCTCTGAACACGCATTGCTAAAGCTGGTTGCTGCCTTTCTCACAAACCAGTTCCCGTTCAGAGAAAAATATGTTTGTCTCAAAAAAAAAAGGAAAAAAAAAAAGATGTTTCAATGAAACCACTTTTCTCCTCTTAAAGTTTTATCAAGGTTGTTCCAGGTTGCTTGAAATGGTGCAATGATGGGCAGAGACTTGGAGCTGCAAAGTCTAGAAGTCAGAGGATGGCAAAAGGTCAAGAAATATCCATGTTGGCAATTTTCCCCCTAAGCTATCCTTGACTTGCTTTCCTCAGCAGCCAGTTTCTTTTGCCATGCTCTGAACGAAGTCAGTTGTCAGAAATAGTTTTGAGATACAGGAATTTGTTGGGGACTAGAGATTTGTGCAGGGTGTACCAAACATGAAAATCAAAGCCAAATGTTTTTCTCACAGAACCTGCCTAGGTTCGGAGATACGGAACTGATAGGCGAAAGTAAAAATAAAATAATAAAAAAGCCCTCCTTTAGTAAAAAAGAAACAACCCATGGCTGCAAAGAGGGGAAAGTAGAAATATTCATTAACTTTCAGCCTGTGCTTCCACTCAATTACTTTTTTTTTTTATCTATTTACTAATTTCAGCTGCATTTTAAAAGAGGCAGAGAATTTAAAGACAACTAAATTAAAGACTAGCTACAACACCTTTATGGATGCTGGGTTTAGCCTTTCACCTACAGTCTGCTAGCAGTGTGCGTTGCAGCTGATGTTCCTAAGAGTCTTCTTTTGGTGTTGTTTGCCTGTGTCTTCAAGCCTTCCCATTTATCTATATGCTCTCTATGGTTACCTGTTGTGGGTTTATAGCAGCAAAAACCATAATCTCCATAGCTGCAGCACTCCCCACAGGTATTCTGATGCAGCCAGTATTTCTCTGTGTTCCCTTGGAAGTCTAGACAAAAGTATAACTTTGTTCCATGCCTAAGTGATTTGTACAATACAAAATCTGTAGTGAAACACTCAATATTGGCATGGGACTGTCCATCCCTTCCTCTAATCTTCTGCATTTACTTTTCACCTGGGTGGTGTAGTCCATGACAAGGAACCTGTGAAAAATCTCCCATTCTGTGGCTTCTAAGCTTTCTCATTAGCATCTTAACAGTGTCTGTACCCGGTACATCCAGGAAGACAAAATGTACTTATCAGATCCACAGTTTTCCCGAATTATCATCTAAACATTTCTAATAGCTTTATTTAAATATTTCCAATTGGTTAAATACATTTCTATGATGCATCATTCACATGTAAAAATATTATTAAATGGTTTTTTGATTGGTTTTTTTTTTCCAAAATACATGAATTGACATTCACTTGATCCATATAATTCTTGGTCTTTGCCTCTACTTGTGTTCTGTACTGAACTGGGTATTTTTTATTTCACACAAGGCCTGTTCTTTAATGAGATGGTGTTCTTTGTTACGAGGGTGGTGCAAAATGTGATTTGACGAAATTCCTTAGGTTTGGTGATACACTCTAAGTTATTTTTTCAGTCTGCTGACAGTAATGTGGTGGTTGACTTACCTGAGTAAAAGGGGAAAATCTTCCTTCAAAAAACTTCAATTACGTCTATTTGGAAAGTTATACTTCCTGCCTTACAGTTTTTAAAAAGTGTTTTAAAATAAAGACCGAGTGCCTGCCTTCTCTCTCATAAGGGTGTAATAGTAATCGATAATCTTGTCTCAGCCTTGCAGAGAAAGAGATTTAAGTGATAAATATTTATGTGCAATACCTTAAACACTTGAGTGACTATAGGAAATTCTGTTTTAATGCAAACGTTTCACAGGGTTTTAAGAGTCTTACAACATTAATAAAGAGGAAACGTTAGTACAGCAGAGACAATATTTTGCTCTTGGATTTCAGCTGTAACCAATGTGCATGTGACTACATCTACAGTAGCTAATTTAGCAGTGCCAGTGCCTGTTAGGCTCTGCAGCCAGCTGTTACAGTCAAGCCACATCCATAGTATTAAATCTCCTCTGTCTGTAAAAAAGATGGTGTCATAAAAAAATGCATCTTGGAAATAAGTCCTGACCCAGTTAATTTCCAAGGGCTGCTCAGAGACTGTGTGGGAGAGGGCTTGTTGATTGGTCCAAAGCCTTGTTGGGGCAGTAATGATGTTAGAAGTACCAATGCCCAGCTACTGTGCTGGGTTTGTCACCTGGTGATGTGCGTGCACACATGCAGCCCGCGCATCCTCCTCTGCTCAATGGTTTAATAACTTCAGAAGTCTAGCCAAGGCAGAAGCAAAGCTGCTTGACTGTGGAACTGAGAGCAGTGCTCTGCCTGCTTGCTCCAGTGTGGAGAAATGTAAACGCGGGGTTTGCAAATCTGCACACACACGTAATCCAAAGCACAGTGTGGTCATTATTTTAAATGAAATGGGCTGGAACTCATCAACATGAATCTTTGAAACATAGAAAGCAGTTCTGTGTTACATGTACTGTATAATATATATATTTTAGTCAGCTTGAAGTTAAAATTCTCCAGTTGTGATTCTTCCACAATTTCCTTTGGGGTACTGCTTCCCAGTGTAATATGGCCCCCTGTAACTTCTCGCAATTTTTAGTTTCCTTTTATACATCTGTATGAGCTAATGTGGATTGTGTGAAAATGGAATTAATGACGTTAAACAGAAATCAGTTGTTTGGCAGGACTAGAACAGTCTTAATTGCCAAAGTTTGTCCTAGATAGTGTTCTATTTTAATAAATTTAATATGCACTGGAGTTTATTTTTAATGGGATGATGGGATTGAAATTGCAGTTGCAACTAGAAAGAAACTGATTTGATCAGCTGTGTACAGTCACGTTAGCCAAATAAGGATTCATATTAATTTGCTAAATGTGTTAGAGTATAAGCTAAGGCAGAGCTAAGAAGAAAGTGCTTCAGAGCGGAAACATGCCCAGTATGTTTTTAACAGGTACATTTTCTTCGATGTTGCATTTTCCTGAAGTACAGGGGAATCTCAGTTTTAAGGAACCATTTTGCATAGTATGGGAAGATATTTATAGCTCCTAATAAATTATTGTTTCTGCTTAGTGCTTGATTTACAGTACTTGTTTTCAGCTGTGCTGTACTAAATTTTGCACAGAGACACTGGCGCATTGATTGCCTCTAGCTTTCAGGTCAATGGGGACTGTGCTCTGCTTATAAAGAAATGAGACATTACAGTAAAAGATTTTTGATGGAGTTAATTTAAGATATACAGACATATTGGTATACATACATGTCTACTGACAAAGGCATTAAAAAAATCCTTTTAGTATAAAACCAAAAGCATTGATTAGCTCTGAAAGCTGTCATTTAGCAGTTTGCATCAGAGCACTTTAAAACCATTTACATGAAAATAAGGAGAAGCTAGTATATTGAACATTTAATTTATTTAATGATTTTTTTTTCAAAGTATACAGTAGATTCAGATTTGCAAATTAAGAGTAATTGTGATAATGAAAGGATATTTTTGTCATGCTTTCTTAAGTCTTGCTGTAAATCCTGTGCTGTAAATATCTCTGAGTCACTTACTGACTCATTGCTCCTCTTCTCCATATCTTATAATTTTATACAAACAAGTTTGATTGCTTTTATGTTAACAATAACCAGTTCTTCGTCACATTGTAACTTAACTCTCAAAAACAATTATTAAGAAATTTGCCAGCTACCTCAAAACCTTTTAAAGATGAAATAAATACTAACCCACATGTATTTTACTGATAAACTTTAGTATCTGCATCCAATATCAAACACATTTTCAGCTCTTCACTTTGTTATGAAGAATCTATCATAAATAAATTCGATGCTTTTCAATGACAGAGTAAAAATAAGGAATTTTCATCAAGGCTACTACTCAAAAAGGCTATTTCACAAACATATTTATTTCGGTTTAGCTGTTCTTTGTATGGCAAAGCAAGAAACTGTTACCTTTAAAAATCATATTTACAGATGAATAATAACCTTTTTTAGCTTAATTCTTACAAAGTATAAACATCAGACTAATTAATCACTGTATTTTTCATAAATAAATAAAAATCAGGAGCAACCACATTTTGCACTCTCCTTGGTTTTTTTCCATCTAAAGCAGACCAATATGAGTGTGAGAATTGTGTCAGAATCTGAGTGGTGAGGAATAATTCTTCAAGTTACGTCCATATTAGTTACATTGCATCTATTTGTTATTCATAAAAATGTAATTCCTGAAAATTAGGGAAGTATGATTAGGTCTTTAGCCTAGTTTTTACATTGCAGTCTGAAGAAATGCAAGGAATTAGTTTCTGTGTTCTATCTGCATGAAATAAAAAATACACATGACAGCTCCTTCTAAATAGCAGAAGGAAACATGCCACTGTAGATATGTATTTTCAGGGCTGCTGATTTATTTAAATGAATAATATAATTAATTGCCGTCACTGATGTAAATTGCTGTCTTTGCATCTGAACAAAATCTTGTAGACACAACTCCAGAGGACTGTTAAAAATTGTATCATTATAGAGTTTAATATATGGATCAAAGTGTACAGCAGATATGTGTTTTTTACCATATCTTGTTAAGACAATTATGTTTGGACAAAAATAAAGGAATTCTGTATATATGCCTGAAGTATGAGAGGAGAATGTTGTACCACAACTTAAAATGTTGCATAAAATCATAATTAATTTTGCAGTACAGTACAATATGAACAAAGTGGGTTTGCTTCACTGTGACACACAGATTATCTCTGACTATTCTAAACTCCTGCAACATATTGTGCATCACATAATAATCCATTTACTTTATGCCACGGCTTCTGTGCCTTATAACAAAAATATTACTCTGCTGTGGTTTAGCTCTTCCAGCAGTAACCAACACTGGGCACCTAAAAATGAACGTGAGTACAGTCAAACTGTCCAGAGATATGTCTCCAAAATATTATCCTAGCTTCCAACTCGAATATCCTCAGCTCAGGGTAGTTTCTTCTGATGTAGCTGTTCTTCTGTCAGTCACTTCTAAAACTCAAATTTGGAGGAATCCTGGGCAGAAAGTTTTATTTTGTTAGTTTTGAGACTACTGCTTGCCTAGGATCTTCTGCTGTCCCCCAGTTTATTTCATGGAGGATGCTCTGGAGATCATGTCCATTGGCCTTCTTCATGCTCCTCATGATTTTAAGAGTCTCTTGTAATTCTCAGTTGTGTTTTCCAGAGTGAGGAATCATAGCTCAGGACTCACTCAGTGATTCCTATTTTGTCGCTGTACAGAAACATTTCTTTTCCCCAGTCCTACTGTGGCATTTCTGAAATTGAGATCTGTAACTGTAAACAGTCTTCAAGGTGGTGTGGTATTACTGGCTTATAAAGTAGCACAATGCTATTCTCTGGTTTATTTTGGGTTTTTTTGACTCCTTCCCTAATAATTTGTAACATAGCACGTACAGTTTGCTTTTTCACTACTGCTGTGAACTGAGCTACCTGTTATTTTTCCTGACATAATTTCTGAGGTGTTAGAATCAGCACATCATTTTATTTATAAAGGTGGGATGCGTTTCAGTCAATGTGTTTTACATTTATTTGCATTGAATCTCAGCTGTCATTTTGTCACCACATGTCATAACATGTAATTCTTTAGAGCCAGTCCTGCCTTCAGGGCACTGATTTACCTTAGCATCATCAGCATAGGTAGCAGCCACTCAACTAGGTCAGATGCCAATGTGAAAATGAGTTTCAAAGGCTGATCCATCTTCTAGATACCAAGTTAATTAATTACTTGGGTATGGCTAACTGTGTCACTTTTAACCCTTCCAGGAGATCACTCCTGGCTCTCTTGAACAGCTAGAGCTGGGGACATACTGGCTTGCCAAGCTGAATGGAAAATATTCACTGCCCCTTTTTTGCATTGATGGCCATCTTTAATGCAGGTTTCCTCCTTCTTGAAGACTTTAAGTGTGCTGAAACAGAGTAATTACAATGGAATAAACATTAAGTTAAAACTAGATAGTTGTTAAATATAGCTGAGGAATTTCTTAATCTTCTGTTAGAGAATTCAATATTACTTCATTAATATTCTTTTAAGTGTGAATCAGATCTTAGCCTGGGGTGTAGGGATAAAAAAAAAAAAAGATGCAAAAGATCATTTATATTTCATGAGGTAGGAGCATCGTAGTCAGTTTTTATCACTCCAGAATTGTTGTATAGCACTAGCAAGACTGTTGGATATTACAGCCTGTGTTATTTAAAGCCACTCAGGCCTTCCTACTCATGCTTTCTTCCTCATTTGTCACATGCAGCGTGTCTTGTTCTTCTTTCAGGATGTTGTCCTGAAAGTATTTTTTTCTGTATTAAGTGAGTCTGAAACACAGTTATGTCACTTGCAAAGGAATGCCATCAACAAAGCATTACAAAGCAGTCTCAGGTTTTAGAATCATAGAATAGTTAGGGTTGGAAAGGACCTTAAGATCATCTAGTTCCAACCCCCTGCCGGGGGCATGAACACCTCTCACTAAATCATGCCACCCAAGGCTATGTCCAGCCCGGCCTTGAACACCACCAGCGATGGAGCATTCACCACTTCCCTGGGCAACCCATTTTAAGAAGCTTTTGACACTCAGATGGTATAAAACTCTATAATTTCATTTTTTTAAATGAAATTGAGTAGATATTCCAACTTGAAATTAATGACTACTACAGGCTGTCAACTTGGCAGATTATAAATGCAAATATTAATAGTGAGCATGGGGGGAAAATCACATTCCTTGTATACACATTTAGCACAGTGATTGATTCTTCACAGTTAGCAAATCTGTTGCATTTATATCAGATTACGGAGTGAGTATATATATGTTAAGCTTGGTTTTGCAATCAGCAGTATTAAATAAAATGTAAATTAATTAGTTACTACTATTGCAATTAGCTCTGTGTACTGTGGAAGAGGAGGCTCTGCAGAGCCTCTGATTTGCATACGGTAGAGCAAGCCGGGGCATTTTCAGTTTGGACAATGGAGAGGGTCTTTCTGTGTCCCATATGCTTGCTATGAAAGCCACTGGAAAGCTATCTGTGCCAAATACTGAGTTAATGCAGGTTATATTCCTTCCATAAGTTCATCATCTTGAGCAAAACATCTAAGAAAACTAGTCTGATTAGAGTTGAGTCTGCTCTTGGAACATAGTGCTTTAATATGTGGCTTTTGAGAATAAGCTCATGAACAATGGCAATATATCTAGCAGTATATATTCTTTGTTGTCAGTTTGTGTTCTGTCCTGCCAGATTTGATTGAACAGACAAGTAGAGGACAACATCTGTTGTCTTAAATTTGCACAATTTTAACCTGAAATGTAGTTGAAATTTAAGTAGGAATCAGACAAATGTGCTACCTGAACATCTTGGGAACAGAATTCAGCACCAGTCTTTGAGTTAACACAGTTTTACTTAACTGTTTTCACCTTGTCAGTGTTGCTTTGGAATGCTTTGCTCCTCTTACAGTATTTTACTGCATTGTCACCTCAGAGCAGCTAACTCCTCATTAAGAAATCTTGAAAGTTACTTATTCTCCTCTCTAAGCATAGAAAAAGCAGAAGGTAATGAGCTGTAAGGAAGAAACATTGTATTTTCTTGTATTTGTCCTTAGTAATAAAGAACAACAAAAAAAAATTAACCCAGTGCAGAAAATGTAGGAGGGGAGGAACCAGAATTTTGTAAAATGTTTCTGAGTGCTTTCACAGGCTGGTTTAATTTCCACAGAGTTATGTGAGTTTGCATACGTCAATCAATTTCAAGTAGTGATTTGCTTTGATTATGAACGTGACCTGAAGATAAAATTAATGTTTGCATAGTGCTTGGAAAATGTAAATAGATACAGAAATGCTGCTGTAAGTATAATTACTTTAATAACAAAAGGCAAAATCAAGTTGACTAACAGAGTTTTTAATTAGATTAACATAAACCATTTGTGATTTAATACAATGCTGTCTACAAAATTAGATACTATATTCATGTCTGTTAAATCAGTTCATTAGCATACTAGGTCCACATTAACTGTTGTTATGATTTCCTTGACTGAAAAGGAATTTGAGGTTTATGCTGCATTTTTATTTGTCTAGTATCACTAATGTGCATGGGAAAGATACATTAGTTTTACGGTTGGGTATTCAGCCTTAACTTATCCTGGTTCTTGTTGACCTAGTACTTAACTTTGCAAATATAACATCTGGAAAAGAGAAATTTTTCACCTAATAGGAAATCATATTTAGCTCAGCAGGAGTAAGATGGTGTGCTCGGTGTTACAACTCTTTCAGATCTTCCTTTTACATTCCAAACTCTTGAAGTTGGAGGAAAGTTGGTAGGATGCTGCCTGTTAGCAAAGAGCAGATGGTGTTTATTACTGTGGCCAATAAGTGGTATATCTGTGAGAGTAATAAACCCAATTAGCCAAATGTTGATTGTGCTTTTAAGTGTTGTAGTCCTAGTACCTGTTTCCATACCTTTGCATATGCTTAATATAAACTTATTTAATTGTGCAGTTTGCAAAAAGCTTACCGGTGCACTTCTGCGGTCTGAATTGTAGAAATACCATTTTAGATAATGTCCTTCAAATGAACCAGTCTTAGATACACAATTACAAGAACTCCTTATTACTTACCTTGTATTTTATTTCTAAGTAATAAAAGCTGACTACTTCAGTCTTGGCTAGCATGAATGGTTAAAGGCGGGTGGCTTTTTGTCCTAAAGAGGCCTCTTGCCCTTGATTCAATAGAATATGGCTTAAATAGCGGTGCAAATTCATGGTTAGCTCAGCATACTCTGCAGTTTTAAAAAATGCTGCTCTTCTTGGACAATTTTCCATTAAGGAGCAGTCAGCCCTCAAAAAACTTCCCACTCTTTAGAGACATGGGTTGGGATCAGTCATGACCTCTGACTGGTGGCTAGTTTACTAACAGCTCTAACCTCCACAACATGGGCAAAAAAGCCTGAGAGCCATTCTGGTCTGTCCCTAGCTGGGCTGGCCAAATAAGGGGTATGCTTGAGAAAAAGCATGTTATTCCAAGTTGCTAAAGAATTACAAGAAAGGCAAAAGACAAACATAAAATGTGACATTAGGATCCTGTTTCTCAATTCTGAGTTGAAAACTCAGGCTCCTATGTTGTTCTCCTGTCAGCAGAACCTCATTGTGCTGCACTTACCTTGAGTAATACCAACTTTCGTAACCAAGCCCAGTGATTTTAATGGCAGTAGTTTCTGCCATCACTTCCAAACCATCAAAATAAGCAGTAGTAGCCACATACATACAACGAGGCCTATTTGATTTTTTTAACATTCAAGTTTATGTCTTCCTGCATATCTGTGCAGTGCTTGATATGGTGAGTCTCCCTGGATATCTCTGCAATTAAAATAATAAACACCTTAAACTTGTTAATTACAGATTTAATATATACCCACAACTTCAGTTGCTTCCCTTGCTTTTCCTCAATTGCTTCATATCAGAGTTAAAAACAAAATTACAGAAAATAACGTGTTTGGGTGTCTGGCAGAATAGCAGATTATAGTAAATCGCACTGCTCATGCATGTATGAAAGATTTTCCTAAATTAGGAGTGTTTAACTGAGTAAATATACCCCAGACACCAAACTCTTGGGTCTTTTTCATCAGAAAAATTATTTTAATTTTAAGACTTACTTAATTTGCTTTATTTGCATGCCATAACTTGTTACCCAATTCTGACAGAAAATACTAAAAGTCAAAAGTGAGGGGATATTTTTGCTATCTCAGTGTGGACTTATATCTGGAAGCTTTTTGTCTGGAGTCACTGATCATCTGTTTCGTGGAGTGATGCCAAAAATACTTTTTCACTGTAGATTTAGGTGCTTGCTATGAACTAGTCAATAGCCAGACAAATATTGTAGCATTTTCTTCAAGCACACTGTAAATATGAACTCCCAGCACTTTTCAAGATTAAAAATGTGTCATAAAAATGTTTATTTCTTAGGTAAATCTCGTCACTGTAGCTTTAATGACTTAAACTTTGATACTCTGTAGGAAAGGACAGCCTTTTCCTTTGCTTTTGGGACTGCTGCAGTGAAAATTCAGTAGTGCAGTACTTTACTTCAAGAAAGCATTATCACATGTCCTTTGGAGTAGCTCTCCAGATCCCCTCTGAAAGAGTACATTCATTTTCTGCTTCTGCTGTTTTCTGTCTCCTGACATGCCTTGCTAAAGTAGAGCCCTGCAAAATTCAGTCCCACCAAACAGATTTCTTGGAATCCCTTCTCCAGAGACAGCAAACATCACATCCTGGTAATAAAAAATAATATTGCATCCTCATCTGGAACACTGAGTTCATTTTGGGAAAGCCAAAAAATACTAGGTATTGAAGAGATATTGGGGTAAGGAGCTAGATATAGAGGGAGGTGAGCTTGAGCTCTGCAGAAGCTGCTGAGAATAGAAATAGGAATAGAATAGAATAGAACATAATAGAATCTGATAGTTCCCATTTGAAGGGACCTAAAATACTCATCTAGTTCAACTGTCCTACCAATTCAGGGCTGACTAAAAGTTAAAGCATATTGTTACAGGCATTGTCATGCTTCTAGAATGTTGAGAAAAATAAAATTTGCCTTTATAGTCACCCAGTAATACCTTAACATGAAGGGAAGTCCCTTGTACATATCATAAGATGAGATACTCTTAAATACTATTCTAAAATAAGTGTACTATCAGAAGTCCTAGAATAGGACTGGAAGAAAACTAATCTACAAGCAGGTCTCAGTATGGTTTTATTCAGGAGTGAATATCTTTGCCTCCTTCCCTTTTCTTTCTAAACTTAGCAAGATGTTATTTTCTTCTCCATGAATAAGGAAGGGTTTTTGTGAAGATAAGTAGCTCCGAAAATGGAAAGACACTTTTTCTCCCTACAAAGGAGCTGACAGCAATGGTGAGCATCATACACAAAGAAATAAAACACCAATTTCGTGTTGCCAAGCCCATGCTATTTCTGTTTTGCTGTTTCTAAAAGAAAGTAATTTGTTCTCGCAGTTCAGGGTTTTGTGCTGCTTTATTTTACAGCTGAAAACATTTGTCTGTCCCATGCCTTATTTATCTTGATTTTGTTACTGTTCTGAACACTGATCTGTGAAACAGTCACTGTCACAAACAGTTCTTCTGAATGGCAAGCATATTCTTTGTTTCTGCTTGTAAACCACTATTAAAATAGTGTTTATTAAATAAGAAATATTGCACTTCTAATAGTGATGTAATTGGGCTACGTCAAACAGGGAAACAAATATTCTTCTAAATGTAAACACACATTTTCTATCAAACATTTTATTTAGTTTGAGGCTTGAATGTTAATGATGCAGTCTATGTTAGATTTGTTATACCTATGGTATGCTGCCCTGAGGTAGTCAAAATCCTTACTAACATTAAATGGAGTTTTTAGTCTTGAAACAACTGCAGGTTAGAGCTTTATTTTGCAACAGAGCAAATTATATGATTGTTTAGCTGCTCACTAGCATTCTTGCCCCCATGTGCAGAATTGCGGTGGGGTGAAAGATGGGTGTGGTTTTAAATAGGACAGGTTTTATGGGGAGTACCCAATGCTGATATAGGATGCAGTAACTTCTGGTGTACTTCTGATGGTGCTAAGTTCTGGGCAGACGGGATAGTGTCCCGAGTGCTTGTGGCAGCTCTCAGCCAGAGGCTACTGCTGGCTTCAGGAAGCCCCCCTGCAGCCACCTTGTTGCCACCCTGCTGGACCTTGCAGTTCATGTCCCAGCTCTCAGGAAGTTCACAGTATTCCTTGGCATGCATAAGCAGAGTAGGAATGCCAGTCTGTTGGTATGGTGAGTCTCTCAAGACACACTGTATGGCTGTCATGTTTATTCAAAAGCCAGTTTATCACATACTGAGAATAAAGTTAGTCCTGTGTATACAACTGAGGTAAAGATCAATGGTTGATTACAGTTCTCAGCATTAAAAAAATGAGGTAGTGATGAAAGTCAGCAGCTTCTATCAGCCTAGCTCCATTAGCTAGCTTCATTAGCCGCATTTGAGGCTGATGGGGTGGGCTCCTCCCCAGTGAGAGGGCTCCAGTGCTGGAAGCCAAGGACATTTAAATATGCTAGTATTAGCTACAGATCCTCTACAGTGCAAGGTCACTATCTTTCTTTTCCCTACCCTTTATAAAACACAGACACAATAGTGGAGCTATGTCTGTTTGTCTTTGATACTCGCTTCAAAATTCAAACTCCCGGTGTGCTCATCTCCCAGACAATTTCCTTTAATGTGCTATATGGTGAAGAAACTTTCCCCTGAGTTTGCAACATTATATAAATCAGATGTTTTATAAATATCAACTGACAAATGTGTGTGTATGTTTAATTTAAATTCTGTGGTAATTCTGCTGATGTTATGGCTTCTGAGAACGCTTGATGTGTCCATATTAAAGGAGGTAAGTTCAAGCATGACAATGAGGATAAATGTATGGCAATCTTCTTGAAGTGCTGCAGTACACTTAAGACTATCACAATATTATATGTAGCTTGCAGAATATATTTTAAGAACTAGTTATTATACACATTTTCTTTATAGTTCAGGTTATAATTAATCTCTGGCATTTCATATAAACCATGGATTATTGACATAACAAATGCTGACACTAAGAGACAGACTGCCTGTGCTGTGATCCAACTTGACAACACCTGGTTTTAGGGCTTCTGTTCTCAGTGTCTGAGCCAGAAGCAAGTGAGGTGTCTTGACGTGCAGCATGTTTTACTGCAAAGGGGTTTGGAGATGAGCAAGTATGTTACTATATATTTATTTATGCATGGAGCACAACTCTAAACTTTTCACTAACATAGACAATTTTTTGGTAAGAAATTTCTTGTAATTAGTTCTTAAGAATTCTCCATTTTCTATATGCTTGTTGGGTATCTAATCTTGGGTTTTAAATATTCAGTCTTATCATGCAGACTCAAGCAGGGTGTCTCACAGTTGTTAAGTACTCCATGTGTAAGTAAAAAGCTTTGCAGACAGATGGGAGCAGCACAGTTTTGGGAAAAAATAATTTCTGTGTGTCAAATGCATAGTAACATTTTTGGCTATTTCCATATGAGTATTAAAAAAAGTTTTATGAACATAAACTTTTATGGAGACTGAGAATCCAGAGTTTTGGGTTTGGGCATCTTACAGTCCGATTGCTTGCGCAGGGTGGAGTTTGGAAGTAATTGAGATGCAGACGAACCTGGTGAAAAACTGCGTATATATTGGCTGGGGAAGAAGTGAGGGAGACTGGCTATGGGTACTTGAAAGAGCTATATTCTCTGTAATGTTTTGTTCTGCCCAGGAGAAAGTTTACTACATAGCTGTTGACACACAGAGCATCATGTGGATTTAAGTAAAGCATCCCCTGCTATCACCTGATCATTTTCTACTGAATACATGCATCTGTCTCCTCAAGACAAAATGATAAAAAAATCTAAGAAAATAACATGCAAAATCTTTGCCATAAACCCGGAAGGGTTTCTGCAAGACACACAAAGCTTTGCTGACGTTCACAAACAGGACTGAAAAGTTAAGCCACCCATAAAAACACCTAGTATGACAATAATGGCCACATTTTTCAAGTAGGGAGTCTGTTTTCTCCCAAGAAATGAAAGCTTTCTGTTAACGCTTTCTCGTCTATGTCATAATTTCTCATCTGTCTTCTCCTAATATGACTGGAAACTATCCATGTGGCTGTAACTGGAGCCTTAGGTTTCCAGTATTAAAGTTGGTTTTGATGAAGTTCTTGTCTAGCATACCTTTATAAAATAAGTAAGGGGAATAAAGTTGTGTTTCAAATTTGTTACAGTTTCAGCTGTTCACTGAAACTTTCTCTCGTGTGCTGTTTTTACCTGTGTGTGGACATAAAGGATTCATTTTTTTCTAAAATTATTGAGTCTGAGTTACTGTACCAGTACTTTCAGACTTTGTGATTATAGACTGGTACAGAGGATAGCCCATGGCCCTAAACTGATGTTAGGAAGACTGAGCACAATAGTTGAATGTCTGATATAGTACACTGGCTTTTCTACAACTTTAGACAAAAACAAATTAAAAGCAATTCAGTTATTCAGTTGTAAATAACTGCTTGCTTCCTGATATGTGGTTTTGTTTTTTTTTTTTTTTTTTTTTTTAAGGTGGATGAATTTTGTCTGTCTGCTGCATAATCAATAGAATTAAAATACCTAGCCACTTATTTCCTGTGAAGTGATTAAAATCCACTTAGGACATAGATTATGCTGGCCATACTGCTCCTTTGCAGCAATATGTCAAGGTAATTATTAGACTGTTTATGAAGTGCTGAAATGTAAATGGTCAGCATAAATCTTCATAGAGTGTATTTTAATAGTTTTATTCCATTCGGAGAACAAATGGAGTCAAGCTTTGGCTGGCCTTCTCATAGTCTTCTCCAAAGTTACATAGCAGTATAGCTCTTTCATCTTTCAAGGGCAGCTTTTCTTAATAGTAAGAGATGCTGCTGAAAGGATACAGCTGTAGATGGTTCTTCTCTGATTGGTGCTATGTAAATGGTAGAAAGTATTTGGTGGTGTAACTTCTGAACAGCCATTCTGCATATAAGGGGAACAAAAGCTCTGCTGTTTTCTTGGCCTTCTCTAATAAATCTTCACATACAGGAAATGTGTAATTTTTGGTAATCTTATTTCTATCAGTAGACTTAGTCCAAGGTCTAGTATTAAGTCAAAATTCAGGCCTTGCTATTTCTTCCTCACTGTTTGGTTTATTGCCCTATGGAAGTAAATAAGCAGTTTGAAGCGAACAACTTCTAAGCCACATTGTATCTGGAAGAAGCATAACTACAGTTTCAAAACATAGGATTGTTGATGTCATGATAGGACATAATTTCTAAATCCTACCCCCAGAATGGGGGAGGATTTATTGAACACTTGGTAACTTTTATTAAATTAACAGGTAGGGTTGGAAAAATACACTAGCACACAAGCATGAAAAAATCTTTTATTGGAGCTTCAAAGCTGGCAGGGTTTTTCTACAACATTACTACTTTGTACTTCCCCCTTGACATGTTGTCTTGCTGAAGTCAGGTATGTTGGTTTACGTGACAGTAAGTGTCACCTTACATATTTGTTTTCCTGTGATTACACGTTATTTTCTTTGATGGTTTAACAATATTTGAAGGAAGTTACAAGAGATTTGTAATTAAGATAGTGGACTGAAAGCCAGCTTGAGTTCTGTGGTATCTGCCTTGATTCTGAGTTAGGGTGTTATAAACATGGCTGATGCATTTGTGTTGGTACATTGAGGGCTAAAATGGATGCAAGAGTATTTGACTGATTTTTGATTTTCAAAATATGTACTGAAAACCAAGGTGTGTTATAACACGTTTTTAGACATTCAGGTATTTTTTGACAGCGTATTCTTGACTGCTGTTTCTTATTGTGGTGTTCTCTGTAAGGATGCTGGGGAGGGACTCTTCATTAGGGGCTGTAGTGATAGGACAAGGGGTAACAGGTTAAAACTTAAAACAGGGGAAGTTTACATTGGATATAAGGAGGAAGTTCTTTACTATGATGGTGGTGAGGCACTGGAATGTATTGCCCAAGGAAGTTGTGAATGCTCCATCCCTGGCAGTGTTCAAGGCCAGGCTGGACAGAGCCTTGGGTGACATGGTTTAGTGGGAGGTGTCCCTGCCCATGGCAGGGGTGTTGGAACTAGATGATCTCAAGGTCTTTTCCAACCCTAACTGTTCTATGATTCTGTGATTCTGTCTTTGAAATAATATAAAACAAATGCTGATACAATTACACACCTTTTTCCTTGGCTAAGCTTATTCTTTGTTGAAAGCCAGGCCAGGGTGCTGTCTGTTGAGATTTGAACATAATGTAGAAACATCCTAAGCAAGTTCTGATAGTCCCCAGTCAACTTCTGAAGACAACATAGCGTTTTTAAAAGAGTTTGGAAAGCATGAAAAATAATAAATTGAAGATACTATTGATTATAGAATGAACAAATGTAACTTAATAGACTCCTCCCTTTTTGCTAGTTTGTGTCGACATAACATTAACAATTTATTTATTGTTCTATCTTCCGATTTTCATGTAGATATACGTCATAGAATCATAGAATAGTTAGGGTTGGAGAGGACTTTAAGATCATCTAGTTCCAACCCGCCTGCCATGGGCAGGGACACCTCCCACTAAACCATGCCACCCAAGGCTCTGTCCAACCTGGCCTTGAACACTGCCAGGGAGGGAGCATTCGCAACTTCCCTGGTCTTTCTACTTGACCAAGTCCTTTTGTTAATGCCTGCTGTCATCATCTGCAAGCAGTCTTGCCTAGGCAGTAGTCCTAAACTGTACTGTAGTCCTAAGGAGTAGTTAGTCAAGGAACTGAAATACAGAAATATTTAAAGTAAAGCTGGTTGTCATCAATCCTGTATAGAAATTGTAAAACAATTTCCTTATGTCTCCGTATATACTTTCTTATGTTTCCGTGTGAAGGCAGGCTGAAAAAGTTGTGGCTGTTCATCCTGCGGAAGAGAGGGCTGCATGGAGACCTCATAGCAGCTTTCCAGTATCTGAAGGGGGACTATAGGGATGCTGGGGAGGGACTCTTCATTAGGTACTGTAATGATAGGACAAGGGGGAACAGGTTAAAACTTAAACAGGGGAAGTTTAGATTGGATATAAGGAAGAAGTTCTTCACTGTAAGGGTGGTGAGGCACTGGAATGGGTTGCCCTCTTCATATGGGAAAAAAAACCCATTGTTGTATGTGTTACATGAACTGTTCTGTGTTCAAAAATATTAGCAGCATGGCAGACAGAGCTCAGTGTTCTTTAAAATCTGCTCAGAAAATAGCCTTGATTATCTACAGTGATCTATTGCTTGTGTTGTTCTGTTGCTGGCAAAACAGTTATTTGAAGATGATACACTTATTTTAAAATCAATGGGTAAAACATCAATTCCTAAAAATCCATCTAAAGCTCTGACTTTGCAGAATATATTACTTTGCCAGTAAAGCTGGCTAACTCTGGAAACAATGTATATATTCTCTGGGGTTTACCGGTATTGTTTGATAAGCAAAGATCTGGTTTAGCGGTTTGCTAAACCTGAACAGCCACTGGCCCTTTTTGTCCTAGAGGGAAGCCTCCTGGGGCTCAAATAAACCATGAATGCTTTTGCTGCCTTTTGCACTAGATGAGAGGATGCATTGGTTCTCCAGACTTTTACCCCAATGAATTAGGCTCAGAACTATTTAAGCTTTAAGCAGACTGTTTACAAAATTTTATGAAGTTTTTGAAAGTGTACCTCTTGGTCTGAAATAGTTTTATTATTTGCTTTCTAGTTCAATTTTGTTGGGAAATTGCTTGGACCAAGAGGGAACTCCTTGAAGAGGTTACAAGAAGAAACAGGTGCAAAAATGTCCATCCTTGGGAAAGGATCCATGAGGGATAAAGCCAAGGTACTGTGTCTGGATTCTGGTTACAATTCGTGTCAAAATACTTGTGCTTTATCTGTTACATTTGGATTGTCTGTATACTTATTAATGACTCAATTAATAGACCAAATTAATAGAGTGACTACAAGGCTTCCCATATTATTGTAGACATCCACAGTTACTGTATTACCAGCCTTACTTAAATAAGTTGCCTAAAATAGAAACCAGCTTAAGGTTAATTTTTTCTGTGAGAAGTCCATTTCTCCTGGGAAAGTATAGCTCATATACATTACTGCTGTGGAACTTTAAAAAAAAAAAAAGGTGGAGTATTTATTCAGGGCATAATTCTAAAAAAAATATAACAAGGTGAATGTTCTGCTTAAATGTGTGTAAAAATGCACTAGAGATAAAAGAAAAAAACAAAGTGTTTGAAATCACTGTATGGTTAATGAACCTAAGGTAAGTGTTTGTAAGTAAGGCAGCCTCACATATATCTGGCCCAGTGAACAAGTATTGATTGCATTGTGGTGTTTTTAGTCTGTAGAAGAGCAGTGTTATGGTTAACACAGAAATAATGACTGCTAATTTCACTGAACTGTATAGTCTTTAGTAATATTGTGTGTTTCTCTGCTTTCCTTTCTGTCACCTCTGTCATTCATCTCAGTAGCTAAAATAATGAAAGCAATATGCCAGAATAAAGGGAAGACTGATCAGGATTTTATGATTGGCATTTGGTCTTGGTGGTACATATAAACAGTCACACATGCATTATGATGTCTCTAACCATAACACTGAAAAAAACCCACACCCACAAACCAGATAAATTGGGCACATGGAATGTATTCCATATTTTCAGAGCTTTCTTCATGACATTGGGCATACTGACACCTCAGTTATCTGTTTAACAGTATATTTTATGATAATAAATGTTGAATACACTGCAGATTTTATTTCTAGGTATTGACAAGTAAAATATTTTATGACTTTTGGCTTATTTCTGGAATGATAAAAAATGACTCCCTGGATGAATGAATGCATGTGCTGCTAAGTAGATGTAATTTGCATCAGTACTGCATCTGCCATCTCCATTCTCAGCCACCCAGTCAGATTATTACTGCCAAGAGTAGCAATTGCTCAGACAGGCAAGTGTGAAGGGCTTGTTTACAGCTGATGATGTTTAAACGCACATAAGTAGATAGACTTAAGTGCTCTGATTTTGAGATCCATCACTTTTCTTATCATATGATTTGAATTTCATTTGATCTTAATGAGCAGTGCCAGCATGCCAGTTACTACATTCGCCATGAGCGAATCAGCAAAAACAAAATTCAGGGTATTTTTTCTCCTGTTTGTAGAGTATTTAGTCCTTATGCATAATCTCAAGTTAAGTATGAACTTCATGGAGACTCATAAGAATCATGTAAAAAATTAAGTTCTAGAGTAAAATAGCATTAATACAGCAGTGATGAAAGCAACTTCTGTAGAGGAGGCCTCATAAGCGACTGTTATCTTAATCCAATTTAGACATTACTGGCTCAAAGGAAAATAAAATCCGTGTGTAATTACAGTGAGAGATAGTAATTCTCTGATCCATGTTCATCACTGTTACAAGTTCTAAGCAAAAAGAGGCTGAGAGTGATCATGGGATGGGTTATAGTTGCAATTAGCATTTCAGAGAGGATATTCTAGCTTGAGATACTGGTAAAACTTAAAATATATTTGAATGTGAGCATAAATAATAGCATAAATTGATACATTCCTAAGAAAAATACAACTTGCTCTCACTAGAACAGCTTTCTTACCATAAACCAAGCCCGCTAATCCAATTTATGCAGGTTTTTTTTTACTGATTTAAATTTAAATACAAATTGCCAAGTCTGGAGGCTTGAGGTTGTTTCCTATGGTACAAGAAATCAGTTTATATATATTGGCGAATGATTCTTCCTTCTGGAGGAATTTTCAAGACACATATGTGTAATTTCTTTCTGTAAGCTAGAGTTTCCTTAAAGCTGCGTATATTATACCAAGAACCATTATAGTCCGTAGGCAGGCTGCAGGCATGTGTGGTTTTCCTCAGTGGCCCCATGCAGCTGGATGCTGAGTTGTGTCAGAGCAGCAGAAACAGAATTTCTACTGGAAAATACTAAATACATTTGTGCCCTAAATCTGTAAGTACTTAATGTTTAAAAAGTTTGAACGTGGCTAAGCCACTGTCCATCATATTTGAAAAATCATGGCAGTCAGATGAAGTTCCTGATGGCTGAAAAAGGGAAATATAGCCCCCATTTTCAAGAGGGGAAAAATGGATGACCCAGGAAATTACAGACCAGTCAGTCTCACCTCTGTGCCTGGCAAAATTTTGGAGCAGATTCTCCTGGCAGGCTTGCTGAGGCACATGAAAAACAACAAGGTGGTTGATGACAGCCAGCATGGCTTCACTAAGGGGAAATCCTGCCTGACCAATATGGTGGCCTTCTCTGATGGGGCTCCAGAACTGATGGACAGGGGTAGAGCAGTTGAAGTCATCTACCTGGACTTGTGCAAAGCGTTTGACACTGTCCCATACGACATCCTTGTCTCTGAGTTGGAGAGACATCAATTTGATAGGTGGACCACTTGGTGGATAAAGAACCTGGCTGGATGGCTCAATATTGTGCTCAATAGCTCAATGTCCAGCTGGAGATGAGTAACGAGTGATGTCCCTCAGGGATCGGTGTTGGGAGTGGTCTTGTTCAACACCTTTGTCAGTGACACGGACAGTGGGATTGAGTGCGCCCTCAGCAAGTTTGCCGATGACACCAAGCTGTGTTTTTTGGTTGATAACGCTCGAGGGAAGGAATGCCATCCAGAGGAACCTTGACACGCCTGTGAGGTGGGCCAATGCCAATCTTATGAAGATTAAGCATGCCAAGTGCAAGGTCCTCCACCTGGGTGGGAGCAATCCCAGGCACAGCTAAAGGGTGGACAGAGAAAAGACTCAGAGCAGCCCTGCAGAGAACGACTTGGGGGTGTTGGTCGATGAAAAAATGAACATGAGCTGGCAGTGTGCGCTTGTAGCCCAGAAAGCCAACCGTATCCTGGGCTGCATCAAAAGGAGCGTGACCAGCAGGTCGAGGGAGGTGATCCTGCCCCTCTACTCTGCTGTCGTGAGACCTCACTTGGAGTATTGTGTGCAGTTGTGGTGTCCTCAACATCAAAAGGACATGGAACTGTTGGAAAAAGTCCAGAGGAGAGCCACAAGGATGATCAGGGGACTGGAGCACCTCCCGTGTGAAGATAGGCTGAGAAAGTTGGGGCTGTTCAGCCTGGAGAAGGGAAGGCTGCATGGAGACCTCATAGCAGCCTTCCAGTATCTGAAGGGGGCCTATAGGGATGCTGGGGAGGGACTCTTGATTAGGGACTGTAGTGATAGGACAAGGGGTAACAGGTTCAAACTTAAACAGGGGAAGTTTAGATTGGATATGAGGAAGAAATTCTTTCTTGTAAGGGTGGTGAGGCACTGGAATGGGTTGCCCAGGGAAGTTGTGAATGCTCCATCGCTGACAGTGTTCAAGGCCAGGTTGGACATAGCTTTGGGTGGCATGGTATAGTGTGAGGTGTCCCTGCCTGTGGCAGGGGGGTTGGAACTAGATGATGTTAAGGTCCTTTCCAACCCTAACTATTCTAAGATTCTATGAGAAGAACTGAACCACTGATTTGGGTTTTTTTAGTGCCAAAATGACAGTATGCGAATGCTTGGCTCTGCAGCGAACCACTCTGGCCATATTCTTTAATTTTGGGCATATGGAGGGACTGTTTCCAGGTCTGGGAAGTAGACCCTGGTCAAGGGAGGTATATCTCCTTTTCAGAATTTACTTATCTTTATAAAAAGAAATGTGTGGGTAAATTTCAGAGACTAAAGAATTTGCACTATTCCTCTTCATACCCTCAGTGGATACTCACTTAAGTTGGACTTGAGAGTTTTGAGTGTCCGTTATACTTACAGTAAGGGAACAGGATACATTAATTTGAAAATGCAATGCAGCTTACTTAAAATGAATATTATGAACAGCTCCAGTTACACACAAAATAGCAAAGAGCTTGTATATGTGACACAGAAAGTTGTGTCAGAAGTTGCTGAAGAGATGCCCAAGTGTAATTGCAGCATTGGACATGAAGACTTTACTGGACACAACAGAAGATGCTGGCTTTTAGATACTTCTTTTTGATTTGGCATGCAGAGCTGTAGGTATCATTTCAAATATTTATTAGCTGAATAACTCCCGTTTATCTTTGACTCATAGAGAAAATGCTGTTTTACATATTGAGCAAAGTCATGACTACCTAGTATTGTGCCCACCTAAGAGCACTGCCACTTTCCAGTGAGTTCTTAGTATAGGTTGAACTGTCACTGTTTGCTGGCTAACATGCTGCCACTAACAGTTGTCATTCCTGTAGCAATAGATTATTATAAATACATTCTTCAGAACAGGTGTTGTTGAGATTTAACATAGTCATGTTGAGTTGCTTGGCATTTGATTCTTCTCCATTTCTTTTTCTTCTTCTTCCAAACAGTATGGGAGTCGATTGTAAAGGTAAACAATTAATCTGAAGTGACAGTAGAAATCTCATTACAAGTGTAATGAATTGACTGTTTTAATAGAATAAATAACTTGCCTAGCGGTCTTTTGCACCAGGCTTTACACTGATTCTGCCCCACTTCATGTGGATGAGGTTGCTCGCTCTAGCTTCTAGCTATTTTAGTTAATCCCAGTGTAGTGTCATGAGGTTTCAGCTCTTCTAGTTGGAGATACAAATCTGAGAATTCCTATGGAAGTGTCAATTGTAATTTTTCTGGGAAACAGAACCTGTAGGTTTACTTTCAGCCTGCAGGGAGTTTTGATGTGGACATTATGCAAAATCCCTGAAAATGTTTCTTTCTTATGTAAGATGTTTCCATTTCATTAAAGTACTGCTCTATTGTCTCTAAGGGAAAGATAGAGCAATATGTGACACTTGGTTCAGAAAACAGGCTCACATCTAGAAGAATCAGTAGCTAGTTTTAAATCACTAATTGGTGCTCACCCATTTAATCTTTATCTGGTAGATTTTCCTTTGCTGGGTTATCAAAGTGTTATTGGCTTTGTATTTTTTATCTCTACAGTTATAGCCCTTTACAGCTTACAGCCATTTTATCCCACAGATGGCATTATGACCCAGAGCAGGACTATGCCCTCAGCATGCCTTCAAGACAGGAGCAGAAGTTACAGCAGCGCACTGCTTCTGTTGCAGCACATTTTTTTCCCTTCCCAAGTCTCTGCAGCGTCTTGATACTTACTGCTGTGAGGCTGTAAGGACTATAGCAACCAGCAACAAAGAAAAGTGAAAGCAAAAGGAAACAAACAGAAAGCAGAGCACCCCATATTTTGAAACTGAAATCTTTAAAGGATCATTTGCAAAAGGATCATAATTTCCATTCTCTCAGTTTTTCCTTTAAGTAAGGATGTCAACAGATACTGCTTTCAAGCTCTAGAGCTAGGTTTTACCTGAAAAAAATTCAAAGAACATACTTTCTCCTTATACAGAGAAAACTTAAACCTATTGGAGGCACAGATTAAAAGACGAGACCATCTGTCTGCACTCTAGGGAAGTACTGTCTTTCCCTGGATCATTTGTTAGGGCCACATTCCTGTCAGGAGCATCATTTGGTTTGGGGGTTTTTGCAGCTTCCATTGCTTACCTCTCTGTCTGGCTTGCTGGTGGGAGCAAACTAAGAAATATAAGGTCATTGATCTAAGATACAGTTTACTTGCCCTAGTGGGACAAATTCTTCCCTTCCTGATATTCAGATGGTCCTGTCTGCATATATCAGTATCATGCATAATCAGTCGGTGCCTTCTGATAGTCCCTTATCTATCAGAAAACTCGCCAGTGTTAACAGGCATCTCCTTAATACCACTGACCAGTAACTTTGGATTTGGACACTGGCTAGAAAGATCAATTTCTGTTATCCTTCAGTATATGCAGTTTCCAATGATCTGCAACACAGTAACCCCTGGCTGTTTCAGTTTGTGCTGTAAAATTTTGGGAAAGTCCATTTGTTTCGGTTTCTGCCAAGTTTATTTCTTTCCTTGCTGTATGGATTTTTCCTTTGAAAGGTGGTTTGTCATATTTATGTCAGAGATTTAAGATGGTTTCTCTGACTTCCCTGTCTGAGTTTTAGAACCCATTTAAGTACATAGCTCATCTTGCTGCAGAGAAAACTGTCTTTTCCATATTACCTCTCCGGTTAAGAACAGGTCTCCTTTGTTTTGGCTGGATGGCTCATCTACTCTGGCCTTGCTTAGAGGAGTCAGCCTTGAGGAAAGCTTTTTAAAAGCTTTTTATCTGTATGTATATGTGTGGAGGGAGAGAGACAAGGAGAAGGATGTGTGTGATATATAGCTGTAACTCGTGGCTGAGTGTAAGTCATTCTATATTAGCCAGTTCCTTGTGATATCTTCTACACAGTGATCAGGGATGTCTTCCATCAACAATTTGAAATTCCTTTAGTTTTTAACATTAAATTCTTCTATCCCCAAAAGATGCATAATCACTTCCAAAGTTTCAAGATCATTTCATAAGTCATTTAATAAATGCTGTTACATATTGGTAGGAAATTCCCAGTAGCTGACACTACTTGCATTTTAAGAGGAGTATAACTGAAGTAGCATTACTCTCCGATTATCACCAAATTATTCAACAGTGTTCCTTTCACTTTGGTTTAAAACTTACTGTCTTCTTCAGACATACTTGAATAAGCCTCCAGACCATTCCATGTCCTAAATGTGGATGATGTGCCACCACATTTCCATTCTGAGTTTCACGTAGCTGGTAAAGAAAAATCATCAATTCCAGACCGTGCCTTATACCAGTCTCTCAGTAACCAACCAGTTCCTACTTTCATGGCAGCTGGAAATTTTTTAGTTGCACCTTTATTAAATTCTTCGGTTGTGAGTGAAGACATCAAATTCGTGTCAGCAGGCTTCTGCATCTTATGAAAACAAGCATTGCAATATTATAGCTAGATCCCTGTTTAATGCACCTTATTTATGTATAATTAGATACTCTACCTGTAAGCAGTGCCCACTCCACTCACCCTCCACCGAAAAGGGGCACAGGTCACAAGGTAGCTGTTCTTCAATATTGGAGCATGTTTTCCCTGGTGCAAGATCTGGTCTACCATCAGTCAAGAATTAGCCATCAGGAATTGCTGGGTCACAGAAGCACCATATTTATCTCCTGACCATCTCTCAGCCAGTCCCTCCCTGAGGCAACAGTAACAAAAAGACCTCAGTGAAGACTGCTATGGTGGCAGTTCATTCAGTGAATATTCCCCAGGAGAGAAATTCTTAAATTGAACCAATAAAGAAAAAAAAAAAAAAAAGGCCTTTTTGTGTCTCAGAGACAAATTTTGGGCTATAAATTTGAGGCTGTAAATATTGGAAACAGTCTGCCTCATTGATTCTGTTACTTATTCACCCATGATTTCTTGGAAATAGCTATAAATACCTAACAATTTATGCAAGCTTATGTGCTTATTAAAGGAAACTGAACTGGAGCCTCTGACCTTGTTGATATGCTGGTTTTTATGAAATTTTTGGTATTATATAAGAAAGACCTAAGTTTCTGCATACACTTGGAAAATTGGAACACAAGTTTTTATTTTAAATTGCAAAGATTGCAGAAAAATTGAAATTGCATATCTTTCTAACCTTGGCCTGTATCAATTACTGATGAAAAAATAAAATCCATAGGTTAGTTACTGGCAAAGATAGGTTAAAACAATCAGGAACGTGGGAACTCATTTAAGTTCTTAAAATCTTTGTACTTTAAATAAAATTTGAAAACTGTTGGAGTTATCTCTTTTGACTCCTATGGAAATCTGTAAGATCTCCTGTGATGCTCTTAGTATCCCAGAAATGGAGTTCTTGTGCTGCTGAAACCAGTGGCAGTTTTGCTGATGACCTGTGGGAGGAATAGATCACTCTTAATGTTTTGCAAACTGAGCAAATGAAATTCAAATGCCGCCTCCAAATATTTTTGTATCAGTTTTTAGACTAAGGGCCCTGTCTGAAGAGTGATATGTTAGAATGCTTTCAGATATTCCACAAGATATATCACTTCAAGTATTTCCTGCTAGCTTGATTCGTGGAGTGACATGGTACTTCCACGATGGCATTTTCAAAGTGAAATAACCAAAAAGGCAATGTAACTGTGTTAAAGATTTCATACTCTAAGGCTGATAGTTAAGAAAATTACATGGCCGTCACAAAAGAATTATATCAGACCTCAAACAGATGCTGAAAAATCCCTGTTTTATTACTGACGCAACGCAGTAGTAGTATTAAAAGTCTTCACCTCCCTCACATCCAATGTTAAAAGAGACTTATGTATTCTTTAGCACTTACAGGATATTTGTAGGACTTATACTGTGTTTTTTTTTAAAAAAAAGGCAGGACACATTCTTCTCTTTCTTCTAAATTAGACTGCTTCCAAGGGGCAAAATGTTGAAATAGTGCTTCAGATTTATTCTTTCTTTTCTGAGTTAAAAGTGATGGAGGACCATGAAACTTTAGAGGAGGCAAAGTGAATAAGTTGCAAAAGAGAGGAATGTGGGAAAGGTAAAGATGGCCCTTAGTGAAGAAAAATTTGTATTACTTGAAGTAGTGGAAGATTAAATGTATTTTGTTTTGCCAACTTGTAAATGTTTAGTACATTTTTGACCTGGAAACAGTTTAAAACTTTTGTTTGTGGAATATAGTAAGGCTTTCTAAACACCCCAGCAAAGTGAGCAAAGCTGTGTACACATGTATTATGCATTAGAAACAGGACGACGAATAACTCAGCTGCCATCTCCCTCTGTCTGTAATGGTGCCAATATGACACCCAAAAGTCTGAGTTTGACATCACGGTCTGTGCCAAATTCTTCTTTATTCCAGGTCATTCAAATTTCATCAGCCAGACAATCATTTGGTGCTTTGTGGTGCCATTCATTCACTGCCACTGTCCACAGGGGAGCTATGGCATCTTACCTCACCAAAAAGGTTTGATTCTGAGACCATATAGACAGCTGGGAAATCCCATTCTCCTGCACATGACATGTGCAAACCTGAACAGCATGCTCAAGTGTAAGTCCAGACGCTAACATCAATGCCCTTGGAGAGGCGGTACTTTTCTCAAAAAAAAAAATAACATCAGGAAATAAAAATGCAGCACATTCATGTGTGTGAGAGAGGAAGATTAAAAAAAGATACAGGGAAATTATAAGTAAATTAACTCAATGGCTTACAGCAATTTGGAGTACTATAGATGTCTTCACACTGCTGTTTTTTCTCATCTATACTTTTCAGAAGAGTGATTTATGTTCCAAAGTATTTTATTTATCTACATGTGGCTTCATAAAGATCAGGTTTGATCTTGCTGAGTTTTGTTTTATGATTATTGTTCTTGCTGTTTTACATACAGATAAATGCAAAAAGAACTGCTTCAAATTATTTGTAGCAATTATGTTAAATCCCAGGTTTCTGTGCATTATGTTATCTGTACTCTTGAGGATCATGATAAATACTTTTAATATACTTTAATGGGTTACTGTTACAAGGAATTTTCAATGCCACAATACAGGCAGCATTACAGTAAATTAAATTACAGTGCACACAATTAAATAGAATAATGAAAAAAATCTGACTTGGAGCAACAGCTCTTTGGAGTCCTCTGAAATCTGATTTCATGGTAAACGTAATAGAAGAAGATGATTAGTTAGATAGCTAAGATAGATATTATTTTGTTTGTTACATCTCCATCAGGGATTAATTTTCTTTTTATTCAGAGACATTGATTAGCCTCTGGATTATTTTTCTGATTGATTACTATTGTAATGTAGCATTCCTTTTTCATTTGTCTATCAAACTTCAATATAACTTTAGAGCTATAACTTCATTGTAGTACAGTTGTTATGCAATCTGCAGTAATTTGTGGCTTCTCAATAACAGCTGTTAAGGAAATCCATACAGATTTAAATTTAGATTATAGCCATATATTACCAAAAAAACCTACCTTCCTTTCATCTTCACTGAAAAAGAGAAATATTAATTTTACATATTCTCTGGCAACAGCCTCTTTCCAGGAACCGCTAAAGCATGAGTGATCCGTTATCCCTGTAGAATACACCCTACTCCTAAGGACGCCTATGGTTGTGCTCAAGGCTTTCAGGTTCTTTTCTCTTTTTTGAACTGGTACGATATTTTATTTGTTTATAAAGTTGGATATTCCAGTGTCCTAAATCAGATCTACTCCATTAATAATCCAAAAAAGAACTTCTTATTTTTACAGAATTTGGGGAGGAGGGGGAGAGGTAGTGGTTAGCAGTTAAAATATGCATATAAAGCCTTACCCTGATCCACATCTGCTGTCATCTTTTGCCTTTCATGCTATTGGAGAAGTTTGTTTGGAACAAAGTCTTTAGAAGTAACCCTAGCAGTTAAACTCAGACTCTGATCTCACAAACTGTGTTTAGAAGACATAGGAACATGGTTGGGATTTTTTTAGTTTATGGATGTGCAAGAGCTTTGCTGAATTTAGGCCTTATATGCAAATCTGGCCATTCTGTGCTTACAAATACTTGTGAAAGTCATTGACTTCATGTTGTGTGTTTGTTCTTTGGTGCCCCATCAGGTGAATGATTTAAGGTTATCTATTAACTTCGAAGAATTCACTAAAGAGTCACTTTTAGAAGTGGGGAAAAATAATAAATAAACTGTTGTGTTTCTCTGTCCATCTACAAATCCCACTTCATTTCCTGTTATATTAAAGAGGCCTGTTACCAAAAGTTTTTATCTGGCATGAGAGGGAAAGAAAAAGGATGTTTCCTCTGTATTATGTTGTTAATCCTTCTCCAGAGGTCCATTTAATGGGTTAGGGAGGTGTAGGGAATGGCCAGCAAGCCTTACTTCCTTAATTAAAAACGTAATTAACCATGCAGATAACTCTCAACTCTAGTGTAACACTCCTTTATATTAAATCTCTGGCTATTAAGAGACTTAAACCATAGGTGAATATGTAAGTCCAAAAAGAATGTTTCACATTTCTTTAAATTGATGTAGCAAATGTGGGCTTCTGAACAGTTTGAAAATAAATTATTCATTGTGTTTTGCTGTTTCAAGGCCAAACTGTTAATATCAACTGTTGCAAATAGAATTAATATTTCAGTTTGTTCTTTCAAAGCTTTAGCTGCAATTGCTAAAACATGCTCCACAGAAATGAATCTCAGTCATCACAAAATGAAATGTAGGAAACCTTTTCTTTGTTACCTAGTTTTAAGTAGGAGGCTCAATCCCGGTGCTGAAAAGTCCATAGAAATAAATGATGAGATATTGAAACTCTGAATCAAAATAATTTCTTTTTTTTTTTTTTTTTTTTTGTTCCCTTGATGATCCAGGTGCCAGAAAATTTGTAATAAGGATCATATGAGTCTCCGTCTTTTACAGTTCCTGTTCTGGAAATAGCTAGGTTTAGTTTTGTCTGTTTTCTGCCATTTTCTCTTTCCTCTTTTTTCTTATATAAGCACAGAAAAATAATGAATCTGCAGATTTTCTTTCATGTCCCATGCTACAGGCAGATGTCACAGGGAATAAAATGGTGTCTCACACTGCTAACTAGATTGTATACAGTCTTTGATTATTAATGTAGATGGATAACGCTTATTATATACACCAGATATTTCTGGGGGGAGAAATTTCTCATCATGACATCCTTGTCTCTAAGTTGGAGAGACATCAATTTGACAGGTGGTCCTCTCAGTGGATAAAAGCCTGGCTGGATGGCCGCACACAAAAAGTTGTGCTCAATGGCTCCATGTCCAGCTGGAGACCAGTAACGAGTGGTGTCCCTCAGGGATCGGTGTTGGGACCGGTCTTGTTCAACATCTTTGTTGGTGACATGGGTAGTAGGATTGAATGTGCCCTCAGCAAGTTTGCTGATGACACCAAGCTGTGTGGTTCGGTTGATACGTTGGAGGGAAGGAATGCCATCCAGAGGGACCTTGACACGCTTGTAAGGTGGGCTGATGCCAACCTGATGAAGTTTAACCATGGCAAGTGCAGGGTCCTCCACCTGCATCAGAGCAATCCCAGGCACAGCAACAGGTTGGGCAGAGAAGGGATTCTGAGCAGCCCTGTGGAGAACTCGGGGTGTTGGTCAATGAGAAAATGAACATGAGCCAGCTTCACTGTGGGCTTGCATTCACAACTTCCCTGGGCAGCCCATTCCAGTGCCTCACCACCCTTACAGTAAAGGATTTCTTCCTCATATCCAATCTAAACTTCCCCTGTTTAAGTTTGAACCATGCATCTTCTAGATACATGGGTTGCATCTCACTGTCTTCACTGACATACATAACTAACTTTGGCTCCACATCTGACTCCTGGGGAGCTAGAAGTACTTCAGATGGATACTGACTGTTCCTGATCCCACAGTCACTGAGGGAGTGAGGCTATTCAAATTCCTGTTTCACTTTGAGGATACCAATTGTGCTTCAGGTTCTAGAAATGAGAGGCAACTGTTACAGGAAAACTCTTCTCCTGAGAATCCACTTTTTTCAGGTTTTTAGGGAAGAATTATTCATTCATCTTTTATGTTTTCTTGTTGAATAGGAATTTTATTAATTTCATCCACCTGCATGTATTTTTTTACGTATTTGTTACATTCCTACAGCTTGAGAACATAGGACTCCACCTGTGGTACTTTATAGTTAAATACACAGTCCAAAATCTTTTCTTATGAATACAAAACTAACTACCCTAAATGCCAGCCTAGCTGGCAACTTGTATTGTTCTGTGAGTTGTAGTGAAAATATGGAGAAATCTGTAGATCTCTCCATATTGGAGGGGCAGGTTGGGGCACTCCGCTCATAACCCATATGCACAGTACACTCTGAAAGTACATGAAATCTCCTTCAAGTTGCACATTATCTATAGGGAAAGTAAAAATTAAAATTAAAAAAATAAAATTAAAGTAAAATTTCTCATTAATACATGTTCCTATCCTATTTCTAATTTTGTTTGGTGACGGAACTGAAAGCATTGGTGCCATTGGAAGGATACCCACAAAATTGCCTAACATATGGTTGTGGTTTAAGCTGTAAATCACGCAGTTTGCTCACTCACTCCCCCCTCTTTCTTCCCCCCAGCTCCTGGAGGGATGGGGAGGAGAATCGAAAGAATGCAACTCCCACAGGTTGAGATAAGAACAGTTTAGTAACTAAAGTATAACACAGGACCACTACTGCTACCACCAATAATAATAATGACAAGGCAAATACAAGGAAAGAATACAACTGCTCACCTGCTGATACCAAGCCCAGGCATGACGTGCTGTGGTATGGAATACCTCTTTGGTCAGTTTGGGTCAGGTGTCCTGTTTCTGCTTCCTCCTGTCTTCCCCTCCTCCCTGGCAAAGCATGAGACTCAGAAAGTCCTTGGTCAGAGAACATTACCAAGCAGTAACTGAAAATGCTGGTGTTATCAGTGCTGTTCCCTGGCTGAAAGTCGAAAACACAGCGCTGCACCAGCTACTAAGGAGAAAAATGACTGCTACTGCTGAACCCAGGACACATATCACACATATTGTGAGAAATCTGTGGTACCCCAAATACCGTTTGTACACAGTTGCTAGTAATGCTTTTAACTTTATGGTGGTAGGCCATATTCAGTGGATTAATACTTTTAATAATACTGTTGGCTTCTTATTTTGAAGTATTGAGGTGAAACATTAATGTTGTGTATTCTGCATGAAATGTAAAATAATGGGAGTATGAGCTCAGCAATTATGGTATTTTTAAATGAGGCTCACATAGGGTAACAACTTGGCCTACCAAATATACATTGTGTATTATTATCGATAGATACATATTCAGATAGAATAATTCTAATGCAAATTCATGATTAAATGAAAATTATTACATTAATCGCATTAAAATATATCAGTCTTAAGAATTGCTAGAATAGTTTGTAAATAAAGTTCTGAAAGTTCACAAAGTATGGTGATGTCATGGTTTAAGCCTCTCTAACTCACGCAGTCTCTCTCTCACTCACTTCCCCCCTCTTTCTTCCCCCCACTCCCAGAGGGATGGGAAGGAGAATCAACTCCCACAGGTTGAGATAAGAACAGTTTAGTAACTAAGGTATAACACAAGACCATTACTGCTACCACCAATAATAATAATGACAAGGCCAATACAAGGAAAGAATACAAAGTGCTCACCGACTAATACCAAGCCCAACCATGCAGTGCACCCCCACCCTTCCGGGTCTCTCCTCTCCGTTTTTCATCCTGGGTATGATGTGCTGTGGTATGGAATAACCTCTTTGGCCAGTTTGGGTCAGGTGTCCTGTCTCTGCTTCTTCCCGGCTTCCCCTCCTCCCTGGCAGAGCATGAGACTCAGAGAGTCCTTGGTCAGACCAAAACATCACTAAGCAGTAACTGAAACACTGGTGTTATCAGCGCTGTTCCCAGGCCGGAAGTCAAAAACACAGCGCTGCACCAGCTACCAAGAAGGCGAAAAATGACTGCTGCTGCTGAACCCATGACAGGTGAATATGATGTCATTCAACATGAGAATCCTATGGAATTTTGGCCTAATACATATAAATAAATGGACTTCAAATGCACCTGGCAACTTATTCATGAAGGGGACAGCCTAGGACCATAAATAGAATTATAGAATCATATAATAGTTAGGGTTGGAAAGGACCTTAAGATCATCTAGTTCCAACCCCCCTGCCATGGGCACAGGCACCTCCCACAGATCAAAGATTTTTACTTGTATAGCTTAAGAATGCAACAGTAAACCCTTTCATATAAACTTAGTTATATTTTTCTATGTGGGTTTCAGTGAGAAAGGGCTTATGACAGACCATGTTAGCTTTTGTATGGACTTTTGTTTCCAAACTGGTCTTCTCCACATCTCAACTATAAAATTTGCTTGCCTTATATAGCAATAAAGGCAAATTTTCATGTTTTGTTTTATGCTATTTGTAGAATATAATACAGCACTGGAATCTACAAGTTGTCATAGTATACTGAATATTAATTCATCCAGTGTTATTTCCTGGCTCTGGAAACAGTATTCAGTGTTTTAGAAAATTATGAGTGGAGAAATAGGGGCAAATAATATTCCTAGATAATTGAAAAAGCTAATATGATTGAGGAGACAATTCCTTTATATCACACATAAGTTATCACGTTATACCATGAAATACAACATCAAATGACCCTTCATAATACATTAGCTAGCATAGAAGCGTATGTTATGCTTTTACATTCAGCATGCCTAATTAAATTCTGCTAAGCTATTTGTGCAGGTTTCTTGTTGCATTTTATCAAGAAATGTCATTAGAAAAAAAAATACATTTTGTGTCTCTTGAATAGATTGTATGTGTGGGACTGAAACTGTGGTGAGAATATTGCAGGCAAACATAGAAAAGGTTCCTGACACCAGAAATAAAGTCTAAGAAATAATATATTTAGGTAAGAGTTGCAACAAAGCTCTGACAGATGATACCAGTCTAACAGGTTTCTGTATTTTGAGTTTGATTTATTTCTTTCATTTGCTGTAAGTTAAAGAAAAGGGCTTGTAGACTCCAAGGAAGTGTCATTGCTTTAAGACTCAAATATTATGGGACATGAAAAACTGGGACTTCTTCTGTGCACCATGATGTATTTGTGATAGTTTGTTCCTTTATTTCTGTAAATGATTCATGATGTATGTTCTCATTTTAATATTAAATACAGAAAAGTCATTCATTATATATGGAAAAGGCCACAGTTGAGTATCATTGAGAAGATACATGTGTTTCTGGACTGATAGGAGTGTATCTGAGTGATTTGAAATGTTAGAAATGATACTGTCACCTTTTGGCATGTCAGGGTGCAAAAAAAATGCTGAGAGTACACATAAAATGCTACTTCTGTATTGTTTATTCTTTTCTAGTTTCTTTAGATGCCTTTTGTGTCTGGATCACTGTAGCCTGTTGGATCTTTGAGCTGCCTTTAGTTATTTACATGTGTTTGGTTTTTTTTTAATGTTATATTTAATTTCTCTCGTATTTGTTACTCTGTTCTGAGTTCAAGGAGATCACATTATTAAATCTGGACAATTTCCAGCTCTTTAGATGTTTATTCTTTCTGTACCTCTACAACCCCTGGTGTGCACCTGACATAGAGACGCTAAATTCTGTAAGAGTCCAAGGACATGCTTTTCTTCGAAGTTTGAGGGAGCTTGGGCAGAAAAACAGGGGCACCTTCACTGTGTTCCATGCATTGCTATTGACATCACCACAGGTGAGCTCTTGTGTTGTTCCATCCTCCGGGAGAGGCTGTGAACCTACATTGGCCATAGCCTAGGGGACATCACTCTTCACATATAGCCAGCTGTGGTCCGTGCCTGAAATTGGGTGGTGTGAATACAATGTACACAACATCAAATTTACTTAAGGAGCTCAAGCTGCTTCTTTGGCTTGGTAATGGTTATATGATATTCACTGCGAGGGTAGTGAGGCAGTGGAACAGATTGCCCAGTGAAGCTGTGGATGCTTCATCTCTGGAAGTGTTCAAGGCCAGGTTGGACTGGGCTTTGAGCAACCTGGTCTAGTGGAAGGTGTCCCTGGCAATGGCAGGGGGGTGGAACTATATGATCTTTAAGGTCCCTTTAAGGTCCAAATTATTCTGTGATTGTGTGATTCTATGATATAAATGCACACTTAATTTGAGCAGGTGTAAAGATATCTGGATTTGCAACATCCAGCCTGAATATTTATGTCTATCCTAAAGGATAGTAAAAGCATACATTTTTCACCATCTTAAGCTTCAAAGAGTTCACAGGTAAAGGCTAGAGCTTGAGTCTGGATTCAAACCCATATTTAGGTAAAGTCCAGATATGATCAGGTAGCTTTTTCAGTGCCTTTGGACAGAGTTGAGTAGAAGAAATTCTCAAACATGACTTATTTGTATTCTACTGTTATTGCTCAAATAGATACCAATGTGGGAAAACTCTGTTGTTCCATATTTTGTATCTGAAAAATTTAGTAGCGTAGTTTTCAGATTTGTGCACAATTCTTACATAATTAGATTAGTATGCTATGCCAAATATTTTCCCACTCCTTTGTCCTGTTACATAGTCCTTAGTGTATTCAGATGCATACTGTAATCTCATTAAGAGGTTTAGGTGGTGTGAATTTTTGACAAGCTATAGTGTCATCATTGGCGAAAACTTCTTTACTGAGCCTGAGAATATGTAGGGTTTGTACCCAGATTTTTTCCTATCTTAGTCAGACATAAAGATGAAAGTTACCAAGATGAGTATGAATAATAGTTCCTAAATACTAGGCTGCTGTGTATAGTTTTTTAAATTTTCATTTAGAAGTAAAAATTAGGCTACTTGGCTGTTATCGATTGTTTGTGTATAAGAGAACATAATAAATCTCACGTTGTGGTTATTATGTAATTGTATCTTATTAGCTGGTTATATCTTGTTTTCACTTTCACTGTCTTGCACAATGAAATTATTGTCTCTCCATTCTTGATTTCTTCACTAGCCTTTATTTTCCTGTAGTTTCAAAATCTTATTAGTATTATTTCAAAATGGTTTGGGGCACTCTTTAGGCATTTCATAAATGTCAGGTGAGCAGTCTTTAAATACCACTTTTCAATTTAGTTTTGACACAGATAAGAAAGAACTATCAAGCAGCTTTTGTGAAAATGACACAAATATTTTGTGCAACATAATATAAAGAGAATGCTGAAATACAAAGAAAAATGACATTTTTCTAGCGGATATGGAGATTGCAGTATGGCATAAAATATCCTGAAGAACAGCATATAATTATCTTTTGAATTTGTATGTCAACTCTGAATCCAAAAGTGTTCCTGAAAATGGAAAACAATCAGCTTCTTAATAACATCATCCGTCAAAGATAAACTTTTACAGAAAGAAGCATCATCATCAACATATTTAGCCGCAGTAAGAAGAAATGAGTTAATTAATATGGATACAGTGTTATCTCTGACATGGTACAACACAGAGTGTAGATTAAAAAAAAACAAAAAATAACAAATGTCTTCTTATTTATTGAAGCTAGCAAATGCATGTGGATTCCATCCAAGGAAAAGAAAAATACTGTCTACTAGAGATTGACTAGTGTGTAATTTGGGAAAAAATAGACATCCTTCTACCTGCCAAGACCATGTGTTGTGAGTAAGCCCAACCATCCACTAGGTACCATGCAGCTGCTCACTCACCCTCTGCCTCCTCCAGCTCCCAGGCTGACCCAAGCAGTGATCACTCCATCCCTGGTAACTCCGCCCAGTTTATTTACTGGTCATGACCTGCTGTGGTGTGGAATACCCCTTTGGCTAGTTTGGGTCAGGTGTTCCGTCTCTGCATTTTCCCAGTTTCTTGTGTCCCTCCTCACCGGCAGAGCGTGGGAGACTGAAAAGTCCTTGATCACGGTAAGCGCTGCTGAGCAACAGCTATAAAAAAACATTGGTGTGTTATCAGCACTGTTCTCAGACTAAAGCCAAAACACAGCACTGCAGCAGCTACTGGGAAGAAAGTTAACTCTATCCCAGCCAAAACCAGTACACGATGCAAGCCTTGGCAGTGTTTTTTATGTCAGGTTCCTGCCCTACTTTCACCAGTCTATCTTCTGCACTGCCACTGACCAACCAAAACTTTGGCCATCTCATCTAAATCCATGTTGTGGGTGAATACAGCTCCTCATTGAGATATATAAATGTAGGTGGCTACATGGAAAGGAAGTGCTTAAACTTATGTTGGAATTGGTGGAAATTTAATGACGGGTACAATAATCTCTTCATCTGCCTAAATTCAGCTGTCTTACTTAAGGCATGCTGAATGGCTCTATGGACAATTTTGAATACTGATTTCCTTTAATATCAGTGTCCTGTGCCATTTTAAGTGCCCTAGGGTATCTCACCCACCCTGTACTGAGAACTTGGACCTTAGGAAACGCTTGCCTCCCACCCTTCATGTTTGTGAAACTTCACATTTCCACCGGTGTGACCTCTGTGTAACATGCTTCATGCTGCCTGGATAATTGCGTTTTGTGTGTAAAATGGCTTTTAGCATATGTCTATAGCTGTGGACCAAGTATTTTTGTTTTAAATTGAGTGTGTTAATAGTATTCCTGTGACTATTCCTGGTTCCTTAAATTCTGAATTTCTTCTAGCTAGATTTTATTTTTGCGTGGTTACTCTTTCCTGGGCATAACTTTCTTCCATATAATGTTCTGACTCAGAAGAAGTTTAGCTGGAGTTTAATGTGGAGTTCCTAAATCCTTACTGTACCTCTTATACCTGCTGTGAGTGCCACTTTCATCACCTGTGTATGTTTAAACAGAATTGCTTTTATATTTGATTCTGCAGTTTCTTAGTGTTTCCAGTCCTCAGTTTTGCTGCTAGACTGAACTTCTGAATCTCTTAAATATTTTGCCAACTATTCAGTAGTATCCATTTCAGGACACCAGCATTGCTACTGTGTACACAGCAGTTGTCTTACTTGCTGTGTCCTTTCTTGTGCTTGAAAGCCATTTTCTCTTCTCTAATTGCTGGGCTTTGGCAGCCTGGGGCTTTGAAGAGCAGGCAGGGTGCCAACTTCTCACAAGCTGTCAGTCTTGATTTCCAGAGTAAGCTCCATAAAGAGGGTGATGTGGATAACACTGCCAGTGTTAGGAAGCACAGCTCAGTATTTTTTCACATGCGCACAGCATTCACATTAGCAAAACCCGGCATCAGTAGGTGTGGTGTCAATTAAAGCAGACACAGTGGTCAGTGGGGATTGGCAGCAGCCACTGCATCATTCTTCTGCCATCTCTCCTTTTCCTGGCCTGAGAGGGCTGTCTTCCAAAGCATGTGTGAGAAGAGATGGCTCCGCATAGTTCACAGAGTTTGTACTTTTATTGAGGAAGTAGATGTATATAAAATTGCCTTTTAAAGTATAATATTCCACACGGGAGTCCAGATTTTCCTCCAAGGATTAGG
Organism: Ara ararauna; assembly: GCA_028858755.1. Classification (NCBI taxonomy): domain Eukaryota; kingdom Metazoa; phylum Chordata; class Aves; order Psittaciformes; family Psittacidae; genus Ara; species Ara ararauna. Next base: position 41,492,065 of record CM054379.1, on the reverse strand, counting down.
TGCTTCAGAAAAGGGGTACAGTGACACTAGCTAGCTTGGTGAGGCATGGGTAGACAGTCTGACAGTTGCTTTCAGCCTCCCAGCTGGTCTGCAGTGCCATAAAAATCACACTGGGAAATTCCAGAATTCCTGGAAAGATGAAGTGGCGGATGATGGCTTGAAGTCACATAATTCAGTAGACATGAGGCAGCATTTCGCAAATCTGGAATATGCAAATAAACTTCAAAGCCCTGTCAGAAATGTTGGCTTCTGACAGTGTCTGTCCCACTGGTGAACTATTCCATATTTTGAGTCTCAGTTTCTAGATAGATATAAAGCACACACTGTTTCCTGGCCACACACACTCATTCTAGAAACTTCTAAGCTGTTATAAAATGCTTTATTAATTTATTTTTGCCTAAATGGAGTATCAGGAAAGTGCTGTCAAGGAATATCCAGCAGTGCTGTAGTCGGGAAAATCTTCATGATGCTTGCTTGGGAATGCAGCTGATAAACCATTCTCATGAATTAAACATTTTTCTGCTTGTTTTGTTTTGAACAATTCTTCTCCTCAGGCATGCATCAGATATTATATGCTCTTTCCAGCCTGGGTGAAATGGATAAAATCCTTCAGTTTTTCCAGTAAGAGTATTCATCTGAGTAATCATCCTTACTGATTTTTACCATTCCCTCTAAACAGGAGGTGGGGAAAGAGATTTTCAAGGTCTGTTGTATACTGGGATGTATTTCTGTCTGAGGAAAAGCTTTGTGCTGTGATATCGAGTATTTATATTGGAAGTGGTTTGACATGCAACATCTTTGCAACCATGGTGTAAGGCTGTAGGAAAGATTCAGGTATGGTTTCCTGATCCTCCTTTTCTGGCTGTTTGAAACATGTTGTAATAAGGGGGTAACTTCAGAGAAAGCTCGTAGCAAACCCGGGCATGCTTATGTCACAAGATCCTGTTCAGAGAAAGCTCTTCGCAAACCCGGGCATGCTTACATCACAAGATCCTCTTCCTTGTTTTCCGTGTAGACATCAATTTTCTTATAATGAGTGTCTGCCAGGTGGAGTTCAGCTCCATCATCTCCTTCCATCTACACGTATCCAGCAGGCTGATTGACTTGTCCATTGCAACACTGAGCCTGTTTTATTATTTGCCTTGCATTTTCTGTAATGTTTTGCAGTAGATCTTGAAGTCAATATTGAATTCATTAGGAAGAAAATGAAAGTGTGGGGCATGAAAAATAGGGTTCATGAGCCTGGAAATGAGTATGATAACAATGCTTGCTTGGTGTAAATGGAGGGGTTTAGCTTTTAAAAGCAACAAATTAGAACATAACTTAAAAATGAAGTGAGAAGAATTAATGACCACAGACCTTATTCACTTAGTTTCCAGAATGTTGATGGCACTCCAGAAGTGTCAAGGGCAACTCAAGAGTTTTTATGTATTCCTGAGAGCATGTGGATTTGAAGATGCGGTGTACAAGGCAGCATGCTGGGGAAGGGTAGATTTATTTATTTAAACAGTGCTGTGGTTTAACCCAGCTGGCAACTAAGCACCACACAGCTGTTCACTTTACTCCCCCACCAGTGGAATGGGAGGGAACAGGAAGAGTAAAAGTGAGAAAACTCCTGAGTTAAGGACAGTTTAATGCATAAAGCAAATGCCACGCACGCAAGCAAAGCAAAACAAAGAATCCATTCATTGCTTCCCACGGGCACTCAGGTGTTCAGCCTCCTCCAGGAAAGTAGTGCTCCATCACATGTAACCGTTTCCTGGGAAGACATGCTCAGCATATGATGGTATATGGCACATCCATTTGGTCAGTTGGGATCAGCTGTCCCAGCTGTGTACCCTCACTTCATGTGCACCCCCAGCCTACTCGCTGGTGGGGTGGGGTGAGGAGCAGAAAAGGCCTTGACTCTGTGTAAGCTCTGTTCTGCAATAACAAAAACATCCCAGTGTTATCAACACTGTTTCCAGCACAAATCTAAAACATAGTACCAGCTACTGTGAAGAAAATTAACTCTATCCCAGCCAAAACCAGCAAAAACAGTGAACCAAGGGAGCAGGCATAGGATGAGTTAATCAGTCTTCTTTATTCATCCTTTTTCTAGTAGCTTCTTTAGCATTTGAACAATCAAGTTTTCATAGAAAATACTAGAATCACATCCGGAAATACTCTTGGTAGTCTCCTTTTCCTAATTCCGTGTGCCTAAAGTGCTCACCCACTCAGGGAAGGGAAATAACATTGTGGTCAATAAATACTAGGGAAATTCATCTCACTGGCTAATCTCATGTAAAAGGCATTGACATCAGAAGTGTGCTGCTAGGTACTTTGGGAGGAAAAAGCAAAGGTCAGAATTCAGTAAATTAAATACTCACTGCAGATTATTTACACAGCTCTACTTCATGCCTATAAATTAGAGACCTTTCAAACCAAAATCTGTGCCATTGCTGCTGTGTTAACATATTTGTGTATGCAACTTAATATGAGAAATAAGGTCCATTTTTTAAATTATTATTTTACTTCAGAAAAGACTATTTTCTTTAGAATGCTCCTAGAAAACTGAAAGTTGTTAAGCCCTTGTTGTGTCTAAAGGAGGCTTTTCCTTTGTCCAGCCTTGTCTCAGTGAACCCTGGAACGTAGTATTTGTGTTGAAAATTGGTTCATGTGGGATTTCATTAATTATTGCTTGTGCACATTGGTATGTTGTTTCCTCTTTCCTTGCACTTCTATAGATCAAGTAACTTTCAGGCCATTTAGGAAACCGCTTAGGAAATGTTAGCCATATAAGCAGAGGTTTGTTATCCTTTAAGTGTTTAAATTGCCCTGACATTCTTGGTAGTTAGCATATCAGACTTTCCGGAGTGCTTAGAAGGTAACTGGGTTTGCCTGTAAGAAAAAGAGGAATATTAATTTCAAAACCTTTCCGGTATGGATCCATTCACTTCCCAAAAAGAAGAATAACTTCTCAACAAAAAGTTAATGGCATTTATCCTCTGGAAAATAGTATAATGAAATGAGGTCTCAGGTGGCAGAGCCCTGAGTCCATAAGCCCACCCAGCATACTGTCATATGGATACTTCCCTGTTTGTGTTTCTATGCAGTCCAGTTTTGCCAGTGTAGTATTGTATCCAACTTAGACTAGATTTCAAACCTACACCAGCCAAGTCGGCACTTGACCAGGTTGTCCCATGAAGTGTTAGCAACTCATCATCTTGGAGATCATTGGTCCAAGGAACTTATTTCCATGGTACACTTACTCTCTAGCATCTGAGGTAAGAAGAAAAAAAGAGAGGAGAGGAGTTGGACTGGGGCTGCTACCTTTCACATCCATTTCATAGGGAAGATTTTGAGATATCCAGCGCTGTGGGCCACAGCCGCTGAGCGAAGTCCATGGGACTTCCATCAGTGGCACTTCCTTTCATGACCCCAAGGCACAATTCTGTTACATTCAGATGAGAATGATGGAGGATGAAGGGCAGAAATGGTCTATGGAGTGTCTTTAAAGTCTATGGATGATTGATTCTGTGGCAGATAATACTGTGGTCAGACTGATGCTTATTTTCCTAATTGCCCCTTCCAGTTTTTTTTTCCCAAATGACTCCATGGCTTAATGCAGGAGTAAAGATAACACACAGGGTTGTTTGAGTGGGCAGTTGTCCATCCCCTGCAGCTACAGGCTGCTCTTTCTGCCTCCTCAGAGCAGGCAGTGCCTTTACTGCCAGGCCTCCAGCTGGAGCTGGCGAACTCTGTGGGCTTTGCTGGTGTCTGTGCCTGGCCCTGAGCAAAACTCAGCTCCCTTTGGCACAGAAGGTAAGAGTCCAAGAAGAAGCTAGAACTGAATGCATGACTAATTGGTACAGGATCAATAACTGGCCTATTTAGGATTACTCGGCTTCATTAAATTTCAGTGCAGAGGTTTGACTGCATTCAGCAGTTCTGCAAACTGGGTTTACTTTATGACAAGCTGTCAAAGATAACCTTTTCTTGTAATAACACCTGGAAAAAAAGGGTCCCTTAGCCAGGCCATACCCAGTATTGCCCCGGTTCTGGCACAGGGAAACATGCATGTTTTTATTTCCAAATGCACGTTTTCTTAAATGAACTGCACATATTTTTGCTATGAAAATATTTTGTAGGAAATGCTTTTTAAAAGGTAACACTCTCAGTTATTCCTCTTTACTTTGTATTTCTGTCACTGTCTGCTGTTGGATACTCTTCCTGCTGTTTTTCACCCCACAGACAGTTCTCAGACCATCCCCAACCAAACCCAAAAGCCCACCTGAGATGGAGATCAGTCTGTACTGGAGGCAGTCCCATCTAGAATCATAGAATCATAGAATAGTTAGGGTTGGAAAGGACCTTAAGATTATCAAGTTCCAACCCCCCTGCCAGGGGCAGGAACACCTCCCACTAAACCATGTCACCCAAGGCTCTGTCCAACCCAGCCTTGAACACCTCCAGCGATGGAGCATTCACAACTTCCCTAGGCAAACCATTCCAGTGCCTCACCACCCTTACAGTGAAGAATTTCTTCTTCATATCCAATCTAAACTTCCCCCCTTTAAGTTTGAACCTGTTACCCCTTGTCCTATCACTACAGTCCCTCATGAAGAGTCCCTCCCCAGCATCCCTATAGGCCCCCTTCAGATACTGGAAGGCTGCTATGAGGTCTCCAAGCAGCCTTCTTTTCTCCAGGCTGAACAGCCCCAACTTTCTGAGCCTATCTTCATATGGGAGGTGCTCCAGTCCCCTGATCATCCTTGTGGCCCTCCTTTGGACTTGTTCCAACAGTTCCATGTCCTTTTTATATTGAGGACACCACAACTGCACACAGTCCTCCAAGTGAGGTCTCACAAGAGCAGAGTAGAGGGGCAGGATCACCTCCTTCGACCTGCTGGTCACGGTCCTTTTGATGCAGCCCAGGATACGGTTGGCTTTCTGGGCTACAAGCGCACACTGCCAGCTCATGTTCATTTTTTCATCAACCAATACCCCAAGTCCTTCTCTGCAGGGCTGCTCTGAATCTCTTCTCTGTCCACCCTTTAGCTGTGCCTGGGATTGCTTTGATGCAGGTGTAGGACCTTGCACTTGTCATGGTTAAACTTCATCAGGTTGGCATCAGCCCACCTCACAGGTGTGTCAAGGTCCCTCTGGATGGCATTCCTTCCCTCCAGCATATCAACCAAACCACACAGCTTGGTGTCATCAGCAAACTTGCTGAGGGCACACTCAATCCCACTGTCCATGTCACTGGCAAAGGTGTTGAACAAGACCAGTCCCAACACCGATCCCTGAGGGACACCACTCGTTACTGGTCTCCAGCTGGACACTGAGCCATTGAGCCATTGAGCTCTTGGCGTGCGGCCATCCAGCCAGTTCTTTATCCACCAAGTGGTCCACCTATCAAATTGATGTTTCTCCAATTTAGAGACAAGGATGTCATGTGAGTCCGTGTCAAACACTTTGCACAAGTCCAGGTAGATGACATCAGCTGTTCCACCCCTTTCCATCAGTTCTGTAGTGCCATCATAGAAAGCCACCAGATTGGTCAGGCAGGATTTCCCCTTAGTGAAGCCATGCTGGCTGTCACCAAGCACCTTGTTGTTTTTCATGTGCCTCAGCAGGCCTGCCAGGATAATCTGCTCCAAGCCAGGCACAGAGGTGAGGCTGACTGTGCTGTAGTTCCCCGGCTCATCCGTTTTCCCCTTCTTGAAAATGGGGGTTATATTTCCGTTTTTCCAGTTGTCGGGAACTTCACCTGACTGTCATGATTTTTCAAATATGATGGACAGTGTCTTTAGCAACTTCAAGAGTGCTTTGATTCATTTTCCATCGTTTAAAGGTGAAATGTGTAAGCATTATGTGCAGGCTTTTAAGGAATACCAGTGTTTTATTTCTCCATGTGGAAGCAGAATATTTTCCCATTACCTTTCAACAGAAAACAGACTGTGCAACAGCAATTTTCTTTCTCCTAAGGATGGTAGCCTGTCATCTCTATTCATCTTCTACACATTATCGTCACCTGCATGCTTTGTTTCAGTGTGATAAACTTTTACACCAAATTAAAAAAACTGGTGATATTTGAGAGAAGGTAATCCCACAGACAGGAGGCTGTGAGCAGAAAGGTGGAAGTGGACAGGGTTAAATTTGTGCCAAGCAGTGAGTTCTGTGGCCTGTTTTTTTGTTCTTCTCTATTTTGGTTACTGTGTGATTTCTGAATCTCAGTAACAAAATAGCTAGGAACCTTGCCCTTGTTTTTTTCTTCTTGTTGGAGGTGATTTGGTATACTTTATAAAATGCAAGTCATCCTATGCACTTCGAAGGGGTGCTTGTCTGTTTAAAGTTGTACGTAATTGTCAGAGTCCACATTAATGAGGCTATTTGTACTGCAGCGCCCAATGCATTTAGTCCAGATGAGAGCTCTGAGCATCATCAGAATAGAAAATGATCAATAGTGAGTGTTCCCATCCATGTTGCTATTTTACTTTCATTTTTCTTTTTTTTTTTCTTAATTACTTTCAGAAGAGAAAGCTCTTGATTGTTTTTGTTGCTCAGGTTGTACTCTTGGCTTATGCTGGAGATGTGCAATGATGCATAGCTATGTGCTTTATTGTACATTACAGCAGTGTGTGCACAGTGCTGAGATCCTATTTGTTCAAGACATTTTGTGAGATGCTGACTTACCGCCATTTAAGCAGTGTTAATGTGGGTTGTGAAATAAATTGTCTTTGCATTTGTATTAGTACTGCCTCTAACTGAAAGCAGTGTTAATTTTCAAAATTAAGAGGAGGTATTAATGCTTCTTTTCCCGCTAAGTTGTTTACTATTAAATGTAATTAATAGCTGCATTACATATTCTCATTCAAAGTATTCTGCTGGGTTGTTTTTTTTTTTTCCCCTGATATTCTGTCTGTCATTATCAAAAATGTGGCTTGGATAGGGTGATTTTTGCTGAGGTTTCAGTTATAGCACCCAACTGACTTGTTTTTCATTGCTGAAATTGAGCTCAATACCTGTATTCCAAGGTAGTGCACAGATTTTTCTTAAGTGTCATTGTCTATAAAACCTCAATGTTTTATTGGATATTTTGCAGTTTACTGGTTTACTAGCAAGTTACAGAATTACTGCCTCTGTGCTCCAAGTTGAAAGAACCCTTTATTAAAAGCAGTGAAATCTAAATTGGCAATTACATCTCCTTGCTTTACTGCAAACTTGAAAATTTTGTATCAAATTGTTCCTTTCAATTGGGTACTGTTTTTTGTACCAGTTCCTGCTAGTGTCACAGAAACATTTAGAGAGAACAGCAGAGTATTCCTAAAGCAGAAAACCTTAAAATGTGAAGTGCAAGGAAAATGTTTAACTTTGGTGTTTATTAAATACTTAAAATTTTCTTTGTAAATATGTGGATACAAAATTACCTTCCATGCCCCTCATTTTCCTTCCATGCCATTTAGTGTTACCCCTTTGGGATAGAGAGCTGCTGAAAACCAGTGAGGAAAACAACATTAGTAAACTCATCGGCTTATAAATTCTTGGTCAGGAGAGCTGTCCTAGCCCTGGAGCAGGTGGCTTAGCTGGGTCCCCTTGGGTGAGAGGGAGTGTTCCCCCAGGGTGATGCTTAGCTGAATCAAAACCAGAGGTATCGTGGTTTGCTGTGCTGGAGAGTAGCATCAAAGCATTTCCTTTCTGGGATGGAAAATAGGGAAGGAAATTGGCTCTCAAATAGTCTGTAAGATGGAGTATTTCTTGGGGCTCTTCCTATTACTGAAGCAGCTTACGGTGCATGCTGTGTTCAGGTTGACTAAATCCATCATCCCTTGCTAAATGACTAGTGCAGGACCACAAAAGGAGTTCATGTCACAGCTGAGCTTAGAGTACCTGTGCTCTTAGGTCTTCATCCTACACTCCAGGTCTGGAAAAAGTTAGATTTCTGAAAAAAAAAAAAAAAAAAAAACCAACCAACAAAAACCAACAAAACCCAACCATAAAACAAATAAACTACAATAATAAAACAACCTTACAAAACTTCGTTAGCACATTCACCTCTGTAATAAATAAAGTGAAATGAAGTTAATCAAGCAAAAAAGGGCATTTTTTTACATAAATTTTATTAGAAAACATAAGGAAATGAGGAAAATAGAATACATCCACTTATGAATATAATGGGATGGGGATTTTTTACATGTAATAAAAAATAGTATTATGAATAGAAGATATTTTCCCATCAGCAGAGGAAACACACTATGCAGGAACTTACTTTAAGTACGGAATTGCTTTGATAGGTAAATGTAATTAGATAAGCAAAATTAAATTAGGAGAAAGTGTACTCCATTCAAATTCAATGTTTTAAAATTATTGCCATATTTTTCTGATCTTTTCATGGAAATTAAAATGAAACTTTATAGGCACTTTAGTCTTTTGGTTTCTGCCAATTTCAACTGCTGTTTAAATTTTCTCAGCCTGTTACAAATCAGGGAATCACTGAGTGATTTGAGTTGGAAGGGACTTCTGGAGATCATCTAGTCCAACCCCCCTGCTAAAGCAGGTTCATGTAGAGCAGGTTGCAGAGGACTATATGCAGGCAAGTTTTAAGTATGTTCAGAGAAGGAGGTTCTACAATGTCTCTAGGCCATCTGTTCCAATGCTCTGTCAGCCTCAAAGTAAATAAGTTTTTCCTCATAATCAGATAGAGCTTCCTGTGTTTTGGTTTGTGTCTGCTGCCCTCATCCTGTTTCTGGGCATGAGTGAAGAGTCTGGCCCTATTCTCTTGATACCTGTACTGGTGCAGATGTACTTGATGTAACTCTTATCCTTAATTCCAAATGGACCTTGGTCTTCCTCGTTGCATCCCTGAATACTCTTGACAGTGTTCATGTATTCTTCCCAAGTGACCTGTCCTTGTTTCCACATTCCGTAAATTTACTTCTTCTGAGTTTTGCCAGAAGCTCCTTTCTCATCCATGCATGTTTCCTGCCCGCTTTGATTGATTTCTTACTCACATGGATGCACACTGATCTTGGAGATCAGGATCACTTGGAGAACGTGATGCTTGAATATTAACCAGCTTTCTTGAGCCCCCTAACTACTAAAGCCCTATCCCAAAGGATTCCTCCAGGTAGGTCCTTGAAAAGGCCAGTGTTAGCCCTTCTGAAGTCCAGGTTTGTAATCCTGCTTTTGCCCTTCCACAGAGGATCCTGAACTCCACCATCTTATGGTCACTGAAGCCAAGGCTGCCCCAGCCTTCATGGCCTCAGCCTTCATGTCCCCAACCAGTCCTTCTTTGTTTGTTAGTACAAGGTTCAGCAGCACACCTCTCCTCATTGGCTCCTCTGCCACCTGTGTAAAAGTCATCATTAATGCTTTGCAGGAGCTTACTGGACAGTGTGTGATCTTTCCATCAGGTGTCAGGGTTTTTTGAATCATTCCTTGCAAAGCTAAGATGAAATACATGCTAAAATATTATATATATGTAATATGTAACTCCTCTAAATGAGCGAAGTAGTATTACACAAACCATATTCTGTTTTTCATTCTCTTTATTTTCTCACTATGTCTGTATATGTGAAAATACACTGAAAATATAAAGTGTGTAATGTAACTCGTATCGTATATGACAGCATAACATTGTGATGTTCTGATAAAATACACTTGCAAATCAGCTTATTTTCAGTCGTTCTGTTTCATGTTGGAAGTAGAGAAGTGTATCCAGCAGAGGTCTAATCATAACCTTGTTACCACACCATTCTGCAAAAGAAGCAAACACTGGTTTTAGTTAACAGTCATCCTGTAAATAATTATTCGTGTCAGGGAGATTTGTTAGTCTAAACAGTTGTGAAGGGCAGTGACCTTAGGTAAGTTTGCAGGTTACAGAACTGAGCTCATAGTTGTATGCTACATAAAGTAATATTATAGTTCCTTTTGCTAATGTAGTCATTACTGTGGTCTTGTACTTGAAAGAATAATTCCTTAATTCCAGAAAGCTGTCAGCTTTACCTGAATAGGAACATAGAAAACCATGAGGGACATTTGAAAAATTCAGTAGCAAAATAATTGGTACAAAGTCACAATTAAGCAAATCAGTAATCAGCATCTGCATGACCTGTTTAACAGTCTGTTATATCCGCTTTATGTTCAGTGCGTAGGCTTTAGAGATTCATTAGGAGCCAGATGTGAAAATAAGCTGTACAGTGCATGTGCAAAGGTTTGGTCACGTGGCGTGCTCTAAATAACAACACACTTCTGGTCACTGTTAGGGGTAAAAAGAGCAAACCACTGTTTGCTGGCGCAGGATGGGGTGCTCAGGCATATAGTGTCCATGAGCTGAGCAATGCCAGTCCCTTGCAGTGAAGTCAGTTTTATTCAGCATGTGCCTTCAGGTTGATCTGCACAGGCTCTAAAGCAGCAGGCATCATGTTTGGCTTCAATGGGAAGCTGGTGCAGTGAAACTCAAAGGCAGGAAGGATTCAGTTCCAGGAGCAGGAGAGGCTGACTAAGGAAACCTTGGTCTTGAGCAAGCTTGGTTGGGAGCACTTGGTGGTCCTATAACAAACACAGTGCAAATTAATTATATAGTTGCGTCCACGTGTGCATGTTAGGTATGCTTTGGTGAAGTACTTAGAACTTCATTCTAATATTAATATTAAATTTAAAAATTATGTGTATCAACCATAAAGTCCTACTAGAGTTTCTCATTCTCCATTTTACTCTGTTGTATGTGTCTTAATATAATTGCTACAGTAGCATCCATTCATCTCTTCAAACTGATAGGAAATTGCATGGTAAAAGGAATTTAGTGATGCATATATTTCCTGTATTTTGGACAAAATACAAATAGAGGAGGAAATAAAAATACAAGTATTTTGGAAAAATGCAAAATAAATCAATATGTCTGGACTTTATTTTTCTCCTAATAAAAGCAATTCATACTTAAGCAGTTCATATGTTGGTAACAGTAATTGAGTTACCAGCAATGCACTGCTTCTGCAAAAAAAAGATGCAGCCACTGTCTCATAGATTAGCCTGAAGCTCCAAACACTCTCAGACTGAGTGTCCTAGTAGGCAACAGAGATTGTAAGTGTTCCAGGAAATCAGTAAAGCTTCAGCATATGTTTAATGCTGAAGTGCTAACCCAAAGAACGATGAAGTTAAGACTCAGCGTAACAACTCTGTGTCAGAATATTGCACTTCCCTGCTCTAGAAGGGGACTTGTTGCTCCTGCTCCGTCTGTAATCCTATTATATAGCCATTTTAATGACCTGATTAAACTCATTGTACAAGTTTTGCTTCCATTACGGGGACCTGAAGGCTGTCTCCAGACAAAAATACCCTCTGGTAGTTAGGCATGTAGTCCTTCAATTTTCTTTTCTTTTCTTTTCTTTTCTTTTCTTTTCTTTTCTTTTCTTTTCTTTTCTTTTCTTTTCTTTTCTTTTCTTTTTTTCTTTTCTTTTCTTTTCTTTTCTTTTCTTTTCTTTTCCTTCTTCTCTTCCTTTCCTTTCCTTTCCTTTCCTTTCCTTTCCTTTCCTTTCCTTTCCTTTCCTTTCCTCTTTTCTTTTCTTTTCTTTTCTTTTCTTTTCAGAGAGAGAATCATGCAGTCACGTTTTGGAAGGGACCTTAAAGCTCATCTAGTTCCAACCCGCTGCCATGGGCAGGGACACCTTCCACTAGACCAGGTTGCTCAAAGGCCCATCAAACCTGGCCTTGAACACTTGAACACTCCAGTGACGGGGCAGCCATAGCTTCTCTGGGCAACCTGTGCCAGTGCCTCATCACCCTCATAGTGAAGATTTTCTTCTTAATGTCTAATCTAAATCTACCCTCTTTCAGCTTGAAGCCATTCCTCCTATACTACCCCTGCAAGCTCTTGTAAAAAGTCCCTCTCCAAATTTCTTGAAGGCCCCATTTAGGTACTGGAGGGTTGCTCTAAGGTCTCTCACATTTTCCTGTATGTCACTTCTTCATCTTAACTTTTGTTATGCAAAAAGCCAAAGCTATTTTTGTTTCTTCTCCTTAACCAGAGTCCCAGTACTTTTGAACACTGTAGTTGTCTTTGTACCTCTTCCAGCTTGAATCCTAAGTTCGTTCATGCTGCATTGGCTGCAGTGGCTATTTTCAAGGAGTGATTTTTGTTCAATATGTCTCACTTTGAAATGAGCAAAATTCACTGTAGAGAATCCAGTGAGCAGCTCATTTCATTTATTGTTTGGCTTAGAAACATGAAGTCAGATTATACAAACACTTGCACACACAGTATTTTCCAGGGATATAAGGAAATGTCTAAGTCCTTGTGCCAGCAAAATTAGAAAAGAGAATCTAAATTAAAGTGTTTATTTTTCAATATACTATAATTTACGTAGAGCACAGCAAAGCAGATATTTAGAAATTTAGGATAAAATAGAAAATAATAGATTTAATGACGTATAATATTGGTGGGAGTTCCAGTATTTCTACACTATAAATTTATTAATTAATTCAATAATCTAGTAAGAAAAGTTGTTTCTTTTCCAGAATATTGACATTTGTATTTTCTGAGGGAACTTGCAGTTTTGCTGTTGTGTTGTGTTCGTTTTGTAGGTATGCTTTCAGAGATGCAATGCCTATGAAAAGACCGATTTGGGTGAGAAAAAAGCCTATACTCATCTTATCTATGTAGGCCTAGTAAAGCATTGCATAAGTGCTTTTAGTCCTGTGATGGTGTATGCAGATGCTTTCAGGGACTGGCCAGGAGAGCATTAATGCATTATGCACTGTGATCCTAAGCCCTGCAGCTGCTGTGTCTGTGAATAATGTGGAGGATATAGGAAAGTTTGCTTCCAGCTTTGTGATTTCTCTCTGCTGCTTCTGTATTTAGATCTTTTGGGTTTATAAATCTTTTTTAATTTAATTAAACCTTAGCACAAGTGGCATATTCAAAATTAAAGCAATTCAAGCTGTGGTAGAACCTGAAGTGAAACTCTTTAATCATTCTTTATCGTAAATGTTTTTACTAATTCATATCCAGTTCACAGCCACAGAGTAGCCATTGCCAATTGCCTGGATGGTTCTAATGGACTCACTCATTAATCTCACTCTCTTCTCTCAGACAGGCTAAACCAGTAGCAACAGTGTAAGTCCATTTTCAGAGTGTGTGCTTTAAGGATCATATAATGATTTATATTTTGAAATGTACTCATCCAGCCACATCAGAGGGATTGGATGCCCCTAATCTAGAAGCCTGAGTTTTATATATAGTTAATGAAGAAGGCAGGGCAGGCCTCCAAAGGGAAATGAAGATAACCTAATCTGATCTGTATTTTTCTCAGTATAGGGATGGATGGTTTGTGGTACTGTACCTAAAGCCAAGCAGAAGGTGACAGTGGGTATATGTCAGATGTGGGGTTTCGCAACTGCTACTTCTTATCCAGTTAAGATTTAGGTGCTGTACTGTCTTTGAAAGAATAAAGACCTCCCTGAATGAAAAGAGTAGTGACCTTTGGAAGCAATGGATGTGAGTTGACTTTGGTGGACAAACTCACAGCTATGCGTTTTCAGAAGTCACATTCCCGTGAACTGGAAGAAGCATGCGCTTGAGCTTTGCAAAGGGTGGGGAAAGATATTTTTCTACTTATTTTGGATCACTGAAAGAAGGGATGCTCTAATTGTGACATAAGAGACACAATATGAGAGAGAGGGAGACTGATTGAGTTTACCCCAAAAACCTCCCCTCCCAAAAAAAACAAACAACAGTATGCCAGCCTTGCTCAGTTAATGGCAATGAACTCTGGAAAACATAAGCTACTTGCTGAGCCTGGGAGAATTCTCTGCAACAGAGAGTATTAGTGTGGGGTCTCTGCTGTGCTTATGGCAGCTATGCAGCTCCTGGCTTTCAGCTGCGTCCATTTCAGACAGTGGGCAGTGAGCACCATTTAAACACATTCTCCTTAGCCAAGTGAAGAGGTGACTTCTGGGAGGATGAGTTGTGCCTTATGGTCACTCTGTAAAGAAGTTTCTCTTTATTCCCAGTGATTTCAGATGCCTTTAGGAGACAGCTGGTGCAGCCCGAACTGCTCTTTGAGACCATGGGCATCCAACTCACCGTGTCCTTGCCTTTCATTTTCAAGTAATGACAGTGTTAATGACGCAGGAGTTTAACATGATTTTTCAGATGAAAAGCAAAAAGGCAAATATATGGGTATAGCTGTCAAATGCAGTTACAGATTTATGAAGATCCATGGCATCATATTAAGTGGAATTATGCTGGACTACAGAGAGCAGGAAAGCTTACTCAAAGAGAAAATAATTTTTAAAAGCCTTTTAAGCTTTTTAAAGTCATATTTTTAAGTGAGACTGTAACTCTTTATCAGTATTGCATGGCTCTTTCTTAAACTTGTCTTTCAATGTCTAGCCGTGCATGAGTAGCAATGAGAACAGCTCTCCTAGTACTTCCAGACCTTTTTACTGGTGCCCCTTCATCAGGTAATACCAGGCCTCATGCTCTGTGTCTTTTAGTGGGAGAAATAAGTAGCATTTCTCCATCTTGTCCACAGATAATCTGTGCCACAGCCTTTTTACCTGATCATAATGGGAAAGAGCAGATAGGAAGCTCTCTTGTTCAGGAGTCTTTATGTCTGCTGGTTTTAACCCCTCATTAGTCAAAATGATAATTACATGTTCACTCATGTAGCCCTAATGAGTGATGTTGAGCATGCCCACCAGATCTGATAGCCATTGCTGAAAGATACAGGCACTGACAAGCATAAGCTGTGCCTGGCTGTGGGGGACTACGTGACTGAGGGTATGAAGCTAGAATTAAGCCTTGAAGATGTCAAAGCTTAATGTTGAAGAATGTGGTCAATGGCTCAATGTCCAGCTGGTGACCAGTAACGAGTGGTGTCCCTCAGGGATCGGTGTTGAGACCAGTCTTGTTCAACATCTTTGTCAGTGACATGGACAGTGAGTTTGAGTGCGCCCTCAGCAAGTTTGCCGATGACACCAAGCTGTGTGGTTCGGTTGGTACATTGGAGGGAAGGAATGCCATCCAGAGGGACATTGACACGCTTGTGAGGTGGGCTGATGCCAACCTGATGAAGTTTAACCATGCCAAGTGCAAGGTCCTCCACCTGGGTCGGAGCAATCCCAGGCACAGCTACAGGTTGGGCAGAGAAGAGATTCCATAGTGTGTGCTTGCAGCCCAGAAAGCCAACCGTCTCCTGGGCTGCATCAAAAGGAGTGTGACCAGCAGGTCGAAGGAGGTGATCCTGCCCCTCTGCTCTTGTGAGACCTCACTTGGAGGACTGTGTGCAGTTCTGGTGTCCTCAACATGAAAAGGACATGGAACTGTTGGAACAAGTCCAGAGGAGGGCCACAAGGATGATCATGGGACTGGAGCACCTCCCATATGAAGACAGGCTGAGAAAGTTGGGGCTGTTCAGCCTGGAGAAGGGAAGGCTGCATGGAGACCTCATAGCAGCCTTCGAGTATCTGAAGGAGGCCTATAGGGATGCTGGGGAGGGACTCTTCATGAGGGACTGTAGTGATAGGGCAAGGGGTAATGGGTTCCAACTTAAACAGGGTAAGTTTAGATTGGATATGAAGAAGAAATTCTTTCCTGTAAGGGTGGTGAGGCACTGGAATGGTTTGCCCAGGGAAGTTGTGAATGCTCCATCCGTGGCGGCATTCAAGGCTGGGTTGGATAGAGCCTTGGGTGACATGTTTTAGTGTGAGGTGTTCCTGCCCGTGGCAGGGGGCTTGGAACTAGATGATCTTAAGGTCCTTTCCAACCCTAACGATTCTGTGATTCTTATGAGGGAGCAGAAGGCATCCTGAGGAGCGATCAAGTCAAGGGGAGTAACTAACTGCAGAACAAGATCTTGGCAAGATAACAGACTTTAGTAATGTGGCAAAAGGTCATCCAATAATGCACTGTTGCTAACTGATGGAACCAATGGCTAAAGGACGCATGTATGCTAGAAACTGTATATAAGCTAAGGTTTGTAATAGTAAAGAACTTTCTACTTAGTCACAGAAGAAGCGTGTGTGTGTGTGGTTTTTGGCCATCTCAGCAATGACACCTGGCACAGACTATATTTTGTTAACAACTCTTGTAGCTATTCTGCCAGTTTTTATTAGTGGTACTTCTGATGGCATATGTCTGTCCATCAGTGTTTTGGTCTCCAGCTAGCTCTCCAAGTCTGCCCCAGAGGCTCTATAATGCTGCCTCTCTGGACAACAACCTGCCTGCATGGTAACAGCTGACGGTCAACAAAACAGCATCACACAGCCTCATGGCTGTGCCTAATATTTAGGGTCTTCAATTTGTCGAAACTGGGGCAGAATAGAGTTAATTCTCATATTGAACTACAGGGCAGTAGCTGCAGTTGTCTCCTCAAAAGACAAAAAATGGTGGGAGAAAAATCTGTTGCTGTCCTCTAAAACCACGATTATCCATCACACAGAGCACTGTCATATACCTTTCCCATTCTACTAGGACCAGAATATCAGCAATGAAGTTCTCACAGGCCTTCAGGAAACCTACACAAACCTAAGTAAACAATGTACCAAAAAAGAGGAAGGTATGATTTTCTGCCTTCAGTATTGCATACTGTACCCTTTCCTTCTAGCCCTCAATCTCTTTTTCTCCTGAAAATGAAAGCTGACTTTCTGTGAGCAGGGAACAGAAGGATTCTGTTTCCAAGTCAGCTCTTTCTTTATGAACACACTTGGGAAGCAGATAAAAAGACTCCCCAATGTGTATGTGTGCAAATATGTTTGACCCATCTGGGTAGGAGGAAATGAATGGAAATAAGAGAAATAAAACACAAAGCAGTCTACTGAAAATAGGCAAGAAAAAAACCCCACACTATTGACATGAGCATTGTAGTGAATTATATGGGAAACGCTAAAGGATAATGTAAACTGTAATGTTGACAAATAAATACCGCAAACTTAGACATTGCGGGTTTCAAATCCAAAACTGGAATATTTTGATTTTCCACTGTGGAAGACCAAATTTGAATTTAAACACTTGCATACTGTGCTTAGATTCAAAAAATGATAGAAACAGTGGGTGGCTGACTCAAAAGATACAGTGTGGATAGGTTACAAAACTAGTCAGAAGTCACAGGCTGTGTATTGTCAAATGTGATGATTTATTTAATCTGGGACATTGTTTCTGCATCAACCCTTTGTGCTCTGGCCTGAAAGTAAAATATGCTTTTAGGAGTTTTAATAGTGTTTATGTTTATAGTAGTTTATTATCCAGAGGGATCTTGACATGCTTGTAAGGTGGGCTGATGCCAACCTGATGAAGTTTAACCATGCCAAGTGCAAGGTCCTCCACCTGGGTCGGAGCAATCCCAGGCACACGTGCAGGTTGGGCAGAGAAGAGATTTCGAGCAGCCCTGCAGAGAAGGACTTGGGGGTGTTGGTTGATGAGAAAATGAAGATGAGGCAGCAGTGTGTGCTCGCAGCCCAGAAAGCCAACCATATCCTGGGCTGCATCAAAAGGAGTGTGACCAGCAGGTCGAAGGAGGTGATCCTGCCCCTCTACTCTGCTCTTGTGTGACCTCACTTGGAGTATTGTGTGCAGTTGTGGTGTCCTCAACATAAAAAGGACATGGAAGTGTTGGAACAAGTCCAGAGGAGAGCCACGAGGATGATCAGGGGACTGGAGCACCTCCCATATGAAGATAGGCTGAGAAAGTTGGGGCTGTTCAGCCTGGAGAAGGGAAGGCTGCATGGAGACCTCATAGCAGCCTTCCAATATCTGAAGGAGGCCTATAGGGATGCTGGGGCAGGACTCTTCATTTGGGACTCTAGTGATAGGACAAGGGGTAACAGGTTCAAACTTAACCAGGGTGAGTTTAGATTGGATATGAAAAAGAAATTCTTTCCTGTAAGGGTGGTGAGGCACTGGAATGGTTTGCCCAGGGAAGTTGTGAATGCTCCATCGCTGGAGGTGTTCAAGGCTGGGTTGGACCTAGGCTTGGGTGACATGTTTTAGTGTGAGGTGTTCCTGCCCCTGGCAGGGGGGTTGAAACTTGATGATCTTAAGGTCCTTTCCAACCCTCACTATTCTATGATTCTATGATTCTATTCTATGATTTTGTGTATGAGGACATATACACACACATAATAAGACAAATACAATCCCTGAGATTTAAGACTAATACATAACTTAGGCATCTGCCTAAGTCCTGTGTATTCACAAATTAAAATCAAATTTAAAGTGAAACCAGAGCCTATCACATCAACATGCACTTTAAAGGCTTCCTTTGGTTCTGCGGAATCTCAGGGAGCCTTACCTGTTGAACTTGTGTTGGACTGGCTGGGCCTGGCAGGCACCCTGTCTGCTTCTCCCCTTCACCCTGTTGGGAATATTTCCCACTCAGCCTCAAGTTTTAAACATTACATTTCTCTCCCATCCCTCCCCCCGCAAACATGTTATGCAATAGCATGTGATGTATTGTGTAGTGATAGCAATAGCATTATCTGGCCCCACCTTCCCTTCATAAAACACATACTCTGTATTCACAGTTTCTAAATCTCCTAAATCTTTCCATGCTGTTGTTACTGATATGCCTTCATAAGGTAAGCAAGAAGAAAACACTCTGGACCTCGTCAAAGTTGCAAGTATTTCAATCATATGTGCTGACTTAGGGGAAAGGACTCTGAATTTTGCAGGTAAACCTGCATCCCTTGGTAGCTGCATTCCTCTTAATAGCTGCATTCCGCTTGATAGCTGCATTTGTGCATTCCTTCATTCCTCTTGATAGCTGCATAATCTAAAAAAAAAAATGTATTTTTTTCTGAGTTCCATGCAAAGGAAATTTGTGGGACCTCTGGTTATTCCTGCTCAATGTCCAGAGTCCTGTACCATCCTATCTCATAGAAGATACTAGCAACACGTAGTCAAATATATTGTCACAGTTAAAATGGAAGTAAAGCAATTCCTAAGCACAAAACTAACCACAAAACCAGCAGTTTTGGGACTTCAATTCAGCCAGTGGTCTGAAGCTGTTGTTTAGATAGTACAGGATCATTGCTGCATTATATGCAGATGGTTGGTTACATTTATTTTCCATATTATCCGCCTGAAGGTGGCATTTAATTTCTATTTCCTGCACAGCAGGCTGCTACAGTGGCTGATCTGCATTTCCACAGACGCGGAAGAATCAGATCCCCTGCCTTCACAGTGAACATGATGGTTCATCTTACTTGTCACCCTACCTGTGTCTGAGGTGGTAGAAAAGTTGAAAACCAGTGTGAGGGGGGATTAGAGGAGTGGTGGGCAGTGGGGTCTCAGAGACCTTGTGCCCCTTGTGCCTTTCTGGCTGGATGCTTACCAGCCTTGCTGCCTATGTGGCACTGGCAGCAGGGACTGGCAAAGGCAGACACTGATGAGCATAGCGTGCCAAAACAGCAGCAGCAAGAAACTATTTATGACAGGACTTACTTGACATTGAACATTTCTAGCATAGAAACACTATTGGGCAGAATGGGATTTAGAGAGCTACTTTGAAATAGTGTGCTAATAACATTTGATTAAAGAAAAAGAAACAAAGAGCAAAAAGCAGCAAACAACCCCTTTCCCTGCAAATGATGCAATGAAGGCAGTCAGACATCTTTCCTTCCTGTCAGTCATGTTGCATGTATGGCCCTGTCTGGCAGAATGCTTTCTGTGAAGATGTGGAGGGAGGACATGCCAAGGAAACGCAGGCGCTGATGGAAGCCTCGCAGGGGCCAGCAGCATGGACCAAGGGAGGGACAGTGCAAGACAAGCTGGGCAGCAATGCGGGGAGCATTGTTAACGGACATGAGATCAAGCTCTGTTTACCAGACAGGCATCTCAGGCGCCTTTTCCAGGCTGCTGTGTGCATCTCAGGAGCTTGCAGTAATATAAAGTGATGGCAGCTTTGCTGTTGTTCAGAATGCAGGGGGATAGAACCTGTCCTTGTATGACCGATTTACTGGTGGTGAATTGGTAAACCACAGCTGAGAGAGGTTTAATTAATCAGCTGTTCTTGTGCAGCACCATTCCCACAGGTCCTGGGAGAAAGGTCAAAGACTGAACACTGTGTGGCTTTTCTGCTGGGAAACTCCATCATTGTCAAACTCCCCTGTAACTTGCATAAAATAAAAATAAAACAAATGGAGTTTCTCATAATTAGATGTATTGTCCCTCTTAAATCATACCAGGATCTGTTGCCCAGTGTTGTTTTTGCAGTCAGTGACTGGTTCTGGGTAATAAATTACACTGCATAGCAGAAGAAATGTGTTTGAAGCTGGTAATAGTAGTGTCTCAACTAGCGCTTGCCTGACTGTGTAGGTTTCCACTTTGTTTGCCCTCTGTGGCAGCAGCAGTCTAACATCTAGGTCGCTAATAAAGTAGTGCAGTTTTCATCCAGCTTGCCCAGTAAAAACAGTTAACACTTAAATAGGTGTTTGAAGGTGAGAATTACTATATGCAATGTTTCAGATTCATGCTGGTTCTGTTACCTTTTTCCAGAATAGTTAAATGATGACTGTAACCCTTCAGCCAGTTTCAAAAGTGATGCCAGCAATCTTTAAATTTTACGAACATGGCTACAGTACTCCCCTCCCCCCCCATACTAGTATTTTTTTACAGAAGAACCCAACCAATGCTAGGCCTATTTTTTTATATGTATTTTTATAGTGGCCAACTGTACTTTGTTTACATCTTTAATGGCATGGTTTGGGTAGATCCAAAAAGGTATTTAGATCCTTAAACTGATTTATTTACCTAAACTTCTAAATCATCTTGAACACCAACCTCAGCTTGAGATGAGTTACCTTCTGAAAGTGCCCATTCTTTTCCATTGAGAGCTTCACATGACTAGTTTAGGCTGAAATATCTCACTTCTGGACACCTAAGTCAAGGTAAATGAACCCTCCTGGGGGAACTTAAGTAATTGTTCAGCTGTCCTATAACTGTCTGTTCAAACTGAGGCCTTTGCCTCAGATCCAGCACATCAGCAGAGACTTGTGGTTGAACACAGCCCAGGGAGCCTGATTATACCCTCAGAGAACTTGAGTCCTTTGTTCTTTGCACACTTTGAAGCAAAAAAGAAAAAAAAATGTTCAATGGAAAAGGTAGTAGAAGGAGCTAAGTCTATTAAGCAGCTAAAGCTCTGCTCAGTTTCTGTGGTGCACATAGTTCTAATTTAGGATTTATTTCTTTTTTTATTTTACTGTCTTTTCAGGTTAGGAAAGGAAGAAAGGAAAAGCAATGTGGTTTTTTCAGCATTTAATATCAGTCAGAACATTTGAGGATGCTCATACAGTAAAAATACTCTCATCTTTTGTCTCAAAGCTACAGAAGAAGTCTGCCATAAACAGGCTGCTATTCAATTTTATTTTATGTTCATTTGCACTGGTATTGAAAATGAGCAACAAGGGAGACCACAGGTGCTAAAGCATTCAAGAACTGGAAAACAAATAAAATGCTTGCTTCATTTTCAGCCAAAGGCAGGTTGCAATATTTCCTGGGAAAAAGCTTTTTAATAGAAGGAAATTTAGTGGTAGACTAACTGGTGGCTACATTAAGCAGTACTGACTATAATAGATTAATGTAATCTGCATATTTTGTGAGTATCTGAGATATGGCTACCATCTAATGAAAATTTTGCAACACTCAGAGCCTGTGCACAAGGTTATCTCTTCTTGCATAAATCTGAGCGCATAAAGGGGGTTGGAGGAGTGCTTTCAATTGCCAAGGATGAGCTGGATGATAAAACTTCAGTGCAAAATTAATATTAATTTTTAGTGCAGTACAATTAGCTGCCTGATGAGGATTGCTGGCACTTAACTTTTTCTGGAGTACGGTGATCTGCTTTCAGCTGAATTTTTAAATTATTTTACTCTTTCAATTCTATGTTTGTTTGATGTGTTTATTATAGCCCATTCCAGTTTGGACACCATAAGAGCGCTTGTGGGAGATGGGAACTTCTGGGGAGGGCAGCAGAAGCAGCATGCTGTGAACTTTTAGGGGAAACACCCTGTGTGCAAGTAGTCACTGACATCTTGGCCAAACCAGTTTAGTACCAGTGACCACTTCAGCCAGGGGAAAGCCCTGTTTAGGAGAATGTATACATGATGTCTCTTTTGGGGCAGCAGAAAGAACATGAAATTCTGAACCCTGGACTTCCCAGAGGAAACCGCTTGGCATTCTTCAGGCTGTTTTCTCTGTGACTAGGATTTTTGTGTACCTCACCAAAGGAGTCAGTCTGCCTTGCACTGAGGATGCATCTTTATTCTACTGTGTAAATGATATATTCTGAAAACTTGCAGTGAGGAGCACTGGCATACCTATTGGAGTCACAGCCTAAGTTACCCAAACCAAAAGCTAACCATCATCCCCCCAAACCAAGTTACCTTAAGATAAAAAACTTGGCAGAACTAATTTTGACTTCCTTAACTTTTCCTTTGCAAGTCGCAACTTCTTAAGTCACTCTGTTGTTGTTCAGAGGTGAGGTCAGGTCTAGGCTCCACAGGCAAGGAGCTGGATGTTCCCTGAATGGTAACTGTTCTGAGTACTTTGCACATTTCATGAAAATGAGTTTTCAACTAAATTGCTATTAGAATTACTATAATCACTACTCATTAAAAAATTCAGGGTTTTTAGTCAGACTCATTTACAGCTTATATTGGACTAATATCCTTACAGTTTTCCATTATGAGAATATTATAAAATATGTTCTTCCATTTGCAGAGCAAATCTCCTTCTTAGCCAAGATGACCAAGAATCTATTTGCAAGCAATTTTATTTGCATTCAGTAAATTTGTCAGACATAAAATCGTGATATATGTAATATTGCTATAACATACCCCTCTGTTAACTACTTCTGACACTTTTGTGAGAAATCATCCAAGAACTTGCACTCTCAGTAAAATATATTTGTCTAAATTAATATAATACGAGTAGTTACAATTTCTGAATAATAAAGGAACAAGTAATTTTGCCATTGAAAAGGGCGTTTATGTTCTTTGTCATTATGGAGAACCCAATCTTACATGGAAATAAAAAGCAAGTGAAACCTACAAAGTCATGTGTGACTGTCACATGTGAGAAGAAATGTCTCATTTGCAAAACATTGAAATTCTAGCTCAGAAAAAAAGGATATGTTTGTGAAAAAGAGTTTGACACACTGCTTTATTTTTTAAGTATTTAAATTATCTGTTATTTGAAATACTTATTCAGAAGGTGGTGCATTTTCCAAGTCATTTCAGGTATTGAAACACTTTGGCCTGTGTAAATGCCATTAGAGATACTGCATTTACCAATTATTTATGAACTTCCTTTTCCTTCTTAATTCCCAGCGCTCCATTTATCACTGCCAGCGTGCCTTCCCTCCACCAGTGTGGTTTCCATATCACTGCATGAGAATCCAGGGGATGTACAATATAGTGGTCTATTTGCTGGTAGGATGCTCGAATCCATTTGCTACTTTTGTTTGCAGTATTGTGGTTAATCAAGGGACAGCCTTTAGGAAATAACTACTGGCAATCAGCCCACTTGCAGGAAAATGAACTTTGTAATTCACATGTTAGCCAAGTCTTTTAAACTGCTGAAAGCTGAGCCATTCTTGTTCCTCTGCCTGGGCCAGTAGGGCAGTCAGGGGAAGTCCCTTCCTTTATCCCAAGGAGGGACCTTTCCTGCATCACAGGTACCATTGCCTTTCAGGGTACAAAGCGTTAACGTGGAAACCTGCTTAGTGGTGGAGACTTGCTAGAAAAAGCGATGAGGAGTTAAATGGGATGATTACTTCCAGCTTTTAAGCCTGGCACTTGCATGGGCTTCCTTCCCAGTTAATTTCAAAGGGTTGGTCAGAGACGAGACAACATTATCCTTCAAAAAGTCCCACTGTGTGGGAGGGCTGGTGAGTGCCACAGCAGGTGAGGATGTGAAGGCACAGGTCAGCTCTCTGCACATCTTGAAGCAGTCGTGATTCCTGAATTTGAAGCTGAAAGTGCCTGTAAATCTTTCTTCCCTGCACTCCCTCAGCTCTGATTATAATGAGCAATCAGAGTGGCTGAAGTGTTGCCTTGCTTTCTAGATGAGGCACTTGTAATACTACATTGAGCTCATTTGAATACTAATTAGTAACAGGTTCTCTTAAACAAAATGTGCAGCCTTCAAATAATAGAAACATTATTAGAAGTGAGTTCTATATTTGACACATAACTGCCTTAAGCATACACGTCTATGTTGTAGGTGCTGTTTAATAAAACAGATGCACCTAAAACATCAGCAAGTAATTACAAATATCATAGGAGAAAAGCTTGCATGTTGTTTTATTCTGTATGTATGTAACACATCGCACCCCACTGGATAAGGTTCACATTTCAAAATGAGACAGAATAACATGAGAATGGGCTCAGTCTGCAGCTCCTGCAAGTTGCAGGTCTGAAAACTTGGGTAAGAACAGAAGTAGTGAAAAATGAGAGGTCTTCCAGGAGTTAGTTGTTTAGGGACATCTTGAACTGCAGGAACATCTAGATTGACAAGACTTTCATATTCAGCTTCTCATATGGCAATATTTCCATGCTCATAATCTTCCTTTTCATCTTGATCTTTTTTGGTTCTAATACTTTTTTAAACTGAGACACCAGAATGTTCTTCAGTATTAAAGTGTGTCGGGGAATTGTACAGGGTTTGCAGTTTCGTTTCATTTACTTTCTTAAAAATACGTAATAGAGAATGTCCTTTTAATTGATAGTGCACGCAGGACAAATCCTTTCTGTAAAACTGAATGTAATGCCTCCAAGATTTTTCTCCTGAAATAACATTGTCTAGATTTTTTCATAGTGTGCACAGATAGAGCTGTTTTTTATATCTGGAGAAATTTTATTGCTGTTTGACTCTTTTTCTGGATTGCTTATGAATAGTTTAATGGAACACATCCCCAGATGATTCTTGTGGGATTTGTCTAGCATATTCCCAAAAATGATCACCTATTTCCTAATTTCCGTAACGCGTAACTTGATGAGCGCTCCAAATGCTACCCCATTAAATAAAAGAGCAGCAGCGACACTTCCGTATTCAGTAGCAGTGTATTCAGATCATCTATCTAACTTACTCCCTCACTAGTTTATGAATCCCAAAGAAGCTTAAGCCTGAAATAACTATCAGATCTCCTTCGCCATAATGCTGTGTGGCTCTTCAGACTGTTCTGTGTCTGAGGAATATTAATCCAGTGTCTATAGATTTCAGGGATAGGAAGCAACTGAATCGGAATTTAGACATCCGCAATCTGGTGTCTGGGTCAAAATCCTGCCTAAGTCATGATTGTTCAAGTTCTTTGGCAGCTATAAGCTAAGCGAGTAGGTTACATAGTTAGGTTGGGAAAGGCTTGGAAATGTCATTATGTAGCCACCTACAACAGCACTTAGTTACTGAAGTAGTGCCTATGTGCATCAGTGGACTTAATTCTCTAGGCTGATATTTCAGGAAACATTCTTCATCAAATGGGTGGTTAAGCAAGTATTTACCTTTAAGTGTGTACTTGGAGCTTTCATTGTGAAATTAGGTTTAAATATGCAAAGAAATAAATTCCCAGAGTGAAGCTTCAGCTTCCTTCATAGTCAAAGGTAATTGCACAGTAACCCTCTGTGGATTGACTCTTTGGAAATACAATTTTTTCATTCTGCTTATACATAAAATACAGTAGGCATAGATTTTTCCATCCAGAATTTTCTCTATGATAAAAATAGTCTTTCTAGTATTTCCTTCGGGTGACCAAAACAAAAATCTTCTAAGTAGTTGACTACTATATAACTGGAGTTGACTTATATTTCAGTTTGATAGTGCATAGCAAAAGAATTCATTCAAAACTTTGAGAACTTCTAAACATTTATTTTCATATTGTCCCTGTACTTAGAGACAGAATACCCTTTGCAAATCTTATGATACAAATATTCTGTCTGTATATTCCTTGGAGAAAAAGCTGCATTCTTATAAGACCAATAATAATAGTAGTAACAATAATGACAACACAGTATTAATAATAACAATAAAAATAATATTCAACTTAATGACGGAAAAGAAAAAATATTATATAATTATTTAATTTAAATTTTCTTGTTTGTATATTTTAATGGCAAATACTCTTTTTATTAAACACAGCTTTTGAGAACAGTTTCTAATTCACAGATGTCAAGATGAATGTTTCCTGAATAATAATTACAGATAAATAAATACACTACCATTATTATCAGTGTGTAGAATATTAGCATAAATACAGTTAAATTTCTTTTCAAGATGTCTGATACTTTATCATCAGCTAGCATGTTGAATTACCTAAAACATTAGTAGAGCTTTTTTGTGTCCATAACATTTGTAATATTTGTGTCTAAAAAAAATTATTACAGTTTTTAAAACCAAGATAACTTAGCTCCAAACACAGTGAAATAAGTGGAGCTAGAAAGATGTAATGCCACTAGTAGAACGATTTCCACGAAGTAAGAATGATAGCCGAGGAAAAGAAAATACATTTTCTTCCAACCAGTGTAAACAAAGCTGTGTCTGCATTGATCTTTTTCTCTTGTGCCACAGACTTCAGCTCTTAAAGTTCTTACAATGTCATCAGCCATTATAAAATATCTCTACTCTTATTTTTAAAAAATCACTAAATAATTGTATCCATTAGAATGTGTTGATTTGGCACTTGACGGCCAGCGAGCCTGGTGTAGCTGAACAAAATCCCATAGCGAGGTGCCCTTATTAAAGTGATGGTGAGGTTTGGGTGTGTGGTCTGTGCTAATTAGTGTTGGTCACTTTGTGCACTCATCCTCAGCAGTAGCTCTAGCAATCACAGCTCACACTGTGGCAGAGCCCAAGTGATTGCATTTAAAGCCTGAGATAGTCGTGTATATTCTAATGTTGAAATCTGCTGATTGAACTAGGGAGTGCATTGAAAACAGCAGGCCTCATCCAGGTGTGCATTTGGGTTGAAAATTAGACAAAATATTCCTGTGTCCCAGGAGTATTTTCCAGACCTGTTCAGCAAAGGCAGTTAAGTATGTTTTCTTTCCCCTGACACTTGTAGCCCTGTGTCTCAGTAAGGATGGTGTTGCTGTCACGTCTTGTGGGGGCAGGCAGCAGCACAGGGCTTGGGACCTGCCAGGCTTGGCTCCATTTGAGCTTAATTACTTCTAGCAGCAGTTGTCTAATAGCCAACTGATTCGTACTATGTTATTTTAGCTTTTGCCTAGATTTGTACTATATTTGTAACTAACAGATAGTGGTAATAATTCATTATTCTATTTAAAGGGTGCTGCTGTGGCCCTAGAATAGAACTCAAGCATAGGAGAGTACAGGACTGGTATAGATGTAGAGACCTTGAAAGCAAAGGCACAGAATGATAAGGAAGGCTCCAGGGCTATAAACAGGGACTTGGCATCAAGGTCAGTTAGTGATTATTAGAGTGCAACCCTGGGAGCTGGGTAAAATCACTTTATGAGTAACAATGAGAGCTGTCCAAACCATGACAAGAGCAAAGAAAAAGTATGCAGCATATGTAAAACTTACCGTATAGTGAATTTGGGTAGGGAATGAAGTTGCAAAATGATGGAGAGACCAGTTTTATGTAGCATGTTATTGTGGTCCCCAGCCATTAAGTAAATACCACGCAGCTGCTCCCTGCCCTGATGGGATAGGAAGGAGAATCAGAAAAAAAAGTAAAACCCTGTGGGTTGAGATAAGAATAGTTTAGTAATTGAAATAACATAAAATATTATTATAACTAAAACGCAGTATTAATAATAACTGCAATGAAATGCCAAAACAAAAAAACTAAAGAGAGAAATAAAACCCAGGAAACACAAGTGATGCACAATGCAGTTGCTGACTGATACCCAGTCAGCGATCAGCAACTCCTGGGCAATTTCCCCCAGTTTATATACTGACATTCTGTGAAATGTCACCATCAGTATTATATGCCTTTCAGCAAAGGACTCAGTGCTGCCAACTCACAGCAATGGCCCTTCCCCAGCTGAAGCCATTAACCTTAGGATTCCCCAGGGCAGTGAAAGGGGGGGCATAATACCAGGGAAAGCGTCTGATGCTAGAAAGTTGTTGTATATGTCATTTTATCTGCTTGTAATTTGACCTGCAAGTGTTAGGATGGAACTAAACTACTAATAATTCTTTGATTAGACTTTTACAACTTTACTGAGAGAAGAAATAAATACTTCATATAAGGTATGTTTTTGCCCATAGTAGGAGTGTAACAGCTTTGTGGGAATTCAAATAACCTACTATGTAACTTGGTTGCAACAAATGGGTAATTAGGCTCTCATAAATAAAACCATGACATTTTGTATTCTCATTAATTAAGACTAAGTCTTCATCCTGAATCTAAAGGCATCCTGAAAGCAGTGGTCCCTAGTTGTAACCATAAGCCTTAAGACGAACATAATATTCTTAGGAAGCATCTATTGTTATAGCAATTATGCATTTCTTGACATTATTTTATTTCATGGATTAGATTTACAAACTTGCAACTCATTGCCTATATTCATTTTTGGCTTGTTTAGTTCTAGAAGCAGTTGTCTAATGACTGGGTGATTCTTATCTATGCTGGTTTAGCTTTTACTTAGATTTGTACAAGTGTAGAAACATTTGTAGGTTTGTGAACTCTATCTCTATCAGTTTTCTGGCAGGTAATTTATACATATATCACTAGATGTTGGTCACAGTGGTCACTGGTTGTAGCCTCAGATTTGGCACATACCACTTTAGTGTGTTAACCTTTTTCCTAAACCTTTATTTTCTTTTGCAGAATTTATGGGTTTTGTTCATCTAACATTCACCCCAGGTGTTTGGGCTCTTTACAAAAGTGATTCAATAGGTCTGTTATCACATTCTTCTACTGATTTATCTTTGTTTTCTTTCTCACCTATCTAAACAAAAATATGATCTAGGTACAGCTTAGTACCTCCTTGCCATTATGAAAAGCATCATGAAATAAAGCACCCTTGAACTGAACGGCCTGTTTGCCCAAGGCAGTGCTGAATGTACACAAATCTCTGCTCTATTTTGCCAAAGCAACTATAAGAATTTTCATGATGCGTTAAGTATAGAAAAATAACTTCTATCACCTGTATCTCGTCAAATTTCCTCTGTTGGAAGCAATGTTCTTTCTGCATGGCTGTATTTCTTTATGGAGTCTCTGTGGCTGACAGCAGGTGTTGTACACCCACTCTGTTAGCTCTGCTGTGTGAGCTCTCCTCATGTACTCACCATCTCCACCTTCTTGATTCTCCTTCCTGAAATGAGAATAACTGGTTTAAAGACAAGAGTCAGGGGACGGCTAAGCTCTTTTAACTTCAATCTGTACCCTGCTGAGAGCTGTCGCATTCTACCACATCCATTCTCGAATTATTTCTCTTGCTTTTGTTTTCTTTTTTTTTTTGTTTGTTTGGTTGGTTTGGTTTGAGTTTTTTTTGCTTTGGTTTGTTGTTCTCTGTTTCTCCACTGATAGGACCTAGGACCTGAAATACCTATTCTGATTTACTTGATACTGTATAGTTCACTTGTTATTTTTACTGCAATCATTGTGGCAGACACCATCTTGATTTTTGCATTTATGTCCATATTAAACATTATTAGATTTACATTTGCAGAACTTTATGCTCATTAGTTTTCTTCTGTAGAATTGTCCATTGATCTTATGAATAATGCCTCTGTAGCAACAGCACTGTGATTATCATCCTTGTCTAATCTCTGTGGTGTGCTTTCATTTGCAAATTCTTGCAAGGTAAGAAATCCACTGCAGCTATCACTTTTTCCTTTGAGTACCTGTTGTTTCTTGTCAGAACTATATATGTTACATTATAGGAAGTTCTGTGTATTTTATTGATGAAATTTCTCTCTGAGATCTACACAATTCGTGCTGCATGCTTCTATTATTCTTGGATGTTCGGTTATTTCAGTGTTATGAGGGTACTTTTTATTCATTGATCTGGACTATGTAATTTTGCTTGCTATGAAGACTCCATTTGTTATTTCAAGTTTCTTCCAGTAGTTTTATTGAAGCATTTTGGCCAGGGTTCCAGCTAGAAATGAGCTTGCTGTCAACACACATCCTTTTAAAATGGTGAGGTTGCTTTATCATCCAGAGATAATTCATCATTTTTCATGGCTTTTATAATGTTACCAGTCACATGCTTCACTTTTGCAGAGGCCAGTAGTCCTCAAATTTCTGCTATAGAGTTTTATACACAAACTTGGGGGTTTTGGTCGATGAGAAGATGAACATGAGCCGGCAGTGTGCGCTCACAGCCCAGAAAGCCAACTGTATCCTGGGCTGCATCAAAAGGAGTGTGACCAGCAGGTCGAGGGAGGTGATCCTGCCCCTCTACTCTGCTCTCGTGAGACCTCACTTGGAGTATGGTGTGCAGTTGTGGTGTCCTCAACATAAAAAGGACATGGAAGTGTTGGAACAAGTCCAGAGGAGGGCCATGAGGATGATCAGGGGACTGGAGCACCTCCCGTATGAAGATAGGGTGAGAAAGCTGGGGCTGTTCAGCCTGGAGAAGAGAAGGCTGTGTAGAGGCCTCATAGCAGCCTTCGAGTATCTGAAGGAGGCCTATAGGGATGCTGGAGAGGGACTCTTCATGAGGGACTGTAGTGAGAGGACAAAGGGTAACAGGTTCAAACTTAAACAGGGGAACTTTAGATTGGATATGAGGAAGAAGTTCTTTACTGTTCAGGTGGTGAGGCACTGGAATGGGTTGCCCAGGGAAGCTGTGAAAGGTCCATCCCTGGTGGTGTTCAAGACCAGGTTGGACAGTGCCTTGGGTGACATGTTTTAGTGTGAGGTGTTCCTGCCCCTGGCAGGGGGGTTGGAATTACATGACCTTAAGGTCCTTTCCAACCCTAAGTATTTTATGATTCTATGGCGGTATGGCCCAGCACAAGCAATCCAAGAAGTTCCTCGATTGTGTGGAAGACAGCTTCTTCTGCAAGTAATAGAGGAGCCGACAGGAGAAGTGCCATGCTTGACCTCGTCCTCACCAACAGGGAAGGGCTGGCTGGAAATGTGATGCTCCAGGGCAGCCTTGATTGTAGCGATCATCAGATGGTCGAATTCGAGATCCTCAAGACCGTGAGAAGAGTGTGCAGCAAGCTCACTGCCCTGGACTTCAAGAGAGCAGACTTTGGCCTCTTCAAGAACCTGCTCAGTCAGGTTCCATGGGATATAGCCCTAGAGGGCAGGGGGGCCCAAGACTCTTGGTTGATATTCAAGGATCACCTGCTGGAAGCTCAGGAGTGATACATCCCTACTAGAAGGAAGTGCTGCAGGAGGGCCAGGAGACCTCCTTGGATGGATAAGGAGCTGCTGAGGAAAATTCGAAGGAAAAAGAGTCTTATAAAAGGTGGAAGCAAGGACAGGCAGCCTGGGAAGAATACAGGGATGTTGTCTGGGAAGCTAGGGACCAGGTTAGGAAAGCTAAGGCCCAGTTAGAATTAAACTTGCCTAGGGATGTTAAGGATAACGGGAAGGGATTCTATAGGTACATTGCAATTAAAAGGCAGATTAGGGACAACGTGAGCCCTCTCCAGAAACTATTGGGAGAACTGGCTACCCTGGATTTGGAGAAGGCTGAGGTTCTTAATGACTTCTTTGCCTCAGTCTTCACTGGCAAATGCTCTGACCATACCACCCACGTATAGGAAGGCAGACACAGGGACTGTGAGAATGAAGACCCTGGGACCACTGTAGGAGAGCATCAGGTTTGAGACCATCTTAGGAACCAGAAGGTATACAAGTCCATGGGACCTGATGAAATCCACCCACGGGTCCTGATGGAGCTGGCAAATGAAGTTGCTAAGCCACTGTCCATCATAATTGAAAAATCACGGCAGTCAGGTGAAGTTCCTGATGACTGGAAAAAAGGAAATATAACCCCCATTTTCAAGAAGGGGAAAATGGATGAGCTGGGGGACTACAGACCAGTCAGCCTCACCTCTGTGCCTGGCAAAATCTTGGAGCGGATTCTCCTGGAAGGCATGCTAAGGCCCATCAGAAACATCAAGGTGGTTGGTGACAGCCAGCATGGCTTCACTAAGGGGAAATCCTGCCTGACAAATCTGGTGGCCTTCTATGATGGGGCTCCGGAACTGATGGACAGGGGTACAGCAGTTGATGTCATCTACCTGGACTTGTGCGAAGCATTTGACACTATCTCACATGACATCCTTGTCTCTAAGTTGGAGAGACATCAATTTGATAGGTGGACCACTCGGTGGATAAAGAACTGGCTGGATGGCCACACACAAAGAGTTCTGGTCAAAAGCTCAATGTCCAGCTGGAGACCAGTAATGAGTGGTGTCCCTCAGGGATCGGTGTTGGGGCAGGTCTTGTTCAACATCTTTGCCAGTGACATGGACAGTGGGATTGAGTGCGCCCTCCTCAGCAAGTTTGCTGATGACACCAAGCTGTGTGGTTTGGTTGATACGCTGGAGGGAAGGAATGCCATCCAGAGGGACCCAGACACGCTTGTGAGGTGGGCTGATGCCAACCTGATGAAGTTTAACCATGCCAAGTGCAAGGTCCTCCACCTGGGTCAGAGCAATCCTAGGCACATCTACAGGTTGGGAAGAGAAGAGATTGAGAGCAGCCCTGCAGAGAAGGACTTGGGGGTGCTGATCAATGAAAAAATGAACATGAGGTGGCAGTGTGCGCTTACAGCCCAGAAAGCCAACCGTATCCTGGGCTGCATCAAAAGGAGTGTGACCAGCAGGTCGAGGGAGGTGAGCCTGCCCCTCTCCTCTGCTCTTATGAGACCTCACTTGGAGTATTGTGTGCAGTTGTGGTGTCCTCAACATAAAAAGGACATGAAAGTGTTGGTACAAGTCCAGAGGAGAGCCACGAGGATGATCAGGGGACTGGAGCACCTCCTGTATGAAGACAGGCTGAGAAAGTTGGGGCTGTTCATCCTGGAGAAGAGAAGGCTGCGTGGAGACCTCATAGCATCCTTCCAGTATCTGAAGGGAGGCTATAGGGATGCTGGGGAGGGACTCTTCATGAGGAACTGTAGTGAGAGGACAAGGGGTAATGGGTTCAAACTTAAAGAGGGGAAGTTTAGACTGGATATGAGGAAGGAATTTTTTACTGTTTGGGTGGTGAGGCACTGGAATGGTTTGCCCAGGGAAGTTGTGAATGCTCCATTGCTGGCGGTGTTCAAGGCTGGATTGGACATAGCCTTGGGTGGCATGGTTTAGTGGGAGGTGTCCCTGCCTGTGGCAGGGGGGTTGGAACTAGATGATCTTGAGGTCCTTTCCAACCCTAACTATTCTATGATTCTATGATTCTCTGATTCTATTATTCATTTTCACTGCTTTGGTTAACTGGAAATTATAGATCACAGTAGGTGTTCCAAAATGCCTGTTACCTCTTATGAGGGAGCGGGTTATGGAGCCTTGCATCAGGTTAAGGGCAGATGGGCTTCAGCGCTGTGTGACTGGCATGCTGTAAGGCAGCAGATGAGGGTGAATGAATCCTGATGCATGTAGGGTGAGGGGTGCTGGGTTTGGGTGTGCAATATGGTGCTGGCAGTCTTGAGAGATGAGGGGAATTGGCATGCAGAAGGGAGTGGAAGGGGATCAGGATGAGGGGGTAGTTGTCTTTGGAGGGTGGTGTGTTTTTCTCTGCTGTAGTTATCCTGCAGTGCCATTAAACAACATCACCATGCAGTAAATAAGACCATATTAACCTGAGGGCTTGTACTAAGAGAGGTTGCCACCTGTGATCCAGAAGCTGAGGGAATCTGTTCCATTCATTTTACAAATTAGAGCTGATCAGGTCCTAGATTTGTTGGGGTTCTTTGGTTCTGGGTTTGTTTTTCTTGTTTGTTTGTTTTGGGTTGTTGGTTTTGTTTGGCGTTCTTTTCCCTAAGATCTAGTGCCTAAGACATAAACTGCATTTGATTGTTTTAAGGTTCTTCTCTGCAGTGAATCCATGAGGCTTTCAATGCACATTGTCTTTAACAGTGGTTCCATACATGTCTACATGAGTAGGCTTAAGCAGTTACAATACCCATGGTCGAGCTGGAGGCAAATGACTAGGCTGCTAGGTAAACCCTGGCCAAAGCTGTGCAAGCTGAACAGGCTCTGGAAAACTGGACATGATGTGGGAAAAGGTAGAATGTAAAAAGCTGTGAGAATCTGACAAAAGTTACAAACAGTGCCATGGGGAATAGCTGGACATAACAGGTGGTTAAGGCAGAATTGTTTGAGAAATAACCAAAGTCCATAGGTGATTGGACTGGTGCATTAGACACCTTTAAGGGTGCAGAGTCTTGCAAGGCCAACAGCACTCACATAACCTTATAAATAGCACCATATAAGATAGATTTGTGATAATGTCATTCATTTTGCCTTCCTGTAGCAGATACCAGAAAGTCTCAATCCATCTCCTTCCTTACTGGTACCATGTGGGGTATTTATTCATTAGTGTTTTAGTTTGAATCAGAAGCATGGTTTAAAGGAGAGCCTCCTCATCATTCCCAAGGACTGGGCCATTACTTACAGTGAGCAAAAATCACGGGAAACGAACTGACTCCTCTTCCAGGTAACTAAACTGAAGCTGGGCTCCAGGAAGGCTCTCTGACTTCATATGGGAACTCTCTGCAGCTAGGCTACAGCTAGCAGGAGGCAAAACCCACTGAAGTGCAAGAGAAGGGGTAGTCCTCACATCCTAAATTTAAGTAGTGTGGATGTCAGCTTTGCAGCGCTGACTTTGGGAGCTTTCTGGTGTTTTTTAAAAGACTTCTTAAAAAGCAATGTGGAGGAAACTTTGAGCAATTACTAGGATATCACTTTACAACTATTAAAACTTAATTCTGTTGGAATACTTCGTGTCAGATTATTCCAGAGGGTACAATCATATGTTTTGGTTTCTTTTCCAGAAAACCGAAAAGCATTGTAACATCTCATTAGAGCATTATTTCATGTTCTGGTTCTGTGGACATTTTGGTGAGATTTCAAGTGATAAGATAAAATGATGAAGATACTTTAAGTGTAAAGATAAAGATATTCTACCTTCTGTCCTGCTTATCTTAATTTTTACTTTTTAGTTGAAGACAATTATCTCCATTTTCAACTTTTAAAAATAAAATCGTGTCACATTTATTGAGTTATGATTTTATCATCATCGGCAGAATGTTGACTTAAGGATAAAAAGTCCTTGGGGCTGGATCTTCTATTGTAGATAAAAAGAACTGGATGTGTATTGTTTGAAGCATAGCATTGTGCACATACTTTTGGTTTCAAGAAGTGGTGTAAATGAGGCAAGGCTAAGACAAGTGAAGTTAATGGAAAAATACGTAAATAAGAATTGCAATCTATTGTTACAATATTTATATCTTAGATATAAAAAATCTAAAGGTTCATAAAGTATTTTAGTATATACAGAAAGCTATGACTTCTTAGCCAATTTTAAGCAAATTAGTTTACTTTTTCTGTGATTAGAAGGTAGATTTAGATGAGATATTAGGAAGAAATACCATACTGTGAGGGTGGTGAGCCACGGGCACAGGTTGCCCAGAGAAGTTGTGGCTGCCCCATCCCTGGAAGTGTTCAAGGCCAGATTGGACATGGCTTGGAGTAACCGGGTCTAGTGGAAGGTGTCCCTGCCTGTGACAGGGGAGCTAGACCTAGATAATTTTTAAGGTCTCTTCCAATCCGAACCATTCTATGGTTCTATGATTATGTATTCTATCTATAAAAAGCAGATATATATACATATTTTCTTCAAAATTAATTCTGAAGCTTTTAACTCATCATTTCTTCAGCATTACTTATTGCTGTCTTATGTAGTAATGACAAAATTTTTTCATTCTGTTGTCACAGTCAATGCTATTCACATGATCACTATTTTATATCTTTGCTTTTTGTGTAGAGGTAACTACTACAAATATATTTTATGATTTACATTCACTATCTCAAAGCCTTGTATAAAAAAGTGGATTGAAATTTTAAAACATTACTTTAACATAAAGTAGGATTTTTAGGCTTATTTTATAGCTGGAAAACTGGGACTCAGAGATTGCCAAGATAGGTCTACATGAGGTGAATCTTAACCAGTGTACACTAGATTGTGTTGGTACCATATATCAGAACTGGAACAACTCAGAACTTATATCTCAAATAGTACTACTAAGGCATACTTTATTTTAACAATACTAAAATGTGCAGCCTTCAGATAGTCATTAAGTAGCATGTAGGCTTTAATAATCAATAGCATTTTTTAAAGTGCTCCAAAATGTTAAATGAGTCTTTCTTTTTTATTGTGAACAACTAAGATTCAGACAGATTTGTGCAACTTTTCCATTACAGGTTTAATATTTCAGCACTTGCTTCTGGAGTATTTAGCATGTTTTTACTGTGCTGATTAAAATCTGTTATAGATTATAATTATGCTGATTTTATCATTCAAACACTCGAAATTGATTTTAAATCTCTTAAGTGGCTTGTCCTAGACCTTTTTATCTTGAAGGGTTTAGAAGTCTGCTGTATTATGTCCTTTTGTTGTGTTCTCTGTAAATGCTAAATCAATGCAAAATTAGTAGATTCCCAGTTCTAAAAAAAACCCCACACGCTTCTTTTGTAGGAGGAAGAACTAAGGAAAAGTGGAGAAGCCAAATACGCGCACTTGAGTGATGAGCTTCACGTATTAATTGAAGTGTTTGCTCCACCTGGAGAGGCATATTCTCGTATGAGTCATGCCTTGGAAGAAATAAAAAAATTCCTCGTTCCTGTAAGTGGCTTATAGCATCCTTCTGTGACTGGTTATGGTTTTGCTGCATTGAATTTGTACCTTCTTTAAGCACATTTAGCTCAAGGGGAAAAGCAAAAAACAACATCCTGTTGAACATTCATCTTTCATTCTTTCGTCTCAGGGAGATCCCACACAGGCCATTAATTGTCACAGTTGAGCAGTTGATCCACTGATGTTTTTTCTAGATAGTTTATTATATGAATTTGTCTTTATCTTTTTTTCTCTTTTTCTGCTTTCCTTTCTTAGTTTTGGAAGGGAAGGGTGGGTTAGTTTTTTCTGGTTGCAGACATTAGTCATTAGTATGTGAGTACACTTTTGAGATTTTTGAACATTGAAGTCTGTAAAAAACATTTTTGTGTATCTAATGATTTACCTAAATATCTTGCTAATGAAGTTAATTAATTTATTGTGGAGCAAACAGCATGAGTAAAACATTCCTCAGGTGGTTCTGTTCAGACAGGTTGTCATTACTCAGACCACAGTTTAGCAACCCTTCATCAGCTAGGAGAGCACAGAAACATATTCTAAAGCTGGGAACCTTTTTGCTTTGATTTATACTACATAAATACTTACCTTTTGTCTTGTTGATTTACCATCAAACTCACTGAAATTTATTTTCTCCACATTCATACAGTATTCCATGACATTATCATATTTAGCATTTATCCTGGAATTTTAGCATATGCATACTAAATACTAAGTAGAAGTTATTTTGTGTAGTAGAATTACATGAGTTACTGTCTGAGGTCTATCACATTTAGCACTCAAAAAAGGTTCAGAATTTGAATACCTTAAAAAAAATATAATGGAAGCTTGTTTCTATTTGTGATAAAAAATAAAGTGCAATAATTGCTCATGTATCTCAATAATAATGGAAAGATTCAGTAAATGTCAAGGTGAGAGAGGTGAGACATGCATACACACATTTTCCTGGCAAGAACTCAGATGCTTTATTTGGTGGGGGCTTCTTGGCTGGGGAAAAAGTGAATAAATTATGAGTACAGTATTTAAGTTCTGTTATATTTTAAATGTTCACATTTTTTAGAGCAGCTAAACATTTTTTTTAAGAATAAAAAAATAAGTAGCTTAAAATTGTTAAAAAACAGCTGGATATTTGTTTTAAATAAAAAAAATTATTGGCACCAAGTGATAGCATATAATTAATGAGTTATATTTTAAACAAGTGGACTCTACCTTTTGATTTTCCCTTTCTGTCCCCTTATTATATTTCCAGTTTTGGAACACTGGTAATAAAATACTCTTTCAAATTCTGGGAAATAACCATAAGACACAAAAACTTTTTTTTTTTTTTTTGTGATTTCTGACTCTGTTTTGCATATACAATATGAGGAACAAATTAGATCAGTGTTGTAGTGCTGGCAACATAACATGAAATAGCATTTGGCTGCAAGTTAATGGTGAAAATCTGCCAAGCCATAACATTGAAAGAAAATTTATAGTTAAGTAACATATTCTTGAGAAGTCTGAAGTGTCATAGCTAAAAATGATAACAGGGCTAATTACAGAGATTCTCAGTCTCTGTCCTTTTGATAACCCTATTTCCAGTTGTTTGTGACTTTGCCAAACTTTAATTTGCTTGTGTAAGAGGCTCCTGTTTAAAGTTATCTTTGTACATCCTCTCCATTCCAAAAGGCAGGTTCTGTATTACAGCTGATGCAGTGGTGATGGTACCTGTTCTATGCCCCCTGGATTTTTAATACTATTATTTACTCTGTCCAGTACTGAGAAAATCTGTTCTGGGTGAATAAGGGAGAGAGAGCAGTGTGTGATCAGAGTGGTGTTAAAATTTGCAGCAAGATGCTGTTGTAAAACATTCAGCATCTGTGCAAGCATATAATTTGTGTGACACATAATGTATTGACAAGTATTATATGTATTTTCCAGAACAAGTATAATAGCTGCACTGGAAGAAATATAAAAAAACAGCTTCTTTGTTGCAAGATTTTGAACTTGGTTGACAGCAGTAATAATCACTACAAACAAGTAACAGTTTTAGTTTATTACTTGTTTGTTAGTTTTATCCCCTCTGCTTCACTTCAGATTTACAACAATTTGCAATTAACTGGCTGGTTGCAACATGTGTCAAGGGATTTACACTCAAAAAGCTTGCACTAGATAATTTCCTTTTTGTTCCCTATTTATAGCATCTCTTGAAATCGTTCTATGGTGTTTTGTTGTTTGTAAGACCTAAATTATTGCAGCAGTGAATACTAGAATTGAATGACAGGCATGAAAGCAGTAGAATCTAACAGTTTTATTTATAACAAATCAAGGATGCAATAAACCATTCAAATGAGTTTTGACATTGCTTATGAATTTTATGAAGTTTAACACAGATTGTATCAGTAAGATGGAAGAATGCCTTTATACTTTATCCGTAAGTTTTAATGAAACTGAATTTGAAAATAAATGCCTAGAAAACTTAATAATAGAAGAAGAGAAAAATGTAAAATATGCTGGAGGGAAAATAATCAAGTGTTTATTAACTGAAGGAAAGATTTAATGAACAATTACTTCTTATTTCAGTTCATTTGTTTAGTTTTTACCTGCGGCCTTGCCTAAGAAGAGTATCAAAATTTTTACTAGTGAAGGTTTCACATCCAAATCAGAGGTGGAAACTAAGCGCCGCTATTTACATTGGCTGTTCCACATGTTAACGTGTTTCAAAGCTGCAGGCAGCTTGGCCTCAGGTGGTGCATTAGTATGCCTCTAACAGGCATATCTGTGAATAATTGAACTGCCAATTTTACTTTTGTTACTCTTAATGTGAAAATTTCAGTATAATCAAAATATGACAGATCAAAAGACCCATGATTAAGTAAATAGGACTAATACCTTGGAGTTTTCAAACATAACTGCCTGCTCAATTGTGGTTTTTGGGAACCTAGGAAAAATAAAACCCAAAAATGTGATCTCCCAAGTTGATATTTTAGGGTAAAGATCAAACTTGGAACTGATGTAAGTTATCCAGTTAGCTACATGCGAAGTACAAACAGTGGGGATGCTTAGGAGGAAGATGCGTGTTTTGCAGATTCATCTCTGTGGCCAGCACAGATTCAGTAAAATTCATAGGTATCTGACTGCCAAGTGCTTCTAACTATAAACTGCCAGGGACAGGTGAGGAACCTGATGCTGATGCTATCTATGTCTCAGTGTCTCAGAATGGGATGCAGGGTCAGCAAACTAGAAGGAGAGATGTTTAAAAGGCCAATATGGAGGAGAAAGAGCTTAGAAGCTTTAACAGACTGTGGATTTTAACAGATTCCTAGCAATTAAATGCTACAAAACTTTCTTCACCATTAATGAGCAATTAAATGCTACATCATTCGTATAAGAATTGATTATATCAGTCTGATTTGCATCTAAACATAGGAACATTTTCTGAACAAGCTATGATTTCCACATAGTAAGGAGCTATACCATCTTTAGGTGTTCTATGCTTCTTAATACATGCAAAATGTTTTGCTGATAACCATTTTATCCCTCTAAGTGAAGCATTTTTATTTGACATGCTTAGCATCCCTTGGGACAAGGAGGGAAGCATATAAGGATCATTCATTTTATGTGTGAGTGCTCTGTAACAAGGAGCTATTATGTAGAGGGCAAGTTGCAGCTGTGGTGACACAATCACTTTAAAAAGATTGTTTACAACTGTGCGGTCAGAAATTGAACTAGTTACCACTTCAGGAGTTGCTTTTCAACTTATTTGCATATATTTTCATAGCCACTTATATCTGCTTTAAATTGAGGCATATTAGCACCACTCAAGGGCTGGGAATAAACTCACAGTCATTTAATGCAGTCCAATTGATGGACAATTGCTCATGATCATCTGCCAGCATACTTCAATATTTTCTGAGGGTGTTTATCAGATTGCTTTATTAGGAACTAGTGTGATGAGGCAGCACGTGAATGCAGGTTTTTACATTGCTGTTGTTGTGAATGCAGGCTACAATGTCTTCCAGGCTTTCTTCTAGATGCCTGAATCTCTTACTGAGTCATTAACTTTAATCATTTTATCTCACCTTGCTCCATACCATTGATTAAAATAATTTTCTTACCAATCATTCAAGAATAAGTGTTCTCACTGATGCAGCTTCCAGCATCATTTCTTCACTCTTCCTAACTAAAGGTGGATGATTACTGAGGAAAAAGAGCTTTTCAGTGAAAAAAAAAGTTACTAATTTTATGCAGGAAATTCTTCATACCAGAAATGTGTATGAAAAAGATTAGATTTGATGGGATTTGAAAACAAACCTTGATACCAGTTTGTTTCAGCTGGAACAATTAAATAATCTTAGAGTTTAATCCCTTGAAGGTCCTTCCCTAACTAATGTTTCAAAAATAATTCTTTTACTTCAAACACGCATTTACTGTATATATAGTAATTTGTATTTAGTACAAACCAGAGTTACTAACGATCTGTTATGCCATGTTACACTGACCATATTGTAGTATATACAGTACACAGTAATATTTTTTGTCAAAACAGTTTTGACTGGTTTAGAACAGCCGTATGTATGTATATGACATTTATTTTGCACATTTTTTATTAGCTCTGAATTTCTTTGCTGCTGTGTAGTGAAATCTCTATTTACATAGCATTTCGCACTCTATGTTTTTGTAATCTTTTGTTTCTAAATAGCTGTATTATTGGTAGGGGGTTCAGTCTTATTTGTCCTCTTTCAAAGAACCTCAGTAGGCAAAATCATAGAATCATGGAATAGTTATGGTCGGATCATAGAACAGTTTGCATTGGAAGAGACCTTAAAGATTATCTTAATTCCAACCCACCTGCTGCAGGCAGGAACACTTTCCACTAGGCCTTCCATAAAGCCCTGTCCAATCTGGCCTTGAACGCTTCCAAGGACAGGGCAGCCACAGCTTCTCTGGGCAACCTGTGCCAGTGGCTCACCACCCTCATAATAAAGAACTTCCTAATATCTAATCTAAATCTCCCGTTTCAGTTTAAAGCCATTCCCCCTTGTCCTGTCACTCAATGCCCTTGTAAAAAGTCCATCCCCAGCTTTCTTGTAGGCCCCTTTAGGTACTGGAAGGCTGCTCTAAGGTCTCCCTGGAGCCTTGTCTTCAGGCTGAGCAACCGCAACTCAGCCTCTCTCCATAGGAGAGCTGCCTCAGCCCTCTGATTGTCTTCATGGCATTCCTCTGGACTCGCTCTAACAGGTCCATGTCCTTCTTGTGTTGGGGGCCCCAGAGCTGGACACAGTACTGCAGGTGGGGTCTCACAAGAACAGAGTAGAAGGGGACTGTCCCCTCCCTCGACCTGCTGGTCACTCTCCTTTTGACGCAGCCCAGGATACAGTTGGCTTTCTGGGCTGCAAGCACACACTGAAGCTGGCTCATGTTTAGTTTCTCATCGACCATCACCCCCAAGTCCTTCTCTGCAGGGCTGCTCTCAATCTCTTCTCTGCCCAACCTGTAGCTGTGCCTGGGATTGCCTCAACCCAGGTGTAGGACCTTGCACTTGGCTTGGTTGAACTTCATGAGGTTGCTATCAGCCCACCTCACAGGCGTGTCAAGGTTCCCGTGGATGGCATTCATTCCCTCCAACGTGTCATCAGCAGACTTGTTGAGGGCACACTCAGTCCCACTGTCCATGTCACGGTGTCATGGGTTCAGCAGCAGCAGTCATTTTTCTCCTTCTTGGTAGCTGGTGCAGCGCTGTGTTTTTAATTTTGGGCCTGGGAACAGTGCTGATAACACCAGTGTTTCGGTTACTGCTTAGTGATGTTTTGGTCTGGCCAAGGACTTTCTGAGTTTCATGCTCTGCCAGGGAGGAGGGAAGCCGGGAGGAAGCAGAGACAGGACACCTGACCCAAACTGACCAAAGAGGTTATTCCATACCACAGCACGTCATGCCCAGGATGTAAAAGCAGAGAGCAGAGGCCCGGAAGGGTGGGGGTGCACTGTGTGGTCGGGCTTGGTATTAGGTGGTGAGAATTGTATTCTTTCCTTGTATTTGCCTTGTCATTATTATTATTGGTGGTAGCAGGAGTGATTGGTGTTATACTTTAGTTACTAAACTGTTCTTATCTCAACCTGTGGGAGTTGCATTCTTTTTGATTCTCCTCCCCATCCACCCGGGAGTGGGGGGAAGAAAGAGGGGGAAGTGAGTGAGAGAACGAGCTGCGTGAGTTAGTCTTAAACCACGACACACGGGCAAAGATGTTCAACAGCACTGATCCCAATACCAACCCTTGAGGAACACCACTTGTCACTGATCTCCAGCTGGACATTGAGCCGTTGACCACAACTCTTTGGGAGTGACCATCCAGCCAATTTCTTACCTACCAACTGGCTCATCCATCAAATTCATGCCTCTCCAATTTAGAGGCAAGGATGTTGAGCAGGACAGTGTCATATGTCTTGCAAAAGTCCATGCAGATAACATCAGTCACTCTTCCCTTTTCTGCCAACACTGTAGCCCCATTGTAGAAGGCCGCCCAATTTGTAAGGCACAATTTGCCCTTAGGTGAAGCCATGTTGGCTGTTACCAATAGTCCCCTTATTGTCTGTGTGCCTTAGCATAGGAGGATCTGCTCCATGAACTTATTGGGCACTGAGGGGA
Organism: Ara ararauna; assembly: GCA_028858755.1. Lineage (NCBI taxonomy): Eukaryota > Metazoa > Chordata > Aves > Psittaciformes > Psittacidae > Ara > Ara ararauna. The sequence continues at coordinate 41,448,682 of CM054379.1, read as the reverse complement.
GACTGACTGGCCTGTAGATATATGTATTTCCATAAGTATGATGGTGAACAGCAGCTTAGCTCCATCTCTAAAAGAGGCATCTTTAATCCCCAACAAAGTAAACAATTTATACTTGCACATTCTGCAAAGATACTTACAGTAATAAACAATCGCTACAGTAATTATTTAAAAATGGGTGAGGAGATGTCATGGGTTCAGCAGCAGACTGCTGCTGCTGAACCCATGACAGGAGATTATTTGAGCAGCTATTTCAGTTGTGCTGGGTTCCTGTTTTTGCACTGGGCAACATCTCTGCAATTTCACATGCAAGTTTTGATAATCAAGGAAAAAAATCAGAGGTTCTGTCAAGGCCTAGAATGTCATAGTGTTTTACCTCTTCACAGCATGTTTTCTTAAAGGTTGATTATCAAATTAAATTATTATAAATATGTTCAAACAGAAGTGTTCTCAAGAGAGTTTGCATATCTTGTGGACAGTAGTTGACTTCTACAAGCTCTGGAGTTCTTCTTAAGCATGATATTGGCCAGTGGAACAGCAGCACTTGTGTAGTTTAAATCGCTCATTTTAAGCTTGATGAAAATCACCCTAAACCTGTCCCTGAAAGTGAAGGTTTGGGGGTGGAAAAGTACACTAAAACAGCCTTTTTAATTGAAAACTAAACTTCAGCATTTCTCAACTGACTGAAATTTATGTACTTATTTTACTTAATTATGTATAGACTACTGTTTTTTTTCTGCTGTGAAGCTGTGAAATAGATACCTACAGAAAGAGCACATAATTCCTCAAGTCTCTTTGCATTTGTTTTGTGATGAGTGGGTCACCTGTTGGCATGCCTGACCAACAAGTATCTTTCACCTAAGCTTAGCTCTCTGGCTGCTTCATAGCTTCACGTGTGCTTTAAGGGTTGATGCTCCCGCTCTGAGTGTATTAAGACCTTTTTATATATGCCAGAGACAGATTTAGTCTGTGAGAGCAATCCCTTGGTGATCTCCCTCTGTCACACAAAGGAATCAATATAAAAGGCATGATCTTGGCTGCCAGAGCCAACCTTTCTTTTGTCTTTCAGTTTAACCAGAGACATTAACCTGATTGGGGATTTTACAGTGACAGTTAATCTGAGTGAACTACAGAGACATGGCTGTAATTTAAATAAATATTTGCAACTTGCTTGGTGAGTCTGCATTTGTCAAATATTCTATAGGCTTGTCTTGCTGCTTCCTCTTGCTACAGTGTAGGTTTTTCACCAGTGGGAGATCAGAAGCAATCATTTGTGTGTAGGTGATAAAATTCATGCAGATAAATTTAAATCATATAGTATTGTTCCTGGTTTCTTAATAGCAGGTCTGTTACATGTAGCAAAAAGTTGGCTATGGTGTTGCACATTAGACTGTACAAAACCCTTCATCTCAGAGGGACCGCCAGACCCTCCTGCACATCTGACATTTCATTTAAGAGCTGTGTTTGTGAGTACAGATTTGGCCAATCATCACATCAGTAAAAGCTGGGTATTTGATCCAGTGAAGAGGCTGCAACTTCATGGTCATAATGATGAAAAAAGAAAGATGTGCAGGATGTTGTTATGTGTTTCCATCATATACAATAGTCTTTTTTTTGAGCCATTAATATGAGGAAAGAAAATTACAATATTGGTGTTATAAGACTGAAGGAGATGAGAGTTACTTGGTTTTGCTCTTTCAGGGAACTGGTTTGCAGCTTAGCCGGGTTACTTTATATCTGTTTCACTTATTTCAACAAAATGACAATGTGATTTTTGAGGTTTAATTCATTTGTGGAGGTAGACTCAAAGAAAAAAAAAACACCAAAACAAAACAACAACGACAAAAAAAAAAAAAACACCCAGAAAAAATACTTCTTTTCATGCCTTAATTCAAATTGAAAGGCAGTCTGCAAATAATACCCAGGCAATGTGTTGGGGTTTGTGGTTGGTTTTAGTTTTCTGTTTCTTTGTTTGTTTCCTTTTAAAAAGGGGAAGAGAGAAGGTTTTGGTGGCATTCTTAAACTTAATGTCTTGTGGGTTTTTTAATGTAGCAAAGGTCAGTGTAGCCAATTCTGAGGACACCAAGTTATGCTTGCTTAGGAAACCATGAAAGGAAAAGCACAAATTCAGAGTAATCTCTCCTCTGTTGTGTTCTTTCAGCTTCCAGCAGTCAAAAATTGAATCTTTCCAAGACTGTGTCTAGACCATCTTGCCTTATACCCTGTGGTAGATTTTTCTTCTCTTCCCTGTGCTTGTCAAATAACCCTTTGAACCTTAGTTAAATATTTGGCCTCAGAAAAACATCATGTGGCAATGTGTTTCATGGTTCAATTGTGCACTGCGTGTAAAAACAAAACCAAAACCCCAGAAGTCCACTGTCCTGGGTTCAGCAGTAGCAGTCGTTTTTCTCCTTCTTAGTAGCTGGTGCAGTGCTGTGGTTTTGACTTTTGACCTGGGAGCAGCACTGGTAACACCAATGGTTTTAGCTACTGCTTAAACCCCGATATCCGCTTGCTCTCGTTTGTTTTAAAGCAGCTGCTTAATACTTCATGAGTGCCCTCATCTTCATGTATGGTTGAAAGAATGGCTAATTGCACACCAGTCCTCACTTTCACATTGCTCTGGATTTGTTTCTTTCTAAGCCCCCCATCTTTTCTTGTACAAAAGCAGAGGTAGCTCTGATTATCCATGTGGCATACTTCTGGCTATCCTTTCCACATCTTTCTTTGTTTTCCTTAGCTTACTCCTGGTTTGTTTGTTTTTTCTGTTGGGATGGGATGGTCAGGACGGCACAGAGAAGCTCCATCTCAGTGATCAAGATGGAGTACACTAGTGAAATGGATCATTCTGTTATTTTATGGTTTAGTGTGAGGCTTTTTCTAGAACTATCATACTTCCCACTTGCACTGATTTGATGTTTTTCAAACGGCATTTGTAGAAAATTCAGGGCATCTTCCTGAAAGATAATAAGATGTTTAGAGCTATTTACATTCAGTATTTTTATTTTTATCAATACTTAAGTATTTTCATGTGTATTATTTTGCATTTATCAACACATTGTTTTTCTGACAGTTTTATTCTAATAATTGAATATAATGAGTTCTTTCAGCAATTTTCTGCAAAAGCTTTTAGATTTCATTGCCCTGAATAACTTTAAATGAAATTTAAATTAAGTTCACGATTCAGTTTTTTGTTTATATAATTTATAAATATGATGAACAAACCAGATTTCTGGAATCACTCAGTAAGCTCTTCCCCTCAGTAAACACAAAATTATAAACCAGCCAAACTATTCTTAATATTGTTTCTCCTATAAACAGAGAATTATAAGTCAACAATATGCTTCCTTACCCTTCGACAGCTTCTGGTGTGGCCGATGAAAATTTTGACTTCCATCCATGGAGATCTTTAAAAATGGATGTCTCATTTGCTGTGCCATACCATATAGCATAAACATGTTCAGAAATTATCTGTATAAAGGATAAAGGCATATTGGTCCACAGAATGGACTTCTATAAGACCGGTGACAAGAACCTACATACATTCAGTGTGTGCAAACATGAGAAGGTTTCAGTAATTACAGAATATATAATTATATATTCTCCTGATGTTTTGAAAGATTTGAAGTATCCTAGTGGCAAGGAATAATATGACAAAACTTCATTGGCATGAGAGATTTTTAAAGGAAAAACAAGAACATCAACAGAAAAAGGAAGGATTGTTGTTTGACTATGAAAACTGCTTTCTACAGAAGAACAATAAGTTTAATATATTTTTCATTCAGCTTTAGTGATAAAGGGATTGCAAGAACTTAGAAATAATCACCATATAAAAATCAGGAAAAGATGCAGAAGATGGATTAATAGCAACCAAATTTATAAAATAAAAATTCCATATTTAATTGAATAGTTCTGAAGGAATATGTGACCAGCAATGTGATGATAATACAAATGAGTTCAAGGAATATTAGAAGTAAAAGGAATCTTGAAAAAGCTATAGACTTCAATCACTGGAGATAGTAACTGTATCAATAACATTAATGACGCAGAAAAAAGCAGAATATTTCCATGCATATCAGTTGTGTAGCTGGAAAAATACAGGATGGTGTACTTGTGTGTTACTGAAATGAGGCAACAGTAATGTTAGTTTAAAAAAAAAAAACTGTTTAGAAAAAAGTCAGGAAACTGGATAAGAGGTCATGGTATGCTGCTCTGAGAGCAGTTCTATGAGCAGCAGAGCCAATTACAGCTGAAATGACTTCATGTCTTGTGTTTGGAGTCTGGGGGGTCAGGTAGGTGTTGTGTTCCCTGTCTGAAACTTTCATATATTCTAGAAATTCACAACTTCATTCATTTGTAGTATTTTTTTGTGGACCTTATGTAGGCATTTGCTCTTCGGTGAGGGTATTACCAGTATCTTCCTCATCCTTCTGGATGAGCACTTTTATAAAACTGGGAAGGACTGACTGTTTTAGGGCTATGAGACATCTGTCAGTTACAGCTGGAGTTGGCCAGTTAGCCAAAAGTTAATCGGGTTGCAAGCAGTAGAAAAGAAACGTGAAAGAAAATCTTGCGGTAGCAGCATGACTGTGTGGTGATTATCTGTGACCAGCCTGCCACAAGTCCTTCACTGAATAACTGAGGAAGACTGCAACTTGCAAAACAATTGAGAAAGGAATCTAACCACAGCTTTAATGTTTTTTATGGCTTAATAAAAATAAATTTGTTAACAAATCTGATTTTATATTCAATGAGAAGTTTGTTGATAAAATGAATTGTATTAGTGACACCTGATATTCCTGCATGATGTAAGTGACGGGTCAAAACTTTTTATTAAGAAAGTTTCCCTAAATAGGTCTATCTGTAGCAATTTTCTTAAGGAGCTGGTATGTGAAAATTCTTTGTCAAATCTGTATGGTGTATCTTCAGATTTTGAATATGGAAATTTGTGTCTTTATATTGGTTTATTTCATTTGACCATATTCTTCTCTCGACACAACAGATTCCCTTGGGGTAAGATCTGTAGAAGGGGCACAGGTGGTGCAGTACTTAGGCCCTGTAGCAAAATCTGTAGCCATTAAGCCGGTGAAGAGATTTGTGTGAGAGTGGTGCCTCAAAGTTCATCCTCAGCCGTCAGCCTGCTTATACTAACACACAAAAAATGCTGAGAACTAGGCTGCATCTTATATCCTGCCTCCCTGCTAGGTATAGACACTTCACTTTGGAAACACCAAGATGAGAGACAAAGATAGAGTGAAGCTAGAGAAGATTTTTAATAAGAGAGGAATCATCCTCTGGAGCTGCCCATAGTCCATTGACTAAAAAGGGAAGCTGTTGCTGACTTAGATTAAAACAAAATGAAACTCTTATAGGCATATAAGATATTTTAAAAAAATATCTACGAGGCATAATCTTTCTGAATAGTTGTATGATTACACTAGAATTTAGTGATCAGTTTTGTTCAGGGCTGACTGGAGATGTTATGGAGAAAGAGGAGTGAGGCAGTCTGGTAGCCAGAACTGTATACTAAAGTCAGTTGGGAATGATGGTAGGAATGGTTCACTCACTGATGAATAGAGGCAGGAGCTTGTTCAGAAAGAAGGGTTGAGAGTGGATGCAGGCATCAACAAAAGTATAATTCTCATAATTCATATTTAAATCTCTAGAGCACAGTGACTATCTGCCTACTTGCTTGCCATTTTTCTCTCAGCTGTTTGAAAACTCTGATGCATGCAGTTTATTTTTACTCTTCTTACTAACTAAACACAGGGGAAAAAAAATTGATCTCCTTTAGACATGCTAGTACAGGATTTGTGTCTATTGGACTCTAATTCAACTTCAGCATAATTTTCATGGTTTCATAACTTGTGAATGACCCAGTGAGTAACAACTCAGTTACAGCAGCATTGAAAATCAGAGATTTAGAGCCAGATTGGAGGAAGTGAGAAATTTTTGGAAGCAGACTGTGACAAGCTGGGCAGCATCTGTGGTTATTTCTGATTAAGGTACCTACTTACATTTCTGTTTATTTACATTTCTGTTTATAATGGATTCTTACAACACAGTTAGCCTGAGCAGGACAGTACAAGAAGGAACTGGAAACAATGGAAAGTCCTTATTGTTCAGAATTTTCCTTTTGACTGTTTCTTCACATTTATAAACTGTGTTAAAATTCAAACGTAAGGTATTGAACAGTAATTGATCCTGGGATAGGGGTTAAATAAATAGACATATGCTGTCTGAGAATTGTCACTGGGAAAACTGCCAGGAAAAGACAGGCGGAACATGACTTTTTCCTAGCAGTGAGGGCTTGAAAAGGTCATTGAGAACTTAGGAGAGAAAACAAGAAAAATACTTTTAGAGTGACAATTAACAGCTGTTCATTGGTTTCATTGTTTGCCTTACATCTTTGTTACTTTTGAGGAAGTGAATAAATAATGTTTGTTCTAAAGACCCTATTTCTGAGGTGTTTTAGTCTAGTCACAAGTCTCTAGCCTGTAGGATTTACTTAGGTGTCAAACACATGTGTTCCACCAAGTTAAAACAGAAAGGGAAAAGCAATCAAGAGGTGTAAAATAACTGTGTTTACAGCAGGTTCAGGAAACCTGTGCTGTTATCTGAGAGACTAAGAAAATTCCCTCAGTGGCAAAAAGGTCAATTGCACATGTAACACTGTGCTAAGTTACACGATAAACAGCTATAAAGGCTTCTCAGGCATTATCCTTAAACAGATCGTCTAAACATTGCTGAAAGGAACCAGTGCTAAGTTAAACAAAGATTTTGCTCTGATTTTTATTGAGATTTCTTATCTTCCAATAAACACATCAGAAAGACAGATTTTGCCTTGGGCACTGGCTGGTCTACACTTTTCTGTGTATCTTGCTTTGAAAAGCACTAAATAGAATCATAGAATAGAATCATAGAATAATTAGGGTTGGAAAGGACCTTGAGATCATCAAGACCCAGCCCCCATGCCATGGGCAGGGACACCTCCCACTAAACCATGCCACCCAAGGCTCTGTCCAACCTGGCCTTGAACACCACCAGGGATGGAGCATTCACAACTTCCTTGGGCAACCCGTTCCAGTGCCTCACCACCCTTACAGGAAAGAATTTCTTCCTCATATCCAATCTAAACTTCTCCTGTTTAAGTTTGAACCCGTTACCCCTTCTCCTATCACTACAGTCCCTCATGAAGAGTCCCTCCCCAGCATCCCTATAGGCCCCCTTCAGATACTGGAAGGCTGCTATGAGGTCTCCAAGCAGCCTTCTCTTCTCCAGGCTGAACAGCCCCAACTTTCTCAGCCTATCTTCATACGGGAGGTGCTCCAGTCCCCTGATCATCCTCGTGGCCCTCCTTTGGACTTGTTCCAACAGTTCCATGTCCTTCTGATGTTGAGGACACCAGAACTGCACACAATACTCCAAGTGAGGTCTCACGAGAGCAGAGTAGAGGGGCAGGATCACCTCCCTCGACCTGCTGGTCACGCTCCTTTGGATGCAGCCCACGATACAGTTGGCTTTCTGGGCTGCAGGCACACACTGCCAGCTCATGTTCATTTTTTCATTGACCAACACCCCCAAGTCCTTCTCTGCAGGGCTGCTCTAAATCTTTTCTCTGCCCAACCTGTAGCTGTGCCTGGGATTGCTCCAACCCAGGTGGAGGACCTTGCACTTGGCATGGTTAAACTTCATTAGGTTGGCATCAGCCCACCTCACAAGCATGTCTGGGTCCCTCTGGGTGGCATTCCTTTCCTCCAGCGTATCAACTGAACCACACAGCTTGGTGTCATCGGCAAACTTGCTGAGGGCACACTCAATCCCACTGTCCATGTCACTGGCAAAGATGTTGAACAGGACCGGTCCCAACACCGATCGCTGAGGGACACCACTCATTACTGGTCTCCAGCTGGACATTGAGCCATTGAGCACAACTCTTTGCGTGCGGCCATACAGCCAGTTCTTTATCCACCGAGTGGTCCACCTATCAAATTGATGTCTCTCCAACTTAGAGACAAGGATGTCATGTGAGATAGTGTCAAATGCTTCGCACAAGTCCAGGTAGATGACATCAACTGCTGTACCCCTGTCCATCAGTTCCGGAGCCCCATCATAGAAGGCCACCAGATTTGTCAGGCAGGATTTCCCCTTAGTGAAGCCATGCTGGCTGTCACCAACCACCTTGTTGTTTCTCATAGGCCTCAGCATGCCTTCCAGGAGAATCTGCTCCAAGATTTTGCCAGGCACAGAGGTGAGGCTGACTGGTCTGTATTTCCCTGGCTCATCCATTTTCCCCTTCTTGAAAATGGGGGTTATATTTCCCCTTTTCCAGTTGTCGGGATCTTCACCTGACTGCCATGATTTTTCAAATATGATGGACAGTGGCTTAGCAACTTCATTTGCCAGCTCCTTCAGGACCCACAGATGGATTTCATCAGGTCCCATGGACTTGTATATGTTCAGGTTCTTAAGATGATCTCGAACCATGTCCTCTCCTACAGTGGTCCCAGGGTCTTCATTCTCACAGTCCCTGTGTCTGCCTTCCTATACTTGGGTGGTGTGGTCAGAGCATTTGCCAGTGAAGACTGAGGCAAAGAAGTCGTTAAGAACCTCAGCCTTCTCCAAATCCAGGGTAGCCAGTTCTCCCGATAGCTTCTGGAGAGGGCCCACGTTGTCCCTGATCTGCCTTTTAATTGCAATGTACCTGTAAAATCCCTTCCTGTTATCCTTAACATCCGTAGCCAAGTTTAATTCTAAGTGGGCCTTAGCTTTCCTAACCGTGTCCCTAGCTTCCCAGACAACATCCCTGTATTCTTCCCAGGCTGCCTGTCCTTGCTTCCACCTTTTATAAGACTTGTTTTTCCTTCGAATTTTCCTCAGCAGCTCCTTATCCATCCAAGGAGGTCTCCTGGCCCTCCTGCTGCATTTCCTTCTTGTAGGGATGTATCACTCCTGAGCTTGCAGCAAGTGATCCTTGAATATCAACCAAGAGTCTTGGGCCCCCCTGCCCTCTAGGGCTATATCCCATGGAACCTTATTGAGCAGGTTCCTGAAGAGGCCAAAGTCTGCTCTCTTGAAGTCCAGGGCAGTGAGCTTGCTGCACGCTCTTCTCACGGTCCTGAGGATCTCGAATTCGACCATCTGATGATCGCTGTAACCAAGGCTGCCCTGGATCATCACATTTCCAGCCAGCCCTTCCCTGTTGGTGAGGACGAGGTCAAGCATGGCATTTCTCCTTGTCGGCTCTTCTATTACTTGCAGAAGAAGCTGTCTTCCACACAGTCGAGGAACCTCCTGGATTGCTTGTGCCAGGCTGTACCATCCCTCCAACAGATATCAGGGTGGTTGAAGTCCCCCATAAGAACAAGGGCGTGCGAGCATGAGGCTGTTCCTATCTGTCTATAGAGCGCTTCATCCTCCAAGTCCTCTTGGTCAGGCAGTCAGTAACATATCCCCGCAATAATGTCTGCCGTCACTGTTCTCCCTTTAACCCTGACCCACAAGCTCTCTATTGACTGCTCACCTGTCCCCAGACAGAGTTCCATACTCTCCAGCCTATCCCTGACATAAATAGCAACTCCCCCTCCCCGCCTGCTGAGCCTGTCTTTCCGAAAGTGCCTGTAACCTTCCATTCCAACACACCAGTAATAGATTTATGTCAGTCTGTAAAATGAACTGCAGCCAGGGTAGGAGATTGCATTCCAAACTGAAAGCAGGTGCAGTTAAAGACAGAGGCGATATAAAGCTCTGAAAAATATTTGTGTGATGGGAATCCTGACAGTCTTCTTCACTACCACATCTTCCGTGTGGTACCGTAGGTGATTCATGTCATAAAATGTATGAGTCTCTGATATGCTATTGCATACTTGCATGAGAATTTGATTTTACCATCTCCATCTGTCTCCCAGACAGTGTGGATATGTTGCAGTATGTTTAGAGAGATCTCTGGTTTAATTTTTTTAATCACCCTTTGCTCAGAGCTCAGTTGTTTGCATGGTCAGAAATCATGTTTTCTGCTAGAATGCAAAAGCCTGTTTTGTGGTGCAATCATGTATTGCAGTATCACTTTTAAAAAAGTGATTTCTTCTGTGTCACATTTCAAACTAAACAGCTATCTGAGTAATATCCTTATTATTAAAATGGCATACAAACAAAATCTGAATGGATTTGATTTTCTGACAAACCCTAGTCTGTTTTTATGTAAAATACTGTATACAGGGGGCATATTTAAATACTATTTATACAGTATATCAATTAAATCTTGACTTGTACTACTTCAGCTCTTTAGTCGCTCCTAAGCTAGAATTGTTTTTATATAGAATCATTTAGGTTGGAAAAGATCTACAAGATCATCCAAATCCCACCATTAACCTGGCACTGCCAAGTCCAACACTAACCCATGTTCACAGGCACCACATCTTCCCATCTTTTAAATACCTCCAGGGATGGTGACTCAACCTCTGCCCTGGGCAGCCTGTTCCAGTGTTTGACAATTCATTCAGTGAAGAAATTTTTCCTAATATCTGATCTAAACTTCCCCTGGTGCGGTGATAAAGAATGAAGCAGAGCAGAGCACAATAGTTTAGGGCCAGGGGGAACAGAGCATCTACACTGAGTTTGAGGATATTCTCATATATTATTATAGTTTATGTATTGTGTTCTGTATAATGATATATATTACTATACTTATGAGAAAGTATATTACTATAATACAGCGTAGTCTATTGTTATGTAAAGCTAGGCTGTTAGATTTAATCTAGCTACCCTTATACTGAGACCACCAGATTTAGTTGCATGTCCTGCTCTCAGGTCATCCAGCTGCTCTGAACAAGCGCTCTGCTACTCCCTGGCACCCATGGTGGATGAGGAAAACTACCTGAATGAGCAGCTGAGGACTTTGTTTTATGGAAAAATGAATCTTCCCAACGAGTCTGATCAGAGACCAAGAATCAGGAAGGGGAGGGAGAAAAACTTTTTGTTATTAAACCTGGCAGTTTTCCTTCCTTGTACAGAAGTAAAGCATTATGTGGTGCACCTGAGAGATTCCTGTCTCTTGGCATAAACTGGTTCCTGTCTCTGCAGGTGGCAAATTTCTTCTGGCTCTCAGTATTTCTAGGAAAAATAGTTATAAGGGTAGGAAAGAATGCATCTGCCCTGTATCGTATTGGGGTCAGAAAAGCTTATGATCCTTCTAAGGGACTTGAAGTCATCTTCAGGCATGTATTGAGCATGATGGGAATAATCCAGGCAGTTCTGTGTTCCCAGAACTTGTGAAGAGGGAATCAAGGGGGAATTTACAGATTCATGGATTCTGAAACTGTGAAGTACAGCTATTCCCTTCCAGTCCCAGACCACACAGGTGGTAGAATTTGTCCTAAAAACTGTACTAAATGTACGTTTCCGAAAGGTATCAAATCTCACTTCAAGTGCCCCAGATGATACGGAGTTGGTCACCTTTCTCTAAGCTCTGATACCTGATCACTCTCATTTCACTGGTATTTACTTTCACTATCAGTCACCTTTAAAATCAGCCACATTTAGAAAATACTTGTCCATCCTTATTACTGTCATTTTTATGTCAGTTTTGCTCTCAAATAGGCATTTAACCTAAACAACATATTGCCCAGTTCTGCCTTTTTAATATCTGTGGCACTGGAGTTATGTGGGCAGCCTGCAAGACACTCTTAAACCGCTCCCTGCTTTCAATAATATTTCTGGCTGCACACTCACATTTCCAGACAGGTATGTCAAGAACAAGTTTAAAAAAGGAGACTTTTTAAAAATAGTATTCTTGATACAGAATTACAGGAAACATGTCAAGATCAGTGTCTACCTGTACATCAGCTGATTTCAAGTTGAGCCTACATTGCCTCTTCGAATAGTTTCACTGCCGACTTACTCTCCATTGAACTCAGACTGTTCTTCAAGTAATTGCAGCCTAGCCTGTTTTAGCAACTTTATAGTTTTGTTTCAGTTGCATGTTACAATGTATAGCAGATATCCCCAAGACAAAGTTGGTCCCGTTATGTATTTGTTCTTCCTACATAGTAAGAGCAGTTTAAGGAATGTCTTGTCTTCTTGCTCAGATGAAGTGGTCTGTAACACGTGTACACCAGTACTCTAAGGACCAGAATCTTCGCTTGTGAACATTGGCCCTGCAGTCTCTTTTTTCCCGCTAGACAGGGTATAAAAAAAAGGAATCACTTTGTTTTGGGTATCATTGCATACTGTGTGCCAGATCCCACCAGGGAGCTTCTCTTTGAGAAGCTGGTGTTTGTCAGATCTCTCCCATCTGGAGATGGGACCGCATATAAGGCATAGAAGAATAGTGAAAATAAAAATAATGGGATGTGAAAGCAAAAGGAAAACAAAGGGGACTAAATAAAATAAAATAAATTAATTAAAAATCAAAATTTTTAAAAATTGGTGAAGAGCAGTAGGATACTGTCTGTGGTTGCAGTATCTATGAAAAATTTAGGTGCCTTATATTTTATTTCAATTTTCAGGAAGGGTAGTTTTCAAATTAAATATAGCATAAATCTTTGTAATTATTTTAGTTATGAAAAAGCATTCCAAAGTCTATGAGAAAACAATACTTATTTATATTAGGCTGAGAAAGTTGGGGCTGTTCAGCCTGGAGAAGAGAAGGCTGCGTGGAGACCTCATAGCAGCCTTCCAGTATCTGAAGGGGGCCTATAGAGATGCTGGGGAGGGACTCTTCATGAGGAACTGTAGTGAGAGGACAAGGGGTAATGGGTTCAAACTTAAACAGGAGAAGTTTAGATTGGATATGAGGAAGAAATTCTTTCCTGTAAGGGTGGTGAGGCACTGGAATGGGTTGCCCAGGGAAGTTGTGAATGCTCCATCCCTGGTGGTGTTCAAGGCTGGATTGGACATAGCCTTGGGTGGCATGGTTTAGTGTGAGGTGTTCCTGCCCCTGGCAGGGGGGTTGGAACTAGATGGTCTTAAGGTCCTTTCCAACCCTAGCTATTCTATGATTCTATATTGTTTATAGTGTTCCTTTTAAGTGTGATGGAAGCATTTCGTAGGAGGACATATGCAACAACTGATAAGCTCCACATAAAAATTGCACATTGCCATTAATATATTGAGCCTTCCAGGTTCTTTATTTTAAAGAGAAATTATGATCAGTTATTACAGCATGCTCACACTTTTGATGTAATATTAATAGCTTTAATTTCATTGAGATTGACAGATTAAGTAGGGTCCAATTTCCCATTTGAATTTTTTCTCATTGCTATTAAAAAGCCTATTTAAAATGTCACAACAATTGCAAAGATGTTGTGAGAAGGGGTGTGGGACAACATCACCTTTTAACACATATTGTCTGAGAAATAACTGGCCCTAACTGTAAAGGATTTCCTAGCTTAGATTCCTTCTTCCCAGGGCTGCTTATGCATTTTTTCTGACACTTAAATACAAGCTCTGTATGCAGTCCTCTGTATGAGAAGTAGAGCCTGTGGCTTTATTTTCACAGTGATGCACTCTCATAATTTGGAGATCTATGACTGTGATGATTCAAACTAAAATATCTTACCATGAAAGCTAATGGGTTTATAGTAACATCTGTCTTACGGTGAGATTAGCAAGCAAAAGAGTAGAAAAGAAGTTTCAAAACTCTATGCTAATGAAATCTGCTTGCCTCCAGGATGGTGCAGCACTACATATCAGAGGCATTGTCATCTAGGAGGATGTGGGGGGTGGCAATCACATAGTCCATTGTCCAGGTATTTATTTGCAAAAGGTTGTTCAGTTCTTGAGCACAGCATAGAGCATTCCCAGATCATTGCTTGGTCTAAGTCAAACTCAAAGAGCAGGAACTTTTGACAAAGGTGAATGGAAATGAAGTATTTGTTGACTAAGGTATGTGTTTGCAATTCTGAACACTAGAGGCCATACAGTGGAAGGAGAAGTAACTCAGAAGTTTTATGCCTCCCAGTTGGAAGGTGGGTATTGTCAAGACAAGCCTTTACTGTTGTCTTTTCAGGACATCTGCAAATAAGCAACTCTTACCATTACTCACCATTGCAGAATTGCTTGAGAGACTGTTCTAGGCAACTTCAGGCTGGGGAGATCATGGATATAAAATTTTAAAACAAAGGTGGAAAAGAAATGCTCTTGGTGTCAAAGGAGAGTATTAGAATGAGCTTCCCTTGCAGTGGATGGTTGACAGACAAGGCAAGATGCACCCATAACTGCTGGAGGAAAGGAAGAGAAAATAGCAGGATATAGTTGTTAGAAATTTCTGGTTCAGAATGGGTCTGCAGCAATTTAACTACCATGATTCAGAAGTGCTTAGGTAGATAGTGTGGCTTTCTCTGTCAGTCTTTCAGATATGCTCCAGTTGGGACTCCTCTTGGGAATGACAGTTTGACTATAAGGTCTTTTCAGAAATTCACTGTTATGTTTTCATATGCATTTATTCTTACCCAGATCTTCCATAGGTGTCTTTAATTTTTTTGAAGATAAAGACAGGATTTGAAAGGGTTCTTATACTAGGATCTCACTGCATTTTTTGGAACAGTAATTCTGACGTCTTTTGTTGAGCCTGGGGAAGATAGTAAGAAAACTGTGCAGTTCCAAGTAGCATAATGCAGCCTAAATGATGCAGCCTGATGATACATGTCATTTGTGGGAAATAATTGGAACTGGACAAGACAGAGAATAGCTAAATTACATTTTGACCTAGGATCATAGCAAAGTTTTTGTTGTTATAGTTCAATGTAGAGTTCCACTGAGTACAAATTTCTCTGGTAACAGTGTTAACAGAGTGAGATCCTGGGGTTATGTCCCAAGGAAATGCAAGACTTGCTTTCATTTTTGGATCTTTACCATGGGCTGTGTATAGCACAAAAGGTTTTCCAGGTTTATGCACGTGAATAGGGGAGAAAGGTGACTACATAATATCCGTGGACAGGTGTCAAGCAGCAATAAACAGCCCAGTAGTTGGGTTCTATTACAGTAATTTCTTCATGCTCTGAAGAATACTCCTGCTTGGAAAAGCAGGCAACATTACAAAGAACAAATCTGCAGATAAAGATCCCCTGCAAGGCCTTAGATATTTCAGGACTGGGGTATACTAGTGGAGAGTTACTAAGTAAATTAAAATTAGAGAAGCACTCTTATTTTTTTTCAAGGTTAAGTTAGAAAAGATGGAGCCTGATATTGCCATAAAGTGTTGATGTTAATAAAAAGGACTCTTTTTGTCTCATTATTTTAATAGGGTTGGCTTAGGTATATTCTACTTCTGTAAAATTGCTAGTTAAATCCATACATTATAAGGCCATAAATATAAATTAGTGAACAACTGAAGAGTCTCTTTCCCAGTTAAAAAGCATGATTTGGAGATTATATCTTCTGGAGATTTCTGAGAAGCTGTTAATAGTATTTCATTTTCATGAAGTTAATGTGACTCATCTTGGGAACAGGCCTATTTCCTACTTCCTCCCTTCCTGAAAATGTCACTGCAAAGAAATAGGGTACTTCTCAGGAAAGGAAGTATAAACCCCTCCCCACATATGCATCCTCCACCTCCATAATAGTCTATATGGGGCCTTCTTGAAAAGACTTAGGTCTTGAACTGTCCGAGCCTGAAAGTGGCATACTCATGCACTGGCTCAAATTGTACCACTACACTTACCAAAAGCATGTAGGAATCAAATTCTAGATAATGATGAAACATATTTTAGATAATGATTGGCCAATACAGAACTGTGCAAATTATACAAATGTCCCAAGTAAATAAATATGGAAAAAACAGTATCTCCCATCATGTACAGGGATGTTTACAGTTGTCAATATTTTAAAATTGTGTATCAGCATCAGGTAGTTAGTGAATCAAATAAGAGGAAATGATTGTGTTTTTAACTAGAGTCTAACACTGATTAAATATTGAATGTTTACTCTTTAATAATTTCTGTGATAAATACACATTGCATTGTATTAATTTCCAGATACTTGGTGATTGCTATACCATTTTTCTGTCTGACTTTCCATTGTTATTTCATATGCTTCAGTAAAAGATGGAGTTTATACAAAAGCTTGCCTGTCTTACCATCACGTCTTTATTTTTAATTTATTTTTTATTTTAAATGAAGCATTTTGCTATGACATAGTAAGAGGAAAAATAATAAGAAATGTATCTTTTACCTATTTCCTTAAAGAAATGAGGCTAATGCAGCTGTGTCAGAAAATTTGAAATTCAGAATTTTCAGAGAAATTGGAAGAGTACAGGCTTTAAAGGTGTTGCCTACAAGCTATGTGAAAACTGGTTTCTTGGTCAAGAGGAACCTCAATATAGTGTCTTCATCAAGGAAAAGCAAGACTTTAATTTTTTGAGATAAACTTTCCAGTTTTTGCGTTTTAACAAGGCTGGATTTAGTTCAGCAAAACTCCATGGGGAGCAAAGGAAACCAAGTCTTACGGTTCTTCTTGATATTGGAATCTGGCGACTTGGAGAAACTTTGGCAGTAAAATATTCCATCAATAGGGAAAAATCTTGGTCATTGATTTCCTTACTCTGAGATGAAACCTATTTGGAAAAATCTAGCACTACCAAATTCCTTAAAAGGCTTAATATACTTATCTCTGGAAGAGTGTGACATTTTGAGCCATGCTTAGCGTGTACATGGGACACTAAAACCATTTTGGTTTACTGATTCCGAATGTGCACAGGGCTGTTGAGGAAAGAAACGTGATTAGCCTATGAACCTCACAGACCACTTAACTGCTTGCAGGCATACCAATTAAGTGGAATTATCATCCCAATTAACCATTGTCTCTTGCCAGTCAAAACTCATTTGGTTTAATTCAGCTCCCTAGGAGAAGTCCCAGTTAACCAGATTTCCTAATTATCTGTGTCCTGATTAAGTGTAGTAATACAGCCTGCATTAATAAAGGAGTGTTTTCATGTTGCTGCTTGAATAGTTTTCCAAAATTTTGGTTTACGGATCATGTTCTCAGAAAATTAATGTCTCAGTTTAAGTTTTTGTTCTAGTATCGACAGACTTAAAACTCAGTTGGGCCACTCACGTAAGTAATTCAGCAGGGCTTGCCAAGAAAGTTTAATTTATAAACAAAGGCAACAGAGGTGTTCTGTTTTAGGCTGAAGATTTTATTCAGGTGTGATGCAGCCATGTGGTTAGAACTTTGGCTGGTGAAAACTGCCATTGCTTCTTGATCTCAAAAGATCTTTGTGGACTTACGTAAGCTGAGATATGGGGGCAGCTTTTTAAGTATATTTGGGCACAGAATTAGGCACAGAATGTATCCTACGAAGTGTGATCTCTTACACAGAACACATTCAGATTATATTCAGCGCTTAGTCATTATGCTGTTTGCTTCAAGATATGATTTAGTTTATTGAGAGAGGGCTTCTCAGATATTCCATGGGTCTGCAACCTGCGAATAAACATGAAGCAGAATCGCATTCCAATAATGTGTGACGCTGGTACTTCACATCACATAAATGAAACAAGACAATGAAAGTTGTCGGGAGGTGGAGGAGTACTTCAAGAAATTAAGAGACGAAGACATCTCATTCATTTGATTAGATTATATGGTGAGTAGAGTGTATTGCCTTTGCAGTGTTATGTAGCTGAGTCTACTAATTATAATGTTGTAATGATTTTCAGCTAGGAATCTCAGATCTTGACTATACAGGAACATTTGTGGAAGGAGATGGAGGTGAATCAATTACAGGTGTAGTGCAAAGTTCCTGTATAGATTTCTTCTAAATCGTAGGTAAAACAGTGGAATACAGTTCTGCATCCAGACATTTTCTGTGCCTTTTCTTGACATCTAACTTGATTTGCCTGAACTTTCCTGCACTTCGTTGTCAAAAAACCTTAAGACCCGTTCTGAAACCTTGTATGACCACAGTTACCCTCACTGACTTGCTTGACATGGACTTACAATCAAGCAAACTTGTTCTTGAGATCTGAACAGGTGATTGCAGGCTGGCGGGGGAATTCATCACTGTCCCTGTTTTGTCAGAGGTATGACCTAAATCTGCCAGCACATGATAAATACACATAGACAGAGCTTTTCGGCGATACAGAAGTTGTCATAGTGGCTGTTTATAATCCCATATGTCATTCGTCATTCACAAAAAGCAGGTTTCCAAAATAGTCTCAGGACCCACAACCACTTTGGTTCTCAGATGTACTGGCCTCTCAGGAGGCCTTGGCTGGTGGAAATGACCTCTCGTGGATGCCCAAGGGGGTTCTGCTATTTTCAACAACTCTTAATTGTTCTACTTTTTGAATGAAAAATTTTTGGTGTCTTCTTTTATGGCAATCTGACCATGACCAAGCTGAGTCAAGTCAGCATGAGGAGCCACACATAAAAGAATTAAGCCCCACACTAACCCAGAAGAGGCCAGTCTATCAATCCTAGAATATTAAAAATGTAGCATACAACATGGGGGCATTATTGTGCAAAAATTATAACCAAAACAATCAGGAAGTAAGCAGATGTACAAAAAAGAAAAAGAGCCTTTTTTATCTTTTCTGGGTGAGTTAGGTAGCTCTATTTACGTTTTAATGAGATAAAAGCGGTAGTGAAAGAGGAAAGAAAATGTCAGTGGCTTGATTGCTTTCACAGCTTTTACTGTGGGAGATATTAAAAACGTTAACAATAGATAGTATCATAAGAGGTTTCTGATAACTTATAATTCTCTCCAGCCAGCTGGGAATTAAAAAGCTTGAAAATGTTTCCCAAGTGAAAAATTTCTCTGTCACAATGAAATTTTCATTTTCTGTCTTTTCTGCTGTGACTTTTCTGTCAGACCCGCCTGGGATGTATTGAGTAAGGCAATATTAAAAATCTAATAATTTTCTGGAGTACTCCTTCAGCAATATCAAATAATTTGAAAACAGCTGAACCACACTCTTTCATTCTCTTCAAGCTGAGATTAAAAATTTTCATTCATGTTTGTTCTTGAGGTTTCCTAGCTCTAAAGATTTCCTTAAATTTTTAAGTTCCTCAAATCCTAGATAGCATCCAAAATCCAAACTGGAAATCAGCGCACTTTGATTAAGGGTTATGGATTGTGCATATATCATCTCCTCAGAACTGAGGGATCAACATTCAAGTGATACTTATCTTCGTATTTTTTTTAAGATTGATGAAGCAAAATAGGACTTGATTTTCTGTTGACTGGATGTGTTGTATAGTTATATTGATGACAGTGGTAGAAGATGGGAATACCTAAAGATGAAATTACCAAAGCCAGAATTTCAGGAATTAACCTGCCTAAGATTAGCCAGGTACCCATATCCGTATGGACATGGTCTCTACAAGCAAAATGTGCAAGACAGTTTAAAATGGAGATGTTTCTTTTAGCTTTATGAACATAATTTATCACTGAAAACACAAAATACAGAAAAACCAACACACTTTCACTTTTATTATGTTTTTTGTGTTCAGGACCACTGCAAATTTAAATACTGTTCAGGCACAAAAAGTGTAGAAATGCGGTATTTTGCAGTGTTTTTTTTCTTCTCACTTCTATATTGGTTCTTAGAGCACATCAGTGTTCAAAAGTTCTGCCTCTTCTGAGAATTCTAGCTGCCAAGTTCTGCACTAATTGCAAAAACTCATGGAAAATAGCAGATAAGCCTTTGAAGGATAAAGCATAGTGGTTGAAATGGAAACTTCTGAAGGAATGATAGAGGAGTTCCAGCTCTCTAGAAGAAAAACCTTGTGGAAAGTTGGAGTTTTTCCTGATTTGAATTATTTTGAATGTTTTTTTTTTTGTGTAATAATAGAAAAACACTCAGCATGAAAACTAACATGCTAATTATAGCTATGTGGGATTTAGAAACGGAAGAGACTAATGCAGGTAATCTGTATCCTCCTCCCAATACTGACTTGCTCTCGTGAAAGCAATCCACATGCCTTGTGAAAGGACCATTAAAAATAGCATACGGAAAAATCAGAATAACAGACATTAGATTTGTTTTATCGGTTTTGGCTGTAGCTTGTGAAAATGTTGTGAAAACATTCAGTTACAGCAGTATTTTTTGAATTTTCATGAGCATCCTGAAAGAAATAAACCAGTTTGGATTTCAGCAAAGAGCTATTAATGACAATTCCTAATTGTAGCAGTTGATTATGGTTTTGGCCCATTTTTAATCTGCTAATGCCATGTGCTTCTGCATGTCCATGTGAAAATAAGTTCTAAAAATTCCCTACCTATTGTGGAAAATATTTTCTTTCACCTGTTTAAATCTCACTCCTGCTAGCTCAGTGGACTGCCCTCTGCTCCTTGGGCTGGGAGGGTTGGTCAGTGGAAGAAGAGACGTTTGGTATATTACAGTTCCTTATTCAGTTTATCCATGGTCAAACTTCTTCATGATTTTGTAAACCTCAGTCTTATCCCCATCAATATTTACTGAGTTCTTTATTAAATATGTGTTAATATTTGTTTTAGCAAATGTAGAGTTCTGTAAAATTCTTCCGTCTACCATTTAGGTCTACAGAGAACATACAGGAGTCATTCCATACTTCTTTATTTGCAATGTTAAAACATTGCTAGAAGCTGTGAAATCCCTAGGGTAACTGAGTCAAGTAATTGCAAGAATGAACTGTAGAGGTATTCAGTTCCTTGCTTGAGTAACTGTTCACTCTTTATTCTCTGCCAATTCTTAAATAAATTTTAAATCATCAAACACATTCATAGTTACTAAACTATTTAGAGAAAATTAAAATAAATATAACTTTTCTTATTTTAGTATAGCTAGTATTAACTTATATTCCATAAACATGCCATGTTTGAAGACCCAGTTGCTTGTAGAGGAGCTTTGAGTGTAGTGTTGTAGTCCATATATAGAGGTAGATAGTTCGTTGTTCCACTTCTTACATTTCAAGGTTAGGGAAACTGGAAATATGCCCTGACTTAAGAGAAAAGGAAGCTCTAACAGGACCATGAGGTCTGGGGTGTCAGTAGGATGCTCCTCCATTCTGGGATCATTGTTGAATATAAATACATAAAAATTCCTGAAAGCGTATGCTGGAATAAAACAACACGGTGCTTGGTGACAGCCAGCCTGGCTTCACTAAGGGGAAATCCTGCCTGACAAATCTGGTGGCCTTCTATGATGGGGCTCCGGAACTGATGGACAGGGGTACAGCAGTTGATGTCATCTACCTGGACTTGTGCAATGCATTTGACACTGTCTCACATGACATCCTTGTCTCTAAGCTGGAGAGACATCAATTTGATAGGTGGACCACTCTGTGGATAAAGAACTGGCTGGATGGCTGCACGCAAAGAGTTGTGCTCAATGGCTCAATGTCCAGCTGGAGACCAGTAACGAGTGGTGTCCCTCAGCGATCGGTGTTGGGACCGGCCTATTCAACATCTTTGTCGGTGACATGGACAGTGGGATTGAGTGCGCCCTCAGCAAGTTTGCCGATGACACCAAGCTCTGTGGTTTGGTTGATGCGCTAGAGGGAAGGAATGCCATCCAGAGGGACCTTGACACACTTGTGACGTGGGCTGATGCCAACCTGATGAAGTTTAGCCATGACAAGTGCAAGGTCCTCCACCTGGGTCAGAGCAATCCCAGGCACACATACAGGTTGGGCAGAGAAGAGATTCAGAGCAGTCTTGCAGAGAAGGACTTGGGGGTGCTGATCGATGAAAAAATGAACATGAGCTGGCAGTGTGCACTTACAGCCCAGAAAGCCAATGGTATCGTGGGCTGCATCCAAAGGAGTGTGACCAGCAGGTCGAGGGAGGTGATCCTGCCCCTCTACTCTGCTCTCGTGAGACCTCACTTGGAGTATGGTGTGCAGTTCTGGTGTCCTCAACATAAAAAGGACATGGAACTGTTGGAACAAGTCCAAAGGAGAGTCACGAGGATGATCAGGGGACTGGAGCACCTTCCGTATGAAGATAGGCTGAGAAAGTTGGGACTGTTCAGCCTGGAGAAGAGAAGGCTGCATGGAGACCTCATAGCATCCTTCCAATATCTGAAGGGGCCTATAGGGATGCTGGGGAGGGACTCTTCATGAGGGACTGTGGTGAGAGGACAAGGGGTAACGGGTTCAAACTTAAAGGTGGGAAGTTTAGTTTGTATATGAGGAAGAAATTCTTTACCATAAGGGTGGTAAGGCGCTGGAATGGGTTGCCCAGGGAAGTTGTGAATGCTCCATCCCTGGTGGTGTTCAAGGCCAGGTTGGACAGAACCTTGGGTGGCATGGTTTAGTGGGAGGTGTCCCTGTCCCTGGCAGGGGGGTTGGAACTAGATGATCTTAAGGTCCTTTCCAGCTTTAACTATTCTATGGTTCTATGATAATACAGGAATTCTCTTGTCAAAAGAATTGTAATAAATTATAACTGAACTTTGGGAAAAAAAGAGTAAAGGGAACATATAAAGTTTTGTTGCCTTCAAGAGCAGATAAAGCAGAGCAAGAAAATGTTCAGGAATGTAGCTGCAACTTCAGAGCTAACTCTGACTTACTTGCGCTTTTTGTGTCAATGGCTTCCAGTATTCAGGAATGCTGAATCAAAAAAAGGCAGAATTGACCTTACATGTGGAAAACTCTTTGTTTTATCATCTGCAGTTTATGAAGAGTAGGCAGATTCTGTAATATGCTAGTGTAGGTAACAACTTGACTATTAAATTTCCCATCTTTGCAGAGAAACTGTTTTGATCGATATTTTAATTTCAGTTAGGCAGAATGTGGAAGATATCTCAGCAGATGGTTGTCATAAACCCCGTACCTCATTTTGGAATTATTGTACAAATCTATCCAGCTTGGCACTAACTACACAGCCTAATTTTCCTGCATGTTTGTGCCAAAAGTAATCTGGCATGGATAATATTTTTTCTAATTACTTTCTGATTTTATTAACCAACATCAGACCTGCTTAACCTGTGGTTGCTCTACCCATAAATCTGTTTGTTTCATAGTTTTACGAGAAAAAGACCCAAGTCAGTTAGCATGCAGCAGTGGCCTAAATGACTAATGGGTAGCCCTATTGGGTAACTTAATTAGAATGATCACTAAGTTTTCTTCTCTATACTGCTATTGCCTGATGGTGAGTCTGAGTGAAATGTTTGTGCCTAAATTACAAGTAAGCTTTTTAGAATAGAGAATTTTAGAAGAGATGCTCATAAGGATAAAGTTGTCATTGTTGAGATTATTTAAAGAAAGCTCATTCTGATATTCTTGGGTTTAGTGGGGAAACAATTCCTTGCTGTATATTTGTGTGAAAGGAAGAAGAGTAGTATCATGAGCAAAAACTTTTCCCCATCCATTGTCCGTCTCATTTGTTGGCTCAGTATATATAATATTTGGTGGTGGGTTGACCCTGGCTGGATGCCAGGTGCCACCAAAGCAGCTCTGTCACTCCCCTCCTTAGCTGGACAGGGGAAAGAAAATACAACAAAGTGCTCATGGGTCAAAATAAGGAGAGGGGGAGATCGCTCACCAATTACCATCACAGGCAAAACAGACTCAACTTGTGGAAAATTAGTTTATTGAAATCAAAGCAGAGTAGGATAATAAGAAACAAACAAAAAATAATATTAAAACATCCCCCTCAACCTCTCCCTTCTTCCCAGGCACAACTTTACTCCTGAATTCTCTGCCTTCTCCCCACAGCATCGCAGGGGAACTGGGAATGAAGATTTGATCACATATTCTCACTTCTCTGTCTGGCTGCAGTTGCTCAGGTTTTTGTCCCGCCTTCTTAAACATGTTATCCCAGGGGCACTACCCCAGCACTGATGGCCTCAGTCTTGACCAGTCATGGGTACGTCTTGGAGCTGGCTGGCATTGGCTCTGCTGGACATGGGGAAAGCTTCTAGCAGCTTCTCACAGAAGTCACCCCTGTAGCCCACCTGCTACCAAAACCTGACTGCACAAACTCAGTACATGTATCCTAAGAAGTATTTTTTTTCTTCCTAACTCTGAAATAGAAAGCCCAAACCATTGTGCAAGTGGAGGCCATCCCCTGTAGGGCAGTCTAAAAGCATATTGGCTGTGGGAGGTGTTTCTGATAGTCTGTGCCTTCCTGTGTAATTAGTACATGCTGTCTTCAGAAATACCTCTGAAATAAGGGTAAAGATTACCTCTGACAGATACTAGATACCTCTGAAAGAGACTAGGTAGCAAGGATTGAACACCAGCAAAGGCCAGGAGCTTCTTGCTTACTGTGTCCTATCTGTGAACAAAGGTTTCTGACATGAGAATAATAGTATTGTTAACATTTCAATCTCAGAGACTGACAACCAAAATAATGAATAGCATCCCACACAGAAATTGATATGCCTGTGTTTCAGACCTTAAAAAGAAAAGCCAGTGACAAGGTCCTCAACAACATGATAGTTTCAAAACAGGTGGAGTTGATTACTTGGTATGCCCTATCATCAAATTCCTGTCTTCTTTTACACAGTTCATTAAAAACAGCTGATGAGCAGCAAATGTTCCTTCCTTGCATTCTGGGACACAGACACCCAGTAGCAAGAGCTGTGTGGTGACAGTCCCACCACACTCCCCAGGTGACCAAACCCACCTGCCAGAAGAGGAGGGGAAACCCAGGGGGGGTCTCCCACCACCAGCTGATAACCTACTTTGCAGTTAGAACTTCTTTTCTGCTCTTCCTCTCTGCTTCCAATCTACCACCCCCAAAGAAAACAGATGTATTCATTTTAAGTATATATGCAAGTTAAATCTCTCATCACTGGACTGATCATGTCAACAATGAAGTTTCAGGATCTAAGCTTGAGTGTACTCAGGCTGGATTTACAATCATAGAATAGAATAGTTAGGGTTGGAAAGGACCTTAAGATCATCTAGTTCCAACCCCCCTGCCGGGGCAGGAACACCTCACACTAAACTATGCCACCCAAGGCTATGTCTAACCCAGCCTTGAACACCACCAGTGATAGAGCATTCACAACTTCCCTGGGCAACCCATTCCAGTGCCTCACCACCCTTACAGGAAAGAATTTCTTCCTCATATCCAATCTAAACTTCCCCTGTTTAAGTTTGAACCCGTTACCCCTTGTCCTATTGCTACAGTTCCTCATGAATAGTCCCTCCCCAGCATCCCTATAGGCCCCCCTTCAGATGCTGGAAGGCTGCTATGAGGTCTCCACGCAGCCTTCTCTTCTCCAGGCTGAACAGCCCCAACTTTCTCATCCTGTCTTCATACAGGAGGCTCTTCAGTCCCCTGATCATCCTCGTGGCCCTCCTCTGGACTTGTTCCAACAGTTCCATGTCCTTTTTATGTGTATGATACATAAGCAAATTTGTCCCTTTTTCAAACTGCAAACTTGGCAAAAAATAAAGAATCCCAGACTGGT
This sequence comes from Ara ararauna, assembly GCA_028858755.1. Lineage (NCBI taxonomy): Eukaryota > Metazoa > Chordata > Aves > Psittaciformes > Psittacidae > Ara > Ara ararauna. Next base: position 41,423,342 of record CM054379.1, on the reverse strand, counting down.
TTGGATTGGAATGAACCTTAAAGCTCATCTAGTTCCAAGCCCCTGCCACAGGCAGGGACATCTTCCACTAGACCAGGTTGCTCAAACCCCCCATCCAACCTGGCCTTGAACACTGCCGGGGATGGGGCATTTACCACTTCTCTGGGCAACCTATACCAGTGTGTCACCCTCTTCACAGTGAAGAACTTCTTCCTAAGATCTAATCTAAATCTCCCCTCTGTACCCAATGCTTATAATTTGATAATGGCATAATTATGAGAAAATAATATTAAAACTACAGCAGCAATAGTCAACTACAATTAAAGCAAACTTTTTCAGAAGTCGCCTGATATACTTAGTGTTATCTTCCATGACAGAAACACTGCTACTGTGTCCATGAGACAGAAATTAGACCCGCCAATGAAATTCCCAGGAACAAAACATACATCTGAGAACGAGCACTAAGATAGTTCATATGGTAGGGAAATCACTTCTTGCTGAGATAATATCCTTTTTGGTAGTAATGTTTCTAGAAGTTTTCATTTTGATTATTCTGAAGTTACAAATTGTGTGCTCCAAAACTTGCAAACAAACGCAGGTTGGAGATCTTCCTACAAATACAGTTACTTTTTCCATCTACAAACCAGTATACATTCAACATACATGCAAACATTTACAGACCCATGTTCTTCCTTAGACATAGAAATGCAAACTGTAGTCAATTTCTGTGTTTAATAGTGTGTATCCTCGGCCTGTTTGGTCTCTGGTGTGGCTTAATACAGGAAGTTGATGTCTTCATAGAAATGAGACTAACAATGCTATCAAATGTGATTTTTTCATCACTTACTGTATCATTTATACGTACATCATGTATGTACAGCGACATAACTGGAACCATTGGTCTAGGATATGCCATTAAAAATGGAAACCTGACTTTGAATTTTTCTCTTCAGCTCAGCTTTGTAACTCAGTCACACATCTCTCTTTTGAGTCATTCAAAATACCTGATGTAAGACATTTGGATACAAATGTCTCAAAAACTTTTTTCCTGATTGTTCAGCCCTTTAACAAATGGCAAACTCATAACTTTCTTTAAAAAGAAAACATCTTTTCTGTAGAAAGAAGGATGGCAATTTCTTCTTTGAAAAATGCTTTTTAATGTCTGAGGTGTTTGATGTGCCATTTTTCCTATTTTTGAAAAAGAATATTTGGTATGTTCATCTTTCTGATACATGTGACACGTGATGTTGGGATGTATGAGTCAGGCCACATCACCCCAGAAATTTAGCAATATGAGAATGAGAAGTTTCCCAATAAAGCTCAAGTCGGGAAACACAGGTTGGCTTTAAGACATACTAATGGAATAATAGAAACCAGGGAGTAGAAGTCTAAGAGAGCAAGCAGTGCTTGCTATTTTCCATCAGATCCAAATGAAAATTTTATGTACTTTGTAAACTGGTATTTTAACTGACATGATTGCATGAAGAAGAGAAAAAATGAGCCCTTTATGATTTTTATCTTTTTATTCAGGTCCAGGGGAAATTAATGTGTAAATAATGTACCTGCCCTTTACACTGTTATTTACATTTGTGGAAGTTCCACTCTCTGTTCTGCAATTATGCTAATGAAATCTTTGACCCAGTGTTCAATGCTTAACTGCAGTCTGGTGCTTAAACTGCACTCCAGTTCTGGTGTCCTCAACATAAAAAGGACATGGAACTGTTGGAACAAGTCCAAAGGAGGGCCACGAGGATGATCAGGGGACTGGAGCACCTCCCATATGAAGATAGGCTGAGAAAGTTGGGGCTGTTCAGCCTGGAGACGAGAAGGCTGCGTGGAGACCTCATAGCATCCTTCCAGTATCTGAAGGGGGGCCTATAGGGATGCTGGGGAGGGGCTCTTCATTAGGGACTGTAGTGAGAGGAGAAGGGGTAGGACAGCACACACTGAAGCCAGCTGATGTTCATTTTTTCATCAACCAACACCCCCAAGTCCTTCTCTGCAGGGCTGCTCTGAATCTCATCTCCACCCAGCCTGTAGCTATGCCTGGGATTGCCCTGACCCAGGTGTAGGTCCTTGCACTTGGCATGGTTAATCTTCGTAGGATTGGCATTGGCCACATCAAAAGCATGTCAAGGTCTCTCTGAATGGCATCCCTTCATGTCAACAGAACTGCACAGCTTGGTGTCGTTGGCAAAAGCCAAATCAGCTCCCCATGTAGGTAAGTTCCCAGATGCCCATGAGCTTGTAGTCAAGCACTGGAGAAGGTTGAGAATGCCTGCTTTTGATTCAGTGTATAACCTTATGGAAGATATTTAACATTGAGGCAACTTGATACCTAATTAGAAAAACATGCATGATCATACTTAATTACTGTGCCTGTTTCATAGGGGAGTTTGGAGATAAATCAGGTATAAGAGCTTGAAATATAAAAAGCATTTTAAGTGGATAATATGATCTACTTGTTTGGTCTTTTGACCTCAACTGATAATGAAGAAGCTGCAACTAAAAAATGTGTGAGAAAGATTGGTGTTAACTAGTGATTCTTCTGTAATAGGGTTTAACATATCTACATCAGAGACTTCTCAAATTTTGAGTAAAGAATCTGTGCAGTAGCTTTAAAAAGGGATAAAAATAGGGGGGAAAAAGACAAGAAGCTGAAAATTACCCTTAATTCTTTTCTTTATAATGACTTAAAATTCTGATGTCAATCTTACATAGATTATTTTCAACAAGGACAGTGACCACTGTTGACCACAGTATCTGTGGCTGAATGCTAAAATAAGCAATGCCTCCTGAAACATTGCATCATTTATCAGTATGCTGTAATATATGTACAGATACGTAGATTATTATAACCTTCGTTGCTGAAGTGCAGCATAGATTCATTGCTGAGAAATAGTGCACATGGACAAACTAGATCAAACAAGCACAGCAAGTGATGATGGTACAAGTGACCCACTTAGGGAAAAAATAACGATGGCTATGAGAAACACCAGACAGATGGCTATACTAAACACAGCAGACTTCTTGAAATGTCTGTAGCCCAAGGGTATAGACTTAGCTACCACTTGACTATTGGCAGGTCATTTATCCAGCATGTTGGGGAATAAAAGGCTGTTCTTTAGTAAACAGGAAAAAGAAGTACTGGGCAGAAGCTGAACATACCATCCTTATGGTGCCACTGCTTTCCCATTCATGGATGACTCTTGCGTAGAAGAATAAACAAAGCTTTAGGAAAAGGAGCTTTAGAGAAACTGTTAATTTAAGACTATCCTCAGGTACCCTTACTGTTACATTGCTTTTCACTTGTCCTTTCATATAAGCATGATGACATCCATACTGTAATACCTGGATGACATGTGGTGGTGTGCCCCCATCCTAGACTATAGGTGGTATAAGTGGGACTTCACTGGTATCAGATAATGATGCTTTTCCTTGTCTATTGTAGATGCCATAAGGTGGAAAAGATGTTTTATTCTTTCCTTTAGCAAACTCTTGCTAATTTTCAACTGAAAAAAATAATTGTGTCTCCTTGGAAATAGAGGTGAGGCGGGTGGCAACAGCAAGATGGGAATACGGGTGGAATCAGAATAACGGTTATGAAAGCTGAATGATCCTGAAAATGATGAGAGGTCTATAAATAGACCAGGGGAAAAAGCTGGGGCTGAGAAAGAAGAAATAAGGAGTGATCACAGGGTGAACAGTGGCTGGAGAAGGAGAGCAAATTACTGCCACATGGTGTATTTTACCCATGGCCTTGCAAAACCCGCGGTCAGGCTTCCGGCAGACTGACAGGCCAGACAATGGCAGTGGCAGAGATGGCTGGGGGATGGAGATAGGCTAGCAGGTACTGCTGGAGTCACCGTGACACAGTGGCATCCTGACAAAGCCTGAGAATCAGTAATGCACCCCATGGTGCACTGAGACACCTGTAGAGCCTGTGTCTGCCCGAGTGTGTCTTTGCTGCAGTCAGTACTTGTTTGACAGGTCTTGATTTTGTGGTGACTTTGTTCCTTATGTCTTGTTTATTTGCTTGTGATGTTTTTGTGCACCATCTGTTTCTTCCTGCTCTGCTGTTAGTTCCGTTTGTAAGATCCTAAGCTGCCTTCTGTGCAATTATGTATGTATAGTCTTCATCTAGTATTTTAAATAGCTTGCGGTTTTGATTAGCACAGAGCTTAAGTGCCTGCCTTTACTCTGACCTTCAGACAAGTGGCCAGATTTCACTCTTGTTACCCTTATTGTAAATCCTAAGTAATTCGACTGGATGTAATGCAGTTCCACTATATGCAGCTATAAATGGCAAGATAATTTAACTGACATGCAGGCCACACGCCCTTTCCATCTGGCTGTAGGAAAGATGGATGCATGGCAGTTCAGGGAGAGAAAGGTGAGCTGTCAAATGGAATTGCAGCTACCTCCTCTGTTTTGCTGTAGAGCTTTTTGTTTGAAAACTCATGCTAACTTTCAGTTGCATGCTTGTTAGCAGTCCCATTGCCAGCAGTCCCTTTAATGTTTTCCGTGGTGGTTTTCAGAACGAGAACCCCAAGATACCTTGGGCCTCATTTTCTTACAGATTTTAGGAGTGAAACAGGAGCTGCGCTTGTGTCCTCTAAGTAGTCAGAGGCTCATGATGCACACAACTTTACAAGCAACATCAGCAAGTTACTCCTTTGCTGCTCCTTGCCTGGGTGCTGCAGGTTTCTGTCATCAGAAGGGGTGTGCTGTACGTAACAGGGAAAGAACAGTGAGTCTCCACAAATTTGTGCTGAGATGAGTTTTCAAAAGAATAGGTTTTTTCTTAAGATGTCAGAAATGCTGAAGGACAGCAGTGTTGGTGGGAGGGGAAGCAGAAAAAATGCCTGTATGTCAGAGACAAACAGCTGTAACAGCATATTTTGCACTCTAAAATAAACTTGTAGGTGACCTTGTTTTGTCGCAGATCTGGATGAGGGAAGCAAACTGGCATTTGGGGGGCCTGCACCTCTTGGAGGCCAGAGGTGCTTTCTCACTGACCACAGCAGCTGCAGCACCCCAGCATCAGTGCTTTTTTCTCTCTTACTAATGTTAATAAAAAGTGAGATGATAGTGGTTATAACTGACAGTCTCCGGTTAGTGACAAGTTTAATAATAAGAATTTTGCTCTTCATGTGATGCATTCAGTGATTCTTTCTAATGCTCATATTACTTTTCACAGCAGTGACATGACTAATGAAAAGATTTTTCTAAATATAAAATTTATTAGCAGCATAATTTGAAAATCTGTCAAATAAACATGGATTAAATAGAATAATTCAAGTAAACAGCTATTAAATATATATGACATCAGTCAGGATCTATTCATGCACACAATCAATGAATTCGTTAAACAATAGTGTTACTATTCTGATTATGAACTTGAGTTTAACAATGAGCAAAAACATTTTAACAAAAAATGAACAAAAAAGAAATCTTGTTTTCTTTTTTTGTTTGTTTGTTTTACTTGTATGTGTAGGTGAGTTTAACTGGAGTTTGTGTTTAGTGATTCTAGCCCTCTGTTGTGGTTTAAGCCCAGCCGTAAATCAGCCACACAGTTCGTTAGCTCCCCCCCTCCCCCCCACGCTTCACCCCCCCCCCACTCCCTGAGGGATGGGGAGGAGAATCGAAAGAACGTAACTCACGTGGGTTGAGATAAGAACAGTCCAGTAACTAAGGTATAACACAAACCACTGCTGCTACCACCAATAATAATAATAATGACAAGGAAAATGACAAGGGAAACAAGGGAAGAGAATACAACCACTCACCACCCGCCAATCGATACCCAGCCCTACCCGAGCAGTGAACTGACTCTTCCAGGTCCCTGCCCCCAATTTTTACATCCTGGGCATGACGTGCTGTGTTATGGAATACCTCTTTGGCTAGTTTGGGTCAGGTGTCCTGTCTCTGCTTCCTCCCAGCTTCCCCTCCTCCCTGGCAGAGCATGAGACTCAGAAAGTCCTTAGTCAAGCTAAACATTTGAGCAGTAACTGAAAACAGTGGTGTTATCAGCGCTGTTCCCAGTCCAAAAGTCAAAAAGACAGCAGTGCACCAGCTACTAAGAAGGAGAAAAATGACTGCTACTGCTGAACCCAGGACACGATCCATAAAAATACGACATATATCTTCTAATACTGCATTTGTATATGAACAGCGGACCTGAGCATACTTACGGCTTCCACAGGCTTTGTGCTAGCTGTCAATGATCTCTACCACATAATAAATGAGAAGCAGGAGATTGGAAGATAGTGTCACCAGGGATATTGCAAGGTTATTCACTGACGATTGTAAATACATACCCATTATTTCACACACATAGCCCCTGGATAATGTGAAAAATCGGAGCAAACAAACTGTCAGTGCAGGTGATTGCATGTGTTGTTAACACAAGGAGCAGATTACCCTGGAATCCAGTCCTACTAATTTCTATAAATCTCCATCCCTCTAGATAATCCCCACCATTTTTTTGTCTCCCTTCCCCTTTGACTAATCTCTGGTGGCTCCAGGCTAAATTAATTTCCTCTGTTCATATAAGTACAAATTTTTCCTGGCCTGAGTGTGGTGAACAGATTTTAGCTGTCCAGGGCAAAGCAGTAGGACATGACTCAAGAAAGAAATTCAAGTCCTAGAAAGGTAGCGTTTTCAGGATTTCCCATGGACACAACAGAAGACTGAGTTAAAGGAAAACGTATTTCTCTTTTTCCTCTGAATTTTCTTAACGAGATTTCTCATGAGCCTTTTGATGGGGATAGGAAGGAAATCCTCGAACAACACACTCTTCTTCACTGACATGTCTCTTCAGCAATCAGATTACACTGTGAGCTCTATCTGTACAGGGGAAAAAACCTAAAAATGTTACATTTTCATTTCAAATAAGAAGTTATGACTCTGGGATTTCTTTGATGTTCCAGAAAATTATTATTGGAACTGGCACAGCCTGACTTAGTTACTAAAAGAAAGTTAAATAACTTCTGATAGGTTATTCTTCAAACTTGTATTAAAGGCATTCAGATTGATTTTTGTTAGAAGAATTCATTGAAGTCAGGCATCTCTTTTCCCTGATTTTTCTTTACTCAGATTTTTCTGTTGGGGAGAAAAATAAATGTAATTTGTAATGAAAACCAATCTTCAGCCTTTACTGTAGCACTGAATAAAAATATTCCCCTGACAATAGTGTGGTATTGCTTCCTAGAGAATACATAAAGAGGCAGCTTCTTTCCCTGCTGTGTCTAATACAGTGAATATTCCATCAGCCTCGGAGTAAAAATCAAGAAACCTGTGGTTTAGTCTGACTTTAGGTGAGTGAGCTTGTTCAGGTGTTTAAGCAGAGGAAGAGCATTACAATACTGCAGGGCATAAATGTGTTGCAACTTACACTAATAACAATTCTTATTCTATAACATGCCATATATTGTAGCAGTCTTCCTGAAACAGTTTATAGCGAACAGGCTATTTTTCCAGCTGATTTGGACATATCCATTGAAGCAGACGTTTTACTTCGTTGTAACAAACCTGTTTGAGCATCAGAAACTGATTATAGGACCTTGGTGGTGGTTTTGTGTTCTTTGCACAAAACCTTTGTGTGGGTGCCAAAGCACAAGAATAAGAGGAATTACTTATGCAGACTCTGATGTGATAAATGCCTTTTTCTTTGCTCTAGGTTAATTTGTGCACCTAAAACATTGCAGTAAATAGCTCTGCCAAGGTCACTTTAAGGCTAGTGCCCAGCACACTTGTACATCATATGAAAGTGTTCAGTAATTTAGACTGTATTCAAATTTCAGTTATTTGGCCTTTGAAAACCTTCACGTACCTTTCCCATCAGGCTAATAGATTTAAAAGATCTGGATGAATGAGCAATCCAGTTGTGTTAGATGGCTAGTGTGGTGTGCAGCTGACACTTTTCCTATACTATTGTAGAATGAACTACTAATATTTGTTGTACTGAAGGAAAGCAGAAAAAAGCCAAACCACTAAAACTACCACAGATGATTTACTACTAAATACAAGATAAATGGATCTATTTTAAATAAGCCTGTTGTACCGTGAAGAACCAGACACATATCAAAACCAAAAACAGAATTAGAAAATGATATCGTACTGGGTTCAGCGGTAGCAGTCATTTTTTCTCCTTCTTAGTAGCTGGTGCAGTGCTGTGTTTTTGACTTTCGGCCTGGGAACAGCACTGATAACACCAATGTTTTCAGTTGCTGCTCAGTAATATTTAGTCTGACGAAGGACTTTCTGAGTCCTATGTTCTGCCAGGGAGGAGGGGAAGCCGGGAGGAAGCAGAGACAGGACACCTGACTCAAACTAGCCAAAGAGGTATTCCATACCACAGCACGTCATGCCCACTATATAAACTGGGGGCAGTTACCCTTAAGGGTTAGATCACTGCTGGGATCGGGCTGGGTATCAGTCGGCGGGTAGTGAGCGGTTGTAATCTCTTCCCTTGTTATTTCCCTTATCATTATTATTGGTGGTAGCAGTACTGGTTTTGTGTTATACCTTAGTTACTGGACTGTTCTTATCTCAGCCCGTGGGAATTACATTCTTTTGATTCTCCTCCCCATCTCTCCAGGAGTGGGGAGGAGGAAGGGGGGAGGGGGGGAAGTGAGAGAGAGTCTGCATGGTTTTCTGAGTTACGGCTGGGCTTAAACCATGATGGTTCTTTTTGGCTCCCAACGTGGGGCACGAAGGGTTGAGATAACAACAGATCTGACTAGAGTGTGTCTGATTGTATTTGTGATAAGCATTCATTGTTTTGGATTAATAGTCACTCTTCACAATGCTGATTTATTGGCTTTCAAGGTTGTTGCTCTTGATCTCACAGGTTCCGCATGTCATACCTTACTTACAGCTGGTATTTGCTGTTTTAGTGTTTATCGGCTGTGGGGCTTGGGCTAAGGTTCTTGTTTCATTGTACGTTATGGTAATGACTTGTAATACAGTAAAATCATTGATCATGAAATGGATCTGGCTTGTGTTCCAAGTGTGGTCACCACCTCTATACTTTGGGAGGTATATAATAGAAGTACTGAGCAATTACACATCTTTTTTCCCCTCCTCGGATGGTCAACCTGTGAACGAGACATTCTTTTGCACTCCCAGCTCCCCCACTGGACCGTTTACAGCATCATTTGAGAGTTCTGAAAGTTTTGAATGGCCTTTAGGTACCCTTGAGACCTGCCTGCTGATTGTGATGGGGATCACCATGTTGGCACACATGCAGAGTGTGTTTTATCCACAACCACTTCATCTGGTCTCGAGAGTTAAGCAGAGCTGGGTTTGGGCCTTGTCTAGGGTTATACGATGATAAAGGAGGGCCAAGAGATTTTCCCCGAGGCTGGACAGTCATGAGTGGCAGGGTGTGTGGGACAGTATGGGCGAGTACGTAGTCCACTGGGTCCCTCCTGTGTTTTGGAAGCGTCGGAGATGGAAGGCAGCTGTATAGAGTCCCCAACGACAAGCTGCAGAAACCGCTGAAGGGGAGGGTGAATTATTTTGAGCCTGGTGGGCGCATGACACTTCAGGCCATCAGGGCAGAGATGCAGCATACAGATGGACTCATGATCGAGGGGTGGACTTAGCAATGGACACTATTGCTCAGGTTATTCATGAGTGTGAACACTGTACACAGCCTCTCCTGCTCTGAAGGACTGTTGCAAGAGATGGATCTGGACATCAGGGACTGGATGGACTCAGCAGCTTTATAGGGATTGGTCCACACACTGAGGGATGATCTCTCTCTCTCTCTCTCTCAATTTGTGAGCATGTGTATATATATATATGTGTGTATATATATATATGAGATAAGAGTGATGGTATATTGAAAATATGGGATCTGAGCATGACGTGAATGGTATGGAATAAGGGGTGGATACTGTCCTGGGTTCAGCAGTAGCAGTCATTTTTCTCCTTCTTGGTATCTGGTGCAGCGCTGTGTTTTTTGACTTTCGGCCTGGGAACAGTGCTGATAACACCAGTGTTTTCAGTTGTTGCTCAGTAATATTTTGTCTGACCAAGGACTTTCTGAGTCTCATGCTGTGCCAGAGAGGAGGGGAAGCTGGGAGGAAGGAGAGACAGGACACCTGACCCAAACAAACCAAAGAGGTATTCCATACCACAGCACGTCATGCCCACTATATAAACTGGGGGCAGTTACCCGGAAGGGTTAGATCACTGCTGGGGTCAGGCTGGGTATCAGTCGGCAGGTGGTGGGTGGTTGTATTCTCTTCCCTTGTTATTTTCCTTATCATTATTATTATTGGTGGTAGCAGTAGTGGTTTGTGTATACCTTAGTGTCCTGGGTTCAGCAGTGGCAGTCATTTTTCTCCTTCTTAGTAGCTGGTGCAGTGTTGTCTTTTTGACTTTCAGCCTGGGAACAGCACTGATAACACTGATGTTTTTAGTTGTTGCAGTAATGTTTGGTCTGACCAAGGACTTTTTGAGTCTCATGCTCTGCCAGGAAGGAGGGGAAGCCGGAAGGAAGCAGAGACAGGACACCTGACCCATACTAACCAAAGAGGTATTCCATACCACAGCATGTCATGCCCAGGATGTAAAAGCTGGGGGCAGGAACCCGGAAGTGTTAGTTCACGGCTCGGTCGGTGGGTGGTGAGCAGTTGTATTCTCTTCCCTTGTATTTCCCTTGTCATTATTATTATTGGTGGTAGCAGCAGTGTTATAGTTTTGTGTTATACCTTAGTTACTGGACTGTTCTTATCTCAGCCCGTGGGAGTTACATTCTTTCGATTCTCCTCCCCATCCCTCCAGGAGCTCGGGTGATGAAGGAGGTAGGGGGGACTGAGAGAGAGACTGTGTGGTTTTCTGAGTTACAGCTGGGCTTAAACCATGGCAGAGGTGATAGATCATGTACTGGATATCTGTCCTTATATGAAGACGTTCTCTGTCTTAAGGTCTGCAGTATATGCTCTCTTGTCCAGTTTGATTATAAATTGTCTTAGGTGATCACTAGAAGGTTTTTCTTTATATGTTATTTGCCTGTCTTCTTTATAGAAGATTCATGCTTGTTAGGTAAACATCCCTATCAAGGGACATATCTCAAAGCCATTCCTGTATTCACATATTTCTATTCTGCAATTACAATTTACACTTTTAGGCAGAGACAGGCATTGCATAGTGTGGCCCACACATTGCTTTGCTAATCGATTACTTTGTGCACATCTTTGGTGAGATGTAATTTGCAGTAATACCTGCAAAATTAGCGGCAATTTTAAACAGAAACTTATAACAGAAGTCAAGGAGTCCTAATTATGTTTCTTTCTTAGTTTTGAATTGCATAAATGTATATATTACCTGGTGGGGAATGAATTCAAAGAATAAACTCCAATCACAGCAACTTTAGATAGTGCTAATGAGAATATGCATGGAGCCATTCACCTGCTGTGGGGGCAGAGCAGTGCTGGCAGGTTAGTGTAGCTGGAAAATGCTCAGAAAAAAAATGAGGAAATAAAGTCTAAAATAAAACTCACAGGGAAGAATGTGTTTTATGTGTATGTGTGAATATATATATAAATAAATACACAACAGATTCTTCTAGAGTCATTGTATTTGGTACAGTCTGATGATCTTTTAATACTGACCTTCAAATTACTGATGACTGAATGTGGGTAATATTCCTTTAAGTTGCTAAACTAGGTGTAATGTTACCAACAGACAGATAAACCAAAATGGTTTGTATGGCTTTTAAAAAGAGACTAACCATGAACTCATTAGAATTCTCTGAAAAACGTGAGATAATAGAAAATTGATTCTTATTTTTCAATTTTCTTGCTAGTAGCATGAGGACAAGTTCTCTAAAAGAGCACATATCTATAGTAGCACAAATCATCTTGAAGACATTTAATGCATAAGAGCATTTATATATATATACACACACATACATATATGCGTACGTATATATGTATCAAACTCAAACGGGAAGTTTAGACTGGATATGAGGAAGAAATTCTTTACTGTAAGGGTGGTGAGGCAGTGGAATGGGTTACTCAGGGAAGTTGTGAATGCTCCATCGCTGGTGGTGTTCAAGGCTGGATTGGACAGAGCCTTGGGTGGCATGGTTTAGCGGGAGGTGTCCCTGCCCCTGGCAGGGGGGTTGGAACTAGAAGATCTTCAGGTCCTTTCCAACCCTAACTATTCTATGATTCTATGATTCTATATGTATACAAACATACATATGTATGCATTGTGTTTGATGTTTTCCAGCTTTTAAATAGCAGTGCAATCTTGGCCTGGAGTGAAGTCATGTAATATATAATACTTTAGCCAAACATAATTGCTAGGCAATGTCCTCATGCTAAACTGGCATCAGTCCGTATGACAATGTAATCATGTGTACTTAATCATAGATAGAAAATGCTAAAGCAGTGAATAAAATATCTTCCTTGAGCATTTTACTATCTGAAGGCTTAAGTGGACATAAAGCAATACGGTGTAATAGCATGAAGCATCATTATCATGTTATTATATTCTGGCTTGAGTGACACTGAAAAAGCTGAATTTGAAAAGAAATGCATATTATTAAATTTGATATGTTCTTAAATAATTACCATGTTATCCATGGTATAACACTTAATCTTTTATTTCATGAAATGAAGAAAAATCAGCTGTTACAGAATGGTTCACACAAAAAAAAAACCTCCTATCATTGTTGTGACAGAAAAAGAAAACTCTGTGTGTGTGATCCAGATGGAAGCCATTGCAGTGAAGATTTCATTTTGGGTGATGGTGTGTTTGAGATACATTTTCCTTTCACCCTGTAACCTTGATAAGTCCTCAGCACGTGTGTATACTATACTTAGAATGAAACAGTGCACCTGGGCAAAAAAAAGTGATATTGTGAAAATTTTGTTAGTTGTTTCTGTCTCAGCCTCTGTGGAACAGGACTGTGCTAGTTCAAAACTGTAGATATATATTAGCAATTTAAAATTAGGAACTGGTGAATTGATTTGTTATTGCATCTTTTTGGTCTGTACCAGATGAACATGAAATACATAAACTGTAATTTTATGTCAGGCTTGGTACATGCATAAAGTGAGAAGTACTAATAATGTATGATGATTTATATCTGACTTCTGCTTCAAAAACCTGTTTAATCACATCAGTGTCTTAAATGGATGAGCATCTTTCCATAACTTATACATCTGGTATATTAACTTCAGGTGAGAGTTGCAGTATTCTGCTATCTTAATCCAGGAAATTCATCATCCAGCATCTGTTTTAGAAGCCAGTTTGCAATATAACTGGTGACAACTAATTTCCATAGTTTCCACTGGAGTAGTATATTACATTTTCCACATCAGCACTCACAGCTGAATAACAAACAAGTCAATCATGGAGCTATACAATAACCAAAGAAGAGGAACTACAAAGTTTTGTGGATAATTAATCTATTGTATCAGATTTCAGCAATGAAAGACAAAACCATTGTCATTATGAGAGAAAAGAATTTTGCATTTCTCATAGGTTACCGTGAAAATCAGGTTCTAGCACTGGATTTACTTTTGTCTTATTTATACTAGCCTAGAGGCTCAGATCATTGACGTTATACTTAGGTAGCAAGCTACTTGTTGATTTTTAGACAGAAAATGTTGCACTTCTTTTTTTCTGTTTTACTCCCAAAAGTTGTCCTTGAAAGCAGGATTATAACCCTGAATTGCTATAGGACAAGTCCATTCCACATTAATAAAAACACAAAATATTTGGCATTACAGAGAATCAATAAACATATTTATATATGGACTGTCAGAGGAGCAATATTTGCAGTTAGAATACATATCACTTGGGGAATGAGAAAATAAACTCAAAGTATTTTATTTCCAGGAAACAAATTGTGTAATCCAGTGCTGAATATTTTTATTGTCTGATTTTTAAATTTAATTGCCTTTATTAAACATGTGAGTTCACTAGCACTTTCTTCGTTTTGTATGCCATGGGACAGGATTAGTCAAGTATGCTACCACAATGCAATTAAAAGCTGTAAAAAATAAAAGGTGAAACTAAGTTACCATTTAAAATCATGCCTGTAACTGTGGACAGACAAGCTTGTCTGTGCAAATGTTTCTCTGACTATCAGCAGAGTATACCATATACTGCTTTCAAAAAGTTCTTATGCTCTTATTCTGTGACATGACTCATCAGCATTTCTGCATTTTGAAATGGCGCTTTGATCTGGGGAAAAAAAAATCTTCAGAGAGACTTTTCCTTTCCTTGTTATCATTAAGGTAACCAGAAAAAAATCCTGCAGTAAGTCACAAAGTTTGATATTTCATTAACTTATGACTGTGTATAAAAACAGTTAGGAAAAGAAAAGATGTGCCGTGTTGAAAAATTCAGATGCATTTTCAGAGCAATGAACACTAGTTCCTTGTAAAATCTGTGTTTGTGAATACAGGATGAGTACTAATACAAGCGCACACAATTGCACGCAGAACTAGTAGATTTACAATTCTGTGCAAATATGTTTTTTTGCATTTCCAATCTTTTGTGGCAGCACAACTGTGTGCTTTAAAAACATGGCTGTAAATGCATGCTGTCTCAACAAAATAGAACATGCAGATAAACCCTAGCTCGTCTTAGCTGGGTGTGTTCTACTGTGGTGATCTGCAGCTTGCATGGTAAGAAAATCTCAGACCTAAAAGAAACAGAGCTACTCTGAAGATTAAATTACATCTTAAAGGAGGTGGGTGTAATGCTGTGAATAAGTATTAATTTACATTTGCAGGAGAGTGTGATGACAGCTCAACGGACCCTTTTTCAAGATTACTTCAGCCCACATTCAAGGAGTGTTTAATTCAGCGCAAGAAATGAGTCATTCAGCTGCAGACTTTTGTATGGGTTACTAGTATGAATCTGAAACTTGTTTTCAAGATGCCAAATAATTTATAACATAGGGTTTCCTTTTACATTATCACAGAGTGGTTGAGGTTGTAAGTGACCTTCAGAGGTCATCTGATCAAGCAGGACCACTTAGAGCCAGTTGCCCAGGATGGAAACTCCACAACCTCTCTGAGCAACCTGTGCCCATGTTCAGTCATCCTCACAGAAGAAAAATGGTTTTCTGTGTTTAGATTGAATTTCATGTGTTTTAATTTGCACCCATTTCTTGTTGTCCTGTCAGAAAAGTGTCTTCTTGTCACTGCCAAGAAGAGTCTGTCTCCCTTTTCTTCATTCCATGCCTTCAGATAATTATGCACGTTGATAAAATCGCCTTGAGCCTTCCTTTCTCTGGTCTAAACAGCCCCAGCTCTCATAGCCTCATCTTATATGAAAGATGCTCCTGTCTCTTTTAATCATCTTAGTGGCTCTGTGATGGATTCCAAGAACTCCAGATCTTTCTTGTGCTTGGGAGCCCAGCACTGGACACAGCACTTCAGGTGTGGTCTCACAAGTGCTGAATAGACAGTAGTAATCACCTCCCTTGACTTGCTGGCAATGCTCTTCCTAATACAGCCCAAAATACCATTGCCCCAAGGGCATTTCCTGGCACCTGGTCAGTTTGTTGTTCACCAAAACACTAGTGTCCTTTTCTGCAAACCTTCAGGAAACTGCTTTCAAGCCAGAACTGCCAGCATGCAGTGGTGCCTCGGTTTCTCCTTTGAAGGGGTAGAACTTTGGACTTCTTGTTTAACTTTATGAGGTTACTCTGCCAATTTCTCCAGCATATCAAATTCACTCTGAATAGTGGCACTACCCTCTGGTGAATCAGCTAAACCTCTCAGTCTTGTATCAGCTGCAAACTTGCTGAGGAGGTACTCTGTCCCATCATCCAGGTCATAGAGAGATTTTGAACACTACTGAACCCATCACCAACCAGCACCAACCGCTGATGTACACCACGTTTGGCTGGCCTCCAGCTGCACTTCAGGCCACTGATCACAACCCCTGGCCCTAGTCATCCAGACAGTTTTTAGTCCATCTCATTGTCTCTAATCTGGCCTCTACTTTGTCAGTGATGATGTTAAAGGAGATTTTGTCCAAGGCTTGTTACTGAGGCTAAAGTAATTAACATCCACAGTTCTCCCCATATCCAGCAAGCCAGTCTTCTCATTCTAAAAGGCATGAAATTACCCAAACGTCATTTCCCCTTTGTAAGTCCATGCTGGTAGCTCCCAGCTTGTCCTTCATGTGTTAGGAAATTATTTCTAAGGGAATTTTCACCATCACCTTCCTAGAGACTGAGGTGAGGCTGAGCAGCATGTAGTTCTCCAGCTCTTTCTCCTTGCCCATTTTGAAAATAGGAGTGATATCTGCTGTCCTCCAGACTTCAGGTTTATGGTACATGTCAAGAACTGGGAGCTGTAGGAGGATGGATAGTTGGACGGTGCATAGGTCCTTAGCGCATGAAGAAGGAATACAACGGAAAAGGCTTCTGTGTCCTTAAGGTCTATTTTAGTTATGGAAGTGTGTATACTCGATATTTGAATAATAAATGGCGTGTAGGTGGAAAAAGGACTGATCCTGACTACAAATTTAACAGCAGACGGTCCCAGACGGAGGAGCCAAGATAGCATCTGATACCCAGTAATAATATCCAGTGGATATATCAACACTAATTTTATGACTTTTCATAGTCACATCTTTTTTCTCTACCTCACACATTGGCATATTCTGTTGATTTGAAGACTTTGTCCATCCATCAAGACAGATCTGTATTAATTGTCAAGTAAGTAGCTGTGGAAAGTAAGAAATCGTGGAAAAAAATTACTTCTCGAATCAGGTGGTCAGTTTGTCTTGATCGAAGCACTAGCTTTTTTTCTGAAGCCTAACGAAAATAGAGCAGATTTAAACTGGACAGTTATGATTTCCATCTGTAGCCTTTCTTTCAAGCCTGAAGTTCAAACGAGTGCTGGCCTTAAATGGCCATGGAGTGCTTTTCCACAATGTTTATGTTCCCAGCCAAAACCTTGTTCTTAGTTTTGACCATTGAAACTGCAAGTTCACCTGCTGCAATCTTTCTAAAAACCCACTTTCTATTTAGAAATACTCATCAGTGCTTGAGAACCTGATGTCTTGGATTGTTTGTTTCTTTTTTATCTGTGGAAATTCTGTTTTCCAAATCTTCAAACATGTCGCCCTGATGGGGTGAAAAAAGATTAGTGGGACTGTTAAGGATAACCCTAGCCAGCAAATCAGTACAGCACAGCTGCTCAGTCACTCCCCCCTTCACCTTTTCTCCTGTAAGACCCAGCAAATTTAGGAAATCTTAGTCTCCAAAACTTGTGTGGTTTTGAATCAGGATATATTTTTCCTGTGCTGAATTTCTCAGGTACTGTGACAACTTGCATCGTAAGAACCAGAATATTCAGTAAGATACTGGGGGAACAAAAAAAAAAAAAAGAGAAAGAATGAAGGTGAGTTTTTCTAGTGCACTGCTGGAACAACCTGAAGGATTTTCTGGTTGGAAGCTCTCAAATGAATGGTTTCTTATAACTCTGAATTATGTTAGGGGAAATAAATAGAAAACTCAGAAATTACAAGAAGCAAAGGGACCCAATAGGATACAGAAGAGATATTCTAATCAGTCATGCTTGAGTCCTCAACCAGTCCCTGAGCTCCCCTCAGATGTTTTGGTTTAAAAACCAAAGGGAAAAACAGCAACATTTTCAAACACGGTGTTGGCTGTATAAAACTGAATTGATGGAGCATTGCATTGCAGGCTGTGGCATGTAGAGCCTTTCTACTTTGTTTTGGGTATTTTAAGTTGCTGCTGGGAAATGGCCCTAGAGAGGTGAAGGAAAGCTTTCTTTGCCAGCAGGACAAAATGTGGTGAAATTTAAGTGCTCCTGGTTTATGCAGTGCATTTGGCATTGCTTGGAAAACTGCTGAATAAGTTTCTGTGGTGTATCTTTAATTTCTTTATATCTAGGTTTATGCTTTAATGAGATTGTCCTGTTTTCAACTGGGATAGAGTTGCTTTTAAACCACGACACTGGTGTATTTACAAATACTCTCCACAAGGCTTAATCTCTGCCAGTCTAAAATGGGCCCAAATGAAGGCAATCAATGAGGTAAAATTTCCGCTTAAAAGAAGAGGACCTGGTACACTCCCCAGACATTTGCAGAAATGTGGCGCTTGTAAGGCTCTGTTTATATTAAGAAAGGATTGTTTGGAGGTTTCCCAGTATTGAACAAACTATGGGATAGGCTTGGGAAGAGAGGATAACTAATTCATTGGTCAGTAGTAAGTATTGTAATATTTCATAAAGATTCCTCTAACATGTCTCTCAGCCTTCTTTTGCTTCAAAACCCTTTTCATAAGGATATGGATGAGTCCTTACCAGTCTGATAAGTCAAATATATGCTCAACAGCACAAATGACATTTGAGGGGAGCAGTTTATTACAGTGAAGTTCAGAGTGTCCAGAGAACAGGTAGAACCGCTTGAAAATTAAATTATTATAATTAAATTCTAATTAATTACTAAATTAATTATAGGTTTATTTGTGGTTTGCTCCAGTTCTTTATATGAGAGGAAGTGTAAGATTGGGATGGACTTGCATTTGATGCTCTTGAGATTGATCAGTCATGGGACACAGCTTGCCAAATATTTAAAAATAAACTCGCAGTCGCTCAGCTGGCTTACACATTGTCCAGAGACAATTTTAGTTAGTTAGAAGTTAGTTGTAAACTCTTCCTTTAGCAGAGACAAGGAAGTGGATGCTCAAGTGAAAGCATACAGGCAAGAAAAGGTGGCTGATACCTGTCTTCTCATGTTTTTAATGTCCAGAAAAATAAAGCTAATGGTTTAGCTGCTGGTGAACAGGCCTATAGGAGCAGACTTGAGAGCAGTTAAAATTTACAGTTTGTGTACCCTGAAATCAACAAGTCAAGTGATGAAAAAAACTGGGGATTTAATAGCAGTAGCAGGTATGATTATTCTTAGAATGCCTGAATGAGGCTCTGGGATGACATCAGCAGAGACTGGACTTCAAAATTTCAGGTTAAAACAGTAATTTTCAGCCCAGGTTTTTTATAGGAGCTTTTAGGCATCCAGGAGAACCATGAAAGTTACCCAATCCACTTAGCTGGATCAGTGATGGGTGTAAATAACAGAGTGGGTTAGTCAGAGCTGCCCAGGAGAGCTGGAATGGACAATTTAATCTCATAAACCTCAGGGCTGGAAGTCTTAAATTCAATAAAATAATCTACCTTTGCTGCTAAGTAGGATTAGTTGCAGCCACCAGAAGCTGAGAGTACTCAGCACCTGCAGGTGTGATGAAGTCATATGTGTTTGCTTGGCTTGCTATGCTGAATTTAAATGCATAATGAGACATTGATATTCAGTACTTATCCAGATTTGTCATTAAAACAAATGGCAGACCTTGAAAATTTAAAATAATTAAATATATTTCAGTTTTAATTAAATATATTTCAGTTCAAATAATTGATCATTTGAATTATGAAAAAAGAAATAAGCTAGTCTCAGTTATTTCCATTTATAGCAGTCTTTCCTTTGACAAAGCAAGTAACAAACTTACTGTTATTTCTTTAGTTTCCACATACTTTTTCTGTGATGAGGTGAATTATTATATTGAAAAAGTGATATTTATTTTTCCCAAACTAGACACATTTAATTAAATTTAGGACATTTTACTTGAATGGAAAAGCATGAGTGTCTAGCACGGATTTCCATGCTTCTAAAATCAATAATGCAGAACTGGGTTAGTTATGATTAAATAACAGCTTGGAACTAATGGATTCACAATCAGATGTATTGAGTTCCAAATGCTTATGCTGTAAGTCGATGTAATATTTTTAGTTGGAAAACATGTAATGTAAGGTGGCAGGTAATTTATTCTTTTGTCATTAAGGTAGCTCACCATAAGCTTTCTAGCAACATAGAAGGCAAGTAAGGAACCAATACTCAGTGCATCATTTCAGCTGCTAATTTTGGGTTCACAGCTAAGATTCATTAACACTAGCTATTATTTTTAGATAAAAAATAAGTTATATTTTTAGTTATATGACAAAAAATACTGTATCTCCACAACTTGCCACCTGCCCCAGCTTTTTGTCACAGAAAAGCACTGAAATCAAGGGGATCATTTTCTTAGTGAAGAATATATGGCTGATTTCAAGCCCCAGTCATGATTCTACAGCACAATCAGGGGGGTGGGATTTGAGACCATCAGGGATTGTCCCAACAGACAGCAAGGCTCTGGGTGGCTGATTTGGATGTGTTTGTGGGGTTTGTGTGTGTGGATTCCTGAAGTCCTGAACACAGGTGAAGTCAGTGGCTCTCACACATGGGCTCTGAGTGAATGTATCACATTTGTGCTGAGTGGGAAATCTGCTTGGCAAATTCAACTTATGTGGCACTTGGCTAACAGCTGGTGGGACCTTCTTTCCAGATGGAATTAGCAAGTCCAGTCATAAGGTGGCACTGAGCTCAGCAAAGTCCTTCAGTACGCATGAGTCATGCTCACTCATATGTTAAAATGCCTCCTCAATCTGACCTTGTATTTTTAGGATTAAAATAATAATAATGATGATAATAATAGTGTTAGCCACCTTACTAATTACTAATATTCTCTTAGGAGCTCATCTACAATATATGCTGTATTTTAAATACCTATACTTGTTTTTCTTCAAATTTAATGAGCAAAAATAGAATCTTTTTGCTTTAGCTATTTAGGAAAGACTGAAGAATTATTTCCAATATAAAAGCAATCAACATTTGGCATGGAAACAATTTTATGAGCATTCCTTTCACCCAGATTTCACATGTGTATTACCTGCTATAACATAAGAAAAAGAAAACAATATTTCATCTCTGAATAAAAAATTATTCCTTTTTTGTGAATTTCTGACTCATAGCACAGAATTAAATCTAATCATGTTTTTCTTTGATAAAGGGCCAGATTAATAGCTTCAAAGAAACAAAGACATTTTGATACAAATCAGTGATGGGCATTCATAATAAGCAGGGAGGACCCCATATATGCACTTTCATACCATTATTTAAGTATTATAAAAAATTAAATGTAAAAAAATGTTTGCAAGTGCAGAACTGTATGCATTGAGGTAGTTAAGAAACTAGGTAGGGTCACTGTTCTAAAATAATTTTAAAGGTCTATAAAAGTATAATTATGTGAAAAGGAAAGAAACTGAACATGTATTTTCCAAACCCATTTTACCTCCTTCCCTCTTTTCTCATTTTAGTGCCATGTATAATTCCTTGGGAATGATGGAAAAGTATTGAATGCTATTTGTTTCCTTTATTGCAGGAAGTATGTCCAGATATTAGGAAGCTGGAGTTCAGTCTTCAATAAGATTATAATTCTGAAACTCTTTGAAAGTTTAGTTTAAATTCTATCATGTTCTGTTTCTCTAAAAGCAAGCCACTTTATAAGAAAATACACCAGTGGGTTCAGAGTCAGAAATTAACTTGAGTAAGTTATATGCTAATGAGTCTAGTATTATCTAGGCAATATGATAGCTAAATCTGACTTCTTTTATCCCATTTGCATCTCTCCAGTATACCTGAGGTTTTACTCTTCATGATACAGTTTGCTTCTATATCCAGTGCATATCATCAAGATGAATATCTGATGCAGGAATATACCATATTTGGATCAACACTTAAGTGTATGCAGAAGCTGGGATTAATTACAGAAACTTGTAGACTAAATGGAATATCTTGGTACAACGCTATCTGTTTAAAAGCTGGCTTCCACTTCTGGGTGCTGTTTATAGATAGATTTTTTAATTGTAAGCTTTATGGCATCATTCCTCCTGACAGCCTACATCTCTCCCTCTGTTACACTGCCAGTTCTTGGGTTAATGGTTGTGCTTGATCATAGAATCATGCAATCATAGAACAGTTTGGGTTGGAAGGCACCTTAAAGATCATCTATTTCCAGCCCCACTGCCATGGGCAAGGGTGCCTTCCACTAGATCAGGTTGCTCCAAGCCCCATTGGGCCTGGCCTTGAACACTGCCAGGGATGGGGCAGCCACAACTTCTCTTGGCAACCTGTGCCAGTGTCTCACCACAGTAAAGAATTTCTTCTTAATATCTAATCTAAATCTGCCTGTTTTCAGTTTAAAGCCATTCCCCATTGTCCTGTCACTGCTTGCTCTTTGAAAAAGTCCCTCTACAGCTTTCTTGTAGGCCCCCTTTAGGTCTGGATGTTCAGTTGTTGAGATTTTCTCCATAAGAAGGTTCTTCAGCTGTGGATTGTATGCATTGAATTAAAGCTAGTCCTTTTGTTCAGCCAGCCGGGGAGGGATGCGTTAGATGCACCAGTCATGAAGCAACATGAGAAGCTAAAAGATATGGAGAGGCAGAACTTTCTGCTACCTGGCAATAAGCAGGAATTAGGTGATATTCTGTTAAAAGAAAAAATAAAAAAACAGTGGTAATTGAGTTAAAGCACCTGAAACCTTCTTTAATGTTTACTGCAAAGCAGAAAAGGAGACATTATAAATACCGATGCCACATCTCCTGGTGGATAATCTTATGTACAAGAGTTTATGCAATACAAAAATAAATTATTCAAATTTAATAAGAAGAAATGAAGAACTGATAACATTTTTATCATGTTTCATAATAAATTGTTGAACTTGAAACTGTGACAGTCTTTTCACCTATATCATTGTATTGATTATAGCACTTGCTCAGTTTTATATACTTTATTCCTAACCTTTTATGCACCATGTACTTTAAAAAGAGTGGAGACACTTTGGAATGAGTGTATCTCTTGTTGGTACATAGTCTTAGATTTATTTCTAAATTATCTTCTTCCCCCCATTACTGCTTGTCATTTCCTTAATCACCTTTCCTTTTGTCTCAAATCTTACTCTGAAAATGCAAAACCTACACCTTATACCTGATGCATACCTGCCTAATGGAATTGCTAGATCAGCTTTTTTTAAGTTACGTACTTGAGAATGTGTTTCTTGCTAATTTATTGAGCTTGCCATTTATTTTGTTTTTCTAATGCATGATTTTAACTTCTACTATTTGATATGCTTCTTCCCTTTATTTCCACTGGTTTGTTTTTGTTAACTTATTTCTGTATTTGCACTCTTTGTCACCGATGTTTGGTGTAAATCAGAAAGTTGAATCCAGATTATTTTAATATTTTTAGTTTCTGTGACAGTTCGGATGGTGACCCTGAGATTTAACAACAGCTTTGTTTCAGTCTTTTCCTCATGCTTATTGAATTTAGTGTGAAGGGGAGACTCCTCTCATACCTGCTTGTTCTCCTGTGATTGTCCTCTCTTACCGTTACACTGGCTATCCATAAATCTCTCAGTACTGAAAGTAATTTAGATTATAGCAGTTCAAACCAAGCAGATTTAAAATACGTTTGATTCCAGCAGGGTAAATTGCTCTTGTGTTTTTACGGTGCTATTACTTCCCAGCATGTTTTGTTTTATTTTTTCCTTGCTATACAAAAACGTATTGGCTCTGGGAAGGATGTGCAATGCTGTTTAGTCTAAGTTAGTCCAATTTCTGTGTAGAAGGAGTGCACGAGAAATACAGATACTATGTTTTCTGCCTTGACCTCTGACTAGGGAGAATGCTGAGGCACTGCTGCCTCTCCAAAGCCAAGCCCTGATGGCAGCTTGAGGTTTCTGGAAGAAGTTTCTGTGCCTGCTGCTATGACTGACAAAGGAGGGATGTTCTTCATCCTTTTTCTCACTGTCAGTCCAGCTTTGCCAGCAGCTTCTCTGCCAAGCAGCTGTGCCAGGCAGAGATGCTGATGCTGCTGGTGCTGTTGCTGGTGCAGTGTCATAAGGAGAGGAGACAATGCTGTTCTTGTCAGAGTATCAGCAATATGGATGGTCTTCTTTATTCTCAGCCTATGAAAACCTACCTAGGCACAGGCTATGGCTAAACTATATGATCAAAATAAAATACAAGGTTCCTGAAGGGATCCACGCACAGAATCTAAGCCATAACCTGGGTTAGTCTGGAGAAATCCTTATTCTGGAAAAACAAAGGACCAGACAGACAGACCATGCTACTACGATCCTCACAGCTCCTCTGTCGAGACAGTGCAGCAGTGATGAATCACCCTTCCACCAGCACCTACTCCCAGGATGTTACAATGGGACTGTGGTGATTGAACTTAAGATATTCTCTATCTCCTACATTTCAGTATATGCTAGTAGCATTATTAAGAACATTTCTGCTCTGCATTTGTAATGGACTTAGTACTTGCCAAGACTCCAAGGACAGCTCATGTTTTTCTAACCCTATGTTGCAATAAGTCAAAAAAATAATGCTGTTACTTTAAAATCTAATTCCTGTGTCATGTATCAAGTTCAGTCCCACGGCGCTTTGTGCAATGTACAAATTATCACCTAATGGGATTTTTAAAAATTGTAGAATTATTCAGAAGCCATAAAAGAAAGGGCAATCAACAGACCCATAGCAAGATATTTTCTTGCTCAGACTTATCATCTTACATTGCTCTTTCCAGTCTCTGCAGGTCGAGCAGCATCTTTTGTTTAATGTGCCACGTGGGACCAGGAGAGCGTAGATGTAGCCAGGCTGGATGAGGCAGGCACACTAAACAAGTGTAAACTTGTCTGAGTTTTGCTGGCTGCTTTTACCATCCTTATTATCCTTGACTAGGGGTCTGCAGACCTACAGCAATTAGCAGGAGGCAATATAGGTTCCACATTGCATATTTTTAGGGAAAAAAGATGCATAGGTATTATGTATAGCTTGTTACTTTCTTTGGCTTTAATGTAGACTGTAGTAAACAGTTAAATGTCCAGCCTTAAGAGCAATTAGTGATCTCATTAGTATTGGAGCACCAGCAAACATCTGGGGAAGAGCAGTGACAGTCCTGTGCTTCTCCCTATCTCCTTTGAAGCAACTGGGTTTTCCCAAAGTAAGGCCAGTCATATCACATCCCTTCCTTCCTAGGAGCCAGGGTAAGCATCTAGTGCAAATTCATAACGATTTCTTTAGGAGTAGGTGGCCACAACACCCTTCTTGCAGCCTGCTGTATGCTCTCTGTTCATACTACCAATTCTTTCATATATCCCCTTCAAGTGACAGCTGTAAATAAGCATTAGTCTCTGGCAGCCAGGATTCACTTAGAATTAAATTCAGGGATAGGACACTATCAGCTAAGTGACTTCTGTGGCACTGTAGCTGTCATTTGAATGAATTACAGACCACAGTATCCATTTGTTTGGGGGCCTGTGAACAAGAGGGTAGAACAAATTGGGGCAAATGGCTGATATGTAATACAGGTTTCTGAAAGTCTTTCAGACACCAGGCACCCATCTTCAGTGTGGTTATTCTGTGTGGCTAGCAGCATTTTCGTGTAAACTGGAATAATCTTCTCTTGAAAGCTCTCTTTAGTATGAAAAAAAAAGATTAATTTGATTATACAATTAGATGAGGCTTATTTTGCTCTGTTCTAGCAAGGACTAAAATATCTAGGTCAAAGTTTTATAACAGTTGCCTGTGCACAATTTACACTTTGGTATTGGCAGCTTCTCTTCAGATGCTGAGGAGCAAGACATCCCCCCTCCCTTCCATGCTTCTAGAGTGTTGTGCCTCATGCTGATGATGCCAGGCAGATTTAATTGTGCATGCTCAAAGAGAAAAATGACATCCATGCTTGGGTTAGTGCTGTCTGTGGCAAGCTGACAAATCCCCCAGCTGTCAACTAACCTCAAAGGCAAGTGTACGTGGCTCCAGCTTATGTCTGCTTACATTCTACCCATAGGCATTTATAAACTGAAACTCATATTGGCTGCAACATATTCAAACTGCTATTGTGAGAAATGTGTGGTCTGTTTTATGCGTTTCAATCTCTAAGGATGACCCACACAATTAAGGTTTATTTCTCAGACAGACTATAAGCAGGTAAAGACAGCAATTTTTTTGCATATGTGGCAAGGAAAAGGCATGATGTTTATGGCTACGGATCTGGCTTAGAGAAAATGATTTATTTCTTGAGCTCATATGGATTATATTTATATGTTTATGTATTTATTGGGGTTGCTAGCTGCCAGAGAACTGCATGCACACAAAATGGCCTTATGTAAGTGCCAATATATATGGGCAAATCCAAAGAGACATGTGTTGCTAATGCAATATTGGAGTCATAGAGGAGGACTTCTGGCAGAAGCATTGTCAGTTGTGGTGCACTGCAGGCTGTCCATCTAAACCAGTCATTACCTGGCACCTATGCTCTAGTGAAATAATGAGACTAATCCGCAAATGGGCAAAAAGCCATCTTAACAGATGGCTTTGACTGTAGGTAACCAGGAAACCATGCATATACATTAAACATGGATTCAGAGAGCATGGGTCTTATCCAGGAACATCAGAACAGCTGTCCATTTTGAGCTCCTCCATATACTGTTGAGAACATATGCCATATCCCTCAGACACTCACACAGGGTGGGCTAGAGCCAGCTCCCATGGTTCTGAGGAACTTTGTCGGAATTGCTTGGTTGGGCATGCCTTCAGCTACAGATTAATCTCATGTTTTGCAATGAACTTTGAATTTCTGTTAGTGAGACAAAGAATGAAGTTTCATCCACCTAGTTTGCATGCCCAGATGAGGCACTGTCTCACCCAGATTTTAGGTGATGGAGAGGGCTGTCCAGCCTACCTGGCATAATTGTCTAAGTTTTCTAAGTAGACAGTGGTAGAGAAAGGCTTTGGGTATGTGCAATGAAAAGTCCCATATGTTTACATTTTTAATGCATTGAAGTCTTAGACCAGGATCTTAGAATATAAAGAAATATCAGGTAATGCCAAGTATTTCTGTTAACTCAGAATTTAGTTCACCAGGCTTTTCTGGTACTGAGCAGCCAGTGCTGCTACTCTGTCATGTAACAGTCTGATACTGAAGTACTCAGCTGGCAAGTGGGAATTCCTGGGTTCTTGGCCTCTTCAGTATAATGAACTGCTGATCCTGACCCCACAAGTCCAGATGTGTGGTTCTTACCATGCTTTGAAGCTGAATCATAGCGCAGCTCACTCTTGTGCGGCCACGAAGAGCACAAAGAATCAGAAACTCCAGGAACTGGTACCACCTGTTATTTTCAGGTGCTTAGTGCTTCCCCATATAAACAAGGGAGCATGTGGACTGTGTCTGGTTTAGTGTCCAAAATTAGTCTGCATCTGAAAACAAACAAAGGACTATATTTAAGTCACTTAGCTCCATCTAAAATTCATTGAGTCTTGTGTCCTGTTGTCTGGCTATGGGTTTTCTGAAGCACATATTCAATGGAAATTTTAAGCTAATTGGAATTTAAACTGCCTGGAAATAGCCCCAAGGCAGCAACATCAGGATTTAGGGGAGACTGGCTTCAGTGAATCTCTTCAAGTACATGGAGCCCTGGAGCTATTTTACTGGTGCTGGGAGCTGGGGAGGATGCAGAAGTGCTGCAGGAATCACAATCCTGTTTTCTTTATCCTACCCGAGCTTGAGAAGAGAAGATCTCAGGATGGGGCTTACCTATGCCTGTGAATGTGGTGCTCTGTTTTGACAACACAGAGCTTCAGAGAATATTATATGCCTGAGAGTATTTGGTAGTTCTGGCAGTGCAGACTGAGATTTCTAGAACCATAGGACCTCTGCATAAGCCAGCCATAAATATGAGTTACTGGTACTGTGGGACCTTTGGGAAGCACTTCAAGAGTTACAGAGAAAATAGCTACAAGAAAAGTATTTATTTTTGTGACTACTTTTTCACTTAGTTAAAATCAAGGAATTTGATTACTTAAATACAAAGTGTTAATACATAGTTGTTTGTCTGTGGACTTAAGATACCTGTAAATCTGTCCTAGTAGTAGCAACACTATGTGGAAGATGGTCTGCTCTTTGTGTGATAAATGGCTAGCTTAAGTGTGTAAGGAATGTGTGTATGTTATAAAACGTCATCTGTATAGGGGACCAAGTGAGCCCTATTAATACTTCCAAGTGTCAATATTAAGAACTATAATTTTAGGCTAGACTTACATAACTCTGCATCCTTAAGGTAACTTGTATTTAACCTAAATTACTCTCCCCTTAACTGTGGAGTTAGCATGAAATTCAGCTGTCACAGATAAGAATAATGATATTTATTAATAGTGCAAATCATTCAAACACATGGAAAGAATTTTAATGTGTGAAGCACATCAGGACAGGAGATCACAATCCTCAAGGGATTGATTTATCCTTGACTGCTGTGAGCCTTTATTATGCTAGTGGTAGATATATATTCCCAAAATCCATTGTGTCTATCTATGCCTTACCCTTTGATTTCTTCATTAACTGTCCTGCCTTGTCACTACACGTTCTTGTTAATTCAGATCAGGTTTTGCAGCTTGCGTCATACTTGCTATTTTTTACCAAAATGGTTTATTGAATTCTCTAGCAGCTTATGTGCTTTTCCCTCTTTCCTGCACCTCTGCTGCCTCTGCCAGAAGGGCCCTGGGTGAGCTGCCACCAGTCTGACTCTGATGCTAATGGGCTTCCCTTGTTTCTACAGCCGTCAAGGCAACCTGATTAATATTCCCAACCGACATTAATAAACATATTTTTGGTAATCTGGGGTAAATATGTTCGTGTAATTCTAGCATACTGAAAGTTTTATCTGAATATGTAATTTGGTTTCAGGCACTTATATAAACATTAGTTTATGGTGCTACTGACTTCACTAAGGTTGTGAATTCTTGGTATTTCTAAAGTCAAGATGCAAGTTTAGGTGGATAGTTGTGGGTGGTTAGCTCACCTACAGCAGTTCTTTGCAAACACTGACCACTGTGATACAAGTAGATGGCACCCTTAGTATAATCAGTAAGTAGAGAAGCTGTTTATAGGTAGTAATGTCTGTAAAGATATAAACAAGAGCAAACCAGAAATGCTAATGTAGATTATCAGCTGATAGACAGGCTATAAAATTATTAGAAAGCTTGAAGAAAAGCTGAGAAGTACAGAACATTTCACATGAGCTAATTTTAATATGAGGAATAGGGGGACTATTCTGAAACATAGCATACTACTGCAGTGTGTACCTACTTCATTATGCTTTCTTCAGTACAGGTATATCTTGCAATATCTGGTGCTTTCTCTTGGGACTAGATATATATGAAGCTTCAGCAGCATAATTTTGCTCATGTGCTAGGCTCTGAATTCAGCTACAATTAAATATTCAGCAGGATACTCTAGCTAAACTCATGTAGCAGTTATGAAAGATTAATTCAGTGTTATGTTTCTCTTTAATGAAGGAGTTGAAGTGAGCATTTCTGTTGAAGATTTCAGATTTTAGGTTTAGAAATTATGATCTTTATTATGCTTTATGAGTGGAACATAAGATGATTGATCTGTATAGAGTTATAATTTTTTATTGAAATCTTTCTTTTTCAGGATTGCATCCCAGCATCTTAATTACAGTCTTCATGTACTTTGTTGTCTTTACCTTGCATTTCAAAATACATTGTAGATACTTCTTAACTGGACATGCAGTAAATAACCTGTAGAAAAGCTAAGGGCATTGCATAGCACAATGATGTAGATTTGCAGATCTCGCTGCATGTTATAAATTTTATTTGGATTTTCTGTTTCATCAGTCGTGATTTTAAATTATATGTGTATCTGAGGAAGGAATAGCAGCTTTGTGGCAGTTTCTGGTAGAATTCATTTATAAGGCAGTGTTCAAACAAAAAGAGATTAAAGCAGCAGCACAGTTGCAGTTCCTGTCCCTTGCAGGTCTTTTTTTCTTTTTTTTTTTTTTTTTTTCTCTTCCCCACATCTTTCTCTTACAAAATTTTCTTGCATTATTAATGAAGTGCAGTCCCAGCACTGGTGTGGAATCTGAAGGGTGAACTTAATCAGCAAGTGGGAAGTCCTAATCCTTGTGAAGTCAGTACGCATAATAGATGATATTAAGCAAGCCACAGTAGATGGTACCTGTTCAGCAATTGCTCTAAATGAGACATCACTGATTCTGTCTGTGTTTTTCCCTCTATGTTTTACACAGAGTGTTGATTTAGGAAGATGTCTTTGGCTTATTACCATTAATGTTAGAATGGTAGAAAAATGTGAAAAAGGATTTGGGGATTGGTGTGAACTCAAAGCCATGAACTGGTTTACTAGCAAATTAGGGATTTGGTTTCAATTATGATTCTGCTGCAAGTATTACACACTTTATTGTATAAATGAGGTTCTTTTCTGAATTTCATTAATAGATTTTACTCCAGCTGCAGCCTGTAGAAATTTAGAAGGGAAATCGTGACCCGACTAGCACTCTTTTAAAATACAGATCAGCATCATGTCTTTAAAAGCATTTCCTGGACCTCCTCTGGAGGGAGAAGGAACCTTGCAATTCCATCTGTTTGCTAGGTCTTTAACTTGGCTAAAAAGAGGTGTCACTTGTACATCCCGGACAGTCCCCCATCCAAGACAGGAGGCACTGTAGTACTGTAGCATTTTCAGACTCTTGCATGGCAGTCAGTGGCAGTTGCTTGTGAAAGGATGGAGAAACTCAATAGCTGAAATTCAGTAATCCTTTATGTTTTGAAACACGACTTATCTGTCGCACAGTTGTGCTGCCAGTGAGCCGGCTGATGCACTGGGCTCTTATTACTGTGATCAGCAGGCAAAGAGCAGAGTACCAAAGGAAGGAAGCTAAAAAAAGGAACTTTTGACTGAGACAGAGGTTATAAAATAAGTAAAAATTGCCCAATATTATGTATTTTGTATCAGTAAGAAACGGAAATTCGTCTGATGTTCTGTTTACCAAGCTTGCAATGATGAAGTCGATACCCTGAACTCTTAGAATGGGCCTATTTTATATCATTTAACAATTTTATATAGTAGACATATCTTTGTTACTTATGAATCCTAAAGAGAGAGCTCTTTCTGCTATCAGAAATTTAGTAAACAGAATAATTCAAGGCTACATTAAGTGATGCTAATTGGTACTGGATTAAATCACCTAATCAAATGACTCTAGTGTAAATTCTGTATACTAAGTTGCAATGTAAGGTAGAATTTGCATTTTAAGGTCATAAAGGTAGCCAGGGGTGTCTGCCAAAAAATATATATATGTAAAAGGCATTTTTTGATCTAATTTGAAGTTATTTGAGATTGGTACCTTTTATATGTGAAAGTCCATTTGCATATATACAGATATGTTCTTGATGTATGCTTTGTGTTTATGCTTACTGTGCCTTGTGTGTTTTATTCTGTGTGTACATATTCTTTATAGCCACCTTCACTCCCCATATAAGTTTGTCTGTCCACTTACTATTGGTACTTGCCCTCTCCCAATGTCTGGCTTTTTTCAGCATGCAGGTGATACTGCAGAATGATTCACCTGAATGGCATCCGTGTAATTTCTGGTTTGAGTGTATTGGCAGCTCAGCCAAGACACAAACTTCAAAATAAAAACTTTCAAAACACAAACTTTCTGGTTTGGGTGCTTTCATAGCCATAATACAAACTTTCAGTAAGTTTTACTCTTTGCATTTTAGGATTATAACGATGAAATTCGCCAGGAGCAGCTGAGAGAACTATCATATTTGAATGGTTCTGAGGATTCAGCACGTGGACGGGGCATTCGAGGAAGAGGGATTCGTGTGCCACCTGCAGCTCCTTCAAGGTGTGGTAACCTGAGCTATTATGCTAATGGCTTTAGGTAATATAAATAATGGCAAAAGAAGCATATCTAAAAAAACAAAAATTAAAGAAAGTCACGTACACATCATGGTCGGTGAACCAAAATGTTTTCCTTCCGATAGCTTGTATGGTCTGTGTTATGCCTTCAGTTCTATGGTCTGCAATTCACAGGCTGCAGTGAGTGCTATACAAATAAGCAAACAACTAATCAGAGCAGACTATGAAGTTGGTGAGAGGATATTTCTAGGACAGAATATTGCTATGTTGGCACAGTATCAGTGTGCTCAGTAGCATAAAATTGATGGTCAGTGAAATAGTATCGTCAGAGAAGGCTTACATAATCTGGGTGGAACTTTTATTTGCCAAACAATTACTTTTTTTCTTTTTTGTATGTGTATTGTATCTAGAATACATATATATTGCATTATATATTATCTATTGCATGGATTAACAGTTTTATATGAATTAGACTGTCATCATCTAAAAACACTGATATATGACTATTCCTTGAATTCTTCCAAGTATTTTTGCAGATATAGGTAACAGCTCTGCTCTTTCGTGAGGCCAATATATAATCTTAATACACTCTTTCAGGCTCATTTTTCACTGCGAACCCTTAAGAAGTCTGTTGCCTCAGGCATCTAAGTTACCTAGCAACTTCTGGGTGTCCATAGACATCATTTCAGGGTAGGTCCTAAGAAATCCACTTTTATTTTGGAAGAAATAGGATATGGAGGTACCTTATTTCATGCTGACAGAGGAGTTGTGCTTTGGTAATTGAACTGGCTGATCTTGCCTATGACCTTTCTTTTTTCCTCTGAAGGTGTCCATCATGTTTTCGCTCAGTTCTTCTTGAATGGAATTTTTTATCAGTAACACGATGCACATACATAGAATTTTTTACACTTGGCATTCAGGACCATCTTCCTCACAAAGTCTTTTTGGGCTCAGAAACAAGTCTTCCTTACACCTAAGGTATCTGAAGGGCTTGACTTAATAATAACGTTCACAACATCACTGCAACACACTGGCAGCTTTTAAATTAGGTTCAAAGCATAACCAGTGGAGTGCTGGCTCCTGCAAGATACCCAACTGATTGTATCACTTGCACAGATACAGGAACTTGGATGCTTTGCTTATTCTTCAGTCAGATACCCCAGGAGAATATTTAAAAAAAACCCCAACACTGAAGTGTTTAAGATAAATATTTATGATAGTAATTTACAGTAATAGCTTACTGATATTTATAGTGGTGCAGTTGATAAGCTGGAGGGAAGGGATGCCTTCCAGAAGAACCTTGACAGGCTTGAGGAGTGGGCCATGTGAACCTCATGAAGTACAGAAAGAACAAGCGCAGGGTCCTGCACATGTGTAATCACCAGTGTCAACTCAGACTGGAGTATGAAATGATTGAGAGCAATTCCTAAGGATTGAAAAGGATTCCCTAAGGAATGAAAACAGACATGTACTCACAGCCCAGAAAGCCAACCATATCCTGGGCTGCATCAAAGAAGCGTAACCAGCAGGTCAGGGAAGGTGATTGTCTCTCTGTACTCTGCTTTCATGAGACCCCACCTTGAGTACTGCGTTTAGCTCTGGAGTCCGCAGCCCAAGAAAGGCATGGACCTGTTAGAGTGGATCTAGACGAGGGCCATGAAAATGGTCAGAGGCTGGAGCACCTACTCAGTCAGAAAGCCTGAGAGAGTTGGGCTTGTTCAGCCTGAAAAAGAAAAGGCTTCAGAAAGCCATATGGTGTAGTTACGAGAACCTCTTTTTAACCAGTAGCAACTTCTTCTGACTTACCAAGTACTTTACAGCAAAGTGGGTATCATATAAATACATAGGAAGATGCTAAACCTCCCTTCGCTTGTCTGTATGCTACTCTTCTCTCTGCACAGTAGGGGAAAGCAGAATCCCATGATGCACTTCCCTTGTGCTGAGGTAAATTAGATGGACGGAAAAGTTCTCACTCTGCTTTTATACTCTTGTTCTACTTTGCCTTGCAAGTTTCTGCCATACTGCAGCATATTCTGCCAGTCAGTTTCCCCCACCCACCAATAAACATGAGAATGAGAGTGATGACTGCTGTCATAAAATAGTTTGAGAGCAACAGAAAAAGTTTCTCACTTTCTTTTCTAGAGCTACTTTGGAGTAACTTTGCAGCTCTGTGAACTACGATGATCAAGAATTTCATTAGTACGAGCAACAAGATGAGGTGTAAAAGGCACTGGATGGCGTAAAAATAATGCCTTTCCATAATATGAGTTCTGCCTGAGATATTGCCTAAAAGTGCTTGACACTGTAGCTGCCAAAGTTATATGACACTTTAAATAACAGTAAAAATGTAAGAGCCTTTAAAATGTGGTAGCACTTGTGTGTCCTCCCTTGCTATTCACGCCAAGTTAATCATTCCTTTTTCTCCCCTTCAGGGGACGTGGGGGTGCGATTCCTCCTCCCCCGCCTGGAAGAGGTGCTCAAGCACCCCGAGGAGCGCCGGTGACCCGTGGAGCCCTCCCCGTCCCACCAGTGGCAAGGGGCGTCCCCACCCCTCGTGCAAGGGGTGCCCCGGCTGTTCCCGGCTACAGACCACCCCCACCACCTGCACACGAGGCCTATGAAGAATATGTAAGTAACCAGTAACCACATGCATTCATAACGTGTGAGCTAAGCTCTGTGGTGAGCATTGAGTACCTCTGATCTGTAAGACTCCAGGTCAATAATTCCTCAGCTTCTACTGCTTACCGCTGTGGTGAATTACAGTCTGGGCGATGCAGTGTTTCTCCAGAGCTGTGGTTTTGGTGATGTGGGCTCATAGAATTGTTCATAGCACAGTTTTGGATATGAGAAGGGCATGCTGGGTAGATCTCAGGGTGTCATGAAAGAGCAATACATTCATTCATACAGTCATTCATTACTGTAGGCAAGTTCTTAGGAATAACAGATTATATCCTTTGTGAGAAATTTTTTTTTTCTGTTCTTCAAAAACCTTTTTATTACATGTAAATAGATGCATGTATATTTGTATTCAGACTTGTGTTACAGATACATAACAAACAGAAATTCAGGTAGTGTTCATGGAAGCTGATACAGTGATGCATTATTTAGCAAAGAGTGGAACTGTCACCTTTTCATATGAGATGTTAAAAATAATTGTTCTGTAAACATCAAAGCTTTCAAGTTATCCTCGTTTATGCTCCCTTCTGGAACTATCACCATAACAACAGATATCCAGGTAGAGAGGAAAGTACTATCAGTTACGATGTCTGACTTTTTCCAGCTGTGGCAAATCCAAGGGTGAAATGAACATCCCATCCATTCTGTAATCCTATCACAAGGAGGAACTGTTGAGAAGATACACTATAATTGAGAAGATGCAGTTTTATTCAATTAATAGTCTTCTTAGAACAGAAAAAAGTAAACTGAAACAGAAATTAATCTTTTTTGATAAGGCTTTACTCAACAATCTGTATTTACAGAGTAGAGATTAGATCATGGCCACTTCAAATCAGGGGCACACATTCTGTTAATGCCAAGAATCACAACTGAACAACAGCTGCAAAAAAGGAGGGGAAGAAAGTTACTCTCTGCTATTCTTTACCTGAACACAATTTCTATCTTTAATGAGAAAATAGCTCTGCTAAAAAAGGAACTTAAAAAGTATATCCTTCCTTGATAGATAGTGTATTATCCATTAGTATCAAAACGTATGACACTTTCTGTGCAGAACTGCATCTTTTCTTAATCCATGAGTGACAAATTTCAAAACAGAGCCCTTGTAATGTAAGATTAATATTATAAATTTTGTAAATATTTTTTTCTTTTTGTGTGTTTGTTTTTCATCTACAGTACTAGTAAATGTCCTAGGGTATTAAGCAGTTTTTAAGGAACATTTCTTACACTTTTTATGGATGGTAAATATATGGAAAGCAGGAGAAGTTGAGGCAGCTGGATTATCAAGGTTAGGAAAGCATTCAGCCGGTTCCACATTTTTTTAAAGTGCTTACACTCTCAGGAGCAGAAAATATGCACACAATTAAAGGAGACATTTTAGTTTGTAATAGATTACTCCAATAAAAACAAATGTGGTTTTGTTTTTATTTTGCTTACTTAGATAGTAGCAAGAAACATATCACCTTATAGGACAAATTCAGATGTTTTAGAGATCCGTTCATCTCCTGTGTCCTTTCAACTTCAATTGCTATTCCACTGTTAGGAATATGTGGGTTTCCCCTGACTTGCTGTCATTCACCAGTTTGCAATGAAAATCTTTTGCCATCTTGCAAAGACTTGTAAGTGCAGTCTAAATCATCTTGGTAATTTATGGACTGAAGTAATAGTTAAAGCTCTCTTGGATGTGAAGGTAGAAGGAAAAGGTCACTGTCATACATCTATACATGAGTTTGTAAATGATATTTTAGGGGGAAATATTTTTCATTTTCCAGGAAATAATCAATACAGTTTTTCTTCCCAAATAAACCGCTATATTACATATCCAGCTGGATACTAAAAGCAAGTGGATCTATTTGTTGACCAGCAGCATAATTGTTGTTCTTTCACACTGAATTCTAAAGATGAAAACATAATTTTTAATGAATAATTTATCCATTTACTTTGTCTTATATTCTGCTTGTAGGCAACCTAAAGGCATATTACAGTTTCTTTATGTGTAAATGTTTTTCGTTTTTGAATACAGTGTTTCACTCCAATTTTTGCCTACTGTATGCAAGCACCATTGGTTTGAGTAGTTGTGCACGAGTGCAAAGTCACTGATTGTGCGTATCAATACTTTCGATTTTTGTTTGCTCCAATAGAATGTAGCCATTTGAATGCTGAGCTGGAAGTGAACTCAATAAATAGAATAGGATGGCTGCAGAAGATTTTATTTTTAATGTTTAAACAGCATTTCAAGAAAAAAAATCTTTAGCTACTTGCTCAGCGCTGCTAATCAGAGGTTGGACTGACTGACCTTGAAACATCTTTACTGTTCAAATCGGTTTGCATAAACATTTGAAAGTTTGGGTTACTCTTTTGTAATTAGACATTATCTAAATATTTTGAGGTTTTCTGATGGCCTTTCTGAGAGTCCATAAAAGCAGATGTCTAAAGGTTTCTCAAGAAAACTCTTGTCACTGATAAAAATACATTCAACACTTTGAATGTCAAACCCGAGCAAAGAGAAAATTATTTGAAACCGCTTTCAGAAGGGAAGGGGTAGCGACCCACCTCATGCCTTCTTCTGTATTTATTTTTGAAACAGATATATAGCTTTTATTGCAGTGTACATAGTATCTTAGAGGAACTTTGGAAGGCTACCCACAGGAAGAGGAGGTACAGGCATATAGAAGATACATGAAAAAGGAAATAAATACCTACTACATGAACCTTACTCACTTTATAAACAGCTCATTGTGTGTGAATTTGGATGAAGAGCTTAACTAACAGCTGCATGCAGCTTCTGTGGTCAGAGAGATGGTCCTGGGTTTGTAACCTGGTGTTATGGTTTGACCGCAGCTGGCAACCAAGTACCATGCAGCCACTTGCTCCCCTGCTGTGGTACTGGGGGAGAGAATCACAAGAGTAAATGTGAGAGCACTCGCGGGGTGAGATAAAGACAGTTTAACAGGTAAAACAAAAGCTGCTCATGCAAGCAAAGAAAAACAAGGAATTCATTCACCACTTTCCACCAGCAGGTGTTCAGCTGCCTCCAGGAAAACAGGGCTTCGTCATGCATAATGGATACTTGTGAAGACAAATACCATAATTCTGACCATCCCCATCCTTCGTGCTTTTTTCCCCAGCTTTATGTGCTGAGTGTGACATCATACAGTATGGGATGTCCCTTTGATCAGTTGAGATCAGCTGTCCTGGCTCTGTCCCCTCCTAACTTCTTATGTGCCCCCAGCCCCCTCGCTGATGGGGAGGTGAGGAGCAGAAAAGGCCTTGTCTCTATGTAAGCACTGCTCAGTGAGAACTAAAACAACTCTGTGTTGTCAACCCTGTTTTTAGTACAAATCCAGAACATACCTCAGTACTAGCTACTGTGAAGAATACTGTCTTTATCCCAGCCCAAACCAGCACACCTTGTGAATAAGAGTGCTGTTCAAGGCTAACCTCAGTTTAGTATGACCAATCTGTAAGTGTTCCTTTTCTGCTGAAGAAGATGTCCACCAGAGTTCACATCAGAGCAGAAACTTGACCTGGTCATTGTGAACTTTATTCAGAAGATTCTTTCACTAAGCTGAACTTAGCCCTTTGTCATTACTCTCTGAGATAAAATTTTATGCCTCTAATCTACAAACACCACCATACTGAAGATGTCCCTAGTTGCTGAAAGGGGTTCAAAACTTTATTAAAAAACAGCCTTCTGGACCTCGGTTTCTGTTGTGTTGTTTTGTTGTTTAACTGAAAATCACTTGGTGTGGTTCCCCATTAAATGCATTATGGATCATACTCCTCCTACTTCCATAAATGCAGTACACAAATTAATTTGAATTACTGGTTAGTTCTTCTTTCCATGTGTAGCAATACATGCTATGACCAGTTTGCAGCAATGACGCAGTCTGGAATCTTTCAAAAGCACTGATTTACCAGTGACCATGTTATTACTCCAAGGATGCTGAAAAGCCTGCTGTGAATGGTAGGGAGTTCCATTAGGCTCCTCGGTTAGAACTAACGACAAGATGGCTGTTTGGGATTTATCAAACAACTCTGTAAATTAGGTTCATATCTATATTGTATTGGGCAGAGATGTTTCAATTAGAGAGAATGGTACTAGAATTGCATTTTAATTGCCTCTTTTAATCTTACATCTTGTGTAGTTGTGGTCTGGGGTTTTAGTTTTGTCTGTTAGACAGCTGATATCCCATCTACAAATCTTAAAGCATTTCTATATCAGTGCACTAAAATAGGAGAGAGTAATTGAAAATTTCAGATATTCTTTTAGTTCTGCATCATCTTTATTGGCAAGGGCAATGGTAAGACTGATTTTGTGTCACTTTTTCATTACAAAGGTTAAGATTTGTTTTGGTTGGGCATCTACTTTATCGCGTGAGTGACATATAGCAAGGAAAATTAACACTAGTATCATCTTTACAGATTGAGGGGAGACTTCTGTAGTCTTTTCTCAACAGTAAGCAACTTTAAAGGCTGAGGTCTTGCTGGCAACTTACGAAATAGGCAATAGACA
The DNA here is from genome assembly GCA_028858755.1 of Ara ararauna. Lineage (NCBI taxonomy): Eukaryota > Metazoa > Chordata > Aves > Psittaciformes > Psittacidae > Ara > Ara ararauna. The sequence continues at coordinate 41,384,539 of CM054379.1, read as the reverse complement.
TGACTGACTGAGGTTCACAATTTATACAAAAGTGAAGAGTTAAGAAGTGCTTGAGTAGATATTCTGCTGGAAGTAACATCATATTGAGGCAATAAAGCCAGTGTTCAGCAGTATATATTTTAACCTGAGAATCCAGACTTTTTCACTCAAGATTAAACCTAAATATTTGAAGGGTACTTAACCCAAATATAAGCCAAAAATACCACTGCTTTCAGATCCTGTGTTGGAAGGATTTGCATTTGACTCTCGAGCTGTGTTTTTGCCTTCTGAATCAGGAGCTAGTAATGAGCTGTGCAGTGATATTTTTCTTTACATTTTTTTTTTAGAGCTATGATGAGCCTTGCTAAGAGGTCTAATGTGAATCTAGAAGTGACTTAGCACCCCAGATGCAAAGAATTGCCAGAAAAATTTTGGACTAAAATATGCATTGCTTTTGTATTTTACTTGCAAATGCATTTTTTCTCCTGGATAAGAAAGGAGACTTTTTGCACAGAAAGCCACTCATCTTAATATGAATATTTAGATAAGTTTCATGTATTTACAAAGAAGTACATAAATTCTTTTGCAAGAAATAGGCCGGTCTTTGGAGACACTGAGAAGCTGGTACAGCTCCTAGGCCTAGGATAGCAAGATTAAAAAGCAATTTTAAACACAAATATTTTTTCTCGCCTCTCATTTAATTGATCAAACCAGCCAAACACAGCTTCTTGTTATCTTCTGGAATAAGTGAAGAGCAGTGCTTTTAGAAAGTCACTGGGAAAGAACCACACAGTAAGATAGATTGTGCTTTTAATGTCATGCTGGTTTTCCCTTCATTTCAAGCTATTTAAAATGAAAGCAAAAGCCACATTCAACTGTTTATTCTATGCTCAATGATTATTTACTTTTTTCAGTAGTTTTCAAACTGAAACAACTACGCTCATTTATTTAGTGCCAACCTAGGCAATGAAGAGACCGACAATAAGAGGCATTTAGTCACACTTCAGCATTTTAAAAGGAATCAGCATTTACATGTGACTCTGATCCCCAAAGTTGTGGTTGCAGAGCCTTTGTTAATATTTTAAACTAGAACTCATAGGGCTTTTAAATCCATTCTGCCTGCCACTTCTGATGGAAACTGAATAAAAAGCTGCACTTCCTCTTCATGGCGTACTTGCACCTGTGTTAGAGTTTTGTTGTATTTGTTAAAGTGAGCGGTTGGTACTTGATTCTGCTAGTTTTGAAGTCTGCTCCTATAATCCCCATAGGACATTCACAGTGAGAGTGAGGCCCAGACAACAAAAAAAAGTCTTATTCCAAACCTTAAAATAGTGAAATATATTGGATATAATGAGAATCAAGGGAGATTATTTTCCTTTTTTTTTTTCTAAATTGGTATTTCCAAGTTTTAAGATATAGCACTTGCTTAATTCTGTGCCTCTTTTGGCTGAAAAAAATCAATGAAGAATGTACTGAGACTAAAGAGCATTTAAATAAAGCTGGAATTATAGACATATTAATCTGCATAGCTGAACAACATATTGATTAAATATGATTGATTACCTATATATCCCCAAGGCACTTAGAAGAAGAGCTAAGCTATATTCAAGTTACATCTGCTTTGACTTGAAAAATAGAATTTTATCTTTACTATAATAGCAATAAACAGGATAATGTTATCTGAAAGACCCTATTGAGCTTTAGAAGAATACTGTGAATGGTTGTCTCACAAAGGTAGCGTGGATTTTTCAGCTAATTATTTAAACTTTGGAGAATGTGGGCTGTGGAAAGTACAAATATATTTATTGTGAAAAAATCCAGCAACACAGTTACAGAATTAAAGTAGTGTCAAATATTCTGTGTTTTTCTAAGAGTAAAAAAACACTGTCAGCATTAAACCTTCCATGTTTGGGAACCTGCAGTTCTACAGTTTTTTGCTTACCTGTGCAAACTGTGCTTTAGATCTTATAGATGGTACTTGCCATCTCGTAGATGATAGTCGGAATAAATACTGACCAGTGGCCTTCTGGGCAAAGCAGTGCTTGTGTTTCTCAGATTAGAAGAAGTAGCAACATACTCAAGTTCTTTCCTTGTCAAGACCTTTTCCTGGATGCAAGTGTCTCCTCAGGTGTTCTGGGAGAAAAACCGAAGTTCCTGGGAGAAAGAAAAGGTTTCAACAAATGCAACCATTGCATGACCTTTTTGTCTTCTTGGACAGGTAAGTATCAAGGAGAGAAGTGAAACCCAGAGATGGAGAGAGGAATAAAAAGGGAAAGGACTTGTCATGGGTTCAGCAGTAGCAGTCATTTTTCTCCTTCTTAGTAGCTGGTGCAGTGCTGTGTTTTCAACTTTCGGTCTGGGAACAGTGCTGATAACACTGATGTTTATAGTTATGGCTTAGAGTGTTTTGGTCTGACCAAGGACTTTCTGAGTCTCATGCTCTGCCAGGGAGGAGAGGAAGCCGGGAGGAAGCAGAGACAGGACACCTGACCCAAACTGACCAAAGAGGTTATTCCATACCACAGCACGTCATGCCGAGGATGGAAGAGCAGAGAGCAGAGACCCAGAAGGGTGGGGGTGCACTGCGTGGGCGGGCTGGGTATCGGTGGTGAGCAATTGTATTCTTTCCTTGTATTTGCCTTGTTATTATTATTATTGGTGGTAGCAGTAGTGGTCTTGTGTTATACTTTAGTTACTAAACTGTTCTTATCTCAACCTGTGGGAGTTGCATTCTTTTGATTCTCCTCCCTGTCCACCCGGGAACAGGGGGAAGAAAGAGAGGGGAGTGAGTGAGAGAACGGGCTGCGTGAGTTAGAGGGGCTTAAACCACGACAGGACTCATCCAAATACAGAGACTGGCCAGATATTGATGTTGCACTTTATTTCTGTATAGAAATGGTTAGAAAACTCAGAACGGCATAATACATATGACGCTATCAACGCCGAGAACTGCAGGCAGTCTGCACAATGTATTCCAGCAACTGCAAGCGTATCGGTCGCTGAGCCCTCTTACAAGCAAATCACTCTGTTGGTACTCAGATTTGAGACAGCTTTGTTTGCAGACAGCTGGGATGCCTGCTGTCATCTCCCAGTGGCATTTTGTTGTGATTTTAGTATTTTTTCTCTTTTAGTTGTTTTTGTTTGGTTTTGTGTTGGTTTTTTTTTTTTTTCCAATTTTGTTTCCTTGTTGTTGTTTCTTGTGTTTCTGTTTCAGCATCTCTCTGCCCGCCATGAGCAGTTGTCAATGAAAACACAGTGGTGCAGTTCAATGCTCCTTTCTGCTGCCTGTCTGCATTTTCTTTCAGAAGGAAGTTTCTCTTTACTTCTGGACCTTAACAGGTGTCTAAGATATACAGCTGTATTCCAACAGCAGGCAGTACTCTTCTGGAGCTTATCTGAATCTATTTCAAGGTGTAGCAGTAGTTCTTCTGCATTCATAAATATCTGTCATTTCTTTCCTAATCCAAAGACTCTCTCTGTATACTTTCTTTTCTGTTTTCCATTCTGCAGGATGCAGATGGCAAGGCAGAGTGATACGACTTTTGTAATTCTTTCTGCTTTTTTACTAATACAGACAAAAAGCCATGCAAAGAGCAGTCTTGTGACATGACATGAAATTACTAGAAGTCCTTTCCAACCCTAACTATCCTATTCTAATCCTAACTATTCTATGAACCTATGAAGTGTGTACTCGCACAATGTGAAATAACTACTATCCTATAACGTGCTTCCTAAACTATATCCTAAAAATATCCTATATCTTATGATGTGTTTCCTAAACTATTTCCTATACCTACCCTGAAGTATATCCTAAAATTTGTTTTCAAAAGACATAGTAATAGACTAATAAACATAGTTGTACACACAGTAACAAGCGTAGTAACAACAGTAGTAACGAAGTCCAGAGGCCAGCTCCCCGCTTGGGGAGATGCTCCAGCAGGTGGGCATTTGCTGGCGGAGCTGAGGAGTGAGCCAGCAAGGCCTCCCGTGAGGGCTGGTATGGGTCTGAGGGCACTGCTCTGGCTCCGGGGTGAGGTGGTGGAACCTTCTATCCAGAGCAGAAGGACGTGGTGGCTCTGTCCTCGCTGCTGCCAAGGTGGTGCTGGGGTAGCAGGATGGAACACCAAGCCCAGGCAGCAGAGCTCCTCTGGGGAATCCAGAGTAGTAAATGGGCACCTACAAGGGCAGCAGAGACAGAAAGCGCTGATGAAACCATGAGGGCAGGAGAAGGTGGGACTAGGCTCCTGGGTTTTTGGAAGTCTGCTGTAAAAGAGGTCATTGCTAGCACAGGAGAGAGGCTCCTTACTGGCTCCTTACTGGCAACTACAGTGTTGCTTTGGTCCCTTCTCAACGCATGTGATACCCTCAGAGCATGGGAAGTTGACAGAGATGGGCAGTGTCCCCTTTCCAGGCAGCAGGGCTCGGCAGGGAGCCCTGGGAAGCTGGGATATGGTCCTCCCAAAACCCAAGCAGCAGCATCCCTCGCTCTGCCATACTAAAATCACAGGTTGGCAGGCAGGGCTGAGGTAGCATGTTTCTCCTGATATACATGTTCCCCCGAGGGCAGGACCATCCTGTGCACCTCAGGAACATTTCCTGTATTCAGAGCTTGTCAAAAAGATGGAACACAGGGTCTGCTACATACCTGGGTGCCTTGTTCCCCTGCTTGAATTTCTTCACTCGCCCATCCCTGAGAGCTCAGTTTTGCTCTTCTTCAGGCACGGTGGCCTGTCGCTTCCCTCTTCCCAGGTTGCTCTTCGCTTCCTGGTGTTGCGCAAAGAGCCCGGGAACCTTTCCATTCAATAGTATTGTTAGACACGTGAAGCCATGATTACCTTGAGCCAAGCAAAGCCAGGCAGTTTTACCTTTTCTCCCCAGAAAAGCTCCTCTCCTGTTCGCCCTCAGGAGTAACAGGAGGCACCTGCAATGCAAATGTGAAGGTTAGCAGGGGCAAGGACCTCCCTGCACCATTGCTACCCTAGCTCTGAAAGGCACATCCCTTGGATGGGTTTGCTCAGCTCAGCTGAGCCAGTTGTGGTGGGATCACCTCACAAAGCGGGATGGCCAACTGCGGGAGATCATGGACAACACACGCAGATTAATGTAATCAGGTGCTGACCATTTACTGTAACACGTGTCGCCTTTTATAGAAAGTTTCAAGCTACTAGAACATTCGATAACATCTGATTGGTTAACGCCTCTTGGTCGAGTGTTAGCAACAGCTTAATGATTGGTTGCAGCTCGGGAAGCACTTTCTGTCTGTCAGCACGCAGGTGTCCTTTGTTAACCCTCTCAGCAGCCTATGAAGCCTTCTGCTCACTACTCGAGTGAGGCTAAATCAAAGGCTGGATTGCGCATGTGGCCATTCTCAGCCAAATAACTCTCCACAGCCAGCCTGCATCAGCCTTGCTCTGCACTTTGGCAGAGCTGCAGGCTGATGGATGACCGCTTGTCCTTGCAGCGGCAGCCCCACCTTCTGAGGGGGGAGGCTTTTGTTGCCACACTGCTTGTGCACTTCACTTACTTCTGCTGTTTCCAGCTCTGCTTGTGGTGCTGGAGGCTCCTGGCTCCCCTCACTGGCCAGCCCAGCCATCTGCTCTCCGAGGAGTTCCTCCTGGTGGTCTATGAGGAACTCGACAAGCTGCATCACCTGCACACAGCAAACCACTGGTTTCAGTGAGGGGGCTGATGAGGGCTGAAACAGCCTTTCCCAGCCTGACCCGCACTTCTGTGCAGAAAGGTGCAGCTGTGGGGCTGCCCTACTCGGCTGCTGCCCCATGGCTTTGCTGACAGGAGGAGGCAGCCAGGGCCCTCGAGCAGCTAAGCTGTGGTGGGCTGGGGACACTGTAGCCGGGCAGTGAACACAGCGTACCCTCCCTGTCTCCAGAGCCAGGACATCCAGGGGCAGCTCCTGGGGTAGGCTCAGGAGGTTTGGTGCCAGGCAGATGGCCAGGTTCCCAGCAGTCATCTTCGTCATGGCCACGTTCTTGCTGATGCTGCTAAGCAGCGACAGCAAGTGCCGGAGCAGGAGGAGGTTGGCCTCTGGTAACTTGCTGGCCACCCTGAGGGAACAGGAGCACAGCATTAATGAAGTTGGTGTTGACAGCACAGGTCTCCCAGGTTGATCTCACCCAAGGCCACCGCCTGCTCTACAGCACAGGGACTGCCTTTGCTGATATATGTCCACCTCCCTCACTACCTGCCCTTCTGAAAGAGGCCCTTGTTGCAGCAAGCCCAAATGCCTGCGGGAAGTGCTCCCCGGAGAGAAAAGCTTTTTGGTGCCCCTTTCTCCCCAAACATAAACCCCACAACAGCAGAATGTGGCTTGCAGGAGCCATGGCTATTTCAGGAAGGCCATTGCTTTGCAGCTGAGTCCCAGCCTGTGCCAATCACTGCTGGCTGCTGCCACGCTTACTCTCTCAGTGCTGCCAGCCTTTCCTGCCTGCTGGTCTTCCCCATGGCGCTCATCCACTCCTCGAACAGGTGGACGTTGAGGAGCATGGAGGGGATCTTCCGGAGGAGGTCCTGCAGTGCCAAGGGCTCCACGTGAGGCTTTGGCCCCTGCCCGCAGGAGCACCTGCAGCATCCCCAGCCCTCTGGCTCATGAGCAGGCAGCTGGGTTCCTGCTTGTGCTCCCGCAGGTGCCCATCAGCACCAAGAGAGCCGGGTGCTGCAGGGCTGCGGGTCAGCAGGGCTCACCTTCAAGGGGACAGCCAGTAGCAGCACGGGGTGCTTTTCCAGCTGCACCGGCACCCCGCTATCGAGGGCCTCCCTGATCTCACTGGAGGTGTGCTCGCTGGCTGACAGCCGGAAGATCCCCTCCATGGATGGGCCATGCTCATTGAGCAGAGCCAGCAGGTCCTGAGGGCACAGAGGAGGAGAGTTGCTGGGTTGGAGACAGGCCCTGAGGTAGGTGCTGGAAACAGCATCTCTCTGGAGGAGCTGGCGGGATGGGATGGGATGGGATGGGATGGGATGGAATGAGGACCCCGTGCTCAGGCTGGCTTACCTGGATGGGCTGGGGCAGCATGCCACCTTGGCTGCATAGATCTTCCAGGGGGCTGGCCAAACAGGGCTCCTGTGCCAGCAGAGCCCGATGGTCCCAGTGCCCCTATTGCAGCCAAGGTCCCTGGCCATGCAATGGCCAGGGCAGCCTCCTCCTGCTCCTGCGAGTCCCGCCGGCTGCCAAGGGAAACAGCAAAGAGCCATGGAATAGAAGCACCAGGTGAGGGCTCCCTGACTCCCTCAGTGCTGTCCCACCACAGGCGCAGGAGAGGCGGCATCATCTGGGACTGAGGGGCCCCGGTGCTCAGCTCTCTCCTGCTGCAGAGTGCTGGGGATGGACGTGCCCTGCGGGAAGAGCAGCAGCAGCCCCATCACAGCAAGCATGCCCGCCTGCAAGAGCAGGAGAGAACGGCCATCCTGCCCCTGTCTTCCCCACACTCACCATCCACGTGGCCACGTCCTCCTTCACTGCTGGAGGGAACAGCAACTGGCAGGTGCTTGGCACCAGCCTGCAAGAAATGGGCTGCACTCACCAAGGAGCCCCACAGCAGAAAGGGCCCCTGGAGAGCTGCATCAGCCCCTAGCCATGTATGAGAGGTGGGGATGGGAGAGATTGCACTGCAAGGGACCCTGACCTGGGCCTGGTGCTGGAGCAGCTTCTCCAGGCTGCCAGCATCCAGTGTCATGCCCTGGGCAAGGGGAAAAGATCAGAAGGTGAGGAGCGATGCAGCTGGTGCCGGACTGGGGCAGCCCTGGGGGGCAGAGCAGAGGCAGGAGGGACACTCACAGCATGGCAGCCACTCAGCTCCTTCAGCACCAACCTGATGGATGGCAGCTGGGTCACCTGGGCTCCCTGCACTCCTTCCAGTGGTCTGTGCATGGGGAAGGGGCAGAGAAAGAGCTGTGTGAGACTCAAGCCAGCTCTTCCCTCTGCTGCCAGCCTGGGGAGCCCATTAATGCTGCCTGGAATAGCCGGTACCACCCGGCAGTGGAGCAGGAGCAGCAGGAGTGGTGAGGATGGGGCTGGGCAGGTGTTGTCTGGACACAGCTGGATGAAGCAGCTTCATCAGGTGTGCCTGCTCAGCAGTGGTGACACCTCTGCCTGCCACACTGGGGACACATCTGCCTGCAGCTCTGGGGTGCCTCTGTGCGGCTTAACAGAGGCATTTTGTCACCATTCGCATGCTACTCATGGAGCATCCCCCCATCGTGGGCTGCCCAGGCTGTAGTGCCAGGCAGGGCTTACCCAAGGAGAGCGCTGACCCAGAGCTCCTTCGCTGCCCGGGAGCTGCCGAAAGAGAGGAGAAACAGCCAGAGTGCCCTCTGTGCCCCAAAGGACTATGCCCCATGGGGCAGGACAGAGGTGCTGCCTACCCCTCTCGTGGGATGTTGCACCGGGACTCACCAGAAGGTTATGACACAGGAGCCAGAGGGCCAGAGGAAGACAAGGGAGCTGGTGGCCTTCCCTTCCTCCTCCTCCTCAGCAGCATCGCCGGCTGAGTGCTTCCCGCTGCTTAGCACCTGGAGCAGGCCCAGGGCCAGGCAGAGCAGCGGGCGCGGGGCGCTACCACGTCTGCAGAGAGGAGCGGCAGGGGGTGACCTGGAGCTGGCTGAGTCCACCGTCTCCCCTCCAGCGCCTGCCTGCCACAGGCATGGCCACGAGTGCATCCAGCACTAGGGTGCTGGGGCCCTGGGGCTGCTCCTTGGCTGTCCCTGCTCTGGTGCCCTGGTGCCATGGCCAGGGCTTGGGAGGAAAGGCAGCTGGGCTCTGTTAGTCTTACTTGGTCTTGGCGATGACCACCCTGTGCTTGAAGAGGAGGAGGTCCCTCTTCTTCCTCTGGCCACGGCCCTGGGTCACCCGCACGCGCTCCCTAGGCAGCGGCTCAGGCAATGCCAGGTTGGGCTCACACTGCTGGTTGGGGACAGGGTCATCCCTGCAGGGCAGACAGCATCGGGCATGAGCAAGGCGGTTGCTGCGGGTCCCAACTGTGCCAGTGCATCCCCGAGCTGTGGGGTAACTCACCTCGACCCGCAGCAGCAGAGCCACTGCCCCATCCTGACAGGGCTGGGGGAAGACGTGAGTGTAAAAATCTCTTAGAAAAATACAACATGAGCGCTGCCCTCACAGAGAAGCACTCCCAGTGCCACTGGTGCTGCTGCTCGCGGCACCGTCCATGCAGGCACTGGGGCCGTTGCCAGGCCAGCACCGGCTTAGAGTGGAGCACCATGGTGACCTCGGTCCTGGAAACCGGGACCCAGAGTGGGCAGAGCCCTGTGGGGCTCTCCCCAGGATGTCCATGTCCAGCCTCGGCCCCAAGGTCTGCCTTACAACTGCAGTTTCCACCAATGGAAAGTCACAGCTCCTGCAGCCACAGTCTTCCGACTCACTGGACCAGGGAGCCCCACGTCTACCATGCACACTGAAGACTGAGGCAACACAAAAGCATTAAATGCCTCTGTCGTTTCTTCATCCCCACTTTTCAGTAGCCATCTTCATAAAGTATTGGTCTGATACTTTCCTTAGGACTCTGCTTGTTATTAGCATATTTCAAAAAGCCTTTTGTTGTCCGATGGAACACTGACCAGTTTCATCTCTAATTGAGTTTTGACCTTTCGTGATGTCTCCCTCCATGTGTGAGCCACAGCTCGGTAGTCTTCCTGAGAAGCTCGACCTTGCTTCTTGAGAGCACACAATTTCTGTTCCCGCCCCAGTTCCAGGAGGAGTTCCAAGCTGCTCTTCTGCTGCACCTGCTTGACTTCCATTGACACGATGGGACTGATGCTCCTGTGCTTTCAAAAGCAGGTTCTTTAAAAGTGAGCAGCAATCATGGTCTCCGAAGTCCTCAAAAGCTCATGCCCAGGAGCCCCTGCCAAGTAGGTCCCTCTGCAGCTTCAGTTTTGCTGTCTTGATACCCAGGGTAGCAACGCTGCTGAACTTTTCCCTCATGACACCCAGAAGTTTGAGCTCAAGGTCTTTGGGATTAGGGTGGCCAAGACAGCCTCCTACCATGACACCTCTCATGCATCCCTCTTGATTCACAAAGAGCAAGTCTAGGAGGGCACTTTTCCTAGTTGGCTCACTGAGTACTTGCGGAAAGAAGCTACCTTCCTCAAAGTTCAGGAATTCCACAGCCTCACTTGTCCCAGCAGTGACAGTATGGTATTCCCAGCTGAGGTGTGGGAAATGGAAATCTCCCAGAAGGACAAGAGCTACTTATGGAGAGATTTCTCCTTAACTGCCTATAGAATCCTGCTTGAGTGTGTCATGGTTTAAGCGCAGCCAATAACTCAGAACCACACAGTTTCTTTCTTGCTCCCTCCCTTCTTCCCCCCCAACCCCTGCTCCCAGAGAGATGGGAAGGATGATCAAAAGAATGTAACTCTCACTGGTTGAGATAAGAACAGCCTGGTAACTAAGGTATAGCACAAAACCACTACTTCTACCACCAATAATACTGATGATAAGGGAAATAACAAGGGGAGAGTATATAAAAATAAAAGGGGAAAAGGAAAACAATAAACAGCAGTGGTGCACAATATAAGGATGCTGGGGAAGGACTCTTCATTAGGGACTGTAGCAATAAGTCAAGAGGTAACGGGTTCAATCTGAAACAGGGGAAGTTTAGATTGGATATAAGGAGGAAGTTCTTTACTGTAAGGGTGGTGAGGCACAGGAGTGGGTTGCCCAAAGGCGCTGTGAATGCTCCATCCCTGAAGGTGTTCAAGGCCAGGTTGGACAGAGCCTTGGGTGACATGGTTTAGTGTGAGGTCTCCCTGCCCATGGCTGAGGGGTTGGAACTAGATGATCTTAAGGTCCTTTCCAACCCTAACTGTTTTATGATTCTATAAATAAGGCTTACCTCATGAGACCAAAGGAACTATCCTGAGAGCAATGCATCAATAAACATGAATATTGCTTTCACACTCATCACTGCTATAAATTTCTCACAAACTGGCAATGTGCTCTAAAACAGACTTTATTATATATTTTTCCTTATTTGTTTTTATTTTATACAATAATTATTATTTAGTAATAATTTAGTAATCATAGGTATTCAATGGACTAAACTTTTCTCATAAAATACATAAAACTCTAACATCCACTTATAAATGCTGCAGAAAGATTTTGTGGAGGATAAGCTTTTCTGTTGTCTTTTTCAGGCTCTCCTTACTTAGGAAAAGTAATTCTCTCCTTGACCTTAATTATCAAGTTTTCAGTTCAAAATTATTTTCTATGCTAGACAGAGTAGAAAAGAAAATGCTGATGCAGCTGTACATGTTTTAGTTTTATACATGATGTTAATACAACCACAACCTAATAAATATTTATATTTGTTATATAGAGCTCTAAGTGAAGGGCATCTCTCAACTGATCATCCATATGATCATGTGGTCCTTAAATATTCATGGTGTATGCAGTTATATTCATTCCTCAGATCTTACATAAAAAATATATGGAGTATTCTCCATAGAGACGGAATCTGCCTGCATCATGCAGTGCACCATTTAATCATTAAACAGTGTGATTGTTCAGGAGCCTGTTACCAGATATTCTTCTCTACTGTCACTTGGAACTGTCACAACTTGTCACTCGGCTATCTGATGGAGAGGAATCCTGGTTGGTATAAAGTAACTCTGTGGGCATTTGCTGACTAAGCATTATCATGTGACTGTAACTCCATCCATGTTATCTTTTTTATGGCAGGTTGCAAAAGTGAGTTACAAATTTTTTTTTGTACTTAGAGAGTTGCTGTTAAAGGCTTGGGACTAGTCCAGTTTAATTAGAGCTATTGAGAGTTTGGTTATTGTGTGAATTCAGCATAGGTGGAAGGCTTGAGTTTTCTCTTTCACTTCCCAAAGTTTCTTATCCAGGTTTAGTCCACCGAGATACTAAAAAGTAAATAATTTTGGAGTTCAAGGTTCATCATGACTAGGCAGTTTCCGGGGAACTGGACACATACAAACTCAATGGTAATGCGAACAGCTCAGTTTTTGCAGGCTGGTAAGTGCAGAGACTTCAGCTGTGCCAGGTAGAAGCCTTGAATTCTAGTTTCAGGAAAGGCTCTGGGTCTTAAGATGCCATGGCACTTAACATCCTCACACCAGCCTTGTCTCCAGCGTAGCAGTCTTACTCTTGTGTTTTTCAGTGTACCCTTTTGGGGAACTCAGATTAGTGACTTCTTGTTATACTAAATAAACCAAGTGCTCTTTAAAGCAATAGATTTCATGTACACCTGACAGAGTACTTCTTTTTTGTGTATTATCTTTATTTATTAGGAATTTTCAGTGTAGCTAAAAGGTTAACTTTATTAATATAGTAAAAATGCACAGTTTAGGAATCGGTTTATGTTAATTGAAAAATTTTATGGATTGTTCCAAAATAAGATTTTAGTTAAATTGGAATTTAAAGGCATGTATTTAAATACTTCCTGTTGCAGTAAGCTTTCTTCAAAGTTCATCTGTATTGTTCTCTTTAGTACATTTGTGACATTGTCATCTTGTAAAAAATACCTCTGCATAAAACAGCAGAGATGCATATTTGGCAGCTGCACTTAAAGGCAGACATTACAGAGCGCAGTTCTGTTTCATTCTCTGGCTGATGGGCCTTTTAGCCAGTTGCCTCTATCCATATACTTAGTACTTACTCAGGATAATTGAAGAAGAAGATTTGGTTTTGGTACAATAAAAGGCCTGAAAAGTAGTCTTACATGCTTATAATGTTTTTTTTCCCTCATTATGTTCAGTGCATTTGCAACTCTGATTTTCAGTTAGGAAGAAAAAGGTTTGTGCTAGATGAATTATCTCGCCTATTTGGGCACAGAAGCACATGTCCAGCAATATGCCTGTTCTTTCTGGGTATTTAAGGGATGCTGAAATATATAGGTGAGCCTACATTTTCATACACATAGGAATGCATATATATACCCCATGTGTATATTGTATAGAAAGCTGTCTCCAGATGTGCTTTGGATCCAGGCCACCTGCAGCCACACAGCAGCAATTGCTTCCGCAGAGGCAGCATGTGAATGTCATGTATCTTTTGCTTTTGGAAGGAGGAGGGTTTATGACTCTACAACTGCCTTAGCATTTCCAGTAAATCTTTGCTTGGGTATAGAAATGCATACTTGCATTCTGATGGGGTTATGCGTATATGTTACCTATAGCTACAGCACAGAAAAATGTGGTCGATTTCTTCTAGCATGTCTGTTTATAAGGACTTGATATTGCACAGAGCTCCTCTACAGCTAGCAATGTGCCTGAGTAACTGTGTAAGGAATCAGCATGAAGGGTCAGAGAAGTAAGACTTAACACATATTTTTTCTTTTCTAATATGGAACAAAAAGATACAAGTATTTGAAATAATAGGTTTACTTGTGCAATCAGATGGAGTGGATGAAGTACATGGGGGTGTTCTATATTTTGTTTTGCAATGTGATATTAAGGTGACTGGGCCTTTCATATGAATATCTCTGTCAGATGAAGAAGTCAGTGTAGTTCTCAAATATGCTCAGCTGTAAAACAGCCAGATCAGTTATATTTTATCAAAGGTGCAGTCTTAGTGCACCTCTTTAAACCACAGCAAAAATGTTGAGAAAATTGATCTTGTTATGAAACACAGTACTTTAAGTTTGACCTATAGGGCTCTTATAGAGTATAGCAATCACTAGAAGAGGGAGATGCAGTATAACAGCACCAAGAAAATAAAGCAGAAGACTAGAGGTAAAAAATGTTCTTTCTCCATATAGACCTGTTGAAATTATGATTGCCTGAATTTTAATATCCTCTATAGTCATTTAAGTGCTGTTACTTACAGACAGCTAATATCTCTCCGACTACCGGCTGTTGTTTTGCAGCTCTTAGTGTGGTGTAAAAATCTGTGGAATGCAACATCTGAAATCATAAAGAGTGCAATGTTTGTTCAGTGAAATTAGATAAGTAAATTCTTCTTATATCTCAAGACCCTCTTGTAAACATACCCCCACACCACCTTATGGAATACAGTAAAAGTACTGTTAAATATTCTCAAAATCAGTATATTTGTCCAAGTTGAGAGAATAACATTACATATCAGTTCCCAGCAAGGTGCTGTGGGTGTAGCCTTGGTGTTCCTACTGTCCTACAACTCTTTTGGGGTCAATTGCTGAGTTTCTGTTATGAAAATATTAATCATCCTTTAGATAATATACTACCACCAATTCTTTTGATGGCCAGATGTCTGTCAAATGCAGATTATTTAAGTCTGAATGGGAACACAGCAACTTTAAGGTCATCTTGTCCCTGTCACCCTAGTCTCTGATTATTCTTTCTTTGCAAACCAACATTTGCAAACCAACCAGATATATGAAAATTGAGTCTTATTTTGGGGCAAGATATAAATTAATGTACTATACAGAAGGATTTTAATAATTTTAGTTTCTCTTCACCTGTATTAGACTCACACGGCTTTTCCCAGTTTCCTCTTTTTCCTTTTCTTTTTTCAAAAAAGCATTGAATAAAATTAAATTGTTAACACTATCGATTATTCTTTTTGAGGACTAAACTGTAAAATGTGCAAGAATACATTTGAAGTGTGCACATTTCAGTATTTTAAAAATAAATTGTCCAAATGTAATGTTTCATCATTTTACTCAACACTGGATTTCTATAATCACATGGACTCATGCACTCGTCTTTCTCAAGACTTTGCAAGTTTATACCAGTCCTCATGTGATAGAGCTGGAAATTTTCTGGGAATTAAAAAAATTAATTAAGAAATACTGCATTTAAAAAAAAAGATGCTGAAATTCAAAGTCTATTTCTATTTTATCAACCAGTTACCGTCAGTCATTGTGCTTTTTGAACAAACACTGCTTGTAATACTTAACTGACATGCAGAGATAAAATGTATGCTTCAGAGCCAGGCTTGGTTTGGCTCGCTTTGGTTTTATTGCCAAAATTGCTCAGTTATGTAAAAGCTTACAACGTTGGTTTTTTTTAATTTAATTATCAATAATATTAAAATAATAAATGCTTTTAAACTGAAGCTGAATCTTTAACATTGGGATCTCCAAGTATTTTGACAGATCTACATCAGTTAGCTAGATGGTATGCAAATAAAGAAAAAGGATTATGAACTAATAAAAGTAAAGGGTGTGTAAATCAGTCTGTAGGGGAGATGCAGAAGTGACTTGTGTTTTGTTGCAAGTTAGATTTTGCCATATTTAAATATGGGCACTGTAGCTGAGAGAAAAAGAAAAAACAGAGAAGCATAGAATCACTGAAATGCAGTTGTGGAGTCTGAGTGCATCTATCAAATAAATTAGAAGCCACAATACTTTGGTCATATTTCACTTTCCCTGAACAGCCGTTTCACTTTCTTGCAAGGCCACCCTTCATGCAAACGCCCAAAACAAATAAATCCAAAGTAATTTAGAGCCTTTCTAACTTTTTTATCTTGAGGTACCTATTACAAGTTGGCATTTTGAAAAAAGCAGCAGAGGTAGCTTGTATGTGCTGAACATAACACCGAGCAACAAGGGGTGGGGGGGAAAGGGAAGTAATTTTGATTGTGTTTTATTCATTTCACTCAGCTTTCATTTTTGTTTGCTAAGGTAAAAATTTGATGCAAGTGATTTGTCTTGTATTTGCATAGTCTAATTGTGTATAGTAGTGGAGTATAATTACAAGTGAGGTTAGTACCTCAGCTGTAGCTGTAGTTAGTAACTGTATGGATGAATCAATGGTTAGCGTTTGTACTATTTTTATTTCCATGCACAGTGCAATATGTAGAGGAGTGCAAGTGTTTTCCTCCTGCAGAATCTGTTGCAGCCGAGTGTTGTGGTATTCAGTTGAGCAGGGAGCATCAGGAATGAAGTTTTAAATCCCTAAAAACAGAGTAAAAAATGAAAGTCAGTGTAGTACATCTTGGATGAATGAAATTCTGAATTAAAAAAGTAATTAATTTTACTCTTCTAGAGGAGAGTGAAAAAGAGTCTTTCCTTTTAAAGGAAAGACTTGACTTAAACTCTTGCACAATTTCTGCAGAAGTAACATACACACCTCGTCACCAGAGAGGTCTCAGCAATGAGAGCAGGACTTGCCTTCCTGCAGCCCGAACAGTGGCACCAAAATCTTGGTGAAGATCTAGGTTTATGCAAAGCTCTGTTTTCACCCTTTCCAAGAGGACAGCTAAAGGGTGCTAGAGGGTACAGTACTGTGGGTACCAGTCTTAGTTACGTAAGTGTTCCTGTACATCATTCAAGAAAGTACATCCATCCTGGATGTCATTAATTCCAGTATGGTTCTTTTGTTTATCCAGGATCCGGAAATTTAAGATCTTGCATCACACAAAGTTTGCAAACAAAGCAGGCTTCTAAGTCCTTAAATTATTTCTGATAACCGGACTTAAATTCTAAGTAACTTAGCTTGGGTTTTTTACATGTCATTCATTTAGTAGAAAACATGCCGGGGGGGAGTGGGGAATGATTCTATCTTAAAAAAATCCTGCCTTTCTGCTTTGATGAGTCCATCGCCTTGCTGGGAGAAAAGCAGACTACAGTGTGGCAAGAAGGCAATACTGCAATGTCCTGACTGAATGAGGACATTGTTCAGGTGAAATTCCATTTTAAATTAAAAAAAAACAAAACAAAACCAACTTTTAAGGGATCTGCTTTCTTTCCTCAGGACCTCAGTCAAGCTGTATACAGAGTACACAGTCATTTGCTGTTTGCGGTGGAGGAAAAGACTTGTTATGAAGAGCTAAGCTTCCATATTGTTTGGAAACTACCAACTCATCCATACTTGATCAGAATTTATATATTTGGGGGTAAGCAAACAGGTCACTGGATACAATCTGAGAAGCTGTTTAACATTCCGTAGAGCAGAAGTAGTGAATGAAAGCTGAAAGACATTAAAATAAACTTTCCAGTTTCAGTAACATGAGGCTTTTCCTTCCCTATTTGGGAGATAATCTTGTTGAATATTTCCTTTATAGCTGTGCATCAGGGTTGCCACAGTGAGTGTACAAATTTCTATGACTTAGATGTTGAGTAGCTATGATATAGAATTAGAACATTATTTTGGGAAGGAAATTGCCTTCAGTTATTACTGAGGTATTTTCCATCCTCTCAGAATGATGCATACTGACATAATAATTTGTTTTGTAAAAAACTATTTTTCTCGGCTTAAAGTGCTGGTTAATTTTACACTGTAAGTTTTATCACTCAAGGTTGTCTTCTTGAACTGTCCTGAGATTTGCTGACCTTCTTAAAAAACAAACTGAAAAATCCAAAAATATACTTTGTTTCTAAGTTCAAAACATTATTTATTTCATGAAGACTGGTTGGTGCAGCCTAGAATTTTATGACTGCTTTATCATTTCCTTATTAAGGAAGAAAGTCTGAAAGTCAGCAGAAAAGATGCTGTATAAAAGAGTGTTGCTGTAGCCTACTTCATGCACTGAGAGGAAGACAATATAGAAAAAAGAAAATGAACACCGAATAAACAAAACCAGCAGGATTCTTAGGATACATACAGGTGTCATGGGTTCAGCAGTAGCAGTCATTTTTCTCCTTCTTGGTAGCTGGTGCAGCGCTGTGTTTTTGACTTTTGGCCTGGCAACAGTGCTGATAACACCAGTGTTTTCAGTTACTGCTTAGTGATGTTTTGGTCTGACCAAGGACTTTCTGAGTCTCATGTTCTGCCAGGGAGGAGGGGAAGCCGGGAGGAAGCAGAGACAGGACACCTGACCCAAACTGACCAAAGAGGTTATTTCATACCACAGCACGTCATGCTCAGGATGTAAAAACAGAGAGCCGAGACCTAGAAGGGTGGGGGTGCACTGCTTGGTCGGGCTGGGTATCGGTGGTGAGCGATTGTATTCTTTCCTTGTATTTCTCTTGTCATTATTATTATTGGTGGTAGCAGTAGTGGTTTGTGTTATACCTTAGTTACTGGACTGTTCTTATCTCAACCTGTGGGAGTTGCATTCTTTTGATTCTCCTCCCCATCCCTCCAGGAATGGGGGGAAGAAAGAGAGGGGAGTGAGTGAGCAGGAAAACTGCATGAGTTATAGAGGCTTAAACCACGACAACAGGTTTGCTTAAATGATCTATAGATTGTCTAATCATCATGGTCCTTAAGGCTGCATATTAAAAAATTCAGTCTTTAGGGAATAAGGATAGCAAACATTTTGTGTTGGCAGGTGGTCATGCAAGTTCTATTCCATCTCCTGAGTTCAGAAGTACAAGCAATGTAATAATAGATGAATGCATCACTGTAAATCCAGAGTGGCTCTTTGGAAAAACGAGACAGATAGCAAAATGAGAACAGTTGTATTTCCAGGTAGAAAATCAGATATTTCAAGAAAATTACTACTGGATATGCTGAAGCAAGCTTTTAGCCCAAGATACTTCTCATTGGACCACCTATCAAATCGTCAAAAATGTTACTGTCACCTTATTCTTCACAGCAATAGGTTTAAACAGCTCTTCCATCTGGGAGCAGGGGTAACAATTTCAGACCTTATGCAAGCACATGTAAAACATGCATTTTTTCATGGATGAAGTTAGGACCGTGGGCTGAATCTCATAGGTACTACTGTCCTTACGCTAGTACCTAACTAGAGGTCAAGAGAAGGGGGAACCTGAAATGTGTGAAGTTATCTTTTACTGCACATAGACTGGGGCTGCAATAGAAGCCATAAACTTCAAAGTAACATTTCAGTATGTGCCACGTTCAGAATTCCCCCAGGACCAGAATGTAACCTGCTCTTGCAGCATGATTTCTGAATAGACACGGTTAGCAGGAGCACGGTGTCTCTGTCAGACAAAGCAGAAAATGTAGTAGATTGCCTAAATATTAGTACAGTCCAGCTGTGATGGCTTGATTTATTTATTTTAATTTATATAGTTCTTCCAGGATTTTAGATGAGCAGTTTAAGATTTAAAGATGCCTAAAGCAAATCACAAAAGACAAATTGACTTGTTGGATTAGAGTTGCTTGTCCTTTATAGTCCTTGGAGGGGTACAGGTATAGATAAATGCCCAACAAAAAGCCTTGTTTAAATTTTAGCAAGCAGCTGTCAGAGACATAGGAGCTGTCCTTTACCTGTTCTAACAAAAAAAAAAACCTCATCATGCATAATCTTTCGACAAAGAGGCTTATTGAACACAACAGGGATGTAAAGATTATTACAAAGGGTGCCAGCCACTGCATGAGTTGCCATTGTGATTTACAGCTGCAATACCGTGCCCTGCATGAATTTCATGACATAACAATCTGTCAGTTCTCTAAGCTATAAAGTCACCCCCTGGAAATAACTGAGTCAGCCTCACATTGATGGTCATTTCAGGGCATGACTATCATTTCTTTGCTTAATAACAAAATTGTGATGTGATTTAAAGTGCCATGCTTTAGGTATAAGACTAACAATCCTACTAAACTATAATAGAGGTGATAGATATTGTACGATACTTGAAGTACTAATCTAGTCTGAAGTTAAGTGTTGGATCCATTTCGAAATGGATAGATAGGAACTGACAAGGGCCCAGTAAGCAGCTTAGAAAAGAAGTGAGATGTTGTAACCAGTTTAGTGAGATGTTAAAAATATTCACAATCATTTTTACTAAGATGTGGAGAACTGAAGAGTTCCAACCACCTTCAGCTGAAGGACTATGTTTTAATTTATGTGTGTTTATTTAAGATTCCAAAGTTGTTTGGGTAGTGTACAAATGAAAGATGCAAACACTCATTTTTCCCAGAGATTTTCCACTGTATGGAAGAATTTCCTATAGTGATACGCTGCTCCTTACTGTCATCAGCATGGGGACTAAATCACTTATAGGAACATGTTAAATTAGGGTGATTCTTTTAGATACACATCCTTCTTTCCATTAAGGATGAATATCATTTAAACTAGTTGTATCTGCTTGAGAACTTGTCTGTTCGGAGAAATTAATAAGTTTTCTTTGCAGTAAGAGGTCAGGAAAAGAAGCTTGTGACAGCTTCTTGTTGGAGCTCACTCCATCATCTCTGACTGGTCCCTGAGGGGTTTCTGTCTCAGGAGTAGGGCAAGCTTCAGCTTGTGATTTACAGCTGCAATACCAGACCCAGCATGAAAGTCATGACATAATTGTGTTGATTCTAGAAGCTGCAGAGCTCAAAATCCCTATAGAAAGTTCAGTTCTTCCTGATAATGGAAGTTTTCAGCCAGTCTCTGGTGGAAGATCTTTGAGATTTTTCAGTCCAGTAAGCAAATCAACAGCTGTGAGGCTCGAGAGAGAGAGAGGTATTAATGTGCACAGAGGAATGAAGATTTGCATGTTACATCTGGTAGTAGTTAGATTTTGCTAAGAACTGATAGCTTCATGCAGATACACCACAATATGGCATCATATACTTGTGTTCAGGCCTGTGCTCTCACCCTGTTTAGGTTAATAGTGAATACATAACTGGGGCAGCTTAGAAACTTAGAGAACTTGTGAAGTTCTCAATTAGACCTAATCGGAGTATACTGGTGTCTATGAAGAGGATGTGCTAGACTATCAGATATTCTTGTAATACTCTTTAACAAAGCCACAGAAAGTTCTTACAGAAGTATGTATTCTATTGAACTTTTCATTTTGAGAAAGATGGGGGTTTAATAGAAGTTGTTATACATGAAGTAGCTTTGAATGCAGTGAAAATATACTCAGGTCTCTATTTGCAGATTCTCTTTATAATATTGTCAGACCATTGAGGTGCTTCCAGCACAGCTGCACTTTCAGTGAGTCATATACTCTGTACATGGAAGTTATTAGCATAATGACTGTTTAAAAACATATTTATATTAAGCACACAGATTTTCTTTTGGGGGGCAAATAGCCACAATATGGATAATGAACAATTTGTATCTCTAATTAATTTTTTAAAAGGCAAAACAGAAACTGATAGCTATGCACTTGATATTTTTCATTTCAAGCTTATTGCTACCATACAACTTTTCCTTCACCATGGATTTATGGCAACAAAAATACAAGGGTAGTCTTTGTTCCAGTCATCCCCTATAAATATTGCGGGTTCATGCAAGGTACTACTATCTGGATACTGATCCTTTTGATCTGCTTGGCCTGCATTTATTCTTGGTACTGCTGACTTTACTAAAAAGACATTTCACATTGTGTGTGAGACAGAAAAATCAGTCATGCCCCAACACCATGTTTTCTGTTCTTCAGATTTTTGTTTCACCTCATCTTTTCTCACCCAGAAGCTTTCTATTCCAGATTATAGATGGTGCTTCTTTCAGTTTATCTCGTTACTGATAACAAGTAACATTATCAGAGATACTGGAAATCATTTTCAGTATCTCTGATCTAAACAGGTGAGGTCTGTCCTGAATTGCCAACTTGTGTCTGCAAGCTGCAGTTTGTAGGCAGTATGTCATCACTGACATAATAAATGTCGTATTAAAAACCACATTCATCTTGCCAGATGAGACTTTTTCAGCAATGTATGTAGGAGATTCTACAAATAGCTCTTGGTATCAAAGGAGCTCACAGACAGAAATAAAACAGCCAAAAAATGAATAGACCTTTCATATTTCCTTCTCTTGATTACCTCTCTAAACCGATAGAATTAATGTTGTAGTCATTGTGCATTATTTCTATGTCATCAAGTGTATAGTAGGCACTTGGCAAACATATGGTAAAGCCAAGTCTGGGCCAAGACATGTACATTCTAACAAAGTGTGGACCAGTGGGAGGAGTTGTAAAGGGTTAGTGAAAGCTCACTGCTATTGATAAGTCTCAGGGTCCAGTCCTTTAAGGGATTCATTTTGGAAGGGTGGTTGGTTGAAAAACTGATAATAAAGAGCCAAGAAATTTCGAACATCTTTTAACAAGCAAATGCAACTTATGCATGCAGCTTTCAGAAAGTCTTTTAGAAATTAACTTTTTAATAAGTCTCTTCAAGGAATCAGTTCATCAAACACAGAACCCAAAGTTGCTTTATTCTCATATTTAAATTTTGGGTTTGCTTTGAATTAGAGACAATTCTCCCTGTCACCTGAACTTTTGCAGATCTTAAATCAAAATTGCACAGAAGCTTTTTGTGGTTCTGAAAGTGTCTGATTATAGTCAAAATCATTAATAAGGAAAGCTAGGTCGAGTGAATGAATAACAATCCTAACTTTAACATCAGAATAGTCCTGTAGAATTAATAGCTTCTTCTTGCACTGAAATGAAAGAATGGATGTAGGTTAATGTCAACACCAAAGTTACTCCACAAACTGTTTTCAAGCAGTTGCACCTCAACGAGATGCAAAACTCCATGCTTTTCTGTGTGAAAACACTAAAAGGTACACTCATTAAGCAGCAGAAGCCTAATATAAAAGTAATCTTTAATCTGTACAATAATGAATTTTCTATTGACTTGAAATTCATGTCTGTAGCTGAAATTATAAAGCAGAAAACAAATGAAAGGAAAGGAACAATGAAAATAGTGCTCAAGATAATGAAGAACAAATTGAGAATTTGGGGTTGGATCTTGGTGAGTGAAATCTTCAACAAAAAGTGAGAATCAGAATTGAAAATCAGGATGTCACACAGTAAGTGTTTGCCCCAGACTCAAGCATCCTCATATTTCATTCAATACCACAACAGCTTGCTAAATGAGGCATTAAAGGAAAACTGTACTAGAAAAGAGGGTTTGTTGATCAGTCATTTTTATATGTTTCTGTAATACTGGTACAGAATAAAGGTCATTTATATGAGAAACACTTGCTCCCAAAGCACTTAGTATTCTACATGGACTTATGATGCAGTATTATCAAATCACATTAGATTGCATGAACTTTTCTGCAATGTAATCAAATGGGAAAAAAATACAGTTACAGTGCATCAGATTAGTTTCACAAGAGTAGTATTTATATCTTGCAAGCAATGGCATATGCTGAGAGCAATACTGCTTCCACCTTGTGAGGCAACACTGTTCTTTCCTGAGAATTATTCTGTTTCCTAAAGCTGTAGCAAACAGATATTTCAAGAATTGTACAGTTGCAAGACTATCTCAGACTGTTTTTGCATCCCTATAAATTATGCATTCACTGATAATTGAAGTGTTTTGAAAGAGAATCAGCAAGAATACAATAAACCTTCAGACTGTACAATTTTGTAGCATCTAAAAGGAAATTGCTGGAATGCATCTTGTGTAGACAGTGGACCAGTTTTATTCTGGATTTGAATTGGTGCAAGCATACTGAATCAGATTTAGGCAACAAGAAGGACTTGAAGGAAAATTTGTGGCAAGAAGGGAAAAAAGAAATGAGGAAGCAATAAAAGTAAGATAAAGAAAACAAATTATGAAAGCAAGCAAAGACAGCAAACTCAAATTTTCGGAGAAAAAAAATCAAAGATGGTGTTGAAATAAATGAATGCAGTATAAAGAAAGACAGAAGTATTTGGAATAGTGGAATTACATGTCTCTGTGTGACAGAGAGAGATTAAAAGCCTAGCTGAGAGAATGAGAGCAAAGCAACAAGCCTTGCTATGCTTGTATTGAGGAACAAGGCTCACTAATAAAGGGAAGAAAAGAGAACCAAAGTGATGGAGTGGAGGAAAGAGTGGAGAGGAGGAGCGGATGGGAGAAGATGTTGTAGGTATAGAAAAATAAGAAAACAGACATGGAAAGAATGAATTCTTTTAGTACCAAATAAAATCCAATGGGTATTAAAAGACTTAACATG
Organism: Ara ararauna; assembly: GCA_028858755.1. Lineage (NCBI taxonomy): Eukaryota > Metazoa > Chordata > Aves > Psittaciformes > Psittacidae > Ara > Ara ararauna. The sequence goes on along the minus strand of CM054379.1, from coordinate 41,360,856 downwards.
TTGGAAAATCATGTCTGAAGAGGGAGGATTTTATTATTGTATGTTGATTCTCCCTTTTCAGTCTGCATGGTTTCTGGTAGTGTCTTCTTGCATTGTTGCCTTGTCAGTGTAGGCCAGGTCAGGACTGACCAACTACTCTCGTCCTTCTGTTGCCTGCAGCATCCAGCAGTTTCTCACATCATTGTCCTGTTAGCTTAACCTCAGGACAGGGCTGACCATTTGCATATGCACTGTAAAACATGTTTATATCTGAACAAGACTGGTCAGTTGTGCATAACAGATGATACCTAGCAAAGCGTTCGACACTGTCCTGCACAACATCCTTGTCTCTAAATTGGAGAGACATCAATTTGATAGATGGACCACTCGGTGGATAAAGAACTGGCTGGATGGACGCACACAAAGAGTTGTGGTCAACAGCTCAATGTCCAGCTGGAGACCAGTAATGAGTCTTGTCCCTCAGGGATTGGTGTTGGGACCGGTCCTGTTCAACATCTTTGCCAGTGACATGGACAGTGGGATTGAGTGTGCCCTCCGCAAGTTTGCCGATGACACCAAGCTGTGTGGTTCAGTTGATAAGATGGAGGGAAGGAATGCCATCCAGAGGGACCTTGACACACCTGTGAGGTGGGCTGATGCCAACCTGATGAAGTTTAACCATGCCAAGTGCAAGGTCCTACACCTGGATCAGAACAATCCCAGGCACAGCTCCAGGTTGGGCAGAGAAGAGATTCAGAGCAGCCCTGCAGAGAAGGACTTGGGGGTGTTGGTTGATGAGAAAATGAACATGAGCCAGCAGTGTGCGCTTGCAGCCCAGAAAGCCAACCATATCCTGGGCTGCATCAAAGGGAGCGTGACCAGCAGGTCGAGGGAGGTGATCCTGCCCCTCTACTCTGCTCTTGTGAGACCTCACTTGGAGTACTGTGTGCAGTTCAGCTGTCCTCAATATAAGAAGGACATGGAGCTGTTGGAACAAGTCCAGAGGAGGGCCACGAGGATGATCAGGGGACTGGAGCACCTCCCATATGAAGATAGGCTGAGAAAGTTGGGGCTGTTCAGCCTGGAGAAGAGAAGGCTGCGTGGAGACCTCCTAGCAGCCTTCCAGTATCTGAAGGGGGGCTGTAAGGATACTGGGGTTGGACTCTTCATGAGGGACTGTAGTGAGAGGACAAGGGGTAACGGGAAGTTTAGGTTAGATATAAGGAAGAAGTTCTTTACTGTGAGGGTGATGAGGCAGTGGAATAAGTTGCCCAAGGAAGCTGTGAAAGGTCCATCCCTGGCAGTGTTCAAGGCCAGGTTGGACAGAGCCTTGGGTGGCATGGTTTTGTGTGAGGTGTCCCTGCCCATGGCATGGGGCTTGGAACTAGATGACCTTAAGGTCCTTTCCAACCCTAACTATTCTATGATTCTGCAATTCCTCTGAAGGTGTATTTCTGAAATATATGAAGTTCAATGTTTCAATCAACCTGATGCATTGCAAAAAGTCTCCTAACATCTGGTTCCTTGCAGGACTCGGTCTTATCTGACTTCAAAATTGAGGCCATGGTGCATTATGAGGTTATACATCTTTCTCTCCACCTTTTTTACATCAGTGAAGGCTGGCAAAATCCCAAATGCATTCTTCTCAAAATTTAAAAATTAAACAGACCTTCACACACTATATGTGATATGCATTTCTAATGTTAGAAGCACCATAAAATTCTTCCCCTGGAGAGGTATGCCTTTTGGGCTGGGGACAGTATTTTGTCCAGGATTATTAGCAAAGAATTCTTCATTGGGCTTCAGAAATTTTCCTGGAATATTTTAGTAGGTCGTTCTTTTTTTCCATCAGTTGCATCTCCCATAAAATTTTAAAAATACATCCTTTTGTGAGGCTGTAGTTTATGATGTTAACATGAATGGGATGCTCACTTTCTAGCTTGTCACTAGGTGAAAGCTTTTGGGTCACCCATTTGTTTAAACCTATTTGGGGCTGGCTGTTTTGAATAGCTGAACCTAGATCTTTCTCAGAACATAACTGTTTCATCACAAATTTAGTTCTCTTAGGCTCAAACTATCTTACAAGTTATTGCGCCTGGCTAGAGAAAGGCTATTAAAACAACATCCATCAAATACCTAAAACTGGCTTAGTAATACAGGTTGACCTTCAGACATATTTCACTTGTGCAAGAAAGTGCAGTGGATTCATCTGCTTGCATGTTTTTGTTTTCAACTCTGTGAAGGTTGTTGCTGTGATTCGAAAAGTATCCATTGTTGCTTGTCACACGAATTGAACATATTTCCTGGCCTTTGTGCGTAGCATCCCAAATGTATTCATTATGTACTAACCATTGGAGTGGAATTTATTGGTCTATAGCAGCAATTTGAAAACTTCATGTGCGCTTTCTGATTTTCATTTATCAAGCATGTCATCCTCCCACTTCCAAAACTATCTTGATGTTAAATGTTTTTTGCCTTGTTCTTCAAACCTATATCCAAGATGAATTTATGACTCTAATGTGGGAGGCAACTTGCAGAAACTTACTGGATTTTATAACACTTTTATTTATGTATTTTAACAAAGTGGCACAACGTTTTGTGGACTACTTAAATTTCTGCTAGGGAGCTATAATACAGACACAAAAATATAAAAGGAAGAATCTAATGGACAAAACAGAGCTAGCTTAGTAAGATTCAGGATATGACAAGATTGAAAACATCTTTCTCCTTCCTAAATAGCTCTATTAGTAGTGATCAGATGAAATCCCCAGGCATACAAGCACCCCCTGAAATGTTTTGAACTATTAACAATTTCATTCAGTTCTTTTATTTGCATCATTTATTTCTAGGAGAACTTTACTCCCACTAACATCTCCCTGTTTTCCTGTTACTTATATCAACCAGCAGTAGGAGTTACGCTAGAGTAAGTAAGTAGCACTAGAGAAAGACTAGAGGGGCTTACCTGCCATTCTGCTGGGCTCACTTTTAACACTTATTTCAATGCTAAATATTTTGATCTGAACTTATAAATCCTATTGGGATGTCTTTGAGTGTATTTAAATTCCAGAGCCTTTGAGCCAGAAGGAGAATATTCTGCCTGTGCTTTGAATCCTCCGAAGCCCTGTGACAGTGTTAGAGCAGGACTGCACTAAGCCTCATCTGGATGTGTGCTACTGAGTCAGATACAGGCATCCTCACACTTTTTAATGAATTCGTGTTTACTTTCAAAATATCATCTAATCATATGCATAGGAAGGAATAAATAAGCTAGCTTTAAAAAAAATCCTTCAGAACAAAGTTCTTCATTTTCCCCTGAAGGAATTAAGATCAGTGGTGACACATAATTTCAAATATGTATGGAAGCACATGAAGGCATTCAGTCATTGAACAGTCATTGAGCAGTCCACCATATTTCTGATAGCAGTCTAGTATGTGTTAATCTGGTAAAGTAATGAGTTGCAAGCACCAACTGCTAGAATGTGCTGGGATGAAGACTAGCTTGCTGCATATATCATCAGTTCTATAGTAATCTGCAAGAGTAAGTCTTAGCAAGTACATTTTTATTATTAGAGAAAAGAGGATTATATTCAGAACTGGCTTTAGAAGAATTTCAGGAGGGGGTGGACTGAGGAATTGGTGGTTCTTATTATATGTTTTGTGTAGGTGTAAGGATGAAGGCAAAGTTTTTGCAGAAGGGAGGAAATAGAATCATAGAATCATAGAATAGTTAGGGTTGAAAAGGACCTTAAGATCATCTAGTTCCAACCCCCCTGCCATGGGCAGGGACACCTCCCACTAAACCATGCCACCCAAGGCTATGTCCAACCCAGCCTTGAACACCGCCAGCGATGGAGCATTCACAACTTCCCTGAGCAACCCATTCCAGTGCCTCACCACCCTCACAGTAAAGAATTTCTTCCTCATATCCAATCTAAACTTCCCCTGTTTAAGTTGGAACCCATTACCCCTTGTCCTATCACTACAGTTCCTCATGAAGAGTCCCTCCCCAGCATCCCTATAGGCTCCCTTCAGATACTGGAAGGCTGCTATGAGGTCTCCAAGCAGCCTTCTTTTCTCCAGGCTGAACAGCCCCAACTTTCTCAGCCTATCTTCATATGGGAGGTGCTCCAGTCCCCTGATCATCCTCGTGGCCCTCCTTTGGACCTGATATAAATGGTGAGAGAAATCCACAGTCCATTTCTTGTGAAAGAAATTAACTACATTACAAGTGATTATTTAAACTATCATGCGAAGAAAAGGTGACATTTTTAGGATCATACACAGAGACTGAATCATGACACCACTAATATCAGAGTAATTCCTGAGAAGGCCTGGCACTATCAAGGAAACAAATAAGGTCGCAAAGGTGCATTCTAGAAAATGTGAGAGCTCAGTGATGCGGTGATATAGTCAGAAGAGAATCCTGGCCCGTTAAAACAGCCAGCAAAGCAGTACTTTACACTTTATCATCTTTTTCTTCTGAAAAATGTCAAATCATGCAATCTTTAAAAAGGTTATTTATTTTCAAATAATTATGGCTAAGTCAATGTCCAGAGATTTATTATTTTTTTTAGATGTAACACCAAAATGTAAAAACCTCAAAATACATCTCTGCTTTAGATAAAACGTCATTCCATAAGTTATCATTGAACAAATTGCATGTTGTTGTCACAGAAATGTGCCCTTTTTCAGGATTAACCAAGTGTGCTGTCACAGTGCGTTTTGTTATTGCTAATTTAAGTCAGAAAGTGTAAGTTTTCACTGGCTTAAAGTATTTCCTTTACTACAGTCTCTTACCAGGAACCAGAGAGATCTGCAGGTTGTTGTTTTCCCTTCTCCGGAGCATTTACATTTTTCCTTAAGTTCTGTAAGACAATTGGAAGATTTCCAGACTATAATTTAAATTGCTTTTCCCGTCATTTTATTTTAGCTCTTCATTTTTCAACTCAAGTCTCTTAACTGTATACCAAATGCCTTTAAATGAGTACTTTGCAATGGCAAATCCCCCTTACACAAAACACATCCACTGTAACTGCATAAGGCCAAAGTTTTTATGAACTACTTTTTCACCAGTCATCAAAAGAAATAAGTGTGTGTGCAGGTTTTATTAGCAGACTCGGCATGATTGTGAGTGTATCTTACAGTGGTTTCAGTCTGGCTTGCAGTGTTTATTTTAATTAAGCTCTGGAGGCTGGACCTCTAGAGGAACTTTTCATGTCTTTAAGCTTTTAGATTCTTCCTCTGCTTTGTAAAAGTGGTTGCAAAGAAGACTACAGTGTGTCAGGGGTGAGATGCCGGTTCTTGGGTTGATTTAGGCAACTCACTTCAGTTCTCAGTATTCCCACTGAATGTGTGCAGATCATCAAGGGTAACATTAAAACAGAGCACATGCAGCTCTGCATTTATTAGGCAACTAAGGACAGATTAGCAGGTACAGACAGTCAGAGAATTCATTTGGGGCTACCTGGGGCCTTCTCAGACACAGCAAGGATCCAGTGGGCCTCTTATAGGTACTATGCTTTATTACATGATGCAGAGCAATATTTAGAGTGCAAGTAATATTTAGTACACCTCAACAAAGTATGCAACTACTTGGTCAAAGCAAGGGAAGATTTACATTGATGTGACTTGAAGGAGAGCATATTACCTGTGTTAAAATTTGCAAGTTCGTAAATAGGGATCATTGCAAGCATCTTGCCTGACTTCTCGTGTATTCACAGCCACTTTTCCATGTGGTTTTCGAAACACAAATGTAAGAAATGAACATAAAATCTAGCAGCATTGAAGCAGATCGTTGCTTTAGGAAGAGGTAGGACCAATATGCTAACTGGTCCTCCAGCGAAGTAGAAATGCAGAAGACACCTCCCAGCAATTTTAGCTGGGGTTTACCCAGCTATTACCCTCCCATTTAAAAGTATTGTAAAGTCATCTGAGGTTAACTCAGCCCTTGTTCTGCTGCTCAGCAGTTGCCTGGGGTTGAAGTCTAACTCAGAGCACTTCCAAAATTAACTGAAGTTTAACTGACTTGTGGTGTTGTTGTTAGGATTGAGATTCTTAAACATATTCCTCTGCAGATTTGCTTGGTTATTTTTTTCACTATTTATGCTAAAATAACATGTAACTGTTTCTGCTAGCTAAAATGCAACTAACATGTTAGCTAGGCTGAGGTTGATCTTATAATTTAGCACTGTAGGATTTGGTTGCCTGATGGTACAGCTTCATAATGCGTGCCTAATACGTCTCTTTTAGATTACAAACAAAATTCCAACTTTCTTTTTTTCCAAATTGCACCAGAAGCCTGAGATGCCAGATGCTTTCTCCTTAGAAACTGTTTGCTCTGTTTCCAAAGTACACTCAGATGTGTTTGAGAAAAACCTGTATAGCATTAAATTTTAAATTAGGTTTAGGAGATTTTTAAGTCGTATCAACAGAAAGATTTGGTAACTTTATCAGAATCCCTAACCACTCCTTCATTCTTAGGTCTCTCTAGAGACAATATGTGGAAGATATTGAAAACAACAGGCTTTAATTTTAACCAGAGTGCTTTGTCCAGAGAATGATCTCCTTCCTGTAGTATCACTTGTCAGCCAGAGGCTCTGTTCTACCCCACTGCATATTTACACAAAACATGTCGGAATCACCAAGATTTTAAGACAAAGGCTGAGTGAGCATTTACACCCAGGAGGCACACAAACACCTGTATGCAGTAAACGTGCACATATGCATGTCCAGCCATAAAGAACAGAGACACACATGGCACTCACACAAACACAGACAGCACCACCAGCCTGATCCCAGTCCCCTCTCTGGCTGAGAAGGATGAAGGTCTGCTAGTGGGAAGTATGTATAAGATATATCTCCCAGCAGCTATCCTCAGAACTCAGTCTTCCCAATAGCTGCCCTTGAAACCCAGTCTCTCCAGTTACTATCACCCAAGTATAAAAACCCCTGAGGCCACAGCATGTCTCCAGCTGTTGATGCTCAGAGCCCTTTGATCCACAGTGCCTCCAATAACATGCAGTTCACCAACAGCCAGTCATGGATGCACCTTCGTGTGATGGAAGGAGCTGGGCAGGGTGGTATTTAGGCTTTGCCATCCAACATCATCTCCCTGTACTCCTTTGCTAGCATGCAGAGGAACATTTAATCACATTTACCTATCAGTACCCATTAGAGCAATTAAAATGCTGTTCATTTGCTTGCATTTTACAATATGCTAAAAAAAAGTCTCAGGCACCTAAGGAAAACCAACCAAAATAGCCAGCAGTAACCAATTTATTTTTCATCTTGGATTTCACTAGGAACCTGAGTAAGCAATAGCTGGCACTTCTTATGGCATACTTATTTTGTATCTTTAGATTGCGATAGGAAGCAAGAAAGAATTTTCTGCAGTTTAGGAGGAAGCAGCAGACTAAACATTATCTAGGGTTAATTCTAGCAAGGAAGGCAATGTAACAACAGTTCTAGATGTGTGAGAAGCTAGAAGCACGTAGGTTGAGAGATGTTTTTATGCAACTCAAAGGGCAGTGATTTTCCTCTCATAACACTAAAACGGAACCATAATGGTTTAGCATTGTTTAAAGCTCGTAAACTGCAACTGTAAATCAGCAAATTAGCTAATGATTGCCTCTGGGTAGTGATACATGATGAAAAACAAATGAGGAAAGGTACTCACGCGTTGCACTTTGTAGCTACTGGAAAAAATTGGAGTTCCATCTTCAGTAAAAAAAAAAAAAAAAAAAAAAAACAACCAAAAAAAGCAACCTGTTATGTTATGAAGGGTTGTGGCCTGGTAGCAGAACAATTACTGCTTCAAATGAGTGTGTTTTTTTAATAAACGCTACTATAGTAAGTCTGCAGTTCAGTGCTAGCAGTTTTAAATTATTTGTGCTGTAACTGAGAAGTTGTACCTGCAGTGGGAAACTGTGAAGCATATTACTGTATTTCCAGCCCTTTCTAGATACTTCCAACCTTGACTACTACTATACGTAACTAAATAACCAAATAATATAGCACAGTGATATCACTATAGCAGTAATCTTCAGTTCAGAGACAGTACTGATAAGCAAGACCTTAGACCTTTCAAACCAGAAAGGTTTATTGTCATTTTGAATAAGATAGAGTAACAATATAATCATAAGAAAGCAGTAACATTTTGAACTCATGACCACACACCCACCAGCGATCTCCCTTCAGACCTTAGGGGCTTCCTGAAGCTTACACAATAATTCTTCAATTCCCATGTTGCTTGCACTCAGCATCTTTGTATTTTTTTTTCATCTGAATTACATTCTTTTCAGTATGAGTTGGCTATTTTTAATTGTCCGTGTCGTGGAAAACTCTGAGTAAAACTTGTTTCTCTCTGCTGTTTAACATCTTCCCAGATAAATTCTGCAGGTGAGGTGCAGTGTAGGTTTTTTATCACAGCATAACTCATGACAATTTTTTTACATTGTCATGCCTCTTTGTACTTAGATTTACAGTCTTGAAGCCTTCATATTAAAAAAAATGAGCATGGCTGAAATAAGGAAAGAAGGACTTCTTCTGTGGGGAGGGTACCATCAAAGCAGCGTAAAAGGCATGGAGTTTTTTGTCCAAACATGGTTTTGTGGAGACTAATAAGGAATCTTATATTTCCTCAATAAAAGAAATTGCTGCATTTTGACATTTTGCTGTAGCAGACATGCTTTGCAGACAATACATCTGTAACAATTCATAAATATATTAAAACAATTGGTTGTAGTGATCTTAGCTTACCAGTTTCCACTGCTGATATTGACTTTCATTGAACATAACATGATAGAGCATAGAGCGGTGATGGGGGATTCTTTGCTAGTTAAATAAATAGCCGGAGTCTGACTCCTGTTCTCACAGTACTGTAAATGTGAAGTAGTTCTAGTGAATGCACGGGTTTATCACAGATAAATTTAGGAAAGAGAATGGAGACTATCTATGGTGGGTGCATAAAAATTAATCATTTTTAGAGGTGAAAACAGTCTTATACTGCATATTTTTTCCATAATGCTCATCTGGATATACCTCCTTGGATATGATTTTGAAACAAATTACCAGAACCAATCTTCAGAATCACTGTCTCTATTGAATACGTATGATTCTAGATTTTGTATTAGGCATTTAAGTAAAACAAATTCTCTTCTGCTTTTATTAATTGTCCGAACTATGGTCTAATTCTCAGGAAGGGGAACACTCTCATATGTTACAGCATTATGCAGTACTGTTCCCTGGTCTTGGAGAACACTAGCAACTACTAAAAGTTTCTGCTTTTTGCAACTTTTAATACTCTTAATCAAACTGTATTGTCTTGGCAGTATATTAATTGCTATACAGAGGTAAATAGAGATATATTCTAGTTCTTACAAGATATTTTTGTTTGGGCTTTTGTTGTGAGTTGTTTTGGTTTGTTGTTTGGTTGGTTTTTTTCCAAATGAAAGCCATCTTCTGTTGGGAAAATGATGCCAAGAAAATATTAAACTGTGGGTTTTCTCCACAAAGAATACATTTTCTACAGAGACCACTTTTGAATGTGCATACAAGATACTTTATAGTTAAAAGAGAAATTGCTGGTATTTTAACATTTGAATAAAATACAGCCCCAAAGCTGTCGACTGAGGTAATGTATAGTGTGATATAGTAGAGTCCTGGGAAATATGCACTGAGATGTTGCCAGTAATGAAACTAAGCCACTGCTTTATATTACTCTCTTTTTCAAGATCAAGAGCCTCACTACTTAACGATGTCAAAAATAGGTACCCATGTAGAAAGGTACTGGTCAGATAATGGCAGCTGCAAATTAAACAATAATATTGACATGGACAAGAAGCCAGTGTTGGTATTTGTATTTTCAGAACTACTTTTCTCCCCATATGTAACTATGAACTCCAGTTAGTAGCAAAATATTAGTGTCTTTGAAATGAGATTTCCAGATTTAAAATTCCAAGGAGGGTGGTAAAGATAAGTTTCTGATGGTAGACTTGCACATCTTCTTATGCTTGCTGAGAACAAGTACAGACAGGGGTGAGTAAAGGTTAAATACTTCCCTTACCTTTGGAAAGTAGGATTTCACCTTAGCATTGCTTTCACTCATCTGCATAGCAGATGGTAATACAATGACTCCTTATCACTGCATCCGATGCAAAGTACAACAGATAAATCATGAGTTAGGCTTAGACCCAGTCTTGTACACAGTGGCACCTAACAAAACATATTTCAGTGAGCATGAAATATGGATGCCTAGTCTTGCCACTTGGTCTAGCTTTCCTAATAATAGAAACCCTCTATAAAGTCATTTAGAGCAGGCATCTCTGAAGATCAAAGAAGAGCAGTTGCGTGGATGGAGCAGCTTACCACTGACCTGACTGGGATGGAAGAATACATTCTGGGACATTCAGTACTAAAATTGATACACATCAAAGTGTGAATATGATCTTCTACAGGTATACTACAAGGGTAAATTAATTCACTGAACAAAATAGGGATCATGATGGAAAACATCTGCTTTAGCTCCTTTACTGTTACAGACCCAGTACAGAGCTGAAATCCAGCTCTGCTGTACTGAGGAGATTGGAGCAGAGCATCCAGTTTTATGCTCTGAAAAGATTACATCTAAGGGGCATCTTCTACTGCCTCTTGAGCTCTGAGAAGCCTTGGGGACTTTCTGGGTGCTGATGGAGTGCAGCAAAGAGCATAGCTGAAAGCAGTCCATACGTTAATTGCAAACTGTCAGAAGGGGCTGGTGCTGCAGTAAAATTTTATTATCACCAAGGGCAATATGCTCTTTTTACTGTGGGTTATCATTGTAACACTTTGTTGGTTATTATTAATTAGGTAGCTATTACAGGATAGGGGAGGAAAAAGTGGTGAGTACACAAGTTACTAACATTTTACAAATTTAAAAATAGAAAATTAATATATTTCCAACACAATCTCATCAATTACTATGAATTACTGTACAGATTCTACTGTTTGTTCAAACTATCCTACATGAAATCTCTTTCAAAAAAAACTCTTTATATGTTTGGCGAAGCATTGTTTAACACTAGACGTATTGCATGCTGAACAGTAAATTTTAAAAGGAATAACTATTAACTCTGTAACTATTTATGGGGTTTAGTTTTCAATTAATTACTCATACATAAAAATCTTTTTTTTAACAGGAGATGTAGTTTAGCGCTTGTTCCTTTTCCTTCTAATTACAGTGCGTTAGCTTCAATATAAGGCGATGAGTAGAAACTGAAGTTATTTGGGGTTGTATATTTTTTATAATGAAATAAACTAAAAAAGAAAATACTGTAATTTTTCATCACGAGTGTAAGATGAATACAGTTAATAGAAGTCAAAGTTGGATTTCCAATTATGAGAACAGTACAATATGCAATAATACAAAAAAATGTGTGCCTCTGCACCATCCTATTTAAATGTGTGTATGTAGGAGCTTGATTCGAACTAGAAGAATTTGCTGAACTTATTTCAAGTTGAACATATATTAATACTTAGAATATTAGGGAAAAAAAGGCTTCAACTTCATTAGCAGTTTTCGTTTGTTTTATACTAAACCCCAAAAAAAACCAGACTGAAATAGAAGTCATGTATCATTTAAATACAGCTAGGAAAAGAAGCGCCTACAGATTTTGTTAACAGGAAAAATACAAAAATTGTTTCATGTGTTAATCAACGGTGCTAGTATAGAATAGATTAACAAATCACAGGTTTCATTTTTGCTGATTGGTTTGATTGAAAGTGGTTCCTTCAGGCTAAAAAGCCATGGGCCAGATGCTAACTTTCTCATATTACTTGATTCATGATGCCACTAAAATCATAGAATCGTAGAATCATAGAATCATAGAATAATTAGGGTTGAAAAGGACCTTAAGATCATCTAGTTCCACGTCCCCTGCCATGGGCAGGGACACCTCGCACTAAACCATGCCACTCAAGGCTCTGTCCAAACCTATGGAAATAATAATGAAGTAAAGCATTAGTAAGGTATTAAGTTTAGCACGATAAGAAATTTTCAGCCATAAATGACAAAAATCAAAATTGCTGTGAGAAAAGTATGAAAAGAGGCATAAATGAATTACAAGAGGTTACTGTTGGCATCACCTTTTTCTCTACAATACCTAGGTTTCCCTGAAGGTTTTCCATTCTGTTAAAACCTTAACCTTTTTATCTTAGGAAGGACACAATGCCACTGTGTGCTTTGTGATAGATTTATAATCTGAAAATGCATCTTGAAACCACATCAAAAGTTACTGATGGGATTCCAAGACCATTGTGCAGAGGAAGCTTTAGGAAGGGCTTGGAGAACTGGACACAGATATGATGAGTGATGCTTGCTTTTAATCCTTTGTACATCAATGTGAATCATAGAATCACAGAATTGTTTACGTTGGAAAAGACCTTTAAGGTCATTGAGTCCAGCTGTTAGCCGTGCATTGTCAAGCCCACCACTAAACCATGTCCCCACGCACCACATCTAGACATCGACTAAATACCTCCAGGGATGGAGTCTTTACTACTGCCATGGGCAGCCTGTTCCAATGCTCGACAGCCATTCAGCGAAGAAATTCTTTCTAATATCTAATCTAAACCTCCCCTGGAACAACTTAAAGCCATTTCCTCCTGTCCTGTTGCTTGGGAGAAGACACTGACACCCTCCTTACTACAACCTCCTCTCAGGTAGCTGTAGAGGATAATTAGCATCAGTCACTGGCTTTGTGGTACTGATGTTGATCAAGCTGTTATAGTTGCAAGTTCAGAGGCAAGTTCGTTACAATCAGAGGCAAGTTCCCTCTCTACAAGAAAGATAAGGACACATTGCATTGCACAGTGTATGAATATGCAGCTATGGAAAAATTAGTACTTCCAGAACAACAAACCACACATATTGGGGAGTGTTCGTTTATGTAGGTGTATATGTGCATGGTAGCCAGGCTCCACAGGCTATTCCTCAAGGAAGCGCAAAGTCTGGGATGTATACAGCAGCAATGCAGGCTTTCTAGAATACAGGGCAATTTCAGACTAAAATTGCTGATGTTGTATTTGCCCTTGTAGCAGTTTTTTATATCATTAATAGCTGCCCTGTGCAAGAATCCTGAATGATTAATGTTAGAAGAGTGTATGCTAGTGTTTAGTTTAGTTTGTATTTAGATGTTATCTTACACCTGGTGACCATGTGCAGTGCAAATAAGCAGCCCTTTGATTGCTGTACAACATTATTAGTGACAGTTATTTGTGAACAGAGGGGTATAAGTTAAAGAATGGAACGTGCACTATGTAGAAAAGAATGTGCCAGAATATATGAATGACAGAACATTATCAAGCTATTTCAAAAGTATGCTTTAGAGGCTGCAGCAACTGCCTATCCTAGAATTTAATCAGAAAACTTTGAAAAGAGCCCAAGACAAAATATGGAGGTAATGTAAAAGTGTCACTCAGGCCAACAGGCAAATGCTAACAAATTGCCATGTCTTTGTCAAATACTCATCGCTCATTCTAGTGTCAGGTAATGATCATACAAATTGTAATTGTATAGATCAGGCAGGATGCTTAATCCAAGCAATCATCCTTGCTATTTTATTCCATGAATCTCTACTAAACTCAGAAAATGTTGAAAGGACTGTAGAATGTAAGAGAAAAAAAAATCAGAAATAAATGCACTGTAAAATAGGATTAATGGTATAAATTTGTGGATTAGCATAAATCCTATTTACCCCTACTTAATAAGGCATTATAAAGCAAGCAAGGTTTATGTAATAGGATTTAATCTTTTTAATTTCCTTTTTTAAGCAAATAACCAGTTGACCCTAACATGTATAATACAAAAGCCAATTTGTGAAATGCTGCATAGATCCGCAAAAATCTCTTGAGATTTAGGGTAGTGAATATACTTGATACAGTTGTGTGCAGGCTCCAAGTTATCCATATCACAACCTTGTTCCACAGTTGACAAGGAAACCCATCACTAAATTCAAAGGAAAATGTGTTTTTCTGAAAAGTTAATAGTCCATCTCTTCCTGCTCCTTCCATTCTTGTTTAATTTATTTTGTCTGAAAAGACTTGGAAATTTATACTTTCCAGTTGATTATACACCCATTAATATGATAAAATAGAGTTGTTTAATAAATGTGCTGGGTTTGTGTCTATTTAATCATTTTATATGTTTATCTGAAATAAATAGGTTTCCAACCAGTAGTTTTCTGTGCTGACTATAACTCATGAAATTAGCTCCAACACTAAATGATAACTGGTTTGATTTTATGTGGATGGTAGACTTAATTAGCAACTTTCTTAGAAGTATCTTTGTGACTTTATATTACTGAATAATAAAAATGGTCTTGTTTGCATTTGAGTAATGCTTTAGTCTCAAGATAAAGGTTAATCATTAGGCTTAGGATATGTAGAGCTGAAAATGTTTTATTTATTACTGGACAGAATTTCTCCTCCAGGCTGTAAATTTGTTTATTTTTATTCAGTGTCTTTGAGCAGTGTAGATAAACAGCTGTATTTGAAAGTTAGCTGCCTCATAAAATTACCACAATTTCAATGCTGACAGCAAGATATTAGTACCCAGAAATAAGTCATCTCAATTTAGATATTTGTTATGAAGGTATCATCTTTCAGAATTTTTTTAGACTTCTCTCTACCATTATTGCTGTTATTTTCATTGGTCAGAATTCATTTCTAAGACTTTAGGAACATTTGAAAAGCTAGCATTTCCATGTGAAATGTTAAGTATATTTTCCTGGGATAGACCTGCAGAAACTGCTGTTAGTGTTTATGACTGCACCTATACCACGCTGAACTCTGCAGGGTCATGCTAATTATTTCCATGACTTTACATTTGTACTTTGTGCTCCTTATTGATAAGCATATTTAGGAATGACCTTTGTTGTCTTTTTTGCTTGTAGAAGCTTTCTTGACAGCATTAAGGCTGCGCAGGGATGGTTGGGGACAGACAGCTCACAGGCATGCTCTTGAAATCAGATATAAGTTTCCTAATAACAAGCCCTCAGAGGCTCTTCTGCCTGCAGAAATCCACTTGTTCTGCCTCCGTGGTCTCCTCAAGGTGCTGATGGAAGAGGGGTAGGGATGTCCCAGTCCATTTTTACCCCTTAATCTCCTTGGCATGGTCCAAGAGTCAATTCTGTTCAGCAATTCTAACAAGTATTAATGTATTTCACTGGGGGGGGGGGGTGTGCAGTGGATGGGTTATTTTAATCTAGAAATGTAAAACAAAGTTCTATTCACTACCATTTTTGAATAAGAATTTTAAAAGGTTTTTTTTAGTCATTTGCTCTAGACCTCCCTGTTCATAAAAATTATAATCTGATTTAGTAGGTCAAGCTCTGTATCTGATTAGCTCTTTAAAAATACCACTATGTGTTGGGGCTTCATTTATTTCCCTTGATACATCAACCTATCGTCTTATGTCCCTCATGGAGAGGAAATATTGTCTGTTCTTCAACCTGCACAATTCTGGTTTCATATTAAAGAAGAAAATAGATCTTTTTATTGTCATTCTCTTGGGTAAGAAGAAGGTCATGTTCTCAGTTAGGTTGCACTATATATTATAAGGTTGGAGCTATCCTGGGTATCTCAAATATGAATCTGAAGTTCTAAGAGAATAGAAGTAAATATTAATTATATCATTTGTTTGCTCATTCTGCCCTTTTCTACTAACACTACTGTATACTTTCCCTTCTTTCCTTTCTCTTGCCTATCTCATCTTTTGAAGTTTTTTTTGCTTCTGTTCTTTAGTATGTTACAGCCATTTTTGTGAAATCTAACCACTTCATAAAAATGTGTTGAAATTGCTTCAGCTAAGATGTATATATCTCTCCCACCCTTCTGTTGTAATTTCAAACATATCTACATTTTTTCTGTAAAAGAGTGAAGGAGGGATTTTTTATATATATTTTATATTTTTTTATATATTATATAGTTCTTCAATATTACCAGAAGCTTTTCATCATGAAAAGAGGTGCAAACTCTGGTAGACATTCCAGTCATTCCACTGAAGAAAGATGGCAAAACCTGACTTAAAACATGGATTTGTAAGTTACTCTTAATTTTAAATAAGGTTTCCCTGCTAGTATTCTAAATGTGAATTGAATTAATCATTTTCTGCATCACACATTGTGGATAATGTATTTTTGCTACATGATTTTAATTCTTTCGGCAATATGGAACAAGCCGAAATTGGATTTGCTGTGCTAATCCTTTTAATAAATATTCGATCATCTTCAACAGTATCATCCCACTCCTCAAATCCTTTCCTTCTCTCTGTATACCTTCATATTAATTGGAAAAGTCTCCTTTTTACTTCTAAGAACATAATTTTTTATATTGCATCTGTTGGGACTGCACTTCATATCTACTTTTTCTTGCTCCTTTTGCTCCTTTTCTTCCTCTAAGACATGTTATTCATGGTGGTGTTCTCCACATCTGACATTACAGCTATTTGCAAAGGTCTGCTTCTTTTCTTTAAATCAAGAATAAAATAGGGCATGCATGTACAATAGGAAGAAAGACAAAAATAGTGACTGTGATAAAAAATTTCTGAGAAAAACAAAGACTGAACTGGTGAGGTATATAATTTTTCATTTTAGCGATGATTATTACAGGAACCTGAAGTACACAGGTATACCTTAGAAAACAAATTTTAAACATTTTGACCAATATATCAAAATGTCTTTCAAGTTATGAATTTGAATTTCCAACACATTTGCATTACCATTCCATCTTGAAGTCTTCTATGCAACTCTATTTGATAACTCCACCCAAGTAATTAAGTAACATACCGAATAGCACTGGACCAAGGATAAAGCCCTGTGGCTTTTATTGCGTCTTTCTATTTTGATAGTGATTGCTGATAATTATTCTTCTGAGTATGATTTTGTCAGCATTTCTGAACCAATCTTTTAGATGAATAGATGTTGTTTTATCAGATCTGTTTCCCTAGCAACTCCACTGAAGGGCAGTTCACATCTTATACAGGGCAAATTATCTACAAAAATTCCATTTTTTTCTCAGTTAATAATACAAAAATTGTAAAGCAACAGTGCTCTCAAACTAAATATCTCAGTCACATGCCTAAAACAAAGTGGAAAGATTCTGGGCCTTTGTCAAAAGTAAAATTTACAAGCTGAAATACTTGATTTCTACCTTCAAAAATGCTTTTCATGTATACTGCTACTTTTGCCTGTTATCTTAATGATCTATATTTGTTAAGTCTTCTCATAAGTAAAATCTTACTGTATTAGGCAAAGTTTTTATCTTTTATAAAAATTTCATAGTATTATTAATTGCAGTTTTTAAAGCTTCTGTTTCCATTTCAAGCCTGATTTTGTCTTCTATTCATAAACACCTAATAAAGTATTTTCAGTTTTGAATACTTGCTTGTGATGAGTGGTGAGAAGGAGGGATTTTTTTTTAGGACTTAGTTGAATTTATTCATGAGGTACAATCTAGCTATAAGACAGAGTAGATTTAATCATGTAGCAAAAAATCTTTCCCTTTCTATGCTAGATCACAAGTATATAACAGTGTCTTCAACAGATTTTTATATGAGATTAGCTATATTTATTCATGCAAGCATTGTATCAGGCTCTGAAAAATAATTGATACCTTGGTCTGTTGAGTTGATAAAGGAACTACCAACTGAGAGTTTCTCTGCAAGTGTCCCTACACTATCTGGCTTCTTCATCCCCTGAGGGGGGATGTAAGCAAGGAAACACCCTTGTTCATTCATTTTCAGTAACCAAAGTTAAGTCTATCTCAAAGCTTTCTGAATTATGATAGATCTATGAAAAACAAACAAGCATAAGCTGTGGTAGGCATATAGCACCAGTAATTGCTCAGAAACGACTGAGAATGTGCACCAGACGTTATTGTTGTAAAAGTTAACTATAACTGATGCCTGTCCAAGCCACTGAAACATTGCAGTGGGAAGAATGCCTTAGTTGTTCTACACTAGGCCTTTGCAACTGCAGAATAGTATATCTGTCAGAAACCTTTCACACATTTATCTTTCTTCTACTCATTTTCAAAACTTTAATTATGTTTTCATTTGCAATGTACTCTGAAGCTGACTAAGGTTGCATAAATGGGCTTCTAATTGCATTTCTTTGATGTGTTTCGTTTATTATCTTACTGACATAGGGCACCATCCCCAGCTTGAAAAATTTATCAGAAGTGCTTGTAAACATTCTTTGAAGAATTCCTTTTCTAGGCTGTTGGGGGTGTGGGGAGGAATGATATTTTGGTCTTGGTTGTAGATTTTGTTGGGTTTCTTGGGCTGTTTTTTGTGTTTGTTGTGGGGTTTTTTTTTTGGGGGGGGGGTGTTTGGTTTGTTTTTGATTTGGTTTGGTTTTGGTTTCTTGGGGTTTGTTGGGTTTTCTTAAAATTCTGGTGTAGAGTTTGTCCAAGAATTCTGGAGAAATAATTAGACAAAATCATCCAGATGTATTTAATCCAACTTAGGTTCAAAGGTAGGGAGTAGTCCTTCACTTCCACAGTTCATTGCTAAAGCTACCAGAGAACTTGACTCCCTTGGCAATTTAACTAGTAGGAACCTAGCCAGCCACTCTGAGAACCTGAGTCCAAATACAACAGTATGGTATTGGTTCTTGAGAGGGTGCCTCTGGATATCAAGTACTCACATACCATGTATAGATCCATGGAGTTCTCAGATTTCACACTAATCATAGTAGTCACTGCAAGCCTGAATCTGAATTTATAAGGAATTTAATTTATGATGAATTCTTCTGTTACTTACCAAATTTATTTTTCTGCTTTTAACTCCAGTGCTTGAAATATTTTGTCAAAGTACTGTATGGTTATTGTGAGATGTTTTTCTAGAGCATGACTTGCAGGTTGTGTATTATTACTTAGAATTAATTAACAGAAATTACCCATATCTTTAATTGAAATTTCTAGCTAGTATTCAAGATGAAATATGTGCACATCAAGAAATGCTGTTGTAGATGTAAGAAGTTTGTAAGTTATGCAAACTGACTCAGGTTTCAACTCTAAGGTTTGTATGAGGATTGCATTTAGACCCTGTCATGATAGACACTTACCTTATTCATGTATGTATTTTAGTCTAAGTTCAAGGGACAGATGAGTGACTCAGACAACCAACTGAACCAAATCAGAATCCCTGACAGTCAATAGGAACAGGCAGTCATGATAAGAGTAGGTATTCTACTTTATTCCTACATGGTTTTTATTTTTTTTTAAGCAGGAACAGACCAAATAATGAAAGTATGGAGGTAATACTAAACATTTGGAGGAGTGCTGAATGCTATGACTGATTTTTATTCCTGAGACTGAATAAAGTCTTTTCCTTTATACATACAATGAACATGGAAGAGCAAAGAAAGTCATAGCAAATATATTGAAAGGCTTGCCATAATAAATTCCTATTTCTTTGAAAACATTGCATGTGGTCAGTGAACCTGTAAAACTACTGTCTAGGAAATTTATGTAGTCTCCCACCTGAAATGCTGTACAACTCCTGTAGTATACTCAGGTTGGATGTAATTTAAACTCGAAGAACTGCTCTAGTTTCCTGGATTGAAGAAGGGATATTATGCTTCTTATAAATCATAAAGACCTTGAACTCAGATTTGAAGGATAAATATGATACAGTGGTAGTCAGGATGCTAGCATGTGTAACAAGGGGAACATACACAATTTTAATTGCTTTGGACAGTTGAAGTTGTCAATCTATAATGCTGCACACCGCACAGTCAGCCTTGAGCTCTTCAGTATTCTAATTACAGAAAGTCTGGCTCTTCACCAGTATTTTAACACTTGATTTATTTCCTGTTCAAGTTGTTCAATAGAGTTAGAGTTAATTGGTTTTCCAAATGAGTGTTAAAAATACACAGATCTGGCTTCATTAAGTGGAGGCTGTACTTACTACACACCACTGAGTTGTAAATCCATGTAAAG
The DNA here is from genome assembly GCA_028858755.1 of Ara ararauna. Classification (NCBI taxonomy): domain Eukaryota; kingdom Metazoa; phylum Chordata; class Aves; order Psittaciformes; family Psittacidae; genus Ara; species Ara ararauna. The sequence continues at coordinate 41,340,900 of CM054379.1, read as the reverse complement.
GTTAGAGGGTGAGATTTCAGAGCCTTGTGTACAAAACCACATCTTGAATTGGTTTGTTTTGCTTAAAAATTATTATTAATATCTGATAATTAACCCTAGCTGCCTTTTCTTTTTTAAAGAAGTTAAGTCACAAAAAAAAAAAAATAAAAAAAAACCTCAGGCTAAAAATATTAGAAGTAGGCTAATCTGTTTGATTTGTCATGTGATGTTCACCATTTATCAAAAAGGATCAAAATATTTCTTTGCAATCCCAGTGTACTTTCTTTATTCATAAAAGGAAACAAGCATTTTACTGAGTTCTTTCCTTCTGATTAAAAGATTCCCCCCAAGCACCTTGCAAACCAGGAATGCATCACAAACAAATCACAATTTCGTGTTCTCGTGACCTACATTCTGTTCAAGGGCAGTAAACTGGTGTTTCTAATAGCAAAATCACAATTCAAGACACAAAAAAAGTTGGCAGGTATTTAGAATGTTTTTCAATTCTAGTTGAGGCAATAAGACAAGGTAGAAGGGCTTACCTGGATTTTTCTCAGGAGCAACTCTAATTTATTTGCTATTTTCTTCTGTGTGGGTGTTTTTGTTTTGCTGGGGTGTTGGGATGGGAAGGATTGTACTATTCCAGTGCATAACTTGCAGAAGTTTAGATTAGATGTAAGGAAGAAGTCCTTTACTGTGAAGGTGGTGAGGCACTGGAATGGGTTGTCCAAGGAAGTTGTGAATGCCCCATCCCTGGTGGTGTTCAAGGCCAGATTGGGCAGAGCCTTGGGTGACATGGTTTAGTGTGTGGTGTCCCTGCCTACGGCAGGGGGATTGGAACTTGATGATCTTAAGATCCTTTCCAACCCTAACTATTCTATGTGTCTGTGATTCTATGATTCTATGAAAAATGTTTTAGAGTAACTGAATAGCAGATTATATGGTCAGTCTGGTCAGCAGACTAATTGTGGTAGTACATTTCATTAATGACACTGAATGCTGTAATGTTTTTTCCTCAATTGCTGCTGTGTTTAATGAGAAGCAGCACAAGGCAAGGCATATTACTGGCCTGACAATTTGTTCTATTGATTTATCATGCCTGTATTTAGTGCTGCTACCCAAAAGGACTGCAAGACATTTGTCAGATATTTGTGGGTTTTGACTTCTTAGCTTCACAAGCATACAATAAGACTACTTCTTCAAGCACTGCCACATAACTAGGTGTTTAGTCTTACATGGATGTTTCTTTTTCCCCTTTCCCAAATGCCAGCTATGGTCTTCAATTAAGTAAGGTAGATTAAAGAATCCATTGTGAAGTATCTTAAAAAAAACGCTGAAGAAATTAAAAAAAAAATGCTGAAGAAATTAAAAAAAAAATGCTAGTAATGTTGTAAAGGATGCCTCTTCCATTTTATAGAAGTTAATTCTGGCAGCATTTTACATTATTACGCTATTTGTTGTAAGAGTCTAAATATTTCTCCGTCAGTGTGTAAAATAGAACTGAAGAGACATTTAGAGAAAGCAATGCTAAACATTCATAGATTTTTCTTGGGATGTAACAAGGACAAGACTATACTTCCAAGCACTGAGTCACATGCAGGTGTCATAAATGCCTAGTTGCAATAGCTCACATATAATAAGTGTAGAAATTACTCAAGTGAAAAGAAACATCACAGAAGGCTTTCTGCTAAAAGATGCTCATAAAAGCCCTGGACAGGAAAATGAAGCCACAGTTAAAATTTTACAAGGACTGAGTGCAAATTGTAATTAGAAATATGCACAAAAAATGTGTTCTAAATGCACAATGATTCACTGGCTGATAAAATCAATAGAAAGATTCCCGCATGAGATCTGCATCTAGAAGCGTCTGCTCACATTATTGTTATGTACGCTTTTGGCAAAGAGTATCCAGAGAGGTAAGATAGTCTGTGATTCATTCAGCTGCAACAGCGTCTTTGTACACATTTAAGGTAAATTGAAAAAGAAATAAAGTTGAATTGAGCCAAAGGGCATGCTAGGTAGTACAGAACCCAACCCTATCCCGAGATGTTCAGAAATAAGTATCATCCACTGCACGATGCCCATTTGACATAGATACAGTAGGAAGAATTATATAGGATGTAGGGTATTTTTTGGAAAATTCATGCTAGTTCTCTCTTAACTAATATAAATATAGACAAGATTTATATTAAAAATATAGTTTAGAGGATAACCATTTTGTTATATAAATTAGATACCTTTGCCTAATTAGCAGACTTTCTAAAGTTCAGAGCAGGTGTGGATCCTGGATTCTTGGCACCATCTCCTGGACCAGAGAACGCAGCTTTCAAAGCAATGAGAAAATCTGTTCTACCACTGTACAAGTACTGTACAGTATCTGAGTCATCTCCCAGCTGTATTGCAAACACATCTGAGGCAGTTGCCACAGCTCTTCCTTTCTCAGAAAATCTGACTTGGCAGAGAATGTATGATCAGGGAACTTAATAGGCATCTGGGTGAGTAGTAGCTTACAATTTCCTCTGAAGGTTCAGATGCGTTCCCTGCCTATGAAAATTAACTCAGTGCTTCTTTTTTCTTTTAAGTGCTCATAACTTAAAAATATGGCAGAAACTAGTTCTGAAACTCATGCAACAGAAAATTTCAGTGATATCAAACCACCGAATCCATCAGAAAAATAACTTGTGGCATCTTAAAAATGAGGTATCTGGAGACATGTTACCTGACAGATGTCCTCCCCTAATCCATGACATAGCAGATTCTGTTTCACACAACATAGCCCAAAGAGATGGGTCATAGCCACCTGAGGGGCTGGAGGTGGATGACAGACATAGAAGACTGCCCTGATTGTGACTCAAACTAAGTCATGCTGATGCCTTGGGCTTACATGCTAGAAGTAGGAATGGACTGACTGCTGAAGTCTAGTTGTTGCCAAAACTTTGTATTTTTAAGTCTCATATGCTTATAAGAAACAAAGAAATTCTAGAATAGATGTTGTATTTGAAAGAACATTGTAGTGTGACTGTCATTGTGCGGATATCAAAATTTTCAAGCAGGTAAAAAGCAGTGATGGAATCAAAAGATTTGGAGCAGCAGCATCAGACACAGTTTATCAGAATAGTAATGACAAATTCTGAACTGTAATGCAAAAATGTTTGTCATGGATATATTTAAGAACTGCTTCCTTTCTTTCTACAATCCAAATAAAGAAAAAATCACCCTACAATGAAAATTAACATTACCATTTCCTCTTCCATTCCTATAATCTGTTTAATAATTGTGAATAAGCTTTTGCCTTCAACATCATCCCTAGTATAAGGACTTTGTTGCCATCTCTTCTGGTAAATCTCACAGAAAGTTTAGCACTGCTATTTATAAATCTCTCTTTTCCATCCGTCACCATCCTCATCTGATACTGAGTGACAGTCTTTCGAGATGATCTGTTCCACAAACCCATTTGTGCTCCTGGCAATTGCTATGTCTGTGTAGGATTACTGGGGTGTATCAAAGACAGACTCCAGTTCTGGCGAAATCTGAAGACCTTTATTTCATGTCTGGCATCCCTTTTATAGTCTGATAAGTGCTGAGCAGTAACTTTCCACTCTCTTGCTTCCTTATCATCCCGATTTAGCGAAACTACTAAGGGTTGCAAATATTCACATTGTTTGGTCTGTCTTTGAGATGCACATCCTGCTTTATCTTGCAAACTCTCTTTGTTTTGCTAACAGATCTTTACCCTTCATTGCTCTCTTTACAGTTCCCAAGGCTTTGGCCCGACCAGGACAATAGCAGCTGGTGTTTTCTTCACTGTTCCCAGGGCTTAAGTTGGATCAGGGTGATAATGCCTGAATCTATTTCGTTAACTATTTCTATCCCGTCACCCACAGATTACCTGTTCCTGATATATACAGATGTACTGCTCAGTTTGCCATTAGCTGGGTGTCGTGGTTTAAGCCTCTATAACTCACGCAGTTTTGCTCACTCCCTCCCCCCTCTTTCTTGCCCCCCACTCCCGGAGGGATGGGAAGGAGAATCGAAAAGAATGCAGCTCTCACAGGTTGAGATAAGAACAGTTTAGTAACTAAAGTATAACACAGACCACTACTGCTACCACCAATAATAATAATAACAAGGCAAATACAAGGAAAGAATACAATTTCTCACCACCTAAAACCAAGCCCGACCACGCAGTGCACCCCCACCCTTCTGGGTCTCTCCTCTCCATCCTCCATCCTGGGCATGACGTGCTGTGGTATGGAATAACCTCTTTGGCCAGTTTGGGTCAGGTGTCCTGTCTCTGCTTCCTCCCAGCTCCCCTCCCTCCCTGGCAGAGCATGAAGCTCAGAAAGTCCTTGGCCAGACCAAAACATCACTAAGCAGTAACCGAAACACTGGTGTTATCAGCGCTGTTCCCAGGCCCAAAATCAAAAAACACAGCGCTGCACCAGCTACCAAGGAGGAGAAAAATGACTGCTGCTGCTGAACCCATGACACTGGGAATGGGGTTTCATTCCTAAGGTCTAGAGAAAAGCTGCAAAGATACACAAAAAGGTATGAATAGCTATCAACATATATGCAACAGCCCTAATTTCATCCATGTCTTCTAACTTTTAAAGAACTAAGCTATGTATTTTCAAGCAGCCTTCCTTAATCTTGAAAATGATAGATAATAAACTTCTATTTATTTTATTCTAAATATTCTTTACTAGGCTGTCGAAATATTTAAGGTCAATAATCTGGAGTGGAACAGTGTCCTCATTGTTTATTTTCTGTGTTTGCTTGTCACAGTCATACAGCCTTTGCAATTTCCACTATGTGGAAAAGAGAGTAAATCAATACATCACTGGCATACATTTTCTGCTTGAGCTAGTCATTGGTATGAATTATTTTAAACAAATGTTTTATAAATTAACATTCCAGCTTACTTTGAATGTTGTAGCATTCCTGTCTGCTTTGATCCAACCAAAGCAGTGATGTAGTCTAGACAAATTCCTAACTGTAGCAGCATCAAAATGTCAGTAGCTTCACCAGGAGAAAAAAAATTTGCACTTTGAAGAGGTATTTAGATGAGAATCTTCTCTCATGAACCTTAGATTTTGCTGAGTCAGTTAATGAGGAAATTAGCCTGTGCATCCAATTTGCCTAAATCAGTAAAGAAGGCACCGTTATCAGCTGCAATTGATTAAACTCCTTTGTTCCTTATCAGTCAACTATATACATCAGAAACTGCTAACTGCTTTTTCTCTACTAAGTATAATAACTGTGGTGAAGAGAAGAAAGAAGATACATCAGTCAGGTGACTAGTTCAACATGTTAGTTTGCATTGGTGTTTGTATTTTTAGCTCTCAAAGTTGTTTGAGGACCTTGAGAAAGTGATATCTGCAAGTTTTAAGAAATGTTGGAGAAACTGTGTTGATCATCAGTCTCCAACCATGTCTAAGTTAGAGGGTTTGTTAAATTCAACATTATTTAAAAGAAGCAATCTAACTTTTTTTTTCATAAGTCCATGCTCACTACCTTTCTTCTAGGTTGTTTTTATTATATATTTAAACAGAAACTCTCATGCTATTACTAGTATCATGCGGTCTAAGTAAGGATTAGTGATGTTTAGTGGTGGCTGAATTTGATAAAAAAAAAAAGCTGTACATAATTTAACAATGAGGGAAATAAATGTTTCTAATGTATATCTACTTTTAATCTTTTTTATGTAGGCAAAAAAAAAGAAGTTTCTTCAGCTGCTTACTACTTGTTGGTACACTGAAGTAGGTTTGGTGGTAGAAGTATATAAATGGATTTTAGTCTTCCACAGGCCTGTTGGTAAATGTGCACACAAGGTTTATTTGCTCATATATCCATGCAATCATGGTCAAGGAAACAGTACAAGAGAAACTAAGATTCAGACCTACTAGCCATTTTTACTTTTTATGGTAGCTCACTAATCTCAGGTTTACAGTTCTGGAGAAATGAGGTACTTGGACACTTAATTATCTCAAGAAAAAGATTATCGGTTGTTTCTTCAGTTTCTCTGGTATCTGGCACTACATCCTTCTAATTGGCAGTGAAAGGAAGATAGTGTCTGGACAAAAACTTTCTTGTCAACAAATGGCAGTCAGAGATGCTTTTGTGGTTCTTGCTTCCTTTTCCTAAATTTATTCTTCCTCCTTAAGTTGTGAATTATTGACTGTCAGCAGCACATATACAAAGGTCACAGACTTGAGGGTTTATCTGAACAGCAGTCCTCTCATCACTACCTTCCACTTAACTGGGTTTTAGGTATTTTAACAGTAGGTGTTCTATTGTCTTCAGTATGTCTGCCTTTCTTCCTTAGTTACAGTTTAAAAACCCACACTTTGAAAATGATCCCTTCAGAACAACTATATATCATCAACTGAATAGAAGGTTCTAGTTACTGATCTAATATGTTGGTTGGAGAAAAGATACATTTCAGAGATTGAGGAAGTGACCACACTATATTTTCTATTTCACCATTTTCATCTCTCTTAACATTTGATGATCACATATCTTAGTTGTCACATATTTGTAATGACTCCTTTGCTACCTTTTATATGGTTCCATATTTATTAGTAAATTGTTCATGTCATAAAAGCAAGACTGCTTTTTCTTCAGTCAGTAGTGTTTCTGAAACTGCTGAGATAGAAGTCTCTTGTAATTAAACTGAGTCTAGGCAAAAATCAACTAAAAAGCTACTGAGATTGAGTTTAAGACAGCCTGGAATTATGAATCATATATTTTGTCAAAAGTTTCCTACTTAGAGCATTGTCTTTGTCTTTACTGTTTTCTCTGGTTTGGGTTTTGTGTTTCCTTACTAAGCTTATATTTGCTTAGTAGAAGTGAGAAGTTTGCTAGCTGTGTGAATATCTCCTGAAAATCATTAAATGTTTAAGAAAAGCAAATACATACAAACTAAAACTAATTAGTGGTTGAATGTCAGCCATTAAATCATTATTTATTTTTTCAAGCAAAAATAAGGAGAAAATTAGCTACTTGAGGGCAAATTCCCTTTGAATGGGCTGCCCACTGAGCTGAGCACTCCCTCAATAGACATTATACCAAGCAAGAGCATTTTTTTAGATGGAACTTGAGTTTAATTTGTTCTTTACATCCCTACTACAAGAAAGTTAGTTTAATACTATTATTAAGAAAGAGTCCTTTAATTACAATTTAAAACAATCTATATGCTTTTTGACATTTATAGCTGTAACACAGCGCATGGGATAAATGAAGGTGCTGTATAATAAATATAAGTATCTGAGAGCACAAATATCTAAAGAAACAATACAAGTGTGTTATATAGTACTTGCAGAGCCTTATCTTGTGATGTTCTTCTAATTTGCCTGTGCAGTCACTAATTCAGTTTCATGCAGATGGCCAATGCAGGCTTAAGGTCCTTTGGGAAGCCCCACATGTGGGGTCCAGATAACAGTGTCTGTGGCCAGGGATAGCCATGGCTGAGCTGAAGACACGCGCTCATGTGGTGTCACTGGTACAGGGAATGAAGACCAAGCTGAAATGGGGCTCATGTGCCTATGGGCTGGGGGGTGGATAGAGACTCCAGGTGCAGCTGGTTACGGCCAGTAAAGTCTGTAAGTGCACCCTGCAATAAAGTAAACCGCTTAAATATAACACTTTATATTGTCAAGACTCCATCTTGACAATACTCAAAACCAGACTAGTCCTGAGAAAATGCTGTGAGCAAGGGGGAGTTGGACTAGACAACCTCAAGATCCAACCTTCCAGTGTACAAATTTTTGTAATTCTGTGATAGCTAGAAACAAGCATGAGATTAAATTTAGGGTAAGCATACACGCATAGGTAATTGCTATCTTTCAATTCACATTCTATCTTTCCTGTAGTAACTTACAATTTTTCCAAGCCTACAGTCCCTAAATGTCTTTTTCTGGTCCATAAATGTGCAACAGAGATTCATATGCGAGCACATATTTTAATGTAAGCTCTTTCATAAAAAATATGATTTTTAAATGCATTAAATGAACATTAAAATGTGTAACTAATTAAAAATCAGGCTGTACATATACCTATGTTCTGGAAGTTAGTTTTCACTTCATAAATGTTTTTCCTCAGATTCATATGCATTTGCAAACACTGCACAGATACACTCTTCTTTACATCTCCTTTACATAATATATTGATGCAGGAAGAATCTGAATTGGGTCAGAAGAAATCTTGACTCTCCTATTGTGCTCCCGCTGACTCTGTGGGCCTCCTATTGATATCAGTGTGGGTTCTGCATACTGAGAGGATGTAGCATATCTGAACTAAGATCAAGCATGTAGATCTAAGAGAATTTTCCCTTACTATACAGAATTGCATATTATGGGGTGTTTTGTTTATACATTATAGATTACCTGTTTTCTGATAGCTAAGCTTTACACCTACTGTTAAAACACAGTACTTTCCATAACTATATTCTTGTACAAAATACAGATTTCCACTTGCTATTCCTTAACAATACTTGTGCAAGACATGACTGTCTCCCTCTGGAAAAAAAAAAAAAAAAAACCAAAAAAAAAAAAAAAAAAGGCACTATATAAAAGCAGTTAGCTTTCTTTGCATAGGATACCTGCAGTGCTGAATTGATGTCCCTTCTGGGTTGTATACCACAAATTTAGCAGTCTTGCAATATATAAAATGTGTTACAGTAATGAGAAATTTACTCAATCCTGCAAAACATACTTGCCACAATTCTGGTGCAGCTCAAATCCGACTTGTTTTAGCAGGAAGTTTTAACTTTCCCCATGCTTCTAAGGACCTAATTTTACTCTTCTTAGATACAAGTTTTCTACTCTGCGAAAGTTACGTAGTAGCCAGATATGCTTGAGAAATTCGGCCCCAAAGCACAAACCTAATAAAACTAGTCTAAACTATGCCCGATGACACAGGAATAACTGAAGATTTTAATATCTTTTTTTTTCTTGTACCTGCTTATCTTTGTAGGTAGCATTTCTTTGAACATGCAGATAAAATGGAGGTGAAAGACTGAGCTACAGTCAGTGTCATTTGGTAAAGAAATACAGATTTTTTTCCCTATGTGGAAACTAGTGCAAAGACAGAAAGGGAGGCATTACCATTGTGAGTGCCATTAGTTGTCCATGTTTATTCAGTAGTTTATTTCTGCATTCCGTAAATTTAGTTTAGCTTCATTTGCTGTAAGGAAGATATTTAACTTAGGACACTCAGTCAAAAATATGTTGTTTTCTTAATGCTGTTGTTGCAAACTGCTTGATTCTGCTGCTTTTGTATTGCTAATTTCCCTATCTGTTCATCTGGTTTTGTTTTGACTCATCTACAGAATTGGAGGAAATACTGATTTGGAGTTTTTTGGGGTTTTGTGGTTTTTTGTTTTTTGGGTTTTTTTTTTTTCAGGGAGCAGCAATCTTTAGTTTTCATTTAAAATATAAGAATAAACATTTGTTATACACACAAAATCTGACTTATGGACAATATGAAAAGATACTAATGGACTGTTTTCTTGACACTTAACCTTTGGTGTAATTCTAGTGTCAGCACTTGCAATAGTATCTGCTTCTAAGAAGCCAAAAGGACCAGAGAGAAGCCCTGGCTAGGTCAGCTAGAATCACAGGCTTGGATAAAGGAGCTGGGTTCTGTGCATCAACTTGTACTTTTACCCTTTCTTTAGGAGTATACTAGCATCAATTTTGGCCATTTGAAATAAACTTGAGGAAAACTTGATATGAAACTATTGGCCAGTTAATGTCATTGAAATAGTGAGCTACCCATAAGGTGCAGATGTAGTTTGGCCAGGAAATATCTTTCAAATCAAACAATTGAAACCTTTTCTAAACCAGATTTTTTTCTCTTGAGCTCAAGACAAATCTTGATGTGTGGCAAACTGATAGATGCCATCCAGACTTCTTTCCAGGTACTCTGCAAGTTTAGCTTTCCACACATGGGTCTGTCTTCGATTCCCTTGAAGTTTGCTATGGAAAAACACCCAGCCTCACAAGGCTGTCATTTGGACTCTCTTCTTGATAGTTACAGAATCGTTTAGGTTGGAAAAGACCTTTAAGATTGAGTCCAGCTGTTAACGTAGTATTGCGAAGCCTACCACTAAACCAAGAACCATATGTGCACATCTTCTAAATACCTACAGGGATGGTTACTCCACCACTTCCCTGGGCAGCCTGTGCTAATGCGTGACAATTCTTCCGTTACAGGAATTTTTCCCAATAACAAATCTAAACCTTCCTGGGCTGTACTTGAGACCATTTCCTGGTGTGCTATTGCTTGTTACTTGGGAGAAGAGACTAACACCCACCTCAGTACAAACTCCGTTTGGGTAGTTCTAGAGTGCGATAAGGTTCCCCCTGAGCCTCCTTTTCTCCAGACTAGGCTACCCCAGTTCCCTCAGCTGCTTCTTGTAAGACTTGGGCTTGAGACCCTTCACCAACTTCATTACCCTTCTCTGGACACGTTCCAGCGCCTCAATGTCTGTCTTGTAGTGAGGGGACCAAAACTTAACATTGGTTTTCAAGGTGTGGTCATACCCACTTTTAAACCTTTATGGTTAGGATTTTGCTGCTAGATTTATCTTTTTCATGTTGAATGCTTTATCTGCTTATCATATGTTAGCAGTGGCAGTTACTTAGGGGTTTAGATAGACAAGCAAGCATTGTCGAAATGGGATGAGGCTGTATTATGCATACAGAAATATTCACATATTCCCTGCATTTTATATTAGAGAATGTTTCTCACTCCTAAAAGGTTTCTATTTATAGCTAGTTCCTTCACTCACTATCTTTACAACCTGCAGTTTCTGTGCATTTCATGAATTATGATCATAAGTTGCATTTACTCATTTAAATTTGATGGTTTTTACTCCTGTCTGAAGCTAAAGTTTGTGGGGTGTGCCTTGGAGAGAGAAATACTGTGAAGCAGTTATAGGACAGTCAAATGTCTTGAGGCAGTGCCACATTTTGATGTGCTGTAGTTTTCCTTGGCTGGGATTGTCAGTTTCCTGGCTTCCATTGAGCCACTCCAGGGAAAAATACAGAACTGGAACTGAAACAGCAACCTGCCTGCTTCCTCTCATGCCAGGGTAATGAGCATGCCTGTCAGGAGGAGCTAGTAGGTCTGCTGTTCCCCAAGAACAAGTTTTGGGTTTGCATCTGAGTTTTTTTTACAACTCCTTCACAGGTAATTTCCTCAACCCCAGCACAGAGATTAGGCACAAACATACTGTCAGTAAAAGTAAGGGGCTAATCAAGTTACCTTAGCTAGAGAGAAGATTTCTGCAGTTCGAAATTTCTTGCAGCTTACAGAAGCACCATTTTAGAACAAGGAAGAAACATACATCAAAGCTTAATGTAAAATAGTCTCATTTTGTTATGCAAGATTATTTGACTTAATTAGATCTCAAGCTTTCTATCCATGAGAAAAAGAGGACATCAAATTTGCATAATATATGTAAGATGCAGTTACAGAAAAGACAAGGTACTATCTAAATATCTCACAATTGGACATCCAGGATATTCAAACATACACATGCACAGATACTTGTGCTTTAAGGCGCTGTTGTGATCCATGCTTAACAGGAAGGATAGGCATCATATGAAGATGCATAGCATAAGATCATAGAATTATTTGGGTTGGAAGGAATCCTAAAGATCACCTAGTTCCAACCCCACAGCCATAGGCAGGGGCACCTTCCACCTTCCTTTGTGGGGAGGTGCAGTCCTTGATTTTTCTTAGTTTGTGAGATTTTACTTTTCCCCCAGGTTTTCTTAACATCACTTTCACTATTTACAAGAATAAAAGGCTAGAAGTTACTCTGGTGTTTTTAATTTTAAGGTTCCAGATACTTTCATTTTTGTTTTATTACAGTCCTAAAGGTGTTTTCCAACCTAAATGATTCTATGATTCATCTTCAAAAACTTAAATCCTACAGACTTCTGCTTCCTCCAGGCTCAGGTTGTTACCTTCAACTCTTCTCCTAAACTCTCTATCTTAAAATGGGAATCAGTATTGTAAGCTTTTAACAGCCTTATTCACCACAGAAGATCTTGAATTAAATTCTAAATGAAAAAGACAGGCATCCTGTTGTTAGTTATAAATATGGACACCACAGGGTAGAATGTTTCAAAGATATCTGATTATTAATAATAAGCACCTAGCTTACAAGAGGTTACAATTTATAATTTTTGAAAGCAACTAAGAAACACTGGTCATCTGTAGCATAGCCAACTGCTGGATTGATCTTTCTATTGGAACATGCCTTAAAGCAGCAACTTTCTAATTTGTATCTTTCTGTTTATTCACACTTTTATATTTAGAATCTAGCATGATTTTTTTCTTACGTCGCTCTATTTTATGTAATGGTGATGAAGGTTACATATAAGAAATATCTTCCCGGGTCACCAGTATTGGTTAGCAAATTTATTATTTGTAAGTTCTATTTAAATGGCTCCCTAAGTTGCTTATGACTAAAGAAAAGAGTTCAAAGTAGTCAAGTGGTCTTTGAAGAAGAAGGAAATCATAACAGCAGAGCTTAAAGAAGTAGTAAATTTAGGATATTCTACAGCTTGAAGATGATCCTCTCTTATGAGGCTGATTGACTTCCTTGAAGACTCTGGTGATGGCAGTGTAATCCATAAGAAGTGGTGGTTTCTGTCTATTCTTCAGTTCTTGTTTTTGTCTGTTGCCTCTTGCTTTTTTCTTCTGGCATGGGTTGCCCATTGGCCACATACCCTCAGCGGTTTCTGCCCCAGGGTGGTTTTCCCTCAGCCACAGTACCCCACAGAGGTGTGAGCTCCTCCAGCACAACCAGGACTCTTGGACCTCCTTCCAAGAGTCCCCAGCTGTTGTGGTTTAAACCGTAAATCACACAGCCTGTTCACTCACTTCCCCCTCCTTCTTCCCCCCCACTCCGAGGAGGGGGGAAATAGGGAGAAGAATCGAAAGAATGTAACACTCACGGGTTGAGATAAAAACAGTCCAGTAACTAAGGTATAACACAAACCACTGCTGCTACCACCAATAATAATAATGACCAGGGATATACAAGGGAAGAGGATACAATTGCTCACCACCGGACAACCGAACTGTGAACTGAATTCTTCCGAGTTCCTGCCCCCAGTTTTACATCCTGGGCATGACGTGCTGTGGCCTGGAATAGCTCTTTGGTCAGTTTGGGTCAGGTGTCCTGTCTCTGCTTCCTCCCGGCTTCCCCTCCTCCCTGGCAGAGCATGAGACTCAGAAAGTCCTTGGTCAGGCCAAAACATTCTAAGCCATAACTATAAACATCGGTGTTATCAGCACTGTTCCCAGACCGAAAATTGAAAACACAGCACTGCACCAGCCACTATGAAGGAGAAAAATGACTGCTGCTGCTGAATCCATGACACCAGCCATGTCTCCTCCGTGATTTAAGATGTTTGAAGGCTTTCTTTAATTTCTTTTTAGTTGTTAATATACCTGGCAACTGAGCATCTAATAGGATCTTTACTTTCTTTGCTTGACTATCACACCTCTTTTTAGGGAATTTAATTTAGTAGTCTGTGTTTTAAATCTAATTCATTGTATTTGACAAGACTGAAAAATTAAATGGTCATAGTGCCTTTGAGTTTGGCAGAAAGATATTTGATTAGCAGTTATTAGTGCAGGTAGTAAATTAATTTTGCAAATGCTTTAGCAAATTTCTTTAAAGGTTGTTCTAACTTTTATGCATACATGACTAGAAGCAGTTCTTAAGATCAGCCTTCAGGCATATGTCTTCACAGAAGGCATAACAAGGGAAAGGTTTCACCTTTTTGACAAGAAAATTTGACTGGAAAACTTGGGTTTATTGTAAAAATGTATTATGACTAAATGAAAATGCAGGTTTAATTTTATTACTACTTCTTGTAAATTTCAGAGAAGTTACAGCTTTTCATCATAGTCTCCCTTGATTTTCTTTGCATTACTAGTTTACGTTTATGCCAGTATCCATAAGGAATGGTTGGACAGACATCAGAAGGCCTATAAACTCCCTTGATAGCATTTTGTAAGTAGAAAAATGCAGGAGTACAAAAAACTGTTAATCTGAAACATATTCACAGAAAAATCTAAAGAAAGAAAACCCCAAAATTAAATTTTATTTTAATGGAAATGTAAACAAGTGTTGTGAAATAATCTTGACTTTTAAAAATACTAACCAAAAACAAGTGGTGGTGTAAGAAACAAGCTGAAAGTTCTACACAGGCTGTTTCTGAGGGGCCAAACATTTTATTTTCCTTGTCACATTTAATCTTACTACCTCTGAAATGTAACGTTAAGGTATATGTATAAGTAAGTGTCTGAGCAAGCAAGTTTCAGATTTGTTTATATCAGTGCACCTGTCTCAATCCTGGTTGTAGTCATCCAATAATGAACGAGAATTAATACGATGTGAGGTTAATTTAAAGATAAAATACGGATAAAAAATTACAATATCACAATATTGGCAGAAGACACTTCACTATTATTCCCTTTGGATGAAATAATTAAAAAAACCCGAACCCTATGTTCAAATAACAGATATGCTTAGATAAATCATAATTTTGTAACAAACCAGTCAAATTTTTCCTTCAAATAATTATTGTGAGATATTCTGTCAGTTCTTAGACACACTGATGGACATCACTAATTGTTCTATCAACTTTTTCATCATCTTGCAATCTTACTAATTTATTTGAGTTACTGTTTTAAATGTGTGATCAAAGAACATTAAATGAAGGTCTGAAAGACAGCCTACACCCTTACATGTTAGTGAAATGAGATAAGGAATTGTTTTGACAAAGCAAAAGAATACTCTCTCTGTCAAGTTAGCTTTAAAGTATTCAAATCATAAAGAATAAGTTTGAAAATTTGAGTGTTATGAGATAATGGGAAAATCATAGGAGGGTAGACTGTAATGAACAAAGCCACTCACTTAACCTCATCAGGATAGAAATGTATTTTAATGCAATTTTAAAACAACTTTTTTCAACAATAGTTTTTGTATTCTGAGGTGATATAAACCTCTTATTGTTGGCTGCAGACTTCTAATCATGGATCTGGAAGTGGTTTAGTTGGTGAAGCTGTTTGAGAAGATATTCCTAAAAGGTTTATAAAACACCCTTTCCAATAGCATCAATATCAAATCATCAAATCTGCTTTTAAAGCTGATGTGAGCAAGAAATTACTAATACCATTTGTGTTGGTGATATGATCCAAGTAATTCTTATGTTTTTTTTCATTGCTCTGACACAGATTTTCACTTTGATTTTGAACACATTAATTACCTTAACACTTTCAAATTCTGGTTTCTGCATCTGTATTACAGGAATAGTATTAATTAGTTGTATTGCAGGTTTGCTTGAAAGTTGAATTCTTTGATACATTCAACAGAATCAGTATAATTATGTTAATATGATAGTTTTTGCAATAAATATTGGCAACTTAAGTATAATACATTTTTTTTTCAGTTTCTGAATTAATACCTACTTAAATTTCCCTAATTTTAAAATGCAAAAAGTTCCACTTGTTTTTCTGGTTTTGATGTACATGAGCAGTACATGAGAGATTTCACACTGTTCTTAGGAGAAACCCCACTTAGGTCAGTGGATAACTCGTTGTTCATATGCTGTAACTTCATAAAAATAAACAGACCAAAATGTCAATGACATTTCTACCACGTGGACTGAAAAATCCAAGAGACAGATTAGTCATGCAGAAAAATACTTGTCTACTTGTAATTTCTGTGATCAATGCTAGTTTCTATGAAAATCAGAGAAGCTGATTCAGGAAACAGAAATATGCAATGGGTTTTGCTTTCTGAGTAAAGGGGAAAGCAAAAACAAAATATGATGTATTGCATCTCTGTGAAATTAACATTTCAAAAGAAAATTAAAATACTGTCTGTAAGCAAAGCCTTTATAGATATATTGTGTACTTAAACAATAAGTTTTAAATGTTAAATTAAAAAGTATTTTGAGAATGGAAAACAAGAACTGTAAAAGATTGCTATTTCCTATCTTTTCCTGTGTCAAAATACTGTGGTTATCATCCCACTTGCAATGTTCTAGAAATTTTCATATACTTGCTTGAGTTTTTCTCATTTATGAGTAAATAGGTATAATTATTTATTAAGTCCATTAGGGATAACTATAATTTACAGTCCTGAATCTTCTTCTGCAACTAGAAAACTAAGGAATAGAGAGGAGCTACATCTTTCTTATTAAAATGCTACCATTGAGTTCTATTTCTACTCTAAAGGCTATTAACATGTTGTAAAATAACTAAGTACAACTTAGAATCATTACTAGACCATGAATTGCAGTCTGAAACTTTCTTCTCCAAGACGATGTTCCAAACCCAAATTTGGATAGTCACGCTTTTTTTGGCAACTTCTTTTTCCTGAATTAATCTTTGAAACTGGGGGGGGGAGGGGGGGGGGGTGAGAGGAATGGACAGGAGTTACTTACAACTAAGAGTACCAATATCACAGAATAGCTTAAAGCGTAGTTGTAGCAATAGCCATTCTCATTAGAAATGTAACTTCAGACTGAAATAGGTGTTGTACCAGGTTTGGCACTTCACTGCAGTATTGTGATATTGAGCACTTTTGTAAAAAAAGAAGTGGTATCAGCTGTGTTTTGTGGGCAGACTGATCATAGATGTATGTATTAGATATTCTTGAGGCATGCGAACTGGCTCAAAACCTTCCTGTATGATAAGAGGGGAACTTCTATTTAATGGACACTAATTAGGAATTAGTAGTATACAGTTGCAGAGCTGTTCAGCTCTGCCAAGACTGAAGCTACAAGCCTGCCCAGAAGAAAAGTTTTAGGAATATAAATCTCAATCTTAGGTGCTTCAAGACTTCAGACCTGATATGGGTAGTTAGCCTTAATTTTGAAGGATCAGTTCTTAAGACAGCTCCCAGTTCAAAATACTAATGTAGTTAACACCCTTCATCTCCAAGTGAATCTCCCCATTTAGGTTCTGTTGGGCTACCTGGGCACAGGTTCTGATGTCGTCTGAGGACCGTACAGCCTTCAAGGCATCCACAGCAGACCAATGATGTCACACAGGATCCAGGAGAGACCTCTGCCTTGCTGGACTAGGAGGCAAAAGCCAGGATATGCTAGGATGTCTAACATGACAGTAAATACCTGTGTAGCTGCTGAATTGAGCTCTCTACGTTGTGGTCACCTAGTTTCACACTGGCGCCAAAATGAGTTAGTCTTAAACTAAATAACTCCACTAAATTGTACTTTTGACCTCCAGCAGGCACTGATGAGAAAGACCTCTTCCAAAGAAGAAAATAGTGTTGCTGATCAAAATTTACTTCAATCTAAAATTTTTATATTGAGGGTTTTTTTTCCTATCCATATAACCCATATACCTATACCCAATAAACCTACCCATATTATGAAGCTACTTTTATATTGTCCATTGTATTCAACTTTTCCACTGCACATCTTGCAATCCAAGAAACCTTTGGATCCTCAGACACTACAGGTGGCAAAATGGGCACAAAGAATGCTACTTTTAATTTATACAAGGAATATTTTCTGTTACGTTGACTGCTCTGATTTTCATTCTTGTGTTGACTGCAAATACATTCATTAGTCTGCCTCAAGGTCAAAACTGAGATACAGCCTTCTTCAATTGGCAGGGGAACTACAGTTCAAAAGCTGAAGGCTCGCTTTTAACCACCAGTGATGCAACCCTTAATGTTGATTTGAATAATAATAAATTAGTATTATTTCAGTGATGCTTGCCATTAAGTGCTATATTTTGTAATTCTGAGCTGGGTTCTAGGCTTCTAAGATGCTCAGGGTGATGCTGAGGAGTTTCCTCCAGCCTCTTGCCAGTAGAGTTCTTGGACTCAGCAGTGTCAAATATTTTCATGAGCCTGACTTGGATAATTCCTATGATAACATAGGAAAACAGAGACTAGTGACAAAAAGAGTCAGCTTCCTTTTAATCTATATCCCCGTAAGTGAGAAATTTGTTGCAGTCAGCAAGTGCATTCCTGTGTATTTATTTCCTGGAGTGTTTTATTATCTTCAGAGTTCAGAACCGAGTTTTACAAACTTACACAACAGAACTTATGAAACTGAGAAAAAAAAAAAAACAGGAAAAACAGTGAGGAGAATTAAAGCTTTTTTAACTAATATTTTGATGTTTTATGTAGTCATGTATGTATTTTTACACTGGACTAATTTCTACTTTTGTCTGGGGAAACATAGTTGCATGGATTTTTTTATTATAAAACCCAACCAACTGCTATAATGAAGCACAAAGTGCTGACACCACCTCTGAGTCATGGAGGTGTTTTTTTTACATGGATTCCTGAGTCATTGACCGTTACAATCACAGCTAAATCGATGTCTTTATATTCTCCAGTGCATTAAGAGAACAAGGACATGCCAATGAGGAGATAATACTGCCATTGTGGAATAGTGGTCTACCAGCTGAATAGTTAGTGATGAAACATTACCAGCATGAACCATCCCTTTTTAGAAAATTTTGCAGCTTTAAAGAATTGTGACAGTATCTTCAATCTCTGTCATTATAGCTTGTAAAGTGAGAATTACATTTTGTTCATTTTTCAGATATTCTAGCAGAATCTAAGTTAGATGGCCTTGCCTCTGAACTGATAGTGAAAAAAATCATCCATATGCTTCTCCTTTTCTAAGCAGGTGATGCCAACTTATCTTCTTTGACTTCATTATTTTGCTTTGAAAACTCTGTCCTTCAGTACTTCCAGAACTGGTGTAGTGGCTTTTTTTAGCTTGGTGCCTGACACCTTATGTAAATTTCAAAGAATTCCATTTAAAAAATCCTTTTAATATTGTTATTCTTTAAAACAAAGATTTTCTGAGAAACAGGTAGATTTTTATCTTACCCAGGGCAAGGTATTATCGCAGTATAAAAAAAAATAAAGGTGAGTGTATGAAGAGCCAAAACAATGTTTAAAAGGAAATAGTAACTAAGGAATTACATCTTTTCATGCCATTCCTACTTTCTCTTTCTGAAGTGGAATTGATTAAGGGACGTTGCAAACTGTATTTTTTCCCATGAAAATATCCCTGTATACAAGTAAAATATAAAGAAGCAAACAAGAAAAGCTGAAAGCTGCATCGATAAACAGACTAAAAGTATCTTATGGCATATGTGGAAATATAACTGAGGATATGGCCTGAGAGGCAGGTCAGGATGTAACACTTCTCTTTGCAAAAATTCTTAAAGCAGAACTAGAAATTACACCTCACCAGAGATTTAATTTATAGTAACCATTACTTTCTGCCTTCCATGCTTTTTAGTGAGCCTCAAAACCATGTACACTCATACAATGCAGTTGAATAAAAGAGATACAAACATTGCTGGTATACAAGAGCAAGATAGGTGCCTGAGTGTGTATATATAGAGATGTATATGAATTTATGTGTATATTCCTTAATGTATTAATATACTGTGTTGTTGTGGTTTAAGCCCAGCCAGTGACTCAGAACCATGTAGCCACTCACTCACTCCCCACTTTCTTCCCTCCCTGCACTCCTGGAGGGATGGGGAGGAGAATTGAAAGAATGTTAACTCCCATGGGTTGAGATAAGAACAGTCCAGTAACTAAGGTATAACACAAACCACTGCTGCTACCACCAATAATAATAATGACAAGGGAAATAACAAGGGGAGAGGGTATAAAAATAAAAGGGGAAAATAAAACAATAAACACAAATGATGCCCAGTACCACCCACTCACCACCCACCAATTGATATACCCAGCCCTACCCAAGCAGCGATCTGCCCTTCTGGGTAAATTCCCCAAGTTCATATACTGGGCAAGATATGCTGTGGTATGGAATACCCCTTTGGCTAGTTTGGGTCAGGTGTCCAGTCTCTGCTCCCTCTTGGCTTCTTGTGCCCCTCCTCCCTTGCAGAACATGAGAGACTGGAAGGTCCTTGATCAGAGTAAACATTACTTAGCAACAACTGAAAACACCTGTGTGTTATCAGCACTGTTCTTAGACTAAAGTTGAAAACACAGCACTACACCAGCTACTAAGGAGAAAAATAACTGTTACAGCCAAACCCAGGACACAAGAACCTGTTTATTACAAAAGCTTGTATTTCTACAATGCAAAGCAGTATCAGGTATTATGATTTCAGTGGACAGATAGAAACTTTGCTCTTGGTTTATAGGAGATCATCAAAATCCTGAATGGCACCTTTTCTAAAACGTTGGTGAGTGTAGCACAGAACAGTGAAGTTGATATGACAATGCTAGAGGTGGCTGGTCTGTTCTCCCAGGTAAGTGATAGGACAAGAGGAAATGGCCTCAACATGCATCAGGGAGATGTAGACTGGATATTAGGAAAAATTTCTTCACTGAAAGGGTAGTCAGGCATTGGAACAGGCTGGACGTGGTAGAATCACCAAAACAAATGTAAAAAAACAATGTAGATGAGGTTCTTAATGACATGGTTTAGTGGTGGACTTGGCAGTCCTGGGTTAACAGTTGGACTTGGTGATCTTAAAAGTCTTTTCCAACCTAATTGATTCTCTGATTCCATGCTTTCTGTGATTCAGTGCATGTTAAAATCATAGAATCATAGGTTAGGGTTGGAAAGGACCTTAAGATCATCAAGTTCCAACCCCTCCGCCAAGGGCAGGGACACCTCCCACTAAACCATGTCACCCCCCACTAAACCATGCCACCCAAGGCTATGTCCAATCCAGCCTTGAACGCCGCCAGCGATGGAGCATTCCCAACTTCCCTGGGCAACCCATTCCAGTGCCTCACCACCCTTACAGTAAAGAATTTCTTCCTCATATCCTATCTAAACTTCCCCTCTTGTTAGTTTTTGACTGGTAAATATAGTAAAATAGTTGAAAAAAATTGAGATATATTAGTAAAAATTAAATCGTAAGCTAAAGAGATGAACTAAAAGAAACGCTGAGGTTCTGCAGATCCATTTTCAGTTACACTGTTGGACACAATCAGCACACAGCACAGCAACTGGAGCAGTTGTGGCCAAGGATGATCTGTATAGCTTTGGGAATCTGGCCATAGACATGGTTGAGAAGATTGATAAACTCTGTTTTTGGTGTCTCCCTTGGGGCATTTAGAGTAGAAAAGGTATTATTAGACATGAACTACTAGTTCTATATGATAAGTAAAAATCAGTGCTGGACTGATTGGCAATATTTTTAACATTTTTGGTTGTTTTTTTTTTTTTTTTTTTTTTTGACAGGCTGTGTCAGGAAAGGTCAGAATCACTGTTCTGAGATGAATAGTCTCTTAATGAACAGGGCTGTTTACCTTTTTTGCCTTTTCTCATGCTTTTTCTATCTTTTTATTCGTTGGCGAACATTAGAAGAATCAACTTTTGAGATACTACATAGTGTTTTCGGTATGTCAGTTTTACCTGATTCTGTGTCTTTAATGCACTTAACTAATTTAATGTATCAAATATGTGTTCCATTTTCTGAATTATCAACCGTGAACGATAGTTGACAGTTAAAGACTAAGCTAAACCAACATGATTACAGTTCATGGGAGAGTGTAGCATTCGGTAAGGGAAACTCTTCATACTATTCCTCCTTCCTTCACGTGTCTTGCCACAATCTGGGACCATGATGCAGCCCTGTTTGCAGTATGACAGTCAGGCTGCACCATAGTCTAGGAATGTGCCATACATAATAACATTCTGTATTTAATAGGTATTTTGTTATTGTGATCCATGTTTGCATCACTTCGATCACCTTAAAAATCTGCAAATTCAATCTGGTGCACAGCACAAAAACTTGCTGAGTAAGCTGAGTGTCTTGCTGTGAAAGCCATATTCTGAGTCCTGTATGGACTTCTGTGACTTTCTGGGTTGATTTTTAATGGAATAATATTCCATCAAACTTTTAAGTATTTAATTCAAGCAGGTCATCTGTCAGCACCTGAGAGCCTCTTATGTTAGAAGGCTTTCACTTTAGGGGGCTTGTCATAATATTTGACGTTCTTGGTCCACTACAGTCAAAAACAACAGGACATCTTTTCCGGTATATCTGTTTTCTGGACCCAAGGAAAAGAAAGGGATCTATATAGGGTTTCTATGCAGATCTGGGGCTTCTGGGTTGTTGCTGTGCTATCTGCTGAGGATTATATGTCTGTGTTAGGATTGCATTTATCTTTGCATCTTTATAATTATTTTCAAATTAAATGGAAGAATAGAACACAGACATCTGAGACTACTGAGTTGGGAGAATGCCTCTCACTGGTAGGGTGAGATATATTTAGTCATATGGGACAAAGTTAGCAGAGGTGTCTGACACAAAGATCTATTAGTCTGTCACACAGTCTCCCAAGAGAAATGATGCATGAATCCCTACTACTTCAATGTTTAGAATTTGATTAGAGAAAGCACTAGAAAACGTGCTGAAAGGAGTAATCATATTTGACAGGAACTCCTACTAGATGATCTGTTCTTTTTGATCCTTAATTTCTCTAATTGCATGCTTGAACTTGAGGGAATAACAATTTAAAGACTACTTACAAGCATCTCAATAAGTATTAACCACTTTTTACTGTTTTGCTCATTATTATATTCACAAATGAGAAGTCCCATCACATTCTGCATGTTTGCTTTTACTTATACCTGGCCTTTCTGCAGTAATTCCTGTACAAGATTGTGCTAGTTAAGTTGATTCTTCTTGCATATCTATTAAAACCAAGAAGAAAAATTTACATTACCTCTAAACCTCCCATTTTATATATCATGCTAAACTGTTATTTCCTCATCTGCCAATATCTGCTAGAAAATGAAATATTACAGTTAGGATGATGCTGTATGCTTTTTTTTTTTTTATTCCTGTATAGTGCATAGGACCAAGAAGAATTTCCAAGAACAAATTCGTTCAAACATGATTAGCAGAAGCAGTGCAAACATTGCTGCATTCACTGTAAGCAGCACTTGTATAATAATTTTAGTCATTGTCATAAGCAGAAAAACAGTTCATCATCATTGCTGCAACTGTTGTCAAGTGTTTGTTTCCCCATATTTCATAATTTAAAATCTACCTCTGCTTTTCATAGTAAGTTTAATTATTCCAGCTCTTCAAAATTTAAGTTTAAATTAAATAAAGTTTGATCAGTTCAAATACATATACATCAGTACAAATACATACACATCAGTTCAAATACATATACATCAGTACAAATACACGCTGTTCAGGTTGCAACTTGACAAATCAAAGGTCTCATGGTGAAATACTGTTTAGCTGTGTGGCTTAAAACAATGACAAATAAGAATTGTCATTGCTATGTCTTCTAAATACTGCCTTATGGTCTTTTATAAGATAAGAAAAATAAATATAAGAGTTAAAATATCTATACAATGAATAAAAAATTATGGAAAATGCATGAATTATATAAGCAAGACAATTTAAAATTTATTGTCTGAATTTGTTTTCAGAATTTTATTTCTATGAAATTAGATTCTAGGAAATATGTGATAAACTATCTTTGTAGCAATCTAGGGCAGTTGGAATTTGATTCAGCAAGAGATGTAATTTTGAAAAAGGTGGAGGGTGTCTGGCAAAGATTAGGATATAAAGATTCCAACATTAATGCCTAAACTCTCATATATACTCAGGATAAATAAATATTTGCTGTGTTATTTTAAGCACTTTAAACTATTTTGTCTCTAATTCTACTGTGAAGGTTTTTTACTATCATGTATTAGTAATTAATGGAATTGTTAACTGTTAAATATTTTTAAATAGATGATAAAAAGACATCAAAAACAATGGGTTTTCACAGAGAATTAGCGTGTGTATTTTCCTTTCTTGCAATAAAAAATATAAGGCTATTTTTGTAGAGCTTTTTTCTTTAATGCGGCAGTAAAAGTGGACAGATCTCCTAGCTGTTAATCATGACTCCAAGTCTTTTCCTGAGGGAATTCTGTAAATTCAGAGGCATGAGTAGTTCGCAAAATTTGAGGATGTATTTGTGCATTATCTTGCATTTGGTCAAGTTGTATTTAATCTATTTCCAGCATTAATAATATATCAGTGAAGTTTGATTTAAAATTCAATGCAAGTCAGGATCCTGTAAAGCACTTGTCAAAGCATTTCTGCTCTTTGCTGATACCTCAGCATTTACTTGCAAATTTGCAAGCTCTGGGATGGATCCTGTAATACAGTTTTCACGGGTTGGGATGTAAAAAGGAGAACACCTTGGAATTCTCAGCCATTCAAGACCTGGAAATTTATTTTCCTACATTATAATAAAGCTTATTTAAGTTTTAAATGGTTTACTTTTAAGGCATTGTGTCTAGCAAGTCAAACTGTTCTGAAATGCTTTAAACTGTCGATAACTTGCTAAAAGCAGACAGAAGAATTGTCAGTGCTTAGTAGATACTTACACTGATTTCTGTATCAATGATACAAGAAATCTTGTTGCTTAATAGGCCGGTTTTATGTCTGCTCCATCTATTGATTATACAGCTAGGGGAGCATCAGGATGCACAAGAATTTAACCATCTGCTTTGCTTGAAATGTTGGAAGGAGAAATATTAGATATGGTAGAGATGAAAACCAACAGCGGGTGTATTACAGCCCATCCTCCCTTGGCAGCCGAAGGCTGTTTTCTACTCTGTTAATTTCAGTTCATGTAAAAAGTAAATCTTTCATTTAAATGTCATTTATATGATATATTGTCACCAGTGCAACTTGCTGGTGACAATGTGTCACATATAGTATATCACATGCTACTGCAATATATTATCCTCAAGTACTAAGTAAAGCAGTAGGAGTCATCAGTAAAGATGACAATTAAAAATTCCTTTCTTCAGGGATGTTGGAATCACAGACAAGTGAAAAAATGCAACTTAATGCAAATACACAAAGAAGATACCTTGGATTATTTTTCACCTGCAGTTGCTGCTTATTACCAGAATAAATTATTGATATTGGAAGAAAAAGATGTTTTTGTGAGACATAGGATGAGAGAGTTGGGGCTGTTCAGCCTGGAGAAGAGAAGGCTGCGTGGATACCTCATAGCATCCTTCCAGTATCTGAAGGGAGGCTATAGGGATGCTGGGGAGGGACTCTTCATGAGGAACTGTAGTGAGAGGACAAGGGGTAATGGGTTCAAACTTAAAGAGGGGAAGTTTAGACTGGATATGAGGAAGAAATTCTTTCCTGTAAGGGTGGTGAGGCACTGGAATGGGTTGCCCAGGGAAGCTGTGAATGCTCCATCGCTGGTGGTGTTCAAGGCTGGATTGGACATAGCCTTGGGTGACATGGTTTAGTGTGAGGTGTCCCTGCCCCTGGCAGGGGGGTTGGAACTAGATGATCTTAAGGTCCTTTCCAACCCTAACTATTCTATGATTCCTGCACAATGGGAACTGAGTAAATGATTGACATTGAGATTGGGATACTAGTCCATAAGGAGAGGCAATATGGAGAAAAAAAAAAAAACATAAGTAAAATGGGAGAAGAAATTATTTCAGTGTTTACGGCTGCAAGGTTAGGGGCCAGGGAAAATGCAACGTGTGAAATAGATGTAAGCAGCTACTGGTTATACAGAGTTTTGATACATGAGTTAGAAGTGTTAATGTGACTTCAGGAGCATAGGAGGGCTAAGAGAAGGATTTGAAGGAATAAAGATGTTAGATGGATTTTGTAATATAATAATTGCAGCAGCAAATTATGCTGTAGGCCACAGTCTTGCAAATATGGAAGGCATAAGACAAGTCTCATTTCTATTAGATTTTGTTTTACATATTAATTCCATTCTGATTTTCTTTTTCAGTACACCAAAATGTATTTTAAGTTTTATTTATTCATTTTGCATTTAGTTGGAAAATAACAGGGAGAGGGAAGGGGAGGAGTGGGGGGAACCTAAGCCTACATTTAGGAGAGTACTAAGCAATTTCTTGAAGTGTCCGAGATTCTGTTTTGTGCCACTGCTTTGGCACTGCACAGTCACTTGCTTCTGTGGCCCCTGCCGTATTTTTATTCTGCATACAATCAATTTTAGGATTTCTGGGTAATAAACTTGTTTATTTTAACTCATTCTTATTACCCTAATTGTTCAAGGTTTGCTTTTAATCTGTTGAAATATGGGGACATTAATAGCTCATTTATGTTCTCTGCTTTGAATCTGCATAATTTCGGTGTCTTTGATTATACTGAAATTTCAATTTTATTTCCATGACTATATAAAAATTGTTCACTTCTGGTTTACTATTCAGTTATAAAGGTGTTCCCATTGCTGGTATGTGAATAATAAGACTGATTTGATTAAGTTGTTGAATTTGTTAAGATTACTTTATCGTCTTTGCAAGCACATCTACTTGGGGTTGTCTCGACATTGTAGACTCTAGTTTCTGTGTTGCATATATGAAGTCCATAACATAATGCTCTGATTTTTCAACTGGTTAGTATTCCCATTTTAATTTCAATGTTATTTTTATTATTATTACTATTATTTATCACTTTGATAGATATCGTGCCGCTTTAGTTGTCTTTCAGTTCATCTTCAAAATGCTTGGTAGATCTCACTAGTGCAGGGGATAAATATCATATTTAAAATAGATAATATCTAGTTTCTCTTTCTTTCTGACCCTGGAGGTATAGCTGAAGAACCCAAGGCCAGATATAATAGCAGGCATACATACTAATGGAATAATTTAGTCAGGATTTCAGTTTCTAAGCATAAATTATGATTGTAGGAATCCTTGCTTAGCAACAAACTAACTTCCCAGGTACTTCAGTGAGATTCATCTTCTCCAACTGCAAGTTTTCAACATTGCATAATCCAAATCTAAAGTAATTACAGTTTTTAGTCCTCTTTGTAGTTGGTAAAGGGAAATTGCTATTTGAGTAAATTGCATAGAATTAGTATATTGAGATGTGTTCCTCTACACCCACTCAGAGCTGCCCCACCTTAGAATGACCTGAGGATTTAGCACCAAACTCAGGAGTGATGGAAGGCAAGTCCTCCCACTTGCAGCACTCTAGAGAGGCTCAAACAGCTCAGCCCTCATGGATCACTGTGAACACACTGTGATGACACTGTCTGCCACACTTTTTTAAAAGGAACAAGTAGAGAAGGAAGTGACAGCAGTACAGGTCCAGGTATAATAGCTATGATCTGTTTCATTTTTGGTTAAAAAAGCCATTTTTCTGTGACATGATTTAATTATCTCTTCAGGGAAATCTTAATTAATCTAAACAGGCAGTATGACTAGCCAAGTCATACATCTGGGAGTAGAATGCTTCAGAGATATTTTTCTCTGTTTTTCTCTCCAGTGTCTTATATACAGTAAAAGAAGTGTGATTTAAATTTCATAATCATTAGCAATTCCTGAGTTACAGGTGTGTAATCAATCACATTTGACACTATCTAACCTGAGATGCCTGAAGTGAATGCCATCTGTTTGAGATGCTCTTCTGACAATCCTACCCATGCCCACGTATCATTCACAGCATTCTGATTGCATTCTGGGTCTCAGGTTGCTTCAAAATTAAGCGTAGCAGCACTGATTTTTACAAGCTCAGCTTTCTCTGAGCAATAAATTCCTTCGAACAATGAGCTAATTTATGTACCTAAAGGTTAGTTATCTAAATTTAATACATCTTTCCCAGGTTCTCTTTATAGTATGCTGGAAGGAAAGTTCTCATTTGGAGAACAATTCAGCTTATTCTCAAATAGGTATCAAAAGTATGTGGGATGAATTACCCTCTAAAAATGTTTTATTTCTACCCTGAGATTCTTATGGTAATCTCCTGCTAGGTTAGTGTTAGGTAATTGGCTTTTAGCCTTCTAAACTAAAGTGATATGGATGTGTGAGAAAATAGAGATGTGGACAAGCCACAACAGAAAAGAGGGTGATTTGTAGAACCAAGGAGAATGAAATAGTGGAAACTATGCAAAGACTCCTTTTACTGGGAAACAAAATGGTTTACTTTGAGTTACAAATAGAGGTGGATTTTTATACCCTCACCTTCTCTGAGGTATGGTACTCATTTTTGTGTACAGCGGGGTGCAGCTAATGAGAAAGGTTACCCTGGTTCTCTGGCTGCAGACATTTTTCCTGTACTTTGCCAAGTAGAGCTGCATAACTCAATTTACTGTGACTTACTGTTGTTTGTGGTTTGCTTTTTCTAAAAAAAAAGAAAGTCTAGATATTTTGCAGTTTGCTACTTTAGAAGGAGTTGGGCTATCTTATATATATAAAAAAATAGGTTTAACTTTCTTACAAAGTATTTTATCAAGTATTGCCAAGACATACGTAAAATATTGTGAGTTTTCATTAGAACTATTAGAATTATTTCCTCCTAGGTTTCCCAGAGTGGAAACCTACAATTTTTCAGAGCATGCTGTGAAAATCCTATTTTCTAAGGCTATTCAGAGAAGAGGCGATTTAAACTTGGTGCATTTGAGTGTGGGCTTTTACTGTGTGAAATAGGATTTTAACATTAAGTAGGAAATTCATGTTTAAAGAGATTGGATTGTATTAGATTATGATAACCTTTTTACTGGTGATACTTATTTTGTTTGTGTATCTGATATTTGTTTCAGCATCTGAAACTTGGAGAGGATTTGAGTAAATCTAAAGAAATAAATCTTTCTCAATGGTAACTTGGGCACTGAATCAAACTGATACTTAACTTTTTCTCAGGTAGTAAAATATAAGCTTTTTTTCCAATTATGTCCTTTTTATTCTTCTACATCCCTTTTTTCCCTGACTGCAATTATTTTTATCAGTGGTAGGGTAGTATGTATTTGCTCCTGAAGTGATCCTAATGGTAATTTTATGTGGTATACTGAGATTCTTCAGAGAGTTTTGCCTATCTTCACATTGTAGGCAAAGACTGGTAAATTATAGAATCACAGAATGGTTTAGGTTGGAAAGGACCGTCAGTTAGTTTCAACCCCCCTGCCATGGGCATGTATGTCTCACCCTACACCACATCACCCAAGGTTCTGTCCAAGCTGGCCTTGAACACTACCAGGGATGGTGCATTACCACTTCTTTGGGCTACCCATTCCAGTGCCTCACCACCCTCACAGTAAAGAATTTCTTCCTTGTATCTAACCTGAACTTCCCCTTTTTAAGTTTAAACCCATTCCCGCTTATTCTATCACTATAGTCCCTAATGAAGAGTCCCTCCCCAGCATCCTTGTAGACCCCCTTCTGATATTGGAAGGCTGCTATGATACTTAAATAGGTTCATTTTCAATTTTTTTTTCTTGAATTTAGCTGTATTTTAATATTTTCCTTTTTTATGATTTATTATTTTTTTAATTCTAAACTATAGCAAACCCCCTAAAAATCATCCAGAATTTTTTATAAACATTGTTAGCCTTGCTGCAGCTCCAGATGTGTATTTCTGTTCCTTTATCTTTGATTAAGGATGTAACACTGTAAGTCCAGAGCAAATCCTAGTCATTGAAAGACTCACTTTCCTTTTCCCTGACACAAAGTAAAGAGATCTTTTTCTTATGTTTCAGAAAGATATTTTAATTAGAAATACCTGAGATAAACATACCGTGGCATAAAATCCTACCCTAGAAATGGCTATAAATTTGCCTTTGACTATTTCTAACAGTTCCTCTTGTTTCATATTTTTCAGTTCATTCCGGTAAGATTTTTCTTCTGAGTGGTGGCAGTTACCATGGGTAAAATGTCTCCTCACACAAGAAAAGTCGTCCCAGGCAACCAACCCCAACCCCTTAGGTAGCCTTGAAAATTAAACGTCATCAGTAACTTCAAAGGTTCAGAGGAACCTGTTTTCCTCAGGTCCTGCCTGTCTGTGCTCTCATTGACCTCTTCAAAGAATTGTGAAGATTTAGGGAAGTGCTTTCTTCCCTTTCACTGAAACCCGGTGGCTTCACCCTATCCACTTTGTATACAAGTGTTCTAATAGTCTGATGAGCGTAGAGGTAGTTTCTCCAGTGGCAGACATTGATCAGGTCACACCCAAAGTCACTTTACCTGAGATTTCTGCTTGAAAAGCACAGAGCTCAATTAAAAGGAATTACAACTTACAGGGTGGACAGTCTGTTACTCACATACATGTGAAGATTTCTGGTGAAATAAATGAAATTGTAGAAATTACAGAAGAAAAAAGTCACATTCAAAACACTGACAGCATGGGTGATCAATCTTTTTTACTTCATGAAGAAGTCTGAGTCTATTGCAAACTAAAATATTGCAATGCATTTAGAGAGGGCATCCTGGGTTCTGGTCTCAGGATTTATACAGAACTGCTCTTGGGAGCACTGTCCTCACCACACATTTGAACATCCTCAAATTTGTAGCTTCTGGATCTTAACAGGATCTACATGAGACCTGAGTGTTTCATCTCTCAAAATGTGCGTGGAAGAAATACTTCCAAACATTGAAGTTATAGGTTCTGGGGAGCTGAAGGTTAAAGAGAAGAAAAATACTTCACAAGTTTGAGGCACTTCAAGGACGTGAAAGGAGCTGTTTTCGATCTCAGTTCTAGATGCCTAAAGGCTTCTTTGGGACAAGGGTGTCCAAAAGAAAAAAAAAACTAGTATGTACTTTACAGGAATAGTTCGCCTGTAGTTTTCGAAGATAATTGTGATACAGGTGGACACAAATAAGAGAACATAATGCAGAAAATATTTTTTCTTTATTATAGATACATTATGCTTTTTTACTCTGTTTTCCAACCATTCCACTTGAACCATTTGCACTGTATTGACCTATCCTGAGCCTTCAGGGAGGCTGTTAAAATCTGTGACATGAACCTGCAGAAATGTCAGATATTAACAAGTGTTCTCTGCCCTGCTGATGCTGAACGTTAATCCACCTCAGGCATCAAGAAACTGGGAAAACTAATTTGTAATTGTTGCCCTTCCTGTTCTCTCATACGGTGGGTAAGCATGCTGAAATGTCTTTCCTCTAGCTATTCAGCTTTGTACAGGAATTTGCATCACCCTCATCTTCACCATAGCAGGATCCCACCCAGTAGCATACTGATCAATGTGACTAACATCTGTCTCCTGTGGTTCATTGTTTCTCTTACCCTGTCCCCAGAAGCAAGATTGTGTATTTAGCTAGATGATGTTAAATATATCGCTGTTGTCTGCAGCGGTAGGCATTTAACTATACTTTTTGCACTGAGTTTATATTAATGAAGGCAAGTCAAACTGATGTACTTCCACCTGAAATGGAAGACGAGGTTTGTGTACACTTCAGATTCTGGGGAAGGCCATTCCCCAAAACGGGACTCTCTCTCCTCCTCAAGAAAAGTTTTCCCTTACTGCAAGCTAATGTGAATGCCTGAGAAGTAGTCACCATCCAAAGTCCTGTCCTTCTTTTAGGGCAATGCATCACCCTTCAGGGGTGAAAACTCCCACCTGGAATCCACACTCCCCCTCACTACTTGGTAGGAGACCGCAAGGAGAAGTATATTTAATGTGCTTGACCTGACGAGACATAACAATATATCCTCATTTGTATGTTTTACTTAAATCAGGTGTACCAATGAAGTTTAGTTCAGTACCATTACAGAGTTTAGTTACCAGAAATAATGAAGTAACAAACTGACGCTGTACTTTTTGTGGTTATGATATTGTACCGGAATAGCTGTTATTGAACTGCTGTTATTTTGGAGCTCCCTCATGCTGTCCCTTCTAGCCCAAGCTAGCTAAACTTTACATAGGTTGCAAGTAAAAAAAAAAGCAAATTGCCTTCTGTTGTAATTAATATTGAGTCAAAGATTTTTAAGCCCCCTATTTTCTTTGACACTTCCTATAATAGTAAATTTGTATTGTGACTACAAAATGTTTGGGGTTTATTTAACTAAAAATACTGGCTCCCAAAATTCAGAGAGAAAAAAGCGTTTCCATGCAGCCTTTCTTGTCTACTCTGTTCTATGAAAGCAGCATATCAAAAGTCATCCACTGGATTATCTCATTTTTTTATTTTCTGGTTCCTGATCAGTCCTTGGTTCAGAGGCAGCTACAATGGATCATAATTGCCCACTGCACCCTCAGTAGAAGATTTAGGCATTACATGAGCTGAACTACCTTCTGAAGTTACTTGTGTGTCTCTAGCTCAGGCAGACAGAGCATTTGTCTGAGCCCTTCAGTTAGGAGCCCTAAGTCAGATGGGAGATCTGCATTAAAGTCTTTGTTAACTTGTCACAGAAAAGCATGCTTTTAAAGAGAGTGGGGTGCTCAATGAAAGAAAAAGTGCTTACTGTAACTTATTTATAAAAAATCATAACCATTGCTTCCTTCGCAAACATGCACAAATTTTTTTTTCACGGGTTGGGGGAATGTTAAATACACTGAATATTACGATCCTATCGCAGTAATATTCTTAATAATGTTGTATAGTCAGTATATTTTTCCTGCCATTTTTTCATTTCATCTATAGGTATTTATCAAACAATCCATATAAAAAATAGGAAATCATTGTTTTTATTATCATTCGTCAGTATTCTACATAGATCGCACCGAAGCACTGTTGTTTGGACACCACAGTTTATCAATGAATAAGCCAAGTTCTTAAATGAATAATGGATTTTTTTTTTTACCTTTGCAATGTGCATGTTGTTTTTCACAAATCACAATTCTCATCAGTAGGCTGCATGTTTTACATAATATGGGGCAAACACAGTATGTATATGTTGACACAAATTGCTTGTACAAGTTGATAATATGCTTTGATTTATCTCTCTCCTAAGCTGTGGCGTTCTGTTTTTCCCTTAGGGATATGATGATGGATATGGGGGTGAATATGATGAACCCAGCTATGAGGCATATGATAACAGTTATGCCACCCAAACACAAAGGTAAGTATTTGTACTTTTACATGAATTTTTCAAAGTACATTTTCTTTCCTCTTAGATCTTCATGTAAATTTCCAGTTTTATTTTCCACACTAAATTCTACAAAATATCAGTACATTAAAAATCTGTCAAAAGTAATAATGGCACTCAGTTTATATGCAAAATTATTCAGATGAAGCAAAAATACAAATAGCTATGCTTTTAAATTTGTACAAATGAAGTGTATTTTTTCTAAAGCAGGTCATTACATTATTTCCTGATCTGATGTCATTCTGAACTTGTTTGTGCAATTTTTTTTTACTTTTGCTAGTGTGAAGTTGTCAAGGCCGTCTAATATTTATGGCTTTTACAATGTTTTGGGCAAAACCTGAAGGTAATAAAAAAACCCAAATAATTATGACGGTAAATACCTGCCAGCGATTGTCATTCACTATCAAGGCAAACTATAGAAGGGAACTGCATGAATAAAGTTAAGGCTGAGAGTACCTGTTTTCAGCCTGTTACTTTCTCAGCAATTCTCAGAATTGATAAGTTTGGAAATTTATGTCCTTATTCCATGCGATAACAGGGAAAATTGCATTCATATCTCTTATGATTTGTGTCACTAAAATGAGGCAACAAAAATGATTGGGTTTCATCTGCTCGTACACCACACACTCATACATTAATTCGACAGCTGGTCCATGTTTATGGATATGGATTGACATCTTTTTCACGGTTAAGTAGAAGGATAAAAGGGTGCTCCAGCCAGCTATTCAGAAAATGCTCTTCTGGGTTGCTAAGAGTACATGCAAGATTGTGGAGGGGCAAATGAAATTTTAACAAGGCACAGATTGTAACTGAGTTAGTGTGATTCTCACAGGGCAAGGAAGCAATGTATAAATACGGGGCTCTGCAGTACAAAGACCAGAAGACCTTAGCTTGCTTTTTGTTTAACCATCTTCTCTGTTGAATGCTGAACTGATGAAAATGCCTGTCAGAATTACGATCAGCTCCAGAACTGCTGTAGTGAGTGGTACTTGAGCTGAAAAAAAAGAATACTTCATAAGTATTTTCATAACCACTGAAGTATATTTAAAAGTATTTTCACACCTAAATGTGAACCCCATCAAGTGTATTCTAACAACACTTTTAAGTAATTATGCATTACTAGCTGCACCCATCATGACATTGTGTAGGTAGATATTCTTGTTGTCAAATGTACTGCAACTTTTTTGAAAAGAATTCAGCTCATCTTTTGCTACACTCATGAATTGTCACAGGAGATACTGCCTCCAGTGTAAAAATAATAATTAGTTGGAAATCTCTTTCCTATGACATTGCTTTATGTCATCTGAATTCACCTGTAATTTCTTTGCAAGTTGATGTTCCAGGCAACTAAATGACAAACATATTAAGTTTGAGTGTATTGTAGTCCGGCTAGAACTGGCAGTGATAATCTGACTCAAAAAAAAAAAACTTAGTCCCAGAATTTTGTGAATTGAGCAGCTGTTAAGTTTAGTAATCAGATATATTTTCTACTAACATCCACAGTATCTAATCTTTTTAAAATCCGCAACTTAAAGATTCCCCTTTGTAATATATGGTGTGACACACAGTCATACTTCTCCACTTTGAGTGACCTTGAATGCCACAAATAGACTATTGATTTCGAAGAGGGCGCTTTTGGAACAACGCACTTCTCATTTCAAAGATTTAAAGAACAAATGGACTGTTAGATATGCAATTTGGATTTTTGTTCCTTATTGGCCATTTAGCTTCACAGAAGTGCCTCCCTACTGAGCCAAAATAATACAAAAAATGAAATTGCATGACCAAAATATTTGGCTCATCAAGAAGGTGCATACATCTAGATCATCTCAGATCTTGGTTATTAGTATGCGCTAGTCATATGAGTAAGACGTAGCATGTGCACACCCAACAAAAATGGTTAGTATTGCTTTAGAGTACTTATTCATCTTACCCAGTGTGTGATTTACCGGAAAAAAAAACTAACAAAAACTTGCAGACGATGTCTGTGCTCTGTGAGAAAAATATCATTACTGCCCTCTGCAGGGATTGACTGAAATTCTAAAGCATGAGATGAGAAAAAATTGTAATTAGTGGCTCAATACAGAGCACCAAGATTTCTGTCCACATTAAGAGCAGAGTTTCCACTAACTGATCATGTCTTGTAAAGGAATCAATTTGGAAATCCTTAGAGAAGTTAAACTACTGACTGTTTCACCATGCGTGTTGATCAAACCTTGCTTCTTCATTGCTTTAAATAGAAGACGGTAGGGGTGAGGGCACAGACAGATGGGACGGGATGGAATGGAATGATGTGGATGGCCTGAATGCAAGCTGAATTCAAAGCACTTTAGAGCAGAGCACATAGTAAGTTGTTCTCCTACTCACCCAACGGATAGAGTGAAGGTAGCATTTGGGCAGCCTGTCACCACTACCCCTGTCACCTATACCTTAGTCTTCCAGGCATAATATCTACTTCACATTTCCTCACTAGAGACATTCTGCCCATGTATATTCCTTCTCAGGGCCCTTAGTTCTTCATTGTCCAAGAAGTCTGATTTAAACTTTTTTATTATTTAGTCCCTGCCAAGACCAGAGAAAATAAGCATGCTACTGACATGCACCACTGTGCTAAAACATAATCTTGATTTAGTAGAAGTAGCACCAAAAATACCAAGCCCCAACATCATCCAGATGCAAGTAGAGATAAATGCCTTACTTTCATGCACAATTATCTAAAGATTTGTACTAAAAGTCAGGGACAGTGTTGCAGGCCCAGAAATACATTTTGTATAGGTCCTTCTCTAATGAACTGTACCACTGCCATCCTTGCAAACAGACAGCTCTGTCTTTCATGGCAGCAGTCTGATTTTTTGGCTAAAAATAGGGGCATGGAGTCATTTGCGGAAGAGACCATGGCAGAGTTTTGGGATCAGACTGGAATGAAACCCACAGTAAGTCTGCATGGCTGAATGAACTCAGAGGCACCTCAAGAGCACTTCAAAATGGACACAATAAGCAACCTGAAGAAAGAGAACATCAGGACCCTTGCTATGGTAAGTGCCACCTGTACCTTACTGTGTTTGGGGAGACTTAGGAGGGAGAGAATTATGGGCTATGACAAATGCAGTCTATATTGATGAGGTCTGTCTTGCTTTAACTAACAGAAGTTATATTCTGAAGCCACCTTTTTTCTTCCTCATCTTCCTATCCCAGAACATAGGATAGGAACTCAAGACAAAGATTTAAATGGATAACTGTCTACCCTTCCCAACTGTGTCTGTAACCATTTTTTACAAGATTCCAGGAAAAACTGCAGGGTTAGCAAGGACATTAGAAATTTTAGAAGTTTGCTTAATTTAGAAATTCATTCATACTGATATGAAAATACAGTTTTTAAAGTAATTTGAATAAAAGCTTTGCCCAATGCCAAAGAGAACAAGGAAACACCATTTCAGTGGGTGAGGGAGGACATCACATCTGATGTATTTCCCATGGGCAGTGTTGCACTCCACATGTCTCAATGAAAACTCTTTTTCCTCTCCCTTCCTCTTCTGTCCATACAGTGCAATGATGGCTTTCAGTGATAAGCACATCTGCCAGCCCAGACATACCAAGAGATACTCAGCAGTTAT
This sequence comes from Ara ararauna, assembly GCA_028858755.1. Classification (NCBI taxonomy): domain Eukaryota; kingdom Metazoa; phylum Chordata; class Aves; order Psittaciformes; family Psittacidae; genus Ara; species Ara ararauna. The sequence goes on along the minus strand of CM054379.1, from coordinate 41,304,439 downwards.
TTATATACCACTCGCTGGGCACTTGGAAATCAGGCAAAAAACACTCAAATCTGTTCTGCCAGCTAGATTTACTTCCTGAAACTCTAGTCTGACAACTTTGTGTAAAAATCTAGATCCTAGACATGCTATTCAGAAGTAAAAATCCCCTTCTGAACTTGATTGCCATTGCTACTCCTCACCATTCCTGTTCACAGGTGTCAATGGTGAGGTGCAGAAGGGAGGTAAGGGAAAGAATTCACCTGATGTTTTTGAACAGCAGCATCACATCTCAGCAATCAGTTAATATCCACTTACATTTTCCACTCCTCTTTTTTTTCACTTGGTACCTAAGAACTTGTAAGAAGTATATTCTGGTTGACTGACAGAATTGTCATTACACAAAATGACTGTCACTGCACAGTTGTTTATCTAGACTCAACCCTCACCTGTGAGCTATTCTATCAGATGCAGTCCAATTTCCATTGCTAAGGCAGATGTCATTCCTGTGCTGACTTATAAAGGTTTGCTGCTTGTCCATTTTTTGATGATTCTTAGCAGTTCAAGCACACTGATACTCTCAATGGCTTCTTACCCTCAAGCCATGCTGGAACATGTGGTGGCAACAATTCTTCCTTTCCATTCCCACTCAGATATTCATTTAAAGAAATAGATACGTTTTTTACAGGGCAACAAGCAAGTTCATAAAACTCAAAAATGGTAGAAATATCAATTTCTAACTCACTGTAACACAGAAGATGTAGGAGAATTCTATTAGTTTTCCAACTATAATACACTTTTTGATTTTCTTAGCAGGAACTTCTAAGTCCGTTGAACCACCACCGCTGTCCAGGATTCATGGACTGAGAACACTAGATCACCAGGAGAAAAAGATGAGAAGTTTTGTAAGAGGATCTGCAAGATCTGCCTCTTTGGTTACTCAGAGGTTGGTAGGGAATTAGACTGTACCGCATGCAAATTGTGGACAAGCTCTTCAGCCAAGACCAACAAAATAATTTTGTGGAAGTGATTCAGTTGCTGGTGAATCAGCTGAAAATCATGATGGCCAGCAGAGCCATCTTTAGCTCTGCTGTCACATCTGTAGTTATCTCCACTGACTTCTGTGTCTCTGCCCGCACCAGCAGTTTCATTTCAAAGATACCATGTCTCACATCCAAGAGATACTAAGGATACCTAGGATTGACAGCCCTGTCACAGGACAAACCAGGAAGAGTATGTTCTATTTAATCCACTCATGCATAACCTGCCCAACCGTATGTAGTATAAGCAATGGTGCCCGACAGGGAAAAACAAAAGAAAGTAACTGATTGTCTGTTAAAGCTTAAAATTTGGGTTTTATGTAATTTCCTTGTTCCACACTACCTGGCAGAAACACTCAGTTCTGGCTTTTGTGAGCAGGTAGTTGGTATATTGGCGATGGCTTTCAGGGCTCTGGTTGGTTCACTTGCGCTGTCTTTTTTCAGTCTGGCTTTTGTTAAAAACGTGATTCAGCTGCAAAATGAATTGCTGAGTGGGTGCTTACTAGAGAAAGAAAAGTCTGTAATTCCCATCATAGGCTGGAAATAGACTTGCAAATATCAGAAAACCTGTAACATACTGACAAGATGAATAAATAATTCAGTGATAAAAGATAGATGAAAATAGTGCAAAACATTACTGTTACATATGCCATCCCACAGCGACACAGGCCTTCTCATTACATATTGTCATCTATGCTGTTACTGCAAGATGACATAGGTAAAGGGCATTTCTCTTGCCTGCCTGAACTCAGCCTCACTAATGACAGTAATCCAATTTTAGTGTCTTGAAGCAATTCTTGGCAAAATATTTACTCTTAATCTTACAAATATTTTATGTAATGCTATAAGCAACAGTCCTCTGGACACACATTCCATGCTGATATGCAGATGGCTTTAGGACAATGACTTCTTTCTAGTTTGTCAAACATACTGCAAACCCATCCTGCATCTGCTAAGCAAACAAGCAAACTTCTGTTTCTAATGCAAAAATACATATTATAGGTCATGTCATCTCTTTCTCTTTAAGTAGTTAATGGTAGTACAGAACCTAAATGGCATTAATATGTCTGAAATAAAGTTTTAAATGATCTGAAGACTTACACACATTGTGCTAAGTAACTGCCAAAATGAAATTATCTTGCAGGACTGAAGAAGAGAGAAAGGAAAGATGCAGTATCAGAGAATTTCAAGTTGACTGGCATGACTTTCATCTAACTGGATTATCTTTAATTCCAAAGATACAATTATCTGTGGTTTTTACCTATAGCTGTGCTATCATATGCCAAGTCACATTGGGCTCCTGTTTCTCAATGCTAGGAACAAAAATATAATATAAATATAAAAATATAATGAGAAAAACAAGTTTCAGGGCATATATGCTGCCTATGTTCACTTTCCTGCTATGGCATATAGTTGCCATGACCATATCAATGTAGTAGTATTTCAGTAACTGTATGTTCATAGCAGTATCTATCAATTCAACCTGTAATAGGCTCTCAAATTCTGATTCACAATCTTGTAATGACTCAGCCCATTGAAAATTTCAAGAGCATATTCAACCATTGAGATTGAAAGTACAGCAAGTTACTGCCTTTGAAATAAACTTTTTTTCCCTGGTTATTCTTTTTTATTCTTAAGTTCATGCTGTCCACTGTAGAGCTTGTGTTCACGGCTCCTTTTTCTGCAGTGTGGATTCCTAGGACACAGCATTTAGGGATCATTCTAATCTGGTACACAGGAACATAACGTGGACAACAGTTCAGCGCATATCACTTATGTGGCTGTGGTGGGTTGACCCTGGCTGGCCACTAAGTGCCCACCAAGCCGCTTTATCACTGCCCTCCTCAGCTGAACAGGGGAGAGAAAATATAATGAAAGGCTTGTGGGTTGAGATAAGGACAAGGAGAGATCACTCAACAATTTCTGTCATGGGCAAAACAGACTTAACTTTTGAAAATTAATTAATTACCAATCAAATCAGAGTAGGATAATGAGAAATAAAACCAGACCTTAAAAACATTTTCCCCAGCCCTCCCTTCTTCCCAGGCTTCTCTTTACTCCTGATTTTTCTCTGCCTCTTCCCCCTCTCCCAGCAGTGCAGGAATGGGGGTTGTGATCAGTTCATCACATGTTGTCTCTGCCACTCCTTCCTGCTCACACTCTTCCCCACTAACTTTTCTAACCCAAGTCCTTCCCATAGGGTTCCCGCTCCAGTGTGGGTCCCCCATGGGGTCACAGGCCCTGCCAGCAAACCTGCTCCAGTGCTGGCTTCCCACAGGGTCACAGCCTCCTTTGAGCATCCCCCTGCTCTGGTGTGGGGTCCTCCACAGGCTGCAGGTGGAGATGTGCTCCACCTTGGACCTCCATGGGCTGCAGGGGCAGAGCTGCCTCACCATGGGCTGCACCATGGGCTACAGGGGAATCTCTGCTCTGGCACCTGGAGCACCTCCTGCCCATCCCTCTGCATTGACCTTGGTGTCTGCAGAGCTGTTTCACATAGTCTCATTCCTCTCCCCTGGCTGCAATTGCTGTTGCCCAGGGGGTTTTCCCCCTTCTTAAACATGTTTTCTCAGACACGATACCACCATCACTGATGGGCTCAACCTTCACCAGAGGAGGTCCATCTTGAAGCTGACTGGCATTAGCTCTATCGGACGTGGGGGGAGCTTCTTGCAGCTTCCCACAGAAGCTACTGCTGTACCCCTTCTGCTGCCAAAATCTTGTCACACAAACCCAGTACACTGGATTATGGGGTAATCATTAACAGTGCAGGGACGTGCTGCAAAATGATTTAGGAATAAAGCAAAGAATGTTTTATCCAGTTGAATCTCCAGGCATTATTTACAGGCATTATTAAATTATAGGCAGCCTATATTTGCCTGAGCTACAGTTCATCTTGGTTACCCTTGTGTGACCTCCAGATACCAAGGCCTTGCATGTACATCTATTTCCAAAGATGAGTTCTTCACGGTGCTGTTAGAAAAATAACGCTTTCAGACTAATACACTTATGAAGACAGTAGTACATAGTTCTTTCTGGACCCTACCCAGGTGACTATTCTCTCCAAGCTCCTTTTGTATTTAGCAAAAAGTCATGGCCCTGTGTTTCAGTAACAGGAAATTAATATTAATATTAGAAGGGAGTGAAGTATGGTAACACAGGGCTAGGGTGCTTGGTAATCTCCGTCACTACAGCTTTTAAAACCACATTAGACAAATTTCAGTAAAGATTCATATAAAATTATTTTGTGTGCTTACGCATAGATGTAATGATCTAGGTGACATCTTAGTACCTTCTAGCTCTATTTTCTGTTACCTTTTCCCTTTTTTTGTTCATGCATGACTAGGTTTACTTCAAGATAACAACATAGCATAATCTAATTGGACTAAGGAAGCTGTTTTGTTACAAATAAAAAGACAGTAATCCCATTGTCAAACTCCATTTTGATTCATGGGATCTTTATGACTCATAGAAATCCTTTTATGAACAATTAAAGTAAATGTGATATTTCAAGGACTAAAAGGGTAAATGTATTCTTATTGGAATAAGACACTGACTTCCATACGTTTTTATGCTGTGTTAAATTGTAGGAAGTAGTTCTAATCCATTCCTTCAGGATGATCTCATAATAAAGATATCAGATCTTTATTTTTCATGGGCAGCATTTTCATCTACATACACAGATGAACACAAACTGAAGACTATAATACATCTCATGGTACAATACAATGCAGCACTGGGTGAACTTTCTGGTTTGGAGTGTCTCCTTACTTGTGCTGAAAAGGGGAAAATTTCATTAGGGGAAAAAAAAAACAACATAGATACAAAATTATCAGGAGACTGAGGAGTTTCAAGTATTGATGTAGCCTTGTTACAACAGTTCCAGAGTACATACAACAATAGTGCAAATTACAATACAAAATCTGTTTTGTAAGTCTTCTCACTGACATCTGTAGTCATGAGAAGAGTAAAATAAGTCTTCCAAGATTCTGCGAGAATGAACTGTTATAAAACCTGATACTGTGAATCTAAGGGACAGAAAGCAGCAACATTCTGATTGCTCTTAGCTTTTACTGATGTGATAGCTGTTTAGGAGCCATCCAGTTTAGAGCCAGCCTTTGTCCTTGTAAGTAATGTAACAGCATTAATTCATTAGCATCACTGTAAAGTCTAGAAATCCAAGTAGCTGATCGGCACTTTACTACACTGCCGTTGTACAGCTTAAAAGCTTATCCGTTGTTCAAAGATCTTAAGAGTCAAAATTCCTGAAAAGCTTCTGCCTGTATGACAGAAATTGCTCTTATATTCCATCATGTGCAGAACCTTTTTTGATAAATTTTTTGAAAAGTAACTTCATTTGGAGACTTCTGGAAAATATAATTAGAACAGTTAATTGAGAAAACCGCTGCCGGTAGCAAATGACTGTTGTACAGCAGGTAAGTTCTGGTCCCTGTTTCTGGATTCAAGTCTTCAAATGACAGCTGTTAGTTTCCTTACCTGCTGATAGATGTCTGGGAAGAGGGAAGAAGCCTGGCAGACTTCTGGTAAATCTGTCAGTGTCTCTGGTGTGTTTGTACTTACCACTTGTAGTGTAGTTCAGTATTCCCTGAGGTGTCCAGATATCTACCCTCACTCAGTTGAGTCCCCAGCTACAATGCTGTGGAGGGGGTTCCAAGGAAAAGATATCAAAAATGCGCAGTAATAATGAGATCTTTGTCTATTGAATTGAATACCAAGGATTGAGATATTCAATATTTCTGAACAGTCTTAAAGACAAAGACATACTCTCTTGCTTAATGTCTTGCTGAAGAGCTTTAGTACACAGCATTTTTCAGATTTGCATGTTCTGGTGCATTCAGAAGGAAAACACTGAGAGAGGTCAGTGATCTTGAATGTGGAGTAAGTGGAACAAATTATTAATGCAGTGATCAGATACCTTTATTTAATCAGTCAGTCCCACTGGTTTTGACTACTTGCTTTGTAGTTCCTTCAGACTAGTTGTGGAGAGAATTGTCCATAGTCCAATGAAGTTCTATTATGTCCATAGTTACTGTTTCATCCTTAGTTTCAGTTCATGGCTAGACAGGACTGTGAATTTATTTAGTAGATTTTCACATGGTTAAATCTTTTGGTGATACAATCAGAGATTTACTCATTTCTCTCACTATCAAAATATTACTATATAGTAAAATATATAGACATATAAATATAATCCAAGCTGCAATAGGTATAGTGGTTGCACTGGTTCCTAGTAAAAGGGATACTCATTTTTGTTTTCCTTATGATGCATTCACTCACTTTTTAGCCAGTATGCACTGTATTTATACTTTGCCATATTTCATTTCGGCTTTGTGCTTATATCCACCTGTTCATAAATAAAGATTTCCTTGTATTTTATTTCCAACCTGTTGAAATCAATCAAGCCAGGAAGCCTAGAATATGGCATTTTATGTATCTTCACAGCAATCCACTTATCACATTCATCATCAGAAACTGTTTTCAAATGCCACTTCTCATTTATTTGATTCAATGAGCAAAATGGAATCAAATTTCATTATTTTGAAGTAGAGAAAAGTTTTCCTGTAAAACTGGATAGGATTCCTAAAATTCTGCATCATTCTCTTTGCAAATACTGTGTCTGCAGACATTTCATATTATATTCTGAAATACTGAGTCATAGTTCTGTGTCTATGAGAAAAGTACAGTGGCATGGAGAATATTTGAACATAAATGCCCTTGTGTCTGTGTTTTTTGCAAATAAATGGCAGATTAGTTTCTATTTAAGAGTTTGCAGAAAGTTCAGAACCCAAAGCCATCTTGCAACTGTGATGTCTCTCCACTCCTTTGCTTATATAACTCTACAGGCTTAATTTTTTTTTATTTTAATTAAGATATGTAGTAGCATTCAATCAAACACAGAAAAATGCTTGAGGCAGATGAGATCTAGTTTAACTTCAGGCATGTCATAAGCTACTGAATAAATCCAGGGAGTACTGTAATGGAGACATTCTTCTCTGTTAAAAATACTGGATACACTCAAACTTGAGCTTTCAGAAAAAGGGAGATGTTATTCACTAAACTGTTAACCGTATTATTCCATTAGTTCTAAAGATTTGTTTGGTAAGGAACTATATTTACAAATTAAGTCTGAATCCTTCATGAAGTTCCTTTATTCAAAAGACTTCTAATCTTTCCTATGGATATAATGCTCTGTTAAGTAGAGATGTTCCAGTGTAAGTTTCAGATTCCTTGGAGGATTATTTCTTCATTTACACATTTCCACTATGAAATATTATGAAATATTATTTTATAAAAATTGCACATATTGCAATTCATGTGAATGCAAATCTAACACACCTATCTTCCAAGACATGTAATGCTTTGTGTAAATAGCTTTTGTTTCATGCCCAACTATGTGTTAAATCCTGCTGGCTCCTTCCCTTGTGTAGGAGGGAGAAGCATAACAAACGCAGTCTTACATAAAACAAATGCAGTAGCGTTAGACAGATCATGTTAGCATAGTATTTGATTGTATCAACTGTTGATGTTGAAAGTTGTAAACTCCAAGGATTACTCAACAGAAATGATACACAGAAAGAGAAAAATAAGGGGAGATAGGAGAACAAGACCTTAAATGACACATTTAAGGAAGTGTAAAAGAATGAGATTTGTCTACTAATACTAAATCTCACCTCTAGGGATCCTTGTGAATTATCCTGTCTGTTAGTTCAGCTCAAGTATCTGTTACCTGAAGCTAAACCAGACTGGAATACACTTATAAGGAGTGCTAAAGTTTTGTTTATCTGTATTTATCTGAAGTACAGATGCTGACTGCAAGCAGACAAAGGCCATGAATCCCTCTTCAAAGAGCACCAATCCTAAAATATAATATTGGTTCACTCTCATGTTGAGTGTTGTTGACTGCATGTTGTTGAAGCAAGTCCAGAGGAGGGCCACGAGGATGATCAGGGGGCTGGAGCATCTCCTGTATGAAGACAGGCTGAGAAAGTTGGGGCTGTTCAGCCTGGAGAAGAGAAGGCTGCATGGAGACCTCATAGCAGCCTTCCAGTATCTGAAGAGAACCTACAAAAGATGCTGGACTGGGACTCTTCATCAGGGACTGTAGTGATAGGACAAGGGGCAGTGGGTTCAAACTTAAACAGGGGAAGTTCAAGTTAGATACAAGGAAGAAGTTCTTTAATATGAGGGCTGTGAGGCACTGGAATGTGCTGCCCAAATAAGTGGTGAATGTGCCATCCCTGGCAGTGTTCAAGGCCGGGTTGGACAGAGCCTTGGGCAATATGTTCTAGGGTGAGGCGTCCTTGCCCATGGCAGGGGGTTTGGAACTAGATGATCTTAAGGTCCTTTGCAACCCTAACTATTCTATGAACACAGAGAGGGAAGACTCTCAAAAGTTAGTTTTACTTCTTCAAAGGCTAGGTTGGAAGTTTTTCAACTGTTTATGACTCTGAACAATGGAACTTCACTGGCAAGAGCTGAATCTCTAGTTTGGACCAGTTGAGTATTTCACGAAAGAAGACTGACTGGCTTCTTGTAATTGCTGAGTTAGAACTTGAAGGTTGACCAAAAGCCTCTTTTCTAAATTGGCTAGCTCTTTCCCAAACATTTCCTAATAAAAAAATCCTGTAATATTCTGGAATATACTCTCACAGTTAAGTCTAACCATTAAGAAAGAAAAATAAGGTACAATAATGTCCTTACAAAAAAAAAGTAAACAAAAAATCTGTTAAATGTAGCTCAACAGGTCTAAATAAAAAGCTTTCAGTTTCTTAGGCTCTTTGTTTTCTTAGGATCTTAGACTACAGAACACTTCAGCTATATGGATTCACATGTTAGTAGTATTTAAAGCAGATGACCCCTTTCTTGTACCTTTCAGCTTTGGCTTTAGCAGGCCCATTGTACATCTGTAACCACATTGCTCCACAGTTGGAGAATCAAAGGTTAGATGCTTCTCTCAGCAAGTAAAAGCAAAGACAAAAAGAGAGAAAGGAAGAACAAACTCCCCCCCCAAAAAAAAAAATCATGATGGAACAAGAAGTACTCAAATTCTTCAGTTCTTGCAACGTTCTGCTGCCTTATATCACAGAAGCTGTAAGAGCAGCCAGGGAACCAGATGGAAATGTTGCTAAACCAGGGTTTCTTGCCAGCAGCTTCCTGCAGGTGCAGAAAGAGATAGATCAAAGGCTAATGCACTCTGTTCATTAACATTGTGATTTCCTGTGCCTAAAGCCATTGATCTCTGAGTGGGGAACATCACCCTTCCTGGAGGTGACTTGTTGACCAAAGAGTCACAGTTTTGTGGCTTCAATCTTAAATCCTTTGTTTACAGCTCTCTGCTTAAACTGCCTTAAAGCACCATTCTCTCCAGCCTTTTGGCAAACAAGCTGTGTGGTTTCCCATGGTGCTGACATGGTCAAACTGGAATTCCTTTTTGCTTAGCTAATGTCAATTTGGAAAAGCCCCAGTTAATGAAAGGTTAAAAAGCCTATGTCAGCTTTTAAGGTTGCTGATAAGATACAGAGTGTCTGCATTTGAGTCTTTCTCACATAATAGGGCCACCAGATAATTATGGTTGGAAGGCATCTCAGGGAGCCCTAACCACTCAAGCAAGGAACATCTTTCCTGTTCTCTCTTTTTTTAACTGGCTTTATCTGCATGAAGACATCACAAGTTTATGGACATTTGGATCCCAAATCATTAAAAGCAACAGGTTCAAAAGTACTAACCAAAACCAAAAGTTAAGTTAATAACAAACATAATTAGGTTATGATTATGAAGGTTAACTATATTTATTATTAATCTTCATGCCCACAGAATGAGGACAAAATCATAGATCTTTGTTGCAAAAAAATCATGTACATACAGAAAAATTACATCAGGCTTCTGAGACTGCAAGCCATTTGAGATATAAAAATAATTAAACTAATTCTGAGATTCACATGAATCAGCAATGTGTGTGATGAATGTGTGTGATTCGGTTACCCTTTGTTTTCTTTCCTTTTTGTACATACATTTTTATACCTCCAGTGAAAGGCCTTTCCTCCCCTCTACAGATCCCCTGTCTACCACTTCTCTCAAATGCATTGCTAAGGTTTTGGGTGATGCAGAAGAGCATAGTCAGAGCTCAGTAAGAATTACCCACTGTTTAACTTTTAACTAGACTCCCCCACACTGAATCTTGTGTGTTTGGGCAAGACATTTAATGTCGCTCTTCGTCCAATCCCTCATTTGTAAAACTAGAAGAATATTATTTAATTATAAAAATAATTAAACTAATTCTGAGAATCACAGTCGCATGTACTTCAATTCCTCCATGAGAGGTGCATTTAGAAGGTTACTAAAATCTAAGTCATGGCACATCAAGACCTTTATGTTTCAGAAGTCTGGTGTTATGGTGCAGTGCTTTGAAAACTTAGAAGTAAAAGCTGAGAAGTTGTTAATGAGTTAATCTTACCTGCTTTATAAAATGTATTGCATCCTGCTTTCAGGTGGGTGCATGTACTCCAGTAAATTATACTTCTTGTTGCTTGAACGTAATGACTGCTAATGACAGATAATGGCGTCTTGTTTCCAATTAGCGCTATCAAGAGAGACTGAGGTTTCTAGAGCTCATGATCACTGTATTTTCCAGGAACAGCCTGAGAACTTTAAAATAATATAAACAAGTTTTATTTATGCTGGATGCATTTGCTGATTGTTTCCTTTCACAGTTGGGCATAATGTGAACAAGCTACATCTCTCTGTAATTCAGTAATTTAAAAAAAGACCTTATGTACGTGAAGCCATATTCTATAACCTGTTTTTACTAGACATCATTCATTGTTCACTTTGCTAAAAAAATACAGTAAAATAGTTACAAATAAATGAATGTGATCAATTACAGTGAATATTCAGAAAGGTTTAAAAAACACACTAGTGGATAAGCAGTCTGACTCACAACATGAGTTTAAATCAGATATTTCATACTAAGAAACACATTTTCTTCATTTAGATGTTGTTAAAACAGTTTCTAATATGAGCTGGCAAAAGGCTAACTACCATTTTGGCTGACATCTATGAAAAATGTATATTGTTCAGGGAAATAAAGTTGGAGCTCTTGGATCACTATCATCTATTATGCAATGAATTATGTGTTTTCAGAAATACGTTAAGTATTGTGCTCACAGACATCAAATATGCAGTGTATAACAAATCACTTCCTTTCTACACTTGCAGTACAGCTTGTTTCTTATTATAATGGTTTGTGTATTTGGATTCTGTCGATAATGTATTTCAGTTTGGAATGTTCACTGTGCAAGATTTTTATCTTACATCCTTTTTGTTTGTATAATTGTGTGTTTTTCTCTAATAAAAAATGTGCAACAGCAATAATGTAGCAATGAATTTTCACCTGCTCTTGCAAGTCTTGAGTTTTGCTGGATGTTATATTGCTGGTAATAGCTCATGGCCCTGCTCTGTGTTGACTGAAAGCAGGACAGCTGTTGATAACTTACTGGCCTTTGGATTGGGTCCCAAATGCACTCCTTTTGAAGCTGACCTTTGGATGCAGCTGCTTTGTTTTGTAAAATATATCAGGAAGAAATATTAGCATCTTATCTGCTGACAGATGAGAGTTCTGGGGCTCCTTCTCCTGTAACTCCACTCACTAGTCAAACACTCTACTACCCAGAAGAGCAGGCAGTATGCCAATGCTGCTGCTTGAATTATATTACGCAAGATTTTTCGTAGGGCTGTCTGCCAGATATGGCTGGTATCTCATCTGTCTGTTCAGAATAGTTTCCTAGTCATAAACCACAAGCTTTGTAGATATGACTAGATATGTGAATTAACCCTGGTGCTGCTAGCACTCTAGTTCCCCTTACATAATCCTGTACTTTTATTTAACTGGCTACTAGAATCATTGCAAAATTGTACAGAAAGCTTAATATGATCAACAAATAAAAGATGCATTCTTCCTGTTTGTTTCTTGCACTACCTCCGTAGGAGGATTTATGTATTTAATATATACATATACACATACACATATACACATATAATTAATTTTCAAGCAACTGGATGGCTCCCATTATCCTGGAAGGCAATGCTCTGCAGTGATTATTTCCTATAGAGCTCAGCTGGCATGTGGAAAAATCTTTAGAAGTATTAACTTCATTTTCATTCTTGTCACTCGTATGTCCACTTTCTGCAACTGCTTCAGCAAACGAATTTCATCTGCCTGAGATACTGACATCAGTGTACTAGCCACTCATGTAAATTACTTCTGACTAAATTACTAAATTAATGCACAGTGATTATAGTTGCATTTTCCGTTCAAAAAACCCCACAAATACTTCTAGCTGAAAACTGACTGTGAGAGCTGTGCCTAGCCAGTCAGGGGATAATGTGTCCCGAAACAAAACAGCTTTAATGTGAGTTGCCAGATATGCACAATCAGTGCTTTCAAGTGAGATAAGCATATGAATTATTCTCGGAAATTATTCCAAGAATAGTTATGGATAGCTTCTAAGTTCAAGAAATTAAAAATCTGATTGCAGGCAGTTTGTGAACAAAGAAGTCAAAATTAGTTTAAGAAAATAATTGTTACAGATTGGTTGTCTGTTGCATTTGTGAAATGTTTTTACCTTCACTCCACTGTCAACTAAGCTTCTCTTTCAAGGGTAAACGAATATTTTTTAAATGATAATCCAATATGGAAAATTGCCTGAGCAATACTGCTGTTAATAATGCAATATTGAGCTGATTGCCTGTTTCTGTTCATTTTGCAAGAGTCTTACTTCACACAGTGTCCAAGCAAAAAGAAACAAAAGTGACCAAAAAAAATTGACAACAGGGGAAGTGTTATATTTTCTGTTTGGTCCACTGCAGACAGAAGAAATAGAGTAGAGTTCATGAATGTTTTATGTTTTTCTGAACAGAGACTGATTTTTGTTATGTCTAACTGGTATCTGGTAGCAGTAGTAGTCAGATCTTGAATTTGGTACCAAGTACCAAAACCACAGCACAAACTATAAATAATAGTAACAGTCAAGCAAAAATGTGAATAATTACATTTCCATTTCATTAGTTCTTAGAGGTTGAATTTTCTGGATGTCCACTCGAGGTAATAGCTGGGATTGCTGATTATCAGGATGTAACTATGATCTGAAATCTTTTGATAACATGTTAATATGACCATACATAATTTTTGTTAATTGATTTGGAGAAATCTCCAGGAACTTGCCAACAAAGTTTAACTTGACAAGCAGGTATTCTTTATTGCGGCGCCAGGAACAAAAAGCAGTGAAAAAGTGGGTTGGAGATAATAATTAAGTCTGATTTTCCATTCCTTGACCCTCACTACTTTCAATATCTATTTTATTGATTATGCATTTTATTGTTTACTATATATAAAACATTCCGTGGGTGTCCAGTGACTGCATAAGGAAGAAGCCTGTGGAGAATCAGGTTTCTCTCTACAAGCAGTGGAAATACAGCTTCTTCAGAAGCAAAGCTGAAAACCTGTTTGTGTTTCCAGTAAATATAAGGTTCCACATAATACAATACAGTCAGCTTTGGGGAAAACAAGCTGTGCTGAGTTTGATCCTGCATAAATGTTTGGAATTGCAGGTAAATGAGATTAACACCTCTTTGGCAGTTTAGCAATAGTGAATATTAAAGTAGGTGTTCCTTTTTCAGGCCTTATTTTTTCGAATAGAATTCCTGTCAGTGTTTGTGACATCTTCTAGTTTTAAATATTTAGGGCCAAATATATTTTATGCTCAGTAGATAAGAAATGTGATGTGCTCTACAGTAGTTGTTATTGTCACTGATACATTTTCCTTCATGTTTTTTAAATTCTCACTAGCCTGAAACTAGCTGGTCTATGCTATCATGTAAAAGTGTTAAAACACATTTCATTTCTGTGCTCTGTTTTTGTTTTGAGTTGGTTACCTATAATAATAATGACATGTCTATCTGAATCTATTACAGTGTGCCTGAATATTATGACTATGGTCACAGAACAAGTGAAGAGGCATACGACAGCTACGGTAAGGTCTATTCTATCTTCAGCAAAAGTGTGAAATCAAATGAAAAAAATCTGTCACTGACAACTCAGAAATTACTTCCCCATACTTGTCCTTCTTTCTTTGCTTTTACAAAGACCAAGCAAAATGGATTTGTGTATCTTTAGGGTGAGTGAGTTTTGACTTACTGAAGTAGGACCAGAAAACTGGACAGATCATAGAATTATAGAATGGTTTTGGTTGTAAAGGACCTTAATATCATCTAGTTCCAACCCCTGTGCCACAGGCAAGGATGCCTCACCCTAGACCATGTCACCCAAGGGTCTGTCCAACCTGGCCTTGAACACTACCAGGGATGGAGCATTTACCACTTTTTCGGGCAACCTGTTCCAGTGCCTCACCACCCTCATATTAAAGAACTTCTTCCTTATATCTAACCTGAACTTCGCCTGTTTAAGTTTGAACCCACTGCCCCTTGTCCTATCACTACAGTCCCTGATGAAGAGTCAATCAAGAGCCATGTTGGCTGGCACCAACCACCTTATTGTTTTTCATGTGCCTTAGCATGCCTTCCAGGAAATTCTACCCCATGATCCTTCCAGGCACAGAGGTGAGACTGACTGGTCTGTAGTTCCCTGGGTCTTCCATTTTCCCCTTCTTGAAAATGGGGGTTATATTTCCCTTTTTCCAGTCATCAAGAACTTCACCTGACTGCCATGAGTTTTCAAATATGATGGACAGTGGCTTAGCAACTTCATTTGCCAGCTTCTTCAGGACCCACAGATGGATTTCATCAGGTCCCGTGGACTTGTGCACGTTCAGGTTCCTAAGATGATCTCAAACCAGATCCTCTCCTACAGTGGGCTTGACTTAAGGTCTTCATTCTCACAGTCCAGTCAATTTCAATCGAAATTACAAAGCAGATTAGTCACAGTCACAGATCAGTTTAACAGCAGCACTGAAGTTTCTGATTAGTACCTGAGTATATTTCAGTGTTAATTTTCAGTCTGCTTGATGTGCCAACAATACTATGCATCTGCTACTGTCATATGCATCATTCAACCAGCAAGTTTGAAATACAAACTTAATCAAAGTGGAAGGCAAAGGTGCTGTACTACCATGGGAACCTCTGATGCACCAAGATGAAGGAATACCTTGTGCTACACACAGCACTCTATGTAGAGGGAGTGCTCTATTCTTTGCATCTCCCCACTTAGTCCGTGTCTGAGCTGGAATAGTTCCATTTCATGGGAACTGAGGGCGAGAGAGGAAAAGAAAATGTTGCTCTGGTGTGTACAGTCCATTTTCTAGGTCTGTTGTTTGATATTAGTGACAATAGAATCTAGTACATCTTTTCATATCAATATTTTTTCAGTGCATTGTACCATCAGATCATGGCACAGTAAATCTTTGTTTGACATTTTCACTGAAATAAGAGGGCAAAGCTGACTATTGTCAGATTAAAGACTGACCCTTGTATGTTCAGCAGAGATGTTGTGCTTGGTTTACTGCTAATAATAAGGTATCACAAGTTTACATGGTGACTTTCAGAGCATTGTGAAAATCAGAGCTGCCGGAGTAAAAGTTGTAGTAAAGCGTTATTGCTGCTTGAAAGAAATAATTTTATTCATGCAGCTGTGAAGCAAATGTCACTGTAATGCAAAGTTACAGCTTCCTTTGTACAGAAATCACAAGACACTGCTGAGATATTGTCAAAATGATTGCATTATATAATTAGAAATAACTTAATGTTTTGTATAATCAGTGCTCACAATACAGTTGGGTAATACAGTGTTCATTCAAGTACATTTTCAGTGTTAAAGAAGTAGTAACAGTAGCATCTTTATGAATGTGTGTGATTCGGTTACCCTTTGTTTTCTTTCCTTTTTGAACGTACATTTTTATACCTCCAGTGAAAGGCCTTTCCTCCCCTCTACAGATCCCCTGTCTACCACTTCTCTCAAATGCATTGCTAAGGTTTTGGGTGGTGCAGAAAAGCATAGTCTGAGCTCAGTAAGAATTACCCACTGTTTAACTTTTAACTAGACTCCCCCACACTGAATCTTGTGTGTTTGGGCAAGACATTTAATGTTGCTCTTCCTCCAATCCCTCATTTGTAAAACTAGAAGAATATTTCTTGTTTTCCTGACAGGGGATTTGAATGGACTAATTAGCTAAGGCTTACAGAGTGTTCAGGGAGTGGAATGATGACTAAATTTGTGCTCTGCATGAAGCTTTTTTTTTTTTTTTTTCTTTTTTAGCAGCTGAAACAAACTCAAAATGCCTGGGTTTGCTTTACTAGACTTGTCTTAAAATATATGGTTGATAAGTGTGGACTGTTATGCTTAAGCTATTTTCTGAGCTGCCATTTGAATACAAAGGTCTAGAATAGTTTTAGCAATAACCTAGAATGAACTTTAAAATTGAATAATATTCCAGGTTGCAATTTTACTACTTTCTGAAATCGGATACATTTACATGTGAGTGTTTGTGCTTCTGTTGGTTCACTTATTCAGCAGACTAGTAAATTTGCTAGTTCTGTGCTCTGGAAATCTGCAAATGAGCTTTCTTCATCCCAAAGTTACCACCTTTTATCTGAGAAGGTAATCTGAATATACAGAGCTGTAGAATATATGCTTTACTTCTTCAGTTTCTGAATTTTTGGTACATATACTGTTGTTCTCTCTGTATCTGACTTTTTCAGTGCCTCCCACCTAGCTAATAGGCAACCTGGTGCCAACCCTTCTCATCTTCATGTAGCTTTTACCCTAATTCTCTGTTTCCAGGAGAATTTCAGGATGTTTTGCAGTTTATTGTGAGTCTTCTGAAAGTTCCTGGGAATTTGATCCCCTCCAACCAAGGAACATCCCAAGACAATAGCAAAGTCAGTTGAGGGGGATATAGAATCCCACTATTTCCCATGACTTAGGAATGTTCTGTGAATGAAAATTCAGAGCACAGAAACCACTTATGCAGCACAACTCTATTGTGATTTGATCTGCTTGCCACCCAGTCTCTCAGAGGATCAAAGCTGAGACACTTTAAAGCATTCCCTGAAGCAGCCTCTGGGCAATTGGAAATACTCTACTAAGGAATTATGAGATTCGTACATATTTTTCTGGGATCAGGATTATACAGCTACTGCTAGAGAATTTTGAAGATCATTGTTATGGGTTGAGGAAGATAAATTTGGGACATATGCCTGAAAATATCTTGTGGACATAGCCTTTATAAGCTTCTTCATGTAAGTGATAAAGAAATATCTTCAGCAGGAACTTTAAAACTAAAATGTTAATCATTTGAAATACCGTACGGGTTTCAAAAATGTAAAGCATCCTCACCTCTAATCACACTCAGTAAACATGTATGATACTTAGGTCACTAAAGGTCTCGAGATTTGCAGATACAAATTTAAATCTAGCAGTCTAAACTAAGGTGACAGCGTCATTTTAACTTGATGATGATGCTTATGTTTTAAAACCAGAGGCATGAAATTGGATTAACTTGTGAACAAGAAGTTTATATCTATTGCTCTCATTGCACTTTAATAATATTGTGGTTTCCCTTCTGGCACTGTTGTCATCTGAGGGGGTATTTATTGAAAGCATTTATTTAAAGTTTTAATGATATAAATCCTTTGGGATAATATGGACAACTAAAAATTTGGTAACTGAGAATCTTCCCTGCCCATTTGTAATGTCATGCTCCAGTCCAAAAAGCACCTTCACTGGATACGACTGCTATAAAGGAAATACCTTTTGTAAACTGTCATGTTCTCATTTCTTTCTCCTTTTCCCTGGTTTTTAGGGGAACCAGCATTCTTGATACAACTGTTGTGCTTGTTGTGCTGTGTTAGGCCACTTTAGAAGGATAACAAAGACAGTAGAATTTGCTAGCAAGGTGCATCCACTACGTTATAAGCTATATTAATTATATCTGACCTGCCTCACTGTTGTTTTATCTGAATACTTTTTCTCCTGTGCACTGATTGAAGCACTCAAGGCTTTAGTTATCAGTTACTATTTCTGTCTTAGTTCTTCCAAAGGCTGGGGACTCTGGTAGAAAAGCTTTGCCAGTTTCTGCTGCAGAAGGTTGAAGAAGAGGCTCCTGCCTCCACTTCAAAAGGTTGAAACTGCCATAGCAAAGATGAAGGAAAGTAGGAGTGTGCCTGTTCTCAGATGCTATAGTTCACAGCCTGATGCATACACTGTCTTGTGTATTACCTGGAAATGATGGTGATTTACGTTTTTAATGCTAGGTCATGAACAGCAGTGTCTGAGAGATCAGTACGCTTGGACTTCTGTTGTTACTACCAGAAAAGCAGAAACATTAGGTAGAGGGTGAAAGAGGAGGCTTAAAATCTGTAATTTCCTAAAGCACCACAATTAAATTAGAATAACACTATCTGCCAAAGGCCTTAGGCAAAAGTTAGGAAGGTTAATCTATACCTTGTCAGAGACACAAAAAGGGAAGACATAAGTGAACTCCACTCACACTCCTGCTACTACACAGAAAAAGCCGTCAAGGCTGATTGCTGCATGTGCTGCTGTTGAGGCAGGGAGTATCCTATCTTCACCAAAAAATTTCGTATATGTACATATTCTCTAATTACCACATTTTGTAGTGCATATTCTACTCCAGTTCAGCATTAAGGGCTTGCTTACCTGTAAGCAACTGATATTTGATTTTAAAATAACTTCATCTTCAATTAAAATTGGAGAGCATAACTTTTTGGTGTAATTCTTTTAACGCAATGTATCATTTAAGTTGTAACATGTTGCCACAATGATTTAACTACTTCACAAATAATTCCCTGCCAATCACTCAGTATGAAAGCTTTGCAGTTGTGATGACAGTTAGTTTACTAAGTAGTGCTCTACACAGGCAGCACTTTATAAACAAATTCTCTATAGGACCAAGATCAAAAAATGTACAGTAATGTTCCACTACTTTTTTTTACTATCTTGCTTATTTTTTAATTTTGTGTTTGTCCTGAGGAGTAATTACTGTATAGTAATTTTGGTGGTTTTAATAACAATGATAGTTTCTGCTGAACAAATAAATTAAAAATAAATATATTGTGATGAAATTTGAGGAGGAAAGAACATATGGAGGGTTCAAACATCAGGAATTCTGACAAATAGGTTGGTTGAAGAGAAGTTACCTTAGGAGCCACAAATTCTCATGCTTCATTACAAGACATAAGCATGTTCATTTCAGGGTGAAACTCAAGTAACTACCATCCTAGTGTGAAATAAAACATGTGTTGATTAATCTATGGCAGTGAAAAAGCCAGATGAAGCCATGCTGCAGTGTGTATAGAGTAGTATTTATATATTTTGAAAAAGTAGCAATTCTTAATAATTGTTCTGTAGGCAAAGATAAGAGCTTTGTTCAGCTGTCAAGTCCAAGTTCTTTCTTCATTTTTAATGTTAACTTTGGTGTTGTCAGTCATTGGTCCTAATATTCATTATGTTCAGTGTGCTAATGGATTCTTTACATATTTTCTTTTTTCTAGCCTAGTCTTAAAATGTAGGAAATCAGATTCTCAAATAAGGCAGTGATAGACATGCAGATGTAAGAGACAGGTTGATTCTTCTCATTACAATGTTTGACTTCACACAGCTTGTGACTACAGGCAAGATCATGGCTAACACTAATTATAAAGCCTTACTAATATGCACTGATTGTGCATTTATATTATCTGACCACATGTATTTTGTATCTGGTAGAAAATATCACTGGCGACATACCAAAGAAAACCTCCTTTGATTTCTAAGTCTTGGAGCATCTTAGCGTTGATTAGGCATCTCAGTGGCAACAGGACACAGATTGTGCCTGTGTGATCGGGTTTTTCTGCTGTGCCTCTACAGAGCACCTGGCAGGCAAGTTAGCACATGCCCTGTGCTTCTCCACTAGCATAGGATCAGGAGTGCTCTTTGAATCAGATTTTCCAGTTGTCTTCATTTATTGCTCTTCTTTTCACAGCACTGAGTGGGCTCAAAGTACAGGACTTCTTGTTCAAAAATAAACCAGAAGACACTTTCCCACTGTTTGTGAGAATTCAGTTCAGAGGCTCAAACTAGGGCCAGTCTGAAATGGAAAGTCTCTGAAAGCCGTATAGCATGAACATCAGGTCCTCAGCATCAGCTGTTTCACTCTGCAAATCGTTCCTATTTATATGCACTGTGTGCCAATATTGATATAGCACCTGAGTCCTGGTGTCCAGACTAACAACCTTGCTATGTGTGCCATGCTTCTGTCCTTGCTGTCCTTGTTTCAGCCTGCATGACCCCCTTTATTCTGGGCCAATAGAGGCATCTGGTCATTCCCTGGGTTTGAGATAGGCAGGCACCCAGCCCTGGAACTCAGAAGTGCTACTGAGTCTTCCTGTACAATGCTGTTTTTCTTTCAACAGAAACTGGAGTCATTGAAGACTTCTACCGTATATGGACAGAAGATATACCAAATAAATTGCCCTCTTTTAATCTTCTATTTCAGTCATTTCTATACTTACTATGGTATCAGAGATCCAGTTCCTACTCTGTGGGACAGAATGAACTGTCAAAAGCATTTCCTTGATTTTCTGCAAAATTTAATCAATTCTTTTACTGGAGGAATCACCTTAGCTGTCTCCCAAATAGTATTCATTCCCTTAGAAGAGATTTATGATTTTCATAAGGGCATGATTTTGAAGTTCTACAGGAAAAGGAGCACATTTTGAATTGGCTATGACAGCTACTGTGGGGATGATACTGAAGTTATTGCTGTTTTGTCAAATCAATGTTTTAATTAGACTATAATTCTTTAGAAAGTTCCATATTTAAATCTGTCACATTCTTTTAACTGACTGTATGTCCTGAAACTTTTGTACTTCAGTTATTCTGCTACAACACTGAAAAAAGTCCACATGTAGCATGAGGAAAGAGAGTGCTTTCAATTTATAGTGGCTTATTGTGCTTCCTCTATTACTCCTGAATTATAAATCATTTTCTATGACAGAATAAGAATAAGTAAATAATGCCAAACTTTCAAATGGTAATTTCACTGCCTTTCACTGTGGAAACCGTAGAGTGGAGAATCCAAGACTGAAGTCCTGTAATAGTGATGTGCATGTATTGTTGACCATTTATATAATTCCAGACACAGTATAACACTGCATGTTTCATGTTCACCATAAAATGATAGAAAAATAATTTTCTGAAAATAAGAGAAAGATAAAATTCTCTCCACACTGTCACATTCACACTCTCCTTGCAGCAGCACTGATAGTAGTATGTCTCCTGTTGCAGTTTCTCGACTGCTACCTGTGTACTCTGATGCTGCTCCTTCCCTGTCTGAGGCAGATGTTCAGTGCAAAGTGTCTGAAGCCTTTTAAGAAATCTTCTCCAGTAGCCACTGCTCCTCTTGCTCCCGTTACTTCACCCCCAGGGAGAGCTGACAGAGTGGATGAGCGCTCCTCATCTACTCCAGTGCTAAGTCAGCTGAAGGATTTCTGTGATTCTCTCCTACCAGTTTAAGCCAGGGCAGCCCACAATGCTAATGCATATTTGGAGTACCTGTGCAGTCTAATTTGTTAGCCCTCCTGAAGAGAAGGGGCTGTCAAACATAGGGACAATAGTTTTTTAGAACAGTTACAGCCAAGTTCAGAAAATACGCTATTAAATCACAAAGTTTTCCTAATATTTCTAGTTTTGAAACCATATATACTGTATAAGCAATAGGTTTAGTGAAATAAGTGGGTTCTAGCATAGTATAAGTAAGCATAGTGGGTTTGAGCCTGTATTTTGAAAACATTTTTGTCTTCTGACAAGATTCTACATTTCAAATAAGAAAGGTACTATTTGTGGTTTGAAGGATAGCCACTTCAGTTATTCTCACAAAATTATAAAATACATTGATACACAGGCAGAACATCCTGCGTGTGTTTCAGGCTTTGCAAATAAGCAAAAGAGAGCAGAAGAGAAAACAGAAAAAAAAATAGATGTTCTCCTTGAAAAACAAGCAAAGATAAATCTGGCTCCTGAATTTTTGTCGAAAGTAATACTTCTCCACTTATAGCACAAGAAAAGTGCAGCTGTCTTCTGTGTGAATTTATAGGGTGAAAGCCTGGCTTTGCTAATGTTAGTTGAACTTTAGTCATTAGCTTGTGTAGGGCAAAGTTTCCAGCTGTTGCTTAATACTTTGTCTCCACCCATCTTTTCATGGAGAGAGAAGTTTGGAGGCTTACTAGAAGAAAATAATTCTCACTGTTCTCATTTTAAAGTTAAATGTCTGGTTTCTATTGGTTCTTCTGCTCAGCACATCTATAACACTTTTCTCTTACAGCTCAGGCAATTAATTGCATGTCAGAACACCCTAGGGAAGTAGGTATTCCTGTCTCATTCTACCACTGAGGAAGCCATACCACAAAATATTAAACAATTATCCAAGGGCACTGAGCAAACAAGGAGAAGAGCTACTAATCACAGTTCCCAAATTCCACTTACACTCCATCTCTAGTGTGGTATGCTCTCTCCAAATATATGCAGTATAACGACCTTGCAAAGAAGAGATTTTTTTTTTTCCTCATAGGAATGAAAACTATTTTATTCTGAACTAAAAGCAGTTTCTATGTTCTTAATACCACTGAAAGCTTATAAATAAAATTATGCCATTATATTAATTGCTGTTATATACTTCTTAGCTATCTAAACAGAATAGCTCTTTTTATCTCTTCTTGGCTACCCGTCCCAAAATAATTGACCAAAGATTAATAAAATTATGCCAAAAATTGTGGGCAATATTCAGATGTTAAATTAGTTACCAGGAAGAAGTGATCAGGTCTTTATTATTACAGAGTATAAACAATGAATATAAATGTTAGATTATTAGGAAACAACATATTCATATGCAAATCACATGCTATTAATATGTATTTTTCATTTTAAAGGATCTGTTCATATGATCTCTGCTTTAATTACTCATATTGTTGCCTCTTTGTAACAAAAAGAGTTTTACCCAATTCTGGAAAATTCCATGTCAAGGATGCAGAATGCAGACTGAAGAGTAGAAAAAAAGTGCTCTGAATATGAGCTTTTCTCGACTCTTGTACTATAAGACATTTTTTATGTGATGATATCCACTGCTTGGGGATGAACCCCTATAAATTTTCCTGTGCTTTCAGTACTGCATAGTAGTAAGACAAACAAGTTCATATACTTCAGCAGCTGTTAAAATTACACCATTTAGTGACCCCACATTCAAAGGAATTTTTCTAGTTAAAAACTGTGACCTTTTTTTCATTTTGACTCTCCAGAAAGAAAAAAATCTAACTTAAATCCTGTATTTAAACAGTAAATCAGAGCTACTGAGTCTACTAGGAATTGATCAAACAATAATCTTTAAAGATAGTCTCAGCTAATATATCAATAATGTCTATAAAAGATACTGGAAGTATTTATATAATTCAACGAACATGGTAGCTATGAGTCAATCTGAATTTTAAAAAGTAGTGTAAAACTACTAACATATAATTTCAAACAATCATAAACCAAGGGTGCTGATTGCTTGTGATAATAGCAATTACTTTATGTATCCTAAAGGTGAGCTTCAAATATCGATTCACAGGGAGCATACAGCAAATTGAAAGAAGTATCCAGGATAAATAAAGAGGCTATGCCCATGACTTCACATTTCTTATCATGGTAGCTGCCCAAACTTTGCAATGACATTCATTACTGCATCTAAAATAATCCTGATGTCCAAGCATACTCAGATTCCTCAGCTATAAATCATCACGCTGCCATAACTTTCAACTTTAGTATCTGAAAGCAAAGCGTACAATGTTTCTTCTTAGCTGAGAATGGCAACATCCAAGAGATGTTTCAAGTTGGCAATAACACCAAATTCCTGGAAAAACTGGGCCCTCGACTGTCAGTTATTAAGCTGTCTGTGTGGATTTCTTTGCAGTCACTGGGGACAGTCAGAAGTGAAAAGGACAGGGGGTAAAAGGAGAATACTGGATGGCAGGCTGGATGTCACTGAGGGAGCAGGGAGGTTGGACTCCACAGGGTTTCTTTGCACAGGAGTCAGAAGGAGGAAAATGAATCCTCATTAAACCACAATGATTGGCCTGCACATCTCTTCGGCTCCTGGACATGCTGATTCACAGACTCGCTAGCGGTTCTCCCAATTACTTTTCTCTCTCCAAGGCTACAGCCCTTACCTGCTCTTCACCTGAAATTCCTCTCAGTTTCCACTTCATTAACACTTCATTTTACTAAGCTAAAAATGTCCAGGCTCTCTTTCCTCTTTCCTTTCCATTTTGGCACAGTGTCTCAGAGAAAACCCAGATTCCACTGTTTTTGTATGTTCTGAAACACAAAGAAAATCAGCCTGGGAGTCAAAAAGCCGCCTGCTACCTAAAGAGCTTCCCAAATATCTGACTACTGAGGTAGTCGATACGGCTTCAGTCTTTTAAGACTATCCCTGAAGATAGGTTCCTTTGTCAGGAGCCCCCCTAGGTGCTGAAAGAAAAAGGTTACCATGGAACAGAGATATGAAAGAGTGACTTTGCACGTCAAGTAAACTAGCATGCAGATAGATTGTTCTTCATCAAAAATCCGTGTAGGAAAGCCTACTAATAATCTGATTTCTTTTTTGGTGCGGCTGCATCTTACAATTTTTTGGCATTGTGTGATTCAGAGACTCTTCATAGTGTTGCTCCATGTCATCTTGCTTTTTCCATAATAAATATATAATCCTTTACTACAGTATGAGTAGTAGAAGCCAGTGTTTTCCCAGTAAAAGTTGTAATCCCAAAACTTTCATCTGTGTTTTGCCTACATATTCATATTTTGATGGTGGTATTACCAGACAGATATAAATAAGATGTGACCATCATCCTTCTTTATTAAAGTTTGAAATCAAGAAAATAGGTCCACCATGTTACTGGAAAAAGAGCATAAGAGACTTGTACCACAAATAACATTTCCATTCTTGTTCTGTACCAGACAGTGGTACAGCCACAGCAGCAATTTACTTTAAGAATACTGTTAGTCAAGGAAAAACTGCTTCTTCCAATGGGCAACATAAAGTCATTTCCTACTATATGAGTATTGCCAGAAAGACTGTAGATTTCACCTTTATATGAAGGTGTTTCGGTCCAGAGGTGGGGTAGGGGATTCAAATGGAACAAGAAATTGGTTTGTCTTTGTGTTGTACATTTAGTGAGTAATTTTACTACTTTAGTCAGTTTCATTTATATAAATAAAGCTTCTCCTTTTTTGCCTAAATCTTACTTGTCCCCAGGGCCTCTCTGCAAATGCAGTGACACTTCAGGAAAGGGCAATTGAACCTGAAGCACTTTTACAGCAAAATGCCATTTTTTAAAGGGTGCAATGAAACATGCTGCAAAGGCAGGTTTTTTAAATTTACTATATGGAAACTGATTGCCTGTAGGAATGAGTAACCTGAGGATTTAGGACTATATCATATTGGCTGCCACTTCCTTAATCCTCTAGGCAATAGCTTTCCGCGGTAGACTTTGGTTTCTTGTGTCTGTAAAACCCCTGATATTCAACAAGAGAACATCCTGAGCAGCTAAAAGAAAAAGAAAATAAATGAAGTGCACAAAAAAATAACACCAGGAATGTTTCTTGTTACATAGCAAAATCAGCAGGTACCAAACCTTCTCAAGAGATGTCTACTCCAAATACATGTTAGCCTGAGCCTCTGTTCAGCTCTGCAACTTTCCCCAAGTGTTCCCCTCACATGCTAGGGTAACAAGATAAGGAAACATAGTTGCAGAGAAGACAGCTCGCGGAGAAGAAATAGCTTTCAGAATTTTAACAGGCTTTTTATGTTTTCTATTTTCTTTTTTCTGTTTTCATAGAGCATTATCTGTTCACAAAATCAATCTTTACTAGCCGTTTTAACCATTCAGGATTTTATTCTGGTGTCAGCTAATTATTTTCTTACTGCCCACAGAAGTCAACAGTGATTAGCAAAAACAAGATACCAACAACAAAATTATGCCCATTAAAAACCAACAGGCTCATTAACTAAAATGTTTCCATTTCATCAAACTTTTGTTATTTTTGCTCACTCCTGGAGTTTTTGGAATATAGGTTCTTTTTTGCAGTTGTAGATCTCTAGCAACATTAGATACCCCAATTAGTGAGGTAAAAAATTGACAGGTATTCCGATTTTTTTTAAGGGGGCCACTGTGTTTCTTTTCCTGCTAAATGAAAGTACATATATATTGAATTCCATTTCTTCAGGGAAAACTTTTAAAAGTCTTTAAATGTTATTTAAAAAATTGAAATAGGCAGCAGCAACTTTTAAACTTCAAAGGCAAATGGCCAGAAAGAATAATTTTTTGTTAACATGAACAATGTTTTTATTCCTCTTTAAAATGAAGTTTGGACAATAAGGAGGTCAGTAGGTATAGAATACTTTATTTACACTAGAAGAGTAGCTGGTGCATTGCTAATGTTTGACTGTCATAAACCAAAACTGGAAAAAAATCTGCATTACAAAACATTATACTCTCACTGACAGCTCTGATGTGATTGAAAGGGCAAATTCACCCTTTGGTTTTAGGAAATATAGTTGATTTCATTAAAGGAGTAGCTGAAATGAGGAAATTAGTGGGCTAGTAACACCTGTACCCAGAGGAGCAGATGAAAATCATCAGAAGATAAGAGGAAGGAAATAAGTGTCCTCTCCACTCTGCATTTGAGCCCATTCACAATTCAACATGATGGCAACGTGATAATACTGTCTGTGCCTACAGAGCTTCTCTATATTAAATATCAGTAGCATTTTAATTTTCCACCCATGCAGCGTTTAAAAAGAGTTCAGCTTCCCTACCATGGCCAGGAGACCGCATTCTTCTTTACCTCGACAGATTTCGTGACCTGCCAGAGAAAAGAAATCCCATGTGGGTGGACAGTATGTGGTCCGATCCATGTTGGGTAAGATTCCAATTTTGCAAAGTTTCTGCTAACAGGATGGGGGATTTAACTTATTTATAGAATCATAGAATCATAGAATAGTTAGAGTTGGAAAGGACCTTAAGATCATCTAGTTCCAACCCCCCTGCCAGGGGCAGGGACACCTCCCACTAAACCATGCCAACCAAGGTTCTGTCCAATCCAGCCTTGAGCACCACCAACGATGGAGCATTCACAACTTCCCTGGATAACCCATTCCAGTGCCTCACCACCCTTACAGGAAAGAATTTCTTCCTCATATCCAATCTAAACTTCCCCTGTTTCAGTTTGAACCCGTTACCCCTTGTCCTATCAATACAGTTCCTCATGAAGAGTCCCTCCCCAGCATCTCTATAGGCCCCCTTCAGATACTGGAAGGCTGCTAGGAGGTCTCCACGCAGCCTTCTCTTCTCCAGGCTGAACAGCCCCAACTTTCTCAGCCTATCTTCATACAGAAGGTGCTCCAGTCCCCTGATCATCCTCATGGCCCTCCTTTGGACTTGTTCCAACAGTTCCATGTCCTTTTTATGTTGAGGACACCAGAACTGCACACAATCCTCCAAGTGAGGTCTCACAAGAGCAGAGTAGAGGGGCAGGATCACTTCCCTCGACCTGCTGGTCACGCTCCTTTTGATGCAGCCCGGGATATGGTTGGCTTTCTGGGCTGCAAGTGCACACTGCCGGCTGATGTTCATTTTTTCATCAACCAACATCCCCAAGTTCTTCTCTGCAGGGCTGCTCTGAATCTCTTCTCTGCCCAGCCTGTAGCTTTGCCTGGGATTGCTCCTACCCAGGTGTAGGACCTTGCACTTGTCATGGTTAAACTTCATCAGATGGGCATCAGCCCACTTCACAAGCATGTCAAGGTCCCTAGGGCTAAAAGTGTTGTAGACTGACAGCAAAATATATTTTATTGTAAAGGTTTTGGAAATAGTAAACTGAAAATGTGGTATTGGCACACCATTCTGTTCATGTAGCTGATATGTTACCATATTGCTCCAAAATTCATTTGGCACTTGGACACATGCCTATAAAAAGAAAAATCCAAACAAGTTTTTCTGTGCTTGTATCAATGATATCACTATTGTGTATTTGGAATTCTATACAATTACAAATAGACACATTTACCAAGATGCAGAGGAGAAATAAAAACCTGGGGATTCTTGTCATTTAAAGTTCATCCTAACAAAATTATATGAAGAAACTATTTAAGGAGAAGCTGGTGAAGACTGAACTTTATTAAGTTATCTATAGCAAATGAGACCAAAGAAATCAAAACATGGACTTTTTACTGAACTTCTGTTCCACTCTAAAAGACATATCTATGAAGCCTTTTCTTGAGAGGAAATGTTACTGTCACTCGAAAAACTTGCTTTAAGAAAAGAAAATCTTTGTCATGTCTTAATAGAGATTAACAATTTTTTTCAGTTCCCTTTTACATTTAATGCAGTCATTCCATTAATCAAGTAGTTGACAATCTAAGGAAATGTAGTTTAGCCTTCATTGAAATGTGTGAATGATACTATTTTGATTTTTAATATTCTCATATACTACCCTATGCATTTTATTCTGTGTAGAAACCTCTATTCTGTTGTTTAGGTAATTCTGTTTAAAAACTGAACAAAAACTTTCAATGCTTTGACTGAATTGAAACAGACACTATTTAAAAGTTAGGAATCTGTTACTGCTTTCTGGCAGTTACCTGACACTTGAAAGCCCAATCTCTCCTTCTAGTAGTGGGAATGGAATACGAAAAAAAAAGAAAAATCAACTAAGTTGGATTTACTCTACAGGTACATCAGGAATCAGAACTAAAGAACATCTCTGCTTGGCCTAACAGAAAATAAATTAGAAAGTTGCAAGTAACATGAAAAATGTAGTAAAAATATGTTCTTCTTGGCTATGAGGAATGAATATTTTTGTCCCTGCTCACCATAGCTAATATGTCCCATATTGGCGCACAGCTTATCCCCTTATACCTGGCAGTTCAGCAGGTTTCACATTTATATTCTATATAGATGAATTTTATTGACCTTGCTGAGCTAGGAGTACTCATTTCAATACTGTCTGGCTGAATGGGGTAGCAAAAGTCTAAACCAAGACCAGAGCAAGGAATATGTCTTCTGAAATGTGGATTTATTCAACAGGCACTTACAAAATTTTTGCATGAATCAAAGCATAAAAATTATGTATCTTTTAAAAATTAGATACCCCTGTATTTTTAAATTTTTGGGGGAAGAATATAGGATGCTTCAAATCTACAGCAGTAGTTCAAGAGTAGGCAGTTCAGGTTATTACTCTGTTATCTACCTATAAAAGATATACTACAGCCCCACTTCAGACTTAGGAAAAAGGATCTATTTTACTATAGTGATCAGTTTGTTTTGTTTTGATAGCAACAGCAAGTATATGGTTTCAATTTGTGTCTTCCTTTTCCCTTCCTACTGGTTTCAAGTCACCTTTCAATCTTTTAAACTCCTCTCTTCGATCTCTGTTTTTTATGCACTTTAAAAACTATTCCTTTTTGTCCTAGTATCAGAAGGCCTGATCCTTACTTTTATGTTTTACAGACATTAATACCTAAGCATGCATGTAATACAAACATGATGATCACTAATAAAATACGATAATACCGAAAATAACTAATAATAACTTTAGGGGGGTATGTAGAAATTTTGAAACTTCCTTGTGAAGTTACATTCTGTGCCTATTGTAACAGGAGTAATATTGAACTATGATGTGATGTAAGCTAGGTGTTTTCTGCATTTTGGTTTTAATCACTGTGTAATCAGTTGAAGTCAGTGGAAGACAACCAGAAATCATTTGAGAATACACTGGTTTAGGTGAGAGTTCAAGTTTGGGGTTCAACCGCTGGACCACAATTGTAGGTAGTTTCCTGTTTGATGCTTTGGAATATTTAACTTCCAGAAATAACTTGTCTGCGGGGAGAGAGGAAAAAAAAAATTGTAGAAGTTTTGTAAAGACTGAACCAGCCTTCCTGAGTGTACTACATTCACAAAATTTGAAAAAGCATTTGAAAGATAATGCAAAGTAAAAACTATTTGGCAAAACTCTTTCACTTAATGCAGTAACAACATTTATTCATATTGTTTTTCTTCCATTATTTTCTTCCTTTTGGTCTCAAATGGAAGTAAAAAATCAAATGTATTTCTATTATCTTTTCATGATTCAACTCCTCATCTTATGAATATACCAACTGCATTAAATGTTATTCACATTGGTGCTTTAACTTACATGCTTGAAGCTCAAAACTTCAAATAAATTCTCAGCTGGCAGCCCAGTGCAGTGATTTTTCCAGAGCTGACTTTACTGCCACCACAGTAGGTATTCATTCTCAGCTGAAAGTGAAGGAGTAAGCCTTTTTTGATCCTGAGATAGACAGATTGCCTGTGTAGAGAAGTAGGTGGTTAGTTTTCTGTAAGTTTTTATGGCAGGATAAAGAAATGGATCATAGCACTATCCTCATTTTATTTTTCTGAAGCTTTCAGCCAAAACCCTCGAGAATTCTGTCAGCCATTAGCAGTGGCATCACTCTGTTCCTTCAAATTTAGATATTTACAAAACATGTTTTTTCTCTTCTGTTTTTAGCACAAGAAGAATGGGCTACAACCCGTTCCAGCCTAAAGGCACCACCTCCAAGGTCAGCCAGAGGGGGTTACAGGGAACACCCCTATGGTAGATATTGAAGGTCCTCCTCATCTGTGACCTCATCTCAAAGACAATTAATAGCCTGTGGTCTCCACATAAACAGCAACAAGACAAGTAATAGTCCATTTCTTTTCTATCCTAGGGGTTACTGCTCATTATTATCCTATGTACTACTTGTATTTCCTATAACATTGGAGTGACATTGACATTAGTATTATTTTATAACACGGACTTAAAAAAAGCAGAGACAAAAAACCTTTGGCAAGCATTGTCGATAAACCATTCAAAGATGATGTTCTGTTGGTTGTATTCATTGCTGTGTGTAACTTAAAAAGCATGACACTGTTACAGATCTTGAGTCTCTACATACTAGCTGAGTTTTTGTTTAGGGTTGCTGAAAGACTGTAATATGATTCTTTTTTTTTTCCCTTTTTTTTTTTTTGAACCAGACAATAATCAAGCTGTAGATAAGATGTTTTAACCTGTCTTTTTTAATATATGTTAGTTTAGATTAAGATGTTCAATATTAAGTTTGTAAATTTAATTTTAAATGCTGTTTTAATGGGGTTGAAAACAAGCAGCTACTGTATGTATGTAGCTAACTGAATTTGTTCAGTGTTTTAACCTGTATTTGTTAAAAAAGATCACATAAAGTTCCATGTGTAAGCTTCTCTAAATAGGAAACCATAATTTTGTCAAATATGTTTGCCATAATTTGTCAATAAAGCTGAAACCTTTTGTAACAAACTAAATTTGGAATTACTTGTTTTCTAGCTCTAAATGCCTGCTTTATTTCTTTTTCAAGAGATGCCTAAAATGTTTTTTATATAAAAATTACAAAAATGAACCCAAGCCTGTTTTAAGATTTTTTGTGTAAGACTTTAAAAGTTGTATTAATAACTTCTGGTTGTTAAATAATTTAAAAGTTAACAAACTAAACTGTTACATGAATCATGGTTAGTATCCACTAATGTATAACATGTTAATGGAAAAAAATGCTTTAGAACAATAAATGGATTTTAAACTATCCTCTAAGCTTGATCTTGCTAAACACAAACTCTGATTGACTTGTTTGTATTAGCATGTCTCTCGTGAGAATGTAATGGAGTTTAAAGAGGTAAGATTACCACTTACCACTGTTAGACTGTCTAAATGCTAGTTCTTCAACCTTTGAGTTTCCCCGCACATTAAATATCCCATTCAACATGTAAGCATTGCATAGATTCACCTATTTGTTTTCACTCAGAAGAGTGCGTTGACTGCATTTTTCGTAGTATTTAGCAATTTGTCTTGATAAACAAATCATCAGTGTCACTGCCCAGTTGTTGGTACTCAACTTCAAAAACTTTATTTGTAATTTTCAGTGCTAAATATCACCGCCCTTGAAGGCAGTTTAGAGGGCTGATATTTCTTTTGAGACTATCAGACTTGATGGCTGATGATTATTAAGGAAATATGTCGCAGGACTCAAAGGATGACTAGACGTTAAACAGGTAACACTAATAGTAACTCTGTAATTTTGAGTATGCAACAGTAATGTTAAATATTCTCAGTGATTAATTTACTGATAGTTAAAAAAGTAAACCTACCAAAAGATAACAAATAGGTATATAGGCTATTAAAACAACTAATTAACATTAACTAGTGACAACAAAATTATTCTACAATATATAACCCTCAAGGTAATAAACAGAACTAAAATTAACAATAATAGTAATGCAACTCTTGCTAACAACAAATATATAACCTAAATTTTGATGAAGAAAAAAAAAAAGACCAACCAAACAACCAAACATAGAAGACTTGATGGTAGGGTTGCCAAAACTGTTATTCCTTTAAATACAGTCTTTTTGTTTACAGTGGCTTTTTGTCAATGTGATTGGTTTACTTTTTTGATGAGAATAAAGTTGAGGCCTATTGCTGTTCAGTTTGTGAACAAAATCTCTTGCAGCTGGAGTTGCATGCTAGCTCTTTTTGAATAGTTTATAAAGCATATCTTTTGTTATCTGACATGTTAAAATGAATTTACTAGGCTACATGATGGTTACATTGAGTTTATTCTGTCTCACTATTTCAGGGACTCACCCGCACTGGACAGCTAAGCAGCAGATCTGCTGAGAAGTGGTCAGGTAAGCTCTGCCGCATCTCAGGGTTTTTTCCTGTTTCCTGTTTTATCTGTGAATTTGTTTTTACTAACAAACAGAACTGTATTCAGCTAGACCTTTAAAATAAGTAATTCTTTCCCACAATATTTCTCTGCGTAGGAGCATAGTGATTGAGGTATAATGGCAATCAAAACATTTGCTTTTATATGGTATGATAACCTGCATGTATTTAGATAAAAGAAGTCTTCTCTGGCCTTTTAATGGTAAATATAGCATGGTATACTTTATAACTGCTCCTGCTAAGAACAAGAGCTGGTGTTCCTTAAATGCATGCCTACATTTTGGAAACAAACTAGTCACATGACATAGACAAATACAATACTGGCTTACCTTTGCTTATGAGAATATTTTTCATTTCTTCGTATGAAAAAAAGAAAGTGTTTATAAAGAGACAGGAAGTTATTTATTCTTTTGTATGGTAGGTTTTTCTTTTTTATGTTTGAGAATGGCAGGGACATTGAAGGTATTATTGTGCAATGGCATGGATCGAGGCATAGTTTTCTCTATTTCCTGTTAAATACATTTAAACATAAAGTTGTATCTTGGATAACCTTATATAGACTTCAGATTATATATTGATTGAAGACAAATGTCATTGCTGGAAACATTAAAGAAAATTCAGCTCATATATGACTTTGTCTACTCACTCAGAAATGTCAACCTAATCACAATACAAAAAGTGTAAGTTCTCTTCATATCTCGTGATTGTTAAATTAGATCAGAGTTAATGAACAAAACGGATGTTGTTGCACACCAAATAAACAGTTCCAGACACATTTATTATGCCTGCATCTTTTCCCATGATTGTGGCCTGGCTGATTTAATGTTTTCCAGCTCTCAGTGTATTCAATGGTCACTTACATACCACAGGTTGGGTTTTATTACAAGTTATAAAGGGCTTAATTTTCCTCTCCAGAGGGTTACCTCAAGACTTTTATAAACTGTTTTGATTTATGTGCTACAACCACTCTACAGGGCAAAAGTGATATAACAGGCCATTAAGATTTGTCTGCATATTACAGTCACATCAGTGACTGAGTGTACCACTATAGTAAAAAGCTTCCATCTACTCACCTTGCATATAGTTATACGAATGTGCTTCAGTCAGTATATGTTATATCTATACAGACCAGAAAAATACATTCCACTGTTATGAATACAGTTTCATGCTGGTATAACTGTGATTATAAATCATTATACATTATACAGTTCAATATATAAGTACTTCAGGGAATGCTCCTGTGCCTCACTGAAACGATTAATTTCACAAAACTGAGCAGATCATATGTGATGTGAGATCCAGTGCAAAGTACATAAATTTAATCTCTCACTTGTGCATCAGATTTTTGTGTGAGGGTAACCAGTGTGAACTCTCTGAGAACAGTCTCCAGTAAATACAGCTTTACCGCAGAGTGTGTCCTTTAATGTTATTGTCTCAAAATCCGCCTTAAAGCCATTATTTTTGTAGATTTAAAAAAAAAAATTTGTATATGTCTGTAAAATGATGGATTGTGAAATATACAATAATTATTTAGAAAAAGTAGGTTAATAAGTCAGTGCAGGCAACTGTTTATGGAAACATTTGTTCTATTGATTTTCAGGAAATCAGTATGAAAAATTACCCATCACTGCATGTGGTATTCTGTGCTAAGTACAAGGTATATTTCACACCAGTTTCTGAAGAACTCTTGCAGTTAATCAGCTATGTCTTAAAAAAATCCACCTTCTTAATTTGTGAAAGAGTAACAAGGCAGTCTATTTATTCTACTTAACAGTCATCTTTAAATCTTCCACGAAAAGCTCCACACATCCATCAGTTCAGGTCAGTCATAATTCTGAGGTCCTGAAAACTAGTATAAAATATCAAAAGAATGAGTAAGAACAGTTTGATTTTTAAAAGAAAATGATGTTCAAACAACACAGATTCCAAAAAGCATTTGTTATTAATAGAACCAATGAGCCAGTTTTGAAAATTATGATTTCTGGAGGTGGGTTGTGCAACATTTGACAGCCCACGTTGTTGAAATGGTGATTGGATAGCTGAGTGGATGGCATAGCAACAGAATCTATAGCTTTATATGTTGTACTGACACAAGCTTCACTTGCTGGAAATTTAGTCTGAGAGGAGGGGACACTTTTCTCTTTCCAGCTAGAAACAGAGTAGGAAGAAAGTGCCAAGGTGCTGAGAGCATTGTTGCCTGCTGGAGCAGAACCCCCACCAGGGACAAGCTCCTGGAACACTAACAGATGACGAAAAATGCATTACTTGTGTGCTTTGTCTAGTAGACTTGTTGCATGTATTCAAGAGCCATTCTAACTGGAAAAAATAGATATCCCTAGAGGAGCAACCTTTATCAGAAAATGAACTATATAACTATTTCCTTCCTGTACATTTTATTTTACACTGTTTAAACAAAAAGGTCTTAAATTTTCCAATGAATAAATGAAGAACCTGAGGAAGGTTCTGAGGAGGTTTGACCTCACCTGAAATGATATTGACAATGTTTTTCTGGCTCAATGAGGTCCTCAACTCCCATTCAGAATAACGGAGCCATCAAGTTGGAGATAATCCTTACTGCATTGCCCCATTCAGTCTATAAGCCAGTAATAATTACTCCATTACTCCATTATACTTGGACATGTTCTGACTTCTAAACCAAGTAACACTGATGTTAGTGAAAGTGCATGAGTGCATGTAAAAGAGATCAATGTATCTATGGTAGCTCTAAAAGAACAGATGTGAAGACCTGGTCACTAAGCATGGCAGGCTGGAAGAGTCTGTGTCTTCTCCCTAGTGCTAGGGAGCTGCCAGATCACAGCCAGGACTGTGATAACGAACTGAGTATCAGGAATAAGCAACCAACATACCATTAGAATCAGGATCACGAACATAAATGATATGCATCAGTGAAACAGATATGAATGCCTCAGTTAAAAGGCTTAACATTTTGTCATGATAGTATGGATTTACTTCAGGAAATAGCTCAAGAGTGCAAGAAAATTAAGTGGCTTGGGCAAAATGTTCGTACAGTCAGAATCATAGAAGAGGTTGTAAATTCATCTTAATTGACAAGGAACACACTTATCACAATATCAGAACATATATATTTTTTTGGTTCAGGAGGACAGAGTTCATTTGTAGAGGCATTTTATCAAGGTAGGAATAAAAAAAAAATTACCAAGAGATCATGAAGTTCGTACAAAAAATTAAAAAGGATGGCTGTAGTTAAGGATATGTCAAAAGAATGAAGATCATGTTTGTTGCTATTTCAAGTCACCTCTGTTCTCAACAGATGAACCAAAGTACAAAAAAGATCCCAATTAATAAGTAAAATTAGAGGAAAAACTGAAAGAATATTTGAATGCTGAACAGAAACCCAAGTCTAATGGTTTTTGCCTTCCATTAGAAACTTTGATGCACTCTCTGACCTCAGTCAGTCATCAGAAACCAAGAGTTATCAAAAAAAAAGTATTGTATTATCCATTTTACTGTATTGGTCTGTGGAGCCAGAGCAGGCACACAGGTAACTTTCTCAGACCAATTACAGCTTCAGAGATGATCGCCATCTTCCACTCTGTTGTTAGCTAATTACGTTTTTCTAGTTGTTATTATTGCTTATTGCGACCTGACTGAAACCTTTGAAATCATTAAGCCCTTCCTTTTTCTTCAGTTGGTTTTGTTTCTGGTCCATAGGTTAGATGTTAACATTCATTTGGAGAAATTAAGGAAAATGACTCCCACTGAAAGATTTGCTGGTCTGTGTGGTTAATAGACAAATGAGCTTTGCTCATGAATATGCTGATATCTTTATATGAAGACATGCTGTCTACAGTGTTTATTTTCTGAAACAGTGGAATCTAAACACTGTGTCTCCCAAGAGTACAGGAAAGATTTTCTGTCCTTTCACAATCTCTGGTTGACTAAGTAGTTTATATTATAACTCAGGAGAACATTTTAAAATGGTTGAAATATATCTCTAAATCATGCTTATCTGGAACAAAGTTTTTACTCTCAAATAGAAGCAATCTCTGTCAATCTAAGCATTAGAAATGCAGATTTCTAAATTTCTACTAGAAACATGTCACTGTTTTAAATGTTTGTTCCCCTGACATAAACCCTATTAAAGGGCTTTGTTTAGTATTTACTAAAAGACTTAAGTGCCTCCTTTCCTAAAATAATTGAATTAACTTTGAAATCTAGGATGCTTTAACAGAGAATAGCAAGATTTATTGAGAAAGCAGTTTCAGGCTTTTATATTTAAAATCTGTAAATCAGAAGGAAGGTTTACTGGGGGAAGATCACACCCATGCTGTAATAGTATAAGTCATCATTCACATACTAAAAGGAAAAAAAAATAGAAAAAGCTTTGTAGTTTATTTTGTAAATCCTGCGTATGCCCAAAGAATTTTTCAACATGCTGAATAAAAATGAGCAGAACTTTCCGATATCTTTTAGCAACATTTGGGTGCATGAGTAGGATAGCGGAAATGCTTGAGTGACCTGGTAAGAGTAGAATTCATTCTGAAAACAATGGTTCGTGTTTCTTTGTGTTACTGCTGTACTCTTGATTTAATTGAGGTCTAGTTTCTTATTATACAGTGTTATTATAAAGTGTGAGAGTACCTTCTTATATCATGTCTGGCATTGTTCTTGCCACGCTGGATGCATTAGCTGATGATGGATGGATTGTTCTCAGGAATACAGTGAATACCTTTGTTATATGCCCTTGCGTTATAGGACCTTCACACTGTGTTACCACTAGCAAGTCAGAGGTGCAAACTGCTGAGTTGCTCATTTATGACTTCTTAGCATTCTGTGTTGTTTTTTTGGTTTTTTTCTTTGCTTCTGCAAGGTAAACAGAACAGAATGTACAGGTATTTTGTACTGTGGTTTACTGTATTCACTTACAACTCCATGTTCATTGCTCAGCTAATAACTCATTATATTTATCCTTGAACTTTGTAGCAGTCCTGTACAAACACTGGCAAAATTCAGTGGAAAGGTCTTTCTTTTTCTTCCCCCTCTTCCCCCCCATTTTTTTTTCACCTCTTCTTTCCAGACAAGCATAATTGTTCATATACCTAATTTAGCTGAAAAGACAATCAAGGGCACTCTTATTCAAATAAAATGCTGCTATTCTCTGCTAATACAGAACTTCAGCTTAGTATTCTCAGAGTATTTAAATGTGATAGGGTTCTTCTCATTCTGTGTGGTATTTGAGCATTATATAGCTTTTTAATATCTTTATTAGAATCCATGATGTAAAGATACAAACAACAGACAGGAATGCTGTATTGCATTGGATTTCAGTTAAGCAAAGTAGCTTTTTGATGGAGAATTCAGTCCTGCAGATTTTACTCAGATTTCATTCACTAAAAATCCATGCTGACATCAAGGAATGAAAAGGAAATATAAAATTCAGAATTTGATCTGCAGTAATTTTTATAATTTCATTAACTTCAAACAAAACACATATCTGTTCAGGACTGGATTATGTCATTCCAGACGATATCCTGCCTATGGGCAGTGTGAAATAACCTTGACTTAGGAACCTGAGTACTTCAGTTATGGTACCATCAAAACTAATTTTGCTATGTGCAAGAAAAATACTTAGTGGAAGGTATTTGCTTGGGACTGTCACTCACTGTAAATCTCAACTTGGCACCTAAGTTCATCCGTTTATGGTGCTCACCAATCTGTTTTCATGGAGTGAGGACTAACAAATAACTTTCTGAAGGAGGAACAATACTTTTCTTTACATAGTTTTTAATGACAGCATTAGTCATCTTGTTTGCAGATCTAAGGCAAAAATGGGCTGCCCACTAGACTGAAGGCCTGTGGGATACGTGTTTCAGGAAATCTAGTGCTCATTTAAAAGAAAGATAGCTATCTGTTGTTCTAAGACCAAGAATACTGCATAGGTCTTAAAAAGCTTGAATAGCATCTACAAAACTTAAAAACTGCATAGAGCTCAAAATGCTTACTGAAGGAAGCAGGTATTTTAATCTCTTTGTAATGGAGAATTAGAAAAACAGTGAAGCTGAATGATTTGGCAAAGGTTACTCAGCAGATCGAAGAGATGTAATAAAGTGCAATTAGCCAAGCAGGAGGCAACAGTAAGAATTTACATCAGGAAATGTAACACAGGATGTATTCAGACCTGTAATTTGTTTTGAGAACTGAATTCTCATCCATGGTGCAGGTATAGTGTCCTCACTTGAATTCTGCTGGACTTTACTAGGCAACTGGGTGAAGCAGCTACACTAACATGTGCATGTAGTGAGCGTATGTACGTATACAAAACTTCCATTCAAAAAGCCTGTTATTATTTTCATTTCCATTTGTATTATAGCTGTATTTATCTATAGCTGCATCGCCTGTTGCCACTGTAAGTTTCTTATGCTGTGTATCTTTGGTGAACAAGAAATACACCTCTGAACACTGATCAGGGCTGGAGACTGCTGGTAATACCCAATGTCTTTACCATAGCGTGAATACAATAGGACTGGATCCTAAAGTCCTAAATATTTTTTAACTTTATAGTGCTGACAATTCTAGAAATAACAGAAGTTCTATTTTAGACCATTTTAGTGATCATTTTAGGCTCACAGTTGTTTGTGTTTTTTCTACTTTGAAGTCTACTTAGCTAGACTAATGGAAATAAGACCCCAGGCTTTCTAATACATATTCAACCAAAAAATAACCGTAAGGATATAGTTAAGCATTTAGAAAATGGGTATGCATTTTTAATATAAAATCATTTTTATACCATGTTCTTCATCTGGACTTATTTTGATGACTCATTCTCCTTCACAGCTCTCTCAGAAAAAATACAAAACTCCAAAATAATCTATACAACTTCCACCTGTCATGCTTCCATTTCTCTTTTATTTTGTTAATGTACTATTGGTAGGGCTGGTAATACTATCTACCATTACAATCGCCATTGCTTTCTATAAATGCAACTGTGTCCACCTCAAATTAAATTTTCTGTAATGGGAATCTGCTCAGTCCAAGGATTTTGGCCAAAATGCCAAACAGTTCAGAAAAAATACAAGATTTTGGTCAAAATCAAAAAATAAAAATCACAAAATAAGAAAATTTCCTCTAATATCAGCAAAAGTTCATGAAAGTTTACTGAAGAATATGTGTCACACATGAGTACACTCTAGTGCTGGTTTCTCATGCATGAGAATGTAAGAACTGCCTTCGCTTTTCAGACCATGTATCTGTCCTGACCAGTGTATTTTTTCAGTCAGATGCAGAAATAGATGCTTGGGGGGCATGGTGGAGGGGTCAGAAGAAATATGTAGAGCACATAGAAGCTCTATATATCTATATTAGCAAATTAAGCAACACCAGAATGATCTATATCAGACTTGTTTTCCCAGTGCCAGTTAACTCCACTGTCTTGACTAATGTACAAATATACAGCTGTGGTAATGTACTATCGTAGTACGGGGACAATTTTCATAAGGGTCCCAGAAATTATTGTTTTATGCTTTCATGAAAATCTGTTTGTTTTGGAGAATATCATGAGACAGCCAAAATGTTGCCTCTTGCCAACTCAGTAAACTGTCTCAACGCTGTACAAAAATGTCTATATTCCCACTGATCAGAAGCATTTTTCTCTCTGTGAAGTTAACTTAGTGTACAGAAAGTAATTCAGAGTACCTAAGCCAGGTACTCTAAAACACTGTCTGCATGTACCTTCTCTCCATTGGCTGGTTAAGGAAACTAGCTAACTAATGCATTAAAAAAAATCCTTCCCTCTTTAGCCTAAATCTTAAAATTATTTCTCAATCCATTGCTTTTAATAAGAAGTGATTTTAATTACTTTGTCATAGACTTGATTATGTTAATATTATCAAGAAATGAAACACAACTCCAACTCAGCCTCTTCTCACAAGTCCCCGTTCTCATCCATACCAGCACTCAGAAGTAATTTGCTCAGGGTGAATATAATTACCCTGCTGTATTATCTGCATAAAGGGTGTTGGTGTTCATAAAATTCAGTGCACAAACCTTTTTTATTACACTGATAAAAGCATACTGGTACTACTGTGCATAGACCATGAGCCTTCATTTCAAGTAGAAGATTGCAGGTAGAGAAAAGGTGTTGAAGGCAGCTCTTCATAAATTTGTAGCATTATAATAAGATGTTAAATGAGAAAGCTGACATAAAATGACATCACTGAAGTTATACAGTAAATTTGCCAAAAAAAAGTTCAGAAAGTTAAAAAAAACCCCTAGAAATGTCAGTATTTAGTTTATTCTTTTTCCTCATTTTTGCTCTGTTGTGCACATTCATTATTTTAATAATGTTAAAACTTAAACAGGGGAAGTTTAGGTTGGATATAAGGAAGAAATTCTTTGCTGTTAGGGTGGTGAGGCACTGGAATGGGTTGCCCAGGGAAGTCGTGAATGCTCCATCCCTGGCCGTGTTCAAGGCCAGGTTGGACATAGCCTTGGGTGACATGATTTAGTGTGAAGTGTCCCTGCCCATGGCAGGGGGGTTGGAACTAGAAGATCTTAAGGTCCTTTGCAACCCTAACTATTCTATGACTCTATGAATCTATGATTTTAGAGATCTTTAGAAACTTTTCTGTCATTTAGACTTACCCTATGACACAGAGATGCTGTGTGAATCTACATAAATCATTTAAGCTAAAATATTAATGTGACAACTAATTCTGTGTTCTTCATTGACTGTGTCTGCCCAACTTTGTCTTGATTTTCAGCTTTTTGGAGCCTTAGGGAAGTACTGTAGCTTTTGAACTCTGTTCAGGGAATTGAGAGTGTTCGACATCATTTGCAATAAGTCAGTGGGATCTGAAGGACTGTGCCTCAGGTTGGGAATCACAGCCCCAAGTTCTGGGCCTGCCAGTACCACCCTCTTTAGGAAATGCCAGCACTGAGACTTACGGTGACCTTCCAGTCTATCAGGTGAGCTGTCATATTTGTCTATATGTTGTTATTTTATGTCAAATGTGAGATTACCTTAGTCTGAAAAAATACTATTTTAAACTAGTTCACCTTAAGTTTGTCATTGGAAGAGAGCTTATACACTGATACCTATTATGCATGTTACTTTGAGACAGGATAATTTATATATAATATATATATAATTTTATATATAATATAATTTCTTATGCTCTCTTTCTGTGGTAATGAAACAATATTTAATCACGTTGCTCACAGAAGTGACATATAAATAACAAACTATATTTGTGCAATCTGTTGATCATAGAAATAGTTTTTAAAAGTGCCAAATGTTTGGAGTAATCAACTTCCCTTGGAATGAGTTAACAAATTTTGCAGCTTCTGGGGTTTTAGCTCTATTCTCCATTTGTTCATCTAGAAAAATCTTGGTATCTTTGTGAGCTGTTGTGAACATATACTTACTAATGTATATAAGGTTCAGTTACTGTAGCATTGTTGCTGCAAACTATGGACAATGAAAACCTGTAAGAAAGTAAATATATCTACAGCAGTGGATATTTGGCTGGAAAACAGTAAACAAAAAAGAGTCACACCACTGTTGTTTAAGACCGGATACAAATATTTTATTCAATCTCATCCAGAATGAATTAGGTCTTGTGGAGAGAAGGGTAGCAAGGGGTCCTGAAACTAAAGGCTATGTCTTCTTGTATATATTAAAGAACATCATCTAATTATGTTAGAAAGTATAAATCTAACATTTCCTAAGTCATCTAAGCTAAATTGTAGAATGGTTTGGGTTGGAAGAGACCTTAAAGATCTTTAAATATCTTAAAGAATGTATATGGAAGTTGTATTTGTCTGTAATAAGCTTAAAAGATCTTTAAAAAGATCTTTAATAATCTTCAGTAATAAGCTTTAAAGGAATTTAAAGATCTTAATGTATGTGAAAGCTGTATTTTTCTGTAATAAGCTTTTTTATAGCAATATGTCATAATAATGCAGTTATTGCATTTAGTGATTATAAATGAGCTTGTTTCTTCAGTAAACAGCATGGGAAACAAAAGGCCATTTTCAGTTTTTGCAGATGATAGCTAGCAACATCCCAAAGGTTTCAGCTAGCTGCCAAAAGCATTATCAATAGCTAATGCAGAGTTACTCTGCAACTGCTCTCGCAGGTTACGTGCAGTGCAGCGCAAATATTTGCATCAATCCTATATACACCATCGCTTCCCATACCTCTGGTACAGTCACAGTCCTTCCTTTACTCCATATAACTGTACACCAGAAAGCAGACCTGAAGCTTAGTTTCCTGCACTGCAGAACAGCACAAAGTCCTCTTAGAGGACTCCATTCCTTGTCATTGCATGTTCTGAAAGTGACGACATTTTTCTGCCCATGCTGTTTTCCAATTTGCTCTCTGCAAATGGCAATAAAAATTTGAACTATGCCTTGCTTTAGGTGTAGATTTTTCTCTCCAAAAAACTTAAAGAACGTGGCCAAAAGCTATTCAAAGTAACACATCTCTAGACTTGAGAAAATAATGAGTATATTTTTCAAGGTTCCTCCTCCTAGTTAGAGCTGGAAATAAACCCTAGGTCACATTACGCGCATTCCAGTTTTAAGTAAGTAGGCTGTGAGTGAGATGATGAAATGGTGAAAATATGCAGGTTTTTTAAGGGTTTACTTACATTATGGCAAAGTGTGTTAACGCTTTGTAACTAGTAATCTAGGGCCCTTAGAAATGTTTTCACATTATAGCACTGTGGAATAAGAAGACTGATGCCTCTGTTGTTAGTTGTGCTTTCCACATAGCCAATGGAAGGAGGAAGCTGTTTGCTTTAGATCACACAGAATGCTACTCATCGGAACAAAAATACCTTTACTTGTATCCCAGTCTCCTAACCATTGGACTACATTTCCTAGAAAGGCTTGAAAGAGAGACTTGGAAGTAAGTGATCATTT
Source organism: Ara ararauna (assembly GCA_028858755.1). NCBI lineage: Eukaryota > Metazoa > Chordata > Aves > Psittaciformes > Psittacidae > Ara > Ara ararauna. Next base: position 41,260,681 of record CM054379.1, on the reverse strand, counting down.
TCACTCTTTGCCTAAAGAAAATGATTTAATGTTCATGGAAACTCAGAGTGACTCCTTTTGGCTTTATAACTTAAGGTTTTAATAAGTGAAAAAGTTTTCCAGAAGGGTGGAAGACCCTACATATATTTCTAGAAGATGAACATAAATCTGCAGAAGAAGAAAGGGAATTCTAATTTTTCCCCATCTTGAGCAACCCAGAACTTCATACTAAAATACCAAGGTTCATCTGCTTCCATGACTTCCTTTGCATTATCTGACTTTGTTTTCCACCTGTATAGGTATATATGTGTATGTGTGAGTACATATCCTCAATTCAGGCCCGAAAGGCAGTTTAGCCCCTTTTCAGGTATGTGTCAAAAATTAAATTGTGTAGAGTTAAGGGAACACAAGGTTTGACACATATGCTTATCCTTGGAGTCTGAGGTAAGCCTGTTCTGTGCCCAGTGCTCTGCTGTGGAGCAAGAGGTTGAAAAGTGGGCATAGAGAAGCACAGTCCAATGCACAAGAGCTTTGCTGTAATGGAACAGGCCGTTCAAGGCCTTCACTTTGAGCTCCCCATGTACAGCATTCATCTGATGGAACTTGGACTATGGAGTTTTCCAGCAGTGGATTTTCTGTACTTCTATAACTATCTTTGCTAATTCTTTCCTCCGGTGGCTTTGTTGTTGCATTGCTTGCTTATTAAAGAAATGGGATTGCTTAGGAGAAGGCGCTTCTGTTGAAAACCCTCAACATTTTCGAAAGATAGAATAGAAACTTCCATTTTTAGTTGAGCAATGAAAACATACCTTTGTTTTCAGAAATACTAAAAGACTCCAGCTTTCACTAGCCTTTACTTAATCTTCTCAAAAATCAGGAGTCATCACTGGCACACAAGATCTAAATATCCTTATCCAAAAGACCTTTTTTGAACTTCTTGTCTTGCATCTTTATACAGACACTGTGGAAATTAACGTAGTACAGATTTTGAGGCAGTCAGCTGGTATTAATGAAAGCCAGAGAAGTATTGAAGATGCATATATTACACTAATATTTCACTAAAAGCTTGAATTGCAGCTGAAGTGAGCCTACTTTATTTTTCTAAAAGCATCCCTAATGACTGGGATATGTTGATGTACTCATGCACTACTGCAGTGATCTATGAAAACAGGTAAGCAAATAAGATAAATTGTGTAAGTATATACATTTTTCTGGTGGTAGGTAGAATTAAATGTTGGAGAATCTTCAGCCTGAGGCTAGTAGATATAAGAGCCTGTGTACCATACTAGTAATGAATACACTAAGCTGTTAGTTAATCATAGGTGTTACTGGTGAGTTCTGTAGCTACATCTGTAAATGCTCTGCAGCATGTAGGTTTATGTGACTAAGCTATCCTTATAACACTGATACAGAGATAATTGTTTAGTTAGGACTGAATCTAGCCTTCAGGCCATTTAGGCTGTGTTGTGAACTCTCTTCTCTCAAAGTCAAATACTATTTTTAGCTTTTATTGACCTGACCAGCTGACTTCACTCAGCGTTTGTTTCCTGTCAAACGTGCTTCTCCCCCTCCAAGTCTAAACTGACTGTCAAAAAAAAGTTGTGGTCTCCAGACATGAAATGGGATTTTATTACTGAGGTTCACAGTGCAAATCATTGGAAGTTGCATAATGATGTGAACGGACATTCAGTTGAAAGGCTGTCAGAAGATAAAAGCGTATCAAGCTTTCCAGAGCATTCACGTTGCAACTCATGGAGTTAGATGACATTCAAAGAGCAATTCAGTGTTTAATGCATGCACCTCTGGTGACTGTGCTCTTCCACAGAACTAGCTGTTGAAGTATCAATAACAAAGGCTGTAGCATAGAATTTAATACAGAAGTTTTCCATTAAAGGAGTTAGCTGTTGCAGTTCACAGTAACTTACTTTCTAGTTCAGCTTAGCATGCTGAGGACGCAGTACTTTGTCCTTGAGTAGGCAGGATTGCATTTATCTTACTCTTCCCACTGGAGCACAGAAGAAGTAAAGTGTGAGTACATATGGAGCAATGCAGAACAAGTGAGTACCTGCAACATAGGCATGTTGTATTACTGGATTTTTTTTTAAACGTCAGTCCATAACACATGAGAAATAAAAGCAAGTCTGTAACTGTCCTGAAATTCTCCTAAGTGTGTAATAATACCATGAAAGATGCCTGTATTTGCTACTAAAAATAAAACTGTAGCATTACACTAATCAAATTCAACTGCATAATTTTCAGTGAAGAGATGCTTATGAAACACAAAATGAACTCCAGAATGGAAGGTTCATTGCTTCCTAATCAAAAGCAGTCAGCTTTAAACACCAGCCAGTCAGGTGATAAGTTTGTCATTTCTCAGCTGGGCTCATGGAGGGAAGTTGCCAAAAAGACTTGACAGCCTTTAAACTTTGTAGAGCATTTTTTGCCCATTTCTGAACATCATGTTGATCTACAGAACTCCTGGGAGGCTGGGAGGAGAAGCAGAGTAACAGCAGTTCTATTAAAATATATTCGCAGCAATGAATGTCAATCAGAGTTTGTGGTGTGAAAAAATGTGTAGTTCCCTAAAAGAAATTTTCACCACCCCTCAGGTCTCGATCTTTCTCATCTAATTGTGTCCAGCTACTTTGGGGGACTGAGGAGTGTCAGTGATTAACTGCCTAGGTGTCAGAGAAGTGCAGCCATGCAATGCACCATTAGAAGCCAGAGATCAGAGTGTCTGAATTAAAATGGGAGGCTCTGAATGAATATATTACTGCTATATACAGTTAACAGTACAAGCCAGAACCATTTTCTTTCATAATTTAGGACAATGGCAGCTCTCCAGTGAAAACGTATTTACAGTAGTTTTACGTTGCTTTCTACAGGCTTAGTACAAAAAGGAGAGACAAAAATTAATATGTACCAAGGCAGTAATAGAGAAACCTGTCTTTGAACTGTTCTTTCCTTTTAATCAGCATGAACTCTGCTAAATAGGGGAGAGAATTATGAGTAGGTAGAGAGCACCCAGGTTACTGAGGGCAAATCACTCTCAGGGGAATAACTGCAATTTGAGCAACAGAGTCTGACCTTTTTCATGACTTGGGATGAGCAGTCTTCTCTGTTCTAACCTAGCATGAATACCAGTTGCAAAGCAACCAGCCTCAAGATGCTCAATCATCTTTCCCTATGTGAAGGTCTGATTTCCCCTCCTTGGCAATTATACCATTGTCCTGGAAGAATTCTCTAATGTTGACTAAGTTCTATTTCACATCCTCAAGTGTGGGACCTTATAGAATTTTAGTAATTTTTTGTATTGGTTGAAGTCCCATTAAGCTTCTGAGGTTCTTAAATTGCTTCTTGGAGCTTTTTATCTTGTAACTTGGGTTATAAAAGTAGCACCATAAACATTAATTGAACAGCCATTAAGCAGTATGGCTGTTTGGTTTGGGTTGGTAGAGGACATAAAGCTTCATACCCTGTGGTGGAAAACAATTAGATCTGATAATGAACATGCTATTAAATATACCATTTCCAGACTTCTATCAGTTTAACTTTAGAAAATAGCAACCAGCTGTAGCCAAAGAATACACAAGTGATAGAAAGTCATATTTTAATTGTCATGTCATAGCCTGTTATAAATATTGTTGTTTCTAATGTATTATGCTAATGACAGTGACTAATGGTAGTCATTACCTCCATTCATTCTCATAAAAAATTTCCTCAAGAGAGGATTATCATAACTAGAATGCTGTTTAAAATTAAACTGTGTTTTTCTAAAATAGGGGACATAAAAACCATTTAAATACCAAGAGATTGGATAGCTAATTTATATTGGTTTGAGTGTGTTTGACAACTACAGCTGTTGGTAATTGTGCCGTGAGTTGAACAGATAGTCCTTTTAGAAATGTTTTGGGCAATCTGATATGTATATACATGTCATGTCTTCGTATTGTCTCTGCAAGGTGGGATAAAAGGTGAACCTCACAGCGAGATACCTGTGACCAGAAAAAAAAAGTCTGATGCCACCCCTGTAGAGCCTTAATATTAAGAACATTGAATTTCCTCATCCATTTCTTATTTCTGTTATGAATTCTGCTTACTTGACAGGTACAGAGTACTTTATTATGTGCACAAACTGAAATGCTTAAATGGATGAAGCAGCTATTTACATCTGATAGGAGCTAAGTGGGACATTAAATTAATGCCAAACAAGTGAGTGCTCATTTTAGTTTCATTATAAATGGCTGCAGCACAGCAGTAATGTGTTGACTCTCATGTGCTGACAAGTTCTATATTTCTTACAAACTTCCCTTTGAGCTCGATCTGGAAAGACAAATTCACACTCTGCATGATGAAGTTAACAGCAGATGCATTAATAATTGAGTGAGGACCCCTGGAGACACACTGCAGTTTAGCAGGAGAGTTGGTGACTGGCTGATTTTAAGTAGAGGCTTCTGTCCTATATGTATTCATATGCACTTACATAAGCCCCAAGTTAAGAGGCACTGCCTGTATATAGCCTTTGGTATCAAATCTGCTTCCTGCTTTTGGAAGATGTTGTCTAGTTACATTTGGCAGGTCCACAAGCAGACTGACAAACATTAATCTGAACAGTATGTTGCCCTCCTTCCTCTGTGACTGTTCTCAAACTTACAGCCAAATTCAACAACTCCTATCTAAATTTGTCTCTAGGCAATGAGTGGAGAGACTAAGGCTGTATGCAAGACTCTTGACATAGGCCTCCGCATCTGGAGTTCCTGTAGAGTTGAAATATTTTCCTGAAATGTAAAACCCAGCTTCTCTCAGAAAAGCATTATGTACTGTACTGCCATCTTCATTTCCATCCCTGCAAGCAAAGTTGATGTCCTTTGATTGAACCATATGCACTGCAGATTCCCACATTTGGGAAAGGATGGAACTTGTGTCTTTCGGGCAGTAGCAAAATAAACAAGAGGATTGACAGAAAAAACCTCTGCTTTTTAAAGATACCACCAAGGCCACGATGCAATTCCTAATACTTAAATTGTGATCATTCCTCACACCAAGTAGTATGATTAGAAGACATTGATAAAACAGTGTGACTTCTCATATGCAGCAGTTCTGGTGTACTGGGGTGTTACTGGGGTATTTACTGGGTTAAATTCTCATGAGTTTAAAATCAACATTTCATTGCACTGGTGCCAAGAGAGTGACTGAATTACTTGAATAGCAATTCAAATAATTTGAGAATTTGTCCCAATTAGAAGAGTAGCAAAATTTAGCACACTATTACTAGATTAACTCCATATAGTTGTCAGTTCTGCTAACTGTCCATGCAAACATCAGTCACTGGCTTCAAATTGCACAGGTTGAAATGACCTCTGTGTTTTGTTTTCCTCCAGTTACAGGTTCTTTTATAAATCTCAGGGTCTGGAAGACAGAAAAAAATAACTTCAAAATGTCTATCATTGTATTTTGTGGAGTTTCATCAGCTAAATGAAAGCTAATTCTAATCTTAGGGTTTTTTAGGTTTTTTTAATATATTGCAGTATTTTGAAAAAGCTATAAAATGATTTAATAAAGTTGTACTGTCTTTAAAACAATACTCATTGAGATAACTATGAAGTTCAATTCCTCCTTTTTAGATATGCAACTCTATTCAATAACAGTTGATATGTTATTCAGTAAGAGTTTAGTATCACTGTTGTCCTAATCAAAGTATTGTATTTGAGATCTTTTTAGTATAAGAAACTATATAATTTGAACAGTTTTTGTTGTCACTTGAAATAGGAAATAAATCCCAGCAATTCATGTTGGTATAATGAAGTAATGTCTCGATCTGTTAGCCACCCTGAAATATCCTGCAAGTGACTCAGCTGAAGAAAGCAGATGTTAGAGATAAAAGAATATCAGATGAAGGAGTAAGCATGCTAAAAATACCCTTTTTTCAGCACCACCTCTTCTTTTGAGGTGCTTGAAACAAAAATGTGGAAATTAAATTAGACTTACATATGCATTTTTGGTGGACAGAGGTAACATTTCAGAATAATATTCTTCATTTGATTCATAAGTGTGTAACACATTTCATTGCTGTTTAAAAAAATAATGTTACCATCATCTCAGTTTTTAAGGAAAAAAAAATATTTAAACAAGGTCATGTACTGCTGGATGAGAAGAATATACATGAGTAACGTAGACCAAAGAAGAATATCAAAGCTGTATTGATGGGGATGGGGAAGTGAACTTAACTACATCATTAACTATGGCTTTATGCTTCACATCTCTGTGCAGTGGGTTTAATCCTCTTAACAGCTTTCTATCCATTCTGTTATTCCTATGGAATAGGATTCTAAGTCTGCTCCAGGTTAGTCATTAATATTATGCAATCCAATAACTTTTGTCTTTTGTCAGCATATACAAGGCACATCAGAGGTACCCCTGTTTATACTTAACATGTGAAGTAATCATCAAATTTCACAGATCCAGGCAGTTACCAGTCCTGTAGAAGCAAAGAGATATTTCTAGAGTATGAATAAGCCAATGGATTTTATCCAGTTTTTTTGCAGGTCCTTTAATGTTTAAAACAGCAAAGCAAATTAAAAGAACCCCTTCTTTTTTGCTGTCATGGTAATTTTGCACTTGAACATATGAGGATTTGTTAATATAAAAGCTATTTAGTAAGATGTGGAGTGACTTTCATACAGCATTGTCTTGAAAAGTAGTGATAAATGTTGCATATCAAATTATAACTTTCCTTGAAATGTGGCTTCATTAAAAAAAAAATAGACATCTTGAACACCAGATTTTAATTTGGTGACTTCAGTCAGTGGTATTCCACTTAGAAGTAAAAAGATAATTTTTTAATTGCCAGCCCACTAAGCTCAGAGTGAAGATCAAGTGGCTACATTTTGGTTTATGCCTCAGCACTAATATTGACACTTCTGCAGGCCAGGATGGTTTTTTTACCTTCTAAGTTCAGAACCTCCTAGTCTTCATACTTTTCCTCAGTTGCCTCTTTCTCTTATTATTATGCCTCTTCTGAATTGTTGCCCAGGTATTGTTTAGATGCACCATTGGAACAAGTTGGCAAGTCTATTGGTACTCCATTTGTGTATCTGTACTTCATACAAATTTTCCAGAAGAATAAATCATACCTTAGAATTCATACATGAAATGAAGGGAAAAAAACTCAGCCACCTTCTTTCACTTTTTCTGATCTTGAACACAGCTATGGAGAAACTGGTAAATCCTCCATAAGCACTCTGCTCAGCACGAGCTCTAGGAATAGCCAACACAGCTGTAGCAGAGCAAGTTGTTACAGCAGCAAATTATTGCTGCTAGAAACTGGACAGAATATCACTTCTTTTCTTGGGAGCTCTTGAGCTGGCAGGGCTAAAAATTCAACACAATCCCAACAGAATGTATTTGATTTCTTTGTAGCTTGCCCTAAGAAGAGCAAGGGCAAGTGTTTCCATATATTCTCTGTAAACCTTCTTTGAATTTGACAAAGCCAATGGGATGCTAAGTACATGGAGTGATCCAAGCTTTTGTGTAAAATGATAACCCATCATTCATCTCAGCATCATCTCGTTCTTATCAGTTCATCTCAGTTCATCTTGTTCTTCTGCTGCTATTTGAGAAAATAGGACCTATTTTTCAAATATCCCATGTGAGAAGGGCAGCCTCTTCTGATCACAGAAAAAGGTGTGTGTATTTACCAGCTTCTTCTGTCATGGTCTTCATCAGTTCTCTAACATGTCTTAATCCAACTAGTGTTGTCACCTTCCTTGCTTCCCTTCTCTCTTCCTGATAGTGCATGAGATGTCTGCTGACTTTGTAATTAAAATATCTGTTTTGAACTTCACTTTGCAGAAGTATCTAAAATTGGGCACTAACTTAACACATGCAGTTCCAAAGTCTTCAGTATTGCACAGTGGACCAGTCATTAAAGAAGCAGACTTTTTCTTCAGGATCTCATTTAGGAGCTGACTTTCCCACTGCTAGAACAGTAAACCCAGTGTTGTCTTTCAGATATTCCTCTGAAGTATCTGAAGTGTTACAGTCCTTCAGCTGCAGTTCCCTGTCCTTTCTGTTACCCTTCCTTCGCTAATCACTGCTCCTGTGGAGTTAATAGGAGATTTGCACATAGATATATTAAGCAATTTTGGTGATGGTAGGCTTTTGCAACTTAAAAATGGCAGTCTTCATGGGGAATGGGATGAATATCATGGTGTGAATAGATAGGGGTTACAGTTGTAATCCAAGCTGGAGATACATTCTGCATCCTTTCATCCTCTCAGGAAGTAGCATTTGGTACACAACTCCACAGATGTATTTGTGTGCTCTGTCTCACTTAATGTACTTCTACACTTGACATTTTAAGAAATAAAACTTTTTTCAAAGTAGATGGTGCAGTAAAAGACTTTCAAAGGATAATTACAAGCACAAAGACTAGTTAGGAAAGCAATTCCTGAATAAAAGCAACTGGATCCTCTTAGTTATTCCCTAGATAAATGCACTAAGAAAGTGAAGTGTTAGAAGGACAGAAATCTCAAGATGGAAGTGGAAGATGGAAACACAAAGTGAGAGAAGATGGAAGGCTTTTTTTCTCTGAAAAATAAAAAGTTATGAATCTCGGATGTTACCTAGCACAGCCAACTGAAGTTCAGGCAAGGAATAAGAGCTATTGCATGGATTTTAGCAGTTCTTTCATAGAAACTACCCATAAAGGCTGTCAAATTGCAAAATCAGGAGACAATGTAGACTGAAAAGGGTGACCTGAAGCAGCTCCTGAAAACTCCTGTGCCCAGATGTAAGCAGAAAGGCAGTTGTTAATAGACAAGGTTTCCTTGTCAGGGCAACAGGTTTTCCACTCTCTGTCACTTTAGCATCATGCCCACATGAAGTTAGAGCCTTCAAACTGAACCTAGCTTTTGGCTGGTTTGTTTCTTTTTAAGTAATGATCTTGAGGGCTGGTAATACATGCATCATTTTCCAGAATATATGAACAGGCAACAAATTATTAGTGTTTATGTAAATAACAAATAACCCAGGCAGTAATCATACTCTTCTAAGGATGAAAAGCTAAAACCATCAGCATGAACCACCCCATCTTTCATCAAAAGGAGCAGAGGTTAAATCCTGTGTGTGTTGTGAGGGCTCTGTAGCTTTCTGTTCCACTTTAGCATAGTGGATTTGGCAAAATAAGCAATTACACTGATGCACCAAGAAAGAGGTGACCTGTTGAATAATCAATGCTCAGGTCTGAGCTGGGTGAAAATTAAGGAATAGCAGACACTTCTAACAATGAGCCAGTAGCAATGGGTTCTTCAGGAGGAATGTGCCAACAAAGTTCCTCCCCAGTCTCAGGAATTTGATGGTTCATTTTTTCCTTAAAGGATAAGGATTTATATTTCATATTTTTTTTTTAAATAAAATGCCACATTGCTTTAGAATTTTTCTCTATGTTAAATGTACAGAAGAGAGTTCAATAACAGGTTTGCTCTAGCAGATTGAAGTGAGGTTTGGTTTGTTCATTCTTTTTTGGGCGGTAATAAGCAGAATGATGGCTGTTCCCATTACCCATAAATACATATTTATGATTTATATTAGAAGACTTGTAGTTCAGTGCTTAGCAGTAATTTGGCTTAGTGATTTGTTCAAGTTCATTTCACATTTAAAAAAAAATTGTTTTTCTCTGAACTCTTCTGGTTTTGCTTGATCTAAATTAAATGACAAGTAAGATTTTTATCGATAGGGAGCACTGACAGTTTAGCTACTAAGATTTTTCAAGTATTTTAGATGCCAAATCAAGCACACTTTGGGCTTATAAAATGATGTTTTAATTGCACTTCATATTCAACTATTTGCTTTTTCTTGTACATTTGTTATGCAGTGAGCACCTGTTTCTATTGGCATGAACACAATGACTTCTATATATTTTCCATGAATCCAGTGAATTTTAAATCAGAGTATATATTAATATCCAGATTTCTGAAATACATGAATCTGTATTTTGTCAAAATGCATTTTGGCATACCAGTGTGTTTCTCAGTTGCCAGTTTAGACATCGTCTCTGAAATTTCTTAACCGTCTTTTCAGATCTATCCTACCTATATTTTTATGTACTTCCTATTTTGAAATTTCACTTTTAGCCCTAATCTAATATTTTAATCAAAGTATATTCATCATCAGTCTTCATAAGGTGGTGCAATATTAGTCTCATATTCCTATTGCTTGTTAACAGAATCTCATGCAGCTTGTTATCCTCTCACAGTCAATCTTTGTCCAGAGAGATTTTTAAGGCGTGACAATAATGACATAGTACAGAGTGCAAGATTTTTTGTAAAGACTGTTGGTTTTATTGGTAGATGAGTGGAAAGCATTTTCACTACTTATGTACTGTAAGCTTTGTCTATGAGATCAGAAAGAATTATATCTCTGCACAGCACCACAGAACAGCATACAGTGACTGAGAATTCTGAAGCCTTTTCTAATGCATTATGTAATGCCAACACTAGAAAAAACATCCTGATTTAGATAGAAAAATGTTATCTGTGTCTCTTGTTCTCATGTTCCAGGTCTCTTTCTCAGCATTTCTACTCTGTCTGTAGCCCAGAAAATTTTTCTGTAATATTCTAATATGTTTAGCATTCTCATATTTTTGAGTAAAAAACAGTTCTTTTGTAAATATTTGTGAACTATAGACAATAATTCAGCACATCCCAGTATCTGCAGATTCAGAGTGAGCTAAGTGTAAAAATACTGGGGCAAATAATTCACTTAAAGCACGTAAAGGCTATAGGGACGCTGGGGAGGGACTCTTCATTAGGGACTATAGTAATAGGACAAGGGGTAATGGGTTCAAACTTAAACAGAGGAAGTTTAGATTGAATATAAGGAAGAAGTTCTTTACTGTAAGGGTGGTGAGGCACTGGAATGGGCTGCCCAGAGAAGTTGTGAATGCTCCATCCCTGGTGGTGTTCAAGGCTGGGTTGGACATAGGCTTGGGTGACATGGTTTAGTGTGAGGTGTCCCTGCTCATGGCATGGGGGTTGGAACTACATGATCTTATGGTCCTTTCCAGCCCTAACTATTCTATGATTCTATATGCTTCAGCAGTACACATACATCACCAGAATACTGCATATGTCTGTCCTATCAACAAAAAGGCAGGTATTCCCATCACATGGAAATTGCTTGGCACAACTAGTTCTCTGTGGGACAAAATGAGAAGAAAGGGCAACACAAGAATAAACAATAAGGCATTTAGGCATATGCTTTAAAAGATTTGAATAATTGTGATCCAAGCAAAGGACAGTTAAAAGTGATAAATGTAATAACTCTGAAAAATGAATGAGAAGTCATGTAAGCTTTTCACTGAAACCACAAAAGGTTGACTTACCATAAGCTATAAAATGTCATTAAATCATCAGCCTTTAATAAGAATTGCCTGTTGTGGTTTCTGAGATGCTCTTTTCTCTCTCTGTACCCTTGAGTACTATGTACAATTCTGAGAATTGATACTTGTAAGGAAATTTCAGTGTCAGACTGACAAAGAAAGTGAAAAACAAAACAAGTCATATCTTACTACAGTAACAAGAAATTCCGTTCACCTCAGCAGGTCTAATCATAGGTGTATAGGTTTGAAGATCTGTCTCTAAAACTTATACTATGCTAAATATAAGAATACAGAAGACAGTTTAATAAATGGGCTACATCAAGTCAATTCAGTGGTGTTCTGTGGAGTGTAGTCTGTGTACCAATAAAAATCTCCATGATTTACATTAATTCCATTAAAGTAGCACATCACCTCCAAATATTTATAGAGATCAAGCAGATTCACTTCAGGATGATCCCTTCATACATACCAGAGGTACCATTTCCTGAAATGTAAACAATCGCCATCTGCTGAACCATAATCTCTAAATCAGAAACACAAATATTTGGATTAACAAAAAGTGGAAAGCCTCATTCTTTTTATTGACCTCCCAATACTTTTTTTTTTTTTCACTTTCAGTGTTATGTGCATGACTAGCATTCTTCATCCAGGATTGGAAAAGCAGTGGTTTTTTGCCATAGTGACCAAAAAGGACAGCGGTCATCAAATTCAAGTCAATCCAAACTATAAATGACTTGAGGAGATTTGAAATAAAGCCTTCAATTCAGTGCTACATGTATGATGCAGTATGAAACAAATGAGCTTTGATATTCTTAAGAATCAGAGAAATATAAAAGGATATTTATTTTACCTGTTTAAAAGAGTAGATGGATCTGATACAGGAAAAAGTTGAGGAAATACAAAACATACCTTATGTGTAATGTCATTGAAATCTATATGATTTTTATATACCCGAAGTTTTAGCATTCCACTGCACCAGAGATGTGTTAAATGTTTTAGCACAGACCTTGAACTGCTGTCTGTTATATTTTCAGTGCATATATCCATATATATGGATACAGAATGCAGATATACAAAATAATCCATTGTATAATCTGATGCTATAACAATGAGCAAACTGCTTAAACTCTTAATTCTGAGGGAATGAAATTTGAAAGTCTTCTCCAGAGTAGCTAATTTTTGGACAGTGTTTTTTTCTTGAAGAGATTAAATACAGAGCTAGTGGAAAGCACTGAGAAGTTCAAAAAGGGTGAGGAAAAGTACTATCTGGGCTGCAGGTATTGTTGCTTAGGACCTGAGGCACAAGCAATAATCTTGGAAGTCTTGCCCATTCTGATTTGCGCTGTGGGTTTTAGGCCATAGGAATCCCGGTAGGGCAATCAATAATCAAGCGTTTGCTGGGGTTTTGGGGCTTCCAGTCTTCCTCTTCTACAGCCATGCTCCAGACACTTCTCCCAGCTGCCCTGCCAGAGGCTCTAAAAGTTGTTGGAGCTACTCCAGCTGCATAGCGGGAGGACAAGAAACCAAGTGCTCCAGCTCCACCTGCCTAGTGAAAGGGTTTCTTACAGCCTCTGCTTCTAAAAGCAATGGATTGGTAACTCCAAATTTGGAGCAAGCTGTGACCTCTCTGAACCAGCAGCTCTTTGGATACTTTTGAGGTGATCACTGGGTGTTTGCTTTGGTAAGAAGACAGGGAAGCGGTCATATTTCCACTGGATTTCTGTTTTACACATGTTCATCACAGGTGCTCAATGTGCACTCAAATTTTTTTTATTCCACAAATCTATTTGGCAGGGAAATAACAGGTAAGTTTCAGGAAAGACTGGGATTGTCCACATATAAAAGATTAATGCTTCGAAAATGGTACAGAACAATACAAAATCAGTAAAATATCCCTAAGTGCAATTTTAATTGTCTTAATAAGTACTTTTCATGCTCTGTTTCCATTTTCCATTAATTTCTGGACACATTAGATTTCACTTTACTCTGTAAGAAGAAATGAAGTTTTTCAAATTTGTTTTTAGGTATATATTAAATTTTAGGACTTTGCATTAGAATTTCCTTATGACTTCAAAATTATCAAAAAAATTACTTTTTGTCGGTGCAAATATGGAGAGTCTGCTTTCATTTCTGCTTTGTCATAAAAATTCAAAAACTCCAGGCGGTATAAAAAAGTGCACCCTGAGTCCTAGTGTCAACATTCACCTATTTCCCTTTCTAAAATACACTGTACTTTTACCAGACATCACTTTAACCCCAGGCAAAAGAAAAGTAGATCTTGCCATGCTAAATAATAAGCTGTGTATATTTCAGATGTTGGGGATCTATTCTGTGCCTCCAGTGGGAGAAAAAGTTATTTCCAGTGGTTATGACTTTTGGAAAAAATGGGAAGGGAAGGGAAGGGAAGGGAAGGGAAGGGAAGGGAAGGGAAGGGAAGGGAAGGGAAGGGAAGAGAGAAAAGAGTACTACAGAAAAGAAAAAAGAGAAAGCAGAAAGAAATTTTAAAAAAAGAAAAATCTTAATGTTACAATCCATTGATAAATTAGTGTTCTTGGGTGAGTTTTACTGGTTAAATATTTGGGAGCACACAAAAATGTTTCATAAATACAGTGAGAGCACTTATAATGTAAAATCTCTGTCCTTTCTTCAAGATCCTTGTAAGAAAACTTTCTACCTAAATTGTATTCTTTTAACTAAAAGACAGAATGTCCTGCCACTAGTTAACGCTGTCAAAACACTGTATCTCAACTGTTCTTGCTTAACTAGACTTCATTCCTTCTTCTGTCTAGTTTTGAATGGTATTTGTGCATTTCTTATTCTCTAGGCTCTTTTTCACAGTCCCCTGGAAACAAAACTTAAAATCAGTGATGCTGAAGTTTATGTAGGCTTAATATTAGGCAAAAAAAGTGCCTAGTTGTGCTGTCAATAGGATGCATTTGTGTAGTTCTCCATGTAGCACTAAAGTAGGGTAAGTGACAGCAATTACATTCTAAGAGGAAGAGCCATATGGTTCCATTTTATGGGCAGTTGGTTTTATAACAGTTCAGAACAAAACATTCATGACCCTTAAATTGATTCAGATCACCCTTTTAGGTGGGCAAAGTAGCCATGCACAGTGATGTGGAGTTCCATTCTTTTCCATGTACTGCCCTGTTGGGAAAGCTTGCCAAGAATTGTGGTTTATCAAAAAAGAGGAGAAATGTTTCCTCCAGGGAATCCATAGATTCAGCAGCAGTTGTCATGGTTTGCATGGTTACTTGAGGTTAGAGTACAATATTTAGTCCCTACTTCTAGTCTTTAGTGCCTCCAGTAAGAATGCCTTTGAAGGCATCCCCCGACAGAACAGGACAGTCTGTGGTGATATGCCATACTGCTAATTCAAATATGTAGACACTAGAAAAGGTTGTAAATTATTATATTTATATATAATATATATTTATATATAATATATATTATATATATAGTGACATTTAGGTCACTATATATCTGTGTGCATGTGCCTGACTACATATGCATCCATATAAATACTAGATCTCTGAAAGAATCTTAAATTGCTTGCTTTGGCTCTTCTCCTTCCAGTTGATACTGAGTTGTCTATATGAATTGAAAGTGAGAAAATAGTTAATACAGTATCATTGTAAACCCTTCCTGACTGATTACTTGCCTTCTCCCAGGAGCCAGCATCATAGTACAAACCAACTGGTGTAACCTGCAGCTGAAACTACATCTTGGAATTCTGCTTCTTTTGTAGGCAAATGTATTTTTCAGTAATACTAACTTGCAGACTCAGGAAAAAAATGTATCTAAGGAAGTGTATTATAAACAGAACCTTAAGCTATTGCTCTTCTTGTTTATACTAATCTGTTTTCCTGAGAATCAAGTGAATTGTTACCTGTCATTGCATCCCTGTGTTAATCTCTTAATACTTATGGGTGTGATACAAACCACTAAAAGAAATTCATTGCCCAGACTAGGCAATTTTCTCTATTACACGAAGATATTTTTCCTATTGTGTCATTTGATTTGATAAGTGCTAATACAAAGGTTCTTACCTAGTGCTTTTAAAACGCTTACTGATCTACAGAGACAGAAAAGGCAAACAGCAGTTAATAGATTGCTCTGACAGATAGTGCAGTCCGTCAGGAGGCATTCATAACATTGTCACCAATGTTAACTTATTCTTTCTCAGAAGCACCATAAACAGTCACACCACTGAATGCGTGTGTAATTCTGTAACATCAGTCCCAGTGCTGGGCAGCTTTCCCGGTCAGAGGTTAACTAGGAGCGAAACCAGGTCACTATTGAAAAGAAAGTGGAAACAAGCCTAAAGTGTTAAACACACAGTTTAAAGTCCCGTTAATACAGGCATTTACAGATAGCAGAACTGAATTGTGAACACAAGTGAGCAGTGTATTGACTTTTTAAAAATTGTATATAAAGGGACAGTTTGTGTCTTAATTTTAGTTTTAACAGTTTATTTTTGTTCTAGTCTGGTTTAGACCTGTTAGCCAGAAAAAATAATAATTCTGAGAAGAACAGTGTGTCAATATAGATTATAAGTTCAATATAAACTATGAATGGGATGCTATTTGAAGATAGATACAATCAGTGTAAGAGTAAACAGATAAATAGTATTCGGAAATTGGCACAGAATTACTTGTTCACAACTTTTGTTAAACTTTGACTGGAAAGCCATGTGCCATTATGGTTTGTTGAAAATCAAAAAGATGTACAGAAAATACTTCTGCAGAGAACAAAATGTAGGGAAAACATACCAATAGCAAAACACAAAAGATGCTCTATGTGTTAATTCAGTCAAGACTAAGAAGTAGCTTGACTATGGCCTTCAGGATTTCTGACAATTCAGAGCTCTCTAATTTAGTATAAAAAAAGTATAGTTAGCTGGAGCCAAGAATACCATCTTGTCCCCCCTCCACCAAATTAACAATGGGATCTTTTAACCACTGGAACAATCTGCGTCCTTCTGAAAGGTATGCTGCATCTCAGAAGCTGCAAAGGCTGATAATTTTGGGACCACACAGGAGTCTAGACTAGACAATAATGTACAATTTCCTCTGCCCTTTAAAATCTATTTCTGAATTTAAGAATCTGCAATTCAACAAAGATGAATAAGGTTAACAGAATCTGGCCTTCAGTCATCATATATATTTTATCATTTAATTACATTTCCATTTGAGGAGTATAATTCAGTTCTCTTATGACTTTATCTCTGAAACTTTTCTACAGATTACAGAAATAGTCTTTCTTATTCTAGTAATTAAACTTTGAACCAAATAGAAGTTCTTCAGCTTGAGACTCTGGTTTGTCATGAGAAACATCATTTTAGCTTGTGTGGGAACACAGTAACGATGCAGCACAAAAAGCATTAGTGCCTGTTTTAGCCCCAGAGCTATACAAATGTGTGGTTCTGTTTTGATCATGCTTGATATGCCATGTCTTGACAAGGTTTTATTCCATTCTGTTTTTACAGGTTAGTAAGACTTTAATCAAGAAAAAGAAAAAAGTGTCTAATGAACAGCAATTTGAAGCACAGCATTTGGAAAGGTCAAAATGGTACATTACATCCTTATTATCCAAAAGAACAGATGACTTTAATATCCTGGCAGCACTTTCCTGTGAAGAAGATATTAAACAAGAACTGAAAATGGCACAAGGTTCCCTCTTACTTTCTTCTGACAAAGACTGCGACAAGATGATTAAACTATACAGAATAAATCTCTTTATAATGTTCACTTGTAGATCCTGCCTACATTTTAAAAACCTAAGCTAACCAGAGCGCCAAAACACATGCTATTTTTTTCAGGTCCCTTAGAACTCATTTTGCTGCTTATATGACTCAGTTTCCATTAATATTTTCTGGTCTTAAAGATGGAAATGCGTATTAATTAAAGGTACAAAATACAATGAGTTTTGGCAAATGCTTGTGTTGAACTGCAACAAAATAAGCACTACATCAACACTGCTTAAAATATAGGGGTCTCAGCTTCTGTTTGAATAGACCTAACAACAGAGATAAAGTATTCCAACATGCAATGCATTGCATATGTCCTGTTTTGGAGAGTCCTTGAAGGTATGGAACTGTTTGGAGGCAAAGGAAGTTTTAGTATATCTCATATGTTGTTAACAATTTGATTAATGTAAGTAGCTGTCACATTCCTTAAATCATTATCTGCATGAAGACTCTTCCTTTTACTTTATAGGTCGAAGGAGAGCAAAAAACCTTCTGGAACTCGATGTTGGATTTTAATGCTAAAATGCACCATCAAGGTTCTCATGTTCAGTCTTCTTATGACAAGTGAACAAATGGTATGCTTAAAAATCAAAAAATCAGTATATGGCGTACACCTGTATTAGTTAGTAGTCATCATTCCACATGAGATATGAGGTCTGCTATTACATAAGAATATAACAAGTTCTATATTAAAGATATTCATAATTATTAAAGAAAACACTTTATATTATTATAGAATCATAGAATCGTTAGGGTTGGAACGGACCTTAAGATCATCTAGTTCCAACCCCCCTGCCAGGGGCAGGGACACCTCCCACTAAACCATGCCACCCAAGGCTATGTCCAGTCCAGCCTTGAACACCGCCAGCGATGGAGCATTCACAACTTCCCTGGGCAACCCATTCCAGTGCCTCACCACCCTTACAGTAAGGAATTCCTTCCTCATATCCAGTCTAAGCTTCCCCTGTTTAAGTTTGAACCCATTACCCCTTGTCCTATCACTACAGTCCCTCATGAAGAGTCCCTCCCCAGAAAGAGGAGGCACCCAGGTTTGAACTGGGGACCTCTTGATCTGCAGTGAAATGCTCTACCACTGAGCTCTACCCCCACCAGAAGGTCAGAAGATACCTGTTTTGAAGTATTGCTGGCTGAAGTAGACCTACATAGATTTGCACAAGCTCACAAGTAGAAATCATATGGAACCTTTTTTTTCCACACCACCCAGGGAATACATGTGAAAAGAAATTTCTCCATGGTACATTACATGCAGCATCTTGCTGAGAAAAGTCATTCTGCTTCAACCAAGAGAGATAAAATGAACATTTCCAATATGTGTTTTCAGTGTCTTGAGTGAATATATATATGGGTCTGTGTGTACGTGTGCATGCACAGTTGTCTTCTTCTGCACCTTAGGTGATTTTATTTTCCACTGAAGATTTTAAATGTATTTTTCATCCTTTATTTTGCAAATATAACGTAGGATATTTTTTTTACAATGCCTCAGCAATGTGCAACCTATTTTGAAACTTGGAAGGTTTTGCAAAACTATAGACAAAAATCCCTAATGGGTCTTTATTTAATAAATACCTACAGAAATTAATGTTTTCCATATGCCTAGAGAGAAAATCCACTATATACAAGTTTCGGTCAAGTTCCTTGTAATTCAGCTAATAGTCTTTGAAACTGTAATGACTACAGCCATCGAGTATGCAGCTTACAGAAAATAATTAACAAAACTTTTTTTTCAGTTCCTGATTATTATCCACAATAGAACTGCATATTTTTATAATTTGAATCACTAAGAGCTCTGACGATTTATACTTTTGCTATGAAAAAATAAAATATATGCTGTTGTATCCATTTCTTAAAAGACCATGGTTGGGGAATGACTGAGTAGAGAATCCAGGGTATGGAGGTAGTCACGCAAACAACTCCAGGATTTCTCAGAGAAAGAGTCTGATGTATCAGATGAAGACAGTGGGGTTTGTTATACTCTTCTCAGTTTGCTCATGATTATGGAAAATGGTGTTATTCTGTCACACACTATTTAACATGGGGAACACCCTGAACACATTATGCAGCCTTATTTAGTCATTTTATGAAATGGATTCTTTCTGCTAGGTCACAGTCATTCTTTTTTTGAAAAAATACTATAACAATCAAGTACACTTTATGAACCAATACGCCAGTTCGAAGTTAAACTTTTAAGAGGCACCTCCTTTCATCACTTCTCTTCAATAAATCATGTGGTGGTTAGGCATTTCCATTAAGTCTTTCTTTAATAAGGAAGGTGAAAAGTAAAAGTTGAATGTAAAATGTTGGACCTGTGAACCCACGGAACATCTCAAAGCAAAGGATCATGTAACGCTCTGTAAAGTATATTCATTAAATTAATAGCAGATGAAAAAAGGATGTGGCTGATGGGAAAGGTGTCATATTGAAGCAAGATCAGAAAAGATAGGCATGAATGCACAACGGACCATGTGCAGCACACACATTCACACACATGTGACTTTGAACCAGAAGGTGCTGGTTCAATGTAATCCCAGTAAGGAGGGCAATCACATTCTGTGAAGTATTGCTTAAAATACCATTAGCAGCAGCTAGCACTACGAAAAGGTTTTTCAGCTTCTGTTTGAATAGACCTAACAACACAGATAATGTATTCCAGCGTGCAGTGCATTGCATGTGTCCTGTTTTGAAGGGTCCCTGAAGGTACGGAACTGTTCAAAGGGAAAGGAATTTTTAGTATATCTCACAGGTAATCTTACACCCCTTCAGATGCTGGGAACTCTGAGTTATGCACCATCAAATGGGCCTCCAAGCTCTGCACAGCATCCTGTGCAGATCCTGCCGGTGTAAACGTTACACAATATTTCAGTCTTCTAAGCTCTTGCAAGGTTTCCCTAAGACAAAATAACTCCATTATCATTTTCACTGTCAAACAAAAAAAGATGTGCACGTGAGAATTTGTTGCTGCTGGTTTAGACGAAGGCAAGGACCCACAGGTGGTATAATCAGTGGGACCCAGTGGCAGCTGCCCACAGGCTGTTTTGATACAACGAGCCAGCTGAGTTTATCCCGAAGCCAGAGGATGTGCGCAGCACAACACAGAACTGAAGATCCATGTGTGCACAGCATACTGCGGTCCTGCACCTGTTCAGGGTAATTGCCATGTGGGTCACTAACTCCATGTACAATGGTCTCCTGGTCAGGATCTCTGCACGTGCATACATACATACCTGTTTTGCATCTGCATCTGAAAAGCTCATTTTGTGCTCCAGAGTGAACCAGTACATTGTATTCATATCTGCACACATTAAAAATCTCTACACATCTATTCCAAACACTCTTTGCACAGGTCTCTGTGTCCATCAAGCTGGAATTGTGCAGGAAGTCAGATAGGTTTATAATTATGCAATTTACACCTCCAAATGCTGCTAAAAGGCTATGTAAGTACATTTTTGCAAGTGTGCTTTTTGTGTCTGCAGCTCAAAATTCAGTAATACTTGAATTTTAATTTGTTTTCTTTTACACACAATGTTACTTGATATTAAATGAATAAATAATCCATGAGCGAGCAAACACTAAAAGGAAGGAAGGAAGTTGCATTATTAAAGACAGATTAAAATAATTTGACATGAAAGGCATTTTAGAGACAGTACAAATTGTCTGATTTACTGATGTGCACAGAAGCTAATACATCATTCATCCTTGCTACCACCTGACAGCTGCTCAGCATCTAATGGGAAATGTGATGGTGGTCACAGTCCAGTTCATAGTGGACAGGTGCTGGCGTCACAAAAAATCATTATCGCAACTGGCACTAATTGGCACCTGTCACAGTTTAAACCCAGCCAGTAACTCAGAACCATGCAGCCACTCACCCCCCCCCCCCCCCCCCCCCATTCCTCTTCACTCTCCTGGAGGGATGGGGAGGAGAATCGAAAGAATATAACTGCCATGGGTTGAGATAAGAACAGTCCAGTAACTAAAGTATAACACAAACCACTGCTGCTACCACCAATAATAATAATCATAAGGGAAATAACAAGGGAAGAGAATACAACCGCTCACCACCTGCCAACCGATACCCAGCCCCATCTAAGCAGTGATCTAACCCTTCCAGGTAACTGCCCCCAGTTTATATACTGGGCATGACGTGCTGTGATCTGGAATACCTCTTTGGTTAGTTTGCATCAGGTGTCCTGTCTCTGCTTCCTCCCGGCTTCCCCTCCTCCCTGGTAGAGAATGAGACTCAAAGTCAGAGTAAACATTACTTATGTAATGATCTTATGTCAGAGTAAGCATTACTGAGCAACAACTAAAAACATCAGTGTTATCAGCGTTGTTCCCAGGCTGAAAGTCAAAAAGACAGCACTGCACCAGCTACTAAGGAGAAAAATGACTGCTACTGCTGAACCCAGGGCAGCACCTTTGTTGAAAGTCTCAGCAAAGAGGCCAGTGACTGAATCAGCCTGGAGGCTGCCTTGCAAGCTCTGCTGGCGTGGGATGCTGGCCTCAGCTTATCCTTCAGTGAAACCATCCTTAGTTTTGCACGTTTCAAAGGAACACAGCCAGGTTCTGACACACTCTGTTTGCCTGTAAGTTCTAGGAGCATGTGCACTACTGTGGCACAGCTCTGGAAACAATGATTATGTACAGAATGGTGAGATGCATCTCTGGGCACTGAAGCCTGCCCACTGATGCTGGCCAACAGAAGAGCTTGTGGACTTACTTAGGCTTGAGCTGGAAGATCAAATCGGATAAAACCAAAGGCTGGTGTAAGGGAGAAACCACACATGACCCACATGGGACTCAATTCTCATCCAAGCTTTTCTCAATTTTACTTTATTTACATGCAACTGTGATTCTGTGGACCACTTTACTCCTCTCTGCCTCAGTTTATTCTTTTGCCTGAAAGTCATAATATTTGTCTCACTCTCGGGCATAATATGAGGCTATGCTAACTAACCAATGCCTTAAGGTATTTAATCACCTGTGATGGAATAGTAGATACACTAAAATGCAGGCTTCAAATTTATAGGTACTTTGGTTTCTTAACAATCCTATGAAATGTTGTTCCTTACATACGGTTTCATTCATACAGCTTTTTCTTCTACTCAGGCTGCGTCGTCCAAATCAATGACTAAAATGGATTTTCCTTTAGTGTACAGAAACCTATATTGTTTGTGGGTTAATTATAACTTTTTTTTATTTTAAGCTCTATAGACAAATGTTATATAGGTCAGTAATGTGACTGTAGGATTTGAGAATGCTTTTATAGTAATAAAGCGTAAAAATAAGGGGGCTGGGAAAAAGGAAAGAACAGTTCTAGTTTTATGTGTATGGAAAAAAAGTGTTGCATTTGTTGCACAAAGCTTTGTCAGTGTATAGACAAAAGTCAGAAGACCAAACTGGAAAGCTGATATACAAACTCAGGTAAAATGTATCATAAAGGACTGAAAAAACTATGTAAAAAGCCTGAGGTTTATCTGTTTGTATCACTGTAGCTAAGGCTTACCTTCATTAGAAATTATAAGGGTATAAGATAACCTGAGCACTTACAGAGGCTTAAAACACCACCAAGCCAGATTCTGATCTCTCCCCATTGATTTTTCACTGCTGTATTACATCTGATTTCAGAGAAATGTCTTCTCATTTACATGCATCTACATAAATTCAGGATCAAGCCACCAAGTTTTGCTTCCTGCAGTGTTAATAATGAGCAGTGGCTACTGCAATGTGCTCCTAAAGACACTCTGGAAAAAGAATATGTCATTGTTAGCCTAATGAGGTGAAAGGGAGAGAGATTGCTAAATGTTTTATCTCTAGCCCAGTTAAAGGAGAGAGAGAAAAAGAGAGGGGGAAGGCATCCGAGAGGGGGAAGGCATCCAAGAGGGAGAACTGTACGTGACAGATGTCTTCCTGCCTTGTTACAAGAGCATTCTTGCTAGATAGAATGAAAAAGACAGGAGGACCTGGGAATACAAAGGATGAATCCTGCAAGTGACATCAGACTGTGGCATCATGGACCATCAGTCTAAGCTGCGCATTAGCTTCCAAAAATACCTCGCTTGGGAAAGAAAGAATATGGTAACAAGTACTCTGTTGTCATTACTGTTTTTAAGACAAATTATCCATGCAAATACGAAGGAGCAAGGCTTGTCTGCCTGCTGAGAGCCTCCTTGGCCATCCATGGTCACATTTCACGACTGCCCTAGAGCGATACAACTGCTTGTGTACGAAGGACTTTGCCAGTTCAGATGTTGCTGAGCTCACTGACAAGTGACAACTCACTATTTATAAAACAAGCAAAACTTGATCCCATGAACTTTTGTTGATTTCAGCAACATCAGGCCTGCCAGAATGGGCGCCTACATCTCAAACTGCACGTTAGGTCCCAGACTCATGCTGTCATGATGTTTATATCCCACACTGTTCTCATTACCTGCACAATGGCCTCAGCCATGCAAAGCACAGAAGAAATTACCTTGCATCCCTACTTATATATAGTGCTCAGACACTGAACAAAGCGATAAAAAGCAGGCTTGATGCGCCTGGTATGATCTAGTCCCCAGAAACTGAATTCCTGTTATTTATTTTAAATCTCTCCATATTTCCTTGCCTTGTGACTAAAATGTAGCAGCTTTGTGAGCTAAGCTATAGCTGCCCTTTTACCATGTCAAGTGCCAGAAGCTTTAGCTAGGGAAAATGGTATTGTAAAGACTTGCTCTGCTCTGCTAGTCTTTCATACTGCAGTTTTTCCTAGTAACTAAAGAGAGTTAGAGGAAGTTCCCAAGAAAGACTTGCATTACCAATCTCTTGTAATTATTTTTTAATCTGTGACTCCTGAGTCCCCACCCTGGGCAACGTTTTGGCTTGTTCCATGGCAGCCATGACTGCATGAGACATTTTTCCCCTGCATTGAGACCTATTTGCTTTATTCACCACTTACCTGAGTACAGACAACAGAATTGGAATATTGGGTCTGGTTTCTGTTTGTGCAGCAGGAGTCACAGGATTATTTCCCAAGCCTTCCACTGAGGACTGCAGGACAGGGATGGCTCCATCAACCCTCCTGTCAGCACAACAGAAGATCATGGATAAAGCAGCCTATACTGCTTTGGGGGAGAACTGCAAGTCTGCCATGGAGACTGGGAGTAGCCTAGACTCATGCAAGCAAGCCCAACTCAGACTTGTTTGTACAGGGAGTTGAGGTGTCATGGTTTAAGCCCAGCCAGTAACTCAGAACCATGCAGCTGCTTGCTCACTCCCCCCACTTCGTCCCCCTGCTCCTGGAGGGATGGCGAGGAGAATCAAAAGAGTGTAACTCCCACAGGTTGAGATAAGAACAGTCCAGTAACTAAGGTATAACACAAAACCACTACTACTACCACCAATAGTAATAATGATAAGGGAAATAACAAGGGAAGAAAATACAACCGCTCACCACCTGCCGACCGATACCAAGCCTGATCGAGCAGTGATCTACCCCTTCCGGGTAACTGCCCCCAGTTTATATACTAGGTATGATGTGCTGTGGTATGGAATACCTCTTTGGCTAGTTTGCATCAGGTGTCCTGTCTCTGCTTCCTCCTGGCTTCCCCTCTGAGTTTCCTCTTGAGACTCAGAAAGTCCTCAGTAAGAGAAAACATTACTGAGCAACAAATAGAAACATCAGTGTTACCAGCATTCTTCCCAAGCTGAAAGTCAAAAACACAGCGCTGCACCAGCTACTAAGAAGGAGAAAAATGACTGCTACTGCTGAACCCAGGACATGAGGGAAGGTTGTGATTAGCTGTCATGGGTTCAGCAGCAGCAGTCATTTTTCTCCTTCTTGGCAGCTGGTGCAGCACTGTGTTTTTGACTTTCGGCCAGGGAACAGCACTGATAACACCAGTGTTTTCAGTTACTGCTTAGTGGTGTTTTGGTCTGACCAAGGACTTTCTGAGTCTCATGCTCTGCCAGGGAGGAGGGGAAGCCGGGAGGAAGCAGAGACAGGACACCTGACCCAAACTGACCAAAGGTATTCCATGCCACAGCACATCATGCCCAGGATGTAAAACTGGGGGCAGGAACCCGGAAGAGTTCAGTTCACAGCTCGGTCGTCGGGTGGTGAGCAATTGTGTCCTCTTCCCTTGTATTTGCCTTGTCATTATTGTTATTGATGGTAGCAGCAGTGGTTCGTGTTGTACCTTAGTTGCTGGACTGTTTTTATCTCGGCCAGTGGGAGTTGCATTCTTTTGATTCTTCTCCGCATTCCCCCCTCCCGTCGGAGTGGGGTGGAAGAAGGTGGGGGAAGTGAGTGAACGGGCTGCGTGATTTACGGCTTAAACCACGACATTAGCCTTCAGATGCTTTCAATCTCCTTACAATATTTTTAGATTATTCCAGATTTATTCCTCATTATTTATATATTATAAATATTCTAGCTAACAAGGACAATGCCATAAGATTTCCATTCAAAACTTTAAAAGTTTGAGTGTCTTAGAGGGCTTTCACATGTTGGATTCCTTTATCCTCTTTTGTAGTTTGTTTCTGAAGAAGTACTAAGCTCCCCAGTAAAAACTTGCCCGACCCACATATGTGAGAATCAAGTTTTCTCTATTTTTTAATGAAAAATTTTGGCACACTAAGCTTTGACATTCCAGCAGCTCACTCTGTGCTGGCTGCTAGCAAAATCAGTAAATATATGACAGTGCTATCAGCTACTCTGCCCTGAACCACAAATATCCCAGGATCTTTGAAAACAAGGTATCTGATGTTTGAGAACAAGCAACCAAATGCAGTTTGATTTAGTGATAAAGCCTGCTAATTTGGGAGATATAATGGCTAGCTAATGGTATCATATTTGCTTACAAATGCCATCTTCCAAAATATCATACTTAAAATAAATTACATTTTTTGTTGAGAGTTTAGCAAAGTGGTAACATTTAATGGACAAATATGAGTTCAGTTAACTCCAACTCACACACAATGGACTGAAAACACATCACATAACTGGATCTCTAAAATTTAGCAGTGTCAGGTCTTTGTACCCTAGCCTGGAAATAAGGGACTTACATTACCCAGCAATGATCTAAGGTGATGCAAGTTCGAAGGAGATGAGCACAATGTTAGTGTGATGCAGATACTACTCAGACACTTTCTGGTTACTCCCCCCTTCTTCTTGTATCTCAACCACCAAAAAGTCTGCCTCACATTAAGGAGGCTGAAGTTATTAACTTCAACACACAGCAATATAATTTTTATGAGAAAACACTGTATTAAATAGGAGAGTTGTCTGCAAAAGCCACCAATAAAAATTCAGTCTTAATCAGCAGGACCAGCACAAAAGGCCAATCTAGTCTGAATTTTCAGTCAGCACTTCAGCAACATTCCAATTATTTTCATCATTTAGAATGACCCTTGCAGTATTTTGAAATTATGTTTTAAACTGCAGTGGTTATTAATCAGGTAGCTATGGCAAGCCAGCATCATGATCAACAGAAGGGTGGAGGCAGATACTATATCATTTTGATCTTACTGCATAATTTGCTTCTAAGAGCAAAATTTCTTGCGTCTGTATCTCTTCATCATTTGGATGTCCAAAATAACAAGCAGAGTATCTTGTGTTGGTTTAGAGGGCATTTTCTACATGTCACAAGA
This sequence comes from Ara ararauna, assembly GCA_028858755.1. Taxonomy (NCBI): domain Eukaryota; kingdom Metazoa; phylum Chordata; class Aves; order Psittaciformes; family Psittacidae; genus Ara; species Ara ararauna. The sequence goes on along the minus strand of CM054379.1, from coordinate 41,233,919 downwards.
AGAAAAATGAAATTACATTGCATTTATCTACCCCCAAACTGCATGATTTTTTCATTCATATAGATGTAATCTTCATTTAATCTCAATTTCTTTGCCATTAGGATGCAGAGTAGGAGCTGCAGAAGCCCTGACTGTAGCAGACCAGAGCTGGAATGAGTTGCTAGCAACACTTGTTTAGGGCTGATGTTTTCTTACAGGAAACAAAAATAATGAATAATTTTTTTCTTTAATTTATGAAACTCCATGGCTACAATTTTTGTTTGTAGCATTCATTCACATTTTTACAATATAAAAAGCAGTATTTTCTTAATAATATTACTTAAATACTTGTGCTTTTAAGAAGAAAAACAACTTTCATTTTTCGCTTTTGTGCAATTTTGGGACCCTTGCTTTCATGTGCTTCAACAGGTCTCTTCTTTTCCAGTGTAGCCAAGTTATTCCCTGAGCATTCTCACTTGGGTATTATTCAAAGAGATGTAATTTTGTTGCATCTTATTTCTTGTGCCCAGCAAAATAAACACCTAATGGTGTCATTGGTGTTTTTTCTACTCCTTTAAAGTTCTATTTTCCATGGATCAGCAAAATTTTATTACAATAAGCAATAAAATCTGGCCAAATTTACTTCTATTATCTTAGAAAAGAGAGGTCAGTAAGGCTGTTTTTTCAAGTAATGCTCATATTTTTTGGTGATCTCAAACATTAAGCAAAATTTATGTATTAAAAATGTGAGGTGTCAAGCGCTGGTTTTACATAATCCTATTTCTGATTAAAGCATCTCATTTTAAGAATGTAAAAGTGCCAAAACCTGCATACAATAAGGCATTTCTCTGAAACTCAGTTCAGATAAGCCTGCTCTATGTAATTATCCACACAAAGAGCTGCTGGATTCTGTTTTAGTTTAAAAATCAAAAAAATCTTTAAAGCTTTTCTCTGTGTTAGAACCACTTCAAGGCCAACAGTACACGCTGAATAAAACCCTTCAAATGCCTCCTAGAAGATCCATAATTCAGTTTCTGAAGATTGAGGAAGAGAGCTGCATGTAGCATTTTGTTGGCTATTACAACATTGGCCTAAAAAGCCTGTGTCATCTTTGGTATTGGTCAAATAAGATTGAATCAATTTAAATAGCTATTTTTATTTTATTCTGGCTGACATCCTGAGATAAGAAGAGCAATGAAGGCTGGAAGTCTGGGAAAACACTGCGCCCACTGCTATGCTGAAGCATCACCATTAGCTCTGGTGTTGAGAAGGAATCAACCAGAATTTCCCTGGGACTATCAGAAAAACACCTTACCCACCTACCATCAAGCATTCCTTTCGTGTGGTAAAGTTAGTTACTCTTGGTTTTGCTAGAAGCAAGTGAACTAAGGGAAAGATCCTTCAATATCTGCGATCTTTTAAGTACTCTCCTTATGCATCTGCTACTGGCCACTAGCAGAGCGATCTTTGGACTGGACATGGTGCGACCTGTCTTATGGGTCACTTACACCCTTTCTACTCAGCTGCTTTGAACCAGCTGATTCAATATTCTGGTCTTCCTCTTTCCACATTGCTTTTTGCAGATACTCTTGATCTATTTTATATAAGCACAAACCCATGAATATTCTTGCCAGATGGTTACCTAGCATCGTTATTAATTACTAGTTGAGCATGTACATCAGTTATCATGGCAGGAGGTGTACAGGTGTCAAACACACTTTTAAAATTCTATAAAATATCACAGACAGAAAAGGCCCATACAGGTCAGTTACAGCTTCTGTCAAAGCATAGGCTTTGGCAAAATTCAGTCTGTAAAAATTCATTCCTGAAGTCCTGAAGCATGAACATGCTTCAGGATTTTCCACTGAAACAGTACAACATTCTTATTGAAAAAGAAAGAGGTTTTTTGTGACTTTTCTGTTTTCCCAATGATTGTCCATAACACTTGACTCTTCCTAGTATGAAGTAGCATACAACTGAATAACAAGAAAAGACAGTTTATCTAAGCATGATGTTTAAATAGGAAAACAAAAGCCAATCCAGGTAATGTCATCAACACAGCAACAGATGAGGAGGGAATACTGACAACCAGTCTAACCATGTGTCTGGTCAGAAAATATAACCCGTAGCAGAGAATGAAGTTATTTACTGACTGCAGCTCCTGTATCATACCAAGTTACAACTATCCTCTTGTATCCTGACATGTTCATTTGACAATACTTGAAAACAAGTGGATGTAGAAAAACGTGTCCTATTTATAAGCACCGGCGAGATGCTTGGGGTTTAAGCTATAAAAAAACAGGGTTGTGCATGTTTTGTTTTCTATTCAAGCCTATTTGGTAAGTGTACAACTATGCCACAGCAGGTAAAAGGCACCTTCTTTCCATAGCTTTCTTCACAATTGTGTCAAACTCCATTTACTTGGATATTCAAGAGCCATACAATGCAATAAGCACAGACTGAGAAGAAAATACACAAAGCAAAAGTGTAACTTTTCAGAGGCATGATGGATTTACAAAGTACACATACTTGACCTTAAAATATCGCCACAGTTCTTTACACTTGCTACACGGCTGATTTTGTCCTCCTTACTTATCTGGGTGATCTTTGTATCTTCTCTTACTAAGTGAAATAGGTATGTGACGATTCTGATATTCAACCCCTTAGACAGATACTTTGTGTCTCAATTTAAGGAAGCACATTGAAATTTTTATGTAAAATTGTGTGTTTTGAAAGTATGTGGAATTGCTATGCTTCTATTTTTTCCCCATATGAAAACACTGAAAATGATTTTAAAATGTACTGCATTTAGAATGAGAATTAACTTCACTAAGTCTTATCTCAGTAGGTCATCTAATACCCCAAAGAGAATAAACTGGAAATTAATACTGACACAGCTGAAGAAGATTAAAGAAAAAAACATATTTAAAACATTCAACCTGTACTAACATTCAAGAACTAACGCATTAGAGTAGTCACAACCATAACACATTTGTGTGCTGTATTGAGGACTCTGAAAGCAGTTTTAAATAAGCAGTTACAAACACTATAGTTGGTTCAGGGAATTCTAACAGTGAGAGACTGCAGGAATGATAAACAGCTAAGCAGAAAGCACATTTATCCCCAAAGCCAGCGCACAGTCTTTCGGCATCAGAAACTCTACAAAATTGGAATATATGGGTGCACACTTTTGGAATATCATCTTTTCAACCAATCAAAGTAAACAAACATCTTTCACAATTCAACAATGAATTGAAGAGTTTCTTTTTACCCCTGAGATGCAAAATGAGAGCAAAAATAAGCACTGCATACATGCTTTGTGGTTCAGAAGCAAGCAGTTCTCTGCCTTGTTTTCTCTGAAGTGTGTACAGGAGGTTGCCTGTGTAGTTCTTAGAATGAAATCAAGAATGCAGCTATAGTTACCATATTTCAGAAAGTGTAACAATTCCACATGTTCTGCCTGATTTCTGCTGCAGGATCAGCTGGTAAAATATAATGTCACTCTTCTTTTGGAGAAAGGATAAATCTTGAGTAGAATAACAAACTTACATATTATTATAAAGTAATATGTCAAAATGTGGTAGTATTTGAAATGCGTGGGTTTAGTAAATAAATAATTCTGTGACTTTTGTGCACAGGTGACAGACTGGAAATTTTGGAGAACAATGCCGACAAACCAACCAGAATAAACAAACAAGCTTTCTCTTTCAAACCTGGAAATGTCCAACACCCCTGAGTGTATGTGTCGCCAAATCTAATTCTATAAAAGAGTTGAGCTTTCTGCTAATCCTGCAAATCAGTGTGCTGCTTCTGTGCTGCCAGCCATGAAACCAGAGCCGAGGCTTTCAGATGGTGACAGCCCTGCCCATGCAGTCATCTCTGAATTGAAACCCACAGGATTGTTACCATCTACAGTCCCTCATACATTAACTAGGTTACAGCGCACTGTTCTCTAGTTTCATGCAGGAAAATGTAATTTGGGAAAAAGGCCCCCAGCTTCTGGATGGCTATGGGTTTCCACACCCACCGATGAGAAGTGCTAACCTTCTTCCACTTTTCAGTGAAATGCAGAAGAGGTGGTTTTGGCTTGGTACGTTGTACTACACAGGTAATTTGAGATAGCTTATGTCTTTGATACACCTGCTTCACATGTTAAGGAGGTATGTATCAGTTTTCTTTTTACTGCTCCCCAAACAAATATGGCAAGTAACGATGTTGGTTCAACTTTTCACTGATTTTCAATTTACACTTCTTTTTATCTGAATCCTTTTTTTAAAAAAAATCAACTTTTTTTTTTTTTTTTTTTTTAAGCAGGAAATGTACTGAACTGTCTAAATAATTGTTTCCAAAGTGCCTTTTGTAAGGAGTTAGATTTTATGGCCACCAAGATGCATCCTCAGCCATACGTAGCAGGCCAGTGCTGACGCTGAAATGTCAGGATAATAGAGAAGTGTGCAGCACCCCGTGTAGCTAACACACAGAGTTCTGAGGTCATTTCCATATCCAGCATGATTCTCTAAATGTGTTGGTCTGAATTCATATTGGATGTAAACTGTTTTACATTGTTTGCTGTCGTGGCAGAATTTAAATGTGATGTGACATTAACAAAGCATAAAGGAAAAATGCTGAAGCATTTTCACATACCTGTGCTGGGCAGCCGTTCTTCTCTATTAAGGATGAATTTTAGCAATGCCTGAAGTCTCTGCTTGGCTCATTTTGCCCCAGCTGCTCATAGGAGTTTATAGTGTACTGAGTGGGCCCTAGTCGTAGGCTATCAGATAGCCCTGTTCATTGAGCTACCTTGATGAATCAGAAGAGGAAGAGGCAGACTTTTTAACACACATTGAAGTGGTGAATTATCTCCTTCTTTGTAAGTTTCATGAACCTTCCTCCAAGAATAGGAACTTGCACATTACTTTTACAATACTGGTGGCATGAGAGATTTGTTTGTGTTAGGTTTCACGCCTTTGTCCTCTTTTTAAACGTCATTAAAATAAAATCAGTTTAAAATCTCATGACTTTACACACATTTTAGACCCATGAGTGTTGTTTGTTTCAGTTAAGGGGATTTTTGTAATTGCCAGCAAAAAAATTATAATCCTGAATGGCAGAGCACTTCCTCCGAAGACTGTTTTGGAAAAATCACATTTCCAATGGCACACATATAAAAACAGTACAGAATCATTGAGTGTGGTCGTCAGACTACATGCACTGCTTGGCAGTCTGTCTCCAGTTCTGCCACCTGCGCAGCTCTGGAGCTGCAGCACATGATCAACAGTGGCACGTTGCCCTGTCACCCCAAAGCACACCAGTCAGTTGATTGCTCGCTACAGCACCTCCTCACTCTTCCTTTCCTCTCAGACAGACACTGTTTATCATTACTCTGTGCCTGTTAGCAGCTGCTCTATCTGCCCCTCACTAGTTCACACTGTACATCTAGAGTAGATCACCAACATTTGGAAGGACCTCCACTCATCCCCTGGGCCAGTTTGAGGAAGCTCTGCTTCCTTTCTCTTCAGCTCACTGTGTGCCACACAGGCTGGAGTAGTGTTCACCTCTTCCTAGACGTGCATCAAATGGCTTGAAAATAGGACACGCTCATCAGCTGCCCTGCAGATGATGCCTGGGATGGGCAATAAGCTGAAAGCCTCCAAAATACAACCCCCACCTTAGCCCCAGAGGTTTAGATCAGCACAGGCCATTCATGAAATCTCTTGCAGATAATACTCATCTCCTTTCAGATTTGTACAACTCCCCCCCCCAGCTTAGTGTCTGACCTGGGTGTATTTGAACAAGCTGTGGGTGGAAGAGCTTTCTCATACAATCTCATACAAATTGAATCTATTGTACAACCATGCTACACTTTTCAAAGCTATTCTTTTTTAAAGGTTATTTTTAAATAGTTTTTTCCCCCTGATTGATCTTCCCTACATTTGAAAGGCCACAGAGGAAGATTTGTTGGCAATTTACTGTACAGATAGTAGGGAAGTGGGAAAAAAATATTTCACTTGCCACCTGGATGGACAATCATTCATAAATCCTGGTCAAAGGTATGTGATGTTTGATCCCACACCAAGGCAGAATTTCATTTCAGTCTGCTTCTTCCATTATGACTAATGCAAGCCCAGGTTTTGTACTGGCCCTCAAAAACAAAATGCTGCTTTCTGCATCATGCATCAGTGAAGAGGAACAGTGATAGAAATGTGATGTCCAACAGGCTGTCAGGATTAGTGCCCTGCTTAGTGAAATGGGTTCCAGGATAAGACCTGGCATAATCTGGGAAGCAAAGGTTAGAACCTTTCTGTCAAAATGTTAGGTCCTATTTTTTAGCCTTCTGTATCTTCCTTTTTAGCTATCTGTCCTAAACACTTTCAGCAGGAAAGGTACCCCAAATTTGTCTCTTTCAAGAAAGACACAGTCTTAGTGGATGAAGCCTTACAGCCTGCAAGTATTCCAGCCGTATCTGATGTTATGCATATAGCTCTTTTCAAAACTATGTGCCCTGTCAAGGCATATAAATTCACCAGACCTGGTAAACAAATGGCCCAAAGGGAGCTGCTACTGGCTGTGTTATAAATATTCAACACCCAGTCAACCATAATTAGTTTATTCCCCCATGTTGTCTTTAATGCATCCCCCTCCTTCCAGTCTGTATATTTTGTTAAAAGCTCCCCCTTTAGAACAAAACCTTGCCTGGGAAATTTTATCCTCCAAGTACAAAGAAAATCTTCTGGCTGTGCAATAGCACCAAAAGTTTATCCTATACATAGAGGAGGAAAAAATCTTTCCTCCTCTCTGATAGGAACTGCAGTTTTATTATCCTTCATGTTTCTTCTGAAAGAAAGCATCACAATTTATATGCTTTGTTCCTCCAAACTTTTTATCACTCTGCTTTTTTCTTGGTTGTTAAATTTTTAAACATGAAAGAGTATAACTTACAGTCTCATCCTTATTAGTGGTAAAAGTGGCTTGGCTGCTGTATGACCCAGAAGTTCTGTGAAGTGCCTCCGTTCATATTAGGAGCATTGCACAAAGCTGGAAAATACGAAGTGTTGGGGTTTGCCTGATAAAAAGCATATTTTATTGCGTATTTGCAAAATGAAGCATAAACACATTAAAAATTAATCAGTAATATACAGGCAGAACAAACCACAGAAAATCTACCTAGTTGCAGGGACAAGAGATAAATTAGTTGAACAAGAAATTACATATTTAAATAGTTTTTCTAGTGTTTGTCACTTGAAGGAAAGTAAGTTGGAATATTTCTGGGTTTAAAGAGAGTGAGTTCAGATAAAGCATTCCCATTCTCTTCTCCAAATACTGGTCCTCCAGCTCAGCAAGCTCACTGCACAGTGCCTCCTCTTGCTTGGTCAGACCCCTATCTCAGAAGCAGGTGAGGACATGGCAAGCTGAGTGGAGGACAATGAACCTATCTAGTTATATTAGATGACCACTGCTATCTATGTTGGCTTCCTGTCCTACAGCCTTTCCCAATGTAGAATCAAGGTTTTCAAAGTTAAACACTGAAATGGTCATGATATAGGGTCCCATCCCTGGAGAGGAATCCATACTAAGCTCCTTTTGTTGTGAGCATAGTATATAATAGGCAAATAGCTGAAACAACTGGATTTTATAAGTAAGCAACTAATCCCCATTTAAACCCCATTTCAAAATGGAGTTATGTTACTGGCTGCATATGAAATATCACTAGGATTAACATAAAATATAATGACAAAGAGGAGTGATTGTAAATGCAGGACTTGGAGGCATATATGTTACTTTCTTCAAAGCTCAAGAAATTTCAGATGGAATGTTTGATACTGGCCCATCTCCATTCATAGTAAGAAAATGTAACCACTTCTGTAGCAAGAAACAGAGAATAAGCATTGAGAATAGCTTAGATACAATCAAAACAATTGTCAATGGAGTGAGGTGATGTTTAGTAAAGCTGTTTTCACTAAAAACCCTCAGAGGGTGTTACCGTCCCTTTCTGTCACTGTCCAGACCCCCAGGACCTTCACCCACGCTGCCCTTAGCCCAGAGCCCCACTTCAGCCCAGCCCAGGGCTGTCAGTCACTGCATCAGAGATGCCACAGCACGGCTGCTCCCTGGCCCTGTCTCCTGGATATCCCTCAGAGCTGTGCTGTACCCACATTTCCAGATTTATCTCCTGCTTTTCCTGGATGGACCCTGGACATGACTCATTTCCTCACCTTGTCTAGGACTGTGGATGAACCTTCTCCCATTAGCACACCAGTCTTGCTCAATTTTGGTCTGGTCATTAAAGTCACATTCCCTACTTGTTCAGCTCGTGGCTTACCCTCCCTTAAGAAGCAACTCAGCTATTCCTTCCCCCTGAAAGGGAGAAGGCAAGAGTACAAGGTAGACTGCTTTAATCAGAGGAAGACTTTGACTAAATGAGAATAAATGTTACTGACTAGATTGTGTGACCGATGGAAAGAAAAGTGATTTTACTTAAAGGTAAACCCTGAAGTGCCCGACCTGTGACACCACTGAACAAGCAGTATCAAAAGGCAGTTTTGGGATTAATTCCTCTTATCCCGGAACAACGAGCTGCTTCCTCTGGAAGTGGTGTGCGAAGTTGTCTTTTTACAAACTACATGACTGCGCAGCTTCACAATCACAGTTTTATTAGTCTAGCTGACCTTTCTCCCTGTTTTACACTGTTTAGGTATAAAATAATTCATATCCTAGAAGAGCTCTTAAGTGTCTCCCAGCCAGATAGGGGACGCCAACAGACTGGGAATAGCAGTGGTGACGCTGCAGGCTTGACAGCTCTTGAGAGGGACTTGATATAGGTAAGAAAATTTTTACTATGTGGGTGATGAAACACTGGAACTGGTTTCACAGAGAGGGGGTAGATGCCCCATCCCTGGAAACATTCAGGGTCAGGTTGGATGGCGCTCTGAGCAACCTTATCTAGTAGAAGATGTCCCCACTAACAGCAGAGGGGTTGGACTAGATGATCTTGAAGGGTCCTCCCAAACTATTCTATGAGCCTATAATTATGCTTTCTTATTCTCTGGAGACTGCTTGTTTTTCAAAACCAGCATGTTGCATGGGAATATAATGAATGGAACTGAACAAACTCAAAATTTCTGTGCTTGAGCAGAAATGAAGCAGATCTGGATTATAACCTATATACTTTGCCTATGATGGCAATATGGAAACATGGGGAAAAACATTCCCCATGACAGAAAACTAAAGAGCATACTAAGCTAGTCTAAAGTGAAAATCCTCAAAACATGTGTGGAACATCAGGTCTTCATCCCTGATTGTATCCTTCTTCAAATCTGCTTTACTGCACACTAACATAGGCATAGCTCTCCTTGCCATAATTCCCCATTCAGACCAACTTTTTCTGATAAGAGTAGAACAAAAACACACAGCAACCTCAATATAAGAATTCAGCTGATATAATCTAAAAATTCCACCTCATTTTTATCCCTTACACCTAACTATTACACATTAGTAATATGGAACAGAACACTGTCAAAACTCTGTCAAGATATTGAACTATTGAACTCAGAGTGGCAGAAGTCCCTCCCCAGGCAAGACATACAAGTCATTTCCAAAGTTACTTTCCTGCTCCCAGACAGAGAAAAATCTAATCAGGTTTACTTCATTCTTCTGACAAACAGGAAAATGTTGCCTGCATACTCAGCAAGGGAAAGTGTCCTAGAAGGCAGCCCGAGCACTGGCTTTGGAGCAGTGGAGAAGCCTGTTCTGCAAACCAGTGTGTGTGGACAGCATGTGAATGGGGATTCAAATTTAACCTGTCAGATCTTTCTGGTCCCTTGCTAACCCTGTTTTATAATGAAATTATGAATTGTTCACAAAACAACAGCCCACATGGGAGACTGAAAATATTCAGTAAAATATAGTATGGCTGCAGGGGTATGTTTCAGAAAACTGACTACACATTTAAAAAGACCCTCCTCAGGTTCCTCTGGGTTCCTGGTGAACAAGGCTTTTCCCAGGCTCTAGGGATATTTCCATGAAAACTTCTGATAACAGAACTTCAATAAGCATTGGAAAGAACTGAATGTGGTTCCTAGATAACACTGGACAGTTAGAAAAAGAATGATTGAAAGTGTATATACACTTGGGAACAAATGTGAATATACATGCGTATATGATATAGCTTAAGATAAAACGGGGTTAATTAACATCTAAGTCACTGTATTATCAAAGGTAGAAGATAAACATATTACCTTTCTAAACCAAATGGTTGTCAGATTCTATGTCTGCATACATTTTTACAATTCCACAGGAAAAAGGAATGTAAGAGCACCTGAGCTCTGGAGTATTCTTTGTTTCATTTGAATAAAATAATTAAGAGATTTGGGTTTTTTGTGAAATAGCAGATGTATACTTAAGTCTTTTTGAAGCCGTTTAACTAAAATTTCACCAATTACAGCATATGATATATGACTCTTTATTGCTCTCCAGAGCCAAATGCTGTACTTAGTAGAAACTGAAAATGCCAATATGTTCAATTTATTTAGCAGTAAAAAATTATTAGTCCATACAAAGAAATCAAGTGTTCATTGCTAAAAGCATAAGTCTTCATTTATATTTAATTTTAATGTTTATGCTTTTATTTGTGCATCATATGTAAGAACAAGGATTAATGAGTTGAACAGATATAGAGCTCTTCAGTACAGTATTTCTATAAATCAGGGAAAAAAGTAAAATTCATCAAGTTAATGCTGTAGAGATGAAGAATCATAACAATTACAATCTTATCATTAAAAAATTATTAGTTCAAGTCACTGAAAACTATTTTTTGAAGTAACTGAAAACTTCTCTTGAAAACTTGGTCATTTCCAAGTGGCTCATTAATGTTAGTTGCTTTATCCAGAATGTATCTTAGTTGTTTTACTGCTTACTTCCGTCTGTCCAGATATTCTTCTTTCTGTACCCAAATTTATCCTTAGTGATTGATAGAAAGTTCTCTTCCTGCTGAACAATAATACAACTTAATATACAACATGATTAGTCCTGCAACAAGAATTAAGATGGTTAACGCCGTTGCTTACTTGCTTAATTTTACTTTCTCTGACAAACCCACATAAACTTTTGCATAACCAAAAGATGCATATCTCCAAGCTACTCCTCAGTGAACCTAAAATCGTCCACTGAACTAAAACTGACCCTTCCTGGCACTTAAAGAAAAGGAAATATTTCTTCAAATGTGCTGAAACAAGCTCAGCATGAACAAACTATCATGCTAATTTTTCAAGGATCACTTCTAGAGCCCTGCTGTAACAAATCGTCTAAAGGCAATGGGTAGGAGAAAGAAGCCAGAAACCTAGCTGAAAACTTTAGAATATTTTTCTCTCATACTGACCTTCAGGTATATATATAATGGAGGAAGAGGCATCCCGGTTTCATTCTTGTATCTTCGGACTTTCTCTGTTCCCTTCTTTTTAAGGTAAGTGCTACTAAGTCTATCTTCCTACAAATCCTAGGCTATGGTCTTGTTTTAATATGTGTTATCTGCAATAAAATAAGTTTTATTTATCTTGTAAACCCACTACAATTAGGATTTGCTTGCCCGGTAGTATAAAAACTTTTCATTTAAGGTCTTTTTTTGTATGTGTTAACTTCGTGTGTATTGCAAATGTTTCACTAGCTCAGACTGTATTTTGATAGAAACTGTTTTTTGAGCAATATACTGTGAAAAAAACTCCATTTATCTATCTATCTCCTCTGTTGTTATTGAGAGAATATTACATTGCCATGGAGGAAGAATGCTAAGTTTAAAAGGCAGGGTTGAATTTTATTTTTTCTTTGTATTGTCTATTGTCCAGCAGAAGGTTACATGATACATCTTTATCCCATTACGTAACATTTTGTATGCTCAGCACAATCATCTTCAGATCAAGTTACAAGATTAATACAGTGTAGTCACTTTTTTTTCCCTTTAAGAAACTTTGGTGACTGTGATTTAAAACAAACCCATTCATGGAAGCCAGAGAGGGACTTTTTATAAGGGGCTGTAGCCATAGGACAAGGAGTAACGGGTTCAAACAGGGGAAGTTCAGTTTAGATATAAGAAAGACGTTCTTTACTGTGAGGGTTTTGAGGCACTGCAACAGGTTGCCCAAAGAAGTGGCAAATGCGCCATCCCTGGCAGTGTTTAAGGCCAAGTTGGACAGAGCCTTTGGCAGCATATGAGGTGTCGCTGCTCATGGCAGGGGGGTTGGAACTTGATGATCTTATGGTACTTCCCACCCCTAACCATTCTATGATTCTATGATTCTACACAACAGTGTAATGAAATGGGTGGAGACCAATCCCATGAAGCCACCTTTATTGTGCATCACCAGCCAGGTGATTGTACCACTGGATGTTTTCACCCTCTAACTTCAAAACACAGATAGCTAAAAATTAAAATCATGATAGAACCATAGAATCAACTAGGTTGGAAAAGACTTAAAATTGCCCTGGGTTCAGCTGTAACAGTTATTTTTCATCTTCTTAGTAGCTGGTGCAGTGCTGTGTTTTGGCTTTAGTCTGGGAACAACGCTGATAACACTGATGTTTTTAGATATTGCTAAGTAATGTTTACTCCAATCAAGGACTTTTCAGTCTCATGCTCTGCCAGTGAGGAGGGGCACAAGAAGCCAGGAGGAAGCAGAGAAGAGGACACTTGACCCAAACTGGCCAAAGGGATATTCCATACCAAGGCACATCATGCCCAGTATATAAACTGGGAGGAGTCACTCAGAAGGCTCAGATAGCTGCTCCGGTCTGGCTGGGTATCAGTAGGCAGGTGGTGAGCAATTGTGTTGTGCATCGCTTGGGTTTATTGTTTTTTTTTTTCTTTCCCCTTTTTGTTTCATATTCTCTCCCCTTCTCATTTCCCTGATCACTATTATTATTAGCAATAGTAGTAGTAGTTTTGTATTAAACTTTAGTTATTGGGCTGTTCTTATCTCAGCCCATGGGATTTACATTCTTTCAGTTCTCCTCTCCATCCCTCTGGGAGCAGTGGGGAAGAACTTAGGAGTGAGGAGTGGTAGCATGGTTATGAGTTACTAGCTGAGGTTAAACCACGAGAAAGATCTAAGAAGGAAATAATTTACAGTTTTGGGTAACTTGGAGAAAGCCCAAGTGTTTAAAGCACATGAAAAAAAATGAATCCATGTAAACTCTTTAACTGCATGAGAGTTAATGCCTTTTTGAACAACTTTTAGCAATGCTAAGTTCAGACAATGAACTTTCCTCTTGCTTCTACTTTATTACATTAAACTTTTTAGTGAAAGTTTTGCTGTAAGTATCTAATTGTCTCGCTTTTGGAAACTGGAGCTTCATCCAAAAAGAAATCTCATTGTTTTATATGTGATCATCTTTCCAGACAAGTGGTTCCCACTAAATACCCAGAAACATCACTGAGATGACTATATTACAAAAATCCAGGAAAGATTAGTATGTAATGCTTACCAAATGATACACAGCTAGATCATAATTCCATAATCAGGCTTTAAGATCAGAATAAAATGAAAATATGTATGACATATTAACTTAAGTGGTGGGGCTAATGAGAGATAGGAAAAAAATTCCAAGTGTTTCTTGATTGAAAAATGGTACAAGTAATTCAGTCATAGAAAACAATGCTTTCATCACAAAAATCGTTATTAAAACTGTCATTGATTTGGTTGCCACAAGATCCAACCCGACACTTTTTCTCTTATATCTGAAACCCTACAATGGAAGTATCCTTTCAAGGTATAAATTCTGTGGTGTGAATAGCTTGGTAATATAGTTTATTTTCAAAGGTCAATTGCACAGAATTAAAGGTTTTTATTGTGCCATACAGTCATAATTCTTATGGAACAAGTGACACTTGTTTTTGAAAGGCAAATGTTGCCTGTCATTAAAGAGTAAAGAAGGTGTTTGCAACTCTAAAAACAGTCTTGTCAGTAAAAAATGTATATTTTATATTTGCTATTAATTGTCAATACCTCTGTGCACTAAGCAGAGCAGTAGTGATTACTGAAAGCAGATTTATTAGCAATTCATAGATTATTTTAAAATATTTGTGCTCTTTAGTAGTTTTTTCTGTTATCACAACAATTTGTTTAACCAATACCATATCAAACCAATTTGCTTTTCCCATTTCTCCCACTTCCTCACAGAAGAAACACCAATTACAAAGATGGAATTTTCAAGGATCATTATACACACTGTGAAGTGCTAAAGAAAGTTAATATTAAAGTGTGTCTGTGGCCTTTGTTAAGATGAATATACCTCTAGATTGAGACCCCATGTTGAGGTTTTCCCACAAAATATCCTGTCCTCCAAAGAAAAACAAAACGAAATAAACAGAAGTGGAGAGAAATGGACACATCACTTTGAGAGGATATAGACTGTTTCATTCTGAAAGGAAAGCAATTTTATCTTCTTTTGCTCAAGAAGTATCTAATACAAAGCAACACAGAAAGAAACCAGAAATTATTTTGGTTTGAATTGTCAGTACAGTAGTGAAAACATAAGACAGAAGATTACAAGATTTTCTGGGAAAGAGCACTGCCTTGATTAAAAAAAAAAAAAAGCCAACAAAAAAACCCAACCTCCTCTCCCCCCCCTCCAAAAGAAAAAAAAAAAAAAAGAAAACAAAATGAAAAACTTCCATAGTTGGAAAGAAGGATGGCTTTCAGGCAGGCAATTCTTTTCTTGGGTTGGGGACAAAGGCAACAAAGGCCTTAGAATCAAGTTGGTTTAAGCTCAGCTTTATTGTCTTAAATAATTAGACAGCTTGAGAGCAAGAGGAACTTAGGGAAAACGAGGGAGGGAAGGAAGAGGAGGATGCTATTAACCCTGGAATGACAGAGAGAGAAACAGGTACTTGCTGCTTATGAGACACAGCAAAATTTGCTTTAGGTGCAATACCGTAAAAGTTGAAATGTGCTAACAAATTCCATTCCTTAATGAGTTCGTTATAAGTAGTGTCCACTAATATGAAAAATAATTATTAAAAAGTAAAATTATAAATTTTTGTTCCCAGATTTTTATTTTTAAGATCATAGAGAGATCTCTATTTTATCCCAGCTATACCTGTCTCTCTCGTACCAGAGATTATCTTTCTGACAAGTCTTGCTTTGCTTACATCTTTAAACTGTCAGTCACAGCCACATCAGCAGCATCACATAAACAAAACAAAAAGCAAATTTAGCTTCGTTTCTTTGTTCAATAACATGTGAGACTAACTTTAGTGTAAGGTCTTCTAAAACAGGATGAAGATTAGGAGAGAGTTTGCTAGGTTTCTGGTAGTACACTTACACAAAGCATTTTCTGGTTATGACAGGTTTCATCTTTCATCTGATCAGCTTCTGCCATTTTTTTTCAAACTATATGTGCTAAGCTTGTCCCATATCTAAGAAGGAATTCCTCCAGATTTCTTCTAGAAGACAAATATCAGTTGTGATAGACAGGCCCATGAAGAAATATGAAAGCATATTGGGAATATTTTTTCCTAACATGAATGAATTAGACATGAATTATTAGTAGAGATTTCCAACGTGCTTGAATATGAGAATTTCATAGTAAGATTCATCTGTTAATTTCCTCCATTGTACCCCAACTTCAGATAGGTTGGCACTAGTGACCAGTTTTCACTACATACCCGGGACCTTTTAAAGTGACTGTGCCAATATTGATTCCTGGGGAAAGGAAGGAACCATGTGAGGAAATAAAATATTATGTAGACACTGTACAGCTTCAGACACAGTGATAGCTCTGGAAACACAGGCAATTTGTTTTTATTTTTGCATTGATCACATTTAATGTTGCCAGTTCACATAACTGGATGAGATAAAAATCACCATCACAAATTCAGGTGAGGGCTTCATTGGTTACACTTAGGAGCAAATAACATTCAGCCTACACTTCTGGCAGGCATGCTTTTAGTCGATCCGGTGAATGAAATTACTAGAGGGTGTATAGCATAAATTGTCAAACTGCTGAGAAAAACATGAACAATGTCTCCCAGAAGCTCCATTCCAAGTTTTAAGAACAAGGTCTAAGAACCATAAATAAAGAAAAAGTTACTGGGAAGGAAAAAAAAAAAAAAAAAGATTTATTTCTTAGTCTCACTGTAGAAATCTGGAAAGTCATCAGGGAACTAAACCTGGGATCTTTCATTTCTTAATTAAATTATCCTTATAATAGATAGGGGGAATGCATCTGTCAAAGTGACGGTTTGCATATGGTTTCTGAATTGTACACTTGTTCCATACAGTACTTAAATCTTTTTTTCATTTTAAGCTCTCAGTCAGTGCCAGAAATTCATTGAAACTTGGTCATATTTTAATTTAGAAAAAAAGACTATGAACTTGTCGGAATTCAAAATATCCCACACTGATGTTTCATGTGTTTACGATAGTGTTTACATTGTGTATGGGTTTGTTAATCAAGCAAATTTCATGATCACTCTGACACAATTAATGTAACAGGGAACCACAGATGAGTAACTGAGTATCAGCTTCCACCAGAAAAGGTGATTTCTAAATAAATTCACTTACAGTGCAGGTAGGGTGGGCTCTGTCTTATTTATATGGAGCATGGATAGAACAAACACACAAGCAGAGTCTCAATAGTAAATGTGTGATTCCACTATAATGCATAAACAGAGATTTACCAGGTCATTCTTCAAATATCAACGTTAAAAAAAAAATTATCCATGAAATTATGTTATCTGTTGGATAACATCTACATGGAGAGAGGGAGAGCTACCATACCAAAGAAGGCAGAAGCATACAGCAAATACATGGTAATTGTGAACTTCTTAACCTCTGCACCATTTTCACCCTTTCTCTTTTAAGATTGCTGTTATGAGCTTTTATGTTTTTTCCTGTTCCACGAGAATCAGCCTTAATTCACATATATATCACAAAGATCGCTGAAGAAGAACTATTACGGATATAAATTAAACCAGTCAGTTTGGAACAAGTACTAGAGCAAGTACACAAGCAAAATCACTGGAAAGAAGTCTAGTTACCTGTGGTCTTTTGGACAGAGATTTGTATCTTGCAAGTCCAGGTGTAAAATGCTGCACAAAAGCTTATCCCACTTTCTGGAGTCCAGAAACTCCCATGACACTCATGGAATGAATTTGGATATGGAAATAATTTTTTTCTACCTAATTTGATTCTAACATAGTTGCTTTGTAAAATTAAAGCTAGGACTGTCCAAACCAATGCTTCTGAATGTAAAAGGAAAAAATATTTCTAAATCCTACAAGGAATATTCTGATGTTAGTGGTTATTTTACCACTTTTTATTCTGAAATGGTTCAGATTGAAGTAGTTCTATTTAATAGCTTCAGAAAATCTGAAATAAAGAAACATAAACAAAGGTAAAAGTCTTATTGAAAATATGAAATAAGGTGGCAGTGTTTTATATTAAAATCACTTCATATATTTGGTTTCTTTAAGCTGTCGCAGAACATTCAAGGCATTCTCTGCCATAAGCAGCCATCTGTCACATCACTGTCCTTCATACTTTTTTCATTTCTGTGTAATAGCATGCACTGACTGAACATATGGCCTAGAAGGTGGACACATGTCCCTCTTGGCCCTTATAAACCCTTCAGAGGTGTTTGCTGGTGGAAACCACTACACTTCTCATTAACAGAGTAAGAAAACTCCTTCCTTCAAGCAATCAGCTGTTAGCTCCAGAAACCGCTGCAGGATACTCCACTTCTATCTGCTTCATCATTCTCTGTAAGCCAGATTGCTGGGAATATCATGACACATACACTGGTTGATGTGACCGGTCTTAATCTTCTCCCAGAGAAGGACAAATATCATTCTTCTTTTCAGTGAGCAAAGCTATTAAATATTAGAGCCTTAATGAATGGGATGAATCCAGAAAGGAGCTAGAAAAAGTCATTAATTTTTTTCAGTATTTTACTATGTGCCTTAAGATAGTTACAGATACAGGAGTTGTTTATTGTCTGATACGAGGGATATTTATTGTCTGAGTGAATCACTCGAGACTCTTCCCTGTATTCCAGTTTTGTAGGCTTCAGCACAGTAATTAGATTTGCCTTATCTTCTCCAACAATACCAACTTCAAGACAGGTTAAAGAAGCCAGAGCTCTGTTCTCAGATTGCCAGGAGCAAGTACATTCATTATCTGAATAGGGCTTAGTAGTACCTGATCATACCTGCTTACAGGGAACAAAACTTCCCAAATCTAAATCATTTTACCAAAATAGTGGACCAGTTTGTAATGCTAATTAACCTTTTTGACCTGCATGCTCACAAGGCAATTAGAAGAAAAAGTCAGATGTTGATTCCTTTTGATTTATTTGATGCATTCTGCTGCTTTGACAGAGAATGTGCAAAGTCGCTAGATGCAGAAGTCAGCTTCCAGAGAAAAGGAAACCTTACGTTCCAAGGTCTTCCCTCAGTACAGTCACCGTGCTTCTTGTGCTTTTTCTTAGGGCTATGTTGTACTGTTGACAGAATATGTACTTCAGCCTCTCTCTTCAAGCTGTTTCTAAGTTGTTTTGGTTTTATTTTTGCTTTTGTTTTTAAGCTGCTTCTATCCTCACATGCCCAAAGCAGAAAAAGCAGAATACTCCTCCTAGAGCTGTCTGTATTAAACTTTGTATTCAGTCGTGACTGAACATGCATCTTGATTTTTTGATTTGGAGGTTTATACTGTCTTCTAGAACGCAGTCTCCTAGAACTTAGACATGCTTAAACCCTTCCCCATGTGTGGCCTTCCCCATGCCATCTCCCCACTTTTAAGCATATTTAATCAATGACTAATATCAAAAAGAGAGAAATATTTAGGCAAAATGACAGTATTTTTTTAAAGTGCGATTTTCCAAGTTGTTTGCAGGACACACAATATTTCTTAAACCCTTTCACTTATGACAACCCCTGACTTATTACAAGGCCAACAAAGTTACTTCATAGGCTCCAAATAGAATAAGGTAATTACATAGCAGTAAGAAAATTAATTCTGCTTTCCTACTGCTGTCTTGCAATTTTCCTGCTGGTCTTATTTTCTTTACATTGATCTCCCACAAAGAAGCAGATATAGTTTAAGCTATTCCTGTTGATGACTAGGAAAACTGTTTTCCCTAGTAAGTGGCTTGATTGCTTTGCCTGTAGGAGAAAGATCAGCAAATGGATGGAGTGCACTCTGGCAGATACACACAGTTGTGAATGGGTCTTCCTTCTGCACATGGTGCTGTGATATGAAATCAACAGAAAATTGTTTCTTTCAGGAAAGCAGTTTTTCTGAATGCTTGGTTGAGAGTGCAGGTGTGGTGAAGATACAGCGCTGTGGAGAGGTATTGTTATTTTAATTTCTTTTTTCTAGTTCAGGAGTTCTGCAAGATTAGGAAGCTGATTTCCTTCTTACCAGCTGCTTCATTTCCAGGAAAGATGAGCAAAGGAAAACTGCCATAGGTGTCTTAAAATAAATTTTTCCTAAAAACTGTTTCTTCACCTAGCATACTTAGGGAAAAACCAGGGAGGGCCCTTAGTCCAAATTCCTCAAACCTATCTAAGGGTCTGTCTCCCTTAGAACTCACTGGAAATTAGGCACTTGAATTACTGCGCCTGCCTGGCTCTAGCTGAAGTCACTGTAAGGCATTCCAGACTGACAGGCATAACAGAACGATCTACAAAGATTAGATAAAATATGCCAAAGCTTCAAAAGCCGTCATTCTCATTACAATTTCTTTATTAGAATAACAGACTCATACTGTAATTCAGGTATGAAAGGACCTGAGGAGGTCTCCAGTTGTCATGGTTAAGCCCACACGGTAACAGAACCATGCAGCCACTCACTCCCCTTCCCTCTTCCTCACCCCACTCCTGGAGGGATGGGGAGGAGAATCAAAAGAATGTAACTCCCACAGGTTGAGATAAGAACAGTCCAGTAGCTAAGGTATAACACAAACCACTGCTGCTGCCACAAATAAAAATAATGATAAGGAAAATAACAAGAGAAGAGAATACAATCACTCACCACTCTCTGACTGATACCCAGCCCAAACCAAGCAGTGATAGAATCATAGAATCATAGAATAGTTAGGGTCGGAAAGGACCTTAAGAACATCTAGTTCCAACCCCCCTGCCAGGGGCAGGGACACCTCACACTAAACCGTGCCACCCAAGGCTATGTCCAATCCAGCCTTGAACACTGCCAGCAATGGAGCATTCCCAACTTCCCTGGGCAACCCATTCCAGTGCCTCACCACCCTTACAGGAAAGAATTTCTTCCTCATACCCAATCTAAACTTCCCCTGTTTCAGTTTGAACCTGTTACCCCTTGTCCTCTCACTACAGTCCCTCATGAAGAGTCCCTCCCCAGTATCCCTGTAGGCCCCCTTCAGAAACTGGAAGGCTGCTATGAAGTCTCCACACAGCCTTCTCTTCTCCAGGCTGAACAGCCCCAACTTACTCAGCCTGTCTTCATATGGGAGGTGCTCCAGTCCCCTGATCATCCTCGTGGGCCTCCTCTGGACTTGTTCCAACAGTTCCATGTCCTTTTTATGTGGAGGACACCAGAACTGCACACAATACTCCAAGTGAGGTCTCACAAGAGCAGAGTAGAGGGGCAGGATCACCTCCCTCGACCTGCTGGTCATGCTCCTTTTGATGCAGCCCAGGATATGGTTGGCTTTCTGGGCTCTGAGCACACACCGCCAGCTCATGTTTATTTTCTCATCAACCAACACCCCCAAGTCCTTCCCTGCAGGGCTGCTCTGAATCTCTTCTCTGCCCAACCTGGAGCTGTGCCTGGGATTGTTCTGATCCAGGTGGAGGACCTTGCACTTGGCATGGTTAAACTTCATCAGGTTGGCATCAGCCCACCTCACAAGCATGTCAAGGTCCCTCTGGATGGCATTCCTTCCCTCCAACATATCAACCGAACCACACAGCTTGGTGTCATCGACAAACTTGCTGAAGGTGCACTCAATCCCACTGTCCATGACACTGACAAAGATGTTGAACAAGACTGGTCCCAACACTGACCCCTGAGGGACACCACTCATTACTGGTCTCCAGCTGGACATTGAGCCATTGACTACAACTCTTTGTGTGCGGCCATTCAGCCAGTTCTTTATCCACCAAGTGGTCCACCTATCAAATTGATGTCTCTTCAACTTAGAGACAAAGGGACCCTTCATGAGGAACTGTAGTGAGAGAACAAGGGGTAATGGGTTCAAACTGAAACAGGGGAAGTTTAGATTGGATATGAGGAAGAAATTCTTTACTGTAAGGGTGGTGAGGCACTGGAATGGGTTGCCCAGGGAAGTTGGGAATGCCCCATCGCTGGCGATGTTCAAGGCTGGATTGGACATAGCCTTGGTTGGCATGGTGTAGTGCGAGGTGTCCCTGCCCCTGGCAGTGGGGTTGGAACTAGATGATCTTAAGGTCCTTTCCAACCGTAGCCATTCTATGATTCGATAATTCTATGTCGTGTGGGACAGTGTCAAATGCTTTGCACAATTCCAGGTAGATGACATCAACTGCTCTACCCCTGTCCATCAGTTCCATAGCCCCATAATAGAAGGCCACTAAATTGGTCTGGCAGGATTTCCCCTTAGTGAAGCCATGCTGGCTGCCACCAAGCACCTTGCTGTTTTTCATGTGCCTCAGCATGCCTTCCAGGAGAATCTGCTCCAAGATTTTGCCAGGCACAGAGGTGAGGCTGACTGGTCTGCAGTTCCCCGGCTCATCCATTTTCCCCTTCTTCAAAATGAAGGTTATATTTCCCTTTTTCCAGTCGGCAAGAACTTCACCTGACTGCCACGATTTTTTAAATATGGTGGACAGTGGCTTAGCAACTTCATTTGCCATCTCCTTCAGGACCTGCGGATGGATTTCATCAGGTCCCATGGACTTGTGTGCATTCAGGTTCCTTAGATGGTCTCGAACCAGATCCTCTCCTACAGTGAGCCTAGGATCTTCATTCTCACAGTCCCTGCGTCTGCCTTCCTAGACTTGGGTGGTATGGTCAGGGCGTTTGCCAGTGAAGACTGAGGCAAAGAAGTCATTAAGAACCTCAGAGTTCTCCAAATCCAAGGTAGCCAGTTCTTCCGATAGCTTCTGGAGAGGGCCCACGCTGTTGCTAGTCTGCCTTTTATTTGCAATGTACCTATAGAATCCCTTCCTGTTATCCTTCACATCCCTAGCCAAGTTTAATTCTAAGTGGGCCTTAGCTTTCCTAACCTGATCCCTAGCTTCCTGGACAACATCCCTGTATTCTTCCCAGGCCGCTTGTCCTTGCTTCCACCTTTTATAAGCCTCTTTTTTCCTTCAAATTTTCCTCAGCAGCTCCTTATCCGTCCAAGGAGGTCTCCTGGCCCTCCTGCAGCACTTCTTTCTAGTTGGGATGTAACACTCCCGAGCTTGTAGTAGGTGATCCTTGAATATCAACCAAGAGTCTTGGGCCCCCCTGCCCTCTAGGGCTATATCCCATGAAACCTTCCTAAGCAGGTTCCTGAAGAGGCCAAAGCCTGCTCTTTTGAAGTCCAGGGCAGTGAGCTTGTGCACTGTCCTCTGGGAGGACCTGCCAATGCTTTTAAGAAGAGCTGCTTCCCAGGCAGCCGCAGCCTCTATCACTGAAAAAGTTCCTTCTTTTCCAAGTGCAGTGCTTTCCATTTTTTCTTTAACCACCGAAGGTGGGCCCCCACTCCACCTTGTCTGGGGCCCCCTGAATGGCAGCTCTGTCACTGAGTGCAATCCAGAAACTTTGCTGAGTTGTTTAAAGAAAGCTTTGCTTACCCACCTGGGATGTGGGGTCCCCCACCATGAACTCCTACCACAAAGCCACTATCATTTGTCTCTTCTCTGGTCTTGATTCAAAAGCTCTCAACCAGCCTTTGCTTTATCCTTTACAAGAGCTCCCCACATCTGAGATGCTACTTCATGCAGAGAACACCTCCCTTACCTCCCCTGCCTCTATTTTCTTTTCCAGTCTTTCCTGAAGAGTTTGTACTTGGCCATTGCAGCTCTTCAGCTGTGAACTGCCCCACAATGTCTCAGTCCTCCCTGCATTTCTGTTGGCAGAGACTTGCCACATTTTGCCGTGTGGATCTCATTGTTCTCATTCTCAGCTTTTGTAAAGGTTCATGTATTTGTAAAAACCAAATCCCCATCTATGACACAACTTTTATTCAAGGTTCAGCTACAGGATTGTCCTACCCTTCTTCCTGCCCCCCCCCCCCCCCCCCCCCTTCTTTCCTAAGATCAAGGAAATGCCAGTAGGGCTCCCACTGCTCAGAGGCTCACCCCAGGGCCTTTCAGTCCCTCCTGACATCTTCTAGGTTTCCCCTGGACAGATCACTGGTGACCACGTGGGTAAGTAGCAGGGAGGTTAGCTAGCTAGCTTGGAAAAGGTAACATGAATGTATTTTTCTGGTCATATCTTAAAATGCTCTGTTTGAGGATGCTTAATTGGCTAGATTTCACTTTCAGAAAACAATTACCTGTTGGAAAAAGTAGCTGTGGTCTTCTTTGCACCTTCATGATCTGTTCTCCTAAGTAACAAGTGTGAGGACAAGATGAAATGGCCTCAAGTTGTGCCAGGGCAGGTTTAGACTGGATATTGGGAAAAATTTCTTCACTGCAAAGGGTTGAGAAGCATTTGAACAGCTGCCCAGGGAACTGATGGATTTTCCATCCCTGGAGGTATTTAAAAGACATATAGATGCAGCACTTAGGGACATGGCTTAGTGGTGGACTTGGCAGCGCTAGATTAATGACTGGACTCAATGATCTTAAAGGTCTTTTCCAACCTAAACAGTTTTATAATTCTATGATTCTGTGATGCATAAGGAAAAAATTTAGAGTATTTAACAGATTCTGTATCTTGCCCAGATTCTGTTTTCAAGTTCATGGGGTGTAAACCCACAGAAACCTCATCTAGGAAATGTGCTTTAACCAAGCTGAAAGGTCTCCTCTGCTAAGCATTTTTCATTTAAAATGTAGCTCTTCTAGCTTTACATTGTTGTTACTGAGAGCAGAATGTGATTTCATCGCACTCATTCCCACATTTTTTAAATGCCATTATTTTTAATCCTCAGTTTTATCAAGGCCTTTCATATGGTGTGCTGATGCTTACATGATGGCATCTTTATTTTTAGTCAAGGTTCTCCTTTAAAATACCTTGCCAGCATAATGTGTCTGTGTTTGATTATCTAATCTATGAACAGATCAGTCCTCTCAGGGAAAAATGTCAACTTGCTCCCAGGATGCCAGAATAGCTGTTTTATAGACATATATCTGCATCCATCTCTTGCATCTGGTAAAATAGATCTGTTTGCAGCAGAAAATGCCATGTACTTGTATCCTAGTTTCCATCCACGGATTTCAAAGCACTTTTCCAATGTTAACAAAGATAAATAAATGCTAATTAAGATCAATAAGTCATCCAGACAAGTCTGACAATATTTTGTGAATGGGGAAGTCAAAGTACAGAAAGCTTAGATGACTTGCCCAAGGTCATACTGCAAACAAACAAGAGGATCAAGGTGGAAAAAAAGGTTTACTTTAACCATTAAGTCATTTTGAATTCCAAGCTATAAGCTTGAAAAATTATTTGTATTTATATGAATATTTTGACATTTTAATTAAAATAAACAAAAAAGATTCAGTTATTATTTAACCCTTAATACATTATTTAGCCCACTAAATGTTTGCAGGGGGAAATTAAAGTATATCAAGGTGCAAAATGACATTTTCAAAATGGTGTATAATACTCTACAAAAGCATTGCACAAGCATGCATCCTTAGGGACACATCCTATGAGGAGACTAAGAAGCTAATATCATGATTTATGTCCCAGCATCATCTTCATCATCACTAACATATGCAACCTGTGTGCTGTAAATGTTTATGTGCCTACTGGTAGACAGATTTGAAGCCACTCAAACGTCAATATTAGTACACAAAACTAGGACCTATACCTCAAACCAGGAGAGGGAGGGATTTAGATTAGATATTTTCTGTCAGCTATATGCTGAGGTCTGAGGTCTCAAGGGAAAGTCAAGAGCATGCTCATAAAGGAAACATTCTACAAAAAAGGACAAAATGAGAGTGAGAGAGTGATTTATTTGCCTACATAAGAACACTTCAGGCATGTTGGGATGTTTCATTTGGTCTCCAGCTGCAAGTCTAATGAAGTGAAATTGTTCCTTTGGTCCACTGACGTATTTGCCAGCCTTGTGTAGCTATTCTAGATACTGCACACCATCTCAAATAGAATCATAGAATCATGGAATGGTCAGGGTTGGAAATGACCATAAGATCATCTAGTTCCAACCCTCTGCCATGGGCAGGAACACCTCACACTAAACCATGCCACCCAAGGCTATGTCCAGCCTGGCCTTGAACACCGCCAGTGATGGAGTACTCACAACTTCCCTGGGCAACCCATTCCAGTGCCTCACCACCCGAACAGTAAAGAATTTCTTCCTCATATCCAACCAAAACATCCCCTGTTTGAGTTTGAATCCGTTACCCCTTGTTCTATCACTACAGTCCCTCATGAAGAGTCCCTCCCCAGCATCCCTACAGGCCCCCTTGAGATACTGGAAGGCTGCTATGAGGTCTTCACACAGCCTTCTCTTCTCCAGGCTGAACAGCCCCAATTTTCTCAGTCTGTCTTCATACGGGAGGTGGTCCAGTCCCCTGATCATCCTCGTGGCCCTCCTCTGACTTGTTCCAACAGTTCTACGTCCTTTTTATGTTGAGGACACCAGAACTGCACACAATCCTCCAAGTGAGGTCTCACGAGAGCAGAGTAGAGGGGCAGGATCACCTCCTTCAACCTGCTGGTCATGCTCCTTTTGATGCAGCCCAGGATACAGTTGGCTTTCTGGGCTGTGAGCGCACACTGCCGGCTCGTGTTCAGTTTCTTGTCAACTGAAAGAAAAAAAAGAATTACATACTTGTATTTAGGGAGTCCCACCTGATGCATCCAGGTTTACTCTTCTCACATAAATACAGTAAATGTAGGTCCAAGTCCCCTTAACTTTGTCTCCAGGCTAAGGGATCTTTTCTGTTACAGAAGCCTTACTTTGTACAGACTGCTATTACAACCATGATGAATCACATTTTCCCACAACTCAGGGTGTCATTCAGCAACTGGGTCAAAGACATTTACTTTTATTTATCTCAATGCATATTAATTGTCCATGGAAAATGAGACAAATCTAAAAAGAAGAATTGGCTCAAGTTGAGCCCTTGGCACATTACCACTCCCAGGAGCATGAGAGAAATGATGTCTTTTCTGTTCTCCAATCCACCCCTATCCTGAACTTCCCGAAGTGACACTGTAACCACAAAGTTATTTGGGGATATGTCCTGGGTTCAGCAGTAGCAGTCATTTTTCTCCGCCTTAGTAGCTGGTGTAGTGCTGTGTTTTTGACTTTCAGCCTGGGAATAGCGCTGATAACACTGATGTTTTTAGTTGCTGCTCGATAGCGTTTACTCTGACCAAGGATTTTCTGAGCCTCATGCCCTACCAGGGAGGAGGGGAAGCTGAGAGGAAGTAGAGACAGGACACCTGACCCAATCCATACCACACAGCAAGTCATGCCCAGGATGTAATAACTGGAGACAGTTACCCAGAAGGGCTAGATCACTGCTCGGTCGGGCTGGGTATCGGTCGGCAGGTGGTGAGTGGTTGTATTCTCTTCCTTTGTTATTTCCCTTATCATTATTATTGTTGGTGGTAGCAGCAATGGTTTGTGTTATATCTGAGTTACTGGACTGTTCTTATCTCAACCCATGGCAGTGACATTATTTCGATTCTCCTCCCCATCCCTCGGGGGGGGGGGCGGAGGAGGAAGGCGGGGAGTGAGCAAGCAACTGTGTGGCTGAATTGCCAGCTGGGTTTAAACCACGACAAGTTAACGCACCTGCTGTATCATGATTTCTTAATGAAAGTGGGCTGAACTCCAGGGCATAGTAAATAAATCATGGCTGAGGAACCCACTGCATGTCAGGAACATATAGGTGCCTTTAACAATGTAGACGTAAAAATAAGCAGCTGTGAAAGTGAGGTGTTTAGCAAGAACACGTTCTTTATCAGGTACATGGTAAACAAATTTACATCCACTGTTAGAAATTTCTGCGAAATCCAAATATCCAAACTATTTCATTACTGTTATTGAAACACTAGAAGCAGTTTTATGACGTGCTTCTAATCTGCATCAACCATATAATTACCCTTTAATACAGCCAAGAAAAGCTAAACATGATTTACGTGGACCTTGTATCTGATGCACACGGAAAAATCCCAAACTTGAATCAACATACCCTGTGCTGCTATAGCAAGCACACTGAGGTTATAGAAGGAAAAACTGCTTTCTGTTTTTGACTGGTCTTGTTCATCCAGTAACCTGTCTGCTGATTAGAAAGCAGATCATGCTTTCCTTGGCATTTACACAGTTGCTGTCTGGATTCAAAGGTTATAGAAGCACACATACCATGGCTCTGCAAAAAGTAGAAAGGCCACTGAGTCACGTATCCTCAGTGCCTGAGGAAGATACTGCTCTCTTCTCAGAGTTTCCTTCCACCTAAGGTCTCCTAAGGGAGTTTCTGACCGAAGGCACCAACCTGCATTAACAGGTTTTGTGACTGAGAGCTTTATTCATCTTTCTATGTTTTTTGAGCACGACGTAGGAGACAGCATATGAGATTTACTTCTCACCTTAAAAATCCTTTTCAACCCCTTGTATCTGCTCCAAACCACATTGGTATTTCTATATAGCTCCCTGTCGTGGTTTAAGCCGTAAATCACGCAGTCGCTCTCTCACTCACTCCCCTCTCTTTCTTCCCCCCGCTCCCGGGTAGATGGGGAGGAGAATCAAAAGAATGCAACTCCCACAGGTTGAGATAAGAACAGTTTAGTAACTAAAGTATAACACAAGACCACTACTGCTACCACCAATAAGAATAATGACAAGGCAAATACAAGGCAAGAATACAATAGCTCACCCCTTCTAATACAAAGCCTGACCACTCACTTCCCCCTCCTTCTTCCCCCCCCACTCCGAGGGGGGGGGAATGGGGAGAAGAATTGAAAGAATGCAACTCCCACTGGTTGAGATAAAAACAGTCCAGTAACTAAGGTATAACACAGACCACCGCTGCCGCCAACAACAACAACCAGGGAAATACAAGGAAAGAGGATACAATTGCTCACCATTCAATGACCGAGCTGTGAACTGAACTCTTCCGGGTTCCTGCCCCTAGTTTTATATCCTGGGCGTGATGTGCTGTGGCATGGAATAGCTCTGTGGTCAGTTTGGGTCAGGTGTTCTGTCTCTGCTTCCTCCCGGCTTCCCCTCCTCCCTGCCAGAGCATGAGACTCAGAAAGTCCTTGGTCAGGCCAAAACATTCTAAGCCATAACCATAAACATCGGTGTTATCAGCACTGTTCCCAGACCGAAAGTTGAAAACACAGCACTGCAACAGCTGCTACGAAGGAGAAAAACGACTGCTGCTGCTGAATCCATGACACTCCCTAATATTTTCTCTGCATGTCTAAGACCTCTTTCTGATTTGATCAACCAAGCACTTGGCTTACACCTAGGCACTGCCAGGATTCACAGTCTAAGGACTGTTTTGTCTGCTTTACCTGCAGCATCAGATCTGCAGGATATATGTTCTGAAAACATTCCTTCTTCCCAACTTGCCCATACAAAAGATGTGAATACTTGCTATAAGTGCTCATGAGTTCTGAAGTCTGCAACCTTTGTGTTTACTATATTAAAACCTATATGGGGATTGAACTCTGATACCAGTAACTTTGAATGTTCATCACATCAGTAGTAGATAACTACTTCCCAGAAAGAAATTTAGAAACAATTGGACATTGTACTAACACAAGCTCAGTAACAGTTTGATTTCTTTCAACTGTGAGCATGGCAAAGAAAATCTAATGCATTTTCCTGGATGACCTTAATATATTTTCCTTACCATTTTTTAACTTGCCTTAAAATATGATACAGCAATTTTCAGGTAGAAAAGAAAAGACTAAAAAGCATGTAATTCAGCTCACAATGGATTTTACAGGCCTCAATGGAATTAATTACTGAAAACTTGCACATATAGTAATTAATTTCATGCAATTCAGCAGCATCTGCAGATGCATTATTTCTTTTCAAAGCTAGTATAATCTGACGTAAAATAGAAATTGTTAGGAGTTTTTAAGCAGAAACAGCTTTTGTATCGTGTTTATGCCAAAGCAATTAGATAAGGAAATTAAATGTTATTTGAAAAACATAGCCTCTTTTTCCACTGAAGAGAAAATGACTTATAGTTGTTGGTAAAGGACCTTCTTACAATTACAGAGATTTGGGGGTGTGGTGGAACCATTTGATTTTGGACCAGGTTTCTGTTTAAAAAAAAAAAAAAGTATATCTTTTTTCTTTTTAGCTGAAATCGTTTATCAAAACCAGCTGAAGTGCATCATTGCTTCAAATTTTGTACCAACTGCAAACAAAACTTACTGAATATATGTCACCGTTGAAGTAAATTCCAAAACTACCTTATATTGTAAGATATGTAAGATATATAAAAATGTTACTTTAACTACTTTTCCCTTTACCAGCTTGTAAATTTTGTCCTAAAATGGGAAACAACTGACTGCAGCAAATGACCCAAGCTGTTTTTCTTACATTCAAGGGGGAGATTTTATCCTTTTTGACCTCTATCAAGGGTTCATCTGTACTGAAAATGCAATTCCATAAACCAAAATTCATTTCAATTAGCACTTTCTTAAACAGTGTCTTGAAGTGCTCAAGTTCGTTCATCGGTTACATCTTTAAAGTCTGCACAATTTAAAGCCAGAAATGTTGTCAAAGAACAGATTAGAGAAATGTGCTAGAATTTACTCTATGTGTCATCTGAACTATCAGGTTTGTTATAAATTGAGACCACAACGGACTAGAATCCAATTGGAATTTATTAATTATAGCAAGTAGAATATGAGCAAAAACAGCGCTGGACGGCAGGGGAGTCTGCGCTCCGCCAACTGCCGTGCTAAGCAGTTCAAACAGTCCCCTTTTATACATCTTTTCTTCCGTGTTCTTGAAATAGTGGAGGTACTCTGCGCATGCTTCAGTTGTTGCTAGGGGGTCGTTTTCTGCTTCCCGGTGGCCGTTGAGTAAGAAGTCCTCCTCCCTTGTCTCATAGTTGACCCCTCACTCATATTTCCTTATATGGGGTTGTTTGTCATGTTTCTGTCGGTTCCTGGAACATCTGGCGGTTATCTTATCTTGCACAAACGGTGTCTGATGGCTGTTTTAGTTTGTGTAAGCGATTTCATTATCTTATCTTGCACAAGTGGTCTGACCTTTACATTAGGCTTAACATGCATCTTAATAAACAATACCCTAGTCCATAGTTTCTCACAGGTTTGAGCTGGGACCTCTAGAAAATCAATCCTGAGTTTTTCCAGATATTCTTGTAGCACCTAACACAAGGGCTGATTCTGCTGTACTACTGTGATTGGGAAAGAGTATGTGTTTAGGAGGGAGACAATATTCACATAGCACAGCTTATTTCTGTGATGTGTTAGGCAGCATGCATTGTTCTTTGGCAGTTATAATGAATGGGTTACAGCCCCATCAGTCTACACCCATTTAACACAGAGACACATTGTGACTGAATGGTTCCCATTTAGGAAAAAAAAAAAAAAACCAAAAAACAAAACCAACATAAAATTATTATTTGCATTTACTAGCACTTACAGTATTCAACTTCCGCTGAGAGCTCATTGTTGTCCTCTGTAAATAACAAACAGTGTGGCAATAGACAGTGAAACAGCCAAAGAACATAAGCCTTATAATAAACAAGAAGAGGTACAAGACCAGTCAGTCTCTATATATTTTACACCTCCTGATCAGGGTCTGGACACGGTTTTCCTTTCTGTCAGATATCCATTGAATTCTTGTGCCTAACAAGCAAACTAGATAATAGTGTTAAAATTACATTTGGAGCCAAAGGAGATGCCACCACAGTAGTCACTTATCAGAACAGTATAGGGCAATACAGGTGATTGATTTCAGTGCAATTGCTTATCAAAGTAAGAAACTGTAAGCAAGCAAAAACTCTTTCCAATGCATTTTACAAAGAAAACCTGAAGACTTGGAGGAAACAAGTCTATAGTTTTCCCACAACAACTACTTTTAAACCACCAGGGTATCTTTACCTAGATAAGCACAGCTGGTGGAACATGAAACAATTGCAGTGAGGTGTCCTTATATTTGGATCCAGCTTTTTGCATTAATATGTACTGAAATGAAGCTGATGATTGGATATGTAAAATTGCTAGTTCAGTCCTAAGAAAGTGTCCTAGTTTCATCTGCGATAGAGTTAATTTTCTTCCCAGTAGCTTGTGAGTGCTGTGTTTTGGCTTTAGTCTGAGAACAATGCTGACAACACACCGATGTTTTAGTTGCTGCTAAGCAGCGCTTACTCTGATCAAGGACTTTTTAGTCTCTCAGCTCTGCCAGTGAGTAGCTGGGAAGGAGCACATCCAGGAGAGCTGACCTGAACTAGCCAAAGAGATATTCCATACCACAGCCTGTCATGCCCAATTTATAAACTTGGGGGAGTTACTCAGAAGGGACTGGTCACTGCTTGGATCAGGCTGGGTATCAGTCAGTGAGTGGTGAGCAATTGTATTTTGCATCACTTGGGTTTTTTTCCTTTGAGTTTTATTCTTCTCTCTCCCCCTCTCCTTTTCATTACAATTATTATTATACTTCATTTACTAAACTATTCTTATCTCAACTGGTGGGGTTTACATTTTTCCGATTCTCCTTACCATCCCATCTGGGGGAGAGAGCAGAGGTGAGTGAGCTGCTACATGGTACTTAGCTGTCAGCTGAGGTTAAACCATGACAGAAAAAAAAAGAATTAAGGAGCGAACATGAATGTCATTTTGAGGGCTTGAATAGGGCAGTAAGGTTTTTTGAAAAGGATCTTGAAACCACACTTCTAAAGATGCCAGAGGAATTGGTTATTTTTGTACTGTTCTTTGTGTCATTACATTCACTGACAAAAGAAGAGATGAATAGTCTGAGGGAGGGGAGGCTAGAGAGATTCAATCACTCTACAGCCCTAAGATTTCCTTGGGCCTGGATTGACTGCCATTTCCTGATCCTTCTGTGATGTTTATCACAATATGTCATCACCAGCCTTTAATGTCTTATATATTCTTAATGAATATTGTCATCCTTCTTACTATGACAAAAGGGCAGAGTCATATAGTAAATGCAGAAAATATCTTGAATTTAATGCATTTGCATAAAGATATCTTCATGCTATGACAAAAAAAGGCTCAGGATGGATGCAGTCTGATAATTAAATTGGGAATTGGTAAAAAAGCCAAACAAAAAAATCTTGTAAATCATTCTTCCTCCAGACAGATTTAAGATTATGATCTATCAGTTCTTGGTGCTGTTGCACATGTACAAGCAATTCAGCTTCATGAAAATTATAATTTAGAGGGCTTAAATTAAGCCACTGCTCATTTTTTGACTGAAAAGGAAGTATTTAGACTAGTGAAAAGTTACCATTATTTCTGGATGACCTGAAATAAACAACTGATGTGATAAATTCATACTTATATAGCAAAACTTCCATTCCTAGTTAAATACAGTGTTCAGAATGCTTATTTTTGTGGAAGCCCTTCATTGACTTTGTTGGTTTATTATAAGATGTAACAAATTACTCATTAGTAACATGAAACCTTTATGGAAAGTTTCTTATGGAATTGTTTAATTGGAATATTTCAGGTGACAATGCTATGATCATAAACCCATGACATGATGACGTGTGTCTTATGCTGTAACAAATGATATCAGAGTCTTTTTCTGCTTAATAAAAATTAAGGCCCCAAATTCTTGAGCAAACACTGCATGCGGATTACATGTCTTGCAACTGTAAATGTTGGTACAACAGTTAATTGCGCTGTAAATGAGGCAGACAAACCTTTGACTGCCATGCATGACCACAGACTGATTCTTTTGATTTCTGGATGCCATAAATGGTTACATTTTTTCGGTATGTAGCCTTATTATATACTAAATCTGTAATGTCCACTTTTCGAAAGCAGAGCTTCTTCCTCATATTGTTAAAAAAGAATATTGTTATAAATTCGAAGTGAGAAGATAGAAGGTTTTATCAGTCTAATGGTATAAAAAAGTACATAAAAGGAAAAAACCACACATAAACAAGCATGTGAGAAGGCTGGCAGCAAGTAAAGGAACTGAAATATACGAAGAGCCTTTTGCAGCATGCTCACTTTTCCTATACAAGCCTTTGAACCATACCCCTTCAGGGCATTGTCTCAAACCTCTAAGTGTCTGCAAGTCTCTGTAAAGCCATCCTCTACACTCTCCTAAAGTAACAGATGCAAGAAGATGAAATGAACAAAGCTGGGCTGAATGATTTTCTGTTTTCACCTACTTATCTTCATTAGAAATTCTCACATGTCACTTTACACTGTAAATGCAGCCACAGCTTGGCACAAAAGACTCTGTATTTCATAGTGGTTGCAGCAGAAAACAACTAACTTGAATACAAATATTTGTATGTGGTAGACTAAGATTTCTTCACTGGAAAATTTTCGAAAGCTAAGTGCAATATTTTGCACTAGATGAAGTAACATCTTTATTTTGAATATTCAGGCTTCAGAGAAGAGATACACATTTATACAAAAGCATAAGAATATCACATTCTAATGAAAAAGAGAAAATAACAGCTGCGCATTGAAACATTTAGCTCCCTAGAACATAGCAAATGTAGGCAACATGATGTGCCACAAAGCTTGCAAGGCATTTAAAATCAAGCATCTTATAGCACTCACCCACAGCTCCTACAAGCCCTAAGCTAGTGATTTTTTAGCACGAATTTCCTAAAAGACCTTCTTATCTTTTTTTTCTCTCCTAAATAACATTCGCTATGAATACTGTGAATTAATATGTACAGATCACAGTAAGAAAGTAGTTTAAAAACCCCACAGTACCAAACAATTTGCAATCTTTTTCTCACTGAACACCAATTTCCCTTTAATTCTGCTTTAGATAAAACAAATACAATAATGTCTACTTCATCTTTATTCTCCTTATCACAGAAATTCTTTTTTCTAGAATGCAGCTGCTTAAAAAGAAAACAGTGTTTGATATCAGATATTAATACCACTAAGACTTCTGACAATAAAGACATGACACATTGCTGCTCCATCTTCTAGTTGGTGACAGAAAACATGCTTATTTTTTAATCTATTTTGATTTATAGATATAAAAATTGTTATACTAATGGTTTATGTGCCCAGATGAAAGTTAAAAGTAGATAACGAAACAAATAGAAGATAATTCTTCTGTAGACAACACTATTTTCTTAAGAATGTGAGATAATACAATATCTTTCTGTCCATAAAATGTAATAAAAAATTGTTTGAGTTAAACCCCAATGAAATAAACAATATTTCTTTTGACTTTCGTAGATTTTAACTTAAACTTCACTGTCTTCATGATCTTGAAATAATCTTTCAGTCTAACTAGTCCCACTGTTTCAATGGGCATACTGCATAGCAAAAAAGATGCCTGCAAGAAGTGAGCCATTAATGCCTGTAAACAAATGGAATTGGTTTGATTTGCCTGATGATTTAGCCATTGCTATGGCAATTCCTAAATATGTTGTATCTAAGATAAGGCTAGTGGTAAAAGAAAATGAACAAGTTTTCAATGCCATGGAAAACAGACAATAGCTAGCAGTTCTCCTGGGAAACAGGAGCCCTGAAGTTCTCAAATTTACCCAAAACCTGCTTTAAGCCTTCTCAGATCATCAGGTGAAAGTGGTCCATGCAAACAAAGTACAATGTTCTTTAACAACAGCACATAAAAGCAATGTTGCCAGCAAAATATCCCCAGATGTTGTTGATTCTCATAACCTGTGGGAATTCATAACTGAGTCCAGTGAACAAAGTTTTCATCACACTTACTGCTATTGACAAAAGAATACACTAATGACTCTAGAATGTGAAAGGAATAGTTACAAACTGTTGGGATAACTTAAATGCTTTAAACTCCTGGCTTTAAAACAAAATCAATCTGAACTTCATCCAAGAAAAACACAGTAAAAGTAATCTCAGGTTTATAGTAGATATCTTGAAGAATTTGTGTATGTCAGATGAAGGACAGAAGACAGAAAGGGAGCAAACAAACAGTATGGAGTTTCTGGTTAATTAACATAACGTGAATTCTCATATTTAAAAAAAATATCAGTTGGATATTTAAGCTTACTAATAAAAAGCCCAAGTAAAACCAATCTAATTCTCTTTTTAATCAATGTGACATGTGGATTTAAAAGAAGTAACTTATGCTGTGTATGATGACTCTTGCATGAAACTTTTTAAGCAAGCTAAGAAAACATGAGCAAGATTAAATCATTCTGGGATCAGTCTGCTGTCAGAATGACACATAAAGAGGAGTTCCTCAGATTTCGGCTCTGCATCCAGCCTTATTCGACAATTGCATTTGTGACCAAAATAGATAGATTAGTGCTGGTTTTTTTTTAATCTCTGCTGCCAACAGGAGGCTTGTGGGACTGCATGTATTTGGGAGGCTAGGGTTGAATTCAAAATGATCTTGACACAGTAGATAAATAGCTAAAGAAAAAACAAAACAAATTGGCATGTGGAACTGGGAATAGCTGACTACAGGCTGCAGAGCAACTTATTGGTTATTTGGAAAAGAATCTGGAAGTTACAGGATATATTGAATGGTCTCACAAAAAAGACAAACATCAGGGTGAAAGATACGTGATGTCTTACTCCCACTCTGTTCAACATGGGAAAAACTTTCTTTACTATACAATAAAGAGAATGAGTTCAGTTTTAGGAAACACATGCAGAACAATTAGAAAAACATCAGAAGATCAGACACATAAAGAAAAATCTATTTTTAATAAATTATTTTAAAATATTATTTTAATTTTTATGTTATTTATATTATTTATATTATTTAATAAATATTTTTAAATTTTTTTAATAAATAAATGTTAATAAATTTTTAAAAATAACTGAGATTGTTTAGCATAAAAAAGAGATGTCTGAAAGAAGAATTCTGAAAGTAGTCTCCAGATCCCTAAAGACTTCTGCAATAAGGAATAAATTAATCTCTATTCCACATGCATGGCTTATATGAGAAGAAAATACCTTAAGCTACAAGGAACAATAGTTCAGATGAGACATTAAGAAAACTCTTTTTATGGCCAGAAGTGAAACACAGGAACAGATTACCTTGAGGCTGTGGCATCTTCTTTGTTAATGGCCTTTAAGAAAATGTTGAGGAGACCTGACAAGAGACAAAAAAAGGAATAGGTCACCTTAGGGTAAGGTGGTTGACTAGGTGACCACTTCAGGTCTCTTTCAAATGAACTTTTCAAGGCAGAGCAAAAAAATATTATGCTCCTCTGTGTATACACTAAATTTTGTGCCCATTCTGTCACCTCACTCATACATATTTTCCTGTTGCATATTCTCAAGGAAATTTTGGCTCTGCAGCAACCACTTTCATCTTAGATATCTTCTTCAATGATGAAGCATGCAATAAACTTTTCTTACACAGCATCAGAAAAAGTAGTTTTCTCTGTATTTCAAAGCCACTCTACCAAGTAGCAAGATAACACTATTTTTACACCAGACAGGAAAGTTTTGCGCCTTTCTGAGGTGCTGTCATGCCCGACAAATACCATTCCAGAGAAAGACCCCTAAGACTTCCTCTCTGCAAAGCCTAACACCAGCCAAAGACCTCCAGGGATATTTAAGGGCTTTGTCACCTTTCTTGCAGAAGCGGTGGCAACAGAAACAGAGATAGGATTAGAAACGCCTGTATTCCATATACTTTTTCTGTGCCAGCTGCAGGTTCTTAGCTCATGACGAAGAGTGAAGACCCCAGTTGCACCTTCCCTGTGTCGATGCTGCTGTCTGTACCAGCCAAACACTCCTCCTGTCCAGGCAATCTGAGAAATCCCTGATTAAGAACTCAGCTGCCCCTAAGTTATACACCTGCACATCCTTATACCTATCTGCAGTCTGGCATTGTGACATTAAAGGAATCCACATGAGAAACAGAGAATTCAAATACTGCCTCTTTATGACACAGTATGAATAAATAAGAGCGAAAGATTTATAGTACATTAAACATTGAAGGATTCAACTACTATAAATATAGTGTATACTTGAAATTATAGTGACAATTTAGAAGTAATTGAAGGATACTATGTGTAAATGTGTCTCTGTATACAGGCAGGTCCATCCATCCAAAATTGTAAAGAATAAATAACATGCAATACAATTTCTTTTATACCAAAATGACAATGTAGAGAAAACGGAGAGCAGAAGCACGATAATGTGACAGAAAAAGGCAGACAAAGGACACCTTAAAAATGCTTGGAGGTGGGGGTGGGGGGTAAGGAGAAACAGGAAAAATAGGATGATGTACTAATGGAAAAAACCTAGATTGCAAAAAAAGATAAATAAAGGTTCATTAGTGTGATATGCTGAAACAAAGAGATTAAATGAAAGGGATAAGTGTAATGGGGAAGAAAAACATGAGAGCACATATGACAAAAGAGAATAAAGCAAACAGAGTAGTAAACAGAAAAGAATCTCTAATACGGTACAGATAAATAAAAAAGTAGTTCAGTGCTAAAATAAAAGAAGGGAAGATTCAGGTAGGTTGAACATTTCCTTCTTGAGACAAAGACACTTCAGTGAAAATGGCACGGGAGCAAGTGTGCAAAAAACGAAATACCTGAGGAAACAATGAGGGAAAGGTAAGACAGAAAACTGTGAGTCCTTGGAGCTTGTTTCCTGATTGTCTTCGCAGGGTCCTTGCGCCACGTTCTGTACGTGGGACCATGTAGTGGGAGTAATGATTGTCTGGATTTTGTGTTCCAAATATTTTAGTTGTGTGGAGTGTGCTTGTGGGATCCCATGAATATGTGTGTGTGTGTGTTGAGGGAACACGATGTTCTGTATATTTTTTGTTGTTGAGTTCGCGTAAAAGCTTTTGATGGGTAGCAGACTAACATTTCAGGCAAGAAAGGGTTAATGCAAAAGTGCTGTTTCGGGCAGGTATTTATGGCTGCTGCTTGGCAGGCTGGCAGCTGTAGCTGCTGCTGAGCAGGCAGGCATTTATAGCTGCTGCCAAGAAGGCCGGGGTTTGTAGCCATGCAAAGCAGAAGTTCAGTAACCACATTAGAAAGAAGCTGCCCTCAGGTTCGGCTCCCAGTGCTCCACCGGTGGCAAGGCCGGGATGGGCACCAGAGCCATGGAGTGAATTAAAAAAAAAACAAAAAAACACCAAACAAACAAACAAAAACCTCTCGATCTGTTGAAGTACTGGGGCAGTTTGTAGGGACACCACAAACAAAGCCTTAAGAAGCCTGCTGCAACACACTGGGCACATGGGAGGAGTCCTGCTTAGTGTGTTTAAGGCAACCTCGGGGTGAATCCAAGACTTGGAGGAGCAGAGAGATTGGTTGAAACAAGAACTGCTAACTGAAAAAGCGAGAGGGGTAGTGCAACCACAAGCTTTACCAACCTCCCCCCAAGCAGCATCAGGGTGGCAGAGAAAGAAGAAAAAATAAAATGGGTAATGACACAGCAAACTATATTTGACTGTTAACACCATGCAGTTCACTTCTGCAGCTGCTTCACATTCCTGTTTCATCGGAATGCCTTTGCTTTAAGGAAACACTTTAACGTGTCTTACTTCTCAAGAACTGATAACCTGGGGGAGGGGATGTATTTGTGTCATCCTACCCACATGTCCATGGCAGCTGCCTGCAAAGTTTCTCAAGCCTTGCCAAGAGCTGTACAGACGAGTGGAAAAACCCAATGCCTCAGCTACAGGAGCTAACCGTGAATGTCCTGAGCAGAATGAGATAGAGGAAGAGGGAAGTGAATGACTGCAAAACATCACTTCGGGGCAACTGAAAAGTAACAGCTTGAATATATGTGCTTGTAAAGTAGCTAATATTAGAGGCTGTGATTTTGTGTATAAAACCACCTGTACTTACTAGCCAGTTGCTAATAAGAAACTACACCTTGTATTGTATGGATTTGTCACTTGTAAAACAGATGTTAGAGCATGTAAAGTTGCAGCAGCTTCCAGAAAATGTAAAGGCAAAAGCTAGAAAGATTGTAATACAATGATAGTGTTATAAAGCAGACAATGGAACAAATTAAGAGGGTGGGAGAACTCCCCTGGTAGGAAATTTCTTTGGCTGATCCCTCACCGCCACTACCATCTTCAACATGCTGCTGCACCCTGTAGTGTACATACTGCTAATGTAAATCTGTATGTGCTTTGCCATAGTAGCGACTTGTTACTGGATGAAGCAGGTGAAACTCTGCATTGACAACGAGGTGCAAGGACTGAGGTTGGCCAAATGCCTCCTACCACAGTCAAGGGTAAGACTGGGTTGGCCTCTGTGTTTGCCACCAAGAAGAACCTTTAGCTCTGCTGTTGGCTGCAACCCAGCAGGCGTTGTGTGGTGGGGACACATGCCATGCCAGACCTTGATGTGAGGGATGGCCTCCCCTGTTATGAGAGAGCTATCCAGGAGAGAAGGGCAGGCCAAACAGATTGTGGTTGGCAACTGCTGGAGATATGATCTAGTCCAAATCCCCTCCTCAAGTAGGGTCATCTAAAGCACGTATTATATATATTAAAAAAAAAAAAAAATAAAAAAAAAAATGGGGGAATACCAGGATTTTCTCCACACAGTTAGCAAAAGCACAATTTGTACTAAATTCTTTAAATTTGTCTAGTTTTGATTCTCTTTCTACAATACAGCATTTGTGACATCTGTCGGACGATTCCTTGCCCAAACCACCAGTTCTATATAAAGAGCTACATGATAACAAGTGGAAAGGACCAGAGCCATTGCTGACATGGGGTCAAGGATACAGCTGTGTACAGCAAGCAACAGAACCAGTCAACAGATCATATCCGTGCGGGAGCGTATCGCAACTGGACTTTCCAGCCACTAGTAATAGACTGGGAACATTTAAACCCGGAAAGGGTACCACTGGACAACAGGGCTGCTTTTAGACGTCGATTCTGTGAGGCACTCCTCGCTACAGAACAAGAACTACTGTTGATTTTTATTGTTAGCTCAAGGCCGTGGGTGTGAAGATTTTGATGGTATGTGCTGCATGAATTTATCTGATCATCCATAAAAACATTCTGGACTTAATAACAAGGACAGCACACCTTCAGGAAGATGATGGACTGAATTGGTTGAACAAAGTGTTTTCTGGCTTGAGCATTACAGGATGGCTTTACT
Organism: Ara ararauna; assembly: GCA_028858755.1. Taxonomy (NCBI): domain Eukaryota; kingdom Metazoa; phylum Chordata; class Aves; order Psittaciformes; family Psittacidae; genus Ara; species Ara ararauna. The sequence continues at coordinate 41,193,556 of CM054379.1, read as the reverse complement.
TAATCATTTTGTCAGTATTTTTAGGTATCCTAATCTGTGTGCCTTGTTTGGATTAATCATTATGTTAGTCTTTTTAGGTATTCTAATCTGTGTGCCTTGTTTGCTACAATAGCTAATGGAGAATATAGAAACTTTGGCAAAAGTAGATCATAAATCTATAAAAGCTGTCTTCTAGTAAAACAAAAAGGGGGACGTGGGTGAAGGGATAGAAATAGTTAACGAAATGGATTCAGGCGTTTTTGCCCTGGTCTGGCTTCAGGCCTGGGAACAGCCAAGAAAACACCAGGTGTTAATGCCCTGGGCAGGCCTAAGGCTTGGGAACTGCGAAGACAACAATGAAGGGTAAAGATCGGTTAGCAAAACAAAGCAGAGAGTTTGCAAGATAAAGCAGGATGTGCATCTCAAAGACAGACCAAACGGTGTAAATATTTGTAACCCTTAGTAGTTTTGCTGAATCGGGATGATAAGGAAGTAAGAGAGTGGAAAGTAACTGCTTAGCACTTAGTAGACTATAAAAGGGATGTGAGACCTGAAATAAACGATTTTGTTTGTAACCAGAAATGGGGTCCGGGGTCTCTCCACACATACTGCAAATGACTTTAAACAGGTTCATGTTTAGATTTGGACATGTCTTTAGACATCCCATATGGGCAGTAACACTTTGCTCGGCCTTGTAGGATAAGAAAACACCATCTGCTCATTAGCATGTCATGAGGACAATTCCATTCACCTTAACCAGGCATAAAGAGGATTTACGCTCAAACCCCTAGACAGCAGGTGAATCTATGGATGGTTCATATGGTATAGGAAGCTTTACATTGAATAAGACTTAAAAAAGAAAAAAATAAAAAGGAAGAAAAGAAATAAACCAAAACAACCCAAACTCAGAAAAACCCCAAACCCTTCATCTACTTCACCAAGTATTCCTGACCTATAGGCAATTTTCTCAGACCTTTCAGGATGTTGTGTACTGGAGCAAAGTGAGAACAATCTGGGAATTACTGAGAACAATCTATCATCCAGGCTTCAAAGAAAGAGAAGAGAGTTAAGGTCACTGCAAGACTGTTCTTTCTTCTTCTTAGCACACCAAGTGTGGGGACCAAGACAAGTCTTCAAAATTAATGGATAAGAGAAGCAAATCTAGGAAGAAGAATTGTCCATAAGTAAAGTGCATAGGAAATGGCAGATTTAAGTTGTTTCACATGTAATAGCCTTCCTCAGCATATCCAGAGCAGACATACTGGGATCATGCCATTTAACATCTGGCACTTGACACTTGTTTCTCCTGGCTGTTGTCTTCTACATAAAAATAGCAACAGGACATAGGAGAACAGGAGGCACTTCATTTTCCTCACTTGGACTTTCCAGAATAAGAAATAGACCTCAGTTACATCTTCAGGGGAGACTACTGATTTTCAGTATTCTTTTGAGATCTGCTATATTTGCCCTGTGGGCATCTTTTTCATCAGATTAACAGCTAGAGTGTCTATTTAGTATATTCTTACCATTTTGTTGTTTCTGTGAAAAAAGCTGGAGAAACATTTGTCTAACTAGTACCAGATACACAATACAGGAGTAAAATATAGGGAAATTATACTTTAATTTCATTATACTGTCATTATACTTTAAAGCTCTTAGAATGCTGCATTTCTGTCAGAAATGTATGCTCTATATAAGATGATGCATTCTGCTTTCAATTTTTAAAAAATCTAACATTTTTATTAATTAGCAGATGTTTCTAATGCATCCAACCTGGTGCAAATCATAGAGAAAAAGCTCTCCGTACAAGAAAAAGCAAGTTTGGATTTGTGGGTTATTAATCATGGTATAAGTACAATACACTATTTACACTATTGAAAGAAGAAGAAAATGTCTCTATAGTTTTTCAATAATTTCACGTCTCTTTTCGAGTAAAATCGGCAAATAACAAAGAGTTGTTAAATACTTCATAATTAGCAATTCCCAGTATTGAGGTGTATCAATGATTATGATGTGCAGCTTTCAGAATCCAGCAATAAACATATACAGCTTCTAGCTAGCAATTAGGGTCGATTTGCAGAACATTATTCTAAATGTGTGTGTTTCTCTTGAGTTGTATCTCACTGAAATCATTGCATATTCAACAAGATAACTCAATGAATAAACTGCAATTAGCATGAATGCCAAGCCTGGCTATTTTTTAATATGATTTTAGGGCATATTTCTATTTTTCTTATCAGTCAGCAGCTCCAAACTCAATTGCATTTCCTAATTATCTCCAAATCACTTATAAATAAAATCTTATTAGGTGTATGTAAAATGTATTGCCATGTTTGGGATCTCAGTGTGCAAGTGGAACCCTGCACAGTTTCTTGCTTACTACAACAGAAATTGAAGGTGTGCATAAAAAGGTGAATCATTCCTTCGTACATGCCCTTCAACTGTCAGATTCAAGATCAGGGCTTTGTTTGAAAAGTCTGTTTCCCTGAAGATGCTTCTACACTACACTTAATTGAAAACCTGTACTTTAAACTTCAAAAAAAAAAAATGCATGAAATTGGAACTTGTGAACTGGTTCTATTTGCTGTCTGTAGAAATAAATACTTGAGCTGGGTGGGGGGAGGAAGTTTCATTTCAGCGCATTGTAAGCATGGTTCCACAAGCAGCTGAGATTCACGAGATCAGATATAGGGAGTGAAAACACAAAAAGAGTAAAGGCATTTTCGTGTTCACGTGTACTCTTCTCAAAGAACATTAGAGGGTAGAAAAAACGTGATTTATTGGCCTGATTTCCTCTGTGAAAAGCATTAATGAGCAACCACAATAAGGAAAAGATCACTGCTGTGACATCTTGCCTCTGCTTTTGAAAAGTTTTTTCAATATCAGGAGGGAGGTGATCCTGCCCCTCTGAACAAGTCCAGAGGAGGGCCACAAGGATGATCAGGGGACTGGAGTGCCTCCTGTATGAAGACCGGCTGAGAAAGTTGGGGCTGTTCAGCCTGGAGAAGAGAAGGCTGCATGGAGACCTCATAGCAGCCTTCCAATATCTGAAGGGGGCCTATAGGGATGCTGGGGAGGGACTCTTCATGAGGAACTGTAGTGAGAGGACAAGGGGTAATGGGTTCAAACTTAAACAGGGGAAGTTTAGACTGGATATAAGGAAGAAGTTCTTTACTGTTCGGGTGGTGAGGCACTGGAATGGGTTGCCCAGGGAAGTTGTGAATGCTCCATCGCTGGCAGTGTTCAAGGCTGGGCTGGACAGAACCTTGGTTGGCATTGTTTAGTGTGAGGTGTCCCTGCCTGTGGCAGGGGGGTTGGAACTAGATGATCTTAAGGTCCTTTCCAACCCTAACTATTCTATGATTCTATGATTATATGATTTAAGAAACCCTGTATAACACTGCATTTTAAAGCAGTTCATTAGAAGATTACAAATGGTGTCAGTGAAGAGACAGAGTTGAGATGCTTGTTGTCAGTAGGCAGTTTAATGATTTAGGTCATATAAGTCTGCTATTGTAAGCTGAGGCTTTTTTGAATGCAATAAAAATTTTGCCTGCATTCTCAAATATAACGTTTTTTTTAGGAACTCCAATTTTGCTTTTCAATTCCTTTCCAATTTATGCCTTCTGCCAAGTTCATTCTTAGCTATGTTTGCCCCTTAATGGAGTGTATTACAGCCAAGAAAGCTTGAAAATGACCAAACTATCCAGAAACACAGCCATCACAGATTGTCGCATGGATGTATAGCTGAGCTTCTATTTGAAAGAGACCTGAATGATATGGAAGTTGTCCTTGAAAAGCAGCTAGAGAAAATATTGTTAAGAAAAATCCCATGAAACAAACCCCAAAATTCCTTCTTTTTTTTTTCTGCATTTTAAATGAAGATTTACTTGTTTCTGCTGCAATATATTTATTATCAATATATTAAAAGAAATAGTATTTTTAAAATAGCAGTGTAATAGCACCATAATACTTTAAAATTTGTAATGGAAAAATTAACTACACAACAACTGGTTGAAATCTGGAGTAACCAAATTGCAAAACAGCAATGCAGTAATCCTTATGGAATGATAAAATTCTAGTCACAGGAAAAGAAGGAAAAGAAAGGCATATTAGTGCAACCACAATAATGTTTTAATTTTCTTTAAAAATATTACAGATCTGCATTTACTTGTTGCTAAATAACATGCCACTGTATGAAATACTTTGGTCAAAGATGTTCTCTGTTGTTTTCCAGGAGCTACAATGCAGTCTTTCAAGTTCAAGAATGTCTTTGAGATTTGTAATGCATCTGTCATTTGGTAGAGAGAATTTTACTGTCCAGTTTATTTGCTTTTTGGCAATCGATAAAGCTATTTGTACAAAAGTCCCTCTCAATTTGTCTAGTCTGGTATTTTCATTTCTGTGCTGTAAACAAACATGGGATAAGTAGGTACTTTTATCTTAGGTATTCTACTTCTGACTTGCATCACTTGAGACAGAACTATGACTTCTGTCACAGTTTAGAAGTTCAAAACATATGCATGGGATCACTTTCATTTTTTAAAAAATCTTGGACAGCAAAAACTAATAATCTTTACTGAACAAGCTAAGATTTGTAGCTTCTAAAAATTATTAATCTAACTACTGACATTTAACAGAATTTAATACTTTAAAACTGATTTACATGATTTTTCATTTGGCTGTGAGCAAGCTTTTGCAGACTTCATTGTTTCCTGTACTTATCATAGAATCATAGAATCATAGAATAGTTAGGGTTGGAAAGGACCTTAAGATCATCTAGTTCCAACCCCCCTGCCACAGGCAGGGACACCTCACACTAAACCATGTCACCCAAAGCTATGTCCAACCTGACCTTGAATACTGCCAGCAATGGAGCATTCCCAAATTCCCTGGGCAACCCATTCCAGTGCCTCACCACCCCTACAGGAAAGAATTTCTTCTTCATATCCAGTCTAAACTTCCCCTGTTTAAGTTTGAACCCATTACCCCTTGTTCACTCACTACAGTCCCTCATGAAGAGTCCCTCCCCAGCATCCCTATAGGCCCCCTTCAGATATTGGAAGGATGCCATGAGGTCTCCACGCAGCCTTCTTTTCTCCAGGCTGAACAGCCCCAACTTTCTCAGCCTATCTTCATACGGGAGGCACTCCAGTCCCCTGATCATCCTCGTGGCCCTCCTCTGGACTTGTTCCAACAGTTCTATGTCCTTTTGATGTTGAGGACACCAGAACTGCACACAATACTCCAAGTGAGGTCTCACAAGAGCAGAGTAGAGGGGCAGGATCACCTCCCTCGACCTGCTGGTCACACTCCTTTTGATGCAGCCCAGGAGACGGTTGGCTTTCTGGGCTGAAAGTGCACACTGCCGCCTCATGTTCATTTTTTCATCGACCAACACCCCCAAGTCCTTCTACGAAGGTCTGCTCTGAATCTCTTCTCTGCCCAATCTGTAGCTGTGCCTGGGATTGCTCCAACCCAGGTGGAGGACCTTGCACTTGGCATGGTTAAACTTCATCAGGTTGGCTTCAGCTCACCTCACAAGTGTGTCAAGGTCCCTCTGGATGGCATTCCTTCCCTCTAGCATATCAACCGAACCACACAGCTTGGTGTCATCGGTAAACTTGCTGAGGGTGTACTCAGTCCCACTGTCCATGTCACTGACAAAGATGTTGAACAAGACCGGTCCCAACACCGATCCCTGAGGGACACCACTCGTTACTGGATTTTTTGTGATGACTTTGTAAGACCAGAGTAAACTTGAGTTTGAAAAATTGTCCTCTACCTCTGCACCAGTACTGTATCTCACAATATGACTGAGAAACAGTTCTGCTGAAAAATAGATCTTCTGACCATTCAAGGATACATTCAAATTTTACATGGACACTGCTGCCATACTTCTTCCTGCTGCTTCTGAAGTGTTTTGTATGCCAGTGACAAAAGCCAGCATCTACATGATAATTCCTTTGCATTCTAATCATCACTTTCTACTCAATTATCTCTATCTATTATATCTATGTGTTACTCATTTCTCATTTTAGGTTTTACAGGCATGCTTCATGCAGGGATGCTGGAATTATTTAAAAGGCAGAGAGCCTTGTTGCCTTTTCACATCTGACACTCGGTATATATAGTTTGAATTTTGTGACATAATCTTCCTAGGTCATGTTTGTTCTCTAGTAACCCAAAGATTTCACCAATGGTTTTTCTTCTAGTTTGAGTAGCTTGAGGCTTACACAATCACATTTGTATATGGCCTAGTATACATAAACTGGTATACATAAACACACAAACTTAGTGTTTATAGATAGATCTGTCAGATTCTGTGTCTATCAGTAATTTCTAGACATGTGGATAATTTCAAGTTAACATGACAGAGCAATAGGAATTTAAAAGTATATGAGGTTCCTAAAATTCCTATGAAGATAAACATCTCAGTGAAAAACAGAGAATGGAAAAGGCAGGAAAACCTCAGTTCTTACCTTTTTCCCTTTGGCTCGCATCATAGTCCAGAAAGTGCTGTCTGACAATTTCATGTTCACTAGGTGTCCAGTCAACATGCACTCACCCTGCAAACTAGCCATGGCATATACCACCACTTGCCTAGGCAGAAGAGGTAGAAGAGATCTGGACCTAGATGTAAGAGCTAAGTAGGACTAAAGAGGGAAAATGACAAGAAAGCTGCGACACGGAAATAGCAGCCCAAAAGATGTGAGACGAAAAGCTTCACCCAGGATTAGTTTCATGGGGAAATGGAATACCTTCCAATTATAGTGTCTTTGTTTCTTCCATGCCTGAGTAAACATCTGCTTGAGGAAATCATAATGAGTTAGCTGGCACCAGATAATCAAATGAAAAATGACACATAGTTTGAACTACTTCATAACCCAGATATTTTAGGTAGTGAGAGAAGTTCCGATTCTTGAACAATTAGGCCTGTTATCAATAAAGGCTTATTGATAACAACAATAAAAGAAAAAGCTGGGATGACTTTAATGAATGTACATAGTTAACTAGAATAAAGTGCTCTGATGGCTGGTATTCTCAAATAATTGGCTCATTAACCTTAACTATATCAACTTTTTCTCATCATCAAGGTTAAATAATTGAATGGCTCGACTTCTGAGGAACTTGTAGTCTTACACAAAAGACAGCCACTTTCTCACGTGGTAGAAACCCTCTGTTTAAAGAAGCTGTTTGTGAGAGGAAGTATATTCACACACATACACATAAATTAATAAATACTTGCATTTTAAATGTGAGAAAACACAACAGAATAAAAAAAGAGCAGATGTGAACAATTTTCAGGCACCAGTCATGTATTTTATGAAGTATTTATTTACCAGTGATAGTACCTGTCAAATTCTGCTTTTTGTATATAACCAGCAGATTATTTCATGTACAGGCCTCCTCATTCCCTAGCTATGGTTCTCAAAATTGTTTTGAGGACAGAAGCACCTGAAGCCACCAGTGAGCAAATAGGTCCCCATGAAACACAACACCATTGAGTTTTTTATGGAAAAAGAAAAAATCTTACTCCAAATAAAAGGGAAAGGGAACCAAAAAGGTGTTGTCCAGTAGTCATTGCACGTGATAGATATAGAAGCACCAATTTTGTAGTCTATGTATCATCGGCATGTCACAAAGATCAGTATGCACCAACATGGTGGCATTACAAGAGATCAGGTTCTTGCGATGTTCCTATTCTTTGAATAATTGGAAGACACAATTGCAAACATTGGCCTTGCAGGGACACTGCATGATGGTAACCACCATGAGGTGCTCATCTCAGGGCAAGGAGGTAAGCACTTCCTGCTGCCATCACTGTTACCACATTCATCTCACCGATGAGCTAAAACGATTTCTTCCACACTGCTGAAGACATCTTCTGCTACTGAGAAACACTGCAGGCACATGAGTGAGGCAGTAGTTGGCAAACATGCTTGGTTTTGCAGAAAATCATGGTCTGAGCAGGTGGAAGAGGCTTAAAGACTGGTTGAAAAGCGATAGTGGTAGGAGCAGCACTCAAGCTGCAATGAATTTATCTTTTCCTCAGGGCTAAGGTGAGAAGGAGGGTTGAATTATTCATTGCACACCAGGCTCAGCAGCAATACTAGGACAAATGATGCAGACAGGCAGATTAGAGAAGTCCCCTAGGAATGGAGGGAATTTCCTAGGTGAGCCAGTGTATTCAAAGACACAAAAAGACCTGAGATATTACTGGGAGATCAGTCCAAACAGACACCTATAAACTAGTTACACAGGATAAATATAGAAATTTAACTAAGAAGCAATATATCTATCATCTGGAGACCCTACTTCATGCTTCAAATAAAGTTATTCAATAGGAGAAGCCTCAATAAAAAAATATAAAAACCCAATCCTCAGCTCATTTCTCTCTTACCCAGGATGCTTCCAAGCTGCTGTTCTTCCTTTTTTTTTTAAGTTGTTTTTGACTCTCAGTATATCTGCACTGTAAACAACAAGAAATCAACACCATCACTTAAAATGTTGTGGTTTTGGAAATCTATAATGTGTAAATGATCAAATGAAAAGGTAAAGGTCAAAACAGTGTCTTGCTAAAAAGACTAGAAGCTAATTGGAAAAATACGTTGACTCAGAATTCAACTAAATTCCCTGTTGCATTTCTCCAGAATGTGTCTTGTGTTTTATTTATGTGTGTAGTGTGTTGTGATTTTGCCTACTGTGATTTGTGTTTGTTTTGCAGTCTGTTCATGAATATTTGGCACTGAAGTAATCCTCTCTGCAGCTCAACCTCCCCCACTTCTGACCTAACTTGAGTTATAGCTTGATACTTGAAAGATTTCCTGCAAATAATTTTGTCTTGAGTGGGAGGGTTGTAATAATATTCAGAACATTGACCTCAGTTAAACTTATAGAGCAAAAAAATGCACAGAGAATCATGAGTTTACCCAGAGGCATAAAACAGAAAGTTGATAAATATGTAGCGAGGACTGCATAACATTGAACTGGATGATGCAGTTAAATGGTTAACAGACAAGATTCAAAGAATAGGTATACAATGCATTGTATTTCTAAGTGCTCTATTATAAGACTCATACTTTCAAAATGGCCTATAAGCACTCTTGTTTTATGGATGAATGGTAATTAATCTGGGTGTTCTCTAACCACTTGCTTTTAGACAAAACTTTGAGTATCTCAGTACTGAAGCCGTTTCAATTATCTTCAGATAAGCAGTTAAAATAACAATATGCCCAAAATATTTTGTCACTTCATTTAGTGTTGACTTCAAAATACTCTAAAGAAAGGATTTCTTATAGTAGAAAGTGGTGAAGAAACAGGTACTGTCTATATAACATAGTTAATACCACACCTTGGCAGTACAACTATCAAAGAAACCTTGCATGATTTCTCTCTAAAAACACACCACAGCTGGAATGATAGAGCAAGTGTCTTCCTATTCTAGGCAATCAATATAATTTCTTGCAAAATCAGGAGAAATCTCTTTAATCACTATTAAATTTTCTGAGCAGAGACTGAATACAAGCTTATGATTTGCTCAGCTCACAATTACAATTTTCTACATAAAGCTTACTTTATAATAGTATGCAATAACCAAGGTCATGTAAAAATGGCCTTCTCCTGCAATCTATTAATTTCATCAGCAAGGATATCATAAAGCTATCAGACATCCAAACCTCCAGCGAGTTAACTTCACAAAGATACAACTGGAGATGCGCAGTAGTTACTCTGAGCTGCCCTGATGGAGCTTATGCACTATAAAGGGAAGAGTGACTTGCAAGTGTCTATTGCATGTATCACTGCTTTCTGTAAAGTATAAGATGTATATATACACTTTTCATACAATATAAATACCTTCAAAAAATACTTTTAAAGAAGATTTCCAGAAGGTGAAATGTGAGAAGAGTAAACCATTATTTAGATGTTCTTAAAATGGTAGACAGCTCAAAACTGCCAGTGGCAGAGGCCTGACGTATTTGTATGCCTTCTGGTGTGTCTATTCCCTCTGCCTTAGGTTCTGTCTGTTCTAGAAACAACCACAGCTGCTGGGTCTTTCACATGGCACCTGCAACCCATATTTAATATGAAACCCGGTTTGCTGAATCTGGTACCCAAAGAGGCAGATAAAACATTACAAAGACATAGAATGAGCTAATAAGACTGCAGAGTCTCCAGTATCTCTGTCTATCTTGACTTAAACCCTCAGCAAAAGCATTGTTGCACAGAAGTTCGGAAAAGGGCTGCTTTGTCAGGTATAAGGAAACCATATGTCTCCCACATTAAATGTTAAGATAAGTAGGTGATAGGCAGTCACACAGATGAGCAGGTGTGCACTATAATTTAGGGACCATGAAAATCAGTTTCTTAAAACTAGAAGCTTTCAAAGTGGAGGAGTAAGTGTAAGGTCAAAAGGAGTCATTCTAATCTAAACTCATCTCCTGCCTGATACGGGTCAAAAGTGCTTCCTGACACTGCTAATCCCTGCCAGCACTGCAGAAATACTTTTCAAAAATTGAGGCAGGATAATTTACTTAATTATCACTGTGGTGACGACCTATGACACTATTCAGTAAGTTGTTCTAGCTATATTTACAAACATTCATCTGAACAAGCTTAGCATCAAACTGCCATTTTCCTGTCTAAATACATTTTTGAGGTGGAGCAGTAGAGTGACCAGTTCCTTTTACCTCTGTTACGACCATTTATCAAATCCTGTGCAGAAGAAGAGATGAGAGGGTAGGACCTCATTGGATAGACTGATGGGCTTGTGTGCACCGGGCACCCACTCCTGTGCGCTGGAACTGCATGACACAGGGGTTTCTCCCATCTGAAAAGCAAGTCCTGGTACCTGCCAGCTTAACACACTCACAGTGAGGTTGCGGTGAAGAACAATGTGTGTGGGTCCTGCAGCTGCCTGCTTTGGTATCAGCAGAAATCATAAGAACCCAAAGGCTCCCATATATGCTAAAATACACAGTGAACTGACCTTTTACTGCCCTCAGAATATTTGACCAAGTTCATAGTCAGACAAATTCACTGGCTGTTCTGTTTCTAATTTTGTCTTACAGTTCTATGAATATTTTTAATGTATGGATATTGTTAGTTACCTCTCATTCTCCTGTTACTCCCAGTTCAAGTCATTTCCTTGCATTACACTGGTTGGCTATTGATCTTGATCAGGTTCCTACCATTCTCTCCTACATTTTTTTGGCAGAATGTTGTGCCTTTTTCCCCTCTCATTGTTACAGACTGTAGCAATTTTTATTCTCAATGAAGTTGTTTTGACTTATTTCTGTGTTTATGACTCTTTTTCTTCAGATGAAGGGTACCTACTCTGTATCTCAGGACATTTGCCAAGCAGCAGTGCACAAGTGATTAACTATTGCTGGAATTCATTCAGTTACACAGCTCAGGAAGGTCTTTGTGCTTTGGACAAAGGCAGTGTCACCCACTAGTTATTTGCACTCTGACACAAGACTTATCGATGGCAGCAGGCAATAATTACATGTGTCACCCGAGTGTAGAGACAGTGCAGGTCATGGATCCTCAGACGTCTTTTCTTGTTCAGATAGAAAAGAGTTTTACAACAGAATTCAGAATCTTTCATACTTGTAATCAGGTTGCTGGAGAGAGGAAAAAAATAAATTCATATACTTCATACAAATCACTTACAATAGATACCTCCTACAAAGACTTCCACAAAGCAATGGTAGCACTATAATACTGTATGCTTTTGAAGAATGATATCTGTATCAACACAGAAGCATTTGATGCATAATTCTATTCACTATGCATCTATCTGTAAACTAAAACATGCATACACCAATTCCAAACCAATTCCTTTAGTCAGGTAGAAAATGTAACTGTGTAACACACATGCAAAATGAGAATTTCACCTAGCACATGTTTGAGATTTGTTAATAAATTTTTCCTCTGTGGAAGGGACTAAACAGTTATGGGAACTATTTTTTTTTTTTTTTTTTTAAAGCACTTGTCCAATTGAAAAGATGTTCATCAAAGTTTATTCTTAATTGCCGAGCATCATCGCTACTTCATAAATACATAGTTGAACATTTAGATATAAATTTAACAGATCATGTTTAGCAATGACTGCATACTTTTACACACAAAAAAATCCCAAACCCAAACCTGAAGATCTTTAGAGAGATCTCTTAGGAAATAATTAAATGGATTAGAAGGATGCTCACTGGGCATTGTTGTTCAAATCATTGCTTCCTCAGACTCTGAGGCCATGAATTCTCTGCAGATCACAGCAGAGTATTAACCAACCCATTCTGGAGACGGGTTTTAGAAGGGTATTGGAAAAATAAACACTCCTACTATATTGAGTCTGCTTCTTGGTTTCAAAAGTAAGTAATGCATACCTCAGATATGCTTGTTGCTCCAAGAGCTGCAAATAAAAATTCCAGGAAAGACCATGATGTGGATATTCTTCTCTGTTCCAGAAATCATCCAGTGAACAAAGATCACTGAAAACAAATAATTAAATGGACAAGAAATAAAATGTGTTCAACAGGTGGCAATACATTTGCAAGAGAATTTGAGTAGTAATCTGGACTTAGTGGCTCAGGGGCAAGTGAACTCAAGTTTCCTTTTATTTAAATAATATCATGAGTCATGTAGTCTTTGACATTCATATACAATTACTTCATCAACCAGGCTTACTGAGCACAAAAAGCAGTGTAAATAGGTAGCCTTCACATTGATAAAATGAGAGAGAGCAAAGTGACTTTTGACTCTTCATTCTTAGGAATGGTAGTATTTCAGAAGGGATATCAGGAAAGATGTTTTTCTTCTTTTTTAAGGCTCTATATTTCTAAGGACAGTTTTGCTAAGTAGTTTTCCAGAACCATTGTTGTTCAGTTGTTTTGTTCCACAAAAGATTTAGGAGCATGCTGTCAAACTGCTACACGTATGCATCAGAGCCACATGAATTTCCTGCACAACTTGCTATGCAAGTAATTGTACATTGAGTAGTCAGTGATTACTGTTCCTGTGCACATGCCAAATGTTAAAAAACTAAAGGTAGCTACTGTGGCTTGAGTTGCCTCCCATAAGCTGAAGGCTGAGCATATACACATGAAGAGTTGCCACACAACAGCTGACACTTCTTAGTGTGCACATATTCTAAGCCTTTAAATTAATTTGGTTCTTTAAAGCCCTGTTCATGTAATGATCTCAAAGTGCTTATAATATCTTTCTCTCTCTTTTCCTCTCTTTTATTGCTATAATAACTTAGTATACACTTATCTAGCATGTGCATTAAAAGGCACAACACGTAGTAAAAGCAGAAGTATAAATATCTTGTCTACTTCAGGAAATTACACTGCTTTAATTTTCCCTTCCTTATTCAAGTAGCCCAAGACCCCAGTGTAATCATGGACAACATTAAAATGTGCTCAGCATTATTGGTCAAACCAGCTAAATTCATGGTTTAACTGTTTTCATCCAAGCTACACACTAAGAAGTACCAATACGTTAACCATCTTTCACAAGAAATTTAATTTTTCAGATGTTGACAAGACCATTAACTGCCTGTGCAAAACACTCTTGGAATCCAGGATAGCTTCACCAACAAACAATAAAGTGACCAAAAGGCTTTCTAATGATTTAGAGTTTTTTATAGGGAGATGAGAGAAAATACATCAGAAAAGCTGTAATTACATGTTTGTCAAAAGTCCCTATTGACACCAATGAAGAACAAATGAGAAACAGTCTCAGAGGTTTTCATACAAGCTGACATAGAAATTGCAGGCTGTGCCACACAGCATAATGCTATGTCAGGTTATAGGTGGCAAGTAAACTAACACAACAGGTCAATATGCATAGCCCTGAACACTAAGCTAAGTCCACTTTGCAGTCTAAGAGTTTTGGTAACATGGCACCATGCCCGTTAGCCCAAAAAGAGAATTGCACCTGCGCACAAACCTACTCTGCTTTCTGATCTAGTGTTACAGATTGCTGAACTGTTTCAGCCAGTACCATTCAGAAATGGAGCTCAGGAGGAGACAGCTGAATTCACAACCTAATTTCTCACAGACCAAGTGTATCTAAAGCCTTCCTAACAGCTACTTGTCTATTCAGTTGTCATTCGGTGACAATCTGATTTCTTTCTTCACAGTTCTCTCTAAGTTCCCGTGTTCTAGGTGATTTGAGAGCCTCTGGAGGGAACAGTTCTTTCCCTGGAAAAAATGGGTATGATCATATAGGAAAAGTGCCTGGTGTGTAGTATGTTGCATAGCAAATATCTATTGAAAGCTACTAGCCTGAGAACAAGACCAAAGGAAAAGCTTCTACACAGTAAGAACAGAAGGAGCAGGAGAGTAATACGCATATTCTGTCTTTTCAACCACCCTCACCTAACAGAACTAAGCATTTTGGCTGTTGCAGGTTCCGACTGTGCACATGTAAAGATCCTTGTGGATTTCTCAAATTCCTTTTGCATGTTTTTTAAAAGATTAATGATTTTTATCTGAGAAAAGTTGCTATTGTGAATTCTCATTACTGCAAATTGAACTCAATTACTTCTTGTTCACCTTCTCAACAGATGTGGAGACACATAGATACTGTCTTTTTTAAGAAATGTTTTACACATCACCTTATCTACCTTCTCCATAATGCCTTCTTTTTTATGAGATGAATAAAATCCAATGTTTTCCATCTTTTCTTGATAGTCATATTTTTTTTAAATTTAGCTGCCCTCTCAACATTTTCCAGGTTTCGTACATCCTTCTCAAAATACGGTGTATAAAACTGGTACAGAACTTTAGTTGAGACTACAGTGTGGCTGGGTGTCAATGCATATGAAATAATAGCAATGATGAATTTGTTTCTGACATGATTCAGTAGGCTTTCTATTTTACAGATTGAATACTCTGTATCAGAAATTATTTATCCAGCATGTAAGTGGTCTTTCATTGCTAAAGCAGAATAATTTTCTACCTGCATATGATAACTCTATTAATTCTTTGGAATATCTGCCTGCTATTTGGAAAAGTACCTATTATGTTTATTGACTATTTTTCACTTTCTGATCCATCAGAAGATACAGACCAAGTGCTGCTGCATAGCACGACCTTCTCCATTCATTAATTAGATTTCTACCTTTACTTTTTATTTTTCAGTTGGATTTCATCTTCCTGATTTCAATTCACCACTCAAATGAATCCAAAGCTAAAACAAAGCAATGGAAAAGGGGAAGAAGAGCATGCTCCAGGTTTACCTCTACATAGAGGCCTGAATGGGCTCAAATGTACAGAAACTATTTCTTGAGAAAAAGTGTGAAAGCAGAAAAGTATCAGTACATGAGGAGCTTAATTTTCAGTATTCATTGCCATCACAAACATTGAAAGCAGAAGATGTAGGCGAAAGTTGGAGGAGGAGGGGGTCTCATTCATACTACTCAGCCCAGCTAACTTCTCCTCATGCCTGCGAATGTGTTTTTGAGGGCCTGAAGGATGCAGAAAATAAATAGCGTCTCTTTATTCCAGCACCCCAAGATATTAGTGAAAACAGTGATTCACACAGAACTCAGATTAGGATTTTGACATATTGCATGTGATAAAACTTTACAGTTTGACAGGCAGCAACTGATAACTACTAACCCATTACAGTTTTTCAACCACTTGTGCATCAGCATTACTGTAATTTCATTGCCTGTAATTTTGCCATATTTTGCTGAGAGTGTCATAGGGGATGTCATCAAAAGCCTTACTCAAGTCGAGAACTATCACATCTTCTTTGTCTTTTGTCCTCTAAACCAGTTATCCTGTCAAAGAAGGAAATTAGGCTGGTTTGTCATTATTTGCTCTTCGCAAATCCATATTAGCTGTCTTATCACCTTATAATTCTCCAGGCATTTTCAAACTGATTGCTTAATAAATTGCTCCAATAACTTTCTATTATTGAATGTAGGCTGCCTGCTCTATAATTCTTTGCATTCTCCTTCTTAAACAGATAGGTACTACTATACCTGCCCTTCTCTAATCCTCCAGAGACCACAACTGTCTCACACTGAATCTTGGAGGTACATGCTGGTGTACCTTCATGTATTCATCATGTATTCACCTCTGGTGATTTATTACTTGAAGCAGATATTTGTTTACAATAAGAATCTAAGTTAAGATGAGTATTTCAAAGCAGAATACTTACAGTATGCAAATTAAGACCTTACACAAATCTGCTTTATGGAAATATCATTGCTCTCAAGGAGATGCTTGTGTTCATTCCTTACAAAGTATTACTTTACTTTAAAAAAACCAGTTAAATGATTATAGGTGGATTTATAGCAAAATATGGAAAGCAGGAAATAAGGAAGACCAAAGGCAGCAATGGAAGGAAGGAGGGAGGAAAATATATTTCAAAAAGGCTAAATAGAGGCAGGTAAGAAGCATCACAGAATGACTGACAGTGGTTTCTAGTTAAATCTCCATCAACACAATACCCTAAAATAACAATAAATAAAAAGTAAACAGAGATCTTTTGATGCAGAATACATAAAATTACTAAAACTAATATAAGTCTGCCAGTCTTTGGTTCAACTTGCATATGTGAATGACTTTCTGGACTGCCTAAGGGAGGCTGATCTGGAAAAACTAAACTACAGCTTCCTAAAAAAATATCTCTCCCTACAGAAATATTTCTTATCAGTCTAACTGAAAGTATTTCAGGCTTTGTGTATGTTCCTGGAAACACCTGTCAAGTGAATATTGCCAAAATTAAAAATAATAAAAAGAAAAGATAATAAAAACCAGCTTGAAGCTAAATTACTGTAGGCTGATTCTTCCAGGCAGCTTTGTCATTATTTAAAGTTGCCATTCTCTTTTTAGGTGAGAATGAAGTACTCTCCATGGAAATGTTTGCTAATTTAAAGAACCTGGTGTGTACTTTTATTTCTGAACATAATCACTTGTTAACATTGCGTACATTGTGACTATTCCTAACTGTTCTTATACAGAATCATAGAATCATAGAATAGTTAGGGTTGGAAAGGACCTTAAGATCATCTAGTTCCAACCCCCCTGTCACAGGCAGGGACACCTCACAATAAACCATGCCACCCAAGGCTATGTCCAATCCAGCCTTGAACACCGCGAGCAATGGAGCATTCCCAACTTCCCTGGGTAACCCATTCCAGTGCCTCACCACCCCTACAGGAAAGAATTTCTTCCTCATATCCAGTCTAAACTTCCCCTCTTTAAGTTAGAACCTGTTACCCCTTGTCCTATCACTACAGCCCCTCATGAAGAGTTCCCCCCCCAGCATCCCTATAGGCCCCTTCAGATATTGGAAGGCTGCCATGAGGTCTCCACGCAGCCTTCTCTTCTCCAGGCTGAACAGCCCCAACTTTCTCAGCCTATCTTCATATGGCAGGTGCTCCAGTCCCCTGATCATCCTCGTGGCCCTCCTTTGGACTTGTTCCAACAGTTCCATGTCCTTTTCATGTTGAGGACACCAGAACTGCACACAATACTCCAAGTGAGGTCTCACAAGAGCAGAGTAGAGGGGCAGGATCATCTCCCTCGACCTGCTGGTCACGCTCCTTTTGATGCAGCCCACGATACGGTTGGCTTTCTGGGCTGAAAGTGCACACTGCCGCCTCATGTTCATTTTTTCATCGACCAACACCCCCAAGTCCTTCTACGAAGGTCTGCTCTGAATCTCTTCTCTGCCCAATCTGTAGCTGTGCCTGGGATTGCTCCAACCCAGGTGGAGGACCTTGCACTTGGCATGGTTAAACTTCATTAGGTTGGCTTCTGCCCACCTCACAAGCATGTCAAGGTCCCTCTGGATGGCATTCCTTCCCTCCATCTTATCAACCGACCTACACAGCTTGGTGTCATCGGTAAACTTGCTGAGGGTGCACTCAGTCCCACTGTCCATGTCACTGACAAAGATGTTGAACAAGACCGGTCCCAACACCGATCCCTGAGGGACACCACTCGTTACTGGTCTCCATCTGGACATTGAGCCATTGAGCACAACTCTTTGTGTGCTGCCATCCAGCCAGTTCTTTATCCACCGAGTGGTCCACCTGGCAAATTGATGTCTCTCCAACTTAGAGACAGGATGTCATGTGAGACCGTGTCGAACGTTTTGCACAAATCCAGGTAGATGACATCAACTGCTCTACCCCTGTCCATCAGTTCTGTAGCCCCGTCATAGAAGGCCACCAGATTGGTCAGGCAGGATTTTCCCTCAGTGAAGCCATGCTGGCCGTCACCAAGCACCTTGTTGTTTTTCAAGTACCTCAGCGTGCCTTCCAGGAGAATCCGCTCCAAGATTTTGCCAGGCACAGAGGTGAGGCTGACTGATCTGCAGTTCCCCGGCTCATCCATTTTGCCCTTCTTGAAAATGGGGGTTATATTTTCCTTTTTCCTGTTGTCGGGACCTTCACCTGACAGCCATGATTTTTCAAATATGATGGACAGTGGCTTAGCAACTTCATTTGCCATCTCCTTCATATATGCAGAAAGTATTAACTGTAGTTTACTCACATCTATACTGTTACTTGCTTTCATGACTGCAAGTCCATGGTCTGCTATTATCTTCACTGGCTCATAAAAATAGGATTCTTTCAGAGAAAGCCCTCAGTTTATCATATCCCACTTTAGTCTTGTAGCAACTGGCCATAGGAAATATCTAAAGTACAACAGAGGTAATATTTCAGCAACATAGTAGTGTCAATGCCGAAATTCTCTATTGGTATTTAATTTAATATACTCAATAATGTTAACAAGCAAATACTGTACTTCAACAACCATCTGGGGTAGACAGAATAGTAGCATGGAGGGAAGAGTTACTTTGTAAACAGAAGCTAAATAATAGGGTAATTTATCCAGTTTAGAGGATAAAGAAAGGAAACATTGCAGACACAGCTGACTTTCAACATTTCCTTCTCTTTAGAACAAATTTGTCTTTTTATAGATTACAGTAAGCTGTAAGGAGAGTGATACGCCAAGGAACTGCAAGAAATCCTTTATGAAACAAGACAGGGAGACAGCAACGACTGGCAGGAAGCGAAGACAACTAAAATGAGGGGGTATGTCTGTGGCATCTCTGTTCACGGTGTGTCTCTTACGGATATAAAGAATGCCTTGAGAATGAGTGAGGCTCCGGTTTAAATGCCCAAACCTGATGAAAGGAGGCAAATGCTGTTTCTCTCCCCGATTGTTCCATTTGCTGGAATGTGCTCCCATGTCTGTTTTCACTAAGCCTGCACATACAAACACCCCCAAGGCCATGTCAACAACAGCATTTGCCTCTTGTTTTCAAGTATTCCACATGAAGCATGTTAAACATGTCCCTCTCAGTTTGCTATGGCGAGAATAAGCAGAAGACTGTTTAAGAGGTCATTTTTTGTTTCATGTACTGCTAATTATGCATATAGCTTGTGCAGCATTTTGTCACAAAAACAGCCTTTCATCCTGTCTCATAACACATCATTTGTTGCCTTCTAAGAGACCGCTACATTTAGAAATATTCTCTGTTTTTCAGCTACATCCATTTTAGCTCTCTCTAGTGCCTTCTCCTCCCCCACAAAATGTTACTCATCAGAATTTCAATCAGATCACTCTATTACCTATTTAGATGCTCAAATCATCATCAAGGTGCCTTGAGATTCAGGATTGCCTCCAAAACCCTGAAATTGCCTGATTGCCTGACTGCCTGAGTGTGAAAATGAGTGAAAATGTGAACCTTACATGTGTCATTGCAGCTGGTTATAGAAATGATAACTGGGAAAGTTAAGAGACTGTGGTGACATTAGTGGTCGTTATGCAAAACTCACCAGACAATCTAACCAAAACCCAGGCAAGGCAGTGGCACAGATGTAAACCATTAGATGTCAGTGTCTATAGAATTACACAATGTGGCAAAGATTATGTTCTACTTATGGAAAAATATTAAGTTCATATTAAACTCCAACAAAAAATGGATGTAAAAGGTTAATTTGATACTGACAAGTACTGTTCCAACCATTTCTTCTTCAGGCAGTAAGAGAGTCAAGGAAGATGATGACTTGTAGGATGCTTCAGAACAATCTCTTTACAAAAGTCTGTCTAGAGGTAAGGAGAAGTATTTGAGGAAAAAATACAATTGAGTTGCAGAGTTCTTAGAAGACGCAAACAGGGCAAATAATGAAAGAACTTTAATGGGGAAAAACGGAACAACACAAAGCACTGAAGAAATCATTAAAAATATAGGCTGAATGTGTTGAGAAAATAACAGGCAAAATTGAAAACTAGAAAACAAGCTATGAAAACTATATGCATAAGATTAAGTTATTTGGAAACACAGTCAAATCAAGGGTATAATCAGTAAAAAGAGGCTAACTGTAAAATGACAACAAATGCCAAAGAAAAGCCAGCAGGATAGTAGGAACATTTTCACAAAGTAATAATCCCTGCTAATGATGCAGATCAGAGTGGTACAAGCATGCTGGAAGGACAGGGCAGCTTTCAAGGCAGAAGGGATGTGAGCACTACACTGCCAGCAGAAAAAAAGAAGCAAAAGGAGCACTGATGTATATCAGAAAAGGAGAGATGATAGTGCAGACAGAATAACTGCTGAGCTGTAAATAGCTAGAAGGACAGTGTGAACAACGCATCAGAAGTACAATCCTTTAAGCTTTTGAGCAGAGGTGATACTTGGTGACTGGCAAAACTCAGCAGCTGTGTCAGTTTATAAGGCTACCTACCTAATTCAGGCAATGACAGATAAAAATCTCATTGTCAGTTTTGAGAATAAAAGAAAAAACAAAACCAAGAACAAAACAAGAAAAACAAACAACTAAATGAAATACCATGAAGAATGAGTCTTTTAACAGATACAAACAAGTTTTAAAAAAAGTTGCAAAAGAATAGTTTCAGATCAGGTACTGAGGCCAAGAATATAAAAAAAAATTAGACATTTCACTAATTTCCATAGTAAAAATTCAACGCATGTGAATTGACAACAATGTGTGAGGCATAGAGACTCAGCTACTGGACAGCTTTATGAACATATAAGACAGAGGGCAAATACTGCAGTGATATTTGAATGCTGACACTGTTTCTATATTCCATATCATGATTGTTTTACAGTCACACCTTCTGGAGAAATTAAATATGTGAAAACCTGCATGGTTTTCCCCATGGCTTTTACCTGCCAGCATGTGAATACAAATCAGCTGCAGAAGGCTCCCTTGAGTTATTCTCAGAAGAGTAGCCTTCCTTGTGTGTTTCCTCTGAATGTAAATGTCAGCTTTATCACTAAGCAGGCATATAGCAGTTTGGTCTGGAAACAGCATCCTCTCCAATCATGAACCAGGATCAGAGCTCCAAGTGCCAGGAGGTGGAGGTCAGCGTCTGCACCAGAGCCTGCAAGCATACTCCAAATTATAGGTTTGTGTGGGACATATCTGTGCTGTCCCAGCCATCAGAATAGAAAAGAAATTGTAATTCTTTTTCACAGTATCTTCATGAGTTTCCATAGTGATGCAGGGGGAAAAGCCTGCAGTATCTTCTCCCTGCTACTAGTATCTTGGATGGAGGTTTATGGTAAGGAGCAGGAGCCCCTCAGACATTTCTGTGCTCACCCATGCTGGAGACAAGAATGCATACACTAGGTGGTGTGATACAACATATATAACCACATGATCCAGTAATGTCAGCGAAGCTGTTGCTATCACTCATCAGTTCTGTGGTATCTCTTTGGCAATATAACAATATGGCTGTATAACACAGTTATGTCTGTACCTTCATTCCAGAAATTATTTGTCCCCAAAAGGAAAATGAAAGTCAAACTAGCAACAGCTTCAAAAATTAAACTAGAATATTACCTTCAGCCTATTTTTCATCTGTTCAGCCGTCTGTGCTGATCAATAGGAATGAGACTAGCTTTGGGGATATTTATTATTTGGAAAAGTAGCAAAGGCAAATCACACACCAAGGTGTTACAGCCTTCTTTTTCAAGCTGTGATTATGCCAAAGAGAATGCCTCTTTAGGACAATTTAATGGGATATCATGGATTAAATGTATTTTTTTTAATATGGATGATATTCCCCTGTAAATCAACAAAAGTAAGGAGTTTGAACAGCTACAAGTCTCAGATGAATTCTACAAGTTACACCTTTAAGGTTGATGCTCAGCACCCTGGTGGATTTGGATTAAGTATTTTGAGACAGTTTTAAGAGGTCAGGTTTTTTTAACTTAATCTGACAGTTTACAACCCTGTGCTAAGGACTGTTGACCATTTGCCACTTTTAATATCTTAGCTGTTATACAAGTTTTGTACTTTGGTTATTAAGCAATCAAATAGATTATCTTTGAAGAAAGAGTCTTTTATTGCTCTTGAGACTGCCATATGACTTTCATGCTATGTTGGATATAATTTGCATCCTTTGAGTACAATTTCCTACTTGTCATTGCCTAACAGAAAACATTAATATCACTAAATCTTTCAGAGGGACAGAATGGATTTGGAGAAGCAAACAAATACTGCTTATCCCCCAAATTAAGATCATAAGAACCATCCATAAAGGGAAGCTTTTTAACGGGAGACTGGTTACTGACACTTCAGCTGTAATAAGATATATACATTGATGCTTGCACCCACTCAAAAGCATAAAAATAGGAAACTTAGCATGCAAGCTTATTTTGCTGACAGCATAATAATGCAGTCAAAACTCTGCTACAGAAGAGTAATTCCCCAAAACCTTTGCATTATTTCAAATTAATACCTAATCCATAAGGTGGTTTATGAAGGAGAATCTACTCATAAATATGATTGGAAGGTACCCCCAAGAATTTCCTAATCTAAATACCCTCTCAGTGTCATACAAATAAATTATAAAATGTAATTAAACAAAAAAGTTTTTTTTTAAATTACTTTATATTAAAACATTAACTTTGTAATAAACACTGAAATAATAAATTAAAACACTGAAATAAAAATGAATATATAAGTAAACCCACTGAAATAATAAACACTGAAATATGGCAAATATTTCTACCATAAAAAGATATGCAATATTCCTAGAACTATTTAAGAGTCATCCACATGCCATACTGATCACAAAATCAAAACAACCATTTCAGTCCCCTACAGATTGTGATTTCAGGGAGAATTTGGCTCATATTCACACCTGATTTAGTTACACGGCCACAGCTAGAGACAGTTTAGACACCCAAACCAGAAATTAGGCCCCCAGGGACTAAATTTTATGATCACAGTTCTGTTGGAGAAATATGTGGTGACAAACAGAAATCTCTGCTGCTAAGAACTGTTTTTTCATTTCTCAGAAAAAATACTTCTGTTGGTAAACTTTAGGCCAATTGGACAGATGAGATTTATAAGCCAGAGAAACATGTACTGTGCTGGGGTACATGGTGTTCCCTCTAAGGATGCTGCCGCAACCGTCAATCAGTACAATACAATGCACCCAACTCCTCAGCACCAGCCAGGACAAAGATGGAAAAAGAGGGAAAACAGATTCAACTGGCAGAACTGTACCAGATATTTTCTTTTCTTTGTTTGGGTTTTTTTGCATTGTTTTGTGTGTGTGTGTGTGGTTTTGTTTGGATTTTTCTTTTGCTTGTTTTTGTGGTTTGGTTTTTTTTTTTTTGAGAAATAGTTTTTTAACCCTGATTTTGAAGCAGAATTGTAAAGACAATTTTCAAACCTGGCACCTTCTGCCAAGGAAAAAGATGTGCAAACAATGAAATTACTCTTCCTTTGTTCAACATGGAATAACATTATTATTATTCAGAAATTAAAATATTGATGTATTGGTTCCTGTCTTGGCCCAAAACATCATTTTGTTATTCCACAAGATAGTCCCATATTGCTATGAAAAAAAACCCAACAAAACTCTTAGCTTTACATGTATACATCATCTGATAAAGCATCTTAACAAAACACTGCCTCACATATTGTGAAACAGAACTTTTTTGTAAAGGATAGCAGTTCTATTTGACCCTCAGATATTTCAGCCCTTTGTTGTCCATTTTTTTTTTTTGTTTTGTTTTGGTTTGGTTTGAGTTTGTTGTTTTTTCAAAAAAAACCAAAACCCAAACCAAAATCCACGGAGATACACTGTGGATACTCACCTAACCTTTTTTTAACAAGTAACCTTGACAGTTACTCATAGTACTGCAATGAAAAGAGACTGAAGTTAAAAGAGACTCCGGGCTAGAGTTGGTGTTTTAAGTGCTTTGTCAAACGACACTCCCATCACATGCTTAAGGCCATTCATCCATGCATCAAGCCACATCTCTGTCTACACAAACACAGCCCAGCCTTTTCAATATTTCTTATTTATCAACACCATACCTCTTATAACATATATCTTATAGGCATTCATTGTGAATCAGGGAACATCCAGCCTGTGACACCACAACTGTAATATTTCTTTCCTTTCCTATTTCTATGTAAGCCATTAATTAATTTTTCACTCTCCCTCAAATTAATTTCCTTCCTCTTTCTGAACCCTCAGCTTTGTCCTTTCCCTAGTCAGATCTCTCAAAAACTTGCACTCATAATGGTCACCTAGCTGATCATCTTTTTCCTCTTCCCGCACTCCCTCTAATCTGCCCCATTTGCTTCTTTTTCCCTCACATCTTCCCTGTTCTCATTTTTGCCAAGTTTCTCTTTGCTTGCCAAAGGTACTTAGTGCTATCCATTTTGCCACATGGCTGTGATAACAGTTAGAATCATCGAATCATAGAATCATAGAATCACAGAATCATAGAATCATAGAACCATAATTGTTGACAACTGCAGCAGACTGCATTGGTACACTTAAGAAATCATATCCTATGTAAACACAGGTTTAGTCCCAACCTATTCCACTGCCTCTGAATAACAACATTCATGATGAAGCTTGTGAATGATTGAATATGCAGGATGTCTGTGGCCTGCCTGCTCACTTTTGCAGTAGCATTAAGTATTAGCTGACATAGGCAGTGACAATAATTGAACACAACCACTGCTCACTCTATACTGCCTTGGCAATATCACTTCACCACACAGAAAAATCAAGTTCCCACCTGTGGGAAAATAACAGAAGATTAGCAAGGAAAACTGTAAACATGCTCAAGTGACTTGAAGCTGGGGTGTAGAAAAGCACATGTATCATAATAACTGTTGCTCAGTCTTGTGTGTTTGGCAAGCAGAACATCTGTGTCTAGATCACATAGGTCTGTGACAGACTTAGAGGCATCCCATTGAACATGCTTGAGATTCCTGCCCTGCTGTGGGAAAGATCAAAGCACAGTGGTAAACTACTTCTGTGTGAATCCTTGATATACAGGCAAAACCAGCAGGTTCAGAGATCTGCTAGCATGAACCAAACTCTGCAGGGCCTGTGTACCCACTTGTGTGTCTCTGCCCAGGTGCTGCTTCAGGGATCCCCATTTGGTGAGGTAATGAAAATAATTTTACTTTTTGCATTGCATCCATAGTTTTGTGGTTGTTCCTGCATCCTGTGCTGGCTTACACACCACCAGTGTAATTCTTATCTTGGATCACCCTTTAGTTGGCTAGCTGTTCTCATGCACTGTTTCTTCATGTAAAACAACCTGGTTAGTACTCCTGGGCTCCTGAGAGCCTGTAAAACACTGATTCAATTTCCCCCCCTCTTTCCTCACCACCCCCTCCCCCCAAAATTGTATTTCTTCACTTTCAATTTATGTTCCTCTAAGAGGTGCTGCTAAAGCTACAGATGTAGAGATTAAAGGCAGGGTCTACTGTGACTTACAGACATCAAAAGCCAAGAGCAGTATGTGACTGGAGTAAATTGCATGATACTGGCTTTTGTCAGCCTCCAAAACCCTCTCATTTTCATTCTTGCAATAAGTGCTCTCTACTGCTTCTCTAGTGATTGTAGATGCCCATCAGAGGTGATAAATACTACTTCCAGAGAGAGCACAGGTGACTTAATTGACATGCAAGAGGAGGAGCTGAGGTGGGTGGATGTAGTGACCTGAGAAAGCTGTTATTTGTGACACATCACATCACATTTTCCAGTTAATTTATTGTTCGCAGAAACAATTGCAATTTGTCTAAAACCAGACTGCAAACAGAAAAACTCTTTTGGTGGTAGTTTAAATACACTATATATAGCAGTAGCCTGGAGAACATAAAGAAGGACTACAGAGCCCTGGGAGAGGTGGTTAGGGGCTCTGGAGCTCAGACTATCTTTTCATCAATTCTCCAGAATACAGGGGAGGACCTTAAAATGGATTGCCCAGGTTAATAAATGGTTAGAAGGGTGGTGCCATAGCCAGGGCTTTGGGTTTCTTGAACACAGGACTCAATTTAGTAGGCCAGGTCTACTGGAGGCTGGTGGAGGTGGTCTGACAAAGAAAGGGAAGAGTGGATTTGGGAGGAGGCTTGCCAGACTGGTCAAGGATGCTTTAAACTAGATGTGTTGGGGGAGGGTGGCATCATTCCATCCCAACACACCCAGTTAGTTGCCAGCACCTAAAATAAATACTAGGGGCAATGTAGAGATATTCCAGCCACTCCAGCCAATGAGCCAGCTTCATTTGGAGCTCGGCTCAGATGCCTCTATACAAACGCCCGTGGCATGGGGAACAAACAAGAGGAATTAGAGATGTGTGCACAGAAACATCGTGGGATGGCTCTTATGACTGGTGTGTTGGAATGTGTTACAGGCTCTTCAGAAAAGACAGGCCCAGCAGGCGGGGAGGGGGAGTTGCTATTTATGTTAAGGATAGGCTGGAGAGTATGGAACTCTGTCTGGGGACAGGTGAGCAGTCAATAGAGAGTTTGTGGGTCAGGGTTAAAGGGAGAACAGTGATGGCAGACATTATTGTGGGGATCTGTTACAAACCACCTGATCAAGCAGGCTCTGTGGATGAAGCACTCTATAGGCAGATAGGAACAGCCTCACGCTCGCAGGCCCTTCGTCTCATGGGGGACTTCAACCACCCTGATGTCTGTTGGAGGGATGGTACAGCCCGGCACAAGCAATCCAGGAAGTTCCTCGATTGTGTGGAAGACAACTTGCTTCTGCAAGTAATAGAGGAGCTGACGAGGAGAGGTGCCATGCTTGACCTTGTGTTCACCAACAGGGAAGGGCTGGTTGGAAATGTGATGCTCCGGGGCAGCCTTGATTGCAGTGATCATGAGATGGTCGAATTCGAGATCCTCAGGACAGTGAGAAGAGCGTGCAGCAAGCTCACTGCCCTGGACTTCAAGAGAGCAGACTTTGGCCTCTTCAGGAATCTGTTTAGTAAGGTTCCATGGGATATAACCCTAGAGGGCAGGGGGGCCCAAGACTCTTGGTTGATATTCAAGGACAACCTACTACAAGCTCGGGAGTGTTACATCCCAACTAGAAAGAAGTGCTGCAGGAGGGCCAGGAGACCTCCTCGGATGGATAAGGAGCTGCTGAGGAAAATTTGAAGGAAAAAAGAGTCTTATAAAAGGTGGAAGCAAGGACAGGCGGCCTGGGAAGAATACAGGGATTGCTGTCCAGGAAGCTAGGGAACAGGTTAGGACAGCTAAGGCCCACTTAGAATTAAACTTGGCTAGGGATGTGAAGGATAACAGGAAGGGATTCTATAGGTATGTAGCGAATAGAAGACAGACTAGGGACAACGTGGGCCCCCTCCAGAAGCTATCAGAAGAACTGGCTACCCTGGATTTGGAGAAGGCTGAGGTTCTTAATGACTTCTTTGCCTCAGTCTTCACTGGCAAACGCCCTGACCACACCACCGAAGTCTTGGAAGGCAGACGCAGGGACTGTGAGAATGAAGACCTTGGGCCCACTGGATGGCAGCACACAAAGAGTTGTGGTCAATGGCTCAATGTCCAGCTGGACACCAGTAACGAGTGGTGTCCCTCAGGGATCGGTGTTGGGATCGGTCTTGTTCATACCTCCCATATGAAGATAGGATGAGAAAGTTGGGACTGTTCAGCCTGGAGAAGAGGAGGCTGCGTGGAGACCTCATAGCAGCCTTCCAATATCTGAAGGGGGCCTATAGGGATGCTGGGGAGGGACTCTTCGTTCGGGATTGTAGTGAGAGGACAAGGGGTAATGGGTTCAAACTTAAAGAGGGGAAGTTTAGATTGGATATGAGGAAGAAATTCTTTCCTGTAAGGGTGGTGAGGCACTGGAATGGGTTGCCCAGGGAAGTTGTGAATGCTCCATCGCTGGTGGTGTTCAAGGCCAGGTTGGACAAAACCTTGGGTGGCATGGTTTAGTGTGAGGTGTCCCTGCCTGTGGCAGGGGGGATTGGAACTAGATGATCTTAATGTCCTTTCCAACCCTAACTATTCTATGATTCTATGATTCTATAAATCCAAGTTCTCATCAGTCTCCCTTTCATGTGGTGCACTTATACTGGTGTAAATGGGCTTTATATATGTTTCTTTATATATAATAGCTGTCTCCCTCTGCAGAGGCAAGTACCTATTCCAGTCGTATTTGGAGTAGTGCAAAAAAATGCGCATTCTCATAAAATTGTACCCCTTGAATGCATGAGAACGAGCATACTGTTCTTTTTAAAGACTCATCCATCCAAGTACCCCATCTCCAGCACCAGCTGTTAGGGGATTTGGATGAATAAGATAGATGAAGAAGAGCACATGGTATTTCAAAGTACTGTCCCATCTCACTAATCACTGCAGGAGGGTTTTGCCGAGCCTGATGTCGTTTCCATATTTGGAAAATTGGTTTAGAAATCATAACATAATTTTACCTAATAACTCATAAACTTAGATCAGGTTTAAGTCATTGCTCGGGTTTTTTTAAATTATCTGCACAATTTGCTGCATTTTGCAGAATCCCTCTTCCTGCAGTTCCAATTCCAGGTTTCCCTGCTGGTACTTGGGTTAGCTTATTGGTTCATTCCATTCCCTTACGTCATCACTCCCCCAATATTTCTTTCCTTTCTGTCTATTTCCTGCCAGTTTCAGAGGGATTGCTCTGTTATTTGTTCTGTCGTGGTGATCTCATTTTGCTCAGTCATCTTAAACCTTACTTCTTTTGTTCTTTAGTGTATAAGTGACTTGCAGCATAAAACTCTTGCAATATTTTGTATGAAAACACTGGAGTACTTTTTCTGTATGAACAAGTCAGGAATGCTTCTTTCACTCTCAAATTGTTGGCCCTTCTCTGAAATAAAAAGACATTAAATATTTTTGCATGTATGTTTTAAATGGGCTTCTACACATACAATATTCTTGGATTTTTTGTAGAAATGTCCCTAAAACAGAGAGTGCTGTTTCACTTTTACAGATAAATTAAAAATAAACACATGTGGGTTGTTACATCTTCAGATGGATTTAGGGATTGGCTTTATGTTTTTTTCTTTTGCTTCTAACTGTTGGGATAGTGGTAAATATGAATGTGTTTAATTGCAAAAATAGGCTTGAATATCTTCTTCAGTAAAAAATGCTTTATTAAAACTTCCAATTTAACATAAACTCATCCCAAAATTTCATTTATGTAGAAGAACTTAGCTAATTGTATCTAGGTATTATGCTGTAGACAAGATATATGGAAAATTACAGAGAATAAAAGTAAATAATGAGTGACGAGAACAGGATGAATATGTGATGATGATGACATCATGAAGAAATGGCCTGGTGAATGATGAATCACAAAGAAAAAAAAGTTTGGGGAGTTATTATCTTTTTATAATTATTAATAGTTCACATTAAATATTCTTTATTAATTTGTGTTCCATGCAATGCCTCTATTTACACAGGTGAAGACACTTGCTGTAATAACTTACCTGCATCCTAGGCCAACTTGTACAGCACTATTCATGTACAGACTGCCAAGGACCAGCCCTTCTTTGAGGCGACTGACCACTTCTACACAGCCTAGCACTTGACTCGAACCTCCTTTACCAAAGTGGTCATACAAAGCTTTTAATAATCATTTTCTGTAAGTTTTTAAAGTTGAAAGAATTTCAAATCATCTGATATTACAAGGCAGGTCTAAAAAACAGATTCACTACAACAGGTTGTTCTAGTATTAGGCTTAGGATATGTCCTTTATGCCCTGGTACTTTTCACCAAAAAGAAGCTTGGGATGTGCAGGGTCTCTGTGTTAGAAAACTTGACATCTCTACAGGACGCAGTTCTGGGAACTACTTCCAGAAACATTTTGTCAAGAAGGGAACTGATTTACTCTGAAGGAGAATACAGGAATGAACACAGTACATATAAGATTTGACAGCATAGGTACACGCAGTGAGTTCTCAAATAGCCTCAGGGGTTTCCAAAGAGGGCCTTTTCACCCAAAAACTTGATATTATGGGAATAAATTAGAAGTTAGAAGTAGTGAGCATTATACTTTGTAGCACAGATTTAGACAAGAAAAAAAGGATAGTAACGAATGTGAAGGTAAGTAGAAAAAGGTTTGCAACACAGACAAAGCAGGAGAGGAAATTAATGCTAACAAGAATTCTTCAAAAATGTCCAGAAACCTATGGTGATCTTTTAGAATTGAGATTGTACACAACAAAAAACTAAATCAGATGTAACACTAATGTGTTATGAGTATATGGGTTTATATTGCTAAGGAATATAAAGAAATAATATAGAGGAATCGATGAGCACTGTTGAGTAATACCATAATTTCTCAGTCAACTTTTCCTTCTTTACAGTGTTTCTCTATATTTTTTCAAGGTACACTGGACGGAATCATAGAATAGAATAGTTAGGGCTGGAAAGAACCTTAAGGTCATCCAGTTTCAACTCCTCTGCCATGGGTAGGGACACCTCACAATAAACCATGTCACCCAAAGCTATGTCCAACCTGGCCATGAACACCACCAGAGATGAAGCATTCACAGCTTCCCTGGGCAACCCATTCCAGGGCAACCCATTCCAGTGCCTCACCACCCTTACAGGAAAGAATTTCTTCCTCATATCCAATCTAAACTTCCCCTCTTTAAGTTTGAACCCATTACCCCTTGTCCTCTCACTACAATCCCGAACGAAGAGTCCCTCCCCAGCATCTCTATAGGCCCCCTTCAGATACTGGGAGGCTGCTATGAGGTCTCCACGCAGCCTTCTCTTCTCCAGGCCGAACAGCCCCAACACACATTTTTCTCCAGTTTCAGCACTCTTTACTTGAATGAGCAAAATAATAAACTTCTAGTAAGTGGTAGAAAACCCTCCTCTTGCCAATTTCCAAACTCCATTATGAATTCTTTTACATGTATTGGAGGATATATTAATCCTAAAATGTAGTGGAGTAGCAAATAGCTATCTAAATACTCTGCAAATTCCTTTGTCTGTGTGGAGCAAGACACAGGAAAAGGCAAATTCAGTAACAGCTCATTAGAAACAGGAAAGACAAAATAGAAGGCAAATGCAAATTATTCTTCAAGAAAACAAACTAAAATTGCTGCTGTCTGCTATTTGACAGACCTCTATCTTGCTAATGAAGAGCTTAGACAAGTGTTATTCATCATCACTGGGTTTCAGCGTGGTAAACTAAGAAAGGAGAATATTTTGCTGAATTAACAAAGCAATCCAATATTTTGAGAACAATTGTTTACCACAACCATGTGCCCACCAAAGCCGCTCTGTCACTCCCCTCCTCAGCTGGACAAGGGAGACAAAAATATGCTGAAAGGCTCATGGGTTAAGGACAAGGAGAGATCACTCAGTGATTACCATCATGGGCAAAACAGACTGGACTTGGGGAAATTAATTTAGCTTATAACCAACCAAATCAGATTACAGTAATTAGAAATAAAAAATAAATCTTAAAACACCTTCCACCTCCACCCCTTCATTCTTCCTGGGCTTAACTTTACTCCCAAATTCTCTACCTCCTCCTCTTCAACAGTGTAGTGGGTCAGGGAATGGTGACTGTGGTCAGTTCACCACAGGTCATCTCTGCCGCTCCTTCCTCCTCTGGGGAGGACTCTTCACACTCTTCCCTTGCTCCAGTGTGCGGTTTCTCCCATGGGAGACAGTCGTCCACAAACTACTCCAATGCAAGCCCTTCCCATGAGCTGCAGCTCTTCACAGACTGCTCCAGTGTGTGTCCCTTCCACAGGGTGGAGTCCTTCAGGAACAGGCTGCTTCAGTGTGGGTCCCCCATGGGGTCACAAGTCCTGCAGCAAATCTGCTCCAGCACAGGCTTCCCATGGGGTCACAGCCTCCTTTGAGCACCCCCCTGCTCTGGCATGGGGTCCTCCCTGGGCTGCAGGTGGGGATCTGCTCCACCATGGACTTCCATGGGCTGCTGGGGCAGAGCTGCCTCACCATGGGCTGCTGGGAATCTCTGCTCCAGCACCTGGAGCATCTTCTGTCTTCATTCTGCACTGACTTTGGCGTCTGCAGGGCTGTTTCTGGCACATACTCTCACCCCTCTCTCCAGTTGCCATTGCTGTTGCCCAGGGATATTTTTTCCCCTTCTTAACTGTGTTATCACTGATGGACTCGGCCTTGGCCATTGGTGGGTCCATTTTGGAGCTGGCTGGCATTGGTTGTATTGGACATGGGGGGAGATTCTTGCAGCTTCTCACAGAAGCCAGCCAGCTACTTTGCCACACAAGATAAATACAACAACAGAATATTTTACAAAAGACTGGGATTGCAGAATATTATGTAATTTCACTTACTAGTTTTCTCTTTGCTTCATACGCCTCCAGAAATGTGAGTTTTTAATGTTTTATTTCTTTTTGGATCACCTCTTTTTTAGAGCTTACATTTTTGCTTAATTTAATCTAAAAGTGCAGTTTTCCAAATTTAACAAGTATATTTCTGGACTCAAGATATTTCTAGGTGATAAAGCCAAGGAATTCCCTTATCACAGTGAATAGATGAGCGGTCTCTTTGTAAATTTATCTGTAAAAATATAAAGTACAGAGAAATCTAATAATTTTTAAAGAAGCTTTCTTTTGATGAAAATACTTTGGAATAACGGATTCCTCATATTTCAAATCCAACTCTATTAACTTAGATTTAATAACAACAATACAAAAAGAAATTATTGTGTAAAATTTTAACTTGGAAATGAGAAATGGGGAAGAGCCGTTTTTCTCACAGCATTTGTTAGAATTTAATCTTGGACTGAAACTGAGATGCACCTACTATTTCTTTTGAAGTTATTCATTTTTTAGCAGATATTGTCTATCTTGCTGCTAGTAGTAGCAAATTTCTGCCACCTCTCTAAAGCATTTATTTTCAAAACCTTCTTTTTTCTGTTCAAAAAGAATTATAATTAACACTCATCTGTCATTTTGAAGTCTAATTAGTTACTCTTTCATTCTTATTAAATTATGAAGAGTTGAAGGTCATGACATACATAATTTCAAAAGTGAATGTCCTGTATGTTTTTAATACAGTTTTGAAATTTACCACTTTTACAGATATGACATTTGGCATTACAGATTTCAACATTGTTATAACACAGGTTAGAAAGAAAAATCCAGGGTTTATAAAGTACCTCAATTTTCTTATTTTATAAGGGGTAATTTGTTTTGGTATACTCTTTTTCTAAAGTCACTGAATAGCATGATTCACAATTTGCAGAGGTTTTATACCAGCTTA
This sequence comes from Ara ararauna, assembly GCA_028858755.1. Taxonomy (NCBI): domain Eukaryota; kingdom Metazoa; phylum Chordata; class Aves; order Psittaciformes; family Psittacidae; genus Ara; species Ara ararauna. The sequence continues at coordinate 41,160,021 of CM054379.1, read as the reverse complement.
CCTGAATTGCTTTGTTGGAGTTACTCCAGTGTATTTTGAACTGATCCAACACAGGACTAGGTCCTATTACCTGTATATGCTATTCAACATTTTCATGGTCATATTCAACTCAGAAACACAGAAATTCCTCTTCTTCCTGCCCCACCAATTACAGAAGTAGGATTGTCTGATAGCAGCATAATTCTCAAGTCATTTTCTGCACTGGAGGAAGTTAACAGAGCTAGGAAAGGGTCCGGAGAGCAGGCAATCTCTGGAGTGGAGATGAGCAGAGATGTGGGAAGCAGTTTCTAAGTCCCCTGGAAGCAGACAGAGGGAGTGGTCTCGGATCACCCATAGGAGAGAGGTGGGAGCCTGTGGCATGCAGGTCTCACTTACAAGTGGCCCCAGGCAGATCGATGGACATCTTCTGGAAGGAGCGGACTGAAGTCTATAGGTATCAGTTTTGGATATTACATCCTAAATCTTTGCTCAGATGGTGCCAGGCCTCATATGGCCTTAGCTGGAGAGTCATGGCTGTTCAGCATCTCCTGGCTGCTCCTTAGCCCAAAAGACAACCTCACAGCACTTTCTCCTTGCTGGGTATGAACAAAATGTCACATCAGCCTGCACAGGAGTAGGTCACTTCTGTGTGTCTGTCTCTGATTTTCATGTCTGTGCTCACAAACTGCACCTGGAGTTCTGGCACAGCTGCTTAAAGGAAGACTTTATCCCTGGAAGAAACTGTGCATTTCAGAATTAACAGCAAAGGTTTCAGCAAATTTGGTTGTTTTGATTTTTATAGTTCCCATAACTGAACTATCAGCATTTTTTATACTGAATGCAGACATTCATGCAGCAGAATTGTTTCATTGTTCAAAATAATTTAGAAAAAAAAAATCCATCTGTGTTCTTATTTATTTATTCTGATTTATTTATTCTGATTTATTTATTCTGATTTATTCTGATGTATTTAGCCAGTACTTTAGACATTACATTTGGATCTCTATTGATATAAATAAATAAAACTAATAGATTTAACAGGATAATAAGCATTTTAAGGGGTTGTTTTCGGCGATTTCTTCATTTTGCAATGCCTGTCTCTCTGGTGGGGTTTTATTTTTAAGGCTTCACTGTGTATTTTGCTGTCAAGTTAATAAAACAACTGGTAAAAGCATGTGCACCTGCACCACACTTGCCTTCATTAGCAGCGTGCTCAGAGAGAAGGGAGGAGGTGAGAAAGAAGTAAAAAAAACAAGCTGCAAAGTGCTAAATCAAACTGCATGTCAATGTGGTGAAATCTTGGAAGCCCTTCAAAAGGATGTTGGCATATCTGTCCCTTCTATCTTAACAAACTGTCAAATGTCTTCATTGGCTTAAGCAGATCTTTCAGTAGCCATTCCAGAATTATGCTCCATGGCGGATAATCCATTTCTGGGGGTCAGACATTTCTCTAATGGCTACAATGAGGGTTAACACTAGAGATTACTATCCAGTTCTAAGTTTACAGATTAGGGGGGGTTATATATATATAAAAAATATCTAATATATATATATTCATACATTAAAGTATAAGGGCACAAATTTTTGTTTGTGGCTTGTCCATAGAAGTTTTGTTTCCCACCAGGCCCACCACTGTTGCAAGATAAATGACATGGGCCACCCTAGAACCATGGAAAGCTAAGTCCTCATGCATCTCTCTTTAAAAGGGAAAATCGACATTCTACAAAGCTAGTTGTAGCCCTCTATCTGCTCAGCTGAGAGGCTGAAGATGCCATGAATGTGCTGAGTCTCCTGTTTCCCTATATGATAAATTTGAGCTAAATAGTTTTTGATATCTTTTAGGACAAGTCAGAGTCAAAGCAAACCAATTGCCTGGGTTATGCCTTGGGCCTAGCCAAGCAGGATAACCAGAGGACAGCCATTAATCATCAACAAATTACACAGGAATCACTATGCCAAGTCAAAAGTAAAATCAATTACAGTGACAATTAAGGTGGTCAGATATCAGACCTGAAAGCTTTGCAGTTAATAAGTGTTCTAATACAAGTTAGCAGATACTGTAGGCTTCCAAGTCATTAACAAATAAACTAGATTATCCCTGGAAGTAATAAAGCTATTAGCTAATAGGGATTATTTGTATAATAAGATAAACACAAAACTACATATAGGAATTAAACTAACAAATTAATCTCCTCCCTTGCAAAGAATAAGTGATAGTTAAAACAACAAACCTTGTAATAATCACAGTTGCTTTTAGCTGCAATTAGATAACTAGGAAGATAAGAACAAAACAAAATCAACACTTTTCTTTAAATCGAGTGAAAACAAGGCAAAGGAAAGTGTGGATTACTCAGTGGCCATGGTCAGAAAATGTACAACTTGTACCTTCTACTCATATTCCTAGAATGAAACAAAGTCTAATAAGATTTTCAATCTACAATGCTGTGGACTTAAATGTGCTGTTCCATTGACATACTATAGCATGAGTTTTTCTAAATTGGGTTGAAAATGTTGGAGACAGCCGAACTGAACTGAAAATTCCAGGTACAAAGAAAAGCAACAATCAGTCAGAAGAATTAAGATACTACAGTGTAAGAAGGATCTGAAAGTCTGGGAAAAAGAAGAGAATTCAGATATTAGTCTCCCAACCAAAGTTCAGGCAAACCATCATGCTGCTATAAAATATGCAGTTTATGGTTTGAAGGTAAATTTTTATCTGTTGCATTGCCAGAGAACATGAATACAGAAAGTAGATCCCTCCTGAGAAAACCATGCAGGCAGACTGGAACACTGCTTGTAGACCCAGACTCCTGAATGCAGTTTCTCAACTGGGAGAGGTACATCCTTGAGACCTCTACCTTGGGCACCTAAACTACAGGTAGGGTCTGTATTTCTGAAAAACAGCTGCCCTCAATCAATCTACATTTACATTGCTTCAAAGGGACAACCATCAAACGCTTTTCTGGCTCAGCTCATCAGGGATCCTCCCCAGGTTAACCTAAGTTGAAAAGTTCTTCCTGTTCTATGAATGAGAAATTTATGCACACAATCAAATCAATTTTCTAACAAAGTACAACAGCAACAAAAACTAAGCAAAACCTCATTCTCATCTGTGTTTTAAGTACAAAATAAAATTTTACTGAGTGCTTTAACTGCTTTCTAATTCTTATTTCATTCCTAGGATCTCTTGCTCTCGGAATTTCTCTGAACTATGGATCAAAATTGCTATGTTTACAGACTTGAAAATTCACTGTTGTTATGTCCTATTTTGAACTCCCAGTCAGGCAGGGTCATTTCATACCAGATAGCTGATGGCCAGTGCATTCAAGTACAAAGAATTAATGACAGACTCACTCTCTTTGTCTATTAGAACTAATTCCTCATTATTAGTCTTTTTGGCTGTAAAAAACAATTATTCAAAACAATTTTTTAAAAAATCAAATATTCATGTAAAGATGCATTTGAAAAGAAACTGCCAACAACAAAATTTGAAAAATGGAAGTAGGCAAAAGACAGAAGTGTACAAAAATCCATAGAAACTGCTCTCATGCTCATACTTCCTGATGTAGAGTCAGCACAAGCAGATCCATGCCTTCTGAATCTCTGGGGGTTTTCATAAAACAATTATGGAATGTCATCCATTTATCTCTATGTAAATGGATATACTCAGTATCTGAATCCAACATACAGAATAACCAACTACATACATAGTTATTCTTTAAAAGTTAAATGAGCTGAAGCCTAGTTTATGTTTGGTGACAAGTTTCACTGTGAGTCAAAGTTCATATGGTTATTATTTGATTTTTAATGGAAAACTTTTCAAAATGCATATGCATTTCACTTATAACTCTGGAATTTCAGTTTAACAATCTACAGGAATTGGGGTAAGAGTTTCGTTTGTTTTGTTGGGGTTTGTTTTTTTTGGCACTGAAATAGGCTTTTTCTTTCTTAATTTTGTAACAAAAAAAATGGAGCTGTAATGAGCACTATTAACTGTCTCAGACTGTAGGCACTGCAGTGGTATATTTTTCTCTACATACAGATACTATATATCTTTAATCTGTTCAGTTCAACAACTGTTTCACAGCTTGCAATAAAAATAATAGTTTTATGATTTAATCATGGAGAGCATTTATCTGGGATAATCTGTAATGTTTTAAAATACCTACAGGCTAATATTAAAACCTTGAACTTAGGTAACTCGGTTATCTCCAAATATTAATCAATTCTCATGTTGATGACTTAGTCAAAATTACCAGGGGTTACAAGATCTTAATCTGTCTTTCCAATCATATATGGACATCTTCAAGTTGAGGAGTGTCATGGGTTCAGCAGCAGCAGTCATTTTTCTCCTTCTTAGTAGTTGGTGCAGTGCTGTGTTTTCAACTTTCAGTTTGGGAACAGTGCTGATTACACCGGTGTTTTCAGTTACTGCTTGGTAATGTTTTGGTCTGGCCAAGGACTTTCTGAGTCTCATGTTCTGCCAGGGAGGAGGGGAAGCCAGGAAGAAGCAGAGACAGGACACCTGACCCAAACTGACCAAAGAGGTTATTCCATACCACAGCACGTCATGCCCAGGATGATAAAGAGAGAGGAGAGACCCGGAAGGGTGGGGGTGCACTGCTTGGTCAGGCTTGGTATCGGGTGGTGAGCGATTGTATTCTTTCCTTGTATTTGCCTTGTCATTATTATTATTGGTGGTAGCAGTAGTGGTCTTGTGTTATACTTTAGTTACTAAACTGTTCTTATCTCAACCTGTGGGAGTTGCATTCTTTTGATTCTCCTCCCCATCCACCCAGGAGCGGGGGGAAGAAAGAGAGGGGAGTGAGTGAGAGAACAGGCTGCGTGATTTACGGCTTAAACCAAGACAAGGAGTTATTTTTATTCCTAGATGGATGACAAAGGGTGAAACAGCTGTATGTTTGAGGCACTGTACCTGGCTTAATAAACTGAAAGTTTTGACCATGCTCTACGTCACTGTCATGGGTTCAGCAGCAGCAGTCATTTTTTCTCCTTCTTGGTAGCTGGTGTAGTGCTGTGTTTTTGATTTTGGGCCTGGGAACAGCGCTGATAACACCAGTGTTTCTGTTACTGTTTAGTGATGTTTTGGTCTGACCAAGGACTTTCTGAGTTTCATGCTCTGCCAGGGAGGAGGGGAAGCCAGGAAGAAGCAGAGACAGGACACCTGACCCAAACTGACCAAAGAGGTTATTCCATACCACAGCACGTCATGCCCAGGATGGTAAAGAGAGAGGAGAGACCCGGAAGGGTGGGGGTGCACTGCTTGGTCAGGCTTGGTATCGGGTGGTGAGCGATTGTATTCTTTCCTTGTATTTGCCTTGTCATTATTATTATTGGTCGTAGCAGTAGTGGTCTTGTGTTATACTTTAGTTACTAAACTGTTCTTATCTCAACCTGTGGGAGTTGCATTCTTTTTGATTCTCCTTCCCATCCCTCCGGGAGCTGGGGAAAGAAAGAGGGGGAAGTGAGTGAGAGAGAGTCTGCGTGGTTAGAGAGGCTTAAACCACGACAGTCACCTAAGTGTTCTTGTCTGCTTTCCTCTTAAGTGTAGTAATTCCCTATCTAGGTGGATTTCTCCTTGTCCTTCAGACTGAATATATTCCAGAGGCCAAACACATCTCCCAAGCATGCGAAGTCTAATATCTAGACCACGAGCTGACTTTCCCTGTTTTAAGAATGTTTTACATTTTTCTAATTCTATAATTTGTTTCAGTAGATAGCTTATTCAGTTATTTCTTCCCAGCACTCTTATTATTAATCTTTAATAACTTTTTCTGTACATGTCATGGAAGTTCAACATAACAGGGCAAGATGCCTTTGAAACATAAGGAATAACATTAAGACTGGGGAAACATGAATAGTTTCTTTACTTTGTCACTAACTTACAGTGTGTCCTTGAGATTTCTATATTTCTAGATTCTATCTGTAAAATGGTAAAAATAATAATTAAATATATTCTATTCAGACACGTATATGTTCCATTTTATATATAAAAGACATTCTCTTTCAACATTTTACAGCCTTTAGTATAGGCCTGTCTCTCAAGCTTTCAGTGTTAAAGCTAGATTACATTAAACAAAACTGGCTACTCTTACAAAGGGGAAACACCAATCTGCTGGGTGAGACAAATGAAAATACAGACTCACCCATCTGCTCACTGGAGTTCTGGAAGAGAAACTCTTTCCTCCAGCCTTGCTTCTTAGTACAGTGAATTTCGGCACTTTCCCAAACTTCCTACAAGTACAGGCAAACTCCATCCTCTCTTTAGAGTACCCGATTCCCACATTGTCCATCATACCTGCACCTCCAGGATGTCCTCTTGTAATGCATTTTCAGGTTTTGCCTGGCGATAAAGAGTACCTCCTCCATACAGAAGATTTGGCTGAAAGAGTAAGCAAATGCCAGAGTAGCTTGTTGTTCTCTGCTTCAAAGGCTGAGTCTCTTTTTTAACCTTAAAATGCAAACACATTAGTCTGCGTATGAACAAAAGAAGTGCGCCTGTATGCTCTGCCAATCCTCCTACCCCAAGTTAGTAATGTCCTTTGCATTATAGGAAACTGCTAGGTCCAAAGGGGTTTTTCATAGGTCCCAGGCCCCAGGTGACTTTGTCCTTTGGACTGGAGACCCTATAGCTCTAAAACTAAGTTGCTTGCTTTAGTCTTGCACCTTCGTTACTCTAAAAATGAGAGCTCTTTGAATCTCTGATTTCTTAGCCATGTAAGTTGTATGACAATCCCCCAAAGACCAGCTTGCCAAATTAAAATAAATTATCCTACTAGTTAGAAGAATTTCTCCTCATTATAATGAAAAATATCAGTTGCATTACAGCTTGTAGGGTTTCTCTTTTATGTCTGAATAATAAAGGCTCGGGAGACGGGCTGCTTCCTGTCAGCAAGAAGGCTGTTCTATGAACTGAAAGTTGTGAGGATTGGACAGGCTAGGGCTACATGGAATTTTGTTTACTGGAAATGTTAAATAGATACTTAATGACCCAGAAGGAGTTCCGTAACTTTTACAGCAAGTACAAAGGAGTTGCACGAAACATTTGGTACCTTTGTAATGAAATATTTGGATACCTTTCTAAGAAATTTGGTTGTGATGCTGCAGACTGTGGCAGAGAGGAAAAGCAAAACAAAACAAAATAAGTTTAGACTATTACAGTAGACATGTCAATCTAGGACCTCCAGAGACTGCAGGATTAATAAAAAGTTGGTGATTCGACAGTGTTTGAGTTACAGGACAGAATAAAAATAGAAGGGTGAGATAAGCACCAGTGACTGGGGAGGGGGGAAAAGAACTTATAAATAAGTCATAGGATCCAACATGACTAAAATCTATTTGTAGATTTATCATTGAAATAAAACACCAAAGGATGGTATACTCTAGTGTGGTCAAAAGCAATCAGCGTAAGAAATCCCAACAAAACTTGATGAAATAATGCAACAGGAACTTGCTTAGAAAATTTACTGAGGATCAACAACACTCTGAAAGAGTTTAAACTGCACAGGTGGAAGAAGAGCTATTCAGCAGCTAAAAAGATCAGAAAGACCAGTGAGATATTATTCCTGAACAAAAAATTGTCCAGCCAGCAGAGTCTGCATTATATGTTGATATAGATAAAGACATATGTTTTCACTCTAAGTTGCAGGGTAATGTTGGAACAACTTGACCTCATTTTAAATAAGCTAGCTCAGGTATTGGAAAGAGTGTAAATGCAGTGCTATGCTGCAGTATGTATTCTGCAAAGGCAATTAGAGTTCTCTGTTTCTATGGCTAGCTTCCTTCTAATGAGTTTGCTTGCTATTTGCTCATCAAAGCAATCTAGTTCACAGAAAGCTCTTTCCAATATCTGTGTAGTCTTTTAAAGGTCCATGTACCCAGATGTCATGATAATGTAAGACTGAAACAAATGTTATTGTGCTATACGGTCAGTTACCTATCTGGTAAGGAAATGGATACTGAACAAATCATACTGAGATAGATAAAATCAAAACAAGAAGTCTAAAAAACAGATTGTGAGGGAAATATTAGCTACCCAAATAAATTATTGTCTTCATTAAAGGCTGGAAATCACACAGGGAAATCAGTGGCTCAGTCACATTCTTCAAAAAAATTGTCCTGGGAGAAAATGGTCTTTGGCCTGCTCTCGGTTCTCACTACCAGCACCCATAATAGAGGTGAACTTCAAGAAATTACAATTTTCCTGGAGTAATTTCAGTTTTACCTGGAGTAACTCTGGAGTAAAATTAAAATGCACAGATTCAGATGTGGAGGCACTGCTTCTCCTTGCCAGGACCAGTCAACACTGACATTAAAGGCAGGCCTGTACTCTGTTCCACAAGGGAGAAAGAAAAGAAGAGAAAAGATTAGGAAGCCTTCTAATATCAGCATACTAAATGTTCCTGCACATCATCTTTACATCAAAACATGGCAAGGGAACCCCCTCTTAACTTATTCCTTGTCCCTGCTCTACATATTAGCTTCATTAATTGAGTCTGATTTTGTCTGAGATAGACCAATTTGTTCCTTAATACACAATACTAAGATAGCTCCTTGTAGATATATGTTGTTTGTCAAAGGCTTACACTAATCAAATCTGCAGTATTTGGTTTGCTTTTAGGACCCTTTTATGTTCACCTTCTGGTGAATTTAAGCATTTTTTATTTGACTGTTAAATAATTTCTTCTTCAGGTTGAAGTAAAAAAAAATATTAAATTTCAATTGCATTTAAGACCCTTGTAATGTTTTATCTTAACTAGACCTTAAACAAATCCCTCTTTAAGTATATTGTTTTCCTTAGCAGAGGGAAATCTCTGCTGCTACAGCAAAAATCGACTTTTCTAGTGCAGCTCAATTTTGACTTGCAATGAAATCCTCTACTACTCCTGAAATTTGCATCTTCTAAAGCATCTTTTAAGATTTTTTTTCAACAACAAATGTTCTCCAAATTGGCCTCACAGCAAGGTTTCTATTCATGACAAGAACAAGTAGATAGAAGAAAGGATCCGCACAATTCTCACCTACTGTCTTCAGTATTTCCAGGACAGAGAGATCAGTTCATTGATTATTTTGGAAGCAACTGTCCCATTCACCCACTTCAAGGTCTTCCTGGGAATGCACATAGATAAAGTACCTATTCTATAAAGACAGGAAACTACATATACAGCATACTAGAGTTTAATGCATTTTGCCCCAGCAAGGAGTCAATTCTCCATAAAATGTGTGAACCTAATCTTCCTCAATGCAAAATAAAAAAATGTCAATTTAAATAACTACTTAAAATGTAGTCAGTCATTCCAGCAGGGTAGAAATCTTACTTGCGATGTCCAACATGGCAAAATTCAGTCTAAATAGCTAAAATTCAGGACAGACAAAAGCAATGAAAAGTCAGTTCTTATAATGGAAATTGTCAGAGGCATTGATTTCTGTCACACAAAGATGCATACACATACACAAAATGTTCAGTCTCTATTTTTTTTATTCTTTCCTATAACACAACACATAGAATCATACCATTTGTGCTATTAAGCAACTATGGGAACATTAGAAATTATATTATTTAATGCACATCCTCCTAGTGCACAAGTGGGGTCTAAAACCTTGGGTAGATTTCAGCCCTAGCCACAGCTTCTTGATACATTAAAAAGCAACTGGAATTGTGAAAGGAAGAAAGAGTGCTATACAGCAAACTTAAAACCAAATAGTAGATCTGATCACATTTCTGGAATCAAACTAACAGATCTCCCACACATATCTCAGAGTGTGATTCAGGTTTAAATCATGGTTAAAATGTACCTATTCAAGAGGGTTTCCAAGCCTCTAGCAAAGGAAAGGAAGTTAAAAAGTTGGTTGTTGCATTGACCAATACATTTCTTTAAGCGACATTGGTTGTGTGCCCTGATTCAGCTACAGTTGCATTTGAACATTTGCAGTGAAATCTCAGCCCTCAAATGTATCTATAATTACACATGCAATCTTTGCAGCTGGTTCCAGAAACACAAGAGTCTCTAGAAGCACAAGAGTCTCTACAAATAAGTCTCAAGTAAAACGAAGTAGGATAGTGCTTTGTTGTAAATGAGAAACAATCAGATAGTCAAGCTGCATAGTCAAGATACTTGCCTCAGTAATAATACCATGTACTTTAAAGTTGCATTTATGGAAATCTACTTCAGTATACTCTGGGGCACAAAACATGCTTTTCCACTGAATTCAGAGTACAAGAAATAACTGACAGCACAGCCGGCTTAAATGCTTCTTTGTGTAGGAAGACTGGCACCATGGAGTGTCACTGTCTCTGATATTGTGGCCTAATTCTCACTCAGATAGCAATACGATAGGTAGGATTCATCCCATCTTACTCTGCAGTGAGGTGGTTAGTAAGCTGGCAAGCTAGAAGTGCTGTCCAAAATGTGTGAGATGAATCAATGAACAGACATATGGGTTCGTATCCATTGATGGCAGCAGAGCTCTAGCATGCCTAGCTGAAATACAGCAATTATACGAGTTAGTCACAATGAATCCCTACACATATCAATCCCAAATAAAAATTTGGTTTCCAACATCTTTATTGATGCATTCACCAGAGTCAGTCTCAGTGTTATGTTATTGCCATTGTGCCAGAGCTAGATCAAGGTCCGTAGCAATAGCTGTTAGCTAGCTTCAGTCAGCTGAAAGTCTTTCCACTCTGTCTGGCAGATTTCTTTTAAAAAAAAACCCACTAAAATCTTTAATAATCATAATCAAAACAAGATGAACAATAAAAAGGAAGAAAATACCAAAAAAAAAACAACAAACCAAACAGAGCATAATGAGAAAGAAGGAAGACTCAGGAATAAAAAATAAGAGAGGGAAATAAAGAAGAGTGAGGACTAGTGAAAGAACAGAGGTGATCAGTTAAACAGAGAGGGAGAAAATAGGGAAGGAAATGAAAATGGGAAAAAAAAACCCAGCAAAACCAAACAACAAGAAAGGAACAGGAAAGATGTGAGAAATAAGATGAAGTACTGCATTTGTTATAATTAATCCAATTGATTTAAAAGCTTTTAATTTTCATATAAAAAATTATATTAAATCCCTACGTTGTAGTAATAATATTCAGTTATATCTCAACCTTCCTATTGAAAATTTTTAAGGGCAAAGCCCAATATAACTGTTTAGGGAGTAGCAAACTAAAATAGCCTACAGGCTGATAACGTCTGTATCTAATTCTTCTGAAAGGTAAATTAATTCACCTTGGTCATGGGAAAAAGAAATGAAAATAGAGGCATTTGTTTGATTAGTTAGAACTGTAAAACTAGTTAAATTTTGCAAAAACTTGTCTGTAAAAAGACATCCTGGCTTAACTCCCAGCCACAACATTACATGAAAATGTTATTGTAACAAAATAGACCAAGAGGTGACAATCTCATTTGAGTTTCTATTGTTTACACTATTTCTATTAAATCAGCTTCCTAACTGAAGTACAATCCTTGTCAGCATGGGACCATTAATGTCTGCAATCTGAACAGGAGAAATCCTGATACTTTACTCTGAATGAAAAATGGCAATATCCATTTCATTCACAGGATTCCGTAAAGACAAGAGACTACATATTCAGCCTTCTTTTTTTCTTTGCTATTCCTTAGTTTCAAACTATTACAGATTCTCTAAAATTACTTTATATAGAAGGAAAAAAAAAAAGGAGTTGTGAAAGGTTATCAGCTTGTAAATTATTTGGTGAAGAATAACATGAAATTGGCCTGCTGAGTATACATTATTTCTGTATTTTGTGTCTGAAATGATGTAAAAAAGCAGTTTATAAGTAAATAAGGTATGTACTTCTTACCAATCATATGCTGCCATAATCCAATTTGCTGGGGTAAAATCCATTTTACAGGGAGACAAAGAATATATAGGCTGATACTGATAGCATATAAAACCTCCTAGTATACAATATACTGCTCAAATCAAGTTGCCACTTCAAGTTTATTGCTTACTCACCAGCATTCACTTTATATTTTATTGTGAGACACTATGCAAATTCAAAACAATTTTATTTTACAGTGTTTCTGAGAAGCAAGATCCAAAATAGCAAACAAGAGACAAGCCAAATATATTTTAAAACATGATCAAATTCACCAGTAGCAAGGATTATAATTACAGATAGTATTGAATGGATATGGTTTTCTAATCTCTGAAATACGGTTCAGTTTTTGTGGTAGTTGTGGATAAGGACCACAAGACATTGGTGCTGTATATCAGATACTGATACTTAAATAATGGGGTTATGTTTACAATCTTTTCTCTATTTCAGCTTTCCAGAATAACCAGCTTCATAGCCCTTTAGCAAGATACAGTTCCATGTTAGAAGAAGATTTTTCAACAAGCTGTCAGGATTGCAGTTCTGGGAAAGTGAAGTGCATATTCTGGCATACTTCACAGTGCAAGGGAATTATTCACAGTAAATTTAGGGGATTGACAGCTTCCTCTTATGTCCGTCGAGCTGTACTTTTACTGCACAAAAAACCCTATCACATTGCTGTACCTGAATGGAATAAGAAACTCCTTTGTTTCTGATACTACAGATCTGGAACCATTTATTGTAAACACATGACTCTGCATGCATGTGTAGAGGTCTGAGTACCAGAGACTGAAGCGTGGCTGCACATTCAAATGTGCAGATGCTAGCAACTGGAAGACAAGGGATGTGTGTATATATTCCACTAGAAGACTTCAATCCCAATCAGCTGGAGAAAAGAAACAGGACTGGGCATTTAAACATGAACACGCTGTTCACATTTACACACGACCTATATATTTATGATGGTACTGATGAATCAGTATTCTCTATCTATCTGTGCTGACCTGTGTGTCTGAATGTGTTTGTGCTTGTGTATGCACAAGTGTGTGCATGTGTATCAGGAGCACACACAGGCTGCTACTGGCTGAACCTGGGCACAGAGAGCCATGGCTATGGGGCTAGTGGATAGAGGAACAATGTGCTGCTGGAGCTGTCTTCTGTTGAACTTTGGAGAGTCCCTTGTGAATTTCTTGACATCTGACCACCAAGAACCAAGATTACAACCCAGCTCATCCTACTCTGGATTGTGTTAGCCCCACAGACTGCAGGACAGATGGGTCACATCCTGAAGGAGCACATTGCCGTACTCATCTCAGACAGATTTCTGAGTGGTGACAGCTTATGACCTGTAACACCAAGTTTGAATACAAGCTTACAGAAGACTCGTGAGAGGGTCTGGATAACTTAGCAAGCCCTGGGACATCTAGTTCCCTAGAAGATGGTATTTCATCTATTCTCTATTGAAAATAAGACTCATTCTTTATTTTTTTATTTCTTTCAGCTATTTCACTATCAAATCCCACTGGGACAAAACTGCTAATATAAAAGTGCGTTCTAAGAAAAAGAAATGCAAAATGTGCATTCAGACTAATACCAAAACTTTAAAAAAATATCAACACTTATATCATCCACAGATAATTTTTAGGTTTAGATTGTAGAGGGAACAATCTTGTAAGCAAAGTTCCAAGATACGACAGTCATAACAGGTTACTCACATTTCTGAAAGCAGCAGAAAAATGGGAATCTAATGTAGCTCAACAGAAAAACTGCGAGGAACGTAACAGAAGGTTCATAGAAACATAGAATAGTTAGGGTTGGAAATGACTTTAAGATCATCTAGTTCCACCCCCCTGCCACGGGCAAGAACTCCTCACATTAAAGCATGCCACCCAAGGCTCTGTCCAACCCGTCCTTGAACACCGCCAGTGATAGAACATTCACAACTTCCCTGGGCAACCCATATCAATGAATTCATATTTCTAACATTAAATCTAAGATTATTATGGTTCATTAACTGAAATTGCTCTAGAAAAGTTTATAGAAAGATTTATTTGAGACAATTATTTTAGCTAGTGAGGAGAAAAACTTATTAGCCTGTCAAGTCCATCTGCTTTCAAAAACAGCATAATTTCTATGGACCAGGGGACAGACCAGATATTAAACTAATAGTTTGCTCTGAGCCAAGAAGCAGGAAAGAAATGTATTTGCATATCATTTTCTTTATTAGAGAAAGTGCAAATTAGTTCTAAAAAGAACAGCCTTTCAGATTCATATGTGAATGTTTCTCATTTGCTTGTTTGTTGGTGACTTTTTTTGGTTTGGGTTTGTTGGTTTTTTTCCAAAAAAACCAAACCAAACCAAACCAAAACAAAAACCAAACCAAAACCCACAGAGATACACTATGGATACTCACCTAACCTTTCTTTAACAAGTAACCTTGACAGTTATTCATGGAACTGCAGTGAAAAGAGACTGAAGGTAAAAGAGACTCTGGGCTAGAAAAACACATTCGTGTTTTAAATGCTTTCTCGAGTGACACTCCCATCACATGCTTAAGGCCATTCATCCATGCATCAAGCCACATCTCTGTCTACACAAACACAGCCCAGCCTTTTCAATATTTCTTATTTATCAACACCATACCTCTTATAACATATATCTTATAGGCATTCATTGTGAATCAGGGAACATCCAGCCTGTGACACCACAACTGTAATATTTCTTTCCTTTCCTATTTCTATGTAAGCCATTAATTAATTTTTCACTCTCCCTCAAATTAATTTCCTTCCTCTTTCTGAACCCTCAGCTTTGTCCTTTCCCTAGTCAGATCTCTCAAAAACTTGCACTCATAATGGTCACCTAGCTGATCATCTTTTTCCTCTTCCCGCACTCCCTCTAATCTGCCCCATTTGCTTCTTTTTCCCTCACATCTTCCCTGTTCTCATTTTTGCCAAGTTTCTCTTTGCTTGCCAAAGGTACTTAGTGCTATCCCTTTTGCCATATGGTTGTGATAACACCTCCAGTTATTCTCAGTGGAGATTATCTTAAACAGAAATCAACGCCTGCACCTATTTCACGTCATAGATGAACTGATGTTGAGAAGAATAGATTTCCCTTTGGTAGTTTCCACAGGCACATACTTCTCTGTTTATTAGGTATGTTATATCAGAGGATCTAATTCTGTAATAGATGCTACTGGGAGTCTCACACCTAAGATTTTGATGAGGAATTTTAACCAGTCCCAGTCCCACCTGTATGAATGAATCAACCTCTCAAAACAGAGCCTCTCCGTGAGGCCTGCTGACAGTACAGATCATGGTTAGTTAAAGCTTGTTTTTTATAAACAAGGGGATTTGTCCCCCTTATCACAAATATGTCCCCCTAGAATTGTAAATTCTTGGAATGAAGTGAAGAAGAACCATTCTCTTCTTCTCCAACCTGTTCGGCTTCTTTCTCATTACTGGACAAGAGAAAACTCCTTCCATAGCTTCCACTGAACCAGAGTCATCCTATAATTTTTTATTAGTAAGACAGAAGAAATTGGCTTACTGGTCCTTCCAATACAAGAGTTCTAATCAAAATCTCTGCTGAATGATACTGGCCTGAAAAACAAGGATCCTGATCCACTAATGAAATGTCTTGACGCATTCTTACTGAGGGTGAAACATTCCAATAGAACTGCAGAGAAAATCCTTTGCATTTTATTTTGCATTTTAAATAATACTAAAAAGAAATTATACCTAAAATATAAATACCCCAGTGATACACTGGACAAGATATATAAAAGTTATATGAATATAACCTCTCTTAGTTCATCCACTCTTCTGTGCCAATTGTTTTCCGGGATATGCCCACTTGGCCAGCTCAGAACAGTTTGGCCACACACACTGATGTTCATCTGCTCACCATCACTGAAGAATGAATCCTGAACTTATACAAGTCCATGGGACCTTGATGAAATCCATCTGCGGGTCCTGAAGGAGATGGCAAATGAAGTTGCTAAGCCACTGTCCATCATATTTGAAAAATCATGGCAGTCAGCTGAAGCTCCTGATGACTGGAAAAAGGGGAATATAACCCCCATTTTCAAGAAGGGCAAAATGGATGACCCGGGGAACTACAGACCAGTCAGTCTCACCTCTGTGCCTGGCAAAATCTTGGAGCGGATTCTCCTGGAAGGCATGCTGAGGCACATGAAAAACAACAAGGTGCTTGGTGACAGCCAGCATGGCTTCACTAAGGGGAAATCCTGCCTGACCAATCTGGTGGCCTTCTATGATGGGGCTACAGAACTGATGGACAGGGTTAGAGCAGTTGATGTCATCTCCCTGACCTTGTGCAAAATGTTTCACACTGTCTCCCATGCCATCCTTGTCTCTAAGTTGGAGAGACATCAATTTGCTAGGTGGACCACTCAGTGGATGAAGAACTGGCTGGATGGGCGCGTGCAAAGAGTAGTGCTCAACGGCTCCAACCTGATGAAGTTTAACCATGACAAGTGCAAGGTCCTACACCTGGGTCGGAGCAATCTCAGGCACAGCTACAGGTTGGGCAGAGAAGAGATTCAGAGCAGTCCTGCAGAGAAGGACTTGGGGGTGCTGGTCGATGAAAAAACGAACATGAGCTGGCAGTGTGCACTTTCAGCCCAGAAAGCCAACCGTATCGTGGGCTGCATCAAAAGGAGCATGACCAGCAGGTCGAGGGAGGTGATCCTGCCCCTCTACTCTGCTCTTGTGAGACCTCACTTGGAGTATTGTATGCAGTTCTGGTGTCCTCAACATAAAAAGGACATGGAACTGTTGGAACAAGTCCAAAGGAGGGCCAGGAGGATGATCAGGGGACTGGAGCACCTGCCATATGAAGATAGGCTGAGAAAGTTGGGGCTGTTCAGCCTGGAGAAGAGAAGGCTGCGTGAAGATCTTTATAGCAGCCTTTCAGTATCTGAAGGGGGCCTATAGGGATGCTGGGGAGGGACTCTTCATGAGGAACTGTAGTGATAGGACAAGGGGTAATGGGTTCAAACTTAAACAGGGGAAGTTCAGATTGGATATGAGGAAGAAATTCTTTCCTGTAAGGGTGGTGAGGCACTGGAACGGGTTGCCCAGGGAATTTGTGAATGCTCCATTGCTGGCAGTGTTCAAGGTCAGGTTGGACATAGCTTTGGGTGGCATGGTTTAGTGTGAGGTGTCCCTGCCTGTGGCAGGGGGGTTGGAACTAGATGATCTTAGGGTCCTTTCCAACCCTAACTATTCTATGATTCTATGATTCTATAGTTGTCCCTAGCAAAAGAGAGAAGTCCAATCTATCTGAGACAGATCATGTAGGTTGGAGGAACAGATTGACTTGCCTTTTCCTGGTGAAGGGTCACTCCTTGCTCCACTGGAAGCAACACTCCATCCACTTTTGAGTACCATCCAGTGTAACTTCTTTCCCTGAGCATTGTTCAAGACTGCACTGTCTTCCTAACTATTCAGAACTGAATCTGAGATTTTACTCCCGCCATCTGTCTAGTTAGGGAGCATTCATTGGCTGGTACCACTTAGAGTTGTGGAGAAACTGTCATTTAATATGGCTACAACACCAATTTTGTTTTCTCTGTTTGTCAAGCCATTTTCTTTCAGACGCTAATGATATTAGCTAAGGTAACTATTTCCATTAGCTGCTGAAAACTGATCAGCAGGTGGTTCTATTCCACCTACTCCTCTCCATAGCTAACTGGTTATATTTTCAACTTCAAGGTTCTGGAGAGCATTTAAAAAACAAAACAAAACAAAACAAAACAAAA
The DNA here is from genome assembly GCA_028858755.1 of Ara ararauna. Classification (NCBI taxonomy): domain Eukaryota; kingdom Metazoa; phylum Chordata; class Aves; order Psittaciformes; family Psittacidae; genus Ara; species Ara ararauna. The sequence goes on along the minus strand of CM054379.1, from coordinate 41,142,397 downwards.
TGAAACAAAAAAAAACCACAAACAAACAAACTAAAAGAAAACAAACCAAAAAAAAAGCCAACCAACCTTGTCACAACTTTTGTTCTTTTGGTTTGATTTTATTTTTAACTCTCAGTAAAAACAATATTTATCTGACTAAAAGAAGCAAAGAGTCAGGGCAGACCTAGCTTAGATTATGATTGTCATAAAGAACAACTGACTGCGCTGACCATGATGGGAGGTATTTCATACTCTGGAGAAGGCTTTCCTTACAGAATAGTAAGTGAGTCTGCACTCCTTGCTTCTCACCTTTTATTTATAGTCTCTTTTGTTACTTGGTGGCTGAGACACAGTGAAAGGATTTCATTTAATACATGATACTTTTTTAGAGGCGAGGTTTGCAACCTTTCTCTTTTTCCATTTCTTTGCTCCTGACATATATCAAAACAGTGATTCAGATTTCAAAATTGGTTCATTTTAACGCAGTTGCTATAACTCAGTAATTGACTTAAGGCTGCTGCTTGTAACTCTACTACAATTAAAAGCACTGTTTTGTAAAGAACTTTCTCCTTAAAAAGTAAAGCTACTACCCTAATTGATTTTATTAATGACATCAATGAGAATTTCTTATTACTTTGAAGTCAGCATATAAGATCTACTTCAGGGAGAGCTGTGAAACTTGTTAGTGCTAGAAAGCACTCGTTGAAAGAAAGAACTACTATCAACCTCTCTATTTTAAGATTCTGTTATTACCACATTGCACTGTCCAGTGCTCATGGGAAAGTTTTTTAGATGCTTTCTTATCTCCAAGACTTTCAGAATTTTTCTTCTCTGTGTCAATAGTTTGTCTTCCTCTCTGTGTACTTAAAATTGTCCTTGGCACCTGTGCTAGCTGGTCTTGCTTCATTCTCCCACCACCAGTACTCTTATCATCTAGCCCTACCCGCCTTGAATTTCCACCTACATTATACATCAGCTCCAAAGTAAATTTTAGTAACACTTCAGTGTTACTATGGACTTTAGTAAGATCATAAACAAGAGGATATTACAGAGCACAAGGCTCCCCAGGATGGGATGGGCAAGACTGCCAGTTTTCATCATCCCAGAGAAAAGAGCAAAGCATTACTTCAGCCAATACATAATGTAGCCTTCTCCACTTAGAATGAATAAGGACATCAACAGACTAAAAATAGAGACATTAATACTGAAACGCTTCAATATTACAGAGTGAGTCCAAACTTCATTGAACTTAATGGCTAAGGTCTTCACTGACTTCAATGAGTTTTGACACAACTGCAGCAAATTAAGGGCTTCTATATGTCCAGCGTGGAGGAAAAAGAGCTCATACAAAGTTATTCAGTATGAAGATTTTTAGCAAGCATCCCTGACTTCTTGGCAGTAAGATGGAATATTTCCAGTCACAGTTATGAAATTGTTCTGAATTTATTCCACAATTACTCTTTCATGAATATGTTTGTCACTTCTGCTGAAGACCTGCTTTCTTCAAATTACCTGAAGTCTGAATAGAATATGCAGGCTATTTGATAACACTCTTATACTTACATCCCAGGACTTCGATCAAAATTAGCAGCCTGCTGAGTCCAATAGTTACACATCTATAGCTTCTCCTTTTAGAGCCTATGCTCAAGAGGTCACATTAGTCTGTGATGTAACTCCAAAAAAAACAAGATTTGATCAGCTGTGATATGGAAACAAGCTTTTAGGACTAGTAGATGTTGTATACCATCAGTTTTCATCTGCTGTTCTCATGTAAAGCAAACTGAAGCACCAAGCTGCTCAACTGCCAGACAAGTATGTTTACAGTAGCTCTTTATTCCTTCTTCAAATTCCTATCTCAGATATTTCATTTATGAACATTTTTGTTCCTACGTCTTTGATATTTTTATTATGTAGTACCAGTTATGACTAAGCATTACTTATGTCAGTGTATCATTGCACTTACAACATAGAGCAAAACAACCATGAAACAAGATAACCCAGCAAATGTTCCTGTAATGTTACATTCTGGTTGTAAATATTTATATGCATTATTTTCAAATCAGTCTCTATAACAGCTATAAGCATTACCAAAAATGTCAGGATTGTACTTTAAATTTCAAAAAATTCCTTCATGCAAATCCATGTATGTGTTTCCACATAAAAGACAAGGTCTTTTTGTCATTGTTTGTAAATTAAAATTATATTACTGAATTACTTGACTGTATATCCACATTTTTACTGCATAAAAACTGTACATATGCATTCAGAAAATCAAAGTGCAGAAAGGTACACTAAAAATTAGGAAATTTTATTTCATTTTTCATGGAATAGCGTTTGGTACATTTTTCTTTGAGGATTGTGATCAAACTTGTTTGAGCCTTATTAACATATGTCATGTTTTGCCTGAACTCAGGAAAAAAATATGCAGACTAAATCTGCCAGATCTTTCACTTTTGCAAGCAGACTTGTCTAGATAGCTGAAGTCTGCTCATTTCCAAGTGATTTCAGATTTTCTTGTGAGTATTTCACATAATGTTATGCATCAAATAAAAATTCAAAGTCTAGTTATACAGGACACATACCTCAAGAGGGTCCATAATTTATTCCTACACTTCAAATAGTAGGGAATATAGTGTGCTGTCAACTAACTCTTTTCATTCAGAAACAAGACTAGGAAGCAGTCAGCATTGCAGAAAGCTTCAGCAGAAAATTATGTAGACAGAGCTGCTGGTTTAAGATCTCTTTTTAAGGAATTTGACTTTCAGATTCTCTCAGGAAACAGAACATGCAGCAGCAACATCACACAAGCAACTTTTATGGTGGTAGCTATATATTTAAACTTCATGAGGTAACACTGCATAACGCATTACTTTCAATTGCATAATACACTTCAAAGCTTGGCTGTGTGCTTTTCTGACATACAGAAGTTCTTTTTCAAGCAAAGAGAATTTTTTTCTTCAGTTTTTCCTTTACATTTATGCCATCTTTTATTTAACTACACAATTCCTTCAGCATGAGCACAAAACTTTCCTATAATCCCTTCAAAACTTGCCTCTGAAGTTTTAGTAGTCAGTCACACTAGTAAGAAAACAGCAGATGAAATGCCATCGCTTGAAAATTGAATGGAAAGTGTTTACCTCCTTGCTAAGATGACATTTTTCAGCAGATCAATTTTTAACTTACTCTTAGAAGACCAAATTATTTATTATGTGTTTAAAATGATACTGTCTTACTTAAGAAAAGATGCAAGAGTGGGGTTTTTTGAGGCCTTAGGTGTTTCTTTTATATGGTAACTCACATTTCCACTATTATAGTTCAATGTTTCATCTAGAGCAAATACTGAAAGACTATTTCAGCTACAAAAAGCGAGTAATATTGCTACTCATATTTTCATAATCAGTGTCATAAGACATAAGTAAATACCTTTCATGCGACAGGTAACCAGGTGTTGATAAATGAGACTAACATGACAACTAAGACAATCCTCTGTGCTGTGAATTAGCTCCAGGTCAGGGTCACATTCCTGATTAACATGCTCTTTGCATATGGACTGCAAGGTTTTTTCCCGGTTTCTGCTTTCAAAACCAAGCAGATTTCAAATCACAGGGATTTAAAACCAATACATACTAAATTTTGAGCACAGTTTGCTTTGTTTTCATAACTAAGCTGAAGGACACAACTTCCGGCTGAAGAAAAGATCATTCTTTAAAATTTCCTTCTACAGAAGCTGTCTCCCTTGTCCCTCCCTCTCTTTACCCTTAGCCATGGTCCTCCTGATCTCTTGGTCTAGCAGTGGAAATTATCAGACTCTCACTAAACTTATAGAATAAAAAAAAAGCGATCAGTTTTCTGAATCTCCTCAATCTAAGATATGTTTTGCGGAAGTGCTACCACTAGGAAAGAAATGGGAGCATGTGACCAGATGAAATATCAAAGGATTGTCACCTAGCAGCAGCTACCATATCCACCAGCCTGCTCTGCACCCTCTGTGCATTCAAAATGAAGCAATGCAATTGTCGTGGGTTGAGCTAAACCATGACAATACACAAAAAAAGTAACTGTGCGATAGCAGTGAATATATTGAGATTCTAATTTTTTCTTCTCTCTGAGAGGCGATAGCTATATGAACACAGATAAATACTAGCCTGAGAATATTTCTTGCCATGTATAACTGCAGATAGATATATATAGCAATGGTGCTGTCAACGACACCCAATGAGATAACACTTTAGTTGGGCTTACTTGAGTTTGGCTCTTTGAGTCAATGTATTTGTTTATTTAATATTGTTGTTGTTGAATGTAAAAGAACAATCCCTGGCACACATCTTAAAGAAACAATGAAGTTGGAAAATAAGGTTGTCGTGAACTCCCCTATAGTGGCCTAGAAACAAAACTGGAACACAGATTACGCACATCTCTAGTCTGCCATGCTATTCTGAGAAAGTTCTGCCAAAGACAACTTGATTAATCCTGCTATAAAGTTATAGGAGTCCTGTTATAAAGTGAACTAGCACTAATTGGTTGTCTAATGAACACATAATAGTTCTCTAGTGTGATGCTTTGGTGATAATTATGTCTGTAAATACTTCTGTAGATGTAAATTGTAGAATCATTGGATAGTTAGGGTTGGAAAGGACCTTAAGATCATTGAATTCCAACTCCTCTGCCATGGGCAGGGACACCTCACACTAGACCATGTCACTCAAGGCTCTGTCTAATCTGGCCTTGAACATTGTCAGTATTAAGCAACTGTCAGGAGAAGAGATATAACTGTAATGTGCAGTCTTGGGTTTGTAAGTTAGCAGAATTTCCTCTAAGATACAGAACATGTTTAAGAAGATTTCTACTCTTTTTTCTTTTTCAAAGTTATCTGTGCTTTTGGTGTTCTTGTAAGTCAGTCTCCAACAGAAAAGAAAATTGCATAGCTCAGAATATAATTTTAGGAGCAGCATTATACAAGTGTGCACCCTGTATAGGGTTACTCTGCCTTTCACACTCCACACACCAAATTTAGCTATAAATTCACCCTATTTTCTCTAACACAGCAGAAGATTTATTTTGCCACCTGTTTAGATGCTCAGTACTTTAATCTGCAAAAGCAATGAGCTGCAGAGTAACCGATTGCTTTAAGTAATACAGGGATGGAAATGGAATTTTCCGTTAGGACTTTAATTGTTCATTTGTTCAAGGCATAAGCTAGTGAATTGTGAAATAAAAACCTCAAAAATGATTGACCATAAGGCTGATACTGAGTTCCAAAACCTAGACTCAGAGGCTAAGACTTCATAATGTAAATAGGTTCTTTCAGGTTCGGTAAACAATTTGACTATTACCAAGACTAAGCTGCTGCTCTGACAAGTAAAGTGTAAAATGTGACCAGCCTAAAGAATCATTGTTCTCCACATGAGGGTAACACCTACTCAGGCAGATTTTAATATTTTTATGTTTCATTGCAGAAGTGCTTCCCACAGGAATAAATTACATGCCATTTCCATAGTGCAATGATAGTAACCACTGATAAGCTAAATATCTCTTCTGCTTCTGCATCCAAAAACACTTTAAGTAACAGAGATTAATGTGTCCTAGCATTAGCTAAATTAGAGAACTCTGGCCAGGAAGACAGCAGGTCAGAGCATCAGGGATATTATTTTAAGGTTACAAGATCTGGAACAGTTTTTTTCAAATTTGGCCTCTCTTTAATACTGACACAAAAGGCTGCACTTTTAAGTCAACTGTAATTGCTCCTCAGTGTTACACTAATTATTGACATGCTGGCAGTGAAATTTTGATTTATTATCCTGTTTTTCAAAATCAGAGCCATAGGAGCTCACAGTACTATTAATCCTGGGAGTTGCTAAAGTAGAACACTCTGTGGATTATCAGGAAAAGTTCTGGCAAGTGTTTACGATTTGGAGTTCGCAAAGCCTTGAAACTGATACTGAAAATGGAGTTATCCATGCTTATCAGACCTTCCTGTACCACTGAGACTGCAGATCCTTTAACATTTGGTTTAGAGCAATTGTAGAATTTGAATTGAAGTATCCACTTATCACGCACCATCCACACTTAACACATTGAGTAATTCACTCCACAGAGCAGATATGATGTTCACAGACAAGGTTTGCTTTGGAAGCCTATACACTAGGTACACAGTGAATGTACTTTATAACATCTGGAAGCGGAAAACATGATGATCCAAAACAGTGTTTGCCTTTTAGACAATTTTAAACCACATCCATAATAAAGACATCCAAGTGAGGTGACTAGACAAAATTCAATCCAAAATAAGACCTCTGAATAGAGCTGATGTGGAGCTCCAGCGCCAGTGGATTCAACATGCGATCCGCTACTACTCTGTCAAATCACTTGCTAATGTAGATGCAGCCTTAGTCTTATGAAGAACGTTGTGAAGCTGTATGAAAAAAAATCAAAGAAGTAACGTCCTCCACTCTTAATGATGAAGCTTATTGACTTCTCAGGCTATTGTAGTCCATGATCCAGGGAATGGGTCAACTCCTGGATTCCTATGCAAAATCTAAATGTAATTATAAGTTCATTTTCTTTACAGTTTTGATAAAGACTTAGTAAGTGCTTACACACTATTTTAGGAGAAACCAATAAGTGATTTCTATACCTAATCCAATACAGAAATGAAATCTTAGTGTAGACTTTTTGTCACCTGAGTTTTCATTCTAATTAAGGCTAATTTATAATTAAGAGAGAATACATTTTTCATAATAGTAAAATCAATGCCACAGACAGGAAATCACATTTCAAGGGGGGAAAAAGGACAAATTGTGATTTCAGAACTACAGATTTAAATTGTTATTCATATCTGCACATTCATAATCCCCAAATCAAATACTTTCCAAAATATTGCTTGATAATTAAATTAGATAAAATCATATTAACTATAAGATAGACTTGTATATAAAATTCATCTTCTGTAAGAAGAACTTTTCAGGTACAGTATGTATAGATTAGCTGTATAAACTTTTTAATTCAGCCCTATTATGTGTGCTACAAAAAGAAGTATATCCCAGCCCTTTTATTATGCCTTCAGTTAGTTTCCATGTGTCTGATATCTTCATTGGTGGCTGCTTCTCAACCAGGAACCTCTCAACATGACTGCCAGCAGCCTGTCACAATACCTGCCCTGCCTGCCACTCATTTATCTCTTATCCTCAGTCTGTACAAGTTATCTGATTATGCATGTTCTCTGAAATGTATATGCATGAAAGGATGCCAACAGTTTTCAGATTTGGGATTTTCAAGTATTCAGCTGGCTCACTAACCACCTTGTTCCTACCTAGTGCTGTGGTAGTGTATTTTTTAACATGCTTTATTTTGTGCCATTTTTCTAGTTTCTATGTATTCCAATAGTTGCAACTTCTTTGTGTCAGACTTGTGACCGACTGAATTTCTGACAATAAATTAGAGAGTAATTAACTTTTTGTTAACATTTCTAACAAAAGGCCAACCCTCGGCAGGTCAATTTTTTTTAGAGTAAAATAGGTTATAATCCATCAAGCAGATGTCAGAACCACATAAAGATAGGAGCATATGTGTATACTGACAAATTCATTATGTGGAAATTGTACTGATGATGGCATGAGAATATTTCATTGTTCCCTTAGGCACCTTGTATGAAGCATATTTTCAGAATTACAGTTTGCCATATTTTACTGAATTTGTGATAATAAATAACAGTCATCTGGAAGTGAATACCACTGGCAATGGAAGCGCAGTATGTTCACTCCCTGTTACAATAGCAGGATTTGACAAGACAAGGCAAAGGCAAGCCAAGGATCAGCTGAAGAAATTGGCTTTGAAATTTTAAGTTTTATGTCACCTTCATCCCCTCATGCACTCCCAGAGAAAAACCCACAAGTTCTCTGTCCATTTCTCACACAAAGGGGACCGGCGTCCCAGGTTGGAAAGGAATTGTGGTATGTCCTTGCCAGGATTCTGTGCAAATGACTGAAAGATCTAGATTTTGGGGTACACCAATGCACTCATCCAGTCTATATGTAGTTCTAGTCTGATCATCAGACTCCCAAAGGTACTTTGTTTAGTATTAGACAGAACCAACAAAGCATCCAACTACCGGTCTAAGGGTCCACTGAAAACACATAGTTCTTGAAAACGACAAATAGAGTAATTCCACTGAATAGCCCCAGAAAAGCCCCCAAAAATTAAGCTACTCACAAAAGGATGTTAGAAGTAATCAGTCCCTGTCTGGAGACTGTCAAACATTTGTCATTACTCTTAGATGTCACTAAAAATTCAGCTTACACACCTTGGTATCCATACTGACTTGACCTAATACAGGTGCCTAACTTAAGTATTAAGATTGCAGCAGAACAGATGTTGAAGAGAGCGATGAGCAATCACGCTTTTAGGCCTGCTGCACACTATACACTCCCTATGCAGTTAATACAGAGAACTAGTCATTAGGTGCTGCAGTTAGGCACTTCTCTTAGCTGCTCTTCCTATTCTGGGCACTGTAACAAGTTTCTTTCCTTAACTGCATAGGGAACGAGGGTCTGTCACCGCTGATTAACAAATGGTCCAAAGCATAAGTTAACCATCATGATAAGGTAGCCACTGCAGTTATTTGCACCTCTTGCAATGGGATAGACCCAAGTGTGTCACTAATTATTCCCATTAACCCTGCAAACTGTGAATGAGTCATAGTAAATGGACTCAGTTCCACAGGTAATTTTCAGCAGTTTGCTTCAATTAATGCCCAGCTTACCTTTTCCTTTCAAAATTCATGAAAGCTCATGAAAAGTATAGCATGAAAAGATCATACAAACAGCAGCTGCACAGAAGCATTTTAATTCTTCAGTAATTTTTATACAGTTCATTTCACTGACTTGAACTATTTAGGGCAAAAGCTTTTCTGGAAAATCAGGCAACACTGTGGAGAAACACAATGGTAGTTAATAGGAAAAAGACACAGGCACTCAGGTGGGGATCTAGATAATTGGCACTCAACTGTATTTTAAAATTATGTTATAACTAAAATGCAAACATTTCCCTAAAACCTAGTAACTATTTTTAGCTTTCCATTCAACTGCAATAATGTCACCTCCGTATGTTTTCTTTTAGCAAATTAGGTTTCAGTTAATAAGAGACATTAAATCCATTTTACATGAAACTGTTAACTACTGTTTTTTAAATTGTTTCTTTCTTGGGTGCCTTTTGAGATCTTTTGTTTGTTCATTCAGAGTCACTTTGAATCAAACGCATGCGGTACTGCTTGAAATGTGTGATAAAAAGCACCTGACAATTTCAAGGGGTTAAGTGGCCATGATCTGTGCACTATCTGTACTGCAGCTGACAAGAAGACACAGTTTGACACAATATCTAATTTGCTGTGACATTCAAGTTTTAAGTGATGTTCAAGGAGATGGAAGTGCTGGCTCTGAACATATCCCAGTGTGTGCTGGTCTTCTGTCTGTTAACTTGCTAATGAACCATGATTGGGTAAAGTAATGAAGAGTTTACAGAGAGCCCCAGGAAACCAATTTCCAATTTTGCAACCAGCAGGCTTTAACTTCACTGCAGCCTTTGCTAATTTTGTCTAGAAGGGGGCTTGGATACTAAAAGCCATTTCTGCTTTGTGAATCAGACAGACTTTTCTAATCCCTGAATACGTGCTAATGAATGTCTCTTCTTCAGATCCATTTTATTTCCATCTGTAGTTGTTAAAAATAGGCTGAATATCTAAAAAAATATTACTGAGAGAAATGAAATTATAATCAGTGAAAATCAGAAGAACTGTTAGGCTTGTGGAGAGGAGATTTTAATCTTCAGTCTGACCTGGGACCCGCCATGAAGATAAGTGTAAAAAAAATACAGAAGGTTAATTTTGAAGGAAAAGAAAAGACAAAAATCCAGTGTGAAAATCTTTTATATATGTCTTCTCTGTGTGACTCTAAGGAAACCATGCTTCTTCCCACCCTGCATGCACACAGCTCCATATGCAGTCCATATAATCACATTTGCTATAGAACTGTTTCTCTGGAGCCATCATCCTCAATGTTTGTCACACACAGCCACTGAAGGCAGTTGGAAAGCAAATTAAAATAAGAGAGAAATCAAATGTCAAGAGAAAAAATAGATTTCTAAAGAAAAGTACACTACACATCTCTCTGCTGAACAGAAGGATTTCTATATCCGGGCCCCTGTAATTGCAAATGCCACATTTGTTTTGTTTCTCCTCTTCTTAATAAAACATTATTTTAAAAACACAGCTCCAAAAAAACCCCAAAACGATAGAGTACGACATCATAACAGATATGTCTGTAAATAATAATGCAGAAACACTTCTGCACTATATCTAAAAAAACATCTACGAAAGCAGTAGCGTCCATATTTCAGCAAATCTTTTAATTGAATTAATGCACTTCACCAAAATGGCAATCTAAAATGCTACCTATCATTCAGAAGGGATTTTTTTCTCTACTGTTTTCTCCTGATTCTGAAGTTGCAATTTAGAGAGCTTGCAATTTTATCAGCAGTCGTAATCTCACAATTATTAAAACAGCTTTGTCTACTTTATTCATCCTTGCCAGAGTTCGGGTGGAGAGGATTTAAAGCTATAGAGTACTACCGATTATTTTCTTAGTGAATGACACTATTGTATTGACAGAGGAATACTTCAGGATATAATGATTACAGCACGCATAAAAGTGAAATTATGTCTTCCATGGACAACTGAGTGAGTAGAAAATTGTAAAGAATTGTGTGTCAATAACTATGCAGCTTCTATGGCTGAATACGCCTAGTACAGCTCTTACAAAACCTGGGTGCTGCTTCCTTTTCTCTGCTTTAAAAGGCACTTATATGTGGGGTATACTTTAACATTTAAGAGCGTCTCCAGATTAAACATTTGAGATAATAACAACCTGTCTGCAACTGATCATTGAAAGAGTCATGCTTCATAATTATCAGCAAGAAAAGAGCTTTTTTTTCTTTTTATTTGGTTCTGGAAAAAGCAAAAAAAGCATAACCAGCAGAGCATGAGTCTGGATTTCAGCCTCCAGTGCTATTATCTCAGTCAACTTTCTATTTATCTTAGCTGAGTGAGGAATTCTGAGTTATTTTAAGTCCTGTTGACAGTTAAGTGCACTTTTCCATTTATTAGCTACATGTACTTATACGCATTCCAGTTCCACAACAAATTCTGATGGATCCATAATCTACACATAGTATTATTTATCTAAATCAAATTTCTGCTTTCTGTGGTTAAAATATGACCAGTATCTTCAGTAAACAACAGAAAGCCACTAGAGTCTCAATTATCAGAAGCTGTCAAGAGAAACACTGTTAGAAATTATAGACATTTTCTTCAGAAATTTTAAAATCTTAGGAAACAATTGCAACCCAGGAAGAGAATCCCACCAGCAAAATCAGGATTCCACAAGTCTTGGGACATGCTGTCTCAAATGAACCTTTTTTTTTTTTTAACAGGAGTGTTATGATGATCTTTCTATCATTAAATGTTCAAGCACATGTATAGCATAAATAACAATGAAATTTGACATATTGAGAAATGCTAATGAGCACAGATGTACCCCACAGAACAAGCATTATAAATTCTTCACAACGACATCTTCAGGCAAAAAACCTGAAAAAGTTTTGCAATAAGCCTGAAGGACAACAAACATAGTCTTTATCTAAGCTACGGAATTGAAATCAAGATCCGAGGCTGAAACATCAGCTAAACTTTAGCAAAAGCTTTTGAAGGACCATTTAACGACAGTGGCAATCCACAGTTGCAATAGGACTATATAACAAATGCACATCCAGTATCAAATCTTGAATTTGTACAAGAAAAAAAATTCCATCAAAGCATTAATAATAAAAAACGTACCAGTTATACTGTTGATGAGTGCAAAGGCTGAGTTTTAGATTGCACACCTTTGCAGGATCTCTTAGAGATTGAAGGTATAAACACCTTTGAGGATCAATTTGCCTTCCAGCTCAGCTTCTTAGAATTTGCTGCCATGACAACATCTCCACGAAGACATTATTGTGGCCTTTGTATATACAAAGAGGGCTTACAAAAAAAGACAGAGAGAGGTCTTTCACAAGGCCTGATGTGACAGAACAAGGAGCAATGATTTTAAACTGAGAGTACAATTAGCTTGGATGTGAGGAAGGCCATTTCTACAATGAGGGTGGTGAGGCACTGCCACAGGTTGCCCAGAGAAGTTGTGGATACTCCATCCTGGGAGTGTTCAAGGTCAGAGGCTTTGAGCAACATGGTCTAGTGAAAGTTGGTGCTGCCCAAGGCTTGGTGGATTGGACTAGATGATCTTGGGAGTAGTGCCACTTCTGCAACTCTCTGATGAAATGTGGTAATAGGCATGGATTGGACTTGCCTGACAACGATGTTAACAAAGCCTTACCTGTTGAGAAAGGGTAGTGGATCAGAACAAAATGCAGCAGTAACCCATTAAAAAGAAAAAGAAATAAAAAATAGATGAAAAGGTCTATTCTGTTGGTGGCTCTAAGAACTTGCAAAAGAAATGGAAAAGTGGCACGAAATCCCAACTCTCAGTCTAGCAGTATATGCTAAGGAAATAGGTGACAGATAGCTGAAAGCAGAAGCAGCCACCAAAGAAAGCTCTGAGCCTACCCCTACTTCAAGGGAATCTTACAAACAGCTGCTTAGTGAGTTGTGTGAAAGCAGCTCTGCAATAGGAGTGCTCAGCTCTAACTAGGAGGAGGAAGGAGAAAGTGTGTTTATTGCGCACCTAGGGTAGAGGGACTCAGCAGAACCAATTCTATCAAGCACCAAGACCTCACAAACACCAGGGGCCCATGCACCCTTTTAATCTCATGCCAAACAGAAGAGATGCTTACTGCTGCCACTGCAGTAGACCCAGCTAGCTGTGCTGCAGGAACAAACAAGTCTAAATAGTGACTGGGGGACACATGACTCCTATGAAAGGTCCAGTCAGGACTAGATTACAAGAGAGGTGAAGAGCACAAAAATCCCAGGGAGACATAAATGGGCTTTAGGCACTGCTGCTGAAGAGAGACATCTTGTCTTAACTGAGCTCTCCAGACTGACTGAACAAGCAGAGTTCCTGATCATGTAAGTTTTAAAGCTTCTTTGGACAGACATAATGTTTTTCCAAATTACTGTAACACTGTGCTTCATGTGTAGGCTGTAAAAATAAAAGAACAGAGATGGAGAGAAGAAGATTGAAACAAGGGAAACCTGAATCCCTCAGGTTGTCTGTTATCTTTCAGATGAGCAAAATTAATCCATTTGTTTTAGAGACGGTAGAAGACAAGCCCTTAGAGGAATAAACTTATTCAGAAAACAGACTAGTGCGATAATTTTCTTTATGTAAATGAAATTGATTCAGGTTATTAATAGCTGCATAAAGAAGTCTCACTATTTCTGTTTAGAACTCACTGCACTGTACACAATTTTATAAAAAAAACATCAGAGTGAGATTATATTGTATAGATTTGCAAAACCACTAATTGAAAATGTATTATGAAAAGGAATGCATGGCTGAAATACTTTATTCAGTCCAGTAACAGATTCAATGACATTTACAGCAATAGCTCTCTATTATCTACATTGTATTACTTGGCAAATTTAGCAGAAAGAAGGGGATGGGAAAATATGAACACAAGAAATATGAAAATAATGAAACTTTAATGTAGCACAAAAAGTGTGACAGATGTAACACCACAAAGAGTCATTAAATACTTCCCAGTCCATCTCTTTTTATCTCTCTCATCCTGTCACTATCAATTATTCCTAATGTTTCTCCTTGTTCTTGCTAGACTTAAGGAAGCAAAATTAATTTATGGTTTTTGCTTGTAATCTTTCCATCTAAACTGGCTACTGACATTTCAAGACACTGAACCATGTAATACAAAATCTCCTGTAGTGAAGGAAAGGGTAATCACTTTACAAGGTAAGCCATGGGTCATCCTAATACTTGCTTGTTTCTAGTGCTCAAATCTTAAAAAGAAACGTGTCTAAACAGAAGCAATATTTACAGTTCTTAGCTAACCACCTTATATTTACTTTTTGGTTCCAGGCCCACAGCATATTCCAGTAGAACTTATATTAGTGTTTTTAGCATGGATCAATGCAGATGAAAGACCCCCCTAAGCAGAACTCTTTTATCTTTGTCAGCTGTGGATGACCAACTAATACACTTAAAATAAAATTACACTGATATAGCCTGATCTTATTAGGTTTATTTAAAGTAATAACTGCTATTAAGTCTTTAAGACCTAATTTAAAGTTGCAATAGCCTATAAAGATGTGCTGAATGCACCTGAAGTAGTATTTTACATGCTAAACTGAAGTAGTCCAGCATAGAGAATGAAACCATTTTTTTCTTTTTCATAAAAGTAAGCTGCCCATTCTCCAGACAAAGCAATGCCAAAACTAAATTATTGCTTAATTCTAGTTATTCTTCTCACTTCAAAATATTTCTAATAAACACAACCCATGAAAAAATATGCAGTAATCAGTAAAATATTAACACAGCCATTTTCACTATAGAGATCCAGGCTCTTCCAGGCAAATTTGTTTCAATATTTAAAGGGATGCTTTATGCATTGGGTTATGCAAGATTACTATTAGTCTCATTTCTACAATGGGACAGAAGTGTTGCTTTCTACAGTTTGGCAGGCTCAGTTGTAGATATTAGGGCCTTGTTTATATATCCATTTAAAGCATACCCCTACAGTAGCCATTAAAATCAGATTTAAGAGTGCATTACAAAACAATGAGGAACATTTTTGTTAGCTAATCTTAAAAATAAATACCATAATAATCAATATTTTTTATATGCTTCACATATTAAATGCACGTAACAGTCTTTTTTTAATTACTTCTATAATTAGAATAAATTTGATTAGTTCTATGTGAAGTAAATATTAGCATATTGGTAAATATATTTGGAAAATACAACTTCCGTGAATTAAAATTCCATTCTACAAAATACAAAAGTCTTTTGTACCCTATTCACAGCACAAAGCTATACACATGATTAGATACCTTTACAATACAGAAGCTGCACAATTGTGAAGAATCAGAAAGATTCATGGAATCTACTCTGTGGACAAACTTGAGATACATAAGAAATCAATGATGCCTGTTGCCTATTTCAACTAGAATGAGACCCTATGTATTTTCAGTTTACAGGTGGGGATTTCACCAAGCAAAGCAAATCTCTGCTGATGAGAGACAAATTGGCTATTTTCAGTAGCAATTGCACAAGGCATTTTAAATTAAGCTAGCAAAAATTCTGGCCATTCCTGCAGAACTGCTCCAAAATACCAACATGCCAATGAAATATTCATCCCAAAGAAAACCTTCTGATTTTGTTTTCCCAATTCATGTGTTGGAACTTTCCTTAACTTCCCCACTCAGACAGTAACCCTGGGAACTAATAAAGTGGATAAGGCAGCAACACAGCCCATTTGAAAGTACAATGTCAGAGGTTTCTTTGTTGACTTGAGAAATTGAGAGGACAGAATATTTCCCCAGCAAAGGCTACAGCCTTTGTTTGTTAGCATCTCCTGTGATTTGCCAAATGTGGATTTCTATCTACCTGAGGAGAAAATAGAAGTCAACAAGGTATTTTATGGATGTAGGCCCATGACCTGAACATTTGGTTTAATTACAGCCGTGAGAGCCAAGATAGGAGAAATCCTTATTAAAAAGATGATAGTGATTTTTAGATACAGGGCAAATACGCACAAAGGAAGAGCAGTAGATGTTTGTGCTGACTTCAGTCAGACTTCCGACTTGCTGAGAGAACCTTGGGATCCTGATGGACACTAAGTTGACCATTAATCGATAATGTACCCTCACAGCAAAGAAGTCCAACATTTTCTTGGGCTGCATTAGGAAAAGCTTTGCCAGCAGATCAAGAAAGGTGATTCTTCCCCTCTACTCAGCACAGTTAAGGCCATATCTGGTATGCAGTTTCCATTTCTGGGCTCCCTAGAGTTACAGATATATATGTCCTACGGCAAGTCCAGTGAAGGGCCATGAAGATGATTAAGGCATTAGAGCACTTGTAATACAAGAAGAGGGTGAGAGCACTATGGTTATTTAGCCTTGAGAAAGCTCAGAAGGGGATCTTATAAACATGTACAAATGCCTGATGGAAGCAGTAAAGCAATCACAGCCATATTCTTCCCAGTGGTATCCACTGACAGGACAAGAGGCAATACAGAAAACTTTATTTAAACTTTAGAAAAAGCATTTTTACTGTAAAGATGACTGAACACTGGAACAGTTCTCCAGAGAGGTTGTGGAGGCTCAGTTCTTCTTAGAGACATTCAGAATCTGACTTGTCATGTCCCTGAGCAACCTCCTCTACTTGACCTGCTCCTGGTTAGACTGAACGATCTTCAGGTCTCTTCCAACCTCAACAATAGTGTGATTCTGTGATGGTCTCAATTTTCTGGGCAGAGGCCCAATATTAGTTCTTTTTTAAGATGTGGCAGAGGTATATTTGTATTATTCAGTAAGATGATTATTGCAGTAATTCCTTTTCATACAATTTTTTTGGGTCCCCAGGTCTGTAGATAACATTATTTAGCATTACTCTAAGTAAGTTATACATCATTCACCTGAATTCTTAACCAATAAAAAAGAGGATCATACCACATGAGATTTTAACAGGTAATATTTCAACAGGTATTATCTATTCTTGAACCATATAGAATGTAATTTAATATTTCTAACTAGGACCACTTTTTGCCTTCATTCCATGAAGAATGAAGCTTCATGTCAGTAACATATACTATAAAGTAAGTTTGGTGAATGCCTAATATAAGTGTTCTTGAGAAGTTCTTATGTCTTGAGGGGGGACAATTTATGGCAACATCCTGACAAGACAATTTTTAGGTAATTATAATTAATAATATGGCATTCAAGTCCATGCCCTGGATAGGAATTACAAAGTCAGACACCCCATTGTTTGATCTTGCCAAGTGATACGGAATTCAGTTTCAGGTTGACACACATAAACTTAGGCTGAATTTCCCATGCATAAATTCAGGGGTCTGCAGCTGACTGGAACACAAAGATTAAGTTTCAGTTGCATAAACAAAAGCTGCGTCTATATTAGGAAGTACTGGGATATGATAGAAGTGGACATTTAAAAGAAAACACTAAGTGCAGTGGACTGGATTTCCAAATGCTTTTCAGGGGACTTATTTCAGACCACCTTTAATTTAATTCCAAGGAAGAAGCTCCTGCCAGCGGCTAGGACACAATAAATGCACTCTGGATGTGCATGCTTTTTAGCTTGACTTCATCTGATAAAAGTCATGTCAATGTGATCCAAGATTGCTCTGTGATGTGAACCAAAGCTTTGAAGATCAGAATGGTAGGAGATTTCTTTCAAAAGAAGATTCCTCATATGAAGTAAAATGCTAATGTAGACAGGTCCCTACTGATGCTTGAAATGTGCTATATCCCATTTTGCCTTCAGAAGCTGTTTCAGAAGGACATGAATCTCTCACAGGTCCTGTATCACACTTAACAGCCCCATGTCTTATGCACCCAAGGACATCAAGGGAACATCCAGATGCATCTTTCTTGGAAACTGAACACCTCTTAGGTTCTTACTGTGGACAACTGCATCTTGGGAACATCCAGTACTGACTAGTCTCCACTGGCAAAAATGCCATTTTACAGCACTGAAAATGTTTTTAAAAACAAGTGGATGCTTACATTTAGGTATCATAATCTTGAACTGAATCCAGCTTATTGTATGCCCCTCTAGTGAGCCATTTCTTGCACTCTGTTATGTCCCCTGACCTAACACCTTATTTCAGATTACAATTTTTGGGAGGCAGACATCTTTAATGCAACAGATGGTCCTCAATAGTTGGAACTTTCCACTCATCACATCAACAACTGTTTCGCACTTTCTTTTTCTGATCACTCAATTTCAAATACGGTCTCATCAGGAGGTCATAAATTTCATCATCAGGAGTACAAAACTGAACTGACTAGCCAGTTTTTTGATGATCCACCTTTCTTCAGGATAAAGGATGCTTTAAAACTCACCTGGTTTGAGCAATCTGAGAGTTTTCTTGCCCTATGTATCAACTGGAGGTTGCATAAGAACACCTACATTAAGCATGATTTCCTCAGTCGTCTTAGAATAACATCATGACATAGAACATGATGTAGTCTCTTAAGTTGATAAAGCTGTCCACATCGTCTACCTTGCTGCTGCCTGCTTCACTGCCTGTGGGGCTCTCTTTCTTTCTCTTAAGAGGATGATAGGCATTGACATTCTCAGGCTGTGTAGTGGGTTGACTTTGGCTAACTGCCAGGTGCCCACCAAACTATTCTGTCACTTCCCCTCCATCAACAACTCAAGGGCAGAAAATACAAAAAAGCTTATGAGTTGAGATAAGGACAGGGACATAACTTACTGATTACCATCACAGGCAAAAAAGACTCAATTTGGGGATATTGATTTAATTTATTGCTGGTTAAAAATGGAATAGGCTAGTGAGAAACAAGAGTGAATTTAAAAAAAAAAGCAAACAAACAAGCAAACACAAACTTCCCTACTTCCTTCCACCCTTCTCTTCTTCCTGGGCTTAACTTTACTTTTAACTTTTTCTTTACCTCCTCTCCCTGGGAAGTGGAAGGGGACAGGAATGGGGGTTATGTTCACTTCATTACATGTTGTTTCTGCGGCTCCTTCTTCCTCAGACTCTTACCCCGCTCCAGCATGGAGTCCCTACCACAGGAGACAATCCTTCATAAGCTTCTCCAGTGTGAGCCTTCATGAACTGCTCCAGTGTGGGTCCTTTGCATGGGAGACAGTCATTCAGGAACAGATTGCTCCAGCATGGGTCCCTCACAGGCTCTGCCAGGAGTCTTCTCCACTTTGTGCCCTCCATGGGGTCACACCTCCTCCCCCTCCCACTTTTCTGACCTTGGTGTCTCTAGTGTTGTTTCTCTCACATATCCTCACTCCTCTCTACCATGATGTTGTGCAGCATTTTTTATCCTTTCTTAAATATTTTATCACAGAGGTGCTATCACCATCACTGTTAGAGTCATGTTTGGCCAGCAGATGGTCCATCTTGAAGTCAGCTGGCGCTGGCTCTGTCCAACACAAGGGCAGCCTCAAGCATCTTCTC
This sequence comes from Ara ararauna, assembly GCA_028858755.1. NCBI lineage: Eukaryota > Metazoa > Chordata > Aves > Psittaciformes > Psittacidae > Ara > Ara ararauna. The sequence continues at coordinate 41,123,239 of CM054379.1, read as the reverse complement.
ACAGAAGCCACTCCTGCAGCCCCCATCCTGCTAGCAAAACCTTGCCACATAAACAAATTTACAAACTGAAATCTATGGGTCTTCCTGAAAGTGGTGATTTGGCTTTTGCCAAACTGAAAGCAATATCCAACTCAGCTCTCCAGCATGCCTCTTTCCTAAAGGTTTGAGCTAGCCCTGTCTCTGATGGTGCTATAGAAGCACATAGATTTGAAGCAAATCTACATGGAATTTTTTCTTGCACTGATATCCTGGAAGAACAAAGTGGTTTTAGATTTTAAAAAAAAAAAAAAAAGACCATATTATATTTTTTATACAAACTGGTGTAGATCTTAAGTAAAAAACGCTCAAACGAATTTGAGTATCGGGTAAAACCTGAATTGCTTGTGATTTTATACCATGCTGCTTTTGGATACTCTATGCTTGCTCCATGGACCTTGACTTGCTGACTTGCCTTCAGCTGTCTAACTCAAAGATTTTCTGAGATGCAGAAAAATCTGCACAATCTCCTCTGATCTATGGGATACTTTTTTTATTCTCCATGGCTACCAAACCCTTTCTGTCCCCTCCCGTCTTCCAGTATTCTGTCCACATCTGTATTAACTGCAAGCCCCCACCTCATTTCAGTGCTTCTCTGATTGCTTCTCCTCAGGTTATGCAGTTTTTGCAACCTTCTCTCTTTGAGCAGCTGCTGAAGGAAAGAGCAACCACCCCTCCCCAAGAGGCTTCTGCCCTACCCAGTGCTGCTTCTTAGAGGAATACTACATGAAAGCTGAGAATAAAGTATATAAATCTTTGCCAAAGATTTTTTTCTAGGATTTTTTTTCCAATCTTCCTTACTATTTTGAATCTTTCTGTCAGTGTGGATGCCTAGCAGCTTCTAACCTCTGCAGCACTACAGCTAGAGTCAGTTCCACCTGTTCAAGTCAGAAACTAACACAGAATGATGTTTTATGCCACGAAACAATGAACATCCATCACTAGATGGCTGGTGTTTTGAGTTTTTTGTTAGATGGGAATGAACTAAGAAACATAAAATGAGAGTTTTAGTACCAGCTCCAGACAGATAACTAAAGAACAGGGATGATATACAAATACTAGGTTTCTCAAAGTTACAAATGATCTGTAAGTAAAATAAGCAAAGTGGCAAGCTGCACTGAAGCAAAAATTGGTGAACAATTTGCTGAATGCTATCTACCTGATAGGCAAAAAGACGCATTTAAAACTACACTAAAAATACAGTGCATTAAAAAAGAAATCTCAAAATGTTTAAAATGCTATTATAACTGTGGACAAGTATGAAATTCATTTACGAATATACCAAACACTTGCACAATTTATTTTTCTCTTTGAAGATGTTGGGAGCTAATGATTAGATTTAAAATTCAGATTCTAAAAAATCTGTAGACTTCTTTTCTGTAAGATCCTGAGACAGCACTGGGGGGGTTGTTACATTCCCAGTGAAGAACTAGGTTGCTTTACAGAAGGAGGAGCACATACTATCAGGGCACAGCGGAAGCCATCATCTCCTTTGGGTCAGGTGCCAGGAACTGCAGATAGACCTCATTGAGGGTCCGTCAGGACAAGCAGGACCCATCCTACTGCATCAGCCAGGAGCAGGGCAGACGGGGGAATCAGGGTCATGGGACACCTCCCTACAGACTGGGCTGGGCAGAAGCTGGACCAGGATGTGGGCCTGGGTGCTGTGGGTAGGTCCAGCTCTATGGGGCCCATGGCCTGGCAGGGCAGGGCTGTGGGGAGCTGCAGATCAGCCCTGCTGTGATGTTGCTGGGGAAGGTGTTGATGGTAACAGAGGCTGACGTGGAGTCTTGTACCACGGGCAGCTAAGCAACTGGGCAGAGACAGTCAGAGCTGGCAGTGCCGTCAGGACCCAGACACATACGTGGAGTAAACAGAATCATGATCTCTGTCTGATCGGGCTGGTCAGAGAAACTGATAAAGGAAATAAACCAGAGGCTTAACATTTAGAAGTTCAAGATAGGCAAAATTAAAAAAACACACTTCTTAGTAAAAAGGTTAATGGTAGAAGCTGCGTTCAAGGAACTGAATGCTTATTTTGACAGCTGTGAAAAACAAACAGTTTGTGAGTGCAGTAAGGTTTGGTACACATGCTAACGCACCAGAAGTTGTAAAAAAACATCCTGAAGGTTTCTAAAGGGAAGCAACATAAAACAGATTGCAGTCGTTTGCAAATTTATGTCAAGCCAGTGAATGTTATATATGAATGGTACCAAGCAATATATAAAGTTCAAGAATGCAGATTACTGGGAAAACTGGACCCAAATAGGAAAGTCTGTAAAATCCTATATAAGAGAGTGAATTTTAATTTGCCTACATTAGTACGTAACTCATAAAGATGGTCTTTGTACAGAAAGAGTTAATTATTATGGATATTTTCTCTGCCTGACCCCTGGAGATTTTACCTGAGTTAGAAAACCGAATTAAGCAAAGCATTTATACTTAACTTCACCAAAGAAGTCAGAAGACAACAGTAGCTTCATCCTATCCTGACTGTAAAATTTGTCAGTTAATAAGAAACTGAAAAACGGAGATTTTCCATCAACTCGTAAACATTAAAATTGTCAAAAGACAGATAACAATACCGAAGGTTCATAAGACTCAACAGAAAGAAATCACTACCACTAAGACCTTTTCTGCTTAGCAAAGCAGTTAAGCACATGCTTAAACATGCACAAAAGGTTTGTTGCAAAAAAAAATCTGCATTTTGTCCACGATTGTGCACATACTCTGAGTGCACTCTGAGCTGATGACTTTTATCAAAAATTAATGAGACTGTTGTCAAAGCTCCTATTAATTCAATGGGTTTGAATCAGCAAAGATAAGAACTGTGAATGTCTATGTACTATCTGAGAAACTTAATGAAAAATGATTTTTCTGTTTTTTTCCCTTTCGCTCAATTTCTTACATCAAGTATGAATAATATTATTTTATAGCAGACTGACTAATGCAGAATGCAGTTTTTTCTATTAATATTCATAATCTTCCCATGGCAACTGCTGTATGGGTTACAGTGTCCTGTGCTACTGAACTGCATGCCAAATAGTTTAATATCCTAAGATTTTCTTTACTTGTAACTCAAAAACTATTTTAATGTTGTTGAGTATCTGTCTTATCCGAGTGAATTTAATTTTTTAAAAAACTAACAAAAAAAATGCAATATATCTCAATTTAAGTATAATCAGGGGCGTGATACCCTAAGAATGCTGAAACAAAGAACTTCTATGGAGTGAAGATATGAGCTGGTTTCCAGAAGTCTCCTCACAAACCTAGGACTTGCTGCTTAAAATTTTAAAATCTATTTTAATCCTTGCCCAGTGTAAGATGTAAGAAAAAACAATGCACAATTTTTTGGAAGATCTACAGCTTCAGCTATGTACAAAACAACAGCAGTTTGCTCCATTAGCATGAGAGACTGAGGTACTAAAGCCAAGATCTTAAAAATACTCCAGCACTAAGAGTAAGATCCACTTTCCCTAATTTGTAGGTACTTCATTAACCAGTCTGTACGTAAGTTCTCTATGCATTTAATGAGGAGGAGGGAACCCCTCATGGTCATCAAAGCAAAATCTGACTGGAGATCTCCATTGGAAATTCAGCAGTATTTCTAACAACATGGCACCCCATTCGTAATCCTTGAATAGTTATTTCAGTCCTAATTTGAGAGATGGCAAAGAATGGAATGGACTACAGAGTATTCTTTCACGTTTTGAAGGCACCCAACATGATGCCAGGTAAAAGGATAAGTAACATGACACTAAGATTTCAGAGAAAATCAGATCAAGAAGACCAGTTTTAAATGAGAGGAGTTCTTGCCTCACACATTAAGGTGACTTATTTTGAGCTGATCAAGAGGAGTTAACCCTACGTGAGATTACTTTGGCTGTCCATTTTATTCCTACAAGATGCATAGGTGGAAAAGAATAGGAATTTGGCTATCAGGAAAATAGTATCAGAAGGTTTGTATTTAAAAAATACAAGCAAGAGCTACCTACCCTAAGATTCAAACTGGTTTTAACCTTCTTAGTCAGGACATGTGTGTGCTGGAAGGCTTTGCATGTGGAGGAAATTATTTGACAAGCATAGAAAATGAGAAAAGAATCCAGAGATCCCTGTGTTAAATACAAACTGACAGCATCCCTCAGACCGTAGGTTTAAATTAACCTTTAGTCCCTTATAAAAATGCACCAGTTTTTGTATGTTGTTCTGAAGCAGGATGTTTACAGTTCTTAGTTCATCCATTGTTAGAGTAAAAGGGTAGAGAATAACTCGCAGAACAGTGATAATTCCAAAGTACATATCTTGGATTTTGAACCACTTTGGTATTTGTAACATGAGTGTTCATTGTAGTAAACTAACAGTCAACTGGCTGTAAAGTATATTAGCATGCAATAGAATTTGCTGTGTAGAAATCTGAGGTATGTACCAAGTAAATTATTCCATTGTTAAAAATCCTATTTACTCCTACATCCTCATTACTATCTATAGTTTTTGTTACATTCTGAGTCCTTAAAATCTGCACTTTGTTTCTGTACTAATTTCTGTTGAAAAAGGAAGAGATTTTTTCACAGCTGTAGCTATATACTTTAGGGAAAACAATGACAAGAAGCCTGAAAGTCTGGAAGATACTTTGAAGTTTCAGAAGATGTGAAACCCTTTCTCTCCTTCTGTATGTGTGTATGTATGTCATCCACTAAAGCGGTAGGAACTACTTTGACCAGAACACTCTTAGTTCAGCAAATCCTCACCAAATCTAAGGAAAGAGTCCAAGAGAATCTGGTCTGGATTCTGTCCAAATAACCTCAGGATCCATTACCCTAATGCAGTTTAACAAATCTACCCTTATGTTATGGTGGTCTGCTTCATGTAGCACATGGTTCTCTCTTTTGACAGTCCAGTAAGACATGGATATGACTAGTTAGACTGCAACATCTATCTGGTGACACATACTTTCAATTAAGATTAATTCTTTCAGTTTACCTTATTTGGTGTCAATAAGTATTAGCTCTAAAGAAAGTTTTGATCCCATCTGCTGGCATGGATTTTGGATTAAACTGGAAGATAGATACACAGAACAGTAATGCCAAACAGCTGAAATCCTGAGGATACTCCACCCCAGAAGTTGCCTACTGAAATGCTTGTCAGGAAAGCTCACATCAATAATGGTAATTTACTTGAGTAAAAATCAATGGAATCAATGGGACTGTTTTAGAATTATTTGGGACAGAACAAAATTTTGAAAAGCAAGACTTTTCACAGGAAGGAAACCCTCCATTGTAGTCACTTAATGATGGATCCCACTTCTAATGCAATCACTTAACACTGGGGAGGTAGGGAGGAAGAACACTAGTATGTATTTTCTTCCTCTCTTACTATCAGTGTTCATGAATGAACTGCGAAATGCTTTTAAGAAAATGAATGCATGTTTTCATGACACTTAGACATTCCTATTAATAAATTTTCATAGTGATTAAGTCAGAGTGGCTCTGAAACTGAAACAGAACTAGATCATCAGCAAGTAGCAGTCAGTGGCTCAATGACTTCATTAGAATTGGTTGCTTATCACTAGTTGAGATAGAGAATTTTATTAATTTTCTGTTTTTTGGTTTGATGTAAGTTTAATGCAGGAACACTGTCCAAGCTGCATTAACAGTTATTGTCTTTTCTTGTTGTGGTGGGTTACCCTCAGCCACCAGCCTGTTGCCCACCCAGCTGCTCACTCACTTCCCCTCCTCAACAGGACAGGGGGAGAAAATAAGATGAAAAAGCTCATGAGTTGAAATAAATACAAGAAGATTGCTTATCAGTTACCCTCACAGTAAAAACAGATTCAGCTTGGGGGAAAGTAATTTAATTTATTGTCAGTTAAAACAGATTTAGATAGTGAGAAACAAAGGTAAATTTTAAAACACCACCTTCTCCCTTCTTTTCTGACATTGTTCACACTACTGTTTCTCTCTAATTTTCCTCCTTCCTCCCATGCTCATGAGGTATTTTCTATCCTTTCTTAGATATGTTATCATGGAGGCACCACCATCTTGTTTGAGGGACTTAGCTCTGTCCCACTGCGGGTTCACTGGACCCAGCCTGAAGCCAATTGTGTCCAGCATGGGCAGCCCCAGCCTCTCCTCAAGAGGCTATACCTGCAGTCCCCTTCTAGCAAAAGCTTGCCAGCTGCACTCAACACAATTATGCACTATGTTTTTCATTCCTTTTGATGTTAGTTTCATCATTTACTGTTAGCTTACCATGTCTTCACTTAAATGACTACTGTTCTTCTAAGAGAAAAGTTAGCCATTTGCATCCATTTCAACTTTAAAGAGTATACAGCTTTCTAAGATGTGCTACAAAGATGGTCAGGGACCTAAAATATATGGCCTTTAAAGAGATGTGAAGAGATACCATCTTATTTAGTCTTGTGAAGAGAAAATTAAGTGATGATTTAATATCTGCCTGCAACAACTTGAAAAGCAGTGCAAAACATGAGAGACTCAACCTCTTCCCAGTACTCTCAGGTAATAGTGACATAAACTTGTGGCTTGGAAATTATTGGTGGGACTTAAGGAAGCAAATTTTCATCATTAGTATAGTGCAGCATTGAATCATGCTGCTGAACCCATGACACTAGAGAGACTGTGAAACTGCCGAGTTCATTACTTTGCTAGACAAAGTCAAAGCTTACCTGATCTAATATTGATAAACTGCCTCATGAGGGAGGCTGGACTACTTGACATACAGAGGTCCCTTTTGACAAACATTTCTCTAATTGTGTGATTCTCATTTTTTACCCCTTTGTTGATACAAATAACTAGCATCAGATCGTGCAGAGCCATTAATACCGTCAAAGGCTGAGTGAAAAAAACAATGATTTTGCTTAGTCTATTCTCTTCAAGTAGACCTCTGCCTGCTTTCTACTACGGAGCCTTTATCAGTTCTATTTTTGAAAGTTATTAATTTGGGAAAGACTACAGAACTACGTACTCATGGGTGAAAACAGCTCTGTAACTGTTATTCTGTACCTCTTACATTTAAAAGTGTTTTTATACTACAAGGATTTTCCTGAGATGGTAAAACATCAGATTGCTGACTGCAGCTATCCACATACCAAATATCCCACCTCCAGCAAGTACTCATCCCTGGACAGAGCTTCTGTATCTGTCCTCATAAACTTCACTGCTGAACTGTGAGTAATGTTTCTCATCTGGTTTGCTGTAATCTGGACTATCTAACATTTAAGAAATTTTTCAAAAGGTATGATTTTTTCAGAGTACCACAATCAACTAAGTGTATAGTCAGTACTTTCCAGCATCTAACTCTGATTTGGAAAGAATTCTTTTTTTTTTTTTTTTTTTTAACTTATATTTCAAAACGTGTCTAATATCTCTTAGCGGACAGAGATATATAAACGGGTATATTCTGCTAAATTAAAAAAAATAAATCCCACAAAAAGTGCTGTGAAAAACAACATTAAAATAGATTATTTCTCTCCACTATTTATTGTGAGTTTTGTCTGCTTTATTCACTGGCAAGTCTTAGGTGTATTATCCTCTGCAGCACTTCAGAAACTACTTTGTAGAACACAGATGTGACAAGTCTTCCATTCTGTCACATTTGAATATACTCTAAACACCTTTGAAGTTGTCATGACCTCTTTGAGGTCTACAGATGAAAAGTACTATATGATACTAGGTAGATATTATCATCTATTTCTTTATACACTTAGGGAAAACTGCCTTTTATTTTCACCTATTTGTCACATAAAACAAAGTTTAAATTCCAGACTTTCTAAACGTTCAGAAATGTTTTCCATCTGAGTCACTGAAAGTCACCTTTGTCTTGGACCAATATTCTGGATAATTTCCAGTGCCATGTGCTGAAATGGACAGTTTGAACATCGAATTATATCTTGGCATTGTTTTTGTATGACTTCTTTATATGTATAAATTTATACAGAGAGAAATTGTAGTAAACTGATTCAATTTTTAATAGTTTCTTTTCAGCTACCTGCCTGTGATATTCTTCCAACCATATTCACTGTCTGAAAACCATGCCACTTAATAGTACAGTCTGTTCAAAATACGACTTGATAGAGAAAGGAGAGTCCCGTATAGTATCATAAGCATGTTCTGCCTACATGTCAAACAACAATCTGCAGATAGACACATTTATGCAATACCAGCTGCATATTATTATCTTTGACTCAGTATGGCACTAATTTCTAATTAAATTTACACTTCTTTTGATTGAATTGGGCTACTATCCTGCTGTTTTGGCAAATGAGCAAAGCAAGCTTGTGATGAGTGTGTCAAACAATCCTTGTAGATGCACTCTAAATGCAATTTTTTTAATGGTCATGGAAAAGCAAGGAGATGACTTCCCAATTTGCAAGACAAAACATATGGGAAAAGGAAAATGGCTGTCATCCGGTATCCTTTAGCTATTAGTTAGCAGCACCAACTAATAACTAACTGATTAGTAGCTGATTAACCAGAACGTAATTTGCCAGCAATGTTTTCTGCTATGTGAGTTTTTAGCAGGTCATTTGCAGTTCTTTCACCCCAGTGAAAGAAATAATCTCTAAATTCCTAGTGCTCTGCAGAGTGCATGTAGCCATACAACTGCCAGTCGAGAAAGTTCCTTCACCCATACAAAAGTTTAGACATGGTTTGCGGCTTATCTGGAAGAGTTCTAGCTGGCCCTAGGCAAAAACCATGCCAGGAACTGTATGTTGTAAACCTGGGTACATGTGCTCTCAGTCTTATTCCCTAACTCTCCTCAGTTTAGTATTACAGATGCAGCCACAGGGAATAATTATGCTAGGTACTGTGCTGTGTTGATATACCTGTAACATTTCCCTCTGAAGTTCCTATAAATTAAGAAAAACTTCTTAATTCTTATAACTCTGATGGATTTCTGAATATTTTAATTGTATTTAGAAACTATACTTTTCAGAGCATAGTACTACTACGACTACTATTAGGTAGTGTGGGGACAGGCTTTGATAATTAAATAAGCCCAAAGTTTTTTATTCTTTTATTATTACCTCAGTTTCTATTCTGATATCTTTGCATCTTAGCACATGGAGAAAAGAAACATTAAGTGCAGAAAAGTGGCCATTTATTCAGTTAGAATCTATTTCACAGAAACATCCACCGCTTCATTTCTGGATTGTGGATATCCCAAAATAAAAGCTATACAGTTATAGCAAGACAGCCTCTGGGAGACTGCAAAAGAATGCTCATGGGCTGTCTGCACTGTGTCATGGTTTAAGCCCCTCACGCAGTTTGTTCACTCACTCTCCCTTCTTTCTTCCCCCAGTCCCGGGGGAATGGGGAGAAGAATCGAAAGAATGCAACTCCCACAGGTTGAGATAAGAACAGTTTAGTAACTAAAGTATAACACAAACCACTGCTGCTACCACCAATAATAATAATGACAAGGCAAATACAAGGAAAAAATACAATCGCTCACCACCAATACCCAGCCCGACTAAGCAGTGCACGCCCACCCTTCCAGGTCTCTGCTCTCCGTTTTACATCCGGGGCATGACGTGCTGTGGCATGGAATACCTCTTTGGTCAGTTTGGGTCAGGTGTTCTGTCTCTGCTTCCTCTGATTTTTCAACTGATACAGAAACCAAATAACGATGCATTTTCCTCTGAAGCTTATAGAGTAAGGTGAATTTTGATTGACAAAGCAGAACAGAAACACGTTATACTAGGAATAACATTCATGGTTTCAGCAAGTTGCTCTATCTCTAAATTTCATAATAGCTAATCCTGTTTTAGAAAGAAAGATCTTTAATTATTTGTATTTTATCTCTCTGATCTTATTGCAGAATTTTATCTTACCTCTGCTGATAAATATGTAGAGTATACACATAAAAAAAGAGCAATATATTTTTATACTAATTGAACATAACCAATTTTGACTAACAAAGCAGGCTGGATAAGTGCTGCCTTGTGAGTTTATAATTTAAATAAAAATGTGCTCATCTTTTAATTTCATTAAAATTAAGCCAGTATTAAGAAGTTAGATCTTAAATTATTGATATTTTCTCTCCCTTAAGTTTAGAAAGTATTCTTACCTCAGCTGATAAAGTGAAGAAGGAATTCTCATCACTTCACAATGCATAGACACCAGAAAATGTGCAGCCCTGAATTACAGTGACATACAGTCTCCTCTGAATCATTGTATGGTATATCATCAAATGTCATGCAGCAACCCTTTTTTGCTTCAGGGGATCATTGCTCACCCATATAATTAAAGGGATTGGTAAAGCTGGTGTTTCTGGAATGGAATGGAAAAAGCTAAACTTATTCATGATAATTGACTGTTTTAGTGAAAGTTGGGTTTCATTATAAACAGATAGTCCATAGCTCATTTGTAAAAGAAATATGAAAATTTTGCTTGGCTGCTGGAATATATCTGTACTTTCTACAGCCGAGCGTTGGGGCAGGAAAGAGTAAAACTTCCTTATGAATCATTGTATTTTTTGCAATATCCTTTAGCAAACTCAGAGCAGCAGATTCACTGCAATGGGCATTTCAGTCCATCTATAGAACAGGCTAATGTCTTGCTGCATGAAGATCACACCGGCCTTTGATTCCCATAAATTCTGGCAGACTTCCCTGATACACTGTAGAAATTCTGTAGAAACGTAGATTTAGCAAGTATATCTTGACTGTGAATTTAAATACAGATAAACAGGTATAAGTTCATAACATTTTCTGGTAACCTGGAGCAATTAATGAAAATGGCAATTGACACAGCACCATAACAGAAAGCTCTTCAGCTCTTTCTGTTATGGTGCTGTGTCAATTGCCATACTTCATACAAGTACACTTTGCAGGCCTTGTGTACTATCAATCAGAATTCCAGCAAGCATGTTACCATCACCACTGAACTACTGAGGTCTCTAAAGGGAATCAACACAACAAAGGAGATTGCTGCCTAGTTGAACTCACCTGGAGAAAACCATTGGAGAGAAGACTAATGGGATGATCCCAGTCTGCATCCAGACTAGGTGTTTTGGCTGACTGTCAATCAAGAGTCTGGATTACTGACAGAAATATTAGCCATTTCAAGTCTTGCAAATGCCAACAAAAAGCCCAGTTTTCCAGATTGCTTCTTTTCTTCTATTTCTCTTTATCTGTTTTGTTAGAGCAAGATAACTGTGGAACTTAAGGGTGAGTTAAACATCCTCCATTAAGAGCTGTATGACAAATCAGAGAACTCTAATGGAGATGTTTTACACAAAAGCTTTTTCTTTTCCAATAAATGGGGTATTGAAAGTAGCTTTTTACACTGGGATTTATCATCCAAACTTCAATTTATTGAGAGTAATACACTAATACTGATAGATTTAAAAGCAAGAAAGCAATTCAATTTCACTTGCTGGGAACAGCAGGCAATATTACTCTTATCTGTTGGAGAGAGCTCAAGGTATTCTCAGCCTTTGAGTTTTCCTGTTTTTTCAACTGTTTCCCCAGATTTTAAGCATACTCTTGCTTGTGGAACTCTCCAGCTATACCAGAGGTGGATTTGATTTTTCTTGCCCTGCCCTTCTTCTAAGTTAGGTCAAGTTTCTCCTTTTTTCTCAAATTTGCTGCATTCAGTTTGTTTCTGGGGATTTACGGACAAACTGAAGTAAAAAAGATCTTTCTTTAGTAGAGCAACAGAATTCAAAGTCTTGTTCATATTTTCCTTCTGGACTAAAGAGACTTGAGGGACAAAAAAGGTATTTCTTACCAGTCTCATATCTTTATTATGTCTCCTACGTTATTGATTTGATTTCTAGACCATTGCTGCAGTCTACCCTCTTATATTTGTATCATCTGCTTTGCCTGGAATCTTACAATAGCACAGATATCTTTAACAATATTTAGGCTATTCTCTATTGGAGAAGCTTTGAAGAACCGAGAGCTATGATTACAGTAAATAACAGTACACAGAATTACATCTTACATTAATACATATTTTTATATATATGATATATCTATAGCTACAATTTGTATAAGCAATTAGACCCTAAGACCACTTTTATGAGAGGCTCCAAGCTTTACTAGAAGTACCTTTCATCTAAAACTGAAGGGACCTTGAGATGGTTGACTAATTTCTTTTACACTGCCTGGTTTATTTTCGAAATGCTTTATCCAGGTTTGGTATAGTTTCATCTGTAAATTGCGGTCAGATCAGGTAAACGGGTGAATAACGAGTAACATAAAAACTTTATAGGCATGGAAATTCAAGGCTGAAATCACAAGTATAGTATCAAGATTGCTCACCTAAGACAGTGATAGTGTCTGTGAGAGGCTGAAGGTGATTAGAAGCTAAGGAGGAAAATACAATGAGATTTCACATACTGCAATAGAAACTGAATAAGAATCACTTTTTGCGTGTGAAACCAAGGAAGTGTTTCAAACAAGATGAATGACAGCTTTGCAGACCTGGTATAAAATTTATTTTCAAAGATCCTAATGAATGGATTTCAATTATTTTTTTCAGGAGTAAGAAAAGAAACACAGCCACAGTAGCAGTGCTTAATTGGAAAAAGAAGAATTATGTTAAAAATGAGAAAAACTTCTAGAGAGAAATGAAAAGGAAAAGGAAGCCAAAATTGTCAAATTCAGGCCAACAACACATTAGAAATTCAAAACAAATGTTCACAGTTTACCAGAATGCTTTTAGAAACATCACAAAGAAGGAAGCCAACATGACTAAACATCACAATAAAGGCAATTTAAAATAAGAAAGCACATTACGAAAATTCAAAATTGTATTAAAAGAAGAGGAAAAAAATGAAAAACAAGCCACCAAAAGAAAAGGATTAGGTACAGCATATCAAAAGGCATAAATTGTGATAAATCCTTGTTCAAATATAGATTTGGTGAGGGGATCCTTTCTAGGGATGCCTTTTAAGAGATGGTCAAGGTACAAAAACATAGCTCGGAGAAGACAAGACCACAACAGGCACATGAAATTATTCTTTCCATCCAAGTTTACCAACAGGAAAGGTAAAGTTTAGAGAGGCATTTGTATAAGGACTCCTTTTACACAAAAAAAAAATAGTATTAAAGGATTTATCTAAAACTTGACTGACAGCAAAAGGTATGAGAAGTCTTTAGCATGTTTGGTTTGGGTTCTTTGTCTCCACTTTTGTGGGCAAACTCATTCTAGCAACATTAACTGAACTGAAATTTCCAGGGTAGGGAAATACAAGATTAATTTCTTATTTTGAAAGCCTTCATTTTTAAGAATTTACTATCTGAACAATGACTATCTTTCTGGAGATGCTTTCCCAGCTATTCCCAATTAAATGGTATGGTGAACTTTGTCTTTATAGCTTTTTGAGGAGAAAACAAGGTTGTCCATGCTATCAGTTAATAAAACATGCCACTTACAAATGTTATACATGCTTATAGCCCTATTTACAAGAGCTACATCAAATCATAGATAAGCCAATATTTCTTTGAAACAAAAGACTGTCCATAATTAAGCTAAAGAAAGTTCAGCGAACTGTTGTTTTACAAGGTTTGGGAATCATTTGCACCTGCTTGTGTTGAGGCTCATCACAAATAATGATGAACATTAAGAAACCAGACACTAAATGCAGCTGATCCCAGCCATGCTTCCTGAGGGTTAAATTGATCTCACCAGCTATTAGTCTTCTAAACATTAGGGATCACATCTAAAGTACCAGTTTAGACTCTATACTCAGAGATATGTTCTTTCAAAGCATGATTCATCCCACCAGTCTTAATATGAATGAATGGGGAAGCACCCATCTTGCTTCTCTTCAGAGCCAGGAGTTAATGCCAATATCTATGCTTCTAACTTCCGGTTTTCAAAACTTAAGTTGAATAAATCTAGTCCTGGCTGGTTCATGAACACCTTAAAAAAGGATTTTTTTACTTAATACAGGAGGCACCTCTATATGCATCAATGAATCAGAAGTAACTTATTTTTAGAGGTGTATATCATGTCAACACACAGAATTTTCACAAAAAGTTAACGCTAGTTAAATAGCATCTCTTGGTTTTGAGATAAAGTACATTTAAAGCAAATGGGAAAAAATAGAGCCAACAGTTTACTGGATAGATTAGATTAGACTTGATATATAAGTGATTGAAATATTTTCACACTAGTTTTCATGGAAAGGAAAGGTTCAAGAAGAAAGTGTCATGAAGTATAATCCTGTTTGTCTAGGTATATAATGTGCATGTATGTATAAATAGATACATTTATGATAGCTTTGCAACCACGTAATGATAAGGAGTAAAGAACTGACTGCATTCTCTAGATATTATTTAGAAGTTGTCCCCTGGACTATTACATGCTAAATGTTTTGCTTCTCTATATGAAAAGGCACGCACCTAAAAAAAGCTGTACTTATATTTCAGATTAATTTTGAAAATTGATATATGTGATTACACTGTAAGTTTTCAGTTCCATTTTCAAAAATGGGCAATTAGAACTATCCTTGCCATGAAGGAGAAAGAAGCTTTCCCTTAATGAAAGTAGCATGTATATCCATTCCTTTTTCTTGCAGTAAGATTTTCTTCATATAAAAATGATTTTCTTAGCTCTATAGAAGTGGACAAAACTTTCCCCTGAGCTAAGGTTAGCAATATAGAAATCATTCAACCAGACAGTTTGAACCAACTTAAATGTGGAAGAACAGAAACACTTCTGCTCATCTCTGCTGATATACTTGTGTCAGAGCCAACACCAGTAAATTTGCTGTGCAAAATGCTCATCAGAAAGATGAGTTAACATCTTTTTATATTATTATGTCACAAAACCGTAGCAAGAAGTGTGACAGAAGGGATGAAAAGGAATAAGTAAACAGATATAAGTCATGTGTTACACTGAAATTTATGTCACTGTGCATGAATTCAGAGGTAATGTGATAAAGAACCATGCAAAGACGTGATTCAATTACAAGAATACAGCTCTCACAAACACCTGGAAACAGCACTGCTATTTTTGCACCTTTTAACCTATCAATCAGTTCTCGTTTTACACAGAAGTCTCAAGTAGACCTTAATACCATAAATTATTTTTTAAAATCTAAAACTAAAATACACTAGGATTAGAGAAGTGATTTACTACATTTGTACTTAAACTAATTCCACAATATAGTGAAAAAGACTTTGCAACTTCATTTTGTTTGTCATTTGCTGGAAGCTGTGATAATTAGCAGGTAAGAACCAATAAATCAAAATACTCCTATTAAGTTCCCATGCATTTAAGAGAAGTGGCTTGTACAACAGTCCATTTTATGAGGTTAATCCCTGCCAAGCTGAGATTTACACCAGCCACAAAGCAAGTGAAGTTCAGCCAAGACTTACTATTATTTGTAAGCAAGATGCCTCTGAAGAAACGAGAGGTTTCACATTAGCTTTCACATTTCAAATGCCTTGTCTAAAGCAGACAGACTTCTTGGAACTGCATAGCAAGGGGATACTGGCCAGCTTTTCCCCCAGAATTTCCAGGGCTTCATACCATTTTGAAAGATTTGGCACCAAAGGATAAATTCTCATTTTACCTAGATCAGTATTAACAGCTTAAACCTCGGGAACTCTTTCTAAAAGTAGAGAACAATCAATCACTGGTATAATTTGTCATTTCAGTAGAGATATTTCAATAACAGAAAATAGCAGGCATAGTGGGCTGTTTAGTTTTGTATTTTCAGGAACACGTAAAACATAAGTCTGTCAGGAATGGTTTAAAAAGATTTGGTTCCACTGTGGCATGTGGGAAGAAATAGTGTCTTTCCTTTAGAAGCTGTATCCTATGTGAAATTCACCCCAGAAATAATTTGTCTTCATTTTAAGCAGTTATTTAATAGAAAATGTGATTCTTCAGCATCATATAATTGTTGAAACTTGTTTCATTGATGATGAGAGGTGAAATCGATCTCTGTTGAAACATGGTTTTACTACTCTAATTACTATACCATATGCATATATACAAAGCAAGGGAATTGTGAAAGCTGGTGGTCAAGAACACTTTGTTCACCTCCTTGCTGCTACTATGTATGCTTTTTCAATTTTGTTTACCTTTCCACTTTTTCATTTTTTTTAATTTTCAGTTTGGCTTAACAAAAGGTGCAACACAACAATATTGATTGCAGATGATTCAGGAGCCTTTTAAAAGTAGTATATTTTTCAGGGAAATGTTCCAAATTTAGATTCAGGCATTATCAAATAAGTTTATGTAATACTTTCATCGCTTTTGAAATTCAATTTCCCCATGTAAATAAAATCTAGCAGATAAATATGCTGTTCAACGAAACAGATGGCATGTAGCCTCTTTAAGGCATAGATTAACACATTTCTCCTGAACAGATGAGATATTGATCCAAACACTTTATTATTATTATTTCTGCTAGTGAGTGGCAAAGATGGTGCATTTCACCAGACAAAAATATGGCTGCAGATGCTCAACATCAGGGAAAAGAAGTTGAAGATAGGTATTTTGATTTATGAAAGTAAAAGAGTACAACAGACAGATAAAATGAAATAGAAGATTACAAAAGGGAAGAAATAATAGCTTAATGTGGAGCAGCTGGAGTGGGCCACAGAACACAAACAGAAAATAACCCCTGCTTGTATACTGGGAGGTAGAGAATCAGCTTCAGTCAACAAAACTGCCTTCCTTACTACGCGGTACTGTGCATGTACACTTAAAATTAAATACCATGGAAAATATCCAAGGCAGATTGAAAAAGCCTGCCCCAAATCAACAGGGTTTTCTTGTTTACTCTAGCCCAGTAGCACTAAAAGTGCCTATCAAAGCAGAGGAGAACAAAAGATAACTAGATTCTTAGAAAAAAGCATGGAAAGGAAGACTAGTAAACAGCTACGGAGCATGTATCTTAGTGCTTTTCTTGTCTTCTATGCTGTCCTTAACAAACTTCCTCAACTCTTTTTTAATAATTTCTTTTTTTTGCTTGCTTGCCTTTTTTTTTTTTTTCCTGCAGCACGGTTAATTTTTCAGTTTGAAGAGCTGTTGGTATAAAGCATGCCTCATTAGCTTGTGGGAGGTAGCTAGTCTTCATTAATTCAGTTCTCACTTCATTTGCTTTGCATACAGTTATAATTAGCTTCAGAATAACTTTGGTAACTTCAGCAAATTTATAGCTTCAGTTTTATTCTGTATTTGGGTTTTTCCTCTTGTTTCAATGTGTTGTGTGAGTTTTAAAAATCAAGAACAGCAATGATTGCTTTAGGGAATAATTTAAATTTGAAATTTTTAGAGTGACAGTCTCTCTACAGCCCTCTGTCAACTCAGCTACATAAACAGTTAAAACATCAAACCTCACGTAATCTCAGAGGGTGTTTTCTTACAAATAGGCAGAAATCCCTACTTTATCTGGGATGTATTCTCCAGAGAAGCAATCTTTTCCCATGAATGCCAATGCCTCACCATAGTGTATATGGCAGCAGGGGAATCTGACCGTGCTGTTCAGAGCTGAGGAAGAAAATCATGTCAGTCTTTGATTGATATCCTACAGCCAAAAGAAGATTTGGTTATTCATAAAGCCAAAAGAGGATTTGGTTTATTAATTGGGGACATACTGCTGTAGTAAGGATACATGCACCACACCACACAGTTCAAGCTGGATTATATAGGCTGGCAAGGCAGCCCTCCTATTTTAAGAAAGGCAAAGTGGACACAGCTGAAGACATAGCATCTCCTGACACCTCTGTAAAGCTGATAAGTGCATGAGTGTACATCAGCACACCTCTCACTGAGCTGATATTTCTCTCTTCTCAAGGCAAAATTATAATTTTTATTCCACTATAATGGGCAATATTGAGTAAGAGGAGGGAAAATAAACCCTTCAGGAAAGTCCCAGACTGTTTATAGAATTCTATGTGTTATCATTTTCTTGGCACACATGCCAAAGTACCACCAACAGAAAGGTAAAAACACTTCCAGGAAGAAGCCACACCAACTACTAGATATTCCCTAGTAATTTCTGATGCTGTAAAGTAGCTTTAGTGAAAAACGTGTGGTAGAAATAAGGCATCCAGTCCCCCCCAGATACCATTTGAGATTTGAGTTGCTGAGAGCATACAGCAAGGATAGGAGTTACAAATGCAGTATTAAGAGCAAAGTTGCAAAGGCTACTGTTTTCCTGGCTTAAATAGAATTCACTCATAAAATTCTGAAATCTGGGCATTCATAGAATCATAGAATAGTTAGGGTTGGAAAGGACCCTAAGATCATCTAGTTCCAGCCCCCCTGCCACAGGCAGGGACACCTCACACTAAACCATGCCACCCAAGGCTATGTCCAATCCAGCCTTGAACACCGCGAGCAATGGAGCATTCCCAACTTCCCTGGGTAACCCATTCCAGTGCCTCACCACCCTTACAAGAAAGAATTTCTTCCTCATATCCAATCTAAACTTCCCCTGTTTAAGTTTGAACCCGTTACCCCTTGTCCTATCACTACAGTCCCTCATGAAGAGTCCCCCCCCAGCATCCCTATAGGCCCCCTTCAGATATTGGAAGGCTGCTATGAGATCTCCATGCAGCCTTCTCTTCTCCAGGCTGAACAGCCTCAACTTTCTCAGCCTGTCTTTATGCAGGAGGTGCTGCAGTCCCCTGATCATCCTCGTGGCCCTCCTCTGGACTTATTCCAACAGTTCCATGTCCTTTTTATGTTGAGGACACCAGAACTGCACACAATACTCCAAGTGAGGTCTCACAAGAGCAGAGTAGAAGGGCACAGAGTTCTCAGCCAGCATGAACTGTTAACAAAGACCACCAAACTCCTCACTCCAATATTTCTCACATTTGAGAGGCCATCAGGAGCTGGGTCCAAATTCCTTGATGGAATTTCTCTGCATCATGTTGGATTATGAAAAAGAACAGGAAAAAATGAGTAGTAAATATTTACTCTTTCATCTTTATTTTAGAGGTTCCAGGTGCTGGGAAACTCTCCATGAGTGGGATCTGCCCAGCATACCATGGGAAAATCCATCTGGGGTCCATCTGATGCTGCATGAAATCAAGGTTCCCAGTACCTGAAAGAATGCAAGATTTATTCACTATCTATATCTTTCTTTTGCACTGTCTTCCTGAAGCAGCTGTTTTAATATGTCATTTATCATTGTGTCTTCCTTACTGACGTCCAGAAAGAGCCCTGGATCACCTCCCACTACATCCACTTCAACCCCTTGTGTAAAACATGTATCTAGACAACAGTTACTGTAGAATAGCTGTGACACTTTAAATTTGTACCCTACCTTAATGATTTCCCCATGCAGCAAGAACCTACTCACTGACACACTTGGCACACAGTCAGAGGCTGCCACTTACAGCAGAGCAGAAATACCTGAAACCAATTTGAGAAATTTTAATTCCTGGGCCTGCAGAAGCCGGAACAGTTCTTTGTCAATTTTCAGGGTGGTGATCTTGCTTTTGTCCTTCCAATTATCCACCACATAAATGGAGAGGTCTTAGATGAAATATCTTAAGGTTGCCCATGCTTCAGTATAGTGCAGAACCTTTCTTCTGTAAACAATGAAATAAATCATTACAGACCTGGCAGGATATGGGGACTAATTGCTGAAAGAATCCATATTTAAAACTGGGGAAAGTAAGTCTTGCAAAGTTTTTTTTTAAACATTTGAATAATGCTATTTCTCCCTGCCTCATGCATGAATACTGTCTTTGCTTCTCAAGCTTTCTAGTTAGAACAGTGAGATCTACGAAGCCATCAGCAAATGCTTTTAGACGAATTTTCTCCACCTCTCTTTTCCTAATTATTTGCCAGTGAAGAATTCAGTGAAAAGACTTTAAAAATTTGCTGTAATAAGGCAAAGACTGCTGAAGCACAGGTTCAGCGGTAAATTACTGTCTCTGAGTTTTTGAGAGATGCCACAAATTGCTTAAAAAAAAATTACAATGGTGCGAAAGTTCCAACATCTGGAAAAGGATTCGTGTTGCTAGCTGCCATGAATAGTCTCTAATTATAATGAGCATCTTTACATCAAGAAACAGGGTTTATCAGCAGCGGACGATAGGCTGCAATCAAATGTGCACAGTGAATTCTAGGACCCAGAAGTTAAAGATGCATTGAAAATTTGCAATGGAGTATATATTGAGTGCACCCTCAGCAAGTTTGCCGATGACACCAAGCTGTGTGGTTCGGTTGATATGTTGGAGGGAAGGAATGCCATCCAGAGGGACCTTAACACGCTTGTGAGGTGGGCTGATGCCAACCTGATGAAGTTTAACCATGCCAAGTGCAAGGTCCTTCACCTGGGTTGGAGCAACCCCAGGAACAGCTACAGGTTGGGTAGAGAAGAGATTCAGAGCAGTCCTGCAGAGAAGGACTTGGGGGTTGGTTGATGAGAAAATGAACATGAGGCGTCAGTGTGCGCTCGCAGCCCAGAAAGCCAACCGTCTCCTGGGCTGCATCAAAAGGAGCGTGACCAGCAGGTCGAGGGAGATGACCCTGCCCCTCTACTCTGCTTTTGTGAGACCTCACTTGGAGTATTGTGTGCAGTTCTGGTGTCCTCAACATGAAAAGGACATGGAACTGGGTAGTTTTTAACAGCCCATTGTCCCGTTTGATTTTCCCAGAGGCTGGTGCATGGTAGGGGATGTGATATACCCACTCAATGCCATGCTCTTTGGCCCAAGTGTTTATATGGTTGTTCTAGAAATGTGTCCCATTGTCTGACTCAATTCTCTCTGGGGGGCCGTGTCGCCACAAATTGTTTCTCAAGGCCCAGGATAGTGTTCTGGGCAGTGGCGTGGGGCACAGCATATGTTTCCAGCCATCCGGTGGTTGATTCCACCTTGGTAAGCACATGGCACTTGCCTTGGCGGGTTGGTGGGACTGTGATATAATCAATCTGCCAGGCCTCACCATATCTATACTTCAGCCATCATCCTCCATAACAAGGAGGCTTTAACCGTTTAGCTTGCTTAATTGCAACACATGTTTCACAGTCATGAATAACCTGGGCAATAGAGTCCATTGTTAAATCTAACCCTCGATCACGAGCCCATCTGTATGTTGCATCTCTACCCTGATGGCCTGAAGTGTCATGGGCCTACCGGGCCCAGAATAATTTACCTTTATGTCGCCAATCTAAGTCCATCTGAGCCACTTCAATCTTAGCAGCTTTATCCACTTGTTGGTCTTCCTGGTGTTCCTCAGTGGCCCGACTCTTGGGTACATGAGCATCTACATGGCTTACCTTCACCACCAGGTTCTGCACGCAGGCAGCGATATCTTGCCACAGTGCAGCAGCCCAGATATGTTTCCCTCTGCATTGCCAGTTGCTCTGCTTCCATTGCTGCAATCACCTCCACAGGGCATTTGCCACCATCCATGAGTCAGTACCGAGACAAAGTACTGGCCACTTTTCTCGTTCAGCAATGTCCAAGGCCAGCTGGATGGCTTTCACCTCGGCAAGCTGTGTCAATTCATCCTATCCTTCAGCACTTTCTGCAACTCATCATCAAGAACTCTATACAGCTGCCTTCCATCTCCAATGCTTTCCCACAATGCGACAGGACCCATCAGTAAACAAGGCATACTGCTTTTCACTTTCTGGCAGTTCATTATATGGTGCAGCCTCTTCAGCAGGCGTCACCTCCTCCTCTGGTGACATTCCAAAATCTTTGCCCTCTGGCCAGTCCATGATGGCTTCTAGAATTCTTGGATGACTGGGATTTCCTATTCCAGCTCGTTGTGTAGTTAGTGCAGCCCACTTACTCCATGTAGCATCGGCTGCATGCTGTGTAGAGGAGACCCTGCCTCTGAACATCCAGCCCAGCACAGGCAACCGGGGTGCCAGGAGGAGCTGTACTTCAGTGCCAATCACTTCCGAAGCAGCTCGAACCCCTTCATAGGCTGCCAGTATCTCTTTTTCAGTTGGAGTATAGCTGGCCTCATATCCTCTGTATCCACAACTCCAAAAGCTGAGGGATCGACCTCAAGTCTCCCCTGGAGCTTTCTGCCAGAGACTCCAGGTAGGACCATTCTCCCCGGCTGCAGTGTACAGTATGTTTTTTACATCTGGCCCGGTCCAGACTGGTCCAAGGGCTACTGCATGAACTCTCTCTAGTTTAATTTGCTCAAAGTCTTGTTGTTGCTCAGGTCCCCATTTAAAATCATTTTTCTTCCGGGTCACATGATAGAGAGGGCTTAGAATCAAACTGTAATTTGGGATGTGCATCCTCCAGAACCCCACAACACCCAAGAAAGCTTGGGTTTCTTTCTTATTAGTTGGCGGAGACATTGCTGTTATCTTGTTGATCACATCTGTGAGGATCTGATGACATCCATCTTGCTATTTTATTCTCAAAAAATGAATCTCCTGTGCAGGTCCTTTGACCTTACCCCGTTTTATGGTAAAACTGGCTTGCAGCAGGATTTGGATTATTTTCCTCTCTTTCTCAAAGACTTCTTTCACTGTATCACCCACACAATAATGTCATCAATGTATTGCAGGTCTTCTGGAGCTTACCCCTGTTCAGTGCAGTCTGGATCAATCCATGGCAGATGTAGGTGTCTATAGGCAGCCTTGCTGTTTAAACTCCCCTTTGTAGTGCATGGAAATGCGCAGTACTTTCAAAATTGCCTGGAGAGCTACTGAGCTAACCAGTATTCTTTCTATGAATAACAGCAGAATAGAGGAATATTCTACATTTTCAATATACCTATCTCCTTTTCTAAATTATCATCAGATTATCTTTCCTTGAGAAAAGTTGAAAAAAAATCACTGTTTTAAAGCAAATAGTTAAAGAATAAATAATAAAATTACCTGGAACTATGCAGTCAGCTGTAGCTTGATGCTTTCAAAATTTACTACCAAGAGAAAGTACTGCTGCTCCACTGGTGAAAGATTCCCAGAGCTATTTAGGTGATCTTCCTAACCACCTAAATCCAGTGTAATGGTACAAATAACAGCAGAGCAAAGAAGAGTCCAGGTAATGGAAAGCATTAGGTTTCTAAGCAGTAACCAACACCTGAATTTCATCCAGATGAGGGAATAGCTGCACAGAAGTGAGCTTCACTCACAGGGCAAGTAACATTATTTTGCCCTAGAAAGAAAAGCGGAGTAGATTTACTCCAAAGATCTAATATGTGAATGAGCAAGGTAAGCCTCCCATCCAGGAGGCACAAACATAGATAGTTCATATTGGCAACTCTGCTGGAAATCAGCAACTGGATATCAAAAGAGAATCATAACTCTTAGATTTGACCAGGATATACTGTAGCCTTTTCTAACAATATAATACCCCCCTAAAAAAAAGGCAGACAAAGTCATTTCTTTATCAGTGTGTGGCCTGACCTTCTCTTTTGGCCATGTTCTCCTTCTTCATACCCAGAATCAACTACCAGGCTAATTGCTTTGAAAGCAACAGATCTAATGGATTGTTAATGAAAAGAGAGCAGGATAAAGGCCCATTGCATAGCGAAGGCAGACAACCTTTCAGCAGCAGGAGGTAATTCTACTAAGTGCAAAGACAACATTTATTCAGTCTTATCTAAAAACAGCTTTCATTTTATTTCAAACTCCCAGAACAAAATAATTCACCATTTAAACAAGAGAGCTGATAGAGAGATTCACAACTTCAAAGCATGATGGTCTAGCAAAGACTTGACAATTGAAACTGACAAATACATAAGGATTTTTGGTACATTTCAGAAGTTTATGTGATAGTCTATATAGAGAAAAAATCACACTCATCACCTACTGAGTGTTTTGGGATTCAGTGTTTCCAGTGTTACTCTCCAAAAAATAACATACCTCAGTGTTTAGATACACCTTCTGTCTCCTTTCTGAGGTTACTTTCTAGTAACAACAATTTTAATCTTCTCTATTAAGTAACATAGTCTATAAATGACTAACTTTATGAAATCCATTATGGTCTCAGGTTGAAATACATCATCACTGCCACTTTCATTTGTGCACATGCTCTCTTCTTATATATTTGGATTTTCGTAATTATTTTGCCTGAGAAAAGAACAGTTGGCCTTCAGCTGTTTATCTCTCTTGAAAATGTATTCCCATACATCATAAGCATGTCAAGTAGTTTTGTTTTCATATTCTTTCTCAGTTTGATTTTATTGAAACCAAGGGAATAGAACATGCAATACGAAGCTCCTTTCTCCTTAAAAAGAAGGGCTTGTTTCTTTCCATTACTATATCTACCCAGCACAGTACATAAGCCCTTTCAATTCTGAATGTTACCGAACTCTGAGCAAAAGAAGGGGTTTTAGCTTATAAAATATCACTCAAAGAATAGCTCAGTATACAAATAACTATCTACATCATTGCCTCATGTCTATAGGCATCTCAGCATATGCTGTACATCAATTCCCTAAAAGGATCTAAGTATTATCCTTCTCAGAAGTAAGTAGGTCTTTCAAGGAAAAGGGGATATTTGAGCTCATGCTGAGGTTGCAAGCTGAACAGTTGCAACACTGAGCTCATACTGGAAACATGTTCCTGCTTACCCCATAGTCAATACCGCTTAGTGGAGATGTGACCAGCTGGGTGAGACCTTGCTGCCTTGAGTATCCATGGAGCAGTCTAGAAAAACAATGTAAGCCGAAACAAGTGGACATGCCCCAGATAGTCTACCATTCCTGTGTGCGTGTGCTGGTGTGAGACTGATCTAAGGTACTGGCTACCTTTTAAAATACATCGGTCTGTCCAGACCTGGAATTGCTGTGAAAAGGACTGGATTATTTAATGTAGAATGTTTTCCCAGCCATAATACTGTTAATGCAACAGAGAACATTGCACTTACCCACACACTTCAAATTTGCATTTTCAGTCATGCACAGATGAGCAGGTGGCAGGAACAGTTACTGCTAATTAGCAGTAAGCTTTCAGGCATAGATTTGAACTCTTAAGAAAGTTTTTGACATCCTAAAGACAGCCCAGTTTTTGTCTTTTAATATTTCTTAACAAGTGATTAATATATTTTTAATAACATTCTTCAAAGCTTCACTGAAATCCTTGGAAGTCCATCTGTTAACCAAGAATGCATCATTAGAATTGATACATTGGTTATCAATATCTGCAGGCTATCTGAGAAGTGTGCTCTGAGCTCCCTGTCATCCTAGAGCACCAGGAATGATGTAGCCTCAAGGGGATTGGGACACAGTATAAAATGCCACTGCCAAAGATGTGATCGATCATTTTTCTAATCCTCAAAGGCATTCTTGCGTGATTTATCCTAGACGGACACAAAGTCTGTTTTCTGCAGTTCATAAAGAACTTGGTCTTCTGAGGAAACAGAAGGTCTGAATTTGCTACATGATATTATCTTATCAAAAAGTCACAGAAATTCTGATGTGCTAGTACACAGTGGCATTTCATCTATGTGTTTTGTCTTATGCTATCACATTTATCAATCACATGTCCTAACTACCATGACAAGGTTTCTCACAACACACATTTTGCTGCTTTTAATTTTAGACTTGTAGCCGCACTTGTTTCAAAGCTTCTTTTAACTCTGCATTACATTAATTTCCTGTGTTTCTAAATTATAAATATCATTGGTGCTAAATTTCAGTCTATCGGGATTTCAAGAGTGTCATACATTTTATGTTAGATGTCTTCTGTTCTGGTGATGATGAATGGAAAGTTACAGAGGAACCACTGGATTAAATATTTTTCACTTTGATGTGATCAGATCAGGGTAAAATTTGGAAGAATATGCCATCTGCATCTACTCAGGATCTTTGGTCTATCTATTCTATCATCCAGATGTCTTCTCCCCTAAGATGCAAGCACATTTTTCTCTCTTTCTTTTTTATTATTACAAAATACCATACTACATTCAAACACAGATACCTCCTTTCAGATGAGTCTTTGATCTATATTATTTGCATGCGGTATCATTCTACACTTTTCTAGACAAGCATTATTAGGATTTTTGCTTTCTTTTCTGTTGTTCTCAGAAGAGAAATATTCACTCAATCTATATCATGTTTCATGTTTATTTCTTCTCAGAAGTCATACAAATAATCTGCTGACTAGGCACTTACAGACCTTGTCAGCCCATTCCAGGAACGAGACTCTCTACTAACAGCATTAAAGTAATAATGACAGCAGCATCATTTTAAAGGAGTTTGGGGAAAAACAAAAGAGTTCAGTTTCACAAAAAATGTCCTTTCTGGCACTCCTTATTTTTACTCTCCTTTATTGACTGTAATATAATTTTATTCTTCCATCTGTCTCCATATACTGTATGTGAAGCTGGGGACAACTTACACCAACTGACTCAGTGTTTAGTTGCACAGATGCATCTGCTGGTAAGGGACCACTAACGTTTTCACCTCTCCAAAGATTTCTAAGAAGTGGGTTCCTTCCTTAATCTATGCTTAAAGAGCCTGTATTGAATAAGGCATGGCATTCTGAAATCCTGGCACCAAAAATACATCTTATTCTACCTCAGAACACAGCAAACATGAAAAGGCTATTTGAAAGACATGAAGATTTCAAAGCCCAGTACTATTTCATGATGTCAGCAAAGTTAAGCTAAACATTTCTTAATGTATAAGACCAGCTTATAATTGTGGGGTTTGACACAGAAAAGGCAAAACATGACCAAGCTCATTTAACAATAAAAGCATAATATAAAGCAGTAAAATGACTGCTATATTGGATGTATTTGTCTTTCAATGTTCATTCAATAAGGTTTGATTCATTGTCCTGGCTATAAATGGGACTTATTACTCCTCTGTTATGCACAATTGTTATAATTTGTAGGATAACATATTGCAAACCTCAGTGTCTCTGTATTCCCTTTAAGACATCCCAGGAAAACTAATGATTTTCATTTCACACTCTCATTCCACTCTGCACTTTTCATTGCTATGAGGGCTTTGTGGTGATCACAAAATGCTTACCCAAGCAAAATGAAACTAAAAATCATCTAAGGTACTCAGAAGTCTACTATACTACCCTTGGAAAATGTGCAATATTCTTTTCAGTATTTTGTTGGCTTAATGGCATGTGAATGTGTAATCTTTATTTTAATTTTTTTTTCACTTGCACCCAAGTTCACATTACTAATAGTGACACAAATATGATATTTTCAGGTCCAGAAGCAAGACGTTCCTCTTCCTTTAGCTAATCAAAGTCAAAGATAGGTTCATTTTTGAGCCAAAATCTGTAGTGTCCTGAAAAGCAAAATTTGTCATGTGTTTCATTACAGATACCTGCCATTTGTATTTCATCTCAAAATGGGAATTAGTGTATGATTTTTAATTTTTGCTTTATTTACCAGCTGCTGGCTTCTGATTTCCTAATGCTTTTGAGGCAAAGTTGTATTTTACATTTTAACAGTTTTACAAGCCTTTTCCTATTCAAATCCTTTCATAAATTCATTTTCTACCTGCATGTTTGCTTCCATTTTTCAATTTAAAAAAAAATCAACATTAAAAAATGTTGTTTGTTATGCACTAAAGTCAATAGCTATTAATATACATTTCTTAACCCTGAAACAGTTTTTTAATTCTAGCTTCAAGTTTATACCAGGAAAAAATCGCACAAAAAAATGAATAAAACTTTGATATACAAATTAGTTCAAAAGATAATCACAAAGAAGTAAAAAAATTAAACTACTCAAAACATAATGAACTGTCTTCTGAACCTTTGAACAGACCTGTTAGCATTGCAGTTAATGACTGTGAGCTTGCTAATGACTGCAACATCTTTAGGTGTGTATTATTTCCAGGTTTGTAATTAATACTGTAGGAGAAGATCTGGTTCGAGACCATCTTAGGAACCCGAATGTATACAAGTCCATGGGACCTGATGAAATCCATCTGTGGGTCCTGAAGGAGATGGCAAATGAAGTTGCTAAGCCACTGTCCATCATATTTGAAAAATCATGGCAGTCAGGTGAACATCCCGATGACTGGAAAAAGGGAAATATAACCCCCATTTTCAAGAAGGGGAAAATGGATGAGCCGGGGAACTACAGACCAGTCAGTCTCACCTCTGTGCCTGGCAAAGTCTTGAAGCAGATTCTCCTGGAAAGCATGCTGAGGCACATGAAAAACAACAAGGTGGTTGGTGACAGCCAGCATGGCTTCGCTAAGGGAAAATTCTGCCTGACCAATCTGGTGGCCTTCTATGATGGGGCTATGGAACTGATGGACAGCTGTAGAGCAGCTGATGTCATCTACCTGGACTTGTGCAAAGCGTTTGACACTGTCCCCCATGACATCCTTGTCTCTATGTTGGAGAGACATCGATTTGATTGGTGGACCACACAGTGGGTAAAGAACTGGCTGGATAGCAGCACACAAAGAGTTGTGCTCAATGGCTCAATGTCCAGCTGGAGACCAGTAACGAGTGGTGTCCCTCAGGGATCGGTGTTGGGACCGGTCTTTTCAACATCTTTGTCGGTGACATGGACAGCGGGATTGAGTGCGCCCTCAGCAAGTTTGCCGATGACACCAAACTGTGTGGTTCGGTTGATATGTTGGAGGGAAGGAATGTCATCCAGAGGGACCTTAACACGCTTGTGAGGTGGGCTGATGCCAACCTGATGAAGTTTAACCATGACAAGTGCAAGGTCCTCCACCTGGGTTGGAGCAATCCCAGGCACAGCTACAGATTGGGCAGAGAAGAGATTCAGAGCAGACCTTCGTAGAAGGACTTGGGGGTGTTGGTCGATGAGAAAATGAACATGAGCCAGCAGCGTGCGCTCAGAGCCCAGAAAGCCAACCGTCTCCTGGGCTGCATCAAAAGGAGCGTGACCAGCAGGTCGAGGGAGGTGATCCTGCCCCTCTACTCTGCTCTCAGGAGACCTCACTTGGAGTATTGTGTGCAGTTCTGGTGTCCTCCACATAAAAAGGACATGGAACTGTTGAAATAAGTCCAAAGGAGGGCCAGGAGGATGATCAGGGGACTGAAGCACCTGCCATATGAAGATAGGCTGAGAAAGTTGAGGCTGTCCAGCCTGGAGAAGAGAAGGCTGCATGGAGACCTCATAGCAGCCTTCCAGTATCTGAAGGGGCCTATAGGGATGCTGGGGGGGTACTCTTCATGAGGGACTGTAGTGATAGGACAAGGGGTAATGGGTTCAAACTTAAAGAGGGGAAGTTTAGATTGGATATGAGGAAGAAATTCTTTCCTGTAAGGGTGGTGAGGCACTGGAATGGGTTGCCCAGGGAAGTTGTGAATGCTCCATTTCTGGCGGTGTTCAAGACCAGGTTGGACAGAGGCTTGGGTGACATGATTTAGTGTGAGGTGTCCCTGCCCCTGGCAGGGGAGTTGGAACTAGATGATCTTAAGGTCCTTTCCAACCCTAACTATTCTATGATTCTATGATTAATAGCAATAATTCATAGACAAGCAATACCTGAAATGGTATTACAGTTGTTAGACTAAATTGGTTCCAATCCTTATCAAAGGCAATTCGGCATATGCTCAACACAAAAATGGGTATTGGACACTAATATTGTTACAAAATTAGGATCCATGTCCAGAGAAATTACTTCTGAACATGCAACAAAAACTATTTTAGAGTATTACCCCAGTACAGAAAAGACACATTAAACTATTAAATATTGCACAGTAAATGTTTATGAAGATGTCAGTGGCAAAATAAGAGGCCATAATTTAAGTGTCCAAGCCATCTCTGCATGTATCACAAATAAAGATCTGAAAATGAACAGAAAGAAGAAAAATTGTCTTATACGTCATATGCAAATAGTACTTTCTTATAACTCTAATTTACCTGTACTCCTTTTAGTGATGATATCTTAGGAAAAAAAAATCTTATATTTACAAAATAATATAAGAAGGATAATAAAACTGCCTTCTCACTAACTTCAGCATGCATATGGCAGCAAGGAGACATGTTTAAATGAAGACTGGACAAAGGAAGGTGACAGCAGCAAGGAAGTATTCTGAACAAAATCAGCCATTAAAACCACTACTGAAAATGCTGTTGGTTTGTTTTCCCTCCAGTGTAAAATTTCACTCCTGAAATATGTTGTCTTTTACGTAGCACAATTTGTAAAACCCATACACAATAATTGCTTGGCAGTCGCAATTTAGTGATCCATTAAAGACTTATCTTTAGGCTCCCCTTCCCTGAACCCATCAATCAGAGCTAAAGCAATAAAATCTTGCTGAGGGCAGAAGCTTTGAGGCTCATTTTCAGAACAGCTGAGCACCCCCAGCTGTCAAAGTCATAGCGACAGGTGCCCAGCACAATAAAAAAATAAAAAAGAAAACCAGATGACCTGTGTTCTGTCTGTTGGTTTCTTTCACCTGCACTGTCACTGAGCAGAGAAAATTGGCTTTTGTGTATTTCCCAGTAAGTCAATTCTCACATTTCCACAAGTACTCTGCATGCCAGTTTGTTAAGGTCAGTCATTCAACAGTAGCAACATATCTTGTTTGATCACAGCAAAGAACTTCCAAAACCTAAAGTAGAGAAGGAAAGAGCTTGGAGGAGACAATAAAGTTGTGCCATCATGAAAAAGAGAGCTCAGGAGAAGCTGGACAGTCACTTTGTCTTGCCATCCTTCAAGGGGGAATAGTTGCCAAAGATTCATGAAGAGATTGTCTTTATCAGCATTGAAGCTGGGGGATTTTACTGCAGTGGCTGAATTTGCACTAGGGGGAGTTAGGGTGACAGTATGTGCATTTGAATTTCAAATATGTCTTTTTCTTCACTGTAGATTTAGAACAGTTTATACCTAGGATTATGACTTAAATGAGCTGGGACACACAAATCATGCCTGAAATTCATATCCAGAACTAAGAACTGCAGTTCAGAGTTTGAAAGTGTCCAGATTTAGCACTTTTATTTGGAGTACATGCAGGGTTCCAGACCATCCCATCTAGAAACTTACCTAGCTGAATGCATTTTGCCAAGCCACCAGGTACTTCACTGAGGCTGAAAATCTGGTCAACTAGTAAGCTTTTCTGAACAGGGAGTTGGGGTTGTGATTGCAAAACTCCCAAGACGCACACAAGACTACAGCGTTGCCAGCTCCCCCACTGTTGCTATTTTTCTCATGATAATATTTTTCTTCAAGCTCCAACTCCTGAAATGAGAGCCTCAGCTTTCATTATATAAAAACCAGACTTCTAGCTCTTTCTGTTGCAAGGAAAGTTTGAAAATGAGACTTCAGAACACCTGAACTCTTTAGAAACCAAAAGCCTATTATAATTATGATCATCATCATCATTATTTTTTGGAGGGTTTTTATTTTGATTTCTCACGACTTATTAAAAATTAATCTGGGGAATCCAACTCACTGTTTGTTAATGCACAGAAATGGTACTGATGAAAAACGCACAGAAATGGTACTGATGAAAAGCACACAGAGGGTCCCTCATGCAGGCGAATGGGACACGGAGAGAGATACAGAGGTATATATAGAAGATATTTTGGTCTTTTCTCTGCAAAGATAGCTCTAAACTAGTCAGTATAAATCGTCACTGGGGAGACAGCTGTGCTGTCCTGCCTTCACTATGTTTAATTTTCCTTTCAGAGCAGAAAGGAAAGCATGCATGGTAGGCATGTATGAACTGCGCAGCTCACATCATATACGTGAACAGTATAGTCCCAGCTAGAGCCTAGGTAGAAGACAGATAACACAGGGGGAGTGGGCTGCAAAGGGACATAAAGTCAATCAATTTGTTACCAACCAACAGAACTATAAAGACAAGAAACTCAAAGACAAAAAATTGTTTGATCTCTTAGATACCAAACACCAGGGTAACAAGAATGGTGAAGTGGAAATTCCTGTGGATAGGAAGAAATGTGATTTAATTGGCAACACTTAATCCAAGAAGAATATTTCATATGATTGGGATATTAAAATCACTGTGGTAGGTCTGGGAAAAGAGAGGTGAATGAGCAGTATGGTGTGCCACATGAAAGAGAAAACGTTTCTTGTGGAGTAACTGAGAACTCAGCAGCAGGTTCTGCACGTACCACTATATGAACCTTTGTGATAATAAAGGTTGAGAGAGTCTATTACGGGATATGCTAACTGAAAAAACCTGCTGAAAAGGATAACTCAATTTCCCATAATGAGAAAAAGTAAAAGCTGTATATAGAGGAGCTTTGGTTGGGCAGGAGATACCCTAAGCAGCCAGTGGGAAATGGGGTTAGAGCAGCTGACAGACAACAATGGCCCAGCAAAAACTCCACCACAACTTGAGTTGGTTTTGGGTGAAATGATGGGATAAAGTGATGAATGAATCATGTCTGTGGTAGGGGCAGTTGCCTATTGCTAGCTGTCAAGCTGAATTAAGATTACTTAGGCCCCCACTGTCTCTTTGCTAGATGTTAGATGCTGACTACTGAAATTATTAAAGAAGATCACCAGTTTGTTTCAACAGTAATCAAGAGCTAGTATACTAATTTTTTGTTAAATCAAAGCAGTTGGTTACTTTGTTTTACCTTAACCCACTGTGGCAAAAAATGCTAGCTCTTCAGGAACACAGTCTTTAAAGAACCACCCCATAAAGCCTATGGGCCTGTTATGGGCCCGAACATGAGTTGTGTCTTTAAATCTTTTGGGTATCACACAGAGCATGTAGGCGGTATGCATGGCCCTGCACAAAACATCTGAAGACAGAAATATAAAAACCTCTATTAAAAAAAAAATGTAATTGCTTTTAATGAAACCAGGGAGGAAAAAAAAAAAAAAGAAAGAAGAAACAGGCACCAGACAACACCCAGGAACTCTCCTGACTCTCCTGGGAGAAATACCTTGATGATGACAGATCTGACAAGCTTGTGACACATCCCAAAATCCATCATAAGACAAGAAGGACTTTTTCTAGCCCTGTCCAGGGATAACTGAACCTGTGTTGCAGAAAAGAGGCTCTTTTACTAATCTGGAAATCCTATGGTGTGCACATTCTCACACAAGCACTAACAGTCACATTTTGTTGGCATGGTCTCACTGTCTCATAGGTCTCACTGTCTCATAGATCTCACTCTCTTGGTTTTCACAGAGTTAAAAGCCTCCTTCCTAATCAGTATTTTTAAGGGGATAGTTACGTGAATTGAATTTTTTTTTCTAGGTATGTATAGTTTTATAACAGCTGGGCATGCCTGTTTTGGTTTTATTTTCTCTCCTGCTACTCAGATTACAATAGGAAATGGCTTTGCAAACTGTGGACACCATTAACCAGATAATCCTAAACTATTCAGGGTTTTATTTTGCCAATTTGTACCCTTAAGAACCACCTCCAGGCAGGAATTTGGGAAAAAATGCTCTGTGTTTGGTTTATTTTGCTGCAACGTACGTATGGCTTGAGTTTTGAAAACATATGTTGCTTTTTTTTCATAGTCCCTTTTCCTTCAGTGTACCCAAGATGGAGATGTCTCATACAAAGCAGAGGTATAAAAGTCAAACACTATCAGTAATAGGCAGAGATAGGGGAAAAAAAAGATTCTGGGGGATGCTGGAGAATTCACACAGCAAATCACAGTCATTAACTCCTTCCACTGCTGTGAGTTCATTTGGGGACGCTGCAAGAAGTATGTCAAGGTCACATTTACCCAATTCTAATGAAGTACAGCATAAATCACAATTTGTTAACCATCCAGGGGGAATAAAAGTGTAATTTTTTTTAACAGCTAAGTAATTAAAAAGGCAAATGTGTTCTGTATGGAAAGAATGTTACTATATTAGATAAGGGAATGGTTCATGACCATGTTACGCAATTAATATGACCAAAAATTATCTGGTCTCTTCAATTACTTGATTTCCCTTAGCAGAATATTAATTTCAGGTTAACAATTTTAATTGCATTAGTATTTTACTGCTTAAAAGTGTCATTTCATTTCATTTTTTAAGTTTCTCCTCTTTCAATTTCTTCTCCTCCTACTTGGGATTCTGTTTGTTTTAATTGGGAGTTGCTTATGCCAGATTGTGTACTGATTCCACACACTTTCTTTTTAAAAATAGGCAGTTCTTCTCAAACCCTCCATACTGTGAAAAGAATCACTATAAATAACAGAGAAAACTTAAAATCCAACCTCACTTGAATGGAGATGAATTATTAGTGCCCTAATAATTTCATGGGTCCTATAGGTTTTTTTACTTGATTCTCTCACCTTTTTGTATGCTGATTGACAATGTCTTTTGCAAGCAGTGCCACTGAAATCAGTGTAGGAGGAAAATAATCCATTTTATTTGGTCATTTACTTTACACAAAGAGAAACATAGCATGGGTACTTTTTCTGATGTGGAAATTCAGTATGAGGCAATAACTATGCAACTGCTCCTACTCTATTAGTTTTGTCGCAAAATTAAAAAATAGCTTTTACCTCTTTCCCACCAAAAGCAATATTTGCATTACCATTTAAATTTTCCTTTGGCGCAGTGTTTTTCCAAAAACTTTGTCACAAACATCAATGAACAACCAACAAAGCGACCAGTTTACAGTGACATTTAAACAAGTAGCACCTACCATCAGCAGCCACACAATGGTATTTCTTAATCAAATGGTAGATGCTAATCAGGTGGTGTGGAGGGAGAGACAAAAGAGAAAAAACTAGCAGGGAGCTATAATTAGTGCTGAATGGGGAAAATTTGCTATTAATTTTGCTAAAACATCTCTTGAATTCCTAGGAAAGCTGAACTGGAAGAGAAAACAATCTAGTAAGCTTTGCCAAAGAGGTTACTTTAGCTTTTATTTATTATTGTATAATGTATATTGTATAATTGTATAATGTATTTATTATTGTATACTGTATTGTATATTACTTAGTACCCATCATATGTGTACGTATGTATGTATGGGAAATAACAAATGAGACAGGAATGTATCTTTCTAGCAGGTGAAATGTGACCTACGATTTTGTACTCTTAACATTTTGACACCTCAGTTAAGTATTGCCAGCCTGCCTTAATAAAACAGACACCCCGAGGGTTAGCACCCACTTTAACCACCTCTTACCTTGCTATAGCATGCGCTAATGCACGCTGTACAAACTGCTTTATAAATCACAGTAAGTAATTGTAATGGCCCCCTTTAACTATGTTAACATCTTCTGACAGAGATACCCTCAGGATAAAGGATCTCACTTGAGTAGAGATGAATTAAAATCACTAAAGACAGAAGCAGGTAGGTAAATGGTTGTAAATTAATCTTGTATGTTGTGCCAGGAGCAGTAATGACTGAAATGCCATGTATGTTGCCTTTGCTACTCAGACCTTGATTCTAACAGGCACAAAAAGTAAGAACAGGAGCTAGAGTCAAGATTGAGAAAAAAATAGTTCTATTCCAAGAAGAAGATGACTTTTCATTGCAGATGAGTGAATCCACATGCTTTCATAAGAATATCCAGGCCAGGAGAAAAGGGGATCTCCTACCTTTATAGAAAAAGTGCATTTGCATATGAGTTTTTTTCATTTTCTTGTTTTCAAGATAAAATACATAAAAGCTTTTTAAAAATAATAAAAGTTAAACCTTCCAAAACAGCACTTTGAAATTCTTTGATATTTGATTCTAATTCATAGGGAATCTGGTGAATTCATAGATTTTATTGAAACTTATAATGTGTTCAAATACTCTGTTTAGTACCTGAACTGAATAGCTCCATATTTCCAGATAATTGTATCAGTTGTTCTGATACTAGTAACTGAAACAGGTAATGGCAATTGCAATATAAAATCTACCAAATTTTGTTGTAGACAGATTTAGGTTCCATAAGAGCCTTTTTCAACAGGATACTAAGTACCCATGCAGTGTTTCCAGTTAAATCATGGTGTCAGTGATTTCCTATATTGCAGCATTAGCATTAATGAAAAATTTTACTGGCATCTAATAGAATAGATTATGAAAAATATCTACTGATTTTAAAAATTAGAAGATGCAAGTGAAATCAGTTCTCCTCATGAATGGCAGGATCTGCCAGTGTAGCTTTTGTTACAGTTCTGAGAGGTAATGATAATGGTAAGATTTAGCTAACTGGAAAAGACAGAAAAGCATCCCATAATCAGCTTACCATGATTAATACCTATATAAGAAGTAAACAAATTCTCCTCTCTGAGAGCAACTTTAAATTGGATACACTACAGATCTCTGAGCATCTGGAATTCTTCATTGACAAATGAAGCACTAAGCAGATCCATAAAACATGCTCTTTTGATTAATTCAGATGCACTTAATGCATCTCGGTACTCTGCTTTTATTTGAAGGAACTAAATAGCGGAAACTTACCACTATATTATGTGCATGTTACATAGTCCTGAAGAGACTAAAACAGAGTATACAGAACTGCAGAATAAACTACCCAACACATCATATTTTGGCAGCTTTTACAGAGAATGTGAGCAAGAATAAATTTGCTTTGCAACCCCATATCTGACAAAGCTACAACACCTCCAGTGCTAGCTACCTACGTTTTCCTACTTTAGTGAAAAAAGGAAGGTCTGACATTATGGCAAGGACATGACTGTGAGGATTTTTTGTTTTGTTTTTAACTACTGTTAAAAATATGAATGAACCCGTAAGTGAAATACATTGATGAATGATCAGATCTGGAGAGTCCATGAAGTATTTCCATTATTAAAATTAGTCCTTCTAACAACAGATGGGGAACTGATGCAGAAACCCTTCATAGGCTCTGAATACCACAAAGCCTGGAGTTTTTGAAGAGACACATCTCTATTTTCTAGATAGTTTAATGCAAGACAGATCCTAGCACCTTAAAGGAAGTGTCTTTGATATTTTGTCCACATGCTTTTGATTGGGTACTTGTAAATGCCCCTGAGAAAGTGGGTAATCTTAGTCAAAATTCTTATGGATTAGTAGTTATTAAAGGCTGGGGAGTATTGCAGAGAGTAGTTATTAGTCTCCTTGTGATCCAGTAACAAGTTTTTCACATTGTCTGCCTTCTTTTAGTGAGTTCTGTAAGAAAGTATTTTATTTATAAGCAGAAACTCTACAAAGTGCAATAATATCTGAAGGCTGCGGTGGGCTGGCATCATCCGGTCCTGACGACAGACAGGGAGAATTCCAACACCATATGCTTTCATCTACAAAACGCCTACTACTGAGTACAAGCACCCCGTAAAATTAAAATTATCTTCCTGACAAATTCAAAGTCATTTGCAAATCTGCTTCTGTTAAACAAGCTCAGAAATAAGATTAATGGAGAAATGAAATTAACTCTGAACCAAACCAGTTTTACCTTCTGACTCTTCCAGTAGGTTCTGAATTTCCATGACTCCTTTGCAAACACATATTCACAGGACTCCAGCCAAAACTGTTCATCATTTTTCCTGCAGCGTATACAAGTTCTGTCTTGCTACAGCCACATTGTTCTTTTTGTGACATATGGAGATTAGACAAAGTCAAACGTCATTTAAAAAAAATACCATGCTTAGCTTTGTTCTTCTTCACTGCTTCTTTAATTCAGGTCAACTAGTTTGAAGATTTGAAACACATCCTAAAAAATTCACACTACCTTGGAAAAATGATACTTTTATATTGAATTATCGTGTTTTGTTATCAACATCATGCTCATTCTAATTACCACATGTGCATGTGGCAGACAGACTGAGATACTCTGCAGCGTCTAGAGGTCATACTACAGGGGAGACACAACTCTCTTGTACCGTGTACTCATGTGATTTTTCATCACTTCTCTGGTAATGAAGAACCAGTGGTAAATCAATTAAAAGTGTTAAAATTTTGGGCAGGCTAACAAGTAAATACTAAGCATGGCAAATTGAGAACCTTGTTTTGGTATCAAAGCAAGGATGATTTAATGGAGGTGTAACCAAGGGCTGAAAGCTACCATGGATGTAGCCAAAGACAAAGCCCCCCTGTGATTACAGCTCACAAGGATATTAATTCTTAGTGTAGTGAGAATCCAACAAGGGAAGCACACCATGAATGTGCTGAATTTCTTTAGCTGGGGTATGAATAGTACAAATGCAGATTTCTGAAATGTGATATTAATATATATGTGCATATGTTTCTTGCTGTATTTTTCATTGCAGGGAGGATAGAATATCAATTACATAGATCTTTTTTTTTAACTGGGTTTGCATGAAAAGCTTGCAGTATCTGAAAAAGCTATGAAAATTTTTCATTCAAGCTCTATTATCCCACATATTTTGTAGCTTTCCAAAATGCTCTAAACACAACAATACAAACCCAGGGATAGATTGTTATTCCTTTTCTTTGACCAACACAAAAGACTTACAGTAGGAAGGAAATTGTGCTGTGATTCACACGCCACCAAAAGACTGTTTGTGGCATGTAAGGGCCCCACATATCACCTGAAAAAAAGAGAATGGAAATATTTAAACCAAACAAATTTCATGTCATTATCAGCCCATGAGGAAGTGATTCAACTCCAGAAAGTCTTAATTTTTATTTCGAAATCATAATTCCTCTCTGCCAAGCCCTAGTCAGGTTATCTTTTTCCATTGCAGTACACTCAGATGCCTGCAATGCGCTACACAACTGTTTTCCTTAAACCCAACAACTGAGCTTTGTTAGCAGAGCTATATTCAGAAATACTACTTCAGTCTAAAATTGAATGAAAATCTATTTTCACCTTTTATATTGAGTTCATTTGCTTCTCCACTAGTGTAAGAAGACCATCAGGGGCACACAGTGCTTAAAAGTATTATTGATTTTTTTAGAAATTAAAGCCAGTTTCACATAGCTCTAGGCTTCAGTGACTCATAAAATCCCATCAACATTTAGTTCAGATGCTTTTTGTTCCTGGAAGACAGTGAGAGGCTCCTCTGAACTGACAGGTGCAAATGTATTCAGTGTGAAAACTTCTGACAGAATTTTTGAAGTGGGACTCTTAGCAGAAAAAGGCTGATTTAACTAACCCACAACCAGCTGAGTACAGAGACCAATTTGTAGTGAAATAGGGTCATCACATTAGGGAAGTCTGAGATTTGAACCTGCAGATGTTCGTACTGGATGCTTATATGAACCTCTGGAGTCTTCAGAGCTCTGTTTTAAAAAATGAATAAGAACAGGGATTTTTCTTTTCTTATGACACTTCCACCTCATGGTAATGCAAAAAATTACCAGAACGCAATATCCAGGTCAGCATTTTTTCTTCTGAGTTCTTTCAGCATATGTGAAGATGGCTAAGGTAGGAGCACGGTTTAAAAATGAAAGATAAACCAACTTAGAGAAATAAAACCACACTTTTCTTAAGAACGAATACCTTAAATCTGCTCATGCTTTTTCTATCACATAATAACTCCATGCCTCCTATAGCAGATTTCAACTACAAACAGCTACCTAAAAAAAACATTAATTTTCTCACACAAAAGGTGTATCAGACCCTGCTTGAACTCAGGCACATTCAGACATGGAAAATGTCTGTTGTAACAATGTATCAGTAATTAAAATGCTATAATTACTTCCACCAAAACAATTATGCTATTGCTCAAAGGCCACTGATTCTCAGTGCCCCACCCTATATCAAGAAATCATCAGGCATTCTGAAAACAGTGAAATGCACAAAGCTACGCAGCAAAGAGTGAGATAGAATCCCAAACATATTTTCTCCTAGAAGTCCATATAGATGTTTACCTCCAGCAGCAACAGGCAATGCTTCCAAAAATGTGTGGGAATTCTTGCAGGATCTACAGTTATATCTGGCGTGAGTTAATGGATGCATAGAGACATCGATGCATAGAATCATGGAATCATAGAATAGTTAGGGTTGGAAAGGACCTTAAGATCATCTAGTTCCAAACCCCCTGCCAGGGGAAGGGACACCCCCCACTAAATCATGTCACTCAAGCCTCTGCCCAAACTGGTCTTGAACGCCGCCAGAGATGGAGCATTCCCAACTTCCCTGGGCAACCCATTCCAGTGCCTCACCACCCTTACAGTAAAGAACTTCTTCCCCATATCCAATCTAAACTTCCCCTGTTTAAGTTTGAACCCGTTACCCCTTGTTCTCTCACTACAGTCCCTCATGAATAGTCCCTCCCCAGCATCCCTGTAGGCTCCCTTCAGATATTGGAAGGCTGCTATGAGATCTCCATGCAGCCTTCTCTTCTCCAGGCTGAACAGCTACAGATCACCTACAAATTGGCACTCAAGGGACAGCAGGTCCAGGTTACACACACTGTTTTCAAAAGCTCTCTTTCAGAGCATGAGAGTGATTTACACATCAGTGCAAATTCTTGCTTTCTCAGCAAGTACCTTCCTACAAACTGGTATTAATGTCAAATTTGTACTCATAAAAGCATGCAGACTGAAAGAATAAGTGACAGGCATTGATTTAATTTCTTGTCATGCATATATTTGCATAGTATTTACAGATTAATAAATTAGACATACCTTGTGTAAATGAATAGCTAGCCTGCCTGTACTGTGGCATTATTCATGGTCTTAACCATTACACTATGTTGAATGAAACACTAAAGATACAAGTAAAATGACTAAGTATTTCTGTGAAGGACATAGGGAAAGTCATTGTCTTAGAAAGACAGAACAGGCACATACAGGATTTCACAGATTTCACAGTCTGTCCTTTCTCCATTCTTTCATATTCTCTTACCTGGTTCCCATTCTGTAAAGCACAAATAAGAGCATCTCAAAGGGTCATCATGAGATGTTACTAGTAAATGCTTGTAAATGTCTGAGAAAGGGATCATTGTTTTACAGGCATGGACGCCTTCTAGTTTACAGTGTTACTAAGCCATTTCCTGACCTTGTAGATCCAAACAAAGGGATTACTCACATTTCTAGGAAAGGAGGCTACACGATAAACAGACAACAGAATTTTCTTCACACCTCACTATAGGATTTTACCACCATATACTGATACCATGATTAATTTTTGATTACTGATATAGACTAAGCCTCTTTCTGCTCCCTTTACTCAAACCAGACTCTCTGTGGAAGATGCTCCCTGTATCAAGAAACATCTAGAAGTCCCATTAGTTCATTTCTGCAAAGCATATTGAGAAAAAATAGGGTGAGGGGGCAATGAGAAGGAAGAAACCACAGCAACTGCTTTGTCCAGGGGAACACTGCCAGCAGCAAGGAGTTTGGTCAATCTGGAGGTCATGTTGCCATGGCTGCACCTGACTACCACTGGCCAGCTGTATGATATAACGGCCACAAGACTAAG
Organism: Ara ararauna; assembly: GCA_028858755.1. NCBI lineage: Eukaryota > Metazoa > Chordata > Aves > Psittaciformes > Psittacidae > Ara > Ara ararauna. The sequence continues at coordinate 41,082,078 of CM054379.1, read as the reverse complement.
TCTATCCCAGCTGTCACACAACACAGAAATGACATCATTCATCATGACAGACTGCTTGGCCCAGCAGAATAAATAAGAATTCCGTGTGGAAATAAGTTCTGTTAAGAGAAATACAGGAGCTCTGTAGTTTGCTCAGTCCACCATCATTACTCAAGCATCAGGTGCTCCTTCCTTTACTCCAGAAACTGGGGCAAACCATAGAGACAGAAGCATGGGGGAGCAGAGGGTAATGGGGGAGAAAGAAGTCAGTTACACAAAAATCAGCTGCTGGTCAGTACACTTGTCTAACAGAGGCTTGTGCATGATCACTGTAATCTCTCCTCTATTCTTACTAAATCTGCTTTTCTACCTACCTACCTACTGCATGGATGGGCTCTTTCTTCTAAGCCCGTGTAGGTGAGCCCTAGCAATCTCCAAGTCAGACTGGACACTAAGCAAGGTACTCAGTCGGTGTGCCAGCCACCAAGGTGGGACAATAAGCCTGAGGGCTCAAGAGTCTTGGGATCAGCAGCTGAAAGAGACCAGGGCCTGTGAGGTAGTTTCCCGGTACAGCAAGCATTAAACAACAGCTTTTGGAGAGACCCATAGCATTTCAGTGCATGTATGTGCCCAATAAGCAAACGAGGAGGAACAGGTTGGGGTTGTCTATGTGGTTTGTGGTCTTGTGATTGCAGTTTATTTTCATGTTGGTCAAAGCACTGGCATCTCTGGTGACTTTTGTGGCCAGCCAATATGTGTCTGTGCATGAATATACCTTCTGGGGAAACAGATTCAGCCTCATGGAGAAGTACACTCAACCTCACTAATGGTTGAATTTACAAATGGGAATAGCAGCAGTGTGGCTCTGCTGGACTGGGCCAGGAAGGAACTCATCAGTCCCCATGGCCACCAGATTTTGCTCCAATGAATCAGGAAGCAAAAATCCCCATGATAATGAAGCTAACCCGATCTAGCACCATTGCCATACAAAAACAGTGAATGTGTTCCTCCCACGCAAGCACATCGTGTCTCTACAGCAACCCCAACTCGATATTATTAAAAATATTGAACCATTTCAGCCTCTTCTAGTGCTAGAAGCATCTGATGCCTTCTAATTCTTTCTTCCTCAATTGTTTTTTTTTTTGTGCTACCTTTACTCCAGAGACGGACACAACCAAGATTAGGAATCTCATCATGCCTTAGCACATAGTGTGCTGTCAGCAATCTACAGACATTCCACTGAAGCTGCTGTGCCAAGAACCGCAAATTCCATATATATCATGTTTGAACTGTTCTGGTTTTCCAGTCTTCAAAAAAACTAGTTGAAGTCAGACCACTATATCTGTGTGAGTTCCTTTAACACGGTACTGGTCAAAGCTGTATTATTTCCTTGCAGAGAAATGTTATCACATAGAACTTGGAATTAATTTTGCTTTTCCATAACTGAACAAAATCGAAGTTGACAAACCATTGGGACTGCCTACCAGGGGCACAGATCAGGGATGTTACAGAGAAGCTGCCTGCTCTAGTAAGTCCCACTGACTATTACCCACTTCTAGTGATCCATGTGGGTGCTAGTGATAGAGATAGCAGTAGCCTGGAGAATGTACAGAAAGACTACAGAGCCCTGGGAGAGGTGGTTAGGGGCTCTGGAGGGCAGATTGTCTTTGCAGCAATTCTCCAGGAAACAGGGGAGGACCTTAAAAGGGCTAGGAGGATTGGCCAGCTTAATAAATGGTTAGAAGGGTGGTGCTATAGTCAGGGGTTTGGGTACCTTGAACATGGGACTCAATTTAGTAGGCCAGGTCTACTGGGGGCTGATGGAGCTGGTCCGACAAAGAAGGTGAAGAGCGGTTTTGGTAGGACGCTTGCCAGGCTGGTCAAGGATGCTTTAAACTAGATGTGTTGGGGGAGGGTGGCATCATTCCATCCCAACACACCCAGTCAGTTGCCAGCACCTATGATAAATGCTCGGGGCAATGTAGAGATATTCCAGCCACTCCAGCCAATGAGCCGGCTTCAATTGGAGCTCAGCTCAGATGCCCCTATACATACACCCGTGGCATGGGGAACAAACAAGAGGAATTAGAGATGTGTGCTTGTATATGGGAGTATGATACAAAAGGCAGAAACATGGTGGGATGGCTCCTATGACTGGTGTGTTGGAATGGAAGGTTACAGGCTCTTCAGAAAAGACAGGCTCAGCAGGCGGGGAGGGGGAGTTGCTATTTATGTTAGGGATAGGCTGGAGAGTATGGAACTCTGTCTGGAGACAGGTGAGCAGTCAATAGAGAGTTTGTGGGTCAGGGTTAAAGGGAGAACAGCAATGGGAGACATTATTGTGGGGATCTGTTACAGACTGCCTGACCAAGAGGACCCTGTGGATGAAGTGCTCTATCGGCAGATAGGAACAGCCTCATGCTCGCAGGCCCTTCATCTCATGGGGGACTTTAACCACTCTGATGTCTGTTGGAGGGATGATACGGCCCAGCACAAGCAATCCAGGAGGTTCCTTGATTGTGCGGAAGACAGCTTGCTTCTGCAAGTAATAGAGGAGCCAACAAAAAGAGGTGCCATGCTTGACCTTGTGCTCACCAACAGGAAGGGCTGGTTGGAAATGTGATGCTCCAGGGCAGCCTTGATTGCAGCGATCATGAGATGGTCGAATTCGAGATCCTCAGGACAGTGAGAAGAGCGTGCAGCAAGCTCACTGCCCTGGACTTCAAGAGAGCAGACTTTGGCCTCTTCAGGAATCTGTTTAGTAAGGTTCCATGGGATATAGCCCTAGAGGGCAGAATGGCCCAAGACTGTTGGTTGGTATTCAAGGTTCACCTACTACAAGCTCAGGAGTGATACATCATTACTAAAAGGAAGTGCTGCAGGAGGGCCAGGAGACCTCCTTGGATGGATAAGGAGCTGCTGAGGAAAATTCGAAGGAAAAAAGAGTCTTATAAAACGTGGAAGCAAGGACGGGCGGCCTGGGAAGAATACAGGGATTGTTGTCCGGGAAGCTAGGGACCAGGTTAGGAAAGCTAAGGCCCACTTAGAATTAAACTTGGCTAGGGATGTTAAGGGTAACAGAAAGGGATTCTATAGGTACATAACAAATAAAAGGCAGAGTGGGGACAACATGGGCCCTCTCCAGAAGCTATCAGAAGGACTGGCTACCCTGGATTTGGAGAAGGCTGAGGTTCTTAATGACTTCTTTGCCTCAGTCTTCACTGGCAAATGCTCTGATCACACCACCCAAGTCTTGGAAGGCAGACGCAGGGACTGTGAGAATGAAGACCCTGGGCCCACTGTAGGAGAGGATCTGGTTCAAGGCAATATTAAGAACCTGAACGTACACAGGTCCATGGGACCTGATGAAATCCATCTGCGGGTCCTGAAGGAACTGGCAAATGAAGTTGCTAAGCCACTGTCCATCATATTTGAAAAATCATGGCAGTCAGGTGAAGATCCCGACAACAGGAAAAAGTAAAATATAAGCCCCATTTTCAAGAAGGGGAAAATGCATGACTCGGTTAACTGCAGACCAGTCAGCCTCACCTCTGTGCCTGGCAAAATCTTGGAGCAGATTCTCCTGGAAGGCATGCTGAGGCACATGAAAAACAACAAGGTGCTTGGTGACAGCCAGCATGGCTTCACTGAGGGGAAATCCTGCCTGACCAACTTGGTGGCCTTCTATGATGGGGCTACGGAACAGATGGACAGGGGTAGAGCAGTTGATGTCATCTGCCTGGGCTTGCGCAAAGCATTCGACACTGTCTCACATGACGTCCTTGTCTCTAAGTTGGAGAGACATCAATTTGATAGGTGGACCACTCTGTGGATAAAGAACTGGCTGGATGGCCGCATGCAAAGAGTAGTGCTCAACGGCTCAATGTCTAGCTGGAGACCAGTAACGAGTGGTGTCCCTCAGGGATCGGTGTGGGGACTGGTCCTGTTCAACATCTTTCTCAGCGACATAGTGGGATTGAGTGCGCCCTCAGCAAGTTTGCCAATGACGCCAAGCTGTGTGGTTCGGTTGATACCTTGGAGGGAACAATGCCATCCAGAGGGACCTTGACATGCTTGTGAGGTGGGCTGATGCCAACCTGATGAAGTTTAGCCATGCCAAGTGCAAGGTCCTACACCTGGGTGGGAGCAATCCCAGGCACAGCTCCAGGTTGGGCAGAGAAGAGATTGAGAGCAGCCCTGTGGAGAAGGACTTGGGGGTGTTGGTTGATGAAAAAATGAATATGAGGCGGCAGCGTGCGCTCGCAGCCCAGAAAGCCAACCGTCTCCTGGGCTGCATCAAAAGGAGCATGACCAGCAGGTTGAGGGAGGTGATCCTGCCCCTCTACTCTGCTCTTGTGAGACCTCACTTGGAGTATTGTGTGCAGTTCTGGTGTCCTCAACATAAAAAGGACATGGAACTGTTGGAACAAGTCCAAAGGAGGGCCAGGAGGATGATCAGGGGACTGAAGCACCTCCCGTATGAAGATAGGCTGAGAAAGTTGGGGCTGTTCAGCCTGGAGAAGAGAAGGCTGCGTGGAGACCTCATAGCAGCCTTCCAGTATCTGAAGAGAACCTACAAAGATGCTGGACAGGGACTCTTCATGAGGGACTGTAGTGATAGGGCAAGGGGTAATGGGTTCCAACTTAAAGAGGGGAAGTTTAGATTGGATATGGGGAAGAAGTTCTTTACTGTGAGGGTGGTGAGGCACTGGAATGGGTTGCCCAGGGAAACTGTGAAAGGTCCATCCCTGGCAGTGTTCAAGGCTGGGTTGGACATGGGCTTGGGTGGCATGGTTTAGTGTGAGGTGTCCCTGCCCCTGGCAAGGGGGTTGGCACTAGATGATCTTAAGGTCCTTTCCAACCCTAACTATTCTATAATTTTATGATTCTATCACTGAATTCCAGTAAGGACAAACAACCAACACTGTTCATAGAACCTTTCAGGAACTTGCTTTTCCACCTGAAATTGTGTGCTGTGAAGCGGGAGAAGGATACTGAAGGGGTAGGCTGTTCTGCTACTTGAGCAAATGCAGTGTAAGCTGTGAGCCCTCATTGCACAAGCCAAGCACAGAAAGTCAGTGCTATGAATTTATGAAGATAAAATGTGACCAGCAAATCCCTCACCGTGCCCTGCTTGATCCTGTAAACCCTTGCACATAGCACCACAAGATCTAATCTTTTATAGTTGACAGCACTATTGGTGCTTTGTAATATGAAAGAAAATAAGTCTCAAGGAAAAAAAATAAAGCTCACATAAAAGCATGGTTTAACTTTTGTTTTACTTCTCAAACACCTTTTGCCCACCCTGACTGATCTTAGCCTGATCAAATGGAAAACAAATCTTCACAGAAATAGCACAGCTGTCTTTCTGGGCTCTCATATCCTTTGGAGGGGTGGAGAGGGCGTTCAGAAACTAAAAGAGGCTTTTTCTGGTTCTCTCTTCCCTCCTTTTCAATATCACAAAAAGCTCTGGAGTGTAGAAATGGGTGTGAATTCCGTCAAGATAGGAAGGGCAAAACTTCAAACTCTTTAACAAAATGGAAAAGTTAAAGGAAGGAAAAGTTGAGGAATAGCAGTGGCAATGACAGCAGGAATATTCAAGCACAGAGTTTTGAATTTTCAGATATTAACTGTATTAAGCATATACAAGTGCTTAAATAAAAACTTCCAAGCATGCCCAGTCTTAATATTCTGTCCTCAAAGGAGATATGAGGACATGAGAGGGCCAATAAATTCAGTAACACTGTTCAGAGGTCCTCTGCCATCATTTATGCAGGAGAAAAGAAACAAAGATGAAAGCAAAAGATGGGCTGTCTGGCAGCCGTAAGTATCTACAGCAACACTGATATAGGAGATTGAGCTAGGAATAGGGAAACAGGATGGCAAGAAGACTTTGCTCATCAGATCTTACAACATTTATCACAGAGTGTAAATGAATATGGCTAAAGCAAACGGAAAATCTCTCTTCTGGGGGAAATACTAGACTGTGCATTGACAGGAGCCTAATACAAGAACTTGAAAACGTATCTCCAGAAAACTGAGAAGACAGAAGTGCATTCATTGCAAGCACCAAACTAAAAACAAAGCCAAAAAGTAGACATCTGAAGGAATAAGAATAAGAAAAAAAACCTCACTGCAGCCTACACACATTCACAGCCACCCTTTCAGAAACCCACCAGTACTCAAATAAACCACAATTGCAACAGAAAGCTGAATAGTTAGGTCCACAGCCTGACTGATCCTATTCCAGGTAAGGCATTATAAGGCTTTCAGAGCAAGGTGTGGAGGAGAAGATTTCTATTTATCCTAGGTTTCTAATGGCTAATTTTGTAATTGTTCTTCAGCAGCAACAACTAAAACACTGGAAAACTGTACTGAACAGCAAACAAGAACATGCCTAAGGCAAGAGACAGCTTTTTAAACTTCCATCTTGCTAGTGTCTGTCTATATGAATAATGTCACCATGTCACTGCCTTTCCTGCTTTCTATTACAGTATTCTTCCCCCATTTTTATTATGCTATTCTGTTTCAACTTGATGAATTATCTATATTACATTTTTGAGAGATATTCTGTCTAGGGATGGACATACTTAGCTCAGAAAGTTTCCAGCAGAAAAAGTAAAACAGGAAGAGAAAAAGGAACTTCCACATCTCTACTTTTTTTAAGGTACCCCAGGGAGCAAGACGTAATTATCCTGTGACCGCCTGGCAACTCTTAGCACAGGTAATGTATTTATTTTATTAATGAAAATTAGTGGTGTTAAGAAGTGATGCTCTGGCAAGCCTGGACAGAATGAAAAAGGAGTCTGTTAGCAGAGAGCAAGAATGGGAAGCTGAAAAACCAAGATGGGGTCCCCCAGTTTTTTCATTCGCATTGAGCTTGCTTTTCTATTCTTTTCACCATTGTTCCAGAAGTGATACTTGTTTACAAGTGAATACAAATGATTTCTGTTACTTATTCTACCAGAGATAACAGGCTCAGTAACTTACTCTTTGAAAGTGTCACTAAATAATAAAACATTCCCCACTGTTATAACAGGAGAATAGGTGTTTATGCTTTAGATTGCATAGCAAAGCAGATCTCTTGTTTGAGAGACCAATTTGAGGTCAAAGTCTGTGACTCTATGGATGTAGTTTTCATTTTGTTCTTCTCTCCAACATGAGAAATAAAAGAAATAAAACATGCTAAGTCACCTTCTCTTTGGGGGTTATAGTTATCAGTGGATTTTGTTGTATTTCTGCATTCCAGCAGATTTTAACAAGCATTGCTGGTAAGACCTCTTCTCGCTTCTGCAGTACCAACAAATGAGGATTCCACTGGCTAGGTATGCATGGTTCAGCTTATTCGTCACTGTTACAACAGCCTGTACTTTCCTGTTAATATGGAAGCCCATTCCCATAGTGTTGTGATTCAATCCCAGCTGGCAACTAAGTAGCATGCAGCCACTCAGTTGGTCTCCCCCTGCCCCCCAGGTGGGATAGAGAGAAGAACCAGAAAGGTGAAACGTGTGTGTTAAGATAAGAACAGTTTAGTAATTGAAATAAAATAAAATATTGCAATAATATCAAAAATAATATATTTATTATATTTGTAATAAAAGGGAGACAACAAAAAGAGAGAAATACTTTCCTCCCCCAGAAAAAAAAAAAAGTGATGCACAACACCACTGCTTAACAACCACTGACGGATAACCAGCTCGATCCGAGCAACAGTCAGCTCCCTCTGGCCAACTCAACTGGCCAACTCCCCCACTTAAGATCCTGAGCATGACATCGTATTGTATTGATTCAGAGAAATCTCCAGGAACTCAACAACAAAGTTTAAGTTGACAAGCAGGTATTCTTCATTGTGGCTCTGGGAGACACAGGGAATAGCTCCTCCTAGCATGTCTCCCCGAATTGCTAAACAAACCATCCTTGTATAGTCCCTAAGGATACATATTCATCATGTACATACATGCATATTCATGAGGCTACTTATGTAGCATCATTCTTCTAGAAAGTTTCCCGGCATTGGTACAAAAATGTGGTGGTGTCTTTGGGGGTTGTTTACTTCTTTCAACAATCCTCATCACTTCTTGCAGTCTTTGAAGCACGGGCAGTAGGTAATGCTTACACCAGCTTAATCAGTTCGGTAACACCGCAGACATAATCATCCTGTCATTCTATTTATCAGTTAGCTTAGCTGCAGCCCATCCTGGACATCTGCTAGTTTCAGATACTCTTTACATGTCCTGTTTTTCTATCCTGTTTTTCTTACACTTATTTTTGTACTAAGGTCATAAGGACTTAAAACTACGTCAACTACAATGGTTTATCTTATACAGGGATTCTCATTATGTTCTCTAGCTGAGCTCTATTTTATTTTTTCCTGTGAAACATGCACCTCAGTTATTTTCCATTACTACTGTTAGAAAGCCATCAAACTTAACGTTACTTTGAAGTGATTCTACTTATTTACAAAGGTTTGTATTTCATTTTGTGCCTCCTTGTCTTCAGTATGGAATGCCCCTTTGACTATCTCAGGTCAGCTGTCCTGGCTGTTATTCCTCCCGGCTTCTTGTCCTCTCCAGCCTTCTCACTGGCAGGGCGTGAGAAACTGAACAGTCCTTGAGTTAGTATAAAGACTACTTAGCAACACTAAAAACGTCAGTGTGTTATCAATATTATCCAATTACTAAATACAAAACACAACACTGTATCAGCTACTAGGAATAAAATTTACTCTATCTCAGCCTATACCAAGACACATATTGTCAACCTTCGATAGAAATTCAGTGCTGAGCATGTAAGCTTCTCATTCAGCTGGGTTAGTGCAGACAAGCTTTTGTGTTCAGAGACCTGTTTTGTCACAATAGTAATTTTGGACAAGGAGACCCTATAGACATTTTTTATTAAATAAAAAAAAGAAAAAGTCATGTTGGGAAAATAAGTTCCACCAGCTGAGCCGAGTTTCAAATAAATCTGTAACTAATAATATATGTGTTCTGCTACTATGAAAATCTCTATAGGGCTAATCAGTCCTTAAGGAACCGTAAGTCAACCTTGCCGTGCCGGATGATTGCAGTACAAAACCTCCTACTTACCCTTTCTTCACACTTGTTTGTTTTAATTTAGTTTACCACTAACTGGTTTTTAATAATTATTAATACTTCAAATTCAAGAGTGCCTATTTGTCTCAGAGTGGAAAATGTCTTCTTATGCGTTAAGTTAGAAAGTAAAACATTATGCACACAATCTTCAAAATTCACAACGAAATTACTTGTTTAATATCACTTTTTTTTTTTTCTTCTCAAATATATGGCTCATTCCTGTGTTCCCTTACCTAAACGAATAGATCCACCTAGAGAGCCTGGTAGCTTCTCATTGCTATACAAGTGTACAAGGCTTGAACTGGAGCAAGGTGGTACAAACAGTCCAGCACACTGCAACAAGAGTTCTTACTAAAAACCCAATATGATAAGTTCTTGACTGTAATTAAGAAGTCTAGCTATAATTTTGTATCTGCATGTATTTTAGGCCTGTGGACCTTTCTCTTAAAGGGAAATTATATGGGTCTTTGTTGTCCATAGATCTAGGACATTCACGGGTGTTTTTCTGCAGTAGCCATGTGTTCTTGTTGCTCAGTTGCAAATTGGCAACTGATAATAAGCCTGAGACAAGCACCCCTTCTCCAATGACTTTTCCCTAAAAAGCAGAGAGCATGGAGGTTCACTATTGCCTTATAGAGAAAATCTGCTTGCGAGTGCCCAAGCTATGTACATTGCTTCTTTCAAACTGTATATGCAGATCAGTTATAGAACATTATGATGGACCCCATAGAGGTCTAGAGTGGAGAAAAATAGTCTTCCTTTTCCAAGGCTTCCTCTCCAGGAGGCATATCCTCAGTTTTCATTGCCCAGCACACTACATTTCAACATGGGATAGCAGAAAGATGCTCATCAGCAATTTGACCCTTGTATTGGAGGGCTACAAAATGTTCTACTCTCTCATTATGAGAAGGAAAATAAAAGATTTACAAGTTGGTTTAGTACAAGTGTCTCTTTGGTTCATGCTATTTGACAACACTCATCGCCTTGAAAAACCATTTGCATTTAAGAAAAGGTCTTTACTGTATGACTCAGAGATGTCTTTGATGTAATCCCATTGATTTCACACTCTACTCCTCCACCCCCCTAAAAAAATCCTCTTTCACTGAACATTGGACAAATAAACTGTGAACAGGCTGTTTCCTTAGAGAAACCCTGACGTTTATCACAACAGTGAGTTCATTGCCTACAGATCTCTACCTCCTTTCTTTCAAAGCTATATTTCTAACTCCTTTTTCTGTTTTTTAACTACATCAGCTATACACAAGACATCAAGGCACAGGAGCCCTTCTGCCCACACAAGAGCTCTGCTCAGAGCTCACCATGCAATTCGATAAACTGGGCAGTAATCCCCACTACATGCAGCTGTCTCACTGCAAAGCTTAGTCACCTTCATTAAATTCAACAGGAGTCCTTACAGTTTTCATTACTTTTAATAAGATGTCTCATAGTTTGAGAGCAAAGATCTATTTGATAATGGCCATTAGCAGCTTCCAGCTTAAAGCAGTGTGGAATATCATTGTTATGGGACAATCACTGGAGCATGTCTCACTGTTCTTTGCACCATATTGTTTAGTCCTTTTTTAAAAGTGGTTTCTATTAAATAACAATTTTTGCTGTCACATTGAACAGTAGCTTCAAACAGTCTTTTTCAATATGTTGGAAAACACAACCATTCATGATGTAGATAAGAAAAGATGAAGCAGTTAACCAAATTAAAGTCAAGTTATTACCAAGGCTCACATCTGTTTCACGAGCATGTAACAATCACTAGTTTCTTTGCATGGCAGGGAAAGAGGTTATACATTTCTCAAGAGGATACTATATCAGCATCAGAATCCATTATCACATTTCCATAAGTTTTCACACACAGTCTCTTGGGATGTCAAATTATTACACAATCTAATGTGTTTACTCTTTTTTGCATTAGAAGAATTATAATATTCTTAGCAGAAAGTTTCATTACATATAATCTTGACTCTTTTGGACTAAGTACCCTTATCTCTTTTGGTCTAAGTACCCTTATGTTTCACACAGCAGAAAAAAAAATCTGGACGTGCCATGTAACTTGGCAATTTTTTCCCAGGTGGATGTCTTGTTACAGATTAGAAGTCAAATTTTGTTTGAATTCTGACTGGAATGAGTCTTTTCTTAGGAGCAAGGCTTGATTACTGACAGTCCTTAAATTTCCACCATTCCCCTCAAAAGGAAAGAAATACTGTCTTGCAATTATTGGGAAAACATCCTAACACATCACCATACTCAGACTCATTCTTCTAAATACAACTAGCCAAAAGCAAAAACAATGTGAGTGGAGTAGTGTCGTGGTTTAAGCCCAGCTGGCAACCCAAAAACCACACTTCCACTAGCTCACTCCTCCCCTTCCCTCCGCCACTCCCAGAGGGATGGGGAGGAGAATCAAAAGAATGTAACTCCCACGGGCTGAGATAAAAACAGTCCAGTAACTAAGGTATAACACAAACCACTGCTGCTACCACCAATAATAATAATGATAAGGGAAATAACAAGGGAAGAGAATACAACTACTCACCACCCGCCAAAAGATACCCAGCCAGACCAAGCAGTGATCTAACCCTGCCAAGTGACTGCCTGGGCATGACGTGCTGTGGTATGGAATACCTCTTTGGCTAGTTTGGGTCTGATGTCCTGTCTCTGCTTCTTCCTGGCTTTCTCTCCTCCCCGGCAAAGCATGAGACTCAGAAAGTCCTTGATCAGACTAAAAACTACTGAGCAGCAACTAAAACCATAGGTGTTATCAGCGCTGTTCCCAGGCTGAAAGTCAAAAACACAGCACTGCACCAGCTACTTAACAAGAGGAAAATGACTGCTACTGCTGAACCCAGGAAGGCTGAGGTTCTTAACGACTTCTTTTAACTCTGTCTTCACTGGAAAATGCTCTGATCACACCACCCAAGACTTGGAAAGCAGATGCAGGGACTGTGAGAATGAAAACACTGGGCCCACTGTAGGAGAGGATCTGGTTTGAGACCATCTGAAGAACCTGAACGCATACAAGGCCATGGGACCTGATGAAATCCATCTGCGGATCCTGAAGGAGATGGCAAATGAAGTTGCTAAGCCACTGTCCATCATATTTGAAAAATCATAGCAGTCAGGTGAAGATCCCGACAACAGGAAAAAGGAAAATATAACCCTCATTTTCAAGAAGGGGAAAATGCATGACTCGGTTAACTGCAGACCAGTCAGTCTCACCTCTGTGCCTGGCAAATTCTTGAACCAGATTCTCCTGGAAGGCATGCTGAGGCACATGAAAAACAACAAGGTGCTTGGTGACAGCCAGCATGGCTTCACTAAGGGGAAATCCTGCCTGACCAATCTGGTGGCCTTCTATGATGGGGCTACAGAACTGATGGACAGGGGTAGAGCAGTTGATGTCATCTACCTGGACTTGTGCAAAGCTTTTGACACTGTCGCATATGACATAGAATCATAGAATCATATAATAGTTAGGGTTGGAAAGGACCTTAAGATCATCTAGTTCCAGCCACCCTGCCAGGGGAAGGGACACCTCACACTAAACCATGCCACCCAAGGCTATGTCCAATCCAGCCTTGAGCACCGCCAGCAATGGAGCATTCCCAACTTCCCTGGGAAACCCATTCCAGTGCCTCACCACCCTTACAGGAAAGAATTTCTTCCTCATATCCAATCTAAACTTTCCTTGTTTGAGTCTGAACCCGTTACTCCTTGTCCTCTCACTACAGTCCCTCATGAAGAGTCCCTCCCCAGCATCCCTATAGGCCCCCTTCAGATGCTGGAAGGCTGCTATGTGATCTCCACGCAGCCTTCCCTTCTCCAGGCTGAACAGCCCCAACTTTCTCAGCCTATCTTCATACGGGAGGTGCTCCAGTCCCCTGATCATCCTCGTGGCCCTCCTTTGGACTTGTTCCAACAGTTCCGTGTCCTTTTTATGTGGAGGACAGCAGAACTGCACACAATACTCCAAGTGAGGTCTCACAAGAGCAGAGTAGAGGGGCAGGATCACCTCCCTCGACCTGCTGGCCCTTTTGATGCAGCCCAGGATACGGTTGGCTTTCTGGGCTGCGAGCACATGCTGCCGCCTCATGTTCATTTTTTCATCAACCAACACCCCCAAGTCCTTCTCCACAGGGCTGCTCTCAATCTCTTCTCTGCCCAACCTGGAGCTGTGCCTGGGATTGTTCCGACCCAGGTGGAGGACCTTGCACTTGGCATGGTTAAACTTCATCAGGTTGGCATCAGCCCACCTCACAAGCGTGTTAAGGTCCCTCTGGATGGCATTGTTCCCTCCAAGGTATCAACCGAACCACACAGCTTGGTGTCATCGGCAAACTTGCTGAGGGCGCACTCAATCCCGCTGTCCATGTCACTGACACAGATGTTGAAAAAGACCGGTCCCCACACCTCTAAGTTGGAGAGACATCAATTTGATAGGTGGACCACTCGGTGGATAAAGAACTGGCTGGATGGCCGCACGCAAAGAGTTGTGCTCAATGGCTCAATGTCCAGCTGGAGACCAGTAACATGTGGTGTCCCTCAGGGATCAGTGTTGGGATCAGTCTTGGGACCCACTGGTGTAGATACTTCCCCATACTGTCCCACACACCCTGCCACTCATGACTGTCCAACCTTGGGGAAAATCTCTTGGTCCTCCTATATCTTCGTCTAGCTCTAGACAAGGCCCAAACCCGACTCTGCTTAACTTTCGAGATCAGACAAAATGGTTGTGGGTAAAACACACTCTGCATGTGTGCCAACATGGTGATCCACATCAAAATCAGCAGGCAGATCTCAAGGGTACCCAAAGGCCATTCACAACTTTCAGAACTCTCAAATGATGCTGTAAATAGTCTTGTGGGGATCTGGGAATGTAAGGGAATGTCTCCTTTGCAGGTTGACCAACTGAGGAGGGCAAAAAAGATGTGTAATTGCTAAACACTTCTATTATATACCTCCCAAAGTATAGAGATGGTGACCACGCTGGGAAACTAAGCCAGATCAGTTTCATGATCAATGATTCTATTGTATTACAAGTCTTTACCATAAAGTACAATGAAACAAGGACCTTAGCCCAAGCCCCGCAGCCGATAAACACTAAAACAGCAAATACCGGCTGTAAGGCACAATATGCTGTAACTCCAAGATCAAGAGCAACAACTTTGAGAGCCAATAAATCAGCATTGTGACGAGTGACTATTAATCCGAAACAATAAATGCTTATCACAAATACAATTAGACACACTCTGATCAGATCTGTTGTTTTCTCAACCCTTCGTGTCCCATGTTTGGAGCCAAAAAGAACTGTCATGGTTTAAGCCCAGCCAGCAATCCAGAACCATGCAGCCGCTCTCTCACTCTTCCCCTTCCTCCCCCCACTCCCAGAGGGATGGGGAGGAGAATCAAAAGAATGTAACTCCCACAGGTTGAGATAAGAACAGTCCAGTAACTAAGGTATAACACAAACCACTGCCACTACCACCAATAATAATAATGATAAGGCAAATAACAAGGGAAGAGAATACAACCACTCACCACCCACTGGCAGATACCCAGCCCAACCTAAGCAGTGATCTAACCCTTCCAGGTAACTGCCCCCAGTTTATATAGTGGGCATGACTTGCTGTGGTATGGAATACCTCTTTGGCTAGTTTGGGTCAGGTGTCCTGTCTCTGCTTCCTCCCGGCTTCCCCTCCTCCCTGGCAGAGCATGAGACTCAGAAAGTCCTTGGTCAGCCTAAACATTACTGAGCAGCAACTGAAAACATCGGTGTTATCAGCACTGTTCCCAGGCCGAAAGTCAAAAAAAACATAGCACTGCACCAGCTACTAAGGAGAGCAATGACTGCTACTGCTGAACCCAGGACAAGTAACCTAGAGATAGAGCTTTGCATTTGGCTAGGTTACGTTAGGTACTCAAATTAATTGCCAACTGCAGGCTTACTTTAGGAAATTCAATTCTCTAAGGACACTTTTGTTCTTTTGGTCATTTAGGATTAGTAGGGGGATTCAGACTGGAGCTTTATAGGCTGAAAGTAAAGGAGGATGCTGCACCCAATTCTTAGTGGGGGGCCCCATCTTTGAAATTCCTACTTTCCTCTTCTATTGCAAGTCCGGTTCTGATGACCTCCAGATTACATTGCACGACCCTATTTTTTTTCCAGAGCTTTGTACATAGGATACGTAGGATAGAGAAGACTAGAAATGTTCAAAGGAATGACTTTACAGCAAGGGTGTCCTTCAGTGCTGCATTTAGGATTAATTTTACACTATGTCAAAAGTTCTGGGTGCATATGCAGAAAATGCTTTTTTAGTTGTTCTGAAATCTAAATAAATTCATAAAGTTGGACAGTATAGTGAACTGCAGCTTTCAAAATAAATGTACATTTTTTAAGTTATATGTATGTTTCAAGTAATGACCATTTCACTAATGTCTGAGTAATGGTCAAGTAATGATTATTTCACAAAATAGTGCCAAAAGAGCAGACATTTAAAAATCCAAAAGTTGCATTTCTGGATTTCTAGAAGTTGTTTTTTTTAAACTGTTATCATCTTAGCAAGAAATTTCATCTACAGAAAACAAGAAAATGGAAAAACCAATAGCTTTATATACAAGGCACTTTTCTGTAGTCTGATTTCTCAACAGTCCCTTGGTCAAAAGAAATTAGAGGCACTAAATTTATGAGTTTCTTGAGGGCCTTTAACATGCAGTTGCAATTATTAAAGGTGCTAGGCCAAAATAATGTAGATTATCTCTATTTTTTAAAGGTCCCTGAATAACATTCAAATACCTGTTACAGTCTTGAAGAAGCTAAGGTATGACTATCTTCCATAACCAAATCTGTCCCCTCTTGACCCTATATTCAGTAGCTACATCTGTTCTTTTTTGACCCATGATACGGTAATAATCTCACTGCGGCCTGTGCTGGCTGAAAAGATCACAGTTTTGTAGAAAAGTAATTTTTCTAGAGAAGCAACGTTGCAGACTTAAAACACACAGAGCATATAAAACAAAGTTAATTGGGCACATAATGATTCTTGAGCTATAAGGTTAAGTACTGAAAAACAAGGAGATAAACAAATCCCACACACCAGACTACGGTGCATGCCATGTTGTAATTGATGTAATGCACTGCTTAGCTTTCCTTCAGAGAGAAAGAAGTGAAGGAAGTGAAGTGAAACAAATAATACAATACGTTAACTGAAACAATAGTCATATTAATTTGATAAAGTGTTGTATCAGAGCATTCCCTCTAATCTTGTAAGAATTTATCACAGAATTATTTCACATTTAGAAACCACTGGATTTAGCTCCTAACAAGAAGAGACACCAAGCCTTGTAACAAAATTGACCAAGCTCTCTACAGAAATAATATACTTTGCAACTATGATACTGCACTGCCGACTTTGATTTTTAAGAGAACAGTGATAACAGAGGTTCATTCTGCATATAACAATATTTCCAGAACCAGTTGTTATGAGTGCAGCACCATTCACAGGGTGAGGTTAGGGTCTCACAGTTTTGGAGGGCTTTTGTCTACTTTTGTTTTGGTTTGGTTTTTTTACTGATTTTCCAAGGTGTTTTCAGTTTCTCCTTCTGTAGCTGTTGTTTTGATTTGAAACTGAAATCTGCTCTTTAAACACAGAATACTTCTGCTGCTTCCTAGTAACACATATTCAGACTTCATTTAGGAAGTACTGTAGGTATAAATTTTCTAAATATCTAAAGATCGAAAATCTGCTTTCAGAGATTAAGGCAACCGATTCACAGATATCTCATTTTGCTCACATTTCATCTAGGATTGAATTGTCTTGTTTAGTTCAAAATAGAAAACAGGTCCTTATGCTATTAATGGATTTTCTTGTCAATTGAAACAATATAGTAATTGTTATAAATTCAACTACAATGAACACTCCTTCAGCATAATCAAACCCAGGAATTTTACAGTAACATGAGATAAAATAATAGCTTGAATCATTCCAGGATCAAAATAATAATTTTGTGTCATATAGAAGAGGTGCTTGTGAAATACTCACTAATGTTGAAAATTTAAGCAAAACTGGGAATATTTTCTAGACCCATGCTATTTGAGGCTGAAGACCGAGTGTTTTGTACCTTAGTAGAAAAAGGCTGCTTCTAGCTATCACCTTCCCTTCTCTGCAGAATATATTTATTCAGCTTGACACAGGGTGACATAAGTACTGTATTCTAGAAATGTAGCTGTATGCATGCTACTACATAAATGTGAGAAAAGGGGAAATCCAAACAGCCCTTAGCTCATAGATGTGCACAGGCATAAAATGGCAGAAGGAGATGCTGTCTTAGCTGCTCCAAAGTACAGAAAAGAAGAAGAAATTAGTGAGGGTGTCATGCAAAGTTGCGTTTGTATGCCTGAAATGTCATAAAACACTCAAGTTCCTGAATACAATTTTACACACAGCTGCCCACTTCTTTTACTGCTTAAAAATTATGTAATTATGGCTGAGGAAGTTATTCAACTAAACTGAATTCTGTCTCCTTTTGGGGGAATTTCTTCCAAAGTGAACATCCTTGAATCCAAGCCCAAAAGGGACTTGATCCCGTAAGTATCCAGTAAGTTTATCATCCATTCTGCTAAAAGGAGTTATGTGTTCCCTTTCCTTTGCTGCAGCTGCATGTTTGGGATACCTCCCAGAATCAGAGAGAAAAGACACCCCTCTGACAGTTGGCAGGTTAAAGGGGTGTTGATCATTGCTCCTCTCCCTTACAGAGAAGCTGCACACTTCTCTATCAAAAATCTCCTTCTATTACATAAAAATAAAGGTGTTTTTCATGCCTTTGCAGCAAAATTCAAGCTGAGAAACAACACAGAGAGCAGAAAAGAGGAATCCTAATTTTAATTCATGGGGAATGTGATCCTGCTTTCAACCCCTGCTCCCAGAACTTTTCATCCTGGGATGAAAACCAGGAATAATCCAGCTGGAAAGGACTGAAGATGTTTTTCTCAGAAATCGACCGGGGGTCTAAAGAGCTCATCCAATGCTGAGGTGCTCAATCTTGCACTATTTGATGCGATGGGTTATTTAATACTATATCCTCCTTTAAATTTACAGATTGTAACTATAGATAGCAGACACAGTCAAAAGTCATAAGAGCAGAGGGCTGGAAGGCACCTAAACCCAGTGAGATATTTTGAAGCATTCTAGACTGCTCCTAACAAGTGGCTTTCTCAGCTGTTCTTCAAAACCTCTGATGCCCCCAGCTCTTTAACACACCCTCTTCCGGACTTTAACAATTTTAACAATAAGAAAGCTTTTCTTAAATCCACCTTAAGCCTTTCCTTCAGATTAAGTTGCTTTCTTCTTTTCTTTTTCCCAGTGACTATGTGGAATAGTTGAACGCAGATATCTTTATAAAACTCTTTAATGTCTCAGAAACTGGCTCCTGTCTCTCCTTAGTCTTCCATACTCAAAAAAAAAAAAAAAAAAAACCAAAACAACAACAAAAAAAACCACAAAAAAATAAAAAAAAAAAAACCAAACCACCAGCTGCAGTTTTTCCAACTTTTTTTTCCATTGCTTATGCTTCATGAATCTCTCAGAATTACTGATGGTCTTTCCTTGCTCTTCAATTTGTTTATATCTTTCCTGAGGTTCAGTACTCAACCACGCTGGACACAGTTCTCCAGAGAAGCTCACTAGCACCAAGTGGATACAATAGTTACCTCCCCTGCCTGATATAACCTCTTCCTTAAAATAATAATTCCAGAATGAGATTAGGTTTGTGGCAACAGCATTGTTTCTCAGCTTTATTTATATGCATCATGCATTATAATCCCCTGCTATTACCAGAAGTGCTGTTGTTTACTTATTTCTACCTTTCAGTATTTCTCTTTGATACTTCCCCCTGAAGAACAGTACTTTGTGTTTCCCCTTATTTCATATTGTTGATATTAGAGCATTTCTTCACACTGTGAGCTCAAACAAAGGATTTTGCAGATGCTGTCTTGAACCATTTTCCTTATAACAATTTGGGTGAAGATTACATATATTTCTGTGATTTCTCATATATTTTTGGCATGATCAAGATCTAATCATCACTGTATTTTTTTTACTCCCCTTACACACTTTTCAGCCCACCATTTTTGTTCTCAACCTTTTTTTAGTTCTTGTTCTCTTTTACTCAGAAGAAATCAGAAAAAGATTAATAATTTTCCTTTCCTTGGTAAAGGTCACGCTCAAAAACATGAAGTTATTACAAAAGGTACCTGAACTAAGAAGCGAAATAACATTTTCCAGCAAAAATGGGAAGATACACAAATTTGGACTCAAGCCTATTCCTCTATATCATTTAATCAAAATTAGACTTAGTGGTTAATTTTTATCACAGGACTACTTAATATAATGTAATGCTATCTTGTCATTAAGGAAGATGTAAAGGAGCATACGTTAGCTCTCTAGTCCACCAACAAAACTGGCCTGTTGGAAAGTGTCATTCAAAGGGGAAAACACCACAGTGACTGCAACAGTGGAGTTTTCTCCATAGAGCCAAGCCAGGAGGAAGTGGTAGATAATTTCTTTTGAAAATTCACATTTTTATTATTCTTTTGACAATTGACTGGAAATCAAATAGCACAGAAAGCCATTAGGAGTTTCTAACCAGCAGGGGGGAAATTATTGCAAATACCAAGGGAAAGGGCATCTAGAAAAATGCAAGAATGAAACAACATGTTTAGAAGAAAGGAGAACAGAAAAATAAAACCAGCAGTATTTAAGGAGACAGATTTGAACATATTACAGAAATTTCAAGATACAGCCTCCTGGAAGGCTAATCAAGGTGGAAACCTGTTAAAAATATTGAGTTGAAATGGAACGAACATGGAGAGTGGGATTCTGTATATCCCCCATTTTGTGTTTGAACATTTACCTCACCCAGAAGTTTTCCATACTGATCTTGATCTCCCTTGCTGCATTTTTGTATGCTTTTCCTGTTCCATCATCCCAATATAAAGAGATGGGGCTTACACCAGTCTTTCACATATCTAAAAAACTTAAGCATTCTACCTTTGATCTTCTGTTCTAATCCTTAATTATGTTATCATTTTGCATTTTCTCCATGGGATCACAACTTCATTCAGTACAGGAGTTGTTGTCAAGGGTTTTTTTCTAACCTTCTTGTTCAGCTTGGGATTCAGATTTTTTTCTTCTCTTTTCTTTAAGCATTTATACAAAAGCTTTGCATGTATCACAAAATAATTTATTTCCTTCTGTGTTTTTCCTTTTGAAATGCACTGCATTTTAGCACTTTGGAAACATTAATTATTTTCTTTACACAATACAATTGTGAGATAGAGGCTAGTCTTTTTTTTACTGAATAGTTGGGAACCTGGGGCACAGACAGTCAAGTTAAAATTGTTAAAAAATCCATTAATTGCTGATTTTCTAGTTTAGCATAAAAGGAGGGCAATCCTTCATATTTTATGAAAGCTCAATGCACAGTTCCAGCAGGCATGGCTGGAGATAAAAAGCATTATCCACTTCAGCAGATTACTGGAAACACATTTGTGGCCTGACAATTTAGCTGGCTTACCCAGAGCCACAGAGCAGCTCCCTGCTAAAGGCAGGAATAAGACCCAGTTTTCCAAAACAGCATTCTACTTCCTTAAGCATTAATCAATGGTTATGTAATAAAAGATCATATCTCTGTGTATAAAAGACCAAAAATTTTATGGGTAACTGTATCCTTGGTATTCTGCCCTGATTTTGTGACTTTTACAGGAGTCAGACGTTCTCAGGAGAGATGTAGGGAACACAGAGGAGGAAGTCTTGCTGTGTTCACTTCTGATACTTGACATTACAGTTTTCCCCAGAAAAAGAAGAGCCTCAAGGAAAAATCCTAGTAACCTCAAACTGGATCATATCCTGTCCAAAGCTGCCAATTGACACAAAAGACTAAAAAGCCCCTGACTGTATGAAAAGATTCCTACATTTAGGAAAATCTTCACTAACACTGGGATCTGCTCCACCAAATACCTTACCAAATGTCGAGCCTCCCTATAAAAGCAGGGAATTCATGTTGTTTTTGAAAAACATTAATAAAATAATCAAATGGTACATAAGTTACAACTTAAAAAACTGAGCAAAAAGCAGATTATAGCTTGAATTTAGGTTTCGGATTTTGGTTTAAATGTAAGCCATCCTAAGAAATCTCTCTGTAGTCAACAACAGATTAAATTCTCAAACCTCCAGTATAGCTATCTTTGCATTGTGTCTAGACCAGATAAGATTCTGTGTTGGCCTGATGTCAGATTTTTCTTGGTGTAAAATTTCCATGCAATTCGTATATCTCAGTGCCAAGCACAGCTGGATTAGTAATAGAAACAGTGCGTCACTGGAAAGCAGATTCTTGACTCTGGAGTCAGAAAAATTGCTCATAGCTATGGAAGGGCACACGTCTTCCTACCAGGAAGTCATAACACAGCCAAATAGACTCACAAAACCTGTTTATCATACACGGTTTGCACCCTATCCAACACACTTATCTGCCAGCTTGTCTCTCCCACACTATCCTAGATGGCAAAAGTCAATACACAGTGGATATAGCAAACCCATTCTACCTATGCAGCGCAAGAGAGGAGGAGCCTATAAGGAACGGATCAGTGTGCTATAGAGGATAGGCTGCAGTCCCCTCTTTTGGCTGGTTACTCCACCAGAAGACAGATGCTGTGGATCAGGAGCCACAAAATGTGGCATGTCAAGGCAAGGAAACTGTCAAAGGCCTGGGCAAAGGTCAAAAAATCAAGGTTTGTCTACAGTAAGCAAATGAGAAAGAGGCGGGAGCAAGCGTTTCTGGGCAGGTCAGGAATCACAGACAAAATAGAGTTTTGAAGCTGGAAGTCAAGCAAGGTTTAAGGAGTCAGGCTGGAGATGATGTCAAATGGTGGAGATGACAACTTCAGACAGCCCATACAGTCTGAATGTCTCCTTCATGTAAACACACCTACCTGCTGTCTGCATGCTGACTACGGTAGTACACAACTACCAATAGCCAGGAGTCACACCAGCAGGACATGTCTCCCTGATGCAGGCTGTAACTCCTGACAGACAGGAGCTCCAGCCCTCAGGAAACCAGCTTCCGAAACCATGCACACTTGATGGTTTCCATCTGACAACATCCCAGTACCCAGCCGAGACAAAGACATATTTGCTAAGTTCTTAGGCCCAAATACAAAAACAATTCACCGGAGTAGTGTGATGTACGTGTACCTCAAACACTTCAAAAGTAAAAACATCATAAATATGGGAAGAGTAATTATTTCACTAGCTAAGGGATTTGCAATTCTATTCAGCTTTAAAGAAGGATTAATACCTGATTTCTTTACCTTTTTAACGTCAAAACTGATGCAGCGAAAGTATTATTGAATCCTGACAAAAATATCAGAAACAGAACAAAGAATGAGTTGAATTTTGATAGCAGTTGTGCCTGATCCCCAACACCACCAGAGACTCAGGAAAGTAGCTACGGTGTTAGAAAGATATTTTATGTGAAAAGGATATTTATTTTTTTTTTTAGATCTAGGACTTACAGCATCGCATAGAAGGAAACAGTTTCTGCATGGCAAGGAAGCCTGTGTGGATGACAGAAATGTGTCTCCACATACATTCCCAGATTAATTCCCACCAGAGCAGACCAACTCTTTGTAAACAAGGAACAGGGTACAAACAAGCAGTCTAGGAACACAGTGAGCAAAACACCTAAACTCGGTGCTATGCACAGGACTCGAGTCCTATTCTTGGGTTTGGAGATTTTGGTTTGCTTTGTGGCTTTTTGTGGTGGTGGGTACACAGTTTGACTGCTCCTCTTTAAAACAGACACCTCAAAAGAGAGCTGCGTAACCCTCTACACTGTATTTATGCAAGTAAGCTGAACAGTCCCAGATTAAATAGACAGGCACTCAGTTATCTCTGTGGGGAACTGGACTTGGCAAAGATCTGGCCTCTGCTCCCACACAATTTCTGGGCTTAATCAGGAATTAGCACAGGGCAAAAATGATGCTCACTGGGCACGCTGGGTAGTGAAGAAAAGATTTTAATAGTGAATTATTAGAAGGTCATTTCAAATCAGTCTATCTCAGTGCCAGACAACAGTCTTGAACACACCTAATTTACTAGCATAGAAACAGTGTAAGTGTCTGTAAGCTGTTTTGATGTAGAACTGCAGGCAGCTGTGCTTACAAATGCACTGCATTAATAAGTCTGTAATCAAGCAGCCCCTGGTGACTCCAGCATGAGTAGTTCACAGCATGGCCTGGGTGCCTGTTCCCACAGATGGAGGTACCAAAGCAAACTGTGATAGGGTTAATAGGCGATTTCAGGACAAAGTAATCCAGATCCATTTCAGCTGCCTTCACTGATAAATTAAACTAATCCAGCTAGATTTCACCTCTTTGGGATTTGAATAAACTGAGGCACCAATGACACTACACGCAATGCAACAGAAAATAAACCCCCAAGGATGAGTTGTAAAGGCAGCAAAGGGAAAAAAGTTTCTGACTCATCTGTGTGAGAGGACACCTAGCAACACTTGAACATAGATCTGTCCAATGGCCATAATAGAACAGCAATATACCTGTTCATATTTTATAGCCTTGTGCTGTTTCAGCTTTATGAATCAGAAATTGGCTACTTCTATGCAATCTGTGCAAGGCATTATTGTTTCATATTGCAGCCAATCCTATAACCAGTTTCCACATTGTCCTAGGTTCAGCAGCAGCAGTCATTTTTCTCCTTCTTGGTAGCTGGTGCAGCGCTGTGTTTTTGACTTTCGGCCTGGGAACAGTGCTGATAGCACCAATGTTTTCAGTTACTGCTTGGTAATGTTTTGGCCTGACCAAGGACTTTCTGAGTCTCATGTTCTGCCAGGGAGAAGGGGAAGCCGGGAGGAAGCAGAGACAGGACACCTGACCCAAACTGACCACAGAGGTATTCCATACCACAGCACATCATGCCCAGGATGGAAAAACGCAGGGCAGAGACCCGGAAGGGTGGGGGGTGCACTGCTTGGTCAGGCTTGGTATAGGTGGTGAGTGATTGTATTCTTTCCTTGTATTTCCCTTGTCATTATTATTATTGGTGGTAGCAGTAGTGATTTGTGTTATACCTTAGTTACTAAACTGTTCTTATCTCAACCTGTGGGAGTTGCGTTCTTTCGATTCTCTTTCCCATGCCTCCGGGAGCAGGGGGAAGAAAAAGGGGGGAGTGAGTGAGCGAAACTGCGTGGCTGAGAGGCTTAAACCACGACAGACATTCAAAGGTGACTTTCCTTTCTATTCATTTCTTCTCCAATGAAATGATCATTCTTTCAGTGGTCTAATTCTTCTGCGTGTTTTTCTTGGTAACGGAAAACTTAGTATGCCTCTTTCTGTTCATATATGGGTCCTATCCACTCCTATCCAAAGCTAAGGGAAGTTTATTTCACAAAAACACAGAATTAATTCTGAAAAGCTGTCTGATCCCCTCCTTTCTCCAAGCCATGGAATCTCATCCTATCAGACCATTTCATCCTTTTCAGTCATTCCTCACTTGAATCCTCCTGTCCCTCCTCTCTACAGTGTAATAATATGTCCCCTGCTGGTGTGGTATATCCTTCTCATCATTTGGGCAGGCAGTTCTCTGTACAGTCCTCCACGTCATCAACTCAACCACAATCTGTGTCACCCCTTGGCAAACAGCCATAACTGACCCTACTTCTTCCTACCTGTCCTTTTCTGCAGGTTGCTTTCTGCCCATTAGATCTTTGTACTGAAGAATATTGCCATTGTCTTTCACAACCAGATGCACTTGATTCACCTCTTACAGGATCCACCCACGCTTGTTATGGCTTCTTCCAAAGTTCTCTATAAATACAATCTAAAATAAAATAAAAAATACACTGCATATTTATTGTAATGACAAATTTGCAAGAAGAGGCATGGTAAGTTCATTGTTTTAAATATAGAGCATGATTTTCTTCTCACCTACCGAAGACATTAATCCTGCAAGAATAGCAGGCAGCTCTGTTGGAAGTAATGTTGCAATATTGTTGCAGCCGCATAGAACCATGGAATGGTTTGGGTTGGAAGGGAGCTTAAAAATCATGTAGTTCCAAGCCCCGCCCTCCGTTTCTTCCCCCCCACACACTCCTTCCCTCCCATGGACAGGAACACCTCCCACTAGCCTTGGTAATGGGAGTGGTTCATAGCATCATATTTTAGAAGGCTATGGTCACTCTGGGCCTAGAAAGTGACCTGTGCCCAAATCATTTCAGACTTTTATAAGAAAAAGGAATTGTAAAGGAACATTGCATTTTAAAAAGCAAAAAACCCACACAGTGCCATCTTTATAAATTCCTGCCAAATAATAAACACCACTATCTGAAGCAGGCATTGTGCTAAAACAGTGTTTTATTCATAAACTGAATTGGGCCACCACATTAATAAAAATGTCTCATATGCAATATAAAGATAATAATACATAACAGAAGAAAATGTCTAATTGACATAATATTGAAGTCATCACTACTTTTTTACAAGAAAGTTCTAAAGCTGCATGACTTATAAGAGTATAATAATTACATTACTTCCAAACATGGCATTTCATAGCTACATTAACATATATTTATATACACGTATATAAACATTTGCACTTATGTATGATGCACTTCAGGTTTGAGTAGTGGAAGCCATTTTACTCAAAAGTGTTTGTGTCAGTAGATCTCATATATTTCATGGCAGCAGATCTGCTGAAGAACTCACATCTCCATATTACAGAGAACCCATTCCATGGAATTAACAGCCTGCACTGAGTTAGAGCACTGGCAGCCAACAGTATGCACCAGTCCAGCTAGGCAAAATCAGAAACCTGTGCGCATCAAGGGAGACTAAAAGAAAAAGTCCTTCAATTGCCTTTTGAATAAATAACTTACATTATTGCACAGTTAATCATATTCTACCCTGCAAAAGGAAAATATCTGCAATGTTCATTTTTTAAACACTGCGTACACGGAGTTTTCATCTGGTGGGTTGGTTTGTGGTTTCTTCAGATGTTTCATAACTGTGCAGTAATAGAAATTAAGACTTTTTGGTTTCTGCATAAAACAGGACTGCAGAGCAGGATTACATCTGCCAGAAAAGACATATCTTTGCCTTCATGCAATGCAGTGACTGCTTGACAGACAAAACCATTCTGATAGTGTCACAAGTCTGATGGAGTGCTGCTTTTCATGCAGAGCTCTGATTTATTTCACTGCTATGAAAAAAGCCACAAGTAAGAAGGCAATTTCAGGGTGACCACTCACCTGCAGACACGGAGAAGCACACGCCATTCCAGCTGGGAGCAACGTAAATGAAATTTCTGCACGGGTAGGGCTTTGATCCCACCCTCCCTGCTCACATCACACTGTGAAACAGAGGTGAGGAGCCTGAAAGGAAGAAAATTTCACTTTTTATGGACATAGGTGAACACTTCATCTTTTATATCCTAGGCATAAAGTTATCACAGTCCAAGTAGTTGTGGGTTTCATGTGTATAAACAGTAATAAATATTTGTATGGACCTGAAGATAAGCACTTTTAAAAGCAAGTGTTTTATCAGAGCATCCTGAATACAAAAAGGATCCTACTTAAGCCATTTAACGTTCTTATGATGTCAGCCTTGGGGAGCAAAACATTATAGAGCTGACATTACTTTGTAGGCCAGCCAGAAATCAAGTTTCAGGGATGGAAAATTCTCTTGTACATTATTCACTGAAGCAATAAAAGTGACAGCAGCAAAAGTTACCCTTTTTTGCTGTACACTTCTGGATGATCTTTGTCAGAACACATGCTCATAAAGATATAACAATTTAACATTGCAAAGATCACATGAAAGAAGTGCAGTGGATCTGCTCGCATTAGGTTGCTTGCAGTGAAATGGTATTAACTGTAAAAAGAAAATATCAGGAGCACTTCAGACACTTCAAACTTGGTGTAGACATGACTGTGGGAATTTTCCCTCCTTCCCCTGAACTCAGTGGGCATTAAGGACTCTCAGCACCTTGCAGGAGCAAATCCTTTCCTTCCTCTGCTTGCCATTCATCTCTGCCTTTCAGCTGCCTCTGTGGTTTCTCCTGGCTACTGTTGTATTCCTGAAACATGCTCTGCTTAGATATGTATCCCAGTGCATGTCATAGGCAGATCTGCTCACACTCTAGCAATTTTTTTTCTTGTGAAAACATGTACAACTCACTTTTTCTGTTGTTTTTGTCTAAGTAGAGCAGCACTCCCATCTTCAAGTGCCCAGATACACCCTTTCCTTCAACCCTTCTAGCTGCTAGAGCAAACGTGTAGTTGTCCTGGTGGAGACAGAAGAGCTCAGCAACACAGCGCTCCAAACACCCGTTGCTGGCTGCACTAGTTACTGTTCTTTGTCGGCCCGCCAAAGGCCTAGAGTGCTCAGGAGGAAACTGACACAGAGCAGGATGATTGCCCTGCTCTGTGTCAGTCCTCTCCAGTAAAGTTACATGATATGATAAACTATCTCATGTTGTGTGATGGGCAGGCCTGCAGTTACTCTAGCTTTTGGTTTGCGTCAAGACACATATACTACTACTTTTTGTGTGTCTGAATAAAGAATATGGAAAGAAATCCAGACTTTCATGATTTAATCTAGCACATTTTTGTCAACCCATGTAATATTATCAGAAAAACGTCATTAAGATATTAAAATCTCTGTGCAATGGCATAAAGTTCAAGGTGCCAAGCACCACCCAAGCAGAAACCATTTGCTGCAGAGCTGCCACCTTTTGTAAGGAAAACAAAGACTCTGAAAGCAATTTGCAGTAGGATTATTTTTTGTCTTGTGTAAGACCACCTTCATGTCCTTTAACTAGTGGAGCAAAAACAATCCCGTGTCTCCCTGTGCCACTGGAAATGGTGCAGTCTGCTGGAGCAGTGTTCGCAGCAGGGAAACCCTGAGCTGTAACTAATCTGACACAAGCAACTGATTCATTATGTGGCCTTAGGCAAATCTCTTCACTCCCCTGCTTTGGTTTCCCCATCTGTAAAGTGAGAATAGCAATACGCACTTTGCTGCGACTGTGGCTGCCGTGATGGCAGTGCCTTCCAGCCACACTTTCCAAGGAAACTTTAGCCTGCCTGCACAGAAGGCAAAGCCGGTTCACTCCCATGGTGCAGGCTTAGTGGAACAAAACCAGAACCATGTAGAGGAAATTACCAAATTAGAAAATAAAAAGCAAAGCCTGGAAAACAGACACTGAAAAGGCATTGCATTCAAAGAGGCACTGGCTCCTCTGGGGTTTACTGAGCTTCCTCTGGTGGATCATAAATTCTGCTTTTTCTATCCCTGCTTAAAAGTTTTGGTAAAGTCCGTGAGGTAAATATTTTCCCTTGGGTGGAACTTAAAAGACATTTGATGTGACTGTGATTCTGACAAAAAATCAAAAGGGAACTTTTTGTGCAGACATTTGAGCCAACATTATCAAATCCAAATTGTTTAGCAATGTCAATTTTCTCTGTATGTTAGGTTTCTATTCTGACTGGTTCTTAATACCAGAAAGCATTTCTCTGATGGTTGTTAGAGGGAATCCTGAAATGCATTATGGTGAATTATTCCAAAAAGCTAATCCACAGTTTATGAAGCCACAGGATTTAACCAAGGGAGGAAAGAAGATTTTCAGAAAAAATGTTTTACCCATAATTGCACTTAATTGAGTGTAATTGGACTGAAAATTCTCTTTGATCTGACCCATTTTCCTCCTCTTTCAACACTCCTTTACAGGCAACTTGGATCCCTGACAATGGCTTAGGAATGATTTTATGCCCTTACCTGGCAGATACTGTCATTACTCAAATGATTCCCATAGAATTATGATAATTATACCTATTAATCTGCCAATATCTCTGCAATATCTCTACCTGCCGTCTTCCTACCTTCAGTATAGAATCATAGAATGGTTTGGGCTGGAAAGGACCTCAAAGATCATCTAGTTCCAAACCCCTCTGACATGGGCCGGAATATCTTCCTCTAGACCAGGTTGCTCAAAGTCCTGTCCAACCCCCAGGGGTGGGGCAGCCACAACTCCTCTACCAGTTCTTCTCTCTGGTTTCTTCTTACCGGGGAAACCTCTACCAGTGCCTCACCACCCTCATAGTAAGGAATTTCTTCCTAATATCTAATCTGAATCTGCCATCTTTCAGTTTAAATCCATTCCCTTGTCCTATCACTACATGCCCTTGTAAAATGTCCCTCTCCAGATTTCTTGTAAAGACCTCTTTAAGGTACTGAAAGGCAGTTAGAAGGTCTCCTCTCGGAGCCTTCCCTTCTCCAGGCTCAACAACCCCACCTCTCTTAGCCTGTCTCCATAGGAGAGGTGCTCCAGCCCCCTGATCATCTTTTTGGCCTCCTCTGGACTCACTCAAGCAAGTCTACATCCCTCTTGTGTTGGTAGCCCCAGAGCTGGATGCAGTACTGCAGGTGGAGTCTCACAACAGCAGAGTAGAGGGGGGCTATCCCCTCCCTCGCCCTCCTGGTCAAGCTCCTTTTGATGCAGCCCAGGATACGGCTGGCTTTCTGGGCTGCGAGCACATCACTGCTGGCTCATATTGAGCTTTTCATTGACCAACACCCACAAGTCCTTCTCAGGGCTGCTCTCAATCCAGTCTCCACCCAGCCTGTAGTTTTGTTTGGGATTGCCCAGGTTCAGGACTTCACACTTGGACTTGTTGAGCTTCATGGAGGCTTGTACTGGCCCACCTCTCAATGTCCCTCTGTATGGCATCCCTTCCCTCCAGCATGCTGACTGCACCACACAGCTTGGTGTCACTGGCAAATCCCACCATGCATGTCACTGACAAAGACAGACAAATATTCTCTTGCTGACATCTATTCTGTACCTATTTAATGAATTTTGAGAGGAGTTCTGTTGTGACTTTGCCTGGAGATCTATGGAAAACCCTTAGATTCTTCTTTCAGTCAACATTGATTCATTGTGAGAGCAAGGTGGAGGGCATCCTTCTCTTATGCCTGGCTAGATCATTGCACAGAATAAGCCTTTGCAGGAGTACTGCGACATTAAGATTACTTTCTTACAGCACAGAACAGCATAAAAAGTGTCCCAGATCACACAGCTACTACAGTGAGCATTGCAGCCACCAAATAACATTAGAAGATAATTACCATGCAAAGTAAGAAAATGCAATCTGACAGCATAAAGGTTTTAACAAGAGGCAGAACTATCTGTGTTACAATGGATTGCCCTGCATCTCACACTGTGATGTTTGCATAAACAAACCCCTGTCTAGGTTAAACAGTCCTTTTGTTTAATTTTGTCTGCAGTGGGAAATCCTTATTAGATTGTGACAGGAATTAGAGAGAAAGTGTGAGGGAAGGAGACAGCTATTTTCATCCTGTTTTATTTGATGCATTTGTGCAGTTTTTCCTATTATGTGTCAATAATTTATAGTAATTGTATGCAGTGTCTTCAAGATCCATTTGCAGGATGTTTCCCCAGATTGCTCCCTTTCAGCTGTACAGCAAATCCTTTTAGATTCCTCAGCCTTGATTTTCTTGTTCCTACACAGAGAGCTAAGAGTGAACAGCAGGTCACCAGGACATTAGCTGCAGAAAGAGTCCAGAAGGATTTGTGAGGAGGATAAGGCTGAATTGTTGGAGGTCTTTGTGTGTAGCTACTGCACATCCAGCAGGCTCAAACCACAGGAAGGGTTCCTTCATCTGCTACTGGTGTCTGAGGCAAGCCACTGCAGCACAAAAGGCTCATCTAAAAGGTTAAGCTTATTTTTCATGTCCATGAAAGTACACAGGCCTTGGGAATAATTTCCATCTCCTTCTCCACTTCTGCTCAGTCCTGATACACATCAAAGTATGTAATACATAGCCAAAGCCATTGCCAGGCTGGCTTACAGCTCTCTGCCTGTTTTTCCAGTTTCAAAGCATTAACCATCTTGGAGAAATGTGCAGATGAAGTATTTGACATATATTCAAAAATAAACAGCTGGAGGAATAAAGGGGTGGATGTGCAGGGACTACTCATTACAGATCCTCCTATAAGAAGCCTGGAAAACAAAGAAGATTAAGTTGTTGAGTAATTATTTCAAAACTAAGATGCAAAAAGACATGAGAAAATCAGTAGATTCATTAAAACTTTAAGCAGTAGCAAGCTACTGTGAGCACAGTAATCATGATCTCCACTACAGCCACAACTAATGCCTTCATTTTGTCACAAGGACACAGCCAATAGCAAGATGCTGTTGTACCACCATGAGTACTGTAGGATAGATGCTGTGGATTCAGGAGACCATTGTTCCTTCCTAGCCCCCCAGAGGAAATGGATTCACTGTCAGAGTGTATTTGTGCTAAATTATCACATCCATGGTGGCCAGTGGAAGAGCAGTGTGATTCAAATCATTCCTCTTCCTTCGTCTATTTGTTCCCAAACGATGGGAACAAATGTTCCCCCACTTACTCCAACCTGACCGGACCGAATTTCCTAAATAACACCATACACATACACCCATAGGCACAAGTCCCAAATCTCTCCAATATCTGAGTTGTCTAATGCTGTTCTGAAAGAAGAGCCTTGCAACTCAGATAAGATGCTGATAAAATATTGCTGTCATTCCTCCTGAAAGTAAATTAATTTATCACAATGTTGTTGGCTTTTATTTCAAAAATTCCACATATGAAGTGAAAAATATACTGGTACTAAATTTTTTTTCAGTAATAAATTAATATAATTTCAGATTTAATGCTACTTAAAAACATTCTTTTTTAGGAGAAAATGAATTTTTCTACTGTTGTGATATTCCCGACAGTTGATAGAAATGCAAAGTTAAACAACAGAACCTCCTTTAATTTCACAGTCTGTGATTCTTTCATAAAACTTTTAAAGATCCATTATGTCCCGTCAATGCAGAAATCAGGCTGAACTAAGTGATTTATGCATAAATAGCCTTACACAGCCAACTACTGTAGAATGAGCAACTCATCTGTTAAACGTGCATTCAAAGAACTGTTATTTTTGGCACTGTATTATACGTTACCATTGCATTAATATTTCTGATGCTTCATATTTGCTGTTGTGCAGTTATTTTGTTGTACACGTAGTTCTGTGCGACATTATAAAACATGTGCAGTTGAATAAAATTGGAATTGAAATCCAGAAGCAATTGTTTACTGGTGGGCATGCGCAATATCCCAAACACAAAGGGAAAATGGTGAATTAACGCTTTCCAAAGGCACCCTCATTTTTTAGGTTTATCTCACAGTTTATTTAAGACAAAATAATTTGCCTTCTTTTCCCCTGGAAAATAGAGGAAATGTTTGCATTCCAGTAGAAGCTGGAAGCACGGCTGGGTGTGACTTTTGAAGAAATGACATTGCAGTAGATTGTTGGGCCTTTCAGTTTAAACTGAAGCCTTGCCTGAAAATTGCAGGGACCTTTCCTCATCTGGAGTACAGCTAGCAACACTCAGACAAGTCTTTGAAAACTCATTCTCCACCTCAGAGAGGCTGGAAATATCAAACAGCCAACATTTGGTGGCGGAGCTTGCATGCTCTGGTGAAAGCTAAAGAAAATTGTACCTGCCTTATTTTTAGCTCTACAGTTCACAGTAGTCAGTAATTTTATCACCAGGTACCTCTCGATGCTGTTGCGACACAGCAGGCAGCACTCACAGCTAATGAAGTGTGGGGAGCAGTAGGGAGCCCTTCTGGATCTCTCATTTCCCTCCTGCTGCAGGGCAGCTGCCAAGCTCTCACACTGCAAAGGTGAGGTCAGAAGAAGAGCTGAGGGGCAGGATACGTCCCAGCAGGTGTCACAGCAGGGTTCTGTCCCAATACAACAAAAGGCTGGCTTTTGTCTCTTCAAAGAAGCCATAAACTATCAAAGCATGGTGTTGGTGTACACAGGCACCTTATGAGTCTGAGAAACGGTCTACAAAGTCAGCATTCAACCAGAGATCTTCAGAAGTACTTTTGGACTAGCTTATAAAATATACTGCATATTAGTGAAAATGAAGAGACCCATCAATAGTTTCATTTCACGGTTATAGTTGAAGAATTAGAATTATATTCATAATGTTTTTAATCAGGCAGAAGAGTCACTGGGTATTTTGATTTTGCTGTTGAAGACTCCTGCAAGCCCAAACTCAAAACAGTACACAATCCAATACTAAAGTAACGAAGAAATCTATCACAGAGAAGAAAGAGGCAATGTCTATTCAGGCAATATCTAACCAAGCAAAGTATCAACATTTGGAAATCCTCTACATGTTCTGAAGTCTATGATCATCCAGTGGAGTAAATTAATTGAGGTGCATATTTAAAATCTCCCTGTAAAGGAAATGATCAGAGCACATTGCAGCAATACAAAGCTTATTGCACATCTCAACCTGTTATCTACAAGAAGCAGTTACAGCACTGTCATACTCAGCTAAACCTCCCTAGAAAACCAGGAAAGAGTCATTTTTTCTGCCAGCATTAGGATAAGCATAGTGGAGAGAATGAGAGAACCTATAAAATATGCTTCTTTTGGGGCCTGATTTATTGTTATTTGTCTACCAGCAGCGCAGCTGAGCCCCTGAGCACAACAGGAGGCCCTCCAGGCTGCTTTACGCTGTGCCAGTGGATGATGGATGGATCACCCTGCACACCGTCCAGCTCAGCCCCTCTCTCTTTCATGACAGTGTTGTGGGTAGGGAGACTAGAATATGACTATTGCAGTGAATTGCAAGAAGTTATGAGCAAAACAAAAAAAGAGACAACCACAAAGGATTAAGACCCTGGTGTCCAGCAGTCACTAGCTTTTAGTAGGAGAATGAAGGAGTTGGGAAAGGAAGAACTGGAAAACTTAGTCAAGAGTTTTTTATCATAGGTGCTTCCTCTGCTGTGTCCTTACATGTTCTGAGCACAAAGTACTTAAAGAATATCATGTTTTATTGATCATCCCGTACCTAAGTTCTGTTAATGGATGGTACCAGCTATTCAACCATTTGCTAAAGGAAAGATTTTAAATCATGCTGAAACTCAGATACAACTCACAATGCTGTACTCTTTACAAATTCTGTGGAAGTACTAGAGTATCATAGCTCACAGTTCAAACACAGAAGAGATTTTGAAAAACGAACCAGAATGGTTCTGACTCTACACTGCTCTGCATCCTGCAATCTTCCACATACATGCAAAACGTACTGCAGCCAGCCAAACAAAAGCAGTGGATTTCATTCTCTTTCCAGTGACACCAGTGAGGTACATGTTCAAGAAGATCATTTAGGAACAGATACAACTTTTATCACACAAGCAGCATAATGCTACTTCTAACTTCCCAACAGGGTAGCAAGAGCTCCTGCTTTGCTGGATTGGGCCCTAAATAACAACATGCCATACAAGACAAAAGAAAATACAATATTTTCTATTAGACAACCATTTTAACCTCCTCTTTAAGTAAACAGAGCGCAAACTGAAGGTTCAATCTAGGTGGCAGGAAAGCTCATTTCATTAGTAACAGGAATTTAACCTGAAGGAAAAAGGGGGAAGACAAATTAATTTTGAACATGCCTATCTGAATGTGTGGTCACAGCACTCAGAGAGGCACATTACTCAGAGGTCCCTGGCAATGATGAGAAGTTTTATTAATTGCCCTTGAAGACCAGCAGATGCAAGCAGAAAACAGCTCCCTGTGACTCTCCATTCTGAAATGGGCTGTAACATAAAGACACAGGTAGCTGCAGCAGTGTAACCCTTAACAGAGGTTGCTTCTTCCCAGACAGCAGCCTGGAGGTGGAAAGGAGTTTCTGCAATGCTACTTTGACCTTCCTGCCCCCATGTGAAGGTGAGGTTTTCCCCAAGGACGACTTGTACCAAGCATTCCCACCCCTCCTCAGCCACAGGGGAGCCATGTGGCCAGCGATGTCCCCAGACAAGACACAGATAAAGACACATCTGAGGGCAGAGAGAGCAGTCAAGGGTATTAACCTACTTTCTTCTTGGAAAGGCTGAGGTCGGATCATGTCTGAGAATGACCAGTAACTTCCACTATGGTAAAGAAAGTGTGATTCTCCATGGCTGTTATATTACTTGCAATACTATATAGTAATGGAATAAGCAGGGTTTTGTTGCCATTTCTCTTACATGTTGAGCTTCTTCCTGAGCTGTGCCTCCTACAATTTTGTGTTGCTGCGGTTTTGCTTGTCTTTGTGAACCATAAGAGTACCAGCATCTCCTGTGGCTTAGGAAGAACTGTAAAAACCCTGATTTGAAAGTACCTCTGGGCCTTCTGCCTGGCTGCTTCAGGCAGCAAAGGATTCGCATACTATTCAATTACGGTCTTCTGTGGATGAAGGGAGTAGCAAGGGAATGCCTCACTCACCGGCTGATAGCACAGCTGCTGAAGCATCTTTTTCAGATTTCAAACATCAGCTATCTTTCCTAAAGTAGCTGTGTTGCATAAACAGCCCATACAGTGCCTTAGCTTTCAAACTAGCATCAGCTGCTGAGAACAACTTAGCTTGACGTCTGGTGGGGTTAGTCTAAAAGTGTATATAAATGTATATATATTCCTGCATTACAGAATTATGTTATACACACATACAATAATGCAATCTTGCCTTATATAAATTAAGTATGCTTACATGAAGTATCCTAACACAGATGCCTCTAAAGTCCTATGGAATCATCCAATATCAATATTATATACTATAGCACACAAAATATTTTTGTATTATTTAAATACAAATCATTTATAGCTTTTTATTTTAGAATTGTATGTGTCTAGTAATAACTAGATACAGAAAATAAAGCCGGTATGCTCATGAATGTGAGTCCCTGTGTATATATCTAAAAGATCACATATGTATATACATATGGTACATATAAAATCACACACAGTATATATGTATTCATTCTCTGTAATATGCATGTGTTATTATGTGAGATGAGAACATAACAGGGAAATTACAGCTAAGGTTCTTAGGCATATCTCTCCTCTGCCCACATGAAGAGCATTTGAGGGAACAGGGGGAAAAAATAAGACTGTGGTATGATCTCATACTTGCACGCAAGACAGAAGTTTGCAAGGTTACGAAGGAGGCAAGGAGACACTTTTTCCTTTAACTGCCAGTGACTGTTGAGTTGAGATAGATCGTGCAGGCCAGGAAGCATTCTCTTTCATGGAGACAAGACACCACCAAGCTGCTGGTGACTCCCATCTTGCTCCTCAGCAAAGTCTTCCATCAAATGGAAGAACAGGCAGAATTTTGAAGGTAGCAATGAAAATATTTCAAAACCAGCAGTAAAATAGCAATGAATCTACTTTCTTTCCTCTTCCTTTGGCAGCCTTACATGCTACACAGTCATACACACATGCAAATGATCTACCCTTTTATATGAACATATTTCTCCAATGCATGTGTACGTACATGCCTAGCATATAGTGGTTCTACAATCTAGGGTAAATATTTGAAAGCATGCAAAAAGATATGTACTTCTACATATGCACAGGTTATCTAGGACTCTACTACTCATGAGCAGAACAAATGCACAAGTGGAGAAAACTGCACAAAGCAGTGTCTTTTAACTATTTTCTTTCTTTATAACATTTATGGAGGATTTTTCAGAGCTAATTCTCAATTGTTACTTGCAATTTTGCATCATGTTTAACATCTACCATGTCAGGTAAATGTGTAGCTATTTACTCTTCGGCAGAGATGGTGCTGGTTACATAAAGGAGCAGGTGTATTTCTTGGGTAATGCAGCTGAAACAGAAATATTTTGTCCCAGGGGAAACCAGCCATGATGTATGAAATGTGCTGAGGATACAGGATGCAATGCTTACTAGGAAAGTCTCAACAAACTCTCTTGCAAGGTGTGCAACCTCTGTACATCAGGAGAATCAGCACCAGGTACCTGAATGTGCTGTAATGAAATTATTGCCCCAACAACTGCAGACTCTGTGCTTTCAAAGGGGATGCCAACATTCCTACTCAGCAAGAAAGACTAACTAAGCCCTTTTTCTCTCTCTCTGACTCACACAGATACACACATGCTTTGCATACAACAGCCTTTTTTATGCTCTTCTTTACTTTGGGGACCCTAGATATCCTGACTATGCAAGCGTATGCAGCTGACCAGATCCTGCTGTGCAGCTCTGTTACTGAAACAGTTAAGCCAAAACCTATTGCTTTCTGTTCCTACAATGGTATTGTCATTTGCCCTACTGTCATTTGCTCTAGGTGCCCTTCTCCATGTTTAACCTCACACTATAGCCCACACCCATCACTGTCTGCCCCAATATTGTTCTCCTCCATGATCTTCATTCACCTCCCAGATCATACTCACAGCCTAGTGCACCTTTTTCTATTTCAGCTTAGTTTAGCTTTCTTTTCATCCAGACAAAATATAGCACCTCCAAGCCATATCATACATAGGCAGCCTGTCTTTGAATGAAGTTACCTTACAGTATTTACTACATAATTTGGTGGCTCACTCCTTAATAGGCTTTCCTGTGGCTGCAGGCAGATCTAGTGAAGGTATGTTAATTAGCAAGCAGTCAAACCTATGAAATATTCGCCCGGTAATTATCCACTGAAAATTTCCATCTTACTGAACCATTTTTGAGCCCATCTAAATTGCTTCCTATCAGCCCAGCAGGGTTATTTCAGAGGTTGTGATGGTACAGTACAAAGAGGATGAGCGTCACTAACGACAAAACCCGCCCTTAGAGTAGTATGCAAATGGGATTTGTTTCATCCTTTATAGTCCACAGCTTCAAATGCCGTATGGCTGCCCCACTCTTTAGAACAAAGGCTTCATACCGGATATACACGCTGCCTTCTGTCCCTTTTGCTTCATTCCTCAGTAAAATTCATGCTCAGGAAGAACTGAGCAGTCAATATAGTTCACTGAAAGACAGAGCACAGAAGAATGAGACTCTTGCAGAGAACAGTCATGCTGCAGCCTTCTCACTTCTGAAAACCCAAGTGGTTTCCAAACGTTGTACCTTCCCTTGTACACTTGCTTACAATCTGGAAATTCATAAAAGGGTTAGTTCAGAATTGCACAGAAAGGGCAATGAAATACTGCCCTGCTGGCACAGTTCAGTGTTAGATGCTGCTCTGACTTAATAAATTGTGAGAGACCACAGGCTCTTGCCTGATGGAGAACTTCCTTGGTGGATTTTTAACAGAGTTTTGATCTGAGGCTTCACAGTGTGATGCACAGATTGACTGAAAGACACAATGATGTTACTGAAGTTTGAGTGTTGTTTGATTGCTACAGAATTGTACTAGCTCCCCCTGTCCCCTGTGTCATTTAATTTGATCTTTATTGAGCTTATTCCCTGACATTTCTAATCATGCAGCAGATTTTTGTAAAGGCCGGGGGGCAGAGGAGGGTGCAGGACACTGAATTGCTTTCAACCTTTTGTAAGCGCAGTAGCCTACCACAGTATTTCCCTCTTTTGCAGTGGTGCTTTCCTGGAGTTATCCTCCATTCTTCCATCACATCTATACAAGTACATTCAGAGATGAAAATTCAGAAAAATATAAGTATGTGAGCACAGACTTTGCAGGAGGTGAGTTTGTCATTATTCTCTTTAATGGCATTGATTTCCTTTTCATTTTCACTGCTGAAAAGAAAGGAAGAACTGTAAATAAGAGAATAATGCTACTGTCACACTGACATACTGTAATGAACAGCACAATACGCTTTGAATGAAAAACACAGGAAAGTGGTTCTGCAATATTACCATTTCCAGGGTCATAGGTGATGTATTTATGGGGGTTTATTTTTTCCTGGCTTATTGTGTAATGGAATCATTGAAATGCAGAACCAGAAGGTGCTCAAGGGGTCACACAGGACAGTCCTCAGTGGGACATTTAACTTCCTCCTACAGGGATGGAGGTGTCTGTCATCCCGATGCAGCTCCCCTCCTGTCTGGGGACCAAGGCTATGAGTACAGAATGCCCAGTTTATCAGAGTATGGGATAAACTGCACCTACCCAGTGTGCTCTTTCTGCCCCTACAGCAGCCCTGGACCTGGATGATAAAGGTGAGCTGAGGAAGACTTTGGCCTAGAGCAAACCACTGACACAACAGAATAAGTCATTCTAGCACCCTCATGAATGAGTTTTGGGCAAGCCAGAGACAAATAGCAGGCTGAAAACTTCTTATCTACCTTATCCCTCCTTGTATGAAGACCTAGCCCTCTGTCTCCAGACCCCACGACTTACTTGCATGAACTTAATCCAAGATGCTCTATAACCAAGCAAACTGCATTTAACCCAGAGAGAAAGCTTTTACTAATATCTCAATATGCTCTTGATATAAATTAGACAAATTTACCCTGGTCTCTCAGCAGAAAATAGACCACAGCCTAAATTACTAGTTCCAGAGAGATACTCCAAGACAAAATTTGACCCTAAGCAATTTAAGACTTAAATTTTTCAAATAGGACTGTAACAAACAAAATCCAGCAAGAAGGCAAGGATAGAAAGCTTTGTCATTTCTTAACAAGAAAGATGCTTGGAAACACCTCTTTTTAGGACAATGCTGAGATACAAGTGAATGACTTGCAGCAATCTTACATGGTAGAGTCACAGACAACCTGAGAAGATGACTTGGAAAACTTGGTCTGACAATGATCTGTGACAAGAGAAAGTATGCATGTTTCAATGGAAATATTTCCTCACGTAATTGTTTGGAGATATTTGAGTTCATCACTGAGTCATAGCCAAAAGGAACATTGCTATTTGCACTTATTCAACCAAATCTCATCAAAACCTACCTTTATGAAAGAGGCGTTAATGCTACTGGAGAAAGGGGCCTGGAGGAGGGGCAGGGGGTAACCACTAGGTTAAGCTAATTAATAGGGGTAAAAAACCCCAAAATTAAACAACCCACACACAAAGGAACTTGTTGGGTCATTGCAACAGAAGCCCAGAGGATATTGTGAGTTCTTCTAGACTTCAGCAGAATACCCGTCACAGTGATTTCGCTCCTTGCCTACCTAGCAATCATATGCTCACATTTCACTTGATCCTGGTCACAGTAGTTTAATCGTTCTTATGGAGCAGACTCTACTGAAATAGATTATTGTACAGCAAGGTCTTTGATATTTCCCTTGCTGGTTTTATCTCTCCAGAGACTTGTGTAGGAAACCAATCAGGTCATCAACTTCTTTCTGTCCATGCAGAAACATGGAAATTATGAGTTTCGCTGCTCAAGACTGCATTATAGTACAGTATTTTAAATGAGGCCGTTTGAAAGGGAACTAAATCTCAGAAAATGCCATAAAATTCCTTGAATGACATGTATTCTTCTGCAAGCTAAACTTAATTACAAGACTGAATTTACAGTCAACTTTAGTATAGACATGTAATGGAAGGAAGAAGTAAACACCATGATGTCACGCTGAGACAGACCTTTATGTGAAAGAAAAAACTAATGATGTGAAATTTGGAAGTACTTGGAACCTGTGAATATGAGCATTACTGTCCAGAGAAGGAATTTATGTGATACGCAGATTTATCTGTCATTATGGGGTCAAGCCTTTTATACTAGTGGCTTAACAGTAGGATTTTCATTTTTGTGCTCACAAGAGTTTTATGACGCTAGCCTCCTGAATACTTCTTTGCCTATCAAGCATTCACAGACAGAGTAGGAATAAAGATCAATGTATTTCTAACTTACTTACATGGTACATTTGTTACAGATTAAGCCATTTTGAAGATAGACAACAAGCGTCAGAGTATGACTGTGAAGCAGACCTTCAGCCAGAAGATGAGTTCTGCCTATGGAAAGATGTGCAAGAAAACATGCTTAAATGAAGAATTGTATGCCAGACATTAAACCACAGACAGAAGGAACATGGAGTGAAACAACAATGATTTAACTGTACACCAAGAAACACAATCTGGGTCTACTCAGAGATCATTTAAGGACAACCTGAAGTGATTGCCACCAGGCAATCACTGGCCCTTCAATATCAGTTCTCCTCAGCTTTTACCTACTATCATGACTGTAGGTTTTGAGCAAGATTTCTGTCGAATAAGCTTTAGAAGTAGTTGATTTTTATGCAGGTATATTAGTTATCAAAAGAAGAAAAGGGCATAAAAAAAGAGAGCAGCAGCTGAGCAGCAAGAAAGATGTTCAAGGTAGTAGTGCAAGCAGGAGCTCATGCAAACTGCAGGGGTAGAAGCCTGGCTTTCTGGGCCATGCTGAGTGCGCAGAACACAAAGGAGAAGAGCTTCAGAAGCCTGCTCATTACCCAGAAGTCTGAGGTGAGGCAAATGCTGTCTGAAGCCACAAAAGCAAACCAAGGGGCTGTGACAGACTAGCTAGGCCCAGAGCAGCAGCCTGGTGAAAGCCAAGGAGCTGTAAGATGGTCATGAAGAAAATGGGCTTTGACTCTTCCAGGGCAAGTCTGTAACAGGCGTGTGCTTGAACTATTGAAGGTGAGTAAAAGATCATGCTGGTCTTGATTATATCATCTTGAAACACTGTTTCACCAGGTGAAATGGGCTCTGTGGGTCTTCAGGTCCCATGGGAGCATGCCAATGCAGGGAGGTACAATGGAAATACCACCACCTTTCCAATGCAATACAGTTCAAACTGATGTACGTCACTCTGAAACCCTCTCCCAAACCATTTGCTTTTACAAAATGTGCAACTTGCACTTGCAATTCACATCTTTATTGCCTGATCTGAACATTTGTTGCTTAATCTCTAACACTTTCCTTAAGGAATTTCTAGATATCAAGACTGCCATCTTGCAGCTGAGGAACCTGGTATGTGGAAGGCTGTGCAATGTGCTTTAGAAGCAGAAGATAGACCAAAGTTTAGCTCTCCCTCACAGCAGAATCAATACAGCAGCACACTTTTTGGAAGTAGCTTCAGTGACATGAAATATGACTGACATAGAAATGTAACCGAATACCGCTAGCTT
Organism: Ara ararauna; assembly: GCA_028858755.1. Classification (NCBI taxonomy): domain Eukaryota; kingdom Metazoa; phylum Chordata; class Aves; order Psittaciformes; family Psittacidae; genus Ara; species Ara ararauna. The sequence goes on along the minus strand of CM054379.1, from coordinate 41,040,020 downwards.
CTATCTGCCTGCCAAAATCAAGCTGCCTCTCGCTATAGTGTGCTCAGAGACATCACACAGCTCCTGAGCAACAGGAGTACATCAGCACCACCTCCTGGCAGCCACTTAGTTTCAGAAATGTATGAAATAATCGCAGGAAAGAAGAATGTCTGATCTCCATGTGAGAAAACCAGCAAAATCATGCTGACCGTGTTCTAACGGTAATATTTACAATTCCCATACTAGTCTTCTGGAATCAGGTTATGTCCCTACTACCTGGAAGGGATGGTCTAAAAGTCGATGCCTTGAATGACTGCAGGGCACCACGGCAGAGAGCAGGATGAGATATAAACATACCAAGACTTGGTATGACTTGACTAGGGTAAACTAAGCCCAGAAGCATTCCCCATATCACATGTTGTCATCTGAAAATCAGAGCACTCTGAAACTTTAGTGCAATGGCCTGAGAGAGGATTCAAAACATGTATAAACAGTCTTTGCAGTAAGAAAGTCTGGGTACAATCATGCTTTCTTGTTCCCCACATCAGTGTAGCCAAGATGCTGGTCTCTTTACAAAAGCCAGAAAAGTCAACATTTTTCTGGATCAGAGAGAAAGCAATTCAAAGACAAGTGTGAAAATTTCCTTCAGAAGGTGTTGGATCCTGTGCTTGAACATGACAGCTTCGAAAAGAGCAGCATATTGATGATCAGGACTATGAAAAGGACCAAGACAGCTTCTTATCTCTTTCCTTGCACACTTGACAGTGCAAGATGATGATGTAGGAGGGAAATGACTGAGCATAAAATGCTCCCCGACTCTCAAACCTTACATGGAGAACAAAAGAAAAAACCCTTGTAACGCCAAATGAAAACATATTATATTATGCCAGTTTTGCAAGTTGCGAGATTACTCAAGCAAGCTGCTGGTAGCCAGGAGGGGGACCAAATGGTTAATTGGAGCCTGTTTATGTCTGTGGGAAAGACTAAGGTCCTAAAACAGAAAAGAAGCTGTGAATTTCGGCATTTCATGAAAGCTGAACAGCGCTCTGGATCTGCACAGAGGACTTCTAATTTAAACTTTGGAAAATTAATTTGCTCACTCTAAACTTCAGTGGAATGGTTCTCAAGGGTTCTCTTCTTTGTGTAGTTTATATGGTTTCCCTCACTTTCCTGTGGCTAAATACAGATTCTAATCTACATCAATAGAAGCGCTATTTGCAGGTATTAGCAAGGGCTAGCACCATTTTTTCCTGACACACATGCAAGGCCTTTATTCTTGTAATACCTGAATTTATTAGAAAATTCTAAAAGTTATTTGAGGATAACTTCTGCTCATTCCCTAGAACAAAGTGTCATGAGTGAACTTGGCTTCTGTGGGAGCACAGCATGACACTCCAAGGACAGTCTCAGTCCCTCTCCTTTTCAGGAGAAGATTTACCTGGATAAATCTCACTGTGGTGCTGCGATAGGCAAGCATGTTATGTTCAATTAAACAACGGAAGATAAATGTCCTTCCCTGGTTCAAAGCTAAATCTCACAGTGATCGGGAAATGAATAATATCTAATAATACCTAAGTCTGGACTAATCAGGAGGAGGTAATATTAGCGAGATGTGTCACGAGTTCTGTGTCTCACCACTTCCCAATCATTACAAGTAAAAGGTATACCATCTTTACCCAAAAATCAACCAAACAAGTCTGTTTTACTGGTCAGGAAGAACCACAGGGGGAAGCTACACAGTACACAGATGTGAAAAAAAGCCAGATAAGTAAGTCATCCTCTGCTTAAGTACAATATTTTTTTACCTTCTATTAAAGCTTAATATCTCCAAGCAATAGTGGATTTCCTGACTAGACATCCAACTCTTATTTCTAGCTCCAGACTTTCCTGAGATGTTGATACTGAACCTTAAAATTAAAGAGGAGAGGATGGGTCATTCCCAAATCTGTCCCTGACTTCATCTCATGTGGATATGTGTTGTCGGCAGCAGTGAAGACCATAAGGTAGAAAACACTTGTCTTCAGCATTAGCACCCAACTTTCTTTCCAATCTCTCAGCACTTTCAAAAGCTGGGAATGTAGTTTAGCTTCAGTTTATGCAACAAGCTCTTATGCAAAACCTAAGGTTTTGTGGAACAGAGCTGAGAGAACCTTCTTCATTCAAAGATATGCTCAAAACAAATAATCATTTGAAGACACTAGACACCGCATCATAGCAGATGCATCTTTTCTATGTGTGTATTTAAGCATGATCATGAATAGCCTATGTTATGAAGAGTGGGACAGTAAGTATTAATGTTCCCATGTTAATGGATAGTTATTCAAGTCTGCTATAAAAAGCAGAATGCAGATGTTATTATTATTCTTCCGTCCTATAAAGAAGAATAATTACCCCTGTTTAAAAGTCTTGGTAGCTGGGAAAACACTGATGAACAAAAGCACAGCCTCCAAACACTATGCTTACACCACTTTGGTAAATTATAAATAAACAATTTCTTAATGACAAGCAGACAGATATAAACATAACCATTATTTTCTCTTAAAAGTGGCCTAAATATCAACTAAGAAGTTTATGCTTGTTAAAACATGCTCAAGTTTTGCAATGAAATTAAATAATTCAACTTAAACTTTTAATTAAAAATACTTTATAAAGTGCATTCATTATGTGTGTTTGCAGTGATATAGTTCTTTGCTCTCTGGAGCAATCTGTTTTCCTTGGTTTCTTTTTTTTCCCCACGTAATAAATTATCCTCATTTACACAAAATGTTAAAGCCAAACTCTTTATTAACAGGATAAATATGGACTTCAGTACCAACAAATTACGTGGTGTCACAATTAAATGATCTGCCCCTTCCCAGCTCAAGTTCACTGTTCAACATCAAGCCTGCAAATGGTTTGGCAATTGCTTTTTGAAGCACATCACAAGAAATATTTAAAGCAGAGCTTTCAGGAATTACTCCTTTGGGCTGGTCTAGCACAATCTGAGGTTTCCTGTACCTTATTTTGAAATAGGATTGTGAACACTTCCCCTCCCTGCTTTAGCCTTCCTCCTACAGTGCTGCAGCAGATTAGGACGCTCAGGAAAGCCACTGGTAGGGCAGACCAACTCTATTTCTTAGCTCATTTGAACAGCTTGACATTTAAACAAATTTAAGACATGAGCCTGCAAATATATTATGTTTTCTCACAGATTTTGGCTGCTATGACAGATGCCTCATCCTTTCAGAGACCACACAAACAGACACAGTGCAGTGGAAATGGGCAGACTGCTTCCATGGTAGCATTACAAGCTGCAAGGCATATGCAAGGATAGCCAAGTGCCTTGCTTTTCTTATGAAACCTTACCGATTTTTTCTCACAAGAACAGTCAGCAGTCTCAAACACTCCCAGCTCAGGCACCCAGGCAGCAAGAAGACTAACATCTGATGCAAAAGCAGGGAAGAAGGAGGAAATAACGGAAGGACGAGGTTGGGACAATGACTGAAGATCCAGACTTGAAGATCCAAGGTGCTGTTTTAGCAAGCGTAAACTTCTTAGTTGATATTTAGGCCACTTTTAAGAGAAAATAATGGTTATGTTTATGTCTGTCTGCTTTTCATTCAGAAATTGTTTATTCATAATTTACCAAAGTGGTGTAAGCATAGTGTTTGGAGGCTGTGCTTTTGTACACCAGAGTTTTCCCAGCTACCAAGACTTAAGAGAAGGTGGTGAATCTGAGATTAGCTGAGAAAGAGGACTAACTTCAGAGGACTGAGGAAGAGACCATGATAGATGCAGTCAAGAAGGATCTCTGACCACCAAAGGTATTTCAAAATGCCGAGCATAACTCCAACTTCCTAAACTTCATAACTCTCCTGATATGGCCTATAAAACACCTTGGAAAGGGCACTTTTTATTCTTCTTTACTGCTGGTAAACACAGGTGATGACAATCTGATACTGCTATCAGTTATTCTGCTGCTGAAGTGACAAAGATCTCTGCGATAGAAGGCTCCAGTTCTGTCAACAGACAATTTATCATGAGAAAAAATCTGTTTTTTTTCAGTCTGACTTCTAAAAACCAAAAAATATGCAGGCATTTCTTCTGAGGAATCTGCAGGGTTGCAAAGCCAAGGATTTAAAAGTTAAGTGGTAGAATTAAGTTTTTACAGACAGCATCACTTTGTGCAAAGTCACTGTGATACAGCTGATAACTATAAGGTCATATGACACCATTCCCATTATAGGCTCTCCCATATCATTTAGTCAATAAAAAAAAACAGTACTCAATTAATTGAACACATTTTGGTGTCATTCACCTTTTCATTTCACATTTTGGTTTTTGTTCAGTGTGGTGTCCCAGGCCTTGCATGCTGCAATATTTTTTACCAAGGTTCTGGGACTTATCTAGGTTTCAATACCCTCACTGTAGACATCCACTCTTTAGCTGGCCATCTACCTTCTCTATAAAGCAGTGAAGAGGTATAGGTAATTTTAAGAAGCAAATCTTGAGACCCACTTGAAACACCTGCTTTATGATAAGATAAATCATGTCCTACAAGTGCCTGCTTCTCACCTCCAAAAGAAGCCAAAGCGCAAACATCAGCAGCTACTTTGATAAATCCCTTATTTACAGCCTTATACTTTTTCCAGAGTCCATATGCTTATCTTAAGCATGTCTTCAAGCAGCAGCTGTTAAGCGCTCAGCAATTTTGAGCACAGGATGTGTTCAGTCAGGCACTAAAAGATGAGACCTTTCCAGACAGTGATCATGTGAGAATACTCAGAGGACAAGCAATGGCCAGGAGGTTTGTGGCAGAGGCTTTCTCTCCCTCCGGGGAAGTAGTTTTCCCTCATCTAAGAAGTTCTCTTTTCCCTAATTTACAGTTCTCTCATCTTCTTTTGTGGCATTCCCTATTTTTAGGTGATTTTGCAACTCGATAACCCTTAAGATGTAGGCAGTGCACGTGCATAACAAAAGTATAAGAGTGGAAGATGAAGGCTGCTTAGCTGTTATTACATGCAAAGGCACTCCTAATTGCTTCAGGATTGCTGCAGATGACCTCTGGAGGATCATCAAACAGCCAAAGCTTATTTGCTCTGCATAGACAGTGGAGAGTTTATAGCAATTTCATAGGTTTTTACCATCTTCACCCTAACAGAGAAAAAACAGTCTTGGAGAGCTGATCAAATTGTAGCCTGGGAAAATAGAGAAGGCTGTGAAGGAAGGTGTCAAAATCACATCCTTGGTTTCCTAAAGGAATAAGGCAGTCCCCCTCTTGGCAGCACTACGTTTTTCTGTCCCTGGCAAGGTCCCGCAAAAATAAACAATTTCCCCTGCCTTTAGAGACATTCATATTAGTCTAATACAGTGGTGGGTGACCCTGGCTTGGTGCCAAGTGTTCACCAAGCTGCTCTATCACTCCACTTCTGCAGCTGAACAGGGAGAGAAAATATAATGAAAGGCTTGAGTCAGGGACATGAAGAGATCATTCACCAATTATTGTCACAAAAAAACAGACTCGACATGGGGAAATCGTTCAATTTATCGCCAATCAAATCAGAGTGGGAGAATGAGAAATTAAACCAAAACTTAAAAAAAAGGCTTTCCCCCCACCTCTCCCTTCTTCCCAGGCTCAACTTTACTCCCAAATTCCCTACCTCCTCCCCCTCAGCAGCAGAGGGGACAGGCAATTAATGCTGTGGTCAGTTCATCACACATTGTCTCTGCTGCTCCTTCCTCCTCAGAGGGAGGACTCTTCACACTCTTCCCCTGCTCCAGAGTGAAGTCCCTCCCATGGGAGACAGTCCTCCGCAAACTTCACCAGTGTGAGTCCCTCCCATAGGCTGCAGTTCTTCATAAACTACTCCAGTGTGGGTCCCTTCCACAGGGTGCAGCCCTACAGGAAGAGTCTGCTCCAGCATGAGTCCCATGTGGGGTCAGAAGTCCTGCAGCAAACCTGCTCCAGTGTGGGCTCCTTTCTCCATGGGGCCACTGGTCCTGCCAGGAGCCTGCTCCAGCACAGGCTTCCCATGGGGTTACAGCCTCCTTTGGGCATCCCCTTGCTCTGGTGTGAGGTCCTACACAGGCTCCAGGTGGAGATCTGCTCCACCATGGACTACCATGGGCTGCAGGGGCACAGCTGCCTCACCATGGGCTGCAGGGGAATCTCTGCTCTGGCACCTGGAGCACCTCCTGCCCTCCTGCACTGACCTGGGTGTCTGCAGGGCTGTTTCTGACACATACTCTCACTCCTCTTTTCAGCTGCTGTTGCACAGGTATTTTTCTTCTACCTTCTTAACTATGTTATCCCAGAGGCGCTGCCAGCATCACTGATGGGCTCAGCCTTGGCCAGCAGCAGGTCCATCTTGAAGCCAACTGGTTTTGGCACCATGGGACAAAGGGAAAGTTTCTAGCAGCTTCTCACAGAAGCCATCCCTGTAGCCTCCCCACTACTAAAACCTTGTCACACAAACCAAATACAAATGTATATTTTTCCATAAGCACCCTGAAATTCCCTCCTGAAACACCCTGCCCTATGCCACTCCGCAGGCAGGAACCCCTGCAAAGGCTGGTGGTTGTGATGTCCAAGCGGGAAGAAACCATAGAGGGCAGGAAGCATTCAGAGAATGGGAGTTGCCTGGTTTGAAAGAGTCTTTTATCAAAACTCCAGTATCTTTAGACTGAAGATGAATTCAGCCACATACCTCAGCAGTGCCTGAAAATAAGGTACACAAGTAGGTACTCTCAGATATGGAAAATGAACTGCCTTAACAGGGAAAATTTATGCAACCACAGAGTTAATCGGTACAGGCACCATGCGTTTGTTCATATTTCCTGATGATATTTTTGACATGAATCTCAGCCTGGAATGAAGGATACATAAATATATATTTCATTTGGCAGCCTGACCTAGATAAAGATGGATAATCACTTTTGTGGACACGGGGTTTACAAATGTCTCTGGAGACTAGAAACCCTTGACAATCCTCCACACTATAATTGATCTTACTTGCTGGCCTTTTGCATTTGTATCACATTAGTCTCTCATATATGCTAAATAATCCAACCATCTTACTTTTTTATTGCAAGGAGTTAGGCCTGACTCACATTTTTTCAGTAGCATGAGCCTGCAGGGTAAATAAATGGTAATAACAGGCTCCTGTGTGCTAGAACACTTCTGTGAGAGCATTTTACTCTTGCTGTGAGCTTGTGCTGCACTGGTGCCTCTTTATATTTTATTGAATAAGTCAAAGTGTGAATTCCAAAAATAAAAGAAAAATGTTTATTTTATGGGGGAAAATAGTGGCTGTCAAATACATGTACATAGTTTTGAGGACATGAGTGAGTTAACAACATCTAACCTTTAGTAAGGAAGGGTATGTGTTCTCTTCAAATACTTTCCACTGATAAATCAGAGGATGGAAGGGCAGGTAGCTCTTCAAATACAAGAGCTTCATGCCACACAAATAGTATTTAACCACTAAACATGGACTCAATGGCTATTTCCCAGGAGAAGTTTACTTGCAGTATGTTTTACATCCGGTGTACGTTGGCCCCCATCAAACAAAATATTTCTTATAAACACATTGAAGGGTCATTTTAATTCCCTTTTACATAGATTGACTTAAAAGTACTTGGCAGAGGAACATTAGTGACAACCTGTCATCACTAACCACATTTTCAAGATTTCTCTGATTAGCCTTACAAATCCATATGAGCTACCCTAGAATAAATCTGCCAGAAATACAGCTGGGAGACATCCTGAGACATCCCCAGATTGTGCTAGCCAGGAAGTCCTCTGACTCTTTCCCCTGCAGGGCAGGAATTGCTCTACAGAGTTACGCCAAACAGGCAGACCTTCCCTGAATGCATCCTTCTTCTCACCAAGATGGCAGTGGGGCCACCACCCCAGACACCAGGGGCACCCGTAGGGCCTGTGTCCACTTCCTGCAGCTCCTGCTCCTTCCTGCTCCCTGTGCTGCCACTGCCTGACTGCTGCCCATGTTTCTCAAGGGCCTTTTCTCCTCTCCACATCCTAATTTCATGCTGCAAACAGATGTCAGCAGCTGTGTACATTGGAGTTAAGACCAAAAACGATCACATGTGGCCTAATGAATACTTAATAGCCCATTATAAGCTAACTAACGCTCCTAATGCCAGCCCTGTATTTCTAGACAGCCTTAAATGCTAACTTAACTAATCTAACATTTACATTTTTTAAGCGATGGCTACTCTAAACATAGAGCATATAAAAGTACAGCAGAAAGGGTGGAGGAGTCTTTTTGCAAGCATGTGTATGCTAAAGATGGAGAGTACAATATATGTTACGGTGTTCAAAGGGCACATTCAGCTTGCAGTTTGGCAAAAGCCCTGCTTGCAGACATACTCAAGGTTTTCTGCCTTTGACAGCTTTATGCTCAAGTTATCAGCATGTTCATCTTCTCTTAGGGTTTTAGCATTCTGAATGTTCCTGCTACGGTGTCTTCAAATCAAAATAATGAGACACAGGCAGGCACTATCTTACATATGTCATTGTCAGTAATTGGCAGACTGCTTACTTGCAGACCCTCGTGGCTGTAACCCAGGCAAAGAACTTACTTAAACTCTACACTGAACTATAACTATAAATTTAGGACCACTATGGTCCTTTACTAATAATAGCAATACTCAGCACTTGTGTACAGCTGTGCCTTTTACAGGAGAATCTGGAACGTGCACTGAAAGCACTAAATAAGCCACAAAACAACCTTGGGTGGTCCAGAATAATGATTATCCCTTCATTTCCCAAAGCAGCTTCAAGAAGTCTTTTTCTTTCAGTTTTTTTTTTTTTCCAGTAGCAACCGTTACTGCTTCATCTAAATGGTTGCAAGGTAAACTAGGTTTTCTCAGCTAAGAGGTTGGTAGGTTGTGTGGACAGCTCTGCTTCTACTCAGCAATTTTAAGGCCATGAGGAATGACTATGATCATCTAGTCTGACCTCATGGATAGAACAAGACTCTTCTTTCTGGCTGGAATATGCAAAATTTCCAGTTCTGTAGGGCAGCATTATATCCATACCCTTACTACGCACATTACATGCTCTATAAATGTACACCATACACATAGTCTAAGTAAAACAGTTCTGCTGGAATCAAATCAGGTGTTTTGTGTCCTGTCAATCTTTGTAATAAATTCATTTCACAGTTGACCTTCCTCAGCTGATTCCGTATTATTGACAGCAACCACACTGCAGCACAGTGGTTCATTGAGAGCGGACTCTATTTATGCACCACAGTGGCTAAACACTGTGGAGGTCTGTTGCAATTAGAGTAGCATGCAGCTTGGTGTCTTATCGGCTAGAGTGAATTACGCCTTTACTGTGAGTAGAATATTTAGTGTTTGACAGTAAAAGATAATATATGAGAAGACTGGAGCCCCTCCCCTATGAAGACAGGCTGAGTAATGGGGCTGTTGAGCCTGGAGAAGAGAAGGCTCCAAGGAGTCCTTCCAGCAGCCTTTCAGTACCTTAAAGGTGTCCTACAGGAAATCTGGAGATTTCTGGAAATTTTACAAGGGCACGTAGGGGTAGGACAAGTTGGAATGGCTTTAAAATAAAAGAGAGTGGATTTAGATTAGACTTTAGGAAGAAGTTTTTCACTGTGAGGATGATGAGGCACTGGCACAGGTTGTCCTGAGAAGCTGTGGCTGCCCATCCCTGGCAGTGTTCAAGGCCAGGTTGGACAATGCTCTGAGCAACCTGGTCTAGTGGAAAGTGTCTCTGCCCATAGGAGGAGGTTGGAACTAGATGATCTTTGAGGTCCCTTCCTAGCCAATGCATTCCATGATTCCATGATCCTATGATATATACAGCATTTTCCCTATCCAGTCTTTTCCTGGGACCCTTTTTATCCAGTGGCTGGTGATATATCAGTGGAAAGACACCAGACTGTTCTCCTAAATTTATCTCTTTTTCACCAGAACCTGGTGATTTTTAAAAGCAGCAGTGTAACAATAATATTCTAGGGTTTGGGAGAATGTATCATCAAACTGCTTGCAAATAAAACCCAGGAAATGAAAAGAGAAGGTAGGAAGAAATGATGGCATGAAAATGCTTCCTACTCACAGCATCTTGCTAACTAATAGAAATGCTTGAGGAAGGTTATTGTACCCAGTGGTAGAGATATAACTGGAAATGACTTGGTAACATTTTTTTGTTTTCTTTTGAGCAGTTGTTCCTGTGTCTTATTAGGGTCTCACACACAGAGAACAAAAAAAATACATGTCTTAACTACCAGTCTGCCTTCCAATAAACCCCAGAACAAGAAAAGAAACACATTCAGGGCACACGTTTAATCAATACTTTCAATGTCCAGCAGAAAGGAAAGATGTTAAAATTTTTGTTGTTACTGAAACAGCTATAATTACGATAACAAAGAAACTGAGAGGACAGCAAAAAGATCGTATCAAATTAAAAGGACATAGAAACTAGGGACTTGAAAAACCAATTTCTAAAACATTAATGGAACTCTGTTGCATTCATGATGCATCTACATCGTACCAGCAGCCTGATTATTTGGTGTATAGGTCCATGTAAGAAGGCTTGCTTTTACAGACAGTTGTTCCCACAGCAAAATCATCCTCCTGTTACTGAATTCTTCCTGCCCAGTATGAGAAAAGGTTTGTTTTACTGGGAATAGACTGGTACCCTTCAGTCGATGGCTCTAGTTGTAGAACTTCTCTGTCTCTCAAAAAAAGGGTAAAAAGGATATTGGATGCTGCAAGCATTTATGGGATCCCCGAGAGTAGCTAGTGCTCAGCAAAGTTTTAATCATACCATCTGCCACATGAGGAATCATGGGCTAAATATGTGTGCTTAACAACTGTGGACAGAAGGGCTCAGGCATCAGGACTTGCTGAATGAAAGGCTTAGACTACAGATTATTCCACTCTGTGAAATCAAAGTCTGGACAGTTATTTGTCAGAGATGCTGAGTGCCTTTTCTGACAGGTCTCTTTAGGAGAGACTGTCTCTTGAGAGTAATGGAGGTTGCACTAACTTTTCAGGAAGGCAGAAGTGCAAGTCCAGGAATACAAGGGGCTTCTACAGAGAGAGAGCACTGCAATAAATTGGTGTGAGCAAAAAAAGGGGAAAAATTAATTGTACAAAGTGTCATGGACTATGATGCTTCAATCCCTGAGCTTTCCTGCGTAGAAGCGTGGTGGGTTTTTTAATTTTGATGCTTTTTCAGTTAATATGTCACTGTTTTTTTCAGGTAGACAAAATACCATTTATCGTGCTTTTGAGAATGCATCTGCCCCAAAAAAAAGCAAATGATCTGTAATACAAGACATATGTCTTATTAACTCTGACACACATGCACACAATTCTCACTCGTATAAATAGAAGACGTTGTAGTTGATTTGTCACAGAGAGCTCCCATGAGGTCAATGAAAGCCTGGAAAATGTGACCATATTTTTCAGTCTTGCCCTTGGTTGGGCAATTACTGACATCTTCCTTATCTGAGATTAAAGCTTATCATATTTTATGTTTTAAAGACGTAAGTTATTTTAAAGTTATTGGCTGAGATAGTGATCTCTGGAATTAAGATAGGTGCAATTTGCGTGCCCATTTGTTTTGCTATATGCTGGTAAGGAAATGCAGTATCTAAATTTCAGCTGCTTTGATCATCTCCATCTTACATTCAATGTGCTCAGTGAGAAATGTGTGAACAATAAACTAATTTTATAGACAGGAGGGCAGGCAGGAAGGCAGGAAGGCAGGAAAGAAAGAACTTGACCGATACACCAAATGAAAGACAGAACGACACTAGAAAAACTTGTGCAAAGGCCCATACTGATATTTTTCTGTCCTGAAAGGTTTGCTCTTTCGGATGATAATAACAGTGCAATTAAAGCAGTGTTTCCAAATGTGTAAGAAGGCTTCTAAGACGTAGGGTTTGGGGTTTGGTATTAGTTAGGTGTTGCTGAGATAGAAGTTAAACCAAAGGAGAAAAAGAAGACCTCACATATAGAATCATAGAATCATAGAATCATTTAGGTTATAAAGACCTTTGAGATCAAGGCCAACCATTAACCTATGTGGTGGTTTAAGCCCAGCTGTAACTCAGAAAAACCACACAGTCTCTGGAGTCTCCCCTCCCCTTCCTCCCCCCCCCACTCCTGGAGGGATGGGCAGGAGAATCGAAAGATTGCAACTCCCACAGGTTGAGATAAGAACAGTTTAGTAACTAAAGTATAACACAAATCACTACTGCTACCACCAATAATAATAATGATAAGGGAAATATGAGGGAAGAGAACACAACCACTCACCACCCGACGACCAAGCTGCGAACTCCCTCTTCTGGGTCCCTGCCCCTAGTTTTCACATCCTGGACATGACATGCTGTGGTATGGAATACTTCTTTGGTCAGTTTGGGCCAGGTGTCCTGTCTCTGCTTCCTCCCGGCTTCCCTTCCTCCCTGGCAGAGCATGAGACTCAGAAAGTCCTTGGTCAGACTAAACATTACTGCAAAAACTAAAACCATCGGTGTTATCAGCACTGTTCCCAGGCCAAAAGTCAAAAACACAGCACTGCACCAGCTACTAAGAAGGAGAAAAATGACTGCTACTGCTGAACCCAGGACAGTATCCACCCCTTATTCCAGACCATTCACATCATGCTCAGATCCCACATTTTCAATATACCATCACTTGTAACAGTCTTTCAGAGCAGGGGAGGCTGTGTATAGTGTTCACACTCGTGAATAACCTGGGCCACAGTGTCCATTGTTAAGTCCACCCCTCGATCATGAGTCCACCTGTATGTTGCATCTCTGCCCTGATGGCCTGAGGTGTCATGGGCCCACCAGGCTCAAAATAATTCACCCTCCCCTCCAGCAGTTTCTGCAGCTTGTTACTGGGGACTCCATACAGCTGCCTTCCATCTCCAATGCTTCCAAAGCACTGGAGGGGCCCAGTGGACTAGATACTTGCCCATACTGTCCCACACACCCTGCCACTCGTGACTGTCCAGCTGCAGGGAAAATCTCTTGGTCCTCCTTTATCGCCATCTACCCCCAGACAAGGCCCAAACCCAACTCTGCTTAATTCTCGAGATCAGGCGAAATGGCCATGGGTAAAACACACTCTGTATGCATGCCACCATGCTGATCCCCATCACAATCAGCAGGCAGGTCTCCAGGGTACCCAAAGGCCACTCAAACCCTTCAGAACTCTCAAATGAGGCTGCTGTACTTATCACTGGGACTGGTGTAGCTGCTGTACTTGCCGGCTCTCTCACCACCAGCTGCTCTTTGTCGGAGTCCTGATCTCCCTCCTCTGCCTTGCTGGGAAGTGCTGCGTGGTCTCCTGCATCCTCCTGTGGCTCGGGCTCACGGGGCTCTGCGAGTGGCTGCTGGGGAATGCTCTCAGCCACTGCGGGGCTGGGCTCGTCTGCAGGGCTCGGCTCCTCTGCTGGCTCCTCCAGCTGCTCAGCAGCCGCCTCTTTCCTGGCCTCCACTGTCCTGACCTCCTCCACCGGCAGCCGCTCCCTCCCAGCCTCCTGGTCCCCAGGGCTGTTCTCCCAGGCTGTTTCAGCCGCCGGAGGCTCCCGCGGCTGCTCCCACTCCGCCCCCCACAGCCTCGCGAAGACAGAGGTGAGGACAAAGACAGAGGTGAGGACGAGGGCCAGGACGGTGAAGAGCAGCCGGACGGCCAGGTACAAGTCCACAGCCACGTCCATCCCTCCCTGCTGCAGGTGCCTGCCCGTATTACAAGTCATTAATAAAGTACAATGAATCAAAAACCTTAGCCCAAGCCCCCCATCTGATAAACACTAAGACAGCAAATAGTGGCTGTAAGCAAGGTACCACATGCTGAACCTGTGAGATCAAAAGCAACAGCTCTGAGAGCCAATAAACCAGCGTTGTGATGAGTGACTATTAATCCTGTCCTTATCGCAACCCTTTGTGCCCCATGTTGGGCACCAAAAAGAACTGTCATAGTTTAAGCCCAGCTGTAACTCAGAAAAACCACACAGTCTCTGGAGTCTCCCCTCCCCTTCCTTCCCCCTCCCCCCTGCTCCCGAAGGGATGGGCAGGAGAATCGAAAGAATGCAACTCCCACGGGCTGAGATAAGAACAGTTCAATAACTAACGTATAACACAAACCACTGCTGCTCACACCAATGATAATAATGATAAGGGAAATGACAAGGGAAGAGTGCTCACCACACGATGACCGAGCCATGAACTCCCTCTTCCAGGACCCTGCCCCTAGTTTTTACATCCTGGGCATGATGTGCTGTGGTATAGAATACCTCTTTGGTCAGTTTGGGTCAGGTGTCCTGTCTCTGCTTCCTCCCAGCTTCCCATCCTCCCTGGCAGAGCATGAGACTCAGAAAGTCCTTGGTCAGACTAAACATTACTGCAACAACTGAAAACATTGGTGTTATCAGCACTGTTCCCAGGCCGAAAGTCAAAAACACAGCACTGCACCAGCTACTAAGGAAGAGAAAAATGACTGCTACTGCTGAACCCAGGACAACCTCATACAGCCAAGCCCACCACTAAACCATGTCCCTAAGTACCACATCTACATGTTTTTTAAATACTTGCAGGGATGGTGACTATTATTTCACATACATACACCTTTGACTTTGCTAAAATACATTAACTTCAACTGCATGGCATGAATCTGTCAAGTGTTGCCTGTGTAAGACTTAAAGTGAATTAAATTCAAAGCTCAGAAAATCTTCAGGCTGGTCTTACTTTTACGAATGCAATTCAAACAGGCTATTTTTAGGACTTTTCTATTGTAAATGAAGCTAAAATCATTGATCAAGTTTTTGCACAGTTAAACATAACATATTGGTTTATAATAATGGCAAAAACTCTCTAAATTTCTATCCAACATCAAGAAAAATTAGAATATTTATTTTACTCCCCCCAGGAAAACTCCATATTCTTTCGCAGCAACTTTTCAGACAGTTTGATTTGTATGCTTTCAAAACAGAAGACTTTCTAGTGATTCTATTCTTAATGCAATTTGACAAAAGACTATAACAAGCACCTAGGTGCCAAGAGATTTAAATCCTATTTTAGCAGACACTGCAAAAAATCCCAGTCTTTGCTATAAGGATCATTTCCTTAATCAGGCAGCCAAGGAAAACAAGAATATTACAAACAAAAAAGAGAGGGGGCCCAATGAAAGGTTAATAGTGATTATTTCCTGTAACTGCAATTTGAAATGTATTTTACTTTGGCAAATCAAAACTAAGAAGGATATGGATATCAGAGGAAAATAGCAAAAAGGCCATGGGGACATATTTCTTCTTTTGGAAGAAAAAGAAAGGTCCAGAAAGGAAATCAAAGGCTCTGAAGATGTCTCTGAAGAAAGGAGAAGACCTGAGGAATAAGAAAATCTGAGACCTGTTGTTAAAAGCAGCCACACCTCGCAGTTAAGCAGAAGCTGAGAGGGCAGAAGACGGATTGTGATCATCACCGTCAGGTTACTTGCACATAATCATCTGTATTTCACTGCCCACCACCTGCTTCCCAAGTCCTTCCACTGGCTTGCAGCATAGATTATAAATCTTTCAGAAAAGAGACCACCTTTTACATGGAGATCTGGTCATTTCATAGTTAGCAGAGTGGAACAAAGATTTCTGATTCAGGTCTCTCACAACACAAGGACCATTATTAATTTGCAGAAACTGTACAGTCGTCTGCAGTCATCACTTACACTACTGATAATTCTTGGGTTTACCTGTTTTATAAACCTCTTCTGACTAGTAACATTTCTATGTGTTTTTTCTCCTGTATGTTTTGGGTAGATCTTCAAGGATTTTTTTTAAAACTGTGTATCTTTTATTATTTAGAGAAGGCTTCCCCTCAATGTTTTGGTATGCTTTCATAAAATTAAGGGTGAGGGAAGGGAAACAGTCATTTTAAAAAGGTCTGGTTTTCAGATAGGTAGCATCAAATGTGAAAACACAACAGAGTTCAGCTGCGTTTTCATGCATTGGTGAAAAACAATATACAGGAACACTCAGAATACAGATTTTTACTGATGACATTCTTAAAACTAGACATCTAACCTAAGAGGAACCTTGGGAGACAATGAAATCCATTTCTTACCTTTAAGCAGGATCAAAGGTGCCTCCATTTTTCCTGGCAGATGATGTTTAACCTAATCTTAACAGTGCACCACGATGGTGCTTTCAAAACCTCTCTAAGCAATCTGTTTCCATTAATGACTACGCCTTAACATTAGAAAAGTTTAGGGGATTTTTTTGTGTTTTACTGTCTCATCCAGACTTGCCTTTCTTCACTGGAAGCCCATTTCATTTTGTTGTATCCAGAGAGAACAAAAATTAATATTTGGAGGGATTGGTTTTCTCTTATTCAGAATAAAGAATATAAAACTTCTCTCCCTAAAAGATAAAGATAGGTACCAAGTTTTCATTCCTTCAGAATTTCACTTACCCTGCACAAATTCCTGAAGTTTAATAATGACTCATGATTGATTCAGTTATTCCAGTATCCTGGCACAGATGTCATGATCCAGATATTTTGTTAAATTGCTTCAAGTGTTCTCCCACCCATCTTTCCACTGGCCTAACATAAGCTTCCATCCACTTATTGCCAGTCTAAGTAGCAGTTTGCCAAACAATAATCTGAATAATGAAGCTAAGAAAGCTTTAAATATTTCTGCATTTTAGACTTCATCTGTCCACAACTTTCCCTCTTCACTGAGTGGAAGGTTTTTCTTCCTGCTGTTGTACTTACATAACGATGTATTTTATACTACATGTTCTTGGTTTGCTTATCTTTGTATGACTTAGCTCTTCTGAATTTTTTCTCTCATTTTGGTTTCATTCTTTACAATTTATCCTTAGCAACTTGACCAAATCTCCACATCCACTCTTTTTAGACTGTGAATTTGCTTGTAGCTAACATTTTTTTATAGTACTTCCTATTCTTCCTCCTCATTGAAATGATTCATAACTGAACATTTAATATAGCTTCCTATGGAACTGCTAACTGTTCCTAACTCCTTTTTCCATCTCAGATTTGCCCCCAGTGATTAGCAATACCGCTGCAGCCATAAACTGAAACCACATGCAGAAACCTAACACAACCTTTGCACACAGTAGGGAATGAATTTCAGAAGTGAGAAATGACTTGCAGAACAAATAGGAACTCCTTCTGTATATATGAACTTGAGAAAATCTCCTTTCAAACGGTACATGAATATGTCAGGTTTGAAATCTGTAATGATGGGTTAATGTTACTGCACTGAATCCCAGCAGTCAGTGGTGAAGAAAACAGACTTCCATAAAATATATTACTGCAGTTCAAGAAGCTGCATGGAGAATTAGAACCAATTTAAAAGTTTAAGATAGCTTTTCTGAATGGCAAGAGTCAGCTTAGTAAAAGGTTCTTAGGACATAGTATTCACTAGATGCCAGGATGCTTTTACTTTAAATAATATATGCTAATTACAAACTTACTCAACAGATAACAGACAAAGGTATTTTCAACTTATTTTTGTCATATAAAAGTTTGGGTGTTCCCGTGGGGACAGAGATGAGGCTCACTCACTGAAGTCAGCACAAAGCCTCAGATTTACCTCAGTGGTCTTTAGATCTTCAAAGTGTATGATAACATAATGTGAAGTGAAAAGCTCAAAGATAAACAGAACCAAAGCATGACTGAAGAGCTGTGCAGACACAAAGACTTGTTAACTGAGTAGAGGTACACGGCATCATTGCTCAGAAACAGAGAAATAAATTAAGTCTATCCCATAAGTCAAGTCTGAGAAAAGAATAAATAGGTGGTGATGTAGAAAGATCTATGGAGCTGTTTATCCTGTTGGTGTTGAGCCAAGTTACGACTATTGGAGAACATATCATTCAAGTGACTTTTACACTGCTGTATAATGGACTGATTAAATAGGCTTATAAAACATTAAAGAAAACTGCAACAGATTAACAAAAAAGGTTTGACAAAGCTTCAGGAAAGGGGGAAAAGATCTGAAAAGATATAGAGAACTCTGCAGGCATCAAGGAAGTTACGTTTTTCAAGTCATCAATGCTGTCACTACAAGAGACTTATAAGTCTGTACGTACTGGTTGCTTAAAATGAATTGAAAATCTGGAAAGGTAAGCTGAAATTTATCAGGGTTCTTCATAAAAGAATGGAGATTTGTACAGTATGATGTGAATATGCGTTTTTCAAAAATTTAATTATAATATCTTTCCTACTTGAACTGCAAGAAAGTGATATTTAGAACACATCTTCTGGGGAGCACCACAATTCCAGGCGCAAAAGATTTCAGATTTCACAGCATTACATCTATTTTCAGATAAAGCAAATCAGTCAACTGTTCATCCCAGCCAAACAAAGCATTTGGTGCTTTTAACAAATAACGTAATACAACCCAAAACGTAAATAATAACAGCAAGACAACACTACCCTGAGAGAACAGAAAATACATAGCTCTATCCAACAGCAGCTCAGCATTCCCTTGTGAAACTAACTGCCAAGATGTATTACTCTTCTCTTAAAAGACAACCAGAACAGAAGTGCCAAACTGAACCAGACAATTGGGCCAAGTATAGATTTCCCTTCTGCAAAAAATTTCAGAAACTCCTCTCTCTTACCTAAGGCAAGGCTGGGTAATTCTAAGCTTGAAGACAACACAATGCTAGAAAAAGCTGGTGAGAAACAAGTAAGTATTTCTTGGCATCATTGTGATTCACAAATCACAATGTCCTTTACTCAGAAATAACTGAGTCAACATTAAAGATATTGAGAGTGAACTGGGGTTTTACACAAGCTCAGGACTTGGAGATTACTTTAAGGAAAAACACCTAAAGAATAATGGCAGCTTACAGGATTCACCTTTTTTTTTTTTTTTTAATGTCACACAGGATTTTAGCCTTTTGAAGAAAAAACACCATCATTTTAAAGCCATTTCTGCGGCACCAGAGGGTTGCAGTGTGAGGCTTGACCCCAGCAGCTTCAGGCATTTCCCTCCGGTAGGATGAAGGCTAAGCTCCTTTTACTAGCATGTAGTTTGCGGTTACCATCTAATGAACAGCAGCTCATAAACATATATACATCTACATTTCAACCCTGGCATTGCTTTGAGCTTCGCTATAGATCAGTCTGAAACACGGAGGTGATCTTCAGGGTACCGGCTGCCTTTGAAAGAGTCAGAGACAGCCCAACAGGTTTAATAAATGCTTTTACATGAAAAAGGGACTGAACTTGTCTTTTCCTTTTCAAGAGTATTCTCTATTATTCTGTCTGTCGACACAAAAGCCATGGTCAACTTTTCATTCTTCTTTCAGATATATTCCTTCCAAAACAAACACATTTTCATTTTGCTGTACAAAATGCTTTTGTTCAGCCCTTGGTTTGTATGTCCCAGTAGCAATACCACTAGATGCAAGACCCCAGAGACTAGTCATATGTTACTTTAAATATTTACAGTACAACAGGATTTGGAAAGATGGGATATTCGGATAGTGCGGTGGTACTTACACAACCAGATGTTTATTATCAAGTTAGAAAAAGGTTATGCGTCCAGTGGGAACGACTCGAGGAGTTCAAGGTGCTCCCAGAGCACACAAAGCTGCAGGTTACCTCTTCCCAGCTGACATTTGGCAACAGACCACATGCACTTCCAGTCATTTGCATTGCAAAGTTAACAACAGGTATATAAATTACCTAAAATCTCAGACATTCGCCTGACAGTGCTACAAAGAGTAGATGATTAACAGCACTTAGTGCTATGACTAAGTGAAAAGTGACATGAGGTTTACTCCATGTTTTACAGTTATTTCATTTTTGTTTTCATCTCTGCTTTGCTTTTGCATTATACTTCGTTAATTGCTTCAGGAAATGGTTAGAGTTTACAGGCTGCCTGGAAATTGGATGTTTTAAGAGAATGTACTGAAGCACATTGATCTGAATGATATTGAATCTAATTCTTTCTCAACAGTGCATAGCAAGTGACCTTACCTGATTGCACAAATCTACGGCTCTTCCATTAATAGTTTAATACTCATGGTTCCAGATTTCATCCGTATCAAATATATTATAAATCTTGAACTTGAGAAGCAGCCAGCCAATATACAGGACTCTGTAACGTATTGAAACTCCTCTGTTGTTTGAAATTATGGCTAGCTCCAGGGGATGGGTTTCGCAGTGTGTAGACGAGGGCTCTCTTCTGAAATTTGCTGTTAAAAAAGCAGTGACAGTTAGACTTCTCACTTTAAAACTCCTCACCAAGCAACATCTTTATGCGAGTCAGCTGCTGCAGAGAGTACACACATTTAAATTAAAAATTATGCTTTTTTATTTTGTTTCAAACCCCTCGTGCAGCCTAGTGCTTGACAAAACACCTATACATTGCTTGCAGTAAGGCATGGAACAGAGACCCAAACTCAGAATTGTCCTCTAGCACTGCAGTTTTGTCTGAGAAATATTTATTTAATGACTTGGTGGGGTTTCATGTGTCACATCCATCATTATCATGTCACTATAACTAACAAACATTTCAGAAGATCCAATAAACTAAGACACAAAAGTTCTGTTAATTATTTGATGCAAACACTACCCACAGCATGAGGGTGATTTTTGTCCTTGCCATTTCAATCACTGGAAATAGATACAAAGAATTTGAGATTTTAGCTTCTTGTTTTGTTTTTGAAGCAGCAAAGTGTCAGCCATCATTAACTATGTGCAATGTACCTGAATACAAATGAGAAATGAAATGTCAAGAAATCCTTATCTGTAACCCTGTTACCAGATAGTGCAGTAGTACAATACCCATACGTATTTGACAAGATAAACCAGAACAGTGACTACCCCTTCTTTTCAACAAGGTAAGGTCCATGTAGTTTAAACTTTCTATTTTATTTTAATTCTAATGAAGTTGTAGTGACAACTTGTAGCCAGTTTGTAGTGAATACAGATAAATATGGATGTATCTACTTCAGCTCTCCACAGATGAAAGGATAGTAATTATTAAAGCAGGCATTATGCTGAAGAAAAACAGATTAGGGTTGTAGTTTTCAAAGAAGAGCTTCATGTTTACTTCACAAAACTCATGCTTGGAAATGCCCATGAGGCTGTGATGCTCTGCACACAGGTTTGCCAAGTTTAACTTGGGATGGACAGGATCAGGAAACTCAATCCATGCACTGATTTTATTCCTCGTGAGAAACAGGTATGATAACCAGCAGTGCAGCCAGAAATACAGCTATTGAGTATGCAGCTGAAACCATCTCATGTCCCGCAGCAGTAGGAGGAGGAGTGGGTGTCTGTGGTTTCCCCAGCGGTGGCAGGGCAGCCCCATATCTCAGCCTGATGGAGAGGGCATGGACAGAGTCCTCTCCCACCCTCCCTCGTCCTTTTTTTCCGCTACGCTTTCTGTTATGAAAGGTTCATTTTTGTAAAAGATCAGCCGCAGTTTCTCCATAAGTTGCTCTCCCTGCTCTGCAGCCTGTCTGGAGTGGACATGAGTGGGACCAGGGAGGAACAGCTTTGCTGGGCTGAAGCTGGAAGCTGAGCAAAACTGCATCCGGGCTTCCCCTGTGCCAGCTGAGTTGAGCTTGGCCTCGGTGGGAGAAGAATGTTTATTGCAATAACAATCTGGGGCCTTGAGCAGCCAGCTTTTCCCCCAGGCACAGGAGTCTCAGACAAGCATTACAGTTTTCTAATATCAACCTGTTTCATAACTAAGTTTCAAAACTAAATTTCTCTGTCAAAACCACAGGAGTCTTGCTCATCTCGTGGATGCTTTGGTAGGATGCTCGCAGGTAAGCCTGGAAAGATTTACAAATTCCAATTTTTCAGTTCCAGTGCCTATGACTGGATATGATTTTGTACGGGAGCTTAAACAACATGCTTTATGTTTCTTTAAGGGGTCCATAAAAACACCTGTACACACACTCTTCTTCTGGCTAAAAAAATCCACATTTGTTGGTATTTTTCATATCTGAATTCTGCTGCTGTGGCACAAACTAGTTGCTTGCTTAGAGAATTAGACACTACAAAACATCCTAGTAAATCTGTGCTGTTCAAAAACCCCAAATAAACCCAAATTCCAGAGGCTTATGCAGATTTAATTTCCTTTCTCACTAACCTTGCCAACTAATTCTTTTTCTGTAGTGATCCCTGCACATCACCAAACTTTATGTGAAGACCAAAGGTCTATTTTATGGCAATAGTGCTGCTTTACTCTTTCATTCCCTGTAGGAGTGAAACTAGAGCAGTGGAGGCTTTTCCTATTGGCGTAATGGCATTACATTGACATGAGTGATATTAAAGCTTACTAATAAAAGAATCACTCGCTGTCTTTGCCTTCACACCACTTACCCAGAAACTATGGACCTGTGACAATGACATCTGTAGTCAAGGGCAAACTTGCTGCCCCTGTGTCTCCTCTTATTGATGGATGCTATTCACAACATCGTTAAAAAACATTAAAAACTAACCCTAACATGAAGTAGTGTCCTCCACATGCCTGAAAGTTTTATTCCCCTTCAAAGTGGGGTCTCAGTGGTATGTCTCAAATAAAATTTTGTTTTGAAAGGCAGCTCAGCTTTGCAAACCAATTCTGCACAAGCAGCATCAAAGGATTTCCCATGTGTTCATGGTTTATGTGAGAGTTGTTCATTTCACAGACAAGGAGATGGGTATTTCTGACTCCAGGTAACCCAGGGCTCCTTCTGTGTTACTCCTGAGTTGTACACAATCTCCACCACTGAAATGTTCATGTCCTTTCTCTGTGCCTTTAGTGTTCTCCCACAATCTAAATGAGGGCTCAACTTGGCCCTCCAAACCAAATCTTAATTAATGGTTCTCCTGTGTTGGGAAAGTCAGAAGAAAATCCATTTCATTCCTTTTCAAGTGTATCTGCAGGGCCAGGAGCAAGAAGAAAAGAAGCAGAAGTAGTTTAGGAAATTCATCTGCAATGAACAAAACTAAATCCAAATCTGTATGAACACAGGAAATGAAATTGTTCCATAAAAATGTGCCACTTTTATATATTAGCTCTCCAGAGATGAACTGCCCTTTAAGACGTGAATTCTGTACAGCACAGGTAAGCAACAAGAGAATGAAATTCCAATTATTCACCTTGTCCACCAGGAGGAAAACTCAGAAAATAAACACACTGCTTCTACTGTCCCTAGATGCCCTACCTATACACAAGGGGCAGAGAGAGTTTGTGATTCCCTCCAAGGTCATGTCACCATAACAGGGATGTTTTGTATTTTTGTTGTCCTTTATTCTGAGTCTATTCCACCTCCAGTCACCAGAGAAAAGGGCATGTTGCTGCTTACAGAGAGTAAGCTAATACAGTTTTATTACCAGGCTCTGGTGAACTGCAAAATAGATAAACAATGACTCAAGAAAAAGAGCTCTTATCTGCTTAATGTAGACAAGTGAGCATATGAACAAGAGGCCAAGGGGATTCTCTGGTGGAAAGCAACCAATTCTGAACTTTGATCCAATGCAATGGTCACAAGATACTTTTATGGGGACTGCCGCAAGCTGGAAGTCAAAGGAAGAAGAGGACATGGCATGGAAGAAAAACATACAGGAAAAAATACTTGACTGTTTGATAGAAATGTGCTTATGGAGAAAAAGAGTTCAGTTCCTCAGAGTATAAAGAGAGGTCATCATAGAAACTACCAGAGTAAATGTTAAACCATAAAAAGCATATCAGGTAAGACAGTTATATGTTTGACTAGGTTAAAAGCTACTGTATGTATTTAGCCAACCTTCATCTTATTGCACATAATAACACACAGCTTTATGAGCACACTCAGCTGCATAAAATATGGGTTTGGCCACTTACGATGACTCCAAGTATCAGCTGAAGATCACTTCCCACTGCCAAACAGGTCCTCAGGTCCCCTCTGGCTGGACAGCCTTTGACGCCCGGGTCATTTGGCACAGCACCTCCAGTGACACTGGGAGACAAAAGCCACCCCTTCCCTCCACTGCCCCTCCACCTGCACAGCACAGACACTCATGGAACAGCACTAGGACACAGCCTACAGCAATGTACTGGACCGAAATAACTACCAGATGAACTACCTGGCAGGCCACTAGTTTGACTTCCGATTGTCCGTTTAAAACTTGGATTTTTCTTCCCTGCCCCCAAACAGAGCTGTAATGACCACTTCGGCATGCTACAGTTGGAAAACTAACTTTGCAGATTTTATTCCTTTTATGCAACTTTGCACATTTCACATTTTTTTCTGGATCTGCTGAAAATTCTGCTGTGGCCATTTTGAACTGAGCCCATACCAGGCAGGACCATAAAGCAGCACGTGAAGGAATCAGCTGTGAAGAACAAGCCAGAGAAGGATACGAAGTGCAGAACTGTTCTCATTTTTAAGTACAAAAGATACAACCATAATGCATTATCTTCCAGTTATTAATGGTTGTTGAATATTTTATTGTCTCTCATCCTTTTAATATCCCTTTTCCTGGAGAATAAGGAGCATTCATGATTTCAAGCAACTGACCACATCTGCTCCAGTGTATTCCATAAGGAAGCATAATTTATGATCACCATTTATTATTTACCAGATTGGTTGCTGGACGGTAAGAGCAGAGCTCTTCAGTTTTTATTGTCAGTGGCAGAGGATGAAGACAAGAGGAGCGGCGAGTGTTAGAGCAGCATTGCTGAGTGACCTGCATGGCATGAGAGGAACTGCAGCACTGCCCTGCCGAGTCAGCAGCCCAACACAACTCTTCAAAATCATTTTTGGCATTTTACCTGTAAAACACTAATGGTTTTTGAGCAGCAGGTAGCAGGCAAAAGGGCGAGGAAAAGGTTTCTGCCTGGCATGAGACAGAGATGACCTACGGGCCACCATGCCAGGCCCATTCAAAGGAAGACGCCCCCAGCACTGCTGGAAATTGTTTACAGCTCGTTTGCTTCTTCCCTTCCCTCATAAATAAGATAACAGGCACATCATTGCTGGGACACTCCCAGCCTTCTTGAAAACTGCTTGCATTTCATAGCTAAAGACAGGAATTACATGATGAAATGGGTCATTAAATAAAGCATATGCTTTTATTGTAGCACATTAACTTCTATGTTACCCTGGAAAAAATGCTTATGCTTGACTGTGTGCATGCTCCATTCCTCCACAGCCAGCCACTAGGCTTAAGCCATTTGTCAAGCATTAAGGGAGTCAGATCTACACTCTCAGAGGTCACTGACTGCCTCATACATTCATTTGCTATAACATTTTTTAAGTATCCAAGGCACTTCTTTACAGTACCCTCACATCTGACCTGGCTCCATTTCTTGTAATGTCATATAGCACTTATGGCATCTGTCAACATCTGTAGCTGCTCCCAAGGTAATCTGGAAGGTGACCCTCAAGGAATAATAATCCTGTTCAGGAAGCAGCTTCTTAGGTTTGGAGGTTTGGAGGTTTAGGTTTAAGGTAAGCACAGTGCACTTGTGTCTGTCAGCCCAGCTGATTTTTCCAGCACACAGAGAAACACCTTGTGGGAGTCACAGAGCAGGTGGTACACGTGAGGGCCTGGGAAATGAGACTGGGGGGTTTGTTTTCCAGAAAGGACAGGGAACGCATCTTCAGGAAGGACAACAGTGCACAACGGAGAAAGGACAAAGGGAGGTAAAGGGGGGGGGGAAGAGAGGAACACACTGAAAGTCCACCTCACAGCATGCTCAGTGGTAAAATCAGATCCTTTTAACTTCTAATAAGGTGGATGAACAGAGCTTACCATTTTGTTTCTGCTTGAGAAAACTGTGCTGATGCTCGGATGCATCTAACGTGCACTTTCAGTTTATGGCAATACAACTTTTAACGTTTCAACTGTTCATGTCAGAAGTCATTTTGATACCAGTTGAGTTGCTGAGCACTGTTTCATTGGAAGGGTTTTTCTTCACTCACAGCTGTAATATGTTTCTCCTACCAAACAAAAAATAATACAACAAAAGTAGAAAGTGAGTAAATCCACAGAACAGCTGTGCAGTGGGATTCGATTCTTCAGAATAATCCCATTAAAAGGATTTTATACTGGCATGTGCCCCCTCTTCTTTTTCAGGTTTTTGAGTGTGCCCCTAGATATCGGCACTGCAATGGGACGGGCATCTACTGCACCTACAGTCTACAGGAGCAAGTCACAGATGTGCCACAGTAGAAGGAGAAGACTTTTAAAGATAAAAGTGCAGCAGCTTCATACATCAGAGATTGCTGTGCAGCTCAGGGTGCCCTCATCAGGTGTTGTCAGAACCCCATACACATCTCCTCCTCCTTTGGCACAAGCACTACAGACACAGGCTTGAAAAGCCACTGCCAAGTCAGAACATAAATCCCCACAGCATCCTCCTGGTACCAGCTAGGTCTGGGTAGCAAGGGAAAGCTCCCCTTTTGAAAGAAAAGAAGATTAAAAGAGAAAAGGATCTGCAGAAACCGGCAGTCAGCTTCTTTTAAGCATCAGTAATCCAGGAACAGATTTTCCCCCCCATCACTGTAATTTGGTTTTTTACTCTGTCTAACAGACCCCTTTCCTCACTGGAGCACCACCTCTCACAGCTGCCCAGGCAGTGGACGGGACAGCTGCCCTGTGAACACATCCCAGTGTTTTCCACCAACTGCTACATCCTCCCTTGCACTAATTCAGCATAAAACACATTGTTTAAGGTTATCCAAGCCATCAAAAGCACAAGCTGTCTTTCTGCCTGCCAGCATGCTGGCAATCCAGCCCTACAGGGCAGAGGACTAACCAGGGACAGGGCAGAATGGAAAAGCACCAGTGATGAGATGGAGGGCCAGCACAGCAGCAGCTGTGGGCAGCTTCCTCCATTCTCAGTAGAGGGACAGTGATGGAGGACAAGGGAGTCCCAGGGAGAGAAAGGACCTGCCAGGGCTGCCCCTCACATACAGCTGGGAGCCACTGCAGCAGCTCTCCAGGGCTCTGCCAGGGACAGAGCACGGCAACAGAGGTTGCCTCCCTGATTCCCTGGGCACCTTCCTCCTCTGTCTGTGCATGAAACAGAAATAAACGGATGGGATGGGATGGGATGGGATGGGATGGGATGGGATGGGATGGGATGGGATGGGATGGGATGGGATGGGGAGGAGTGATTGCAGTGACCCGCTGCACACAGGCTGAGCAGTGGTAATTTACGCAAGTCTGCTCCTCCTGTGTCGGTTCTCAGCTGAGGTGGAAGTAATTAAAAGCTGTGGGTTGATACTTTTTAAACCCTTCAATGTTCCTATGCTCATACCCTGCCACAGCAAAGGAAATTATACCTTAACCCTCAAAGTTAAACATCTATTCCTCTCCCATATCAAAAACCTTAGTGATTAACCAGAACCTGAAGCTTACTCCAACAAGGAGATTTACTAACTGCTACACTGGACTATTGAAATGTAAATTAAAGTCTCTCAGGGCTGCACTCTAGCAATTTAATTTTAGGCTGTGCAGAGCTGTGGAGGAATGCCAGGAAACAATCTCCCTCCCCCTGTAGAAAAGCCAGATTAAAATATGGAAGCTGGTTTACAGCCTTTTGTGCTGTCATTCACCCTATGCTACCTGTGTCAAACAAACGGCTGGGAATCAACTGGCCATCAATATGTCTCAGAAACATCAGTGAACTTTACATGCAGCCCTCGTGCTTTGGACTGGGTACCAAAACCACTTCATCACATGAATCCTCTGAGGTGACGCTGCAGAAAACCAGTGCTCTACACCTGTGAGGCACCAACCATCCTAGCATCTGCACTGGGGCAGAATAGGTGAAGCTCCCTGCAGAAAGACCATGTGGGTGAGAAGAAAATGTATTTCGTCTGAAGCCGCCAATATTGCCAAAACCAGGGACTGTGCGTTGGGAATGCGGGTGCTGAAGTGAGTGCTGCTCTGCTAAACGCTGTGACATGAGTGACACTAAACTATAACCAAGTTACTTCCCATTGTAAAACAGAACAGAAAAGAATAAAAATCAGTCTCTTCCGCTCACCAGGGTGGAAATGAAGCAGGGGAGGAAGCCTGGGGGCAGAAAATGCTCTTCAGAAGCCATGAAATATAGAATAATTTCCAAGACCAAACAGTCGTTCGTCTCCTCTTCTGCCTAACCCATTCTGTGGCAAAATTAATGCTTGAGGCTACAAATTAGCATGTGTGCTAGTTCACTCTAGAACTTAAAGGCAGTCAGCCCCTAGATTTCTCGCTCACTTTTGGGGACCCCACCATCACCAGTGCAACAGACACACCAAAGCTATTTTATTAAGCCATGCAAGTAGAATTTGCCATCCACAACCACAAGAAGACTGTACTATGTGAATGCCTGGTACAACGCCCTGTATAAGCTCCTTCCAGACCAGATGAGGGAATACCCTAAAAAGACCATAACTGAAGGGAGAAAGCAAACCCATACATCCTGACTGCTATTAAAGAAATTTATCCAGGTTTCATCAGTAAAATTAGAAAAAGGTGCTGTATTGCATCCCAAAAAGAAAAAGCTGTGCAACAAAATGTTCATTTAACACCGCTGGCAGTACCAGAGCAGCAACCCTTCCTCAGAAATTAGGAATGGAGAGACAGAATTGCTCAGGGCCTCAGTCTTGTCTCTCCTCAAACTCACTCTATCCCTTCCTGATCACGAACCTGCTCCATTTCCCACTTCCCTTCACTGCAAGTCTCTTCTCACTGCTTTCTGGGTCCCAAAGGCCAACACTTGGAAGGAAAGTCCCAAAATCAGCAGTGCAACCTGTTGCTCTGCATACTGCAAAGGCTGTACCCATGTGGGGTGAGGTTCATTCCTTAGCTGCAACAATGACTTGACAGTCCTTTCGCACCGGTGAGTGTGTTGCTACTGAGGACAGCGGCGCTGAGCCCATTCCCTGCAGCATGCTGGCCAGATGGCTTCTCCTGGGAGAGCTGGGAGGAATTCTGCAGAGCTTTGGAAGCAAGATCATTAGAGGTTCATTTCACCACCACCACCTCCAACAGCAAAACCAAGTCTGTAATCACAGTTGGTTTGCCTGACTGTGGGTGCGAATTAAATATGCAGGAAGCACAAGGAGCAGCAAATACTCTGATTTGTTGTAACAGGAACTGGTCCCCATTTATAAAAACTTGAATTTTTGCTCTACAATGGTTTGACAAAAAGCCTCTATAAGTCATTCTCTATCCAATAGTTACATTGAGTTATCACATGAGCAGTCATCACTCAGGGTGACAGTCTCAGCGCAACAAGCCCCTGTCGAGAGTACATGAGTTTATGTCAACATGAAAGAGATTAACCTGATGGATATCTGCCTGGATGAGTCCAGCACCTGCACATAGCCATCAGCCTGACTGTACGCAGTGGGACAAACCAACCGAGCAGTGCATCTCCCCAACATCACTGTCTGCACAGTAAGACTGGCATTTTTCTGCTTTTCTTTAGATAAGCCTCAAGTAGTAGAAATAACTCCCAATTAACAGCCACCAGTCACATCTGGCAGCATGTTTAGCACTGGGAAGGGCAGTAACCTTTCAAAGGTGATGGGAGAAAGCTTGATTTTCTCCATCAGACCTGATCCCCCTGGCACACTGGGCACAAAGGTAACAAAGATACACAAAGGTCTGGCTATGCAGCTCACTCGGGGAAGAAAGAGACTGTGTCCAGTTCTAGTGCATGTTAGACCAATCTTGGAGGCTGTTCTAGCCCAAAAATCTTTAGCTAGTTCTGTGGACTCACCTCTTCTATCAAACATCTTGAAAGACAAGATTTCTAAAGCTGCTATCTGAGCAAGATCAGGATTTCCTCCTTGGCTCTGTCTCTTGATTAGGAGATATTTCCTTACTGCAAGCACGGATCGCTGTTTTGAGCTGATCCCAAATCATTTTTGCTAAAACCTACAGCTAAGCCTCATGGTGCAAAGAGAGGATTAATTCCCTAACCAAGGAGAGTAGAGAACAAACACAGTGCACACCAGTTATTTTTCTACTGCCAAAGTTACTTCATTGTAATTTTTTAATACACAGTTCTCTAAATTACATGCTGAAACTTCCTTCTTCTAAAAAAAGTAATGAAAGTCAATGTCTGAAAGCAGAATATTCATCTTCTGACTTTTTTTACTGCTGTTTCAGGCTTTTATATCTTCACTGCATATTAGAAGGAGGAAAAAAACAAACAACAGTAAGTAGCTAGTGAGATGGATTTCTGGAGCTGTTATTTAATCTCTGGAGGTTTTTTCAGCACTTAATACAACATAGCCAGTAGGCAACAGTCACATTTTGTGTTCATTCATCTGATTAAGGAGAAAAAGTAACTTTGTAGTGCCAGGCATTGAGCAGGGATTAGCCAAGTAACCAGTGTCTGAGTCACCAAGCCCATTCCTGCCCTCCATCCATCTCTGCAGAGCCCTTCAAGCAGGGAGATGCCTAGCATCAGCACCCCCAGCCCCCATGGTGCCACCACTCCCAGAACAGGGTCCAGCCAGGGCCAGCACCAGCCCCTGATGCTCCCCCAGCCCCATGGTTAACACAGCTCCAGCAGAGCCAGGAGCCAGCAAGGGGCTGAGAAAGTCCTCCTCACCATGAGTACCAAGGAAATACCACCACAGACAAGCCAGAGGGAAATTACATCTATCTGGAGTCATTTCTTTGGAGCTTTGTATAAAAGGAACACCAGGCAGATGGGGATAGAATAAATCCACGGTGAGAAGCAAAGTGGGATAACCAATAAGACAATAATACTGAACTCTATTCTTCAGGGAGCACGTTAATATTCTTATCTAACAATATGGCCCTTTAGTGATAATACACTGAAAACAATGCAAAATCATATTAATATAACTAATGGATAGCTGTTACCAGAGCACAGTTTAAATGACAATGCTGTCTATCAATGCGAATTCATTAGTACCCTCTTCCCTGGATATCTAATTTGCAACTAAATTGTTTGGGGGGTTATGCTGTACACAACCCTGACCTGATGCTGCAGTACTTTTACTCCCAGAGAACCAGAGGTGGTAGGGGTGAAGAGCAGGCTATCTTCTGAACCATTGTGAAACACCAACAGGAACAGTACGGCAACTTCAGTACTTGATCAGGCAAAACCTGCTTTAAAAAGCAATGGTTTTTTGCAGCGAGAGTAAAGAGCAAGAGATCAGAGCTACACTGTACTACACAGTCACGAGAAATTGCGCTGTATCCCACTGTCCGAAATGGAGAACACTGCTTACAGAAACCACAGAAAAATTGGTCAAGTCATCCTCCATCCATCACAACGTCTGCAGCTTCCTCCTCAAGGTGGGCAAGATGATGATAAATATGGCGCAACAGTATTAAAGTGTGTCTTTTTCAGAGCCACAAATAAAGCTGCCTGCAGGATCTGCCTCCCCAGCAGTAGATGCCAAGAAGAAATCCAGGGGAAACAAACGGAGCTGGTTAATTGAGTGATGCCCACATCCCTCAACAGACATGATCCTAGAGAATGGAGCATGCAGTCCCAATCTGCCACTGTTTACAAACACGATGCAACTGGCATCATTTCAGTATTGTTGTAACAGGTGAGCACATGTACAGCCTGGGGAGGAAATAGCTTTTTTATTGACTGCCAGATTGCAGTGCTACATTACATTGAACATCCCACTGAAAATGGAGTGAGCCCTGCCTAAAATACAGCACTGTGCAAAGGTTAGCAGTACAGTGGCCATTTTACCAAGCTTTGCTGTAAAGCTTTGCAGGTACAGCTACGTTGGTTATGATTGCTAAATAAATAAATAAATAAATGCATATTGTATCTCAAAGCCAGCTTAGCTCTGCTAGGGGAACCCCTTGAGTAGGTATGGATATGCTTTTATAAGCTTAGTGAAGCTGTTCAAGGAAATAGCGCAACAAAAGTGGCATCTATACCTATCTGTGCCGCAGAGCTCAGCAGACACAGTGCTGCAGCAGCACTGCTTCCACCATAAATCACTCTGATGCAAGCTGTATGCATGTGTGCATGCACGTATAGATAATGTGTGTCTGTATGTGCATACCCTGACTCTCAAGTCCCAGTTCCAGCTGTGGCCATGGCCTTTGGCTGCTTCTGGGGCACCCATAGTCCTCAGCGAGCTCCTGACAGTGTTGAGAGTCACTGCACTGCCCCTGCCACATCTGTTACTCTGCACTTATGACCTGACATTCAGCATATTTTAGCACTGAAGGTTTTGCATGGACCTGAATTACATCTCTGCTAATTACACATCAAGTTTTCCTCACTGACAACTTCATGACTGGCATCTGTTTGACTCTGATTTCTGCAATGAGCTTCCATTTCTACAGCAACCAGTGCTCGAGGATTCATCAATATCATTAATCATCGAATCATAGAATAGTTAGGGTTGGAAAGGACCTTAAGACCATCTAGTTCCAACCCCCCTGCCATGGACAGTGACACCTCACACTAAACCATGTCCCCCAAGGCTCTGTCCAACCTGGCCTTGAACACCAACAGGGATGGAGCATTCCCAGCTTCCCTGGGCAACCTATTCCAGGGCCTCACCACCCTCACAGTAAACAACTTCTTCCTTATATCCAATCTAAACTTCCCCTGTTTGAGTTTGAACCCATTACCCCTTGTCCTATCACCACAGTCCCTAATGAAGAGTCCCTCCCCAGCATCCCTATAGCCTCCCTTCAGATGCTGGAAGGCTGCTATGAGGTCTCCACGCAGCCTTCTCTTCTCCAGGCTCAACAGCCCCAACTTTCTCAGCCTATCTTCATACGGGAGGTGCTCCAGTCCCCTGATCATCCTCGTGGGCCTCCTCTGGACTTGTTCCAACAGTTCCCTGTCCTTTTTATGTTGAGGACACCAGAACTGCACACAATACTCCAAGTGAGGTCTCACAGGAGCAGAGTAGAGGGGCAGGATCACCTCCCTCGACCTGCTGGTCACGCTGCTTTTGATGCAGCCCAGGATACGGTTGGCTTTCTGGGCTACAAGCGCACACTGCCAGCTCATGTTCATTTTCTCATCAACCAACATCCCCAAGTCCTTCTCTGCAGGGCTGCTCTGGATCTTGAGTGAATGTTCCATGTTGTCAAAAACTGGGGCTGAAGAAGGCCTCCAAGAAAAATTAAGTCACTTAAAGACCTCAAGGAATATTGTGGAATAGCCAAATAAGTCTGGATGTGATGACCTTCTTGTCTTTCGAAAAGTTTTCAAAGGTTTTGGGTTAATTTCCCTTGCATCCTGATGTAATGGGACTTGGAAAAAAACTAGAGAACATACATTTCTCAAAAATTACTGCTATAGCAATCAGAACATGTATCCCGAATGAGAAAGATGGGAAGTAAATCCCCCACCTGCCTCTTTCAGACCAGGAACTTCCCTTTGAAACCCATTCTCTCTGAGAAACCTGTTTCATAAATACGTAAAAAAAAATAATAAAAAAATTTGGCAGCCTCTTTAACTTATCTCCAACACAAATTCTGCTCTGGACTATTAGACAAGAAGGAAAATTATAGCAGCTTACACTAAGGTTTGAAACACATATATTTAAAGTAAGCTTTCATTGATAGCCAAGCCAGCCCTGAGTGCTGCCAGAGCTGATCATTGCATCAGCTGCCTGTGCTCATGCTTGTGCAAAGAAGGATGTCCTACAACCTGCCCATTTCTGTCCCCTAAACAGCTACTTAAGAATGAAGCTTTTACAGTCGGGTCTACTGTGAGGTGTCCCTGTCCACAGCAGGGTGGTTGAAACTAGGTGGTCTTTAAGGTCCCTTTCAACCCAAACCATTCTTTCATTCTATAATCTCACATCCCATGCCACTTGTCCCTTCCCTGAAGACAGGACCTGGCCATTCGTGTCCAGAATGACAATGCTCAGGTCAGCATCTGGTGCTGAGCAGCTCTGAGCTAGGTCTGGGGTTATGTTGGCTCAGTCACCTAACCGGCCAGGCATAGCTCGTCTCCCAGCGAGATTTGCTGAAACAGCAATTAATGAAAAACTGGAGATATTTCTGCTACTTGTTATGTCAGCAGCAAGTGTATGGGCCCTGTGTATGCTGAAGAGCAATGAGGAGACATCTGCAGAGTATTTACACATATGCCTCTCCACCTTTTTAGACACCATAAGCTACTGGTGCTAGAAAAGCTTTACAATCTCCCCTGGGCTCATAAACCTATATAGCATTCAGTATCCCTTAAACCCTACCGCACATTTGGACAGAGCTAGCACAGCATTTCTTTCACTGACTGCATGTTACACAGAGCCATAAGACTCCTTGGATGAAGCACAGTTGGAAATGCATTTGTGGGGAAGCAAATCTACTACTGCTAATTACAACACTGCTCATGAACAAGGACAGAGAACACCAATGTTTAGATGACTAACAAACTCATATTGCCTACATGTGGACACCCTTGATCAGTTACTGCAAGTCATTTCTCAAGTACTTGTGAGCTTGAGCAGGTGGAGAGTGGGACTGGAAAGTAACCCACTGCCTGGGAAGCTGCCCTCTGTTGACAAGAATGTACCAATATTTCTAACAGGAGAGAGAAATGCTTTCTTGGCTTCTCCTTTGACACGGCAAGTCTGGTGTGAGGAAACAGCAGGAGGACCGTGCCCCAGGTGTTGCACTGGGCCCTGAAGCTCACACTCCATCTGTGGTTATTCTTGCTGCTGATTTTCAGAAGCCTGCTCGTTCTTTCAGAATAAGCTGCTCCCATAAAAAGAATAAACCTCCATCGCACAAAGGAAAGGAAGAGCATGAAATTGCGCACAGAAAAGTGGGGGGAGGATTACCAAAAAGTAGGTTGTCAGTTATTAATTTCTTCCAAGGTCTGAAGTTAACCTAAAATATTTCTGCAGTTGCCTCGGTCAGCTCATGTTCTTGAAATGCATGGATACTTTAATTTTCAAGACAGCATTTGAAGGCCACACTGGATTCCAGACTTTTTTTAATCACGAGACAGAATAATCAGCAGATCACAACAGATAAGGCCAGAAGGAGCCAAACCCACTGAAGCTGAAAGCTGTCTCCAAAAGCTCTAGTAGGATTTGTTCCAGAGTTTACCTTGTACTCTAACCACCCTAACGGCTGCTGGCAACAAGGTAGTATGATTTCTCTGTTTTTACCATGAGAGTCGCATGAATTGATAAATGCTGCCTCATTTGAAAGCTGCGTGCTTAGTCCCTGGCTTTAATAACACTCTGCAGACTGATGACTGATTAATTGACAGCATTTTTGGGATACCTACTGATGAATATCAACAACAAAGTGAAATGTCAGCGAGTGAGGGAAATACATTTCAAGGCTTGTGTGGATTATGAGAAGTTGCATTATCAAACAAGACAACAAAGTCAAGG
This sequence comes from Ara ararauna, assembly GCA_028858755.1. NCBI lineage: Eukaryota > Metazoa > Chordata > Aves > Psittaciformes > Psittacidae > Ara > Ara ararauna. Next base: position 41,004,715 of record CM054379.1, on the reverse strand, counting down.
GATAAGCAAGTATAGAATCAGAGCATCCAGTAGGACAGCGACAGTTAAGTCCGGGGAGATAATTTTATAAACATAGATTTAATGGCTTTACTCCAATTCTCATCTTTTTTTGTATAACCGGTAGGTTTATTCCAAGATCCTGTTAGTAATCGTCTCAAGTAGAACAGGCAATGTGAGTAGAAAAGGGGCTGCACTGATGAATAGTTAGGTTGAAGCAAAGCAAAATTAGTTTCCCTGACACCTACTAATGACTTAATGACCTTAAATGTGATCCATAGGGGGCCGCAAAAGGAAGCTGTCTTTTGAAATTCAAGCAGGAGTGTCATATCCGTTATGCTAATTCCCAGACACTAATGTGACCGATTTTATATATAAACAACAATTTAATCTGTCATTTGGGGGTCAAGTTGCAATCCTTTTCAGTAACAAAAATATCAGCAATTTAGTAATAATGTCCCTTAGGCTAGAATTGTGACGCCGGTGTCACCCAAAATACAAGCTGTGTTAATCACGCAGCTGCAATGCCATGAAAATAAACCCATCTGTTTATGAGAATTTCCCGTTCTTACGTACCTGTTACTGGGTGCATCATATGCACCACTGTACATTTATAAGGAGGCTAGCCAGAAAAGACAAACTCTGCTTAGCAAAATGGTTCGTATTTCACCACATAGTTTTGCCTGTTCTATGGATGAGCTGGAACAACTGTGCACAGCTTTGGGAAGGAACAGGAGAAAAACAGGGTGGTAAGAAAATTGCTGCAGATAGCCAGTGTTAAATTACCGTTCCTTGAGACGCCTGATTTCCCAGCAGTTCCCCTGCCATGACACTGTGCAATCAATACTCCACACTGCACATATAAATGAAATGACTGTCTTCCAATTCGCAGCCTCTAGATCCCTAAGGAGTCCATGAAGTGATTTAAAGTTGTCCAAGAGAGGAGATAACAAAAGCAAGCTCCGATAGTCTATATATGATTGGGTGGAGAGGTTTTTGGTGTCCACAGATTGCTAGAAATTGAAATTCTCTAAATGAAGTTTTAAACAGGTTAAGGGGAGTGGTAACACCAAAATCATGAGGCTTGACCTGCAGACTCAATAAGACAGTGGAAGTGCCACAGCCATCAAGGGCTACCTCAACATTTCTGCTGCACACACCAAGCCAGAGTCTGAGGATCGTTTCTAACGGAAACCTCCTTGAAACATTTGCCCAAAACTATTCATTTCAAAAGATGGTAATTTTCCTGCATTAAAAACTTTCCAGTCACCTGTAATAAACACAGGCATGCGCAGCTTGCACAAAGAGCTTCAATCCCTGGGTTTTGTGAGCTTAGAATCAACAATTCAACTGGAAAACTGAAAAAAGCCTCAGTGTCACGAGAGATTACAACCAAACAGAATTGCCACAAATTAGTATGAGAATAAATATATATTCTTTTCAAACACTGTGAAGTCTGAGATCATATTTAAGCAATTGTTTCATTATAGCAGTGCTTAAATACCTAAATAGCTACAATTACATGTTGGTTTCTATTGCTCAGACCATTTTCTATGAGCACATAAGGCTCAGATATAAATCCCAGGTGGTGATTATTTTTAATAGTGCAATTATTTTCTCATCGTAATCACTGGCGTACTATTCCTGTTAAACTATTCAGCATTCCTTGAGAAAGTTCGGTAAAAATCAGTCTGATTTACTTTTAGGTAAGAGCTTCCTAGCTCTGTTCTTTCCATCTCTGCTCAAATGAATATAAATGTGTATTAGCTATGGGGAAAATCAATGAAATTTCATTAAACTTGCAATACAGCCAAGTGTCTGCAAGTTCAACTAATTATTTATATTTTGAGTTGTGTTGATGCTGCTGTTATTGAAAAGCTCAACAGCCCATCTCTTCAATGTAAGCAATATCCCAGGCTTTTACACCTCCATTTCATTAAAGTTAAAACATTTTGTGGCCTAGTTAGGTAGGGTAGGCAATGTTCTAATTATGTACTGGAAATTGTGAAAGAAAGTTTAGTGTCCTGAAGCCCATTTTGTAAAGCAGCACATTTTGAATAGGTGCTCATAGCTTAGCAGAGACGCTGTATGAAAAGATCTGCACGTTTGGACCTTATAAAACCATGGCTGACTGTGTTTACTTTCCATAGGACTTCTCTGAAGAGTTCTTGGTGGAGCTGAGAGAGAAGCAGGTCCCTCCAGACCCCATGCAGCAGGTTCTGCTCTAGGAGCTGTGTAAAAAAAGTCAAAACCCATAAACCTCCCTATTCCAGCAGTAAGAAAGCAATTAGCCTGATGTTAGTAAACCCTGACAGGGATGAGGAGAGCCAGCCCAAAGACTGTAAGGCAACAAATTTCAGCCTGTAATATGACAGACGTTGGTGTAAATACCTCAAAATCAATTTGAATCCACAAGGATAAGCTCACCACAAAGACCAACCCTCCCGCAGTTGCTAATCACCCCATGACATTTATCAGAGGAGTGCAGGTAGTGACCTCACTTCTCTTTGCTGATTACATTCTGCCTCCATGAACTCACCTTTAAAATTTCAAATGGATTGTACATTAATTTCCTGTTTCAAAATGTCCATTATTAGCAAAAAATGACATTTCGTTAGATAGAGAAACGATCTCAATGTAATCTGCAAATCAATTTGTAAGGATTTAAGCAAAGCAATTAGGGGAATTTCTGGACTACAAACACTGTGTAATGTGAGATTTCATCTTGACTGATAGACCTGCCAGGATTGCCACCCAAAAATAGAGCTGTGGTTCCCTCCTCACCACCCCACCTTTTCCTGAGTTATATCTGAAAGTTTTGTTCTTTCCTGTATTTATTATTGGCACCTTGGCACTTTACCCAACTTTAATCCATTTTAATCCTCCTGCTGTCCCACTGAGCAGAACAGATGCTGAGCAGGACTGGAGAAAAAGAACAAATTAATGCCATATCTTCAGGGCTCAGGAGCTACCGAAGAGAAATGCAGACCCCATTAAAAACCTCTAAAACGTACCAGGTGCTCGCTGGGCAGGGAAAGCAAGGCTGAACAAAGCTGAGTTTGGGTACATCATGCAGCCTGCAGATGACAACCAGTCTCAATGTGTCCTAACAAAATAGGCAAAATGCAAGATTAAAAGTTATAAGCACTGCCAAAGGGCCCCAGGGCATCATTTTAGGAAGATATATGGCTGGTTTCAGGGTGGGGAATTGAGATTTTTTTATCCTTCTTTCTCTGTGTGAATTCATAGTTTTGTTCCAGTTTCTTCTGAACTGTGTACCAGAGACATCATAAATAACAACTTTGCTGCCATCTCATCAAGACTCAGACATTTTCCAGCCGTTAAAAACCTGAATTCCTTTCACATTTGCAGGCTGTGCTGTCTCACTGGCAGCTTCCTCTGAAAGGTTCCCTGACATCCCAAGCTTACTGCAAATAAAATTAAAACCTTAATTTATCTTCAGTCATCTTCTCCTCCAGTTCTTTGTTAGAAATGTCACGTTCACAACACTATTTTCAGCCCCATCTCTCAAGGGTCATCTGCAGTTTCCCCTTCCCTCTCTTACAGCCCTTGTCAGTCAAATCTGTTAAGATCTATTATTTTCCCTTTTCTCCTTGGAGGCAGTCATGTCCTGGTTTGCTTATTGCACTTTCACTTCTGGGGCCCTTCCTCACTTTAAATTTTGATAGTCCATACAAAACCAGTCTTGCTTTCTGCCTTGCAAATCCCTTCAAACCTACCTGGAAGATTAGTTTAGATGGTTAAGCTAAACTGAGCTGAAGTAATTATATATTGCACATGTATAAAGCAATGTCTTATGAGAACTGGCGTCCCCACACCATGCCTAGCTCTTCTTTCGACCTGCTTGTCTCTGCGTCATCACGCCACAGTAAGAGAGAAATTCATGAAGTATTTAACCAACTTGCAGAGCTTTTGCATCGGAAATAGAAATAAACAGAACAGCTCAACTGGTCAAAAGCATGCAGCTAGGATCCTCTTCCCTAGGCTCCAGACACAGTCATGCCGGCTGCTGCTGCGTTGGGAGGGAACACAAGCACAGATAAACAGAACGTTCAAAATAATTAGATGTCTACAACACTGTAAATGACTTAAATAGCAGTTTCCACACTCTGAAGGAGTGGGATGGAGCTGTTCATGACATACTTTTCACGTCTGCATCTGAACTGATTATTAAAGAGAATAAGAGATCTGAAGAGTGAACTCCAGGCAAAAGCAGCCCACAGCACCCATGCAAACAGAGGAAATTTCCATTTCCTACCTTACACACACCATGCTGCAGCCCCGACACACATACAGTACACGGCCCTTAGGAGCGCAGCAGAGGATACGTTGTGAGAGGGGAGTGGGAACAGTTCCAGGTGAGCTGCAATCATTGGAGACTTGAACGTAATATCAAACAGCAGACAGAAATCTAGCAAACTGCACCATGTGAAACCCAACACATTACAGAATTAGCAACCATGAGTGCCCCAAACACCGAGAAATTTTAGCATCACGATGCTGGAGGAGGCCACCTGGAATTTTGTTTCTATTATAATCCAACGTTATTGCTCAAGTAAAATACAGCTTTACACATCAAGTGCCTGGAAGGAGAACTTTTATCCTTGCTCATTGTCACTGCAGGCAAGCTTGGAGAATCGGCTGAGACAGTGCTCTCACTATGCTACACAAAGTACCAGACACAATACACATGGTATAGCCCGAAGCAAATGGCTCAGAAATGGGGTAAGGAGGGATGGTTCCTCCACCTCGCAGGTGAGACAGGTAGGCAGTTTGCCATGGATCACCAGGGAACTCCATGGTCACATTGTAAACTGAACTGCAGCATGGCCTTTGAGTGGTAAGAAAGGTGACATTCAGTGGGACAGCGCTAACAGCAGTGATGTGGTTGTGCCTGCTCAGCCAGCATGATACCTGGTACATTAAGAAGGGAAAATGAATGCATTTGACTCACTCTTGTCCCAACATTTCCAGCACATCCCCACATAAGGGCTTCTCTGGCCACTGCTGGCACACAGGAGCTTGAGGCTTTGCTAGTCAGTCCCCATTCCCTCGCCTCATAGGAAGGCGTTTTCCTCTCCTTTTGAACAGCCCTCCAAGCAACTCTCTGTTATTTATAATAATGTGAAGCTCCTCCTAGCATTTATCACTTGAAAAACGGGCATATGCAAAAGCATTGTGAAATTAGCACCTTTCCATACACAAACAAAGCCTCATTCCGGGCTAGAGCAGAGGTCTTCATTTTTCCTTTTGCTCCTGTTATGCAGAAAATGCCATGTAATTCCAGACTGGGAGGAAATGAAAGCGGAACATGACTGCTTGTGTCAGGAGCTGTCCCCTGCCCACCACCAGCATGACATGGGCAGTTGCACAGCCCTGCCTCCATGGTCAAGCTCATTGAGTGGAGAGCTGTGCGCTTACTCAAAGCATCATAGAGAGATGAAGAGATTAACAAGCAGGAAAAGCCAGGGCCAACAGCAAAATCTGCTGCTGCAGCTGCACCACTTGAGAGCTTTAGATGGCAAGTTGTGTATCTGTGCCCTTCCCCACAGCTTCCCAGGCAGAGCATGCTATTTTAGAGGTATGACCAGATAGATGCAGGGTCAGCCCCCCAAAAGTTTCTCAGTAAAAAGACAGAGGGTTTTGCAGTCAGGTCAAAATTCTGGGAATATTTGGCCTTGGGCTCACCTCTGGCATTAAAACCTGTCAGGCCCTGGTAAACAGGCAAGACAATGTTTTTCTCATCGTATCTTAGTGGTCCTGCCATCATCTCTCAGTTCACCAAGGCAAACCCTATTCCACCTACCTCTGATAAGGCATCTTGGCAGAATTACCCTCATTTACCATACTTCATCATGCAAGCTAAATACCGTACCTGCTTATACAGCCTGAAGCTGCAACTTTGCACATTTTCATTATTCGCTTTGCAAACCACTCTGTATGCTTTTGTACTGCAGGTAGATAAAATTGGTTTTCCCCTCCAGGTCCAGGAGTATTTTAATTTCTTTAAATATTGAGTAAAACAAAAAATCACGTTAAATGACTGTTTTTACCTATACTTATGCCTAAGATATGCCATTTTGTGGTGCACTAATAAGAAATATATGTCAGAACACAGCAGATGCAGGTTTTGCCCGCAGTGTATTGTGACAAAGCATTTATTTCTGACTGTATTCAGCCACCATCTGTGGTCACTGTGCAACCTGACAGCTGCCACTGGTGGTGTGACCTCCTGAGCAATCCTTGTTAGTACAGCTTCTTACCCTAACACTTAAGAAAAAGTAATGACTGTGAAATAGCTCCCAAACGTCCACCTCTCCCTGCAACTAAAATTCAAGGGATGAAATAAAAGAAAGAACATTTGGCAGAGAAGAGTATATTTTATATATTAATCAGCAGAGAAGAGCAAATAAAACATGTTCGGGAAATAGAAGATTGAATTCTTCCAAATCAGGAGAGATTATATCTGCCTATGCTGAAAAGGAAAAGCAAGTGACTGACCCTGCATACAAGAGCATTCCCAGTTAAAGGCAAGGTAGCTGCCAGCTGCTCAGCAGGCAGAGGAAACGCTTCCTCTCCCACAAAGGCTGAGGTTTCTGGATGATGGAAACACCCTGCCACCAGTGTAGACTTCAGGAACTATTTAAGGAAGTAGGGTCAAAAAAATATTTTGTGTTTTTGACCTTCCTGTTGGGTATCTTCAGACTATTTGATGCTGTGTCCTTGGAATAGAATGCTCAAAAAGCAACTAAAGGAAAATGAGGTTGTATTCTTCTCCGTTTTTTTGTCAGGAGCAAAGCATTTGCTTACTGAACCACCTGTGGAGAAACACAACGCAAGACTTTGCAAAAACCCATTCCAAATCAGAAACACAAGGTAAAAGCCAAATAACTGGAAGCCTGATCAAGGATCATAGATTTCCTTATATGACTCCAATTCTCTTATGAGTTCAAGCTCCTGCTCCTGAAAGTGCTGTTAAAAAAATTAATAAGTAAATAGGAAAAAAAGCAAAAAAGCTCTCATTTAAAGCAATTCTGGAATGGCAGAAAGAAATTAATTATGAGACCAGAGCACTGTTCTGAACGTTCCCAGTGCTCATGAATTATCTCGAACATATTCAACTGACAGCTCTGAAAATAAAACCCTCTATGGATAGGAATAACTGAACAGGAGACAGAATATGCTTCTTGCTTAGCTCCAGACATGTCCCTCTAACCTTAGGGGAACATACCTACAGCGGGATGAAGGAAGTATCCATTATGGATATCCAACTATCCAAAAATTGTTTAAATTATTAAGTTGCATGTAAACAGAGAAGATAACAGGAACAGGAGTTCTCTTACTCCTTAGTCAACCAAATCTGTCAAGCAAAAGATATTTTTGTTGCTTTTTTCTTAACTGTGCATTAATTTGCATATTGCAAATTGTTTATAGCTATAATTATGTATAATTTATACATAAAACCTATATATAGGAAATTATATATATTTATATAATTATGAATATATAATTTATATAATTATAAAATAACTATTAAAAAATTACACAGACCAGTTTTATGGCATGAATCCAAAATCATTTGCTGCAGCACATAAGCTAGCGTACGAAACTTGCTGAAGCCCGAGTTTTGCTCCAGCTGTAGCATCACAAGACTAGAATACAAAACAACATTCAAATACGAAGAATTTATGAATATTAAATACCTGAGTTTAAGACTATGAGATCTGTAATGCTCAGAAGAGAAAGTGACTACAAAGTGTACACAATCCTATTCTTTGGTTGATCAGTAATTATAAAAATACTTTCTATTTGGGGCATTTCCTCTCATCTTCAAGACCTCACATAGAGGAGTATGGTGATAAAACACAGGGCTGGCTTTGGCTTTCATCACACTGAAATCAATCAAGTATCTATATGCAGTCCAAAGGGACATTAAATTGTGTTTGTCACACCTACAAGCAATCTTCTGGAAACAAAAGATGTCACAATTCAGAGATCCTTAGATGCCCTATATTTATCCTTTCTCTGAGAGCTAGAAGTGAAGACACAATCTACCTCTCCCTTCTTTTTTTTAATAAGTCTTTTTTCGTAGACTTTTTTTTTTGTGGTAAATTTGTTACTACAGCTGAAGCTTTTGTTTGAGGCGTAAGATGTTTGAAGTGTTTGAAACAGAGCACTCTGTGCTCCACGTGGCCTCGATTATACTTCATATAAATGAAGTTATATTAATCTTAACATTCATCATGAAGTATGACAAAGCACAAAATGTCTTATATTTGTTATGAAATACAGTATGAAGAAAAATCCTTCCTATTTCCTCTGTTTAATTTACTACCTCCTTCTACATATATATATTCTAGTTGCAAGACATGTTTGTTTTCTTTATTGGTAAATATTAGAATAATATGAGAGACTAAATTAGAAAAAATACGTGCTGTTGTGAACTTGCTTCCACTGCACTGCCTAGATAATTTGTTGATCCATATACGCTAATAAATATTCACACAGGTCAGTCTCAAGCACAGATCCTTATCAGGCAGACATGTTTGAGGCTTATCAGCTTCTGGAGCCAAGAAAACAGAAGAGATCCATTTTCTCCTGCATCATGTCCAGCCACCTATGGTTACCCCTAGCCAAAATTACCAGGTACCCAATTAGAGCTGAGTTAGCTGGCAGCAGCCTTCATGCAGGTTCCACGTGAGATGTGAACTCATGCCTCTGGGTGTGCAATGAAGCTCATTAGCTGCACTGTAACAGCAACTGAGGAAGTCTCTGGAGCACAGGGACTGCAAATATGGCTTGAAGTCTGGGATAGAAATAAACCACAGACAAAAAAAGACAGGAAAAAGAAACATCAGAGACATAGAAGAACATCCATGTGAAGAAGTATTAAACACAGGAGGATTTTTCAGTTTAGGAAAGGAATAACTGAGGAAGGACAGCTAGGACCTTTTACATTGAGAAGGTGAAAAGAACAGTCAGTTGCTGTTTCTCATCATTACAACATAATGATACAATCAGGCACCAAGCTTAAAATAACGAAAACTTAAGTGTTTTTTCACATAACGCATGACCACACCATGGGAACTATTGTTACGCAAGCATGCAAAGGTATAAAAAATAAATTACCTCAAAAAAGTTCTAAAAATTCATGGACTGCCCAGAGAAGGATCACTGCCCACTTGTCCTCTTTCTTTTCCTAAGCATCCAGCCAGTTACAGCTGCCAGGAATGAGATACGGACCAGGAAGCTATCGGACTCACTCACTTAACTTCATTAGGCAGAAAGCACTCATCTCAATTTAAAATGCTCAGGGAGTTCAAAGCAGCAGCAATAACAATGAAAATTTAAGATGTGCCCATCAGAATAAACAATATACCAAGTAGGCAATAAGTATATATCAAGCTTGTTATTGCCATTCTATGTTATGAGAATTAGAGCCAGGACTGAGAGATTCCAAGCAGCTCCAGTATTTCTCACCTGAATTACAGTGCTTCTTTCTAACAGATGGTCTTTCAAAAAACGGTATCACGAATAGTTCATGTGCATAATATTTACTTATTTTTAGTTGGATTGAAGCAAACGAAGAAATCCAGGCTCTAGATGCCCTTGTGATCACTCATAAATGCAATTTAGTGCACCAAAACCCAATACATTAAAATAATCTTTATAAATAATTATGAACTGACACCTAAGAGCTAACACAGCTGAAATGACAAATGAGAAATGTCATATCGTGGTGTGCGTTAGCCCAGTGTCACTCAAAGCCAATGTATTTTTACTCATACCAAATTAGAATTGCCAGCTACTCTGGAGGGTTTTTTTTAACTTGAACAAGCTACAGCTGAAAGGTCTGCTAAGACAAACTTGACTTTGAAGCATTTCTTTTGGAGCAATCCATAAACCATCTCCATTAATGCTGGACATGGGAGCAGAGCTGCTGTGTGTCAGAATGCTCGAATGACAAAAGCGTTTCTTTGGAAAAATGTCTTTTATAAGCTGACAAAAAATATTACAAAGCTGAATGAAGGAGACTTAGGCAGCAATAAAACAGAAAGACCTGGGCTGTTCTTTCTCCAAAAGTCACAGGCAGGGGAACAGGTAGAGCTCTCTGGACTCTGACAAGAGCAACATCATGAATGGAGGTCTTGCCAGACACCAAAGCATCTTTCTCATGGACACACATGTAAAACAGGCACATTCCTGCGCTTTTTGTTATTGATGCAAATCAAAAGAGCCAGGAAGTGAAGGCCCTTACTTAGACAAGAGCTTCTGCATTATCAAAGACCCTGAAAAGTTTGTGGGCAGCAAGAGAATTCAGAAGTAAAGGAGGCACAGGCTTCAGCTCAGGGTTATTTAGCGTGTAATTTGATTTCATATGTTTTCCTGCTTTGTATTCATTGATTTCAAATCCTTGCTCAGTACCCATTTCTGCCACAATAGCTATGGTAAATTGCCAGCTCATATTAGATAGGCAAGTGGCCAGCTGAGACTATGAACATAATTAATGTGTCTATTTTAACAACCCACCTCAAACCTTCAATCTATACAACCCATCAGTGTACAAACATCTTCTGGTCACAGTCCTTTCCATTTTTTTTTATTATCTGCCCCTCATATTGGTTACATTCACCCATCACAACATCTCATAATTTAAATTGTAATTTTCTGTCTTGCATATTCTTATGCAATGAGTCCATGAACAATAAGACCCTGCCACAATAGCTCCTCTGGAAACTAATACACGTAATAATGTTATTATAACCTTCCAACCATTTCCTTGGCATTTCAAAGTGCATTTTTTAGGCAGAGCAATGAAAGCTGCGGTCTGATCTGCATTCAAGCATGAATAAGATGGCAAGTGCTGCACCTCTTTGCACTTTGCACTGTGTGCTCCTTACAGCATACATCTTCCGTAGAGAAAAGTATGCCACAGCAGCAGCAGATTAAATGAATCCAGACAATTTTTGTCCTTCAGGGAAAGGCGCCTAGCTTTTGTCACGCTCCAGTCTGTTGCTGCTCTGAAGTCAGAGGATAGCAACCTGCAGTACACGGCATCTCAGTGTTGCAGTTAAGATTAGAAATGGAAATGATGCTCTTCTTTAAGAAAAAAAAAAAAAAAAGATCTTTCATACAACATCTAGTGACCAAAGTGCTGCAGCTCTGCGGAGTAGTCATCCTTTAAGCAGCCTTCAGCTTCCCACAAGGAAGCAGAGGGTCTTCACACATTCCTGGCGCATATTTTCCCTCTTCCCAACTCCTTAAACACAGAATACGCAATACAAGACAACAACAACATGAAGTGCATCTGAATGTTTACATTAGGTCAAACCTGTTTCGAAGAGCAAACCTGATATCAAAAACCCGTCTAGGGAGTGTTTTCCATTGAAACCCTGATAAGAGAGAGAACACACAAATGGAAAGGCCTGCTTCCTGCCAAAGGGAAAAAGCTCTTGGGGTTGAATCACCCATCCATTAGTAGCTGTGAATAACAACAGCACCCTGTAACCATGAATACTATGCCATGGAATGATCACTGCATACTATTTTCCTTATGGCCAAAGGTGTTATTAATGACGGCGGGTTTTATGCTAAACAACCAGGTTTAACATCACGTCTTTCAATATTGTGTTGCTGTGCATTCATAGAAATTAAAATCTATATAGGATTTTATTTTTTTTTTTTAGGTATTTGTCTTCTAATAACCATGAAGGTTATTAACCTGAAGAGAATTGTACAAATATGTGAATCTTCCAGCTTCGTAGGAAATCATCCCCATCATGTGCAAACTTGGAATAAACGAATACCTCAGTACTGCGTGTGAATGGGCTATGGCACAATGGGTGACAGACCCTGTTTTCAGGACAACAAAGCCACTCCAAAGGACCCCAAGGACCGGCTGGACTCCTTTCAGTGCTAAGAACTGCTCTGAATTATGAGCTTTTCTTCATCCCTGGGAAGTTAAGATGTTACCAGTCACAGACATCCCACAGAGACTAGTTTGTAAGTATATATTTATTAGACTTCAGTCTTCCACCTGGCAGAACAAACAGATGCAGAGTAACCCATGGCTTTAATCATTTTCCCTCCATAGGCACAATTCAGTCATACAGCTAATTCGTGCTGTAGATTCTGCTTCATGAAGCACTGCGAATTATCCACACAAGCAAAAAAAAAAAAAACACTTCCAGAGAGTACATTTAGGTTAAGCATCATTCAAGGATTTGCATGCAAGATGTTCACCACAGTGAACTATGAAGACATTAACATCACGATACACTGAAAAGATACACCAAATGCATTTATTTATTTAGAGTACAGATGCGAGCCAACTTTTAATTCCCAAAACAATCATTCAGTGACAGACGAACACTAAAACTCTTCAAAAGTACTCAGGGATAGCATACAGTGGTGATGTTTGTTTAGTTTTAATTAAAGTATTTAGACAACTGGAATTGAAGGGAGGACCAACAACCTTCAACTTATTGGTAGAGAGAGAAGATAAGATACTTCTACTGTACCCCCACAACTTCATTTTAGTTCACACAATTAAAAACATCACTCCAAATTAACTTAATTATCTCCTTGTGTAGCTACACACTGAGCATTCAACTTCATGTAAGATCTCTGCCTGCCTGGCAGACCTGAGTACATAACCCTCAGCTGAAAAAAGTGAAGAACAAACAGCTTAGTCTGATACTATGAATCATAGCTCTATTAAGACACCAGCTGATAGCAACTGCAGTATAAATCATGCTCAGTAAAGTAGAAAGGGTCTATTCACTTCCTTATAATGTCAGTTTAACAATGTCTGTTTAAAAATGGTCTTTACTAAAGCTTGGGATGCGCTCGTTTAGACATTTCTCCCAGGTTTATGAACAATATCAGGTCTTTGTACTTAAATGATCCCTACAGTTATAATGACTAAGGTGGTGACAATTGAATAAGTAGCACTACATATAGGAGAACTACTTTCTTTCCTGTTTTAATATATTGTTCTTGCAGGGTACAGAAAAAAATCCTCAGATAGCTTTTGTTAGAGAAAATGGTTCTTGTACCCACTGTCAATGCGGAAGACTAATGGCTCGTATAGGTTTAGGTCTACTAACACGGAAGGAAAAAAATAGTAGGGAACAAACTTCATCACTGGCAATAAGCTGCAACTGACTTTAAGAAACTGTAGTAAGCGACCATAATTAAGAAATGCAGCATTTTTCCAAACAGATTAAATATTATTAAAAGCTTTTTAAAAAAATATTATTTTTAAAAAAAAAAACATTTCCGAGAAACACTGGATCACCACAGCTGAAGCCTGGAGTAAAATTTTTGAAACAGCACTAAACTCTAATGAGGAAACCCAGCACTTCCAGGGTTTGCTACATGTTCAAAACCTAGCTCACTTACTAACTAGCTTTTCGAGAAACTGGATCTGAACTGAGAGCCAAGAGTGCTGGTGGCTGGGATTACTGAAGAGATTTGAGCAGCATTCCCAGAGCACTGGGCTTAGTGTGTTTTCAATTCTGCACAACAGACAACATAATAGATATTGAACCTATCACGTAATAAGAACATTGCTTGCAAAAATAAGTGTTACTACTACAGCTATTGTTTTTTCAGACATAAAAACCATTTATCAAAAGTACTTTAGCAGAACTAGTTATAAAGCTATATGGTATATGGGAACAATTTCCTTCACCTGGGCCCCAGGGAGGCAGCAGGCTTCCCTATGTGTGATTCAGCAGGTTTCTTGGTATTTTTCTACAGCCAGATACTTCCCTGAAACTTGTAGTTGGCCAAGCCACTGACACTCCAAAGACCTGAACTCCGAGTGGCTGAAGCACACGTTTCTCACTCTTAGGTCTCTCTACTTAGATTGCCTCTATAATCTACCCAAAAGCATTACAGCATGTGTCTGAACCAAGGACACTTCACAGCTTGGAAGATAAAATTCTTATTAAACTCAAAAATAATCCAAGTGTCATAGACTTTAATGGCCAAGTCAGATCATCTACTGTACACAGTCCAACACAGACCATTACATTTCACCCAGTAGTTCATGCATCAGTTTGACTAGTTCAGTTTGAGCAAAGACATTTCTTCTGATCTAACTTGATTTTTACTGTTCACTTTGTGCTTCCATGAAGCATAGCAGAATTTGTTTGCATTATACCTTTTACAATACAACTCTGACCCTGAGTAGAACATAATGTTCCTCTAAAAAGTAAATATTAAGATTACGCCACATCTACTTCTGCTACACTAATGTCCTCATTATCCCATGTTCATGAAGAATATTAATTAAGGTTTATATGACAAAACATCTTCGACTTGGCTGAGAACTTTCATTTCAGCTAGAAAGATAACATCTTGGGATGCTTTCATTGTGGTTATAATTTTTTTTTTTAAGAGATATTGACAGTTCATACATCTTGCTGCTTTTTGCAGACTAATCACCAATTCCTGTTCTCCCTCAACAGATCTGCGTTGATATCACCATCCTGTCTGCAGCTATTAATCTAATTTTCATCTACCCTAACCCACTTCTAAAGTCTTCCAGTGCTTCCTCTGTTAGTTTTTAGGTATCTATGCCTTCCTACTTCCCAGCTACAATTCACCCTTGACATTATTCCAGCCATTTTTATATCTCTTTTCCAAGTGATTTACCTATGTAAATGCTTCAGGTTCCTTGGGGTACTGAAGTACACCCACTGATCATATCCTTTGTCTGATTCAAATACGTTAGATGCTTCAGTACTTGAGGGATTTAAACAAATCTTAGCACGTAATTGTGCTAAGGGGTGAAGGTCTGTATTTTACTTTTTGTTAACTACACACAAAAGGTAGTTTCATAGAGATAACACTGTTACCAGAAGTACTTCCAGAGTGCAGATCCACGTGGAAAGAAAGGCTAATAGTCTCAAAATGGTCTGTTAGAATCAGTGACCCACTGTTGTAAACTACGCTTCTGATTCAGATAGCACAGTAAAATTTGTACAGTAGAAGGGATAATAAAACATGAAAGACAGTGACTGGAGAGCATGGCAGCAAGGACAGGTTACTCTGCTAATGTGAACCAAGAAGTGGACTTCATGTAAGCTCTAAAAACCACCACCAGTAACATCTACCAGATAGCAGATAAGGAAGAATACAAAGGATGGTGATGTAAGGAGACCGAACAGCAGAGGTTAGTTAAAAGATTTATTTAATAGAGACTTATTTAGTAAACCTACAGTGTAGTAAAAAGAAGCTGAAAAGTCCTTGATTTAGATAAGTCCTGCTCGGCAACAGCTAAAACATCTGTGTGCTATCAACATTATTCTCATCCTTAATACAAAACACAGTGCTGTACCAGCTTCTAGGAAGAGAATTAACATTATCCCTGCCTAAACCAGAACAAATTACAAAGGCTTGAGACTGAAATGTTCATCATCTTCAAGGGAATCTCTCAGTCATCCCCATCTATTAGGCTCTGGCTCACACTGCTTATCACTATGAGTGCCTGCAAGCTGGATTCCTTCTGGAAGAGTCATCCAAAAGGCACACTCTGCAATGCTCCTCTATCTGCTAATGATCACTACAGCCATACTGTGAGACCGAAACTAGTCCAAAGCAAAACTCCCAAAACATGCATGCCTTCAACACCATGAACTCAGCATCAGCTGTTTTTACTGCATGGATCCACTTCTACTCTGTCAGATGGTACTGGTTGCTCTCACTGCTCCTCTTGCTGGGGCAGAGCTCCACACCTCAGCAGAGCAGTTCGTAAGCAACATCCAGCTTGAGAGCTCCTTACATCCTGCTGAATGCCCATTAGTAAAGTTCACTTTTTCATTAGGTCTTGAAAGGCTTTGAAGTCAGAGACTTCTTTGTGGGTTTTGACGCTAGCAATTCAAAAAGATCACAGGATATGGACCATCATTCCTTTTCAAACATCCACCTCTAAATTGAACTGTGGTACATTTAAGATCAGACGTTGTGAAGAAGAGCACTTCCCACATGAGCACCATGGCTGCAACAAAGCTACCTTTGTCACAGTGCATTCCCTCAGAAATGCACTCAATTATTATCTTAGTATCTCCTTTACTGACCTGGTGTATACAGGTGTTTTGCCCAGAACAATTTCAAACTTCAGATGTTTGTGCATCTCCTGTTGTTTTTTTGCCCGAGTAACAAAACATAACAAAACTTACTTTAAAGATCCACTTAGACAGTTGATGCTTGCAAGGAGATTCATCTGCAATGCTTTACTGCTGAAAAACATTTTCTTTTCAACTTGTAATTTGGTTTGGGATTTTCTGGGGTTTTGTTTGGTTATTGATTTATTAGTTTATTTGGTTATACAGTTTGTTATTATTTTTGACTACTGCATAATCATATCAGGGTCATTTGGTTTTCAGAATCCTTATCTTGTGACTAAATATAAGTTTTAATAGCACTACTACAATGCAGGAAGCGTTTCAAATGAGTGATTTACATATTCTTAATGACTTTGCCTTTCTAATTTCAAACAGCTCTATAATCAAGGAAGAAGTGATTCTTAGTGAATTTACAACATCTACATTAAGAGACTAAAGCTCCTTCATGTCCAACTGCTCAAAAGGATTCTCATTTTGAGTTTTTCTACATTATCAATTTCAAAATATTCTGCTTTCCAAGAAAAATCAAATTATCCAAAAATATGCAAAATATGAAAATTACCATTTTCTTCAAATAGCAACAAAAGCATTAATTTAAATCTTTCGCTACTCACTTGTAACTGTATATTGTAATTTGTATACTTTTCTGTTATATACTTTTTTATAGTCATCTTGACAGGTAATAAAAGAGAACAAAATACAGCGTAAAGCAATTTGTAGTACTATTACTCAAGAGAGGTAAACTCACAATAATGAAGCAAACCAATGAATGATAAAGGCTTTGTCACAAACTGTTATGTTTGTTGCATTTCACATTAAGATTTTTCATTCAGAGGATTTGTGCCGTTATATTCTTTCCCTTGTAATAGAGACTTATTTTTTAAATTTTATATTTGAATTCCTAAAAAATAACTTCACGCTGCCAATGTAGCAACATGTTGTGAGGTACTGGAACAGGTTGCCCAGAGAAGTTGTGGATGCCCCCCCCGGCAGTGTTCAAGGCCAGGCTGGATGAGGACTTGAGCAACCTGGTCTAGTGGAAGGTGCCCCTGACTATGGCAGGGGGGTTAGAACTAGAATGATCTTTAAGGTCCCTTCTAACCCAAACCATTCTATGATTGTAGAATACATGAAGCAGCCCATTCCCAACATAACAGATCTCAAAATACACATAAAACTCAGAAACTAAGAGCTAGGACTTTTATTCACACATCCAGTGACAATGTCTACACGAGCAGGCTTAGGGTACAACAGAATGTTTCTACTGAATCAGAAATTACTATTTCCCTTGGCTGAGAAACACCACCGGCATTCAGTTCCTCCACCACCTCCCAGCTGTTTCACTTGGGAACATACATCTCATCATTGTAGAACTGACGCCATTTCTCTTCTAGTAAAAGGATCCCATGATGTCCACTAAGGCACTTATAACTCAGGCATTCAGCAACGCAAAATTACAGAACAGTTAATGCTTGCAAGGACACTTCAAAACCCTAAGGTCAAGTTTCTTAACCATCTACTACAACCAGTGGACTCCCACACATCGGGTAGGGCGTTGCCTGGAGCTTAATCAGCAATAGAAACCAAGCCCACGGCTGTTTGTCACTCCTTGTTTCTTGGGCCCAGAACCAACAGTACCCTGCAGGATCCAGGCACGGAGCCTTTGCTCAGGCTGGACTTCTACAACTCCTTTGAATATACAATATCCAAAGGGGTAAGAAGCTTGGTACTTTATACAAAGCAGCCCCTATATAAATTGAGGAATAATTCAAGGAAGAGAAAAAGAACAATGAATCCTGGCACATCCTCTTCTAACAGCAAACAACTTGTTTTACTTTTAAAGCCTGATGTTGCACTGGCCCTGTGTGAGTTATGTGCCTTTAGGGGAACACTCTTCATACGAGTCAAAGACCTACAGATAGCCCAAATTCTTATACATAATCAAACAGTCTTCAGCCCAGCCACAATATTAATAGTCAATGATTGCAGAGAAAACGTCTGACATAATACAACTGCCAAATGTTACTTATTCACACACTCCCTTGAATCTATCCTTTTCTGTAGCATGCACACACCTTTCCACTGCCCATTAGGGTCCTGGGATCAACAGCAGTAAGGGTCCCACATTGTTCATCACAAGTAGTAGGATGCCAGTGGTGCGGATTGTTCTTTCTTCTCTCTGTAGTCCACCTGGAAAATTACACATTTCCAAAAACATTCTACTCCTTGTTCTTCCTTCACTGGTCTGGCAGTTCCACATTACAGCCAAATAGTGTGGTTTATTCATGTACCAGCGATATTTAGAGCTTCTACCTACTGCATGGTGACCGCTGCTCAACCGAATGCTGTTCATGTGTTAGGCAACTTAGGATTTGAGGAATGGGTGGAATTTAGGTGACTTAAAGCTGCTAAGGTAAACAAAGCTGTTCAGCTTAGCAGGATACCAGAGGCTGCAGCCACACTCCGGCATTGAGGAAACTTGAAAAAGGAACATATGCTAATAAGTTTTTAACTTCTTCAAATAAGTTAGATGGTAGAGTATCAGCTTTTTGGATTACCTTCTTAGGCATTTAAAATGACTGCTTATGTTTGACCACCAAAACAAGCTCTCTAAATTTAGTTTCAAATTAAGAAGCTGATTTCCCTCAGCTCCTCATGCAGAAAAAAAACAATCCTCCAGAGGGTAATTTTGACCATAAGAACTCCTACTTAATTACCACCCAAATATGGCTAAAAAACCCACAAACAAAACAAAACAAAAACCCCACAATTTATTTATTAAGAAGAAATATATAAAAGGGACCACAAAATGGGATAAAAATATTTAAACATTTTCAAGAAATACGAAAAGGTAAATCAAACAAAAATCACCTAACTGTGAATGAATTTTCATTTCCTATCCTTCTACATGACATATAAAACAGTATCCTAAAGCAGCATGAGTAAGTACTGGATTAAATTGCAGCTTCAGTCCCTATCTTTCTTTTCTTCAGTCTATTTTAAAGCACAGAATGTCTGTTTCTTCCAGGAAGTGAAATGCATATTCCTTAGCATAGGGAAAAATCCAGCTATAGAAGGGAAAGAAAGAAAACAAACAAAAAAACCAAACCAAGAAAAACAAAACAAAAAGAACAAGTAACACAGCTGCTTAGTCTTCAGAGAAGTATTCGTCCAGGCCCTCCAGTTCTGCATCAGCTGTTGCTTTCGAAGAGGTGGGAGTAGAATTTGAATTCATGCTTTCCTGACTATTATTTTTTTGTTGAGAGTTTCCTGGATTACTTATTTCCTTCTTTAGTTCTCTACCACCATTTAACAGCCTTTGACTCTCTGCAAAATACTGATTAGGATGATTCAAAGAAAACCCAATGTCATCAACCTGCACATAAAAGAAAAGAAAGACTGAGTTATTAGATTTATTTCAAAAAGTCATCTTTTTCACATTCAAGGACAAGTTAATTAGCAATTCTGTAAGTTCTGATTTTGTTGAAGAAGGCAGCATCTCTTTGTAAATACTACCCCAGTAAATATTAGCATGACACGGATTTACTTTAATCACAAAACATCTTTCATGTTAAAAGAAGGAAAACCACTGCTTTGCGTATTCAAATGATATTGCACACTGTCTTTGCTACAGTACAGAAAAACAACACCCCAAAACATATAAAACAATACAAGTAAATGGCATATATTTACACATGTAGGACAATCAAACCTACACCTTCAAATAGCATTTCCCTACCTAAAAGAGGGACTCAGACAAGCCTAGAGTGCAAATGACAGTAGGGAATAACACTATAAGTTGTAACAACTGCACAATATAAATATAGATCTTATGTATCAGCGTGAAAATGTGAGTGGAAAGGGGTAGTCAAAAATGCAACATTTGCAAGCCAGAAGGCTAAGACAGAAGCCCAGCTGATCCAGCTTATCTCTTCTCCATCACTGCCAACATCAGCATCCTGAAACTAGATGACCAACCACTGCCAAAGAACATTAGCCTACAGAGCAAAAGAACAAAGAAAACTAGCATAAAGGAAGGATATTTTTATTGCTCCTCTCCGCTAATAAGCACATTCTTTCAGGTCCGTTATTATTCGATAAATGAACATTCAATTAATGCTTATCGAATATTTCACATCAACAAAGTTTTCAGTTTTCAAAGTAAGCTATGTTGACATATTCACCACAAATCTCAGCTCTAACCTTTGTATTTCTTTTGGGGGGGCTCAGAAGTTGGAAATGCTTGCTTTAAAAGACGCTTCCACCTCCTACTCAGGCAATCTGCACCTTTTTTCTCCTGTCGGTTCATGTGAATACTAAGAACATTTTAAGAGAAATACTACTCTGGAAAAACTTTGGCAAACTTTCCAAACCTGGGATAGAAGAAACCAAGGAAGACTAAGAAATCTATACTGTTCATTTTCTGCTCCCGCTATTTTCCCTTTTTCACAGAAGGGTGGAGCTAATTCAAGCATAACAAGCAACTTTGCACACACACAGCATCTTATGAGGACACATACTGTGGCTGATTTAATATGCCAAACCCCATCAGTTTAAATTTCAGTCACATGTGAAAAATCATAAAGCAGAGGATCAATGTGTGTTCTAAATGGCATCCTGATTAAATGCATTACTATTGCCTAGCTTAGCTCCATCAGAAAACGGTGACAGGTGTAACAAAATCGAATTCAGACATGAAGAAGACATTAGCAACTGCAGTAAGTGACCTTGCTTGAAAAATCTTACAAATAAGTGATAAGACCAGCACACTAATTTGGTACTCAAAGGCACAAAAGCAAAAAAATAAAAGAAACCCAAATCCACCACTGAATTTCATTTTTGTCTTATCTGGATGAGTTTCTGCCAGCCAGCTTTCATCCACGCTCCAATTTCCATTATGTCAGAACTAAATTACTTTATTCTTTACGCTAAAAAGACTTAATAAGAAATGATATAGTGAAAACTTGGCTTTCCTGGAAGATGCTCTTAATTAGCTCGGGATTTTTTAACCTTAAAAGCTCAGTTTTCTTCAGACCAATTTAAGCATCACTTTGTAACTCTTAATTTTGTCCTGAACTTATCTCTCCCCAGCGAATTGGAATAAGCTGTAGAAGCAGCTCATTGTATGAATGAAATCTACAACCAAATTTTCAGAGGTGATAGAAGGTATATGGCTAAAACCCATTTACAAGTTGTTAGTTGAAATTGCAGTATGATTCCACATACCATTTCCCCTTTGCAAACCTGAATACTACTAAAATAAAGCTCTATTGGATGAAGCTTAGATGATTCTATTATAATTAAAAGACTTCTGCCCATTCATACTATCACCTTTTTCTGAAAGCCTAAGGAGTGAAAGGGAAATTTTTTCCTCACAACCATCATCTTAATTTGTGATCTAGTGATACATAAACAATTCAATCCTGTGTCATTTTCAACAAGGGTCAGTGAGCATTTCTTTGCATAAAAATATTCTGCTCTGGCTAGAAATACACAAGAAATTTGACTACAAAAATGGAGGTGAAGCATACAAAAATTTCCCGGCTTTTCATGCTAGGCTGCTTATGTTACTTTATGTAAATTTACAATGTTTTTAGGTACGATAGATCAAAGCACATAAATTTTAAAAGCTTCACCACTAACTTAGCTAGAACTAGATTTCTCCAACAGCTTTATCCATTCACACCTTAAATCTACCTGGAGTCCACCATGCCCAAAGAAAAATGTATTTTCTGTGCAATCAAAAATTTAAGCTTATAACATGTATTGACCCAAGTGAAAAGGCCTGTCACTTTGGTCAGAATAGTTTGTTCCATCTCAGCGGTGATACTAACATAAGACTGTTTTTAGATTCAACACATTTTGCACATACTGGCTTTCACACAAACGCTAATTTTGTTTTTTGGCTATAGCAAATCTTGTTCTGAAAAACCTGAAACAATCATTTTGAAGCCACAATATAGAATCATAGAATAGTTAAGGTTGGAAAGGACCTTAAGATCATCTAGTTCCAACCCCCCTGCCAGGGGCAGGGACACCTCCCACTAAACCATGCCACCCAAGGCTCTGTCCAACCCAGTCTTGAACACCGCCAGGGATGGAGCATTCTTTGAGTTTTAACCAAGGATTTTTAAAATGACAGCTGATAATGCTACAGCTAATACTACAGAAAAAACGTGTGAAGGAATCATGGTGCTACGATAAGTTATATCAATTAACCACATCCCTAAAAAAGTGTTCTTGCAATCTGATCACAAAAGACTAATGAAAACAGTTTTTGCTTATGGTTTTAAATAAACTATTCATAAGTGATTCTTCTCTACCAGGAGGTTTCCTATGTGTTAGATGTCATTTACTTCTTAAAAAAACCCATAATGATTATAAAATATCAGTATTCAAGAATAAAATATTTAGAGATAAATATTACATATAGTCAGCCGTTACAGCTGTAACTGTAACAAGTAACTAATATACAGCAATACTCATGTAGCTAACATTAACATCACTGGTTCCTTTGGAATATAACTTAGTGACACAGGCATTAGCCACTTAAACATTCTTATTTATTCACAGTGCTCAGGCTCTTAGTGGATTTATACACAATCATACTTTAAAGCACTAAGTATTTCTGCAGGCAGCACAGTGTCACTAAAAACATTTCTTTAACCTCCTAGTAGCTCATAGCTGCTAGCATCAACCTCTTTTTATGGTCTACATATACACAGCCAAGATCTCCAAACTGTTTAGATTGGAAATATTTTTCTCTGGTTTGAGATGCCATCCAATTCTACCAACTAAAGTAAAACAAAATCTCGCCACTATTATGACTATTATGACTGTGAACAACATATCCCATCCCTGGAAGTGTTCAATGCCATGCTGGATGGGGCTTTGAGCAACCTGGTCTAGTAGAAGGTGTCCCTGCCTGTGGCAGAGGTGACTGGAACTAAATAATCTTTAAGGTCCCTCCCAACCCAAACCATTTTATGATTCTACGGTTCTGTGATTACTGTGACTATTTACTTTGGGTTATGGTTACACTGCTTACATTTTCAGGATGTTATGTTTGGAGTGATGGCATTTGTCTTCCCAAGTAACCATTACACTGGATACAGGTTCAGAGTATACCTTCACTATATATTCACACATATGACTGATGGAAATTTGGGGGGATAAACAGCTCCATTTAATGCAAATGTGAAAATCAGTAAGAACAAAAAAGTCAGTGGCAAATGTCATTTAATTCCCCTCCACATTTTTAGCAAGGCTGTTCCACAGTCTGCTGTTTGAAAGGGATGTTTCCATTTTTTTAATTGTTGGTAGAAAAAACATCTAAGAAGGGTTGCGCTTCATTGTTTTTTCCTGATGACAAGGAATCTTGAACCAATGCAAAAGTTAGTTTGTTGAATCAAGAAATCACACAGCAGACGGACTGTAGCCACTTATTATCTTATAATTTTGTGGAGGATCTTACTTTAACTGTGCCTGTGATTAAGCAAATGGGAAAGATCTGAGAATGTTCAACTTGATTTAACAACTAATCCTACATGGCTAAGGATGTGGAAAAATACCAAGTGAAAATTAACAATGCAAGCTATGTATGTGCTGGGAGATTAGAATTTTAATAACACTTTTTAGATCTTTTTTGTTTATTTTCAAGGTATATCTCAAAATATCAAACTTGCATAACAGGTTAAAAGCACATATTTGATTAAAAACAGCATTATTGAAAAAATTAAATGGCTTAAAATAGGTAAAATTCAACAATATTGACATTTCCAGAAAGCATAACTCACTACATCTTGTAATGTTGAAGGTAATAATAACATAAATATATAAATGCTGAAAACAACAAAAAAATATTTGAAGTTATTGAAATGAAAACTATCAAGGCAAGACAGCTAATGATGGATGTGAAAACTGCAAATAGTCTCTTGGCTTCATGCATGATTTCCAAGGCCTTCCTCAAGATAAAGGCAGTGATTATAGTTTAACAAAAATTCAGAGGTACTTACATAATGTGTCAACTCAAAGTACTTCTGACAGGCCAGCTGGTAATGCATGCCCTTCACCAATTCCAGGATCTATACAGAGGGAGAAAAACATAACCGAGTTAGATTATAAATCTTGTTGATACTTACCAGGACAAGGTATTTCACCACAGCCTTGTATAATAGCTCACGTAAATTTGCAGCACAAAGCATCTTTGACATCTGTGTATCCTACTAAAAACTAACAACATTTAGACATACTGTTGTTCTTTAAAAATACCCTGGTTACATTAAAAACAAGATAAAACTGCAGGAAGACATGCCTAGTCCTTAAAAAGTAATTTCAATACTCTTAACTTCAATAATAACTTGAATCTATATTTTTGCAATATAATTGCAACAGTTATTGTCAAACTATCATATTGCAGCATCTCTTCCATAATTGCAGACATAAATCTAGTAATTCAAGTGGTTGAAGCATGAAGCAATGACGGACACAATTTGTATTTTCACATTACCACTTCACGCAGATGCAGAAGAAAATACTACTGTGCTTCCATCAAGACAATTTAATGCAAATCCTTTACACAAGTATCTGTGAGAGGGGAATGCTTTTACCTTCAATCAGATTTGTCCTTTTTGAAACAAAGTTATTTCTAGTCAAGCTCAGCAGAATATGTAAGTGAATGGCCTGTTTTGAACACCTATTAGGAAAATCATGCCATCTTTTGTAAATACAATTTCCTTCCCAATTTTACTTCAGGTAATCTTCTCTGTGCTGCATAAAGTCCCATTCTTATCACCAGAATGCAATGCCAGTTGAAATTTTTTTAAGTTTCATCATTTCTTCCATCCTTTACATAATAAAAATGTGTGCTCTCTCTGCTTATCTAACAGAGAAAATTGCTGGAATTAAGAGAGAGCCTCGGTGGAAGGAAAAATAGTTTTTAAGAAATGTTAATTTCAAGCCCCTTTCCCAAGGTTGACCTTTGTGTCAAACACAGCAATACACCAGCTTAAATCCCTGCAGTACTCATTATTGGATGCCGCCTCGTATTTATTGGCAGATGTATAAATAAATTACATTTGCTGAATGGATAAAACCAACATCACACTTCCAAGAAAGTACTTAGCCACATTGTTTCTCCGTAATAGCCCAACTGATTACATTTTTATCCCTCTTGCCACCTCCTGTTAAATCTTCTGTAAAAGATCAAGGCCAAGGCCAACTAGGCAATGAAATCTGAAATCCATATCTCTCTGCGTACATACTTTTTCTTTATTTTACTTCCTCCCTCACTTGACATTGACTAAAAAAATTAGTGTCACATTAAGTAGGTAACGACTGAAGAAAGCTCAACTATCCTAAACAGTTTAATTACATGTTGCCTTGTGCTTCCCTACTTGTTCCTTACTATAAAATCTATGCCATGCAAAAGAGCTATCTTGATTTTTAAGTAAATGATAACAATAGCGTATGCATGTACTTTCTTAAAAATTATTTGACCCACCTGTATGAACTCTCTTAAACAGCATTTGACCCACCTTTAAGGTGGAGAAAGGGACTTCACTGAATCGATGCTGCTGACATATGAAAGGTATAAGGGTCACGTTATCAGAGTTGGCCTTGAGGGACTTAAAATTCTGAAACAGTAACCATGTTATTTTGTAGCAGCTCAGTCTTTGCTGCCCAGCTACACTGCCTTTCCACCAAGAAACTACTCTCCCACATCCTTGAGACCCCTCAGAGGCTGCTATTAGGTCACCACACAGATTCTTCTACTCTACTACTATGAAGACATGTATCTTGGAGGAACCTCTACCAGCATTCTCCAGGGAAGTTCAGTAAATAGGTCTTCATGACACTTCCTTTCCCAGTATTGATAGAGTACTCCATAGAACAGATGCCCACCAGGACAGACCATAGACTTGCATCCAGTTTGTTAAATTTATTAACATACATGATTGCACTGGTAGTCATCACTTTACTCCTGCCCCTTTACCCTCTCCACCACATGACCTCCCCCACTGCCTGATGGCAAATTTCAGCCAAATTTTACTAGTACAGTTGACAAAGCTATACGATTCCTACATGTTGATTAAAAGTGGTGCTTGGCTAGAAAAGCCAGATCAACATTTCTGGCTCATTCAGAAAAAAAGCAGTTATAATTCAGCTCCTACTCATTCTGAGAGGCAGCCAGAAGGCAGCCAAATGATAAGCCTGGTGTTTAGCACATATGTAGGTTTAAACCGGTGACATCATGGGGGATCAGGTTCACCTTCTGCATTTATGATAGGGTTGAGGAGTAAGGGGCACATTAAACATATCCAAAGAACAGGTTCCGTAGATTAACTGGTTTTAACAGGGAACAAGCTTCTAAGACAAGAAACAAAAAAAGGTTAAAAAATGCAATAGATTGGAGCCCAGCTAGAAAGGAGTCCTGTGTGAGAGGCACTACCGATCTTCTATTTAAATGAAACAGAATTATCCTTCATAATAAATCTTGTATTTCCTACTAAATTTGTGCACATAATGAAAGCAAGCTTGCAGCTGTTTTTTACTACCGTTACGCAGAAGCAAACCTCCACTAAGAACTGCAGCTGTTTTTTACTAGTGTTGTGCAGAAACAAGCCTCCACTAAGAACTACCTCAATTCACCGCAGCAAACTTTTGCCCCTACATATATTGAGACATTTACATTGCATTGCTTTATTTTGCAAGTAAAGTCACATACCAAAGGACTCTTTTTGTTAGTTCTTATGTGCCTTTATCTTTTGCTGCCATCTGCAACTTGTTTTCCTGCTCTTGCTTTACTGACTACTAATGTGGTTAAGATGACATTTGGCAGCTGTATGCAGCCACCTGCTTTATAGATCCTCAGTATTCAAAGCCGAGATGTTGCATAGCAGGAGTTTGGCTCTGTAATTATCCATTGTTATTTTAGAATCATAGAATAGTTACGGTTGGAAAGGACCTTAAGATCATTTAGTTCTACTCACAGTTAGTTTCTTTTATTTGAAAACTGCAGAATTAACTTATATTTTCCAAATCCAAATCTTTCTACTATAGAGCCAGTGAAGTATAACTTATTTATTTCTTTCTTTTTATTTCAAAGGTGATTGAAGATACAGTTGGGTGCAATTGACAGAGCATATATGAACACATTCCAGTTTCTTCTCTTTCAGACCACTTTGCAACCATCTCAACACTAATCCTGCCCCAGAACTCCCCACTGCCCTTTGCCTACTGGTCAGTATAGCCGTCTGTCCTTTCTGCTGCTTTCATATGCTACCTTTATATTTTAAACCAATTTTGAAGATTTCATGTTTCTAAGGTACACATGTATAGTACAATTTCCTCAGATTTAAGCTGTTTTCCTTAAGGGAGTGACTTCCAGGCTGGAAAATCATTGTTACAGCTTTGCCAGAACTCCTTTTCCCTTTACATTCTTTGATTTGTCGTTTGTAGTGAAGAGCACTCGATCGCACAGTGTTGAGCACTGCACGTGGCAGTACTTAGGGCACCACACCAGATCAATTTCTCCCCTGCAATTTGCATCACAACTGTCAAAAAATGAACTGTATTCTAGCATACTTTATAGAAATACAAGAAAGAGGCAGTCATGATCCAGAAGAAGGTATTCATTAATATCTCTTAAAAATAACTGTATTTTCCCCTCCACTTTTAAAGTATAGGTTTTCTAGCCTGCAGTTCTTATTTCATGTATGTCAGTAAGGAACTCATTAGATACTTAACAAAAGATAAGTGAATGTCTGAATGAAGAGAATATGTTGATAAGTGCCCATATTTGTGGAGACAACCCGTGGGCAGCTTATTAAATGAAGACAGACCTTAATGTAAACTGAGTAAATCATTTTAAAAGGAAACAGCTCTAATGTTAGTTGGTTTGTTTGCTTGCTTGTGGGCTATTTTGCAAAGTTTTATACAGTCACCTGCTAAAAGTCAATGGTGTGAGCATCAAATCAAGAAGGGTTAATGCAACCAAGTATTCCACTTCTCTGTTTTCACATAGTTCTAAAAAAAGTTATACATTTTATGATTAGAAAATTTTTGGCTGTTTTTCAGTGACACACTTTTATTTAACTGACAAATCCACTTATTTTAAGACAATTACGCCTAGGTTTAGATATGATAAATAACCTGCATTCCTCTGTTGCAAAGCTAAGTCAAAGTCCAGACTGTTAACAAGGATGAAAGCAAACATCTGAAATAATTCAAATTTAAAAAAAAAAAGCTACAAAATAAAATTTAAAAAAAAATGCTTCATGCACATTGTAAGTATGCAACATAACAGTTTGGAGAGCAGTGAACTGAAAGTTTTTTATTTCACATGTGTGTTCTTTGTTGTCCTGTTTTGCCATCCTGAATTGCATGTTAATCCCTCTGATTTTTTTTTGTCTGCTGCTTTTTTCCTTCTTTCTCTTCAAAATAAAAAATTCATGAGTAGTTTAATACACCATAAATTGAAGCTGCTGAACTGTGAAGATACAGCCCCTAATTCGGTCTACCCATTCCTGCCAACTCAAAATGAGCCTCATCGCTCCTCACTTTCCCCAGGTAAACCTACAGTTGGATAATTCTTTTAATCTGTTTTACCATGTAGTCATAAGGCCAGCACAAAGAAAGGGATAGAAACTCAACAGGCAGGGATGAATGGAGTAGGACTGCCTCTTCCACACCAGCAGGGCCCATTAACTGCTCTTGAAACTGAAGTCTAATGTTAAAGAGAATTCTCCACCCTAGGTTTCCCACAGCAGAGTCTCAGCCCTCTGATACTTAGAAAAACAATAACTGAGTGGTACAAGAATAGGAACAGATGTAGCCGGATGCCTTCAGGGAGCGACCCAAAACAATGAAATTCCTGGGATTTTATACCCATACATTCTGTGCACCTGAACATCATATGTTGTTGCTGTTCATGCACCTTGCATGTACCTCTTGGGCAAATGGTGAATTTTGGTCTTCTTGTCCATCTTGTTTTTTCACTGTCTCCAAGCAGGAGTAAAGCACAAGGCGCCAGCAACTTCAGCTACCAGGGCTAAGCACTACTCATGCTCAGCAAAACTACTCAGTTAAAAGAACTCAGTTAAAGGAATTTGCCTAAACTTAATTCACAACAGTCAACAACGCCAGTTGCAATCTTCCCTTGTAGTCACTGTGGTATTCCTCTGGCCTTTGTCTACATTATTTCAATCTACTCTTATGGCAAGGTCTAACCAAGTTTATCAGATCTCCAAGCACTGGCAATTATTTCTGTTTGATAATTACAATCCCAACCAGGATCAATCTAAGGCCAGGCAGTCCAACTTCCCCCTGCCTGTAGGGTTAATACCACATTCTTTCCAATTATCCTGTTCATCTGGACAAAACTCTCCCAATAACAGGTTAACATCAGCCCAAGATCGGCCATGTGTCAAACAAAGAACAAGAAAATAATAAGATGCACATAATAAGAAAATAATGATGCACATCAACCCACATCTTCTCTTAATCTGAGCATTTGACTTGACCACATAACAAAATCCTCAGGGTTTGGGGGTGATGGGTATATATAAAAACAAAGACCCCAAAAGCAGTGCACAATACAATTGCTCACCATCCAGTGACTGGTGCCCAGCCTGATCTGAGCAGTCCCTTCTGGGTAACTCCCCCCAGTTTATACACTGGGCATGACATGCTGCATTACGGACTATCCCTTTGGCTAGTTTGGGTCAGGTGTCCTGCTCTCTGCCTCCTCCTGGCTTCCTGTGCCCCTCCTCACTGGCACAGCATGAGAGACTGAAAAGACCTTGATCAGGGTAAGCGCTGCTGAGCAACTATAAAAAAACATTGGTGTGTTATCAGCACTGTTCTCAGACTAAAGCCAAAACACAGCACTGCAGCAGCTACTGGGAGGAAAATTAACTACCCCAGCTGAAACCAGGATAAAAGATCGATTTCTGAAAACCCAGCCACAGCCAACCTTTTTTACTATTATGTTTTAGGTGGAGGGACTTTTGTTTTGGGTTACCTTTGGTTTAACATTAGGAGTGGCCACTGCAGAGCCCTGTACCCCAACTGCACTAAAACTGACACCACAAAATTTGTACACAGGACAGAGTCCATTTCAGGGCAAAGGTGACACTGATGGAGACAGTTTTTGTTAGTCACTTTTGGTAAGAAAATGTAAGACTCCTAGTGAATCCCAAGCCAACTTTACAACAGAAAAAAACCCAAGCACATACACACACACAAACTGAAACCCAATTTATATCAAATAAGGAACTGTGTTAAATATAAAGATACTGCCCTACTGTGCAAATTCACTGAAGAAATAACCTTTACTAAATCCTATCCACACGCAGCAAGGTAGCTAAACCAGTAAATCCTCACCAATCTTTCCAATGATTAGCAGGATAAAAATCTCACAGCAGCATCAATTTTTGATGCATATAAAATTCCGAAAAGCCAAAGGAAAGTATCTCTAGGGCCAGTCAGATACACAGAAGACTGTCAAATGCTTATTTATATGAACAAGGAGAAAAGAAGACAAAAACAAAAGAAAAACGATTCCTAGGAAAAAGTCTGGGTATTTCCAAATTTGTCAAGAATGACTATGCGTGAAACTCTTTAAAACTATTCTCTTTTAATTTGTATCTTAATTATTCCCTCCAAGAGAGACTAGTCTAAGTGGAACTTCCACATTCTTCTCTATCTAGTTCTAGTTTAACACTCCATGGATGCCTCATAAGCAGTGGTGACACTCCACACAAACTAAAGACGACAATTTAAAGCAGGTTTTACTTATGGATCAGTTAATATACACAACTTTTTGCTGAACTGTCTCAGCTCAACTTGAACCGATGTGACTTCCTCCAGTTAAGATGATGGCTCCTTTTATAGACTTAACCTCTTGCTAAAGGTAGCAATGGAATCACAGTCCTGCAGTATACATGCCAAAAAGTTCCAATTCCTGAATTGTCCTTGCTGTATAAGATTTGGGTTTCAATTTCATGTTCACTTTTAAAAAACTCCTGAAAATCTCTGCTTAATTTCACTATGCATTTTACGCGCTTTTGTTGCTTAAGGGAAGTTAGTGTAGTGGATGATTAAGAATGGATTTTCTTTTAGCTTATGACAGAAAACAATTGCTTATGTCTACTGAATACAGTGTAGAGTCTTCCACAAGTCACTGCAAGAATAAAAATAAATTCTGTAAAACATTGACAGATTCCTTTAAACTTTTTTTTATCATAGTGCAGTAAAACAAAGTGAAACAAAATTCTGAATTGTATCCACTATAGTAATAAACCAACTCATAATATTAAACAATAAAAGACAATAACAATAATCAACACATCTGTGGGAGCATTAGAGCCAGAAAACCACGATTCTGGTTTAAACCTCCTATAAGAAGAGATACTTCACAATACATACTGTCAAACTGCTTATAGCATTCCTAACCAAACAGAAAGTAAGAACTGAAAGGCAGCGCCTGATTAATATTAACAGAAGTGCCAACCAAAATATGCCTTACCTGAGTTATTCCACTGGGAGGGATCTTGTATGACTGCAGCTTCTGCTTCAATAGCTCAGGATCACTGTGGCGGAATGGGCACCCTGACAGTAAAAAACACGTAATCTCATAAACAAGGCTGTTTACCCAGGAGTTAGTGCAGTAAGGCACTCAAGAGACCAGCTAAGCTGTTCCTAATTGTCTAACAGCTTATTAATAAAGTTAATTGCCCGTGTGTACAATTGCTTACTTCTTTTAATAATTACTCCACCGCACGGTTATCAAGGCACCACAGGCTCAAGAGTCACATAAAATATCCCAACATGACATGACACAATTCTCATTCACTGACAGGAAAAGAATTTTAGTTAGCTTTGTACTAACAATGATAGCACTGGTACATTTAATAGCTGTGAAAAAAAAAAACCAGGAAAAGACAAGCAATAATAGTCAACTGGTCTTTAAAGCACAGTCCTTTGGAAAAATATTACTTCAAAAATACCTTAGAAAGTTCCACCACCATTTAAGAGTGAGGGGAGTTTTGTCCCAGAACTAGTTTTGAGATACAACTAAATGAATAACTTAGTACTAGAATAACAACATTGCGGGTCTTCCATGTTTAGTCACATAGAAGAATAATATTTTAAAGTACCCTAGCAAACTTCAGAATTCCGGCACAATTTAATCTCAAAACACCTCTAACTGGTCACTTTCTAAAGCATCTGTACACTTGAAGTCCCTTGCACTGCATGACTCAATGTCTAGAAAAAACAGAAAAAGAGCTATTCAGTGTGACCTAAAGAGAAAAGTGCCAGACAACTATGGCCTTGAAGTTAAACACATGATTTAAGAGACTACAGAAGCAAGTAACTCTCTAACCAAGTAACTCTCTAACCAAGGCTTTATGCTGGTCTTAACTTCCCCTCTGTCCCCAACAAACTCACCATGATAATCCCCTTGACTTGGTGGATTGGACATGATAATCTTCATGCAGCTATATGGGGTATAATCAGTTCTCTTCCCTTCTTTTCCATAGCTGTGGCGAATGCTATAAGCGTATCCTTTGTCAAACTAAATAAAAGCAAAAGAATTCTTGCATGTTGTGCCAGTGATTCTATCTGCTCTGCAAACAGAAATACTGGATAACAAAATAAATCTTACAATAATATTCAAACTGAGAAAAATCAAAACCTAGTTACTTGCTGCTAGCTTTGATTTTTGCACTACATGGTATGCACATACATGTGTTTTGCAGATGTGTCGTGAGAAGTGATCTTGAGAAGTCTTCAGCTGATGCAGTAATCACTTCAAAGATAAGATAATTTGAAGATCACGAGTCTGAACCCCATGATGTTAGTAAGCAGAGAAAACACAGAAATTTAAAATCTTTCATAAATTGATTGCTTTATCAGGGCAAACACCAAAAATATAGATTTCTTTACTCAGGTTCATATTCTTACTCTCCCAAAGCATAACGATTTATCTACACTTTGTTTCAACACTGAAGTTCAATTCCTTATATTCTAAAATGGAGTATACTTCACTTGTACAAAAGAGAAATATTTTAGCAAATCTCTTTTGTCTACTGATAGATTATCAGCTCCTCCAATAAAATGAAACCTTTTGAAGTAATACATATATTTATCTTGGCAGCTGAGTACAGTGCTATCAATATATCATTTTAGATAAGTCCTGTAGAGAACATGCAATGATACAAGTTCATGTTCTTTTATAAGTGGCAATAGATGACAGAAATTCTGTAGTAGAATCAGGTAATCTAACATACTGATTCCATTAAGTTGCATTAGTTACTATAAGATATCAAGAAACATTTGTTCAAATACTACACTGCTAGTCCTAAAAACAAAACAAAACCCCAAATGGGATAAGATAATGAAGCATCATATTTAGAATTACACATCCTCAAACTCTCTTCTCCTCAAAAAAGCTGCGACAGTACCTGAAAAACTGTGCTCTTGCTCAATTCAAAATTTTAGCATTAACCTTATTCAAAGTTCTGTGTCTGAACATAAACAACTCCCAGAAGAATTTGTTTTCTTCCCCAAAACCACTTTAAAATAATTCTGTACTCTGGTATTTTATGAATATAAGACAACATAATATACTAAGAAAAAAAATCATTCAAGCATACAACTGGTAGCACTACTACTTCAAGGATATTCTCATTTTCACATATAGAAGTAGTTTCCTGTTTGGCCTGTGGCCTTCCAAATAGTAATTCAGTATATTCGTATACCTATGAAATACTTTGACCTGCTAGAACACGTCAAAAATAAAGTAGAAAAATTACTGTATTTTTCTTCCTATAAAACACTTTAATGTTTCTGAAAAATGTAAGTAATTGAAAATCTACAACTTAACATGCAAATACATAATGAACATGTATAAAAATATACACAACCTTTGAGAATAAAATCCTAAACTGCACCTGGTTCAAGACGTAAAAAAGTAACTTCTCTGTCAAGATGCTAGTCATAAGCAAAGTCAATATATCAAGAAGAGTAACATTCAACACTCATTCCAAATAAGGTTCAAGACATCCAAAGCTCTGAACAAACACTGGAAAGAGAAAGAATAAATACACAGCATTGTGTTTTCCAGCATAGCCACAGGCAGGATCCAGCATGTAGGAATAGTCCTATCTAGTCAACATTTTGGCTTAGGAGAGAAAAAAACTGTTTGGAGGAATAGTAAATCAACACCATTTTTGCTAGCAACAGAGTTGGGCTTACAAACTCTTCATTAGAAAGAAGAGTAAGACTTTATCATGATGAGAAGGTGCATGCAAGTACTTGGGAAGCTACAGGGGAACAGGTACTCTCCCCTTAGCAGGACAAACAGCAGGTCCTGCAGGATCTGCAAATGGTATAGTTACTCCTGAAAAATAGAAAACATCAAATACAAAGATATGCATATTTTACTTCCCAATCTCTGAGTGAAGTTGCTAACTAAAAATGGCATCTATCATTCCACAGCCAGCTATTCTTTCATCCAGAAGCTCTGGAACCTTTCTTCATTGTTTACTAAAGATGAATGAAAGCATATTTAATTTGATTAACAAAGAATATTTGAGCAAGCAGTTAAATTTTTTTTCTGTGAGGGAAAAGCAAATCTTGAGTGCTTTAGGATGTATTGCTCAGTTTACTGGAAAATTAACATCCCTCTTTAACATTTCTGTATACCAAAATTTTGAGCTATGCTTTTCACATCACTTGCCTTAACACCCACAGAAATTACTTTTACTATCTAACTCATTATTTTATCCTGAGAAGCAGCTCTTGCAGTAAATAGAAACAACAGCTACATAGTAACACATCCTTGGGATGGGTTGGGTAATTTCTCATTGCTTGCTTGTAATCCTGTTTGGATCTCAAGAGTTGTCACAGCGGCAGGGAGTAACATAGCTATATGGCGCAAGTTAGCACATGCACAGTTACGTGCTTTAAAAACAGCTCTCATTTTTGCAATTCAGCATTTCTTAATATTGATCAAGGAAACAAGATTTTAGCAGGGCCAATATCCGACGGGCTGTGGAGTCATCCTCGATGGAAAGAAACCATGAATTGCGGCATTCCATTTCAGAAATCCCGCGGTACACATCCTGTGGCACAGCCCTTTCTGTACATTGGCAGATGAACTCAATAATCAGACTCATTCTTTCCTAATGCCATTACTCTAGGATGTGGACAGATTACAATCCCCCTCAGAAGTAATTCCTTTTGCCAGCAAAAGCACCGAGGTATCATTAGACATGTCGGAAATATGCAGAAACAAGAAGGCAGAGGTAAGGAACTGTCCCTTCCTATTTATTCTAACACCCGAAACTGAAGAGGTAGGATTTTCACAGCTCCTTGAACAAAATAAGCAAATTACGCACAGCACACATCATGCATGTAGATGTTTGCAGGGCCATTCTAACTGCTTTATAAATTGCTTGGTTTGAAACTATTTCAGAAAAAGTTTAAAAACCTATAAAACTACTATTATGGTGTATTCTAACTGCAATCTACTATAAGGTTATTATAGCAAAACACTCTAAAAGGTCAAAACTCATATTAAGTTATTTGAAAAGTCACTTTTTTGCCCTGTAAGAACTTTCAAGGGTTTTATTGAAGCCTGTTATGAAGTTGTTCAAAAAAAATGATGCTGCAGGAGCCGGTACAGTTCTCATGTACTCCGTGTGACAGTTTCCATTAAGACAAAAGAAAAGAACACAGAAGCAAAAAAATCATTCTATTATCCTAGAAAAGCTGGTGATGCATTTATATCACAACATCATCTGCGCTAAATATCAATGAAAGCATACTGGCAGTTACAATAAACCAGCACTGTTAAAGCAATGTCATTACACTACTGAGTATCTACTGCTGGCAAAACTTGAGAGCAGGGTTTCTCTGCAACTTTTTAACTGTATGGCCCACATCTCAACTATATCAGTTATTTTGCTTCTATTTAGCTGTAAAAGCTGCAAGGCATTTGTAATTTATGTGCAGGGTGGATGGGCCATGGCTTTGGTGAGGGAGAAAAGGACAAGAAATATGCCTTGCTAAAGCAATGAACTGGTTCACACCGAAGCCAAGAAGCTGAGGCAAAGAGAACCCTTTAACAACATCTCTATCAACATCTGTCATTGATGTTGGAATGTGCACATCCTGGGATTAGCAGCAGTATGAAATTTTGTTTTAAAAGACTGCAAGTTAGCTGTCTGAGCTTTAGCTTGATCCCCGAAGATATGAAGTATTTTGAGGACTTCTCTTTCCTCCAGGCATGGCTGTAGAACACAAGGGATGCCCAGTCTGAAATGCACTGCTGATGACAAGTGAGTAGTTTTGGGATGCTGTGCATCAGTGTTTGTTGTAATGAACCAAGGGGTCCAGCATATGGTACTTAATGTACTAATGATGATGCCGGGTATCCTGGAACAGGTGACACCAAAGCTTTCTAAGACTTCTCCCTACAAGAAATTAATCTCTTAGCACAGTTTAGGGGGACTAAACCAGTAGTGCAAAGCCAGAATCAAGGAGGCTGGGGGGTCAGCTCACTGGGTAGAGATAAGTGTGCTATAGCAAGGAACTTATATTTTGCTTTTATGCAGTATATTCACGAGTATCAGACTAATGCCAGTTAATTTGCCCTGTCCCTGTTTACCATACTGTGTTAGACAACTTTCACTAGAAGACATCCAAGTTATAAATGAATAAGTAAGGTATAAATAAAAGTGCATTAAAAAATGTATAAACTGTAAATTTGCAACTGATATAGCTTGATGCCAGATTTCTACGTTCCAGATAGGAATTAAAGGAAATGATTTTTCAATAAATTCTGATCATATGAATGCACAGAATATCTTTGGATATGGAATGAGAATGTGCATCAAATGGACTATTTGGTAGGTATATGCTCTCCTTTGAAGAAAAGTTTTTATCGGACAAAGCAGGGAAGGATGGCTCATGCGTACCTCATAATTATCAGTTTTACACAATTGAATACACCTTCAAAATAGAACAATAATAAACAACATTCCCAAGGCATTCCAGTCACTGCAGAATATGTATGTCATGACCGAGAGTTACTTTCCTTATATCACTTTGTTGTCATATTTGCAGATTAGTATCTGAAAACAGAACTAGGTCCTCCATAAATTTTGCTATCAATTCTGACATTCAGCATGCATGTTAGAGTGGAAAATAATTTGCTGACCGGTCTTTGTATGCTCAGGTTCATACTTCCGCAAAACTTTTCATGTTTCAGTTTAAGTACTTTATATACTTGTGCAAATTATTATGCCTCTATTCCTTACAGTACTGGGAGATTTATTTATTTAAAGTCTAACAACTAAGCAAAATGATGGCAATAATTTTGTCTAGCTTCTTGGCTGACCACCAGATTAGTTCCAACTGCAAAATTCAAAGAAGTAATAGTTTAACACCTTCTTTTTAAACAGTCGTGGGGTAATTTCCTGTCTAAAATTGTTGAGCCTGTATGGATAACAGCTTCCAATTCACAAATTTTTCTCACACACTTGTGTATTTTCTGAAGTAATTTGTTCACTTTTTCATCCATTTCCTAGGCAGTTGCTCAAACCATTACTGTTGACACTGCTTAGCTGGCATACCTTTTTCCAAGCAACTTTCTTTTTTAAGCTCACTATTAAAATCACCTCAATTTAAGATTATCTTTTCCCAAGCACAGCTGTCATTTAGGAGCTCAAGTAAATGCTTCTCTATCTGTCAACAAGAAGTTTCAATTCATCCTAAATTCTCAGCCTGTAGTATGATTTCTACCTTAAAGGCACAGATCAGAGACATCAACTAAAACTGTGTTGGAGAATTACAATACATTGTGTGGCGGTGATTACAAAACAATTCACACTAAGCACGAAAAGCTCCTTCCCCTCCAATTTCAGGTTTTTCAAGCCACATGAGGCAAGAACTGCTTTGCCCTGGAGATGACTCCATCTAGCACAAGGAAATCAGAAAAGTTTTTATCAAACTCCTTGTATACTATCCACGTGAGTGTAAGCTGCATGGCTAATGAGTTAGTTTTTGGGCTACCCTAGACCACACATGCAAAAATACAACAATGTAGCCTGTTATTTAAAGTAGCCTAAGTTGCCTTAATATAACTCAAGACACAATTCACATACACTATTTCTCCACATATTTGCATGAACTAAGACTTTGAAGCAGAAGCATAAAATAAACTACAGCAGGATGTCTTCTGCCTTAAGACACCGCATCGAATTAACAGCACAACACATTGAGCAACCTGATCTAGTGAAAGGTGTACCTACCTGCGGCAGGAGAGTTGGAACTTGATAATTTTTCAGGACCCTTCCAACCCAAACCATTCTGTATCTTAAAGCCATCTCTTATAAAAACACGTTTTTTCTTAGGCACACACTTGGTCATCTACAGACAATTTTATTAGCTACTTCAAGATACTGCAGTATTTCTTTCTGTATCTAAGTTATCAATACTCTTTTTTTTTAGTCTGTTGATGTTTCATGTACATTTTACTGAAAAAAAAGCCCCACCAAAAAAACCAAACCCTCAGATACAGAAGATGCATTTTGAAACATATGGTCAGAGACATTTCAATTCATGTTTGCAAGGGGGTCATAAAGGTTAAAGCTACTACAAAAACTACTTTAAAGAACAACTAAGAGCACATAAAATTCTGACGATTTTAATGCTCGCCAGCAGAAGGAGAAAAAAAACTAAGTGATTTTTATTGTAACATGTGATTAATTTCTACTTCCAGAAAACTGAAATGCCTTTGTGATTACAGAATTATGCAGCAGTCTTTGTTTAAAGGCTATTTTTACAGATCTGATTCCCTTAGCATAATATCCTACATTCTTGGAATAATATCACATATACAGCATTTTTCTTTGATAAAAAGATACATCTGAAAAAATAAATCCTTTGCACATTACACTGCACCAATCTTCCACTTCATTATGGGATTACAACGCTTAAGTCATTTCACATAGTACTCCACTAATTATACTAGTAATTTTCTCTGATACCTTTACTATTTCAAAAAAATGACAAATGTAGCAAACAATGAAAATGCTACGTATCTAGGAATATCACTGTTTTGACACTCCCAAGAATCATTATTTTTCTTAAATATTTGCTTAACCTATTTAAAATTTTTCTTTGAGTTACACAACCCAAAAAAAGAAAAAACTGAGAGTGAAAGAACAGCTGTTTTAAGATAAAAATCAGTTTGTGGGTGACTGATTCCACCCATATCAGAATTCCACTAAGAAGTTATAACACGATCTTATTGAAAACATTGAAAGTTTCATGCTGGCAGTTCAGAGTGTTGCTGAACAGAGATGCGAATATCTGTAATGTCAAATAAAACAACTACACAAACAGTCCTGTTTATGAATTATAATTAAGAATTATAAGGAACCTGGAAATTGTAACAAGAAAATGAGTATTTTAGATGGTAATTAACACTGAACAGGCAATAAGAAGTTCTGTTACTTTGTTTATAATAGAAGAAAATAGTAAATCTTATTTTAGACAAGAATTAAAACAGCTGCATTAAAACAGCAATACTTCACAGCACCATCAAAGATACCATGCTTTTCTTAAGTATCTATAAAAATATATTGGTACGTTCCTTCAAATAACAAATGAACACTCAATAAACCACTTTACTGTTACTTTCAACAGATTTACGCAGATCATTCTCTATAGTTTTAAGGACCTCTTAAGAAAAGTTTTCTAATATCAGAGAACAATCCTGAATCCTTTACTAATATTTACTCTGTAACATACTCATTTAGAAAGTTTGATATTAAAAAAAAATTCCAATAATAAATTTTTCAACCAAGGAATCTCATTCAATTAGGAACAAAACCCACACTGCATTTCTGATACTCCATCAACTACAAGTACACCAATGCCTTCCAGATTTTGATGCTGATGTTTTTCAATCAGTGTTTCTCACGTTTCAATATCCAGAGAAGGCAACTGATGTAACTTGGAAGCGTATCTTTTCAGGTAAGCAATAAATTAATGGGGCTATTCATTTCATTAGAAGTTGCAGAGGGAGAATAGGAGACCAAAAAAAATTCAATGGCAAAGGAGAACACAGAAAGCATTATCACTGAGAGAGATGTAAGAGTGTAAACAGATTGCGAAGTGGACAGAAATTTGGCATGTGGTACAATAAAACGACTGAAAGTTAAACAGAACAGTAATGAACTGTGTGCATCTATGGGAATAAGATTCAACCCCAGACATCTAATTCAGACATCTCCCATTACTGTCAATGCAGGTCAATGCAATCCAAGAAGCCTGGGGAGCAATTCAATTTACCCTAACAAAGGCACCTAGAGACTAATTAAATAAATCATTCTCTAGACACTATTGACTGTATGGGCTAGATATCTATTGATCATAATGGCAGCTTAGGATCCCAGTGTAAAGAACATGTATACCAAGGAGAAAAGAACCTCAGTAAGTCTGTATCAGAACCGGGAGAAATCCATACTTACATATTTACTACTGTGGCACATATTACAAGCTTCCAGAGAAGATAGATGAAGACTGGCTACGGACCCAAAACTAAGTCCCTACTGCTTTTCCAAGCTCTATCAATACTCTGAAGAAGAGTGCACTCAAATGACGTTCCATATTTTTATTTGAACCTGAACTATTCTATGATTCTATGCATTGTTTCCAAAGAGCAACCATCTCCTGATACAGTGGAAGATGTCACAGAATCCTAGAATCATAGAATGATTAGCGTTGGAAAGGACCTTAAGATCATCTAGTTCCAACCCCCTGCCATGGGCAGGGACACCTTACACTATAAACCATGTCACCCAAGACTCTGTTCAACCTGGCCTTGAACACTGCCAGGGGTGGAGCATTTATCACTTCTTTGGGCAACCTGTTCCACTGCCTCACCCCCCTCACGGTAAAGAACTTGTTCTTTGTACCTGACCTGAACTTCCCCTGTTTAAGTTTGAACCCGTTACCCCTTGTCCTGTTGCTACAGTCCCTAATGAAGAGTCCCTCCCCACCATCCTTATAGACCCCCTTCAGATACTGGAAGGCTGCTGTGAGGTCTCCATGCAGCCTTCTCTTCTCCAGGCTGAACAGCCCCAACTTTCTCAGCCTACCTTCATACAGGAGGTGCTCCAGTCCCCTGATCATCCTTGTGGCCCTCCTCTGGTCATGTGCACACCAAACTTCTGGTTGAACTATGCAGCATTCTCTTAACATGCAAACTTTGAAGCAGGGACTGGAAGGTTTTGCACACCTTTTTGGATTACTTAAACCACAAAAGTGTTCTTCCCTTTTAAAACCATGTACCTTGCATAAGGAGTTTCCCTCAGCAAGCTCCCCATCTTGACTGATTAGGTATTATTGAATTACTTCATTAATTTATTATTGTATCACCCTGCAGGCACCCCTGCAGTGCAGCATGTTATTAGGAATCCTTTACAGATTGTTATTCCTCAATCTATACACTGATCAGAATAACATCTAAAACCAAGTTCAGCACTAGATGACAAAAGGCATGTAAGAAGCAAGGTGTGCTAAAGGCAGGACTTCTTCACTAATCATGAGATTGAGTGATAAATTGCTGTAACCCTCAGGTTATAACAGCCCACCAGCACAGTAGTCCTCATTGATTAGAATTCTATGACTGACCCAATCTAGTCATTTAAATGAGTAATGAAATACAG
The DNA here is from genome assembly GCA_028858755.1 of Ara ararauna. Lineage (NCBI taxonomy): Eukaryota > Metazoa > Chordata > Aves > Psittaciformes > Psittacidae > Ara > Ara ararauna. The sequence continues at coordinate 40,962,813 of CM054379.1, read as the reverse complement.
GAAAGGAAAGTCCAAGAGATTTGATTTTACTCTAAGCCTCAGATTTGCAGAACCATCAGCATCACTCAAAGAGGTACAGTTACTTGGGTTGGAGAATATCCCTTTAACCAATTCGAGGGACAGTTATCAAAACATGATACAATTGTGGCAAAAAAATGCCTTTTATTAAGATGTGGTTAAACCTCTTAGACAAGGACTGGCATCAGAACACAAGGATATTAAGTCTCCAATCACGTAACGTCTCAAGATACCAGCAAATCTCCTGTGTAAGTGCAAATAAAAAAATAAATTAATTTTCTGGCTAAATTGGTCATTGGAAAAAAATCAAGTAATTCTTAAAATGAAACTACAAGGAGGCTGAGTAATTAATATGTTTTCTTAGACTGATAAGTACTCCTTATGTCTACTCTTGAAACACATACACTTAACATTTTTGATGCAGTTATAAAAGAATGACAAAAACCAAGGCTTAAAACACAAAACTGTATATGGATATTTGATGTTTGTCAACCCTTTTGAACACATGGTAAACTAGATATTAGAGCTCTCCAAACAGCACAGTTTGATAAAAAACAAAATCACATTTTAAGACAATGATCAAAGGAAACAGAACAGAAAAACACATATAGGCCCTTCCTGTCATAATAAGAACTGCTTATGTATAAGGACCCTTTAACACTCTATCTTACGCAGAGTGCACTGTAATCAAGACATTTTTGACCTCTAGAATGCAAGCATGACAAGTCTCTCTGAATTCAACAACAGAAGAAAGCTTGTTTTAAAATACACAAAACTACACACACACATCCTCTTTTTTTAAAAAAAAAAACCTTTTGTTAATTCATCATGCATTGAAAGATGACTTCACTGCAGGGAAAATGCAAACAGAAAAATAAAGAAGCTCTACTGCCAGACTGCTCTGAACTGCCTCAGAAGGAACGTATACCTCATTTTTTAGTGTCTGCTGTAAGATTCTAAAAACAGGGAAATAATTCTGGTAAGAAAATACATGGAAGAACCCAACTACTGTTATAAATCTTATATAAACTTCAATCCTTCTTGCTTAAAAAAACCAAACCAAACATTTCTTGAGCTTCATTGGTGCTGCTGCAGTTCTCATGCCCCAAACCCAACTCCATTAAGCAGATAAATTAGAAAAATAAGAAAGAAATTCAAACAACAGATCTTGCCATAAAGACCACTGGCTTTTGCTAGTTGTTTGAGGGACATTTCATTTTTCTCCTTGTGTAAATGGACTTAAGAAGGGACATAGGGAAAAGGAAAAGCTCAAAGCATACCACATTATGCAGAATTCAGTATCACAACTAAATACTATTGTACAATTCAATATAAAATCACAACCTAACCTAAATCAATATATTAAATTTCTGAAACATAAGTTGTGCATAGCCCAAATAACATATAAAAGTGCTGTCCAGTATTTATTCATGAGATTGAATAGATTTCAAAAACAGCAGCAGAATGTTAAATCAATTCTGAAAGTAAAAATATATTTTTATTTACATCATGCCTATGCGGTATATCAGCAGAGCGCACATTTGATACAACATGCAGCTTTTCTGGATGACTGAATATGAAATACAGCCACGACTTCCTGGCTGAACACAGACAGATGGAATGCACTGCTAAAGAAGATCTGTACTGGTGCTGCCAGGAAAAAGCGTCGGGTCACAGTAGTAGAGGACTGTACTTTGAAAGGAACAGAGGCACCCATCTGTCGGCCTGACCCAGTCTCAAGGGAAGCGTGTTGCCTACCAGGGGCATGGATCAGAGATGTTGCAGAGAAGCTGCCTGCTCTAGTAAGTGCCACCGACTATTACCCACTTCTAGTGATCCAAGTGGGTGCTACTGATATAGATAGCAGTAGCCCGGAGAACATAAAGAAGGACTACAGAGCTCTGGGAGAGGTTGTTAGGGGCTCTGGAGCTCAGACTGTCTTTTCCTCAATTCTCCAGGATACAGAGCAGGACCTCACAAAGGCTAGGAGGATTGGCCAGGTTAATAAATGGTTAAAAGGGTGGTCCCATAGTCAGGGGTTTGGGTATCTAGAACATGTGACTCAATATAGTAGGCCCGGTCTACTGGGGGCTGGTGGAGCTGGTCTGACAAAGAAGGGGAAGAGCAGTTTTGGTAGGAGGCTTGCAGACTGGTCAAGGATGCTCTAAATTAGATGTGTTGGGGGAGGGGGGCATCATTCTATTCCCAACACACCCAGTCAGTTGCCAGCACCTATAATAAATGCTTGGAGTAATGTAGATATTCCAGCCGCTCCAGCCAATGAGCCGGCTTCATTAAAGGGACATCATAAAAAGGACATGGAACTATTGGGACAAGTCCAGAGGAGGGCAACGAGGATGATCAGGGGACTGGAGCACCTCCCATATGAAGATAGGCTGAGAAAGTTGGGGCTGTTCAGCCTGGAGAAGAGAAGGCTGTGTGGAGACCTCATAGCAGCCTTCCAGTATCTGAAGGGTGCTATAAGGATGGTGGGGAGGGACTATTCATTAGGGACTGTAGCAACAGGACAAGGGATAATGGGTTCAAACTTAAACAGGGGAAGTTTAGATTGGATATAAGGAAGAAGTTCTTTACTGTGAGGGTGGTGAGGCACTGGAATGGGTTACCCAGGGAAGTTGTGAATGCTTCATTCCTGGCGGTATTCAAGGCCAGGCTGGACAGAGCCTTGGGTGACATGGTTTAGTGTGAGGTGCCCCTGCTCATGGCAGTGGGGTTGGAACTAGATGATTTTAAGGTCCTTTCCAACCCTAACTATTCTATGATTCTATGACATCTGTATGATGTTACAACAATTATATGGATATTACCAGAGAAGGTAAAGTATACAGGATTCTGGGCTTTGTTTGGGAAGGTAGTTCATACAACTACAGGAAATCTAACATTTAATAAAATAATTTTAAAATGTTCTTTAAATTATTATATCAAGATAAATGAACTATTCCATCAAAACCTTTCTGTTCAAAAAGCACAGGAAAACATCTGGAAGAGACCTGCTATGTCATTCAGTTCGTCTTGGAAAGTAAGAAAAAGAGACAGATTAATTTCAAAACCAGTTAACCTCTGACTTAGAAACTGAGGTGAACAGCCAAAGAGCGGAAATACATTACTGGTGTGTGTTTGGCAACATATAGCAGGTAAGTTTCAGCAGATGGCTACAGATAGCTCTATAGTTAAGAAGGTATTTGACAAAGCCTGCTAAAGACCATACTTGGTGACACTCGGATACTTCACATTTGCTGAACTTGAAATTTGGCAACTGGATAGGCATAACCATCTATTACTTTTCTTAAAATACCATGGACTTACTTGCTGTTGCTGTGATGGCTAACAAAACAGGAAACTGCTGACAAGTACACAGTCTTTCTACAGCAATAATAAAGTGCAAGTCTGACAAGTGGTTCAAGACTACGAAAGAAATCTCAGAAAATGTAAGGTCTAGCTTTATCATCCTTTTTTATACATACAATTTTAAAAAGATACCACAGTATGGAAAGAAAACGTGTTGCTGGGAATAAAACAAGTCATAAGAGAGCAAATTCTGACCTAAATTAGTCATAATACAGGAAAGATATTTATTGCCTTCATTCATGTCAGTGCAAGAACCTTATTACTAACCTGCTCATACACCAGATTACATAGTACACATTTCAGGGCTTAATATGTAACATCCATGGAAACTGATCCTATTTCTTTCTCTTCTTGTAGCTAGTATAGTTAAAAAAACTTTACTGTAATTATGCCAGCAGCGCAATTAATACCCTGGAAGAGATTATGTCCCTAAGACGTGCCACATGCTGAAACACAATCCAAAATTTTCCCTTATAAGTCAGATGATGAAAACTGAGAATCAAAAGGAAGAGCACATACAGGTTAAAAGAAGGCTGAATAAACTGAAGTTCTTTAAAGTGAATAATCATAGGAAGGAAAACGCCACCACAACTTTGGCTTCACAACAAAGATTGGAGAATTCCAGTTTTCGTAAAACGTAATTGAGAAATCTGGTAGCAACTGGAAAAGAGACTATGTTTGGAGTGAAAGAGCACACACTTTTACCATAGCGATTACTGTGATTCCTAGAGTACTTATGTGCCTACACAATAACCTCCAACTATATCATACCCTAAATTATTTTATGTTTTCTAGTACACCATCATCAGTTGATATCTATTTGAATAACACCCACAAAACAAAAACATGGTGAAACACAATGGTTTTATACCAATTCCATTTCATATAAGAAATACTGCTTTAAAATTTCAAATTTATTACACAAAAAATAGCATTTTTAAACTTAAAAAAACACCAATGTTTCAGTACCAAAAATGCTGCCATCTAAAAAAAAAAAGTTAAAATAGAAAATGACAAATAGTGAAACAGATTCTTGCAACCATTCAGTAAACTTAGGCAACTAAGATACACTGAGATGCTGTCGTGGTTTAAGCCTCTAACCACGCAGCTCGTTCTCTATCACTCACTTCCCCCCACTTTCTTCCCCCTGCTCCCGGAGGAATGGGAAGGAGAATCGAAAAGAATGCAACTCCCACAGGTTGAGATAAGAACAGTTTAGTAACTAAAGTATAACACAAATCACTACTGCTACCACCAATAATAATAATGACAAGGCAAATACAAGGAAAGAATACAATTTCTCACCACCTAAAACCAAGCCCGACCACGCAGTGCACCCCCCACCCTTCTGGGTCTCTCCTCTCCGTCCTCCATCTTGGGCATGACGTGCTGTGGTATGGAATAACCTCTTTGGTCAGTTTGGGTCAGGTGTCCTGTCTCTGCTTCCTCCCCAGCTTCCCCTCCTCCCTGGCAGAGCATGAAACTCAGAAAGTCCTTGGCCAGACCAAAACATCACTAAGCAGTAACCGAAACACTGGTGTTATCAGCGCTGTTCCCAGGCCCAAAATCAAAAACACAGTGCTACACCAGCTACCAAGAAGCAGAAAAATGACTGCTGCTGCTGAACCCATGACAGATGCTGATTAGTAATTTACAGCCTGAGAAACAAAGTGTCAGAGGGGAATACACAGATGCATGACCGAGTTTAATATGCATCTACATTAGCTACAGGGCATAATTAAATCTACATCATTCTCTTAAATCTACATAATTATGTCCCAAAGACATTTTCTCTTTAGTATCCTTAACTTTACTGATAAGCCAGTAAGAACCTTCGGTTTAAAAGGTCAGGCAAACATTGTCTTAAACTAAAATATATGCTTACAAGTAAAAGGGTAAAAAAGTAAGGGTTTGGTTTGGGTTTATTCTTTCTAGCGCTCAGACCTCCAGGTGTGGCAGGCGAAACAAAATTCCAATTGACCCTGAAAGAAAACAGTACCAAGTGAAGTTCCAGATTACTCCCCTGCCAAAAAGTACAGGGAATTGATGCAGCATCTACCACTGCAGGAGGCTGGGTGTATGTGAGAAGGGTGTGAACATGGCTAATTTTGGAAATACAAACAACTCCATTAATTGACACTAAAAAGCATCATTAATTTTGGGGGTGGGAGAGCATCTCTTTACCAGTGAATACTCTACCTTTAAATTTAAATACCACCCAAGTCAACTAGTTGAATTCAATAGCACATTATGCACCGCCTGCCTTATATTACTACTTTTAGTCCAATTTTTTAAACTTCTGAATACAATTAAATCATGTGCAAGTTATATATATGTAAACACACACAATACATATAAATTTATTATATATATGTTTATATAAAGTTATAAGTTAACAGTACCTTTTCAGTAATCATTACATAGGATCATAGAATCATTTAGCTTGGAAAAGACATTTAAGATCATCGAGTCCAACTGTAAACCTAACATGTGCCAAGTCCACCACTAAACCATGTCCCTAAGCACCATACTGCTTGGAACACAACCAAATGCATCCCCTGTGAGCACTCTTTCTCAGTCCTCTAACTTCCACAATCCATTACCCATCTCTTTCCTACTGCTTTGGTCAACAGGTATAAAAGCAAATTGAAGAAACGAAACCATGCAGTCAATAATATGCCAGCAGTATTCATCTGATGTTTCCAAATTCTCAAGTGCTCCACAAGAGAGAAGAATGCTAGCAAACACAGGATATAAAGCACAAATTCCCATCTGTAATACAGAACTCTTAATAAAAATGATTGTAAGAATCTTGCATAGACTTAACACACATACTGTGATACATTTAATGTCAAAAATAACCCAATTTTAATGACAAAGTAAGTTTATTTTCATTCAGCTAAACTCCATGGCCAGACTACAGAGGTTCTGTAAAAAATTCCCCATTTTCAGGCTCAGCTTTAACCGTTCATATGGAACCAAATGGGGAAGAATAACGGCTATCTAAAATGTAAGTCCTCAGGATTTGAGTCCAACTTCTCATTGCTTCTTATCAGCAAATTACCATGGCCAAAGGAAAACAAAATCTTTTTCCAGCTACAACCAACAAGAAAGCAGTATTAATTCAGCTTGACTCAGACGCAAGCGACAACAGCAACTCATGCATCTATGGCTTCAAGTCATAGAATCATAGAATAGTTAGGGTTGGAAAGGACCTTAAGATCATCTAGTACCAACCTCCCTGCCAGAGGCAGGGACACCTCCCACTAAACCATGCCACCCAAGGCTATGTCCAGTCCAGCCTTGCACTTGGAATGGTTAAACTTCATCAGGTTGGCATAAGCCCACTTCACAAGTGTGTCAAGGTCTCTCTGGATGGCATTCCTTCCCTCCAGTGTATCAACCGAACCACACAGCTTGGTGTCATTGGCAAACTTGCTGAGGGCGCACTCAATCCCACTGTCCATGTCACTGACAAAGATGTTGAACAAGACCGGTCCCAACACTGATCCCTGAGGGACACCACTCATTACTGGTCTCCAGCTGGACATTGAGCCATTGAGCACAACTCTCTGCGTGCGGCCATCCAGCCAGTTCTTTATCCATCGAGTGGTCTACCTATCAAATTGATGTCTCTCCAACTTAGAGACAAGGATGTCATGCGAAACAGTGTCATGCTTTTAATTCTCATTCCTAGTTGTATAAATTTTCACTATAAAACACATTCACTCAAAACACCTCTTCTGCACATTGTTTATTAAAATATAAAACTAATTCTTCAGGCAAGATCTCACCAACTAATCAATCTCAGAAGCCATCTCTCTTCACATGAATATCACCTTCAACAATGGATATGTCCCATTTGAACAATGCACATGGTACACTCCAGGCTTCAAATTATATGCAAAAATAACAAAACAATAAAATATTAATGAAGCTGTTGAAAGGAGTAGAACTCCTGATGATTGATGCACATGACCTCAGACTATGGGCATTTTTAACTTGGTGTTCAGTGTATCACTGTTGCAAAGGCTGTTCAGCTTCTTTGCCACAGTAGAGCTGTGGCATCTTGGTTGAGTCATTTCACACTTTTGCACAAATACTCAGATTTCATAGACCTGGCTGTTCAGAGAAATGCCATAAAGGACTATACTAAAAAAAACCAAAACACTCAACAAAATGCAAACCAAACCACACAAAAGAACTTGAGAATAGTGATAACTGAGAGTCCTTTTTTTAGCCTTTTGGGTTGAAATTCAAATTAAAGAATAATTTTCACTTCAAGCCTCCGTGCCTAGGATGCACTTGGACCATCTCCTGTCTTGAAACCCCCATAAACAATTGCACACTACTGTTTTCCCTTCAAGCTTACATTAAATCTTTTCTTTAAATACAAATTCAATTGTAAGTTTCGGCAGCAAAATGAGTCTTACAAATGAAAATGGATTTTCATGTTTCTTCTGATAATTAAATCACTTTTCAAATGACTGCTATTAAATCCATATCAAGAGCTAACCTTGTAGAATACAAAAACATTTGGAAGCATATAATAAAAGATATTTTTACTTTCTTTATGCTCAGTTATACCTTGTAAGCATCGCCATTCAACATACAATAATGTTATGAATAGTGTCATTTTGCCAGTACAGAATAAAAATGATTCACTCAAAATCTTTAAAATTCACTTGTTCTATCTCACTACGTCTACAGTATGAAATGATAATTTCCAAGTAGTGAAAGAGAAATACAGACAGTAAGTGGTTCTACTGAAGCTGATTTTTACAGTCACTGGTGGAAGGAAAAAATATTCTTTCACTTCATTAGAAGTTTAACAAAAATACAATTTAATCAAGAATTTGACTATCTAGTCCCATGATATTCAGTGAAAGCAAGGGCAATATGCTTAACTATATTAATGCTTTATTACCATGACATACACTTCCGCAGAATTCAGGGGCATAAGTGTTTACACGTAATATATGCAGCTTTTCTATTACTTTTTTTAACATACATTCTAGAAGGCAGCAAACATTTTCTTAAAGTTCTGTAGTAGCCTTTATACATTGAGAATTCAATCTGGCCATCTATTTGCATTACAATACTAGTGACATACAATTAAAGACCAGATTTTAATCTGTATAGAGGAATTTCAATTATATTTATATCTTTATCTCTTAGATGTTAAATATTGTGGCTTGCTGTTGAATATGTCACTCTAAGATGCAGATTTGTAAAGTTTAAAATTATTAAAGAATAAATACAGCAAATTACATTTAATTAGAGAATTATAATAAAAAAAAGACAGAATAAAGATGCTTTTCTGATTTATGAATCAAAATACATTCTCAAAATAATATGCACCATTACCCAATATAAAGGGGGCAAGTAAAAAAGGAATCTAGCTGCAAATCAACCCCCGAATCTCAAACAAATGAGAATGTAAAATACCAAAACCAAATGTAACTAAGTGACTGATAAAGAAAAATATTCCTGGGGATTTAAGGAGGTGGATGTTGTTTTAAAGAACCACCACATCATCCGTGCATTATAAATTGCCCTGGGGATAGTTGTGTGTGCTTAAAAGCACTGTCCTGCAGATTACCAAGTGCCTATTTCCATTTTTATTTAAACACACAGGGGTGAGGAAGGTGTGTTATAATATAATTGTATAGACCTACAAAGCAGTATAGCATAAGCACTTCCGCTTTACATCTGTACACCAAATTTGCTTATTTTTTATGATCTTGTCTCCCTCTAGTGTCTGGCCCTCACAAAAATTGTATTTATACTTGTATGCAGAATCACAAAATAATTCAACCTGGAAAGGACCTCAGGAGGTCTCTAGTCCCAGCCTCCCCTGATGGAATTTGTGGTTTGCCCTGTTAGAAACAATCTCCACCAGCTGCTTGCAATCATGGTAAAGCCTCTCACCTGAATTCAGATTCAAGGACCTCCTAAGATCATCTGGAAAAGAAATAGAACAGCCAGGAAAATCAAATCCCTGGAACTATTTCAGCAGAGACTGAAGTCCTTAACAGGAAGTAAGTTGTGTGCCAAAAATTCTCAGGAAAGAATTCTTCTGGGACTTGAAAAAGACATACATACCATAACTCACTGCAGCAAGCAGTACTTGGTGCCCCATGTCTTGTATAAATAGCCATGTCCCACAGAACTTAAGCTGACTAAAGACTGTCTACCAAACACTACAAAATACTTCATAGCACACTGGAAAGCTGAGATCTCACAACATCAAACACAAAGTATCACAATCCAAACAAAACTGACATAAGGTCTGGGAATTTTTGCTCTAACACATACCACAGGCCAGGCAGACAGATGAGAGAAAATGCCCGCCTGATTCTACCTAGGTTGTTCAAGGTAAGGAGGGGGTCACAAACCTCCAAAAATCAGCATACATTTTTCATGCTCTCAAAAACACAACACACGCATGTTACACTTTCCTCACTCACCGTACTTTCAGCAATATTAGAAAGGGTTAGGTCATTGACTAATAGATCTAATAAAACCTTCTATTGCACTGAACAGTATTTTCTCATTATAGTCAGAAAATACTCTTCTGTCTTCGCTCACCTTCAGTTTCTACTTTTACTATTAGACTGTAAATTTGCTCAGACAAGTTCACCACATACACAGCTGTCCAATTATTTTTTTAATTAACCAACAAAAAAGGCTAACCTTGCTTTTCAGATAGTACTGTTTGTGGTCACTACCTGGTGAATTTATTTAGTCACATTCGTATGTACTTCATAAAGGACACTGGTTTCCTAGTGATTTGGTAGTAAAGTAAGACTTTTCTAGTCCTCACCTATAAAAAGGCTCTTTGTGGCTTGCTTTGTATCCCCAGACTTCAGGAGGATGACCAACAAAAAAAATAAAATCATAGGCAAAGAGACAAGAAAAAAAAAAAAAAAAACCCACTTTTAAAAGACATTACTGTGCCTTGCGCCCAGTTATCTACTTTTAAGAAGTATCTATTCTAGTATGTAGCACAATGAGCATGCTAATTACATCCTCACAGTCACATATTTAGATATTTTTCATTTAACTACCTTGTCTGCATCCACTTTTCCTCTGATAAATTCTTTCTTCCAAAATTCCAGTGCCTGTTCCAGAGTCAAGCCGATGCCTTTTAAGAACAGTCCGTATTGCATACGGCCCCCGTGACGGAGATGATGGTTATCACGTAGAGCTTTGTGCAACTGGCGCATGCAAAGTGGGAATGATTTCACAGAAAGCTGTCAAGAGAGAAACTTGTATTTAAGGCATACTGATCATTTCGTTTGTAGGACAGATATATGCTTATTGTGATTATTAATTGTCACCACTTGAACAAGCCAGTGGCTGGAAGAAAAGATATGAATGTGCAGAGCGCCTTGTGACTGATGAGAACATAAGTGTGTCCGTAAGCCATCACATCCAATAACCATCTCCGGAACAAAATCCAGAGGACAGCGTAATACAGGTGATAGTAACACACTATCTAAAAAGTAATACAGGTTTGTTTAATTGCTGTAAGGAAAAATACACCCACAGTTCCATTACAATGTTTCTTTCTTCTTCTTTATTTTACTTTCTGGAATGGCAAGGTGATATTTCTTAGAGGTGACTTTTCTTACAGTAGTTAGTTATCATGTGAGGGCATGGGGTTTTTTAAGCATCTTGAAAAACTACAGGCGTAAGTAAAATCCACTGCAAATGATTGGCAGGTTTTTCCCCTGGAGAACAGTATTTCCTGTAAAGCAAGATCTCAGATATAAAAAAAGTAACATTCAAGTTTACTTGGGCTTTGTGTTTTTACTTTTAGCATCTGAGTCATGCCACGGAATTCACTACTGAAGGAACACTGTCATGGTTAAGATGGACACTGAAAACACAAATTATTAAAGTTCAGATAAAGAACTTTTAATGCAGTTTTAATTGTCTCTGCACCAATGATACGATTTTACAATCCATTTTATTTACTTTGTTTTGAAAAACAGTTAAAGTCAAAAGTCAAAAAAAAGCACTGAAAAGGCTAATACTGCAACGTAATAATCATAAACTAAACACCATGAGTTGCAAAACTATTAAATAAGAAAATTTTGTTAAACTCTGCTTATAATTGTTACGTATTTGTGAAAGCACACAAAATTATGCAGCAAATTAAGCAATTCATTATAGCTCCAGCCTAAAGCCTGATTAGATGCCTTTTCAGTGAATTCTGCTCCATTTTAAACTTTATCACAATTTCATTCAAGTAGTACTCAAGAGTTACAAAGCAAATATGAAGCAATAAAGATCAAAGATTTATATGTTGTCGGTACATAGAATACTCAAATTTTAAAAGTTACGTATGAACATACAATATAACTCAATAAACACAGAGGACTTACAGCATCAACCTGGTCTAGAGAAATTTTTCCTGTGTTCTTCTGTACACTGTAATCTGGGCCTACATAAGAATGGCTGAAAAATAAAGCAAGCAATACAGCATCATTTGAAGCTGTTAATTTTTTTTAAAGTTAACAAATTTAGAAAGGAATTATCTAACCAGCTAAGGGCTGCAAATATTTTAGACCAGCATACTGGTCCAAAAATCAGCAAAGACTGGAGAAAAACAAATTTCTTCTTGCAAGAGGGATTTTACAACAAACTTACAAAGATCATTTGTTAGATTTTCTGAAGGCTTATAGAGGCTAACTCCAGGAAAAAGGAATTTATCTAAATGATGATACTTGGTACTACAGATTATTTTGTGATATTTCAATACTATAAAGTGTGAAAAGCATAAAGATAAGATATTACTTTACTACAGTACAAACAGTTTAATTATATATGCATTCACTTGTCCTCTAGACTTATTTTTGGCACATACTGGAGCACTAAGCAAGCTTACTATACTTAATAGATATTTTTTTCATTACACAACAATGGATAAATAATTAAAAGTATTTGCGCTATGTCTATTACTACTGATACTACCAGAGTAGTATCTAAATTTCCTTGTAGAACTAGATCTGCATCACTTAGGCAAACTACAGACAAAAATCACAGTCCCTCAATATTACAATCAAAGCACAAACCAACAGAAAACAACAGTTGCTTAGGCAAAGTATTTCTCTTTTTAAACAACCAATTATGAAAATGACCATTCAGTCAGTTATCACATCCCATGATGCAATACAAGCTGCTCTATCGTAATCACTGTAGATCATCTGCTTGCGTCCTACAGTATTTATGATAATCATACCAATACTGAAAAAAAATTGCTAAGCTAAAGAAAACTACTTCATCCTGGCATCTGCAGAAAGAATTGGCCTGGGAAGAGGAAGTCCAAAGAGAAGACACAAAAGTTTTCCTACACGATAAGTGAACAAAATAAGACTTCAGAAATTACTGTTAATAAGAAGACATACTCTCTGACTCTTGCTGACCATTACATCTAGAGTTGGTAGAAAACTTTACTGCAAGGACAGAAAATTAAATGCCAAGTTGGGGGAGAAGAAGAAATTCTTCTACTTTTCAGACTTTGAAAAGGTCAAATATTCTCGGCATGGTAAGCAAATGGGAAAAGTTTTTCATAAAAGTTTCCTTACTTTTACATGGAATAGTAGCATATGACCTTTACAGGGTCAAGGTTTCTTGATACCTGACACCACTCACCAAAGATCTGACCCCTACAAACTGCGTTCAAAGGTGATGCTCTGAAAAAGAGTACTTTATCCCTCCAGAATATGTGGTAGGCTGGAGTTGGGCATAAGGAGGCCAGCAGCGGTCATGAGGCCTTAGCAGCTAAGCTGTTGGATTCCTGTCCCAAGAAGCCGAAGGAACCAGCAAATGAAATTTGTAAGCACAATTTTGTATCAAATATTTTATCAATTTTAGTTAAAAATGTTCTTTTTTTTTTGGTCTAGTACAATTAATATTAGAAAGCACCAATGAAACAGAATAGAACAAAAGAGGACCCAAGTCACAGATAAAATATGTACTTAGTCCCACAGAGTCCAATTACAAAATATATTATAACCATTTCAAAAAAAAAGGGCATGGATTAAAATATTTACATGGACAAAATCCACAGTAAAATGACTTTTCCTGAGGACTACTTAATTTATAAATCACTAGCAAATATTAACAGCTTCTAAAAAATGTGTGGGGTATTAACAACCAAACTGCTCTGTAACCTTCAAGTACATACTTTTTTCATACATTTCGATCAAAAGGTTTTGCTCCCCTGATGAGGCTCTATTGACTATGCCAAAAATAAATACTGCTGCATGAATTTACACAATGAAGGTAGAGGAAAGCCTACAACTAACTAATATTCTCTTTTCTTATGAGCAAGATGAAGCAAATGCAAATCACAGATTCTCAGAAATAAATACCAGAGAAGACCTATCTGGTCATCTGTTTGTTCACTGCCGGAGCTTGTTTTTCAAGTTGTAAGGTTTGATATATTTTGCCTATTTTAAAGGAACTTCCAAAAAGGCAATTCAGAAACATTTGTACAGTTTTTTCAGTTAGTGACATACCCAAGTTAACCTAAGGATGTGCAAAAAATACCTCTTGCATGAATGCAGTATCCCTGTTAAAGTAGCTGCTGTTAGACCAGCTTTTGTTACAACCTTCCCTTTTCCCATATTAATAAACAGAGCACAGAGAGAACTGAGATTGCTTGACTGCTATCCTGCTTACATAGAGGCACAGCATGTATCAAAAGAAATCTCAAATTTCTCAGTAATTACTCCTAGGAAGCATGATTTTATAACAAGCCAACCTAATTGCTCTTTAGCTTCAAATGGAGAAAGGTATGCCACTGAGGCAAATTTTCTAAAATCCCAGTAAAATGCGTGATAAGATGGAAGGTCATAGGCATCCAGAAATATCCCCTAACCAGCTACGTAACACACTGCAATATTTTTGTTCTTTTATTGCTCTTGAACAAATTTCAATCATATTTAAATAAGTAGAGATATAATGAAAGCTATTTTTCCTATTCTCTTATACACTAAAAGCAACAAAACATGAAACTGCTCCTATGTAATAATTTTTTTTTTTCCACCAAAATAAAATATCAGGTTTTGGGTACAGAGCAGTAGAGCAGCATAGGAAATAGAAAAAATGTTAACTAGACCTGCATCCTAATTCCAGGGCAGTGCTGTCATGGAGCCTCACCCCTTCTATTTCTAATTCATCCAACATCACTTCAGCAATCTTAATGCAAAGCTGCATATGTTCAAACACAGAGTTTTCATTACTGACATGCAAAATTTAAGCAAATGTATATCCTTAGAGATATTAAAATTTCAACTGAATAATGAGACAAGGGGGGGCACAAAATCACAAAATGAAATATACAAACCTTTAGAATCAATTTTAAGTAATGTTAAGTTTGATGGCTTTGTAACAGTAGCAATGGAAAATTACTGAGGTGCATGATTCACAGAAAAAAAAAATAGAGTACAGCTAGAGAACATACTGAGAATTCTTGTATAAGATAAACCATTGCAGTTTTAGGCCTTTATGACCTTAGTACAAAATGAGTGTAAGAAAAACAGGCTAGAAGAAGAGGACACAAGGATAAGGAGTAACTGGAATGGCAGGGGTCCAGGATGGGCTGCAGTTAAACTGACTGATAAGCAGAAGGACAGGATGACTGTTATGTTTATGGTATAAACAAACCAATTAAGCTGGTATAAGCATCTACTGCGCATGCTTCGAAGGCTGCCAGAAGTGATGAAGACTGTTGGAAGAAGTAAACGACCCTCGGAGACCACCACCACATTTTCATATGCATGCGGGGAACTTTCTGGAAAATGATGTAATCCATACATAGCCTCATGAATATGTATGTGTGCCCAGCGGCTATATAAGGACAGCTTGCGTAACAATACGGGGACACACGTTAGGAGGAGCTATCCCCTGTGTCTCCCGGCACTGCAATAAAGAATACCTGCTTGTCAACTTAAAACTTTGTTGGCAAGTTTGTTCCTAGAGTTTTCTCCAAATCCATAAATACCTGAGCATCCTGATCTAACTAGATCTGCATTGAGCAGTGGCTTGATTAAATGATCTCCAGAGGTTCACTCCAAGCTAAATTATTGAGTGATTCTAAGCCAATGCATCTCCTGGTAATTGTATGGACTTTGTCCTCCTGCATACAACTGTAGCAAGAAAACTCTCCTGAACAATATAAAGTGGTAAAAAGTAAACACATATGTAAGAAAGAGACCAGATCTATGCTAAATACGAAGGAGATCAGAAAAGTATGTTTTCTTACTCTTCAGCACCAGATACATTCAAGGAAAATAGAAATCTTCTATATACTGTATATACTAAGAGAGAGGCAAACTATTTCAGCTGTATTGTAGGGCACCCTAAGAGTTCATTTGCTCATCTCTCTCCTTATGTTCATCAAAAGAACAAAATAGGACTCCATTTCTCAGTGACAGTGAAATTTTTCAAAAAGATCATAGAGCATAAAATATGTGCAACAGGGAAGGCCCATACTTTGAGCAGTGTAATTTGGGACCTGTTCTATTTGTAAAGAAGCTGAACAACTTTGCACCTACTATTTAAAAAGTTTTTATAGAAGCTACAAATGTTTTCCTGTTACTTAGAAACAACGCTAGCTCTGTAAATTATGTTTCACGTGATTTATAAAGCTTTTGCTAGGGTGAAGGGATACTGTCAGGGTGTTTTGGCACATATGAGGTGTCTGAAAAAAAAACCTGAAACAACTCTGTAAATAAAAGTCTACTAATAGCATTACTTTCATCTGCATGAAAGAATATATTCGTGCTTTAAGTTTATGTTACCTGAGATGATTAAGCAGAGGTTGTAGTCGCTCATCAGACTGTATGGATGGCAGCGATCGTGCTGTCAGCTAAAAGAAAGCAGAAGTTCAATTTGTAAAATGTTAGCTAAAAAAATTTGACAGCACAAAACAAGAATAATGGAAGAAATCACTCTGTGCTTATAAAACTTTACACAACATCAGACAAGACATACTTTCCTTTATTAAAAATAACTAAGCACAAACATCCTGAATTGGAAGTTAGCAGAACTACTTACAAGTTAACAAAGCCAAAAAGTGAAAAATAATTTCTCTAAAATTACAATGTTATTTGAATTACATAGCAAGACATCACTGAAAGAGGTACGCTTGTTTCCAAACATTTGAACTAGAAGTCACAGTGTACCTAAGCAGCCTTCTAGAAATCACATAATGCGTACAGTCCATTAAGCTATATTAAATATATTTACATTCGTACAGAAATATTTACATTTGTACAGAAACATTTACATAATACTTTGCACTATATGACTTCTATATAGAAATATCTGTGTACCCTAGGTTTTTTTCAATAGGCTTAACCTGTATTTTGTAATTTGACTGTTCTAAGTGTATTTTTCTTGGAACTCTTTTCTATGCCAAGTAAAAACATTAAACTTTTCTGAAAGAATAAACCTAGTAATCTAAAAGTAAAAATCAAGTACTTCACACTATTGCAGAATACTAGCTAAGCGGTGCATTAACTAAAATAATTGGAAAAAAGCCACGTATCAAATTTGCTTAATATCAGTATACAGGTGTCTACCTACACCTATAAAAGGTAAAAGCATTGCATTTTGGATATTGCTGACATATATCTAATAAAGAATAGTTCTATAACATGCATTTCATGATTCTACTGCTGACAAGTTAGGCTGTATTTTGAACACTACCTTCATACAAATTTAAAATTTCAACATGTTTTACATTGTATCAATCACCACCAACTTCGTAAGTATGTATAGGTAACTTAAAATAGCATGCAGAGTTATACCTACACTCTTTAAAAATCTTATTAAAAAAAAACCAAAACCAAAACATCACACTTTTAGCACCGCCAGTGTAGCTTCACCTTGCTGGCTCCAGCACACAAGTAAAGGCAAGCATACAAATATGAAAAATCATGGCACTCAGGTGAATTTCCCAACACCTGGAAAAAGGGAAATATAACCCCCATTTTCAAGAAGGGGAAAATGGATGACCCAGGGAATTACAGAACAGCAAGTGTTACCTCTGTGCCTGACAAAATCATGGAGCAGATTCTCCCGGAAGGCACACTGAGGCATATGAAAAACAACAAGGTGCTGGTGACAGCCTGTCATGGTTTAAGCCCAACCGTAAAACAGCCACACAGTTCATTAGCTCCCTGCCCCACTTCTTCTCCCAGCTCTGGGGTGGATAGGAAGGAGAATCGAAAGAATGTAACTCCCACAGGTTGAGATAAGAACAGTCCAGTAACTAAGGTATAACACAAACCACTGCTGCTAATACCAATAATAATAATGATAAGGGAAATAACAAGGGAAGAGAATACAGCCACTCACCACCTGACGACCAATACCAAACCTGACCGCGCAGTGAACTCCCTCTTCTGGGTCCCTGCCCCCAGTTTTTACATCCTGGGCATGACGTGCTGTGGTGTGGAATACCTCTTTGGTCAGTTTGGGTCAGGTGTCCTGTCTCTGCTTCCTCCTGGTTTCCCCTCCTCCCTGGCAGATCATGAGGCTCAGAAAGTCCTTGGTCAGACTAAACATTTGAGCAGTAACTAAAACCATCGGTGTTATCAGCACTGTTCCCAGGCCAAAAGTCAAAACTACAGCACTGCACCAGCTACTAAGAAGGAAAAAAATGATGGCTACTGCTGAACCCAGGACACAGCCAGCATGGCTTCACTAAGGGGAAATCCTGCCTGACCAATCTGGTGGCCTTCTATGATGGGGCTATGGAACTGATGGACAGGGGTAGAGCAGTTGATGTCATCTACCTGCACTTGTGCAAAACATCTGACACTGTCCCACACGACATCCTTGTCTCTAAGTTGAAGAGCCTTCAATTTGATAGGTGGACCACTCGATCGACAAAGAACTGGCTGGACGGCTGCACACAAAGAGTTGTGCTCAATGGCTCAGTGTCCAGCTGGAGACCAGTAATGAGTGGTATCCCCCAGGGATCGGTGTTGGTACCGGTCTTGTTCAACATCTTTGTCAGTGACATGGACAGTGGGATTGAGTGCGCCCTCACCAAGTTTGCTGATGACACCAAGCTGTGTGGTTCGGTTGATATGCTGGAGGGAAAGGATGCCATCCAGAGGGACCTTGACATGCTTGTGAGGTGGGCCAATGCCAATCTCATGAAGTTTAACCATGCCAAGTGCAAGGTCCCCTACCTGGGTCGGAGCAATCCCAGGCACAGCTACAGGTTGGGCAGGGAAGAGATTCAGAGCAGTCTTGCAGAGAAGGACTTGTGGGTGTTGGTCAATGAGAAAATGAACATGAGCTGGCTTCAGTGTGCGTTCGAAGCCTAGAAAGCCAACCGTATCCTGGGCTGCATCAAAAGGAGTGTGACCAGTGGGTTGAGGGAGGTGATCCTGCCCCTCTACTCTGCTCTTGTGAGACCTCACATGGAGTGTTGTGTGCAGTTCTGGTGTCCTCAACATCAAAAGGACATGGAACTGTTAGAACAAGTCCAAAGGAGGGCCATGAGGATGATCAGGGGACTGGAACACCTCCCGTATAAAGATAGGCTGAGAAAGTGGGGCTGTTCAGCCTGGAGAAGAGAAGGCTGTGTGGAGACCTCATAGCAGCCTTCCAGTATCTGAAGGGGGCCTATAAGGATGCTGGGGAGGGACTCTTCATGAGGGGCTGTAGTGAGAGGACAAGGGGTAATGGGTTCAAACTTAAACAGGGGAAGTTTAGATTGGATATAAGGAAGAAGTTCTTTACTGTGAGGGTGGTGAGGCACTGGAATGGGTTGCCCAGGGAAGTTGTGAATGCTCCATCGCTGGTGGTGTCCAAGGCCAGGCTGGACAGAGCCTTGGGTGCCATGGTTTAGGGTGAGGTGTCCCTGTCCATGGCAGGGGGGTTGGAACTGGATGATCCTAGGGTCCTTTCCAACCCTAACCATTCTATAATTCTAAGATGGACTACTATCAGGCTGCAATTTCTATTTATAACCTGCAAATAAATATACCGCAGAAAAAGCTGCACTTGTGCTTGTGGTGCAGAGGTTTATTTGCATGAAACTCAGAGCCAAACTCCATCAGCTCATAGGTAGACTGTGTGAATATGAAGGAGATTAATATTTTCCTGAGAGATCACCCATTTATCACATCCATTTCATAATCTTTGCTGTTAGGCAGATGTCAGGCTGTGACCAAATTTTAAACTCATGCCTTGAGCTAGCAATAGTAACCACGAGCTAAAAGAATAGGAGGTTCAAAGCAGCTGTTTTGTCAAGTGGAAGTTGAAACTACTGAACACGAGGACAGCAGGGAAGGAGGAAAGGGCCATTTCAGCTGTTAAGCCAGGTCTGGCCTGCAGGAATCACCGCTTCAAAGCACAGCACTTTTCACTCCTGGGTTACCCAAGTGTACTTATCTGATCTGACTGCTGCATAAAGGCAAGTCAGGCAGTCTCAGCAATCCATTCATCGTTCTTTTAAAAAAGGCTGATACCTTGGCAATTAAAGCATTACCCACACTCCCTTATTTTATGGATTTAGATCAAGATGTATATGGTATACTAAATATTCAGTAAGCTCTGTAGTTAATAGCAAGTTTCTTTTGATTTAAAAAAATATAGATAATTTTCTTTTGATTTAAAAAAAAAAATCATTTTCTTACCACCTGAGTATTAAGGGCCAATACATGTACTGTTCTATATTCCTGTCCTCCATAAAGTAACCCTCTAATATTGTTTTAAACATAATCACAAAACCAGAAGCTATTTCTGAAGAGAAGTTGGAGGCCCTCTAAATACTAGCCAAGTTATTATTACACTTGGCTAAAATCAGAATAGAGCCTGGGTTACCTGAAACGCCATTTACTTCTCTTTGTATTATGAACCTAAATGATATAGAATATTTGTGTGAACACTCACATCTATATTTTTACATGAGACAAGCATACAGTCTCTACACACACACACCCCTTTCAGCTCTCACAACAAATACTTTGTTATGTTAGCTCAAATGTTCATTTTGAAGATGTGGGATCCTCATGACACTGTTCTATCTAAAACTAAGGACAGCTTTTCTTAAACATAGTTGAGACGTCCTCAACACAATTGAGGAGAACTCATCAAAATATCAGAAAAATTTTAATTGCAAAAGCACATTTTCCTTTAACTTACCCGGACTATGAAAATAAAAGGTAAAATTTTGATGTATAAAGTCTTTCCCACAACTGTATTTTTTGCTGAGACAGACTGTAAATAACACTGGATTTTACAAAGGTGGTGCTAAATTATGGCCAGTGTTTCCAAACATCTAAGAATTTTATGTCCTTTTTCAACATAATTTTCTAAAAGAAAATCCCAATTACAGTGGCAGTGGCACTCTGAGTAATAATGAAGGTAAAAGGATGACAACTAATAGCTCGATGTCCAAGAACTGATCTGGTTTTCCTCCCTCATCCAAACATGAGACTAGGACATGAAATTGCAAGTTATCAAAGATTTACTACCTTTGTTAGTATTCTTTTTTTTTTAAGTTTTTTGTTTTAAAAATTTAGGGGTTTTTTTAAGTTAACTTGACACAAAGCCTGAAGTAGTAGCTCCACATGCTATCAGGAAGGCAATGACATTTTTACATACAGCAATTAAGAACAAGATCACCATGACTCAATTAACTTGTCTCAATTTTTTAGGCAGTAGGTGAATTTCTTGATTTTGAGCTTATCATATGAGAGCTATCTGTTCCTTATGTGGTTTTTTTTTTTTCTCAAATAAAGAGCTATCATTTTCACAGAGCTCACTCTCTAAATGAGATCTCCTAATCAGCTATATTGCACAGGAAAATTTCAATATGCTGTCAGACCATTTACTTCTGATTATCATCCATATAATCATTTGACGAATACACTATTTTTTGTTAAATCACATTGAGAAAAATGACATGGAAGGCTTAGGAGGAAAGCACAGACAGACGTGGTTTGTGGCAAAGGTTACTTTTAGCTGAGGCAGGCTACTGAATTACTCCAGGCTCTTACAACAATTTACCAGGCAGGGTAAAAAAAAAAAAAAAAAAAGTTCCCTTAGGAAGGACCTTAGAGAAGCTGAAATATAAATTGTTACCAGGAGTATTTCCTTATCCACTGCTAAGTACTCCTACAGAACAAGAAGTGTCTGAAGGCATGCGGTCTACATGCACATCCACAGCCTATAAATTGCCTCTACACAATCTGTCAAGCTCAACTGTTGGTTTTTTTTTACATATCCTGTGCTGTCACTCATGCTATTTCTTTCATATTTTAAAAAACACTGTACAGGGAGGATTAGAGTGCTTTTTCTCCTCAGTTCTTTTAGAACCCAGACAAGCAGGATTACATCATATGGGACTCATGTAAACGGAAGAGTGACTGCACTGTGGGTACGCCTACGGACAGGGTATCTCAAAGAATGCTCAATCCCTGGGAACCTGCCTTGATTCTTCCTCCCAACAGAGGACAGCTCTACCAAACACTAAACGCACTATCAAGCACTAAATACTTTTAAAGGTGAGCCCACAGTTTCCAGCAGGCTTTCTACAGTTCTACCTAAATTATTTAACCTGTATCTCCACGGGCAGTTCCAGATCAAGCTTCTCCTCCATATGTGTTCCACTTCCCAGAGTAACAAGGTCTGGCTTAAGACCAGGCACAGTTTTCCGAGCCTTCTGTGGCACAGATGAACGGATTTTCCTAGAATGTTATTCTGTTTATTTCTGCTACAATAGTTATAACCACTAACAGTACAAGAACAAAGAATGAATAAACTGAAATCTGAGATGACAGTGTCAATCCAACTTCATACTATCTTTACAACAAGAACCACAAAATTTCCAAAACAAGGATGTGAAGGAACAGCTCTAATCCAATACAAAGATAAATTAAGGTTAAAGTAGGGATTGATCAAGGCAGCCATAAAAAATAAAGGCTTTAACAAAAACACCCAAACGCAACAAACAGGAAAAAGTTACTTTTGTCATCTGCAGAAGTCTATCATCACCTGTGATCATGTAACATCATGCTCAGCAATAAAGGTGCAGGGCAGTTTTTCCAAAGTAGCAATTGCTCAGGGCCTGGCTGGACATTGGTCTGCTGGTGATGAGCATCACTTATGGGTTTTTCCTTCCCTCCCTGCCCCTGTCTTACAGAATCCAAGAACAGCTGCCATTGGTCTGTACAAAATCTACTGAAGGTGCATCTGTAACACCTTGTTTTAACCTTTTACACTCAATAGAGATTCTAGTCATTTTGATGAACAATAATGATTTTGATGAAGCACAGAATAATTAACGTTGCTAGGCTTTTGTTAAACTTAAATTAGATAAGTAACAAGCTAATTATAGAAAATAGTAAGAACACAGAAATTACAAATGAGAGTATCAGAAGGAAAACAAAACCCTATGTGTTTTGAATCTTACACTACAGGTTACAGACAACATTTTTATGGGAATTAAATTTACCCTGTGAAAGCTCTTGCATCATTCCATGATCTGTATTGATGAACAGATAAATAAATGATTAGGTAGCTAAAAGATTAAGAAAAGAGAGGAAATTCCTACTTAGAAAGCAAAGAAACTAACCACAGATTAGTGCATTCTTTTACAGTATTCTGGACTCTTAACACCACATCAGTGTTATCAGCGTTGTTCCCGGGCCGAAAGTCAAAAACACAGCACTGCACCAGCTACTAAGAAGGAGAAAAATGACTGCTACTGCTGAACCCAGGACACCCACCAACAACTATCTGTCCTTATGACACTTCAATGCCTTTACAGTTACAGGCACCCCCTTCCTGAATTGCTGTTTCCCAGTTGTTACAATAAGAGAAGACAGAGCCTAATGAAAACCAGTATTAGTCTGGACACCAGAACTTCAATTTCAGCCTTCTAAGTGGAAGCCTTAGATAGTTCTTAATTGCTTTAATAAAATTTCACACATATTTTTATGAACAGAGGAAAGAAATATTGTCTGTGTAATGCTAACAATTCAACATATTCAGAGTGAACACATCACTAAAATGCTTCCTTAATAATGCTGTATGGATTTAAAAAAACAAACGAACAAACAAACAAAAAAACCCACTCAGGTCAGACATTAAATTACTGCAGTTAGGACTTTATCATTTTAAAGAGTGAATTTATTTAAGTCTCTCATTGCTGCCTAAGAAATAAGCTGCAACTTACAAGTTTTCTATTCCATTTGTTTTGTAATATGCCCCTTTGTATCGCCCTGAAGCATTTAGTTAGATGATTCTTTCCTGTCTGCTCTGAAAAGGACCCAATACATATGTGATGGTTCAGAAAAACATTTGTTTTTAACCTGAAGGATTACAGTGGCCAAGTGTGTTGTCTAAAAGGAAAGCAAATACATGCAAGTTTAGGCTGTTTACTAGAACTGGTTTTGATTAGTTTGAACTGCAGAATTACAGATTTATTGCTGATGTTACACAAGAAAGATTTTCAACTAAGATTGGAGCAAGACAAGTTAAAAGACACCACTATTATCCAGCGGCTTAAACATACCAGTGACTTTGTACCTCTACTGGATTTTCCCTAAGAGATTTGCAAAACAAAATAAAGTGGAAACCTTGACGCTAACATAAACTTGAGAACTTTGTTTCTGTAGGCAACAGCAATTATACCATAGCTTAATCAGTGTTAATGAGCAGAAAATTAATACATGAGCTAGACAAAAATAAGAGAAACATGGTTCTATGGATGTAGACTTCACAGAAGCCTTCCCAAAGTGACATTATGCCACTATGTTTCTATAAAGTCAAGATTACCCTAATTTTAACAGCGAAAGGTGCTAAAACTACATGTTGTTCGACGTCTTAATAAAAGAGTGACTTTTTACAATAATGTTTCCGTGATCAGTCAGAAACAAACTTAGCCTAGAGATAAAGCAGGATCTGGCCTGGTGACCAGTAAGGCAGAGGAAGAGGAAACCCCTTTTGCTTGTGGTACACAGGCAAAAACCAGCTTTTCCTGAGATTCTTCAAGCCTGCTATTACAAAGGTCCTGATGTGAACAATTAATCTCCATCAAAAACTACATAACAAGCCTATTTTCAAGAATTCAAAGTCTATTTATCTAGCAAACAAACTTTCACAGGGAAAGAGAGGTGATATTAACTGCATTGCTCCTCAAACCATTCAATTCTTAGATAATGATCAAATATCATTAAGTTGTACATCTGTTAGAAAATCCCCCTTCTTACACGTCTGACTGGGGTCTATTTCAGAATGAGCTTGCACAGTCATAAGTGTAAGAGACAGACAAGGTAAAAGATAAATGGAAACAAAGATATGAGTAAAATATAATATTGTAGTAGCACCTGCAGCAGTAACACATCCAAAGTAACGATATGCAACTAGAAATTACCTTTTGTGGAATGAAATGATGCTTTAGTCTGGTAATCCAACACTACTACTCACATCTTTCTCTTGATTTTTTTTTTTCAGAAACTACATTTAGAGATACCTATTTAACATTATTAGGCACTACACTTGTTCCAACTAACTCCTTAATACTAGACAAGCTTTATTCAAAGATTTGCTTGGCCAGTAACATTTCAGCTTTTACCTAACCAAAACCAGATATACACTTTTTTTTACTGACAGCACAATAGCCACAACATAACTGAGAGTTAGAAATACAGATCCCAGCCTTCCCCCCTCTCCAGGGTATCTGAGAAATGAAAAAGGACACTAAGATGTGGAAGCTTACCACCTTACTTCAGGATTTTTCTCCTTATCCCTAGTCTATCTAGATTAGCTATCCTTCTGAAGTCGCTGCTTGATCAAAAGCAAGAACAACTTCCAGGAGATGCTACAAAAGCATCTGGCTTCTCCCATCACCCCAATTTTAAGATAGAGAACATGTTAAAAACAATGCTGTAGAAACATCTTAGTTCTACTTACTTAAGGACTGTGTCATAACATTTGCTGTATCGTTACTGACACAATATGCACATCAAAGTACTCTTTACATATTGGTAGTACTTAGGATCAACATGAACCGTGCACATACCCAGCATGATTACATTAAAGAACAGGCCTCTAAGTCTCAGTTCCACTTATACTGAGTCCAACTACAAGTGTCTCTCAATGCATATAATCAAGACCATGCTTTTATTTTAAAAGGGAGACTCTACAACATATTGACAACCTATTTCAAACGTAAACATCTCAGGTGAAATACAGGCACCAAAATACTTGCCTTGAATTAAATTTAAAACACAATGTCTAGAAAGTTTTGTACCTCTGAAGAAGTCTTAATATTGCTTTCTTTTGCCTTTTTTTTTCTTTTTAAAGATACCTCAGAATTATCACCTAATACGGTCTTTTGCTGCCACCACTACGAAGTCATGAGATGTAGCTATTACCAGAACCCAAGAATTCACTTTAATTATATTTCACAGAAACTTCAACATCCAACTAAGTTGCCGGCTGTCTCGTACCAACAAAACCTGATCAATTTTGAAACATCAGCTATCTTGCTAATGTTGTAACAAAATGTCACAATGCAAATGCTATGTGGCTGGGGAACCTGGAATAAGAGCACGGTGTTTGCATGCCGGTGTGCTGCTGTACCTAGACAGTTGACATTTTAGTGCTGATCAATTTTCTTTTGAAAAAACTTGGGCTCTAACCTTTCACAGCACATTACACATCTCAAGTGTTGCACAAAATTAATAAGTAATTTTCACCAAGGCTTTTTCAGCTATTAAAAGTTATTTCAGCAGCACTTACACTGAAATATGCTCAATAAAAACTGAAGTAAACAATTAATATTACATTTATTCCACATGAATTGTTTGAAGACAATCTATATGACAGGAGATGACATATTTCAAAACTAACAAAACAAGCAAAAATATTTTGGACATTACCAATTTTTTTTTTTTTCCAATAGGCCAATATTATATAATCACAGAGCGGTTGGAGTTGGAAGGGACCTCTGGAGGTCACCCAGCCCAAGCCCCCTGTAAAGGCAGAGCAGGTCACACAGAAATGTGTCCAGGCAGGTTTTGAATGTCTCCAGACAGGGAGACTCCCCGACCTCCCTGGGCAGCCTGTTCAGTGCTCTACCATCCTCAGTGTAAAGAAGTTCTTCCTCATGTTGAGGTGAAACTTCTTGTGATTTAGTTTATGGCCACTGCTCCAGAAGGTCAAACAACTGAAAGACAATCTATCCAGTTACTAGAAAGGAGAAAAATAATTGTCACAGCTGAACCCAGGGCAGTTAGTTAATTCAAGCTGCTAAAGGACAAATCTTCCTTGACAGAAGAAACAAATTAACAGCTGTGAAGAACCTTTTCCACCTACTATTTAAAGAACTTTGAAGAAACTGACTTCCACGCATTTCAGCTCAGCATTTGTCAAATGCATTCAGAATAATAATTTATGTTTTCCTGAACCATTTGCTTCTGAAAGCTTCTTTTTCTATTTGGAAATCTCTAGCTTTCCTATTCACACTGAGGTATAAATAACATCTGGGTTGAAGATTAATGTTTAGTCTTTCAAGCAAGAGTTTTCAAAAATTAAACCTTGTTTAATTGGTACGTGAAATGTTGCTAGAGTTTGCATCATTATTACTTGTCCATATACTCACTTCATTTCCATGCTAGGGTGTAAGTATGTAAATGAACTCATCTCTTTTGCACTCAAACATAAAGTTGAAGTTGCCAGTTACTAAAATGCTCATTAGATACTTTTCTCCCAAAACAGATTATTAATTTCATCTTTCTTACAATAGTGTACAGCATTTTTCAGGTTTTAATTGTATGTAGATTGAAGTAGCCACTTAGAAAGCTACCTTGTCAGCAAAGTCCAAATCAAATAATACTGCTCCCCATAATTGTGAAAGTTCTTCAGTGATTTTATCAACCATTTCACATTGACTTGCGCTTTACCAACAGATGCCTTAACTTTCAATTTAGTCCTCTGTCTTTTTTGTATCTAATTCCAGATATTTAATAATTTTAAAACTAAATAAATTGTGCACTGGAACACTTGTCTTCACAAAAGCCTGAAAAATAATTTACTTTATTTCACGACCAACTTCTGATACATGCGAATATTTCTTCATCTTTTCAATACTGCTAACTGTCTTTTAGCTGCAGGCAGATCTTTGGTTTCTTTTCCAAGCATTATTCTCTGTTTTGCTGTCTTTCTCCCAGGTTCACAGACTAAATATTGAATCCAGTACTCCAAGGTAACCTGGAATCTGTTCTTCTGTTCAACTAACTACATATTGCTGCTTTAATTAACTTGTATCAAGGAGCATTATTGGAGGGGTAGAAGGTCACTAAGACAGCAGTGATTTCCCCAACATTTTAATGTTACGATTTTGAAGCACTCTGCCCCTCTTCCCTTCATTCATGAGAAGGAAATTAAGAAAACCAATATCTTTGCATAATTTGGTAGAAGTTCCCAGCCAATACCACACAAGAAGCAATCAGCTAGAAAGCATGAAAGATTCATTACTTCTTCATTAAGCACCCTCAAAGCTGCTGTCAGAAACTGTGGTAGGTTTTTTTCCCCATGACAAACATCATCAGTCTACTACTAATGCTGTATTCCAAAACTGCTTTAAGAACTACCATAACCACACTAGCAAAATTTCTGCAATGACAAAAATACGCAGCCAAAAAGAAAAGAAACAAGTGCCTATACAGCCATTCAAAAACCTTGATTAAAATCTCATTTTCCATAGTCATCATTTCTGCTACAGGGCTTCATCTATTGTTCTACAATGTAGACCATTATAAAAATCTTGAGTTAAAAAGCTGTTATGTAGTTATTAATCTTGGCAAGCCTTATTACTAAAGCCCTATGCCATTCAGAAGGCACCACAGTCTGTCATTGTATAAAAATCAGTTCTATTACAGAACTTCAGAGGAGATATTTAATTTTCTTAACAGGACTTCACTATTAGGAATCAATTACTCAGTCCAGTTCTAGGCTCCCAGTACAAGAGACAGATGGACGTGTTGGTGAGAGACCAGCATAGGACCACAAAGACAATTAAGGGACTGGAGTACCTCTCCTATGAAAGAAGGCTTAGGCAACTGGCACTGTTCAGCCTGGAGAAGACTCATCAGGGATCTTACTAATGCATATAAATACCTGAAGGGAGGACAGAGATAAGCTCTCTTCACAGATCCCCAGAGAAAGGACCAGAGGCTATGGACACAAACTGAAACACTGGACATTCCATTTGAACATCAGGAAACACCTTTTCTCTGTGAGGGTGACTGAACACTGGCACAGGTTGCTCAGAGAGGCTGTATTAGTTTCCATCCTTGGGAGATATTCAAAACCTGCCTGGACAGTCCCCAACAACCAGCTCCGGATGACCCTGTCTGATCTGTGGGGTTGGACCAGATGATTTGCACAAGTCCCTTCCAACCTCAGCCATTCTGTGATTGTGAAAAACCACAGGAGATCAGACAAGTCCTGCCAGTCTTCTCAACTGCCCAAGTATCAAAGATGGTAAAAAGAACTATGGTTGTTTAAGACCAAATAAAACAATATGCAATATAGACCTCCAGTACCAAGTATTTCTAAACAACTACTAACATTTTTATTTTCCATACAAGAACTTCTATTACCTAAGATTCCTCAAAAGTCCACATCTGCAATGTGATGAAATTTTCAAAATTACTAGTGATTAGCATTTGAACAAATTCTAACAAGATTGCTAAACTCTTTTTCAGGAGTTATAAGAATGAAATTAAGTAATATTTTAGAAACAAAATCGTTTTACTCTTAGATTGCTTTCAGAGAAAAGTAATTAACAAAAATCTCAATAATACTTTTTTTAAGGACCATGATTATTTACCAAATAAACACTGCCAAAGGCTGTGTTCCTATTCAGTCTTTAAACACTAGGGTGAAGACATTAATATCTAAGGAAAAAGAATCCTATTGCAAAGCATTTTCTCTGTTTCATGAGCTTCTCAAATCTTCATGTACTCACTTCTTTTCCTTCAGAAAGTTACTATACAACTTCAAATAAATTTAAGTAATCCTTGAGAATTCTATACTTGATCCTCATTAGCAACAAATATTATCACAACAGTCTGGGCGATGCCAACCTCTTACTTTCAGATGGTGGCATCTGAAGCTCAGTGGCATTGTGGTTTAACCCCACAACACTCAAGAAAGCTTGTGTTTCTCTCGTATTAGTTGGTGGAGACATTGCTGTTATCTTGTTGATCACATCTGTGGGGATCTGATGACACCCATCTTGCCATTTTATTCCCAAAAATTGAATCTCCTGTGCAGGTCCCTTGACCTTACTCCATTTTATGGCAAAACCGGCTTTCAGCGGAATTTGGATTATTTTCCTCCCTTTTTCAAAAACTCCTTCTGCTGTATCACCCCACACAATAATGTCATCAATGTACTGCAGGTGTTCTGGAGCTTGCCCCTGTTCCAGTGCAGTCTGGATCAGTCCATGGCAGATGGTAGAGCTGTGTTTCCACCCCTGGGGCAGCTGATTCCAAGTGTACTGGACACCCCTCCAAGTAAAAGCGAACCGTGGCCTGCACTTTGCTGCCAAAGGAACTGAGAAAAATGTATTGGCAACATCAGTCCTGGCATACCACTTGGCTGCCTTTGACTCCAGTTCATACTGAAGTTCTAGCATGTCCGGTACGGCAGCACTCGAGGGTGGTGTAACTTCGTTCAGGCCACGATAGTCTACTGTTAGTCTTCACTCTCCGTTAGACTTTCGCACTGGCCATATGGAGCTATTAAAGGGTGAGTGGGTCCTACTGATCACTCCTTGACTCTCCAGTCTATGGATCAGCTAAAGGATGGGAATCAAGGAGTCTCGGTTGGTGCGGTATTACCGTCAGTGCACTGTTGTGGTCATGACTGGCACTTGTTGTTCTTCGACCTTCAGGAACCCCAAAGCAGAAGGATCCTCTGAGAGACCAGGCAAAGTGGACAGCTGCTCAATTTCCTTTGTCTCCAAGGCAGCAATACCAAAGGCCCATCAGTACCTTTCTAGGTCTTTGAAATACCCTCTCCTGAGATAGTCTATGCCAAGGATGTATGAAGCCTCCGTACCAGTCAAAAAAGGGTGCTTTAGCCACTCCTTCTCAGTTAGGCTGATTTCAGCCTCCAGTACAGTCAGCTCTTGGGATCTTAATGCCAATCCAGAAATAAAAATGGATTCTACCCCTTGACAGCTTGATGGCATCAGAGTACACTGTGCACCGGTATCTAGTAGAGCCTTATACTCCTGTGGGACTGATGTACCAGGCTATCTGATCCACACAGTCCCGTAAACCTGATTGTCCCTCTCTTCCACCTGGCTGGAGACAGGGCCCCTCTAATAGCCATCATAAGATTTTCCACTTGTTGTACAAAGGGATTAGAATTCCTTTTCATAGGAGTCAGAATAAAATCAGCTCTTCCACTCCATCTGGGAAGCTGCTCACCGAAGACCGGAGCAGCAACTTTCTTGGAAGGATCATCATTGTGACTGTTGTTTTCCTTTTCAATTCATGAACCCATCCCTTCAGAACTGACATAGGTTTTCCATTCCACTTTCTCATGTCTTTTACATGATCCTGAAGGTAAAACCATAGGGTGGCTCGTGGCATGTACCTCCTGTATCTTCCCTCTTGAGCACTTTCTGTTAATAGCCGAGATGCAGGTCTGCGCATGTGGGAAGCTGGATAGATCATCTCTCAATTGCTTGAACTGGACAGGAGTTTTTCCACAGCTGAAATGATAGAAGGGGTGAGATTGTCTTCAAACTCCCAGAGCTGACAACTCACTTCATCCACTATAGGTACCACTGCATCCCTTCAGCTCACTGTTGCCAATGAGTTGGCATATGATGAAGGTGCATTTCATGTAAATTTCTGCCACATGGGTCACGTACATTTGACTTCATCTGGATCTATGGGTATATCCCCAGTATCCAATTTACAACAGACCATCTCTAATTTATTCTCTCAACATGTGGTAGTGATTGGAAATACTTGTTTTGTTGTTGCTAAGACTTAGAAAATATCCATCTTCTAAAAATAAAAAGGTATTTTCAATACTTTTGCTCAGTTACACGTATTTCACAATATTGATTTTTGGGTGGTTTGTTTTTCTTAAAAAAAGCAAAATCAAATCTTGCCAACCTTTGAAGAGTTTTAAGCCCCACCTTCCCGTATGTGCAAGTACCAGTGATTACATTATCAAACATGTCAGATTCTCAAATTTCGTGCTGCTAAATACCAGCATTAATATAAGCCTACTTATCATCATTTTCAAGTATTTTACTTAATCTCCACTCTCAATTGCCAGCAACAGCAATGACATTTCCCAAATGTTTAAATACTTTCTTTTCAAAACAGAAAAGGACATGTGCAGTATGGAAAACTACTAGCAACTCCAACAACATGATTTTTTTAATTTCCTTTTTTAAAATGTTGATTATTTACATTTGCAATTATTACAAATATTTTAATTCTGAATAAAATACACTCGGAGATAAGAACACTTCCCCCAGGACTCGAGTTCATGGAGCAGAAATCCAAGCCTTCAAAACAAACCTACTTCATTATAAAACACAGTATTGTTGCCTTAGAACTTAACTATGGAAGCAGTACCTCCATTTGACCTCCATTAAGGCCTGTGGTTTGGTGCTTTTAAGTAGACCAGAAGCGCACACAGCAAGCTGCTACAGTGAAGCTGAAGCTGGTGGGCTTCAAGGCCCAGGGATGTTTTCCTACTCAGCCCATCGCAGCCATGCTGCTTCCAGCTCCTGACCCTCGCCCCAGCCAGGAGCAAGGCTGACCATGACCACTCAGACACAAACGCTCACTGCAGACAGTGCTGGCCACCAGAACACCACCACAAACACAAGAACAGTCACCACACAAAAACAACACATGCACAGACCAACTACAGAAATTGTTTAATCTGTTCATACATGTTGACTTACCTCATGCATGTGAGCCTCTCATAACTGGCCACAAACTGTGGTCTTGTCCAAGAGGCTGCCTCTCAAAAGCCCTGACTCTCTCTCTGGAAGCTGGCATGGACATCAGCCCCTTCAATCACTGGCTCCCAAACCCTTTGCTCTCTCCAGCATCCTGCACCAAGACATATGGGCTCTGCCTCTTAGTCCTCTGAAGCTACCCACCAGCTATTGAAGTTCACTAGCACCACAGAGAACAGAGAGAATCCTCAATCAGCAAAATAACCATGAATAGCATTTAGTAGGACAGAATTCCTTATTAAGTTATTACTGCAGTGATAGGTCACTGGACACAATCTATTTTTCAGTACATTTCTTATGCTCCCTTTTCCTGCCTTTGGCTCTTTTGCTAGATGATCCATAACAACTTTTACACAATCTCACAAGCCCTCTCAAATATCCCATAATAAAGTTTGCTCTTCTCCATGAGACACATGATAATCTTGCTTTCCTCAAGGCTTTGAGTGGCTCCTTCGGTGGTCCATCCGCCAATAGTCTGATAGTTTTGGTCTTTGGTATCTTCTTAATTATCTCCCATTCTTCAAAGTCTTCAGAGTCAGTGTTCAACTTTTTACTTGTCCTGACTTTTGTCCCAGTTTTTCATGCTGAATAGCCATTAACCAGATATGCTTGCATAAGGATATGTG
Source organism: Ara ararauna (assembly GCA_028858755.1). Taxonomy (NCBI): domain Eukaryota; kingdom Metazoa; phylum Chordata; class Aves; order Psittaciformes; family Psittacidae; genus Ara; species Ara ararauna. The sequence continues at coordinate 40,929,744 of CM054379.1, read as the reverse complement.
GATTTTAAGACTACTTCCCATGTTCAACAATTAGATGTGGTTTACCCCTTGATGTTAACCATTAACAACAACAACAGCAATATATTTTACAGAATTAGTAAGACAACCACTTACAGATGAGGTAAAGGAGAGAACACAATAGAAAGAAACCACAGCACAGCTCAGCCCACACTGATAAAAAAACCCAGTTACAGCTCTTGAAGTATTAGGACATATCTTGGGCTAACAAGAACCTTATGAGGTTCAACAAGGACTCACGTATTTACAGACATTGGTATGATCCCTCTGAGCCACGCCTTCTCCAGGCTGAACAGTCCCAGCTCACTCAGCCTTTCATAGAACAGAATAGAATCATAGAACCAACTAAGTTGGAAAAGACCTTTAAGATCATCAAGTCCAACTGTTACTCCAGGACTGCCAAGACCACCAATAAACCATGTCACCAAAGGCCTCATCTGTACGTTTTTTGAGCACTTCCAGGCATGGTGATTCCACCACTTTCCTGGGCAACCTGTTCTAATGCCTGAGCACCCCCTCTGTGAAGAAATTTTTGCTAATACCCAATCTAAACCTCCCCTGGCACAGCTTGAGGCCGTTACCGCTTGTCCTATCACTTGTTATCTGGGAGAAGAGACTGACCCCCACCTCACCACAACCTCCTTTCAGGTAGCTGTACAGAGCAATAAGGTACCCCTTGAGCCTTCTCTTCTCCAGACTAAACTACCTCATTTACCTCAGCCGTTCCTCATAAGACTTATTCCCCAGACCCTTCACCAGCTTTGTTGCCCTTTTCTGGACCTGCTCCAGCACCTCAATGTCTTTCTTGTACACATTTCCCCACAGAAGAAGTGCTCCAACCTCTTCATCATTTTAGCAGCCCTTTGCTAGACCTTCTGCAGTACGCTGATCTATCTCTTGGACTGGAGAGCCTAGAACTGGGCATGGTACTAAAGGTATGGCCTCACCAATACTGAGTAGAGGGAAGGGATCACTTCCTTGACATACCAGCAGCACACCTCCAAGTCTAGTCTTTGCCATAAGGACACATTGCTAATGCTCAATTTTGCCTAGATAGAGCTTTAGTAAAGGACAAAGATGAACATCAGCTATTTTAGTTGTGCATTATGACATCCTCATCCTACATATACTCTTCTTTATAAGCCTCCTACTGGATTTACGTATTTTAACAGAAAACATCTTAGATTTGAAAGCCAATGATTTTTCAAGAAAAAGGGCAATTGCGCAAAGTACATAGAATAAACTCCCTTAACGGAATCTTACATACAGGTTAGCAAACCCATTCCTAGCTAGAGTGTAAAGGCAATTAAATCCTTTCCTAAGGATTAATACTACAAAAAGCATTACTTCTAATAACATCAAGACACTGCATCTTTTCATCTCCATGCCCCCTCTGGACAGTAACTAATACAGCTTCACTGACTAAGATAAACTCATTTTCAACCAACATAGATCTAGAAAATCAAAAGGTAAATAGATACTATGACAACTATTTTGCACATTTTCCCCAGAGAAAATGAAGCTAGAGTGACCCTGCTACCTACACTCGTCTTTAAGTGTTAGAATCAATAACTTCTACCCACTTTAGCCAATCTCACCACATTTGATAGTGAAAAGAATCTGACAGACACTCAGTCCTAACAAGTTTTACAGAAAAATATTAGGTAAGAGATACTATTATCTCTTAGAAAGCAAAATACAAACAAAAAAGAACACAAATCATACAGAACAGCAGGCACCTTACAAGGAAAATGTACTGTATGTCAATTACAAGAGAATTTTCAGAGTGTTCAGTTTGTTAAATTCTAAATTATCCAAACAAAATAATCACAGGAAACGAGTCCCCTGCTCAGATAACAATGTAACTGAAAAGATTAGCAGACAAATAGAGAACAGTTAACTAGTAACTGAGGTGCATCTACTTCTTTTCCAGGACAGATCTCAAGAACAGAACAGGACACCAGCAAAACATCAGAGGACACTATTAGGACCATGATTCTCACCAGCCTGTATTTTTTTCTGACTACTGGTCATTCAGAAGAAAGTCTGAAAGCTGCATTAACTAATGTAATCTGATTTACTGTGAGATGACTAGTGAAAATAATTAGCAACTGAACAAATAAATGCACATTATGACAGCAGCACAAGGGTGGAAAAAGACTGTGCAGTCCAGCAACAAAAAGTGTACAAGATTGAAAGATGTAAGTGGCTGTCTGAAGCCAGCTTAACATGTAAAAGAATACCCAACCCAAAGAAGTGCCAAACCAGGAATTACCACTGCATTTCAGGAGAGACGTTACTTTAGGGGGCATTAAAAACAAGCTTTTAAGAAGAACATATTCCCTAAACCTTAGACTTTGAATAGATCCAGTATCCATTTTCCAAAGCAAGAACAACAAACTTGTTAGGCAAAGCCTGCAAGTAAATATTTGTTGTATTACTCTAGCATTCTTCAAACTACAGCTCATGATCCACTGTGAGCCAAGAAAATATACAATGGGTATTGGCCAAGCATCTGATGGCAACAGACAGCAGAAGTTTGGTTCCTCCTGAATTACAGCAGTTCACCACCCTTGAGGCAGAGGAATAGAGGATGTAATTACTATTGGCAGAGGATCAGAGGCTCTAATTACTAGTTCAAGTACTTATATTAACCAAGGAGCTCCTGCTGCTAGCATCAAATCTGTTTTGCCATGGCAGCTGAGTAATTGTAAAGCCCTGAAGGACCTAAGCTGCTCACAACTACTTGTAGCATGCTCTTATGACAGAAAATAACCCATGTAGAGGTAGACTACAGAAAGTACGCAAAAAGCTACTTTCTACATAGTTCAGCAAAGCCACTGTTAAATATAGTAAAAAAAAAAAAAAAATCAGGTCTATTCACAATTAAAAGTTAGAAGTGACTAGACCCAAATATGGATCAGTCTTGTTCCGCGTAGTTTAGCAACAAAATTATAGCAAATAATCACTCGTCAGTGAGAGTCAACTTACTGATACCCATTAAATACTTTCTCAGTTCCTGAAACATGCTGATAACAAGTCCTACCAAGCATACCTCCTAACAGCTCTCAACATATTCCATCATCTCTACAACTATAAAAACCAGACTCCAAATCGTCACAGTTCTGACACTTTAATTTCACTTTTTACAACACTTTCTCTAATGGTTACTGAAAATCACGTGCAATGCCACTCTCCATTTTGTGTAAGAACACTAGCTTCTTTCCACATTAAAGTGTGAACTCATCAAGACTAAGTCTATACAGACTTAAGGCTGAGTCCAAAGGAGAAGCAGTATGCATGGAAGCAAGGCCACCAGCCAAGTCCTGAACCCCTTGACCAGCTGGAGTATGCTGCTCAGAGCACACAGCACCAGTCGCAGCTTGGCAAGAGGAGAAGATGACTTGTTTGATGTGATTCTGTATTCTTCGCAAAATGTGAGAGTGGGTCATAAAACAGAAACCCTAGAATAGTTTGGTGGGTGAACCTTGGCTAAGGGCCAACTTCCACCCAGTCATTTACATACTCTACTTCCTCAGCAGGAGGGCGGGAGAAAATAGATCAAAAACCTCATGGATCACATACCAATCACTGTGATGGGCAAAACAGACTCAATCCGGGGACAGGTGATTTAATGTATTGATAATTAAAATTGATCTGGATGGTGAGAAACAAAAGACAGCCAAACCCACCACATTTCCATGCACTCCCCCCCCCTTTTTCCGAGGCTCAACTTCACCCCTGCATTCCCAGTTTCTTTATCCAGCCCTGCCAAGTGGCGCACGGTGGATGGAAAATGAAGAGAGTAAGTCAGAATCAGTGTGCAGTGCTGTATTTAAGAAATTGCAATGTGTTTAACTATGTGCTCAAAAAGGCATATTAATGGTATGCTGCCATGAAACAGAGCATGCAAGGTCCTCCATCAGGGCTTCTGGGTATAAACAGACAGGTGACAGAAAACAAGTAATACAAACTAATTAGTAAATCCTAGAGACAACAAAATTTATATTTATATACATAAACATCATTGTTTAACTCAAATATTGCATTCAAAAACCTAGTAAGTTTTTAGGTAGAGATTTAAGATTCAGGTAAGACATAAACATGTCTTATAATATAAATAGCATGTTTAACTTTTGCATATTATCAAATACTCAGAAACAAGAATCTGCTAATTCTCACATCAATTTTCAGTAACAACGCAACCGTTTTTTACGTATCCCTAATGGTTAACCAAGTACACTTAAGAAACACCCACCCCCCAAAAAAAGAAACTGGAATCTCCATCAAAATCCTATGAAATTTGTTTCATATATTCAGCTTGTGTTTTTAATGTTCCTCATGTGCCCCACAGAATTTTTAATGACTTAGTTGATAGAAGGAAGACTGGGTAAGTACTTCCCTTTTGAGAAAAGTACTCAGGACTGACAGGTAAGCAAACAGAAATTTAAACCATTCTACCATTCATCTTGTTCATTAGTGAGGCACATCTTGTTTTAGGAACGACGCATTCAGAACTTCATTATTCAAACACTAAATGAATCTGCCTTCTCCACAACAACTGTCTAATGACAGCAGCAATGAGTATCTGCAACTTTAATTAAATAGTAAATTCAGTGAAATGCTGACAGTTCTGTTTTATTTTCCTAAAATGTTCCCTTGATTCAAGTTTCAGATAATGAAAAAATGCCTGAACATACACATTTAATGATATATAATTCATAGTACTCTTTTAGTTAGTGATTACAAGCATTTAAATGCATGCAAGGTATATCAACGAATAGCAATTAACTTTTTTTCCAGGGGGAAAAACAAATTATTAGGACTAGCTTGCAAAATTTAGAATATCTTTGCTTTAACTCATAAAATGCAAGTTCTAGGGTTGGTTCAAAATCACTCTGTATGCCAAAGACCTTTCACTCTACCTCGCAGGTAAATAAAATATAACTTTCTAATAACAAATAATTAAGTAAGCATATCTGACACTGCCCTTCTTCAATAAAGACTTGCAGCTTTATGGGTCAGCAAAAGGCATGAAAACACCCTTTCAGGCGCTCAAAGTATCTTCAGATACCTCGTTTTTAGAAACAGATGCCAGCTTCTAAAGAGCAGCCCCATGTGGGGCCTTCTAATTTAAAGCTGCATAACTGGATCATAAGCAGAGTTGATTAAACTATATTTTCAATTCAATGCAGTACACAAGTATATACAGCACACAGCTATTCTGACTCAAACTTCATAAACAAGGTTTATAAACACAAGTAGCTAACTGCAAAACAAAGACAACTTTTACCACTGAGGTATCACAAACATCTTATGGTTAGCATTTATAAAGTCATATATCTACTACTGAGGAAGTACTTCTCTTATTTTTTTTATTACTTTGAGAAAGACCATTGCAAAACTGCAGGAGGAAACTTTGTATCAGGAGGGAAACAGCAAAACTGAGCTATACAAGTGCTGCTTACAGAAAAATTATGTCAGAAAATGTGTCAAATATTTTTCAAGGCTGTTTTATTACTTTACGTGACACAAGAGCAGACAACTGCAGAAACAGATGAACACATTTCCAAGCTGATGTATTTTGTTACACAAGTCTCTATTTCATTGGTTTACTAGCTGGGACATCAACAGGAACACAGTTTCAGCTCATTCCTGATGCGCAAAACAACCTGATTTTATATAGCCACTTAAATAAGGTAGACCTGAGCTAAATTACAACAAGCAAATCTGAACTACATTTGCAGTATATGCAAGTTCACATGAAGTAAGGCCATACAATGTAGAATCATGTTCCAAACGTACTCGCCTCCATGCGTGCTAGACAAGCACAGCCATCATTAGACATACCATCACAAATCCAAGGGACAAAATTATTACAGAAGCATGGAACTGCATCTGTTACTACTTTCATCCACTTCTCAGAGCTATCAGTCACAGCATGACATAACACAGATATGGAGCTGAAGGTAACAGAGCCACATGTAGCTAATTCTGTTATCTCTGCAATAAGCTGCACAGTTACCACCTAAGCATAATTGCTTTTTTTTCAAGGCTGTGGCTCTACCAAGAGTAAGCAGTGTGGTTCATTTATCTGTTTATTTTTACTGTAGATCTCCGTAATAGAGTTGTGCTTCGGAATTTTTTTTAAGCTTGCTGCAGAACTGGATTTGCTGCCAAGCAGGGAAGACACAACACAAGATAAGATAGATCCGACAACAGAATTCAAATAAAACATAAGTCTCTGGGAAATAAGTTTGTAATATTAACACTTGATTTGTAAAGTGCTTTGGGTAAGCTCATTCCAAATCTTACTATAGGCCTAATGAAAAGAAAAAAACCTACTGTTTTTCTAACAGATCTAGAGAAAGTGATAGAGCATTTAGAACAGTTGGTGGCTTAGGTAAAGATGTAGTTCATCAAACTCTGACTGCAGCAATGACTTGGAAAACCTGAGGTTGGGGAAGGCCACTGTAACAAGTAAACTGGCTTGTTGGCTTTGCTTTTATGCCTGCTGCTAAGAAGACATAGGAGCTACATATTGTGATTGAAAAGTTAATAGAAAAGCCAATTACATTAAAATTAAGCAAATTCAAATAAAACTTCTAACATTGATCAAGTGCTACATATAATTACATCATATTCTTGCATATGTGTCCAGGTATAGAGCAAGGAGTGATGACCTTATCATTATGCAATTATTTTGAACACTGAAACCTATAGTTGCATACAAGTACATCCATATTGAATACTGAACTACCATTGCACAGGAGTTTGCAGGGCTTATTGAAAGCTCTTTAAACTAGATTTGAAGGTGGAAAGGGCTAAAACCAGGCTTGCTAGAGATAAGCCTGGCGGCAGCATGCCAGTATTTGAGGAACAGTGTGCAGGTAAAGTCATTCAGTCCACTGTCTCAGCGGAGGTAGGGGATGGAGAAACATGCAGCAGCAAAGACACAAGGTTTATTGATGTGTTAGAAACCATGGAAGCACATGATCTTGGTCATGTAGGAATTAGGGCTTCTCGCCAAAAAGAGGTGGGGGCCCAACTGAAGCGCATCTACACCAATGCCCACAGCACAGGCAGCAAACAGAAGGAGCGGGAAGCCATTGCACAGCAGGAAAACCACAATACTGTTGCCATTGTGGAAACATGGTGGGATGACTCCATGACTGTGGAGCTTCTTGGCAAGTTTTCTCTTTTCTACATTAAAAGATGAGAGTGGACAAGACACACACCCCACCTCACCCCCACACCCCCTACAGACTCATCTGTCAGGAAACAGGTAACTGATAGGGAGGAGAAGGATACATAAACACCTCTCAGCTGCTGTTTCTGAAAGACATGGATGGATTTGCACTTGATAATGAGGACTCCTGCTCCAACAAAACACCAAAACAAAATCAGTGTGACAAGTAAAGCATCTCCAAAGAACATCTAGTCTTGAAAGATCTAGATAAGCAGCAAGATTTGTAAATTTCTTTCTTCCTTCAATGAAAACACAGGGCTTGAGGCTATCCCACACTCTTAACAGAACTTGCCAGTTGCCAGCATGACCTGGTATAATACAGTTAAAATTTAAGACCTTTCGCAAACTCTACATGTAAGATCCTTTCTTCCTTTCCCAATCATTCTATGATGAGTTGAAGACAGGGGTCTGTGAGTACAAATGTTATATCCTCTCCTTGAAAACCTTCTGTTATTATCTGAAATATGTTTTTTCTATAAGAAAACTGACATGCAGTGTATACCTGTGCTGACAATAAAAAAATATAGGACAGGAAACAGTACCCCTGTGACTCCAGTGCCTCAGGAAGGGCTGCACACTTCATCCAATATCAAATGCAGGGCATCCCTCTACACATCCAACTAGTAAAATGGTATCTGCAGAGATCCAATGAGCAGTATTTGCATTTAAAAAAAAACAAACACACATACGCACAGATCTTAAACCATTTGAAGATGGTCTAGAATACTCTGATTAAGATAAGGTGTGATGAACATAACCATATTAAGGCCAAGAACAAACCTCTTAACATAGGGATGACTCTGACAGACAGATGCAAACTAATGATCTATCTGCAGTATTTCAGGTAACAGAAGACTTGAGGGAACCTGAAAGGATGCTGAAAGCAAATGCCCAAGTAATAATCTTAAAGCTGAAAAGACATGAAAACAGAAGTAGAGTTTTCAAAATGAGTAGCTAGTTGATTAATAACAGTTTTCTGGTTTATGGATAAGTCCAAAAAGCATTATTTTCCAAGATCAGCATTAGTTGGTTAAAAAAAAAGTATTCTGAGAGAATCACTGATCTTCTGAAGACAATAAAAAGCTTTTAACTCAGATTATTAAAAAAAAAAAGAACAAGAAGTGCCCATTTAAGAAGAATACAACTGACACCAGGAACAAGATTAACTAAGATCTAAGGACAAAAAACAAGACCAGGAACTGCCCATAAAAATCAATGCTAAGCAGTGTCAACAACAATTAAGAGAAAAACATAATTGCTTTTTATGGTCAAATACTCTGTTTAGTTGATGCTGAATTTCATGGAATTAAGCCTAATGACTAAAAGATTAACCTATATACCCATAGCATCATGGCCAAAACATAATACTAGCTTAGGCACTGAAAAATTCCAATACATCAGGTGATATCCACTACATGAGATTAAAAAGCAAAATGAGCTACACATCACCAATACATAAAAGCCTAGTAACTATGAATGACATATGCAAGCAGACTCATAAGGCTACTGTTAAGAGATCATCAGAATTTTTAAATGTTGATAATTTCTTAACTTTTGCTTATCAGTTCATACTGACAGACACAGGGAAATTAATCACAGAACTAAAAATTAATGACATTTAGCAAAAGGCTTATTTGCATTTGGTGTACACCAACAGAATAAAATCCACTTCATTTACATACATTCTGCCTTAGACCAAATACAACACATTTTTCTTTAGAATTAAGAACTCAATCCCATGTCTTCATCTCCTCCTTAAAGGAATACCACTACTGTACAGGACAGCTGCATTTCAGGCACAGTTCTCCCGCGTTACCTGTTTAATGCTCTTGCAGTACCCTCCAATGGCCAAGGCCAGCAGGTGGAACTATAACCTCTCAGCCCGGTTAAGCATAAAATCATAGAATCATAGAATAGTTAGGGTTGGAAAGGACCCTAAGATCATCCAGTTCCAACCCCCCTGCCATGGGCAGGGGCACCTCACACTAAACCATGCCACCCAAGGCTCTGTTCAACCTGGCCTTGAACACTGCCAGGAACAGAGCATTCACAACTTCCCTGGGCAACCCATTCCAGTGCCTCACCACCCACACAGTAAAGAACTTCTTCCTTATTTCCAACCTAAACTTCCCCTGTTTAAGTTTGAACCCACTACCGCTTGTCCTACCACTACAGTCCCTCATGAAGAGTCCCTCTCCAGCATCCTTATAGGCCCCCTTCAGATACCGGACACAAACGCTGTAACCATCATGTGTCAGTCAAGAACCGTAAGAAAAATGCATTGACAGTTTGACTGTGAGACTAGATGCAACAGCAAGCCAGAATTTTCTCCCAAACCTCACCCCATTAACTGTGTGGTGACCAGAACTCTCACCACAGCTTACAAAGAGTCAGCTTATGAAACACAAAGTTCATCAAGTTGCTCAACTCCACAACTCTGCAGGCAAAATGTCCAATCAGACTGCATGATATAAGACGTGGAGCTGCAGCAACTTGGACAAAAGGCTCACACATAACATTTACCTTTTAGTATTTGGTCTGGGGTTGCTTTTATCAAAATGAAAGGGCCCTTGAATTCAAGCTCATCACACAAATTGTTGCTTTCACAGAGCTTACTTAAAAAAGCTGAATAAAGACTTCAGACAAAAAAAGAATTCTAAATTTAACTTAAAAATTGATGGAATTACCCAAAAATATTTTGCAATTTCCAGTCTTTGCATTTTGAATCCTGAAAATACAGAAAAATTCTGTTGCAGCCCAATTATGCAGTCAATGAAGTATAATTGCTGTACCATTTCCAAGTGACACTAGAAGTGCAGAGCTTAATTATGTTTACTGTGACAGGACACAGTAAACAAAAAAAGGGATATTACATACTGCCGTTTCAAATTTCCAAGAGTAAATATAAATAAATTAGATCTTAAGTGTTTTAGCTTCAAAGACTACTGCTACAAATTAGACAAATGCAAGTTAGAGAGCAATTCTACCCTCTACATTTTCTGCACATCTTTACTGAAAGATTTTCAGACATTTATGCATTATGACAATTATTCAAAGTGAAGAACTACTAAATAGCATTAGTAAGTGATCTACCAAGAAATTTCCTCTCATGCAAGCCCATGGAACCTGATGGAACATACCTCAGGGTGCTGAGAGAACTGACATTATGAGCCCGCTCTCCATCATGGCTGAAAACCCACTGCAATCAAGAGAGGTTCCTGAGCACATGAAGGCAAATCTTGCACGCATCTCCTGACAGAGCAATAGGAATGACTGGGGAACAGCAGGCCAGTCAGCCCTACTTCAGACCCTGGGAATGTTAGAGCAAGTCTTCTTGGAATGCACTTCTGAGCACACAATGTAGAAGGTCATCAGGAATAGACAACAGGGATTTATCAAAGGTAAATAATTTGTATTACTAATAATTTAATTTTAACTAACCTAGCTGCCTTCTGAGACAAAATGAGTAGCTGTCACTAAAGAGCAGTGGATGTCATCTGCATTGGCTTTAACAAGGCTTTTGATACAGCAGTCTACAGTATCGTTGTATTTAAGCCGCAACTCTATAGTCCAAGTAAGTTGACTAGTAGGTGGGTGAAAAGTTGTTGGACCATTGTAGTGATCCGAATCAAAAGATCATTATACAGCATGGAGTTAGGGATTCCCTGAACAGTGAACCTGAGTAGGGTCAAACCTGGGCTGTGCTATACTGCATGCGTAATTTGGCCTTTAGTACTATCCTCTCTCTCATATACTACCTCCAGTAAACAGCATTTTAAGCAACATTTTACTAAGTCTGACAGCCTTTCTTACTGAGACAAAAACGAACCAGCAGCTGCTGATGAAAAAGAGTCATCAAGCTCCAAGGGTAGCAGTAATGTTTTATACACTACCTGAAGGCCAGTTATATGTGGAGTTTCTCAAGTGCCTATCCTAAGAGCTATGCTGTTTCATATCTTTACCAATTACCTAGAGAAGACAAAATGCATCTTGATCAGGTTCATAAACACATGAAAAACAGTTTAGGGAAAACAGCCAATGCACCGCAAAGAGCGGTGCTGCCATTCAGTGGGATCTAAACAGGGTGGAGGACTGAGCTAACCAGAACCTCATGAAATTCACCAACACAACTGAGAAGTCCTGTACCTATGATAAAACCTTGCACCACCACTGTATGGTGGCTAACTTGCTGGAGAAAAAGCTCTTCAGGAGAAGTCCCGAAGATCTGGTAAACAGTAGGCTCAACTTTGCCAAGAAAGACAGGCAGTAAATGTAGAGGGCAGAATTCTACTACACTTAACCTAGTTTATCAACATCTTTCTTGCACTGGGAGCCCCCTGAGTATTCTAGATGTGGTCTAGTAAAGGGGGTCTCTTCCCTTTACCTACACACTTGTACTTCTGTTGATACAGCCTAGGATACTGTCACCCTCTGCTGCCAGAGCATTCTGCTGGCTCATGTTCAGGCTACTGTTTGCTTAGATGTGAACTACATTTAATCCAAACTGTAATGCTTATACTGAAAGTTAAGAAACAAGATCACGTAAATACAAGTTGTATCATTAAACTCAGATACACAACCCCATTGTGGTTGCTTTTCGTATGCCACTAGGTGGCTGAAGGAACACGCATACGTAGCCAGCGAAGTTCTTGGTGACTGTGACTTAAGATTTCAATGGTGCTACCCAACATTCACAAGAAAAGCTAAGGAAAAAAACTGAAGAACAAATCCTGGCCCTGGATCAATCACTTGTTAGAGGAGAGCATGCTATCTTCTGCTATACAAAGTAGCAAATTTCTATGCTGAACGGGATCTTCAAAAAAAATAAACAAACACACACACCACCACACACAATGCACAGACACAAGCAAAAGCTTCTTCTTTTCTTTTCCAGGGAGGTTTCTCTGTGGCTTCTATACACTGTCACAAAGGCAAAAAGGTTATGGGCTGCATCAAAAGGAGAGTGACCAGCAGGTCAGGAGAGGTGACCCTGTCCCTCTACTCCGTTCTCGTCAGACCTCAGTTGGAGCACTGTGTGCAGTTCTGGTGTCCTCAACATAAAAAGGATATGGAACTGTTGGAACAAGTCCAGAGGAGGGCCACAAGGATGATCAGGGGACTGGAGCACCTCCCATATGAAGATAGGCTAAGAAAGTTGGGGCTGTTGAGCCTGGAGAAGAGAAGGCTGCGTGGAGACCTCATAGCAGCCTTCCAATATCTCAAGGGGGCCTATAAGGATGCTGGGGAGGGACTCTTCATTAGGGACTGTAGTGAGAGGACAAGGGGTAACGAGTTCAAACTTAAACAGGGGAAGTTTAGATTGGATATGAGGAAGAAATTCTTTACTGTAAGGGTGGTGAGGCACTGGAATAGGTTATCCAGGGAAGTTGTGAATGCTCCATCGCTGGCGGTGTTCAAGGCCGGGTTAGACATAGCCTTGGGTGCCATGGTTTAGTGTGAGGTGTCCCTGCCCCTGGCAGGGGGGTTGGAACTAGATGATCTTAAGGTCTTTTCCAGCCCTAACTATTCTATGATTCTATGAAAAAACCATATTAAAAGAAAATTGATTTCTTTTTCCAAATATCTTATAGCCTTCTATTATTCATAATAGTATTCATGCCTGAGGCATGGAAAGGCTTCCACCTGAAAGAAGTGCTCACAGTGACTGCCACATAGCTTCTGCACAGAGGCGCTAGCACTGCTGGCAGAGCACCCTGCATGGTGCAGGTCAGGAGCTTCCGTTCTTCACTATGCCACAGCCTCTTTTTAATGCCTCAGCAGGAAAGCACAGATTTATACTAGGGCATTGCCTGATGCATTGTTCTTTGCATCAATGGAATTGATACATCCCCACATCTGCTCATGAAACAATCCAGCCCTCTAAAGAGCCAAGCGGACTAGGCTGTGGACTTCACAAGAATTACTCATTATATTTGAACTGTAATAAATTCCCCACGGTCACAGATCATTGTCTGCATAATGGGCTCTTACTCTTCAGCCTACATCCTTTGTTACATTTCTTTTACCTATTTCTTCATGCAATGTGAGATACCACCAACTCTCATTGAGAAGGTATTTGCTCTCTGTCACTGAACGGTGTAATGCGATTTCCCGAGGTGAGCAGCCCCAAACAGGACGCCTGCAACCCCGGAGAGAACGCAAACCCCGCATTCAGGAGCCTCAGTTCCGAGAGTCATCGAGGGAGCCTCGAACCCCCGCCAACCTCGCGCGGGAGCCGGCAGCCCCGCATGAGGCGCGCAGAGACTCACAGGGAACGGTAACGGGAGAGACGGCCGCGCCCTGACCGGGGAAAACCCGCCTCGGGGAGCGCGAGAACAGCGCGTGGCGCGGCGGTTGGCGCCCGCAGTGCGAGCGGGGAGCGAGCGGGGTCGTGAGCACTCGCCTCAGTGCCAGGCCGCGGTCTGGGAGCTCTGCTCTGGCTGCCCCGGCGGTGGCCAGTGTAGGCACTCAGACAAAGACGATGAGAGGGGAGGCTGCAGTGCAGAGCTCGGGGTGTAGAGAGCGCCTGCACTGCTCTCTTGAGGAGAGGGTGCGCAATGGGCAGGGCTGCACTCTGTGCTCCCTGGTGGAGGTCCTCCTGCAGCAGGTGGCTGAGCTGCGGGACACTGTTACTAGGCTGAAAGGTGTCAGGGGAGCTGGGGGGAAACAGCACTGCTTGCTCCAGGACCAGACTGTGCAGGGGCCCCAAGCGTCCGCCATGGCACATACAGGAAAGGAGGAGGGCATTAATGCAGGAAGATGGAAGCTAGTAACAAACCCACAACAAAACAAGGAGGAAGAACACAGTTAAAAGCAAGGGGCTTTCTCCTAAATCCAACGTCCCCATCCAGACCTGCTTTGCAGTTCCGCAGGGGGCAATGAAGAAAATGCACACCACACTGAATGAACAACCAGCTAATGCACCTGTAAAGAGGATCACTGCTGGTGGCGCCAAGAAAAAGCAGCAGGTTGTTGTTTTAGGGAGCTCTACTTTGAAAGGAACAGAGGCACCCATCTGTCGGCCTGACCCAGTCTCAAAGGGGGTGTGTTGCCTACCAGGGGCACAGATCAGGGATGTTGCAGAGAGGCTGCCTGCTCTAGTAAGCCCCACTGACTGTTACCCACTTCTGGTGATCCAGCTGGTTGCTACTGATATAGATAGCAGTAGCCCGGAGAACATAAAGAAGGACTACAGAGCCCTGGGAGAGGTGGTTAGGGGCTTTGGAGCTCAGATTGTCTTTTCATCAATTCTCCAGGATACAGGGCAGGACCTTAAAAAGGACGGGCAGATCAGGGCAGTCACAGACATAGCTACAGGTTGGGCAGAGAAGAGATTCAGAGCAGTCCTGCAGAGAAGGACTTTGGGGTGTTGGTCAATGAGAAAATGAACATGAGCCGGCTTCAGTGTGCGCTTGCAGCCCAGAAAGCCAACCGTATCCTGGGCTGCATCAAAAGCAGCGTGACCAGCAGGTCAGGGGAGGTGATCCTGCCTCTCTACTCTGCTCTTGTGGGACCTCACTTGGAGTATTGTGTGCAGTTCTGGTGTCCTCAACATAAAAAAGACATGGAACTGTTGGAACAAGTCCAAAGGAGGGCCACGAGGATGATCAGGGGACTGGAGCACCTTCCGTATGAAGATCGGCTGAGAAAGTCGGGGCTGTTCAGCCTGGAGAAGAGAAGGCTGTGTGGAGACCGCATAGCAGCCTTCCAGTATTTGAAGGGGGCCTACAGGGGTGCTATGATTCTATGGCTGGTATTCTACAATGGTGCCTGGAGACTCAACTCTCCCAAAAACTACTTTAAAAGCTTGTCATTTGGAATAAGAATCAATTCATAGTTTTATTCATTCACTTTGACAACTGATGGGTTTTTTCACCTTTTAAAGAAGTAATTCAACCTTGTCATGTACTCTGAAGAAGATTCTTCTGAGTCACAGTTCTGGTTTAAAGCAAGGGTGGGGGAGTGTTGAGATTTCCAATTTTTTTATTTTTATTGTCTACAAATCAAAGGGATGGAGGGGGGGGAAAAAGACCAACCACACAACAAAAACAACCCACAAATCCTTTGGGATTAACAAAGCTGGTAACAGAGCAACTTTCACCTCATTTTGGCAGCGTAAGTAGGAAAATAACAGGGGAAACTCATGGGGTTTTCTGTTACTTAAAAAGTTCTAAGCACTACATCCAAATTTAATCCATTTATTTCATATGTACATATATAAATAAAGGTTGTAGTCATTAATAAACCATGTCATTTTGCTTAACTCTCAACAGATAAAAAAACCCAAATACTTTGCTTTCTGATATTTGATCAAGACTACAGATTATTTAAATTAAACATCAGTTCTTACAAACAGAAAGATCCTAGTATTTACACAGATTTGTTTACCTAAATACAGAAAGAAAATATAGCTAAAAAGCTCTTTCACAAGCAACATGTAAATTGAAGATGTATGTCTTTGCCAGTCTGTTCTTCCCTGATACTTCATTTTATTTTCTGCCTTTCTACAACTCAGACACTGAAAAGCTAATTCAGTATCCTTTCAAAATCTACAGAGCACATAAAAGCTTTTACAAAACTTCACTTGTATCTGAAGACTCTCCTGTGACCTTGGGTGCTGAATAAATCCATTGTTGTCTTTCAAAATCCATTTTCACTACAAAACATCTGTACTGCAGTACACTTTCGTGCCCACTCCCTCAGGCAGATGAGGCATCATGAGACAGATGAGCCAATACTAAACATTTACATACACACTTATACTTGACATATTACCAAGCATACCTAATTTATGCAGAAGCTATGGAAAACGTCTCCTGGCCTTCTATTCGCAGTAACAGAAGAACCAAAAAGAATAACAAAATCCAGCCCAGCTAAAGTCACACAGACATGCATGCCTACTAATGTAAAGATTATTGCTACAAAACCACCTCCTCCGTACACACATCAAGAGAAAAGAAGGCCACTTCAGACAAAGACATTTCAGTTCACAGCAATGTCAAAGTGCTTCACATGAAGTTACTATGGTCTTTCGGGACTCCCGTGCTTCTAAGTATAGGCAGGTTTGAAACACTGACAGATAAAGGGAGACCTGTAAAGGTGGAACACAGCAGCACAAGGCCTCTCAAGAAAAGCTCACTCAGTAATGTTTGCATATCCAACTTTCAGTTCATACTTTTCTTCAAGCTGAACAGATCCCATGAGAAAACTGGATATACAGATATAAAATACAGTACACCTCTTGTGGAAATGCAAGGCTACACTCCTCAATAAGGAGTGGAAAATTAACTACAAAGTATGCTCCCTAGTGAGAGGTAGCTTGCACTGGTGTTAGCTCAGTATTTCCCTGTAGATCAGAAATTCAGGAATTTGGCAAAAAATGTTTAGGAGTGAACTACAAAATAACATGATATAATCCAGCAGGAAGTATAACCAAAAGAAGCCTCAAACAACCAACCACCCCAAAAAACCCCACAGCTTTCACAGTCTGTGTCCGGTACCCAAGAGAAACTTAACAAGTAAAGAGCTGAAGGGGCTGTCAGTTGAGTATAAGACACCCACCGATTACCCAGTTTTTAAATGCATCCCTGCAGTAAAGATATTCAGGGACAAACCAGTATCCTCCTCAGGCAGGTAAGTTGCTAGCCTCTAGGAAAAAAGGAGGTGAAGATCCAGTAGGAACCTGGCATCAGGGTACAGGCACTTCAGAGGCATCTGATACTCTCCTGGAGGCAAGTCATTGTTCAAGTAAGGATCTGCTTCTTCACAAGCCAGAGACATGAAATGAAGCCACAACTGGGACTTGAGTGGGCCAGGTTGTACACCAACAGGCCCAACACTAGTAGAGCCAAGTTTAACTATCCTAGTTGTGTATTTGCAGGCCAATCAAATCACATTTCAAGATTTCAGGAAGACAGAACCCCAGCAATTTCAGTGACAGCCTCTACAGACTGCTCATAAGCTGCCAGAGCATGTTTTTATTATAAAGATTATGCTCAACTCTACTGCCTCTGACACATACCTTGCTCTCTTATTACCAGGAAAAAATATTCTGACAAATAATCTTCATTTACAAGAGCCACAGAAAATTGCCACTTCCTCTCTAGCATAAAAATGCAGACTAGCAATTAATTGCAGAAGAAATACATTAACAGATGAGATTCCCTTTGGGAAATTGCAGTAAAATGGAGAGCTATACAGTGAGACCACCCAGAAAACAACTGCTGCAACAGCAATAGTGGCCAGAATTTCTAAAAATACTCACTTCATCTATATTTAAAACAGTTTAAAAAAATAACTATCCAGTATGACCAAAAAAAACATACTGCTACAGTTTTTCTTAAAAGAGTTCAAACTAGTTGTGCAACCAGTAAAATTGATGTGGGGTTGTTTTTTTTTTTAAACTAGTCTTACAGCAGAATTTCTTTTAAACATATGTTGGCACAGGCATTTCTGAGATGAGACTTGCACATACTTTATTCTTACACATACTGCTTAGTGTTCCAACCTCTATAAAGATTCTATACATTAATTAACCAAGTCTCATCTGATATGACTATCAGTTGTCCAGTTTATTTCACATAGGACTTTGAGCTACTGACATTCATTTCCCATTTCTCTTCCTGATTGAAAAAAAGCGTTTAAGACTTAGTCCTTTCCCAACAGATCTTTATCATTAGCAGGAATGGGAAAAACATGTTAACATCACATATGCAATATCATAAAATTTTACTCAGGAGAGCAGCAATTCTGCACATTTCACAGGGAAATGGAAAAAAAATGATGTAATTGGAAGGGTGGTCATCACAATTTTTAGTGATTCAAAGCATTTTCTTTTCGCCTGCTACATAAATTTGCATTAAGCATTTTTGTTGTTAATCCAAATTCGTAATTCAACCTGTAATCGTAACTTAAGACACTACAGCTTAATTTAGGGCTTAAAATAACTTGCATGACTCCAGTTTTTTCTTGAATGCGTAATCTTATGCTGCTGTACACATTGCTTTCAACAGCTACAAGACTTATTGATTCCATTGTGCCTTGTCACAACAGCAAGTCCTACAAGCATCTGTATTTAGTATGCTATAAAATATTATTTATAAACAAGGTGCAACTTTCTGGGTATCTGTACAGTAGGTTCATAAAAATGTGCACTATGTTAGCCAAAATTTAATATCTAAACAAAGATCATGAGAAGCAAGGGTTACAGACTACGGAAATGATGAAAAATCACCATGGTAAATACAGGTGCATTTACTCTTGCATTGTTTGTGATTTTTCCATCATACCCAACTTCTTAGGATTACATGGCTAAGTTTTCAAAAAGTTCCTTTCCCCTTTACTTCCAAAACAGCTTTTAGCAAGAGAGCAAAGCACATATAAGGTTGGCACTCTAAAGTGTAATGAAGAAATCTGGTGGAACCCGCATTTCTCTCACCACACAACACTTGAGATTAGCAGAAAGGATGAGCTGGAGCAAGAAAATGTCCAATTTTAAGAACTGGGCAAGGGTATGTATGCCACAAAGCTTTCAAATAGAAGAAATTTTAATTTGGCTAACAGCAGTGATGAAATTAATTACCAGAGCAATTTGGACAATGAGGCAAGCAAGAATGAACATATTATTTATACTCTACAGGAATTGCAAATTTAACATAGATACATGCAAAGTTTAAGACAAACAATTTGAAAGTTAGGACAAAAGTGGCACACTCCTTAGAAATGTTATAAAAATGTAACTGTCAGGATTAGACCATGTTTGTTCAAAAGCGTCAGTGAGGCAGCAATATTGCTTTTCAACAATCATGAATTTAAGAATCCATTTATTAAGCCCTGTAAATAACTGTTGTGTTCTAAAAGCAACTATATCCATTGAAAGAAGTGGTTTAGACAAAGCACAGTAAGATTTATGCTCCTTTACAGAATCCTACAACATTGTAGGCAAGATTCAATATATTAATTTCAAGGTAAGTTTTTGACTGACTATACACACCAGTGGTAGATAAACTGTGTCTCTTGAACCACCAATAAAAACCAGTAAGAGGTTGAAACTTGGATCTCAATAATGAACCTCTGTTAATCTACAGATGGGTGAGAAATCCAAGTCCCCACTACCACCGAACAGATTCAGCTAGCATGACTGAGATATATGAATCAAGTTTCCCCAAGAAACAAATGGAGACACAGATCAGTCTCATTCCACACTGAAGCAGTGGAAGGCTGAGAAACACCCTAGATATATCTTCACAGGCAGTTTGGATAGCTCCCTGTGTCACTCCAGTCCTGCTCCATTGGTGGCCAAAGTAAACATCAGCTAGATTGCTACCAGTTAGCTTCCAGAAACTTACCTAGTTTTCTCCAAGAAAAAGCCAGAACACAGCTGATGAAATAATCTGTCATTAACTCAGGTGTAAACCAACTCCAGAGATCTACAGCTATGACATAGCAACTGCCTATGGGTCACCGAAGGCCATAAGAATATATAATCAGGAGAAAACTCTAGTTTCTAAGAATATATTCAGGAGAAACCTCTTAATTTCTAACAGCGTCATCCTGAAATACAGATTTATGTTTATTTACCAATCATATATGGCATTACAGTTCTTTCTTACTTGCCTCATTCTCAAATTACTGCTATCCACATGTTAATAAACATGTTGTTGTGTGACATTAGACAGGTACTATACCAACTGATGCATTTCTGGGTCATCACATCTGTCGCACAACATAGAATTAAAGCTATATTTCGTATATATTCCAATAGTTTTTCTGAAATTTGGGGAACATCTCAACAGTTAAGTAAGCTTTCCACATGCTTCAAATCCTGCACATTTTGCTTCATTAGTTTTATTATGAAACACCCATACTGACTTGAAGGTGAAAGTATTTCCATATAAATGAAACCAAACGGGATCATGTAGAGACCACAGCAATTGTTTATGCTGTAAATTTAGTACTTACAATCTTGCACTTGGTAGTACATGCAAGAAGCAGATAGAAGAAATAGAAAAATACTGAATATAGTCAAATTTCATTTAACTTCCTGATATTATTTACAATTACCTCATGCTAGCAATCTAAGCAGTCTCTAAAAGAAACACATATACTTCAGTTAGCAGAGGATAAAACACGAGAAGGACTGGTTTCAGAAAACAGCCAACAATGGGAAAACTCAGAGATCATAGCAAAAAGAAGGTCCAGCAACCTTCTCTGTCTCACAGGTAACCATTCTGCATACAGGTCTGAATTCCCGTTGGCACAAACACAGGCGCAAAATCATTTCCCTTGATTTTACTTCTCCCACTCAAAATATCACCATTTTCTTCAGCAGACCTGTGCCTTAGAAAATGACTTTACCATACAACACTACTCAGAAATGAACACCAGCTGCTTCTCTGCCAACACTCTCACAGCAAACTTTCATGAGAGACTCAGAGGACAGTCACTGTAATCACTTTACCTTGCACTGCCAAAGTTATTACCTCACTAACCTTGTATGTGCATATTATAAAAATCATCCATTTATGTTACAGTGAATTACTTTAACTTAACACTGGGAACACAACACCTGAAACTAATTTCAAGTGACAAGACCATAATCAATCATACTTTCTCACCATTAATGCCACTACATAAAGCCTTCTGCTTCACTGCTTGAAAACACAGGTGCTTTAGGAAGAAAATGTTTTGCAGATAGTGCTGTGTATACTGATACTTTTCCCAAATTAGCAGGTTCTTTGAAAATACAGCATAAATCAACTGAAATAGCGTATCTGTCTAATATTTGATTTTAAAAGACAAATCATCACAAAGACCAATAGAAGCAACTTGGTGCACATTTCTAGCAGTTTTGAAGATTACATCCCAAATAGGGAAAGGCATAAACAAAACAAACAAACAAACAAACCTCACAAAAATTAGAAAATAGCAGTGAAGTCTTCTTTTTCTACTAAGTCCTCAAAACCCAACAATTTTGATTTGCAGGCATTTTATCAGATTACACAAGATCATTCTGCAAAGTAAAAAAGTGTAGGCATTCAATTCAGAAGAAATGCATGCTATCAAGACTGTACATATTAACATGGGAATCTTGATTTCTTATGGTATCAGTTTGTGTTCTGTTCAGTTAATATTTTAATTTGCAGACTGTTAAAATCCTGTATGATGTTCTGCTATAATATTCTGCCATATACTGTCATCTCATGAGACCCCACTTGAAGTGAAGCACTGTGTGCAGTTCTGGTGTCATCAACATAAGACGGACATGGAGCTGTTGGAGCAAGTCCAGAGGAGAGCCACAAGGATGGTCAGGGGGCTCAAGAACTTCCTGTATGAAGACAGGCTAAGAATGTTAGGGCTGTTCAGCCGGGAGAAGAGAAGGCTGCATGGAGACCTCATAGCAGCCTTCCAGTATCTGAAGGGGGCCTGTAAGGATGCTGGAGAGGGACTCTTCATCAGGGACTGTAGTGATAGGACAAGGGGCAATGAGTTCAAACTTAAACAGGGGAGATTCATGTTAGATAGAAAGAGGAAATTCATCACTCTGAGAGTGGTGAGACATTGGAACAGGTTGCCCAAAGAAGTTGTGAATGCTCCATCCCTGGCACTGTTCAAGGCTAGGTGGGACATGGCTTTGAGCAACCTGGTCTAGTGGGTGTCCCTGTTCATGGCAGGAGAGTTGGAACTAGATGATCTTAAGGTCCTTTCTAACCCTAACCATTCTATGATTTTCACCAAATCAACTTTTTGCAGTAGTTGTAATTCAGAGACCAGCCAAATTACCACTTCAATTGCTATGCTCAAGATGGCAGAAAAAGGGGCTGAATTTGAACACAAGTATGATAAATCCACTGAAAAAAACATCATTAGACTATGAATGGGAAGTTCAGTTATGCTACCATCAATAATTATAAGTCTTTGTAAAATAAACTCTTCAAACCCATAACAAAAGCCCTCATGCTACACAGTAAAATTTATGCATTCTCAAGCATTTGCTTACAGCTTTAAAATGTAATGTTCAACAAGCACTAAAACTTAAGGACAAAACAATTTTTGAACTGTAACTTTTGTTAAGACTGATGCAATGATTCAGTTTAGTCGATTCAACACTAAAGGAGGTGGCCCAGCATCTGGTTTTTCAGTATTTAGCAGTTACCCACACAGGGCAGAACTCCTCTTCAAACAAGTCAGACAAGCACCAACTTAATAGTAGTCATTTTCTCAGTTATTTGAGGACACTGCTGATAAAGGCCTGTCCCAGGCAATGATTCAGCAGCCTCTTCTGTCCTCTCCCCCTTCTATCCCACTTCAGATTTCTCCAGAGCAGTCCTCCTTTGTGCACTACTGAGTATAACACAGATCTGATACAGGTCTGCACATCTGAATCACAACACTAAGCCAAATCTTCCGATTTCAAGAAATCAAAAATTAAAACAATTATCCTCAGAAAAAAGGCGATCCAGTACTGCCAAAAATTTCACAACCTAAATTTACCACGACTACAACTGAAATTACCAAAATGCAGCACAGCATTACTTCAGAAATGTTTGTGTATTAGCGTAAACACAGTGAAACCCTCATGAATAAAATATAATGCAATTTGAATTAGTAAAAGTTTGCTTCAAGTTATAAAACAATTGTAGAGCTAATATTACAACTTACATGAAGTACAGAAAATGTTTAAGCTTTCTACAGTTTAATCATCATTAATGGCACAAAGGAAATTATTTACTATCAAATGGATCAGAGAAAACAGCAAGAAGTTCCTTGCAGTATTGATTTTGCACGTAAAATTAACTTCTTCAGTTGCATTTGCAATTGTCAAGAAGGCTTCACTAGTATTAACTCTTATTGAGCCTCAAGGAATTGCCAGTAGAGATGTCAAACTTATTTTTAAGGGATGAAACAAAACATACGACTGCTTCATTGACTAGTAAGCGATTAAAGCATAACTCTGACTAAACTGAATTTGTGTCAGTGTCAACATAAAACTTCTTTTAAAAGCAGAAGTCAGCACTATGAATTATTTACTGTTCTCTGAAAGCTCAGTATCAACACATCAATTCACTCTCATTATATTCCTCCTTTATAATCCAGTTAGAATTACCCTCTAACATGCAGGATGGTGGCAACATGAGCCTGCAATGTAGTGAGTAAATGTAATAAGGCAAGGCAACCACCCGAATTTTTCTGTGCTTTGGAGAACAAGGAGGAGTAGTTTTAGCACACTCCCACGAAGTGTAACAGCTTCAGAAGACCTTGAAAAAGACATGCCAGGCTTTAATCATAAAATCATTCCTGAGTAGGGATAACTCCTTCTAAATACATGTGTGTGTGATTGCTCAGAATAGCACCAAACAATGTCCCAAGAGGCAAAACATGCATCACAGTACAAATAACACCACATGAACAACCCACAATGGAAAATTATGCTGCTTTAACATTGAAGAATTCAACTACTAATGAAAGCTGTAAAAAAAAAAGTGTCCTCAGAACTACGTGCCCTTAAGATCATCATTCCACTACCTATATTCAAAGTATTTTGTCCCTTAGAAGCTTGTAAGAGACTGCCAAAGCCAGAAGTACTGGCCAGAGTCAAACTACCTCACAGAATATACAAGTATTTAGCCTAACTTTATGACCCTGTGAAAATACAACCCCCTTTTTTAGAAAAAGCATTCAGGCCTGATTTGGTTTATTGCACCCTTAAGATCTGTAATCTCAAATTCTAATAAAACAAGGACTGGCCATTAGAAAGTGCTGAGAACAAAGTGTAAATAGCCACATGCTGCAAAAATACTAAAACATGCTCACAAAAGCACACTTAAATAATGCTTACCAAAGTGGTAATGTTGTCAAATACAGTAATTAAGAGACAAATTAAATAAGAAGGGTCTATTACTTCTTAATTAAATCTGTCCATGATGCACAACTTCTGTGCAAAGTCATAAAGACCTCTATACTACCATAGTGCCTGAAATTCAGCACATTTCTCTTGCTTGATTTTTCCTTTGCAGCAGACACATACAAACATCCATGCGCTGCAAAAGCATTAGCAAGCACTTCTAAACCAGCTGTACTTGAAGAACTTAGGCCTAGATCAAACAGTATTTCAACAACTACTTTTTACAAACAATACTGGAAATGTGCCACTGTGTTATAACTTCCATTAAAAATATGCCTCTTTAGATAAGCCTGAGGAAGAGATTAAAGATCATCCTCCTGATTTCTATGTTGTGGAACAGCAATGGTTACCATCTTCAGATTTTAAAAAGATTCCTTAGGTACAATCCTTTCTTTAAAAAAAGATATTTTCCTTCAGTTTCACAGAAATTTCAGTAATTGATTGACAGTAATTGATGATTATGGTTTTGTTTCAGTGAAAACTACACCAATTATCCAGCTACCACGTTAGGCCTTCAAGTCCAGTTATGCCTATTTGGTGTAACAGAAGAACATTAGATTGACCTCTGATTTTTAGCCTTTGTTTCGAAAGACTCAATAATATTCCCAGCATCTCTCAGCAGTGCACTGTGCTGGCTAAAATTAGCTGAAACAGCTTATTAAATGTCATTTCTCAAACTAAATTAGCTTGTAAATCAGTAAATCAAGACCCCACAAGCTCAAGTAGGAGCTTTGGAATAGGACAGAAACCACTAATCTTCTCTTATTCCTAATTCTGAATATATGGCAAACTTTCATTAGCAAAATAGATGTATTAAAACTAAAAAACTAATGCAAACCTGAAATACTGCAATAACTTAAAACACAGCAGTTCTATAGAAGATAGTTTTCCACACTCGCAAGAGCATTACAGTTTCTAACCCCCAATTACAAAGGGCAGTATAGAGCACTCCTTCACTATAAAGCAGCTATTGGCTTTAACAAAGTAATCTGGGTTAAACAAAATTATAAGATTGCATGAATTTGTAAAAAAAGCTGCACATTTTTCCTCCAACTGAAAAGTCAAATAGCCAAGTCATTACAGTTCCTTCTGGTTTTCAGACTTTTCCGCTTAAACTCCACAACAAATACACAACAGGAAAATTCCAGAAGCTTCCCAAAAGTATTTTAAATAGATGCTGAACCTTGTGTACTTAGCCGTATTTCTGTAGAATACATTCATTGCTTTTAAATCCTACCCAAGTATTATCAGCTTTCAGCAACAACATTATGCATCAGCTGAAACGTCTCTAGTTATAGTTGTATTAAAGAGTACTAACAAATGTTCACGAGTATCACAATTTTTGACTTCACATTAAATAATTTTATAGACCCCAGTTATATTCAAAATTAACAACCTATAAAAATCAGCATACTGACAGCTTCTTAAAGGAATGCCTTTTTACTTCAGTGTTTGTTAACTAAATGCTCGCGGTCAACCTTGATATTAATGTGGCATGGCAATGTAAGGCTTTGAAAACGTTTTTTAAAAGCAGTCTGAACTTCCTTCATGTTATCCAATGCCGGCTTTTTTTATGACTAAAGCTCTGTGCATTCTACATGATCACCAACTTTTAAACCCTGTGAAGAGTCTCATATTGTAAAATCAGCATTTCCTAAATTCATCACCAAATTACTAACAGAAGAACATTCACGTACAGTATTTACTATGTGTCCTAACTAGATTTGATACCTGAAATATTACTACAACCAAGACTTCGTTTTTCCCTGACATGTTCTGACTTATCCTCATTTTAGTTCTATGAAAAAAGAAAAAAAAAGAAAAAAGACAACAAACCACAAATCAGTATTTTGCTTGTTTCAACAAAACAAATGTTGCAAAATGTTCTGTGAGAAAATACTGGTACAAAGAGGAAAAAAACACAGTCATGTGCATGGGGCTCACATTATGAATGAAAAAGTCATGTTACTCTCTATGTAGGAGACAATTTCAAAATCCTCTAGGAGACATTTATTTACCATCCACATCACATGCTAAATTCCATTTTAAAGTGATGAAACTCCAGCTCATAATAAAGTTTTTTAGTCCTGCCAGCATTTTTGACAGGGTGTCTGGTATTCTTCAGATGGAAGCATATACATTTAAAAATCAAAAAGGTCTTTGCCCAAGAGTGTCACTAAACAATGCAACGAAAGTTGTAAAAATCAGTATCGGACTTACCGCCAGTGCTTTAGATAACTTTGTTCTATAGTTACTCAAAACAATTGCATCGATGTCCTTAAGTGGCACATATGCAAAGCCGTCTTTAATAAACACTCTTCTGGCTCTAAACAGATCCACAGCATCTGCAAGTCCAACCTGAGAAAGAAGAAAACCCCACATTGTAGAATAGCAAAATAACGCCGTAACAATGTTTACAACCTTAAGATTCAAGATAGATCAGTACAGCTTTAAGTCATTCTGTCTTTTAGCACTCTATCCAGACAAAATGCAAATAGTTTGAAATTAACTGTTGATTTTGGAATAGCTGATCATTATTTTGGTGGAGAAATTGTTTACTTGCAGAAGGTCATGCAGCTAGGCAAATAAGCTACTTTAAAGCTTGTATCTATGATTATTAGCGCAATTATGTAGCTTTGTATCACTTACTGATTTGATATTTGAAAATGGCCTGGTGGCCTTTTGTTTCAGATAACTTGAAATATTTTATTCAAGAAAAACTACATATCTTGGAAGTAGATCTGGAACCCAACCAACTTCACTCCAAAAAAGAGTCAGGGGTTTCCATTAGACACTTATTTCCTCTCCCTTTGCTCTCTTGCAAAGAGAACTTCAGACTAATACATTCAGACCAAACCTAGTTTCAGCAACAGATGCTCAAGAATGCCTCCAAACTGAACAGTTTGTCAGCCAGGCAAGTTAAGTCAATTGTCTGGAAAACGTTAAAATTTCAGACCATTTTGTCGTGAAAGACAAAGGATGGCAGAAGAGGACAGAAGACAGTAATAGTAGTTCAAAGCTCACTTCACTTGCAGTCCCTCCCTTCTACCCTTATACTGACATGAAGAAGAGAAACTCTTATTAGTCTCAGTTGAGACACTTTGATTAACTGTTAGCAATAGTATTATGTAAGCATAACAACTCCAAGTTTAAGTGAAGGAGAACGAGTGCAAATCTGTGGAACTTGGCAGTTTCTACTTACCTTATAGAATATTTGTTCTTTTACTTTAGCCATACTGAAGCCAGGGGTTGATGTAAACAGCTCATTTGCCAATTCATTTCTCATGTCTTCACTAATCTAAAATTAAGAGCTTGTTTTAAAACTGCTGAAATACTTCAGAATAAGGTTTGTTTTGTTTTTTTTTTAATTAACACCAGCTAAAAGATTACTTAATCTGTGAATATATCAATCATTTCATTGATAAGGGAAAAAGAATTGCATATTCTGCAAGTGATCACTAATAATTAAGCAGAAACCAGCAAAACACTAGTGGTCAATAGTGTTAAATAACCTTACTTCTGAAGCTGTAATGCAGATTATAAAATATAATAATTTTAAGCATTAACACAAAACCACATTTTGTAAAAGTCAGCCTTTTAAAAGCCAACAAATTAAAACTTGTGATAAACCCTGCTCACACGTAGGTTTACTGTATGCATTAAAATAAAGCATGATGACTCAATGGCAGATAATAAGGACTGAAACAACTTTGTCAGATTTTTGACAAAAACATGAGTTTCAGCTCATTTTTAAATCCAGACTTAAAAAAAAACACCAAAAAAAAAAACCCTCAAAAAACCAACCCACAACATGTCATATCTATGGTATACTTCTTGTTCTATAAATGTGAGTGCTTTTCCAGTTCTTGAAATGGGCAAATTAAGTAGCAATGCTCTATTTTAACAATGCTGTATTTTAACAACTTGACCTATTTAAGCCAAAATTTCTAGCTTGAAAAACCATGGATAATGCTAGACTTCATAGTATAAAAACTTAAAATACTACATATACATAACTATATGTGTTATGCTTTTTTGCTACTTAATAGCGCACCAAATGCAGCAGAAAAGCCACACAAAATTAGTACATTATAATGATTTTACTAGTCAATAAATCATTCCGGGGTTTTATACAACGGAAAATAACAACAACAAAGTTTGGAATCAATTTGTTCTGCCTTAAATCATGATTAAGCTCAGTCCTTAAAACCTGAAAAAAGTAAGAAATAATAAAAGAAAATAAATCTAAGTAATCTACTCAGACAAAACAGATCATAGAGGCTGGTAATCCAGCAGTGATACCTAGTAACTTAACAACATGCAACTAAGTCTTAAATATTTGCACAATCTTGATAAAGTACAGTTCTTGATAAAGTACAGTGGAAGTAGTCCCTGACTGAAAGGGATTAAATGGTAAGAAACACAGAATACTTTCCCAAAACATTGATGGACACAGATGTCACCGAATTATAACACATTGTCACTGTGTGCCAGTGCTCCAGTAACTATGGAGAGGTGATACAAGACTGCAGCCAAGACTAGCTTTTAGAGACTCGTCAGGAACCAATGCAAGGCAATTGCATGCACTGGACACACACCCAGACTCCGAACACAAGATAAAACACTCAGTGTCATTCTTCTGCATGGAAAGGGATGTGCATAAACAGTTCAGTTTCTTTTCTGAATGGGACAGTATACCTAATTTGCTGACCAACACTTCTATGCAATTAAATACGCATTTAAATTTTTTTCCTTCTTCTCAGTTGAAAGACTGAGAAAATGAAACAAAACAAACCCCCACTTTTCTTGAAGTCATAGAAAGGACTCTTTCACTTCAAACTTAGAGGAGCAGTTCAGCAAATGCGCTCTATGAAAGTGATTTGATGGATGCATATAAAATGGCCAAGGCAGGGATGTCTAGAAGGCTTATGGTTACCCTGTCTGCATCTTGATGTTGATCTAGATGCAACTGTAGTACTCTCAGGAAAATCAGCTTTAAAGAATAATAATAAACCTGCCAGCAAGGCAGAAGAATGTAACTTGGAAGACAGAGGAAATACACAGTAGCATTGTATTTCCACATGTGACAATCTAATGCTCAGAGAAAAACAGGCTGTATGGAGAACATTTTTCTTTAGCAAAGTAGCTGTATCAAAACAGTTAAATGTGTTTGTGCAAGTAATTTGAGGAAACACTATCTATAAAATACTCCCACTAATGATCTCATTTGTGTTAGTCTTTGACAGATTCCCACTTTTCAAACATGACATGCAGGAACTATATACAAATTTAACACAGTGGTACCAAAACCCCGCTACTCCTTCCAGATGATATATTTCTTGTTTAAATAACTATAAATCTAAGTCACCACGTGAGCCTGCAAGCTTGCCTTTCACCCAGTACAGACCAAAGTTTTCATTTTAATTCCAGAATAGCAACTTCCATTTTTCAAATAGAACAGGTTTATGCTTTCTCAGTAGAAATTGCCTACAAGAGCCCAGCCTACCATCGATAAAACTGTCTTCAAATGAAAACAGTGAAACATATTGTATAGCTATAGTGGTTACAGTTGCATTATTTCTTCTAGGATATCTCACTAAATAAAACATGAAACCAAGCCAAGGATTCTTTTTGTTGTTGTTTTTTTTTTTACAGACAGGCATTAAAACAATCCAGTCACAGCTTTACAGATAAAGCTTGCAATATTGGGGGAGAATGAGAAAGGGGAAAAGCAAAGATGCTTTTGTTTTTCTAAAACCAATTAGCTCATTTTCATCCACAAAATCATTTAATTCAGTATTACATTTAATTTCAAGGTGTCTTTACCTCTTAATATACATATAAAATAATGATACTGACTCCAAACTTCACAAGCTGTCTAGAATCTTATTAGTCATTTGACCATACCAATTTTGTAGAGATGTAAAGTCACAGTGATTAGAGATTTTCTTGCATCTCACTAGCAAAAAATTTAACACTGTTGGGGTAAAAGTGATCCTGGTGAAACCTCCAGTAAAACAGGTTAATGGACCTTGACTACAGCCAAGATTATGACCAGTGTCACCAAAAACACAGTTCCGTCAGAAACTGTATTTTCTAAACAAACGTTCTTGCAAAGCAATGTTTATCATATAAATAAATATTATTATAAAGCTGTTAAATAATTTACATCTTACAGCCTCATGCACCTTATCACAGGCAAAACTTCAGGCAAACCCTACCAACATTTTGCTCCTTGCCTTTTCAGGAAATTCACATTGCCTTCATGTTTTCAGCTAATGGAGAGAAAGGAAGAAGCAGCAAAGATATTCCTAGCCCCTAAGTAAAGCTGGGAGATAATTCCAGAATGCATTTAAATATAAAACTTGCTTTTCTAAAGACTGGAAAATTAAAAATAATTGGTACTGGCATTAATTATTTCACTATTTTAATTAAAAACTGCATAAAACTGACTGAAGACACAGTGCAACGAAAATAAGCTTCCTGATAGTCTGAACTCAAACTGAAGCTTTCAGCTAGGTCGTGCCTGTACCTCTGCATACAGAGCATCATGAAACATGCACCCCATTTTTACTTAGTTCATGGAAGCTGGAAAGGGATTTTTTCCCTTCCTTTTAATTTTTATCTTGATAAGAACACCAAAGTTTGTACATTTAATAACCTAATTTGTAAAATGGCACCTGCAAGAACACTTTCCGGTAATCATAAAAAAATTAGACACAATTAAATACAGCTTTTAGGATTCTAATCAAGACCAGAAAGATAAACAGACTGCGTAACTTTTGACAGAGCTCAATGATGTTTGCCAGATAAGATACAGGAAATTCTAAAAATAAATAAACATAATTCTTCTGAGGGTGTCACCTGGTGCTCATCTGACCCTTCACACTGAACTGATTCAACTCTCTCCACAGACAATAACTCCCTAGTTTTGCCTCATTTGTTGCCAGTTTAGTTAACGAAAACTGCTTATCACCAAGTCATTCTTTACTTTGCACAAGCAAAAAGTAACACCAGGAAAAGGATCTTCCCTTTTCAGTGACAGTGGGTCACGTATTGTAGCTTGAAACAATTTAACACTTCATCATAAGTTTTTAAAACTTAAAAAAATTGGGAAAAAGTCACAACATGAAAAGGGAAGGCATGAGAGGAAAGGAAGGATGCAGATCTGGGACAAGTTGCATTATTTCTAGTTTTCTTGCTTTATACATACAGGTTATTCATGGATTTTTAATCACAGAATTGTCCTGGAAACACAAAGACACATAAATTTAGATTAAAATATGAATAATTTAAAATGTAAGCCTTGCTTAAACAAACAGTGGCAGTGAGACAGTCCAAAAACTTCAAAATACATTTTATAAACCTGCTCCGATTGTACTGCTATATATGCACAACTGCTTATTTTGGCTGTTTCTAGGTCTCCCAGTAAGGAACAAGAACTCAGTGCACTAGTTCTTTCCTTTTCCAAGGCTCAGATTCAGGTGTTTACAGGCACAAATCGCTGGTGTCCTTAGAAAGTGAACTTCTTAGAACTTCCTTGAGCAGCTGGTACTCAAGTGGCACAATACCCTTCTCAAAAAGGGATGGCATCAGCATCTCAATACTACACTATATTTCAATTTTAAGTATGAAAAAGACAAAACAATAATTTCCTAGTCAATCTTCTCCATTGCCACACATCACAGTACAAACTAGACTAGAACTAGAATACAAAAATATTAACTTAGATATCATCAAATTTAAGAATATAACTTTAAACTGTATTCAGCCAGTTAATGAATACTAGCTTGATTAGGAAAGGACATCATTCCCAGCTGTGCTACCAGTTAAAGCAGGCATGGACTTTAAAGCATTTCAGAGGTTCAAAAATCTGATGACTCTTAAGGGATATCAATTCCATTTTAGCCAGGCACAATGAATTAAAAAGAAAATTCTATTTCTGATGGTACTAAAACTTACCATTTTAGCTCTTGTTCAGGTTGCTGGCATCCCTGAAATCATTAAGGGCTGTACTTGAAATACTATGTATTCTTATCCATCAACTGAAATGTTGTTTGGGTTTTTTTTAAAGTCAGGAGTGGGCACGGAAAGGACATTTTATGGATCTTCCCCAAGCATGCAGCTAATTCATGCTTACTATAATCACAGAGAAAACTCAGACACAGGTCCAGTTTCCGACATTCCTGACAAACATTGCCCTACATCCCTGAAAAGGGAAGCTAAACAAAACAGTTGCTATATATACACATACATGTATGTATGTAGTAATACATGTTATATGACATACATATTAAAGTCACATTACTGAGGAGCTAATGGAAGATCCTTATGAGAAATATGCCAACAAGTTTTCTTCC
Organism: Ara ararauna; assembly: GCA_028858755.1. NCBI lineage: Eukaryota > Metazoa > Chordata > Aves > Psittaciformes > Psittacidae > Ara > Ara ararauna. The sequence goes on along the minus strand of CM054379.1, from coordinate 40,897,214 downwards.
ATTCACAAATAAGGATGCTAACATCAGACTAAATTTTGCATAAACTTATTAACAAATGTTTCTCTAGATTCAATCACAGAATTAGCAGGGAAGGGTATTTCAATGTTTGCAGACCATTTTATAAAACTCACATCCAAAACAGCAGCTAGTAAATTCTACTTGCAGTGTATTTACATCCTCCACAAACTATCCTATCAGCTTTTATGCTGCTTTACTAAGGAACAATAACAACATTTCTGAAGTTACCATCTGCCTTCACTGCTATGTGAGGAATAAATTCATTTTGGAAACAATCTTAACCTTAACCACTACAAAAGAACTTAATGCCTTCATTATCCAAAGCATTTATTTTCTTCTTGAATAACATATGGACATCGTCTTACAAAAAGCACTATTGATTTCCCAATCTTCTCTTTCTTTATGCCCAAAAAGAATGTCTGAAATATTTATAGAAAAAGAAGACACTCAACACCATTCTCCTTGTCTTTACAATGTTTCTTCCAGGAATCCAGAATTACTGATTGCTAAGAACGAAAGACCTACAAGGATCATGTTAGGAGTTGCTCTTCTTTCATCATTTCCAAGCCACTAGACAAAAAGCAGTCACGTGTGACCTGGTCAACTACTAAGCGCTAGAACACATCATCACACAAGAAGTGTGGGTGCCCTTCCCACCTCTTCTATCGTAAGCTGAAGAACATGGTGTTGAAGATACCCATTATCCACTGCATTTCTGGTACAGCTGCAGCTTCATATTACTGTAGAAATCCAGGGTTACAGCAGAACATTTGCGTCAGGATGTGGACCGTATTCCAAATGTTGTCTGGTTGTTTTCAACATAGTTTTATTCATCATCTCATTTTTATTGCAGTCTTTTTTGCAATTATTATTTCAAAGCACGTTCACTTTTCCAAAGCAGGAAGAGAATATACTTTAAACCACAAAGAGTGCGTATAGCCCCCAGCACAGAAAGATTCAACCTTAGACAGGACCTTTAGAGTCCACTGTAACTCAAATGATAAAGCACACAGAGCTACTTAGTAAGAATCATAATGCTCTAGTGTGCTAAAGGGGGCATAAGTAACTGTACAGTTTGTGTTTTAGTTTAGCTTCACAAGTCAATTTTAAGCAGTAAGAGCTATCTTCTAAAGGTCCATTTAGATTTCTACACATAATCAGCACCTGTTTCTAATCAAAATGAGATCATTACCATATTAAAACTTTTAATTAGCATTTTGCATCATTTACAAACTGATGTTCATTATGTTTATGAAGGTGAAAAGGGACATCCCCAGTAGCTGTATATTCTTCAATCACATCTATTGCTTAATTTCACAATTTTATAGAACATCACCGACACCATATGTGCGAATAAATACATGCAACTAGAATTACTGCAGCAAAATGTTAGTTTACTGCATTACTAATAACAAAGTCATGTTTACAGTTCAAAGATCCATTAGAGAAGGATAATAGAGCCCTTTTCTCATCCACCCTAACAGTGCACCAAAAAAATGGCAAGCGTATGTTTTCCACTCCTTCCAGCGAACTTCTCCCTCTTAGGTTTATGAGAAGTGTTTACACTCTCCTGTGGATTGAGCTTTATTTTGAAAGTCTGTAAGAAGATATTACAATTCATTTTAAGCTTTGATGTTTTAATCAAACCTCACTCCATATCTACCCATTGCTCATAATGTTCGCTCGCTAGAATACTCAGGTTGCTTTGAAGTCAACCCAATTATTCTGGGTTGCAGCCAGTTAATAACATGGCTTTGTAGAAGATGTTACTTTGCAAACAGGCCTGCCAGCTGGCCTACCAAATCCTCAGACTGCAGTACAATGACCTGAAGAGTACGACATACTGGTTGAACTGAATTCCCACACTGCTAATACTTCTGAGGAAGGAGGTCTACCCTAGGATTTTCTTGCCCTGATACATAACTACAGTCAGCTACAAGAGGTAGTCACAAACCTAGATATCGGTGAGAGGTTTTTTTTCCTCTATATGGAACAAAAACCAATTTTAAAAAAAGGAACAGTCAATTCTGTGACAAAGCCCCTGCTTGGTTTCACTTAAATCTATCTCCTGAAACTTGAGTGAGAAATGTATTACTTCCTTTAAGTTCTCTAGGACAACAGTCACCTGTTACATTTGTAAAAGCACTAATGGTATACATTTTGCTGTCTTACTGAACAAACTCTAGCATGAAAAAACGAAAAAAGAAAAACTAAACACAACCACAAACAAGTAAAAAATTAAACTATTTCTAAGTCTTTCCACATACAATTTTGTTTCTCTTATGACTTCAAGTGTGGAGCTACGTGATAGAATACGTATTTTTACTTTGGCAGTTAGGCACTATTTCCCACTTAGCTATGCATCACTTCCGACTTTTGCTGTCAACTTTAAGACAAGCATCACTGGTTTTCAAGGAAAGGGACAAATGGAAGATTCAAGCAGCCAGAAACAAAGATAAAATTCAGAACCACTTCCTTAACAAATGTAAACAGCAGCCTATTTGGTTATAGTTACTGCTTTGGCTTGGTTTAATTTTAAACACAATGAAATTAGGTTGCAGACTGTTTCCACTTTCAAGCATTTTTCCGCATCCTGCTTGGGAAGGGAAAAAAAAATATTATTTCATGCTTACAAAACAAAAGCCCATAAACCCAATGAGAACAACATTCTGGTTTATACACCTGGCACCAAAATGAATAATTACAGTCACAGCCTTTTAGTGGCAAGACACAATACTGAGTATTTTTTTTCACCCATATCTGTCCTTACTAAAAACACAAAGTAGTCCCATTTTCATTAATCCAAATCTGATTTTAGGATCTCCCACACCTAATAAAGGCAGCCATGAAACATTTTTTTTTCCCCAAGAAGCTAACCTACAAATATTTATACACTGCCCCACTACTGAGATAAATGCTTTTGAAGAAAGCATAACACTGATATCAGAAAGTCTCTCATAGGAGTGCTCTGATCATAAAAATAGAAATTAAAGAAGTTTAATTTCTACTGCTTAAAGCTGCTAGAAAAGCACTTCAGCTGCAACATCAAAGAGCTTCTGTGGAAAAAAAATTATCACTAATGCATTTTGCTCTTTCCTTTCATTTTGCAGTTCTTAGTCTTTCGTCTCAGATGCTGGTAGATGCACTACAGAGCATTAGCTCCCCCAGCTGACTATTCCCATCGGCTGTTTATTCCCCATTACTACAGTCCAAAGCATTTTATTAAGATAATGTGCTTCATAACAGCATTAAAAAAAAATTAAGATGGTTAATTTTGCAACAACTGGCAGTTACCCTAAAACAGGACATCCAACCTAGAAGGTATAAAAATCTCATTTTTTTAGATTTCAAGAGAGTTTTCAGAGGTGAAGAAGTTCTAAGCTAATTTAAAGAGGATTTTTTTTATGCTCTGTGGAGAGAAAACAGCAACACAGAAAGATGTATTCAAGAAATATACTGCACTTTGAAGTTTATTTCTTCTGCACACTGCAGGAAGATAAATGAACAGAAGCATTGCAGGGAATCTAAATTCAATTTTACATCATCTTTATACCACAGATAAAGACATGATAATAAGTACTAATTTTAATTTCTTGTGGAAGCAGCAAACAGGAAATGCATTTAAGGAATGAACAGTCTGAAGATGAAACAGAGATCACAGGATATCTGAATAGTCAAGATGATGACCAGAACATCACTGAAAAACAGATTAGGATAAAACTTTACATTCTATTCCACTCCACATTCCAGAGTATCAGGTTAAATTCCCGAAGAGGTACAGCAAGAAATCAATGCATCTGATAGCACTTAAGAAAAACACAGGAGACAACTAACAGCCCACACAGATCTGTCAAAAAATAAATTGTGTTAAGTCACTCTCACTGCCTTTATGATAGTACAACAGACCACAAGGATAAGGAAAAATTAGGTGTCATATTGTATCAGAAGCCCTTAAAGCCACTCTCATAAGACACTTTCACAGGCAAATGACCAAATAGTTCCCCTGAATATCCTATAACCTGGATACAAAACCAATTGGAAAAGCTGTGAATGGAAGAATTTAATTCAAAAATAGAAGGGTGTACTAAGCCAAGGTCCACAATTATTTAATTTTAAACTAAAATTTAATATTTTAGTTCCTAACCTGCATATTAAAATAGGTGCAGGTTACATATTTAAATGCTATGAGGCTGGGTACACTGGAAAGGCTCTAGAGAATGGGATCAGACAAGAGAATCTGGTCTAAAACTGAAGACTGCATTTCAGCAGAGACACTTCAAGGTTTTAATCTGAGCCAGTTCTGTACAAAGGAAAAGCTGACTAACCAGGAACACTGAGAAAAGCAGTTGTGCGACCTGCCCATCTCCAGCCTGGGAGTCACTATATAATACTATATGGGGGAGGGGGAAAGACAAGGGGGGGAGGATGCAAAGAATACATTCATTTAATCTGAGTGTCATCTTAGAATCGGTAATGGTTCAGGTGGAATATTCTGACTAGGTGACACTGCACTTAATAAGTAAAAAAAAAAAAATGCTGCCCCACTAAAAAATGGCAAAGGACACCCCGAGAAATTACAATACACCCCACACAAATGAAGGCTAAAAGAAGAAACAAGAAAGCATGATTAGTCTGCAAGTAGAACGCAAATACAAAGAGGAAGGAAAAAACCCAAACAAGCAAACAAAAAAAACCCCAACAAAACCAAAAACACAACAACAAAAAACACCCTTTAGTGGATAGAACAAGAAGAAATACATAGCATTTTGAAAGCAACGTGTCATGGTTTAAGCCTCTATAACCCACGCAGTTGCTCTCTCACTCCCCTTAAAAAAATGACAGAACATTTTTGTCCACATGAAAAGGAGACCCTTGAACACTCCCCAAAGAGACACAAAGTCTGACCGGTTAAGATGAAGAAATTCCATGGCAGGTTTTCACAAGAACCAAGTAGAAAGGAACCAAAAATTCACTGGACCTTCTAAATCAACATCAGATGTATCACTGATGTACAGAAACCTTCAGCTCCAGATGCTGAAAGGACAGATCTTTCATTTGACGTCTAAGAACAAGTGGTATGTCTTGAACAGTTAAAATTATGCAAATCAAAGCAGACAAAAGGCTGAATCTCAAGATTGAGGGCTTCAGATCAGATATTTCTGACAGTGCCAAAAAGTAAATGGTGTTCTAAGGAAACGTACAGCTTTGCAATACTAAACATAAGCTAGGAGAACATCCAAAAAGGAAAATGGGAAAGACAAAACTAACAGAAAACAGAGCTAATAGAAAAAGTTTTTAGCTATCAGGTAAGGGTTAAGGCCATATCTCACATCCATGAAAAAGAAGACAATTTGAAGAACTGAATCCTACTGTCCTCACCACAGAAACAGAACATAGAAATTGTAAGTTAAAAGAAAACAATGAATTGTTAAATTTTCTTCAAAACTCAGATATTTTCAAAAAAAGATAATGAACAGCATAAGTGCATCATCAGTTTCACTGAAGCAGACTATGGCATGGAAGAAAATCCCAGAATTTAAGAGCAAAACTAGGCCCTGGTTCTGCTGAGGTTGGTACACAGGAAGTAGGAATGCAAGATGCTGAGATGGGTAAGTTAGAGGGTTACTTTGTGACAGGAAGAGGCAGCCTAGTCTGATTTGAGAAACAGGAAAGAACAGAAAAATAAGCATGCCAGACCTATTCCAGAAGACAGAAGTTAAAGGTCCTAGAATATGTGGCAGTTATCTAAAAATGAATTAGATAAGTGACAGTTCCTATAAGAAAAGTTCTATGAAAAGGCAATGAATAAAGAAGTTTTGTTCATTGCCATTTTAGGGAACAGAAGGATTGAGCAACAGCAGAGGAAAAAGCCAAATTCATGGAATGAAAGAAGTGTTAATAATTACAGAAATTAACATGTAAGTTAAAAGCCACAAGGAATGAAAAGAAAGATAATTCAGACTTGTGCTAATAGAGTTTCCTTTTAAGGAAACATTATTCCAGATAATTTACTGTAACTGGCAAGTTAGTTGCCAAGCCAGGGGACTCCACTTCCAACTATTGAGCAAAGCTACCAGTATGACTAGGCAACTTTTGACCCAATTTCTCCTTTAATGCTACAAAGCACAAGCTGACATGTATTAGAAGAAAAATGAAGTGTAAATAAAACTCTAAAGAGAATACTGTCACCGCTTTTCCTAAATAACTTAAAGCAATTACTGAAAGAAGCAGAATATATTAGAGATACCTATTTATATTTCAGAAGAATGCAAATATCCAGATTAAGATCTAGGAGTTACTGTGCAATATGACACAGACACAGCCTTGAAGGGCAAGAAAAAGGTAAGCAGCATAAAGAGTGAAGGAAAGAATAGATTTACTCTATTTTTATAGCTTTGGTTATCATCATCATCATCGTGATTAATTATTTCCCCAGTGTCAGGTGTAAGACCAAAGATGTGAACAATAGGAAGCTCAACACCTTAATTCAGGAATTCCTAGGAACATCAGTGATCCAGTTATCTTGCAGGTTTGCTCAAACCTAGACACATTGAAAGCTTTTTAATAATAACTTGTGGCAGTTGCCATTCCGATTAAATCAAAATGCTATCAGAACATCAAATCAATAAACCGGGATTTATCTCACACCTTGAAGGTCTAACAGCACTATTTTAACAAATAATAAGTGTAATCACTCAAGGGCTTCTGATATGGGCAGGCATAACCAACTACAGGAAAAAAGGGAAAAAGAGAAGTGAAAAGGTTGGGTAGGAACAGGGGGATAAACAGGTGGTGCATACATAGCAGGGCATGTGGAAAACCACACAGACAATCTCACTGATAAAATTACATGAAAAAATGGGGTTTAGGCATAACATTAACTGACTCCAAACAGGTCTTGTATCATAACCTGGCAGAAAAAGTAAGGCACTCCTAACTTAAACAAAGGAAAACATCAGATGCCCACAGCTCATGGCAAGAAATAAAACAACTTTCTAGTTAATGCCAAGTGTCACCTACCTGTAAACCATTTACTTCATACAATTCTTTCATACACTGAACTTACTGAAGAGATTAAAATACTTTCTCTAATAACTAATAACTATAATATTTAAAATATTAATTAGATTTCCCTTCAAATATCTTAAAAATCTATATTAGTGGCTTTTACTGCCAGAAACTGTCACGCATCATTGCTGTAATTACTCATTTATAGTAAGATTTTAATGCTTTAATCTCCTAAATTGATGTAAATCTCAGCTGCACACCTGTGTTTGCATATTCTCTTTGATGGGCTCCATCACCTTAAATGTCAGCATTTAGTTTTCTTGAGTGCTGCTTAAGGATTTCCTGTACTCCCTATGTGACTGACTTTGCACACAGACTATTTAATGTGCCCTGAGAGCTAAAAACTACACACCATACATAAAAAGCTTCAGTATTTATCTAGATGATGATAGCACTATCCCTGAAAACTCTTCTTTTTTTCCCCCAAATATAGACTGCAAATATTCTGAAAGACCTTCAGAACCATTCCACAATTCTCCTGTTGCTGTGATAGAAAACCATTCAACATACCAGGGGAAATACTCTCAAAGTATAGATGAAAAATAAGCAAGCTTTAGAAACACAGATTAGCAAGTGTTTCCTTTTTTTTTTTTTTTTTAAATAAACAAGAAACAGTAATGCATCTGCATCATCTTATACTGAATGCCCTATACTAATATGTCAAGAAAGGCAATGTAGCACTCTTTCAGGACAAGGACGCATCAAAAGCATGGAACTCTCACATCACAGCTTAGTTTTGAGGCAAGACTGTTATCTGGTCTCTTCTCCCTTAAGCAGTTCTCCAAAATTTAGTGGACACCTGAAAGCAAGCAATCTGTGAAGTATTATTGAAGACAGCATTATAGACTGAGATCCAGAAATTAAAGTGTCAAATAAGGGTAAAAATAAGCTTTACTGAACAAGGCAACTGCAGAATTACTGAAGAGAAAGTTTTCCAAACTTCCTGTAAGTCCAATGGCTCTAAGCTGAACTAGATGCTTTTTGCAAGACAGTAGGATTTTAACTAACATGAAGCAAGCACCATTCAAATACTTGTTTTCTCAGGCAACAGGTAACATCACAAGAAATACCCCACAACTGGCTAACAATTAGGCAACACTGCTCTAAGAAAACTGTGTTTTAAATAAGCTAGTAAATACCTATCAAAATATTATTTCCCAAGAGTATTGTAAAAATGTCATGTAACAAAACGCTGCTTCCAGACCAAGCCTAAAACCTTCCAAGTCAAGCCTAACCACTCCCAGGAAAATATATGGAAGGGAATTCTAAGAAATAATGTATCACAGAGTGAATGGGTGAGTGTGTATATAAAATAATTTGTTTGCCCTCAAAAGTTGCAACTCCTGTTAAAGTTCAAAAGTGACATTTCTTCGGTGCCTTTCTTGCTGCTGGAAAGGAGGCTATATTGTAGACATCCCTTTTGACACCATGGTTCAAACACAACTTCCTTCAGAAAAAGCACAGGCTAAGCACTGAATTGTTTAAATTCTCAATACAATAATTCTGAGGGGGAAAGCAATGGAAGGTGTACAAATAACTGTCAAGATAGAAATAATCTTCAAAACTGAATGTTTTAATTTTAAAGATATTTAAAAATGTTTAAGAGTGTCTGAGCAGCACAAATCTTAAATAATTTATTTTCTAATGAAATACCAAAAGCTTTAAAGCTGTTTAGAAAATAAATCAGAAAATACGGAAATTGACTAGTTAAGACAACTAGCTTCAGATATGACAAAGTACACCAATTTGTATTATTTTCTGTACTATGTGCAGGCAAAAAAGCATTTCATTAAAGCAATATATGCCCTTTCCCTCCTCCCCCCCAAAATTGAGGTTCGGTGTTCCGATTAAGAGCCTGGCACCCATTACACTACACAGAAAGCTTTAACCAAAAGAAAAGTTTCACTACTGTCTCAAACACTGGCCAAAATGCAAAAGCTGAAGCAAGTTATTGTCAGAGATGCTGAATATGTCCTCTCAGTAAGACCAAGTATTTACTTATTTTAGTAAACCCTTTGCCATGTATTTCGCTCCCTCAGCAATATAGATGTCAGTCACAGGACAGAAGAAATCCTATTATAAAAATTAAAACACTAGTTTTCATTAAATTGAATTTCTATTTTTAGTTTCAGAAAGCTCTTGCTCTTTGATTAAAATTCTCTTTAATCATGAGATCAGACCTACTATCATTTCAAGCTCTCCTCAGCTGGCTGTCATATAAAAAATTCAGAAAGTCCAGCATTTTTTTCTTCTAGTTGCTAACAACTTCAATCTTCCCAAAAAGTTGCTAAGTAAGACCTTGAGCGCTGAAGTCTTCAAAGAAAGAAATATCTTAACAGCTGCTTAAATATTATCCCTGAGTGGGATTGAAGACTTCTTGATTCTATAAAGCAGTAACTTTCAAGCCATGATTGACAAAATCTCAAGAACTACTCTGCAAAACCCCTGCAAAAATTATATGAATGCATCTCACTTTCTCACACATGTAAGCGAACATGAAAAGGAGAGAAGTGACATATATGTCACTGTTTATTTTACTTTGCTGGTGCTGTAAATGAAGATAACTGTGACAGAACTGTACAAAGTGATCCACTTACTCCTCCTCCCCACAAAAAAAGAACAGTTCTTTTATTAAATACTGAGAATTGCTTCTTACATTGTTTCTCAGAATTGTTAACTGGAGACACATCTATACCAGTCTACACTGTAGTCTAAACTTCAGCAGCTCCGGCCTATCTCAGATTACAATTCTGAATCGCAGAACCATCATCTAGAAAACGTAAGGCACCTGTCTTCTCTTTAAGGAAAATTCACTAACTTTCTTAGGATATCTTCAGCAATTAAAATCTCACAGTAGAATTTCTATCTGTTTACCAATATAGAAACTGAATTGTAATATCAGAACTAATTCCTTTTCCTGAAGACCATTCCCTTTTCTAACAGATGTTGCACAAGGTTTGATTTCCATTTTCATGTATGCACAATAAGGCATAAAAACTTGTAACTTCTAACAGAGAAGTATGAAGAGTACAGTTCATCTTCACTTCCTTTATAAAGCCTTTTACAAATACAACATTGAGAAAAAGAATATTGCTTTTACAGCGGCCTTAGTTCTAGTGGCCCCTATACAGCACCATAGAGTTTACACCTGTTTCAGACACATGGAATCCTTAGTAATATTCAAATGTTTTATATATGATCTTGCAAGGTTAGTTTTGCTTAAATTCCCACTGGAATTGGAAGGCAGGGAGGAAGTAGAAGCAGGGAAGCAGATTTTCAATGAAATGGTGCTTTGTTGCCTCAACAGGCATAGGAAAGCAATATCTTCTTAATCATTTTGACATATTGAAGGCACATTCAATAGCACAGAACCAATCCATACTCCTAGCTATTTCCAGCAACCTGCAAACATTAATTTATTCTCACAAGGCTGAATGCCGAAACTGTGACAGGACAATATGAGACTGGGGAATAAGCAATGGAAACTTAACTGCACAAACACACTGCTTGCTGAAAGGCCTGTTGAACCAAAGAATGACATTTCTAATAGTCTCTCGAAGGCCCAGGAAAGCCTGTGTGTTACTGTTTAGCCAGACATATTCATTCTCAACAATGCACAAATTACCTTTAGCCATCAACATGCACCGGTGCCAGATACTTCAATCCAGGAACATATTATGCGTGTCAATCGCATTACTTTAGAATATTTAAGTTCTTCTAATTAAACAGTATTTTATGAGAAATGTTTTTTTTCAGTAGTGATGATCGCACATTAGTTTTTGTTAAGTTTGCCTTGAGAGCTACAGGCAAAGCCGGAGCTTTCTAACAAAGCAGTTCATAGCTACAGTGCAAAATTTTATTGAAATCATTAATGCAGAAGCTGCAATAGACATTTTCAATTAATCCACTCAACAAAAGAAGCAGTATATAACAGCAGGAACTCATTTGTAATATTCCTAAAGCATCTCAAAACCCACTGGCATTTGACTACACAGCTTTGGTATTTTCAAGGTTTTTCATAAGCTGGTGAAGAACTAGAATGAGTTTAAGTTAAACGGGGAAAAAGCTTTGAATCTAAGTTCTAATGAGAAAGCAACACCTGTGGAGTAAGAGCATTCACAGAATTTTGGACTTAACTTATATTCTGCATTCTCCTTAGCATGTATTTTATGGGCCAAAATCAAATAGTCTAGTGACTGAAAATAACAGAACTTACATAGACTTTATACACTCACATACATGTACCAATAAACCTGGTACTCAATTGTACATAATTTCTTTTAAAATTATACATAAATCCTTCAACACAGTAGGCAATTTTTAACTACCATATCTAATACCATCTTGGTTTAGGGTTTTTTTTAAGCTAAATCACTTTCTTGGTTACACATCCATCGCTGCAATAACTCACATAAGATGCACAAAAAAACAGAATTGAAATGATGTTTAGTGTGCACAAACATACAACCATGTGTGAAAAATATACTTGCAAAGTAGAAACCTACTGGTTTTAACCCACAGTGACAACTACACAGTAAGTTATGTTCTTGTGCAAGCCATACAGAATTTTCATACTTTACTATATTTTAATTATGCCCTCAACAGCTAACATGAGTTTTAACCTTCACAAAGTTTTCCATATGTCAGTTTTATGAAATGGTACCATGTGCACAGTCCCCAGGTCACTGTGGGAACCCACTGCCTTGGTTACTATAGCAAGAAGCCAACAGCTTAAAAGCAGTTAGTAGACTGCAAAGCTTCTAGAGTAAAGTTTATTCATAAGACATACGTTGACCAAAACTAATTTCCAACTAAAGTCAGTAAACTGATGAGAATGGACTGCACATATACTTTAGGTTAGAATCAAACAGCCATTGCTTTCTTATCACTGAAACCCTTAAAGGTGAATTACCAAACAATTCATCACTTACAAACAAAAGTAAGCAAGATATTTGTGACCTGAGTGTTATTTGCCCTGATGGATACACAAATGCCACATCTGAAGAACACAGACCAGCTCAAACCTTTCCATAATCTTGATTCAAAAATATCTATCAGCTTTCGTAAACATTGTTAACTCACCTTTGTAAGCAGACCCAGCTTCTCTTTTTGCAGCACATAATTCTCCAAGTTCAGAAGTTCTGTGTGGTTGAGTTTTTAAAGCCATAACTTCACATTTTATTTTCTGAACAGAAGTACTAAAACTACCTTAATGAGAATTTTAAAACACAACAGGCACATCCAACATGACACAAATGCAGAAAGTAACATACTTACAGCTTCAAATGATAAGTTAACGTGTTCCAGGAATTTCTGTCTTAAATTGCCAGTTAGTTCATTGAAGCGATACTTCAAGAGATCCATTTCTTGTTGAAGAAACCAACGTCTGAGATCCTCACTGCAAAGAAATACTTAAAAATATTAAAAATAACATTTTTTGGTTATGCATTCTCTTTTTCTCTATAAACTAGATGTCAAACGTAGTGAACACAACATTTAATGTAATGCTGGCTTTGACATGGGACCCACAAACAGAGGAGCTTGGAAGAAAAGACAGGAAACCTTCAGGAAGGAACATTCAATCCAAAAAGACTTGTGAAGAAACAGTACCCTAAGAAGCATGACTGCAGATGTTTTGGACTAACAAAGGTAGAGCTGTGTTTGCCATGAAAGTGAATGAAAGGAGATTATTCTATTTCCTGGTCTTGACAGATCTAAGTGACATTGCAAGAGATGCGAAAGAACATTATATGGGAATAAGCTTTAAATTCTTGGACATCAGAAGGCAGAAGGACAGACAAGAGAAGATTACATTACAAATTTAACTGACAAGAACGGTGCCACTGGACACTTCAGACCATGCAAAAACCAAACCAAACCAATACAGACTAGAAAAACAGCTGATGTAAACTCATACCCCTGGGTGGCACTGTTGGCCAACTGGAAACTTAAAAAGGCGGTGCCGCCTGTAAATACAACTGCCGCAGGGAACTGAATTCAACCCTGTTTGCAGCTCTATTTAAGTACACTTTCAAACACACCTACCTTAAAAGCTTTCATCAATTAACCTAATTATTTGTGTCAAGCTTATTTTTTTGACCCAATATGATAAAAGCTTAGAGAACAGTACATTCTCTTTGCCTCCCAAATTTATATTTTGGGGAACATGCCAGTTTTAAGAGCATAAAAATATCTTATCCCTGAAATAGCTGCTTCTCAAGAAAGAACAAAGAATGGCAGGCACAGGATCACCTCACAGTGCCTAAGTTACTATTTTCCATTTTATGAGTAAGCAGTAAGTCCACCTTCTCAAAGAAACAAACAAACAAAAAAAAGCTAGGTTTTGAAAGGGCAACACAATGGGATGTGAATAATCCAGGAAACATCAGGGTGTTTAACATCACCCAGGGCCTGTCATGCTGAGGTTTCCTCCATCTGGAGGCTTTTGAGGCCTCTGCTACCTCCTGTTCTGCTGAGGTTTCCTCCATCTGGAGGCTTTTGAGGCCTCTGCTACCTCCTGTTCTGATCAGATGGTCTGTAGCTTACACCTACCGTATTGTTAGCCACCTTGGTCTCTTCTCTAACACTTCCTCCAAAACTTCCAACTGTCTCATGACCTGTTTCAAGGAAAAGCCTCATCCATTCCAGTTCCATATCCTGGCTTATAGCACAGTGCCTCCTATTCACCTTCCTTATCTGGTTTTGCTTATAAATCTTTATCTATCCATAGCAGCACTGTTAGCTACCACAGTCATGTTAGCTACCACAGTATCATAACACGTAATCTACCACACCTAATTTAAACTATATTATAAATTGAAGTGCAATTGAATTAACAATTCAAAACAGTATAAACTTCATATTTGCCAGACTTAATTCCAAAAAAGGACTGCAAGGGCAAGGAGTCAAGAGTTCACATTAATGCAAAACAAAGCTGCTAACAGACATAAAACACTCACAACCTGTAGAATTTCATCCAAAAACTACAGCTGAAGCAAAAGACATGCACTTGACAGGACCAACTTTGTGCTTGAGATTTCACATGAGAAAAAAATTGCAGTGCAACCATCCCTAGCAATGAATCTGCAGAATCAGTAGAGGAAGCTTCAAATTCAGATGGTATTTTTAGTTTTCCAGAAGCAAGGCTCTCTCTAGAGACAATAATATAAAGCCTATTTACATAGTCAGCTCTTTGGTCAATAATCAACAGTTTAAGCATATGCAGCAGTTAATCTAAATAAAATTCTCAATCACTGTGAAAGCCTAACAAAAACTTAATACTGGTGTGCTTTAGTCTTAGAAAAGATGTCAAAAGGAAGAGACACAAATCAATGTTCTATGCACAAGACACAAGACTTTGTACTTTTATTTTTAAGTATTACAAAATCCAGATATTAATTTTGATCCCAAGTATCCCTTTTGGCACAGCTGTAATCAGGCTCCCAGGGAAAAAAAACCCTGTTCTCTATGAACCTACCTTTCTATTTAGTAGCCATGCAACTCTAAAATAACCATAATGTCTGTAATAAAGCAATGTAGTATCTGTGTAGACTTAAAACTAATAGTAAAAGTACAACATAATCCAAAAAGTACTTACGACTGACAGTAAGCAAGGCGTAGTATGAAATGAGATATATGGTCTTTTCTTCTTGCTTCATAATCATCCTCAGCCAAAGCCTAAAGAACATATTGTTATTATTATTATTTCAGATACTTGATCTCTTCCAGATCAAAAATACAATTAATTTATCACTGATGTTCAATAAAACACTGTTTAATTCTTATCTTTAAGACAACAATTGCAAGACTATTAACGAAAGGGGGTATCTTAAAGAAATATATACTCTCAAAGAAAAACTACACTTCTGACAAAATTGCAGAATTTAAGTTTTAGGGATCATATTTCATCACCCCTGCTTTTATTCAGAATTCTTGAACAGTGTAAAGAAAATAAAGTGCAATAGAGTTCCCTTTTTTGATTTTTACTTACTTTGTAGGGAAACTTTAGTTTCCGGAGCTCAACCTCCAGCTTACTTTTGTATGCATCACTACCTTTTACGTAGCTCACACCAAGGTTTTCAACTACTTTGAGCACTGGGGAAAAATGGTTCATATTAGAGACAACATATTGAAAAGAAAGCTAACTGTATCATGTCCTGGGAAATGCACAAACTGGAGTAAGGCCATAGGAACTGCTTTTAGTGGTATGGGGAGCAAAGGGGTAAGAAATACAGAAGATAACATGTCATCCACAAGTGCTGAACAGCTCACCCAATTATGGGATCCATACAGTCACCAAGGAAAGGGAGACAGCCAACTCTGATGGATCAGTCTCAGAACATGGGTTTCCACCGTAATGATGGAAACCTTGGATTCAGAGGTTTCCAGGAGGTCAGGGGAACCCTTGCCCCAAGCTACACCATGAATCACTGTGCTGAGACATCAGATATGTCACAATACCTAGAAAGGGAAACATGCTATAAAACCCACCACTGTAAACCACAACCATACAGTCCTGACTGCTATATGCCAAACACTCGTGAAATCAGTCACAGATCTCTGAAACACCTAAGGCAACACGTTTACCGCTAAAAGGGGTTCATTTCAGGATGGGCAGGCAGACAGTCCACATTAATAACAAGCAATGAGAGCATCTAAACCCGCCAAAAATACAAACAGCCACGACAGGAAGAATCAGCACGCCGAAGGGAGGGACGCGGGGAACGGAGGAGGGCCCAGCATGCTACTCACGCTTCAGGCGGTCAATGGCAAAGCTCTCAAACTCCACCAGAGAGATGCTTTCCGTGGGGGGCTCCAGGTAGAACTGCAGGCTGTGAGGGTACAGCTCCCGCCGGTCCCCAGCCAGCCGCGCCTGCCTCAGCCTCGCTCGGCTGCTGGAGAACTCCATCTGCCCCGCCGGCGGGCCTGGAGGCGACACGGGCGCTTAACCGGAGGCAGCACCGGGCGGAAGGGGGCAGGGAACGGAAGACAGCCGCCACCGGCCCTGGGCTCGCCCAGAACCCGCCCCACCACCGAGTGCCCCGGGGTTCTGCCTCTGGCCCCCTCCCGCAGTGACCGACCCCCGCGTCCCCATGGCAACCGCACCGCGGTAACGCGGAACCCCCACCTGCAGCCGCGCACAGTCCAACCGCCGCGGCTTCCCGCGCAAGGCCGGCCCCGCCCACTTCCGCCTCCCGCGCCTGCCCGGGCCACGCCTCCCGCGCTGCAATTGGCTCTCGGCAGCGAAGCGGGAGGAGTGCCCACAGCCAGCAGGGCGGCTCCCGCCGCGGGCCGGGGGCTGGTCTGGGAGGGTGCTCGGTGGCGCCCGGCCCTAAGCTGACTAAATGGGCGTTGTTGTGTGGGTATTCTGACAGCGGGTGATGCTCCGTAACTAACTTGCTGTCAGGTTGTGGTTTTCACGACTGAAGGTCTTCAGAAATGTTTGCCACCAAGTGAGACAAATGCTCTCCCTCTGGTTTTCCTCCAGCCTTTCATGGTGCTGCTAAACTGGATTGAAAGTGAAACATTCAGCGCGCTTTGCAAGCCCTGAGGAACTGTCTTTGAATTCCATGATCCCACAAACTCTGCATGTTCTATAATTGTCATTTTTTTCCAAGATGAAAGCAGGATTTGCCATTTTTGGTACTGGCCTGTCCGTTTTGCTGCAGCTGAGGTCACGTTCTGTGTCCTTCCCTCAAAATGCCACTTGCTAATTTTCCCCAAACAGAAAAGTTGGCTAATGATCTTACAGCAAATTCTGAGTGCAAAGGGATGGACAATCAGCATTGACTACTGTTTATGCCCACAAAGTGAGGAAAATCAGTAACCCAGACTGGCATTTGCTTATGAACAATGAAGTGATGATGGACCAGGACACGTGTCCATGGGCAGTACCTAAGACACTGCTGAGTAATGTGGCTGCAGCTTTAACCAACATTGCCAGCCTAAAAACTGCAGCCTGCCTCTGTGCTAGCAGATTGAACATGGTGCTGAGTTCAAATAGTGTGGGATAACCCAGTCCAGTTATTCTTCAAAACAAGGTGGCCACATCCAAACTGCCTATGGAGAATTCAGAATTCTCATTCTGACACTGTGAAGTTTGCTGTTTGGTCTTACCTAAACCTCTGCCAAGGGACCAGATGAACAATTTAACAGGGCAGCAAATCAGTCCCACTCTCCAGGGCTGCTCCGTAGTTTTCCAGGAAAAAAACAAGCTATCAGTGTCTATTTATATATTTATCTTTTTGTAATATACATAACCTGAAGTAACTTTATATATTTATATGTACGCACATATAAAGCAACTTTAACCCAAAGCACCCTTTTTTGAATAGCCAGTGCTCATCCCTATACGGGTTCTTCCCTTCTCCACCTGGCTACTACACGAGTTGCTCAGGAGCAGAAGTGCATCTGCCATAATCCATCTAGTAGTTGCAAGAAGGCGAAGCATTTCCCTTTGACCAGTGTGTTGATACCCAAGAAGTCTCACTGAGACTGGCAGTCAAGGCAAGTCAAGGAGTAAGGTAGGACTTGGCACATTTGCTGTGTACAGAGTGCTGTACCCGACCTGGACCAGAGGGGGAGAAGTGTGACAAAGCTGAGGAGCGCTGCAGAAACCAGCAATACTTTTCATTTTCATTTCAGTTAATGTTTTAGAGCCCGGCACATAAGCAGGACCACACCTTTCAAAACCAGGGTTTGTTGTTTCTTCTGTTTCTTCTACTGAACCGCATCCTGCTGATTTTTTTTGTTTTACTACAATTTTTTTCCTCTAATGCTGAATACCGATCCTCTGATAAGTGAAGACCTATCGCATTTGTTTGCTTGTTTGTTTTATTGCAGTTAGCTATTTACAGTATATTATTGCAAAAAGTAATATGATTACTTTGGCAGAAATTAAGAAGCAAAAGCAACATATTACTAGACCCAAATATATCTTACAACGCAAAACCTTATGAAGGGTTTATCAGCCTTTTCACACAAAAATATTTTTCCTGGGTGAAAAAAAACCACAACAAAAAACATTTATTGAAACCTATAGATGGTAATATTTTCCACAATAGCATTTTGGTTATTTTTTTTATACATATATTTTCACCATTTCCACAAAAACATGACCAGAAGGTTCTGATTTTTTAAGTATTTTTTTTAAAAGAGTCATCAGTGTTGCAACAACCCACCTCACAAATGTTTTAAAACAACATCCATATGGTCACCTGTCAAACCGTCCCCATCATCCCATCCAAATACTGTCCAAATTAGCATACCGCAAACTGTTCTGCTACTTAATTAACAAAACCCCAAATCCTTATTTGCATTAAATGAATATCAGTGCACAGCTTCTCCTCCCACCTTTGTTATACTAACTAGCACAGTGCCCAATGCTAATCTCTCAGAGCCTGGTTCGCTACTTGCAAAACACCAGCTGCTAATAAAAAGGTAAATATGGCTGATACAAATATCTAGTCTCTCTTTCAAGCTGCTGCATTCATCCATCATTTTGGGGTTGTTTGGATCTCTGTGGATGCAAGGATTAGCACAAAATGTCCTTTCTCTGCTTCCAGCTCCCTTTCAGCTTTTATTATTCATTTACACATAATCTTATTTACTGCATGTATCATCAGCTTGATTGAATTCTCATGTAACTCAGTCTTAATATATATTACCTTCATAACTTGCTTTCTTCATGTTTTCGCCTCTTAAAATATTCTTCTTGAATATTTTTTTTAACTCTTGTTTATTCATAATATTTCTTTACAGATTTTTTTCCATTATTTAACTTGATTCCTTTACTGATCTGTTTTGGGCTTGGGTTTTGGTTTTGGTTTTTTTTTTTCAGAAGTCTTGAGATGTTTACACTTGTACTGTATTTGTGTCATTCTAGCCCAATTTCTCTTTGTATGTCTGTTTTGTAGTTCTGTGCTTCATGCTTGTTATTACTTCTGTAAAAGTTTGTCATCTAGGTTGTACTGAGATTTTTTTTCTGACTATAATGCACAGATACCTCTATACTTATTATAAATAGCAGCGTAAATGTTCTGAGCTGGCCTTTAAATTCCTGCAGACTCTGAAGTGAGTAAAGCATGAATCATGCAGTGAAGAGAGGTTCAGGGGGCTATTTTAGTCAGAATACACTTTCAGTGTCTCAGTGTTAATTTATTTAAGTGGGTACTGACAATGGTCATATCCTTTGTGACACTCTTAAGTCTCTCTTGCTTCACTCATACAGGGCTTTTGGATCCTGGATTTATTCCCAAGTCTCCTGTCTAAGACTTTTAGTGCACAGGCAGAGGAAATCCAGGTACATCCTCACAATCTTCTTAAATTTATCCTGACAGGTAGGTCTGTCATCCAGTTTTGCCTCTCACTGCATGCATCTTCTGTATGTTTAGGCTGCTGTAGCAAATATGCTGACTGTATCCTTGTTCTGTCCTATATTTTCAATCCCTTAGCATAATTTTTCAGGCTACATATCAAGAAATAATCTGCCTTGTCATGGTGCTAGGCTTGTCCAAGAGGATGCCACTCTTGTACTCTATTATAAAATGTTCCATGTGCTTTATATAATTTTGCCCACCATGCTGGGGCTTGAGGGGCAGTTGACCTGGTTTGGGGGCCTTTTTTTCTTTCTCTTGTTAATATTCCTCTGATAACTTTTGATGATTCAATCAGCAATAGAGGATTTGATGCATCAAAAGTAAGGAGTACTTGCAAATTTGAGAAGTTAGAGGCTGAATAAAGGAAGGAGTGAGAGATTCAAATTTCTCCCATGGGAAAGAAAAGCAGAACTTGCCTCTTTTGCGTGTGTAGCAGCAGCAACCAGCCAGTTAACACAAACATCCTGGCCCACCAGTGTAAATACAGCTGGAGCTCAGCCATTGCTCCATGGTCTCCAAACAAACAGACAGGAAGGTTTGAACTGTCGAGCAACAGGGCTGAGAAAAAATTCATTTGTAGACTGCATGTGTTCTGCTGCACAAGGACATGCCTCTTTTTCCTCGTATGTCTATTGTTACCATATTTAAACTGTGAGCTTCTGAAACATGCAAAGACATTTTCCAGTCTATCTGTATAGACACTGATATTTTCTTTTCTTGGAATTTATTGCCACTAAACCAATTTACAAGAAGAAAATGCTTTTGTTACATACAGTATTTAAGTTTGGCTGCATTTCCAATACTCTCTTGAGATTAATTGACCAGTAAAGAATAAGACCCTTTCTTATCAAGTAATCTGTAGGTAATTGAAAGATTTCTTTAACCTCCGAATTATTACTATCCAACATAAAAACTAGACATAGCTATGTATAGGATTTTATCCTTTTTTATTTTTTAATCACATAAACAATTAATTGTTAGGATTCAGAATAATGCAAAAAGGTTTAAAATATTTTTCTTACAAGTTAAATCTCTTATTGTCTGAAAACTTTAAAATATTGTTTGTATCCAGTAAAAGAAACCCTCTGCAGCTTAAGTATTTTATTCCGCCTTTTTGGTGTTTATTTAGGGCTGTTGAATAATACAGACTTGGCCATGCAGATTTCCCTTTTTAAGCCTATGACTTGATCGTGAAAAAATGTCCTGTTCAGTACTGACAGATACTGAGTTTTCAAATACCCAGTTGCTGTGTAAAACAGCCTGCAAAATTCCAACCTAAATGTAAGTGGTGAGACACCTTCCAGTTGCTAATAAACCTGTTAGACTTACTCAGAGTACTTCCACCATTACAAGTGAAAACCCCCAAAATAAACCTCAGGGTGGATCCAGCCTGCCTAATCTAGCCACTAAACCTGCGGCTGCCTTTTAAGTTTTTCATTTAAATGGAATACTTTCCCACAGAGTAATCGGAAAGAGATAGGTATCCTGCTGGCCTCTGAAAGGACATCCAGTGTGCCTAAATTTAGGTGCCTTGGTAGCTGATTTATTTTCCATTTGTTTACCTCAAGTTTGGTGTGGGATTTTTTGTTGTTTTCTGGGTTTGGGTTTTATTGTCTTTTTCAAATGCAAGTGATGCACAGGAGTGGAAACTTAAGTACTTTTGCAAGATAGGGGAAAAGAGTATCCTTTGTACTTAATATTGGGTCCTGTTCCCGATTATGAATTGATACCAGCATAAGGAGTTAGAGGTAACTCACACATTCCTTATGCAAGCAAAATTCCAAATTAATTGGACGTTGCTTGATTAAGACATATGAAGTGAAGACAGTTAACATACTAGCTAATTCTTGAGCCACTTTCGTACTAGGAACTAAATATATTATTTTGTTCTTAGTGATTTGGCTTTATCTTATTTCATCTTGTTTTAGCATTTCCTTTGGCTGAGGCTTTGTGAAAGTTGAGCTAAAGAAGCAACACTGACTAGTTTATCAAGAAGTAAGGTGAAAAGTTCGAATAAAGGCTCCTTGCCCTATTAAGTCTTGTCTAAAACTGCATTGGTTTCACTGGAAGCAGAATGTAGCTTCAGAATGTAAAACCCCAACCCCATTGTCCAGCACTGTGGACATCAGTTCCTACT
Source organism: Ara ararauna (assembly GCA_028858755.1). Lineage (NCBI taxonomy): Eukaryota > Metazoa > Chordata > Aves > Psittaciformes > Psittacidae > Ara > Ara ararauna. The sequence goes on along the minus strand of CM054379.1, from coordinate 40,875,614 downwards.
GTAACAGCCCTTAAAATTCAAGGCTTGCTGATAAAATTGTTGATAAAATTGCTGATAAAATTTATTTTCACACTACACAGAGCTAGAATAACTACTAGCACCAGTATCTTCAGCATCTTTCTTCAGGTCACCTGTGTGAATTTGTAGAAATCTGGTACACACAGTACCTTTGCATAACAAACTCCAGAAGCTGAGACTCATCCTAACAGCTTTTAAATAACCTTTAAAATTGCTTACAATATAGCCATACTAAGTACAAGAAATCCCTATGCTTATACTTCCAATTAGGAAACCAAGATTATCAATTGCCCATCTATTAACAATTTACTACTTTCAAAGTAATATTGAGGACATAACATTTTTCTAACAAATCTGGAAGCAGTTAAATGGCAAGGTTGGATCACAACGAATCTAAATGAATGCAGCTGGTATAGCTTACTGTCATATTTTAGGTGGTGTTGATACATTGCAAAAAAAAAAAAAAAGCAGCAGCATTGTTTTTTCTAGCATATAGTGTCCCAAATGCTTTCAAAAGTGTCTGTATTCTCTTTATACATATTTAGTTTTTATGGACCCATTACTTATATGAGTATCTGCATGGTATTACACACTTCAGTTCCTGCAGTTTTGCCTTCTCAATGAAGTATATACAGTTAAATATGGGCACAAATGACAGCAGATATGTAATTATATATTGAGTGTTGAGTACATGTGGAGGTGTTGAATGCCTCCCCAATTCCTGATGAATATGATAATCTCTGCAATAACTTGATATTCCATGCTAGTGGGAGAAAGTTCTTCCAAGCTTTTCTAGAGCAGACTTTAGGCAAAAGTAGACTTTGAAAGTAGAACAAAGCAAGTGTCAGTCAAGCAGGTACAATGGTTACAATGCCAGTCATCATGACAGAAAATCACTGCTGGCATTTCTCCTTGCTCTTCTTCCTGTTCTCTGGCAGCCTGCATACTCTCCCAATTTCCCCTTCTCTTGATTGCATAGTAGAAAGTGCACACACTTGTCCACCCTTACCTTGTGAGGAAAGCTGCCAAGTGATGGGTGCCCATAAGGCAAAACTCTATATGGTGTACAAATAGGTAAACATAACAATAATGTATTTGTTAGTATAAAAAACTATTAGACAAGTAAAGAAAGAAAAACTACACTTGGTTTTGATTTAAAAGTTCAATTAGTTGGCTATTTAATGGAATCAGAAGGACAACACAAAAATCAGATGACTGGAAATGTGCTTTTCTGGGACAGTAACTTGTGGGTTTAAAAGTCCACTTGTATTATCTTTCAGGGATCTCTTGCACGGAGGTGAACAGAAGCTTTCCTACCACAAAACACAGTTTTACAGCAGCAACATCACTGCCAGCAGCGCAGCCTCCATGTTACACCTTCTCATCCAACACTGACTGATCTCCTTGCCTTGCAGGAGGGAGCAGGTTATAGTCCCAGAGCCAAGAGCATTAACTCGTTTACAGGCCTGGGAACATCTTGGTTTTGCTTTGTATGTTTATGGGAGCCTCCAAATTCTGCACAGGGCACTGAGAAAGCCAAAACTGTAGGAGGGGAGTACACAGCAGGCAGTCTCAAAAAGGGAGGGACAGCCCGAGGTCACTTCAGAAATATGCTGGTTAGACTGCCCTCCTTACCTCCTCAGTCTTCTCATTTCCCATCCCCATTCACCCACAGTATCTCAAGCCACTCTGACAGTTTCTGGGCCTCAGGAAGTCATGATGCTGTTTTTCCCTTCCCCTGTAGTATTTCCTTTCCCTGCTCTGTCTCTTGCATAGGCAGCACCTATTTTACTGCCTGCACAGATCACCCAGCTCGAAATATGTGAACACTTGCAGGCAGCAGTAATTCAGTAGATGGAGGAATAGTAGTAACCCCATCCCCAGCCAGCCGGGTGTCCTGGATAACACCAACACATAGTTCACTTTCCCTCACTCACAGCCCTCTAGTCAACCCTATTTTTCCCAGACATATCTTCACCAGCACCAGATTTACTAACCTGCTTATTCTACATCTTCAGGCACTCACTGTTCAGCAGCTGCAGCTGAAGCAATTCAGACCCCATTCTTCATTCTGTCTTCATCTCAGCCTTGCCATCCAAGGAGTTCAGACTGACTGGGGAAGAGGAGCAGAGTTCCCACTTCCAGCCCTCTGCCCCTCCAGATGTAGGCATAGGTCAAGTAGGCAACAGCGGCACAGCTGCACCTTCCTGGTGCAGTCTCCTGACAGGACTGAAATTCAAAGGAACACATCAGACAAATTACTGAAAATTTAGTGATGTGATGTTCTCTGATTCTATTCTGTTCTGTTCTATGTATAAAAACGAGGGGAGACGTAATGACATTTTAGATGACAAATACAGATTATTGGCTTCAGAGGCAAAAGACTAGCATAACTCCCCACTTCGTTTAGCCTTCTGCACAGTGTTTTACTTCTATGATTTTCATTGAGCATTTGTTTTCCTCAGAGCCCGGTATAATAATACTTCCATTCACTTATAAGGTTCCTGTCTCCCTCAGTAAGCTGAAGTTGGACTCATTAACTTTTTTTTTAAGGTTGCTATGACAGACTCCTCAAAGTTCAAGTGTAATAGCCTGAATATAGATGAGTTTTCAGGAGGAGCCAAAGAAAATGTCAGGAACTCATTCTCCCAGCCATTTTTGAACTTTGAAGAGACTGAAAAGAAATGCCTGGCTGAGATTTTGCAAAACAAACCAGATTTTTATATTGTTTTGGTTTTACTGTTCAGACACTCTTATAGCTGGTTTGTCAGCCACAGTTTTACGTTGGGATATTGTCTTTCCCAAGCTGCACAGAAATAAGAAGTCAGTTGTCTAGAATCTTCAGATACCTGTAAGAACTCCTTAAAAATGAGACAGCTCTGGAAATTCAACAGTACAATTTCTCTATTGTTTTTGTGATTGACAGATCATTTTCCATCAGTCACAACTGTCTATTTTAAAATGTGGTCTACTCATGATGGGTAGACTGTAAGGTGCTTGCTGACAGCCTACAGAAAGAGACTTGTCACACAATTGGCAAAAATAGACTATGCTCTATGATTTACTCTCCTTTGTTTTTAATAGATTTTAGAGCCAGAGGAAATATATTTAAACTGCCTAAATACGACAGGCCATAGAATTACATCCATTGTATGGTTTTATATAACTAAAATGGTTTAGGAAAGAGTGGATCTTGGAAACTTTCAGTTAAACTCAAATACAAATTTTCTGGAGCAAACCTGAAGTAAAAGGGATATCTGATGGTACCAAAACTTACTAAAGCCTACACGCTGTGGTCACAAGAACATGGAATCTATCACATAGCTAAAAAATTTGCAGCAAGACATTGCAAATGGTCCTTGAGATCAATAATTATTTATTCACGTGACAGCAAGACTGGGGCTGGTAGAGACCACTGTTTGTTTTCTTATATTTACCCAAAGTAGGGATTTTTCCCTGTAGTTTGGCTGTGACATCTTATGAAGTCAAATTTTGTTGTTTTGTTGCTTTTAACTAAGGACAGCCTTACATAAGTACAAATTCTTTCCTCTCTGCTTGCATCAGAAATACAGAGAAATAGAGTGGCCTGGTAAACACAGATGTAGAATATTTCCACTGTGATCTGTACAAAGACGATCTGAAGTTGTCTGTATATTTTCCAGTTGTGTTTTTTCCTTTTATTGGTGCTAGTTAGTTCCAAAGTCCTTGCCTTATTTTCCTCCTTACGGGCGTGGACATAGATTTTGGTTTTATGTCTACATTGACATCATCTCAGCCTGACAGCACATTATGGGAAACTGGAAGATTTATCGGCAGAAGAGAGCCTGTTGGAAAACAAGCTGGGTAGTGGTAATTAGGGAGTGAGTCAGTGTCTGGACTCCAGCTGTGCTTGCTACACAAGCCTGACGAGAGCCAAGTCACTCAGATTTATTCAGCTATCTGAAACTGGCTTATTTTTAAGAAAAAAAAGAATAGACCTGAGGTATACTGGATACATTTTTAGCTGAAAACATTTGTATAAATACAGCAAATTATCTTTCTCCCTTCTTAGCACTGCAGTGGAGTGTAGGAGCCATGCTCTTGGAGAAGCAATTTATTATAGATGCACAAACCAACATGTCTGAAAGATGTCCCGGCATCAGCATCTCAAAATATACCAATATAGTTTGATATGCAGTAAGTTCTGTGACTAATATTGTAAAAACACCTGCATCCTGACCCCGTGAGGCAAAGTATTGCTATTTCTTATTGCAGGCATTTACAGTGGTTGAAGCCTAGGAAGCATAGCATCAACTCCTGGTTGGTAGGGTTCTAACTAGTGAGTTGAACTGTGAGGATTGCTGCATCAACATCCCAAAAAATTGAACTTCTAGCCTTTGAACAATACATTATTTTGAGGAAAAGGGTATTTAAGTGTCTTTAGAGAATATTGTCAAGTTAAATACTGAATTTGAAGCAAATTTTATAAAACTAAGTTCTTACAAAAGCAGTATTTTATCTGCTGTGGTGTAGAGAGCTAAAGAAGGTCTCCCTGACACATCTGGGACTTGGTGTATTTCCAGAACTCTCTATGGCATTAGAAATACAGCACCTATTCTAAGATTAGGAGAACACATAAAATCTGGCTTTTTATGGATTACTGTCTTTTCTTTCCCTTAGCATGCCTATAGCTCTCCATTTAATGCATAAGAACTTCACCCTTTTCCCCATTCTTCTTTCCTTGGTCCTTCTTTCCTTACTTACTGCCACAGGAAGACAGTACATGCACTGAGTGTAGCCTGGACACTGACTACCCAAGTTGAGGCTATCAAAAGGGACATGATTTCTGCTGTCTTGCCTCTGGTGAACACACTCATTTACCTCAGTCTCTTTTGTTTACTTGGTTGCAAATTTGAAGACAAAACATTGAATGTTTACCATCATTGGGAATTTTGGCTATCTGTATTACTTGGTTTCTATTGTATTATTTGGAATCTACTTTTATTAGGGAATCATTCACCACCATTTCCTGCTGCCAACTCAAACAGAGAATACTTCTGCAGTTGGATTAGCAACTGTCTGCAAAGGCACTTAGCAGAGATCAGCTGCGTGGACAGTATTTGCTTCTCAAATAGTAAGTCCCTGTCTTCACCACAAAATGTCTCATGGAATGGGGACAACGCTGGTAGGTGATATGGTGCCCATCTTGCAAACTTACAGCACATTTTCTCTAATGGGGAAAGATTTTCTGTCACAATATAGCTTTCTCAGTTTTCTTGTATGTCTCAGAGAATCATATAATCATAGAAGAGTCAGGGTTGGAAAGCACCTTAAGATCATCGAGCTCCAACCCCCCTGCCAGGGGCAGGGACACCTCACACTAAACCATGGCACCCAAGGCCTTGAACACCGCCAGCGATGGAGCATTCACAACTTCCCTGGGCAACCCATTCCAGTGCTTCACCATCCTTACAGTAAATAACTTCTTCCTTATATCCAATGAAAACTTCCCCTGTTTAAGTTTGAACCCATTACCCCGTGCCCTCTCACTACAGTCCCTAACAAAGAGTCACTCCCCAGCATCCCTATAGGCCCCCTTCAGATACTGGAAGGATGCTATGAGGTCTCCACACAGCCTCCTCTTCTCCAGGCAGAACAGCCCCAACTTTCTCAGCCTATCTTCATACGGGAGGTGCTCCAGTCCCCTGATCATCCTCGTGGCCCTCCTCTGGACTTGTTCCAACAGTTCCATGTCCTTTTTATGTTGAGGACACCAGAACTGCACACAATACTCCAAGTGAGGCCTCACAAGAGCAGAGTAGAGGGGCAGGATCACCTCCCTCGACCTGCTGGTCACGCTCCTTTTGATGCAGCCCACGATACGGTTGGCTTTCTGGGCTGCAAGCGCACACCGAAGCCGGCTCATGTTCATTTTCTCATCGACCAACACCCCCAAGTCCTTCTCCACAGGGCTGCTCTCAATCTTTTCCCTGCCCAACCTGTAGCTGTGCCTGGGATTGCTCCGACCCAGGTGCACGACCTTGCACTTGGCATGTTTAAACTTCATCAGGTTGGCATCAGCCCACCTCACAAGCGTGTCAAGGTCCCTCTGGATGGCATTCCTTCCCTCCAACGTATCAGCCAAACCACACAGCTTGGTATCATTGGCAAACTTGCTGAGGGCGCACTCAATCCCACTGTCCATGTCACTGACAAAGATGTTGAACAAGATTGGTCCCAACACCGATCCCTGAGGGACACCACTCGTTACTGGTCTCCAGCTGGACATTGAGCCATTGAGCACAACTCTTTGCGTGCGGCCATCCAGCCAGTTCTTTATCCACCAAGTGGTCCACCTATCAAATTGATGTCTCTCCAACTTAGAGACAAGGATGTCATGGGGGACAGTGTCAAACGCTTTGCACAAGTCCAGGTAGATGACATCAACTGCTCTACCCCTGTCCATCAGTTCCATAGCCCCATCATAGAAGGCCACCAAATTGGTCAGGCAGGATTTCCCCTTAGTGAAGCCATGCTGGCTATCACCAACCACCTTGTTGTTTTTCATATGCTTCAGCATGCCTTCCAGGAGAATCTGCTCCAAGATTTTGCCAGGCACAGAGGTGAGGCTGACTGGTCTGTAATTCCCCAGGTCATCCATTTTCCCCTTCTTGAAAATGAGGGTTATATTTCCCTTTTTCCAATGGTTGGGAACTTCACCTGACTGCCATGATTTTTCAAATATGATGGACAGTGGCTTAGCAACTTCATTTGCCAGCTCCTTCAGGACCCACGGATGGATTTCATTAGGTCCCATAGACTTGTGCACATTCAGGTTCCTAAGATGGTCTCGAACCAGATCCTCTCCTACAGTGGGCCCAGAGTCTTCATTCTCACAGTCCCTGTGTCTGCCTTCCAAGACTTGGGTGGTGTGGTCAGAGCATTTTCCGGTGAAGACCGAGTTAAAGAAGTCATTAAGAACCTCAGCCTTCTCCAAATCCAGGGTAGCCAGTTCTCCCGATAGCTTCTGGAGAGGGCCCACGTTGTCCCTAGCCTGTCTTTTATTTGCGATGTACCTATAGAGTCCCTTCCTGTTATCCTTAACATCCCTAGCCAAGTTTAATTCTAAGTGGGTCTTAGCTTTCCTAACCTGGTCCCTAGCTTCCTGGACAACATCCCTGTATTCTTCCCAGGCCGCCCGTCCTTGCTTCCACCTTTTCTAAGCCTCTTTTTTCCTTCTAATTTTCCTTAGCAGCTCCTTATCAATCCGAGGAGGTCTCCTGGCCCTCCTGCAGCACTTCCTTCTAGTTGGGATGCAACACTCCTGAGCTTTATGAGAATTATGACTACCAGAATTCAGTTCTCTATAATATTCCATATCTCGCATGTTTTCTCACACCATTGTTTCACATTATGATAAATGAAGCAATGATGCTAGCATAGGCATTTTCTCTTATCCCTGCATGATGATGGTCCATGTTGTGATTTGACTTTGAGACAAAAACTTAGTGTTTTTGAACATCAGCTCATACTCCAAATTACATTGTGAGCAGCTTTGGTGTCTGACTGTGGTGTCAGATTACACAGACTGTTCTTCCAGGGTAACTGAGTGACAGATACAGCACAGGGACGTGGATAAGCAGTATCTTGAGTATTTCCTTCAAAGGATAAGCTCCTATATATACTTACTAGGTTTTAGGGTACCTGGAGCTGTTATGAATAGACAAACACTTTCTGTCTCCTTGCATCCATGCTGGATCCCTGCCGTGAAATTGTAAGGAGAATGGGCAGAGCAGCAATGTAAGCTTGAAGTCTCAGACTTCTACAACTGAACCCCACTCCCTCTCGGACTTTCAGTTCACACAAGGAGCCTTAGCAACCTGATCTTCCATGCCTGCTCATAGTCCTTGCCCTAAAACACCACCTTCAAACAATCTTCAGTTCTAGTCACCAGATCATACCCATTTGTCCTAACTTCCAGTCAGCTTATCCTTTTAATTTTGTTGATATACCTGTCCACCCTCCACACCCAGAAATGTCATGTGAAGCTTGCTCTAGCCTGGAATTTTCCAGGGTTCACAGCAAGAGTCTACCCTGATTTGCATGAAAGTATTCCCTTCATTACTGTAATACTGATCTAAAATAATAAATAGTATCTCCTGTTTGTAGGGAGGCAAAAAGGAAGGTGAAAAGTCACACATGAATAAAGAGGATCAAATGGTTCTTCTGAAGACCTCTTAGCGAGAAACAAGAGCTCCATGGATGAGAGCCAGAGTTAATCCGGTCAGCAGGCTTCACATAAGCATCATTTTTGCATCACCATAGTTATTCTACACTGAAGGTAGCATTCCTTTAACTATTATAAAACACATGTGATTGAAAACATTTAATGATTGGGTCCTTTTTTGAAGTGAGAGAAACTTGTCTTTTTGACATTTTTCTTTCAAAAGGTTTGAGCTTTGTGATGTTTTAGGACAGAAATCAGTTTTGTATATTTTTCAAACGCAAGAGAGACAAGCTCTAAAGGGAAAGTCAACATAATTAATGGGAAGGATAAAAACTCCTACCTATGCTAAGGTGACTGATAACCAGGACAAGCTACTAACGCAGAAAATATAAATCTACAGGAAGAGGACTACGGTGCACTAGCCCCATGAGTGGGACATTAAAGTGACAATATTCTTTCATAGCAAACATCACCAAGGACATCAGTTATATAAAAATATAAAGATGGGAACAGATAGATACCCTTCTACGAATGAAGTAAAAGTGGGTTGTTTTCCATCTGTAATGTTGATAAATGAAAGGTTGAACTAATTGGTGAAAAACATCAGCAGCCTTTGAGACATCTTTTGCAATCACTTTCTATACCTTTCTACTCACTAACACCAGGGCAATGCGGAACATAGGTTGTAGGTCTTTTTACCCATACATATGCATCTATACAACGTGCAGGAGCTGCAAATACATGAACAGCCCAAGCATCTACTTAATGCAATCTGTTTCAATCTGTTTATGACAGTGATCAGTACCAGAAGGGAAATTTCCACAGAACCCAGGAGGTAAGCAGTCATGGAAGAACTGATGTGCAAGGACAGCTTCCTCCTAACTTCACTGTGTAGCTGGTGCATGCCCTGAATAATGACGTCTATGTCATTTCCAAATTCACTCTCTCCCATCACTTTAATAACATATGTTTTTAGTGCACCCCCTCTCTTTCTGTCTGTACCCTGTTCTAAGCTTCCCCCATCACCAGGACTTCAGCAGTCTGTGCACCAAAAATCCACGAGACAGCTCTGACACCACAGCTGCACAACCTCTGCTCAGACTGCTGAAAATGAGCTGTGAGCCTGTACGGAAACAAGAAAAAGGAAAATTCCAGGACTGCTAGCAGCTCAAGGATTGAAGAGGGGAAAGGTGCTTAATTCTAAATAAAAAAAGTGAGGAAGGCTTGTCAGGAGCTACTGGGTCAAGTCACCAATGCCATGTGTGTTGGTGGAGCTAGCAGCAGCTCAGCAGCCCTGTGCATCCACTGCAGGGAGCTGTGAATGATGCTTACCTGGGCAGCAAACATACTGCATGCTGTACCTGGAGCAGTGAAAGGATTAATCCTTAACCTAAAAGGTCATTAAACCCAAGCTATTTTTGTGTGTGTGAGTCAGTGAGCACTTGCTTATTACTTGTAATTTGTGCATATCCTGCTTGTAGGAGATCACAGGATATGGCTACACATGGCCAAAGAAACTAATTCAAAATAGGGACCACAACTGATGTGCACTTATTTCTGAAATCTACTGGACTCTTAATGTCAGTAATTTATTGAACAATCAAATCCATGGATTATGTGTTGTATAAAACTCTGGTGATGATTGTGTAAACTGAGATAAATCACACATTTCTGAGTCCATCCTGCAGATGCCAGACTGAAGCAAATCTTTTCAACACGATGTTTTGTGTTCATTTTTAATCTCTGCAAAACCAAGCAACTCCTACCTCCCAATTTGCTCATACTGTGGTGATTCAACCTTGGCATGTTTAGCAGATTCACCACAGGTCATTAGCTGCAATATATGTTTACAGTTTATTGAGAAGATAGCCCACAACTGTGCCCATTTTGTTTTTACAAGCATTTTTGTTCAGTTACACTGGACAGCAGCATAATATTTCATGAGGTCATCTTTTGCACTAGTGATTTTTTTGCAGTAGTAATGAGAATTTCTGAAACAGAATATTGTTGCTAATTACTTTCACTCCCATAATTTAACTATATAAAGGTTAAGTGTCTCATTTAAGCTAATTGACTTGGCTGCCTCAGTGGTTACTGGAGAAGGAGAGAGGTCTTAGAGAGCAAAAGCTCTCCGGTGTATTTTTGATACTTACCTTATCCCAAGATTAATCACCCTCCAGGAGTCCTCTCTTTCTACTGACTACAGAGGTGGTAAAAAAGATAAATCTAAAGTAGGTGCTCACCCTTGCTTTTATGCAGTGTACATATGAAGTCCTCTGCAGATGGACTGCAAAGAAATGACACAGCTTGAAATCACAGTTAGCTGATACCTATTATTTTAGAGATACAGGAAGCAAGCTTGAGATTTTCTACTTCAAACCAACCCCCCAAGACCCTGTTTTTTGCATGGTTATATCTTTTGCATTGTTATGATGAAAGCTGGATGAAGCTTCACTCAATTTGGTGAACACAATGGGTCTTTTGCACAGCAGTTCAGCTCAAGCTAGTTCAGCTTCTTTTGTGATTTTTAGGGTGGGTTGTTTTTTTTTTTGGTGAGGTTTTGGGTGGAATTTCAGTAGAAGCATCACCAAAAGCCCAGACCACAAGTCCACCAGTAAGGCCATGAATGTGGTTTTGCAGCTGGTCTTCATATTTCAAGAAGATACACAAAAACTGGAGTGTCCAACAATGAGTATAATCGAAGATGTAAAACCACAAAGATATAATAAAATGGGGTTGCTTAGCTTAATAAAGAGAAAACTGATAGGGAAGAGTAGGAACCTGATGATTTTCAGAATCCACCATGGAGGAAAAGAAATGATCACAGCAAGGAAAATTTCAGGGTAGACATCAGGAAAAACCTCCTCATGGTAAAGAAGTGCCTGGGGAGACTTGTCAAGTTTTCATTACTGGAGCTTGTTAAAACTAAATAAGACAATGTCTGTCAGGAATGACATAGGCATAGACGCTCTGCCCTAGGAAAGGGAAACACAACAAATATATCCTTCCTCTATAATCTTTCATTATCTGAATAATTTCATATTTGTAATTAATTTATTTCTTCTTTCTCTGTCTCTTATGTATTTCTTATAAATGAGCTGACAGGAACTCCATGAAGCTCAAAAAAGGGAAGTGCAAAGTCCTGTACCCACACCAGTACATGCTGGGGCCACTCAGCTGGGAAGCAGCTCTGCAGAAAAGGACCTGGGTGTCCTGGTGGACACAACATTGATCACGAGCCAGCAATGTGCCCTCACTACAAAGGCAGCTAATGTTATCCTGGCCTTTATTAGGAGGCCTGCTGCCAGTAGATAAAAGGAGGTGATCCTTCCCCTTCCCCTTCCCCTCTAACTCAGCACATGTGGGCCATGCCTGGAGTACTGTGTCCAGTTTTGGGCTCCCCGGTACAAGAGAGAGATGGACGTGCTGGAGAGAGACCAGCATAGGGCCACAATGATGATTAAGGGACTGGAGCTTCTCTCTATGAGGAAAAGCTGAGACAACTGGGACTGTCAGCCTGGAGGAGAGAAGGCTCAGGGGGGATCTTACCAATGCATATAAATACCTGAAGGGGAGCTGCAAAGAGGACAGAGCCATGTTCTTTTCAGTGGTGACCAGTGACAGGACCAGAGATACTGTGGGCACAAACTAAAACAACTCCCAGGTTGCCCAGGGAGGTTGTGGAGTCTCCATTCTTCAAGATTCAAAACCTATCTAGACACAGTCCTGGGCAGCCTACTGTAGGTGGCTCTGCTTGAGCAGATGGATTGGACCAGATGACTTCTGGAGGTCCTTTCCAACCGCAACCACTCTGTGATTCTGTAATCAATGTGGGAAGTAAGCAGACCCACAGAACAATTTTGAATGTTACTGGAATTGCTCTTTCCCTACATGTCTGTCTTTTTCTGATACGTACAAAGAGTTCCTGTTCAGGTGTGAGAGGGGATGAATAGCAGACAGCTCTTCAGAGGCAGAGTCCCTGCTTAGCTTCCAGTGACCTCCGTAGGAGTTAATGGTGTTTATCAGCACACTAAATAAAGGTTACTTTTCTTTCCTCCTCACTACCCTCCCCAGCAGAATTTAAGCTTCTGTGTAAAGGGGGCTAAAATACAGTCTGACACATTGTCAAAATTATGCTCTTTATTTCTCTAGAGGATGCCATAGAAGAAAATCCTGAAGTAAATGACTGAAGACTTTGTTATAATTTTCACAATGCTTAAGCAAACCAAAGACTCTCTGTCTCACATATGCTTCACTTTTACCAGCCCTCAGTTTACTAAAACATTAGGAGAATATAACAAAATCTTCTTTCACTGACACTATGAAAAATAACAGAAAGAGGGTTGCCAATGAAGTAACTTTATTGGCACACTGGAAATACCTTTTTGCATTTCTGTTTTTTTGGTGTTTTGATGGGGTTTTTTTATTATTTTTATTTGGCCTTTTTCCAATTGATAATTAGATTTGAAAATCTGAATCGACTTCACCTAAATACATAGACTGCATGCTAAAACATTTTGCCAGGAGCAAGAGTGAATGCTAAAAAGAGATTTCAGATTCCTTTCTGCCTTATGATACTGAAACCCACACTTTCTTAACTTATTTGAACCTTCCCATCCGAGTTAAGCTTAGCTACACAACCTTCCAAATCCCACCTCCTGCACAATAATGCCTTCTTTTAGTCATCACAGAAATGCAACTCATTGATTTCTTTCTTTACAGGCATGCCACAACCTGCCCTAACTTCCTTAAACTATTTCTAATGCATTTACTGGTCTTTACAGTGATGTAAATATTTTGTTTCCCCTGTCAAAGATTCTTCTTTATGTATAACCATAGTAAAAAGACAGTCAATACTGTTACTGAGTATGTTTAGTGGGTGGTGTCTAAATGATGAGCAAGAATATGCATTCTGGAAGCACCAGGAGGTTACTGGGAAAGACTGATACTTACCTGAAGGTATCAAATATCAGTAAGCGTGCACAACAATAAGCAGCACAAAAATTATTCTGATTGCAAGATAAACCAACAAAGTTCTAAGTCTAAAATAGCCATCAAAAATGATCCTTTCAATTTTCTACACACGAAATTTCAAGATAATCAATCCTCTTTATGCCACAGTTTCTCCCCATACAACATGTAGATGCAGTACCTTTCTTTCATTCTCTTTTTAAAAGACTTACTTAAGTAAGACTTACTTACTTAAAAGACAATAGTAATATTGTCACTGGCTATAAAAGCCAGCCAGATGAAGTGCTTCATTGCATGTCTTTAATTAAGCTAGTAAGAACATTTAATAGAGCCATTTTTTAATTTTCTCCTGCCACTCTACAATAAAAATGCACTCCCTAGTCTCCCAGTCACCTTTTAAAAACCTCCTATAAAAAGAAAGAGATATATTGGGCTTTTGATCCTTGCCATTTGGCTAGTACGCTTTTATTCTTCCTTTGTGGGAATTATTCAGTACAACATTGTTAGGGTTGCCCCTTTAAGAGTCTTTTCCTGAAGAACATTACACTGATTTTTGAGAAGATTTTATTTATAGAGCTTAATATGTCTTTGCTTTTGTTACTGAAGGCTGTACTGCAGCAAAGGTCTAACAGACAAACCTGAAAGTACACTAGTTATTCCAACTGTTCAGACTTTCCAGACCCACACTGGCACTTACTGAGTTTCATTAGCCTTTCTAGGGAGAGGAAGGCTTGAAAAGTAATCCAGTTATAAACCCAAAATCCTCAGTACACTCTGGGAGCAAGAGTGTATGGAACAGAGTGGGGAAAAAAAACAGAGCTTTTGTTTCATTACTGAGCCTGACAGAAACCTCATGTAACAGGCACCATGGAAGAAGGAAGGGGTTTAGCATAATAGTGGGGTCTTAAATACAACCTGGGCTTGAAGAACAGGTTCCTTCAGCTTTTTTACAGTACAATTTAGGAACGTGAATTTGTTAATAATGGAGATAAGTAGTATCATCTGGGTGCTGTGCTCCTGTGGACTCAGGAAATGTTAGAAAGCTCAGTGTTTCACCAAATGAACAGTACTGCTAAGAGGTAGACTTGGAATTTGGATCTGGTGATACCCTCATGTACAAACATTCACATTTTCAAGATAAAGAAATCTCATCTCTAATCTAGCAAAATAACCATATAGTTATGCTTGGCTAAATATAATTCCTAACCCAACTGATATCAGAGGAGGGATTATTTGTTTTCAGCCCAAATTATTTTGACATGTCAGTCAGTGGTGGATTTTCACATATTAGTTACAGCTTCCTCTTGAAGACATGGTCTGCTTGTTTAGCTGCAGTTCAATGACTCACCGTGACTAGGAACTTAAGCGTGAGCTGCATTCACTTCAACAGAGCCGTTGCACAGAAAGTCAATCCCTCTGTTGACAGGAGCTATAGACAACATACTTGTGTAAGGCAAGCTGCACTGCTCTATCAGGTTACCCTGCCTCACAGGGAAAAGCTATGCAGTAATTTCCTCCTCTTTCCAGTGACATTTTAGTTGACATCCATTTTATCAGTGTGTATTTTCCACTGAAATGTGAAGTTATATAGCTGATTCCAACAGGTATTTTTGGAAAATAACTTGTGAGCTTTCCTGAGATTTGTGACAATCTGGCAATGCACATGAACATCTGATATGAATATCTGAGGCAAGGCCTCTAACCCCATCTCAGCTGTAACCAGCCATAAAATATAAATAAGCAATGTATGAATGTGAAAGATGAAACAGGATAAGTAAGTCTTGGAGCTTATTCAGGAGTGACTTACTGTTTTGTGGGTTTCAGGCTTTTTTCCCCTCCACTGTGATTTCTGATTTCTTGGGCAGGTATTTCCAAAAGCACAAAAAGACTGCAGATACAACATTTTCTTAGATACCATCTAACATACGATCTACCACTGGCTGGTCACAACATCATAAATATCTTGCAGGTCTCCCATAACTGCAAATATCAAAGGGTAACATCTTAATAATTGTATGCTTTCATTTTGTTATATGTTCTGCTAAAAGATAACTGTATGTCAAAGTAAATCTATCAAGTTAATATAGAATACCTACAGATCTGCACTAATCTCAAAGCATTTACCCACAATCTCTTTGTTACAGAGATCAGCAGTTATTTTTCCATAGATCCGGAGTACAAGACACATGGCATTGCACAGCAGAAACCAACCGACATATCACATAAACAAATTTGTAACATACAGTAAATACAAGTCTCTTCCTGACTGTGGTAGACCACAGCAACATTTTTTGCCAAATACTTGTGTTATTTTGTAGTATCACAATATTTCAAAGCTTTATTCAGATGGTGATTATCAGCATCTCAATTTCAGAAATATATCTCATGAAATAAAACTGGTTTATGATAACCTCAAGCATTTAGCTTGTTTCATGGTATTGTTTGTCTGAAACGGGTTAAACTTCCCAGACTGAACTGGAAAAACAGCACATAACGTGGCAGTCCATATTTAAACTGCTTTCTAGCAACAAGTGTCTGCAAAGACACCCAGCAGCATGCAGAACTTGTGATGTGGAGAACTAATGCTTCCAAAAACAAGGATGCAAAGATCCTGACTACTCAGTACAGTAAATTAACATCTATATAACAGAACAGGTTTAAAATCTGGTTACATGAGTCTCACATAAGACGTTAACTTACTTCAAAACTAGACTGCATGCATATGACTCATTGTACACAAAAATGATTTTTTCCACTTCTGCCAATGTGACAATTATGAACGGCTCCAGCCCCTGGAAAAATCCTCAAATAATAAAAATCTGGCAACCAGGCAAATTACATGCCTAGCTACAGGACCGACATGTGTATGGGTTCTTTTCTCCAATTCCAGCCACTGCAAGTTTCAAATGCTATTACACGGTTAAGTACATCTTACTCACTGCTATGACTGTGCAACAAAATAGATAAGGTCACACAAGGTATTTCTCAAATAATCTGATTCCTATAAAACCTTCAGTGACTCAAAAGAGAACTTGAAAAATGTGGGGGAAACTAAATGCTGGTGAATGACAATGTATCTATGAAGAAAAAAAGCAAATTACTCCCTTTGTAAAACCAATAATTGCCTGTGAGAACAACCACGCTTAACTATAACTTACTGTACTCTTGTGATTCCAGTTCCTGAATGGCACTACAATCATAGAATCATAGAAGAGTCAGGGTTGGAAACAACCTTAAGACCATCTAGTTCCAACCCCCCTGCCATGGGCAGGGGCACCTCACACTAAACCATGCCACTCAAGGCTCTGTCCAACCCAGCCTTGAACACCGCCAGCAGTGGAGCATTCACAACTTCCCTGGGCAACCCATTCCAGTGCCTCACCACCCTTACAGTAAAGAATTTCTTCCTCATATCCAATCTAAACTTCCCCTGTTTAAGTTTGAACCCATTACCCCTTGTCCTCTCACTACAGTCCCTAATGAAGAGTCCCTCCCCAGCATCCCTATAGGCCCCCTTCAGATACTGGAAGGCTGCTATGAGGTCTCCACGCAGCCTTCTCTTCTCCAGGCTGAACAGCCCCAACTTTCTCAGCCTGTCTTCACACAGGAGGTGCTGCAGTCCCCTGATCATCCTCCTG
Source organism: Ara ararauna (assembly GCA_028858755.1). Taxonomy (NCBI): domain Eukaryota; kingdom Metazoa; phylum Chordata; class Aves; order Psittaciformes; family Psittacidae; genus Ara; species Ara ararauna. The sequence goes on along the minus strand of CM054379.1, from coordinate 40,858,781 downwards.
GCCCTCCTTTGGACTTGTTCCAACAGTTCCATGTCCTTTTTATGTTGAGGGCACCAGAACTGCACACAATACTCCAAGTGAGGTCTCACGAGAGCAGAGTAGAGGGGCAGGATCACCTCCCTCGACCTGCTGGTCACGCTCCTTTTGATGCAGCCCAGGATACGGTTGGCTTTCTGGGCTGCAAGCGCACACTGAAGCCAGCTCATGTTCATTTTCTCATCGACCAACACCCCCAAGTCCTTCTCCACAGGGCTGCTCTCAATCTCTTCCCTGCCCAACCTGTAGCTGTGCCCGGGATTGCTCCAACCCAGATGTAGGACCTTGCACTTGGCATGGTTAAATTTCATCAGGTTGGCATCAGCCCACCTCACAAGTGTGTCAAGGTCCCTCTGGATGGCATTCCTTCCCTCCAGCGTATCAACCAAACCACACAGCTTGGTGTCATCAGCAAACTTGCTGAGGGCGCACTCAATCCCACTGTCCATGTCACTGACAAAGATGTTGAACAAGACCGGTCCCAACACTGATCCCTGAGGGACACCACTCGTTACTGGTCTCCAGCTGGACACTGAGCCATTGAGCACAACCCTTTGCATGCGGCCATCCAGCCAGTTCTTTATCCACCAAGTGGTCCACCTATCAAATTGATGTCTCTCCAACTTAGAGACAAGGATGTCATGGGGGACAGTGTCGAACACTTTGCACAAGTCCAGGTAGATGACATCAACTGCTCTACCCCTGTCCATCAGTTCCATAGCCCCATCATAGAAGGCCACCAAATTGGTCAGGCAGGATTTCCCCTTAGTGAAGCCGTGCTGGCTGTCACCAACCACCTTGTTGTTTTTCATATGCTTCAGCATGCCTTCCAGGAGAATCTGGTTCAAGATTTTGCCAGGCACAGAGGTGAGGCTGACTGGTCTGTAATTCCCCAGGTCATCCATTTTCCCCTTCTTGAAAATGGGGGTTATATTTCTTTTTTTCCAGTCATCGGGAGCTTCACCTGACTGCCATGATTTTTCAAATATGATGGACAGTGGCTTAGCAACTTCATTTGCCAGCTCCTTCAGGACCCACGGATGGATTTCATCAGGTCCCATAGACTTGTGCACATTCAGGTTCCTAAGATGGTCTCGAACCAGATCCTCTCCTACAGTGGGCCCAGGGTCTTCATTCTCACAGTCCCTGTGTCTGCCTTCCAAGTCTTGGGTGGTATGGTCAGAGCATTTTCCGGTGAAGACTGAGTTAAAGAAGTCATTAAGAACCTCAGCCTTCTCCAAATCCAGGGTAGCCAGTTCTCCCGATAGCTTCTGGAGAGGGCCCATGTTGTCCCTAGTCTGCCTTTTATTTGCGATGTACCTATAGAATCCCTTCCTGTTATCCTTCACATCCCTAGCCAAGTTTAATTCTAAGTGGGTCTTAGCTTTCCTAACCTGGTCCCTAGCTTCCTGGACAACATCCCTGTATTCTTCCCAGGCCGTCTGTCCTTGCTTCCACCTTTTCTAAGCCTCTTTTTTCCTTCGAATTTTCCTCAGCAGCTCCTTATCCATCCGAGGAGGTCTTCTGGCCCTCCTGCAGCACTTTCTTCTAGTAGGGATGTATATTAGGGAAGTTTTGCACTTCACTGGAATATTTTCCTCTAATACAAAGAGGATTAAAACACAGCTCTGCACAAAGTCTGAACAGCATTTACAAATAACAGTGGGTAGCAAGAAAAACTCTTCACAGCTTAGGTCTCTGCGTAGCTTTGGTTTAATTATTTGCATGTATTTTCATAGCAACTTCTCTAGACTAAAATGGAAGTGTCTGCTTTCCTCTGACCTTCTTAGACCTTTTGACTTTCTCCTGTTGAATGGCAAGCTCATTTCCCCAAAATAATGACTGCTGCTCATACTTCCTTTCTCTTTCTATTGGACTTTTCACAGTTTTAAGAAACCTGTTACTTGGAATCTTTTTTAATTTCACTGGATTATTGTCACCTTCCTTATAGCTAGTTTCTATTCTACCTAATTCTTCCCAGAAATGCTGTCAAAATGATTATTCACCAAATACACAGAAGTAAAATTAAAAAAAAGGCATTTTCACAGGATATTTCTACCAACATATGCATGTGTACTGTAAGATACACATATGTATGTATGCATGTAACTACATATACAAGTAACAGTTTTCCGGGTTACTCAGAGTTTTCAGCTCCACTGATTCCCAGGCAAGCTGTAAGTCCCCAATATGTGCAAAACTCACATAGCCTCTGTTACACACTTTTAGATGAACTCAGGTGCCTAAATGTAACACTGAACTTGCAACTTATTTCGACCAATTCTAAACTCTGGAAATTCAGATGCAATGCTCCAACCAACAACATTCCCTGAAAAAAAAGTAAAAATAAGCCTGTAGGTTGCTTCACTACAGTAAGCACTGTGTTCCCCAAAAGACCTCAGAAGGGTCTGTATATCCTGCCAAAGTTAAGTAAAGGAATGCATTACTAATAAAAAAAATATGACTAAGCCTTCCGATCACCATTAAGAAAGTTCTCCTCAGCTACCTTCAGCAGCAAGTTTTAATCAGAATGTTGTTGGTTTCTTATCCCCAAATAAGTTCTATTTCTGAAGTTCCTCATCTTGCCCCCTGGAAAGTATGGTCTGAAGACAGAAAGGAACAATACATAAAAAATCTACAAAAATAAGTGATAACAGAAATGGCAGGTCAGAAGAAAACAGCAGGCCAGAATTGCAAATTTGCAAGGTTTTCATGATGGGAGAAGAAAAAATAACAAAAACTATTAGTGGCAGCAGATTTGAGAGGCAAACTTTGGCTTCCAACTCAAACTCTTAAAAATGTCTGGATGTTTTGACAAGTCTGAGTGTCTGAATCGTGGGGAAGTGTCTCTCTGGGCAAGTATTAACCTGATCACTTTGTCAAGAAGAGGAGTACAGAGGAGAGAAAGCCTGAGATGGAGAATCACTGTAGCGCACTGCATAGCAAGGTCCACTGTCACCCCTGTGAACTTAGGAGCTGGTGGGAATTGGTGACATAGTCATCCATCCACTCAATTCCTAGGTATTCTATATGAGCAATGACTCTAAAATCCAACTTTAAAAGGATTTAATATAGTAAAATATAAACTTTTATAAATGGAAGAATTTTTATCACATTAACAAAAATAGTGACTGAAAGTCCATCATAGAATCATAGAATAGTTATGGTTGGAAAGGACCTTAAGATCATTGAGTTCCAACCCCCCTGCCATGGGCAGCATATTTGCACAGAAAACCTGTCAAGAAGTTGCTCTTTGGATTGTATTGCCTGAAATACATACATTGTGTATAAAAAAAACAGGGCATGCAGCAGATGCATTTAATTGGCTCACAGAGATTTCAAAACATGGTTTTGATTATGGAGGTATCAGGAACTACAATGACTCTAATGGGACTCCCAAGGACTCTTGGTGAAAGGCTATTTAACATTTTTATTGATTAATCAGACAATTCATGTCAAGCTTGCCATTAACAAACAGATGATTTTAATAAAGGACGATGTTACTTTCCTGTTATGGATCAATTTGACTTGCCTTGCAGTCAAACAAAATAATTTCATTGTAGATAACTTCACCATAATACATCTGGAAAAAAATATATGGGTTGTATGCTCATGTTTAAAAAAATGCCTTGGAAAGCAGTAATCACAGGAGAACGTCCAGAGAACTGTCTGAATAGGAAACCTTGCTGAAACAGTATGGCAAAAGGGATTAGAATGACCTTTCAGGGGTCTCTAAAGAGGAACACAAAGTGGAAGGTAGAAAGTACAAGAATGTTGAAGAGGGACTTTTTACAAGGGCATATAGGGATAGGCCAAGGGGGAATGGCTTTAAACTGAAAGAGGGTGGATTTAGATTAGACATTAGTAAGAAATTCTTCCCTGTGAGGGTGGTGAAGCGCTGGAACAGGTTGCCCCAAGAACCTGTGGCTGCCCCATCCCTGGAAGTGTTCAAGGCCAGGTCGGATGGGGCTTGGAGCAACCTGGTCTAGTGGGAGGTGTCCCTGGGATTAGAACTGGATGATCTTTAAGGTCCCTTCCAACCCAAACCATTCTGTGATTCTATGACGTGATTCTAAGTTGCCTGACCTTTGTATACTACTATAACACAAATTTGGTATAATTTGCTTCCTGATTTGGTGTACCTGCTTGCAACATCCAAATACTGGAAAGTGTTCAAAGGAATGTCACAGAAAGTGATCTAGATGCTGAAAAGTATACCATAATGCTTATAGCATTATATTATAATGCTATCACATTATGATAGGTGTCTTAGGGCTTGGGATATCCAGTTTCTTAAAGAGAAGTTTCACAGGTGATTTCATTAGCGCATCCTGGAAGCTGCAAATGGAAAACATATCCAAGAATAGGCACTGGTCAATCCCTGTGAAAAGATGCAGTAAGATCCAGTGACTGGAATTTTAATTTAGACACACAGAAAAAGAGATAAAATTGTTTTAGTTGCAAACAAGTCACACTGCCTTTTGATCACACCGCGAGTCACCAAATCACATATATGCTAAAGCTTTGATATCTCTGAAAGTATCAGCTCCTCCATTCTTCTCTTTCCTTTGTGGGACATCATAAGAAGAGTTTCCTGAATTGCTCTCAATATACCCATGTTAAGACATGCTGGAATGGTTCAGCCTCACTGGATTGCTGGGTTTCACAAATATATGCACATTGCCAGTATGGCAGACAGGTCACAGTACATGTCCCAGCCTTACACTTTATGAAAGCATTACACGATATATGGAATTCAAAGAAGAGAAAATTAGAAACTGTACTTATTTACAGCAATCACTTACTGCCTAAATTAGGGCACTTAAAATGGGATATCTATGATGGGGCTACAGAACTGATGGACAGGGCTACAGCAGTTGATGTCATCTACCTGGACTTGTGCAAAGTGTTTGACACTGTCTCACATGACATCCTTGTCTCTAAGTTGGAGAGACATCAATTTGATAGGTGGACCACTCGGTGAATAAAGAACTGGCTGGATGGCCACATGCAAAGAGTTGTGCTCAATAGCTCAATGTCCAGCTGGAGAACAGTAATGAGTGGTGTCCCTCAGGGATCGGTGTTGGGACCGGTCTTGTTCAACATCTTTGTCAGTGACATGGACAGTGGGATTGAGTGCGCCCTCAGCAAGTTTGCCGATGACACCAAGCTGTGTGGTTTGGTTGATACGCTGGAGGGAAGGAATGCCATCCAGAGGGACCTTGACACACTTGTGAGGTGGGCTGATGCCAACCTGATGAAGTTTAAACATGCCAAGTGCAAGGTCGTGCACCTGGGTTGGAGCAATCCCAGGCACAGCTACAGGTTGGGCAGAGAAGAGATTGAGAGCAGCCCTGTGGGGAAGGACTTGGGGGTGTTGGTTGATGAGAAAATGAACATGAGCTGGCAGTGTGCGCTTGTAGCCCAGAAAGCCAACCGTATCCTGGGCTGCATCAAAAGGAGCGTGACCAGCAGGTCGAGGGAGGTGATCCTGTCCCTCTACTCTGCTCTCGTGAGACCTCAGTTGGAGCATTGTGGGCGGTTCTGGTGTCCTCAACATAAAAAGGACATGGAACTGTTGGAACAAGTCCAGAGGAGGGCCACGAGGATGATCAGGGGACTGGAGCACCTCCCGTATGAAGATAGGCTGAGAAAAGTTGGGGCTGTTCTGCCTGGAGAAGAGAAGGCTGCATGGAGACCTCATAGCAGCCTTCCAGTATCTGAAGGGGGCCTATAGGGATGCTGGGGAGTGACTCTTCATTAGGGACTGAAGTGATAGGACAAGGGGTAATGGGTTCAAACTTAAACAGGGGAAGTTTAGATTGGATATAAGAAGTTCTTTACTGTAAGGGTGGTGAGGCACTGGAATGGGTTGCCCAGGGAAATTGTGAATGCTCCACTGCTGGCGGTGTTCAAGGCTGGGTTGGACAGAGCCTTGGGTGGCATGGTTTAGTGTGAGGTGCCCCTGACCATGGCAGGGGGGTTGGAACTAGATGATCTTAAGGTCCTTTCCAACCCTAACTATTCTATGATTCTATATGTATCTTCTAATCCTATACAGCTGTGGCCACAGGCTGCCTTTCCAGTGAACAGGGAGAGCTGAGGAAGTGGTTTACCTGGGCTACCTGACAGCCATCTAAAGGTGAACCACACACCATGAATGCTTGCAGTATAGGATTAGGAGGGATTAATCCAGCCAGGTGCCTCAATGATGAAACCTGGGAAGTACAAAAAGCAGTATTTCTGACATAATTACTTGGGCATTAGGCAGGTAACGAATTTATCTTGGAGTTAATAGGAGGGCTCTCTAATTCAAGGCCTTTTGGCACACAGAAGCCCTGGCATCAGGTAGAGAGAGACAAGCATCGGGATCAGCATTAATAGAATGAAAGCATTAATTTGCATGCCTAATATTTAGCTATTCTTTTGAGGTGTAGCTGTGAAATGCGCTCATCCAAAAGGTGTTTATCGACGCACAAGCAGCACCAATTGACTCTAGAATGAATCACAAAACCCTTTAGCTTGGAAAAGACCTTCAAGATCATCAAGTCTAACTGTTAACCATGCACTGACAAGTCCAACACTAAACCATGTCCCCACGCACCAAATCTAGACATCTACTAAATACCTCTAGGGATGGTGACTCAACCACTTCTCTGGGCAGCCTGGTCCAGTGCCTCAAAACCATTCTGGTGAAGAAACTTCCCCTACTATGCAACCTAAACCTCCCCTGCTGGGAAGCATGGGATAGGACTAGAAAGACTGCTGGTGTGCAATGCAGTTTTCAGCAACTTGAACATGGCAATATCCAAGTGTTACTTGCCCATACTTGAGTATCTGCAGTGCTGTGGGGGCACTGAGAGCTGCCAATTCCCTGTAGTGAGATGCGCTTTGCAATGTGGAAAGAGAACGGGGTTTTTAGGCAGGGAGGCACCCTTTATCAGCCTAACCTAAAAAAACCCCAACAAAGCAAAACACGAAAGCCAAACAAAACCACAAAAAAAAAAAAAGGCCAAAAAACCACAACCCCACCCCCCCAAAAAAAAACCCAAACCCCAAAACCCAACCACAAAACCCAGCCACAAACCTAGCAGTGGAAGATCTTCAGATCTTTAGATTATCACGCCTACAATTATGCTAAAACCTATCATATTCTGTTTTAGGTAAGTGTGGGAGCTGCAGACCATGTGCCACGGCAACGGGCTGAGAACCGGCACGGCCACAGCTTGGTCAAAAAGCCACGGGTACTGCCCACATGAAGAGCAGCCGCCTGCAGTAATAGCCTGAGGAATGCCCACGGTTGGTCACACACTGTTTCGTTACCCGCGGAAGACGGGGAGAGGAAGAAAGGCCGCGGGACAGGGAGCGACAGGCTGAAGGCACGTGGGGGCAGGGAAGATGATCTCCCCTTAGGAACGCAGCCGAGACCCGTCACGGCCAGGCGGGCACAGCGCATCCGCCACCGCTCCCTCAGGCGGCAACGGCCCCGAAGCCAAACCGCACAGGATGGCAGGAGGGCAGGAAGGCAGGACCGCCTCCCGCCTCCCGCCTCCGCCCGTCCCCAGCCGGGGTCCGCGGCGGGGGCGGGGGCAGCGGGCAGGCACCTCCCTGAGCGGCGCCCCCGGTCCTGACGGCGCTTCCGGGCGGGGGAGCCGGGATGTGCGTCCGGGTTGGGTCGGCCCCGGCGAGCGGTTTCCTTTTGCCTTTCCTCCCTCGCGCATTCCCTGCCTCGCCGCCCCTGAGGTGGAGCTGCCGCCGAGCCCTCTGAGGGAGCGCCGCCCGCCCCGCTCCTGCAAGGGAACGGGTTGGTGTGTGGGGCCGCGGGCGGGAGGGGATCGAGGGGAGCCTCGGGGCGGGAGGGCGCTGGCGGGGAGCGGGGCGGGGGAGGCGGCGGAGGGGCCGGGGCCGCGGGAGGGGGGCAGAGCCCCCGCTCTCGATGTGGCCGTGGCGGCGGCTCCCCTCGGCCGGGGCCGGGAGGTGGCAGCGGGCAGGTCCCGGCCATGCGGAGCCGTGGGTGCGGAGCTGGCGCGGGGTTAGCGGTGTTTGCCGGATACTTGATACAAAGGTTCGTGTACGGGTGTTTAATGCAACCAGAGGCAGCCCGGACGCGTTATCTGCATAGCAAGCGGGAGCGACGGTATCGGGTAGCCCAGCTCTTCCGGCACGGAGCGCCTGTGTGTGGGCAGTCTTTAAAATAGGTGTATTTTCCCCTTTGAACGTGAGATTCCTTACCTCCTGGGGGGAAGTCTGACGCTCTGCAGATGCGAAGTCTTACTGTGATGATATATCCTGGCACAGCAAAAGGCAAGGGAAGCCCAGCTTTTACCAGGTAGACAGCAATGCAATTGTAACAAGAAGAGCAACTAAGAGAGACTTCAGGGCCTTGGGGTGACTGGTAAGGGACCAGAAGCACTAGAAGTGTTCTCCTCTATCCTACCAGTTGCAGGGAATGAAGAGGGAAGAAACAGAGCCAGCAGATCAACACCTGGCTCCGAGCCCGGTGTCACCAGCAGAATCTGGGGTTCTTTGATAACCGGTCGGTCTACAGGACACCAGGTCTGCTGGCAACAGGTCTCCTGTCTCAAAGGGTTGAAAGTATCTTCACACAGGAGTTTGCAGGGCTCACTGAAGGATCTTTAAACTAGATTTGAAGGGGGAAAGGGCTAAAACCAGGCTCAATAGAGAGAAGCCTGGGGGCAGCACACCAGTGTTTGAGGAGCAGTGTGCTAGCAAGGTCCTTCCCTATATGATAGGGGGAGTGTTTTGACTGTCTACAGCTTCATGATGCTAATGATAGAGTTGAGTGTTTATGGATAAGAATCAGGGGGAAGGCTGTTGTGGTTTAAGCCCAGCCCTAACTCAGAACCACGCAGCTGCTCTCTCACTCCTCCCCTTCCTCCCCCCCCCCGCTCCCAAAGGGATGGGGAGGGGAATCAAAAGAATGTAACTCCCACGGGCTGAGATAAGAACAGTCCAGTAACTAAGGTATAACACAAACCACTACTGCTGCCACCAATAATAGTGATGATAAGGGAAATAACAAGGGAAGAGAATACAGCCACTCACCACCCACTGACTGATACCCAGCCTGACTGAGCAGTGATCTGGGCCTTCTGGGTAACTGCCCCCAGTTTACATACTGGGCATGACGTGCTGTGGTATGGAATACCTCCTTGCCTAGTTTGGGTCAGGTGTCCTGTCTCTGCTTCCTCACGGCTTCCTCTCGTCCCTGGCAGAGGATGAGACTCAGAAAGTCCTTGGTCAGAGTAAACATTACCAAGCAGTAACTAAAACCATTGGTGTTATCAGCACTGTTCCCAGGCTGAAAGACAAAAACACAGCACTGCACCAGCTTCTAAGAAGGAGAAAAATGACTGTTGCTGATGAACCCAGGACAGTATCCACCCCTTATTCCATACCATTCACGTTATGCTCAGATCCCACATTTTTCAATTTACCATCACTCTTATCTCATATATATATATATATGCATTTACACGCACACAAAGAGAGAGAGATATCATTCCTTAGTGCATGGACCAGTCCGTATAAAGCTGCTGAGTTCATCCAGTCCATGATGTCGGGCTCCATCTCTTGTAACAGCCTTTCAGAGCAGGAGTGAGAGTGTGATATAATCAATCTGCCAGGCCTCCTCATATTTGTACTTCAGCCATCGTCCTCCATACTAAAGAGGCTTTAACTGCTTGGCTTGCTTAATTGCAGCACCTTTCACACTTGTGAATAACCTGGGCAATAGTGTTCATTGCTAAGTCCACCCCTCAATCATGAATCCATCTGTATGCTGCATCTCTGCCCTGATTGCCTGAAGTGTCATGGGCCCACCAGGCTCAAAATAATTCATCCACCCCTCCAGCAGCTCCTGCAGCTTGTCGGTGGGGACTCCATACAGCTGCCTTCCATCTCTGACGCTTCCAAAGCACCAGAGGGGCCCAGTGGCCTAGATACTCGCCCATACTGTCCCACACACCCTGCCACTCCTGACTGTCCAGCCTCGGGGAAAATCTCTTGGTTATCCTATATCATCGTCTAACCCCAGACAAGGCCCACACCCCACTCTGCTTAACTCTCAAGATAAAATTAAATGGTCGTGGGTAAAACACACTCTGTATGCATGCCACCATGCTGATCCCCATCGCAATCAGCAGGCAGGTCTCAAGGGTACCCAAAGGCCATTCAGACCCTTCAGAACTCTCAAATGACGCTGCTGTACTTGTCACTGGGGCTGGAGTAGCTGTTCCCAGGCTGAAAGTCCAAAACACAGCACTGCACCAGCTACTAAGAAGGAGAAAAAAATGACTGCTGCTGCTGAACCCAGGACAAAGGCCAACAAGGCAGCTGTCGTGGTGGATATCTGTTATAGACCACCCAATCAGAATAAAGAGGCAGACAAAATAGCCTCTAAGCAGTTGGGAGAAGCGTCACAAACACTGTCCCTTGTTCTCATGGGGGACTTCAGTTACCAGATGTCTGCTAGAAATACAGTACAGCAGAGAGGAGAGAGTCCCTGAGATTTCTGGCACGTGTGGAAGATAACTTCCTGTTACCCCTGGTGAGAGATCCAGCTAGGGAAGGCTGGACCTGTTTGTGAACAGAGAAGGACCTGTGGGCAGTGTGATGGCTGGATGCTGCCTTGGGCATACTGATCATGAAATGGTAGAGTTTTTGATTCTTGAAGAAATAATGAGGGGGTCAGCAGAACTGGTCAGCATTCTCCTGTAGACACTGGCTGCTCATAGCTTGGTCGGGTGTACTGTTTCCTGGCTACAAAACTGTCTGGATTGCTGAGCCGAAACAGTGGTGGTGAATGGAGTTAGATCCAGTTGGTGGCTGGTCACAAGTGGTGTTCTGTACTGTACTGGGTCCAGTTCTGTTTAGTATCTCTATTGGTGTTCTGGACAAAGGGATCAAGTGCACTGTCAGTCAGTTTGCAGACAACACCAAGATGGGTGGGAATGTTGATCTGCTGGAGGTTATGAAGGCTCTACAGAGGGATCTGCATGAGCTGGATCGATAGTGTGAGATTCAAGGCAAAGTGCCAGGTCCTCCGCTTGGGCCACAACACCACCATGCAGTGCTACCAGCTTGGGGAGAGTGGCTGCAAAGCTGCTTGGTGGAAAAGGACCTGGGTGTGCTGATTGGCAGCTGAACATGAGCCAGCTTGTGCCCAGGCAGCCAAGAAGGCCAGTGGCATCCTGGCCTGTATCAGCAATAGCATAGCCAGCAGGGCCAGGGCTGTGATCATCCCCCTGTACTCAGCACTGGTGAGGCCACACCTTGAATACTATGTTCAGTTCTGGGTCCCCCACTACAAGAAAGACGTTGAGGTGCTGGAGCAGGTCCAGAGAAGGGCAACGGAGCTGGTGAAGGGTCTGGAGCACAAGTCTGATGAGGAACGGCTGAGGGACCTGGGGTTGTTTAGTCTGGGGAAGAGAAGGCTCAGGGGGGACCTTACTGCTCTCTGCAGCTGCCTGAAAGGAGGTTGCCCAGGGTCACTTAAGCAGCCCATGACAGAGATGGAAATAAATTGTACAATGCAATTCCTGATGTGTGTGATCATCTTTCCTCTTGCTTCTTTTCACAGCGCTTTTCTGAACATAGCTGTTTACTTTGTTTACAGAATCAGTTGTTTCCTGAATAAGCCAGAGTCACCTGAGACGCAAAGATGTTGGAAGAAGATATGGAGGTGGCTATCAAGGTGGTAGTAGTAGGAAATGGAGCTGTTGGGAAGTCCAGCATGATTCAGCGATACTGCAAAGGGATTTTTACAAAAGACTACAAGAAAACTATCGGTGTGGATTTCCTGGAAAGACAAATCCAGTATGTATTAAACAGCTGCCGTGCTATTGATTTTCACCTTTCCCTTTCTTTCTTTGTTCTGTTGCCATCTTGAGATTTATGAAGGCTTGGAAAACAAGGCCTGCTGCTTTTGAAGCATAGTAAAGGGAGTTGTTTTCTCTCTTGCGTGTGGGCTAAAATTGTATCACTCTGTTTTCTGTCCAAGATTTAGAATTGTAACTATAATTTGAAACCTCTATTGTACTAAGAGTTTTGACAAGTTTCCTTTGTATTCTACCACCTCTTAATTATTTTTTTTTTAATTTCTTGTGGAAGAAGTAGAAGTGCTTATGAGAAAAGGATTACACAAATATATTAGCCAATATAGACAAAAATGACTGTGGAAAAAGAAATACTCTATAGATTTAGTCTGTATGCGATATAAGCAGGTAGTTCCCAATTGTGTTTGATAAAATGGAAAATGAGAAGTAAGAAAATTCTATAAAGCCTGTAACATGATTAAAAAGACAAAAGGACCATTATTCAGGTACCTAAGTTTTGTTTTGATGTCTAGGAAAGGAAGAGGAATATGTAATACAGATTGTCAGTAAACAACTTATAATGTAATTGAGGGACTGCTGCCATAGTATGTTACAGAGGTGAACCATCATTAATATTAAGTTAAATTATGCTTAAATCAAGTTTAATTTGATTTGGATTACTCTGCTATTGTAGAAATTGAAGTATTTCCATGTCAGTTGTTTTGAATAACTTTTATTCACTGTATGGATTAAAAACATGTGCTGTTCATTTCAGAGTTAATGATGAAGACGTCAGGCTAATGTTATGGGACACTGCAGGTCAAGAAGAATTTGATGCAATAACTAAGGCCTACTACAGAGGTGAAAATACCATGTTTGTCATTTGGCAGTTTGTCTGCACATCTCTGAAATACTTTCCTATCTTTGTGTTAACAATGTTAGTTATTCCATGTCTGTGCACAGCATATTTAGTTTGCCTTTTCAATTCTTAAATGTTTTTCCCCTTCATGCAAAATCCTTGTCTTAATTAAATGCCACTTTATGCAGAATGATCAGCAGTGACCTTTAAAAATCATAGCTCAAAATGAGGCAAATGCCTGTGCAGAAACTGCACAGAATGTAGCCATTCAAACAGTCAAGCATAAAGTTATGTTTTCCCTCTGGAAGTGTTTTATTACTTCTGTGAGACATGTATTTGTAAATATTCCAAAAGCTATGGCTGAGGCACTTAGAAATTAATCCAAGGAAAAAAAAATCCACCAGTCATCTTAGAAAGATAGTTTACTAGGCAAGATAGTTCTCTCGCTAGTACATGCTGCCTTGAATATGTTAACACAACAGAGTAGTAAGGAAAGTCTATTTACTTCATGAAATAGAAACAGTGTTATTCAGTCTTATAAAGGCAGTTCATCTATTTAGCCAGTTTACTAATCGCATGCTTAGGCTTTATTTGCATATTACAGTGGTTGTGAAAATCTTGCCTTTTTGGTTTTTTACATGGGAAATATGAACAACTTAGCAAAGATTCCATGATTCACTTCTTGACAAACTAATTACCCAATGGCTAGGAAAAAGACGAGTTATTTTTACTGTCCCTGTCCATTGCATTCTACATGTACTATATATAGATTGAATAAGGAGGTCTTATGATGTAAGTCACCCCCTTTATTAACTCCCATATGGTAGAATTTTGCCTTCTGAACTACTATTGCCCAGTTATCTCCATGTTTTAGAGTTCAGAAGGAATGGGTGGAAGGAGAGAGGTGAAGTTGAAGTCTCATAGAGTGGAAACTTCACAATAGATTTCTTAGTCTTAAAAAACTGAACAAGGTGACGTTTACTGTTGGTGAGAGTCTTAATAAATATTCTCATTTCTAATAGAGCAAAGAACTTGGGAGGCTTTATTAAGCTGGTTTGACAGATGATAGGTTAAATTAAATTCAGCACTGGCAAATGCAAACTAACCTGCTTTGGAAAGAATTATTAATTCTATACCTATCTCACAGGATTAGAATAATTGCATGCATTAGAATATGATGTGGACATTGGGGAAAACACACAGAATTTTAGAACACAAATAATAACAAAAATTATGAAAGACTACATTGCTACTATTTTATTGGTAGAACTTGATTTGAAATTGAGGGTAGTTCTTATTCTGTATAAAATCATACTAGAAGGAAATCAATAGCATGTGAAGGAATTTGAAAGAGCGTAGGAAGACTTTCGTAAAGATAGACTGAAGTTGGTTTTTAAAAGCTAAATAAAAGGAAACCTAACAAAAGAACTTGAGTGCTTTGTGTCACAGAAATACAAAGACAAACAGAATACAGGAATGGGGGATACTTGGTGAAATTCGAGAGATACAAAGAAATTCATACCAATGAAATAATTTTTCATTCTATGTGTAATTAGTTTGTGATATTCACCACAAGGTGACACTAGTCTCAAAGACGTCAGCTATCCATTTCCTTTACGTTCTGTTACTAAAGAGCAAATATACTGAAGGCTTATAAATAATAGTGTGTTTCTCTGTGTGTTCATATGCAAAGAAAAGTAGTTTCTTGATGATAACAAAGGGCTACTGGACAGTCAGAATCCACTCACTAATCAGCTGTGGAAGTACCTCCTCAGTATGAATGGGTTTAAACTATTGTTTGTTAAGGCTGTTACAAAATCGTAACAAAAATGGTATAAAGCACTTAAATTTATCGTAGTGCTGTGGTTGAACGAGTATGAATTAGAAATACATTTACTTTCTCCAAAAAGATACCAAACAATTTACTTGAAGTAATCACAGCTCCCTCTGAAAAAAAAATTTCTGCTTCTCAACATCACAGTTACTGTAGCACAAAGAATAGCTTGCAGTGTGCTTTACAGATCCTGCATGCACAAAAATATCCGGTCGCCAGTAAGTTGTCTGCAAAACAGTGAACAATAAGCAAACCTCTCTTTCCCTTTTTCCCAGCCTTTCCACACCCCATCCTACTCCCTCTCTGCATACATGCAGCATGCTGGAAATAGCTTGAAAGGTAACAGACCCGTGGCCATCATGAAAAATGGGTATAATGATCAAAATAGTACAACAGTCTATTTTCATCTGGGTAATTTATTACATTGCTTTGACACATGCCACCACTTGTGGTGGTAAAAGTGTACTTTTATGGGAGAATCTTGAAAATCCCTCATATTTGGAATACTTTTTAGATAATTATGTTAATTTGTTGGTTGGTTGATTTGTATTTATTTGTATTTGTACTTGATTTGTATATTTTTAGGAGCCCAGGCTTGCGTTCTTGTGTTTTCTACAACTGACAGAGAGTCTTTCAAAGCAATCCCTACCTGGAAAGAAAAAGTTGTGACTGAAGTTGGAGACATTCCCACAGTTCTTGTGCAGAATAAGATTGATCTTCTTGATGACTCTTGCATAAAGAAGTAGGAGTTTTATCTTACTGTTTTTAAAGCACAATATATGCCCCATTTAAAAATATATATATATATATTTATGGGAGTTCGTGATGGAGACTTACAATATCTTGGTTGTCAAACCTATACCCTGCATTGAAACATGCCCAGGAACACAGGTGACAGGTATTGCTGCATGAGTGTAGTTGCTTGGGCAGATGTGCTTGCAAAACTAGGAGCTTTCCGTTTGCTTCATGCCTTCCTCTGAAGTGTCAGCCAGAAAAGCAAAGGAATAACACAAAGAGTTTGGTTATGCCATGATAAGATTCTTTCTGTCGTTTTTCTCTTTTTTTTAATCAGAGATTCTAAACCTGTAAATTTTCTCTCCTGTTAAAATTTACAGATACTGTTAAACTCTGCTATGCACCAGTGAAGTTGTATTGTCTAGTTTGTCTAGTGAATGCTTGCTAAAATGATGAAGAAGTATTAAACAGGATGTTTAGAAAAGTAACTTAATATTCTTTGCTTCACTTTATTTGTTTTTATTGCTCATTTTTATCAAAACATTATAACTCTACAGAAATCCATACTTGGTAATATTCTCCAACTGCATGATGCTGTCCCTTCTTCACTGTATTTTTCTTTACAGATTTTACTGTTGGTTCATTCTGCCTTTGTATGTATGACCAGTTTCATTCGTGCCATCAAATCAACTTAACAAATGCTAACTTTCATTTACCACAGCATATCATGTAGAAAATATTGCACGATGAAGTCGATCGTTCTCCACTTCTTTGTTTCTACCATCTTCCTAAGAGAATTAAATTATTTCTTCTTTTTGTTGTTTCCCACACTGGCTTTCTTTATTCTCTGTTTGCTATCATTGATGACATAAATCAGCTTCTACTCCCTCTACAAAGAATACTGAGGATTTTTCAAAGGAAAAGCAAAATTGCATTTGAACTCCTCCTTTATTCATGGTATGTCACTTAGGTTTCATTTTCAGAATTCTCCATCTGCCTCAGTAGCATCATCTTTCTGATGACGTGATTTCTCTTAGTGAAATTTTCATAAGTTTCCTCAACTTTTCCTTAAAATTTAGCACAGTTTTTCTTTCACCTCACAGAAAAAAGTAATCCTTGATTTCACCTCTGCACTCATCTGGTTGCAGGGTCTACTGCTTCATTAAAATATACTTAAGGATTACACTTTCGGTTGTTGTTTTGACTTTGCAGTAGTAATTGTTCTGATTCTAGTGCTGTTAATTACAGCTTTTTTCCTTTTGGTGTCACTGACACCTGTCTTTGAATCTCTGGGAAATTTTACTTAATGAAGTCAATAAGTATTGAAAAGCAATTTCTTCTGGTCATAGAGAAACTGCATGTTAAATACCATCTTTTTATAATGAAATACTATAAACAAATTAAGGATCACCTACTTTTTTACTTGAGTTTCTCAACCCACCGTGCCATGCTTAACTTGTCACAAAGCATTTTGTCTGTACGAATGAATGCTGACAAATAATACAAATTAGTATTTACACAGTCTTCTTCTGTTGTGCAGTGAAGAGGCAGAAGCACTGGCAAAAAAGCTAAAGTTAAGGTTCTACCGAGCATCTGTGAAGGAAGACCTAAACGTAACTGAAGGTATGAAGTGCAGCAGTGTTTGTCCCCCCCTCTGCTCTGCAACAGGGAACAGTGCTCCAGTTTGGAGCTGCTGTTACTTTGCAGGTTGTTGCGTGCTGTTGGCCTTTTGATTTTCCTTAGTGGCACACTTTAAACATAGCTAGAATTACTTGGTATCAGTGTGTTAGGCCTGTTTCCTTGCGTACATCTTTCCTTTCTCTTCCACAGTCGGTGCACGGCTTCAATATTTCGAAGTGCCAATGTGTTAAGGCTGCTTAGTCCTTAATGACTGTCATACAAGCACTGAGCTTTGAAAAAAAAAATGTATAAGTTCAATTACTACAATATACATGTTGTTGAAGAGATTATTCTGTAATTGTTATTAACTGTTAGAAACAATTACTTAATAGTTTAGTTAAATAAAGTACATTAAAAGATTGGCTCTCTTGCAGGTGATATTTGACTAGTTCTTAAGTATCTCCTTTAAGTGTATATATCTAATTTCATAATACTACTGTTACAGACTTTGGTCACTATCTTTTGTGGGGTAGGTTTGAATAAATATGAGTCTCTGATAACTGTGTTTGCTTAATCAGCAAACTTAATAGTAAGCTAATTGATTCTTCTCTGTTAACATTTTCACCTTGGAAGAGGAATCTGGAAGAGAAAATATAAAATGTTTCTGTATCTTTGCATGAGTTATTAATGATAAATGTAAATAATCATAACTCATATAGGTTCTGAAAATTCTCCTATAGCTTTTGGTTTGGTTGGATGGGGATTTCTTTTTCCAGAATCCTAGGTAGACCTTTCATACCCCAATACAAACGAGGGTCGCATTAGTTAATTAGAGCAATGTTGCTGCCAAGTTTTATTAATAGACTTAACCTTACATCACTGCTATTATTCTAAGACTTCTTGCAAAAAACAAAAAAAGAAAAGAAAGTATGTTAAATTCCTCTATTACTTTAAAAAGTTCCAGGTGGTATGAATTTGCACATTTGACAAAATGTATGTGCCAGCTTTATTATAGAAGTATTGAGATGTTTCTGCCTGCTGTGCAAGAGCAGTACTGCAGGCTGTAAGACCTGGGTAGACTCTGGATTAACCTGGATTCGGCTCAGGTACACAGGCATGCTGAGAATCACTTAACAGATCGTGCTAAACCTGTCACCACACAGAATTTTGATACAGAGGCATTAGTATTGATATGAAGATTATATTTAAGCATACCTTTTTTTTTTTATTACATTCCAGTTTTTAAGTATTTAGCTGATAAATATCTTCAAAGGCTCAAGCAACAGACAGCTGAAGATACAGAACTAGTACATACAAGCAGTAACAAGATTGGTATGTATACAGTTATAAAAACCCAGAAATGTTATTTTGTGCCATCACAGCTTATTGGTTTCACCTGTTTCCTTATGGAGTCACTACAAGGTGAATCAGGGCCTGTTACATCCCTATCTTAGGATATTGTTTTCTTTCCTTCTGTAAAATAACTTTACGACTCTCTAAAATTACACAGCTGTCAAACTGATGTTCTAAAGTTTCTCGCAAACGTTTGGCAAGCGCCCTTTTATTAAGTCTGTTTAAACAAAGGTTGTGTAAGGACTTGAGAAGGGGTGCTTGCTGGATTTTTTAATGTAATTAGTATCAGTGTTACTCATCTTCGTGTGGGTTTACAGGAGACTCACGGTGAAAGAATCTGGCATGTAATCAGAAGGTGTTTGTAAACCGCCTTTTCTAAGGGAATACCAAACTTCCATAGTCCTTCTTTAAAGCATTTCTGAGTCAGTTCGTTTGTTTTCCTTTTTAAAACACTCCTTTTTATTCAGGCTTTTTCCTCACCTTTATCTCAGCAAAGTTTCCAACTTTTAAATTGTCATATTTTTCTTTTATTACATTACTCAACTAACCATAACTTTGTTACCGTGCTATTAGTAGCATACACATATGCAGATGAGTGCATATGCTTCCGTTCAATTATATAGATGGAAACCTGCCTTAAATACTGCTGGCTAGTAATTCCAACTGGCTCTTCCTCAAGTTTAGCTGCAAAATTGACTCAGAAGTAGGAAAAGCCTTTAAAAACTGGAGTGTGCGTTTGAGGTGCCCTACTATGCAGTATAAGAGTTGTGTCTGAAGTGTTAATATGTTGTTCTACAAGAAGTAAAGAAATACAAATACTTTTCTTGTCCTTAAATTCTGTAGGTGTTTTTAACACAGATGGTGGAAGTGACTCCAACCAAAATTCTAGCACTCTTAACGGAGGAGATGTCATCAACCTGAAACCAAACAAACAGAGGACCAAGAAAAACAGAAGTCCTTTCAGCAACTGCAGCATACCTTAGTCCACTTTGGGAGGAAAAAAAGCCAAGCCAGTGAATTGGATGAAGTTGTGCAATTGAATACAGAATAAAGCCAGCTGTAGAGGTATTTTTACCAGTGCTTTAGCAAATCTTGTGCCTATGGGATCCTTGAGAGAGGGTGGATTTATGTAACCTCGCTAATGCAGTTGTTTTTGGTGTGGGGAGTGAGACACCTGGTGGCAAAACGCAGAACCGCGGCTGCCCCGTGCACTTCGTATAAATTAGGCAAGCTTCTTTTTCAAGGAATTATTTCCAGAGCTACGAACTAGCTATTGCTGAATTGCAAAGCACATTTAGCACAAAGGTAATACTTACAAGTACAGGTACAGACCGTTTGTCGTGGTTTAAACCCAGCCAGCAACCAAGAACCATGCAGCCGCTTGCTCACTGCCACCCCCTTCCCTCCTTCCCAAGTGGGATGGGGAGGAGAATTAAAAGAATGTAAACCCCAAGGGTTGAGATAAGACCAGTGTAATAACTAAAGTACAATGTTACAGATAGAAATAACACCAACAGTAACAATATAATAGTAGGGAACAAAAGAAAAAAAAGATAACAGAAAACACAAGTGATGCACAATGCAATTGCTCACCACCCACTGACCAATACACAGCCTGACCTGAGCAACGATATGGGTCTTCCTTGTAACTCCCCACAGTTTATATAGTGGCCATGATGTGCTGTGGTATGGAATACCCCTTTGGCTAGTTTGAGTCAGGTGTCCTGTCTGCTCCCTCCTGGCTTCTTATGCCCCTCCTCACTGGCAGAGCATGAGACTGGAAAGTCCTTGATTAGGGTAAGCACTGCTGAGCAACTAAAATATCGGTGTGTTACCAGCACTGTTCTCAGACTAAGGCCAAAACACAGCACTGCACCAGCTACGGGGAAGAAAAGTAACTCTATCCCAGCCGAAACCAGGTCATCGTAACACTATGGCTAAAGGTGAAGTAGCAACCTTGCAGCTAAATTTCAAACAAAACATTAGAATTGGTTAGACAGGACACTAAGAAGATAAATGAAGATCAAAAAGAAGACACTATATTTTATGTCTGACTATCTTATACGGATTCTGGCAGTTCTGTTGGTGCAATATATTTGTGTTGTATACAAGTGCTGAGGTATATGTAAGCATTTGGTATGAATATTTAGGCTAAATTCCAGTGTATTTGTTACTTGGAGATCAGCCAATGAGCATAAAATAGCATCTTCTAAAAAAATTCCCTTTCAAAATGTTGCATTTCAGATGAGGCTTTCCCAGCCACCACTGTGTATATTTAACTTGCTCTTCTTTGGGTCTAAAAGCTTAGATTTAAAAATGTATGGTGCCAAAAATGCTCCTTTTTACTTAATGCTGTGCTACAGATGTTTTTATAATTTTGTTTTTCTCTGTCTTAACCAGTTGAACAAATAACAGGGTCTTTGACACTAATAGATATTCAGAAGAAACATATAATCATATTTCTGTTCAAATTCGGTTGTTGTATCCTGTGTTGTCTATGGAAAAGGAACTTGCAACATTGTGTCACGAAACAGTTATCTTCTCTGGAAAATTGCTTCATAGATACCATAAACTAAGTCATGGAAGATCCAAAAACCTTGCAGCTGGTGACTGAATTACATTTGTGAGACATTCTTGAATGTCATCTCACATTCAAAGTTAGCTGCTGGCTACAGGAAATGCAATTCTGCAGGATCAGAGACATGGCAAAAATTGTTCGAAGTGCTTAAATAACTGTACAGAATTGATTTAGATGTTTAGGAGTCCAAATCTGAATTCAACTAATATGGGCTTAGGCTCCTAAATCACTACGGTGCTGTTAAAAATGCTAAGCAAGTTATCTTTTATTGACCAAAAATAAACACTTTTTAATCCTCTTCAAGAGCACGCATGCCTCGTAAAAAGTATCCGTTTTGTTTACATGGTTTTGTATGGTATAGTTTTAACTTTCTAGGATTTCTACAACAAACCTGCCAGTGACAAATGCAAAATATGCTGCTTGAAAGAATTCAGAGTTTTAATAGTTTTGTAAATGGTGTATGAGAGTGAAAATGGGTTGAGTGATCTGATATATTTTTGGAGGAAAGACTCTTCACTGTGTGAATTCATGTAGAAAGCTTGACTTACTTTGTTACTAAGTCAGTGAGCATGAAAACTGAAAGGTACTTTTTCCCACTGCCTGCAGGGAGAGAAGTGGTTGGTGAATTATGCACAAACACCAGAGGTCTCTGAACTCTGTATTTTACGTTTACTTATGTTAGACTTTCTACCGAGTACCATTGTTTCTTTGACCAGCTGTTAGAGCATCTCCTGTTGCTGGCACTAAGGTGGCCTCCAAGGCACTTGATCCCCTTTGCTAGTGCAGCAAACTTTGTGTACTTCACTGTAATGTTTCCTATAGTTTCTCCTTATAAAGGCCTTTGTTTTTTAACAAGTGTGTTTAATCCCTGTATGTGTGTATGTATACATGGAGTCTATTGGTCTTCTCAATTTCAGAAGTAAGGTACTTAGCATAAGACTTATGATTGTACATCATGGGGCCACCTTACAACTTCAGGGTGTAGGACAGAGTGTATGCATGAAGAGTTTTGACAACTGTTTCTAATATGGAAACTTTCACATTTTGTTGTCTTGTCTGCCACTTCCACCTTGTTTAATTCATTTTTCTTGAAAAACAAACAAGCTACAGAGTGTCTGAAACATCTTTTTTGCCTTGTTTGACTTTGTACAGAGTACTGAAAAATAAGTCTGTATGACACATAAGGACCAGTTGTACCATTACATGTTGTACTGTAGACGTCGTACCATTACATAAGCCATTTGTATGTAAGGTGTGTCATTATAAACCACTTTTTTAAGCCTGAAAACCGAATAGAAATGTTTATAGGTGGAGACTTGACAGACTTGCAAAATTGAGGATATGTTGAAATTCAGAGCACACATTGTAATGTAGGAATACAGACTTGCAGCACTGAGTAAGTGAGCTTTCATTTCATTCCATTCCATTCCCATCCCATCTTAAGTCTTTGTTGTGACTTTGCAGTGATTGTTCTCCAGTGAGAACGACTGAGGTGGAGACTGTCCCATTAGCATTTTTCTGGGGAGTGCTCTGCATGTGCGTTGCTTGAAAATACTGTTTTATCCTACTGGGGTTAGTGTGGAGATGGAAACCAGATGACTTCCGCATTGCAGGAATCTTTTGGTATTCACCTCACTCCTCAGTGGGAGGAACTTGCTTTCCCCTTTTGGATGCAAAGGCACGCCTAGACATTTAGCACTCACGTCAATTTTTATTGCAAACACTGGCTTCTTCTCCACTCAAAGCATTTCATTAAAATACCAAATGTTTCAGTAATTGTTAAAGCCTCGGTGAAGTAAGTGTGACACCAAAGCCCATGTTGTTTCCGTGTTGTATCTATTCCATGAATGGGTGTTCTCTCAAGAAGTGGAGCATCACTTCCTGGTGATGCAAAGCTGTAATTCTAGGGATGTTTTTCCAACTGGAAATAAGGAATCTCAGAGTTGCAAGACTGATCACAGTAGGATTTTTGTGCATGGGGGCATGTGTGGTTAATTTAGAAAATGAAATATTCCACTTCAGACAATTTTGGAGAAATGCTTACCTTTTTTAGTCACAATGCCTGAGTTACCATACTGTCAGCTGATTTCCTGCTTAATTTTTTTATGCTTCAGTAAAATGAGTCATCCTTTTTTTTCTCCCCTCCATTACTGGGCTACACAACGTATCCAACACATAGCTTTCCCTCTGCATCGCTTCTGCAGTTGTATGTTATACGGAAGGGAACTGAGCAGCTGACCACGTTGCACTGCCTGTAGTTACACAGGGGTACCTGCACAATACTGAGCATACACGCACTTTGAACCTCTTAATTCACCTTCTTCAAGTTGGTAGCTACCAGTTAATAACTGAATGAATGATTTGCACTGCAGAACCCTCTGTGGGAATTCAGTCATAGAGCAAACTAACAAGCATGCTGCTTGGATTCTGGTGGCACTACTTAGACCCCCGCTGCTTCTCTAAATGGAATCATAGACCTCTGGTTGAAGCTGCACTGTCTGCACGCTAATTGTGCATAAACCACAGAGCAACAAGCTTGGTTTCATCAAAACCACATTACCATCTTCCTGTTGGAAGCGACAGTTGTGCCTATCTTCTTTTTAATACTCAAAAGGTATTGAGAGAAGAAAATACTTCTGTGTAATACGGCATTCAAACAGGTAATCAAAATTAGAGAAGAA
Source organism: Ara ararauna (assembly GCA_028858755.1). Lineage (NCBI taxonomy): Eukaryota > Metazoa > Chordata > Aves > Psittaciformes > Psittacidae > Ara > Ara ararauna. Next base: position 40,835,248 of record CM054379.1, on the reverse strand, counting down.
AAAATGCAGCAATGCTTAGGTGCAAGGTGCTATAATAGAATTAAGAGAAACTTTCAAACAGTTCCGTGTCAAAGAAGTGCTCTGTATGAATCATTTCAAGGCCAGGTGAGTCCCAGTACTGAACTAGGCTCATTCTCAGGTTTCTGGTAGTGCGGTAACACTGATAAATAATTTGTGGATGAGTGTTCTTCCTTCTCTTCCTGAGATAAATGTGGTTCAGCAGAACCAAATAAAGTTGGTAAAAAAGCCCTGAATCTGGACCAGGAGAAATCCTGCTCTCTGTGCAAGAGTGAAGGTCCATTGTTACTAGTGAATTACTCTTGTTTGCAAGTTCACATGAATCTGAATGGTCAAAACACAATGTTCAAAACTGGTTTTATCACTGTCATGATCTCAAATATATGTAATGACTTTTTTTTTTCCTAAAAATATAACATAACTTACCATACATCTTCAAGTGGAAAATAAATGTTTAAACCTGAATATTCTGTGTATGTCCTGTAAAATCCCCAGAGGTAATTCTCTTGTTACAAAAGTTACATTAGTTGTATCATGCAACTTAACTTAAACGTGTTTATTTCATCACTGTTTGGTCTGATACAGGTCTTTTCTTTCGTGGTTACATTCAATTGTCAGCCTATTTCATAAAATTGCTCTAACCTGTATCTGTGCAGCCTGAATCTGCTCAGAAAACTTGTGTGCCAAATCCTGGTCCATATGTTGGGAACAGCTGGGATGCAAAGCAGCACATTAGGCACTCCCACCCAGCAGAAAGGCCATTTTTGAGCCCTTGCCTCTGGCTTCTGCACCACACTGTTCCAATATGAAATGTGGATTTCTGTTCTGTGCTTTCCGGTCACTTTGTTTTCCACTTTTGGTCTGGCTAATGCAGCGACAAGGTTCAAGTGAATGGTTGTAGACACTGGAAGTGGCATTGAAATATTACTCATGTATCAAAGGTGCCTGGTACATTTGCTGAATAGACGCAGGTAAACGCTCACTGTGGTTGGGGTTTTGTGTGGGTTTGTGGTGTTGTTTTTCAAGTAAAAGAGATCTCAGCAGGAGTCTGCTTCTTCACTTGGGAAGCAATATACTCCTGGTTCCTCTTGCATGCAGTTTTGCACACAGGAAAACAAGCTGCTTGCTTAACACCCCAGTAAGGATTAATTGGAATGTTTTAGGCAAGAGAGAATCTGGAAATGTGAGAAAACTCACTTTTTTATGGTCATGTAATTTTAGGTCAGGGAAGCGCTTAACTACAACTGACTGAAGACCTTCAGAAAAGTGAAGCTTTGATAGTAGCTGGGTGGGTTTTATGTACTGTGCAGCTGTATCATATTCAGCTTGGGGGAGCTGGGAAGCCCCCAGGATAACTACAGTTTTAAAGAGGAAAACAAGTGTCTTTTGATGTGTCTTACAGGCATGACTCTGTGAAAGAAACTTTAAGGACCGTGTCACTGGTTTTAAACTTGGGCTGTTCAAACCTATGGGATCTTTACTGGATGTGGCATGTCAGCATGCAGGCCTAAAGCACAGGAGAAGGTAGCAGTGGCTGTACTGCAGACCTCCTGGGGGTCAGATAATGTGGGGTTTAGGGAAGTGGAAGGCAAACAGACAAAAAGAATAGTTAAAATAAAGAAGTAACTTAGTTAGGTTAAGTAAATCTAACCTGCAGTATTACCTTACCTCTAGATCACAGAGGTTGTGATCATTTTGTCCTTGAGAACAAAAACGCTTGTACAAGAGCTATAAAAAAGAGGAGAATCTAAAAAGAAAAACAAAAATCCCTAATGCTTGTGGCCTGAATAATCTTACAATGGCCATAAAACCCTCAGATATTGAAAGAATATTCTAAGCACCACTAAGCTATGTTCAACTTAACTACTTCACACAGCGCAGCTTCCAAGAACAACCCCTGCTGTGTATTATTTTCAAGGCATTTAATGCTGTTAAACAACTGGAAGATTTACTTTGCTTGTTAAAGTTCACAAGGAGCTAAAACACATGAATATAAGCAGTGATTTTTGAAGTGGAATTATGAAAGTAATCTCACCAAATTCGTGGAAACTTTTCCCAATCTCAAAGCTGGAACTTTTGCTCTTTGAAAGCATCACCTGAAGTGCCATTTCTGCAAATAGAACGCAGTGTCAGTGCCCTCACAGCTCCTGAGGTTCCCAAGAAGCGTGGGTCAAGTTCCTGGAACTGCAGCGTGCTTCCACACATATGGGGAGTTTACAGCCCTGCACCTCTCATCCTACGCAAGGAATGAATATGGTATCTGCCACCTGAGAATTCAACTGTTCTGCTCTGCAGCTTCACAGGTGATGATGCGAAATGAAAGTGCAGAATAGTAGCTGATAAAACACAATTCCCTTTATACTAAAATTACAAAGCAACCTTGAACTACAGGTGGTGGGAGGCCACCAGCCCCTCTGGGCAGGATGTGTAAGGGTGGATTGCAGGACCTGGAGCTCTTTTGTAGCGTTGGTTGTGACCTTTGAGTGGATGCATTGCTTTTCACTTCCTCAGTTACAAATGGGAGGTATGAGTCTGTCTCTTGGAAGTACTCTGATCTACTTACAAACAGTGCAAAATCACTCAAGCTGTATGTGGTAATGAGCAGGACAGTGTGGTTTATGAAAATACCATCAACAGTTTATTAATGGTTTTTGATTTATTGCCACAATTTGTCTGTCCCCAAAAGTCTGGTTCGCACACTATGTATACAGCAGAGAAAAGCTGAAATCTCATGATAGGACAAACCAACTTTAGCTTAAAAAAACCAGCCCAGGAGAACGGAGGAAAGAGTTTGGCAGTTCCTGACAGTTCAGCAGAAGCACTATTACAACTTGCAGCAGAACAGGATCGACTCTAGAGGAGCATTCTTTATTGCCAAAAGAAAATGCTGATGCTACCAAAACCCATTAAATGCTCGCACCTCGCAATCAAAGATACTTTGGTGCTGTGCATGCATACACACGTGCGTGCTTGCACAGAGATCTGTTTTTCCTTAGCTTCTGTGTGCTTTTTATGGAGATTTGCTTATCCTACGGTTTGCCAGAACTAGCCCAGAGGACAGTTTAATCATGTTTGCTGTTGCAAGACTGTCGAACAGATGATTTCTGATGCTCCAACAACGTGATGGACTTTTCCGAGTTTTCCAAGTTTCTAAGCAGAGTCTCTAGCCGCCTTTTGATCTTCTTCTGATCCTCAATGGCACACCCGATCACCACAGACTGAAACTTCTGATCGATGGGTCCCGCTGGCACGTCGGATGTGCACGCACCATAAAGTGACATTAAGCGGATTTTGGCATCTTCCAAATCATCTAGAAGTTTATTGACAATTTCATCGATCATCTTGGTGGCATGCAGGAGGGATTCCTGCTGCTGGGCATTCCGGATGGTTTCCACAGAAACCTCCACTGTGAGAGTTCGGCCCATCAGGCGATTAGCTGTCAAATTAAGCTCTTCTCTCTCACCTACATTGAAAACAAGAATACATCCTACTTACAGGGAAATACTTTCCTGGCAAATAACATCACAGAAACACAGAATCATAGAATCATAGAATAGTTAGGGTTGGAAAGGACCTTAAGCTCATATAGTTCCAACCCCCCTTCCATGGGCAGGGACACCTCACCACAGACGAGGTTGCTCCAGGCTCTTGTCCAGCCTGACCTTGAACACCACCAGGAATGGGGCACCCACAACTTCCTTGGGCTACCTGTTCCAGTGCCTCACCACCCTCGCAGTAAAGAACTTCTTCCTTATATCTAACCTAAATCTCTCCTGTTTAAGTCTTCTCCCCTACAACTTAGCAATAAGCAAGGTCGTTTTTTTTACGTAAGTGGCAACCAACAAGATTTCCAGGGGGCAGAAATGAGTTTTCTGCCTTTGCCCAAGTCCTACTTATTTCATAGAAGCATCTTCCGATTTGAAATGAGGCATTAAGCTCTCCTAAGAATGTAAGCAATGCTTTTCTGGTGCCAACACACCACTTGCTGTCACATTAAAGCAAAGCATACAGTATTATCAGAAAACATTATTCATTAACCAAACTGGCATGTTTGCCAGTTTGTGTTAACTGTGCCACTGTGAGGGAGAGTTTTAGGCAGTATCCCAGAAGGCCATAAAGAGAAAACTGACTTCTGACTACCAGATGCAATTAAGGGCCATGAAAAAATGGGTTTCTATTATCTAAAAACAGTTTTTCCCCAAGTCCTGGACACAGCATATTTGATATGTAAGGTCCTGAAAAGCCAGTGAACCAGCAATTTGAAGCACCTGATATAAAACATACATTTAGGGAATGTATTTAAAGCCATACATCACAAAACCTTGACAATGATCCTAATCATCAGGTTCCTGTAGGCTGTACACTGTATAGCACTCACTCCTGTGCAGAACTCAAAGCCATTAAAATGCTGGTTTTTCAATCGTATTTAAGCATCATCATTATCATCAACTTCCCTCCCTCAGCTGAGCTGTATTACCTTGATTTTGAAAATAAGCCAATGAATAGAGTATGGGATGTCAGGTTGTCCTGGTTTCAGCTTAAACCACAACACACATACCCCATAGCAATGTTCATGGCAGACCATCCAGCTGAACAACAGCATCTGAAGTTACACAGCCAAGAAAAAGGGGATCCCGGGATGCACGAATCCTGAGCTGGCTCCAGGGCCTGTACCTTCCCCAGCAACACACACCAAGTAGAGCTGCTCCTTCAGGCACGGGCTGTCTGACTTCAAGTCAGTTGGGAGGGTGTGGCAAAGCAGCTGCTTACCTTCGCTGATGTGCCTCATGTCCTGGCTGTTCTGTATGTTGTGGATCATTTCTAGCAGCGTTTCTTTCTCTTGTTCCATAGCAGATGCTGCATCACGGAAAGCCTCTACCCTGAGCATGGTTGAACCAAACAAAATGTTTAAATAATAAAATAGCTGTTCACCTCTGTAGCTGCCAAGAACTGGTTTTTTAAGCTTCAGCTTAAGAAGTACAGTCAGTTCTTAATTATCCATGAGGCAGCCTCTCTGATTTCATGGCCTTTGCCTGTATCTTACCTTCACTTTTCAAGACTCAATACAATTTATAAAAACCCAAACCAACAATAATTCAATGAGACTTACTTCTTCTGTTTTACTGACAGTGCTGTTCTGTTCTACTTCATGGTTATTCTGGATATCCAGAGTTTTATGGCACTATAGCCCCATAAAAGAAGTCCTGTAGCTAACTGGCAACTATTAGCTGCTGAACTAGAAGAGAAACAGACCGAGTCCCCATCACACATGACGCAGTGAGGACGAAGGGAAAGCCCAGCAGGAACTGCTCTCCCTGACAACTTCGGTCTTGGGAAGCTGCGTGGTTGAATGCCCCCAGTCTTCCCTCCTCCTCCTTGTGACATAAAGTACAGGTCCATCTGGCCATGGGCAATGTGAAAATGCCATCCCAGAAATGTGAGTGCAAGTCTTTAGTTCTTGCCTTACTCCCCGACATGATTTTAAGGAGAGAATTTTGCATTCAGCCGAATAATATGGAAAAGCGCGCTTGGCAAGTATCTACTTTGGAGACCAAGGACAAGATGGAAATGTCCCCCTCCCTTGGCTTTGCCCCGGAGGCCTGAGGGTAGGGGCTTGCAGAGGACATGTCAAGCTGCAACTGGCTGCAAGAGTTGTGCCAAACCCATCAACTCTGCACTCCCAGACCCTGCAGAAAAGCAGCATATCACGTGAACCTGGCTGAGAGTTTCAGATGCTTCCAGAGCACAGCCTGGGAGGTGTAGCTGCGGTAAGCAGCATGGGAATCCATCTATCCTGAAATGCTTATTAAACCTGGCCAGAAACAGGGAAACAAACCATCAGTAAGTCCCTTAGATGCTCTGTGCTCTTCAGCGTGAGCCTGCCCTGAAATGGTGGTGACTCATAGCTGCTTCTGCTCCTGCGACAGGTACAGGGCTGCTGCTCCTGCCTCCCTTCCTCACAGGCTGGCTGAGGGCAGGTAACTTCAGAGAACAGCAGTAAGAGAAAAGAGGACGAAAGAACGCTGAAGAATGGGAGCATCTGAGGATATAAATAGCCACACTTCACATGCAGCCTGCTCACGAAATGGTTCTGTTTTACAAAATATTTAGCCTAATTTAGTCAGTGAAAGCACAACCTTCAGGCCTTGCCTTTAATGTTCATTCTGAGGAGGAGTGGGAAAAAGTTAATGCAATGCAAATGCTTGCCCAGAGCAAATGCCTTTAATTATTATTTTGGAGTTAGTAAGAGCAATGAGGCAGGTGGAGTCATTCCATGCCTCAGATGTCTGCACTTTGTAATTTAGGAAGTCTAGCAATATTTTCATAAATGCCTCACCGTGTCTTTTTAAAAAACTTGTGTTTTCAGTTTTATAAATGCATCGTGGCCACTGGGGAGCTTAAAATCAAAACCTGCAATAGTGTTTTTAAATCAGATTCAGTATATTATTGTACTGCCTTAAAAACTAAAGGTCTGCCTTCAGCAGATGAATCAATCCCTGATTTCTGCAGGCTTTGCTGGGTACTACGAAGAATGTGGAAGAACTGCATTGCAGAGATGCATCCTGAATTGGTGCAATTCTAGAGAGTGCCTACAACATCATCACTGCTTCCAAAAGCCAGCTACTGCTATGTGAGATAGGATCGAAAAGCCAAACGATCAGAATTCATGACTGTGTACTGAAAAAACCCACCATAATTTACCAACTAGAACTTTGATTGACATTATTTTACAGAAAGTTGTGTAACCAAATCTTGGGAACTATTTTATTTGCAGTAATTGTTACTTGGGAATTATCTTAACCACTTCTTCAACTGCAATGCAACTAAAATCCACTGGGATTCTGATTTTGGTGTATTTGCTTCCACAAACAGCAGTCAAAATGAGCACCTACCCAGCGCTGTGTGATGGCACGTGGAGGAGGCACCGCAGCTCCAGCCATGGGGACAAAGGGACGGGAAAGCAGCATGTCAGGACTCCCCTCTGCTCTCCCTTCTAAAACTTTCCCTCTTGACCAATTATTAGCAGCATGATGGGACTAAATAACCCTAAAAATAAATTCTTTGGGTTTCAGAGAGCTCTTGAAGGCATTGTGGAGGCACAGCATGGTAACACAGTGTACTGGCAGCAAACATAGCACCTCAACAGCCAGCCAGCGGGAGCTGCAGCTTGAACAGAAGATAGGAGGAGATGGCTTGAGAAAGACAAGGCAAGGGAGCAGAGGAAACGGGCGGCTGGCATTGCTAGGGACCTGGGTCGCAAAACAACCGGACAGGATCACTTCCTAACAGCGCTCTAGGGGGAAGAAAACAAAGAACAAGGAAACCACTCACACCAGCCTCAGGAAAATGGTCAGTGCCCCAGAGAGATGCTGGGGGCTGCATCAAGGTGAGATACCCACCACATCCCTGCCCTCTTTCGCTGCCCTGGCTTATAGTGAGGCCTCTGGGCAAGGGTCCTGCTGGCTCCTCCCAGTCCCCAGGCCACAGCTGGGAGAGACTCCAGCCTACAGGAACTGCACACCTTTCCCTCCTCTCCCCCTGCCAAGAGTGCCAGGTACACAGTTTGTAGCATGCTTTCCTAACTTCTTCCCTAAAATGTGCTTTAGCTTTGTAGGTCTGTGTGAATCTTTACTTTCCTGGGGTGGGGAAAAAAGAAAGAAGATTGTAAGAGAGAATATGGTTTCCACCCATGTTCCTCTGCTGTGGAATAGAGTGGAAACACAATCCAAGTCTCAACAAAAAAAAACAACCAGCCACAGAATAGAAGGCAAAAAGAACACAGATTACTCATATTCCTGCCCAATTATCACTTATCTTGATGCAGCAACATGGTCTTTTTCTAACTGAAGAAAACATCCAGCTGTATTTTACTTGGAGTGTGTTTGTCACTTTGAACATCAACTAAATATTCCACCCATTACCTAACACTAGAAAAGCATTCCTGACTTCTGGTTTCGCATGGTCAGAGCATGATGAGCTGCGTGGTGCCTTTCTTTCCCACATGCCATTCCCATGAGCAGAGCATTCCCCTGAGGAACAGGTGGACCGGCCGCGCTTTGTTTCCAGATGAGAAACTGGACACCCGCTTTCTTATGACAGCTGCAATAACCCTGTCCTTTACACAACTCCTGACTTAAACAGCTCTCTGTTAAAGCTGGAGGTGCGGATAAGTGTTCAAAGGCAGTAAGAAACATCTGAGGCTGGTGTGGCCTTCTGCCTGACATGGAGCTGTGCACAGTGGGCAGAGACAACACGGGAGGTTTCACCTTGACATCCTCAGCTGCTTAGACTGAGCTTCTGCTCTCAGGTGAGCGGAGACATACAAGTGAATGGTGGGGGAATGTGGTTGTTCCGAGGGAGAACAGGAGAAAAAGCACAAAAATATAAGGTTTTAGGAAAGAAAACAAGAGTCTGACTTATCTCATGTACCATTATGCCCTGGACTGTGTGCTCACTGAGCCACCAGAACACGGTGACTCATAGACACAGACTCTGGTCCCGCTTCCAGCTGCTCCCGAGATGTCTTGGCACTCATGGGCAGTCAAGGCAACAGGAAGATACAAGCCCTTACAAGGGACAAATGTGCCACCCGCCTGCCTGGCCATGAGCTCACTGCCTGGCAGCCAAATTAGTCCCTCTTTCCCATTCACTTTCCTTAGAGAAAAGGACCCTCTGTAAACGGCGGGCAGGGAGGTACAAAAGAACTCTGGTACTGTCAGAAGAGCAGCTCTTGGGGTGGAAGGGAAGGGAGAGAAGGGAATGCTGTTCAAATCAGTGCACTTCCGAAGGGATGAGGGCTGCCTTGGGGTTCAGCCAACCTTCAACAACTCGAGAACTGAGGATTGTCAAGGGGTTTAATTAAAAGCAGTTATTCACTCCGACAAATTTTCGCTTATTATATTTACAAGCAATATCTCGAGGGTCTATAGCTAAACTAAACTGGCTAGAGAATGAAGAAGTGGAAGCTTTTCCTCTGGCCATTCAAATAACTCTGAAACGAGGCATGTTGGCTAGTTGGGCACAGAAAAAATACAAGAATTCAGTGACTTTAATCGAAGTAGTTTGACTCTTCCTTTGTAAACTGTTCCTCATTTAGAACTAGGGCTGTCTGAAAGACCCACAGCAAACTGGGAGGTGCAATTTGGGGTGTAATTTCTGGTTAACCAAACCGTCTGCTTTGTTTGGGAGACGCTCAGCGAATGCGAAACACATCTTTGCATATCCTGCTGCTTATTTTGCAGTTACACATATTCATGCACCAGACCTGGATGTGAGCAGCGAGACTTGTTTGCAGACAGTGATTTGGTTTAGTCAAATTCAGAGAAAGTGTGTGAGGGACTTCAAGGAGATTCAGCTGAGCAAAGGGAAAGGCTAATATAATAGCGCATAAAGTCCACTCCCGATTAACGCAAAGCAGCGGGGGCAGAAAGGGGAAAACGCAACTCCCATGTCCCACAGAGCTCTCTTAATTACAGGAAAGTCCTAGAAACACTGTGGGTGGTTCTGCGAGAGCCGCTGATCAATATGCAGCTGTAATGAAGGAAAGGGCGTGTTGGAACAGTACCGGCAGGAGGTGAATCAGTGGTACACCCACAGCGCCCGCGCATCCAGCCACCCCGGGACAGACACCGTGTAATTAGGCAGAGCTGAGAGGATGAGGGAGATGATTAAAGGCGAGGAATCGCCTCTCATGCTGCCGAGCTGGGGAAAAATCAAATGGGATTATTCGGGGAACGGCAGGTAGCAGGAGGAGACCGGACGCGCCTTGGCGCAGGGAGGAAACACACGCTGTATTCGCAGCTACTTTGGAAACAGGCACCTAAGCTGCAGGATGCGATGCTACTCATGTTAGAGTTACGTGAGTTACTGTAACCTCAGACAGGAGGTGGACATAAGCACATGTAACAAGAACACCCATAGATGAACCAGGGAGTGCAAAGGGAGGCTGGGGAGACCTGAAGCCTCACACATCACCACCACACCCCACCACATTAGCACTGCAGATGAAAGGCTTGCAAGAGCCTCAGAGAGCCCAAATGACACCAAGTTTTATCGTATTTCCTGTATCTCCTTGTGAACCCCCTGCCCGACAGGTGCGGGGCAGGTGCCGCTGGGCTGTGGAGCGGGATGAGGGACACGGCTCCCGTCGGGTCCCTGCTGCCCTGCAATGCACCCAACCCGCCATCCCCCGTGTGCTGAGGGCTCCCCAAGCCCTAAAGCGTAACGAATCCAAAACCCCTTCTGCGCTTCCCCCGGTAAAGGTCTGCTCCCATACATCCACACACATGCCCCTATCCCGCGTGTTTCCAGGACACGCCACCTCACCTCGGCGCAGCCGCTGCCATTTTTAAGCCTGCCGCCACCGCCTCCGCTGAGGGGGATCCGCTTCCCGAGGTCACCTCAGGAAGCCTCACCCAGCGCCGTCCCCCTCCCGCCGGGGAAGGCCCCGCGCCCGCCGTGAGGAGCGGAGCCGCCGGCTCCCTGCCGCTGCCCGGGCCCCCACCTGAGCTCCAGCTGGTCCAGGTTCTCGAGCAGGCGGCTGGAGCGGTCCGCCATGGATGTGGAGCGGTAGAAGCGGCCTCGGAGCTGCCCGCCGGACTGCTGCTGCTGCTGCTGGTGCTGCTGCTGCGCCCCCTCGCTGGCCTTGGCGCTGATCTTGGCCTGGGCCATAGCACCCGCCTGCTGCCGCCGGCGGATCCGCGCTGCGGCCGCTCCCTCCCCGCGTCCCGCAGGCGGCGGCCGAATGCCGGCACCTCGCTCATGGCCAAAGAAGGAGCCCGCCCCGCCGCCTGCCCCCGCGGCCACCCCGCCTCCGCGGCGGGTCGCGGCCCCGCGGGCACCGCCTCACGCAGCGCGGCGGGGCGCCTGAGGGGCAGCCCCGGCGCGGGGTGTCGCGGCCGGCGGCAGAGCCGCTGGCTCTGTCCGGTGGCACCATCAGGGAGCGGGGCTCCGGGGGGTCACACACGGGGGTTAAAGTCGCGGGGGGGACAAGTGTTCCCTGTGGCTCCCCCCATCCCGAGCGGTGCCCGGCCACCGCCACGCACCCAGGCTGACCCACGGCAGCGCCCCGGAGCTTCCTGGAGCGCAGAGGCCCCCATATTGCCCCACTTATGTCCGCAGTCCCCAGCGTGACAACAGCAGCAAAACCTGGCCCAGCCCAAAGCAGCAAACTCTGCCTCTTGCTAAACCAGGAGCTAAGGGAGGACCAGTGAGACTTTCAGTAACAGTATTTACCTTGTTCGAGATGGTAGCTGTTAGTATGAGGATTTGCCTTTCAGAACATCGGTCATTAGAGAAAACAAAAGTCCACCACCACCCATTGCAAGTAAAGCTATTCAAAAAGTGGGCGACAAAGCTGAAAACTCAAGAAATGGGTGAAAGAAAACAGGGAAGTTCTTTAAAAATCCAGAAGCCTGTTGGAAGTAGAGGAACGCTGGAGAAAAGTAAAGCAGAGACAGTCATTGCTGAAAGCAGAACCTGAACAGCGTTCCTAAAAACAAGATATTTGAGATACTGCCATTTACAGCACATCTATCGGGTGCCAACCATAATAGGCCCCTGACTACCTGCAGGAAAGAAGCTGTTCCACCATCTGTTATTGTCCAAGGTGGTACAAAAAGCCTTACTGGTAAGAAAAGTGCTTAATGTTCTCTATTTATGCCAGAAAGGGAAAAATCCCTCTATTTCATGGTAGCCAAGGTAGTGGATCTACCGCTCGTGATGATTTATTCTGAGATCATATGCAACTTGACTGTACAAAGTGGTGCCTTCTGTCCAGCAAGTGCTTAACCCACCAACTTAGCAACTTGCACAGAATCTCTTGTACTTCAGGTTCCTGCTGGGAGTGTTGGTTCCAACAATTCAAGCCACACTTGGGCTTTACTTGCTACTACAGTGAGTATTTAAAAAGGAATTTGCTTATCCCCAAAGTCCAGGTTTGGGCAGATACCCCCTGGCTCTAACAGACTAATTGTTGGCACCCAGCTGAGAGGGATTTTGTTGCACAGGGATACTGTTTGTGTGCTTATCCCGCTGTGATTCAAAATAGCCGTTTTCTCAGGCTTGTCCATTCAGAATGATATCATGTCCCAAGTGCTCTCTTTAAATTAATTGCCTGCGTTTCCTTTGTTTTACGTAGCTGGATAAGTAAGGGTAAGGCTTATTGCCTGTGAGCTCATGGGAATAACTTCTTTTGAACAATTGTTCCATCCATCTCTCTACGGTCTTCTACAAAGACGATTAAAAACTGCTTCCCACCCCAAACAGAAACCCTTTGTAGCCATGACAAACAGTTTGCAACCATTTATTTTTCCTGGGATCCTTCTGTTCTTCCCATGCCAATTGGTTAAGTATCAATTAGAGTGGGCTTAAAAAGCAGAAATCAAAGTAGCTAAGCCACCGTGAACATGTTTTTAACTTGTGCAGGGACTTAATTCTACACAGGTAGAAGCTGGAGTGGAACACAGCACAGAACAGCTGTAGTTGCTCCAAACACATCATGTATGACTTACCCTCTTTGACAGCAAAATGGCATTTCACCCTAGAAGTGAGAATAGCACAAACCATGGAACAAAAACACGGGTTCAGAAACAAAAATGGCCTTCCAAGGCAAGCCTCGACATTAGTGTCTTGCAGCCTGGGGTGTTTTCCCATCTAGAAACTTGGAAAGACCATGAACACTGCTCTTACTGTTCTCTTGGGCAGTAGATTGTCCCCTCCGTCTCGTTGAGGTATGTAGAGGGATAGTTGTCACCACTTTTCCAAAATGGACTGGAAAGATTGGAATCTGTCTGGAGGAAGTGACTTACACTTGAGCTAGGAGAAGTCTGGGGAAACCAAAGGCAGGAACCAGGTCCTTCAAGGCAACAGCCCCCACACCTGAAACAAAGCACAGATTTCCTCTTCTCCATGGTGAAGAGCAGTGATGGCCTGGTGAATGCTGGTGCTATCATGCCCATGCCCCCCTCTCCTCATCTTCTCCACAGCTGTGTTCATGTAATGAACATGATGAACATGAGGGCATGTTGGTGCCCACAGCCCTGGCTGCAGGCACCAGCAAAAATAATGTGAGCAGAGGGTGCCTGCCCCATGGTTTCGGCATTCCCACCTCAGCAGAGAAGTTGCAGGATGTCTCTGTTTTAAACTACAGCATTGTAAAAAAATGGGTGCCATTTGCAAAACAGCAGCGTACAGAAGAGTCTCTTTCACAGGCGCAAGGTCCCTTGAGGTAGCACAAAGAGCAACTTTCCCAGGGCTCGGGCATCTGATGGATCTGTAGAAGTCCCAGAGCCATGGAGATGACTCTGTGATCTGCAGCAAAAGCACTACAAATTGTCACATTGGTAAATAGTACCTTAGTTCCAGCTTTGCCTTATTCCAAACCCTGATATATACCTTGTCACATATCCTAACAATTACATATGAGTTGTCATGGAATAGGATCAAAGAGAAAGTCCACACCCAAGAAATGCCATGCCAGAAATTCCTCCCTTCATCTACAGGAACTTCATCTGAAAAACTGTCTTTATGCACAAGTCTTATGGAAACATAGCAGTTCCCACCCCTAGAAGGATGCAGCCATGGCTTGGGACGGCCAACCAAAGCCACCCTGCAGTCTCCCCAGCGCCGTCCCAGCAGCAGTGAAGATGGATCAATGTGAGTTTTTAGGGTATCTTTTCACTCAAAATATGTACCTACTGTCACAGTGGGCTGCCCTCTCACTTAGCACCCACTGAACCAGTGCTACTGTGTCTTGAAGGCTATAGTTACCAATGCTGATCCAAGCTAGCCCTGGCTTTGCCTATTCACATCGCTGTTTTAGTGCGCGGACAAGCCCTGGAGTCCCAAGCCTGTCAGACGTCTGGCCGGAGTCCTCTGGCTCAGAAGCAATGAGAAAGCTGGTGTGGCCATTTCGGGGCATGCAGCATTCTCACAGAGAGGGAAACTGCCTAGGAAATGAGGCAGTGAATTCTGTACAGCTGCAGATGCTGGGCTGATTGTCAATGGGGCTCTGTGCAAAAGAAAAACATACAGAATGACTCCCAGAAATGAGGATACTGCAGTCAAAGTGAACTCGCACAGATCTGCAAAAGGAACTTCACATTAAAGCTCCATGCACGCTGAGCTTTGCCATCTGAGTGCACACGTTGCATGTACTTGCTGCAACTGACTTGTTTACATCCACCTTTATGGTATCTCAGACCATGTTATTTGACCGACATTGTTACAACTAAGCTCTAAATCACTTGAATGAAGAATTTCAACAGGAAATTTGATCTTTAGAAGCATCAGGAAATCATGCAGATGCAGACCTTAATAAAGCTGCGTAGCTGGAAAGAATTGCCAGAAAGTACATTTGTGTTAACATCAGCCAATTTTCTGAACCAGTTTTGAAACAATTCGTCATCCATCCTCCTCACCTCCCTCCAGTTTGCAGCAGTCATTGTAAACATCGCCAGGACAGCACAAGCAGATGATAGAACACTTTCCTTTTAAGAAAGAAAATGGGCTAACTTCATACCTCCATAAACTTCACCATATTTGGTAAGGATTGGGTAAAGGTTTTCATTCTGTGACCACTATAGGAGCAGCAGTGGTCATGTCTGTGTACCCTGAAGAGCTGAGAAAATTAACCCACCACCCACAAACCCATACAAAGCAAGCATCTTACAGCAAGCTCATCTCAACTTTTCATTTAGTTCTTTTAAATATAATTAAGCTTCAGAAGCCATCAGGCAGGCACAACGTTGTGCTGCTCCAGTGACTCTCCTAACAGTTGCACTGACTGGTTTGGCATCTCGTCTCTGATCATGACCAGAAAGAGGGATTTTGGTTTGTATGAAAGAATACGGCACACAAAGCACCAAAGAGATTAAGAGCCTGATGGCAACCTCCAGTTGTCACCATTTCAGTTTTGTCAGACTTATGCGTGCACCAGGCAGAAATTAAGAGCATTAAAGCCAACAGCTGGCAGTAGCCAGGTGGAGATCAGACTTTTCCCTCATTAAAGATAAATATGAAAAAGCTCCACAGGGTTACTTTAGACTAATGAAGGGTGAACTCAAACATCACCACAAAAGCAAATTCTCTTAAGGAGGGCTGGGCAAATCACTTCCAGTACAAATGTAAAGGATGCTGGGCAGGCTCCTTCTCACAGATGAGATGTGCTTGTAAATGCAGACAAATCTCTCTGCATATGCTGGGCAAACCTCAAAAATTTAAGCCAGTTGAACAAGACTCCCCAGCCAGAAACATTAAGTCCTGGAACATAATGACTTACAAGACACTTTTTTCAGCTGAGGCTCAAGGTGCAGCACCGCAAGATGCTGGTGAGCAACAAGTCACATGTCTGTACATGCAGTGTTTTAAGAACCCAATTTTCTCTGTTCTTCTGGAAACAGAAGTATCACAAGCCTGTAACGGCAGAAAGCTTTGCAAAGGAAAACTTCAGAGTTAAGAGAACCACAAAAGAGATCAAAGGAAATGAGGACAAATTTCAGTATGTTGATAATTCCGGAGACTGCTTTTAACATGAAGAGAATACAGAGACAAGACCTCTATTTAGCCTCTATTTATTTTATTTATAAAAGCCATAGCAGCAGTGGTTGGGGAGTGCTACTTGTTTTGGTAAGCAGACAAGGAGGCCAATGCAATCTGTTTAATAACTGGAGTTCCAATACAGGCAATGTGTATGCACACATGGCTGATTGAGTCATGGCCCATCAGGTGCAAGAAAACTTTATATATATATATATATATGACAGAATAAAGTGTTATGAGGAATAAAGCACAGGATCAAGATCTAACTTAGACTCTGGAGAACATAAGTCTACCCAGGTTTTAAACATCTGTTGAGCCAAGCAAAGAGCTTTCTAAGCTTGAAATATCTCTTAATACAAAAGGAATTTGTAACTTCAGGGTCTGCACTGAAAAAAAAAAAAAACCCAACCCCATCTACCCCAAAGTCACTATAACTTGAACTGAGACGGTTTTGAAGTTGAAAATTTTTCTGTCTCATTTCACTGCTTATTAGAAGAACTTGGTGTTGGAAAATCTGGAACTGATTTAGCTTGAGTCAGCAGCTACAGGCAACTCAAAATCTTCCTGAATAGTGCTTCCTCAGCAACATTATGAAGCTCACACCCAGATCTGAACAGGGGTGCAACGAATTCGACTTGCAGTGGGAAAGTAAGCAGCATGCACAAGGGAAAAACATCAAGAGGTCCTGTTCACTCTACCACCTGGATGTCAGAGTCAAAGGCACTGGAAGCCTTCAAACTATTTTCTGCTGTATGACTGCTAAAGAGCATGGAGGTAACTCATTAGATTCTGCATTAATTCTACTTGGTTCAGAAATGGCAATTATATCAGAATCATGACTGGAAACAAAGCAGTGCCAGTCTTGCAGCTTTTGCAGCCATGATGACACACAGCTGTAGCTATTCTGACTTTGGAATTGAGAGTGAGAAAAATCTATCCTTGCCCTTATCTTACTCTCCACAAGTAGTACTTGCTTGTATAATAAATATTTAGAATTACAGCAGTTAGAAGCAAACTCATAGGCTGATGAGCAATAATAATCAAGCTGGCATTTTATTACATTGAGATTTCTTACTGATTGACAGCAATCACTAACTGAAGTACAATAGGCTGGTAAAGCTGGACAGCTTGCATAGGTATTTTTAAACAAAGGAACTAAGAAAGGTGACAGATAACAGTTTGAAAACACAAATAATTGTGCACCTTAAACTAAGGACAGTACAAAAATAATTAACACATTTACATTCATTTATCCAAGGCCACCTCTTCATGAACAGAAGGGAGCTAAAATGACAGTATATCTAAAATGATAGTGTATCATTTTATATCAGCTTAAATTCTCTCACGTCTATTCCAAACAGAAACTAGGAAGTTTATTTAGCTTCTGTTCCATTAAAAAGTTGTTCCATCCTCACATCAAGGAGAGGAACAGCACCTCTCAAACTTTAACCCACCAAATCCAGCACTCTACCATGCTACTATTGAAAAACCAGATACATTTATAAAAATAAAGCTAACAAGCTAGCTGTACAGTCTGTGGTCCTGCATCTGACATTTATAACAAACAGGACATAGGCAAAATTATGGTCCACGAGGTGAGACTGGCCACAGGCAAGAGTTAGGCCATGTCTGCAATTTATAAACCTGGGATCTAAGCTTCTCTTTATAACAAGATTAGCTAGGCAAATCTGAGATAATTGGAGTTTACTATTTTTATCCGTTGCAAAGACCAGATGGAAATGTAAAGACAATGACATTTTGTGACAGAAACATTAGATACAAGAACCAATTTAAACAAAAATGAACAATTAAATACCCCAAAATACCTAGTGAGACCAGCCTACTAATTAGGCAGCAACTGACACAGCTAGACTTGAGAGACTTAGTTATCGCCCATTAGAAACAGAATATGCAAAAACTTAAAAAATTATTTTTATCATACACAATATATTGCAGCAGATATCCATAAACTCCAGCTGTTCATCAGCATGATAAGGGACACCAGATTACGAATGTAACAATGCAAGATACAGACGTGTTCTGAAGTGGTATTTCTGAACCTCTGTAAATAGATGAACATGCTTCCATTTCGGTAAGCAGCTCTGATGACATGGTGTTAGTGCACTAAAGTATCTTCATTTACATTTCCTCAAGGCTTCTCCTGATAGCTTCTTCCAAATCTGCATCTTGCTCTGTATAAATACAAAATCCAAATATAATCTCAAACTATGGTCAGTAACTAGTCATAAACGCAACTACATTATTACTACATAAAACAACAATTGCCAACTTGTGTGTCAATGTCAGGAGACTGCAAGAAAACATAAACAGAATGAAAGTATTTTCCCTCCTCCTGTCTTATGCAATCTTTTCAACACCTGAAAATACAGGAACAACCTCTACAACCTTCCACTGTATTAATTAGGGGCAGCCCAATGATTCATTTAAAAGTATAATGCAACTACGTATTTACTGATCAAAATAATACCAAGATTAGAACCCGTATATACCCACCAAGAAAAATGAAGTATTAAAACAAAACCACCAAACAAGCAGAGAGTTTTTGCGTATTTTCATTCCAGCTCCTTATCAGTAGATATTCCTGTATCTACACGCTAAGTTGGCACCACTGTTGTCAGTCTTGCTAGGAAGGCCAGATATAAGCAGTGGAATAGTCTAGACCAGGGCTGTAACATTTTTAATAGTGTGTGTACATGCATTGCACTCATCTGACTTAGGTTAACCTCTCTTAAATACCTTTCATAATACTAAAAAAGAAACTTGGTTTCTGCATTACATTTAGGTTGTTTTGAGCACTAAATTGTTTGGTGTTTGTGATTTAAATACCCTAAGGCTTATAGGTACAGTAAATATTAATACCAATGGTATAAATGGAAAAATTAAGGCAGCTTTCAGACACAGTGTCATTCTTGAATTATTAATCTTCTGCTTTAGGAGGATACAAGCACATCCCATTAGAAAAGCTGTCCTTACAACAGAAGGAACAGTAATTATATATATTAACATAACAGATATGAAAGCTTTAATTATTGCTGGGCTGTTTTATGCAAGACCTAGATTTGGGACAAAGAGTACCAATGAATGCTCTGTCATGGCAGCAGACCCGTATTTATTCACCTGGACTTTAGTGTAAATCTAGTACTACTGATAAAAAGGGATACTGGTTTCTGAAAGGAAAGTATTACATGGTCACAGAAGAAAAAAGAAATTCTGAAACCAAAACAAAGCAGAAGGGCACCGGCAGACAACTGCTCGATTAAAATATTTTATCAGTTAGCCACTAAGCATGTGCAAGAATCAAGAATAAGGTCCAAACTGACTGTTGCTAATGGCATGCAGTTACCTCCACAGCAACACCCACATTGTCCTCCAGAGCTGCTGAAGCAGCTTTTTCCACCTCCTATGCTTGCTTTTTGCTTTCTCCTCCTCCAGAAGTTGCTAGTGCTTTTTCCTGCTTACCCCTTTCTGGGGTTGATTTTGCTGCCTCATTTCCTCTTACCCTGTAGTAGAACTGCCACTAACCATGCAATGAACACAGCTGAAGCCAGACTGCTTCATAAGGTCAGATGCCTTCAGCACTGCATCAGAACTGGGATGTCCTATGCGCACCAAATGCCACAGCTCTACCTGATGGCGATACCCTGTGCTAGGGGGACCTGAGCACAGCAGACTTTCAGTACTGTAGATGAGTATGTTTCAATAACAGTAAACATATAACTGAATATATTCTGGGAATGTAAGATTCAGATACCAGTTTTATCTTGACCCTGTATGAATTCATTATTGCTTTTTTTTCTGTAATTTTATTTCCATCAGGTGGAAGAGCAGAGTCAAGCCTCTGAACAATAGATTATTTTCAAAGTGCACTGTAGTCTGTAACCAAAAATTAATGACTATGTTGCATGAACCACCACTAAGCACAACAGCAAAAGGATGGAAACAATTTCAAATAAGGCAAGATACGATGTGAGCAGACAGCTGTGCTGCTGATTCAAACTTGTGCGTAAATCTACAGCTCTTTAGGAGACCAGAGTGCTTTGTTGAGATATAATACCTAATTCTGAACTACTTATTTAAAAGTTCAACACCTTACTTAGTGGTTCTATTCATAGTCATATTAATAAACAGCTACAAAGTGAGCTCAGACAAGTCTTTAATTGGACAATACCCTGTGGTGCACCAAAAAAACCAATTTTGAGTCTGTGGCCTACTTCTGAGGTTAGGAAATTATTATTTTTTATACTTATAACTCACAGTGTTCTTCACTGCTCAGGGTTTCCCAGCATATTTTAGAGATTTTTCCTAAGAGGTCCTGTGCCATAAAACTGACTGTACTCTTAGTTTCTATATCTTCCATAATTAATAGCACCCCTGAACAGAGAAACATAAAAATTAACAGACCTGTCTGTTCATTTGCTTCTTCTAAGCTCCTCTTCATTGTTAGTTTGAGATCTTCATCTTCTTCGCTATCTGAACCTTAAGTGCACAAATGAAGCATAAATTACACATTGCTTCTAATAACAATAAAAAAAAAAAAAGGTAACAGTCCACTCTTGCACTTCTCTTACTGTAATAACACTGTAGGCTGCATTTGAAGAAGTACATTAGCCATGGTCTGAAAATCAGGATAAAAACACATTACAGTGTCAGTTTAAGACAGTAACTCAAGAGACAGTTTTTCAGCTACCTTCTTTTCCTACCTAAAATCTAGAGGCAGACTGCTACAATTGTGTATTATTTTAAAGTGGTAACAAGAAATACTAGGTGTATGAGCTACTGTTGCTGTCTACTGCATTTGCTTTTTTGTAATAGTTAAAAAAAGACATTTCTACAAAGCGTATCAAGGATTTATTAATTATGGGAAGAAGTGCTATAGTGTCTCTGCCTACACATGATCTTAGCTGTATTTTCTTGCTGCGACTCAACTGAGCAGTGTGATTCAGCAGATGCTGTTCAAGTCTCACAGAAGAAAAAAGTCAATACATTTAGTTTAATCTGCTAACTCATCATAGCTAAGCCCAAGCAAAACTCCACCACCTTTCCATTTCTTAATGCTCTTCATAAGGCTCCAGAATGACAGCTCTATTTGGAAATGTCTTTAGTAGGGATCAGTGTACCCAAGGTGGTTTTTTTTTTTTGTTTGCTTTAAACAGTCTCAGTAAACTACAGGTTAAAAAATAAAAAAAGTCAATGAGATACATCATATATTCATTCTCCTGCTACAGGCTATTGCTATTTTGGGAGATGGTCTTTGTAATGAGGTCTTCCATTATTTGCAATCAACTAGGTCTCCTACAGTCATACCAACCGAAGCGCTTCCCTTAAAGTCATCACATTTATTAGTACACCAGTGTGCTTCTGATTAAATTTAGAACAAAGCAAACAACATTTCAATATGGACATCTAATTTACTGTGCAACTTGTGCATTTTAAATGACCCAAATTAGGTATTCAAAGTGACAGGTACACTTGCTAAAACTTGTTTTAAAAAATCTGACACATATATCATCTTAGAACAGCAATATTGCTGACTTTCCCAATTCCAGGAATAGAAACTCCAACAGCTTGTATCAAATAAAGATCAGGAGCCCACAAGGATGTCACAAACAGGTGGATATACACTACAGTTAAAATGGTCTTTCCCCAGTCACTTGGAAGACTGGCTGTGAATTCTTTATGCAGCTGCCTGCCATCTCTTGGCGGAAGAGATACCATTTTTTACACCGTCTTCCAAAGCAAAAGAAAGAAAAAGCCACACAACACCAAAAAAATGTCATTACAATCACTTCTGAAAAGGAGGGGAAGTGCAAAGAAAAGGCTTTGCACAACTAGCTTATCCCTTATTAACCCTCCTTTTAATCTCCCATCCTGGAAGACATCCCATACTGCTTTAAAAACTTTTGTACCTGTTTAGAGGTGTAACAGCCGAGGCAATCTCTCTTTAACTCATTTCTTGGCACAAGTGTAATGGAAGAATTGAGTTCTTGTGGGCAGGAGCAGTAAAGAATCATACAAAACAGCCTCTGGCTTGCTACCATTTCAAATAAAAACACACTTTTCTGAAGGTTTGTTTTTTAAGGCAACTTGACAGAAGGCAATATTCTCCCAATTGGCATCTTGCATAGACGGTTAAACAGCAAAGGATAGGAGTAGCCAGAAATCCAGGAGTTTCCTTCAGATACGAACTAAGGAAGTCAGCATTCCTAGAACTGGTTATAGAGTCAGTAAACATTCACCACAGAAGCAGCCATGATGGCAACCCACTGACACACTGTTAGGAGACAGCACTTCCTCACTGCTGGCTTCCCCAACCCAGGCAACAGGCTAACTTGAGGCTCATTTTTCAGAATGCAGCAGATCAGCAGCTAAGCTGACTTTACTGTCAGTTAGAATCATAGAATAGTTAGGGCTGGAAAGGACCTTAAGATCATCTAGTTCCAACCCCCCTGCCATGGGCAGGGGCACCTCACACTAAACCATGCCACCCAAGGCTCTGGCCAACCCAGCCTTGAACACCGCCAGGGATGGAGCATTCACAACTTCCCTGGGTAACCCATTCCAGTGCCTCACCACCATTACAGTAAAGTATTCCTTCCTCATATACAATCTGAACTTCCCCTGTTTAAGTTTGAACCTGTTACCCCTTGTCCTATCACTACAGTCCCTAATGAAGAGTCCCTCCCCAGCATCCCTATTGGCCCCCTTCAGATAATGGAAGGATGCTATGAGGTCTCCATGCAGCCTTCTCTTCTCCAGGCTGAGCAGCCCCAACTTTCTCAGCCGATCTTCATATGGGAGGTGCTCCAGTCCCCTGATCATCCTTGTGGCCCTCCTCTGGACTTGTTCCAACAGTTCCATGTCCTTTTGATGTTGAGGACACCAGAACTGCACACAATACTCCAAGTGAGGTCTCACGAGAGCAGAGTAGAGGGGCAGGATCACCTCCCTCAACCTGTTGGTCATGCTCCTTCTAATGCAGCCCAGGATACGGTTGGCTTTCTGGGCTACAAGCACACACTGCCGGGTCATGTTCATTTTCTCATCAACCAAAAAACAGCTCTGCCGAAACCCGGGAATGAACCAGGGACCAGTTATAAATGCTGAAACAGGGTTTGTAGATAGAATTGTTATCCATGTTCATTAAGAAAGTTTAGGATTCATCGTATGTAATAATGCAGGCCACATCTTTTCAAAACGTTTTGCTAGTCACACCACCTTAATTACACCCCTGTAATAACACGCGGTACACATTCATATTGGAACAGACATATATGCAAACTGGCATGCAAAATATTTAAACATTTCAAAACCAAGCTGCCTGGCTCATGATTTATCACTGCACCTGATATGCAGTTAACTAAATACTGCTTGAGAGTTATAACATCACAAAGAGCAGGTTTGCTTAAAGTATAGCTGAAGACACCACCACTCCACTGCCAGAAACTATGAAACTCGAATACAATTAATACTGATGATTTTCTGTTAGTTTGGTGGGGGGGGGGGAAATCAGCTTGGAGTCAAATGTGTTTATGAAACATGTTAAAAGTCTCATGAGCTACACTCTGCCTTCACTGGTCATTATTTGCAAGACTTCTCTCCCCTCTACCCAATTATATTAATGCACATTCAACTTCCCATGAAAGCAGTCACTGAATTCTCTGAAATCTGAGTGTCTAAGAAAGACCTAAATCTTATTTAGGAGCTTTTCACACTAAGGCTTGTCAGTATCTTAAATTACACTGAGACTATCCAAAGCCAAAAACACGGTTATGCTTCTCCTCGGTGTTTCCCCCCCCCCCCCATCTCCCCACTCCCCAAACCTACACAAAACAAAGACTAAAGGCACAAAAGCAGTAAAGACAAGAATTTCAAGATGTTCTGATATGGCTGTATGGGAATCAGGAATAAGACTGTAACAGTAAGAAGAAAAACTGTCTGCGGGCAAAAATCCTAGGCAGAAATGCTCCAACAAATAAAGAATCAGCTCTCTTTAGGGGCCAGACTGCAAGAACTATTAGTGTAGAACTCAGCACTTGTCATCCAAAGAGAAGGAAGGGCCAACTGATGGAACAGATGCATTTTCAAGTCAAAAGACTTGAAACCAGGCTGCTTTTCCACATGGGACAGGTCACTGTGCTTGATCTAATGTTACTCAGTGTGTCTGTACCATGCAACTGAACTCTGCTCTCATAGGAGATCATAGATAACAGTTAAGAACATACTCTATGCAAGTACCACAGAATGGCTGAGGTTGGCAGTGACCTCTGGAGGTCTCTTGTCCAGCCCCCTGCTCAAGCAGGATCACCTAGAGCCAGCTGCCCAGGAGGATGTCCAGACTGTTTTTTAATACTGTCAAACAGACTCTGTACTGGGGAGCCCAGAACTTGTCAGTTGTGGCCATACCAGTGCTGAGAAGAAGGAAGAGACCAACCTCTCCACCTGCTGGCAGCAGTCCTCCTAGTGCAGCCCAGGGTACTTAAACTTTCAGCCTGGAGAGCACACTGCTGGCTCATGGTCAACTGGATCAAAGGACCCCCAGGTCCTTTTCTGCAAAGCTGTTTTCCAGCTGGTTGACCCCTGGTGTCTGGGGTTGTTCCACTCAAGGTACAGGACTCCACACTTCTCCTTGTTGAACTTCATGAGGTTCCTGTCAGCCCATTTCTCTCCTGTCAAGGTTCCTCTGGATGGCAGCACAACCCTTTGGTGTATCAGCTGCCACTCAGGTTTGTGTCCTCAGCAAACCTGCTGAAGGTACACGCTGCCACATCATCTAGGCCATCAGTGAAGACATTAAACAGCACCAGATCCAGTAATGACCCCTGGGGTACACAGCTCATTACTGGCCTCCAACTGGGCTTCATGCCACTGACCAACATGTTCTGGCCATTCAGCAAGTTTTCAATCTACCTCACAGCTTCCTCATCCAGCCCACACTTCATCAGCATATACTGCTGGTACTGCTGGCATCTTCTGATGATGAAGACTAAATAAGAATGTTTAATTTGGAGAAACTGGGCATTTTCTGTCTCTCTTGTTAAAATGCTCAGCACATTCTGTAGCTCCCAACTCCTCTGGAGTCAGAGAAAAAGCAATTACCAAGTTTCTCCACCAAGAAATCTTAAGATATGGCCTCTTCTCTGGTACATTTTGTTAAATAAACAACAGCTAAGAAACTCTGACTGTACATATTCTCTCAAAGAAATCCTCCTGCTCACTATTGTCCTCATAGATTGCTAAATTCCTGCTGGAGGAACAAAAAAAGAAAATAGGAAAGCAAACTCTGGATGAACATACAACTCAGATCAGAAAGAGTAACCCTATAGATGGGAGTAAACATAGTGATTTTCTGACTTTTCATGAGTCTCTCATAGAAACACACTCTGGCAAGAGGCTGGTAAAATTTCACAGCATGCAAGCGCCACCTGCTGTCCTGACATCAAAGCGCCACAGCTTGAATTTGGATTAGCTGTCCAAATGGCTCAGTGGAACTCCCCACCTATATCTGACTGTGTTCTTGCAGCCTCCCAGGTCATCACCATCCCCTTAATTCCCATCAAGTTTACCAGTTCCTCTGTCTCACTAGACTGGATTTCCCTTCCCCAGACTTAGTCCTCTTCCCTGCCATGCAAGTTCTTAAGACCTGACTACATACTTCAGTGTGCAGTCTCACACCATCACTTCTCTCTCCTACAACTCTCCTTTTCAGTAACTCCCAATCTCATCTGCCTCCTTCCCATCCCAATGTATGTTAATATCACACTTAACTCGCTGTCTCTCCAGCCACTCGATCTTTTCCTTTTACAGCTGATTCATGAAGTTTTAGTTCTACTTTACCTTAAGGACACCATTAAAATTACCTCATTCAGGATCCCAGTAACTACTTAGCCAAAACCTCAAGAATAGTACCGCATCCTTACCTCCAGTAGCAATCACATTCAGTAAGTGTGATCATACTGCCTTTAAAATACTGTTCATGGCTTCCAGAATCCTTTCCTTTATTCCTTCTTCAACAGTCCCAGCAGGATCCTCCTTACATACTTCTCCCCAGTACTTACTGCTCTGATCTCCGGTTTCTTCATTTAGGTAACATCATCTGTAAATGCAAGTACAGCTACTCCCTGCTGAGTATTCACAAATACAAACAACCTCTCTTCCTCCAGGCAAACTAAAGCTTCACTGTGTGCATCTCTCCCTACAGATGCTCACTCATCTGTTTGTTCAAGCCAATACCATGAATACCATGATGGTCATTCAGACTTGCATTTAACCTTCATTTTAGACACCTCTCAAATTCACATCCAGATTAAACTAATCCTTGAAGATTATTTTTGTGTGATCTGGGTGGGGGAGGTCTTTCGAGTTCATCCACTTGGCTACAATTCTTGTTCAGACTCATTGTCTTAGTTCTTAATGCACTGTTTTCTCCCTAGGGCACATACATGTGTTCAAAGATGCACATAAGAGATGTCACTGACATACTAGAGCCAGTAATAACTTCCTGTTGTAGCTAAACACAAGTTTACAACTCAAAGGTGACTTTCATATCACTCCTTACTGCAATAGGCTGTGGTCACCATATGGTCAGATGTGGTATTCATATTGGACCTCAACACCAAAAACTTGACTACTGAGAAGGCTAGCAATTATTCTCAGTGTCTTCTGTAAATTAATCCTGGAACTTCTCTTAAATTCTTTTGTTGGTTGTATGTAAACCAAAATCTTTTGGGGACAGTGGGAGCCAGGAAGCTTGGCAGCATTCATTGAGATGAACTAAAATCCTGCTGTTTCAAATATAAACACTAATAGAAGCTGCATTCATGTAGTATTTAAACACTTCAGGCAATAGGAGCAGATTGAAGATGCAGGCTGACAACTCCACTTGAGCACAGTGGAAACAAACTTCATAGGACAGTGAAAGACATGTAGTTGGTTGTTTGGCAGACAACATAGTACACTACACCACTGATTTTGTCAGTCTCATGAGACAACCTGCCTCTAAAAGAAAGGAGAAGAAATACTACAAAAAATTTGGTCCTCTTATTATTAGAAAAAATCTGTTTCACTTAAGAGCTCAGCCATAAGAGGATGTCATTTGAATATGATTGTGAGAAGTACAGTTAAGCTAAGACCACCAACTTACACAAAAATCACTCTTGTGAATCAAGAAGTTGTGGCATTCCTGTCTGTGTCAGGATCGGTCTGATGCCCATAACCTACCATCAGCTTTGCCCTCAACATCATCCAGCACTCATTTGAAGTATAAGCTGTAGCAGTACTGTCATGACTAGATATCAAGTGCAAAGACATAAGGGAATAATGGTGTTTTCCTGCATGCTACAAACTTTTCTTTGCAAAGAAATTACAAAGGACACATTGAAAACTCTTCTACCCTTCTCAAACCACTTGATTAACATGCATGTATCTCCCATCATGTGTTGTGCTTTCAACATAAAAAACACTGTATTTATGAACTCAGGTTTAGCAGCAGAAGAGAGAAAATACAAATAAATATCTTGCCTACTCTTTTCATACCTCAAAGGAAATTCATGCATCCACTACTGCCAATGGTCTCCTAAGGTAACATACAGTTGATAACCTATTGCAGCATATGCAGGAACTTTATCTATTTATTCTGAAATGAATGCATGTACCACTCTTCCCATAGCAGTTCTGCTGACACGGTAAAATGGTTCACAAGGTGCAAGTGCCAGATAGTACCACAATCCAAACACAACCCAGCTGCTCACAAGCTAATGATAGCTCAGTGAAGGCGATTCAGGGAAACAGCTTTTTCATTTTGCAGCTCATCCAATACCAACAACTGTCTTTACATTTTTCAACACAATTCTCTGTTGTAACTGTTTCTCACTTATTTCTTCTCCCAGAAGAACAGCCATAGGCTTGAGAAAGTCACGAAGCAAGCAAGTCTTATTTATATTTCCTTATATTCAGCTGCATTTCTGTAACTGGACAACAGGCTAAACCAGTCTGTGATACACTGCACTTTCCATCTCAGATCTCCAATACTGGTCTTGCCACACTAAGACTTGCAAATGCTTGCTGGTGCTGCTGAAACACACAGTGACGTGTGTCTTATGAGGTAGCTTTATCTCTTGAAAACTTCGCAGGCTTTTGGCAACATCATCCCACCACACAGCAACCATAGGCCTCTTAGTAAAACTGCATTTTCTAACATCCTGGTTTAACACAAGAAGAGGACAAAGGCAGCTCTCGCTGCTGGGTATTCCCCTATTGATACTGACTGGAAAAGGGAAACAAGGATGGCTCAAGACAGTTCTGCTCCTTACAATTTGCCAGGGAATGCCAACAGCCAAGGGACTCATGCACAATTCCATCATTTTCCAACTCAAAGTATTATTTTTAGTAACAACCCCATGCATAACTTAAGTGGGATGCACAACAGCAACTTAAGTTCTGGGGCCTCCCAGTAGTGCCCATCACCCTAACAGTTAATTAAATATTAACATAGTAAAGGACATCAAAAGATGGGTTAAATTAGAAATCTTATGAAAGCAAAACCAATATAAAAATAATTACTGGAGTATAAATTATACATAGAAAACAGATCAAAGTCATCCCCTCTGAGCCAGTGTACCCTGGCAAATAAAGCTATAATGGCAAATGACCCAGTTAGGGAGCTGGAGTACCCTTGCATAGCAAAAGAGTCATCCCCCTCTCCTCACCGTCTGGTATTGTCAAATCACACAACAAACTGTACAAGAAAGGAAGCCCCTACAGCTGGATTGACTTGCAGCTAAATTGACTTAAATTGATGGCTTGCAAGTTACACCTCTCTTCCAACTCTTCCTTCCGAAAATATGCAAAAGTCCTGAAGCAAAACCAGCCTCCCACATCAGTATACAATTATAGCTATAATTACATGCAAAGAGATCTATCAATCTAGGAATTTCAATATGCTCTACAAAGAAAACATTCATAGTGGGAATGCAATAATTCTATGTGTAGCTTTATGGATAACTTCAGAGAAAAGTCATCTTCCCCCTTGAGCAAAATGAACTGCACTAGTGGAAGTTACAGTTCTGTAATTCACTATGCCAAGAAATTTTACTGGTATGGCTGCTTCTGGCTGGGAATCACATCTCCATAATGCAGCTGAAAAATCTAGACCAGCAAATGATTGGGGTGGCCAGAAAACACTATCAGCACCTTTTCTGTATCAGAAGCAGGGAAATCAATTCCAGCCCCCCACAGATCATTTTTTTTTCCCCTCAGGAAGCCATGTAATTATTCTATCTTTTTCCCTTTAATTGCTTGATGTTAATTCACCATTCAGTGCTAGCACTCCATTCCAGTCTTCCTGGTAGGACAGCAGCACCATATGACAGTTCTCATACACCTGCATCAACACCAGCAGTGTATTTTTGTGAAAGCAGCTTAGGGCTAATTCAACCTTCTGTAACATGCACTCAATTTATAAGCCCCCAAAACGACAAGAAGAAACCAGGAAAAGCAGTGTGTCTACAGAAAAATGTCAGTCGTTTCCTATGAAACCTTTACTTCAAGGTGTTTTAAAATACTGAGAATTATTAAAACTCATCTCAGCTCTAGTATCCTTTGCATGAAAATGAGCCAGCTCAAACCTCTTTGATTATCCTATGTAAAACCAGTGTGATCATTGTAGCATGCCATTAATTAGAATGTGGCATTCTAGAAACCGTAGAAGTTTTCATTGATGTTTTACCTCCAAATGGATTCATGAGCCATATGCCAGTGAAGACACTGATCAAGTGACTGCAAGTAGCTAAGAGAACAACCAGAGTTAAAATAGGCAAAGATATTTTGGGAAATAACAATGCTTTTTAGCAGGGTCACATTTGTTTCAGACCCAGAACAAATCAAGCAAAGCAGATTTGAGTACAAATTGACAAATATGCACACAAGAGTGTGCTACACAGCTTCCATTTAACTAGAAAGGAGTTTTCAGGCTGAAACGACAGTTTGTGTCCTGCTATAATAAAGAATAAAGCAAAGACAGCTCATTATGTTGAACAAAAATGCTTAATTAAGTCTGGTTTCAAAGCTTGCCCCAAGAAAATTGTTTTTCTGATCTATACTTCATTGAAATACCAGTACAATACAAGAATCAAAGCAACAGCTTGTGTTACAACACAAAGCATTCAAGTCTTTTATTGGAAAGAACTACTAACTGGAATGATTGTGTTTAATGTTTACTTTCTACCTTTTGTGGTATCAGAAATGCTGTTTAGCAAGGCATACATCTTGTCTCCTTCAATATGGTGGGGATTTAGGATGCGAGCTGGCCGCTGAGTCATCTTAAATTGAGTTTCCAGTTCCAGGAAGCTTTTGTCTCCAGAAAGAATAGTGAAAGGAATTTGCTTGGGCAGGTGCTCATCCAGACGACCAGCCTATATGGAAACAAATGACAAGCATTGAACTGAGATCATGTTTTTATCTTGTGGGGTTTGGCGAGCTTTTTGTAAGACACATCTTCATAGGAAAGCTTTCTATAGCAACTTACCTCCACTTTTATGGTTCAATGCACATTATACCACTGTGAAAGGTATTATTTCAATAGCTTGACACTGCATTTATTCTATACATACGGAAATAGATATAGGAAATGGCTATCAGAACAGTACAGCTGGAATATGGAACAAATTCCTAGAGAGCAGCATTTCAGAACCAGCTCCACATAAATCACCTGTGCAGTGCATTTTAAGAACTATGCAAAAAGTGTAACATAACATACAAACATTTGCAAAACATATAGTTACATTCTCAAGTAGTTTTATCTAACTGATATTCACTATATTAAGAACTCCATGGCATCCCAGACTCCTGTCCTTCAACTGCACCACTCCCAACCCGGTCAAAGCCTTAGGTCTACTGAACAGAGGCAGTGCTCTTTGTTAGCCCAGCAGGGTCTTTGAAACTGGCACCCATCCAACTCCATCTGAAAAATGGCTCTAGATTTGGGCTACTTGAAGAGAGAGGCAGGAGGTACATTTCTCTGAAACTGTAAGATTTGTAGGAAGGATTTTATTCTTCATTCCCTAACCAGCCTCTTTCCCCTCCACAATAAACCGATGTCCTACTTGGGCTAAGTTTTATTCCTAAGGAAAGAACAAAAATGTAAATAATTTCTCAACAACATTTCTTCATTCAATTCAATGACAGGTTTATCATTCTTTGTAGCAGACATAGGAGTCTCATGCAGTCATCTAGTAATTAGTACTTACATCAATAACACATATCACTTGCCACTCTTCTCTGGGTATAGAAGTACAACAACAAAGCAAGCATGCACTAACTTACATGAACACAGATAGCAAAGTCTGCTGCTTCCCTTCCGGTACCGCAACGTGGATGAAGGAAGAAACACCCGATCCTCTTAAGGTAATTGTAAACTTTGCAATGCACAGGAGGTTTCCAGTTGCTGTAGCCTCCTAAACAGTGAAGAAAAATAAATAAAAATCAAACCAAGCAACCAACACCCCAAACCACAAAACAAAACCAAACCAAACCAAAGAACCACAACACCCCATCCCCCCAAAAAAACCAAACAGAAATGCCCCATCGATCAAGAATGCAAGTCAAAAGCAAAGATAAATCTTGCTTGAAATCAGAATTTGTTTTCACCAATGTGAAAGATAAAATAAACACATAACCAATACCCCTGAAGAACCCTTATTCTTGGGTTAGAAAGCAAAGAAGGAAAAAGGTGCTAGTCTGATCCTACACAAAGCTTCTCATTCAATTTTGTATGAATTTTATTTCTAATCCCAAAAAAATTATCTTCTAGACATTATGTGCTTTTATACACAGGATGCACTTTTTTCCCCAGTTACAAGCACAGTTACAGTTAACATGCAGAAGCAGAGGAGCTCTGGTAACACAGTACAAGTAACAGAAATGTTTCTCTAAGGGAATCCTGTACTAGTGTAATGACCAAGATTAGTTTCAACAGACTGAACTGCTTGACACATCATATGTCAGAACTGTTTAAGAATCCAAGAACTAGAGCAATAGCTGAAACAAATGCTAGAGTCCTGACAAACACTTGGTGCAGTCAGAGATAAGCAAAATGAAGCTACAACTGGGGAAAAAAATAAGCACAGCAAGTTTTTCAATGGCATCTGAAAACATGTAATTACTGGTTGAGAAAACAGTTGGATAACAGAGATGAGCCAAGTAAAACGCCTGCTACAGATAAAAATACCAGGCTGTAACAGATTGAAAGGGAAAGGAAAGGAGCAGCAAGTCTCTCAAGAAAAGAGGGGAAAACAGACAAACAAATGGAAGGACAATTTGAAGAGACTGAATAAGAATTTCATAACATTCCCAACTGCTAAGAAATAATGGTTCTGCAGTGGGGAGGAAAAAATGTTGCTGTATCTGCCAGATGATAGAACGACTCGATGTGAGAAAGGATTCTGAATGGAAAGTGAAAGCAGTCATTGATGACACTTCATGTGAGCACCTGTGGAACTAAGGCTCGAGGGGCTGCAGAACACTGTGCTTCCCAACCTGCCCACTGCCAGTCTGACAAAGATGTAGAAACAATCTTCGTTAGATTTCTCCTGTTCCCACACCTTTTCAGCTTAATGGCTCTGAGAGGGTAACAAAATTTATCTCAAAGCTCAAAGATTTAGTTACAGACTATACAGTAATAATTTAGGGGTATCCCTCCATGAGAAAAATGCTTTTTACAAGTCATTCTCATCTGTTGTGACAGCCTTTGTCACTGCTATTTGGGAGACTTGTAATCGCCAACCCTAGCTTTCGGCAGCATAAATGTACAACATAGACATTTGACCAGGACAGCTGAAAACAGTGACAGAACTGTCGGACTATACCACAAATGGGTGAGGGACATGATATCTGAGAACAGAAACAATACAGAGCCTGGGGAATACAGTGGAGGAACTAAAAGGAAAGCTAAGCCTGTGTTAGCAACAGGAATAACAGAAATAATGCAAATGCATCAGACAAAAATACAATCAGAAATATTGTTTGGGAAATGCCGGAGGGGGAGGGGGTGGTCAGAAAAGACAGAGGTGTCACTGTATTGTCACAGCCTAAAAACAAGAGTAGCATGCATCAAGTAACACTGTAAACCATTACTATCAGAGGGCACCTACAACAATAAATCCAGATGTGTCTGGGAGCCTTAGTTTACCCAGGCTCTGTAACAATACACTTGACACTAATAAACTGCTCAAGTATTCTCTGATGTGAACATGGCACATTTTAATCACCATTAACTTTTCATTGTGGGTTTCTCAGTTCAAGTGCTCCAGGGGCAATTCCCACAAGGCAGCCTACATATAGCAACCCTGCTGAAGAAATTTCAACTCCTGCAAGAAATGGAGTAGCACTGACATGGGCTGTGCTGTGCCAGCAGGTGCCTATGTATGGAATATCCCTGAGCACAGTCTTAATTAGCACACAGGGTAAGATTGTTGTATTAATAGAGGTTCCTAACAACAGATTAGTAACACTAAGACCATACAGTGGATTATTTCTCTTTCTCAGATAGGTCAGAGAAGAGACATTTCTGACAACACCACAGTTCAGACATTCCTGGGTTCAGTCAATTTTTTTCTAAATCAAAACAGAGCATTTTAGCCTTGGAAAACAGTAACAGCACAGAAGACCATGTCATAACAAACAGATCACTTAATGACAAAGCAGTTTTGAGTAACTTAGATAGAATAACAAAATATGACTGAAAGCATGTGTCTGAATTCAAGTGGGGAAAGTTTGACATAACTGTGTAAAATTACCCTTCACTAAATAATTCTCTATAAAACCCAGACAGAGTAGCTTTGGACTTCAGGCGTCAAACAGGCCTGACTTTTCTTCAGGACAGATTCCTAATAGTTACTTAGCTGTAGAAAAAGGAAAAAAATATTTTTCCCAGGCCAAGTGGATTCAGTAACTGTAGAAACAAAACCCAAAGCAATTAAAAACCAACCCAAATCTCGAATCACAAGAGGCATAGAAGTCAAGGAGTGCAGAGGTGAAGTGAAATTTGACCAGAAGTCAAGCTGGGCAAACCCTTACAAGAGAGAACAAAACAACAGGTTTTTCAGCTATATAGAAAAGAATATAAATAAATGGAGCAGCCAAGCAGCAAGGATGAAGTAGAAATCCAGAATAACGGTATAATCTAACCCTCAAGATCAGTCTTTTCAGTGGCATTGTGTGCATGCACAAGAACACTGTTACTGTGCAGACAGGCCAAAAGATAGGTAATGACAATACAGGTAATGTCTGAACAGAACACAACACTCAGGAGCATAACCCACTGTAACACAAAAGACCAGAGGACTGGTCCCCAGAACTCCTAACAACCAGATATCAGACTACAGGTCCTGGAAGAACTTGGTCTTTACAGACATACTTGCTCTGCCTTAATCAGCTAACTGGAATGCCTGTTTCTAAGTGGGAGGGGGTGTTTGTGGGGTGATTCAGGCATCAACAGGCCTTTCTGTCCAGCCTCTGCAGCATGAAAACTCTCAGTTTTCAGGATGGTTTTGGTTATCTTTGAAAGGAAGAGATAATCAAGAACATTAAGTAAAGGAGTGGTGCAGTCCAGTAGTGTTTACTAAGCATAAAACACACCTGACAACTCCTGCAAGTCTGTTAAGATGATGCTTATGTCTCAGGCAATATATATTTTGAAACTATCCCTTACCTAGACTTTACTGAAGTATTCAATATACCACAGGCAAAATAATTGTGAAGGCAGACACAGAGAAAGCCAGTAGAAAAAGCATGAGGTGGACAAGAATAGTCAAGTAAGGAAAAGTATCAAATTAGAGGGATGCTATTGATAGACTTTGCGAATCTTTTCTGACAAACCCATAACAATGTGAATTCCACCCATCACACAGTACCATTACTGGTATCTTCCAGATGCGAGATATACCTATTAATGTGTAGGATGACCAGGGACATCCTTAAGGAGCAAGCCAGAGACAAAACAGAATTAAAGAATGTAAAATCATGCCTTTTGGAACTAAAAATAAAAATAACATTATGACAAGGACTTGGAAGTCTGAAAGAAAACAGTCTCTGAGTATTATGGCTGTCCTGATAATGATGAAAAGCTAGTATGATGCCACCTGAGTAAGTTCAACAGGGAAGACAGAAAGACTCCTAAACCATTCAGGAATTCTGGAACAATATGCTACAAGAAATAGTAAGAACAGAGGAGGTTAAGATTGAGTTAGAAAACTTAAGAATATTTCTATTACACGGTGCCTGTGACACAGTAACTAAAAGGGCCCTACTGGCTGCTTGCTCCTGTTCTTCATTCTCTCAAAGAGTCTCTCCTCTGTGTAGACTTGTTAATCTCATTTTCCTACTTCCTTCAACCATTTTTTACCTTGGAAGCCCCAGATAAATGTCCCTTGGTTCAGGTTAGCTGGCAGCTGCACGAATAAGCTTCCCCAGTTGTCCAGATCCACTAACACAATGTGAGTCATGGTACTCAGGTAGTCAAGATCAGGAAGTTCATCATCTTCAGTGGGATAAAAAGGATGACTTTGTGGTCAACCAACATACATCAACTTAAGATATGCTTTTGCAAATTCATGTATTCAACTGTTCTTTAAGCTAAAAGTTACAAAACATGATCCTGGTTGGTAATTGCATGGTTTTAAAATCAACTGAAGTAGCATTTAATAAAACACAAATCAGACAAAAGAAAGTAGAATCTAGCTCTTTGATGGTGTAGAGCTGGATAGTTTTCTGGCAGGCACAGAAAGCTGTTGTCCTGCACTGAGACATTTTAATAGTCCGTTTTATATTCAGCTGTGCACCTCTGACTATGGTAAGTCTCTGACATTAAATTGCTTGCATCTATAAATGCATGTAAAATGTTTAGAGACATACTTTTTGTTGCATATCTACATTAATGTGAACCTTTTAATCAAAAGCATTATAACATCATGAGTAATTAAAACCACTTCCAATTTCTGAACACAAGGTACACTTTCAGCATTCTTGATGTCATTCTTAGAAGTGATATGAACTTCAAAGAAAATATTTGCATGCTTAAGGCAAAAAAAAACCTAATATGTGCTAAGAATATAAATTCTTAGCTGAAATTATTTTTTGGCAAGCTAATGAAACTGAGACAATGATGTTATAATAGGACTGCCCACACAGGAACCACTACTAGGCTCAAAGATTTATACGTACAGAGGTGGCAAGTTCCTCTTGAATGTGTCTGTATTACAGACCATTTCTACATTTCTAGGAGTTAGATCTCTATTTGGGGTCCTGGGTTGTCTTCTTCCTTTAAGCACCAAATTATGTTTCCAACTAATTTGAAAATTAAATGTTTCAGTCCCAGCGTCCTCATATCTGCCTACTTTTTTTGTCTTTTTTTAAAGCCTTCATACATATAGCATACAGATATGAATTGTTGCATCCAAGTTCTGGAAACTCAAATGCTGAGAATTCAAAATTGAGAAATAACAAATATTAAATTCTGAACTGATTTATAGGCTGGGTGTAGGCAAATGGTATGCTGCATACTTATACTGACATTGAAATGGAGCATGCTTAAGACGATATTAAGAAAAACCCAAATGTACAAACCTTCCTCAGGCTCTTCAGAGCCTGTAGACCTCTTTTTTTCTTCTTTCTGGATTTGTCCCTGCTGAGGAGACAACTGTGGTCTTTCCCAAGTCTTAGGTGGAGATGCCTGAAATTTTAGTTGGTGAGGTTTTCTGTCCACACAAGCCCCACTTGCTGTGAACTGGAATACTGCATTATCAATTTCCGTTGCAAGACTTGATAGATCAGGTTTCTGCAAGAAGCAGTGTTTCACATGATAGTGCTGATGTGCACCCTGAAGATCATCAAAGTTTTTGTTGCACGCAGCACATCTAACAACAAACATCTCTTCTTTACGTTTCTTTAACGTGTGAGTGTTGAGATGACTGTTCAAATCAGCAAAATTCTGTGCAGTTGCAGAACAAGTGCAGCATCGAAACCATAAGTTGCCTTTCTGCAGCATGGCTTTCTGACAATTCTCATAATCGTTCTTCCTGTTTCTTTTGGAGATGTAAGTTGTTCGGCAGCCACAGGTTAAACGGTCTCCTTTTTCTACTGGGAGGAAGTCCTCCTCTTTTTTTATTGATACTTCCACCTGCTCAGGCACAAATGTATAGTCCATGCTATGAATCTCCCTATAATGGACTACAAATTCTTCTTCTGTGTCAAAGAAGATATTACCACAAAGGCCACAGAAGAATTTAGTCTGTATCTCCTGGCTATGATGCTCTTGGAAGTGTCGCAGTAGTGTTACTTCTTTACGGAAGTAATTTCTGCATAAGCCACAGCAGTATCTGTGAAATGAATGGCTTTCTAAGGACATGCAATGTTGTTTAACACTTTCTTCAGATTCAAACATCTCCTCACAAATGCAGCATTGCCATTTTCCCAGAATAGGGCTTTTTTCAGGGGAGAGTTCTATAGGACTAGGAATGTCTTTCCTTTCATCTGCAGAAATGCACGCTGTGTCAGAAGCAGATGGCATAGGTTCATCTTCTGGAGCTTCTTGCTCATAATAGTAACTATGTCCACCATGAAATTCAGTCACGTGTCCCATAATATCCTCTTCTCTGACATCTACAGAGCATGCTCTGCACCAGAGAAGAAAGTTAGTCAAGTGTGCTCCCCCATGGAATCGACTCATATGCAGGCGGATAATGCTCGAATTTTCAGCAAGCTTTCCACACACAGCACACTTGTGACAGATCCTATTTGCTGATAAAATGTGATTTTCTACTGACTCTTCCGTAAAAAACTTTCGAAGGCACTCACAAAACCAGGCTTTTACTTTGCAGGCACTACCTTGACTTTGTTTTGCTAGATGACCTTCATTTTCATCTTTTAAATTGCTCTTCCGTTTTGAAGGAGTAGACCCTGTCTCGCTAGCAGACTCATCAGAAGTCAAGTGTCGTTTAAGCAGGGGTCGTGACCTATCCACAGCATGCCAAAAATTGGACTGATTTTTATTTTTTCCATTGATATGACAGAACATCAAGATGGACTCTGCCATTGTAGTAACAGCTTTAATGTTATGCTGAGTGGTTTGCTTATGCTGGGTGATCTGATCCTGATCGGCAAAGAGTTTATCGCAGTTCTCACAGTAACCTTCTGTTTTAAAGATCTCTGCAACTTGGGAGATGCTCCTCTTTGACAGTGCCACAGGCCCAGAATTATAACAGTGTGTTCTAGAATGAGTTAAAAAACAAAGTAAAGAGGTTATGATATAACCTATAATGAAACATTTTAAAACTTTCAGATGTACTCTGACATATTACCTAGTAGCTACAGCAATTAGTGCATGGAATAATGTCCTCTTTATACTTTTAACTCCCCTACTAGCCTGCCAAGAAAAACAAGTAATACCTATCTAGTCTCTGCACTTTGAAGAGAATTAGGTGCTGATTTCCAAAACTAGCACTTAAATTGATGCTTATGTTGTTGACTCAATACATTTTAGAAATCAAACACTGCCAATTTACAAACTGCCAATTTAGTGGAACAGAGACCAAGTTCTGTTGTTCTGTTACAGAAAGAAACAAAAAGGATACAGACATCAATCAGCATTCTGCAGTGGATTGTGTGGGATGAAGCAGGTAAAGGACATGGAAAGGGGACAGTTCTTTGATGGCTTACTCAGGAAGTCAAGTTCATATGGTCCTAAATGCCCTGAAATCCACTAGCACCACTAAGAACATGTCTACCTATCTATGGATATTCACATTATGAAGACAGCTGTCTCTCACAAACCTGAAATGAGCCGTTAATTCCATATGTGAGCGTAGTGTCTGGTGGCAGGATATACACTTCACTTGGAAGGGGACCTCTTTGCACAGAGA
The DNA here is from genome assembly GCA_028858755.1 of Ara ararauna. Classification (NCBI taxonomy): domain Eukaryota; kingdom Metazoa; phylum Chordata; class Aves; order Psittaciformes; family Psittacidae; genus Ara; species Ara ararauna. The sequence continues at coordinate 40,796,759 of CM054379.1, read as the reverse complement.
TATCAGAAGGTTCTTTGCATAGGATGGGAAAGGTAGAGGAAGGCCAGCCTTCATTTCATCTATAATATGGAATGGCAGGAAGTGCAACCACATGTTAAAAGAGATCTTTCACAGCATTTCAGCTCTCAGATGACATAGTTAAACAAAGAATCATCAAGGTTGGAAAGGACCATTGGAGATTATCTAGTCCAAACCCCCTGCCAAGGCAGGGCCACCTATAGCAGGTTACACAGGAACTCATTTGTCACTGGGTACAGAAAGCAAGCTACCATGTGTCAGCTGAATCACAGTAACTGTGCAATGGAAGCTTAAAGTAAAAACTGCATTTTTTTTTTAAATTCTTCTGTAAATTTAATATCTGAGTTTGCATCGTGCTTTTTCCATACTTAATGACTGATGTTACTTACCTATTCCTCCTTCTAGAAGGTCAGATCAGATCTCTCTCTCAAGAAGATTCTTATTGACCATCTTCCCCTCTATCTACCACCATCTGTCTACTCTTACTACACATGCTTTTGTTTAAAGCTGTAGTGTGTTTAAAAAGAAAAAAAAAAATATGCAATTCATTTAACAAGTTCCCACATACTCTGACCATCTCTCTTTGCCATCCTCAGTATTAATTCTCCTCAGATTTTTAAATGCAGGACTTGCTGTTGTTCCCAGTACATACTCCATGTCTACCTCCAGGTATCAGCAATATAAGAAATTTTCTATTGAAAGAGACCCAGTTTTAAAGGCATCTGCAGTCAGCACACTCAGAGTTAATAACCTATTTGAGAATAATAGTACTGTGCAGCTGATTTTCACTTCCACGAAGATGGCAGTAATGACTTTACCTGCAGAAAGATTCCTTCAAAGCCTGTATTTACTGTACACTTCCTGCAGACAGTGGGAGGGCAGAAGTAGAATATATAGTTATGAAGATGAGAAATAACTATACTAATCCTTTTGGCCATGTAGGCTTATCCTGAAAGTTACACTATATACAATGTGGTAGCTTTTTGAATAAAAAGTCAACAGCATCTGTATCTCATTTGTCTACCTAACATTAAAGTAAATGCTTTAATGCCTATTGCTTATGTCAAAGCTAAAGAAGTCAGTATAGTTATGATGATCATTAAGCCTGTTTCCAAGACCACAATCAGACACATATCTTCTGTGGAATCTAGCAAGCATGGTTCTCAGCCTGGAGAAGAGAAGGCTGTGTGGAAACCTCACAGCAGCCTTCCAGTATCTGAAGGGGGCCTAAAAGGATGACAGACAGGGAGTCTTCATCAGGGATTGTAGTGATAGGACAAGAGGCAATGGGTTTAAACTTAAACAGGGGAAGTTTAGGTTAGATATAAGGAAGAAGTTCTTCACTGTGAGGGCAGTGAGGCATTGGAACAGGTAGCCCAAGGAAGTTTTGAATGCTCCATCCCTGGCAGTGTTCTGTGTTTTGGTCTGAATTCCTATCAACATGCTAAACGTAAACTTATTTAGGACAGTAGTTGTACAGAGTCACTGGAGGATGAGAAGCATATATGAGAGACCTGACAGCGTGGAGGTAAAGGAAGGTCTGCTTCTCATTGTGATCACAGCAACTGTGATGGAAGAATCATTTCTACACAAAAATATGAATTTCAAAGCATCTTCTGTTACAAAACTGTACCACATTTAAGACCTTAAAAGAAAAATAAGAATCTATTGAAAATAAACTTCAAAACCTTAAGCTTTTTTACGCAGCACAATTATTTCATAGCATAAAGATCAATTATCAGAAGGAATGAAAGCAGCATACTTAGTAGCAACATACCACTCAATTTAGAATCCTGGCGGAAGTGGTTCTCTCCTGACATATGCTGCAAGCATTCCTCTCTTGTCGTGAAAAGGAGAAAGCAGTCTGGGCAAGCAAAACACTGAATGAGCTGTGGAGGGAGATCTTTTATATGTCCATCATTTTCATCTAGCTGGAAGTGAAAATGATCTGATTAGGAAAAACTAAGTCAAGAAACTACTCCCAGTTTTCCTCACGTCCTTTCTTTCCTCATCCATTCTGCAGTAATGTTGTCACTTTTAGTTTTTCAATTACCACACCTATGTTTTACCTACAGCCTACTCCTATGCACTTCACCTAGTGAGACACAAGGGACTGGCCCAACGGCCACTGTCAAACTCAGCTACCGATCCTTACTACACTAGCAACTTTTCCATTCCTTTCTTGCACCACTGGGAGCAAGCACCTTCTCCAGGACTATGAGCTCCATCGACTCTTAGCTAGTCCCTTTACCCAGTCTCTCTAAAATAAATAAACAAATAAATAAACAAAAATAAAAGCTCCTTCTGTCACCAAAGCAGCTGGTTTTCCTCATGTCAGTTTTTCCCTAATCTTGTGTCGTGGTTTAAGACTAATTCACGCAGACTCTCTCTCTCACTCACTTCCCCCTCTTTCTTCCCCTCGCTCCCAGAGGGATGAGAAGGAGAATCGAAAAGAATGCAACTCCCACAGGTTGAGATAAGAACAGTTCAGTAACTAAAGTATAACACAAATCACTACTGCTACCACCAATAATAATAATGACAAGAGAAATACAAGGAAAGAATACAATTCTCACCACCTAATACCAAGCCCGACCACGCAGTGCACCCCCACCCTTCCGGGTCTCTGCTCTCTGCTCTCCATCCTGGGCATGACGTGCTGTGGTATGGAATAACCTCTTTGGTCAGTTTGGGTCAGGTGTCCTGTCTCTGCTTCCGCCCGGCTTCCCCTCCTCCCTGGCAGAGCATGAAACTCAGAAAGTCCTTGGTCAGACCAAAACATCACTAAGCAGTAACTGAAACACTGGTGTTATCAGCGCTGTTCCCAGGCCGAAAGTCAAAACACAGCGCTGCACCAGCTACCAAGGAGAAAAAATGACTGCTGCTGCTGAACCCATGACATCTTGCTAACCACCAACTTCTCAAAATGCTGCTCCTCTGAGCAGCCTGACAGGTCTGCGACTTTCAGCAAAATTAACTCCTTCCACCCCTTTTGCCTTCTACATCAACTTCAGATCCCTGTTTTCAGGGCAAAAAACCTTTAGTTTTGCTTCAGACATTTTTGCTTACCCCTTCCTTATATCACTCAAAGAATCTTCATGATATGCTTATGTTTTTTTCTACAGCTTCATTTATGATTATCTCCCTATCCTTCTACACCAAAATAATCCCATCTTCCCGCCTGCTGCAAAAGCCACTCTCTAACTGCAGCTAACGCCCTTGGACATGCCACAGACACACAGCTTGAAAGCAATGGGAAAAATGAAGTACAAACTATGATGTAATCTTTCAAGCTTGTCAGGTATGACTATTCATCAGGAGTTACTACTACTAGCTAAAAGTAGTCTGATGCTCAGAGTATCTAAAACTTCCCTTTAATTTAACACAGCTTTTGCATACTAGACAGATACCCAACAACATTTTTGTTATTAAACCACTACACTTTGAAAATGCTTTATCCATTATCCAGTTCAACACCAGACTGCGTAAGTGAAACAATACACCCAGAAGAAAACACCTGAATATTTGTCATTGAACTGAGGTTTTACCAGGGTAAGTTATGAACAGAAGGGAAAGACAGCATTATTAAAAAACAAAACAGTGAAGGTAGGAGGGAACAACAATAAAAATCCCCAATACCATTATCTTATATTCAAATCAAAACTCAAATGCTAGATTATCGTTTTCTCTTCTGTAAGCTAACTAGTGAGTAGCAGCAAAAACATAGAAACAAAAGAAACAGTTATATCTGAATCACTCAAATTTTGTTTTCCTCATTCTGTTGCCTCTCTATTCACCCCTCTCCCTTCTGCTGCTTCTCTTATGTGACTTATTTCACCCTAACTCCTTGCCTTTATCTTCCAGTTTTGGAGATGCAAAAAAAGAGGGAATACCTTATGACAGCACCAGTAGAGGGACAAGAAGTTCAAGACAGAACTACAGTCCTCTCAAAGGTACACTGGTCTAATGGTCTAGACCTAATGGGAGTACTGTCAGGATACAGTGTTTGAAACAGCAGAATAAGAAAAGTTACCTTGAAGACTAAAAGAAGGGAGAGGAGAAAGAAGGCTAAAAGGATTAAAAATCAAAATCAGTGTGTAGATATACATCTTGAAACTCCCCTAGTACTTTCAGAAAGGTGAGTTACTTATGATCTTGCCTTATATAAAAGATGATCACTGTACTGCTGAGAGGTCGAAAATATTTGGCAGCATATCACACAGGCAACAGCGTTATTTGGGGGCCCACGTAATGTGACTGTTGGGTCACAAGGAGAATGATCAAACCTGGAAAGAAAGAAATAATTAACAAAGTAGTCCCCCTTAAATAGTCAAAACAGTTTTTTTAATGGGGATGGGGGGGGGTATGGAGGGGGATAAAATTGGTCTTTTGAAGTTGTTGGACAAAACCCTATAAAATGAACCTAAACTGTAAAAATCCTCATTTCCTCTATCATTAACCATATCAGTTGAAGTATCCTGTACAGAGCTGATTCTCCCTGCAGCTTCCCTGTTATAATGACCACTTTGAAGACTAATCATACCATTTTTAAGAGCAAAAGAACTAACAAAACCTCAATTTCCTACAAAGAAATTTTAAAAATTTATTTATTTTTTACCTCCCTGCACAAGTTCTGGCTGGGATGGAGTTAATTTTCTTTGCAGCAGCTTATACAGGGGGTGTGTTTTGGAATTATGAACACTGTTGATAGCACAGGGATGTTTTAGCTATTGCTGAGCAGTGCTTGCATAGGGTAAAGGCCACCTTTGTTTTACAGACTGCCCCACCAGGACGAAGGCTGGGGGCAGGCAAGAGGCTGGGAGGGAACATAGCTGGGACAGCCAACACTGACTGATCAAAGGGGTCTCCCATACCATGAACACTGTGCTCAGCAACAAAAGCTTAGGGAAGGAGGAGAAAAGGGGGGGATGTTCAGAATGGTGGTGTTTGCCTTCCCAAGTAACTACTATGTGTAATAAAGTCCTGCCCTCCAATGGGAATTCCTTATTTTGCTTTGCTTGTGTGCACAGCTTTTGCTTTACCTAAACTATTTTTATCTCAGCCCAGAGTTTTCTCACATTTACCCTTCCGATTCTCTTCCCACCCCACTGGGGAGAATGAGTGAACAGCTCTCTGGGGCTGAGCTGACTACTAGGGTTAACCCACAACACTTCCCATAGCTTTTCTCCTTACCATTTTCCCCATGTTCAGTAGTTAAAAGGCAGCATCTGCCAGAACTGACCCCAGACACAGCAAGTGCTGACTAGCAATACTCAGCTATGAGCAGTTGTCTGGCCTATAGCTCCTGCTCCTCTTTCCCTTCACTAAGGGTATTTTTTAATCTTACCATCAAGTTATATACATTTTGCTCTTTTTCAAGTTTGGATGAAGATGTAACAGAACTGGAGGACAGAAATCTTGTTTCTCAAAAGTTAAAAAATTCTCAAGAGCAGAGAATCAATTCTGAATAAAAAACATCAAATGAAAAAAGGACCAACCAGGAAGTTCATCATATTATTACATAAAATCTTTAACTTATTAACCTGCTCTCCGAGTGGAATTTTGTCACCATAGGTAGTTTAAATTAGACTTGATGTTGATATACTAAGTTGAAGCATATTCTTTCATCATTTCTTTCACTATGTCCTTACCTTTGAAGATGACCTAAGAGAAGATGTCCATTATCAAACTCTCTGTTGCAGTGCATCACAGGGCAAGCCATAGGACTGCTGTTGACTTTCATCTGACGTGCTCTCTTATAAATACCCCTTTTTCCACAGTTAACACTTTCTGGTTTGAGACCTGTGTTATCAAACAAAGCACTTAACTAGAATCTGAATTACAGAGGCTTAAGAAAACAAAACAAAACACAAGCCCCAAAACATTTAAAACTCAAGTTATATTCATTTCTTAAAAGCAAGCTAACAATGTACTGCAACTCAATGCTGCTACAGTAAGTCTGCTCTTTCATCTGAAGAATCTGTCTCTTCAATCCCCAGTAGGATTACTTTTCAAACACTGACACCTTCCTCAAGGTCCTACATGAAGTATTTTATACTGATCGAATACTGTGACATTACACTTACTTATGTAGATATTTTCCTGAGCAATAGTTCAACAGTAATGTTTTTCCTTCTAGCAGCTTTGCTTATAAAAGTACTTAACATTGCCTTAGTGGTTTTCAGACTTTGCGTGTTGAATTTTGTAAGCAGCAAAACACTGAAAGAATAGCTTTTATGGAAATGAGTGTTTAAGAACTTTCAAATTCGACACTGTAGCACAGTTAATATTGTAAGATTTGGTTATGCATGAGGCACCTGCAAGCTCAATGTCAGTATTGCTTAATGCAATTATCACACATTCCATCCCATGATGCAGGACTTAAAAAAAAAAAATGTATCACAGAAACTTAAGTTTCCTATTCTTACCTGGCATTTTTAACCACTGGTCCACACATAACCTTGCAGCTTCTGTGTCACTGTTTGCCCGAATAAATTCTAGTTCTTGCAACCCATGAGCATATTGAGAGTCAACCTTCTCCTGAAGGGGAAAACGTGTAATTTGAATTCTGCAGATTACATTACCTGATGAGGACTGAGGAGCCACCCAGCAGGAAAATACTCATCATCAACAAAAGGATTTTTTAGCCTTCATTCTTGGACTACTTTAAAAGCTACATAGCTATCTCTGACTCCATTTTATAGTTGAGAAAATATGTGGAGACATTAACAGTTTGACAGATTGTAAGTGGAGAAGACAGGAGAGTGACTTAGGCCTCTCTGGACTTCAAGGCTACTTTGGACTATATCTAACAGCCTTTTACTCTGTTGCATTAAAGTTGCATAGACTATTAACAAGTTGTAACTATAGTACAATTCTGTGACTTTTTCTGTTCAGAAAATTAGCCTGGAAAGTCAGCACATTCCACCAATACTAGATTTGTCCCTGCTGAATCTCATGAGCCTCTTGTAAACCCATTCCTTCAAGTGGTCTGAGTCCGCTGATAGCGGCCTTACCCTCAAGCCTATTGACTGCACCTCCCAGTTCATAATAACAAAACCCCTTTCAAATAGCTGCACAATACAATTACTAGAATTCAACTTTAAAATTCTGCCTTATACATAAAAAAATTTATCCCATTATCAAGTATTACCTGATACAAAGATTTCATGTGGCAAATGGCTTCCTCTAAATCTCAGACAAAAGCAGGTAGATAACTAGGTTTGCACAATGGTGATTTGTGGTAACTGTTAGGTTTTGATTATTTAACCAGAGTAACTGATGCTGAGGTCCCTTCACTACATGTACAAACAAGAGAGCAAGTTTTTGCCACTGGCTTGCATAAAGTTACTTTCCCCACCGCCTTAGGAACTACAATGAGACTAGCAAACTGATCAGCTAAAAGCCACTGAAGAGACAAAGTCCACACCGTGTCTCAAATGATGCTCCAGAAGGAAAAAAAGAAAAATCTCTATTTTGATTACCCATCATTTTATTTACTTAATAGTGAAAGTAAATGCACTCATGACTACAAAGCCTGTATTATGCAATTCTACATAACAAAAAAAGCCCATAGTATAATAGGTCCAATACCTTAAAGGCTTTGTTTCTCTCTTCTTTTTGCTGTTTCTCAACTTCTACATGACGTGCCAGACGATCCAAGGTTGATGCAACTCGTTCTTTCTGATAGTCAATGTGATCTTTACACTTTGTATTTCTCTACAGTGGAAAATTAAAACTTTTTTTTGGTAACTGTTAAGTAACGGGTACTAATACAGTCAAAAGCAATGCCCAAGCATCAGGGTGCAATTCAGTACATAATTCCAATCCTAAATTCCATGACCTACCTTGCTAGTTTTCTCTTCCTATTTACCAGCATCTGTAACTTCCGTTAAACGAACAATCCCCACCCCCTACATATTCAAAGCAATTCAACATCAACATCAGGCTCACTAAAGCACATAGATGATTGTGCTAGGTGTCCTAGAAGTTTCAAATTAAAAATAAGTAAATTCTCCTAAGTAGGTGAACAAAAAAACCACTAAGGCTTTGAAAGGCAACATGCAGCCCACCTGAAAAAGTGAGAACTGATCATTCTTGCTCTTAGGCAACACTGCCTGCTATCTTCAGAAAGACAGATTAGCTTTTTCTAGCATAAGGGTTATACACTGTAGTTTGCTCCTGCTGCACAATCAACTCTAGCAATCATCCCTCAAGAATGAGCCTGTGCATGTACAGAAGTCCCACCTTTCCTTAAGAACCAGGTTTGTTTCATGCATCCTACACTGCAACACTGGAAAACATAAGCCAAGAGATGTCCACTGCTGCCAAAAACAGCTCTAGCAGAGTCATTCTCAGTCACTGTCTCTCTCAGAGGCCCTGCAGAGTAGGCACAATAAGCTTGGGGGATACCTGAATTGACCTGCTTCTGACTCTTATATTTTTAAGAGGAATTATGAAGAGTGAGGCTGAGGCTGTCATCAGAATAAGATCATCCAACCTATGAACTGCTCCTTACAAATTATTTTAGAAGATAAATGCCTGGGAATAGGCCAGGTAACATTTGCAGGCTAGAAACTGAACACACCAATTTATGAGGTCATTTGTATTTTTCTCCAACACACTTGCTAAAACCACTGAAAGTCAACTAAAAGTTCCAGGTCCATTTCAAGAAGGTAAACAATGCCTCAGGAAAAAATGAAGTGTTGGCATTCTTACCTTCTAATAAAGAGGAGATAAAAATCAAAAGACTTCAATGCTGTTTTATTTATTACTTGTTAAAAATACCTCTAACAAGTATTTTTATGAAAAGTAACTGATGGAAAAAATTACAAACTGATTATTTTATCAACTGAGAAGTCCCAAAATAGATTACAACATACTCACATGAACATAACTGCTATTAGGTTCTTCATCCTCGCTACTGATAAGATCTATGCTTTCAAGTACAGGCCTTAAAGGTCCTTCCTGAAAAAGTGTTAAAACACACACAATATTATGTTGTATTCCTCAGAGATAAAACGTTGCATGCATTACAGCACATTGTCAGCATTACCTGAAGGATAACTTCCCCAAGGTTTCAAGAGGGTGCAAGTCACAAAATACCCACATGGCAACTTTTCCACTTAACAGACTAATCCACAAAATTGGTAAAACATGCAAGTAAGTAAGTAATCACATATAATTCCAATATCAACTTAACATATAGATATCAAGTAGAAAAAAAAGTTCAAATCAATGGTCTTAGTTTGCTTAATAACCTTATATTCTTCACCTTCTCAACCACCTTAGATCTACATTTCTAAAGATAGTCAACTTGTGCCATTAACTCAATGGTAATAGGGTAGCAAACTGTTACCAAGAGAGGAATGGTCTTATATTTTACTAAGCAATGCTAAATGGGTTTTCATTGTTTTCAGGGTTTGTTTTGGTTGGTTGTTTTTAAAAGACACAAATTCCAGCTCCAAAAGCATGGTGGACCCTGGCTGGATGCCATGTGCCCACCAAGATCCTCTATCACTGGCCTCCTCAGATGGGGCAGGGGGATAAGATGGAAAAAAACCTCATAGATTAAGACAAAGGCAGTTTAAAAAAGTGAAAGCAAAGGCCGTACACAGAAGCAGAGGAAAATGAAAGATTTATTCTCTACTTTCCATCAGCAGACAGTAGCCAGCCACTTCCAGGGCAGTAGTTGCTCCAGAAGACAGATGTAACAAATGTCACACCTCCTTTCTCTTAGCTTTTATCTCTGAGCAGATGTGATATGGTGTGGAATATCCCTTCTGCCAGTTCGGGTCAGCTGTTCTGGCTGTGTCCCCTTCCAAGATCTTGCTGATCCCAAGCCTACTGATAGGGGTGAATACTGGCGAGACATCCCTGATGCTGTGTGAGCACTGCTCAGCAGTAGCCAGAACACAGGTGTGTTATCAACATCTTTCTAGCTACCAATACAAAGCAGAGCACTAAGAGGACTTCTGTGGTGAAAATTGACTAAATATCAGCCAGACCCAGTACAAAAAGAAGTGAAAATTCTCAGCCATTCCAACCATGAAGAAAGCAAGAAACAGTCCCATTCACTTTTCAGCCCTGAAGGCTACTCCTTTCTGAGCTGGTATTCCATAAGTACAAGCATCTTCTCTGTATTAGAAACACAATGAAATGGAGTCACTCATCTACACCACATACTCAGAAGCACAAAGACATGTGTTCAGTTAGTCTGTCCAGCATTCAGCTGCAATGATGTGCATTGAGGAAGCCTGGTCAGGACTCCACGCAAAGATAGGATATCAACAAGTACTTAAGTCTTCTCTATTATTCCTAGCTTGGCAGCCATGTGCTCCTTCTGCATATTTCTTTTGTCTCTCTCCATGATGTCCCTCCTCTGTGAGTCACTGAAGTTTATTGACTGTTTCTGTCTCCTTCATAGGATGCATTAAGGCTCTAGCCCCATTCTTTGTCTTCTGCAATCATCTTAATGGTCTGTGACCTCAATGACCTGCTGATTTACATGACTTCATAATGCCTCCTTTCCTTCATGCTGTATGATGCTGCCACACCAGCAAGAGCATGTGTGTTTTCCCATTCACTCTCCATTCATGTCAATCCTAACATTTGTACTACCAGCTTCTAGTAGATAATAGGATGTTGGCACAGACATGAAAAAGCAAACAGAGACGAATAATTAAAGTCAGCAACCCAAATAAAGCATGCAAGTCTTAAGTTCTTTGAAGAAGATATACAAAATAACATCTGGAGCTCCATCCACACTCACTAAGACAAGTCTTCAGTTTTTAAAGGCAAATAACCACAGCACTTTATCCGCAAAACCTGATGTCATGCAAAAACATAAACAAACCCCTATCATGCCACAACATTATCACATGCCAACTAAATAATCAGTGTAATGAACACAAAAGAGGATGAGTAACTCAACTTACACCAAACATACACCAATACTCAATCTTTGGGTAACCAGGCTTAGCTAACAGACACTTGGCACACTGGCATGTCATGTAAGGCTTTTTTGTTTGTTCAGGTTTTAGCTTGACATGCATTCAGACCAAACACTCAATTTGCTTAAAAAGCACAATTAAAATTCTGCATAATTATACACACACTAACACACAGAAAGCATGAAACTAGCTTTCAGTATGTGTGACCACAAACTTCATATATCTTTGACAAAATAATTACATAAGAACAATTGCGTATACATGTGTAAACACACTAATTATCATGGAAAAAGCTCACATTAAAGTGCACTAAAAAACCTGCCACAAGTTGTACTATTTGTTCTCTAAATCCCTGTCCCCACAGGTTTCCAGCTTTGACTGCTGAGTAACTGACCAATGTTGTGAGCCAACGTGTACTTAGAAGGTTTTGATTTCCCAAGTAATGAAATTGAAGTCCTTGGCTGACTTCAGTTGGGAGCAAAAATAAAACTCTTGTTTCAGAGATGCTTCATAACAACTCTACAATTTTATCTGGTTCTAGCTGTGATGTAACTGAAAACCAGAGAAGCAAATATTTGAGTCTGCATGTCTAATATTTAACACCCTAGGGGGAAAGGAAACAAAATATTTACATAGTAACGTGTTTCAGCAAATCACTTGATTTTGGTATATCCCAGGGTCAAGTGCTCTTCAGATATAATTTTTATTGGAAAACAACAATTACAAGGAAAACTAAAAACTTGACCTGTTCCTTAAGACCTCTGTAGAAACTCAAAGAACTGCAACTGTTTTTCATGAATCAATCTTTCTAACATCATCAGTTCCCAAAATAGGCCAGAAATCCTCTTCAGGTTTGAAATAAAAAGAAACATTCATTTGCAAGAAATTAAGTGGCTGCTCCAAGTCTTCCAGGACAGAAAAGGGATGCATCTTTTGTTATGAAGTGCAACCAAAACACTGTAAAAGGTCAAGGCTGCAAGGTAGATGAAGTATATTTGTCTGCCCTGGATCTCAAATTGAAATCATTATTGAACAAGCCAGGGCCTTTGGAATCATGTTTTAATTTGAATTTGGACTTCTGAAATAAAAATCACCAAAAGTGAAGAAAACTTCACATAAATTGCATCAGAAAATTCTTTTTAAAACACATAGATCTTCAATTTTCCAGTTGAGTTTTATTATATACTATATATAGTATACAAAATATATACTAGATATTGGAAGATATATAATCTTCCTATGCATTTAACACATTTACAGAAATTAAACACAAATACCCTCCTTAACTCTGTTTGCCACTCATTGTAACACAACAGAGGAGTCAGCAGGTATTTAAACACTTTATAAAACTATGCATTATCTTGAGCTCCCACAAGAAGTAACAAAGATAAGGGCAGCCCCGCCTAGAAAAGACACCAACTTTATCATGGAAAACTTATATTTTTTAAAAAAAAGCAGCACAATGAAGAGCTTCATCTTTAAATAAATGTCAGGAAAAAAAAAATATAAGTGGATCAACACCATTAAAACCTGCCTGAAACAATTCAGGAGTCCAATGCTTTCAGTGCAGACTGTGGCAACTTGAATAATCTGTCTACTTAAGTGCAACAGACCCCATTAAACCTGTGAATCTCTTCACTCTTGCCTTACCCTTACCAAGGAAACAGAATGGGGGACCATCCTATTGTAAGAAATCAAGCCATTAGGAATACTGGCTTGCATTGTAGAAATATTTTTCTGCTGGTACGCAAAACTTTAGAGTTTAATGACTTTAAGTGGCCAAAATACGTTGTATTGCAGAATTCAAAGGTGGGAATTACAGAAGAACACTTAAGTTTCCTGAATGAGAGCAAATCTGACTGCAAAAGCTGAAAAAACTAGCAGCAGCAGAGCTTTTGCTCCATCAAATGAGGACTTTCCTCACAGTCCTACAGTTAGAATTCAAATACTCTAAGGCAAGTAACTGAATTGGAAAAAAAAAACCAAACAACAAAACAAAAACAAAAAAACCCAAACCCAACCAACCAAAAAAAAACCCCAAAACCCCACATCACAAAACCCCTTCCCCCCAAAACAAGCAAACAAAAAACCCACACCAGTGACCAGGTAGCAGTCATACACAACATTTATGATGAAGCCTACACACTTTGCTATATCGGAACGATGATCCAAAGCTAACCAGGTAGTTTACAAATCCTTTTGCAAAGTCCAAGTTCACCCTCACTCAGAGGAGCAAATGCGAGATCCAAGGACACATTGCCTATATTAGGTGGTGGTCAGGGTCACACACATTTTCCCTCATCTTCATCAGGGACAACAGTAAGCTCTTCATCCCAAGATACCAGTCCTACACAAACTAGCTTAAGCACAGTCATCTTCCCATATATAGCAGCCTCACTCAGAAGCAATCACCTCTGGGACCACAGATGCTCTGTATTACCCACAAGTGAAAACAAGAAAAAAAAGTCAACAGAAGCATTGATTTTAACAGGTCTCTCTCAGTTATTGCTCTTGGTGCTCCAGCAGCCCTTCTGTCATCACACATTCAAAGCTATACTAGCTTCCTCATTCTTTGCCTAGTATTTCAAGGAAATGAAGCTCATACAGTCATACTGCACATGAATGCCTGTGTGTATATATAATGAAATTAGAACTCATTCATCAATTTTGACCAAATCAAAAGACCAAGAAGCCTCAGATCAACTACTTGCAATTTTCACAAAAATATACATGTCCCTCATACTTGAGCACCTAAACACCCCTGCAGAAAAGGTCTGTACATTTAACTTAACTCTAATGAAACACCATACAAAATAATAATAAAAAAAATCTAGTTATTGTCCAGCATTAAGAATAAGACAAATCCATAGGAAATCAGCCGTTATTAGTCCTGGCATCAATTAACCACTTGATCATATCTGCATAATTTGTTCCTTAGGAAAATCATCTTTCTGTTCTTGCACATATTCCTGCCATCCAGCACCTCCATATGATGACATACTGAGGCCAGAACACAGGCAGCATCAAAACCACTCTGCTTTTCTTAGACATTGAACAGATACGGGTCTTATAAGTTACATCACATAAGCCACATGTCAGCATCAGACTAGGTGTTGTACTGTAGCTATTATACAGTGCTTCACAATTTAAGACTGTTTAAGGCCTCTAACCCATTATTTCCTTCCTCTTCTTCTTAACAAAGTATAGTGGTTTATACAGTTTTGCAGAAAGAAAAGTGTTTTACTCCATTAACTTCAGTGGGACTACTTATGAAGCAAAATGCTATGCAATCTGATTACCAAAAAAAGTCAGCTACAGTGGCTCCTCATATACCTCACTGATCACTGTAATCCCTCACTCACCTTCTGAAACACTCAAGTCTACATTCTCTATATAGGACCAACTGACATCATTTAACACTCTTCTAAAACAAACAAACAAAAACCAACCAAAAAACAACACCCCCCCCCCCCAAAAAAAAAAAAACAAACCCCAAAACCAAGCACATAAACCTTTAAGATAAGCTTGTTACCCACCATAAAGATTCACAAATTAAATTCTCTTTAAATTTAAAAGTAATGCTTTCCATTGAAAATAAGACCATAGCCACAGTACACAAAGACCCCCTCCTGTTCCACTGGGCTATCAAAAACATACTACAACAGGCAATGCATTTCCAGTAAGAGATCTACTTACTCCAACGAACTCAATCTCATCGTCTTCACTTTCAGAGGCTGATGGACTCTTGGAAACGGTGCCGGAGTTACGAGACTCCATTACCTAAGCAGAAACAAAACATGCTTCACCAGTTTATTTTGTAAGGTTTTTTTACGCAGCATTTTCCGCTTCATACCCACTGTGGCTTTAAGGTCACAGCTCAATGCTCAAGCCTAAAGAGGCAGACAGAAGCTCTCGCCTAACGGCGCTGTGTTACCGGTAGAACATAGGACAGTTTAGTAACAGCCGCGAAGAGAGCTCCGGCGTTATTAGCAGCTCCAGGCACTTTTGATGCTTCCAGCCGCCCTAGAACCACCGCAGAGCCCGACGGCTGAGCTTCTTGCTTCAAAACAAGCGCCGTCCGGCTAAACGGAAACACCTCCGGGAGCGGCTCGCGGCGGAGCGGCGGGCCGCCCGGGGGCGGCTCCTGCACCTCAGCCCCAGCGGCCGACGCTGCTGACTCACGTTTCTCTACCCGCATGGATACCACAGTCCTCGGTCAGTCAGACGGTCGCAAGGCCGCCCCGCCGCCGCGGCTTGGGGGAGCGGCGGCCTCCCCGCCCGCCCTCCCAGCCGCCCCGCGGGGGTTGGTTGCTAAGCTACGGCTCCGCCAGCACCCGAGGGCACCCCAACGCACCGACCCCGCGCGCCTCCGCTTCCTCTTCACCCCGGTGGCGGAGGGGAGGGTGGGGCGAGAACGCGGCGCGGCTTGCCGGGATTTGTAGTTGCCCGCCTGCTTCCCCCATGGCAGGTGCTGGCGCTACCGCGACAACGCCATGGCGCAGCCCTCCCTTCCCCCGAGGTGGCGCTTCGGGCCTCTTTCCTTCAATAACTTCCTGCCTCCCCTGTTCCACCTTCGGTGGGGATGCGCACAGTTTCTCCTCACGGGAGGAAAAGCCACACGCCGCTTCCGGGGCAAGCGGAAAGTGGCGGCCATTGGGCTGACAGTGGACAGGGAGGGAAGGCGGGAAAATCGCCTGCGCTGAGGCGGGCTCGCTGAGGCAGAGGGCGCAGCTGGGCTGAAAGCGGGTCCTGCCTGTGCTCGCTGTGCGGCTGCGTTGTGTGGGGCTCAGGTCGCCTCACCGCCTGCTCATCTATGGCTTGGCTGCGGGGAACCTGTGGGAGACTATGCCAAGTATAGACAGACAGTGTCATTGCTCTCCCCTCATCTGCTGGGCCAGACTTAGAAGTTGATCCATGACTTCCCCGTGGTAATGCCATACTGGTGACTCCAGATAATTTTTTTTGTCACTAAAGTGCCTGAAAATGATTTCCAGGATTAGCAGCTCCATGACCTTCTTGGGGCTCAGGGTGAAACTGACAGGCCTGTAGTTCTGTGCGTCCTCCTTCTTGCCCTTCTTGAAGATGGAGGTGACACATGCTTTCCTCCAGTACTCAAGCACCTTTCCTACCCACTATGATTGAGCAAAGATTATAAAGAGTGGCTTTGCAATGACATCTTCCGTCTCTCTTAGCATTTGTGGGTGCATCCCATCAGGGTCCATGTATATCCAGTTTGCTTAAGTATCCCCTGACCTGATCCTCTTCCACCAAGGATACATCCTCCTTAGTTCAGCCTTTCCCCCGATCTGTGGGGTTTCTGAAGGCTGGTCTTGATAGCAAAGACTCAGGCAAGAAGGCATTCAGTAATTCAGCCTTTTCCACATCCTGTGTCACCAGGTCACCTGTCATTTAGCAAAGGGCCTGTTTTTCCCTAGTCATTCTTTTTTGTCACCTGTGTATTTGCAGAAACTATTCTTGTTGTCTCAAGTAGGATGGCTTTGATATCCCTGGCTAGATCCAATTCCAATTGGGCTTTAGCTTTCCTAACTTCATCCCTATGTACTTGAACAATGTTTCAGTATTTCTCCTAGGTTACACATCTTTGCTTCTACCCTTTGTATGCTTCTTTTATGTGTTTGAGTTTGACCAGGAGCTGCTTCTTCATCTACACAGGCCTCCTAACATTTTTACCAGACTTCCTATTTGCTGGAATGAACTGTGCCTGAGTGAGGAAGTGATCCTTAAATATATAAACCAGCTTTTTCAGACCCATCTTGAATCTAGGGCCTTATCCCACGGGGCTCTTCCAAGCAGGTCTTTGAAGAGGCCAAAGTTCACTCTCCTGAAGACTAGGATTGTGAACCTACTTTTTACATTCCTCCCTCCCCTCAGGATCCGGAGTTACACCATCTCATGGTGATTGCAGTGAAGGCTGCCTTTCAGCTTCGCATTCCCAACAAACTCCTTGTTGGCAAGAGGTCCAGCAAATCACTGCTTTTCATTGGTCCTTGTTGACTCGTTTATGACTTGGAAGAGGAAGTTACCAGTGCACTGGATTGCTTATGTCCTGCTGTGTTGTCTCTCCAACAAATATCTGTGTAGTTGAAGTCCCCCATGAGGACAAGGGCTTGTGAATGTGAAGCTGCTCCTATCTGCCTACCACATTCGCTTGTTCTTCCTGATCAGGCAGCCTGCAGCAGACATTATAATATCACCTTTACCTGTCTTCTTTCAGTCCCTCTCCATAAATTCTCATGTGGTTCCTCATCCATCGCCAGGCAGAGCTCTATGCGCTCCAGATATGCTTTCACATAAAGGGCAACTTCCCCTCCTTGTTTTCCTAGCCTGTCCATCCTAGGAAGCTGGTCGCCCTTCATTGTAACACTCCAGTCAAGGACGCCATCCACAACATCTCTGTGATCCCAAGATTCCTGCAGCTGCAAACAGACTAACTCATCATGTTTATTCCCCATACTCCTTGTGCAGTCAGCCACCATATTGGCAAAACCAGTTTTGCCCTGCTTAGTGAAGTGAATCTCATCTCTCTCAAGCAGATGGTGATCTGCAAGCAGTGTCTGGTGGTCATACAAATCAAAACCTTGTAACCAACACCAGTTCTGCCAACGATTATTTACTTATACTATTAGTGCCCTTCTTATATCCCCTCACTGTCAGGATGATGGAAACATCACTTGCGCTGCCATGCCCGTGATTCTTGCTATTTATCTGCTACTGCTCTCCTGCTTCAATGTCTGGTTACTTTGAGCCACACAAAGTAAAAGTTGGTATGAATCACCTTTACTTGCTGCATTGGCCTTGAGTAAACTGAACAATGTAAACATCACCTTTGAGTTGTGTGTCCATATAAAAAGAGATGCTTGCACACAAACAAAGTACTTCACTGGTGCATGCTTATCAAATCCATTATACACAGGAGAGAAAGAACTCAGGGTTGCATGTTAAATTGACATTACAGAAATAAACTATCAGAACATATTGCGTGGTATTTAACATCAGCACTAATTTAGTGCACTGTCCTGGGTTCATCAGTAGCAGTCATTTTTCTCCTTCTTAGAAGCTGGTGCAGTGCTGTGTTTTTTACTTTCGGCCTGGGAACAGCGCTGGTAACACTGACGTTTTTAGTTGCTGCTCAGTAATATTTACTCTGACCAAGGACTTTCTAAGTCTCATGCTCAGCCAGGGAGGAGGGGAAGCCAGGAGGAAGCAGAGACAGGACACCTGACCCAAACAAACCAAAGAGGTATTCCATACCACAGCATGTCATGCCCACTGTATAAACTGGGGGCAGTTACCCAGAAGGGCTAGATCACTGCTGGGTTGGGCTGGGTATCAGTCAGTGGGTGGTGAGCGGTTGTATTCTCTTCCCTTGCTATTTCCCTTATCATTATTATTATTGGTGGTAGCAGCAGTGGTTTGTGTTATACCTTAGTTACTGGACTATTCTTATCTCAACCCATGGGAGTTACATTCTTTGGATTCTCCTCCCCATCCCTCTGGGAGCGGAGGGGAGGAAAGGGAGGGAGGGAGAGAGAGGCTGCGTGGCTGACTGAGCTTAAACCACAACATGCACTTATTTTTCTTGTAAACACAGTTACTATTACTAACGTTAGTTTTAAGCCTCTTTCCATAGGTGAATGAAAAAAATAGCTTTATGATAGAGGATAGGCACACTGAGATGCTAGCTTTATATACTAGTTACATACTTATTAACAAATACAACTTAATCACTACTGTTGGACTGTAAAACAACACTGATTTGAGCAGTGGCATTTATGGCATTATTAAAATAAAAGAAACCTGATTACCACTTGGAAAACTAAAGTAATTGTTGCTGCCTGAACTTTCATATTTTGCATTATAACTTAAATTTGCTAATGGTACATTGATAGCAGCCATTCTGTTTGCATTTTACATTTGCACTTAATTACCTTTGATTCTTGAGAACAGATAATGAGGTGCAATAGTAACAAGTTACTAGCACAGCAAAGTGGCATTATTTTTCCAAACTCTGATACCAAATGAAAATGACACTCATTTCAATATTAATGTTTCAGCAGTAATTCGTGTTAGTGCTTACCCTTGTAATGACCCATCCAAACATCCTCCTTTTATTTAAACAGTACAGTTAAGGAAAAAAGTAGTCAGGGAATTGCCATGCAATCACATCAGCATTTCCGATATGCTAACAAAACTCTGAATCTCCGAATTTGTTTATTTCAGCTAATTCCTGGGAAAGCATGGGCTTCCCAGTTTGGGTCAGCTTAGGAAAGTTCTTATACAGAGTTTCTTTCTTAGAGAGGAGAGAAAATGTAGCCTGCTGGACTTCTTGGCTGCACAGCACATTCACTATCTAATTCGGTAAGACAGTAAGCATTTTCAACACAGGCAGTAGATTGCCAAAGGCAGGAGCAGACAAACCTAGGAGAGCATGGTGTGCTCACAGTCTGCTCTTCATGAGCTGGGATCTCCAAGTCCAAACCTTCAAACAAGGCATGGGTATCACATAAGATGTGGAAGCTCTTTCTGAGCAAACTGTATTTATGAACTCTGTAATGCTCTGTAGCAACTAATTCCATATATTCATTATGTGCCCTTGATTATTTTTTCACAGAATTTAAATGTATTTCAACATCCTTGTTTCTCTCCTTGCTCATAAAAGTGATTGAAACATTGTTTTTCTAAACATTGGTTTCCTTCTTGTGTCAACAATGCATGCTGCCATGTGCTCTTGATCTAGGAAATTTGGGTATCTGGTGGTTTGTTGTTTGTTTTTTTTTTTACTCCTATCTATATACCATAATAAGAGGGGAGATGCATTAAAAGTCAAGATTTATTCAATAGGGTACCCTTTCACTAAGTTTTTTATCACGTTCTTCACATATCTCAATTTTTTTCCCTTCTAAGAAAGCAAGCATTCTTACTGAGCAGTTTGTAATAAACAATGACCACATTCTTTTCCATGGTAATCTTCAAATTTAATCTAAAATGCAATAGTAGAAACAAATAGTTCAAATTATAAGCTTTAGCATTACTTACCTTTTCAGCTGTACAGTCATATAGCTGTTAGGTTTTCTGCAGTAGCCATCAGCCTTCTCCAAATCTGAGTAACAGAAATGTGTTCTCTGTCACTCGTGTGAGAAACATTTTATGCTTTGTGGCACCGCACATTTACATATCACCAACTGATTTTGGTGCAAATTTTGGGAGAAGCAGCATTAGACTGTTCTGCTCTTCTCTCCCTTTCTGTAATTTCCAAAGTGTCATCTGTGATTATCTAGGCCTCAATTTTGTGTTCTCAGAACTTATCAGGATCATTTTGGAAAATGACTTGTATTTTCTTCCTTCTTGTCATACCGCAAGGAGAATAGCTTTTCTATTTACTGTATAGTTGTGTAAAAGCTATTCTACCCATTGGGATAACATTAGTCCTGTATTTTAGGAAAGAGGAAGGAACTGCTCTTTATAGCTTGCTCCCTCTTTACTCTTTGGTAAAACATTCAAATGTCTCCTTCTCTTTGCTGTTCTTTTTATCCAGAACACCCATTGCTCTCCCTTCTCCTTCACTCTACCATGAAAATCCTCCTTTACTCTTTGTGGTGAGCTGCCAGTCCCACTGGTTTTCCTCTGACAACTTACCGGTTCAGCAGAACAGAAAAGCACAGAACACCATGACCTGCAATACTGCACTAGCACCAGGGAGAACAGCCACTCAAGCGTGGCTCTGCGTGCCTGCCCAAGTGCTTCTGCACCTCCTGAGCAGCAGAACAGCTGCAGCTGTGCTATATCAGCTGTGACAATTTTAAGGTTAGTGAACCCTTGTAAGGTGGGCCAGCCTCTTCCGCAGCTAAAACTTACCAGCTTTACAGAAGCTGGCTTCAGAACAGTTCATAGAATCATAGAATAGTTAGGGTTGGAAAGGACCTTAAGATCATCTAGTTCCAACCCCCCTGCCAGGGGCAGGGACACCTCACACCAAACCATGCCACCCAAGGCTCTGTCCAACCTGGCCTTGAACACCACCAGGGATGGAGCATTCACAACTTCCCTGGGCAGCCCATTCCAGTGCCTCACCACCCTCACAGTAAAGAATTTCTTCCTCATATCCAATCTAAACTTCCCCTGTTTAAGTTTGAACCCATTACCCCTTGTCCTCTCACTACAGTTCCTCATGAAAAGTCTCTCCCAGCATCCCTATAGGCCCTCTTCAGATACTGGAAGGCTGCTAGGAGGTCTCCATGCAGCCTTCTCTTCTCCAGGCTCAACAGCCCCAACGTTCTCATCCTATCTTCATACAGGAGGTGCTCCAGTCCCCTGATCATCCTCGTGGCCCTCCTTTGGACTTGTTCCAACAGTTCCATGTCCTTTTTATGTTGAGGACACCAGAACTGCACACAATACTCCAAGTGAGGTCTCACAAGAGCAGTTATTAAAGAGAACATAAAAAGCAAACAAGAGCAAAAACCCCCAACCTTATGTGTCAGAGTGTACAACAGAGGCTGCTGTGAGAAAAGGCCCAGAAGACGGTAAGGACAATAAAATAGAACTAAGACATAGTAATGTTTCATTTTATTTGATAGAAAGTTGCTTCAAAAATATGATTAACTATATACATTCTTATATGCTGTACATACAACTACATATACAAAATGTACGTAATAGCAAACATCCTTCTGTTATGTTTTATAGATAGTAGTTAATAACATGAGATGTATTTCATACCTGCTTTCATTCTGATCCTATCTAGAAGAAATTGACAGAGATGAGACATGAAAAAGGCTAGGAGATCACTTAATTCATACCCCAGCCCCCACTACAGTCTTCTCCACTGTGCATTTTATGAGTGCATTGCTCTAGTACAGTCAGGTTTGCAGCACTTCCCTTTAGAGAGATTTGGCTGCTAACCTTACCCATTTTTTTCCCCGGCCTTCACCTTAATACTATTTCTAATTTATTTCTGTAACTCAGATCTCCAGAGTTATGGAAATCGTCCTCATATCAAGCTAGATTTCTTTGACTTTATATTGTGGGGGTGTTTGTTGGTTTTAGTTTTGAATGTTTTTCATCTTGATTCCTTAGTTGCCTCTTTGCCATGTTTAAAATCGATTCAACCATTAGTACTCTTTGTTCTGTGGGAAGTGCACTCAAGCATAAAAGCTACAATCCAAGTGTTCTCTCCTTCCCACTCTACCAGCCACTGTAAACCTGAAATCAGTCAGCGACGAAAAAAAATGTACCATCCCCCCTCCTCTTCCTCCTCAGGCAATTACAGGGGGTGTGACTGCCAGCTGATCCCTGGGACAAGTGGTGTCAGATCTCAATAGGAACTGGGCAGTTCCTGGGATTTTTCTGGTCCCAGTCCCAGCGGGAATGCTCCACCCCTTCTCTAAGCAAGAGGTAGCATACCAACATTGAAAGACAGGGAGCAGAAGCTGGTAACAGCCCTTTACTAGTCACTTTCAAGAAATTGTCCTCCATTTTCTGACTGGTGGGATCAGGCAACCTTACCCTATGGACCTGATCCTCAGGGAAGAAGGGAGAGTAAGAGCTGCCAAACCAGCAGAGTTCCAGCAGCAGCAGACCTGTGAGAGAAGCCACAGTCTCCACAACCAAACAGGCTATCCTGGAGGACTCTTCCCTGAGCTAAGAGGGAACATGACTTCTTTCATTGCCTTTCCAGCTTTCAGAGGTTAAAAATGAGCTGCTGCTTTCCTGCAAGCATCTTGAGAGCTGCAGTTTCATTGCCCTAAGAATGTTTAACAGCATCCTTAAATATCTATTTTATATCTCTGCTTAGGTGGCCCTGTGCTTTCTAACCCTATGCTAGCCATACATAAGGTTCATTTCACTTGGAAATTTTTCTATTCTCTTTTTACACTTCTGTGTCTTTTTACTATTAATATGCAAGAGCTTTCTCTGATCGGAAAAGCAGTTTTCCATCAGCTGTCAAGGTGAGGGCAAAGGGATTACGGTTCCTCTTATACATTCTTTTGGCATTACTTTAAATAATGTTTTTTTCTAACTAAAGGGAATTCTACTTATATTCTTCAGAGCAAGTTTATGTTTTCTGAATTACCACATAACATGCATATATTTAATAATATCTTAAAGCCAAAGATATTAATATGCTTTTATTTTCTTTCTAAGTTGTGGGATTTTCATTTGTTTAAGAAAATAGTTCTCAGGCTTCTCTTCTGCTTACAGTATCTCTGTCCACCGTTGCTAGGCCAGTTTAGATTTTATTTCCTTTTTATTTTATACTACTCCACAGTCTCCATTGAGAATTTGTACTGGTATGAAATAATCTTCTGTTATTCCTTGTCTGAATTCCTGAGATCCTGTCCGCAATCTTGGTTGGGAGAGGGCGCTGGTGAGCTGCTGGCGAGACAGGACTCCACCTTAGAAGTGGGCTTGAAACACTCCTCCTGACCTTGTGGGGTGAGAGGTGGAGGAGTAAGGTGGCTGTCGCTTTGCTGCACTTGTGCATTAGTAGCTGGTGAATCATCATCCTGCTGGTCTTGTGTACTAGGAGGAACAGCGGAAGAGATGATGCCCTGAGGAGCAGCTGTTGAACCACTGTTGAGACAATTCATAACTAATCTTGAAATGCTAACATTAAATGTGCAAATACTATTGTTCTTAGTTTCTGAGCAGCAGAGTGAGTTAACTAGTTAACTAACTGCATTGACACATTCCCCTTTTCCTTGTTTCACCTCAGCCTTATGATTCTGAGATGGTGACTTGTCTGTCTCTTTAGATTTGACTCCAAATTACTTCTCTTGAATTGTAATTGTATTCTGGAGAAAGGCGGAGGAGGTGGGCAAGAAAGGAGGAGCAGCAAAGGGGAATGTCAAAACTGCAGTATCACCAGTTAGTAGCTTGTGTGTAAACTGTTACTAAAGGTACTGCATAGCAGGATTTTCTCGTACTTCATTGCTGGAAGGTGAACTGAAGGCATTAACAGGGAGATTCTGAGCACTTTTAAATTCTCATTTTCTTACAAAGAAAACTTGTGTCATCTGAGTTAAAGGAATCACCACCGTTATCTTAATTATTTACAAGATACTTAAATGCTTTTGCAATGAGGAAATTATGAACAGATGTAAAATGAATCCATTATAAAGGCATTCAAATAAGCATCTTATTCAAGAGAGACTATGCAGGCAATATCTGCACTGGTTTCAGTGGACACTGGACTAGTTACATAAGTACTTATCAATAACACACATAAAGACATGTTTAAAATATCAAGTTTAAATTAAAAGGTCTATGGGCAGTATTAAAAAAACAACCCAGAAGTGTTATAGTGCTAGCTCAAGAGCTTCCTGTAAGGCTTCAGGAATACTGTGTCTATACATGAGAAGATAAGAAATTAGCAAAATTTGTGGATTCATCTCATGAAGACAAAGATTTAAAATATAAAATATTTAAGATTTAGTGCTTTCAAAGAATACAGTCTGTGTTTCTGTGCTGTTATTTTGCCACCTGTGTCAAGCACAAGGAAAAATACTACAGTGAGCCAATGCATACTGCATGTTGCAAATACAGAAGATCTTTGTTTATGAAGCTTTCTCATCTCTAGGTGAAAAGCACTAACATAGTAAACTGTATTTTAGCCAGGCTGGTGCATTTGTTTATTGTTTCCAGATGGGAAAGCCTGTGTATGTGGACTCTTCCAGTATATATTATCTGAGTATTTCTCAAGCAGTAATTCATAGACCACTTGTGGTCCATGGAGTACTACCAGGTGCATTAGAGAGGAATTTTAGTAGCAAAGCACTGCTATTTTTCAAACAATTGTGTTGTAACACAGTCAAATACCTTGGGGGTGGGTTTTTTGATTGGTTGGTTGGTTTTTGGTTTGTTGTTGTTATGAAGTGTCTTACAGTTGCAGATACAGATTTTAAAGCATGCACGAGATAACTGAACTAGGAAGAAGTAAAATACTACTGCAATATGGAAAGTGTAGGTAAGGAAAAATCTGTTCTCCCTGTCTCACTGATTTTAATCTCTTATCCTGTTCCTGAGGAGAGGCTGAGACCGCTGGCACTTTCACCTCAAAAAGGGTCAAGCAGATCTATCTGTGTGTATTAATATCTGATGGGAAGGTGTAAAGAAGATGGTGCCTCTTCTCAGTGATGCCCAGTGGCAGGACCAGAAGCAATAGGCACAAACTGAAACACAGGAAATGACATCTGACATGACGGAACATCTTTTCACAGTGAGGGTGACCAGGCACTGGCATGGGTCGCACAGAGAGGTGGTGGAGTCTCCATCATTGGAGATACTCAACTGAACTGTACATGGCAAGCTGGTCTAGGTGACCCTGCTCTGAGCAGCAAGAGTTGGACTAGCCAATCTACAGAGGTCCCTCTCAACCTCAACTATTCTGTGATGTGTACATTTGGTGTATGTGGGAACAATACTATGCAAATAGCTGACTACTGATGATAGGGATGGGTTCAGCAATTTCAGACTGAAAGATAAGAATACCCATAATAAGCAAAAGGTTACTTAATAATTCCTCTGTCACAATAATTTAGATTCTTCTGGCAGTAAAAGATTGCTAACGTAGCTTTCCAGCAGTACTTTTATCAGCAGGTATAAAAGAGGTGCAA
This sequence comes from Ara ararauna, assembly GCA_028858755.1. Lineage (NCBI taxonomy): Eukaryota > Metazoa > Chordata > Aves > Psittaciformes > Psittacidae > Ara > Ara ararauna. The sequence goes on along the minus strand of CM054379.1, from coordinate 40,771,153 downwards.
TTTTTCTTATCTTTACTTGTGGGTTAATTGAGGTGCAAGAGGTGACATAAAAATGGAACTGACTGGTCTCTGGAGATCCTACAGAGAATAATAAATAAATAATGCCAAACCTAAAGTAGACACATTGATCAAAGTAACTCCATGCGTTTACTTCTGTATTCCATTCCTATAATTTAATGGCCTCATGCCTCTTTGTCTAGAATGTACAACTTTTTCTGTACCGTAATGTTAAGCTGGACTGCTTCTGTATTACACATTTTCATAACCTTGTACAAAAAGTATTTACCTACTTGTCCATTCCTGTGTGAACACATATCTTCATGGTAATTTTAAGACTACTTTTAGATTTTGTTACCACAGGATAATAAAACGAATTACACATTGCAGACTATGTTGGGGTTTTTTTTTCAGACTTACCAAAAGCTATGCTTCTGAAAAGCACCTGAGTTAAGATCTTTGCTTAAAATTGGCTTCTTGGTGCAATTATTCAGTTTTTGTCCCATCATTCGTCTAATTAAAGCATCATCTGTGTTTGGAAACAACTGTTTTGTGATTCCTGCAAAACAGAGAGACAATATATGTGAGGACCGCAAATCAGGGAAACAACAGCTATGTGATTTAAAATGCATTTCTTGCATCTTTGATATTTCCAGCTACTTCAGCTTTAGCTCCAGTTACTTTGCTGTCTCCACACACTACTTCATAGGTTTTGCATGTGCCAGCTCTGTGCTTTCCATACTGCTGTGCCTGCTCTTGGCAGACTCAAAAGGAACTCCAGGGCCACAAAGGCTTCCTGTAGTGGGTGATTTGTGTTTGCTCATCCTCCCTTTGTTCTGTTCTTGATCAGAGAATCCTTTTCCCGTCCTTATCAGTCCTCATGCCTCTGAATCTTACAGCGCTTTTTAATTAATTTTCACTTGCAGGTGATGTCTCTTTCCCTTAAAAATTCCCTTCTGTTTTGCCTGGCTAACTTATTTTGAAGGCAGTACTAACAGGACTCAACATCAGGAATGCGATTCCTGCACCCCTCTTCTTCATCATCTTCCCTTTCCCTTGATTTTTTATCCCCTTTCATTTCATTCTTAAGTCTTACAGTTTCTATCTTCTTTAAATAATCTGGTCTACTAACTCATTTTCTACAGGCTAAAACTCCCAGGCTTCCTTCCTGTTTTTCTTTTTCTCCTGTATAATGCTGACACTTCTCTATTTGAATTCAAGAGTGTTCTCATTCCTCTTAACAGACTTCTCTGACTTCTCTATAGGCTCCCCTTCATCACTGAACTCTCTGCAGCATGCTGTATTCAGTATCCTGATTATCTTCTTCCCTTTTCAGCTTTGGCTAGACCCTTTCCCAGAATCCACCTTTAGGAATCTTTTGTAGCTCTTAGAATCATAGAATCATTGAGGTTGGAAAAGACTATTAAGATCACTGAGTCCAACAGTTCTTCTCATCCCATGAAATCTTTTAAAGTTTTCTCATACATCATGCTGAAATCGTCTCATCTTACTGCCTCTAAAGTTATTTTCACTGTCTTAAACATCCCTTCTGTTTCTGTTTGGATTTTGGTCCTTGTTCTCTAGCTAGGTACTTCAGGACAAGAGGTTTCTGCAACTGGTAACTTTTGAATCTGCTGGCCAACTTCAGTAAAAATGGACCAGGGTAGAGGAGCTGGAGATAAGCTGGGAAGGAAACAGTCCAAGAGAAAGGCAATGGGAAAGGGATTTTAGCACAGAATTTAGGCTATGTTGCTCAAGTATAAAGCTGTAGGTGTAAACCAAATAAAAAACATACCTCATAGGCTTGCAAAATACTGTTTTCTTTAAAGCTACTACTTCCATCTGCATCTTTTCTATGCACCAAACTTCTTCTGTCTTAAACCTCAGCACAAAACAAATTTTGTTTGCTTCTCTGATCACTATTCCTGTCTTCTATACTTACTCTCTCATTTTGCCTCCAGCGCTATTTAAAATGTCAGAATTCATAACATTCACTAACTTCAGAATACAGCAGACATCATTTTACATTTGACCCCAGTGTGTCCTCTCTTTGCCTTCCATATCTGTTAGCATCATGATCTGAGTTTGACTGTTGTAGATGAACCTTTCAAAGGCTAAAAAAATTTACAGTATCACTGTGCCTGAGTAGCCACTTAAATAAACCCCACAAAATTCACACAACAGAAATACTGCTGCTTAGCATTTCACTGCCAGTATTTGTAACAAATGGTTTAAATGTATGTAGCTGCAGAAGGAAATATGAAACAGCACATCACCTGAGCAGACCAGCTGTTAAGCATTACAGCCCCTCCCTCAGAGAAAGCCCTCTGTCAAGTCAGTGTCACATTGAGTAATGTTAATAAGCCATCACCTATGATCTCCTGAACTTCATTCTGATTCATAGCTGGTTTTGCCGCTTTATCCTTTGAAGAGGAGGACTTTGCACCTGTCAGGCTGTGTGTAGCCATGTATTCATGTGTATAAAGTGCTTGCATCAAGTCATTTATAAACTTTTGAGGTTTGCTCTTGTTACAAAGTGCAATCTGCCATTTTTCGATCTTGAACTGGAAGACAAAATTGGTCATAGGCATAACTATTGCAGTTCTCAAGAAATATTATATAGTATTACCTCTGAAATATCTTTTTAGCTTTATTTTTTTAAATGACAATTTCAAATGGAATCTTTGTAAACTGTGTGCTTGATATCAACACTAAACCTTCACAGCGCTCTGTGGCTGGAACTATACATGCAGGTTGATTTTTTTTATCAGAATCAAGTGTTGGGGAGAGTAATAACCCCATTCATCCTAGCAAACGCTTCCCCAGGCAATCCTTATTACTCACTAGTGGAGGCAGGACATGTTCAGGCATATCTAACTCCTTCTGCTTGCACTCCATGCAGGCTGTCTGTGCTCCAGTTCTGGCACAGATTCTGTACAGCCTTGGGAGCATGGTGCTATGCCCAAGCTAATATTCCCGCCTCTGAGCAGACATGCCCTAAGAACTGTGACATCTGGTCCTAGCCTTTGAGGGTGACTTCTACATACAGCAGTTGTACAGCCTAAGCATTTGAACTCTCCTAACAGGCAGTTTTGAGATACCCTTAAATCAGGTTAGGTTGCTTAGAAAATTAGGACTTTTAATTTCTTTGGAGATGGTAGGTCAAATTTGGTGTATTGCCATAGTCAGTCAAAATCACACCTTGATAATTTTTAATAGTTTCTTTGGGGTTTAGAACCCCACAACAACATACAAGAATGATTTCCACCACCTGGCATGACTCGGTGCATAAGAATGTAAATTGTGAATGCAGAAGCTAGATTTATTCTTTTTGTTTCATCTTTCTATATGTGCAGCCTTTGTGCCTCTGGTTTCTCAATGATGCTCTGTTATAATTACAGAGAACAGGGGATCTTCTTTACTCAGTATTATGTATTTCTACTGGTGTCTAACACAAGAGCAGGAACATAACATTCTCCATTTACTTATTAACTGTTTAAAGAGACTGCTGGTTTTTTTCTTAGATTATCTCTGAAACACTACTGCTCCTCTTTGGCATCTAAAACATTAGCCTGGAAGTTATCCTCGGATCTCAGTATTTTCTTCATGCACCCACAGTCACAGATGTGCAAAGCCACTAAAATCAAAACCAGTTTGAAAGTGGAGCACCACACTGAATCGGGTCTGGTATTTCCCATGGAAAGAGCCTTCTGCACAAGGAGTTCCTTAGTCATGTCATCAACTGAATGACGATAAAATGATTTTTACTGATGCTTATTTTTTATATTGGTTGTACTATAACAGTATAAGTTTGTACTGTATGAGGTTAATTTTTATGCCTGAAATTGCCTTTTAACTGACCTGTTTTTCTGTCTGTTGCTCCTCATCTTCCACATTCAAAGTTATTGGTGAGCTGGAGTTACTGTGCATAGCTGCATATGAATCTGCTAATGGATTGTTAGATGCTTTCCAGACAGCATGTGAATGCAGGCTGGATGCAGATGATGTCACTCCCCCTTTGAGCAGTGCTTCAGCCATCCCTACCAGTTCCTCAAAATGGGTGACTGCTTGTGGCAACACTGAAATCAAATGGAAAGCGAGGGGTAAAATAGTAATTGAAGTTTTCAGACTCTAATTAAATAAGCATGTATATTTTTGCAGTTAGATTCCTGTTACAACGCAAGAGAGTCAAAATAGTCAGCAAAGAGGCTTTAATATACTTTTTTCCTCTTCTCTCAAATGTTTACCTGCTATTCTGCTCTCCCCACCCCTGAAAAGCTGGACTCTGTTTCTAGAATAGAGTAGGTCAGTTCTCTGCAAGGCCAAGAGGAACCATTAGTTTATACCCATCATGGCACTAAGCATGATATTTCTCTTTTTGCTATCTCAAAATCTCTACAAGTCTGTAAAGGTATCAAATAAGGGGGTAAATAATGTTATGCCTGATTTTTTTTTTTTTCAAAGAAGTTACATAGACTGCATAGATTCTGGTTTTATTTTTTAATCTATAAAGAATATATTTTAAATACCCTTTTCTTCAAGTAATATTTAATTTCAAATGCAAACTTTTATTGAGTCCATTAAGAAAAATCATTTCAGAGCAAAAGAGATGCAAGGGAAAAAGAATCATCAAGATACAGAATCATTAAAGTACAGAAAATACTGTAAAAGACTAATACAAGTGCTTACACTGCAAGGCAACAGACCTAAATGTGTCAGAGAAGATGTCAGACACTAACAGAATGTTTAAAAATAATAGTCAAAAAAGTGAAGATGAATGATTCAAACCAAGATGAATAACATACGGAATGGGATCAGGTGGGCAGCAAAACTGATAAGCACTTGAAAAATCGTATGAGAATAAGAAAGGAGATACTAGGCTGTCTAGGGATGGTATGATGTAGCTGGCAAGGGAAGGAGCAAAAACTCTTTAAACCTTATTCATTCACTAATGTTTTGCAATTTTGGATTCAGTCTTGGCTGCCCCAGCTTAAGGGAGAGGGACAAGTAAGAAGAGCTTCAGAGATGATCACTAACTGATGAAGGATTCATTTATAAAGGAACCCCTGGGAAAGGACTACACTTGTTGCACCTGGAATCAAGATTACCAATAATGAGGAATTACCAAAGTAATTAGAAATTAAATCATTCCAGAATAAATAAAATTGCAGTAGATGAAGAAAGACTGCTAATAAATAGTCACTTGGACTGGTCAGTGGAGTGTTTGAGCTTAGCCAATGGTTATACACAGCATACAGAAAGGTTCTCTTGGGAACAACTGACAGGATTTAGACGGATTTTTCCATTTGTAACTCTGTGATTGCATGGCCCCTGTGTAAGACATTTTCTCTAAGTGCTGCTGGAATTAAATGTTGCCATGTATCAAACACCTTGATGCGAATGGTAGGCCTTGATCATGTTAGGTGCTTGAGCATCATAATTCCCATCTAAATGGCCTCTTACAAATCAAGCTTTTCCATGACCTTCAGGCTTTCCTCTTCATCAGAATTCTTCCCCTGACTGTACCTTGAAGCATCACCAGCGACTGCCTCAGGCGGCAGTTTTCTCTCATGGTGTCTGTCAGCTTCCGCTTGAGACCTTTTATTTTGGCACACAGTTCTACCTTGGACAGTTGAAATAAAGGCTCTTCATCCTCACTGCTACTTTCGCTGTACAAAAAGTTGCTTCCTGAATAAGGTTCTCTCTGAAAAACAAACCCATGCAAACTGCTACCTAGAGCAACAACAACATAAAATTAATGCATTAAAACTAACATTAAAATATCTGGATAAAGAGAATATTCTCTTTGTACACAGAATCTATAAACAGACTTGATGCATTTTAATAATAGCTGTTTCTGAACATAGTTATTACTATTCCTCTTAACAGTAAAAATGAAATGTCAGTGTAATACTTAACTGTTAGGTATTTCTCTCTCTATTCTCCATTCACTAATTTTCCAAGGTAGTGTCTTTTAGAACTGTTAACTTCACTAAAACAGAAGTACTATGCCCCCCTAAATAAATACATTCCAGTTTGCTTTTTGCTTAATACATCAAAATTGCTGAAGATGAGATGTTTACCTGTTTGTTAATTAAAGATGTTTCAAGCTGACTCAGGATGTTGGCAGGAGCAGATGCCTGCAATGATTTCTTTCTCTTTATATGCTTCATCATCTTTCCCTGTAAACAGGAGCATAATAGTGCCTTTGCATTCCTATGGAGCCTTTCACTACAGTATCTCCTAGTATACCATTAACTTTTATTCACCGTGCGCTTGACATTCTCAGTTAGTATTTCTGAAAAATATGTTTGTAACTTTTATGTTTCCGTTTCCTACATTTTGTCAGTGCTGATCTCAGCACAGTGCAAAGCTCAGAAAACCTGATCCCTTTCCTTTCTTATGCAGTGGTCAGATTTCTGTCTTATGGGAGGAAATGTAATAGAGCTACAGAGCAGCCACGTCTTGAACAAGACTTTTCTCTTTAAGTAGCAAAGGACAAAATCTGCTGGCCTAATTACTGTGACAGGTTATTGTGCTGAGGTACTACATGAAGATGCCTACATTTATGATACATATTTTTGTATTATATTGTGAATAACCAATAATTACAGTCTATTTCATTCCATTACAGACCTACCAATATCAGGCACAGAGTGACAGAAACTCACCTCTTCTTTATCCAGGTCACTGTCCTCACTTTCCGAAAATATCATTTCTATCCTCTTCCTCTTGCCTTTTCCAACAACTTGTATTTTTGTAATTTCATCTGCTCGTAATATCTTTTGCATCATTTCCACCAGCTCTTGGGGGTCATCTGAAGTGATGGGATAAAAAAACAAAGTCCAGAGCACAGAAAATAAGGTAGCAATACAACCAGATTAAAATTTCCTATCAGGCAAATGTTCTGGAACTGCACTCACCACTCATGTACACAACTTTCACCAGGTGCCTTTCTGTCTTTCTTTCTCCCACAGGCCAGTTTACTAGCACGTGCTCATTTGGTTTCGGAAGTCTTTCTAGATCGTCATCATCACTGGGAAGGTCCTGTATCCACGAAGTCTCTCCAATTTGCAGTGAATTATCATTTACAAAATCAAACAGTGTAAATTTTTTCATTGTTAAGTGGTTTTCTTGTCACACAGACACTGCCTGCAGGATGTCATCGGAAAAATAGCTGTTACCATGTCACGCCACAGGAATGTTACAAGGATACTTTAAAAAGCCCCAAACAACCTTCCTATTCCTGGATATTGGTAATTATCTTGCGTGAAAATATACTGGACAAGGAAATGAAAACTAGCCAAGCAGCATGTTATATCTCTCCTGAAAGATGGGAGATGGGTTCCTCATTACATGTACATCAGGCAGTTGCCTCCAAGACTAAGCACAGAGAACAACCTGCACTCACAGAGTCCTTGGTTCTATATTACTACAGTGCCTAATCTATCTTCTGTCTGGGATCTCTCTGTTACTACGACATTTGCCCTAACAAAAGTTTTCAGTCCAAACTCTGACTAAAAGATACAGGTGTGATAAAAAATCCCCAGAATGAAAGAAAGTACTAGCTATACATGCTATTAAGAGGGATGTATGACTTCCAGGGCTGTATTAATCATGTCACAGCCAGCAAGATGTACAACTGCAGACACGGACACCCAACCCAGAATAACGCAGGACAACTGACTGGGCAAGGTATGACACATTCTGGCAGTGGAAAATTTGACATAAAAAAATCATACAAAAGAAATGACAGGACTGGAAGAGAGCTGAGCTGCTTCATGAAGAGTAATGCCAACAAGGAGAACCAACCCCAAATATCCTTTGGGATAAGCTGAATCCTTTGCTTAAATAAAAAAAATACTTTTAAAGAAAGGGTCATTTCGGGGCTTTTTAAAGCACTGGAGTTCTGCACTGGGAGAAGGGAACAAGTCGTACTTCGTGCTTCATTTTTCTAATTAAGCTGATATGCCTTATACAAATGTGTGAAAAGTAACACACACTATTAAACTCTACTGAAAATGTAACCAGTTTATTTGTTTCCATTATACTTGAAGATATTTTATACTGTAAAATTATTAAATCAGATAAACCAATAAACAGAAAATGTGATTTTGACAAACCTTGATTTTTTTTCCAGCAAACATACGGTTTAGCCTGTCAGTTCATAGAGGTAAAATACTTCTAAGGAGCTGAAAACTCATAAATTCCCAGACGTGATAGCATGACTTGCGATTTACTTGGCCTCAATCAGTCAGAAGCAAATCTAGTGCCTCATGCAGCGGCTGCCAAAAAGGAAACTCAGAGCTAGGAAGGGAGAATTACACAGGGCTATTATGTCGAAGTGAGAAAATCTGGCTGCAGTGCGTCAAGAGGCAACGTCAATTCGTTTGGAAACCCAGCTCACCACTGTTCACCACGTCTGTGCTACGCCTCAACAAAGCTGGCTTTTCACACAGGGGTGAACTTGTTAATTTGCTAAAGACAGCTGCGTTCTTGTCAACATGTTTAATGATACAATGAGGCAAGTGGCATAAGAAAACCACCATTAAAGATAGTATTAAATCATGCTTTTATGCAGAATGTGTTGAGTGTGCTAGTAGTAGGATTTCTAAGTACTGCCCTGCTGAAGAAAGAAGACTATGTTTCCAGGAATTCATGTTAATCTTTAAAGACAATTAGAAAGACTGGGAACATCCCTCCCATGTAAATAGAGAGGGATGGAGTCTGAATATCTATGGAGAGGAAGCAGTCTGAATATCTATGCCTAGCATGAATCACCATAGGCCTCATTCTGCCACTGATCCATGCCAAATGGATCCTCATACAGGGATCATTCCAATGAACAAGCATACAGACAAAGCAGAACTCAAAGGAAGAAAAGTTTCAGCATTGACCTCACTAGGGATAGGCGATGCCCAAAATGAAACAGCATGTTTGCCCTAACAGCAATATATAGGATTTAAAACATTTGGTGTATGCAAACACAGTGCGCATCAGTATTCTTCCTTCTTTTTCAAAATGCTTTTGAGTATGTACTCCAGTCAGTTAACATGAAGATGTTAACTTCCACCTCCGATCAACCCAGCACAGCAATCCTCATTCACAGTTCTCAAATGAAGCTTTCCCATCCTGGGCCCTTGGCACTTGTGAGCTACTTCATTACCTTCCTAAAAGCCCATATAAGATGGCAGAATTGCAGCAAAGCTTGAGCTGCCAGTGTGCTACAACTAACAGCTGATGGACTGACTTCTGTATTCTTTTAATGTTTCCCTGTAGTCCTCTAGCAGTCTGTATGTTATCTCTCATTTTGTATTGAGACAAATCTTCTCTGACCTACGGACATTCTTGTGGTCTGCACTCACAGGGTTAGCAAGCAAGCCCCAGATTTCCAGGGACAGATTGAATACACAGGCTGTTCACATTATGGAGCGCAAGCAATGACTCCCCACGGCACTGGGGATATTCACATACACACTGTGCCAACACTGTGCATATTGATAGTAAGTTCATCAGCTTTTGGAAAATATTAGACTTGCATACATGCAATATAGCTTAATGAAATAGATGCACATGTGGACTTCTGGATGTCTGGAGCCCATGACAAGTGTAGTGCTACTGGAGGGTGCTGTGAAGCACACGTCCAGCAAAATTCCTCATAGTCTTTACACCAGACAAACACCTGGATCCACAAAAATCCATCCCATCACTCAAAGCCAGGGACAGTTTTCACCATGGTCATGTCAGGATTTGGAGCTCAGCAGTTTGTCTAAGTTATCTGTAAAACTATTCTAAGCTGTCAAGATTCTTGCCTGCGGTGGGAGGATGTACTAGTAAACAGCTAAACTGACTTCAGCAAGAGCCTTAACAGCTGCCAAGTTAAAGTACAAGCTACACAGGATGCTGAGAGAAATGAGGAATGCATTTCACAGATAGTCAAGGAGGAGAGATGGGGTCAAAGCACTCTTTTAGCTCCTGCTATGAATCTGAAAGCTGCCCAGCAGCTTCCCGAGGCTCGTGCTCAGTCCTGTTGCTCCTGCTGCTTTTGGAGTGACCAAGGCAGGAAAGCATCTGTGAGGCAGCAACAGTAACTGGCTACAACCCCTCTCCTCTGCTGCAGCTCTGCTGGGCACCAGCTCAACTTTGCATTACAGGTGAAATTACAAAATTATTACATTGCCAAATAAAAGGAACAGAGTGCAATAGTTGATAGTATTTTTCTGTCATGGAGCTACAGCTTCAGCTTCTGCAGTAGACATTAATCAAGCTATGTCTTTTCACAGAATTTATTGTGACAATCCATGGGCCCTAGGGATAATATTTAACTGTCTGCTGGCATCATGTCTAGCCAGTGACAAAAGGGAATGAAAAGGCAGAACAAAATGTCTCTAATGAGGAAAAGGAACAGTAAAATACTTCACTTACTGGAAGTGAAGTACTGCTGTGTTTTCTCACCCTGTTCTCCCACTGGAGTCAATGTGAACCTTGTCTGAGCCAGGACTGCTGGAAATGCCTCCCTCAAAAATGATTTATATGCCAAAACAGACTAAAGGCAAAATAAACTGTACTTTCAGGAAAAAACCCCACAGCAAACCAAACCAAACAAACCTCGGGGACTGGTCTTGACCTTACCAAACTTTTACTGCCTTAATAATGAGAGGTTGTCTAGCCACGTTTGCCTCAGTCACCACAGAAAGAGAGGTAATTCATCTCATCCCAAGACATGTACCTAAAAGACAGCAGATGACTTACTCTCTGGAGAGCCTGTTTCTCTCCACTGACTATCCAGGGGTAGGTATGTTTCCTTACAGAAGCTGCCACGGTCCAACTCAACCTACATTAGGTTTTTCTGATTTTGAATAGTAGGATAGATTCCAGCAGACCTTCTGCTATAAGGAGCCAAAAGGATGAGGTCTTTTAATGTGTATCTGGTTCCATTTTAAATCTTTCTAATGCAGTTCTGCAAGCCATCACAAAAGATTTCTGACACTGAGTGCTTTGTTCAGTGGTTTAATTGGAAGATATATAATGGTTCACAAGCTTTACCGTGTGTGCAGCTACTAACCACAGAGAGAATTAAATGACCTTTGAAAGCCACTTATGCTTTGCGAGTTACTTAATTCTGCTCTATTCTCCATTTGAAAACACTCACTACTTATTTGAGAAGTACTGAAATGCAAATCTATGATTTTTCTCTCTTCTAAGACAGAAATCTGTCTTTACTTTTTCTAAAAGAAGGTTATTTGTAGAAGGGGTGAAAAAAAGAAAGAAGGAGCCATTTAATTTTAAAGCTCTGCAGAGAAAACATTAATTGGACTCTTCATTTTTACAAACATGTTAACACCTCACATTCTGCACAGATGCTACACATTTGCACACAGAATATTGTTACTAAGCAACCCCAAATCCAGAACAAAAAAAAAAACCCCACCAGAACCACAAAAGTCCTTTAAAGACATATCTCACCCTTTGACTGACATAGTCTGTTCCGTTCAGCCAGAGTTGGCAGATGGCTTGCTGAGATCATTAATTCCCTTTCCTTTCAGTAAAAGCAGTGTAAAGTATTACAAATGTACAAGATGAGATTGTATGCCCACTCAATGGGTCTGATTCTGCCATCTTAAAATAGGGCTATGCCACTGATTTCAGCAAAACAAGAAACTGTACCACAGCTGTGCAACACAGATCCCTAATAAAGTACTAAGATTTTATACCATCTACCCTCTAAGTCCAGCCTTTGATAATTCCAGTTTTCTTTGAGGAAAAAACCCCATTCATCTTCCTCACTCAAAACTATTTATTTCCAATTCAGCACAATAAACTGTAGTCACAGATTTGGTTTGTGTTACTTAGACTGTGGCATTTTACATTGAACTTGTCAGGACACGAAATACAATGTTGGTGTAAAACTCTTGAGCTGCGCCGAAGTCTCAAAATCCCCAGCACTCTGTGGCAAGTATATGATGGAAAACATAACCGTATTGAAGAATGTTACATACTTTCTTGTGGGTTCTAATCTTATTCCCCTGATACCCAGTGTAAGATTTACTAACGATTTCAGTGGAATTAGGCACTGTTGGAAGAAAGCAGAAGTGTTGTTACCACTCAAAAGATTTACAATGTGATATCTTAGTCATTTTATGGGGAAATGTGACTTAAAAGCACCAATCTGCTCCTCTCAGCTGAGAAATACAGAGTACAGATTTTCCAGAATCATCAGTATCGCTGTGTTCCAAATTCATCAGGAAACCTGGGGGAGCATCTATGAGAACATTACTGCAACTGTCTAGATTATAAATGCACAGAAATGATCCCACTTGTCTTCCACAGGAAGGATAAAATGACATGATTTTTGCAAGTGCTATCCAACACGTCATTTCTTGACGATAAAGCGCTCTCCTGGTGTGACTAGCTATGAAATAATATGAGATACTTCTCTAAACAGCAATCCTATTCATGGTAAAGGAACATCTTCTGGCCTTATTTATGCATAGTCTTGCTGACTTCAAAGCCTCAGTAGCATTTATAATCCACAGGATTATATGCAGAATTTGGCCCATACCTTGTCCCACAAACCAGAATCTATTTATTTGAGTGACCCAAGGTATTCATGAAGCCATTATTATTTTTCACAGGAGTGCCCTCCATGAGTTTTAGCAACCTAGAAGTTCTATAAAATAACATTAGTACCTAAATATGCCAAAGCCCTTTTCAGGACTGTGGCATAAATCAAAAAGCTTGAAGTTTATTGGAAAAGCTCTGATTTTTGTATCAAAACAATAATTTTATTTGTAATACTGAGTGATAAGAAAGGATGAATAACTCATTTATTAAGCAGGTATATTTAGTAAGCCTAGAAGTACAAAACTTTTGTTCTAACTAACAATTCATTCAACTAACAGTGAAACAGTGTTCATTTTAATAAATTACAAGACTGGAACCTAGCACTGTTATTGGGCTTTCAGTGCAGGATTTAGTTCTAGATTAAGATGCCTACATTTAGATGTCACTGTTGCACCAGATGTCTAATTTACCACTACAGGCACTGGAGAGCTAGGGATCAGTTTGGCTTCCTATATGCAAGTATCTAGTGCCAGTGTCCTCTGGTATTCTGCTTGGCCTTCAGCTGCTAGTACAGAAATGCAAATCTCCCACAGGTCTTTTATCTCAACTGCCATCCCTTTAGAGATGTCTCAGGCTTCAGCAACCCAACAGACATGAGTCAAACCCTTACTGAACACAATTAAAACTCCCTGGAGAACAATTCAGCTTATTTCAAATGCTCTAGGGCTCAATTCAGTTGCCTAAAAATAAATGTGTGGTGCAATGTTAGACACCATATATTATTATACCTGACCTCCAACTGCTTCTTGTGATGGGCACAAGTCCCACACAGGGCCTAAACCCTCTCCCAGGCTCATGAGGGTGGCTACTAACTCCAGGCACCTCAAATGGCAATAAACACACCAGTTCATGAAAGTGAATTGTTCTCTGGGCCTCAGTGATTGAACCGAGTTTAAATAGCTTAGATACCTCACAGGATTATAAACCACATACCTTTATTTATCTTTATCTTAATCCCATACTCAACGAAAGATCCCCATGAAGATGCCAAATGACAAGGCACATGAAGTTATCTTAATTCTACATCACAGATTAGTATCTTTATTACATAGCTATTTCAGAGCCAACAGATGGAAAACTAATACCATTTTGATTGGCTTGTTTGCAAATGCCATGCTCAGCAAAATGTACTAACATACAAACCAATCAAAATCAGTTTATTTATTGAGCTGGATGAGATACCCAAGCTACGGGAATATGAATAGTCACATGAAAGCTCTTTCCATGCAGGTTAATATATCTAAACTCTTAGAAGCAGTAAGTAGCCTGGGAGGAGAAACAAGTCAGCGTGGCTCTGTAGAGTCCAACACTTGGCTATACTCATTCTGACCTGGCTTGGGTAATTCAACATAATACCTCTTAACAGCTCCCAAATTATAAAGGTTAAAGACTGGTGATGCATTCACTTATTTTGTCTAAAGATGTTTATGGGAAGGCAACATCATTAGGGAAAGTTTGACCACATGCAAAACCTGTGCACTTGCTCATGCAGTCAAACACCCTTTTCCTAAAGGCTGAAAAATAATGAGACATACTTTCCACATGCAACTTATGTGCTTTCAAATTGGACTTGTTCAAAGAAACCCACTGATAACTTGATGTAAGAGTGTATAAGAGGATGAATCTTACTCTTTTTATAAGATGGCATAAGTTATCTTCTATCTTTTGATAAACTGTGCTGCCCCAAAGCATTGCTATTGGTGACATTCTCCCTTCAGCTCTAAGAGCACAGAAATGAAATAGCAGGTAGGAAATCCCAGGCTTGAGGTCTAGTTGGTATTTAATAATCTAGTGGCATCTTTAACTGTCTTGACTCATATGCCTTAACTGGCTGTCATAGGTGAGTGATGATAGATTAGAAGTCATGCCTGCTCTTTTACTCCAAAGTTCCTCCTCAATTGCTCTGTTTTTGCAGCATGTTGGTAGGAGGGAATGAACTGCATGATCTCCAGTTAAATAAAAAAGATCTGCATTACTATTAAAGGTCATGAGCTAGAACAAGAGACATATGCATTGTCACCTTACTCCAGGGACTATTACTAAAACTGTGAAGAGCTCTGTGTATGCTTAAAGAATTGGCAGAAAGGCATTTCCCTGCAAGAACAACCACCTCAAACCTGATTAGAGCTATTTTTTCCCCTCCCGTAAAATTGTCTTTTTAGTGTATGTAGTTCAACCTAACTTTATAAATTAATATAAGAGCGAAACAACCAGTGTTGTGTATCAGCCTGAAACAATTCTTAAACAACTTCCAATTACAGACATAAAATACTAATGAAGTGCAATTCCCTCTGGGATGCAAGGCCACATTCAGATTGACAACTGCTACACTAAACACTGCCAAAAATGAATACAGAACAAATTTTAACCAAGGACAAAGGGGCATACCACTGCTGTAATAAAAAAAAAAGCCATAGGAGTTTTAGCAGTATATTTCCATCTGGGCTCAAGATCAGCCTCTCTATCTGCAAAGTCAATTTATGCCCACAGAATCCCTGCCAGCATTTTTCCAGCAACACTGTAAGCCATGAGTGTACAGCTGCATGGCTCACAGTCCCTTCGATTTACATTCAGTCTAATAAACAGAGGAAATCAAAACATGCACGTTGTGTGAGTTGATGAACCTGCAGAATAAGGACAATTACCTCTACATATATTAAGCAGGCAGGAATTTGGTTTTACATGGTGACCTAAGACACCTGCAGACAGCAGGAGGTTCTAGTTGTGGAGGGGCCTAGTCTGCAGCACTGGAATCACAGAGTTTGGTCTTGGGTAAATCATACAACCTTTACAATTTAGCTTCTTTTTCAAAGGATCTGAAAAAATAATACGTATTTTCCTTATTTCAGTGATATTGTAAGGATTAACTAATGCTAGCATGCCTTCCAAACATACAAAGCACTGTATGGGGCAGACAATTTAACAGACTTGGCAGAACAAAGATGTGCAATAATCCTGGGGAATTTAGAACATATCTTTTCACATAACAGATTCTTTTGAAATGTGATGCTTGTATCAAGCTAGAAATTGTTTTTCTCTCAGCTGAAGAACGTATTTTATAAGGTTTAATCATCTACCACTAACTCCCACATCTTCTCATACATCATGCTTAAAGTGCTAGGACAGCATGTAACCCGTGAAGTAGAATATTGAGGGGGATGGTCAATTATTTCATAGCATAAACTTCATAATACTCATGTACAATGATATTTTCTGTATTTAGTTTGCTTGCTTCTTTGGTTTCTACTGTATTTACTTTTTTGTTAGTAAATCAAAAAGATTAGGTTCCTGTTTGATTAGAAAAAAAAAAAATATTTTGTTAAGAAGTCTTAGATGATTAAAGAACCCTTCTACTGAGTTGAGGAGTCACTTAAGCAGAATATTTCACTTAATTATAATTAAGTAGTAGAAACACAGTCCTTAAAGCATATCTACATAGCAATGAAAGGAAATTATCCTTTCACCTCCTCAGCAACTCTTTTGAAATCATACCATGTGTCATCTCCTATTCTCATGTCCACATCACCAGATCTAGCATGTGACCTCTTTCTTTTGGCCCACTGATACATGGACCCTTATAATTGCAGAATGAGGTCCACAGAGCCTGAATCTGCAGGAGCAGAGAGGTGCCTGCATGGAATTGTGGAGTGTCCTTGAATCCCATGGTTCACACTGAGGGAGGTCAGCAGATGTCCGCAGACATGGTTTCTCCACTCAAAAAAACATCATATTTTCTTTTTACGATTGTTCTTAACTCCTCCCAGCCTAACACACAGTACTCACAGTTTCTTTTAAAAATTATTGCTGAACCTCACGTAAATTGACACGGAATATGCACTAGTCCATAGACTGTACTGTACTTCTGCGTACGTGGCAATGGTAAGGGTAAGGGAAGAAAGTACCTCTGCCTTCAGCCTTGCTGGACAAGACTGCTAAGTAAGAACAGGTTATCATGAAAGCCTAGCTGAAAGAATATTTTAGGTCAACTCTGCCTTGTCTCCCTGCAGGAAGGCTGCTGCTGCTACAACGCATTTCCAGCTCAACTCTTCCATTAAACTGCAGAAGTTTGACATAATTTCTATGCTGTTCCTCTCCGTCACACAACTTGGGAAAACTAGTAAATAACTGCATTCTAGAGTGACTACAACCAGAGAAACATCCTACTGTCTTATCCCTTTCCACTGTAAACATTTGCTGCTCCCCTCTTTGCTGTGGAGTCTCTGAAGCAGAACTTTCTTTTTTCATCCCTCTGCCAAAGTAGTTATCACCACCTCCTCCCTCAGCATTGCTCATGTAAAAGGCTGCTTCCATGCCAAAAATTTCAGTTATGCCCGTGACTCTGTTGCTGCCCTTTTTCCCTCTGATCCCCATCAAAACAAACACCTGCAGGATGCTACCTCCCACCTTCTCGCACCTCCACATCATGCGTACTCTGAAATGGCAACAGTACCCCTTATTTATTTCAGGGTTGATGGCTGCCTTCTAAGATTACAAAACCCTCTTGGACTTAATTCAGCCTCTCAACAAATTAGATCTGCCTTCTGACATCCCTTGCCATTCCACACACTCTTGTCACAGTCAGTCGCAACCCTCCGTTACCTTCTTTTACTTCTTCTGTGAAATAGCTTCACCTCCGGGATTCTCCGAGGTCAAATCTCAGCTGAGAGGTTTTGTTTCAACCTTCTCTCTTCATTCCTTTTCTCTTTTCTGTTTATCATCCTTAAGATTTATGAAAAGTTCCTTAGAAAACATGCTGTAAAGAAGCTTAGATTAAAAATGATGTACATGTAGAGCCTCTTTTAATTTCTCTTTATTACTATTTGAGGAAAAAAAAAAAACAACAACCCAACATCTACCCACAGTAGTTTGCTTATATTAATGTGAAATAACTTCACCAAACTTCAACTTTATTCACCATGGAAGTAATATTTTAACCACACTACCACACACTGCAGTATTTAACAAACAGAGCAGAAATCAATATAAAGAAAGCCATAGCAGCAGTCTGGTGTACATGTGAGACAGTTGACTCAGAAGCCTGGAGCAGTAGCTCTGAAGAAATCACACACATCAGCATTTCTTGCACTAAACTGTACTCTCTTTTGCATTGGAAAAAAAAAATACTAAGCAGTTGTCATGAAATTTATTATATCCTTTTGGCAAGATATTATCCTCAAGACACCAGTGAGCTCCCAGTTTTAGAAGGGAAAAGCTATAAACCTTAAACCAACAAGCTATCGTTAGAGATTTGTCTGTCAGATGTTTTCTATGCACTGTTACCCAAGAACAATGTGAAAATAGCCGTTCCCTCTCACTCCTCTGCAATTTACAGTGCAGTCACTACCGTGGTACCTTTCCTCTACCATCCCCTCTGAAACAATAAATCAGTGCAAAGCCAAAGGTGGCAAAAAGTTTCCTGTTCATGCAATGCACTGCAGCGAAGCAGCACTGCAGCAAGGCAGCACGCTGCCAGGAGGATCACTCCGATTTGCTTCATGTTACACTGAGGGAACATGAACCGTTTGAATAACCTCTAGGTAATCTGCATTAAAACCATTTTACTGCAGTGTACTGCGGTATTAGGAAAGATTTCAATATCCCACCACGTGATGCAAGACAACCTTATAGCATTTGTCGGTTCCCAGGCAGCGAGGGAAAGCTTTAAATCACAGGCTGCAACGTAGCAACTTTCCATGTTACAGAGCAACACGACAGGCTATTCCGGCTCACTGCGCTGGCGTATAGTGTGAAATGATACAAAATTCCTGGAATAAAATATTATAGAGCTAAAAGCCAACTCTCTTTTTCCTTTGTTTAGTTCCCCAACCTGGTATCAGAATCTTCCAACGAAAATGGATTTCCCTAACACTACGGGTACAGTGAAGTGTTACAATGTTATTAGTTTTCCAGAGGCCATTTTTCCCCTCTTCTACTTAAGCTACCACGGGTATGTTTCCCATTCTCCCCTTCCGACTTGCATATTTTGTAGTTAATTCAAACCTGCACATATGTTTTTCTATATAGTTTTATGGCAGTCATAAAGCAGTAGCATTTCAATGTTATGCCAACATTTACATATAGAGATTTTCAATATTTCTATGAACTTACAGAGTCCCAGAGTCACACAATAGTTTGGGTTGGAAGGGACACTTAACGGCCATCTAGTCCTATTCCCCTGCAACGAGCAGAGGCATCTTCAACTACATCAGGTTGCTCAGAGCCCTGTCCAACCTGACCTTGAAGTTTCGGACATGTTTCTCAGATTCATTTGCTCACATCAAAGGCGCATGACAAGAGCATGGATTTTGTCTCGAATCAACCTAACTTTTCCCTCAGTAACACATGCAAGCACACTACCACAAAACAGTACCTGGAGGCATTTTCAGCACTTTCGGCTTTTAGTGGTAAGAGGGAGTTTAGAACTGCAATATCAAAGACCTCTGACACGGTCTGAAACACGGAGCATCATCAGAGTCACAGCTACAGCGGCAGCGACAGTGACCCTGTTACTATCCGCATGAGCAACCCGCACGCGCCAGAATGTTTGCGCCACACTTGACGCCTCAGCTCGCTGCAGTTTACTGCAGTACGAGGGTACACACAGGGTATGGCCCCGACCCAGCCTCCGCTGCAGCAGCCCCTGCACCACCCAACTTCCACACGGCTCCCGCGCAGGAATCCCCTTGGCGAGCGCGCAAACCGCACACCGCCCAGGCACCGGTGTGTGCCCTGCGCCGCGCACCAGGGACAGCGGGCGCGGGGCTCTGCCCGAATCGCAGTCCCAGGACCCGGGGTCGGCGCAACGCGCGGGCCCCGTCGGACGCGTCCTGTCCGCGCTCCCCAGCCCCTGCCCCCGGGACAGAGCGGACACCACACCGCGATCCGCGCCGCGGCTCCGCCTGCCCGGGGCGCCGCCGCAGAGCCTCCCGGCCACCGGGCACAGGCCGGCACAGGCGACCCTCGGCGCGCCCCGCCCCCTTGCCCTCTCCCCTCAGGTGAGCTCGGACGCGCGGGAAGCTGCCCCGGTACCTGGCAGCCGCCATTTTCCGCCTCCCTCTGCAGCAGCTCCGGTGCGTGATGTCAGCGGCCGCCCCAGCACAGTCCCCGCGGCGGCGGGTTGCGCTGCGCCGCGATCCTGCCTCCCTCCCGCCGGTGGTGGCACCCCCCGCTCCTCCTCCTCCCGCCGCCCCGCCCCGCCGCCATGCGGCCCCCGCCCCGCTCCGCCCGCCCGGCCGGTGCCGCGGGCGCTCATCCCGCCGCGCTCCTCGGTGCCGCGCGGGCGCGGAGGGGAAACCCCTCCGTAACAGTCACCGCGGCGGCGGCGGCGGCGGCTGCTGCTGAGTCACGGCCTGGATTTCATCCCGCTCCTTCACCTCACCCTCCTCCATCTCCTTCTCCCCATCCCCCGAGCCGCCGCCCCCCGCCCGGCTGCCGGCTCCAGCAGCGCGGTGCCGGCGGCGATGCCCGCCCCGCTGCCGGGGGGAGAGGCTGCCCGGCGCTGCCCGGCCCCTCGCCGCTCGTCGCAGACCCGCGCACGCACAGGGGCAGCCGGGCGCTTGAGCCATGATTGCCGCGGCTTTCCTGGTCCTGCTGAGACCCTACAGCATCCAGTGCGCCCTCTTCTTGCTCCTGCTGCTGCTGGGGACCATCGCCACGATTTTATTCTTCTGCTGCTGGCACCGCAGGCTGCAGAAAGGGAGGCATCCCATCAAATCCGTCTTTTCGGGCCGCTCAAGGAGCCGAGGTAAGAGACGCTGCTGGTACCCGAGGGTGGGGGGAAGGGTGTTGCTCTGTGTGTGTGCCCCCGGCCCATCTTATCCCATCCCACCGCATCCCGCGGTTTCTGCCGGCGGAGGGCCTCTCTGCCTCGGGTTAGCCGGGCAAGGGCTATAAAGAATATCCGTGCCGAGCCCAGGACTGCGGCAGCCTTGTCTCCACCCATCCCTTGGCGAAACCTGGGCCGGAAAGAGAAGCGAGGGGCTGGGAAGCCCCCCCGGCATCCCTGGGCTCTCAAGTGCAGCAGAACTTTATGCTCAACTTCTTCCCGATGAATTAAATATAAATGCCGGGCGGAGCGGCTGACTGCCCCGGGAGAGCCAGACCCCATCCAAGGGTATGCGCCAAAGGGCGAGCGAGTAGACAGAACCATTAGCCAGAGCGAAATCCGAGGTGGAGCTGGTGGAGCCTGTGTGTCTTTCTGCTTCTCTTCCAGATGCTGTCATGAGAACTCATCACTTTCGCTCTGAGGTAATTTATTTAGCACGCAATTTCAAGGTCAGAAGTTGTTCTCTTTACCTGAGTACATGTTGTTGTGTTATTTTGTTAATGAAATCACTTAGCAAACTTTTAATTTTGCATGAAAGACATAATGTCCTTCTTCATTTCTTGTTTATTTTTCCGCACACAAAGTGTGAGCTCTTCCTTCACATTACCTTAACCGGCCTGCTTATTCCTGTCATTTCCAAAGTAATTGGCTACTTCAGGAAGAGCTGTGCCTGCTGTACATGCCAGACCTCCCTCTATCCGAAAAGCATGCCCGAGCCCAGTTACAGCCTGCACTGTCAATACATACAGTGCTAGTGGGTTTTGCCTGCTGGTCTTCCCCTTGCTCGCTTTGCCGCCAGCCCTCGCCCGCGCCTCGCCCCTTGCCAGGGAAGTTGCCCACCTGGCTTGGGTGCTGCTGCAGGATATCCAGGAACGATCCAGACTACAAGCCTGCTCAGCAGGTGCCTCATTTCATGACTCTGTATTCATAGCTCAGGGGAATCAGAACTCTTAGATGCCAGTGCTAAAAGTATAACCTGAAACCCAGTCACTTCCTAGGGATTCTGAATGAGGAGATAATTGCTGGGAAGATATGGAAAATAATCCTTGATCTAGTATCTGCTTTGTTTCCATGCTGCCTTGTAGAGCTCCTGTCTAGATATTTCGCTTGCCTGGTTTTCTGCTGTTGATTTAACGCATATCTTCATGGTATTGCCTGTTATTCTGGAAGCCTTGAGAGACAGTTGTTCACGAAAATGATCTTTTGGGTTAGATTATTAGCATTCTTCCTTATCCGCCTGTGGCTGAGAAAATTACCCAATTATGAGCAATGTTTTCAGAAGTAGTGTGCATGTAATGTATCTTTGCAACGTGGCTCACATTGACAATTTGCTTTAAACTCCTTACTATTTTGAAATTTGTATGCACTGTCACCAAAAGAAGATGATCTAGGGAGCATCCTATCTTTAACCCATGCAAAGTCTGGTTTTGTTACTGACTGAACTGGTTTTGTTACTGCACTAAAGCCAAGAAACAAACATGTCCTTTCATAAGTCAGAAGATTTTTTTCATTATGTAGTTCCTCCATAAAGTTCTGTTACTCTTGAGACTAGACAGAGGTGAAGTTTAATTTGTAATGCCCTTTTAAAATCCATGTTGTCCTGTATGGGGAATCTTAAAAGGGAAATTTGCAAATTCACTAGTTTATTTTTATTACTTCAGCATGTGGTTATTTGCATATCACCCTGCTAGAAATAGACTAATTTAAAATATGTCATAGAAGTTTCCATTTACTACAATATGCTGGAATAAGCCAGTAAGAACTGTTATATTCTCTCATAGTTTTCTACATTTTGTTTAGACAGGTTAACACCAGTGGTAATAGTCTGAACTGCCATTTGAAATAAGTGGTGTGGAGCTGATTTCCCCTTCACTATCTGATAATAGACTTTCAATTTTCAAGAGAAAATGGTGACTCAATTTTCAGTTCTTTTTCAAGCAAAACCTTATTTTAATCAATCTAACCAAATTGATCAATAACAAATTGCAGGCATACTCCCATGAAAACATTGGCAGCATTATCTGAAACAGAGTTAGACATTCTCATTCTATATCAGCACAAAACATTATGCATTTCCAATTCCAATAACTTGTTCATGAAAGCAAAGCATATAGGCTTTGCATAATCCCCATCTCTCTCCCTTCCCCACCCTCCCAAAGAATATAGCATCTCAACTTCAAGTTTTATAGCACAAGGTCCATCTGCTAGCTTCTACTGTGCTCAGTTGTTTGTCAGGTGCAGTGATAAGTGGCGTTTCTTAATGATAATAAAAGATAATGAAAATGGGTTGATAGTAAATAGGAATGGGTTGGCATTCATCTCCTGAGAGCTGGGTTCAAATCCGACTTAGATCACACGTGAACACGCAGGTGGTCTAGAGGCAGTGCACAGAGAATTATAATTGCCCTATCTACAGAGTGGTTGGCAATTCCTGCATGATTGGCTGCCTGCCAGGAAAGCCTTATATTTGGAAAAATAGATGTGTAGCAAATTTATGTTGAGATTCTTTGCCAGTGCTGCAGCTCTCGTGGTGTGTGCCTACATTGTCTTTGTCTATATGCAGTGAGGACTATTGAATTCCTTTCCTTTAGAACTGAATCCCATATTAAAAATATAAGACCCCATACTATGGGAGAGTAAATACTAAATAGATTTGAAGATGTATTTATGATCCTTTTCAGCTCTCCTGTTCTGAAATTTATATCCCACCAGTGAATTGAATCCACAAATAGTCCATTTTTGAGGATCTTGATTTTAAAGGTCTGTGCAAAACATGCCTCGTTACTGTACAGCAAAAGTCTATGCAGATATTCCTTATTATAGATTGAATTTAAACACTTGAGCCCCTGCCTCAAAAAGAGGTAAGTTTGCGTGAATCATTAGGAATATAAAGCAGGTTAAATTCTATCATTGTTAGAGGTGCTTCATGACAGAAAAATGTACTAGCAAGAAGATGTGAGAGTTTACTGCGATAGTACAGCAGCCTCTTTACCTCCCCACTGATATTTATTTGCTACCATCCAAAGTTTGTTAGGCCTGTTCTTTAATACATTCTTTTTTTATTGCAGTCGTTTAAGTTCATTAGGACTATAACTGCTCTTAAGATTTCTCCATCCTCCAAGTACTATAGGTACTTCATGAAGTCACATAGGAATCACACCCAGAATAGTTAATGTTTGTAATCCAGGGGAGACCTAGATATGCCATGTAAAAAGAAAACAAGTAAATTTCCAACGGCAATATTCATTGCTTACATGACAAATCATACTTTGATGTAGCTGTTTGCACTAGTCTCTCTTTATTTTGAGAATCAGTTGTAGAATGAAATGTCTGGGCTTGATGAAAACCATGCCAAAATAACAATATAATTTCATGAGAGTTTTATCAAAACAGGGACTATGATCCATTGTTGGTGGTATTATTATTATTGTTAATTATTTTTCCTTGTATATTCAAAAATGTGAATGTTATCAGTGATTCACTGACTTCTCATGCTCTCTGCAGAGTTTTTTTCCATGAAGTATAGGAATTTTCTCTGAGTACTTTGGGGTTTGATGTATTTCAGTATTTAGCATCTTACAGTTTACAAAGAGGTCAGTGTCTTCTGTACCTTACAATTTAAAGGCATTGCTTAATGTGTTTGTGTTGCCACTTCTTTCTGAATTAGTTTCCCTTATTGTCGAAGCCTTGGCAGTCATGGGATTATGTGAGATTTTTTTACCTTTCAATTATAAAGGAAGTAAGCTTCTAGCCCTTAGGCTGGAAGGAATTAATCCAAATAGTATAATTCTCAAAATCTTGGGATTTGGGGTAAGAACTGGTGAAAAGGAAGGTTCTCATTTAGGATCTGGAAGTGGTTGGTTTTATGAGATTGTGAAGGGATACTTGATGGTTTTCGTACTATTGGGAAAAATCACCAGATTTGTACATCTTTAGCCTGAGTCTTTCCTCTGAGAATATCAGTTTTCCTTTATCTTACCTTCTAAATTAGAAGTACTGTGATCTCAGGAACTGAAGGTATTGGTGTCAGTGGGTGGTCATGAGTAGTATGATATCTTTTTGTATTTATTTAATTTTGACTCATATATTTTGGGCATGTTTCCTGTGAATGTTTCCACTGAGACCTACAGGTATAAACCTACTAGAAAGCAAATCCATGGAAGTTTTACAGTCCGCTGTAAATCCCAACTTCACATAACCCAGGTACATGTCTGGTGGGACTAGGCACACCAGTAAGGCAAACGGGAGTTGACACTTTATGGAAAGACTCTCTGGGAGGGCTGGCAGCTTGTATTAACCACAGCTGTAACAAAGGAATAATATTTGGTCATTTCAGTTTTGCAGACCCCATATTTCACTCTAAGTATACTGAACAGTCACTACAAGGTTATATATATACTCAGTCTATTGTTTTGACAAGGCTGGTAGTGAAATAGTTCAGCTAACACTGATGACAATTTTTAAGAGCAAATGAATTTGCTAAATCATCCATTATGGTACAATGGATGCAAAGTTATCATACAGCAATATCTGGTATGTATATATATGCCAACTTTGCCAACAATTGATGCCCAGAAAAAGTGTTCATAAATTTATCCCTAAGCATACCTTTACCATAATCATCCCCCTTCTGAGGCTGATTGTGAGACAGTTGCCTAAAAATAGTTCTAGATGTCTTACAAAACAATAATGAATAGTCTTTGAAGAGTTGCACCATAATTCATCCTGAACATTGCAGTTATTTATAAACTGCTCCAGATATGTACAGATCCAGTGAAAAGAGAAATTGTCAGATCCTCCAAGCTGAATTCTAGTCTTCTGTTTGATTGGAGGGAGTGCATTGAAGAAGCCCCAGAAATGTACAGGACTAGCCAGAAAAATACGTTCATTCACCTATTGAAAGGCTGTCTCATTGTCTTTGTGGAGCTGAATCAGCGTGAAAATATTTTACCTTTGTGTTCAACACGCTTTTCCCCCAGGATGTTTAAACTGTTTTTTCCATTAGCTGTCTAAGAGTTAAGGAACGGGTTCAAGGGAGAATAAATCAGAGACAAAAATAAATTGTTTTCTTAAAAGTATGAAAGCAATTATGAACAGGAATGAATGTAGAGATATAAATACAGTTTACACTGTAGAAGGACAACTCCTTCTATCTGTTTTTCTTAACACGTCCAATTACGTGGCCTAGACAGTACACCACACTGAGCTGTTAGATGGCAGACTAGGTACTGAGATTCTGCTGACTCTATGTTGTCTGCCCATCACTGTCAGTCAGCTTTATTCACTGCAGTGCTGCCTTTAGATAGCTTAGCAAGCATCACTCTATGCTGAGAAATAGCCTGTTTGGCAGTTGTATCACAAAATATATGGCAATTCCCCAGTTGCTGCAGCAAGACCATTTGAGCTAACTCCAGAGGAGTTAATTTGTGTACCTTTACTCTCTAATATGGCGTAGTGTAGAAATGCCTGATATATTTCTATAGCCAGCTGGTTGACTGCATCTGTATTCTAGCTTCCCACAGTCTGCAGAGCATTGAAATGCTGAGGGGATCTTCTTGGCTCCATCAGTCACCTGAGAAGGTACTGGCATCGTCATGGTCCACATCAGTAGAAAGGTCTTGATACACTGCATGGTGGGACCTGCATTATAAGTGAACACATCCTCAGAGTTCTCTAACAGGACAGGGACACCCACTTCATATAGATCCAGTACATAATAAAAGTTCTTCCTATTTAGTTTCCCATTAATACAGTTATGTCAACAACCTCCTAGCTATCATCTAAGGATTTACACATGCAGGATTCTTGGTATGTACTGTTATCTCTGGAAATGTGTGTTTTAGATGAGGTTTCAGCTTTGGTGGTTATATGCTGGTTATAGTGCACGTTCCTTGTGCATGCCAGCAGCTGCTTGCCAGCAAGCAGAGCTCTGGTTTCAGGGGGATGCAGGTGGAGCATGGCTTGTCGCCATCCATCTGTTAGCAGCCATGTTGTACACATGTACAGAATGAGAACTTCTGGTTTTAGATGAAACTAACCTCAGGGTTGAAACTGTGAATTAAAACAGCTGAGGTCATACTTGTAGTGAGCACATGTATTACATCTGCTGTAGAAACTGTTCTTATACAGACAGAAAGGATCATGCAGGGGTCCATAAATCACATACAACTCAGAAAAACTTCACCATTTACACTGATTTCTCAGTTACTGTGGTTAGATTATTAGGGTGACAGATCAGGTTGTGGATGCCCCATCAGAAACCGCTCAGCTCTTTAGGCTGAGGGTATTAAATGAAAGAAGAGGATAGTATGACCCTGGGGGGTGCTTTTGCTCCTGTGCTGTTACATCCATTTGCCTAGGGCATGGAAACACTGCACTCTCTTCCACTCCCAGGCTTTTTTAAGGAGAGGCATATTTTGATGTGCTATGGAAGAACCACACAGAGCACACAAGGGGAAGTCACCTTCCTGTTTTTATGCAGGATCCTATTCAGCTGAGCTGGGCCCATTGGGCCTGATCATGTCAAATGGGAGCCGCTTCCACCCAAAGCTGTGACCTCTCCAGCTGCACCCTGTACTTAGCAGCCTGGGGAGGTCTCAGGCTCTAAGGAGGGTGTGCTTGGACCCCTCTAGCTTCCCTGGGCAAAGACTCAGGACTGTGTGGTAGAGGTGCTTGAGCAGGTCATCAGGCCCACAGCTGATACGGCTGATCTTGACCTAGTGCTAGCAAAGCTGGCTTGGTTTTGGTCTGATTGCTTGTGCTTCTAGCTCCCCTGCAAGTCTGGGTACCTGTTATCTGAGTACTTGTGCCATCAAAAGTGTCTGAGTCCCTGCTGTGTTCCCTTGTGCCCTACTGTCTTGCATCAAGGAGAGTCGGAGGTTTCCTGTTCCTGACTCATCAGTGGAAATGAAACATGAGTTACAGCTCAAGTGTGAAAACACTACATCAGCTATGGAAGCTAACTGTGGTTCACATTTGGGCAAAGGCATGTTTCTTGCAAGTTGTGCCAATGTCCTTATTGCCCCTGTCCACTCAGCTGCTTAAATCTCTTACTTGTCTTCAGGATGGCAGTGTGAACAGCGCAGACTGGAAATGAAACACGGTTCTTACAAGACTTAATTTATGATCATCTAAATTGATAGCTAACTAACTATGCTGAAATACATTATCACAGCAGACTGAGGTATTGTGTTTATTCTCCTCCTTTGTTCTAGAGAGAATAAAATGATACAACTAGGTTGAAGCACCTAATCTGGTGCTGCTACCTTCTCACATGTAAAGTGCAGCAGGAGTTGGAAAGTAACTTTGCAGAAACAGCATCCTCTTATACATCATTATAAACTCTCTGTAGGCATTTACAGTTTTAGCCTGTAGAGCTACTCAGCTGACCTGTTGTAGGTGTCTGCTTCAGGATGAGCTGAAAAGGGTCTTCAGGCCTCACTGAATATATCCACTAGATCTTTCATTGGCTACAACAGGAGCTCAGAATAGTTGCTTCTGAAGGAGAGACCCATTCAGATCTGTTGTTGGTATCTGAATCTAGGCATCTTAATAGATATTCGAATTCCACCCTAGGTATCTTTTTTTAAAATATATGCCTGTTAAGTCTCTCATCAGTTTTGTATCTATTTTATGCTTGACAAAGTGCAGACCGATCTTCGCATGCTGTGGTGGCATAAATTCTATTACCAGTTTGTGCTTCAAACAAGCTCCCTGGGCAGAGGAGAGTAATTTATTTGTACCAGATTATCAGGCAGCACTTGCATGGTTTAGCAATCTGTGCATTTGTTTCTTATTCTCCTCTGCATTGTATTTTTAATATTGAAAGTTAATTCCTTATGGTAGATTTTTGGTGTATACTGTACACTGCCCTAGCTGAGGAAAAGTGATGAGATGAACAGAGGAAGCAGGGGTTTAATAGGGACATGCTTGATGAGTGTGCTAGTGCATTCTAAATTAGACTTTCCCTTGCAGACCACTGATTAAGCAGTACTTGGATTTATTTTTGTTCTTAAATAATTGTTCAGTTTCTACAGAAGGCTTGCAGTGCCCTGAGGTAATGGTGAAGGAACTGGGACAAGCCATTGCAAAGGCAAGGCAGCTGTGGAAGGCTGCAAACCTTCTTGTCAGAGAATGATAGAACTGCTTGGAGAGCAGGCCAGCTTCTGTGATTTTATAGATTTAGACAGGAAAGAGTATTTAAAGGGTATCTTGAAGCATGACTGCACATGTTGTTTGGCTATTTGCTTACATATCCTCAGATTTTCCCAGTGTTACAGCCTACCTGCTTTGATAGGAAAACACAAACACATTGTATAAACCAGCAGTGTAATGCAGCATGGGTTATTAAAAACTGTATTCTAAATTCACATCTAAACCCTAGGTTCATATGAGGGCTTGTATGTTGTCGTGGTTTAAGCCCAGCTGGCAACCCAGATGCACGCAGCAGCTCTCTCCCTCCCCCCTCCTCCCTCCCCCCACTCCCAGAGGGATGGAGAGGAGAATTGAAAGAGTGTAACTCCCATGGGTTGAGATGAGAACAGTCCAGTAACTAAGGTATAACACAAATCACTACTGCTGCCACCAATAATAATAATGATAGAGGAAATAACAAGGGAAGCAAGTACAGCTGCTCACCACCCACTGACTGATACCCAGCCCGTCTGAGCAGTGATCTAGCCCTTCTGGGTAACTGCCCCCAGTTTATATAGTGGGCATGACGTGCTGTGATATGAAATACCTCTTTGGGTAGTTTGGGTCAGGTGTCCTGTCTCTGCTTCCTCTTGGCTTCCCCTCAGCTCCCCCTCCTCCCTGGCAGAGCATGAGGCTCAGAAAGTCCTTGGTCACAGTAAACATTACTGAGCAGCAGCTGAAAACATCAGTGTTATCAGCTCTGTTCCCAGGCTGAAAGTCAAAAACACAGCACTGCACCAGGTACTAAGAAGGAGAAAAATGACTGCTACTGCTGAACCCAGGACATATGTATACACTTGGGGCCCTCTTAGGAAGTGGAAAGCAGGTTATTGATGATGTGTTTCCTGAACTCGTTTGGAAAAGTAATCTTGTGCAGGCTATATAAAAGACAATTGCTTTAATCCCTTTGAACATATGGACTTATCTTGGAATATGACACATGCCAAATCACAGACTTCAATATCTGAGAAATGGTTCCAGCACTGCTTAGAGTTTAAGTTTTAGAAGATAAGAATAATATCTCCTCAAATAAACATACGGCACACAAAGCAGCATCAGTGAAAGCTTGTTAATGAGGGAGTGGAATGAGAAATTGCATGTAAAAATCTTACATATGATGTTTTAAATCTTGATTCAGATCTTTATAGAAGTAGCCCTTAGGTAAGATTGAAAAATAAAACAAAGGCAAAAAACCAAGAGAACCATTAAAAAAAAAAAAAAAAAAGAAAAAGTTGCAGTATATGTTTTGAGACTTGATAGAATCAGGAAAGAGCAAATGTTATATCCTTCTTGTACATTTGCGAAGTAATATACTGTATGAGAACAGGTAATCTTCCTGCTAAGGACCTACCTTTAATAAGCAATCTTTACTATTAAAGAGGATGTATAAGTAATGGGAGGACTTAAGTTGAATCCTGGATCTTGGGTTGAACTTGCAGAACTGACAATTAAATAAATGTTCTGGGGTTTTATTTGCTTCTTTGTAGGCTGAGGATATTTGGGATGTAAGTCACTATGAGAGAAGAAGGGAAATAATTCAGTCTTGGTCACTTTTCAATTTAGAACTGTTTGTACAGTACCAATGCATATATATGTTTATATGTGCAGCAGGAAGGCTCTTAAATTTCTCTCCTTCAGCATGAAGGGGAATTTGATACAATAAAGTTGCTTAATTAAACCTGCCTTTTTAGTTCAAGTAGGTACCTCAACTATAGGGTTTAATTTTATTTCAGCCTGTCTGCAAAACAGCTGAGAATCCAGGATCTTGAGAATGGTTTTGATGCTACCTATACTAATGCTTCCAGGCCCTAAGATGTTGTAGGTTGCATATACTTTCATGCATACACAACCACTGCCAAAAACCTTAAAACCAAACAGACAAAGCTGGATATTCTATCTGAGCTCCCTTTGGCTTCAGTATTCATTAATGCACCTGCAAAAGTGCATTTAATCTATGGGACTCACTCAAGTATCTGTAAAGACTCTGCAAACACAGTTGAGTTCTGCTGTCAGTCCTCCAGTTGTGCTGAATTGTGTCTTAGTGCTAGCTAGCACTTCTGTGGTTTGCTGAAGTTCTGCCAGAGTTAATGCAAAGATTTCTGTTGACTTCAGCTGAACATCAGATAATGCACTCTTACTTCTCTTGAAGTTAGTGTTTAGTGGTTTTGAAAACACATACTGGCTGGAAAGGTTGAGTTCCAAGACGAAAATTCTGACACTCAGTATAGTCTACATAGAGTAACACACTGGAAAAAATGAAGAATTAATATGGTTTCTTACCAAGCATAATAATATATAATATATGATGAAGGCAGTAGGGGTAGTAGAAACTAGAATGGAGAAGGAAAGGATCTGGTGAAATAATACAATTGCACACTGAAAGAATGGAGGAGTCAAAGACTCATGTCACTAAAGCAATAATGCGCACATGGGATAGCAAAGATGTATTCATATGGTGCTACTAAAGTATCAGACAAAAAATTAGGAAGAAATACAGAAAAAATAAGACCGTGAAAGCAAAAGGTTCAACAGATTATCCAAAATTTCCTTGTCTGTAAATGACTGACAAGTTTTTAGGAAGTTTTAAAATTCTGGTTATTATATTAATGAATGGGCTAGGAATGGGAATAGGCAAAAATATAACAAGGATTGCAGATCATAACATACTTGGTTATCAAATACCAGACCATACCTAAGAAATTCTGAAGAATGGGGCAGATGAACACACATGATGTTCATAAGTGCAAGGCTGGGTATGTTATAGAGAAAAGTTGTTTTTCTACTTTATTAATATTTAAGTATATGGTCTCCAGAAAAGGCCTTTTGAATTACTTTAGACAATTCAGTGAAGACCTAGGATGAACAATATTTAAACAGAAAGAAAAACCATGTTATGCTATTATATAAATGAGCAGTACACATTTATAAGCGTACTGTGGTGAATTATGGGGGTCCAGTAAGAGTGATGTCTGAATAAGGACAAAAAAACAGAGATACTGGAAAAGACTGGAATTATTTCATGTAGCAGGAAAATAAGAGGAAATCTGATGATAAAATATACATGGAATGATGACTATTGTATTGAAGGCAGATCAAAACCTAGTCAACATGGGTCTGATACATCCCATCTTATTTTGGATACTTACAGTATAGATGTCTACAAGTGAAGTAACAAGCTTGGGTGCCCTTTATGGCCAGTGAAGAGTCATAGATGCCATTAGGGAATGATTCATCTGACTTCAGTGGCTTGAAAGGGAACCCAGAGAGTGGAGGTCTGCTGAGCTTCGGTCAAAGCGATACCACACTGTGTTTCTAGACACAAGAAATCAGTCACTGAATCAGAGGTGTGAAGTTCAAACTTGGCTGGATAAGAAGGTATTTTTTTACAAGACCCCTTACTGTGGAAGTCATTTTACATAACCAGTTGGTTGTGTGCTCTGGCATGCAGCATCCAGGCTTTGCAAAATTCACTGCTGGTTTGTGTGTAAAGATAAACACAACAGGTCCTTTCCTTATTATCACAATTCCTGAAGAAAACCCAAGAAAACCTTTCAGAGAAGAACTTAAAAGGATTAATTTAATCTAAAAGAGGGTGATCTCCCCAGCCTCCTTCTACAGACGGAAAACTTCCCTTGAGAGAGGTGAACTAGGCTTTGGCCCTGATCTAGCCTCCAGAGACACCTCTCTATTCCTGCTGACTGTAGAGTATAACTAGGAAGATAAGTATTTGTGGATTCAAACAGACTCTAACTGGAAGGATGCACATGAATGCTTTGGGAGAGAAGATAATCCCAGTTTCAGTTTGCCTCTTGTCTTCTTCTGTGGTATCTAAAACTGCTTCTGGTGGTCATCCGAGTTGTTTCTTTAAGGAAGAATACTTTGTAGTGTAAATATTTGTGCAGTTATTTTAGTATTTCTAAGACAGATTTCTGAAAATATGTATTTGAAGTCTTGTTTGGTTTGCCTTGTTTCAGAATTTTACAGGCATAAAAATGAGTCAGAAAGTACGGTTTAGGAATGAGCAACTCCCTGTCTGTGCCAAGAACAAGAAAAGGTTTGTCACTGTCCAGTGACACAGCATTCACATGATACTGGAAACTACAGATTGCTTAACGGTGTCAGAGCAACCTCATTGAGTTGCCTGTGTGATTTAAAAATCTCTAGTGCTTTCTCAGTGATTTGGTCTCAGGTGGTGTACTGTGCCTCCCTGAGTATTTTGTAATAGTTTTCTGCTCTTCTCTGTGCATTGATTTAACCTCTAAAACAGATGTTTGTGCAGTTTTTGCTTTTTGAAAAATTTTGATTGCTGTATTAATCTGGTAAATTCTCAGTTTTGGGTTCAAATGCAGGATAAATAACGCAGCTGACACAAGAAGCATCTATTAATTTCATTGTTGAGAAGGCACTGCTGGTCATTCTAGCTTTGCATCGAGTGCAGGAGCAGCAGATTTTGACTACCAAATGTTTGATTACCAAATTGTGACATTTCTAGATATGGGTTTTTTCTCTGGCAAAGTCTTACAGCAGGCATGAGTAAGCATTTTGGGTTTTGGTCTGAGGCCCTTGTAATATTATCTTTGTTGATATGGAATTAATTTTCCACCTGAAATCATGATCCTCTGCCTTTATTGCATTATAATCCTCCCAAGAGCAGCCATTTGTGATACAGTGGGCAGATTATGACTTCAAGTGAAGAATGAGCTCAGCAAACAGAAGCAGATGAGCTCTTAAAGAGATAAAGATCCCATTTTCTTGCTACTAATAAACAGCAAAAGTGAAAAAATATATGAAATACAAAGGAGAAGCACTGTCTATAAACAGACTTTTCTGGAAGTTGTGACTTTTTCATATTGAAACGTAATAATCGGTAAACCTTCAAGTATTTTGAGGTGCAATTACTCAGGGAGACAGACCCATATACTTGAATCCCTATTTGGCACACATTTCTAAGCACTTTTAGAGCTGCTTAGCTTCTACCAAATTCTTCTGTTACATAAATATACTTTCCCACAGAGTTTTATCCAGCTAATGGGGATGGGGGTATGGTGAGAGAGCAGCTGCAGCACAGGGTATATATCCAGGCTTCAGCCAGTAGCCATCATCTATCTGTAAATGAATCATAATGCATTTAATGTGTAGAAATCACTTCTGAATTCTGAACTCAGAATAGACTCACTGGGTATTTTGGTCTCCTAAGGACTATCTTTTACTATGGGATAATCCCAGATGCACACTAATATTTTTTGCGAAGGAAAATTTCCACAAGAAGTAAGCTCTGTAATAACTTCTGTCCGTGTTATATTTTTCCCCTGTCATCCTGAATAGGCCTAGTATCATGGTGAATGATACGTTTTAAGTATGTGTTAGGATTTCATGGTGTAGAAAAAAAATGCGGCAGTAAGTTTTCGCATTGCAATAGTGTGGCAGAGTATCTGTCTCACAGAGTTACATCTTTGAATGTTTAGAGGTTTTCCTAAGCCCACGCAGGTCTGCTGGCTTCAGTGGCTTCCGTTATGCTGCTTCTGTCAGCTGATATGGACAAGGCGCTGCTTCAATTAAGATACAGGGAGTCGAAGTCTGGCCATACCTGTAGTCTGAATGACTATTGCTTCAGCAGAATAGGAGGCGTCAGAAAAAAGGGTTTCGGAAATTTTGGCCCTATCTTTCCATCCTATGTATTTTGTAGCTATGATGCACCACCTACATGAACCCCCTAGATGGACTAAGCAGAGTTGGGCTCTATTCCTGTCCCTCCTATCCAGTGTTCCGGAGTAGAAAGTTGCTACCTGAAAGTTACTTCACCTTGGCACTTCAACCTTTTCACATCATCTGTTGCATGCAAATGTATATCTGTAACAATTATTAGCATGTGTATGTAAATATATGTTTGTGTGTTTTGGCTATTTAGGAGTATATTTACTTAATGGAGCACACCTTTAAATAATGAAAATAGCCACCTGTGTCTCGAAGTGTCCATAACAGACTGCACTCTCTTCCCTTGCTGTCTCATGAACATTACAGGAGTAAATCCAGTTTAGTCAGAGCCATACATCTGAATTTTGATTGCTTCAATTTACCATGTAACAACATTTTTGCATAACCTTTTTGTGCTGATTTCCTAATTAAAATAAGCAAACAAACAAGCAAAAAGGCAAAACAAAAACCAAAAACCAAAGGCTAAGAGTAGGGTGAAAAAAGAACAGCAGGTTTATATGGAAATGTATTGCTCTCACTAGTTTTGAGCTGGCAGGATCTCAGGGTATTTAGATTCATAGCATACACTTCTGCAGTTTTAGCTAAAATCTCCGCTTGTAGAAGCTTGCTTCTTTATATGGATGAGCCATTTCTGGGTGCTGGTTTTGTGGCATAAGGACTTCAGCAAACATATGGCAGTGTTTAAGACCAGGTTGGATGGAGACTTGGGTGACATGGTTTAATGTGTGGTGTCCCTGCCCATGGCAGGGGTGTTGGAATTTGATGATCTTAAGGTCCTTTCCAACCCTAACTATTCTATGAGTCTATGATTTTACTAGAAAAATAAAAGAAGATAGAAAATTAGGAATTTTTGCATCTATTCTTGCTTTTGAAAGGGAATAGAGTCCTTAAACTGTCATGAAGGACATAGATTTGGCTCACTCATTCTGAAAGCTGATGTGACTAAGTGAATTCAGTTCTTATTTACAACCTGGCCAAATTTAATATCAACCAACATTTTATGCAGTACAAATGGCACATGGCAGGCTCGTGCATGCTCATGAGGGGACTCAGAGAAATGAGAGAATGCTCCTAGTAAATGCTCTGCAGGTAGCAATAGCGGGCTAGCATTATACATGTTGCCATTAAAGGAATTAAATTCTGTGAGGCTATGAGATGTTCTGGATGATGAGATTTTCACTGCAAGCCTCTAAAAAGCATTTGTGAAGGGCAGCTTTTCCTGAGTTTATTAATTTGGCCAAATATACATGTATATCTCAGATGGCAGTGAAAGGTAGCATTCTGTCTTAATTATTTATTCCAAATGGTAGTCTCCCCTCTTATCTAGCAGCATCAGAACTCTTAACAAGAACCATTAGTCATCATTAAGTGTTGCCAGCTACCAATTTTTCTCCACTTTTGTTCTCAGGAAAAAATGCACCTTTTTTAACTCATGCTCCTTAAAACAATTTCTTGAAGCCAAGAATTAACCTGGAAATTTTTAATTATAAATTTTATATTAGAACTGTTTAGTTATAAATAACTAAAAGCATGAGTTTATAAAGAAAAGCAACAGGAGTTACTCCTACTAGCTGTGTCAATAACAGATATAGTTGAGAAGTAGAAAACAAATGTGATATTAACGGCACTTGGCAACATCTCTATTGTTACATGCAGTTTGTATAGATACTATATTAATTTAGGATGAGCATGCTTGTACCTCAAGTTGTTGTTAAGATCCCGTGTGATTTTTCTGTTGTTACATGGCTCCATTCTGGGAGATGTTAAACACGATGATTGCTTTTTCTGTTACAGGGCTTTAGGTCAAGTCCTCGTCATGCTAGAAGGCGTGTAGCACCTCGCCTTGAGGAAACACAACCCCTAGTGGAAGCTCACCACCTAAGTGAGCAGGAAACTTCTGTAAGAAAAAGAAAAATCAAGAAAAGCAGCCGCGTTCAACCAGAATTTTATCATTCTGTTCAAGTTACCCCAACTCGAAAACCTGTAAGTATTCTCCCCTGAGGGATAAACAGCACTCAAAGTGTATAATAGAGGCACGTAATATAATTCTAACTTTTTTGGCCATCCATATTATCTTCCTCAATTTAAAAACCTTTTCAGTTCTCATGTTCAGTGAATCTATATATGAATTTGTTAGACTGTATTTAATGCTGATGCATAACTCTAAAAATAAGCTAGTTCTGAAGAAAGGTTTTTGAATTTTGATTTTTGTCTAATATTCAGTCTTTATTCAATATTCCTATAAGATACCTAATCTGATAGTCTTATAGGGATGTGACTTAACAGGTTTTTATAGTACATGTGCATATTATTGAAATTCTTCACTCAGATTTATCAGAGATTCTATGTACTGAACCAAATTGATATTAAAACTCCTTGCTAGATACAATTTTGAGGTCTCTTCTACTTTATACAGTATTTATGATCTTTCTGCTTAACAAAGCTTGTATCAAGTCCCATCATTCTTTGCTCCTCAGCTTCATCTACACATAGTTCTTTTAATATTGATAACCTACTTTTAGTGCGGAAATAAAACAGTTCATTGAAACAGTTCATAATGTAAATGTGTGTAAGGATGCTTCCTGCAGATACACTGCATTTCTCCTTTTAGAAAGCTCATTGCTTTGATACATTTGCTGTCTAACTTATCTGTGCAATGTTAAGGGGCTTGAACTATTTCTATTAAGCCAGTATTAAGAAAAACATAACGACTGAGCATACCCTTAAAAAGGGTATCTTAAGGTTGCTTCAACCTTACTGAACCTTC
This sequence comes from Ara ararauna, assembly GCA_028858755.1. Lineage (NCBI taxonomy): Eukaryota > Metazoa > Chordata > Aves > Psittaciformes > Psittacidae > Ara > Ara ararauna. Next base: position 40,734,032 of record CM054379.1, on the reverse strand, counting down.
CTAGATTTGTGTCAGTTGAACACCAAGAATTATCAGTGAGTGCTGGAGCTGATTTGAGAAAGACCATTCCCTAATGGAAATACATTGCCTGAGAGAGCAGAAAACTTGTGCAAAGAAAGACATAGCTGCCAACAACTACCAGAACTTTTACCTTTTAGCAGATACATTTTATTTCTCTGCTTTCACTTCACCACGCTGCAATTTCCTCTGTTCTCTCATGCTTCTACTTAGTTTTTATTTTATTCTGCTTATGTTTATGCTGTTTATGTTTGTGGTTTAATTTCATCTGGTGGATTTGTCTTCAGCCATTTTTAAAGGATCTGTTCTTCCTTTCTTATCAACCATCTCTTTTTCACTCCCATCCTATCATGCTCTCTTAGACTACTTTGTCTAACTCTGTTATTCTTATTAGGCTTCTTTTCACCAGGCTCTCCATTATTCATCACTTGCTTCTGGTTCTTTCCCCCCTTTGTTGTCCTTCCTTCATCTCTTCCATCATTTCCTCTATGCCTTTCTATCCCATTCATGTTTTTTGGATTCCCTTTTTTGTTTGATAGTTCTTAATTTTTTTCCATGGTAGGCCTATGCTGAAGGTAAGCCTGCCTGTAATTGCTCAGGCTATTACCAACTGCCGCTGTTTACCAGCATGGGAAAAAGAGCATCAGTGGTGCTGAGCTGAAGAGCTAAACCTGTGGAAACAGTGTAAACAGCAAAACAGGCTTTGAAGAATGAATTAGTGAAGCTAAGAAAGCCCTGCTTTTCCCCAAAGTCAGTAACATGTCCGGGACTTCAGGACCAGCAAAGAAAAAAAAGTGTAAAAATAGAAAATGTGCAGTATTACTGTATAACTTCACTTTCTTATCATTTCGTGGGTCTATGCTGTGTCTGACAAGACCTACCACTGAAACAACAATAAATCCCTGATTTAGAGAAAACTTGTCTCAGTGCTGTCACCATTATGTCACAGTCTTTTGGCAGTATTTCATTTATGTAACCGGATTCAGTTCTTTTGATGGCTTTTTGTTCTACAGCCTCAATGAACTCACATTTCCACAAAAAAGAATAAATCATTATCTCTCTTATATTACAGAAAACATAAGTCACCAATTTCATTTCTCATGGACATTGTAAGTTATTCTGAATATATTATTAATGCTGTGGTGACAGGGTGAATAAGAGTCATGCCATGAGAAATTACTGCAGCTTTGTGAAGTTCCATGCAGTCACAATGTCATCCATCCCGCAGCTTGTTGCAGCTTCATTCCATGTAGTCTCAATGTCTCGAAGATGAGAGGCTTTTGGCCTTTATCTTTGCGCAGTTTTACATGATTCAGTGCCAGAAATGTTTGTTCAGCTGGATAATTTCTTTCCATTATATTTTCCTGTTATTCCTAGCCCTGCCCACTTAAACCACTTCAAATAAATCATCTGTTGTCTTGATGTTTACACTATGGAAATATCTGCAGGCAGCTATGGCCATGTCCTGCTTAGTCATCACTTGAAAAAAATATGTATCATGTCTGCTAACTAGGAGACTTAATTTATCCTCATAAAACAGTTCTCTGATCATTCTTGTTGCTTTTTTCCTACTTATGCTTCTTTGTCCCTGTTTTCTGGCAAGAGAGAATGGTATTTCCAAAGTAACTATAAACCAGCCTTAGGGAAAGGGTTTTCTTTGCTCCAGGAAATTTTTGAGAAATCAGCCTGAAAATACGTTAGCCTGTTTTGTTGCTGTACAAGCTACATACTCAAAGACTTTTCAGATATCTCATTAAAAGTCTTCATGGATGTCTAGATACTAGGCTTCCTTATTCCTGCTAATTTAGATTATTTGTATTTGGCTGGTTTTGTTGTGTCTAAACCTTGTTTTGCAGTTTGCTAGCCATGGCTATAATTATCTGAATTTGCTTGGATTATTTCTCACTTCCTGCATAGCAACCTGAGATCTTTCCAGTATTGTCCCTGATCTTGTCAGATCTAAATTAGGTGCAATTGTGTGTATTGGAGTAATCCTGCTGAACGCAATAATTGCTCTACTTGGAAATCTACATGAGCAGTTGTTTGCAGAAATAGAACATCAGTTTTCTCTGAAAATTTCATTATTGCTTTACACCTTCCAGGTCATAAATGAAGACATTAAATACATTTCGTCCTAATACTGATTCTTACCAGGCAGAGTTCATAGCAATTTTCACCTTATTTTGTTCACCTTAGTGCAGTGCAACATCAACATAATGGTGTGTAGCTTACCCCTTTTATGGCATATTGTTATATCTTGCACCCTGTAGGTCACTCTCTTATTGGTAGCTGTATTATTTGTGCTGACATTCTCTAAAGGTGACAGTTTTACATCAGCTTCACTCTGAGGAGAGTATAGAGGCGTGGTTTGAATTTTTGAACGCAGTGGAGAGCTCTTGAGGAGAAAAAGAACTGTGTTCTTTAACTTAGCATGACTTCATGCAAGTCAAAGGAGCATTACATACCACTCCTTTCAACAATCAGGTAGCTGATTCTGTATGAGTAGTTAAATTTCCCAAAGGTGTGAAAGGATGTGCAAAAGTCTCCTAGTGTGATCTTGCTGCTGTCTAGCAGTACTTCTCCAGGGTAAATTTTAAACTGGTGGTTTTATTTACAAGCATTTTAAAGTTGTTATCTGTGTTTTAAATAGCAGTCTACTCTGAAGCTAAACTATAAAACTCTGCATGATATTAATAGGTGTCTTTCCTGTGCTGGCCTGGAACCAAGAGATGGCCTTGAGTTCATGTAAACATATCTGTCTCCTGAGCTGTGGGGTCGATCAGACATACAGTTCTACCAGATTCTAATTTCACCTGTATGTCTGAATACATAGGTGAAAAGAGATGCTGTCAGAGCAGTGTCTTTTGACATCTCAATTGTTAACCAGTTTGAAGTGCTCCTAAATTGCCCAAATCATGCAGCCACCAAGAATTATTTAAGATCATGAGTTGCATTACCAAAATTTGCACTTGGGTTTGTCTTAACAGGATGACTGTAAGACATGCAGCAGATGAGACTACAGATATTGGGGCATAGATATACCTGGTTCCTTCACTTTGCGATGTGAAATCCCTGTTTCTACTCAAAAGCCTTGTACTTTACACATCCAAACTTACTGGTCTATTTTGCCACAGCACTGTCGTGACAGCATACTTTGAGATGATGATGTACTGAGTAGTGTAAAAAACAAAAAATGCATCTCTGAAGTAATCTACAAAGAATAAACTGATAGTGATTTCAGAAGCACTGCTTCCATAGGTATCCCTCCATGTCTCCTAATGAACCTGTTCGTAATTATTTAAAGACTGCCCTTTGCTGAAGCAATTTAGCTCCTTAGGAGTGGGTGCAGCATTGCTACAAGGCACTACAAGGGAACAGAAAGGGAGGTCAGATGTCTGGGGGGACACATGTAAAAAATCTGCTGAGGTGAGCTGCTTTGTTTGGTTCTGCTGAGACCACTGCCATGTCTGAAGTGAAGCTTGCACTGTAAAAACCCTGACAATGCAAGCTTGAAAGCAAAGTTTATCAGTTTCTAATGCATGTGAAACCGTGAGCTGTCCCATCCATGGTCTTGTTCAGCTATCCTAGTTTTTTGCTTTTATGTGTTTAAGCCTTAAAACTAATGAGAAAAACAATTGTGCAAGAAAAACACTTAAAAGGTTTTATTTAAACATCTGATACCGAATCATATATGGAAGTCTGGGTATTAGTTGACACTTAGCTTACTAGAGATAAAATTGTTCATATAGATGAAGTTGTTCTAGAGGGCTTTTCTGGAGTTTTTAGTCTGTCTCCTTAAATAATTACAATTTCATTTTGTTAATTTCCATTTCTTCTTAGTCTGATGTTACATCAAGGTGTTGGAAAACTAGTAAGTACTTCACATGGTATTTGAAAGATCCACTACAGGTGACATAAAAACCCTAGTTATTAACCTGCACAAGACTTGGTTAGTTCTAACTATTAGCTACTTAATCCATAGATTGCGTTCATACCTTCTTTCTTTTGAGACACCTGCTTGTGTTGATTAGTCTCCATGAATCATGTTTAGAAGCAAATATGGTGAAATATTATCATATAATTTTTTGTCTTCAACATCTTTATTAATATTATATTAATGTTTTGAAAATGTGTGATGAAGCTGTGAGCTACCAGACTCTGTATGCATATGTGCATACACACACGTGTGTGTGCATCCTCTCTCAGGGTAGTATGAGCACAGCCATGATGAAGAAATGCAGGGAACACATGAATTAATATAATAAAGGGAAACAAGGACTGCAGTTTTTGCTTCAAGACTGTTGTAGTTTAACCTGTCAGGCAGCTAAATGCTAAACTCAGTCCTCCCCCACACACACAGTGGGGTGGGTTACAGAATCAGAAAAAGGGTAAAACTCGTGGATTGAGATAAAGACAGTTTAATAGGACAGAAAAGGAAGAGAAAATAATGACAAAAGAGCATGTAAAACAAGTAATGCACAATGCAATTGCTCCCCACCTGCTAATTGATGCCCAGCCTGTCCCTGAGCAGTGGGCCCCCCAATGAACTCTCCCCAGTTTTACTGTTCAGCATAACATCATATGGTTTGGAATATTCCCTGGGTCAGTTGGGATCAGCTGTCCTGGCTATATCCCCTCTCAGCTTCTTGTGCACCCCCAGCCTCCACACCGGCAGGGCAGCATGAGAAACTGAAAAGTCCTTGATTTAGTGTAAGCTCTGCTCAGCAGCACCTAAACCATCAGTGTGTTATCAGCACTATTCTCATCCTAAATCCAAAACACAGCACTGCACCAGCTGCTAGGAAGAATCATAGAATCATAGAATCAACTCTATTCCAGCTGAAACTAGGACAAAGACCTAAAGGGTATTGAATGGGCATTTTGAGAAGCTCAAGAGAGTTTATTAGGTGATTGATTTGTAAAGTTTTAACAAGATTTAAACATCTAGCCATGTTAAACATTTAAAATACCTCACAGAACCTATTTTAGGTGTGTAGGCTCTTTGCAGGTATGACTATAAATGCTAAATCTAGTCATCTTTGAAACAAAGAGAAAGCCTTCACTGGTCATTAGGTTGACTTTAAAGGTACCTCTTCTCTTTCCAAGCATACACACACCTACCAAGAGACTGTTTACGTCCCTTTTTTGGACTGTTGTTTTTAATTACTTTTATTATAGCAATTAACTCCTCCCTGATAAATTCTTTATAAACAGTTTTGCACAAAGACTTCATTTTCCCACTGTTCTGTGAGCTTCTGTGACCTCCTCCCTTGCTGCCTACTCCTCATTTCCTCAGGGCTGCTTTTCCCTCTCCACCCTGCAGCTCATCTATTGCACTGTAGCAATTACCAGTTTCTTCCACTCCTCCTGCCCAGCTCCTCCCAGGCAGTTTAGACTTTTGAAGGGATTTTTAAAGGTGTATTGCCATGAATTGCACTACAGATGTATTTACAACTTTAAACCTGCTCTTTGTTAAAACGCAATGGTAACATGTAAAGGATTAGATATGAAATTTAAAATTCTTGTCTTTTTAGTGATTTTTTTTTTCCTATGGATGAGTTACTACAGCTATTAAGCATAGTGCAAAAGAAACAGTTAATTGCAATAGTGTAAATAATTACTAATGACACATCTATGTAAAAATACATAGAAATAAGCATAGCAGTAACAGGAAAAATCCACATTCAGAGCACCTTAACTGACTTCACTGCTAGCTCTTATTTGGAGAGTTAAGGTAATCTGAATTAATTGTCCCCTGTGGTGACAGATCATGCTTGTTCTGAGTATATTTACTTAGATTTACACTTGTGTGGTTGAAAATAGCATCACTTCTGTGTTATTTTTCTATACACATTTTCAAAGCATCTTACACCTGCAGGCAAAGCCCTCTAACGTAGGTTTTGTCTTGATAGGTAAGCTGATTCCATACAATTTTTGTCTGTATCAATTTTCATTCCCATGGGAACTGCTTATTTACTGAAAATGGGATGAGAGCTTAAACCAGCCTGGCTGTGTTTGATCTAAAGTGTTGAAAGAGAGTCAACATGCATCCTTGGTCCTTGGAGCTGAAGCTAAGTTGTACTAAATTAGAATTGAAAATTCCTCAACTGTTATATCAGAAAAATAGAGCTGTAAAGCCCTGGCTTGAAAAATGTCTAGTAGGTTTTCTTCCACTGTTACTTTGGCGTGATTTGCATTAACTGGGATTTTGTGTTCATTGTAAAATAATATTACATGTATGCAGTGCAGCATCACTGGGAAATTATTTTTAGCTGTTCATAATTTTTCCTTCTTAAATCCCAGTGTCCCTTCTTAGGAAGTAATAACATAAACCTAAGCTGCCAAACTGTGCTAGCATGAGAACATATTTTATGCAAGTGATCATAAATAGTAAATTCTGTATGGTAGTTGAAGACAGAGTAAAAACAAATATTAATCAGCTCTGATTTTTTTACAGTGGTGTTGTTTGCTCAACTTAAAATGACCAGTAATTGTCTCAGATGCATAGTAATTATAGAATCTAAATGCAGATGTTTCCTTTTCCTTCACTGCCACTGGAGTCACTCTTCAGAGTTGTATTGTGTCACATCCTACTGTGGCACATAAACAGTACATCTTTATATAGCAAGGGACTCCCTTACCCATTTGCATTTATAGATAACGCTACACATGGGTATTATGTTAAAAGAATAGTTTGGCAAAGCCAAGTATTCGAATGTAAGGAAGCTCTGGAACTGGGATTACACATGCGGCTTTAATTCAGTCAATTATGCAAATGCACTGTCATACAGAATTTAACTGTATGGTGGCATGCGGGTTTTTCACAGGATGTACTCTGTATTCATCGTAGGATGGAAGTGCTCTTAGGATGACTCTTATGCGTAGGAGTTCTGCTGCAGAAGTTGTAAAGCGTGTAAATGAATAAAACAGGAGATTGCAGGAAGAGAGAGGATCTCTTATTTCTTTATAAAGAAGTGAGTTCTGCCTTGCAGATTGAAGGATGGGCACAAGGCCACTGTGAATGTGCTGAACAACTGGCTTAAAACGTTTTTATATTCCAGTTTCTAAGTACCTGACTCAAAGCATGTACTAGGGTTTATGAAAGTTCTCAAGTTGCTACTCACCACTGAGCTCCATGTGTGCTGTGGTCTGAGTATTACTGATATGAAATTCCAATAACCCATAAAAATTGGATCCCTAACATCTCAATTTGACCTGGGTTACAAAATTGACTTCCTGGTTTCAGTTCACACCCTGTGTAATTGGAAAGATCATTAGTATTTGTGAAGCAGTCAGATACTACTGTAGTAATAAGCACCACAAATCAGCCTGTGAAATAGTAATTTCTTCTTCACACCAACATTTAAATAGCATGAAGTAAGTTAAGTTCTGGGGCTGCCCATTGAACACAAAGTGATGACAAAGGATGACAAAACAAAATACTGAACAACTGTTTATGGAGTGAATATCACTTAGCATTTGCACTAAATGGAGAGCAAGACAGCGGGGATGTAATGGTATACAGTATTATAGAATCACAGAATCATAGAATAGTTAGGGCTGGAAAGGACCTTAAGAGCATCTAGTTCCAACCCCCCTGCAAGGGGCAGGGACACCTCACACTAAACCATGCCACCCAAAGCTATGTCCAACCCAGCCTTGAACACCGTCAGCCATGGAGCATTCACAACTTCCCTGGGCAACCCATTCCAGTGCCTCACCACCCTAACAGTAAAGAACTTCTTCCTCATATCCAATCTTAACTTCCCCTGTTGAAGTTTGAACCCATTACCCCTTGTCCTCTCACTGCAGTCCCTAATGAAGAGTCCCTCCCCAGCATCCCTATAGGCCCCCTTCAGATACTGGAAGGCTGCTAGGAGGTCTCCATGCAGCCTTCTCTTCTCCAGGCTGAACAGCCCCAACTTTCTCATCCTATCTTCATACAGGAGGTGCTCCAGTCCCCTGATCATCCTCGTGGCCCTCCTTTGGACTTGTTCCAACAGTTCCATGTCCTTTTTATGTTGAGGACACCAGAACTGCACACAATACTCCAAGTGAGGTCTCACAAGAGCAGAGTAGAGGGGCAGGATCACCTCTCCTGACCTGCTGGTCACTCTCCTTTTGATGCAGCCCAGGATACGGTTGGCTTTCTGGGCTGCAAGTGCACACTGCTGGCTCATGTTCATTTTCTCATTGACCAACACCCCCAAGTCCTTCTCTGCAGGGCTGCTCTCAATCTCTTCTCTGCCCAACCTGTAGCTGTGCCTGGGATTGCCCCGACCCAGGTGGAGGACCTGCACTTGGTATGGTTAAACTTCATCAGGTTGGCATCCGCCCACCTCACAAGCATGTCAAGGTCCCTCTGGATGGCATTCCTTCCCTCCAGTGTATCAACCGAACCACACAGCTTGATGTCATCGGCAAACTTGCTGAGGAGGGCGCACTCAATCCCACTGTCCATGTCACCGACAAAGATGTTGAACAAGACCGGTCCCAGCACCGATCCCTGAGGGACACCACACGTTACTGGTCTCCAGCTGGACATTGAGCCATTGAGCACAACTCTTTGTGTGCTGCCATCCAGCCAGTTCTTTATCCACTTAGTGGTTCACCTATCAAATTGATGTCTCTCCAATTTAGAGACAAGGATGTCATGTGGGACAGTGTCGAATGCTTTGCACAAGTCCAGGTAGATGACACCAACTGCTCTACCCCTTTCCATCAGTTCCGTAGCCCCATCATAGAAGGCCACCAGATTGGTCAGGCAGGATTTCCCCTTAGTGAAGCCATGCTGGCTGTCACCAACCACCTTGTTGTTTTTCATGTGCCTTAGCATGCCTTCCAGGAGAATCTGCTCCAAGATTTTGCCAGACACAGAGGTGAGGCTGACTGGTCTGTAGTTCCCTGGGTCATCCATTTTCCCCTTCTTGAAAATGGGGGTTATATTTCCCTTTTTCCAGCTATCGGGACCTTCACCTGACTGCCATGATTTTTCCAATATGATGGACAGTGGCTTAGCAACTTCATTTGCCAGCTCCTTCAGGACCTGCGGATGGATTACATTAGGTCCTATGGACTTGTGCACATTCAGGTTCCTAAGATGGTCTCGAACCAGATCCTCTCCTACAGTGGGCCCAGGGTCTTAATTCTCACTGTCCCTGTGTCTGCCTTCCAAGACTTGGGTGGTGTGGTCAGAGCATTTGCCAGTGAAGACCAAGTTAAAGAAGTCATTAAGAACCTCAGCCTTCTCCAAATCCAGGGTAGCCAGTTCTCCCGATAGATTCTGGAGAGGGCCCACGCTGTCCCTAGTCTGTCTTTTATTTGCAATGTACCATAATTATCTTTATGGCTGCATCATGATGCATCAACAAACGGGCTGAACTAAGGTTGCACAATGAACCTTGAATCTTGGATTTGGTAATGTTTAAGTGCTTGACTTTGCAACCTTAAGGAAACTATTTTAACAAAACTTTGTGTTTAATTTCCTAGTGTTGTTAAAAACAAAAGTAAACTTTAAAACAAAGCTCCATTGTGTGGCTCATCAGCAGATTTTGACACTAGAACTACAAGATAGAAAATTCTGCTATTACATTTCAGTGAAAGACTGATGCTATCTTTATTCCTCCCTATGAATCAGTAACATAGGGGAAGAGGTATTCTTTTCCAGAGGAACTCTCAGCTTTTTGCTAATAGCCGGAGCTGGGATGAAATTTCCATTTCCTACCAAGCTCCTTAGGGGGATGTGCTTTCGTGTGCTCATTCGTCCCAATCGTGGCTCTATCTGTTCTGCCTCCTCCAGCCTGCTCCTGACCTGCCTCTGCCGCACTGCTGGCTCCTTCATTATTTTTCCCAGTCCTCACTCCTCTGATGGCCTCAGCCCTTCTCCTCTCGCTTTGTCAGTCCTTGTATCCTCCATGCCACAGCCTTGCATGACCCATCTCGGCCTCACCTGGTCCGTCATCTGGTTGCTCTGAGGCAGTTGTTAAACAAGTCTCTTTGAATTCTGTGTCTCCCTATGGCATCTGGTTGTGTACTCCTTAAGTACCTTCCTTGGCTCTTATCTCTCTTCTCAGAGACGTTTTCCTCACACAGTTCCTACTCTCCTCGTTCATCAGAGTACTTCATTCAAAGCCTTTTGCTGAGGCAATACCAGTTTCATGCTAGCATGTCACATCTTTAGCTCTCCCAGCATTGATGGTTACTAGCCCCAGCAGTTACTTTGCAGTCCGTTTCTCCTATAGTCTTTATCCACAGAGTCTGCTACTCCCTTGAACACTTTTCAGCTGCAGCTTCCAGACTCTGCCGGGCTCTGTGTTTGTTCCTCAGGCTGTCAGTTCTGGTGTATTTCTCCAGCCCTTTCCTCTAGTGCACCGGTTCCGGTGTTTGTCCTCTCTGCATTCAGGCTTCTTCCTCTTGCTGCCTAAGCAGGGCTGAGCGAGTCACAGAGAGCATAAAAGAAAGTCTCCTGCCTGTCAGGTCTGGTGCCTGCCCTCCCCTGCTCTCCATGCTTCTTGTCTGCACTGCTGTTAGCCTGCAACCACAGCAGGTAACCAGCAGATAGAAAGATTAGTTTTGCCTCCATATCTCCAAGCTGGAAGGATCCTGCTCAGCTCCTCTGCGGGGATGGTAGGTGTCCAGAGAGCAAAGGTAAGAGCTGCGAGGGTGGAATTCATTTGGTCAGTCTGTGATGGCGAAGTATTGGTGCAGCAGCTGTAAGACCCCGGAGAGTCTTGGGAGGTTTTCTGTAGTCGGTGCCAATCTGCAGAGATTGACACTGAAGATATTTCAATTGATAAATTCAAACTTGTTTAGAAAAATAATCTGGTAAAATCATGTTGTGAGTCACCTGGGCCCTAGGAATAGTTAGATCACACTATTTACCTTTGCAAAGCAGGATTGCTAGCAGATGAGGAGAGATTAAAAGAAGTTGATTTACTCTGCAAAACCAGAAAGGCTGAGAGAAGGTACCGTGCGGGCTATGAACACATCAGGGAAGCAAAAAAGGTGTTCAAGGAAATGAATAATGGTGGTTGCAAGAAAACAAAAGACCAGGAATAAGTTTCGGGTGGCAACTAGAGGAAGGTTACTTGTAATCATGAGAGTAGTAGGTTCTGGAGCAGCTTTCTTGGCAGAGCAGTGAGATGAAACCCAGATTTTAAAAGCTTTACTTTTTACCTCCTGATGCCATATTTATATCTCAAAGACTTATCACTCTGACAAATGTAGACAGATTTTTAACACAGATGGCAAAAAGCTGATGTCTAGCTTAAAGGACATTCGTATTTGAAGTATCCATCCCGAAAGCTAGAGTCTTCTCTAAAAAGATCACTGAGGCATTCTTTCAGTGTTGACAAATAACTGCTGGATGTTTTCATCCTCTTGCTCTCAGGCTTCTCCGTCAGCCTTTGACTAATATTTTTCAAGAATATTCAACCTTGGGCAGGGAATATTTTCAACCAAACATGATAAAAGGCAACTTAAAATGGATTTTGTAAGAGAAGAGAATCCGATAACTATTAACAGTATTACTAGTGTTGTGTAATTATAAGAACTGTGCTTTCAAATAGTTAAATGTTGATTGATTGCCGGATCAAGTCTTGAAACTTTGTTTTAAAACATGGGATTGAAACGGTTTGAAAAGAACAAATTAATGTTTCATTCTATAAGGAGGAAAACTTATCAGTCAGTTGTTACTAAAAGCAGAATATCAATACTACTGGTTTAGATTTTCATTATGTCATTAAAAAAATGTTCTTAGTCCTCCTTCTATTTTTTTTCTTGAAAACTATCTGTGCGTATCTGAGATTTAAAAGCTACTTAGAACTTCAGTTTGTTCCTTGCTATCCAGAGTATTTTCATACTCTGATATACCTTTTATGGCAGGAATAATTTAGTTTGCTATTAAAACATGCATAACATAACACAATCTACAATGAGAGGTTTAGAAGGCGGAGGGAAGTATTTGAAGATATATGATTTCTTATTCCAGACTCTTCCCCTGTTACGTGCTTGGCCTTGAAGGCACAGTAAGCAGATACCTCTGTGCCTTCCTCAAATCTTAGTTGTTCTGTCACATTATTCTCCTTTGTGTCTGGCAGACTGGGGGGATCTGAATGGATGCAAGATAGCTGCAATTAAAAATTAATACAAAATCTATTTTTAGGTAATGGGAAGGAGTTTGGGTTTTTTGGGTTTTTGTTCAGAAGTTATATACAGCAGTTATCTAAGGTGAGGAATAAAGGAATGGATTATATATGCATATCAGGGCTGTCGTGTTGATGGTATTATTAATTTTCAAGTAACATTCAAAAAGAATCCAAATTTTTGTTAGAAGTTTCCCTAAGCAGCTTTTCAAGAACACTGATGGCTTGGACACAACACAGCTAATTTAAGCTGAATGTTACTTGGCCGCACTTATACAGAGGTCTTGGTTACACTGAATGAAGTATGCTTTGATTTTCAGTGTATTCATTTGAAAAGCAAAAAACAGTGAGCAGCTTTTCCTTGCAGAGCAACATACAAGGCCAGGTTGGACATAGCCTTGGGTGACATGGTTTAGTGTGAGGTGTCCCTGCGTATGGCAAGGGGATGGAACTAGATGGTCTTAAGGTCCTTTCCAACCCTAACTGTTCTATGATTCTATACTTTTGATGCCTTATTTTGCTCTTACAATGGCTGTCTTCCTTGGTGGAAGCTGCTGAGGTCTGTGGAGATTATCTTGACAGTATCTGATCCATCAGCTCATCTCACAGTTAGAGGGAGTTACAAATGTGGAGCATCTCTCAAATTTCTGCTCTTGAAGAAGTTCACCCAAAAATGAACAAAATTAAACAGAAACTCTACTTGTTGTAGCATAATATTCACTATTTTATTTTATTTTATTTTTTTAGCTACTAGAAGATGGTTTCACTTCAGGCCAATAAGTACTTGAAATTTGATGTATCTCTGCAAAATTGATACATGAGCTACACTGTGGTTTCTGTTGCCTCTGTTGCACGTCTCTTCCAGGGACTGCTTCAATATTTTACCCAATTACTACTTAAAGCAGAATTTATAAGTAGTCATCGGAGCAGGGATCAGCATGAAGCACATGCTTCTCCCCAGAGAGAGCCTTGTGTGCTCTGATGCAGAGTGCTATGCTGTCTCTTCCCTCATTCCATACCAAGAAATCTTGAACTTTTTTTTTTCTAAACCTGTACCACTTCCACAATTAGGAGGTTGTTGGCAGAACAGTGTCTAGGCTGGCTGATGGGAGATGAGGGTTTGTGCATAGGTTTCAAGCTTCTTAAGACAATAAGGACAAGGTAAACAGCTGCTTCGCTTCTTTCAGGATTCTGGAGAAGCTAGTGCTTTCAACTGTTATGAAAGGATGACTGAGGACCAATTTCAGGAGAAGGTTTGAGGGGTATCTTATGTCTCTGAAGAATGAGATGCTGCATCATGCTGGATGACCAGGGTTTTTTTGACTACGTAGTTCTTACCAAAACCTCAGTTTTGCATCATGTCAGTTTTAGACTTGCAAGTAGATGGTTATCCAGTAAACACAGTTTTGATGTTATAAAACTATTGCAATGAGCAAGTACATGTGTGGATCTAGCCTCTATCCATTTTCATTTCATGTCTTCAAATAACCTATTTCTTTCATGAAAATTGGTTATTTTAGAAGTGGAAGAATGGTAGAGATTGACCTACCTAGCATCCAGAAAAGATCCCATCTCCTTTTGAAAGCCTATGAAAGGATCAGCATTTCCTTGTATGAATACAATCACAGGCTCAAAATGCATGTGACAGAATAAACACTGAATGCTTATTTCCATCTTCTCATACCTTTAAAAAGAAAGAATGGAAAACCTCTCTACAGAGCAATAATTTGTCTTGATGTTTGAAAAGCCTACCAGTTCACAGAGGTTGTTTAACATAGGCTCAGACCCTGGATGCTCAGGAGTTCTATTTTGTGTATTTGCCTTCCAACTTTCTGCTTGTTGCTTTATAAATGATTGGCACAGAAGCATAAAAAATATTTATTTAATATGGCTGTGTCTGCATGGGTGGATTTTTGGTGGTATTCTTTTATTTTTTATTTTTTAAACTTAGCATTGTTGGTTTTACATCGCCCTTGTTTATACTTACATTTGTGTGTCTGTTTCAGATTTTGACCATTTATGACAACATGCAGTCCCAATGGACTTGCATAGCCTGATTACATATGTTGGATGTTTTGTATTCTGCGTTGCATTATCATCTAATCAGGTTAAAGTGGTAAAGATTTACTAATGGGAACACATTCAGTTGCCCTAGATTTTATCTGAAATTTATTAAGTTATTATACTTTAAAAGTTGATCCACTTTAATATCAGTCAATCTGGGATGTTAAAGACAAAAATAGCCTGTTACATTCAACTGGTATTCTAAAATATTCTAAATTAGAAGGAATCTTGTTGAAACACACTCAGCCCATAATTCAAACACTTCATTTCTGTTCATATTTATCCATTGCCCACGATAAACATAATGAAAAGAAAATGTATTTCAGGAATTCTGAGATAGTTTAGTTTAAGTGAAATATAAATAACTTGTAACTAAACTGAAAATTAAGTTTCAGGCAACGTTGACTTGTACATCTCAACAGCTTCAAAAAAAACAGTGTGAAAGGACTCACTGCAGTGGAAAATCTTCTCAAAGATATGATGTAAAAGTGCAAGATACTTCATTATATATCTCATTAGATATGCCCAGCATAATCTCTGATAGTGTCATAGAGTTGGGGAAGTTTTGCAATATGATGGTAATTCAGTATCAGCCTCTCAGCAGCTTTTGCCAGCTGGACTGCTTGACCAAGTTTAAAACCTGACCTCTGCTAATGCTTCTGCCTCAAGGAATGACAGTGCAAAACCCACTGCTGTTCTTGAGGGTATCAGATCCTACACAGCAGTGGCTTATCTGATACATGGTGTTGTGTGTTACCTTACATCTTTTTCCAGCTACATCATCTTCCACCTAGTTTCCACCTGATCTTCTGTGGTGTTGCACCAGTGACAGACAGTCCCTGCCCTCCTCAAAGGAAATTGTGCCTTGGTTCTTGGCCAAATTCATCTCTTACAAGAAGTATAGTACATACTTCTTTGAAATCATCCCCATTACTGGAAACCAGCTCGCTTTTACAGCACAGTAGCAAGTGTGACTCTCAGGCGGCTCCTGCAAATCACCTGATTACAAAGAAAACTGTAGACACTGGCGGAAATTAATTTTGCTCTCCTAAATGCTTCTCCTGAGCACTTTGCCTCCCGGGACACAGCAGTGAGGACTCTGTGTGCAGTTTGCACCCCCCTGTGGTACTGCCAGTGAAACAATGCATTAAATTTAATCCTGTAATTTGAATGCAGAGTAAACTCTGCTTAGATTTGCTTATGTATGACCAACAGGCTTCAGTGCCCAAGCTGCTATATGCATAACTGCTATGCAAATGCAACACTTCCCGCTGACCAACAATAGGGTTACACATAAGTCCTTAGGCTAATGAGCAGCAGGAATGCATAATCAGAGGCATAGAATAAGAAGCTACAGCATCTGGGCTGTGACCTTATGGCATTCAAGGTAAAAAGGGTCAAGCCCTCACCCTTTCTGAGTCCCAGAGCAGGCTAATATCTGATCAATATTTTAGTGGATATGAAAGGCACTTCACTCATGTAACCCAAATAAGTGTTGGGATTATTAACAGTTATGTTTTTCACTTGCATATAGCAGTGTGCTTTATAGAACAAGAACAGAAGTTACTTACATGTTCCGATTTTAACAGCATATAACCATTTATTTTTTTCACATGCTGCCCTAATTGGACAGGAGCCCTTTTTAGGATAGTACAGATGTTCTGCATTATTTTGTATTTTTGGAACCCATTAATGTGCTGCTGTAATCATGGAATGCTTTTTGGTGACTTACAGTTAGAAACAAACCATTCAGTGGGAAGAGTGGTAAGCATGTTGTGAATAGTGGCTGCCCAAAAGGAGAACAATTACAGACTTGTTTTCAAAGCTATTAATTTACTCAAGAGAAGAAGTTGTTCAGTATGTTGTAAATGTCTCTGGAATAGCAAAGTTGAGATTCTTAAAAATACTTACTTTCTCATAGCTCTGCATACACATTACTCAGAAGCATCTCTATGCTGAGTAAAAACGTAGACTGCAATTAAGTTAAAAGTTGACATTTCTCAGATGAGAGTTTGCTAGATTTTGCTGTTATGAAAAATTCCTTTCTGAACTTCCTACCCTGTTCTGAAAATGAGATAATGTGATTCCTGAAGAGTTAGTGAGCTAAAGTGGGGTTTGTTCATTGATTTATTATTGCATGCATTAAGTAAGGCAGAAGATCAACTTAAAAAAAGATGGCGAGTTGTAATACACACAGATGCCAAAGGTTGCTCTACCATTGCCTGTTCAGTCTGATTTCTCAAAAATATGGTAGTGGGGTCTCCTCACATAGCTTATCTTCAATACTGTAGCACAGCTAAACAGGACAGTCTCCTTTTCCCTAAAATTGACATCTCAGTAGAGTATGGAGGATATGTTCAGATGGAACCATCACTCAACAGTGCTTTCAGTTTCTAAGGGCAGGAGGAACTATAGAAGTTGTTACTATAAAAAATAAGAATGGGCTATTATGGCCTCTTTTGAGAAAAGGAAATCCTGCTGGTTAAAAAAAGTAGTGTACTTGCAAAGATAAACCTGAGAGCTGAGAGATCTTTCTTCAAAGCCTCAATAATAACTGCTCTTATGCTTTGTGCATCCATATTCCAAGCTGATACATAAATACTAACTTATCGCCATAGCATCCTCACAACATCATGTCTGGGCTCTTTCTAATTTTCATATTATAGACTAGAAGTGAAGAAGGTGAAGAAACTGGAAGGTAAAATCTGTCTCCATGGGTGTGATCTGAAGATATTGAGCGTTGCTGAGCAGGCAGTAGAAGATACAGGCCTAAAAGAGGATGTTCAGAGCTGGGATTAAAGGGAACACTTTCTCTTTCATGGCAAAAATCTGGAGCTAAGCATAGGCCACAAGAAACCTAATCCCTTACTAAGCACATCAGGGGACTTGTTAGCCCTACCTGGTACAGCAAAGTGCCCTCTGTGCCCTGCAGCAAGCTGTGCACTTCCAGCTCCCATCGGGAAGACACCTGTATGCAAACATGCTGCTTTTTGAGAGCTTACAGAGAGTTTTATTTTATTATATAAACTGGCAGCAAAATATTCCCGGCACTAGAACTAATTATGAAGGCAATCAGGAG
This sequence comes from Ara ararauna, assembly GCA_028858755.1. Classification (NCBI taxonomy): domain Eukaryota; kingdom Metazoa; phylum Chordata; class Aves; order Psittaciformes; family Psittacidae; genus Ara; species Ara ararauna. Next base: position 40,716,728 of record CM054379.1, on the reverse strand, counting down.
TGGGATCAGACATCTCATGTTTCTGTTTTGCTGCACTTAGCTCTTGCTCTCTCCACATCACAATTCAGCAAACGAGAATTCAGTTAATTGGCTTGATGTATTCATTCCCTCCTCCTCTCCCCTTTTGAACTTCAGCATGAAGTACTGTAGGAGAAAAGAGGATTGGGATAGAAGCAAAGGAGGTCAGGAGGAACAACCACTAATAAGAGATTCCCTCTAATTTAGTGGGTTATTTATATGTTATTGGCAGCTTTACGCAGAGCAAAGAGTGCATCATGTTGTTACGCTAAGGTATACAGGTTTTGAGTTTTAAAATGGGTAAAACACCCCCAATGTGATGATAATGATTCACTTGTCCACCTCATGAGACAGTTAAAAGGTTCAGACAGCAACAATAAATTTTAAGTTTTATCAGCTCTCAGTCACAGTACAAATTTCTTCTGTAAGTAAAGGTACATTTTAAACCCCTCAAAAACAAACAAATGAAAGGGCTATAAGAAAAGCCTAAGATAATAGCTGTTTTAGCATAAAATGGAATCTAGATGGGCTGAATGAAGGTTGTCTCTGCCTAACAAAGCATACTACACCTCTCTAGGTTGAGAATAGGATGCCCCTAAAAATTAACATCATACCTAGACCAGCACCAGGTTACATGTTTAAAAGACTGTCACGGTAGCTCTCACGTGAAGTCCACACATCAAACCCATCATTTCCTAGCCAGGTTCCCTGGAGAAACCACAAGTCTCTCTACTCAGAAATCCAGAATCATAGAATGGTTTGGGTTGGAAGGGGTTTTAAAGTTCATCTAGTTCCAACCTGCCACTAGACAAGGCTGCTCAAAGCCCCATCCAACCTGGCCTTGAACATTTCTAGGGGTGGGGTATCCACAACTTCTCGGGGCAACCCGTTTCACCACCCACAGAGTGAGTAATTTCTTCCTTATAGCTAATCTAAATCTATCCTCTTTCAGTTTAAATCCATTCCCCTTTGTCCTGTCACTACAAGCCCTTGTGAAAAGTCCCTTTAAAAAACTTTCTTGTAGGCCCCTTTTAGGCACTAGAAGCTGCCGTAAGGTCTCCCCTGAGCCTTCTCTTCTCCAGGCTCAACACCCCCAAGTCCCTCAGCCTGTCTGCAGAGATGCTCCAGGCCTCTGAGCATCTTCATGGCCCCCCCTCTGGACTCGCTCTAGAAAATGCTGAGAAACGGCACCTTGCCCCCCATCGCGGCCTGACAGCCCGTGTATAACACCGTATCCTAAATCCTCAACAGAGTGTTAAAGTGTTACTGTTCTGACATCTCCGTTTCCCACTTCACTCCAAACAGGGAAGCTAGAAATGGCTGTAGCCTAATCCCTGCACTGCATCAGTGCTTGTTTACGTTTCTGGAAGCACTTCTTTTTGGGGAGAGGGAGGGGAATTACTGGGAAGCCTGGAGGTGGATACAGGCTGTAAAACGGGATTGGGCGTTTGTTTGCCGAAGCTGCCTTGGCAAAGCGTGACCGAAAGCCGCCCGGTGTGCCCCGATACCCAAAGGGGCTGCCCTGAGCAGTCATATCCCTCCCTCCCTGGCCGTGCCTTGGAGCGCGGGGCGGGGGGGTCCGTCGGGGCTGCCCGGGCAGTAGCACAGCTGCCGCCGCCCGGCACGGGGTGCCGCGGGCCTGGGTCTTTCCCGGAGCCGGGTTTACACGAGCCCTTTCAGCAGCAGCTCGGTGACTGCCGATCTTCCCTTGTCCTGGCGGGGGAGCCAAACGCTATGGATTTGCAGCCCGGAAGGTTGTTTTTTTTTTTTTTGCTGGGCTGCTGCTGCCGGTACTGGGTTTATTGTTGGGGCGCACCGGGAGGCTCATTCGCGAGCGGGTGGCCCGGCCGCAGGCCACGGCTGTGCCCGCACATCCCTCCAAATGCATTCCCACTAAAGACCGGCTGTTCTTTGGAGGATCGCCTCAGCGCTCCGCACACGCACCCCTTCTCTCCCCCACAAATTCGCGGCGATGGTGAGCGGCGTCCCTCTCCCCTACCCTCCTTTTCCTGTGAGATGCTCTTCCACGCCACGCGGGGCGGGTACTCGCCGGTGCTAGCCGGAGGCCCCTTGTCCCGAGCCGTCCCCCACGCATCACGTCTGTCTGTCTGTCTGTCTCCCCGTGCAGAGCTCTGGCAACGCGTCCTACCGATGCTCCATGTCGTCTTCCGCTGATTTCTCCGACGAGGAGGACTACAGCCAAAGGTCGGGGACAGTGTCACCGGCGCCGGGAGACACGCTGCCCTGGAACCTGCCCAAACATGAGCGGTCCAAGCGGAAGATCCAGGGCGGCTCCGTGCTGGACCCCGCCGAGCGAGCCGTGCTGCGCATCGCCGGTAAGGCGCGGCCGGGACTGGTGGGGTGGCGGGAGAACAGAGGGACCACCAGTCCCTCGCCCGAGTGACCGCGGCCCCTCCGAGCGGTGACTAAGCTCTTCCCTGGGCCGCGTTTTCCGGCGGGGGGAACTGGAGCGTGTGGGACGGTGCAGGTGCGCCCGTTCAACTTTAGGGCGAAAACGCATCGGCGGCGCGGGGATGCAGCCGCGGCCTTGGCCGTCTCGTCCGCTGCCGGCACTTCGGCTGGGAGAACCGAGGGAGCTCCCCCCGGCCCCGGGTGGCCCCTGGCGCCTGGCCGGACCGCCAGCAGTGCGGACAGCGGTCTCTCCTGCCCCGAGGGGCCAGGCGCTGGTCTTTGTCCGTGCGGAGCCGTGGCTGCGCTCGGGTGGGGAGGGGAGCACGGGGACCGGGACGGAGCCGCCCGGCGTGCCGGGACCACGGCACGGCGACAAATGATGTCGAAAACAGGGCGGAGGTCTGCTTCTCCCCGGCGGGAGCTGGAAACCGCCTGTTAATGAATCTCAGGAAGACGCGGCGGTCCTCCGTGCTCCCGGGCACCGCTACTCCTCCCTTTTCCTCTCTTGTGTGTGCCTCCGTGGGTCCCCTCACGGGACTCTGATTCCCAGCGTAGCGCATCGTAAGGGCGCTACTGGGGGCAGTGGGGGACGCGGTGGCGGAGGGCGCTCTGCGCAGCCGAATTCTCGCCAGCCGCAGAACGCAGTCACAAGAGGGAGGATGCGGAGCCGGCTCAGCCCAGCCGGGCCCCCGCGGAGCTCGCCGCCGCCCCCCGGAGGCAGAGTGCGGGGCGGGGGACCGGGGCCAGGCTAGGGCAGGGCAGGAGGGACCGCTCGGGGCGGGCCCGGAGCGGGGTCAGGGCCGGGAGGCGGCAGTGGGGCGCAGGCGCAATGGAGGATGCGGCCGGGGGCTGGTCCGCGGCGGTGACACCTGCGGAGGGCCGAGACCCGCACCCGGGACGCCCCGGTCGCACCCCGCCCGGCCGCTGGGATAGCGGCCCGTCCCGCACCGGGCAGTGCTGCGGCTGCCCACAGGCTCCCTGCCCACGACCCCTCCGTGCCGTAGGGCTCGGGTGCCCCCCGTTGGCCCCGTCAGTGCCGCGGTAGTCGCGTCCCCGCCCCGGCGGCCGCCACCCTTCTCATCCCGGGGGAGGCCGGGGCAGAAACACGGGGCTGGGCGGTGCCGCGGAGGCAGATCTCGGAGGCCCCGCAGGCGGTGCATCGACGATGGAGCCGGGACCGGTCTGCTGCGGCAGGGAGGCGGCGGCCGCCGCCGGGCTGGGGCCGCCCCCCTGCGCGCTCCGAGGGGCGGCTACCGAAACCCGAGCGTCCGGCGGGGGCGTTTCCTCGGCCGGGCTGGCAGCGCCCTCCCCCCTCCCGCCTCCCGCTATCCTTGGGTGTTCTCTTGTGCCGTCCCCCCCAGGCTCCGGGCGACCCGGAGCCGCGTTGGGCTGCGGGTAGGGTGAGCCCCCGGCCATGGCTGGCTATCTCTCGCCCGGCGCGTATTTCTACGCCGAGGAGCAGGAGTATCTGCAAGCCTACGAAGATGTCTTGGAGAGATACAAAGGTAGGGCAGCCCTCCCCGCAGCGGGGCCATCGCACCCGGCCAGGCTGCCGGTCGCCCCGCAGGCTGCGGTGCGGCGGAGGCAGGTGCTGTGTCTCTGCCGTGAGGGGACGGGGATGGCCCCAGGTCCCGGCGGAGGGGAACGGGCGGCAGGCGGGCGGTGGCTTCTGCCATAAAAGAAAACACCGTCCCTGCGGCTCCGGAGGGCGAGACTCGCAGCCCTGTGCTTAGAAGTCTTTTTTTCCTCAGTGAAATGCGGACAGGGTGGTATAAGTCTCGGTGTGCATTTGCGTTCAAAGCCTCCGCTTATTTTGACCTTTTTATTTTGGTTTTGTTTTGTGGGCGGGCAGAGCATGAGCGTAGTTCCTGTGGCACCTGAGCTTTTTCATCAGAAAATGAGGAAAACGGCGTTTGTCACAGCAAAGATGCATACAGCTAAATTTATCTTGCTGGAAATGTAAATGACACGGCTAGAAACGTACCATGAGATGGTTCGGGAGATGTGATTCGTTACTGTTCTCAGTACATTTGCTAATATTAAATCTGAAAATGCTCATCAGAAGTGTTGTGGGTCTGATTTTAATTCAAGTGTGAAAGGGATGGAGTTAACTATTCCGATGGAATCTTCATCCCAGAAATAGTTTTTACAGCATGTCACAGCATATGCTGACATTTGCAGTGCCGAGTCCTTTTGTAATGTTTGGGAAAGAGGTTAGATTTTTATATCTGAAATTTTTCAGCTGTTTGTTTCCAGTCAGTTCTAAAGATTTTGGTTAAATGGTTTCCCCTGATGGGAATGGGAGTGGCATAGTTGAAGACAGCTTGATGTGAAGGTACCAATAGCTGATTGTATTTAATCCAGGTTGTTAGCGGTACTGTTTTGAAAATTAAACCCTCTACAGATGGTTATTTTGACATGAGAACTTGTTAGGTCTGAGCCTACTTTATACCTGTGTCGATTGCGATTTCATGTGTCATCAATAGTGTTGACTAATGACTCCTTTGTGTCTGCTGTTCATTGTGTCAATGCAGCTATGGAGCATGTGCACTATTTTTGGACTGAAATGCATTAGTTCATTTCAGTTGAGAAATAATTACAGTTTGTAATAGATCCATTTCAGAAGCACATCTTTATTCCATTCTCTCCTGTTAAGTCATCAATTTATGTGTAGCTGAACTGATTTTTGCAGAATTTTAAAGCAAGTAGACTGTTTATTTTGTAAATAAAGAAAACACTGAGAAAACTTGTTTTTCTGTTCTGGTTCTAATCTAGAGCACTACTATTCTGCTTTAGATTACCTTTGATTTGCTGCTGGAGTTGGGTTTAATGAGGTTCACTGTCATACCAATCTGTCTACTTGCTTAAAAACCTGGGAAAGAGATTAGGCCTAATTTCCCCTGTTTCAGGGAGAGTTTTATTAGGAGAAGGACTGAAGGATTTGAGTTAAATATTGCGGGGCAAAGCAATTTTAATTAAAATAAGCTCCTAAACCCAATTCACATCTCTATTAGAAATGAAGCACATTCTGGAAATATATGAGTGTATGATATTGTGGGGGTATCATTGGTCCATTCACATGCTATTTTCAGTGACAGCCAAATCCTGAAATGATTTGGAAGGATCCAGTTTCTGTTGTCTTAGGTCTTAGTGTCATATTTAGTATGCCTTGTTTTGCTGCTCAGTGTATACCGTATTCAGACATTGGGAGCAAAGGTAAAGATTCGGAGTTGTTTTAATTAAGATGGATTGGAAACCTGGAAAACACATTTTAAAAAGTGTGTTTCCAGCCTGGTCATGATTTCCCATCCGAGTCCCAGTAGTATGACTTCACTACAGCAATTGTTGTTCTGATGACTTGCTATGGGAGCTGATCTAATCAGAAAAGAATTGCTACAATATAGGCTTTGAAGAGGGAGTGCCATTTCTCTGGATTTGCCTGTTTTGTAAATAGTGCTTTAAATCAAATGCAAACCACGTTGATTTTATACATTTCTAAGATAAGTTCCAATCTCTAATTTTAATTTAACATTTCCCCTCCCACCCCCTCCTTTTTACAATTTGTAGAATGCTCTTGTATTCATTTAGGGTATTATCAGGGTGCCAAATTATCTATACCCCAGCTGTTAAGTACTGTAACTAGCAGAGTCAGCTGTACAGTATTCACTGCCTGTCTTGAAAGGCTGGTGATGGTATGATACCACACCAGTAAGACGTTTTGGCAGATTGATTTTGGAAGAGAAATAATCAGCCCTTTTAAAATGTAGAAAAATTTAAAATGTGTTTCTTGCCCATTTCTGCAGCCAAAGTAGGCTGTGGATCTTGAGGACCGTGCAATTCCAAGTACCTTGTTGCTTTAACAGTGAAAACCAGGGTATTTGTATGTCTCCAAATTCTGTCTGCTGATGGTGGCTGTGGCTGTGACAGTAAATAATTAGGCAACTGTTTGCTAAATCTGAGATGGCACAAAAGAGCTGTTTGCTATGGGAGGAGAGTGGTGTTTTCTGATTCCTGGTCAGCTTAGTTGCTGGCTGTCATGGTGTTTTTTCTTGATTCATATAGTAATTTGTTGGCAGTACTTCCAAAGCATTTGGTGGAGGAAAAAAAGTCATGTTATCTCAGATGACTGGGAAATCATGTTGAATCAAGCTACTTATTCACAGCGGAAAAAAGTGGTTCTTTGTTCATAGCACCTCGAGGAATTCAAAGGCAAAGCCTTTATTGTGATAGTAGTGGTAAAATGTCTACTATATTTTATCTGAAATGTTTGATGTGTTTCACATCTTGTTTGTGACTGAATAGGAAGATGAGAAATTGTGCAAGTATTTGTTAATAAGGGTAACAGTTCAAAAATTCTACTTGATTTCTCTAGGAGGTTAAAAAGAACTATAAGCATTAGCCTTGCTACTTTGTTACTTATCTCACCATTGCCCAGGGACAAAAATGAATAAAGTTATTGTTAGCGGCAGTCTTCTTGATAGGTAAGAAAATGTCCAGTGGTATTTAATATACATTTAATTTTTCAAATATTAAATTCCACCTCTATCAGATGGCGTAGGTGTGCATTGTTCCATACAGACATTATTTGAATATTAAATATTTGAAGCTCATAATTTTAAGCATTAGCTACAGTGCATTCATAGCATTTACTCAGGTATAAATCTGAAGTAATGCACCAAGATTCAAGAGTTGCATATATGAGCCCTCTAAAATTGTATAGTTCATTTCAGGTAAAACCCGTTTGTATTTTAACTTCAGGTAATAAACCTTTATTTAAATATCAATTGCAACAACCTTCTTTTCCTGCAAGATTTTGAACAATTGCATAATAAAGCTGCCTCCCTTTGACATCATTATTGCAATGGGCATGTCTGCTAATAGCTGCAGGATGGCTGTTTCTGGAAAAGAGCTAATTCTCAGAGTTAAGTATTGAATAAATCACAGTTATTCAAGAACATTCTTATGATAATGCAATCTATTAAAGGTTAAAATACATAGAGTTAGCTGGGCCATGCACGACCCTTTAGTGATGTTGATTTTGGCTCTGTAGGAAACAGATATGTTAGAAAATTCAGTTTGAGATGACTATCCACAAAAAATACAGCCTTGCAGTTCAGGGACTTGACTAAATTGCTGTCAATTATAGGAAAGCTATCACATAAATATTTTCTTTGGATTGATGCATGATTATAGCCTGTGTCTATGTGAGAAGGAGGTGCAGGTCTGGGATTGGGGATAATGAAACTCAGATTGGGTTATTTAAACTTTGGTGCATTCTGTTTCACTACTGGCATTTCTCTCTTGCTTTAAAAACACCTGTAGTACTCCACATTCAGATGGAGCATGGCAAACAGTTCTGTTTCTGTATTCTGAGAACAAAGATGCTGCAGATGGGCAAGAGCTAGCAGGTCATCTGATGTATTTTTGTTAGAGTTCAGAGGTACTGTAATTTGTTTTAATGACTGAGTGAGGGTAGTATCAAAAAAAGCTGTTCTGACATTGTTTGGGTACAGTTTTGGAATTAAGATAAAAAATAGATGCCTATCATCCAGCTCTTTGGAGCTGACTTCAGGAAGGAGCCATTTGCTCTGAAAGATTTTTGTACATCTGAAAATAAAGCTGCTGCTGCATTTTAGGAATTTGGAGGCTCCTGAATGTGTTTGGTATCAAACAGTCCAGGGATACTCTTCTTCAGAGATGCCTTCATGGAGCAAAGACAGGAAGGGGCATGGCAGACACTTCTGGCTCTGGAACTTGTGAATTTCTCAATTTCCTTATTTATGCTCTGAACTGAGGGGCCTGAACTTGCAACATCTTTTTGGGTGTTGGTAGTTTCTAGCCTTAGAATTGATCACTTGCTTGTTCGCGTAGGACAGTTGTGGGGTTTTTTTCTCTGACTGGTGGAGGGTACGTGTGTATTATCCGGCTGCACGTCATGTAATCCTTTCTTCGCCACAGTACAAGTCTACAGCATGATGATGCTGTCATTTCCCCTGTTCCTAGCACATTTCCTACAGCAGGTTAGCCTCTTGGGAGCAGAGGATTTTAGCCAACAAGAAGTACCTTCAATTAGGGATGGAAACGTAATGGCATTTGTGTTGCGTGAAGTCGGACAAGATTAATGGACTCCTTCAGCCATATAAAAATGTAAAACCTGCAGTTTTACTCTGTTTTAATGTTCCCTTCTTCTTTAAGCAGTAAGTTCTCACTTTCCAATTACTTGGAGATGGGATATTTTTTTTTAGGTGCGTTTAATCCTAAATATGATCCAGATTGTGCTGATTTGACTTGTGTGAGCACTTCACTTGAGCTAAGTTGAAAAGGTCTTAATTTTGTTGGAATAAAGTAATGAGAACCTGAATGTTAGCCAATTCAGCCAGGTTTTGTCTGTGTAAAGGCCTCAAGATTTGGGCAGCAGTTTTTGAAGCTGAGTTTGATAGTATACATAAACTGCAGTTCTGTCTCCATGGCTTTAAAAGGTACATGTTTGAATGACTAAGGCGGGCAGAATTTGGCCATTGATTCCAGTATCTTTGGTATATGAATTAGGGCAGATATCAAAGGTCTGTTTCACTGCTTTTCTGGTACTTCCCAATTCCCATTGAATCAGCAATATCTTTTAAACAGAGCTCACAGGAATATTCCCTAATTCCTTTTTTTTATAGCCAAAACCATGAGGTTATGAAATATGGGAGGTGGGAGGAACAAACTTCAGTCATCAATGTGTTTAAAAGGCTTATTTTGGCTTAGTTTATATTTTCAGTCGAGGTGTTTCTAGTTGTTTGCTGTTATCTGGTTTGCTGATCTCTAGTGATATTTTGCTTGAAACCAGATTATAAATTCTTTTTATTGTATTTATTTATTTTTTTCCTCTGCACTGCTCAAAACATGCCTGATCTGAGGAACTTCAGCATGTATTTGGAATTAAGCATTCTGTAAAATAAAAATAGGCTTATTCTCATGCTTGAAGTTAAGTGCAAGTATTTATCAGTTCAGGCTTGAAAGAATAAAGTTCTGTAAATGTCAAATATGAATGCAGCTTATTGCTGCATGCCTGAAATGTTTCCCGTAAAACATCATTAAAGCAGTTTAATTTAACAAAGCCTTGATTTTCTGTAGTGGGTGCAAATATTCATGCACTGAATGCTTTCAGTCAGCCCGGCTTTCAAACAGGTGAAACAATGCTTACAAAGACACTTCAGTCTGTGGGTCAAATCCTGAAGGGCATGTTAATAGCCAGACCTTACAAGTTGATCTGTGTAGGCAGACTCCGGTGCTTTTGTGGGAATACACTGCCTCCAGAAATTCACCCACACAAGCCTCTTCCCAAGACTGAGGCCTGAGTAGTAGCTCAGCCTTTAATAAGGCATAGTCGTGCTGAAATCAGTCCTCCTTTAGGGTATTCTGATTTGGTCTTAGCTGCATTAAAAGCAAGTTAGTGTGTTTCTGGACTTAATTTCATTATACCTGGTGAACACTTAATTTTGGTGTGGAGTTTAACCTCTCAACTTCTTGGATATGTATATTTCAAAGCAGATAAATCTGTGAAAAGACAAAAATTCTAGGCAAAAACATCCAGGGTTAAATTCTGCACATTGCAATTACACAATTAGTGTAACTATTTCTGTAAGACAAGGAGGATTAGGCCTCTGATGGGCTTTTCAGTAGCATAGGTCAAAATCTGCTCTTGATTATAGCCACATGGCCCTTCTGAACTTGGCTTTCTCTTAAATATATTTTCATTGTTTAGTTTCATAGTTAATATGTGAAATTACAGTACTTAATAATGTGTTCAGCAATGCATATAACTACAGATCAGCAATTAAGTAGGGTTTGTAGCCTAACTGTGCTGTAAAACTAAATTAGTTTGGCCTCAGATTCAGGTATCCAGCTATCTGACAGCTATGACACTTTGCACCACTTGGATCTAAAATTAGTAGAGCTCTTGTATACTGGCATTAGAGATGTGCATATGTTTTAGTTCATAACATGAGTAAAAGTCTGACTCTTTATACATCTTTTAGAGGCATGTTTCAGGCAATGGGCAGATGAGGCTATAGGTGAACAGAGAAGCCCCCCAAAGTCTTTTGCTGGGTACTGAAACAGCTATCCTGTCATCCTGCTTGCAGACTTTTCTTCTGTCTGGTCAGGTTACAGTCTGGGTGTTCTTCATGTGACATGGTCTCTTAGGCAGGGTAGAAGCAGCATTAGAAAGCCTGTGTGGTCATTCTGACAGACCATTTACACTAATAATGGTAATAAAGCATCCTGAGCAATGCTAGCAAAAGAGCTTTTTCAAGAGATGCTGTGGTTTTGACTCAAACAAAACTTCTGTTAATTTTGGTAGGAGTCAGGAACTTAGTTATTGACATTTATAAATATTTAATGCCTGAAGTTACTTTTCCTTTAGATAAATTTTTAATCTAGAGATAAAGGTTTTACATTACATCCTAGAATTTGGGAAATGACTCCAGCATTTGTCTGTAGAAGCCACTGCTCTGTAGTCGTATGTAATTTCTGGGAATAAGGTAACATTGCTAAGATAGTACTGGTTTAGAGTAAGATATTTGCAGAAACACACAGAGCAGCTTGATTGCTAGCCCCGATGACCTTCAATAGAAATTAGGTATTTCACTGCTGTTTGTGCCTTGGAAATTATCTCACAGTGACTGTACATTGTCCAGATCATAACCTGATCCTGGAAACCATATTATAATACCAGGTATTACAGATCAGTTCTGCATATAAGACTCGGTTTTTGGAAGATTCTAATTATGAAATCTTACCGGGGGAAAATTCATCATGATTTTAGAAAGTTGATATCAGAATTTGAAAAGGACGTATCTCGAACATACTGACATTTTCTTGTCTTGTAAAGGAAATGTTTTTCTCAGGCTTATGGCTTCTACCCTCTTTGTTCAATTTTTAACAAAACAGTTGCTGAGAAATATTTGTTACCGTTCTGAGAAGGCTTTTGGTTTTCTTCTTTGCAGAAGTTTTTCTGATGTGCAGTTCACACTAAAGCTAAAGCGACGTTTGGCTCAGGAAATCTTGAGAAAATATCTCAAGAACAGACACCGAGGAGCTACAGGAAGAAAGCCAAAGTTGATTAGGTCCCTTGATGAAATTACCTTACGATTTGACTGTGCTCAACAGGATACTTTTGCATTGTTGTGTTTCAGTTTTTTAAAATAGGGCTCATGTTAATCAAGTCCATACGCTCCTTATGAGGCCAGATCTAGCCTACCTCTGAGAATGTAAGCATGAACTCTGATTTTCTACTTGTTGCTGTTGCGAATTGTATTATATGAAATCAAGTTCATTCATGTAAGCACTGTGTTTCTGCTTAAATTGTACATTTATTATTGCTTTCTCATGGATATACATTTTCTTCAGATCTTGTGTTACACTGAATCCAGCTGTCCAGCATACTGTTTATACTGGGTTTACAGCAGCACTGAGCAGCGGATCTGTAGTTTGTAAGCATCAAACAGTTATAATCTAAATTATAATCTAATTTATAAAGATGATATTAGTGCCCTAAAAACAAAACATGTTTATGCCTCGATATTTTAATAGTCATACTGAAGCAGTTTTTGGCATTGGGAACCACATAATACTCAAGAGAGTTTAAAGAATTAAGTTTACACTTGGAGAGCATGTGTGTCTCCTCCATAATTTGCAATTTAATGCCAAATGTAAGGATTTGATTAAATAATTTTAGAAAGTGAAGGATCATCTTTATTCTAAGCATGAAATGTATTTTGAATTTGGTGCCTAGATTTTTATAGTCGTTTCAGTGACCGAAACTGTGAATGGTCTGTTGGAGATTTAGAGGTGTGACTGAAATGTCTTTGTACAAGTTGTGCTGGTTGTTGGATTTTTACTTTTCCTTTGTGTTTTCCCAACCAATACACTTTGAGTCTACCCACCTCTGATCTTCTGTCATTTACCTTCTGGGCCTACTTAGTCTTGGAAGGTTACATGCCTCTTTTGTTTTCCTAGTAAGAAATATCTCAAGGGCAGGGAAGCTTTTTTTGTTTAAAAAAAGCTTCTAGAAGATCTATTGTAACTCCTGTCACTCTATTCTTGGTTCCCCATTCTTCCTTCCTCTATCATTTTCAAGTTAAATTTTAACTGTAGATGGGTTTCCTTGTGGGCCTGCATCTACCAAGTGCAGGTGAAAGATTGGCTTGCTTTGAGGGGCTTCTTGTGGCACACACTTGCGCGCATCCTGTGCCAAGTCTGCAGAGAAGTGGACTGTACTTCTCAGACTGGTCTCTTCCCACGCTAGGTGGAAAAGGAGGAGGAGATCTCAATTCCAGACTTCTGTCTGCCTGCTGCTGGAGCAGAAAGCACCCATGGAGCACTAGGTCTGTTTCTAGAAAGCAGCATGGGTTTCACTTCCTGAACTGTGATTGAAGCCATAGAGAAACCTTTTGAGCTTTTCCTTACCATAATCAAATGTAAAAAAATGTACATATGTGGAATGAGATTTCTCAGTCTACATGCCCTTGTTCTGGTACCTGCTGTGAACCCGAGTTCCTATGCTCGGGATAAAGCCTGACTGTGGCTTGAGTCTCAGGTCATATGCTGGTGTCCTACTGCGAGAGTTTTTCAAGTGTAGCATTTAATCCCTCTCAGTGAAAGTACTGAGAGAAAGAAGAATCCCCAGGGGATAGACACTGACATGGTCACTTTGTTTGAAATGATTGCCCTTTTTTTGTCTTGGTTTCAGCACACAACTCTCACCTGGGCTTGTGAGCACTGCTGTTCAGGATGAGAGTCAGTATGGTCCTGTGCTTGGACTTCTGCTGCCAAATGCTCCCTCCCTTCTGGGTGCAACCAAGTTAGTTAATTATGCAATGCAGTAAGATGTCTTCTGTATTTTAGCAGCATAAGCCCCCAAGATTTGTTTTCCATGTATTGGCTTAACTAATGACTCAGCTGATAAACAATTTTAAGTTGATTTATTTGCCTTTTTCCTCTTCTGAGTAAATAAAGAGGCCATCACTATATTTATTTCAATGACTAGCTGTTAACGCTGACAAATAGCTTAGATGCTATGTGAGATAATGGCTTCTACTCGCAATTTGATTTTGTCAGTGTAGCAAATAAGTGAAAGGGAGTTCTAACATTTTTTGTCTTTTTAAAATTTTTTTTTTTTATTTCAGTTAAGTTTCTCTTAGTTCTGTATCTCATGATCTCAGCTCCTGCAATCTCTTTACGTGTCTAAGTTCTCTCAGTAGTACTAAAGCATTCAATGTCTGTACGTGCACTTCAGTGCTCCTACTACTTTGTGAGACAAGACTGTGATTGCATGTGGTACCTTTGTTGCATTACTGTTTTATGTTATAGGTCTGATATGTATTTAAGAATTCGTTTTCATATTCTTTTTTTTTTTTCTTTTAGATAATTCTAGAAAACCAGCTACATAAGATTTATTGATCTTTGTGCTGTTAGAAGGCAGTTTTCCACTGATGGTCTTGGTAGTTCAGAGATGCTCAGCTTCTGCTTTTCATTCCCAATATTTTTTTAATAGGATTTCATTGTCTAATAATCTTTCCAGATTTAATAGGCTGGGTTTTATGTCTTAAAATTTTGGAGTTCTCCCAGTCTGAAAACACCTGTATGATCAGACAGGATCACTTTTTTTTTTTAACTGCCTTCTCCAAATCTTTAATAAATGCAGAATGCATTGGTGATTTCTGTAAACCCACACCATTCTTCTCCTTGTACTGGAAGGCAACCAAAATTCACGACGTAATTATTCTGTAAGACTTTTCAGGATACAAGAGTTACATGCTTTATCCTAGGTGGTTTTGGTCAGGTTTTGGAAATGCATGTCAATTTTCCCTCTATTTACCTATATAGATACACACATATATAGGTACATACATTATATATAGATACACCCCCCCATACCTCCACATCCTCCCCCCCCCCTCCTTTTTTTTTAACTCTGCGGAGTTCAAACAGTTGTGGAGGAATTTGATTTGTCATTGTATTCTTATTATCTTTCCCAGTATTTTAGGATTTTTATTTTGTTTTAAATTGCGCTTTCCCAGTGGAACTAATCAGAACTGCATCAGTAATTTCTCAAGTTTCTTAATTTATTTCTTGCAAATAATCTGGAGAATGGTGATGTGTTTTAGTGTAAGTTTTTGTAAGCAGCTTTCTTCTCTGATACCTCAAGGTCTTTCTGAATTTGTACCAAGGTGATGGTAGTTGGCTATGTAATCTGCTTGTAGGTTGATGTGTTTAGGTTTTCTGTGTGGTTACATAATTTCTTCTTTGAGACTCTTTCTTGTGATGGAACGTGGTAATTTCTCTGTAAAACGAGGCTTTGGGGAAAAGGACAACAGTTTGTTGTCTTAAAAGCTAGGTTCTTGCTCAGTAAAGAGTTTATTCAGATACTTAGCTCTTGCAGTAGCATGCCTAGTCTTGCTGCCTCCCTGATTCTAACCATCCGTGAACATGTGCATTATTGTCTGATTTGTAAAAAACCTCTCTTTGATAGGTGCTATGTCTCTTATATTATTTGTTATCCTGATTTTTCCAACCATTGCTTGGGTAGGGCTTCTATCTCACTAAGGAAAACATTTCTGGCATAGCAAACTTCTATAGCATGTGTCTGTTTGTTGGCATTGGGCATTTAGAATATTAGCCTTCTGGTACTGAAGTAAATAATAAAATGTGAATAGGGGTGTGTGTACTGTTAATCTTAACATATACTGTTATGTGTTTAAGTAGTGCTGCTTTAGGTTTAGTTTCTCCTGCTTCTGTGTTAAGCTTTATTTTATAATTATAAATCTTGGTTATTTTAAATAGAAGCAATTTTGAAATCTGGCATCACTTACGACATTTGAAATCTTAACTTCAGTAAGGTTTTCAGCTGTTTGGTGGCCTCATACTCATCTTCTAAAATACTTCTAAAACTTGAACAAGATGGCATCAGGAGTGCCTTACTCATTGTTAATAACAAGTGATCCCCAATCCTGTCCAGCATATTGGCAGTGTGTTCTGTAATCATAGAATCATAGAATAGTTAGGGTTGGAAAGGACCTTAAGATCATCTAGTTCCAACCCCCTGCCATGGGCAGGGACACCTCCCACTAAACCATGCCACCCAAGGCTCTGTCCAACCTGGCCTTGAACACTGCCAGGGATGGAGAATGAAATCTTTTTCAAAAGTCCTCATATTTAAGCTTTGATGTTGACTATAGAACCTTGTTTATTCATTAAGTGCCCCAAAAGCCTGTTTCCCCTGCAGATAAGTATCTGTTAAATTATATCTTGAGGCAATTATCAGCATAAATACTGAATGAAGATTTCAAGATTTAACCTTTTAAAATTAGCAGTAATTTTTTTCTTTCCCTGATTTGGAAGGCAGTAATGACATTTTTATTGACTTCAGTAACTACATACTTGTATTTCCTGGTTTGTCTTCTCTGTGCTGAACATTTCCTGATGGTTACTGTTTACTGCTTTATGAAGAGCAGCATTCTTCAGGATCTAACTGCTTCTTCCTGTGAAGTTTGTAAACAAGAATTTTTGTGTGTCAGTTACTTCTGATATTTTTAGTGGACAGCCATTTTATCTGCAACCGGAGCTTTTTATCTCACCAGTTGGCCCATTTTCACTTTTGACATCAGGGTAACGCTATTTCTATGATTTAATTGGTATCATAGTTGCTGTGCATGTTGGTTTTGCCCGGGCCCTGAGGGAAATAATGATCCTCACTGTCCCTGCCTGGTCCCTCACCTGCCTGTGGCCCAGGACCCCAGGCCAGCCCTTGGGGCTGTCAGCCCCTGTCCGAATGATGCCACAGCAGGGCTGGTCTGCAGCTCCCCACAGCCCTGCCCTGGCCAGCCATGGGCCCTGCTGGGCTTGTCCGTGCATGAGCCCATGTCCTGGCCCAGCCTCAGCCTGTAGAGCTCACCCAGGCACCTGAGCTTCGACACCTCAGTGAGAGTGGTGCCCAATGGCTGGGGCTACCCCAGTGTCCCCGGCTGCCCTGCTCCTGGCAGGGGCAGTGGGATGGGCCCTGCCTGCCAGGCCCTGCCCTGGTGGACCTTCCATGGGGAGGCCCTGCCAGCCCCAGAAAGCTGCTGACCTCTGTTGCACCATGGCAGTTCCTTGCAGGTCCATCTTTTGCTTCACTTAGTTTCTCTTGTTTAAATTGCCTTTCTACTACTAAGTATTTTCTTTCTTTGTAATTTTGTCCTCTCTCCTGGCCTCACGATACGTGCATGGCAACTTTCATTTTTTCGAGAGTGTGGTTTACACCATCTTGGCTTCCTGTGCCTTCTTGTCCGGTTGAGTTATATCGTGTCCTGTGTGGTGTCAGCCGTTCTAGTAATTACTGTGTAGTTGAAAAACTGCTGTGTGAAAATTATGCATTGTAATGATGTGTTAAGATAGTGTTAATGATGCAATTTCTGTGGACATAAAATTAATTTACTTATTCAGCTTTGGTAAAGCTAGGTTGAAGCTTTCTGACAGGTATCTGCAGTACCCTTTCTCAATTATGGATGTCTGTTTACTTGAGGGAAAGGAACCAAGCCTTCTGTGCATACTTTTGAACTTTTAATCAGAAAGGAGTATGGAAAAGTTCAGGTTTTAGGGCTGATAAGTGATTTTATTACAGTTTGGCAAGTAATTGGCAGCTGCCATGTCTGCTCAGGGAGTCATAGCTGCAATAAGTAGCTTTTGTTACTCTTTTTGTTGCTGTAGGTATAGTTATGAAATGCCTGTAGAAACTCTTCAGTAGTTCTTAAAATGTGATGGGCTAAATACTGTTCAGTGTGGAGTTGGTGCTCTTTTGTTGTTTGTTTGGTCCTCCAAGCCCATTTCAGAGTAGTCTAAAATATGATACCAAAAAAAGACTTTGTTCAAGAGGCAAGGATCTCAGAAACATGTTCAGAAAAGGAGTAGCATCAAAAATCTTAGAGAAGGTAAAGAACTGCTATAAAGGCATTGCCTTTGTATGAGGACTTGACAGGGAGATCAAACATGTGCTTGAAGGTAATGGCTTTTATTGTTATTAGTAAGACTTAATTACTTCAGCCAGTGATGGAGAAGGAAGAGCTGTAGAACAAGTTTGTTGCTCAACTTAAAAGGTACTAAGAAGTAACTTTAACAAGACACTAAGGAGCTGGGAAGAGAGCCATCTTAGGAGCTAGGAGACCTCATGCTTCATGTGTATCTATAACCAGTTGGAAAAATAATGAGGTAATGTTTGGAAAATACTATGATCCTTGGAAGAAAGACTCTGCAATGTGTTATGCTAATTTGATACCCAACATTCGGACCACCCAGTGTGCAGAAAACTCCTTTGTCCAGTGCAGCCAAGAAATGAAGGCTGAAAGGTGCTAAAGCCTTAATGCAAACTCGGTGATGTTTAGCAGAAAGGGTGTATGTAACAAGGCCACACAGAAGAGAAAGGGAAAAATACAGTCCTAAATCTTGCCTAAATTGGGATGTTCCATACAGCAGTCCAGGTTAGTTGCTTTCAACCACTGCCAACTTCTTTAGGCATCTGAATTTATGAGGGGTATCAGTGTTTGGCTTAAAAGGTCCTTGGATATCTGTGTCTTCTCAGAAATACTGAATTGCTGTCATCTTCTGCCTAGGGTTCATTGTATGCCAAGGGTCATACAGCAAACTGCCTGCATGTTTTCTTTGGGTTACTAATCAGGGAAACCTAATCCAAAACTGAATGCTGCTTCTGTTTGAATTTGCATAAGAATAACAGTGATTTGAGTATTTGTCTGAGAATTAGACATAATTTTAGCCCTCTCTGAGCTTGAAGAGTTTTGATTATCTGCAACCCAGAATGCCACAAGTTTTCAGATGTTTGGTTAGGAATAGAATGTTCTTCTCGTAAAGCTGAGTTACTGTGTGAATTTGTGGGAGTAAGGAGGCTGAAAGGAAGGCAAGTTGTAGATTGGTGTACGGAAGAGGAAAAGTGTAGGTTGTGGTCTTTGCCTTGCTTTTTGTTTGCTGATGTTTATATTCATAGAAAATTTGGAGAACAGGATGAAACACTGAGCTGAATTCCACTGCATGGTAACGCTGGTACTTTCGGCCAAAGAAATTCCACTAATGTATTCAACATTGGCAACGCATATAAAATGTGGACCTGTCAACATCAAGAATACTAAGAGAGGTTGTGACACTGCCATTTGAGGGTGTAGATGTCTTCATCGAAAGTACTGATAATGTCCTCCACTGTTGAGAGCAGAGGATCCATGCAGTGATCTGTGATAGGAAACTATAAAAATTTCGTCAGAATTAGGCTGTGGCAGGAAGCTGGAGCAGTTTTTATGAAAACAACAGTGAGGATTTGGAAGATACACATCATTTCCCTTTTCCACAGTACCTTCTCATCTCTTGTCTGGATAAGAGGATAGAAACTCGGAGGAACTTGTTGGGGGGCAGTGAGTGCTGGCTGCTCTGCGAGGGATTGGGAGCCCAGTGTGATAACCAGGCTAGCAAAGACCCTGCCCATGGGCCTAGCCCCACAGCCTCTGAGCGGGACAGGCCTGGGGCAGTAGCCATATTCAGTCAGAAGTTTGAATCCCTCAGGTGGGTTGGAATGTGCCATGGGGCCTTAAGAGAACTTCCAAGACTGATCAGTATCTAGTACTGCCGTCACTGGTTTCCTTTCATAATGGGCTAATAGAACACCTTGGTCCTGTATTTAGTCGCACAGACTAAATCACTCATTCCCTTCCTGCCCTATATATACAGTGTATTTTTTAGTATCCTCTCCGTAGGGCGGTTACTTCCAATATTGTTACATGTTCCTTAAATAGTGGGACAGAGATTGGTTTTCAGTGCTCTGTAGCCCAGGGGAGAAAAGTCTGTAGCTGTTCAGGTGGGTAGAAGATGCACTCATTCTGTCTCTTTGGCTACTGGTGTGCTGCTTTGCCTGTCATGGTCTGATGTCCCACTGTAATGTGGGAAGTGCTCCAGCCAGACCTGGAGTATCTGCAGCAACTGCTGCAGAAGTTGACGTAGCTGTTGGCTGGTTAAGTACTCTGGATAGGAACTGCTGGGTGTAGGCCTAGGATAGTTTAGTTTAGAGGAGGGGATTATCTGCTAGATGAGATTCTTTGTAGCATGCTGGAGTTGTACAGTTGAAGGATGGAAGAGATTCTTGCAAGACCTTGCGCACTCTCATGTAGAGTTTGTTACTGACAGTCCTTGACTATTTGTTGGTTTAAAGCAATGTATGGGTCTTCTGTTTGTTTGTTTTGTTTTTTAATTACATTTCATCTTGCCACCCAATGCAGACTTTCTGCATCTTGTCCTTGTCTCATGATGCTAAAGCTTTTATTAGCAGTCAAAAGTCTGTTGCAGCGAGGTCAGCTTGGGATCCTGCAATTGTGGAATCTGTGAATCTCCTCTCACGTGTCTGTGAATGTTGCTTTCATGACCTTATGCCAAGTCAAATATCACTTGAGCTATTTTTGGTAGCTGCTATTTCAGCAACAAATTTCTACCTGAATCTCCAAGCAACAGCATTTCATGAGGACTGTGAAATTCCCCTGTGGTTCATATCTGAGTGATGGATTTTCATCTAAAGCTTCCCTTCTCTTTAGAACCACATTTAGTATAGAAGAAATAGAAAGAGGTTTAATGTTCCCAAGATGTTGGTTTCTTTTACTGACTATTTCTTCCTCTGTTTGTTGTGGTATGTGGAAGTTAAGAAGGTACAGCTGTCTTCATAGCTGATATTAAAGTGCATAACCTAGTTAATCTTGCCAAGATACCAGCTGTCTGGTAACCTTTTCCTCCAGCTGAACATCAGGGCTCACTCCAGGAGACCAGTTGCTGCATCCTCCACACACTTCCAGGGTAGGTGAGAGCTGGAGTTAGCACAGCAGCAATGTGGTGTAAACTGTGAACAGCTAAGCAGCACGAACAATATGCTGCTGAATTAGATGTTCAGGAGAGCAATGTTTCAGCTGTTTCTTGACCAAGGCAGCTGAAATGGCTCTCGCATATCTTTCTTGGAGAGGATGGTGTTGGCCAGTTCTGTGCAGTGGGATTTATACTGACTTGCTTGCAATAGAGTATAATCAGCTTTGCACACCATAATTCAGTGAGACATTGGGCTCATGATCATTTCTATTGCTTGGAAATACCCAGTCTCACAAGCACCCTGGGTTTATGCATTTCCTGTCTATGTCCGAAAGAACTGTAATAATTGCTGTGTGGTGTTGTAAAATGAAGAAGTTGCTCTAGACTAAGATAAAATGAGAGATTACAGTGCTTGAGCTAATCTGTATTATCTGCCTTGTGTGTCTGCTCTTGCTCAGTGGTGAAATAGGATGTAACTAACTCACTCTTTCAAGGAGCAATGTGCTTCAAGGCACATCTGACATTTGCCTCAGAGTAACTGTGATATATTTGATAACGCTTCATGTCCCTTCATTGCCTGGCCTCATAGTACCCCACTTGTCTTGGGAAGGCACTTCCTTTCCAGAGTGCAGCAGACATCATGACTGTTGTTTGCAAGGATTAGAGGTAAGGTATTCAGGGCAGTCATTGCGGTACTTTGAAACCTGAATTAAAAAGTTGAGGTAAAAGTTACTTGTCTTGTGATTACATCCATACTAGTAAATTAATGTGGTTGGGACCATTCTGTGATACTGATGCCCATGACCATGGAAGAGCCTGCATCCATGCTTTGAAATTCTCTTTTTCTCCAGATAGGGCTGCAGGCAAGCTCTGCTGGGAATCCTGCATGACCCATGCTCACCCTGAACTGTGCCTGAGAATTGTCTGGGAGACAGACAGTTGGCATGGGCAGCAAGCAAGCTAGGGGTGGCTTCATCAAAAACTTCCTAGAATTGCGGGGTTTAATTCCAGTGCTCAGGAGCACCAGGCTGGTGTTTACTTTGCTGGAGTAAATGTAGTCTGAAAACTGTCCTAAAAATTTTTTTACAAGTTTAGTTTTTTAGAATTACTATGCTTTAATAAGTGTCATAGTTGGCTTCTGGTCACATTAGTTGAGCAATCTAAATTCTGATGTTGTATTTCTAGGCAAATTCATGAGCTAAGATTGGAAGAATGGTATGAGCATACTTAGAGCAAAAAATTTTGTTCTGAATACTAAGCTATGGGGAAGGATTCCAGGATAATGAGAGGGTTATTTAATTTGTTATGATTTTTATTTGTTTGATAAAGTATTCCATCTGCTTGGAGAATCAGCTTCTGGTGGCTTTCCTGACATTTTTATAGCTTAGTTTTTGCAACTACAAATTCAGTTTGTGTTTAAAATGGGTATTTCATAAGGGAGTATTCCAGTGCATGGGATAAGGAAACTCAAGACATTTCATGAAGGGTTGAAACAAAAAAACTGATGTAAATTTAAGGTTTGATGCTATTACTACATGATCCAAGCAATGCTTAAATGATCAAGAAGGTTATATATGAGCATTGAGAAGTTGGATACTTGGCTGAAAAAGTAGCATAAGATCATTACACCAAACAAGGGTGCTTGCTTTCTTCTTAGGTATGGTAAGCAAAGAGTATGCACTAATGCTTGTATATATTTTAGTGAGATTTTGATAGTGTTAGTGATGCAAAAGTTACTTGAGCATTGAAATATGTCAAGTCCGCACTAGATTAAGCTGAAGTTCTGTGCAAGCGTGCCTCCTAGTTTAGAGGAGAAAAAGGAATAATTAATAATCTGCAATAGGGTTCAAAGTTGAAGCCTTACATATGCTCAGTATCTGCAGAATTGCAGTGTAGCAAAAGTCTGTGACTCTGAAATGGTTACAAGTTGTGTGCTGTTATGGTCTGTCCTGTGGTCTTTGGCAGAGCTGACTATGAAAAATGCAAAAGTAATTTTGCTTGGTTGTGTTGATGGAGTGTTGTATTCCGCATTTGTTTGTTCTAAATAGGAGTTAGTGAAATGTGAAAAATACAGTTCCCTTAGGCAAGGCTTATTACTTCTAAAAATACTAATGATTTGTGTGGAAAAAGGATTTTGGCAGCATTTTTCATATGGAAGAAATTAATTTTGTTTTCCCAAGTTTAGGAAAATTAATTTTTTTTTTACCCCTAAAAATACCTTATCTCCTTACAGCAGAAGATCTGTGATTTAAGGCTGCTTCAGAAGTCTTTCAGAGAGCACATATTTATGTGCATGTGTACACATAAATGTGCACCAGACATCTGCGGCATTAAACTGTGATTTTTAAAATGGAATGACCATCCACCTATTCATGTTATTCAGTTGATAAGTTTATGGTAAAAGGACTTTTCAGAGGAAGAAAAAAAATATCTCAAAATGGCATTTGTAGGTTGAAAAAAGACTAATTTTAATAATATTGGGGGGACATAGGATATACAGATTTTCTTTACACTGACTTAGCTCTGGATACCTTATTTTAGGTTCTGACCCAGTCATTTTGCCACATTCAATTTGTCTTAGGTCAGGTTGTATCTTTCCTGAAAACTTCAATTGTTCACACTACCTTTTGGCTGGTTAGCCTAGCTCAAGGGAAAACAGCCACCATAAATAATAATGTATGAGATGCAGAGTGAAATTGGATTACTGCTCCATCACTGTTTTCACTGATATGAAGATGATGAGTTAGCAGCTAATGGGCTGCGCTGGTTTGCATTGCACCCTCTGGCAAATTAGACAAGGTGGATAGTCATCATCAGACCTCTAGAAGAAGATTTAAATGAATAGGATGTTAGTAAGAGTTAACACTAATTTCAGCTTCAGTTAACTCTGTGGTAGAGACGGGGGAAAAAGAAAGTTAACCAAAGAGCATACTGTAGATCATTATTCAAAAATGTGTAAAATAATGGTGCCCAGGGTTTGGGCTGAAGAATCTGAATTCAGAGCACATGCAGAAACATCTCATTCTCCAGCTCGAGAGAACTCGTTGATTTACTGACTTCGGGCAAATTTTTATACTCATCTTCTTCAAGGCAGTGGAGCCCCATAATTAAAAGGAATTGCCAGCACTGTCTGAGTAATGTAAAGATGCAGCAAGATCAGCAGAAAACGTAAATAAACAGTAGATAAAAAGTACTGCTTTTTCAGCAAAATCGAATGTGTTTAAAAGACCAAAAAAGCAGAAAAAGATCTGAAAGCTATGATGAATGCCTAGATCTGAGCTCAAAATATCATGCGATCTTGACAAGTTTAATATTTACTGTGGAGTATTTATTATGCTTATAGAACTATGTAGCAGGAGCACTAAAATAATAGAACCATTTTAAACTGTACTGGAAATATGGCAGACTAGGAAGAGAGAACCTTAATTTTAAGAAATATATATCCTATTACTTATATCTATAAGTAATTTGTATCCTCTTACTTATAAGTAATATTTATCCTAAGTTTGTGCACTGTTTCCTTTATTTTTTTTAATCATAATCTATCTTCTTTTGCTCAGTAATTTTCTGTAATCTGAAATAGCATAAAATGCTTGTGGGACCCAACCTGCAGAGATCACCTTCTGCTTGAAATGCTGCGATCACATGAATACTTTGTTCCTCCATACTCAGCAGCACAAAACAGGCTCTCCAGAAGTGATGTGGGGTAACTGGAACTGTAGCAAATAAGATCAAAAGCAATGCTTATTTTACAAAAGTCACCATCATTTCTTTTATACCCCACTGTATTTTGTGGGTTAGCTTAATCTTTTCAAGTATGGAGAATGTGTTCATTCATCAATTACATCTCTTCCTAAAGTAGAATGCTTGGAAAGCATCTGAGTTTGTTTGACCGCAAAGCCCTAGAATACTGAGACCTCATGCAAGCCAGTGTTGATTGCTGACTTGGTACTCATATAAAGTGACTTGCAGACACTTCCAGAAGAGCTGATGTTTTCAGTGGAAAGCGGAGAAGTCTTTTCTTTCCAACTTTTTTTCCCATGTTGGAGTTACAGTTACATTGCATAGCTGAAAACTTCTGGCATGGTCACTGCAAGCAGAAGTTTGTAGGAAGAATAGGAAAAATTAGTTAAGAAAATTAGTTGACTGGAATTCTTTCCTTCGTCTGTATTGTTTGAAGAGAAAGTAGATAACCATGCAATACAGGAGTCTTCTCTTGTGAGAAGTAAAGCTCTGAAAAGAAATGCAGTAGTTTCTCAAATAAAAAGGCAGCCTCCCACACAGGCTGAACAGATCACTCCTGTAATGAGGTATTTAAATTCAGTCATCACTTGAAGTCCTTGATAAATGTTGTAGTACTGTTCTTGCAAGTCTTGTTATTGCAAGTTTGCATGAATAGTTTACAACTAACCAAGAATTAAAAGATGGGGAGGATGAAGTTGTATGTGTATCGGTATGCATGTATGTACAGACTTGTGTTGTCCTGAGTGTCAAAGTGCATCATGAGGCAACGGTAGAACATCTGTGCTCAGCTGTATGGATGAGGGAGGATACTGTGGAGGGTTAGCAGAATTAGTGATTTTGCTTTTCTTTGTTTGAGGAAAGGGAGGTATTTCACTCCTCCTTCCTACCTCTTAAGTATGGAGAAGGAACATCTCTGTAAAATGGAGCTGGTCTGGATTTGAAAATCTGGGCTATGTTGGCTCTCCTAGGAAGCCTGAAAATATAAAGACTGCCCATGGACTACTGTTACAGAAAGCAAGGGAAGGAACCAACAGTTGCTCTCTTCTCTTCTGAATAGACTGTAACAATATACATTTATACCTCTAAAAGCTGATATATTTTTGCTAAATGTTCAAAGGGCTTTGTGATGATATAACAGATGAGGGATTTCAGGAGCATTTCAAGACTTTGAATAACATTGCTTCATTCTCTTTGCCTAGTCACTGAGCATTGGCTGATTTCTTGTAGGTAGGAGTTGTTCTGGAGAAGTATTTTGAAGTTAGAGTACAGAGGTGATATTTGAGCCTGAGTTAAAACTGTTTTTCACCTTTGAAATGTCTTTGCAATGAGTTACTCTGATGCATAGCTTAAGGCTGAGGTGCCCAAAGCTGCTCTTGCACTATGAAATAACAAATATTTTGCTATAGATGGTAGGAGTACTCCACAATATATGATCTTTTTCTTTGGTAAAAAACTGTAACTAGCCTGGCAGCCTGAATTGTTTTCAGAAGAAGGTATGTGAAGTAAGTGCTGCTGAGAGGTGTTTTTAAAGGCCTTTTTTTTTTTTTTTTGCATAAAAAAATTTGTTACATAAGCGTTATTTCTGACATGGACTTTTATAAATACCTGTGTGATGCTTGTTACTGAAGACTTGTTAGTAAATCAGTCCATTGCAGTTTTGTTTTTCCTTATGACAATTTTTTAACGTATTTTGAAGTTGCTTGGGTATTTATACATACTTCTGCATGTTGTTGGCAGAATGCTAGGGAGTAACACTTTAAACAGTATGGGTAGCTGGAATTAAAGACCCCGCTATATCTTACATCAGTTGTTATGATCAAGGGTTTGACTTTTGTCACGTTATCTCTAAAATGCTCCATTGTGTTTATAGCTTTGTCTTTTACTTATGTAAACAGATGGTATATTTGAGCTTCTTACTGTTGCATTAAAAAAAATAAAAATCCAAACACAAAACAAAATCCCACCAAAACCCCAAACAAAAACAACAGAAAAGCCAAACAACCACTCCCTTGCCAATCATGATGGTATTGAGCGGCATGCAGAGGGCGAAGACAAAAATGTCATGGTCAAGAGTAATCGCTGAGTTGTCAAAATTAGGGGTGTGGGATGTTAAACTCGGAATCACTTTGTCTGTTGACTACAAAGCACTTTCCAGGTCCTGCCTCACAATCTATCCAGGACCTCACTTGGGGTGAGCCCCAAGCACACACTACATTTTTTCTTTTGCTTCTCCTTTCAACCTGAATCCTGGTTTCCAAGGAAGGGAAGCATAGGCATGAAGGTGGAAGAAAGCTGTAATATGCTCAGATCAGAGCCTCAGTCTGAATGATCTTACAGCCCATTGCAGAACATGGATACTCTGCAGTGTGGGTGTAGCCTACAGAGCAGTGAAGTCTGCTGGTGGGTCATCAGCAGATGACCTACTTTGATGGGTTAAGACTTCCTCTGCTGAAAACAGAAGAATGCTCATGACTAAGGTGCTGTAACACAATGAAGGCAAAAACAGTGACTTTGGCAGAGGGGAAAACCGAGAAACTTCTATTTTATCTTTTTTGCAAAGCCGCACACTCACAGACAATGTGGTGTATAATTTTTAGGATGTGGATTCAGCCTTGAAATGACTGCCAAACAGCACTTGGTCTCAGTCTGCTGGTAATGGTGTGGGAGAGCAAAACTTTTATTTTGAGGAAGTGATCTCGCATGCTATTTTTGAGGTAACGTAAGAGCATGATTGCACTACAATTAGGATGGTCAAAACCGGATGTCTCCTAAGCTTATTTCATTAGGATGATGAACTTAAAGAGGAGGAGTGTAGAAGTAGGTGGTGATGGTGAATTTTAAGCACAGGAAGCAGCTGATGTTCAAAGAGCATCAGGGTGTTTATTACAGAAATGGAATATGAGGAAAGAAGTCTTCAACATGGAAGACTCCAGCCCTGGAAACACGATGATATGTCTCTGCTAACCTAAACAGATGTGTGTTTGCCGCCTTCCTGAGAAACAAATCTGCCTATGACTGTGAATTCTGACCCTTTGAAAATTTTGCTGGGATAGTTTTTATAATTGTGGCTCATATATGTGAGACAAAAGTAGTTGAGCACCTAGAATTGCTCATTTTGCCGCTAGTCCTTACGAATAGCATCTCGGTAGGCTGACAGTCATTCTTACTGGCACGTTTTTTCAGATTCACATTCCCTTTTGAATGAGGAGGTATGCTTGTAAAAAGCTTTGTAAGGTTTGCGTTTCATGTGGTTAAAAACCTTTATGTTTTTAAGTACTCATTGCAATTCTGAATGCTACAGCTTACCTTGTAATTGGCAAATATTCTTTCAGAATAACATTTAAATAACAATAAATATTCTTTATTAATAACAATAAATATCCTTGCTAACTAACATTTAAAAACTCACCATTTTCCTGCCCACATTTTTGATCAATTCCTTTAGAATAAAAGTGTGGATGAGGATTAACTTTTACAAGCTGGTGAGTCTGCATTTTTTGTTTTCATTACAACCACTCAGAAATCTCGACCCTTGCCCAGGAATTACTGCTGGTGGATCTGGCTTGTCTTGTGGTTAGTACAGTGTCATCCACTGTGGTGTCAAATACATAAAATATAGGATATGATTGCAGAAATATGACTGTGACATTTTTCCACTTTAAAAAAAACCCGAAAACTTAAGTTGGGTTTTTTTGGTTGATTTTTTTTTTTTTTGGGTGATCAAATGTTGTAAAGCAGTTTGTGTTAAAACCCCAATAGTGTAATGCCAGACCCAGTTTCTTTGGAAACTGTAAGGTGGAGACAGAAGGAACTTAAGCCTGATTAGATTTGCGCATAGTATTTTCATTTTTATGATAGTTTATGCATTAGCAGTAAGAGATATCCTTTGTGAAGGAAACTCTTGGTTGGATTCCAAAAGTACTTTAAGATTTTTCCATCTTGAAGCAGGAGGAAGTTAGTGAATAGCCAAACTCAGAAGAAATTTTAACAACCAGAAATTTTCTGGCAATTTGGGAAAATCTATTTCCAAAGGAAGGAGTATGTTTGGTTGGAGTGGAGGTTGGCATTGGACAAGGG
Source organism: Ara ararauna (assembly GCA_028858755.1). NCBI lineage: Eukaryota > Metazoa > Chordata > Aves > Psittaciformes > Psittacidae > Ara > Ara ararauna. Next base: position 40,688,606 of record CM054379.1, on the reverse strand, counting down.
TAAGTAGACAGGAATTATTTCCCCAGGTTCCTCAGAGCTGATGTCCTAGTGCTGAGGGAAGTTCCAACTTCTCCAAAACACTGGAGTATAAATTACAATTTATAACTGTACTTTCTTATTTTAGACATCTCTGTTATGACAGAGTTTCCAATTTCTGCCCCAAAATGTTTACCATATGATTTTTTTAATTCACTTTCATATTATGTGTTTTCATTTAAACTTCGCTTGGATGTAAAATTAGCTCACATAAATCTATAAATCTAATAGGCAGGCACAAATAAAATGTGAAGAGTTGGTAAAGGTTAAGTGATGTTGCAGAGTAATTTCCTGGAGCATCTGCAGCCTGGGGTATTTGAGGATCCAGCTGAAGATTGCTGGGCCCAGGAACAACAGTTGACCTTCCATAGATGTGTGATTCAGCAAGTTAAGAGGCTTGCTAAATCCCCTTCTGATAATAAACAGTCATTAACTGTCAGAGAAAAAAATTACCAGGACCTTTAATGTTCTTCACTAACAAAATCTACTTCTAATGGGGTTCTATGGCAACATGTTTCAGGTGCGTAAATTGGTGGCTGAAATCCTTTTCTGTGGGAGAGTAGTAGCTCAATTGTATCACTGCAACGTTGCTTCTGATTTTCCTGAAAGAAGTTTTCTTTAAAAAAAAAATATCAAAAATATCACACGTCTCAAGCAGAGAAGAAACCAGATTTAAAAAAAAAAAAATAAAAGGGAGAAACCTCCTTAGTGAAACAAGAACACATCATCTCTAATTCAAACTCTAGGGGTGTCATCTTCCAATAGTGAGTTTCCCAAAGCCTGCTAAGTAGTACACCTCCTGGATGTTCTTGTAGTACTTGTGTTACAGTGCGATTGCTTTGTACTGGGGGAAAACAACTTCCGGGACATAATATAATCCCTGCTAAAGATCTATTATGATTTCCCTTATTTGAAGTTGAAATTGTGAGTGAGTTTCATTATAAAAGGTGAATTGCTCAACACTTCATTGATTGAGGTTTTTTCTAGTGCTTTGACAGATACCTGGCACCAAAGAGTAAAATTTGATTTTACCATTTTCTGGTGAAAAAGAAATGGGAAAACTATGAAAGACTATTTCTGTTGGCTGTTTTTTTGAAAGATAACCTCATAGTGCAAAATAAGGAGTGTAGTAAAGCAGAAAGAGTGTGTGCACTACACTGACCTATTTAGCCTGTATTTTGTCTGGTGGTGATAATCCGGGATGATACTCCTTAAGTCTACTAAGACTATTTGCAAGAAGCTGTGGTCTTTTTTTACTTTTTTTAAATGGTTTGAAAGTAATACCATTTTAATGATGCTGGATAACCTGAAGTTTGAAAAGTGGTCGTGCTTTGATAACAGTAACAATTGACAAAACTGTTGGCTTTCCAAAATTGGAAAAAAATGGCTCAAATGCTTTTGAGGTGAAATAGTTATGTTGCCCAGATAGAGGCATCAGGACTTGCCCCTATTGGCCTCCCCCAGTGCTGCTTTCCTCCTGGAACAAACACCTTTATCTCTTGTAAGCATGATAGCCCCCTTGCCTTATATGGGTTATGCTAAAATTACATGGTGGCTGTGATTAACTGGATTGTTACACCTGATTTCAGGGTGAGATTGCAGTTTCCCCCTTCTTGTCGTTAGTTTGACACATTGGAGTAAACCAGCTATTGCTGTGTGAAATGTTTCCTGTCCTTGGCTGTTTTCTCTTTCCTCCTTAGTAAGAAGGCTCATAGTTGTATTCATAGAAACATGCTTTAAGGTTTAATTAATATGGAATTGAAATGTTTCCATATTCATTTGTGTCCATAGTTGTGCTTGGGGAGGGAAAAAGGGGGAATTTATATTGTGTATGTGTATGTACATTTCAACTTTGGGTTGAGAGAGTAACTTTGGAAGTTGATCAGTTAAATACCAGATGCCATGCCAGTGCAGAATGGCAAAGTTCGTTATGTCCTGCTGTTGCACATTGAGACTGAGCATTTCTGGGTAAAGAGGACCCTGACTTTCTGATTTCCCATTCTGCTGTCTGCAGTAATGAATTTTCAATATGCTAATGGAAAGTGTAGGAAAATTGGAAGGAAGAAGCTGGCAGGTAAAGATGACAAATTTATTTTGGCCTTACTGTTGGCTAAAGGAGAGCTGGAAAAGCCAGAGACTGCCAGACAGTGCTTCCTGGCAAGGGGAACTGACTTATCTCATACCTTCGGAAAAAGCACTCTGCATGACTAGATGTGCTACAAAATTCTTTCTCCTTGCATCTGGGAAATCATTTTGTGGCCTGTTACCATCATTCTGGAGATTGGAATGTTCCTACCTCTGCAACTGATTTACATGCTGAGCCAAGGCACAATAAATAAGATTGACGCAGAAAGCCATAGTGATAGTCATCCTTTTCTGTTCTAAGTCTGGTAATTACATAGACTTAAAGTGAATGTTGCCTTTTCATAGTTCAGTCTTCTTTTTTTGCAATTGTTGCTTTCCATTTCCTTGGTACCTACGTGTCCCAGATCAACCTTGGCTCCTTGCATTCTGTTGGACTGTAGATGAACACCTCATAAAGAGGTTTTGTTAGGCATTGTGGCAACCAGACAAACCGAGTTGTAGAATAATACTTTGCAGAAGTTCGAAACAGGCTTGTTCTGTCTTTTTCATTTTAATTTTATAAATTACTCTTGTTAATCTCATGATATTACTACATTTTAAAATCATTTTGCAGAGTCTGGTATCTATTGCTGTAGTGCAAGAACAGTGTGATTTTATGACTGGTGAAGTAACTTATTATTTCAGTCAGATTTTTTCCAGTTTATTTGAAGGAACAACATCAGGAAGATCGGACTGGCTAGAAGAGGTAAATTACTCCTGTAAGTCAATTCTATTCTATGACCTAAGTCATTCTAACCAGGAAATTAAAAGGAAAAAAACACATCACCATGGAAATGGTTGTTTTACTATTAAGCTAAATAGTAATTCACTGTGAACCAGTGTCAAAGTGCAATAAATAGGAAAAAGTGTTGTGGCATTTTTATGTACTTATATTTTGACATGTATTACCTGTTAACCGCACAAACTAAACGTGGTTGCACAGTTCTGAATAAACAGTACCAGCAATCTGCTAAGGTAATACTGAGCGTGTGTATTAGTTGTCAGAGGTTCCTTTTCGTATTGGCTATAATTTTACCAGCTGATGTAATTTTTTCCTGACTACACGCATATAATTAATTAATGAAGAAAACCCCCATCTAGTTCCTCAAAGAGGATTTATGGATATAGGGGTCTTGTTCATTTGTTTTAACTTCTGGTTCGGGTATGGTGAAGAAATGGTCTTTTGCCAGCCTTTCCATCTCTTCCAGCTTGAGAAATATTTAATTCTCTACTTAGCCAAGTTGACTGCTTAACTATCCTACTTGGAGAACATTGTCCTAACTCTACAAAGGTTGGATAAGCCTTTTCAGTTTATTATCAGTGATATTCTCTTCAGTATATGCTTTAGAGTGCAGTAATTAAAACCCAAAGTGGTTTAGATTATATCTGCTTGAGTGGCTACCTTTTATGCATGATCCAGCATGACAGTTGAGTTTAGCTGCTGTCGTGGTTTAAGCCTCTCAGCCACACAGTTTTCTTGCTCACTCACTCCCCCCTCTTTCTTCCCCCCCGCTCTCAGAGGGATGGGAAGGAGAATCGAAAGAATGCAACTCCCACAGGTTGATATAAGAGCAGTTCAGTAACTTAAGTATAACACAAACCACTACTGCTACCACCAATAATAATAATGACAAGAGAAATACAAGGGAAAAGAATACAATCGCTCGCCACCCGATACCAAGCCCGACCATGCAGTGCACCCCCACCCTTCCTGGTCTCTGCCCTCCGTTTTTCCATCCTGGGCATGACGTGATGTGGTATGGAATACCTCTGTGGTCAGTTTGGGTCAGGTGTCCTGTCTCTGCTTCCTTCCGGCTTCCCCTCCTCCCTGGCAGATCATGAGACTCAGAAAGTCCTTGGTCAGACCAAAACATCACTAAGCAGTAACTGAAAACACTGGTGTTATCAGCACTGTTCCCAGGCCAAAAGTCAAAAACACAGCGCTGCACCAGCTACCAAGAAGGAGAAAAATGACTGCTACTGCTGAATCCATGACAGCTGCTCAAGTTGTGGTAACAGTTCTTGACTGTAAATGTCCAGGGGCTGCTGGCAAGTCTTTGTGTTGTAGGATGTTGGAGCTGGCTTCATCCCTCTTTTGACAGATCTGGCATCGATTGACCTTCCAGTGGTAGTCCATTTTTTCACCTCACCTTTTGTCTGGAGGAATCAACTTATATCAATGATAAGTTCAGAATTAAAGTCACATCTTTTACACTAAATATTAAACCTTTAATTTTCTATTGTTTTCCCAAAGTAATTTATTTCATAGTTTAAGTCTTCGTCAGTGGTGGTCATGGAGGTCTGTATTTTTTTTCTCTGTTAGTGTTTTTATTTTAGCTTTAGAAACATAGATTCGTTGGAAGATTGCTTGAGGCTATTGCAGATGCTCTTTGTGATACCCTGCTGCTTAGTGAAAAGGAGAAGTATTAGATTGCTAGCAATTACATCCTTTCCCTTAGGTGATCTTTTGTGTTAGAATACTAATAGCAATTTGATTAGAATTTGAATACTAATAAAAACAAAAGAAGCAGCTTAAACTTTCGGATTTGGTCCCTATTTTTGTTTCTCTTGTGGTTTGGAAGAGTGCTCTTCAAGGTATGGAGGTGAAGTTTGAGGGGATATGAATCAGGAAGGTGGCCAGCCTGGGAAAACACATCCCTGTTATTCATACTGCACAGCTGCAGGATTTCTGCTGCTAGCAATGTGACTCCTGTAAAAACTGTGCTTCCCAATGCCAATTCTGGTTGCTCTGTAATGGGATGACTTTTGAAAGTAGTTAGGTAACAAGACAGAATCCCTCAGCACTTTCTAGTTTCTCATCACTGGAAGGGAAAAGTTGACTATTTTAACTTCTTTCTGATTTATTTATATGCTGAATCCATTTTCTTAGTAGGAACACATCTTGCATTCTGGCATTGCTACTTCACATATGGCTCAAGAGGCTCAGATCAAGTTCCTGAGCATGAAATTAATCTCATTCTCTAGCTAGTTCTGCATCCCTTCCATCATCCTGACCTGTATGAGATCAATGCCAGGTTTTTGCTGGATTAAAACTTAGAAGAGTCTAATAATATTAACCCTACCTCCCAAAATTCTACTTAATGTTGACCAGTACTTTTGGGTCTTGTTTCTAGAAAATGAGTGAGTGGAATAGCATATTAATAGATTAAAATAGTACATGGTATTAGGGGGTTTAGGGATTCTTTAAAAAATAAATTGAAATAATTTATTTTCTTCACAAAGTCATTCCCCACTGACATAGCACTATGTACTGGCAATTGCCCTCATAGGAAAACTTCAGTAAGATTTTTTTGTTAATCAGTATTTGGTTGTTTGACATACTTAATAGATAATCAGTGTTGAGATTAGTGAAAGAGAAGGTGAATTTATTAGTTGAACTGGGTTTTCTTTCTTTTTAAATTCACAAAAGTATTTTAGGGTTCCTTTTCTAAGAATTAAGCATTAAGTTTATACCAAATACACAAAAACACATTGAAGTGTAGCTGCTTGGCTCTTTTTTATCAAACTGCTGACTCAGTCTTGCTTGCTTTGGCACCCAGAATGAGAGGCTTAAAGATATTGAAGATTACATCTTCCAAGATTGCTTTCAAATCCTGTTTTCTTCTTGGCTGCTGTAGCAGATTCCAAACATGACCTCTCTACATGAACTCTATACATCTGTTAACTGTTTATGTGCAGAAATGTACAAGTACAAATCCTGTGATAACATGACATCAGTCACATCAAATGTTGCCTGCTCTCTGTCTGCTAATCACAGAATCACAGAATCACAGAACAGTTAGGGTTGCAAAGGACCCTAAGATCCTCTAGTTCCAACCCCCCTGCTGTGGGCAGGGACACCTCACACTAAACCATGCCACCCAAGGCTATGTCCAACCTGGCCTTGAACACCGTCAGCCATGGAGCATTCACAGCTTCCCTGGGCAGCCCATTCCAGTGCCTCACCACCCTTACAGTAAAGAATTTCTTCCTTATATCCAATCTAAACTTCCCCTGTTGAAGTTTGAACCCGTTACCCCTTGTCCTATCACTACAGTCCCTAAAGAAGAGTCCCTCCCCAGCATCCCTATAGCCTCCCTTCAGATGCTGGAAGGCTGCTATGAGGTCTCCATGCAGCCTTCTCTTCTCCAGGCTGAACAGCCCCAACTCTCTCAGCCTCTCTTCATACAGAAGGTGCTCCAGTCCCCTGATCATCCTCGTGGCCCTCCTCTGGACTTGTTCCAACAGTTCCATGTCCTTTTTATGTTGAGGACACCAAAACTGCACACAGTACTCCAAGTGAGGTCTCACAAGAGCAAAGTAGAGGGGCAGGATCACCTCGCCTGACCTGCTGGTCACACTCCTTTTGATGCAGCCAAGGATACGGTTGGTATATATCACCAGCTGCAGCCCGTGCCCACCCTCCCAGGGGGCGAGGGATCCTAAAAGGTAGACTCATGTGACCTAACAGTTGATCTGAAGTAGGTGACTGTATAATTATGTTGCTTATTTATGTTGTTTCAGGTTATTGTAGAAAGTTTGTATGCTTCACTTAAGAGGATGATCAACTCTGTAGCTTATATCCTCTTGCTGATGTCTGCTGTTCTCCCTTCTGTTGAACTGCAATGCCTCCACTTTGCCCAATGGGATATTTATTTTGGTAGCAGTTGAGCAACAGTTAAGCAGTGCATTCCCAAGCCTCTTCTCCTCTGTCTTTATTATAATAATCTCTGTTTAAGCTTGGATATATGATAGACCTAGCCAACTCGGTATCAAGGGGTCACAGTAGTTCTCTACTTAATTCTGAATCCTTTTTTCCTCTAATGGAGGAGAGCATTTACTCCCAAAAAGAGCAGTGGTAATGTATATTGTTCTCATTTTCACCACTGCTGTTTGATTGCGGTAAATGTCTGTGAAAACTGTATAGCTGATCATTCAGACAAATGCCAGTTTTAATTGTATGCAAAGGTAGCTTTTATGGACAAAATGCATCTTTGGAACCACGCTCTGGAAAATAATAAAAGAGGAGGAGAGGGACTCCTGAAAAAATACTCATGATGGAAGATGTCTCTCTCTGCTATGTCTCAGTTTTTGAAGTGCAAAGCTGTAGTGGGTGCCACTGGAGACGTATATCAATGGAGGGAAAACTCTTCATCAGTAAACGTTTTGGATACCTCCTTGCTGTTTGTCTCCTGGTATACAAAATATGCATGTAATAGAAGTGGGAGCTGAAGGACTCGAGACTCTCAAGTCTCTAACTTATGTCTTTAACTTTCATTGTCTGGGAAATACAATTTCTCTTGCTCCACATCTGTCAATATGAAAGATTTTCTTATCTAGTATTCCACTGACATAAAAATACAATTTAAATATAGTATTGAAATCTACGGTGGTTTTATACTTGTCACTGCTTTTTATTGTCTTAGTCATCATTCCATTTCTTAGCTACTTGAAAAGGGCACTACTAAAAACTGATGCTATTATTTTTCACTTTATATATGACTCTTGTTGTGAAGCATTGCTGCTTGTCACAATCTGCCTTTTCCAGTGGCTGTAACTGAAAGCTGTAGCTAAACCTTTCTGTTTTTCCAGGAGTTTTATGCAACTGAAGTCAGATACTGGGAATTTGGACTCTCATGTTACCCACCCACCCGCCATGGTCACTCCCTGTATTTCATCAGGTCCATATCTTTGTGTTTGGTGGTCCTTTTGAAAATACCAAAGCATTTTAGGATGTTCATCATACCATGGCCATGGGTTTAGCCTCTGGGCAGTTCAGTCTGGGTGGTTGCACAGCTGTTGTTACAAGGATAGTGGTACTTATCTCTATGCAATCACTGTCAGTTCCAAGGCAGTAGTATTTTTGTTCACTCTTAAGTTTTTAAGGAGATAAAAGTATACAAGGATTTAATTGTTCATATTAGTATTAACTGAGATAATTTGACCTGTTCAGTATTTAGTCAAGTAAATGCTAATGCTTCACAGTGGTGCAGCACGTTTGGATAATGTTAAGGAGTTATTCCAATGTAAAACGGATGAATGCCTACAAGGATGCTGGAAAGGGACTCTTCATCAGGGACTGTAGTGATAGGACAAGGGGCAATGGGTTCAAGGTTAAACGGGGAAAATCTAGGTTAGATATAAGCAAATTTACTCTGAGGGTGATGAGGCACTGGAACAGGCTGCCCAGGGAAGTTGTGAATGTCCCATCCCTGGAACTGTTTGAGGCCAGGTTGGACAGAGCCTGGAGCAACCTAGTATAGTGGAAGGTGTCCCTGCCCATGGGAGGGGGGTTGGAACTAGATGATATTAAGGTCCTTTCCAACCATTCTATGATTTTATATAATTGAGTCATGAGTATTTTACCTTTCTGTTGCATTTGTCACACAAATCCAAGTGATGCCTCCTTGTTTCACCCTTGGAATTAGAATTTTCTGAGTTTTCCTTGGTATATTGTCCTCTAAAATAAAGTACTATCACTGGTCAATTTATTTTGTGCCTTACCATACTGGCTGTTCTTACAAAGGCTTGTGTTTCTGGTTTTTTATTACTTCATAAGAATCCCGGTTTATAGTACAAACAATAAGACTTTGGCTTGGATGGTAGCAGAGAAAATGTTGGTAATACAAATCCTGAAGATTGAAACAAGATTCAAAAGTTGAAAGCAATGAAAGGAGTCATTGCTGCACAAGTTGGGGAAGAATAGTTCAAAAGTAATAGCGACAGTGTGACTTCATCTTAGTGTACATGATAAATGTACTGTATGCATCATGTAAAATTATTGCTGGAACTTGCCATGGAAGAGGAAGAACACAGCTGACTTTAATGTGTTCCTTACGCTGGGCTGAATGTATGACGTGGAGTGTAAGAGCTGATGCAGGAGCTGACCATATCAAAGGAGAAAATAGTTTAAAAAATACATGAATCTTCCTAATGTTTTTATGTGACAGCATGGGGGAAAAACTTACTTCTGTCGGGAACATGATAGTCGATTTCTTTTCAGAATTTTTGGCCTGGTTAGTTGTTGTTTTACTGCCGTTGAACGGTGCTGCAAGTCCCTCAGTTTTAGTGGTGGTTTGACTTTGCCAAAGAAATTGTGTGGATGCAAGGCACACCCATCATTATTTAAATTTTTATATTAAATTGCCACTTGGATAGGTAGGAGCTGAGGATGCGTCTGTGTCCTGTATGAAGAAAATGAAGTGCACGGGAATGTGTGGAGTGATGGGATAAAAGTTAAAAGGAGAATTAGGAAGATTTGGCAGGCTGTGCATGTAAATCACACTTCTGAAAATCCTGGTCTTGAACCAAGACATCTTTCTTGAATGGAAACGGAAGTAGATGCATTGTAAAAATTTAATGCTAGCTTTACTATTTCTGTACATTTCAATATCAGAATAGTCTATTTCCTGTAAGCTCTGTAGGCAGATATTGTTTATTAGAGGGAGTAATCACTGCAGAATATAAATAGCTTGCATTAATATGCAAATTCATATACGTAGCATGGGGAATGTCGTTACATATTTCATCTGTAACTTTAAGATGTCTGTTACAAGAGGTTATATGACATGATGAAAATGTTCAGATGAAATGGTAGGTGTACATGGTTCAGCCTTTCACCTGCAGCTTACTGGAATGCATCCAGCCAGGACCTGATAAACAACCAGCCCCTGAGGGGCCTTTTTTCCACAGTTTCTTTTCTTCAGCAGGCAGTTCAGCTGTAGTGTTGTTGGACAGCCAAAGACAAACACAGAAATGCTACAGTAGTTACCTAGACTCCCTCTTGGTTTTGCTCAAGATGAATGTGATCGTTCAAATGGTCCCTGTCCTTTCTCATGCCCCTTTCTGGCACCAAGATAAAGTCATTTCTCCTTCTTGAACTACTTCAACCAGAACAGGTTTGCATTTGTTCTAATTTCATCTGCCAGCTGTGATCTGCCTTCCATCTGCAGGGAGACAAGGTCACTTGAACTTTTCGCTCTGTCTTGGATGGCTTGTTCACCCCATCACTTCTGGGCCCCAAGCAGGGCTGTTACCTTTTACTCTTTTCTGCATTGTGCTGTAGAGGGGATTTGGCAGGCTACTGGATGAGCCATGCTGCAGACACCGTGTGTCAGTATGGTGCTAATTAAATCCCTGATGGTGAGAACCAGGGGGAACAATGCCAGATGCCTTCCCCTACTGAAAGCTATTTTCATGTCTAGAAAAGTGCAAGAGAACTGTAACTTGTGTTTATAAGTGCACTTACAGAACAAAAGCTGCTGAAAAAGGCAAAGAAAATTGTGTTATCCAGTTCTACAAAGATGAAAACTGGGTTTAGAGAGTTTGATTTGACTAATCATAAGTTAAAATAGTTAAGCTTTTGTGGCAAAGAACGAATATAAACAAATCTGTTTGTTTACTAGTAGTAAACTCCGCTGCCATGATCTTTAATAACAGCATGTGTGCAACCAGATGATGTTCTGTTGCAGTGAACTAAAATCAGCAGATTAAATTTAACCTACTGTAAACACGAAAACCACTTGTTAAAAATGGGAGAACATTGGCTTTTAAAAATAAGGAACCCCTCCCCTAATTAAACTAATTAAAATTAATTAAAGGATTACTTTAAGACAGCTACAAAGTGGCTATAAAACTTAGGGTGAAGATGTGACATCTGTCTTCAAGAGCTTTTCTGTTGGTTTTGGCACAGCAAGGCTGTTCTCACACACCTCTAGGACATGTGATTAAACGTGTTTTATAGGTGGAGCCGTGACCTTTAGATGCATCTCAATTACATTACATTATCCAGGTTGTCTCTTGTGTATTCATTCCTTGTGCTGACTTTAATGTACTATGGAGGAGAAGGGGTGCATCTTGTTTGGATGACGAATGCTTAGGGACAAGGGCATCAAAAGAATGAAAACACAACAAAGAGATGGTTAATGGCAAAAAATAAAAGGAGGAATAGTCAGTGTGGTGGAGGGAAGCAGGAGACTAAGAATAGGATACTTAGGAGGAGATGGGAGTAAAGAAAGGAAAGTCACAGAAGGCTATATAGTTGCAGAAGAGGACTGAGACCAGCTGCAGTAATAGGTGAATAAAGGGCTTTGAAGAATACGCCCTTGAAGCCGAGTGCAAGAATTCTTGGTCTGCGCACAATTTTTCTGTCCAAAAATACATTGGAACTGCAGATAGTTTGTGTCATCCTCCTTTTGTGGCTATTCTGTGCAGAAGATAGAAAGGCCATTTTATTGTTATGATTTACTTCATCAGGCAAGTGGTAGAAAGGGCAGGCCCGTGTCTCTTATCAGAATAGTTTAATATTGTGTTTCTTCAGTTGCTAGATAGAAGTCCTTGCTAAAAGACTATATGGTTACAAATCAAGTGCTCAGACTTGGAATAGGAATTGATAGTATTCAAGTTGTAAATCCAAGGTAAAAATTTCAGCAAATCTTTATAGTTAGATCTGACCAAAAGAGTATGCGAGTGGGCCTTTAAAACAGTCTAACTAGGTGTTAATAGCACTCGTTAAAATTTAACTGCAGGATTTAAAGGGCTTGTGTATACCCGCAGTTACAGGATTCCTTGGGGTGGAGGGGCTGCTTCCAGAAGAACGGTTTATTTCCGTTGATCTTAATCCACTGTAATCTAGTTTGTCTGTCCATTCGCTTTAAACTGCAGTAACATAAGGTAGTGGTATTCATCAATTTAGGCAAGATTTGTTTAAAAGTACTTTTAAAAAATTGCCTTGTTTCTTGACTTTTCAGTTTATTCTCCTGTGAGAGGCAAGCATTAAAGCAAACAAACAAAAAAAAAAGAGCAGCATTTCTGAAGTTGCACATTTAAAGTTACAGCAAAGCTGCCAGTAATATCCTAGAGATCAACACGTGTGCTGGGAGCTGGTTCAGAGGAGTTGTGCCTGACTCCTAGGCAGCATGGGCATTGTAGGTTCCCTCTGAATTAATGAGGATGTGTGTATGGCTAAGCTGCAGCTTCGCATCTCAGTTCCTTCCCAAACCGGTTGTTATTTTGTTGTTTATGGGTCTTTCACCATAGTTACCAGGGTGGTGAAACTATGCTAAAGTTAGTATTGGAGGGAGAAGTTCTTTGGGACAGTTTTCTGGAGAAGGGTCTTCACTGTTTTATTCTGGAATTATGTTTATCTTCTCTGACCCCATTGCATAACAACCTGGCATTTAATTTTATTATATTAAAAATTATGTTTATGATTTAATATTTGGCATATATTAAATATATATAAAAAGTTATGTATAATTTTATTTAAATGCATGTGCTCTTGAGCAGACATTGTGTTGCTTCATCTTGCTTTGCTTTCTATATTTGTTGCTGGTGAACTGGCTGGTACAAGTGCGAACAGAGCTGTAAGACTATTTTAATGTGTTTCCTTTAACCTTATCTCTGTGGGGGCTTTCATTTAAAACAGTTCTTGCAGAAGTGTTGCCTAAAAGTAAAGAAATCAAAAAAAGATGTTTGCAATAGCTGTCTGTTCCTGTGGTTTTTTTGAGTACTTAGCACAATGAAAGACAATCAGTGACTACCACAGTATAAACAAGCTAACAAAGAAATACAGTAAAATGTTATTATCCTTTTCCTGTCTTTCCCCTCCTAACTTTCCCTTGCACAAGATGGGAAAGTGAAATACAGTTCGTGCTCTGTGCAAACACAAGGCCCAGTCAAGCAGTGGGGCAGATGCAGCCAAGTTTCCCATCAGAGTACAGTAACAAACTGCTTATCCAGTGCTTACAGGCATGAGGAGAAGACATGCTGTCTGTAGGGAAAATGTATCAATAGCTTTGGTGTGTTTGTTACTAATTTTCATATAAAAAATACTCAGTTTTACTTAGCTATTTATTTAGCTGTGTTCAGTGGGAGTTAGAGATTTTCCAGTGTGTTCACAAAGTGCTGTAAAAACATTTAACGTGGCCATTAGCTAGTACTTCCTTGTACTGGCAGTTTCTAAAAATGTACAGCTAAGGACCAATGGCTATGTTACTGCTTTTCATTTATCATCACTTTATTTCTGATGTAAGTTCTAGGGGGGGTTATTTTCAAGGAGATTTATTTTGAATGTGGGTGTGTTTGTATATTTATAATTCTTCTTTCTGAGGATGTCTAAGCCAGCCACTTTGAACAGGGCATGAGCTTCTGTTTGCTGTTGGCAGCCATGACTCATCTGTGTTATTTTTAACACTGCAAACATGAGTGTAATTTTTTTTTTTCCCCCAAATGATTCTGTTCTCTTTTCTTTTTTTTTTTCCCCCCTATGGTTGTGTTTTTCACTTTATTTACCGTCAATCTGGAAGCCTCACTCGTGCGTCTGTAACCCAGCAAGCTGCCTAGAGTTGAGTATTTCAACAATTGCCATTGTGTTGTAACTGGAGCTGTTATCATAGGGTGACATTCTTGCCCTTTATTAGTCACTCAGCTTTGTGCAGCTGTTTTGGGTGGCATTTGGGGAGATCTATCACACCTACAGTGTCTATGGGTCCCTGAAAACTGAGGAATGTTTCTGCTGTAGTCTGTGTGATAAAGAAGAAGAAAAAAAATGTTAAACCCAACAAAAAGGCATATTCCTGACAGGATTATGCTTGTAAACACATCCAGAGTCCTGTTGATTTGATTCAGTAGTACACCCAAAGCAAAGAATTAAAGACAAACTTGGGTTCACTTTTTTTTAGCTTCCCTAGTAACATTTTCAGAGCCAATCTTAAGAAAATTGTTCCTTTATAAATAATATTTTCACAGAAGCTAGAACTTTTGTTGTGATTACCATTCTAAACAATGCAAAATCCAGGTTTTCTGAATGTACTTCCTCTCAGTGTCATGTATCCCTCAGGGATTTTGGAGGCAATCCTCAGCACTGCATAATTACTTCAAGAAAATACTGATCTGTCTGGTAGACTGGCCTCTGATCCTTCTTTAAGCTTTGTAATGTTAATAAATATTTTTGCCTTTTTTGTGATGGTATGCATCCTCAGTAAGCCATCAGCCTGTAAAATGTTTGCTTTTGCAAAGATAATGGTGCCTGTTAGACAGCTTTTTCATTCCTTACCTTTTGATTGTTAATGCTCAGTTATCTACTTCTTCAGTTATAGAGTTGTAATGTTTCAGAAATCTCTTCTAGCACAAGCATCCTGGACTTTTGCTTGAAAGATCTTGCCCAGCTCACTGGTTTGTAAGTCATGGATCTCTGCTGCAGCTCTGACCCAGTTACTCCTTGTTTCAGGTGTATGGTCTGTATAATTGTGGATCCAGTATTCTTTAATGTGACTCACAGAAATTGATACTCCTTGTGGTAATACACAAGTGTAAGAAATGTACAGTCCCCTTCTAGCATGAGGACAGTTCCAGAAGATCTCTGTGTTGGGGCTTTGCTGGGTCACATCTGTTTGGGTTTCATGGAGCATCTTTGCCAAAGATAAGTTCCATTCATACCTTCATTTTTATTAGCAAAAAATCTTGCTGGTTTTGTAGGAGAGCATTTAATCAGGTCTGTTATTTCTCTGTAGCTGTACCTTATGTGAAAGAATACAAATTTCATGAAATTCAATTAGCTGCAGTGGGTGTAGAACAATTTTAACGTGTAGAACAAGCCAGTTGTTAACAAAATCCCACTCAGTTGCAAATAAATTTCCCTACCCCCCCAAGTTGTAGTCACCCTGCTACTGCAGTACAGTAAAGTCAAGTACTTCACATCTTGCCAGTGCCTTGTGACTGGTAGACTCTATCTTATTTCATCACAGTAATTTCAGACAGTAACTCATTTGATCTTTTTATCTCGGGCAGTAACTATTTGAGGCTTACATATGCTCTTAACATTTTAATAAATAAAGCTCCTCCCTTTAAAGGACCATGAGACTTGTAGGGACTCTTAGATGGCACTTGAGCTTGCTTTTAGTAATGTAGTTTGGGTAATACAACAGTTCAGCTAGGGAGCTTGGTGCTCAGTGGTTGACCTATGTGACTGTGTGCCATAAGCTGACTTTCTTCATGCCCTTCCATTTTCCTCTGGCTGGATTGGCCCTGGCCATGCCTGCAAGCTGCAAAAACAGCCATTTTGGCCTAACAGACTCTGTTTGTGGTGGTTCTTGTATGTGTTACTGCACAAGTAAGACAAGACTTCAGTTTGTTCCTCAGTACTGTGATGACATGGGAGAACAGAGCTACATAGAGAAGAGAGAGACAAGGCCTGTTCAACCCAGTCCTCATACTGTTAACCTTCACAGAAGTTTTCTCTTGGTTTCAGGGAGTGGGTCTGGCTCTATCAGCTGTCTATAGACTTTGTCTATCCTGCCGTCTGTATGTGTTTCCTTCCTATTTGAATAACAACAGTGTAAGTGAGAAGGCAAATCTTCTCCATGGCTGAACACTTGGTTCCGTTTATTTTTTGCCTGATTCCTGCCATGGGTTCTTCTTGGAGCCCCTTTCCTCCTCTGCAGTCATTCCTGTCGCCTGGTTTCCTTTCATCAGCTCTGTCACACATTCTCATGTGCCAGGGACTCTCCTCCTTGACTTGGTGCTTGGCTGAAGTGTGTCAGCGTGCAAGTTCTTCAGGTCACAGGCTAACCAAGGTTCCTAAGGCTTCATGATCATTTCTGCTTTTGAGATGTCAAATATCTGTGTATAAAAGCACTGTTAATTCTGTATTGCAATAATAATAAAAAGCTATTAGAACAAAATCTATTTATAGTACAGTAATATTTGCAAAGACTAAAAATACATCCTAGCTTGGCCAGAGAGGCAAGTTTTGGTCTGGCAGCCCCGGTGGTGGTAATCAATCCCTCTGCCTGGGACATGCAGGTGGCATGTCACTCAGCCTGCCTTCCCCCCTCCTTGCTGTCATCCTGGCTCTATCGTGCTTGTGCTCTCTGTCTCAAAGTACATTAGACTTCTTAAGGTTGTATTTCATCTCCTCGCATAGCACAAATCTCCTATTGAATATAGGTTTAGAGGAGATTTAGAGGGAGCCAGGCTAACATGGAATAAAGTCATTGCAGTGGCTAGGTTGGTGGTGATTTTTGTAATCCAGTTACATGTCTGTATTCTGATCTAGTGTTCTTCCCAGGACTTGGGGTCTTCTGAAATTCTTGCATTCTAGTTACATTTTTCATAATTTCTCTCTACCTACAAACTAAGCTTGAAGTACATTATTATGTTTTTCAGAGTTCCAAGAGAAAAACTTGATTCTCTCCATTCTACCATATTGTTTTCCATCATCCCGTGAGATGAAAGGAAATATAACAGGAATTTGAATTACAGGAGTGAAGAAAATCAGCTAGCACTGAAGTCATCATATGCACATTTTTAGTTCTCTGAGAACAGGAAATGGCTGTCAAGGTTTTGGTGAATAATTTATGTTTTGCTGAGTTGAGAATACAGAGTATGGCTTTTAAGACATGGGAGTAAGGCTGTAACTGAAAATTTGGCTACAGAAATCTTTCAAAGCTTTTGGGGATGAAAGGCTTAAGAGGCTTAATTATTTCAGAGTAAGGGGAGATGGAGCTCATGAGTGAGTAGTGACTTC
The DNA here is from genome assembly GCA_028858755.1 of Ara ararauna. NCBI lineage: Eukaryota > Metazoa > Chordata > Aves > Psittaciformes > Psittacidae > Ara > Ara ararauna. The sequence continues at coordinate 40,671,919 of CM054379.1, read as the reverse complement.
CAGAAGAGAGGTGTTGTAGAAGTGCACTTATTTGGTGTTACAATTAGTGTGAAATCTGAGTAACTTTACACTTCTGGCTAGGTAGCTAAATCCAAAGAAGGACCTTTTGGGGTTCTTTGGCACAATGATTTTTGTAAAGCAAGCTTGTGTTAACTAGTATGCCAGTACAACTTACACTGAAATTTGTCCAAGTATGATGTAAAGGTATGATAAGATACACAGATCTCGTATATATTTCCAGTTCTCCAGATGTGAAGGATCTGAAGGATGCTGGAAGTCCCTTCAAACTCTGGCTTCATTTATACCAGCTTGTGGGCGCAAGCACTTCAGATAATTGAAGCTTCTTTGCTATTGAATAAAAGGTAGTATCTGTGTCTGGAAGCAAAATTTGAGTGACTTTTTTGTCTAGATTTGTGAGAAAGATCTTATTCATTATGCAGCTCAGAAAGTGGTTATTCTGTAAAAAGTGTAGGTAAATCAGATGGGAGAAGGAATTTTTGAAAACTATATAGACAAAGCATACTGCAAGCCAAGCCGGTGTGGGTGTTTGATCCAAATCTTTAGAGCTCCAACACACCAAAGGTCTTGTGGTAGCTGGATTCTTTTGGTCTCTACTCATGCTATTTCGTGATAGTTTGGCTATAATTTTTAGAGCTTGCAGTCTTTTAATCTTTGAATACATTCAGTATTTCAGAGCAGTTTGATCCATCCTTGTGACTTCAGCTATTTCTGTAAGCAAAGCTGTTTGAGCTATGTTTTGTCCTATCTTGTATCTCCTGTTTGCCCTGCCATAACTTTGGGTGAAATACAGCCAAAATTAAGCTTCTTGTCATATTGATTCACAAATTTCCTCAAGTTCAATCACTTCTTCTATTTTTTTGTCACTGTTGAGAGCACTTACCAGTCGCTAAGGCTGAAACATGTGACTCCTCTTGGGTTCTTATTCTCTAGTTTCAGACTACAGAGTGCTTCTGAAACCTTGCCTATTTTTTCTATGTGTGCAGCATAAGCTGTCCTCCAGAGAGGTCTGAGTCTTGTAGTGACTGCCATAGGTTCTATGTTTATGCCACTCCAGATGCCAAGCTTAAACAGTTATTTCAACATACATTTTCACTAAAATCATTATTTTGCTATATTGTTGTCCTTCAGTCCTCTTCTTTGTCTATAAAATGTATGAGCTTCTTATCTTTATCATCAGTACCACTCACAGCTCTCCCTGCCCTATCTTTTCTCATTCCTTAAATTTTCCTGTTCTTTAGTCATTGCCATTTTCAAAACTTTGAGCGTTGTTCTTACATTGCTCTTTATCAGTCATTGTGTGTGCAGTGCCTTCTCAGAAGTGATTTTTTCATGTCCTTGAAACCTTAAAATCTCCATCCATGGTGGCACTTCTCTTATCTATGGGACAGCATGTGGCTGCTATTAGTGTGAAGTCCTCAACGGTTCATTGGCCTTTGAGTAAAGGAGGGCAGGGCACTTACTGAGGTGAGTTTAGGCATCCCAGACTCCAGGGGATCAGAAGAACAAAGGTGTTTCATCTCCTCCAGGACTGTCTTGGTGCCTCTACCACTGAGTAAAATCCAAACCAGGCTGGTTCTGGTGGTGCAGTTAGAGCAAATGGGAAGGGCCATTTAGGTGGTTAGTAAGTTTAATGAGTTTTTTAGGTGTCTCCCCTAACATCATCCCCAAGCCTGACTGACCACTTATTCAATAAGTGTTAGTACTGTTGCAGGACATGATAAATCATTTTTGCATCATTATCATGGGTGATTCAAATGATACTGTAAATTTTCTAAATCAATACATGCTGCCATGGGTATGGGAAGGAAATGGATCATTGAATAAAAGATGTCATTTTAATTAGTTATTTATGTGTGGAAATTCAGAAAGAGTGGAAATTAGCACTATTATTCCTTTCTCTGTATCCTGAGTTCATAGTTTTTACGTTTAACTTCAGAGCACCAGCATAGCCCCATAGAGAAATTGTGTTTTATGTTTTTTAACTCGCATCAGTAGGGTGCTTGTTTCATAAAGAGCAGGAGTTTTCTAATCCTACCAAAGCCCATACAGGACTTTACAGCTTTCTGTGAAAGTTACAAGTTAGAGACACATTTTGATACAGACTGTGAATATGGGTGGTAAGTCTGCCTTAAATGGGGAAATGCTTAAACTGGATAAATGCTTTGCAATTTGCATGTTTCAGACTCTGAATTACAGAATAAAAATTTAAGATAGGAAAGATAATTTGATGATTGCGGCTGCCTGCATGCCCAGGTAATTCTCTACTTCACCCCCCACCTTGTTTCCAGCTGCTTTCCACTGCTTTTCCAGATGTTTGTACAGCTGTATATTCTGTACAGTAACACTGTATTTGAAAAGCAGGCACACCTCAGTCTTAAAGTAAATAGTTTTCCTATTTTCCTACTAAACATCATTTTGCACATCTCAGCATGACAGCTCAACTGTCCAGCTTTTTACATGAATGAAAATACTGCTTTGCTAATAAGTCTTTATGAAGTGGATTAAGACTATAGATACTCCTGGTGAAAGAATGTATGTGAAACAGTTTAGCTCAGTGAAAACGTTTACTTTGGTTTTGTGTGGTAATCAACAAAAGTGGTCAGTGCTTGTTTGGGTTTTTTTGTAGGCTTCTTTTGAAAGTAAAGTCTGTTCTTTGGGCCAGGTCTTCAAATGAAATTGGCTGGGATACTTCTGTTCAATATTTTACTAACTATTTTATTTATGTGAGCTGGCATTAAATCACTGGAAGTCTGGGAGTGGTTTCAGAGTATGTGTGTTATTTGTCTTCCTGCAACACAGAAAACAGCCTAGTAGTTCTTTTATGTTTCTTTGCTGTAGAGGAGAATCTGTTATTGTTCATGAAACTGAAGGGAGAACAATGCGTGAGTGTGCTGGTGGAGATGAATGAGGAGCAGTTTCATATATGGCTGTAGTGTAAACATCAGCTGGTTTATTTTGTTCTTTAAATGCCCAGGGATCCAGTTTCTTGTTCTGGTTATCTTGACACTGCATGCAAACCAAATTAGTCTCCTTTAAAGTAGTGTAGCAGAGAGTGTGAAGATCAGAGGGAGAGCAAGACTTCCTGATTTAGCCAAACCCAGCATCACAGATCTCTGCCTGTATCCCTTCTTTTCAAGCTCTCTCTTGGCTCTACCAGTGCCTATATTCATGCACTTTGTGTGCTGCATTAAAGTTTCATAGCTTGTGCCAAGGAAGTGGTGAGGTAAACCGTGCTATTCAGAGGCTATGTGTGTCACATGGAAACATTACTGCTCTCCCTCCAGTTCTTCATGCTCTGCGGCAGTCTGGAGTTAGCACAACCGCTGCAAGCACAGGACTTCAAAGGCTGGCTGAACAGTTTGAATAGGCAGTGCTGTTCTGGGTCTTTTCTTGTTTCAGGACCTTTCCATGGATTTCTTGGAATGTATCCCTCTCCTTTTTCTTTAAGGGAGAGTGTAAAAAGTGGAGCAGCATGACTTGATCAAAGGACAGAGTGTAGATTTCCGCTGGCTTCCAGGGGCTTAGGGAAAATGACTGCAGTTTCCTTACTGTAGTGCTGCTTACTGCAGTAACGTGAGTTTGAGCTAGATTGGTGAAATAGGCTTGAGTCTCATAAGCCTTTTGCTGTTCGGTTAGGCACGTTTTTACAGTATGGGATTTCTGCTAAAACTTGCATCAATGTTTTAAAATATCTGCTGCTGTCTGGTGTTACAGAAACCCATTTTTAATTTGTACCAAAACTTCCTGTCACTTGTGGTCCACCAGGGATCGATATTGGGCCTAATGCTGCTTAATATCTTCATAAATGATCTGGAAGATGGGATCAAGTGTACCCTGGCAAACTTTGATGACAATACCAAATTGAGCAGGGAAGGGGATGCTTTGGAAGGGAGGGACACCCTGCAGGATGATCTGGATAGGCTGGAAGAGTGGGCTAACAAGAGCCCAATGAAGTTCAACAAAGACAAATGTAAGGTCTTACACCTGGGAAGACATTATCCAAGAGTGCAGCACAGGCTGGGATCTGCTTTGCTGGGGAGCAGCTCTGTGGAAGGAGACCTGGGGGGCCTGGTGGGCAGCAAGCTCAATATGAGTGAAGGGTGTGCAGCTTGCAGCAAAGCAAGCCAACAGGTTGCTGGTTTGCATCAACAACGGTATCACTGGCAGGGATAGTCATTATCCTGCTCTACTCAGCGCTTGTCAGGCTGCACTTGGAATACTGTGTTCAGTTTTGGTTGGATGTGGACAGGCTGGAGAGGGTCCAGAGAAGGGCCATAAAGCTGATTAAAGGACTGGGGAGCCTGTCATGTGAGGAAAGGGTGAGAGATTTTGTTCAGCTTTGACGGAAAAAAAGAAGGTTTGGGGGAGACCTTGTCACTGTGTTTCAGCATTTGAAGGGTGGCTACGAAGAAGTAGCTACAAAAGGCTACAAAGCCACTCCCTTCTTGCAAGGAGATACATAGAAAAGAAGAGGGGTAATGGGCACAGTTACTCCTGATGAGATTCCGGTTGGACGCAAGAGGAAAATTTTTCACAATGAAAGCAATCATCCATTGGAATAACCTCCCCAGGGAAGCGGTTCCCCAACACTGTTCACTTTTGGCATTTGGCTGGGCAAGGGTGCTGGGATATCTAGTCTAGGTCATGTTTTTGCAGAGAAAGGTTGGACCAGATGATTCTTGAGGTCCCTTCCAGCTTGTTGTTCTGTGATTCTGTGGATTGCTCTAGTGATCCAAACCCACAAACAACCAACAAAAGACTCCAACAACCTAGGCCTTTTGTTGGGGTGGTAATCTCAAAAGGGGTGACACAGCCGCAAGTCAGGAGGTGCTGTGATACACCTCGCAGGACAGGTTAATGTCTACTAAGATGTTTTTCTTTTTTTCTTTTTTGACTATGTGCAGGTTTTAGATGTCATAATGGATGTGATGTTTTCACATGGGTCTTCTCTCATAAAGGCAGGAATCAAGTAAATGGAACAGGCTTATAGGGAACCGCTGTTATTTTGCTATTTCCATGTATTTCTCCTGTGGTCTGTTATGGATTTCTCATTTTATACTTTAGCTGTAAACTTTCAGGTGCTGGGACCGATGTCCTATTTATGTTTGTAAACCTTTCGGAGCACTATGGGACTGGCAGACATTTGAAAAATGTTTTTTGAGCTGGTTTCATGTCTCATGCCTCTTATTAGATATTTAAGTACACTAGCACTGCAGAATGATGGCTGATCAAGGTCCTGTGAGTAAGAAGTAATCCTTTAATATTTAAGTTCCTGCAAATGAAACCGGAAGTATAGTTCTTGTTAAAGTAGTTGAAGATTTACATAGCATCTTATGCATAGGACAGTAGTTTTTATGCCGCAGAGATTTTATGCAGCTGAGTTAATCCCCACATTTCAGGAGTAGGCCAGCTGAATTCTTCATCTTGCTTCCAGCATAGATGGGAAGAAGTAGTGGCAGAAAGAAGGTCCAAGTGAAGATTTGATGAGTGCAGTTTCTCATTGAGCCAGATGGGTGTGCAATTAGCAAATTTTTGAATGTTTTCAGGACACAAAGCGTTTACTTCCTGCCTATTGTGGTTTCATGTTTGCCTGCCTCCCTAGGGTTGAGGCGTGGTGTGTTACAGAGTATCACAAGTTTAATGGTGAGCCAGTCATTCTTACCCTCCAGTTTTTGTGTGGTCTGTATTTTCATTGAGGTGGTCATAGCTCTGTCAGAGTCATTGGGAGTTTGATGGTTGCCCTTCATTTGCAATTAGGATTGAACTCTGACCTCCAAAAGTATTAAAGAACCTTATTGAGTTTCTAGCAAACTATGGTGCTAACAGAGAACAATATTCTGTGCTATGCCTTCTGTCTTTCTGTTTCAGCAAATATCTTAATATCAGTCTATATCAGTCTTCATGATGAATGTTGAAGTTATGGTCACACATACCTGATGTTCGTGCTGTCACGCATGATCTGATGTAGCTGGGAAGCAGCTAGTTTGGAAACTGTGAAGAGTTTAGCAACACCAGTCCTCATCTTCATAAAATGAAAAATCTGTCTGTGGCTTAGGTGGTGAATTCATGCTCCCAAGTACTGCTGTTTTACTACAGTTATCCAAAGTAGATTGTTAAGGAGTGTCCAGAGTTCATCAGCAGGAGCCTGAGGTCTCCCTTGGGGCTAGGAGGGAAGAGTACCTAAGCCGTATGGGCAGTTTGAGCTTCCTGTACTCCAGGGAAGTCTTCTCCTCATTGATCCGTGGTGTTCTGAGATCTTTGCCTTCCATCGACTCAAGGAAACTACACTTAATTGTTGGCATATAAAATTGGGTCTTTAGTATAAGAAACAATATGTGAACAACTGGTGTGTGTATGCAAATGGAGAGGATGGTGCAGCTAATGGTACAATTTTATTGACTCTATGTTTGAGTCCTGGTAAGATCAACAGGTTATTTTGGGGATATGAGTCTAAATGTTGCATTTAATTTTACAGCAGGGTAGCAACGTATTTTTCAGACAGTGTGTTTTGGGAAGCCTTTCACAAGAGCTGATAGCAGAGCACATAGACTAAAGGCTTTTTTTATTTTGCAAGCATTTTAAATTCATTGCAAGTATACTGCTAATATAGCAAAGCAATTAATTTCAGATTTTGTGGTCTGTTCTATTCATTTTAACAAACCGACTTACTAATCAAACTTCATCCTGGTATTTAGTTATGAAGAATTGCAGCATTTCAAAGACAGGTATAGTTCCTGTTCACATTTAAACTTCTGTAACATTTTAAGTCTTCTCTCCATGAATTAATCTGCAGTATTGTTTCATTGCTTCACTTGTAAGGCTGGGAACCTACTGAAGCAGGTCACTGGGGATGGGTGAACAAACATGCATTAAGTATATCATAGATGAAAGAGTGATATCTTTGGATTCTGCTTGCAGCTGTTGCAGTCAAGACAACTTCATTGGGAAGCCCACTTAAGGGACAACTGAATGTAATGCAAAATGAAATGCTGCAGTTTCCCAGTTTATTTTCAGTATTGCTCATTTTTATTATGTGTTTTCCTGTAACTTCTATAAAATTGAGCACTTCACAGTCTTCGTTGCACTTACATCTGTAGTCAGTTTAATTCACATTCTGCCTATGAATTAGATTGCTCATTTCTTTAAAAAACATTTTTTTCAGGAAATGTTTACATTTTAATAGCTAAATGCATACCCACAGAGATTATTTGACAAGCAAAATTTGCAATAGTATTTTGTGAAAGAGAAATAAAAATATTCTGTTTGAAAAATATATTACAGATCCTAAACCATGATTTTTTTATTTTTTTATTTTTTTGTCATGAAGACTGAATGCTAATGACATAGAAGCCAATGGGGGCTTTACTTAGAAATAGTTATCTCTTAACTTCCGTGAGGTCTGAGTTTGGTCTTACTCGGCTGTAATTCCAGGAAAACAGCATAATTTCTAGTTCATCCTCAGCTCTTGATGCATGTAGTTTGCAGTTTAATAAAAGTAGAGCATGAAGGGGCATCAGATCTTTAAATGGGCAAAACTTTTATTCTGATTGATCTTTGTAATCAGACCAGCTGTATATGTGACCTTTCACCCCAGCATGTAAGAAATCTAATTGGTTTTCAGAGGAAAGGAAGCTGGAGATAGGCTTAAATTCTTCACAGAATAATTGGAGAAATGAGAAAAAATAAGGGAAGACCTAAACTGAGGTTCACATTTTATTGCTATTGAAATTAGCAATGCAAAGCTCAGATAGAAGTAAATATTAATTACTTCCACAACTACATGCATATATGATCTAACATAACATGTAAAATGCAGCTTTGTAAGAGTTGATGGCTTGCCTGATAGGAGTATGCAGAACAGGAGCCACTCGGTTGAAAGAACCTTGCCATATCAATACAGATGTTGTAAGAGGAGACAATAATTGGGCGGGATACATTTTCTTTAAAAATAGAGGTCAGATGATGCCAATTGCTGAGTATTTCCATTTGTGAGGGCAGCAGCTGATTGTGAGACACACTGGTTCCGCCTCACCAGTGTCCTCTTCTGACAGCAGCTGGTAATGGATGCATTGGCAGAAGTAGGAGGAAGAGGAGGTGCTATTTTTTTCCCATCCTGATGACTGCTGAACATGAACCAAAAGTGTGCCCAGGCAGCCAAGAAGGTCAACAGTACCCTGGCCTGTATCAGCACTAGTGTGGCCAGCAGGGCCAGGGCAGGGATCATCCCCCTGTACTCAGCACTGGTGAGGCTGCCCCTGGAATCCTGTGTTCAGTTCTGGGCCCCTCACTACAAGAAAGATATTGAGGTGCTGGAGCGGGTCCAGAGAAGGGCAACGGAGCTGGTGAAGGGTCTGGAGCACAAGTCTGATGAGGAACGGCTGAGGGACCTGGGGTTGTTTAGTCTGGAGAAGAGAAGGCTCAGGGGGAACCCTCTTGCTCTCTACAAATACCTGAAAGGAGGTTGTAGTGAGGTGGGGGTCAGTCTCTTCTCCTAAGTAACAAGTGATAGGACAAGAGTAAATGGCCTCAAGTTGTATCAGGGGAGGTTTAGATGGATATTAGGGGAAATCTTCATGGGAAGGGTTGTCAAGCACTAGGACAGCTGCCCAGGAAAGTGGTTGAGTCACTGTCTCTGGAGGTGTTTAAAAGATGGGTAGATGTGGTGTTTGGGAACATGGTGAACTTGGCAGTGCTAGGTTTACCGTCAGACTCAAATGATCTTAAAGGTCTTTCCCAACCTAAATGATTCTGTGGTTCTCCCCAGGAGAGTATTGAAGACGCATCAATGCCACGTGTAGCCTTTGGTGTAATCCTGGCAGTAAACCTGTCCTCCAGAGAAACTGTTCTAATTTGCAGACACTGTGATCCATGCAAGTGATAGGGATTCTTGAAAGGAGGCATTGGTGTTAGACAGATCTGGCCTTTGAATTTGTCTTTGGGATTTAGGAATGACAAGAATGTGTAATGCGATACCTTAGTTGCAGCAACTGGTTTTTAAGTCCCAATTTTCTAATCTGAAGCCTCTTTAGATACTGCTGTGTTACAGTATAGGTTCTTAAAGTAGATGGTCTGTTAAGACTGGAGCCATTTTTTTGAGGTACTTTCCAAGCACTTAAAACTTAAGAGGCTTTTCAGTATGTGTATCTGATAGGTGAGAATAATGTCTGCAATGAATGTGTCTGCAATAACAGGTAAAAGTGGAGAAGCTCAGGTTGATTAATTAACCCTTGAGGGTTTATTGTGATGATCTGCAGATCAGGTGATCTGGGAAGATGTGTTTTCTTTCTGCAACTACTGCCTCACCTGCATTCTTAAATCACCTTGGCTTAAATGGTACTGCTGCTGCTCTTTTCATGGTGATGCTCTTTCCTTAATACTTACTGTTGGTAGGGGGAAAAAAAATAGACTTCCTGGTTTAAAAAGCTCAACATTTGTACTCGAATGTGTATTAGTGCATGTAAAGAGTCAAACGAAACAAACATCATACTTAGTTTGCTCCTTGTGACTTAAATCCAGAGGACTGGCAGTTTTGCTTGCAGTGACAGCAGATGGGTGTTTACTCCTTCCTGCCTTTTTAAAAAGGGGAGTTGCTAGTTTGTGTAAACTAGGGGAAGCCCTGGTCACGCCTTGACTCTCCTTTCCCTGAGGAGAAAAGCAGCCCTGCAGTTTTGAAGGGAAGAATGAGAGAGTTTGCTGAAGATGAAAAGGACTGGAGTGCAAAGCTGGTGAAAGTGATGTGCTGCATGGGTCAGTAACGCAGCCCGGCGCTGGGCTGGCAGGGCAGTAGGGCTGGCTGCCTTGGGAGACAGCAGGGCTCTCTGGAGGGAAGCTTCACTCCAGGCACTTTCAGTGGGTTTCCTTCCTTAGTCTGGTAGTTCTTCTGTAGTTAGCTCCCTGTTTTCTGCTTCAGCTGGGGTTGCTGATTTGGTATGCTCTTTTCAGAGCCTGGGCAAGCTGAATACTGTTGCACTGTGTTTTCCTCCCAGTGTGCATTTGCTTTTCTGGAAGCATTTGGGTTTTTGATTAAACATCCCAGTTGTGGTGTTGTTTTGGTTTCTTTTTCTCCTTTTTTTCTTTCATTTTTCTTCCATCCTGGTGTTTTTCATAATGTGACAGGTGGCAGCCTTCCTCCTTGTCACACATTTCTGTGTGTCGGGTACAGAGTTTGTCTGTGAGTGTGTAATATATTCATGTATAAATTCAATAGGTGTAGTAAGCATCACGTACGTTGGCATTTCAACTGAAGCTCGAGTTTAAATTAATGGTGATTGCATGTTCTAACAAGATAAAAAGAAGTGGATTTTTTTTTTAACTCTTTTTTTACTGTTGTCACAGTAACACTTCACAAAGTGTAAACTTCTGTAGTGGTTAGAACTAGCTGGAGTTGCCTTAGGAAAAAAGGCACACTGTGCGCTGGGATGTTAAAACATTGAGAAAACTTGTGTTCCTTTTAAAACAGGTACCCATAATGGAACGGTTACAAGTATTTCTGGATTTCTTTGTTTTTTGAGATTTTCTGTTCTCTACATCTACCAAACAAGGGCTTCTACCTTAGTAGGATAAGTAACTGATGTCAAAATGCTGTCTTGCTAGATCAAGGCTATAGGGAAATGTATGTATAGCAAAAGGTTTTCTTAATCCATCATATTTTTTTCTCCTATAGTGCAGCTTTGCTCTGTAGTTTGTCTCTTACTCCTCTTTTTTGGGTCTTCAGCTAGAATAAGAGAGCATGGAGCTATGAAGCAGAGCAAAAAGTGTATGCCAGAGGCTTGGAAGATCTTGAGTGGTGTGGAAAAGGCATTTAGGGCACAGCAGCTGTTCTGTACAGAGATGAATGTATTCATATGCTTCACATACTACCTGAAGAACTCATTGCCACAGTCAACTGTAGCAGCAGAAGTTATAGATGTGTTAAAAAAGGATTGGGAAAAAATGCATATATGACTCTTAAGTGCAAAGATATGCATAGGCATGTAGAAAGTCTGAGTCACATATGGGGAGTATACAGAGGCTTCACAGGGCTTTTGCTTGTCTTGTTTTTGTATTTGTTCCTGAATTCTCATGCTCGTTTCTTGCTACTGGTAGGAACAGCACATGGTGCTCAGTTTGGCTCAGGGTGGACTCTTGTATGATCTCATGCCTTTTTGAACGACCTCAGTATCACACCAGAGACTTGAAATTTCATGAATATGGACCTTCCCTTAATTTTTATTTTATTACCTATGTTACCTTTGACCAGTCTGAAAAGAGTATTTATTTTTTAAAATATAAAATACATTATCTCATTCAACCTTCTGGTGGTGGCAGTAGCTGCAGAGGGGTCTTGTTTTGCTACCTGAGCTCATTGCTCATTCTCAGTCACAGTACAAATAGCCTGAGTCAATGAAACAGCTGCAGTTTTGTTGTATGGGGTCTTAAGGGATCTCACTATTTTAGGCTTGCACAGATGGTCCTGGTCCTAATGCACCACAGTTCCTACTCCAGGGAGCTCTGGGACTGTGAACGGGCTGTGGAGCAGTTGTACTGGCTAATGACCATACGTAGGTTTGTGGAAATAACTCTTGTGCTGGAGTGGTGGTTTCTCCAACATGGCTCAGTAGAACACATGTGCATTCTTCCCATCCATAAGTGAGATGCTTTCTTACCCTGTGTCTATTGCTTTCATTGCTTCTTTTCAATATTTCGTGGGCAATCACTGATGCTAACTGCCACGCCAGGGAGCAAACTGTTGGTAGTGACTGGGTCTCATATCTGGGTATGGGGATATCCTTATTTATTTTATAGAGGATTAGAAGAAAAAGAGTCCTTTCTCTGACTGAAGCTGTAGGTCATCCTTGCGTGTTGGAGCAAGGATGATATTCCGGTTGCAAAGCATAGGGATTAGAAAAGCCAGATTGCGTATAGCAAGAGATTTTCTATTGCTAAATACTTTAATTATTGATTGGGTTTTAGAGGCTATAAGTAGTGTTCATAGCTCTTAAAAAGTTTGCCTTGATCTTTTTAGTGCATTTTAGGGGGCGGTTAACTTCTCCTAGGAAGTTGTATTTTTGTTAGTAGTGCTGCTACTGACTGGTGTCCTGGAAAAACTCACCCAGAGCTTTTCCTCACGAAACTTTTTCATGACGTGCTGTGATGTACTGCAGAAACATTTCCATGCTATTATTTTGATCAATTTTGTTTTTAAACCTTATTTGAATGCCTAATTTCATAAAACTCTCCATAATGTAAGCCAAACCAAAACAAACAAAAAGCTGCATCATTTGTAGATCATCGTTAAACCCTTTTCTTTTTCCTTTTTGCCTCCAGATGAGCGGGACAAAGTACAAAAGAAAACCTTCACAAAATGGATAAATCAACATCTCATGAAGGTCAGTTGATATTTCCATGATGTCTGGATGACTGATTACTGTAGTAGTGATTGTGTCTTTTACTAATTGTTTGATTTCAGGAAGTGTGTGTGTTACATATAATAACGATGATCTTAAATTGTGAGATTTATGCATGTACTTTGTCTTTGAGGAGTCATGAGGGAGTTGAAATGCTGCTGTCTGATATCCCAGTGGGATTTATTTGAATACTTGAATTTGAAATTAAAATGAGTCAAAGTTTAAGGGATATGATGTCTTTCTACAAAGCTTGAATTGTTTCTGGTATTTGTGTGTCATGGCTGTGGCACCACAGCTAAGGCAAATAATAAAAGAGTGGGTTTCTTTTAAAGTACTATGTTGAGGACAGGGAAATGAGCTTGAGGAGTTCTGGATCATCCCATGGCATCAGTATGCTGCTTGTGGATTAGAAATAGAGGTTTTCTAGGGACAAACATCACTTTTCAGTATCTTTCTTTTGAATAGCAGTGAACCTTGCCTCGGGGACAGAGCACATAATTTTAACAACATGTACAGCTTTTAGTCTACAGACAACTAAAGGCCATTAGTTCACCTTCACTGCATGACCCTTCAGTTCGAAATTTAATCTGCTGTTTCAGCGCCAACTGTCTAGCCCAGATATTTCTCTGGAGAAACAGACTGTATAATTACTTAACATAACTTGCTTTGATTCCCTCTGCCCCCCCGGGAGGAGTGTGGGGAAAGGGGGGGAGTAAGAGTCACATTAAATAAAAATGCATCTGCATCTGTCAGAGTTGAGATTTAATTTATGACTATAATGTTTATACGCTGTTGGAAAGATCTGCCTGTATTCTTATTTAGAGAAAAATATGGGGGTTGGGGAGGGACAGCTTATATCTTTGCTACTTCTAGCTGCTCTTACGGATATTTGAGAAATATTGGACACCAGAAAACTGAATTCCTTCAGGGTTGTTTAAAATGAACTGTTTGGGTTTGATTTTTGGTTTGTTTGGGTTTTTTTTTCTGGCTCCTCAGACCTGTAGAAGATGCAGAATTCTGGTTTCACATATTTTAAGAAATTGAAATCTGTGTAGCTTTTGGAAATGGTGTGACATAGGGAGCTAACAAGGCCCAGATGTGAGATTGGTCCAGTTTTGTCTTTAACGAGAGTCCTTTCTTCCAGAGTGGTCTTTTGGTCCTTACCACCATGACTGAGCCATAAGCAGTGATCCTGACATCAGCCTCAGTGCAGCACACATTTTTTTTTTTTTGGGCAGGGTGAGTCTGGAGTCACAGAATGGCTTTTAATACTGCTCATACCAGTAGGTTTTCCTCCGTGGATTTGTTAGACCCAAAGGAATCATGCTGTGTCGAAACAGCTGCTCCAAGGACCCCTTCTGTGCAGACTCCTCCTCACCATAATCTTGAAATGCTCCAGTGGCCCCATGGCCTTGCAGAAGTCTTCTACTTGCTAATGAGAGAAGACAAAGAGGCTGCAGACCTGCAGTTATTGCTTTCTGAATTTTACCTCAAAATGTAAGAAATGGATCCACTGGCTAGTACTTCAGACAAATTAGATCTAAAGAAAAAAATAATACAGGAAGATTGCTAGTGCTCTGGCAGCAAAATGCAATCTCCAAGTTAAACATCAGGCATTTTTTCTTCTAATTGAGGGCAGTTGTTACCATGTTTGTAGAGGCTGCTAATCTTTTTGTGTGTTAAAGATGCAGTTTTAATTTTCTGTGGGATATGGAAGAGCCTATCTGAAGCTTTTTGGAGAGCAATCTTTTAATAGAAGTTAAAAATTATGCCTGTCTTTACAGAAGAGCAGTGTATTGAAAAATCATATTTATATGCACCATCATTTTACACGCTTAAGAAACATGCACAGTCATCGTTGCCATACTTTTAATCTCTTTGGAGTAGCTTAAAAAAGATTTAGGCTCTAAACCCGCAAGGAAATCGGGGTAAAGAGTTCACACTAAATCCTTTTGACTTGCTTGCCAAGGTCAGTGGCCTTATGCCTTCATCTTCACGCCTTCAGCGTGAGTGACTGTAAAGGTAGATACAGATAGATGTACAGATATATGTGTGTGTACTACTGGCTTGATTTTCATCTCACATTCCTCACTTCAGAATTCAGTACAGATCAGTAACTTTTGCAGCTGTAGTTTTGACTATAGCTCTTCCATTAACGTGGAATTTATGCAGCAAAACAGCTTTCTGTTTGGAAATACTCAGTTTAAAAGCAGTTGGTACAGGTGTCAAGTTGCTGTTCTTATAGCATTGTTTTTAGAACAATGACTTACATGGAAATTAAAATACATCCTTCAAATGTGTTCTCAAGACACAAGGGCATATTTAGAAAATACAATATAATGGAGGGAATATAGAAAAAGTAGCACAGTAAATGAGCGTGCATTTTTAGAGAGTCATTAGACCTGTCCTGGTCTCTGCATTAAGTTGATTTTGAGTCTAGTTTTCATCTACCTTGAAATTAATAAGAAATTCAAGAAACTTGCTTGCCCATTCATTACCAGTGTTGCAGACAAAAAGGTGGGAATCAGCTTATTTTAGACATTTCAATAGCTTTATTTGAGCTAGTTACCCCGACTTCTCTTGTAGGTGGCAGAGAACAGGTCTTTCTAGACAAATTGTGTCTTGGAAGCGCCTTCATTCCACTGGCTGAAAAAGAGGTCAGTGTGCTTTATCTGCCACTGCATAGGGTTCAACAAGAAGCGGAAAGGATGAATGTGATTATAGTAATTATGAACGATCGTGGAAAACACAAGATTATTTGTGTGGCTAGGACCTGGCTATCAGAATGGGGATGGATTACTTTTTTTTTTCCCATCCTATTTATGTTCTTTACTTTCTCTTTCTCCTGTTTCTTTTCTCTATGCCCGGCTTCTATTTTGGTTTTCTTTTCTCCATCTTTTCTATTTTGTTTTCTCATCTCTTTTTACTCTTTCCCTGCCTGTTTAGTTCTTTCCTTTCTCATTTTAATTAATCTCTTTTCCTGCAGTCCTTGGGAAAGTACTGGACTTGTATTCCTTTATACCACTATATTCAAAAGAGTTTTTTCTAGGTCAGCAGCATGATGCTTTTATGGGTTACCATCATTCATTGGGGGATGGTGTGGAAGCCTACTGTCATTCTTCTAATTAAAATCTGTGTTTATGGGATTTTCTGAATATCAACAAACTCTGCAGCAAGTCCAGAGGAGGGCCATGAGCATGATCAAGGGACTGGAGCACCTCCCGTATGAAGACAGGATGAGAAAGTTGGGCCTGTTCAGCTTGGAGATGAGAAGGCTGCGTGGAGACCTCACAGCAGCCTTCCAGCATCTGAAGGGAGGCTATAGGGATGCTGGGAAGGGACTCTATTCATTAGGGACTGTAGTGATAGTGATAGGACAAGGGGTAATGGGCTCAAACTTAAACAGAGGAAGTTTAGATTGGATACAAGGAAGAAATTCTTTCCTGTAAGGGTGGTGAGGCACTGGAATGGGCTGCCCAGGGAAGTTGTGAATGCTCCATCGCTGGCTGTGTTCAAGGCCAGGTTGGACGGAGTCTTGGGAGGCATGGTCCTGGGTGAGGCATCCCTGCCATGGCAGGGGGGTTGGAACTAGATGATCTGAAGGTCCTTTCCAACCCAAACCATTGTGTAATTCTGTGAAACAAGGTGGCTGAGAAATATTTACCCTTCTGCCCTCTGTTCCCCATCTTTAGTTACATTGGATTCAAAACGTGTAAGGGCGTAGTATGTAAAATTCAGTGTGTAAGATTACTCATTTGGCAGTTCAGTTGACTCTGTTAAACTAGAAACATAGGTAATATCAGAAATATTCCCTGCAAATGATCTTGAGATATACATAGTTTGAGAGACAGGTATGTAATCTGTTATTTGCAAAATTCAGCTGTTTAAGTTATCTTTGAATTCCACATTTTAAAGATCAAGTAGACTATCACTACGTTTTTTAAATGCCGAAGTTTTTCTTCATAACTGATAAGAGCATTGATTAGAGCATTGCACTTGCTAAGGCTACTGTTTAAAGTCTGAAGGCGAGGCTCCAGTTTAAACGCTATCTTTTACTTGTTGACATATGGGCTGGAGAAGTGAGATATTGGACTTCAGACTCGCCTGCTGCTGTGGTATGAGCTTCCAAGGAGAAACTCACAGGCCAGTGTAGAGTGGTAGTAGGGTAGAGATCTCTCTTAGGTTCTCTAAACCTGCCTGTGCTTCCAGCAAGTGTTTCACTTTGCTGCTGTCAAAACAGGATGTTAAATTCTAGTACTTGCTCCAGCAGTAACTAACCCTTGTTAAAAGACACTTGATGGTACGAGACGTTTGTGTACGAGACAAGGGTTTCGTTCTAGTGTAGTGTTCACGTGGTCCGAACGCACCCAAAGAAAAATCCAACTTTCATGAAACCCCAGAAATTCTTCTGACAATCCTTTGAATCTCAACCCCAAAAACTTAAGGAAAGAATAAGAGAAGCATGAAATACAGGGAAAAGGTGAGATAAAAGTTGGAAAATAAAAAGTTGAAGACGAAAACGGAGTAAAAAGCAAGTTCTTCTTTGTTCTTCAGTTCCTTTCTCCAACCAGTTTGAAAATACTTTTGTAGTGCCAGGTCTTAGGCTTGACAGATTAAATGGGATATTTTTAAATACTTAAAATTTATCAGAAGTTATGATGTACTGAAAGTAGGGCTAAAGGCAGGGCAAGCAGGGACTGGCTAGATTAGCGCTCTGATGGGAAAATATTGTGAACAACCAGGTATCTTATCTCCAAGGGAAAGCATTTCTTCTTTTTCATGGAAGAAGAGGTTGTAGAGAGCCTCTTAACTGACCTTTGCACAGCTATATGGGCCCCTGGATATCTGAGCAGCTCCCTGGAGAGGAAGGGCTGTCCTCCCCACTGACACTGGCAGGAAGCCACATCACCAAGTGCCTAGCACAGTGAAGGTTGGCTTGAGACCCTTGACTGGCTGGACCTTAGAAGAAACACCCTGGAAGTAGGAGCAAGGGGCAGCATCCCTGCACAATCATTAGTTATTCCAGAAGTCACTTTTAAAGGTCTTATCAGCAAGAAGGCTTTTTATACGTAGCAGAACAAAATGGTTTTAAAGGTATTGTTTTAAAGCTCTGTCCAAAACCATGTACTGCGTTGCAGTGACTGTGCATTAGAGAGAGCGAGAGAGCGCAGCTTTTTATTGTGCAAAGGCTGAATGAATAATTCAGAGTAGAAACCTGAAGTTATTGATTCCTATGCGTCCTTCAGGCAGCACATGGTTTGCAAATGGCTGCTTAGGTCGATTGCTTTGTGAAATGTTCAGGTATGCCCTTAATGGCAGAGGGATGTTCCTAATACAGCACAGTCACTCCCTTGCTGAAAGCTGGTGCTTTACTGACACTAGTGATTATTGTTCTAGATAGCACTACTCTGCAGTATCTTCTTTTTAGCCATGCAGTTAATCTGTTATTTAAAATTCCCCACCTCCTTTTCTTTTAGAAAAGAACACTTCTTAGCTCTATGCTTATTTTAAGGGCTGAGGCACCCGGTGTTAGTCAGTGGCAGTGACTTTAAAAAACAATCTCAAGCTAACACCTTTCATTTTTTGAAACATACTTGGAAAAAGTGTGTTTTGGGTTGGATTTTGGCTTGTTTCGCCCCCCCCCCCCCCCGTGTTTGGGAAAATAAAAGGAAGATTGCTTGCTGTGCTCTTGCATCTAAATGAGTCTTCTATGTATTCCTCCTAGTTAATTGTGACATCTGCTGCAGTCTGTTGGGAGTGAATCCTGTAAAAAATCCCTCTTCCAACACGGCACGCAGCTTGCTTTAGGCATTGGGTGCAGCTGAAGTAGCAGTATTTCCTCCTCTCTTTTGTTTTTCAATTGTTCAGCGAGGCCTATTATCTGCTTGGTAGACAGATGAATATTACAATTTTTCGTCTGAATGTTTTTGCTGTTGTATGTTCAGGGCTACTCTGAAAGGTCCTGAAGGTTTTTTTTTCTCAGACACTTGCCTTTTCCAAAAAATAAAAGAAAAATAACTCTTGAATAAACTTGTAACTGAAGTAAACGGTTTCGTTGTTATCCCTGGAATACGCATCACTGTAGTTCATTCACTCTGCACTGTGTACAGATTTTTCAAAGATCCTCCACCTGAAGGTAAACCACACAGAATCTTTCATCTGCTTAGTGTAATCTATAGCAAAAGCAGCTTGCAAAGCAGATCAGCAAGCAAACTCAGGACTTTTTTTAGTGTTTAATCAGAGTTTAGATGAGAGAAGAAGGTAACCAGGGGATGGGGAGAAGTAGTGACAGAATACCAGAAGTTAAGGCTGAAAAAGAGGAGGGTATAGTACAAAGTTTTAAAGGCTAATGAAAAAACTGCATCACAGAAATCTCTTTGCAAGCAAATAAATCCAAGTCAGTAAAAACTGTGCCACAGATTCAAAGTTTATTTGATCCTCTTTCATGCATTCAGACTTCATGACTAATTGAGGGCAGGAAAGAAAATAATTGAAACCGGTAAATTAAATATGTATGAAATGTATGATAGCTTGAGTGCATTGATATTTTTGTAGCACACAGCATTACAGAACCAGTTGAGTGTATGCTTTTATGATCCCTTTCATTGTGGGTTGTTTTTTAAATTGTTTTATATAGGTGCTCATATATGAAAGAGTGATTATAAGGAGAATTAAGTAATGAGATTACTGTATGATGAAATAGAACCTAGGATCAGTATGTTTCCTACGATGGACTAATATATTAATATATTAATTCATTCTCTTTTTATGGGTTCATTGTTTGAAATTAACTCTCAGCATAGATTTTACTTAATGTTATTTATTCCTAAGAGATCAGAAGAGATAAAATTCTACCATTGGCAATTAAGTGTGGGCTTTTTAATGAATTATTAAATTATGCATGGAATTCTTTTTTATCTGTATACTTTTGATGTATCTGTATGTAATAATCATTTATATATCAGTTTAGAAATACTATGGCTTGATCTAGCTTTCATGGGGCCAGTGTAACTGTGCCGTTGGCTCCAGTGGGAGTAGTATTTGTCCCAGTATGTGGACTCCACACAGTGAGCAACTTCAAACGTATGAACATTACCTAAATGTTTTGATCTACGGCAATATTTCCTATAATTTGGGATGGTAGGCTTGCCTGGAAGTAGCATGTATGTACGACTGCATGAAGACCTAAGGAGGCGTCAGAATAAACATGCTTTTCCTATAAAGAAGCATGTGTTATCTGTTAAAGGCTTTTAAGGTGCCTGTGAACAGGGAAATTTAAAGATAGTAACATAGCATTTAAAATCTTCCTCTACATAGAGTACCTTGACTTTAACCAGAATTGCGTATCTGCCAGCCTTATACTTTACCTGCTTTAGGCGTGTGTGGAGTGTATTGTCTTTGGTCAGAGTTAGTGTATCCCTGTAGTTTTAAGCTGCAAAAGCTGGATTTATTAAGTGAGTTTGACGTTGTGAGCTTTATATTTGCATACTTTGAACATCCTTAAACTTCATCCCTGATAAGTTATATTTGACAGCACATATATTTGGTCACTAACCAAAGGAAGGACAGGACAGTATAGCAGTGGGAAAAAACATTCATCGTCATAACTGACAGGATGAGCAGATGTGGAGGTCTGCATTTGAACACCTACAAAGGTGCCTTCAGTAGCCTATGCAAGAAAGGCATTTGTGTGATGCAGCTCAGTTCATCCCCAAACAGGTGTGCAAACCAGCTCAGGGCACACTTACCATTCTGCTCCCTGTCAGCTACAGCAGTTGGGGTGGCTGCTTCTGGTGTGGGCATGTGTCTTGCGAGAGGAGTGCCAGCCCAAAGAGGCCTTCAGCAAGTCGCTAGCAAAGCTGCTGGTTAGTTAGGTCTGGACTGATTGGGAGGGGCTGCTTCAAAATTTAGAAAGAGAAGGTAACTTAACAGCAAGTGATTGCAAAATCCCTGGTTCACCTCCCAACAGGGGAATGAGAAGTAAAAAGAGGACAGTGAACTTCTAAACAGCAGAACTGGGGAAAGCAATAAGTAGGGTCTTCTTTGGATGTTATCCAGGAGAGGGAGGAATGCAGGAGATCTGGCAGTCATTGAAAACATTTGTGTTTGAGGTACAAAGGCAGGCTGCAGACAGGCAGGACAGATAGAGGTATCATATAGAATATACTGCTGCTTTTCAGAGGTGTGTGAAATTATGAAGGAGCTGTACAAGAAGTGGAAATAAGGGCAGCAGGACTAGAGATTCCTATGAAGGAGTTAGTAAAGCGTAGCAGGACTAGAGATTCCTATGAAGGAGTTAGTAAAGCGTAATAGCATTAAATCAGACAAGAAAAAGGTCCAGAAGGAGTTACAGTGTGACAGAAGAGTTTACAGGAGAAGGGTTCTGTAATTATGTCAGAATATGAAGAAGAAAGGAGAAGTATGGATGTGTTACCAATGGAAAAAAAAAAAAAAGAAAAAAAGAGAAATAATTTTGAATGCTGTAGAGAAGTCTGAATTATTCCAGCCTCTTCAGTCTGCAAAATACTGACTTGACGGAACAGTTTTTAATAAGGCAAGGGTGAAATTCAGATAAGGAAAAAGTAGGTGGAAGAATATTCAGATAAGTTATGTGCTTTCTGGTTGCACAGCTTTATTCATCCAATACTTGGGAACTAATTGAAGTGATTTATAAAGCTTTATAATTCTGTTTAAGAATTCAGAGAGGACAGGGGACTCGTAGGAGTCTGCAGTTACAGTAAGAATAATACTTCTCTCACAAGCAGAAGAAAAGAATGGAGAGCTACAGACCTCACAGGGTGATTTCTTTTCCTGGGAAGACTGTGTAACAGCTGGTCTTCGAAAGCAGGCAGATGAAGGGGAAGCTGTCTAAATGGTCTATCTACATTTTTTGACACGCTGCCACATGTACTCTTATTAGCATTAGTCATTACTTTCACAAAATCTGAACGAAATGATCCCAGATACAGTTTGCTTGGATATTGCCATCAGTAATAGCTGCAGCTGTCATGGCTGCCATCAATCAGGTGCTGCAGCGCCAGCATCTGGCCCTTGCAGGCTGATGCTGTGAGCAATGACCCATCTCCCTTCCAACAGAGATGGCATCCAAGCGCTTGCTGCCCTTGCTGTGCTGCACCTTCAAGTGAGGATTTGAGCTCTGTCACTTCATCCTTGTAGTGATAGCCCTGCTTCTCTATCACTGTGGCTGTACTTTTCTCTGTCTCAGGGCTTTTGTCATGTCATCAGCAACAAGTGTCACCCTTGCCCTGCCACCAATTTTCGAGGGTCCATCGCCTGCACTGGGCTGCATTTGCTTGTGCCCAGGGAGCTCCAAGAACTACAGATGAGCTCTGCACCTTGCTTGTGGGCCAGCACGGTGCTGAGCGGACAAGGAGGCACCTTGTAATTCTGCCTTGCCCTGAACGCACGAGTGTGCTTGTGGGCGCATGACTGTGAAACTCCACGTGGCTGTGCCACTCCAGACCTTTGTGATAACAATAGGTTTATAGCCATCTGTACTAAAGCAGTTAGAAGATAAGTTTTCTCAGAGATCAAGGACAGGTTGTGATATTTTAAGTTTGTTTAGTCTGAAACAGAGAAGACTGAAGGGGGGCATGATGCGTCCTCAGGATGTAAAAGGTTGTTGTGCAGATTCTGGTGAACAAGTATTTTCTGAGGTCAGGCTCCAAGGGGAGAGGCAACAGAAAATTCACTTCAGTTTACAGAAGAAGATTAGGTTGAAGATTAGCAAGTAAAAATCCGCCTCTGAAAATCAAGTAAGTGTGGTAAAGCAGTGAAGTACATGTATGACGAATTGCATCTCTTTCATTTGAATTGGCAAGAATAATTTAAAAAAGCATCTCTGGCGTGTTCTAGCCAAACTCCATTTCTCCACTGTGCTGGGTCAGGTGAGGTGATCTTTTCCGTCCCTTTTAGCCTTACAGTAGTATTACTGTGTGACAGCCTTGTAAGACCCAGCTATTCTCTGGCACAATAATATTCAACTTCGGAGTCTTAGCACTGATCACTGCCAAGTTTTTTACTAAAGCTTTTATTTTCATTACATTAATGATTTCCATCTGTGTCAGTCCTACAATTCCAGTGAGAATGCCATCTTTCAGTGGGCTGCCGTGTAATGTGAAGCTTAGAAAAGCATAAATACAGATTAATGAAGACTACAAAGCCAACATTTAAGCCTAAGTATGATATTTTTAAAATAGCACAGAATAAATGTCACAAGTGAGGCTTTAAGCAGGTTGTAAACTAAAAATATGATAGAGATGTTGAGAGGGTTTTATAATGACCTTTGGTTGGTTGTTTTGGGGTGGTTTTTTTAGTTTTTATATGATATTTAAAAATACCTTTAGTCTTTTGCACAAATGCATCTGAACAGAGATTACTGCATTGAGGAGAAATCATGAAGAGTTTCTGAGGTACAAAAGAGGGAAGAGAGATGGATATATTGTGCATTAAAATCACAACTGTTGCAAGAAGCGTTAATGGTCTGGGAGCAATGTGTGGTGTTGCATGGGACCTCCCATGACATATGTCACATGTAGCATCTCTCCTTCATGCTCACTGAGAGATGTCCACGTAATGATGATGATTTGATTGATTTGGTGAAGTGGATATTAAAGCTGGCTGGACATCTCTGTAGCTTTAATATTTTAGGACTTTAGATTGTAGCAGTAATGGAGTTAGGTGTTCATTTTATGTTCGTAGGTACCCGTTTCTGTGAATTTAAGCTGCATGGGTTGCACTGAGTTGGATTTGCTAATCCCAATATGCAAAGTTTGCAGGCAGCTGACCAAGGCTGTGCAAGTGTTAAAACCAGTGAAGGTACTCCTGTGATGATGATGATAGGCAGAATGGGACCTATGGAGAAAATCTGAGTGGCTGGACCAGTGTTGGTTGGAGAGAACCTTTCAGCCCATTCTTCAAAAAGATTTCAGATGTGTGAGCTGGAATAGAAATAAGACCCATTTTTCCATAGGAGATGGAAAGAAGGATTTTTTCACATTTAGGTTGCTTGGTTAAACTTGTTGTGTACAATAATGGTGTTTCAGATATTGCAAAGCTGCCAAAATCCAAAATAGGATTCAGGGATGCACATGTTTATGTCCTACTTTTTGCTTTCTATGCAAGATTATGTACCAACTTGCATACTTGTTGATTTGGTGATTAGGAGGATATTGGAGTATTTCATGTACCCAAATAGAAAGGGAGATAATAAGAAAAATGTTAGGATAAGATTTAGAAATGGTCTTTTTTATTTATTTGAGCAACAGTATATTTACCTCAAAGCCATACTATCTTTTTTATGATTATTAAAAGTTATCTAGAGATATGTGAAATAATTGAAAGCTGGGGCAAAATGAAGTATGCAAAAGCAATGGATGAATTGGATGGTGAAGTTGTCTGCGAGGAACGTGAAGATTAATGTAAAAGTAATGTGACTGATCCAAGCTTTCAGGTACAAGGACAGGGCTGTAGAGGGGTGGAACACACGAAGGATGTTAAAATCATAAAGTTCTTGTGCTAATTGAGTGTTGAGCATTGGCCAGATCAGAAAGTGAAGGATGACTCCAAGGATGCAATCAAGGATGAATCTTCAGTTAGAAAACATCTGTTTTAAAGCAAGATGAGGGGCATTGAACTCACTTGGTGCAGGAGACTTGTTTAAATGTGAGTTAGTGAAAGTACTTGATATCATACGGTTATGTTATGAAATTAAATGAGTAGCATTAGCTGCGTCTGCTGTTTAGGAGAGTTAATACTCAGGAACAAAATTAAACAGCTAGAAAATGACTCCTGAGTATGAAATAAAGAACTATTTATTTTCAGAGAACCACAAGAAGTGTTTCCTGCGGAGGGGATTATTAGACCGGCAAGCAAAAGAAAAAAGTGAAAGTGAGTTTTGGATCACTGGACCTAAAACTGGATTTGCCAGACTTTGCTTGCAAGTGAACAGGCACACAGAAGAGACTTGGCACAAGTTTTTCCCCTTGTGCCATCTCTCTTCCAGCCCTGGCTGCGGGCCCATTCTGTTGGGCTGGGGGAAGCAAGTCTGCGTGTCCTGGGCAGTGGATGTCCAGTGCTGAAGTGTGCCAGCACGGAGCTGGGGAACAGCACCCCCTGCAGCCCAGCACTTGGGCTGCCTGTGCTCTACCCTGTCCATAGGGAAAGCTGTGCCTGGGAGTCTCTGCCGCCGGGTTACCCAGTGGTCAAATCCTACCAGAGCTTATGTGCTTGTTTATTTTTAACAGAATTGGGTGAAGTTTATTATAGGATTCAGTGCAAAACAATAATCATAACCAGGGTGTGTGTCTTTGGAGTTTGTTTCCCTCCTCACCCCTCCAAAATAAATTTGGGTTTAAAGTAAGCAGATTAAAGAACGTGAGAGACTTAGGGGGAGGATGTCAATCTGCATGTAACCACTTTGGCTCCCTGATCCCTTGGTTGGCCATGCACCGCAGCCCAGTGCCTTGCTGTGCATCGCAGCCTGTCAGAATGGAAGTTACCCAAGGAGGAGTGGCCCTGCAGCATTTTCAAGCAATGCTTGTGTACTTTACATGGGCGAACCTAAGAAATGTGTGTAGAGCAAAATAAGAAGTCTTGAAGATGTCTGAAGAAGCAGCAGTGTGTGGTGGATCAGTCATGTGGGAATGTTTTGACAAACATGATATTTTGACAATTACATGCTGCATGGATCTTGTTACAGCCTGCTCAGAACTTTAGAGTGTTTCTCATAAATCGTGCTATATATGTAAGCATTTTTGTACATAAATACAGCTTCTCCTATGAGATGGAGTTTTTTTTCCCTCTTGTGGCATAGTGTTGTTTTCATGCAGTTAAACTGCTGCTGTGATTCCTTAATTTTCGAAGGTGAAAGGACTAAACCATACAGATTTTCAAAACTGAAAGAAAACTGTTTCCTCTTGAGTAAAGCTTTTAATACAATTTGTCCTTTAAAAACAAGCTTAAATACATTTTTAGGAAGCTAAAACATCAGGGAAACTCATCAGGATGTCAGGACCTCATGCAGTAGCATTTTCTGTGGAACCGTGTAATTATAGGAGCTCTTAACTATCTGTGTCTATTATCTTGAAGAAAAGCTTTTTACTGTAGTTGAAGTGAATGGGAGACTTAAGGGACTTTTTTTCCGTGGGCACTGAATCAGGTTATTGAAGAATAAACTTGAAGTTTATTGTGCAGCTCGCGGTGGCCTTGTGCCAGCTGTCCCTTGGACTTATCAGTGACCTCAGTGGTAATTAAGGCCTGACTTTTTTTTCCCAAACACACCCCTTACAGTTCTAACTTTTGAGCCCTGGCCCATTTTCCTCTGGAAAAGCAGTAATGCTTTATGTGTGTGCCGGGCATTTAATTAACTTTGCTTCCAGAAGTGAGGAGAGCAGTACTTGAAAAGACTTTCCCAGGCTATGTGGTCTGAAAAAGCCTCTGTTGGATCCATAATATTGTAATTCTTGTTAATGCCTGGGGATGGCACTGATTTTATAAAGGCTTGTCACCTGAACATCAGTTATTCAAGATAAATGTGAATCAGATTTCTTTCTTCTTTTGCCTGTTCTGGAAACTGTATGAAAAAGTTAATTTGGCATGTTCTCATAATGATCAGTTCAGCTTAATTATAACATAGGTAAGGAAACTCCTGATGTTTTAAGAAAGGTTCTTGACTGCAGTAGTCTGCTTTCCTCACCCTGTAAACATGGATGATTTTGCAACTGTGTGAGCACGAAACTCTGCCTTGTTTCTGAGCCCTTCAGCCTGCCACAGTGGTTGCCTCTCCTCCCTCAGGGAGTTCCTGGTGGCCTCTGGTACATGGAAGTTACTTCTAGTTATTCCTGCTTGATCTAATTATATATTCTCTCCTGCCCCTTTAGCTGAGTCTAGATTCTGCAGTACATTAATGTTTGCTTCTGCTCCTTCCTCCACTATTTCAGATGAGAAGATGGTCCCTTGCATTTTAGGTACTGGTCTGGAACACACAATACCCTAACATGAATCTTGGTGAAGTCTTTCTCTATGTATGCTGGGTGTGCAACTACTGTATGCACAGAAAGGGCCACAACCCTATTTTCCTGCCGCATTTACTGCTGAATAAGAAAAGCTTGTGATTCTTCTGTGTTATCGTAGAATCATAGACTAGTTTGGGCTGGAAGAGACGTTTAAAGGTCATTCCGCCTAACACCCCTGAAATGAGCAGACATTGTCAACTAGGGTTGCTCAGAGCCCTGCCCAACCTGTTTCCAGGGATGGGGCATCTACCACCTCTCTGGGCAACCTACTCCAGTGTTCCACCACCCTCATTGTAAAAAAAAAAAATGTTTCTTCCTCCTATCTAATCTAAATTTGCTCTCTTTTAGTTTAAAATACCTCTTGTCCTGTCACAACAGGCCCTAGTAGATGTATGGCAGTGTTAGAGAGCAACCTTCCTACTTTACTCCAGCCTGTGTGTCTTCTCTCTATCCTTTTGAGTACCAAGCTGGTTTTGTTTGCGGAAGCAGCAGGGACCATCCATCTCCTTTTACCCGTACAACAATAAGCAGCCTGTGGTTTTATTGTGTAAAACTCTTGATTTTGTTCCAGTATCAGCACAACACAACAAATAATATCAAGAAAAATTGTGAGAAACAAGCTTGCTGTGGAAGATGGCTTACTATTTGCTGTGACCCATGGCAAAGATAGAGATCACTGTACAGGTTCAATTCCCCAGATATGGACATCTAGGGCTGGTTTTGGTATGTAAGGGTATTCAGGACAGACATCAGTGGAGAACTGGCCAGCAGGACTTAAGCAAGCCTTCATGCTTCTGGAGAAGCAGGTGGAGGCCAAATGGCATACTCACTAAACATAAAGCAGCCCTAGAGGTGTGTGCCTAGGCAGCTGAATCATGTCTTCTTTCTTTGTCAGTGGGAAGGTGTCCCTGGCAAACTGAAGGTAGTGGTGACAGATTTGCTGTGATGCCAGCCTACAGAGGGGGAAGCCAAGCCTGGCGGGCCAGGCTTTAACTGCGACAGCAGAATGGAATGGTACGTGAGGTTGGAACCAATAGCAATTTGATTGTAAGGACAACCAGATGTGTCAGCTGAACTGTATGATAAAGCTATGAGAGTTATGCGGAGTGTTAGATTGCTAGCTTTGGGAGGCAGCAGCCATCTTCGCAGTCTTCATTTCTCAAGTGCCTAGTATGCTGCTGTCTGGGGGCAAGAATGCAGGTGTGTGGCTGCTACTGTTTTAAAAGCTGGGTTTACTAGTGATAGCGCAGTTTCACCAAGGCAATAAATTGCAAAGCTTAATTTTACGGGAGAAGCATGATATCAAAATGCCTCATGCTCATGTCAAGGGAGATGGGAGTTTTCCTTACCACAGACATTATAGTATACCTGCCAGAGGATGATGATTAGAAGATGAATCACTTCTGAAACAGTGCTTCAGATTCTCCCTGTCTCCTTTTGACTGATGCAGCCACTTCACTTCTCTTGTTATTTGTCAGATGCCCCTCAGCCATACAGTATCTCCCACTCCTTCCTTAAAGAAGTGCCCAAATTATCAAAGCTACCACACTCATGTGGGCATATTGCAAAAAGTTGCCTGAGGCAGCATGTAACCTACTTCGAACGTGGACCTTGCAAGATGTAAGGCTGACAAATCTGCAATTTTATTATAAAGCCACAAGAACTGTTACGAAATGCCATGGGGCTCTGCAGATCCCACAGATCCATCCAGGGACTCCCAAGTGCATCTAGTACTTGCAGTACTATGTCTTCCGAAGGAGCCTGAATGTGGCAGCAGACCAGTGATGAAATAGTAATACTAGTTTCTTGTGAGTTTAGAGATCTAAGAATTCATTATATATGTTGAGAGGCAAGGCTTGGCCAAGCGTTAGTTAGAAAGGAGTGACTTTTGCAAGCTTTTTGTCAAGAGAAGTGTAGGATCTCTTGGGAAGCACAAGGTACTCCTTTTTAAAAGAAGCGATCTGCTGTTTTGAGTGAACATGCTTGCTGCACATCAGTTGCCCAAATACTTCTTTTTAGGTGGACATCTGCTGCTCAAAGTATTGGAGGAAATTCCTCATTATATTGTCCTGTACCAGCATACCAGCGTAGTATGTCCTACGTAATTAATACTCACAGTAGTTGTCAGACAATGAAAGATCTAAGATAGACATCTAAAGAGTACTGCTGGTTTTCTTGTTTTGACAGTTCTATGCCACGTTCTTCATACACAGTATGAGTTCATCTCTGAAGCATCTGTGATTTCTAGAAAGATAAGCTGGGGAAGATGATTGTCTCTGTAATACTTTGGAAACCTCAGAGAATGAGAAACAAACAGAAGGTCAATAAATGTGTGTTGTGAGAAACGGACCAGCAGGATAACAAAATTATCCTTCATCTAATGGAAAATACAAATAGACAGATTATAAATGGTAGTATTTTCTCATCCTACTATTCAGATACCTGCACATTGGGCAACTCCTGTGACTTCTATATTGGAAAGAGTGTAGGCATTGGCTTGGTGCTGCACAGATAGTTCTGTTGTGCTGGTGCAGTGACTTTTATATGTACACTCCCTTCCTCTGTCCTTTGAACTGATATCCTCCCATGCCTCTGGTCACCAGCCTGTGCTGTTGATCTGCTCTGGCTTGGGATTCTACTGTCCTAAGGAAAGTAGGAAATGTCACGTTGTGGCTGATGGGGCAGGGAGGAGTGGGGAACCCTCTGTGGGGCTGTATTGTAAAGAAAACTTGCCTGCTTTTGTTGGAAAGAGTTTGGCGCTCAGTTTGACATAGTTCTTTGACTAGCAAAACAAAAAGTCACAGTTGTTTTGGGTTAAAAATTAAAGACCCTTGTGTTTTTCATCTTTTAAGTGTTTAGCATAATCAAATCTTGCGTCAGAGATTTTAATTATATTTACATGGCTTCCCTTTTCCTTCTTTTTGCCACCGATGTAGTAAGAAAACATCTGTTCTGTTTCTTTGCTCGGCTTAACAGTACTTCAGTATTACCAGAATATTTTTCTTTTGGATTTATGTTTTTTTAAATGAGTTTTTACAGGATTATATTATTTTTTAATCACAGTTTAAGCTAAGATTATATTATTTTGCATATATGTGTGTGTGTAAAGCTGTGTATAAGAGTAGTGGCATGTAAGTTAACTGTGTATATGCAGAGTCTGTATAAATGTTTTGGAAAATATCAGTTGTAATCCCTTATGGAACAGTCTTCAAGATGACTTGTTCTGGCTAGCCTTCAGGACAAGCATAAATATGCTCTGATGTTATTCTCAATTAAGATGATGGTCTTTGTGAAGACAGATTGGAGGGTAATTTCCTATTTAAAAGTTTAAGTGAGAAAACTTGAACTAAAAAGCATTTATGAAGCTACTCACTGGTATGAAGACTTATTTATTCAACAGGACGGATCTAGAAATTCCCCTGAAAGTAAGGTAAACAAAGCTATTTTGTGAACCTGAAGATCTGGGTCAATTCCTACTACCCTTGTCATACGCACAGAAATGTTGGCAGTCAGATGAGTGTCCCATAGATCTCATATTGGAAGTAGTTCGTCTCTGGCAGAGGTGGTAATGTCAGAAGAAATTTCTGATGTTACGTTTTATGCTCTGTAAGCTTAGGAGATATCTGATCTGGTGACAGGGAGCTGACATTAAATTGTGGCTGGAAAGCCCTCAACTACATTAAATTGTAACTGGAAAGCCCTCAAGCTCTGCCCTGGGTGGAAATGTCAACATTTTCTGTTTCCAAGAAATGAGGTCCTTTGTTTCATGTGTAAAGAGCAGCTGGCTGAAATTGTGAAAGAAATTTCAGATGAAGTTGTATTTGAGCTAATGCTAAGAAACAAATAGTTGGCCTGTGGACAGACATCTCCCAGCTTTGTTGAGCCTATCAGAAAAGCTAGAGCTTTCATCTGTCTTGCTTCTCATTACATCTGTTCCTTTTCTCATGGTTGGCCTCACAAGGGCCTGCTGGTACCAACCCGTCTCAACCCGATCTGGTTGAATGAGGTCAGCTGGCAAAAGCTGGCCATCTATATTGGGGGGTACCACAGGAGGGAATCAGTTGGGCTGGTGACTGCTGGTGGTAGAGCGCTGCTGAGCTGTATGGAACATTAACCTCTGCCACTGGCACAGCTTGTGGGAAGGGCTGTGTGTGTCCTTGGCTTCACTAGATCAATCTCATGTCATGTTTCTTTGGTATGGTGTATACAGTGGATGTGTGAGCTATTGGGAAAGCGCACAAAATACTGGGAAATGTGAGGTGACCAACCATGTTAACTGGTAGATGGTGTACTTTGATTAGCAATAAGTTTAAGGCTACAAAGTGCATTAACTTTTGGCCTGACTCCAGTGAACATGCATACTGCTGATAATATGTACATTTAGTGTATATTTTCATAATTCATAGGATCTAGCTAGTGTTGTCTCTTAGGGATCGTTATTTAGGTCAAAATAGGTGGGCATCTGGTATCATTTAAATTGTCAGATACTGATTTTTTTCATTGCTATATGCATTCCTTACCTATAACTTCATGCTATTTTTCTTTTCCTTTTCAGTAAAATGAAATAAAATGTGATGGAAATGTGTGAGTGTAGAGATAGATGTGAATTTTGCCTGTTGCAATTAATTCGAGTTTGTAAATTTGTCATGAAAGAGAATAAATTTAAAAGCCATTCTGAGACATATCTGAGGTTTATCTGTATATTAAAAGATATGTGTTAATATAAGTGTGAATTCTCAAGTATATATGAGGAACTTTAATTTTTTGTGTGTATCTGTGCAGGTTCGAAAACATGTGAATGACTTGTACGAAGACCTAAGAGATGGACATAACTTGATCTCACTTTTAGAAGTCCTTTCTGGAGACACCTTGGTAAGATTTTTGATCAGAATGCAGTGATTCCAGTTTGTTACATATACATTTGCTCTGTTTGTTGACTCTGCATATCGACTGTAGGCAGTTTCGTTGATATTTTCCATAATATGTGGCATGATACCAAAGACACAAGTTGTATTTCTGTTGGTAAAATATTCCACTGTGAATTCTGTGGGGGAATGCAATCTGTTCTCTTCATTTCCTGTGGTCAGTGAGACTTCCTTTCTCAATAGGGTAATGCGCTATTTTTTTCTGTTCTTCCTTTTCTTTACAGTTTTCTTTTAACAAGTACTTGATGCTTAATATCCCTTCACATTAAAGGGAGTGACTTACAAATAACAAGGATAAAATGTCCCTGAAATTGTCTAACACACTCCTCAGGTGTCATTTCCTTTCTTTGTGAGCATTACTTCCCTTGCTTGGTATTTGTTCTCTTCATTATGTTCTTCTTTTCATGCTCTTCTTTTCATTTGTGGTCTGTCTTGTGTTTTTGCTGTCCTGTCTCCTGTTTGTTATATTCATTAGCCAAGAGAGCGAGATTTTTTGAAGACCTTACGGTTGGTGAGTTCAACAGAAGCATGCGCAATTGAACAGCATGAGGATGTGGAGGATGAGGATAAGGGGGTAGGTGCCGACCCCCATAACTGTACTAATGTAGTGTTTGAAGTGTGGTGTCTGCTAATGTGAATTCTTAGTTTGGTGTGCTGCAGTAGTGTGCTGTAGAAAGAACAAAAGAACACACATTGGTAGACCAGGATACCTATGTTTATGATGGAGGTATGGTAAAGACAAATTTATATTCAGCCTTTCTGTGAACAGCTAAAACACAAATGTTCACAATTTCTATTTGTTTTCTTTCATTAAACTGTACAAAGCCATGGCACAAATGTGTACTGAACAACATTATCAAGATATGAGAAAATAATATTTCTAATAAGAAATAGGGAAATACCATAATTCCATTAAAGCAAGACTATTTTTTTTCACTTGCAAACAATATTGCCCATATACAAGTAATTTGCACAAAGGCTTGAAAGCTCTTCTTTGTGAAGGCAGTGGCAGAAAATTGATTTTTCTTTATTCGAAGCACCAGTCTACTCCACCCAAGGTGTATTTGACATAATACTGGATAATATTTAATAATGTTTTAATTCAGATATGCAGATCTGGTTAGAATTTATCAAAAGTAACAGTTATTTTTGTCAAATCCTGTAGTCGAAGTTACATGACAGCGCTGTGTAGCAGCTACTAAGTATATGGATTGTTTGCAGGGTTTGTCTTTCTCTCAACAAATGCTGAATTATCCTTTCACTGTATTTTAACCATCCAGAAGGGAAATACCTACTTATAAAGTGCAAAATGCTGAGTGCATGTTAGTCCAAGTGAGCTGTTTCGTGCCTCTGTAGACCTTGCATTATCAGCATTTACTAAAGCAACTTGCTGTCATAGGGTCCAAGCGCCTTCTTTGGTTCCCTGTGTGTTGTGTTGCAGTTGTGATTTCAGTGGAATTTGTGTGCTTTTTTTCTGGGGCATAACATAACTCGAAATGCTGCATTTTAGCAGTACATTAGAAAAAAATATATTTCCCTTCTGAGATGCTATATCTGAATACATAGATTGGGATTTATTATACCCTCTTTGTTGTGGAAAACTAAGTTCCAGGTCTGCAGTCCCTTGTTCTATCCAGGGAAGCTACTTGGTAGCAAGGACTGAAGAACTTTAAAGCCTGGGCTATCGTTGTGAAAAATAAGGGGCTAAATAGAAGGTTCTGTAATGGAAATTAAAATCATTTGTGTCTTAGTTTATGCTTCTTATTCAACTCCATTTCTCATGTTTCCTTTTGGCAAGCATCTGATGCTCCACAGGGCGAAAAAATGGCAGTTGAGGAAGGCATGGGCTTTTCTGTGTGTTTTGTAGTGTTTGTCTGAGGAAATACTCATATTCATGGCTGATCCATAGCAATTATAGTCTTCTTCAGTTTATTGCTGTTAAAGTTTGTGAAAAATCTGAAATAAGGAAGAATAATAGAAGGATTTGGATGTGATGGCATAAATTTAACTGCTTTCCCATTGCTGATCTGTGACAGCTAAGTATTAAGTATGTTTTTTCTGTGTGATTCTTCTTCTTGGTGGTTTTACACTAACTGCATGCAGTTTTGCCATGTTTCCATTAACACACCACCCGTGCTTATTTTGCAGTTTCTTCTTGCTGGTTTTGACTTTGCTTTGAAAAAAACGACTTGCTACTTTTTTTCATGCTCTATGATGTTCTACCCAAGTCAAGAGTTTAAACTTGCACTCTAGGGCTGTATATGTTGTGTTGTTCTGTTTTGAGGAAGATATTATCTTTATTAGAGGCTTTAAATAAAGATGTATTGCTATCATAATGATTATGCAGTCGTACCCTAAATAAGCAACATTAAATCATGAAGTTGCATACAGAGGTAAAGCTTTTCTATCACAGAGTTTACCAGAGCAAAATGAAGGTTCATGACATTACTTATATTTTTCTTTGCTTAATATACTGTGAATCTTTTATAATAATAATAGCAATTTAGCATCTGTAGGTAAATTCATGTAGGGACTTTTTTAGCACTCTTAGCCTTAATAGTACTTAACTGTGCCAGGGAAACAGCTATCGGCTTGCGTGGATCAAAGTTGCAGTTTGGGACCACTGATCTCTCCTGCCATTCACTGTGCTAAAAATTGTCAACTACAGTTTAAAAAAACAAGTAGTTAAAGCACGTTTTTCCACCAAAGGTATTGGCTTCATTAAAACTGCAGAGCTTCACATGTGTTACCTGATATCTTTTAAATCAGACTGTTTGTTCTTTTGTCTGACAAGAAAATCTCACAACTATTGTTTTCCAATTTTAGCCCCGAGAAAAAGGTCGGATGCGTTTTCACAGACTCCAGAACGTCCAAATTGCACTTGACTATTTGAAAAAACGCCAGGTATGGTGAAAAGTTTTATAAATGGTAATGAAAATTTTGTTACCTCCGGCTAATGAGTAAGAAATACATCCTGCTTGGTCCTTCATGCTTACTGTAATCAGCTGCTGGTGTAGGCTCAGCTTGATCTCATGCTTGGCAAAGGTAACTTTACACCACCCTTCTCTGAGCAATAATATCAACACATTCCATGTGGTATATGATGCTAAAGAATAGAAAATTATGGGTTCAGATCCTCGGGAGTTGCTTATAGTAAAGTTAACTATCTTCCCTGCTCCCAGGGACTAGCTGGTATGTGGTTTTGTTCACAACCCAATTTTTAGTGCAAAATGCATATTCGGAGCAGTTAGAACCTTGTATGGGTGTTCCTTGGTTTGATTATATTTATTTTGGGAAAACTTTCTCAAGCCTTGATCCTGATGAAAGAAAAAGTGGTGCCCTAGAGAGGCAGCAGAGTCACCTGTGGAAGATTCAGGCTTAATTTCACTTGTATTTGCTTTAAGCCAAGCACTTGAAAGGCACACTGCTGGGTGATTTTCTGTTGCTGTGAGTGGCTTTCTGCTCTTAAAATTTCTTTTAAGCATTTACAGCGTTCTTGCTTTCTCCTTTGTGAACAGCAGTATTAAAAAATGTCTAAAACATGGAAGGAAAAACTGTACCTCCCTATCCATCCCACCCAAATGAACTGGTGCTGGAAACCTGCTCCCTGATCAGTTGATTTTTATTTATTTTTGAATTTTACATGCCACTTAAAAAGTCTGAAAAACTGTGAGGTGGCAAACCACAAACAGATACTTAATTTGGTTATAAAACCAGATGTCTTTTCATATTTTGAGTGAAATTGCAAACTATCTTTTGGGTCAGCGATGGGGTATGTGTGCACTGAGAACTCAATCCTGCTTTGCTGGTTTCAAAGCGAACTTTTCATGTTAACCTAAGTGAGCCATAGAACAAGTACACTATGAAGTGAAAGGACAGCTACTTGAAATACCAGTCCCAGCAGCATTTTTATGCAGCAAGGCCTCTAGACAGGCTGCACCATGCCTTATTTATGCACAGCAGATGATCTGTATGAAGAAGCAGGAGATGTAGGGTCAGGTCATCTTCATGTTTCTGAATGTGCATTGTTACTGGGAACCATAGGTCTCCATCATGCTGCCATCAGTCGTGATCTGAGTTTTTTTGTACTCTCTTTAAGCTCACAGTTTTGTGAACATGGCTGTACTCCACTGTACAGAATGCTTGTAGGACTTTGGCTGTCTTGGCAAGTTGCCACTGGGACTTGCATTTAATAAAGGTTTCCTCCTCCTGTTAGGTGTTTCTAAACTGTATTTTGGAAGTAACTTGCTCAAGTTGGCTGTGTAACCTCCAAACAATGCTTTTTTGTGATTGTAAGGCAGAGAGATCCTATACGCTGATAATTTTGAGGCCTGGCTTGGAAAGAAAAAACCCAAAGGCAAGCCATGTTTGACTGTCAAATAAAACATATTTGACAAGTATGTCAAATAAGACAGTTTTGACAAATATGTCAAGATAGTTTTGCCAAACACAAACAGTTTTTATAATGCAGTGGGAGGAGGACATTTGGATTTGGTTTTAATTTCTTTTTTTGAATCGCAGAATATGCTGTCTTTCTTCCAAAGAGGGTTTTTGGTTTGGTGGTGTCTTTCCCCTGCCCCTGGTGATAATTAAGATTATGTGTGCAGATCAAAAGCAGGACATGCCTTTGCTTGTTTGGTTGATAACAGGATATATGTTAAAAAGCATATGCATGTAACTTCGCTAGCATAAGCAAAAAATGCCTTTTAGCTGAGTCATCTTTATTTGCTAGGCTATATGGATGCATAATACATATAGAGAAATTAAACTTAATAAAAGAGGGCGAATAGAATTATTGATCTCAGTCTGGATGTGAGTTTATGGGAGTGACAATAACCTCAGCCTTTGTTTTAATCCTGTTAACCATTGCATGATTGTAGTACTGTGAATGAGTACAGCAGCAGAAGTGGTAATAATTGTAATTATGAAACCATTGGTTATTTAAATGTGATACTAAATCCTTGGTTTTGTCAAGCCAGACTGTTGTGTTTTAGCAGACCAGTTCTCCTGTGGCTGAATCCCTGCTGTGGTGCAGGAAAGTGTGGGGGGAATAAAGGCAGTGATAGCTTCCCAGGTCTGAGCACTGCCTTGAGACTGATACACCAGTTACAGATCATCGTATTCTTGTTGTCCTTTCTCCTTCTGTCAAGGGCTGAGGGTGAGGGGTAGTTGTCACAGGGAGTGGATCTGCTGGGGTAGTGACAGCTGAGACATTTTCTCGGGGTGGTGGGAGAGGGGAATTTCTGGAAGGCTGCTGACAGCCAGAGTGCAATTCCTGTCTGCTTTTGAGAATTAAAAAACCCGACAAAGTAGGTTCAGGCAGTGACTAATGTACCTTTTATAGTCACACCTGTGTAATACACTATATATCTGTGGTATTTATTTCAAATTTCTATGTATTTTCTTTCCATAATGGCAGGTGAAACTGGTTAACATCAGAAATGATGACATAACAGATGGGAATCCCAAATTGACTTTGGGGTTGATATGGACCATAATTTTGCACTTTCAGGTAAGCCTAGTTTTGCTTGACAGTATGTTCTTGGTCAGATTCTTGTGCAGAGTATGGTGAATGTGTCAACTTAGACAGGGCTCCATATAGACTGTGAAGAAATATAGGTTATGTCTCTTCTGTAACGTGTATTTGAAGGTTTTGATGATATAACTTATTTCATCATGTAAACTGAGTCTGAAGGTGTTGTTTGTTTTGTAATGTCATGTCTGTGGAGGAAAAGAAAAATCAGTTTTCAACGTCGTTAGAGACAATAGCTGATGTGTTCCAACATGTGGACAAACTGTCTTGTTTTATGCTACAGACTTCTTTCGATGAGTATTAAGATACATTAAAAAGTTTTAAATCTTTTTTTTTTCATTCCATATCTGAATTTCTCTGCTGATAGGAGTATTTTAGCAAGCACAACTCAGCCATTTTAAGCAGTTCATAACACTTCAGCACTTGTTTTTAGACTGGCGATGGTAACGTGGGTCACACTAGGTGGCACTCTGGTTGTTGTACACTGGTGTTATTGTGTATAGTATAATGCAGCCTTACAGTGTGTGGTGTTAAATTGCTCCTCAAAATGAGGCTTTCATAATGGCTGTGGCTGTAGATGATGTAATTCAGATGGCAGATAATTCCCATTTAGTGACTGCAGCATTGTTAGCGATGAACTCCCTGCTGTGCAAGCATTTTAAATGATCAGCAAATTACATGATGGTACAGAAAAAAACATGGTTTACTTAGGAGTATCCCACACTGGATTTATGACTGGGAAAACCTTTCTTAAAAAAGCCTCCAGAAAGGCAGTGAGAATCTAGTTTGCCTTTCTGCAAATCCTAATGAGGAACAGAAAGACATAAATAGGGCCAGCGTGGCCCTGGTCTAAACAGGGAGTACAGCTTAGCCCAGGCCAGTGCACAGGGTAAAGGAGAAATCACTAACTGCTCACCACTAGTAAGGAAGGACCTGAGATTCCCTCAGCTCTCCCTTGTCATACCAGTATTTGCTCCTGCATGGTTATATGGAGAAAGAAGGCTGGGCTTAAATATATTTAAGCATGACCCATGGAATTAGGCAGTGATTAAATGTTGCTGCGTTTTAAGAAATAAAGATTGTTAACAACTTATTAATAGAAGCTGTTAGTGGAAGTGAAATCTTTACTTGATGTATGTTTTCTTTCTGCACCCGATTAATGTTTTTTTTGTAGGATGAATTTAGTTTTTCTTACTAGCTGAAGCAAAGGACATCTGACACAATTCTGTGTGCTTAGAAAAAGTGATGAAAGTTAGCATTACAACTATAAGTTAGTGTTACAAGTTGTAGTTGTCAAAGAAGGAAAAGCATTTATATAACAGTAACTAATTAGGTGATACGGTGCAACAAGGATTTTCCACTCTCAGGTAGCCAGCTCTATATGAAATCTTTTGAAGTATTTAAATTGTAGCTGAAGCAAAACTTGACTCTATCCTGACCTCCAATAACTAGTAACTAAATATCTACCAATACAGTGCAGATCTACCAGAACAGAACAGAATATTTCAGGTGGAAGGGACCTACAACAATCGTCTTGTGCAATTGCCTGACCAATTCAGGACTGACCAAAAGCTAAAGTATGTTGTTAAGTGCATTGTTCAAATGCCCCTTGAACACTGACCGGTTTGGGACATTGACCACCTCTCTAGGCAGCCTGTTCCAGTGTTTGACCACCCTCTCGGTAAAGAAATGTTTCCACAAGTAGTGATTCTTGTACTAAATCATAAGCTTCATTAATAAATATGAAATAACTGAAGAACAGGATTTAAAATAAAATAAATAAATTGCCTTTTTTGCTATTAATGTCTGCAGTACCTACACTGAATGCAAAAGGGGTTTGTAAAGTGACCCAAGAGGCACCCTCTGTGCTAATCTGTGCTAGCCCAGCATTTGCTTGTATGCCACTTCTTTTGAAGTATATGGCGACTTGGTCTCATTGACACCTGTGTACTGCCAATTTGGATTGAGAATGTATAATGCACTTCCAAAGAGTGTACATACACTTCACACATTTTTTTGGCTTCACTTAGATTATGAATGAGGGAAAAATCTAAACAGAAAAGACTAACAGCAGTCTTCACAAAGGGATGAAGCTTCATGATAACAACTGTGTTTATGCATGGAGTAATCCTGTAGGTATTGGTAAAGTTATTATGAGATTCAGTTTGAAATTAAGACACCTAAATCCAGATGCTTATGGGGAGCTGTGTTTATATGCATTGTGTTTAAATTGTCCCGATAATCTGAATGATAAAGGTTTAGTCTGCAGAGCCAGTATAACCTAGAGGATGAGTCAACTAACTAGACTCATTCATTTTGCTAAACATAAATATCTCTGTTGCTGGAAATTTTTGAGACACCCATGTAAGTATGAGAAATATGACGTAAGTCTTATGGGAAGCCCACTATTATCTGGGAAGACACAGATGAGGCAGGATAAACTGCAACTTAAATGGTGGTAAAGATATTTAGCAACAGATTTGAGGCCTAGCCAATACAGTGGGTGAGGTTGGTGGAGCAAATCACATCACTTGCAGTAGAAGCATAGAGCACCTACTGAATTGTTCAGCTGTCTAGCATAAGTACTTAGTGTGATCTGAGATTACACATCATATCCAGTAGCATATGCATTGAGAAGGAGCCTTCCTTAGGTCCTGTGGGGTATATGCTATCTGCATGTAGATATCTCAGATAGTTTTAAGTTCTAGTTAGTTGACTTTCTTCTTGTGTCTCTACTTCAGGGTGTGAAACATTGCTGTTGATGCGTTGATTTTACTAACTAGATCTCCGGGGTGTTCGATTTAGTTTCATAAAGACAGGTGGCATCTGAGTAACATCTGAGGTGTGCTAGACTATCCAGCACGTGCATGTGGAGTTCTTTGATGAGACACCAGATGTATGAGAGACCTATGCTCTTCCAGATCTGCAGCTGGAGGCCAGTTGGTATATAGGCGAATATTTCAAAGAGCTCTAGAAGCCCATATTTAGGAAACTAAATGCTGCCTCCACTGGAAAAGATGGTCTCTTCAAGACCTAGCCAGCATTCAAACATGTAGACACGTATGTTAGGGTGTCTTAATCTGAACTATTCCTTAAATTTTCCCAGCATTTGCAGAAGTAGTTAATTTCGTAGTGAGTATAAGGAGCTGTTTCCTGGGTGATGTTACTGCCTCTGCTCCATCATTTATGTCCATTCTAATAGCAGTGCAACCTTGGAGGTAGTCAAGATGCCAGGTGCTTTTTTTGGCTGTTGTTTATGGCTTCTTGTTTCTCTGAGTCATGACACTTATCTGAACGATAATATTTCCTCAAAATAGAAAATCCTTCTGAGTACTGGAAGGAATTCAGGAATTATTTACGGGAAAGACATGATGAACAAAAATGAAAGATGATACCTTTGAGGATTGTGTTTCTCTTGCATCTGAATTATGCCTAGAGATGGCAATGGCTTTGTGACTTGGTACCCATGAGTAAATAAATATAAATGTTGGTTCTGAGTTATACCACTGACTTTTGCATTTGCACAAGTCCAGAAATTCTTCTGTGTCCAAAGTAAGTACGTATAAGACACGGAATGGTGGAATGGGAAATCCAGTAGTTTGTTGAGTTGTTAGAAAGTAATTTGTCCTGTGGGTACTGAAAATCTCTGAGACATGTATGTTATTAGGATTTAGGCAGGCTTTCACTGTATACATTTCACATGCTTTTAATAACATGCAGCTTTTAAAA
Source organism: Ara ararauna (assembly GCA_028858755.1). Lineage (NCBI taxonomy): Eukaryota > Metazoa > Chordata > Aves > Psittaciformes > Psittacidae > Ara > Ara ararauna. The sequence continues at coordinate 40,631,289 of CM054379.1, read as the reverse complement.
ATGCATTTTCTTAATGCAATAACTAATGTCAGTTATTTTCCTGACACCTGTAGAACATGCTAAATCAGATTAGAATATTCTGTATAATTATAGTCTATATGTATAAATATCCAAATTAATACTTGAATGAGCTCCTTCTTCAACACCCAGTATATTTCCACTGATGAAACTGGAGATAAGCAGCTATAAATGAAAGCAGAATAGTAACCGCAATTTTAGGAAGATAATTTCTGTGAAAATAGGAGATCACTTCTTTTCTAACCACTGCAATCATTTTTTATTTAACAAGTGTAATATATTTAGAATAATTTGCAGTTGGTTAAAAAAACCTTAAGAAAACAAAGCAAAACCTGCAACTTTAAATTTTCAGGCCTCCAAAATTAGGCCTTTGTGAACTCAGACCTGCAGAAATTTCTGGAGCTTCTAAGTCATGGCTCAGTGACTTTTTCCATTTCAGTTTCACCATTATTTTGCAACTCAGGAACTGCCAGCTTTTCCTTCCACTCTCCCAAGCTCCCTGCTGTCAAGCCTCTTTTCAGGATGCTGCTTTCTGAGGCTTCAGTCAGTAGCGGTTTTGTCCGGATGTTACAGTACAGTCATATCTCTCTGGCCAGATGGGTGCTTTCTCTCAGGCTTCCTTGGGACATGTAACTTCTTCACATTTCTCCTGTCAACCAGAAAATACTTTTCTTTTTTTTACTGCTGTCTCTCCATAAATCAGTGAGCAAAATTTGTTCTATATGTCTGCCCCAAAGCAGTCTACAGATTGTTCATTTGGTCCAGCAGATCAGTAGTTAACCTTTTACCTGTGTTGGGCAAAAAAGTAGGAAGGGTGGATTTGTTTGTAGATGACTTGTCTGAGGTAAAGGACGGCCATTTCTCAAGTTCCTGAGAACCCGTACTGCAGTTAGGTCTCCAAACCTGGAATGAGGATAGTAATTAGATGAGTTGGTTGTGAAGGCTGTAGCCTTGGAGCCCAAGGGTTGAAGTTTAATGTGGCTCTGCTTTAAAATAGCTAGAACAGTTCAAGGTCTGATCTTCTCAGAGGTATAAAGATGAAGCTATGTTGCCAGTTGTCAAATTAATCTCTGGCTATAAGTGATTGTAGGATAAACTGTATTGCACCCAGGAGCTGCAATTCAGTAGCCATTGCAGCAGACCTATCATTCAGCATTTAGTGGAGTATACTCTTCCTGTATTTTCTCCCTCAGCTGAACTCCTAGTTATGTCTTCTAGAATTCTTCAGCAATTTAAGAAAAAAATGCTGTCTCTCAGGTCAGAAAATGAATATGGAGTTCTTGGAATTTCTGGGTCTCATCTGAACCCCAGCAAGGATGAGAGGCATTAAGGCTCATTGTGGAGTCGTTTTTAGATTTTATCTCTACAAATAGTGGCATATCTGTAGCAGGATAAGCTTTATGAGCACTTCGCTCATCCGTTTTATTCTTTTTGTCTTTAAGCCCATAAAACCACTAACAAGGAGCAAATTCCTGGTTTTGTAAGCCATGTCACTGGATAGAAAACCTCTCCCATTCAAGGTTGTGGGTTCTGGTAGCTCAGTGGTACCTGAAAGCTGACCAGTACTTTCAGATTTTGGAGTGGTTGCCAGTCCACAGCTCAAAATGGCTCTGAATATAACCTTTTGTTTGTGCTGGCAAGGCTTTATTTTTTAACTTATTCTCTATCTTATGCTGCTTAAATTTTCACTTTGGCTTATGTTTATCTCTGTCATTTTGCATGTGACCTGTGGGCTGTACAACAAAATGCTTGCTGGTTATCTGGTATGCTGTTTTAGCACCATGAAATGACACGTCCCATTTATGCTAAATGCTCCATTACTTTTGCTGTCTTGCATAAACTAAAGAAGAGGGGGAAGGGATCTCAGATCCAAAACTACCTGAAATGCATTCCTGGTAGGCTTTTGATAAAAGATAGCAGGCTTGGTTTCATTGGCAAAGTGAAGTAACCTTTCACTTACATTTGCTAACTGTAGGAACCAAATAATATAGCATAAATTAGCGGTGTTCAGTGTACAAAGAATGAACGGTCTCAGTGGTTTGCAGACTCACAGATATGCTGATATTCAACAACATTGTCAGTATAATGTGTAATACACTTGTCCCATGTTAAGAACATAATGCATTTCACAGACATGATTGATAAATTACAGAAATCTATGGTTGAATGCAAACCTGTACAAGTCTGCATGAGCTGCTTCATGGCTCAATGTTAATCTTTTGTTTGCCATGTCTGAATGTTAACCTCTTATTTGTGATTAAGCAGCCTCTAAGGCAGATCAAATTGCAGACAAGTGTTGGTCTAATCCTTTATTCATGTTATACTACCTAAGGGCTTATGTGGCCAGAAAAAGGCTTTCACTAATGCCCTTTTAAAGCTTTCAAGCATTGGTGGGTAGAAGTTTGTACGTTTGGGTTTTTCATTTAAAAAACAAAACCAGCCAACCAAATAAAATCCCACTACAGCCAAGGATAGTATATTTTTAATAGCTTTAATCATCTGGATCTTTGGCTTCAGCCAGCACTGAACTTCCATTCTGGTCTAGTCAGATGTCTGAGACAAAGTCACTGGTGTTGTCAGGTCTTTGCTATGTTGTGGTGGTTCTCGTAGGCTTCAGTGGTACTCTGTTCTGATGTTTTAGAACATCCTATTTGTTTGGTTTAGTAGACAGGTTTTAGAAGAAACTTCAGTTTCCCCTTTCTGAATATCCTGTTTAATCCTGTTATGTCTGTCCCTTCCCTTGCAAAGAGCAAAGTTACGATGTTACAGATCTTCAGTTAGTGGTCATTTTGTCTTTAGTTATGCACGCTTTCATTTGTCCTCTTAACATGGAATATGATTTTGCATAGCATTCTTTATGTAAAAAACCCTCACAACTGATACAAATGACGTTTGTCAGTTCTTTTGTCCTTTATCTTATGTTGGTTCAAGAGCATAAGTGACTTAGAAAGTTAAAATGACTGTAAAGTTTCTTTTTCCTTCATGGAAAAACAAGGAACAGCAGAAGGAATTCTTGATAGACAGGAGATAGCCTTTTCACTCAGGAACAGCTGGTTAGTATTGTTAAATTGGTTATTAAGTACCCAAAATACAATTTTTATCTTGCCTATTTCTAGGAAGATAGCAAAGCACAAACACTGCTATTAATCTGAAGAGATACGGAATCATAGAATAGTTAGGGTTGGAAAGGACCTTAAGATCATTTAGTTCCAAACCCCCTGCGAGGGGCAGGGACACACCACACTAAACCATGCCACCCAAGGCTCTGTCCAACCCAGCCTTGAACACCGCCAGGGATGGAGCATTCACAACTTCTCTGGGCAACCCATTTCAGTGCCTCACCACTCTCACAGGAAAGAATTTCTTCCTTATATCCAATCTAAACTTCCCCTGTTTAAGTTTGAACGCGTTACCCCTTGTCCTATCATTACAGTCCTTCATGAAGAGTCCCTCCCCAGCATCCCTATAGGCCCCCTTCAGATACTGGAAGGCTGCTATGAGGTCTTCATGCAGCCTTCTCTTCTCCAGGCTGAACAGCCCCAACTTTCTCATCCTATCTTCATATGGGAGGTGGTCCAGTCCCCTGATCATCCTCGTGGCCCTCCTCTGGACTTGTTCCAACAATTCCATGTCCTTTTTATGTTGAGGACACCAGAACTGCACTGAGCTCACACCACTGGCAGTTGGATGGCTCATCAAAGCTATGAATTTCTAACTCTTCTATAGTTTTATTCTTTCAAATGTAACTATGAAAGTGTTTGCTACCTATGTAAGGGTGTAAGTTCACATGGAACAACACTGAGTAGTTGGTGTTGTGATATTTGAATCTAGAATGGGGCATATATTGCATTTCATGTTTCACATCGGTGCTATTTGGAATACATTTATTCCTAGCTAATATTTACCAAAGTTCTTTAATATGTTTTTCCATTGGACAGTTAATGTAGCTTGAAAGCTTGCAATTTTTCATTCAAATGCTGGATTCTTTTTAGTATTTTACATAATTTCTGCTTTATCAAGATAATAATTTTTTATAGGAGTACATAATGTAATATGTTAATATTAGCCTGTGATCTATGTAACCATATGTTATTGTTACTAGAAGTTTTGTTGTTAAAACAGAAGCTGTATCTGTGTGAAATTATATCAGTCTCGGTCCGTTGCACTGCTAAATCCTGAATCATCTTCTCTGATGAGAGAGGACAGAGAGGTGTATTTTCAGGCATAAAAGCTGTTTGTTTGTATAAACACAGCAATGTCGTTTACAGAGACTGTTTATTTTTAATGTGCTTTTCTGCTGATTAAGAAGGGGCCATGTCAGGGCTCATCTCAGTCCCATGTGGAAGAATGTTTTAAATCAGTGAGTCCTCTGGCCTTGGCTGAAAGTCACTTTTCTAAGCTGACTAGAATACAGCTTTTTCACTGTGAGTAAAGGGAGCAAATGTCACAACCACACCCATACGTTAAACATAGGACAGAGGCAAATACAAATTGAAAGAGTGTGGTCATAGCATAAACATCTACTTTGAAAAGAAATATGTTAGCATTGTACCTGTACGTAGCTGCCTGTCAGTGGTACACAGTATTCAGTAACAGCCTTCTAGTCCCTTGGCATTACAGTACAAAATTTCAAAGCACTGCCATCCAGTTTTGCCCCAGTGCCCTGAAAGTCGTAAGTTGAAATGAGCATCCATATTCTTGGAAATTCTTTGAAGGCTGATCCTACTTCTGTGCTGTATTACTCATTCTAGATCCTGTCAGTAAAATGTCATAGAATACTTCACTGGAACTGGTCCCTGGGGATAAAGTCTCTGTGTTTCATTATTGCAATTCCTTTTTGAATAAGCAAGGGAAACTCAGTGGTAACACCTGATAATGCTTGGCAAGTCACTTGGTAATTCTTTCTCAGCATGAGAAACCATACACATCTACCCCTGTTGGTTTTAATAGGGTTCGCATATCAGTAACAAAAATGAAGTGGAAGCTTAAAAAGATATTTTCCAAACAAAGTACACTGGCAATTAGATTTGGGTGCATTTTAATATTTTATATTTCTACCTAGTTTCAGGTGCAGTTAGATGCTTCTTGGCTGTTATATTCAGAGCTACACAGAAATCCTGATAGAACAGGAGCATGGGAGGAGGGTGAAGCTCCATTTTTATAAACATTAAGTTTATGAACAATTTTCTGGGCAGACTGGCTCTTAGGTTTTGTTTCACCTTTATCTGCTAGAAGGTTTGAATCTGCTGTGAAGCTCCAGCCCCCAGTACACAGCACCACTGCCCTGAGCAAGCTGGTAGGCTGGTATGACAGTAGTAAAGCAGCAGGTTATTTATAGCTGACAAATTGGTGAAAAATCACATCAGCTGCTATGAAAACTCCACATACAAAAATCTGACTCCCAAAAAGCTGTCAGAGCAATCTCTGATCCTTCTCTTTAATCTTCCTTTCTGTGGATCACTGGATACGTAATAAAAACATCTGAAGTGCAAACCAAATCTCCTAACTAAATCCCTGCTATTTGCTGTGCTGCTTGCTTTTGGATTTGGAGTGCAGCTAATAGTTTCAAAGGTTCCTGCATATTTTTCTACTTTATCTTGTTCAAGTTACTATATAAAACAGGAAGTTAAAATGCATGCGAGACTTTTCTATTGCTCATAAGTGCTATGTCATCTCTGTGAAAGGCCATCAGCATTACAGCCCAATGCTGGAGCGGTGATGTTTATTTAAGAGGATTGGTGGCCAGAAATAAGCCACAGTGTCTAATCAGACACAGGCCCTGCCTGGGCAGCATGCCACGAAGTTTATTGCGTGTGCATTTCTCATAAGCAAAATGGCTACGAACTGAGGAGGATGGACGGGCAGCCTGGAAGAAATTACAACGCAAATGGTGGTTCTTAACTTTCTGAGGAGGATTTAAGTGTATGTAAATATACTGGAACGAATGAGACTGTGCAACTGTAAGTTGCCGAAAGCCAAATGGGGAATGTCTGTGGATGTGTGAGGGCTGAAAAGGAAGAACAGTGCTTAGATCCTGCCAAAGCTCCCTTAAGCCCAACTAAGCATTCCCCTGGAAGAAAATATATCAGAAGAAAAAGGAGGAAGAAATCAACCGAGGAGGGACCAGATTCAGTACATGTTAATGAAAAACAAGAAAAAAGCCAATATGAAGTGGGGATTTCAGAAAACATGGAGATTCATCCCAAGGGTGTGGGTTTGGCTGATTCCTTCCCCCGGAGAGTGACAGCTTCTGGTAATGCTCTGCCTGTGAGTAGAGACCCTTCTGCTTTTGTTAAAGCAAAAGTTTTACTGGGTGCAACAAACAGTGATTCTCTTTGTGAGGACAGTTTTCATGGTGATAATCAGAGGCTCACCAAGACTGATGAAACAGAGACATGGTTAAAAGAGCAAGACAAGAGGAATTCAGAGAAAAGCTGTACACAGAAGAAGGAGTATTTAGAGGATGTTAATAGGAAGGAATTAGCATTCCTGAAGAAATCTAGTGGTCTTTGTTATGGAAAAGCAGCCAGCTTGGATTCTGCTATCCATTTTTTAGGCAAAAAACATGAAGAAACTGGATTAAACATAATTTCTTACAGAATAATTGAAGATGTCCCAGAAAGCCATAGGTCTGGAAAGTTGCATCACTTTCTTCCTGAAAGCAAAAGTGATCCACTGCTTGAACAAAAGAGGTGTTATTCTGCTGATGCTCTGCTTTCCCAGTTGCCAAAAGAAAAGACATTGTTCAGCACTCCTCCAAAAAGGAGCAAGGTAAATATTTTGGCACAGTACATTATCTTTGAAAGTTAGGTCAGAATAGTATATTTTCTGTCACAAAAGTATTTTCCCTTTGCTTTATAAGCCTTTTATCTGTGCTGTGATACTAACAGGTAGTTAAAGGACAGAATATATTACTTGATTGTTTTCATAGGTTGTGTAATACCTCTGTACTTCAGGAATATTGCTGTATCCTTGTGCTGGTTTGTTGTCTGTAGTTTTATTTGGTTCCTAAGTTAGTTAAGAGTTTTTCATGTTAAAATGGTTCTAGAAGGTGGAGTGAATTTTAGGGAGTTGTTTAAGTTCACGTTCAGTATCTACAGTAAATTTTATTATCAACTCTTGATAGTCTTGTAATTCCTTTGGGCTTTGTATCAAGGGAAGGAATTTTTCTAATTCATTTCAGTTATGGCCAATAGGAACTGAAGAATGATAGAAATATGTAGGCAGCTTGAAATAGAAGTGTGCATAAATCATGTTAATAATGCTCTAGATTTTTTTTAAAAAGATATTTCCTCCCAAACTGTCTAGATGACCTATTAATATTAATCATGAAATTCCATCTTCCTCTGAGGGTGCAGTTATTTTCCTTTTATAACAAATGAAACCAAAGTACAAGCTTACTTGAAGAATATCTGAAGGAAAGCAAATTTTTGTCTGTTGGTATGCATGCTTACCAATTCAATCCACATTACCAGTTCTGCCTCACTTATCTTCAGTGCAACTGAGGTCTGTAAGCACGGGTCAAATGCTACTGATATGAGTATCTGGTCAAAAACTGATTCCCCCTTGCGCAACAGGGGCATCTGAGCTTTGAGCTGAGTGAACAGAGGCAATAGGCATATGCCAAAGGTCCTCTTTCCAGGAAAGAGCTAACTACACTTCTGTTGTTTATATAATTTACTGTAGTAACAGGAATCAAAATTGCACTATTTCTGAGCTTAGTTTTTAAATACAGATACATACTAGTACAAATAACCTCCTTATACACGTGGAGATCTTTGCCCTCTTAATCTTAACTGGAATTCAGGAACAGCTTAGGGACGTTCTTTGAATTGAACAAAACGTCATTTCCAAGTAAGAGAGTATGAGGCTGTGTCTGTTTAGCCAAGCATGGCTGGTTTTGCCTGCATAATCATCTAATATTGCTGCAGTTACTACTCCAGCAAGGCATATACCTCTTGTTACCCCAGGCAGAAGAGGAGAGAAAAAGAGACTTCTATTGAGCTCTTACGTCAGCACTAAGACTTGTGCTGCTATCATCAATAAAGCACTGCTTAATGATATGAAAACCAAGTTGCTGAAATATCTAGTTTTCAGTTCAGTTCTAGAGCAGATGGCAGTTTGCATTAAGGTCAAGAAGTGAATCAGGACTGAAACAGGCTTCCTGAAGCAACTCCCCTTCTGAGTGATGTTTTAGCACAATGCAGATAGAATAGAAAGTCAAGGCTGTAATCTTGGTTTCACTGCAGGGAATAGTGCCACTGTGATACTGATGTGTTGAAAAAACCCAAGGGTTTCATTCAGTGCAAGCAAACTATAGCTACCAGCTGGCATTACCACCAGTTTTTGGTGATTGTCAGCTTGTGTCAAAACCAATGGCTTGTGTGTATCACATTATTCTTCCAGTCTGATTTGTGGTAGTTTCCATTCTGGTTTATGGATGTAAATGTTTTTTAGAAAAAAATGCCTGGTATCTAAACAACATCACTCATCTCCTTCCAGTACTCAACTGTTGTCTTGGCTTCGAGTTCCTCAGGTATTTTTTTGCCATGCATCTTCATAGTGATTGATACAGTGGATTTCTTCTCATCTACAGTACTACTAATAACCTGAAAGAAAAAAACACATGTATTTGAGTAAGGTTGAAGGCAGTATAGTTGCTTTTAAATAAAAAAATATAGATTATTTATGATCAGCATATTCAGTAGAATACTTCTGGGTAGGTAATCATCTGTTTATTACTGCAGTTATAATTGTAAATAGTTGTAAGATAGCAAGACACATTCCAACTATGCCTTCCATCATATAATCTTGTATTACCTATTCATGTAGTACAGTTGGTCTTCTGGAATGTGATTTGCTGGGCAAAGGTGCAAGAGTCTGGAGTTGTGCTTTATTTGCATTGTTTGCTTCCTTGTAATACTCAAAAGAAGCAGATGCAATCCACCTTAAATGCTGGTGAAGGAAGGAGATCTATAATCATTAATGAAACTACAAAACTAGGCTGGAAAGGTTCTGGACATGTCATCTAGGTCACCTCTGTACCTGAAGGCAAGATAACTTAAAGCCATTCTTGACTGATACTTGTTCTTCTTGGTCTGCCTTACTGGTGGTTTCATATACTTCCTGAGTAATTATTCTGGTGTTTATTTGTCTTTTGTATTAAAAAGTGAGTTTAGCTGAAAACACATATGCTCATTTTAAACTCATTAGTTCTTTTCCTATTCCTAGAAGAGCTGATTTATTAACTTGTTTTGCAAAAGCATTTTACATATTTAAAGACTGTTGGCACATCTCCCCTTAGTGTTCCCTATTTCAGATTAAAACAAACAACAACAAAGCCCAATTTTTCAGTCTTTCCTAACAGGTCATAAGTTTTTAGATCTTTGTCATTCTTGTTTTTCTCTTTCCGTCTGCTTCAACTGATCCAATATTTTTTGAAGGCTGTTGTCCAGGGCTGGACTCTTGCTTCTTTGTGTTCATAGAATCACAAAATCATGGAATGGTTTGGGTTGGAAGAGACCTTAAAGATCACCTATTTCCACCCCCTGTGCCGTGGGCAGGGACACCTTCCACTAGACCAGATTCTCAAAGCCCTGTCCAGCCTGGGTTTGAACACTGCCAGGGATGGGGCAGCCACAGCTTTTCTGGGCAACCTGTGCCAGTGCCTTTCCACCCTTGCAGTCAAGAACTTCTTCCTAATATCTAAATCTACCCTCTGTCAGCTTAAAGCCATTGCCCACTGTCATGTCACTACATGCCCTTGTGAAAAGTCCCTCTCCAGCTGTCTTGTAAGCCCCTTTTAGGTACTGGAAGCTGCTCTAAGTTCTCTCTCCAGGCTGAACAAGTCCAACCCTGTTAGCCTGTACTCAAAACTGCATCACTGGAATAAGTGCAAAGAACTTGAGGCTTTCTGGTGTATGGATTTTGTGTACAGTGTGAAGCAGAGGGAACTTGCAGAAAAAAAACCCACGAAGTTGTAGGGCTGAACTAGTTCTCCCAGTTAGAAACAAGAAACAAGAGTATTTAATGCCAGTTAAAGATTTTGATCCGGAAATACAAGGGCTGTGCAAAGAATTACCTTTGTCACTTTTTCTTGCATAACTTGTAATTCACAGGCTTTGAGATAATTTGGTGAACTGGATCTCTAGCAACAGCTGTCCAAATTCATGCAAGCTCAGTATTTTTTTCCATGCTTAAAGGATCAAATGTCCTTTTAGTAACAGCTTCTAGCAGGTGATTGGTAGGCTTGGGGGATATAAGAACAAGGGAATAAGAATAAGGACAAGGGGTAGCAGGTTCAAACTTAAACAGGGGAAGTTTAGATTGGATAGGAGGAAAAAATTCTTTACTGTAAGGGTGGTGAGGCACTGGAATGGGTTGCCCAGGGAAGTTGTGAATGCTCCATCGCTGGCGGTGTTCAAGGCCAGGCTGGACAGAGCCTTGGGTGACGTGGTTTAGTGAGAGGTATCCCTGCCCCTGGCAGGGGGGTTGGAACTAGATGCTCTTGAGGTCCTTTCCAACCCTAACTATTCTATGATTCTGTGATTCTGTTCTAAGAATGAGAGGTTCACACAAACTTGCATTGAAGCACAAAATTTGAACAGTAGATTTGATGGCTGCTTAACTTACTTTCTGTTCGGGTATTCCTGATTTAGTAGTTCTTTTTCTTTACTGTGGCAAATGGTGTTACAAATATTAATGATAATGCGTAGTTGGTAGATGAGTATCTATACTCTCCTTATGTGGCTGTCAAAGGCAATATGTGTTCTTTTTTTCTCTGACACCTTATTTTGTGGGGCTAGTATATTACTTCTTAAGTAGTTCCAAGTTAATAAGGCATCATGCAAAGTAGAGCTTGTAAGTATAATAAGATATAGCTCTTTGACTCACCATTTCCTTGGTGTATTTTTATACTTTTAAAATATGAATACAGTGTTTATGAAGAAGTCTGAAATCTTAGCTTTGGAATCTGTAACACTTTATTTAGAGAACAGCTCAAGGCTGTTTCAGGACTTAGGCTAATGTTAAGAGTTCATTAGCCAGTATTGAAATGGGCTGCCTCCATGAGTGAAATGCAATTTCAGTTTTTGAACTTGGCCTAGTCTATACCTAGTCATTCAGATGGCTAGTTGGGATGCCAACTCTTCTTGGAAAATTTTGGATGGAAAACCTGTTGTCATGAGCTAAACTCATGGTTTAGCCATCCAAAATGTGGACTGTGAGCTTGCCTAGTCATCACTTTCAGTGTGAGAAGTGTTCTCCTCGTGTTTGCGTCCATAGCTGCAAATGTTGTTTATAAGTAACAGCAGATAAAAGTATGACCTTCGGAAGTTGCCTTGATGTCTGAAATCAGTTGTTTCCAGAAGAACCTAATGTGCACTCAAATATGCTATGTTTGCACTCTCTGCAGTCTGAAATGTACACAGCCATCACTCGTCAGTCAGCCCTGAAGGATGCTGGAGGTTTGAACTTCTCAGTAAGGAATGGCCATTAGCAGATTACATTGTTAGCTCGCTTGTGCTGGAATATATTAAAAAATGTAATACTTAACGATTACACACAGAGGATTTTCTGAAAATGGTGGGGAAAAAATACAGGGGTTTTGGTGTTTTTCTGTTAGACATCTGTCACTTCCAGATGACATCATGTCTTTCAGAAGCGTTGTCTGGATAAGTGGTAGATGGTTGACTTCATTTATATTGTGGTTTGGTTGTTCTGTGATGAATAGAAACCAAAGCTGCTGAAAAAAAATTTAGTTTCCTTTCCTGCTTTGAAATACCAGAGAATAAAGGTAAGCCACACAAAGGAAGTCTTACACTACAGATGAGTTCCCTGGAACTTTACAAGAAAATTTTCACAGTGATTTTGAGTTGATCTCTCACCATGTTGGATTCCCTGTTGTCTTCACATGCAGGACTGATACCATCTGTATTTTGTGTGATTTATAGAATCATAGAATAGTTAGGGTTGGAAAGGACCTCAAGAGCATCTAGTTCCAACCCCCCTGCCATGGGCAGGGGTACCTCTCACTAAACCATGTCACCCAAGGCTCTGTCCAGCCTGGCCTTGAACACCGCCAGCGATGGAGCATTCACAACTTCCCTGGGCAACCCATTCCAGTGCCTCACCACCCTTACAGTAAAGAATTTTTTCCTCCTATCCAATCTAAACTTCCCCTGTTTAAGTTTGAACCTGCTACCCCTTGTCCTCTCACTACAGTTCCTCATGAAGAGTCCCTCCCCAGCATCCTTATAGGTCCCCTTCAGATACTGGAAGTATGCTATGAGGTCTCCACGCAGCCTTCTCTTCTCCAGGCTGAACAGCCCCAACTTTCTCAGCCTATCTTCATATGGGAGGTGCTCCAGTCCCCTGATCATCCTCGTGGCCCTCCTCTGGACTTGTTCCAACAGTTCCATGTCCTTTTGATGTTGAGGACACCAGAACTGCACACAATTCTCCAAGTGAGGTCTCACGAGAGCAGAGTAGAGGGGCAGCATCACCTCCCTCAACCTGCTGATCACGTTCCTTTTGGCGCGGCCCAGGATACAGTTGGCTTTCTGGGCTGCAAGCACACATTGCTGGCTCATGTTAAGTTTCTCATTGACCAACACCCCCAAGTCCTTCTCCGCAGGGCTGCTCTGAATCACTTCTCTGCCCAACCTGTAGCTGTGCCTGGGATTGCTCCGACCCAGGGGTAGGACCTTGCACTTGGCATGGTTAAACTTCATCAGGTTGGCATCAGCCCACCTCACAAGTGTGTCAAGGTCCCTCTGGATGACATTCCTTCCCTCCAGCATATCAACTGAACCACACAGCTTGGTGTCATTTGAAAACCTTCTGAGGGCACACTCAATCCCACTGTCCATGTCCCCGACAAAGATGTGGAACAAGACCGGTCCCAACACTGATCCCTGAGGGACACCACTCGTTACTGGTCTCCAGCTGGACATTGAGCCATTGAGCACAACTCTTTGCGTACGGCATCCAGCCAGTTCTTTATCCACCAAGTGGTCCACCTATCAAATTGATGTCTCTCCAATTTAGAGACAAGGATGTTCATGTGTTCCCTTCAGTATTTTAAACAAAAACATAGGTTGTTTTTTTTTTTCTTTTTCTTTCTTTCGTTTTCTCTTTGATCTTAAAGCTGTTCAGTGTTAAAGCTGGAGACAAAAAGGATGCAAAAAAATGCTGTCAGATCTTCAGAGATTGTTTATGGGCTAGTTGAAAAGTTAAAAATATTTTGTTTTGTAGCGTTGGTGCGTGTATTTTTCCCTTACCTAAAGCCAGCAGATATGATGGTCTGTGACCTGAAGAGCTGCTTTCACAACTTGTGATTTTGTGGATACTTGGATAAAAAATAAATTAATTTGTTCCCTGTATTAAATTTACTTACAATTTACTGTATAGCTGTAAGTGCCCATCTCCTCTGAAGGTATGACAGCTGGTTAAACAGAAATTGCAGCAAGCACAGAAGTAGCTACATTGCTTTACTAAAGCCTATCTAAAGGCTTTAGTAGAGGTCTTCCTTTAGTCCCTGCTTCCTAGTGCTTCACATCATCTCCTGTCAGGCATTGACATAGCAGTATTGGTAGGAAAGTTAAATTTCTACTCCTGGCACTGTGTTTTGTGTGTTTCTAATGTGAGAAGACCCTGTATTTTCCATCCTAGCCTGTCTGAAGTCCCCCAGCAGTAGCCCAGACAGAAGATACCTTGTGTGCAGAGATTTCCGGGTCAGGTGGCATCGTTATGACTGTCCTGCTTGATCTCCTGAATGAAGCTCCCTGGTTTACAGTAGAGCAGGATCGCTGAAATTGGCACAGCTCAAGTTAAGCCTCTTCTGCAGCTAACTGGAGCACTCACCCCCAAAGTTGTTTGTGGGCAAACCTCCACTTAGTCCTGTCCTCAGCGTGGCTCCAGAGCTGGAGGAAACGTGTCTCCCTGTGGTGCTAAGCGTAGGTTTGTGTGACAAAGCCTCTTCAAGGTGGGCTCATGGGGGTGTTTGTTATCCACCCACGAACCTTGGTGTTGTCTCAAGTCCTCTTGCCTCTGCCCAAGTGCCTCTGTTCAAGCACCTCTGCCTGCTTTTTGTAGTGTCTGAGCTATGGTCCTTATACAGCGCGTCATGGTACCTGCGTTCTTGGTGTTCTTTGTACATTATATTATCTGTTTTGTTTTAGTAAGTGGTAAAAGACAGTCGCTTACAAGAAAGACAACATGCAATAGCACTTTCTTTATCAAGGCATGTTTTCTTTTTGTTCTGCCTTGCAGTTCACATTTACACTGAGTACAGTGTCTATAACATGAGATGCAAAGAATACATATGAAAATTAGGGAAATATCTACTTCATATTTATGCAGTGGTAGTTTCTAAACAAATTGACTGAATTTCGTGAGGGGAGAATTTAACATACTAGAAAGTAGTACTTGTGTGTAAAATTCACAGCACTTTCCTGCTTTCCCTAACATAAAGTTGAGAACATTTAGATAATACAAAACCAAACCTTCTTTATCAGGCAAAATTTTTATGTCGAATGTTTCAGTCACTCCTAAATGCTTCTCAGAAAATTTTGTCCTAAAACTGTTATCAGTTTTCACTGTAAATGGCTGTTGTGTTACTGAATTCCAGACAAATTAGAAATTAATCTGTTTTGAGATGAGCATTGTAGCTATGTAAAGTATACATAATATATATATGGGTATTACAAAAGTGTAATATATAGGTATAAAACATTGTATTTTATGTATGATTATATATAATTTATGTATAATAGGTATAATACATAAAATAGATTATTATAGGCATTACCAACATAAGATAGTCACGTATTTTTCATGATGTAGTAATGGTATATTGTCGCCAGAAATTAAGAGGCTGAAAACTGGCTAATTGAAGAAAACTGTGAAGAGGCTAAGATTTTTGTATTTCATTGAAGGCACTAAGAGTGCATAAGGATAAGACATGAAAGAATATTGATACAGTGCATAAATAATCATCATATTCATCTTTGCAGGTATCAGGAAATTCTTCAGTAACACAGAGTGGTTTTCTGCAGTGTTTTAAACATTATTATGGGTTAGGTGTAACTGTAATATTTGCATTAACTGTATTTTAGATATCTGATATCCATGTTACTGGAGAGTCAGAGGACATGTCTGCTAAAGAGAGACTGCTCCTGTGGTCGCAGCAAACAACTGAGGGTTATGCTGGAATACATTGTGAAAATTTCACTACCTGCTGGCGCGATGGAAGATTATTTAATGCCATCATTCATAAATACAGGTGAGTAATCTGTTCTCTTGGAAAATGCTCATTACAGACTTTTAATGTACATAGAAAGAGGGCTCTGTATTTTATGCCTGTAATAGCACTGCAGCTGTGGAGATGGCACTGGCTCTTCCTGGAGAATTCACTGCTGTTTGCAGCCAAAGCATGCCTATTAGCCCTTGTGTGTCCTTCCTTCCTCCCTCAAAGAAGCATCTCCATGAATCCTGCACATCTCCCATGGGAAGTCTCCAAGCTGCTGAGAAGAATGTCCCCAGGGTTCAGCCTTCTCCACAGTCCCTTTTTGTCATACTTAACCTTTAAGAATAGGCAGAGTAGAGTCCAGAACTGCACTGCTGGTGAAAGCTGTCAACTACTGCATGATCTGAGATATTCTTGAGATCTCTGTGTTCTTCTCTGTATGGCTTTACATGGCTCCCATGGCTTTTATGGCTCCCTGGAGCCTAGAGTTTCTTCAGTGTTTCTGCTGGGAGCACAGATCTACTCTGAGATGCCTCTCCTGCATGGAAGATGGTACCAGCTGGCTTGAATGTTCTCAGTTTGAGAGGGGAATTGTGTTGCTGTATGCTTTTGTGACCAAACTCTTACAAAGTTAAACAGGCATTGGTAGAACCACTTGTGGCTATGGCTAGAAGCTAAAGGATGCAGTATGTTAAGTTGAAATACAGTTAAAAATGTCTACTGACAGGAGAGGATTTCTAGTTCTGGATTCTAAGTGAGAACAGGTCTCTCTTGACAAAGCTGACTTTGGCATCAAAGCGCATCAGAGGAAGAAGATTTAAGATCATCACTGTGCTCAGTGTTTCCTCTTGGGTGCTGACATCTCTCTCCTTCTGTACATTTTTGTTTCCTGAATTGAGTAAAGGGTTTTGTATCTTAGAGGACCACATGGGAGTGTATTCTGGCCACTGGGCTAATTAGTGTGTGCTGATTTGTCCTGTGTCCTGTGCAAAGCTTGCAACTTTCTGGGTTTTATTACAGCACGTGTAGTTTGTGCTGTATGCACTGGGGCATATCATAAAGAAGTTTGAGAGTTTATGACTTCTTTGTAAAATACTGAAGTATACCAAGTACTGAAATCCCAAGTAAGGCAGATTTTGTGTTTTCGTGCAGCTCCAGGGAACAGGCCTTGAAATGGATTATTCTATTCTTGGATCTCCTCTTGTGGGACCACTTGGCTCATCATAGAAAGAAGACTAGACAAAGCCAACATACATGTGGTGTGGGGAGTAGGACACTAAAGTAAAATGGGAGATGAGTTAAGCAGCTGCAGCTGCAGCCTTTTCCTCATACACTGTGTAGAGAGGCTGCAAGTATAATATACTTCTCTGAGTCCCAGAGAAGTTAGCTGTGACAGTGCATAACTTCATGGTAAAATGGAGCTGCATCTGAATCAATGAGGTCTTTTTTCTGACTGTGCTTCTGTTCTGGGTAGTCAGTCAGGGAGGAGGTGAATGCCAGCAAGACAGTCTTCTTTTAGTAACGTTGGCAAGACAAAGGGAAATAGCTGGCAGAAGGCTATGCTGTTTTACTTCAGGACAGAGCAGCCAAAAGAATGAACACAGCACAGGCAAGTATTTGAAAACATAAACAATGTGAAAGATACAGAGAGATGGGAGAAAAAAAAAAGGAGGAGCTTAATGAGATGGAATAATGGAAAATAGTTTCCAGAGCTTCTTCAGACCGTATGCCACTTCCATAGGGCAGTGCAGGCTTTTCAGCTCAGCAGCTAGTAGTTGTGGTACAGCTCAGTTAATAAATAATGCAAAACTTGAGTTCTGTCCCCTGGCTGTGTGAATGTTAATGCCTTGGGATATAACTAAGTACCTGCAGCTGCTTTGCTGGAGCAGTGTTTCTGGCAGTGCTCTGTGAGTTTCATTCATAGTGTTTCAGTGGGGAAGCACAGGCACCTTTGACATGAGTGCATTGCACAAAGCAGATGATTCAACGGCTGAGAAGCAGAGTACCCATTTTGTTGCTTCTATGCCAGTTCAGATTTAGCTTATCCTCTTCGTGTACATAGCTTCTCCACCTGAGGATCCCATGTGCTTCCCAGGAATGTTTACCATACTTATCTGGTATCTTTTTGCTGGGAGAGGTAACAGATTTCTGGGCTCCATCTTGCTTGTCAAATCAGTGAGACTCTTCCACTGATTTCAGTGAGCTTCTATGTTTCTTTCTTTTGCCATTTTGTAGCACTAAAACAGAGAAGATAATTTCCAGCTATTGCTCACAAGATAGGAATGGTCTTCCCAAACAGTCATCTGATATTTTTAACTGCAGTGTTTCACTCCAGAGAGCTCTTTTAAAGTTTGGTTTGTGTTTCTGAGCAGTAAGTAGGCTAAACACTAACAGAATGTGCACATTTCTGGCAGTCATTCTCCATATGCTTTGTTTGTCCATTTTAGTAGCTCCCAGTGTGTGGTTTCAGGAGCTAGGCTGAGGGTCCTGTGGGTGCTGCAGGCTGATGCGCTTCACCAGGGTTGGATGACCAGATGCGTCTGCATGGGTGGTGGGGTTGGACTGTGGCGCTGTGATCATGAAGCATGCCTGTGGGTGCACATCTCTCAGTTGTGGCGCAGTGTGGCAGCCTGTCCTGCACCAGTTATGCCATGCTCTCTGGAAATACATCTCTTTACAGCACCATGATGCACCCTGTGCTAGGAGGAATATCCTCACTCTGTGCGTGAGGATGTGGCTTCCAGGCTTGGAAGGGATATAAGTGTGCTCAGACCTAATTTTAGGGAGATGATGTTTAGTGCTATGACAGTAATAATCATAAGGCTCAGAAGTATCCAGAGGTGTCCATGGTATCTAGAATTGCAGCTGTACTGAGCGGCAGTAAGCTGTGTGCTGGATAAAGGGTACAAGTGTAGCCATGTCAGGGCACGACAGAGGGGGCTCCCTGTGGAGAGTCAGTCAGGGCAGGGCCTGGCTGCCAGGGCCATCAAACCACCCCAGCCAGGAGCGGGGCAGCAGGGGGGACTGGGGCAGCCTCAGGCATTGGCACCTCTCTGGGTGGTGAGGCTGACAGGTGGGTCACAGGTAGGCTGTACTGCTGCAGGGGGGCCATAGCTCAGGTGGGGGCCAGAGGCAAGAGCCCTCGCAGCTCCCAGAGTACAGGAGCTACGCTGTCTGTGAGGTGAACCTGAGTGTAGACAGACAAACCTGGTGCTCGTAGCCCTAACACCATGGTTGAGAGGCCTTTTCTGGATGTGCCACTGAGAACGCAATCCACACGGGTCCAGCATGATCCCTACAGTTGGTCATCTGTGAGGCAGGGAGGTGTCAGTGTCCAGTTCTAGGTGACAGGGCTGGAGTGGCAGGTTATAATTACTTCTTTTCCAGGCATAAACAATCTTTCTAAATTGTAAGTATGCACCAACTTCAGGATTTCAGGAAGCTGCTGAGGCTGTGGGGACCTGGGTGAGGAGCTGGGCTGTGAATTAGCTGCCAGTGGGCAGGGAGCCTCTCCCCTTAGCAGGGCTGAGACCTCACCTGCTTTTAATGGCAGGTCAGAATTGTTTCATCTGGGCCGATGGTAGCAGTCTTCATTTATTTCCTCTTTGTCCAGGCAGTGGATGCCAGCACTTTTTGGTGCAAGCCAGCTAAGATTATGATTCAGAACTGCAGGAAGAGGGCATGGATTTCCAATGTTTGCTGCTCCCCCTAAAGCGTGTGGGAGAAGCCGGACAAGGCCAACATTTCCCTGGCATGAGTAACAGTAGTATCCACTGCAGCATCTCTGCAGAGATCAGCAAGCCGGTGTGTGGTGTGGGTGAGCCAGATTCCTCCCCATCTCCCAACCCTGCGTGCACCCACAGCTGGACTGGCAGCACTCTGCTGCCAGCACCAAGCCTTGGGATGCAGGATCACATGCACTCAAGTCAGTCTCCTGAGCAGATGCACGGTGTTTGTTTTCTTTCCTCAAGAACATGAATGAGTTTCTAGTGATATTGCAGTGTTCTTTAAATCAAGGAAAGTAATTTTAGGAATGACAGAAATGTGAGGTACTTGGCTCCACATACAGCTTCTTTCTTCTCCCCCCCTCCCCCCCCACCCCCCCCCCCCCAAATTTAGGAGAATGTAATTTGTTCTTATGTGAGAAGGTTGCTTATGTTTTCAACAGCTTCCAGTGGGCTGTATTTATAGGGTAAGATTGAGGATTACTTGGCTGAACTTTTGAAGAGTATGCAAAGCTTCTATTTTAAAACATCCTGTACATGGTTAAATCCCTGGGAAGCAAATGGATCTCTGCACTGGTCTCAAGAATTGCCTCAGGGAGCTTCATTGCAGGCCTGGATTTTGCTTCTAATGCTGTTATTCTGTGCAAATATTTGTTCTTGCGTAGAAAGATCAAATAAAATTATAAATTTAAAAAGTCAGTTTTAATACTGAACATTACCAGGTTTGTTAATTGTGCTATTTTATTTAAGTGTATCAACTTTCAGACTTTTTTAAACCTCTACATGTTTCTTCAGATCGGTGATCAGGCCATTAGCAAAAGCTACAGGTGTGCTCAGGAGAGTCAAGAACATGCTGTATGTCATCTGTTATGTAATTTGACGTTTATAGCTTAATTTTTCATTGAAGACGTCTGTTATTTGCGTTAGTATGTTGCGTTGGAAGGAATCTGACTTCAGGCAGTTTCGAAAGTACGTGATGTTTCTTTCATACCGTCATATCATATATGTAGCAAAACCCTGTAAGACAGACTTCAAAGTTGGAGGCTGACTTTAATCAGCCTAGATTTTCCAGGAGATACTGCTGTCTGCGCACTGGGATCTTCATCCTGTAGCTGTTACCACCTCATGTATTTCTAGTCACTAGACTGTGTTTTAGGTAAATGCTCTTCATTTGTGTTTTCGTTTTCTTATGTATGTGCCTTTTGCCCAGGAAAAAGACTGCATCCCATTATTAAAATATGTACAAACAGTTGGTATCTGTAGAGAATGAAGGCCACTCCTCTTTCATTAGGAGTTGTATGTCAGATTGGAGCTAGTAATCTGAATTACAGATCTGCATTATACTTTGCCGATATATTTATTTTAAAGCAAATTCAAATATAAAGTTATCTCAGAGTTATAAACTGCTTATATTTTTGGTGTCAGACTGCCCTAAGCCTTTGGTATGTAAGGACTGCAGGTAATTTCAGTGAAAAAGTGTCTGAAAATAAAGTTTAAGACATAACGAAAATAATAGCTGGAAGATTTACAGTTAAATGGCATCTATAGACACTTTCTAAGGGCAGTGGCTACTGATACTCAGAAAACAGACATGTTTTCTGACCAGCTCATCTTACTTTCTAAAGAAAAAAAAGTGAAGTATGGAGGATAGGAAAGTAAGATTAACGTCAAACAGATGCTTTTGGTAAAAAATGTGTGCACTCCTTTCCACATTTTATTTTTACATTCTTACAGTTTTTAGTAGTAGAGAGGTAATTTTGCTTTTAGCCCAACTATTCTATGATTTACAAAAGGAGTTCCAGCAAGAGCAGTATGTTCTTGTGTAACTAGATAATAGCATTTAATGAGTAGCCCCAGTGGTACCTGTGTGGTAAAAAACAAGTGTCTGTTCAGGAAGCAGTGCAAGCTCAGTTCCCAGATAAAACCTTTTTTTAAGGTCTAGTCTCAGGTGTTAGGTCTGTTCTAGTAAATGAAGTCTTGAAAGCAGTCCTGGGTCACTGTTGTCCCCTGAACTGGGCTTATGTATTGCTTGGGAGGGTGTGGGTTGCAATGGATCATGGCCCTGCTATGGGAAGGACTAGTACTTAGAAAGTCATGGGCACACGATCTGGCCTTCTGTCATCTTTCAACATAGACATGTCCAATTATATCAGGACTTTTAGTGAATTTAGCAACCATGCAGAATGGTTAGGAAAAAAGTAGATAAACTGTGTTTAGGTCAGGCAGCAGTCTGACAAGCAAGGAGGACTGTAGTTTACACATGAAGGGTTTGAGACAAGAAAACAAACAAGGTTATTTTGTGTAATGCTATACCAAGACTTGCCAAGACCACATGCAGACAGTTGTCTAAAGTTTTGGCACTACTTAACAAGAATGGTAAGCGTTAGAAGTGTTGCAGAGAGGGAAAGTGGTGTGAGTCTTCAAAGGGATGCATTTTGAGCACGAATTTGAAAAAAAATGTTTTTTACTATACTGTTAAAGAAATGTGGGGATCTGATCCAAAGGAGCCTTTGCTACTGGTAAACTTTGTGCAAGACCTTAATGATGCCTGCAGTTTTTAAGTTGTATATAGTTTAGAGAGAGAGTGAGGAGAAAATGGTTACTATTCCCAAACAACAGAGGAACAGAGGCTAACCGTGAATGAAGCACACAAAGAGTGTAGGTACACTGGGTGCTTCATGTGGGAGGAAGAGGAATAGAAGCTGCAGCAAAGAACATGTCCCCAAGGAAACAGCAGCATGACAACTCCATAAATGCTAGACAAAGTGAGAGAGACAAATTTTCCAGGGTCACAGTGCTTTTCTGTTAAACTATTACTTTCATAACTCTGTGCACTGTCAGGATTAATAAGTGGATGTTTTTCGGAGTGCAACCAACTAGATTCCTGCCTGCTAAATAACTGTTCTGGTTTAGAACAAGCTGTTTCAGCCTTACCCAGAACAATTTGCTGTGTATATATAGTTAATTGAACACTAAGCTCCTGGCTGCAGTGCATGTGGCATCCCTCCGATGTTAAAACATGTTGCAGCCGATCAGGTACTGACATGAACACATTCCTTAAGGGGAGGGACAGCAATGCCTCAATTTGCAGTAACATGTTGGAACACCCTGGGGGAAGTGAATGAGAAAGAAACTAAATATTACACAGTGTCAAGCCTTAAAATGCTAGGGGATATGTTTTAAGTAAAGAGATTAGTTGGGTTTGCTAGTTTCAGCTTGCTGTTTTGTGACTCGTAATTTATTGTTACCTAGCTTTAACAAAAAGAAAATGTGAGTTTGGTTGCATTGCCCCCACCTTCCTACCTGCCTCATTGTTCAGAAGCATGGTTGTTACTATTTCCAACGGTATTTGTTACGTAGAAGAAACAAACATGATATTAAGAATTGACAATTTGGGAAAAGATAAACAGCGTTTAGGGTGATTAAAAATATTGACGAGCAGACATGCTTTTAATGTAACTTGCCTGAGTATGCATATACGTATAACTAATGGGTATAGAAATAGCAAGTCACCTCAGCTGCAGTTTAATTGAATGCATTCAGAAAAATTCTTTGATGTATCCTAGTGAAGACTGTATCAAAATAGAAGTGGAAGTGGGCCTGCAATATTAACATCTCGTGTTGTGGTGGTGGTTAGCCTTAGTAGGTTTTAGATGGCAGTTGGGTTGATTAATTTCAGATCTGGACTTAAAATGATCCTTGTGTATACTTTGCTGGATCCTACTGCGAAGCAGCAGCCAAATGAAAGCCAACAGTCCCATACAGAGGGACCTTGACAGGCTTGAGAGGTGGGCCCATGCAAACCATGTGAAGTTCAGGAAGGCCAAGCGCAAGGTCCTGCTCCTGGATTGGGGCAATACCAAGCACAACTACAGGCTGGGTGGAGAAGAGATTCAGAGCAGCTCTGAGGAGAAAAAATTGGGAGTGTTGATTGACAAGAAGCTCAACGTGAGCCGGCAGTGTGCGCTTGCAGCACGGAAAGCCAACCGTATGCTGGGCTGTATCAAAAGGAGCGTGACCAACAGGTCGAAGGAGGAGATTCTCCCCCTCTACTCTGTTCTTGTGAGATCCCACCTGCAGTACTGCATCGAGCTCTGGGGTCCCAACACAAGAGGGACATGGACCTATTAGAATTAGTCCAGAGGACGAACCATGAAGATGATCAGGGGGCTAGAACACCTCTGCTATGAAGACAGGCTGAGAGAGTTGGGCTTGTTCAGCCTGGAGCAAAAAGGCTCCTGGGAGACCTTAGAGCAGCTTCCAGTACCTAACGGGGACCTGCAGAAATGCTGGAGAGGGACTTCTTACAAGGGCATGTAGGGATGAGACAAGAGGTAATGGCTTTAAACTGGAAGAGGGTAGATTTAGGGTAGATATTAGGAAGAAATTCCTTACTGTGAAGGTGGTGAGGCCCTGGAACAGGTTTCCCTGAGAAGTTGCGGCTGCCCTGTCCCTGGAAGTGTTCAAGGCCAGGTTGGATGGGGCTTTGAGCAACCTGACCTAGTGGAAGGTGTTGCTGCCCATGTAGCTGGGGGGTTGGACCTAGGTGATCTTTAAGGTACCCTCCAACCCAAACCATTCTGTGATTCTTTTTGTAATAACTGAGGAAAAAAAAGAAAATACTGTGATAAAATCAAAGCCATTCTCTTGCTTAGGCCAAATGGAGGTAAAGTGAAAAGTAAAACCTTGGATTCAAAGGCCAGGTTTTTCTTAAGAGTGTCAGAAGTTTTTATCCAAAAGGGTATGGTGTCTGAGCAGTGGTGGCAAATGTGCCCTTGACCAAGAGGTCTTGGTCTTCTGGCAGTGCTTTTGGCAAATTTGTGGCACATGTAGAAATGGTTGCCTCCCAGGCAGGATGGCTCAAGAAGCCTTTGGGAAATCTTCTGAACTCATTGCTATACCTCACCCTTCTTCCCTGTTGGTAACTGTATTAATACCACTAGGAAGCCAGTGTGTCAGGCCATCACTGCTAGGGTCTGGGGGAGCAGAACAGAAAGATCATTTGGTTGAGTTTCTTCATGGTCTCTTCGGTATTCAAAAACTCTAAGGAAGGGTATGTTATTTATGATTATTTCTGCAGATTGCACAGTGTGGGTCGAGGTTAACAGCTATGAGCCTTCTTCCTATTTAAATTTTACCATAGGCGAAGTTGGCACAGTTACTGTACCATTTCTGGTTTTGTCATGACAAAACCATCTCATATTACGAAGAGAATGTAAAATCTGGTTTTAAAGTTGGTGAAAGGACTGGCAGAGATTCTTTCTAGTCTCATTGATGTGTGTACTGAGCTTGAAATCTGCATTGCAAACCTACTGCCAAGTTGTGATCAGGGCTCATTAGGCATGGCTGAAGCTGAACTCCACGTTTAACTAATAGGTCTTTGATGTTACAATGCCTCAATTGTGTCTTTCTCTAAATCGATATGGCAAGTGATAGTAAAGTTTTGCTGCGCTAACAAAGGTGGGTCAGGAGGCTTCAGCAGATTTATTAAACTCTGCTTGTCAAATCAAGGACATGCATGATAAAATGAATTATCTGAATTAGCTATGTTTATTGTTATCTGAGAAAAATCCACAATTTAGTAAGGAATCCAGAGCTTCTGAAAGGGAAGTGGCCTAGGGTATAGTGGAAGATAGTATTGATTCGGGAGTCAGTGTTGTACCTGCTTTCCTCAGCATGGGGTTTTTGACATCAAGGAGCATGCTGCAGAACCTTGTGCTGTGTGTCTGCATTGTGGTCCTTGATTCTGAAGATGGAGGACATCTATTCCTCGTTCATGCCACAAAGTCATACCTGCGTCTGCAAACATTCATCATCAATAGAAATGCATAGGTCACAAGGATAGTATGTGTTAGTTGAAGGCCAGGAGTTATTCTCACGGTGTTAATGCCTCAGTCTTTCCAAAACAGGCTCTTTGGCAAGCTTGTTTTGAAAAAGACTTGGGCTTGTACCTGGCGTGGAGACACATTCTTCAGTAGCCTCCCAAGCATTGACTCTATGTACAAGCTGGTATAAATATTTTCTAGTGTTTTTGAGGCTCTGTTAAAGGACAGGTTAAATGGTAGCTGTTACTATGTTTACTCTGCTCTTGTGAGACCTCACTTGGAGTGTTGTGTCCAGTTCTGGTGTCCTCAACATAAAAAGGACATGGAACTGTTGGAACAAGTCCAGAGGAGGGCCACAAGGATGATCAGGGGACTGGAGCACCTCCCGTACGAAGATAGGCTGAGAAAGTTGGGGATGTTCAGCCTGGAGAAGAGAAGGCTGCGTGGAGACCTCATAGCAGCCTTCCAGCATCTGAAGGGAGGCTATAGGGATGCTGGGGAGGGACTCTTCATTAGGGACTGTAGTGATAGGACAAGGGGTAATGGGTTCAAACTTAAACAGGGGAAGTTTAGATTGGATATAAGGAAGAAATTCTTTCCTGTGAGGGTGGTGAGGCACTGGAATGGGTTGCCCAGGGAAGTTGTGAATGCTCCATCGCTGGCGGTGTTCAAGGCCAGGTTGGTCAGAGCCTTGGGTGGCATGGTTTAGTGTGAGGTGTCCCTGCCCCTGGCAGGGGGGTTGGAACTAGATGGTCTTAAGGTCCTTTCCAACCCTAACTATTCTATAATTCTACTATATAGTAGGTTGAATAATAAATTGATTTTGCTTCATCATCTCATTAATAGATTTCCGGGGAAAGTAACAGGAGATATGTGTTAGAAGAGATAGAGCTAAGGTGTCTGTTTTACATAGGCATTTCCTATTTTCTGATTTCTTTCTTGGTAATCTTTCTGCTATTAACCAAAATTGCTAGAGTAGATGATAATGCATCTTGTCTTTTCTGAAATATATGTTGAATCCTTTCTTCTTGAGAAGTCTTTATTCTTGTCTTTTTTATAAATTTATTTTATGGCTCTGTTTTCTGGCATGGTCTTTAATTTGTTTCAGGAGTCTTCCCACCCCTGAAAAATGCATGAGTCTGTCTGGCACCTGTCCTTTTCAATTGTCTGTGAACAATGAAGCAAGGAACTGATTTAATTTTTATAGGCATTTTCTAAAGACAGCAGTGGAAAAGCTAACTGGACTGTAATAATGCGTACACTTCACTCTGCATTTTCAGTCATGTTTTCTCTGAGAGTTCTGCTTGAAACTCACTACAATAATACTTCTGCTCAATATAAGCAAAGAAAGAAATACATTTTAATATCAGGTATTACTCAGGCATCATCCAGGGTTTTGACCAAAACAGAATTGTGTAAATTGAACAGCTTAGGTGGTTCATGTAAATAGCTTCAGGCTTGTTAGTCAGCCTTATGAACATGTTTAACAGTATTTTCATGTGAAATATTACTCTGTAATCTTACTTGATATTACTCTGGAATATTACTGTTTTACTAGGTGTTAGGTTCTGCCTATGGGAAAATCTACACATGCCTAACATTATTTATTGTGCACAAGTCTTTGATTTCAAGGAGTCTTTCCGGTGTAGAAAGTTTGTATTTGATCCATTTCACTTACTTCCCTGTGTGGCGCTATTTGTTTTCTTGACTTGACTATAATTTTGTCAGCTTCCTAATTGAAATTAATCACACCTTTTCCCCCCCCCCTCACTTCTGGTACAAATTGTGTCTAATTTCTAACAACTACACTAAGATCTCAAATGGCAGGCACCAATCTTTTATAAATGAAATGATTAATGACTTGTGATGTAGAGGCCAAACTCCTTGACTTAGGTGTGGCCGCAGCAGAAGTATCTCCTTTGCATGGAATGTTCCAACCCAGCTGGTGTTCGGGACATTTATGTGTGTGTTTTGATGGCAGGTGCCCAGCCCAGTGAAAAATCTGCCATAAGATGACTCACGCTATTATGACAGAAGGTAGAGTCATCGTCTTTTACTTAAAGTGCATTTAATTTAATTCTTGATTGTGTATAAACCCACTTAATAGTTTATGCAAATTGATGTAAAATATACTACATGACAAATAGCTTCTACAAAATTCATGTACTTTCTTTTTAGCCTTAAACGTGAAAATGTTTGCCATGATGGATGGTGCTAATGGTAAATCTAGTGTTTACTTCAATTAAGACAATTAGATAAATATGTATTAGAACGATACTCATCACAATTGCAGTTTAAGCAGTTAGCAGCATTTCAGAGTTCAAAGGAGAAATGGAATACTAAAGATACTGGAAAATAGTTGTCAGCCTTTATTATCAGTCCCACAACACTCACTGTGCAAAATCTATGCTTGGTAATACCCGATTCCCTTGATTCTTCAGAGAAGGATGGTGTTCGGTGATTGCAGCGCTGAAAACTACGTGTGAATGCTCAAATGCAAATTCCCATGTACCTAGTTAGCGGACAGGTATCTCTGCCAGCTTGCAGCAGATAAAAATTACTTTTATTTAAAATCATAAGAAAACACTCTTAAACAAAGGGAAGTGTTGCAATCTGATTTCCTGAGGCATGTTTTTGGATGCATTATCCTGGGTCTAAAAAAAGGCTTTTAGTGAGCTCTGGGAGGTAAGCTCCTTTTCCTGTGGTTTTGCAATGTATCCCTCTACTATTTGGGAAGAGAAAAGGGTGACCTGCAGAGAGTGGAGGTCCCAAGCCCCTGGCAGCATGCACTTCCCATAGTCAGTACCGGGTGCTTCTGTATCAAGACATAATACCTGTCTTTTCCCTTTTATAAACTATCAGTGGGCTTGTTCTCAGTCAGCTGTTAAGCCTCTGCTTTAGAAAATCAAAGACAAGCACTATGAAGACAGAGGTGAATGCTGTCTTCTGTAGTATTTTCTTGTAGATCAAAACTTTAGATACAGACTGGTTAACCTAAGTTGGTATGCTGTGTGTAAAGTGTGTAATTAACTGAAAACAACGATTTTCCCTTGTTCTTAAAGGGGAACTGAAATAACCCTATGCTGGTAGGAGTTGCAGTGATGGGATGGTATGTTTAAAAGGTGGGGAGGCATTTCACAGAGCTATCTGTGATTTTTTGAGTAATATATCATTTTAGATATATTACTCAACAGCAGTTGTTTTCATCAGGTTTTTTACCTGTATGGCCGTAAGATACAGATGAGAACCTTGCCTCCTCTTCATATTCTGACAAGATTATTGTGTCAGTGTCTCTACAGCTTGCAGCTTATTTTCTATGAATAGTCAAGGCTTTTACAGTAACTTGTAATTTCTTGTTCTGAGAGTTGGCAATCGAACAGGCAGTGTAAGTGATTCTTGAGCCATTTTTATCAAGTGTGAAACAAATGTAAAGAAGGCAGGAGAAAAAAAATAACCAAACCACCAGTATACACTTACAGAAACTTGCTTCTCTTGTCAAAACTGTGCTGTGGAAATGATCTTTATTACTCATACTATCTCCATTATTGTGGCTGAAACCAGAGACTGGAGTGCTCTGTTTCCTTTTCTAGTATTGCCTTTTATTTTTCATGGATTTTCTGTGCTGCTAAGAGCAACAGATGATATTGGTTTCGTTGCATTGTTTCCATTACACTCAAATTCAGAGAAGAATAGCATAAGCTTGGTCATGCTCCCACTAAGCATATTGGAAGTGGAAAGTCCCGCTGGTTTAGGAGGATTATGTTTCTTTTTACACCGCCTAAGTTTTATTATTAATTAAATGTTCTTTCAAGAAACAATAGGTGCAGTATTATCGGTCCTGTAGACTCGTCTTCTAAAGAGCACAAGGAAACCAGTGGTTCTAAATGGCTGAAAAGAAAAACATTTTTATTTACAGTGCACTTGTAGTTAGTTCAAAGACAAGCTTGTATTGAGTTTCACCTTTTTGTGATCCAGGGAATTCTGGGGTGTTGTCAAATGAAATTGTACCATTCGTATTGAACAATGTGATATTTAACAGTTTTATTTCCCTCTGTTGCAATAATTTAAAGCTTCTGCTAGGTAAAACTAAGAAAATAGTTTCTCTAGAAAATGAGAAAACTTAAGGACTGAGTTGTTCATTAAGCTTAGATGTCATGTTTTTTTCTTGCAGGGTTATGTTTTAGAGTTTCTTTTATTCAGTGTGGGACTGGTTTTCAGTAGTGTAGGATTTCAGTATCAATGATTTCAGACCCTTGTGACTCTAGTTAGCTTCAGTGAGCTGAGTTTTTGCTTAGCATCTTTGAAAATCCCTTCTTCCTTTTAGCTGTTATGGCTAAGAGGATTCCCTGTGCTGAAAGAGACAGGCAGTAACACACTGCCCTGAGAATTGCAAGATCTAAAAGCCAAGTACCACATAGCAAACCTAAAGGACAGTATTAATTTGAAGTTTTACAGTAATTTTAAACGTAGAAGTAGTGTTGGTACAGGATGATACTTACGGGCCTTAAAAATGTTTATAGGTAAGACTGGCTTAAGAGAAGTATTCTATTAAAACAAGAGTGTTGTGGCTGGCAATAGAGTTTAGCAGTATGAAGGTGTAAGTGCATGGGCTGAGGGTTGTCTGCAAGAGAACCAGCAGCAATGTTTAACTGAAAGCAGGGCTTCAGTGCAGTTTGAACAAGACTTCCTTAAAGCCCAGTAAGAATAATTGTCTTCCAGGCTGAAGTGATGTTTTTGTGACTGAACTTGTTTCTGTATGGGTTCTCACATGTGCTGAAGAGTTTCATGCAGGATGACTAAAACCTGTAAAGGCAGTAGAAACGAACTTCCTCATGGAAATGGGTCCTAAGGGAAAAGTGAGTTTAACCTCCTTAAGGGCAGTGGAAAGGGGAAGGTGCCTTAGTAGAATGGCAGCGCACATTAAGAAACATGCATAAGAAAATACATACATATATTTATATATATATAATAGGGATGGCTAATACATTTAGCTTGTAGATAAGGAACTGAAAGTGTTGTAGTTGCCTGCTGCTTGTGTTTGTCACTTAGCACTGACCTCAGTTGCTTTACATGATTTTAATGAAATCTTTCTTAATGAAAGTTCTATTGCTGTATCCTTCCATGGTCTTGGTTTGATTTACGAATACAGCAGTAATTTAAAGGTGGGAAAGAGTTGTAATCAAGTATTACTTTTTTTATTTGACAGGCCGGACCTGATAGACATGAATACTGTTGCTGTTCAAAGCAACCTTGCAAATTTAGAACATGCTTTTTTTGTAGCAGAAAAACTTGGTGTTGCCAGACTTCTGGATCCTGAAGGTAAGATAACTACAAAGGGCTTTGTTGCAAAACCCCTAATGTTAAAATAAAATCCAATCTGCTGCAGGTTGTAGCATATTTGTGGGCATTCTTATAACTACATGATAAAGTACTGTTCTGTCTTGCTCTTTTAGATGTTGATGTTTCTTCACCTGATGAGAAGTCAGTAATAACTTATGTGTCATCACTTTATGATGCGTTTCCCAAAGTACCAGAAGGTGGTGAAGGCATTAGTGCAAATGTAAGTAGGAGAAAAATACTTGTGCAGTGTGTGAGCTTCATTAATACAGTTGTTGATTTTGGAAGGTTAGTTGGATCATCTGTAGAACTGCTGTCACACTCCTCTTTCACATGGTTTTCCAGGTTGAGATCTTAGAGGCTTAACAGCTATTTCATATTCTGGACAAAAGGAAAAAGCTTAACAAGAAACAAAATACCTGAAGTTGGGGAAAGATAAGAGTGAAAGTTCTTACTTTTCAGTCATGGAACTACAAAATTGTGTCTCTCTGATTCTGATCAGTTTGAAGTTTATTAAACTAGAAAATGTTTTGTTGGCAGTGGAATTATTTAGGACGAAAGCTAGAGAGTAAAATCATGTATTTGGAAGCTTTAAGTGAACTGCAATGAGCAAGTAAATATTGTTTCAGGATTGCAGGGTTTAGAAATCTATTTTCTATGTGTGTGAAGACCTCAGAGTCAAAGATAGAGCAAAAATGAGCTCTCAGTATTTTCTTCTGATCTCTGATCTGGGTTGTGCTTTGGTAGGATGTTGAAGTCAAATGGGTTGAATATCAGAATATGGTGAACTACCTCATGCAGTGGATCAGGCACCATGTCACGATAATGTCTGACAGAACGTTTCCCAACAATCCTGTGGAATTAAAGGTGAGGTGTCATGTCTTAAACTCCTTGTTGGAATGACACTTTATCTTACTGACTCAAAGCATGCTTGAACAAATGAAGTGCCTGTTGAATTATATAATCAAGTATAAAATAGTACTACTTCTTATCCTTTTCAGAGTACGTTACGAACATATAGTCAATCAAAAGCTAATCTTTAGCTTGTCACTGATCATTTTTTGTGGAACTCCAGTAGAACAATATTAAGAGCGAATTTGGGAAGTAGGGTTACATTCTCTGTGAATAAAAGTTAATGATGGTTTTTATGTTTTTGTAGGCACTTTATAAACAATATTTACAGTTTAAAGAAACAGAAATTCCACCAAAGGAGGCAGATATAGTAAAAATTCAACAGCTATATAAACTGCTAGAGGTAAGCTTTAACAAGCATTAAAACAAATAAAGTTCATTTTCTGTGGCTTAAAATAACACATATGTATGATTGCTAAGGTCTGGATAGAATTTGGACGCATCAAGCTTCCTCAAGGCTACCATCCAAATGATACAGAAAAAGAATGGGGAAAGCTTATTATTGCCATGCTGGAAAGAGACAAGACCCTTCGGCCTGAAGTGGAGAGGTATGCTAGTGAATGTTTGGCAGGCTTTGTTAATACCTTTTCAGTTGGATTAACTTGTATTGAAACTTGTAGATGTCATCTTCCCTGATAACAACATTATTTTTCCATATCAACTAATTCTGCCTTTGTTCAAGGCCTGAATTTCTTTGCGTACTTCACAGAAGCAGATCCAGATGGCAATAACTTGGGTGATTTCAGAATGTCATGATAAATAGTATCTGTTCCTCAGATCATCAGCACACTTAACCACAAATATAACCACCTTCTTTGTACAGTTAGAGCTAGGTTCATGCCACTTTGCTGTCTCATTTGGACTTGATTTCATATCAGCAACATCCTCTTCCTTTACATGAAATGTATATTTCACTTGGTACATAGCATTGTGGGCTAACACTCTGTTCTGAGGTTATTTAAAACTCGGCTGTACTCAAGAGCACAGTCTTTTTAGACATGCAAAGTGCATAGGAGTCTTCCATGGTAGTCGAATGTGTGATACTGTTTGGAACATCACTAATAACATGCTGAGCAAGTTTAAAACCTTGGTGCAGTCTTAGAGCATTTTTTCTTTTTAGTGGGTACCTCTTTTGAGTTCTGTGGCAGACATAGACACATTAATTAAAAACAAAAAACCCCAAACCATTTTATCTAAGTTAAATGAATCATAGGGCTTCTTGCCCAGGGAAGTTGTGAATGCTCCATTACTGGCGGTGTTCAAGGCCGGGTTGGACAGAGCCTTGGGTGGCATGGTTTAGTGTGAGGTGTCCCTGCCCCTGGCAGGGGGGTTGGAACTAGATGATCTTGAGGTCCTTTCCAACCCTAACTATTCTATGATTCTACCTGCAGGTAGGGGTATAGGCCTCAGTCTGAATTCATTCTGCTTAACTGTAAGCACCCAAAGGAAACTCATAAGAATCACTTTATAGAGTATCCTGGCACTGACTGTCTGGTGACAATAGGGTGATTATTCTCTCTGGTTTAGGTGCCTGAAATTGTGAAGAATCCAGATCATTGCGTAGGAAGTCATCAGAAAGACAGATTTTAGCCAGAGAAGATCCTAACTACAGTCAGAGTTAATTAAGTATGTGTCATGCTTACAAAGGCAAGAGCATAACTGCAATGTCAGGTTCAATGCGAGATGTTGATTCTCACAGCTCCCTGCTGCAGAAGAAGTTCCTATAGAGGAATACAAGGTTGTCCCACCTTTTGCAGAGCAGAACACTGGAAAGCAGCAGAAGAAATACAGCTTGCTAGACCTTGTGGGTTAGTCTGTCCTGACCTGCCAAAAGCAAAGTTAGTGCCTGTCTTCGCCAAAAGGCATTCTGTTCATACTTGCTGAAAGATGGATTATCTTTGTTGAGAATGTGTAGAAATGACATTAGTTTATTTTTACTTTTTTATTCAGATAGACTGAGCACAGGATAAAACAAACATAAACATAAGCTCCTTCCTGTATTTCAGGATTGGTAAACACTTAAAGTGACAGATCATATGGTGATGGTCACTTCATGTGGTGGTCACTGTAAAATGAGAGAGAAAAGTTGATTAAGTGATTATGGCTTGGTGCCCAAGTTAAAATTGTTGGCTGATCTGGACAGAAGAACTTGGTCCATGTTTGTTGTATTGGTCACTAGTGCATCTCACTAATAATGAGGTTTTGATACAGTTCCTGGGCCGGGATTTGGTTGTGGCAAAAATGTGATCTTAGCTAATATTGAAATTTGGCAAATCCTAAATACTGCAAGTCTTGTGAATACATCTGAATGTATCAACACAGAGTGACAACATGTGGCCAGATTGCTGTATGAGATCAAAATTAATATGATGTCAGCGAAGAGAGTGCCAAACTGAGCTCTAGTTTGCACAACTAGCAGAGTTTGGCATTGCTGCAGGGGTGTGTCTATGCCTTTCCTGTGCTCTTCTGTGTAAGCACAGTCATGGTGTGGGTGTGGGTTTTCAGGAGGTCTGAAAAGCAGAGGATGAAATACTGAAAAAACCATCCCTAATCCAAAATTTGTGTTAAAATGTAAACTCAAGGGCAGCCATCAGATTTTTCTTACTTGTTTTGTGGTCAAAACAGCAAGAAGCAATTAGCTCTGAATATGGAACAAGTTGAAGGGAAATTTGCAGGAGGACAGATTAATGGGACAGGGCAGTTAGTAAACATGCATACTTGGGCAGTGGAGTAATGATGGTGGGTTGGATGCTGTACAGGTGTCTCAGATTATATTGGTATGTGCTGATTAACCATGATATTCCCACAGTTTTATTGTGCAGTTCCACTTGAAGGTAAAGGAGTCAGCCCAACCTGGAAGTGTTTTGTAGCATACTGTGGAGCGTGGAGTTCTCACTTGACTCCTTTTTGAAACTTTTAATTGAAGAGTCTGAGAAACACTGCAATGACTTCTTTAAGGTCTTATTTGGCTTACGGATACTTAGTGACGCTTAAATAAAATATTTGGCTTGTCTGTCTCCTAGAAACGCCCTAATGTTGCTGCCTAGTCTGTACTTGCAAAGCTTTAATGCAAGGTAGAGAAGCCAAAAAAGCAAGGTAGCGTACATAGCCCTAGGTAAAATCCTTTGAAGAGCTGGCAGAATGTTAATTGCTGGGTTTTGAATATACGTACTGAAGCCTATTTAAAGGAGGAGTGCTGGGTGTTTCAAAAGCCAGTAGTGAAATTTCATCCCTAGAAGCTGTACATTTTGTCGGAGATTTATCTTTTAATTTTTCAGCAAATGTAAACAGCCAGAAGGACCGTGCTCTGGACTTAAAAATGAATAGCAGTAGTTATAGTTATCATAGCAGTGATTCAGTGTTTAGCAACAGTACTAGTGCTCGAACCAGCATTGACTCTAACGAGAATTTCCTTTCTGTTAATTGTGGTCCCACACTGATTAAATCTTGTATAAACTTTGGTAATGGCACCTTAGAAGGAAACAGGTAACTGGGCATATGTGTTTGTGCTTTGTGTTAGATGCTGTTTGTTTTTAAAGTCATGTAACATGTATAGAAAATATAAATAGTATTAATGCTTATTTATTTTTCTGAAATGTTCTGGTGTTACCTAGGTTGGAAATGCTGCAGCAGATTGCAAACAGAATTCAGCGTGACAGCCGGAGCTGTGAAGAAAAACTAATACTTGCCCGGAATGCTCTGCAGTCTGTAAGTCAGTCCGTGATTTTACTTGTCTGTGTTCATGAACTTGATGCAGTGGAATGGCTCCTTAAAAAAACAAACAAACAAAAAACCTTTTAGGATTTTTGAGTGCATAGTTAATAGCTGTTACTTTTATTTTCTTTGTACTGTTAATTTATCATTTCTTTGAGAAAATACCAAAAATTGCCTAGAGTGAATTCTGTTACTTTTTTTTTTGTCAGTAGTTAGATAAAAAGCTTTGCAGTTGTTTCCAGATCAGAAGTTTCTACAAAAATATTAGGAATTCTTATAGTTAATTTCTGTTTGGTTTAGCTGCAGAGCTTAATGGCTTTCTGTTATTTATTCAGGACACCAAGCGACTGGAGTCAGGGCTCCAGTTCCAACATGAAGCAGAGATCGCTGGTTATCTTCTTGAATCTGAGAACCTTCTCCGCCAGCAATTGATTAACACCCAAATTCTTACTGATGGAAAATACTATCAGGCAGACCAGCTTGTTCAAAGGTACTTTGCAGTATATTTATATGAATAAATAAGTAAATGAATACCCATTATGGACAATGTTTTCAAATCATTATGTTTATGGAAAAACTTAGCAGTCTGTTACTGGACACCCAAATAAAGATTATCAGGTATTCTGGTGGGTACATTGCCCATAAATGTTGAAGACAAGAGGAGCTGTTAGTACATATTTGTGAAAATGAAGTCATTCATCAGAACATGACTTTAATGTTTAGCGATACCTGAGTATAAAGATGTTAGCTTGTATTTTTGCACTTAAAATGCTTTTAGAATTTGATAACTTCTATTTTAAAAATGGAGGCAAGATATCTGGTGATAGCTGTAGGTGTCTTAACAGGTAATAAGTGGGGTAACATTATCTTATATGTGGCAGAGTGTGTACAGTCTTGGCAGAAAGATGCGTTTAAACAGCTTAAAGCAATATTATGAAGAAATGGCTCTGAAGTTTTTCAGAATTCATTCTGGACTGGGTGGGATCAAGCGCAGAACAACTCTATAGGAGTGAACTAACTGCAAGCTTTTGATCTGCTGCAACATGTAGTATCTTGTAAGATTTCGGCTTTGCTAATTGTTCCCTGGAATTGTGTATGGTGCATGCCAGTGCCCATACCATGCTGACTTTTTAGTCATCGCCTGATTTCTCCATGTTATCGGTATTTTTATAAGTATAAGCTGATATACCCTATGCTTGCTGATAGAAACATTTATAAATAAGTATTTAAGTACGACTAAAGTGTAAGAGATCATGTGAATTCATATTGCTCTTCAGTTTAACATGATAAACCTTAAGCATAAGCATTCATCAAAATGTTTTTTATTTATTTTATTTTAACAGAGTTGCAAAGCTTCATGATGAACTGATGGCCATACGGACCGAGTGTTCTTCTGTGTACAACAAAGGGCGTGCACTGACAACAGAGCAGACAAAGCTGATGATATCAGGAATAACTGAAAGCTTAAACTCAGGATTTACAACAAATCTAACCCCTGAATCAAATGCTGCAATGACCCAAGGTTTAACACCTACTTTGACTTCTTCCAGCTTGACATCTGGCCTTTCATCAGGTCTTACTTCCAGACTGACACCAACCGTCACTCCCGCTTACACACCAGGCATCCCACCACGGTTGATTCAAAGCTATGTGACAGGAATAGACAGTGGGACTCTGCAAACACTCAAACTGATGCAAATCAGAAAACCTCTTATGAAATCAGCTTTTGTGGATCAGAATTTACCAGAAGAAGAGGTGAACATGAAATTTGTCCAGGACCTATTGAGCTGGGTGGAAGAAATGCAGGTAGCAATCTTTATAGAAATAGTCTGCTTCTGGTGATTACATTTATTCTTTGTAGGTCATGGCTAATTTTTCCTTCTTGTTTGTAAGGTGCAACTTGATCGAGCAGAATGGGGTTCAGATTTACCAAGTGTTCAAAGCCATTTGGAAAATCACAAAAATGTCCACAAAGCTATTGAAGAATTTGAATCCAGCCTTAAAGAAGCTAAAATGAGTGAGGTACAGCACCATATTCTTTACTTCTTTAGTTACTTTCTTACTGGGTGACCCATAAACTAATGTTGAATTTTTGAACTGTCTGTCTTAGTTTTACTTCTGATCAC
Source organism: Ara ararauna (assembly GCA_028858755.1). Classification (NCBI taxonomy): domain Eukaryota; kingdom Metazoa; phylum Chordata; class Aves; order Psittaciformes; family Psittacidae; genus Ara; species Ara ararauna. The sequence continues at coordinate 40,594,385 of CM054379.1, read as the reverse complement.
TAGATGACGCATCATGAAATCAGTAGATCTAATAGTTTAACATATCTAACCTATTTGTTGTCTTTTAACCTCATATACCAAATACAGATCCAAATGACTGCCCCTCTTAAACTCAGTTATGCAGAAAAATTGCACAAACTGGAGAGTCAATATTCAAAACTCTTGGTAAGTTTATGATACGTCTCTGATACTCAGCTTTTCAGTGTACGCCATCTTTGATAAGAGATGAGCTTTAAATTCTGATATTTGTAAATCTGCTTTATTTTTAATTAAGAACACATCAAGAAATCAGGAAAGACATCTAGATACTCTTCACAGTTTTGTGTCTCGTGCTACCAGAGAGCTGATATGGCTCAATGAAAAAGAAGAGGAAGAGGTTGCATATGACTGGAGTGAAAGAAACCCCAATATAACAAGAAAAAAGGAATACCATGCAGTATGTATTGCTAGCAGAGCACAGAGAGAATACTTAAATCATCTTTCAGAATTCAAGAGATTCCTAAAACATTTCTCTCTTTTTTTCCTTTTCTTTTTTTGTCTGGGAAAAAAGGAGTTAATGAAAGAACTTGATCAAAAGGAAGAAGTTATTAAATCAGTTCAAGAAATAGCTGAGCAATTGCTTCTTGAGAATCACCCAGCCAGGCTAACCATTGAGGTAAGTTAGTAAAAACTACAAATAAGAGAACAGTTTTATGATTTAATAGACTTCAGATTTTTTGGGGAAAAAAAGGGAAGATCTAACTCACAAGGAATTAAACAACAAAACTCTAAATAATGGGGCCTTTTTAATTACCTCTTCTATGTCACTGTTGTGTCTGTCTTTGTTTCCAAAAAAAGTAAAAACATCTTGGGTTTCTTAGATAAAACCCTCCTGAAATTTAAAGTAGAAATTTCCAGAGTTGGTCTGTGCAGGTATTTTTGGTCATGCACACAACTTTTAGAGTTGTTGGTACAAATTGCATTGGCAAACTGGTGGCACAGAACAGTCCTTATGTGGTTTCTCTCCTGTTGTACTGAAAGAAGTTTCAGTAGAATTTTTTTGTCACTTAGGTACAGGTTCCAATTCCTGTTTAGGGTTGGTTTCATAATGAAAAGTGTTTGGATGTTAAAAATCTGACCAGGTGATGTGCTTTACTTCAGATTGAACCAAGCTCTATATTATAGGTAAACCATATACAGAAAATTTATTGTAGCTGTTGTAGAGTCATAGCAAGTTTCCCAAGGAGAATGTAAAATGCTTTTCCCTGTAGATCTTCAAGAAAAGAGTAAATACAGACAGTGGGTGGTAGAAATGGAAACAATAAAAAGCTGTCTTATTGTATAAGAATTAAAAACCAGAGAGGATGGATTTTTATGGTTCTCTAGCTCAGTGAGTTTATATCTGCATAAATTGGAAACATGAAGAAAACTGCTCCCTTCCTTCTCATGACATTTACTTTGAATAATAAATGACTTTTTATGTAACATAGAGTTCTGTTCCTTAAAAGTATATGCCATTCTAATGGCCTCTTATCAGTGGGATATACTTAATATATGAATATATTTAATATGCATATTATGAAGCCAGACCATCACAGTGAAAATGATTATGCAGGTTATGATGTCTGCAATAATGCTATATTGGAACTTCTTTTTCTTTGGGGGGGGGGGGGGGGGAGAGAAGAGAAATTTATAGGAAGTTGATGCCTTTTAAGCAAAAGAATCTTGGCATTAACTCATCATTTTGAAATTCATTGAAAACAATGGAAAAACTCTTGAATTCCCTGAGAAGAATACGGGGCTGAAAATTGAGATACTTGGCTGATTTCACAAAGTCAACAGTACCCTCTGCTGGTGAGCACTCGTGCAGTGCATCTCTAGTGGCAGCCCCCTGCAGACAGTGTAGGAGGCGTCAATCGAGTATAGGGTTATGTTCTTTAAGTTGCTGTGCAACTGCTGCACAAAATCATACGTTACAGTGAGTCCTCATCAATTATTTTTATTGTGTATTCAGTGTTACTATAATAGTCTGATTTTTCTCCAGACTGGAATATTGTGATTGGAAAGAGACGCAGGCTTGCAGATGAGCATAGACGGGGGCAACATCAGATGTTGTCCAGCCCCTGCTTAAAACAGTGTCAGGGCTTTTAATGGCTGAATTCTGAACATGCCTGAGGTTGGTGATTTCACAGCCCCTCTGGGCAAGATTTGTTACCTTTGACTATGCTGTAGGGATAGTTTTTTTTCTCACTTGTAAATGGAATTTTCTTTGTTACAGCTTGCTTTTCCTGGGTGAGGAGGTCAGGTGTTGATGTTTGTGTTTGCTACATTAGTTTTGAGTTTCCCAAATTCTGTAATTGTATACATGTTTTAATTTTAATTTCATTTTGTAAAAGATATCTCTCTTCCTTAAAGGCCTATAGAGCTGCAATGCAGACACAATGGAGCTGGATTTTGCAGCTCTGTCACTGTGTTGAACAGCATTTGAGAGAAAATGCTGCCTATTTCGAGGTGAGAAAGTTAATAAGTAAAAATGAGAAATGTTTTTAAGATTTTTCCATAGTCAAAAAGTTCCACCAAACGTGCTAGTTGTTGTCTCACAGCAGTTGTAGAATTGACAATTGTCATATGCAATCACTAGATGATAAGCCATGTTCTCACAGCGTTACCAGATCTTTATTGTCTTCGCTATGGTTGTATCAGTTCACAGCAGATGAAAGTACGTCCTGGTATTTTTCAGAGTGCCACAGCTGAAAGTAGAGACTCTGAGACAAAGACATGTTCTCTCTGTCATGTACAACTGCCATCAATGCAGCTTCTGCAGATGATGTAGAGGGGAGGGTGGTTGGTGATGCCCAAGGGAGAACATATTGTAGGTGGTTGTTCCAGGGCTACCCGAATAGAAATGGAACGTAGGGGGAAGAAATGGGAATTCTGGATTTAAGAAATGAGGTTTCAGGGACAGATGGGGTGAGGATTATCACAGGACATTTCCCTTCCCAGTTGTGCTTACCCACGACCCTAGTATAGAGGTGCAGGTGCCCACGTGGAACTGCCAAGTGTGGCAGCTCATTTCCCCTCCTGCATGAAATGGTTGCTCCAGGGTGCTTGCTGGATTTTGCAGCTAGTTTGCTGCAGTTTGTAGGCTTTGTCTGTTCTTTACGTATGAAAGCAATTGTAATTCTAAGGGAAGCAAGAATCACTTCAGAAAAAAATTTCCATTGCAGGAACAGTAATTAACTAAGGTTCAATAACTGCTGAATTAATTTTGTATGTAGATAGTACCGAGAATAACTGGTGTTACAGTGTGTGCCTTCTTGAAGAGTACTTTTAGATAGGAGATCATGAATAATGTGTGGTGAAGCGGTTGCATCAAGCTACTAGAAAAGATTATTTTTAAAGAGACATCACTTTATAGATGAAGCGATGAAAAGCTTTATAGTGTAGCCGTTTGTATACTTTTTAGGTTGCTTAAAAATAACCCAGATATTTGTCTCATCCTAGTTTTTCAGTGATGCCAAAGAAGCTATGGAATATTTAAAAAATTTGAAAGATACCATATACAGAAAATATAGTTGTGATAGATCAAGCAGCCTTCATAGGCTGGAAGACCTTGTCCAGGAGTCTATGGTAAGAATTCAAGGATCCTATTGATGTGAGTTACAATTAAACAGGAAATGTATAGGTTGTAGTTGATTATAAAAGATGTGTTAAAGTTATTCCTTTAAAGTGAAGGGGAAAAAATTATGTTTTTGAACTTACAGTTAAATAGTCGTATCTCTCCATGTGAAATGACTTTTTCATAACTTTGAAATACAGCTTTATTTATTTCTTTATCTTTACAGTCCCAGATGTTGTGGGAAAACAGTGGCTTCAGAAAGATACTTTTCTTGTAAAATGTATTACTTTTAAGAAACACAGTAAAAGAAGTCATGAAAAGAAAAGCTTAACAGGATCAAAGAAGCAGCGCTGAACTCCAGCCATCTCTTCTGATGTATTCTTCTCTTAACTGTTTTAGGAAGAAAAAGAACAACTCTTGCAGTATAAAAGCACAGTAGCAGGCCTTGTGGGAAGAGCAAAGGCAATAATTCAGCTGAAGCCAAGGAACCCTGACTGTATACTCAAAACATCCATCCCAATTAAAGCCATCTGTGACTATAGACAAATTGAGGTTAGAAACTTGAATTTCCTCAAATCAATTAGAAATGTGAGAATTGAGCTGAAGTTTCATTAATTACTATGTTCCTGATGAATGCTGGGCTCTAAATTTCTTCCACCCTACTAAACAAGAGCAAATACTTGTGTTGAACATTGGTTTTCTTGTTCTGTTGCTTATTTGTTGACACTATATACAGAAGGGCTTTGTAGAAGTATTTTGTAATTAAATGATTCTGCTTTTCTGTTAATACTAGATAACTATTTACAAAGATGATGAGTGTATATTAGCAAACAACTCCCATCGTGCTAAATGGAAAGTCATTAGCCCAAGTGGTAATGAGGCCATGGTTCCATCTGTATGCTTTACGGTTCCTCCACCAAACAAAGAAGCGATAGATACAGCTAACAGGTAGGGAGAATACAAAGCACTTTGAAATAGTACATTTATATGAAGCTTGGGTTAAAGTAACAACTTAACTTTCTTTTCCCCGTTCCATGTGTTACTGTGATCTAAAGTTGGAGTCTTTTTATGTTTCAGGATTGAACAGCAATTTCAGAATGTTCTGGCCCTTTGGCACGAGTCACATATAAACATGAAGAGTGTGGTGTCCTGGCATTACCTGACAAATGAAATTAAAGCAGTTCGAGCTGGCAATGTCGCCTCGGTATGTGCTATGTCTAGGCAAGGCCTTGTAGCCATTCGCTACAGTTCCCAGAAATGTATACAGCTCCAGAGGCTGTCCTGCAGGGTGCTTTCCTGTCCTGAGATATGGGACATATCAGTGCATACTTGTTACTGTGATCCCCAGCCAGGTCAACTTTCAGTATTATTGTATTTGTCTTCAACAGCTCAAATTTATCAGCAGTCCTGGCCAAACGGGGAGGTGCTGGTTGACTGGGAATTAGCTAATGTGATGTCCATCTACAGGAAAGGCCAGAAAAAGGATCTGGGAAACTACAGGCCTGTCAGCCTGACCTCAGTGTCAGGAAAGGTTATGGAGCAGATCATCTTGAGTGCCAGAACTGGCATGTATAGGATAACCAGGTGATCAGGCCCAGTCAGTGTGGGTTCATGAAAGGCAGGTCCTGCTTGACAAACCTGATCTCCTTCTATGACAAGGTGACCCATTTGGTGGATGAGGGAAAGGCTGTGGATGTTGTCTACCTAGAGTTTAGTCAAGCTTTTGACACCATTTCCTACAGCATTCTCCTGGAGAAACTGGCTGCTCATGTTTTGGATGGCCATATGCTTCACAGAGTTAAAAACTGGCTGGGTAGCCAGGCCCAAAGAGTGGTGGTGAATGTAGTTAAATCCAGTTGACAGCTGGTCACAAGTGGTGTTCCACAGGGCTCAGTATTGGGGCCAGGCCTGGCAGTGTTCAAGGCCAGGTTGGACAGAGGCTTGGGTGGCATGGTTTAGTGTTAGGTGTCCCTGCCCATGGCAGGGGGGTTGGAACTAGATGGTCTTAAGGTCCTTTCCAACCCTAACTATTCTATGATCTTCATCTTCTGTGTGGGAATAGCTGGCAGTGGCCATGCTGGTTACCAATGTGCAACATTCTGCATTTATCTAAGCAGCCATACACAGATATATTAGGGGAAGGAGTAGAGAGGTGGTGTCATGAGGGCTGCCTGAACCCTTATAGTGCTGATCTCTCTAGTCACCTGTTTTCAGCAGAGGGACAGGATCTCTCAAAAGGAATGATCAGTGAAATTTGTTCTGCAAGAGTCTACCTTTCTGAATTTATGTTGGAAGTATCTGTGGAGATTAATTAGCTTCATGAGGCTAAGGTTAATCTTCATGAAAACCCTCATTATTTCCTTGTGCTGCAGTTTCTTACTAATGGTTGAATAGCTATGAAGTGACAGTCTTTCAGCTGAACAATTATTCCTTCATAATGCATTTTTTTATTCTGACACATATCTGTAACTTCAGATGTTAAATAACTGGCTAGGATCAGTTTGTCAGAAATGAAGTACTGATACAGATCAAAAAGCTGTTCTTTCTGGCTAAAACAGTGTGTGAGATCACTGAATTACACAATGTTAGATTTATAGCATAACACTATTTAATACAATAGTTAATTATACAACATAGGTATTATCTGTCCACAAACTGTTGAAATAACATTTACAGTACCCAAAATGACATTTTCACTGAATTTCCCACTGTTGCTGTTGGAAAGAAGGAATCTGAAATAATTCTTGAAGTGTCCCTGCTTGTATGACTTCTGCTGGTTGCTTGTTGCTATGTGGCAGTAGATGGAGAAATGGTGTCCGATGTAGGGTTGGCTTAACGCAGGCCTTTGCTGGCATTAAAGATGGAAAAGGATTTTATGGTGGGTGCAAACTATCAGCTGTCAAGTGGACTCCGACTTAGGAACAAGCAAACTTTCAGAACTTTGATTCTTTGACTTTACCATCTTAGTAATTGGGCAGTTGCTTTTTTGATAAAAAGCATTAACAGGGAACTGTGTGAGTCACTGCTGATCCTGTCTTGGGTTTTATAATTTGTTGCAGATAAAGACAATGCTGCCAGGTGAACATCAGCAGGTTCTAAGCAATTTGCAGTCACGCTTTAATGATTTCATGGAAGATAGCCAGGAGTCCAAGATCTTTACAAGCTCCGATACAGCACAGCTGGAAAGAGAAGTTAATGTTTGCAAGCAATACTATCAAGAGCTTTTGAAGTCTGCCGAAAGAGGTAAAACTTGACTGAGAACAGTAGACAAATGTCCTCAGAAAAGAGATTGTAGTTCTTGATACAACTCCTCTCTGAATACAAGCTCTAGTGAATCACTCATTTTATTTATATTTGTATTGTTAATGCCCTAGTTCTTCTGAGCAGCTAGAGAGCCTATGCACAATTTTAAGTGTGCACAATTACATAGTACAGAAGCTCTAAGTTTTTTTAACTTTATGAAACTAAACTATGTGAAAATATTGATGTGTTACTTAATATACAGAATGCTACAAAAATTTATATCAAAGAATCTATTCTGTGCATTACAGTTCACTGTTTAGTCATGCCTTGTTTTTGAATGCTGGAAATGCAACTTGCTTACTTTGTTGCATTCATAATGGAATTGAAACTTTTTTCACACTATTATGGCAATAAAAGTGTCCTAGATATTTTCCTTGCTCCACAGAATACCTGTAGTTACTGCTGTCTTAACTCTGTTTCTAAATACAGTAAGAACAGAAAGCCTCAAATATGTGTTCTGATTTACTGTCAAGTAGGTAATGACTTAAAGAAATAACAGCAGTGCAAAGCTGATTAATGCATCAACATAATTCACTACACTTAAGAAAAGATGTGCATCTGAGAGAGAGGATTTAAAAATAAAAAAGCCCTTGAGGTTTACTGTAGTATTGTGCCTGCTACCATCTGACTGAAAGAATCAGTCACTGAGTTCAGCAGTTATCTGCATAGGGGTGGTGCCTGTGCCTGGAATGAATGGTCAAAGATGTATGCTAACTTTTTATGTCTGAGGAGGTGATCTAATAATAGCTAATATTTAAGGTTCCTTAAAGTTTGTCTTATAGCCAGAATTCCAACTGAAACTGATGGGATTTCAGCCAGTTATGAAAAGACACGTAGAATAGTGACTTTATAAAGCATCACATTAGAAAACATGGTGAAAATGACATGATGGCTTTGTTTGCTACTGTGTGTGTTTCTTTCATCAGAGGAGCAGGAAGAATCTATTTACAATCTGTACATCTCTGAAGTCAGAAATATCAGACTACGGCTGGAGAGTTGTGAGGAGCGGTTAATACAGCAGATCCGAACCCCAGTGGAAAGGGATGATGTACGTGAAAACTTGGTTAGGATTTCAGAGCAAGAGGTGAGCTCCTAAGAAAGGCTGTTCTACCTAAGAAAAGAGTTTTATTTTGAGAGAGATATATATCCAGATGTTTTGAGTGTAGCCAGGAAGGTCTGTGGCACCCTTGGAAAGATAAGAGTCAAAGATTAAGCTTGTGTTTGTGAGAAAAGAGGTGCCAGTAAATGGCAGCTGTTAGTTTCTCTCTTATGCATATATTCCCTTTTTAGAAAATTAATGGTGTCCACATAAAACAAGCAAAGGAGACCAGACTTGTGCTGATTATGATAGAGTATACATCAGGTTGATGTAGGATAAAAAGCACTGTCAATCACCTTTCATTTTGCAGGAACTGAAGAAAGAACTGGATCGACTGAAGGATGACTTGGGAGTCATCACAGATAAATGTGAAGAGTTTTTCAGTCAAGCTGCTGGTTCACCTTCAGTCCCTGTTCTGCGCTCTGAGCTCAGTCTTGTTATTCAGAACATGAACCAAGTTTATTCCATGTCTTCCATTTACATAGATAAGTATGTAATAGGTCATCTTCATGTATGTGTTTTAGTTTAGTTTTGTCTTCAAAATAAATTAAAGATATTGGTATGATACTACTGATCAAGGAAAAGAGAGTTAACATTTTAATATTGTACAAAGTGATATGGAAAGGCTGAAAAACAAGTGCATTGAATTTTGTTATTTATGGTTCAGTTAACAGGAGATTACTGTTTTTCAGATTAAAAACTATTAAATTGGTGCTGAAAAACACCCAAGAAGCAGAATTGTTAGTAAAACGCTATGAAACTAAGTTGTGTGAAGAAGAGGCTGTAACAGCTGACAAGAACAATATTGAAAATCTGATGGGTACCTTGAAGGTAAGAGTTGGCTGGTACCTTTTCATGGGCAAGTTTAAAAAGATAGGAAAATGATCTGTCTTATAACACCTGTTTTAGTTAAGCTATACTTAATATCAAAAGTTGGCTTATGTATTTGGAAGAAAGTCTGTATTAGGATTCACAGCTCAGAAAAAAATGAGAGCTTGGGAGTATTAGGAATTGAGGAGTTTGCATGTGCATTCCTGCTGTTTGGAAATGCTTTGAAGTATCTGAACTCCCGTGAGTGGCACTTAGTGCTGCTGTAAGATATTTTTTGACTCTTTAGAAGATAACATATGCTTAAAGTAACATATCGTTATATAAATGTGCCACAATAACATTCCTGCTGCTGCTATGGTATACTAATCAGGGTTTTCTAGGAGGTTTGGCAGACATCTTTCAGAAAGGATGAGATTGAAATTCAGCATTTTTTGTGTGCTGCATATACCTCATTTTAATATTGTAGATAATGAGTAATGCTTTTTTGTTACATGGAATGATTGGTATCTAGCTATTGTTTTTTTGAAAGCTGTAGTGTAGAAGATAAGCCTGCTGATTTGCTGTCTGTGTTTTGATCTATGTGCTGTGGGGGATGCTGCTACTTAGAATTATTTTGTCAGCTCATAATTGCTAATTAATTGCTTCAGACCAGTGTATGAGCAACCAGAAGTAAAATACTCATTTAAGCATTTTTTCATTTATTCATCTATACATTTTACTCATGCAAAATACTAATTTATGAAGTAGTGTCATAATTTAGGAGATATTTACAATTTATCATTTATCACATACTAGCAATGGAGATCTGAAGTAGATGAGAAAAGACAAGTGTTCCATTCCTTAGAGGATGAACTGCAGAAGGCAAAGATGATCAGTGATCAGATGTTTAAAATGCACAAGGAACGTGATCTTGACTTTGACTGGCATAAAGAAAAAGTTGATCAGTTAGCCGAGAGGTGGCAAAACATTCATTCTCAGATTGAAAATAGGTTTGTATAACTTTCTGTTATAATCTGTTCATGTTTTATGCTGGTTTTGTTGTTTCTGAGGAAGAATAATCTGAATTGAGTGTTGAAATAGGTCAGAAGAGTTTTCTGAACTGCTTGTGAAACGTACTAAAGGATTCTTACCTTTTCTGTGCTGTTGCCACTGTTGTCTTACTTTTCCACACAAAATGTCTGTGACTCTTGAGCACCAAAAGATTGACAAGATATCGAAACTTTATTTACTTACAACTTAATGAGACACAGTAGAGAGAAACTACTTTTTTTTTTTTTTTTCTTTCCAGAAAAGGCCTGCAAAAATGTTGTGCTGTTCTGTGGAAATACCTTGTTTTCTCCAGTTCTGATAGGCTAAACTGATGAGCTTACTCATCAGTTATGATGGGATTTATGTTAACTTGCTTTTAATAACTCAGGTGCTATGTCTGGAAGTCCTTAGCTTCCATTGACTTCTATGATAATTTTGTCACAATAACTTTTGGTGAAGTGCCAGTATTTTCTTCTGGTGTGCAACTGTTTCCATGCAGCTTCAATATCCAGTTGAGATGTTGCTAACAAGAGAATTAAAGGTAGTGCTGTGGATAAAAAAGTTCATACAACAACCTTTCACATTTTTGCCCTTGTTTTCTAAGACGTGAATAGCCACTCAGGTGCAATACTGAAGTTGTTAATGTGTAATTAACTAATTTAATTGCCTCAGTTTAACATTGCTGGAAGTTAAAAGGAAGATGAGTAAAAGCTGACTCATTTTTAAAGCTGACTGTAGAATGGCTAGCTTTAAATCCACCTCAGATTTTTCATTGTTTGATAGCATGACATAATTCAAACAATAAAACAATAGTTTTATCATCTGTAAGCTACTGAAGTGTCATTATTTCCTCGGAGGGCAAACGCGAACCACATGCTTTCCTCACAGGACTATATCCTGAATAGAAGATGACAAAAAATTACTGTTAACACATAGTGGCTTCTAGTGTCAATAGGACAGATTGCAGTAGTTGCATCATGGAGCTGTAAACAAGCTGCTTTCTGCAAATGTTGGCTCTGCTGCTTCCTAACAGTTTGACACTGATGATCATTATATAAAACATGTGTACAAATATTGGCTGCAGTTACCATGATCCTTTCTCTTTTCCATGGTTATTAACTTTAAAACATGCTGAAGTACAAAATCTGAGTTTCCTCTGCTCTTTTTCAGTCTCCTTGTGGCATCTTTAGAACAGCGCTAGAGCGATTACAAGTATTGATTCCAAGTTAAGCTATAAGAAATGGTTTAATAAGTATGTTTATCCTGCAGCATTTTGAAGTGGTCATGTTTATATGATCTTTGAAGTATAGTGTAAGGAAAGAAAAACTGTCAGTGTTCTCATCAGTATGGAAACAACTTTCAAAAAAACCCACACCACTCTCAGGTCAAAAATAGATTTAAAAATGGACATGCAGGATCAGTTGCTTTTGCAGTTTAGAATATTGAAAGGCTTTAGTTTTAGTGTAACTCCTATAGTTTTGTGGGAGGCACAGAGTATGGTGAACAACTACTTAACTCCAGCACAGCACACTCCTCTCTGATTCACGTAGGTCACATTTGAAATACTCTTACTTCTTATAACAGAATTAATGGCTTTTGAAGAGCTTCCTCTCTTGCTTGGGGTTTCCTGTGCTCATGGAGTTTCAAGCAGTTCAGCTCACTAATAAGGGATATATGCAGAGTTTCTTCTGTAGTAGGATCTCTGCTGAGAATCCTGGTGTGTGAGAAATTACTGTTTAGCTAGTGTTATTTTAGTATCCTTATAATGTGAGCTATAGCAGACCTAAAGCATCCAAAGCCTTTAAAGCTCTATTTGGTTTACTGTTGCACTTTTTGTCTTTAAAACTCATCTTCTCCCCTTTGTCTTCTAAAATAAAATCAGGTTGCGTGACTTAGAAGTTATTAATAAATCTCTGAAGTATTACAAAGATACTTACAATTCTTTGGACACTTGGATTCAACAAGTGGAAGATACTCAGCGAAAGATCCAAGAAATCCATCCTGAAAATAGCAAAGCATTGGCTAAACAGTTGAACCAGCATAAGGTATGAAAGAGATTTCATTGTAGAAAAGCAACAAAGGATGACCGGATAATTAAAACATCATTTTAACACAGTGCTGTCAGTCATCTTTCTTGATATGGGCTCCTTATATCCCTCAGCCCTTAAACTGTAAAAATTCTAAGTCATTACCAGCTTTTATGTTTTCGTATTTATAATGCCAATAGTGTCATGTGTATGCCACTCACTGACTATTGCCTTTTTATAGATGAGAGTGTTTTGGTCCTGAAATCGGTGAGAAGAGTAAACCTTTCAGAGTAACTAAAATTCTGGACTGTACTTATCACATAATTTTTTATTCAATACTGCTCTTGGTATTTATGGTTGTAGAAGTATTTTCCTGGAAGCAGAGCTAAACTCAGTGACTGTCTCCTGCCAGAAGGAAATGCAGCTTAAATAAGAGCCAGAATAACAAATTATATGCATTTAATGGTATATTCCTGATTTAATTTTAAATTCTCTCACCAGCTATTAAACCTGGCAGGTTTTTTCACTGCTTCTGTACTGTAAGCCTGACAAAGCCCAGAACATAGGTTTCACCATATGTATACACATAGAAATGAGCATATTATGTAAATTTTATGAAGTCAGATAAAGTAGAAATGCTAATAATAATAGTAATAACTCTTTCAGATGATGTGGATTCATATTTTACAGATGCTGGTTTCTGAGATTGAAATGAAACAAAGCAAAATAGATGAATGTCAGAAGTATTCAGAACAATACTCAGCTGCTGTGAAGGTAATAAATAAAGTCATACTTAGAATCCTTTTTTTTTTTAAGTGTCAGTAGCATGTGGAATGCCAATCATTTTGCTTATTTTCTCTTTTTGCAGGACTATGAGTTGCAGACTATGACCTACAGAGCTATGGTTGACTCCCAACAAAAATCTCCGGTAAAACGCAGAAGAATGCAAAGCTCATCAGATGTCATTATTCAAGAGGTAAGTGGGTTTCTTATTACAGGAAAATGGGGGGGGGGTGTTGAGTCTTTGCTTAAAACAAAATAAACACAAGAATGAGATTTAGGATTTATGAATGATTAAATAGGGTAGCCCAAGCAGATTATTTTTTTTTCTATATAGGTATGTGATGCGATAAATATTCTAATGATCGTTATGCAGTATTTGGATAATGAGACTGTGTATTGCTGTTGAATTATAAAAAAAATATATGAGAAATGTACCTCAGTAAAAGTGTTTAGAACTATATCTGGGCCAGATCTTGATAGAGATGAATCTGTCTCCCTGCTAACTGTTAGAGAGAGGAATAGTGACCAGCACTGTTTGGCCTCCTTTTACCCTGTTCTTATAGGAAGGGAAGAATTAAGTGACTGCGAAGTCAAAGCGTTCTTTTCTGTTTCTTCTCCTTATGGCTATCCTCATAGATTCTTAGGATTTATTTATGCAAGTGCACCCTGTTGATTGCATTCAACTTTGGAATCAAGAGTAGGACTTTGGATTCCACAGTCATGATTTTGGAATCAAAATTGGGATGGGTTCTAGAGTAGTGTTTATTACTTTGAAGTGATATGTGTTTCCCTCTGTCTCTCCCCACCTCTTTGTTTCTCTACAGTTCATGGATTTAAGGACTCGTTACACTGCCTTAGTGACCTTGATGACACAATACATTAAGTTTGCAGGTGACTCTTTGAAAAGACTGGAAGAGGAAGAGGTAGGTCATCCCCTGGCAGCCAACTAAGCAAGAATAACAACTAGGCATACAAAGAGAAATATACCTGTTGGAATTACTCACAAAGTTAGCAGCAGATAAGAAAGACTAGAATTCCTTATACAGGAGGATAGGAGTGTTAAATTACACCATTAGCATTCAGATAAGCAAAATCCTATATCATCCATGCATTTTACCAGTTCTTCCAGCTAAAAGGGTCATATGATTCACTAAATTCTGATGGAGATGTAGTTGTTTATAGTACATTTTAATACTTAAATATTTTAGGGCTTGATCTGTTGGATAAATGCAGACATTAAGATGAGGGCAATCTTAGTGTGCATGCACTGTTTATATCCTATGCAGGCCTTAACACTCCATAGTATGCATTCCGGTCCACTTAACAACATATAAGAAAGTTCTTTAAACAGGGAGGTGTGATGCCCTCAGAATTATTTTCTGAAGTTTCTTTGACATGTTTTCTTCATGTCATTCTTTAAGCGAATCAGAAAATGAGTAGTGCTTTTCAAAGGAGGAATGATACATTTTTTCTTCCGGGATGACCTCTGAAGTCTGTGATTGTTCCAAGATTTTTCTTCCGCACCAGTCTTTCTTCGTAACTCTCACTAATAGCATTAACAATGCACAGAATAAGATAAAAATAAGATGGTTTCCATGATCTCTCAGTTTATTCCATGTGCTGTCATGCTTGGAGCTTACCAGAGGAGTGAACTCCAGCAACCTGTGAAGTCAGCTGAAGTCTTTCAACATTTGGGATGTAATGAAGCTGTTGAATTTGGAGAGGAAAATGCATCTAATGAAAGCATAATGGATGTGGAATATTTGCAAAAAGATAATTCTTCAAGTATACCTGAACACACCGAAAATAAATTGGAAATGGACAGAAGAAAATTAGATGTAAATAGATACGATGAAAACAAAACTGATAGAACATCAAAGCAAGTTTTAACTTCCAGTGGTCAAGAAAGGAGCATTAGTGGCAATAGTGAATATAAGCTGCATACAGAGCAAGAGAATTTAATGGGTTTTAGTAATCAAATCAAAGAAGAAAATTATAGACAAGGTTGTTTTCTTTCAGCTGAGATTTGTGTGAGTAGCAATCCCGGTGAAATGTTAAATGAGAAAATTCTCGATGGAGAGATACACAAAACAGAGGGATTATCAAAGCTGCCTGAAGTGGTAATGGTACAGAAAACCACAGGAAAAAAAATTTCAGGAAAGGCAGGGAGTGACGTTTTGACAAAGAAAGAGTGTGAGATGCAGTCAGAAACTAACTTTGGGCTAACAGTGACGAAAGGTGAAGTTACTCCAAAAACTGGAAAGCATGTCCTGGACAAGCAGCAAGATCTTTCACCAAGAATTAATGTTGAAAGTCAACATAAAGAACATTGCTTTACAGAAAGTAATAGCCATAATACTTTAAACTCTGAAGACAGAGAGATTCAGGTGCGTGGTGAAAGAGGTGACTCAGGTGTAAGGGATGCAATACCTTTAGAGAAAGTCCCATCCTCTTTCAGAGAGCTGGCAGCATGCAAGGGGAGTGAAAAAACAAAGTTAAATTTGCAGTTGATGAGCAATGCAGGCATTTCTGGTGGTGTTGAAAGGGATACAAACAAACTGCACAGAGCTTCTCTGGATAAAAGTTACTTCATGGCAGAAAACAAAATCCTGCAAAAATCAAATGTAAATCCAAATGAAGCCAAGAGTACAATGCAAGAAATTTTGCTTGTTTCTTCAGGAAATACTTTGGAGAATCAGTATGCAGCAAAAGTCTCTGAGTCATATCAGTTAGATTTTGAAGTCTTACCGGTGCAGGATGATACAAGTTTAGGGACAGAATTGTTAGGAAGTGCTGGTGATTTATATGCAAATACAGCCCCCTCAGAAATAATTTCTGAAGGAGAGGATTATTCTCCATTATCAGAACATGGATTAGCAAAAAAGCTTTTGAATCACAATGAGAAAGAAAGTAAGAAGATATCACAGGGAAACATTTATTGTTTTGACAACATCAATATAAGTGGGAATAAGCTGAGTGGAGAACACAGGTTAGAACAGAGTCAGAAATATGAAGATTTATTGCTAGTTGCAGAAAGGGACAATAGAGGTAAGGGCCATAGCAGGAAGGGACCTGGGAAAAACACTGAAGTCCAGAAAACATGCTGTGAAAAAGCAGGGAAAGAAGCCTCACTTGAAAAAAAAGAAAAGCAAAAAAAAAGAGACAGTGACAATGAAGAGAAAAGGAGCACTTATATTAAGGTACCAGAGTTTTTATGCAATGCAAATTAAACAGTTAATTTAACAATGATTCTAAACCAACACGAATCAACATCTGAATCTGATAGGATGTCAAGGTCATCAAGTGATTCAAAATTGGACAGAATTTTAACAATGAAAATACAAATGATATATTAAATACTGTGCATTTTGTGATCCTTAAATTTTTTAAGTTCTTACAAATTTATTTTTGTTTATTTTGTATTACTATTTAATTGCCATCTTTTCTCCACCCAGTTGATGCTCAGCTGTGTTCATTAGAAATAATGAAAGCTAGCAAGATATAGTTTTTGACTGTATTCTTATTTTAGTTCGTGATTTTCAAGCATAATACATTAAGTTTTGTATGTATGGGAGCATAAAGAGGATTTATAAGAAACCAATTTAAATGTTTTGTATCTATTGGGGTCTATTCAAAATTGTGACACGGAAATACAGAGAGGAACTGAAGAAGCTGCCTTTGCATTAGCCTTTTAGGAAATGTTTTGTGTATTATATAAAAAATAAGTAAATGTGGTAAAATATGAACTAACCCAACATTTTGTTTATTTGAAAATGTTGCTATAATTACCCTTCATGCCATGTTTGTATGATCACAGGAATATGAGTGTGTTCTTAGCTCATGTTAGCTGACATTTGGTAACTAACACCGTTAACAGTGCTAATGAAGATGAGGTATGTATAGTGTCAACCGTATTATTACTGGTGAATACACATCTTGTATGAGCTTCCCTTGGTCTGCCAGCATATGGAGACTACTGGCTGACTGGTTTTCACTAGGATTTTCCGAATTACCATGTTTATACTTCTAACTGTGTCTACACTGCAGAGTAGCTGTGCTCCTTCTGGTCCCCCAGCCGAGGCAGTGGAGGCACTGGGACTGTGGAGCACACTATGAAGCATAGGTGTACTGCGGTTTAAACACTTCTGTTTCTGAAGCTGGTGCGTCTTGGCTGTAGCTCTCTGTATTGCTTTGCCTCTTGGATGGGATTTCCACACTTCTCTTGTGTGATTTTTGCTTGCAAGCATAAAATCCTTCTCCTATAGTTCCTATGAGCTGATACAGAAATGGTAGGCTGCTTTACCTTGGGAATTCTTGTGCTTAGTGTTTGGCTGAGTGTTTGTTCTACCTGTTTGTTTGGAAACAAAGCATATGCAAGCTGTTGTTTGATGCTGCTTACCGCTAGGAGGCACCTGACTGCTGTGGAAAGCTTCAGAACTTCCTCCCTTTGTGGATCCTTATGGTTTCATATTTGGCTAATGGTAACTTCCTGAAGCCTGATGGTGGTGGGAACTGCTCATCCTACTTTCTGGATGTATCGTATATATACGAGTAAGTATTTTCCATTTTGCTTTTCAAAGAGCCTAACATTTCATATGCTGTATTAAAAAAAGTACATATCAGCCTATCTCATTCTTCCACAGATTTTAAAGAATAAGGAAGCATCAGTGCGTGAGGCATACTCAGATCTAAAGGCGCAGCAAAATAGCACAATTGATGAGAACAGAAGACTCATGGGAAAGGTAAAAAACCTTGAGCAGATGTTGGAGGATGTGAAGAAACAAAAATTCCAAGTGGAACAGGAGCTCCCTAAAGTTAAGGAAGCCGCAGAAAAAGAGCGAAAGAAGCAACAAAAGGACATGGAAGAGATCTGTTTTCAGAAGACCAAGGCTGAGCAAGAGGCAAAGCAGTGTCGTAGGGATCTAGAGAACATTGAGAAAGGGAAAGCAGATGCAGAGGAGGAGTTGGAGCGTGTAAGGCAGCTCATTTTGCAGGCAGAGACTCAAAGAAGTATACTGGAAGAAAACCTGCGTGCTTTTCGAAATCAAATAGAAGAAAGTGCCTTTACCAGAAGAAACCTTGAAGAGCATCTAAGACAAAAAGATACTAATCTTCATGATTTAGAGCAACAAAAAAGAAACTTAATGGCAGAGCTGAAGAAAAAAACAGAAGGAGAGGAGAAACTTATGAAACTGATAAAGCAAATGGAACAAGACCTTGAATTTAAAGGAAGCCTATTAGAAATAAAGCTGCAAGAGAGAGAGAAAACTGAAGCCAGAGGGAAAGTTGTTGAGGGCAGGTACTCTGTAACTAGAGAAACTTCCCTGCCAACTTTGACAGCTGGGCAAGGCAGCCAGTGTAGGACTAATTCTGAAATTGCAAGTTTCCAGAAGAAGCAAGAAGCCAGAATGGTAGAAGAGCTTAGGCAAAAGATAGATGAGCTAATCCTTGCTAGCAGAAAAGCTGAGAAAACTATTAAAGACCTGAAATATGAGCTGAATGAAATTGAGCTTCAGAAATCATCAACAGAAGAAAAGTCTCGTTTATTAAAAGAAAAACTAGACAAAGTCAATAGTGAACTTAAATGCCTAAAAATTAAGTTGGAGGAAAAAGACCAAGTAGAGCAGGGGTATTTACAGCGGCTGAAAGACCTGGACAAGCAGCTACATAGAACCACAGATAAAGCTGAAGAGGTGATGCAAGAAGCTCTAGATCTTAAAAAAATTAAGATGAACTATGAGGAGGAGCTGAAATCTGTTCAGCAAGAAAAGGCACAATTAAAAAGAGAAGTAGAGGAGCTAACTAGATCAAAGGCAAAAAGTGAAATCACTATCAAACATTTAAATTCACAAATCAATTCTCTTCAAAAAGAGAAGCTGGCAGCTGAACACAAATCACAGTCATGCAAAGGAGAAGCAAATAATCTTCAAGACCTATATGAGAAAATTCAAGAACAATTGCTTCAAAAAACAAAAGTAGAGAAAGAAAGCCAGCAGGAAATTCAGAGGCTGAAGAATGAATTAGCCAAAAGTAGTCAGATGTCAGAAACATTGAAACAAAAGATAGAAGACCTTAATAAATGGAATGCTGACACAAAACTACTAATGAAGCAAATTCAATCTGAATCAGAGAGGATGACTTTGGAAAAACAAAGTATTCAGAGGAAAAATGATGCATTAAAATCCCTAGCAGATGGTTTCAAAGAACAACTGCATGCAACAAATGAACAATTGCACAAGCAAACAATAATTGAGCAAGAATTCATATGTAAAATAAAAAGCCTAGAAGTTGATCTAGTAAAAGCAAAAGATTTGGCTAATGAATATAAGCAAAAATGTGATAAACAAAGTGCTTCCACCCTAACCACTGACTGGGAAGTTAAAAATCTAAATGCTCAAATAAATACTCTGACTATGGAAAAGAGAATGAATGAGCAGAAGATACAACTACAACAAGCTCATATACAAGAGCTAAGTAGTAAATTAAAAAAATTACAGGATGAACTCCATCAGAAGACTCTGGATGAGCAAATGGCACGCAAGAAGATGATTCTGTTTCAGGAAGAATCCATTAAATTTAAACACTCTGCAGAGGAATTTAGAAAGAAAGTTGAAAAATTACTGGAATCCCATAGCATCACAGAAAAGGACATTTCTGACATAAAGCTAGAATGCGTTGCTCTTCAGCAGGAAAAGCATATGGCTGAGGAAAACATCATGCTGTACAAGGTACAGATGGAAGATCTGCAAGAAAGGCTTAAAAAATGTCAGGAACAACTACAGCAAGGGAAGCAGGCTGAAATGGACTATCACCAGAAGTGCCGGAGACTTGAGGAAGAATTGGAAGCACAGAAGCGCACAGTTGAGAGCTTGAAACACAAAATGGATCTGCAGCTCAGGGAGAGCGAACACAGGTTTCTTTTGTTTCAGGATGAAGTTCAGCAAAATAATAAACTCCAAGATTGTGGATTTAAATTTAGCTGTGAGAGAAGAGGAAATGATTTCAATTACCTGAGTGACACCACAGCTCGAGAATTTGAGCAGCTTCCTCCACATTCAAAACCTAGCTCACCTTTGTTAAGAAGGAGCGATCAGGTTTTAAATCAGAAGCAGGAGAGGGCAGGTTTTAAATCTGATCAGATAGAAGGAAATACATTGTACGTGAGTGCTGATGATACGATACCGAGAGAGGTGCAGTTCCAGGTGTCAAGGATTAACCAATCAGGAGAAGAAAATTCAAGCCCACAATTTACAGAGTTTATTTCTCAAACAAGTACACAGTTTGAGATAACTTTTGATAAAGGAAGCCAAATCTCTGGAGCATCTGAATGGGATACATTGAGGAACAGGAACCTACACAGTTCCAGGCAAACTATTAGACATGGAGAAGACATGAAACATGAATTAGGAGTGGTAAAACTGCATCCCTTGGAGGTACACACTACATTTTGTGAGGGTTTGCCTTTCTAGTGCTGGTTTTTACTAGTCTGTTTGTTTGGTTTTAGTTATGCTTTATTACTATTCTGTATTCTCTCTAATGTTTCTTATGTTCTTGCCTTGGTGAAGGGAACCCCTTCATTCTTACATGACACAAAAACCTTTTTATTAGACACTTGTAGCAGGTTTGTTAATATCTAAAAAACATATTATTTTAAAAGTTCGTGTTGGAAATAGGAATTCACATGCACCATGTATCTTTTTTTGTCAAAATAAGCTTTGATTGACAGCGCGAAGTTCATATAGTAACAAACAGCAGTTGTTGCTTAGTCTGGTCATATTCGTGTTATTGAATAAATATTTGAAATGGCAAATGCACTTTAAAAATCTAGCTATCTGTATTTCTCTGCTCTCCAATGCTAGTAGCAATTTTCCTTCCTGATTTACATTCAGATTCTCCCTTTTGTTTCTCTGGTGGTGGATTTAGGAGTATAATTATGTACTGCACAGTTCTCCAGACGTATTTCTCACTGTGTCAAAAAATTCCTATTTACAGATAGTGAAGAACAAGCAGTATGACATGCATGTTGAAGTCACAACATTAAACCAAGAAAATGACAAGACTTTTGGTACTGAAGAGAGAATGCTTGAGGGATACAAAACATCCGAAGGGTTTATGAAAGAAGACTTTGCAAAGATGAGCTCTTTCTTAGGGGGAAAGAGTTTGAAAACTGATGATGATGCTGCTCAGTTGGAGTATTTCACAGAGGAATATGATAAAATTAAATTTCAAGGTCTCCGGCATGATGTCACTGCCAGACAGTTGACCGAAGTTAAACTTTTAGACAGGCTCACAGTTGAGCAGCTTCTTTCAGGGCAGAAAACTATTGATGAGGTTCAGAAAAGTCTTGAAAAATTTTTAACTAAACCTACAGCTATAGCTGGGCTGTACCTTGAATCCAGCAAAGAGGTACTTTCTTTTGCTGCAGCAGCAAAAAGAAGAATCATAGGAAAAGCATTGGCATTAGCATTATTAGAGGCCCAAGCAGCTACTGGTTTTATCATTGATCCCACAACAGGTCAGAAATTCTCTGTTGATGATTCTGTTGTTAGAGGACTTGCAGATACTGAATTCAAGAGTAGACTACATGAGGCAGAGAAAGCTGTTTTGGGCTATTGCTGTTCTGGAAAAGTGATGTCTGTGTATCAGGCTATGGAAGCTCGACTCTTAGAAAGACAAAAAGGCAAAAATATCCTCGAGGCTCAGATTGCAAGCGGGGGGGTCATTGATCCTGTCAGAAGTGTCCGTGTGCTGCCAGAAACTGCAGTGCAGCTTGGCTTGCTAAATAACACAACTTTAAAATTTCTGCATGAACCTTCTAGTAATGCAAAATGTTTTCACAATCCAAACAACAGGAAAGCGATGTACTACTGTGATCTGCTGAAAATGTGTGTGTTCAGTGTAAGTGGTAAATGCTTTCTGCTTCCAGTTGGTGAAAGGAAAATAAGCAGCCCGTCAGCAGAGAAAAGTCACAAAATTTCTGTAGTAGATGTCAAAACAGGAGCTGAAATGACTTCATATGAAGCTTATCAAAAAAATGGTGTTGATAAAGCAACTTATCTTGACCTTTCAAAACAAGAATTTGATTGGAAGGAGTCCACATGTTTTGACTCTGATGGGAATTCTTACCTTTTGCTTACAGATCTTAAAACTGGTGTACAGTTTAATATCGAGGAGAACTTAAGTCAGGGTAGAATTGGCAGAGCATTAGTCAATAAATATAAGGAGGGTTTAATCACAGCTAATGAGTTTGGTGATATTTTAGCCAGCAGTTCACAGCCAAATAAAGATTTAAACAGTCCTGTTGCAGGGTTCTGGCTTTCTGAAACCAATGAAAGAATTCCAGTCTTAAAAGCCTCACGCAAAAACTTGGTAGATAGAGTTACTGCCCTCCGGTGTCTTGAAGCTCAGGTTAGTACAGGAGGCATAATTGATCCGTTTACTGGGAAAAAGTACAGTGTTTCAGAAGCTTTGCAAAGGGAGTTAATTGATGATGGATGTGCCAAGCACATGCAGCAGTGTGAACTGATCTTCACTGGGATCATTCACCCTGTAAAGAGCACAGTTATGTCAGCTGTTGAAGCTATGAACTTAAATGCTGTAGACAAAGAATTGGGCATGCGCTGCCTGGAGTATCAGTACTTGACTGGTGGGTTGATAGATCCAAAGTCTTATTTCAGATTAACAATGGAAAATGCAATCAAGAATGGTATTATTGATGCTGTCACAGCTACAAAGATGAAAGATGAAAAATTGCATGTTAAAGCTTTAACATGCCCCAAAACAAAGAAGAAGATAACCTACAAAGAAGCTTTAGAGAGAGCTGTGTTCGATTGCCATACCGGGCTGCGACTGTTAGAAGCAGCTCAGCCCATGAAAACAGGAATTTCCAGTCTTTATTATAATTCATAATGGAATAAAGATATTAGTACTCATTTTGGAGCCTGAATTAAACCATTCAAGTCATAAAAATGATCTATGGTGGCCTTTATGGAAAACCATAATGGCGTTTTATAAAGCAATCTTGAGTTACTGTAAAACTAATTAATACAAACCACTAATTAGTATAAATCACTAAAACTGGAATTGGATATTACTTGTTATAAAGTTGAGATATATAGATAAATTTAGGCAGATTAATAATTTCAAAATACAGACTATGTGTTCAGTCTTTATGTGAAGGCCTTGTCTGACATATAGGTAGTGTAAATGAGAAGTTATACTGAGGTTGGTCAAGTTAGCAATGATGCAAAATGGGTTTGCAAATGATCACAGTGCAGTATTTCATGTGACCTGATACTTAATTTAATGTCAGCAAACTGATTTGTAATATCATTTATTTTACAAAAGTGGCAGTAAAACATACAAGGGTTAAATCTGCAGTACAGTAAATATGTACACAGAAGTAATTTTTCTCACGTTGGTATTCCATTAATTTTAGTGGGCTACTTAGATCATAAAGTTAAATATCCTAATTTTTTCTCACTTCAAGTAACTATTTTATTTAGAATTGTTTTCATGCTCTAGCAGGCAAATTAATTACAATTACTTACCAAAGTAAAAAAAAATCCACTAACATAAAATGTCTTCATTTTTACTTCTGATACATGGAAGGGCTTAAGCATGTTTTCTAGGTATTGATGAATTTCAGACTACTAACAGATTGTACTACTGTAAGAAGAAATGTACTTTCCTATGCAGAAAGAGATTAAATGTCAGTATTTTACTTTTATTGTTCTTGTTTCTGTAGACATAAAAGCAATGTATTCTTCTTAATTGTAATTTAGTAATCCATGTGCATAGACTGCAAAATTCTGATATCCTGTGCTCTCTGTACATATTCACACCTGAGGGTAATGCAAAGGCAGCAATTCAAGGATGCTTTGTATGCGGATGTTTAGATTTTATCTGCTGAGCAATGTCTGGGAAGCTATACTTTTTCTTAATATCAATCATTCTTAAATAAATGTACATGTATGAATAAGTACCATAATCATAATTACAAATCATTTAAGAAATAATTATGTTCATGTCTATAATTTTTGTGGCAGTTTTGTTCATACATCAAAGTGTCATAGTGGTGCATGTAGTGATGAATAAAAAGAAATCATGTGATGTTTATGTGATAATATTGCCATTGTGGTAGAATAGTGTTTCTATGGACATTACTGTTAAATATTCCAACAATTCATATTTACATGTTTTTTTACAATTCATGGTGCTTATCAGAAATCAATGGAGGAAGAAAAGAAGGAACATGTTGAGAAAGCTGGGGATTTACTGAAATGGGTGTCAAACCTCAGCAAGACACTCAGCAAGGAAGAAGGAGAAAAGGCTGAAAAGACAGATTTGCCTAAGCAGCAGGTACACATGTCTTCTGGTAAAATACCAGTTCCTCTTTCTAGGTTTTTGTGTTTATTAAAATAACAAAATACTCCATAAATACCAAATCACACTCCATAGCTTATTAAAGATGTAATTTCACATTTGGCTGTGAGGTAGGGGGTTGGGTGAATCATTGAATAATTAGGGTTGGAAAGGACCTGAAGATTATCTAGTTCCAAATCCCCTGCCATGGGCAGGGGCACCTCACACTACACCGTGTCACCCAAGGCTCTGTCCAACTTGGCCTTGAACACTGACAGGGATGGAGCATTTACCACTTTGGGAAACCTGTTCTGGTGCCTCACCACCCTCACTGTAAAGAACTTCTTCCTCATATCTAACCTGAACTTCCTAACAAACATCAGTGTTTAGGGATACAAACATGTTACTCAGGAAGAAGCACAAGCTGCTTTTTACAGGCCTGGTATGTGACACTGCACAATGTCGGTTCCAAACTAGATACTGCACCCAATAATTCTACCTTTGTTAGAGGGACATCGCATCCTGGTAACATGGTGCTTTTTACGTCTTCCCCCTTGTCCTGAAATAGTTCAGTGAATAAGTCTGGTAACTTCTAACCTGGCACCAGGAAAGAGAAAGTTCGCAGGAGGGGTCTGAGGGCCAGGTTTCTCCATTTGCTTTTAAAAAGTTATTCTGGGGGGTCTCTTACAGGATTGTCAAAACTGCTGTTTCAGGGAATTCAGGAGGCGTTGACTGAGAGCCCTCTTTACTATCACAGTAGTCGACAGGCTGCTGGTGTGGCCCATCTTGACACCTTTGTGTTTAACACATACATTGTTGTGTACGGTTGCAACTCTGACTGTAGATTTCCATCTGTGAAGTTTCATATCATTTCTAATAGCTCCCCTGCTTGGCCTGTCCCACAAAACAGATTTGTGACACATAAAAAGATTTCAGTAGGTGAAGTCTACCTGTACACTGAGCATCGGAGGGACGGGGCAGCGTCTTGTCCACATCCCTCACTACAGGGCTGGATGTGTGGTCATGCAAACATGACTTTGGCCCTCCTGGAAGCCTGTTTTTGTTGTTTTATTCTGGTCACACATGCCAGTACTGATTAGAGCCACTGGAGCAGCATGTGCATAAATAAAGATTGTTGTCAGGCAGGTCAGCAGTCCTGCAGTCTTGATGGCCACTGGTCCCATCACATCGTTCATAGAGACCACTGCTAGTTCTGTTACTGAGTTTGTTCCTGTAACTGTAGGAGGAAGTAAGCTTGTTTTTGAACATATTGATTGGTAAATCACTAACAGTTAGGATAGGATATGCAAAAACGTTCAACACTGGTCTTTTTCTGTCCTTGTTAATGACAACAGTGCAGATCTTTGTCAGCATTGAGCCAGTGCTCAACTCCTTAGAGTGTCTCAGCTTAACCATAGCACCAGCGCGTGGCATCTTCCCTGCTCAGCCTGAGCCCTCAGTGAGTAACCTGGGAGTTATCTGTCTTGGCTTCCTCTGGCCTACAGGAGATGGGTATTTGCTGATGAGGGTGTTTCCTTCCTTTGTGAAACAGCCCTGCAAGATAGCAGCACCTTCCAGAGGTGTCTGGTTTTATGTCTCCAGTGACTAGCATGGGTGCTGTGATGTGTTTTGTTGAAGCATGTACATTTTATAGCTAACGATAGCTGAAATACATTTCACATGGAGGACTGGGGTTGCTGTAGGTTGTAACCACAGACTGGGTGAAGGTGGTGGCAGTAATAGGAGGGTTCACACAGCCGCGGCAGTGACACCAGTTCCCCAAGTGACACATGGCTCCATGTGCTACCTCAGCCTGCTCACGTTATTTTCTTGTGTAGTGCACACTGTGCTTGCTCTCTTGGTTTCTGTCAAGCAGCACAAGTGGTGGTATTGTGGCTTGCTAGTTGTGATTGCAGTGGGAGACAAGACCATGTTCAGGCCCTTTGACATAATGCACATGGGGACAAAACTAGTTGTGTCCAGACCCAGATGAACATAGGGCCCAAGAACCTTGCTAGAATTCTCTTAGGACTAATGTTGAATATATCTTGGGCTTGCTAATAAGTGTAGAAGTTGTAGACTCCCCTTTGATAATCTGCCCCTATTCATCCAAAATGAATACTTTTCTTTGAAGAGACTGCAGACAGTTTCTCAGAAAAGTCAGATTAAATTCTTGCAAGTTCCACTGCCAGAACAAGTGCTTTAGTGGGGATGATACAGAAATAATAGCGGGGAAAATATTAATAAATAATTCATTTTTTCCAAGTGTTTGATATTGTGTTTCTCATCGGATTTCATGAAGGTTTGTAGCTGGTTGGTATGATTTTGTTTTAGTTATTATCTCTCATTTTGGTGAGCAGCATCTTGATCACATATCTCTATAAAGCTGCTTTAAACTGTGCAGACTATAAGAAGTGGATTTAAACGATTCACAAATTTCAAACAAATATGTTAAAATAAATTTTATTTGTTTCACTCAATAGTTTTCTAATACAAGCAGCATATTTAACCACAACACATTAACACAATGACTTATCTGTATGTAAATGATACAATTCCTTAATAATTAATATTGCTCTAAGAATAGCTGGTATTTAAAAAAATCAAGTTCTTATATTGTTAGGTTTAGAAACACTATGTTGTTTGTTTGGTGTCCTTGTTGTATTTGTGCGTAATTAAGTCTTGAACATGGGTTGTTTACTTTTCAGATTTCCCTGCATGAAGTGTCAACCAAGAAAGAACAAATAGCTGAAGCTTTGCAGACTACACAGTCATTTTTAGCTAAACACAGTGATAAGTATGCCATTTTTTATTGTTCAAATAATGTAAATTAATTGAATCAGTTTGCTTGAAAAGAAATTATATCCTCATCTTACAGTGCCATTTACTTTTCGCGTACAAATATGCTAGGTTTTTTCCGTAGTTTTAGAATTTTGTCTTTCCATTTGGGAAAACTTCATGCAGTTCTGTTTATTTCAAGACTTTGGCTAGATTTATATACCTCTTGTCATCTTAAAAATAAAAAAAAGAAACAAAAACTTTCATCTGAAGTCTATTATCAGATTAATAGTAAATCAGTTCTTGAACTGTATGTCACAAGTTTGTTTCATCTGTGTCTGAAATCAGAGTGTTTAAGATACTAAATTGCTGAGGTACTTCATGACTCCTTGCTAGCTGTTACCTGTCTTGACTGGTAATCAGTAGACAAAGGCACATGCAAAGGTTAAATGCTTTAATGATACGTCAGCATAAATTCTAGATCAATGTAGTTTCTTTTCCTCAGTAACTACAAGCACACTGTAGCTTTCCTAAACATCTTTGAATTAGGCTATATTTTTTTCAGACTACTTTTACCAATCCCCCGTGCAGATCACTTCCGCAAGGTTACAAATTACTCAGAGATCATCTTCTTCCTTTTTTTTTTTTTTTCTTAATAGAATGACAGATGAAGAGAGAAATGAAATGGAAAAGCAAGTCAGATCTCTCCAGGAGAGCTACAGCTTGTTATCCAATGAAGCTTTGAAGCAGCTGCAGGAAGCACAGTATTTGGGTGATGAGAAGATGGAAGAAAAGGTAATAAGATTGAAACTTACATTTCAGTCTCCTTTGAGGTTTACTGCATGGTTTTCGAGCTACACATGGTCAGCAAAAGAAGCTCTGCAGTTAACTGCGTGTGAAGGAACTTGAGATTTAACTGACTGAAGGTTTTGTGTATTTGCTATGGCATACCGTGTGTGATCTTACCTGTGCATATGAACATTCTGCTCATCAGATTTTTTTGTGAAGAGTCTTAATAATGTGTGCCTTGCATGAAGAAAGATAAACAAATCATTCATCTCTTAACTCGTCTCTTAAAAGCCATACTTTGACTGCTAGATAAGTCTGTTTCTGCTGCAAAAATGACATCATAAAATAACATGTTAATCTCTCCCATATATCACTCAGAAATGTCTTAGAAAACATCTACTTTCATTTTTTTCTTGAAATTTGTCTGGATATGAAAATGGGAGCACATCATGTGATTAGCCCTGAGACTACAAATGCATCTTTTCATGGATCTTAAATATGGAATTCTCAGAAATTATGTTACAAACAAGTGTTCTCATACAAACGTAGAGGCAGTGTCTGTGTAATGAGTTCAAATAATGTTGCCAGACTGACTTCATGCTTTCCATGCAAACTAAATACAATATTTGGTGCCAGAGTATCTGATTCCATATTGCTGAGTATCTATACAGAAATGCTGTATGCTGTAAACATGAATAGCATGGTGGTTTTGAATCACATACTGTTCCTGAATATTCTAACCTTTCACAGACATTTAAAGCATGAAAATTTGCCTTTCAGGTATATATTCTATTTGCTCACTCTGCAATCATTACTTCTATTGTCTTTCACTAACCCTGTTTATGTACGCAAAGCATAGGTTTTCAATTCACAGATGCATGTTGTTTTTAAATCTTTTATCACATCGTGTGCTGTTGAATGACTGACATAGATCACTTGCGCATTTGAGCTGCTAACATTCACAGCATTCCTCCAGGCTTGGTAAGTACATGTTTTTATGCTTATCATGAATTCAAAATCAGAAGAAAATTTGAAGCATGCAGTCTGAAAATAGTGACAGTTTTTCTTTTGTATTCCTTTTTAGGTGAATAAAGTCATTGCTGGTGTCATTGACCAAACAACTGGAGAAGTCCTGTCAGTCTTTCAGTCTATTTTAAAAGGTTTTATTGACTATGACACTGGGATTAGATTGCTCGAGAATCAGCTGATCCTTTCTGGAATAGTTTCTCCAGAATTAGGAGTATGTTATGATTTGGAAGAAGCTAGAGCTCATGCCTTAATTGATGAGCAGACTCTGGTGCATTTGCAGGAATTAAGTTATGCAAAGAAGCTTATATCAGAATCATCATTGTCAAATCTTCCAGTTGTTTCAGCTTTAGAACAAGGTCTAATTTCAGAACCTTTGGCTATTAAAATTCTAGAGAATGAGCTTTCAAGTGGGCACTTGATTTTGCCATCTACAGGAGAAAACCTGACTTTGCAGAATGCTTTTCAGAGAAACCTGGTATCTCCAACATTATATGCAAAACTTCTGGAAAGACAAGACACTTGTAAAGATCTCATAGACCCCAACTGTGCTGAGAAGATTTCTCTTGAACAGATATTTCATAGAAGCATAATACACAAAGAAACAGGGCTAAGACTTCTACCTGTGAAACCACAAGAAAAAGGTAGAATCATGCTCAAATGTGGAAGGAGGATAACTGTTTTGAGGGCAGCCCATGAAGGAATCATCGATCGGGAAACAATGTTCAGGCTGCTGGGTGCTCAGCTAGTATCTGGAGGTATAATTGACCCTGACTCAGGGAAGCGAATGACTGTGGAAGAGGCCATGAAACAAGGGATGATAGATCAGGACACTGCTTGTGGGATCCTCACACATCAGGTTCAGAGTGGTGGAATCCTTTGTCAAAATTCAGGACAACGCTTGACTGTTGATGAAGCTGTACAGTGCAACTTAATATCATCTACCAGTGCACTGCTGGTGTTAGAAGCACAGAGAGGCTTTGTTGGACTAATTTGGCCTCACACTGGTGAAATATTCCCTGTATCAACTTCTTTGCATCAAGAGATGATAACAAATGAGCTGGCATTCAAAATACTAAATAATAGACAGAAAATAGCTGCACTTTACATTCCAGAAACTTGTGAAATAATCAGTCTAGATAAGGCTGCACAGTCAGGGAAAATAGACATGAATACTGTATCTGTTTTGACCAATGTGACTTTACCAGATAAAATGCCCAATGTAGAAGAATTAGAGTCCCCTTGTAAAAATGCTGCAAAATGGTTATCAACATATGAATTCCTGCCGTATGTATTGCATGACTGTGAGGAGGAACACGAACATTCTGGCACAGGAGGCCCTATATGTCATAACTTAGATCAAGCTAAGAAACTATTCATGTCTTATCTAATGGTGAATAGTTATATGGATGCAAACACTGGAGGAAGACTTTTGTTATATGATGGACAACTGCAAGAAGCCATCAATATGTTGCTGGAAGGTGGTGGTGGTGCTGTGTACAATGCTGATGTGTCAGAACTGGAGTTTAATAATAAATACATAAGCCAGAAAGGAATTGACCTAAATTTAGCTGGTAGTGTCCACTTTAATAATGTCGCAGGCAGTGTTCAGGGTGATCTTTTGGGTTCTGAGAATGCTTCTAGTAATGGGAAATTAATTCAGTTTGAAGATTGTGGGGATTATGTATCTTCACAAGGAGATCTTCATGTGTGTGGACCAGATGTTTGTGATGCTGTTGGTACTGAGCAATCAGAATATACACAGGAGACGCTGTTAACTAATCCTGCAGGATTTAGAAATGTAGTAAGTAGCACTCAAATCTCCATTAACAGAAATGCACTTGGAGGTCTTCTGGAGGTTTCTGAGTGGACAGAACTGTGCAAGCATAATAGTCAGAAGGCAAATTCAGGAAACATTGAAGGATATCTCTCAAATGACTCAAAACCAAATCTCATTTCAGAAACAGAGAAAGGAGATATTTCTATGGCAGACAGTTTGCATAATGAAAACAGGGATGATAAAACCTCACAAGATTCCTTGAGTGTGAATGATTTGTCAGATAATGAAACCTGGGTAGAGCTGCGAAGATGCACCAAATATGAGCCTTGCATACTGCAAGCTGACAATGGCAGAATGGTACTGGATAAGAGCAATAAAGATGATTTTCAGAGAAGTTTTGATTCATCCATCAGTGCAGACACTGACTATAGACTTCCAGAGGAATTGGTTAGGCAGTGTGGTGACATACTACCATTTGGAGATAATGGATACAGTAAGCAACCTCTACAAGACTATGCTGATGTACATAACAGACTATCCCTAGAGGACTGTCTTTGTGCACATGACAGGCCATCCTTGGAGAATTGTACTGATTTGCAGAGTAAGCTGTTTCTAGAAGAAAGTGGGGACATGCACGACAGGACTTCATTGGGTTGTGACACTGTTACACATGACGGACCACCTGTTGGGGACAGTAACAGCACAGCACTAAGGCTAACAGTAGAAGAAAGCAACCTTAAATTTGAAAAGTTACTGGTGTGTGACAGTAGTTCTGATTCATCCATAGAAGAGAGTGATGGCCTCACACAGTTTGAAAGTAACTGCTTTGAGCATGAATGTGGTGAGGTAGCTGCTGCAGATGACAGCTCTCAGCTTGATGATGATGATGACGATGATGCCTATGAAACACCTCAGGCTGATGATGATGACAGTGATGTCTATGATACTCCACAAATTGATGGTGATGATTCCTATGAAAGTCCCCAAGGTGATGATGGTTTTGATACCTTGAGGTTGGGGGATGATAAAACACAAGAGCCAGAATTGTCTGGAACATCAGTTCCATTAGGTTTTCTAGAGGAGAGGGGTGATCTGATAACCCTTAGAGAAGAGACTAGCTCTTTTCAAGAACTTGCAACTGATGCTGGAGAGAGTGTCCATGTAAATCTGATGAGGCTACCTGAGAATGTAGATACAGCTTCTGCAAATGCTGACACTACGGAAAGAATCCCTGAGGAGGAAAGGGAGCTAACAGGGAGCTTTGGAGGGAAGGAACAAAAATTACCAGTTACTCTGCAAAGTGAAGGAAGCAATGAGGGAGGTCTTAGTTCTTTACGGAAGATGTATGAATTAGAAATAAAAGACAGAAATGAGGAAGATGAACTGAAAGCGGAAAGTGACTCTTACGAGGATGAATCTGAAGGTTCACAGGACGAGGAGGGCTATGAGGAAGATGATGACAGTTATGATGACTCTGACACTGATTCTGACAGTGATGAAAAAGTAGGTATTTTTCCTTCACGTCATCAGTGCGTAAGCAAAGGTGACCAGCTGTTAATTTCCTTAGGTGACATAGAAAATACTGATGAAAATAATCAGAATGTTGATGGCTGTTGCTATTCTTTAGGCCACAAGACAGGATATACTTTGCAATTCCAGTCTAACCCTGAAAACAGAAAACTATCCTCAAGCAAATGTGAATCTGCATCAGATGTTTCTGAGGAAAGATGTGTTGTTCTTACATGTACAAGTGAAGAAGACAGACAGCAAGAAACAGAAGATGAATATGGGACTTATGTTAAAAATAAAGACATGTCACAAGATACTACTGAGCCTATTCAGTCTGAAAATACCTTTGACACTAAGTGGCCACCCTGTAAGAGTGAAGCAAATGATAAAACACAGCTTAAGGCTCCAAGTTCTCAGTTTGATGATACCGTGACGCCTGATGTTAGTGTAACAGCCTCCCTAATTACAAAGCAAGCTACTGATGATGGTGAAAGTACTCAGACAGATTTGCTTCTCTCAGAATCCTTTATTGACGGCATGAACGAAACCAGTAATACCATGCCAATGTTACATTCAAATAATGGGCAAAGACTGAGCAAAGCAGTATTTGCAGAGGAAAAAGTATTAAATGATATGGCTGGGATGGAACAACTAAAGGAAATTTCATCCCAAATTGACAGTGAATTTCTTACGGATGTGCCTTACGTAAGTGGTGGTGATAGTTCAGTTAGTGACCAAGTACATCCAGTCACTGGTTGGAAGCATGGTCAGATAGGAAGAGGTTTTGAAATTCTTACAGAAAATAGAGTAAATATTATGGAGGAATGTGATATCATGGGGCCAAATAAAAGTCCCATTCAGATGGAAAGCCTTGGGGAAATATTTGATGCATCAGTAATTAAAGCTGATAGAGAAACTCCTGTTTCAAGTAAAGGAAAAGTAAATGCTGATCAAGTTTTGCTTGACGTTGGACATGGCGTGAAATCAGATGAATTTAAGAGGGATTTTAACATTTCTGCTTCTTTAATGCAACACACAAGAGACATAAAAGAAGGTGGCCATTCAGAGTTCGATAAAACTGAATCCTGTTGCTTTGAGGACAGGGAAGAAAGGAAAAAGGGTATAGAGAATCAAAAGGATTTTCTGCTAAATGTGGAGGAAAAGTATTCAGGTGAATTTAACACTTGCTCTTTTCCCCCAACTGATACAGTGAAACCAAAGGAAATTAGCATAACTAAAGAAACAGGGAGAGTTATCTGTCAAAATACGGAGGATGTTTGTAAAGACTTTTCAGAAAACAATGGTAGTGAATTTTCCACAATAAAAGCAGGTGCTCTAAGAAGTATTGAGGATGCCAAAGAATCAAGGGATGGGAGTGAAGTGCTACCTTCTGGGAGTTATACCTGTACTGGTGATGTTTATTCTGCAATTCTGAGCAGCACAGGGGCTGAATTGAATTATGGTGTTCAGAATGAACATGAGACATTGAAAAGCACAAAGGGAGAAAGTTGCATGATCAGTGAGACTTCTTCCGTTGAAAATGGTTTCAAAAAACAAATGTCAGCGGAGTCACTGCAAAAGGAAACAGGACCCTGCAAAGATTTTCAAGTAAAGGATGGTATTTCACAATCACCAGAAATGTCTAATGCACTAATGGAAGACTTAAAGAATATATTACAAAGGAAATTGAAACTGGGACATGTTTACTGCAAGCAGGAGGGTGAACCCCTAAGTTACTCTGATACCAAAATTTTAATGCAAAATTTACTTGCAATGGTTAGAAGCACCCACCTTGGGAGTGACACATCTAGTGAGTCAAATCTCAAGCAAATAAGCAATGCTATCAGAACTGCATTTATGGTTAGCACACCGTGTACAGAGCCAAAGGACAGTGATGCTCTTTCATTGCCTTGGCCTGACTGCAGAAGTCCTGATCTTCTTCATGATATACTCAAGCAGGAATCCTTCAAGCAAAAGATGGCTGATCCAGATGAAAGGAAGAGTGAAACAGACATGAAAGCTCCTGTTTCAAAACTTACTGCTTCTGAACTTCTGGAGATTTTTCAAATTTCACCAGGAGATGAAAGTACCAGCAAGTTAGAGGAGCTGATAAGTGGTTTGCTTACAAGTTCACAGGTTGCTGGTATCACCACAGAACGTGAGGGTAAAGGCAAAGTAGATGGGCTTTGTACTCTTTTCTCAACAGAACAATCGAAGTTTGGATCAGCATTTGCTAAGGAGAAAGCTTTGGCAGATGACCCAGCTGTTGCTTGGAAAAATTGCCAGGAGCAAGGGAATATGGACAGCCTGTCCAAAGGCTTTACTGAGCCTGTTTTCAAAGCAAAAGGAGCGGTCCAGGAAGACGCTTCCACTTGCACAGTAAGTAACAGCAGCTGATAACGTGATATGTGTCCTGTGTGAAAAGAACTGCATGAATCCTTCCAAGTGCTGGAGAGAATAATTAAATTGGAAAAATAGTTGAAAAAATAAATTATAAATTTGAAGCAAATTGTAATTAAAACAAGGACTTTTATGGCTTATTTAAAAATGTGTCCATTTGTAGAACCTTTTCTTACTGTTAAAACTCATTTTCAGGTCAGTGGAATGCAGCAGTGTTTAAAGTTAATAGAGAAAATGAGAGGACATATGACAGTGCTTCAAGATATGAAAAGCCACCTGGATATCCAGCAGCCTATTAGTAATAACCTGGAAATATTGAAAGATGAACTGGCACAACTAGAGGTAAGTAAAATGTTCCTTATGCTTGTACTTCAGTGATGGGTGCTAGGAAAAGCCCTTGGATTAAAAAAAAAGAGATTTCAAATATCATTGAAGTTATTCAGATTTAAATGTCTTTCTTCCTTAGTAACTTAATGCATTTTATGTATGTTCTCTTTGTAGTCATTTGAGTCAGGACTGGCTACTTTTGCAATTATCTTAAAAAAGGACATGAAGTTGACAGAGGAGTTTTTAAAGCTTTGTAACAGGGATATTCCTGAAGAGAAACTTAAAGAGCTGAAGATAAGTTACAACTGTCTGCAGGAAGCATTTTTGGTGGTCTGTGATACATCTTCAAAACGAGCAAAACAAATAGTCTCTGCTATTGACTTGGAAATGGTATGTTTCTATCAATGTACATTTTAACCTTTTTGAAGAAGGTGTCTTTACCTTCTTAAAGATAATTTGGCTAAGAATGAGTTTGTTTTTTCTCTATTTTGTTTTTTCTTAATATAAAAATACATCTATTATTCTATTTCATATGATAGAAAATGTGACTAGACTCCAGAAGCATAAATAAACATACAACTTCCGTTTCTAGTCTAAGCTTGCAGTATCACACCAGGAACTTTCAAACAAACTGCAGAGATTTTCAGACTGGATCACAGAAAACAGGAAAACCATGAATGACTTCACAGTGAATACTAATGATATGGAAGAGATGAAGCAAAGTTTACAGCTCTTTAAGGTAGGTATTCTTTATGACAGGTGTTGGTGCTTATTATGAATGACAAATGTTGCTACTTACTATGAATTATTACCTGGGTTTTTTAAACCTGCTTATTAATTTCTCTTCCTGAAACAGATGGCTAGAACTAATTCATTAAAATGACAACTACTTTATAATCCAGTAATAAAATCTTGCTGATTTGCTTTATGTCTTGAAAAGACTTTTGATATAGTTTGGCTTACTGAGAAAGCTACTGGTTCTGCTTACATCTGTGGCAATAAATCTGACCCTTTTTGGAAATCTAATTTGTAATATAGATACTTCAGTGGTTAAAATTGGGTCTTTATGTATAAGGTCCAGAAACTTTACTGAATTTCAATTAGCTTTCAAATCAATTATATGTGAGAATGGAAGATGAGGAAAGATATCTTCATTACACACTATGAAATGAGCCACGAAAAACAAATCAGATCAACTTTTAATAATGTTCATACATCTCAGTATGTATGAATGATAAAAATTACAGTATTTTATGGTGCTTTAATAGGATTCCAGTATGCATGGTAATGTCTTGTGTGTAACCATGGGCAGAATTTGCCACACTGTTGGAAATGGGGCTTTTTGTTGTGGAGTCAAGAGTAAGAATGCTTTCAAGTAAATATTTTAACATTATTGGATCTTCAGACCTAGAACCTAGAATTGTTAAACCTAATATGCCATAAATCTTCCAGAGTTGAAGGTCAGCCAGTTTTCACTCATCCATGAGAAAGCAAATAAATAGAGATGTTGAAGGTCATCTTATTTGTTACTTGGACATGGACTGTCCCAGGGGCAAACCATGCATAAATTCACATGCTGGCTCTAAATGTGTCAGAATGGTTCTGGCATGGAGTTTTGGTTTACTGTGGCTAAACTGTCTTTCAAAAGTATCTTGGGACAGGGGCTAAGAAAAGAGGGTACTGATACTTGTGTTTTATTTGTGGTGAATGTGTCTTCATTGCTAGTCATTTCCTTCTGTTCATTCACAGAGCAGTGCTGCAGAGCTTGGCTGTAAAAAAACTCAACTGGACTCCACTGCGTTTGATGTTCAGTTCTTCATTTCTGAACATGCTCAAGATCTTTCTCCTAATCAGAGCAAGCAACTGCTGAGGCTCTTAAATACCACCCAGAAATCTTTTCAGGAAGTACAGGAGGCAATAACATCTCAAGTGGAAAGTTTAGAGACTCTGTTACAGGCAGCACAAGAGCTGGGTGATCAGAAGGTTTGCCTTTGTGTGTGAATGTGTGCTGAGTGTTTCTGCCTATGGATGAGGAATTTTAATACCAGCATGTAGTATTAGGTGTATTCCTATCTTAAGTTTTACTCTTGATGATTCTACAGAGATGGTATTGATCAACTTGGTGAATTTTTGTTTTAGTCTTTCCTTGGTACAGTCACAGAAACAGCATGTTAGATTATGGACAGACACAGTTTTGGACACGAGCATCTGTGGAGCCTGAGGTGACCAG
The DNA here is from genome assembly GCA_028858755.1 of Ara ararauna. NCBI lineage: Eukaryota > Metazoa > Chordata > Aves > Psittaciformes > Psittacidae > Ara > Ara ararauna. The sequence goes on along the minus strand of CM054379.1, from coordinate 40,557,512 downwards.
ATCTGCTCTTCCTAGCAGTGAGAGAAATTTACTTGAGGTTTCTCACAGGTGTTTGTTTAGCAACTGTATCAGTAGTTAAACAAAGCAGTGAATTTACTATAGCACTGTTGCTCATCACTTCTGTCCTGCTGAAGATTTTATTTTCCTTTATTTTGCCAGGTCTTGACCTTTTTTCTAGGTCTTTGTAGTCAAAGAACCAGATTTGCTACCATGGCTTATTTTGACTGAGACAGGTCAGGGGGACAAACACATGATCTGATCTTTGCAATTCTAGGCATGGGCACTGTGAAAGCTAGGAGTCCAGTTAGGACAGTTATGTCTTCAGCTAGCATGGCTGCAGTTGGCAAGCATAAGCAGCCTTTGTAGAGTCAAAGGAGGCTGATAAGATGCTGCTGTGTAACTGCATCTCCTCTTCTCTCATAAAAGCCTTCTTAAGACTCAGAATAACCACCTCAGCCTCCAGTTTATGCATAGTGAAAGGTGTTTTAGCATTCTGAAGACTTTGTTTTATTTTGCCATCCTAAGAACATTTGTTTCCACCATACTTTGTGAAAGAAATGTGAAACCCAGTAAAGAAAAGGCACAAATAACTTCCAGGACACAGTAACAATAATGAACTTGCATGTTTTGTTCTTTTCTGCTGCTTAAAAAGCCAATGTTTCTATTCAGGTAACATGTTATACATACCAACAAACACTAACTCACAATCACAACTAACCTCTGTTTTGATATCCTTTTTTCAGAATTAATAGTGTTTATCACAGGCTTCAAGCGGTTAAGAGACTGGATTTTCACTCCTGTCATTTGGAGATTTCATCTTTCACATATGTGCATGGCCAGACTTCTACTGGGCAATTCCATCAAATATGGTCTCTTTTACTTACAACATACTTGAGGTTTATTATCCATAACTTCTGTATGTTCATCTTGCTCTTTGTACCACTGCTATCATGTTTACAGCATACTTTCAAAATGATTGCTTTGCAATATTGATGTTCAAAGGTAATTCCTATTATAGTGTCTTTTGGTTCCTGAAGTGAGGATGTTTTTGTTTTATTGTTCAATTGTACTTGGCTCTAATATAGGATGTGGCTGAACGGCAGCAGGAATGCAAAGAGAAACTGCAGGAAATCTGTGATTTGCTTACACAGACTGAAAATCGACTCATCGGACAGCAAGTGTCTCTTGTTATTGGAGACAGCAAGGCTGAGCTGGAACAATACCAGACCAAACAGGAGGTATGCACAATTCTAGTTAGATAGGTTAAGGAAGTCCGAGTGCATTGGGGAGTGACTAGGCTCTTTTATTGAATAACAAGACTTGTCATGTGAGAGCAAAACAGATTTGTTTGACCTAGCAAAAGTAAAGGCTTAATGGCTTGCATTTAGCCTGCTCCCCACGAATACACTCTCGTATGTGCCAGCGGGAGAAAATGAAATTTTCAACCTTGGAGACCCTAGAATAGGGAGTATGTGCTAGGCATTTCAAGAAGTACTCTTGGTACAGGCATGAAATTTGTTACATATTACCTAAGATTATTCCTGTCGGATGTGATAAAATCACACTTGTTTATTGTGCTAAAATAGTGTGACCAGCTTTTTAACTGGTTATCAGGTGGTGCTTATTCCTGTTCACAGTATTTTGAGGAAATTTGCTGGAGGCTTTCTCTTGCCTGAGGCTTTCCATTGCCACATTCTTGTTTTGGTTTGAATTTTTTTGTTAATAGCGTTGCTTGCAGTCTCCTTGGTGTAAGGGAGCCCTCTCAGTTTGCTTGTTTTCCTGTTAAGACCTTGCCTTTCAGCTTTTACTCTGTCTTGATTGATACTGATTGAGTTTATGATAGTCAAAGGTCTGAAGGACCTGATACTCTTCTTCCTTCTCCTAATAGTAGTTTACAGTACTCTAGAGCTCCAGGTCAGGTTTAGTTATCTGTAAAGGCAGAAATCTCCTTATTCAATTTGCCTCACTTATCTCCAAAGGAACAAATCTAATTTTTTGAAGTTCTTATAGGCAGTAGGAAGATACAGACACCCCTGAGGTGCCTCTTAATATCGCTTACCTGTCTTAAGAATTTATGGCCTACGTGAGGTACCCATGGAAGTGAAGACCTGGTATAGGATTTGGTTAATTTTTTTTTTTCCATCAGCTGTTTGTGACTGCCTAGCAGACCAGTTGTTCTTTGCTGACTGATTTTGTGGAGACACCATTGCAGAAGAGTGTCTCAGGAGTGAAATGAGGGCTTAAAAAAGGTATTTTATAGATATTACAGAGCTTGCATCCTCAGTGAGTTTGTTTGAAAGGGAGCACAGAGATCTTTGTCAGAGAAGAAGAATCATGTCTTGATATAGTGTCCTCAGGAAAAATTTAACATACTTGCTGAAGTGCTAAAATAAGCTGCAGATATAGCTGCCAAGCTATATTCTATAATTGCTGCAAAATATGTAGTGTAGGATGGGAATCAAATGTTTTTTCTTGCAGCTTCAAGAGTGTTACACAGCATATAAAGAAAAAACCTTCATTATTTCAGTAACTGAATGAATGTATTCAGTAGCGTAATTATTGTTAAAATTAAAGCTCTCCTCAGATAACTGAGAGGCAGGGTTTTTTTCATCTGACTCTTACAGGACTAGGCAAACTGCTTTGGATGAACTAAAACTAAACATCTGTCCTCTGTGGAATTTAATTAAATTAAGCATTCTTTAGAAGTTGAAATATTATGGTTTTAGAATTAAAGAAAAATATTCTTACGGCATTTCTGGCCTGAACAAAACCTGAAAACTCTCACCTGGGAAAGATGACCACAAGTTTCTGACTTCTGTTCAGTCCCCTTATTCTCTTCAGCTTTCTGTTGAGATGGTAATGGGATGGAATTTGTCAGCAGACTCACTAACTACAGTGTAGCAGATTTACTTTATCTCTTGATACCTAAAAAGTAGTACATATTTTCTTCTGTATACATGGCTATACAATATTTGGGCTGCTAAACAAAGGAAAAATGTGGCCTCATTCTGAATAGGAGTGTAAGCCAGCAGGCTTGAAATTTAAGAAAAAGACAGATTGAGCTGCAGCAACATTGTCAGATATTGAATTGATTTTGTTTTTGTAATAATCTTATCTGCAATTTTGTATCATGTGTAACGTATCACGTTTTCTCCCAGGTTAGAAAAGACCATTTTGGTGCTTATCCCTAGAACAGAGATAATTCAAATAAAGGTAATTGGAAAGATCTAGTCAATAATTTACTTACTCTTATTTTCTTTCTGTTTTTCTCAAAAGGAGATACAAAAAGACATGAGAATGAGTGCCCAGACATTGGCAGAGATTGTGAAAAATACTGAATCCTTCTTGAAAGAGAATGGAGAAAAGTTGTCACAAGAAGACAAGACTATTCTGGAACAGAAACTAAATGAAGCTAAGACAAAGTGTTTGCTCCTTAGCCAGAAAGCAGAAGAGTCCAAAAAAGAACTGGATAAAGCGATGACAACAGCAATTAAGCAGGAAACAGAAAAGGTTTTTAGGCAACCACTTTATACCTTTATTCAAGCTTTCTATGTCTCTTACAGAATTCGTCTTGCAAGTTACTACTGTGTGGTGGGTTCACCCTGGCTAGTCACCAGGTGCCCACCAAAGCTGCTCTATCTTCACTTCTCAGCTGGAGAGAGAATATAACAAAAGGCTCATGGGTCGAGATAAGGACAAGGAGAGATCACTCAGCACTTACTGTTATGGGCAAAACAGACTTGACTTGGGGAAATTAATTAATTACCAATCAAATCAGAGGAGGATAATGAGAAAAAAAACCACCTTCGCCCCATCCCTCCCTTCTTCCTGGGCTTAACTTTACTTCCAAATTCTCTACCTCCTACCTCCCAGTAGCACAGGGGAACTAGAAATAGGGGTTGGGGTCAGTTCATCACACACTGTCTCTATGGCTCTTTCTTCCTCAGGAGGCAGACCCCTCAAACTCTTCACCTACTTCAGTGTCAGTCCCCCATGGGGTCACAAGTGCTGCCTGCAAACCTGCTCCAGTGTGGGCTCCTCTCTCCATGGGGCCACAGGTCCTGCTAGGAGCCTGTTCCAGCACAGGCTTACCATGGGATCACAGCCTCCTTTGGGCATCCCCTGCTCTGGTGTGGGGTCCTCCATGGGCTGCAAGTGGAGATTTGCTCCACCATAGACCTCCATGGGCTGCAGGGGCACAGCTGCCTCACCATGGGCTGCAGGGGAATCACTGCTCTGGCACCTGGAGCATCTCCTTCCCTCCTTCTGCACTGACCTTGGTGTCTGCAGAGCAGTTCCTCTCATGTTCTCACTCCTCTCTCCAGCTGCAGTTGCACAATTTTTTGTCCCCTCTTAAAAACAGAGGTGCTACCACCATCACTGATGGGCTCAGCCATAGATAGTGGTAGGTCCATCTTGGAGCTGGCTGTCATTGGCTCTATTGGACATGGGGGAAGCTTCTCACAGAAGCCAGCCCTGTAGCACTACTGCTACCAAAACCTTACTTTGCAAACTCAATACATATTGATATCCTGTGGAGAGATTTAGTCACCCAAATGAATTATGACTTTATAAATTGTTTGATGGTTCATTTTCTTTATAAAATAAACAGCAACATATATGACAATCAAAATTTTTATTTAATATTACTGTATTTTTTACTGGTGTATTTGCATATGATAATTTGTAGTGCCTAAAGAAGATTTCTAAACTGAAAGTCTGAAATTTCTATGTAGGTTGCAGCCATAGAACAGCTGGAAGAAAGTAAAAATACAATAGAAAATCTCTTGGATTGGTTATCAAATGTGGATAAAGAAGCAGAGCACTGCCAGAAGTTCAAGCAGGTGATAGAACAGAATGGAACACACTACGAAGAGGGAGATGTGAAGGCTTTGGAAGGAGGGGAGGATGATGTCAATGGTAATCTGCTGGAAATTCAGCAAGACATTGAAACTCAGGTGGATGGACTAGTAAAAAGCACAGAAGATAATCTGAACCAGCAGTATCAGAAAGTCAAGGTACTGTTACTGGGTTTATGCAATGCTTAGGTGCTAAGTGTTTCAGTCCTCATTCAACATGAGTGAATTCAGTCTCATCCTTTCTGTCACAGACTTTGGGACAGACACTAGGAAGTTTGTGACATACAGCGGTAGGAATTTCAGTAGTTAGAATGTATTGGAATTTGTCACTTTTGTTGCTGTTACTATGGTTGGTTGCTGCAAAATAAGAAAGGACATATTCTGCAAGGTAAATGTTTAGAATCCTAATGGTGAGTCCATTTTTAATTTTTACAGTGAAAAATTAATGCAGGTAAATGAAATGAGAAAAGCAGCAACATAAACTCATAACCTTTATGTGACTTCCTAAAAAATCTTTGTAATAGCCAGAGGTTCAAACCCCTGCGATTCCCTGAGAACACTGGTTGCCAATAGCTGCAAATAAAGGTTTGCTGAAATTACATTCCCTGTAACTTCAACATATGGGCAAAGCACTATTTGTAGGCCTCAGAAGGATGAATTATGTAAAACCACAGTGCAGCATTTTAAAAATGGGTTTTCCAGGTAAGATAATTGGAAGCATTTGGAATAATAAAAGCTCAGTTTTATGGGTTTTGTTGACTTACAGTTAAGCAGCCAAGAACTTTTAGGTGTGGTTTGATGGCCATGTTGATGAAAACAGTTGTGCTGATAGCTGATATTGGATTTTCTTTCTTATGAAAAAAAAGGGGGGGGAACAGAAACCTAAGAAAATAAAATCGTTTGGTTTTGTGTACATTATGCTTTTACTTCCACTTTTTTCAATAGTGCTTTTCTGCACCTGATGCCTACAGGATACTTGCCTGCTGTACTCCTGGAAGAAAAGCATACCAGTCTATTTTACATAACTATTTTACATGGAAGTAGAATACCTTCAAAGAATGGAGTTTTGATTTTTTTTTTGTTTTATTTTGCTTTGTTTTGTTTTTTAATGTATTTGGAATAGGGTTTTTATTTGGCAGACAGTTCTAGCTCCTATGACTATTTTTTTATGAGATTGAAACCATTTACATGCATAGACTGTGTCTTGATTTCCAGTGTCAGAAGGACCAAGTATATTTGATAAGAATCACTGCTTTTGAAACTGAAAAATCAAGTTAAAATTATTGAATAATAATGTTTGTTTACTCAATATAAGAAGAAAGTATCTGTATTCTCTTTACTGTTTAGTGCTTTCATTCCTTTTGGTCTGTTTGCCTGAAATGGTAGCTACAATGTGCGTAACACGAAACAGAACAGTTTTGATTTGGGAAGTTGCCTACCTTTGCTTTCTTTGTTAAATCCTGTTTTGAGACAGGGAATTAGGGAAAGTTTGATCACACTAAGCACACTAAGTGTTCAGTAATACACAAATAATTTCTACTAGGAAAAAAATGGAAAATATTGAGAATATCTACTTTTACTGTACTAGACAGAGTGTAGGGGAAAGTGTTTGTGTGGTGTATATATGTTCTAGTATTTTTGAGTTCCAGTGATATTTGAAGATTCCCATTAAGTCATAGGCTGTGTACCTGTCTAAAATTGCCATTGGATGTTTCACAAAATTTTGAAACTGCACAGCAGTATGATGACCAGGAGTCACTCTTTCACTTAAATTTCAAAATTTTTTTTTTTTAATAAATAATATGAAAATAAAGAAAGCTTTTTGTCATTTTGATGGACTTTATTTCACTTGTTGTTTCCAAGGGACTATCTGAGAAGATGCTGATCATTATTTATTCTTTCTTTTCTTGTAGGCTCAACATGAGAAAATTATTTCCCAGCAGCAGGCTATCATAATAGCAACTCAGTCTGCTCAGGCACTGCTTGAGAAACAAGGGCATTACCTTTCCCCTGAAGAAAAAGACAAGATGCAAAGGAACATGAAAGAACTGAAGGCTCAGTATGAGACTGCTTTAGCTGAATCAGAACGGAAAATGAAATTGACTCGTTCTCTAAGAGAAGAACTTGAGAAATTTGATGCAGACTATAGTGAATTTGAAACATGGCTGCAGCAGGCAGAACAAGAACTTGACAATTTGGAGGCAGGTGCTTCTGACTTCAGTGGTATTATGGTCAAATTGAAAAGGCAAAAGAGTTTTTCGGAAGATGTTATATCTCACAAAGGTGATTTGCGGTATATTACAATTTCCGGACAAAGAGTTTTAGATGCTGCAAGGTCGTGTAGCAAAAGAGATGGTGTGAAGGTTGACCAAGATGGTATTGATACTTCGGCTACATATACTGAAGTGCAGAATAAATTGGATAGTGCTTCAGATCGTTTCAAATCTCTCTATACTAAGGTAAGATTTATTTATACTGAGTAGGAAAGACTACTGTAATTTGGAATTTGTGTTGAAAGGGGTTAGCTGATGGAACAAATACTGTGAGAACTTGTAAGTTCTTTGATTCGTAAAGTTAGGTAACAGAACAAGATACTTTTTTAGAAGGCTGCTTTAGTCAAGTGCTGGACTGTTCAAGGTCTGAATGGGTGAGATTTTCTGAATTGTGTTGTAAGGGAGAAATGAGATTAGATTTCTCCATTGTTTTTTTCAGCCTTAAACAAACTCTTTGAGTTTATGACAGAACAGGAGACCTGAGTAACATTTTGCAGTGGAAATAAATTGTGATACTTTTAGATGGATAATATTTCTTTACGTTCTTTGTGAAATTTCCCACAACTGTTTGTTTGCTTGGCTTCTTACTAATAAAATCAGTAGAGAGAGAGAGAGAGAGACTATGCCAAGATTAACATCCAAAATTTCAATTTGATTTTTATCCTGAAATAGTTTGTCCCAATGTGACTTTTGTTGTCAGCACTTGGCTTGCAAGAGCATAGTGATTTGAGGACAGCAATTCTTTTCCACTGTTCTGCCAGATAAACATTTTATACTTAACAATCTGAGCTTAGTCTCTAACTAATGGGAAACTAGCAGTGCACAATCATCTATGTACCTTAGTGAAGGAAGATAATCCGGCTGTTTGTGCCAGGTGCACATATGGAATCTATATGATAGAACTAGACAAACATCACCAACTGATCTGACATGCCAAATTTCCTGTTGTTTTAAGGGAAACAAGAAAGCGTTGTTTGATACTGATAATATTCTGCAATTTTAAACTTTTGAGATAATGATGAATTAAGCCATTTAAGAGGGAGTTGTGCCAGTATCCTTTGACTATGCCATTTTGTAATTTTCTAAGATCTATGATGGTTCAGACCCCTTAGTAGGGCTTCAATGTCCACTGATACAGTGGTGGTCTGCAGCAGTTGCCATCTTTGTATGGGAATTTTCATCACTTTAACGTTATTCTTGCTGAGAAATGTAAATTCTATAGACATGGATTTGATCGCTTGATTACAAAAGCTGTGTAAACCCTGTTCTCTCAAACAGTTTGTGAAGCAGGATCTCCATTTACAGAAACACATTTTCACTTTTCACTTAGATGAACAGGGAAGCTAAAAGCTTGTATTAACCTGTTAGATTTCCTCCAGTTGATTTATTGGATTAGTTTGAGTGTGAATCTAAAGATTTCATCACAAACTTTTCAGAGAGCTTGTTTTTATGTGCATAACAATCCTACGCCAACTGCTTGATTTGTGGTCTCAGATTTGTCAACTCGCCAAATTCTATCCTTTCCATACATACACCTAGCACAGACATAATAGACATACTTTAAACGTTTGACCATAAATAAGGAGAGCAAGTAGACTTTTCTTATTAAAATGAGTCTTGAAAGACTGACTTCTAAAAAGTGAGATCTTCTGCAATTTGTGAGATCTTCCAAGTTGTAAATGGATTTGCAGTAACTGTTTTGCTTTCTGTAAAAGCTTATTGCTTTCAATAAATATTTATATTGCTTTCATTTTTATAGATCTTTGTTCACACACATGCATATGACTTTATAGACTTATATGTTGAAGGAATCTTAAAGTCAGTTAAATGGTTATGAAAATGAGTGCATTCTATGGTCGCCCACCAGATGGAGACCAAGTGCCATATATAAGTATGAAAATACAGTGTATGGAAGGATCAAACTATAAATACTGAAAGTAACTGTTTATAAATATTATGATTTGATACAATCAGATTTGCTTGCTATTTGCTTTTCAGACTTCAAAAAGTCTGAAAGAGTTCCACTGACCTTTTTACGTGATGATTCACTGTATATATTTTGGGGCATGCTAACATATAGGACTAATAGGATCTTGGTCAGATGGCATTCTTAAGTGACCAAAACAAAGTGTATGTGAAATACTGAGCCATATCACTTTGTATTCACTATGCAGGTAAAGTATGCGTGAGAGCAATATTCTGCTGTCTGTCGTTTAATGAACATACATGTATCTTCTGGTTTTGGAAAAAATTCTACTTTCCACTGGCTACATTTTTGGTGTCAGTGCTGATAAAGAATCTTTACACTGATGGATCAAAAAGTATTGCTAATGCTTTTCCTATTCTAGTATAATGGGTTAGATTCCAGTTTCCCACCTGCATCAGTGAATTCAACCTAACTCACAATTGAGGAGCACAAACTGGGATGACCTGCATAGCCTGTCCAGCTGTCATGCTTAAGTTCAGAAATCAGTTAGACAGTAGAATGATGATAGGAAAAAAATCATGCAGTATTTCAGGAAGGAAAGTATGACCTTGAGATTGGTATGAAATGCAGCACACATTTTAACGCCTATTTGCTTGTTTGTTTTCTACTCTTTTAGTGTAGCATCCTTGGAAATAACCTTAAAGACCTGGTGGATAAATACCAGCATTATGAAGATGCATCATCTGGACTTTTGTCAGCTCTCCAGGCCTCTGAAATAACTGTGAACAAACAACTATCAGAGCCAATTGCAGTGGATCCCAAAAATCTCCAGAGACAGCTAGAAGAAACCAAGGTGAAAAGCTTTAAAAAGCAGAAGTACTTCTGTCTTACAAGGAACTGCTTTTTGTCTGAAAAGTAGGCTAATCTAATGTAATCCAAGTGGCTGCAGGCCAAATTCTTGCCTTGCACATGGGCATGCAGCTATCATAGTTCTGAAATTCAGCTGTTCAGAGTATTACCTGAAAAGCACTACGGTGAAAAAAAATGAGGGACCAAGGTGCCATTAGGAGTGATGAAAGCAAGATGTTTTTCATATCACTTAGCAAAAGATAGGGTGAAACCTGGGAAGTTTTTGAACTAAGAAAGGATTTAGTGATTACAGTTTGCAGTAGAGTAGGGCTTGGAACAGACTTCCTGATAGAAAAGACTATTTGATGTTTGTGACCTGCTTTTTTACGTTCACATTTGTGCATTACTTTATTATGAAAGGGATCTTACTGGATAAGCAGTGTGCTGTGACCAGCCTGTTTGCCTGCTCCAGTTGCATCCAGGGCTATATGCCCTGCAGAGAGTGACTGTAACATAATTTACACTGCACAAAACCCCAGTATTTTGGGTTTTTTTTCTGCACTACCCCCCATCCTGAGGGAGTAACTCACAACTTTATGTATATCCTAGTGGAGGCAAGACAGGTTGATGATGGAGACTGAAGGTAAAACTCCAGTTAGTCGCATAAAATGTAGGTTTACAGACTGCTTTAGGAACCCAGGTATAAGGTGAGCTACATAAAGTTTCATACAGTCTGTCATCTTTGAATCTTACATGGTAATGAACATATTCATTCTTCTATACTATAGAAAAATGCAAGATTGTTTTTCAGTGAGCAAGGCTGTTAGTTGAGCATTTCCTCACTGATTTTGTCTATGCTATCTGGAGTATCAGTGAAGGTCTGATATGTTTACTATAGAGAAATGATAGTCAGTGGCTCTTGGAAAGTACATGCTTTAACCAATTTCCCTTGCATCTGCCTGAGAAGTAGTTACCTTTACTACACAGTATCTTTCAAACCTGCCGTTGGTATTGCCAAACACTTTGGTGCATGATACATCGAAGGAGGCAAATCCCAGAGATGTTTTAAGATGTCAAAATTGAAAGTGTAAATTTTAAACTCCTGACAGTGGAACAATCTAGGTACATTTGTGCTTCCAAATGCTAGAAAAGTAGGAGTAACATCAATTACAATCTGAAGCTTCATTTAAACTTTTTGTTCCTTATTCCAAAGAGAATTATATCCTATATAATGCCAATTTTCATGCAAGTAATACAAAACAAGTGAGTACTGGGGTTCTTTTATGAGACACCTACATGGATTACTTGCCACACAAAAGAATACTCAATGAATATGAGTTTGGAAAAAGGGAGAGGGTACAATGTGTCAAGAGATCCAAAGCATCAGAAAAAACAGGAAGCTGAAGAAAGCCAATTAATGAAAGCAAAACAAAGAGTATTTTGGACGAAGTCAGGTGTTGAAACTAAGAGCTGTCCCTCGTAGGCAACACATGCAGCTGATACTCCAGCTAGACACAAACCTTGGCACCATGGTGGGGTCTAATCTTTTTATAGGGATTAACTGTTCTTCAGTGCGCCTGGCATCAGCTTGCTTGCTTTCTGACAGCATACAAGGTTTTCTGGTCCTTTTTTTTTTGTTTTTTCCCTCTGCAAGTACCCTGTATTTGTCTAGCATAAGGAAAAATTCTTCTCAGGTCTATCTGAGTTATATTGTGTCAAGTGGGTCAATAAGACCCACTATGCTACGTTCTGACATACTGTTGTGCTCTGGATACCAGTGCTGAATGTGCTGACATGACTTCTTTGTCCTGGCAGGGCAAACAGGTCTACCTTCTGAGTCATATGCTCATTGAATTAATATGTATCAAAAAATAAATGAGAAGTCCCTTCATTTTGGGCTTGTATAAAGTAAGAAATCAAAACAAAGATACATCATATACTGAATTTTCAGATGCCTGAAATAATTTAAAGACTATTGACCCTAAAGTACTTTTATACACTGGGGAGAGAAAGACACTTTCAGAAGTTATTTCAGCCTTCCTGTCTTTCTCTGTTGACTTTGCAGCAAATGACTATTGGCCTAGTCTCTAAAACTGTGTTCCTTGGTTAGGTGGACAAACCTGGGCATAATCCAGTGATGCTGGCCCCAGGAGATTCCTAAACTGTAAAGTCAATCATTTTGTTTCAAGCTATTGCTGCTTACAGTACGATATCAGCCTGATCCTTTGTCAATGCAAGTGGCATTGAACATGTGACTACTGCAGATGACTGTGTGCTTCCACTCCCCCCAACACTCCCCTGACTGTAGTCTAATGCTGAGTTGAAAAATACATTTATTTTTCTTCTGGATGGTATATGAGTCTATACAAGTGGTCTTTAAAAGCAATTAATCAAAAGACACATTTCAAAGTTACATGCAAGAAATCAGTTGAGTCAGAGAAGTACTGTACAACAGAAGATGAAAAAGATGGTGAATAAACTAAAACAAGTGCCAGAAAGTCAACAGCAATCATAGCCACTGGTGAAGATTCTTCTTAGAAGAGGTCACAAGTTGAGTTAGTTTATTCCCAGCACTAAGTGTAAGTTGTATGGTGTATCTTAAGCCTTGCAAACGTAACTGCTAGCTGTACTGAAAAGTATTAACTGATAATTGTGGAATTTTGCAGGTTCTTCAGGGACAAGTGTCAAACCACCAAATTGCTGTAGAAAAACTGAAAAAAGCTGCTGAAGTGTTATTGGATACAAGGGGAGAGTTGATGCCAGACAAAGATGACATTCAGAAAACACTGGGTAAAATGTTTGCTTTTCTTAATACCTCTTTTTATCACTTGTGTCTGCATGCAGGTACTGGAAGTGACAAAATATAGCATTTTAACATTCTTGTGTCATCGTTCAGGTCTGTAGTTTGCTGAGTCATAAGCTATTACAACACAGTAACTTCATTATTGGTCTGTCTCCTACATTGATCCATGTGATTTTCACTTAAAAGCTGTAATTTTATTTTTGCACCCTCTCACCTCCACTCGCTCCCCCTCCTTCAAAACAGGGATTATGTTTAATTCTCATGTTCTTATGTTTAATTGGCATGATGGGCATGCCAAACAGAGGTAGTTATTTGCTGAGGATCATAAATTCTCCAGTGGGAAGGAGCATGGTAAGGTTCAAGGAACTGACTCCAATTTTATGTTTCCAAGTAATTATTAGGAGTTTGCTTAGCCAAGGAACTATTTCCTTCTGACTTCAAGAAGCTGTCTGTGATGGGGTTGACCTTGGCTGGCTGTCAGATGCCTACCCAGCTGCTCTCTCACTGCTGTTGCCCAACAGGATGGGGGTAGAAAATAAGATGGAAAAGCCCATAGGTTGAGATGAAGGCAGGGAGATCACTTACCAGTTACAAGTCATGGGCAAAACAGACTTGACTTGGGGAAAATTAAATTTTCTCTTTTGCCAAATAAGACGTGTTTCAATAGTGAGAAACAATGACCCATTAAAGCAACACCTTCCTCCCACACGCCTTTTTTTTCCAGGCTCACCATCACTCCTTTTTTCCCAGCTACTCATACCTCCTCCCTGCCAAACTGCAGGGTGGATGAGGAATAGGTCATTGTGGTCAGCCCAGTAACAGCGCCTCACACTTTTCACCTGCTCTACCGTAGGTCCTCTCTATGGGCTGCAATCTTTCAGGATAATCATGCTCCAGTTTGGACTCTCTACGTGCTGCAATTCCTTCGGGGAATATCCACCTTCTCCAGCACAGGATCCTCCATGTGCTGCAGTGGGGTTATGTGCTTCAGCATGGTCATCCACAGGGTTCAGGGGAATCTCTGCTCCTGGAACATGTTTTCCCTCTCTTTCTTGTCTAACCTTGATGTCTGCAGGGCTGCTTTTCACACTTTCTTTTCCCTTAATTCTCAGTCCCAGGCAGCACTTTCCTCTTTCTTAAATACATTTTCTCAGAGGCACCACCATCTTGGCTGAGGAGCTCCTCTCTGCTCTGTGGTGGGTCAGTTGGAGCTGTCTGGAACCGCTTGTGTCTATCATAAGGCAGCCCCATGCCTCTTCTCACAGAGGCTCAAAACCTTGCCACCTGCACCCAATGCTCTTTCCTGTCAGTTGTGAGAAGTATCACAGCATGACATTCACCACTGTCTGAAGTTTGAAGACTCTCTGTGTGTATCCCACAACTTGTCTCTCACTGGAATCCCATAAGTAAATTGCAGAGCAACAAAATAAAACAAGTGTGGGCTTCCCTCTTTGGAGCTGGTGATGAAATTTCATGGGAGATGCATGGAACTTGTAACTTTCAGAGGCGTATCCCAAAGTGTTGAAGGTCTAATAAAGAACCATCTGGAAGAACCTTGCAGCTCTAACAATAACATAAGAGACATAATTGTAGAAGAGCTGTCTTACACTATTGTATTTCTTGGGAACAGCCAACAGCTGTCAAAAGCTAGATCTGCATGGGAACCAGCTTCTAAAAGCTGGGAAGTACAGCTGTAAGCTGCTCCTTCATTTCCCTTCTCCTGTGGGCTTCTTGGCTCTATTTGAACATTTCGATCTTTGCTTGTGTGGCTTTTTTCTGAATGAAGCTGATGCTTTTGCTTCATCCTGATGTTGGCAATATTTGACTCACACCTCATAAGAACTTGTGAAATGAGTTAAAAGCTTAGTTTTACTAAAGGAAAACATTTAAATATATTTTCTTTTTGTCAGATGATATTGTAGAGAGGTATGACAATTTATCCAAATCAGTGAATGAAAGGAATGAGAAGCTCCAAATAACACTGACACGATCCCTAAGTGTGCAGGATGGCTTGGATGAAATGCTGGATTGGATGGAAGGAGTTGAAAAGAGTCTTGAAGAGCAAGATCAAGTGCCTTTGAATTCTGCTGCTATTCAGGATATTATTAGTAAAAGCATTGTAAGTAGCATTCTTTGAAAAAAGAAACGTTTGATAATTCAGAATTCAAGAAATAATTAAACTCTTAGTTTAGCATCTATAGCAGATTCCAAATACTTAATAAAGAGGACTGTTTTGTGAAGTGAAACTGTGCATAAGGATTTTTGTACCTGAAATAGATCTGCACTAGTGATCTAGCTGTACTGATTTGTTGCTTCCTACGGTGGACCAGTTTCAATTCTTAAAATTTAGTTATAAGCAATACAAAGTAGTTCTTGTTTGTTTCAGATGCTAGAACAAGACATTGCGGGCCGCCAAAGCAGTATAAACGCTATGAATGAAAAAGTTAAGAAGTTCACAGAAACATCAGATCCATCCACTGCATCCACATTGCAAGCTAAAATGAGTGAACTTTCAGGACGATTTTCTGAAGCAAGTAACAGGCATAAAGAGAAGCTTATGAAAATGGAGGCATTGAAGACTAAAGTGGAGTTATTTGAAGGTCTGTCAGAGAAACTTCAGTCATTTATAGATGAGAAAAACCAGGCACTCAGTGAGACAGAGGCACCAAGAAAGGATGTTAGTGAAGTGTCTCAATATATGCAGGTACTATAACATTCCATTTGTATATGTTGTGCATTTCTAGTTTAACTCATCTAAGTGATTGAATAATGGATAAGGCATGCTTGTTTCCCAACTTTGGTTGGTTAGCTAAAATCAAGAATTCAGTTTTGAGCAAGTGATTGTAAAGTCTAATATGAAGAATGTAATTCTATTTTGCAGGAAGCTAGTGTAGAATTGGCACAACATAAGAAGGATCTAGAAGTTTTGCAACAGCTTCTTGAAGAACTTTCATTACATGCTCTTCCTGGAGATAAAGCATTGGTATTAGAAAAAGTAAATGCTTTGTCAAAGAAGTTCAGGGAGGTAGAGGAGACTGTAAAGGAAAAGTAAGTTGAATAATGAAAGTGTTTCCACTTTGGCTAATAATATGGTGTGAATGTTGTGATGACTGCTGTCTTCTCACATGCAATCTCAAGAGATTGCAGTTAACCACTTAGTAAGAGAGCTTTCTAATTTAAAAACAAAACAAGATTCTATGTGGAAATGCCTCTGTAGTTAGTCTCTCTGGTTCAAGAGCTCTAACGTGGGCTGTAAAGACAAGTGCTGTGTAAATTTTGTGACATTGAGTGGAGTCCTGTCAGTTCCAAGAAAACCCTAATTCCCCCCGTCTCTGATAGAAAATAAATTGCTGCTTGTGCAAAGTGCTTTAGAGTACTGTTTGGAATCAGGCAGCTGGAGAAATTATTAGAGCTTCCATATAAACTTCCTGTACAGCAAGACTGGATTTTCCACATTCTGCTCATATCCATAAAATTAGTTTTTGTGACTCTTTGAATTTGGGAATAGCAATATCAGATTGATAATATCTGTTGGGTTGATTATCAGAAGGAACATTGTCATTCCTTTATTTGTCTTTAATTGTCTAGAGAAGAGGATGTATCATCTTGTCAGAAGCAAATGGATACTTTTGAGCTCCTTGTAGAATCATTAAAGAAATGGATAAAAGAGACGACAGAACGAATTCCAGCAGTGCAACCCTCTCTGAATACAGAGGAATTAAAGAAACCTTTGGAAGATACATTGGTAAGACATTGTAGAGGGAAAGTGAGATACAGCTGAAGGAAATAGGGCATCTATTAGTAACAGAAAAGTACAGACTTAAGTTGTAAGCAGTCACAGTGATTGGGACAAGGGAGCTTGCTGTCTGCATTTACATTCCCATTTCCTTCACATGTTTGGATATACTTCAGGGGATTCCCTAGTAGCAAGGTTGTTTCTTTCTCTATACTAAATCTTTTAAGTCTGAAATCAGTTTTGTAATGAACAAATTACTGTCTTTCTTAACCAGAATTTAAAAGATGAATGGACATCAAAAGCGCCTGAACTGCAGAAAATGAATAGCAGAGGAACATTGCTGTGTAATCTAATTACTTCTGTGACTTCTCCTGCCAAACTGAGAGCAGTTGCAAAGTCAGGTATGCACCTTCACCTCACTCCAGAAAACTTCTGATGGTGAGAAATGGACTTACTGTGAATAGTGTTCAGTGCTTCACATACCCATAAGTAGGAGAAATACAAACCCTGCTTTTGCAAACGCTGCACACCATTGCTGCCACAGAGGTACCTCCTTAATGGCCACAAGGCTGTGTGACAGCAAAGAAGCATATAAAGGTTTACGGAGTCATGGACTTTTTGTTAGAAGGGTGATGAGGACATGTTTTATTGAAAAAGTGAGCCTACTCATCCTGATTCGATAGCATAATTAATGCCAATTAATGATTTAGTGGAAACAACAACATGAAGGGCAATCAGCTCCATATCTCAGCATGACTTTTCTGGTCCAAAATGTATTTCCAGTCTGAAGCTTCAACTAAATCCTTTTTACTGGTAATCTGATTTTATAGGGAGCAAATCCATTTCCATGATTTTCTGTACTCTACTGTTTAAATGTTGATTTGTTTTACATAAACCAGTAATTCTGCCAGTATTATAACCAGTATTATTCAAGCCATAGTTCAAGGCATGTGGTACCTAAGGTGTTTTAATGGCCGTAAGCACATTTTCAGTCAGTTCTTGAACTAGGTCTGGAAACAAATTCAAGTGTGTTGGCCTTCACTGGTCATCTGCAAAAGACTGGGACGGTAGGGACTGCCAGAGGATCCCTATTTGGCAAGAGTAGAACACTTTTTCAGATCTCTTTGTGGTAACTGTCTCTGGTTTCATTCTTGTTTGAATTTTAAGTAAAAAACATTTGAAGAACATTTTGGAATTTTCTCTGCTCCTTCGTATCCAGATAGAAAAATAATGGAATAACTAGCATATGAGAGCAGCTGTAATCCTCCAGATGAGAGAGCATTTGCTCTCCTGGACAAGAGTTGAACTGTGTATCACTTAATCACAGTTATAAATATTGGAGTCCGGCTAACAGAGCATGAAGATTTATAAGGCTCTGGTTGGGGCCTGTGACTTCTCTTATCTGTTTGTTTTCTCTTGCCATCCTCCAGCTGCCACTAGTGCAGTCCTCACTGTCCAGCTGGTACTGTGGGGTGGATGTCTTTTCCAAGGCAACCATTAATCTTTGTCAATTGCTCATCTGGGAATACATATATGCAGGGGAGCAGAAAGTGATTCTCCTTGCAGTTCTCTGTATCTTGACCATTTGTCCCAGCTCTGTAGTCTGATAGCATTTTACAAAGCCCATGTAGCCTTGGGTCTAGAGGCTTTGAAAGTGTGTTGAACAAGTAGGGCTTAGCTGGGTGAGTAGCTGCTTCCAAGTGATAGTAATGACTCCACATTGCAATCCCTGTCATGTGTTTATGACAAAATAGGGAGATATTTGTCCAGTTGGTAGCAGTGCTTCTAAAGCAGCCATTAACCTAGCACTGCCAAGTCCACCTCATGTTCCTGCACACCACATCTACATGTCTTCAAAATACTTCCGGGGGTGGTGACTCAGCCACTTCCCTGGTGGGTACAGGTGTCCTGAGTAAGCAGTGCCTTTGGATGTGGTGTCTGCAATGACCACTTTATACTGCTTTGCTGTGTAATGTTTAATGTTCTCCTCAGAGTCTCAGTGTTTGCCAGCTAGCCCTTTCACAAGTCATACCCATACCAAAGGCCATATCCAAAGATGGCTGGGTAAAATCTTGTTCTCAATAGGCAGTAGGGAAGAGCTTCCTTTTGGAGAGGGGAAGGAAGTGATGTTATCCATATGGATGTGATTAGGCGTCATAGTTAGGATATAGACCTTCGTCTACTATAGTAATTTATTTAGCAGAATATTGAGAGAGCTAAGACTGCTAATATATCATGCATGTGTGCATACTTACATGTGCATCCATGTGCACACCCATCCGCTATGCACATGCTGTGCATATGTGGTACCACTTACATTACTAGATGAGTGGAGCAGCTTTAAACATAGAACAACCTTAAAATATTTAAAGGCTGAAAAAAAATGGTTATTACAGGGTTAGCATTCAGATATTTCTTTAGTATTATAATGACAGCTATGTGTCACACTGTTTTGAAGAGGAAATGCAGTGCTGGGGTTTTGGTGGGAAGGGGTCCAAGTAAGCATAGGATTTCATCTCTCTTAATCCACAGGTGGCCCAATGTTAAATGGTGATGGAGGAGCTCCAGGAACTCAGGATTTCCTGAAAAATAAAGGTCAGTAAAAATTTCAGGATGTGATAAAGAAATGTACTTGCCAATTACTGTTAAATATTTAAGTATATTTTTTAAATATTGTACATAAATCTGCTTGTAGCAGTCACTAGTAGACTGCAAATTCACGTTATCATAGGCAACTATATTCACTAGGACATGATACTAAAATGAATTGCAAAAATACCTTCGGTATTTTCTTTGAAGACAGAGCAAATCTGGCTGTGTTTTCTGAATCAATATGCACTTCTATAAATGTATACAGGGATAGCTGTTTTAATGTAACACATGGCTTTGGAGAAAATTCTAATGTGTGTATGTGGTTTGAAACTTCTTTAACACCCACCAGTGTTCGCAACACTTACATGCACAAACATACAAAGACACCCATTTTGCTTACATTTTTATCACTATATGTGACCAACCCTTTTACAGAAACAAAGGAATTGACACAGGCAGTTTATATGTGCTTATGCACATCCCGAGTCTGCAGTGTCTGCTCTCCTAAACTATAGTCTACTTAGTACACCATCTGCCTGCTGTGCTGTCTCAGTGATAAAACATATTTATAATGATATATGAATGGTGAGCAAAAAATAATTGCAGCAGTGTTAGGCTGTCGTGTAACTAACTAAACTGCAGTTCAGTTAAGTTCAACTTTTTGTCATGGAATTGTTGCTTAAAATACTAAAATAACAATGGGTAGAAAGATTGAAAGGTATTTGTTTACCTGAAGCTCTTACAACTAGGAACTTATATTAGGTCATTCAGATGTAGTGTTACCACTTTTAGAGTGAATTGGAAATATAATTTTTAACATGTTCAGTAACTTCTTATTTGGGGACTATTAACTATTGCAACTCAGAACACTGTTTAGAAGTTCTTGAAGTCTAAGTTTTATTTGAAGGGCTTGTGACCTCTAACACAGTCTTTGTGCATCTTTCCTTTTACAGAACTGACAACTGTTCAACAAGCTATGTCTGCTGTAAATCACAGTTACGAAGATTTGGGAGTTTTATTGAAGGAAAAGATTTCAGAACTAGAAAGTATGCTTTCAAAAATGCAGAATATTCAGGAAGAGTCCACATCAATGATGCAGTGGTTGCAAAAAATGGACAAAACTGCATCAGATTGGGAAGCTGCTCCAACTGATAGTGAAACAGTTAAAGCCCAAGTTGAGCAACATAAGGTGCTTTGTGCCTTTAAAAAATACTCTTTCTTGCAGTTACTGGGCAGATTGTATTTGAATACCTGATATCTCAGCCTAGCTTAATGTTGCAGAGGGTATTTAAATGATCCTAGTAAGCATGCCAGTCAGGCTTAGAGCAAATCTGGCAAAATGTGTCAGTGGAGTAAAAGGACCACTGTGTCAGAGAGGAGTCGTGCAAGTCAGAAAATGATAATTTTGGTGGCCAATTTAAATAGATGAGGCTGTATTGATTATGCAATAAACTTTTTTGATCTCTTTAGTGGTTTAGAGATGTATACTGGGTTGCTTGTGAGATCTGAAGGGCTGTATCTATCCAAAAGCTATTTCTGCAGCTGCTCGTTCACTGACACTCCACAGACCTCCCAGTCGCTGCAGCTGTAGTGGCTTATGTCTGTTCCAAGGCAGTGTTTCTCTTCAGCAGCCATGTTATGCTTGTTAAGTTATATAGCTGCACAATAGTCTCCTCCCTGCTTTTTAGCTGATAGAAGAAAACCACTGAATCAGCAGTAAGCTTCTGTCCTGTTTCAGCATTGGAGACATATGCTTTTCTAGCAGCGAAGGACAATATTTACACATATAAAGGCTTATCTGTAAAGAGTAATGTAAGGGATAGAGAAAATTTTTTCCTTGCCTGTGATTGTGGGTAAACAAGGACAGAATTTGCTTCAACTGAGGTTCTTCTTTTATATTTGGGGGGGTCACCCTTAAAAAGTAAGCTAACAGCTACCAACTTTCCCCAGACTTGGATTACTTTCAGGCCTAAAACTCTGACTAGATGTGGAAGAAACCTAGCTCCTTATTTTTCAACAGAGAATGTACAAAGCTGACATAACCATCTTACCCCTGGTGTAGTAGTAGAGAAGTGTTCACAGTTGGAAAATTGATTGAGTCCTCAGACAAAGGTCATCCTTCTGAAGCAGTTGGACCTTTTACTAATTTCTAAATCATGCACAGTTTGTTCAGTGTTTCTTTTAGTAGGTTTTAGATAATTAAAATGCAGATCCATAGGGCAAGCTTTGTTACTTAAAAATATTCATGTAGGAGCCGTTTGTGAGGCATGTAAGGACTGTTCATTTCTTTCTTCAAGAGCAGCATGAATTAGGAATTGCTGGGGCATCTCAGTCACTTTAAGCTATGGTTGTCATTAACTATAGTTCTAGATGAACTACAAGAAGCAGTGTATCTGTGGTAGAAGGACTTCCACTGAGGTAAATGTGGCCACACCAGACTCCTCTCTGCTGGTGCTAGCTGAGTTATTTCTGCTGTGAGCTGTACTGTGTGTTAGTCAGTTTGTCTTTTGTACAAGAAGGGAATCCAAGTATATGTGAATATGATGAGACCTAGTAGATCTTATTTATTTGAATTCTTCTAATTCTGTTATTTGTTCCAACTAAACAATAATTCTTATTGTTACTGTAGTTTAAATCTGTCAGATTTTCTCTCTGAAAAAAACCCTGACCAGCAACATATGCTATTATCAAGTGTTTTGAGAATCATAGCAGAAAAGTAGTGTGTAAGTGTTAAATACTTATTGTTTATCTTCATGCTTAGCATCCCAGTATTATGGACTTCAAACTTTACACTTTACTCTTCTTCTTTAGTCTTTTATTTATTTACTTATTTTATCACTTGAATTTGCAGCTTTTTGAAACTGAATTAAAGCAAAGTGCGAATAAAGTGCAGGAACTGAAGGACAAAGTGACAGAGCTGTTGGAGAGGAACCCTGACTCTCCTGAGGCACCCAAGTGGAGACAAACATTGGATAAAATAGGTACTTCAGTAAAGCTGTATTATAGCTCAGACTGATTCAGAAGTTGGTTCATTCTGAGTTGTTTAATGCATTAGCAATCAATACTATTTTTAATGCCTTATTTTCTCCTTAATTTTGGGGGAAATAACTCCCTTTGCAAGAGTGTAGTTCAGGAGTAATTACACATGTGTCCATGGTTTTGAATTTATACTGCAATTGTGAAATGATATAGGTTGATGCCGTGTTTGAGAGGGCTTTATCTTTTTCGAACAGTGTGCAGCTAAAACTCAACTGGCCAGTTACTGCTTGAGATACATGTTTCTTGTAAAGAGCAGATTGAGTTCTTGGTAATGCTCTTTTGCATGCTTTTTTCCCATGCACTGGTGGCTTTTGTTATTTTGTGATTTTGGTGGCTTTTTGCTGTTTTCTAAAATTGATTCCATAAATTTTGCCCTAAAAAGTGGAAATTGCCATTCTGGACAATAGCTTTTGAGATAACTGCTGTGCATAATCATCATGAACTTCTAAAAATTCTTCTTAGGTTTGTAATATTTTAAATAAATCGTAGGTCAGTCTTGTTTCATACTGAAAAGCATTTCTATAGCTACACCAAGAATAATTTTAAAGCTGAGAATTTTTGCAACCTCTCCTGTTTGTAAGTGAAACTCTGAAAACTTTAAGGAGCAGGTAAGGTCTCCAGCAGAACTCGAGTAGTGTTGAAAGGGAATTTTAGCATGAGCAGAGGTCAAAGACAATGAAGTAGTAAAAAACCCTGAAAAAACAGGTGAAATTCAGGGACAGTGAGACTTCCAAAAGATCAAGGCTGAATGAGCCAGCCCTGACAGTATCACAGATGAAATGGGGAAGCTACAAGACCATAGATTGGCCTAGGTGTGAACCTAACCTCACACAGCACTTTTGAAATAGGTGTGTGCAGAAGTATTCTCATTGCCTGTCACTAGATACCTGGTTTAGATGTCTAAATGAAGCATGTCTAATCTCCACAGGCTCCTAATATAGACATTTGAAAGAGGTGTGCTCTTTCAGAGGGCTGCTCAGAGTAGAAGCTTAAATTAGGGCTTCTGCTCACCCTTGTAAAGGTGTCTGCTTGTTTTCACTGAATAAGCAGAAAGATTTGTCTATCTAAATCAGGCAGCTAAGTTATGACTGAGTACAGCCCTTTGGCTTTTGCATCATTTGATACCAACATCTGAATTTGGTGGTATTTCATTTTGTAATATTCTAATCCCGTTTTATTACACGTTGTATATTTATTGCTGTAAAAGTTCCACATGTGGCTGTGCTAAACTGCAGACCTTCATCCAAGTGCATATGGATCTGACTGTTAAAAGATGTATTTGCTGAGTCACTGCAATAAGGCGTCTGGAGTTAATCAGCAAGAAGCCTTGTTAGAGAGCTCTGTTTATGTTTCATATCTAGTCTGCTGTCTGACAACCCATCTACTAGAACATGCATGCAATATGTTAACATTATTGTTGTTAGATTCCAAATGGAAAGAACTCAATCAAGTTGCATTTGAAAGACAACAAAAACTGGAGGAGTCTTCAAATTACCTGACTCAGTTCCAGACAGCAGAAACTCAGCTCAAACACTGGCTTGTGGAAAAGGAGCTAATGGTCAGTGTGCTGGGACCCCTATCAATTGATCCTAATATGCTCAATACACAAAAGCAACAGGTTCAGGTGAGTAGTGCCAGCATTCATTATTGATTTAAGTTTCTTCTGCTTTTTTTTTGCTATTAGCGAAGTACTGATTTGCATCTGAATAGAGTACAGTAAAGCTAGTATGTGACATTACATTTTTTATCAGCAAATACCACTACAGCAATAACAGGAAAAGATTATCGTAAGAGTGAAGAGAGGTCAGAACAGCTAAAGGAGAGATACTGATCTTCTGGTACAATTTTTTTGTTTGGCCCATTCTGTAGTTTCTCTGTAGTCAAATGAAAATGTTCCTTTGAAGTTTTATTAATTTGATTGTGTATGTTACATTTTATGGTCAGTCTTCATATACAGTCGATGCTGTAGAACTAGCTTCTTGAGATTTTATTCACTTGATTATACCGATAGCTAATAAAACTATGAAGGCAAGAGAAATGCAGTACTGTGAGTAGATATCAAGCCAAGAGCATGAAAGACTAGAAGTATAATGAAAAAATCAAATAGTTTACTTACAGAAGTACAGCCAACTGCAGACAAAAGAAAGAAAAGTGGACAAAGTTGCAGAAACTAGAAATGTTAATTTCAAACATTTATATTGCTGCCAGTTATTTTAAACTGTGATACGAAATAACATTTTTATTTTGCAAAAATATTATTAAAGCTGGCATATCAATATTGATTAAAATGAAGCGTTTAAAACATGAACTGTGTGTGTGAAATGAGCTAATACTGTGTGAAAATGACTTAATATTGGTTTGTAAGTGCTTCAAAATTCTAGACAGCTGGCATAAAACTTTTGTATATCACTTAACAGTCCTTGAGAGTTAAGTCTAACTGACTTAGAAGAAATGGTTTGGAATGTTGTGTAAAATAAAACCATACTTGTCCCTTTTTCTGCAAGCACTGTGACTTACTGACTAAAAATAAAAAACACTGGGAAGCAGTGACATAAGTTTTAAAGTTCTTACAGTGCACATTTAGTCGTTTTGTGAATTATCCAAATTTCCTCTGTGCTGTAATAATATATTGCAACACAATGTCAGGATATGCTTCTTTGAAGTTCTATCTTAAGACAAGTATCAAAACTGTTTGGGAAGGAAGGCACTGCTTGAAACTAAATAGCAATTATTTTACTTGGTACAGTTACCTAATTACTGTAATCTTAACAGAATTAATTGTTTACCTTTATCTGCTGATTGAATTTCCATTAGATGGTATGTAAATGAACCTCATTTTTTCAGGTTCTTTGACGTAAATGCTTGGAAACAAAAGTTTATGTGTAGGAGATGCAATTATTTCACTGGCTTTTAAACTTGGGGATCGATTACTCAATGAGAGAGCCCAGCTACTTCAAATTCTAAATGATTTTTGTCAGGAGCACTTTGCTTCTTTTTTTCATGAAGCTAAATGCTTTTTTAAATTTTTCTTTTTTCCCAGATTCTGCTCAAAGAGTTTGACACCAGAAAGCCACAATATGAGCAATTAACTATGGCTGGTGAGGGGATTCTGAAGAGACCTGGTGAACATCCACCCTCCCATGAAATTGTAAAAGAGCAACTGACAGCTGTGGCACAAAAATGGGACAGCCTAACTGGCCAACTGAGGAACAGATGTGACCGAATTGACCAAGCCATTGTGAAAAGTACAGAGTATCAAAGTCTACTCAGAAGTCTGTCTGATAAGCTAAGGTCCTTGGATAGCAAACTAAGCAGCAGCCTGGCTGTGAGTACACAACCTGATGCTGTGAAACAACAGCTGGAAGTTGCTAGAGAAATGAAGGAGGAAATAGAACAGGAAATGAAGAATATAAATGCAGCTCAAGCTCTCTGTGAAGAGCTGTCAACACTGGTTGGAGAAGAGTATTTGAAAGCGGAACTTACAAGACAGCTAGATGGCCTCTTAAAATCATTTAAGGATATTGAGCAAAAAGCAGGTTAGTATTTATTTAAATAGAAATAGTAACTAAGACATAAACTAAAGCATCACTTTACACAGATGTTGAGTGCTGTGTCTAATGACAGTTCTTTATCAACACCCAAGCAGTTGTACATTAGAATTTATGAGAGTGCACTTAGCTTGAAAAGGTGAAAGCAATACTTGGGATCTCTACTGAACAGTTTGGAAGAGAATCTGAAGCACAATAGCAGGGCTGCTTTTCTCATCTCTTCCTTCAGGTTCATTCTTCACTGAATTAGAATACCAAAAGAGGATTCTGTTCATTGAGCTCCCTAACTGCATAGGTGCAGAGTGTAAGCCAAAATCATAATTTTGGGGCAAGGACCAGTTAAAAGCTTGCTGAAATGCAGTGGTAATTGTACAAAACTGCCTGTGACAGAAGGAGACTGGTAATAGAAAGCCTTCCCTGTTAACAGAAGAAGTGAGCAAGTAATACACTGCAAGCAGTATTGTACTTTGTTCTCCCTAACAGCCTCAGTTTTAGCTTTTCAATTTCCTCTGGTCACAAGGAACTTCAAAGGATCTCCCTAAGAACATGTATTGCCTGCAGTCCATGAATTAGACACTGTTAGGTCAGATTACTTCATATTCCCTGTGCTTATACTTCATAATACCATGAAACATGACTGTGTGCTTTTTACCCCCAAAGTCTGCCTGGACACGATTCGTGTAGGCACATACTGGCTAAACTCACCTCATTGGATTCATATCCAAATGCCTTCACTGTTCTGCTGTAGTACAGGTGCAAGTCTGTCCCTTGCAGGAAACTTGGTTGACTTGGTTGTCTTCCAGTCGAACACCACATACTAAGGATCAGCTTTCCTTATATTAATGATCATTCATAATAGACTCAATATTAATTATTATTTCTTCACTGAATAATAGCAGGTTCTGAGAATGAACCTCTGTGCTGTCTTCTCTTTTGTAGATAACCATGTTCAGCAGCTTCAGTCGGCATATGCCACTTCTCATCAGTTCCAGCAAACGTCTAAGGACTTTCAGGCTTGGTTAGGCAAAAAGAAAGAAGAGCTGAACCAGGCTCGTCCTGTATCTGCCAAACTTGATATCTTGCAATCACTAATTGAAGAACAGAAAGATTTTAAGAAGACCATGACCAATCAGATTAGTTCATATGAAAGAATTGTTGCAGAAGGAGAAAATATCTTACAGAAGACTCAAGGATCTGACAAAGCAGCATTACAATCCCAAATTGCTACACTCAGAAGTAACTGGGATGAAATTAATAAGCAGGTAAAAGAAAGACAAGATAAATTAACAGATTGTCTGGAGAAAGCCCTCAAATACAAGCACCATGTGGAAATTCTGCAGCCATGGATAGAGAAGTGCCAAAGCAACTTGTGTGAATTAAAAGTTAGCATAAACCCTGCTGAAATAGAGAATTCTGTTGTTCAGGTGAGGGCCTGGCAGAAGGACCTGGATAAACACCACGGGACAGTGGAGCTATTAAATAATACTGCGGAAAATTTGCTCAGTGCAAGTGAAACAGATAAAGAAATCGTTCAGGAGGAAACTAAGGTGCTGAATCAGAAAGTGAATGTGGTCACAGAACAGTTACATAAGAAGAGAGAGTGCTTGGAAAATATGGCACAAAGGCTGAAAGAATTTCAGGAATCGTCCAGGGAAACTGAAAAACAACTTAAAAGTGCCAAAGAACATCTGGAAGCTCACGACTCACTTGGACCTCAGTCATTTAGTAACAAACACCTGACAATGATGCAGGCCCAGCAGAAAGCCTTACAGGCTTTAAAGCCTCATGTTGATTTAACAAAAAAGCTTGCCCAGGACCTGGTGGTAGAAGCATCTGATTCAGCAGGTGTTACTAACCTTTTGCTCCAGGCTGAATCTTTGGAACGAGAATACACTGCTGTGAGCCAGCAGGTTGAAGAGAGGTGCTCCTTCTTAGAGACAAAACTTCAGGGAATTGGCCATTTTCAAAACAGCATCCGAGAGATGTTCTCTCAGTTTGCAGAGTTTGATGATGAACTTGACAGCATGGCTGCAGTGGGGAGAGATCTCAAGGTACTGCAATCACAGAGAGAGGACATAAAATGTTTCCTGAAAAAGCTGGAGGATCTTATCTTGAATACTGAAAATGCCAATAAAAACTGTAAAATTATGTTAGCAACAGAAGCTGAAGCTTCTCCTGATCTTGTTGGTATAAAAAGGGACTTAGAAGCTTTAAATAAACAGTGCAACAAGTTACTAGACAGAGCAAAAGCCAGGGAAAATCAAGTGGAGGGTACTATTGGCCGTGTAGAGGAGTTTTACAGTAAGCTAAAACAATTTTCCAGTATGCTTCAGAGAGCTGAAGAGCATGAGGAGTCACAAGGTCCTGTTGGAATGGAAACAGAGGCTATCAATCAGCAATTGAATACATTCAAGGTAGGAAAATTTTTTTCTTACTGCTACAAAGTATTCTAGCACAATGCAATTTTGTTAAATATCATTGTGAAAGGAACTGGTGGAATGCAGTCCTTGAGAGTCTTGTTTCACAGCAGTCAGTTCTACCTGTATGTTTTTAATCTGTTTTAAATGGGGTATCTTCTTGTGCTCCAGAGAAGCCTTCCTTCGCTATGGCTTAGAAGACGTTGGAAACCTTGCATCCCAGCTCACAGGTCCTTCCCCTTAGTGCCCTCTTAATCTCCCCTCACTATCTTGTTTCCTTATTCAATCCATCTGCATTTATTGTTTTTGAGAACTGCATATTGTCTCTGTTCGTTCTGATGTCCATGTACTGTACAAACTTTCTTCTTCACTGCGGTGTGAGTTCTAGGCTCCACTGTTCACATACCAGCCTGTATTCACTTTTCTCACCTGAGTAGTATATATTTTTTTTCACATGGGTATAGGCTTCAGCATTTGTAGGTTTAAGACCTTTTGACATTTTCTGTGCTAATACGCTGGCCAGTCTTACCTCACTGAATCCCACCCTTATCTAGAAATACCCTAATAAGAAGAAATCAGGTAAAATAAGCCCCCTTTTGCATGGGACTTTACCATAGCTTACCCAAAATGCACTTTGGAGCTTCTGTGTGTAGCTTTTTTAATATGCCAGTTAACAATCTTTGTCCAGATCAGAAAAATCCATTGTAGTGATAGTGTGTTAATTGTGCTTTGGTACTGAAATGAAATAGATAGTTGTTTAGTTTAGGTTACAATAAATGAATTTCCAGTGCTCACTGGAAAGATTTATAAATCCTACAGTTGTAAGAAGTGTTTAAAAAAGATCATAAATCTTCTAGTGGCTATATAGTAGCACTGAATATTTTGTACTGCTTTAGTTTTGTTTCAGTCTAATATTGATTTAAATGTTTGTGAGACTTGTACATTAGTTCACAGTTAATCATAAAAGCAAACCTTCATAACAGGGTTTGATAAACCATGCTGTTAAAAGATGACCTTGGACAAAAGTCATTACATGCTTGGGCCAACAGAGGGTGTATTTTGCTTGGGTAAATTAAACCACATTAGAAAGCAAAAATAAAAATGAAAAATTTAATCTGGGAATTTCCAATGCAAGTTACTGTGAGTTGCTATGATCTTTCAGAATGCATAAATAGAGACAAAAATCTTGAACAAATAGTTACACTATAGGAAGTTTCTATTAGAGTGGGAGGATTAAAATTGTGTGCCAGTCTGTCCTAACAAGTCTATCTCAATTTTAAAGATAAACAAATGGCTTTTGTTTGTATATGGTTAGTAAAATACTTTGGATATTGGAAAGCAGCAAAAGCTCCTGCTGTGATTGCCCTTGCTTACACTGACCATACAAGATTTCAGTTGTAGCCAATTTGTGGTCTCTTACCACATTCACTGCATTTTCAAATGTTAGTTGCAGCTTCAGGTCTTTGTGTGTCTATGTGTGTGTTTGTGTATAGATAGCTATCTTTTTTTTGGCTACAAAGAACAATGCTTTTTGGGGGAAGCAACCCGAAGAGCCAACAGTAGAAGAATCCAGTTCCTTCTTGTCATGGTTTAAACCCATTCGGCAAATGAGCCATGCAGTCTCTCTCTCTCACTCCCCCCCACTTCCTCTCCCCCACTCCCAGAGGGATGGGGAGGAGAATCAAAAGAATCTAGCTCCCACAGGTTGAGATGAGAACAGTCCAGTAACTAAGGTATAACACAAACCACTACTGCTACCACCAATAATAATAATGATAAGGGAAACAACAAGGGAAGAGAATACAACCATTCACCACCTGCCAACTGATACCCAGCCTGACCGAGCAGTGATCTAGCCCTTCTGGGTAACTGCCCCCAGTTTATATAGTGGGCATGACATGCTGTGGTATGGAATACCTCTTTGGTCAGTTTGGGTCAGGTATCCTGTCTCTGCTGCCTCCCGGCTTCCCCTCCTCCCTGGCAGAGCATGAGACTCAGAAAGTCCTTGGTCAGCTGCCTCCCAGCTTCCACTCCTCCCTGGCAGAGCATGAGACTCAGAAAGTCCTTGGTCAGAGTAAACAGTACTGAGCAGCAACTAAAACCATTGGTGTTATCAGCACTGTTCCCAGGCTGAAAGTCAAAAACACAGCACTGCACCAGCTACTAAGAAAGAGAAAAATGGCTGCTGCTGCTGAACCCAGGACAGTATCCACCCCTTATTCCATACCATTCACGTCATGCTCAGATCCCACATTTTCAATATATCATCACTCTTATCTCATATATATACATATATACATCCAGACTCAGAGAGAGACAGATCATTCCTTAGTGCATGGACCAATCACTATAAAGCTACTGAGTCCATCCTGTCCATGATGTCAGGCTCCCTCTCTTATAACAGTCTTTCAGAGCAGGAGAGGTTGTGTGCAGTGTTGGATCGTTGCTGCTGATGCTGATCGTTCCTTTACCGCAGAACTCGTTTGGTTTCATCAAAGTTCTTTGTTGGGATGGTGGTCAGAGGGAAGTCAGGGCCAGTCGCTGGTAACCTGAAGACATCTAGTTGGTCAGCTATAAAAGTGCTACATAACAGGCAACGGCATACAATTGAGTTCCTTGGCTGGTTTCCCCTAAAATCAAATCCCCTTGAGGTATACATCGGACTTCCCCATCTTCCCGCATTACCCACCAAGTATATCCATGTCCCTGAGCAAAAGCAATCCCATGAGTGGGTTTGCCTTTTCCTGAAGCAGGAATAACCCACACTGTCTTCCCCAGCAAATTCTCTATGTGCACCACAGGAACTTTATCCCTTTCTACAGTATGTAAAAGATCTGACTGGGCTGGGCCAGCCCTGTTGGCAGATCCTCTGGTGTTGACCAACCAGGTGGCTTTTGGTAAATATGAATCCTAATGTTTGAAAGTCCCACCACCCATTGCTCTCAGTGTAGTTTTTAACAGCCCATTGTACCGTCAATTTTCCCAGAGGCTGGTACATGGTAGGGGATGTGATATAGCCACATGTGGGCTCTTTGGCCCAAGTGTTTATATGGTTGTTCTGGAAATGAGTCCCATTGTCTGACTCAGTTCTCTCTGGGGTGCCATGTTGCCACAAAATCTGTTTCTCAAGGCCCAGAATAGTGTTGCCGGCAGTGGCGTGGGGCACAGCGTATGTTTCCAGCCATCTGGTGGTTGCTTCCACCATGGTAAGCACATGGCGCTTGCCTTGGTGGGTTGGTGGGAGTGTGATATAATCAATCTGCCAGGTTTCCCCATATTTGTACTTCAGCCATCATCCTCCATAGCAAAGCGGCTTTAACCGTTTAGCTTGATAATTGCAGCACATGTTTCACACTCATGAATAACCTGGGCAATAGTGTCCATTGTTAAGTCCACCCCTCGATCACGAGCCCATCTGTATGTTGCATCTCTGCCCTGATGGCCTGAAGTGTCGTGGGCCCACCAGGCCAAAACTAATTCACCCTTTTGTTGCCAATCTAAGTTCATCTGAGCCACTTCAATCTTAGCAGCTTTATCCACTTGTTGGTTGTTCTGGTGTTCCTCAGTGGCCCGACTCTTGGGTACATGAGCATCTACATGGCGTACCTTCACCACCAGGTTCTGCGCGCAGGCAGCGATATCTTGCCACAGTGCAGCAGCCCAGATATGTTTCCCTCTGCATTGCCAGTTGCTCTGCTTCCTTTGCTGCAATCACCTCCACAGGGCATTTGCCACCATCCATGAGTCAGTACAGAGACAAAGTACTGGCCACTTTTCTCGTTCAGCAATGTCCAAGGCCAGCTGGATGGCTTTTCCCTCGGCAAACTGGCTTGATTCACCCTCTCCTTCAGCAGTTTCTGCAACTTGTTGTCGAGGGCTCTATACAGCTGCCTTCCATCTCCAATGCTTTCCCACAGTGCGACAGGACCCATCAGTAAACAAGGCATATTGCTTTTCACTTTCTGGCAGTTCATTATATGGTGCAGCCTCTTCAGCAGGCATCACCTCCTCCTCTGGTGGCATTCCAAAATCTTTGCCCTCTGGCCAGTCCGTGATGACCTCTAGAATTCCTGGACGACTGGGATTTCTTATTTGAGCTTGTTGTGTAGTGAGTGCAGCCCACTTACTCCATGTAACATTGGTTGCATGCTGTGTAGAGGAGACCCTGCCTCTGAACATCCAGCCCAGCACAGGCAACCGGGGTGCCAGGAGGAGCTGTGCTTCAGTGCCAATCACTTCCGAAGCAGCTCGAACCCCTTCATAGGCTGCCAGTATCTCTTTTTCAGTTGGGGTATAGCTGGCCTCAGATCCTCTGTATCCCCTACTCCAAAAGCCGAGGGGTCGACCTTGAGTCTCCCCTGGAGGTTTCTGCCAGAGGCTCCAGGTAGGACCATTCTCCCCGGCTGCAGTGTACAGTATGTTTTTTACATCTGGCCCGGTTCGGACTGGTCCAAGGGCTACCGCATGTACTATGTCTCGTTTAATTTGCTCAAAGGCTTCTTATTGCTCAGGGCCCCATTTGAAATAATTCTTCTTCTGGGTCACATGATAGAAAGGGCTTACAATCAAACTGTAATTTGGGATGTGCATCCTCCAGAACCCCACAACACCCAAGAGAGCTTGTGTTTCTTTCTTATTAGTTGGTGGAGACACTGCTGTTATCTTGTTGATCACATCTGTGGGGATCTGGTGACGTCCATCTTGCCATTTTATTCCCAAAAAATGAATCTCCTGTGCAGGTCCCTTGACTTTACCCCATTTTATGGCAAAACTGGCTTTCAGCAGGATTTGGATTATTTTCCTACCTTTCTTAAAGACTTCTTCCACTGTATCGCCCCACACGATAAATTCATCAATGTATTGCAGGTGTTCTGGAGCTTGCCCATGCTCCAGTGCAGTCTGGATCAGTCCACGGCAGATGGTAGGGCTGTTTCCACCCCTGGGGCAGCTGATTCCAAGTGTACTGGACACCCCTCCAAGTAAAAGCGAACCGTGGCCTGCACTTTGCTGCCAAAGGAATTGAGAAAAATGCATTGGCAATATCAGTCCTGGCATACCACTTGGCTGCCTTTGACTCCAGTTCATACTGAAGTTCTAGCATGTCCAGTACGGCAGCACTCGAGGGTGGTGTAACTTCGTTCAGGCCACGATAGTCTACTGTTAGTCTTCACTCTCCGTTAGACTTTCGCACTGGCCATATGGAGCTATTAAAGGGTGAGCGTGTCCTACTGAACACTCCTTGACTCTCCAGTCTATGGATCAGCTAAAGGATGGGAATCAGGGAGTCTCAGTTGCTGCAGTATTGCCATCGGTGCGCTGTTGTGGTCGCGATTGGCACTTATTGTTCTTCGACCTTCAGGAACCCCAAAACAGAAGGATCCTCTGAGAGACCAGGCAAGGTGGACAGCTGCTCAATTTTCTCTGTCTCCAAAGCAGCAATACCAAATGCCCATCAGTATCATTTTGGGTCTTTGAAGTACCCTCTCCTGAGGTAGTCTATGCCAAGGATGCATGGAGTCTCTGGACCAGTCACAATGGGGTGCTTTTGCCATTTTCTCCCAGTCAGGCTGATTTCAGCCTCTAGTACAGTCAACTCTTGGGATCCTCCTGTCACTCCAGAAATAGAAATGGGTTCCACCCCTTGACAGCTTGATGGCATCAGGGTACACTGTGCACCGGTATCTACTAGAGCCTTATACTTCTGTGGGATGGATGTGCAAGGCCATCTTATCCACAGAGTCCAGTAAATCCGATTGTCCCCTACCTCCACCTGGCTGGAGGCAGGGCCCGTCTAATAGACATCACAACGTTGGACGCTTAAGTCTTGTAGAAAGGGATTATTCTTCTTTATCACAGGAGCTGGAGTAAAATCAGTTCTTCCACTCCATCTGGGAACCTGCTCACCAGTGACTGAAGCTGCAGCTTTCATGGGATGATCAGCCTTGACCTTTGTTCTCCTTTTCAATTCATGCACCCGTTCCTCCAGAGCTGAGACAGGTTTTCCATCCCACTTCCTCATGTCTTCTCTGTGATCCTGTAGGTAAAACCATAGGGTGGCCCATGGCGTATACCTCCTATATCTTCTCTCTCGAACAGTAGGATACGTTTTGTTAATAGCTGAGACGTGTGTTGGTACATGTGAGGAGCTGGATAGATCAGATAGATCATTTCTTAGTTGTTTGAGGTCCTGGGACAGTTTTTCCATAGCTGAAATGATGGAAGGGGTGAGATTGTCTTCAGACTCTTGGAGTTGACGAATAATTTCACCCACTGTTAGTGGTACTGTGTCATTCCAGGTTACTGTTGCCAATGAATGGGCACGTGATGACGGTGCATTCTGTGTAAATTTCAGCCATATGGGTCATGTACGTTCAACTTCATCTGGATCTATGAGTCCTTTCCTGGCATCCTGCTTGCAATAGATCAGCTCTACAATGGCTGATTCTGTCAGAGACTGGATGCCTTTCTCTAGAGTAGTCCACTTGGCCAAAAGACTCCTAAAATCGTCCTTGTATGGAAACCTATCTTTCATAGCTGCCAAGAGCCGCCTCCAAACGCTGAGGGACTTTTTGTCTTTTGCAATTGCTTTGTCAATTCCCCCTTCCCTAGCAAGTGATCCCAGCTCTTTGGCTTCCCTACCTTCTAGTTCGTGACCGTCAGCCCCATTGTCCCAGCTTCAGAGCAACCAGGTGATGATGTGCTCCCCTGGTTGATGGGTAAAATCTTTTTGCATAATCCGCTGCTCGGTTGAGGTCCAGGGTCTAGACGTCACCTCTTCTTCCTCTTCTTCCTCTGATTCACATACTAATAACTCCTGGTCAGATGCTGTCCCGGGTGGTGAGTACATTGTTTCTTCATCTTGCTTCATCTTTCTTGCCTCTTTTTTGCTTTTTCCCTTGCGTACAGGGGCAACCGATATTGGCACAAGTTGGTCCTCTGGTGTAGCTGCTGTGCTTGGAGTTGGATTAGCTGCGCTGTCTGTTGCGGTCAGAGTTTGAGTAGCTTCTGTACTTGTTGCTGGGGTTAGTGTAGCTGCTGTGCTTGGAGCTGGAGTAGCTGCGCTGTCTGTTGCAGTCGAAGTTTGTGTAGCTGCTGTACTTGTCGCTGGGGCTGGTGTAGCTGGTGTGCTTGGAGTTGGAGTAGCTGCGCTGTCTATTGCTTTGCCATCAGATCCAGGGACATTTTTTTCCTTTTGAAGGTGCTGGATAGTGTTGAACAGGGCTCTGTAAGCACAGGCTAAGCCCCAGCACCTTGGCATGATTTGTCCATCTCTGGTACGACTGGGATGACAACACACCTCATTTGAGTGTTTTACTAATTTTTCTGGATTTTGCACTTATTCAGTGGTGAAATTCCAAAGTACTGGAGGGGCCCACTGGCCTAGATACTTGCCCATACTATCCCACACATGGCAGGCACTCATGACTGTCCAGCCTCGAGGAAAATCTCTTGGTCCTCCTGTATCATCGTCTAACCGTAGACAAGGCCCAAACCTGACTGTGCTTAACTCTTGAGATCAGACAAAATGGTCGTGGGTAAAACACACTCTGTATGCATGCCAACATGGTGGTCCCCATCACAATCAGCAGCAGGTCTCAAAGGTACCTAAAGGCCATTCAAAACCTTCAGAATTCTCAAATGATGCTGTAAACGTTCTGGTGGGGGGGCTGAGAACGTAGGGGCATGTCTCCTTCACTGGTTGACCACCCGAGGAGGGGAAAAAAGATGTGTAATTGCTAAACACTTCCATTATATACCTCCCAAAGTATAGATGTGGTGACCACACTGGGAATGCAAGCCAGATCAGTTTCATGATCAATGATCCTATTGCATTACAAGACATTACCATGAAGTACAATGAAACAAGAACCTTAGCCCAAGGCCCCCAGCCGATGAACACTAACTCAATAAATACCGTCTGTAAGTAAGGTACGACATGCTGAAACTGTGAGATCAAGAGCAACAACTTTGGGAGCCAATAAGTCAGCATTGTGACGAGTGACTATTAATCCGAAACAATGAATGCTTATCACAAAACCGATTAGACACACTCCAGTCAGATCTGTCATTATCTCAACCCTTCAGGCCCAACGTTGGACCTCAAAAAGAACTGTTGTGGTTTAAACCCAGTTGGCACAAACCACTGCTGCTACCACCAATAATAATAATGATAAGGGAAATAACAAGCAAATAGAATACAGCCACTCACCACCCACTGACTGATACCCAGCATGACGCAGCAGTGATCTTGCCCTTCCAGGTAACTGCCTGCAGTTTATATAGTGGGCATGACATGCTGTGGTATGGAGTACCTCTTTGGTCAGTTTGGGTCAGGTGTCCTGTCTCTGCTTCCTCCTGGCTTCCCCTCCTCCCTGGCAGAGCATGAGACTCAGAAAGTCCTTGGTCAGAGTAAACATTACTGAGCAGCAACTAAAACCATCAGTGTTATCAGCGCTGTTCCCAGGCTGAAAGTCAAAAACACAGCACTGCACCAGCTACCTTAGTAGCTAGACTGCTACTGCTGAACCCAGGACACCTGTGCATTGTCTCAGTGTTGTACTTCATTAAGGCATTGGAAAAGATGCAGCAATTCCACAATTCAGGAGTGAGAGATTTC
This sequence comes from Ara ararauna, assembly GCA_028858755.1. NCBI lineage: Eukaryota > Metazoa > Chordata > Aves > Psittaciformes > Psittacidae > Ara > Ara ararauna. The sequence continues at coordinate 40,520,852 of CM054379.1, read as the reverse complement.
TCTGGTCTGTGCAGACCTGTGGGGAGACGGTGTCCCTGCAACCCCAGAGCTTGTATGATAAACCCAAAAAATCTGAAGAAGTGTAAAAGAGATCAGTGGTACTGGCATGTTTATATCCAGAAGGGTACTCCAGGATTTTATTTATATTAGATATTTATAAGCTTAGAAACGGGTTTTGCTTGAAGCAACTATTTTAGGCCATGCTTTTGCTTATGAGTGAAAACACAATGCCATTAAACAGGAGGTGAAAAACGATGAAAAGGTGAAGGGGTTGTTTGAATAAGCAATGAGCAAATGCAGGAATAAAGAAGCAAAAGGCGAGCCTTTGATGAAAGGAAATAGGAAGACCAAGAATGGAAAATTTTGCTACGTGAAGGTGATGAGGTAGCAAAGGGATACTTAGAGCAGGAGGATCAGGGTCAATGATTACTCTCCTAATATTCAGTGTGAGTGCTGCTGGGGCACAGGAAAATTACAGTTGGTAATGTGCCTCTTCATATTCCTTACCCTCCCATAGAGCAATTTCACCTGAGGCAGCAAACTGTAGGGAGTCTGGCTCCCACAAATCCTGCTCCACTCACGGTGTATTTGCTCACATGTTAGTGCACGTACGCAAACACAACCTGAAAATGTGGCTGTGGCCACAAAACCACAGTCTGGCTCCTTACAGCTTTAGCTTCTGCGGTCAAGTACAATTAACTTCTGTTCCTCACGAGTAAAGCAAAAGAAGTGTTGCTTGGTAGATAGATTTATTCACATGCAGTCTTCATTCTCTTCAGGAAAGGATCTTGTGTAATGGGCCAGAGGTGGTTTTTGTGGTTTGACCAATTTTTGCGTACAAAGAGTTAGAGCTTTGTGAGTCTTCTTGGCATGACATTAAAATGTATAGTTATTAAAAAAAAAAAAACCACCCAAAACCAGGCTTTGAGTTGTATTTTATATATATTTATTAATATATATATATACACATATACATACTTGGTTTATTTATATTCCTTCTTTGTAATCTACTTACTCCTCTCTGTATAGAGTGTTACGTTGAAAATGCTGTCAGTGTTAAACTATACTTATTTACAGTGCAGATATAAAAGATGCTTTCTGTAGATGAAAATCTGCAGCAGAATCCATTTAAAAAAGTACAACCATGACTCTTACTTCACAAAGTACTCCAGGAAGAGAATAATCAACTTAAGAATTTGTCTCAATTAATATAAATTAATCACCAATTAACTCAAATTTTTTTACTTCTTCCTCCTCCCCCCCGCCCAGTCTGTATGCAATGCATAGATTGGTACTAAAGGAAAGTGTCAGTAAATCAGGTAAATTAGTATTGAGGTACCCTGAGTTTGCCACCATTCTTTAAAAGCAAAACACAAAAGAATTGCACAGATGGGCTGAACCGAATGCCTTGGGTATGGGTAGCCACACAGTGCTTGGGATGTTTGCTGTAGGAGTAGTATCTGCAGCTAGTTTCTCTTTGAAATAGAGAAAGAAAAACCTCAAAAGTTGAATTACGTTACTTCTGCAAACTTTGCACAATTCTTTGTACTGCTATTACAAGGCATTCTTCTTAGTAAAACCAACATGGCACTGTTACAGCTTTCATCAGTGTATGGTTCATTTGATTTTGCTTTTATTTTTGGAACAAAAGGAGATGTAGTCATTAGAGGTTGCCTTCTAATTGGACTTTATGGGAATTTTTAGCTAGCCTGAGTATTCCTGCCAATGAGCTTGAGCTAAGATTTTAATTGGCTTATGTTATAGAATCATAGAATTGTTCAGGTTGGAAAAGACCTTTAATATCATCAACCAACCGTTAACCTAGCACTGCCAAGTCCAGCACTAACCCCTGTCCCTAAGCACCGTATCTACACGTCTTACGTTAGTTATGTGGAGTGTGTCCTTTGATTTTAATTTTGAAGGCAGATATTATTGAAAGAATAATCTTTCTCTTTATGATTAATAAGAGACTAAAAGCGTTGCATTTCCCATGCACTGATTTACAAACCCTGGAAAAAAATGCTAACCTGCCTTGGGATTTAATACAGTTAAGAGTCTGTGTTGAAAAGCAAAAGTAAAATAAGCAACTGTTTCAACCTTTTTTTGAAGTGTTGCATTTGAAAGTCCCTGATGCGCCATATGGCAGTCTTCAGTAGATACGATGAAAATGGTAAAATATTTTTTAATGCTAATAAAATAGTTTTGCTGTTGAATGAATACAGACCCCTTTCAGTTGTACACTTGCCTTATACATGGTGCAGCATTCCTTGAATTCAGTAAGGATCTGTTTGTGGGTGTTTTGGGTGAGAAGAACCATAGGTGACAGCGCCTCAAAAAATGTGGTTTTTTTTATCTTTACCATTATAGTATATATTCTGAACTACAGAATCTAGAGGTGAGTATCATTTGGGCATAATTTTTGTGTAGTGTCTGCTTACCAGAGAAGAGGAAAAGATAATTTGTCTCCTGCCCTTTCAGTATTTAGGCTTAAGCATTTGGATACGTAGCTGGCTGTGTATCATGTAAATCAATAAACATGAAGTGTGGTATGTTTGCATTTCTTGCATACAGTCAATCCTGCTGGTTGCTTAATGCGGAAAGCTCCAGCTGATTGTAGTTAATGCTGTGCTAAGTTTTAGCTCTAAGTGCCATATGCCGTCCTTTGGCTGCGGTCTGAATTGCTGCTACAACTGATGGCTGCTGTCACACAGGCAGTGCAGGTCTTTGGTGGTTAGGGATATGGTTTCTGCTGGAGCAGAGCAGCTTGGTCATGACAGCTTCTGTACTGTTGGTGAGTTACCTGTGAGTTACCCAACCTTTCACCTGCATAATTATGAGCTAGAGTTGTAGGTGCAAAGTGTTGAACTGTATTTAAAAGATGTACATCTCCAAAACCTGAACCTTTGTGCTGTTAGGCTGGTTTTGTGCTGCTCTAAGTTCCATGAAAAAAGATGCTTTCCAAATGGGGATACTTGGTTCCAACATGTTAATGTTGCTTCGGGTGGGATCTAGGGGTTGGCTTGTCACTGAGATGGTGGTTGCCCCATCAGACAACGCCGTGCTAAGCTGTTGCTTCGGAGCCAGGAACCAGATTGAAGAGAGTCACAACTGGGCTGAACGACTCTCTTTGCATGTCGAGTGGAGTAATATGGAGCTATTCTGATCACTAAAGATGAGTTAGAGGGATGTTTTGAAAATGATGCACAGATAAACTTTTTATTTCAGAGTGGAAGCAGCTGTTTAGATGACGGCTTTATGAGGTGGGGAAATGGGGTGCAAACAGTGGCTCAAAGCAGCGCTTTGTGTCGTTACCGGACTTTGTCTCAGGAACGCGTGCCGGCCTGAGCGGTGCAGTGCAGGCTCACCGCGCCGAGCCGCGGTTGGGGCCGCCCCGGCTGGCAGCTGCGGGCCGCGGCGGCCTCCCGCGGTGCTCAGCAGCGGGCTGAGGCTGGCCGGCCGCCGCTGCCCCGCCCGGCCCCGCCGCACGGCGCCGACAGAGGTGGAGGTGCGAGCAGCGAGGGCGCGGGGGACCGAGGCGCAAAGGAGAAGTACGGGCGGGGTCAGCCCCCGGAGCGGCGCTGCGGGAGCGGGCGGGCCGGGAGCAGATGTTGCCTCAAGAGCGAAACGGGGCGTTTCTCGCAGCGAGGCGCTGGGCGGGGGCTGCCGGCCCGCAGGGAGCCGGGCGAACCGCAGAGCTGGGCGGCTCGCTGGGGGAGGACGGGGCGAACCTCCGGCCGCTCCCCCTTGGCAGCCGCGCTTCAGAAATGAGGGGGAAGGAGCGCGGACGGACCGCTGGCTGCGGCTTGTAGTCGGGACCTGCCGAACGCAAACCTGCCGTGCCTTAGGGAGACACCCGCCACGCTTGCTCTGCTCTGCAGCTGCCTTAAACGGCTCCCCGGGATGGCATCGGGAGAATCGGTGTAAAACGTTTGTTTTCCGACTGCCTGCTCGAAGGACGCGTTGGCTTGGCTGCTAGAAAGTGATGTTTTCCTGTGGGACAGCACATTAGTGGGGCACCACGGACGAGCCTGGTACAAGAGGAGGATAAGCTGCGTTTCGGATCAAGGTTATTTGTAGCTACTGCCAAAAAAGTAAAGGGCTGATTTATTATTCTTACTGTTTTGGATTTAACTTATTTCTCCCCCCATCCTCCCAAAGATTTTCTCCGTGCCTTTTTCTGGACTGTATATGGCTACTGTGGATTCTGTCCTGTTAAGCTACCGCACCATGTTTTATTTATAAAGGAGATGGGACTCTGCAAACCAGTTAAATGGATTACAGTTAAGCCATCACCTACAGAAGATAATGTGTTGCCTTCTGTAACACTTGTTCATTAAGAAGGCTTATTCGGGAGATTTCAGATACAGATTCTGAACCGGAAAAATAAATGAAGCCTTCCATGGAGTGTCTGCAATATTTGAGCCACTGCTGGGTTTTGCTATACTTTGTTTTTCTGTGACATTGGAAGATTTATATTACTTTCTTACTGAAGCACTTTATATTTTAGAGGGTGAGGGGAAAAAACCTCACATCCAGGTAAAGTTGCATTTAAACTGATGCACTAGATTATGAACAACCTCAGCCACCTCGTAAGTTATGGTGTATATTTAGTGTCTATGCATCTTAAGCTAAGGGCAAGTTTACTGTAATTCTTTAGAGTGCTAGTGTCTTAAATGTTTCCTGTGTATCCATGAAAACGGAGGTATAGTGGTGTGCTCTCAGGATGGGGAAGCCACTTAGCAGGCCAGACTGTCTACGTCAGAATCCCCCATGTGTTGGCAAAGGGGAAGAAGATGAAGATCTAAATATTGAGGACTGCTACGTTCCCCAGAGGTCCATCTATGACACTGTGCGGCTGAATGAACAGATCGATTCGGGCTCCAAGGGCAGCCTCACCTCGAGGCATTTCACTGACCGGACTTTACCCTACAGTCATAGAACACTGGACATCAGCACTTTGTGCTCCAATGGTGCCCTTACTTCTTCCAGTGTTTTTGAGCTCCGAAGCCGTGAAGCTAACAAGTTAGATGAAAAAATGATCTTTGATGCACTCAAACTGAACAGTGACATTATTCGGACAGCTGCATTACCTAAAGCAAAGTCTCACACAGAAAAGAAGGAGCATAGGAGATCATGGAGAATGCTTGTTCCACCCAACTTTTCGGATTACACAAATAAAAGTGACAGTTCCTTTAATGAAACTGCTGATATGTCAGATACAGCTAGATCGGGCAAATGCAAATGGGGTACTAACTCTCTTACCTCAGAAGAGGATGATTCTGGTTTATGCAGCCCTCCAACAGAAAGGGAAGAAAAACAAGATACAGTGTTAGCAGGGGAGCAAACTCAGACCCGAAGTTTATCTTCTGCAGAAGATATCCATGCAGTAGGTCAGTTCAGACTGTATTTTCCAGCAACTTGTAGAGAGCAGCACTCACCACTGCTTGCAACCACTAGTCTCACTGTCAAAGAAAGCTGCAGATTGGCTTTGCATGATGTTTTACCCACTGGAAAAGTAAAACAAAGCAATGCTCAGACATGTGAAAGTGATCAGGAAGAGTTGGAGGGGCAATGCTCTCACTTACAAGGTTTCAAAGAGAAAACTCTATCACATGAAGATCCTCTTCAAGGTAATAGAAGTATTTCCCTTGACAAAAATGAAGTGGAAAACGGATATGAAGTTCATGAAAAAATTAAAAAACAGGACACAACAGTAGAGGAGGATCACACAGATAAGGCACTTCCTCATGTGGATGTTTATTACATGAATGTTGCTGTAAATACTAGTGACTTGGATTTAGCAAAATATGAGATTTTGCCTGATACAGAGGAATCCAGTATTTCACGTGCAGGCTCAAATGAAATGGCATTTTCCGTTCAACAACTTGAATTAGATAGTACTGTAAACTGTCCAAAAGCTTTCCCAGGGGGAAGTATCTGGACCACTGACATCCAAGAAACCTTGGATACAGTCTGCAATGGCCTATTGTCCAACAAGGTAATTAAAAAACAAATCGAAAACCAAAATCCCCATAGATTTTGAATAGTTGTAATGTAGCCTTAAAGATATTTGTTTAAAGCTTTCTTCAGATTTCGTTATTGCAAAAATGTGGGGGGTTTTAATTAATTTGGCAGATGCAGTAATCAGTGTCATTTTGCATAGCACACGTGGCGTGTCCACAATTGTGAGATGGTCAGTACAGCACATGAACTAGGGACAAATTCTGAAGGGGGTGTTTACTGCCAGCTCTGTGGGGCAGGCTTATTTATCACCAGCTGGTGCTGTTAGTCCGGATGCAGAGTGCATCCTCCGTGCACCCGTGTTGGCGCTGGCTGTTTGTGTACACGGCTTTGTTACGGGCAATGCCATTCAAGGGCAGCTACAGCCCGTGTGTTCAACCTGAGCAGCCTTACTCATCAAGGTATAAGCAAGAGTGGTTGTGGTTTCCAAAGCAGGCAGATTAAAGGCTCACCGCCTCTTCTGAAAGCTGCCTTTTGCCAGAGAGCAGCTCTGACATTACGATAGTGCTTACAAGCGCAGGATCTTGCAGTGCTTTGAAAGTGAAGTAAGAGAGTAAGAAGTGAAGCTTTGTAATAAGGAAAGGGTGTTTGTCGGGTCTGTAATTTTTTTCTTCCCACTCTGGTTGAAATCCGAGATACTTCAGGCTTTGTTGCTAAGTTGTTCTGGTAAACTTTGGCCTCAGCAATAATTGTAATTTATTTTAAGCTTCTCTCTGCAAGGAATGCATGCGTTTTTAAAGGACAGATTGTGGAGATCAGTCCTCTCTGTGGTAGGACATTGCTCTCAGAAAGATGAGGCTTTATGGCACATAAAAGAAGAATTTGTTATTGATTCTGTGTGGAAATATTATTCTGCCTCCTCCCTACCCTACAGTCAAGAAAAACACAAGCGTTTTCCTTTTTTCTGGGAGCAGCCAGCTGGTTGCACTCTCTGTTTTCATGTAACCGCAGTCTTACAGTTTTCAGGGTTTGGTTTTTTTTTTTTGTCAGTAGAAACAAAGTTCTGAGGACTGCTTCATTTATTTTACCCCTCCTGTTTAGTGTAAGTGCTCTAGCTTCTAGATTGACTTGTCAAGCTGGTGGAAGCGTGCTCAGCCACCTGAGGTCTGGTGGTTTAAAAGCAATTGCTTGGCACACTGTGTTTGGTGCAAAAGAGGAGAGTCAACTGGTAGCTCAAAGCGATTCCTGCTTTTCAGGATGCTGAGAAAGGTTGCTTTGAATGCACTAAGTGTACACCAAAACTGTTACTGAATGCTGCTATAGAAATAGAAGGATTTAGGGTCAAAAGTTGAGCATTCTTTAGCATTGTTTATTCATTGGTTATTTTTCACTGGCCTGTGTAATTAATTCAGGGGCTTCGGGCCATTTTCTGATCTCATTGACACTGGTGTCAGTGCAGCCTAATGCAGCTGAATACAAATGGAGATTTACATTGCTGTTGCTAATGGTAATAATCTGGCTCTGAAAGAGTTTAAATACCTGAAAGAGTAAAATAAAGCAAACAGGGAACTGCTCAAACTGCCCTTTTGGCTAGGTTCAAAGCCCTGGTAATTTGCAAGAAATCCCTCTGAATGAAAACCCATTCTCCTGGGCGTCTGCTGGGATACTGTTTCAGCAGCATCTGTAGTGCCTCCTCCTCACTTATTACCATTATGTTCTTCTAAAAACAACATTAAAATAGCTCTTTCTTTACCACTTCTTCAACTTAAAACTTCTGCTTTTGTCCTAATTTTTTGTCCCTCTACTCTCTCTCTCTCTCTCTCCCTTTCCTTCCTGTCTAAAACTACTCATGGAAATGAGCGTCAGTTTCCCTGTGGTGTATTGCATTTACTCTGTTTAGATTGAGTCCTTTCTGTTTACATTAATGATTTTTTCTCTAGGAAGGTGATGATGAGGCATGGTTTCCTTTCTTCCAAACACCAATTTTCAGCTTTTCTTGTTGTTGTTATTGTTGCATACCCTGATGTAAACACGTCAGAAGAGACAATGTTTCATGTGTGTTTTGTATTTCAACTGCAGGTATTTCAGAAAGAAGAAATTGAACCCTTACAAGTGAAACAACAGGAGGTAAATTGGTTGGGTCAAGGCCTTATTCAAAGTGCTGCTAAAAGTTCCAACACAGAAAACCTTGAACATGACCTTGAAGATGTCAACACCCGATGGAAGACTCTTAATAAGAAGGTTATTGTTTTCTACACTATTCTGCTTTTGTTGTGTTCTGCTTTTTGATTATTTGCTTGCTGACGTCTTTCAAAATACAGGAAATTAAATACTCTCTAAGAATAGGAATTATATTACTTTAGGCAATCACTTTGTTGGTAATTCTAAGGATAAGATTTTTATCACTAGTAGCAAGAGCTATTACTGTCATTTATAAGATTTTGTCAAACGTTCTGTAGGTCTGTCCTGCATTTTTATTCAGGAAAGACTCCACTAGGACGAGGTGTTTCTTCCTGCTTAAGCAGACCAGGGAAGTTTGATAATCCAATCAAATAGGTTAGAGTTGTGACACTTTCATGAGAAAGGTAGCTATGTCATTTGTCGCCAGCCACTTTCAAGTAGTTGTTTTTCAGTCTTTGTTCAGATGTTTTTTCACTCTGTATTGTATCGGGTCATATACACTGTTGTGCCTGTGCAGTGCAGAGAGCAGTGAGACAGCTCGGCTTTGTGTGACTAGTGTCACATTTCTGTTATAGTTGTATTATATTGTATAGGATTGTATTGCTTAAGACATGAGATAGTACCACTGCTTTGGAAAAGTGGCTATAGATTATTTTCTATGCTTTTGAAGAGTCCTCTTCCAACAGTATCTGCTCTTGGAAAATGGAAAGGGTGGGAAGTAGAAATGGCAATCATTTTTCTCAACTTTGTCTTCCTGAAGGAGTGATGCAAGAGAACAGCAGATACCCATGGTTCACCTATTTGCCGCCTTCTCTCTTATATCTTCTTCCCATTGGATTGATTATTGCCCCTTAGTTAGAGTTGCTACTTTGGGTTCCTGGCTCAATCTTTCTGTAAGGAAAATAAAGATGACCTGATACACAAACATCCTGTCAATATACTTCATAATACTGTAGCTATATAAAACAGGCTTACATCTCTTGTAATAAGGAACTACTACTGATCTGATGGCAATCAACCTCCTCTTTTCATTTGATGTTTGTAGCTCTGAGAGATGAATGCTAAATTGTGCCATAGTGCTCTTATGTGAATAGCTATGAAAATGAGAGCGTTTGTGATATTGCCAGGTGTTCTACAGATTTTGGCTACTAATTTCACAGAAATGAAAAGAAAAGGTGAGTAGAGTCTGATCCCCTACCTTTTTTTTCAGGTTGCCCAGCGTGCTGCACAATTGCAGGAAGCTCTTCTTCACTGTGGGAGATTTCAGGATGCCCTTGAATCTTTGCTTAGCTGGCTCATTGATACAGAAGACCTTGTGGCTAATCAGAAACCACCATCTGCTGAATTCAAAGTTGTGAAGGCCCAAATACAAGAACAGAAAGTAAGTGAAATAAGTTCAGAATATCTCTCCTTCCACTGGATCAATGAGAATAAATTGTTATGCTTTGGCAAAACATAAAATCTGATCAAGTGTATTATATGGCATTGAAGGGTGCCAAGTTGTATAAAGCAGCCATCTGTTCAATACTGAAGAATCTGTCTAGGGTTGGGAGACGTGCTCATTTTCTATGACACTGCAGTTTGAGCTCTGGTTAGAATTATTAACACTATGTGGAAAGGATTGTTAAAGATCTATTAGAAAAAAGAGAAAGCATGAAATCAAGTGTTTGGTCATTTGGAAAGTAGGAAATAAAAACTAGTAAAGTTTCATTTGTAATAATTCCAAGGTAATATTGCAGATTACAGACTTAATACTTGGTTCTTGATCCTGATTCTGACCTGATCATTGTTGGTAATTAGTTGGAATGCTGTTGGGAAATGGTCTGTGCTTAATGTAGAAGCACTATCAGTGTTGTCACCTCTTGCAAATATTCATAATGGCTATAGCAAAAAGAATTAAAATGTAGCTTATGAAACATACATTCCATGCAGTTGTACTGTATGGCCCACTGCCACCCAGAGATTTAGTATAAAGTTATGATCAGTAACGTCAGGGGATTGTCGTGTTGGGATATTTACAAAAGCAAAATGTTACTGTTACCAAAGGCAGCTAAAGAAAGGAGGAAGGGAGGATTGTAGACAAAGGTGTGTTTTATTCTTCGCGGAGAAATTAATTCACTGGACTAGATCGGTGAAATCAGTTGTATCTCAAACAAGTAGACAGTTGATTGGATATGAGGAAGAAATTCTTTACTTTAAGGATGGTGAGGCACTGGAATGGGTTGCCCAGGGAAGTTGTGAATGCTCCATCGCTGGTGGTGTTCAAGGCCAGGTTGGACAGAGCCTAGGGTGACATGGTTTAATGGGAGGTGTCCCTGCCCATGGCAGGGGGGTTGGGACTAGATGATCTTAAGGTCCTTTCCAACCCTAAACATTCTATGATTGTACAATAGTTTTTGTTTCGTATTATTTATTAATAGTATTTTCCTAACTACCTATATGTCAGAATTACCTTCGTGTTTCCAGATCTAGAAGGGCATGTAACTTTCTCAGAAATGTTCCTACAAAATGTATCGGATACTCTGAATATTTTGTTTCCCTCAGTGGTATTAAATGGAACTTTTTCCTCTACATATTCATTCATTGGGCTATGCACATTTTTGCCACATAGAAACCAAGGAGATAGTTTTGGCTTCCTGAAACTCTGCTGTTCATAGTAAAACAATTAAGAATCTAAAATGAACCTGTGTTGGGGGTGCACTGCACTGTATATCTGTGTTTCATTTTGTTTAGCGTTATGCACAGTTTCATCACAATATAGGCAATGGGTTTACTTTTTTTGCTGTAACACGGTTTCAAGAAGTCTAGTTCCTTCTGGTTTTGCAATTGTGTTATTACAATGTTTCTAATAACCTGGTGCCTAATTGCTTTCTTTGTAGCTTCTCCAGAGGTTGCTGGATGACCGCAAGCCTACTGTTGAGTTAATCAAGCGTGAAGGGGAGAAAATTGCAGAGTCAGCAGAACCTGCTGATAAGGTGAAAATCTTGAAACAGTTGAGTTTCCTGGATAGTCGATGGGATGCACTGCTCAGTAAAGCTGAAACAAGGTATTTGAAATTCTTTCATATATTTGAAAAATGTAGACATAGGATGTGATAGGTGATTAGAAGCAGCATGTGGAACTCTCTGGTGTGAAATCTTGTAAGTAGTGTCATTCTTGATGTTGATATAATAGATCCTCTGAAGGAAAAGTGAAGTAACTTGTATAGACCAAAAGCTTTTAAAAATTTTAGCCAAAGATGCTACAGTCTGCTATGACTAATTTCGTATGTGTCTTCTCAATATTTTATCCCCATTAGTTGATTAGAATGCAGATTTCTTGATGCAAGAACCTGTTTTGCATAGAATCAAGTGCAAATTTTACATTTAAATAATAACACTCTGTTGGAACTTCAAAATCTTGTCATGTTGCTATGGAGGAGGCACTCAATTCTTCCATGTTTCTGTTTGATGTCATCCGTATAATTAGTTTCTACAACTTGATCCTCATACTGTCAGTTGCTGATGTATTTATGCTGGGGAGGAAACACAAAAAAACACAAACAAAACCCAAAGCAAGCAACCAACCCCCCCCCCCCCCCAAAAAAAAACCCAAAAAACATACTCATGGTATCTATGTATGCACACACTTAGATTTATGAGTTGTTGTCGGTATATAAAATACCTGTAATGTTCTGGACTGTGAATTGTTTTTGAAGAAATCTGTGTTGAAAGGTTTGCTAATTGTATTTTCTGGGTGGGGATCTGAAAAAGGACAGCCTCGTTCAGAGTATAGAGAGGAAGAGTATGCATAACTGGGGGACCTGAACAGGCATATAATTAAGAACAAGAAATGACTTGGAAAGTTGAAGAAAAATGAATTTAAGTGAACAGTGAAGCTTTGCAGTGAAGAGCAAATGGATGTTAGGATGTGGGTGCTAGAATAGCATTGAATTCAACTTGTTGTCTCCTACTGCTTCTGGCAGCCCCCCTTTAGTTCATTTACTCTGAACCCTTTTTGTTACCTCATGCTACTAATATGATTGATTAATTAGCAGAGTCAACTACTAATAAACCATTATTTCCTTCTTTCCTTTTTTTTTTTTTATTGAAGGCATCTGACTCATTAGCCAGGGTAAATGTCATGTTTGACTTGATATTATTCTTCCAGTCTGATGATATTTGATTAAAAATCAAATTTCGACTTTTCTAAAGCTATCTATTAGCTGCAAGCTTGTATCCATTTTTCTTAAGCCAGTCTCTAGAAATGGAGAGGACATTTGAGGATGATTTTGAAAACTATGTAGAGTACTTTACTGAGTGTTCTGTGGCTAAGTGTGTGAAGTCTACCTTGTTTATTAGCCTTGGGAAGCACATATAAACATAGCTTTTATCTGGAATGAGAGCCCCATTTGAAATACTGTGATGTTTTTCATGTAGGGCAAATCTCTCTTTAAAAGTCTGCTTGAATGAGATTTGTTCAGCAGTAGTTTGTAGAGAAGACAGTTCCTGCAATCAAGAGCCTTCTCTGAAATGTAATAATCTGAAACCAAAATGTTTTAGATTCTGGTTTTTCAGTTTGGAGGTATAGTCTCTCTGCTGTATTAACATCTCACTAACTTTGTTGAGAGCTTTTACCAAGAACAAGAGATGCAGAAGTAGAGCCAAATAGTTTGGTTCACATAATTGAACAAATCTTTAAAGATACTTTACAGTGCTGAGGAAGCATGACAGTATGTTCTGGTTCAGTAGATCCTTTGTCTAACTTTAAAATGTTTACTAGTGAAGGGAATGTAACGTTATGCTTAAAGACAGCAAGAAACTTGAGAATTGTCCTTTTGGGTATAAAAAAATGCTTTGCTGAATTTAGTGCTGGATTACTTTTAGCAGTAGGTATATGAATAAAGTGATATTCTGTTTATTTGCAAAAGTTGCATATTAGCTCAGAGAGTTTCAAACAGCTTCGGAGGTGTTTTTTCAATATTTTCTTTGATTTTAACTGTACCTTGGGTTTCATGTGTATCATAGATATATTTCTATTTCATTTGATGACTGGTTCCTACAAGACAGTTATATCCTTTATTTTGCATAGGATTCAGGGGCCTTTCGTATTTTTTCTAACTATTTCACACTTACTTCATCACAAAAAATAACCTTTCTCTTGGCGTGTTGATAGGAACCGTCAGTTGGAAGGCATCTCAGTGGTAGCACAGCAGTTCCATGAAGCTCTCGAGCCACTAGTGGAGTGGCTGACTGCCACAGAGAAGAGGCTTGCAAATGCAGAACCCATTGGAACACAGGCCTCCAAACTGCAGCAGCAAATTTCTCAGCATAAAGTAAGATACAAACCACATACTTGCTTGTGTCATTCTTTTCAGAGGCTTCTGTAAAGTGCAACTTAACTGGCAAAGGTGTTACGGTGAATGTGTGTTCTACCAGGCTGGCTTTTTTTTGTTCTGTTTTTTTTCTGTAATTTGATTTTTATATATTTATGTTGGCAATATGTCCTTTTTCATTCTGTTTTTATTGAGTTCAACTTCTGTTTCTTTTATATTTTTCTGCTTTTCTTTTCCATTATTCTTCATTATTTAAAAAAATATAGGCCCTAGAAGATGATGTCCTAGCTCACAATAAGAATTTACATCAGGCCGTTAGCACTGGTCAGTCTCTAAAGACCATGAGCTCCAGGGAAGATAAAGATATGGTGCAGGAAAAGCTAGATTCTTCTCAGGCCCGATACATTGAAATTCAAGAGAAGATGAACAGCAGGTCTGAACTTCTCCAACAAGCTTACAGCAATGCTCAGATTTTTGGGGAGGACGAAGTTGAATTGATGAACTGGCTGAATGAAATCCATGATAAACTGAGCAAATTGTCAGTCCAAGATTGCAACAGAGAATTGCTTGAGAAACAGCACTCTGAACTACTGGTATTTTTTTTTTTCTGTTCATTTATTATTTAATTCATTTTAAAAATTTTATTTGTATTTCCATACTTCATTTATTTTTCATTATTATATTTTCTTTGAAGTGTTAATATGCTAATTCCAAATAAAAACATTATAATTTGTTGTGTCTGTGCTAACACAAATGGCCTTTTCTCTTAGGATCTTCAGGAAGAGATTCTTCTTAGAAAACAGAATGTTGATTTGGCTATACAAAATGGCTTAGAGCTTCTCAAGCAAACAACAGGTGAGAGCTTATAGAAAACTGTGATTCATCAGGCTTTTAATCTTGTACTTGCAAGTACTCATGAGAATTTAAGTAGAACCTTTAAATATTAGTCAATATTTGCTGGTTAAAACAGTTGTAGTTGCTTATTTTAATAAAGGTTTGAAGTCAAGATATATTATGTTTTGGGGTCAGTTTTACTATTAACATAAGTAAGCAAAAGTCCTTTTTTGACTATAGAGAGTTTGGCCCTTGAATCCTTTATTATTTTCAGTGGAAAGTTATTTTAGTGAACCTACATTCCATTCCTAATAGCAAGTTATGGACATTACTCATAATGGAGGGCTGTTTGGCATTGGATGCAGTCAATTCCCTGCAGGCATCCACAGATGAACAAGATTTTAGACTACCTTTTACTGCAAGAGGAAAGCTTTGTCCATTGGAGCTAATACTGTGGGAAAAATTACATTCCAGTTGCACACGTGTCTGTTCTGTAGATCAGCGTCTGTCTAAATTTCCCAGTACTTCTAGCATTCTTGAACTCTTTAAGACACACACATGGTTTGGGATGGAGGGATGTCCTTTTCTGTTCCAAACATTATATAATGAAATCTGAATATGCGCTGATAAACTTCAGTACGTTGGTTTTGGTTTAGCCTTTTGAGTTGTCTGTCAAGTGAATAGTAATGAGGGTGTACAGTGATGTCAAATATTACTGTAATTGAAAATCTAATTAGTATTTTGTTGATATTTTTCCCTCACATTTTCAGTAACACTTTTTTTACTTTTTATCTGGGTTTTTCTGCCATTGTAGGAAGTATTTTGAATTTAAGTTTGGATTTTTTTTTTTTTAAGAACATTTGTATTAAATATTTTATCTTAAGTTTTTCCTTTCTAATAGTTTAGTAAAGCAGAAAAAAGACAGAAGGACAGATCCTGAGCTGAGGTAAACTTACTAGCTCTGTTAACTTTAGTGATGGTAGGACACTTTACAATAGTTGAGGATTGACCTTGTCATCTTGTTTGAGTTATTCTACAAGTTAAATACTGAGATCTCTGTTATAGGTAGGGGTTGGGATTTGGGTTAGATTTTGTTTTGGTTTAAATATTTGTGATCATAGGAAATAACATTCCTCTATTTTAGGTGATGAAGTTGTAATAATTCAAGATAAGCTGGAAGGCATTAAAGCAAGATACAAAGACATTACAAAATTGAGTTCTGATGTATACAAGACCTTAGAGCAGGCTCTGCAGCTTGCAGGTCAACTGCACTCAACTCATGAGGAACTCTGTAAATGGCTTGATGAAGTGGAGGTGGAATTACTCTCATATGAAAGTCAAATACCAAAGGGTGAAGAATTAAGCCAAGTACAAGAAAGACAAAAAGTAGGTTTTAGAACCTGTGAATTTCTTATTGCTGTATGATTCAGCTAAGCTTTGTGTTAACTTATGTTTGGCATGAATTTGTTTTGTGAATAAGAAATTTTGGCATCACATCATTTGACTAAATGTAACAGTAGTTAAGAATCCAACTCACTTTCCAGAGTCGTCTGTTATAATCACTTATGAAATCGGACTGAGGTTTATTTTTAGCACAAGAGAAGCACAACATTTCCCCTTTATTCAAGCAGCTCCCTAATCCTGGGAAAACTCTTAAGTTGTCAGACAAAGTTGGTTTGGTCCTTTAGTTGCGACATGGATAAAATCCTGTAAAGTGTAAAAAGAGTTGGCATTTAAAGATATGTACTACTAATCTTGTTTAACAATATTTATAGCAAAAGAAAATCTGTAGTAAAATCCGGATGGTGTAGAAGATGTGAAGGGAGGAAGTTAAAAAAAAAATCTTTCCATTAAATTTCTTGTATAAAAAGAAATTAAACAGCAGTGGGGGTTTCCAAATGGATAAAACCTCATTCCTGAAGCATTATGTGATGCTGTGAAATTTAATCTAGTTATTGCACATTTAAGAAATCATCTGAATTAATTGTATACAACCCATATAAAATTACAAAGAGTTCAGACTGCCATACTGACTGGAGAAATATATGTAAGATGTATACTGTAGAAAATTCTCTTCAAGAATCACCCACCTTCCTGTCAAACAGCTTACAATATCAAAAAGCTAATACAACAGAGATGAAAATAAGTGTGCTAATTTATCCCTTTGGTCTGTGCGGACATTTCAGTTCTTGACTTTAGTGGGTTGAAAGAATAAAAAACCATGTGCAAGCTGTGTGTTCGGCTCATATGCTGACATGTTTACTTTAAATGGCCTTTTACAGGAGCTGAAAAAAGAAGCGAAGAACAACAAAGGCTTACTGGATACTCTCAATGAAGTTGGCAGTGCCTTCCTGGAGCTAGTGCCATGGAGGGCCAGAGAGGGTCTTGACAGGATGATAACAGAGGACAATGAACGTTACAGATTAGTGAGTGACATGATCTCTCAGAAGGTGGATGAGATTGATGCTGCCATCCTGAGATCCCAGCAGGTACTGAAAACTGTTCTTTGAGCAATAACAGTCTCTGGCCATGTGTACCTGAATAAAAGATGTCCTTTAATAATGTTGCCAAATGTTTGTTGTGCTTGAGCAGCAAAAGAACTGTTTGAATGAAATGGTACTCCACTGTTAAGATATGAATGCCAGAACTTGGCTAATCTGTACACTGTTACAGTTTTCTGCCTTTTGTTGACACAAACATCAGGCTTGTAGCTAGAATTGCTGTAACTAATCCTGTGGCTCTTTAAGTGAGAGTTTGCTTAAGTAAGAATGGAATAGCCCATGTCCTCTGTAGATCATGTTTATTATATTAAGTAAAATACTCTCCACATCCCCAGCCAGTTTCACTGGATGCCACACTGAAATCACAAGGGTTGCCACACCTTCTGGCATCAGCTGATTGTCTAGCTCCTCTGTACTTTTCACAATTAAAAGCTGGATCATCTTGTTCAAATGGTAGTGGAGGATTTAAATAACAATCAGTATTATTCATATCCACAATGCTTTTCTTCTTGGGGCTCAAAAAATTTGAGTTCTTTAATATGTGGAGATTTCCATACATTCACAGAGCTGTATATATGGGTACACTTTGAGAACTGGCACTCTTAATTTCATCACTAAATGGTCCCATATTTAGGTTTGCTTATAATGCATTGTGGAAACACAATTTGCCAATGTCTGGCATAGAAATATTGGTGCAGATTTCTGTTTCTGCTAATAGTTCCTATAAACAGTTGTAACAGGACAAGGAGAAGGCATGTGTGATATTTTCAGTTTGCTGAAAGTTGACTGAGGGAGGCTGGCAATAACTCAGATCTTGTCACTGAGGTTAAAGTAACTTCATATTTCTTTTTAAGAGGTTTGCTGTAAATATTATCTTGTTTCATTAATCAGATCCTCAAAAATGAAGGGTGATTTTTTTCAGTGAGTGATAGTGTAAGATAGGAGAGTGTATGTTGGCTCTCCTTAAACTTTTCTGAATTCTGTGAGTGTGTTGCATCTCCTAGCGCAAGTTCAGCAAATTCAGGTCCAGGCATAAAAGAGTCCAGAGCTGCTGCTCCACTAGCTAATGTGGCAAAGGCACATTTGCACCCCAGACCTGCATATCCCTAACCTCCACTTCAGCCCAACTCACATCACCACAGTATACTCCTATACACTATATCCTATGATAAATATCAAGAGGCTTAACGTGCTTCCAGTGAAGGATAAGATACTTTCCATTTAGCTCAGAGAAAGACAATGCAAATAAAAAATGCTTTTAGAGAACTTTGTGCTCTGGAAGCTTATCCTGTGGCAACTTGTTCCAAATGCCTGTGCTATTAAGAAGTTTTGGGTGAACGACAAAGCCACTACGAAGACAAAGGCTCAATGGGAGTAGTGCAGGGTTCAGACTTGACATCACCAGGTCAAGGTGAGAAATGCAGCAAGCTGTATGGACATGTAAGCATATTGTTTCATATGGAAGCTGTTTATTCAGTGGAAACTGAGAGGCTTAATAGACTAATGCAATATCCTGGTTTTTTACTACTTGGGCAAAATGCTCCCAGATGGCTAGAATTATCGTAGGGATAAATTTAGCTGCGTGTTATAATCTTCATTTCTTAATACTGAAAGCATTGGGTGGTGTCTTACCTTAGTAAAGGTGTGCTACATAGAATAGGTCATATTCTACTTTTGACTTACTTGTTTTTCACTGTAAAGCAGCCATAGAGAGTACTTTAGAAAGCATTCATGGAGGAAATGACAACGTCATTGTATTTGGAAGTCAAGTCATTCCTGGTAGAAGCAAAAGTACCACAATGAACTATGCTTGGTTAAACGGGGGGGGGATGAAATAGATGATTTTATAGTGACTCAGGTGAAGTTCAGTGCTCATAAATAACTGTCCTGCATAATGGGAAGAAAACACTTCAAAATTTGGATGCAGAGAGTACCAGTTTTGTGCTTTTTATTCTTTAGTGTTATATTTGAAATTTGAATTTGAAATTGGAAATCCTATACCCTCAGCAAATGGAGTCTAGAATCCTGTTCTTCCTCAGTGCTATGTAACCTAGAAATTCCACTGCCATGCCTTGATTTTGTTATTTCCATTAAATATTTGCTCAATATTACTTACATATCCATGGTTATTTGGTGTCAGGGAGTCACAGTGCAGTTAATTTGTACATCTAACACATTTTGAATCACCTTCTTAATTTCCTTCACCTGGATCATAAATAGATGGGCTTCTGAAAAGCTTGGCGGTTTCTAAAGCTAGGAATTAACTATCATTGGTGTATGTGCTTTGTGCTGATGTTTACAGTCCTGATTGTTTCAGAAAGTACCTTTCTATTAGGAAGTCACAATATTTAGGACAAAACTTTCTGTTACTTTAAATGAGAAGTGACATACAGTGAAAAAGAATGTTTGTGCTCTCTTTCATGTAACGAATGGATTATAAGGGCTGAAAAAGATTGACTCGTAAAGAATGATATCTCAGAACTGCTTCTTTTGGTTTTGTGTGACTCATGATTAATCACTAAGACTAAGACTGTTTAATGCCTAAAGTGAACTCCAGCTATGTTACAGGAGCAGGGTTGTCATGCTCTGCAGCCACAAAGGCGCAGACCAACATATTTGAAGGACAAGAAGGACAGACTCTTGTGGTCAGAAAGAGACTTCTGAGGAAAGCATGTGTATCAACAACACAAGGAGCAGATTCTGACCTAAAACTTATTGATAGACTGTCACAATAACTCAGAGCCATATTAATGTTCAGCTAATTGCAGTGGAGGTCAGAATTTAAAATAAATAAAGAAATAAATTAGTTCTTAGGAGTTTCTGTGGTTACTGTTTTGTACATCTCATCCTCTCATGTAATATGTCTCTGTGGCTTAAGCTCAAAGCTGCCTCTGCTGAGAACTGCACCATGTGGGTGGGTGCTAAGATGCACGCCCATAGATTTGAGCTGAAGAGAGAATATATGATTATTTTTTTTTTCTTTAATTTGGTCTTACTTTCCAGGGGAATTGGATCCCCACACACTTCAGGGTCTCAGTCAGTCTCTCCATCACAAATTAGTAAGAAACAGATCCTTTAAATCCTCTCATTACTTTAGTGCTTTGAGGTAATTTCTGAACATTGACATGTTGACTAATGGTGGTCAACAGTTAATCTTTTAGGAAAAGGGCTGGCTGCACCCAAATGCCCCAAAGAGTTTTTGCATTTAATCCAAGGTCTAGTTTTGGATGAAATCCTGTCTTGTCTAAGTTCAGTGAGGTTTTTCCACTGACTTAGTTGAACTGTGATTGTTTTGCCTTTATCATTTAATACCAAAGCAGCTCTTAAGATTAAAAGGATAACATCAAACAACTGTTTCTTAGGATAATTGCAACACTAGCAGTAATAAACATAGAGATGGAAAAGACATGTGGAAGTAGACTAATGTGAAAAAAATGAATCTACTTACAATTCTGAAATTATAACCCTTTTTATTTCCTTATGTCTGTTAGAGAGCTGTACGCTTTGGAAAAATGTATTTGCTTCTGTTGCTTTGTCATGCTTATGAATTAAACTGCTGTGTTACAATCCCTCAGAATCATTTTGGGCTTCATATTTCATTTATATAAAAACCTCATATGGAAAGTGAGCCGCTATCTTTCTAACAATTCCAAAGTACGCTTTTTAATCTTCTCTGAATTTTTTGAAACAGTCATTCTAATTTCACATATATAGAACCGCTGAACTAATTCTTGTCTCCCTCATTTAGTTTGATCAAGCAGCTGATGCTGAATTTGCCTGGATTGCAGAAACAGAAAAGAAACTGATGTCTCTGGGTGATATTAGGCTTGAGCAAGACCAGACCACGGCTCAGCTACAAGTTCAAAAGGTAAAAGAAATGCATGTCCAAATGTCATGTTAATTATTGGCCGGCACACTCTCCATCTAGAAAATGTACTGGCACGATTTAATTTTCAGTCCATCATAATGCACTTCAAAAATAGTTTTTGTTCAATGTACTTTTTTTTTTCCTGACCAATTTTTATTGTGTTTCAAGGCTTTTACCATGGAGATTTTGAGGCACAAAGATGCTATAGATGAACTTGTTAAATCTGGGGATAAGATTATGAACACGTGCACCGAAGAAGAAAAACAGGCCATGAAGGTAAAGTTTCTTAAATTGTAGCTACAGCAGTAGATATGCAGACAACATATAAATAGAAGGATTCCTATAGTGTATGTTTTGAAATACCAATGAAAAAGCAGTAATTACAGCCACTTCTAGTCTGGGTATTGTAGTACTAGAAGAAATGCTGTTGTGTATCCCTCTTCTTCCTTCAGGATATTCAAAGAGCAAGCACCGTGTACTTTCTTCATTGCCAGACACTAATTTGTAACCCCTTTTATCATCTTCATCCATGGTAAATAGTATTTTAGCCAATGGACAGTTGAGTGAATAGGTGTTAGTCATCTGGGGTAGTGTGTATGGAATCTGGCTGTTCATCTTCCCGAGTTCTCTTGGGCCAGTGACACTCCGTGCGTATTTCTGTGCTGGATTCAATGGCTATGCACTTCAGTGTGAATCTTTCATTTCTGCTGATTTCAGCATGGATTTTACTTGCCAAGATTATTCCATACTATTGACTAACACAGTCCATGAAAGGCATTCTTATGCCTTTATTTATTACACACAGAAAGCCTGATGTTGGGGCTGCATGTATATACAGACAGATTTTTCATGTTAGCATTTAAGAATGGGTTAGTTATGGGGTTGGTTTGTTGGGGTTTTTTTCTGAGTTATGGTGAGGCTGGATATGTAGTGTAAATTTAGTCTTTCCAATGACTGCCCTCCTTGAACAACACCACTAATTGTGCTCTGCTGGAGGATCTCTGAGGAAATCCAATTTGCTCTTAAGTGAATTTCAAATAGATGAGAAGTTCTGTCTATGAAACTATCATAATAAGAGAACACAGTATTATGTGAGACTCTATTAAATATTTGTATTTGTCAAAAATGCTGTATACCTGTGTGTTAGGCTATGTTTTGTCCTTTGGATAATATCTTTATACTTAATTTGCATGCAAGACATTACAAATGAAAGGATAGCTTGTTCTGGCAAAAAAAGATTCTTCACTTCACATATTCAATGGCTTGCTTATATGTCTAGTTTTTCCAAGGCTAAGTATTTATGTGCATTGTCAGATACAATATTTCATAAAAATGATAATATGGGCAGTCTTCCACAGGAAAAATGTATAGCTAGTTGATACTTTATTTTATTATCATATGCCTAAATGCAGTAGACTTATATAGACTTTATGATTTTATCGTATTATTAATGATAACACATCCTCATTACTTAATGTATGCTAACCTGGGAAATAATGCTTTGTGGTTTCTCTTGCAAGTTTGTAAGCTACAAGCACATTGCACCCTATTCTCTTGCCAGATTTAAAACCAAAACAAACCCAAACAACAGGTTTTTTGTGTATTGTTCATGATGCTTTGATTCAGAAGTGCTAAGCTTCTGCCAAGTGTCACTGAAGATAAGCCTCTTCAGTAAGGAAGTAGGGCTAAGATCTACAGTCAAATCATTTTCAGCTTGTCTGGAAGCCCTGTGAATAAAGTGTTATTTGTAAATATCAATATTATTAAATATGTTCTAATTACTTTGAGAATGCTCAGCCAAAGTATGCTCTCCCACAATACTGATTCTGTCGACCTTGAACACTGATGCTGGTAGAAACATGATCAAAACTAAAATGTGGTTCACTGTGGTTTGGTTCTATAATTATCAAAGACTGTTTAGAAATGAAGGTAATAGACATGGGAAAACACACATTGCTATTTTTTGTTAATATTATTTTACAGAAAAAAATGGAAAGCCTCTTACAGAAATATGATACAGTCTGTCAAATGAACTCTGAGAGAAACCTCCAGTTGGAACGGGCTCAGTCACTGGTTAACCAGTTTTGGGAGACTTATGAAGAGCTTTGGCCATGGTTAACTGAAACAGAAATGATCATCTCTCAGCTTCCTGCACCGGCCCTTGAATATGAAACTTTAAAACAACAACAAGAAGAGCATAGGGTAAGCATTTTGCCAATTTTGAAAAACAAAGGGGCAAAAGCCAAGTAGTATTCTGCTTAGAGCTGTGGAGTACTCTGCTGAATATTTATAACCCAGACAGTTATACTTCTGTTGAAAAAATAATCTTTAAATCAGTAATAGAAAATAAATACATTTTCAGTCATGCCTTTACCATTTCCCAAACTGTGCATGCAAACAAGATTCTCTGTGGAAGGCAGCAAACAATGTATAAGCATAAAAGAGGGCTAAAGGGGGAAAAAATTGCCGTTGAAGTGAGAACTGAGCACAGAAAAGTTGATAGTTAAGTAAACTTAAAAGTACAAATTAATGTCTGTATTAGAACAAGTCAGACCTGTAAACAGAAAGAATAGATATGGGATGGTTTGGTAAGAAATAAAAGAGGATAAAACATGAGTATCTAAAGAACTGGAGTACCTGCTGTCAGCCTGCTGAAATTGAAATGCTATCTTTGTGTACAGTCTGTGTACAAGTGCACTTCCATTGATCTTATGTACATGTAAAAGTGTTAGCTTTTGTTTTGTTAGTAACACTGGAGCTAAATTTAGCTGAGCCAGGAAGATGGACAATTAGAGGGCCAAGAATTGATTGTTTGGGTTCCAGCCAATCCCATAGTAATTTCTCATGTCAAGTACAAATGTTATGTAATAATTAAAAGAAATAAATGTTTACCATAACATCACAAAATAGAGGCATCAGTTTTGTAGGCTGGCCGCCATATGGGCTTTCTTACATAGAAGAGTAATCAGCTGGGGTAAAAATTAGTGCGTTTCATCTATGGCTACTAGTATTACCTGGAATCAGATGTATACCACTGAGGTTAAAAACTTGCATGGGTTGGCACATGCAAAGCCTGTATGGCTATTGGAGATACCTATCTCTCCCTACTAAGCATAGAATAACCAGGATTTTTTTATTTTAGCTGCCTCAACTAAGTGACTCAGGTTAGATAGGATGAACCCTGTCTTCAATATCTTGTTTACTGTGAGACCAGTTAATGAAGATGTGCCACTCTTATATACTGGTAAACACTGGGTTCACTCATTTGTCTTCCTATTATGTCCAGAATGAACAACCATGTTCTATTAAGGCTGGCTATATAACATGTGCTTTACAAACTATCTTGATTAGTCACCATAAACCAAATCATGCTTGCTTTACTTACAGGATTGTTCCTCATCTACTTTAATCATTCTGCTTGCAGAGAGGCCATTCAGATGAGCTTCTATTTTTGCATTTTTCCCTGGGCTATGCCATTAGCTGAGATTTGTTTGCTAAGTAGAAGATTAATGTCAGGCAATTTTAACACATAATCTGATCTGAAATACTGGAATTGTTTACCCAATAGTAGATCATGGAGAAGACCAAATAATTTATTGTTCTAGTAAAAGAAAAGGAAAGAAAAAAGTTCTGAATGTGAATTGAAAACAGTTTTTTATATTCACTTACATTTCTGTTCTGATGTGTTTACTGATGACTGTCTTTGTTCCAAGTCATGGAATTCGTAGATTTGATTCTGTGAGAGTAACATGCAGTCACTTTGGTTTGAACTGAGCTGTGGTTATGTGTAGCATAAGGTTTGGACCCAGAAATGTGCACTCTTGTGGCCTTGTGTAAGTTTTTTGTGCACAAAAATAGATCACACAAAATTATTTTCTAAAAGCTTTTAACCTGCTTTTAGTTTCCCTTTTTCCTCATATCTGCTAGTCAACGTTATTTTTCCTGTTGAAAGGCGTGCAAATAGACTTAGATTCTCAGTAAGTAGCTAGAGTCAGGAGGGTTTGTATTTTCATTGTTTGTCATCAGGGGACTGTGGAGAGTCATGGTCACTGTCATTTCAATCCTCTCAGCATCTCCTCTTCTGGGAAGGAGTGAGTAAGCAAGCCAGTATCAGGATTTCTTTTTAAGGGAAGGACCTTAGTTGAAGAGAAGAGGATTTATTTAGACTGAGGCTGATGTAGGCCCTTTTGTGAGTCTTCATTAATTTAAACAAACTCTCAGCTGGGAGGAACAGAGCATGTGCCTTTCATATTCCTGCGCAAGGAGTGTGCGCAGAGTTCACAGCACCAAGAAGCCTCACAAGACAGTGGAATTATTCTGAAAAGGGAAGGATAAGCAGAGAAAATAAATAAAGCTGGAGGAAAGGATGGGGCTACTCCCGAAAAAAATCCCCTTTCCATTTGTCAGATCTATGGGTACAAGTAAACTAAGGCAAAATCCTTAGGCAAGTTGGAAGACATCTTGTGATCTGTCTACTTCCATAAGCTTCTGCACAGTCTTCTTCACAGTTTTGACTTACTCTGGGGGGGGATGATGAGAGGGAGTAGGCAGCTGAGAGTAGATTGAATTTCCCTACTAGTTACTTGCTAATCTTGGTTAAGTAATAGTACTGCTGTGAAGACAGAGGGGTCCTGCGGCCAGAGGGGAGACTACTAAACTGCGATGAGAGATCTCTACTGATCAGTCTTCCTTGTCCTTTTGTTATTTTCACTGATTTCTTTGACCCTTCCTTGTGCTAGTTTCCTCTTCTTAAATCAAAAATAATTTGAATTACTAGTCTTGCAATGCCGCTGCCTCTTTCTATGATGTTCTTCAATGAAAGGCTCTGCAACAAGTGGCAGATATCAACACGAAAAGTGGTGGTGTTACACCCGTCTGTAATATTGTCACCATTTCTGTCATTATGGATACTAAATATGGGGAATGTCTGTTGACGGCATCATATGCATAGTTAACATCTTATATTTTACCTGTAATCATATGTCCTACAAGAGTGTTGCACAGACCTTTCCAGTGCATCTCTAATTGTGATGTTTCATGGCTGGATAGCTCTGTGTTGGAATGGGAGCCATCACTGGCAAAGCATTCATTACCTTTATTTGATGTTATTTGTGCTTTGCATTAGGATGAAGCATATTTGTTTGGAATTTCTTGCCAGCTGGATGTGTTAGAAGTGTGGACAGCTGTAATGTGGTGGTGTAAGCATAAGAAACTGATAAGTTGTTTCGTTTGTTATAGCAACTGCGTGAGCTGATCGCTGAGCACAAGCCTCATATAGATAAGATGAACAAAACTGGGCCTCAGTTGCTGGAGCTGAGCCCAGGAGAAGGTTTTTCTATCCAAGAGAAGTATGTGGCAGCTGACACCCTTTACAGTAAAATTAAGGAAGATGTTAAAAAGCGAGCACTGGCACTGGATGAAGCCATCTCTCAGTGTACCCAGGTATCAGTTTAAGTTTAAAGTGTAATTGGATTCATTCAAATGGAAAAACACAGACATTGTCATCCTACATGTATACATCAAGACTAAACTACCATTTTATCTGGATTTTTCAACCTAATGGCCTGTGAATGTTCATATCACTGCTTATGGCATTGATTTTTCTATTTCTCAAGGGCTTATGATGTTATATATTTGTCAGTATTACAACTCTGCTGCAGCTGAAAAATGTTATTGCTTCTTTAATTTTGAAGCAAAAAAACCCCACCACAGTTGGTCTAGAAATGTTGGATTTTGCTTTTATTTCCGTTTTCTCTTGCTGGTCTTTTGCTAGCTGATGCTTTGTTTACATATGGATGTCGCTGTTGATCATTTAACTTGGGTATGGTTATATCTGGAACTTGGCAGCTTTACTTATGATGTGTTACTGGTTGAACCCAGCGGGTGGTTTAGTAGTAGTAATGGCGATTTTCTTCTTTGCACACACACAAGAACTTGATGCAGCGCATGCATGAACTGTTATGTAAAAGTATTGTGAGTGAAGTCAGACCTCACAAAATGTCATCATAAGCACAAAATTCAAACCAAGTCCACAAAAGCTGCATATCGCAGGTTCATCACCCCATGCAATGAACTTTGATAGCGTATTAAGTGTCACATTCTAAAGACTTTTAAATATTGGGTTAATTGTCATGAAACCCAAACTGAAATTCTTTTACTCAACCCCAAATTCAGAAAAGAGCTCAGTATAACTGTGTAAGTGAACCCACACAAAAACCTCAATAAAAAGAGTTTGTTCTATACTGCTGTTTTTTTATAGGAAATTCCAGTTTTTTTCTGTTCACTGGCAGTTAAGTGCTATATGCTGCTTAGGTCTAAAATAATAAAAAAATACACCTTAAAGTTCTAATCAAGTCTCATAGGTCATTGTACTTGATGTCGTATTTGTAGCCCCTGCAGACTGAGTTTAAGAACCTGAGGCAAAAAAATGACATAAGATAGCATCCTCCTTTTGAACTGGTTACAGACATTATATAGCACCTTCCTTATTCACACCTCTGAATGATGCCTGATTATTTAGATTCTTTATCATAAATGCTCAGGCCTCCCCCTATTTGCAGCTGCACATTAGAAAACTGAAGGTATTTACTTAGTACTAAAGTCTCTGCTTTGTATGTGATAGACACTAACGTGTTATACTGGATAAGCAGAGAAAACAAGAATAAAAGCACATTCTTTGGTAACAGCTAGAGTATAATCAGATGTTGAGAGAATACTTAATGGTTTGTGCAGTACTTTGAGGTTCATTTTATTTACCTCAGTCTATATACAGATGCCAAAGCAAAACATTATAATGCCCAGCATGTAATTTTATATCATCTTTTTTTATTGAGATAAGTAAATATATATTCTCAGAGCTCTGTACTGTGATGACTATGCCAGTGTTTGTCTAGACAGTCCTGGAAGAAAAATTACTTAACTCTTCAGGTTTTAAATTATATTAAATTGCATTATATATCAAAGGCAGGACATAACATATGGAGCCAGAATGAGAGGTTGTAACAACTTGCATTTCTTCCTTTTAAGTTCTCAAACACCTTGTCTCATTCATTGAAGTGCGAGTACAAGGAGGCCTACTGAGTGTACTGACAACTTAAAAACGTGATTTAT
Organism: Ara ararauna; assembly: GCA_028858755.1. NCBI lineage: Eukaryota > Metazoa > Chordata > Aves > Psittaciformes > Psittacidae > Ara > Ara ararauna. Next base: position 40,493,083 of record CM054379.1, on the reverse strand, counting down.
ATGTCAGTTGTTATCACGTAAGGTTTTGTTGCCACAATCAGTTTTTCAGAAGTCTTGAATGTGGGACTTCTACTTATCTTTCATAGCACATTTTGCTGGCTTGTATGATATTCACACTTCTAACAAAAACACTGAGTCTTTAACATTAGTTACACAGTCTGATTGAAGTGGGTCGTATGGTGGGAAAAGTAATTACACTTGTATTGCATATATTCCTTTGAATAGAAAGGATGTAGCTATTTGTTTACATAAAGTAATCTTGTTGTGTTCTTTCTAGCACCTTTCCCAGGTGTAGCTAGGAGTAGGTTTTGTAGATCCTGGAGGATCATCAGATGCACCCGCAGTTTATTAATCTCTTTAATTTGAAAGGGGCATGGTGGTGAGATATTTTTAGGAATCTTCCTGGATCCAAAACCATATTGTAAAGAGTAATGTTGGACCTGTACCAAAGGCCAGGTACCATGTTAACATAGCTGTCATTGAGCTTCTGGGCTCAGTCAAACATGGGTGAACATAAAATACACGCTGGTGTGCCCTTTTAGGTACAGAAATACTGTACCTTTACTGCACTGACAAGCACCACCTGGACACTAACAAATGTCTTTTTGAATGACCTTATGTATCAAATCTAATTGTGGTTATATGCCAGTATGTTGGTCCTGATATGAAAATGTATGTATTTGATATTAAGGTAAATAGCCTGGAGAAGAGAAGGCTGTGTGGATACCTCATAGCAGCCTTCCAGTATCTGAACGGGGCCTATAGGGATGCAGGGGGGGGACTCTTCATTAGGGACTGTAGTGAGAGGACAAGGGGTAACAGGTTCAAACTCAAACAGGGGAAGTTTAGATTGGATATGAGGAAGAAATTCTTTACTGTAAGGGTGGTGAGGCACTGGAATGGGTTGCCCAGGGAAGTTGTGAATGCTCCATCGCTGGCGGTGTTCAAGGCCGGGTTGGACAGAGCCTTGGGTGACATGGTTTAGTGGGAGGTTGGAACTAGATGATGTTAAGGTCCTTTCTAACCCTAACTATTCTATGATTCTATGATTCTAAATGTCTTTCTAAAAGAATGAAATCAGAAAGCTATGTCTTTTCAAAATAGGATACAAACTACTGTAAGAATTACACAGGACTAAATCCAAGTGGATTCTGACATATTTATAGTACCTTCAGATGGAGTGTCTCAGGACTTAATAGTAAAATTCTTAAATTGGAGAAGAAGTGCCATTTGTAAGGTCATTTTTGTAATTTAGATATTAAAAGAGGGAAAGAACCATGAGGAGGGTATTTATTGCAAGTTACATATATATATGTTGAGTAGATATGTTAAATATGATAATTTTAATGTTCCTTTTTCCAAGAAAATTTCACATGCCATTTTTCATTTGTGAATTTTTTTTTCTCTCTTAATTTATCTGCCACTTCTTTCTGTCCTTTACCACCCTCCCAGTTTCATGACAAGATAGATCCAACTCTTGAGAGTCTGAAACGCATAGTTGAACGTCTGAGGCAGCCACCTTCAATATCAGCAGAGGTTGAGAAGATTAAAGAGCAAATCAGTGAAAATAAGAATGTGTCCGTGGATCTGGAAAAACTTCAGCCAGTGTATGAGACGCTTAAACAGAGAGGGGAGGAAATGATTGCTCGCTCAGAAGGAGCTGATAAGGATATATCTGCTAAAGGTAGTAGACTGAGGAAAGTTTCGTGTAGTGGAAATGCAGCAAGATGCAGTATATAAAAAAATCTTAGTTTCTGATGACCACTGATCTGTGGATTGTGTTCTGCTGGAGAAGCTGCTAAAAATTTATAAAAACAAAGCATTCGTTTAAAATAATTCATCATGGATTTGACCTTTGTTTTTTTTTTTTAAAGGCCATTTTGGTTGTTTCCACTTAACATTAAAAGTGGCCCCATAAACAAAAAATTTTAGAGTCTAAATTTTAAAATGCACGCATATGTTTCTGCTGTAGAACTGTAGAGAGATTTATGGCCAAGAATTGTTTGCCAAGGTAATAATCTAGTTCCTTTGTTGTTTAGCTGTTCAAGATAAACTAGACCAAATGGTCCTCATTTGGGAAGACATCCAGACCTTGACTGAGGAAAGGGAGGCCAAATTGTTGGATGTAATGGAACTAGCTGAAAAGTTTTGGTGTGATCACATGGCTGTTGTAGCTACTATTAAAGATACTCAGGACTTTATTCGAGAACTGGAGGGACCTGGAGTTGACCCGTCTGTAGTCAAGCAACAGCAAGAAGCTGCTGAGGTCAGTAGAAAGTATTTTGTTGATTTGAAGTATTTTATTTGCAGCATGCAGAGAAAAGACAGAATTACTGTGGAGAGTATTTACATATACAGAATATACAGAATTACAGGAGAATATTTAATTTGTTTTAGGGACCAAGAGGGATAATTGTATAGAAATTTACTATAATGATGTCTCAAGAATCTATGGTAAATAACATGTATGGCTGCTTAATTGCAGTGAGCATGCAACATGTGCCTATCATTATATTTACATACCTGTTTATAAGCATGCATATAATAAGCATGTCACCAAGACTTTTGAAAGTTACAGATGCTTTAGATTCCCTGAGTAATGCATAACATATAAATGAAAGGTGTGCAGATGTATTATGCTCTATGCCTGTAATTATTTATAGTTAAAGATTTGAAAGTTAAATGATAACCTCTGGAAAAGAAAACACTCTGATTAAACTTCTTGTTTATTTTTTCCATCTCATGTTATAATTTAGACCAATGTCAGTTGATTTCTCTCTCACACTGCAAAGGGATGATTATATTTTCAGAATCCAATTGTAAGTCCAAGTGACCTTAAAGAAAACAAAGGTGTAATCCTGCTGTATTCTATCTTGAAAGCAAACTGTTCATAGATTATTAAATTTAGTGTTGTATGTTCTTCTCTTTGTAGGCTGTTAAAGAGGAGATCGACGGACTGCAGGAAGAACTAGAAACAGTTATAAGCCTTGGCTCTGAACTTAGAGCTGCTTGTGGAGAGCCTGACAAACCTATTGTCAACAAGAGTATAGATGAGGTATGGGAAATGCAGGTGCTTAAATCTGTTATGTTAGGTGCTTGTTCAGCTGAAATCAGTATATCCCACCTGCACCCAACAAAGTCTGAAAACAAAAATTTGTGGCAAAAGTGAGATACCCCTGAAGCCTTTGTGGCAAAGTAAGATTTGCCTTTTGGGTACATGAATCTTGACTCAGATTAGAATGTACAGGCAATTTTATTTTACTGGTTTATGAGTTAAAATTTTTGTAAAAGAAAGATTTTTTTTTTTTTTAAATCCTCACTGACTTAAAGTAGATGGCTATTTTTTGCATAAGTAATGCTAGTATAAATTTCAGCTGTATCTGGTTTATGCCAAGCGAGGCATCTTAACTGAGACAATACTGTTAGGATGATTACAAAATACTTGAATATCTCTAAGACCCAGCAATGTACATTTCTTAGAAGCTACCTTTATTATAACGATGTAACTCCAAATGATTTAATAATACTATTTCCCATGTTAACTATAATCCCTATATTTATAAAAATATTCAGTAAGCAGTATTGAAAGTTTGCAGAAGTTATTGAAGTTAATCCAGAACCTCTAGTGTGTTCTGAGGGAAACTATGCAGTGATGGGGAGAACAGGTGTGTTAATATGGAATGAATATGGACTATTCATGCTTAGCTTATTTGTGTTATTGATCAGTGAATAATTAGTGAATGCACATTATACAGCAGTAAAATTCTTTTGTCCATTGGAGTGAATTGTGCTTACTTGCAGCTGAATTCTGCTTGGGATGCCTTAAACAAAACATGGAAAGAAAGGGTGGATAAGCTTGCTGAAGCTATGCAGGCAGCTGTTCAGTACCAAGATGGACTGCAGGTAAGATGATGTTATGTACCTAACCTATTCCTGAGTCAATAGGATTTAATGTGGTTGTAGTAAAAAATGCCATGTGATTTGGTAGGTGACAAGTGATATATCACTCTCATTATAGTGACTATTTTCTTCATAGGCAGATTTTTCTCAGGGTTGGTGGTATTTTTTTGGTTTGGGTTGGGTTTTTTTTGCATTAAAGAATAAATCCATTGCATTGTTTTCTTCGTGTAGTTCACACATTGCACTATATTTAAATTAAAGATTAATGGCCCCTTGTTTATTGATAAGAGCAGAATTTTTTTGATACTACACATTCATGGTAATCCCGTTCATATTTTCTTGTGATAGTACTTCATATAATAGGCGAGTTGAAGTTGTGACACATTTACGTGATCTGAAAGAAACAGAATAGTTCCATAGGCTCACTTGCTGCTGTTTTATTTCTGTGGAGGACAGTCAAAGAACTTCAGTTTTATTCCACCTTTTAAATAAGTCAAATATTTAAGTTTTAATATTTTAAGAAAAAAATATTATTAACATAATGTTGCTGGACCATTATACTAATTCTTCCATTATACCAATTCTCAGTATAATTTATTGTGTCACGATACTTTAGAAGATTATTTACTTTTTAAATCTGTAGCTAAGTTTTCCAGAAATTTTTTAAGTTACCTTGTACATTGTACATCCTACAACTGACAAAGTTTCAAAAAAAAAAACCCACACAAAAACCGCCACCACCAAGAAAAAAACAAAGCAAGGGGGTTGGACTTGATGACCTTCAAAGGTCCCCTCTAGGCCAAACTATTCTAAAATTATATGATCTTTTCCCTCTATGTGCTGGGTGGGTTTTTTTTGCATGTTCTTTGTACATTTTGGCTGAGTGGCAAGCTTCTTATCTTTTGTCACTGAGTGGCTAGAAGATTGAAACTTTTGAAAACATTCCAAACATGGTCAGATTTTGCAAAACCTATTTTTTGCTCTGCCGAATGATTGGCTTTCTTGCTTCATTAAATCTTCAAAATTAGTTTCACATGACACCGAGGGCAGTTGCTTGTATGTTCAGTGCAGGTCAAGCAGCACAATACTCCTTAATGGTAAGACAACATGTCTGCTTTCCTCACTATGTATTTTTCTCCAAGTTCTTCTGTGTTCAGACTGCACGGAGGTTGACTTGTAGGTTTACATTAGGAACATTGACATTGGTGTAAGTGCTTTGTAGTTCCTGTGGCTGTACATCATTCATTCTGCAAACTTTGTGAAAGAACTGTATTTGTGTGCCTTCTTATGCTTATTTCAACAGACATGGAGAGTATCATGGGCAGATTGTTAGCTGCAGCTGCCTCCTCCTGTTGAGCATGTTGAGAGTAGTTCTTTTCTCTGGAAGCTGTGAAGCAGTAGGCAGCTCTGACAAGCTGTCCTAAGCTTTTCTCTGTAATGAATTACTGATAACAGGCAGTAGGAAAAGGGGCGAGCAGAGGTGTTTCTTCGCTTATGCAATTACCCAGATGGATACAGCTGTTCTTAATCTGCGAGTAGAATATTCTTGAGGTGGTTCTACATTATATCAGGAGCAAAAGAAGTACCCACAAAGCCTCAGAACTGGGGAGGCTTCATATGTTTTTTAAAGTTATAACTGCATTATCCTATGGAGATTCAGTCAAGCCCTTTTATCCTATGGAGATTCACTCACTTACGGACCTTTACTAAGTAATATGTGCTGAATGGGGGTCATGTTCCATGTTGCTTGCACAGATAACATCATCACAGTATCACAGAATGGTTTGGGTTGGAAGGGACCTTAATGATCACACAATTCCAACACCTCTGCCATGGGCAGGGACACCTTCCACTAGATCAGGTTGCTCGAAGCCCTGTCCTTCAAAAGAAGTTTGTAATCATCATTTAAAGTGCATTACCACTCAGCTACTGTCTTCTATTTTTGCTCCAAAGGAATGCACAATAGCGTTTGTCTTGTATTTACCTTTCAGAGTATTCATAAAAATTGCTGGTTTTACTCAAGAAGTAGACTGCCACTCGGCATGCATAGTACTGGCAGAATATTTCTGCTAATAGAAACTCAGTCTTACGGCATGTACATTCTTGTAACCACTACATGAAATACTTTTGTTAATATTTGATCTCTTGTATTGCAAAGATACCTAGGTTTTGCTGAATAGAGCTGTTTTCTTTCAAGGAGTACAGAAGCATTTTACTCTGCAGTAAAATACCCCTGATATTTCACTTAATAAAACTTTCAAACATGACTATTTCTCAGCTCACACTTGAATTTCATACTGTGATTTTCAGGCAATATTTGACTGGGTAGACATTGCTGGCAGCAAGTTAGCATCTATGTCCCCAGTTGGAACAGATCTGGAGACAGTGAAGCAGCAAACTGAGGAACTTAAGGTATGAACTAGTAATTTATTTCACATATATTTTTATCTGTCTGCCTTTTTGTGTGTTATTCAGTATTCTGTATTTTTCAAGAGTTCAAAGTTATTTTGAATATCCAGTAAAAAGAATCTGTATGAACATTTCAAATAACATGTATTTGCAAACTATTCCTTTACAAATGTGTTTCATTTAAAAATCTCTTCCAAATTTTGGTAAGACCACTTTTTACTTTATGAATATGTTCTGATATCCCAGAAATACTAGTAACGACATTAATTCTCTTTGAAAGGCTCTAAGGTTATTATGTGCAGGGTTCTTTTGTTATGTTTTCTGATTTGTGCCATGAACAGCTTTCTTGAGGCTCTGAGAGAATGTCTCCAAAGCTTCATTTCTGCAATTATAGGCTTCTCTCTAAATGCTCACAGAGATCACAACATTCCCAATACATGAGTAAGGTGAAAATAGAAATTTCAGTCTAACTTAGAAACATGTCTGTATGGATCTGTGACTGAGTGTGCTCCTGACATTGGTAGGCTATTATGCTGTATATAAAAAAAAAAGTGTAGATAATGATCAGGAATGTCCTTGGTTTTGTTGCTCACTGGTACATTTTTTTTGGCTGTGGGCAGGTTGTTTAATCTATCTATATTATGATGTAACTTCAAGTGAACCACAGTCTCACATAGTTCAGAAGAACACACATTTGTGAGTTGTATTCAGACTGCCGCCCAAATTGCACACACAATAGGGTGTCCTACTCCTACTAAAGAAAAATTGCTTTCAGCTCTTTTGAAATGTAATTCTATTTGAAGTTTAAAGTATTATATTAGCACAAGCACAAGAGCTAGAACCTGAAGATATGTTCTGTTTAAAGACCAAGGAGATCACTAGAGAATACTTTTCTATTGGGAAAAAACATCATCCTCAGGTCATAGTTAGCAGTAAGTGCTGGAATAGTATGACATTGTTGCATATTTTCAGTTAACTGGGACTTTCTGGATTATCAGAAACATTTTGACCCTGGAAAACAGCCCCCCAAATTTATGAAAGTTGGCAGTGATGCATAAGTAGTGCAAATATTGCTGTACTATGCTATATTCAAAAGGATCATTACTTGTGATATATTTATTTGTATTCCTTTTCTATTGTCATAGCAATTTAAGACAGAAGCTTATCAGCAGCAGATTGAAATGGAAAGGCTGAACCATCAGGCAGAACTATTGCTGAAGAAGGTTACAGAGGAGAGTGAAAAGCACACTGTTCAAGACCCTCTCTCAGAGCTTAAACTATTGTGGGACAGCCTAGAAGAAAAAATTATAAGCAGACAGGTAAATAAACTTGAATGTGGGAGCTTTATTCATGACTTAGATTTTTGAGAAGAGCTTTATATTATATATGATGTTTTTATCAATTTACACATTTATTCCTTTTTGTTTGAAAATTACAGAAGTATATGTAACAGAATTTTGATTTTGCAATTTATTGAGTTGGTTTTATGGTTTTTAAACCCTTAGCAGTAATTTTGTCACTTGCTCTGTCAGCAGTGCCATGTCAAATCATTATTATTCTATTTTGGTTATTTGGTGACATCTTAAGTAGCAGTTGAAAACATGTTTATATGTGTAGAAGTAATATTAGCTGCTGAACTGAGCACTTGGAAGAAAAAATAACAAACCAGCAACTTAGTATTAAACTGTTTCAGTGCTCTTTCCTTAAATTATAGAAATGAAAGAGAGATTTAAAGATGCAGTTCTTTGAAGTGTATTATTTTTAATAAACTGAATCATTTCACAACAAAGAAAAGGTTTTTAAAAGATTATGCACCAAATTGCATGTATATTGAAATTATGTTTTAAGCAATGAAAAACTACTGTCATATCTCTGATGAGAGTACCTTCAAACTTAACTCTGCTCTTGTTACATGGGTTCTATGAAAGTCAGGAATTTAAGCCTGGAATGTAAGGCTTTACTGGGGAATTGCTAACTCAGCTCTAACTGTAAAGCAGTTGCTTGTTTTGGATAACTGTTTCTTCCTGAGTTTTATGCTATCATATGCATGTACTCTGCTCTGGATTACAGTGACTAATGGTAATATAAGCCAATTCAATAGCATTGTGAAACCATTTTATTGTTAACTTTATTTTTACTATAGCACAAGCTGGAAGGTGCCTTGTTAGCCTTGGGGCAGTTCCAGCATGCCCTGGATGAGTTACTGACATGGCTGACACACACAGAAGACTTGCTGAATGAACAGAAACCTGTGGGTGGAGACCCCAAGGCTATTGAAATTGAGCTTGCCAAACATCATGTATGTAATTATAATGAATATTAACTGAAATGTTCTTTTGATGTTTATCACAGTGGTGAGTCTTATAGTAAAATTTAACACTTGATAAACAACTCTCTATAGAGATTTTCAAGATGCAGATTATAGCTGAAGTGCAGGCTTGGAATTACTAAAATCTTTCCTCTTACTCCTCCATATTCTTTCATTCCTTACATATGCTATGCAAGTGGCATAGGTTTTAGCCAAAGAAAGAGCAGCTCACCTGTCATGGGTTCAGCAGCAGCAGTCAAAACACAGCGCTGCACCAGCTCCCAAGAAGGAGAAAAATGACTGCTGCTGCTGAACCCGTGACATCACCCTAGTCTCCACATTAATTAATTCATCTTCATCTGACCCAGAGAACTCAAAAGTTATTGAAGCTACTACTCTCCCTGAAGCAATAAACTGCTTGATTAGTTCTGTTAAAGCCAGGTCTCACAAAATGCACGTGACTGTTTCACATCTTTTATTTTTTGTTCTTTCTCAGAAAATAGAGATTTGTTGTTCTCAATTTTGTAAAATTGTATCTCAGTTGAATCCAACTTAACATGAAGAACAGTTCTCTCAAAGTCTTGGCAAACTTTATTGTGACTTTGGAGTCCATGGAAGAATGCTTCCATTGTGCCTTTATTTTGAAGAGTATCTCCCAAGAACAAGAGAATTTCACTACCTCTGTGTAACTCTGTGCTGTTCATGACAATGTATTCTTTCTAGGACTGAAGATTTCAATGTCATCTCATTAATACTCTCCTTTCTTTTAAATCTGCCATATGATATTTCGCCTGTGTATGATGTGAAGAGTATTCAGAGTCCATTTTGGATTTAGAGAGAATGATTGAAATTGATAATACACAGATAATTAAGATATTTTCATTGTGTATTTTAATGCAGCTTCTGAAGCCTTTTGTGTGATCAGCTGGAATTTGAGCCCAGTATGATATCTACATGCTCTATACGACTAACGTTAGAAACAGGCCCTTAAAAAAAAAAAAAGTTACTGGCCCAGATTCTGCTCCGTGAGCCTTTTATATTCTTATTCAATGGAAGTGTTTTACTACTGAAGAAGCATCCAAGCATCATTTTTGTCTGTGCAGAAGGAGTTCAGCAGACATGTGAACTAATCTACTTCCTTTTCATAAACCAGAGTTTATAGGTTAGAAAGTTCACACAGAAGTGCATCCTGCTGTGGTAGCCTGTAAAAACATCCATCTCTTGAATAACTTGGGAAAGAATAGACCTTGTTCTTACTGAGCCTCAGCAGGAAGGAAGGGATAAGATGAATCTCTTTCTCTGAATATCCCTTTTTTTTTTCCCTGTTCAGAAAATAAAATAACAAGTGTCTTCCAGTGCCTTACTTAGAAGAATTAAAGCAAATGTGATGTGCATTTTGTATACATAGGCTATTTGTAACTTCATGTTTCTTCAAGTTCTCTGTACAGTTTATTTTAAAGATCGTTTGTGTTTAGCTATTGTTTTTCTCTATGCCAGCATTTTGTGGGAGGTAAGTTTGAGCCTGTCCCATGGAAGACAGCAGTCATAAACTTGAATTTCTTAGATGGAGTTTACCATTCCCTTCCCAACCATTTTGCATATTCTCTTTTTTTTCTTTTTGTCACAGTATGGCACAGCAGGCACATAGTATTCTTGTTCCTCTTCTTTTCTCTTTTCAAACAAGTAGTTGGCACTACTATATATAACTTTTTTACACCTTACCCTCAAAACCAAAGAAAAATCCTATTAAATGAAAGTATGTAGCAAATTAAGGAAAGTGAAGAAATAATTCTTCACAAGCAGTACTAAAAGCTTCTCATTTTTTCAGAAATATATATTATTAGAATATATTCTTTTATAAGAGCTTTTTCCAAGATCTAAAAATGAAATGTAGTATTGCAGAAAGGTCTGTTATGGCTTTTGATAGAAGAGACCTTAGTTATTAGGTTTAACTTCCTAATACCTGTGCTGATGTTAAACTGTTGTCTTGTCACCCGATTAGGACTAGCTCAGTCACTGTGATTGCCTTCATTCAATATTTTATCAACATGTCCAGTCTTAACGTGCTCTTTACAATTATAGGTACTACAAAATGATGTTTTAGCTCATCAGTCTACAGTGGAAGCAGTTAAGAAAGCAGGAAATGACTTGATTGAATCAAGTGCTGTTGAAGAAGCAAGTAATTTACGGAGTAAGCTGGAACTTCTGAATCAGCGCTGGCAAAACTTGTTGGAAAAAACAGAACAAAGGAAACAGCAGCTGGACAGTGCCTTGATCCAGGTGAAAAGGAAATGATCAAGTAAAGAGATATCTTAGGAAAAGCGTCTTTTTACATGAAATTGAGAGATAAATGTATTAGAAGTTGGCCTAAATCAAAACCATAATGGAGACCCTCCTGATGAATTTGGAGAAAGTTTCGATGCAGCTATATCTTCCCCACAGCTGGTCACTTTTAGATTGCTGAATCAAGATTTCAGCTTTTGGCCTACATATTTTTAAAGGGTGAAATTCCTGCATATGTAAATTATTCAGGGAAAAGGCTGATCTCAGAGTTGCTCATTTAGCCTGCTTTCAAGATTTCCATGGGGTTTGGTTTTGTTTTTATCAGTTAGATTGGATTGAGTTAGTTTAAATTTTGGGTTGTTTTTTTTTTTTTCTTTGGGTTTGGGGGTTTTTGTTTCTTTTTGTTTGGTGGGGTTTGTTTTCTTTTGCTTATTTAATTTCCTTTGATTTTTGCAAATATCTGGTTAAATCTATTGCTAGTACACTTCTCCATCTGAGCTGGTATTAGAATGGAGAACATTTAAGTAAGGTCTAAAATGATGTGGTGTAATTTAGGCCCAAGGTTTCCATGGTGAAGTTGAAGATATGCAGCAATGGCTGACAGACACAGAACGTCAGCTGTTGGCATCAAAACCTGTTGGAGGTTTACCAGAAACAGCAAGAGAGCAGCTTAATACCCATATGGTAAGTATCAGTATTAGAATGTTTTGCAAATTGCATTTCAGGACTAACTATCTTTCAAGAGTGTTTATGGTAAATACAGAGCATGTTCTATATATCACAATGTCTGTACAATATCCTAAAATATTTTAATAGCCTTCAAAACAACACTGTTATTTTCAGTGTAAGTAAAGTAGCTGCTTGAGAGGCGCCCAAAGCTGAACCATTAATAGTGTGGAGACAGAAATGAAAGAATTTTTCCATCTTTATTCTTAGAAAGAAAAACAGAAATGTTTAGAAATTTTCCAGTGATTCTTATTCTTTTTCTTCGGTCCTCATAACTACATTTATACTTTTCTAAGTTATGAAGATGAATCTAAAAATGGTTCGTATTTATTGGGGCTTTAAATTAAGAGACTCAATCCTTCGTTCTCAATCTAACCAAAGCAGACATTAAAGTCATCTTTAGCAAAATGTAATAAGGACTACTGGCTCATATAAAGACTCGGCTTTAGAAATTATCAGGATGTCTGAGTTATTCCCTTCCTGCCCTTCCTTTCTCTTTAAGAAACATTCTATGGAGTTCTCTGCCGTATAGAACCATAGGGCTTAAAAAAAGACACTTAAACTTGATATCTTACTTCAAAGGAAGGTGGTTCATAGTGTTCCATTCATGTAAAATCATGCTACGCTCTTAGGCCAGGATATAAACTCAAACCAAGTGATCTAAACTCCTGACCTCCTGGCTCAGATGTAACAGTGATATTTATTGAACTGTCCTTGAACTCGAATATGCCTGACACCATTTCCATTAGAATGCTGCATTGTCAAAGCTTTAAAAATCAGATGTATTTTGGAATGATGCTGACAATCCTTGCCCACCAATGTAGGGCACTCTTTATCTCTTCTGGTTTTGTTTATTTTTTTCCTCCAAAATTTACCAGTTACTATTTTTAAGAAGGAAAATAATTTTAAGTTTTAAAATCAGTTATGATAGGAAACGACACCACAGAAATAACCTTGCACTTTTGAACCCCTCCAATCCTTCTCTTTTTTGTCTTTTTCATCCTGGACTTAAAGTCAGATTAAGACAAAAAAAAATTGCCTGGAAAATTTCAGGGTTTTCTTTGGCACGTTCTCCTAATACACAGATTTTCTATACTTGTTCTTACAGATAGACTAGTTAAGGAATCTTTAAACTGAATGTAGTAGTATAGTTGGAACAAATATGTGTCCTAGTAATATGTACTTCATATATACAATCATTTCCTAACTGTGCATGTACATGTCAAAGATTGCTACTGTCATGTAACTGCAGGCATGGAATTGCCATCCTTTAATGTATATAACTCTTAAAAAATAGGGCTTGATTTCAGAAATTCAGTTAGTTAAAGCCCATTGCATCTGTGTAAATTCTCTCTCCCCCTCTCCCTTTCCCTCTCTGTTTTTGTTTTGTGGCAACTGAAATGTTGAAGCCACTTGTCATCTTGAGAGCTACTTACCATGAGTTCCACATTTAAACTTGCTCCTCAGTGATATAAAACATGTTAATTTGTGACATGAAACTGAAGAAGAAAGTTTTGCACTGTATTTTGAGATGCATTGATATATTTTGAGTGAGATTTGATTCTCGCTGGAATTAATGTTATGAGCCATCTTCTTGAGTTATAAGGTCTGTTTCTTCAGATAGGAATAAAAGAGCACTCAACCATAATCAGTTCACAAATGGAGCTGGGATTGAGCAGCATTTCTAGCTAAGGCAACTCCAGGAAAACAAAAGGTATGAGGAGACATTACAGGTCACCAGCAGGAAAGAGGCTTAAAAAGAGGGTTCTTTGGCTCTCCCAGTGCTGCTTAGAACATCCCTCTCTTTTTCTTATAATAATTGTTTTTAGTTCCTCCTTTAAAAAGAACTTTGTTTCTACCCTAATAAGAGTGTGACTGTACTGCAGATATAATCACTGTGATGAGCCCATCTTAGGCTGAGCCCAGACACAGGGCTTGGGGCCCATCCTGCCACGCACTCCTTGCTGTGTCTGACCTGTGCTGTGCTCCTTAAGTTTACTTTTGAGGGGTTCTTGTGCTGCAGTAAAATAAGATGCTCTGGGGAGTTATGGAAACCAGAAATTCTGTAGGGAGTTTGGGAGGAAGCAGGCTAGATGACACCACTGTTCATAGTCCTCAGAAAGAAAGCAAAGAGCTGTTAAAATCTCAGCTCATAGTTGAACCTGCTTCCTGCTTTGTTTTGCCCTTCTCTGTGATCAGGTACAGCCCTATGTACAGTTCTCTCTTGACCTAAAGAAAATGTTGGGTTTGGCCTCTTGTCCTGGGAATCAGAGGAAAAAGTTTTTTCCTCCCATTTGCAAGATGCTTACTGCTCATCTCCTGGAAGATGTTCCTCATTTTGGAGTCTGCAGCAGCTTCCTTAGTACATTTTGTATGGTCTGTTACAAATATTGAACGTAGCCTTCTGAATCATAGGAATGCAATGCACCTAATTTTTTACATGGTTAAAAAAGAGTAGTTAGTAGAATAGTTAGCAAGTAAAACAGTTGTTACCTTTATTCTAACGGCTTCCTTTGTATGTAAAATGTCTTCAGTGCTCTTCCCTGGTGAATGAAGGAAGGTAGAAAACAAAAGAGACAGCGTACAATAAAGCAGCCCTCCCAAGCTGTCCCACCCACTTTTGAAGGTGTATTGGATAGGTCTGGGCTTTCAGTGCACTATATAATGCAGACGGTTTTTGTGTTTCAGATGGTCTTTAAACCAACCAAATTGTAGCAAATCTTGTGCAATAAGCACATAGTACTTTTTTTGCCAAGCTTCGGATCTCAGAGAAAACATCTGACAGAAAATACAAGTTCTCATTTCCTGAAGAATCAGGCCCTTTCTTTGCTCATTTGGCTTTTTATGAATTACATATATTTCCTTTATTAGTCTTAATAATATGCCATAAATGTTGATGGATGAATATATGTTATACTAGCATTTGTAAAGAGTATTGAATTTCTACCTGACTTGTTTTTTGGTGCTTGCTTTATTTAGGAACTTTGTGCTGCCTTTGAAGGCAAAGAAGAGACATATAAGTGTCTAATGCAGAAAGGCCAGCAGATGCTCGCAAGATGCCCAGAGTCTGCTGAAACAAACGTTGAGCAGGACATAAATAACTTAAAAGAAAAATGGGAATCAGTACAAACAAAGCTCAGTGAAAGAAAAGTACGTGTTTTTACATAAAAATAGAAGTGTAAATCATGTATGTAAGAACGTTAATGTTCAGTGTGTTATGCATACATATTTGCTTTAAGTTTAAATTCAGTTGTAGAGAAAGTTATGCAAAATGCAGTGGTATATTTAGAAAGTACTAGGGGAAAATAGGATTCAGGAAGATGATTATCCATAATTTGGGGGGAGGATGTTTGAGAATGGCACGAGTCTGTTCCATATGTTCCATAGAAATATGTTAAATGATACTGATAATGCTCAGGGCTTTTCTGGTTTTTATTACAGTAATCTTAGACAGGAGAGAGTGAATATAATTATTTGATCATTCAAGTTTCTCTCCTCAGTACAGAATTGTTGCATTAATTTGCCTAGCTTTTATCCATTTCTTTTTTCTTAAACTTCCCAAATGCTTGGCCTTTTGCCATGTACTTCAAGTGACTACCTTCTGTTCTAACATAGATCAATGGCATGATTTCACCGATAAGCAACACACGTTTTCTTACTATTAATTTCATTTTGCTTTCATTCCTTCACGAACTATAGTCCATTTGTGCTACCTCAATCAAACAATGAAGAATATCAATAATTACAAAGAGGGTAACTCTCGGTACAGTCCTGATTTTAATACAGTCTTATTTTAATGTAAGAATGCCGGTGTCTTTTAAGGTGACTATATAATGTAAGAACATCAAACTAATTAATACCCAATATGAGCACCTGCTTGCAGGAAGCTGTAAGGTTAGAGTGCTCAGCTATGCCAGCAGTGCAGTTGTTTGAAAATCACTGACCAATAGAAATTCTGTATTCAAAATTCAGGCAACCTAAAGAGAATTGGACTTCATTAGAAAGAAGTGGTGTAGGCAGACTTGTTCTTTGTTTCGCTGGTTTTGTTTTGAAACTGGTAAATCCATATGTCCTGTTAAGTAGCAGAAGATGTGATATTCTAATGTGGAAAATTTTATCTTGATACTAGGTGTTGTATTTTCTGTTCATCTATCATGCATAATTTTGCTGTTATTCTTTTTTCTCTCTCCTTTAATATGCTCAGATGCAGGCTGTTAGTTTAGAACTCGGAAACCTTGAGTTGGAAAAATGTTTTAAAATGCTAAACTAAAATGGTTTACTCCAAAATGCTGAACTAAAATGGTTTACTTGGCTGAAGCTCCTGCACAATATCAACTGCTATTAAAGTATGATCTATCTTTACAGACCAAACTGGAAGAAGCCCTCAGTTTAGCAATGGAGTTCCACAACTCGCTTCAAGATTTCATCAATTGGCTTACTCAGGCTGAGCAAACTCTAACTGCAGCTTCTCGGCCAAGTCTTATCTTGGACACTGTCTTGTTTCAAATTGATGAACACAAGGTATGGAAAGAAACAGATGTGTAATGTTTTTCTCCCACTTTGTGTAGATACTTCAACAGTGTCCAAATGAACCCTGTAATACTGGCACTCAAAGCATTTAATTTGTTTAGAATTGGATTTTGTAGTCTTTCTTGCTACGTCATTCTTTTATCAGACTGGTTTTTTTCACTGTTTACCCAGTGCTTGAGCAACATAATATTGAGAGTAATTTTCTCCCTTTTTTGCAAGGTTTTTGCCACAGAAGTGAATTCTCATCGAGATCAAATCATAGAGCTGGACAAAACTGGAACCCACTTGAAATATTTCAGCCAGAAACAGGATGTTGTTCTTATTAAGAATCTGCTTATTAGTGTACAGAATCGATGGGAAAAAGTAGTTCAACGCTTAGTTGAAAGGGGAAGAGCTTTGGATGATGCAAGGAAAAGAGCCAAACAGGTAATCGGACAACAGCTGTTGTACACTTCTTTGAACTTAGCTGTAATTACATCCAGACTTGAAGAATATGATGCCTTAAAGCACTTGCAAGTAAGTCTTGAGTTTAGTGTAACAGACAGTGTTGAGTTAGTGAAGCAATTTCTGTGATTCAATCATAGAGCACTTCATTTGGGAGGTGAAAGTGTCATTTTCAACCCAAGCGGTGACTTTTGTCTGCAATACAGGGTAGTCTGAAAGAAGAAAGTTACAGTATGGCTTCCAGATGTATATTAGTGCCATCTATCCTCAAAAAGAAGTTTCACAATCAACCCCTTATATTTTAAAGAATGTGATGAGCCCCTTTCGAGTAATCTGTGGGAGTATCCCTTAATATTTTCTTTTTGGGTTTGTCTTGTGCTCTGATTGATGCTCATCACTTCCTCAATCTCTTGTTAGTTACTAGACCAATATTTTCTGTGTGGTAAGGTATCTCCATTTATTTTCTTAAAAATCTGGAGAGTTGTTGGGGTTTTGGTTTTTTTGTTTTTCTTTTTTTATACTGTTTTCCTCACCAGGGAACGTTCATGTTTTTTCCTTAGATTCATGTTCCCCTTACTGAGGAACAAAAATTATAAGATGCAGAATGTGGGAGAGGAGTGGAATTTGTTTAAGTATCAATAGGAAGTTCTAGCTTCTTTTTGTTCAAGTGAGCATGACTATTCAAGATTTGCTAATGTTCGCAGCCAAACCACATAACCATGTTTATTGCTACTACCACTCAGTTCACAGAGTAAGAACTACTCTAAGCAATAAATTAGCCTATAAGCCAATCAAATGTTATTAATTTTCCAACAGTTTCTCTTGTGGATTCACACATACAGCAGTTCTGCAGTGAGATGGATTTCATCTCTATATCCATTTACAGAGCTGAATACAATAAGTTGCTGAATTAGGATGACACTTATCTCTGCAGAGCAGGGAAGGAGTACTGAAGGGTACAGGTGTCAAGGCCTGAGCTACAGCCCTTAAACAACAGGGTTGAGGAGCCTTGAGAGATTTCTGAACTATTTTCTGTGCTTTCATCTGTAGGCATCCTAGGCAAGAAGAATCTTCAAAAGAGACAGAGAGAGAAACAACCAGCTTAGAAAAATTGAATCCCAAAGGGATGCCACTTTGTGAAAGCTGGTTGAATCTTTAGTCTTTCCCTGTTTCCTTCCCTGAAGCACTCTTTTCTTGAGACAGGAAGGAAGATCAAGAATATGTTCCTTGCCCATCAAGAAAACATTTGACATAATGAGAGCATTTATGAGTGTCCCAGGGAAAATCTTGGGCATTCATTCAGACAGGAGTTTTCCCTAGTGATTTACTACTATTATGGGACATGCCGATATGTTGTCCCATGTAGGCAATAGCTAAGCCCCATTCTTGTATTTACAATTCATTACTCAGAATATAGGAAGCTAAATGAGCAAGGCATCAACAGAAGTTACCACTGTGTCTCTGAAAGATACATACTGTGTATGTAGGTCATGTACTTTAAAGGTTGCTAATTCACCTGGGAGAAGGGAGGCTAAGTCCAGTGGGCATGTGGTTGCGCTAGTCCTGTTTGAGAGACCAGGGAGAAAAAGTACACAAAATCTTTCCAAAGTCTGCCAAATGCTTGGTTGGCCTGTAGAGAATTGATTGGGGTTTAATGTTTTCAGACTGTTTTATGAACCAGTGAATTTTAAATTCCATGCAAATCTCACTTCCCTGCAGTTCCATGAAGCCTGGCACAAGCTTATGGAATGGCTGGAAGAGTCAGAGAAATCTTTGGACTCAGATCTTGAAATTGCAAATGACCCTGACAAAATAAAGATGCAGCTCGCACAGCATAAGGTGAGTTGTGAGTGATGACATGAGAAGTGGCCGGTGAGGTGGAGGTAAGCCTGTCAGCCTTGTATTGTTTAGTCAGCAAATGAAGTAGATTTGTGGCCTCATTACAATGGAGTGCTTATTTGCATTAAATTAAGTGGTGGTGTCTTACAGGTGGGGAGTGAAAAAAAACTTCACAGTACTTGGTCTGTGGGGGAATAATAATAAAGGACCATGGAAATTTTGGAATCTCTGAAGAGTTTTTATTGCAGGGTTTTTTTTCAGTCCTTAAATCAGAAATTTACTGGTTTTCATCTAGAACGTACAGTGGCACCATTAATAGCAAAGGTGGTTTTTCTTCATGGGATTCAAAATTCCAGGACCAGCTTTCCACAAACCCAGCTACTGTAGATAAAAATGTAAAAATCCTCCTGATTGACTTGGTTGTGCAAACAAATAATGATAATATAACTGCTCTTTAGTTTCATCAGACACAGAGCAAAAGGAAAGACATAAGAAGTCTTTACTTCATTTTTACTTTTGAAAAGAACCTAGAATAATATATTACTGAGGATCAAGTAGGTAAGTGGTAGAATCCTCAGAGACAGACTGTCTCAAGATTTATCTTGGAGCAGCTTCATCAGAGACAGAATACTGCGAGATCATTAATTTTTCTGTATTTTGGCATGTATTTTCTTCTACTTTTCTTGTGAGTTTTACTGTTCTCCATTTAATATTTTTTCATTCTGCACAATGTTCCCAGTGGTTTGCATATCTAATTTTTCCTTCTCAGTGTAGCTTCTGATGATTGCTTTTACCTCCAACAAGTTTTGCAATGTTCATTAGCAATTGGTTACTGCATCAGACTGCTTTATATTTTTATCATCACTCAGTTTGCATTATGATTTAAGTACTATTTATGAACCAGGAAAGCATTCTCCTTTAATATGGCTAAAGTTGGCTGTTGGTCAAGCAAAAAATAGTTTTATCTATGTTTGCTGTTAAAGCTTCTAGAGCAAACCTACATTAACGTTCCGATATGCAAATGCTGCAATTTCAGTTTGTTCTGGAGTTGCTGCTGTTGCCAGAATTTGAAGTCAGCAGTGGGAACTGAGGAAAAAACCCTGCTGTTAAGATAGTGTTTCTTGTCTTCTCTGACTGTATTAGTCTTTTAATCATTTCACTCCTGTCTTTTAAGCTCAAACTCCTCATGAGTACAGTCAACACACTGCAACTTTGCTTTGAGTTCTTTTCAGGACTCTACCTGTATTCTTCCCCCTTCTGAAACATTAAATGTGATAATCCCACTTGTTCTTTATATCTACAGCAGTGCATTTTGTGAACTCAGGCTTCCTCACATGGATTGGCAGACTCATCGCTTCTCTCAGTGATATCTTTTCTCCAGCTTCTTTTCCTATGAAATGCTGCAAAGAATAGCTACTTCGGTTGCTTGAATCTCATTAGGGAATGGGATAGGACATTAGGATTGAAACTGGCAGTTTGGAGGAAAAAGATGAATGTATGTGAGAGGGAATTCTGTGAACTTTGGGACTTTAAACTTCAAACAGTTCCCCCCCTCAAGGAATCAACTCAATTGTTTTTTAATGAGCTGTCAAACTTCCAAACACTGCGATGTCCTTCCTTGTATTTTGAGTCTTTTCCTTCTACTCCCTCATACACCCTCTGTGTCTGTCTTTGTCTTTTTGTCCAGCCTTGAAGGTTTCCTTGCTCCATTTAGTTAACGATTTTGCTATCTGAACTGAATGTGTGCTGTAAGCAATAATTTGGACTCACTGACTCACTCTTTGCCAATTGTTCCTGCCAAAACAAAAAAAAAAAAGCCCCTGAAAGAGAAAAGCCAAGATAATATGTTTTCTCTCTCACTCATATCTAGTGTGTTGCCAGGGACTTTTAGGGGTTATTCATGGTCTGTTTATCAGCAATTTTTTCTCATTTTTAGAAATCAGGAATGGAAAAACCCATACTAGGTCATCCAGTCCATTCCTGTACTAATGCTCAATGTTTCTTACAGTACATTTATATGAACCTGGATAATTTTATCTGCAAGTTCCCATCTTCCTTAAAGGAAAGGTAGATAGATGAAGAAAATCTCAGTAATTAGCTTACCTGTCTGCTCCGGGCAGCTTAAACCAAAATCTACTCCCAGTTACATCTCTGTGAAATAGAATGGAAGTAGATGTGGTATAGTGTGTGTAGTCTCTCAAAGAACGAATTCACTACAACCCTTTGTTCACCTTTACATCTGTTTTTTCTGTATGATCCTTCTCTGACAGCAATTTCATTGTTTCCTCATGCACACCAGGTCACACTGTGCATGTAGTGTTAAGTAGTTAACAAACCCCACCGAATAAAAGGAGTACAGACATACTGTTTGTATTGAAGGAACTTTTATAAAAGAGGGTTATTTTAATTTTGAAATTGTTTTTATTTTTATTGTAGTTTTAGCTTGACAGTGGTGTTTGTATTCTTTCTTAAAGTGCGTTTCCTTGTTTTATATGAGGAAAACAAAAGGACAGTGAGGAAATACTAAACTACAAAACAAAAGTTGCTTTATTTTTTTTCCCCCTGATAAATTCTGATCCTCAGGATCCTGAAATAACCTTAAAGTAAGGACAGTACAGTGCAAAATACCAAGCAAGTTTTAGAAAATGAACCTTGGATCACCCTATGTAAAGTGGTTACGCTGTCCACATGGCATAACCCAGTGTCTGCCTCCTACTTAAGACACCTCCATTCCACCTATGCTTCCTCTGACACACATTTGCATCTAAAAAGAGAAGATGGCTCTGTGGATGCATAGGAAAGTTGGTGGAAGAGTTGAGAATTGCTGTTACACAGGTTGGTGCAGACCAGCTGGGAACAGCTTGCCAGTCCGAGGTGAGCAGCTGTGCACATGCTGGCAGTGATGATGAGGCATTCTTGCAGTCTTTACATGCCTTAGGAATTACTGTGAGATATAAGTGGTAACTGTTTCCTTGCTGGATGTGGTGATACTGAATGTTGCTCTGAATTAGATGAAAATCTGCTTCAGCAAACGCTGAGCAAAAACTCTTTTGGCTTTTCGTGGAGGTAAAAAAAAAGAACAGGAACATGTATTTGATTCCATAGATATGATTTTCCTAAAGCGAATTTGTGATTTTTCTTTTCTTTTAAACTGATTTCCTGCTAGCAGTTCACAAAGGGGTGAAATAAAATACTTCAAATATTGCTATCATTTAAAAGCTGCTGTGTTGGGCTGCTGTTGTCTCTTGGCAGTGTTCCTTTATTTATTATTTACTCCGTCAGTCAGTGAACTCTGCAGTATCAGATGAGCTATGTTTCTGTGTGTTCCTCTGTGCCTGTGGAAAGCTTTCAAAGGCTTTTTGCAGAAGGAGCCGTCAGAGTTGGCAGGCAGATGCAACTGCTGTGTCACTGTCGTCTTCCAAAGTCCCTGGATCACAGAAACCTGCTTCTGATCATGATGTCACCTGGCTGCTTCCTGTGCCTGGATTTGTACACATTTGGCATGCACTTCTTCCCAGTTATAATACGATTCAGTTCTAGGAGGATTGAATGCTTATGGTTGGAGGTTTCCCAGCTTGACCATGATGGGCTTGGGGTGCTCTACACTGGCTTGACATCTTAGTATATAAAAATAAAGTGTGATGGTTACTCATTCATGGCTTCCAAAGTAGTAGTTCTTTCACATTCTTCTGACAACCAGGCAGCCCCTTGCTGAAATTTAGGTATATTATGGCAGGATGAGAATCACTGCTGTCACTGGAGGAGGGATTTTCCAGAAGTTGTTCCCATGGCTGTAGAGCTGCATTCCCAGAGACGAACAAAAGGCAGGGACTCTGTTAGTGTCAAGCCCCGTATAATTTCAGGTGCACTGCGGGACTAGCAGACTAGAAATACTGCAGTCAGCTTAAAATTTTCTTGCAGCAACATCTACAATTTCCATTGCAAATAATATGTCAAAGATTGATTAATTAACTGTGTCCTGTAAGCAGTTAATGCTATATGGGTGTTTTCTTTTTCTTCCATATGTATAGGAATTCCAGAAATCTCTCGGTGCCAAACATTCTGTGTATGATACCACAAATAGAACTGGACGCTCCTTGAAAGAGAAAACCACCTTGGCTGATGACAACTTGAAACTTGATGATATGCTGAGTGAACTAAGGGATAAGTGGGATACAATTTGTGGAAAATCGGTGGAAAGGTAATTGAAAACCAATTTAATTAATCAGCAGATAAGAAAAAGGCTTAAGAGAATTCTTTTGGCTTCTGTTTTGGCTTTTGTTGTGTAAAATAAAACCAGAGTGGCTAGCTTCTTTGATAATTAGGAGTGTTAAAGCAATAAAATACTAGAACTGCATACTTTCTTGATGGTATAGAAGAGGACTGCGGTGAGGGATGTGGTGGGCCCACTATTTAAAAAAAGAAACACCGCTTTAAAGCTCTCAGTTGTCATTATTTTATGGTGAAAATGTTTTCTTAAAGTGAATGGTTAGTGTGTGTGTGTGTGTGTGTTTGTGTTCATTTTAGTTTTAATTATTTCTTTTTTCCCCAGACAAAATAAACTGGAGGAAGCCCTGTTATTTTCTGGACAATTTACTGATGCTCTGCAAGCTCTCATTGACTGGTTATACAAAATTGAACCTCAGCTAGCAGAAGATCAACCAGTACACGGAGACATTGATTTAGTGATGAACCTGATTGACAATCACAAGGTAATTTCAAAAATATTCTTTTTTAATAACTAGATTTGGCATAAGTGTAGCATTTTAATACTGTTTTTATTTGGCTATTCAGTGATTTTTAGAAATGTGGAACAGTTTTGGAACACAAACATGTCATCAACAATGGATGTTATAAAACATACATGGAAGAAGACAACTGTTAGTGACATTGACCCCAGTGAGCAAAATTATTTTGCTGGAAATCTTTGGGGAGGCAGGGCTTTTTATTTAGTACATCTGCTAACCAAATGTCTAGTGTACTTACTCATCATGGTGACAGCAGCCTTGCAAACCTCTGGGGCTGCTGTATATTCTTTGAGAAAAGCGGTTGCAATGCTTGAGTTATGCACAGGAGTATACGATTGTACTATGGCCCAGGAAGCCTATATTGACAATCCACAGTATTTTGGTTCTGAAGTGGTTTTGGATATGGGAGCAAGTAGGAGGTGTAGAATTGTGCTTCTGAATCCCAGTTCTGCAGTTCAATATATTGAAAGAAACAGTTGTTGAAGTTACTGGTATTGCAAAGGCTACACACAGTTGGAGCTCTGGAGCCTGGGAGGTTTATGAGCTGACGGTCCTTCTGTTCATCTACCAGTGACTTGCAGTATCCAAGCACTGTTTAGTGGGGAGGAGGTTTTGTCCCTCATGAAAAAATGTATTTTGAAATATGAGTTGTTTATAAAAGCTAACCTGGAATATCTGGAATTGCTTCTGAAATCCGATTGTATATCACAAGTAAGTCATAGTCAGTAGTATGGTATACTGCAATTGTCATATCTTTTAAGAGCTTCGTTTATGTACCTGGAGCTTGTTCAATCTGCAAACGTGAGCATACTCTCACATAAATATATGAATATGTGGTGAGGTCTGCAGCTTTACATTCAAATCCCAAATGGGGGTTTATTTCTGATTTTCTGATTTTAAACCTTCTTGATTATTAGTGTTTTATCTGATGTTTTCCTGACATGGCAATCTTGTGCATTAATCAGCCTGTCAGATCAGTTGCTTTGGTGAAGAGGGTAAAGCCAGCATGGTAAGGAGGCTAGATTTCCCATGCGTTGTGTCAGGATGGGTTCTCACGATCTGCCTGACATTTTCCTACCATATTCCAGTTTTATTAGGGTAGGGTAGAGTGTAAATATCTTCATACGGAATCTGATAAGATGAACTTGTGTGGTTCGCATCACTTGGATGGAATTGCTCTTAACTAAACTAAATCTGTATTTCAATTTCTTTTATAACCAGTAGTTTTTTTCTTATTCTTTACATAATTATGCCTTAATGAGTTAAGCATTTCAAATATATTTGGTGGTGCCTAGGTTTTCCAGAAGGAGCTGGGGAAAAGAACAAGCAGTGTCCAGGCTCTGAAGCGCTCTGCAAGGGAGCTGATAGAAGGCAGTCGTGATGACTCTTCCTGGGTCAAAGTCCAAATGCAGGAGCTGAGCACTAGATGGGAAACAGTTTGTGCTCTGTCAGTATCCAAACAAACACGACTGGAACAGGCTCTTCGGCAGGTAGAGAACTACTAATGGTGCTACATATACTTTATAAGAAGTAGTGAAAATATCTTGCAGTCTAGTTGCCAAAAATTTAATTTCATTTTCATTTAATGTCATTCAATTTAATTTCATTTCATTTGAAAATGCTAATTTTCTTGCTCATCTATTGCTTACCTTGTCTCTATCCCCTTACCACAGCACATAAGTAATGACTACTAGCATTTATTACTGTTATTATTAGTCTATACCACAAACACAAAGCAAATGTTTCAAAAACCTTACCATCTAAGGAAGTCACTAAAGATACAGTCAAGCATGAAGGGTGGTTAAGAACTATGCCCCCCTCACAGGAAGCTGGAGATTGCAATCGTATTTACGCCCTTTGTGCCTTATTGGAAAGAAGTAAATTTGTGTGCTGAAAACTTGTTTACATTGGCACAATTACAGTGCACAGTGAAGTACGTCGTAGTAAAAAGGAGCTGTGCACTCAGGAGCTTGAACAGTCTGTGTGTGTCAGTACTGGCTGGTACCAATCCCAAACAGATAGGTCTATCTATATTGTTTCCAAACCTGAGACAATATGGATGTACAGCTCTGCAAAGATACACTACGTTGGGCTGATGCTGGGTTTGGGCTCCTGCCATAGTGATGTATCCACTGTACACAAAATTCCTGCCCAGCTTTTCCTAGGGTAGTGTGTTTGCCCAGCTATTCAGTCTCTCAGCAGGCACAATCTTGAGCTACCTCAAACACTTATTGTGTCTGAATATGGCTGCACCTGAAGGTGGAACTCTCTTGTTTTTCCCAGATGTAAAAGGGTTAGTCATCAGCGGGATGTCAGTTCATTTTGCTTAAGTGGTGATTTAGGCTATGGAAAAAATACAGTTCTCATCTCTCCAGCTGGTCCATGAAAGCACCTCCTGTGCAATTTGTCAGCGTGAAGGCATGACATTCTCAACTGAGCTACAAATATACTATAAATGAGATGGCTAAAAGCATGAACAGGCTTTTAGGCTTCCTATAATTTTTTGGGAAGCATGAGATATTTTTACAGTTATGAAAATGCAGTACTGTATATCATTGACTTTTTAATGGAAAGTTAATGTGCCAGTACTGCTGGTTGATTAATGACTCCAAATGTGGGATTAGTTTCCTTGTATAAGCTTCAGCATGCCTGTCAGATCCCCTTCTGAGTGACTTCTTGCATTTTAACAGGCAGAAGAATTCCACTCTGTTGTCCATGTCCTTTTGGAGTGGCTGGCAGAGGCAGAGCAGGCTCTTCGTTTCCATGGGATTCTTCCAGATGATGAAGAGGCCTTGCGTACACTGATAGACCAGCACAGGGTAAGCAAGAAAATGAAGAAGGTGCTCTTAATTTTAATACGTCTGTAGAGGGTAGAATAAAGGAAAGGAGGCAAAGTCTATCCTATACAGTTCTATCCAGCATCCAGTGTTCGTTTTTGCAGCTGTCTCTATAGAGAAGCTAGAAATAAAACGGAGTTGACAGTTTGGTGCATGTACTGGTTGGCTGTTGTTTGAGTCATCTTGGATACTAAGAAAATCATGGGCCTTTAGAAAGTTGCTTTAAGCATTTAGAGACATATACAAACCTCTCTGGAATATATTGTGTCTGGCAGTTATAACACAGTCTTCTAGCATAGCAAAAGTATGTCTGTCACCTTAGCACCATTCAACAAAACAGCATATACTTTTCTCTCAAGGTCATTTGTAAATGTCAGCAGAATGATGTTACCATCCATTAACCTGCTGTCATGGTGAAACAGCATGCTGTCATGCTTCGTGTGCCTTAGGTACTGAAATACTGCAGTGCCATAGGTACTGCAGATACTAGATTATAGGACATCAAACTAGCTTTGCAGTAATCAAAAATGGCTAAGTAAAGGAACATTGAAGTCATTTACTCTTCAAACAGGAGGATACAAACATACACATTTTTAAGCCCCTACAAAACTCTTTTTGTAAGTGCAGTAGTAACAGTACCAAGGGTGTAGTGCCCACAATATTATAGAATAAGTTATAAGAATAATGGATTTTTTCATCATTGCTCTGAAGAAAGTTATAAAAAAACTTGCAGGGAGTGGAAAAGCATCCTGGTTAAATTGAGTTTGGGAATATTATTATGCAGAGGAGTGTGTGCAGGGTACAACTATAATGGTTCGTAACTAAGGACTGCAGACTGCAGTGTTTTAAAGAAGTTTTCAGATTTAATTTAGGGCCCTGGAAACTGGGTGCTGTTCTTTAGCTGGCAAATGCATGTATGCATCAGTGTCTGCTGACTAATGTTGGCAGTAGCAACCTGCTATCTCCGATGCAGTGAAAATTGTCTTTCAGCTGCCTTTCCTCCACATGTACTTCATCAGTTCCCTTTTATTTTTTTTGTCTTCTGAATACAAAGGAAAGAATTGTCTGAATTAAATTTTAGGTCCACTGAAAAAATTAGAAAAAAAAATCTTAAAATTCTCCTTCTGCCATGTAGGTTGACTAACAAAATATTTCTGTACAAAAGCTCAGAATTGTGCTGCCAAAGCTAAAGCATAACTTGGAACTTCAGACTAAAGCAAAGTTTGTCTCTGAGAAGCCCTGTGCAGGTGGGGAGAGTAATTGCTAGCACAACACAACCAAACTCAGTGTTAGATGTGGCCATATTGTACTTAAAGTTTCTTAAGAAACTTTCGATGTTTTCCCAACCACATTTGCTTCTTAAAGGCCAATTAATAGAGGTACAGAAATTTTCAAGCTAAGAAAGATTGTGACACTGCTCCTTTACCACTCAATAAGCACATACAGCAAAAAGTGGTCTCTCCTCTTAAGCTTATAACATCAGCTTTCAAGAAATAAGAAAAAAAAAAGGAAAATGTAATATATGAGCTTTAAATGTAACGTCTGTATTATAATGCTGCAGTACTAATATCAAAAAGGTAAGACTGACATTATTTATGTAAATAGGAAATGTATTTTTCTTTTATCACTGTGATTCTTGTAAAATAGTTTTAATGCATTTGTATCCAGCTACATTTTGAAAGGTTTCTTTGGGATGGTATTTTATCCAAATGGTCCATCTTTATGCCCATTACTGATTTTCTTTTCTTGAATACTGCACATGATTTAATGAATTCTATCTCAGGCAGAGAAGTTTTTGTCACTTGCCAAATTCTCTATGGACTGAGAGGTGTAGTAGGTTAATGCACTGCATTAGTTAATAAGAAGCATCCCATCACCTCTCTTGTAAATGCATCTGTATCACTGGACTGCCAGAGTTCAATACAGTTAATATCCTTTACTGAAAGAAATCTTAATAGACTGTATGGAGTGTGTCATAAATTCAGTTTGAGTTATTACAGTACAGTTGTTCAGGGAAAACAATGTTGTCATTGCTTCTTTTTTTCCTGGCCCCAACTCTTTTTGATAATCTCACTAAAACCCATCTTGACTTTTCAAAAGCATTTTGAACTGAATTACTGTAAGAACTCCTGTGTTTTTGAGAGAGAGACTGCTATTATGATTGGGTCTTAAACTCTGACATTAATGTGAGCTTAAGTCAGTTAGTAACAAATCTCTTTAAATATACAGCCTATCTATTCCAGACCTTTAGAACAAGGTAGAAGAGGTCATTTCTTTTACACTTTTCTTTCATAAAAACTTCATATTTACTTTGTAAAGGCCCAGGATAGTGTCATTATGAGTTGTAGAATCTGGTTTTACAATGCTTAGGTGGCTGTGAATTTTCTAGGCTCTGACTTGGCTGATCTTTAATTTGTGGAATCTAAAATAGTCCTTCATGGATGAAGAGAGGACAACTCAAATTTTCAGAGACATGGTCCCATTATGTAGCCCAATTAAAGTTGTTAAAATATAACACAAAATTCTACTAAGCACTTAAACAACAATTAGGCAGAACAAAATAGGCAGACTAGTCAAGCCATTATAGTAGTAATAATTAAATAAATTAAAAGAAACCAAACAGGAAATGCAAACTACAGAAAGGTTGAGAAAAGTCCTTCAGGTTTTTTTGCTGTTTCCTACCCCTCCACATCCATTTCTGGTCCTGCCACCCTTTCTTCTGCTGGACTCCCTAAGAACATCAATGCCTATGAGCTTGGACGTCTAAAGCTGTAAACATCCTTTTGCTTTTACAAGATTTTTTCCCACATAGCAGAGGCCCTGAAAACAGCTGGTTAATTAGCAGCCTCTATCCCTGTTCTTGCTATGTCTCCCCCTCAGCTACTGAGTTACTTGTGTTTAGTTTAGTGTAGCTGTTCCTGAAATCCTCTATTTTCTTGTCTGAGCATGTAATTACAGTTGGTCATTTCCAGCCTCTGCTAGAAGCTTGATAGTTTATTATAAAGAATTATGGTAATTGACAGACAAAGCAAGTAATCTGAAATGTTGCCAATAATGATTCTAACATTCATACGCTTGATTTACAGCACTTCTAAAATGCTGTGCTTTTAATTCTGTTTTTAATAACAGCATGTGTCTTTTCAGTACTTACAGTATGGTAGACTTCTAAGGAGTGGCAAGCTGGGGTAAACATTTTAGAGCTCCATTTATACTTCATGTGGAATAGTCTTTTTAAACATTTTTAACTTTTCTTTTGCAAATTTTGTCAACATCTAATTGAAATTGTTACCTCTGGTTTAGGAATTCATGAAGAAACTGGAAGAGAAAAAGACAGAACTGAATAAAGCAACAGGTATGGGAGAAGCTATCCTAGCTATCTGCCACCCAGATTCCATCACCACCATTAAACACTGGATAACAATCATCAGAGCCAGGTTTGAAGAGGTCAGTATATGTCAAGCAATCTTTATTGCAACAGTCCGTCTTTGAAACATAGCTAACAACTAACATGGTAGTTACACTGGAAGGAAATGATCCAGCTGTTGAGAGCTAAACATTTGAAATACCCACAATGATGGATGTGAATACCATGCTTCCTTAGGTTTTATTTCAAAACTTACAGGGCTTTAAGAACTAAAGCAGATGGTCAATTTTCATTGTATGTATTAAAGGAAATACTGCCTGACACTTCCCATGTGAAGAAAGCCAATAGTTTCGGAGGAGAAACTTGGAAGTTGCAAAGGAAAGATAATACAGGCAAATCTGAAGCATTTTCTAATTGCATTAGAGAGGATTTCAGTCCAACCTAATCTAGATGACTTCCAGAGTATATGAGTGGCTACAAGTAGGTCTCAGAGGGTATACCATACTCTCAGCTGCTAAGGTGGTATTTTCTGTGTATATTCTGTTTAAAGAAAACTAAAATACTGTTGTAAGCAAGGTATGGCTTCAGGAGTGCCCAGGAGGAACGGCAGATCCTGTTTGATTCACTAACTTACACATATTGTTTAGTAACTTTCTCAATATGTTGCCTGAACATGCTATTTATTGCCTTTAACAGCACCTAATCCTGAGTATCTGGGGGAAACCATGGCTGAACTGGGGATTCTTGTTGCCTAAATGAGCCACTACATCTAGCACCTTTGATAATCTAACATCAGTCGGCCTGGGAGGAAGCTCTGGATTTACAGTTAACAAAGCAATTTTGAATACATTTGAAAAAATTTCAGTTGTGTACATACTCATACATTGGTTCTTTTATCAAGGTCTTAGCATGGGCAAAACAACATCAACAGAGACTGGCAGGAGCTCTGGCTGGGCTTATTGCTAACCAGGAATTGCTGGAAGCCTTGCTGTCCTGGTTGCAGTGGGCAGAGACTACCCTTACGGAAAAAGATAAAGAGGTTATCCCCCAGGAGATCGAGGAAGTTAAAGCACTTATAGCTGAGCATCAGGTAAGGCATGGTAAATGACACTTGTCCTACACATTCCACAAATGCTGCTCACATTTCAGCTAGGCTTCCTAATTAAGTTTGAATCTCTCCTTAGCTATTTTCTCTCCTAGTAATCAAATCCCTTTTCAGATACTCAGTTGTGTGGTTTGTATGTGTATGATGTGATTGTATTTTATTCAACAGGTAAAAAACCAACCAAACAAAAATTCAGTGCCATATTATTTTAAAGCAAACCTACAACTTTCCATCGAAACAAGAGCAGTAATGAAAAAAATCCCCATGAAATATATGATAATGCTGCTGCCTTAAGAACTGGTGTTGCAATGCGGCTTCAGTGTTTGGATTTCCAAAGCAGGTTTATGAAGTGCCAGAGGGAGCTGCTGGTGCAGTGAATGCTCACAGACTTACCCCAGCTTACACATCAGAGCTGTCTCACTTCTATGAACTGCAGTCTGGACAGCAGGGAACACCTGAGTATTCAGAGTTAGAATTCCTTTATACATCACCTCACCATGCACAGTTAATAAAGGAGTATGACAGACTTTTTTCAGATTTAGCCTTCCTTTAACAGCCAGGCTATAGTGGTCTTAAAAGCTTATGCTGCCAATTTTTCTTGCCTACAAAGACTATCTGTATTTTTTGTGAAGCTGATATTTTAAGAGACTTTCTGTGCCATTCTTGTAACTTTGGTGGTTTGCTATTGTATGTGTTTTTCATTCCTGTGGTCACTTTTGTGTATTACTAATTAAAACCACCTCTGTCTATTGCAGACATTCATGGAGGAAATGACAAGAAAGCAACCTGATGTGGATAAAGTTACAAAGACCTACAAAAGAAAGGCACTTGAACCCACTCCAGTACAATCTCATATTCCTGTCCTTGATAAGGGGAGAGCAGGAAGTAAGTAATGAAGTATTTTGGGACATTGCTCTATCTATAAAGATAACAGATTACTAATAATCTAATAGGTTTGATTGGCTTTTAGTGAAACGGTGAAATTCTCTTGGCTGTTTTTTCTACTTCTCATTTTTAATTGTGAGGAAATTTCTCACAGCAGACTTGTATTTTTAAATTTTGTCCTATACCTCTTGAATACCTATTTTTTTAAAGCATGCAGCTTTCATATGCTATTAAACTTCCAAGAGTGTGCACTTGCCAAGTCTTTGCAAATATATCGTTATCTGAAAGTGCAAACAACTTCTTTTACATAAAGAGGCAGAGACAAAATTTTTGCTCTTACTGTCTATGGAAATGATATGTATGCAGTTAGAAAGTGTGTTCAGTGAAGTTGAATGGAAAGTTAATCAAATGAGGAAACTGCTTTTTGTGTTTTTTACATATACTTACCCATTATGTTTTATACTTACCCATACATTGAACCTGCTTCTAAAATCAGGCTATTTACTTTGCAACTCTCTAAGAGGCTTGCAGATGTTTAATTTAACCTGCAGCTTCACTAGTGCAGCCACTACTAGCTGCTTCTGGCTAGACAAAAGGTACTTTAACCATGATGTGGTCCTTCCCCAGCAATGGTTAGAACCAAAATCCCATTAGATGGAATCATCAGGATACGGACTCGTTATTTGGGACAGGAAGGATTTGTTTTAGGAAGCTCAAGTACCCTTCTTGTGAATGTTTGTTTTGTTTGAACTGGGTGAAAACACACATTTTGTCATATTTTAATAGGAAAGCGTTCCCCAACACCTGGCATATATCCGTCTGCAGCCCAGGCACAAATCGAAACTAAGAATCCACGAGTAAACCTTCTAGTCAGCAAATGGCAGCAAGTCTGGCTTCTGGCCTTGGAAAGAAGAAGAAAACTTAATGATGCCTTGGACAGACTTGAAGAGGTCAGAAAAGGACTGTGCAGACTATACATAATTTTTGTATAATTTTGTTTACCCTGATTTAGTATAAACAAAATCATTACCCTCATTAGATTATCAGTACTGTGAATACTATAAAGTACTTCCATATTTGTTGTGTTACACTGTACAATACAGTTAACTGAAAACACTGATACACGTGATTTAACATGCTTTAAAAGCTGTCATTCTTATTTTACATGTGAGAAGTTAAGATGTTTATGATGTTTACAATGTTTATATAGTTCCCCAAAGAACCAGTTATTCAAAAGAATGCAATAGGTATCTGCCTCACTGGTTTTTTTCTAGACTGATTAATTTCAACTGAAAGAAGTTCTTTCTCTTTTTTATTAAGCTGAGAGAATTTGCCAACTTTGATTTTGATATTTGGAGGAAAAAATACATGCGATGGATGAACCATAAGAAGTCTCGTGTGATGGACTTCTTTAGAAGGATTGATAAAGATCAGGATGGAAAGATAACAAGGCAAGAATTTATCGATGGAATTCTTTCTTCAAGTAAGTTTTAAAATTAATGTTGAACTTGGAACAAACCTCTCATGAAGTCTTACTGTCTATATCGTGTACCCTATGCAGTTTCTTGTGTTAGACGGTCACAGATTACCCTTTTGAAGTCATAATTATTTTAAATATTTCTAGATTCTGGAACCTCTTTCTTGTTCTTTTACATTCTGAATCAGATTACAAATGTCATATTTATATTATTGGCTAATTAATAGTTTGCTGGGCTCGGACTGTTACTCCCAATACTGTCAATACACTAGCCACTTCAGCAATTACTTTTCATTGACTGATCAAAATAGTAAAGTGTACCTTATATAAAACCTATAATTTTCAAAGTCAGTTCATATGTTCATATGATTTTGATTAAAGAACTTACATGGAGTAGTTTTGATAATAGAAGGAAATCATGTAATTTCTGAAACTAGTGTTCCTGTGTACCATGACCGTATTCATATACCTGCATCATGAGGATCAAAATGTCAAGCAGTCAAACTGGGAAGGAACTTTTCCTAGTTTTTCTGATGGTTTGGTATTGCTTAGATATGCACAGTTGGTTTAATGTAGTCTTTCCACATCATGTCTTTGTGCGATTGTATTACCCTTTAGCAGCTGACTCCTAACAGACAAGAGCCTACTACTTAAAATAGTCCTGTATCTTCAGGTCGTGGAGACTTTTGAGCAGTGAAGATTCAGAATTGTGCTGCTTTTAGCATCTCATGTTAAAGTTATTCTGTTTGAAAATATTGTAGTGTGTTTATTTTCCCTCTGCTTTAGGAAATACAGGAATATTGTCAATATACATGGACACTGCTGTTCGCATGAATTGACAGAAGTTGGTAAAAAAACCATGATACCACCAAGTTACTCATTTAACTCAGTTGGTATCAACTTATAACTGCTGAATACTCATGATATAGAATCATAGAATCATAGAATAGTTAGGGTTGGAAAGGACCTTAAGATCATCTAGTTCCAACCCCCCTGCCAGGGGCAGGGACACCTCACACTAAACCATGCCACCCAAGGCTATGTCCAATCCAGCCCTGAGCACCGCCAGCGATGGAGCATTCACAACTTTCCTGGGCAACCCATTCCAGTGCCTCACCACCCTTACAGTAAAGAATTTCTTCCTCATATCCAGTCTAAACTTCCCCTGTTTAAGTTTGAACCCATTACCCCTTGTCCTCTCACTACAGCCCCTCATGAAGAGTCCCTCCCCAGCATCCCTATAGGCCCCCTTCAGATACTGGAAGGCTGCTATGAGGTCTCCACGCAGCCTTCTCTTCTCCAGGCTGAACAGCCCCAACTTTCTCAGCCTATAATCCCTGTTCACTATGTTTAAATTTTCTTTAACCATTTTGTAGAGAATCTCTGTGTGGGTTAACATTCTGCTTCTGTGAACTCCATCTAAAGAAGGATTTCACAAAACACCATACATGTTTCTGCAGTGGGGAAGACCTTGCATTCCAAATTTACAGTGAAAGTCTCACTTGACCTTTCCTCACTAATAATTTGTCTTGTTAATTTGTGGTAGTTCATGAACTTTGAAGACCAAAATGTTAAAAAAAAAAATATACATACGTCTTACAGTTTAATATGTGCCTTCACTGTGTCTCTCTTCAAGCCGCTCTGTGACACTTATTTTAATCCAATATCTAGATAACACTGGAAATACAATTATTTTTTTTTCCAGAAAGATTACTTCACTCTTTTGAATATCCTTGGTTTTTTTTAAGCATTATTTGTCACCTAGTGTCTAAAAGCCTTATAATATTTGTGATAAAGCCTTTCATTGTAGTGGGATTGGAAAGCCAAAAACCTTAGCTTTTGTTGCTGTCTTTCACTTACAGAATTCCCAACAAGCCGACTTGAAATGAGTGCTGTTGCAGATATTTTTGATAGAGATGGTGATGGATATATTGACTATTATGAATTTGTAGCAGCTCTTCATCCAAACAAGGATGCATACAAACCTCTCACAGATGCTGACAAAATTGAAGATGAGGTATATTCTCTGCTTTATTAGATCATACTCTGTTCTATGGGGGTCGTGTTTTCTAATAATTCATTTTATTTTCCTATATAATTTGAAGTTTACCAGATACACAGATCTTTAGAAATGTGATATTTGCAGTAAAGTAATACTCCAGTTGTGGTTTTTTGCAGGTTACGAGACAGGTAGCTAAATGTAAATGTGCAAAACGGTTTCAAGTGGAGCAGATTGGGGATAACAAGTACAGGGTAAGTCTTCTAAGGACCTTCTTAGTTCTTTAAGCTTAAAGATTTTTCATAAGACATGTTTTATGCAACAAATGAGACTATATTAATTTACAGGATTTTTGTATGGTAATGACAGATTTATTTCTTTAAGCTTGTCTAAATTTTATGGTTTTTTTTCTTGTTAGAAAACACAGGTGAAAAATGTGGGAAAATGCTGCTGCTTGTATTTGTTTTCGCTGAAATTACTGAAGCTTGTTTTCAGTGTATGGGAATTTTCTAAAAGCTAGCTGCACACACACATGCATACATACATACAGTAGCTCCTTAAAAGCCTGTCTTTCTGCCTGGATATCCAAAGTGTTTAAACCATAGCTGATTTTCTATTATTTCTGAAAAAACAGTGACTGATATTTTCCTGTGATACTGTGTTATACTTCAAAGATCTTTTACCAAAGCACATTTAATCACTTTTATCCTCCCTTGTTGTTTTATTGGAGCACACTGTTCTTTCTGAAGTGTAAGAAGTAGATTGGAAATCTGCAGAAAAAATTTAGATCATGGGAAAATAAATATCACATTGTAGAAAAAGATCTGCCACCCTTAGATTCAATAACCAGAACAATTTCAGATGAAATATTCAATATTTGGCTAAGAAAGATTACTAAATACTCGTAGATAAATTTTAAAGACCACAGAAACAGCAATGGGAAGGCAAGAAAGGCCTTGAATATTTTCTAGTATTCAGTCTTTGGATGGCTAGCTACCTGCTCATCTCTGAAGTAGATTCTTTATTTAGAACCTCTGATGTGTTAGTTTGCATGTGTTCTAGAATCATATAGAGAATTTCCTGTAAACTAATCTTGTCTTTCTTCCATTTTTCGTTTCTTATCAGTTCTTCCTGGGAAATCAGGTATAAACCAGTGGAATGTGCTATGAAATTTCTTTTTTTTTTTTTTTCCTTTTTTTTCTTTTTTTCTTTTCTCTTTATTTTTCCTAACGCATAGTGGTTTAAGCTTGCAATGATCAGTTGTCTTGCCATCCTTTCATCTTCAGCTAATTAATTGCTGGTCAGCTGTGGTATTTCTTTATATGCTATGAAGCATTCCTTGTCTCAGGATACTTTCTCTTTAATCCCTCATATGCTTTCTTTGGCCATTTTCCTCATTAAGGAGATTACTTTTAAAGGAACCAGATAATGGTCAGCAGCAATTCCAATAGTAAAAAATCTTGAGCAATTGCATTAAACTGCCATTTTAGAATTACTATTATTTTATCAGTTTTCAGTTTTATAGTGGAATGCTTCAAAATTCTATGTTGTATTTCTTAAAGGCTAATAACAGTAAGCAGATCCCAGTGTCATATCACTTATTTATTGCCCATTAGGCAAAAGATACTTTTGTTTTCATCACTATGCAAACTTAAGCAGATTGATCAGGAACCTAGCTGATTGTTGGCATTTTGGGTACTAACACAGTGAATCATTCAATACTTATTTTCAAAATGGACAAAAGAACCTAATAGCAAGTCAGCTGAGGCTTCTCTAATGACAGTGAAGGTTTGTGGTTGTTGTCAAGAACATGCATTTTTCAGATTAAACTAGACTTCATTTATGTTTTTACCTCTAATTATTTGAAACAATAATTTTTCCCGTTCAAGGAAAGTTGGTATCCCGGCTATTTTAAGAAAGAAATGGACTGAGTTACCATTAGGAAAAATGCTTTTAATAAATACCTGTGTTGCTTTCTAGGAGCCCCGCTGTATCTGATCCTTTATAGGATGGGGAAAAATACAGGGAAGAAAAAAGTATCTTTAGAACCTCTAAAAAAAATGCTCTAGAAACAAGGCAATGAAAATAAACAATGTCAATTTAGATATGATTTTTTTTAGACTTTGATCTACATATATAAAACAGTTCTTTCTTCAGCACATATTGAATGCATTATTAAAAAGCCCTTATGAATAATGCTCATGTGAATGTTCTTATAACACAAAATTTATTATTAAGTGGCAACTTTGCTTTTGTTTGGTTCCTAAAAGTAATTTTCATTTAAACTTACTCTCTCTTCTTGGCTTAAGTAGTACCAAACAACTAAAGTTATTTTACAAGCAGGGAGCGTGTTTGTGTGGTTTGCATTTGAAGTATTTCAGTCCCCTCTTGGGAGCAAGTAGGTACAGTTGAACTATGGCCAGCTTTCTCCAGGGTCAAAGACCAAGGAGCTGTATTTGACTTCTTTTGGTTTCAATAAGTGCTCTGTATGATGGTGTGAGAGTGCATTGCAGTTGGCCCAATGATCTGATATGAAAATAAATGTGTTAGTGGCATTGGCTAAAAAGCACTGAATTATTCTGGTTAGTTTTTGTGAGATTTTAGGTCAACATTTTGGTCATGTTTTATTTGATCTGGATTTGGACAGACATACTGCATACGTTTTGTTATACAGGTTTCAAGAGCAAAAACATATGTTAGGCCTGGCCATCAGCCCTAAAGAAGAATGGGCTAGTACTAGAGGTAGTATGAAACAGGTTTTTGTGCATCTCTGAACTGTGAAGAACCTTGATGTGTAGACAGAAGAGTGACAAACAGTTTATAACAAAGGATAATAATAATAACAAAGGACAGTAATGATAGCTATCGATCATTCATTGCTTCTTTGATGTTCCCTTCTCTCTGTGCACCTCACTATAGGTGACCAGCACCAATGCTATACATGAAAATATTCCTAAAATGAATCAATTGATAGAACTGTGCAACACTTGTAATACATTGAATTTCCAGCCCACATACTGATTGTTTAAAGTAAAGCTGCCTTCCTTTCAGCTGACATTAAAATCTAGACTGTTACAGAAGAGACTTTGCTTAAGATCTTAACAGTGAGATAATGAAAATAAGTCTTCATTAATTTACACAAGCACCAATCATAACCAATTAAATAATGTGTTACTAATTTCACTCCCTTTATGAGCTCAGACATTTGAGAATCAAGCATAAAATTAAACCTGAGATTCTTTCTTACCATCCTGCCATCTCCTTTGGATTAATGCAGCAGCATCTGATCTGAAATCTTAACAGCTTTAATAATCTGCATAAATAAATCTGATTTTTAGCATTTACTAATAATTAAATATCAAAATAAACTTTTTAAAGTGCCTAATTCTTAACCTATGAGTGCTGAGCTACATCTGAATGACCGAAAGCCTCAGATTATTGTTTGATTTTTGTTGCAGTTTGGAGACTCTCAACAACTGCGCCTTGTTCGTATCCTAAGAAGTACAGTCATGGTTCGTGTTGGAGGTGGCTGGATGGCACTCGATGAGTTCTTAGTGAAAAACGATCCTTGCAGGGGTATGTAGCACAACTGTTAAAATGGACATGCAGGCAATTATTTGGATGCAATCACCATTCATTGTCTTGAGGTGAAGATTGAATTGTATAAAATGGCAGTTCTGTAAACATCATCTCACCAAATGTCACGTAATGATCTGTTTTTTGTAAACTTTAAATCTCATGGTTGAGATCCTGTTCACTTACACTGATGTATGTCTAGAACAATTGTGGTGTCTTGTGCGCAGCATTAGAGTATTGTAAATAAGAGCTGATCTTGACCCTG
This sequence comes from Ara ararauna, assembly GCA_028858755.1. NCBI lineage: Eukaryota > Metazoa > Chordata > Aves > Psittaciformes > Psittacidae > Ara > Ara ararauna. The sequence continues at coordinate 40,454,388 of CM054379.1, read as the reverse complement.
ATAGAGTTTATGACACATAAGCTGCTTGTATGACTTTGGCAGAAATGGCACAGAGAAATGTCCAATAAAACCTCCTCAACAAGAGAGAAATTTGAAGGCAGTAATTCAAAATAAGGCAATTGAATCAAAGAGTAACAACAGCAACAATAAAATCTTCTCTGGCCAGTGGCTGCACCCAGGCTTTCAGGCTCTGCCTTTGTGGCCCTGTCTTTCCGTTGGCATCCTCCCCAGAACCACTTTGCAGAGGCCTTGTATATAGCAAGTGAAAAATTCTCTGGTCAGGATGACTTTGGGCTCTGAAGAAGCAGGGAGCACTCTGTCACCATGCCCTCCAGGGCATTGTATCCAGTGCGTTGTTTTATCAGTATACAGCAATGTAATGACATTCTGTAGTCATTAAAAGACTACTTCTGTAGTGGGAAAGTAGACTCTGTCTGACACTGTTCTTGGAGAAGCAGTTTGAGATATGAAAGAAGCCATTTGTGAAGGAAGCTGGAGAGATACAAGTCAAATAGTAGCCAGAGTAGTAAAATTGCAGGAAATATAATAATGACTATGTTCAAAGTGAGCTGATATTCTCTGAGTAATTCTCTATATTAACTAGCAGCATTAAATTTACTGTGTTTTTATCTTTTGGGAGTTCTGTAGAATTACAGTATTCTAATAGCACAAGAACATCACAGACTTGTTCCGGAGAGGCAAGTGAGCTAGTAAAGACAGACATAAGCTGTCCTGTAGACTTTAATCCAATGTCAGCTATCTCACAGAGCTTCTGATTTGGGACCAAGGTTTCCAAACAGTATGATAAAAACCTTGAGAGGGTGAAAAACTTGTATTTGTAGCAATTGTCATACTAAGTCCAAGGATATTAAATCCAAAAAGAAGCTGCCACAATCTCTCGTTAAATCTGAAAAGAAGCTATCATAAAACCTCTTAAGGGCTGACACTGTGCCCCTAAGGCCTAGAAACCTTTATCTACAGGCTTAAAAGGTAACCATAAAATTTATTATCATAGTATCATTAAAGAGCTGTCATAGCCTTATGATGACATCTGAGTTTAAGCAGTAATAGAAATAGTCCTTTTGCTTACCCAACATATTACATGCATTGTTTATTAAAGAAATGTAATAGTAATACTACATTCATTGGCAATGGCCCACAGGTATAACTGAAATTTCGTACCTGATTCTGCACCTGCTACTATAGGAAAGCCATTTATGCCTGCATCCTTTAGAGCTTTCTACTCTTGTTTCTCAAAAGTGGAGGGGAGTGGGAAATGAAATGTGCCTCAGAATATCTGACTTCGTTCATTAGTTTTGATGTATCCCAAATATTTTCTCAGGCCTATTGACAGGTAGACTGGTGTAATTCCCATTTGGGTTGATGCTGAGAGATGCAGTACTTAATACCTGTCTCATTAATTATAATTCCTTATTACTGTTCTCAGAGTTCTTTGGAACTTTATCCCCTCTTCTTTAATAAACCTTGTAGTTTATGTATCTGCATAGTATTTTCTATAGTACTTTATCCCTTTTTCATGGAAATACCTGAGCAGATGAGAAAGTCACCACAGTGTGTCTAAAGGAATGCTCTGCAAAAACATCTGGACACTGGACATTTTGCATTGGTACCTAATTCTAGTCTTGTTGAAGTCAGTGGTACAAAGTAGTCATTAATGTCAGTGGTGCAGTTTCAGACTTCTCCTTAAGTTTAAGATTTTCACCTAGAAAATCTGTGTTTGCGTCAAGGGCTTCTCTTGTGTTCAGTTAAACCGCATTTCAAAGGAGTGCTGTCATAAACAGCTTTAAAATTATTTGACCTAGTTATATAGAATATCTATAGAAAGCTTTATTACTTCTTTATGTCAGCAGATAAATACTATTGTTACAGACATATACTTGGGACTGCAGCCGAGTCTGTCCAAGTGCTATTTCCTTTTTGCCTAGGAGACCTTTGAGAGCTCACCTCAGAGCACTTAGGGGCAGCTTTTGCTCTGAGTCCTGTCTTTGGCCTGGTGCTCCAAGTCTCTTGCATATGCAGCTGCTGTACTTGATTTCTTCTCTTGCTAACGATTTTCTTTAATGTGACCCATGTCCTGTGTCATTTTTTCTAGTTCATCATCACGGGAGTAAAATGTTACGTTCGGAATCAAACTCTTCAATTACCACTCAGCCTACTATAGGTTGGCAAACCCCTCTCTTTGTCTCCCTCTCCTCCTCTTCTCCTCTCTCTTCATTTCCTTCCCACTTTTTAAATATATATACTTTTAACAATATGCTTCACCCATCACATTTAGCTTAATGTGTTCCTACATGGGCTGGTGCTTTGCAAGCTGATTTTTTTTGATACGCTTGAAGAGTGTTTCAAAAACAATTGTCATTCAAACTGACACAATTAAATCCTAACATGTCTTGCATCTATTCTTGCAGAACATTCTCTCATATGTGTGTTTGTGTGTGTGAGTGCTTAGCCACCAATTACCTCATCATAGTTTTGGATTTTATGTTCCTCATTGCATGTTGCCAAACTACATAACTACATAGTTTTGAATAAATATATTTGCTGCTTTCCTGTAATTTGTACTTAGCAATTTCTTCTGGAATATCCAAGCAAGTATTATTTATTATGAGTAGCTGTAGAGTTAGCAAAACTGCTCATCAGGTTGTGTCTATGTATTAATAGTTGATTGATTAACAATGATTTAGCACGTTGAGCATTCCATTATCACGCTGACTTCCTTTGACAGTGGTTCATTCCTGCTGGCATAAAGTGTTAGAATAAGTGAGTTCTGCACATAATTCTTCTGTGTCCAAAATAAATGCATTACACAATAATGCATTTTATTTATTGTTAAAATGTGTTGGAGTTGGCATGGCAAAAATGACTATAAACTGCCTTGTGACAGTTTTCCTGTCTGACGAAATGAACCCCTCTCTTTGCTGCAGCTAAAGGGAGGACAAACGTGGAGCTGCGTGAGAAGTTCATTTTGGCAGATGGTGCCAGTCAGAGCATGGCAGCTTTCCGACCAAGGGGCCGTAGGTCACGACCCTCTTCCAGGTGTGCCTCTCCCAACAGATCTACTTCTCTGTCAAGTCAGGCTGGCCAGGCAGCTGCTCCACAAGCAGTTGCTACAAGTACACCAAAGGTAAAGAGAAACGAACAAAAATGCATCTGGGTTAGCAGATCTGGGTTAACAGATTAGTTATTTTTTTTCTCACTTGCTCCAACAATACTGGTGCTTCTCCTAGCTGATAAAGAAGAACTATCTCAATTTTATTTCATAGTCTGGGGAGGATCTGAGAAGTCTTTTCGGTTATTTCCTCTACTGCTTATTTATGACACAGGAATAGAAGAATTCTTTACGTATAAGGCACCAGGAGAGTGAAGCTCTCCATTCAATTTAAAAAAAGAGTTCTGCCATTGCTTTGTTTCAGAATATTTATCATCAGCTTTTCTTTCTGCTTAGTTTTTACTTCTACTATAAGATTTGATCTCCCTGTGACAACCTGGGTATCCTTCTCCATGACATTGTTTTCCATCTACTGTCCTTCATATTTTGATTTGCCATTGTTTCATACAGACACCCCATCATTTAACACGCAACTATGGTAAACCATGGTTGACAAACAGCAAAACGTCAACTCCTTCTAAGCCACCAGAATCCTCAGACTATCAAGGGTCATCTGCAGAGGTACAGTAAGGACAGAGATTCTAGTCTAACGACCTTCCTTCACTAAAACTGTCACCTCACTAACAGCCACTAGAGTTTCAGTGCTTCAGAGCTGCAACATCTTTGGCATATTAATGCATTGTGTTTGTTTTAGAGCTTTGTCAAATTATTTCTTTCCTTATTTTTTCTTCACAAGTCTTTTTTTTTTTTTTATCTGTTATGGTTTTTGACTTTCAGGAAAACTCAGCCTCAGTGAATTCATGTTTAAAGTGCAAATGGTTAATAAATCAGTGTGCAATGGACTGGTTGAGCAAATGTGGAAAAGTAGGAAAAATCACAATCTCCAGTGCAAAACCACTAAATAAAGAAATACCCAATCACTGTGAAGAAGATGGCACAAAAGACTGACTGTGATACATAAATGTTTCCAACAACTGGAAGTTTTGTTTAGGGGGTAGTGACCAATCGTTGCTCTAATAAAATAGCTATTTGATGACTTAACAGGAAATGAGCTTTGGTCTTATTTCCAGCCCAGGACTTGTGTAGAAATTGCTGCTGTAGCAATTAGGATTGTGCCAGCATTTAAGTTGTATGACAAAAATTTGAATGGGCCTGAAGCCAGAGTGTCTCCTCTCATGTCATTACAGTCAGTGAAAAGATTGCAGCTGGATCAGGCTGCAGACTGACTTGTCACTGTAGGAACTACTCTTGCCTTGGGTTAGACGGAGGGCTCAGGAAGTGGAAGCTTGTGCCACCATCACCTCTCTTGTATCTGCTTTTCACCAGTCTGCACTTTGATGCCTGTTGCTATTCATGTGACACCTTCCGGTGCTGGGTTTACATGACCTCGGTGTGGCTTTGCTCAAAGATGCATAACGAACTTTTCATGCCTTCCTTCTGTGATGGTGGGTGCCTTACCTGTGCACACTGCAGGCTTGTGTATGTATACAGCACTTCAAGCACATGGGGCTGTTGCTTAGAATAAGTAACAATAGCACAGAGTTGAGTCAGTTTCAGTTTCTAATATATTCCTCTATTTCTTTCATCTCTTAGCTGATTGTAAGATTGGTTGATGGTACTTAAAAGGGTTATAGACATGGAAAGGTGTTTTCATCAAATTACAGTGAGGTGAAAGCAGTTGGTGTTGATTTCAGATGCGGGCACTGTGTTTATTACCTGCTCTTACAGCTGCCAGTGAGTTTCTTTCATGTAAACCACCATGGTTTAAGATTATAAATGGAACAAGTAGGGTAGGGTAGGTTGCAGTGAATTTCTGAGGCATTCTGCAGCATTTTCTGCCCAAGAGAATGGTTATTCATTTTACATGTAGACTGCATTTAAGTTTAGGCCAAATGTTAAGAATAAGCTTGATCTCTTCTTGCACCAATGATTCTGTCCCAGTGCCTTGCCCAAAGTGCAGAAGTGGAAGTAATTGTGATCCTTCCCTCAGTAACTAATTCTACCCCACCATTTTATGGAGATCAAAGGCACAGAACACACAATGCCATTATACAGGCCACTCACCATGCCACATTGATCACTGCAATGTTTGTTCATTGTATTGGATATTTACTTAGTATTTTTGTGTTCATTAAATTAATATGAATACTGTGATTTTGTATGCAGGCACCTCCTATCTTACATTCTACATACGTTTTGAGGTTTGAGGATTTAATTCTTATGGCTTTGAAAGAAATTGTCCCATTTGGGGCAGATAGATTGTAAATCAAGACTCATTTTATTTCAAAACTGAGAAAGCAGGCAGGGGTCAACTTATGGAGTAGAGACATTTCAGACAATATATTGAGAACAAGAAAACTTTCTAAATTAGTCGTACATCTTTTTTCTGCAAGGGGCTTTGAAATTCAGTAGTTTTATTTTGCCTTCAAAATATTTGTAAAATTGAAACAAATATTTTCATGACCTATAACCAGTGTCAAAATGGTGGAAAGTCAAGCTACGCAGACATAAAACCTCCACTCCTTGTCTCTGTTTAAGTCATGTACCATCAACTAATCTTACATGCTTTACTAATTACAAGAAGGTAGTACTTTTCTTTCCTCATATGCATTGAAATATGCATAAAGAATGCTAAAAGGTTAATATCAAGCAGACTGTTAAAGTGATTTTGTTGTTTGACATTTGGACTACGTCAAATGTTAACTGCTAAAGTTTCACATCATGAAAAATGTTGTAGTGACTCAAACCAGTATTTCAGATTTGCAGTGACTGTTGTTATGATGATCATATTCTACACTATGAGCTACCTAATACCAGCCAGATGTCTTCAGTAGTGGCAACCGAAAAAAAACACCTTCTTTTTTTTTTTTTTCTTGTTTTCCTTTTGCATAGGGAACACCAATTCAAGGAAGTAAGCTCAGACTGCCAGGATATCTATCAGGGAAGGGTTTCCACTCTGGAGAAGACAGTGGCATCCTGTCAACAGCAGCTACCAGAGTTAGAGCTCAGTTTGCAGGTGAGTGTCTTTGCTTCAGAGCCTGATCTGCCACTTGCTTTGTTTTCCACCTGAATGCTTGGGGTCCTGTTAGGGTGTGAGGGAGATGTCAGGCAAGTGGGAAGGAGTGAAAGTCCTACCTCAATTTGGCTAAGGGTGCACATAATCAGGGTAATGGTCCTCTGTTTACATGGTTGCACAGCCAGTACATTCAGCTCTGGATGTGCAAATTCATGACTGCAGCCTTCTTGACGATGGTATCTCCAGTGTATCTGCCTAAGGAGCTAGGGAAGAAGCATTTACTTAAAAGGTTCAGTTCTTCACAGTGTTCACTGTGATGGAACAAGGTGGTCACTTAATCATGACTTGTCCATTCCTTGTGAAAGAAGAACTGTGGAGAGCAGCTGTAGATGACCTTAATGGAATATCCCATAGAGATTTTAAAAAGAGTATATGAAAATAGAAAGCAGTGAAGCTGTGCTCTTTCAGGATCCTCAGAGCAGCTCTGTATAAGGGAAAGGGCTGGATGGTTAGAACAGAAGATAGCTTTACTGGCTGTCCCTCACATCTTAAGCTCTGTAAAGCATACTGAGCAGTACTGGAAAATCCTGTTCAAAGAGTACATGTCTTCTATAGGTGATTTGAAACAAGAGCCACCTAAGATTCCAGTTTCAACTTTTATGTTCTTCACACATACAGGGAACAAGATTTGTTAAGATCAAAAATATTCAAAAAGTAGTAGGAAAATTATGAAAAAACACATTAATGATCTTCTGTTACAGATTCTTTGTTGTGGTTTTTTGCTTCATGGCACATTGTCTGGGCAGGCATTCACTTTAGCAGGATTGCTGAGTGCTCATTTACTCAGCCCTTTCTTTGGGAGAATGTATACTCTGCCCTTGTTTACTTACAGCTTTCAACTGTATGGGTTTCTCCTTTTAAAAAAAGGTACAATATTAAGAAATCCTGAATGCATGAAGAGGCCAGATCCTGAATTCTTTCAATTCATAGCTGAGAAAATAGCAGTGGAAAGAAAGGCTCTGGCTGTTGAGTGAATATGCAATGTGTTTTTAGTGAGCAAAGAAAAGTTGCCAGGATAATACATTTTTAATGGGATGTGCTAGTGACAAATTAACTACGTCTCAGCATTTGATCTCACATTTCCTTCTCTTTAGTGGGAGGTATGGCATCATTTAGCTTGCCTGGCAGAGAAGTTTAGTTTATGCAATGAGGATCGTTCAGGGTTGCCAAAGACCTAGCAAAGACCTGCGCACCCTTTCCATCCTTTCCTCCAATACTGATGGATATATTCTCTCTCTCTAGAAACCAGAAGAACTCCAAGCAGACCTGGAAGCCGAGCAGGAAGCAAGGCTGGCAGCAGGTCAAGCAGCCGCCGCGGCAGTGATGCATCTGACTTTGACATTTCAGAAATCCAGTCTGTATGCTCAGATATGTCAGAGACTGTTCCTGCCACAAGCAGACCGACACCCCGAGCAGGTTCTCGGCCAGGATCAGCCAAGCCTTCCAAAATTCCAACTCCCCAGAGAAGGCCACTAGCCAGCAAACTGGACAAGTCCTTGAAGAGATAATATGATTGGCTCCATAAAGGTCTTTTCTTTTTGCATTAAGTATTTAAGTTTGAAAGATGTAAAATATTATGTAGAAATTATTGTGAAATATCGCAAGAGGTGGATTTTTAATTCTGCAGATGGCCTTATTTGTGTATTTGTCTTCTTATTTTATGTGTATAATTTTTGTCAGATTTTGGTTTTGGTTTTGCCATATCCTGTGAGAAGGGGGAAGAGTTTTAATGTAAACTAACAGTTGTACACAGTAATGTGTAGAAAGTACACAAAAAATAATTGCCGAATGTACAGTGTACCGAATGTACAGTAAGTCTCTGCAACCTCAGTAAAATAGGCCTATCACTATGTCATTAGTTAACAGTAAAGGATACCTCATGATTTTTCTTTAAAAAAGAAAAAGAGAATACTAAAAAGCCAAAAGACACAATTACACATGTTGAGCTAACTAAACAAACACTAAAGGATGTACGGCAAGAATACTAAGGAATACAAACCCACTTTCACAGTACCCTTATTTATACAGCATCTCTCAGAGAACTCACAGAATTAATTAAGCACTTGCCAGTAATATGATACTCCAATACCTTGCAGCATTTCTGTGCCATTGCTTTCAATGAGGCCAGACACATTCTGGATATCTGAACTATTATTCTGTAAGAATATCAATATAAAGTGCATTCATGTAAATGTGAGGTTTTCTTTTGCTTGAGTGGATGGTAGCACTGTATCATTGAACTCATTTTGTATCAAAGCAATTTTGCTTGCAGAAAGCTCCAAAATAAACATGTCCCTTAACTTTATTTCTATTGTATTTCTTATTTCACAGGAAGGTAATTTTCTGCATTATGTTTTAGGGCATATATAATTTCAGATGACCAGTAATTGCCATAGAAACATAGGCTAATGTAATTTCCCATTGTCAGCAATCAGATTTTGGTTAGCTACTGTATTTGTTTAATAAAACACTGAATTGCACATGCCAGATCATATGACATTATATGTAATTATTGTGTGTTGGCAGTTATTTTGTCCATATTAAACTGTGACATTTCTATACCGTGTATGAAAAGCCTGAAGACCAATTCGGTTGCTCTTTATGTCATAGAAATATTTTTGCTGTTGATGGATTCTTTGAAAGTATTAATAATAGTTAATTTTCAGTGGAAGAAGGAAGCAGCTTGAAATGGGAGTGCTGTAGAACAGCTGGATAGATGCTGCAGTGACAGAATCCCTAGAAATTCAAAATGATTTTTGATAGTATCAGGAAGACTTGGGTAGAATTTAGCCAGCATGACAGACCAAATAGTCAAACCCTGACCATTTGTATACCAGAAACTGCTGTACCTTTATTACAGCAGTTTTAGGGAAGGCTGGGTTTTGGTTGGTCCCTTAGCATGCTGAAAATGAAGCAGAAACTCAGTTGATTGCATTCAGATACTGGTGATATCTGCATTTGTTACTAGCACTTCTTGGCAGTATTACTATAGGCAATGTTTTCACAAGAGCTTCCTGCAGACACATAAGTTGACTCACTCAATCTGTTTATAAGAAACAGGAAAACAAAACAATACCCAAAAAGCTAATTGAATCAATGCAAATCCACTTGTGTCAGGATTTCCTCCAACACAGAGCTTTGTGTGTATCTGTGGGAATCAGGCAGTGACCAGTCCTACTGCAGCTGGTTTGGGAATCAGCACATGCATTTACTGGGTGCTAAAGCATCAGCCTCTGCTGCAGTGCTTTGTCTTTCTGTGTTTCACCTCTCCCATTGCTCTGCTGTTTGTCCAGTGATTGCTTTCCTCGAACACTTAACATACATCAGGAAGACGCAGTGCTTTTTGGAACCACCCTTGGATAAAGAAGTGGTCTACATGTACAGATGGTCACTGGAGCATCTACTTGGCAGCAGGAGAAAGCAAAAGGGTAGAATTAGGCACTTGCACTGGTAACTTGGCTGTAGGAGGAGGTGGTGCTCAACATGACATTCCTGGTGCATTTTATAACCACAGGGCTGAAGGTGAAGAAAGTAGGGATGCAAATGTGAACAACTCCTTTGCAAGAACAATTCTGTAGTTCAGTTCCTTGTGTCCCAAATGGGCAGAGCAGCTTACTCTGCATGAGGTAGTGTTGGAACTTACCCTGAAGCACCTTCTATGTAAATGTTACTCTTAGCTTAAATATATGTGTAATGCTTCATTAATTATGCAACTTGCTGGATTTTTTATTGTAACTTCACAGAAATATTAGAGCTGTGACCAGCCTCTGAGAAACTTGATGTCAGCTGAAAGAGCCCAGGGACTAAGTGGATTTCTGTGACTCATTGGCTACTGCAGAACAGAGGAGGCTGGGACTGGCAAAGGAGGGAAGTTCAGTTATGGGCTGGAGAGAATCATCCAGTATTGGAAACCCAATTAATAGTAAATTAAATGGGACTATGAATTCTGTTCGAAAACCCAAATGTGTCTCCTTACCTCATTTTCCTTCTTCCAAAAACTGTCTAACTGCTTTAGATAGATGCTAAGAACTCCCAAAACTGAGGCTTTCCAAAACTCTGTTCCCTGTGTTACAAAAATAATAGTGGCAAAAATCTGAAAATAAACATCAGATCTTTTGCACATGTGTGAGCCCAGGACCAAACTGCAGAATTTGATGAACACGGTATCTGCTTTGCCAGTAACTGATGGGTAGCACAGTTTTAGTGAATGTTTTTTTTTAAAGAAAGAAGTGGTGTTCAATTTTCATCTCCCTGTCATTCAAAAATATTTCTTCTTTGGTGTAGGCATAAATGAGAGAGGAAGGATCAGCCCCATGGCTGCAACTCCACCTTGTTTAGTCATGTGAGTTTTTACCTAACCTCATTATCAGAGATGCATTTTCTCCCTTCTGTTATCTTCCTTCTAACAACAGGAGTTGATCATGAATTTACCCAGCCTGCTGGATGACTATAAGTAGAGTCAACCTTTCTGTGTAGTCTATACTCTTTGGATGGAAAATACACCATGATTCGCCTGTGCACTGCAGGAGCAGAGGTGATGGGAAGGGAAGGCTTGGAAAGCCGATGGCAATGAAACCCATATCTTTCAGTATGTTTAGCACGTGAAAAACTGTCTCAGTTCTAGATTCCTTTACTTTTTCAGTCATTTTCAGCTTTCTGCATTTCTGTTTTGCTGCCTTCAAAATGGGAAGGTGTCCATGGAATATTCTGAAATCCATAAAAAATACGCCATTAGAAGAGCTAGTGATGCCTTGTGGCCTAGGCATCCTCAGCTTCTTCAGTTGAGGTATATTGGGAGACTCTTAATTAGATGTGTTGGGGGAGGGGGGCATCATTCCATCCCAACAAACCTAGTCAGTTGCTAGCACCTATAATAAACGTTCAGAGCAATGTAGAGATATTCCAGCTGCTCCAGCTAATGAGCCAGCTTCAACTGGAGCTCGGCTCAGATGTCTCTATGCAAATGCCCGTAGTATGGGGAACAAACAAGAGGAATTAGAGATGTGTGCACGTCTATGGGGTATGATATCATAGGCATCATAGAAACATGGTGGGATGGCTCCTATGACTGGTGTGTTGGAATGGAAGGTTACAGGCTCTTTAGGAAAGACAGGCCCAGTAGGTGGGGAGGGGGAGTTGCTATTTATGTTAGGGATAGGCTGGAGAGTATGGAACTCTCTCTGGGGACAGGTGAGCAGTCAATAGAGAGTTTGTGGGGGAGATAAAGGGAGAACAGCGATGGGAGACATTATTGTGGGGATCTGTTACAGACCGCCTGACCAAGAGGACTCGGTGGATGAAGCGTTCTATAGGCAGATAGGAACAGCCTCATGCTCGCAGGCCCTTGTTCTCATGGGGGACTTCAACCACCCTGATATCTGTTGGAGGGATGGTACGGCCCAGCACAAGCAATCCAGGAGGTTCCTCGATTGTGTGGAAGACAGCTTCCTTCTGCAAGTAATAGAGGAGCCGACAAGGAGAGGTGCCATGCTTGACCTCATGCTCACCAACAGGGAAGGGTGATTGGAAATGTGATGCTCCAGGGCAGCCTTGATTGCAGCGATCATGAGATGGTCGAATTCGAGATCCTCAGGACCGTGAGAAGAGCGTGCAGCAAGCTCACTGCCCTGGACTTCAAGAGAGCAGACTTTGGCCTCTTCAGGAACCTGCTTAGGAAGGTTCCATGGGATATAGCCCTAGAGGGCAGGGGGCCCAACTCTTGGTTGATATTGAAGGATCACCTGCTGCAAGCTCAGGAGCAATGCATCCCTAGTAGAAGGAAGTGCTGCAGGAGAGCCAGGAGACCTCCTTGGATGGATAAGGAGCTGCTGAGGAAAATTTGAAGGAAAAAAGAGGCTTATAAAAGGTGGAAGCAAGGACAGGCGGCCTGGGAAGAGTACAGGGATGTTGTCCTGGAGGCTAGGGACCAGGTTAGGAAAGCTAAGGCCCAGGTAGAATTAAACTTGGCTAGGGATGTTAAGGATAACAGGAAGGGATTTGATAGGTACATTGCCAATAAAAGACAGACTAGGGACAGCGTGGGCCCTCTCCAGAAGCTATCAGGAGAACTGGCTACCCTGGATTTGGAGAAGGCTGAGGTTCTTAATGACTTCTTTACCTCAGTCTTCACTGGCAAATGCTCTGACCACACCACCCAAGTCTCAGAAGGCTGATGCGGGGACTGTGAGAATGAAGACCCTGGGCCCACTGTAGGAGAGGATCTGGTTCGAGACCATCTTAGGAACCTGAATATGCACAAGTACATGGAACCTGATGAAATCCATCTGCGGGTCCTGAAGGAGCTGGCAAATGAAGTTGCTAAGCCACTGTCCATCATATTTGAAAAATCATGGCAGTCAGGTGAAGTTCCCAACCAACGGAAAAAGGGAAATTTAACCCCCATTTTCAAAAAGGTGAAAATGGATGACCTGGGGAACTACAGACCAGTCAGCCTCACCTCTGTGCCTGGCAAGTTCTTGGAGCAGATTCTCCTGGAAGGAATGCTGAGGCACATGAAAAATAACAAGGTGGTTGGTGACAGCCAGCATGGCTTCACTGAGGCGAAATCCTGCCTGACCAATCTGGTGGCCTTCTATGATGGAGCTACGGAACTGATGGGCAGAGGTAGAGCAGTTGATGTCATCTACCTGGACTTGTGCAAAGCATTTGACACTGTCCCACATGACATCCTTGTCTCTAAGTTGGAGAGACATCAATTTGATAGGTGGACCACTTGGTGGATAAAGAACTGGCTGGATGGCCGCATGCAAAGAGTTGTGGTCAACAGCTCAATGTCCAGCTGGAGACCAGTAACGAGTGGTGTCCCTCAGGGATTGGTGCTGGGACCGGTCTTGTTCAGCATCTTTGTTGGTGACATGGACAGTGGGATTGAGTGCGCCCTCCTCAGCAAGTTTGCTGATGACACCAAGCTGTGTGGTTCGGTTGATATGCTGGAGGGAAGGAATGCCATCCAGAGGGACCTTGACATGCTTGTGAGGTGGGCAGATGCCAACCTGATGAAGTTTAACCATGCCAAGTGCAAGGTCCTACAGCTGGGTTGAAGCAATCCCAGGCACAGCTACAGGTTGGGCAGAAAAGAGATTCAGAGCAGCCCTGCAGAGAAGGACTTGGGGGTGTTGGTCGATGAAAAAATGAACATGAGCTGGCTTCAGTGTGCGCTTGCAGCCCAGAAAGCCAACTGTATCCTGGGCTGCATCCAAAGGAGCGTGACCAGCAGGTCAGGGGAGGTGATCCTGCCTCTCTACTCTGCTCTTGTGAGACCTCACTTGGAGTATTGTGTGCAGTTCTGGTGTCCTCAACATCAAAAGGACATGGAACTGTTGGAACAAGTCCAAAGGAGGGCCACGAGGATGATCAGGGGACTGGAGCACCTCCGGTATGAAGACAGGCTGAGAAAGTTGGGGCTGTTCAGCCTGAAGAAGAGAAGGCTGCATGGAGACCTCATAGCAGCCTTCCAATATTTGAAGGGGGCCTATAGGGATGCTGGGGAGGGACTCTTCATGAGGGGCTGTAGTGAGAGGACAAGGGGTAATGGGTTCAAACTTAAACAGGGGAAGCGTAGATTTGATATGAGGAGGAAATTCTTTCCTGTAAGGGTGGTGAGGCACTGGAATGGTTTGCCCAGGGAAGTTGTGAATGCTCCATTGCTGGCGGTGTTCAAGGCTGGGTTGGCCAGAGCCTTGGGTGGCATGGTTTAGTGTGAGGTGTCCCTGCGCTTGGCAGGGGGGTTGGAACTAGATGATCTTAAGGTCCTTTCCAACCCTAACTATTCTATGATTCTATGATTCTACATGCTAATGTAATAAATTATGGTAATTCAGGCTTTGCCTACAGCCCATCTCTTCACAAAAGCATAAGGATGAGTTTATGTGCAATTCTTATTTAAAAATTAATTAATTTCATAAAAATAAACTCTGATGCAAGCAGCTATGCCATGCCATAATCAGCAGCAATGTTTGAAACTGTAGCTTCCTCTGCTGATGTCTGAGATGGGACCAGCAAGACTGTCTACACCCCACAGCTTGCGTATGAAAGAGGGGCTATAGGACTTATGATATTGGTCATGGTATGTGGCCAGAGGACACATTGCTAGGCGCTTGCTGTAATATTCTGTAAATAACTATAGGGATGGAAAATAATCATTCCCTGATTTGCTGTATCTCAGAACAGCTGCCCTAAGAGCTTCCAGGTGTTTCCAGTTCCTGGGCTGTACGGCAGCATTTGAGTTCATCCTAGGCTAGTGGTATTGAGCTTGATGGTTACTCTAAATGTGGACCATAGTCAGGAGTAGTGATGTGAAAAGGCTTATACCTTCACACAGAGTGAGTGGAATTTTGTAGAATAAAGAAAAGGTGCTTTCCTGATTAAAATTGTTCTCTCTGCTGTATTTAAATAATGTGTTTGCAGATGTGGAGGTGGGAGAGATGGTTGGCTTGGTTGCTTGCTTCTTTTTCAACAGTGTTGGCAGGTTAAATGCAGGTAGGTTACTCATCTCTGTAGAAAAAAGATGTATTTGTTAAAAAGGGGAATGTTGCAGAGGAAAAGGGAGGTCTTCAGAAATAATGGATGAAACAGCATGTAACTTGCATGAAAATGCTTAGTGGCTGATACTATTGAGGGGGTTTTTATGCAGATTGAAGTCTTTCTGTTAAGACTTGCTCAGAGTTTGGCTGTTGCAAAAGAAGTGGTATCTGGCCTGAAGCTGAAAGAGTCTTTGGGGTTGTCTTTTCATAATTAAGTAATTCTTCTGAACTGAAATTTTTTAAATAGTGTGAATCGCAGCTTGGGGTGCTCTAACTGCATTTCTGTATTTGAAGGCTAAACGAAAGAGGGATGAAGGTGAATTGCGTAACTTATCTGGCATCTTGGATAAGTCAGTGCGAGAAAGTTAATAGATGTGCTCTTAGAACTTGGATGATTGAATATGAGTAAGAGCCCCAAACCATAAATCAGACCCTGTCAGCATCTACAGTGTTTTTTGTTCCTCCAGGAGGAGGCAGCCAGAGTGATGATAGCTCTGTCCTGACAGGAAAGGCTGACTTGAAGCTTTTTGTGGGGATCACGATGGTCTCTACAACATTCAGAAAAATATCCACCACCATTAGTAATTTTTTTCCTCCTTTTGTGTCTTGATCATGGCTCTTCCAAATCCTCTTTTATTGGCAGAATAAGGGGGACCTAGGGACCTATGGAAGACTGCACTGTATGGGCAATTTTTAAAGGTAATGAGTTCATATGATAAAGAAATAAAATAAAATAAAAGTCTACAATCAAAGTGGAAGACACGAAACAAGTCAGTTCAAACTAAAGATGAAAAGAAAAGGCTTGTAGATACTGCAAATACTGATCAACTCCACATTTGCTGCTAACTGGGATCCTCTCCTCTCATGTGAATGTGAGATGATTGAAAAGTGTCTAACATATAATGCAAGGTTTTTCTTAAGCTGGTAAGCTCTGGGAAACTGCTGACCTGTTTGGACTTGAAAAAGTGACAAAAGCAATAATAAATGATGCATTACTGGAAAACTGAGTAAATATGCTATGGAAGAGTTGGCTTAGCTTCTGGAGGGAACTCACACCTTACAAGCTGCTGGAAACCCTTGAAGGTATCAGTGTGGACAAAGGTTGAGATAGACCACATGGCTTTGCAAAAAAATTCAACAGGTTCTCAAAGAAGTAAGCACTTATGGGATCAGAAGAAAGGTCTTCATGAGGGTAAATAGCACATTGAAAGCTAGGAAACACAGCATAGGAGAAGGTGGTCAGTTTTAACAGAAGAAAGAGGTCTGCAGTGGAGCCCTTGGCAGGTCTTAGCACAAAGCTGCAAACGCTGGCTCAGAAGTTCCTGAAGTGCACACTGTTGGAAGGGTGCTCTGGAAAAAGCATCACCGTGTTGATTCATCCTGCCTCTTGGGAGGTGTGCATTGCTTTGGGCTGACACTGAGGATCCCGCAGTGACTAGCTCAGCCACAGCCAACTAACCTTAAGATGGCTCATTCAAGTAGAGTGAATCTCATCCCAAATTAATGGGTCTATTTCTAGCTAAGTATATCATGGGATGGGATTTTCATGAATGGTTTGGAATTTCTGCTGCTGCTGGATTTTACCACTTACATACCCTTTTGGTGTGCTAAGTATATTTTAGGGATATGCAAAGCATGGACCATTGTATAACTTAGCACCATTTCTAGTCCCATTTAGGAGATGTAAACCATGTAAGATGGGTGGAGAATCCAGTCACATTACTGTTCTCGAAAGACTTCAGGACCTATTGAGCATTCCTGGATCCTTCAACGGCAAACCCAGATACAAGCGTGTTCCCCCCTGTGCTGCTTCTAGTCACATACACCTCACAAGTCACCTGCAAATCCTGCTTCCTTTGGTTTCTCTGGTCATTCACCCAATGGGATCCACTGGCATCAGTGTAAATGAACGTATCTTCCATGGGGTGCTCTGGCAGGCCTTGCACGTCCTAAAGACCCAAAGCATTTAAAACCTTAAGTCATTGAGAAGATACCACGCTGACATGTTTCTATTCCTTTCAAGTGTCCTATGGATCAGAGGAAGATACCAGAAAGGGGTTTTCCTAAAAGACATGAACTATTCGTTACTTCTGTGTGGTTGCTTTGTTTGGCTGGGTCTTTGGTTTTTTTTTGTTTGGTTTTTTTTTATTTGCATTTTAAATAATCATAATTGTGTGTGGCTTTGCATGAATAGATCTTTCTGGAATTAAGAAATAGAAGTGTCAAGTTCTGGGTTCAATGAATGCTTACTGAAAACTGTTTCTTTGCATAGCTCTCCATTCAGTCAAAAATGAATCCAGAGCACAGTTTACTGCAGTGGAACTCAAGGACAAAGCATAGCCATTCATATTAAAACAAGTTTAATTTTTCTATAGAAATACAATAAGAAGTAGTAAACAAGCCACAAATAAATCAGGCAAGCCTGACACTTTTCCAAAGGGAAGGCAAATCACTAACAGTGAATGCTCTTTCCACACGTTGTTTTTTCCTCGCAGAGTATGTTTGCAAGTGCTTGGTACAGTTGTTCTGAACTGTAGAGCAGCTCTGCAGCACTTCCTATTAAGCCAAGCAAGCTGCATTTCCCAGCCGGCGTGATTGGTTGTGTAACAAAAGCCGGAGCGATGCTTTGGGCAGCCAGATGGTGAGGAGGGTGTGTGAGTGTGAGCCGCAGCTCCTGAACTCAGGCTGAACCTCCCGCCTGTGGTCCCTGCAGAGGCACAGCTGCCTCCTCGCCCAGGAGACCTGGCAGCAGCTGGAGAGAAGAGGCCTGTCGGGAGGCGATGCCTCATTATTCCTGCCGATGATCGGGAAGATGGTTTGCCTGACCGCAGCTTGTTCAGGCACTGCAAAGCCTTCATAAGCTCGCTGCTGTGGTCGCTCAGCCAACACAGACTTCTCCATGTGACTTCTTTCTTATACACATGCTGCGTTTACTTGGGAGATTCAATAATGAAGAAATAGTCTTTAGTAATCTGTTACCCGCACACAACTCGGGTTTATTTCCTCCCTCTCTCTTTTTTTTTCTCCCGGCTTATGAGGACTTATTAAATGTTTCCAGATTTTTGAGGAGAGTTTTGTTCTTAATGATGCAAAAGAATTTTAATATAGCTCTTGCTAATGGAAAAGCTCTTATTAACGACTGACGGAAACTTCAGCCCCTGAGTGAGTGTTTTGTATTTGGTAGCTTTAAAGCTTTCCGTGTGAGAGAACTCCTCCTCCCCTCCAAGCTCCCACTCTGTTTCCAGTGATGTGTCTTCTATGACTCTCCAAAAATGTTGCCATGATCTCATCCAATAAAACAACCCTGGTCAGCACTAGCCCAAATCCTCCTTCAGGCTGTGGCAGTTACAGGGCCGCAAACCTCTCTCCCCATTGCAGGAGCAATGCGTTGAGGTCAGTGGTCTGTCTATGGGCAGAGCTGGTGGCTGGGGTGGGTGGCAGGTAGCTGCTCAGTGGCCGTTTCAAGAGAACAAGACTTCTGTGATAGAGAGGCACGCTCACCCCCAGCAGCAAGACGCCTTTTTACCCCCAGCCAGACCATACTGGTGCTGGGAAGGTTCTTCACATGCTGGACCTGTTCTCTTTCTACTTCAGGTGGCTTCACTGGGCTCAGCCCTGGATGCTGCTTTCAGTTAGTTGCTGTATCACAAAGTGATGGCTATGTACAGAGCAAGAACTACCCCAGTGACTTCCAAAGTCTACAACTGAATAGCTCTTTGCTTGGTCAGGAATAGTTATCGATAACAGCATTGCTTCTTAGCTGCTCTTGTGTTTCTTCTTTGGCAGGAATCTGAGCATCTTCTCTTTGTGTTCTCCACAGGGTCTTTCTGCAAGTGTGGCAGGTGGGAATTGTGAAACCTGATCACATTTCCTGAAGGTGCACACATGTAAATGTGTATTGAGTATGTAGCTCCAAGCACATGCATGGGAGGTGAAAGTGGGACCTTGATAGACTTAGCTATATGGCATGCTGTATACAGGAATGTCTTTTCATGTTATGTCTTTATACATTAGTAGCCAGACTTTGTCCTTGAATGCTATGTTATTAAACTCTAAGGTATAAAATGTGGTCTTCAACGCTACATCACCTTGCATGTCCTGCTGGTCAACAGAGATGGACCAGCATTTATGCTATTTGTGTGTGAATACCTCATCGGAGTAACTGAATAATGCAACTCAGACTTGCAAGTTACGGTTTGCTCTTCTCTAATCTTCGCTCAAGGGCAGGTATGTGTGGTGGAGATTTCCAGTTTGGTCATGTTTGCTTCTTTATTCGCAAAGCTTCATGATTTTTGTGTTGGAAGGACTGTTGAGGATGTATTCCTTTCTTCCTTTCTCCTCCAGCTTGAAAATAGTAGGTTCTGTGAAACTTCTTTTCCTTTTTTCATAGAATGTGGCTGAAATTTAGAATTAATCCCTCTAAAACCTGTCTTCAAAAAGAGAAATAATTTTGTATAAAATGCCATGATGCTGGAAGGGGCAGAACTGTCTCCTGTGATTTTTATTAACCATGATTTGAGTTTTAACTAGTTTTGGGAAAAGACAGGTAGATAACGCAGACCCATTCCTTTGCACTCTTAACTTTTTATCTGGTTCATGTTGTTATTGTCTAGTGAACCACCAGTAGAAGCAGATGATCAGTCTGAAATTCCCTAAATATCAATACTAAATAAAGAAGGGGACTACCAGCTGGAGTTGAGTTTTTCTATAAAAATGGCAGAGACTAAAGAATCTTTTTTGTTGTCTTAGATATATAGCCTGCTGTGTACAGGAATGTCTTTCTATATTATGTCTTTACATATTAGTGATCAGACGCTGGCCCTGCATCCTGTGTTATTAAACTCTAGGGTATAGCATGAGGTCTCCAACTCTTACATGAAAAAAGGGAAATATTTTTGACTGAGTATTCAAATGGTGTTGGATGTTGAGGGAGCTTGAGTTCAGGCACAGTGATGTCATATGACCATTAAACCCCCCCTCCAAAACTGAATAAATACCCAATTGTGCAATAATTTTGCAGGATTGTTAATGTACCAAAAAAGTTCAGAAGCGCCCATTGGATGGGCAATATTTTAGGCAGTTGTGATAACATCAAGTGATGATTTGGAGAGTTCTGGTTTGGGGGTTGGTGGTGGTTTTCTGCAGGTTAGGTGCCTGTGTATGAGCTTACCAGCATGAGGGCATTTACAGTCCAACACAAGGATGTATGTGTGGCTTGGAAGGTAGGTGGAGATCAAAATCAATTAGATGAAAATCTAAGAGGAGAAGATATCCTTTTTTTGTTGTGATATGAACTTGCAAGGAAACATTTGCCGTAAATTGTACTGTGTACACTCTCACGTGTAGTCTCAAGACTGGAACACAAGCTGTGTCTATCACTGGAGAAATCTAGTTAGCAATGCATGCCAGAGAAAATTAGGCATGATTTATTTATACCTCTTAGAATTGCAGTATTAAAGCTGAAATCCATGTGCCTGGAGACAAAAGGTTTTGTCCTATTTCCTACCCTGTCCAAGGATGCTATGTCACAGTGATAAAATGCCATTGTGATGTACACAAAGGAAAAAGCAAATTAAAGCATAGCTCCTAATTAAAGTTTGAAATAATCGTGCAATTCAAATAGAAATAACTGACAGAGTTGTCAATTAAAGCATGAGCAGCGTGTCTTGTAGCACAAAGCTGTTTTCCTGGCTCTGAGCATTAGGGTGGGTGGGAGATGAGTTTCGGATTGACTTGATCAAGCCTGAAGAAGGATGGTTAAAAACCAAGTTCCATTTATATTTCTTAAGTCAGGATTTAGTTGTGTTTTCTGTCAATGTTTTTCTTCAGTTGGTCTTTCAGGAGGGGAGGCAGTCCAAGAGAAAACAGGGAGTCTCAGATTTAGTGTCATATCTTGCAACAGCTATTCTTTGGCAGGGCTCTGTTCTGGCAGTAAAGCAGAAGATGAGAAATGCTTCTTCAAGCTGATACAACATCAGGAGAGTCTTTACACAGAAAGACGTTGCAAAGTGGTGTAAAACAGCAAGCTAGAGTTTCAGGCTGGGTGATACTGGACATTTCTTGAGCTGGTATTTCTTGACACAGTTCTGTAAGACACCAGAATAAAGCACTTGTGTTGTGTGGTCAAATTACTGGAAATATGAAAAAAATAGTTTCCTGGCTAGTCTTGGTTTGCCTCAGAAATGCTTTGCTGATGCTGTGCTTCCATTGAGCATTAATATAACAAAACACATTCTGTTTTCAGCACTTTTGATGGTGACTCTCCTCTCAAATCTCAAACTCTTTGTTGCCTGGTCTGGTGAAGTGGTTACGGCACCATGCCAGGACTTTTCCTCCCTTGCTAAACTGAAGGCTGTATCGACAGCGATGACTAGCAGAGTTGGCAAAGCAGAGGTGGCATGTTTTGCTCACAGGGGGTTGGTTTTCTTGTTCTTGGGTTTACAGTGACTGTTTGGTATTATTGTTCCCTGTGGTGAATGAAACCAAGAAGTAAAGTGCAATGTGAGAATGCAAAAGTCAATATATGCAAGTACTTTGAAAAATTGCAGATAAATGCAGGCCTAACTTTAATCTCCAATGGTTTACCTTAGGATATTTTTTCTTGTTCATACATATCTCTTCCTAATATATCACAAAGTTCACCTGGAGAATGGAATTCAAAATGTACTGAAAACATTTCTCTTTTTTATTTTACTTTTTTTTTTACTTTTTTTTTTTTTTCTGAGGCCAATAGGTGCTTGATTTAGAAAGGGACAAGTATTCTATGCACTTTCAAACTTTCTCTTATGTTAAAGATAACGTGTTATCTAAATTTTGCTCCAAAGAGAAGTTTAAAATTAAGAAACAGATGAGATGGGAAAGCGGAAAAACACCTCTGTGTGAAGTGAAGTAAAGTTAAAACTGCTCCGAACAACATGGCCCAAACAGCAAATGCTCAAATGCATCTTGTTTCTAAAGGTAGGATGTACCAAAACTGTCTATAGGATAGAAGTGTTCAGTCCTTGTAGGAACTGTCCTAAACCCAAACTTATGATTACTGTGCACTGCTGGGTCCCTTATTCTAGTATCTGTGACCTCTGCAGAATACTGCGCTGCTCTTACCATTTATGACTACAATAGTTAAAGAGCAGAAAGAAGGCAAGCAGGAATATGCTGCCTTTCCAGATAGGAAGCAGAGAAGCAGATTAAGCAATTTGTCTGGGAATAGTCAGGAAATTTGCTGGCAAATCAGGAAACTGATTTGGCACACACTAATCTTCAGCAAGTCCTCAACCTGAAAAGCACATCCCTCTTTTTCAAGCACATCATTATTTAATTGTGACTGTTTAGAAACCTAAATTTAATCATCCTTGTCTGAAAAGACATCCTGGATTATCTGGAAATCTAAATTATGATTCATTTTAAAAAATAGTTAAATGTCAGTGTTTGCTCATGGAGGATTATCTGGTAGAGAAGGCATTGGATGTGCAAGGTACAAATGTACAAGTCAAGCAGTTACACTACACTGTGCCCATCGAGTGTTTCTGCTAGGGAACACAGGCTCAAGGGAAACACAAACACGAATATGAATTTATCTTTCAGTTTGGGGCTCTGGAATGTTTCTGTTTTAATAGTGTTCTAATAAAATCAAAACATTGAATCTTTCCCAGCAAAGCTATAAATAGAAAGTAGGCACCCTTCTTCTTATACAGAGAGATAAACTGCAAAAGGACATTGTTCACAAAATGGAAAAAATCCAATTAAAAATGCTGACATTTTACTTGTATTTCAGAGCTGCTGCACTGCTGTAATAAGCAGCTGTTATTTCTCCCTCGTTTTCCCATGTAATTGATTTATTCTCATGACTGAGAATGGCATGATGCAGCAAGAACAAGACAAATGGCCTTTCTACTCAGTGCCTCTGATGGGTGAGCTGATGGAGATCCTAAAGTCTAGGTGGCCTCAGCATCTTGGGAGCTGTGCAGGCCATGCAAACAGAATCCACTAAGGAAGGTAGATATGTCAAAATATACTTCTGCTCCTCTTATAATCCACATCATGTTTATTTGGGTATGGAACTTGCTCTACAGATGCTAAAAAACTGAGCAGAGTCACCAGAGGGCTGTGATGCCACTTGGAGTGATCTCAACAGGCTGGAGAAGTAGCAGCAGGAACCTCATGATGTTCATCAAAAGGAAGTATGAAGTCCTGACGTGGGGAAGAATAACCCCAAGCACAGGACAGGTTGGAGGCTGACCTCCTGGGAAGCAGCTCTGTGGAAAAGGCCCTGGGGCTCCTGGTGGACACAAAGTTGATCGTAAGCCAGCAGTATGGCCTTGTGGCAAACACGTCCTGGGCTGTGTTAGCCAAATAATTGCTAGCAGGTCGCAGGAGGGGACCTTTCTGCTCCGCTCAGGCCTTTTGCTGTGTCAGAACAGCATCAGGATTTTGTGCACCGTTGGTGCACAGAACCTGGGGTGCTCTGTCTAGTTCCAGGCTCCCCAGTGTAAGACATGGACATACTGGATGGAGCCCAGTGATGAAGGGATTGGTGCATTTTACATTAAAAGAGAGACTGAGAGAAAAGGAGCTGTTTAGGAAACTGTGGGAGAGATGGGAGTATAGAAGATGGAGGTAGATCCAGTGCTATATTGTGAAAGGACAAAAGGCAGTGGGCACAAGTTGAAATACAGGAAGAATACTTAGAAAAGACTTTTTATTGTGAAGGTAACTGGTACTGGAACAGGTTGCGTAGACAAGCTGTGGATTTGCCATTCTTTGAGACATTAATAATCTGACTGGGCATAGTCCTGAGTGCCACACTTTAGCTGGCTATCTTCTGAGTAGGGGGTTAGACTAAATGATCCCTTCCAACCTCAACAACTCTCTAAAACTGTGACTTACACCCTCATCTTTAGATCACACAAAATCATTTTCTTAATGATATTTGTATGTATAATACTACTAAATCTAGGAGCATCAGCCACAGCTAATGGCCCTCAAGGAACTGTCAATATAGGTAGGCAAGAATTAGGACCATGAAAGAGAAAGTCAAAGAAACAAAGTGACTTGCTGAAGGCAAACGGCAAACCTCCTCCCTCATTCCTTGCACAGTGCTCTATTCACAAGATTCACAAGTCCTTTTTTATTTTTTTTCTTCCCCCCAAAATACTCTGGACTTTGTTTCAAAGTCTGCCAGGGCAACGAATGGGATCCGAATGCACAGATCTCGCCTGTTATAAATATACTAATTTGGATTATATTTCTG
Organism: Ara ararauna; assembly: GCA_028858755.1. Lineage (NCBI taxonomy): Eukaryota > Metazoa > Chordata > Aves > Psittaciformes > Psittacidae > Ara > Ara ararauna. Next base: position 40,430,392 of record CM054379.1, on the reverse strand, counting down.
AACCAAGTTTGCCCTCTATTCAGCACTTTGGGGAAACAGAGGTACATTCATTCTGTGAGAACCTCTTCAAAGATCTATTCACAGCCACTCATGGGAAGTGCTACATCTCTGGGCATGTGTGAGAGAAAAAGCACTTTAATTGAACGCAGGAGTGTCTAACTGACTGCCAGATTGTGACTGGCCTCTGTACAAGCCCAAAGTTGCACATATTCTGCCAGAAGCAAGAAACCACTGCCACACCATCCTCTTTTGCTCTATGACCGGGCACTGCAGAATGAAGACAAATCCTTGCCTGCTCTGTTAAAGTAGCCATTTGATAGCTGAAAACAAGGCTCTATGCAATATAAAGCATTAATTTAGATAAAGGACATCCTAAACATGGCTTCTGTCTATGTACACAGCTATGAGCTGTACTCAAATAGAGTTGAATGTTTTTAGATTCGTGTAGGAAAGTTTCTGGAGTGCTGGGAATAAAGACTAGTACAAAACTGGGGTACAAAACTACTGTGAAAGGGAAGGGAGAGTTTCATGGGTTTATGTAGCATTTTTTGACTATTTGTCTCTATAGGTACCAGCATAACTTCTCTGTTATTTGAACTGGATATTTCCGCTCCAGGGCAAATTTTGGCTCTTGCTTCCTTACAGGGCTGTGCGATGTTATTCTACTCTATAATACATATGCATGACTCTTGCTCCATAGATGTGGAAGAAGTCACAAGTCATGTATTGTGACTGTGGACCTCAATTTCACTCAGTACCTTTGCTTGCTTGCTGTATAACATGTTTTATTTCCTGTCTTTCCATTATGACAAGCTAATCTACTTATGCTTTCCTAGAAAAAAACCCTGATGGTTCATAGCTAATAACACAAAACATCCATAAAGAAGGAGAAACAAGATTGGTGCCCAGAGATGCACTTACGCCATTCATTAAGAATACAGAGATCTGCTTCAGGAGATTTGATAAACATTGATTTTGCTTGTAGAGAGCAAAAGATAAAAAAGCAGCCCCCCTCCTATTTTTCTGCTAAATGAAAGGAACTGATGTAATTGTTCTAAATTCAGGACAATGAAGTGCTATCGGACCAGTGCCAGCAGTGTATTTCCTGCCAGTGTCTGCGCCTCCAATCAGTTTAATTATGAGCAATTGTTTGGGTTGTGCTGTGAAGAAATATTAGGGAATGGAAAAACGAACATAGTTCAGGTCGTTATTTTGCAACTGATTCATGGTTTGGCAGAAACCATTAACTAGATTTTATGCTTTACAACACTGTAATAGTATCAGAGTGGATCAACCTTGCCATATAAGCACATAGAGCACAAATCCACCATTTATTTTGACAAGGTTCTAGTTGAAGCATTTGAAAAATGCTGAAATAACATCAGCTATTGGCTGGAATTTTTGGTTAATCGTGTGCCTGCTCTTATCCAAGGGATCTAAGCAGGCTATGAAAAAAACTGGCTATTGTTAATGCCTCCTATGTTTATCTGTCATGTCATATTTTGATGATGATTTTTCTTGTGCTTGACACACATCTCATGTCTTGCTGCTGCATGCAGAGGTATTTTGTAATCTTTGATCTGTTCTTTTGGAGGGCCAGACTGGGGTAAGACAGCTCTTTCGCCAGCTTGCAGAATTGCTCTACTTCTGCCAGTTTGTTTTCCTTGGGATGCTGAAGACTTAATTGGGCTAACCGGATTAAATTGCCCCTCAGCTTGTGTGAAGTGGTTTCAATGCAGATTAGATGAGGTGGTTACTGGGGCAGTGCTTCTTTACTGAATGCTCTTAGTGCAGAATTCTTGCAGGGCAAAACCCTAAATGCCAATTGGTGTTGTTCGGCAGCCCAGTTAGCCACCAGGACAGGAACCCACTGGACACAGCACCAGATTCTGGAGGGGAGATGTCTCCACATCGCTGAGGCTCACGTAGTCACCCCGGGTGTCTTTCCTCTACTAGTGGAGGATTTTAGATTTCAGGCACTGTCATAAAATTTATCAGAAAACGAGAAGAAAATCCCTTGGAACACAGAGAACTCACAACACCTGTGGCAAGTGTTAGTTTTCAGGGGTTCATGCCTAGGTCTGATATATCACATGCTGCAACAGCATGCTTCCTGCAGAAATGTAACATAAACTAGCCTGATCTGGATGCTGCTCCCGCGGAAAACAAAAGATGCTCTTGTTTTCAGATTTACTGATGGAAAATGTTCCTTTTTCCCACTCTAGTGTGACTTGTGTACACTCCTGTTTTCTGATACCAGAAGGAATCTTGGATAAATAATGCATTTCTCCTTGCACTGAGTAATATGGGATTAAAGCAAATAAATTGGGTAAATGTTGCAGGTGGAATTTTACATCCCTGCCAGGTTCTGTGGGCTTTATATTAAGCTTGTTTCTTAGGTGTAATTTAAGTCTGCAAAGTTCAAGGGGTACAAGGATCCAGCTGTTCATAACAACAAGGAGATCCAGCTGCTCCAATTCTGCTGTTAAGATGTGAGCAATGGTGTTTTCTGGCAATGAAGTTCTGGATTTCAACAGAGTTCCGAAATAATACAGGAACTGAAGTTCTGTGTTCAGATCCTATGTTTAGCACTTTTGTGTATCTGCATAGCCTGAAGATGGAAGAGAATATGTTTTGCCTGACAGAGTGCTGCACGTCACTTACCTAAGCATGGCTGGGAAAACCATATTCCATTAGGAAGCCACATCTTCTGTGCATATGAAATCTTTCCCTTCCGGTAGAGATGTTACAGAAAGAGCAGTAATGTTGGTTGCTGCAGGAAGCAGAGAGCAGGGAAACACTCTCTCGGAAAAGTTTGGAAAAGTAGGATCAAAAGCATAATTAGAGATAAGAAGATAAGACCATGTAATGCGTTGTAGATGTTACCAGGGAAGAGTAGAGATTAAAATCACGCTATCCTAGGTCAATTTAATGGACTAGAACCGTTAAAAAAGATTTTGTTCTAGTCACTGATACAGCTAATGTATAAGGGCAGAGGTGGGTCTCATAAAGAAATTTCCATTACCACTGATGTTTTTAAGCATTGTATTTTGACAACAGCCTAAAAATAAAATTAGCTGTGTTGCCAGACTTCTAACTGGTTTATTTTTTCCAGCTGTACTCTCAGAGTTACCCAGAAAAGTGCTGTTGATTTGAGGACTGCTCTGCCGCTGTTGCCTTCTGCTGCACTCTCAGGAAAGGTAGAAATAAGAAGAGCACTTATCTGGGCCTTTTACCAGCCTCATTATACTGCTTAACATTACTTGCTGATTGTAAGCTTTTTGCCTCCTGGGAAACTGTCCCCCTGGCATCCTCTTGTAGCTCAGCCTTGAACGTCATCTTTCCTTGCACTGCCCCATCACCGAGTTAAGTGATGTCCTCACTACTCTTTGCTTTCACTTGTGGTAAACTGCCTCTTTTTCTATACCATTTATGAGTACCTTGAAAGGCACAGTTCCCTGCAGGAACATAGCCTCCATGTGAAAGCTGTTTTTTTTTCCTCCAACCCTTAAAAACATTATTTTATAAAGGATCTTCCCTTTTCCTTATGACTGGCCTTAGTTTATTAGGGGTCTTTGGGAAGGACCTTGTTCAATGCTTTTTGGAAATCCAAGAAAAATACTTCAGTACTTCAGTTACCCTTGCAGTAACTCCACTGGTTTGCTGAGATGTGACTTCCCTGTTTCCTGGGAGCACTCCTCCTCAGGCTATCCTATTGGGCAGTGTCTGCTGCTTCTATATCTTGCTACTGTTTCTAACAATTTCTCAAGCCCAGAGGTCAAATGTATTTGTTAGTAACAATTCAAATCACACAGACTTCTTAAAAAAAAAATTAACCCTAAATTTGCCTCTTCACATTTTTCTGCTGCTGTCACTAATTTATAACAGTAGCTGGAGTTGGGTGTTACTACCAAGGAACAGTTTGAGTCTCTATAGAGCATCTCCCAGTAAAGATTTATACAGCCTTTGCATACAGCTGAGTATATAGATGAACTGCAGCATATACAGTGAATGGCATAAATTAGACTTCTTCTGAGAGTCACGAGCTGTGTTTATGGCAGTGAATTACACAGTGCCTGAACACTGGTACCCAGTCATACCCATAGTGTTAAGGTGTTGGAAAGGCCTCCGGCATGGTTTGGTCTGAACCAACTTTCGCTCTCACAGACAATTCCTGGTCACAGTTTGAGAGCTGGGAGAAGTCCTTATCCCATGCTAACAGCTGTTTTGGATACAGCCCCCTGTTTTGGAGAGTGAGAGGGATGAGAGCTGTTGCTGTGGTGCTCAGTGCCATGCCAGGGACTCTGCTTGGTGCCAGCAGTACAACTGCTCTCAAGCGATGTGTTTTATTTACTTACTAATTTTCCTTCAGAAGAGTATCTCCTGTGAGGAGGTCAGTGAGCACAGCCTTACTTACATCCCATTTGGAGACCTGTGGTGGCTTTTTTCCATCTCTGTACGCAGGTTTCTCCTGAAAACCTGCCATGGGGCAGTGCTCATCTGCACGTGTAGTGGCTCCCATGGCTCATTGGCACAGCTTCTCCTATCCCATATAAGGTGCCCCGTGCTCCTCTAGCAGCACTGGCTGCATGTGTGCCCTTCTTAGGCAGGGTCCACATGTGGTTTGGATTTGCAAGTTGGTCTCTTTCCCTTTGTTCAGTCTCATTACAAAGCTCTTGGTTCTTCCCTGCTGCAATGGGATGAGTAGGCCACTCTCACACAGCGCCTGTGCACAGCCATCACAGATGGGGTCCTCCCTTTCCCGTCTTTTGGACATTGTTCATTTTTCTGACAGTAAGTGCTACTCACATTCATGGTGTTATTATTTCATACCACCAATGGATTTAAATCTCTAGTAATGTTTTTAAGAACATGTATTTCATAGTAAGAATCCTTATTTTCACCAGATTTTCATGTATTTAAAGTAGAATAAAGTCTTTGGAGATACACTGACTCGTGCTCTTCACCCATGTCATCCTCCTTGCAGTGCCCCTCTGCACAGTCACCCAGCAAGCGAACTCCTACTCCCCTTCCTACAAGGGGCTCTCTAGCAACATTTGTACAAGAGAAAGCAGCAGCCACCTTTATAGACCTCTGCAGCTGGTCCTTTCCACCCAGTCTATTTGCCTAAAGTTAGTGAGATTTAAACTCCAGTGAGATGTCCCAGCAGAGCAGTGCTGTGGCTCTGGCTGTGCCTTGCCAGCTTGCACAGCCCAAGAAGAAGATTAATTTACTTGAGCTGGCAGCATTAAGCTGCTGCTGAGACCCAAACTAATATCTCTGTGCAGCCCATTGGCCTTGCAATATGAAATCAAAAGCTGCTCTGCTTTTATATCCTGTCTCTGACATTGGTCAACAGCAGATGCTTTGGCTAATGATGTTTATACCCAGACCATCTTGCTGAGAGTCAGCCTTGATATTGCTAAAATGATAATCCACTATGCAGCACATACATGATCTTAAAATTAAGAACCATGGAAAAAAACCCACTATGTACTATATTACACAAAAGAGTATGAGAAACTCTCTGGGTACTGCTATAACATGAATTATTTCAAGCTGACATTTATTGCAAATTATCTGTTTTCATTTTTTTTTGCCCTCAAGAATTGTCTGCATCATGCCTTTAGAGTCCTCTGCATGGATCTCTCAATTCATCTCTCACCTCAGGCTGTCAGGTAGTATGCAAACTCTGAAGAAGGACTCATTTTGCAGCTTTGGGTATATTTTTACCGTTTTAAAATCCCCTAGTGTTGTAATACTTTTTGCTGGTCAGGCTACTTTATTCTGGAGGTAAAATTACTGTTAATATAGACAAAAAGACTTCTAGGGCTCTCAAATTTTCTTATCAGAAAAAAAGAAAAGCATTACTACATAAATATTAAAGCCCCAATTCATTTTCCTTCTAAGTGTAGAGCAATTTCCCATAAGCTAAGCAATGAAAATACTTGTCTGAAGGAAACTTGTGCTTTTGCTTTTGGGAGTTATTGGCTTTTGTTTCAAATGCAACTTCTGCCCTTTGATTCTTTTTTCTAGTTTGCCTCATGAGTGGAATTCTGCTTTTGTTTGCAACCTGCTTCCTAGCTGAAAAATGTGATGCTGGAGAGTTTAATGGGATCTATACCACACTGTGGGACTTTTTTTGGGAAAATTGGACTTTTCTTCACAACTGTAACTTTAATTATTTTTTTCATGTTCATACCTTCACTCTGCATCAACTTGCCTTGTTCTGGCATGGCTCCTGTCTAAAGGAACAGCTAAAAAGCTCCAGTATTACAAAAATTAATTGCTATGGCTTTTATGTGGTAAGTGCAGATGCAAGTCCTCTAACTAGTCCTCTAGCAGTCTAGAACGGTTGCAGTTATCTTCTGTTATTTATATTGTCTGCATTCAAAGATGCTAAAGGGAATCATTTATGTCCTGCCGGGATACACTGTAGTTGTTCCACACCGTTTCCAATGAAATGTTGGTTTGCGAATGTAGATGTCGCAGCTGGAAGGCAATCCAACCTTCCTGTCAGAGGCATCTTCTAAGCACAAATGCGCTGTTCATGCAGACGAAGCTGAGGAATCTGCATCCTTGACAGACTTAAGTCTTTTGGATGCCAAGAGAAAAGTGGCAGAGATAAACTTGCCAACACTGAGGGATGCTGCACCAGGAAAACAAGACTTGTGATGGCAAAGGGTCACCACCAGTGGCTGAAGTGGATGCTATATCCTCTTTGCTAGAATCAGATCATGGTGTTATGTCTGAGGATCTGAAACAAATCTACTCTTGGGGTTAAAAAAGAAAAATAGAGCTCAAAGGAAACAAAATTTGTACTATATAAATTTTGATGGCTGATTGTGAATTATTGTCTAGAAAAACAGTACCTGTTTAACTCTGCTCTGTGCTCAGTAAATGACTTAACACTGTACTATTTCTGCAGTAATTCTGTTGCTGTTCCTAATGATATTTCATGGGGAGTTATTTTCTACCACAGGTGTCACAGATGTTCTGCTAAATGTGATTTAGATGCTGATTACTTGCAAAAAAAATGCAAAGAACTGGGAATGAGGAAGGAGGTGAGATGCTCAAAGGACTTTGGAGATTTCTCTGCCTTTTTTACCTCACACCGAAGAAGAATTATTCCCTTTACTTAAAAGTAAGCAGAATGAAACTAAGCCATGAAGCAAAAAAATATCTGGCAAGCTTAAAAATAAATATAAATACTAAGGCCAGTAGCCTGTTTGAACCAAAAAATACATTGTCCAGGCCATTCTTCAGAACAACTGCAATTTAGGCTGTGCAAGAGGGTGAGTTGTGGAAAAAAAAGTAACTGCTATAGATGACTATGAAGGGCAGAGAATGGTTAAAAAACAGGGCATGGGGGAAGTGGACAATGTAGCTGGTGTCTCAAACCCTCTCATGAGGCTGAAGGTCAAGAGAAAAAAGAAGCCTAATCAGTAAAGTAGGTTAGCTTGACAGAAGCATCCATAGATGGTAATGAAAGGAAGCAATTAGACCAGCTGCTCCCAGGGTATGCTGGTGTGTTTTCCAAGAACAACGAAGAACTTGGATGACAGGATGAAGTGCAGAGCTGCTTGGTGATAAACCACTGAATGCTCCTGCGAAGCAGCACTTGTGCTGGCTGCCCTCCTGCCTAGGAGCTGGGTAGCAATGTTAAATTACAGGCTGGGGAATGGCCTGACTGTGTATCCTCTGGTGCTGTTTGCATCCTCGGTTATCTAGGTAGTTCTGTGTTTATGGGTGGTTTCCATTTTTGGTATTGATATGCTTACTGCCTTTGAAGGAGCTTGTTGGCACAGGTAGAGTGGCACCACCAGCAGCTGTCAGAATCTCTTTTGGCTCAGAAGTGGATCAGTTATCTGTGTGTTATGCCCACACAAGATAACAACCCCTGAACAGGCTACGGGCCAGAGCTTCCTGGGCACTGCTTCCCATCCCCGGCTGCAAATCTGCTGAGGTGTGCGCCAAACCCTCTTCTCTGCTGGCAGATCACCCTGTCCACACCTCAGCTGCTGCCTACAGAGACAGAGATCTTTCCAGTAACACACTTTTAGCACTCTGGGCATATTATCCTGGGGGCACTGCCAGGCTTAGGCGGGCCACACACACACATGTTCTGCTGGAGGAGTCTGCACCAGCTCAGTGCTGTCTGTGCTGAGCCCTGCCAGCTCCACAAGACATTTTGGTCTTTACACAACACATTCCTTTTCCCTCTTCCTTCTATCCAGACATGCACTATCTAGGCTTTTAATTCTTCTAAACAGTTGCTCATTTCCTTCGATGAAATTTATCTAAATTATATGAAATCTCAGAGGTGACTTGGTGCTACATGCTGACAACAGGAAGCTTTATCTCCAGCCTATTCAACATAGATACCTTCCTCTGTGCATGGCAAGCAAACCAAATTAAAATTGAAGGAAAAGGATCTTCTCTTTTTCCGCTGTTGCTTGGTTTTATTTTCTTTTGTTAATCTTGTTGCTTACTAGATTAAGATAGGTTGGGTTCAGCTGGGAATTTAAAACACTAGTCTTTGTGTCAACCTCTGGATGACTTCAAGTTTCCTGAGTTAGGTGCAAGACCTGGGCATGTTCCTTACTGCAGCACTTCCCTGCTGCTGCTGATTTTGGAAGATCTTTGCATGTTTTGCATGAACTTCACATTATTTCTCTAGAGCATGGGAGAAACAGCTAATATTAGAAGAAAAGTTACAGGCTTGTAAATGAGCCAGTTTCTAAGGGTAGAGTGTGAAGGTATGCAACCATTTAAACTCAGAAATCTAACCCACTCCTGGAGTATTCTTGTACAAACCAGTTGTTAAGGAGTGTTGATGTTAATGGTGTGCAGGCACATGCTTCTCCCTCCCACAAGGATCTTTCCTCGGCATTCGTTAACCCACCTGTTTGCTAATTCTAAACAGTCAGGCTCCTCATTTATGTCTACTTAGAAAAGTGACCAAGATCAGAAAGACCATAAATGGGGACCAGACCACAAAGAAAATAGCACAGATACTGGAGGAACCAAGAAGAAAAGAGATGTGGTGAGTGAGAAAACGGAGAAACTTATGGTTTTTATTTTATATGTGTTTCTCTATTGCAAAGTCTCAAAAAATGTGGTTGACAGGTGGAAGCAGTTCAAGTGAGAGATCTGCCTTTTCATAAAGGCAAATGAAGATACTTTAAGATGTGAAATGTAATTATTTTTCTGAGTGTTGCAGAATTAGTAGCAAGGAATATCTTTAACGGCCTACATATTGTGAGGAAGAGCAAACTGGTTATTCAGTATTGCTTTGCAGATTGTACATGTGCTAATGTCCCCAGAAAGAACGAAAATTTAGAGATGGGTCAGGAGAAGAAGAACCAAGAAAGGGGAAAACCTTAAAATCATTTATCATAGAACTGGGCTGGTTGAGAAAAATACACAGTCCTGGGAGAATGGTGATGCCAGATTGTACAAGTCAGATACTGCCCTGACAAAAGTTTTTATCATGTAATAAGAGGTAACGCCTCTTCTCTCAAGTCTACCCTGGTATCTGGCTTTGTTTCCTACGCAGAGCCATTAAATTCCTGCTGCGGGAGTCTACACTACACTCCCCAACTGTCTTGTAACACCCCAAGCTGTATTTTACATTGGTGAAAGCCTGGTGGGAAAAAAATCCCAAAGATCTATAAGTCCAGGAGGGAGATCTCTGTGTAATGAGATCTCTGAAGGAACTGTTTTGGTATTTAATGAATTGGTGAAGTTTCAGATGTGATTCTGTGGACACTCCACTCTGAAGAAAGATGTGGACCAGCTGGGCAGAGTCCAGAAGGAAACTAAAAGAATGACAGGTTTAAAAATATCATGCCCTATGAGTTGGAGGCACTGGGGTTGTTTAGTCTAGGGAAAAGAAGACTGAGGGGAGATGTGATAACAGCGTTTGTTAAAATATTTTAAGGGATGCTCCAAGGAGGAAGGGAATAAATGACTTGTTCCAGTGGGGAAAGTCCAAGGAGCAATGGTCTTACATAGCAGTGAGGGAGATTTCTGTTAAACTTCAAGGAAAAATAGGCTGTTCTAATAGTAAAGATAGCCAAGCACTGGAGGTTCTTGAAAGAAGTGTGAGGTAGTAGAAGCCCATTATTAGAATTCTGTAACATAAATGTCTATGCATACATACATACTGTGTATGTGAATATATACAAATTCAAAATTTGATTGGAAGGATTTAGTTCAGTGGTGAGCTTTGTATTCTCTTATGGACACTTGAGGATGACCATTCTTTCAACATGACGTGAACAGAGCTGTGGAAAATGTACAAGCTGTTGCTTGTTCCAATGTAGGTGGTTTCAGTCACTCAGGGAATGACACCTGGATTTTGGTAATGCAGAAGGGAAGCTCTTGGGCTTTGTACAAGGAGGCACTTGAAGGCAGGCATTGGGCAACAGGTAGGTGTCAGCTCTGTGAGTGCTGCTGGTCAGTTGCTGCTGTTCAAGACTGAAATGACGTTGCCTTGAAGCTTTCCAGGTGGTTGCTGGAGTTTAGCTTCTTTCTCTTTTCTTCTGTTTTCTAGGTGCTTGTGTGTGCTCACACCAGGGCACCTGGCTCCCACAAACTGGAGAGCCCTGTCCTGCTTATTTGCATTTGCTTGCCTCCCTTTCAGCTTCCACTGGCATCCCTTGGGCAGCAAAGACCTCTTGTGCCACTCCACCCCTTTCCAGACTCCAGGTCTTCTAATCACATTTCGTGCCATGGATGTTTTTTCTTGAATCTAAACACATTCAGTGCTTGACGTAGCGTTGCTGCTTAAGATCTGTTTACGGCCTGATATTCCATTGTCCCCAGAATATCTCCCTGTAAACTGCCACTTTCTGCCTTGCTTAAGAATTATCCTGAAAACCATGTGCATGGAATGGCAGCCAGACGTTGGTGGGACTTCAAAGTGCGGACTTATCTGCCTCATTAAATAGCCAGGAGAAGCTGGCTGCAACTTTCCTTCAAAAAGCTCAGCAGAAGATTACAGTATAAGCAATCCATTTGGCAGGGTTAATATAAAAATACCTCTCTGTTTCTCAGCACTTGTTTTTCATCCATTTTCTTATATACGCTGCCTCACTGCCTCTGGCACCCACTACGCAGTTTCTATTTCAGGAAGCTCCCTGAGTGATGGCTCTTGGGGGACCATAAGGTTTTTCTTTTAAACCTAGATTTGTTTCTGGCATGCCCGTGGCATGGTAAGTGAATGGACATCCCATTCACACACAGCAGCTAAGACTATGTCACATATGGTGGGTGCATCCACAGCTCCGCTCCTTCCTCACAAGTGCCTTCTAGCTGTCTGAGAACCTCAGTCTCTAAATCCCCTCCTGAGGCTGTGTGTGCTCCCTGGAGTTTTGTTCCCGAAGCCTCAGGGATCAGTACGAACTTGACAAACGAAGCTTTCCTTCTCTCCCTCCCTCCTGGCCCTCGGAGCCTGCCCTGGCCATCTGGCTGCATGCCTCATGGCTTTTAGCCCCAGCAAGGGGCCAAGACAAAGGGGCCATTCTGCAGTTCAGACTTGGAGCCCACACAAAAGCAGTTAGATAGGCATCTCCAGCTCCCTCCCTCCTGGAGACTTGGGCCATCGTTTAGCACATGAGCCCCCATGGAGCTGGCATTGTGTCCAGTCTCTCATCTCACCATTCCAAGCCATTCTGTGGGCCGTCTGGCTTCTTGGTCCCCTGTGTTATTTGTCCCAGCTGCAAGGTGCTTCCCTCCCAGCCATTGCTCACTGCCTTGCTTGGCAAGCTGCTTTTCTGTTCCCAGCTGCAGCTTTTGCCACTGCTGTGTATACCTCAGGAGGTGAAGCCCAGGGTAGGAAGACCCTGGCTGTATTAGGCAGGAGCCCTGCCTGCCTCGCTGCCTGCCCTTGCCTGTTGGACCCCTCCCCTTGCTGCACAGGCGAACTCCTTTTTTTCTGAACAGAACCATGTTATGCTGCCCAAGTGTCCAACAAACACAAGATGTGTCTTATTTCTGCCTTATTTGTTGCTTGTTTCTGGGCTCTCCATGAGGTGTTTATGAAGATATAGTTGTACCTAGGGGTTTTGGGGATTTTTGTTTGGTTTTTTCCAGTGGGCTCAATCTCTCACTGCATGAAAAAGTATAAACTATCCTTGTGCTACTTTTGATAATACTTCTGGTTTGGTTTTCTACAACCACAGTTACAGGGATAGTTACAACTGACAGACCTGGCAAATATTCTACGCTTGTACCTGGAAAATTCCAGGTAGGAATATAGGTAAGTCTGTGATGTCAGAGCTATTATATGTAATAGCTAGTGCATTTAGACTTTGCTTTGTGTGTTCTGGGCCTACAGACTTGCTGCATGCTCCCAGATGAACTTTAATTCAGGTACACAGTCAATTTGCTATATGCCAGCTCAGAACTGTTGCTCCAAGCGAGCTGCATGCTGCCCTGCCAAAAATATTAAACTAAAACTGAGAAATATAAGAGGAAAGCAATGAGTCAGTTGCAGAGATGGGAGCTGGGAGAAGAGAAAAAGGTATTATCTCTCTTGCCCGTGTTTTCTCATGTAGTGGAGATACTCTGGCATTTTAAGGCAGGGAAGATAGTATGGCTAGGGAGCAGCTAAGATGAGGGACACCTCAATATGCAATAGCCAGGCTTCTGGCTCTGCAGAAACTGTGTATGCCACTCATCCTGGTGGTATAAATGCTGTGTATTTTGTCAAGGTTGAGAGGGAGCTCCTGGTTCTTTAGTGGCACCTGGTGCTATAAAAGGGCTAGAATTAAGTAGGCAGAGATGGGCCAGTGGGAGCTCAGAGGAGCCTCGCAGCAAAAGCCGGAGGAAATACTCTGTGAGCAGGACAAGGCGTTTCCAGCAGGCTGAAAGGAAAGCAGCAAACCTGGAAAGGAAAGAGCAGCTCAAGTGTTTGCATGGGTGTCCCTTGGACAACCTTGGCAAGACAGTACTGTCCCAGGGAGCCAGCTCCATGAGATGTGTTTTTAGCATCTGTGAACCTGGTTATTGTGCGCATCAGGCCACTCCTTCTCTTTCCTATTGTTCCACTTTTCCGGCATTGTTCCTTTCAGCCTCTCTGTCTGATCAGGTTTCATAGCAATTAATGCCACTGTAAACAACCACTTAAGACAGCTCCACATGCTTTAGAAATAATATAAATATTTTCCAGTTGAGAACAACTGCATTGGATGAAACTTGCATTGATTGTCCTCCTGCTCTTCAGCAGACCCTGGTGAGCCTGCAAACATTGCACTATCCAGGACAGTTATTCAGTCAGTCCTTGCATACCGTAAAGCAGAGCAGTTCTATTTTGCAAGATTTCCATTCTGGTGCCAGCACTTGCTCTGTGAGCACTGTCTATTCTGTAATTGCATTATTACAGCATGTGCCAGTGAAAATAATTTGCCAGAGCCAAGTGTGAGTATAAAGCAGAATGTATATGTATGTACAAGTACTTTGTGCCTTGTAACTAGTCAAGGTGTACTCCACATAGTTACATCCTACCTGTGTGAATATTTCTTATCCAGCTCCAACAGGGAGTTGGTAAGTTTTTTTATGTGGAAATATCCTACTTGAGAAGTTTATTAAATTAGTAATAATGCCGCATAAAATTCTGCCTCTCTGTCCCGCTTCTCCAAGTCAGTGTTTTCCCCTTTCCTGGTTTAAATCATACTTCTCACTAAGAGATCTCCTGTCTCTTTTGTATTTTCACTGAGCTATCAAGAATTTTACCTTCTCTAAACAATCAGCTGCGAGTTGTATGGCAATTTTACAGGAAAGCCCCAGCCATTTGCTGCATTCTGCAGCTGGAGTCCTTGCTCTTTGCAGTTCAGCCGTTCTATTGCATTATGATTTTCTTTGCTTCCATTGTCTGTAGTCAAATATCTGCAGTATCAGCAGCTGCCAATATCTTTGTGAGAAACATAGCAAACCCCTTTCTGTTTCTGAAGATTGCTACATTTTCACTGGCTACGCTGTCCTGAATTTCCAGAGGTAGGATTGGGAATAATTTCATTGTGTTTTTCCCTACAGCCCATTTAGCTGCGTCAGAAGGGTTGTCCAGTGCATTATCCAAACACCCGCGCTATATACCTGCATCCAGCTACCTAATAGCTCTTTGCTTCAGTTACAATTTTAAATACTGGATTTTGCCAGTATTTGCAGGAAAAATCACCTGCAGGAATAAAATTTCTGTCCATGGTGTGTGCATCATTCCCAGTGTGTGCTCCTCAATATTTCAGCCTGAGCTCCTGAACTGACTGCTTAAAGCCAACACCAGAAGCACAACAGCTGTCACCCTTGGGATGACACATCTGTTCCCCACTCCTGCAGGGTGAACTCCAGTGCTGGAGCTGCTCTGCAGCACAGGTATTGCCAGCTTGGTGTGAAGTGTGAGCAGATGCCAGAGGCATAATGCAGCCCCTTCCTGACTCTGAACCATTCTGTGGTGCCTCTTTGTTCTGCCTTCTGCCTTGTCATTACAAAAATCTGTAGGAAAGCTCATTTCCATGAGGATGCCCCAAATATTTAATGAAGCGACTGAGGGTTTTTTTCAGGCTATAAAATAAAAGCACACTTCTTAGTTAAAGGCCTTTTGCAGCTGCTGTGATTGAGACTGAAGATTTTAAGACATGCTGGTTTTATTCTCAGCAGTCTTTCTGCAGTCAGTCTGTCCTTACATGGAAGGTTGTTATCAAGTAGCTTTTCATGAAAAATCAATGTAAAATTAATGCATTTGATATTCAGATTCTACTAACAAGAATTATACAACATCCATTAGCAGATGCATTAAAATATTTTACTGTTTAATTTGGCTTCCAGCTTAGGACAGTCTCCAAACTATTCCATTAGTACTGCTGACTCCCCTTTATATTAAACTAAAAGCTAAGATAACGTGTGCTCATAGCAAACGAATGATGCAAGATGATTGGTATGCCAGTACAGCTGTGCTGGAGATATGCAGTTGGATTTAAACCACTGGTAAATTTACACAAGCTTTCCAGAGAACGGACTAGCTGGCTTCAAGGCAGAGCATTAGTACCCTCCTCCTCTTGATACGGATGTCATTAACTCTGGAAAGAATGGGAACACCACAGAGTTATTTATACAGGAAGGGTTGTTTGTTTTAAGGCATGATCTCTGAAGTGAAAAATAGTCTCATATATTCTAAAAACTTATTTCTAACTAAAATAAACAAATATGTAAGGTCTTGTAAGCCAAACAAAGAAGTACTGAAGTCTTGCAAGGTTTTTACGAAGTCGACAGTCGAGACAGCTCAGCTATATTTAAAGTAGAATCTCTTTAGCAAATATTTTGCTGCCCTCCAATGGACCAGCAAGGTAAAATTCTCTGCTAATATATGTGTCACCGAGACCTTTTCCTTCAGAAGTAATTGAGGCGCTGTGTAGTATCTGAAATGAAAATCAGATGGTTTTTATTTAACACTGCAAAACGTTAAAGCCCTGCCTGGCAGACTAGTGACCTTTCTACTACCCACGAAGGTGTGTGTCTGAAATTATGTGTTCATCAATAGAGGGATTTACAATCTGTAACACAAACAGAAGAGCAGTACAGAAGTGGGGATTTATAAATAGACACCTGAAAATAAGAAACATTTTCTCCTTTCCATATTCCTTTAATATTATGATCTATGAATATGAGAAATCTTCAAGAAGTTATGCATTCGGGTGGATTTTGTGCTTAATTATTGTATATAACTTCCATCTTTTATACCAATGGGAACATGTTGACCTTGCCATTTATTCATTAGCAACTTTGTACCAGTTGTAGTCCTTGGCAAAGGACTAATACCAACATTTTATTTAGAAGCATTTACTATTAAAATATTTTCTAGGTTGAATCATATTTCAGTTAATAGCCTTGAAGAATCACTGTATCAAAACAGAAGACAGAACAGTCACTGGGGCTAAAGGGGGAAGATTTCATATGAAAGTGGAGAAAGGACAGCTATTGAAGGGATGGGTGTTTGTAAAGAAATGAAAGAAGTAGCAGGCTAGCATGAACACTGGGATCAGAATTTGTGAGGGGTGCTAAGATGGCTGGAAGAGATATTCACTGTGTACCTATGGCTGGGAATTTTCCCACATAAAGGAACATTTTGATGACCATAGGGTTGGTTCATGATGGTGCAGATGACTTCCCGTGGAACTCATTAGGTTTCCATCCCTGTAATGCAGAGCACAGATACTGATAAGCCACTGCTGCAAGGGACAGTTGCTGGATTTGGCTCTGAGTACTTTTCACCACTGATTTTGTTCTGACATTTCAGTATGAAACAGAGGAAGTAGAAGCAAGAATAAGAAACATTAATCTGTTTGTTTTCAGTCCAAGAAACTAGGTCTGATCCTTATCAGATGACAGAAATGAACCACATGATAATCAAAGACTGAAGAGCCTGAAACTTGGTGGCAGATATTTGTGTGAGGATGGCTTGTGTTTTTTTCAAATATTCATGTAATTTGCAGTTACCATCTGAGTATCATAGCTGGAAGGGTTACTGCAGAACAGGTTTCAGCTGAAGTCTTAGTTTGAAAGCTACATAATGGCTACCATGCTGGATTTATTTTAGGCCACTTGATAAGCATTCTGCTGCTCTCCTGATTCAAGTTGTACTTCACTATTCTCCAAATGCTATCTTTTGCTATTGCTAAGTTTTTGCAAGGAGTTTTCCTTGAGATACCAAGCACTCTTTTGAAAATGTGCTGTACTCACTCCTGCAATAAAGGTTTTATGAAATCTAAAGCAAGCTTAGACATGCAGACTGAAGCTGAAATATTTTCTGATAATTTTAAGAGGAATAGAAGAAATCTCTATTTTTTTTTTTCTTGAAAAAGCAATAGGAGACGAAATTACAGTCCTCAAACCCATGAACAAATGCACTACTCTGGAAAAAAACGTTGTAACATTTTAAGTCAAGAAATTACTGGAAGTTACGTTGTGGTTGTGCAAATACAAAGGTTACAATATGCAGGCAAACACTCCATTCAAGCTTGTAAATCGGGAGTCTCAGGGTGGCATTAATGTTTTTAAACATAATTCTCTGTTTTCTCTCAAGAATTTGTTTTTGATATAAGGGGTATATAATAGAAGCTCATTAGCACTAGATTTGCTTAGGGTAGGAGGGAAATTTCTGCTCTGAATGGGAGTCGGGAGCTGCTTCTTTTGAATTATATGGTCAAAAGCTATTGCTTCATATGGAAGGAGCAGCCAGCACAGAAGGCACAGGCTTGGTCATCACATGCTTAAGTATCTAGTCTACCACTAAGAGAAAGTATAGACTAAAAGGAGTTTTTCAGCATTTTAGGTCTTGATGTGAGATGACAGAAATTGCTACCACATGTATTCCCTGGAACTTATAGTGCTGTGTGAGGAGATACACCCAGGTACTGGTGAGTTACTTGGTTCCCTGGTGCTGCTGCCAGTTATGCAGCTGGGCACAATAAACTCCAGAAACACTCAAAACTGATGTTTTGGGTTACTGGCAACTCTTTGGTTTTCACATATTTTTTCAGGGATAATTTGATGGTGTGGCTGGGACACCACAAAAGGGCACAAATGGCTTAGCTTTGGTTCATTCCAATGTCAGCCATGGCATCTCCCATTCCTTTGTCCTGATGCTTCAGGGTAGCCCAAGGTGAACATCACCCTTAAGTCTCCTTAGCATGGTGTGAGAGGGAGAAATACAGAAATGGCTACTGATGGACTGCTCAGCTAACGCTGATTGTTTCCTTTTCTGTACGGTATCTCTAAGAGTCAAGCAGTATCATTTGGAGATAACCTCCAAAATCCATTCTAACCACAGCTGACACATTTCTTTTAGATCTATCAGGTCCTTATGAAATACTGCATCTTATTACTATACAAGGTCCAGCATGTATGAGCAGAATTACCTTAAACAAGGAGAATCATTAAGAAGTGTTTCCCTATGACTATTAGCAAAAATCTGGTTTACGCTAGTGAATTAGGACATTTCTTAACTCTTGTGCTCTGTAATGAACAGGCAGCCAAAAATTCTATAGTAGATATGAGTAGTAACAAGGAAAGTTTTGATATACTTTTTGTTCAACAGATATTCCTTACTGATGAACTGTAAGTATTGTGCTGAAATATTAAAAACTCACTGTCAGATAAATCAAAGAAAAGAAAAATCTTCTAAGGAAGGCTCAGTAACTGAGAAATCTGGAGCCTCAAGGGTGGTTGAGTAGCTAAAACAAGTTGCACTGCTAATAGGGTGTCATATATGTGAAAGCTCTTTGGCAGATGGGAGAAGAGCAATCCAGAAATACCTTTCAGCCTTGGCAAGACTTCCCAGGCAACTCCATTGGGGAAGGGACCTTCCAGGAGCAATAAAGACCTAGGAGTTCCACTCTCCTACAAGAAAGCAGAATTTGTAGGCACTGCAATGGGAAGCAGAAAGGTGCCCAGAGGTTAACAGGGGTCTGAAAAAAGCGAGAGGCATCCCTGTGAGTCTGTTTTCATCTGTAGCTTTTACGTATTTCCTTCCGCTTGCCTGTGTGTGCCACGTGCTCATAGACTTCCCACAACAGCTTTGCTTCTCACCTCTCAAACGTCTGGTTTTTCTTGCTTGTTTTTGTAAAGTTGCTTTACTGTATTGCAAACGTTTTACCCATTCCAGGTTGTTGTTCTTCCTTTCTGCTGTGCAAAGGCAACATATGGTTAACTGTGTTAAAGGAATTTTTACATTTGATTTCTCTCTTTTTTCTTTATAACAATGTGTGATTTTATCCACAGTAATTGCAATACAAAAAAGGATCAAATGTTTACACTGCAGTTCATAGAAGAATTTTTTAATGCTGTATTACAGGAATGTTAAAAGCATTTTTTTGCCAATCAAGTACAAAACGTGCAGGCTGTCTTTTAAGGTAAATATACACATACTTTAACAAATATGTCTTTTTAATAGCTGTGAAGTGATATAATAAACATTCCCCTATGTTAAATATACAGACATATAAAAGTAACTGGGCATACTAATAGAACATTTTAAGCAAGATGGCATTTGAGATGTCCTTTGATCTTTATTTCAGGAATTGATATCTATGTGTTGTTATTTATTTGAATATCAGTATTTAAAGCACTGTGCTCCAAATGCATGTTGTTATTGTCGCTGTAACTTCCTAATAGCATATTAATGCTGTTATCCTTGTTTTGATAAACTTTTGTGTGTGTCAGTATGTGCCTATCTCTTTACTCCTCTGCCTTTTTTTCTGTTTATGGCCAGAGACAGGCTGATAGAGAGGATGACAGTGTAGGTTGGCTGCTACAAAGCCCAGCAACTGCAGGCTTGATGCTGAGCAGGGTATGGCTGGGCTCAAATGCCCAGCCAGTTTGAGTTACCAGCTGGAAGCACTCCAAAATGCCTCAGTATCAGGAGAAGGTTCCTGTCTCTGTGTTGTCTCCAAGGAGACCTGGGAGGGTATTCCTGGAACTCATGGATCAGCCATTCATATCCTCTCCAACAGATAGATTTAGTTTAGATATTAGAAAGAAATTTTTTACTATGAAGGTGGTGAGGCACTGGAACAGGCTGCCCTTAGAAGCTGGGGTTACTTCCTCCCTGGAAGTGTTCAAGACAAGGCTGGATGGGACTTTAAGAAGCCTGATTCAGTGGAATGTGTCCCTGCCCATGGCAGGGGGGTTGAACTAGATGATCTTCAAGGTCCTTTCCAACGCAAAACCATTCTATGATACATACATGTTACGTATGTATGTACATATATGTTATGTACATATATATGTTCCCTAGCCCTCTGTGGTGAGGATCTCATCGTTGCAAACACATCACTGTGAGTCTGTTGATGAACATCTGCAGATGACCATTAATGGTGATCAGAAATAGAAGGAACAGGTTTGATAAGTGGGAAGCTTGCAGACCTTTACATACTCTCATGAAGGATCAGCTTGCTACCTCCCTGCAGCCCTAAAGAAAGCAGAAGTTTGCTTTGCAGCAGCAAATGAGTAAGTTGAGATTTGTTTTGTCATGAGTAATTTTGAGCCTTATCTTTTTAAGAAGTTAAGAGCAAAACTCCTCCTGGCGACAATAGCTTTAGGGCTGGATATTATAGTGAGAATGATAAGAAGTAAATCTATTTAATATCATACCTTTCCTATGTAGAAAACACAATCCATGTCTGGCTAATTAAATTCATGAAACAGGAAAGAGAAAAACATCAAAACCATGTGGAGAAAAATAAAAGCTGCATTAATCATCTCATGAGAGTCTGTAGAAATGCAGAAAATGAAATTCTTAGAGTAGACTTTCCTGGTAAACTCTAAGTAGCACATTCAATATTTAATTTTGCTTCCTTGGCAAAAGAGAGCTCAATTTTACTACTTCTGTGTGCTACATCTGGAGTGTTGTTAATACACATTAGTTAAAATTCTATTAGTTTCCCAACAAATGTGAGGGGTTGCTATATTAATAATCTAGCTTTGGAAGATACTGCTTGCTGCTTTCTTCTTGTGGATGATAATTCAATCTAGTTTTCAGATGAATAGCAGTGCATATTTCTAGGCCATGAATTTACATAGTGAAGGGATATTTATATTCCTAGCACATACACGCTTTTTTGTTCAGCATAGAGATAGAGAATCTTTGGAGAGAGACTCAGAGAGCATGAAATAAGAACGCCTATAAGGTTATTGACTAATATTTTAATGCTTGTATATATATTTTCTGCATAAAAATAGCTGAAAGCCTAATGCTTAAGGGATTATTAGCAGTGGACTATCATTAACAGTGATCAGAATTAGCTAATACTATTACAACACAGCCCATAGTCTGCAAGCTATCAGCAGTGAGGCACTGCAGCTAAGCTTACAAAACTGAAGCCCACAAGTAAATTAATCAAGCGGATGAAATTGTTTCATGCAGCTGGATAAGAAACACATTTCCTGAAAAACACTCCCTTTTTATTTCTAATTACCTATGAAATAAGCAATTGTGAAGAGCAGATATTTTTTTCCCAGGGCAAGAAGTCATTGTTAGAGCTGGGGAAGGAAATGTCTCATACCTTCCAACTAGTCTGTTGGTTTGAAAGTGCATTTACTGTAGAATGCACCAGGTAGTCAAAACAAGGAAATAAATAAAAATCTCACTGAGCTTTCTTTAAGGAGAAATCAAGAGATCAATTTAGGTGCAGATTTAGAAGTGTGGAGCTGTGACTGTGTGCTCTCCAAACCAAACCATAGTAAACTTCTAGTTTTAGTAGGTGATGAGGAAGCAGGTCCATAATTTTTGGCTTTGACTTCCTCTAGGGCAGCAAACTCCTTTGGGAATTGCCAGCTCCAGGGCTGTGCATGGCCTTTGCATACAGACTTTCTTTGAAAGAAGGGCAGTATCTTCTTATTCCTTTATGTTGCCAAACCTGACAATTTTAAAGTATAGGCTGGGAAATAGCCACCACAATTACATTTTCTACTGGCAGCATTCCCAAGGCCTGGGTTTCTAGATAAGCAACTACCTCTGAAGAGCAATTCCACCACATAAACAGATGAGCAGAAAAGTCTAACAAGTGTGAATTTGTGTGGATCCACGTCAAACAAATGAAGGTAAAAATACTTCCAAATTGCTGTGTTTGAGGTTCTTTAGGGGTTCAGATTGTCTGAAGCAGGTGAGATAAGCATAGCTGAAAAATCCAAGTCATGAACTGTAGCCCATCACAAAAATCCTACACATAGCACAGGAAAAGCTCTATGAAAATTATAAATTAAGCTCTCTGTGGTGTTTTTTTTTTTTTTTTTTTTTTGAGACAACACTACTTGTCTCAAAAGATAAACAAAATTGATTGCAATCAATATACATAAAAGCACCTTAAAATCACTCCCTTTGGGTGTGCTGGAAGGCAACCTAACTTAAAACATCAGGTATATGGACAGCCTGCTCTTGGTAGTCTCATCCTGCCCTGCTGCACGGCTGGTGCAGCACTGCTGGATGCTATCAGACCCACAGAAAGAGCAGCCCTGATGTCTTCGGCAGAAGTTTGCCTGAGATAAAAATGTAGATAGTGACTTTTTCTTCTTTGAAGTCCCCAGACACATGGTTAATTAGCATTAGCCTCATGCTAATACAGGAAGCTTCATGCAGCCAAATCCTTGATTTACTGATCTTAAAAAGTATTCCTCAGTATCTCTTGATGTGAGTATTTCTGCTGCATTACAGGGCCATTAAAATAGCTATGTGAAAACCATTAGAAATGTGATTTATTGAATGGTTCTTTTCGGTATTTGCAGCAGGCAGACTCTAACAGGCAGTGTATTTCTCTTACAGTGTGGCTTTCCCAAATGGATTCCAATCTGAGTACTCCGTCATCGCAGCCTTTGAGGTTGTGAAAGGCAATCCACAGTTGGGGTGGGATTTATGGCCAGTCAGCAATTCTTACAGGAAAGACCAGGTTGGCATTCATGTCCTGACAGATGGGCAATCTCTGGGTCTTTTCTGTACCGCACCAGATTAAACATTTATGCTCAGGGTAGTCAAGAATGCAAGCAAAGCTTTTGATGGTTCTTGGCACAAAACAGTGCTGAGTAAGAAAGAAAATGCAAAATCATTGCTTAATTGTTGGATGGTTCGTTCTATCCCAGTAAGTGAGGAAGACAGCACTTGCAGAAATGAGTATTTTGCCACTGAAACCATCAGCATATGAATCTTCTGGTGCAGCAAGTGGCTCAGTCTCTTTTTGCTGCCTCTTGGTATGCAGTGATAAGCGTGATGCTGACTGGCTTGACCAGTGATCCTCACTGATGGGATACATTAGTGAGTTATTTTTTCTCAGAGTTTGTTCACCTTTTTTTTTGCTAAATAAGCTTTTTGAAAGTGCATGTTTTTCTGCCATCCTGATGTGAACTTCTCCTTGTGTAATCTCTTAAGGAATGTCTTTCCATTACAGTCATTATACTTTTGGGGGGATGGTGAGGTGTGTTGTTTTTTAGTGTGCCAAAAGCATCCTTTGTTTCCCCAAGGATTATTTCATCTGCAGTACTGACAGGGCCAAAATCGTCAAGGCTTGGGTTTGTTTTTATTTTAATTCCCTTCCCCCCCCCCCCCCCGTTTGGTGTGTGTGTGTCTGTGTGTGAGTGAGATCCCTGGTGGTGTTCAAGGCCAGGTTGGACAGAGCCTTGGGTGACATGGTTTAGTGTGAGGTGTCCCTACCCATGGCAGGCAGGTTGGAACTAGATGATCTTAAGGTCCTTTCCAACCCTAACTATTCTATGATTCTATGTTTTTCTCTTTTACTGGAGACTTTAAAAACTCTTCAGGCAGACTTTTTTTTTTTTTAATTCTCCCTTATGTATCTTACAGAAATAAGAAAAAACCCCTGCTTTTTAAAGGCAGAAGAATTGAGCTTTTAGATGTGGCTAACTTGTTTTTCTTCTTTCTTATTATGTCATTATCTCCCTTAAGAGCTATTTGCTAGTCGGCATTTTTTTCTCTCAAATGGAATTGAACAGCATTATTTAACCAACACCTCCCTCTAGTGGTGATCTTGGGGCTAAAAAAGGAGGGCAGTTTTCATGCTTGCGTGACCGGCCACCACTACCATGCGTAGTAGTGGCATGCTTTCTGTATGTGAGTGGAGTGTTGTGGCTACTAACCAAGCTTAGCATTTGTGAGAGTTAACTGTGTTAATATTTTTTGTAGATCCTAAATGGAAGAAAATAAGAGGGAGAGAAAACAGATGAAATGATAGGTGCTGCGCTATACTTGTAATGGAGAGGGTGCTACTCCTGATAAAGCTGCAGATGGTAAATATTTGACCTAAAATTTTCAATTACAAAAAAAATGAATTTATTGGTGAAAAAAAATGCAATTGGCAGAGATTTAATTGCCTCCAAGCAAGTATTTGATTAGAAGACTCTGCAGCTTCTTCACAGGACCTGTTGGTTCGCTTGACTGGTGCATTTGTTTACTATTTAGTGTCATACTGTGTGCAGTTAAAAGCAATTATTTTCTGTGTCTCTTAGGTAGTCTTACAGTAACTTTAAATACACTGTAATGCTATAAATCCTGCTTGGAAGACTGCTGGGAGCTTCCCGATACAGTCAGGCTGTGCCCTCTTCCCGGCACAGTGAGCTTCCTCTCGTAATTGTTTTCACTGATGATTACTTAATATTAGCTTTCTGGTTCCCATTAGTTCTCTGTGTTCTCTAAGAACATGCGGCTTCTTTACTGACTGTACAGCTGAAATGAGATTATAGGTAGAAAGAGCAAACTTAAGGCTCCACCCAGCATATGAAGCAACAGCATTTGGAAACTGAGATGGTTTTTGTCAAAATGAAGAGGCTGATGTTCATAGTGCGTGCTGCCTGTGGAGGAGGTTCGGAAGGGGATCATTAGTAAGGGACAGAGCAGAACTCTGCCTGTGAGCCAACCTGGTGCTGCATAGATCTCCTCCTGGGGGATGTGCATGATGCCCAGCCAGCAGTTGTAGAAGAGGTCCTGCTTGATGTGGAAAATACAGGAGCCCCATAACATGTGGCTGCACATGCAGTATCTGCCAAAAGGCATCTCTGCCATAGGACTTTATAGCCTTTCTAACCCACTCTGAGAAGAACCATTGCAGTTCCTCACACATTGAAATCATAACCAAAGCCAGGACAAAGTCCCATTCTCGAGAGCTGCTAGTTGAAATCCCAGCTGGCTGCCTGCACTTGGCACAGCTGGGGTTGCTTTTCTCTCCACCTCCCTCTGTCTCCTCCCTGTCTGCCCAGGCTTTGTCCTGGAAATCTTCTTCCCAGAGGCAAGAGAAGGAAATCCTGCCAGCTCTCTACTGCTTGCTCCTCCCCTGCCTGCAGAGTCTCTGAAACTCACTTGCCAGCAAATTTGTCTTTGGACGGAAATCAGGACTCAGAAAATACATTGCACGTCTTCATTGCCAGCATGGAGGAATTTTTGAACTCGGTGTCACTGGAAAACATCATGCCAAGTTGCCATGTGAAGAAATGGAGCACAAGGCAAAGGTAACATGTTAGCACAACTTGCTGTCCCTGAGGAGCTTTTCATGTCCACCTGGAAGTGCTGCTGATTCCCCTCCTTACCCTGTTTTCTTTTAACACAACTATCAAGGGCAAAATGGACAGTCTGACAGAGTTCTAAATACAATATCCTTATACTTTAGTTTTGATACTAAAACTTCGGTTTTAGTATCATCCTTGTGTTATCAAGACTGCTTTGAAGTGAGTAGGGTGGGAAGCCGAGCAGCAATGCCAGGGTGCAGGCACTTTCCTCCATTTGTGCTTGGCTCCGGTAACAGTACAGTTTTTCTGCACCCTTTACGAGTGAAAATCTGCTGGTCAGCACAATTTCTCGGTTGCCTGCATACTGTAATCCCACAGCAAACTACAGACAGCATCTCACACCTCTCCCCTCTGGTCGTGGAAAAGCACCCAGACTTTAGAAACTTGGACTTGTGTAGGACTTGTTTAGCATCCCTCTGCGGGGAGCAAGCAAGGGCCATGGCCTGTTGAGGACTGCTGCTATGACATTTGAGATTTTAACCATTCATTAAGAGTACATACACTTAAGATTCTCTGGGAGAAACAGGGAGAATAAAGCCCCAAGCTGAAGCTGAAGTACATGGAGGAAGCTGGGAGGTTTTAATCACTGCTGTCATGGCAGGCTCTGGTCTGTAACATGACCTCATCTGTGCTGTGCCATTGCATTTTGTACATGTGAGATGAGAAGGTTTCTCATGCTTATCTGTCAGTCTTGCCAAATGCCTGAACTAGGAATGCTGGTTTCTCAGCCCTGAGTGTTACCTTGAATATAGGCTGTTGTGGGGATCACTACTGAGGTTGGTAACAGCAGCATCTTCTCCTTATACATACCTCCATGTCCTCTAGGACTGTGCTGATCAACAGGGTAAAACTGAAGCATCTTCTGCCTCAGTGTGAAACTAGGAGGTGAATGGAAAATGCTGTGTTTCAGGGCATTTAAAAATATTCAACGACAATAAATTCACTAAACATGAAACAATGCAGTTATCTCTTGTTAGTGGAGTTCTAGGTGACCAAGGGGAGAAAGGAACTGTCAGAGTTCTGGCACAATTGTATTTTAGTAGATTTTTGTTTTCATAGGTCTCAGATTAATTTTTCTTTCCATTTTCTTAATAAAGACAACATTATTTTTCTTCAGGAAATACTTGTTTAAGGTGAGGAAGGTCTGAGAAGGTGTCCTGGGTTCAGCAGTAGCAGTCATTTTTCTCCTTCTTAGTAGCTGGCGCAGTGCTGTGTTTTTGACTTTTGGCCTTTTTGGTGGGAACGGCGCTGGTAACACCGATGTTTTTAGTTACTGCTCAAATGTTTACTCTGACCAAGGACTTTCTGAGTCTCATGTTCTGCCAGGGAGGAGGGGAAGCCAGGAGGAAGCAGAGACAGGACACCTGACCCAAACTGACCAAAGAGGTATTCCATATCACAGCATATCATGCCCACTATATAACCCAGGGGCAGTTAGCCAGAAGGGTTAGATCACTGCTCGGTTGGGGGAGAAAGGGAAGGGAGTGAGCGAACGAACTCTGTGGCAGATTTACGGCTGGGCTTAAACCAAGACAGGAGGTTACATGTTAGCTGGAATAGTATTTGCTTTCTGTTCTGTGCACTTTTGACATATGGGAAAACCAAGCACGCTAAATGTTGGTTTTGTACATTTTTTACGTTAACTTTTAAAGAGAAAATGAATACATTTACAAGGAGCTATGTCACTTTTTCATCAAAATCTTTATCAGTACTCTATCTGTAAATGGTAAATATAAAAGAGCATGTGGGAGGAGAATGAACTTCTTTTACCAATAAAATAAAGCTACATCCTTAGAAGTTTCCTTTGTGTAACTCTGTTAAAAGCCACAAAACTATCTTATATACCTTAGGCTAAGAAACTCAGACTGTACGATTTCCTTATGACTTGAAGTTATATAACTGCTTGGAAAATTAGGTTAAATCAGTAAAATAAAAAGTAATAATTTGGTTGACAGGCTGATTAATGCTGTATTATTTTCTATATTATGAATGTTTCAAGGTGGGGGACAGCTCTTTAACTGTTGTAAATTCTCCCAGCAATACCTTTCTGTGCCTCCTCTAGTTGAAGTGTATTATTAGAGTCTAGAGTAGAAATACATGTAACAAAATGTCAACATCTTCAGCTACAACAGAGCCATGAAATTGGTATCACTGAAAGCAGCTGTTAGTACTAATTACTTTTTCCCCTTTAGGGAATATCTGGTAGACTTGGAAACAGGACAACCCAAAGCAAAAGGAGAAAATGTTGATTTTATGGCTTCTCTCCTACATGAAGCTTTTGTATCACTCTTACTGTCATCTTTCCATGTCTAATTGGCTAATTGCAAATAAATGTGACTCATCTCAGAATAAACAAGGTCTTAAAAAGCTTTATGAAATGGGATGACAAAGCACTGAGAAGGGCTGGTGCTAAGTGCTCCCCGTTTTATTCAAGACAAGCAGAACTCAGCCCCTCTTGGCAGCAGCAGGCTGGTCAGGCAGCAAATGCCTCATCAGTCATCTGGACCAGCTACAGTTTGTGCCATTTTTTCTCCTATGCCAAACTATGTGAATGTTGGTAGAAGGTATGGAAGGAAAGTAAGGGCTGAACGGTTTATTATGGTGGGGATATACAAGGATCAGATGTCACAAAAATGTAATAAAACACCCTTCATTTGTTTTGCAGCATCTCCCTGACACTGTAGGGATCACTAATTACAGTTTCAAAACTGGGAAATAAATCTGAAAGCACTAGTCCCATGGCAGGAAAAGCCTTGGTACTCAAGTGGTCATACCAATGACTCTGCAGACAGCTTTCTTATTGCTGAGTTAATACTGAATTGGTGGTAGTGTAGGATTTTATAGAATGTAGCTTTTCTAGCAATGCCCTTTTCCGGATGACCTCTAGAAACCTGTTTCTGGTTGCTCATGTTTTTTTTAATTGTCTTTTGTTTTTCTGTGCCAGAAAAAGAGAGACAAGAACTTTCTCTAAATATGGAAACATTTAATTCCTTCCCCAAAACTGCTGTAGTGTATTGCTGATTCACTTCAACCATGGCTGTATTTTGTGTGTATGTGTGAATTTGAAAACTCCAGAAAAGTAAGGTAGGAAGGTAAAGATACACGAATTGCATTGAAGTCTCTACAGCAGCATGCTACATTACTGGTGCAGGTTCCTGGTGAAAGGTAACACATCTGTGTCTAATACTGATAGCTGTTATTCAGTGCATGAGAGAGATCAAGGAGACATTGCGTTTATAGGATTTTGGGGATCCCAAGCTATAATGTCTAAAACTTTATAGTAAAATGTATAATGTTCACTACAAAGCAATTTGTATACTAAAATTTGATTGCATCCTTCCGGCAATACTCTTTAGTATTTTAATACCTAATGTAGGTATTGTTAAGTCCATACACAAAGAATAATTCCTTATTAGAGCAAATAATATCCAAATGTATCCAGACATTTCCTCCTTTTTCAATATTTCCTGTAGTCAGAATTAGGACTTTTAAAAAATGTTTTTCTGGGACTTTCTGACACCTGCAACCTAGGTGCCGTGCCTGTGGAAAGAGGATTTCTACTGTGAGAATGAAGACCCTAGGCCCCCTGTAGGAGAGGATCTGGTTCGAGACCATCTTAAGAACCTGAACGTACACAAGTCCATGGGACCTAATGAAATCCACCCGCAGGTCCTGAAGGAGCTGGCAAATGAAGTTGCTAAGCCACTGTCCGTCATATTTGAAAAATCATGGCAGTCAGGTGAAGTTCCTGATAACTGGAAAAAGGGAAATATAACCCTCATTTTCAAGAAGGGGAAAATGGATGACCTGGGGAACTACAGACCAGTCAGCCTCACCTCTGTGCCTGGCAAAATCTTGGAGCAGATTCTCCTGGAAGGAATGCTGAGGCACATGAAAAATAACAAGGTGGTTGGTGACAGCCAGCATGGCTTCACTAAGGGGAAATCCTGCCTGACCAATCTGGTGGCCTTCTATGATGGGGCTATGGAACTGATAGGCAGAGGTAGAGTAGCTGATGTCATCTACCTGGACTTGTGCAAAGCATTTGACACTGTCCACACGATATCCTTGTCTCTAAATTAGAGAGACATCAATTTGATAGGTGGACCACTTGGTGGATAAAGAACTGGCTGGATGGCCGCACGCAAAGAGTTGTGGTCAATGGCTCAATGTCCAGCTGGAGACCAGTAACGAGTGGTGTCCCTCAGGGATTGGTGTTGGGACCGATCTTGTTCAACATCTTTGTTGGTGACATGGACAGTGGGATTGAGTGCGCCCTCCTCAGCAAGTTTGCCGATGACACCAAGCTGTGTGGTTTGGTTGATACATTGGAGGGAAGGAATGCCATTCAGAGGGACCTTGACACGCTTGTGAGGTGGGCTGATGCCAACCTGATGAAGTTTAACCATGCCAAGTGCAAGGTCCTCCACCTGGGTGGGAGCAATCCCAGGCACAGCTACAGATTGGGAAGAGAAGTGATTCAGAGCAGTCCTGTGGAGAAGGACTTGGGGGTGCTGGCTGATGAGAAAATGAACATGAGCCGGCAGTGTGTGCTTGCAGCCCAGAAAGCCAACCGTATCCTGGGCTACATCAAAAAGAGCGTGACAGTAGGTCGAAGGAGGTGATTCTGCCCATCTACTCTGCTCTCGTGGGACCTCACTTGAAGTATTGTGTGTAGTTCTGGTGTCCTCAACTTAAGAAGGACATGGAGCTGCTGGAACAAGTTCAGAGGAGGGCCACGAGGATGATCAGGGGACTGGAGCACCTCCGGTATGAAGATAGGCTGAGAAAGTTGGGGCTGTTCAGCTTGGAGAAGAGAAGGCTGCGTGGAGACCTCATAGCAGCCTTCCAGTATCTGAAGGGGGCCTATAGAGATGCTGGGGAGGGACTTTTCATGAGGGACTGTAGTGATAGGACAAGGGGTAATGAGTTAAGACTTAAACAGGGGAAGTTTAGACTGGATATGAGGAAGAAATTCTTTACTGTAAGGGTGGTGAGGCACTGGAATGGGTTACCCAGGGAAGTTGTGAATGCTCCATCGCTGGTGGTGTTCAAGGCCAGGTTGGACATAGCCTTGGGTGGCATGGTTTAGTGTGAGGTGTCCCTGCCCCTGGCAGGGGTGGTGGAACTAGATGATGTTAAGGTCCTTTCCAACCCTAACTATTCTATGATTGTATGATTCTATGATTGCCTGTCAGAAGCACAGAAAAGAAGAATGCTTCACTGGCCTACTGGCAGTACCTTCTCTTCTGGATGGCTGAAAATTACTTATGATATAACGGAAATAGAAACTGGTATGCGCCCACAGAGCTCTGGCTTACTAGGGTAGGGTGTAAATCCATGCTAAGGATGTGAAAATGCTAAGGATGCCTGGAAACAGCTCCTTTCAATGACTAACCCTGGGTTTGCACAGTCTTTGAGGCTTTTTTTCTGAGAGGCAACTTTTCCTTTTTTGATTATGAATTAAAAGCTTGTCTTAAAGAAAACTTATTTTGAAAGCTTGTGAAAGAGCAGGAAAAGAAGCCAAAGAATTCTCTGTCAATAATATAAATTGTAAAGCGATTCAGAACATGTCTATCATTTTACCTGATTCTACAAACTCTGTGACAGAAGATCAACAATTCTTCCCACTGAAGCTGTCATTCATACTGATGAAAAATTCAGCAGTAACTGCATCTTTACTTCCACCTAAATTTTCAAGATCATAAACAGCATCATAAGCAAGCTATGCATCCTTCTCATTAGCCAGTAAGTTCTGGTTACTATTACCCTAGTCTTTAAAAGCTGAAATTTCCCACTGTACACTACACTGGGGAGCCCTCTCTTGTTGCTCATGCAGAGGGCTGCAGATCTGCAAATCCATTGGATAGATTCAGCCCCTGTGGCAGCTTGAGGAAGAACTAATTTTCACTTGTCATCTCTTTGTTGCTCATTTTTCTTGAACAGATGGTCACATTTCTTTAGTGCTTTTAAACATGACAAAAGTGGCAGACACAACTTCAAGATGTTTCATTCTGTTACCTGCTTGGAATTGTCCCTTCTGAAATAGTCTGGTTTATTGTCACAGAAAGCATGCACTGGTGTATGCTTGTTCTTTTAATCTAGGTTTGAATTTTCAATGGATCTCAGTGTACATGTATATATGTTAACAGATACAGAAGAACTAATTGTCTGGCAGGGATCTTTGTGGACCTGGCTAATAGCATACTCTAGGCAGGGAGGTGGCCACTGGCTTCTGAAAGAGCTCTTGAGGACAGCTCTTTTTAGAGCTGTATATGCTCTAGGACAAATGGGGAGACAAATGGAGAGAGGCAAATGCTAACTGTTTGCATGCTGGCTGGCACCATGAGCTGGACCACCAAAGCCACTGAAAAAATGCACAAGAAAGGTACTTCACTGAAACTTTCTCATTTTCCTCTGGTAGCTGGTGGTCACAGATCACCAAATATGAAACTGAACAGAGAGCAGCCGGTGCAAAAGGAGCAGCAGCAATTCCTGGGATTCCAGCAATTTCTGCAATTACAAGTCTCCTTGGGGCAACTGTGAGTTTAAATTGTTACTAATTATGTGGAATCAAGTCAGTCGGTTTTGTGATCAACATGAATGGATGTGAGATTTAGGATTTTGCTGAACACCAATAGCCATCAAGCAGCTAAGTAATATAGCTACCACAATTTTCATTTCCTGCTTTCTGCGGGGTTATGCAGAGCTACCAGGGTGCTGTGGACAGGGAGAGATAGTCAGTCAGCACAGGGCAATTAAGGTGAAAGTGGAGAGGAAATATGTTTCAGAGGTTAAACAGGTATGGAAAACAAATTAGCAGCTAGTTGGACACATGTCCAGTTTCTAAGAGTAAATGTGTGCGACTGTAGGAAAGAAACACAACGCAAGATACAGAAGATACTATTGAAGATCGTTTTCCTTTGAATTCTCCCTTCTTACAGAGGAGTCTTTCAGTGCTTCCATGATTACTTTGTACTGCTGATGAACAGCCTGTACCATAATGCATGTGCTGTGGCATATATTAGCTGCAAACACAGTGTTCCCTGAAGCATGGAAAAGCTGGGTGTGCTCACTGCTACTGCTCTGAATGGTGTCTGGCAAAGAGCAGGTCAGCACTGCTGGCTGGGTCTGAGCTCCTACAGAGCTCCTACACCTCACCTCTTTTTGGGTGCTAAATGCTTCTGTGTAGCAGAAATGGTACACATACACCACGGCCCGTCCTGGCTGCTTTATCCTCCTCAAGTCAAAGGGAAACATTTTGACACCTCTCACTGCTGGACAGGTATATATATATAGGAATTGAGACGAACCTGGCTGTAAATCACTGGAAAACTTCTTATTTGCCTTACATGAAGAGACATGAGCAGAGGTTCAGAGAGCTTCAGTTCTGTGCACTTCAAAAATGTCTATTTTTTATTCCTCCAGAAAATTTGGTAATTGCATGAGTAACATGCTGTTGGAACTGGCCACTTGTGCCATGCTTCCTGCACTTCCTGTGGCCCGAGGTCTGCACTGCACTGCAGCCTCTCCTCTCAGTAGCTCTGTCTAAGCAGAGGCACTAGACACCACTGGGGTAGATAGTGCAGATCCCCCAGCCAGAGCTGCAGCCTTTGCTCTCAAATGAGTGCCCACCATTCTGCTGTGAGGGTCAAGTAGGATGAGTGCCCTTGGCCTGTGCGCATGGTCACAGAGTGCTGCCCAGTTGCTGGGTTATGCGAACTTCAAAACAATGTAACATATCAAAACAAATGTAAAATGATATATCGAATAATAGGAATAAATATATAAATATAGCACATGATAATATTCTATGACATCTCCAAATTAAACTTGCCAGTTAAGAGCTAGATACTTTGTCTATTAAGATGTTAAGGAAAATGTTCTGATTTCAAAAATCTTAGTGAATAAAAGCCATCAGGATAGTTAGAACAGTAAATACCATAGAGAGAGTACACATCATTTGAAGTGGAAATTATTGAAATAATCAAGATTTTAAAAAAAATTAAAAATGAGCACTTATAGTGACTTCTAAATATTTTCTTAGAAGAAGCTTTCTTCCACCTTTAGGGAGAATTTGGTCTTCCAGGTATATATGGTAAAAGAGAGGAAAAGATTGTTTCCTATGCAGGTATTTAGATTTATTGCTAGCTTTTTACTCTTGTCTTTCTCCTGTGTTTTTTTTTTTTTTTTTTGTCATTTATATATATTTATTATATTTTTCATCTTGTACAGCCAAGAATTCTGAATAAAACATCAGCGATCCTCCACCACCTTCATCATCACTATCGGTATTATTTAGATTGCTGAATCTCAGTGAAGATGCTAATAAACTGTAAAATAGTAATTACACAGACTGAAAGCTGTTATGTAAACCAGTGGGAAATAGTTGGGATTTGAAATTAGATGCAATATCAACATTTACTTTTTATTTTAAAGGGAGAAAAAGGTGTTGAGCTCCTGGAGCCAGTGGTCTGCCTGGCACTGCTCCATCCATGGGACCACTTGTGGGATTTGCTGCTCTTTCTGAGCTAAAATGTCATAAAAGGTACCAAATAGTTAGGGTGAGGAGAAGATAAATGAAATGGAGCTGACACAGCAGGAAATCATTATAACAAACATGTCAAAAGGCTCAGAATGGGAATAAAACTGGCAAAAAGTAAAAATGTATTAGAGAAGACTTCTGGCTCACTGAATCTGTATTTAGCTTTACGAGGAAATTAATCCAAAATTATAAGATCTCAGACATTTTCTTGTAAAATTCTTCCTTATTTTTGTAAAAGCCATGTTTAAAAATAATGTCACTTGAGTATTTGGACTATAAACGTCATTTTAGCCTTTGCTGGATATCAGAAGAGGGCAGTCCAGCCAAATTTTTTAAAGCAGGAAATTTAGGAGGCATTTTGGTGGGATTTTCTGATGGAACTGTTTCTACTTTATTTTTCTAATGTTTCTGAAGCTCTTTAACTACAGGGACTACCTTTTCCAGAAACTCATGTAATTAGAAGTTTGTGAAAGAATGTTTTTAGTGCAAACTTCAACTTTTGAAGACAGCATGAGGAAGAAATGTGCAAGCAGCTGCCCCCTCTGCAGAAACGTGCCAATGGGCTCTTCAGGACTTAAGGATATTCTTGGATTTGCAGGACAAAAGGTAAGTGGAGTGGGAGAGAAAATTAGTGTCATTTCTCAAATCTAAATGTAGTTGAAACACTGAGTGACGTGGAGAGGGAAAGACTTTCTTTGGTGTAGTCATTCTTGACTTTGCTCTCGCTGAACTAAAGCCGAAGTGAATACTCCATTTCCTTCAGTAGGAACCAAGAGATTTTGTTTTCCTGTGGGGAAAACAAATGCAGACATTTTGTGTTTGCATGGCAAGCATGGTAGCTCGGGGCTACAGAGGTGGCTTCTGTGAGAAACTGCAAGAAGCTTCCCCAGTCTCCAATAGAGCCAATGCCAGCCAGCCAAGATGGACCTGCTGCTGGCCAATGCCAAGCCCATCAGAGACAGTGCTAGTGCCTATGGGATAGCATATTTAAAAAGTGGAGGAAATATACCTGTGCCACAGCAGCTAGACAGAGCAGTGAGGATATGTGAAACAGCCCTGCTGATGCCAAGGTCAGTGCAGAAAGAGGGCAGGGAGTGCTTCAGGTGGCATAGCAAAGATTCCCCTGCATGGTGGAGCAGATGTCCGCCTGCATTCTGTGAAGTTAAGGTAAAAGATTAGATAAATCAATTTCAATGCTGTTACAAGCTGAGCATTAATACAATAAACTTCTAAAATACTACATCCAAATCATACACAACAGTTTTAAAAATGTATGTTTTAAAAAGTATCCCTGTTTTCAACAACTCTGAAAGAAACCTGTGGCTCATAACCAGCATATACATCTGCAAGTGATCAAAAAGTCCTTGAGGGACCATGGTTTACCTGTCCCTTTCTTGAGGGAACTTTGAGGGATCATAATCTCATATATAGTTGATTAGCATTTTCTAGTACCTACAGCAAAGAATACAACATAAGAGTAAATTCCAAAGAAAGTATTTTATTGGAGTTTTAACGTTCATTACTATACTTCAGCCAAAACCTCATGATCTAAAAGAAGTAGGAGGGTTTAAAAAGATATCAGCAAAAATATCTGGGCTGTTTCTTTTTGGCTTCATATATCTTCATATATGTTCCTCACATATCTTTGCTGCTGATCACTGTCTACAGCTTCATGAACTATAAACAAGTAAGGTTTATTTTCCAAATCTAGAGTTAAGTACTATGGTAATAAGGTACTTTTAGTGATGCTTTCCAAAGATAGACAAAATACTATTTTGAGAGTGGAATGAAATGGTGAGAGGTTGTGTGCCAAGTTGGAAAATAGGCAAAAATGACCTTATTTCACTTCTCAGTTTTTAGGTTATCAGGTCATAGAGACTTAACATGTTAATAGCCTAACTGTATTGCAAGTAATTCTCTTGCACATATTTCAGTATTTACAGACCACAGTGCAAAACTGAAAGCATAGAATCATTTAGGTTGATAAAGACCTCGAGTCCAAACATTAACCTAACACTGCTAAATCTACCACTACACCACGTACCCCATGAGGCTTCTCTTCTCCAGACTAAATAATCCCAGTTCCCTTGGCCATTCCTCATAAGACTTGTGCTCCAGGCCCTTCACCAGCTTTGTTGCCCTTCTTTAGACAAGCCCCAGCAACTCCATGTCTTTCTTGTAGTGAGGGGCCCAAAAATGAACACAAGATCCGGGTGCAGTCTTACCAGTACAGGGGGAAAGTCTAAATGTGCTAAATGTATTTACCTTGGCATTGTTCTGAGCTTCCCACAATGTCCTTCACATTTCTTTTTCTGGGATACTGGGGAGAAATCAACTGCAAAATTGACTATCTGGATGACCATTTGCAAATTTTACTTTCTGAAACCCTAGGACGGAAATGTTTTTTCTTGCTTGTAGTGTTTATTCCATGAGACTATATCACTTATGTTGCTTGCCATGCTCTAAGTATGCCAGCGAGCACACCAGGAGACAGCTCTGCAAAAGGCATACCCTAACATTTACAGCAATGTCATCTCACAAGGCTGGTTCCATTTGTCAACCTGGTGACATATTTCTTATAAGAATGTATTTTGTCTCTGATGTATTCCAGTAACAGCAAAATAAGCAGTTTGCACACAGGGTTGGAGCATTTTAAATGAATGTTCTTACATGAATGTTGTGGTTTAAGTGTGTTAGTTTTTGTATCCCTGCATCCTCAAAGAACGTGTTTGATTACATCTCTGTTCATTTTTCAGTTCTCCATAGCAGCTGTGGGCTGCTAACTCCTCCTGCAAACCCTTGGAAAGATCATAGTTGCCAAGCTGTTCACAGGACCCAGACCCTGGCAGCCCCTCATGGGGCTGGGTAGCTGCAAGGTGAATACAGTATGTATTGAGGTAGGGAGGGAGATATTCTGGGAAGCTGTATAGTCTAGAACACGGGATTGCAAAGCAGAAAATCTGTTAACATTCCTGATTATCATGCACCATGTACAATCCAGTAAATTACGGCTTTAGGTTGTTATCAAATCTTGGCCTCCCTTTCCTTACCTTGTAAGATGTTTATATGATACCTACCTGTCTTCACAGGTGGTAGAACACAAAAGAGCAGAATGATTGCTTTCACCCAGCTTTTCTATAAAGTAATCTTTTTACTCTCAGTTACAGCTGCAAGGAAAGTAATTATACACAGGAGAATATGTACATATGCAATGTAATATTCTTGTATCTCTGGAAGGATCAATCTACCTCTGTCTCCACTTTGTATTCCTCAGTTGTAGCTCTTTCTTATTTGAATTTTCTATTTCTGACTCTCATTCTTTTACTTACTGTTTATCACATACAGTATATCAAAGCTGCTCTTCCCATTGTCTTGAAACCATGAATAGCCCAACTGTCTTGATCCTGGTGTAGAACAAACTGGCAAACACAAAAGATAAGGCCATTCCTTGGCTGCAAAGTTCACCAAACTTCCTGCACCCTCCCCCCCCCCCCCCCCCCCCCAGCATCTCCTGCTACATAACAGCAGAACAAGGCAAAGTTCATGATTGTTAGTGTAACACGGTATATGAGATCTGGAGAAACAAGGCCATGGGGGTCAGGAAGAGTTAAGTTCGTACAGCCAAGAAGCTACTTTGCTTGCTGCTTTGGCTGCCAGACCTATTGCTATGGAAATGATAGCTGTGATACTGCATTTTTTAGATCTATCTTCCAGCTTGAGTTAAGGTTTTCCCTGATGAGCCGTAAACTTGAAGCTACTGGACAAAGAGAAATAGCAGTTTAATCCTTTTAGCTCGTAGCAGACATTCTTCTATTCTGGTCTTTTTAACATCCCTCTCCTCAGTGAGACTATCAAGGGAGAGGGAAAGCTGATGAATAACAACCATTCCCCAGACTTTCCCCTTGGAGATGCAAGGCAAACTGGAGACACGTGTCTGCAAGTGACATGAGACTGAGTTAGGAGTATGAGAGCAAATGGGCAGGAAGGATCAGCTGGTTCAGGAAGGTACAGGAGAGGATGAGCTATTGGTGAGTGCAGGGATTTAAAAATTGCTTTAATGAGGCAGATGAGGATATTTCAACGTTTTTTGAAGTTATCTGTTTTGAATATTTGTATTTCTGGGTCAAGCAGAAGTCAGAGCAGCAAGTAAGAAAGGCATAGTGTGCTCGGAACCACTGTGGGTGTGCTAGCATGGTCTAGAATTGAACGCCACTTACTACAGAAATAATGTATTTCATTATCGTAACCTCACTTCAGCAATGTTGCAGGAGCTCTTCCTTCAAATCTGGAGGCAAGAGTTACAACTGAATCAAACTGACTGATGTGATGGTAGGCTGAAGAAAATAAGATGAAAAATTATTTGTCAATGTGCATGCACCACATACTTTGAAGTATAACCATGAGCTTCTGCAAAACTGTTGGAACCTGTTCAACTGACTGATGATAAACAGCTAGTGAAAATAAAGCTGCATTAACCAATTCAGCTTTTGTAGGAATAGATACATATATAAACAAAATGAAGGATATACAATTTGATCAGAGCTTTATCAGTGATATCTCCTATAAAGGCCGACTTTATTATTCATTTTGGAGAATGGGAGTGAGAGTGATATTCATTTATACTTCAGTTTGACAGCAGTCTTAACATCTCCATTTCCCCCATCTTAGTAAAGAGAAGTTCAGCCCATAGACTGGCCTCTGTCCTGTAAACACTAAATTGTTCACACAACTGTTATGGTTAGTCACACACAAACTTTTGCTGAGCTAGGTGGTGATTTCAGAGCCTGAACTTGTCAGTCTTTTGTAATGCACTCCCTTTTTACATCTGGTAATTGTGGTGGAAGGCAGAGTAACAGCTAGGATTGTTCCATTGATTTATTTGAGTTTCATTAAGAGCCTATTTGATGGAAGATTAATTTAATTTCTATTTTAATGCAAAATGTCATTCACAACAATATTTCCTATGTTGGAAGGTAAAATATACCAGTGTTAGAAAAAGCCCAGTTCAAGCATAATTGTATTTATTATAACACAGCTTTGTTTCAGTTAATCATTCAAAGCACGGAATAGGTAATGCTGCCATAGGAACAGCTTTTAGATCTTTTGTTGAATTCAGTATGGGGCTGTAGTTGTTCTCATTTCATGATATTTGAGCTGCTGTTAGAAAAGAAAATTGTTTGGTTTCTGAAGGGCTTTTATCAGGCAGCTTTTACTGGAGTGTCTTCTCAGTTTTACAAACGTTAGTTTTATTTGACAACACATTGAATGGAAGAGGAGTATTTTCATCTCTTCTTCAAAGATGTGAACTTGAGGAGTAAAAAGACTGTGGTGGGAAAAAAAAGCGCCACTGCTATGGTATTAAAAATACACCAACCCCCCTGAAATTTATGTTCCAGAGGACTTAACCTTTATACAACCCATTCTCCTTGTTCTGCTGATCAGATATTCGATCTTATACTCACACTAGGAAGCTTACACTCGGTGGCTGCTCACTGAGACCCTAGTATTAGCTAACTGCTCAGAATCATAGAATCATAGAAGAGTTAGAATTGCACAGACAAGGACATGTTTTCCAGGATGCCTTTTAAAATAAATCCTACGGAAAGTTTTTATATGGGCTATCCACTGGGTGGCAGAAGAAGATCAGAAAAAAATTAAAGAACACGAGACATAAATTCAGCCATCATTTAAATGATTTCCTAACAGCAGTATATGAATCTTCCACCTAAGCTGGACATATTTGAAAATAATGTATCTCATGAGATAATTTATTGGAAAGTCTTTTTTAATTCTTTTCCCCTTTCTGTATGTAAACAGAAGTAGACTACTGCCTGCCTGCATTCTCATCTTTCTTTTTTTCCTTACCACCTGCAGGAGAGCATTTTCAGAGGGGAAGAGGACCTGGGCTGCCCTCCTTTCTCATCCTTTTCTTCCCACCACTTTTCATGGAGGATTCTGCTGCTCATGTGAGAACTTCCCTTAGAGTTTATTTTAAAAGACGTCCTAGAGCAGATTTTGCTGCTTTGGAAAAATGGTAAGAGGAAATCTTGTAAGCCTTCACCTATGCCACTGTTACCATGGCTAAAAGAAATCGTTAGTATTGAGAATATGAAGATCCCTTCCAAAGGTACATGTTCCCATGGCGATACAGGTCTTTGAGCTGATTGCTTTTGGCAGTAGCTGTCCCTTTGTCTTGCCTGGGTTTGTAACTCAAGGCAGATTTGTCAGCTTAAGGAAGGAGTTGAACGAGCTGTGAAATCTAGTAAAGAGACTAGAGAGAAGCTGATAAATTAATGATGATTAGCACATCCACCCCAGTATAGTTAGTACTGCACCAGTTTTAGGTAAGCATGATGAAAATGGACGTGAAGGGGCCCAAGGTTATGTATTAGTTGGCTTTGAAGGCAGCCAAGAACCAAGAGGTAAGTTTTCTCCTTGAAATATTTCATGATAAAAATAAGTTTAAAACACAGTCTATATGTTTCCTTTCGTATATGTAATTCTGTCAAAAGCAGACCTGCCTAAGTTAAGACTGTGATCCAGTACACTTCCTATGTGTGTGCACATCCTGTTACAATAACTGAATATCATTCCTCTTTGCAAAATAATTTGGTTTAAATAATTTGCCTGCTGTAAAGCTCCCAAATCCTAAGGCTGACTTAAGAGATCCTGAGTGTTTATAAGAGTGTGCTATTGTGGTTCACTTCCTATTTTGTTTTGTTGGGAGTTATTTTTGCTTTTTAAAAAATTACTTCTCTGCAATATATGTGAGAAAGGAATGTAACTAGTGCTGGCACTGCTTAGGATTTTTTACAGGGGATTTGTCTTTTTTACCAAAATTTGTCCTTTGCATCTACCTGTTTCTCTGCCTTCTCAACAGCTCTGCTTCAAAACTCCCTCTGTTCACCCTCCTCTACTCTTTCTGACACTCCTGGTTTCTTCCGTTGCTTGGTCAGGGGAAAGATGCAGTAACCAGTATGGTTAGTCCCCAGGGATACTTTTGTCCTATTAAACTCGATGTCCAAGAACATCTTTATTATGTGTTTTACTATTCTGAAGCTGTGAGAATTGTAGCTCTTTGAAAGATGTACTGCTTAGCAGGTGGACAGAGCATGCAGTGGGATGAGTTAAGCTCAGCATCTGGACGATAATTTCAACTGTGTAGAGGGTGATTGATCTGGAATGCTTTTAATTTGCAAGGGTAGTTCCCAATAGCATATATCTGGCATTCTTTCTTTAGAGGACAATGAATGCCAAGTTGTAACAACTAAAATGAGGTCAGCTGTATCAGGTCCAGGCTATTTGACAGCACACTTTGAAAACTCTGCAATAAATTGGATGAAAGAAACAAACTGTTGAATCTTGTTCTGGCATGACTCTTACACCCTTTTTGAAACAACTAATTGTGGCAGTTTCATTTCACTTTGAATGCCACAGCTAGATGTACACAGCACTATGGAAGTTTACATGGTTTTTCTGACCCACATGGTATAGATTTTTAAACAAAACTGCTTACAGCTATACTTGAGTTAAAATATGAATTTATGATACCACTGAACGAGCATGGTGAAATACACAAAATCCTGTATCCTAAACAAATTTTATATACAACTTGCTTTATCTATACTTGAAGATTGGTAAAGTTTCTAAATAAAAGTAAGCAGTCTGCAAACAGATGTGATATGTGCAAATAACATATTCGTTATGTTGAGGTTTGCATACTGAATAGCAATAACCCTGGTACAAACAGGAAAGAGTAGTTGGGGAAAGAATGATGTTTTCCAATTGTCTGTAAATTTTTATGCCAGATGTCAAATAAGAAAAGTAGTCTGCTGAGCACGCTCACTGAAGACTTGCACATTAATCAGGTCCAAAGTTACTGACAGAAATAAGTTCTCCCAGCCAGTCTCAGTTCTGGGAGCTGTGGCATGGTGAGACCACAACTGTTCAAAGGTAACGTAACCTGAAAATCATAGAATCATAGAATAGTTAGGGTTGGAAAAGATCTTAAGATCATCTAGTTCCAACCCCCCTGCCAGGGGCAGGGACACCTCACAGTAATCCATGTCGCCCAAGGCTTTGTCCAACCCGGGCTTGAGCACTGCCAGAGATGGAGCATTCATATCTTCTTTGGGCAACCCATTCCAGTGCCTCACCACCCTTACAGGCAAGAACTTCCTCCTTATATCCAATCTAAACTTCCCTTGTTTAAGTCTGAACCCATTACCCCTTGTCCTCTCACTACAGTCCCTACAGAAGAGTCCATTCCCCGCATACCTATAGGCTCCCTTCAGATACTGGAAGGATGCTATGAAGTCTTCACACAGCCTTTGCTTCTCCAGGCTGAACAGCCCCAACTTTCTCAGCCTATCTTCATACGGGAGGTGCTCCAGTCCCCTGATCATCCTTGTGGCCCTCCTCTGGACTTGTTCCAAGAGTTCCATGTCCTTTTGATGTTGAGGACACCAGAACTGCACACAATACTCCAAGTGAGGTCTCACAAGAGCAGAGTAGAGGGGCAGGATCACCTCCCTCGACCTGCTGCTCATGCTGCTTTTGACGCAGCCCAGGATATGGTTGGCTTTCTGGGCTGCAAGCACACACTGCCGGCTCATGTTCATTTTCTCATCAGCCAGCACCCCCAAGTCCTTCTCCACAGAGCTGCTCTGAACCACTTATCTTCCCAACCTGCAGCTGTGAATGGGATTGCCTCCAGACCCACGTGGAGGACCTTGCACTTGTCATGGTTAAACTTCATCAGGTTGGCATCA
The DNA here is from genome assembly GCA_028858755.1 of Ara ararauna. Lineage (NCBI taxonomy): Eukaryota > Metazoa > Chordata > Aves > Psittaciformes > Psittacidae > Ara > Ara ararauna. The sequence continues at coordinate 40,388,011 of CM054379.1, read as the reverse complement.
GCCCACCTCACAAGTGTGTCAAGGTCCCTCTGGATGGCATTCCTTCACTCCAGCATATCAACCGAACCACACAGCTTGGTGTCATCGGCAAATTTGCTGAGGGCGCACTCAATCCCACTGTCCATGTATGTATTAAAATATTATTACATATCTTACTAGATGTATTAAATAGTTTTAGATGTAACTTAAATATATTCATATATCGATGCTAGGTTCATTTATCAGGTCACCATATTTCTTGGATATCACTTTGAAAATGCCCAGTTTAAAATTTGAATGGAAATTGGAATATTATTAAAACATCTTAGAAAATTAACTCCAAGCACATCTTGGCAATATTCAATTTTGATGATGTAAAATAGTCATCACAAAACTTGCTGGAAGTAAAAGGAGTATGCCTTAAACTAAAACCACTTAAAAATATTATATAAGAAGAGAGCGTTAGTATTGTAGTTTGGTTTGTTGTTTTGCTTTATTTTTTTCTTAAGTCCTAAACATATAGCTGGGGATACTCAGAGTGCCCTACTGTATTTAAATACCACATGGTCAAATATGATTATTTTTTACCTTTGCCTTCTGTAGTAAGGAAAATTATAAGACACACCACACTCAGTTTCTGGGATGGAAATGTTTTTATTCATGGAACACACAGAGTTATCTTTATTATCCTCTTTTTGTTTGCTTCACTATTTGAAGAAACAGCAGAAATTTAAGACAAAAATTAACCAAATTCGAATGTCATTGCTTTATACAGAAACTGTACAGAGTACTCATGAGCTAATGCTTATGCTGAGGAGAGGTTATGTTCTAAATGACATTGTATGATGTTGACACACTGACATGGGCTTTGGACATACAGTGGTTTACAAAACTACTTCTAGTAACTTGAGCATATACATTTTCCAAGGAAATAGTCCAGATTTTCCAAATAAAAAATGTTGAGTGGAAGAGCATGCTGGAATAAGAGAAAAAAGCCAGGGTGTGGGAAATGTTAGCTCACAGAGCAACTGAGTAATGCTGGTTGGTCCCTGTCCTGTTCCCCACTGACCTTTCAGTAAATAAACCCAGGGATGACTCAGCTTGCAGTCCCACCTTGGCATGGTATCTGCCCTCCCTCCCTTTGGGACTGCTGAGAGGTTGCAATGGCAGTCACCTTCACTTGGCTCATCCATGGCAGCGTTTTGGTGTTTGGGTATTTTCTTGGTTTTTTTTTCAGCTCCAATGCAAAATCATTCTTTCCTTTTCCTTGCTTTAAGTAGAATGAGAGTATTGCCCCATAAAATTATACCAAAAAAGCTCATTCTCAAACCTTTTTCTCAAAGGTTCATCTTTTTGAAATTTTTAACTGATTTCTGACTTCTCAACTACCATCCTTTTAATTATTTGATGCCAGTTTACCATGATGCTTGTTACTACCAAGGAAAAAAAATCTCAGTGTCACATAAAGTATAATCTGTCATTTTTTTCTCATATACCAAAGGGCAGTAACCAGTGATGATGACAAGAATATTAATATCTGTTCAAGGAAAGTATTCTTGTTGCTTCAATTTCTAAATTTCCAGAAATCAAGTTCCCAAAGTCACTGCTAGAGTCACAATTTTATTGCACTATTTTATTGCTGAACCTTGTGTAATAACAGGATGGACTTGATTATACTTTGAGCAGTAGCACTCGAAACTACAGAATTGGAAAGAAAATTTGTGCCTGTTCTCTGGACAAGGTCCTACACCTGGGTTGGAGCAATCCAAGGCACAGCTACAGATTGGGAAGAGAAGAGATTCAGAGCAGTCCTGCAGAGAAGGACTTGGGGGTTTTGGTTGATGAAAAAATGAACATGAGCCGGCAGTGTGAGCTTGCAGCCCAGAAAGCCAACCGTATCCTGGGCTGCGTCAAAAGCAGCGTGACCAGCAGGTCGAGGGAGGTGATCCTGCCCCTCTACGCTGCTCTTGTGAGACCTCACTTGGAGTATTGTGTGCAGTTCTGGTGTCCTCAACATCAAAAGGACATGGAACTGTTGGAACAAGTCCAGAGGAGGGCCACGAGGATGATCAGGGGACTGGAGCACCTCCCGTATGAAGATAGGCTGAGAAAGTTGGGGCTGTTCAGCCTGGAGAAGCAAAGGCTGCATGGAGACCTCATAACAGCCTTCCAGTATCTGAAGGGGGCCTATAGGTATGCTGGGAATGGACTTTTCTGTAGGGACTGTAGTGATAGGACAAGGGGTAACGGGTTCAAACTTAAACAGGGGAAGTGTAGATTTGATATGAGGAGGAAATTCTTTCCTGTAAGGGTGGTGAGGCACTGGAATGGGTTACCCAGGGAAGTTGTGAATGCTCCATCGCTGGCGGTGCTCAGGGCTGGGTTGGACATAGCCTTGGGTGGCATGGTTTAGTGTGAGGTGTCCCTGCCCCTGGCAGGGGGGTTGGAACTAGATGATCTTAAGGTCCTTTCCAACCCTAACTATTCTATGATTCTATGATTCTATGACTACCCATGGTCCAGCAGACTTGAAAAAATTCAGAAAAATTGTTGTGGCATTGCAGTGAGCCACTGGGGAGCCAAAAAAGCCTTGTGGCACCAAGTCAACATGTAATTTCAGGAGTCTGTATTTCCTCAAATGCAATTCAATTTTATGTATTCTTCCCTGATTTTTCCTCCCCCTACCTTCTCCCCCTTGCTTTCCATATTTTCCTGGCTCTGTATTCACATATCAGCTCTTGAAAGAGAAGGGTGAATAATACACTTACTTAGTGGGAATCTGTGTGCTAGCCAGGCTGAGAGGGAAAAACTGTCATTTTGGAGGTGCTGTTAAGTCTGATATCATGGAGTTGTTCCAGGTATCTGTGTTAAAAATATCCATTGAATCTTAGACTTCCCTTGAGTGCTGCTAATGAACTTAAATTTATAACATTCTTTGACAAAAATCTCCATTATCTAATTTCTGCAATATACTTATTCCTGTTTAATGCATTTTGACAGATATCTTTAAGATCATTAAATTATGTTAAGTGAATGGTTGACAAACTGTTAGGAATAGAAATGTTCAGTATAAAATTAACTTACAGCGGCTGATTCTTGGAGCTGTCAAGAGAATCCTGATAAAAACTGTGTGCTTAAATATGTAGTATTAGCATAATGGAATAAGAACAAAAAGCCTGTACATCAGTTATAAAATCTTCTGCTGAGAGACAATGAAAACCTTGAATAATTCCAAGCACTATTATCTATTGTACTGGAAATAATGAGTTGTACTTTATTTCCTATAAACTTACTGATATATATTCAGTAAAAAGTAAATATATAATATCTTAATCTGATGGATTTTGCAATATGATGGGAGTATTTTTCACAAACTTATGCTTAATAATTATAAAAGTTTTTCCTGGAAGGCTAGGACACAAACTAGGAAGTTTACTTAGGTAGCAATGTCATGATGCTTAACATTATTTTCTCACTTACAACTTAAAGATATTTGAAGAACCTGAACAAAAGCAAAAGCAGACAAATAATACACACAGAATAAGAGTGACTTCCTGAAAAAGAGAGGGTGAGAGAGGAATAAAGTAGAAGGTGACCATTTGTTTAAATTAAATCAGTGACAGGGAAATACACCCGTCTTCTTGAAATCCCAGCCCTAAGGAAAGCAAAGTAAAGGCAATTGTCACTAATCTTCAACAGGGCCAGATTTTATCCATTCTTTCTCTGCATCAGTGTCCTGGGTTCAGCAGTAGCAGTCATTTTTTCTCCTTCTTAGTAGATGGTGCAGTGCTGTGTTTTTGACTTTTGGCCTGGGAACAGCACTGATAACACCAATGTTTTTAGTTGCTGCTCAGTAATGTTTACTCTGACCAAGGACTTTCTGAGTCTCATGTTCTGCCAGGGAGGAGGGGAAGCCGGGAGGAAGCAGAGACAGGACACCTGACCCAAACTGACCAAAGAGGTATTCCATACCACAGCACGACATGCCCAGTATGTAAACTGGGGGCAGTTACCCAGAGGGGCTAGATCACTGCTCGGGTCGGGCTGGGTATTGGTTGGCAGGTGGTGAGCAGCTGTATTCTTTTCCCTTGTTATTTTCCTTATCATTATTATTATTGGTGGTAGCAGCAGTGGTTTGTGTTTTACCTTAGTTACTAAACTGTTCTTATCTCAACCTGTGGGAGTTACATTCTTTTGATTCTCCTCTCCTTCCCTCCGGGAGCGGGGGGAGGAAAGTGGTGTGTGAGCAAACAGCTGCGTGGTTTCTGGGTTGCCGACTGGGCTTAAACCATGGCAATCAGGAATAAATTTCTAGTATTGAGCAGGCTATAGCACAGATGCAGTATTTTTCAGTGCCTTTACTCACTTTGGCTTCTGTTGCTTTAATGACATTGCACATAGGTTATGATAAAAACTTAAATATTATTAATTCTTACTAGGAAAAAAAAAAGTTACTTTTAAAATGCAAACCAGGATTATCTGCTCTTGAGGTCAAAATTGAGTACAATGATAGTGGTGGGCATAACACACAACAAAATGAAAAGGTTAGATAGGAAGACAAGCTTTTAACAACACCAGTAAATAAAGTTGTAAAGGCATTGCCTGGGTGAGGTGGGAATTCTTTATCTCTGGACATACAATCATAGAATCATAGAATAGTTAGGGTTGGAAAGGACCTTAACATCATCTAGTTCCAACCCCCCTGCCAGGGGCAGGGACACCTCACACTAAACCATGCCACCCAAGGCTCTGTACAACCCAGCTTTGAACACCACCAGCGATGGAGCATTCACAACTTCCCTGGGCAACCCATTCCAGTGCCTCACCACCCTTACAGTAAAGAATTTCCTCCTCATATCCAATCTAAAGTTCCCCTGTTTAAGTTTGAACCCGTTACCCCTTGTCCTATCACTACAGTCCGCCATGGAGAGTCCCTCCCCAGCATCCCTATAGGCCCCCTTCAGATACTGGAAGGCTGCTATGAGGTCTCCATGCAGCCTTCTCTTCTTCAGGCTGAACAGCCCCAACTTTCTCAGCCTATCTTCATACGGGAGGTGCTCCAGTCCCCTGATCATCCTTGTGGCCCTCCTTTGGACTTGTTCCAACAGTTCCATGTCCTTTTTATGTTGAGGACAGACATCTTTAAGAGTAAATTAAGCAAAGACTTAGCGGCAATGATTTAGTACAGGGACTGTGATTTCTTGATGCCTCTGACAATCTCTTTTTTTTCTTTTTTTTCTTTCCCCTGTTTATCATTCATTGGCTTCAATGCCATCAGCTTGCCTTAAGCTATCATTTTTTAGGAGTAAACAATAATGGATGAATTTTTAATTGACTTCCACTGACCATTTTAGTGATTAATGGAAATTCATTTTTCTAACTGATTTTTTTTTTAAACCCTTAGGAATCTACATAGTCTGCCAACTGGCACATGCAGCCACGGTCATTTGCCCAGTCAGGTTTAGCATTTAATTATAGGTTTAGCCTGTATCTGGACTCAGGCTGATGTGATCTAGCTTGAAATTCTTTGAATGTTTCCTTTTGATTTGCAGGCTTTTCTTTAGAGGGTACATAGTACAGCTGCTTGGGTAGCACATCTGACTTGTTCAGCTGAAAGCCTTCTCCAGTGCTGCTGAAAAGCCACTTTACAAAGTGACTGTCAGAAGTCATTCAAATTTAGGGATGAAGTTACTCTTACTAAGTCTATAGCTGAATCTAAATAAATAGCTGTCTTTCACTTTCCAGCATTGTGGTGTTATTTGAATGCATGTTTAGGCAGCCTGTGAATTCATAAGCATCCTTGGAATCACTCCAGAGTCTGTGGTCTATGTACCTATGAGTTCTACATCATATAAATTTATGATAATAAAGGGGGTTCTCCATACCAATCAACTAAATGAACTTTTGTGGTTCTCTGATTTTTGGCCATTGGAAATTTTTGTTCTGGGTCTGTTGAATTTGACTTTTTTTTTTATTTTTTTTTCAAAGTACAGACATAACAGAAAACTTTGACTTATCATAGGTCTGTGGCAGGTAGTTGGGATGATTCAGGCACAGCGTAATTTAGAAGTCCTTCCCTCCTTCAGGATTAATCTTTTGACCATTTCTCAGTCCAGAAGAGTAGCTTGTATTTTCTGCTTTGTAAAATTTTTGTACGAAGCTGCTGCAGAAGTCACTGTGCTCTCGTCACATATGTAGGAACTTTCCGTTATTTTATTCTCCATGCTTTTGAACACAAGGTTCCAGCCCACCATCACTGACTTTTTGTCCCAGGAAAATTGTGTGATCCTTTGTAAATGAGCATTATTTCTTGCAAATTTAAACCCTGGCTCTTAAAAAGCTTTGGAGTACTTTCCACTTCTACCAGATGTTCCACCCATGTTTTATGGGAACAGATGAAGTCATTTAAGGATGTGAGGGTGTTTTTTGATCCTCAGAACTTGGGTTGTACTCTTCGCAAACATCTGAAATGTCCCTGGTGCATTCAGGAGTCTAACAGGAATTCTGCACCACTGAAGCAATCCATAGGTTATCATAGCAGCTGTTTTCATTCCTTCTTCCAGTTCTGAATGATAATTCAGCTCGAAGGATGTCCATGTATTGGATGAATTAAAATGTTAATATATTCTGCTCCTTATCTTTTTTCTAAAAGTGTCTCTTGCATAATAAATCAGATGGTCTTGGCCTTTCTGTGAATGAAGACTTTGGAAACAGAAATCTTTATGTCCCTTCATTTCTCTATCAGATGTTTGACACAATTACAAGTGTGGAAGATCATGGTGATTGTCGCTTCAAGCCACCATCTAGCATGAAATTAAATTTCTTCTTAACTACTATGTGATATGGTAGGAAATTCAATGGGAGCAGGGCTACTGTATCCCAGAAATATTCCGTGTATTATACTTCACTGTTGCTACTCATTGTATATGCCCAGCTCTTCATTACATTTGGAGAACACAAGGTACAAAATAATTGCTCTATTCACTTCCTTTCATTGTTTTCTATGGACATTTCTGTTGGATCTATAAATTTTTTAAAAAATTTCTAGAATTTTTGATTCTTGTGTTTCTCCACTGCTTTTGAGTTCTGTCTTTCTAAAAAGCTCTGAACCACCAGCACGTGCCTGGCTTTTTCCTTTAGCTGCACTTTCCCTGAATCATTCCTTTCCCCCAGAGCTTAATCCTTGATCTAGCTTCAATGAAATTTCTGCAAAACAGCAGTCTGAGTTTCAAAGAGCACTTCTTAATCTTTCAGATGTACTTTATGATGATTTCTTATCTTCCTAACTGTATTATGAGCCCTTGCTCAGAATGAGAGGTGGCAAGGTCCTTCTTGTCACCCTGCATGCAAGGCCACTGCAAATATTACCCAGAAACTACTTTATTCTGTTGGTGACCTGAGGATGATTTGGATCAAATCTGTTACCAAAACACCCTGATTAGAAATGTTAATACTATAACATCATAAAAAAATTCACTGTGGAAGAAAGCACCTGATGTAAGCCACGCTTCCTGTCTGTAGTGGCAAAGGATTAGCATTAAGCACAATTTCTTCAGCCCAACCACCTGAGCACTGCTTCTTTTTTTTACAGGTCAGCAACCAGTCCAACAGTTCTTTCACTTCGAAGCCATGAATGCCTGTAGAGAAGCGCTACAGGAAAGCGAGAAGCTCTGGGGTTGCCCAGGTCCTTTCAAAAACTGCTGCCAGCCCTTCAGTAACACCAGATTTTCTTCTGTAAGGTGATACTCCTCGGCGTAGGCTGTTCTGCCATCTGAAGTCTGCTGCACCTTGGCTTGGAGCCAGCTGAGAAAAAGATTTTCGCATTCATCTGGCTAGTGGGTTTTTTGTTCTATTTCTGCACCTTGAAGTCCGTCAGTATTTTCCAGTTAAATTGACACACACTCATGTTTTACCTCTTTCCCTGAAGTTTCCACGACAGTTTCTGTTCATTACTTGCAATTCCTGATTACAGTTTTGTGCACTGTGTTTTCTTTCTTCAGCAGGAGCCATTTTCACTGAGGCTTCAGAGTCCATCTCTTGCTGTCACAGGAATTGCAGACTGTCACAGAATTGCCCAATCAATCAATTGCCTTCCTCTTCATCCTGTCTTCTACTTGCAGTAACAATGGCAAGCTAGGCAATTATCAGAGTTACAACCCTTCCATATTGAGAATTGTCTATAAATTAAGATTAAAAAGGACTAATATTTAAACATACTCCTTATATACAGTACCCTCTAAATGCTTCTTATTTAGTTCTTGAATATGCTAGATCAGAAATCTTAGCTTATGTGTTTGTTCCTTTTGCTGTGCAGAAGTCACCAGCTGTAACTGTTGTGAATGGCAGGGCAGCATTTTGAACCAGGGCTGAACTTTCTTCTTGCTCCCCTTGTACCCAAAGCAACAACAGGGAAACCACTGGTAAAATGAAGCACTTCTCCACAGAGATGCTTCCTAGAATGATTCTTACATAACTTAGAAGGTCAAAGTCAGCTTTTGGAACATGCGTGCTATTGAGCTGCTGTAAGTTAATGATCACATCACAGAAAAAATCATGAGTGTTAACCAATGCAAATACATTACAAACAATTTTTGCCCACAGCACATTTAAATTCAGTTCTGAGCTTCAGCTGATCAGTATGGATTATATTAATTCAGAAAAGAGAAGAAAATAGCTCATTGTGCAGTTTACAAGGTGCCTGAGTTACAGAACAGCTGTTGAATCTGCAAGTTCCCTACCCCATACACTAGAGAAATTAAGTTCATTACATGCAGCCTTCTATCTGTTATAAATTCTACTTTTGTTCTTTTCTTCTTTTTCTCATGGAAAATCAGAATAATTTTATCAGGGAGAACTTTCTGTACAAGCTGAGTATATGAAAATTTTACATATAGAACCAGATTCTCTATCCAGAGTCATGCTGGGTGGGGTACTCTGAGAAGGTCTAACAGTTTAGATGAACCTATTGAATTAATATAACTACACAGTGAAAAGAGGGGACTCTAGCTCTTATTTGCTTTTTTTGTGTGTGTGTGTGTGGATAGAAATCTGTGAGATTTCTGTAAAATCTTTCAAGTCCAAGGAGTTAATTTTTTTCCAATTTTGGAAGTCTACCATGTTAACGACTACAGTTACCGAAAATCAAATGTACTACCCCAGCTTTGGAAAACCCATTTCATCCATGAGGGCTGTTTGCATTATTTAATTTCATTCCAGATTTGTATTGTTAATGAAGGATGAAGACCTAGTCTAAATGCTCTTAACTGCATGTTGAAGAAGCCTCTCTCTCTTCAGTATTTATGTAAAGAGACAGTGCTCCTAAAATGGACACCCAGCTTAGGTGTTTGTATCTGTTGCCAAAGTTCCTACATTTTCATCATTGAACTGTGAAGAGCTATCACTTTAACTATGAAAATACAACTTTCCAAACATCAAGCTTTTTAAGCAACAGCTTAAATGGCAGGGATCGTGGAAACTTCTGTTTTGCAAATCCTGGGCTCCAACTACTATTTTCCAGTTGTTTATTTCTCATGCATTAGCTCTAGTTTCTCTTTTCCCAGCCCCAGTCCCTGCTCTCATCATGATAATGCAGAATTCATTTCAGAACCTTGGCTATACCCATATGTTAAACCAAAGTATATTTATTGGAGATGTAAAATACAAAAACATTGGTATGCAATAAGGTGTTGAACTTTCGTCTCTTAAAAAGAAGCCTGATCTTGCAGAGATGGTTTAAGAATGTGGTGTGGTTGCTGACAGCTGAATCAAGTAAATATCTTGTGTTGCTAGTTTTCTATATGTAAATTCTAAGTGGTGATTACTACAGCTCCTGTATTTACTAGGATTTCATATACAGCTTAAAGTTGTCCAGAATACACCCTCATTAGGGTGTGAGGTGTGATCCTGGTGTCTTAAACATAGCCCAAACTCTTACTAGATATTGTAATTCACAGGCAAGCATGCGCTTATCAGAAGTGCAAGTACAGTGTATTTACTAGGCATCTGCTGAAGTGAAAAGAAGTGTCGCTATTTACCAGGAGTAGAACTGGTCTGATGAAAATTATCTGTCATACAGGTGTAAACTGAGCTGCACAGTAATTAACTCTGAGCTTACTGGCTCCTGGCTGGCTTCCTACTATCTATTGGCTGATCTAAGGGATGGCTAAAAGTCAACAAATCATTGGCATAGGATTTCACTGAAACTTCAGGCCAGACAAATGTGAAAGCTAGAAATTATGTCTGAAGCTAGCAGAAAATATTCTTAACCTAGAAAGTATAGCAGCCTAGCCTTCTACAATACATTGAACTGACACGATTTGATATGTAATCACTAGTAAAAAATATGGAAGTTGATTACCATTGTATTGGTAATCTAACCTGATTAAACCTGACCATTGTATCACGTTAGATATAATTTAAATATATGCATTTTTTAACCATTATGTAGAACAGTTTATGAATTTAAAAGATGCTGTTTCATGCCCAGTCTTTCATGCTCCACACCTTCATCTGTTCTGTTTGTCCCACACCAAAGGGCATAGGAGAAGGATCTGTGTTGCTGCTGTGAGGGAAGAAGGGGAATTTGTGGCTGGTGAAATGGGTCTTGGGAGAATTGACCTTCATATGATTTCTACAATGGTGAGTCATGCTACCTCCATGACTCACATCCTCAGGACTATGCCCTGAAAACATGGACACAGCAATATGCACACCATGCAGTTCTCTCGAATAAAGCTACTAGTGTGCATGTCATTACAGAAGCAGATCTATGTAATGAAGAACTGTTTATTAATGTACATGTTATCTTTTCCAAGCATTTCTCTTCTTTTAAGACAGCAAAGCTATGTTCCTGTTTATTTTGTCCTTCAAAACTTCACTGAGGAAAAAATGGCCAAATTAATTTTTTTCTTGAGCAAGGAAGAATAAGGGCTGCAGGATGTGATTCCTTTTTCAGGAGGAGGAAAATAGAATTGGAAGGACAGGGTTTGAAAGGTACTTTACTTAATCCCAGTCAGTAAAGCTTGAATCTTCAATATATTTAGGTAATTCAGATTTAACTCAGTGTAACTCTGAGAGCTTCCACAAGGAAAGTTTTCTGTCTACATAGACTTGGCTAATGCAACTCGTTTGTAGAATAACCAGAAACTTCATTTGAAACCACAGAATCCTGAAACAAAGACCTTGAGAGCTTTCACAGTGTGGGAGGAGGATGACACAATTTCTGATTGCCCAAAGCAAGATGGGAATGTAGCAGAGACCTCAAAATCACTAATTTGGACACAATTCATGCTTAGAATTTAGGCTGAATTTTCATCTAATTTCTCTTATGCATGTCCTCACTGGGCACCATGCCTTCTTTTATGCTTTATGTAAGACTATTAATATTTTCCCCCTCTACAGACTTAACATATGAGAAATAATATCAAATATTATTGATTAATAATCAGCTAAAAATTCACCATTTTCATACTTCGATGGTAGGAGAGTCTTTATGGGTGCATAAATGTCATTATGGCAAAGCAATGATCTACTGGGGGCTGTGTTGTACATGCACTTTTGTGCATCATTTCCTATAACATGACCAGCCTAAGGGCTAAGAAGACTTACATTCTGATCCCATTTTTTGTGTAAGTTAATTTAAACAAAAAAATTATTAGTGAAACTGGGTGATCACTGGTGGATTGAAGTCATATGAAAGTTGTGATTGACACTGCTGCTTTATTAGTTAATGCAGATTCTGTTAAAAGCAAAGTTTATACATATAGCATTGCAATGTTTCTAAATTCATTCCTAGGAAACACAATTGTTAAACAGAGCATCATCAAAAGCTAAAAATCATTCATGTTTAAAGAGTCACAAAACATTGATTTTTTCTAGCTAAAATAGGTATTTTTGACCTTATGACAATTCATATGTAGAATCCCTCAAAAGCCTCTTTTCTAGAGGCTCTTTAACATAGGAATAAAACCCACACAAAATACACATGTGAATAATTTTGCATGGACAGAAAAGGACTTCTGCACCTGAGCTCTGGTATGGGCGGTAGTACTGTGGACGTGGTTGGAAGGGTTGTGTGGCGATTACTGGAGGTTTGTGGGACAGCACAGAATCACACATTCATAGAATCACAGAATGGTTTGGGTTGGAAGGGATCTTAAAGCTTTTCTGGTTCCAACCCTGCCATGAGCAGGGACACCTTCCACTAGACCAGGTTGTTCAAAGCCCCATCCAACCTGGGCTTGAACACTTCCAGGGGTGGGGCATTCACAACTTCTCTGGACAATCTCTTCCAGTGTCTCACCACCCTCACCGCAAAGAATACCATCCTTACATCTAATCTGAATTTACCTTCATCACTTCAGAAGGTGGGAAACCACATGTACAGCAGGAGCGCTGAGGTGCATGGCCAAATAATCTTGCAGTAAACTCCCCAAACCAAGTACTTCTGAAGTGAACAGTCCATCAGCACCAAGTGAATTTAGGGTACCAGTCTGACCCTCTTGTATCAAATTTGCTAATTCCAGATGGACCACGGAGTAAGGATGCTCTTCTAGACCGGGGGAAAGCCTATCTGACCTCCTGCCAGGGACCGGGCGGGATGGAGGAGGTGCGCCAGTCGAGGGTGCATGGGAGGTCCCGGAGGGGCGCAGCAAAGCGGCGGGCTGGGCTCAAGGCCCTGCCGGGGCACGATGCCGGGGCACGATGCCGGGGAGCGCGGCCGGGCGGGGGGGCGGACAAGGGCGGTGCTGCCGACGGGGCGGGGCCGGCTTCTGCGGGCCGGGGCCGCCGCCGAGCGGGCGTGGGGCAGAGGCGCGCCGCAGCTAGGAGAGCCCTGCGGCAGGTGCGGCCGGCGGCTGGCGGAGGGAGGGCGTGCGGCAGCCTGTAGGTCAGCGGGGCTCCCCGAGGGTGCGGGTAGGGGGGAGGCGGGCTCCCCGGCGCGCTTCACCCCCGCGAGGCTCCCTTAGCTCCGCGCGGGGCGGCTGCAGGGGCAGCCGGGGCCGGCGGAGGGGGACCGGGACAGGCCCCCGCCCCGCAGCCACTCTGGCCCCGCGGAGCACGGGCGTGCTCAGAGAGCCGCCGGTCTGCGATGAGGGGATGTGTGCCCCACTTTTAACGTGGAGCTTGAAGTGTATTGTGTCAGTGATGTGGGTTGGTGGCAATGGGATTGCAGTGCGTGCAGGAGGGTTGTACTGGCGTGAAATCCTCACTTGTTTTTTCGCACGAGGTGAAATCATTTATGCCATGCTACGTCCTTCTGTCCATACAGAAATCTGCTTTATTCTTGTATCACGCGTGAAGCGGGTTAACTGACTTTGTGTGTTAACTTCTGTGATAGTTTGTGGCATGGAGTTCAGACTTCACAATAATAGAAGGGCTCATAATAACGGCAATTGTACTTGTTTCAATACCTAGAAGGAAAAAAAATTGCTTTGTGGGATGCTTCTGATGACGGCTCTTCAGTTGTGTAATGCTTAGATGTACATGGTACTTACAGTGCTAAAAGAATCTGGTCTCTGTTTCAAGGATTTCACAGGCTAGAAGAGCAGTCCACTGGCTGATTCTGAAAGTCTTCCACTTTTCAGGCACCTGAGGAAGCCTTGTGGGTATAGTAGACTTAGTAAACTTACATGGAAGCTTTCTCTAAACTGTATTGATTGTGGGATGCTTATTATATATCTCTAAAATATTTATTCAAATGCGTAATACTGATCTAAAGAATCACTACAAAATAGTTATTTGAAGAACTGTGCTAAGTATTTTCCTTAGGAAATATAGTTTTCAGCATGAAGACTTTGTTAGGATACAGTGTATTAAAGATGTGCAAAATCAAGACAAACATCCTTCTGGAATGCATAATAGGAGTGTTGCAGACGTGTGATGGCATCTCTTGATAGCTGTGACTGGTCAGTACTGTCTGGGATTTTGAACACCACAGTTCCAGCAGAGTGTTGCCAGTTAGGTAGGAGATGAGTAGCAAAGGTGATCAGAGATTTAGAAAACATAACATATGAGAAAATGGTGAAAGAACTGGAATGTTACAGTCTAGGGAAGAAAAGACTGATGAGAGATGTGATAACAATCTTCAACTGTGTAATTGGTTGCTGTAGAGTGGCGGGAAACAAACTGTTCTGCACATTCAGTGGAGATGTAACAAGAACCGGCATGCTGAGCTGCAGCAGGAGAGATTAGGTTAAGAGGTAGGGAAAGTCCTATCTGATTGTACAGGTAATTGCGTATTGGACTGTCCAGGTAGGTGCAGAATCTCCTTCAGTGGAGCTTTTTAAGATCAGATCTGACATACATTTGCCAGAAATGCCTAAGGCAAGGACAGCCATGCCTTTGTACTGTGAGAGACACTGCATGATCTTTCCAGGTCCCTTACGAGCTCCAGGGGTGGCAGAGGCTACCAGGAAGCCATACTGTGAACCCACACTCTTGGTGATAATCATGCATGTCAGAGAAGTGGCTTTGTAAGGTAAACATGGCTTAGTAATCCATTTATAATATTTCACTCACCTGCCTAACTTTTATACTAGTTTTTATGATTCTTCTTCCTTCCACTCAAACTGCATTTATAGTTGAAGCGTAGAAGCAGTGGTGGATGATCTGATTACGAGCATCACATCTTGGTTTGCCACCATCACAACCAGTAAATTGGCTTATTGGTAAATGTTATGAGATTGGGGCTAAGTTTCAAAGTACAGTTCTGTAAACTGTATCACACTGCTCCCTTCAGGTCCTTGGTAATTGGCCTGTAGGGCAATCCATGAGGCAAAACTGCTTCAGTTTAATTTATCTGTATTTTGGCTCTGATTGTAAGCTCTGAAATTACTTGGATTACAATTCAGTTCTTAAACATACTTTGAAAAGTGTAGTTTTTGCTACTGTATTAAATGTTTTTTTGCCCAGTCCAATTATTAGCTCAGCTGAGATAGATGGCTGGAATGAGACTTGGTGTTTTTCTTCCCTTACCTTCATTACCTAGAGGTTTTTGCTGCTTTGCTCAAGTTTTATTACTTTAGTGAGTTATTCTTTGTATTGTTATTATCAATTTACATATTAGTTACGCTTAAGTTTTCTGAACAGTGCTGTTTTATAAGAGTGGGAACAGACAAGGCCTAACTTCTCTTTCTAGGTTACTTATTATTTTGTGTCCCTGTATTCTGCCTTTACTGTTTTAGAGAGGCATTGAATAAACCTGATTGAATCTTTCTAGTGTCTCTCTACAAGACAGGCCTTTTTAATGCTGTTAATAGTCTGCATTATTGAGATGTCTTTATTTCTGCCTTTTTTCTCTTCTTTGAGCTGGCACAACCAGAGCTAAGTCCAGTAAAGCCCAGTAATACTACTGGAGACATGATGTTCATGAGACATCCTCTGTTGCTTCCTCTTCTGCTGCTTCACTTGCTTTCCGTCGCACCCATGGCAGCGTGGTACCCTAGAGTGCTCGAGGAAACCAAACTGCACTTACAAAATGCATTGTTTTGCATTTATTGTTTCTGATGTCAGTTTATTGCCCTATATGTCATTGGAGTTCCTCTGAATCATCTGAAGGGGCATATTTTGTCAGGGCACAGCAGCAGGGGCTCCCCATGGGAGGTCCATCGGGGCAGGGCCTGGCAGCCAGGGCCTGTCCCACCACCTCAGCCAGGAGCAGGGCAGCCGGGGACACTGGGGGAGTCTCAGCCCTGGGCATTGGGACCTCCCAGAGGAGAGGCTGAGGACAGGCTGGGATGTGGGTCTGTGGGTGGGTCCAGCTCGCTAGGGTCCGTGACTGGGTAAGGCAGTGGGGAGCTGTAGACCAGCCCTTCTGTGACATCAGTAGGTAGGCGGCTGATGGCCGGGGGTGCTGACAGGGGGTTCTGGGCTGTGGGAAGTGGCCAGTAAAGGCCTGTTAGTGCTATGAGGGACCTGACATATTTCAAAGATTCACTGAATGTGTGAAATCTACCCGTGAACACAGTAGTGGTGATTTGAAGTGACCAAGGATGTAGGCTTTATGGTGAGCCAACAGGGACTGGAAGGCAAGCTTTGCCGTTTGTCCAGGGGCAATGGTCCCAAGGAGATTGCTGGAGAGTTTATCTCCCCCAGTTAAACAAAACAGCGAGGTCTCATTGTTTTGCAATGGAGATGTGTGTGGTTCAGCACTCTGTCCTTCTGCAGGATGTCCTTGGCTTGCTTGTGCTGGAGCATGTAGGGTTACAGGGTTTGATGTCCCATGTGTATCTTCGGCCTGGAGAATTCAGGGCATGTCCTTGAGCCCCAGTAGCGACCACACACATATCCTTGCATTGCAGAAGGTTCCATCAGCTGTGGGCTGCTTGTAAGTAGCCAACTCTACTAGTCTGGAGTAAAATATAGGAGTAAAGCAGAAAATTATTATGGAGGTTGCTACACCATGGCAATACATACTGCTTTGTTAAATAAATAAAAAAAACCCCAAAACAATCAAGGCTTGGTGTTTCTCTCTGCTTTTGCCCATGAAAATAGGCTGGGTCCTGCCAGGCTTCTGTGTTGCTTCAATTAGAACTGGACTGGCAGTGGAAAAAAACAATATATGGCAGAAGAAAACTCAGACCTTTGGAGGGTGCATAGACAGAATGGCTTGAAAGACTTTTTTCCTCTGTCTGGTTTCTGGGGTGCTGTGAGACTTACAAAAGAAACTTTGCTAAGTTACCATTAATCTACACAGACATTGTTTTAGAGCAACACTGATTGATTTAGCCTTCCAGGGTAGATGTCAGGCACATTATTCGTGATTAACAGCAGATAGAAACCAGGGAGATGAGCAGTGTTGATCATAGTGAATAATATTATGAATGGAAACAAGAGTACAAAGTAAATACATGCCAACCTTTTGGAATTTTGTGTGATTTATATTGTTTCAATGTTGGATTGAGTAATTGATCTCTTTATCGGTGTCTTTTATGCTGTAATAAAACAGGATTTAAATAGTGAGAAGTTAATAGCTGCTCTAAGTAAAACACACAGACGCTGGAATGAGAGACACATTCTGTTATAACTAAGAACATGCAAAAATTGCAGGAAGTTTCTTTGAACTTGATGTGATGAAAAATAGAACTATCATTTATGCCAATGGGAGATTTAAATTTTTTCTTCAGTTCTCTGTGAGTTCAAAGTAAGTTTGTTAAGATTACTGCATTAGTACATAGAAAACCGAAATTTCTGCCTTTTATATTAGTACTTTAAGACCTCTTCACAATTCAGCTTTTTATTCCAAGATTTTTCTTTCTCCCATGATTAGTTCCAGCAGTAGCTTGCTCTGAAGCTCTGGTCTGAGGCATGAGATGCTGAAGTAATAACAAAGAGGGGCTGGAGGCATCTTAGCAGTATAGACAGAAATAAATACTGATGTGGCAAAATGAGTGAGTTCTGGAAATTGCAGTGGGGGAGGCAAGGAGAGGCTGGGGTCAATTGCAGCTCTCCTAGGGCAGGAGGGGTTGAGAAGTGTCTGTAAGGGCCATCTGCTTTTGGCAGTGGGGTTAGGGGTGGAGGTCCTCTGGGAACTGATGTGGGGAGAGGTATGGGGAAGGCTCAGGGAATTTTTAGAACCGTGAGGGTTTGCAGAAGCTTTCTGGCAGCAGGAGCTGTCTTACTCCCTCACACTTTTCATCCAGACCAGGTCTCCTCACTGTCTTCTCTACTGTCCCATGTGATGGGTGCCTCTTACCACCTCTGCAGCCATTCATTTTTCCTCAAGCTAGCAGTTTTCTTTTCGCTATTCATTAGCCCTTGCCAACTCTCCTCCCCTTTCCAGGCTTTGGGAAAAGGGCTGGGGTCTCAGTGTCATTTGGTCTGGATGTTGGGAAGGTAATAAAGGGAGGTATGAAGAGAGCTAAGTGGAAGACAGCACTTCAGTGGCCTTGAAGAGCATAATTTGCTTCTCTTGCAGTCCTGTGTGATGTGAGAGAGACGTACAGCACAGGGGTATGGCAGTGTGCCACAGGAGTATGTACACTCATCTCTGCCCTTTGAGGTGGTGGCAGAAGTGCTGTGTAAATAGGAGATGCTGATCAATGGTTTCGGATGTAGCTCTGCCATCCCCATCTTCTTTGGCATAGGTAAAATCTGCTGGTAGAAGTGGACTACTTGCTTACAGGTGTGGAGGTTTGTGTGTGTGTGTGTGTGTGTGTGTGTAGAAGACCTTGAACAAAAATGTCATCATTGAGGCTTTGTATGTTTTAATTGGAAAGTTGAGATCATCTGGGAGGGCTCTAAGTGTGTGCGTGTGGACCTGGTGTATCTACAGCTGAAGCAACTGTAGCATGCTGTATATTTACTGATGGGACAAAACTGGTGTGATTTTATTTTTTTAAAGATTTTATCTGTGGAACGTTCTAGAAAAGCATCTTTATCCACGTTGTCTCTGAAAAGGGGAAACTGGGTTGTTAGAATGAAGAATGTCTCAACTTCTGTGGTTGCAGTGTACATTAGCAGTGATACTTGGTTAGCTCAGAACATTTTTCTGTGTTGTAAAGACCATTTACTCTACCCAAAGCTCTCTTTTTTTTTTTTTTTTTTTTTTTTTCTTGGTATTAAGTCCAATTTATCAAATGTATGGTACTGATTTTCATTTTCCAAACTGCCAATTATTTTCCCCTTTCTTTTGTGTAAATCTTCAGAGCCATGGTGATGTTAAACATGTTCTAACTTGCCGGGACTCATTTATATCCTACAGCAACAGAAAGTGGAAAAATCCCCCCTGAGCTCTAGTTTGAGATTAAGCCAACAATTTTAAAGCATGCCAGCTTGTATTTTCCAAAATATTTTATAACAATCTGTACTTTCTTCATTAAGTAGAGTTAATGATTTCCAAAAGTGTTTTTTTTTTTTTTTTTTTTTCAGTGAGAACTGTTGCAGCATATAAAAATGAGCTCAGTTAAGGTGATTTGAAGACATATAAGAGTGCTGCAGTTGATATAACAGCAGAGTATGTCTAGGCTCAGCCTTTAACGGACACTTGGGACGTCTTTATTTTCAAGAGCACCTTGTGCTTCTTTTGGTCTCAGTAGGTAATTCCGGTTCTCATCCTGTTATGAGTTCCTTAATTCCACAAGAGCTTGCAGTATCTTATGTGGAGAGGTAAAGATAACATTACATAGCTGTATCAACAGTACAATTTATTAAAATACCAGATTATTGAGCTCTTTTTAAAATCTTGTGGTATAACCTGTGCTTTACTGAATTGTGCCAGCTTCTGTGAACTGTTGCCAAGCTAGCAGGGGAGCTGCCAGGAAGGGGCCACACAGTTCCGTGATGAGCTTTCTAGATTATCAGTGTAATGTGTACGGTTGCGTGAAGATGTATGAAGTGGTACTTGAATTCTATTCCTGATATCAGACACTTAAAAAGTTCAAATTATAGGTGCAATTAGAAAAGTACCTGCTGCCTTCAGTGTTCCCAAATGTAGTAATTTATTTTTCTTAGTCTTTTAACCACCTGGGATCTCCTGAATGTCTCTGTTGGAGCTCTGGTTGAGACAGACTATTGGACAGAGATCTAAGCAAGCCTGTTTCAGTAAATGTCTTTTCCTTTAAATCCAGCTGTCTTTGACCAGATCAGCATGCATACTTGCTCTTGGGATCTAACCCTGGTTTCCTACTATTTCACCTTTCCTCACTGCAAGTAGAAAAGATGATAGAATATTCCCAGTTAAATAAAAAGGAAGAGGAGAAAATAAACACTAAGCATTGTTGCAATGTCCTGTGTGAAGACGGCGCAGGTCATCTATGCAATAACTTAAATAGTGGGTGAATTATGCAGAATATGACTTGAAAATGGGAATGGACCATTGCTGGACTGTTAATGTTGTGAATTCAGCCCTTCCTTGGCTGTGGGAAATGTTTCAAAACAGAAAAGCACTTTGTGGGAAGTGTCTCTCTGAGATTAGACTTTATGCCCAAGTCAGAGCCCCAGGGGAAAGTTATATAATGCTGAAGTTCCATTTATTTAGAGGACTGATTACTTATGGGAGGAGGACACGGAAGTCTCCAGCTCTTAAAATCTTGGCCTTGATAGTACAGGACTTAAAGTCAGTGGCTCCTGGAAGAATGTAAGCTGAACTGAATGTTAGTACTTTGGTAAGGAACTGTGTGCCCTCTTTCCCCAAGTGGAATGGTATCTAGACAGATACTAGATACTAGACACTTGTCACATTTTGTTTAAAATGTTTCCATTAGGAGGGAGGGGAAATGGTCGGGCAGAAATGAGAGAACTTTTGAGATATACCATGAGGTTCACCATGAACTCATGAGATAGAACAGTGTGGAAAAATACAGCTAAGAACTCTGGAGCTGTGTAAAGAGTGGAGTCTTTCATAGAAACTTCAACCAAAGGAAACTTTAGGTGGAAATGCAAAAACAAAAGGTGTTAATGTGTTGAAGGGAATTTTCAGAGACAAGCCCCATAGTTACCTTACTTACCAGAAGAAAGTGGAAACTCTCACCTACTGAAAAGGAGTTTTTGTCTTTCAGAAACTCTGCCACTTGCAGAGAAAGCAAGGGTCAAATGGCAACCATAAGCGAACCAACCAAATAAATTAAATAGCTTTTTGAATAGCTCTGGCTGGAAGTGGAAAGAAAAAGAACAGGGAAATAATGGCAATTAAGAGATCCGGAGGAGACTTTTCCTATCCCTTAAAAGCAAAATTGAGAATCCTTCAGGTCCCATTTAGAATTGCACAAATCATGAAAAATCACTGATGATAAAACTTGTCTAAATGCTGTCGGTGTATTAAACCATGAGAAATATACTCTTGCAGTATCATAGAAGATAAAGTGATAAAGGCGTTTGGCTTTTACTGCCATAGAAAAGAATGAGGGATGGGGAAATGAAGGAAGATTCGCTGAATAGGGATAGCAGTGATTTATTTTTTTTTTTTTTTAAGGCCCTAGACAATGGAGTTTTATGTTTGTTATTCCCTAATGAATTTCAAATGAGGAGAAAGGAATGTAATTGTTTGCCCCTGTGATTAAGTCCATTTGCTGTGCAAAGAGGCCCACATGGTCATGGTGTGCTCATGACTCAGCTGAAATGAACACTGACAAATTTTGCCAAAAGAGGGAGGAGAAGCCAGGGCGCAGAGGATTTCGTTAAGAAGCTCAACAGAGAGAACAGCTGCACCTAATTTTCAGAAGCACATAGCTTGTCTTCGAGGAAGCCAAGCAGTACCAAGAAAAAAGCTTAATTTTTATTTCCTGAAGAGTAAAGGCATTCCATTTATTTTATCTCATATTTTCTTTTCTGATCTGATTTAAACAAGGTATTTGCCCTCAGAAGAGGCTTTTCTTGCAAAAGAGAATTTCTCCTTTGTGTATGCATAATTGTACCTACTTATGCCAAGTACTCACTATAGGTAACCAGAAGTTCATGGTTTGACGGTACCTGAAGTAGCAAGAAAAAGACGTTCGGCAAAATGCCTTGGAGCTGTCCAGTACAGACCATTTCCTTTGCAAAAGTTATGATCCTCTGAAGAAGAACGGTTTCTCTCTGCTCCTTGATATTTGACCACATGCAGTTTTGGATTAGTTTCCTGGTTCACTCTATCTGATTTTTAAATAGAGCTGGGGTAATAAGTGTCTTCTGCTCCTGCAGAATTATTTATAGGATGTGTTTGGAAAGTTGGGCAACTGCAGGCAATGAAATCCTGCTCAGAAATCAAAGTGATATGAAGGTTCTGTTATATGGTGATTTCATCCTGGAAACTCCACTCTACCAACACCGTAATAGAACTCAAGCATGGAAGATCTACACCTTCAGTAAATATATAATCACTTTTAATCATTAGCCTATTTTCTTGTTTGATTAAAGAGGAGTCATCGTTTCTTTCCTGAAAATGGGTAGGCAAAGAAGTAGAGAATATTTTGATACTGTGGAAAATATAATTCATAATGCATAGTGCATATAGCTTTGAGCAATAGTGCACTCAGTATCTTCTTTAGGGTCTTGCTATACAAGATGTATCAGAGCAGAGATGAAGAAGTGTCTCTCTGACACTCACTCAGTGATTCTCCATGGCACTGATGGACAAGACTTGCCCAGCAAAGGCTGTGCCTGACTCCAGTCTACCCTTCACCACTAGGAGGTTGCCATACGGTACAGAGGGTTCCATACCTATTACTTGTACCCTATTCTTACCTCTTAGCTTACTAGAGGACTGAAGTATAGAAATAAAGCTTTCATGAAATTTTGAACCTGTCTTTTTCTGATTCATGTTAGTCAAGTCTACTAAAACTTTGTCTATGAAGGAAACTCCACAGACAGGGGGCATCATATATATAAGGGAATATGTTTAGAAGCTCTTCAGCTGGATCCATTTTGATCTCTTTTTTTGTGTATGTTGTCTAACAGATTATTTATTGCTATATGTTGGATAAGTTGGTTGTGAAACAATCTTTTTTTATTTTTGTTTTTAATTTATCTTGTTCTGTGTTTGCTTAATGGTTGTTCATGTTGCTGGCTTACAATATTTTTGACAGTTTATGAATCCCACAATTTAGAAGTTTCTAATAACACTATAAAAATGAGCATGAGTCTCGTGCATCATGGAGAGCAAATATGAATGAAATGATTTTATGTTGGTGCTTCATAGCATAAATGCAGGCATTGAATTCTGATGAATCTGGAGGTTTTGGTTTGTACTATGACGAGCACTAACAACACCTCATTTTGTAGCTAACTGCTTTGCACTAAGTATTTACTTTTTTTTCTCTCCAGTTAATTTTTAAAAAACTTGCTATTATTATCTCCAGCATCTTTAGTGTTCTGGTGAGAAATGGTCAAACTCTTAGGAATGATTACAAAAGGTTAAGGATTGGATACAGTTAAAAAGGGTCACTTCCAAAAGGGAGGCTGCAGAATACCATGGTCTAAAGAATCGGTGCTAGTAATGCTTTTAAACCATGACTTTTCATTTACTGTAAGAAATACAAATTTGAACTGACATTTAACAGATGAATTTATCTCTGCAAGCCTTCTTTATATGAAGTCACAAAGACTGCATGCATGGTGCTTTTGTCCAGCTTTGATCCCTAGCTTCAAGTGCCAGAATAAACCCTGGAAACACTGTGTTTGCTCTGAAATAGTGCAAGTGATGCTCAAGATTTTGTGTTCTTGGGAAGACTGAGTATATTAGAATTCACTCCTGTATATGAACAAAGAAACAAACCCCAGATCTACTGATTTTTCTGAGAGTACCAGTTTGACACTTGAAAAAGAAAAAGCCCATCTCAACTTGAATAACTCTGGATTATGTCTGAAAGTACATCTGGCATCTTTAGAAATGTCAAATTTCTGGCGTGAATAATAGCATTGTGTTCCTTCCACTTTTTTGAAAACCATGTATTAAAATTTATGGTAATGTAAAATCTGCCTTTTTTTTTTTAAATTTGTAGGTCTTCTCTGAAAGGTAAGTTATACACCCCTTTATGCAAGAAAGTAACTTAAGTAAAGGTGGCTGATTCAGAAGTGTGATAGTCCTGAATTACTAACAAATTCTAGGTCCCCTATTGTAAAAAAGAAATAAAGGGCAGAGCTATTTGCTATTTTGAACAGAAAATTTTAAAGTGGAATGACATGGGGGAGGCAGAATGGGAAAGTCTTCAGCTATTTACTGTATGTGCTATAATACTGTAAAATATATAATTTATCAGAGTATTCTGAGGTAGCAAGCTCTTTATGCAAAGTAATATTTAATTATTGCTCAAAAGAGGGGGAAAAGTGCCTTGTTTATACTAGTTCCCTGGTGGAAACCTAGGAGGTGTGAGAGTGATGAATGCTTATGACTGGGATCACTGCTGAGTGTAGTAGCAAATCTCATCTCTGGAGCCCAAGTGACTCTCTGACCCATATGTTGAAGGTTTCTGCATAGCCATAGAGTGGGAGGAAAGAATTTGCCATCTTCCCGTGTGCTGTACCTGGCAAGATGGAACACGATGCTGCCTTCCACTCCCACTCCATCCTTGCGGCGCCAGGTTGTGAGGAATTGTCTGCAACAGCTGAGGAATAATTTTTTTGCAGTTTGGAACATTGAGATTTCTGAGAATTGCCAAGTGCATAACAAACTTGCATGACTGTGACTGTTGTAATTGTAAAAACAAACACCTCTCAGACTTTTGTGTAGTCCTCATGGCATCCTGGAGATTTGGAGTTATACTCCTATTGTACTATTAAATCCTGAAAGTCTGAATGCTAAACAAATGGTCTATAGCACTGATTGTCTGTGGCAAGAGAAAAGAGAAAAAAAAAAGATCTTGGAGGTAAATGGTTATAGCAGTATTACAGGGCCCATGGACTTTTTCATAGGGAAAGATGAGATGGTACTTAAGGTTCTGATAGCTTAGTAGCGGGAGAAGGTTCTGATAGCTTAGTAGTAGGAGAATTACTCCTCAGTATCACCAACTGTATGGCTCAACATAAAACAAGAATGTTATAGCTAGGTAGTTATAATACAGATACAGAGCTATATATCCAACTATGAAGTATCATATGTGAAAATTCAAGCACACAAAGACATGTAGGGAACATTTTTAACACGCTAATGCAGACATTGACCCCTAAACAACAAAAGAGAAGAGAGAGAATTACTCATGAAAGGGTGAAATCCACCGGTATGTGTTGAAAAATCACAGGCAATAAGAGGCCACTTTGAAAGTTGACAGCTGAAGAGCTGGTAGATGTCATTGCTGAGTTCAAACTGGAAGATACCTGATAGGCATCTAACAGGCAGGAATACAGCTGCATATTCTGTGTGCGTGATGGGGAAGAGGAGCTGCTGGGTGTACTCTGAATACCTAAACTGTGTCTCGTGGTTACTTGCCTGTCTGCTGGTTTTGTTGCCAAGAGGAGAAGTCAAGGTAGGGGTGGCAGGATTCCTCTGAAGCCCCATTCTGTCCTCTGTGGCAGCAGGGTAATGTACCCAAGGGACAGTGGGCATGCACCTTAAGGGCAAGTGCCCTGCAAATTGTACTCTGAAAACTGAGGAGGAGGGTACTGGAAATTAACTGCAGAGATATGGAAGCATGGAGGTTAGAAGGGACCTCCTGGGATCATCCAGTCCAACCTCTGCTCAAAGCAGACCCAGTTAGTGTAGGCTGGCTAGGGTCTTGTTAAGTCCAGATTTGAGTAACTTCTGAAGTTGAGATCTCCCAGCAGCTTTCTCTGAATTCAGGTAGGGAGGTTGGGGGTAGGGGAGAGAGGAAGAAACCCTGATTTTATTCCTGTTTCCCACTTAGGCTCTCACAGCCCCAAAACAGTTTTGACCAGGGCTGCATGAAGCTTTCTCATCCTTATTCCCCATGCCCCAGGAGTCCTATGGAGTCCTGTAGACATCTCGCCTTCCTCTCAGTTTTCTCATAGTGACTTGTATCTGTGCTACTCCCCTCAGTTCGATATATGCTTTTGCTCTGGGACTGAGACAAAACACACCAGTATGTTTTGATGTTTGAAGTTGTATTGGTTTAGTGTGTCAGGGTTTTGGTAGCAGGGGTTGTATGGTGTGAAACAGAGCTGAAAGCAGAGGAATACATGGGAATTTTCTGGGGAGGGAATACCTAGAGACGTGTAGTGCTGGAAGGTCCTGGCTTTTTCCCCATCTTATACCTCTGCAAAACCTTGGTGTGATTTCTCTGTTCATTAATTACTCCTTTGTGCAGCTACTGGGTCTTTAGTTGCTTGGTGGACTGAAGGAAAAACATGAAGGTGTTTTATACTTTATGAATGTAATAAAATAATTTTCTCCATATAGCAGGCTGTCAGAGTCTTCACCTTGTAAAGAAACTGAGCTTGAATACTTGCTGGAATGTCTGTAGTCTTCTTGCAGGTGAAAAGCAGCTAAGCATGTAAATTTTGCATGGTTTTAATTTTTGCTTGGGATCATACTGTGTCTGGAACTGTGTTTCTCAAACTACCAGATTTTGGATATACTTGAAACCACAAATATATATGTTTTCCACTTTAAGCATGAATGTGCTAAATTTCTGT
This sequence comes from Ara ararauna, assembly GCA_028858755.1. NCBI lineage: Eukaryota > Metazoa > Chordata > Aves > Psittaciformes > Psittacidae > Ara > Ara ararauna. The sequence goes on along the minus strand of CM054379.1, from coordinate 40,362,031 downwards.
TTGCTTCCCTCAAAAAACTGTTTAAAATATTAAGGGTCTGATTTAGTATCACTGGAGACAACCGAAGTTCTTTCAGAGTTTTCATTCAGGTCCCAAATTCCTCTAGAATTTCTACCATTTCCATTCCAGCATTGACAGCCTTCTTTGAATGACTTGTCAATATTTTCAGTAAAAAGAAGACTAAGTAAAAAAACCCCAACCAAAACCTATTGTTTAAAAGCCATAGAATTGGGTAAAACTAAAATTCTATTTTGTCTGTTTACCTCATACGAATTTTCTCAGTTTGATGTCAGTGACTTCATACATCATTGTTAAAATGCTAACATATAATTGAGTGTTTTGAGTCTACTTCATGATACCTTCATATGCAGTATAAAGACTGTTCCGCTAAGTTAAATGGAAAAAAAAACATTCATTCATTCTGTATCATAAAACAATAAAACCAAGTTTTGAAGTTTGGATGCAGGCTTTAACCAGCTTTCCCCATGCCAAACATTTCTATTAAAAAAAAAAAACAAACAACAAACCAGAATCTGTTCAGCCTTTTATTGAATGTTTCTGATGTTTCTGGAAATGAGGGAAGAAGAGGGAGGACAGTCAAAGAATTGTAAAGGAACAAGCTTTCAAATAAAGTTTTGAAACATTCAGCTAAAACAGGGGTCTGTGTCATCATAGAATCATAGAATAGTTAGGGTTGGAAAGGACCTTAAGATCATCTAGTTCCAACCCCCCTGCCAGGGGCAGGAACGCCTCCCACTAAACCATGTCACCCAAGGCTCTGTCCAGTCCTTATTTTCTCCAGCATTTGACAGTATTTAATTAACAATGAGAATAGCATTAAGTGTAATTTGTGGAAAAACAATGAGTATGTGGCTGCCCCTTCCCTGAAAGTGTTCAAAGCCAGGTTGAACTTTGAGCAACCTGGTCTAGTGGAAGGTATCCCTGCCCATTGCAGGGGGGTTGGGACTAGATGAGCTTTAAAGTCCCTTTCAACCCAAACCATTCTATGATTCTATAATAGCACTAATGGTCTTGATCCATTGTACTTGATGCTGGAATCCAAACCTGTCTGAAGGACAAACAAGACAAACAGAAGAAAAAGATAAGACAGAAAATATAACTTCTGTTTTTGAAGTTATGTTTTGTTGACCCTTACTTGCATGAGGCAACAGAGCCCATAGGCTTTCCTTCTTTCCTTCACTTAGCAAACATTTTAATTCACCTCTTGTGTATTTCTTACTTCTGCTCCCTTGTTTTCACAGCAGTTGTTGCAGTCATTGCATTGCAAAGTAACATCTTAGCTAAGCCAGCCCTTCCCTCACTTTTTTAAAAAGTGGAGAACAAAAATAAAAAGATGGAAAGAAAATAAAGGTTAGGGGAATAGAAAGAAGCAAGTGAGGAGTTACTGGTGGAAATGTGTATCTTGTATGTCAGGACCTAGCACTGAAAGGGTTTCAGAATCCTGGGCTGGCTTGCTTGTCTCAAGACTGGGAGCCCCCAGCAGTAAAGGATGAGCAATTCTGTTTATCTCTGGTCAACTAGTCTTCAAATTGCATTAGAAATTCTTACTTGGATTGGTTCCATTTTTATGTTGCCTTTATGCCTCTTTCTATGAACATTTGTTAGAGATGGTCGTAGCTTTCTCTGAGACTTGAGCCAATTTCTATGGTGCTTTCATTGCTAAATTGTATATAATTATATGTAATTATAATTACATGTAATTATAATTACGATATATAATTTCCAGTTATTGCATTACGTGCCACAATGTCTGTTTTCCTTCTGTTTACCAACAGTTGTCACTGGTCCAATTGAAGTCTACATTCCTTTGCTCAGACAAAAATGGTCTCCCAAACTATTGCTCAGGGTAGTGATTTCTATGAAATCATTTTTTGTTTCCCTCTTTGGTAACATAGATACCTATACATGTGCACACTCAAAATTTAAACATTTTGATTTCCTGTAGGACTAAGTTCAAACGTCTCTTATGCAGAATGCTATTGTTGTATGCTAGGTTAATTTCAGCTGTACAGTTTGAGTGTCAGATGTTATCCTATTGATTAGCTGTTTTGTTTTCCTTGGGTCTGTACAAAGAGGGAAAATTCTATGGAATCTCAAGTTGTTTGATAAAGTGAGAAAAAACAGCATGGGCTTTTCACAGATGGAATGAAATCATGGTTTCCCGGGAGACCTCAAATTCATTTGTTGCAGGCAGAACACTGAGCTGCCAACTGTGGTTGCTTACATAAGTTGCCCATCGTATATTGTTTTCCAATCAGTCGTGTATCAGTCCAGCACTGTGGTAAGCCTCCTTTTTCTTTAACCTATAATAATTAATTTCCGGCACCTGGCACAGCATCCTCTTGGAATGGGAATAAATCCAGAAAAGTGCAAAGTGCCAGAATAAATTTGATTTAAAAATACAAGCCTTCTGTGACTTCAGATCTTGGACCATGAAAAGCAAATTTCCCTGCTGTAGACTGGAGGAGTCTGTGGGTTTGCTGTGCTTTACTGAATCATGTGAAAAATAAACAGTCAGGTCATGCCACTTAAGAGGGTTCTTTGCTTTCAGGAATATGCATCTTCTTGCTTGGGTTATGACATATATTCAACTGCATACTTTGGTCTTTGATGTACAGCATCAAAGTTAGTTTAAAGCTTTTATACAGTTGATACAAAGCCTTTCTGAAATCTGATGAAAATATAAAATTTCTTTAATCCTTTCTGCTCCTTTATATGGTCTGCATAAAGTATTATGCAGATTATATTATGCAATTATATATTATTAAATAATCTGCATAATTATACAATCTGCATAACACTTTATGCAGAGTATATATATATAAATATGTAATCTTACCATGCAGTACTAATTCCTGTGGGTTTATTTTGTTTATATTGAATACCTTTAGTAGTGGAAATTGTAATAATGTTGCAGAATAGTTTCATTTAAACTACCAGTCCTTTGTTCTTATTTTATTTTATTTTTAAAATTTAATTTTATTTTTTTAATTTAATTTAATTTTTTAAAAATTTTTTATTTTATTGTATGTTACCTATCCCTAAAATGTCTTTTGGAGCGAAGATCAAAGTGGTTTGCTTTGTCAGTAGTTTGGGCAATACTCTTTTGACTGCTAAGTCATCCATTTTTAATGAGAGATTTAATTTGTGGCTGTGGCACAAAGGAGTGAAATACCAAACATAAACTTGAAGTGGTTGTTAGTGCCTTTATTGAGTTTTGGGTGAGAAATCCAAAATCCATGTTCGAGCAGCAGGAGCATGCTTGAGGGACCACAGATGTATATGCAGAGACAGGTGAGACTGATTTTTGAAAATGTGGTCAAGATGTGGTGCTTCTGTTTCTCTGAGGTCTCCAGTATTCATTCACTTTCTGTTGGTGCTTGAACTTTCTCCTTCAGCTAACCCAGATCACTTTGCCATTCATCCTGCATAGCTCCCATCACTGCAGCTGTGGATTTGATATCCTCACTCAGCTGCAATAGGTCTTTGCCTGCATCTGCTCTTTCTGTTTTTCATGTGTTTCTACAGCTGTTTGGAGATCTCTGTTCTTTAGTCAATCTATCAGCTTTTAGATATAGCTGTCTATAAGCTTTTTAGACTTTTAGACATAGGGGAAACACAGCTCTGCTTCTTACCCTTGCCACTGTTGCAAAAAGAAAGACAGCAAAAGTGATGGAAAAGGGAAGGGGGAGCCCAAGAAAAACCCTATTAGCCTTTTCTGCTTAAGGGAGTCCACGCAATGCTTTTGGCTTTATTTCAGGGTTAAGCAATAAAATGCATCAAACTGTACTCTGGGTACTTTGTATAGTCATATGTTCTTATATAGACAAGAATGGAATAATTTTACAAATACTTTTCATTGTTGTTGTAGTAGTACTAAGTATTAAAAAAAAGAAAAAAACCCCACCTCACAATATGTGTAATTAAACACATAATTTTCTTTCTTGACCCCTCTTAATAAAAGCTTATTTGAACTACTCTGCAATCATATATTTAATGTTGTAGAACATTCCTGGTATGAATGTGATTATGCTGGTGACTATGCCAACATAGTTAGTTCCAACATAGAAACAGAAAGAAATGGTATGGGAAATACTAATGTGCTTGTCACTGTTGGAGATTTTATCTGTTTATATACAATCTTGGATTTATGTATGTGTATATATGTGTGTGTGTAAACTGAGCCTAAATTAACAGTGTCTTTGTAACCTTGCCCTTCCCAAGAAATGCTGTTATTTTTTTAAATGTTTCTAAGGATAATAACCTCACCAGTTGTGCCCACCAAGAAAAATAAATGAAGAGGAAACATATGTGGAAAACAAGAATGCAGAATGGGACTGAAATCCAAGTGAAATAAATACAGATTCACATGTATTACTAGATAAAAGTAATTGTCTTGAAGTAACCTCATAGACTTTTTGGATGCTTAGGACTGGTAGTATAAGTTAGGAATAAACAGTTAAATTGCCCTAACATTTTATTTATAAAACCTGTTAATTTTGAAAACAGAGAGAACAAATATAAGAAGGTGGTGCAATATTACATCATTTTTCCACATTATTGTGAGACCTCACTTGGAGTATTGTGTGCAGTTCTGGTGTCCTCAACATCAAAAGGACATGGAACTGTTGGAACAAGTCCAGAGGAGGGCCATGAGGATGATCAGGGGACTGGAGCACCTCCCATATGAAGATAGGCTGAGAAAGTTGGGGCTGTTCAGCCTGGAGAAGAGAAGGCTGCGTGGAGACCTCATAGCATCCTTCCAATATCTGAAGGGGGCCTATAGGGATGCTGGGGAGGGACTCTTCATGAGGAACTGTAGTGAGAGGACAAGGGGTAATGGGTTCAAACTTCAGCAGGGGAAGTTTAGATTGGATATGAGGAAGAAATTCTTTCCTGTGAGGGTGGTGAGGCACTGGAATGGGTTACCCAGGGAAGTTGTGAATGCTCCATCACTGGCAGTGTTCAAGGCTGGGTTGGACAGAGCCTTGGGTGGCATGGTTTAGTGTGAGGTGTCCCTGCCCCTGGCAGGAGGCCTGGAACTAGATGATGTTAAGGTCCTTTCCAACCCTAACTATTCTATGATTCTATGATTATTTAATGTATATAAATCAGGATCTTCAGGGTTGCTTTTCTCTTGCTATGCAGTTTCTATAGTATTGCGTAAGCTGTAGGAATGCAAACTCTCTCCTGTATGTCCTTTCAGTCATTATTGTTGTAATGTTTTAATATTTATTTTTTTGTAGGCCAAACCTAATGATCTTTGGTTGAATTAAGAGATGTTTATACAGTGATATAATAGGAGAGAAGTGTTAATTTATACATGGAAGGTGAGATATTAACCTTTGGTCTGCTTATTTTCTCAGGATGCTGGAAGAGGTTAAAATCATACCCTTCCTGGCTTCCTTCTTAGGCAGTAACTAGCGATGGGAAGAGGTGAAGGAACTCGTCCTTTCAGTATTTATCTTCAGTGTGGTTCTTCAGAAAGAAATGTTTATGCAGCAGAGAAGCCAGGGTCTCCAGGGAAAGGAAATCTCTGCTCCTCTCCCCCACCCCCGCATTCTGCAATTTGAATAGTGAAAAAACTACACTGAAGAAGAGTAGATTTTTTTTTTTAATCTGGAACATTCCAAATTGCTCTGAATAGAAAGTTTCCTCAGAGAGTATTCCTGGGAAGAGTAAAATGATATGCTTATCTGGGTGCCGGAGAGCTGGAGCTCGGTATGGAAAGATGGCATTAGTAAACTGCCTTTTGAGATACGAAAGGTGTCGCTTTTAGGTGTTTTAAAAGCAAAATGGAAATACTGCTTAGGCACCTAAATTTCCTACTGAAAATTTAGATGTGAAATTCTGCTGCTGTGCATGGATACATGAGATGTTGTCATTTGAACCTATGGGCACTTCTGCACATCAAAGGTGTTCTGGGAATTACATGCATTTGGTACCTCTAACACAGCAGCAGCCTTGAATTCATTCAAAAATTGACTAGAAGCTGTTGGTTTCAGTAATGGCTGTACCACATGTCCACTGTATAGGAAATCTAGGTCCAGTTTGCTTCTCAGTTGGAGGTGTTCAGTGGCCCTGTTAGAGCAAATGCTGCTGCACAGCAAAATTGCACACCCACAAGAAAGCAAGAAATATATTGCAGGAACTGTCCAATTGGTTAAATCTGCCTAAAATGACACAGCATGTATCTGAGTCAATAGATCACTGATTTCCATACTTCATTGAGTTCTCCTCCCATGACAGAAACTGAATGCACACTGGGGAGGCTGTAGTTTGTCTGTCTGTCACCATGCACTCACAAGGGCATGTGCTGGTGCAGCCAAATTCTGTGGGTACCCTCTTTTTCCTCTGGCCTTTGGTGAAGATAGAAAAAATACTCTGCTGACTGCTTTGGTGGAGAACAGGGTCTTATACTACTGCCCTGTGAGTCATGGTTCAAGGGGCTGATGCTTAGTAGCATCACTATGGTTTTATCTTTCATTTACTCTGAGATGCACAGAAACTTGCCTGAGATGCAAGTCTCAAAGATACTCAAAAATATCTGGTGTATTCCACAACCTCTTATTTCAGGGTCTAAGAGCAGAGGCCAGATAAGCAAAATAAGCTGTTTGGGATCTCTCTGAGGTAGACAATTTTACTCCAGAAGACTGTTTCCACTCACTCTAAACATCCCTTTTGCTATCAAAGTGGCATGTAAAAAAAACAAAGATAAGAAGCATACGATGAAAAACAGAAGAATGGCCATAATGAGTCACACTAAAGGCCCGTCAAACCCAGTATCCTGTCTCAGTTGATGCCTGATAGGCCCTTGCAGCTCTAATTTAAAAGGTTTTGTGGAGTTGAGGGATAGCTAACGGCTTGCTTCTGACACCCTGTGGCAATCCACCTACTGCTTTTAAATGTTTCCAGAATTATAAAGCCTCTGGGTGCAGTGCACTGTCCCATTTACAGTGGAAAAATAACATAACCATGGGGGATGCCTTGAAAAATACAGCAACACATATGCTATTTCTCCACTAATACTCTTTCAGTCTGCAACCCTTTGCTTTTGCTGGATGCAACATCTGTACTTATTTAGTAAGCCTGTATGGATTTCTCTTCCATGAGCTTCCATGTACTAAGAAAGCAATTTGATAAATTATTTCTCCTGGTTATGTTTCATAAAACCACAAACAAATTGTAACAGAAAATTTGGAAGAAGACAGGGGCTAAAAAATTGTTACTTATTTTTTTTTTATTTCTTCCCCTCCAGTTTGGCATAATGTCATAAAATAATAGAATCATCTTGAGCTGCAAGGGGCCCATAAGGATCATTGAGTCCTGGCTACTGTTTGTAGATGCAGAGTAAATAAGGACCAAGTGTGAATCCCATGTCCCTCTGTCTATGCAGTGCTAGGACAGATTTACCATCCTTTAGCACTTCCCTGCGCAATCTGACCCAGGTGCTATAGCTCCCGCAGGTATGGTTTGGCATGAGGACCATTGACTTCTCATAGCAGCCAGGAAAGCTCCCAAGGGCGGAGAAGAAAGCACTGAGCACTTCCATGGACCACCACAGAGACAATATCTCTGTTTCTCTAAAAAAACCCTGGAGATAGAAATGACATAATCAGCAGTGATGATTTTTGGCAACATCAGTGATGAAGTCCTGGGCTGGTATTAGTGGTGGTCTCTCCCTTAAGGCACTTGGGCAAGCATTTTCTATTAGTAATGTCAAGTACAGTTCTGTTGCCTGTGCTGCAATTACTGTGTCAATGAGACACAGAAGTTTGATCTGTGGAGTTGTTGGTTTGGCATCTCTTTTGACTGTTAAAAATGCAGTGCTACATTATTATTTTCTTTCAACTAAATTGAACACTGGACAATTCCTGGAATCCTTATTGGCTGGTTGCTTAAGTGTTGGGTTTATCCTTTTAATTTTGGTTTCTATTAATAAGTCCATTATGGACTACTGAATATTTATTTGGCTTTATATTTATAGTGAAGTTCTCAAGTTCAGTATCTCAGAATTTTCAGGCAATGTTGTAAATGAAATACAGAAGGACTCTTACAGATGGAAAAATTGATCCACTGAGGGAATACAATTTGATTCTGCAAATCAGACAAACTGTTGCCAATTATTTTACTGATTCTTTTCAAGAAATATAACTTGGAGGATGGTTTTCACCAAAAGAAACCTTGCTCTGATAGGGTAAGTTTCATTACTTTAATGTCTTTCAAGTTTAAAGAGACACACTGAAGGCTGCTGTACAATTCGCTGGTGAAGAGTGGAAATTCTTCACTGTGGGAAGTGAGACCTACATTATTCCTGCCCTGTAATTCTCTCCTGTGCTCTCCAGCACTGATGCCTGATGGCTTGTGAAGGTGTTCCCAGTGTTATTTCTCTTAGCAGTGGAGCAAGAGTGAGTTCGAATATGCCCGTCATGTGAGGCCAGGACTGTACGAACAGCTGTTCATTCCTTTTTGTAGGTGGGGCTGGGGTCAGGAGGAAATTGCAAATGTTTCTTCTTTCTTGTTTTACCTTTTTACTTTCAGGGTTCCTGTTTTGCAGAGTTTTAAGACAACTTGATGAGAGTTGACCAACAGTGTCATGAGGGGTGTGCCATTAATTTTAATCTGTTGTTTAAAATATAAATATGAATTAGATGAATACTGATGAGTAATAGAAGGAGAACACAGAGCTGAAAACTTCAGAGGACAGCACTTTTCTCCTGGATGTATGCGTGGAGCACACCACTGCATATCCCCATGAATTTTCCTTTCCTTATTTCTTTTTCTTTTTGCCTTTTTTTTACTTTACTTTTTTACTTACTTTCCTTACTGTCCCCTGTAACACCCCTCATCTCCTATCTGCAGTGCTTTTGACATGACTTTTCCCCTTTGTTCCTAAACTAGGTTCCCTGATGTTCTCTGTACTCCAGGACAGCCATTAAATGCTGCTTTCATATGTACTTCTCCCGTGGTGAAGTGTTAGTGTTTCTGTGGAGCACCTCCTTATTCACAGGCAAAAGTCTTCCTTCCAGCTCCCTTCTCTCCCCGCCCAGCCACCTCCCAGCATCTTCCTTTTCCATGTAGCTTCTCTTATTCCTGCTAATCTGGAGGGTTCGCCCCTGAATGTGTCACTGGCTGTTTATGGAAGGGTGAACAGAGGTGAAAGGGGGCAATGTCCTTTAAAGAAGGCAATAATGGCTTCTGCGGGGTTGGTGAAAGGGGAGCTGTGCCAGCAAGCAGGATCTCTGTGTCCCTGCCTGACCTGAATTGCCTTGCTTATGGCACGAAGCACGTACAAGTTTCGTGCTGTACTTAAAATAATTTTATAGAGTCAGTGTGCTGCTTTATTTGCAGAAAAAGCTGCAATATTAATGGTAGCAGTCCCTGTACTCTTTTTAGTGAAGACCGATACAGTGAAGTTGCTGTGGCTTTTTTATTTTCCATTTACACAAATTCTATGAATGTTACATAAATAACCATTTAGACTGCCACAGAGATATGAAACACCGAAAAATTAGTTAATGTATTGTTCTAATATTTTCATCAGTCATCTTTTTCACAACTGTTCTGTATCAATTTATTCTTTATCAATTTATTCTTTATCAGAGTGCGCTCACAGCCCAAAAAGCCAGCTGTATCCTGGGCTGCATCAAAAGGAGCATGACCAGCAGGTCAAAGGAGGTGATCCTGCTCCTCTACTCTGCTCTTGTGAGACCTCCTCACTTGGAGTATAGTGTACAGTTCTGGTGTCCTCAACATAAAAAGGACATGGAACTGTTGGAACAAGCCCAGAGGAGGGCCACGAGAATGATCAGGGAACTGGAGCACCTCCCATATGAAGATAGGCTGTTCAGCCTGGAGAAGAGAAAGCTGCATGGAGACCTCATAGCAGCCTTCCAGTATCTGAAGGGGGGCTGTAAGGATGCTGGGGAGGGACTCTTCATTAGGGACTGTAGTGATAGGACAGGGGGTAGTGGGTTGAAACTTAAACAGGGGAAGTTTAGATTGGATATGAGGAGGAAGTTTTTTACTGTTAGGGTGGTGAGGCACTGGAATGGGTTGCCCAGGGAAGTTGTGAATGCTCCATCGCTAGCGGTGTTCAAGGCTGTGCTGGACAGAGCCTTGGATGACATGGTTTAGTGTGAGGTGTCCCTGCCCCTGGCAGGGGGCCTGGAACTAGATGATGTTAAGGTCCTTTCCAACCCTAACTATTCTATGATTCAATGATGATTTTTTCAGCCTTTTTTTGGGGGTTGTTGGTGGGAAGTACCTGTAGGTTTTTATAGTTGGTTGGGGCCAGCATTGTGGGTTTTTTTGATGTATATCAGCTCTCTCTACAGTAGTCTGTCTTCTTTTTTTTGATTTATAGGATGACATTTTTCTGAAATTTTCAAAGAATGCAGTTGTCCTTCATTAGTTGTCCTCTATTCAAATTCCCATATAGATTTAATTTCTTTGGTATTGCTCAATTTTGGATTATGAGAGATGTGTTTTTCTCTTCAGTAAACACTTGCCTAAGAAAGGCTGAAAATGATTTTAAAATGATGAATCTTGCAAACCATCAAGTTTGAAATAATCAATATAAATTTTCCACTTCTGCTATGGTAAGTTTTAATCATGTATTACATGCCTATTACTCAATTTTATAGTTTAAACAGATCCTTTTTCAAGTAGCTGGGGCAAGGAACTGTAACTTAATCTCTTTAAATGAAGCTGACATCCCAGTATTTGTGTTGAATCATTGAAACAGTGTGTTTATGCCTTATCCCATAGACCCTGGTACTTCATCTGGTTTATCACCCATTCAGATGAAAGGTATGTGGATAACAAAGTATGGTATTGCCTTGGTTACCTTGCAATTATCTGTAATCTGAAGGTGCTATTTAATAACATAATAACTATGATTTTGCATGATTAATTTGGGGGATTATATTAGGTAGGAGTAGCATTTCCTGGAAATTGCCTTTTGTGAATTTCTTGAGGTTTTTTTAAGATTGAGGGTTTTTTTTGTGGGTTTTTTTTTTTTGGTTTGTTTTTTTTTTTTTTTAGTGGAATGAGTGCTTTATAAACAGTGGAAAAAGCAAAGCAGCTGACTGAAAAGCTAGAGTAAATCAGTTTACTGATTTTGTGGCACATGTTCTATTTGGCAAATACAGACCATGAATCTAGCAGAAATGAACATGACATTGAAATTGCTACCTCTCTACTTGCCCCCACAACTCTGTAATCACTTTTCCCCTAAAAACATTTTTGTAAAAATGGCATGTCAGATATATACACCTTTAAAGAGAAAGGTCTATGTTTAATTGCTGTAGAATTTTGTTGCAGATAACAGCTTGTTGGCTGCTTGGCCGCTGTTCAGTGTGTTATAGTGATTAAATGGCATTCTCTTTAGTTTACTCACTTGACTAGTCCTGGAAAATAAAATGGTTACTGATTTCCATTTACCTATTTCTTCTCTTAAGAGGCACTTACAATAGGCATGCTGATTTAGAGACAAACATTTTCCAGCGCTGCAAAAGTTTTGCAACATCGGCCAGTGCCTTATCCCTGTTAATGTGGTGAACACCTTTTCTACCCTGAAGAGTTCAAAATTAAAGATTATCAATATAAAAAGGAGAAATACACAGAGCTTTCAGTCACAGTTTCATTTGGTTGTGTAGTAAATATTTTCATTTGTATCTGACCTTTCTTAGGTGAGCATGTAGTTTATTATGCGGTGGGCATAAGTAAAAGTTTATGACTAGAAGAAAAAGATATGAAAAGGGAAGGAGTCTTGGCCTTAGTCAAGGAAGGTATTTCAATTTTCAAGAACCTTAGTGATAAACTTATGTGTAGTAGATGAAGACTGACATGATTGACAAAGCAAAGCTTGTAGAGAAAAGAGGAATATTTAGTCTTCTGGCTAAATGTAGAATACTTAAATTAGTGACACTGACAGGTAGTTCTCTGTCACTGGCTATGTAACCTACTCATGTATGTACCTAGCAGGAGATGTAAATGTGCCCTGGTGAAAACTTATCTTCCGCAGAAAGATGAGTGAGTGTTGTTGAATTTAGAATCTCAATTTTGGGTTTACATGCCTGACTCACACTTTTTTGGGTCTTGGATTCCTTGCAGGCTGGCCTTACATCTGGACTTGCAGATTTGATTCGAAGTTGTTCCTAATGCAGAGGTTTTAAAACACAGAAGGCTAGATTTGTTTTGTAATATAACACCCCTGTATTTTCTTTTCCATATAGTTTAATCTCAAGACTGAAGATACAGTACAAATGGCACAGATCGTGACATTTTTTCAGATGCTATTCATTCTGCTACTTCGTGATTACACCTCAGCTGAAGATGGGGAAACAAGAGCTAGTAAGTCTTGATTTTTATATTTCACATAAAAGCAAATTCAAAGCATCCCTTAAAATTAGAGTATCCATTTTCAGGCCCACATGTACACTTCTGTAATTGTGATTTTTTCCGTTATAATTTTCCTGGTGAAAATCCTGCAATATATGATAAGTAACAAATATCTTATTTCTCCTTTAGGAAGGGAATATCTTTATTTCACTATGTGTCTTGGAAATGCTCACAGCAGCAGATGGAACTGTAAAGCTCCAGTCTTGATTTAACCAGAAGTGTCTGTAGGTGGATGCCAGGACAAGGCAAAGCTCTCCTTACTGTGGTGGAGCTGCAGCCTTTCACTTAACAGACAGCACAAATACGCAGCAACCCTGGTGACCCCATGTGCCATGGGATCAAAATAGCCTCTCCTGGTTTTGCCCATCTCTTTGGCACCTCATGTGGTAGTTATCTAAGTTTCTTTCATAGTCAATAGAAAGTGTTTCTTTCCCTTGAGAGTTATTCCCTCCATCTGACAATGTGTATATGAGACGGGTAGGACTGTCCTACAGAAATGCTTGTGTCAGTCCATGGCCTGTAGTTCGCAATTTAGTCTGAAAGTTCCATTTGTAAGTGACTACATCTATGAGAGCTGAACCTATGTCTGAATCATCACACAGTAATGCTTGCGTGATTTTATATTCTGGAAGCTGAGCTTGTTCACTGATCATTTTTTCTTCTACTAAAATCAGAATATGTTACCAACAACATTCTATCAAGTCTTAGGATTTTACAATAGCTACTTCTGTAAGTGCCATGTGGCAGTGTCAGAAGTCAATTAAAATGTATTTGTAAAAGGATTGGATATTACTGCTGTATTCTGGAGCATTCAGGCTATAGTCTTCCTCTGCAGTGTACTTGGTTTGCTAACAAAAATGAGTTTTAATGTTTATCATCTCTGCAGACAAAGAGATATGGAAAATGAATTCCTCTCTGCTGATTGCATGAAGTACAATTGCCAGCTAAGAAACTGAATTCCAGAATTTTTCATCATCATTTCTGGTGATAATGTAAAACCAGAAAATGGTTTGGTTTTCAGATAACAAGCTGGATTTGTATGGCTTACAGAAGCAGTCTTGTTTTCTCTGATAAACTCTGCTGATTTATTATTTTTTTTAATTGAATGTATTTGTTAGTGTTGATTCTAATCCAAACAATAATTTATATGAAAAATATTTCCTGTGGAAGAAGAAAGTGGAAGAGTTTCTTAAAATATTTGTTTGTCTTTTTTTTTTAAAGGTTGCAGGACTGCTCCAGCAGATTTAGTTTTTATCTTAGACGGTTCTTACAGTGTTGGCCCAGAAAACTTTGAAATAATCAAAAGCTGGCTTGTCAATATTACGAGAAATTTTGACATAGGGCCAAAGTTTATTCAAGTTGGAGTTGTCCAGTACAGCGATTACCCTGTACTTGAAATTCCCCTTGGAACTCATGAGTCCAATGAGAACCTTATCAGGGAAATGGAGTCAATACGCTATTTGGGAGGAAATACAAGAACAGGAAGAGCTATTCAGTTTGCCTTTGACCATCTTTTTGCAAAATCTTCAAGATTTTTAACAAAAATAGCAGTTGTTCTCACTGATGGAAAGTCTCAAGATGAAGTCAAGGACGTAGCAGCAGAAGCAAGGAAAAATAAAATCACTTTGTTTGCTATTGGCGTTGGCTCAGAAATTGAGGAGGATGAACTTAAAGCTATTGCCAACAAGCCTTCATCAACGTATGTATTTTATGTTGAAGATTATATTGCAATATCAAGAATTAAAGAAGTTATAAAGCAGAAACTCTGTGAAGGTAAGCAATGGATTATAAAATATTTTAGGTATTCAGAATGTAGTACTATACTCATATTTCCTTATTTCAGGAGCAGAATGTGTTATTAATGTAACCTAAGGCACCTGATCTTTACTACCATCTTTAATTTTGATCTTGTTTGCAGAAATCACTCCAAAATATTATTTTATCCATGAAACCAAGAGATAAATTTGGGAAAGATATGGTGCTTTAACACAGTGTGCATTCAATTTCAGCGTGTAGGGTTATGTTCTAAACCCCCAATCTTTTTGCATTGGTTAAGTTTAGAAGCCCTAAAATAGTTGAGCAATTCTCATAGTGCTGAGAATATAGAGCTTACGTTATCCTTTTCCTGGGTGCGACTGATACTGATCCACAGTCTAGCATTTCTTCTTGATAGTAGAGAGGACAGCCTATCATTACAAACAGGAGTTTTTCAGCTAGTATTTGTCAAAAAAAACATAAAAAAAGCTCTTGGCAAAAGTGCTTGGAGTTGTAACAATCTGTTATGATCTTTTTTAGAAGGATTTTATAGAAGAATTAGCCAAGACCAACATTGTGAAATGACTTTTTAGCTTTAGAATGCTAGCAGCATTGCAGCATGGAGTTTTCTGATAACTTTGTGAAACAATGGCATTCCATATATATAAAAAAGACAGCAAATTGCTTCTAAAATATATCCCTCAGAAGGACTCTGTGATACAGTGAATCTTTGTCAATGCTATTCTGTACATGTTTTATCACCAAGAATTGCTGCAATATTTCAGTTATACCATATTTCTGCACTTAGTAAAAATGAAAAACAATTTTTGTTTGGTGTCACTTTGAGAATGGAGTTCATTGAAAAAATATGGTGATACTTATGCTGAGGATAATAGTGTTTATTTCTTGCTACACTGAAGAAAATCATAATAATTCCTTGTGGCTGATGTAGCAAGGTGGTCAGTCCAAAAATTAAATCAGCTTAGTGCAGCTGAATTCCTTAACAGAACCACGTGCAGCGAGAAACTCCCCAAGTACAACATTTTCTTTAAATAAAGCTTAGAAGAAGTGACATTACATTTCATCAAAATGGATTTTCTGCTTTCAGAATTAACTAGTATCCTTTGAAATTCAGCTGTGGTATTTGACATGACTCTTACAGCAGTAATCTGCGAATGTTGATTACATACACAAAAGTGTACTTACTGTTTAAGTGACCCTTTGCTTCTACTCTCTGATGTTATGCTCTTTACTCATGTTGGCTTTGAGATGCCTCTCTCAAAGGGTGATCAAACGCAGATGACAGCTTCATTTCTAACCAGAATGTCTTTAGCAGGTGAACTGAAAGACTAGTAAACTGGAAATTTTATAATTGAGTGGTGTTTTATTCATGTTGTTAAGATTCATATTGACTCTGGAAGTGAAAGTTCCATGAGAGCAAAGCAGCAATGAGTTGGCTGTGATCAACAACATGAAACTGCCTGAATATTTTGCAATTCTCTCTTGATTGTCTTTATTTTAATGTCTAGAAAAACTGCTAACCTTTACTCTGTGGTGTTTTTAACTTTGTAATTATGTGAATATGGATATAAGAGCATAGGGGTGGTATTTCCTTTATGAAGAAAGGATGCTGAGGTTTTGTGGATTGTGTAGTGAGTAGTGCTATTACAAACAGCCTTGTAGATGGAGGGCGCTGGTGTGCCTCTTGGGAACTCTGGTGTTGGTTTTAGAGTATTGCAGCGTGGTGAGGCACTGGAATGGGTTGCCCAGGGAAGTTGTGAATGCTCCATCACTGGTGGTGTTCAAGGCCAGGTTGGACAGAGCCTTGGGTGTCATGGTTTAGTGTGAGTTGTCCCTGCCCCTGGCAGGGGTGTTGGAACTAGATGATCTTAAGGGCCTTTCCAACCATAACTATTCTATGATTCTCTGATTCTAAAATAGTATGTGAACGTAATTGTGGTAAAATATGGCAGCTCAGTGTTATTGTTTCATGTCTCAGAGGATTCTGCATGTCACTTCTCTCATTCTTCAGAGAACTGGCAGTTCTCAATTCTCATTTCTTAAAAGGCAAAAAAATAGGTAAATTGGAGGTTACTTCTCTAAAGTAATATTTTTGTACTGTATTTGCATTTGTTACTTTGCAGAATCTGTTTGTCCGACAAGAATTCCAGTGGCAGCTCGAGATGAGAAAGGATTTGACATTCTTGTAGGATTAGGTGTGAAGAAAAAGATTAAAAAGAGATTTCAAATACCAAGCACTAATGCAAAAGCTTTTGAAGTAACCTCACGTGTTGATCTGTCAGAATTGACAAGGTATTTAAATTTAGAAATACACTTCTAAATTTAGTATGATTTTTTTTTTGTTTAAAGTGAGACTTATTTTAAGATTTATACTTATGTTCAAGTACTGTCTTTTTTTTTTTCCCCCCTTCATCCTTATTTAGGAATGTGTTTCCAGAAGGTCTGCCTCCATCCTATGTGTTTGTTTCCACTCAAAGATTTAAAGTAAAAAAGACATGGGATTTGTGGAGAATTCTCAGTCTGGATAAGAGACCGCAAATAGCAGTCACTGTTAATGGTGAAGAGAAAACATTATCATTCACTACAACAAGTTTAATAAATGGCACACAAGTTATTACTTTTGCTGCACCTCCTGTAAAGGTAAGGAGTAAGTCATTGCACTGGAATACTCACTTAAGTACACATTAGTCCTTTGCCCTTTATGTTTTTTTGAAAATGTGTGGTCTTATTTTTGACTGCTTAAGCATTTAAAAATGGATGGGAGGTGCTTTATCCATATTTTCAGAGTGTCCATGGTGATCATGACTGTAGATGCTTTGCAGGTGCTTTCTACTCAGTAGTTTCCGGCGGGTAATTATCAGAAGATCACAGAGATGTTTTTTGACACGGCTGTTTGCTTACCATAGAAAACACTGGAAAGTGTTTTCACTGGGAAGTGTTTTCTGCCTTTGATACAGAGACTAGGAAATGCCAATGAAAATAGTTCATTTATAGAGAGAGATTTTGTTAAGTGTCTAGATTTCTTGATAATGTACAATGACCAAAGTTACTTTCTTCTCCAGAAGAGTAAATACCAGTTTACAAAAAGACAGTTCAATCTGGATTTGTCTAGTTCTCCTGATAAAAAATTCCTTTCGGCTCCTATTTTTCTCATTCAAGGGATTCCCCTCTTTGTGCAAACCAATTTTATTGTCTTCTAGTGTTATCTGAAGGTTCTCATTCAATCTTTATTCAGGAAGAGTGGTGTCCCTCGGGGATCAGTGTTGGGACCGGTTTTGTTCAAGATCTTTGTCGGTGACATGGACAGTGGGGTTGAGTGCGCCCTCAGCAAGTTTGCCGATGACAGCAAGCTGTGTGGTTCGGTTGATATGTTGGAGGGAAGGAATGCCATCCAGAGGGACCTTGACACACTTGTGAGGTGGGCTGATGCCAACCTGATGAAGTTGCCAAGTGCAAGGTCCTACATGTGGGTCGGAGCAATCGCAGGCACAGCCACAGGTTGGGCAGAGAGGAGATTCAGAGCAGCCCTGCAGAGAGGACTTGGGGTTGTTGGTCAATGAGAAACTTAACATCATCCGGCAATGTGTGCTCGCAGCCCAGAAAGCCAACCATATCCTGGGCTGCACCAAAAAGAGTGTGACCAGCAGGTCAAGGGAGGTGACCCTGCCCGTCTACTCTGTTCTCGTGAGACCTCACTTGGAGTATTGTGTGCAGTTCTGGTGTCCTCAACATAAAAAGGACATGGAACTGTTGGAACAAGTCCAGAGGAGGGCCACGAGGATGATCAGCGGACTGGACCACCTTCTGTATGAAGACAAGCTGAGAAAGTTGGGGCTGTTCAGCCTGGAGAAGAGAAGGCTGTGTGGAGACCTCATAGCAGCCTTCCAGCATCTGAAGGGGGCCTATAGGAATGCTGGGGAGGGTAATTACAAGAGGTAATGGGTTCAAACTTAACCAGGGGAAGTTTAGATTGGATATATGAGGAGGAAGTTTTTTACTGTGAGGGCTGTGAGGCACTCTTTTGGGTTGCCCAGGGAAGTTGTGAATGCTCCATCGCTGGTGGTGTTCAAGTCCAGGCTAGACAGAGCCTTGGGTGGCATGGTTTAGTGGGAGGTTTCCCTTCCCCTGGCTGGGGTGTTGAAACTAGATGATCTTAAGGTCCTTTCCAACCCAAACTATTCTATGTTTCTATGAATTTCCAGTGAAGTATTCAACTCTTGTAAGAAAGTTTGTCTCAGTTGCAGGTGAGACAGAGGTGAGGAGATTGAATGCTTCTACTCTTGCATTTGTAGCAGTACAGGAATGTGTAGCCCAGAGATTCCCATTCCTACCTCAGATAGTATTGTTTAAGTGAACAAAGGGGGATGCTTCAGCAGACAAAGAGTGGGAAAGATCTACCACTGGGGCGCTTCATAGCCAAGTGGGTTCAGTTTTTCTGAGAAGTGGTGGCCTGCATTTGAATCCTTACACCAAATCAGGCTGAAGGAATTTGAAATATTAATCCTCAGAGAACAGACTCCTATCCAAGAGGAGGTCTTAACTATTAGGCTTTTGCTAGGGAGAGCTATTTTACCGTGTTATTGGATGGAAAATTTTACTTTTTCTTTCCAAATTTTCTCTGCCTTTTTATACTTATTTGTAGATTATTTATTTAATTTTTAAGAAAGCACAGTTTGTATTTTTGATTTACTGGAAATTGTTAGAAAATTCAGAAAATTTCACGTAAATTCAAAAACTTGTATTAGTCTGTTTCTTGCAGTTCCAGTGACAAATCAATCTTATTCTTGCTGTCCCAGGTATCCATGAACTTCACCATGAAAAGAAGACTTTCCCCTTCCCTTCCCTTCCCTTCCCTTCCCTTCCCTTCCCTTCCCTTCCCTTCCCTTCCCTTCCCTTCCCTTCCCCTCCCTTCCTTTTCCTTCTTTTCTTTCTTTTCTTTCTTTTTTTGTGTTGCTCCATGCTTGCATTGCTGTTACGGATAACAGTAATTTTATGCCCTTTTTAGAGCGGTATGTCTGCAAACACATTATAAATGTCACTATGCTTTTAATGAACCTTTTTATTTAATAAAGCTCCATGATAATTTATCTGGTTTACTCAGGAAAATTTGAAACATTTTCTGTTCTGACCTGTTGTTTATTTTATCTTGTAATGAGAGCCATTGTCATTAAATAAACCCCCAATCTACAAATGAAAATAAAATAGAAACAGAGGCGCTGTCTAAGGGTGTATGCTATTAAGTGACATAATCTTAATTTCTGTTTATGTCTGCAAAAGGTAACAAAGATGTGTAACACTGAAAGATGTATGTTTTAGTTTACTCTTATGTATACCAGTTTAGTGTGGGATTAATATCTATTAAATTTAGCTATATAAAAGATAAGCATCTAGTCTAGGCTAGGCTAAAGAGCTAGGTTGTATTTGAAATTAATAGATCAGCTCAAGAAGAAGGCTTGTTGAATTTAATTTATAAGGTAGGTTGAGATATCTTTCATTTTCTAACACTTTTAGAACAATGCTATTTGGTTTAAATATTGAGCTTTAGAAATTTGATGTTTGTGAGATGATGAATGTAATATTTAGTTTATTCATTTCAATATTGTGATTCTTTCTGCCAATATCATGTCTGTCAGCTCATTTTTTTTCCTTAAGAGAGTAAGTAGAAAGACTTTTAAATAATGATTTGTTTCACCATGATTTAAGATCTGAAGTATTCAAGACATCATACCACTGCTGACAAAAATGCCTCTGGCTTCTTATTTTTAGCAAGTACGTGTTTGTGCATGTTCAAGATCATAGACTGAAAAAAATCTATGCGAGTTTAACTCCTATTTCAGAATTTTTTTTATGATTATCAAATATTGTTTACTCAATTATGATATTACTTGGCAAATACTTTTTGCCTATATAGTTTACATATTTTTGTATGATAAAACCTGGAACTTGATCATCTCAACCACTAACAGTAGTTTAAGTTCTGAAATGCAGTTTTATCCTGATTTAAATAGAAGACTTTTTAACCAATTCTGTTTTCTCTTCTTAGACATTGTTTGATGAAGGCTGGCACCAACTTCGTCTCTTAGTAACAGAAGACTCTGTAACTTTGTATATAGATGGCCAAGAAATTGAAACAAAGCCATTGCATCCTGTTTTAGGTATTTACATCAGTGGCCTAACCCAAATTGGAAAGTATTCTGGAAAGGAGGAAACTGTACAGGTAAGCATATGCTAAACCCTCAATGAAAAAGGAATTCTACTGTAGGTTAACACTACATTAGTGCCTTCTGTTTTCTTGAACTTACTCTTCTAATTTACACTGGGCTGAAATTTAATATACAAAATTTTAATAGTTGAAAGGGAACATAAATGGTCACGAAGAGACTCAGCACATCCTGTGTGCTGGGTGCTTAATTGGTCTCACTGACTTCAAGGGGTGTTCAGTTTTCACTGAAACACGAATCTAATGTGGTGTAGTCCCCTGAATTTGGGAAAGTGTCTCAAAGCAAGGGTTTCTTCTGTGCCTGGCATTGCATATTATTTCCTTCCATCAGTATATGGATTATGCTGGTGAAAGAGGGAGAGAACAAAATTTTGAAGTTTCTTTCTCATCACTAGCTGTCAGAAAAGTACTATCAACTGTGTTTCTGTCATACTGCAAATATTTGATACTCAAACTGTCACTGATTTGGCTGTGCTGGAACTCCCCCTGAAAACCCTTCACCAAGGATCTCCTTTATTCTGAGAAGCATTAAAGTTCTTTTGCCTTCAGCTCTTTGCAGACAACAAAAGACTAGTTAAAACTTCAGGCTGTATTGGTAAAGGCTGCGTAGATCAGTAGTGAAGACTGTTGACAGTGTTCTAGATGTTGATGAAATAGATCATTTTCTTATATTTATAGCCATGTGGTGATGACTAATTAGACCGATAGTAATGACTAATTAGACTGATAGTA
The DNA here is from genome assembly GCA_028858755.1 of Ara ararauna. Lineage (NCBI taxonomy): Eukaryota > Metazoa > Chordata > Aves > Psittaciformes > Psittacidae > Ara > Ara ararauna. The sequence continues at coordinate 40,340,877 of CM054379.1, read as the reverse complement.
ATGGAAACAATACTAAGAAATACTGAATTACATAAGTAGGCATTATTTTTAGTTATTTTGAAAGTATGCTTTTTTATATATATACTCATTTCATGATCCTTACTGCTACTATTAAAATGTATTAATGTTCTTTGCATCATCTTCAAGAACTCTCTTCAGATGTCGTTACTTAGTTACTCCTGAATTTTATGTATTTGTAGCCAGGCTTCACTTCTATATCTTACTATCATATTCTTAAAGTGTGCATGGGAACTTGGATGATGCACTGCGTGTGTGACTCAGCATTTCTGGTGGTAACATTGTCTGTATACTGAAGTAGCCCTTTGTGAAAGCTACTGAATGTTTGTCACAGGTTTCTAAGGGGACTTCACTTATTGCAAGGAAAGTAGAGATTTCAGAATTGTATTGAATCATCTCATGCATTTTCTCTGTGCAGGATAATCCCATTTTCATAGTTTTGTGCAATCTAGGATTAGAGGGTTAGTTATTTGTTTTTGTTGTGCCTTGTATTTTCTCTTAAGTCACTGCTGAAATGGGACTTTTATAGATTCCCAGTAATATGGTTACTGAGTTAAAGAATGTTAGTAGCTAGGCATGTTATCTAAAATAAAAGCATTTTAGGAATGTGGAATTTTATGAGATCCTCATCTGATAGTGAACTAGAAGAAAAGTAGAAAATCTGCCTCAGGTTGCAATTTTATGTTTCCAGATGATTTTTATAATCTAAAAAATGTATTTCATTTTTCCACTTTCTCAGTCTGTGATGCATTCTGCAAAGCATTAACATTTAAACTTTGCCAGGATATTTCTATTCTAACTATGATTGTAGAGAAATATTTTAACGAATCTGCATATCACTTTCATATGAAAATGCATACATACTTTCAATGAAAAGGTATTTGGAAACCTTTAAAGAAAGAAATACCTTGAAATTGGATGCAAAGTATGATACAAGAATATATCTCAGAGATTCTTTGGTGAACATTCATTCCCTTTCTGTGCTCTGATTCAGATGTTTTCTGGTGATATTTTGCAAGTTCTTGATTTAATTGGGATCTTACTGACTGCAGTGCTTGCCAATATAGTGATGAGGAACTTTTGTACATACTGAAGTATTGTGAATTGTAGATGTTTTAAATTTGAAAACACCTATCAGTAGGCATGGTATCAACAGACTCCATTTTCTGTGCCTTCCCTGCTCCAGCTTGTAGCTATGATTTCATATAAGTGTAATGGCTTTTTTCTCTTCGGATTAATGATAATTTATTCTAGAAAAGCTGTCTTCAGTGGTATCATTTTTTTTTTAAATATAACTGTAGAGCAGAATGGCACAAACTTCTGCTTACCTGGTGCCAGTGTTTTTACTGGTTGCCTTTTAAAGCTTTATGTTATACAGCTGAACTCTAAATGTAATTCTTTCAAACATGGGGGATGCCTTCTGATGCTTCATCAAAAATTACTAATCTTACATCTAGTAGAGACAGGTGAGTGTAGAAACATCTTCCAAAGACTCTTAAGGTAAAATGGGAAAGGTTGGTTTTGCCTGTGCTGTTGTAACTTGTTTCCCTGTTATATTGGCAGCCAGTGTAATTCGTGCTGTGCGTGTTTGGATTCATTGCCAAGAATTAGGGGGGTGATTTCTATTATTTTAGAAACAAAAATCTTGGATTGATTATATTTCTTTAAATAATTCTGTTACAGAGTGTTCAATTGGTTGCATGTAATAATTATTGTAAGTAGTCTGACAAAAGATGTTTCTGCATCTTTGATTTTTAACTGTAGGGGGGACATAGAGCTTCAAATTTCTCTTGCTTTTTAATATTTTGCTCATTTGTTCTATACTTGTGGAAGATACAGTTTAAGAAGAGTATAGTTTAAACTAACTTAATGTCAGACCATGAATACTTTCTCTAAAAAAAGGCTTTTATGTTTTGAATTATAGTTTGATATACAAAAACTGCGAATCTACTGTGACCCAGAGCAAAATAATCGAGAAACAATCTGTGAGATCCCAGGATTTGTGAGTATGATAAATGAACTTTTGAGGACTACTTGGCATTTTTTACAAATCACTGTATTATGCTGACTCAGTGAATTCTTAAAATAAGGAATAGTACATTAATTCAGCTGGTGCAAACAAATGCTTGTTGCATGTGCAATATCAAGTGATGCAGAACTTGTGTGCTTTCAGGATTATTTTTGCACAAATATATTTTAGAAGTTTTTTAAACTTAGATACTTGATGGTAGGAATTTGACTGCAGTATAGAAGAATCTTGGTATCTTCTGTTACAGTTTAAGATTTTAAGCGCATTAAGTTAAGAAAATTACTAGGCTACAGCAGTGTGAAATACTTTAAATATTACTTTTTAGCTTACCTGATATAGTTCTTGCTACTTGTCAGGTAATTTAATACCTGATTTTTTTTTAGCATAATCAACAGACCTTTATTTTTAAATCACTTTTTCCTATCAGAAGTATCTATAAATATCCCATTAACTGAAAAGTTGCCAAAATTTCATGAAGTGTATTGTAGATAGGACAAAAATAAAATCAGGATTTTATGATTCATGTACACTATTGGGAAGCTTGTGGGGATCCATCGACCCTTTGGTTGCTCTCTTACTTGCAGTTAATTGTACAATGAAATATGTAACACATGGAAAATGTTTTGGAAACCATTCATGACACAGCATTTGACCAGATTCTCAAAAATATTCAGCTCCCATCTCAAAATATAATCAAGAGATTATTTTCTACATACGGTTTCATTCAAAATGTCCTCCTTTGTTTGGTGTCTAAAACAAACTAGGCTAAAGATAATCAGACACCAGTGTCTTACTTTGTAAATCCGTGTTCTTCATGTTGTGATTTGATTTATCATTAGGACCCTTTAGCCAGTTTGAGAATAGAACCTGTGAATCTTCGACATCCAGATGCATTATTTTTTTTTGTCAGACTTGCCCAGACACCCAGCTAGTCTGTTTTTCTGCAATTTATTTGTGTCTGTTATAATCAGCGCCCTTATTAGGGCTTTTGAAAACTTGCTGCTTTCATTTAAGTAACAAGTAGGTGGCTGAATTATTAGCTGTTCTGAAATCTGATTCTGTGTGTCAGGAACTAGTGGGTTCAGGAATGCTTTTGAAAATTTAGCTTTAAATCCTGAAGTAAATTTAGTATTTGGCTATTTAACTGCACCACGTATCTTTTTATTTTTTACAAAAGAGAAGTAAACCTTAAAAATAAACAAATGAAAGAAATTTCTTGCACAAAGAAAGTAAACACTAAAAAGTCCATCCTGCCTTGCATTCTCTGTGATTTGGCAAGAAGTCCAAGCAAAAAGATTGCTTTTTGCCAGCTTAGTTTCACTTGCTGTTGTTGTGAATTAAGTTTGGATTTTACCCATGAAATTCTGGACTCCATCAGAAAGTAAAAATGTTGAACGATCTCTGAAGAGGAATATGTGGTTTGTGGTTGTATTCTGTCAGAATGCCGTTGTGTCAAAGCTCCTGAACTAAGCAGGGGCTGTATGTACTATTTACAGCCTGAATTCATCCCCTTTCCTGGAGATACATGGCTGCACATTTATTTTAAACTCCCTATACGATCTGTGGAGGAAGATAACCTTCTCTAGAGATTGCCTAAGTTGAAAACTGAATACAGAGGAAGCTGTCTCTCTCCATAGGACTGTGTATGAAGTCTGTGGTGACTGTGAATTAGAAAGCTCCTGTACATGGTGCAGCTAATGGTGCCTACTAAACCATTAAGACAGACAGTTTCGTGGTTGGTATGCTGAAATATTTGGAGATGGATTGTTCAATGATATTGGAAAACTCAATTCAGCTAATAGCAGAGTTTAACACAGTCACACACGAACGTGAGAAAAAGCCAGCCTTGCCTCTGTGCTGCTGTGTGTTTTCCCAGATGCTGGATTTAGGCAGAGATCAGAGATTTTAGAAATATTTTGGTACATTCTCTGACATGAATGAGCAGAGGACCTTTTTTTTTTTTTTCTTTTTTTGTGATGTTACTCCTGGCAGAAGGTTTGACCCAAATCTAAACATTTAGTGTGTAAATATTTACATAGTTCAGTATCAATTCTAGTTTTGTCATTGCCTTTTAAAAGTTGCTACTGGTGGCTTCTGTTAAAAGACCCTTAAATCAAATGAACTAGGAATTTATATAAATTGATAGCAGCTGCACTTCAGTCTAAAATTATGAATTATAATTCCTTGACAGTTACAGCCCTAGGTTTATGATTGGTTTTGGTAGTGTTTACAAATGAATGGATTTTGCTTATTACAAATATTGCCGTACTCTTAAACTGTGTTTCTTCTTGTTTCAGAATGGAGAGGTAGGCTCAATCATAAACTGCTCAAACTCAATTTAAGGTAGTATTTGACTTTATATAAACTTCTCATTCTAGGGAATTTACACTTTGTTTTGAAAAGAAGACAGAGGTTTGCTGAGCTTCAAAGAGCTGGATTTTTGATAGATGAACTCTAGTCAATAGACAAATTAAAAATCAGTTTTCTGAAGAAACCCATGTGTATTAGAATAAATGATCTGATATTTTTTCCCAGTTCAATTCTATTTCTCTAATCTGCAAGGGTGGATGCCGTTGCAAAATGAATGGGGATACGCACAGTCAGATAGCTGCTACCTGCATCGTGCTAAAGGGAGCTCTGTGAAGGGGTGCTTGTTTAGAGGCTTAATATGATAGCTTCCCTAAACATCTTCTTGGTCCCCTAGCCTCTGCTTGGTTCAGTTGCAAAGAAAACTTGTATCATTTGACCCTGAGAAAGAACTACATTCAGAGACCATTATAAAAATATCTGTATTATTTTAGAAAATATTACTAAAATGTTCTAGAAGGTGTTTTAGATAATATGTAAAAAAGTCTGCCTTTTTGTATCTTGTGTTCTCAAATTTTGCCTTTCCATAGCTCTAAGTTTACTGGTGAAAAAAAATTCATTTAGTACAGATGCATGTAAATTTGGGTGCTTGACGTGGGGCTGATGGGATTTGATCTAATAGCTCTCCACTTGCCTGCCTTGGCAAAATACTGAGGTTTCATGTGGTCTCAGTAGTGAGAAGTAAATACCTAAAAAAATCATAAAAAGTATCTCTAGAGAGTGATTTGGTCTGCTAAAGTTTAGTGTTTACTGCTGTTTGTGTAGGGAGCATAGTTTGGAGGTCATCTAGTGGTCTTTGGAAGATGGGCACCCTGCGGGCCAGGAGTAGTGATTTGCAGGAGCTGGACATAGCAGCCATGCCCCACCTTTACTTTGGTAGCTTCATAGCTGGGACATATGCCCAGGATGTGGGAGACTTTGGCTTTAAGATTTTTTTCAAGCTTGCTACACATGATAGCATGCCCATCAATAGTGATCATTATGTGATCATGTATGTGATCATTATCTACATAATATTTATTAGATTCTTTTTACAAACTTCAGTTAATTAGTTATTTTTGATAACTGATCACACTTCAAGTGATTAATATCAGTTACTTTAGAAGACGAGTCTTGCATGTTGCCAGATTTAAAATTATCAAACTGTGTGACAAAATACTTGTGGAAAAGCAAATAGAGTTTCAGATATCAGCCCAGTATCAGTACTTAAATTTTTATTTGTTTTTCTTCTGGATAAAATGATGAATTCATGCATGCAAATTCAGGGCAATATTCAGGTAAGCAGAAGTTCCAGCTGAACAAAGGAGACAGAGGCAGGACCTACACAACTGAAGAAAAATCAGCTTAATATAATGTTATGATACATTTTTTGAATGCTTTTGCCATGTGTATTGATGGTCGGTTTCACTCTTGGTAGTGTATGAATGGTCCTAGTGATGTAGGCTCAACGCCTGCCCCCTGCATATGCCCGCCAGGAAAGCAAGGACCTCCAGGCCCCAAAGTAAGTTTCCATTCCATCTTGTTGAGCATACATGGCTTTTTCCTTTTTTTTTTTCTTGTCCGATCTATCTTGGCCAGTCACAGTCAGACAGATTAAAAAAGTAGTGGACAAATTCTCCTGCTTCTGGTTTCCAGCGCATGAATATAGTGATTAGAATCCTCAAGGCCACGTTGTGGTGCCATAAATCATAGTAACACAAATGTATCTTATTTTTTAAGGAAAATGTTAATGGATTTAAAATCCTTGTTTCCTTGCACTTCAGCATGAAACGGTTTGCTAATGGAAGTTTTAATGGAGTGGGTTTCTTTCCTTCTTTAACAAAGAATGGACTAGATGCTTGCCGGGAGAGCTCCACCTTAGCTGTTCTGATGACTGCCTTGAATGTTGATGGAGGATTGAGAAACAGGCTTGAGTGTCAGATGTCTAACGTGGCAAACTGAAATCCCTAGATTTTTTTCTGTATTATCTTTCTCAATAACTGTACCCAGCAGTGCTTCCAGAGTGACTAGCTCGCCTTACAAGGGTGGACAAGAAATTGCCAAACTGCTTTCATTAAACAAATTACTAAAAAACCTCTACTCTCATCATCTAAGGGGTTAACAGTCTGCTGCAGCAGCATCAAATCAGAGGGCGTTTTGCTGCGATATTAAGGGTTACTATAATCAGGGAATTGGAATCCACAAGATGGAGATTATTTCATATGATGGATTTTTTGTGGTCTTTTACTTTCTTTTTTCTCTTTAGCATATTAGAAAAAAAAGAGAGAGAAGGAATTATTTATAATTTAAAAAACCTTAAAGCCACACCCTGCAAGTATGAAGAAGTATAAAATTTCAGAAGATTGTATAGGTTATTTTAACAGTATGTCTTAACTTCTGAATACCTGACTTTGGAGATGTATAAATTTAAACTTAATTTGTGTATTTGTGATACTAATGGAGTACAATAAAATTAATTAAATTAAAACAATTTAAAAATACAAGTAACTGATATTTTGACATTTTCAAGTTAAAGGCATAATATTTCATAGTTTAGATAGTATATTTGAAAGCAAATATATTTCTGCTCTAATTTCAAACCTGGACTTCTTAATTTGGACAGTAAGAATTCTGGTTAACCTATTATGCTTTTCTAAAGAGACATTATTCTATATCCTTTTTTCATTTAGTTCAGCATTCCATTGCTGTGGTTTATATGTGGAAACATGTTTTTTCATAGTCACATTGAAAGCTAGTTTCATACCCTCTTTATAACAATTCTGCAGCTGCAACTGACCTGCAGGTTCGTTGGTGGTTCAGGTTGAAGAACATGATACCTGCTTAATGCTCCTGTAGAAATAAAATGTTTCCATAGATCAACTCTTTACTGGATTTTGCTGGGCTTAAATCAAGTCTGTTAGTAAAATAAACAGAGAACTTTGATACAGAGGATGTATCGAGGTGGAAGTTAAGTTCCTGCTTTCTTATCATAAACATGAAGCCTAGGGAACTGATTTTTCTTTTCATTTAACGTTGTCATAACAGAGGTTATCAAAATAATTGCAAAAGGCTTATAAGAAGAAACCTAATAGATTATATTTTATTTTTTTTTAGAGAGAAATAAATATGTGGCGAGGAGTTTAGTATTTAGCAGGTTTTAATCCTGGCTCCTGCCTTTCCAGTGCTTTTGCTTTAAGAGCCAAAGCAGATGAGAGTTTTCTTCAGAGTAGTACTACAAGATTAACAAGGGTTTAATAACTATTTTTCATCTGTTTGGTCAAAAGTGGGTTTATTTCTGTTCAGATGTTAAAAAGCTTGAAAGCATTTGAGATGATGGGCCAGACTTGTGCTGTAAGTGAATGCGAGCTCATTTCTCAAAGTCCTGCACAAGAAGTTAGGGAGAATTTTCTCAGGGAGAGGGTTACAAGATCAGTTCCTTTTTGCTGCTTGAATTACTCCTCAATACCAGGTATCAGAGCTTGCAGCCACTGTTCTGTGGAATTTATTAGGGCAAAGGCTGTTCTGTGCTAATTTTAAAATGCTCTTTCTTATCTTTTGTATGTTAACATATTTGCTTCTCCATAGGGTGACCCTGGGCAGCCTGGGAATCATGGTTATCCTGGGCAGCCTGGTCCAGATGGTAAGCCTGTGAGTACTAAAAACTTAGTCATATATTGTAAATGCAAAACTAACAGGAGAAAATACATGATACCTGATTTTCAAATTTAGATGATTTTGTCTCCATTCTTTCAAACTGAATATCACTTGAGCACTATCTGAATGTAACAGTTCTATGAAGCTGTTATTCAGAGTGTTTTTGTTTCAAGCTAAAATATTGTAAATGTGATAGCATGAGTTCGGCACTGTTGTATAGCAGAGAACAGGCTATGAGTGTGCCTGTTAGTCTTTGCATCAGTTTGCAGCAGTTGTTGCCTGACCTTCAGTCTTTACTACTTAAGAATTTTTGCATTAGAAGGTACTTTCAGGCAGATAAAAACCTATTTTAGGGATTTCTTCTCATGTTTAAGATGCGTTCATCTAATTTCTTTTTAGGCTGCCACAAGTAGTCCATCAAAGTATGTAGATATGCATATGCAATATTAAAAACAAAGGTATTTTGCAGTTCTAAACATTATGTGTTAAAACATACAAAATAATAATACCTGTATTTTTCTCTTATCCTAGGTTTTACTTTTTAACCTGGCATTTCACTATTAGGGATGGTAAAGACTGGAAGAAAGTAGATGAATAACATATGTCCCTAAAATAAAAACTGTGTATTTGGCAATGGCTCGTCTGGTCTTCATGGTTACCGTTTTTTACTGTAATAAAATTGTAATAAAAGCAAAGAAGTATATAAAAATAGCTTAAGGTTTCATTAAAAAGTATATTAGATCTCTGAATCTAATTAGAAGCCTCTAAGCTATTGACAGCCAAGCTTCCCTGTTGAGTAAGGTTTTGTTAACAGACTGCAGTCTGTATCACCAAAGTGGTGGCGTGCATCTGTGTTAAGAGAAGGCAGGCCAAAAGTTGTGAGACTTGGCCACCCATGTTTCTAAGAATGTGGCTTCTGATGTTGCTTAGTGTTCTTGAGAAGCTATTTTCTTTATATCAATTTTTATATATTTACTAAAAAGAAAAAAAAAAGAAAAATCTAAAAGACAATTGGGAACATTAAGTTGCTCTGAAAAGAGGATAATTTCTCTGCTTGGACACCAAAAGCAGGAAAACAAAAGTGCATGCACATACTAGAAATTGTTAATTCATTGTAGCTTTTCGTTCTTATTGTGAGGATTAAATTTTATGCTTTAGTCCTGAGGTTGTTGTGTTATTTTGAGATCTCCATGGTGAAGTAGAAGGGAAGGTAAGCATGATGTCCTGAAAGCCACAGAAAATGCAATTAGGAATGAGTCCCAAATACTGTCAAGAAAGAAAATAGAAGATGTTCCAAAACATTAGAAAATACAAGAGGATGAGTGCAGAGAAGACAAAACGATTTATGAAAGAAACATTGTGTTATGGACTGGGGAACTAAAGGTCTAAGGGTTTGGTTGAGACTTAGAAGGGATATTAAGTTGTTTTGGGGGCATTTTAGTCCACACTTGACAAACTAGAGAGACTTCAGAGAATGGCAAAAAAGGCCTGGACTGGACCTTTCAACTTCACTTTTAGTAATTTTTCTGTCCTGTGGAAAGATTCATGAGGATACTGTAACTAATCACAAGTCTTTGCCAACTCTGCCCTTGCTTATCAATTTTTTTACCTCTAGCGTGTTATTCCTACTAAATTCCTAATTAAGTTAGTCTACCGTGGTATTTTGAAAAATAAAGTGATACCATAAAGCCAGGATGGGCTGGATTTTGGTAAGGAACTGTCAGTTTTCATTCTCTCTTAAAAACATTAAGACTATTTCTGTAGTGTCCAGTCAACTGCAACTGTCTTGTTTTAGAAACAATTTATTATGACTTTTTTATACTTTTATTAACAGGTTCCTACTTCAACACTATATATCTTCTCATCAGCACTTGAATTTTTAACAGTATGAATCATGAAGGAGAAATAAGTTGGTCTTTCTGTAGCTTTGTAATCTGGCAATTATGTTTTTTATGATTTTTGCCTGTGAGTGAGTCATAATGTGCATAGATGGGCATTCAGTGAACATAAAGCTTAACAAAAGCATCTCGGACAATTTGCGGAGAATCAGAAAGCCCCACTAATGGAGAAATGTTATTATTTTGCTGAATTGAAGTGTGTATGTTATTTGAAGTGCTTACAGTTCAATTGTATAGCTTGATTAACTAATTTCTTTGAGATATCAGCTGTAGCTTTTTGCACTTGTTCTTTGTAAGGACACAATTGCAAACCTATTAGGTCATCTGCAGCTCTGGCCAGTACATTATTGTTCCTTATAGCAGATTTTTGAGTGCTTTCCCAGCTAGCTTTTAGCCACGAACAACAGGACACCCTTTAGATTCACTGTGTAGGAAAACAGATTACTCTCTCTGTCTTCTTCTTTCTGTTTTACTTATTTATTTGCTGATATAAACTTCCACATTTTATGGACTGTCAGTGATTTTACTTCTTTGAGATAACTTTGCTTATATGAATCTTTTTAGCTGTCTCCCATGGGAACTCTGAAAAGCAAGATCTTCATTCAGACAGCACAATAGGCTTACAGGTAGTTGTGTAGTCAGTGTTTAATCAAATGACTTTTGCATGAAAAGCTTTTCTTGGAAAGTCAGTCTTCTCTGTTCCCAAACACATTTTTATGTTCTCTAAAGTTATTCCAGTTTGCCTATCTGATATTAATTTTCTTGGAACAGTATAACTGGTCAACAAAATGTTTCTTCCTCTGAGAAAGGTTTTAGGCATGCATTTATATTACTATATGTAACTGACTTTTAAAGTAAAACATCAAAGAAAATTTAGTTTATTGTTTATGGGCTGGCTAGATTGTTGTAAAACTTTGTTTCAGTCCAGAAAAATTAAAAACAATTCCCATGAATATCTTCAATATTCCCAGAAAGCAATTGTTCACCTGCTGTTAGTAAAATTGTTTGCTCTAATATTTGGGGAGGTGAACATAAACATGACTCATTTTCAGTCATTCTTTAATTATTTTTTTTAATAGTTCTGTTTATAGATTCTTTGCTTTTTCTCATTAATTGCTAGCTCTCTTTATTTTCCATACTTTGATATCTACAGAGAAGATCAATTGAAGTAATTGGAGAAAAGCATAAAAAGTGAGAAGCATTATGAGTAACTAAAATACTTTTTTTTTTCCAATCAAAAATGTAATTTGGGACCCAAAATGATTACATTGTCATGTCAGGAGAAATTCCACTGATAAATAAGCACAGGGCTAAAAATAGTAAACTGGAACCCATTTTAATTGGCATTATTCATCAGAAAGAAGCAGCTGAAGTGGTTGTTGGCCCTGGGAATGCTCAGCAGCCTGACTGCAGTCACAAAACCATTTTTTTATTTCAAAGGATACTTTATATATACTGGGGAAAAACTCAAGTTAAGGGGAAAAATAAATGAACAGAGTCTATGCAGTAATCACTTGTGGTTTATAGAGGGGATAGAATCATAGAATAGTTAGGGTTGGAAAGGACCTTAACATCATCTAGTTGCAACTCCCCTGCCAGGGGCAGGAACACCTCACACTAAACCATGCCACCCAAGGCTATGTCCAATCCAGCCTTGAACACCGCCAGCGATAGGGCATTCACAACTTCCCTGGGCAACCCATTCCAGTGCCTCACCACCCTTACAGTAAAGAATTTCTTCCTCATATCCAATCTAAACTTCCCGTGTTTAAGTTTGAACCCGTTACCCCTTGTCCTCTCACTACAGTCCCTCATGAAGAGTTCATCCCCAGCAGCCCTATAGGCCCCCTTCAGATACTGGAAGGCTGCTATGAGGTCTCCACGCAGCCTTCTCTTCTCCAGGCTGAACAGCCCCAGCTTTCTCAGCCTCTCTTCATACGGGAGGTGCTCCAGTCCCCTGATCATCCTTGTGGCCCTCCTTTGGACTTGTTCCAACAGTTCCATGTCCTTTTGATGTTGAGAACACCAGAACTGCACACAATACTCCAAGGGAGGTCTCACAAGAGCAAAGTAGAGGGGCAGGATCACCTCCCTCGACCTGCTGGTCATGCTTCTTTTGATGCAGCCCAGGATACGGTTCACTTTCTGGGCTGCGAGCGCACACTGCCGGCTCATGTTCATTTTCTCATCAACCAACACCCCCAAGTCCTTCTCTGCAGGACTGCTCTGAATCTCTTCTCTTCCCAACCTGTAGCTGTGCCTGGGATTGCTCCGACCCAGGTGTAGGACCTTGCACTTGGCATGGTTGAACTTCATCAGGCTGGCATCAGCCCACCTCACAAGCATGTCAAGGTCCCTCTGGATGGCATCCCTTCCCTCCAGCGTATCAACCGAACCACACAGTTCGGTGTCATCGGCAAACTTGCTGAGGGTGCACTCAATCCCACTGTCCATGTCACTGACAAAGATGTTGAACAAGACCGGTCCCAACACTGATCCCTGAGGAACACCACTCGTTACTGGTCTCCAGCTGGACATTGAGCTGTTGACCACAACTCTTTGCATGCGGCCATCCAGCCAGTTCTTTATCCACCAAGTGGTCCACCTATCAAATTGATGTCTCTCCAACTTAGAGACAAGGATGTCATGGGGGACAGTGTCAAACGCTTTGCACAAGTCCAGGTAGATGACATCAGCTACTCTACCCCTGCCTATCAGTTCCATAGCCCCATCATAGAAGGCCACCAGATTGGTCAGGCAGGATTTCCCCTTAGTGAAGCCATGCTGGCTGTCACCAAGCACCTTGTTGTTTTTCATGTGCCTTCCAGGAGAATCTGCTCCAGGATTTTGCCAGGCACAAAGGTGAGGCTGACTGGTCTGTAGTTCCCCGGCTCATCCATTTTCCCCTTCTTGAAAATGGGGGTTATATTTCCCTTATTGGTCTGCTGAAAGCAGTTAAACAATACACTTATTTGTCAATTTTGAACTTTGAACCATGTGACTGGCAGATCTGAACAATTTTTCAGTATTCCATCTAGCTTCATTCATGAAAGTTTGGAACCATTTGTCTTGTCTTTACAGTGCCCGCAAAAAATACGTAGTTTAAAATAGTCTTGTGAGTCTGACTTTACTAATATACCCCTGTACATAGTTCATAAGGTTTCAAAACCCTCACATAAATAATTTCCAGTCATTCCAATATTTCTTTTTTAAAAAAGCCCTATAGAACATTATTGCAGCTGTACTACCTTGAGTTTACTAATACTTGGTGACCAGCTGAAGACTGAATCTTTTATGATGGACTTAGTGTAATGGCAATGGCCGAGTATTTCAAAAGTACTTTTAGAATAAAAATGGGTAATGGTTTCATGTCTATATAGGATTATATGTCCTATAGGACGGTTTGCCTGGGGATTTAAGTTGATATAAACTCTGCAGCTACTTTTCTCAGGAAACTTTCACAGACATAGTTGCTAATTCAGCTGTAGAATGTTGCTCTCAGTTTCAGAAAAATAAATATTCCTCAGTAACACACTGTGACATTGTTCTTCTGAAAGGAAATATGTTTATTCCATTCTAATTCAATCATGAAATGGCTTCACCAAGACCTCCTACTTTGAAATCAGGGCGATGCCTGATGTTGACTTGAGTTGCATGCAGCTGTACATTTCGGGCAATAGACTGTATGATTATCTTCAGAAGATAATCATGCATAAGAATCCAAGGGTAGATGATGAGGATAAGCACCTAAGTAGCATACAGGAAGTTATACTCCCTTGGTACATTATCGCATCTTCCAAAAGTTTGAAGTTCAGGGACTTTTAAAGCTTGATTTATGACCTTTTATCTAATAATCTTGATGTTTTTTTTTTTTTCTTCCCTCTTGTGGTATTTGAGCCCAGAACATCATTCTCAGGTAACATATACCGCTAGCAGCTCTGAGCTATGAATGCCTTGGCAGATGACAGAGTAGCCAATGGAAGGAAGTGCAATGAAATGAATTAAACAGGCCCAAACAAAACAAAGCAAAAAAAAAAAAAAAAAAAAAAAATAAGGCAACATCCAAGGCAACAAAAACTGCTTTCTGTACTTCTCCCGTAATAATGTTTATGTGATTTGCAAATCTTTGATTAAGAGTCACCCATAAATTTATGCTGGAGGGTAAAAGTGACATTTAGTTATCTTTGTGATACAGTACTGGATCTACCCTTCATTTTCATGTTTTGATATGTATAGACAGAAGGGCTTCACTGCAGAGACAGTTCTCATAGCTTGCAGAAGCAGATGCCAAGAGAAGCCCCTCTACAGAGCCATGCTGTTTAATGGAGGGAGGAGAAAGGAGGTGACACTTGTTCTGAGCTCCTGAGTTACCACTGCTTAAGTGAAAGGAGTAAGGCACAGGGTCTAAACAGACCTGCTGGAGAGGACTGCCCAACTGATCCATGTGTTCAAAGAGGTGGGGAAAAAAAAAAGCAGTAGGAACATGAGTACAGGCATAGTAAGCTGTTAGGGAAGATTGTTTGGGGGTGGGAGCGGAATAAAGTGCCTTTGAGAAAAGGAGAAGGAAGGACCTGTGGCAAAAACATTAGGTGATAAACAAATTCTTAGACAAAGGCTGAAACAAATCAAATACAGAAAGTCCATTCTAACATTTCTGTTGCATTGCAGGATTTTAGTTACTGATATTGCCAGTGACGAAGAAGGTCATATTATGACTGCAAATTTGACTGTAGGTGGGGATACATGTCTGAATAGCAATAAGAATTTCTGTCCTTTAAGATGTAATGTATTTTTGAAAAGGGTTTGAAAACTCCTCTGCTAATGCTTTAGATAATTGTGCTTCAAATTTACTCTAAAGAGGCTTCCACAAGGGGTCCACAGACCTCTCTGTCAGAATGTTTTCCTACCATCAGGTAAAATCTTTTTCAGTTGAATTCCATTATGCTTAGTTACATCACCCTAAATAGTTCTGTTTACTCAGTGTTTACAGTCCTTGAATATCTTTAGACCATTACAGTTGATCCTTGGTTACTTCTAGCCAAGCTGAGCTTGTTTCTTTCTCCCTTGGCTTTCCTGTTGTCATGCCTTTGTCATTTATGTTGTTCAGTGACTCCAAAAGCTTTTCAGTAAGGAAGCATGCAGTGCAATTGTCATTGACTTATCAGTGTCACCTCTATTTTTATTTGTATTTTTTATTTTTCTGATATGATTCACCTGTGAATGCTGCCTGCACTTTTTTCTTTAGGTGAGTGCATTGAAGATACACCTGTAAGGTTTACTCTGCTATTGCACATAACAGTTATTTGGAATTAATAATTGTCATATGTCCTTCTTGCTCAGCTCTTTCCTTTACAGGTAAACTAACTTTTGTTTTCTAGCAGGGCTTTTATTCACTGATGATAACAGTATTGCTAATTTGACTATGTCCTTTATGTAAGTTCTTTGGCCTAAGAAATCTGTTCAACTTTTTACCTTATAATTATTTGTAAATTATTTCCATTTTCTTTAACATTACAAAGTTATATTTCATCTGTGGTTTCTGTTTGTTTTTTTTTTTTTTTTTTTTAAATATTCAGCCATTTGGTACAAAACTAAAGTGTCTCAGTATCTTGCTGTTTATCACTTCACCTTTACAGATTTTTCAGGCACTAGAAATTTATCCGTATTGTTCCACCCACAACAAATTGAGAGGGAGATTTTGTATGATCCTAATTTCAGTTGCATTGATGTGAAATAATGAATAAGAATATAAACAAAGCACTGTGGAGTAGTGCTGATTGACAATACCAATGAAACATTATAGCTGAGGTTGAGTTTGACACCTACATTTAGTGTTTACGTGTATACAGAGTTACTGGGTGTCTAAATTCCTGTATTAGTTAATGGATATTTAACTAATATATCCCGACGGGTGTGGAATTCTAGTGCTATAAAGTATTTTGTCTTCCCACACTGCTTCTTCAAAAAGATGAACGCCTCCCAAGTATTTTGTGACACCATCTTCTAACACTGGGTGGGTGTCTAAGAAACCTCAAAAGGCAGGAGCTGTCTGTGTTTAGGCAGCTAGATTCAAAACTGAATATCAAATTCAGGGTTAGCTAGAATACTTTTCACACCATTTGTGTGTCTTCTGCAAAATTCATGAGAAAAGACAAAGTTCCAACAGAAAGAATTCTTTCTTTTTGGTGGCAAATTTGGTGCTTTCACCTTATTTGAAAGTTTACCTTCAGTCCTGAACTCGTCTGTGACAATTGAAAAGGCAATTTTCACTTATGTCCCTTTTATGTAAGATGTCAGCTATGACACAACTGTTCCCAAAGCATACGTATGAGTCACATACTTACTGCTATTGAGGGCTTTGAGGTTAAGGGAAGAGGACTTGAGCTGACTGAACTGCAAAAAAAATGTAGGCGTTAGTATGTAGACTGCTGATCCCTACAGCAGAAGGAGTTGTGAAACAAAAGCGTGCTCAGTTTTTATGAAAGCTGATTTTCATAATTTATCGAAGGTGTTTTTAACTTGTCCAAACAATTGCTGTGTTATTTGTACTGGACAGTGATTCTTGTTTTTGTGACTTTCTGTGGATTTCCTTTTTGAATCTTGGCTGTTCCAGCTTTCCAATAAGCAAACACACTGACAATGAGTTTGATTTGCTTTGAAATGGCATTACAAGATCTAGCTCTGAGCTAAGTATGCAGTTTTGTAAACTGAAAATTCTTCTTCCATCCTCCATTTATCTTGTGAATTTTGAAATTCAGTTCAGCCAGGAAATTGTCCTTCTCTATGCCTTCCCTTACTCAAGTAAAAGGAAGGGAAATTGCATTTCAGAAATCTAGAATGTGAAATAAAGTTTTATTTATGTAGAACTATATCCTACAGGAAGTCATACAAACTCTTTTATTTTTAATAAATAAAAGAATAAACTTTTTAAAGTAATTTTTTGGCTTGATGTATTGTTTCAGCTACTGGGGAGGCCTGTAGGTGATCTGGGAATGCTGCACCATTTACAGTTAAAGCTGATTTTGCTAGAACTGCCTTGAGCACTAAAAATGAAATGCTTGATAAAGTATCTATGTATGACAGAGACCTAGAATTCTGTTTACTTCTATACTAACCATTACCAGCTGGCTCATCGGGCATCTGCTCAAATGTTCTTTGGGAAGAGGGCACAGCAAGTACTCTCTTGTATCTAACCAAGCAAATAATTTTAGCTCTGTTTATTATCCCAGGAAGCTTTGACTGATTTAAAGAAGAAATGAGACATACACATTGCCTTCTTTGTACTGGAAAGGTTTTGTTAGCTCCTTTTTACCAGTTTGGAAATCCCCCCATTAAATTTTGTGCTACATTTTAAGACTGAAACTCATTTAGAAATAGGATTATTGGTCCTTCCAGTTCAAATCGAGATCAAATTCTGGGTATTTGAAATTGGATAGTCCATTTTATGGGATTTATCAAAATCAGCTTGGGCTCTCTGTTGAAAGGTCTGAGCCAAATAGAGTTTTATAGGACAAGTTCTCCTCTTGTTCTCAAAAATATCCCTCTTTGCAGCCCATGTTATCCATTGGAATGACATGGTTTTTATAGAGCTGAGTAAAATTAGTATTCTTCAGTTACTTGCCTCTGTTAAAAGATTCCTCTAACGCAGTTGTTAATTTTGCATAAAACCTGGCTATCTTAGCTGTGCTCGTTGAATTGAATCTACTAAAACAGCTTAGGCCTATATTTTGGGTTCTGTAAAGGTTCCCTTGTTCTGACAGTGTTGGTTTCTAGTAAAGCATTCCTGAAATTCTCTTTTCAAGTCACAAATTATTTAGTATTTCTTTCTGTAGTCCCAGTTATCACATCATTTACTTTTTTTTAACTTACATAGCCTGTTGTATATCTTGAAGTTCATAGCTAAGTGCTTAGTACTGAGGATGGACTAATTTTTTTTTTATTTAGAGGTATTATAAAACTTGCTGCATAATGTATTAGAATGTGCATTGTTTGTTAACGCTTATGCCTGTAACTGGAAATAAGGCATTAAAAGTCCTGTCATTTTTCAGCTATGTTTCTTGGGAGAGAGAGAGAAAAAAAGTGTCTATGTATGTGAGTTGTTTGGGTTTTTTTTGCTTGAATTAGGCATAAACCAATGTGTTTGTCACATTTTCATGTAGCAGTTCTAAAATAACGGATTTTAGCATAAAGCTTAGAGTCTGCAGACTTCAGATGAAGAGATAAAAGCTGAAATCTGAATCTCAGATTTATAATTAGGATAGCAGTTACTAAAATTTGTGATGTAAAATGGCAGGGTTGTGCCAACAGTTCTTTAGTAACTAAGAAGATGTTTTTTCCTGAAATCTGTGTTTGGAAATTTGTAAATATAACTTACAAAAAGTTACAAGTCTTGATTTCTTTTCCTTAGGGATATCAGGGATCAGCAGGAACTCCAGGTATTCCAGGGACTCCGGGGGTTCAAGTAAGTTTTAGTTTCCTGCCTTGAATTTGGAAATCTGAGACAAATCCCACCAGCTCTTTCCAAGTATCCATTGCTTGTCATTGAGAGTTGAGGTGTGGGGAATGAAAAGGGCTCAAGGGATGACCTGAAGTCAGGGACCATCCTTGAGGGAATTGCTGTGAAATTCGCATGGCTTTGAGGGTTTGTAGGTAGAATGACAATTAGACTGTAGATCTAACCAGTGCTAGGTAAGGCAAATAGGAGCAGGATTCAGCCGGAGCTTAGACGATCCGGAAGCCAAATAGTAGTTCCTTCAATTTTTCTGAGTATCAGTAGCAGTAATTTGAAGCCTTCTCAGTGTGATTGATTACCCACAGTTCAAACGAGGGTTTCAGATAATGCCCAGACTGATGGAGGAGAATTCTTTTTCATTCTTCAATGTAGTAATTTAGTAGTCCTTACAGTTATTGGAAACCTGTGCTGTGTTTCACTTGTGGCATGATCCAGTCTAGCTGTGTAGTCCAGGGTGTATTACTTTGTTGAATTAAACGTCTGAGAACATGCTGGGGCCAAGAACAAGCCTGCAACATGACGTACGTGAAAGCTGTCTGATTGACATTTCAAAGGGAGGGGACATGCATCAAAAAAAGTGTGACCAGCAGGTTGAGGGAGCTGATTCTTCACCTCTATGCCTCCCTCATGAGACCACAATTGGAGTACTGCATCCAGCTCTGGGGCCACCAAAATAAAGAAGGACCATGGACCTGTTGGAGTGAGTCCAGAGGAGGGCCATGAGGAAGATCGGAGGGCTGGAACACCTCTCCTGTGAAGAAAGGCTGAGAGAGTTAGAATGTTCAGCCTGGAGAAAAGAAGGCTCAGGGAAGAGCTTAGAGCAGCATTCCAGTACCTAAAGGGGCCCTGCGAGAAAGCTGGAGAGGACTTTTTACAAGAGCATGTAGTGACAGGGCAAAGGGAAATGGATTTAAACTAAAAGAGGGTAGATTTGGATTGGATATTAGGAAGAAATTCTTTACTAGGAGATTGGTGAGACAATGGAACAGGTTGCCACAAAAAGTTGTAAATGTTCCATCCCAGGCAGTTTTCAAGGCCAGGTTGGATGGGAAACATAGATCAGAAACCTGATCTAGTAGAAGGTGTCCTTGCCTGTGGCAGGGGGTTGGAACTAGGTGAGCTTTACAGTCCCTTCCAACCCAAACCATTCTATGACATCTCTGAACTAGTACAGGCTGTGTTCCCCAGTAATGGCTTATGATAGAGTGCTTGGATATATTTGATGCTTGGTTCTGCTTTCATATCTGGTTACTGAAATGATGTGATCAACCTGCTGACACATCATTCTGTAGGTCATGTTGTATTACATTTCTGTGTCTCATTCTCTATCTGAGTTAATATTTGAGCTGGTTCTAATTTTTTCTCTCTTAGGGACCACGTGGCTTACCCGGTATCAAGGGAGAGCCAGGGAAAGATGGGGCTAAGGTAAAAAAAAAAAGGAGACTAATAAATAAAAAATTAAATTTTACCATTTATCATTTTTGGTTATACTGCTGAATATTGTTGGCTGAACAGTATCAATATTTTCACATGAGGCTTCTGTGAGAAATGTTTATTAAAAAAAGCAATAAAGACGGTATAAGAATTTTAAATTTAGAATGTGTCTTCAGTTCTGAACCTGGTCTGCTTTATTTATTAATTTATGTAGGCTTTAGCACTGCCAGTAGCACCTTTATTCTACTGAATAATTTATATTTGGAAAGCATATCTAAATGTGGATGCCTATAAGAATGATACAGACATCTGTCAGAACAGTTTCTTTCTATCTCTTTGCACCCTTTTTCTCTTTAATTGAGCATCCAGATGAGCTGGGTAGGAATTTTTGGATTGCACTTTTTATCAGAAAACACAGACTAATTGAAACCAAAGCTTTTTATGGAAAATTCTAGCTGAGGTGTGCCGAGTAGCTTATGGCTGCAGACAGATGTGGAAGCTTATATATAACTTTCTTCTGGTAATCACGATGAAGTTGAATCTGGACCTCCTGTATACACAGTGAATAAACTAGCCATTGGCTATAGGCAAGTCTCATTGCTATATAAATAGTTGTGTCCCCCCTTCTCTCACACTTTTGCCCTATGTTTAGAAATGTTCTAATTTCACTATGATAAAAACAATTTTGGTTTTGGTTTATTTAAAAAACAAAGTCTTTTTTGTAAAATATGCACTTGTTTTCCAAACAGATTTTACTGTAAAATTTTCTTCTGCTAGAGTTCCTAATATGAAAAGCATATCCTTAAGTTCTTCACTGGGCAGCAGAGTTCTCAAATACATTATTAGGGCTGAAAAATGTGCTTATGTGATCTTTGATTTAGGCATCTTAATCTAATTGATCTTTGATGTTAATCTAGTTAATCATTCAGTATTGAGCCATGTGCAGAAAGTAAGATACTGATGATGAAAAACTCTATTCTCCTGGCAGTGCAAGGTTGTGACAGATAGAATATTTCCTAGTGCTCAGTCCAGCCTTGTTTAAAATGTGCCAAGAAATAGGGCTTCCACCACTGTTTAGAAAACTTCTTCCACTGTAAAATGCGTCTTGCCATTAGAATATTTTTCCTGATGATTCATCCCAAATTTTCGTCTTTGAATTTCATCCCATTACTTGAAAAGTTTCTGTTGTAACTAATTTAAAGCTGTTTCCAGTTTTGGTTTATCCAGTAATTGAATCACCACTTCTGAGCAGAAATTGAGCCTCCATTCTTCTTCATTAAGAAACAACGGATGCATGAAGTGTTTCTTTTATAAGCTTTGCTGATTTTTTTGAACTCAATTCCATTGCCTGTTTTCAGTACTTTTTTATTGAGCGATATTTTGATACTAACCCACAAGCTGTCATTCCTGTGGTCATGTTCCTGTCTTCTGTGAATATGTGACTTATACATGAATGGTTTTGATAAAACAAAGACATGATTTCTCTTATCCTTTGTATTAGAAGTTGAAATATTATACAATGTAACTCTCTGAGCATAATTTACTGTTACTTCTTTATGACTGAAATATATTAAACAAATTGGAATCTGTTACTCCATATAAATTTAGGTATTAACAGAGAGAAAACATTGTGATTATCCAAAAAATTATTTGGTGGTTGGGTCTTTGTTATGAGTGAAGTAAATCCTGTCTACTGAAACAAGCAACTAAGCTTGTTTTTATTATTTCAAGTCAGGTAGTGCCAAATTATTATCAATTATTATAAAACCTGTGAGGACAATACGAAGAACTGATGTTTAGGCTTGTATTTTCAATTGCCAACTGCATTTACCAAAGTGGATTCTTTCTTCCACTGAAATGAAAACTCATTTGTCAAAGTGCCAAAGTTGTTTTCTCAGTGTATTTTAGTTAATGTTGTCTATTTTTTAGAAGGTATTTAATGCCTTATTTTTTAATACTCGCTCATCTCGAGTAAGTGCTGAGAAATTTTATAAGGTCAGTAGGACTTTAATATTTTCAGTAAGAGGTAGGAGCAAAGCCATCTCAGGTTTAGGGAATTTCCTTATTATTTGGGAATTAGGATTGAATGTTACAATTACCTCTACAAAATTGGATGGTACAATTATCTCTACAAAAAAATCTCTACAGAGATTTTTCAGAGCTCTTTTAAAGCTTTTTTTCCTTTTGTCAAAGTCAAATTGCTACTTTTGAACCTCCATAAACCTCATGGAAAGATTTCAGTAATATTTAATCTAATAAATTCAGTATTTTTTTTCCTTGTTGTATGTATTGAATCTTCTTTAAAGATCAACTCTCATTGGTGAGCGTACTGGTGTTATGTAGTTGATATATAACATCTTTCTTCTATTTGTTATCATTGAGAATATGAGTGTTATTGTATTATATTACTACTGTTTTAGATTTAAGGATTTAAAATGTGTTTACTCTTTTAGGGTGACCGTGGACTACCTGGTTTTCCTGGATTACATGGGATGCCAGCACCAAAGGTTGAAATTAAATATTTCTTGGTACAATATTAATGTATTTTAGCTTGCTATATAGTTTAACATAAAGGAAAAATAAGTTCATATACAATATTAGGTCAGTGCATTTGATGACTTACATAAAATGATGTGATGCTGAAACTGAAGGAAGATACATGCCATGAGGCTTCATTATGTACATATCAAGCAATGGAAATTGCATGGGTTTTTTTATTTCTGTTCTGTTCCATGGGATTCTTTAGTAATCATTTTGGAGTTTGATTTGGTACAAATTAGAATCATCT
The DNA here is from genome assembly GCA_028858755.1 of Ara ararauna. NCBI lineage: Eukaryota > Metazoa > Chordata > Aves > Psittaciformes > Psittacidae > Ara > Ara ararauna. The sequence continues at coordinate 40,318,198 of CM054379.1, read as the reverse complement.
TCATGACAAATGAAAGCCTTGAAGTCATTGGAGTGATAGCATTTTGAAGGATAGTTCTGGTCTAACACAGTGAATTTATGTGTTATGTTCGCATCATCAACCATATCTTTTGATCTTCCGTGTTGGTACTCAACTGAATTTGCTAGTTTTTCCAAATTTGTGTTTTCAACTTTTCATATAAGGTTTTCAGAAGATTTCAGCACTTTTGAAGAACTGAATTTTCACTTAGGTATCTACCTATATTGAAGCGACCAGAAACTCAAAGCGACTTCCATTGAAAATGGAAGCATAAAGGCTGGGAGCTGTCAATAGTCTTACCAGCAGCACTGAACATTCTGGGCTTCTCCCTTAGGAGAGCTTAGAAAATTCAAAATTTGCATTTACTGTCTTGAGTACATTTTTTATATCAGATGGAGCTCTTTGCCTGCTTCATTTTACATATATGCATACTTTGGTATATACGTATCTGTATATAACTACTTCTATTTTAAAAATTAACTTACACACATTTTGTCTAGGGAGAAAGGGGTCCTAAAGGAGATCAAGGAGTGCCAGGAGTATATGGAAAAAAGGCAAGTAAGCAAGATGGTATTGGTATCTATGGTGGAGTGACCTTGGCTGGCTGCCTAGTGCTCCCCTAGCCACTCTCATTCCCCCTCCTCAGCGGTACAGGGGGAGAAAATAAGATGTAAGAGCTCATGGGCTCAGATAAGGCAGGGAGATCACTTACTGATTACTGTCATGGGCAAAACAGACTTGTCTTGGGGAAACAAATTTATTGACAAGTAAGATAGGTTTGGATAGTGAGAAACAAAGACAAAAATTAAACCACCTTGCTTATGTCTAGTAATATTAAACTCATGCTTTGCTTATTTGAGTATTTTGAGAACTCACTTTATCCTTCTTTTAGTGGATTGACATAATTTATTTTAACATAACTCAAAATGGAACAGGTTCCCCAGAGAAGCTGTGACTGCACCATCCCTGGCAGTGTTCAAGGTCAGGTTGGATGGGGCTTTTATCAATGTGTTCTAATGGAAGGTGTCCCTGCCCATGGCAGGGGGGTTGGAACTAGGTTATCTTTAAGGTCTCTTCCAACCCAACCCATTCTGTGATTCTATGATTTTATGATGAAAATGCTTATAAATATGTTTTAAAAATATATCTGTGTCTTTAATATGGGGTATAAGTAATAATTATATCACAAAGAAATCTGTGCTTTTTAATACACAGAAATGAACATGAACAATACAACCGAAGAGGGGAGAGGGAGAGGAGTAATGAGAGAGAGGAGAGGAACACATGAATGGAGTGAGGCTGATAGCAGCCTGGAGGAGAGATGCTTTAATCCATAATTCATATGAAACAGTCTGTGCTTGTATGTAAATATTTATATTTCAGAGAGCATATTTTTGTCATCCAGTGTTAAGTTACATTTTCACCTGTCCCTATATTTTCTTCATGTATTAGTTTAGAGTTTTAAGCAATTTGAAAGAGGCTTCTGGTTCACATTTCTGTATTTTAGATCATATGTATGTTTCTATAATGGAGGTTAGTTATTAATTGGCCACTGGCTGTCTTAAGAAAGAAACAGATCTTCCATGCATTTTCAAAATTAGAAATAACATACATGAATGATGAGTTAAATATACTAAATTTGCAGCATGAATGTTGAGCAGTAGTTACTTTTTTTTTTTTCTTTTTTTTTTTATGCATTTCTCAGGGTTCAAAAGGAGAGAAAGGTGATATGGGGTTTCCAGGAATGCCTGGGCGATCTGTAAGTTTTGTGAAGACAATTTGCATCTACTTTTGCTTGTTAATTCACCTGCTGATGACTGTTAACCATTTCCACAGGGAGATCCTGGCAGAAGTGGGAAAGATGGATTACCAGGAAGTCCTGGTTTCAAGGTATGTACAAATGTATATTTGTATCTTGCCAAAGTCTTCACTTGCTTTGCTGTTGGTCTAAATATACCCAGGTTATTCTGTGGAGAATTACTGGAAATTAAAATAACGTGTTACTGGGAAATGCCAAAATTTACTGTGGTCAATGGGCAGACTTCATTGATTTCAGTTGTTTTGTGAGCAGGGGCAAAGCTTTTATTAAGAGTGTATTAATGATCATCAGAGATTGTTTATACTTTGTCTCCCTTACCCTGTTTGTGTTTCCCTAACTCTGTGAATCATGGAATCATAGAATCATAGAACAATTAGGGTTGGAAAGGACCTTAAGATCATCTAGTTCCAACCCCCCTGCCAGGGGCAGGGACACCTCCCACGAGATTTATATATAAGCATTCCCTGCAGAACATAACTGCTGTGTAAAGTTAAGAAGGAAGTAATCAAAATATTATTATTACTTTTAAACGGAGGTGGGTGAAAGTTAGGAGAAAACACCTTCAGGATTGGATTCATGTTTATGTTTGTATTATCTTCAGTGTGCAGTGCCTTTTGTATTTAATTTAGGACAGTTTTGCAAGTGGACTAAGTATATGACTACTGCAAAAAAGACTACAGTATCTATTATTTACATAATGTATTGCAGTCTGTGAGCTCACTGGATGTTTTGTTTACCCAGTTGTTTGCATTGTTCTAATTGGTAAAAAGATGGATTTTAGCAGTAACAGTTTAAGTTCACAGGAAAAAGATTATTAATATGTGATGCAAATATTAGGTTAAATTGATCTAAAAAAGCTTTTTAACAGCTGATTTGTTCCTGTAATATTTTTCTTAATAATAAAAATGTGGTGATCTAGGGCTGCTCAAGAATAATGTTCCTTTGATGTCTAAAAATGCAGGTGGACTTCTAAGGGTATTTATTTACTGTATTTGGAGATGTGGGTCTTCCATTTTGTGACCATGCTTGTCTAGAGCAGTTGGGAATACAATGGGGTATCTGTGACATTTGCTGCAGCAGGGAGATATGACACAAGACCTATGAGAGGCCTAAACCCTTCAAGGCAGCAGCTGCCAACAAGGTGGATCCAGCAGGATCCCAGACTTGCTCAGGCTGGAAGGGACCTTGTTTGGGACATCTCAAAAGGGACAGTGCTGACTCCATACGAGGTTGCTCAGCTGTTTCTGGTAACATCCAAGGATGAAGACTAAACAGCTGGGCAGTTTATTCCATCCTTGACTGTCTTCATAGTGAAAAATGTTTCGTCCTTATTTGCAGCAGGAAAAGGATGTACATGTCTGTGTTGACAACTGAATCAAGCTCTTAGAAGTATAATAAATGGAGCCTCTGAAGTAATTAAGCTGCTGACTGTTACCTGTTATAACTTTTGTGAGATCAACTCATAAGTTTGCAGTCCTATTTGCTGGTTTTGGGTACCCCAGGTGACCTGTACCCCAGGTGACCTGTAAGTTCTACTTCAGGAAGATACAGGTCTCCTGTAGGTGGCACCTACAGACCAGATGTAAAAGCCTTGGCTGCCTTAGAGCATCTCACATAGGACCAGGTATTTGTGATTAGGTAACTAGATCAAACCCCTCTTCACTGTAATAGGTTCTTAGATCCCTAGTGTATCTCTAGACAACTTCAGGTAGAAAAGTACAGGTAGTCATCTTAATTTGAAGTTACAGGGGGGAGTTATCACTTTACACACAACGCTACAGCAGTGTTATCCTAAAAGTTGCCCAACTTCAATGTATAGCTAAAGCATCCTGCAATTCAAACATTTATTATTTAGGAGAATACATCTAAAATAATAGATTTTAAAAAGAGCATATGAAACAACTTTTATGGTAGGTAAACTCAGTATTTCCTGTTTGTTCTCTTTGGAAGGCTTAATGACACTGTAATGATAGGTAATGGAATAAATCTATTTTATGACAAATTTGGTGTAGTTTTTTTCTTTGTTTTGTGGTTGGGTTTTTTGTTTGTTTGGGGTTTGATTTTTTTGTGTTTTCTTTTTTTGTTTTGTTTAGTTTGGTTTGGTTTTGTTTGCCTTTTTTTTTTAACTGCCCTGAGGTTTACACCCTTAAAACACATTAGTAAAAGAAGTTGTAAATACTAATTATGGAAAAGAAATATTTTCTTGTTGCTCATTTCTCCGGTTATCATCGCCAATCAACAGCAGATTATTTCTATACCACACAAGGATTTTTTCTTTATTTGTTACTCGGTTTAGTTTTAAATATTTCTACATTAATTTCATTTTGATCTTCAAATCACATTAATACCTGCCTTCAGTTTGTCATTATTAATACATATCTGCAAAACCATGTATCTCTGATACTTGCAAATGTGTCAGGCCAAGACAATTTAACAGACGTTCTTAAAACACTCAGCTAAGTTTATGTCTATGGTTGTAGTAGCCACCTGTGTTGCCACTAAAGGCAATGGTGGCCTAACCAGTAACACCAGTGGAGTATGGAGAGCAATTCAGCTCGAAGAAGTAAGACTTGTAGGTACCAGTTTAGTTGCCTACAGAAAAGCATTCGGTGCATTTGAGATGCATTAGTGTCCAAAGCATTTTAAAGGTGCTGACAAATGCAGTGTAAGTCCTATGGAAGGCCAGTGCCTCACACTCACACAAGACACCCTTATGTATTTCAAATGTGATCAAATGTCTGTGTCCAGGCAATGAAACTGAGCTCCTGCTGGCTTGTCAGCTGAAACAAGCTTCCATCAATTGTCTTAATTAGACTTGGCTCTGATAGGACCTTAGTTACCCATCTGAATTTATTTTAGTTGAATCCAGCCTTATTTTCAAAAAATATATATAAATACACCCAGATATCTCTGTGAAGTTCATGGGGAAATTCCTTTTCTGGTGTTACAGAAAGTATAAAATAATAGTTATACATTACATTTTTTTCCTCTCTGGTATTTGGTAACATGGATAGGTAATAGTTGCAGTTGTTTAACATAAAATTTTATCTGTCACTCGTGGCCCTTTAGAATGGAGTATTATATTGACAAAGCATGAATTCGGAAAATATTTTGATTTGGTTTTTATGTTTGTAAAGAACATACAGATAATTCAATATATTAGTTGTGTGAATCTGTGTACATTTAAACTGAAAGATATTTTCTTGACTATTTCCTTAATTACTGTAGTACAAAAATATGACATACTCATTAGTTTTTATTCATTTTATAATACAATAGTTAACAAAAGCCATATTCTTCATTCAAACATTTTGTCATCTTGTCTTCAACATCTGCTTGCTATAAAACATTGCTTCATACTGGGTCTGTAATCAAATTCAAAGCAGTAACAAACAGGCTGTCTTTGAAGGAAATTTCTGCTGGAGCTTTCCTGTTTTCTTACAATATTCATTCTGGGAAAGAATGTGGAAAAAAAGCATGGCTTGAAACCCAGATGCTACCCATTGTTACGTCAAGTCCATTTTTTGTAATTGTAAGTTAATTATTACCAGATTATATTTTATTTGCATTTGTTTTATGTTATTTTATTACTGGAATTGTTCTTCAATTTTTCAAGGTATTTTTGATGCCATACATCTTTTGTATCATACATATTTTGAGTAAGGACATAAAGATTTAATCAAATCCGGTACTGCTGGATTCTGAAGTGCTTTGAAATAAGTATCAGACCATTAGTTCTAATAAAAATTAGAAATAGCAATTTATTGCTATTTTATGCTCTTCTTCAGCCAGTAGTTACTGCTCTGGTTCAAAAGACAATTAATTGTCTCTCATTTCTTTTTGCAAACTGTTTGAGAGCTGTCTGGAAACAGCATGAGTGAATATGATATTAACAACACTTACTATGTTTGAAACTGTTTTTAAGAGATGTTTGTTGGTGAAGCCTTGATCATGTGTATTGCTTTTGCATTTTACTTATATAAAAATAATAATTTGCTATTTGAAATAATTTTTTTTGTTATGCAAATGAAGGGTGTTCATTTTTTTTTTAATATTGTATTTAACAGTCCTTTTTATTTCAAAGGGAGAAGTCGGACAGCCTGGATCTCCAGGCCTAGAAGGACATCGGGGAGAGCCCGTAAGTGGTTAAATTGCTGTCATGTCCTGACGTACTGATTGGTTTGGTTTGTTTGTTTTTTTTTCAGTTAATGGATGTTATACTTCATGTTTCATCCATGTTGATTTGAATTGATATGTCCATTTTTTATTTTCTGGAGCTCATCTTTAAATGTGGATTTAATAAAAGAAATAAACAAGCTTTAAAGTCAAAAATGCCTTAAAACAAAAGATACTTAACTATATTGCTATTATATACCTCTCATGATTTAAGCCCAGCTGGTAACTCAGGACCACACACTCACTCACTCCCTCCCTATCTTCTTCCCCCCTGTTCCCAGAGGGATGGGGAGGAGAATCAAAAGAAGTTGTATATATGTTATAAGATTGTCTCATTATTGACTTCTTTCCTATTGACAGGATGGTATGGTTAGATATCGATAGTTACTTACACAAGGAAAGATTCTGGGTGTTTGCGACTTTCACTTCTGCAACACTATATATGTTCTTTCATATTATTGCTAATTGCACTTTTAAAGTTTATTTTTTCCTGTCTACATTCCCCTCTCCATTGTCCAGTTTTATTGGCCTTTTAGTTCCTGGCATCTTGTTACACTGTTCATGTTATCTGTATCTCTGTTCTTGCTTAGCTGGAGAACATGCTGATGCATTTTAGTTTTGCTTGTTTCCAAAGACATTGTTCCTCTCCTGGTGTTTGGGCAACTCCTCAGGGCAGCTCATTTTTCCTCCTCTTTATATGTGATAACTACACTTTGTCCTCCTTGTTTCCTTGTTTGGCTCTGTAAGGCCACCAGACTTTGCTTGAAGCAGGAGAGCCAAGATATCTGTAGAAATAGCTGGGGAGCCAAGATATTTGTAGAAATAGCTGAAAGATTTGAGTGTTGAGGGAGAGCCAGCTGTCTTCAAACCATCAGTAATTCTGTAGGCCAAGAGCAGTAAATGGAGCTCAGTTGGTGGAACACTGCCTTGCAGATGAGTTATATTCTGAATTACATTTTAATTTGGAAGATAAGGAGATACAGCTTTATACATTCAGATCTTTTTTGTGGTGTTGAATGTAAAGGGAGGCAGTATGTGTTATATTGTCCTGAAATCCAGTAGAGAGTTTTGATAACTGGGAGATGGAAATAAAACTCCCAGCTGAAAAATTCCCAAGCTCTTTAATTTAATTTTTTTTGTATATTCCCCAAAATCTCATGAAACACTCTGAGTAGACTGCAAAACACTGGGCAATCATTCCCAAGAGACTTCCCACTTGGCTGGCTTAAGTGAAGAACATGCATAATTGCTCACTTGGCTTTATTTTTAATTCTTTTGCTGCCACAAATAACTGAAAGATGTATTAACTTTATTAACCTTTTACAGTCTATGGTATCTTCAGAGGTATGAAAAACTGAAAGTGAATTCTCATTAAAACCCATGAAATACAAGTCAATAGGGTTTTGTATATAGTTAGTTAGTACACCATAAGAAATGTGTTGAGATAATGACAAGACTTCAGTTATTGTCCGTAGCCTTGTTTTGTCTCTTTTCATTTTTAAAAAAAATGTTATCTAGTCACGGTGATTTTTTTTTTTTTTTTTAAATAATCTAAAAACCAGAAAGAAGTCATTCCTGACCTGGGGAATGCTAAGTATTTGATACGTTAAAAGCTCTCTTTCTGATCTAGAAGCTTTGGTGAAGTCTGACCTATAACTACTAAAGAAATATACTTTTATTTAAAATTAATATAAATGCTTCACAATTCGACATTTTTAACAGCCATGTAAGCTCATCACTTAAGGCCCCTACTTTTGCTTTAGAGACAAATGAAGTGGCAGATTTAAGACATTAGAATCACTAAGAAGTCTTTTAAAATAACCATAAACTAATATAGGGGAAGACTTCCAATATATAAACAACAACAAAAGATTTACACAATCCTAACATGGCAAGCCATATTGCACTATATGATTCATTTGTAATCAGTGGAATTTCTTTTGAAGAGGAGGAAGTCTACACATGCTGATCAGGAAATTGCCTCATGGTAACCAGTAGGAAATGTAAGACGCCAAGTTATACCTGCTCATCTACCTGTATTGCTGGTGTAGCACCAGACTGTATGTGCAAACATGGTGTTCCCATCTATTTAGAGCCTGGAGGAGGAGGAAAGGGCATTTCTGTGCAGCAATTGTGTTAAAGTGTGTGCTTGGGTTGTGTTTAATGAAAGCTATCTTCAGCCATGGGGTACGTGGGTACCCTGTTCAAGTAGAAGGTAGTTCACTTTCATCCAATGGAGAGTGAGCTGGATGTGGGGGCTTTGAGGGATCTCTTGTGCAATTTAGTGCTTTTGTTGTTTCTGCTGTTCCTCCGATGTGTATTTGATGTATAGTGAGTAAGCGCCTCCCCTCTGCTCCTCTTCTGTGCAGTTCAGTGTGATTTTTTTCTGGTGCCGTACCCTAGTAGTTAGGGCACTGATTTGGGAAAGAAGGGCTAAACTTTGCTGAGCCCTCCCTGTGATAGCCAAATAGGTTGCCTAAGCACAAGAAAGGCCTTGGACTGTTTGACTCCATATAGTTAACCAGCCAGATGCAGCTGTGGCCCTAGGACAGCTCAACCAGGTTGCATGGATACCCCACCTATACAAACATACACGCAAACAGTTTTTATTTCTTCCATTCAGCCACATTAGTGTTAATAAATTAGACTATATCTAACTTGGTCTTTATAAAACTAGCCATCTTATGATCTCTTTTGCTTTAGCAAATAAAAAGAGCATACTTGCAAAATGAATGCATCTTGAGACAACATCTAGGGGGCAACTGCCTAGGATGGAAAGTGCAGCTGAACTGAACTCCCGTTGCCTTCAGCCTCTGGGAGATGTGGTTATTTTCTGGACAACATACTTGCTGGTATATTATTACTCTTATTAATCCCCAGATTTATGAACAGGAAAAAGTAGGTTGTAAAGCTTAAGTAAATAATTCCAAGTGATGTGGTTATTTTCCCTCAGTTTGGAAATTAAGTTAGCCAGACCATCCCAATCCTACCCACTCTGTGTAAGAATAATGTTTGACAGCGTGGACAGAATAATTTAGATAGTATTTAGTAGAAGTAGTAATCAAGCTCATTTTAATGATGGCAAAAATAGGCCATGCTGTTACTTGAGTAGTTTAATGTCTAGTCATCTATCTTACTGATGACAGGCTGCTTTGATATATACGTTTTTTTGGGGGGCCAACTATCTAAATGATAGAATTAGTCAAGATTTATTTAGCTTAATTTCAGACTGGCTGTCCTTTTTAACATAGGTATAATTCTGCCAGAGGCTGGTTTCAGTGGAAGCTGTGTTTGACTTCTTGTGTTTACAATCATGCAGATGGGAACTCTGCAGTCAGTGCTTGTGGGTAAAGCTGGCGGGACATTAATAACACTCTTCTAGGCCTAGCATATGCTGTCCTGCCACAAGTAATATATCTGAACATTTGCAACTGCTCGTGTTCTCTCTCCAGGAGTCATATTTTTCAGACACACAGCTGCAAACACTTTCCATTGTAGAGTTTGCCCTTAGTATTTAGGTCACATCACAAGACCTCGTGGCCTTGTTTCTGCCAGTGATAGCAGCATAACATAGCTTCCAGCTTCTGACCTGACTCCTGCTGTTATACCTCTACTCCTGGTTTTTCTGTTGATATTGTATAACTGCATCAGGAATGCCAGATCTAGATCAATGCATTCTGTAAAATGTGCGTGTTTTATGCTAAGGTAATATGACAGAATTATTTTTGAAATGTGTTCAAGAAATGCTAATGGTATAGAAATCTCAGCAGAAGTTGCTGTATTTTTCTTCATAAAGCAGAAATCTTTAAAATAGAACATAAAAACTGGTATAGACAGGAATCCTGTATGTTTGGAAAGCAAACCTAAAGCTAATGTAATTCTACCATATCTGTGACCATGCTGAGATTAATAGAAACAGAAACCAAGGAAAGAAAATTTTTGACTTATATGGTAATATACAGAACAAAATTTTTTTTTTTGGCATTTTTTTACTGTAAGCCATGTAATATTCCCCCCTCTCCATTATTATATGGTTTCCCAGAACTCTTCTCTGTGAAATAAATTGGCTTTAGTGGAACCCTTAGAGTACAACATGTTGAGGCAAGATGGCTTATTAAGTAGTCTGGAGTTAACTGTTGCCTCTCTTGTCTTTCTTTGCATAGACAGACAATGAAAAAACCAGACACAAAACACAGAGCTACTAGCAACTGTGTTATCTGTATACTGACAACGTTACTTAGAGATGTTGTTCTCAGAACAAATGCCTGGCAGCCAGTCATAATGATAATATAGGAAATAATTATTTAAAAAAAGTGTAGCTAATTCTAATGAACTTTCTTCTTCACTGCAGCTTTACACATATCACTGTCATTTCATAAACTGATATGTAAATGAGAAAATATGTTGAGAATGGAATAAATTTTGAAAAATTCTACTTTGCCTCTATTTACCTGCTGCAAAAACATTTCTTTCATACTAGTTACATCCTTTCATTCCTCTAGCTATGTGTATATTCTCATGAAAATCACCGAGGAGAGAAATAACACCACAACCACCGTATTTGAATGAAAAATGTGAAATGAATGAATGGTGTGGAAGAGTAACATCTTTGATAAGATTATCTAATACAGTTAGGTGAGATGTGCAAATTTTAAGGTGTTCAAGTATCCCTTAGAGTCTACAGCAGAATGAGAAAGTAATTTCTGTATATTTAACTTGGTTAAGTAGGCCATACGAGAGGAAAAGGAGTCAGCTACCTGTGGAATAGGATGGGATTGTGAATAATGGAAAACTTCATAACTGTTTTGAGCAATTCATGACAGGAGTCACAGTCAAAATCTTTGCAATAGATAGTGGAGTATAACATCTATGCTAGTCTGTTTAGGAGGAAAGCTGCTATTCAACTTTAAAAGATTTCATTCTTTTCCACTAGTCTGAGATGCGTCGGTAGTAGCAGCTGAACTGTGAATTCTGATGGCCTGCTTTCCAAAGGTGTCATCATTACAATCATAAGACAAGTAAGAAATAGTATTTGATTTGCAAGTAATTTCTGGTGGGCCTCAAAAGAATACCTTATTTCTTTGTTGGACTTTGACTTTTAAATGTATTTATATATAAAGTGAAATGGTAATTCAGATGAGGTGTTTTTTCCTACCTTACCATATGATGCAGTAAGACTTTGGTAGGCATATGCCATACATCATTATTTCTTACAAATAGGTTAGCTTAGTTGAATTAGCTTTTTAGTGGTTGTTTCTCTATTTCTTATTCTAATTATTGAGTTATAGGAATAGACAGGGCAGAGTCTTGTTGACGACTTTCTAATCGCCAGAGCTACTATAACAGATATTGTGAGTCTCGTTCCCACTTGAGGAAGGGGGAGATGACAGTTTTGACAGCACAGTGCTTTCAGTAATTGTTATACAGTACTTTCTTTAAGCTCAACTGCATTTTTTTTTTTTTGGCTGAATTCAGGTTTTCCTGTGAATTACAACTTTTAGGTCCACTTTAGATGTATGCATTTTTAACAGGCTTTGCTTGCAACCTAGGTTATCTTCTTTGTTCTGACAAGTTATTTTAGCTAAATCCATTCCATACTACATTTTCAGCAGTTAATTGCCATTAAGAATTAAAACGTGAGAATGGTGCTGTAAAAAAACCAGGTAATTAAAACTTCTGAAACTTCAGGCAGACTAGTCTGAACTACTCTGTTATTCCCAGTTGACAAAATGATATAAAACATGACAGCTTAGTTGTTGGTCCAAAACATATTGAAGTCAATGGAAAGATTCCCATAGAGTTCAGTCTGGACTGGGGCCACTATAAATGCTGTAATAAACTTGGACCCACTGACCTAATGAAACTTGGAAAATAATGCTTGCTTTTCTAAGTTGTAAAACTAACAGTTCTCTCCCATCTGATTCTTATTTTCTTCCTGTTCCTCATGATTTCTGATTTTTAAATTTCTGTCTTCACACACTATGAAATTACATTAATTATATTAATTTTGTATAATTATATATCTTTTTATCTTGTATCTTTCTCTATCTATTATTGTGTATCTTTTTGTTTTGCCTACAGAGACTTAGGGAACATTTTTGCATTTTTTTCTGTTAATGCTAATTCAAATGTGTTAACTTTGGAAAATCAAATGGAGAAAAGGTGGCATAGCTTGCTGCCATTTCTTTAAGACTATTTTGTAGACGCAGTGTTAACAGAGGCAATTTCTTAAGAAATGTAAGGAAGAACTAAAGGAACTGTAGTTGCAAGCCTATTATGGACATGAATGACATGTGCTATAAATAGTTATAAACAGTGCCCAGTCTCTTTTATGCTTGTATGCTGTAGTGACCTTTTTATGTGGCTGTGCTGGCAGTTCTCTTACTCATTCATGTGCTGATAAAAGTTACATACCAGCATTCCTCCTCCATTGTAGCTTGTTTGAAAACAGTGATAGAAATACCTCTGACCAATATGTTGTACAGCTTAAAACCTCCCTGCTGACTTGCTGAGCTGTATTACAATAAACAGATGCTTGTTGTTTGTTAGAATGTCTCTCAATAGTTTTTTAATCTTGTATAAATTAAAAAATACATTAAATCAGTGTGATTCTGAAAGAATTCTCCTGCCACAAACATTTGACAGTGTAGCTTTGTTAAAAGAGTGCAGTAACTAAGCACAAAATTAGTGCAGTGCTTATTTATTCAGATTCCATTAGTGATTCCAATGAACTAGTCCTGTTTCTACACAAAACCACAAACTCTTCTGAAGAGTGTAATTTCTTCTGCACATTCAAATAATTGGGACTTCTATTGGAAATTTTAATGAAGTGACTTTAAACTTGATATTATACTTATTAGTTATATGTTCTAGAAAGTGAGCTTTAATTCCTAGAATAAGTGCTTTGGCATAAGTTTATACTGTCTGTAGAGTAAGAGTGGTAACACACATTGTTCCACCTGTGGTTTTTCCCACTGAGGAAATTATTATATTCACTTCATACTGCAGCTTCAGCCTTCAGCTGTCATGTCCTCAGCTTGGCTAAGATGGAGTCTACACAACCAGCATGAAACTGAGCGAATTAAATTGACAGTATGGATGTATACAGTACACATCAGATAGCCCCTCTTGTGCTAACATTACGCAAAGATGCATAAAAATGTTTGCCCATTTAAATGCTGTTGTATTTGGGAGACTGGAGGCCTTCACATCAGTGGCAAAGAGAACAATATGCATAAGCTTACAAATATCACTACCTTTTTTCTAGCAAAACCTGAGATTTTATTACTATTAATATGGCAGTGGACCTTTCTACAGAGATGTTTTATTAGTATTTTTAACATTATAGCTATACAATTTGACTTTTAATGTATTTTTAAGTGGGAAAAAGTCAGTTTACTGTAACTCATTATCATCCAAATGCATTTCTGATGAGTTATTTTATATTGCTTTGAGTAAATGAGGTACAGGTACATTTCAAGTGTATTAGCTAACATACTACTGCTTTGACTGAAAAAAAAAATCTAAAAAATTAATGGACTTCTGAGGAAGTTTTTTGACATTTTTGAGGAGCTGAATGGACAAATCCACACAACTGTGTTATTTATCAGGAATTTCTTTACTCCCAAGGCACTTGATCTTGAAAGTTACGTATTAAAACTGATACGAAGTAGGTATGCCTTAAGTGATTAACATTCACTTCCTTTAACATGTGATATTTGAAAAAAGGGCTCATTTGCATTCTTTTGGATCCACCTGATGTCAGTAATAATACCTAAGGCATTCTTAACTCATGCTAATTTCGTACATCCAGAAAACGCTTTTCTGAAATAGGAGATTCTTGAAGAGAATGTTCTGACTGATATATGTTGTGTTGGGCTGTCATCTGCCATTTTAATGCCAGGAAAGTTGGTGTTCATACTTTCAGTAAACAATGTTTCACATGTGCTGATAAATCTTGAAACAGCAACATCTCTCTATTATTCTTGCCTTACAGTTCTCTTCTCAACTCCCACAGTTTTCAAAGAACACTTCGAGACACTGTCAAATCCTTCAGTAATGTAAATAACACATTGGAAATAAGATTTAATAAAATGGATTTTTTATATTCCTCAACAGAAACATTATGTCTAGGATCACTATGCATAGAGAAATACTTAGGAATTTAAATTAACTTCTGGAAGCCGAAGTATCCAACAGTCCCTGTTGGGTGGCAGTATTATCATTTGGCCTTATTTAGTCATATATACATCACTTTTTAAGTGAAGTATGATATGACAGAGTGTTTGAAATCATTGAAGTAACATCTTTGCAGTCTATTGGGAAGAGAGACCAAAAAATTGAAAAAAAGTTCTTTTGTAAAGAAGAAAATATCTGACAATCAGGGGAGTAAACTTCAAATCTGTGCCTTGTAGCAGAGGAGTTGCAAGTAAGTAATATGCAAGGTATTTTTATCTCGTTGTGTTTAAATATTTTTTCAGCAATGCCAGCTTTATTATTTTTGCATTTGTCTATGCTAGTCTTCTCCTTTCACACATATTAGAGGTAGGGTATAAAATAGAAATAAAATAGTTTCTACTTTCTACTATCTCTACTGATAGAATAAAAATTATTTTTATTAATAATATGTAACCAGACAGTAGATTTTATGCAAAAATACGAGGTGTAGAATCTATTAATTTAGCTTATGCGATTATGAGAATGTAACTTTTGTATTGCTTTTATCTCTAATTCACAGCAGTTGTGTTCAAGATTATTTCTCAGCAGCTGTGTTCAATCACACAAAAAGTGTCATTTATGTTAGAGTGTGATAGACTAAAAAAAGAATGAATATGTAATTAATATGTGCCTTTCCTAAGGGGCAAGTCCCTAAACACGGTGCTTACTGTGGTCTTTCATTTTGTCAGGTCTCGGAAGCAAGCTGTGGAAAATCAAGATAGATTTTTTTGGGTGTTGTTTTAGCATATGTTGCAAAATGGAAATGTTTTCAATCTGTAAATATTTGTCAGACAATAAAGTTTCAGATCTAAAATTATCACTTGTGGTGAATAAAAGCAGAGTGTGTGTAGGGTTTCTCTCCCCTCATTTGTGGTGTACAAGTGCAAAATTCAGATTAAGCCTTTTTAAACACCGGTAATTGCACGTAGTCATGGGCAATGCTATAGGAGCTAATGCTTTGCAGTGTGATTTCTGTTTAGGCACGTACATTATCGATTGTCACAGGTTTGTATCTTTGCATTTTAACATAACAGTAATATGAAGTGTTTGATTTGTATCTTAGTAGTATGGCTCAAAGCCTGATTCCTAGGTGCATTTAATTGTTGCTCCATAGAGCACAAGTGCATGGTGTTTCAGTTTCTTAGGGAAAGTGCCCTATTTTTGGTATGAATTGTGTCTGTTAGTGTTCATGCTAGAGAATAATAAAAAGAAGAGACATCTGAATGCCTTTAACACATCCTCTAAATATTTTTATCTTCCTTTCCTAATACACTATAAAGTGTAGGATTTTGTTTTACAGCTTAGGTAAATATCCTCTGGAGTGGCAATGGAGACCAAACAGAAACTGCTCAGCTGATTGCTATACATAGAAAACCAAACATAGGCAGTAGGCTACCACACTCAGTTAAAATGTAGCAACCATAAATATTTATTCGTTTAGTTGATTTCATTTACACTGCTGTTCTGTTCTGTGCTTCTCAACACAGTTATGGTGAGTTACTTAACTACAAGTAGAAAGAGGATTACTAAAAGGATGTTTGAGTTTCCTTCTTCTGATACAATTTCAGGAGGGTAGTAATAGGGTAGCCAGTTTTCTTGCTTTTCATGATTCTTCTTCAACATATGGAACAACCCAGGGAAAAAAATTGATGTGCCTGTGTAACCCTATGGTTATTCTCTGATATGGAACTAATACCTGGATAGGATTATTCATCCCATCATCACTTGTCTCAAATAGAAGAGGCCATTTCCTTCTGAAGTTGCCTGTTTCTTTTAACTGGCTTAGACAGTTTAGATTTTCCGATTAGTTAAAGGTAGTTGAATTGAACCCTTCCAGAAAATGAGGAAGAGGAAAACAAGTGAACAACCTAAAGCAGGGCTTCTTTGTTGTTTTTGTGTTCAAGTGCTAGCTGAGCTGTCAAAGCAGCTAGTTTCTTATCATGCTTCTTCCATGTGTTCTTCACAATCAATAGCATTGCATTATTCTTGTACAATATGCTCAGTTAGGGTTATGCCAGTTGTTCAAGATACACTGTCACATACTGTGTAGTGTAAAAATGGGAAAAGTGAAGATAACTGAGATCTGCAGTATTTGTGAGCCTTAAAAATCCTTTCATCAGAGAAAACATTAGCATTGCTTAAACTCAATATTCTTGCTATAAAGAAGATGATAAAGATGGTTTTGTAACTGAGATCAGCTGGTTCACCTCTGTTCAGGAAGCAAGGAGGCAGTTACTGTCCACAAAGATCTTTGAGCTTGAAATTGAGAAGTTGACACTGAAGTCTCAGGCACTAGAGTAGATACAGTGCTAGAAAATTTGGGGAAATTTGGTGCAGCTACTGTTTTCATTTTAGTAATCGTTATGTATTTAAAATACAGTGAATCAGATTCTTGTCTGATACAGGCTGGCTTCCCATCCAGAAGGAAACAAAAAAACAGTCCTTCATTTGTGTGAATTTAAATCTGTTTGCAAGGTTTAATTGATGTTGCTGCTAGAATTAAAATGTTATGATGATGTAAGACCTCTCCTTCTCAAGCCGAACCCCCTCTCCCCCCACCCTGAGAAAGATACATTTTTTCACTTGCACCACATGTTGCTGTATTGGAAGTCTTCATGATTCTCTATGTTGTGACCAGCTTTTTTTCTTTTTTTTTTTTCTTTTAAGGTAGATAATTTAAAAAAGTTACATATTTGTGTATAACCATTGTTCTAAAAAGCTTACATATCACAAGAGAACTAGCACTCTGGGCTAATGAAGCACAAGGGATACAGTGCTTATGGGATCTTGTTCTTAGGTTAAGCTTAAAAAAAATTGACTTTAGGATTTTGACACGTTTTAGTCATGTCGGACCATTATGGAATTACTACAGTACCAGCAAAATTAATGTTATTAGATCCACTAAGACCAAAAATAAAGAAATGGACTACAAAAATATTAAACCATTTAAGAAACAACCTTTGACTTTTGTGCAAATTCAAAACTACTAATTACTTTGCTTTAGTAATTAGTCTTAGTAATTAAATTTAGTCTTAGTGATTCTTACATGAGTCCAGGTGTGATTTTCCTCTTTGTCCTCTGGAAGGCTTTGATCCAGTCTCTGCACCAACTTTTCTTACCTACTTTTTAAATAGATAAGTACTACCAAGCAGACTTGGGCTGAGGGAATGATCACAGAACATCTTCTCTGACAAGGATAAGAGTATGTAGAAAATGTTTTGGATTTTTTTCGCCTGTTATTTACTGACAGATTCTATCAGAGCTTTTGGGATTTCCTTAGAAAAAATGCATGCTGGCCCATTCTACTTAATAGGCAGCAGTGGAACAATTTTCTAGCAATTTTACAGTCCTTTCTGGAACACATTTTTACCATTTTCCTCTGCTACAATCTGTGACATATTTCACAGTACACACCATATGGAAGAAAATGCATGGTTTGTTGTTAAAGACACTCACTGCTAATTTAACTGAGTGGCTTCTTACTACAGGAAATGGGGATGGCTGAAAACTATGTTCTTCCACATCCGTGTGACCTATGTGAATAGAACTGTGACTCTTGCAGTGTCAGACAGCCCTGTGTGTTGTGTGCAAGTTGCAGGGCAGTGGTCAGTACCTTTTGAGGAGGCCCTGCCATCCTCAGCCTGCCCTCTCTTATGTGTCGAAGGTGCTGGAATTGTGTGACCCATCATGAGCTTTTCTTCATAATTTAGGTAGTAGAAAACTTCTTATTAAACATTTTGAAGGTGTGTTAACCGCTTGAATATCAGTGTTTATGTGTGAGCGTTAAATATGGGTCAGTTTGTCAGCTGTTAGAAATCAGCACAAACTTTTTAGACAGATTGGATCTCGGTTTCCAGTGTCTTTAAGGCTAGTGCCTGGTATGGCAGGTAGAGGCAGGGCACTGTGGTATCACTTCCAGGACTAGGGGCTCCAGTTTTGTCTGGATCCACAAAGATTTGACAAGTCTGATACTCATTTTATTTTGCAGGGTATTTATAAGAAGCAGTGACACCGGTTTCAGCCTGTGACAGGATATGCATGCTTTTCATTTTCTATTAGTATTTCCAGCTTTCAAATTGCAATTTTCCCAAGGTCTGTGTTGTTGGCAATGCAACAGGGGTCACTGTGCTCCGTATTTAACATGTGTGAGTTTTATTTTTAATAACTGATTTGCCAGAAAACGTGTTTGCAAACTGGTCTTATAACTGTAAAGATCTTGGTAATGCTTTTTCCTTTTCTGCATTTAATTTAAAGCTGCTGTGCTAGTCCGGTGGATGCTTGTTATGTCTGTGGGAATGCTTCTTTGTGTTTAGCCCATTGTTCTTTGTCATCAATTCCAACTACTCAGTAGTGGCAGATGCAGCTTCATAGAATTTCTTTTACATATATTTTGCTACTTTCTCCAGCAGAATGTTTTATGCATTATCAAAATCAGGGTTGTTTCTTTCATTCTGTTAGGATTACCAAGTATTTGCTGTAATCTTAAGAAGTATCTTGACTGTTGTACTTTCATCCAAATTATGGCTTGACTTGTACTTTCTTACATACCTCCAGTAAATCTCTCATGTATTATCAAGTATGCTTTTTCAAGTAAGGATCAGTAATACATAAACAGTCATATTTTTCAGGCATTTAAAGGGATCATGGGAACATCTAGATATCTTCTGTGAGTCTTCTTCTGTTGCTGTAGTTCATGTAGTGTCCTGTAGTGTCTTCCCAGAATCAAAATTGCAGGTTTTTCGGAGTGGAAGGAGCCATTTGATTGAAACATAATTCAAGGAACTCATATGCACTAGAAAAAAACATATTTTTATCAGTAGTCTTGACTTTTATCTGTTTTAAACATGATCCTTGAGCTGACCCTGATTAACCGTTGCACTGTTGAAGGAAAGAGTAGGATCAAAATTAGCATCTATGGACTTTTTAAGACTAAACCTCTGCTGTTTCTCAGTGCATTATTTAGAAGTCTTTCGTAAGGGTTGGGTCACTGCCTGAATTATGAATGATCATTAGGGAAACAGTTTGAAGTTTTGTTGTGTAAATGGACAACAGCCTAGAATGTGACCTCTTTTAACAAAAGCTTCTGAATGTTAATCAATGGATCCATTTTTTTTTAAATAATAAAATTTAAGTGAGATAGTCCTCAAAATGATCTCACTGACCATGCTAAAAAAAAAAAAAGGCAGATACTATTTTAAGCATAAAATAAATAATAACCAATAATATTTACCAATATTCAACAATAATAGTAGAGGAGATTGTAGATTTTTTCCCCCCAGATAATGACCTCTGAAATAAAGGGTCTGTGCTTTCCTTACACTTTATTGCTGTTGAAATTTTTTTGAGAGGGTGTCACTGTTTAAACAGGAAGTATTGTTTTATTATAACTTTTTTAATCATGATAATTTTTAATAAAGAAAACCTATATCATTTCAGGTATTTTTGTCTTAATGTTGAAATAATGGGTAGTTTGAAAAACTGTTCCATAGTGATTTGTCCTAGACAGTATTTATCAAATGTTTGACATGTTACAAAATAGGTCCAGATGTACTGTTTTCAGTGAGGAGTTTAAAGCAGTATGTTGAAAACATACAGTTTTGTATGCCTACTCCAAGAAAATAGAGCATTAGTAAGATAATTATACTTATGTTCTCGCCATGTTTTTGGGGAATTATTTGCAAAACAGTTTGTTCATAGCAAAGAACCTTTTGGAGATACTCTATAGTTTTACATCTTCCAGAGATAGAATTTTTATGATAATGGATATGTTATCTTTAGTCTAGAAGCTCCTATTTTCCATATAGGGCTATCAGCCAGTACTGAAGAATGAAGTCTTATCAGGTACCATTCCAGAGAAGGGGAATATAATAGACAGTAGGAGAAATAATAGAATAGGGTAATAAATATTCTTTTTAGGAGTAAAATAATTTTTGCTTTGTTTCTGGAAAAAGTTTTTATGCATAGTTTCTTCTGCTTTTTGCAGGCATAAAGTTAAGCATGAGGGAGATGCAAATAATCCATAATACTAGCTAGAAAAAGTGGAAGAAGTATTTCAAGAAAAGTAGTTACATCTTAAGTAAAAATGCTTACACCTAGTTGATCTGTATATAAGACCTCAGGCAATTTACTTAATGGATATTTTGTTGGGCTGCATGGAAAAAAATCCAGCTGTTTAATATTATCCAAAACAAAAATAGACATTTCATGATTAATGAAAGCTACAAGAAAGATTTTCCAGGGATTGTGAAACCATGTTCTTTTTACAGTTAAATCCATTGTATCTGCCAGGTATTATCAAAGAATGGAAGATTTATTTAAATTGCTAACAGTGGGATAAAATAGAATATACAGAATTGTATAAATATATAAATGTTTAAGTGTCATTATTGAAGTTCATCTTCACAATAGAAACAAATTCATGCTTTTGGGTGTTCTGAAGTCCTAGCTGTGGGGTCTGCAGCTGAGGAAGACTGTATCGGGGGACTTAATTGCCTACCCAGATGAGCTTCATTCTGCAATGAAACTGTGAGATCCATGGCTAACCATTGCAATTTCTTGCAAGTAAAACATGCCTATAGCTCCTTTAACCTTTAGATATCCTTGTTTACACTTATATGCCTTGTGATTCCTAGCCAATGTAAAGACTTTGTAAGAAGCTTTTGCTATCTGAGCCTATAGAGACCTATCACACCAGGCATATACAAACAAGCAAAGAAAAGGAAAGGTGGGAGGTGAAAGAGGTAATTTTTGCTTCAGAGAATAAGTTATCAAGGTGTGTGGGATTTGGTCACCTAGGCATTGCCACTAAGAGCCATTTGAGACTTATGAGGGCAACTGCAGCATCTGTTTCAGAGGGTAAGAAGTTAGATCAGATATCCCACAGCAGCTTCAGTGACACCAGAGCTGGTTTCAGTTACCTACATAGCATTCAAGTGTCACTTTTAGGTCCTGGGGCTCCACTGCAGAAGCCTTCCCAGGTCTGTAACGAGTTTAGAAAGCTTGTGGGCTTCTAGGTGCACACAGGATGGAAGATAGAAAATAAAACAGGCAAAAGAAACTGAAGGAAGGGTAAAGACAGCAGTGTCTCAATAAAAGAAAAATCTTGGTTAACTGCCAGACTGATACATGATCACATTAGTTTTTAGGCAGAAACTCAGCTGTGTGTGATAAAACTGCAATTGAGAATCTTTAGAATAGACACATTTTTAAAGCAGCAAATTCGGCTCACACGGTTATCTTGCTGGCTCTAAATTTCATCTGGGTATAGTACTTGCTGATTAAAGCTAAAATAATGAATAATGTTACAGGCTTCTACAGGGTAAGGAAGAGTTCCCATTTAAGGGAAAGATTGAGAGAAAGGAAGAAGGCATTTGAATTAAATGTGGATAATTGAGAAAGATGCTGAAAGAACTAAGGCAGTATTAAGGTTTGCAATAAACTTCATTTTTAAATACAAAGAAGCACTGGATAAACCTTACATGAAATTTGATGTAAAAGAAGAAGGGGAACAAATTAATTGATTTAGAAGTATAAGATGGCCCAAATCTTATAAGGACAGAAATCACTACAGTGCAGCAGATGCTTTGATTTTTAACTGTTCTGCCTAAAGATGTAATGCTGTATTTTATTGGTATTATAACCAATATGCATATATGATAAATGCAAACAATTTAAAATAAGTTTTCTGGAAAGACAAAGGAAAGAAGATTTCGAATTACAAGCCCTTTTCCTTATTTCATATGGACAAAATGTTGCTTGATAGCTTTGCAAAGTACATCCCCATAGGCCATTCTTTTTCCATAGGCCAGTGAATCATGAATTATTCCACAGCATTGATTCTGTTACTCCCAGTGGGTGGCAGTTTTCCCATCTGTAGTAGTTCCAAACATTGTGTTTCCCTTAGTGGCAGAAAACTTGCATGATGAATCTGTTTCATATTAAGTTTTGATTAAACACAGGCATTTGTGATAATTTTAGTTACAATATACTCTTCACAAAATGGAGTAAAGTTAGTTGCTTTGCCTCATGCTTTAAAGTAAGAATACACTTTTTGGTAGAGCGAGGTTTCCTTGATTGTATAGGTAGTGTTATGTCACCCTATTAAAAATAACTTCGTAATAAAAGTGCTTTATTACTTATGATAGAGAAGAAAATACTCAGATTCTGAGGATTTGTACTACACGTGAAGTCTCTATTTAGGAACATGACACATTTCCAAAGCTTGGTTTGGCTTTTGAACTACAAGCTAGGAAAGAAACTCAGGATATCTAAACTACTTTTTAACCTTGTCTTCTGGGAAAGTACAAATAATTCCAATTGTCATAACCAGGTAATCCATGTAGAGGGAAATAATAGATTGGGAATAGATAATAAGAAGGAAACCAAATTTAATTTTTTAGGCATGCTGGAGCTAATGCAAAACTAATCCTACAGACAGTCTTTGTAATTACTGAACCATAGAGGCTATACAGAAAAATAACTCTCATGGGAAAAAGTCATTCTTTGTGACCAAATTAGCCATTTCATGCTTCTCCTTTTGTGCCAATTGACATGTGGAGAAGAATTGAAAACCTCCACCCCATGTACTCTGGGAATCACTCACATTAGCATAAGTGATAGATTCATTCTTAGCTGAGTGAATGTCACTGAGCCGTAAGAGAATTTTAAGGGTCTGGACCAGCTCCCAGTGAAATAAGAGCAGAAGTTCCATGTGCTTCAGTAGTGCAGAGTCAGTCAGAAGGGCACAGATGGAAAAAAAAAACTGCACAGGAAATACAATGTAGGTTTACAGTTGTTCTTTGAGCGTTATCCTTCTTTGCTGCTGATAAAGAGGTGAAGTTAAATGTCTTTTCTCAGCAATTTCTTATAGCCAAGGAAGTTCAACACAGCTCAGCAGAACACTGTGTTTCTTCTTTTAGGTATGCTTACATAGTGGTAAATCATTCACTGCGTTGGATAAGTATGTGGAACTATCTTGTCTGAGTCCTGCAAATAGCATAGAAATGTAACCATGGAAAGCATTGGTAGGTCCTTTCAGTATGAGAAAGATGCTGCCTAGTGGGAGTTTTTTGCAGGATATATGAAATTGTGTTTTGTATTACAGGTACAGATATTTACAATTTAGTTTTATGTTTTATAGCTCCAGAAATTCACTGTTAAATAGTTATACTGAGAACTCACAGACAGGTCTGGAAGTTCCTAAATGTGGTGATAAAGATGCCCTATTTTCAATCTCTTTATTTGTGCAAAAGGTCTAAGGTGGTTTTGGACAAATGTTTAGCAAGAAGTTATGTTATACAATGTGAATAGAAGTCTCAGAATGAGGCATTGTTTTCCAAATCTTTTTATTATATTCTCTGATCTCTCAATGATAGGTACATTGGGATTTTGATGACCTGTAAGTGCTCAGGATGCCTTTGTTAACTCATGTGCCATTAACCAATGAACCGTTTTTGCTTGATGAGGTCATTATTAACTAGAAGCTGGGTGTAAACTGCAAAACAGTTAACTATCTTTTCCAGTCCAACACTGCAAAGATGTAATCCATATGGAAATTATCAGATTATTCCTGGTTGTTGCAGTCATGTTATTTTTTCTATTTCCCTACAGAATGCATTGGGTTTGGTGATGTCTTTTTCACCACCAGCATATTCATTTCAATATTAGATTAAAATGTAAAGTCTGTAAGCCAAATTCTTGTGGTACAAAGAAGAACAGTGTCTGTCCAATAAATTTGAATAGTGTTACTTTAGAGAAAAACAAAAGATTAATTGTATGTAGACTACAGTTTTAAATAAAAATGGAGTTTTGTTTTCAATCTGAATTATGTTCAATTAAATGATCACTGTGACAAAACTGTGAGGTATACTGTAGAGCTAAATGAACAGTGATGTGAAGAAATGGCAGAATATTTATGTTCAAGTATTTATGGAGGTGGAAGCTAGCATACATCTCTTGTTGTTTTGTGAAAATCATGTATGTTGTATAGGAAAATAGGATTTCTTTTACTGTTGACCAGGACTTTTGCTCCATCTTATGTGGAAAATCTTATGGATAATGAAAAGTGTTTTCTTTCCCTGTGCCAGTCAGGGATTTCACTAAAGCATTGCAGCTTTGATGGGGAACCAGGAGTATGTGAGCCTGCCCGGTGGCAGATATGGACTCCTGGCATGACAGCACTAGGAGGTGACTGAACTCTTAGTGTTTCATGGTATTCCCAAATGAAATAGTTTGTACGTTGCCAGCTGAAGCTCTTTTCTCGTATATATTTTCTGAATTTTCTATTTTCTGCCCATATTTTGAACCTCAATCGTATGACAGTGTTACATTTATGAAGACATGAAGGGGTAGGGGTGTTATGTATTATTTTCTGGATAAACTATTCTATATATGGAAAAGGTTTTCTTTTCTCCCCTCAGGGAATTCCTGGAATCCCTGGAAATCAAGGAGCAAAAGGACAAAAGGTATTATTAATAGTTCAAAACACAGTTAAAACCTGTGCATACATATACCATTTCCAAAGTAAGGGTTTAGTCTGTGTTCAGAGGAGGGTTTTCCTAGTGGAGATTCAGGACATCAAATCAAGCTGCAAATGAATGGAGACATGCTCCAAATTCTTTGTGGCATTCTTGAAAATCTCTCATTAGGTTTTATTTCAGCTGTTGCAGAAGGAATGAATAATTCAAAAGTAAGGAATGAATAATTTAAAAGTAAGGAATGAATTATTTAAAAGTAAGTTTATAATACTTTAAGAAATAATCCTCACTAAATCTTCATAATTAAGGAGTATTAAAGAAACTTGTCAACTATACATACATTAATCACAGAATTCTCCTCCTTATGTGAAAACATTTAGGGTGAAATTGGACCACCAGGTCAACCAGGTTCAAAAGGATCACCAGGAGATACTGTAAGTATGTATGTATGTATGTATGACATGTAAAGTGGTGTTATGAACCAAATGATTTGGATGCTGTTATTCTCTATTTTTCATAAGCAAACAAGCAATGGCAAGTACAGTAGAAATCCATCATTTTCAAGTTGGCAAATATGCTCAGATTACGTCTAATCTCTGAATTCCTCCCCAAATGTTATATGCCTACTTTTCTTTTAAAATTGATGATTTTCTGACTCCACATTTGATAAACAAGTTAAGCAAACACATTAGTTAGAATTTAGTCTCTTAATTAACTAACTTTGAATTAACTTTGAAAGTACTCAGTCTCATCTTATTTGAAAGACTGACATTTAAGACATTTAAGAGTGACATTTAAGACATTTATCAAAGCGTGCAATGGATTTCTGAAGATGAATTTCAGGATGCTTTAGTAATAGTGTTCTTTTGACAAAGACTGTGAGAATATCAGAGCTCACTGAATTTTCAAACCACTTAAAGAGAGGTTTTGATTTTAGAATGTAGGAAATGGAAAATAAACATTCTTTTTAGCCATTCCAGCTTACTGCATCTTTGTTACTGTCTGAGAAGGGTGATTTCTGTGTCCTTTAGAAAGCATGATAGTAAAATAATTGTTCTGGAGTTTGGTGTAAGTACATACAGACTTTACAAAATGGAAATTTTAAAGGCAAAAGGGACAGCTGCATAAAACTAGTTCGAGATCTTGCATTAATTAATAGGAACATCATCATTGTTTGAACATATGCTGCCTTAAAAATAATTATTGTTTTCAATATGGAAGTTCAACAATGCTTACCTGGTTCTATTATTAAGCATCCTCACTGTCAACATGACTTTTTTCTTTTTTTCTGGGAAGATATTGTAATTGTTTTGTCAGATACCTGAGCCACATATGAGTCCTGAATATACTGTCATTCTCTTTCACTTTAGAATATTGAATCAGTAGTGGGAAACTTGTTCTTGATGTACTTTTAAGGAATGCTGTTTTCAAAAATTTTTTCTTATTTTCTTTCAACTGAAAATACAGTCTGCTTTCCATTAGAGTTCTACACTTCTGGAGCTGAAGTTGCAGTAAGAAAGTGGTCTTTTGGTTTCAGTTGTCCATTTGTCAAAATGATGCTGAGATTGATTCCACAAAGGACTCTTGAATCTTTACTTTAGTGTGCTCTGATTGTGCTGAGTACTGCTTAGTCAAGTGTAATCCAAATGCATATGTGGATTATCACTTGAAGAAGCTGAGGAAGTTGTTAAAGTGTGAATAGACTTTTCAAAGTTGTACTGTCCACATATCTCATAATTTTTCCTATTTATTTTCTTAATTTTTTCACTTTGTTTTATTGGTTTTCATTTAAAAACATTCAGAAGAACTAAAATGTGGTTTGTGTTTTCTCCTCCATCTCTGAAGATAACCACAGACAAAGGAGAGACCCCTAAACTTGCTCTCTAAATAATGCTAGGTTATACAAAGACCATATACAGGCATATGAATGTCTGTAAATGTATTGAAGAGCTCTCTTCTTTTTCAATGCTCACAGTTCCTTAATAAAATAAAATATCAATTAAATCCAGTGCAGCCCTGGTTGGAGAGAAAGATTGAAATCAGTTTGGATTTTGCAAATTCTGGGCTACTCTCACTCTGGGTTACCCTGCATCCACCCAGCAGCTGTTGATTTCCTGACTGCATCAGGCATGACCACTACATTACAGCTGTCAGAAGCCCTTTTGCATAAAGTTGAGTACATTGGGTAATTTTCCTTTCATAAACTTAAAGGACTTTCCAGCCACCTAAGGATCTTCTCTGGAAAGAACAAATTTCCTTGACAACCAGTAATTGCAGTTGTTTAAACCAAATTTGGACAAAACACCCCCTGAACTAGAAGTTCAAATTTCCATGCTTCTAGGTAGCACATGCACATTTAGTCTCTCACCTGTGCCTCTAACCATTTTTATTTCCTATTGCTGGAAAATTTTTCTCCATTTCTTTCTGAGCAAAGTTTAACAAAATGCCTGAAGCATCAGCTATAATAAAGCCTTGTGGGATTCCAAAGTGTATGTATTTGTTCAAGTAACTCCTTTAACATGTTTTCTTCAAATTCTATTTAGAGAAATAACATCTGGTTCTTGATACACTTGAAAATAATTTATTCATGTTTCCTGTCAACTCATTTAATGTATCTTTTGTCACCTGATAAAATAAGTAGGAAATTGATGCATGGAATATTTGAACATATTTTATGACATTAGGGAATTTCAACCAGAAAAGATAGTAGGATTTTCCTTGTATTAGTCAGACTGAATATGTTTGTTCCAGAAAAAATAGATGGAAAGCTTGTGGATGGTCTATTAATACCTTGGGAAATTTCTTGAGTAACAAATTCTCCTTCAGTAATAACTATCTCTATTACATTGCCAACATTGATAATTTATTAATTTATCTGCCACATAGTGTCAGCTCTGGAAAATGGGGGTGTATTGCTACATTTTATGTCCTTGAATTGTTACTTATTTTTGTTCAGGACATGCTCTTCTCTTTTAATTTTACATGCCTCAATGTTCAGATTAAGTTCTCAAGCTTTTCCTGTATTGCATTTCAGAGTTTTCTTTTTGCAGTGTATTGATTTCATGTAGTTGTCTTCCTGTAGATTTGAAAATGAAATACGTTAAATATGGCCTAGTAATGAAAGTGCAGGAAAGGAAGCCAGGACAAGTGGATTTTATTTCTCCCTTTTCTGCAGATGTATGCTTGATCCTTAGTGATACTGAATATATTTTCTGATTTGCCATCTCCAGTAGATGTTTGCAGGTTAATGTGGATATAGACACGTCTGAGTAAAAAGAAAAAAAAAAAAAACTTATTCTGTCCTCATAATATTTCTACTTTATATAAGATAAATGGATGAGGGACATTTCTGATGAACATTTATCACTTTTGTAATCCAAGGGCTTGTGTGTGCATAAACTGGAAGTGATCTAGTTTAGGGTTGTTAGAGGGTGGGCTCTCAGTGCATTACATAGCTTGAGACACAAAGCAACACTGATGTGGCAATGAGAAAGGGTCCAGAAATCCCCTAGTTGCATTTCTCCTTCTCATCCCTTCCCACTATCCCTCCCCAAAACTTGTGCTTGTTTTTCTGTATTGATTCATGTGCTAGTAGGGAGCACAGAACAGGGCCTGAGGAGAAGAAAACAGTAATTTCATAATGGTTTTTGCAAAAGGAAAATAGCATTCATTCAGTTAATGAAGGGGCTGTTCAGCCTGGAGAAGAGAAGGCTGTGTGGAGCCCTCATAGCAGCCTTCCAGTATCTGAAGGGGGCCTATAAGGATGCTGGGGAGGGACTCTTCATTAGGGACTGTAGTGATAGGACAAGGGGTAACGGGTTCAAACTTCCACAGACAATAATTTCACAATGGTTTTTGCAAAAGGAAGGTAGCATTCTTTCAGTCAATAAAGGGGCTGTTCAGCCTGGAGAAGAAAAGGCTGTGTGGAGACCTCATAGCAGCCATCCAGTATCTGAAGGGGGCCTGTGAGGATGCTGGGGAGGGACTCTTCATTAGGGATTGTAGTGATATGACAAGGGGTAATGGGTTCAAACTTACACAGGGGAAGTTTAGATTGGATATAAGGAGGAAGTTTTTTACTCTGAGAGTGAGGCACTTGAATGGGTGGCCCAAGGAAGCTGTGAATGCTCCTTCCCTGGCAGTGTTCAAGGCCAGATTGGACAGAGCCTTGGATGACATGGTTTAGTGTGAGGTGTCCCTGCCCGTGGCAGGGGATTTGGAACTAGATGATCTTAAGGCCCTTTCCAGCCCTGATTATTCTGATTCTATGATTCAAGGAATGCAGAAAAGACCACACAATGAATACATCTGTATTTCAGAAGTGAGGAGGTCAAGAGATAACTTGAGAATTGATTTTAAACAGCTAAATTGAATTAAGCCTTGCAGAGAAATGAAAATCAATAAAATATTATTTTGCTATGTAAATAAAAAGAGAAAAAGTGAAGAAGCAGGTCTGATGTGCAAGTGTATTCAGGCAGTCTTAATATAATCAAGGTTCGATTCCAAACCAAATAACTGTTTTCTTATGCTTGTTGTAACAAAGCTACTGCTGAACATAGGCCACATGCAAATGATTCATGGGAATATGCTGTCTCTTAGGTTATGAGTGGAAGCAGACCTCAGAAACTTCATGGAACTGAATAGTTCCTGATATTTTGTACTATACAGAAGTTGATTGGTTTCATCTACATGAAAGGAAAGATTAAATAACAATAAGAACAGTAGTTTTTGAAACTGCTATCAGTTAGAATCATTGCCTAAACTCTCTGACAAGTTAGATTTCCAGGGCTTATTTAATTGTTTGACTTTCTGTGTTATAATGCTTTTGTTTTATGCTGTGTCTTAAGTACATTCTTATAGCTGATCATGTTTCAGAGCGTACCTCTTATTTTATGTGTGGAACAAAGAGAACTAAATATGCCTTTATCACCATGTTTCCATGAGAAGAGTCCGAGGGACTGTGTTTCAATGCTCTAGATTTTGCTTATGTAGAAGTGTCAAGCTATTGGATTCTTGAATGAATATTTCAATCCTGAAGATTCTGCAGAAGCTGCAGAAGTGTGGCCCTGAAGTTAACTTCTCCAATAAATCTCTATGAAGTTTGCTAAAGCAGTCAAAGCACGGCAGCCTTTGAGGGACGCACAGTTGGGAAAAAGGAAGAGAATTATGAAATGCCACATATACTTTTGCTGGTTTGGGGAATCCTAAATGGAAACTTAAGAAACTCTTGTGTCACTTTCAATTATAGCTAAGGACTATATTAAGGATATGTTAAAGATTAGATCACACGGACAGGGTTTTGATTTGCAGAATTCTTTCTCTCAGGAGTATTTCATGGCAGCGCTGTGCTTTTTTCCTGCATGTTTTTTTCCATAGCACAGTAGCCCTTCCTTAGGCCATAGAAGGTCTAAATAATCCACCGTGCTGTATCAGAGCTACAGCCTGCATTGCAATATGATGAGACATTATGTTTCCTGGTCTACTTATTTCACTATGGTAATATAATACTAATACTAATTATACTAATACACTATACTGAAGACATTATTCCTCTAGATTAGTATGGAAATGTCATTGTCTTTTTCACAAATAAATAGGGTTTGATGGGACCAGAAGGCTCATTTGGTCTACCTGGAGCTCCTGGGCCTAAGGTAAATGTTTGTATTAATTTGCTTGTGATTTGATGAATGACTGCTTTAGACTGCTTTAGAGATGACAAAACACCAGGATTTTGCAGCTAATTTTTTTGCATATCAAATATTGTTGACTTGCTGTATAATTTTCTCTGTATTACCTTATATGATAGTTCAGTCTCAAGACAGCTTAATATAGCTCAATATATGGTGCCTGTCATCCCATGAGGTTTGGAACAATTGCAGAAATGGTCACAAGACATCATTTCAGTTTTGCAGTCCTGGAAAATGTTCTGCAATGTTGGGAGCCAGATAATTCTCATTATACATCAGAACTTTCTGCCTATGTTACATTTATTTATATTTTAATTGTGTTAAAAAATGTTACGTGCTGCTTTTTCCACCCGATGAGCCAAATTTATTTCAGATGTAACTGTTTTGATTGCACTGCAGCTACAGCAAGAATTAATTTAACCCATGCTCTCAGAAATCAAAATAGACACTATAAGTCCAGAGCTGTTAGTGTAACCTTTTAATTTGCTCCAAGATGAGTTTTGGTCAGTAAGCACCAAATTTTATGTCCTAGAGAAAATTTAGGAATCTAGAATCCATTTCCTGAATTTTGTATTTACATTTAGTTCCATTTCCACACATGCATAATTTTATATCCAAAATTACATATTTATTTAAAATTGTATACTGAAGCTAGCATTTCTCAAAGTGGTCAGTGTTTGCTATCAAGAAGATTGAATACCTATGACATGACTAAAATTAATTAGCTTTATTTTCATTTGTGAAGAATGTTTTTGCATTGTATCTCTCATTCAGAATACAGGCTGATTCTTTCTGAATCATTCTTAATAACCTCATTCTTATGTAAAAGCATTATGAAGTAATCAATAATTCTTAGATTTTAATGAAAATCCTTGGACTGAGTATATTCCTAATTCCATAGGCTATAATAAAAACTGAAACATAAATAGATATTTTGGCTCAGACAGGTCTCAGAGTTTTATTAAACAGGATGGTGGAAATATGAAGTCAATACACAAACACGGTATGACTGGGCAAGGCAAATCAGGCAGGCAGAGAAGGGACAGATGAGCAGAGTCTGGCAGATCACATTTTGTCATCTGTATCTCATATTTCCTGTGAGAAAGTTGAAACTTCAGGTTTAATGTAAGGGAGCAGAGCTTTAGCCTTTCAGTCACTACCTGTGCCTATTTTTAAAGAGCAAATTTCCCAGCAGTGTCTGGTTTTGTTTGCTAGTCATACCACATATGACAAAGCATACGGATGTATCGGCCACACTCTTATATTGTTATATAGGGTGATAAAGGAGAACCTGGAATGCAGGGGAAACCAGGATCACCAGGAGCCAAGGTAAATATGAATCTCTAAGTACTGTAGTTAAAGAAGGGATTAATTTAATTCTTCGTGATGTACTGATTTTCCATGATTTTCCATTTTCTGTTACAAGGCATTTAATTTCAATATAAAACATTATTTAAAATAAAATTTCATCAGAATCCATTTGATTCTTACTAATTTTATACTAGATCTTAGGCAATGTAAGTCAGCTGTTTGTGAAGTTCAAACCTGCAAACCTTGCCATTACTTCAGATAGTTTTATTTGTATAATTTTGAAAAATCAATATTAACTGTGTTAAAAGGCAATTAAAAAAGACATACTGAAAAACTGAAGTTAAGAGTTAGGAGTCTTTTTTGTGGCTTCTCTGTATTAAACATCACTTCATGAATTCTTCAGACATTTCAATCAGCCTCAGTTACAAAATTTCAAAATATCATAGCCAAAGTATATAATGTATTGAGAATACATGCACTACATGTTTTTACAGAGCACATCACTGACACAGCCTTATTGTATTATTCAGGGAGATCTAGGAATACCAGGGGCTCCAGGTGAACCAGGATACCCAGGTATTCCTGGTATCCAGGGTGTAAAGGTAAGGTTTCTTTCCAGTTTTACATTAATTTCATCTCTTATTGGAAGTGCTTTTCTTACAAGCGATCATTATTAAAGGAACTCCTTTTCCTAAATACATCGTCATTATTAGAGAATAGTTGGTATATTTTGGAAGGCCCATTCTGTGGGAAGACAGTTATTTTTCATAGAGAGTGGCCTAAATGGAGAATCTGTTAACATAAAATGCTATGACATGGGTATTAATGAAATTTCCATTATGAATTATAGTACATAATAGTATGATCCATGATTCTATATTTACTTACTGTTATATCTTCTAGCAAGTGCCACATCTCTAAAGTCTATTGTACAGTCTTTTGTGGAGGCTTCCATGAGAACTGGGGCAAAATATAATTTTATTTTTTTTTCTGATTAAAAAGATATTTTTTCTTTGGCATGTTGTGTGTAACTTCTGCATTCAATGGGCTTATAATAAGTATTACAGAAATTATTTGTACTCAGTTCTCTATGGGTGAAGGCAAGCATACTTAGCGTTATCTTTCAGATGAAATTTAATCCATCAGCAATACTGCTCCCCTTCTGTGCCTACATCCTTTCCACTCCCATACACTGAGTGGATAAAATCGTGCTGGATTTTCCAACTCATTGGGTTGTATTTTTTTTAGTTTGAACTTGGTATATGAGTATCCACTTTTCTTTTTGATAGTTCTGTGACAGATTCCCTTCTTAGTATAACTTTAAAGGTTTGTGTACATGGGGATAAAGTGATTTGTTTTCACTCGTATAAATAAAAGCTATTAGATGCTTCCCTTGTATTTACTGTGATGTTAAAACACAGACTACATGTCTCTGAGATGGATCAAGTTACAATGGAGACTTCTAATATTTTACAGGGGGACAAAGGAAACCAAGGTGAAAATGGTATGCAGGTACTCAACTTTGTTTCTAATGAAACCATCTGGCAATACTCATATTACAAGTCTGAGGTGTCCATTCAGGAGCTTTTTTTTTTAAGATTTAGCTCCACAGAAGGTTTGCTTGAGCAGTAGCAGCTGCCTACCTGCTATATTCTAATGATTTACCTTGTTATCTAAAAGTCATGGAAATACCTAAAACAAACAAAAAAAATCATGTTACAGTCCAGATCCTAATTTGGCTCCTCTATGTTCAGAGGAGAGATTTTATCCTTCTGCAATTTCTGGTCTGAACTCTTAAAGGGTAACTTTTCAGATTGATTTGGCCTGGTTTAGGGTGAGATTTTAGAGATTTTACCTGTTTGTGTTATTTTTGATAGTTTAATTACGTCTCCCAGATAAATGTGTATTTTAAGAACATGTGCTTCTTTCATGAAGGGACTGAAAGGAGAAAAGGGAAGACAAGGAAATCCAGGCTTGCAGGTACTGTTCTAATAGCAATCCTCATTCAAGAGAGCCATGATTCATATTTGTTTCTTAAGGTTATTTCTATCAACAAGGATGCATCTTTGCATCAGGTGATATGTAGTTATGTATAACATGATTACATAGGTATATGAATTTCCTCTTAAATAACCTTAATATGTTTAAAATAACAAACACAACACAGAGATGGAGCCATACTTTTCTCAGCTGTGCACAGTTGAAGGACAAGAGGAAAAGGGCACGAGTTGGAATGCAGGAAATCCCAGCTTGATATACAGGAGAAGCATTTTGCTTTTGGAGAAGGCTGCTTACAGTGGCTGTGACAAAACCTGTCTGGACAGGGTGTTGAGCAGCTTGCTGTAGCTGGATCTGTTCTGAAAAGGAAGTTGAACCCATGGAGGTCTCCCTTCCAGCCTACATGTTTCTGTGGTTCTGGGATATATATTGAGAAACAGACCAGAAGTACATTTTTCTGGATTATTTTATTAAGTCCTTAAACACTGAAAATTTTCATGAAACAACTATGAATATAAAATGCAGATAACAGCACAAAGTGGCTTCTGTGCAAAGGCTGTAAGAGTGGCGTTTGAGTTGTTAAGATTTTGCATGTACCATGCTACACTTTCATGTAGTTGATTACCTCCTAGGCTATACTGGGAGCATTATTGTCATCTTCTGTACTCATAAATTACAGATGTTTCCTGTTTCAGCTGAAAATCAGTGAGATCCAGTTGTTTCTCTTTAACTCTGGGCCAATGTATTCTAATTGTGTCATAGTTGGCTATCTTGTTACACCATAGCAAATAACTGTTAGTATTTATAAATGCTTGTTTAACTCCATCATCTATGTCATGTCTAAACAGAGAAGTATTTGTTAGAGGTACATATCTAAAATGTGGCTTGGAATGAAGTCATGGTTGCTTTTTTCAGAATTACAACATGGATACAGCTTCCTGTCTAGCCAGAAGGAGCTGGTTCCAGTGGGGCATGGCCAGGAGATCCACACTGTACGTTAGCCTAGTTTTATCACTCTCAGGGGTATGTAGGTTGACAGGAATCCAGTAGTAAAGCTGAGCAGATATTTTTTTAAAGGAATAGTTTAAACTAAAAGGCCAATCACTGATTTTAATCAAGTGTAGTGTCTGACTCTTAACATTTCACAAATTAAACTTTGTTTTATTATTTTTGCAAATAATGGAGAAATTTTTCATATAGTATTTTAATCATAGCATAAAACAAAGTGGAAGAAAACATTAAATATTTTTTTCAGATAGAATTACGAAACTGAATTGCTTTCCTATTTTTTTTTTTTTTTTTTTTTTCCTGGAGAAAGCTGACAGAATAATACATGCTTGCTCTAAAATTGTTTCCCATGCTTATCTGGTTTGGTCGGCAACCAAAAACACAATCATTCAAATACTTCTGGTAGACAGCACTAGGTCTTTCCAAGGTTTCTCAAACCTTCAAGACTTCTCAAAGGTGCATTCCCTTGTCCATAACAGTATATCAGAAAATTGAAAAAGCCTGCGCTGAACTACCATCTTACCATGGAACTCAATCAATAACACCATTGAACCATGTGGCAGAAATTACACTGAAATCATTTGCCAACATGCAAAATCTGGCTTTCAAACTCAGTTTACGTTTCAAATGCACTGAACTTGATTTCTGCCAAGTGAGATGGTATTAAACAGGTAAAATCAAGGGTTTCCTTTTGCTAGAACACAATTTTATTTATTTTGTCTGTATGTCAATATTATGTCTATTTGTTTATAATATGTATGGTATATTCCCAAATTATCCTTTTAGTATATGGTATTATAAGTATTATTAAAGTGTTAATTCACCATGATATACATTTTCCATCCTTCTATACAGTTTGCGGTTTTTTGTATAAATAGCAATCACAGAATCTTTAAAAATTGACATTTGTGATTAATTCTTGAAAACAAAGGACAAAAATACTATCTTTTTTATTCCAAGTAATTAGGGTCAACTTGCTTTTTTTTTTTCCCCCCCATATTAATTCTTAAAGGGACTAGAAGGATTGAGTGGAGAACGAGGAGAGGTAAGTATTTTGTAATGACAAATATAGTATTACAAAATTACTCCATTTCTTTGCAGATTATGTGTAAACCTGTAAAATGTATGTTTGCAGTCTTATTTCCATACTATAGAACTAGCCTTTTTAAGTATTGGAAATCATAGTAATAATAATTGCTTCTGAAAAATCCTTTTAATACTACTAATTCTTATAATAAATCAATAATAAATAATTCTTACTATACACTAAGATATAATGATGCCATGGTATTTACTTATCAGACCTATAAAATGAATTTATACTTTTATAAAATATGTTGTCTTCTTTTGGTCTCTGACTCCTCAATAAAAAAATTCTTCACACTGTAATTTTCAGCACTTAATGAGCACTTTTCCTTTTTTTCTTTTTTTTTTTTGTT
Source organism: Ara ararauna (assembly GCA_028858755.1). Classification (NCBI taxonomy): domain Eukaryota; kingdom Metazoa; phylum Chordata; class Aves; order Psittaciformes; family Psittacidae; genus Ara; species Ara ararauna. The sequence goes on along the minus strand of CM054379.1, from coordinate 40,282,050 downwards.
TGGCTAATAGCAGTGGTCAAAAAACAAGGCCACACATGGGATGTGGCTAAGTGTTACAAGACCAAGGTATACTGCAGGAAATGTTCCCTCAACACTTTAATTTGCTTTTTGGCAAGTTCTGCAGGCACTTGTGCTGATGATTCCACCATTTTTTCCTGCTGTTTTTCCTGGTTTCTTGCTTGTAAAGTTTTCCTGCAATTGGTGCCACTTTCACAGTATTTCACTGGTTCTTAATGCTTTCTAGGCCCTTTAGCATTTAGTCCAAATAAATCAACTTGCAAGTCAGATGTCTTTTATGTAAACATAGTCCATAGCTGTAAAAGTAATTAAAATTAAACCAAACAACTTCTAGCTGCAAGAGCAGCATGATTTTCAGATACCATGACATACAGTCTCTAGTATAGCCCTAGGCAGCTGCATCTGCTCCATATGCTTATCTCTGAGCCTTGCTGACCTTGTTAAATGAAAAAAAAACCATTTTTAATTATGTAATAGAAATGAACAAGTACAAATCTACATGGTGTAACTAAGAGTATAAATTCTATGACTACAACATTCAAATGGACTGCATCCAGGAAATAAAATACATGTACATCCTTGGAAAAAGTCAGTTCTGAATTAGTGTAGAACTTCTGAAGTGGGAAGAGGGTATGGATTGCTGTTCAGTTCATGCATGCCATCTTCCTGGCAGAACATCTTTCCAGCACTACTGTTAGTCACTTGACTGACATCTGTCACATTCTGTGTAATTTCTCTTTTTTTTTTTAAGAGGAAAAAATACCTGCCTTACTTTAATGGCTGTCTGTCTGCATAAGACTGAGTAATCCAATACTGAATTCGAAGCTTGCAACCCTGTCATGTGGACAGCCCCGGGCATTGTTACTCATTCAGATCAAGCCAGAAAGCTTTGAATTTTTTCTAATGTAAATAATTTTGATAAGTACTATATAGAATGATACAAAATAATATAAATACCATAACTTAAAACTCATTGTAAGTTTATGGAGACTGCCTGAGTGCTTCTTAAATTTGCATTGTTTGCTCCAGTAAGTTTTGTCATATTGCTGCCTAATTTCTAAAGTTCCATCTTTGATGGTTGGAAAGGATGAAAGAAAATTTTGAAGCAACTGTTACCATTATGCGGAAGCTGTGCAAAAATGGAAGGAAAAAACTCAACAGGGAGCAAAAATAGTATGCTAACTTTAATCTTGATCACGTACTAAAGTGCATTGTACTGATGGTTTGTTGGCTCCAGCACAGAAGTTCCACTTGAACTATTGCAATAGCTAATACCATACATAGAAGAACCATTACTTTGATGAAGATAATAAAAATATTTTCCAATAGTATTCTAACTTTTACCAGTGAAGCAAATGGTTTACAGTTGCTATTAGTCATATATATATATTTAAAAGTACCCTAACTGAAATAAAAAATACTTTTTTCCTTTGTCTTATATGCTAACAACATGGGGTAAAAATCTTGATTATTACAGGAAGTTTGCCAAGAGCTTCAGTGATGCCAGAATTTCAGTTCTAATTTTCCAAACTTCTGAGGATGTTAATGTACTGTAACAGATGTAAAAAACCCAAACAAAACTAATTTTCATAAAAAAACAAATAAAGCCTTTCCTTCTATATGTTAATAAGGAAGACTATGTCGGTTTATATTAATTATTAAGTAAAATGGGTCCTTAAAGTAAAAAACAAACAAACAAGCTAGTTTAGTTATCTTTGGTAAATAATTGTATCAGAAACAGTTATTAAGGAATCTGAAAACTTCCATAAATTTAAGTTAGATAATCTTATCAGTATCAAGTTAATTTTAAGGGACAACTTATATTAATTTTATGAGGATAATTAGTGCAGATTTTTTGAGAATTTGTGTGCTTGGTGCTGCCTAGCTTCCCAATGGTCTGTGAGGATATGATTGGCTTTCCATTGGTTTCCATTCTAGAAGGGTGAAAAAGGAGATCCAGGCATTCGAGGCATCAATGGTCAAAAAGGAGAATCTGGTCTGCCGGGTTTAGTTGGATCTCCTGGTATCAGAGGTCAGCCAGGAGATAGAGGACCCCCGGGACCGCCTGGATCAGATGGAAAGCCTGTATGTACAGGACCTCAGATTTGTCATTTTGGGTGCCTTAAAACCCCCAAACAAATGCATATTGTCTGTTTTTTTAACTGTTCTCTGTTCAATTCAGGCACGAGAATTTTCAGAAGAATTTATTCGACAGGTGTGCTCAGATGTGCTGAGAAGTAAGTTTGAAAGCCTCTTTACTCTTCTTCCCTTGTTTAAATTGCTAAAGAAGTTTTCTGATGATTGTAATACATGTATAATTATAATAAATAAATATATACTTAGGACCACGAGGATCATCAGGGGGCTGGAGCATCTCCCATATGAAGACAAGCTCAGAAAATTGGGGCTGTTCAGCCTGGAGAAGAGAAGGCTGCTTGAAGACCTCATAGCAGCCTTCCAGTATCAAAAAGGGCCTACAGGGATGCTGGGGCGGGACTCTTCATTAGGGACTGTAGTGATAGGACAAGGGGTAACGGGTTCAAACTTAAATAGGGGAAGTTTAGATGGGATATGAGGAGGAAGTTCTTTACTATAGGGGTGGTGAAGCACTGGAACAGGTTGCCCACAGAAGCTGTGAATGCTCTATCGCTGGCGGTGTTCAAGGCCAGGTTTGACAGCGCCTCGGGCAACATGGTCCAATGTGAGGCGTTCCTGCCCTTGGCAGGTGTGTTGGAAGTAGATGATCTTAAGGTCCTTTTCAACCCTAATCATTCTATGATTCTATAAAGATACTTTCTTGAAAGCAAAATTGATATTGCTGATTTATAGTTTTTCTACAGGTGTGGAAATGTATTTCACAGGTTCCATACTTTACCATCTTGTTGCCTAAAGGTATCATATTCTCTAAAGAGAGGAAGCTAGTCTTGTGTGAGTGGCTAGGGGGAAATATTTTAGTATCTTATTGTTCCAACACTCTCAACAATTTTTTGTTTGAATTCTCCCAGCCCAGTTGCCTGCCATCCTCCAGAGTGGAAGGCTGCAAAACTGTAACCACTGTCAATCCCAAAGCACTTCCCAAGGACTTCCAGGACCACCAGGTCCAAGAGGCCCCGAAGGTCCAAGAGGGTTTCCTGGTTTACCAGGAAATGATGGCATTCCAGGGTTGATGGGCATCCCGGGTCGCCCTGGGGCTCGTGGGACAAGAGGTACTGTGTGCATGTGTCATGGTGCTAATGGCCTTTATGACAATGTTTTCTGCTTTGAGCTTTGCATGGGATTAGTGCAGGGTAAGCTAAGGGAAGAGCTGGGTTGGTATCACAAAGTATAACTGAGGACATGGTGCAGTGTGAATGTTTCACTGCTTACAAAGAGTGCATGTCAAAAGAAGGTAAAATACAAGAATGCAACAAGATAGCTGGTGTTCAGTTCTGCTATAGTCAAACTTTATTTTGGTCATTTTAGAGAGTTCTTAGTCTCACATAAATATTTTTAACTGCATTTAGATTATTTTGTATAGATCAAATGGATTTCAACGTTTCCACGTTTTCTGGTTTCTTCCAAATGTCTGTTTCTGCTGTTTTAAAGAACAGTATTTATTCACTGGCTATTCACTATCTGCTACCCTATAGGCTGATTTTTGGCATGCAACAAACTTTATACTCACTCTGGTTTCCTGAGTTTTTCTCCTTTTGTTCTTTTTAATTTGCAAGGATTTTTACTCCTTCCTTCATGCTCTTCTTAAATATTCTGATTTCTTTTTAGGAAAGCTAAGATTTACACGTTCAGGTAAATCATCCATCTGAGCATTCCAACTGATTTCTGTGATGTATTCACAGACTTTAAGTATGCATATATAGTCTGCAGGTAGACCAAGAGACTTCGTGAAGTCCATAACTTGGTAACTGGTCCCAGCATCACCTCTGTTTCCTATGGTACCAAAATAATCAGGAAAGCTGTATGAAATAAAGCTAACTAGTAATGTGCCAAGGGTAGGCAGGCAAATGTTTGGTAAATATTTGCTTTCTTTGTGACTTATTAACTATGACCTAGCATATCAAATTCATTTTGGATGTAATAATGATTTTTCTGTAGTGCTTTTATAATTTCATCTCCAATAGAGGAATGTGCAGATTTCCTCTGGAGCTGGCACTCACAGTTCTGGCTATTCTGTTAGAGTTGGGAAAAGAATCATAGAATCATAGAATAGTTAGGGTTGGAAAGGACCTTAAGATCATCTAGTTCCAACCCCCCTGCCAGGGGCAGGGACACCTCACACTAGACCACGCCACCCAAGGCTATGTCCAGTCCAGCCTTGAACACCGCCAGCAATGGGCATTCACAACTTCCCTGGGTAACCCATTCCAGTGCCTCACCACCCTTACAGGAAAGAATTTCTTCCTCATATCCAATATAAACTTCCCCTGTTTCAGTTTGAACCCATTACCCCTTGTCCTCTCACTACAGTTCCTCATGAAAAGTCCCTCCCCAGCATCCCTATAGCCCCCCTTCAGATCCTGGAAGGCTGCTATGAGGTCTCCATGCAGCCTTTGCTTCTCCAGGCTGAACAGCCCCAACTTTCTCAGCCTATCTTCATATGGGAGGTGCTCCAGTCCCCTGATCATCCTCGTGGCCCTCCTTTGGACTTGTTCCAACAGTTCCATGTCCTTTTTATGTTGAGGACACCAGAACTGCACACAATACTCCAAGGGAGGTCTCACAAGAGCAGAGTAGAGGGGCAGGATCACCTCCCTCGACCTGCTGGTCACACTCCTTTTGATGCAGCCCAGGATACGGTTGGCTTTCTGGGCTGCGCGCGCACACTGCCGGCTCATGTTCATTTTTTCATCAACCAACACCCCCAAGTCCTCCGCAGGTCTGCTCTCTATCTCTTCTCTGCCCAGCCTGTAGTTGTGCCTGAGATTGCTCCGACCCAGGTGTCATCGGCAAACTTGCTGAGGGCGCACTCAATCCCACTGTCCATGTCACTGACAAAGATGTTGAACAAGACCGGTCCCAGCACCGATCCCTGACAGACACCACCTGTTACTGGTTTCCAACTGGACATTGAGCCACTGAGCACAAGTCTTTGTGTGCGGCCATCCAGCCAGTTCTTTATCCACCAAGTGGTCCACCTATCAAATTTATGTCTCTCCAACTTAGAGACAAGGATGTCATGTGAGAGAGACAGTGTCAAACGCTTTGCACAAGTCCAGGTAGATGACATCAACTGCTCTACCCCTGTCCATCAGTTCCATAGCCCCATCATAGAAGGCCACCAGATTGGTCAGGCAGGATTTCCCCTTAGTGAAGCCATGCTGGCTGTCACCAACCACCTTGTTGTTTTTCATGTGCCTCAGCATTCCTTCCAGGAGAATCTGCTCCAAGATTTTGCCAGGCACAGAGGTGAGGCTGACTGGTCTGTAGCTCCCCAGGTCATCCATTTTCCCCTTTTTGAAAATGGGGGTTATATTTCCCTTTTTCCAGTTATCGGGAACTTCACCTGACTGCCATGATTTTTCAAATATGATGGACAGTGGCTTAGCAACTTCATTTGCCAGCTCCTTCAGGACCCACGGATGGATTTCATCAGGTCCCATGGACTTGTGTACATTCAGGTTCTTAAGATGGTCTCGAACCAGATCCTCTCGTACAGTGGGCCCAAAAGAGATATCTGCTTCTGTGAATCATAGAATCATAGAATAGTTAGGGTTGGAAAGGACCTTAAGGTCATCTAGATCCAACCCCTCTGCCATGGGCAGGGACACCTCCCACTAAACCATGCCACCCAAGGCTATGTCCAGCCCGGCCTTGAGCACCAACAGCGATGAAGCATTCACAACTTCCCTGGGTAGCCCATTCCAGTGCCTCACCACCCTTACAGTAAAGAATTTCTTCCTGATATCCAATCTAAACTTCCCCTGTTTAAGTTTGAACCCGTTACCCCTTGTAAGAAACTGATTTTTTGCTATTGTAAGAGGGTACATATTTTGCCTCTCTCAGTGTTTCTTTGGTGGAGATTTAATTCTGCCTTATGTTGTAGAAGATTGTCTATATATTCTGCATTCTACAGGAACTGTGGTGAATACCTTAAACTTCATAGAACTTCTTAAAAACTTTGCCAGTGGAAAGGCAATGACAGCAAATTTCTTAATTGCCCTTCATCTATTCCCTCAACTCATAGTGGCTGTGTGTGTAAAAGGTGCTACATCGCCTCTTAATTCAGTAGAAATGAGGATAACTTAGAACCCAGTTACACTGTACAGGTTACAAAGAAATGCTTATTTTATATCCCACTTTTTGCTTTTGAACTATTACCTCTTTTTATTTAAGAAGTATTATCAAATGCTGACTTCCTAATTCATTGGGTGAAAATATTCTTAGTGTGCAAAGATATACATGTGTTTGCTAATTCACAGGACTGCCAGGGAAAAACGGCGCAAAAGGCAATCAAGGAATTGGGGCTCCTGGGATCCAAGGCCCCCCAGGACCTCCAGGTGAGGGATGGTTCAGATGTGCAGATTCAGTGCATGTTAATAATTAAAAAAAATTAAAAAGTGGTTTAGAAAAAATATTGACATAGTTTTTTAAAAATGTAGATAATTTATGTACATCTTAATTACCATATATGTTTTGTGGCTAATTTCTGTCTCTTACATGGCCCTTTAAATGGTCATAAACCACATTATTTAATATAAGATAGGTCTAGTAGTGGCTGGTATCCAAGACTGCTGTGTCTTCATAGGTGGATCTTGAAGCCAGCCATTGTCTGAAAACTGAGCCCTGATAAAATCATGTGACTTGTAAACATTGCTTAGTGAAGGAAAATGTTCTTTTTAACAACAGTGGATTCATGCAAAATGCAAAGTTGAGCTTTTGGAAGAGATGTTAGAGCCTGATCCAAAGCCAGAGAAATGAACAGAAACAGGAGGACTCTGCTTAATTCCATGGTGGTTCCCAATTATATGATAAAGTATAACAGTGTGCTAAAGTAGATGTTTATATTTCCTTTTAAAGGCTATTTTTACTTAGTTTTCCATGTGCTTTAAGAAAAAAAGTCTGGATAAGGTATCATGTTGTTTATGTAAATATATAAGCAAGTTGTGACAAGAAGTGTCTTTTTTAGAAAATTAAGTTTTCTTTATCTGCATACTTCACAAAGTGCAGGGGGTTTTGGGTCCATGGTTGTTCTTTTTTTCATTTTAATATAAATACTGTATAATGTATTTGTTTATTGCATGTGTGTCATTAAGGTCCTGAAGGTCCACCAGGTATGAGTAAGGAAGGACGTCCTGGAGAGCGTGGGCAGCCTGGTAAAGATGGAGATCGTGGCAGTCCAGGAATTCCAGGACCAGTTGGACCGCCTGGAATGTGTGACCCATCACTGTGTTTTAGTGTAATTGTGGGGAGAGATCCATTCAGAAAGGGACCAAATTATTAATTTGTGATACAATAATTTAGAGGAATAGGTATGGTGCTTGTCTTTTATGGTCTTTCAAGTCTCAGGAAGGTGACCAGCAAGAATCCCATAAGCCAGAACAAAAGTACCTCTGACATTATAAACATTAAAAATAAGGATCCCAAAGGTTATACATTCCTTTAGAAAAGGAGCTCCAATAATTTTTTACAACTTGCGTCAACTGTGTCTCTACTGATTTTAAAGAGATCACCAGTTTTAATAGGAATAAAATTAACTTTAGTATTTGATATTTAGTATTTAAGTGTCCTATCGTACTCCTGTTACCACTGAAGTCCTTTGCAAAATTGCTGGAGACACCACTGGGAGTAGGATTAGGCCTTAATTGGTATTGGTCAGGTATAAATTACTGTGAAATTTTTCACATGCAGCTGACAAACAGTATTTGAAAGAATGTGGCTGGCTTTGACTTCATGTGTGTGTGAATCTTATTGGCTTGTGTACATTTGATATGTCATAGCTCAGAGTGTACTGTGAGCAAAAGCATATATCAGAGTTTTATAAATTAAGATAAATATTTGGACTTATTATGGAAGCAGTATCACCTGTTTGCCATGCAACTCTGCTTTAAAACCAAGGTGAAATGCAAGGGTGAAACTACTGGTTGAGTAGGGCCAAGTTTTGATTGAAAATGGTACTGTCAGCTGCAAAAGGTCAAAAAGGTTTCATGTGGGGGATTCAATTTATATGAAAATAGCATTAAAAAATAATACCCCCCCCCCAAACTTGTTATAATTGGCTTGTAGCTGTGATTTGACCAAGATAAATATTTAAAAATGCTTGCATAACCCCGATGTAACGGTTCTGTGTAATTAAGTTAAACACCCTTTGCTGTTTCTCCCCAAGGACTGCAGTTGCCAAACTGGAGAAGCAGGTTTACAAGAAAGGTCTAACTGCTGGCTGATGCAGTGTTTGTTATGCTGATTTCTTTTGCATTTTAAACAAGCTATGTGTAATTTTCATTGTATGCTTTGCTAATGAGGTGTATTGCTTGCTTTTACATAAAGAGCAAAGGCACAATTCCCATGAGAATTTAAAATCTGTCTCTTAAATTAAGGCAGAGTTTTGTATTGATCTTAACCAACGCTTTATAAGTGGCTTTTTCTAATGTGTTGTTTTTCTGTTGTCCTGCTATCAGAGATTGGTAATATGCTTGACATTCAAGGTAAAATAAAATTTTATAAAGAACTGGTGGCAGTTTGATGAGCGATTGCAAGAGTTGCCTGTGTTCTATGTCACAGAAAATTGTGATGCCTTGCATCCCTCCACCGTGCATCTTTCCACCTTACAGCTGTGGGGCTTTTTCCCCAGTGTCCTTCCATTTCCTCTGGAGAAAGCACCCTGGGAGCAGCACCTTTCTGCTTTGTTCATATGAACAAGCATTGGTTACATTTGTGCAAGAAAGAATCTAGGAACCTCTTATTTTGCCGTGTTCAGTCTCACGCTGTTTGTTTTTTGGGAGCTGGAAGTGAAGCACGTTGCTAGGACAGGAGAGTATCAGGATTCCAACATACTTGTAGAACTATTCTCGAGCCAATACACTTTTTACCTATGCCAGTATTTTCCTTTGAATACCTTTCATCTACCTTATTTTTTATTAATTTTAGTGTTCCCCTAATTGGAAACCTGTATCTTCATGAAATCACAGAATCGTAGAATACCAGTTTGGAAGGGACCTCAATGATCATCTGGTTCAAACTATTTTGGCAAAACCATGGTCTAGACAAAATGGCCCAGCACCCTGTCCAGCTGAATCGTAAGCAAGGGAATCCATCACTTCCCTGGGGAGATTATTCCAAAGGCTGATTGTTCTCATTGTGACAAATTTTCCTTTTCTGTCCAGCTGGAATTTCTGTAGGAGTAATGTGCCCATTACCTCTCATCTTTTCCATGTGATTCCTTGTAAAATGGAGTCTTCATCTTTGTCGCTACCCTTAAATACTAGAATTGGTGTACACTTGATCCTACCTTCCAGATCAGATATATAATCAGTGTTGGGCCCATTATCGATCCCTGGGGGACCCCACTAGTGACCGGTTGCCAGTTTGAAAAGGAGCTGGAACCTGTGATTTAGATTATTGCTCCTTATCGGATTTAATCAATTCAGAATTTAGCTGATTTCTCAATCATTTAATTTTTTTACTTCATTTGATATAGTGGGATCATAGAGTAAATGTATGTGTGATGAGACCATATCTTAATTGGATTCTTTAATTGAGCATGTGAGTATTTTTCCCAGATATTCAACTAATTCTAAAGAGGTTAAGCAAATGGTATAAACTTGAGTATTAGTAATGATCTACAGGAGAAAGACCCTTATTTACTATTCATGAAAGCTATATCAAGTTCTTGTGGGTGTTGATCAGAAGCTGTCAATAAAAAAAAAAAAAACAACACTGTGAAACATGTCACCATCTAATTACCAAATATTGTCTGAAAACAGTTCTGACAAACTCTGTTAATTGACACTTACTTACTTGCTTTAAAACTGGATCTTGGGCTTGTTTTTAAGCACAGGTCAAAAGGCAAAAAGAATTTCTGGACTTATTTTTAGTAGCATCTTGCTGTCCAACCTTTAGTTAAAAAATGCACTGCCTGGTTGGTCTGGTGCCTATTGCTGTCAGTAGAGGAACTACTCTAAATTTTAATATGGCTTCAACTCATATCTGTGTGTTTGCTAAATGGATTTAAAATTTACCATTTAACTATGCTTGTTGATTACTATTGCCTCTTAGATACCGAGGCATGTACTTGGACATAAAGATACAGCATTGCAAACTACTATTGTAGGAACTGAATTTCTTAATGAAAGATTACTGGTGTATGGAGCTCAGACATTTGCACCTCTGAGAATCATGATCTTAAGGAATTTTGAAGTAAATATATAGGTAGTGATGTGTCTTTATACACATATATGTAGTTTAGTAAAGGCCAGATGTCACAGATGGCTTCCACATGTGAAGGTTTATTTGGTGAATACATTTATATACATGTATATATGGTGTGTGTGTATATGTGTATATATATACACATATACACATGTACATGTGTTGTTCTCAGTTCCTCATTAGTGTAACTGAAAGATACAATAGTCTTCCAATTAAAAAAGAAAAAGTTAAATAAAATTTGGTTGTCTTGTAAGAAGAACTGAATTCTCACAGTGCTGCTACTGCTTCAGAGCCAAGGTGTCAGTGTCAGCTTCAGGTGTAGACAGTGTATTTCAAGGTTGGTTGACCTCTTAGAGGAGGAGCTGAGAGAATCGGTGGCTGTGTATCTTTCAGAACTAGAGAATCTCATTTCACAGAAAATTCAAGGTGTGTTAAAATGAAATTCCTCATCAGTGCATCTGACTGTCCATTTTTACAATGGGCAGATCATTACTATGTATTTCCTGAGTTTTTCTTGACAAGCATTTTCCCTCTCTCAGTATTTGCACATTTTGCATAACGTGCTTTTTTGGTAACAAAGACATGTTTTGGTGATGTTCCAGTATACTATATTATTCTGTGTTATTATTTCCTTTCTTAGCAAAAGATGCAAGCATTAAATGATAGTTTCCTAGAAATGGTGTCTGGCCAGTCAGCTAGCTCTCCAGAAGGTATATTGGGCAGTTTGGAGGCTCCTTGGTTATCTGCCATAGACTTGAAGAACTATTTAAGTGCTCTGTATTGGTTTTCTGACACTTTTTTGACAAATTTCCTCTTGTCACTGGTAAAAGTACATAGTATTCTTCCACTTAAGGAAAAGGTAGGTGAGAACTCATCAAAAAATTTAGCCATGTGACTGTTATGGCATCATATGCAGGTTGTAGCAGTAAGGGACTCTGAAAGCAACAGAGGCACCCATCTGTTGGCCTGACCCAGTCTTAAGGGAGGTGTGTTGTCTACCACGGCACAAATCAGGGATGTTGCAGAGAGGCTGCCTGATCTAGTCGGTCCCACTGACTATTACCCACTTCTAGCGATCCATGTGGGTGCTAGTGATATAGATAGCAGTAGCCCGGAGAACATAAAAAAGGACTAGAGAGCCCTGGGAGAGGTGGTTAGGGGCTCTGGAGCTCAGACTGTCTTTTCATCAATTCTCCAGTATACAGGAGAGGACCTTAAAAAGGCTAGGAGATTTGGCCAGGTTAATAAATGGTTAGAAGGGTGGTGCCATAGCGAGGGCTTTGGGTTTCTTGAACACAGGACTCAATTTAGTAGGCCAGGTCTACTGGGGGCTGGTGGAGCTGGTCTGACAAGGGGAAGAGCAGTTTTGGTAGAAGGCTTGCCAGACTGGTCAAGGATGCTTTAAACTAGATGTCTTGGGGGAGGGGGGCATCGTTCCATCCCAACATACCCAGTCAGTTGCCAGCACCTATAATAAACGCTCAGAGCAATGTAGAGATATTCCAGCCGCTCCAGCCAATGAGCCGGCTTCATTTGGAGCTTGGCTCAGATGCATCTATAAAAATGCTTGTAGCAGGAGGAACAAACCAGAGGAATTAGAGATGTGTGCACGTGTAAGACAGAATAGGCATCACAGAAACATGGTGGGATGGCTCCTATGACTGGAGTGTTGGAATGGAAGGTTACAGGCTCTTTAGGAAAGACAGGCCCGGTAGGCGGGGAGGGGGAGTTACTATTTATGTTAGGGATAGGCTGGAGAGTATGGAACTCTGTCTGGGGACAGTTGAGCAGTCAATAGAGAGTTTGTGGGACAGGATTAAAGGGAGAGCAGCAATGGGAGACATTATTGTGGAGATCTGTTACAGACTGCCTGATCAAGAGACTCTGTGGATGAAACACTAGACAAGTAGGAATAGCCTCACGCTCACAGGCCCTTGTTCTCATGGGGGACTTCAACCACCCTGATATCTGTTGGAGGGACGGTATGGCCCAGCACAAGCAATCCAGGAGGTTCCTTGATTGTGTGGTAGACAGCTTCCTTCTGCAAGTAATAGAGGAGCCGACAAGGAGATGCGCCATGCTTGACCATGTGCTCACCAACAGGGAAGGGCTGGTTGGAAATGTGATGCTCCAGGGCAGCCTTGGTTGCAGCGATCATGAGATGATCGAATTTGAGATCCTCAGGACAGTGAGAAGCGCGTGCAGCAAGCTCACTGCCCTGGCCTTCAAGAGAGCAGACTTTGGCCTCTTTAGGAACCTGCTCAGTAAGATTCCATGGGATATAGCCCTAGAGGGCAGGAGGGCCCAAGAATGTTGGTTGATATTCAAGGATCACCTGCTGCAAGCTCAGGAGCGATACATCGCTACTAGAAGGAAGTGCAGCAGGAGGGCCAGGAGACCTCCTTGGATGGATAAGGAGCTGCTGAGGAAAATTCAAAGGAAAAAAGAGGCTTAGAAAAGGTGGAAGCAAGGAGAGGTGGCCTGGGAAGAATACAGGGATGTTGTCCGGGAGGTTAGGGACCAGGTTAGGAAAGCTAAGGCCCACTTAGAATTAAACTTGCTAGGGATGTTAAGCATAACAGGAAGGGTTTCTATATGTACATAGAGAAGAAAAGACAGGCTAGGGAGAACGTGGGCCCCCTCCAGAAGCTATCAGAACTCGCTACCCTGGATTTGGAGAAGGCTGAGGTTCTTAATAACTTCTTTGCCTTGGTCTTCACTGGCAAATGCTCAGACCACACCACCAAAGTCTTGGAAGGCAGACGCAGGGACAGTGAGAATGAAGACCCTGGGCCCACTGTAGGAGAGTATCTGGTTCAAGACCATCTTAAGAACCTGAATGTACACAAGTCCATGGGACTGGATGAAATCCATCCGCAGGTCCTGAAGGAGCTGGCAAATGTAGTTGCTAAGCCACTGTCATAGGATCATAGAATAGTTAGGTTTGGAAAGGACCTTAAGATCATCTAGTTCCAGCTCCCCTGCCATGGGCAGGGACACCTCCCACTAAACCATGCCACCATATTTGAAAAATCATGGTAGTCTAGTGAAGTTCCTGATGACTGGAAAAAGGGAAATATAACCCCCATTTTCAAAAAGGGGAAAATGGATGACTCGGGGAACTACAGACCAGTCAGTTTCATCTCTGTGCCTGGCAAAATCTGGGAGCGGATTCTCCTGGAAGGCATGCTGAAGCACATGAAAAACAACAAGGTGCTTGGTGACAGCCAGCATGGCTTCACTAAGGGGAAATCCTGCCTGACCAATCTGGTGGCCTTCTATGATGGGGCTATGGAACTGATGGACAGGGGTAGAGCAGTTGATATCATCTACCTGGACTTGTGCAAAGCGTTCGACACTATACCGCATGACATCCTTGTCTCTAAGTTGGAGAGACATCAATTTGATAGGTGGACCACTTGGTGGATAAAGAACTGGCTGGATGGCTGCACACAAAGACTTGTGCTCAATGGCTCAATATCCAGCTGGAGATCAGTAACAGGTGGTGTCCCTCAGGGATCGGTGTTGGGACCGGTCTTGTTCAACATCTTTGTTGGTGACATGGACAGTGGGATTGAGTGCACCCTCCTCAGCAAGTTTGCCGATGACACCAAGCTGTGTGGTTCGGTTGATACCTTGGAGGGAAGGAATGGCATCCAGAGGGACCTTGGACACACTTGTGAGATGGGCTGATGCCAACCTGATGAAGTTTAACCATGCCAAGTGCAAGGTCCTACACCTGGGTCAGAGCAATCCCAGGCACAGCTACAGGTTGAGCAGAGAAGAGATTCAGAGCAGTCCTGCGGAGAAAGACTTGGGGGTGTTGGTTGATGAGAAAATGAACATGAGCCGGCAGTGTGCGCGCGCAGCCCAGAAAGCCAACCATGTCCTGGGCTGCATCAAAAGCAGCGTGACCAGCAGGTCGAGGGAGGTGATCCTGCCCCTCTACTCTGCTCTTGTGAGACCTCCCTTGGAGTATTGTGTGCAGTTCTGGTGTCCTCAACATCAAAAGGACATGGAACTGTTGGAACAATTCCAGAGGAGAGCCACAAGTATGATCAGGGGACTGGAGCACCTCCTGTATGAAGATAGGCTGAGAAAGTTGGGGCTGTTCAGCCTGGAGAAGAGAAGGCTGCGTGGACACCTCATAGCATCCTTCCAGCATCTGAAGGGGGGCTATAGGGATGCTGGGGAGGGACTCTTCATCAGGGACTGTAGTGACAGAACAAGGGGTAATGGGTTCAAACTTAAACAGGGGAAATTTATATTGGATATGAGGAAGAAATTCTTTCCTGTTAGGGTGGTGAGGCACTGGAATGGGTTGCCCAAGGAAGTTGTGAATGCTCCATCGCTGGCAGTGTTCAGGGCTGGATTGGACAGAGCCTTGGGTGGCATGGTTTAGTGTGAGGTGTCCCTGCCCCTGGCAGGGGAGTTGGAACTAGATGATCTTAAGGTCCTTTTCAACCCTAACTATTCTATGATTCTATGATTCTATATGTCCATATTGCCTGCAAGAAGTATCTTTCTATTGTTGTAACCTCAGAAACTCCAGAGAGTGTTCCATTTGTTGTTTTCAGCTTTTCCTTTTTTTTAAACCATGAAAAAAAAGATGAATGGTATCTCTATGGCACATTGAAATTACGTATGAGCTAGCATGCAAAAAGTGCGATAATGACTTGAAACTGTTTCTCAAAAAATCTCTCTTGGGCTGTTGAAAAATATAATGCTAGCTGAGAGTAGGGGGAAAATGAAGAGCTCTCTTCTAACTGGAACATAATTCTTCAAGGTATGTGAAGCTCTTATTGACATGGGAGTGTATGCTACCTTTAATATAGACAAGAGAGAGCCTGAAGAAAGAACTGTCTTAAGCAGTACAGTAGCCTGGGTAGTAAAGGAAGGAGAAGGAAAAGGTCATTCACTTTATTCCTGCATTCTAATATAATACATTTTGCATGAACTGTGTTTCTCCCTGTCCTCAAAGAAAATTATTAGAAAGTACCCTGTGGGTATAACACGCCCCTTGTATGAAGTGACAGGCCTCCCAGAAGTGAAATCTCAAGGCAAATGTGTCAGTGCCGAGCACCAGGGATCTCTGGCAGCCAGGATTAAAGTTCTGGATGAGAATTCAAGAGATCATAACAACTGTCCAGCCTCATACTATCTAACTCCTACTTTGGAAATTGATGGGCAAATGCAAGCACTTAACAGTCTTTCTGTTATGGAAGTTTAAAGAGATATTTTTTATATACACAGTAAGTGCTTTTACAATGCTTCTTAGAAAAAAACTCCAAACCTAGGACTGAGGAAAAAGAACCTGGCTTTGTGTGTTGTGGTCACATAAGTCTTGTACTGAATATCCAAAGCCATCTGTGCTGGGTTAGTTTGCCTTCAAAAGGAAGGGGCTGAACTGGCATTCATAAAATCCTCCATGCTTTCTTTTTTGCCCCTGCACCAGAGCATCTCTTACACCTAGGAATCCAGGAACCAGCAGCTTTCTCAAGGGCAGTTCATTCTTACTTAAGCTAAGGGAAACACACAGAATTCAATATTCATTTACACTATTCACTGAAACAGAATCCTGCAAAACTGTCCACACAAGTGTTTGTTGGAATGGCTGCCATATACTAATTGAGATGATACACTGGCAGTTACTGGTGGTACCCACTAAGTACCGAAAGTAAATAGCTATTAAAAGTTACTATTAATGCTCCTTTAACAGGTAGATACAGTAGGTAATAAGTAGGAAAACTCACTTGCTTGGTGGATAAACTCAAGCAGGGTCTGCCATGGGAAGGTAAATTTTATAAAGCTCACCATAGAAGTAGATCAATATCATATTTCCTTGTAATGACATCATTGCCTTAAGGATGCCTTTGCGTTATGTCAATACCGGCAAAAGCTTGAGAAGCCTTGGAATAATACTTTGATAGTAACTTACTAGTGTATCATTATAATAGGTTGAGAAGTTGATAGCATAGTTCTGACCACTGTAACAGTTATTAAAAACTGGATGAAGAGTGAGTACCCCAATATTTAATGTATGTGTGCTCAGTAAGTGAGTGTGATAATGGCTGTGGACATTCTGGTGACTCCTAGAAGGGAGACTCCAGCTCCTGACTGTCATGAGCTGGAGCCCTTGCTGAGCCTGCACATGATAAGAATCATGAGAAAAGAATTCCCAGCAGGCCTGGGGGTATTGCTGCTGAATGTACTACAGCTGAACTAAGTTCCCAGCTATAACAGAAAAGGGTGAAAGCAGTAAAGTGGAAAATAGGAATTAGAACTAAGTGTTTTGGGATGTTAAAAGTTTCTGACAACAAAGAATGGCTCTGTGGCAAGACTACATGTGGAGAATTTTGATGCGTATTCGGCTTATGACAGGTTTGCCTTCAGTAAGTGTTCCATTTGCAGAAGACTTAGTTTTCAACTAAGTTGATAGCAAACTAGTTGGCCTTAGAGATCGCTTGAGAAAATGGATAACAGCTAATACGTAGTGGCTATCTTTCTGCCTGTGGACTTTGTAAGAATATTTTATATGCATATATTATATATGTAGCTGGAACAGTGTAGGCTCTATATCTCTGGGAGTGCTGTGCAGCCATCTAGCCAGGAACAAAATACCTGCTGTAGAAATGTATTTTCTGCTGCCCAGAGTCAACTGGAGAAAAAAATAACTGAAACCTTGTCTCCTCTCCTAGTAATATGTGCATAGGAAGGTGATTAGAGAAGCAGCATTGATGTTATAAAAGGGAAAAGAACTGCTGCCTAGATAATTTCTTTTGGAGATTAACTCTTAGCTTTTAAGCAGAGTAGAAGGCAGTAAAGACAATGTTAAAATGAGAGAGGCAAATTTCACCAAAATGGTGAATTTTATGCAGTTAATACTGTTACAGTATGAAGTCCAAGAAAATGGATATATAGTTTGCATTTTGGGATGGATTTTTTTTTTCCTTTCACCATTTAAGGGCTTGGTTGCATCTGTATGGTGATCTCCTGCAAAGTGCAGTCCATGGAAGTTTCATGATTTTATTGGCTTCTTCCCTCTTTCCTTCTGCTCTCCTCTCCCACGTCACCCATGGCCTATTTACTTCGGCACACACATGTGAATTGTCCATTCACAGAGTTCCTACAATATAGTCTTTAATTTCTTTCATGTGATAGATACTTTATTTGTTCTGGGTTTTTTTCCATCTTCATGCAAATTACTTTTTTTTTAATTTCACTTTCATTTTCTTTTTTTAAATTACATTTCAGCTTTCTTTAAGCAGTGTCACACTGTACTGAGTGTGTGTGTCTTTATCCATGTCTCCCTTTTACTTTGGTCTCTCTTGCTGTTCTTAAAATGCTCTTGTAAATAGGAGGTGCAAAAGCCAAGTATTTCCTTGGGTTTTGAGATATAAAGAGAGTTACTGGAAAAGGCGTAGGCTGTGGCCTGGCTGTCAAGAGCATTGTACATATACCATTACCACACGGTTTAGTGGGAGGTGTCCCTGCCCCTGGCAGGGGGGTTGGAACTAGATAATCTTAAGGTTCTTTCCAACCCTAACTATTCTATGATTCTATGATTCTATGTTATCATCCTCCCTGTGACTTACCTTGTTGCTGAGTTGTGTGAGAGGGAGAGGACTGCTTGCAAGAGGTGCAGATAACTGAACACATCTGCTAGCAGAAGAGCTCAACAAATCCAGTGTCCTTTTTAGGTGTGTGGTGGGAAGGAGCTCTGAGATATTAACAGGGGAAACCTTCACCTTTCTGGGAGCACTGCTCTTTTCTACTTTGCAGAAAGTAGAAAAGTTACCAGAGCTGTGAGAATCTGATAGTAAAAACAGTTACTCTTAGGAATAAACTTCTTGTATGTTTGAATTCTGTTTCCTACAATGTGGATATAGCAAATACAGCTCAAAACCTTTATTTGTATCCCTTTCTGCTTAAAAATTGAAGCTGAACTTTTTTTTTTATTAAAGAAGCTAGAGTTGGATAGAGATGTAAGTAGGTGCACATTAATGAATTGCAATATATTTGTGCAATATGAGTTATATTGTGCAATATAATACAATTGCGATAAATGTGCAATAGAAGTGCTGAGGCACTGGAACAGGTTGCCCAATGTAGAATTTCTTCTACTATTTGTTAACTGAGCTGTACCAAAGTAAATGCCTGAGCAGAGGTAGGCAAATATTTTCAAATTAAAGATTTTTCTTTGTTCAAGCAAGATCTTTTGTCAAAATGGAAACTGAATATGGTCTTCAGCAGTTGAATAAAGAATGGTATTGTTCCTCTGTGGGTGTGAGAGACTGCCAGTAGTTCCCAGCTGTGTGAGAATTGAGTTCTCATGTGAGTTGTTGAAATCACTAATGATACTCAATCGGTGCAAGGTCCTCTCTGCTTCTCCATGCCAATTCCTGGAGTTCTGATGAGAATGCAGTAGGCAAAGGCTTGTGTGTTCAATTTGTGAAATCTTAACTTCAACTTGAAAATGAAACAATTTGGTCTTGAAATATTACATCTCTGTGAAGTTAAAAACATTTCCCACACAATTCTGTATTTAGGTTCTAAAGCTTTTAAATAAATCTTTAGGAATGTAGTCCTAAAATGCTGTCTTTTCTAATAATGCAGATGCCTTTCATATAATGTGGATTATCTGAGACATAATGGAGTAGTTGTTCCTTTTCTCATCCTCAAATTAAAAAGACACTATATCAAGATAGTCAGAGAGTTTATTACCATGGGAATAATAGATAACCTGAGTAGAGAGCTCAGGTTAGAGAACAATAAGGTCAAACTCAGTAGTTAATTCTAATACTAAAATGCCTGTGAAGAAGAAACTTTCATTAGGTCTGGAGAGTGCTCTGTTGTATATCAATGAAGATGATATAAACATTTATTCCTTGCAACATTATGCAATGTAAACATTAATGGTATTATGTACCATTGACTTCAAGGAAGTCAAGTAGAAAAATCTTAACATCAGCTCTAAATTCTCCAGAATTGAGAAGAACCTTTTCTCAGCGTTACAGCCATTTCTTATATTTACTCCATCTGTTGTGTCCATATGTGAGGTAGAGAAATACTGCGTTTGGAGGAAGTGAAATTTCAGGCCTCAGTAAAAATACTTGGATTCTGCAGAGCTTTATATATACATAACAAAATGCTCCTCCATCTAAATGTGTAAAACAAATGTTTAAACAAATTGTCATCTATTAAAATGTCCTGAGAGCCCTGGGCACTAGGTGTTGACAAATGGAAATTAATTTTTATAGCAAGTATACTAATGGGAATTCTTTCATGGTTATGGGAGGTGTTCCAATGTATCCCTGATGCTCAGCAACTTGTTTGCCATGCTGGATCATCAAAAGACACATTCTTGTGCACTTTGGCATGTTGATTTCAGACCTCATCTGCTTGTTCTTCTTGTATATATATTTTTTCCACTTCTCTTCTGCCCCTGTTCTTCAGAGTCTTTCTGGAATCACTTGCCCTAAGACTGGGAGAAATTTCAAGTTAAATGAAGGATTTGGACTAGATGATCTTAAAGTCCTTTCCAACCCTAACTAGTCTATGATTCTATGATTTCTCTACTTTCATATCTGCATTACAAGTGGGGTCAGCGTATCTCTTCTCTGTCAGTCTTAACTTTTGTTCTGCAGTTCTTGTGTTTGTGGAGTGCACCAGCCTGGCCTCCAGGAGATGTTTTACATCTATTTAGATTCAGAAGGCCATCTATGACCCACCTGGGGCTCAGTTCAGTTGCCCACATGCAATGTCTGTATGTGGTGTCTGGTTGGCTTGGAGATACCTGAATCTTGGCCGGTGTGCAGCTTGTGCAAGAGGCTGGAATGAGGTCTTCTCACATATCTGATAGCTTGGTAACAGCCCGCAGAAATTACTTCCTTTCCTTATTTTCATTATTGCTCACCCTTCAGATCACTGAATTGATGGAGCACATCTGTACATGCAAGTGTATGAGTAAACTCCTTGGGGCTAATAGTCCTGGAAGTACTTGTAAGCTTCAAACTGGACATGTATAAGTGCTTTCCTTACTTGTGGCCATCTAAAAAGCAGAATATTGCCAGGAGCTGTATACAGGAAACAATGTTTATAACGGCTTTGTCAAACTTGCAAACTTCTCTGCTGGGATAAAATTCTCATGTGGTTTTCACTAACAAATTATATTCTACTTACCTAGAGGCCTTTCTTTATGTGAAAATGTTTAATTACAGATATAGCTGAGACATCACATTTTGTATTAAAAATATTTTTCTTTTAAAATACCAATTTAGATGATGCAGCTGAGTCCCAGGCCCTTTTCTACAGAAAACAAACAAACCAGCAAACCACCAATTAACAAAGCTAAACCCTGAACTTCTGGTTAATACAGAGATTATGGAGATCAGTAACAAAGAAATCCAAACAACTTATGAAACTGAAAGAAATATTTCCAAATGCTTCCAGCTTTTACAGATACAATTGTGATCTACAACATGAGGATCCAATCTCATATACTTGTATAACTTTTAATGAAAACTTTTTATTGTTTTTTGTTTGTTCCTTTCCTTCAAATTTTGCTCTGAAACAAAAACTAGGACAAAGTTATTCAAACTTTTTGGCGGAAACAGCAGTGAATGAGATCACATGGTGCTCAGTAACAGGATTTCAGTGCTGAAAAAACCCAGCTACAGATTCATCAGACTTCCGTGGGCTCCAGACAAGGTTTCTGAAAGAAGTATTGGAACTGAAGAATACAAAGAAACAATTAATTTTAGGAATGACTTCACCTTTAACCACCTTTTACTTCTTACTGTATTTGCATACTGATTTTTAAAGAAAGCTATCACCCTGTATAGAATCATAGAATCGTAGAATAGTTAGGGCTGGAAAGGACCTTAAGATCATCTAGTTCCAACCCCCCTGCCACAGGCAGGGACACCTCACACTAAACCATGTCACCCGAGGCTCTGTCCAACCCAGCCCTGAACACTGCCAGCGATGGAGCATTCACAACTTCCCTGGGTAACCCATTCCAATGCATCACCACCCTTATAGTAAAGAATTTCTTCCTCATATCCAATCTAAATTTCCCCTGTTTAAGTTTGAACCCGTTACCCCTTGTCCTATCACTACAGTCCCTAATGAAGAGTCCCTCCCCAGCATCCCTATAGGCCCCCTTCAGATACCGGAAGGATGCTATGAGGTCTCCATGCAGCCTTCTCTTCTCCAGGCTGAACAGCCCCAACTTTCTCATCCTATCTTCATGCAGGAGGTGCTCCAGTCCCCTGATCATCCTTGTGGCCCTCCTCTGGACTTGTTCCAGCAGTTCCATGACCTTTTTATGCTGAGGACACCAGAACTGCACACAATACTCCAAGTGAGGTCTCACAAGAGCAGAGTAGAGGGGCAGGATCACCTCCCTTGACCTGTTGGTCACGCTAGAGAGGCAAGTTCTTTCCCATTCTTCCAGTAGTGGTCATGACTTACCTAATTGTGGGAGAAATTTTTGTGTGATTTAAAACTTAACTTTCTGTTTAAAACTATGTTCAGGCAAAATATAGTTCAAGATACTTTGGTACTATGAGAAGCACTTGTACACATTGCCTTAAAATGCTATTTGATGAGGTGGACCTGATCTCTGCCTCCTTTTTATTATGATCAAGGTAGTGAATGAACTTCAGCTCTATTAAAATTTCACCTTATTGTAAATATTCAGTAAATGATGTACTTTGCCATGAAACTGGCTTCTCAAACTGTTTAAGATGATTGAAGTTCTGCCTGTACAGAAGACAAAGTATCTTGTGTTTGTATTTTATCTAAGTGTTCATTTCACTCAGAAAACAGACGCAGCTCATTAATTTAATGTGCAAACAGTTCTAAGCAGTTCAGAAATGTTCATTTAACTCAGAAAAAAATCCAGTTCTAATATATATGATCAAGTTACCTCTGCAATACCTTCCTCATTTGAAAGCTCATTTAATGTAAGATGGCACCCAAATCGATGCACATGAAGTTATGTTGGCTGCAAGACAGTAGCAATTTAGCATTCCAAGTTGTTTAGGACTGAATGTATGCTTTTATTGTGAAAAATAATGCAGAATTTGGAGAGGAAAAGCATGTACAAAAAGCTGTCCTGGAACTGCAGAACTTCAAATGTTCCCAGAGTTACAGCTGAAGGAATACTGCAGGCATAGTTCCCCTGCTTCTCATTAGAACAAGTGTCTGTCCAGTAAGGAAAGGGTAAATTCCAGGTCTGAAGGGATATTTGCCTTTCTAGATGTAATTACAATGCTGGTTTTCTAACATGTTTCTTCAAATTAGGGAAGGATGCAAATCAACAACTAAGTATTTCCTACTTCTTTGGAATATGAATTAATCTTCTCATACTACGAGTAAATGTATAAGCCTGAGTCCCTGATACCATGAATCAGATGGTATAACTAAAAGAAATCAGAGGTTGGATTAAAATTGGAAGAAAGATTTATTCCATACCGGCTGAAGACAAGGCTTGAGGTTCACACAGAACAGTCAGGAAAACAGCTCATCCAAAGAAGTGAAAATTCTCTGAGCTCACTGTCCATGCCACTCTGAGAGTGTGTATAATCACTCAGAGAGATGACATGAATGGGTTTTAAGGGGTGGAAGGGAATTGAACCAGATACAGTATAGACAGTCACCTCTAGAAGCTGCCTTCAGAGCCAGTACCTGGATTTCCCGAACTAGTAAATAACTGTTGAGAGTGCTGAAGGGGAAAGTTTTAGGAAGAAATCAGCCTTGGATTCTTCCCTGGAGGCAACTCTTTTGGTGTAGAGGAGCAGGGCAAAGCATCCATCCAGTTAGCCACACCTGAAGTTAGGCATGTAAAGATTTTCTCTTGATACGTACAAATAGGACTGCCATTTCCCTCTCCTATATAGTGGGCTAATTTTTGAAGCTCTCCTCAAAATACAGGTGTGAGCATTTGGTTCCTGCTTGAGACTGAAGGGGTTGGTTGAGCTGCAAGGAGCAGGAGGGAGAGAATAACTGTACAGCCCAGACTATGGGGCACCTACCCAGAGGTTGTATATGGGACAGTAGAAATCCTACTCCTGCTCCCACAAAAGTTTACGCATGTTTGAATGTCCGTTGCCTACGGAAGCAGGTTTTGAAAAGAGAAGGGATTGTAGTACTTGCAGTTAAATGTCTTAAAATTCAGAGCACTGTGCTGTGCTCCTTCCCTGGTGCAGATATTAACAGAGTGGCATGAGTTAAACAAGAGTGACAGCACTCATTAATAGTTTTTAAGCTGGTGTTTTGGCCGGGAATCAAGTGCTTTCAAGCCAAGAAATTCAAAACTCCTTCCTGATTTCTAGATGTTTCCCCTAGTGCCTGGGCCATGATGGATGCTCCTGTAGACCACCTGTAGATGGGCTTTGAAGGAGATAGATTGTGAATAGCAGACCTGGCTGTAACGGGGATCCTGGAATAAGGGTTGGGGCAGGGTTTCTGCAGAGAACAACCTAGCTCAGGAATCCTCCCTAGCTGAGAAATAAGCAAGGTGCTGATTATCTACTTTGTTGGTGTCAGAGGGCTCCTGGCATACCCTCTGCTGCTACTGCCCTGCATCCTGGGGCCTGAGTCCTTAGGTTGACCCTGCTGCCTTTATACCCCCTCCCACACAACCAGAATTGGTACTGACAGGACATGCAGTCAAGGGAGGGAGAGAGAGGAGTTTCTGTCCCCCTCCCAGGACAGAGTGGGGAGCTCTGAGAGCATGGTACTCCCCCCAGAGGCACCTGAGTTGTTTGGAGGTAGGTGGGCCAGGTGCAGACCCCACTGTGGGGCCAGCAAATCTGTTTTGTGCCTAAACCACCTTCTTGTGCCCACACATGGATGGTGAAAATAAGGCTTGAATTTGGGCACCAGATCAATTTCACATCTGCTTTTAAGAAGCAGTGTCACTGCTGTCTAAATGCTTGGGTAACTTCAAAGGAGAAGGTGCGGCAGCGCTGAGGCTGGACTGCTGTCTGCATGAGCTGGCTAAGGGGGATTTCAGGATTGCAGATTTTGACTGAAACATTCAATTAGTTGTTTTGTGAGTTTGGCCAGTTCCAGTCCTGGTCCTGGCCCCAAATGAGCTAAATTGTTCTATATATAAAAGACAAAAATCTTCACCCTGTGGTTTATAATTGTCCTCCTATAAAATTCCTCCTACAATTCCATCCTGAAGGACTATTAAATTGTTTCCTTTGGTTCACAACCTGGTATGTTTTTTCATTCCTGAAAAATCAAACACAGCTTTTGGAGAAAAAAAGATACAAAAGTAAAGTGGGATACGGGGAAGCCAACAAAGCAGATAAACCCATTACGATCAAAGAAATAAAATGCATATGTGTATACAAATAGGAGATATTAGAAAAGGCAGTCAGAAGGCCCAAAGCCTTATTCTCTGCTTCAGCCAAAACTTTTTGTTAAATGACACAAAACAAAAAACTACCTCAGAAGATGCAGAGATAAATAATTATTACTTATAATTTAATTAAGAAACACAATCTACATGAAATGAAAACCAGTTGGGTTTAGCAGTTGGAGTATTTTCTTCCTCCCCTCCCCCCGTTTTTTCCTTATTTTTTTTGGCAAAACAAGAGATGTATGACAATGAAAGGCATCATTTCTGTGACGGAAACTGCAAAGAGTGGTTTTACTTGTGTCTGGTTTCTCACTCAGCTGTTTCATTTGCTCATCCGGCCCCCAAAATTTCCTCCAAGCTAGATATGGTTTCCTCACTGGACTTCTAAAATCTGAGTTAAACTGCTCAACTTTTCCATGCTCTTCATGATTTTGTAGGGCACTACTGCATCCTTCCTCAAATATCTCTTTTTCAGGTCCTAAACTACTTAATGGTCTTTTGTAGAGGAGTCTTTCCATATCCTCATTTCCTCTTTCCCTGGGCTTTTCCTAGTTGTATGATATCCTAAAAGGCATGATGTCATGGCATGGTGTATGTTTTATGTTTTCTATATTTCTATATTTCTGATGTGTTTACTTCTTCTATTTTAGTAATTCCAAATTTTATTTGACTGTGGCTCAGCTTGGAGTTAATGTTTTCACAAATATATTCCAAGTAACTGAGGTCTTTGAGAAGAAATTCAGACACACCTGTCTGTATCTGGGTTTAGGATTAGTTTCTCACTTATTGGATAATGGTTTTCATCTTCAGGCAGCTTAATTGCCTGGTAACTCTTTCTAGTGAAAAGGTTTTATTGCTCTAGTCATCCAGTTTTATGTTTGATGATCCTGAGTATATCTGTGTCATCTGTGAACTTGGCAACATTTGAGAACTCATTATTTATTCCATTTTCCACATAACTTCTGAAAATGTGGAGCAGCAAAAAAAGCCTGAGAGCAGATTCTCCCCATCTCCCTGTATTTATCTATTTCTAACTTTCTTTCTTTTAACCAATTGCTGATCTGTTAGAAGAGTTTTTCTCTTAGTGCTTGATAGTTTCTTCAGTGTGGCAAGGAGTTTCGCTGAGAAGCTTTGAAAAATCAGGCATGCTACGTTCCAATTATCATCCTTACCTGCATTCTTATTAATGATTTTTGTTGTCTTGCTCTGGTTTTACGTTTACAATTTTAATATTTTTCCTCTGATTGGATATTGATTTGTTTAATTTGTTTCCTTTCTTTGAATATTTGTATTTTTTCATTTTCTGATAATTATCTATACTTATTTTTCTTTCTTTGCTAAGATTTTGACTTGCTGTTCAAAATGTCTGTGTCAGACTTGCAAAGTTTTTTAGCTTTTCATTTCATTTTTTAATAAGTCCTCCTATTTAAATGTTCTCCTCAATAAAGTTGAAGTGGAAAGAGTTCTGTGGGAAGAGGAGAGGGATTTTTCCATTCTATTCTATTCTGAATATACACTGTGCTTGTTATATTTTTCTGTAGCTGCATTTTGATTTTTGTCCTATTAATTACTTAGGAAACTCTGTAGTTATTATTTATGGATTTTCTGCCTATATTTTGGCAGTCACATAGTCATATCTTGTTTTGCTTGAAGTTTCATATTTTTTCTATTTCGTCCCAAGAACATGCTTTAAATTATACAAAGTTTATGAAAGCATGAAAATGGTAAACAAGATGGAATACTTTGTGACTTCTGTGTTACACAGCCTAAATGTGCTATAAAGTATTGTTATCATCCAAGTCAAATGTGATTTGAATATCTCAGAGAACATCTTTAAACAAGAAACCCTTCATATTTCTGCTGTATTTCAATGCGTAGCATAAAATACCTTAAATTATATGCTTAAAACATGTCAATTTAAGTATAAGAAGTATACTCTGTGCTTTGAAGATATGCCTGATGATACCCTATGCAGAGAAAAAAGGGAAATATAGTAAGATACAGGAACTATAAAGTATTCTCCAATGACTGGAAAACTGAAGAAGTCCCACTGAAAGCAGGAAATGGCATATTTCTGTTCTTTAAAAAGGGGCATAAGTGTGAGGCATAAGTGTGCAGGTGTAAAATCAGAAAGGTGAAGATTCAAAGACTTGTAATTATCAAGAGACAAAAAAAGAAAAATTAGGTTAATAGAAAGTTCAGTCAAAAGTAAATGTTTTATTACACTTATTCATAGAACCACAGAATCATAGAATAGTTAGGGTTGGAAAGGACCGCAAGATCATCTAGTTCCAACCCCCCTGCCACAGGCAGGGACACCTCACACTAAACCATGTCACTCAAGGCTCTGTCCAACCTGGCCATGAGCACTGCCAGCGATGGAGCATTCACAACTTCCCATGGCAACCCATTCCAGTGCCTCACCACCCTTACAGGAAAGAATTTCTTCCTCATATCCAATATAAATTTCCCCTGTTTAAGTCTGAACCCGTTACCCCTTGTCCTATCACTACAGTCCCTAATGAAGAGTCCCTCCCCAGCATCCCTATAGGCCCCCTTCAGATACTGGAAGGCTGCTATGAGGTCTCCACGCAGCCTTTGCTTCTCCAGGCTGAACAGCCCAAATATTCTCAGCCTGTCTTCATACAGAAGGTGCTCCAGTCCCCTGATCATCCTCGTGGCCCTCCTCTGGACTTGTTCCAACAGTTCCATGACCTTTTTATGTTGAGGACACCAGAACTGCACACAATACTCCAAGTGAGATCTCACAAGAGCAGAGTAGAGGGCCACGATCACCTCCCTTGACCTGCTGGTCACGCTCCTTTTGATGCAGCCCAGGATATGGTTGGCTTTCTGGGCTGTGAGCGCACACTGCCGGCTCATGTTCATTTTCTCATCGACCAACACCCCCAAGTCTTTCTCCACAGGGCTGCTCTGAATCTCTTCTCTGCCCAACCTGGAGCTGTGCCTGGGACTGCTCTGACCCACATGTAGGACCTTGCACTTGTCATGGTTAAACTTCATAAGATTGGCATCAGCCCACCTCGAAAGGAGAAAAGTCAGTGAATATTCAGATAAATTAATAAAGCATGATATGACACTATAGAGTGTACTTAGGGAACAAGATGAAGTAGTTTATGAATCACTGTGCTCTTCCTGGGGAACTAGTGGACGGTTAGGGAAAACTTGAGAACTGGCAAAAAGTAACTACATTTAACATAGAAGGAGAAGTAGTTTTGAGTGGGTAGTTTTGAGTGGGTTTCTGAGAAAATAGTCAATCACAAAAATGCAAATTTTTGCTTGTCAATAAAACCTCTTCTCAGACAAATTTAATATCATTCCTTCATAAAACAAGTATTCTAATGAACAAAACGAAACAGCATTTATGATACAACTTGTCTTATGTAGGCTCTTAGTCTGCCCAATGTGTGACTGTCATGAAGAAATCAGGAAGTGTCGTTGATTGTGTGGTGGATACAAAACTTGCATAGAAAACTAGAATCAATGAAGTATTTCTGATAGCTGGCTCTTAAGTTGATGTATCAGTGAGGTGAAACCAGCCTCCTCTGGGGCTGGTGCTTTTCTAACCTTTCATGTGTGACCTGTACTTGGCACTGGAGAAAAACAAGATGTTTGCAGAAGGCAGCCAACTGGCAGAGGTTAGAAAAATCATGACTGTAATTCAAAATGGCACTGCTAAATTGCAGGAATGGCTTGAAATCAATACAGGGAGTAATGATTTGGCATCTTCATGGTCACCCTAATAAGAATTGCTTTCTAGATTCTCATCCTTGACTTACTTCTGCCTTAAGTTTTGGGAATCCAATATAAGAGTCAGTCTTCATTGTATCCAAGATTTGCTCATCACACTTAGATTGTTTTTCATGTGAAATCCATCTGACCGTATGCAGACGTAAACATTGCAGACGTAAACATTGCAGACATATGTAGCTGAACTTGTAATCTCAAGTCAGGAGAGAGAAATAGGCTGTGATTTTTTCTGATTTTAAAATATATAACCAAATTACGTGAGATTAAATCCTTTCTAATCGATAATTAGCAGTATCTGAAATGTATTCAAGAGTTTCAGATGACTGTATCAGAAAAGTTTCTTTCCTTTGCTTTTGGGTGTCACACCATCTCTATGCAGCAATTTCTTTGCAGCACAGAGAATGAAGCCAGAGTGCTACCAGAATAGGTATACACATAAACAGGGTATATTTTCTCTTCTCCCTGCTAAGTCCTTTTATTTTGCCCTTCTATCCCTGAAAGCATGCGTATATATCGCTTTATCCAAAAGAGGTCAGTCATTGTCTAAGCTTTTTCGTAGATATCAAAGAGTTCAGGAGATTATAATCTGAGCCTCTGGCACTAGTAACTTCTGATCTGCTCACTTTTAGTCCCAGAGGAACCATCAGTGCCTGTGTGGGTTAGTAATGTGTTGGAATAGTCTGTGATTCAGATGAGCCCTGACAGCTTTTCTGTAGTGGATTTGGGGCCCTTTGCATGCTTTGATACTTCACAAGTCAGCAGATCCATTCTTCCAGCTTCCTCAGTACTGAGTCCCAGAAGCACTGCTCTTTGAAATATATAAGCACCACTACAAAGAAGCAGCAGAGTCCTTAAGGCATTTTCTTGTGGGTTTTTTTTCTTTAATCAGTAGGGTAGATTCCTTGCTGGTCACCAAGATAGCAATCAGTTACTAGCATTGGCTGATGGGGCTAAGCAAGCAGCATTTCCTGCCCAAGGAGCAGCCACATTCCTTCTCTCCTGGTGGAGTTGCTTCAGATTCCCTAGGTAACCTAGAGCCTTCACACTTCCAGATCTTTTCTGCTTCATGCAAATGAATATTTCTCATGTTTCTGTCTAACCCCTTCCTTCTCAAGCTTTCCTGCTGTTCTTGAGAGGGTCTACGAATAGCAACTCTTGTAATGGATGTTTTTATTTTCCTTTTCTTCCTGAACTTCAACGGATAGAAGACCCCGTCTTTAAAATATCCTGATCAGTACGTGCTTATATTTATTGGAATTCCTGTTTGCACACAGCTTTCATAAAAGCAGTGGAAAATCTACCAAGGAGATGCCTGCAATGAAACACAGCTTACATCACTTCGGCAGCACATATACTAAAATTGGAGCGATACAGAGAAGATTAGCATGGCCCCTGAGCAAGGATGACATGCAAATTCATGAAGCGTTCTGTCATGGGTCATTTTTAAGGGTGGTGAGGCACTGGAATGGGTTGCCCAGGGAAGTTGTGAATGCTTCATCGCTGGCGGTATTCAAGTCCGGGTTGGACATAGCCTTGGGTGGCATGGTTTAGTGTGAGGTGTCCCTGCCCCTGGCAGGGGGGTTGGAACTAGACGATCTTAAGGTCCTTTCCAACCCTAACTATTCTATGATTCTGTGATTCTATGATCATTTTTGTCCTAGCATATTACCATGATCTTCATTTTCCTGTTCCATAACTCTGACAGGAAACTCCTCTGCTGCTGCTTCTTCACTTTCTTTTTTTCCCATGGTCTTCTTTAGGTGGCTTCAGAGACGGAGATGCTCATTGGAACTTAGAGTATGTTCTTAAAAGATAGTGATTATGGAAATATATACAAACAAGTGGCTAATATAGATGGATCTCTCCTTTGGAAGTTTCAGTGAATGTTAGTAGCCAGGATCTCTTTACAGGACAGAGAAACATAGAATAATTTAGATTAGAAAAGACCTCTGGAATTCATCAGGTCTCTCTACTCAAAGGAGGGCCACCTTTGAAGTTAGATCAAACTGCTGATCCGGAAGATCAGCGGTTTTATTAGGGCCATTTAGTTATGGACAGGACTTTCTATCTTATGTGATGGCAGCAGCTATTATTTTCTATTAATCTTCTGCACCTGAAAAGTATATTTTATAGATGTTTTATAGATTCTTATCATTTGATGAAGAGGCTGCAATATTGGTTATAGCAGAGAAGGTGCCCAGAAGCAACAGACAAGGGTAGGAACAGAAATCTGGGTTATTGCTATAACCCACTCATCACCAGTGCATTAATCAGGGCAGAGGTAATGGAGATGATAGGTTGGGAGCACTTCCCTTTATTGACCTTTTATGTTGTTGGAGGGCACAGTTTCTTCACACAAATCTAATTTTGTAGCTGTGGTATTCTTGAGGGAAGGGAGAGAAGAAGAAAATAGACTAAGCCTAGCCCTGGTAACTAATAGATATACTGGAAGGGTTCCATAGACACCACACATTCCTGTACACAATGTGCCTTGGGGTATGCAATCTGCTACAAATATCTGTATTTTGTGAGCCTGTACAAACTCATATTGGAGCATGTTCATGTTTGATGCTGGTTGAACCAGTTGTGCTTTTGGTTGCATTGAATTCTCTACACTTATTGCCCTTCTACTTTAGCTTTGCTGCTGCCAGATCAGGACATCAAATGAAAATACCGTGAATACTCAGATCTATTTGTGACACTAATAGCTACTGTTGTCCAAAGCAATAGCTAGCATCCTAATAGCAAAACTATTTGCAGGTAACAAAGAAGCAAAAAGCTTTGGTTTCCTTTTGATACCTCTAATTATTAACCAGTGTATCCTACCTAATCTGCAAGAATTTACATCATAGTGTAGTTTCATCACAGAATATTCCAAATTAACCATGAAGGAACAAAACAATGTCATCAGTCTATCAAAATCAGAACACCATTATAGTCATTGAAGTCCTCAGAACTTGTAAATAACCTTACTGATCAGAGCTGATTATTAGCTATTACACTGAAGATTATTTTATTGTAATGTACTCTAATCTTTGCTACTTTTCATCTTTTTTTTTCTCTTTTTTTTTTTTCCATTTTAATATTCAAATGCGTCAAGGGGAAAACAAACTAAAAAGTTACTTAGCATATGTCCTTCCAAGCACTTAAAATTGCCAGGAACCATCTAATTTCTAGCCAAATTATTTGCACAGTTTGCTGAATTGGAAAAAAGTACATGTAGCTGACACAAAATTAAGCAGCTCCTGTGTGCAGCTGATCTCTGGAGATTCTTATTTGAAAACTCTGAGCTAATAGATCTTCCACATGTGCTGGCTACCAAAACGCATCTTGTTACTTGTTGCTATAGTCATTGCCTATGGAAACTTACTTTTCTGCCTAATACTAAAACATAGCACTTCTTTCTGTAAACATGGTAAGGAGAACTGGAAATTTCCTTACTAAGACACTTTATTATAGCCTTGGGCTGTATTTTAACATTATGTGCTCTAAGTTCATTCATAATGTCTTTTTTAAACATGTAACTATAAATGTACTGCTTTGCTGTTGAAATGCTCCCTGCAATAAAGGCAATATGTAGCATAGTCTGTTTCTTTAGCACTCTCCAACATGTGTCAGTATTTCATACATGTCATTGGGTTCTTTGAGGAAAACCTGCTTTTAAAGAAAATTATTTAGATGCTGCAGTCCACAATGATATAGATCACTAGTCAAATCCTTACTACAAGAGTGAAAACCACGAAAATTACTTTTGGAAGTTGATTATGTGGAATTAGGCAGAGAAATACATAGCTCATACAAAATGTGCTGCTTTTGAGGAGCATGAAAGGAACATAGCTTTTTCTTCTTGAGTTCTTAACCAAAAAGAAAACTGTACCCAGAGGAAAAAGGGAACTATTCACTTTTCAAGCCTTGGTGCTCCAGAGAGCACCAAGTTCATTACTGTGCATCTCGTATGGCCTTTTATCCAATTAATTTTTAAGATTCTGTCAAGTCAAAATGGTAATTACTCAGTATTTATTTTTCATTCATATGAATAACAAGGAGAAAAGAACATAAGTAATGCCATATTGAATTAGATCATCCATCCATCATGCATGTTACTTTGTGCCTTGCAGTGACCAGTAGCAGATTCTTAATAGTTCGATAGAAATAGAGTATGCTTAACCTGTTCAGTGCCCTGTAACAAATTCTTCATTTATGACAACCAGTGGTTGTAAGCATTTCCTGAACTGTGGGTCTCCTCTGGACTATCATGCTATGTAGCCTCTGATGGAACTATTCTCCATGAGAATTTTTTAATGCTTTTTGTAACCTTCTGGACTTTTGACCTCAACAGCATCCTGTGATAATGGGTTCCACAATTTAATTTTGCATGAGATTTAATTATGTATTAAAAATTACTTCCTTTGTTTGCTTTAAACTTTCTGGCTGGTAAATAAATTGGGTACTCCCTGGTTATTATACTAAGAAAAAACAGTGAATAGTGCTTCTCTATCCAACTTCTCCACATATTTCATGTTTCTATGGACCTTTAACACATCTCCCTTTTGTTATCTCTGTTGAAACTGAAGAGACTATGTAATCTCTTTTTTCATTAAAATTACTTCATATCTTTTTTCAAAGATATGGAAGGTACATAATGATGGAATAGTGAAGGTGATGATGTTCTTTATGATAATAACTCACACTAAAATGGCTGTGGCTCCATTCCTTTTCCAAATTAGTGGGACTTCTTGTCAGCCAGCCCTGACCACTGGCCTATTTTAAGTGAATCTTTTCTTATACGTGTTCTTTTCTCAACATGTCCCTAACTAAGCAATTCCCATGACTAGTGCATTACGAACTTCAGAGGTTAAATTTCCATTCTGGAATTACTTTGTCACCTTCACTTTCCTCTCTACTGTCTAAAATCAGTGTATTTATATATATTTTTTTTCAAACCTAAGAATTAAAAAGTGCCACTTAATTGCTAGATATTCTAGACTTTGTCTCACCTGGTCAAAGGTCTATAAAGCTACAGTATGTCTTAATGACCTGCTTAGATATTAATACCTTAGTAATGCAAGTACCTGATTAACAGAGTTTACACCAATAGTTTTACATATCCAGCTACTTTGTATCACACAGCAAGGATGCTTGAATCACTTGATATGCAGCAGGCAGCCTTTTTGTGCATCACTGTCAGTCAGGCATGTGCAGAAGGAGTTGTGGGAAATGATGAAATGCGTACTACTAAAAGTGCTGTGCACAGAGAAGAAACTCAGATCCCAGATGTGATGTGTTTTCTGGTAATTCCAAACATGACACTTTCATTTGTAACCAAAATAATCATAATTGCAACAAGCCCTATTTTTGTCATACAAAGGCTTTTACCCTATTTTGATTAAACATTGTATTTTATGATATCATTCTGCAATCCTTTTCCACTAATGTTTTTCAGGTGTATACAAGTTACAATCTGATAAGAAGCAAGTATGTGGGGAGATAGTCACTCTCTCAGTAACATTAAAATGCAATGACACCTTGTCAGTGTGAACCGCTCTGGACTTTGGCTTTTGTTATATTCTCAGGCTAGGCTTCCTAGGTTTTGCCAATCTTTTGGTGATTCTTGGTCATGTTCCACCAAGTTGGGGCCAAGTTTTAAGTACTCTGGAAACTAGAGTTGGCTCAAGCCTTAGAATAATTTATAGTTTGGGACAATATTTATATAAAACTTTGATTCAGCCAGAATTTGGTGGATTTGTATGAGGGGTTTTTCCTAGTTTTACATCCTGTTTGAATGGATCTATATGACTGGAATCTGAAGCGGATGAATGCATATACCATGGAAAAAAAAATATTTGAAAAATGCTCATCTTTACTAAAAGTAATAGCTGGTTTTGCCTATTTCTGTGAAGCAAAGACATTGAAGAGTGATTTTCTTCCATTCTGCATTGTAAAATTAACAAGGTTCAGGGATTCATTGCAACATAATAGTTTTCTGGCAAACTGAGATGATGTGCTAATAGGATCGCACTGTGATCTGAAATTGTTCTGTGCCTAATACAGGCAAGCATCTGTATTGTACACCTACCCTGTCAGTATGAATTTACCTATGATCCTCCTACATTACCTAGAAATAATGTTGCACAGCACACATGCTAGAAAACATCTGAGATCTATTTTGGAGTGGAACATGCAGTTCTCTCACACACAGCATTTGGAATGGTTTACCTCTGGCATCTTAAAATGTTTCTTGCTCAGAGAGTGGTCACATAAACATGCAAAAGACAGTCTGACTGAAGACCTACCTCTGAGGCAGCATGTGCAATTGAGAAGTCCACAATACTGTCCCCATGGGTATGTTGCTGGGTGACTTCTCACTGGAGGCTTTCAACTCAGCCTGAAAATACTTCCTGAAATAAAAAGTAAATCCCAGAAGTCTAAAATGTAGTCTGTGTAAAAGTTCGTGATGTGTCTAGTGTGAGTGAGTGGAAAGGCTTGCATGTGACCAGGCACAAGGACCCGGGGAACTGGGGGCAAGTATGCACTAGAGGGTGCTGCTAATGTAGAGGGAAGACATCAGCTGGTCCAAACGACACATAAAGGATCTTGAAGGCAGCAGACATACAGATCATGAAGGTAATATAGACGTAAGTGATAATTCTTGTCTGCCAGTTTAAGTCAGTTAAGATGAGGCATCTTTGACTTGGCACAGTTTAATTCAGAAACAGAAGACAATGGAAATTTCTCAAGCCTTTTTTAATGTGAATGTTATCTCTCAGTTTGCTTTGTGAGTTGCTTGCGAAAAACTTTTCTCAGATGTAGATGCAGTACTTCTTTAGTAAATTTGTAATGTTGATTGGTAGCTTCTGTGAGAATGAT
This sequence comes from Ara ararauna, assembly GCA_028858755.1. Classification (NCBI taxonomy): domain Eukaryota; kingdom Metazoa; phylum Chordata; class Aves; order Psittaciformes; family Psittacidae; genus Ara; species Ara ararauna. Next base: position 40,246,655 of record CM054379.1, on the reverse strand, counting down.
TACAGTGTGTGACGCTGAAATCTGCTTCAGTTTAAATGGAGGATGATGTTGGTTTCTTTGAAAATATGTAATCGGATTTTGAGGATTTGGGATTGTAATCAATAAAGGCTCTCAATCAGTGTTCTATAATACTTATTTAAAGTCAGTCTTTGGGATGCAAACTAAAAAACTGAATGCAAGCACAGCTGAAATTTCCTTACAAATGGGACATATACTTTTAGAAGCCTGAAATCCAATGGCATTTCATCTTACTAGAACAGATTTTGAAAGAGGTTTACAGATGCATACAGCCATGTATATAGGCTTGAATATTTGTATGGAATCCCATTAGGCTAAAAAGCTCATAATTTACATTTTTTCCCTATTGGTAGAGTTGACTTTACCTTGTTATTCACATATTCACACCCAAACTGTACATTAGATGACCCTTCCTCAAATGGGCCCTCTGTAATTAACCGAAGATTTCTTGAGGATGCAATTAAAATGTAGTTGTGGAAGGTGCTGCCTGATCTGCTGATTTATGTGAATATAGGGACTACTTGAGTAAAATGAATACTTGAACAGATAAGCCCAATGTGAGAAAACAGTTTACAAAATCAGCTCTCTTAATATTCTGGAATAGGTGGCCAGTACTTCAGTTTTTATCCAGCACGTGACTCACGAATGTCAGTATTAAATTAATGGTACTTATGATGAGATTACCTATTATGGTAATATTACTTACTTAAACTTTATTTTGGCATTTGTTCTTTGTAATTCAGAATTTCATTATCTTAAATGCATTATTTATTCCAAACGAAAGAATACTCTGCTTCCAAGACCATGCAGTGATTTCTGCATATGCACTAGATGGCTGCGAAGACAAGTGAATTGACCTATTCATATTAGTGAAAAGAATGAAAATGTTTTCCTTTATTTAGAGAGATGTCTCATCTAAGAAACAGAATAATGTAAACCATATTTGCTTTTTGACTTAAATATTTTATTCCCATATTTCATAGCATAAGCCCCTGGAAAATAATTAAGCTGCTATCCTTCAAACACCAAAAAGAAGCCTTCATCTCGCAGTGTGTACACAGTAGTCACAGACTTACTGCCTTTTACAAAGTCAACAGAGTATAGCTGTTGCTGTTTCCAAATCAGAGAGCTGTCTGGGGAGAAGAGTTGTGGGAAACTAACAGGAAGCTCATCTGGAGTCGTAGGCAATCTGCTCTAGCATTACTACCTAGTCAGTTCAGTTGATATATTTCATCCCCAGATATGTTAAAGCAGATGGAAAGACTCCAGTAGACTCCAGTGGGCTTACATCAGGCAATTATATGATTGCTGGAGAACTGGAAATTGATGAGCTTTTACTTTAAGTAGAAACTCTTTTGAAATCAATGTAAAATAATATGGGAGTATCTTAGCATATATTGCATCTTGGTGGCATATGTGTGGTTTCCCCTAAGTACTGCTATTGTTGAATAATAAGGAGGCAATGAACTTGAGTCTTGATCAGACACTTCCTTCTGAGTTGGAGCGGGATGTAAGCTTTATAGTGTAGAAGTGTAGAAAAACTGGTACTGGCATGAAACTGCAGCTGTCTGCCTTGTGCACACGCAGTGACACACTCGCTGAGCCCTTGAGGCACTGGAATGGTTATATTCCTAAACTGGTTTCAGTTTCGCATTTCCACTAAGACAGCTCTCTTTGTATTGACAAACAGATTGTCTGTCAGACAATTTAGATGTAACTTTTATTACTTTGTTAAAAAAAAAAAAAGTTTACTGTCTCAAGTCTTGGCATTCTGTATTCCCTGAATGTCAGGTTAGCATCCAGAGTCCTCACCTCTTTTGTGTCTGAAGCCATGAAGTAGTGCAGACTTCAATATGGCCAGTGGGGAACAGCTCACAACATGTAAATGATATGTTAGAAACAATTATCTGCTCCTCATTTTCCCTAGAGTGTTCAGAGTCTTCACACTTGAACATATGAATTGCCTTACCCAACTCTTGTAGTGAGACTACAAAAAAAAGCTTTAGGATTGAGCCATCTGTAATAAGTTCTAGTCTTCAGGGCTTTCTCACTGGTTTATTTCCATTTCTAAGGTACTGTAGGTTGGGCGGTATATAAGACACTTCTGATGTAATACTAAAAGATGAAATTGTGGGTTTGGACTATCACTGGCTAGAAATTTTCAGATTCAGAAATAAATGTACTGAAGTGAGAGTCAATCCAAAAAGTGATCCCATAGGTTTGATAGTTTCCTGGCCAAGTATTGTAGTCTTTCTATACTGATTCTTTGTGTTTGGGTTTAGAGTTTCCCCAACAGGCAATAACTTCTAACAAGGCAGATTTTTATTTCTATTGTTTACAGACTCTCTAGCTCTCTAGACTCTCTAGATCTCTCATGAATTCCATGAAGATGTTTTGCTGGATAAAAGGTGAAGTCGTGAACCAGCACTGACTTTTTCAAATGCTTTTGTCTATGGTCTGCCATGTATACTGTACAACACACAAAGAGTTAATACAATTTCACATCATACGTGCTGACTACAAGAAATCAGTGTTGACATTCATGCATGCTTATTTCTATAAGGAAGTAATTCAGTTATTGCCTTTGTCTCCTATTAGTTTCCTTTCTTTTTTGCCAAGAAGCATGTTTTTTTACATGAATCACTATTTTTTTTCCCCCAACACTTACTATTTTGTTTAGCTAAATTTTGAGGCCCTCTTAATAATCTGGAATGCAATCTTGGCAAGAAACAAAACAGATCTTGAATTGGTTGTCTGAGTCCACTTTTACACTCCTTTAAAAAGACCAAGGAAACATTTCAAAAGAGTTCAAAGAGAAGGAATAGAACATTTGGTACAGATGTGACTTTATGGCATGTGACTGCAAATGAATGGTAATGCAAAATGTATATTTTGACTTTCAAATATAAACAGCTTTTTTTCTTGCTGTTTTAAAGAGTGGGTTTTCTCCTTGCTTTATTTCATGGCATATGTTGATTGCACTTCAGCAGCTGGATTGACTCTGGGGTTTGGATTATTTAGGGTTTTTATGTGATCTTAAATCTGTGTTGAGTGTTGAATATTCATTATATGCTTCACTGCTATTTTAATAGGTTATGCAGTATTTAGAAATTATAATTGCACATAGCTAGATGAAGAGCTTCAGTGCAGCTGGATCTCCTACATGTCTGTGTCTTGGGTAGATATTTAACAAAAGCTGAGCTGATGCTGCAGCTTTGAGGCATTTAAAAAATTTGTCTTCTGTTTACCTGCCTGTTTCCACCAACTCGATGAGATCTTTGTCAAAGTTGCTTAACTTCTGGTTACCTCCCAGGCAAAAGTCTCTGGGTAGTATACCAAATTAGACTGGTTCCCCCCCCCCCCCCCCCCCTGAAATATCTAGACAAAAGAATAATACACCAGTACTGAGCCTTATCTGGCTGTTATATGTCCCTTCCTCTCTCTTCAACTTTTGGCAATCAATGGCTTAGGGATTTCCTGAGATAGAGGCAGCATCTGGACCATCATATTTTAATAGCCATGGGTGGACCCTTTCTCTATGAATTTTTCTAATCTCTTCTTTAACTCCATTTATGCTTTTGGCCATAACAACATCCTGTGGCAATGAGTTCCAAAACGTAATTACGTGTTGTGTGAGAAAGTACTTCCTTTTGTTGGTTCTTAAATACTTGTTATGAGCAAAACACGTTCTCTGCTGAGTGATAACACTGATTTCTTTACTGCCCTGGGAAGCAATCACACCCTGGACAATAGGTGTTCCCAGCAGTAGGCCTATGTGGTTACATGTGAACATCAGTGAGAAGAGTGACAGGAGACAAGAGAAGTGCGTAGTGGCCCCTAGTTTATTTGACTTGTTCTGTCATGAGACTATTTGTAAGAACATTATACTCTTAAATAGGAACTGCACTGCTGGGTCATTTATTGATGATGTTTAACAAAGTGGACAAGTGTTTATTGTAGGCTTTTCCTCTTCCCTTACTTTGCAAATGAACTGCAAGTTTCCATTGCTCTGTGTTTAACAATGTATAGTTAATATATTATGCACTAAACACTTGTGTTTGCAGCATAGAAACATTGTTGTCTGACCCATGTGATGTACTTAATGTGACACAGATTTCAGGATCATTTTTTTCTGGCCAAGAGCTCAGAACTAACAGCTGTGTCGTGGGGTGTCGTTAGCAAACCATGCCCCTGAGCATCAGGATCAATACTTTTGTTACTAAGAATGTTTTATTTGGTCATAAAAGTTTTCCCAGGTAAGCTGACTTCAGTGAAATTGCTGATTGCTTAGAACTTAGGCTTTTTACTTATGCAGCACAATAAGGACATAGGGAGCTGTAACACCACATTAATAAAGAAATCAGTGCCTGATAGGTAGGAAAACTTTTGACGAGCTAGATCATCTTATTCATGTCAGGAATGCCCCAAAAGATTTGGACAAATACAGGTTTTTGATTTTTTGTTTTTCCCTGTACCACCATAAGTTGATTTGAATTATATCAAGTCATTTGTTGTTTGAACTTATACTTGCAGAGAAATCCTACACATTTTTAAGAGAAAGATTCCAGAACTAGTGTTATTGTAGCAGTAGACAAAGGTCATTCTTTTCACCTGAGTTTTGAAGACTAGAATTAAATTGTTACAGGGACATACTTGGCTGCATTATAACGCGATATCATCTTTCAATTTTCATTATTTTGAACACTCATTTAACAATCAACATAAAAAAAAAAGGTGCCTAAAGAAACACCTTATTTTATTTGTAAAGAAAATGAGATATTGCTTAACGTGGTGGTGACAAAGACTGTTATAATATCGTTAAACAGTGGAGGTATCTTGAGCTGAAGCCATGAAAATGCAATATAATCTGTATTACTAGAATATGCTTTGAGAGGGGACATATGGCTCATTCTGTCAACTGTAGGCATCTCCCTAAGTTAGAGGGCTGTCTCCCATATCTTGGAAACTCTAAGAGAAAAGGAAGCATTCAAAGTGAAGCTTAAATTTGACTCCTGTGCCAAAGAGAGACACTACTATAGGAGATAATCCATTGCTCCTATTCAGAATTGCCCTTTGGGGGTGCCTGTTCCTCTCTATTCACTGGATACAGATGTTAGCAAAACAAAGCCATTTGCTTGAAGTTTGCTGATGTGAATTTCCTCCCTGCAGGTTTCAGTTCACGGAAGTGTTATGAACTATTTCACAGGTGCTAAGGGAACTCAGAATAGCGTAGAAATGAAAAGAGGGTTACAGCATTTACATAGACTATGAGATTCAGTTAAAAAGGATTGCACTTCCTTCTAGAAGTTTTTCAAGCATTTGAACTTACTGCCATGATTCACTGCAAACTTAGGAGGTGAGAGTGCAATAACTATTCAGTACCAATTAACTTAAATTTCACACATAACATCATTTCCAGTTAATTTTTTTCTTCTTTTGCTTCAAAGAATACTAGCAAAGAAGAGTAGACTTGGTCTTCTATAAAATCAGTTATTTGTAGAATAAACGGTTGTTTGCAGCCTGGCTTTCAGATCTTCTCAAAAACACAGTAGTCAGAAGAATCAGGATAGATGAACTACAATTCACAGTGTAGTACAGTATAGTCCTTAAATCATTTCCTAAAATCTACTGGGAAAGCAACAGGCTTTTTTTAGTGTTAAATATATCACATCATCTCTCTTGAACATCTGATTTCTGAAATAAAGAAAACCTTGTTCCTTAGTTAGGAAATGTTACACTGTTTTATCTAAATGGAAACTGCTGAATACCATATTCCAGAACTGTCACTGCACGCTTGGGTCTATCCATTTACCTCATGATAAACAGTTTCACTATAGTAATAAAATAATGTATTTCAGTAATACACAGTTTTCTCTTTCTACAAAATGCAACTGATCACCATGAGGTGAAGTAAATTACAGATGATGGCAATTTCTTTGGTACAGACTAATTACTGTGTGCTATAAAATGAAAATATAGGCAGGTTATGAAGGTGCAGGTTCTCTTCTACAGAGTCTCCATTTGGGAGGACCTAATACAAAAGGCCTACATTCTCAACAGTGAGTTATAACCTTTCATAACCAATTTCAGATCCTCTAAAAGATGGACTTGCAATGGGAGGACTGGGTGACTGCATGAACTTTCTAAAAATTGGGTCACTTTATGATACTCCACTTTGGTTATTCTGAATGGATGCTACCTGAGCCATGACCCACTTTAATAATGGCAGCCCACAAATTTCTTTGCCAGATTATTTTTCTTTTTCTGGCAAAGTCTGCTCACTGAAAAGAGTAACCTGGAGGAGGCCTGAGGATAAAAAAATAAATTCAAAAAGGAGAAATGCTGTAACAAGTATAAACCTGACACTCTTTGCTTTCTGAATTTCATTCAGCAATTGCTTCAGTTATTCCCCAGTACTTTTAAAATAGATGATCAAACTATTAAAAATCCTCATGCAATTAAAATGTGACCCTGCCTGTCCAGGCACAGCTGAGCTTGCTTAGACTAATTGGCTTGGGTACCAGTAACAGCCTTAGCCACAGCAGTGAAGGCAGTGTTAATCAGCTGCCAAACAGTTTTAAGCAAGTTCCCAGCTAGGTTTTGCCATCTAAATTAAGCTCTCTTGTCATTATAGTTGGACTGTAATGAGTACCTGAGTGGATTAGATTAAGATTCAGGAATATCCTTCCTACAGCTGCCAGGTAGCTGTAATGAAAATACAGTTTGTTATATGGTATTTTCATCCTAATAGACCTGTAGCATTGGCTATGCTTGTTAGGGCTTTATGAAGCAAGTTACTAGGTCAGAAATTTTGCAGAATAGGAGGAAAATACTGGTTTGGACTCTGGCCCTTTTATGTACGTGGTCAGATTTTATTTTGGACTGCTACAAGTATAGAAGGATAAAGTAGTTAGAGCTGGGTTAAAAATAGGCTCAGCTTTTATTTCTTTGACCTAGACTCTTTGTATGTCCTTCACAATCAGTGGAATTGCACTGAATTTGCGCACAATGCTCACTGCATGTACCTTGTTTTTTTTTTAATTTCTATTAATAGATGTGTATTTCACTGTTCGAAAAATAACCTAGAAGATAAATAAATCTTACAATGCATATTGTTCAATTAAAATCAAATATATGAACAGTTTAGTTTGTTATTCTCTGAAAACAGAAGCTGGACTCCCCTTGAGAATTGGTAGGTTTCTGATTGCACATGTAAAGACAAAAATGTATCCAAAATCCCTTAAGATTAATAGAGGGAATGGTATGTATAACTGACACTTTAAAAATATTTAACTTTTAAGTAAAAATCAAGGAATCCCAGTATTAGGGAGAGTAGAGAGAGTGAATAACATGGAGAAAGCCAACTGTATCCTGGGCTGCATCAAAAGGAGTGTGACCAGCAGGTCGAGGGAGGTGATCCTGCCCCTCTACTCTGCTCTTGTGAGACCTCACTTGGAGTATTGTGTGCAGTTCTGATGTCCTCAACATCAAAAGGACATGGAACTGTTGGAACAAGTCCAAAGGAGGGCCACGAGGATGATCAGGGGACTGGAGCACCTCCGGTATGAAGATAGGATAAGAAAGTTGGGGCTGTTCAGCCTGGAGAAGAGAAGGCTGCATGGAGACCTCATAGCAGCCTTCCAGCATCTGAAGGGGGCCTATAGGGATGCTGGGGAGGGACTCTTCATTAGGAACTGTAGTGAGAGGACAAGGGGTAATGGGTTCAAACTTAAACAGGGGAAATTTATACTGGATATGAGGAAGAAATTCTTTCCTGTAAGGGTGGTGAGGCACTGGAATGGGTTGCCCAGGGAAGTTGTGAATGCTCCATCGCTGGCAGTGTTCAAGGCTGGACTGGACATAACCTTGGGTGGCATGGTTTAGTGTGAGGTGTCCCTGCCTGTGGCAGGGGGGTTGGAACTAGATGATCTTAAGGTCCTTTCCAACCCTAACTATTCTATGATTCTATGATTTATTGAAAAATATTTGTAAGTGTCCAGGACAGGTTTAAAACTTCTAGCCATATGGACAACATATGCATAAATTAGTTGAAAACAATACGTACTTTCCATTATCGAGGCACATAGAATTTATCCTTCAAATGCATTTTTGGGCGAATAATCGTAAGACATAATTCCTCATACCAATGAAACCTAAAGTTATTTGTTTATTGACTGAAGTAAGTGGGAAGAATTAGCACTTGTGTTAGCAAAACTGAAGTGGCATCCCATACAATTCACTTTCTGGGCCCAATTTTTAAATAACTGTGAGTGATACTTTGAGGGAGAAAAGAAAAAAAACCATATTTGTTAATATATGCTAAAAATGGAGGAAAATGAGCATGTATTTGAAATCATAAGGTTTTATTTGGGGTATGGATTTTTTTGGTTTGATTTCTTTTTTTTTTTTTTAAAGGATTCTCTTTGTTTGTACCTGTGGCTCCTGCATGTGTGCCATGACTTGAGAGAGGTACATCATGACCTTAACAATAGTTCCTAGTATATGACTCCTGGAATGCACTAGTTCTGAAAGGAAGATGAGTTTAAAGAGATAATCACTCCTAACTTAGTCTCAAAATTATTACATTTGGAGGGTGCCTGATGTGTTCTGAAAGTTACACTGTCATTCTTACGAGATTTTTTTTACAATTATTTGCTGTAGTTTCACATGACCTAGAGCTAGAATACACAGAGAGAAAAAGAGCTGCTGAGATCCTACCCATGCAGTCTGTTGCAGCGTCCCTAGACTGACTTTCACTCTGCCAAAAGGCTCTGGAGGAGCAAGGGGGTCTGGTTGGTCAGCACCTAAGGGCATGTCAGAAGCAAAATAGCTTGTAAACAGTGTGGGCAACATGGAGAAAACCCCATAACAAAATGGGGAGTTAACCAAAATAGGTGGTGTACATCTCTGTATGTATCACTGTGGGGAATAGTTCAACTACTGAATCAAAACCGCTAGTTACTCCTATAGCTTGTCTTTTATATGGCTAGACACTTTCAAACTAACTGTAAATAGCTGAGCACTTCAGTTGCTGGTGAGATTTTAATTTTCTAGACTTTTGCAGGAGGGAGTTGTTCACCATCTGATCTTCCAAGTGAGTGAAAGGTTCACAGTTCTTTGCAGTGGATTTAACTGCCTGATTTATTTTTTCCCTTATAGCCATTACTATTAACTTTCAAGTTATACATATTTCTCAGGAGTTTTGGAAAAGAGGTAAGTATACACTCTTAGATTGTCCTTGCTTTGGCTGTGATAAAGTTAATTTTCTTTCCAGTAGCTGGTGCAGTGCTTTAGTTTTGGCTTTAGTGTGAGAACAATGTTGATAACACACCTATGTTTTAGTTGTTGCTGAGTAGCATTTACCCCAGTCAAGGACTTTGAGTCTCATGCTTTGCAGTGAGGAGGAACACAAGAAGCTGGGAGGAAGCAGAGACAGGACACCTGGCCCAAACTATCCAAAGGGGTATTCCATAACACAGCACACCACACCCAGTACATAAACTGGGGGCAGTTACCCTGAAGGGACCCATCGCTGCTCAGGTCAAGCTGGGTATCATTTCGTGGGTGGTGATTAATTGTGTTGTGCATCACTTGTTGTTGGTTTATTTGTTTGTTTGCTTGTTTTATTCCTCTCTCTCTTTCTCCTGTTATGGTTGTTATTATATTTTACATGTTTCAATTATTAAACTGTTCCTATCTCAACCCATGGGTTTTACCTTTTCTGTATTATTTTTTTTTTGACTCCTGCCCATCCCACCTGGGGCAGGGAGGCAGTGAGCAAGCAGTACTTAGGCGCTGACTGGGCTTATAATATGACGCATATAAAAGAGATATTGATTACTAGTAAAACAGTTTCAGAAGCAAATTTATGTCACCTAAAATCCTTCAAGAGCCTCAGATGGTCTTTCCTATCTTGTCGATTGTCGTGGTTTAAGCCTAACTCACGCAGACTCTCTCTCAATTACTCCCCCCTCTTTCTTGCCCCCCACTCCCGGAGGGATGGGAAGGAGAATAGAAAAGAATGCAACTCCCACAGGTTGAGATAAGAACAGTTTAGTAACTAAAGCATAACACAAATCACTACTGCTACCACCAATAATAATAATGACAAGGCAAATACAAGGGAAGAATACAACTCTCACCACCTAAAACCAAGCCCGACCACGCAGTGCACCCCCCACCCTTCTGGGTCTCTCCTCTCCGTCCTCCATCTTGGGCATGACGTGCTGTGGTATGGAATAACCTCTTTGGTCAGTTTGGGTCAGGTGTCCTGTCTCTGCTTCCTCCCGGCTCCCCTCCTCCCTGGCAGAGCATGAAACTCAGAAAGTCCTTGGCCAGACCAAAACATCACTAAGCAGTAACCGAAACACTGGTGTTATCAGCGCTGTTCCTAGGCCCAAAATCAAAAACACAGTGCTGCACCAGCTACCAAGAAGCAGAAAAATGACTGCTGCTGCTGAACCCATGACATTATCCACCCCTTATTCCATACCATTCACGTCATGCTCAGATCCCACATTTTCAATATACCATCACATGTATATGTATACATCCACATACACAGAGAAAGAGAGAGAGATCATCCCTTAGTGCATAGACCAATCCCTACAAAGCTGCTGAGTCCATCCAGTCCATGATGTCAAGCTCCATCTCTTGTAACAGCCTTTCAGAGCAGGAGAGGCTGTGTGCAGTGTTCACACTCATGAATAATCTGGGCCACAGTGTCCATTGCTAAGTCCACCCCTCGATCATGAGTCCATCTGTGTGCTGCATCTCTGCACTGATGGCCTGAGGTGTCATGGGCCCATCAGGCTCAAAATAATTCATCCACCCCTCCAGCAGTTTCTGCAGCTTGTCGCTGGGGACTCCACACAGCTGCCTTCCATCTCCAATGCTTCCAAAGCACTGGAGGGGCCCAGTGGACAAGACACTCGCCCATACTGTCCCACACACCCTGCCACTCATGGCTGTCCAGGCTTGGGGAAAATCTCTTAGTCATCCTAGATTGCAGATTAACCCCAGACAAGGCCCACACCCCACTCTGCTTAACTCTGGGGACCAGACAAAATGGTTGTGGGTAAAACACACTGTGCATGCATGCCAACATGCTGATCCCCATCACAATCAGCAGGCAGGTCTCAAGGGTACCCAAAGGCCATTCAAACCCTTCAGAGCTCTCAAATGAGGCTGCTGTGCTTGCCACTGGGGCTGGTGTAGCTGCTGTGCTTGCCGGCTCTCTCACCAGCAGCTGCTCTTTGTCTGAGTCCAGAGCTTCCTCCTCTGCCTTGCTGGGAAGTGCTGAGGGGTCTCCAGCGTTCTCCTGCGGCTCCGCGGGCAGCTGCCGGGGAATGCTCTCGGCCGCCACGAGGCTGGGCTCGGCCACGGGACTCTGTTCAGCCTCGGGGCCCGGCTTCTCTGCCGTCTCCTCCTGCCGCTCGGTAGCCTCCCCCTCCCGCGGCTCGGCAGCTGCCGGGCTGGGCTCAGTCGGGGGGATCACCCCTTCTGCTACCTCCTTCCTCTGCTCGGCAGCCGTCGGGCTGGACTCGGTGGGGGGGCTCGGCTCCTGCTCCCCGGGTCCGCTCCCCCGGGCCGTTTCGGCAGCCGGCGGCTCCCGAGGCAGCCCCCCCTCGGCTCTCCACAGCCTCGCCAGGACGGTGAAGAGCAGCCGAACTGCCAGGTACACATTCGCCCCCCACGGCTTCTCGAGCCCGCCCGTATCACAAGCCATTCCAATAAAGTACAATAAAACAAGAACCTTAAACCAAAACCCATATCTGAAACATGCTAAGATAAGAAATACCGGCTGTAAGTAAGGTACAACAGGCTGAAACCATGAACGCAAGAGAACCAAAAGCAACAACTTTAAGAGCCAACAAATCAGCATTGTGACGAGTGGCTATTAATCCTGTCGTTATCTCAACCCTTAGAGCCCCACGTTGGGCGCCAAAAGAACTGTCGTGGTTTAAGCCTAACTCACGCAGACTCTCTCTCAATTACTCCCCCCTCTTTCTTGCCCCCCACTCCCGGAGGGATGGGAAGGAGAATAGAAAAGAATGCAACTCCCACAGGTTGAGATAAGAACAGTTTAGTAACTAAAGCATAACACAAATCACTACTGCTACCACCAATAATAATAATGACAAGGCAAATACAAGGGAAGAATACAACTCTCACCACCTAAAACCAAGCCCGACCACGCAGTGCACCCCCCACCCTTCTGGGTCTCTCCTCTCCGTCCTCCATCTTGGGCATGACGTGCTGTGGTATGGAATAACCTCTTTGGTCAGTTTGGGTCAGGTGTCCTGTCTCTGCTTCCTCCCGGCTCCCCTCCTCCCTGGCAGAGCATGAAACTCAGAAAGTCCTTGGCCAGACCAAAACATCACTAAGCAGTAACCGAAACACTGGTGTTATCAGCGCTGTTCCTAGGCCCAAAATCAAAAACACAGTGCTGCACCAGCTACCAAGAAGCAGAAAAATGACTGCTGCTGCTGAACCCATGACATCGATAAAGTATAGAGAGATGCTCTCCTCCTAACTTCAAGCACATAACCATGATTACGTTTCAAAAGTTAAGATAAATAAATGTGGCCTACAATTGTCCATTTAATTCCCAAGTGGATGAAGAATTTTTGGACATAGTGCCCTGCAAAGGCTTTCTTGTAGAAAAGATTTATTTTTAAGTGAAGCTGAAATAACCAGAAAGCAATTCATCCCTCAAGAAGCAGAAGTAGCAATAAGCCCCATACTTGTTGTGTATAAATTAGGAAGAAAATGAGACCCGCAGTTCTTCAGTGAGAGTGGAATGTGCCGTGCCTCAGGATAACACCGGGGACACAAGATGCTCTGAGCAGCGATACCTTAAGGAAAAAGCAGTAATTCTGATTTCTCCTGGAATGAGACTGTGATATGTGTCAGGCTGCAAATCTGTAGCAAGTCTTATGGTCTAGCTGGGTGGAGCTGATGAAAGGTGAAAAATGGGAACCCACACACTCAACAGAGCTGTTGTGATAAGTGAAATTAATACTGGCTTCCAGTGGAGTGACTAAGATAGGACCTTTGGAAGAGGCTATCAGAAAGTTTTCCAGACATCACTGTAGAAAGTTTATATCTGATCAAGGCCTTGGAAAAAAGCTTGGATTCATACTGAATGTCTGATGACACATAAGTCCCTGCTACTGAGAGACAAAGATCATATGAACTGTAAGGGAATGTTAGTGTCTGGAGATGGTGAAATTTCAGTTGCTGGAACACATTTGTTTGGATTTCTCTCCATGGGGAATGGTGTAGTTCTCATTAGAATATTTGAAGATTCATTTCAGTTTTCTTCCCCACTGGAGGAACAAAATTAAAAACAATTCACTGTGTGGAGGTGGAAAAAGGAATTTCTGTGAGAAACAGTTGTAATCATTATGCTAGTATGTTAAATACTTTTATGAATTTAGGTTAAAGCCACTATTTCTAGGTTATGAAACACAGTTACCATGCAAAGTTTGTGTCAGCGTGGCTTAGCTGTTAGCTATGTTACTGCGAAGAAGAAAAATCTAAGAAATACATGCAAGTTTTATTTTTCTTACTTTACATAGAAGGAGATTTTTAGGGTTTTACCTTCCTTTGACAGCTTTTTGGAGATAACAGGGTTTAATACAAGGTTGAATGTTGTCAGATGACTTGCTGGCTTGCATCTGAACACTAATGCTATTTTACTACAGGTTTTTGTTCTGAGCATCCTTTTTCATTGGACTGTTTTAAAAATTCTCCAAAAAAAGTGCCTACAATACAACAGCTCATACATATCCGAAATCTCACCTTAAGCAATTGGAGTATATACTACTAAAAATTGCCCTTCAGAAAAAGGAAGTTGAATTCTACCCTGTTGAATAAAGGTCTCTGCTGAGAGTTTCAGGCGGACAGTCAAATCTGTTCAACAGTGAGATTGGATCAATGTCTTCTCAGTTGGCCTCTTTTCCCAGTGACAGGTTAATCAGTATAGTACTGGAAAGAGGCAGCAATGATCTAATGATCTCCATGAAGTAGTTTATTCAGCCATTTTTAAGAATACATTGCCATCTGGTGTACAAGATTTTGAATTTTTTTGTCTCTGCTATTTAAAATCTAACGTCCTTGAGCAGAAAATCTTCCATCATTTGAAACTAACTTCCTGGGATCAACTTATTGATCTAAACAAACTAAAACCTATTGTACCTTTAAGTGCAAGTGTGTTGTAAAGGGTTTCTGAACATTTATGAGTTCATGCAATGGAAATAATTTCTGTGTAAATAATTTTTTTAATTATCCTAATTAAGTTTTTAAAAGATGCCATTTTTAACAGATAATTTTTAGTCTGGTTAAATTTTAGGTGAACTAGTAGAGTGGCTTTCTGACAATGAGAGTATACTTGTTGCTCTCTGGCTCTACATCTAGTATGATGGGATCCAACGCTCCTTGGTCATGAAGGACTGCCATGCTAATAAACATGTTAAAAACTAATCTTTCTTAACTTGGATTTCTGAGGACCTCTTTTTCTCTTCCCATGGAATTTGAGGAACAAACACAGGAGGTTACTGGGTCAGGCTCTAGTCCTTCTAACAATGAACTTTGATTTGTTTAATTCATCTGTCAGGATTTGTTTGGCTTTACATAATTACTTCCAGGCTTATCTGTGATAACTTAATGGCTTACTTTTGTTGTGACCTTTTTGGTAAGGTTGTATATATAAAAAATGCACTGATTGCTTAAGAGGATGTAGGCAGCATTATAAAAGACGTTTGTTTGATTAAATGGTAATTAAAAAGGGAATGTAATTAAAAATGCAGTTATGACCAGCTCTTGTTCAGTATGACTCTTGTGAAGCTTAAAGGTCAGTCTATGCCATTGCTTATGGCGGTTTATTGCATATGTATGCTAGAGTAAGCACGGTGCAAATAAAAACCCCTACAAAATAGCTTTGCAGTCCTTTTGCAAAAAATGCTGTCTAAAGTAAACTTCTAATGAATTGCATTTAAAAACTCTTCCTAGTTTTCATCCTGAAGTAGCTTGCTGCAGTCAGGTTGAAACTTGCAGTAGAACACTGACCCTTACAAAGACAGTAATTTTCAACACAGAGAAATGTTTTGGCACATGCTGCATAAAACTAGAGCTGCTTTGATTTTTCTGCTTTCTGTTTTGGGATAATTAATACTTCAAGGCAAGCTGGTGCCTGCTGTGTATAAAGATATAGTTGCACAGGTGTGGGAAGACACTGAATGTTTGCACCTCCTAATGAAAAGAGACCCTAGATCCCCACTATGACAGCTTTATCTTATCCCTAATACACTATGCTTTGCACCTGAGTCCTGGTGAGTGAGAAAAATAAGGAAAATACCACGCTACAAATTACAGAGTTGTTAATTATAAATGTACGTAGGAAAGAGCTAAAGCTGTCTGACTAGCAAAAGAATCAAGAAAAAATGTCAGGTTTAAAATCAAATATAGACCTTCATTTCTGCTTCTTCATCAGGATGATTTGCAACATTATCTCTAATTCAGTGATCACATTATAATTTTTAAATAAGACAGCAATCTGTGTTTTTCCAATATACCCATGCAATCATAGAGAATTAATCAAGGGATAAACTGATGCATTTTGTTTTCTCACTGAACTGCCTTTTTGTCTGGGACAGAGGCTAAGACTGGAAGCCATGAAGTCTTGATTTCTGTTTGCACATGTCCACCCAGAATCTTGTTGCATAAACTGAAAAACCTTCCAGATCTTGGAATAAACTAGTTGGTTTTGTTCTTGTCAGGCTTTTTTTGCTTGCTTTTGTTATTTTTTTGTGCCTACATAGTTTTTTTTCTGGGAGAAATATGTTCCTAATCTACTTGCTTTGTTATGTTATCTGTGAATAGCAGCTATTTGCGCTTCCCTGACAAAGATTTTTGGCAAGGTAGTTCAGTTCATTTATGTTTGGATTTTCAACCAAATAAAAGACTTAATAAGACTGATAATATTAAAAGGAATAGTAACTTTTCTGCAGGCTAAATGCTAAACATGGATTCCTTTTTGTGTTTTGCTAGTAGAGATAGCTGTAAATTCATCTTGGTCTGTGTTTTTAAAGAACTGTAATATTGCAGTGCTGTTCCTAATCTGATGTTCTTGTGCCAGATCTAGATCTCTTCTCCTCTATATTTCTTCTGCTGGAGTTAAAAACCTAATTCAGGCCAGCTGCTTAGGTAGCTAATGTCTAGCGTTTTTTTTCAGCCAGTGAAAAATAGCAAATGATAGTAAACACTCATTGTGGATGTGGAAGATGGGCAGTTGAGTCTCTGCTCTAAATCAAGCATGAGCTGTACCAGCTGTGACAGGTATTCACACACCAGAAGAATCTCCCAAATATTTCTGTGCTGGCCTTTGGCTGTAAGTATGCTCTGAACAAGTCTGTAGGTTTGAGGTCTGCTAACAAATTGGGTGTTTTCTGTAATGTTACATCTGTAAATGATAGTAACTGTTAACTGTCTGAGAAGCTCCATAGTGGAAAGTGTACCTTCCTGTGTGACTCAAGAGGACTGCAGCTTTGAGACCTAAGCTAATGCAACTTTGGCTGTCCCCTCTTTTCTCTTCTACTCTCTTTCTGTTAGAAGAAATATATAATGTGAAGTTCAAATGTGAATATAGAACAGCTTGTTTCATCTCTTTTTTTCCATTTGGCATGCAGGGCAATTGGCTGATCCTCATCGCAAGGTTAACTACTAGTTTTGAGGCTAACCAAAGCCAACTTCAGTGAATCTGCTTGCCTTGCAGCCCTATTTGGCCACCTGAAACAGGATTGCTCCTGGAAGGACCAGCTGTGGCTTATACAGGGATGTAAAGAAAAAAGTTCAGAAATGGGAGTTTCGGGTGTTTTTCTTGTCTGTGTTTCAGGCTTAGAGAGAGTTCACAGCATGACCCCAGAGGAGAGGGCTGGATACTGCTTTTGTACCCAAACCAGAGATACTTTATCACCCAGCAAGAATTAGTTCAGTGAGTGTATTTGATTTTGTTGTTGTTGTTTTTACATTTGTTTGCTAGATTTAGTGTAAATGTTTAGACTATTGTGTCACTTGAGAAAAGGTGGGATTGAGCCAGACGGAACAGTAAATAAATATTTCCCTTGTGCTTTCAGTTACTAAGGACCCTGTGGAGGGAAAACAAATAATGCAACAGAGATGCGCGTGGTTAACCTTACTCTAGCATTAATTTATTTTTACTGTAATAACCTTCCAATGTTGGATGTATGATTTCTTTACTGCTAATTTCAGTATTCTAAAAAATAACTAATTAAAACCTAGATTACAACTAATCAGCTCCTCTAGACCCCAAGCTGTACTGGGTGAAAGTGTCCAGGTGCTGGCAGTGGCGGCTGCAGTGGTACTTCTGTGAGGAGAGGCTGGGGCTGTCCTAGATACTACCGTGTGGGTGCAGCCAGATCAACCAACCCACTGCAGGGCATGGCTGAACCCTGCAGCCAATGTGGTCATTTCTCTGGGGAACGTACTTAAGAAAGGGAAAAAACTTGTGTGTGGTGGACACACTGGAAGAGAAAGAAGGGAGAGAGCTGGAGGAAACCGATGAAGGAACAGCAGAGGGAGCAGCAAGGTCAGAGGAGGAGGAATTGTTCCACGGCAGAGCAGGCACACCCCAGCGCGACTGCAGCCCGGGGAGATCACATGCTAGAGCGCAGGAAAAGGGAGAGAAGGAGCGGCAGAGAGGAGCCACTATGTACTGACCCCCTTCTCCTGCGCCACTCATCACCTCACTAAAGGAACTGAGGGTGACCTGTGGCAAGAACAAGGAGGGAGGAGAAGTGACTGGAGGGAACGGAGTGGAAACCAGATGTGAGGAAGAGAGGTGCCTGAAGTTGAGCCTGGAAAAGGAGGAGTTTTTTCCTCTAAGTGCTTTGATGTTTGTTCGGGTTTTTTTGTTTCCCAATACCTGGATCAGTAATTAAATGTTTATTTTAATTGTCAAAAAAATTAAGTTCCCCAAGTTCAGTCTTTTTTTGCCAATGACAGTGCTTAATAGTAGAACCCCCTGTCTTCATCTCAACACACTCCTCTTCGTGCTGTTTTCCCCCTGCTCCCACTGGCAGGTGGAGGGTGTGTGAATGAATGCATGGCTGTGTGGGCGCTGGGGACAATCCACCACACAAACCCTTTCCTAATGGCTATTACTATGAGACTTTAAGGGCCTCTTGAACCTTGATGGTAAAGGTGAAACCTCATGGCCAGAATTTGGCCCAGTTCTCTTGTCAGTGAGGCATTTCGGAGGAATAATGCCTACCTAGACAGTGGCACATAGTGAAGATAAAATGTCCAATTTGGATAGGCCTGCACTGTGATTTTTTTGTATTCAGATGTAGATCAGAATGACCTCTTCCCTGTTGAATTCAGGGCTCCTGAATCTACAGTTGGCCTTTCTCTGTGCACAGTCTTTGTGGATTTAAGCTGTAATTTTATTGCTTCACTGTTGGAATGTGGAGGTATGCTGCAGGAGATGTCTTGGATCCCTGTCACTTTCCTCCAGCAAAAGTCCCAGCACAACTTTCCCAGGTGCACTTCAAGGTGAGGATGGTGAATGTTTCGGTAAATACAGTACTATACTGCATTTTAGGACTGACAGTTCTGATTTGCTTGTATCAGGTATTAAATTCCTTTGAAACCACTAAGGGGGAAACTAATGATCAGCTATGGTCCTCTTATGATGTCTTCTGGTTTTATTTGCACGAAATATTGTAAAATCATCATCTAATTATATACTGGAGTAAATACCCTTTAAGTTGGGCATGCTGAATGTAATACTCTACAAGTAACTGGGAGGACTTCTTGACAGCACTGTATTACTATTTAGATGAGGTTTTAAGCAGTATATAGGTACACCATCTTTTAGTCATTTGCATTTTGACAGCAAACCATCTCAAGCTTTTCCTTGAAACTGAAACTACTGCTTCAGATTGCCTGATATGGCACTTCTGTCTTTGATATGTACCTGATATACTTTGACTATATCAGCAGTAGTTTAAGAGATTAATGGTATTAAACACACACAATGTTTAAAGAGTTTATCCATAGAATCCAATATTAATGAAAACAATTTCTGGAGACACATACATCTATATTAACAAAGACTTTTAGAAGTGAAGCTGTTTTGTTGCTAATTTCATAACAGCCACAATTGTTTTTCCAGTCAGTGCAAGTATTTTTTACCTTCTGCTTCACAGAGCCGCATGGAAGAGCCTTGCCGGAAGACAGCCTATGAGACATTTTGCCCACTAGATGGCAGAAGATACTTTGGACCAGAATATTCAGCGATTTATACTAAAATTACAATTACAGGATTTAAATCCTGGGGTTTGCCCACAGCTGCAGAAATTTTATTTGTTAAAAGTATCTCTAGTCATGCATTATCCGGATTCCTCTGAGTACAAAGGACCACTCCCTCTGCAGATAAATGTTAAAAATAAATTGCAAAGTTTTGATTACAAAATTCTCTTGTACTTACTTGGCATTAAAATCAGAAACGGGTCATAGACATTTCTATATGACATAAATATATAGAAAATTTATTTATCCAAAACATCTGAAAAGGTGCAATGAGGCTGATGCAAATATTATCTTGATAATGTTTCCATTACAATGTGTATTATGTTTGAGAGTGTACATATAATATACTGTATGTATTTTAACTGCTTTATATTATGCAGCATATTGAATTGTTATACATCAAGCTTTTTACCCAGTAACAATTTTCACTAGCATTTTCACAGATGTTCCATTTAATGTGGTTTTAGTGCAACACTAGGACAAAGCCGTCATCCTTGTTTTGCCAGTCTTCCTAAAGTGTTTGCAGTTGCAGCAGCTGGAATCTTCACTGAATAATGCAGCAAATATGTACTGCACATATACACAGAAGTCCCTCTCTCTCTAGTAGTCATGCATGTATGTAAATATGTATTTATGCTTTGATTTATTTTTCTTAAGTGCTTCTCTGACTATCAGGCAAACATCGCAGTTGCTAATACCATCATTTATTGTGAATGTTTTCCGTACAAGTTTGGCTTCAATAACATCTGCAGGCTGGAAACACTGAAAAAACCCCAGGTGTCTGAGTTTTTTTCAGTGGAAAGCAAAAGGGTGTCAAAGACCTTAACTCCAGCAAAACTTACCCTATTGTTTTATATCCACAGAACAGATGAACTGCTGAATATCAGTAAAAGTTTCCAAATAAAAAAACACTTGGACCTCAGTTTGCTTTAATTAGTTGATACTTAGTTAATTTATCCTTGTGAATAAAAGCATTTCCTAGATACTATGTAAATTGTATGTTATTGAGATTAATAGAATCACCCATACATCTGATATTGCTGGTTCCAACACCCATTTTTCATCCCCTTACAATTTTCTGAACTGTAACACTTCTTCAGGGTAGTATTTTGTATCCTGGCTGTGCCTCAGGCTGAACTTTTGGGAAATTTTTGGCTGAGAAGCTTCAGCCATTTCCAAGAACGCCTAGGGAAAATGAGTTATTTATTCCATGGTTAAAAAAAATAATCTGGGATCTTTTCTTTGAATGACTCTTACTGTCTGGTGCTCTGAAGTTAGGATTTGGTTACACTGAGGAGAAATGGTAAGAGAAGGCAGTTTAGAGACAGAATATGACCTTTGTTACTCATGAGAAAATCTGTTACAGGCCTTTGCAAAATCGCTCCTTCTAAACAGGCTGCTTAATCTTCCTTGGTTTTCATGGTGAATGTCTCTAGAAAGCATACTTATGCAGTGCAGGTCTGTCAGAAAGGGCACGCGGCATGCATGAGAACGCTGCCCTTCATCACCACTTCTGCATGTGTCAGGTTGGTCCATGTAATGTGTCACAGGCAACCAGTCCGCAAGACTTCTGCCAGAGATGAGAAGGAAGCAGGCTGGATTCATTACTCCCCATTTCAGATACCTGGATCTGTGTCAGCCACTGCATACTACTCCCTGTATCTGCTTTCTTAGGCACAGTCCATATTATCTCTTTCAAATTCTGCTGCCATTGGGTGGGATAGCCTATCTCAATACATATATTTCTAACCTAGGTGATCCCGATCTGATGATTCCAGTGAGAGAATAAGATATGCAGTTCTGGAGAAGGAAACTGGGGCTGGCTGAGCATATTCTCAGCATCAATTGGTTTCAGGTCCCTTGTTTCATATGACAAAGGAGATCTTTTAACAGTACCCAAAAGCATCTCTGTACTTTTGGCATCAGTCCCAGCCTCCAGGACAGCTCCTGCAGTTTTGTGACAATCCTGTACCCAGTTCCTGAAAAAGGCAGTTTGATTGGAGAATGCTGGTCCTCCAATGAGAATTTGGTGTTCCTTAAGAACTCCTAAGCTGCCACAAATGTTTGGGAACAGAAGAAATCTTTTTTATTCTATTAAGATAAGGGTTAAACATTCATTTGGATAAAAAAAAGCCAGTTACCAAAAGACAAGACAGTTATATGCCGCTGGAATTTAACTAAGCTGTTTTCATCTCCAGCTTCTTGTGATCCTTAAGGAGAATGTGTTCTTGCAAGAATTGTCTCATGCAGAGTGAAGTCTGAGAAAACTACCCTAACACTACCCCAAAACTTCTAAATTCTTACCTTGTGTAAGGAGGAGCAAAACACAGATGTTTTTTCAAAGGACACCTTTCCCTCTACTCTGTGGTTTGAAGAAGTCCATTGTATTACTCTAAACTACTAAAACAATTTGCTGATACAAATTATTTTGTAACTTCTTAGAAGTCAGCCTTTGTTTTGGATCTTTCTTTTACTTTTTATTCTCTCATTTCTTTATCCTTTTATTAGGCAGAAAATGTCAACGTTGTCAAACTTGTTTACCTTGTTTTAACTGGTGTATTTTCTCTTGTGTAGAAGCAATATGCTCTCTGTTCTTAAGCAAGCTCAACCTTGCATTCTCATCTAGCATTTTCAGGCCTATTGTTTCACAAACCATGTATCTCAAGATATTATATCAATATCTTAATAGCACTGTAGAAATTGACTTGTCATCAGCAGTTCATAGAGACAAATTAGGCTAAATAAACCTATTTTATTCCAAAACTGGAAGAAGAGTCTCTGGGCAGCGTTATACTGCTTTTCTCTAGACTGCTTTAGAGAAATATTCCACTGGGGTCTGCCACACAGAATGGTCTAGAAATAGCCTGTATGAGAAGCTGGTTTAAGACATATAGAATTTTCTTAAAATGATTGCTAGATGATATTTTTCTATCGCTAAACATAAACCAGAAGGGAAGTAGTAAACAAAGGGATGTTCCTTCTGTGAAACAGCTTATTCTGATGGTATTTCCAACTGATCTGAAACCTGCTAGAGTTTTGGGCAAGTTAGGGTAGCTGGTAATGCTGCTTTGTGGTTGTGGTTCTAAGCAGGTTTTAAGGCTTTCACTGATACCATGTAAATATTCCAAGAAGACTTACACTTGAAACCAGTTAGAAAATCAACTCTGTCATTTGGGGGTATATTTGGGTCTATATTCCCTTTGTTGTTGCTGTAAAGGATAACACAGCACTCCTTTAAATATACGTTTCCTGTCTCCCATAAAAATCTTGGCTCTTAGTTTGCTTTTATGTTAGCAGAAGAGATTAGTTCCAAATGACATTAAGAATCAAAGAAGCTCAACAAATTAAGGTGCCTTGAAAAATCTGTCAAATTCAATATAATGGATTGTTTGGTCTTGATAGTGAAACAAAACAAACAAAAACAACATACTGTGTCTGCTAAAATTTCAGTACGGTGCTGAAATGGAGGTCAGAGCTTCCTTGATATGAAAAGGAATCCTGTTATGGGGATAAGTAATCAACCACCTGGGAGAGTATAAAACTAAAATGAGAGGTGTCCAAGGAGACGCAGCAGTGCTGCCAAGTTAAAGATTTAAATCCAAATAAAATATTACAGTAGTCTCAGGTGATAGCATCCATAGAAGTTTGGACCTCATTAGGGGAATTGAAAAGCTTAGAGCTCGTTCCAGTAATAACACTCAATTTAGTTGGTTAAATTAAAGCCAAACTAATCTCCTTTCCATGAAGTGTTTGAGCAAGTTGTAGAAAACTTCCCCCATCAGTTTTTTTGTAGGATAGAGTAGTCTCATATAAATAGCAGTGGAAGACTAAACTCAGTCTTCGCACCAACCTGACAATTCCCATTTACACTTTGGTGTGGTTATATCTCTACACCTATTAAACAAATCTAGACCTCACTGTTTCATCCTTCATCAGATCTTATAAAATGAAGCTTCTGGAGAGTGTTTGGGTTCATGAGCGTCAGCTTTACTCTCATAAAGAAAGTGGTGAGTTCATGATTTCAACACAAGCTGATGGAATTTGGTTTGAAAGAACTGAAGTAGAGTTTTCCTTTTCATGTGGCGTCCTTACTGTTTTTACATATAGTCCTCAACCACTTGTAAAGATTCTTAGGAAACATTTAACTAGCCAGAGTTAAAATGAAGAGATGACTTTAAAGGAACTGTTGAAGTAAGGAACAAAACATGTTCCATACATTAAAAATCAGTATTAAACTGAAAATGAACCAAACTCAGCAAAAGCTATACTTCATAAGTCAAGGAACACCAAATACAGAAAATGACTCTGCGGTGTATGTAAATAACCTTCAGCAAAGATTTCTATGAACTGTGTTCGCAACGTGTCAGTCAAATTGCAAAATCAAGAATTTCAGAGTTTATTGGTGACTAAATTTAATCACTGTCCATCTCAGTCTTGGTCTAGCTGGCCTTAAAAAGTATTATTTCCTCTCACCCTTTGTAGTTTTCCACGACACCTCAGATACAAATGTCAATGGGACAGCAAATATGTTTTGCCAATTTTCCTTGGCATTTTTGAATATATATGTGGCCAGGCTGTATAAATTGTCCATGTTTAGATGTACCACGAATTTTACTCTGACTAAAATTAGAGAGCTACTGCAAATGTGAGTTTGATATTATAATAAATTTAGAGTTGTGGACACCATGAAGGCAAAAATACTTTGTTTTGCATACAGTTTTGGTAAATGTGTAGAAATAAATCTTGACAAATATGACATGTCTGTTGGTCTTTTTTGTTACTTACTCTACTCTACAACTTATCCTGGATCCAATAAAGTACTTAAGAGGATTTGGCTTCAGTGAATTTCAGCATGTGTTTAAAGGTTAGCATATGCTGGAGGGCTTTGCTGAACTAGACATCTTGCTTGTGTTTTGTGATTTATCATGCTTTTATTACACTAAGTTTCTCATGCTTGTCACCTTTGCTTTCACAGTTTAGATAATTTCTTACTTTAAAATTCTCTTTCCTCTTGATATGTAGTAAAATTTCACTTTCAAAGCAAAAAGTGTTCCGTGGAAGCTGTGTACAGCAGGGTCAAGAAAAAAGGATGAGAAGAACAATCAGAACTATTGAGTCAACAGGACCAAAGTCAGGAAAATGCTTTCTTATCTTCTGAGGTAAGGGGACATTTTACTAGAAAGTGTCTTAATCCTTCAGTAGGCTGCCACCATCATGTCAAAAACTCTTCAGTGTGGTCTATTTGAAGCTTATTTGATGATTTTGGAAATGTGCTAAATGTGCTCAGGGATGAGGATAGGGTTTCAAAGACATGCAGAAATGAAGACATTGCACCATGAGAGATCCAAACCCTCACAGAATTCTTCTTGGGCAAGTTATGTCTGCTTTTCATAGGAGAAATAGAAGATTTCACAAACAGCTGCTTCAGACTAATCTGTCTCAGCTGCTCTGCATGCCTACAGGATTCACAGGTTATCTAGACTATGCTGTTAGTGGGGGCAGCACTGTTGACTTTAGGTTGCAAAACTTCAGCTTGACATGTCACTCTTGCAGGTGCGGTCATATAGTCACTGAAGACATTACAGTGGCTTCTTAAAAAAATACCAAACCCCAAAAAACCCAAACAATTTCTGTTTCAGCCATAGATGGGCAATTGAACTGTGGGATTGTGCTGTATGGGTGCAGCCTGGGGTGTGAAAGGAGCAGAAAGGCTTATTCCTGTGCCATGGATATTTACTTGTTGACCTGCACAGGCAGAACATGACCAAGACATTGCTAGTAGTACCTGAAGTCCTGAGTAACTTACATGCATCTAAAATATATGATTATAAATGCTTTAATAATTTGAAAAATTGTAGTGAATAAATAAACAGCCTCATTTAAAAATAAAATACCAAAAAAAGAAAAAGCCAGAAGGTACAAAGATTAAGCTGATGTTCCGTGTCATATATGCCCTACTTTTTGCAGTAGTTAAGGCCACTCTTCAAAGTATATTGTATTAATCTATGTTACATAACAGAGTCTTAAAGATGTAATGCTTTCCTCACAATATGTTGTTGATTTAGTGAGGTGCTGTTTAGTCAGTACTCTCTTCCTTCCCACGACATTTTCCCTTCTCCTTTTTAAAGTCTCTTTTTGCCCTTTACGAAGTCTACTGGTCTGCACAAATTAATTTCTTCTTTTCTAAAAAGCAGTTGATCCAAAGTCTTCTTCAACATTTATTCTAGGTGATATATATTACAATTAAGCTGTACTTATTTAAAAACTACCCTAGCAAGACCACTTCTTGTTGAGGCAAAGTCCAATGGAAGTTGTGCTGTTGAAAGGAGCACACACTTGGACCCAAAATAATCACAAAAATATAATGTGATTTCATTTTATTCAGTGCTCCTGAAATTGCTAGTTGAAGAAATTAGATTATAAGAATGAATCATACACTTACTGAATTCAGCACATTTTTGAAGCTAATTTCTCGTTTATGTTTTATTCCTATTATATAGAAAGTCTAGAGAGTTTGTTGGGTTTCTTTTTTTTTTTTCTTAATAACTGTGTATAGCTCTCTCAAACTGCGACAGTCTCTTTGGAATATAACCCTGTTTATTTTATTGTGCTCTGTTTAGTTATTCTAAAAAAAAGTTACAGACACATAATTGTAGCCATCTGTTGTGTTCTAAGTCCAATCTAGCCCAAAAGTCAAAAAAGTCATGGCAACAACTTATAAAAACAATGGCAACAATATGAACTCACTATGGTTACTGGTGAACCTTTATTTCTCCCCTCAAATGAAGTAAGTTTCCTCAGAGAATTATTTTAATGTTTGATTTATTTCTTTATTAAATTTGCCCACAGTATGACCAGTTTCTCTATCAAGATTGTCATATAGCTGTCTCCTTAATAGTAAATCTCTGGTTTGCCAATAAGTTGAGTTCTGTTATTATACAAAACCAAGCTCTAAGAGAAACCCCAGTGCTTGCAATATATTACACTAGCATAAACCAGCAAGCAGGATTAAGATTGTTTAAGAAAATTTATTAGTGGAACTGAATAATATTTTTCATGTAATATATTTAACCTATACTCTGACAGATTTAAAATTCCTTATTTATAGATAACAATGTCTGTTTAATAATTCACTGAGATATTTAGTAAATAGTTTCCTCAATTAGTTTCATCAAAACGTCAGTGACTTTTATGAGAGATTGTTAATTTTCAGTATTATTCTGCCTTCTAGACATATCCAGTTTGTGAGTGTACCAGTTATTTTAACTAAGAGTGATGTATTGATACTTGTACTGTGAGCAATAAATGGCACGTGTGTTGAAAATGACCTCTAGATGTATTGGATAAAGCCAGATAGATAGATGCTTTTTGCTACTGCAGATTGTTGGCATGGTATTTTTCTGTAGTTCCCTTTTATTTCTATTTATGGAAGAATTACATGATAGAAATCCATGCACAACTATTTTTAATGTAATCATACACACACCTACCTCCTGTTAAACAAAAAATCTTAAGAGTGTTTAGTGGGCAGTCCTGATTTTGTAAGGGAATTACAAAGCACAGAATTCTAGTGGCTTGTGATTTCTTGAGAAAGGTGAGGGTGCCCAAGGTATGAAATGTATCCTGGCTTGACCCATTTTTCTCTTTCGACTATGGAGAGCCTAGTGATGACCAGGATTTGGAGCCTCATGCAGTGCTTGCCATTAGGCAGGCTATGACCCCATGACCCTTCCAGAGAGGTGGTTGTCCAGTGACAAGAATCACCTTTCCCCCAGGTTATCAAGCAGTGGGCATTGCTGTGTGTCCTACAGAGTTCCCTAAATAGTCACCAACAGGGAACTGGGTTGTTTCTGTCAAACCAAATTGGGCACTGTAACAGTGAAGTTAAGGCAAAAAATAACAGAGATCAGTTTCCAGTTCTTTAGGCCACCTCCATGGGAAGTAAGAGGAGACATAAGTGATGGACAACATCTGTAGATTGTTTTGTTTAGCTAGTAAAAAATCTAAATAAAATGGCAGGTATTTGTCATTGCTGTAACTGGGAGGTGAAATAAGAAAGATAAATGACGGTGTCTGTGCAACCTTCATTCACAAGTACAAATGTCATGTAATAGTCAAGTGCTACTTTTTCACTTCTCATTTGTTTTGTTAATTAGGATTGTGTGTGAATGTCTTTTCTTTTACTCTTGGTTCTTTTGATAAATATGTCCAGTGAGCATGGGAGTGAACATTCTCATTAGTCTCTGCCTCATACGATGATTAAAAGTGATGGGGACTTGCTTTTACAGCTTATTGCTAACATTTTTCAAGGGTGTAAAAAAAATGTCAGTTTGTAACCCAAAGATGACATATTTACAGAGTATTAGAAACTACAAAGCTTTGGGCCAAAGTATCAACTGTGATTTTTTTTTTAATTTTATTTTTTTCTGAGAAATTTACACTGAACAATTATTTACACAGACTTTCTGTGTATCTTAGAATCATAGAATCATAGAATAGTTAGGGTTGGAAAGGACCTTAAGATCATTTAGTTCAAACCCCCCTGCCAGGGGCAGGGACACCTCCCACTAAACCATGCCACCCAAGGTTATGTCCAGTCCAGCCTTGAACACTGCCAGCGATGGAGCATTCACAACTTCCCTGGGCAACCCATTCCAGTGCCTCACCACCCTTACAGTAAAGAATTTCTTCCTCATATCCAATC
Organism: Ara ararauna; assembly: GCA_028858755.1. NCBI lineage: Eukaryota > Metazoa > Chordata > Aves > Psittaciformes > Psittacidae > Ara > Ara ararauna. The sequence goes on along the minus strand of CM054379.1, from coordinate 40,218,598 downwards.
TAAACTTCCCCTGTTTAAGTTTGAACCCGTTACCCCTTGTCCCCTCACTACAGTTCCTAATGAAGAGTCCCTCCCCAGCATCCCTATAGGCCCCCTTCAGATGCTGGAAGGCTGCTATGAGGTCTCCATGCAGTCTTCTGTTCTCCAGGCTGAACAGCCCCAACTTTCTTATCCTGTCTTCATACAGGAGGTGCTCCAGTGCCCTGATCATCATCGTGGCCCTCCTTTGGACTTGTTCCAACAGTTCCATGTCCTTTTTATGTTGAGGACACCAGAACTGCACACAATACTCCAAGTGAGGTCTCACAAGAGCAGAGTAGAGGGGCAGGATCACCTCCCTCGACCTGCTGCTCATGCTCCTTTTGATGCAGCCCAGGACACGGTTGGCTTTCTGGGCTGCGAGCGCACACTGAAGCCGGCTCATGTTCATTTTCTCATCAACCAACACCCCCAAGTAATTCTCTGCAGGGCTGCTCTGAATCTCTTCTCTGCCCAGCCTGTAGTTGTGCCTGGGATTGCTCCGACCCAGGTGTAGGACCTTGCACTTGGCATGGTTAAACTTCATCTTCTTGAGTTACAATGAAAAACTCTCTATACAATATCATCTTCTTGTTAAGGTGTCCCTGGAGTCCCCCTCCTTTTTTGCTCTCTTACTTTTGCTTTTAACAGACTTCTGATTCTCTCCCATTTGATGTAATTTTCCAAGTAGTTATAATTATTTCTTGGTTGTGTATGCATTTGTGGAAATGGAACTGTCTGTGGCCACTGCCTTTTGACTCTTAATGCCTGAAGCTATCTGGTTTGATACATTCCTTTTATCACCTTTTATCAAACAACACAGTAATTAAAAATCAGCTGCTTTTTTATCATGCATTCAAAGCACTCATTTCTTTGCTACTTTATCATTCATATCTTTCTCAGCTTTCTTATATTGCTTCATTAGAAGCAGGGCAGTGTGCAAAAGCAGGGCAAACCAGTGGTTCAGAAGGCACTAGTTGCATGTGGCTGCAAAAAAACAGCTGTGCCAGACTGGAGTTTGATCAGTACTGTTATTGGTAACTTCACTTGGTCATCAGCCCCAGACAACTGTGACTGCATTATGCAACTGTGGGAGCTTCTGTTTTTCTGGATGCTGTGCCATCCACAGAAATATTTTTAGGAAAAGGAAAGACCTTAGGACATTCTTAATATGTGGCTCAGGAGGCTGGAATACTGATGACACCAAATCAAAAACAAGTGAGATGGTTTAAGATGACTTAAAAACAAGGTTATTTTTCTTTAAATTAGTACTCCTGAAGATCAGAGACTTAAGTTTCTAATCAGAGATCTCATCTGTTAAGCAGGTGGTTGTACAAGCCATTTGAAAAGTATTTGCAGGATCAAAATATCACAGTTGTGTGTTGCAGTGCTTGGAATGTCAGTTCACTCTAAACCTCTTTCTCATTTCATCTTTTTCAGTCTCTGGTTAATATTAATCCGGGCTAATGGTGCAAACATTCTGGGTGTGATGCAACGAGGCATAGAAGGATGTTCATAATTTGAAATATTTGAGTCATCCTTTTAGCTGATAAGCAGATGATTAAGTGCTTTGCTGGAATGGGTCCAGAGTACATTTTACTGCTAGCTAGAATGATTTTGCTCACACATTTGTAACACACACCTTCAAATCTGACTCCATCTTTACATGGGATGGAGTTGGTACATGATAGACTGTTATTGTTATTGCATTAAACAGCCCGATAGAGTTTAAATCATCCTCTAGTGCTTCACAAAATAAATTAAAAAGTATAACAATCATAATCTGCAAATGCATAAAGGAACCAGGCCCATTTTTTCCATGAAGGAAAAATCTCCCGCTGACTTAATTAGGTGCACTGCCTGACTAAAGCCTGCATGATTTGGCCAACATTTCCTACCATTCCAGTGTTATGACAGAAGTTACCAGAACAATTCCAGCTGAGAAGCAGTCATGCTTCACACTTTGTTCAGGGGAAAAATGGAGGATGACTGCAGAATCTGTACATGGATTGACAATATCTAATGATAAGACATAATCCTGTTGCTCAGCTCCTGTTAAGTTCTCAGATCTAATGACCCTTCTGTTTATACAATGACATAAGACAAAACAGGTTTCCTGTCAGGAAAACAAAATGAAGGTTTTGCTCTTAGCTCTTGAACATTTTGTGTAGGAAGTATAGAAAGTTACAAATCCTGTAAAAATAGTATTTTATTTGCAATAAAAGACTGTAATCTTTATTCTACTTTTTTTTATATATATTATTGATAACTGGTGGCAAAGGTTTAGTTTCATTAGTTTCCTATTTGTGTATCATTGTGAGACTGATACCTAATTCTGGTTTCTAGAAATTACTCCCCATAGTTTTTTTTTGTTATCTCTCTTTTCTTACTCAATAGCCTAAATCTTGACAATAACTCAAATTCACATTACAAACGCTTCAAAGAAAAGCTGCTGGTTTTCAAGGGCTTCTATGTCTGCAGCTGTCCTTTTGACTCTAGAAGACAGAAATATTCTCATTAATTTGCTTTTGCTGTCACACTTTCTTTTTCATAAATTTTATTTCTGTAATACATCTTCCTTTTCACATATTTTGCTGTTTTTATAAGGCCTATTAATTTTCCTTCTATAGCACAAAATAACAAAGTACTGCAGTCAAATACATGCTCCTAGAAGATGGACTCTACTGGTTTCTCCTTTCACCTTTGTAAGCATCCTTTTCTGGGAATTAGAAAATGGCCCAAAAAACCCATGTGGAATTGATAAACATGATGTCAAGGCAATCAGTCTAGTCAGTTTGGATAAAGGAGTCAGATGAAGGGGTGGTGTTTTCTCTCTTTTTCATTGTCACACACAGTCTGTTGGTCCCTCTCATTTCCTGTGTGATGAAATATTGCTTGAGCTGTATTTAGAGGATCAGATAAAGAGGTGTTTTAGCAATAGCCAAGTGAAGAAAAAAATATGAAACAGAACCTAGAGTAGCACTTACTGCAATAATTCTTTGTTATCAGTCCTCAAAGCTACTGGCTTTTCTAAATCCCCACTGTCCCATCCCACCCTGCTTACTTGCTCTCACCTCCATAACCCTACTCAGGTGGCGCTGGGAGCCTCTCCCGGGACAACCCATCCAAAGGTGCATAGATGGGTGTCACATAGCATAGCGCCAGCTGATTGAAATGTGCTTGAAATCTCACCTCAAAAGCTTCCTTCTTTCTCATGATGCAAGCAGAGTATAAGTCCATGTCCAGAAAATGATCCACCAATGTATCAGCTGGATTTTGCCACTGTTCTCAGTGACCTCAGTGGACCTCAGCTAGATGTGGGCATACTGGGCTCAGACTCCAGCCTTTCCAGTTACCCCACAGATTATTGCATATTCACCACTTTTTCTTTCTGAGCATATTTTCCACCTTTTTTCCATCACGCAGTCAAAATCAATGCCACCTTATAAATAGTTGGTGAAGAGTGATATTTGAGACATTTGAAACCTCAAATATAGATATTTGAGAAAGACCTGTAACAGAATTTCTGTGCATTTTCTATCAGTTTTCTTGCTGTGCATTCCTTCCTTAAATTTCTTTTCACTTTGCATTTGTTCTCCAAAGACACAAAATATAAACAAATAATGTATTTCAATTTTTGTTCAGCTGTTTGGCTATAATAATTACTCTTTGGTAGTATAATACCAGTAGCTGTTTCAGGACCAAAAAGAAAATCACAAGACAATGCCATAATTTTCTTGATTTTTGTTGGTTTTGTTGTGATTTTGTTTCCCCCAAACCATGTAGTTGTATATTACCTCCTATGCTCTTTTCCCTGTGCTCCACTTGGAAGATCCAAAGACAGCACAGACTTGCTAGAAGGTCTTCTTGGCAGGAGGAATTGGGGAGAGATCTGCTGGTAAGGCTGACTCCTTTATCTCTTTTCTCAGCCTGGGAGTGTGCTGGAGAACAGAAAGGAAGTGACATAATTAACTTTGAAAATCTCTCTGATTGGTAGATAGTCCTGGGGGGAAAATGACTGAATAGGGTTTGTTAGAACAGCATCGTTCTGAGGCCAAGCAGAGAGAAAGAAAGGGGCTGTGAGGAACGTTTTTAGTCAAATCTTTGCTGAATCCGGTGCCAGTCAGGCATAGAAAAAAAATTAAAAAAAAAAATTGTAAACCACATTTATTCTTGGAGTCCACTTTTTTTTTTTTTTTTTTTTTTTTTGCTTTTCAGTTAACAACGTTGAACGTTTCTATCGATCTCGTTTGTATATGTGCCTGTGTGGTACTGCTATTACAGCACATTAAATTACACGCGTGCTGGTGTGACCTGCTTAATTTTGTGCGTATCAAGGTCCTTCATTTTTTAATACCTCCTTAGCTTTCTTGTCAAAATTAGGTGCTGAGAGCTTGTGGACTGTACAGGTGATGTCATTTGTCACTGCGGGCTATGGGAGGACACACACTCCAACAACATGAAGAAGAACTGAAAAGAAATCAAGGAGCAAAGGCAAATCCCTAAACCAGAAAGAGGATGTTTGCAATAGTAACAGCTGCTGCTGCGGAGGAAAGGGCGAGGGCAAGGCGGTGCCGGGAGGTGGCAGCATCCCACGCAGCATCGCTCGCCTCTCGTCCCGTTCCCAACCCCGCCGGTGCTTCTAGGGCTGCTGCCTGCCTTGGTTGTCTTTCCGACGGCATCTAACAAGAAGAGCTTGTATGCAAAATGTAAACATGGCTCGGTGTTCAAGAACTGAAATTTTCTGTAGCAGCACAGCAGAGATGCCACCCGGCGCGAGCTGCGGGGATGCCCTTGGCAGAGAAGCATGGAGAAGGTCCAAGTGTTTCTGTGTGACTGGGTGAGAATCTCAAGTACCTGCCAAGGGCGTTAGAAGAGCATAGCCAAAGAACATGCTTTCTTACGGAAGGCCTGCATGGTACAGATTAAGGCAGATAACACGGATGCTATAGTATCTTCCCACCCTTGGAAGTGTTCAAGGCCAGGTTGGATGGGGCTTTAAGCAACCTGGTCTAGTGGAATGTATCCCTCCTTGCCCATGGCAAGGAGGTTGGAGCTAGGTGATCTTTAAGGTCCCTTCCAACCCAAACCATACTATGATTTTGTCATTCTATTACACTTCTGAAAGCCCTGAACTGTAAACCTTTTCTGGTCACTGATGAGAGGAACAAAATCTCCATTAAAAACTATAGAACGACCGAAGTCACCAAAAGACAGTTAGTAATGACCTATAAAATGCATGCAATCTTCCAGTCAACAATATAACGTATTTAAAATATTTAACAAAGAAAGACTACTAGAGGCAAGAGTCTCTTTTACAAGAGTGTCCTGGAAAAAGGGGCAGCATAACAGTTAATTATTACAAACAAAATCCAGGTTTCTTAATTAAAATACAAAATACTGGCTCTGCAGTGTAGCCTTTAATAAGTTATGTCTTGAGAGGACTGTAATTACACTGGCGCCTGCTAGTGCCGCCATAGTTAAGTCTGTCACCATTTTCATTATAAACTCCATTTTTAAGCAATTTATAATGTAGCCATAAAAAATAATTTTAGATTGAAACTTGGCAAAGAAATTATTAGACTGAAAAGATTTGTTTCTTTCTTTTTTGATGCAAATAATCTGTTTGGTCATCTTTGTATTTTTTAGGAAAGCACTAAACAAGCCAGAAGTTTTATGGTTTTGAAGCTTTCTGGCCATCTTTTAGTATAAACATAGCTTCTTTTTTCATCTACATAAAAAGGATCCTTCATAGATTGGAAGCAGAGGATTTTAGTTTTTCGAAGGTCCATAATTGCAGGAAAACAAACTTCACGATTCTTTACAGAAATAGTGAAGACTGATTAACTTTGAATTGCAAGGAAGAAATAAGAACAAATGGAAATTAGTTAATCTAGGGCCTCAGAATAGGTCATTGCAAAATGTTTCTGCCATGAGACTGACCTCGCCTTTCCAGCCCCCTTCTCTTGCCAGAGGAAGATGTGGCTAGAGCTGGAAGCAGCAGCTTCTCGAAGATGAGGCTGAAGCTTTCCCAGCAGTCCATTGTGTCCACTTCTAGTGATGCTCACAGGAGCATGCAGAAAAAGTCTGCCAGAAAATCGTATAAAATTCTATCAATTTGTCTCAGTGCACATTTTATGCCAAAGTGTGATGGAGAGGAGAAAATTAGCACGCAAAATATTGGGCATGTGCTCTGAGAAATCACCATGAGAAGATATACCTGTGGTGTGCTTCGGCTGTGCAGAAGGAAGCTATACCTGCTGACCACTGTTGATATAACTGAGTAAATTAAGAGGTTCCCCATGTGTCATCCTAATCTAAGCTATGAATGAATAAAATCCAGTTTCCTTTTATTATTCAATGCTGAGTTTCTAGAAAGGGAGTGCTACTCATTTTTTGATGAGTAGCACTGAACAACGAATAGTAATACCTATGAAAATATAATTGTGAATCCACTTCCCAGAGGAAATGACTGTTCCGCATTTGTAGCTGTTTTATAATTTTAATGGCTTAACTAGAATTTCTCCAGGAAATAATATTTGTTCCAAATTAAATCTCTGAATGCTAAGGAAGGAGCACTAAAGGTAGTAAAGCTAAAGAAGCAGAAATGAAGGACTACTCGTGCGTCTGTATCATAGAATCATAGAATAGTTAGGGTTGGAAAGGACCTTAAGAACATCTAGTTCCAACAGTACAGTTTCGAATGCAAAGGTTGCAATATAAATCATGCTTCTCTTGCCTAAATCTGGTTCATGAGGGACATGGATTACTCTAATTAACATGATGCAGATCATGTTTTCAGACCTCTGGCTACAGAAAGTAAAGTTTAGCAGCTAAAGTGATCTTTCAACTTTAATGTACAGATGTTAGTGCAAAGTAGGTGTATATCTTCTCCAGTATTTCAATTTATCACAACCACTGTAATAAAGCTCTTAGGAAAATAAGTGGGTTTTCTAGGCCAGCAGCACAAACAGGGGTTCTGCTTTATTCCTTTGCTTTGCCAGCTTAACAAATTCTGGCTTAAACAGACTGTTGAGGTAAATTTTTGCAAGATTAGCCATTGTTGATTAAATAAATTCCATCATCTGTGGCCAATAGTAATCATTTTGCAAGGTAAAAGTGTTACTTGCTAGAAAGGAGTGTGGTCTAATGAGAGAAATTCACAAAACTAATATTTCATTTTAAAGACTTTTCTGGACCTGTGTTACGGCCATTGCCACCACACTGCTACTGCACATTGGCTAATGAAATAGACCCAACTTGGAGAATTTAAATAGTTTCTGCCTTGTGTTCAGGCACTTGCCTGTCTCAGGGCAGATTGGTTGCTACCATCTCTAGGGTTCTTACAATGATAATTTATTATAAACACACAGGATACAAGTAACGTACTTTTTGACTGAGCTGGTATGGAAAAAGCGCCGGCAGAACACCATTTGCTAGTATTACTGGACAATTCACAAAATCTCTGATATTGTACTGGTGATTCTTAGCTGACTCTGATGATGTCTGTTTTCATGAAAATGACATTGTGATGAAAACCTTACAACATTTTGTAGCTGGGTTGTTGCCAATTCCTCCGCTGGGTCTGGCCTGCCCCCCCGTGGAACCCCACACCTGAAAAAGTCCATGTATGGGGGTGGGGGATGGGGTATGGTGTCAGCAGAACTGCTACCTAGGACTTCCAGAGGGCAGACTTTAGTCTGTTTAGGGGTCTGGCTGACATAATCACTTAGGAGACAGTCTTGAAGGACAAAGGAGTTCAGGAAGGTTGGACATTCTTCAAGAAGAAATCTTCAAGGCGCAGCAGCAGGCCATTCCCATGAGCTGAAAGATGACCCAACAGGAAAGAAGATTGGCCTGGCTGAACAGAAAGTTTTGGCTGGCTGGAACTGAGGAAAAAACCAAGAGAATTTATGACCTTTGGAAGAAGGGGCAGGCAACTCAGGAGGACTACAAGGAAGTTGTGAGGTTATGCAGGGAGAAAATTAGAAGGGCCAAAGCCCAACTAGAACTCAATCTGCCAGACAAGACAATAAAAATGTTTTCTATAAATATGTTAGCAACAAAAGGAGGGCTAAGAAGAATCTCCGTCCTTTATTGGATGTGGGGGAAAAAATAGTGACAGGATAATGAAAAGGCTGAGGTACTTAATGCCTTCTTTCCTCAGTTTTTAATAGTAAGACCAGTTGTTTTCTGTTTACCACCCCCCTGAACTGGAAGACACGGATAGGGAGCAGAATAAAGCCCCCACAATCCAAGGGGAAATGGTCAGCAACCTGCTTGTTGTGGTTTAAGCCTCTCAGCCACGCAGTTTTCTCGCTCACTCACTCCCCTCTCTTTCTTCCCCCTGCTCCCGGGGGGATGGGAAGGAGAATCGAAAGAATGCAGCTCCCATAGGCTGAGATAAGAACAGTTTAGTAACTAAAGTATAACACAAATCACTGCTGCTACCACCAATAATAATAATGACAAGGCAAATACAAGGGAAAAGAATACAATTGCTCACCACCCGATACCAAGCCTGACCGTGCAGTGCACCCCCACCCTTCTGGGGCTCTGCCCTCCGTTTTTACATCCTGGGCATGATGTGCTGTGGCATGGAATACCTCTTTGGTCAGTTTGGGTCAGGTGTCCTGTCTCTGCTTCCTCCCGGCTTCCCCTCCTCCCTGGCAGAGCATGAGACTCAGAAAGTCCTTGGTCAAACCAAAACATTACCAAACAGTAACTGAAAACACTGGTGTTATCAGTGCTGTTCCCAGGCCAAAAGTCAAAAACACAGCGCTGCACCAGCTACCAAGAAGGAGAAAAATGACTGCTACTGCTGAACCCATGACACCGCTATACACCACTTAGACACACTCAAGACTGTGGCTGGAGGGAATCCACCCAAGACTACTGAGGGAGCTGGCAGAAGTGCTCACTGAGCCAATTTCCATCATTTAGCAGCAGTCCTGGTTAACTGGGGAGGAACTAGTTGACCAGAGGTTAACATATGTGGTGCCCATCTACAGGAAGGACCAGAAGGAGAACCTGCGGAACTACAGGCCTGATCTTGGTGCTGGGTAAAATTTCTCACTACAAGACAGACATTGAGGTGCTGAAGCATGTCCAAAGAAGGGCAACAAAGCTGGTGAAGAATCTGGAGCACAAGTCTTATGAGGAACAGATGAGGGAATGGGGGCTGTTTAGCCTGGGGAAAAGGAGGCTCAGGTGGGACCTTATCAGTCTCTACAGCTACCTGAAAGGAGGTTGTAGTGAGGTAGGGGTCAGCCTCTTTTCACAGGTAATAAGTGATAAAACAAGAGGAAATGGCCTCAAGTTGTGCCAGGTTTAGATTAGATACTAGGAAAAATTTCTTCATGGAAAGGGTTGTCCAGCATTGGCTGCCCAGGGAAGTGGTTGAATTACCATCCCTGCAGGTATTTAAAAGGTGTGTTGATATGGCACTTAGGGATCTGATTTAGTGGTGGCCTTGACAGTGCTAGGTTAAAGGTTGGGTATCAATGATCTTCAAGGTCTTTTCCAACCGAAACGATTGTATGATTATACATGCAAAGATCAGTCAGCACACATCAAAGATTTTAGTGAGTGTGTAGTCTAGCAGTGGTCCCATGATGCACATCTTTTTCTTTCTCAGTCCTCCTCCAACAGCAAGAGATGACTGATCTCTCAAGGACTGCATGATTCATACTAGTGCTCACTTAATTGAAAGTTCTGGTGCAGCAGCAACTCTTCTACTGCCTGAAGAGGCCGCCTAATCTCTCACAAAAGGGGAGACTGTTAAATAAAGGAAGTAATTTTAAAATAATAAATTAACATCTGTCTGCAGATATTTGGGGAGGGAAAGAAGAAACTTGAAAATGGAAACAGTAGGGGAAGAAAGTTTTAAAGTTTGAAAAGCTGAAAAGAAAATCCATGTGGGCAGCACATCCAAGTGGTAATTTAAAGGTAGAGAGACATAATGGGAAGAAGTAGAAGAAAGAGAAGGAGAGTAAATTTAAAACAAAGCGCAAGAGAAATATATAACCCCCTCTCAACTAATTTAGAGATTGAGAGATTGCTGCATCATCCAGCTGCCAGTAGAGGAGCTAAAGGCATGGCTATAGAACTTTGTAGCAAAACGCTAAAGGGAAAAAATAACTTCAGTATTTAGATAGGTAGAATATTTCATGACATGATCAACAGTGCAGTGTGGGTACCTAGAGAGCAACCATTTAGGAATGAATTTCTCTACATATCTGTAGTTGAAAACAAAAAGACCACCAGCAAGAGGCAGAAGAGGTTCCCTGAAAAAGTGGCGGGGCCAGCCTGGGAGCACCACAAAATATTTATGGCTGTGCTGCAGCCGGAGAACAAGGTGACCAGCAGGTACCAGTCTGTAGCTGGGGCACAATAAAACCCTTCTACAAGCTGAGCCAAGAATAATCTTCTTAAAAAGTGCTATGCTTTGCTGCTTCCAAATGTTGCTCTTGTCCAAGTGTTTTGTGTTTCCCTCAGTGCAGTTCCTTTTCCACCTTTTTTTTTTTTAAAAAAAAAAACCTAATTAGAGGCTTATTCTACAAAGGGGATTTCTGGGAGCTATTTGGGTTTGTAAATTATGCAAATGACTGCACTCTGATGTTGGATCATAGTATTAATTATATATTTTGCGGTTCACATATTCTGAGGAGTGTTGTGTGTGAAACAAGTTTTTCTTTGTTTTTCCAGTCTTTGAACATGGTAAGTTTTAAAAAAAAGTCTTCAGGCAGATTACAAAATAATTTTTCTCCATTTTCTTAATGTTGAAGAAAAGTATATTTTCAGTGCTACCGATTATTCTGTCCTGATAGCTTTACAACATTATACATGTCCTATGAACACAACAAACTTCACGGATGATTATACTTAAAGCTGGAAGTCTTTCTATAAATTTCAAACAAAGTGCTCTATTAAATGCCATCTATAAAATGCTTGATGACTTACCTCCTAAGCTGATTTTTGATTTTGCCTGAGCTTTTGAAATCCTGAATGAAAAACTTTTGCTACAAGAAACTGAATAAATAACACTATATTCCAAATTTGAACAATTCCACATAGCAAGTACTATTTTTCAATGCATTTTTCTGCCTGCAGCATAAAATGGAAGTACTCTCTCTATTTAATGCTTATTGATCTCAAGGAATATGTGTAAAGTGTACAGAGGTTGGATAAAACCCCAGTGATTATCCTAAAATTCCCCAGTGGTTGAGCAGCACAGTTTTCTTTGTTTTTCAGGACAGCTATCTTTTCATCCTGATATGAAATTAAATAAAGTAATAACACTGAACGTATTTTCTGTTCCAAAAATGGTAGTATTTCTGCGTCTGACATGATTCCTGTCTATCATTAGCAAATGCTGTGATATTATTCATGATAAAAGGGGTTCATATCATTATGCAACATCTACAAATATCATACTCCACTTATGTCTCAACTGCCAACTTCTGCAGCTTAATTTACCAATTTTCACAGTGTCCATTACAAATGGAATATCCTTTGTATTAGGAGACATATCTTTCATTTATACAAAAAATACATGTCTTTCTTTTTTCTGTTTGCAGGATAAGAATACAAGTGTCATACAAAATCCAACTTGATGAAATAAAAAAACTGAGTGGGAGATGTCGATTGGATATTTGGAACTTATGAATACATGCATACTTACATCCAAAGGCTTGAATATGTGCCTCATGGAGGCCATGTCATTGTAAATCCAATTTAGATACAGGTAGTATTACAGGTATGGCTAACTATGGTGTCTGTAGAATATTTCTGTCCTGGGAAGAGTCCAGACAACTTGCTTTCTTTTTGCTGGGGAATCTTTAGTTTAAACCTGTAATGATTTTTCTTGCATTTATGAAACCTTTACCCCGTATCTTTTGCAGCAATAGCCTTGCAAAGAAATAACAAGGACATACTTAAACATCTAAGCATCAAGCATTAATCCTGTCTCATCTGTTTAAGAATAACATTGGTCTGAATGCTGAATTAACTGGTCATTAATTCAGAGGGAAAAAGCAGAATAATTCAGCATGCATGCATAGGTTTTAGATTTAGACTGCAAATGTCTTGGAGAGGGTCTACATTTTCGTCTATTTTGTCAGTAACAGAGAACCATTGTGGTGGGAAATGACTCTCAATATGATATTGAGAACACAGAGAGATTCTGCATTCAGTAGCAGTCCACTGATTTCATATGGCTTTGAGTAGTGGGCATTGCCCATAAAAACAGTTACACCCTCAATGACTGCAGTGACCTGCTGGGTAGTAATAATTTTTTTCACTGTCGCAGTGTTACAATTCACTGGAATCTGAGATCTGGATTAATGGGTTTCATTACTTCCTTTATGATGTTTGCTCTAACATTGTTTAGGTTAGTGCAAACGTAATGAGCTCTGAATTAACTCATCATGTGCCACATTGTTTAACAAATTCATGCAACTGCTTCCTACCTTGCACTGCCAGGGGTGCCTGCACAGTGCTCTCTGCTGTTATCCTGCCTCTGAGACCTTGCTCTCCCAGTGCTCCACTGCTTACATGTGCGTCTGTCAAACATCTATCCCTAATGGGAGCTTACTTCTGGAGTAATTTTAGATTTCCTTTTATTTTTAAAGGACTGGATAAGGGTGGTTCGGGTGATCTGTTGTCCTGCTTTCAGGTTTTGAGCATCTAGGGAAGAAAGAAGTGCTATCTGTGTGTAGGTTTTATATTTCAAAATTTCAGTTTTAAATGTAGGGTAAAACTGGAATCTATGGCCACCTTGTTCAAACCTCTGGTTTTGAACTTTGATCAATACTTTATACTGACCTCCACTGTTATTTTTATTTGAGTGCATCTCAATATGGTGTGATCATGGCATTTCTCTTAAGTTTCAATATTATGCAACCAGCTCAGAATAATTTCTTGTTGTAAAACTTGAAACTTGGATCTCAGGTGACATTGAAACCGAACCCTAACCGAAACTACATCCAGATATCTGTGCATCTGTGTCAATCTATTTTTATATATTATCAAATATATCTTAACACATTGAAATCGTGTGTGGTTTGGGCTTTTTTTAGCATTTATTTATATTGGAAATATGAAATGAGACCTATCAGCTATTACAGGTCTCTTTAATTTGTTTAGCAAAGGCTTTCATTTCTAGAGCTGTCTCTCTCTCCCATGTGTGAGGCATCATTGTTATCATGATTGTTTATGGAACACAGGTTTATTACAAAAGGACATTATGTTTATTTTAACAAAAAATATTTTTATTTTTATTTTTGTATTCTGGCCAAGGATGCTTGGTGCCTCAGTGTAGGGTAGGTTAACATAAAATAAATCCTTTGCATTTAGGTTACATGTTTGTAAACATGTATCTGAAAATAACAGGAGCTGTTTTCGTCAAACGTATGATTGCTAGTTCTGTCTAGAAAAATGTTTACTACATAAAAGCATCCTCAAACTTGAGTGCATTTTTGTTTTTTAAGTGGGAAAAGATTAACTAAATGTGGAACTCCAGACCCTCTAGTGGGATAATACAGGAAGTTTCTATTGCTGGACGTACTGATGGGCTGAGGACTTAAATCCTCTGAGCAATCAATCCAATGGCTTTTATGAATGCTTAGGGAAAAAAAGGAAATATATTGCTGGAAAAGAGAAATAAACCTTGTTGCAGGATATGAGATGGCCAAATTCAAAAAAAGATATATGTATGGTAAAGTCTCATGTATCATTGCAACTGTCTGAGCAGGACAAGTGAAAGCAAAACAAAACCAGGAAATAATATTTTTCTTATAACAAATGGATTTTGAGGGAAAACCTAAATAAGGAGAGAAAACATATTCTTATTCTGACTGTTCTTCTGCTGAGAATAGGACTTTTACTCAATACATTCATAATTAATTTTAGTGTTAATTCAGCAGGTCTAGCATGAGATAAATCCTTCCTTGGGAGAAGCATTGTCCATTATGTGTGCTGATTTATGAGAGAATCAGCTACATTTTAATGATAGCTGGACTAAACTGTAAATATAGACTAGAACTCACAATATATGAGAAAAGCTCGTTTGTTCTTAATATCCTAGATAAATTGTTCCTGGCTTTGTAGGTTGTAACTATACTTGCTGTCACACTCCCAAGTTTACTCAAGAGCTGCATGATTTGCTGAGTAGGTGCTAGTCATGTAGAGGAAAACCTGAGGGGATGAATTTTATATACCTGGTTTATTCCTCAACGTCATATTGACAAAAAAAAAAAAAACAACCCTTTTTTGTCCTTCTATTCTCCCCTTCATCAAAAGAAAATGCCCTCTAAAACAAAGGCGACTCATAGGAGTGGGTAAAATGACTACCAAAAATCTGAGCAATATGAAATTTAACGCTGTGATCTTTATTTTTTTTTAGTGAGAGAAAATGCCAGTTGCTGGCTCTCAGAAATTCTAAACTGAACTTTAACTTCATGGGCAATAGCTTTAAAATCTATTTAATGCTTCTTATTTTTTCAGCTAAGCAGCTTCTTTCTCCAGTTAATAATAGGCTGTGGGATTAAATTGTAGCTTTTGATATTTACTGGGAAATGTAGTATAGAGATTTATGAGTCAAAATGTACTTTGAATAAATTATCATTGCAAATTACAGTTTATGAAAGTTGTGACTGTAACCGTAATTACACCATTGGCTATGCACAACTTGAAATCTCACTTGCTGAATAAATTTCTTTTCATTCAGATTGCATTCCCGACATTTTTAGAAAAGAGTGAATCAAACCTCACCAACAAAATTTCCTGCAGTTTATTAAAAAGGTCAGCTTTGTTTGCTAAACTTACCTAAAATATAAACATTTCTTGAATTAGTGAGATGCTGTTTTAGTCTAAGTTTCCTATTCAAGTTTACTAAACCATAGACTCATACGGAAACTCAAAAGGGCTTCCACATTATGCCATGCCTTTAGCTATCTATACATCCAAAAATTGTTAAAGTTAAAATTAATTCTGCAAGCTGTTAGGAAAAAAACAGATGATAGCCAAAATTAGGTATATTACTGTAAATTGAGGGGGGAGAGGTTTTTAAACCTCTGTCTGGCAAGAGAAGGGTTAAGGACTTTTTTGCTATACCCGTTTCAAATTACAATGAGAAGCCTCTTCTTTCCCAGCAGGGTTGTGCTTACATTAGTCTTTAGATCTCTCTTGAAGAGAGCTGTTATATTTGTGCCTGCTAGAGTTGGAAATAACAGTTCAGAAGCTGAAAAGGTTTGAATGGATTTACAGAAGGTTATTTTTTGCGAGTAAATTCATGGCAACACATTAATTTGATTAGTACATGCTTTAGAATTACTTTACACTCAAGCGAATCAAAAGATGTTAAAGTTATCACCAGGCTGCTGGACAAATATGTGTTACATCACCAAGGTACAGATCAAGACAAATCTGTGACTCAGGATTTTATCTTGGGAAGAGCGCAAGGTGTACGAAGAACTCAGAATAACAAGGGAAGATAACTCTGGGAACTACAATGTGTCAGAAGAACAGCTCTTGCTAACACAGCTCCCCATCAAAGACCTGGTTATCTAAGGTTTATATAGGAATGCCTAGGTCAGCTGACAAAATACTGGTCTTCTGCTCCATAAATGCAGAAAAAACGATAACAACAGTGGAAAATTGGAAGTCTGAATTTCAGCTTTCTTAGACATAACTGCAACCTGACACATTCAATAATATTTAAACAGGGTGGGGGGAGAGAAATCACCAAAGATGTTATGTTTAGAGATGACACTGACATGAAGAATAGGTAAATTTTGTTTTTCAGCCACTGGAAAAGCAGACCTCATAGGAACTCAGAACAAGTAGGAGAAAAGATATTTTTTTTTAATTTTTTTTTCCTTTTCCTTTTCAAAGATGAACATAACTGTGCTCAAAGCTTTCGTGGGCTTGCTCTGGAATTGCTGGGTTCTGGTGGGTCAAGCACAAGGAGGTTTAGGAGACAATCATGTCCATTCAAGTTTTATTTACAGGAGGCTGCGGAACCATGAGAGAAGGGAGATTCAGAGAGAGATTCTCTCTATCCTGGGTTTACCTCACAGACCCAGACCATTTTCACCAGGAAAGCAGGCTTCTTCTGCACCTCTCTTTATGCTGGACCTGTATAATGCTATGACAAATGAAGAGGATACTGAGGAGCTGGAGTATTCACTAAAGGGATCAATGGCAGAGGAAAGCAGAGGGATACGGAAAGGATATCCTGCCTCTCCAAATGGATATTCACGGAGAATACAATTATCTCGCATGACCCCCCTGACCACACAGAATCCTCCCTTAGCCAGCCTGCACGACACCAACTTTCTGAATGATGCTGACATGGTCATGAGCTTTGTCAATTTAGGTATGTGGAAATGATTTTTGTTTCTGTTCTCTCTGACAAACTGTTAGCCTCATCCTGCTAGGGGCAAACCTCTTGACTGGACCGTAACCTGCTGTAAAATGTCAGGATTGGGTCCCGGCTGCTGTGCCACCAGTAAAAGAAAAGTACTGATGGTAAAGTAGCTACATTGTAGGTGGTCATGGAAAAAGATTTTTCTCACTGTTTATATAAAGTCAGTTTCTATAACTCCCTTCTGCTGGCTTCTGTTTTCTTTCTTTCATTGATGTAATGAAAATTCTAGCCTTAGGCCAACTAACTCCTTTTTCTTTTTTTTTTCTTTAAATCTCAAAAAATCAAACACTTATGTCTATTGCTTGACTATTTCCCTCACTGCTTTGCTTAAAGCGCAGACATGAACAAAAGTCGGTTGTTAATATTTTAAAGCTTAGAAACTTATGGAAAGGGAAAAGTTAAAGCATTTAAAAAAAGAGAAAGATTTCTTCGGTTATTTAGTTGTTTTTTTTCTGTTGGTGTCAGAATTTTATTTATCTTTTCAGCTGGATGGCTGGATCTTAAATAATCTGTTGCTGTTTCTTTGTTATTTCTATTTAATAACCACAGACTGTGTTTTGTTATACTGCTATGGTGCTTAGAGTCTGCAATGGTTCTTATTGTCTGTGTCATAAATAAATTAAATAACAAGTAGAGTATTAAATACCAGAAACATGCAAGAAAAGAATGCTTTTGAAAATGATATTAATTCAGACACTGATAAAACTAGATTATATTGGCTTCTGAGTGTAATAAACATGCTTACCAGTTACATTGTGGTTAAAAAAGCAGTAACAGATTTCTTTAATAGAAGGCAACTTAAATCTCATTAAGAAAGCTGCAAGTAATTTATGAAATGTATTCATTATTTTTATAAGTATTTTAAATTCTACAGGACTCATAAAGTCAGCTAACACACACACACACACACACACACACACACACCCCTTATGTGACCTGAAAAGCAAGAGGTTTAATTGAAAACTTGGAGTTTCTCAACAAGCTGGTACAAAATCTGATGAACTCTCATTTTCCAGGTTAATACTTTCTGTAGAAACTTTTTAGGCAATGGCACATGTTCTGAAATGCTTTCAGATTATCACACGTTTTGTACCTTTTATGTCAACCAGGTCTTTAATCTTTTGCTGCAGGATTAAAAATGCTTCCAAACACTAAAATCCTTAACAACCAGAATTTCTAGGAAAATGGTACCCTAGTGTTTCTACAGTTTATTTGTCGTAATGATATAATTACTTTTCATTAATTATTTGGCAGATAAGGAGGTGTTCAATTCTGAGATCTTTTTCCGTAAGAGTAGCATATGTCCACAACTCTAAATATATTGTTGCTCTTGCTCCTGAAATAGCAGACTAGAGAAAAATTAAATCTTTTTTTTTTTTGAGTCCTTAAGAAAAAGTTACATATTATCCATATTTTACTTTTAAATTATCATTGTATGCCTCGATTTACCCAGCATATTTAGAGTCTGCTGAATTTGAAATTGTAATAAAGGAAAATAAGAAATGCTCTGATCTCCTCAGCATTAGTCAAGGCTCTGATCCTACAAAGATTTTCCTCCTGTGTCCTGAGAAATACCTTCAGTAAATATGAATTTCATCAGTGACCCAGAGGACCATTTACATGGGATCTAGGTTTTGATTTCATGAAATGCCTTTGATTTCAAGAGGACTTCTTATAGTATATAAGTAGAAGTCTTTGAAGGTTCAGTGTCAGATATATTGTAGCCTGATCTTACCACACTTCCCCAGACAAAAACCCTGTCTTGGAAGAATGCAAGTTTCCACTGAGTATCTTATCTTGACTTGGAAGTTTGTAATATTTGTCTCATTTTGTTGAGAAGCCAGTGTTGCCTTAAGAAAGTAATTCTGAGCATATATTATATTTCTAAACTGGAAAACTGGTGGATAAATGTTTTATTTTTTTAGTGATTATGATTAATAGGCATCATAAACTTATAAAAAAAAATAATGTGTAAATACCAGGTTTTGTTTGGCCTTTGTAAAATTAAAATGTGTCTCAGCTCTGAGTGAGTCTAAATCCTAAATGCCCTTGTCACTTTAAATGCCCTTCCGTACATGTTGGATATTGTGGTTTATCACACATTCCACCATGCAATGTGCATAAGAAATATTGATGACCAATATAGATTAGCTTCAACATTTTTATTAAACAATCCTATGTTTCAGTATAATTAACATAAAAATGAAATAAATCATGGAAACAGGTAACCATTCTGTATGATTTATGCAGTATAATATCGTGACAGATGAGGGCAAGCTCTTCTAATGTACAATGGGGAAAAATATGCAGTGATAAGTGAATGCTAACACTGTACCTTAAAATCAATAAATGCTGATGCAGCGCAGTAATAACTCAACTGGGTTTAGATTTGAAGCCTCAGTCAACTTGCATCAAATTAATCTGCTCTGGAAATAATATTCACCTTGTTCATACTTGCACACCATTAATTACATAAGGTGCAATTATAAAGCTTTATTAATCATCATGATATTGTGAATTGAAACTTTTGTATATAGTTATAGCCAGATATAATAATTTAAAACATGTATATTAAAACAAGAAATATGTAGCTGCGATGTTAGGTTGGAATTCTTAAGTCTAAGATTGAAAGGGCTGAATAGGATTAAAAAAATAAAGTAAAATATAGACAAAGACAAATTATTTCATATTAAAGAATTAAAAATTAAAAGCATGTGCTTATTTTGATAAAAATCACCCTGTCAGAGCTGCAAATGCCTCACTTTCCATAGCAAATTTAAAAAATAATCACCAAGGGAAATGCACTTATAAGTCTGTCAGGCAAGCAGGGAGAAAAACAAGACAAACAGCATTTATTTCTCCTGAAGTTAAAATTGTAAACACCTGCTCTTTATACTGGAATTTATACCAGAATTTCTATCTTTTTTCTTTCTTGAAAGATACGACACAACAGAGTTTGTGTCTTGTCCTGTATTTTGTATAAGACTGTGTGTGTTGGCAGCTCTCCATAAATATTGATGAGTGTAACAGAAGAGTTAACTGGGGTTGGTCCAGCAGTTAAAGAATAAATCCTCCACTAAATACACTGGGGTTTTCAGAGATCTGATTATATCACCTACAAGTTCAGGACTTTGTTTTCCTCACTGGGTGTTTTTTTATCCTGATGTTATATTTTATTATACTGTTGCAAAGCCCTGACTGTTTTGAGTTTTGGCATCTTCTTTTTGGCCAGTCTCCCAAAATGACATATATAGGATACCCTGTTCCTCAGAGAGCAGACAAATAATACTCATGTAGTCCTACTCACTTTTCTGCTCACTCAAAATTTAGTTAGGGAAGGGCTTTGTTAAGATAAATGTTAGTGTTCCCACTCCTCACCTCTCACCAAAAGAGGAAGATTGAAAAAAAAATATGTACGTGACTGAGGCTTGGAGAAACAACACCACTCTTTATAAACTACATTTAAACATCTCAAGGACTGAATTTTCCATCAGCATTAAAGTGATCATTAAATTCACTGTACTTAAGCATTCCTTATCATGGAATTCAAATTATTTTTACTTTCATTTGTTTACAATACATCTGTAATTTTTTCTCTAAACAGAGAGCTGCATTTGCTAAACAACTCTGTTCTCTTTCTCTGTATTTTTCTATGGATTGATATGAACTTTTTGTAGCATAAGCAATAAATATATGTTGATTTTGTGGTTTTATGCTATGTTTTCTTTCTCAGCATATAAAATTAATTTCAAAAACTTAAATGTGAAGATCACTATAAAATCTGTTACCCTGACATATACACATGATTATTTAAAGAAGGAAAAAAATATTATGGAGATTTTTAAAGTAACTGATACACCCCAGAAAGACTTTTCTTTTTTTCTTTTTTTTACATCATAAACAATGTGATTCCACAATCTGAATTATAATAATCCTTAAACCACATGTGCTGTGATCAGTTCTTAAATCAGATGCTGAAAGACGTTGAAATCAAACGAAATGTTGCCTGCTTGTGACAGACGACTGTACAGATTTCTCCAGCTTCTTTACTCAAAGTTTGTACACAGTCTTGAAGATTATGTTCTTCTTTAAAACCAAGCAAATACATACATTTAGAAGATTTACAGCCCATTGTATTCATCAGAGAATGTTAACATGGCAGACAACTTTTAAACAATTACTTTGAGAAACTTTGAGTATTTCAGTCCACATCAAATACTTCTACAAATATATTTTCATTACACATGAAAACGAAAGGGTTCGTAACTGCAATCAGATCTTTAGCATATATAGTAGCTAGTTTCTTAAATTAAGCTAATTCAGCTTCTACAACCTTCCACTCACAGCTAACATATCATCAGCAAGGGATATGAAGTGCTAAGCCTCAAAATGCCAGGAGCTGTGGAAGGGCAGCTGGGTTTGAAGGATACACTCAAAAAAGCTTCAGGATCATTAAGTTCTCTCCTCTAATCCTAGGAATGAGCGCACTTTCTTTCTTTCCCCTGGATTTCAGATGTTGCTGTCTTAATTTTAACCTTACGTGAATTTCCTTGGCTGTGGTTCAGTTCTAGTGCGTAAAATGCAGGCTTCTAGTGAAAATATTGACACAGCCTTAACTGAGGTGACAGAAATAGTGCTATTATCTTGCCTTGAACAGGGGGATACTATTACAGAAGTAAAACTTGCTAAATAACAAATAGACCCCATGTCTTTAAATTGTGGAAGTGGATCAATACTGAGAAAAAATGAGAAAACATTTGTGAAGTTTTTTTGAATGGCAACCCAAAGTCAGTAAGATGACAGTTTTCACTCTTTTACATAAAACTTAAAGCAAATTATATCAAGGGGTCTCATTTTATCTTCACCCAAAGTAAACCACACTTGGCATCTTGAAGTCCTAAGAATTTTTTTCCCTCATAAAATTTTGTTAGCTAATCAGTGAGTTGAGCTAATATTTTATGACCTAAATATGCATCAGAAATAACTATTAATTATGAAACAAAATATAATCAATTTTAACATTAAGACAGCTTTTTGCAAAATAAGTTTATTTATTTCTAGAACAAAAGAACTTTGCCCACGATATGACATTCCCTAAAAATCTTCACCCTAACATTACAATTCATTAGGCAGTTTAAAACAATTTTTGTGTGATGACAGAGCAGGTTGTTAGGTATTGTTTTTGATTTTGAGCAAGAAATATTCTCTGTATTCATTTTTGGAATTACACTGCATTTGTTGTTTTATATTGAAATATTTTATACGTCTTTTGAAATCTCTTATGTTACATGAACCTTATGAACTACACAGCTCTACCTCAAAATAGGTTTGTGTGTGATCCATAAATATCATCTAACAAAATAATGTTTTTATAACTGTCAATTAATTTTTTTGCCAAAGTTAACACTTTGAATCCATGTAAATTATTGTATCTACCCAGCCAAAAAAATGTCAAGCTCTCCATTAACTGGGGTATAAAACTGTCTGACTTTCCTTGCCGACAGATTTGAAAGAAATTGCAGATAACTGAAGAGAAACTGATTTAGCAGATGGTTAGACGTGCATGGTGAAAAGCTATATATGTGTATGGATATATATAAATATATATTATTATTAATATTTTTCCCATTGGGAAGAACGGCTGACCCAGTTCCGATTCTTCTTTAGAAAGTGCTCCTTTCCAGACTAAACACAGACTTTGGGTGGGGTTGTGGGGATTGTATGCATTGTACAGTACATATTTTCCCAGGAAAACACAATCTTGGAGTGACTCTGGCTAGCCATGAAAGAGAAAGAGGGAGGCTTGTGGAGATGCCTCTGTGTGGAGGGTATTAAGGGATGAATTGGCCTGCCTTGGAATTAATGGGGAGCCTCTTGGTTGTCTTCCTAAACCCTGGCTTGTTTGCTTAAATAATAGGGGACAACTTCAGCACATATGGGATAGCCCACACTTACTGCTGCTGTTACTATTTTCTCTGAATGTTGAATTATGCAAATAATTTGACCATGGCTACTTGCCTACTTACTGCCTGAATTATAGAGGTAATTATGACACAGGCAGTTCCTTTTTCTTCTCTTTTTAGCCATGGCAGTTCCTTTCAGCTTGGTTTCATAGGCCTGCAAACTAATAGAGTTTTGCAGAAAATTGATTGATTACAGTCTGATCATTCTAGGTGTCGTCTGGTGTTTCCACATAGCTGAGAATGAACAGTTTATGAAGTGGCAATTGCAGCCTCCAGCTAAAGAAAGGCTCCCCAGGGCTTCAGGAGAGCTCTGGCTGCTACCAGGTTTTATAATTACTTCCCACACTTTTCTCCATCCTCTCCTTCTTGTCCTTTCCCTTGTCTCTAGCCCCTGACATCCAGGCAGGGTTCCTGAACTTTAGTTTTATGTCAGTGGCATTTGGCTGCAGAAGTGATTAAAGGCCAAGAAGTAGTGAGATTGGGTGATAGAGAGGGAGATGGATAGGGAAGGAATGAGAGCAGGCATAAGAGAAAAATGGCAAAGCACAGGCCAAGCTTTACAGGGAGGACAGCTCTCTTCTTCTTAGTAGGCAATGGCGAATGTGCAGGTGTGGACAAAGACCTGCAGGGCATGGGAAAGGTTCACAACAGAGAAACAGCCTTTGCAGGAACTGGTATTACTGGGAGAGCTAGTCCTGTTCCTCTGTGCCTCATGTGGAGTGTGATGTAGCACTGAGAGCATTTCCCTTGCTAGTGGAGTTACAAAAGTGGAGGGAAGTTTGCCATGAAGGCAGAGAAGGTGTATGAAGGCAGAGAATGTGTATGAAGGCAGAGAAGGTGTATGAAGTCAGAGAAGGTGTATGAAGGCAGAGAATGTGTATGAAGGCAGAGAAGGTGTATGAAGGCAGAGAAAGGGCAAAGAACATGATAAAGATAGATGATGTGCAAAGGAAAGAGAAAATGAATACAGGTAAAGGTTTATTCTTCTAGTAAGCTTTGCAGATGAAGGGATCAGTTTTCTTCTTAATTGTTCGTGGCAGAGGAGCTACCTCAACCTCCCCAGGTACTTGGCTCCCTGGGCAAAACTTTTTCTCTTCGCAAAATAAAATGCAGCTCTCCCACCCTTCAGTATACGTGTGCAAGGAGCGCACAGACGGGCTACTAACATTTGCAGCCATAAATAACATAGAAGCTAGCTTTTAAAAACCGCAGGTTAAAGGATGAGGTCTGCCATGACGCACACAGAGAGGTTGAGATCAGAGAAGCAGCTAAAAGGGTCGGGAGAAACAATGAATCCCCTTGTTCTGAGTCATATTTATGAGTGCTCCATTGCACCTAAAGTTCATATTTATTGGCTAGGCCATGGGGTTTCCCCATTTGCTCATCTCTTAAAATAACACCCCTGGTTAAAATTTCCTATAAAACACAGAAATACTACAGCAGGCAGAACTTGTCAACCCTGACAACTACATTATTTAAGTTTGTGGGTGGGGTACATGAAGCAGGAGATGGTTTATGTTTTGTACTGAATTCCGAATTTGTTTCTATATGAAAATTACTGTAAAACAAGCAGAAAATGAGAGGGTTTACAGCCCAGCCCTCCACTCAGAAACTTCATGCTATTGCTGAGAGATGCTCCAAAAGGTGAATCTGAATTATTTCACAGCTTTTTTTGAGAAACTGCTCCAGTGCAACAGATTGAGAACTTGGCTTCATCAACCACTATTATACAACTCAACAGCATGTATGGTACCTTGCCAGAACGTGGCTTTGCTTGTTTTTTTTCCCCACTGTAATTCAGGTCAAACTGAAACAACAATTAATAATGAGTCAGAGCCTAGGAAACTAAGGACAGCTAGTGCTGGTACATTATATATATCCATAACTGACAATCAGTGGCTTTGCGGAAGCAAAATTCCATCTAATTCTCTTTTTGAAGGAAAGTCCAGAGGAGGTAGGAACTTGAATAGCTGAAATTTCTGTTAGGATTATCTTTATCTGACTTAGCAATATTACCCATTCAGATCCCAGGACAACCTAAGGGGTTTTTCAAACCTCCATGATTCTGTGGTTCTATCCCTTTGTAGACTGTGTCGATTAAATTAAATTATTGTTGTTTTAATTCTCATGTATTTGACTGTAGTCAAATTAATGAAAATATATATATTCATATTATCTGAAAAAGCTGTATCCCTAACACAGACTAATCATTATAAATTAATAACAATTTGCCTAGGCATATCCACTTAAAACATCCTTTTTTAAAGTGAGGGAGAAATATAGGTGGGGTATTCCAACTATTAGGTACTCAAAATAATTTCAAAGAGAAACTTTTATGAGTTTTAAAAGTCTAATACGACTTTTACGCGATAGATGGCATCATAGAATCATAAAATCATAGAATAGTTAGGGTTGGAAAGGACCTTAAGATCATCTAGTTCCAACCCCCCTGCCACAGGCAGGGACACCTCACACTAAACCATATCACCCAAGGCTCTGTCCAACCCAGCCCTGAACACTGCCAGCGATGGAGCATTCACAACTTCCTTGGGCAACCCATTCCAGTGCCTCACCACCCTTACAGTAAAGAATTTCCTCCTTATATCCAATCTAAACTTCCCCTGTTTAAGTTTGAACCTGTTACCCCTTGTCCTATCACTACAGTCCCTAATAAATAGTCCATCCCCAGCATCCCTATAGGCCCCCTTGAGACGCTGGAAGGCTGCTATGAGGTCTCCACTCAGCCTTCTCTTCTCCAGGCTGAAGAGTCCCAACTCTCATCCTATCTTCATACAGGAGGTGCTCCAGTCCCCTGATCATCCTCGTGGCCCTCCTCTGGACCTGTTCCAACAGTTTTGGAGGTAGATGTTGAGTTTTCTCTTGACAAACACAGACTGCAGAAGAGGAAAAAGCAGGGACACTAAATGATTTGTGAGTGTGACTTTGGAGCAGCAGGCAGATAGCACCTGACGGCACCTGATGCCTGAGCCATGGGATTCTAGTGGTATGGTTTGCAAAAACATTAGCTGAGAAATAAAGAGTGGGAAAACAGTAGTGGATGATAAAGCCAAAGGAGCAAGCCCAGCATATAACCCCATGACAGTTGTATTCTTTTGTGGTGATTTATGATGGCTGCGATCCAGTAGGGGCATAGCTTTGGGAAGGTTGTTCCCAAGGTTACCTCTGCTGGGGTATCTGTCAATAACTATGAGTTATAACATGCTAGTGATCCCAAAGGTTAATTTTCTACTCCTGACCAGGTTACCTTGCTGCCTCATATATGAAATGTGTGAAAATATTTTGCAGTGCGTCTGTCCTGGCCCCAGCCTAGCCTAACCTGAAAGTCACAGAGAGAAATGTCTGAGCAGCCAAATAGGAAAATCCTGAATAACCTCAGATATAGAATGAAAACAGCATGCCTCTGTTTTCCAGTCCATAAAATGAGGATGGGCAAATAATTCTGTGTTAATTTTCACTTCTGTGCACTCTTGTTCTTCGACCTTGCAGAGTACCAGAATAGCTTTCTTCTTATGAAGTGTCTTTTTACTCTGGCTATGTGTACTTTAAAATACTTCACTCCTAGCAGCCTTGTTACTAAAATACTTCACTCCTAACAGCCTTGTAACACCTTGTGTGTCCTCATGGTGATCTCAAGAATTATTTCAGAAAGGGCTAAATAAAGCTTTTCTATAAGGGCAACAAGTCCATTTATTGTTCTTAAACCAGACAGTCTTACAAAATAATGAGAAAGAAAAAGAAACACTGGAATTAAAGCACCAAAACTGAGATTTATGATCTGGTGTAATGGAAAAAGGATGTGTGGCTAGTTTAGCTCTTGTTCTCAGAATATAGATTTGTGCCTTTCTGAGGTATGTGTGCATGCACTATCAGCCTGTGTGAATGGCTTTGTATATGTAATATAGAAAGCATGTAAATATCTTCAGTTTTAGTCATTGGGATTTTTTCTGCCTTAAATCATAATATTCTTTCCCATCAGTACAATGTGGCTTTAGCAGACCTGACCTTTCAAGCTGCCTGTTTGCGCCAGTGTTTATCAGATGGCCATTTGACCTCCTTGTTAATTGTACTTAATTACATCCTGTTGTAACATTTTGAAATAAGGAGGAGAGTTTATGCATCTGCTCCAAAGAGCTGAAGACTAAAACGGCAGCAGAATTCACTAGCATGAGGTGCTGAGTAATCTCATAGTTAGGTCAATAAGAGCTCTGGTTTATCCAGCTGATTGTAAAACTGGATCCTTAAACCATTCCTTTTCCATTTAGGAATAAAATCACACAATTTTCTTTGTTCTGAGAAGGGCTTTGCTCTGATTTTCAGATTGGAGCTTTCTCCAAAGAGATCAAGGAAGGAGTGAGAGGCCTATCAACAGTACTGCAAAGGCTGAGGTTCACATATGTTGATATAAAGAGACAAGCATCTGTTGCCATGAGTGATGTCTCTGTGGTTTTCCAAAACTTCAGAGTTCTTTCTGCTTTCCTAGAATTCCCAATTCCCATGAACTTTTTGAGACTTCTATAATACTTGCTACGAGATTGTCTGTACATTGATGATTTATGGGCACATCTAAGGTTTCATTAAAGAGACAATTATCCCCCGTAGTTGCAGAAAAATAAAAATGAAAACAAATCAGCATCCAGACACAGATGCAGTTCTTGAAAATGGGCACTCTAAAGACTCAGAAAACAACTTCAAACACTTCTGATTTTATAATGCTTTCCATAGAGTGGATGGCTTTTGAAACACATGGGGTTAACCATATTTCTTCTCTTATCACTAAAGACAAGTTATATATTTAATGCATATATGTATATGCTTCCTCTGCTGTTCTTGTTCCATAGCTCACTTTCCACAAATTTAATTTATAAGATTATAATAAACTTGAGTTCCTCAAATGAATGAAGACAAAAAGAAATAGAAGCTATAAAATGATTAATACCAAGTGAAAATCTAGTTCCAAGACCTTAAGGATTATAAGGCAAAAGAATAAACCTTCAGTTTTATTTTATTAAAACACTGATAATTACAGTAATTGGAGAACAAAGACCCAAAAAGAATGAAGTATATGTAATAGCAAACTACACATAATTATGGTGTAAAGGTTTTATTACCCATCATGAGTCATATTTTTGATTAAAAAGATGAGTTACTATGAGACTGGGCTGGCACACTGCTGCCCTTGATTATCACCATGATCTGACCAGTACTGTTGTGAAAGCTAAAAGTCTGTCCAAAGTCTGTCAGGTAACAAGGATTAAAACTACAGTTCAACTACACACAATTGCATTTACACAGTTAAAAGTTTTTTGAATGTTGATTTAATTTACGAGCTTATATGATTAAACATAAAACTTTCTGAAAATCATAGTAAACTATTCAGAAGATCAGTGTTTAAGTTCTCTTTGATGTTAAACAACAGTAAGTATAACTGAAATCATACATTTAAATATGATGACTTTGAGAAACGGCTGGTTTATTTTTCTGAATTTTGAGAGGAGCATATACTATGACATTAAAAAGTGTTGTTTATCAAAGTAGTTTAAAATTAGGTATTATTTCAGAATAAAGTTGTTTCTTTTCTTTGATTCCTTAGTGTGCTCCTTTACCAATGTCATCTTGTAGCTGTCAACTGTGTCTTCAAAAAGTAATATCTTTTTCATCACTTCTTAAACTATTGAATCCATAATCATATTTACTGGGGCTGTATATCACAATGAGATCACATTTAAGGGAGCTGAATTTTTATATATTTTTTTAATGTAAGTAAATATATTCTAAATAGTAACTTATGAAATGTCTGTACATATTTCATTTATATATGCTAATATATAGAGAGTAATGGAAAATCCAGAGACAGTTTATGATATGAAGTGAATACTAAGTAGATCAAGTTCATGTTGCAATTCAGTGGGTCAGAATGGAGGGAGTAAGGGAGTAATTTCATTAAGATTAACAACACATTGCTACCATTTTGGTTTCCAAGCAGTCATGTTTTTCTTTCCCCATATTTTTACTGATTCCTTAGAAATGGAAAAATGCAAAGGATGTGCTAACTAGTATGTGTGTGTACAGAAAGGGCCTAACATAAAAGAGGATTATCACAGCACTGGAAGCAATGAAACAAGTACATGCATGAACTTAAAATTCACTCCATGGGCACAGCTCCTGAATAAATTATAACCTGTTCATCCTGTGTTTCCTTTAGCATCTACTGTTGTATAGGAATTAAGCTTTATTATTTAATATTATATCACCTTGCGTCAATGAGATTTACAATGAACTCCATTAAACCATGCTGCTTCAGCTTGTCTGCAGGTAGGGAGTGTGCTCTCATCAAAATGGGAATGAAAGCAAGTGCCTAAAAGAAGACTGTGATGCTTCCAGTTTTGGAGATGGGCAATGGATGGTTCTAAATTACTTGAAAAAGAAAATCAGGCCTATGACCAAAGATTAGAGCAGTAGTCACTTCTAGCCCTAGTAGAAACAAAGGTTTAACACATGCATCTAGGAAGGCAAAGGCCGATCGGATGGTGTAAAATGCTTGCCAAACATTCTTAATGGTGTTGTACAAAAAATATTGCTTTTGAAATAAAAGCACTATGCTAGTGGTCGGTTTCCCACACCTTACTCCTTCTTTTACCCTCTGCTCAGAAAGTACACACATTTTGTCTGAGGTACATCAGCTCAACTAATAAGAGCTAAATCAGTGTTATAACACATAATATGAGCTATATGATATCATCTCTGCTGTTCCAGAGGTGCATAACACCTATAGATACCTCTACAAATCAGTCTGGGTAAAGAGTTTATATGTAACTTGACATAGAATATGAGAAATGCAGTCCCAGGTGGAATAACAGTGAAAATGCAGGAATCATAGAATAGTTAGGGTTGGAAAGAACCTTAAGATCATGTAGTTCCAACCCCCCCTGCCATGGGCAGGGGCGCCTCACATAAAACCATATCACCCAAGGCTCTGTCCAACCTGGCCTTGAACACCACCAGGGGTGGAGCATTCACAGCTTCTCTGGGCAACCCATTCCGGTGCCTCACCACCCTAACAGTAAAGAATTTCTTCCTCATGTCCAATCTAAACTTCCCCTGTTTAAGTTTGAACCTGTTACCCCTTGTCCTATCTCTACAGTCCCTAATAAATAGTCCATCCCCAGCATCCCTGTAGTCCCCTTCAGATACTGGAATGATGCAAGCATGTCTATGGTCCTGGGCAACCAGCTCTAGGTGTCCTTGCCTGAGGAGGATATTGGAGCAGATGACCTCCTGAGGTGCCTTCCACCCTCAGCTATTCTGTAACTCTGTGACAGTGGTTACAGAGAAAGGGGATCTTACTTTTGTCTTATGTATTGACATCAATCATTCATACTTTTTTTTTGAGTGGAGTTATGATCTTGCTCAGGTAACTGTTGGATGAACAGGTCTGTGTGCTCAAAGTGTCGTGATTTTTCTTTCTACTTTGGAAATTATTTTCTTGCTTTTTATGTCATTTTTGAGACTCCTGTGTCTCTCTTCCCAGTCTGTCCAAAGCTATGTTAGGGATCACCACTTATTGTCATGTTACTTGGAGTTAATCTGAGCTGTTTCATGATACGATTTTTTTTTGTGAAGATTGGTTTTACTTGCCTCTGGCAGTGCAGGTAGTGCAATGCTGGATGGCCAAAGCAGAGGTCTTTTAATTCACTAAGAGTCAGTGAGTTTCTGCCCTGAAAGAGGATTGAAATGTTTATTAACTTTGGTAAGATTCAAGTTTCTTTCAGAAAAAAAAAAAGTCCAGGTGTTTTTTCCTTCTTATTGAGAGGACTTTTTTCATCGGGGGGGCTATATGTGGGTGAAATTATCTCTTTACAAGAATAAATCATGATCAGATTAGATTACCAGATCTGCAGAGGAGAAGGTGCAGTTTGAATCAGTACAAAAAACTGTTAAAATCACAGCCAGCTCTTAAACTGGCTGTTAAAATCTGCTGTCTGAAAATGCCACTCCTCACCACTGCTGCCCAGTCTCCTGGCTGCTCTTCCTCCATATCTTCCTCCTATTTGCCCCTAGGTGTAACTTGTGGTAGCTGCTATATTTCTGGCCCCGTAATTCTTTCTCAGCAAGACTGCTTCGATTCTAGGTGGGGCCTTGGTGTTGGTCAGTAGCAAGCATGCACAGCACACACCTTCAAAATGAGGTCTAGTAATTTATTAAAGATGAAATTCCAAACTCTGCTTTTTTAAGGTGATGACTAAGTACAGCAATTACCCCGCTATACATTTGTGCACACAAATCTGAGGAACTCTGAATTCATTTGAGCCATGCTGGCATTCTATCTAAGCCTGTGATCAGCTATTTTTTTACTGATAAGTTTAATATCTTATTTATAATATAGCATATAAAAATATGTTTAAATTTATACTCTTCTCTTCTCTAAATGAGATGTTCTTGATGGTTTCCTTCCCCACTGATATTCCAGCTGGATTTTTTGGTCATTGTTAATGGGTCTGGGTAATATTAAAATACTCAGATGTGAGCATAGGGTAAGCAGAAAATAGTGCCTATCCAGTTTGGCATGCAGACACAGCTCCCATGGAAGCTTTTCCAACAAATTCCAAAGTGTGAAATGGAGGTTTATTGGATGACTTGTGTGAACAGTAAATAGTGGAGTGAGTTGCCACCTCTGGGTGGAAGTGAGCAGAGGGTTAACATGAGCAGGAGCTAAGGAGATGTGAGAAGACAGAGTGGGCTTTAATGTTTAGCTTTTACTCCCCTGCCAGTTGCCCTATGATGATATATGCCCTTTCACCCTCCTTAGAAGTTATGTTCCATCTGTATACTTTTACAGTGTCAAAACAGTTATAACTTACACCTATTTTCTGACCATTGGATCCCAGAGGTATAACTTTTGTTCTTATTCAGTTGCAGCTGAACCCAAGAGAGATCTTTTTTGCTGTCATTTGTTAACCTTGAGGTTGTGTTGATCTGACATCCTGACTTTCACACACAGTCAGAAACCTGGGAATAATTGTTAGTTTTCTTTGTGACAACCTGTGACTAGAGAAAAACAAAATTAAATATGAGAAAAAATGGAAGCCTATTGACAGATGCTACCAAAATATACTGGCTCTGCCAAAGCCCAGGAAAAATAGACACCATTGAATTAACAATGTCAGGTACGATGGTGTGAGGACTGGCTAATTTGTCTATGCATTAGCTCAGAACTACATAACAGAGTGACCTTTTCTCTGGTCTGTTTGATCCTTTCAAGTAAAGCTTTATGAGAGACGAAAATAAACACAACCAAAATCTAGTAGGTATGTATTTTTAACATAGATATTTGTGATTGGAGTGCCTTTTCAATACAGTGTGACTTAAACCAATTGAGAAATCAAAGGGTTCTTCTTTATTACATCTAAAATAGCAAACTGCATGTGATTTTTTTCTTCACTGCCTTCTGCCAGAGGCACCATGGTTGTGATGTTTACCTCTTTTGGCACATGTTGCTACTAACATCACAAAATGGGTTCAAATATGACCTGTTACTGTTAATCCCAGAAGCTGTAACCAGCGGGGCCTTCAACTTTAAAATTTATGAAAGAACATTACTGAGATTCATTGTACCACTGTTAACAGAATTACAAAACTCCACATATATGCAGTGCATCTTCTGTTGTGCTTCATGCTACAGCTGAACAACTGGAGTGAAAGTTTTGCATTTGGGAGGTTAAAAGATATAGTGCATCATGCTGTTGAAAGCAGAAGCAAAACCAGATTTTGAGGAGTCACTTTGTCAACTATCTTTTATATTAGGATCTTGATAATACCCAGACTTAGACTATAATAATTCTTTTCACTTCCAAAACTCATTCTCTTTATTCTGGTTACTTACTCCTAGTCTTGCATTAACCAGGATCAAACCAACATAAGAAAAGCAGGGTGTTGCTTTTCCACTTATTCTGTATCAACAACTGAAAGACTTCCAGCACTTAATTATTATTATTATTGAAGCAGCTGCAGTGTAACACTTGTTTTGACTTGTTGAGCAACTGCATTTGACTTAGAAGAAGAGTAAATTGAATTAATAATATATGTTTACCAATGAACTTTTCAACAAAACATTGACTATTGAATGAAGACCAGCAATTTCATTAAAACATTTATTTTATCCCATATTTTAGTGTGAAGTAGTAAGAAAGCATTGCAGGTAATCTCACACTGTACAGAACACCTGGGAGATTGTGCATGAAAAAGCCAAGCACAATATGGCTCTTTGATTGAGGCATTTGTTTAGGTCAGTGTTTCTAGAAGTTGCTGGAAGGCACTGTTACACAGTTCCTGGGAGTTCTTTCCTGCTCAGGGTGAATGTTGAAAGCTTTTAATTATTAACTGAGCTGTAATTGTTAAAATAATTCATGAAAAAAGAAATAATTATCCTTTTACATATTCAGTTATATTCTACCATGTTTCTGTAATTTCCATTATTTGCCTAGTTGCTGCCTAGCACTTAGTAAAGATAAATACATTGCCTGTACATTCTGAGGGGATTCGAAAGCAGAAATCACATAATTTCAAAATCCACCTTAATAATAATTTAACGTTTCAAACTATTTTGACTTTTTCAAATGTTTGTTTTGTTAATTGGTAAGAATCTCTCAGATCTTACGTACAACAAAAATATTGAGAACTTAAAATTTTAATGGCGACAGCGCTTACCTGGTCATTCCCAGAAGACATAATTCTAAAAGAGTGGGCAAGATATACGAATATTTTAACTTTTTTTTATATAAGGATGGGATATTGAAATACATTTCTTCTATGGGACATAAAGAAGGGAAACCAATATGTGCTTGAAAAAATAATTCATCAATGGTTTTCCTTTTAATTCTTGTTTTAGATTCCATTACAGTTGCAGAAGGTTTTCTTCATTAACTTCATCTAGACTTGAATTACTTTGGAATTCATACCTTTCAGTAATCCTGTGCAGCTATGGAGGGGATGTTCTACCATTAAAAGTCTGCATTCGGTAAACAGTAGATGATTTTTCTTTTATTGAAACTGCCACTACCTGCACAGTATTTAAATTTTCAAACAGTTCCTAAATTAGTTAAGCAAAATAGCCAAATATTGCTCATTGATGTCAATAGCTGACCTGACAATAGAGAATTTAGTGAAATAGCTCTAAATTCACAGCACTGTAACTTGCTTCAGAATATGGCCTATCAAGCTTTCTGCTTTGTTTTAATGAGAAAGTATATTTTAAGTAAAATAAATTTATATAATTCTTTCAAACCCACATCTGTAAATCTATAATTACTTTAAATACAACCAGTTTAATAATAATAAATACAGAGAAACTCAAATACACAGTACTTCAGTAAAGCAGTTCTTAAGAAACAGAATTGTTGCAATGAAAATAAGTAAAGTTTCTGTGGACTTACCCTTCCTAATTAAGCAAAATTATCAGAGATTAAGGAAATAGTTTCGCCCCAGTGGGAAGGGGATGAGAATTTTGATTAAGTTTCTGACAAGGTCTTTTGTGTTTAGCTAGGATATGTATGGAATGCAATTTTGGGGACACCTATTTTCAATCCCTGCCTACATTTTTCACTTAAGGGATCATAGAATCTTAGAATCATTTAGGATGGAAAAGACCTTGAAGATCACAGAATTCAATCATTAACCTAGAACTGCCAAGTTCACCACTAAACCATGTCCGTAAGTGCCACATCTACATATCTTTTAAATACTTCAAGGGATGGTGTCTCAACCACAGCCCTGGGCAGCCTGTTTCAACATTTCACAAACCTTTCAGTGAAGAAACTTTTCCTAATATCAAATGTAAGCCTCTCCTGATGCAACTTGAGGCCATTTCCTCTCTTCCTATCGCTTGTAGGAGAAGAGACCAACACCTACCTCGCTACAACCTCCTTTCAGGTAATTGTAAAAGCAATAAAATCTCCCCTGAACCTTCTCTTGTCCAGACTAAATAACCCCAGTTCTCTCAGCTGTTTCTCATAAGACTTGTTTTCCAGACCATTCACCAGCTTCGTTGCCCTTCTCTGGACCCACTCCAGCAACTCAATGTCTGTCTTGTAGTGAAGGGCCCAGAACTGAACACAGCATTCAAGGTGCAGCCTCACCAGTGCCAAGTACAGGATGATGATAATTTCCCTAGTTCTGCTGGCCACACTATTTGTGATACAGGCCTGGAAGCTCTTGGCCTTCTCCTTAACCTGGGCACAAGCTGGCTCATGTTCAGCCTGCTGTTGACCAACATCCCCAGGCCCTTTTCCATCAGGCAGCTTTCCAGCCACTCTTCCTTCTGTTCTTGTGACTCAAATGCAGGACTTGGTACTTTGCCTTGTTAAACCTCATACAGTTGTCCTTGGCCCACTGATTAAGCCTCTGCAGAGCCTTCCTAACCTCCAGCAGATCAACATTCCCGCCCATCTTGGTGTGGTCTGCAAACTGACTGACGGTGCACTCGATCCCCTCATCCAGAACGTTGATAAAGATACTAAACAGAACTGTCCCCAGTACTGAGCCCTGGGGAATACCACTTGTGATCAGTAGCCAATTGGATTTAACTCCATTCACCACAACAGTTTGGGCTTGGCCATCCAGACGGATTTTTAGCCCACAAAGAGTGTGCCTGTCCAAGCTGTGAGTAGCCAGTTTCTCCAGGAGAATGCTGTGGGAAACGGTGTAAAAGATTTACCAAAGTCTAGCTAGACAACATCCACAACCTTTCTCTCATCCACTAAGCAAGCCACCTTATCACAGAAGGCGATCAGGTTAGTCAAGCCTTGTTGGCTTTCCCCCTGATTCTTACCCGTAAGTACTCAACCATATAGTCACCATCATCAAGCTCTAGACAATCAAAATACTCCCTAACATACAGGGATGCTCCACTACCTCTCTTTCCTTATCTATCACTTCTGAAGAGTTTGTAGCCATCCATTGCAACACTTCAGTTGTGCACGTCATTTCACCACGTTTCTGTGATAGGAAACATGTCGTGGCTTTCCTGCTGCACAGTGGTTTCCAGCTTATCTTGTTTGCTGCCCTCTGCATACATTGGTTTAGATGCACTTCAGTTGGTCTATTGATTATGCCACCTTTCGGGTTGGGGGGGGGGCTGAGGTGGGTGGGGAACAAGCCCCAATTCCTTCATGACCATTCTCAGGTGCTTTACTGTTTCTAACACATGAACACTAATGCACCTTCCTCAAATACTGGCATGCTGCTCCAGACTTATCTGTAGTGAGCCTGGTTTTATCCCTTTCCCCTTTCAAGTCTAGTTTAAAGCTCTTTCAATGAGCCCCGCGAACTCCTGTGCAAAGATCCTTTTCCCTCTTTGTGTCAGGTGAATCTCATCTTCCCCATCTGTTGCCAGCAGACTTGGTGTCATGTAGATCAACCCATGCTCTGTCACCACGCAGAGGAGCTCCTCTACCTGGGCACACCTCCACCAGGTCTGCTTACTGTTGCCATGTAATACCAGTGTAAGAGTGGGGCATAGATGGCATCTGGCTCCTGGGTGGCAGAGTTTTCCCCCTGGAGCTCTGCCTGGACAGCTCCATCCATCATGGTGGGTGCAGAGCTTTGAAAGGCGAGGGCTTTCTGTTGGATCCTTATATGCCTGCTCTTCGGCTTTGAATACAGGCTGGTCCACTTTGATCAGAGATTTCACAAAAGATCTCAGTTCAGAAGGTGAATTCTGAATATCCGCAAAACACATGGTCAGACATGACTGAAGCTTGTGCAATGTAAGCTTGTGCAACCCCCCACCTCAACCTGGGGAGGGAGACGGGTAGGGAAGAGGAGGGTTACTAAATCACCTACATCCCCTTACTACTGGCTACAGAATGTGCATAGGGGCACCAGCCCCCCCTCATGCTGATGATGAAAATGGGTAAAAAGAAATGCAGAAGACTTGGTACTAAGAGGAGAACAGGCAAGTGAGTGTATGACTCTGAAGCTTCGTAATTAAAATACTCAGCTGAATTGTTATCTAGTAAGTGCCTAATGTTAAATGAATAAAAAAAAAAGAGGTATGGGATCAGAAGCTCATTTCATTTAATTTCGACCCCCAACCCCTGCATTTCTTCTGTGCAGTGGCCCAGGATGTCACACTGCTGGGCTACTCAGCATCCTGGCATTTAGGATATGGTCATTGAGAGCAGATGATAAGGCTTGAAATATCCTCTGACCAAGCAAGAGCTATCTCTTAGTCCTGTTCTCTGCAGCTGCAGACGAGTAAAAGGGAACTGTAGGTAAACTCCTCTGTTCTTCTTACTGTATGGTAGAGGACAGTTGACCTTTAACAAACAGAAGTGTTTCTCCACTGACTGTATCAGGCAGTCATCCCTGGTGTCTGAAACAATCCTTTAAGGACAGGCAACTATTTTTATCAATTTCAATGTCTAACTCAGAATAGATTTCCTGAGTCCAGATCAGGATTCTTACCATTCTGTGAACCAGATTAAACCTATCAAAGCAGTAGTGCTTACCCAAGTACTTATATTGTCTGCTTTTCTTTTTTTTTTTTTTTTTTTTTAATAATGACTTTGGCAAAGTATTTTTCATCACACCTGGACTTTAAAAATCCACTTGATTTAAAAGCTTTTTAAGAAGATTGCAGTTCTCATTCAAAAGCCAGTGGGCAGAATGAAAAGGCTGTCATTTACTTCAAAAAACCCTTGAATTAGATTTTGCGTTTTGAAGACTTCTAGAGTAAAAAAGATGAAACAGATACTTGCTGAGATAAGCTTAGGCTAAGTAGCTAAAGTTAATGTTCATTCTCTAGAGTATAAAAGCCTAAACAAAGTTACAAAGTTTTAAAACACATTTTTAAAAATCTGTTATCGAGTCTCCTCAACTGAGAGTGATGTTCTGAAGAACATGCTTTGTAACTTCACTCTGATGCTCTTCATTAAAATATTCATACCTTGAACAGCTGTTAAAAAAAACAACATAAATCCTTCATTCTGCTCTAGGATCACATATTTTCTACTACCCACATGCCCTACAAAACATTTGCTGCCTTGTTTTGTAAAAAAATGAGTTATTTTCAATCATTTAATAGTGGAAGAGAATGTGTTTCTAGAATTTGAATGTTGGAGAGAAGAGCAAGAATGATGTAAACAGCTATTGGGTGTCTGTCTTTTCACAGTAGCACAATAGCTAATTCCTAGGGCCTCTGACCTTTTAGTGTCCTGTAACATAGTACTTGCATTAATCTGTTGCTTATCTATCACCTACCACATTTGATATTTCCAGCCTCTGCTTTCAATTATCAATCATTAGAGGCAGCACTGAGTAATTTCAGAAGAAAATGCCTGGAACCTTTGACCTGTTTTTGTCAGATAGCCACAAGTGTTCACTGTAGATAAACTATCATTTCATTATATTCAAGATGTAAATGACTGTCGTTTGTAGTGTATCAGCTTACTGTAACCTTTATCACCTTGAAGTGATTAAAACTGACTAGTTTACTTAGTGCTTATACAAAGAATTCAGAGTCAAACAGTGAAATTCAGTGAGATTAGTGTAAACGGCCCCTGATAGCTATGTGTGGTCTGTTAAGACCCTCTGTTTTGCCTTGGCAAACCGTTTAGTAGTTAAATGGTGACATTAAGTTGATTACTGAGGCTTCACTATTTGTGAATCCATTTGGATCCTGGCATCTTACACTGTAAAATCAGCTTACTACAACATAACTTTAGTTTGTTCCCTGGTTTGCCAAAGAAGCTTTCACTTTCCCTACATGTCACCACATACCAACCTCTTCAGGAAAAGCAAAGCACGTGTCAGTGGGGAGCTAATCACTAATGAAAGAGCATGACTGATAGTCCTTCATGCACTATGACCTAAACTTATTGCCAGCACTTTTAAATTTTTTTAAGTTCAGTCAACAGTTAATCAGATATTTATAGCTGAATTGG
Organism: Ara ararauna; assembly: GCA_028858755.1. Classification (NCBI taxonomy): domain Eukaryota; kingdom Metazoa; phylum Chordata; class Aves; order Psittaciformes; family Psittacidae; genus Ara; species Ara ararauna. The sequence goes on along the minus strand of CM054379.1, from coordinate 40,180,229 downwards.
TACAATACTCATTACTAAGTACACAGTCCATCCACATATGTGCTTTGTATTTTTTTCCAGAAGACAAGTATTTTCATTAATAAAAAATAGTGCATGATATTTTTTCTTGATGCAAAAAATAGCTCCTTTTCCAAAACATGTTTTTGAGGTAGATTTGTCTTCATTCTTCTTAGAGTTGGGCTTAGTGTTAATACAATATGAATATTTCATCAGTTTGCTACATTGGTGGAAAATATAATTCTTTCCCATCTTACACATAGGTGCTTGTAATATTCCCCTGAGCCACGATTTGTCTGATGTAACCATAGTGCTGCATATATTAGTTTCAGGTGGTATAAAAAACAACATTTTAGAAAGATGATGCTAAGAATCCTGACCAAAGAGAGCAAATGAAGAGTATTCCTTTTCTACCTAAAAAAATTATATTCCACCAATGGTTGAAAAAGGATTTCCAGATTTTTCTGGTCTACCAGTTTTTAGGTGCTGTGATTGGTCCCACAGAGATGAATTTTGGCAGATGAGCTCAGCAGAGCTGGAATGACATGAAAACACTCTGGAAGAACTGAATCCTTAAAAATCTTAACCTGTATTTTTTTGGCTGCCAGCGTTAAAAAGCTCTTGTACGGGAAATAAAAATATTTGAGGAATGATGCCCCTTGCACTTCATACCCTTTCAACAGGACAAAGGACCTGAGATATACCTTGCTGAGCTTTTGCAGTTTTCCCTGAAAAGACATTTATTAGATGCAGAAGTGATCAAGACTTGTGTAGTATTTGTGTATCAAAATACTCAGTATCATGAACTAACATTTCTCTTTTATAACTTTATTATTATTCTAGCCATTAGTCATTATTGCAATGTCACCACCACTGTTTTTTTTAACAGTCTACTTTATAATGTAAGATCTTAACTTGTCTACATTTATAAAAATTGATTTTATGTTTTTTACATTGGCAGACAGAAATTTGCAGTTAGAGATTCTGGCTTCACTGTGGAGAGTGGGACCTCCCTGTTCAGAGTTTTTTGTGGTGTTTAGTCCATTTCTGCAGGCTGTTGCTACTCCCAGGTCTAGCCTGCCTGTAAATTCTGTCTTGCCCAAGGGAATTTTGAACTATTGTCCCTTTCAAACAGCAGTGCTGTCTCTTCCCTGGGTATTCATGGAAACACAGATTAAGTACTACCTGTTTGAGCTGTAATAATTAATTTTGGGCACATCAGGAAGCAGCTATTAGTATTCTTTCAGCAGTTGTGAGCAGTCCTGAGAGAACCCCACCCATGGTATCATAAAGTATTGTCGAGATTTCTGTCCAAACTATAACAGACATGGAGAGAACTGCTGGTTCCAAACTAATGTTACTAATTAGAATGTACTTGTAAGAAACTAGACAAAAGAAAACCTCAAACCCAAATAAAAATTAGACAGGCTGAGAGTACTGGCATTTAAACCTTTTATTCAGAGTTTAATTCTCCAAAGCTTACTCATAGTGAATAGTGCTTAGTTACCCATGAGTGTTGGTAAATAGTTGTTGAATAAATACTAACCAAAGAAGTCAGAAGAGATTGCTTTTAATGGTCTGCTTTTAATAGATTTTTTTTTCATTTGAAGGTTATTGATCTCTTTGTTCCATGTCAGCTTTAAAATGCTCAGTTATGACCTTAGAAACTTGCAACAGACTCTTTGTACTAGAAAAAATCCTCTGTGGTTCAGTGCATTTGCATATGCTAATCTCTGCCAAGTTCTCTCCAAAATGAAAGGCTTTACATGGACATTAAAAAAAAAAAAAAAAAGAAAAAAGCAAACAGCCCCCAAACCTCAAGACAGATCTCTGCATATATGTCACAGTTTAGAACCGAGCAGGGGAGCTGCTAAATAAACTGTATCCTGTTTCTCTTCAGTAGCAGCCCATTCATCTTCAGGTACGTAGCAGGCAGTTTACATGCTTCTGACTCTTTTCTGCTATACTTTTTCTACATAGTGTAGGATGGCAAACCCATGTAAGCTAAATACACACTTGAGCCAAGTAAACCTCACAGTTAGTAGACAATTTTCCTTTTGTCAGCCAGGAGAAAATTCATTTTCACTGAAGATAAAGTGTTCTTATATCCTATATATTTCTTTTTTTTTTTTTGGTGGTTCTTAGAGGCAACATAGATTTGTAATTTTTTTTTTTAAATGTATGATAGTGAAAGCAAGGATAGTTTACATTTTTGAAAGGGTGAAAGGGAAGTACACTGTAACAGACTAGCTACATGGCCACAGGTGACTGAACTAATAACTATTGCTCTGAAAATAGTGTAAATACTTTTCCTTCAATAGCTTTCACTTTATTATGTTGTAACCATATCCTTATATGGCAAGCTCAAAATGTATTTTTTTTTCATTTAATGCGTTTTTAATTTGTAAGACCACATGCACATTATAATGCACATGTGCAAATACATATATATAGTCATATGCACAAGCACATACACATCGTGTATGTAGACAAAATTGCTTGTACACATATACATGAACATGTCAATATAAATATTCACAGATATTGTAATAACATACACATTTTCTTATTTATACATGTAACATTTGGTAATTTAAATATGTGCTTTCTCAGAACTGGCATTGTTCTCTCAGATTTGCAGACTGTTAATGCAATTAAATGAGCAGGGCTTACAGAAGGGAGCATGTAGGGGAGCTGGGTGCAGTCATAAACATTCAGCTGGTTATGCAGAATGAATCCAGCTTGGAGTGTTCTATGCTTTGTTCACCATTAGTAAAATAAAGCACCTATTGGACAAGTCAGGAAGAACTTCTCCAGGAGTGAGGATTTCTTTCTTCTCACAGAGCACAGCTTCTTCATAAGTCAGTGATACGTTGCACTGTGGCGGTGGAAACCATTGATCATTTTCCTTTCTACATCTGTAAAATCTGAAGTATTAAACCCATAAAATGGGGTTACTAATCAACCAGTACTGTGGCCTCTAGTTTCCCTTGCCACATTGAAACACATATTCACTTGCACAAATCTCCCAGTTAAGGTTCAGAACTGCAGCAGACAGTGGAATTAGTCCCAGATCAGTTGTAAACTTAAATAATTAATTTATGGAAGTTTAATAAACTAAATAAACTAAAATCCCCTGTTTATTCCCCTTTAAAATTCTGTGCAATCATGAACTAAGCAATGACGAGGTTAATTTTTTTATTTTAAATAGTGGCAGTGTCAGAAGCAGTGGGAGCTACATCTGCCCATCCACAGCAGGTTTGAGGGGACTTCTCAAGGCAGGAGTGTGCTCCCTTTGCTGCTGGGGTGCTGCAACCACTCAGCCCTGATGCTTATGCCATTAGAGTACAACATGTGCTAATTTATATGCTGCAACTGCTTCTTAAATACATAATTGTCCTCGTGCAATATAGTACCACCTCAGAATTTATTACATCAAGTGGAAATGAGCAGCATTCCTCTCATCTGCTTGGTTATTAGCAGCAATTAGTGTTTTCCAAAGTCATCCATGGCTCTGACATTACTAGTGCTGTGCTTATGACTACACTGAAGTCCTAAATCCATTCACAGCTTTTAGCTTGTCCATATTTCTAGTTATTTTACAACATGCCCCCTTTCTGCTTTTTTTGATATTACTTCAACTCTAGCTTCTGGAATTTGTATAAAAGCCACTGAGGGCTTTTTTCTTTTGAACTGAAGAAACTGGGCTGGTGGAATTTCGTTTAACTGGAATTATGTCTGGGCTTGTGGTTTTTTTATTTGCACAGTTTTTATGTTGTCCTGTTTGTTTACTGTGAAGCATAGGGAGTGCTGCATTAATCATGGGAAATGGGTATTTGTTTCACCTCTTTAATTTACATTCAACTCTTTTTCTCACAGTTGAAAGTGACAAGGACTTCTCCCACCAGCGAAGGCACTACAAAGAATTTCGCTTTGACCTTACTCAGATCCCACATGGAGAGGCAGTGACAGCAGCTGAATTCCGAATATACAAAGATCGAAGCAACAGCCGCTTTGAGAATGAAACCATTCAGATTAGCATATATCAGATCATCAAAGACTATCCAAACAGGTAACCTCTTGGCATGAACATATCACATTTTGAATAGCATCTCATGTTTCTATCTTAAGTAGGGAGACAATAACTGATCATAAGTGTACCCTCAACAAGACATCATTGCTATCAATGTGGCTTGTGTAGCATTAATTCCTAAGCAACGACAATAAATACTGAGCAAGAATAAAACTTATCTTCAATGTAATTTATTCCAGGTTTATGGAGTGTTACAGTCCAACCTCACCAAATAATCTGCCCATAAACAGGGGGGTTGAGAGTTTGCATTCTCAGTGAGCAAATGGTGGAGTTTTATGCACAGTTTAAGCTTTTGGATTTGGAAAATGCCCTATTTGCTGACACTGAGCAAATAATGTGGTTGTACTTTAAGGTCCTATTAGCCAAGATTCATTTAGCTCCTTAAAGGCATATAGATTGTTCAATTTTGTTTACTTTTGGAGGAGTATGGCTTTTTTGCATGTGCTTTAATATTGAAGAATGTAATTAAAAGATAAAGTCATGCACTAACTTTAAGGTGACATATGCGTACTTCACACGTGCTGCTCACCATAACTGAAAATTGAAATAAATCATAGAGTTGTTTAAATTGGAAAAGATGTTTAACATCATTGAGTCCAACCATAAACCTAACACTGCCAAGTCCACTGCTAAACCATGACCCTAAGAGCCTCATATGATTTTACATATGAGCAAATCTCTGAATCTGAGTTTACAGAACTCTGTGTGTGATGTATTTCCAAGACTTTACAAGACCTGAGTAAACACCTAGATTTTGCCAGGAAAAATAACAAAATACCTGGAAATTTCCATTGAAAACTAGTAGCAATTCTAAGATACTTCTTAAAAAAAAGCTACACGCACCCAAAATTTGTGTTTTGAAATTAGATTGGCTTATGTTTTTTCTCAGAAAAGTGAGGGGGGGAAAGTTTTGTTTTGAGATAAACAAAAGCTCTCCCTCATGTTGGAACAGATAAAACATTTCTATCCTGGGCATGTTTAACAAAAGCAAAGCAAATGGCAGTCTAAACTTGCAGAGTATTCTGGAGGAAAAGGAAAAAAAAAAGCCGCATCACCAGTTAGCTTAAAGGCTGTGCCAGAGTTCAAATATCTTTTCTTCCCACAGAAAGATGAGTTTATATCTTCAGGTGAGACCTCTGAATATCGAGTATTAAAATATTTATGGCTATAAACAGGGAGTCATTTTATATCAGTGGAGCAGAACCAATAGGAGGGAAAGCACTCTCCTTCCAGAATACTTTTTGTGTTCTTGGTAAATTTAGGGATGAAGATAACTGTGGGATATTTTAATCTCTGTCTTCAGCTTGCAAAAATTCTTTTGATATAAGTTCTAAAAGAAACTTCTTGGATGAAGGAACGAAGTAAGAAGGAATAAAACATATCTTTTTAAAGGACACAAACCAAAGCTAGGGTGATGAAAGCTCTTCACCTGAAAACTTGACAGATTCTTTTAAAGCACTAATGGGAAAAGTTAGTTTTTCTAACCTGTTTGATGTATCTTTTCCCATTTTTTTAATGTTTCACAGTAGGTAATTTCTATTATCAGTCAGAGAAAGCGTACCTGCTTACTGCTCTGAAGCAAGATCACAATTTAATATTATCTCACTTGTTAAAAAGACAACTGTCCCTGAGAAACCATTAAAAATGCTCTTGATTTCTTTCAATACATAAACATAAACTTAAAAATGTTTTATATTTCCATTTATAAGCATAAAAGACCCATGTCCTCTAGTGGAGGCATGATGCTAGATAGGAGGACATGCCACCCATTTTATTTCACCAGTAGAACTACAGGAACTTCAGATATAAACAAAGTGTTTCCCTCCTGTGGTTGAGTTTGCCAGTCTCTCTCATATGGAATACATAGAGGCAAATGTCTTAGTGGGACAGGATGGGAGACCACAAGCTCTTCATGGTTCAAATTAGAAACAAAGAGCTTTTCCCACAAGCTTCTGGACAACTCCAGACGGAAGAGCTCCCAGGAATATTTTATCTTTTTTTTTTTTTTTTTTTTCCCAAGTTTTTTTGTTTTTTTGATTGTTTGTTTGTTTGTTTTAATAGAGCTACAATTTTTTCTTCAGGGCCCAGACTTATTAGTGTTATTCTTGACTTTTTTACCTCAGGTTTCCTTTACAGACATACATAAGATCTTAGGTAAAAAATTTTCAGCACCTGAAACTGCAGAATGTGAGGCTAAGATAAGGGTGGTGAGGCCAGAGGTGGTTGCCTAGAGAAGTTGTGAATGTCCCATTCTTGGAAGTGTTCAAGGCCAAGTTGAAAGGGACTTTGAGTAACCTGGTCTAGTGGAAGCTGTCCGTGCTCATGTCAGGGCTGGAACTAGATGATCTTTAAGGTACTTTCCAACCCAAACCATTCTGTGATTCTCTAATGTGCCACACTCCTTACTAGTGCTGTACCACAGCAAAACTGCTAGGTTTGGCCCTGCTCATCCACCCTTCTTTGCTTTGTACACATGGGTGTCTGATAGGGTTCTGCTATGCTTTCAGGCAAGGAGTAATCTGGGTTTAGTGTTTTTGAGTTGCAGACTAAAGATTATGTTGTAGTCTTGGACATTTTTCTGTCTCTGCGATAGCATGGCCACTGAAGTGTGTGTATTGGATTTGGTTGAAGTTGAAAATACAGTCTTTGGGATTTTCTATTTGTTCTGAGGAAACATGTAAAGCACAGCTTATGGCAAGGCAAACTTTCCTATGCAGCCCTGCCAATGTACTCCTACCCAGATCTTTTCTCATGACGAAAGTAACACAGTCCAACAGGCCAAATCCTTATTCATGATCTGGTGGCAGCTAGCCACTAATTTAACTGAACCCCAAGGATTCTTCCCACATTAGGGAATCCTCAAGTGACATTAAGATACTAAAGCAGCTTTCTGGAATGAGGAGAGAGGTGAAGCAGCATCATAGGAATGGCCTATTACATAGTAATTGTGATTTGATCTGGTCAAAAACTTCACTGGGTTTCAATATATATAGATGGTTTATTCCACCTTTACTTTCTTAAGTGACCCAGGAGATGTGGAGCTTCTTAGACATTCTGCCCAGAGCCTCTATGCTGGAATTCTTGACTGTGGTAGCATTTCTGCTGCAGACAACTGGCCATTTGGGACCAGACTGAGATCACTAAGCTTAAACAGCCCCCGTTAAGGTAAAACCAATCAGCTGTATTCTGCCTGAATGTGTTCACTGTTGCATTTCAGGCTATTTACGACATAATGCCTTACTTTTTTATTATGTGTTGTAGGCTATTTTTTAAATAGAAATATTTTTTAAAATTAGAGCCAAAATTTGCAGCTGTTTTTTATTTTAAGTGTGGTCATTTTCTTTTTAAAGAATAAAGGAGAATTTTAAAATTAAAAACATCACAAAATGTGATTAAATATTTGAGTGAATAACACTAATCAGGGAATCCTGACCTCGGGGATCAGGTTTTCACCCCATGTTTGTATCAATTGTGGATTTAATATTTTTTCCCTGACAAATAGTTTGAATTTCTCTAGCAAATTGCTGTTATGTGGGCTAAATCATGAACACTGGAGAAATTTTCTTTATTCTACTATGTGTTCCCAAGAATCAGTTCTCGTTTTCTTTAGGTACTCACAACTAATTTTTGTTTCATTTGCTGAATCAATAGGTAAGAACCATCTGCCTCTTTTAGTTTATTGCCTCAGCTAGGTCAGTATGCTTCTCAGAAGGTAGACAAGAAGATTGACATATCAATGCCAGAGACACTTCAGTGTGAGTTTCTGCTACAGTACAAAGTAATAAAGTCACACTAAGAAGAGATCCAGAGGGGAAATTTGTCATTTATAATGATTTCTGGACTGCACCATTAGTTGTGCGTTATTCTGATTTGGCATATGAGACATCGTGCATCCTGATTTTTGAGACCATTTCGTATCCATCCCAGCAAACACTAGACCTGAAAGAATCTATATGGGAAAACAATTATGTATCCTAGGGGGAGACAAGAAAAATGTGAAATTATAATACTGTGATATTGTACTATTTTATATTCCAACAAATTTTGCAGTTTTTAATTAAATCTACTAATAGATGCAAGAAATATAAATAAGCAGTTTAAAAACTGTCACCTTCAGAATTAAACTTTTCAGCTTTAAAGTTTTGATAAAATTGCTTATTAGAGAAAAAAGTTGGCATTTAAGACTCCAGAGAGTACTATTTATGAGCTTGTGGTACGTTGTTAATTTGTTCAGTGCTAGCATAGCAGGTCAGGCTCCTTTGATTTGTAAGACTGTTTTCATGTTAGCTCCAGAGGGAGAACGTATGTTTTCTTCTTGTGTGGTCATTAGCACAGTTCTACTAGAATGGAAGTGGTAAGAACCCACCAAAAGATTATCCTTTAACAGAAGGAAAAAGGCAACTTGAAAGAAAGCCCTTTCAATTTTCTTAAAAAAACACCAAACAAAACAAAACCCAACTCTGTTATAGTTTCTGAGCTCTGTAACCCAATTCTGCAGCTACTTCTCACATGTAAGTAAACATAGGCTTGTCGTAGCTCATTTGGTTTTATATTCCTGAGTGTTGAACAACCACAGTTTTAAGAGCTACATAAGAAGTTTCTTTCCGTGTCAGACCTTCTAGGTGCATTTACAGTGTTTAGTCTAGCTAAGACAGTAACTTCCTACAATTGTGATTAAGCAGCATAAAAATACAGTGACAGGACTATTGTAAATTAAAACCTACTTTTTGTATGCAAAACCTATTATTTCTGTCTTACCTCTTTAAGCATACATTTATTCTCTCTGTAAGGTAACAATACTATTCTGAGGTGTGTATAAGCCAAGTCTGTCTTTAGTTGACATGGACAGTCAAAATTTTGAATATAATATTTTTTCTTGTATATTACTGTTTTGATTATTATTTATGGCAGAAAAGGAATAGGTTTCTATAACTCTAGATCTAGGTTTAAAAGGCTACATGTTGAAAAGTTTTTAATAATATGCGCTGCTTTGTAGAAACACGTAAACTGAAACTGATGAGAGTTAAATATCTTGGGTTTAGTGCCCTCATTGTAGTAAATTGTTTCTGCTACAGATGTGGTTCTGGAACCAATTGTGTCAGGAGATACGTGAAAACAGAACAAATAAACGATCCATGCTAAACATATAGTAACACAATTATACTAACTCCCCTGAGCAGTACTTCTGAATTACTGGAATATTTCATGAGAACAAATTTGAGAGTGTACTGGGGAACTGAGGGTTAAAATGTAATAATTGCATTATTGAATAGGTATAAAATTTCTGCTTTGATACAGAGACTTATTTTCTAAACATCTGTACTAACATGAAACTGTCTGAAATGTATTCATGTCTTGTCATGATATATAGCTGCTGTCATATGCTATTAATAACAGATTTCTTTTTTAGCAATGCTATGCTTTTGAATTTTAGCTGAAAATGGAATATAACTTTGACATTTTTTGTCTTTTACACTGAATAGCTTATAAAAGTTAATCTTCCTGAGACATTCTAATGCTGAAAGAGCAGTGCTTTATACACAGCTTCAATTAATATTTTTGTATTTATATCAGGAAGCTGGATTTTTCATATTTTCCAGAGATGTAGTTTTTACATGCTGAGATTCATTTCAGAAAGGTCTCTCATGGGAAATACCTGTATTGTACTTAACAATTACATGTTAGCTACAGCACATGCTGTACTGTGTCGTGAGGGTATGATGTCATAGAATCTTAGAACCGTAGAATCTTTTAGGTTGGAAAAGACCTTTAGACCAAAAGAGCATGTCAAAGGATTATTTATTTGGACTCCAGGAAGTTATTGTCAGCAAGGAAATTAAGGACAAAAAATAATATTTGAAGACGTTAACTCTATTTTCTCTAACTTAGGGATGCAGACTTGTTCCTGTTAGATACAAGAAAAGCTCAAGCTTCTGATGTGGGCTGGTTTGTGTTTGACATTACTGTGACCAGCAATCACTGGGTGATTAATCCACAGAACAATCTGGGCTTGCAACTCTGCGCTGAAACTGGGGACGGTAAGATCATAACTGTAGGTCATAAAGCTGTATGTGCTCTTGTCATCTCTTCCTAGGAATCTCTTATGGATGGGTGGCTTTTTTAACTTGTCTGGGTGATAATTTGCTGGGAATTTATAAGCAAAGAACACAAGTCTTATCCTGCTGTAGCTATAGTCTGCAAACTTTCTATTATTCTTAATTCTGTAGAGTGTGGCAATTATAAAGCTAACTGAATCAAATTAAATTAAATGAATTTTTGGATAATATCTCCTACATAAAAAATGAAGTCCCATTTAAATGTTCTTCTGCTGATGATTCAGGAAATTCAAGTAGATTCACAGAATTTTTGTTTTAGAAAGTTTCAAATAACTTTCTGGGCTGAATCACAGACAAAGCTATAAAAAAACCTCAGGACAGTTCAGAAGGGATCTCATGGCCAATGGTACTATTGCTGGAGAAAGATTAACAATGGGGTAATGCGGGAATTGGTTATCTATAATTTGAGGAAAAAAAAAAAGAATTTCTAAATTTTTTATCTTGAAAAGGGTTAAAAGTTTGAAATCTTGCAGATTTTAATTGGCTGAAAATCAGAACACTGTCAGAACTGAAGTCAGCTGTGTGGTTTTTAGTACAAATTTACTGGGCTACTACATTATTCACAGTTATGCTCTCCAGTAAAAAGTGAAAATGCATCTCAATGCAAAATAATATTTTTAGAAGAAATGTTCTTTACTCTAGACTTCTTTTGAAAGTAACAAAAAGAGACTTATATACTGGTTTTTATGTGATGGTTCACTTAATCCATACTAATTTACAAGCAAACTTTCAGATTTAGCTTTTTCTTGTCAAAAAGCTTTTTATGTCAAAGGTCAAGGGATCTATGATGCTAGCTAATTTAAGCCTTAGCTGACATAATGTTAATGAGCAGCAGAAGAAACCCTGGTGTAAGGATTAATATTTTTTCTTCTTTGTTCTGGCTACATTTTCTCATTGTTTTTGATCTGAATTCTCCCTCAGGCTCAGCTGGGCTGTGAAGAAAGCCTCTCATACTTTTTCAGCAAGTGCCCTGGCTGCTGGAGAATTATGCAAAAACTACCCTTCTTTAGTCGTGATGCGCAAAAAGGGAGTTGGCAGGCTGGAACCAGAGCAGATGATCATTTCACCTAATATTGCCTAGATTCTTAGACTACAGTCAGTAGGAAAGGGCGGCAGCAGCACAAAGCAGACCTCGTTGCTGCTGCGTTCAAGCAGCCTTCAAAAGCACCACACCTGAGCTTAGGCTGTATGCGGAGCAGCTCTGTCAGCCTGGTTTTGTGAGGCCATTTTTAAGCCCTTCAAATTCTGGAGAGGTGACACCTCCATCAGGCATCCAAATTAAGTGGACTGGCTTCTCGCCAGATTTCCTGCTCCAAAATAAACTTCATCCTTGACTTTTTTTCCAGGAGTGTCAAATACAGAAATTCTGGAAAATGAAATATCCATGAAAGGCATTCATTAAGAAACCTTGGAACCAACAATTTGTTGGTTCTAGCCTCAAAATTATATTCATTCAGTAAACAGCAGAAAAGTTTGTATGGGTAAAAGGAAACCTTTAGGTTAATACACTGAAGAAATTGTAAAAGAATAGTTTAAGTAAATATTTCCCCTGTCCTACTCCCAGGATCAGAAAGGTGATAGTTAATATTCTATTTTGAATTCCAAAGCCACAAGCAGCTTTACCTTCTGCACCTCACTGAATTTTTCAACACAGCTGCTTGAGTGAGGAGGGAATTCCCCTTTTCCCTCACTTTCTGTTTCCTTTTCGGTTTATTCATGCAAGAAGAGTGCTCTTCTAGGGACTAATGCTTTCAAAACAATAGGGATGACCTGTGCTGTACCACTTCAGCTTAGCACAAGGGAAGTCATCCTTTCACACTCTTGCGATTTTGCTCTTAGGGCTTTGATTATATTTATTGGGTTGCTGTTACTTCTGGAAGCTATTAGAAACACCAGCCGTTGAATGACACGTTTGCGTACAGACAGAACATGAATTTTTATACATGACTCAGTATGCAGTGGACTCAGTTTGTAACCCAGAGAACCCCGCCTACCTTCCCTCCAACCAGTTTTCAATGAAAGCTCAGAGTCTGACTCAGATCAACCGAAAATCCTTCCCTTGGCTCAAATGAATTTTAGGGCATACAGGACTGAAGAACATTCCTTCATGCGTCCAGCTGTCCACTGAGATTATGGGAGGTAGAGGAGTTATGCCCCCATAACTGGAGAGGCATTTATGATAAGACCTGATCTGTTAACCTTTCAATTGCAACAGATCATTAAACTAAATGGGATTCTGTTAAGTCAGAGGATCCTTGTTTTAGTATTCAGGTGATGTAAATACACACCAATTTTTATATTTCTTCACACAGAACCTTTGAAAGGGGTTGCCAATAATTACTGAGATTCCAGGGTTCTATTATATTGTTATCATCACCATTAATAATAATCTTTCTTAAAGTTATCTTTCAGTGACTTTTTGCATGCAATTACTTGTGTAGATAGATTTTTTTGATCATCCCTGAGTATGGTGCATAAATGATAATAATGTCTACATGAGGAATAAAAGAATTAGTAACTATTTAATCTAACTGTGATGAAAACAACTCTGGAAGACTGTCCAGTTGTTGTAATTCCTATTTTCCCCCCTTTGAAAATGCTGCAAAAGTACAAAAAGCCACATGACATTGGAATGTGTTTTCTCTTTTCTTTAAGACAGTATTTGATATCATACATCTCATTTTAGCATGAAATGTAGACTTTTTCTCTTAATGAGACATTTTATTTTGAACAGTAAGAATAAAGGTTTGCATGACACATATGGAAGCTGTCAACATATAATGCACCGTTTCCCTGGGGCTGTGGTAAATTAAGGATCAGGTTTTTTTGATTCTCTTTTTTAATGTCTCCTCAATATTCTGCAGCATCCCCTATTGGCTGATTCCCTCCTCTTGACACCAAAACTCCCCTTACTGTTTCAAATGAGAGGTGATCATTTTCACACTGATGGAAGTGCGGGTGTTAGACGAATTGCAGCATAAAATCAATGCAGATGCAGAAACAATTTGAAAAGCTCTACACAATGCTTTTCCTGTATATATAACATATGTCTCCTAAGACTTAAAACATATTCCAGTGAATCAGCACCTTTGTATTAACATTTAATATTTTTATAATTGGGAGTTAGCAACAGTTTGAACATCACTTTTACTGAAAGAGTATGAATAACTGCATTTTGCTGAATTTTGCTGTTTATATCATTGCTGAAGAGAACCTAGTGTTGTCTACAGAAAATTGGAGAGGCAGATAATGTGTAATGATGATTATTGATCTATAGAATAAATGAGGTTCCAAATACACAGTTTTCCATACAACATCCTGGGTAGCCCCTGTAGCCATGCAGTTTTGTGCCTTTTCTTAGATTACTGCAGTTCTTGATTATTTTCCATCCACCTGCACATCAGATGGGAAGAAACTGGTGGCAGCTTTGAGAAGCCCAAGCTTATTAAGGTGATTTCTGTTACCAAATAGTCCTATGTAAAGTTTCTTTAGGTTTTCCTGCCCTTTGAGACTCTCATTTCAGATATTTCTTTTTTTCCTCAGAGCAAAGGGAAGCAAAAGAAATATGTTCCTTGATGCATGTGAAGCCTGGGGAAGGCAAATTCTCTCTCCAGCACATATTTGGGTGCACTCTAGCGTGTATCACCTGGAAGGGTGTTTGGCTCCTAATCCTACATGCTGCAGGAAGGACTGGTGTGGTCCTTCTGGAATGATAATGGGGAAGGCATTAAGAGACAGTCTCTTTTTTTTTAGCCTCTCCTTCTTTCAGCCTCGGCCTTCCAAGGTCACTTTCACCTACAAAGCCTTCAGAGAAGCAGCGTGTCCACATTCTCTGCACTGCAGAGGGAGCCTGGCTTGCTTTCAACCCATAGCGACCTGTGGAAGCACCCTGGCTTCTTCAGGTAGTTGGCTGCACACTTTACATTGGATGTGGCCTCACCTTTATGACACTAAATGTTATCAATTTCATCTTAAGGTTGCCGCTAGCCAATCTTGCCACCTAATGGCCTCCAGAGCCATCAGTGCTCTGGAAGGTGCTGCTGGGTTGTTATAGTGAAGTCTCTTCGTGCATCTGGTATTTACAAGACAAAGTATCAAAAGTGAGTTCACCTTCATTAGTATCCTTAGAGCGGGGGAATATAGGATTTATATTGATATGTATATGGACCTTGGCAGGCAATAGGTCTGCCTAAATTCTGAGCCATCTGGAAGCCATATAGCCATGTTAACACAGCACTGAACCTGAGCTAATATATCCTGCCCCTCAGCAGGTTTTATTAGCTTGGGCTCAAGCACTGCCTAAGTACAGCTACATGAATTCTGGTTCAGAGCTGACTTTGGCCAAAGTGCACTAGTAAATTAAACATGATCAGGAATACTGTGGTGTAAAACAAGCTGGAGAGATGACTCTTTCAGTCTCCAAAACAGGATGACCCCATGGTATTCTCCCCCTGGGAGTGGTCCCTGCAGCACTGCCTTGGGGTGCTGGAGACTCTGGTGTGGAGCTGGCATAGGACTAAAGTACACCAAGAGCACCCTCCCACCCTGAGCAGAGCAGATGATCCAGCTCCAGCACCTGGGAGCACTCTTGGGCACTCTTTAATTTACTCAGATAGATGTAACTCGTGTTTCCAGCTGGGTCAGGAATACAGTCAGCATTTTCTTGTGTCTGCTCGTAGCAAGAGATGCGAATGTACCCTCTGTTAATAAGGGCACAGTTTAACCAGGAGTTTCAGGGAGGTGCGATGGGCTCCTGCCACCACTGCATACTGGTGCCTAGTGGTCTTGATTGTACAACTGTGCAAATCTCCCTCCATCCTGCTCCCCAGACAGATGAAAGATACATCTACTTCTCAGCACCAGTGTTATATAGATACTAGCATTTGTGTTTCATTTCATTCTGAAGACTTTTATCCTTTTTATTCTTTGATGGACGACCAATTAATGTAATCTCGCTCTGTTTTATTGCCTTCCTGAACACATTTTTAACTGTGCAGAAAAGCCCTGGGACATCCACAAACCATTCACAGTTTAAATACATTAAATTGACAGGATAAATCAAGTACTTAGGAAGTGTATTTTTGCATGATTACATCTGAATTTTTATGTAAACATACATGGTATTGCCGCATCATACAGCAGACCATGGTTCCTAACATGTTCCAAAATGCTTTCTTCCAGAGCTTTATGAAAACCAAAATCAACACAATAACAGTCCTTCAACTGAACTGAATAAAACCAACACAATGTAAGATTTTGAAAACAAAAGTTGAATCTTTTCTTTTGACTAAAACTGTGAAGCCTAGGAAATGCAGAGCAAACCATACAACACCATGCATTTTTCAGAATTCCTTAAAGCCGTCAGGAAGAAGAAGAGTTAACAAAACACGTGAAGCTGGTTTCAAAAGCATATTTTGTGTTGAAACAGATAAATATGTCCACCAAAGGAAAAGTTTGCATAGCAGTTTATGTAGATGATACGATAGAAACAGTATAAAATACTGTTTGGAGTGTTGATGGTATCTTATATATGGACCATCACATTTGTGTTAATAAGCTTTCTCTCGTTCTTTTTTAATAAGCCTTCATTTCAGCTTTAGTAGCCAAACCCTACCTCAATTTGTTTGTTTTTGTGAAGTCCCATTACTCTCAAGAGTGCTGTTCAGGCATGAGAAACCACACAAGTTTCTTTCTAATTTTAAAAACTACTTTGGGAGCTTTCAGACTCATAGCCTCAGGATAGTTTTTGCTCAATAATTAGATGTTATTGGACATTGTATACTCAGGGTCTTTCTCCAAAAGGCCTTTCCCAATATTCATTTCAGATACCACTCCCCACAAGGAGGAAACCATAGGTGTGGCATCAGATTTTTTTTTTTCCCCAGCAAACCAGAAATTAATTCTCAGCATCACTAAAGTTTTTATTTCTATTTACAAACATATAAAATTATTACCAAAATAACTACTGTGACCTAGCAGCAGTGATTAATCTGTAAAACATGTTTTGTGGCTTGTTGAGCACTTTTGAAACTAAAAAAGAGCTTGTTTTTCACAACAAAATGAGTGGTTTGCTGCAGTTCGATGACTCAGGACAAAATAATGGATCTTGGAATCACTCATTGTCATGTGTTGCCAGTGTAAATCTGGCCAAGATGCATAATGGCTGAAAGCTCTTGCAAAATTAGTGTCTGCTCAAAGCCTTATAAAATATATATTGCCTAAAGAGAGACAGCCAAGTCACAAATCTTACCACTGTCACTGGCATCCATGCTGGCAATCTCAGTAAATGTCGACCTTCTGAATATCATGAAAAACAAGGAGATGTCTCCAGGTCAGGACTGTCAGACAGATTGTTATTGAAATCTTGAAGCACTCTTGCATTTCCATTTGGAGCAGCTGCCGGAGAAAATGAACTTTTAAGGTGGAACTTTATCAGTTCATTGAAACAATTTTATGATATGACTGCATGTGACATCAGAAAAGCAGATGTAGTGGCACCACAAATAATTCTTGCAGTTATCCTGAGTGTTAGTCCTATTTTGTGGGTGAAAAAATCAAAGAACAAGATGATCAGGATTATTGAGGTAAGACCTTTTTGTAAGCTGAACTTCACAGTTATTTTTGCAGCAGCAATTCCTTTATTAATAGGGCACAGAATGTGAAAAGGCAAATAATATTCATTCAGTTCAGTCAGTCAAATCAGCACTTCCACACAAGCTTTTATGCAAACTGCTAAGGGCACTTTCCTATCAAATAGAATAAAAGCCAAAAATAAATTTAACTGCCAAGTTAAACAAATACACCTTGCCAAAGACTCAAAATCGCATGAATAAGGACCAAGGAGTTCAGCAGATTTGGAACATAATGCTTTGAATAAGCCTTAGTCTTCAAATATACCTGTCAATATGGAGAAGAGATAATAAATTATCATAGCACAATTGAAAAGCACACACCAGAATGTGACAAATGCAAAGGTTTTACACTGTCCTTGCACAGAGGGAGTCCATCTGTTCTGTTATTTGTTTTTTTTTTTCTAGGTGTAGGGACAATTACAGTGGCTAGGTTCAGTGGAGCAGGCACTGGCTGACTGCTAGTTTCTTGCAAATTCTTCTCCTGAAGTCTGAAGAGAAGTCTTTGAAATCCTTAGAATTAAAGATGCAACAGAAGGATAAAACCAAACCCATTTTTCAGAATGCTAGACCAGGTTCAATTCTTGTTGAGAGATGCTCAAGGGAAGCAAAGAGACACACCTGCTGTTTTGGTTGTACCAGATTCATGTGAGTGAAGCTCCAAGGAAAAGTGTAATTAAGCAAGTCAGCCTGAGTCATTCAGCTGATTTTAGAAAATACGCTTCTAATACCACAGTAATTGGCATATATTGAGTATGTATTGACTGCATCCTCAGCAAGTTTGCCAGCATCAAGCTGCGTGGTGTGATCGACATGCTGGAGGGAAGGGATGTGATTCATAGGGACCTTGTCAGGCTTGAGAGGTAGGCCTATTCAGACCTCATGAAGTTCGACAAGGCCAAGTACAAGGTCTTGCACTTGGGTCAGGGTCAATACCAAACACAACTACAGGTTCGGCAGAGAATGCATTGGGAGCAGCCCTGAACTTGGAGGTGTTTTTGATAAGAAGCTCAGTGTGAGCTGGCACCGTGCGTTCGCAGCCCAGAAAGCCAACCATGTGCTGGGCTGCATCAAAAGGAGCATGACCAGCAAGCCTAGTGAGGGGATTCTCCCCCTCTACTCTGCTCTTCTGAGACCCCACCGGCAGTACTGTGTGCAGTTCTGGGGCCCCAGCACAAGACGGATGCCAACCTGTTGGAACAAGTCCAGAGGAGGGCCACAGAGATGATCAGAGGGAGGAAGCACCTCTCCTATGGGGACAGGCTGGAGAGAGCTGGGCTTGTTCAGCCTGAAGAAAAGAAGGCTGCTGGGAGACTTTACAGTAGCCTTCCAGTACCTGAAAGGGATCCACAAAGAAAGCTGAAGAGGGACTTTTTACAAGGGCATGTAGTGACATGACAAGGGGTAACCACCTTAAACTGAGAGAGGGTAGATTTGGATTAGATATTAGGAAGAAGTTCTCTGCGGTGAGCAGAGTGAAGGACTGGCACAGGTTGCCAGAGAAGCTGTGGCTGCCCCATCCCTGGAAGTGTTCAAGGCCAGGTTGGATGGGGCTTTGAGCAACCTGGTCTAGTGGAAGGTGTCCCTGCCCATGGCAGGAGGTTGGAGCTGGATGAGCTTCAAGGTCCCTTCCAACCCAAACCATTCTATAATTCTTTGGAAAAACTGCGTGCTAGAGAGACCTGGATTTTCAATTGTCATTGAAGCTAAGAGTTTTCAAAATGCCTATAAGAAATGGTAGACTAAAACCACTTACTGAAAAAGGAGCCCATGAATACTTCTTGACACAAAAGCCTGTTCAGGTTAGGGTAAGATTATTTCTTTGTTTTTTCTTAAACCCACTTTATGGACAAAGGTGAAGACTACCTAACGAGACCAGCACACACAGATGTGGCAGAAAGCTTATAATGTATATAGGCAGAATACTTTGAAACATCTCCTGTTCAGGAAGGGACAAGGCTTTGTGTTCTTAGATTGAAGTAAATCTCACACACTTTCTTCTTCTTTTTTTTTTTTCTTAGAAATAAAAGGAAAATAGAAGTTCTGTAAATGCAAAATTTCTTTTGCACAGAAGCAACACAAAATGGAGACAACATATGTGGTTTGAATTTCCAAACAGTTTAGAGATCCTCCTCAGAAGAAGCGTAATGTCTCAAGGGCAGTGTATATTTTGATTGCTTTGTTTTCTGAAAGTTCCAGTTAAGCTAAGGTATATGATAAACTGAGAGAGAAACATTTAATGGTAAACCCACAGAAGTCAATAAGAGTTTTCTTGTTGACTGCACTAGGAGTAGATCTTGTGCATATACCATTGATGAATTGAACAAATGAACCCTAGAAACTCTGGCTGGCTGCTTAAGAGATCAAGCAAATAAAGGAATAAAGTCACATAAGCTGTTTCTGTGTGTAAAAAGGCTGTGGGTTTCAGGATTGATATTTTTATAGTATATCTCTATACCCTGAACAACCAAGTAAGCCTTAACTTGTGGAATCTTAATAGCCATCTCATTGCTGAAGTCTAAAGGAAACCCAGAGGAAACTTAATAATATTAAAAGTTATTTTAAAGGGAGTTCACATTGGTTTGAAGGATATTTTGCTTCGCACACAATATCCACCATTGTAAATTCAGAGAACATAGATTTAAATTCAGAAATCCTCCACACATCTTTACAGCCTTCAGTATATAAATCTAACAGTATTCTGAAAACGTCTACCAGTAAGGTATTAATCTTCTACAGATAAAATTAAAATTCTGAAAGTCATTGGAACAAAAAATAAAGAAAAATAGTAAAAATATTCCCTCTAGAAATGAGGGGAAACTTGGAACTTTGTGGTAAGAGGCTAGCTTGTCCATGTTGCAATGAATGGAGAATAGTCTGTACAGTTTTTCATATCTGACTTGCAACAGAAGATTGGAACATATAGAAATTAATGTTACTGAATTATTTAATAGTAACTCAAACACATGAATAGAAGAATTAAAGAAACACAAGACTAAAAAGGCATTTAAAATGAAATCAGAAGCTTCAACAAATGTATTTTTCCCTTGCAGTCAAAAAAGTAATTATCAAAATTGTTCAGAATATGTTGCCAATTTCCCTGCTCCAGAACTGCTAACTTTCTCAGTTCTTCTCTTGCCTTTGCTGGGCTCTCTGTCACTGGAAACATCTTAAACCAATTTAAAGTGCTACACCTGAATAAACATGTTGTAAAAGTGTTTATGTATTGAAGTGGGTCAGTTCAAGGTATGGTATTTGGCTGGAACTTCTAATTTCTCTTTTTACTGCAAAAGGGCTGCCAGAAGGAGGAAGTCTGAGCTGAATTAATACATTTGTTACAGTGGAAGTAGAATGGAAACTACTTTAACCACAAATCAAACTGCCTCTTTCATTTACGCCAGTGATAGAGTTTTTCTAAGAAATATAGACTCTGGCATACAGCCACTGTAAGTTTGTATTTGAAAAGGAAACCTCTATGCTTATTTCTGTAAGGTTTACTCCTTTGCGTATTTGCAAGTTCTTTTTCAGGGTGATCGAGTTAACGGTATTATACTTTTGTGAGGCAGATGCTCCTTAGTCACCCGCATAGCCAACTTTTCCAGTCAGTTTAGAAGAATCCCTAGGCGCCCCACTGCCCCACAGAGCACACAGTGCCTGTGCCTATACCTTCCCATTTAAAGGACCTCTGTGTCCCCCACCCAGCACAGCTGCACAACCTCACATGACACTGTCTCATTTTCTGACGGTTGAGGGGCTCTGCATAATACACGTACACACAAAAGTGTTTATGCTGCCAAAATAAATTCTGTTAAGAGCAAGGGTTTATTTGCTAAAATGTCACTGATGCTGTTTCAGTGACTTGTTTTGCTTTCTTTTCTTTTAGTGAGGTTTAGATTCTATAATACAGTGAGGTTACCACACAGTCCTGACTGACCAAATATTTTAAAGAAATATGCACATCCCCTGGGAACAGAACCAGAGTCATGCAGATATTTCAAACTCTGCTCTCTTGAATGACCGAACGCCTTCCTACCTTTACTTGTGAATTGACATCAGTTTGAGTAGCACTGCACACTATTTATTTTTAAAGCAGAAGTATATTTATTATCTACACTTGTATTTGCTACCAATTTGCTTTGGGGATACAAGGTTCCACATTTCACATTTAAGAGATGCAAAAATTAAATGACTGCATTACATTATCCTTTCTATGGGCTATAGACTTTAATGGGGCTCAGTTATTTTTCATTCCTATAAATGTGTGCATGAGGCTGAATTAAAATATCTGTGTAATGAATAAGATATATCGTGCACATGATTTTATGCGATGAGAAACTACCTGTAAAGCTGTTGAAACTTTTGTATATTATTGATTTTTTTTTGTCTTTTAAGTTCCATTAGATAAGAAAGTGGTTAGGATTCTTAATCATGTAAATTTGGAATTACGTACAAAATCTTTGCCATGTGTCAGTCAGCAGCTGAACTACCACTGTAGCTTCAGGAGGGGCAGAAACTCATCTTTTAACTTACAATTTCCATTACTTTATAGGTCGAAGTATCAATGTTAAATCTGCTGGCCTGATTGGAAGACATGGGCCTCAGTCAAAGCAGCCATTCATGGTTGCATTCTTCAAGGCAAGTGAAGTGCTTTTCCGCTCTGTTCGAGCAGCCAACAATAAAAGGAAAAATCAGAACCGCAACAAATCCAGTAGTCATCAGGAGTCTTCTAGGATGCCAAGTGTTGGGGGTAAGATGAAGCTATGATTTTCTAGCCTGTCTATAGGAGTTACAGGCACCAAATGCAGTGATCACAGCAGCTCAATAAGCTCAACACAGCAGCTCAACTGCTCACTAGCTGAACTGTCAGAAACTCTATTTCTATCTGCCCCTCTAGCTTTGTTTAAACCTTCTTGTGAGTAAGGTCACTTACATGTGCCATGAGCTCCTAGAAGATGAAATGACCAAGTAGTTTTGGAAAGACTGAGCTTGAAACTAGTCCTATGTAGTAGGACTCATAACAGAAAAGTAGAGAGAGTGTAGAGAGAAGGGTTGCATCCCAACTGGTTGTCTAGGAAACCTCAGTGAAAGATAGAATTTGGACTCTTTTTTAACTGCCTCTCAGCTTCAGTAGTGGGCTTAATTTTGTGTATATTGTATAGGTAGAAAAAAAATCATGCTATTTCCCTGGTTTTCACTGAGGACCTGGAGAAGAGTTCTTTCTGAGCTAGGTGACTTAGGGATGCATGTGCTCCCTCTAAGGACACTAGCTTTTGAAAAGACCCTGATATTAAGGCACCAGGGATTTCTGTTTATAGCTGTTTATGTTTTGGGGGTGTTCTAAGTATTGTAAAATTTTCTGATATTCTGTATGACTGTACAAAAAAAACTCATCTACACAATTAATGTCTAATCCCTTATGAGTCAATTTTGCAGGGGAGCAGTTGCAAGTAAATAATGAAAGAAGTTCAAAACTGGGCAATCTTACCTTTTAATTGTAAAAAAAAAAAGAGAAAAAATACGTATCTATAGTAGAAAGGCATTTTAAAGGTTATTCATTATTTATAGAGCCATATTGACTAAACATTCTCTTTTCATTAATTGCCTAAAGGTCTTCAGATTTTTTTGAAACAATGCAAGTTAAAAATTGATTTAGCATCTTGCTTTTCAGATGTGGTTTAAGCATGTACACCAGTTAAATTTGCTAGCTGGTGTTTTTTTCTGAATTCATTTACTTCAGTACAAGAGTTGAGTCTGCATTTTGTCATTTTGTTTAATTCTAGTATGATCAGCTTTTTTTTTTTGCAGAAACTGTTCCGTCTGTTTTACTGGTACCATATGATGAACTTCCTTATTTTCATAAAAGGGCTTTGGACTGAATGATAAAACATGAGCATTTTTGAGTGTTTTTGGAGGGGTTTTTTTCTTTTTGTTTGCTTGTTACCCAACACTTTTTTTTTTAAATACAGTCAACCTTGATCAGTTCAACTGTATTTAACTCCAAAATGCAATGTCTTATCTTAAGGGTAAGTAATATTTTCTCTGCACAAAAAAAAAACCACCAAAGAAAACCCCCCCCCCAAAAAAACCACAAAAAAACCCAACCCCCTGCCCCCCCCCAAAAAAAAAAAATTTCATTTTTCCTAAACAATGTCTACTAATTTTGAGAATCACATTGTTTTGGTGGAAGTGAAAATCATCTGAGTACATGGTATACACGAAATATCTGAATATAAATATCATACTTTCAGGTTGAATTCTATGTTTCTAGTCCATGAGGAAATGAGAATTGAACAGAGTTTTTAAGCCTCCTTGATTATAGCAGGAAAACTGAATGCAAGCTCCCTGATGCTTTAACCTGGGAAAAACTTAACCTTAAAAAACGCCAGCAAGTTGCATCGCCATGAGCTGTCTGCATGTCTCAAAACACTGATCAGCCTCATCTGTGCATCCAGTCATGCTCCAGAACTGTTGTAAAAGAAGAAAAATCAGAACATCTCTAGTGAAATGTACATTATGAAACATATTTTCTCCTAAACTCTTTAAGCCCCCATCTGCATAAGCATAGAGGTACATCACTATATATGTTGATGAATGCCAGATCTCTGTCAAAAAAGACTGCAGTTCAAGAAAATTGTACTGTACTGCAGGCTTGTGGGAGAAGGCTGATTCTCCCAGTTCTCTACAGTTTCCAGTAATAAGCAGAGCTTTAAAATTAATTTCTCCATATTTAAACTAAAGAAAAACCCAAAGAATTCTGCTCATCGTCTTTCTCATAGCAGGCTGTCAATAGACTGTATTCAATACCCATTCACTCTTGATGCAAGACACTGTTGAAAAAAATGACACAGAAATGAGCAGTTATCATTGCGTGATGTAGGTCCTTGTTTCATAAGCTTTTCCATAATATTTTATCTACAGCATCTAAATCAGACATTGACAGTGAAAAATCTCATTTACATAGCCAGAGATTATGTAGCCAGACACAGAGAGGCATGCTGTCATTTATATGGGAGGTGTGCCTGCCCATGGTAGGGGGGTTGGAACTAGACCATCTTAAGGTCCTTTCCAACCCAAACCATCCTATGATTCTGTATGTCACAGGCTCCGGTTGTACTTCTCCTTATACATCAATCCCAATTTTGCTATAGTCACGCCTTCCTTTTCTCCTTGCTCTTTCCTTTTCCCTTTTCTGTTTCTTTTTTCCTCTTTCCTCTCAATTTTTTTTTCCTCTTTCGCCTTCCCTTTGCCCTTACCTTTTGTCATTTTCCTATTGCCTTTTCCCTTTTGTCTTTTGCCTTTTTTCTTTTGCCACATTCTTCTCTAAGTTCTTGGACAACAATGATTAGAAACCCTGAATGGGCAACTCAGTTCTTCCTTTTCAATAAGCAAGACATTTTTTAATTATTCATGACTATAGACAGATAGGAACAGCCTCACGCTTGCAGGCCCTTGTTCTCATGGGGGACTTCGACTATTCTGAGATCTGTTGGAGGGATGGTACGGCCCAGCACAAGCAATCCAGGAGGTTCCTCAATTGTGTGGAAGACAACTTCCTTCTGCAAGTAATAGAGGATCTGACAAGGAGAGGTGCCATGCTTGACCTTGTGCTCATCAACAGGGAATGGCTGGTTGGAAATGTGATGCTCCAGGGCAGCCTTGGTTGTCGCAATCATGAGATGGTCAAATTCCAGATCCTCAGGACAGTGAGAAGAGCGTGCAGCAAGCTCACTGCCCTGGACTTCAAGAGAGCAAACTTTGCCCTCTTCAAGAACCTGCTTAGTAAGGTTTCATGGGAAATAGCCCTAGAGGGCAGGGGGGCCGAAGACTCTTGTTTGATATTCAAGGATCACCTCCTACAAGCTCAGGAGTGCTGCATCCCAACTGGAAAGATGTGCTGCAGGAGGGCCAGGAGACCTCCTTGGACGGATAAGGAGCTGCTGAGGAAAATTTGAAGGAAAGAAGAGGTTTATAAAAGGTGGAAGCAAGGACAGGTGGCCTGGGAAGAATACAGGGATGTTGTCTGGGAAGCTAGGGACCAGGTTAGGAAAGCTAAGGCCCACTTAGAATTAAACTTGGCTAGGGATGTTAAAGATAACAGGAAGGGATTCTATAGGTACATTGCAAATAAAAGACAGGCTAGGGACAATGTAGGCCCCCTCCAGAAGCTATCAGGAGAACTGGCTACCCTGGATTTGGAGAAGGCTGAGGTTCTTAATGACTTCTTTGCCTCAGTCTTCACCGGAAAATGCTCTGACTACACCACCCAAGTACTGGAAGGCAGACACAAGGACTGTAAGAATGAAGACCAATGCCTGCTGTAGGAGACGATCTGGTTCGAGACCATCTTAAGAACCTGAATGCACACAAGTCCATGGGACCGGATGAAATCCATCCACGGGTCCTGAAGGGGCTGGCAAATGAAGTTGCTAAGCCACTGTCCATCATATTTGAAAAATCATGGCAGTCAGGTGAAGTTCCCGATGACAGGAAAAAGGGAAATATAACCTTCATTTTGAAGAAGGGGAAAATGGATGAGCCGGGGAACTACAGACCAGTGAGTCTCACCTCTGTGCCTGGCAAAATCTCAGAGCAGATTCTCCTGGAAGGCATGCTAAGGCACATGGGAAACAATGAGGCAGCTGGTGATAGCCAGCATGGCTTCACTAAGGGGAAATCCTGCCTTACCAGTTTGGTGGCCTCCTATGATGAGGTTAAAGAACTGATGGACAGGGGTAAAGCAGCTGATATTATCTATCTGGACTAGTGCAAAGCATTCAACACTGTCCTGCATGACATCCTTGCCTCTAAAGTAGAGAGACATCAATTTGATAGGTGGACCACTCAGTTGATAAAGAACTGGCTGGATGTCCACATGCAAAGAGTTGTGCTCAATGACTCAATGTCCAGCTGGAGAACAGTAATGAGTGGTGTCCTTCAGGGATCGGTGTTGGGACCGGTCTTGTTCAACATCTTTGTCGGTGACATGGACAGTGGGATTGAATGTGCCTTCAGCAAGTTTGCCCATGACACCCAGCTGTGTGGTTCGGTTGATAAGCTGGAGGGAAGGAATGGCATCCAGAGGGACCTTGACACGCTTGTGAGGTGGGTTAATGCCAACCTGATGAAGTTTAACCATGCAAAGTGCAAGGTGCTACATATGGGTCAGAGCAATCCCAGGCTCAGCTACAGGTTGGACAGAGAAGAGATTGAGAGCGGCCCTGCAGAGAAGGACTTGGGGGTGTTGGTCAATGAGAAACTTAACATGAGCCAGCAGTGTGTGCTTGCAGCCCAGAAAGCCAACGGTATCCTGGGCTGCATCCAAAGGAGCGTGACCAGCAGGTCAAGGGAGGTGATCCTGCCCCTCTACTCTGTTCTCGTGAGGCCTCGCTTGGAGTATTGTGTGCAGTTCTGGTGTCCTCAACATCAAAAGGACATGGAACTGTTGGAACAAGTCCAAAGGAGGGCCACAAGGATGATCAGGAGACTGGAGCACCTCCCGTATGAAGATAGGCTGAGAAAGTTGGGGCTGTTCAGCCTGGAGAAGAAAGGGCTGCGTGGTGACCTCATAGCAGCCTTCCAGTATCTGAAGGGGGCTTAAAAGGATGCTGGGGCAGGACTCTTCATGAGGGACTGTAGTGAGAGGACAAGACGTAACGGGTTCAAACTTAAACAGGGGAAGTTTAGATGGGATATAACGGAGAAATTCTTTCCTGTAAGGGTGGTGAGGCACTGGAATGGGTTGCCCAGGGAAGTTGTGGATACTCCATCGCTGGCGGTGTTCAAGGCTGGATTGGACAGAGCCTTGGGTGGCATGGTTTAGTGGGAGGTGTCCCTGCCCACAGCAGGGGTGTTGGATCTAGATGATCTTAAGGTCATTTCCAACACTAACTGTTCTATGATTCTATGATTCTATGAAGATACATGCAAGCACAAAATGTGGAAAATTAAATCTATGTGTCAATTATTACAACAGATGGGCAATTGTTGACAGATTTGCACCTCAGAATCCCTCTTTTGCTAAAAACTTCAAGAGAGAATTACCTCAGTTCAATGTAAAGATGGACTGAATTGAACTTGCCATTCACATTCCACCTGCCTGCTATGCACAGCAGATTGAACTGCTTTTTACTTATCCAGTTTTATTTTTGTCAAACTGTAGATGAAATGGAAAATAATAATTAAAAATATTAAACCAAGACAACATTTTTCTAGTGTACATCACATAACTCTTCCTTACAACAAAGGCTGGCTTTAATTTTTATTTTTTTTAATGTCATCTAAAAGGAGGTATAATATAATTGTGCACTAAAGGATATCAACATTTAAATACCAAATAGTGACTGACGCCAGGAAACTCAAAACCTAAGCTACATAATTTTTGTTCATAATGTAGTGAGCCAAAAAAAAAAAAAAAAAACAACCCAGAAATCAATATTTAACTCTGCATTTCCTGTATTTTATTGATTGATTTCACAATAATTAATTGAAACCACAGTACATTGTGATAATATATATAGGTTGTCTATATGTCCTTATTTCCCTTGCAAATAAATAAAATCCTTACTAAGTTTCTTATACGTATATTTTTGCCATCCTTCCACCACTCTTTCTGCTACTTAGGGGTTTGGACCCCAACTGCAGTCTCTGAATAGTTGAGGAACAATATTTTCTTAGTCACGATAGCCTACAGTTTTGATTCTTGACAGAATAAGCATATGGGCCTTGAAGTTACAGTACTTGAAATTTAATCCTTGGCATCAGATTTTATTATAAATGTTACATTTGATACTCATATGAAATGTTAAATTACACACATTTGTCTTATATGATAGGTAGAATTCAAGGAAGGAACACAGACTTGCTCAAGTCTCACTTTCTTCATAGGTGTGTGATAGATGGTTTGCAGATGTATGTCTGCATATGAAACGCAGACCATCTTATTAGGTGTTGTGGTGTGACCTTTTGTCCACCACTGGTTATCCTCCTATGTTGTAATTCAGAGTATCAAGACAATGAAGACATCTATGTGATGACTTACATATTTTTTATTATTTAGCCTTTCTCCTTTAACTGTAGGGCCTTCTGCTACATTCTGGTGCTAAAAGCCCTCTTATGTAGTCCTAAATATGAAAATGTCATGACTGAGAGACAACTGGTAAATGCACAATTTTCAGTTTTTGTTTTTCTGCTTAGGTGCTATCTAAAACCAGATTGTGACTTTCCTGACTTTCTCATATGCATATCTTTCCCACATTTTTCAGTTTTTTTGGAAAGTGGCTTGCATTCTATATGACTGAATTTTAAATTCCCACTAATAGCTGAAACAGAAAAGCTCACCATTTACCTCCTATGAGCACTGATATTAGTTAAAATTAGCATATAGATCCTTGTGAAGAAGGATCAGTAAAACAGTTCATTTTTTTTTTAAGTTCCTTTACTTTCCAATACCTTCATCTTACTTCTAACATGTGCAGAACATAATAGAGTGTTACGGACAACTCAGCACAAAGTATGACTAAGGGTTTTTTTGTTATATTAAATTATCTCCCCTTGCCAGTAAAAAACAAGACAATGAAATCATTGAGTACCCTTAAACTATTCTGAGTTCTTGTCACTAGGTCCTCTGCCACACTAAACACTGAAGATGTATTTTTCTTAGTTTTAAGTTTTGCTATAAATGCACCTATAGGAGTTCTTCTTGACCTTCACATCCCTCAGAAGTTTCAATTCCAGCTGAGCTTTAGATTTCCTATCACCCATGGCTACATGTCCAGACAATGTGTTTATATTATTTCTGTGCAGGTCTTCCCAATTCAACATTACTTTTACTTCCTATTTGAATTCGAGCTCAGTCAAGAGTTTCCTGTTCAGCCACAGTGGCTTAGTTGCATAATTACTTGACATGTATAAGTATGGACTTATCTTGTGCTTCTCTCTGGGGTTGTTCTGGGAGATCAACCAGCTCTCCTGGTTTCCTTTGCCATCCAGGGGCAATGCCATGAGATCATGTAAAGAAGATCTCTGAAAAAGCTGAAAACTGATCTCCTGAAGTCCAGGGTTGCAATGCTCTTGTTGATCTTGGTCATCTCTCAGACCCTTTGAATTCCACCATATCGTGGATGCTACAGCCCCATCATGCTGCAGTTATCACATGCTCACCACCAATCTGTTCTTTATTCATTGATTTACATAAATACAACATAATCCTAAGATCACTAGGCAGGAATATACCAAAAAGGGATCTGAACCTGATCATTTGACAATGTGGTTTTGCTCCAGAACTCGTGTTCTGGGATATACTGCTAGAAAATTATCCAGAAATCACAAGAAATAATTATTTTACTTTATTTGGCACTGTGCTCAGCTTTGGTTATCAGATCTTCAGAAAGACGCAGAGAAACTGAGGAGAACTCAGGGAAGCAATGATAGCACAGATCAGGACAGAGGACAAGAAGGAGTTGATAATTTGGTGGCCTTCTATGATGGGGCTATGAAACTAATGGACAGCTGTAGAGCAGTTGATGTCATCTACCTGGACTTGTGCAAAACATTCGACACTGTCCTGCATGACATCCTTATCTCTAAAGTAGAGAGACATCAATTTGATAGGTGGACCACTCAGTTGATAAAGAACTGGCTGGATGTCCGCATGCAAAGAGTTGTGCTCAATGACTCAATGTCCAGCTGGAGAACAGTAATGAGTGGTGTCCTTCAGGGATCGGTGTTGGGACCGGTCTTGTTCAACATCTTTGTCGGTGACATGGACAGTGGGATTGAATGTGCCTTCAGCAAGTTTGCCCATGACACCCAGCTGTGTGGTTCGGTTGATAAGCTGGAGGGAAGGAATGGCATCCAGAGGGACCTTGACACGCTTGTGAGGTGGGTTAATGCCAACCTGATGAAGTTTAACCATGCCAAGTGCAAGGTCCTACACCTGGGTCAGAGCAATCCCAGGCACAGCTCCAGGTTGGGCAGAGAAGAGATTGAGAGCGGCCCTGCAGAGAAGGACTTGGGGGTGTTGGTCAATGAGAAACTTAACATGAGCCAGCAGTGTGTGCTTGCAGCCCAGAAAGCCAATGGTATCCTGGGCTGCATCCAAAGTAGCATGACCAGCGGGTCGAGGGAGGTGATCCTGCCCCTCTACTCTGCTCTTGTGAGACCTCACTTGGAGTATTGTGTGCAGTTCTGGTGTCCTCAGCATAAAAAGGTCATGGAACTGTTGGAACAAGTCCAGAGGAGAGCCACGAGGATGATCAGGGGACTGGGCCACCTTCTGTATGAAGATAGGCTGAGAAAGTTGGGGCTGTTCATCCTGGAGAAGAGAAGGCTGCATGGTGACCTCAGAGCAGCCTTCCAGTATCTGAAGGGGGCTTAAAAGGATGCTGGGGCAGGACTCTTCATTAGGGACTGTAGTGAGAGGACAAGACGTAACAGGTTCAAACTTAAACAGGGGAAGTTTAGATGGGATATAAGGAGGAAGTCCTTTCCTGTAAGGGTGGTGAGGCACTGGAATGCGTTGCCCAGGGAAGTTGTGAATGCTCCATTACTGGCGGTGTTCAAGGCTGGGTTGGACAGAGCCTTGGGTGGCATGGTTTAGTGGGAGGTGTCCCTGCCCACAGCAGGGGTGTTGGAACTAGATGATCTTAAGGTCGTTTCCAACCCTTACTATTCTATGATTCTATGATTCTAAAAATGTTCAGGAAAGCTCCTGTAGGCTGGCTATTTGGAAGAGTTTTCTGCAAGGACAGTGAAGCTATGGAATGGATTATATCACAGACTATAGGACTCTGTAGACTGTAGAACTCCTTTTCATTCATTTTATATGAAAAAGACCTCTCTTAATTTTGCAGGAATTTTTCAAAGAGACCCTCCCATCCCAGGGTCAATTCTTTAAGTCTTTTAATGTTAAAAGACTGTTACTGAAAAAAGAAATCTATTCCTGAAAATGGAGATTTTGTTTATTTTTCAGTCTCTTCTGTGAATTTTTTTTTTTTTGGTTTTTTGGTTGGTTGGTTTTTTTTCATTTGTTTGGGTTGGTTTTTTTTTTTTTTTTTTTCTTTTTTCGTTTTTTGTTTTGTTTTGTTATTTTGATCCTAAAAATCCACTTAAAGCATTCTTGAATTGGAACCAGGGGAGACAGCCTGTCCTCCCTGCTCGATTGTATGCCTCACTGATGGCATCACTTGAACAGCACTATAAACCAACTCTGGGGTGCTAATGTGGTGAAGGCATGACCCTATTTCCTTCTTTTCCTGTTACTTAGGGGCAGTAAGGAAAGAGAACTAGATATTAATCAGAACTCTATATTCTCCACATTGTCCTGGAGAAGCATGTGCGGAAGGTTGTCTGTTTCCTTTTATCCTGTCATGTCTCTGACAATGCAGAAACATTCAGGCCTTCAAACAGCATTTGATAGTCTATTTGGTTACATTAATATCACTAACCAAAGAGATTCTATTCTAGAAAAATCCAAGTGGTAAATATTTCTAGAAAATATGGCAGAAAAAAAGAATAAGTACAAAATGTGCTAATGTTTAAATAAAAGACTTTTGGAAATTCTATTGTTTCAGGACATTTTTTATCATTAATTTATCTTTTGAATTGGCCTACTTACTTTATCTGGTAATTAAACCTGTGCCAACATACAGATGACTTTCCCATATGTTGGATTGAGAACTTGCTTGTTCTCTTTTGATTGCCTATGTGCATGTTATCAGGGTTGTAACCCAGCTAAACAGCAAACAGACATTTTATAAATCTCTTTCCCCTGATGCTATATGCACCATTTTGTCTGTCTACACAGATTGTATCAAGATGAAACTGCTGATTCTGCATTTCCAAGTATACACTGCCTTTCTGACCAGCCCTAGGAATATAAATGACAGCATGCTTGTCCTCTTCCTTCATACAGTTTGGTCAGGAGCTCAAAAATAGCTAAATCTTGTTGATTCTAGCAATGTTTCTAAGCAATTTATTATTATTTTCTTGCTGTAGATTATAACACAAGTGAGCAAAAGCAAGCATGTAAGAAACATGAACTTTACGTGAGTTTCCGAGACTTAGGATGGCAGGTATGTTTATAAATGTTGTTTCCTATTAATTCGAATTGGGACAATATATTTTACAATCCCCTGCTATTTACAATCTGTTTTTTTTATGATAACTGGGATTTTCATGATGAAAGACAAGTTCTTTAAATGCATTTTGCAGTGAATTCCTGTCACTCTCTCTTTGCCTATTTTATCTGCCCTTCTTTCAAAGATTTTGCGTACATTAATGGCTTTATGATCTGGATTCATTCACATAAAGATACTCTGAACTATTACTTAAAATATTAATAGATCTGCAGTAAATAAAAGCAAAATCTGTACACTGACCAATGGAACTTTTGAAATTTTCACTTGAATTTTCCTTGGTTCAGTTCTGACTACTGCAGGTCAGAGAGACTTCACTGGGCTACAATCTGTAGGCAGCTAGAAATTGGATTACTGTTCAGTGGTCTTTATAACACCATAGATAAGTTTATATAATTTCTGGGGAAAACTCATTCTGCCACACAGTAACAAAAAAATAAAGATAGCTGTAGTAAAAGTTCCTAAAGACAGAGGCAGGGCATTATGAGAAAAGAAAATAGAGATCAATCTAGGGTTTTTTTCCAGAAAGCAAGGATCTCTCTATAAAGAAAGAACAGGAAGGCCATCAACAACTTATAACCTATACATATTGCATATGCAGGTAAGAACTCAGAGATGGCTGTCTGCGCATTTCATATTTCTCTGGATACTTCAAAACAATTTTCCAGGAACAGAACAAGCATACTGTCTCCTTAGTGACAGCTCATCTTTTCCATATCTAGCTCAGATTCTTATATGGTCTCATTACTTTTCCT
Source organism: Ara ararauna (assembly GCA_028858755.1). NCBI lineage: Eukaryota > Metazoa > Chordata > Aves > Psittaciformes > Psittacidae > Ara > Ara ararauna. The sequence continues at coordinate 40,147,505 of CM054379.1, read as the reverse complement.
GATATTTTGTAGTATATTTAACCTCACAGCAGCCTGAAGAAGTAGGCAGAGACTGTTTTCCCAAGACTTCAGAGCATAATCACCCTGTTCACAGCCACAGAGCAGGCTTGTGTTATTGACTTGAACTTGGGCTACTGAACAAGTGAGGCATTGTCTCTCCGTAGATCACAGATTTTTCCAAGTATCAAGTTTATTCATTTTCTGAAACAGTAAATTTTGATATGCCCCAAGATGTGCAAAGCTCTCAGGTCAGTCATTCAAGGTGGCCATAGAAAAAAGAAAAACTTGCCCCCACCCCAAAAGATCAAAGACAACTTGAAGATTTCAAGTTGTTGGTAAGTCAAAGCTACACTGTACAATAGTTGATCAGCGAAAATCAGGGTGAAATAAAAATTAAAAGAAACAAAATCCAAGAATTAGGTACTTGATCCTCTCTGTCCATCCCACAGCACCTACATCACCTTTTCCTAGTAAAGGAGGAATTCAGCAAACTGAACACATAGCTTTCATTAACATTTTAAAGTATTTTCCCATTCTGTGTTGCTAGAAATACTCAAAATGCATGATTCAGTAACATTCCAGTGGGTAATCTCTAGCAACCCTCAGTCTCATGCAATAGAATAGTTAATGGCATTGAGCATGCTGAAGAAAAAAAATGCATCATAACTACTTTTGTTGCATCAAGAAGTGCTCAAGATTTTTGGTCTGGGAAGAAAAGTATTCTAACAAACATATTTGGAGCTTTAATTCCCCTTATAGCCTCATTAGTTGGTACTCAATGCAGATTTATAACTTCAATTTAATTTTCATCTGATTTTTACATGAACAAAGCAAATACTTCTCTCCTTTTTTTTTTTTCTCCTAAGAAAAAAAAATGTAAGTTCACATACCACAGTCTGAAGTTCATTTTGTCCTTGGTAAGTCTTAGTTTGATACAGAGTCTTGGGTGACATGGTTTAGTGCATGGTGTCCCTGCCCATGGCAGGGGGGTTAGAGCTAGACAATCTTAAGGTCCTTTCCAACCCTAACTATTCTTTGATTTTATGATTCTATATAGTTTGAAATCTCTGAGTGAGAGGAAAAAAAAAAAAAAGAGTGTGTTTATTTGTTTTTATTTTAGGATTGGATTATTGCACCAGAGGGTTATGCTGCCTTTTACTGCGATGGAGAGTGCTCTTTCCCCCTCAATGCTCACATGAATGCAACAAACCACGCCATTGTTCAGACTCTGGTATGCCTCTGCCTATGTTCTAGTTGCCTGTTTTGCAGTTTTAAGTGTCTTGGCACAGGGGCTGTCTCTTCCTTTCTGTTTACTACTATTGGCTTTTGATTATTTCTGGGTAAATGATAACCCATTTCAGAGATGTGCTAAGATGATTATGCTGGAGAGAAGTGGAACTCTGTGAGAGTGGCCTGTGTGGTAGGTTTCCCTTCCATTTCAGATGTAATAACACATGAGAAGAATGTGTCATATTACTGGAGGATTGTGTAGACATGAATCAAAGAGGCCCCCTAGTCCCATTTCCAAGAGTTTACTGCAGTTTATTGAAGCTCCATGTTAACATCTACGTTATACCTTCCAGAAATGTTGACACTTGGCCACTATGTGGACCTCTGTTGTCAGCTGTTGGCAGAGATACACTGTAACTTAATGTGAAGCTTTGTAAGCAGATGCATTTGCATGCAAGAAATTGTGTTCAGTCATGCCTAGCTAACAAGTACAATTTATAAATAAGTGTGTCTGGACCTGTTGCTCTGCCTGGTACATGAAAAAGGGGATTTGTAGCCAGCTTTCTGCCTCTGCTGGTTCTTAGGTTAGTCCTGTGCATCAACTGGAGCATCCAAAAACATGATCTTAGTTGAAGCAGCTCTGTAGGCCTCCTCTACCCCAGCAGCATTCAGCTACAGAAATCAACATTTTTAGATTAAGGCTGAATGTAATTTTGTGAGTCTGATGTCTGGTCATGATTTTCCAGCTATGCCAGCTGAGCCCTGAACAGCATTGATATTAGCAGAATGATTAAGAAGCAGAGGAATGAGAGATACTACACAAAGAGGGAGTAGGATTACAAAATCAGAACAGGAAAGGGTTGCCTCCTAAATTAATTTCTGGAAAGGTCAAGACACTTGACTGTAATTAGAGAAACATGGGTTTAAGGCTCCCTCTGTTTTAAACTGATGATAGGAAAGTATTCTGACCATCAGACTGTGATGACTGTGCTGATGATTCTGTCCCTGGTTGTTGATCTTTTTCTTTCGATTTTGACATTAAAAAATCTGGTCTGAAAAACCTTTCCTCCTTTAGAAATGGGTGCAGCTACTACCCTCCACCCCCTAAAGAGAGCTCCACACCAAAAAAACCCGGAAATAAAGAAAGTTCAATCTCTTTCTGATAGAAAAAATAAAAAAAAAAAACTCTGCATGTGAAAATTGCCAATTGTGTCTTCATGAGAGTGACATTTTTAAAACCTAAGCTGAGACCTTTTTCCTTTCCATTCACCTTTTCATTTATGCACCTTCTCCAAGTCCAGCCACCAATGCAATGTTATTCCTCTATACCAGAATTTGAGTCAGCAAGATTTACAAAAAGAAGGGAAAATGTCAGAGGCTGGAAATAAATAGAAGTGTGGTAAGGGGTTCAGGTGAAAGGGAATAGCAAACTCCAGTTGGCAAGGCATATAGCAATGAGCCTAGGAGACGAGAACAGCATATATACAGTTCTGAACTGAAAAGAAATAAGGCAGTAAAGCAATAGTTTAGAATAGCACAAAAAATTGTCCAGAAAAGTTGCCAATATTAGTGAGATCCCCAGGTTAGAGTTCTCTCCTGCAATTGTGGGCTGTTGAGTAAGAAGTGGCCCAGTGCTACTTTTTCTTGTGCCTATGCTTTCCAAAAATGGGTAATTTCCAATTGTTAAAAAATTTGTGCAGTTTGTCCTACTTTTTAAATTGGATACTTAAATTTTCCCCCTTTTTATGGCCGTTTTGGAATTGTGTCTCCCTGTGCATGTACTGTACATGCATTCAGTTTTGCAGCCAAAAAATCATGAGGCTAATTAAATTTTAGCTGCACATAAATTAGATGAGATAACAGTAGTTGAATGCTTTCTGGTTTAAATTATACAAAATTCAGATTTACACAAGGTGTGCACATGGGGATGGCTTGGGAAACAATTATTCACACACCCCACCCTAATCCAAATGTAATCATCTCCCAGCCATACTGATTACACCATTCTAAAAAAGCCCACTCTTTGGTTTGGGAAGTGATTGTTCCTTGGTACCTTTCCAAACTTTACTGACTTTTTTTTTCTTTTGCAACAAGAATAAGAGAAATGTTGGGCCAGTACCTCTCCCTCTCTTTCTCCTTTTTCTGAGACTGAATTTAAGCAGAGGACTATACAGATACATATAAATACAATGGAGTCTTCATTTAATTGCATTAGTGTTGACCTCCTAGTCATGTGAGCCAGTGGATCAGCAGGTTGACTTGTACTGACTTCCAGGCTCACTCTTGAAAAGGCTGTGATCATTGCTGTTACATGGGGCTAGCAGAGCCATGGAGCTTCCAGCTGGGGAGGCAGAGACTGGTGGGTCATGGCAGGGCAAGCATCTGCCTAGGCAAGGCACAATCATTCTCTTCTCCAGTGCTTTGCTATTCATTTAGTAAACTGTTTTTAAATGCATGTCTAAACCGTTACTGAACTGCTACTTTAGGATTTATTATTGCTCATTTCAAAAGACCTTCTCATGGTAACAGTTATGTAAAAATTGTTTCCTGATAGACTATTCTCTGTTGTCTGGCAAGGGCTCTGGGCTTATATCACTGCAAGACAGATGGCTCTAACAGATTTACAGAGACTTAACATACAAACGAAACCTATTACTGCTGAAGTCTTCATCCATGCCTTAATAATCTCTTGCTCTCACTATTACAGCCCCCTTTTTTCTGGCCTCCCCAGTTTCCAAGTCTTCAGCATGTGTAGAATATTGCATCCTACCTTCTTTCAAGTACGAAGAGCTTGTATTTCCCCCTTTTTCAGATATTTCCGCTAGATCTCGATTGTTCTGGGATGCTTTTCAGAATTGTTTTGCTTCTCTTTAACCTTTCATTGATATATTTTAGCCTAGTGAGCATAATCCTCTCTGCTTCAGCCCTTTCCTTAAACCTTCTGTCCAGCTGGCACCCACCTTAAGAATTGAAAGTGACTTCAGTTGAAGTAGTATTAGATCCACCGATATCTAGATAAGACCTTAAGATGCACTCATGCTTTCTGAGAGGCCACATTTTACCATTTCATAGGCTGAAAACAGTTTAATTATCAACCTTTGGCCTCAGAGTCTTTGCTGTCTGCAACAGACTTTCCTCCAAGCTGAGAACCTGACCCAGGAAAGCATTTTAACATGCACTGGGGTCCTGGTGAGACCTGGGACTTGAGCCTGTACTTTGTGTTAAGCACTGTCCTCAGCAGAGATGGTACTGACGGTATGCTTAAATGTTTTCCTGAGCAGTCGATTAACTCCAGCTCTTTCCTAAATTTCATCTGAAAACCAGCTTTCTGTCTTGGCCACTCTTCCACATTTATCTCTCCATCTGCTATTATTGTATAACTTTGCCCACGCAATTGAAATCAGCAATATTCTGGAGGTAAGCTGTGCTTTAAAGTTGCTAACAAAGGAAAATCTGTGACCACAACACAGGCTGAAATGCAAAGACATGTTTTGTGCTAACGTCGTCTGTGTACCTCTCTGTTTGATATATGAGCTATGTATTTATCTGTCTTTCAGGTTCACTTGATGTTCCCTGATCATGTACCAAAGCCATGCTGTGCACCAACAAAACTGAATGCAATCTCCGTGCTCTACTTTGATGACAGTTCCAATGTAATTTTAAAAAAATACAGGAATATGGTGGTGCGTTCCTGTGGCTGCCACTAGAATAAGAAATAATCTAAAGCAGAGGGTTTTATTCAGAATTGTAATAAAGTCAAAATATGAGACTTGCGGATGAAAAGACAGCCCTAAATTTATTCCATTTCATGTCATCTCTCATTTAAATGTACAGTATAATGTATATAGTAGCTTTTATTTATTTAAAAGTATATAGTTTCTTTTGTACGAGCAAACTTTCAGAACCATTTATTTCATGGGTCACCTCACTACGCAGTAGAACTTCACAAACTAATTTTTCAGTTGACCATACTGGAATCTGTTGCACTCCATTTCAATATTTTAAAGTAAAAACTTTGTATAGATTTTTTTTTTTTCAAGCTAGAAACTCCAAACTTCTGTAACTGCTTCATATTGTTAAAGGCACTAAAATACATTTGGTCATATTTTGCCAATGAAAACTGTGGCAGGGTGCTTATTTGGAAAAAGGCACGTGAAAAAAACCCAAACTAAACAAAACTGCTTGGCTAAATTTCTTTTTTCTTTTAGAATTTCTGCTCCATTAGAAAAAGTAAAATATTGAACAGTGCTTAAGTAATTAAATAGATAGAAAATAGAAGTGAAAAGATTGCACATAATTGTTATAACTATTTTCTTTAACAAGAAGACCGTAACTGGAGGAGTATGTTACTTCTTGGCTTGTGAACTGCAGAGTTTGCAAATGGCTCAAAGCTTCAGGAATTCTGTGGAGAGAGACTCTCAACTCCATCTATGACTTTTCAAGTTAACACTAAAAATTGAACTACAACATTCTTACCTCAAATCATATCGTCTATTATATACTACACTGCTCTAGCAAATACTTTTATGATAACAGCACAACTTAAATACAAACAAAAAACTGCATAAGCCTTCCCATTATATACACAAGTTACTATATATACAAAATATACAGAAGACAAGGCATGGAAGGGCTTTACGTCATTTCAACCCACTTTTGAACAAGTTTTGTGAGTATGCAAGAGAAGGTACAGGGGATGCAGCAGTTGTCACCTATTTAATCAAAAATCTTGTCCCTGATGGTGGCCATTTTCAGGCAAAGACAAAGAACAGTTCAAAATGAGCTACTGGGTAATTTGCAGCCTTCTTTCTGACTCATCAGCTTTTCTTTCAGGTGGAGATTGGCTTAAGTCATGACACTTAAGTTATCTTTCCTTTTTTTTTAGCATTAACTATTGTAACTTTGATAATTCTTAAATCCATACAAATAATTTTTAAACTCCCTAAATTTTTGGCTCCATATGAAATCCTGTGGTTGTGAATTGCACAGCTAATCCCGAATTATCATTTCCGTCACCACTGCCCATATGCTTACTTCTACTTAACCACATTTAATATCTTTGGACACAGCTTTGTAATAGTGTTATGAAAATGAGAAAATAGAAACCCTTCTTCCTCTTATTACATGACTAATTATAATATGTTTTTGTTATAAATGCCTTGATTAAAATGCTGCATTTAAAGAGTTCTCAGAGAGTTGTTAAAAATTAATAGGACATATAAATTTATTCTTAAGCAGTTTATTCATATAAACTCTGACTTTTCTGGTTATTTAAAGCTTATTTCAGAAAACTCATATTATTACAGACTGATAATATCAGCATGTGCGTATGACTGTGTGTATGCATGTGAATGTGCAACTGCCTTTTTTTGCAGAAACTAGTTTAATCTTGCTATTGAAGTAATACATTAATACCTTTTATGCATACACTCAGTTTGAAAAAATTAACAGTTGGGATTTCAGTCTTTGGAGCTCTTTTCCCTCAATACAACAGTTCCATTTTACAATTCCATCTCTATTTTATACTGACATTACCTAGATATCTACATTTAGTTGCAGTTCATACACAAGGGTGTATAACAAAATGCAATGTCTTCAGCTGAATTACCATTTTGGAACAGTTAAATTACTGGGTTGTCTTCAAAAAATTTCCTGGTTTCTGTACAAATTGGGTAGGTGGATATGCTTTTTGAACTCAATTTATTCTAGATGGAATTTCATGGAGACTACATTTTGGGTACATTAAGTAATATATTTTTGAATAATGGTGTACCATTTTGAGAATAAGAAACTGAAGATTATTGTTATATTGTTCTTTAAAATATGCTGTTGGAATATATTTCTATATTTTGAGACCTAATAAACCTGTAATACTATTTTGTTCTGCTGTGATATTGCCTCTGAGACATATGACAGAATGACATTGACTTCATATATTCTTTTAAAAGTAAAAGAAAGAGATGACCAATGGCTACAGATGGATTTTGTTACAGCTCACCTTATACTACAGATATTTTGCAAACTTTGTTATTTCTTAAACTGCAGGTGGTGAATCATCTCCATCGTTAACAAAAATCTTGTCTTCAAATGATACGTCCAAATATTAGTACTCTACTCCAAATATACTAGAAAGAAGAAATAATTTTTAAAAAAATCTCCATAAATTCCTAACCGGTCATTCCTCTGTCTGAAAGGAAGGATAGTGGCACCACACCTTCTGCATGCTCTGGATAAGTATATATATATATGTGTTTTCATGTAGACTTTTTCAGGTAAGCTCTTCTCTAGTACCTAACACAGTGTTTCTAATTAATTTACTGGTTTTTATTGAATACCTGTTATTTTATATATATATTTATACATAATATATGCACACAAATATGTAATAAAATGTGTATGTAATTATATTAAATATATGCCTATATCTTTAGCTATGTATTATAATTACAAAGACCATTCCATTATCATTCAGGACACAACAGCTTTCATTTTTTTTAAAGATGTTTAAGCTTTCTGCATCTTTAACAGCAGGAAACAGACTAAAGGGCTGAAAACCAGAAAAACAGAAGAAGCTGCATAAGGAATTAATGTTACTCTATGGGTCAGAGATTCTCAAGCTTTAACTTACTCATAACAATAACACCATTGTTTTGCCCTCTGGGACCAAAATCAAATGTTTACAGGAATTTGCTAGTGGACACTTCTATGGCTTAGGAGTATTCACCCAGTGTAAATCAGAGCTGAGAGATTAATAGTATAGCAGCACTGATTTCATTTCCCTTTCGAAGCATGTTGCTCTTTGAGTGCGATTTTGCTGTCCAAGACAAGATGGGCTCTGACTGACTGAAGCTTGGAGCATTTATATGTTCTCTGATGTGCTAAGCTGTGACATATATAACAGTCTTTCTTCAGTCAGATCACTTGGTGGGCATCTCTCCTTTATCTGGATGCCCATTTCCACAAAGCATTTATAGCATCAAGTTTTTCAAGTTTTGGCCAAAGATTTCAAATTCATTAATTAGGGAGCAGGCTTGGGAGATGCTTGCTGATATTCAAAACCATACTTATTTCGATTGCACTGGCCCTTTTTTAATATAAGATTGAGCTAAAAATTGAATTCATATAAAGCTGTCTGGTAGCTGACAAGATAGTGGCTCATCTGATCACCACAAAACTCAGCTAGGGATATCTGGGGCAGACATTGATGTGGATGTCTTCAAACAAAAAAGGATGATCATTCCTTGCTCAGCTGTGTATCTGTCTTGAAGGGCTATCCTGACTGACATGTCCTTTACAACTCCAAGAATCCTGGAGGCCTGTTTAGGCTTTTAAGTAAATGTGCATTTGTGTTGAGTGAGTAGGTAGGTAATATAAATGGAGCCATATAAGGAGCTCACGTATTTTCATAAGAAATCAGAATAAGAAACCAGTCCTTTATAGCTACACAGGAGAAAGAATTTGTTTATTTTGCATACTGACACCTGTAGACTATAGAACAGTATTTAGCCTTTGTATTATGAGTCAATTGTCACACAATTTAGGCCCTCATTTTAATAAATGATACATACATGAGTGCTATGACTTACATCTACACTGTAGTCTCCCAAACAGATTTTTTGGCGACAACACAGAAATTGCTCTTTTGGATTGCAATTCATCTGTTTCCCTCCAAAGGCTACAAAGTATATTTAGGACAATGGATCTGCTATGGACCTTGTCTGACTGACTGTAGTCAGTGACAATCTCTGACACCTTTAACGTGTTATGTTGTTGAAAAGGTTTTACTGGGATGTTTAATTGGGATATGAAGCCTTGAGAAATCTTTTATTATCATGATGGGATGTCAGACAGTTGGATTGCTGCCTGTATATTTCTTCTGGGTTTTTTTTATTTATTTTTTTGTTTGGTTGGGGTTTTTGTGCAGTTTTTTTTTTGTTTTTTTTTTTTTTTTTTGTCAAAACCTCTTCTGAAACAGTTTCATGGTTAAATTGGCTTCACTCAAAGATGGTTAAAACAATGGTTTAGGTATAAGATTCTGTATTGTTCCAATAATAACCAAAGGATTCTAATAACCAGGATTTTAAAATTATATTCTTTACAATCTCTACCAATTTTTCTGCTCACATATTCAGCTCTGCATAGGGGGAATCTGACATGTGGTGTCTGAATGACGAAACAGCCACATGTGAATTATACAGTATTATCTTTTACTATCTCATCTGCAGTCACAGAACTTGCTAACTGTGATTTACAATGTGTTACTGAGTTCTTACTCACATGGCTTGAGCAAGAGCTTGATTAAAAACAAAAGAAAACTAAACTAAAAATCCAACCAAAAACAGTGAGAGGAGCTTTTCTTGCCGTCTTAATTCAAATAAATCAACACCGAACATGGTACATGGGGGATCGTGAATATCCTGGGAATTAAATGTGCCTTTTGTGTTCCATTTTCCATATTTACAGAATGACACAGACTTTTCTCCTGTATCCTATGTTTCCAGCTAAATACTTTCTGTTTTGTTTCTGCAGATTTTGCTTTCAGATAGGTGCAATATAATATTATTATTATTATATTCGTTGTTGCAGTTGTTATTGCAATTGTTGCCATTCTTGGTGGTGTTGGGTTTTTTTATTGTTATTATTATAAATATTGTCATTACTTTAGAATATTTTAATGCTTTACAAAAAATGTGTGTTATTCATGTTGCTATTTTACAGAAAGGTGGAGAGACTTGACTAAGAGAAGAGCAGGTGAGAGGCAGTATAGATCTTCAGTGTCCCAGTACTCTAATCCCTATTCCACACTCTTTGTGGAGCAATGCAAACACGTGATACTCCTATCCCTGCAGCTCATAACTTTAATGGATGATATGCAATCTTGGGGGTTACCTGGACCTATAGTTTGGATTTACCAAGTACTTTTCTAGTTTCATGAAATTTTTGTGGAAATCTGGGCAGTGACTGATTAAACTGAGGCATGTGCAGGATGCAGGCTGCACCCTTCCTATGTGGGGGAGGTTATATTTTAAAGCTACTTCTAGGGCAACAACCAAGATCCTCTTGAAGCAGATTTTTGACCACCTTTTCAACGGCATTGTAAATCTGTATCAGTGGAGTTGAAAGCAGTGAGGCATCCCGCTCTTTTCTTCCTTACATTTTCCTCCAGCTCAGTAGGAAGTTCAGCAAAGCATTAAGACTGAGGCTGTGTTGATGTTCGTGTAGCAGGGGATCTCAGAGCAGATGCTGGCTGGAGATAGGGAACATCTCTCTCAGACAATAATAGTGAAGCAGAGATACTGGACCAGGATCTTCTATGTATAAATTGTCTGGGTCTCCTCTAGGTTTCCAACTGACTTGTGGGCAGAAACATTAGTAAAAATGAGAAAGCTCTTTAATTAAATTATGAGCAGAAAATCTGGAGGAGACTCTTTCTGATATATCTACCCCTCACAAGTCCTTCCACAAAGGAGAAATCCAGGCTCATACCCAGAACTAGTCACCTGCACAGAAACCAGAAGTTGGACAAGACGTGGTTGAAAAGAAACATGGCAAACATATCAAATTCCTTAAACTGATCTAATTGGAAAACAAAGCTTTTTATACCTGATTACCTTCTTGGTTGCTGCATCAACTTGCCACAAGAAAGGGTATTCCCTTTTATTCAGGCCAATTATACATCCACCATTGGGATTCCTTTTCAAAATAAGTGTTTCTCCCTTAACCTCTGCAACTACTCTTTTCAGCCTTCTCTGCATGCAATCTGTTTTATTATTCAAGACGAACAGCTCCCACAGGGAATGCTGTTTCCTAGACTGTGCTGCAGGTATGGAACAAAGACAAGACCTGCCAAGTCAGCTATTTGTTTAATTGGGATATGAATCTCTGAGAAATGTTTTTGCTCACTTTTTCTTTCTTTTTCACATGCATTTGGGACTTTTATTTATTTGTTATCTTGCTATGAATTCTTGTAGATATGGGGGTAGGGTTCCACAAAACCTTCCTGTGGAAAGTATCAGTGCATTTAGCAAGGAAAAAAAAAGACAAACCAGAATTTTCTTCCCTTGAAAAGATTGAATTGATATAGCTAGTAAAAAACTCGGATTTGCATTAAAGAAACAGTTTTTAGCAAACTACTGAGGCTAGTTACATTTCATGTTTTGAAATCTATTAATTTGGCACAAATTAAGTTTGCCGATTAGCAGGACCTATATTGTCTAGCTCAGGACATATATCCAAGGACAAGATTTTTATCCTCTGATACACTGGTGTAAATATAAAATCTACCAAAACTAACAGTGCCATTGAAATACTCTTAAACATATTTCAGATTCTTTCTGTTTGTCTATATTGGTCAGTGAGGTAAGCAGTATGTTATTCATGCCAGGATACAATTAACTGCTTAATTCTCAGATTTCCTCTCCTTATAAACAAGCCTTTATGCTTTTATTCTTTCCTCTCATCCATCTACAAAAAGAAAAAAACGGCTGAAGGTCATGACTTCAAATTCCAGGGAAAGAATTTCATGCTTCAGAATTGAACTGAGTGTGGAAATCCCCAAACTTCAATTAGAAGTTTAAAAAATACCATGCAAACAGATTTTAAGATCATCGCTGATCTGCAGAGCCCGCACCAGTGCTACGGAAGTGGACACAGGGCAGGGGAGCTCAGGCAGTGCCAGCTCCTCCCAGAAGCCCTGTCAGCCTCACAGAGCTGTGGCCATGGGGCGCTGACATATCCCGATGAGGATCCAGCACTCTGGGGACTGCAAGTTCCCACGTTTGCGGAAAGGAGCCTTGAAGCTGCAGGGTTCCCTTCTCTGACACAGCTCAGATACGAGGGCTGTTTGTCGGCTCTGCATCCTTATATCCAAGGCAAGGAGACAGGAAAGGTGTCTCATGGAATGGCGCATGGTAGAGAGCACTGATAATGCCTGCATTTAATCAGGAAAATGCTTAAAGGTATGGCCCCATTTTAATAGCAGAAAAGTATTCATTGTGAAATTCCCACACTAGCTAAAATTTCTCCTGACATTTTTGAGTGAAGCTTCACTGACATTTTCGCAGAGGTCTGCTCATTTTTGGCAGGAAAGAATTTGACCCTTCTCTTCAATCATGCTACACCCCATTTCCACTGACTGTCTCTAAGTTTTTTACCATTCTCTTAGTTTTTCCCATGACGTAAATGCACACTGCAGTAGAAGCAGTAGCATGCCTCTGAATTTCCTCTAGAATAACAAAGCAGCATTGCAAAATGCTTCTTACAGTGTTTCCCTTTCACTTCTCTGAATCTATCCCCTCAAATGACCTCTGCTGTTGAAAAAGCTGCAAGAAATGAGTCAAATAATAATTTTAAGGGCAGGAATCAGGTGATATACATATATTTTCATTTTTTTTTAATTTAGATAACAAGTCAATACAGCTACTATATCTCTCTTCTTACAGTCATTAGTTACAAGACCCTGCCCTGACTCCAAGCACTATGACCCGTCAGACTTCAAGGAGAGCTGTCTGCTTGAGCATTTAAGCAATTTCAGGCTAATCAAGCTGTTTCATCTCAAGAATATTATTTTTGCAACTTTTCAAACCGATTGTTCCACTAGAAGTTTGATCCATGTAGTAACGTACTTCAGAAAGCTACTGAAATGTAGCCAGGAACGGCAACCTCTTCCATTAACATACCCAGATCACAGCAAGAACACTGTTACTCAGTTGGATTTTCATTATGCAAATGTAAATCTTTAAATTCTAAATATTAAATATTACACTATGGTTTTTCTAGCAAGGAACAGAATTCTGTCAGACAGTGAAACACATCTGTGGTGTTTTCTGTTTAATGATTCCTCCTTTTTCTCTATAATCTAATTCCTTCTATTGCCCAAAGCCAGCAGAATCCATCTCACCCATCATATCTATTACTCAATTAGCTTTCCTGTGGACTACCCTAATGTCATGCATCTCGAATCACCCATTTGCTATGTGGTAATTACCATGATTATCTGCATGCAATCAGATGTTTTTGTAGAACCATAGACTCATAGAATACTTTAGGATGGAAGGGACCATAAAGACCATCTAGTTCCAACCCCCTGCCATGGGAAGGGACACCTGCCACTACAGCAGGTTGCCCAAAGCCCTGTCCAATCTGGCTTTATTGGTAATTATATTCTTGTTTGCTCAAGATCAGCTTTTTCTCCTTCACAGTCATACTTTAATGTTTTTGCATTCAGAAAATTTAGTATTGTGTTTATGACAAGTTGGGAAGCATCTTTTTTTTTCCCTTAGAAATAAAAAAGGAAGTGCTTCTAAGATTGCTTCTATGTGACAAAGAACAGTAGTTCTATGTAGATATTCGAGCTAATGTGCTCCATAGGCAGTGCAATTGTATTACCATGTATTTCCAGGTCATCTGCAATAGCAACAGCAATTTGTCAGAACCTGTATCTTGACATGGAAGTATACTATATGGTGTAAAAATATGCAGAAATGATGCTGATCATTATAGAGTCTTACCACTGATCATTAGAGAGTCCTACCAGTGAGCTGGAAAGATCCAAGCAACTTTGCAATGCCTCCTGAATGGCAATTTAAAGCGCATGTTTTTCTTTGCATTTCTTCTTTGATGTGAACACTGCAAGCAAGCTAAGGTGTAGAATCAAGGGGTCTTTCAGTGAGTACATTTCTGTAAGGTGTATTCAGTGAAATGCTGAGCATCAGCTTGTGCTGAAATTAACCTGCAATTTGCACTTGGGGTTTATTTTCTCTTGAGCCTGACTTATATGCTTTGGTTTCCTGTAGAGCTGCTTAAGAAGTTCTGTTATAATAGCACCATCTTCTGACTAATATCCTGTCAGGAGTATTTCTGAGTATCTTTATGCTTGGTTCATTACACCTCTGAGGTTCTTATGTGACTGTTCCCCTGCTTCATGCAGTGTTCCAAAGACACAATGAAGTGGTTAACCACGCCAGGTATCAAGCAGCACAATCAGTTATGTAGAGTTTAGAATTCCTTAAGTGTGACAGCCTGATATTGAAATATAAGTACATTTCCAATGAAAAAGCTGAGAGAATTAAATGAAAATAGAAAACGTTCTGCTAACATTTTTGGTGCTGGCTCAGCTTTGTGTAGGAAACACTAACAACAGTCATGCTCTTAACCTCTTCCAAGATCAAGATTGTATGCCAGATATTTTGAAGAGTATACCACAGTATAAATACAGTCCAGCTAGTAAAGTTTTAACCTTATTATTAGGTTTAATGGATTCTTGGGTGACATGGTTTAGTGCGAGATGTCCCTGCCCATAGCATGGGTCTTGGAATGAGATGATCTTAAGGTCCTTTCCAACCCTAAGTATTGTATGATTCCATGATTCAATATTCAAATCAATAAAAATGGTTGGAGATTTTTCCCAAGATGGGGTCCATTTGTATAATTTTCATATCATGTCTACTTTAACTCTTGGTTATGTTGTAGTACATATGGGTCTTTTCTTCCTATTTTTATCTGGACAATAAATAAAAAACAGTAATGATATGCAACTGACTATCAGAACTATTTAGTCAATTAATTTTGGAAAGGCCATGGATTGATATTTGAAGTCACATATCCAGTTAATTTCAGATAAATTATTAAAACTTAAGGTACAGTTTCAAGTACATAAAACCAGAGCAGTGTGCTTCATCGGTGCAAGAGAAAGAAAAGGGCTTAGAAGTTCGGGATTGTGTCCCTGCTTTTGACACAGATTCATTATGGAACTTTGGAAAACAAATATTCCATATCTACATGTATTTTTCATGCATTTATAAAGGACAAGTGAAATGAATTAGGTTTTGTGAGACATTTTGACATTCAAATCAGTTGAGCAGTACAGAAGTAGTGCTATTTTTGGCATTAGATGTTGTTGGTTTTTTTCTGAATACTAGCCTACCATACACTTCTTTTTGCAATGGGCCAAAATTTTCAAATATGTATCTACCTTGTTCAGTTCTCATTTTTAATACATATAATACAATAATAACAGCAGTTATCAGTGTCACAGGAGGATTAAGAGGATAAATATCTTTATAATAATGAAGGACTCAGATACCTCCATAGTCAAGTAAGTAGGTACCTGTTATTTGCATATAACTGCAGTCTGATATTGTAACTGTTACTCACTTGGGCTCTTCTTTTCCAATTTTTTTCTAATGTGCTTATTTGAATTCAAGGGAATAGTTTGTCTCATCCTGTAAAACTCCTTTAGTCATTACCAAAGGAGAGTAGAAGTCATTTGCTCAGGCTATATTATTATTATTTTTATTATTATTATTACTATTACTACTACTACTACTATTATTTCCTTTCAAGTTACTTCCTCCAGTTTCTGAAACATTAATGTTCTCTGAATTTTCTACATATTTTGAAAAAGTCTGAGAAACATAATGTGCAGAGCTAATGGGTCATTAAGACTGAGAGGAATTTTCTCTACTTAGTGACATAATGGGGTGATTCACTGCATTGTAGAACTCTTTACAGAGGTTGACATGTTAATAATGCAAGGTGCAGGGCATTAGAGAACTGAAGTAAATGCCTAACTCTACATTGCCGTTGTGTTGATCTTTATTATGACATTATCTTTTATGACACTGATCCATGAATGAACAAGCCAGATAGAAGTACAGGATGTTATAGTAATATTCTTTACTGTATAGATCCTTTGGGATATTTATTGAGTGTCACTAGAAACTGAGGGGTTCAGGGCTTATGAACACTCAATGCCATCTACAGTTTTTTGCTTGAGAAGCATATCTTCAAAATCATGGTGAACGTGCTGGTTCAGAATACTCACTGCTATAATTTCTCCATCTATTTTAAGAAAAAAAAAAGAGGTAGATATAACTGTAGTAACTGTAGACCTCATGACCTCTTCTAAAAAGTCATGAGAAAGAGGAAAACTATCTTAAAATTGCTTGGATCAAGAAGACTGTGTATTAAATTAGAACACTGGTGAGGTGGTATCCCCAGATGGGTTTAGTTCTTGCTTCGGTTTCTAGCTAAACATATTTGTTTCATCTTCTGCACAGCAAATGGTAGAATCAGGACATCCTGATGGACCAAAAGTCCTTAAGAAAGAACATAGATGCCCCAAGAAACATATTTGACTTAATTTTCTTCTTAACTTTCCAAGCTCTAGCCCTGTTTACACTGGTGAACTGTAATGCATATTTAATACATTAAGGATTCTGTTGTGCATACCCCCTTGATATTTAAGCACTTGAAGTACAACACCACCACCTCTGTCATCAAGGTCTCCACCTGCACCTCTGCCTGTTGTACTAGCACACAATCGGTCGTTTTCTTATTGAACTGTTGGTCAAAAATCACCACATTCCATCCTAAGGCCCATTTGAACATGTATTTGTCTGACTAGTCACTTCTTGTTCCTAAGTACATCTCTCCTCATGGTAGCCATTAAATTACCAGTCTTGCAGGCAACCTTGTTCAACTGTCCACTTTTATTGTGAATATTTCTATTCCTTTTCTAATCGCAGTTCTCCAAGACCTGAACCACAAATCTGCCTCCCATTTCCTTGAAATTGCTCTTCAAGCTAAGCTTTGTAGAGAGAAAAGGCAAGGCAAAAATAGTGGGGTTTGGGCAGTACAAAGTTCAAGACAGGATGAAGTAGAGGAAATGCAACATCGCCTCTGTTATACACAGAGTGGCAATGTGGGTGTTCTTTTCACTGCAGTACCATCTGTTCTTTCAGATCAGTGTGTCATAAAATACCCCAGAATATTTATGAAAGCCTATTGCACTTATGTTATTTAAGCCATGACGTTTGGTACAAGTTATAAGGCATGATAATTCTCCCTTTACTGATACACTTTCTAGAATCACCATTTACACTACCATCTTTCAACTTCCTTTACACGTTACTATTGCAAAATGGTTTTAAAAAACCATGACAGATATCTATTTGTTCTCAGTATTTGTATATCAGTGTGTTTTCCATGTGAAATTTATTATGTTCTTTATTTGTATGTGTAAATAAAGAAATAGAGAAAATATCTTCTATTGGGTTACAGATAGGCCTTTGAAAAGCATGTTAACCTATTTTTCACTGAATCTATTTCAAATAAGCAATATGCTGTTGAGGGCAGCAAACGGGTTGGAAATGCAATATGATGGTCCTGAGCTCTACATTTTGTTTTCAGCTTTCTGGATTTCCTGGAAGACAGGTGAAAGTTGGAAAAAGCTAACTTACAGCAAAGTCCAGGCAATCCCTACCTGTTTCCTTGGCTAATACAACAGCCTGATGCACAAACACAGCCTGAGTTAATTACTGGGTGCCAAGGTCCCACCCTTTTTCAGAATCCTGACCTTTCCCTTGCAGAGTTTGTTTGGCCCTCTCTGTGCTGAGCCATTTCAGCATGCAAGTCCTACAGAAAATGGATGTGAAAAAATTACAATTGCTTCCTCAGCGCAGACTGGGCTCAACACAGTGCTGATGAAATGCTCAAGACAGTGCAGTAGAAAGGGTAGGAGTAAAGGGTGGGCAGGACCATCAGCTGGCTCAAAGCATGCTGGAATAGACCACATCAGAAACATAAGAATGAAGATGTTTTCTCTACCGCAGTGGATGTGAAGGCTCAGTTTCCAATCACTTAAACTGTGGAAGATATGCACTTTTATTTTTTCATCTGTCCCTATTTGCTCATGAGCGGTTTAAGTTGGGCTCCTGCTTGGGGGTAAAATCAGCTGACCATATCACGTGAGCTACTGCAAATCCATAATTGTGTCTGTGGTAGGAGGTGACTCAAGAAACTGAGGCGTACGCTGAGGCGTACTTCCTGGGACCTAGCTGAGTGTTCAGCCCAACCTAATCCATCCTATGGGAGTCTGGGTAGCCACTGTCATCTTCCACCCATGGACTATTCCTACAGCTCCAACTTGTCCTCTCTGCTTTCTCAGGTACATGGCATACTGAGCTGTATATTCCTTAACTAGCTTTTACAAGGTAGCTTTCAGTTCTGAAAGATCTTTTTGTATGAAGTGTTCTTAATATTCTCTTACCAAATTCTTCTTCTTTCAGTAGCACACTTAAATCTTTGTGTAGGAGAGAAAATATGGTTATGATTATGAGGGTCATTACTTTAATAGCTGAGGAATTCACATGGGAGATGTGGGCTGTAATTCCCTCAAGCTGCACTGAACCCCACATCACGGCATCTTGATCTCTAACACTCAGCTTTTTGGGTAAAAGGGAACACTGACACTACCTTTTACCACCAACACTGCATTCTGTGCCTAAGACTGCAAAAATATTAGTTCACAAAGGAATTCATGGCATGAATTCCATTTATGTGGGGTCTTCTTTGGCAAATCATCCAAAAGTGATTTAGCAGTATCTGCTCATTAGCTTAGTCAGCTCACCATTCAACTTCTGGACCCTGGAGACTGCAACTTCACTCTTGTTGAGCACTCTTGGTGACAGTGAGATACGTAAACCATTGGGGTCATTGAACTCAGCTTTGTGATGACTGTACCTTATACAGACCAGGGCCCTGGCTGGAAAGGAGACTTACACTTTGAATACCCTTAGACGCTTTTGAAAATAACATTGCTTGCTGTATTAGCTGAAAAATGTTTTATACAGAATGTGATATTCCCTGGTTGCTTCAGGATATGTAATCCGGACTCTGAACCCTGTGGTCACTGTGAAGCCTCCCATTCACAGACAAGTTAAAGAGATGTAGACCATTTCCCTGGTGAACATAATGTGAGACCTTCACATAGTAGCTGATCTAATTTTCATCAGATTGAGTTCACTATTTTTGGGGGTTTCACTGCAGAAAAGGAATTGCTTATACAGCTATTTCAGCAAACATCTTAAAACTACAGTAGCTTTTTCTTCTTGTCTCACATTGTTAGCTTCATTTCTGTTCTACGATGGCCAGTTAAAATTGTGTTTTCCATATGATTGAAGGGTTTTTTTTGTGACTGCAAGGTTTAAGAATTGTCTGTAGCTAAAAAATTGCAATGTATTGCACAACAGAAATGCAAATGCTTACAAAAATTTTGTCCATTTGCTTCATATATACATTTGAAATATATCTCATGAAGCGGGATGGCAATTTTAGTCACTCTAACAATGTCTACTCTAACTTAAAAAAGGTCAGGGCATGAGTTCTTCTAGTTTCTGTATCCATCCTGTTGCTCGCTCCAAACTACTGGCTAATAATTGCTAACATTCTTCCCAGACATAGCTTGGGCTCATGCTAGTTAGCATTCTCTCATATCTAGGCTCAGCTTAGGGATGGTACAGACTAAAGGACTCCTCCAAACAGGCGGTATGGCTAAGACCATCTAGCATGGAGGGACTAGAGTAAACTTAACTCTGTGGACACACACCATGCCAGACCATTTGCCCATTGAGCCACAGGGTGAGCCCTTGCTCATTTCTACTGACATAAGGAGATAGACCCACCTCGAGGATGAAAAAGAGCATTCAGCAAGGGGGAGGCATTTGTTTTGGCCAGAGAAGACTGATATGCCCAGACTTCTCCAATAGCAGAGTATAGATAGAGTACCCAGTGAACATGGTCAATTGACAATAGGACATTACATTTTTTTTTCCCCCTCCAGATTGTTTTCCTAACTGATTTCACTCTGTTGTTTTAAATGAGAGAACTGGGACAGGTCTCACTGTCAGGTAGAAAGGGTTGTGGTAGTGAACAAAGGACCAGTGACCCAGGACTGTTCATGCTCCCAGCAGAGACCAAGGAAGACTGATGACAAAATAAATAGTCATAAGGGAGAGGAAAAAAAATTATCCTTATTAATTGGCCAACTCTTCCTTCATTTAGAGATGATTAACATTTTCTGACTGAATCCTACTAATTTCTGAATTAAAAGGAAAAAATAAATATTTCAAAGATTAATTATGCAGACTGCTTAATATCATATTCCTTTTTCATTTTGAGTTGCACATCATATTGGATCAGATTCATATGATGTTTGATAGAGGGTTTTTGTAACTTTAATATGAGTTGGATCATTAAATTGGTTTTGAAAGTTTTCATAGACCTCGTAAGACATACAATTTTGTTTATTAAGCTTAACTCTAACAAACTGCTTATCAGTAACCACATAATGGATTGTGATAAACTTGTGCAATTGAATTTCACAAGTTAATGTTAAAAATATTTCTTTAATCTATATTTTTTCTCTCCTTTAAATTCTTTCTCTTTATTGTATCATGAAAAAGTATCTTAAATACAGAATTTTCTTAATCATATTGCTTACTTAATATTATTTTTATAATGTAGCACAATTATACAAACTTTCATATGATTAAGGAACAAAAAATCCCAATGTCTAAAGAAGACATGAAAGCATAATTAAGGGAAAACCAGAATGAAACACTGACATGTACACTTCACAGAAAAGTCTTCTTTAACTGAAAAAAAGGAAAGATATTAGAAGTCCTTAGTGTTCCACAACACAGTACAAAATACCATAAACTGGCTGCCTTTGTACACGCAGAAGGAAGATTTTAAACATTTTTTCATCAGCCTGACACTGGATTTGAAAACTGACGATGCATTCTTTGAATCAACTTTTGTTGAAGATGGCAATAATGTGACTTTTGGAGTGCTTTTTCTGCTAATAGAGCTACTTAAGTTTGCACAGCTGGGAGGCTTCTATTTTTTCCTGCAGCTTTTTCTCCCCCCTTCCCCATTCTGATTTGTTATTGTTTGAAATTCTGAGAATGTTTTACACACATTTCCAATGTACAACATTTGGACACTGATAAACTAATGACAAGTATGATGTAAAGCCTTGTAGAAGACCCTGTAGGGTCTACCCAGGGAGAAGAACACATCTGTCTCCAGCTGTGCAGCTATTTAGAAGTGAAATGACTTGTCCTGGGTTGAGCAGAGATGGTAATTATTTTTTTTGTTGATGCGAAGATCAAAGGTTATTCTCAGGAAGTAAGGACAAGGACTGTGGTATTTAGCAGGAAAGATTTATACAGGACATAATTTAGTACATGGTTTGCACATTAACCTGGTGCTAATGCATGTAGATGACAGAGAAAATGTAAACAGTCTGATGCAAGATAAATTATAATTGGTGAAAAGCAAAATTAATCTACTGGTCATGAATCTCCCACAAGTTAGCAGAATCTTGAGCAGCTGCTACATTCCACAATCACACTTTGAAAAGATATTGCTTGATCTGAGGATTTTTTGCTACAGTTCAAATAACTTCCTCTTGTCCCAGCATGGCTATTTTTTTTTCTTTCTTTTTATTTTTTTTTTTTTAACTAATGAAACCCCTGCTTTTAACAACAGCATTGAGTCCTAGTATAACATAACTCACCGACTGTCTTCCCAAAAGAGTGAATCCTTTGGGTTAATGGTTTTCAAGGTGCGAAACTAAGAATAGTACCCCCACCCCAAACCACAGAGGTAGTAGTTTATAAATGACTTTTCATAACTGAGTGTACCATGACCTCATGGTCAGTAGATGAGATGTAATGTTTACTTCTCCACAGTTTCCTGATACCAGGCCAGAAATCCATGAAATAACTTTCTCATGTTTCTCATTCTGAAATTTGACTTATATGTGCAAATAGTTTTTCTTTGTTAAAAGTTACCCAGTATAAAACACAGATATACAAATTGTGTGAGCAAAGATGAAAAAAAAAAAAGCATCTACAAAAATGACGTGGAAGAAAACATTGAGAATTCTTACAGCAAACCAACCAGGTATTTTGCACATTTTTCAATAATATTGATGTGCATAGAAGATTTTCTGTTAAAAAAAATAAGAATTTCACCACCCATAGGAACTTAGTTCTGAGATTCTAATCAGATTTGTACTGCTTTAAATAGGCAAAACTGCCATAAGCTAAAATGAGTTATACTGATATAAAATCAAAACAAGTGAGCTTAAATTTATGTTTAAAGATAAAATGGTCATTGCAGAATCCTATAACAAACAATAGCCTGTCTGAAGGAGGTTTGGCCAGAAAAAACAGAAACAGCAAAACCATTTCATAATTGTAGCTCATTCCCAAATATTCATGAAAAAATGCTTTGTCATGTATATTAAAATTTAGGCATTTATCTCTTGAATAATTCCTAGACTGCAGAGAAACAATGAAGAGAATAAAGTTCTAGAATTTTTTCCCTTCCTCATCTGTCTTTGCTTCCATTTTCATATGTGCAAGAAAGCATATCAAAGGGATCATAATATATGTTTTTCTCAGATGGCTTTGTTATGATCCAAGCATCAGACGTCTGAGGCAGGGAGGTAGTGGTGGACAGCACAGAGAACAACTAGGTAGGCTTCAAAATGGTAAAGAAGTTTTCACCATAAGCAGATTTGGGTTTCTAATTTTGTACAGGCCCTAGTAAATCTCTCAGCATAGACCAATCTGCTCTTACAACATGAGCAGCCAAACCCCAGAAATTCTTCAGCTCATTCTGGCTGTAAGCCAAATCTCACTCTTTCCCAAAGTACTGACCTCCCACAGAATTAAATCTTACTGGATTCCCTTAAAATAGCAAATGAGCTTTGAATTCATTGAGGGAAAATCAGCTCCAGCCAATGAAAGACAGGGTACTAAGTCTTCCTATGGGTTACTCTTAGTTTAACCTATAAAGCCTTAATATAACATATTTTTATCATCTTTCAAGAACATAGATAAGTGTAGCATTTCTGTGTAGTTAAACCAGTGGGGTGGGGAGGGGTGGTCCAATGAGTCCACAATGTAAGGTAAGCAGCAGCATGGCTTGGAAGAGAAGACTCCACCTCTGCTCTTTTTCAGGTAGAATAAGCAGAGACCAGCAGGTACAGTAAAGCTTAAAGTGACAAGATTACCTGACATTACAGCACTGAGATAATTAAAAGCTGACCTGCCAGGGGCCTCAGCTGCTGAAACTGTAGCTTCCTTATTTACCTTCATGATAAAGAGCTTCCACATTGAAAGATTTGGGTGCCAGCCACCCTTAGTGTCAAATTGCCAAGAAAGGTGCAGGGTAAAATCAATAGCAGTAGTCTGTGAGCATACATAGATCATTTCTATTGAGCAAACCCAGGTTATATCAGATGGAGTAGCTGTTGCAATATTGCTTTGAGAGAAACGGCTACATGTGCTTTCTGACTCTGCTGACAGCAGTTGTGATACCATGCCAAAACTCTCATAATGGTAATAAAGATTGGTAAAGGGTTATCTGTACTCCCCCTGATTACTAGATATAGAAAAATGTTTGTCTATGTAACTATCAACGATTCATTTTGAAAAACCCCTTAACATGTCTTGCATTGCTGGTAACCACAAGACTTTTGTGTAGAAAGTATAAAAAGAAGCTCAAACTTTTACTGCTCTCTTTTTCATGTCTTTTTTTTTATGTTATTTTTCATTTGCAGAATGTTCTACTGCATTTGTTTTTTAATATATTTGCTACATTTTATACTTATTTCTCAGTTAACACTATTTCTAAAATTTCCCCTAAATAAGGCTAAAGAAAAATAGCTTTGGATCAATGTCTACTCAACAGAGATTTATTTCTAGGGGAAAGAAAAAAAAAACCAAAAAAAAAACCTTCATACTTCTCTCCTTCAAATGTTCCATAATGACAAAAGGGCAAAACCTTCAAAAACATATTTTTGAAAATACTATCTAGTCTTCATTTTCAAAAGATCACACAATGGACACTTTATATAGAAAAACATGTTGAATAAATGTATGCATAGTTAAACTCTCAAGTAAAAGGTGGGCATTTGCCATGTATGTCATGTTTTCCAGGATGAATTTGTTCTGTATGATTTTACCTATGTTATATATCTTGTGGTAGAAGCTCATAAAAGTCCACAACCTTGTCAGTCACTTAATAAAGACTAATAACATTAATTGGCCAGAGCTGCGGAAAGCAACTGAAATAGTCTGTGCTACTGACTAAACCAGATTTCACAATAACTTTCAACAAATCAGTAGCATGTGAATACACTCATTAGAGGACAATTTAATGAAAGGAAAGAGGAGGGAAGAGGGAAGAGGGAAGAGGGAAGAAGGAAGAGGGAAGAGGAAAGGGAGAGGAGAGGAGAGGGAGAGGAGGGGAGAGTAGAGGGAGAGGAGAGGAGAGGAGAGGAGAGGAGAGGAGAGGAGAGGAGAGGAGAGGAGAGGAGAGGAGAGGAGAGGAGAGGAGAGGAGAGGAGAGGAGAGGGGAGGGGAGGGGAGGGGAGGGGAGGGGAGGGGAGAGGAGGGGGGAGGGGAGGAGAGGAGAGGAGAGGAGAGGAGAGGAGAGGAGAGGAGAGGAGAGGAGAGGAGAGGAGAGGAAAGGAAAGGAAAGGAAAGGAAAGGAAAGGAAAGGAAAGGAAAGGAAAGGAAAGGAAAGGAAAGGAAAGGAAAGGAAAGGAAAGGAAAGGAAAGGAAAGGAAAGGAAAGGAAAGGAAAGGAAAGGAAAGGAAAGGAAAGACACATTCAGTTCATTAAAAAAAAAAAAAAAAGGAAAAGAAAAAGCAACCTGTTTCCTCCAAGCCAAGCAGCTCCCACACTTTTTTTCTTTGCAAAGACAATCCCTGACAATCTGTTAATGAACACCTCTATTATGTAGGAATGTTTACAGCCATTATCCTTTAGGCAAAGTTCATCAAAGGAATACAGAGAATGTAAAAATAGCTGTGGCACTTCAAAAACACCTCAATGGCACTTAACTCATCCATCTTCAAATCGTAAACTGGTTCTACAAGTTACTGCAGAATTCATCTGTAAAGAAAGTCATCTTGTGTCTTGTAAACCAGCCCTCCAAAACCATGGGTCTGCATCTGCCTCAGCACAAAATTGCATGTAACACCACATTCCTCACCGTGTGAATCACAGCAAGTTGCAGCTGCTAGAGCTGGGTGGATCACCTTGCTCAGTAGAAAGATCTACAAGCTGAAAGAAAGGAGGAAAACCAGAGAGATTTCCAGGCAGCAGATATAAAAGTGATGTAAGGAAATGTTTCTTCATACCAGTCATGGTTAGCTGGTGGAACTCATTGGTGCAAGAGTTCATTGAGACAGGATCTGGGGGAGGCTAGACATCTACCAGCATATATCTAACCTCCAAGCATTAGACAAGTAAAGCCTAAATATACAGAGGAGAAGGCTAGGAAACATAAAACATCACACATTTCAGGAAATGGGCCAGCTTAGTATTCCAATAGATGGCTTACAAGAGAATCTTCTGACATAACTACATATTTATTTCACCAGTATTTGAAATTGGCTGAGAAAGAGTGACTGGACCAACTGTGTTGAATGATTGACAGTGTGACAACTTGACAGCTGCTTATAATCTGGGGTACCTTTTAGACTTTACCAAAAAACTTCTGCAGCAGTTTATAATGAAAATGAGGTGATATTGTCAGGTAGATATACCGCAGATTTTGAGTCCTAACTGAGTTTTAATGCTATGATATTTAGCTAGCAAACCATCTTAGCTTCCAGCTTCTGTGTACAATCATTGTTTTATTCCTTATTATTGTCACAGAATCGTGGAACCATAGAATGGTTTGGATTGGAAATGACTGTAAAGCTCATCTAGTTCCAACCCCCCTGTCACAGAAAGCTACACCTTCCACTAGACCAGGTTGGGTTGCTCAAAGCCCTGTCCAGCCTGGCCTTGAACATCTCCAGGTATGGAGGAGGCACAACTTCTCTGGGCAACCAGTGCCAATGCCTCACTACCTTCATAGTGAAGAATTTCTTCCTAATGTCTGATCTAAATCTATCCTCTGTCACCTTGAAGCCATTACCTCTTGTTCTGTCACTGCATGCTCTAAGGGTAAAAAGTTCCTCTCCGGCTGTCTTGCAGGACCCCTTAAGGTATTGAAATACTGCAATAAAGTCTCCCCAGAGTCTTCTACAGGCTGAACAAGCCCACCTTTCTCTGACTGTCTTCATAGGAGAGAGGCTCCAGCTCTTTGATCATATTTTGTGGCCCTCCTCTGGACTTGCCTGAGCACGTTCCTTCTTGTGTTGGGAGTCCCAGAGGTGGATGCAGTACTCCAAGTGAGGTCTCATGAGAGTGGAGTAGAGAGGGAGAATCACCTCCTTTGACCTTCTGGCTACACTACTTTTGATGTGGCCCATCATACAGTGGCTTTCTGGGCTGCAAGCACAGACTGCAGAACCTTTGATCCTGATGATAATCTGGTTTGGTCTGTTCTGCATACCTGGAATAAGAACACTGAATGTTATAAATAGTGGAATTCATGTGATGAACTTATATCCTGCTTCATGTTGCATTAATTAGGTCCAGAAAAGTCAAAGGGATTAAAAATCTCTTAATTTAAAATTCTCTGCTGTGAGAATAATTCATACAGAGCTATCTGCCTGCGTGAGCAGAGTCTGTCAAGAAGAATCCTTATAGTCCCAACACACTATTGATGCTGCTTTTTGAAATCTACTGTTCCTTATAATGTTATTAGTTTGCTACATCCATAGCTATTTGACGTTAAAAGTAGATTAAACAAATTTCTATTGCATCTGGCCTATAGATATTTGGCATGTGTTAATAAAATATTACAATGAAGCAACAGTTAAATCCTTAGTAGAAGTGAAATCTGAAATCTAAAAAAAAGCTTAAGATTTAGCTTCAAAATCTTATTCAGTCTTCGTGGGTATAACTATTCACTACATGAAAATATAACACCGGGAGTCATCTCCTGTCTTGGTCTTGCAGACTTGTCATTAGGAACTCTTCATAATGGGAAAAGGTAAAAGAAGTAAGCTTTGCTCCAGAGCAGAGTCCTGTTTATCTACATCCTTGAATAGAGCCTGGCTTATATAGAAGCATAGTTGGAGTTCCAATGTTTCGATTTTTTACTCCTCTCTCCTCTTATACAAAGGCCCTTTAATTTCTCATGTTTAAAGGATTCTGTCTCCAAATGATCATTCTGGATCACAGAGGTTTAAGTAAATTTTCCAGTATAGCATTGAAGTCTTTCTTACAATACCTGAGTGCGTATAATAAGAAACTTATGCATAATTGAAAACACAGGATCTAGCACTAGCGAGACTTTTAGGCAGTCTTACATAACTAAGTCTCGGCACAAGTTTATGGGCTGTAACTTCAGTGCCACTGCAGAGGGTTGTCTGCTGGTGCAGCCTTCCCCATCACATAAGCATGATACCAGCAGGGAGTCATACAGTCTCCTTTTCTGTTGTAGTGAATTTACCCCAGTTCCTAGTCTCTGATTCTCAGACCCTCAGCTATGTTAATGGATATCATCTTTGAGTAGATACCAATACTTATTTTCAGTTTAATAATTTCTTTTTATGCTGCCTTTTTTTTTTTTTTTTTTTTTTTGTACCTTCACTTGAGACAAGAGAATCCAAACTGTTTTCACATTCTGGTTTTCACGTTAGCTCAGTGATTGCTTGGTTACTATTTCTTTGCTAGAAAGAAGAGTATAAGAAGAGCTATACCTGGGTTTACAATGAAAGTTATAGAAACATTGCAAAATCTAGGTGTTTAAACCAGTCTTCAGCTGGTGCTGTGCAGCGTAGTGGCATTATCTGACCCAGCAAGAAAATTGCTTCAGGATAGCACTTCTGTTGAGCAGTGGAAATTCTGAATTTCTTACTACCTAGGAAACTGGTTGCTGTGTCCCAGTCTGAGAAACATTATAAACCCCTCTTAAATGTATTCACTCTTTAGCTAAGTGATTATTTGATTTGGTTTGTACTGCATTTCTACATGGCAACTCTTGTACTGCAAAAGATGCTGGTATTGTAGACTTAATGGAAAGTGTAAAAGGAGTTTATTTGGAGGATAACAGTTACATATGCATATAAATTGGAGTTCAAATACATACTCACTTTGGTATACTTTGGTGTAGAAGAAATTGAAATTTTCAAGACTAAAGTGTAGTTTCTCAAATTGCAATTTTAGAGTAATTTTCCATATATTATATGGATTCAGATTAATCTTAATTTCAAATTGATTAGAGAGCCCTTCAGTATTAATCAATACAATTTTCCAAGTAATGCATATTTTTTTTACCTTCCTCTCTTTGAGTCCTTGAATTTAATGTTGGGGTTTCCTCTGCCAAAGATGGATCTGCTAAATAAATTTGAATAAACTCAAACACTTAAAAAAAAAGAATGAAACCTGTGAAAAATACAGTCTGATTGATAAGATCAGGAGTCTGAATCTATAATCCCCAAAATACGACAGTTTGAAATTAAATCTGAATTGACATGTTCTTCAATTGTTATTCAGAAACATTACCTTCTTTCTTTAAAATCTGTTTCCCCAGGCCCATAACCTGAACATGAAGTTCATATAGGAAAGTATTCAAGAATAAAGCTATTATTATACAAGCCCCATAACTCCCATGGAATTTCCCTTACGAAAGGGAACTCCAGGCTGGCCAGTTGGCTTTCCCGTCATCTTTGCTGGTAGAGACATTCAGTGGGGTTATTATTGTGGGTAATGCCCCATATGCTTCCTGCATTAAGAAGGTGAAGGGAGATGAACACCTGCCATGACATAACTCATAATGAAATTCACTCCACAAGGTAGAAAAGTTCTAAAAATGAGTGGAAAAATCTCTATTTCTGCATT
The DNA here is from genome assembly GCA_028858755.1 of Ara ararauna. Taxonomy (NCBI): domain Eukaryota; kingdom Metazoa; phylum Chordata; class Aves; order Psittaciformes; family Psittacidae; genus Ara; species Ara ararauna. The sequence goes on along the minus strand of CM054379.1, from coordinate 40,118,670 downwards.
TGAGAGTGGAGTTGTAGAAGGCACATCCAGCCAAAAACTGATCAGGTTTTGAAACAAATGATGGGGACAATCTGTATCTTGCATTTGCAAGAATATAGAAAAGGTTAGAATAGAAAAAGAAATGAGTTGCCGGATTTTTAAAACAGGCTGGTGCATTCTGGTTTTGGATGGCAGCGCTGACAGGCTGACAGGCCTCAGCAGTTCCTTGATGTTAAGCACCACTCACACACAAACAGTCAAGAGCAAAAGTACGTTCTTGTGAGCCCCACCACAGATGGTTTGTAGAAATGGCAGAATGAACTGACACTTAATAACATAACTGTACTTAGAAGCAGGTTTTATGATGTCAAGTACAGCATACAGCTGTTAAAATGTAACTGTCAAAAAAAAAAAAAGAAAGAAAAAGACACAAATTACAGACCTCAAGTCATTTATATGACAAATGTGTGGGACAATCCTATGGCAGCAGCTGGGAAGTATGGAGGCATGGTAGGAGAGGGCAGGGGTATCACTTTTCCCTAAGCATGTGCCTTAACTCCTGCTGCAGGCAGGTGTGGAGCCGGACAGGCCTCTGGTTTGATCCACCCATGGCTTTTATTTGCAAAAATGAGCAAATAAGAAGGCACGTGAATTGAGTACTCCCCTATTTTTAATTTGAGTTGGTTCATCCCACACTTCAAACAGAGCTACAGGAATGATTTGTTTTGAAGAACAAACTATACTTTTACCTCTAAACCTTTTCCAGGTTTGATAGGGTTTATTTCATGGACTGAAATTAAGCCAGTGTGAAAGTTCCCTATGTGTGCAGAATGGAAATGCCGACAGGTTTTTAACTCTAGATATTCTCTCAACCCAAGTCTAATGCATTGTCATTAATGAAGCAGATGAAACAGAAAACAGAGAGAAAAATTAGCTCAAGTTCAGCAGTTGCTTGTTGCAAATTTGTAAGCATCTCCCTACCATAGAGATATGTAAAATAATGCTCCTGTTAAAAGTTATGTGGAAAATGAAGGTTCTCAGCAAGCTAATTTTACTCTGTTAACAAAGCATGGTTTCAAGCTATTCATGTTAACCATCCACCCACTTTCTTTTCCTTCACCACCTCAGATTTGCAGATAGGAGGTACAATTACAGCCCTTTGTTTCAACCTGAGATCTTTTTACAAAACAAAGTCTGCTTTTATCCTGTTGAAACCTATGTGCTTTCCTTCATTGTGTCAAGCTAAAGGAGCTGAGGTCTAACTTTAAAGTAATCCTTTGTGCTGCCTTTTTTTCCTCTCCCTGACTCTTTGTTGTATGTACAGCCTAACGGTGTGGCTTCAGTTGAACTTCTCCCCTGGCAAATAACACACTTCAAGCTGAAAAAAAAAGGCTGGGGTGAAATCCTGGCCCCACTATGCTTAATGGACTTTAACAGGGTTTGGTTTCCACGCCAGTGGCTGTTGCTCTTTGAGTTTCTCCTTTTAGTCCTGCTGGAGATATTTTTCCCCTCCTGGAATGGAAGTGCTCTGGTGCAAATTTCTGGTACAGATGGTCTGCTGCAGCCAATAGAGATTTGTGTGATTTAACTGGCTTTGACACTGGCACTTGACAGAGTAGTGGAGTCATGGTCTAAGAATTTAAGTACCCCACTCTTAACATGCAATTCCTAATACGACTCCAAAAGAATGAAGCTAAAGAAACTATGTATTTGTATGTGTATGTGTATGGGTCTGTGCATGTGTATGTGTATGGGTCTGTGCATGTGTATGTGTATTTCTTTTTCTCTACTGGCCTTTTTTCATCTGCCAGAGCATGTCAGGAAGACTGGTTTTTTCAGTGTACTTCAAGGGGTGTTCTGGGCATTTGTAGCAGAAGAAGATGCTGCAAAAGACAAGAAAGGGGTGTGGAAATAAGAAAAGCCAATCAGAAACTTGCTTTTGGTTTTTTTTTTTTTTTTTTTATATAAAAACAAAACAAACAAACAAAAAAAACCAAGATAAAGATTACCAGGATAAGGTTGACAGCAATGGTGGGGATCTTGGCCACTGAGCTGGCCAGGGCAGAAGGTGTTTGTGAGATCAATGTAGTAGGGTTACAGGGACAGTTAAAAAGTTGGAATGTTAATGCTGGAGTACGATTCTGCTTTTGCTTTCATGCCTGCAACACAGTTGTTGCCTGAAGGAGCCACAGGAGATGGAACTGATGTCAGACTTGTTAGAGTGTGTGCCTGAAGACTAAACCCTTCCCCCTTCCTCTGCCAGTAGCTTCAGACTGTGCTGATTTCCTGTCCATCTCCTTCATTTCCATTAAGTAATACCACTGAGCACTAAGCCCTCAAGGCAGCACATGCTTTGTGTTGAATCAAATCCACAAGGACGTAGAGATTGGAGTAGATATGCTTGATCAAACAGAATGAGCAGTTTCACATTTGTGTAGCTTTCCCTTGCTTCCTCAGTGCACCATCACCATCCTGGGAGAAATTCTTTCTTACTCAGTATCAGCTTCTCTCTGCAACTGAAGCACCACCTTTCTGAAATCAGTGCTCTGAAAATTGGTTAACCTTCTACAAGTCTCTGTACTTCTTCCAATGACATGTGCACATCTCATTTATCTGAACTTTTTCACAGAAAAGCTGCTTCATTATCCTAGCCATAGCCTTTCTACCACCTAAACTCATCTTCAGTTTAAAAGGAAAGTTCCATTGTGATCACAGTATCTTTTCTCCCTTTGTATTTCTCTTCAAAGGTTTTCCTTTTCTGTTCTTCTGTCACACTGGGGAGATGATTTTTTCCTTCCAAATCCATCCATGAGATGGATTCTAAAAGACATCATACAGACATCTCTGGTGTTTGCATTTTACATAGGATGTTGAGAAATCAGAGAGGGTGCAACATAATTTGAGTGTTAGAGAAAATGTTTAAAACCTCTCAATCTGCTTAGGTTATCAAAAAACCCCACAAAGTAGTAACCTGATTACTGTGTTTAAGTACATCTGGTGAAACGTTTGATATTGTAAATTCACGCAGAACAGGAGTTTCATGAGGACTGAAACAACTAGCAAATGTCAATGAATTCAGAGCATAGTTTCAGCCAAAAGAGGAAAATTTTTTTGTTTTGGCACTTATAAAGCTGAAGTTTATTCCTGTATTTGAAAAGATGTTAACTTAAAAATTTAACTAAGTGAAAAGAAGTTAGATAAAGGGCCTAGCTAATAATTTTGCATTGACCCAACCTTTATGTTTGTTCAGGCACTGGGCTGACTCATTATGTTGATAATAACTGTTCTAGCAGTCCAGCTCTCATTGTGTTAATTATTCTAGTGCCAAAGAGACATCCCCTGCAGTGGGCTTTGTACTCTGAAGCTGATATAATTAAAAAAAGCACAAGACACTGGAACCAGCTGAACATTCTTGGGTATACAAATAACTGTGGTCTTCTACCAATGGGAAAGTTAGAGAATGACCTACCCACATGTTAATCTGATAGTTTGTCTCACATACGCTGAGAGGAGAGGGAAAATTTAGCCAATTCTTATTACCATCATTGTTTTTCAGCCTCAGTAATGATTTAAGACTTTTCTATGAGAACCTTATGATGTTAGCAGCAACCTTCAGATGGCATTTTAACACACTCTCCAGTCTTTATATTTTGGATTTGAAGTTGTTCAACTTCATAAAAAGTATTTGCTAAACTAATTATTCTGAAGATCCTTGCAGAATAACCAAAATATTTTAGTTCATTTAAGATCTCATATACAAAGTTGTAGGAAATGCATGAAAAATAGACATCCAGGGTGAGATTGTTGAGGAAGCCAGGGGAATGGGCCTCTCAGAGAGATGACCCAAACTTTTTTTCTGAGTAAGGAATATTGAACTCTAGGGGTCTAGGTGAGAGAAAGAAACATTGCAAAATGAAAGGACACATTTTCTCTTTACTACGAAGTAAAGACATTTTGTGCTTATGCAGCTCTAGTACTTGTACTCTGCTTTTTGGAATAAGTGGTAGTATTTGCCTCTCACTCTACAAAATACCAAATTCAAAGACAATGAAGATTAACAATCTCCAGCAACATTACTTACATCTGCTCCATAGGCCAGCCAGCAGCTCTGGACTCCTCCAAGCTGTTCTGAAAAAGAAACACTTTGGCTAATTGGACAAAGGTGCTTGGTGGAGCTTGGAAATAATCATTACCATCCCTCATCTTTCCCAGCCCTAAATATATATTTGAGCTCTATCTTTTAATCCTGTTTTTCTGGCAGAACATCTTTAATCTCCTGCCCTCCATACTCAGAAGAATTGATCTGCATGTGAGTTTAAGTAAAAGTTACTATTTATAGTAGTTTTAAGTGGTTTATATTATCTAATTTTTTATTATACTGACATGATAAATTTGCAGGCTTCTTTCCAGTGTTTTGCTTTCAATAGAGACTCAGATGTGTGCTCTGCTTACACTGTCTAACTACTGAATTTGGATGATTTCTTTTTCTTTTTCTTACAGTAACAAATATCTTTATACCTTCCTATCCTTTTCTAAAATAAAATTTGAGGTCATCCAGAAACAGTTGAAAATTTCACTTAAAGTTTATTCAATTGTTCCCTCAATAAAGACAAAAAGAAAAATAAAGACAAATTCTGGAAATGAGAAATTTCCAAATGCTTTAAATCCTACAGTTTGGATCACAGCAAGTGTAAGGTGCCCTTCATAACCCTGTTTTGCCACTGTTAGTGTACCCATCATTAAGATGTAATGTGGTAGTTTGAATATTTGTTTCAAAGATGCCCTATTCAAGACCTCTACCTGGAGAATATAGTGCTATGGCTCTCTCAGCTACTCTGTGAATTCCCCTTTAAATTCCTAAAATATCTAAGAACTAATTAATTAATGTTACCTCAGTTAGTGAGAGAAGAAATACAAATTATATAGTCTGGTTCTGTGTTCATGCAGAAAAAACAATTATTTGTACAGCCTGCTAACCACACTAAATTTTTGGGTGATGATTTCCTGGTTACATTATGTTGAGTTAAAAAAGAAATTTGATGCCATGTTTTGGGTAGGGTGAGGTCTAAATACCTGTCTGGGTTAGTCACTGGCCTAAGGACTGCTTAATTCTTGGTGACCATTCCATGGACAACCTGGTTTCTTAATGACTCTTTTATTTTCTTTTAATTCCAAGGCTGCTGTGACAGAGTGAATTATCAGATGTAGGAAAAAGCCAAAGCATCTGGTTTCAATTAATCATTAGCCCCTTCATGGTTTGCAGGGAGCAGAGGCAGGAGTGGGGAAAAGGATCTGAGGCCTAAGCTGGACCCAATTCACAGTAGAGCAAGTAGTTTTCAGGAGTTTCTGAAGCATCGAGAAAGGACTTTTCTAACGCAAGATTGACAGACAACAAGGAATATTAAATAGTCTTTCCACTCTGATAAAACCTTGCTATGCCCAACTGTGGGCCTCGTTCTTCATGAAAAAATGTAGTTCTAATAAAAAAGGACAGCAGAGTGGGTAACATGAGATTTTAAAGACATGGTTTATCCAGAAAGAACGAATTAATTGTGTTAAAGAAGTGTAGCTGGTGGGGGAATTTGAAATAAACAAATAGGAAGAAAGATATCTGACTTTTTGGTCACTAAAGACTGCTCAAGAAGTAATAGGCTGAAAACACAGTTTGGAAGGAATAATTTGCCAACAGGAAAACCTTTCCAGTGATTAAGAAGTGAAGAATTTGTTCCCATATCCCTATCAGTGACAGGAGAGACGGACCTCAAAACAAGCAAGGGTTGACCATCCAAGATTATCCTATCTTTCACCATATGTGCTCTGAATCGGGGAAGTTGAAGTTTTGGCCATCCTCCTCCTGATGAATGCTTTAAACCTTAGACCAGTGGTTTCCAAATTGGAAAATATGGTGTGACCACAATGAATATGAGCTCCGACTCCAAACTAATAAGCTCTATTTCTGCAGGACAGTATCTACATCAGTCCTGTCACTGGTCTGGGAATGGGAGGAGGCCAAGGAGACAGACAATAATTCATGCAACAGGGCTGGTTTATATTGCTGATACTCCATAATACAAATACTGGGTCTAGTTAAGTTACTTACCCAACTGTTAGATGCCTGCATCCCTGATCTAGTGGGAATGCATTTACCTGAAATAGAAGAGCTTCAACAGAAGCTGAGCCTGCACACTTGCTCCCAGAATACTTTCTAACTTTCAAGCCCTTCTTCAAAGATAAGGGTTAAAATCCTTCAACCCAGAGAATTCATTAGCTACTGTCTGGATTAGTAGTTTAACCCCAGAGGAATTGGATAAAAAGAGAAGAGGAAAGCTCTTCACAGCAGAAATTTTGTGAAAAATTTAGCCTGAAGAAAACCAAATGAAACTATAGCAAAAATTCAGCAGAATTTATGTACAGTTTTAGGGTGACAGAAATTGAAATTTCTGAGGGAAAAAAGACCTTACCACAGTAAACTGTTGCTAAGATTTTCTTCTAGCATTTTTTATTATATTATAGTGTTAACACATTTAGGCATACAATGTTAAATATAATGTTTGGACATGATTTCTGTGAATGTAATATCTTCATTTTTTTCTGGAAAGATATGACCTGACAACAGCTGTTACCCTTATGAGGATAATGTCCTAAGTATTGTTTAGATGTCTGCTGTTGCTTTAAATGGTTTCATGACTTTTCTATAGTTTCTCTTACAAAGGGACTACAAATTGTATCACAATCTTAGAAGATAAAGAACAAATTAAAAAAAGACATCCTAGTTTATAATTAGGGAACAATATGTGCAAGCATCACTTTTTGCCTCTGCCCACCAATACTAAAATGCAGTACCAATTGCAACAGACTTAATTATTTGTAACATAACGATTCTTTTTCTTTTTTTTCCCTTTTATCAAAGTTCCAGAATACTAGAACAGTCTCCCACACTATTTGTGAATTATCCTATTTACTGTTTAGCAATTTGAAGAGCAACTATGGTCAAATGTAAGTACTAGTAAAGAGTTTATTGATTCTAGCATATATAACCTACACATTCCTCATCGCAAACAAGTTTTTATCACCTCCTTAATTCCCCATTATCCAAAGCAGAGATCGATTATTTTCTGGGCCATGGATATGAGTATTACCCAGATTTATTTATTTATTTATTTTCTGTCATGGTAGACCTCCATTACAGAGCTACCAGTGATGGTGCTGAAAACCAGCATGGTGAGGAAGGTGAGCCCACCACTGTAAAAACAGAAACACAGTAACCAATATAAATGGAAGGCAGAAAAAAAAAAAAGTTTGTAAAATAGAAATACAAGAGTATCTTTGGTATTTTCCCTTTCTAAGTTAGCGTTTGTTGCTGTCACTTCTCATTTCAAGAAAGAAGTTTGCTCTGTTTAACTTACTTTTTATATTAAAAGAAAACAAAACTGGCACTGGTAACAGCGCTGTCTGCAGTTTTTAATGGGGAAAAAAATTTGTATGAACCTCAAGAGCAGATGAAGGGTTGTTGAAGCCTATAGCTGTGACAATGCTTGTGGGAAAGTCTGGAACAGCAGGGAGGAAAGTGTCAGCCAAGAAACCTGAAAAATAGTCCAAACACTATCTTTTAATAATGTGGTTTTAATTTTAATAATATATTACTATTTGGTTTGTTTCTTAGAGACCTGTGTTTATTAGGAAGCATTCCTTGAAGCTGTCAGTCTATGGGAGCTCCTCTAAACTCCTTTAAAATGAAATGTTAGTGGTTTTCCTCTGTTTTGAGAGGGTACATTAATAACCACATATTGCTATAGGCATTAAATAGGCCACCCACCCTCCATGAAGTACAGTCCACATTTCTATCCACTTCTTATGGCAGCTAGCTTAGCAGGAGCAATGTCAAGGGGTGCAATGAAACACTCTGTGTCTCTTCACTTCTGTCTTAGGGAGGACCTTTTCCTGTTTGACAGCTATTCATTCAGTCAAGGAACATTACAGAGGAGCTGATTTAGTGCTAGCAAGTAAAGAAGGGTGCCACCTGCCATATTGTCATCAGCAGAACTGGTGTCCAGCCTATGCTGTTGCCCTTTGGTGATGTCTGCATACATATGACCTGTAAGCTGCTCTAATTACTCATAGCTTTCAAGTTTATCCCTCACACATGCTGCACAACCGTGACCTATGAGCAACATCTGCAGCAGTGGGAGCCTCATTTTCTGGCTGACTCCAGAGAGTTCATGCTTCTTCTTGTAACTCCCTATTCTTCCCGTCTGTGTTTGGCCAGCTCTGCTGGGCCTGTCCAGGAGCAGACACATGGGCACAAATGAGGTTTTTGAGGAAGTGCATGTGTGTATATATGTCTGTGTGTAATTTTTTTATTAGAAGCAGGGCCGGCAGATCTGTTTATTTAAAGCTGCCTGACAATTTCCACTACAAAATCTTATTTCCAGTTGCCGAAATGTAACTATTCAATCGGAAATGTTTCAAGTTGACAGCTCACCTCAGATTCAAAAGATTATAAGGGGTATGTGCTTATTTATTTGAAGTTATCAGGCAAGACCCTTCAGCGGTTTCCTGAAAATTAAGGACAGCAATACATTGCTATACAAGCAGCATGTTTCTTTTCCCATGTTAAAAAATACAGTTCTCTGTTGAGAACTCATACCCTCACAGTAGCAGGCATGACTGCCAGCTCAGCTGGCATATTGGTGGCTGCTAATATAGGGGAACACTCTTTCAGTGTTAATGTGTCCAAATCTGGCTGAGATTTAAGCTAGCACCTCAGAAACTGCAAGCTGCTCTATAACTGCAACTTTGTTTGCTGTTGCTGCAGCTGCAGGAAAGAACATGAACTGGTTGTAGGCTGCTCTCTAGTGTCTCTTGATTGGCAGGGCTCCAGACTGTGTTGCTTTCAAAACTCATGTGTCTGGCACCTATCCTACAAGGCCTTAGGATGTGCCTTACAAGCCACCATGCGTTCACCAAATATGCCCATTAACTGCAGGTTATGCTGGTGGCCACCTTTCAGTGATCATAAAATCATAGAATCATAGAACAGTTAGGGTTGGTAAAGACCTTAAGATCATCTAGTTCTAACCCCCCTGCCATGGGCAGGGACACCTCCCACTAAACCATGTCATCAAGGCTCTGTCCAACCTGGCCTTGAACACCGCCAGGAATGGAGCATAAACTTCATAAGGCTGGCATCAGCCCACCTCACAAGCATGTCAGGGTCCCCTTGGATGGCATCCCTTCCCTCCAGTGTATCAACTCAACCACACAGCTTGATGTCATCAGCAAACCTGCTGAGGGTGCACTCAATCCCACTGTCCATGTCACCAACAAAGATGTTGAACAAGACTGGTCCCAACACCGATCCCTGAGGGACACCACTCAGGTGATCCGAAAGTGCTAGGGACCATCCTCTAGTTCTGAGACCTGGTAACTTGGTTCCATCCATTCTACATTACACTCAGCCTTGGTTCCCAAAATAAATATGATATATATATGCACTTGATGTAAAAGGTTTTGTTTGTGATATACCAAAATTACTGCTTTCTCTAATATACTGAATCCACTACACTTCCTGATCTGTGCATGAATAGTAGCCATTTCTTTGATATTTCATATTTCTCAGCGTTCAACAGCCCAATCAGAGCTTTTTCTCTGACCAGGAGAAAGATAGAGTATGCAAATCCGTCCAGGACAAAGATTCTGCATAGAAGAAGAAAATGAGGCTATTTATAGAAAATTCGGATGTTCAGTACCACATATTCAGTCAGATTGGTGAAAAGGCCGAAACCAAGGCACACAGAAGGACCAGAATAGGTCCGTTACAGCAGGCAGTGAAGTCCTTAATTACTAAAGGCTACTTTTCTTGAGCCAGAACCCAACACTCTTCCCTGCTATCATGCTGCTATCAGGAAACGCTAACAACGTGACCTATCTCTTCTAGTGATAATAAGCAAAGAAGACCACTCTAAGTGTGTTATCAAGTTACTTCATTTGTTCAAGTGGAAGAATTTTTGTCTGGTGTACTGGGAGATCAAAGGGCAGTTACATAAGGTTTCTGTTCTCTTTTCTGTTTTCTTTTTTCTTTTTTTTTTATAATTTCCTTAGAAAAAAAGGCCCCAGATCTTTTCACAAATAAAAGAATTGTAATTCAGCAGCATATTCAGCTATTCAGAATTTAGGAAATTCCAGAATAAAAGGCATTTCCATTCTGTTAGTGTTTATACATAAAAATGTGATTTTATAAAACGTATCTATAGAAAATACTATACAGCTTGCATCAGTATAAAACACAGCCAGCTCTTTTTTTTTACAAAAGTCTTGATTGCAGTGTGAATTATTCTCTGTTTCCTAATATCTTTTATTGCAATGTCTGCTGTACAAAATCTTATTTAATTAAAAAATCTTTTTTTAATTAGTTATTATTTGCCTAACATTCTTTTTCAATTAACTGCTAAAAAAAATCCTCAGTATGATCCTTTCTTCTTTCTAGAATTGCTTCTCATGAATAATGAACTGAATCACTTACTTGCTTAAGTATTTTTCTATTTTAGTTGAAATTTTCTTTATGGATCTTGAATATTAATCCAATAAACTAAGAATTCCTTCAATCATACAAGAAGAAAACTACATAATACGAGTTACAAATCATTATCAATACCAAAATACCAAAATCAATTGATCGTTCCTAATAATTTTTAGTGTTGTGAAAGCCAAACGAGCAAACAAAAAAACCCAGTGCATGATGTTTTCAAGCAGAGCAGGTTTTTAGAGAGCTTTTATCAACAGCAGCTGTCACAGATGGCTTATGTTAGTCAAGAAGATTCCAAAACAGGGAAAAAAAATCCCCAAAACATGCTTGCATAAATGAGAAGAATATCAGCTTGATTATAATACTCTTTCACTTAGAGAATATATAATGGGCTTGTCTGTGTTTGCTTAGACATGAGTAAGGAAGTGCAGACCATAAAAATATAGTTCAGGGCACTTTTTTCCATCTAAAAATCTTGCATCTATTCATATGCTCAGTGATTAGACAGAACACAATATATCATTCTGCATATTTTGAGGACTTCGTAGGAGCCTGGATGAGAGAAGTGCTGAGAAAATCTTGAAGCCAAACATCAAATTCTTTAGTCAAAGGATAACACTTCATTGCCAGATTAATTTCTGAATATATAGATATTTTTATCTTAATGTATTACAAATTGATGTAGTTACTCATTTTTATCCAAATTTTTACAGAAATCTAGTTAAACAAAATTGTTCTCCATAGAAATAACAGTCACAAACCAAAAGGTATTAATAATCTGAAAGTGAATAGAACCTTGTCTGACATGATCTCACATTTTCTGTTTTTAATCATGTCAATAGAATTAACTGGAATGTACTCAATGATTCCTGTAATCTGTGTTATAACACAGTTCTTCATGGAGTTAAGTTTGATGATGGTTATATTTGTCAAGTTAACTGCATAGTCATATGGAGGAACTAATAAGCATCACAACACTGATTAAAGAAATATTTCTCTAGCCAAATCTATCAGCATAATCTAATAATAAATTATCTGCTTCAGTCTTTGCTATCAATACTACGCTCTTTATTCTGTCCATGCAGTGTAAAGCATATCGATGGAAAATCACAAGCACGTTCTTGATCTTATGTACAAAGTTCTCTCATAGCACCATCATAGAACGGTTTGAGTTGGAAGGGACCTTTAAAGATCATCTAGTCCAAAACCTGTGCTATCGGCAGGGGCACCTTTCGCTATACCAAGTTGCTCAAAGCCCCATCCAACATGGCCTTGAACACTCCCAGGGATGAGGCAGCTACAGCTTCTCTGGGCAACCTGTTCCAGCGTCTCACCACACGTACTGTAAGAACTGGACCTCCTTTAGGTTCCACAATTTGTGTTCTTGACAGCCCAGTGGTGTACCTTTAGGACAGTCAAAAAACAGTTTTATCTTCAATAAGAAGATAAGGATTCAAATCACCAGAGGTTAAGGGGGGACCTTGGCTGCATACTCCAGGCAGCAGAATACTGTGTGAATGGTGGTAGGACTACTACCACCACTTCTTATCTGAAGAACATATCAAACATGTATTCAAAGAGAAAACATGATGCTTTAGGTGCTGACAGCATTTTCAACATCTGTATCCATCTTACAGAGCAGGTGAAGTATGCACAAGGGACAGAAGTCTGAACACTCCTTTGGCTGGGACCCTCATGCTCATGTAGGTTGATGTTATCCACACCTTCCTAAAATGGCTTTCTCCATTTATTGTATAGGGAATGCAGAGTCTTGACTCAGTCTTATGAATTCCATTTCCTACCACTGGCATCTGTAAGTCAGATGTATTTAAGCCACATCAATGTGCTCTTCCCAGAATGTGCCCAAGCAAGAGAACATCACTCACACTAAGTACACATCATACTGCTGGGTGAAGGGGATGAACTGAAGAACAACTCATCTCTGCATGCATTTAGCCATGGGTATACTCTATACTGCTTTCCAAAGTTTTTTTTTTTTTTCTTTATACTTGATAGTTTGGTATACCGAATATATTAGAAAATATTCTTTAATTGCCTGGCTGACATATCCATTGGCTTGCTTTGGGCAAGAAGGTGTTGCAGGAATTTTAAGAGAGTAGTTGTTGATTATGAGATGTAGAATAGAAAGTTTAAACCCAAGAGATCCCAGTTTTGATAATTACCTTACAATTTGATGTTTCCAGTATAAGCATGAGAGATGAAAACGTGGGGGAAAAAAACCCCCAACCAAACCAAAACCACCACCAGAAAAATAAAAGAAAGAACAGGTCCAGATAGGTCTATGAACTACAATTCTTTGGAGAACATGTATCCTGGCTCTTTAAAGACTAAGAACTTAATCACTTTTCCTGTTGTTGACATCCTCCTTTATTCAAATGGTCTGAACAATAGAACCAATTCAGAAGAGTTACAATGAGTCTGCACTTAGCTTGAAGTTTGCTGCTTGCACTTCAGATTAGCCAAATCCTGTGTTCAAAACATATCTGTTATTTCTAACACCATTGATCTAATAAATATGTACAGTCCCCCCAGAATCGTTGTCCTGTGTTATCAAAGATCACAGGCTAAAGGAATCTGTTGGAGATCTATTCTTCTAAGCATATCTGCAAGTTCTTTTTAGATATCTGCTAAGTATAGAGAATTTTCTAAACTCTTTTAAAGATAAGGTGTGGGCAATTCTATGTGGGAACTGTCATATAACACATTGTAAAACTTTTAGAAGTTTAAAATGTTTCACTGTATCAAAAGGTTAGAAAGATAGGAGATTTGGGAAAAAGAATGTGTTAGTTTGCTTTTAATAAAGACGAAAGGAAGGGCCAGTAAGTAATGCACACTAAAGCTACTAAAGGATTAAAAAGTGCAAAATTATAAATAAAATTATTTTACAGTATTTATGTCCTCAATCTTAATGATTTTATATATTTTACGGGTTTTATGTGCACAACTGCAATGTATTTAATACTGAAAGAAATGTTATTTTGATAAAAAATATTTCACAAAATTACAATTTAAGAATCATTCAATATTTAGAGATAATAAAAAATGCAAGTAGCAATAGAACTTGTCCTCAGTGGCTCATAAACCCAGCATCTAAGCAAAATAACGAACTTCAGTGCAAACTGAAGATAAAATTGAATTTGTTTGAATGCAAGGTCCTCAAGTAGCCCAGTGAAGCAGTAGAACTGAAACCAGCTATTGGATATACATTAAGATGTCATCGAGAGAACTTGCTAAAACTAAAAGTGGAAGAAACTATCAATGAATTCTGCTTAGGAGTGAATAACGTAAATAGCAAGAAATCCAAAGAAAAATGTTATTTAGCTTTCTTAATTGGTGCTGATCAAACACAGAATAAGAATTTAAAATTGCTATTTCTCACAACATATTCAGAATTAAATATTTAGGCCTAACAAATTTTTTTTTTCTCTTTCTTGTTTGCACTGTGGGAGGATCATAGCCTAGCTCTTACTGAGTGCCAGCCCAGCCCACAGAGCTCTTTTTCCTTTTTGTGTTAAGCTGCTATTAAAAAAGCTCCAAAATTTACATACACAGTCATGTTGCTATAGTGGAAAAGCTAAGAAAAGCACATGCAAGAGGGAGCAAAGAAAGCAGCCTTCCTGGTCTCACTTCTGTCAAACAAACATTGTTGTTTGTCAGACCAGAGGAAGAAATTCAGACTCTATGCAACATTTTCACTCGAACTCCTCTTCAAAAGCATTAACTTAGCAGAGTTCAAGTCATTCTGCCAAAACACTGTATCCTTGGTGTTCCCAGATAATCAGACACAGAATATATTCCTGTACATATAACTGAATTCTGAAATAAGTACTTATTGTAGTATAAAATACACTTGGGTAGCATTTTCAATACAGCACTTAATCCAGCTGAAATTTGTATGAGAACCTCAGAATTCCTCCAAAGAGTATCATGTTTGCAAAAATAGATTTGACAAATGTAAAATAGGTCATGAAGTATTTAAAAGAGATAACATCTCCAAAACCTAATTACTTCCACGATTAAATAAATAAAAGAAAGATGTAGAAGTTTCAATAAACTAAATCTGAAACACTACATATTTTATTGAAGTATCTAAAAGAGACCAATATTTCCAAGAAAAGAGCTGATCCTTATTAAAAACTGAGGAAGAATATCTCCACTCAGAACATGGCTTCCAAAATACCAATTATTTTAATGTGACTAAAAGACTTTCAAGACATAGACTGGTAGAAGTGTTTTATTTGGGTTTTAAAATGAATTTCTAAAGTCTATGAAAATTATTCTAATGATTTATTATCAAAAACACTGCACATCATTGCAAGACATAACAGAAGAATTCTGAATAGATTTTCAATTGCCAAATTGGTCTAAGAACTAAGTTAAATCTGGAACTTTTGGAACTTGTACTGTCTATCTGAGATTTCAAAATTTTGCGAAGCTGTACTTACAGAGACACTTATTTCCATTTGATCACTTCAGGTGGTGTTTTTCTGCCTTTTTTGCCAAAGAGATTGTAAACTAAGGAAAGCACATTCGGGTACAAAAAAAGTGCTAAAAAGGCAGGTGCCTGATAAGACGTCTCATTGAGTGTATATATATACTTTCCCTTACATCCAAAATGAAACATTTACTAATATATGAAACAGATGTTTTCAGCATGGAAAATTGTAGAGATTTTACACAAATACCAAAATTGAATGGTATAGCATCCTTTTTCTGTTTAGACAATATCAAAATTCTTCAGTGCTAGGTGTCTGACCTGTGTAACCGCTTATAGCTGTCTCCTAACTACGCAGTTTTTTAAATCTGTTGGCTCTTATTTCCCAGTAACAACCGCCAGATGATCAGAATACTTTGCATGATTATTATATATTTCTTTTTTAATACCCATCAGCTGAATAGGCAGATTTCTACTCAGTGTGATGCCTCCTGTCCTGAAGCTTTTGAAAATGCTTAGGCCCTTGCCCGCAGTAAAGCTCTGGCTTTTCTCTTCCTCCCCTCTCTTTAACACAGACAACCATCCCTGACCAAACTCAAAACCATGGTAGAATTTACTTAAAGAGAAAGAAAATTTCTTTCCCCCCAGGGCCAGCTCTACCGCAAACGGAGTCAATGGAAGTTTTGCCAATGACCTCAGTAGAAGCAACACTCTCTAAACTTCCTTTCTTCTAGCAGGCCAATAAACTTCTTATCTGCACAATGACTGCCACATATTTGTACCACATATTTTTGCCTACAGTTAGACTAACTGAACACTGGGAAAAGTTACATAGCCAAAAATTCTGAAAGCATTTGACAGGGCTTTTAGGCATACAATCCCCTGCAAATCAGCAGAAGTTCTGCAGCTGAAACCTGACATTTGCTCTGGAAGTGATATTGAGGTACTATTTTCTTCTACATGGTATGACTGTTAGCAGACATATGGGTTTTTATAGCAGAATAATGAACAAAAAGTAGACTTTGTTTATTCGTAATATGTGCAATTGAGCATCTGAATTAATGAAACAGAATTTGTGGATGGCTGGCATGTTCAGGGAAGTAGAAAAACATTATGACTTTTATGTCAAGCTTTGACATTTATATTTAGGAATGGCTGAGACAGAAGTTTGACGCATTGCTGGTTTTGTTGTCTCTTACACATTTCAATACTAATTTCAACTTTGGAGAGGGAGAACAAATATTCATGTTATGTGCATAAGTACAGTGTAGAAAAATTAAGGCAAAGCTGCTTTCCAAACATAAGCCTACCTCAGTGCGAATGGAAAAGGACATCACGGAGGGAGGTTTCAGTCAGATGCAGTCTTTTCTGAATGGAGGAAGAAAAAATGCAATTGTGATGGAGTTCTGGGATGATCACATCTGCCCATTACGGGCTGGACATCTATCTCTCTTTACACAGAGCTACTGAGCAGCCATCATTTACATTAAAACTCGCAGTGCATTAGCAACAGTTGACCTTGCAACCTTAGTTTAAATGCTTCGCATCACGTTACTTTCCTCTTGAGTCATCTACTTTCCTAATATTTTACAATAATGCACTTCAGGACTGCCACACATTTCTGGCTTCAATTCTGGAAAATGTTTCCATTCAAGAAAACATTTCACTGTGTGCTTTAATTTTACTTATCTCTTTAAATTAAAATGAAGCATGCTGTTACCTTTTGCTCACTATAGAGATAGACTGAAAGCACATTCATGGACTTCTGTGTCCTGGGCTCTGAATGACGGCAGATATTTTTTCCAGTCTGTTTCAAACAGAAGAACTAATGTAATAATAAATGCATTGAAATTAAATCCTAATAAAGGGTCTTCAGAAGAATGCATATATTCATGTTCCCACTTAAAAAAAAGAGGTTTATTATACTTGAAAAACATATTCGAAGCATTCCAGCTTTCTAAAGCATTGCAGTATACTTTTGCAATAGCTTGTTACCCATTACCGAATAGATTTAATTATACTTTCTCTGTAGTAGAATTACAGTTGCAGATGTTTTTTTGCTACTGATTGGAATGTCAGTAATAATTTAATTAGATATTATGACAGTTTCCATGGCTTGTATGTTAGCACAGTTAAATTCTCTCTGTAAACTAATTTTGAGAACAAGTGTTTCTGTTCAAAATCTTTTACAGTGGAAATGTTTCAAAGGTAGAAAAAGTTAATTACAAGGCTTTTTTCCCCTTCTAAATCCTCTGAAGAAGCAAGAACATTTTCCATGGAAATATGGTCAGTCACTGAAATGTCAGAAAAGCACTAACTGTAGAACACTGAGTGGTATATGGAAAGTGTATGAAATTTTAACTGATTTGCAATCTAAGTTAAGTGGTACTATTTATTTATATAACTATAGTGACCATCAGTGTGCAGAAGATATGCTTTTTACTATGTGGTTTTCTTGTATGCAAGAACATTGAATGGCTGTATTATATTTAATTAAAAGCAATAGTGGGCCTACCCAGATGTTAAAAGGGCTTGATCTGAACAGCGTGTTGACATCAGACGAATAGGAGAGGCCACCTGCTAGCTCCACTTTTGGCTTTGTGGATGATTTGCATTCCTGTGGCCTGCTGCTCTGCATGATTGCTCTCAGCACTTCACAGCCACATGAACTGTTTAACATCATGGATACCTTCCAGCCAAGCAGGCTATCTCCTTTTGTAACATCAGTGCAAAAGAAAGAATGACCACTTGCATGATTTTGATGGGTAGAGCATGATGTTTTCAGTTAGCATATAACACATCAAAGAGGAGGAAATGCTTTTCTATAAACCAGATTAAGATAAAAATTAATCCGTTCTTGCTTAAGAGCGCTAACAGACCCTTTTTTCCTCCCCTTTCGTTCTGAAAGATAATGCTCATAATTTGAATCTGAGTAGAGTACAGTTCAGACTCTAAGTGGTATCCTTGTCTTTTCATTTAAGCACAGAATGTTTCTAGAGCAAATATATAAAATTTAAATACTTTATTAAATATGTTCTGTCTGAACACTGAGAATCCATTCAGAAGCGCAAGTGTATTCATGAACACAAATGCAACTATTAGACTGCATGTGCATTGTAACTATCAGACTGCCAGTACGCTCCTGATTTTTTGTCATCTTTTTAAAATACTATAAATATTTTGAAGTTAATGGTAAGAAAACTGGAATCAGAGGAAAAAGAAATCATTACAGCATTTTTCCAATAGATAATATTGAATGACAAAAGAAAAAATTCAGATCTATGTTTCCATGTATTGTCCTCCCTTAGAGAGTATACCTGCCACATAAGACCCAGTAAAAGTTTCTTACATGCTTCCAACTTGCAGGTTCTTGTATCATCACTCAAGGAGCAGAAGGATGTCATTAAGTAAAAATAGCAATAGTTATTTTCCAGATTTCTTCATATTTGCAATCTATATTTATTTTTGCAGTGATGAGTTGACTTCATCCCAGCAAGCTCTTCCTGACATTTTGTTGTAGTTTTACACATCACTATTAAATAATGTATATAGCAGATATAAAAATGCATCCTGCTACAGTGTGATAAAAAATATACTCATTTATTTAAGCTCTAGAAGTAAATCTAACAGTTACTTTAAGTTTTAGTAGACTGATGAAAAATACACTTGCTTTTGTGTTTGATACATATTTTACATTATGCAGTATGATGATACAAAGTACAAGACAGAAAAATAAAATATTAATGCACAACAGATTTATATACAACATGCACGATAATTTAGTTCTAACTTGATGTTAAAAGATTTTTAAAACTTTGAACAGTTTGAATCAACTTTTTGCTATAACCAGACAATGAACTTCTTGCCAAATTACTTAGTTACCTAAGAGCCAGAATAAGTGAGACTAAAGCAGAATTTATATTCCAACTCTGAAGTACAGATTTTCTGACTCCTTACTCAGCTAACTGCACTATATAAAAGTCCTACGAATTCATATGTTCTTATGATTTCAAAGTTGCTCATACACTGCAAATTTTATTTCTCAGTATATCCACAGATGACTCCATCTTAATGCTTACAGAGTGCAGATATTTCGTTTTGAATTCCAGAATGTAAAGTGGACCTAGCACTGTTGAGAAATGTGGT
This sequence comes from Ara ararauna, assembly GCA_028858755.1. Classification (NCBI taxonomy): domain Eukaryota; kingdom Metazoa; phylum Chordata; class Aves; order Psittaciformes; family Psittacidae; genus Ara; species Ara ararauna. The sequence goes on along the minus strand of CM054379.1, from coordinate 40,099,564 downwards.
TTCAGTTCCATTCCTCGGCTGAAAGTGTTTGGGTCTGAATCTAACAGTGTTTCTAAACTACCAGACTTCAGTGGTTTCAGGGAACAGCAGCTGTCAGCTTCTTCTGCTTAATTAAAGTTTTTCATTGCCTAGTTAAAAGTTTTCTAGTTGGTGACTGCAATGAAGAGAGTAACTTCAGGGCCTGCTGACTGGTGCTATCCCTGGAAAAAATATGGTGATGGCTAGGGAATTTTTGCAGTTAAATACAGAGGCTCAGCTCTGCTCAGCTCTGCTCAGCCAGGATGTGGACCACTACCACTGGTTAAATAGCAGGTACTTGATTGTTTTGGTTTTCTTGAAAGAAAAAAATTACCCCCAGTTTCCAAGTTGTGTAACACCATGAGAGAAGTATCTCTAATCTGTAATTAAGCATCAAAAACTTTAAAAGGGATAAAGCTGAAGATAGTCTCTCACTTACAGCATTTTAATTTGAGGTGCTCAGGGCTGACCAAGACATCTGCATCAGTTTTGACAGATGTCATAGGGCCTGCAGAAGACCTACATGTCCCTAGACTGACAGTGAGGGGATGATGACATCCCAAATGGCACCCCAGTTTTTGTAAGCAGGCATGTTAGGCTGAGGCAACTGAATCCCAGGAAGGGTATTTAGGCTCCTGTGATAGCACTTATCTAATCACCAGAGCCTAGAGAGTGTTTTAATTCACTTTGTGCCGGAGCTGGGAACAGCTTTTCCACCCCCGTGGACTGCATTAGCTATGTCTTCACTGGCTGCCACTGGTGTGCCACTTGTGCCTAGCACAAATGGAGACAATTGCATGTAGACACATAAACTCAGGTATCTCAGTTATGCACTGAATCTTTTACTGAATTACGATATTTTCCTGTACTTTCACTGCAATCAGTAAAACTATAAGGATTTACAGAACGTATTGCTACAAATGCAAATGTTGCAAACCACCTAATTGTAAGGTGACTATGGAAGCTAGATATTGTTGGGTTTCAGCAGAAACTGCAGTTATTTATGCACATCTTCTCCATAGCATCAGGGAAGTGCAGAGAGAAGAGAACATACTGATATTATTCCCCCACTGAGCTGGCTTGCAGCACTGGGTTTAACTAAGAGCTAATATAGCTCATGTCCATCATGCTTCTGGAGGGGCCCTGCAGTCCTAAAAAAGCTGAAGGACTTGAGAGTGGCAGCAAAGTTTAATATGTACTGCAATTTGTATCTTTTAGAATCCTACATCACTTCCCCATCATAACTGTGTGTTAACTGCCATTACATCCAAGTATATGAAGTAATAAATAGGTCCCAAGTGCCAAGTAAATACTAAAAAAAATCTGAGGCATTTCTTCTCCATGTGGGAACCATCTCTAGTGAACTATACTTCTGTAAAAGGAAAGTTATTACTGTTGTTCTACAAGTGTTTTCCTTCACTAGAAAGCTGCTATGGAAAATGACAGAGTTTACTCTTTTGTTGAGTGCTCTGTGAATGCTATATGCTTTCTCCAGATATAGCTTTGCAGATGGAAATGTTTGAGGTGAGGCTGTATGCTTTACTGAGTTGTGACCTGCTATAACATGAGTTTTCTTCTCAGCCTAATTCTTTCTGCTTTGCACTACTCAGGTGCTGCAAAACAGATGCTGGACTAGCTGATCTATGCAGATTTAAATTATCCTACATGCATGAATTTCCACGTCATGGTCATGGAAAAGGACTGAAAAGCTGGGTACTTTCAGCCATGAAAAAGATGTGGCCTTTTCCTGAAGAGGTGATAGTCCAGAGCATTCCTGCACTCCACTGATCCCTATATCTTTGGGTATCCCTGTATCTTGGGCACAGATTTGTGGAATTTTGAAGCAGCACTAACTTCCACCACAGACAAAACAGTTTCTGCTGAGCCTCAACAACACTAAAAGCGACATAAAGTCATCTTTGCCACCCATACATGACAGAGGCTTATGCTTAATCAGCACTAAGTGAGGAATTTAAGTAAAAGAATAAGATTATATAAATTTAACTTTTAAAACAAACTAGATTATCACCCTTTTGACCATATCAAGGAGACAGCTTTACGATAATATCTCTAAACATATCCAGAAACAGATAAGGAATTGATAGTGAATGTTTTGTTATAGCAAATGGAGTGGTAAGGCATGATGATAACTACTGCTATGCATTGCTGTTGTATATATAATGATGGGGTTGTGAGTCACACACTCTTCAGTGCTTATCTTTGTCTATTTTTAAGCAAAGTGTTAATTGAGTGCAAATGTGTCTGATTCTGTGATGTAAAGAACTGTTCTTTGTTGACAGTCCTTAGTCTCTTGATTGCTTGCTTGGTATTGGCCCCTGTGACCTTGAGTGATGAAATACCTTTAAATATGAACTGTACTTTCTCCAAAGTATGTATTTTGCCTTCAATATGGTGAAGCAATCAAACACTTAGATTTGGCTTACAGGAAGAGAACAACTTTGCTATAATAAGTACTGGGGAGCCTCAGTTTAAAGAAAGTGAGGATGCTGAGGAATGTTAAAAGCAGACACTGTTATCACTCCCTTTGTGTATGGAGTTTACATTCACCTATAGTTGCTTCAGGTCTTTCCTCTCTAACCTTGAAAAAGCCTTTCATAAGTATAGTGACTTAATTTAAAGAAGGGGCAGCACTGGGGGAAGACAGAAAATGGAGTATCCCCATCTCTTTGCAGTAGTTTTCAGAAAATATATAGCTAACCTTCTGGACTCCATGAATGTTTTAAAAGATCTGCCTTTTTGGCAGATTCTAAGCTAAAACTAAAGAAAACCCACACAACTCCCTACCTTCGAGTTACCTCTCTCCATCTGTAGAAAAATTCAGGATAGTTTCATGTATGTTTCTGTGTTTGGAAAATTAGAAAATATATTTGTAATTCTTGACTGATGTGTGTTGACAATCTCTCCTCTGTTAACTTAGCAGGAGATCAAACCCATTTTCACTGATGTTCTGATATAAGATGCATATCGTGAATGGATTCTTTTTGAGAAAGGGCCTCTTTGTATCTTTCCACAATCCAAAACCTTAAAATCTCAGGACCTTCCTGCTTACAAAATAAATGTAAAGAACTGGCATCAACTTTTCCAGCACCCCCTTTTCCTCCCAAACCCACGCTTAGGTGAGAAATGAAAGCCCACTGAAGTCTGGCTTCCTCGGATCCAGAATGAGGTCACTGGGGCATTAATTTCCACAGAGCTACTCAAAAGGGATGCAAATTCACAAGACTGAGCACTCCTTAAGCACCTGTCCCATACAGAGAAAACACCTCTTCTGTTAACGACTTATTACTTCTATATTCTCTTTAGAGTATTCTCTGAAGTATCTCACATTTCCTCTGTGCTCTTGAAAAAATAAATGTAATGATCATATTTGTAGCTCACTTGCAGTCCAGCAGGATTCTTGCTTCCCGGCTCTTCTGAAGTACTAATCAATTGTTCCCATCTCTCTTCCTTACATTTCATGCCACTAGGAAAGACCAAAAGCCTTCTGTGACTTTCTCCATCTGAGAAGTATTCGGTTCCCTTATTCTCTGACTTGTATTTCTTACCTGCTGAAGGTGAGAAAGTTTCTCCTGACTTAAGTATTTTACTGGATACTCTTACTGCTGTCTTCCTTCAACTGAAAAGGTGGCCTCCTCCAGCACCTTGCTCACTAGTGCTTTGCAGAGATTCACTGGTTTGTGCACAGTGAAAATACTGAAAATTGACTGTTATAGGAAGAAGTTAGGACCAGCCCCTAGCTCCCTGAGCTGTGAAAGACAGGCATTTGAAAAATGAGTAGATTATGCTTTTGAATAAATAAGTCAGTGATCATGAGAGTTGGTAAACTTTAAGTTGTATACATCCAAGTTGCAGTCTTTCACATACATGGCACATTTATATGCTTATATGAGGCACCATCCTGCACCTGGTAAGATGGTATCAACAATACAGGTAGAAAAAAAAGTAGCATTTGATATTTTTCTTGGCTGTCTGCATATCTTTAGTTATGGCAGAAGATAGTTCTAGACACTGCTTAGGGAGTTCACCTGAGATCATGATAATGGGTTTGTTTCTGTTGTTGCTGGCAAGAACCAGTAGGAAATAAAATAATTCAGCAGTGGGTATAGCATAGGTAGGCCATACCTAAATTTCTTGAAAACAGTGGCTGCAAAGAGGCAAAAGAAGGAAAAGGAAAAAGAAAAGGAAAAGGAAAAGCAAAAGGAAAAGCAAAAGGAAAAAAAGAAAAAGGAAAAAGAAAAAGGAAAAGGGGGCTAGAAATGGAGCATGCTATTCTTTTTTCTTCTAAAATGAGCTCTGGAAAAACAAGACTGCTCTCAAGATTGCACTCTCAACCTACAGAAAAGAGCCTGGACCACCAAAGTCAGGATCATTTTCCATCTTTAAGCCTCCTGCAATATTTTAGTGAAAACAACACAGGAAAACACCTACTGAAAAAAGCAACTGGTACTGAGTTTGAAAAAAATAAATTTAGAATTCTGTTATCAGAAAAAAATGCTATTCCTAAACCACTTTATTGTGGTTAATTACCCAGTAGAAATATGTCACCTCTGAGGATTTGATTTTTTCCTCTTTTGCTAGTTCTGTGCACATTAGCAAGTACCCTGAATCTGGACTATCTCTTCTTGAAGCATGGTTATGGTTATCTACAGTCCTGAAGAACAGCACTCTTCAGAGTTAAGAGCAGAGCAAAGGTCAATGGAAGCTCAGCTCATGATGCTTTACAATCCAGCTTTTTCTTCAGTGCACAGCCTGAGGAAGTCCAAGCTGTAGTGTTTCAGTCTCATGAATGCCTTTTGGCGTTCACTTCAGCTTGTATTTAAAGCCGAATAACTGTTTTAAAGGGCACTTGAATTCAGTGTCCTTTGTAGTGTACTGATCTGCGTCTGTTTAAGAGGTGTTCCATGTGCTTTTGGCAGATGATATTTCCAGCCATTCTTAATGTTTAGGAAGGCCAATTTTCTGAACTGCCTGCTGCTGTGTATGCTGTAAATCAAATTCGGGCTTTTGACATTACGGATAAATTCAGTATTTTAGATGTTCTTTGTTGTGAAAATAACAATGAAAATAAAATATCCCTCCAAAATATAAATAGTGGAGGAACCAATATACAAAAATATAGGTTTAACGTTTTTATAATTTACCTTTTAAAATGTCTATTTTTTTTTTTGTTTATTTATTTTTTTTTTCTTTTTGACACTGGTGGAAGCCAGAAAAATCAGTTTTGCCTGTAGCAGTATGGGAATCCTCAGGCCCAGAATATATCATTGCAAAGGAGCAACATTGTTAATATTGGGTAAACAAAAACATGGGAAGATTCTCAGAAAGAGACATGGAGTGCTCATGAGCTTACAGATTTTGACACTCGTCACTGCCACATGGAGGACATGAACTCAAGACAGAAAAGCTGTTTCACCTTGCTGCATTATGCAAAATATATAGCTGAGTAAGTAAGATGGGGTGATATACTAGAATTCCCTTTCTTTCCTTTATGTTTTGCTCATTAGAAAATAAAAAAGAAGCTGTTGTGACAGAGCATGAGATGGAGCTTGAAATTCAGAGGGCCTGGAGCTGCTTATGTTTATGTTAACTTTAAACCACTTGTTAGGCAATTACAGCATTTACACAGCTATTCTAGAAAGGCACAGGTCACAGTCCCATGTGTCTGCCAATCCCATTCAAAACTTGTATAATTTCTTATTTCATATCTGTACAAATGTCTCATGAACTATAATGCTTATAGATACCAGGCATGCATGTTCATGAACCTGAATCACTGCCCAGATGAACTAACTGTGAAGAAGCTGCAAGGGAAACTGTCCTTTGCAAATATTTATAAATGATGGCTCCCTGGTTATGTCTGGTGCTGCTTTCATGAATAACCAAGTACCCTGTGTGTAATTTAGCTCTTGTAGATGTAGATAGATCAATATTTAAATTCTAGTAGAAATACATGTAAATGCTGTGCAAATTCATGTCTCAGTATTAATAATAAAAGACATCTCAAAGTGTGTGTGTGCACATGCGCGTGTGCAAATTTTCTCCCTAGAAAATATATCCTTGGAAATTTCAATCTAGTACATTTTGACACATATAGAGAAGGAACTATTTCTTCCAACTTAACATACTTTATTAATAGGCATTACACATAATCTTTCAATTCATTTGCTTATAAAATCCATTTGGGACCAATAGGTGTTCTTTCTATATGGGAACTGCTACATTTATTTAGACATCTAAATTTACATTAAGCAAGGCAGCTGATGCTTTTTTAGTGTAACATAAGATTACTTTATAGGACAAAACGGTAATAAGACTGAATCTGCTCAGACACTGGAGGTGTTGAGGGGCTTACAGACTTGAGGCTTCTAAATTTCATTAGCTTTCATATAAAGTTGGCATATAGGATATCAGGGTATTCACTCAAGCACTACTATTTTGGGTACTCAGACCTGATGACATAATGAAATGCCTTTCTTTTTGCCTTGTACAGCTCCTCATTTTAAAATATTATGTGTCTTAAGAGTGCTCAGCACCTCACAAAACAGAGTCCTTATGCAGCACAGTTATGCAGTTGCATTTCATTATGCTAACATTAAACTTACATATACTTTTCAGACTTGGTACCAATTTTATACTGTTCACATGTTACGGTGATTTGCTGCTTTCAGGTTTGTTGCTTTTGCCTCACAGTAAGAGGCCAGTTTACAGTATTGCACAACCAGCTGCACCTTGGTAAAAAGAAATATATTGCAGACATGTGCTAAGCAATCATCCCTGGTATTGCTTTCCCATTGCACTTTGTTTCTGATCTGCCACACCAGGGTTATTGGAGGCCTGAGCCTCTCTGGAGCGAAGCCTGCCAAATGTGCTGAGGTCTGTCAAACTTGTGAGGCAAGTCTCTGAAGTCTCATCCAGTGTGAGGGAGGTTTTGTCCATATGGAGGCTTTTCCCTAAACAAAATGGATCAGACTGAAAGCAGTTGTAATTTGGAGCAGTTGTAATTTATGTTTAAATATAAAAGAGAATGCTTGTTTTAAAGAAAAACTGGTTCTTCTGTTGAGAAAATATACTTTATCGTGAAGATTAATATAGGTATCCAGAATAGTATGTGCCTGCGGAATTCCAGAATGATTTAAAATAGATTCCAGTTGTGGAGCAAGGCCCACCTCAGACTGGTTTCCACACTCTTGTGTGTGGACCTGTGGACCAGGGTCTAAAAAGTTTACATCTCAGCAGGAAATGTCTTTTTTCTCTTTTCACAGCAGGTGAGTCAGTCAAAGATGAAGAAAGATATCAAGAAAACTCTTTCCAGCCCACTTTACTTTTCAGTCTTGTTTTGCTTTATTAAATTTTTTAAACTGCTCATCAGGTTAGTCACCAAGCTTTATTCTGTATTATTGTACTAATTTGAAAATGATACTATTTTGTCTGCAGGAATAATGAGAAAAAGTCATTGGGGATCAGCTGGGGATATATGGCTGCTCCTTTACTCATGCTCTCATGGGGCAGATTAGTCATGTGTTGGTTTAACACATCCCTACAGGCAATGTCTTATTGCTTAAGGTTCAGAAATATGAATAATAAAACTAGACCAAAACTATTTAGCTTGCTAGAAATTAAATTTAACAGCTTCAGCTCATGAATCCAGCTGTAAAAGTACATTCAAGGAACTAAATTAACAGGAACACATGGAAATCTACCGGATCATATTCCAGAGGAACCAAGTGTTGTGTTTGTCTAACCAGATAATCTGGTAAGACTAGACAAAACATTCCTTTTTTTTCCTAACATTAAACTTCTCATTCCACAAACAAAATTCTTCTTTGAAGAAACTTTACTGCTGCGGAACAATATGCATAACCCTAACTTGTCCTTCTCTCTTAAAAACACCAAATCTCTCAGCTAGTCAACTTCCTTGTCCCTGTAGCAAGAAATTGGTGCACTTAGGAAGCATTATTAATGTGCTCAAGGGATTATCTGTTGGTTTTGCTTTTGATTTATTTTGTGGTTTTTTTCCCAATTATACTGATTAATCCAACTAAAGATATTGCATCTGCCTACAAACCTCTTTGCAAATATCCTAAGACCATCACAGTTGCAGCAGTGCTTCTAGTGTTAGGATTGGAGAATATATCCATACAAACAGAAAATAATGACTAAACTCTTGCATCCTAAGAACAAACACCAGCACAAAGGGAGTTCATTTCTTTTACAAAGTAGAGACATTGCTGCTGTTACGTATTCTATGTAGAAAGCATTCAAATGATGCAGTAATAGGTAGCCATATAAAATCCCAGCGTAGATACAGGGGGGTTCACTGATCTAAGTTTGCCGATGACACCAAGCTGTGTGGTTCGGTTGACACGCTGGAGGGAAGGAATACCATCCAGAGGGACCTTGACACACTTGTGAGGTGGGCTGATGCCAACCTGATGAAGTTTAACCATGACATGTGCAAGGTCTTACACCTGGGTTGGAGCAATCCCAGGCACAGCTATATGTTGGACAGAGAAGAGATACAGAGCAGTCCTGCAGAGAAGGATTTGGGGGTGTTGGTCGATGAAAAAATGAACATGAGCCGGCAGTGTGCGTGCGCAGCCCAGAAAGCTAACCGTGTCCTGGGCTGCATCAAAAGCAGCGTGACCAGCAGGTCGAGGGAGGTGATCCTGCCCCTCTACTCTGCTCTTGTGAGACCTCACTTGGAGTATTGTGTGCAGTTCTGGTGTCCTCAACATAAAAAGGACATGGAGCTGTTGGAACAAGTCCAGAAGAGGGCCACAAGGATGATCAGGGGTCTGGAGCACCTCCTGCATGAAGATAGGCTGAGAAAGTAGGGGCTGTTCAGCCTGGAGAAGAGAGGGCTGTGTGGAGACCATATAGCAGCCATCCAGTATCTGAAGGGGGGATATAGCAATGCTGGGGAGGGACTATTCGTTAGGGACTGTACTGATAGGACCAGGGGTAACAGGTTAAAACTTAAAAGGTGGAAGTTTAGATAGGATATAAAGTAGAAGTTCTTTACTGTAAGAGTGGTGAGGCACTGGAACAGGCTGCCCAAGGAAGTTGTGAATGCTCCATTCCTGGCAGGGTTCAAGGCCAGGCTGGACAGAGCCTTGGTTGACATAGTTTAGTGTGAGGTGTCCCCGCCCCTGGCAGGGGGGTTGGAACTAGATGATCTTAAGGTCCTTTCCAACCCTAACTATTCTGATGAAGTTTAACCATACCAAGTGCAAGGTCCTCCACCTGGGTCGGAGCAATCCCAGGCACAGCTACAGGTTGGGCAGAGAAGAGATACAGAGCAGTCCAGCAGAGAAGGACTTGGGGTTTTGGTTGATGAGAAAATGAACATGAGCCGGCAGTGTGTGCTTGCAGCCCAGAAAGCCAACTGTATCCTGGGCTGCATCAAAAGCAGCGTGACCAGCAGGTTGAGGGAGGTGATCCTGCTCCTCTACTCTGCTCTTGTGAGACCTCACTTGGAGTACTGTGTGCAGTTCTGGTGTCCTCAACATAAAAAGGACATGCAACTGTTGGAATAAGTCCAGAGGAGGGCCACGAGGATGATCGGGGACTGGAGCACCTCCCATATGAAGATAGGATGAGAAAGTTGGGGCTGTTCAGCCTGGAGAAGAGAAGGCTGCATGGAGACCTCATAGCAGCCTTCCAGTATCTGAAGGGGGCCTATAGGGATGCTGGGGAGGGGCTCTTCATGAGGAACCGTAGTGAAAGGACAAGGAGTAATGGGTTCAAACTTAAACAGGGGAACTTTAGACTGGATATGATGAAGAAATTCTTTACTGTGAGGGTGGTGAGGCACTGGAATGGGTTACCCAGGGAAGTTGTGAATGCTCCATCGCTGGTGGTGTTGAAGGCCAGGTTGGACAAAGCCTTGGTTGGCATGGTTTAGTGAGAGGTGTCCCTGCCCACAGCAGGGGTGTTGGAACTAGATGATGTTCAGGTCCTTTCCAACCCTAACTATTCTATGATTCTATGATTCTATAATTGCAAAATATATTTGAGCCCTTTATGGAAGAAGAAGTTTCATGTAGGAAATGCCTGTGTTAAATGCAATGACTGCGCTTGAAATGATGATTAGAGAAGAAGTATGGGTGACAGTGCACTGGGCTTCATAGAAAGGTGGGTTTTGTATCTATTAGGAATGTAACAGTGAGACATGTTGGGATAGGCCAGTTTAAGAGTAGAAGTGAACATCTGGCAACTTTTCTTCCTCTGGACCCAACACCTGCACAAAGGCCAAATACTTTGTTATTACATGGGATTTCAGGATTTCTTATTGTATGAGGAAAATAAAGTGGTTTTTCTCCCTTGGGGCAAATTCTAATTCTACTTCTGAGGCCGAGATGACTCCTTCTGCATTGCAATTGTGTTTTGGCAGTACAAGCCAGGGCATCAGACTTTGATGGTACATCTCTGCACAGGCCAGTGCGTCAGTAATGGCCAAGAATAGGAGCCAGGCCAATGACCAGCTGCTAGCCAGCTCTCTTCTTTCTGCAGAGTATTGAGTGACACCATGAACTGGATGTTCTGCTTACTTATCCCCACAAAAAAGATGAACTGCAATCAAAGGCTTGGGTCATATTTTGTATGATGTCAGTTGTCCCTTGCTGCTCAGATATTATTTATATAATTACTTCTAGACAGTTTTTTTAGGAGGAAGTTGATTTCATCACAGCCACATATCCATCAACTTTATTAACTCCTGACATCATCCCTCCTGCCTCTATATTGCTGTTGCTAGGTGACATGCTACCTATTGTGTAATCGCAGCTGAGTAAGTGTTCAAGTTATCATGGTTACTGTCTTTTCAGCTATTGTATACGGCCTTTTGTAGTGTCAGAGATAGAAGAGCTTAGCTGTGGTGCTATAAAAGGAAGCAATTAATTCTTCCTTTAAAATGATGACCCGATTAGTATTCCTATTAGAAACATAACATCACATATGTTGTGGCTTAACAACAAAGCACACAATGTGCTTTGCTTATATCACAGGTATGTATTAAGATACATCCTTATGTACATATTAAGATATAGCTACACCAGGTGTAAGGTCTATTTACTTAGTAACCTGTCTCAGGAACTGTTTCTAAGTAAAACTCTCTAATTCCACCTATTGTCAACTGGATAAATGGTTATTATATTTTTTAACCTTTCTTTTATACCTGTATTTTCATGCATTTGGATATTAGTCCTTCTTAGAATCCTGCTAAGCTCTTAGCTTCCATGATATCTTATGTGAAGATAATAACTACTAGTTAAGAATTACCAAAATATATACTGTAATAAGAATATTTTTATCAGTTTGAAATGTTCTGCCTGCCATGAGGTTCATCCTTGTTTTTATGTTACAAGTTAAAAATGTGACATCCTCAATTTAGCTTTGGTTAAAATGTCATACTTTTCTGATTTGTCATGATGACATGTGTTAAGAATCAAAGGAATCATTTGCTTTCGTAATAGTATTGGAATATAATTTGCAGTTTGTTTTTAAAAGCTGAATCACTGTTTTCAGATATCATTCCTCAGCAAATATGTTTTCAATTATACCCTCCTCCTCTTTTTCTCTCAAACTACCTACAGAATTTATTTATGCATATTTTTTTTTCTCATTAAAAAATACCTCTGTTTTTCTAAGTCTCAATTTTTGTCGGAATTGCTTATGCAATATGTAGACTATTAGGCCATTTATTTTAATAATGCCCAGTTAATCCTGAATGTGCATCACATTGCTTGTTGACTTCATTCACTCTCACTTTGATATGGGATTTGAAAAGCCTGAATCATTGGTGTTATTTATAAAGCCTGTTAAGACTCATTGGCAGTAAAAATTTCTTATTTCTTTAATGCTTTAATTAATTTTTGCATTCCGTGTCTGTATATAGTACCAGCTGCACAATAACTCGTGACAGTACATTCCAGATAAACCACATTTGGGACAGAATACAGTAATTACCACCCTTAACAGACCATTTATGCTTCTGCATAACAATCCTAAATCTGCCTGGGCAGACTAAAAGATTAATAGGAATAAGGATGGTGAATTATTCTTTATGCAGTGAATCTGCTCCTTGATTTAGCTAATTGCTTCATATTTTCCAGCAGAAGACCCACTTCACCAGTTTTTGCTTTTTCCATACAACTCTTTTCTGCGTTAAACCTTCATTAGCATTAAAATTTTGTTCTGCTTAGAATCGTACCTCCAGCTTCAGATACCCCACTTTTTCCTCTGCTCCTAGAGGCTAACTTTGATCTCCCTTCCACAGAAGAAGGGATCATTTAATTTCCGTTGTATCATATCCTGGGGAAGAGAGGGCTGCGTGGAGACCGTATAGCAGCCATCCAGTATCTGAAGGGAGGATATAGGGATGCTGGGGAGGGAATATTCGTTAGGGACTGTACTGATAGGACAAGGGGTAACAGGTTAAAACTTTAACAGTGGAAGTTTAGACGGGATATAAAGAAGAAGTTCTTTACTGTAAGGGTGGTGAGGCACTGGAATGGGTTGCCCAAGGAAGCTGTGAATGCTCCATCCCTGGCAGTGTTCAAGGCCAGGCTGAACAGAACCTTGGGTGACATGGTTTAGTGTGAGGTGTCCCTGCCCCTGGCAAGGGGGTTGGAACTAGATGATCTTAAGGTCCTTTCCAACCCTATTTTATGATTCTGTGATTCTATATCAGTGTTCAAATGCCATATCAATGATTAGTTCAGATATCTAACTATGCCAAACAAAGACTATTTCTTGGTTTTCTGAAAAGGTTTTCAGCAATGCATCTGCTTCTTCATAGTTAATATGCTAATTTATAAAATCTACTCACGATGCAGATAAATAGAGAACAGTAAGAGATTCTATGCTCTGCCTGCTGTGTTCTCCTAGCTGTTTCTGTCTAAGAGAAACAGGGCTGACTATTTTGCATAATTTTTGTTAATAAAGGGCTTTAAAAAGCTGATTATTTTCTGATTAACTTTTCCTTCTCATATTTCTGTTCCTTTGTCATTTTTATAAATTCAGATTAGGAACGATGCTTTATTTTACATCTGGATACAGTCAAGCTCAAGGCAAACATACAAGTATCATTATATTTTCCTATGTTCATAATTAGCATCTTATACTCATTAGCTGAATGATCTCTTGCTGGGAATCATTGCTTTAGTAGAAACAAAATAGTCCACAGGTACAACTGAATTCCTTTAGAACAAGCATGCTGTGAATTACCATTCCGTGAACTTTCTATCCATACTATAAAAAGCCATATGAATCAGATGTGTAATCTATAAAGCACAGCATCCTGTCTGTGATGTTAGCCAGCACCAGATGTTTTACACAAAGGTGTAAAAAACCCTTACAGTAGGCAGATGTTGGATTATTTCTCTATTAAGGATGCCTCATCCTAAACCCGAATATTTAGAGATTGTCTGAAGTCCTAAGGGATGAAGTTTTATTTTCATTCCAGAACTTTTTAGTGTCCTACTAAGTCTTGCTCTTTGAGAGTATTGATATTCACTGGGACAACAGAGCGTATCTTCCTGACTCCAGGCTATCCTGATGCTAAACTCCAAATTCTTGCTACAAGACATGGAGTTGTCTGTTCTTTTAGAAACAGTTGGACATACTTTTGCAATAGAAAAGCTTTGGCAACTTAAATATAGTGGTCACTACTTCAGGCACAGATGTACTGTGGATAAACACCACTGTGTCTGCAATGGGAACACAAGTTCATTGTCTCATGAACATGTGTGGTGACAACACTGCAGCAAGGAGCAGGAAATGGATGTTAATGAGGCTGAAGAGCCAAAGCCTCTCTGGGACTGATTGTGAAAGAAAGTTAAAGCTTCCCTTCCTGGCTGTCATGCACTGCAGCAGTGGTACTGCCTCTGCGGCTTCAGTGCTGCCTCTCCTATCTGCACTGGGTGTTCTGGTGTCCCATGGTGACATGTTCTCCTTCTCACCTTTTCCTCAAAAGGCCCACTAAAAAGGGAGTATCAGAACTCAAACTATTTCCATTAACACCATGCTACCCCACATCTTTGTCAGCTTTCTCCTTGAGCTTTGAATTATAAATCTGATCTCTAATAATTGAAGTATTTGGTTAAATTATGTTCCTTAACATGGTATGAAACACCTCAAAATTTTAATGGAAATTCTGTGTGTTTGGAAAAGAAAAAGAATATTTTACAAATATAATGAAGAATAGTTTTAAGTCCAAAAGTCTATTTAGCTGTTGTCCTCAAGGGAAACTACAGATCTCTAAGCATCTCTCTGTACTAGGAGCAGCAACACTTAAAGGACAAAGAAAACTCAGAACTGTAACATTAATGATTACTATAGAGCTTAATGAAATATTCTGTGCATTGTTTTCAATTCCTTATTACTCAAATTGCTGCCTGCACAGTGATCCAGTGTCAACATTTGGTTTGGCATTTAGGATTCTATTCTAGGAAATGGGAAGTGTGGGTGCAATACTCTAAAGGCTTCTCAAACTCTGAGCCAGGAACTTCATGGCTATTCATTTCTACTTGATGCTTCATATGCTGCTGGCTAAACTCCAGTGGCTACCACTTCAATATGTGGACATACAGCACTGCCTAGAAGAGCTACCTGAGCTTCCTTCATCAAAGTAGAGAAGCAAGTCTGTAGCTAACGTGCTCCAAATAACATCTTAAGGGTGATGAGGACACCTAGCTCTCTCCACTGACTTCAGAAAAATGCAGTTTAGGCTGCCTAAAGTCTCTCTGACGGCTCACAAATGCAGCAATACTAATTTAAATGCCTATTGTAGAAGGCTTGACTAATACTGCCCATGACTATTTTGATCTTCTGCAGTCTCATGCAGATCACAGAATCATAGAATGGTTAGGGTTGGAAAGCACCTTAAGAACACCAAGTTCCAGCTCCCCTGCCATGGGCAGGGACACCTCCCACTAAACCACGTCACCCAAGGCTCTGTCCAACCTAGCCTTGAACACTGCCAGGGATGGAGCATTCACAACTTCCCTGGGCAACCCATTCCAGTGCCTCACCACCCTTACAGTAAAGAATTTCCTCCTTATATCCAATCTAAACTTCCCCTGTTTAAGTCTGAACCCATTACCCCTTGTCCTATCACTACAGTCCAGGCAGACAATGTCAACTGCTTTTCCCCTATCCAGTAGTTCTGTAGCCCCATCATAGAAGGCCATCAAATTGGTCAGGCACGATTTGCCCTGAGTAAAGCCATGTTGGCTGTCACCAACCACCTCCTTGCTTTTCATGCGCCCTGGCATGGTTTCCAGGAGAATCTGCTCCATGGTCATGGGAGGCACAGGCAGATAGACTGGGTATCTCTTTGCTGTGGGTTAAGCCCAGTAGGCAGCTCAGCCCCTCACAGCCACTCACTCACCTGTCCCCAGTGGAATGGGAGAGAGAATCAGAAGGGTAAAAGTGAGAAAACTCATGGGTTGAGATAAAGATGGTTTCATAGGTAAAGCCAAGCTGTGTGCACAAACAAAGCAAAATAAGGAATTCACTTGTTACTCCCCACTGTCAGGCAGGTGTTCAGCCATCTCCAGGAAAGCAGTGCTCCACCACATGCAACTTAGGAAGTCACTTAGGAAGACAAGCACCATAACCCTGAATGTCACCCTCTTCCTCCTTCTTTCCCCCAGCTTTATATGCTGAGTACAGCATCATATGGTATGATTGGTCAGTTGAGGTCAGCTGTCCTGGTGCATCCCCTCCCATCTGCATGTGCACCCTTAGCCTACTCACTGTGAGGACATGGTGAGAAACAGAGAAGACTTTGAGGCTGCTCAGCAGTAGCTAAAACTTGGGTGTGTTATCAACACTGTTTTCATCACAAATCCAGAACACAGCACGATATGAACTGCTATGAAAAAAAAAACAGTGCACTGCTAGATAGGACCACACCGTCACATTTTAAAGCCATTCTCTGCATTGAGAAAGATGAGAGAATTGTGAATTTTCTCAAGAGAATTGCTAATTCTTGTGTTGTCACAGAATTCTATGAGCCGACACAGATAACTGAACCCAGGACAGCCTTAAAACCTCTAGATCTACTATGTGAAACAAATTGCTTCTTGTCTGAGTATATAAACATCTGCTTTGGGGGTGAATTGTGTTTTAAATTTGGGAAAGAAATCATTAAAGGCAGAATGGAATGGTTGATACTGTAAATGACATTCTTGCTATGAAAAAGAGTACTGTTCTCTTTCATAGAATATTGTGACACTGTGGGTCCCTAAATGTAACAACAATAACATATGTTCTGCTTTATAGTATGGCATCAGTATTTTAATTTAAAGGTTAACCTCATGAAAGTGCTTATACTGCAACTGTAACATGAAGAAGTGCACATTAATTTTTATGCAATTACATCTTGTATTAGTGATGGAGATATAGAAAGAAGATGTAAAAGCCCTAGTTTTTCCAAGTGTTTTACTATATCTTGATTTTTCTACCATTATGATGAAAAGGGAATCTCTGAATACCATTCCAGTATTTCCTGCGTCAGCCTTTCCTCTACAGTTACAGTACCCATTGGCTCAGTCTTTGCTACTGAAAACAAACCACAATCCTTTGTCCTATCTTGTGCATGCTACCAAAGAGGATTTTAAATCACAGGACACAGCTGAAAACTGCAGTCTGACTCTGAAGTTAAATACAAACAGAAATGGAGAACTAAATGATCCACACATCTACTTGATGATCTCAGATGGCTTTGTATTATGTTGTATATGATATTTGGTTTTATTCCACATTACATACTATTTCAATTTATTTTTCATTATTTAGTAGTATATTGTCCAAAAGTTTTTGTTGTGTTGATGATTTGACAACTGCATTCAGTTATTGTGGATATGCATTTTAATTATGCTTTATTTAGGCAAAATAATATAAAGTAAATTGAAAAACATCAAATTGCCATATTAAACATGAGCAGACTACCTTGGCAAGTACATCCTTTATGTGCAACCAAAACTTTCCTTTGTCTGCTCAGTAATACTTCTGCCTTTTTTACTGTTAGGTTACCAAATTAGGCAAGTAAAAATCTATTGGCAGAGATAGGTCACTATACTAGAATTTAAGCTGTTACTGTTGCTCTGGAACAAGTCAATGACAGGGACATAGCAGTCGAGTATCCCAATTAATCTTGGAGGGACAGTTCTACGGCAAATGCCTAAAAAAATATCAAAGTTATTCCCGGTATGCCCACAAGATAGATTTTGTACATTAAAGTAGTTATTAGAAGAACAAAACAAAAAACCCAGAGAAATCCAGCTTCTGGATTCATACCATTTACATATATTTGTGCTTCATTAGATAATGCTTAATTCATTTTTACTTGCTGAAAATGCTTGAGATAGAGAAATTGCATATTATACATAAATACATTAGATCCTAGGGTTTGTAATAAAATCACCAACAGGTAAGTCAGCAACTTATCGATCTCTATTTTACTTGCGATTTCACTGCATAAAAACACAGTTCCTTGGACTATCTTGGCTTCTCAGAAACTCTCCAGTTCCACTCCATCTTCTTCCCTTCCCCTTAATGCTGAAACTGCATCCTCCTCTGCCGGATGGACACACTTGCTAGTTATCTCTTTATCTACCTGCCTCAAAGCTATTACTGCATAACCTTTAACAGATAAAAATTTTCTGCAGTATACAATGAGATTATACATTCACATTTGTAGACTGCACTTCATTTGTATCCTCCCTTTCAGTCCACTTTTTGCTTCCTTTGTGACTTTTTCTGAAACCAGCGATAAGTTTGCTAAGTATCCTGGCATGAGACTTTCCTTGTCTGCACAGGTAGAAATCAAGTATAGAGTTGAATGTGCTGACAATGTAATGGACTTGATAATATTAGCTATAGTAGAAATCATTTGAGTAAATGTACCTTATGTAACAATCTACACCTGAGTAGTTACTCTAGGCTCTCTGTAGTCATCAGGGGGACAAATGTATGCATTAGAATATGGTTCATTTGATAGTAAAATATATGTTTAAAATAAATTACAAGAAATTCCCCTTAAGAGAACATAGAAAAGGTGCAGGTCTTCTTTAACTCTGTCCTGGGTTCAGCAGTAGCAGTCATTTTTCTCCTTCTTAGTACCTGGTACAGTGCTGTGTTTTGACTTTCAGCCTGGGAACAACGCTGATAACACCGATGTTTTTAGTTGCTGCTCAGTAATGTTTACTCTGACCAAGGACTTTCTGACTCTCATGCTCTGCCAGGGAGGAGGGGAAGCCTGGAGAAAGCAGAGACAGGACATCTGACCCAAACTGATCAAAGAGGTATTCCATACCTCAGCACGTCATGCCCACTATATAAACTGAGGGCAGTTACTCAGAAGGCTTAGATCACTGCTCAGGTCGGGCTGGGCATCAGTCGGTGGGTGGCGAGTGGTTGTATTCTCTTCCCTTGTTATTTTCCTTATCATTATTATTATTGGTGGCAGCAGCAGTGATTTGTGTCATACCTTAGTTACTGGACTGTTCTTACCTCAACCCGTGTGAGTTACATTCTTTCAATTCTCCTCCCCATCCCTCTGGGAGCGGGAGGAGGAAGAGGGGGAGTGAGCGAGTGGCTGCGTGGTAGAGCTACAAGCTGGGCTTAAATCACAACAAACTCTTTTTTCCTGTTTGGGAAGTACTATCCTCAGAATGCAGTGCAGGTACACGTGTCAGGTGGTTATTTTGTGGTGCTTTGGCTAATGCTTGATAAATGTTCTTTACTTGAGAAGAAACAGATACAGCATAAAATTTGTCCCAGAATCTCCTTATTCAGAAAATATTTCGTAAGGATGATTTATAGTTTCTTTTTGTGCTACATGATGTAAAGGGGTCACCTATTTGCAAGAGCAAGAAAACAGGCTCCACTGACAATCAATACTGTTTTGTTGGCTCTTAATAACATAAGAAGGAGTAAGGAAATCAGAGGTTACTGCATATTGCACCTTATAATCCATGTAAGAAATTACATCAGTATGTACTGGCAGAAAAGACTGGGTGGAGAGAAGAGGGAGATACTAACTGCGTTTATGTGGAAAACAGAGATGGAAACATCTCTGACTGAAAACAGAGAAAGTCTGTGTAACAGTAGGCAAAACATTTGCTCTGAAAAGGAAATATTTTCTTAAATATTATAATAGCACCTTGAAAATTTATTCAGGAATTGGCTCATAGTTTCTTTTTACCACTGATAATGCTGAATGGTAGGTCAGGTCAATGAGATGAAGAAATTACAGTCTAAACAATAGTCAGACAAGAGACATATTTGGTTCATCAGCATTTCTGTCAGTTATGGAAATATCTCAGATGGAAAATAAGCACTTTCTGCTACAATTCTCTGCTTGTTTTGATATGCTTCATAACAATTATAAGTAGCTACGTAGTGTTGGGACTTTGGAGATCACCCAAAGGGCTGCAGAATACTGTTCTTACCAGTGCAAAAGGCAGTACCCTTTGTAAATATAAAATAGCTTATGACTCTGTGTATAGGTGTATAACTATTGCGATTATGAAACTAGTTCTAAGCTCACAATTTCCTCCTTTTCTTATTTCATGTTGCCTAGTAGTATGAAAATAAAATTAAAAGGTGTTGACTTTTTTGTTTGTGCATTTTACTTCATTATCTAGTTGGCAAAAAACCTGCCTTCTGACTGAATTAGTGAAAGAATAGAAAAGAACAGGATCTAACATCTGGTAAGACATCACTTGGACTTTATTCTTGATCGTGTCTGTTTCAAATGCCAGGTGTCTATCACCTGGGGTATAGTCTTACTTTGGCAAAGTAAATCTATTACTAACTCTCTGAAGAATGCTGTCTCTGAATGATGCCACTGCTAATGGAACACTGATTTACTGCCACAACTGTAAAGAATCTTTTCTAACATTGTGATACACTTCCCATCAATTTAGATCAACCAGGCCTAACATATGTGAGAAGTTATCTGCATTTTTCTCCAGTAAAACCAAAATGATGAAAGCTTTGCTTTCCCAGAGGTATGATCCACTATTGGTAGCACCATTGTTATTTCTTTAGCCCTCATCTTCTTTGTCAGGGCTGGAGCATATTATTCCTGCAATGCCTGCCAGAATTCTATGGCTTATTTGTTGTTTGAGACTTACCATATGTGTCTTTGATCCCTGCCTAGTAGGCACCCTGGCTGTTTGCCAGTTTGGCACTTATGATTATCAGCAGTATGAATAGCTCCCTTGCTTCTGATTCTGTCCTTCTTGCTGTCATCAAATCACTCTTTAAACAACTTTCTTATTTTCTTTTAGATGCTTGTAAATGACAAACCTATTTTTACCATGCCTTTCTTGGCCAAGGTTTTGTGTCACACTGCAGGAAATCCAACAGCTTGATGTTTCCACTCCTAATGATCTGACTGCCAACTACCTGTGTAATTGCATGGGAACAATAAGGAGTACAGAAACATCGCTCACGGTAATATTTGAAGCTCATGGTAATATTTGAAGTTTCTCTGTGTGTGAAACGAATTTGCCTGTTCTCTCCATCTGGTTAGCTTGATGGCATAAATTCTATAAGAGATTATTTCATTTAGTGAAAAGCATTCCTTTAAATAGATGTTTTAAAACCCTTGACCAGAATACAGTGTAAGCCAATGACAATGATAAATCCGTACAAGTATCAGAATAAGAAATACTTTTAAAAGACAAATGGAAAGCCAAAAGCCAGTCGTGCAATTTCTATTCACTATCCTGATGTAGCACTAAACACATCTGAGTCCATTCATGTGTTCTGGTAAACTGAAGTTGTTCCAAAATGCCATTGTTGAACAAAAGACATGAAGAATCAAAATAAGGAGCAGCACAGGACATATAAAGGTCCAGACCACAAGAGGCCCATGTGCCATTACAGAAAGGTCTGTCAGAAGTCTCGTTATTCTTCACATGATTTTGCAAATGCTTCTGCCAGTATATATATTGGTACTACCACTGAAAGTAGACAAGGTTAAAAGCCTATTGTACCATATCTACTTTCATGTTAACCCACACAGGGGGTGGAGTAAGTTTTGTAGCCCCTGTGAGCAAAAACAGTATCAGCATGATTATGCCTGCCTAAGACGCACTGAACTCTTCTTGGAGCTACTTCCATGCTGTGCTATCCTAAGTGATTCTTATTTAGGAATAACAATTTGGCTTAGCTCTGAAGCTTTTAACACACAGTGCTTTTTTCAATAGATAAAGTACCATGTACTTCTCCCAAGAAACATCTTCATCCAAAATGAATGTGTTTTGTTTATACATCTCTTGAAACAACTGCTTACATGGAGCTAGAAACACTAGTTGAAACATTCAGTGCTGAATTGGCAAAGGTGAGAAACAAACTGATTTCAGGAAGAATGAGAGGTACACAAGGAAAAAAAAAAAAGAAACTGTTGCATAAGAACCCAGTTTATTTGGGATTGTTTTATAATGTATCATTGTTATGTGTTCCTTCTCTGCCCAACAACACTGTGATTTCAGAAAAAGGTGCTCCTTTTCAGCATATGCGGTGTCACTCTGAGTCTTAAAGTAGGTTTGTCTCCAAAAAATGCTCACAGTTGGCTTAGGCTGGAAGAACACACTGAAGCTTCAAGCCCTGCAAAAATGACATTCAGTTCTGGCAGTGCATTTCATAGTTATGTTTGGAACAACGATTAAGAAGCAACACTATTAGAAGGGATTTAATGTGGAGAAGATAGCATTTTGACAGCTAAGCTAGTTATAGAGGTTTATAATGAAGGTAACTTCAGAGGCATTTGTAAGAAAGATGATTAAAGGCACTATGAAGTTTGACTTCATAGAATCATAGAATAGTTAGGGTTGGAAAGGACCTGAACATCATCTAGTTCCAACACCCCTGCCAGGGGCAGGGACACCTCTCACTAAACCATGCCAACCAAGGTTTTGTCCAATCCAGCCTTGACCACCACCGGCGATGGAGCATCCACAGCTTCCCTGGGCAAACCATTCCAGTGCCTCACCACCCTTACAGGAAAGAATTTCTTCCTCATATCCAGTCTAAACTTCCCCTGTTTAAGTTTGAACCCATTACCCCTTGTCCTATCACTACAGTTCCTCATGAAGAGTCCCTCCCCAGCATCCCTATAGGCCCCCTTCAGATATTGGAAGGCTGCCATGAGGTCTCCACTCAGCCTTCTGTTCTCCAGGCTGAATAGCCCCAACTTTCTCAGCCTATCTTCATATGGGAGGTGCTCCAGTCCCCTGATCATCCTCGTGGCCCTCCTTTGGACGGGTTCCAACAGTTGCATGTCCTTTTTATGTTGAGGACACCAGAACTGCACACCATACTCCAAGTGAGGTCTCACAAGAGCACTGGAGTTAACTTGAGAACAGGTTGGGTAGGTAGGAGAGGTATACTTTAGATGCAGACATACTCTTAAATTCCTCATGATTGCATTTTTCATCAAATTTCCAGCTTGCTATGAAATGTACAGAAACGTGCAAAATGAAATTATTTACCTCAATAAAGTTCTTTTCTCTACACATGTATTGCATCACAGATAAACTTTCACTGGGAGACAAAAAGAGTAAGGTTTGATTTTTTAGGCAGCCTTTGTGCATTTTATCCCTAGCTCTACAGGTAACAAGACCAAAGTAAGTACCTGGAGTCAGCACTAATGGAAACTCAGTGGAATTTTGAACTGTGAAGATATAAGAAATTTGAATCCACAAATATTTTACTGGAAGAAGGCAGAAAAGATACTAACTGCCTCATATTGCAGTCAATAGAGAAACCTCCTGGCACTTTTCTGTGGCCAGATTTGAAATTGCAGATGCCCACTAGTGTTATTTCAAAATGAATTTTAAAGTTGTATTTTAAATATTTTATTTCAGAAAAGCTGTAATTATCCCTGAAAAAAACTCCAAAATTTCCCAGCCAATCCATCAGCACCCAGTTTTGCTTTACAACGACACTCAGAAACAGGAAGGGGTTTGGATGCACAGAACAGCGATTTTGAAATGTAAAACAGCAGCAGAAAAAGGCGCTTTGAGCATCATGTCTACCTGAGAATGACTGAAACAGATTCGGCTGTAAACCTGATAATCTTTAGCAGCAAATGACAGAGGGAAAGGTTAGTGAATTTAATAAAAACTTCCTGATACTCCAGAAAAGGAATGATCCATAAACTATTTCCAGTGCATACGGTATTTCTCTTGAGACTGGTCTGGAAAACTGGCTGACACAGTGAATGCTGAAGGAGATGACAAAATACAATCTGCTGCTTCTGAGAGAGCTGTCAAAAACCTGAAAAGTACTCTGTTTGCTACGTTCTAGGTTTCTGCTACTTAAATGAAAGACATAAAGGCAAACGTGCATAAAGCCTCTTAACAAAGACCTGCTGCCACTTGAAGGGCCGATTGAGCAGGACAGGCTTTATTCCACATCATTCTCAGTCCCAGGACCCCAAACAGAGCAAGCGCGTTTGGCCTCGAAGCAGCTCTGTCCTTTCTCCTTATTTCTCTCTTCCCACGCAAGCCTTCTGCCAGAAGCATTGAAAGCCCAGACTGGGCCCCTTTTCCCCGGGGCCCGCCGGGCCTCCTCGGAGGTTTCTCCTTCACCCCTCCCCGTAATGGCAGGCTGCTGTGGCGCTGTCCAAACCCGCACTACCGGCGGTCAGCCACTGCCGGGGCTTCTCTGCCGGGCCGTGAGGAGGCGGAGGTGAGAGGAGGCTACAGGCCCGCCGCCGCCGGGCAGGCTGACCCCCGCCGCTGGAGTCCGCCGCAGCCGCCGGGTCATAAGGCTGAGGCGGCAGTTCTCGCAGCGCCCGCGGTGGGGGGGCGCGGCGGGGATACCGGCTCGGAGGGCTCCCGCACTCCGCCAATCACAGGCGCTGCTCGGGGCCGGGCTGCTGCCAGTGGCGGCGGCGGGGGCCGCGGCGGCCGAGGAGCGACCTTGCGGCTGACTCTCCGGGGGCCCGGCGAGGGCCCCGCTGCCGCGCCATGGGCACGGTGCCTTCCGCCCTGAAGCACTGCCTCAGCTACCAGCACCTCCTCAAGGAGCAGCTGTGGATCGGGGAGTCGGCCCCGCCGCCGCCTGCGGCTCCGCACCCCGGGCAGGTATCGCCGGGCGGGCTGAAGGGATGGGATGGTGCCGGCCCTGAGGTGCGCGGCCGCCGCCAGGGGGAGGCCGGGGCCACCCCTCGCCGCCGCCAGCCCCCTCACGCACGTGCCCCCGTCCCTGCTGCCCTCTTCCCTATCCGGACCTCAGCCCCGTCCCGGCACGCACCGCAGGGTGTAAGGGCGTCACGGAGCAGTGGGGCTTCAAATCCCCGCACGCCAATTTCTGGGCCTTTCCTGGTCAGTTTCAGAATACGGCTGGTTTTAAACCATCTGAATTGGTAGCACAGACACAGGTGGACGTCTCTGGTGGTGCTGTGGTCCCCTCCACCTGTTGGAATCTACTGTGTGAGAAGTCATAAAACTGTAGGGTGACACATGTTTTGGTTAGGCCACAGTATCGCCCAGGCTATCTGGTGTTTGTACTTCCCTAACCAGTGTGATGGGCCCATCTGCTGTTGGGTGAAGAGTTGCTACAGCTCTAAAAGTGTGGAGGCAGAGCTGTTGGCTCCTCTGGGGCACCTGCACTCTCCTTTTGGCCAGGGATTGTCATGAATGACTGAAGATGGTTGCTCAGTCTGCTGCCTCTCAGCTATGAACAGGTGTGAATTGTGACTGGAGATAGTGGGGAGTGGGAGAGGAAGTTTGATGAGCAGGCATGTGGGCAGGCCTCCAAATGAGGACCATAACTGTCCTAATCATGGCTTTGGAAGAAAAGAAATGAAGGAAAGGGAAAGCTACCAGTGGCTTTTAGGGAGAGGCTGCATAAATCTGGAAGGATGCTGGAGGAGGAGATCAATATGATTAACTCAAACAAGGAGATAATTCTACAAGGAAATAATTATGAGCATGACACTACTTTTGCTGTAACAGCACACTTATTGTTAGGGCATATTGTGTCTGAACTGTCATTCATTCTGAGTCTAATTCCACTAATCAGTCGGTGCTTCAAACATTAAAAAACATGACCCAAGCCTACAACATTGGTTTAAAATTCACATCTTTGAAAAATGCACTCCTTGTTCTCTTTTATTTTTTTCCACCTTTCAGATATACCAGAAGTACATCTTCCATTTTTCTGCACCATCTGGAAGTGAAATTTAATTATTAGAGAACAATGTAACTTCAGAGGTAGGGAAATCGTGAAAACTATAATGTTCTGAGTGCCATGAAAGCTCACAGCATTATAATTTTGCTTTAGAAGATCTGAGCTTGATAATTCAAAAGCTGCATATATGGAATACCCAAAGCAATACTGTTGTAAGCACAGAGTTTTGTATTAGTAAGCGTCATTCAGCTTCCATATATCACAGTTCCCTGAGAATAGTGCCTATCCAGCATTGAATTTTGGTGAAAAAACCCCAAGCATAATTCATTCAGTTATTTCTGTAAAAGTGGAAGAATATTTTCTTACTTTGAAGAGAAACAGAATGAAAAGACTTTTGTGTACTGGAATGAAGCAAAGCATTTGAACCTCTTCATTTGCCCTTGCTACATTTTGGTGCATCATTTGCTGTAAGTTTCAAGGGCTTTTTGCAACAGAGAGGGTTTGAAGTCAAAAGACAAGCAATAATATCTTCTCAAAACATAGTAGATAAGAATAAAAAAAAAATTTATTGTAATGGATGCCTGTAACCTTTGCTTCATTTCTGCAGTGCTCTTTCATTTTCACAACCATTTTTCTTCTTCCACGCATACAGAAAGAGTCTTCCTCAGTAAACAGCAAACAGGAGAATTTGCTGCTTGTCTTTCCTGTGCACATTGATGTGATTTCACAGTCTGCTGAGCTCATCGACACTAATTAAGTCCTTTGTGAGACACTGTTGATGTTTTAGCATTTGCTTCTGCATTACCTTGCTGTGATTTTTTATTGGAGGGTGTTAATAATTTTCTTTATTTTACATGAGTAAGTTCCAATTTCCATTTTTCTCACATGGATGCTTAAACAACCCATAAAGGTTTTCCTTATGCTTAAGTGCATTCTGTGCCAACCCTGTTCAAGAAAATACTTGTTCTTTATGTGATCTAGAAACCATATTAGCTCAAGTGGTGGTTAAAAAAGTGCTTTTTTTTGTTTGTTTATTTTCAGCAGTGTATTTGACCAGTTATGGGGACACCACTGTAATCACATTTATGTGGGTATACAAACGAATAAAATAGTGAACTGACTTAAGGTGCAAGAAAGCTTTCCCAGAAATGTTTCCCACATTTCCCAGTTTCTCAGGAAGAGTTTCCCAGGTTTCATGGCTGATGAAAATAAGGTGTTGATTTTCTTGCTGAAATCTTTTCAGGAGTTTTTCAATTTATTTATTTAATTTTTTTTAAACACAAAGTAGAATGTTATTAGAATGTTGCTACCAGGATGCTTGTAAAGCTAAAATAGTTCAATTTGGTTTCAAAAATCCAAAATATATAAAAATTTGATTATATGCTGTGCTGACTAATTTGTAAAGGTCCAGGATTAACCACTTGGATTGTATTGGAGGCAAAATAATAGGTCCTAGAGTTAATAGTGGGATATCCTTTCTTTCCCTTAATTTCCCTGTTTAATTTAGCCAACAATTCTGTAGTATTTTTACAGCTTTTTTTGATTTTGAAGCATATGGTTGCTTGAGGAGCAAAGTATGGAAAAGGAGAGGTGAAAAGCAATGGCTAGATAGGAAGTAAGCAGAATTTTCTAGTATCCATTAGTAGAATTTGCTAATGTATATTTCACTCTTATTTGAACTAGTCTGTATTACAAAAACATATTGAATACCTTAATAGTTAATGGGACACCACATACCTGTTGCAGTATCTTCATTTTATTAAATTTTCTTAATTTCTTAATTTTCTTTGCTTCGGAAATACTGTCTTTTGTTTCATACGAAAGTTCTTCATTCTCTTAACATTAGCACAGCATATACTGTTTTTATAAATACATCTGATTAAAATTAAAGGTCTGCTTAATTTTACTAAACAGGAGCTATAACTACGTGAGAATTTGTTAAAGAGGGGAAATCCTGCCTGACCAATTTGATGGCCTTCTATGATGGGGCTAAAGAACTGATGGACAGGGGTAGAGCAGTAGATGTCATCTACCTGGACTTGTGCAAAGCGTTTGACACTGTCTCACATGACATCCTTGTCTCTAAAGTAGAGAGACATCAATTTGATTGGTGGACCACTCAGTGGATAAACTGGCTGGATGGCCGCACGCACAGGGTTGTGCTCAATGGCTCAATGTCCAGTTGGAGACCAGTAACGAGTGGTGTCCCTCAGGGATCGGTGTTGGGACCGGTCTTGTTCAACATCTTTGTGGGTGACATGGACAGTGGGATTGAGTGCGCCCTCAGCAAGTTTGCCGATGACACCAAGCTGTGTGGTTCGGTTGATATGCTAGAGGGAAGGAATACCATCCAGAGGGACCTTGACACGCCTGTGAGGTGGGCTAATGCCAACCTGATGAAGTTTAACCATGACAAGTGCAAGGTGCTACACCTGGGTTGGAGCAATCCCAGGCACAGCTATATGTTGGGCAGAGAAGAGATTGAGAGCAGTCCTGCAGAGAAGGACTTGGGGGTGTTGGTTGATGAGAAACTTAACGTGAACCAGCTTCAGTGTGTGCTTGCAGCCCAGAAAGCCAACCATATCCTGGGCTGCATCCAAAGGAGCGTGACCAGCAGGTGGAGGGAGGTGATCCTGCTCCTCTACTCTGTTCTCGTGAGACCTCACTTGGAGTATTGTGTGCAGTTCTGGTGTCCTCAACATAAAAAGGACATGAAACTGTTGGAACAAGTCCAGAGGAGGGCCACGAGGATGATCAGGGGACTGGAGCACCTCCCATGTGAAGATAGGCTGAGAAAGTTGGGGCTGTTCATCCTGGAGAAGAGAAGGCTGCATGGAGACCTCCTAGCAGCCTTCCAGTATCTGAAGGGGGCCTATAGGGATGCTGGGGAGGGACTCTTCATGAGGAACTGTAGTGAGAGGACAAGGGGTAACGGGTTCAAACTTAAACAGGGGAAGTTTAGACTGGATATGAGGAAGAAATTCTTTCCTGTAAGAGTGGTGAGGCACTGGAATGGTTTGCCCAGGGAAGTTGTGAATGCTCCATCGCCGGTGGTGTTCAAAGCTGGACTGGACATAGCCTTGGTTGGCATGGTTTAGTGGGAGGTGTCCCTGCCCCTGGCAGGGGGGTTGGAACTAGATGATCTTAAGGTCCTTTCCAACCCTAACTATTCTATGATTCTATGATTTATATCAGAACTATAAAATGTGCTAGGATCTACCAAAGAAAGTGGTGGCAGTAGATGTTGCAGTCCTAGGAAGATATCCGCAGTAATCAAGATTGCTACTAATGGTGACTCATAGCACTTAACTGGAATTTGCAATGTGCTTTGTGTTCTGGTTTATAAAATCCTCAGGCTGAACAACAGGGAGGAAGGCTGGCTGTTCATTGCTGCTTCTGGTTGTCCTGTGGCTTAGCAGAAACCTTCTGGCTGGAAGGAGGAATGGCCTGAGAGAAACTGACATTGATCTTGTCCTACAGACTTAATGTTGTGTTTTCATGTAGGTTAAAATGGATTTTTAATGTTTTAGGGATAAGCTAAGGACATAGCAGGGAAGAACTGGATGGCTAAAGAAGTGGTGTAAAAGACCAGGATGAAATTCAAAGGTACTTTGAGGCTAATAACCCAAATTTGAAACTGTTACCTTATCAGAAATGACTGAAGAAGGGAATAACCTTGGAATACTCACAAATCATGGGAGGACTACAAGCTGCCAATACAATATAGCTGTTAGAGGAATCAAATCAAGTCCTTGGATATGTCTGATCAAGTATTTCCAGTCAAATGTGGAAATGTTGCCATTGCAAAACACTCTATCTGAGGCTTGTTCAGTTTTGGTTAGCCATGTTCAAGATTGAATTGCAGCTGGGACAAGTTAGGTCTTGCACCACTAAAATGGTCAGGAAAATGGAGATGAAATGTAAAATAACTTTGTTTTGTTTGATATCTAGTGTTAAGACCTGGGCAGGCAAGGAGGGAAGAAGAGGAAAGAGCTGCATATAATCAAGGAATATGTTGCCCCACACAAACAAATGCTTATAATTTGTCTATTAAATACAGAGTAGAAATCTAAAAGCTAAGTATCAAGTGGTGACATTCTTTAATAAAGATAAAATAAGCAAAATTATGAGGGTGAGTAACCTGTATGATTTATTTTTAGAAAAAGGACTATATAATGTGGTTTCCATAGTAGTGAAAATGATTGGATTTTTTAATTTTATGTAATAAGGAATAGGGACTAGTTATTTAGTTGCTGGAAAACAGAGACGATTCCAGTTTTTAATTACACTGCATGTCTTACAATACTTTGGGAAAAAATAGAATTAGTTAAGATCATTGTGCCAACTTCAGTGTGGATATTCATCCTCTGCCACTTTAAATCAGTGCATCCTGCTCTACTCTACAAGAGTTGTAATGGCTGAACATAGCTAAGTAATAAGCATCTTTTTCTTAGACCCTGCGTTTTAATGTACCACTAGTTAGGTGTACTAAGATGTATGGCATATTAGGAGTTGCATGGTTTGGTGAGGGCTGCCTACATCTACTACAAGGAAAGCAAAATTAAATAAAAAAATGAAACTCTAGTCTCTTGCTCCGCCAGATGTGGCTGTGACTCTAGGAGGCATAAATCTATCTAAATAATGCTAATGTGTGCTCTGTTGTCCTGTGGGATTTCTGTCACAGATTGAGACTGTCATATGGATGCAATACGCAGAATTATTAACACTTGTTTGGTATATTTTCATTGGAAATCATAGTGTACATTATTGTCAGTTTTGTAACTGGAGAGGAACACAAATTTTACATGCTAAGTATGTTTAATAATGATCAAAAGCTTGGGTCATCTAATTTATACAGATAGCTTTTGTTTTAGTGCCTAGGTTGCAATGATTTATATGCTACATGCCTAAATATCGAGACGTAAAACAGAGCCTAAAATTCCCACATCTTCTCACTGCATGACACTCGTGGATCAAGAGATACACAGAAGTGTCTTGCTTTTGCAGTTTTAATATACTTATTTAGATTTTGCAATATACTGTCATGTTTTAAACATATGCCTGAAGCCTCTCAAATGTGTTTTTAAAGTAACTAAAGAATAACAATGAAAGCCACAGTTTTTCTCGTCTTAACCACTTTTGTGTTTGATGGTTGTTTCTTGGTTCAAATTACGGCATAAAAAATTAAGCATATAGTATTGTGCTAACTGGGAGGAGAAGTCATGTATGTTTTATTTGAATATTTAGCTACACCTCAGAGGCATAGCTAACTGATTTGAGGCATACTGTATTTTCATGTTCTTTTTATCTCCATGTAATTATACATCCCAGGAATGAATACATATTTGCAGTCTATCCTTAAATATTTAGGCTATTTTCCTTTTTTAAATTTAATTTGTTTAGTATAAGAAGTATTATAAAATTTGCTGTCATCAATATTGCAAATGTATTAATTTATTGTGACAATTACAGTAGGCAAGAAATACATTGTAATTTACATTCTTTTTTATCTGTTGAAAATTGCATATAATGTGTATTTTTAATAGAGAAAAAAGAAGGTACATATCCTGAAATTTATATTGCAGAATTCTTGTTTCTTGACTTTTTGAAAAGATGACATTATTTATAGATATTTAATGAAATCAGTACAGAGAAAATATATTAATTGCACGGGGCAAAGATCTTGTATCCTTTCCCTCCCTACTCTCCTTTACCCAGCATACTTACCTCATCTGTGTTTTCATCATGGACTTCCAGAGTATTTATATTTTATGTTGGTTTTCATTTGTTTTCATTTACATTTATGTTTGTATTTGAAGACTAAATATCTGATCACTAAGAGACTGAAATTCCTGATTTCCAGCCCTTCATATTCCTCTTTGTCAGTGCAAAGCTGAGTTGATGGATCTTTTTCTCAACAAATGCATCACAACAATGGGGCTTTTTTTGTTTTGCTGCAGATTCTCAAGCAACATTTCTTTTCTTGATGTAAAACTTACAAAGTTATAAAAAAGAAATAAAGTAGAAAGGATTACTATAACTATAATTGAGAACTAAATTATAAACTAAGTTTGTATCAGCATGCTGTATCTTTATGACTTTGGAGATGATAAATGACATTTGATACATGCTGACACTGAAGGTCATAAATGAAATACAAAAACACACTCCCACTAAATTTAATCAGAGTAGAGATAGTTCAGTGCTGAGATCCTTTCAAAATTTTCTTTGAAGTCAAGAGGAGTTTCTCCTTTGGAAGATCCATTCACTAGTCTCATGCCAGTTTATTCAGCCAGGTATCCTTTATGTTGCAAAATAAGAGCTCAAGAACGTTGGTGGATAAAGTGTTGAAGAGAGAAAGTCCAAAAAGACTTAAGTATTTGATTTGCTAAGGGTGCCAAACAGGATGTTAGAAGTTAGGAGGCTGATAATAAAGTGTAAGTTAGACCTAAATGGAGTCACTGGTTTTTAGTTCTTTTGTGTCACTGGATCATAAATAGTGGAAAGATAACAGGAGCTTTTTAGTTGATACAGATTTATGCTATACTGGGATTATAATGTGAGTTTAGAAATTTATAATACAGCTGGAAATGTTGTAAAGGATTTTACAGATCTTGCTCTGCAAATTTGGGAATTAAAAAAATGCACAGGAAATTTCTACTCAGACCCAACATCTGTTTTTTGGTGAGATCCTGTTTTGACTTGTCCCACCTCCACCTCCTTCAAAGCCTACATATGGGCACGGTGATGTTCATTTCCTCTCTTGCCAGTTCAAGGAAAGAGGTTTAATTTCAGACACCCCATGTGTCAAATCATCATTTTAAAAGTCACACATCTGAGATAATTCTTTGTAATTCGTTTTCTCATTGCCTTGGCTGAGAGTGAAGATAAGTGAACTCCCCAAGATCAACTAGATCCAAATTTAATTCCTACTGAAATAAATGGGTTTATCTCAGGTTTTAATAAGGATTTCATTTACAATTTGTGGATCTTCTAGCTCTAGTTTGGATAAGGAGAGCTCACAGTGCCTTATTAAGACTACTGTAAGACTTACCAGTTGGTCAAACATAGAAGTTTTCATAAAGCAAAATACTTACTGTTCCTTATTAATCAAATTTTGTATATTTAAACTGTCTGACAAGGTGGCTAATAGATAGTAATAACAGTTGTTCTATAGTGGCTTGGATTACAAGTTGTTTTTTTTTTTTCACTTAGACTTGGCTTGAAGGTGGAATGCTGGGTACCTAGAATGAAGTTGCACTTATTTTCTCTCCATTTTAATGATAGGACCTTTTTCGGTGTTGCAGAGGAAAATGGTAGCTCCAATTCTTGCAGTATGTGGGTTGTAATATTTGCTTGTTTATGTAAGTATGTGTTTGAATTTCAGTTTCTATGGGAATATCACGCAGTGAGAAACTGGTGTAGTGTAGGTACAGTCCAGAGATAAAGCTGAAATGAGTTCTTGTCACCTCTGCTCTTTCACGTCATAAATATTCAAGGTGTTTAACCAAGGTGATGATTCCCTGAAATTTTAGGAATTGAAGGTTATTGAGATCCTTTGATGTGTCAAATGTGGAAGAGGTTATGTTTAAAGAAGCAGTGGGGGACTTCGGAAAAGTAGTTATTTAGTATTTCAGGCTGTGTTGAATTCCATTGTTTAGCTTCTCATTCATTTAACAAAAGTTAAATATTTTCTTTAGCATTCTTCTTTTCCCTAAAATGTATATTTTAAAAGATAGATGAAGTGTGAAAGAGAAATGTGTATTAAAGATGATGTGTAGTATTGTGAACTTGCTGGGGAATGTGTACCACCTTACACAGTGTGCCAGTGCACATCACAATGCACATGTGGACCCTGACATACAGTGTAATGAAATACTATGCACTCAGTAGGGCTCATCAATTAACCTCAGAAAATACTGGAATGTAAAAATATTAATTTCAAGAATGGGAATAAAAAGCTGTCAGGCACAAATTTATAGGAAAATGTTCTCTCTGATTATCTAATCCATCCATCTTCTGTCACTTGAAAAACTCATCAGGATATTGAAATTCTGAGAAATGTTGCTCTGTTGGCTGATCTGGAATTTCTGAGATAAGAGCATGTAATATGAGGCCTTTAGCTCCATGATCAAAATCAGGCTTTCATACTGTGCCGAATACCAGTAAAGCTAATTCAGCATTTTTCTTTTCAGCAAAAGGGAAATATTTTATTACTGCTGTATTAATGTACAGTTGTATAGCCCTTTTGGGGCAGAAATGTCAAAATTGTGCACACACTTTAAAACTAAGTAGTGCAGTGGAGATAAAAGTTTCTTCTATTTTGTTATATGTTGATAGTGACAAGTTTTAACAAATAATAAAGAGTTTATGAAATATGAGAGTACAAATCAGATACAGATGTTGTTCTTCTGAATATCTAGTCTTTTAATCAATCACTCACTCCAAAGGAATCACAAAACTGAGAAATGCATGATTCATATTTCAGGAAAATACTTTTAGAGAAAGTTATAAGGGTTGCTTTTCAATTTTTAGGTATTAAAGTTGGAAGTAATCAGCTGATGACTTCACAGACTTTTGCTGGGTTAGACATAATAATTGATGGTGAAGATTCCAATCATAGTTTGGTACAAAATTCTAATGTTGCAAAGGGTGAAAAAGATGCTGCCAGGTTATAAGAAGGAAATTATAATTACTGCCAGAATGCCAGCTGATATTATTTTTAGATAATCCCCTTGTTAAATGGAGATTTATGGTTTGGTGTAAATGAATGAGTTACTCCAACTGTTATATTACATTTTAATTTTTCATTTGGATTACATACATTTATGACAGTGATTCTCAACAGCTTTTTCAAAACAAAATGAAACAAAACAATAAACAACCCTTAAGAACCAACCCAGATTTATTACATGCAAAAAGTGCTAAAAGATACATTGGTAAAAAAAACTCTGCTGGGTAGACATTTCTTCTTTGCTTGTGTGGTTTTTTTTTTGTGTGTGTGTGTGTTTTTTTTTTTTTTTTTTTTTTTGTTGTTTTTTTGGGGTTTGTTTTTGTTTGTTTTTTTGTTTTGTTTTGTTGTTTGTTTGTTCTGAGTTTTTTTGTCCACGGATGTTAGCTGTTTTGTATGGGAATAAAGATGTTGGTTTATGAGTTTCTTGGAGAAAAGAGTTTAAAGGCTTTGAGTGCATAAGACGTGTGGACTGAAGCGCCAGAGGACATTGGTGGAATGTTAGGTGAAACCCATAGGGAAATAATTCTACAGCAGCATCTGGAAAAGAACTGTATGTGGCTTTAGGGTTTACTTTTAATGCAAGTAGTTAAGATGAGATTAAATATAGGTGTTAGTATGTGAGAAATGGGGGAAAAAGCTGAGTGATGAAGGTGTATCATGTGGAATATTGGTATTAGGCAAAAGATTTAACAGAATCCACAGCTGATCACAGCTGAATTTTTAACAGGCTGGAAACATAATTTGAGTAGAGTTATATGTTAGCTTCATATAAATCAAAACAGTTTATATGAAGAAATTACTGGGGAAAGAGAAGGGAGAGGATAGGCAAGTTCCTTTGCCCTGCCATGTCTTACTGTTGCCTGAATGGTATGAAGAAGGTGGAAAGTTAAGCTACTATGCCAGCGCCTGTTTGCTCCTACAGAGAGGAATCAACTGGTGATTAAGAATTTTCTCTTGTCTCCCTGCTGTTTTTTGATATTTAGGACTTGATTCAATTGCCTAAGTATAATTGCTGGTGCCATAAGAGATGCCGTCAGGTACCTGAGATGGTTTATAGGGTTGGCAGATGTCAAACAAGATTTATGGGAGACCTCCACCCCCTGGCACAATAGCTGGAAGTCAAGTAGGATGCATCTCAGATGCGCTAGTGCTTGTAATTTGCCACCTGACTTGCATCCTTACAACTTGGCTGAATTGTTTCATCACTGGCAGTGATGAGGAATGGCTTGCTGCAGCCAGCCATGCTTCGTTGCTGATGCCATTTAGGATGCTGTATAATATCCCACTTTACCTGCAGCTGCCAAAAAAGGCACAGGTCCTGTGTACTACATGCTGTGTTTAGGACACCTTAAGACGTTATATGTGAATATATAAATAGACCGTACAGGGATACCTATCACACCAGTAGACATGTATGTGTGGATACCTAAGTTCAGGTGTCTTAAAGTCCAGTTGAATCCTGCCATTAAGAACATTTCAGGACATTTTGAGCTTAGTGAGTTGTATAGCTGGCTTGCCATTTATTCCCTAAGTATTATTATCATCAGTTTAGAGCAATCCTGTGATCAACATTATGTGTCACAGTAAAATGAAAGTACAGCTAATGGTAATATTATTAGATATTTTTTACTTACTTTGTGCTCAGTTAACACTGGCCCACTGCTGTTATTACGTTTTACAGCAATGAACATTTCTTTCTTATCTGTTGTAAAATTTATTATCCAGAATATGGAGGCTGAAAAAAACTTTCTAAATATGCAAAGTCTGGAAGTGGAAGCAGCAAAAAGCCTAGGAAATCTTATGATTCATTTTGCCACGACAACAGTCTTCTCGGGCAGTCTGAAGTGATAGAACCCCATTTTGGTTTTGACTTTGTAGTAGTTTCTCTAGTACCAATCCATTTTCATCTGCTTGTTCCACTTCACTTTTTTCAGATTTGCATGATTTGAACAAATTACAGTCTTAATACATAAGTATTTAGTATAACAAATTAGAAAGTTAACCAGTCAGCAGAAGCTGTGGCATATAATTATGAGTACTTTTTAATAAACTCATGAACCCCAATATTTTAAAAGAAGTTTATTTAAAAAATAAGGCATTACATCCTTTTTCTAAATTTGGTATAAGCAAAATTTTCAATAGCTTTAATTATTATCAGTTAAATGGGCAGAAACTTATTTAAATATGTTCACACTTGACTGATTCAGTTGTGAAAATGGAACATTTTTGCAGCATCGAGAATGGTGCAGTGTTCAAGGTACCATAATTTCCTTCCTACTGTTGGGAAATTATTATGGTAACACTTTGCAGATGTTATTTTTCTAAAGAGCTTTATAAATGTAAAATTCTACTGAAGGATGAGTTGCCAACAGTGGCTAAATAAATAACCATTAACCTACTGTCATTTTTATCAGTGTCTTTTGGGAAAAGAGCTATGGAAAACATAGCAGTGAGCCAGAAGTACTTGAATTAAATATTTCCTTGATCTTTTAGGCACTGCCTTTGGACACAGAAGGTGATTTTGATGACAATAATAATTGAGAATAGTTGATTTACTTCCAACTTTTTACTTGAGTTCTTGAAGATCTATGCGTAACTCACTTTTATTTACAATGAGGTATTTAAAGAGACTTACCTGATAAAGTGGATGGGCTGGTTTGTCAATGTATTCATTTTCCTCCTCCCCTTGATATCCCAAAGCATTATAAAGGGCAAATTATTTTCACATGTTGGCTTTGTAAGTATGATCATGCCTCTGCTTTTTCAATGTGTGTGGAAAAACACCACTCTTTCTGCCTTCTAGAATTCTGTCTTCAGTCTTGCCTGTAAAACACCATGCACACCATAATACTATTACCATAAATAATAGTAAAGGAAAGTGTGGGAGGTTTTGGCTCCAGTGTCATCAGTATACTGTTGATCTCAGTTCTCTGTATCCTTTTCTTCCAGCCCAGATGGCAGACTGTAAAGTGTTTTTCCAGGCTTTGACCAAGATAGGGATATGGATGAAAGTGAGTTGGCTGCAAATCAGCTTGGTTAATGGAGAAATGCTGCTTGTTAGCATTTAGGGAAATAGAAAAAGGTAATGTATACACCATGTCCTGAAACTACATTTTTAATTTTTGCTAAAGTGACTGGCTGTGTTGGCCTCTTACTAACAACAGAGGTCTCTAGTGCCATTTATAGTAAATTGATTCCATTGTAACACAAGTCTAATTGTGATTGTCTATTCCTCTGCTACCCCCTGACTCTATGTATGTAAATGGAATGTAATACATTCATTTCATCATTAGTTTGCAAGTTATCTAAAACTGTCTGTAACTGCAGCACATTTGCCTGCTTTTAGGTCACATGATCTCTTAGCTTTAATTGACATTTTGTCCTGGGTTTAGCTATAACAGTTAGTTTTCTCCTTCCTAGTAGCTGGTGCAGCGTTTCGGCTTTAGTCTGAGAACAATGCTGATAACACACCAATATTTTAGTTGTTGCTAAGTAGTGACTACGCTGATCATAGAATGATAGAGTCATAGAATGGTCAGGGTTGGAAAGGACCTTAAGATCATCTAGTTTCCAATCCCCTGCCATGGACAGGGACACATCACACTAGCCCAGGTTGCCCAAGACTTTGTCCAACCTGGCCTTGAACACTGCCAGGGATGGAACATTTACCACTTCTTTGGGCAACCTGTTCCAGTGCCTCACCACCCTCACAGTAAAGAACTTCCTTATATCTAATCTGAACTTTCCCTGTTTAAGTTTAAACCCATTACTCCTTGTTGTATTGCTACTGATGAAGAGTCCCTCTCTGGCATCCTTGTAGGCCCCCTTCACGTACTGGAAGGCTGCTATGAGGTCTCCATGCAGCCTTCTTTTCTCCAGGCTGAACAGCCCCAACTTCCTAAGCCTGTCTTCTTACAGGAGGTGCTCGAGCCCCCTGACCATCCTTGTGACCCTCCTCTGGGCTTGCTTCAATAACTCCATATCCTTCTTGTGTTGAGGACACAAGGACTTTTCAGTCTCATGCTCTGCCAGTGAGGAGGGGCGCAAGAAGCCAGGAGGAAGCAATGACAGGACACCTGACCCAAACTAGCCAAAGGGATATTCCATACCACAGCATATCATGCCCAGTATGTAAACTGGGGAGTCACCCAGAAGGGCAGATTGCTGCTTGGGTCAGGCTGAGTATCGGTCTGTGGGTGGTGAGCAATTGTATTGTGCAACGCTTTTGTTTATTGGTTTTTTTTTTATTCTTTCCTTTTTTAGTTTCGTATTCTCTCTCCTTCTTATTTCCATTATCATTATTATTATTAGTTTTATAGTATTAGTTTTGTATTATACTTTAGTTATTGGACTGTTCTTATCTTAACCCATACGTTCATTCCTTAAATTTTCTTTCCCATCCTGCCCAGAAGGGGGGTGTGTGTGTGTGTGTGTGTGTGAAAACGGGAGGTATGGGCAAGTGGCTGCGTGGCTCTGAGTTACCAGCTGTGCTTAAATCACGACATACTTTTACTCAGACCTGTTCAATTCCACGTGCTCTACATGTGTTGAAAATAACAACAAATGTTTTTTTAGCAGATTGCAAGTCATCAGCAATAATTCAGAAAGGTCAAACTCATCCAAGAGATTGATGTTTGAACAGATTTATTGTTCTTTCAGGTTATTAATGATTTTATGTAAAATACAGACATGAATATTAAAGAAGGCATGTCTTTGTTTTCAAAGATTTTGAACAGTCTTTGGGCTTAATTTTGTCATATAAAGGTACTGCTCTTTTTTCAGAGCATCCAACATCGTGGCAGAGAATTGGATGTGATTTACAGTTGCTTTTGGAACTAGCTGCTTCTTCTGTTAGACATCCAATCCCCAGTTCCAGAGATTCCCTTTTTGAAGGGTGATCAGAACAGCAGTTTCTCTACCTGCACCTCTGTGTGGAATTTTCTGATCCACTGGTGCTCACATTTGACAAATTTTGAGCCTTGGCCACCAGAAAAGTTTGCATAAGTGTTGTGGTTTAAGCCCAGCTGGCAACCCAGAAACCACGCAGCCACTATCTCACTCCCTCCCCCCCCTTTCCTCCCCCAGCTCCCAGGGGGATGGGTAGGAGAATTGAAAGAATGTAACTCCCACGGGTTGAGATAAGAACAGTCCAGTAACTAAGGTATAACACAAACCACTGCTGCTGCCACCAATAATAAT
This sequence comes from Ara ararauna, assembly GCA_028858755.1. NCBI lineage: Eukaryota > Metazoa > Chordata > Aves > Psittaciformes > Psittacidae > Ara > Ara ararauna. The sequence continues at coordinate 40,060,434 of CM054379.1, read as the reverse complement.
AATGATAACAGAAATACAAGGAAAGAGAATAAAACTGCTCACCACCTGCTGACCGATACCCAGCCCAACCCAGCAGTAATCTAACCCTTCCGGGTAATTGCCCCCAGTTTATATAGTGGGCATGACATGCTGCGTTATGGAATACCTCTTTGGTTAGTTTGGGTCAGGTGTCCTGTCTCTGCTTCCTCCCGGCTTCCCCTCCTCCCTGGCAGAGCATGAGAGTCAGAAAGTCCTTGGTCAGAGTAAACATTACTGAGCAGCAACTAAAAACATCGGTGTTATCAGCGCTGTTCCCAGACTGAAAGTCAAAAACACTGCACTGCACCAGGTACTAAGAAGGAGAAAAATGACTGCTGCAGCTGAACCCAGGACAATGAGTCTGTACTAACATGGAAGAGGTTATTATCCTTGACAGTGTAGTTAGAATGTAGCATGGACTGTCATGATTTTGATGATCACAGTTTTAAAAGGGCAAGTTTATGCAACTCAAACATTCACGTTTTTTACCTTTGCTTACTAAAGCAAGAGGCTTCTGGGAGTCAGTAACTGTTTTCACCTCATAGTAATTTTTATACATATTTTCTGGTATACTTTCACTGGCCTTTTTAAAGTGAGTTATCAAAATATTTGAAGAAAAATAAGAATCAAAACCCAATAAAATGTATAAAATAATAGATCTAGAATGTTGATATTTATATGCCTGTATTTCCCCATAATATTTATTTCTAGTATATGAAATAATACTAGTAATTTTATTTTATGTAGTAATGTTATTTATGTTCCTTCATGAATGTTTGTTTTTTGAGTAGGTAGTCTTAATAGATTTTTATCTCTACCATTATGTAATGTGGGAAATACAGCTTTTATTAATTTTCTATCCAGCATAGCCATTACTGTGTACCTGAGATAAAGCCACTGATTGACCTCATTTCACTGCATCTGTGCTTTGCACAGTTTTGGGGGTTGAAAGCAATATGTGAAAAGTTACAAAGCAACAACTTAATCAGAACTGAAGTTAAAGAATATAGACTAGCAACTCATGGTTTTATATACTGGTACTGGGAAAACTACACCGCCAGTGTAGCAGTTTGGTGTAGCTTTTTGATCTTGGAAGATATATTGTTGCACTTTGAGTACTTTTTAAATAATGGAGAGATCAAGAAGAAAATCTAGTTTATGAAAAAAATGAGAAGGTCATAAAAAACACAGGATGATATTGTTGCAAGGTCTGTATGGTAGCCCATGTAACTTGTTTGACTACAAATAGTAATTTCAGAATGCATTCCAGATCTATGACGTGATAAAAAGTAATCCTTAAGTCTATTACTTCTGAACTTGGCACTTCCTCACAAAACAGGAAAATGGGAAATAGGCTAAGTATAGTCAGTCTAAGTTTAGTCTTTGATGTGATATGAGAAGTACAACAGAAAATAATAATCCTCTCGTATTTTGAAAATGTATTAATAAACTATTAGAGCTCATTCTTAAGCTTTTAAAATAAAAGTTAAAAGTGGTCACCTCCAGACAGTATTCAAATATGAGAATCCCCTTTCAATTAAAAAAACCCAACCAAACAAAAAAAAAAACCAACCCAACCCAAAAAAACAGAGATGTGGTTTCAGTTTATGTTTATTCATAGTTGAAGCTGAGTTCAGTCAAATTGGACACGAGGCAAATTATATGTTTGAGAAAGCTGCAGGTTTTATTTGCATCTCTGAGCAGCTGAGCACATCCACTGTAAGCAAAAGGGTAAACTGCAAATCATAGAAAACAATATTCAGCAGGTGTTTCACCCAAAGTATGTGAGACTTGACCTCTTGTGGTCTAGTATAAAGGAAAACAACCTGAGATGTGAGGAATTCCTTCTCCTACTCCCTCTGTTAGACTCCTGCAGACTGAGATTAGAGTGATTTATTAACTCTGTAGCTCTTTTGGAAAATATGCTATTTTGTGTTTGTCTTGAAAGGAGTTGCTTATTTGATTTGCTACATCTTGTTGCATTTTGCTGAGACCTGGGAGACAATGTGCTGTGGAGCCATTTTGCAGTTAGAACCCCTCTGGTGATTCTCTGTGCAGTAAGTGATTTAACAGACTTGTGTATCATGCCTCAGTTTTCTCTTTTATGAGCAGAGTCATGTTTGTGTATCAGACAGAGCTTTGTTACTGTTAGTTGGATTTTCATGTGTCTTTTCATGGTAAGCCTGTGTTTGCTGTTTGAAAAAGACATAATCCTTTGTGATTACTCTCATAGCATCTGATAGCTGTAGTCTCCGCTGGGTAAGGAGGTGGTGCAGCAGGGTTTTTTTTTAGGTAGAGCCCATAAAAGGTGCAAAAAGAGGGCCATACAGGCCTCATTCTATTCCTAGCATGTACAACCTGTGGTAAAGAAATGCTTGAGGAGCATAGGGAGCTTGGGGTGGTAACAGGCATGTCACCAGCCAGGGCCCAGTCCCACAGCAGCTGAGTGAGGTGAGCAGGCTAGGCCTAGAGGTAGTAGCTGGGTTCAAGCAAGAGTCCAGGTCATTGGACAAGCTTGTGGTGACAAGGGAGATCCAAGGTTAGAGCTGGGAGTGCAGGTCAGTGAGTTGGGGTCAGGATTCCGTTCACTGATGGTAATCAAGATTGGCCGTGCAGCCCAGTGTCAATCAGGTATGCCCATGGTGGTGAAAGAGGTCCAAGGTCAACTTGTAAAGTCAGTCCATGGGCCAAGGACTGACCAGTGTGACTACTCTGTTTACAGAGGAGTTATGGGAAATCAAGGAGGCAAGAATTCAGTTGATCAGAAATGCTTCTGCTTTGTAGCTTAAAAGAATAAAAATCATGCCAGCTGTTCCAAACAGATGCTCTGAAACAGGAATTAGAATCCTCTTCATTGGGCTGATCCTGCATAAATACACATGTGTTCCATGTTGCCTTTCATATACCTGGAAAACTTTTGATGCATAAGGTAACAGTGGCTGATGGCATATTTTGGATTGAAATGAACTGCTACAGCAGGTAATATTACTTCTTCTCTCCTATGTTTTTATCTGTATACTAGTTCTCCAGTGAGGAAGAACTTAGAGGCAAAAAAATGAAATGCGACAGCAGGATGGATTGGGAATCACATCAGCAAGGAATGGTGAAAACTTAATTTAGAATCATGAAAAGAGTGCATCACCTACAGAGCTCTTGGAGAAACTCAAAAGAAAACATGAATTAAGACATAGGTAGATGTCTACAGCAGCTGAATTTCCTGTAATAGCTGCTGCCAACCTAGGACAGGACTCAATTGCCTAAACATAGGTGCGTAGTGCCATTTGAAACACGTAGGATATATTTGACACCCTTATGGGGTAAGCATACCCCGTAAATTGTAGGATGCATAAGAGACCTACTTTTTTCTGGAGTGGCATTCAGTCCCCAAGCAGTTATACAAACCTGGCTATTGGGATCATCAACCACTAGCTGTGAACCTTAGGGTGACCCGAATTATTCTTTATCAGCCGTATTAAATAAAGATTAAATAGGTTTGAAATGAGACCTACTGTAACAGTAAAGAGATGAAGCGGGACCCATGGCCTTCCTGAGCAGCAACACTTGGAGGCGAGAACTCTTTAAGATATTTATAATGTCTCCAGGAACATATGTTTAGACAGCAGGAATGAGCAGAAGTTTCTTAACCTTATGCTGAATACCACTCTTAAACCTCAATTTCTATAGCTTTGGAAGACTTACTCTAAAGGATTTCTGAAAGGAATAGTGATATATAGATGGTATTTAGCTTTTTTAAATTTATAACTGTATGTCCATGAGTAGTGTAGTTAAGAGTGTGATTTGAATTTTCTAGTTTTGTGTAATAATATTCTTAACAGAGCAACATAGAATCATAGAATCATAGAATAGTTAGGGTTGGAAAGGACCTTAAGATCATCTAGTTCGTTGTCCTCTCACTACAGTCCCTAATGAGGAGTCCCTCCCCAGCATCCCTATAGGCCCCCTTCAGATACTGGAAGGCTGCTAGGAGGTCTACATGCAGCCTTCTGTTCTCCAGGCTGAACAGCCCCAACTTTCTCAGCCTGTCTTCATACCGGAGGTGCTCCAGTCCCCTGATCATCCTCGTGGCCCCCCTTTGGACTTGTTCCAGCAGTTCCATGTCCTTTTTTTGTTGGGGACACCACAACTGCACACAATACTCCAAGTGAGGCCTCACAAGAGCAGAGTAGAGGGGCAGGATCACCTCCCTCCACCTGCTGGTCATGCTGCTTTTGATGCAGCCCAGGATATGGTTGGCTTTCTGGGCTGCAAGCGCACACGGCCAGCTCATGTTCATTTTTTCATCGACCAAGACCCCAAGTCCTTCTCTGCAGGGCTGCTCTGAACCTCTTCTCTGCCCAAGCTGTAGCTGAGCCTGGGATTGCTCCAACCCAGGTGTGACACCTTGCACTTGTCATGGTTAAACTTCATCAGGTTGGCATCAGCCCACCTCACAAGCGTGTCGAGGTCCCTCTGGATGACATTCCTTCCCTCCAGCATATCAACCGAACCACACAGCTTGGTGTCATCAACATTTTCTTACAATCTCTGGAGCATTCCCTATTAATGTAATTTGTTACCTTTTGCACTATCAGTTCATCAAAATTTCACTTGATAGAATTCTTTTTACAAAATACTAATTTCTGTTTTCTAAATAAGAGTAATAGTTTTTTCTTATTATTTGTTCATTAATATTATTTGCACTTTATGACCTTTGTCCTTACTACTGAAGTCCTCTTTGTAAACAGGATTAGATGAGACAACTGGCCATTCAGCAACATAAACATTTATAATTTAGTTGAATTCCCCTGTGTTTTAAACCATATTTCTTCTGTTTTCTTATGAATGGCTTGTATTTTATTATAAATAGCCATGCAACACTATAATAAGTGGACTAGCAGATTATATTAGAATTTAGTAATTAATGGAAATACAGTAGAAATGTTAGTGGTATTACTTTACAATAGAAATCCCTACAGTGAATTCTCAGTCAGTTCAGATAATCTCCTGATATATGTAAATCACTATGCTTTCGTGAGCTCTCAAAAGCCCTCTAATAAATGTTGTAAGCACATTCAAATTAAATGAGAAGAGCTGGACTAAAGTAATACCTGTAGGTGGTGATCCCCAGTATAAGAGAGACTTAGACATACTGGAACGGATCCAGAAAAGGGCCATGCAGATGATTAGCAGATAGGGGCATCTGTCGTATGAGGAGATGCTGAAAGAACTGAGACTGATTCAGGGGGATCTTATCAGTATGTACAAATACCTAGTGGGGTGAATAAATAAGGCAAAGTCAATGAACAGCGCAAAAGGCAGCGGGCACAAACTGAAGTACAATAAATTCCATTTAAAGATCAGAAAAGTATTTTTTTACTGTGAGGACAGTCAACACTGGAACAGGTTGCCCAGGAGCTTCCACCCTTGGCGATACTGAAGACCCAACTGAACATGGTTCTGGGCAACCTGCTTTAGTTGATCCTGCTCAGAGCAGGGCTGGTTAAACTAGGTGATCTCCAGAGGTCCCTTTTGACCTCAATGATTATTTGGTTTGTTCCAGATAAGTTAACTCTGCATTTAACTAATTTAATTCTGTAGTTATTTACTTGCATTTCATATTTTGCCTTCCTATGGATGATCTCAATTTGACTGAATTCTTTTTTGGAGCAGAAAGCCCAAAACTAGACCAGAATTTCTTCTCATTAAGTGGCAGGCCTCTGTTTTATCTATGACATCCCTGTTTATAGCCTAGAATTATATTTGCCTTTTTTCTTTTTTCTTGGGGTGGGGGGTGCAGGTTTTTTTTTTTCTTTTTGCTCGAGAGCAGGTTGTTATGGACTCATATTCAGTTTGTTATTCGCTTTAACATCCCAGTCCTTTTCTATAGAACTGTTTAGTCATGTACTCTCAATCTACTATCTTACAAAAATCTGGTTTTGGAGTGTCAATTTTTTTAAAATGGAGAAATAAGTATGATGGAATTTGTGAAAGATGACATGCAAAAATTCTTCTAAGTAGTCGATTGTCATCAGATAAAGTAAGGATAGTCCTAAGTGTTGTATTATGTTTTGCTTTTTGTTGAAATTCGTCAGATTTATTTCTCTAGTATGTCAATGGAATTTTGAATTCGTCCTGTTATCTAAAGCACTTGCAACTGCTTTGATTTTGATATTTCTATGATATAATTCATGAATATGCAATGTTATAATAAGAAAAGTTTACTTACTGAAAGCTTCTCAAGGGCTGATGAGTTTTTTTGCTAGTCATGGCCTGTTACTGTATACTGTTCTCCCAGTGGTCATGTCAGCAGCACACAGCAGAAATTCTAGGGTGAATATTCAGTTTATTTTTACTGAGGGGTATTTACCAGGTGTGTCACTGTTTTCTGAATATCTATTATTTATATTTCATAGGTGATTCTTCTCCATTTTCCCCCCTGGTTGACTTGGGAGTGAATATGTTTTGTGTCTGTCTTCGAGTAGCATGAACTATATAAACAAGTCTCTGCAATATCACTTCAATCATTATTTGATTATTTACTAAGATTTTAATTTCTTCCTGTTCATTTCCTCTGTGTCTTGTAAAGTTTAGAGACATCTTTGTGTTCAGAGGATGGACCACTCTTTTCTTTTTTCTCCTTCCAGCAATTGTACTATTTATCTCAGAGCCTTCGTCCACTATTTGGACATTTGTCCATGTCACTGCACATATATATATGGAGTTATGATGCCACCTCCCTGCTGATCCTTGTTTAAAACTACTGAGTAATTTGTGCAAGATGTACCTACCTTTGTTCAGTTGTCCTCTGTGCCAGAACACCACCTTGTGGAAAAGGAAAGCAGAGCTTTATCTTTGCTTGGTTAGAAAAATTGAAAAGACCTGAACCCCCAAGATTCTTCTCCCTTACTTTTGGGTCCTTTCAGTTACTTTTAAGCAGCTCTGGGCAGTATTTGCCAGTGCTATAGTGCCCATATGAATGAGCTGCATGGAATAAAAATCAGAAGGTTGAAGATACCTCAGCACCTTTACTAGAAGTAGTGAAGCGGTGACAGAGCTTAAAAAAGTGTGTTTATTTAATTTGATTACATTTATGGTTAAGAAAATTATATTGCTTTAATTAAGGACTACTAGGATTTCTATAGTAAACTTAAATTTGAAACTATTTATAGCTCAGAGAAAGTGTTTCCATACAGAAATTTGGCATTTGCTGTCTCAAGCTGAATGGTATGGTTTTCATTTTTCTGATTTTTTTAAAAAGACTCCTTGGCTGCATTCTGTTTTGAGGGAGGCAATTTTTTGTGGTTTTATATGCTTTTTGTTCTCTGTTGGCCAGGCTTGATACATGGAAAAAACAAATTTTCCAGGCTCTTGGTCTTTTATGTCAACTATTTCCTTTTTGATATTTCAAACATTATACTTCGGTAGTCATTACTTTTTAACAGAGCAGCTATATAATTTGATAAGCAAATACCACTAAGTATTTACCACAACTACATTTTATACTTTATTACATAAAAATAATTCATATAATATAATTTTGTAAAGATTTTTTTCTCAAACAAAATTATTTACCTGACATGTTTAGTGTTTAATGTAAGTACTTGTGTATTTCTGTAAGGTTCATCTTTTTCATATTCTCTTAAAATATAGCAACTACTTTTTGCTTTCCTATTTATTTCTGTTTCTTACTTGTAAACCATTTAATGCCATACTTGAAGGTGTTGAAATTATCTAAGTTAGTTTTATTGTTGGTTCTGTAAATCTTGCCTTTTACCATAGGGTATGATGCACCTTTGGAATCCTCCAGTTAGAGTTCGGAGAACTTGATCACTTGATTCATGAAGCCCAAGTCTTGGTTAAAGGTCTAATGTCATCCAGATAGCAAGCAGAGAAATGTTTAAATTCTGCGTAAGTTCTTAAAGACTTCTGAATGGAGATGGCATCAAGCCTGGCACAGAATGTGGCTGGTGGCTCAGGTGTCTAGCTGTGTTTCAGGTTACGTCCAAATATTCTGCAAGTGTGGCACTGTGATCAGAAGACCTCCGAAGAAAGCAGGGAGTTTCTTTTTTCTTCCCAGCAACTTTGTCAAGTATATATCTCCAATGTCTTGGATGAATGTCCTAACAGCTAGTTACTGAGCATTTATAGGACAGATGAGGTTAAGGTGAAGAGGTACTCCTTTACTCCTCTGATTCAGCTTGGACCACAGAATAGAAAAATGCTAGAGTCATCTTAGCAGAAGATGGTGCATGCGCTGTATAGTTTGTAATTTGTTTCTGAGTTTTATCCAGTGATTATATGCTGTAAAATGCATGAATAGTACACAGGGGCCTGAGCCTAAGTATTCTGCCTCTCTTTTATTTGTTATCTGAGGTTCATCGATGCAGCACAAGAGAAATTATTAGTTATGCTGGGGAGGAGGATAACCAGAACAGAGCAATCAATGCCCTCTAGGTAAAACTAGATGAAATTCAGTGCAAAGCAAGACTATTCTCTTACTGCTTAGAGTCCAAGCAAGATGTTTACTCTAAGCTGTTAGTTCATCGTCTTGTAGAATGTAAGGATTTGTCTGTAGTACTGCCTTGATTTTCCACTATGTGGCCCTTGTGAGAGTCATCCTGACCATGGTTGTCAGTGTTTTTTTTAAGAACAATGAATTCAAGTTGGGCCTGCTTATTGGACAGGAAGACTATCAAGAAAATGAGGAGGTGAGAGGCCTGGACTATGGCTCAAAGAGATTGTTAGGCCTGTTATATCACAGATGGAGAATAAGAATGAATACCTGAATGCCATTCTGCAATGTCTCTTCCAAACATCTTGTCCCTTGTGAAATCCAAGGGCTGCAAACACTCTTATGAATGGCTGTGTGAATGTGCTGTGGCTGTGTGAATGTGCTGTAGCTGTGTGAACTGTTCTGTAAAGACAGGTACAGATCTTTGATTACAGCAGAAGTTTTACCGCAGTAGGTACTGAATAGGATTTACAGGATTTGGCCTAGAAATTGAATATTTTTGCCACCAAAATTTTATATACATTTTTCATGCTCTAACTAAAGCTTTGGTTCACATAATCTATTTTACCTCCTTCCTTCCCCCTTCCCCCCCCCCTCAGCCCTCAGTCACAGTTTTACTCATAGTGCAGCTGGGGCATTTGTCTTGTAACAAGAAGGATCTGATAATCATGAAATAACCCAGATTTATGCCCATAGTGCTGAAGCAGTGCCATATTTGTGAAAATAACTTAGGAGAAACAATATGCAGCAGATGTGAAGGTTTTACCTTCACATTTAAGTAGGTTTATACTGTCAGCGAGTGTGGGCTTAGTACAGCCTGACAGAGTTTTAACTTGCCAGATGTTCCATGTGATCAAATAGATACTATACAGCTGTTTCCCATTCTTTCTACTGGGCTCAGATAAATGCAAAGTAAATGCTCCAGAATATGTTTACTGTATTTTGGCTAGTGCTGCAGAGAACATACTTTTATCTATAGGCACCAATAATGCAGGGAGAATACAAAGGTGCTGCGGGAATGCTCCTTTTCTGTTACTGTGAGGAAAAGTCAGCAGCCATTTGGTTGAAGGAACTTTGATGATACTAGCCAGAGAGGGATGAAACATAGCTTTTTCATTTTTTGTGGATGATGTGAGATTAGTCGCCATATTTATGCACTGCAAAAGTGACTTCTGATCTCTGAGCAGGCTGTGACTGCAGCCTGGAGCCATCCCCCTGGGCTGACTGTTCTTCCAGTGTTTAACTCTCAGGGGAGGTGGTGGATGCAGTGGGAGCAGCCATCCCATAGGTAGCTAAACTGATCCCAGCATGGGCTATTATCACTGGAATGGAGGCCTGTCTCCTCTGGGCACAGGCAGCTTGCCCCAAGCTGGCCATTTGGTGTGTTTTTTAAGACATGAAGCTGCTGGGGGTCAGTCTAAGCAGCTGCTCTCAACTGTATCAAGACTTAAAGGCCCAGGTTACATGAACTGCCACACCTGTCAACTTAATTCAATAACAGAGCAGCTAAATAATAAAAAATGAAGTTTCATTTCCCTTCACCTGCTTTTCTGCTTGTTTCTCCTTTGTCCCCCTCCAACTCCCTGTGCTCTCCTTAGCCCTTTGACCTTACTGCTGCCTTCCTTCCCTCCTGTCACTTCCAGCCTCCTGCCTTTCCAGAGCTGTTTTTACACCTGGGAAATTCTTCTTCTTGTCTACCAGAGGCCTTCCTTCTTCTCCTTTAAATCCTTCTTTAAAACCTTCATCCTCAGATAGAGGGTTTACTTTCATCTTTCGTTAATAATTTCTTCAACATTTCTTGACTGCTCTGTTATTTTTGGATTTATAGCCCAGTCTTGCAAATGTTTACAGGCAAGTAACTGTTCAGTTAAATTGAGAACATTCAGGTAGAAGTTTGGAGGACTGAGTTGTTCATTGATAAGCTTTTTGAAATGGGAATATTTCTCACTGTAAAACACAGTGTTCATTTATGATTCTATATACATTGTTATAATAAACATTTGTGGCCTCAGAGGAGCAGTGGAACATGCACGTGAATAACTTTGGCTTTTAACTTCTATTCCTTAACTCAAGGTGCAGAACGTGTTCTCACAGATTTTTAAAGGCCATGAGCAAACTTAATGTTGACAATATGACTTTATGCCCAGAATCATATGAGAAGACAGGTACAAGCTATACCTTTAATCTTAGTGACCTTCATTGTTTTTTTTTTTAGTATTGATTTTTCTTTCAGGAATCTCAAGCATCTGGACTGCCGGCATATGTAAAGATTGTAGAAGTTGGGCCAAGGGATGGATTACAAAATGAAAAGGTAATTTTCATCAGTTTTTTTTTTTTTTGTTGTTTTTTTCTCTGTGTGTGTGTGTGTTGTGATATGGATATCAGTGTTATTTTCATTGTGTAAAACCCGTACGTGCTGCTAATCATGTTTTTTCTATTATGTACTATAAATTACATTTATTTCTTTTTATATTAATAACTGTTTTGTATATTAGAATAAAAGTATATTACTATGTAGCCAGATGTTAAATAATATAATTTCTTTCTATACTTGGTTTACTAGCCTTTCTGTTACTCAACTGCCATATCTTATTCTGGAATTTGTTTTGTCAGTCAGTAACGTGTCATGACATAATTGGTAATGCAATGAAACACTGGCTATCTTCATAGTAGTTCATGCTTCCTTCTTAATCTTCACTTCTTTCATGCTGGAAGTGCTACTATAGTAGGAATAGTACAATAGGTTTTGTCATGCTTTCTCCTGAACAGGCATGGAGAAAAAGAAGTTGCTCTTTTGATTTTGATATTATTTACCTGAAGTGTGGTAGGGAAGCATGGAAGAAGATTAAAAGAGACTGTAAAATAGGGTACATGTATCAAAACAGTCATTTGTTTCCACAAACAGGAGGATAGGTGGATAGTTTTGCATATATTGGTGTGCTGCTATCAAAGATGTTAGTAGTATTAAGAGAATGGAATTACTCTGTCTCAGCTCTGGAGCTTTTTTCCCTCCATTTTTGTCTGGTTAGACTATTCTGTGTTACTATTTCCTTTGTTGCTTCTTTGCTAGATTGGTGTTTGGTTACTAAGAATTAGTGAGGCCAGATCTATAACCAGTAACAGTGGTTATAAAAGTGCTTCCTAATTCTTTTGTGGTGGACAAAAAAGGGAGTAGGATCATGTATACTGCCTGATGCTTTCCTTATGCAGTAGCTCCCTACTATCAGGAAACACTACAGTCATGGTATAATGTATGAGTATAGCTCATTATTTTAAAAATATGATTGTTTATGTACTGAGAACATTTCATTTACAAAAATTTCTTACTGAATGAAATACTGTACTATAGTCTGTCTCCATGTCCATAGGTGATAGTCCCAACTGATATCAAAATTGAGTTAATCAACCGGCTTTCCAAAACAGGCCTTCCTGCAATAGAAGTGACCAGTTTTGTTTCATCCAGATGGGTGCCTCAGGTATGTAAAATCATCACCATTCAGAACTATTTCAATTTATGTTTAAATGCCATTACATGCAGTGGAGTTTTCCAGTAGAGTGTAGCCTGTATAATTATACAAGAATCAGATACTGTTGTCAGACACAATGTAGGCAGCTTTCAAGTTTTATGCTTTTATTTAGGTTGGCTGAAGTTGGGATAATTATTAAAAAGTAGTCAAAATTGAAGAAAAGCCAGTAAGCTGTGCATAAAGCTGCTTAAATCCCTAATTTAGCAGCAGCAAGAGCAGGTTGCTCCAGAAGGGAGGGGAAAACCAGGCATGGTAACAAGGAAGCCAAGACTGTAGCCTTGTTGACTAGAGGGCAATCCATCAGTCTGTAAGAGCAGTGCAAATCTGGTGAGGGTAACCAGGGCAGCCAAGAGTACACACACTCAGGTGAGTTCACAGTGATGCAGCAGATCCCAGGTTAAGCCGGGAAGTCAAGTCTGGTAGCCATAGTCACAATCCAGTCAATAACATACATGGCAAAGCACGGGCTTGGCTCTTGCTCTGCAGCTGCATTGTTTCTCAGGCAGGGAGGGAGCATGAGAGTGTCTCAGCTTGAAAGCTGCTGTGAAGCAACTTTTGTTATGAAGTTGGGTGAAAGGGGAGGGAAGGCCATGTTAAGACTCCTTAACAGAGCTATTTTTGGGAGCATTTGCTGATCCACTTTCCAGCTTTTTTTGATGAGCTCCAAGGCTCATTGAAGCTTCTCAAGTTGCTGTCTTATCAGTGAGCTGGTCTGGAGTGCAGGAAGCTAAACTCTTCTGTGGGGAGCACTCCTGGCCCGATCAACAGAAATGCTAGGAGTACAGCTTGTCATGATTACTACATAGGGTGTATGTATATATATGTGCAAGGGACAATAGTAAATGGGGTGTGAGAGAAATGCTCACAGGATGCTGAAAGGGGTTAAGAGGTGTGGGGATGATTGATCAAGACTGTGAGTAACGGGCAACTGGGATAGAGGATACTGATTGTAGCTATTGGGATAAAGAATTGAAAATATGAAGGAGTTGGGATGCAGAGTACTGAGTTTGAGTATCCAGATGAAGGGCATTGAGGCTGATCTCTGAGAAATAGTCATGGTGGAGGGGACCTCTTGTGGAAGCAACACCAGTTCAGAGACCCAGAGCAGGAAAACCTAGATGCTTGTGCAAACTGCATAAACTTTCCATGAGTGCTCCCTAGCACCAAACCAAGAGAGCCCACTCCCCAGGCCTATGGAGTTGTGTGGACTATTGTGGAAGCTTGAGTCTCCCCTGAAGCCCAACACCCATTTTTGAATGTCTGCTGCACTTGGTACATTTCTGTGTATCTATCCACCATGTGGTCCTCCTTTTTGAGTTTGCTCATAAAAGGGCAATGACTTTTTACAATTAATAATACAGAGAAAATACAATCAATGATAATGTTGTACTGTGGAATGGAAACAAAGAAAGTACTTGTGCATTTTATTTTGCTGTTTATCTCTGTAAACATTCAGTTATAACTAAGGAGTTTGAATGATGACACATCATTAATATAACTTAATGTTGCTCCTACCTCTTTTCTACTCTTCCAAGGACAAATAGTCATTGATGTAAACAAGAAAGGTAAAAAATCTTTTTTTTGTTCGTTTTCCCTAAATGAAATTTCATTTTCCACATTTGAAAGTGTGTTTGGAAGATCTAAATCTGGGACTTTCCTATATGTAGCAGTAGTTAGGCACGTTAATTATTTTGCAGACCTAGCACTCATTCAGCCAGCCATACTGAGTTTTGATGAATCACGATAATTTTTTCATTATTTTTCCAAAGTTAATTTTTACACATGGTACAATTCAGCAGAAATCCTAACCTTTCTGAAGTCAGCCGCAAAACTCCATTGGCACTAGGGGTGGCAGGTTTTCATTTGAGATTTAACACTTAGTCCTGAAGTATATACTATGTAGCTCCTGTTTGTGCAAACTTAATTCTTCTGTGCAAGTAAGAAAATAAGTCAATACGTGTCTATATAATTTAAACTAATTTTCAAGAAATTACACGTTTGTTTGCACAGAGACATTTGAGTATTTGTATGTTTAGGAAGGACTATGCAAGTTATTTGTATAATAAAACATGAAATTAATTTGAGAAAATACTTTAATTTTTTTACATCGTTTATTGCACATCTTTTGTCCAAATATATATAAAGTTTGTCTATTTTAAACTGAGAATACATCCTGGGCCTGGACTATATTCCTCTGGAAAAACAGTAAAATCATGCTTTTTCTTATTCATGAATTAGCAGAGCAAACTGTTCAGCGCTCTGAAGGACTCCTTTGATTTATTTCAGTGTTCTTGGGATCACTAACGAAGGGTCTAAAGAAAGGATGATAGCAAAAGGAAAGAGCAACAATGCAGAATTTCTTTGGTGTTGATGTAGGGGCAATGATATTGTGTTCTTTAAAAGTGACTAGGCTAAGTTTTTGCAAGTGCTGTCAAACTTCAGAATTTACAGCAGCAGAGAAAAATGTAGGTTTTTAAATGTTAGAAGAAAAAGTCTAAAGCAAAGGTGGATTTCTTCCTTTCTGGTTTAATTATTTCCTTTTCCTGTGAGCCATTAGGAGTACCAAGTCTAGCAGAGGTTTGTCAGTTTTGGAAAAAAATGAACAATCATTTCTTATCTTAAATGCATGTCTGAATACTTTATCTTAATGGCTTAATTTGTGTTTAAAATGTTTCTTATTTAAAAGATAAGATTGTGTTGCTTTGATAGGGGGTGCAGTCTCGACTTTGTCTTTTCTTTGCTCCTTTTTTCTTTTCATAGGTCATGGGAATAGAATTCATGGTTATGTTTAGATCATTCATTCACTTATTTCTTTTTTTAGTATTTTAAAGCTCTTTTATGGTTTCCCATCCACTGTTTTTCTTGGCACAGATTTTTTTACTGAAAAAAGCTAAAAAGAAAAAGTCTACAGTAGCAAGGTGCCATATAAAACAGGATCCCACACCTATAACCTAAATGGCCAAAAATTATAAATACCTACCATTAGAAAGCTTATTTTTAAAGAAATTTGGAAAATAAAATATTTTATTACAATTTGAAACCTTATAACATCCAATATGTGTTAAAATGGTATTTTAGTTACAGGAAAAATAGTAGCAGGACAAATGTAATGCATATAATGTTATCTGGATCTGGCAGCTTTATACTGTGGCAGCTTTATACTGGTTAAAAAAGTGTCATTTTTGTTTTTTAATGTATTTTAAGTCAGGCTATAATTTCAAAGTGTGGAATTAGTTCCAGCATTTACCATTTAATTAATCATTTGCTTCCAAATGTTGTTCCTTGCCCTGAGAAATGTAGACATTATTTTCAATTGAATTAAGGAATGAAAAATGATTCATAAAAAACTAAGGCATTTACCAGTGTTTTTTGTGAGGCTATCAGATGTATTAGGTGGTCATACTGATTTAGTTGATGTAGAAGCAATCACAAAAAGTTGATTTGTGCCATCACTTGTTTCCTGACGAGAAATGAGTTGTGTCTGGCTGTAAGGCACTTTTCATACCACACACCCACTTCCTTAAAGATACATGTTGAGCTTACATTTAAGGAGACATACATGCATTTTTCTATTCTATTTCCATTCATTTAAGTAGTAGGAAACCAGTGACAGGGAGATTTCAGGTTGCCAGTAATATTGTCACTTAATAATCTCGTATAATTTAATAACACATATTTAGAATTGCAGTACTGCAAAGTTATCAATAAACCATGAATTGAGAATAAGGAGTAACAAAAGCTTTGTAGTTCATATATCTTTTCATATGGTACCCCTCAAATGGCTTTTCATCAGTGTGGATAGAATCAGAAATCCAATTTAATATTGTTTGCTTGGAAGATTTGTGTTTATGAGAGCTGATTTAAAAAGCTTTTTAAATATGCTATTAATTTTTTAAACTCAAAATCTGTAAAACATGAAACAAGAGGGATATGTTTTATCAACTGTATTTTTTCCAGGCATTGCCACCATTAAAATAATACTAACTTTTCCTCCACTTCTTATTAGAAAATATGCTTGTCTAAATAATCTACAGTTTATTACATTAGTCCCTTTTCTTGATTAGTATGTGGAGTATATTTAATCTTGAGTGAGAAAAGTGCAGGAATTTTTTAAAAAGGCAAAGTTTCTTTTATGAGGGGAGGCTGAAGAAAACAAATGCTTGAATAAAGAAATGGTCTTCTTATGGAAAAAAAAAATCTGAGTATGTTAAAATGTTACATGACACAGAGAACTGGATTTTGCCATATTTTTAAGGGTAAGCTTATGATTAGTCTTTTCAAATATGCTGATTAGACTATTGAGTAATTCAGGTTCACTTATGCTTAAAGATTGTGAGGTCACATTTATCAGAGTGCTGACATTTTCAAGATTTAGATAATTTTAAAATGTCAGTTATTCCATTAATTCCAGCTATTGAGTCAATTAAGTTAAGTTTAAATTTGCATTAACAGTTGATGTTGCAAGTCTGTCTGTTGTATGATCGCAAGTCTGTCAATTTATGATGCAAATGATGTTTTTACAGACACGTGCAAACAAGCCCACTTTTGAAATCTTAACCCTAATTCTGTATTCATATAGAATTGGAAAGCTTGCAACTTAACCTTTTGAGTATTTACTCAAAGGTTAAGAAATAAAAAAATTAATGCTTGTAAAACATCCATTTAACTCCTTCACTGCTATACTTTTTGTTAGAACTGTATACCTAATGAAGGCAAAACCATAGTCTAAGCCAATTTCTGCTTATCTGTGTAAAATCAGAAAATAACTCCTGATCAATACAAATTGTTTGTATATTTTAGATGGCAGATCATAAAGAAGTAATGAGGGGCATTGAAAGGCATCCTGGAGTCCAGTATCCTGTTCTTACGCCTAATCTTCAAGGTTTTCATGCTGCTGTAAGTACCTTCATAAATGTCCACTATTACATCTTTCATGTTTCAGATATGTTCCTTTCTGCAGCATGAGTTAGTTATTTAGTGTCATGTAACCTGTCCTGTTAGAACTAAACTATAGCTTTTAAATGAAAAACTCTATTTTCATTGTGAAAAATGGGCAAAAATCATGATGTTCTATATATTTATATTTTAATTGAAGTATTGATCAGTCTTTTCAAGTTCCTATAAATTATGCTTGTGTATAAAGACGGTTACTTCTGCTTTGATTTGTTGGTCCTAGAAATGTTTCTGAAGAATGTCTTTTATTGGAAAGTAGTGAAGAAGGAGGAAGGTGTCACTTTCACTTAAATGAAAATACTTTATAAGAATGTATTAGATTTCTTAAATGATGCACTTCATTTTTGTAGGGATTGAAAGTTTATATTTTTTCAGTTTATTATATATATTCAATAGTTCAATAACTATTCAAAATTATAGACTCAAACTGTTTGGAATTGCAAAAATAGAGCAGTTCAGTCTTCTTAAAACATACATGCACACATTGCTAGTCACATCTTTACACTTTGTTTTCTGAAAATTTTTCATGCTTCTATGCTTTTGTCTTGATATAGGACAAACCATGTTTGGAAAGCATACTGCTTGATGGACATCTGTGGTGTAGTCTATCATTCAGTTCCTGTACTACATATGAAATCTTTCTTAAAACAAAATTCTGTACATAGGCAAGTTAACTATTAATACTCAGGTTGATAGTGCCACAACTTTGCAATAGTAGCTTTTATGAGTTGATTAAATCTGCTATATCTCTATACTGTATTTAGTGATATGATGAAAGGAAAACAAGGCAAACATAGTCGTAGATAATTGCTGAGTTCTTTCTTGCTGCTGTTTTTTTTTAATTTTTTTTATTCCTCTCTATTTGAAAGGGTGTTTGTTTCCAAAAGTATTGCTGAAGCTTGGACATTGTCCTGCAGAAGCAGAGTACAGGGAAAAGCTCCATTCCTTTTCATAGAACAAGAATATTCTCACTAGAGAATGAGAATTAATGAATTGACTATTCTCCTAAGGTTAAATATTTGCTTCTTATATCATTTGGCTTTCAGCATTCCAGTTTGCTTCGTGTTATTAGCTGATTTGACTGAGTATGGAGGTACTGAGTACAAGCTCAGGTTAATTGCCTCTTCAGTGAAGTCACCGCATTTACACATTTTCTAGGCTGGTATTTGCTCTGAGGCTTTTTCTTTTTCTCAGCAGACTCTCACATACACATTTTCCATATGATTTGTATTGACTATGACACCAAGACCAATGGAGGCCTTGATCCTAGAGCTGTCCCTAAGAAGGAAGTCGCTGTTGGTTATTGTTGCTGCTCTAGGCACATGAAGGCACAGAGCTTTCCTAAGCACGAGAATGACTTCCTGGCATTCATAAGGAGCAGACTTTGTACAGAGGATAAATATTTCAGAGTTGTTACATGATCTTTTCCTTTTCTGAAAAATGAATACAAGTATCAGTCATTGTTATTTTTATAGTTGGTTTATGTGATTTCCTTTTGTAATACCTTAATAATTTATCACCTTAAAAATATATTTTCCTAATTGCTAAGAAAAGGAAGGAAATATACCATAGTGAATGAACTCAAAATTTGATTCAATCTGGTTTTATGCAATAGATTTAAAAAGAAATTGGAATTAAATGTATGTTTTAGGTATGGATGATGTACTTATAATGTGCTTAAAATTCTAGAATGCCTTGTAGAATTAAGTGCTTAACACAATCTTTTAATGTAATGTTATGATTCAGTTTTATTGAAATGTATTTTTCAGATTGCAGCAGGGGCCACGGAAGTCTCGGTATTTGGCGCAGCATCTGAAACATTTAGCAAAATGAATATTAATTGTTCAATTGAAGAAAGCATAGAAAAATTTGAAGATGTTGCTAAGTCTGCAAGAAATATGAATATTCCAGTGCGTGGGTAAATATAAAAATTCTTAAGTAATACACAGTTGTTGGAGTTGCTGTTACAGGAGGCATTTGTACAGTAGGAAAGTAATAATACCAAATTTTTACATTTTAGATGTTTTGAAATAATAGTCTTTATTCTGCTTTTCATTTTGTTTTTAGGGTTTTTTGTTGCTTTTTTTTACAGTTGCATATATTTAGTAATTTTTCTCTGTGTTGGGTAACTGCTAATAGTGACTAGCTTTTTCTAGATATTTAAATAAATAAGCTGTGTGTATAAACATACCCAATTCATTACACAAATTTATTCTTATTTATTTTGTCATCACTGATGACAGAATAAAATTTATTTTGTGCTGCTGAGAATTCACTATTGCCTGCACCTTAGACCCTACATGCTTTTATTTTATTATTGATATCACTTCATACACTGTAGAATCAAGGTATAAATTTGCTCCTAAGAAAAAAAATATTCTTGATATAAGTTATTTTGAAAACTTCAGGTGTTGAAATGTTTGGAGCCTCTAGTGCATGAAACTGGAATTGTCCAGTATTCATCTTTGTCTAGAGTACCTTCTTTTAAACTTGAAGTAATCCTGACTGTTACTCACTCTTGAATATTCATGTCATGTCCATTTGCTTTTACATTACACAGAGCTACTTAGCTAAGATTATTTGTGAAGTTCCTTGTGAATTCAAAAAGGCTCACATAGTTTCAGAGAGAAACTCAACAGTGAGATTCCTTGCGGATTACTAGTAATGCATACTAACTACATCATGCTCAGGAAATACCTGAGCTTGAAAATAGGTAGTGGTAGATACCTCAGAAGCAAAGCCTAGGAATACTGGGATCTCTCTTTCCTTCAGAAAGAGGTAATCCTACTGCTCACTTTCTGCACAATAATGTGATAGTTTGAGCATTTCCTGTGAGAGAGGTCTGATTTGTAGTTACACCTCTGTCTCGGAGGATCACTGAGTAACAGAACGGTTTAGGTTGAGAGGGCCCTCTGGAGGTCATCTTGTCCAGCTCAAGGATTTTAACATGCATGTATCCTACCAAGGATAGTTCACAAATGCTTGGGTTCTTTTTACCTAGCCTGGTTATAGGCTAAAGGTAGTATAAATATAGTTTATAGTATAAAATCACTGAATCAGAAAGTAAGGAGTTTCACTGTATTAAGAAATAGTAACTTGTACCAGAGTTTAAACACTTTAGCTTCTAATCTGTCAGAGTCAAGGTTTGCCTTCCTGACCAGCTTCTCGTATAAGAGGTTTGTTGTTTAGAAGGTCTCTGTCGCCACTGTTTGCCACATTTTTTCTGATACTAACTTCTGAGCTGAGAACATAACTATGAGTGTCAACAAATGGACTTTACAACTGGTTCAGAACATGTAAACTTCAGGTGAAAAAGAAATCCCTGTGGTGTACTCTAGATTAATGTTAGAGCTTCCAATGTCACCTTATCTTCTGTTCACTAGTTTTCACATGTTTAGGGAAGTGGCAACCTTCTGGTTTTTCTTTTTCCCACAGATTGTATGTCTAAGGCATTTGTAACATGCCAGTGGCAGTTATTCTGGCACTTAAACACTGATGTGACAGAAATCACTGTTTCCATGGTAGCATTCTGCAACATTCTGGTATATTTGTTGTCTGTAATCTGATGAACTCCGTGGCAGGTTTTTTCTGCACACAGCAGAAAAAAATGATAAAGCAGCAGTATGAGAAAGCATGTACAGAGAGAAGGAAGTAGGAGGCAGAAAATGGTCAGAAGCAGAGCACACACACAAACAAAATAATATTTGTAATAATAAGAAAAAGAAGGAAAACAACACAAGGACTTACAAAGAGAGAACTAACAAGAACCAGGTGATAAAGCAAACAGAAAAAACAGTAGCACAGAGGTGAAACAGAGGCGAAAAAAAATGGGATGAGGTGATAAAAAAATATAAAAACTCAAAGAAAATACAATCAGATTATGTTTTCAAAGTGCTTTGTGCACCCAGAACAAAGATCTGTAATTTCACTTCAGCATGCGCACCCTAGCAAACTACACAGTGTACATGCAGGATAATTTTTTCAAGTCTGTTGTGCCATGTGCAGTATGTTACACAGTGCTTCAACAGTGGACTGCATAATACCAGATATGCTTCACAGTGAACAGATTTCAAGTTGTGAATGAAAGTGATATAAGTTCACCCCAGCTATAGCTTTCTTCCTTAGGCTTACAGGTGTAAGAAAAGTGAATCCTTCAGTAGTAGGAAGCCATTGATAGAATCATTTGATTTGTGGGATTATAACCATTAAAGAATCCAATTAGAGAGGATAAATATATTGAAGAGAAGCTACATTTATTTTTATGCGTAGCTATCTTCATTACATGATATTAGCTTGGGAACTAATTTGTCTAGTGAAAATTAGAGATTGAGGCATGAGGAGATAAAATGCCGGATTAACATTACACTTCAACAAGTCAAAAATTTTAGGAGAGGACTCGCTGGTATTTGTCGCTGGTATATCAGGGGGATCTAACATAAATCAAAAATGAAGTAGCTAATCTGCTAAAAATCTGATGAACATCTAAATTGCAGAATATGGAGCCTTATTTCTTAACAAAAAAAGTAACTAAGGTAATAATTCTGACCATCTAAACTATCTACTGAACATGGATTTAAGTGTATGAAAATATCGGAAACAAAGTTTTGAGCATGCTTATAAGTTAGAAGATAAAAGAGAACTAGCTAACACAATCTGTTTGGGCTTTGAATGCACTTAAAAAAAATCCCTCAGGGAGATTGTGAGGAGGCAAAATAGTACTTAATGAGAAGGAAAATGTTTCTATGGATCAAGGATTAGCCCCTTGTCATTTATGTAAATAACAATAGATATTATATAAATGCATTATTAGGCTTTGTGCTGCAAGGTAACACAAAATAAAGATGTGGACTATATGGACGAGGATTTATATTCTGTGCACTGAGAATCTGTGTTTTGGTTTTGATCACCCTCTTAGAGATTGGCTGCTTTTAAAGAGCCATGGCCAAAACCTTCAGCCTTTGCTCAAGCAAGCTTCCCTGGACTACACATTTTGGCTTCTAATAAAAATTTGATGGCTAAACATTTTGCTTTAATTACTTAGGTAATAAAAATACTAATATGCATAAATTGTATTTATATTAATTTCAATACCGAGATTGTTTCCTTTCTAAAGCACTATTATTGTTTAAAGTTTTATTTATTTGCAGGAAATGGATAATTTAGTGCCTTGCCCTAAGTCCTTATGTGTGCAGTTGAAAAATACTTCCAAAAATAATTTTAAGGGGTTCAAATTTTATTTCCTCTTTTTACTGGCAATTTAGAATTTATGTAGTGAGCATAAATCATTGGCAATCCTTGAATCTTATGAAAAATGTACTCAAACAGTTGAAACTAAACTTTAAGCCTTTGCATGTCTAACTGTTGCTACAGCTGCACTAACATTGACTCCATCATCATCCAGAAAATTTATGTTGTCAGCTGTCATATCTAAAATCTGTAGCACAGTACACAGTTTTTAAAATGTTTCCTAAACTAGTTCAAATGTTTATGAAATCTTGTGCATGGTCTTAGAAGTTAGACTATTTTTTAGCATCATAAAGGTTTTTTTTTTTTTTTCATTTTTTTTAACATGCATAAAAACTTTACAATAGCATCTCTCTGACACAGTCTGTGAAGACACTGACCCAAATCAGTTAAAACTGTATGGTAAACTAATTACTACTATGCATACTTTGTGTCATTTGAAATTTCTGCTAGTTTTAGAACTGCATAATTCAGGTCCTATTAAAAATATTACATCTTTTTCATTGATTAAAAATGAAGTCTAACAGACAGGAGTGATAAACCTGTGGCAAATGCTAATTGTAAGTAGTCATTTGGATTCTGTTTTAATTTAAATGTAATTGTAATGTACAGATAAAGAAAATGTTAAGTAAATTCTGGTTAAGCTAGATTATTCCAAGTTAATGTATTCCAAAATTTAACGAGACTCAGAAATTGCAATTAGTACAATAGGGTAGTATGGGAGGAAGGATTGGGTTTTCCTCTTTTCCACAAATGATACTTCACTACATACTTTGTGTCCTGTGACAGTGGAATGAAATCAGACTATCTCCCTCTTAAATATTCAGCTTTGTATAGGACAGTCTTAGTCCTAATAAAAATTAACTGGGAATAGAAGGGTTGAAAGCTTGTTGGTTTTGTTTTTCGGTTGGGTTTCTTTTTGTTGTGTTTTTTTTTTTTCCCCCCTACTAAAACGCACTTCTGCATGGCCACCAATTAAAAACTCTATTTTATGTCTCAGTCCTGAAATATTGTCATTTGAATAGCCCTTTTGAGGCCATTTCGACTATTTGCATGTGCAAATCTGAATGTAGATGCAAATGCTTAGAGGTTTAGTGTTAGAAAAGCAGATGCAAATGTTTATTGTAAAATACCTTTAGAAGCATTTCCATGCAAAGCTGCTGCTTCATAAATTAAATTATATGTAGTCACACATTAATTTAAACTGCTGTATGTAATTCCTTTGTTTATACTGCAATGTCGTTTAAGAAGAAGCAGTATGGGGAAGTTCACAGTACTTAAAAGCATATTGAAATGTGTCAATATTTGGATTACATCTGTGTTTATATCCAATTCAAATACTGGTTGATATATTTGAAATATAGCAATATTTTTTCCTATGACAAGTAGATATCAAAAAAACAATTGTATAAAATATTATTACTACCCTTTATATTCTAATAAACATTACAGGTTACTATATATAATTTCTTGTTGACTGCAGGACATAATTATTATTTTACTTTCATGTTAATACACAAGGTAAGACACAAAATAGTGGAAAGCTAAAGAGAAAGAATTGATTTTAGTTATCTTTATTTTGTGCTAGTGATGTTTGGATTTATTAAAAAAAAAATAATCCAGAAAACAAATGTGGAAGAAATATCAGTTTTATTTTAGAATATTTTGTAAGAAGTCATTTCAGAAGCTAATATGAAGTCTGTTTTGTTTATAAAAAAAATCCTAATTATCTGAAACTTCTGGTTATCAAGAAAATCTGATTTTTATAATTCAGTTCAATTATGCTCTTTTTTATTTTATTACAGCTCATCATAACTAGCTTAATTCAAGATATTTGGATGACCTTACAATAGCGTATTTTATACACTTAACTAAAAGTACCATGAGATAAACTCCAACAATTCAGTTTTGCACAAATCAATACAGTTTAAAGCTGCACATGTTTCACAAATACAGACAGAAACTTTGAACTCATACTTTCTGGTATTCTGAAATACTAAAGGCTGGAGTACACATGTTTTTTCATATTGCTTTAAAACCCCATTTTTAGATAACATTGTGTAGTTTAACATAGTTTCGATAATATTGATAATAGGGTGATTTATACCATTATCACTTCTTTAGATAGTAAAACCAGTTTAACACCTTAATGTCACTGTAACTGAGCTCATATTTGGTATTATGGGAACAACAAAATATAGATGAATATTTAATAGACTTGGAAACAACACATTTTAGTATGTGAATGGTAAACAAATCTACAGGGTTGCACGATCTTAAGCCAGCTGGTCACAGTCCCCTGGAGAGGTTTGAGAAGCCGGACACTGCTGGGATGTGGGGACTTGGTGCATTTCTCTGTACTGAGGGCAGATTAAGGAAAGGATGTAAAAGCCATTGTACTAACTCTGTCATACTAGATGACTGCACAATGTAAGAGGAGAGATTTTCCTTAGGAATAATTTTATACCAAACTTTACCCATTTTTTTGTACTGCAAATAGAAAATATTATTAGCAGGCTAGAAGAAGAGCTGCTTTAAATAAATATAAAAAAAAAAGAAAGAAAGTGGGATTCCTGTGAAAAGTAAAAATGATCCCTGTTTCTTCTTAAAGGGTAGCGTAAACTCAAACTTGAAATGTTAGTATGAAATTGCGAAGTAACAATACAATGTGTTTGCTGGTATGTTACTGATTGGTCCATGAATAATTTGATATAATTATTAGAAGTGGTCCTTCATTATAGTACAAAACAACATTATAGTACAAAATAACAGTTTTGTTCTGGTTCTAGACAAATTATTTTCTAGAACATACTTCAGAATTTAATGTTGTTTTCTGGACGTTCTAAAAATAATAATAACAAAAATCATTACTATAGGATTCACTTTGAAGAGCATATATGTGACTTGTAACTGGGCACTAAATACATTTGATATTTGATAGATATTTGCTTTTTTCATTTTTTTTTAATCAAATGTGGAAAAAAATTCATGGCCTTATTTGCACATTTAAGCTTGGCTTGGAGATTCTGTTTCTGGAAGAATCTTCTTTCCCTCTTCTTTTTATTTCCGCTCTTCTTATAGTAAAGATTGTCTGGTTTTTAACAAATGGCTTCCTTTGCAAAGAGACAGAATATATCAATCTTAATAATGTGAATTCACCAAATGATAGGCATATACATTTTAGCACGAACATCCAATAAAAATAAATACATCTGCAGCGAACATGGTAAATTATATGCGAACTTACACTATAATAATAAACAGGAAACAGCAGCATCTGAGTCTGCAACTGGCTTCTCAGGAGGCTTCATGCTTCCAGCTGTGGTAGCAGCTGTGGATCTGGCTCTGGAACGCTTGCTGAAACAAGCTGACAAAGGGCTGATTACAACATGGAGTTCAGTTTCTGCTTAGATTCATTTTCCTTTTAACACACTTTGGTTATGAAATGTTTACTCATTTAGCCTGTTTGTGGTTTTATATCCTGCACTTCACAGTCATTGGGCTGGTGTGGTGATTATCACCAATCCTAGTGACCTTGATCGTGGGGACCTTTTGCTGTCTATACCATTTGTAGAACATTGCGATTTGGTTTTGGCTTACTCGAAGAAATTGAAAACTCTCTTCCTCTTCCTTTTCCCTCCCCATCCCCAGATGCTGTTCAGCATTTTTGTCCAAAATATTACAGAGTAAAGTTTTTGGGGTTTATTTTTTTAATTGTTTTTATATACATAGAAAACAATTTAGGAGAAGACCAAACAATACTCACCTGCAGTGTAGAACAGGCAAGAGACTGGATAAACTGCCAGGTGAAATAAGTAGAGAACTTTTTATCACTTTTTATTAAAGGGAGGAATTCTGATTTCACTGAACCTGAGTGAGCAAAACAGCGTTTACTTGTGTTCCTAAAGCAGCTGTATAGATATGATCACTTATTGCAGGTCCTTGTTTTCACCTCTGGTTGCATGGGCTCTTTTCTTGACTGCATGCTAAAGTTGCAGTTAAGCTACTAACATGTCTGGCCTTGATTCAGCAAAGATTTAAGCACTTACTTAGAATTAAACACTTCCATTGCGGAGTCTGCTTTGTGAGCTTCCAGATACTTGCTTCTGCTCTTGTACTGTGGGGTGTCTCTGGTGAATATCCTGAGACCAAGAAAGTCTTTTCCATTACAAAG
Source organism: Ara ararauna (assembly GCA_028858755.1). NCBI lineage: Eukaryota > Metazoa > Chordata > Aves > Psittaciformes > Psittacidae > Ara > Ara ararauna. Next base: position 40,034,006 of record CM054379.1, on the reverse strand, counting down.
TCTTTTGTCTTTCAGTCCTGCCATCTTTTTAGAAAACAGCTGTATTCTCCAAGTTAATTGAATCCCCAAATTAAATCCCAGTTGCCTCTGTAACTCATGGCTCAAACTCTTCCCTCTTTTTCCCTCTGCTGCTTTTCCTCACATAGGATCTTGTTTTTTCTTTTAAGGAAAAATAGATACAGTATGCTCTTCTGTCACTCTCTTCTTCCTCTCCCCTAATCCTTTCTCCTCCACTGTCAAAGAAGCAGGAGTTTCTTGTCTACTTGCCATCTGTACCCCTTCCACTTGCCCAAATGACCCCATGTTCTGTTCTTCCTCTTTTTTTTTTCACCCTCCCTTATTCTCTTTCTTAACCTCTCACTGTCCTCTGACTCTTTTCCACTGCAATATAAGTAAGCATTTGCCTCTTAAAAATTGCACCTTTGACCCTACTTGGTTCTTCATATCATGTTTCATTGCCTGTCTTTTCTACGTTCCTAAGTTCATTGAAGGCGCTGTTTATAATTACTCTCTGGAGACCCTTCTGTGGTTCCCTCCTGTAACTCCTACGCTTTGGCTTCTGTTCCTTGCTTGCAACTGCAACAGCTCTCACCAAACTCCCTGATGACAAGATCTCAGAAACAGTAGTCTTATCCTCATTCTTCTTGACCTGTTGGTAGTGTTTGCTGCAGTTGACCAGACTCTTCTTTAAACTTATGTCTTTTGTTGCTTTCTGTAGCTCTGTCTTGTTAGCTTTCTTCTTTCTAAGTAGTTCTTCAGCATGTTCTTCGAAGTTGTCCCCCATTTTGAAGGGGTATGGGTGAAGATCTTGGGACCCTGCTTTGGCTGATTCTATTGTGCTTTTCATGCCTTATGAGTTACTACATACACAAAAAAGAAAATGTAACAGCCAAACATATGTGTGGATAAAAGATCTACCTTTCTACTCAAATTGTTTCCTCTGACTTAAGCTTGTTAATTTGGAACCACAAAAATGTAATTACGAAGCATCCCAGCTGGTGCTGCCTTAAGTCTAGATGTCTTTACAGTGCTCAGGCTGGACACATAATTATCTTTCCTCTTTCACAGACATGCATATTTTCTGCTTTCATATAGGCTGTCTGTACCCCTGCTAGCTGTACTCAGCCCTTCCCTGCATCTGTTCCAGCTTGCATTACTTTTTCTACAAATTACCCAGATTGCATCTCATGTGTCCAATAAGAATATAGCCAGACCTTCTCAGATGGTCTCTTAAAAATGCTTGTCCTGATATCGTTTTGGAGAGCATTTTACTCTTTACAGCCTCATTTTAAGCATTTCACTTGGTTTGTTGTCATCAGCTGAGTCCCATTTCTAGTGCTCCTGTGCTTTCTCCATGGATTCCCTGTGGGTTTTTCTGTATTGACAATACTGACAAATTTAGTGTTATCACCACATCTCCATTTTGTATGCCAGTACATTAAATGAATTAGATAAAATTCTGACAAGCTCATCCTTGATGAACTCTGCTGAAAAACAGTTCTTTCACAGACTTTGTTCTCTCTCTGGTAGGAAGTTCTTTACCTGTCACATTCCTTCAGTAATCCTCATTTTCTCCAGTTTAATATTGAATATCAGATACCAAGATAGATTATATCTATCATATTTTCCTTGTTTAAAATGTCAGTCTAGTTGCAAAAGTGTAAGCATGCAGAGAGTTCATAATCTCAAACAGATTTGTACAGTGTAGTAGGCAGATTCCTCAGGTCACCGCATACTTTCATACCCCAGCAAGCCCAGCTGAATTATGTGAGCTCAGGCAAGTTTCTGCTCACTGGTGTGAGCCACAGGGAGTATTCCCTTGTTCTCTAGATACCTTTTGGCCTGCTTTCACTTTTGTTCGCCCTACTCAATTCCAGATGTCATTCATGCCACATTATCACTACCAAATGCACGTCTTCTTGATCTAACATATGTAGCCTCTAGGAACATGTAAAGATATATGTAATTAAAGGGAACATGTGCGGGTACTCACTGTATGTTTTGCATTTACTTTGTATGTAGTACTGTTCTTACTTCATAATAAGTGCTGTGGCTGATGTTGCAAAATAATTTCAGTAAAAGTCTGTGTATTCACTACCTCTAAGCACTGTACGATTATGTAAAAAGCAGTCCTTTGGGTCTGAATGTTTTCATGCTTGGTTTCATTTGAAAAACTGTGTATGCATTAAAAATTAGGGAAATTATCCTGAATTGGTTTTGAGTTATGTGTCACTGAAAAGCAGGGCAGTGTTTAACTATTAACAGTAGCTGCTTTTTTAATCTTTAATGTAGATAAGAAAATTTAGGATTTTGAAACTTAAACAGTGGCATCTAAATTGGGGGTGACATTTAATGAAGACTGTGGCCAAGTTTCAAAAACCTGTTTTTCATAATGACATACGGGTAATTGAAATCATGCCTAGTAGGCATCTGGACTAAAATTATGAGCAGGATGTAATGGACCCAACCACTTTTGTGGCAACAAAATTAATTTGCATTTCTTTGTCAGGGCTAATCAAGTTCTCCTTGAGGTTCAAACTTTGCTTCATTCTTATTGCTACTTCCAGTGTGCCAGTACCATACCTTTATGTAAGGGATGGGATATATTCTGTGCATTAGATTGTTGACTATTTTTGTCATAATTTGGTTTTGCCTATTATGCATCCTAGTTTCATGTTCTGTCAGTTTCTCTTTCAACTGCAAAGAAATAATACATCCTTTACTCTACAGACCTTGACTGCATACAAACTAGCATTGGTTCAATCCCATTTGTGTTATACAGTGTATAATTTTGCATTATATTCTTCAGTGTTGAGGGAAGGGGAATGATGAGGGATTGATGAAGGCTCTCATTCTTCTGTTAAGCAGTTGAGCCACCTCTCACTGGAACTGGGGCTCTGCCTGCCTCTGAATCTGTTGTAAATCCCTTTTATTTTGAGTTTCAGTGGCTGTTTTTAGTTAGTTTAGTCCTATTCCTAATCAATTTAAGGTAAACAATTAGATGTTTAATTGGAATTTTGTGGCTCTTGTCATTAAAAAGGGAAATTTAAACCAAATTCTGTGGTAACACAGCATTAGGACTGAGCAATGGAGACTCGATTGTGGCATTTGAGTTTTGAGCTTTGTAAAGCCAATAGCTGCTGAGAGACACAGGCTGGCTTCTCAGTTACTTCTTTTCCCAAAGTGTACCTGAACTACAGCTTGCAATGGGGCTGTGATTCTTCTGGGAGTCTGGGACAGAAATGCCAGTACAGAGGGAGGGGCCGAAAGCTACCCCATTCACCACAATTCTAATGACTTATGAGATGATGGGATTGTTATAAGTTGCTTGTGTCCATGTGTTGCTCCCTAAGATCTGGGTAGCTAGTGCAAGGAAGAAAATGGCATTTTCCTCTGAATACCTAGTGTGGGCCAGGCAAGGCAAAACTTGAGCTGGCTCTTAGAACTTCAGAAGGAAATGCCAAGAAAAATTGAAGTCTCCTGCAGCAGTGTTAGCTTGGCTGCATTGCCAGTCCTTTACAAATTGTGACATACATTTCACATAAAGAAAGCTATAAATCTGTTCTATGTTTTAAAAAGAAAATAGATAAACCTTCTGTTTTCATCTGATGTAATTCTAACTTTTCATTCAAATCTTTATTGGCTGGCTTAAATATTTAAAATTATGTTTAATCTTTTTTTTTTGTTTTAGTGTAACATGGAGAGATACGTATGCGCATCTATAAAACAGAACTATCCTTGTGTGTTCTTTTTATTGTAGGTATGTGTCATGTGCATTGGGATGCCCATATGAAGGAAACATCATACCAGCTAAAGTGGCAGAAGTAAGAGTGAACTTCTGAATTTTCTTTTTAATGAATCAAAAATTCATTTTAAGATGTCTATAAGTAATGTTCTCTACTTAATCCTGAAAGATCTTTAATGGACAATATTTAAGGAAAACGAACACAAAATATAGCTAATGCTAAAACTGGGTGCCTAACCTCACTCGACCAGATGCAGTGACATCTGAGGACAATGGTATATTTTGAATGTTATCATTCATGAGAAAAAAATATGTGCTGTTTCCTCCAACAAGAAAGTTAGGAAATGCTCAAGGAAGCAGACTCTAGCACATCTGTCAGTGGGCCATTTTGTATGAGAAGATTTCCAGCACCACCTCTTGCAAAAGGTATCTGTTTTTAGATCCATTTTATGTTGGCATAAGCATACTGGGTTATCAGCTGGCAGAGCCACTGCTACAACATTGTGCTTCTGGTGAGCGCCATGTGATTGGCACATGAACCAAAACTCATCCCCAACATAATTTCTTAACTTGCTCTACTGCTATGATGGAGTTGTACCTTTGCTCCCTGCTCTCTTTTCCCATTTAGGATAAAAGAGAAGGAAGATGTCTTAGTCCAGCTTTTTTTTTCCTAACAGAGGAGGAGATGAGTGAAACACAAGTGTTAAATTTTGCAGGAAGGCAAAGGGGGCATCAAAGCTGAACTGGACAGTAAAGAAGAAAGTGGAGACAGAATCCAAGAAGCATGCAGCAGAACACAGTGGCCTTCCATCCTGGAGAAAGACTTGTCTTCTCTGTTACACTTTATCACTTTTTTTTGTGATCTGGCAGAATCTTCAAACCACTTTTTTTTTTTTTTTTCTTTGGCACTTGCAGCTAGTCAGCATTTGTGTTCTGCATGTGTGGCTTTCAGGTCATGTTCTCCTGCATCTTCTTCTAGTATACATTCCAGATGGAACTTGTGGTAATACTTCTCCCATAGCCACCACATATACTCACACTCTTTGAATAAAATAGCTAAATAGGAAGGTACACAGTATTTCCAAATTCATTTGGTTTAATATGAAGTGAAAGAAGTGACACAGCTTTGGTTAGGGCGGTGATGACAGATTTGGCTGTGCTGTTGGTTAATTGCTTACTGCAATATTGTGTTCCCCAGTAGGCTTCTTTCCATGTGTTGCTTGTGTTTTAAAACTGACAGCCATCCTTATACAGAAGAGCTCCTTTTCAGTTTGCCAGTGGCAATGCTACTTAATGTTCCAAACGTGCAAACTTTCCCTCACAGAGCTGTTCTATTTTCTGTCTTCATCCTAGTCAGTGTCTTCTCATATACCTGGACATAAGTGTGTATGTGTTTAAGAAAAAAAGCTACCTCATTAGAGCTATTACTTCAGGCCCTGATTCAGCAAGCACTGTTGTTTATATAGAAGCATCTGATGAGCTGTTAATGGATTTTATGTAAACACATGCACTCATCCTTTGCTGAATCAGAATTATCAAAATTACTAGCCATGTTGCTAAATTCTTATAGATATCTGCCACACTGGTCATCATTTTTCTTGGCATGGGAGCATTTTGACTCTCTTGACTCTCCATTGCAATCAGTAGCTACAATTGAAAGGTTTCGATTGTTTCTTTGGCAGCCAGTAACAGCGACAATTTTTTGACTGAATCAAAAGCAATTAGAAGAGATGGATTATCACCCAGAATACATGCATTTCTGACATACTAGATACATAACTGTTTTACACGTAGTTATCTAGTGAGTGCAAACTTCAATTGCTTTCAGGCTTCAAGAATCAGATATATCCATATGGTTCTTTATTGATGCCCCGGCCCGCCATTTCTGATCTCTTAAGAGAAACTGCATAATCCTTTATAATCACTGTTACTGCTTGAAATGGAGTCATTGCTTGATCATTTATCATCCTCTGGTTTATAAATTTCAACCTTAGGGAAATGAGGCTTGAAAGTTTTTGGAAGCACCATATAACATCCTTGAAGCCAGTTGTGTTATTCGTTGTCTTCCAATCATATACTTGGCTGATTTTATTTTTCTGTCTGCTTCTTTCTCTCCTTAGCTTTTGCTTAACCTAGAGCAGTGAATTCATTCAAATATTACCCATCATACAGGCTGGTCAGGCCACAGAAAATGTACCTCCTCTTTTTTTTGTTTGAGTATTGTTGGGCTGTCAAATTTTCCCTTACAGCACAAGGACTGCAGTGTGGTTTTACACTGTTTTTTGCTTAAAATAATCTGTAACTGGATTATGACCTTTTATATTCCATTAAAGAGTATAGTTTTAGATATTATTTCCAAAAGTAGGATTGTTCCCATACCTGAGAGATTGCATTGCTGGGTCACCAACTCCCATTTTGATCAATGCTGAGTGTCAGGGCAGTGTTTCCAAGGGGAATAGCACAAGACTCATGCATAGTAAAGCTGCTCAGTGGTGCAGAACACAGCCCTGTTCAGTCAACAAAGCTGCAAGCTGGTAATCACATCCTGATTACCCTGACAAAACAGTGTGTTCTCTTCTCTCCCACCCTCCTCCCAAAAGTTCACATTGAGAACTTACAAAACTATAACTAATGAGCTGCCTCCTACTATGGTAGGATAGAAAATTCGGTATGAAAAACTCCCATTCAGCTTCCAAGCATGCACATTCTTCTTGAAATTAAATAGATATCTTTCTAAGGGTCAATTTAAGGTTAGATCATGACAAGTCAGTGATGATGCTCAGCTTGTTAGCGGAGTTTCCCCCTCTCTTCTTTCATCTTTCAGAACTTCATTTTCAGAAAGCCGAAAAACTTAAGGGCTGAGCATGGGAAGGAGGTGAATGCAATATGATTGCTAGCAGTTTATGTGGTCTCTTTGTCATTGCTGTAACTCTCATCTAGAAAAACTTGTGACTCATTAATTAAAAAGAGCATGAGAAAAAAGTGCAACCGGCTTCCTTTATCGTGATCTTAAAACCTGAGTTTTGGTGATTAACTAAAGGTAATCCACCACTAGCTGCAGATGATTCTTTTTTTCTTTCTTGCGACAGTAGTCCAGTTAAAGCACCTGCCATGTGTTGACGATATAAAAATAATGCCGTGGCATACAATCCCCTTTTGCAATCTGATGAATATCCCTTTCTTAAAGCTTATATTGAATTTATGGTGATACGAACCAGGGGCTCTTTGATTTTAAAGCACAAAGAGTTATACTGCATTTGCAATAGCCATAGCACTTCCAAGCTTTAAGCAGGATAATTCAGACTACTTGAAATTCTTTTTTAGCTGTTCTTTGAATTAAGTGAACAGCAATATTAATCCAGCACTTCCGAGACTGCTGGTACAGCACTTTGTCAGCTTCCTCAGACATATTCACAGCAATCCCACTGATGAAGTCCTGGAATTGCTTTAACAGTAGAGTACAGTGCAACTGAAGATGTCTTGGAAAAGGGTCATATTTTTTTCATTTTGAAACAGTTAATTTCCAGACTGGGATTCTGTTCCAGTGTAGTGGCCTTTTGGGGTCACTGGTACACAGTGGGGAATCCTGAAGGGAATAAACATATTCAGCAACTGAAAATAAGATGAAACCCTTTCCAAATAAATTTAACAAAAAGTAAGATGAAAAGATCCTACATTTCAAAATTCCTCATTTCTAAAGCAATATTTTTGTTGCAAACATGATTCTGTGCTTCTGAATGTATGTCTCTCTCCATACGAATAGTATGGAGCCAGACATCAGATCTTTTACTCGTACAAAAATCTCCTCAATGATGTAATTCCAGAAACATTTAGGACTCTACCTATATAAATAAGAACTATTTCTATATGGGTTCTTTTGGTATTAAGTAAAATTTTAAAACCTAAAGACTAGAATGTTAATCAAGTTGCAAATTTGCTCTGTTAGTATTTTAATGTTTGATTCATGAAAAACAAGCAAAATTAATATTAACTACATGTTAAAACTTTAGTTTTCATTGATGTACTCAGTGCCAAGAAAAAGCAAAATCAGGCTTCTTGTTAAGTATTTATTGTCTTAGTTCAGCCATGTGCTTGGCCCCGTGTAATAAGCAAACAAAAGGGCAGGTGTTTACCCTGCACAACTTGTAAGCTGAAAAGTACACAGAGAAAACCAAACAGCTGGGAAATTGCCGGTGAGAGGAAAATGTGGGAAAGAGCTTGACAGAAACTTAATTCATAGTGTAAAATCTTGCTTATTTGGATTATGTGGGAGAGTCAAAAAGCAAGTTTTTGATGGCTTTGGCTTGGTTGGTTATTGCACATACAGAAGGAGAACTATAAATTTAAAATGAGATAATATGAGATGGTCTTTTTGGGTGACAATTTTCAAGAATCAAGAGGGGGTTTCTGATACATAATTCCATTTTTGTGGGTCAAAACTTGAAACCTTTACAGAAGTATATCCCTTTTAATGCATGATCTCCACCCTATTTTATATTCTTTTATCTCTGCCTCTTTGTGTTTCTGTGTTTCTAATCAGGTATCTAAGCGGTTGTACAGTATGGGATGTTATGAAATCTCCCTGGGGGATACAATTGGTGTGGGGACTCCTGGAAGCATGAAAAGAATGCTGGAAGCTGTTATGAAAGAAATTCCTTTGCGTGCTCTTGCTGTTCATTGTCATGACACATATGGCCAGGCATTAGCCAATATCCTCACAGCCATACAGGTAACTCAGGCTGTCATTTTATAGATATGATACTAGTAGTCATAGTTTAATTCAAAGGCACAATTTAGAAAAAACCCTCACCCTTAAAGAAATCATTAGAAGTGGAAAAATGCTCTCACTAAACTTTCAGAAAGTATTGCTTAGACACCAGACTGTCTACAGGTATTACTGCTATTGATTTTATCAGAAAAATTCAGTCCTTATCTGTTTATTACTTCCAATTCCATGCAAGTCACCAAGAAACAGTTATTATGTTCGACTGATTTTGGATGAAAGAGGGGAATAAAATATATTTTTTTTCTCATGTCTCAGGTTCCACTTTTCTTAGGAACGTCTGTATGCTTTTTGTTCACTAAACTAAAATTTCTATTTTGTAGAGGTTTCTAAATATAAAATAGAATAATGAATAATTGATTTCAAATGGATAAATTTAAATTGTTGGTAATTATGTGCATAAATAGAGTGTTCTAGATAATTTTAGCACTGTTAACATGTTCTCACTGTGCTTTCTTATCAATTATGTCTTCCAAATAAGATTAGGAACACTGTATCTCATATTTAATCTTCTTTCAAATATGTGGCTAAATAATCAGAAATAATTAATTTCCATAAGAGATATTTTTCCCTTGGTGTTTGTCTATTTTTAAGAATAAGACACAATACGAGAAACAGACTGTGAGTTCTAATGTAGTTTTTGTAAAGATACAGTCTTGAAAAATGTCTTAATGTGTACATGCATTCCTAAGGAGACCTGTTTTTACTAAATGTTACAGAATCAAAAGCTGTTTACAAATCGTAGGCCTTTATTGTTCTATTTTATACTCAATGGCACTTTCTGCTTCCTGGCAATTCAGGCAGCCATTTTTGAGGTCGGCTTCCTTGTGTTCGATATATGTTGTTTAAAAATAACAGCAGAGTGTTAACAGCATTAGTGATATAACCACAAGAAGAAACGGGAAGTTTCAATGTTGGAGTCTGCAGGTATTTGATTAAATAGCGAATGACAAAATGTGGTAAAAAGGTTCAAACTTTTGCTCACACTGTTCAGTATTCACCCTTACTCACTTTTACTGTTGCAAATATGTGTATATGTACCATGGGATAAATTAATTGCTAATTTCACAGCTAGCTTCAGTTGCAGATGTAATAGCTAAAAGCATGAAAACCCCTGAGCATGGGAGGAGTTCACCATAAAAATACTTGAAGCATTGTTTTTCAAATCCTTCCTTAAAATAATTGCTGTCATGGTGCCTACTAAACAATGAACAATGGCTACACTTTGTTAACCCCAGTATTGTTATGAATATTTTCTCATGTTTACCTCCTGGTCCTATCTTTTTACTTACTTCTTAAATCAACTGTGTAAGAACTGAAGGAGAAAAAGCTCTTAGGTAATTAATGTGCAGTTCAGGCTAATTAACGTGTAAATTCAAGAGAGCAATAGACCTAAAAAAAACCCTTATCCAGCCTTCTCAGTTTTCTGGGAAGCCAGGGGTGCCTGAGACCCACCAGAAAACTTTCCTATGTGCACAAGTTCTGCTGCAGTGCATGTCTAAAGGTGGGGTGGTTTTGGCTGAGCTGAACTTGTCATAGATTTTGCCAAAAGTCCTTGATGAAGCAGGCATTACACAGTCTCTCTGACTGCCTTTGTTCAAGCAACTCCTTGGCTCGCTCTAAAGGTAGGTCCCTAGGCTCTTGAATCCTCACATGGGACTCGCACCTCACAACATCCTCTCCTTGTCTCTGGTCAAAGAAACAAGGCAGCTCTAGTGGTGAATTATAGCTAAGCAATACTCTTTGTAAAGCAGGGCAACTTTTACAAGTCAGACAGATGGCAAAGTGCCCAAGCCAGTAGAACAGAGTGCCCAGGTCACTTCTAGCCCCTGCTGTCAGGCTTCCCAGTACTTTTCTCTCTGCCAAAGATGCATGAATGGCAAAGTACTGGAGCAAACCCCCTTGTCTTCAACTCCATCATTTGTTTCATAGACCAAACTCTTAACAGAAGCAATTTCTTGCCCTTCCGCCTTTATGGGTCTGTGCAGCCAATACAGTATTTCACCAGGAATGAAATGTGTTTGAGGGGTTATAGAAATAATGGGCTACAGTTCTTGTTTGAAAACAAGTTTAGCAGGAAAAATGCACTGTTCCTAAGACTGCAGACTACAACTTCAGGCTAAGTACTATTGTATTGTGTATTGTATTTCCTAAGAATTAATGAATGACAGCTGGAAAGCCACAAATCACTCTGCACTAATTCAGGCATTGCTTCAATGGGAGATCTCCTAAGTGTGGAAAGAGGTGCTGGTGATTCAGTAAGTGATTTTTTACACAGATCACATTGTTCCGTGCAGGATTATACTACCCAGAATATTTTCTTTTGTTTGGGGCTGGTCCAAAGTCATCTAGAACTGACAGGCCATATCTGTGTAAGAAATTAGCAGGGAAGTAGCCTTGTAATTTTAGTATTCAGTTTTATGTGTGTTGTTTTACCAAAAGGATAGGTAGTGAAAGATGGGAGAGAGATTAGCCAACTTTTCAAGGATAAGTAATTTTTTAAGTTGTTGAAGTGAATAATAGAAAACATTGCCCAGAGAAAGGGAATTCACTTTCTTTTATGAAGAGAATCTGAGTAAAAATGTGAGGAAATGAAATGATGCTTCAGAGCAAAACAGTAAACGTTTGAAGTAGAAACTCAACTGGATCTTAGTTAAATGGTTTAATATAAAAATATCAGAGTATACAATTTAAAAAAGGGACATTCAGGAGATGGGAAGTAATGTGGTGATCTAGTTAGAGGCTATGGTATTTTGAGTAAAATTACATATGTGGGTTAGCTAATGTGACAATCACAAAATGTAACTAAAAGAAGTAGTAAAACATTTATAGGAAATTGTTACAGACCTCCAAGGAAGGGTAAGAAGATGGGTCAGGCAACTTCTGTGCTGGAGAGGCCTCAGTAAGGTAGACCATTGATCTAAGGAGGTTTGAGTTTTACCTTGGCAATTGACTCCTGTAGCATTTGCAGAACGGGTAAGAAAGGGGAAGGTTTTTAATGGAAGTGATACAGAACTCTTTTCTTCCATAGCTTTGTCTAGTTGCCAGAAATAGCTTTGTCTGTTTTCATGGCACATACCTGAACATGAGAAGAAATATGCTAAGAGGCAAAGAGGAGTTTTGGCCAGCATTGATACCTCCATGAATGAAACAATTGCATGGTAATCCCATATAACTTTATCAAATTCAAGTCACTATCATAATTCATTAATATAAACTGATCCCTACACTACTGGTATCAGATCCTAACTTAGAGAAATCAAGCATAAAACTAGCGACTTACAGGGAGCAAGGATTTTACCACCTTGTGTAATCATTTCCACCTTATTGGACAAAATGAGATGAGTGAGATTGATGATTTGCCACATGAAATTACTTTTTATTAATGCATTCTATTTCCAGAATGTGGGAATTTTGAAATAAAATTCACACCTTAGACCCAGAACACAGTTTAGCAAGCATCCAATTAAACTTTCAAGGTTCACACTGCAAAATTAAAATTTGTGAATATAGGTTTTCCATTGCAAACATTAAAGTATATCGCCTTACAGAAAATTTAAAATATTTAATGATATTTCATTAATGTCTATAAGATCCTTAAATTTTAAAGATTAATTCCACTTTTTTTTTTTTAAATATAGATAGAAATGGCTGGTTGATGATCCCTTCCTTTGATTGCTAAACTGAATAGGTTCTAGTTTATTTGGTGCATGCTGGAGAGAATAAATAACTTGCATATTTTTGTGAATCCAGTTTACTTTTGTAGTAAGGACTAGGTTCACACAAAGGCGCTCAATGTTGATATGGCAAAGTTTTAAGTGCCAGAACCAGGAAAGGAAGCTGAACATAGTTGCTGAAGTTCATGGTTTATTAATTCACAAGGATCGTTGTGTTGCAGGAATAGAGTTCACAGTGACATGAAGGTATGGATAGCAGCAGTGGCAGGCTGAATGTGAAGAAGGCAAATACATGTGTATGCAAGTCGTGTATAGTAGTCACATATAAGCTGTTACAGGTTTTCTGTTGGTGATTCGTTACCTTTTTCCTGAATTATACTTACAAACATGTATACAGTCACAGTTTTATCTCTTAATTTAAAAAGAAGCAACAGTGCAATTTTGTGAAACTTTGATCCTCCAACATAATGACTTTATGTATCAGCACACTTATGTGTTATTAAGTTCAGCATTACATTTATCTGCCTGCAGTCTAGGTTTAACCAACAACAAAGTGTATGCACTGGCACTGAATAAAGATTTAAAATGTCCTGTGTTCTAGCTTTATCTGTCATTGACTCATGTGATTATGTTCATAACTAGTAGCTCAGCAACTTCTTCCTAATGACCATTGGTAGGATCATAAATTTGCTTATACATCTCAACTCCTGTCTAACTCATTAGCAACCTAAAGTTGAACTTTCAAGATGATATCAAGGAAGAAAAAAAAAAAAAAAGAAGACACCTTATCATTCTTTATTTGTGAGAAATGCTCTATTTTTAATTCCCTGCAAAGCACAATCATTCAGAGCTACTGTGTAGTAGAATAATTCGACTCTTCTGTTATGAGGTAGAGAAGATAGATAAACAACCATGAAAAAGTATGAAGCCTTGCATGTTGTCATTGTTTGATCTGGTAATTTCTCATCTAACAGTGAATATTAACTTTTTAGCTGAGGAAGGCAGTCTAGCCATATTTTTCTGTTGCCACACAAATCAGAAAATACCAGTTTGGGGGAATTAGATACTAACTGAGGGAAGGAATTTGTATGTAGTGGGCTGACAGAGTTCTTGCTTGAATAATACCTTAAATACCACTAGGATTTTCTGATTTTCTTTTATTACCAGCAGCATGCTGGGGTACCCACTGCTTGGCAATGGAATTATTTACATCTAAACAATTTTTTAACAGAGAAAAAAATAGTCATGATAGATTAGTTAAAATTTTGAGCTTATACTACAGACAGGGTTTTTTAGGCCAAGAGGGAGGCATTGTATGAAATTAATGAGGTACAGGAGGCAGGAACCATAATATCTTGGCTAGTCTTTTCCCGATTTGGCATTTCACTGTGTACATCACTTTTCTTCAACTTTTTACTTTTAAAACAGGAATATGGCTAATCTCTTTGAGTTTGTGAAAGGCTAATGAAATCTACTGAGGAAGAATATAGAAAAAGTACAAATTATATTTATGAAGTCTGGATTTAATCTTTATTTTTGAAATTGAAGTTTAGAAACTGAATAGATTTTAAGTTTCAAATAGAATATAATTTTGAGCTTAAAATAGCTAAGGTATATGAGTGGGCAAGTGGTCAAAACACATACATGCCCAATCAAATGATCTGAGTTCTGCAACAGTCTATTTCCTTTCCCCTGCGCAGCCTGGCATGCTGATGAATTTATGTAGCACAGTGTGAGGGTAGGAAAGACTTGCCCTATGAAGCACTGTATATTGGGATCCTGAAAAAAAGTTAATAATTTTGAATTCCTATTTTGAGAAATGGATAGAAATTGAAAGGTTTCAGCAGACCTCACATGTTTACTTTCCTCTGCTGTTTAAAAAGATCTCCTAGGAAACTGAAGAAGAATTAACAGAGATCTCCAGAAACTAATTTCAAGGTTCAGATAGGGAAACATTAGAAAAAACAGCTTGACTGAGAATAGCTGTACGGGATTCAGGAAGGGCTGGTCATGCTTCAGTATTTCGCTGGAATTCTTTGAGGCAGTCACTGCCAAAGAAGACAAAGGATATACAGTGGCCATCATATGTTTTGATTTTTCAGAAAACAATTTACAATGTTCTGCACTGGAAGTTAATATTAAGGCGTGGAGGCATGTAATAAGTGGAAAGTTGGCTAAATGGCGGGAAACAAATGGAGTTATGAAACAGAATTTCTTCAAGCTGGAAAGCATCCATCAGTAGGGTTGCAGAAGTATTGGCTTGTGAGTTCCAGCGTTTTCTGTTTAAATTAATAATTTGCAATACCATAATGCTCATGGTAAGGGCAATTGTTCTAACTTGTAGGGATTAAACTTTTCAAATTTTAGATTTCCATTGTGAGAAACAGGATAGCTAGCAGTACTTGTGCTACGAAATCTGTGTAGCATTCTACAAAAAGAACTTTGGGAATGCATATAATTTTAGGTAAAGCAACAGATTATTTATTATAACATGCCTGTCCTTTCAAATAAGGTTTTCCCAGAATTTTCTACTTTTGAATTTCTCTAGGAACTGATTTATCCTAGGTACTTACCAGATATTTTCTAGGTTTGAAAGTGTAAACAATACTTCTGAATTGTTAGCAAACTAAAAGAGCTGTTAACAATAACATAAAATTCCTTAGAAAACATCAGTTTGCTTTTTTGTTTTCATTTCCTTTTCTTCCCTTTTCCTCATAGAAACAACATAGCACTTAGATAAATCTAATAATTAAAAAGATGAGATCTTAGAATCTCAGAATCATAGAATAGTTAGGGGTGGAAAGGACCTTAAGATCATCTAGTTCTAACCTCCCTGCCATGGGCAGGAACACTGATGTCTGTGCTGAAGGAGTATGTGATAGTAGGAAAGAAAAGCATGAATAGAATTATTTAAGATTGAAAGATAACAAGACAGAGGTGGTTAAAATAATGTATTTGAAAGAAGATAAATTGGGGGTAAAATGTCAGGTGACTTGTGAAAAGGTACCGGACTGCTAGGTTTCTGCGAAGAAAACTTAAAAAGAGGGTGTGTGCTTTAGCAAAGTAGAAAAACACTTGAGTTTTATCAAATAATATTGCTGCTATGAGCAGCTAGTTACTTCTGTAAGTGAAAAAGCATACTGCACAAATGAATAAATCAGACCTACGTATGGGAAGAAAATTAAACCATAGGCATTCATACTGAAAATCTGACAGATGTTTTCCAGTATTTTCTCTGTTCCTTTTTTTTTTTTTTTTTTTTTTAAATGGGTACTGGTTTTACATTGTTGCCTGTAATTTTCGCAAAATAAGAAAGCAAGCAAATGAACAGGCAGTACCATTCCTGCTCTTTATTCAGATCAGTACAAGAGAAGTAGCAAACCTAATTGTATTGCTTTCTGCTGCTTTTTGCAGGATGTGCATACTGTGCAGTTTCCGAGGACCTGAAAGTTTCTGACCTTTCTCCTCATGCTTCAGAAAACCTTGGTAGCCTGATAGTTCACAAATAAATTCCTCATTGCCAGTATTACAAATGTTAAAATATTACTAGAGAAAGAGTTCAAACAGCAGACTTTGTTTCAAGATTTTTTTTTTTCTTTTTGGAATTTTTAGGATAGCAAAGGAAATATATTTGTTATTGTATACTGAAATAGTATATTTGCATGCATATATTTACATACATATACCAATAAGTAGCCTGTATTTTTTTTATGGGTTTTGTTTTCTATTTAAATGAAACTTAGTACGTTGTAAATGATTAACACGCAATAGAAATCTACATTGTTCTAATATGATGACTGAGTTTCATAAGCTTTTAACCCTAGTTACTGAACCAACAAACCTCAGCACCAAGTCTGTTTCAGGATACTAATCAGACTGAGAAATCCTTCATCAGTTAGAGATTATTCTCCTCTCTAAATTCCCTCACTAGAGCTGTCTTGCAGCAGTAGACACAACTTCCCTTTGGCTTATAATCGAACCTGAATATGTTTTAAAACATTTTTAAACCGTAAAATAATCAATGGATTTTTCTTTGTATCTCTTCAAGTTCATATAGATGTGTCACCCAAGGTCCAAATGGAATATGGATGCAGAAATCAATGCAGCAACTAGAGAAATAAAATCTGAAGTGGTTTAATTTTCTATCTTAAATCCAAAGATATTTTCTATACTAATAACATTGAAGTATTTATAGAAAGTATGAATTTGGCCCAAATATTATATGCCCTTTTTTTTCTGTGCTTGCATCCTCCTTGCAAACTTATACTTTTTTCTTGGGATGCTGTTTTACTGTAGCTTTCTTAATCAAATTTTGAATGTTTTCCATTCTGTGTTTCCGATGCTGTAAGTGGGAATATAAATTTGCAGATTTCATTCTTCAGTACGAGTGGCACATTTGAATTTCAGCTTCATTGTTTATTTTCTGATTCATTAAATTTAGAAGCATTAAGGCCATATTGATTTGGTTGACCAATACCTAAAGGCATTCTAGAATTGCTTTTATTATTTTGCATCTTTATCCTCTTGTGAATGCACTTCTTCCCTTGCAAAAAATAAAGAGATTCAAAGAATTTACTTTCAATGATTCTTCAGTCTTCATCAGATTCTGTTCTGCTGCATCATTCTTTAGTTGTTATATCTAGAACTATATATTTCCCTTGTAAAAGGGAAAGGAATTAATAGACTACAAGAAGACAATTCTGTCATATTTCACCTTTTGCCTGCTAATATGAGGCGTGAAAAGTTGTGCTTGCAAAGAAGGCATACACATTTGAGGATAATCTCTATGCAGACTATTAGTGTCTACCTCCCCTCTCCTTTGTTCTTCTTTGCAAATGCTTTTTTTCCATTCTTTGCCTCTTCCAGTGCTTAAGCAGAGTAAATATCCTGCTGGCAGCACACTGAAAAGAAGGGAGAATGGTGTGAATAGATACTGTGCTCCTACATTCACCTAATCCTAATATTTTCCCTGGCAGTTGTGTTAATTTTTTCCTCTCTTTCACTATTTTCCTAGTCATTGTTTGATAGTTGTAAGTCCACATGGCCAAAGCAATAGTCTTTTTACAGACCTCCTTTTATCATCCCAACTGCGCCTTGTTTAACTTGACTATTTAAATGGCTAAGAGTCAGCATCATCCAGTTCTGAAGTGGACTGGGCTGTAATCCAGCTCTTTCTGTTAGACACAGACATTCATTTTTTTGGACTAGAAACAAATTACTTCCAAATGCTGGAAATGTAAGAAGGCTTTTCAAAAAAGCTTTTCAGGTGTTTATAGAACGAATTAGTATAAAATAGTTTTCAAAATGCTAAGCCCAATTTAAAATAAATATTTAGTATTTTAGGAGTTGTGAAAATATAACACTAGAAAACTCTAGTCACTGATCTGTAACATGCATAAAAAATATAGTGAGGGCACACTGGTGTCAGATTCCCCATGCATATTTCTATTGTGCCTCAATTGGATTGCGTGCATAAAAAGGTGGTATTGGAGGGTTTTTTTTTTAAATGAGTCTACATGGCTGGCTGTAGGCTTCATGAGATGACTGCCTGTAGCAGTCAGAAATTGAGCTGCTAACTGTTATTTTACAACAGTTTTTGATTCAAGTCCTGGAAATGAGAGTCTAGATTGTCAAGATGACTGGAAAATTAAGTGTTTGCATCACTTAGGCACTCTCATTCACAGAAAGACAATCTAGTTCTCCACAGCTGTTATCTTGTCTCCTAGTTTTATGATGTCTTGCTTGTCTCTCACGCACCTTCCAACTTTTGCAACAAATGAGATGGGATTTCCACAAATTAGTATCTTACACAACTGGCTTACCTCAGAAATGCTTCATCTTTGCAAGCCCATCCCATTCTCTCGTCTCAGCACCCCTCCCACAGCATGCATTTCTTCATCAATTTCTATCTCTTCAGCTGTCACATTAATTTTAGATATGCGAATGCGTGTCTGAATAGACTTTGCGCTCCTACAGCTGCTATATCACTCCTTTAAAGTGTTCCCAGTCTCAGTACCTCCTTCCTTCTCTCACACTGTGGCCAATTGATGTGAAAAGCTTGCATCCATAAAATCAAATTCTTACCCTCCTAAACAAGGTCAGCACTTCCAGACTGCCAACCATTAATGGTCCCTAAATGGTACTAGTTCCCAGGTTGTACCAGAAATTGTCCCGTGGACCACTACCTGGCCCAGGCCAAAGCTGTGCCATGGTCTGCAACAAGAGTTACACACATTTCCTGTCCCGATGCCATTTAGTTTGTTGGTCACATATATATAACGCAAAAGAGCACAAGTTTCTGTATATTAACAGCACAAAAGAGAGTTTTTTGCTGTCATTCCTAGTGACCATTGGAGGATGTCTCCAGAGCTGAGATTTCAGAGGTTCTGGTCAGCTCTGAGTGTGCTGATGGCATCCCTGGGGATTTCATAGAAGAGTTGTTCCAGGTCTTCCTGAAATATCTGTACCTCCATCTATCGCTACTGCTAAGGTGGAACTCTCCACATTACACGTCTTTGATTCAAGGCGTGGGAGCATGAGAACTTGAGGAATCCATCACTACTTAGTAGCTTGACACATTTAAGTGTTCATATAAGTTGTTCTGAAAAGCTGAACCATCTTGGCTAAGTTTTCCCAGAGCACTGTAGCTCAGGACAGGTATCTGTCCCTTGGGATATCAGCTTGATTAACAAAAGACTGGCAGAGCTCTGAGCAGTTTTCCATAGGGTCTGAATGTGGTAAGCTGCCATGAAAAATGTGGGCCAGTCTTTGTACCTGACATGGCTAACATGCCAATTTAAATACACCACAAAAATCAATGTCTACATTTAAAAATAGTCATCTAAAACATGTCTAGATTAGTACAAGGTTTATGTTCATTAGACCACCCATTTGTTCGTGTGATTAAGATGTACTTAGGATGATGATTCTAGGATATATAGTTTTAGATACTTTCTAATCTAGAACATATAAGTATACTAGCAGTTGTGTATCTAGCTTTGTGTTTTCAGCTAGCCATCTTCTTGACTGACTGTGATAGTCTTAATCCTTTTGCTTTCTCTTTATTTTGAGTTTGCATGCTGCACACTAAAGAGGGATGTGGTTCAGTGACAGAAATAAAATATTTCAAAATGATTTTAAAAACAATTCTGAAAAAAATATTCCAAAATTTTGGTGAGGGTGCAATTATTTTAAGTACCTTTTAAAATAGGGTTTTATTTGGGATTTAATTCCTCATTCAATTTTCATGGTATTTTGAAAGTAAATTATTTATGTTAAAGTTACTTGACTTGTTTTTAGAAATTCTCCCTATAATCATATTGCACTTCAGTCAGGCTGTGACTCCCTATACATTAGCTACAATAAGATAAATGACTTTTAGACATGTATATTTTTCTACTCAATGGAAATGACTCTTCCTGTCTTTTAGACTGAGTTAGTTTTTCTTAAAGTTTAACAGCAAGTGTAAAATAATGACAGAATCACTACAGTGATTCTAAGCTTTCCACTTAGAAATTACTGTTTCTTTTCATTATCTTTTATTATTTGCGTGTGTGTCTATTCTAGTTTCTGCCTGAAAAAGAAGGCATTGCATGGAACCTTTCTTTCAGACCCAACCAAGGGTCAGAGGAGTTTGCATGGCAGGAGTAGACCTGGGAAATCACAACTTCCAGTGTCTCTAGTAGGGAAGTGCAGTGTTTACAGGATGATGCTTCCTTGCTTTTTGGGCAGCTCTACAGACAGCTGTGCTGAGGGGGTGGAACTAAACGTCTGGCCATTCTTGCATATTTATGGCTCCTCAGAATCAGTTTTGTTATCATCCAGCAAACAATGAAGGAGAGAGATTTTCTTCCTATTGCTGAGATACATCAAGTGGCTTTAAACAATCTCTCACGGTGTTTCCTAAGGTAAAGTGAAGAAAATTTGGAAATACTATGGTCAGGCATACTGAGGTTCCTGAACAATAAATGAGTGTGTTGGGTGGATCTTTGTAGCTGTATGAGAATAAGCGACCACTTGCATAAGTGGAATAAGTGGAAGATGACTCTTCAGTTCAGACAGAAACCAAAAGCTGGTGCAGTAATGAAAGTATGATAATAATCTTTTATTTCTGTACTGTGCAGAAGCAACACTGAACCAGTCCCAAGTCAAATAATATGTCATTTATCTTTTTTTTTTCTTTTGAAATATTACAGCGCAAATAGAAACAGCCAGGCTTTCAGAAATAAAAACTTTTTGAATAATTTTTAAAGAGAAATGAATAATAGTTTTATATGCTCCATAACTTTTGCCAGCTTGCATATTTTCCTGTTTCTTTTTCTCCTTTGCTGCTTAGCGCAAGTGCTATATGGTGGCAGATTGTCAGAGGCAAATGATGTGATTTGCTTGACATAGAGTCCTTTCAAATGAATAAAGTAAACAATTACAGAAAGATTTTTCTCTGATCTGTGTTCATAACAGATTTTGCTTGCACAGAGAGTTGCAGCAATAGGTAAGAATTCTTAACTTGATGCAGTAACTTTTCCTCTTAAGAATAAACTGAATGAATAGAATAAAAGTAGACTTAGCAAGGCAATAAAATGTGCATCTTTAGCAAAAGACAAAATGCTAAGTTGAGTGCCTTTTAAACAAAAGAAGTGTTCTGGCTTCACTGTTGGCAGATATATTGGATGAGCAATTTGCAACTGCATTTTTAAAAAAGAAACTTTAATACAAATAGGAGAAAAAAAATTGCAAGACTGATTACATTTTGTGGCCCCCCACCTTAATGTTACCATTTAATTAGACAATGTCTTGGAAGAGAAGAGTCTTTTGGAGGTACTGCAATGTGATAAAGTATTGTAATGTGATGAGTTTGACAAAATTGATCCAGTTAGAATAGTAGAAGCTGAGTAACTGTCACACTATTATTTTCAAGTTTCCTGTGTTACGGTGAAAACTTGATTTGAAATAAAGGTTCACTCTGCCTGTGGTGTCCAAAAAGATAACCTTATTCAACTGCATCTTCTTTGGTCAAATTGCTGTAATAATAAATTATTTAATCCCATCCTGGAATTCTACTCCAGATGTTATATTTTATCACAAAATGTAAAGTTCTGCTTCCTTGAAATTATAGAGATGAATGACTTAAACATATACTCCAGAGCTTTTAAAGGGAAGTTGTTCCTTGGTTCTGAATCTTTGCAGTAAATGCTATATTTTCCAACAAGACCTTAGTGGTCACATTTGTTATATGCATTTGCCTGAGTCTTGAATCAAATTAAGCATATGCACAGTTGTTTGCAAATTCAGAGGCTATTTAGTGAGAATGAATTTTAAGAAAAAAAGTACTGGTAGAAATAATACATATTTTTTTTTGTTACAAAAGATTTTAAGGGAATAATTTAATTGAAAGAAAACAGAAATATCTAATACTTTCTTATACGGTAACGTCTACTGCCATATAGCCATAACTTTTGCTTAACTAATTGGGAACCTAGTCATTACTTCCTCTCGAGAATGAGGTGTGCAAGAGTGAATGCGTTTGGTTTTGTTGTTGGGTTTTGTTTTATGCTTTTTGATGTTGTATTTTTTTTCCCTTGCAATGATTTTTAGAACACAGATACCAATGAAGAAAAGAAAAGAAGCAGTATAGCTACTGTAAATATTTTATAAAATGTCCATCTGAAGCCCCTCAACCTCTGGTAATTAGAGGCCATACTGTGGGGATAGACAGGCTAAATTACCAGTTAATGTTTACACAACAAAACATATGCCCAGTGCAATATCCCACACTGATGTTACTGAAACCAGAGTCCGGAAATGTACAGTGGAAACAAGACATGGTACTTTTCTTGTGCCAACACAAACAGCAATTACAGCACAGTGTGAGAGAAGTCATAAGAAATACTACTGCATATCAGTAGTTCAACAAAGTCAGCACTTTTGTGTAATTGCAGGGGAAGAGGGCTGAAAAACATTACAGATCTCAGCAAGAAATGGCCCTTTATACTTTTAAACTGATCCTTGATAAAACAATGCCGGGGGTCATGAGAAGGCTACTCTGCCAATTTTGCTTCACTGTGGGATCCATTGACATCTGGCTGAGCTGCGGAAGCTGGAAAACTTCTTTAATATTCTCTTGACAGTAAAATGGACATGTGGAAAACATTCTAATCTGTTAATCTTTGGTGCTCCTGAAGAAAAAGGACATTTGGCTTTATACTTTGTGATGATAAATATGAAGTCTCCAGATCTAGCTGTAAATAAGTTAAAAGCGTTTGAATGGGGAATGCAGTTCTTATTTTCCAAATATGAGAGAAGATGGATATGCACCTGTGTAATCCAGATGATGTAATAAATGCCAGGAGGTTTTTTAATAAGGATAGTTTACCCTATGTCTTGGCAATCCGCTTTTCTTTAAGCTGAGTATGTTTTGTCAATGAATATTGGGGAGCAGAATCTCTGAACTTCCTTGCGTCCTATGTACTAAAATAGAGTAAAATATTGTTTCACTCAGGAGACTATAAAGATAGAATTAGGAGAGATCCAAAGTAATAGATACGTTTTAATAAAAAGTACAGGTTTTATTGAACAGCATTACCTGTACAAATTATTTTTGACCTAGACTTTAAATCTAATATGGAGCAATAGTAAATGATGGAGATAATGATCTATTCAGCTTGGGATAGGATGCACAAGTTTTCATTTTTGTTGTGAGGTAAGTATCTCCAGAAATAAGAAGAGGTATCTCTCACATTAGAAAATGACTGCTAAATAACTAAAACAATGCATAAAAATGACCCTCTTATACATTTGATAAAAGTTAAAGTGATTTCCTAATTCTAAGTAGCAAATTATATCATTATAACACATGTACCCTGCTTGAAATATGTGACTTCCTTTGGAGAACTTCAGGTATCTTCTTTTGCAAAACAAATAGCTTTGGGAATTAACAGGGCTGGGGTTTTTTTCCTCAAAAAAAGATAAGAACTGTAACAGCAGTTTAAAAGATGAAAACAGACTTTTTTTATCTGATACAATATGGTCCTTTTCTTTCTGGCCACTTATTAAGGAATTCTGATATTTCATTGATTGTTATTGAGATCCATGAGAAAAACCAAATCTCTGACCTCCAACTGCAGTTTAGCATGAACAGTAATAGTGATACAGCCTTGAAGTCCATACCCTTGCTCAAGCAAGCCCCCACTGAATAATAATTTCAATAAAGTAAGAATTAGTGCAGTCCACTTCTGTGCATTTGAGGAATTTCTAGAGATCTGTGGCTGTATAAAATGACCGACTCTTTAAAGAAGTTAAACTGTGCTGCTAGGGCTCTATATCTTGCGGTTACATAGGAGATTAAAAGTGCAGCAAAATCTGATTGAAAAGTGGAGGGGCAAAAATGAAGTTAGAGAGAGACTAGACTTCTTGGGGATGTGCACAGAACCTACCACCTTCCTTTTGTTTCTGAAGTAGCTGAAAACTTGAGCTTCAGCTGGATCTTCCATTTAGATGTTGCTTTGAGTTTGTGAAGCCCAACATAGTTTGGGTGTCAAATGAGAAAGAATCCATAGGCAGGAGTTCTGTGGTTCACTGCCTGGGTGTCCCATATTAACCAATAGAACATTTATGTAGAAAGAAGGTAAAGAAAAATCCTAAGCCCAGATATGATAGTACCACTGCCCAACTATTGGATGTATTGTGCTTGCAAGCATGTGCTTGTTTTTTAGCTCTGCTCTTGAGTATGCTTCATTTCTGAGTTAGCTAAATCTTTCTAGGATGGTTACTGGGGGGACGGGGTGTGTGTAGAGGGAGAACGGATGGAGAGGGAGAAGTTGACCATAGCCTAGCTTGATTCCTATTAAATCGGTGAAATGTGAAGGAAGATGTTTTGACAGTTGCAACAGTAACCTGAGTAACTTTCTGGAAAGCATAGGTACTGACATCAGAGGAAAAGCCTTGAAAGCATGAGACAGAGTGCTCATCTGCTTAAATTGTAATGTGCAACAGTGAGAGACTGTTACTGCCATCATGTTTGGAATGGTAGTCAAAAGCTTCAGCACACATTCCAGTATGTGGCAGAGACAAGGGAGGCTTGGATTGATGGATATTTACCAACTACTCCCTCACATTTTATTTCATCACATCAAGGAGAAACAAGTGTAGGTCTAATTGAAAGTGTGTGAGTGAGAACAATACTGAAACATCACTAAAACCTGAAAAGTTTTTTCCACTTTAAATGTGGAAGTTTGGTATGCAGTGGAGATGGGAAGCAGGGACTGGAGCTAAATTAGTGCAAGAAGATGTCCTTGTACTAGAATTAGCAGGCATCAGTCTTAGTGTCCAACAACTTAAACTGGAGGCTCACTTTTAGTCTTCTTTAGCATTCTTTGAAGAGGGCTACAGAGAGGAAGACAGACAAGAGTCTGACATTCGCATACATTTACAGACACCTGAAGAACTCATAGGAATTCCTGATGTTATGTTGAAGTTCCTTCACCCATGTTGGTCTATTGAGCTTCCCCAGCTTCCAAGCCAAGGAGTCAGCATGGTTTTCAGATTGTGAAGACCACACATGTTTTATGGGTGTTCATCCCCAGACAAGGAGTTGATACTTCTTTTGGACTCCACATCTGGAGATGAGCCCTGGGGACACACAGGGACACATTCCCCATATTTCAGAGATAATATGGGGAATGAAAGTCAAAACAAAGTGGGTTTTGTGGGTGGATGATGTTCCTAGCTCTAGGGGTGTCAGGTGCTGCTGTGTGAGGGCTTTGGATGAATTGAAGTCAGATGGGATTTTAAATGCTGTTACCATTTCATTCCTTTAGATACCCTGATGCTGACATACCATAGTATTACAGTGGAATGAAAATAGTTCTGCTTTGCTTTCCTAGTTTTCTCATAAATGCCATCATTGCTACAAATTTATTTTATAAAAATAAATACTTTCTGACACCCAACCTGTTTTGTTTGCTCAGATTGGTACCAAATGTCCTTTGCCACTTGGTGCATCATGCTGAAAGTGTTCTGTTTTACAAAGTGAGGAAAATTGCACCTCTAGGAACAGTTTTGGCTATGCAGCTTAAGCCACAGAGTGAATCAACAGAAATTAGTGTTCCAGTAACAAGACAGGTTTGTAGTTGGCAGAAGTTAACCAGGACCGAACAGCAAGATTGTGAGAATTTGTAGTTTCTTTCTGAGGTATAGATAACCAAGAAAAGGGACACCTAAGGTAGATGAACTAGGTTATATGTTCCCTGAATACAGGAAAAAGTAGACTTTTCAGATACTGTGATGCTTGGGTCAGATTTGCCATTTACACTGATGGATTCACATGTTCCATATTTGCCACGTGCATGTCAAATACTAGATCAGTGTCTTTCCCTGATTCTTCACAGTAGCACTCTCTTACAGTAACCCAGTCTCGAACTTTTTACCTGTGGTTCCGTCATGCTTTATTCCACCCATTCTCAGCTCATGTCTCATAATTATGAAATACTATGATAACTCAGCCATTTTATTTTAGTAGGTATGTCTCTACTTAGCTTATCCTCTGTGAGCCATCCCATGTAAAGTGAATGGATTTTGTTTCTTTATCAGACCTTCAGTCAGCAGTTCCAAACATACTTTCTCCAATCCCAGCAAAATTTTCTTCTCTCAGAGCAGCCCTTCGTATCTTTACCCTCAAGTCAAGTAATCTTTTTGTCTTCCCTATTCATTCAAAGCCCTTGGTTTATTTGCAGGTTTATTTATATTCATTTACACTTGCATGTAGCACATGAAAAAAGCCTGGTTATCACCTGGTTGCATATAGGGCACAGAAACCTGGTGCAGTTGTTGCACCTCTGGATTAGATGGTTATCTCCCTGCCTACCCCTAAGCTGCCCTTTGCCTCTACTCTCTAGTTCCCCCTTTCTCTCCAGATCCCAAAATTATTATATTATCTGCTCTATCTGTTTAACTGGTCTTCTGACTGTGTCCAAACTTAAATCTATAAAACTAATATCCTGTTTTTTTAGATTAGATTTTTTCACAAGCCAAAGCGAGCAAACAAACTGTTAAACCACCAGAGGTTTACTTGAGAACAGCAACTTCTACTAGAGAGCATCTGGGTCAATAACTACTTACTTCACATCATCAGCAGCTGAACTTGGAAGTCTGGCAATGCCCTGAGTTGCCTGGGGAGGGAAGGAAGTGAGACTGAAAAGTGACTCAATGCTCTGATGAGCACATCTTCTGCAAGACCTTGCAATGTGTCTCCTGCGCCCCCTGCAGGCTTTGTGACCCTGAGCAGAGCAAGGGTTGTGTACACCCCCGAATTAGCAAACCGCGGTGCCTTGTAAGCAAAAGAGTGCACATATTCAAACAAGGAGCAAAATAAGGCTGCATAGGCAATACTGATAGTGATTTGTGAACATCTGCTTCCCAATATTAATTCTGTTATGGCATGGGATTTTTGTTAGGACTTTCTAAGCTTTTCAAAACCTCAAAGTCAGTCTCATGTTTAATGACATTGATTCCCTCTAAACATCCGTGAATGTTCTCTGAAGAAATAGATCTGCAACCAGCCTCAGCTTCTCAACCCCACCAATGAGAGGCTTTTTTGTGCAGATGATGCTGTTAGACAGAGACACAGATTTTCCAACTAAGTTTCAGAGAAATTGCTTCACAGTTCTGTGTTGAGTCTGGGGGAAAGAGCATGGTCAGCTACTGCTCTCTTGGCCCTCAGGCATTTTAGCTATGAGACTGACCAGTTCCTGACAATGAGGTGGAACTTTCCCAAGCTTGTAACTAAGTCCGGACTGTGTGATCTCTTAAAATCAGTACTCCTCCTGTGCCAAATTTGAGAGTGCAAAGCTACAAGAATATGTCCAAGAATATAATGTTAGAATTACTGAATATTAGCATAACAAAATGTTTTTCTTCCCCAAAACTTGTTCTCGGAAGTGGCCAACCCAATTTTTCACTAAAACTTTCCAAAACAATCCAGCCTGAGGCAGAGACAAGGCATGGAAAATATAAGCTCCAGCAGTTAAAGGCTGACAAAGTAATAAACAGCTGAAAGTAGGGCCTTATGATGGAAAGTGTTAGGGAACTTTAACTCTAGATGTCATTGCCAGCTTTGCTTATAATAAATGTGTCAGTAGCAATATGAAAAGATGTGTGCAATAAGTTAAAGGAATGCTGTATTAACCTATTTTATGCAGCATGTCTGCCCACAAATTGCTTGCATCTCAATATGTTTCGGGAGGAAAAGGATTTATTTTTTTTTCACTGAATGGATTAATTTTCTAGCTAAATGGACTAGGAAACTGGAGATTTTAATGTAACAGTGACACCTTGTGGCCAGTAGTGATGGCGTTAACTCTGAAAATAGTCTTTTGTGACGCATTAATCTTTAGCAAGAGTGAAGAGAAAAAAAGAAGCAGGAAGTAAATGCAGTTAACTTTCAGGGTTTTCCACAGAGAGATGTTGTGCTATTTTATTGCCTTATATGTAGAAATTTATGCTTTCTATTGCTCAAATACAAAAATAATATTTATTTACTTACATTTGTTTTATTGAAATAAAGGGGGATGACAAGCCTTGATTTTAGGTAACTTGATAATGTTACTTATGGAAGGGTCTCTGTGGGCTCATCCACCTTACAAAGCGTGGCTGGCATAGTTATTTATATTTCTATGGTTATATTTATCTCTACAGGAGAAGACATTTTTTCCTGGTGGCACACCAAGTAGTGGTGAGCAGCAGACTGATGCCAGAGAAACATAATAAAATGACAGTACCATACCATGCCAAGAGCACCAGTTAGGCACTGACAGGGCTGCAGAATTATATAGTATTAGTCTTGTGCTGCCTTTTGTGTGGGCAATGTTTAACTTAGCATGTGTAGGTCCTCCTTTTGCTTTTTCTTCCCTTCCTTCTCCTTTCCTTGAACAAATGCTGAACTAATACAGTGGTTCTTTGTCATATCTACATGCACCTATCTTTAAGATGCCATGATATCTCAAGGGGGCCTATAGGGATGCTGGGGAGGGACTCTTCATTAGAGACTGTAGTGAGAGGACAAGGGGTAACGCGTTCAAACTTAAACAGGGGAAGTTTAGATTGGATATGAGGGAGAAATTCTTTACTGTAAGGGTGGTGAGGCACTGGAATGGGTTACCCAGGGAAGCTGTGAGTGCTCCATCCCTGGCAGTGTTCAAGGCTGGGTTGGACAGAGCCTTGGGTGGCATGGTTTAGTGTGAGGTGTCCCTGCCCCTGGCAGGGGGGTTGGAACTGAATGATCTTGGGGTCCTTTCCAACCCTAACTATTCTATGATTCTATGATTTTGTGATACTAAACTTCACAATGCTGTGGCCCTTAAACTTTATGGTTCACCAAATCTTTTCCTGCTTAATGCATACCTAAGATCTTTGATATTATGGTTTCAAAATCTAATAGTTTAAAAAAGTCCTAATTTATGAGAGACCTGATTTATAGCTTCTGATTTATACCTCATGCATCCATAGATTTACTGATGCTGATGCTGCAATTTTTAAGAGGTGTCCCTCTTACAAAGTTAAGAAGTTAAACTTCTGTCAGACAAAGCCAGGTTTAAGGATCAGTATGGAAGGAGACTGATTGTTCCAGCAAGAAGTTATGGGGGGCTAGTAAAGCAAACTGAGAAACATGAAGCATTTATTATTCACTGGCAATAACGGTTTCCTGTTAAAACTGGCTATTTGACAAAGGTGATGAATTTAATTCCTTGCTCTCTCATTGGGAGGAAGTTAGCATGGGACAGGAGAAAAAAGTCTTCTGCCTTCTCTAGAGAGTAAACTAAAACTAGCCAAAGCTAAAGTTTGGAAGGCATCAGGAATTTTGTGATTATCAAAACTCTGCAAGTGTCAAAGAAGATTGGAGCACTTAAGCTGTCCTGTAAGCCAAGCCATTGTTCACTCACACACATGCCCATACGTAAGCAGCCCAGTGAGTGCTCATCTAGGACATAACTTACAAAATAGCTGCAGTGCAATTTCTCACAAATCTCAGCACAATTTAGTGCCTGTGAGGAAGTGACAATGAGACTGTGGGCTTCTTAAAGATCTCATACTGACAGTGAATATGAGATCTGATTGACAGTATTGCTGAAAAGCTTGAAACTCATTATCTCCTGTAAAAGGCTGACAAATACTGGACGTATGATGAAGGAAGTGGCCTTGTTTTACACATTATGTCAATTTTTAGCTTTTCTTTTCGAGCTCCTTATGCTTTTAATGGCTGCAAAAGCAAAACAGCTTCATAGCTGCTCAGACTTGCAGAGAAGTTATTTATTAGGTGCTATTTCAGACTCTGTGCTTGAACAGGCTGGGCTGTAATATTAACCTCCAAATTAGTTAGTAGTGCTGCTGAAGGATGTTTTCCAACATCTGTTTTTAGCACTGTTAGAATGGAGCTTGGAGAATGGATTATTTAATTCATATTAATGGGGAATGGGACCACACTGGAGATGAACTGCAGTGATTGTGCACATGAATCAGAAAACACATTATGTTGCCTGTACAACATGCAAGAGAGACAGATGCAGCTGAGGCTGCTGCTGAAATAACAGTAGGTTGCAGCACACATCTAATCCGAAGTGCTGTGAATAGAACTTTAAAGGACAGCATCTTAAAGGCAGAGACACATGCTTATTACATATTAAGAGCACTGATCTGAAGACCTGACAGTTTTGGAGGTCAGACAGAGCTGCTGTATTTACACATGTGGTTTAAGTCCAGTCAGCCACACAGTCAATGACCTTGTCTACAACTGGCTAAATGTTAAAATGGCAAATCCATCCAGATGCAGATACAATTTTAGACTGTTTATACAGTACTGCTGGGAAGTAATGGTTTAAGTGTCCTGTAATAGGATGAAAAGCATTGCCACAAAAAGGATGTTACCAATGTAAAGCTGTCACTAGACTTTCTTCTTTTTCTGTTTAGCTGTTATAGCTGATGGTTTAAAAGACAAAGCAATTGTCACTGCCTGTCACCTGGAGGTTACTGCTCCCACTGCTTTGGCAGCAGAAGGCATGGGATTTTATGCTCTTGCATCTACACTAGGCACTCCATTTTCCAGTGGAGGTTGTTTGAATTAACTCAGATGAGGCTGCCTGAGAATACTAGGATGCGCTTAGACAAAAAAATGTGTTTTCATGTTGCCTTCATGCTGCTGTGGTACTCCATACCCCTCCATGTACTCACACTTTCAACAAGCAATAATAAGCAACATGTACCCCAGTGTTATGAGACTTGTAGTGCAAATGTGGAATTACAGTGGCATCACAAAAGTTTGTACAAGCATAGCAAGAAATTAATATGTATATATATCCAATGCCTTTAGAAGACACCTTTTTAATGCTGGCAGTATATTTTTTTCTTGTTTTCTTTTTCCTCACAGTGAGAGCCCTGTGGAGGACTGGAGCAGGCTACTGATAGCAATATACACCCCACAGGAGGAGGTTCTCCCCAGCTTTGACCTGGCAAACTTTTCTGGCTATTTTAACCAAATACAATTTAGTTCACATTCTTCCTATATTTTTTTGCACAAGGAAAAGCATTTCATTCACTGGGGTTAGAAAGTGACAGCTTATACACTCCTAAAGTTGTTTCTGAGTCTGCTGATCTTTCTTGGCAGTTTAGCAACAGTGATGTACCTCAGTACATTATATGCCTGTAGCTTTCATTCCCATGTAAAAGTTACTGAAAATAACACCAAGAAGAATGCTCTAGCAGTTATGACATTACCTTACAGCTGGGGGAAAACTCCATAAAAGACACTTTCTTCTACCTTTTCATCTCTGAAACTAATTTCTGACGGAAATCTTAAAATCAGACTGAAGGAGCACACATGGTAGTGGGGTGCTTGCTTGTATCGTACCAGCACTTCTACATATTAGTGTTCCTTTTCTCTTCCACTGTGGAGCTTGAAGCAATGACTTCCATTGTAAATGTATGCATCTTAGCAGCCAGTGCAAAAGGAGACAGAATTTCTAGTTGAAAGCTGTCATAAATGCATATCCTCTGTGTATTGGACACAGATGTGTTGTGTAACACATATTCTGACTGGTGGATTACACAAACAAAGTGTGTGACAAGTGACTGAAATGTGAAACATATACCTTGGTGATTCACTCCATAATTCACAGATTAGTGTACTTTAAAGTACAATATCCCTTCTTAGAGAGCCTCATTGTGTGAGCAATATTAAACAGTACTGTCTTGCCTGTCACGTTTGAGCACTTTGTCTCCTTTGAGGTCTTTATTACAGGCTTTGAGCAGCTACCTAGTTTAAGATGATGTTTCCTCTCTAAGATTGGGACACTGGGCAACACTTCCTTGGATTACTCTTTAATATTGCCCTTCAGAAATGTTGGAACTTCAGAGTCTAAAACCAATGACAAAGCTATGGAAAGCACTGTTGAAACTTGAAGCGAATGTAACAAAGCATTAGAACTAGAAAAAAAAAAAAACATTCATGGGCATATTTAGAAAGGGGACTTAGCAACTGCAACATGCAGGCCATCATCTTTCGCCTACCTTGTCAGCTAGTTGTGTGCATGGCTGTGACAAAGAAGTCAGGCTCCAAGACTAGCCTGCAGGGACACGAGTCCTTCAGAAGGAGAACAACAGAAATAAGCTGTCTATGCAGCCAGGCCTCTAAGCTGATCTTACTGACTTGAAAATATGAGCAACAGGCATGTTTTAACCTCAAATCT
Organism: Ara ararauna; assembly: GCA_028858755.1. Classification (NCBI taxonomy): domain Eukaryota; kingdom Metazoa; phylum Chordata; class Aves; order Psittaciformes; family Psittacidae; genus Ara; species Ara ararauna. Next base: position 40,002,068 of record CM054379.1, on the reverse strand, counting down.
CTCCGAACCAAAAGTTAAAGTTAGAGTTTTGAAAACTTATCTGCATAGGAACTCCTGTCATGAATCAGAGCTGTGATTCAGTCTGCCTGACTTCTAAACTTGGTGTATGTCTGCCTAATTGGCCCTAGGGGGAAGAGAACCCTGTAGTGGTCTTAAGGTAGAGAGAAGCTGGTGTCTTTGAAGACCTGATGACTTTTCTGCCTAATACCATTCCCTGCTTCTGATAATCTCTAGAGCCTGAATGCCTCCAAAGGCATCTAATCTTCTCCAAGGAGAAGACTGAAGAGCGTTCTCTGACAAAGGGAGACCCAGTGTTCTGGATCACATACCTAACATGTTATAAGAGAAAAAAGATGCTTCTCAATTTCAGCTTTATTTTAGAATCTAACTACAGAAAAAAGAGATGGCAAGAGGTCACTAAACAAAACAGTAATTACAGGGTCAGTTTTTTTCTCTACCTGACCAATCTCCCAGGGAAGGCTTTATCCCATAGGAAATTTGATATCTGCTGGGCAGAATTGGTAACTGGTTTACAATTATTTATTATCAGTTCTTGATAAAAGAATATGCTGAGGGAAGATCAGGAGAGAGAAGTCATTAGGAAGAAAATAAAAGTAGGAGGATTATGAATTCATGACAGCTGAGTGTGGTTTTTTCAAGTCTTAATTTAAGTGAGAAAGATTAACATCGTGCAGCAAGTATTCCCTTAAAAATATTAACAATAAAGCTTAGAACCTATATCTGTAGAGAACTTCCATGATATCCACCTATTCCGTTATTTCAAGCATCTTTAAAACTAGGTTTTTGGATGCCTCTCCAGGCCTTGTAATGTGTGAAATTTGCTATTTTGGAGGTTATGTTTTCTTCTAGACTGGTGAATACGGTAACCAACGAGTCAGATTCACCAGGATAAGGTTCTTTAAGCTTTTATTTCCAGTTTATTGAACCCATGAGCTGTTTAACAGGTCTGCCAAAATTTCATTCTTCCTTACATTGTCATGTTGAATTTGAGTGAAAATATCATGCAGTGTTCCTCATAAACAAGAACAGAAAAATTATTTATATGGTGGCTTTATGATCTCTAATAAAGTGGGATGAAAAGAAAAATTAGAAGAGAGAAAATGCTCAGAAAGTTCTTTATAGAAGAATAGCCATTAATACAAAACACATTTTACAGGGTAGGTGTCCCAAAATCTTTTGGATGACATGTGAGTCAGATGCTACTATTAAGACTTCCAACTTGCAATGGCTTATACATATGCTTAAAATTATACATTTGTATAAATGCCTTGATTGTGTTTGGTTGCATGTAAGCTTTTTCAGAAATAGATGCAGGCTATTTAAAAACAACAAGTAGAGAGATAAAGAGGAAAAAATTGTAAAACTCTGGCTCTAAAACAGCGATCATCTTATCTGCCAAAATCACATGTAATTCACCATTAGTTCTGTGTTCCACATCCTGTGTTTGAAGAGTCTTACCTTATAAAGATGTCAGAACTAAGACCATTATATGGAATTTCACCTAAGGAGCACACCCATTTGTGGAGAAATGCGTACTTTATTCATCGTAACTAATATATATATATAGCCTGCAATTTATGAATAATTATAAATAATGTTCTGTGCTGATGTTGCATTTCTGTGTTGTTATCTTCCAGATGGGAGTTGCTGTAGTGGATTCATCTGTTGCAGGACTGGGTGGTTGTCCCTATGCAAAAGGTGCTACTGGAAATGTAGCCACAGAGGATGTGATATACATGCTTAATGGTCTGGGGATCAACACAGTAAGATATTTTTACTTTCTACTTAAGACTGTAAGGAATTCAAAAGTATTTTTCTAAAAAACATATAATACATACCTGACAATTACTTCTCCTGTAAAATAAAATACTGGGAGCAAATAGTTTTTACAAATTCAGTTCTTTAACATGGCTTGACACATAACAAGTGTTGTGATGTTCTCTTCACTAGCAGTTTAGAGTAGGACTGGTTTGCATATTTGACAGACATTTGAATAACCCCCCTCTTCGTACCTGGAGCTATGAGAAGCTCGGTAGCAACTGCTTTGAGTCATTATTTTGCCTGAGTAACCACAAAAAAATTACTACTGTAGACATTGATCCAGAAGGTTGACCAGCTCTACAGTGGAAAGACTGAGCAGACCTCAGGTTTTTTCACATACTGCTTATTAATTTGTTGTCTGTTTTTCTTGCTTCAATGTGGAGAAAAATTGTGGTGTTTGGAGCCCAAGCACAAGGCATTGCTATTTCTCAGGTGTCTACTTAATTTATTTCAGAATTGTACCAAACCTGTTCCTGGCTAGCAGGTGTCACAGTCATTTTTATTTCCCACCCTGTTCTTGGAGGAGAGGGCAAAGCAGCTTATCTGCACTAAGCTGCACTTTAATGAACTTTACCAGTGAGCACCTACACTTCAAAAGCACACATTTAGTATCTCTGGCTTGGCTGGCATGTTAGTTATTATGTATTCCTGGGAACCAAATAATGCTGTCTTCTCCAAAGGATGTGCTCTTTGGTCTTCCTATTGGTCACCGTTGTTCTAGAAATGTGGCATAATGAGATTGTACTGACCCAAGCAATACAGTGACTTTGCCTGTAACTTAGACATAGACTTAATAGAGTCAAATTCAAAGAGAACATATAAAGAGCTCCAAAACTGCAACGTGTATGGTTTGAATTTAAACTACTGCAGAAAGAAACTGAAAAGCCTGATGTCTGAAAGACAAGCATCTGAATTTCTAGAGTGCTCATAACTTGTCTGTACACTGCAGTTCAGTGTAGCATAGATGCCAGGTGAGTTCCTTGGCATGAAAAGATCATGGAACTTTTTTCTGATTTGTACGTCCCCTGAGCACTGTGAAAGCCTATTCAGAACCTTACAGAGTTCATTGAAATGTTTGTCTGCTTTCATGTGCTTCTTAGGGAGTTCTGTGTAGGTCTCAGATACCTGTTTAGAAAAGGTTTAATCACAAGTGCCCGTTGTACAAGTGGACTCTGTTTCAAACTGTTCACACATGTTTTGGGATAGCATTTTTGTGAACAAGGAATTTATTCTTTTGAAACAATACAGTTCTTTGAAATAAGAAGGAGAAATTGTGTATTTCACTTCACACTGCTGCGCACCTTAGACTTTCTGTATAGTCTTTCCTTGGGCAAAAAAAAAAGCAAATCAACTTTTCCAAAATCAAAAAGATTCAATTAATATAATAAAAGTATCAATAAAAATATTCAGTAAAAATATCATTATTAAATCAAATATACCTTGTTCTTTTGATAAGATTTATTAACCTGTTAATGATCTGTTGTCCAAGAAGGAAGCAGGAGCCTAGCTTGTCCTGAAAGTTGAAACCAAATCCCACAGAATCCCAAGAATCTCACCATCAAATACTTACTTCCCCTTTTGTTCTTTTTTTTTTAATATTTTTTTTAATTTAAGATTATGCAGTAGCAAAACACAAGGCTTTGCTTTCTGACCCTTTTCTAGCCCATTAAGAAAAGAGTGATTTACTGGATGAGAGATACAGAGCCTCAAAATTATTAGCTTAATATATGATCTTTGATCTTTGTACTGTTGGTTGTTTTTGATACCATGGTCAGTTCTGTAAAATCATAAAATCATTATCACAAATACCTGTTAATATGTCCCTTTTTGTGTAATCACACAAAATGAAATTATAATTGCTACTGCTGTCCATTTGCAAGGAGTGCTTTCTCATGTTCCTCTCAGATGTGCACTAAAGCTTTAATTTTGTTGACTGAAGTCACTGAAAGTGTCAACCAAAGGATGGACAGTATTTAAACATACATTACTGGGTTCAGGTTGACTAGATATAGCAAAATAATAATTGATGCTTGTTCTATACTGTTCTTCAGAACATGTAACCAAGAAGTGACGCATGAAATGAATCTCTGTCAGGCTAAATGTGAAATAATTTTGTAACAGAGCCCATCTACAAAGAGATTTATTGGTTCTACCATGGTAATGGATAGATAATTGTGTCATAGATCATTAATGCTTATGAAACTTTGTAGGCAGACATGCACTTTCTATAAAAATGTTTTCTATATGGTTCCTATGTAATTATGGTAATAGTATTTGTGTTTATGATGCCTTCAAAGTGCTTGTCAAACAATAAGCCTTTCTGAGAAACAACTAAGTACTGTTAGCCTCACATTACTGACACCAAAACTGAAGTACAGAGAGATAATAGACTTGGTATTTGTGAATGCTGAATGACAACTGATTTAAAAGTCAATGGGAGTTAAAGGACTTTGCCTTCCGGCAGAAGCTTTTCTGACTTAAGGCAGTTATACAAGGTTGTGGATGCTGCTGGAGGTACTTGTTCTTGTGCTTCATGATTTCATTCCTTGGTGTCAAGGAATAATTCTGGATATATGGAGTGGTTACCAAGTACACTGAAGTACATTTCTGAGTATCTGTCTGAAGATGCATTATTTTGACTCAACAACCTTGCAAACGCCTGTCACTACTCTTTTCCCATCCACATCTGTGAGTCATACTTGTGAATGCTGGGTTTTATGTCCTCATGGTGGTCCTCTTTGGTTCACAACACTTACATGAGAAAGACAATTTAAAAGGCAGAGATGCTTCTATTCCATTTAATGAATGAGTACTGTGAACATACGTTTCTTATCAATACATATTACATTATGCAGTGTTACAGTGCTGAAAATATGAGTTTTGTATAGTTTGGGGGTTTTATTTTGCTGTCTCCCGTAATCTAACTACCAAGGACGTCTAGGGTGGTATGTTTCTCATTTGTTCTAGTAAAAAAAGAACAGATTCTCTGAGAATTTTTTAGGCTATGTTTTACGTAATAGCGCTCTACAAAGTAAACCGAAGTAATGACCTCTAAAGGATAATCAGAATAAGCTGAAATCAACCTTGTTATAACTGTATTAAAATGAGACAGTTATAAAAAGATGTCTTTGAACAATATGTTTTAGATGGTGCTAAACACTAGAGCCGATTAGAAACTTTGAAGCTCTTTTTTTAAAAAAAAAAGGGTTTGATTACATTTCCATGAAGTAATTCCTATTCTTATTAACATTTTTAGTCAATTTCGGGAATGAAAAATGCAAGTTTTACCAATATAATATATATACCGATATAGAATATCGAAATAAGAACTAGATTGAATTTAAGGATTAAGCATCTAAATCGGGTCTTAGTCTGAACTTCAGTGCATAAATCCGCAAGTGTTATGAAAGTCTATTTCTGGAGCAGTACATCTTATACTCTTTAATTCTGGGTGACATAAGTCTCCCAGTTTTATGTGACTGCTCAGTGTATTGGCAGTTCAAAGTCCCCTTTCACATCTTTTGTACAGGAACTTTACTGGCTTGTAAATTCCAATCTTCAGAGCAAGTACTTATATCACTCATGTGATCTAATTCTAAAACTTTTACTATACATGAGTAATCCGGAGAACTAATCTTGAAGTATTTTTTTTTCCTCTTTAATCAGTGATCTGATTCCATTTAACAACCAAGTGCTACTGATATGTATCTTATGTCAGTTAAAAGCGGTTGCTCAAAGGACTTTTTTTTAGCATGGGCAGATCAAGCAATTGCAATTTTTTGCTCAGTTGTGCTACCAATGTAAATTGTAATTTTGCATTGAAAGGAACTTCTTAAAAGTGATGATATTTATTCAAGAGAATGCAGGATCGTGTTTCTCACTGAACTCAGTTGCCAATAGAAGTGTGTTTCCCCTATTTTCCTGAGCTGCAAATGGATACTTGTATGCATGAAGTTTCCTAGTGTGGGTGACAAATAAGTTCATCACTTAAGTAGATGTATTTTTCTTCCATCTTCTTCTAGTTATTATTCCAGTTGCTTATTCCAAATTCTTTTGAGATTGAAAGTTATTACTTGAGTATCTATCTGGTCCACTGATGTTAAGATAAATCACTCTCAAAATGGTAGATCCTTCCAAACAGCTGAAGCTGTGACTCTTGTGTAAGTCACTGTAACTCTATTGTTTTTGTTACTGACCTGTGACATGAATCAGGCCCTTTGTTTGCAAAAATTAGACCCTAGCAAAAAAGAAACCTTGGGGTTTACGCATTTTCAACATGTGAATTTATTATTCTTAACATTTTTCACTTCTGTTTTAGGGAGTTAATCTTTATACAGTGATGGAAGCTGGAAACTTCATCTGTACAGCCTTGAACAAGAAAACAAATTCAAAGGTTGCACAAGCTTCCTTCAATACTGGAACTGTCAATTAAATTAATGTTTTTTGCAGCTTAATTACAGTCTTCATCTACCTTGACCAAGGACATTTATATCAAGAACAAATATAAGAAAACAATTTCAGCAAAGAACCAAAATAGAACCCATATATAACTTTTTCTTGTGGGAAGAGTTATTGCTCTGTACTATCTTGTCAAGAATTATCTGCTTTGTATGTAAGAAATAAATGACTGTAGTATAGAATCTTGTGCTTGGAACTTCTACAGCTGAGAAAAATGTATATACACCAGGATATTTAATTACGTTTTAAATTGAATTTTAGTTCTTTTCAGGAAAACTGAATAGAAGCAGTGACTGCAGAGTTAATTTTTAATCAAGATGACTTTTAGAACAGTACAAATATTTGCAGTAGTTTATGAGATCCCACGCTGTGTGTGGCCATTCTATTATGTGTTTTATTTATCTGAATCTTTACTTATCATTTGTCAAGTCAGTTGTGCTATGAACATGGAGCCAAATCTGAATTCACCATAAGAATATTTAGCAATAGCACTTTTTTATTTTTGTTTTGTTTAACATCTGTTAAGTTATGGATGACTTTACTTTGTTCCAAGACTTTGTAGTGAATGGCAATCTGCCAGGTCCTACAAATCTAATGCAAATTTCCTTATTTGTTACATATGTTAAATTTGTTGTATTTGCTTTTTTTTGTTAACTGTATTAAAAGCTATATGAAAGAATTAAAAATTGGCAAGGTTTTCAACCATCATTCAGGGTAATAGTAGTGTAGAAGGGGCTGAATTTTTATCTAAGGTCTCATCAAACAATTTGATTTTTTAATTCTGTAGTCTTTAAATTAACATTCTCACTTGAAAGTAATGAGGTTTTGAGGATAATAATATTCTGCTGGACTAGTTTACATAAGGGAACTACTTACAATTTTTCTCAGTGCTTTACTGATAATGATATTGTTCTTTTAGATGTCTTAGTTCAGCAAGATGCCAGTGATTTTTAGATCAGTAACAGACAAATTCAAAGAGCCTTATCCTATTTGTAAACTGTTCAAAAGTGCCATGAAAATTTTGTCATTTTTTCAGCCTGAAACATTGGTACTGTTATTGGTTGACTGTGTAGGATCCTTCTGTAATTCTTGGTGTATCTAACGTTGATCTATCCTTTTTTCTGAACATAGCCTGTTAACATAAAAACCTAAAATCCTGGACTATGATCTTTTTCATATTCTCATTTTCCTCCAAAATATGAAAAGCTGGGAAAAGTCAAGGCGAAAGAGAGTGAAAGATAAAATAAAGAAGGAAAAGACTGAATCATTTTTGTCTGGAACTCAACTCTGCCAAGTCACAGCTGGCTCTCAGTTTGCCTTTGAAATACTGAAGTGAACTTTTTCTGAGATCTTTTAGGCAGTATTGTAGTTTAGAATTGGTACAGCTCAAGGAAGTCAAACTTTACATGCCAAGTAACTCAAAGCTATAAATTTGATACAAAACCTCTATCCCGTTTATGCCAAAATGATAGTCAAAACTAAGATAAACTACATCGTATCACTCTGCGCATGGTAAGATTCAAAGAATAAGCAAAGAAATTGCTCAGATGAGGTAGGAAATATCTTACCTATTAATACAAAATACTAAATGACACACTTCCCTCTGGTATCTAGTAAGAAGACTTATAAGTACTCTTAAAGATATGAACACCATTACTCGGTTGACCTGTTCTGGATGCACATGGTTGGATCACCACAGAAAATGCTCTGTCTTCATTTTCCCATGATTCAGCTGGGGCTTTGTTATTTAGCAGCCACTATGGCTCGTATATCAAACCACAAACTAATAAAACCAGGTCTTGAACCATTCACAGATTTATAAATTCTGTAATGGATTATATCAAATGAAGAAGTGAGAAATCTGCAGCAGTACTTTGGCTGTTCTTGATCTAATAATTAGTAGCCAAGCCTAAATGAGGTGCCAGAATTGACATTCTAAATACCCTAATTCAGGTAGCATTTACTCCTGAAGGTGAATAACCACACTGTAATACTTTCCTGTTTAACAGTAGAATTTTGTCATTAGTTTGCTTCTGTGCAGGCACAGAATTAGCTCATTTGGGGCTGAAGCATGCAGTTCTGTTGTAGGGCCTGATGAATTTTCTTCTACCCGAGATCCTATGACCATGTTTAACTGACATAAGCAAGGCTGAGCCTCTCAAAGAATGAAAGTGAAGTCACCCCTTGGAAAAAGAAAAAAGCAACAAAGTAGTTGTGGTGCAAACCACCTTTTAAATATTAGCCTAAATGTCAGACTAAATAATTGATCTGAGATTAGCTTGCTACTCAGCCTGAAAAGATTCAGATGCACATTTTCTGGCATCCTAATCAACCACCCAGCTATATGCAGAACTGAAAAATAACTTTATAGTTATTAGTAACTTATAGTAAATCTGGGTGAAGTTGTGCGATAGGGCAGGATGGAATTAAAGATTTTTGAGACCAGAAAAATCACACGAAAAAAGTGCCTCTGCAACAAGTAAGAGTTGTTCTTTGCAAATGGTGGTGAGGGCTTCAGCTGTAGGCAAAGTCAGGAACTGAACTGATACTATCGCTTTTTGGTAAGTATACTAACTACAACATCTTAGATAAAAGTGAGTGGTTTCACTACTACCGTGATTTTTGTGTTGAAGAAAATACCTATGTAGAACATAGACTATAGAATAAAAGAGCTAGCTCTGCTCAGTTCTTTAGGAGTTTTAGACTTCTATGCTGCTAATTACCGTGAAGTATTGCTAACTTTGGCACTAGAAGACCTTTACACTGTGGAGGAGTTTTCAGATATGCCTCTGTGTATAGTGCAGATGCATCTGGGCTGTCCAGTTTGCAATTCTAAGGCTCTTAACTCTCCCTATGCACTGAAATAGGGTACCTATTAAATCACAGGGATGGACAACCTAAAATGCCTTGGTTCTTTACTGGATCTGTTTTAGAAACTACTTAGGAGCTTGTGGAGAGCCTTAAATGCAGGTCTATTACTCTGTAATGATGTGAGCATTGCAAAAGATGAGCAGTTACATCTGGAGCCTGTTCTTTACCTGCACGTTCAGCTTCAACCACATAGTGATTTATAGTAATCCAGGATGGAGGTCACAGACAAATAGATTGTCAGGATCCTTACAAGGGAGGAAGAAACATAGAGCCAGATAAAAAATAAAAAACACCCCATGTTTATGTGCCAAAACTGCCACCTGGGAAGAATTTAGGTCTGTGGGTCCAGGTGAGCAATCCCCATAAAAATCCTTCTTTACTTGCAGTGTGACTGAGAATCCAGAGCCATCTGAAGTTCCTGCTACTAAAACTTGTTAGACACGTAAAGCGCGGCTGCTATGCTTTCCTGGGCTGGCATCATTTTGCCTGTGTGGAACATTTTAATGCCTGATCTTTGGCTTTAAAAAATAACCATATATTACCTTTAAGAACAAGAGCTAATCCAGTAGATGCCATGAGTATCACTCATGTGGGTAGCATTGAATTCAGCACATAATAAAGCAGTTGAGACTACATCCCTTCAAAAACATGCCAAGTCATGGGATTGTGCTACTGCTCTCCAGTCTTTCTGACTTTCTAAATCTTTATGCTTATATTCAGTGACCCATCATAAGTGGTGCCTGCTTTTTTAGCCCCTATCAATGTCTCTCACTGAGTACATTGCTGTTTTATTGTGCTGAATTAACCCCCTGGCTGTAGAAGGCTTGCATCCAGGTATTTGGCTTCCATGAGCAGATGTTCTTATTACTATGTCATTATAAAAATTATATGTATATATATTTGTTGAAAGGTATGAAGAAAAAGCAACAGAGTGCTGGATATCATGATCACACTTTTGGGAAGCGGGGACATACTGTCTCTCTGTTTTGCTGATGGTACTCTGTAAATATTGAAAAGGGGGCAGCATAAACTCAGAGCATGAAGGAGAGAAGTAGTTACTGACTGCCCTGCCAACTCTTATTGGACAAAAAATAGGTGTACCAAGTTATTTACTTCTTTGTAGCTCACTGTATCAGTCACTGCGGAGATCTCACAGAGCAACATTGAGATCATCTTACTTGTGCCAGGGTCATGGAGTATGTAAACTGGAGTCCCCAGTGGTCTTTGGTCTGTGCCTTGCTCTGAACCTGTGGCCAATGTCATGTTGCTGGAAATTTCTCTAATACTTTCACAGTAGTTTTGCTTTTCCCCATATGGTTTGGCAATAGCTAGAAAGTAAAATACTGGCTTCCTTGGCAGGTCAAGACATTATGTTGTTCTGAAGATGTGTTTGTGTGAATTTTTTGGAGGAGAAGTTAATCAGTTCTGTTAGTAATGGGCATAAGTGTTCTTCAGTGCCTTTCACAAGACAGCAATGACATGGAACCCATACATGGATAGTGCTAATGTATTCCAGAAGCAGCTTGCTTTGTAGTTTAAACTTTTACGTATATAGGCAACTTGGCTCTGAACCAGCACTTTAATATTTCGTTTTCGTGTATAAACAGAGTTTATGGAAATAAGAAGTAAATATTCTGGTCTTGAAAATAAATCCAGACAGGCTTTGGCTAATTTTCCTTTCTTAATAGCGTCATTTGAGTTCATAAAACTTTTATTATTGTAATAAGGATTCATGAAATGAAGACTGCAAGACTGTGAGGTTGAATTCCTATGTCTTGGATCAACGCTGTTGAAATGAAATACTATTTGTCCACTGAGTTATTCTTAAGGAGTAAAAATATTGTTTAGTTATTGTGAAACCAAAAAATGAGTGTTCTCTGCCACTTTTTTTTTTTTTTTTTAATATGGTTTCTCAGACTGCCTTAAGTTCTCTTTATAGATTGTGAAATGTCTGGAGAACGAACTGAACAGAAGAATCGATCTGGAGAAGTGGATGAAAGACACCTTCCGTTCTTGACTTACTGATCAATGCTTTTCTTATGTTATATTTTTGAAGATTGTTTTTTTACTCTGTGGTCCTGCTCTAATGCAGTGTTAGTCTTCATTACTGCAATAACACTGCAGGCAGAAGGACTACAGCCAAAGTCAACTTAGTCCTTTGAAAGTGATGTCAGAGAGATTATGTGTTTGTTAAGGAATTATCATGTACCCTCTTGGTTAAATGCATTTGTGATTTTGCAATATGTGGTGTAAAAGCTGAAATAAAATATATCTCTGTGTTTACTGAAACTGATATGCTTATGTATTACACCAGATTCAGCACCTCTGACTAACCAGATCACACACACAGCATTAGCAAATATAAGCTGTCACTCTGACACATATGCCTGTGTTGACTTTGTTACCTTGTAAGCCATTTGGAGTGCATTTTCTTCAGATTACCTTTTTATCAGTTGTTCCTCTCTGCTTTTATAGCTGAAAAATCTCTTCTAAATTACTGGGGAAATATTTCTTCCCTCCATTAACTAAACATTAAAAGCTAGAGCCAGGACTGGAAGTAGGAGTCAAAAAATTCAATGAGGCATTATCTAACTTCAGATGTTCCACTGCAGAGTACAAACCCGTGCCCTTTAAGTGATGTCTAAGACCCCCTACACACTTCATGGGAGACTGAATGATTTCAGCATGTGGTCTGAAACATCACTGTGCTGATCAGGGAATGTTCTTGGAAAAGTCAACTCTAAAATTCCCTTTCCCATGCTACCATTGAAGTACCTCTGCATGAGCTGCAGCTAGTTATCTTCACCAGCTTGAATCCAACAGTTAGTGTTTTCCCTGGTGGAAAGATACATGCAGTAATTTTTTTTTAAAGAACTGAATGGTGTTCACTCTTTTAAGGCTCCGTCTTCAGGATGGTGTTTGTGCTGCTTCCATCTTCTATATTACTAGCTTTATCTGACATCCAGCTGAGTACCAGGATGCGATTCCCACAGCAGCCTGAAAAGGCTGAGTCCATACTTGTCTGTCCAAGCAGCCCATTCTTTCACCTCACAAACAGGTTGGCTGAGAAAAATCTGCCTTTTGAAGAATTCAAGACTCACCGTGGCAAGACAGGAAAAGTGGAGACTTCAAAGCGTCATAGTTTCAGTACTGCATAAGGGACAGCTAGTTCTGCACACTTGTCTCAAAAACTTTTTACACATTTAATTGGAAAAAATCTTTAGATAAGCTACATAAACAATCTTGAAAGAAAAATCTGGAACCTGTTGCTGTAAGACTAAAATTTATGCTTTCTTCCTCTCACCCAATTGGTCTTTGTTTCTTCACTTCACAATGTCCTAGCTACAATGGAAAGGGGGTGAATGCCATGTCCTTACTCAAAATTACCTATGTCCTGGGAATCCCGAGTCATCAATGAGACCTAATTTTTATCGGTTGGGAATTAGGTGCAGATATCTGGGGAAGAGATTTTAATGATGATGCTCTTATAAAGGTATTGCTTCTTCCAGCACAAAACTGTTGATAGTCTAATCATGATCCCTTGAACACAGGTCATTCCAGCAGAAATTCCTTTATTTAATAATTAACACACAGATAAAATTGACAGACTACAATGTCACCAGGAAATATAAATCAAAACAATACATTTTACATTTATAATAGAGGAAATGTACTTTTCCATTAAGCAATTAAGTGAGCTCTAATGAAGAGAGCCTGTAAAATTACAGAAGCAACATAATAGCCATAAATATCTTGCTGTCTTTCAAAGTAAGTCACTTTGTGTGTCTAAGCACATATATGAGTAGAGTTTCTAGTATCTAACTATAATTAGAGAAAAAAGTTTGTAAGACAGAAAGAAGAGATGGTTTAGTTAAATCTGAATATGAATGGATATAGTCAAATTCTGTGACAGAGAGCTCAGCATTGAATCCTTGTTCTTGTTTTAAAGTCAGACTGAAAAACCAACACAAGGTTCACTTCATATGGGTGTTTCCTATATAAAGAAATTATTTTATCCAACACTGTATTCTCAACATTTTTTTTAGTTTGATTTTTTTAATCTTCACAGTTTCAAGATCAAGAATATTAATACACTACTTTCAAAACGCCTACATGGTAGGAGGTAAACTAAATGCTGCAAATTTCTGGACTGATAAAGGAGATTGTTTTGATTTGCAAACGAACCAAATTTGCACTATTCTGTTGTAATGTTGTCCAAAGGCTGATTTAGTAATGGGATATCATTTGGCTGCAAAACTGGAAGGAATTTTTGGGTTTATGCCAATCCTAAAGAAACAGGAAATACCTGTTGCAATAACTGTAAAAATTTCTAAAACTCTCCTCAGCAGAACTACAAACCTATTATTTTGCTCTCACACTAAGTCGTTTCACAAGCTACCAAAGCCAGCAGCAAAACTCACATTGAAGAGCAGAGAGATTCCTGCTGTTCTGATCACACAATAAATTTCTAGCCCTAGATCTGAATCAGTCACAATCTGAACTGGAGCTGAATTCAGTGAAACCAGTGTTTAATTCCTGATACTGTGTTGCGTTATGTTTAGTTACATTAATTTACTTTTAGCTGGCAATTCAAATTTAAATTAATCAAATTCAGAATATAATTAATCAGATGCTGTCATAACAAGACAGTGCATATGCCATTCGTGGTAACAGTTGTGTAAGACATGCCAGTCCATTACCCTGTGCTGATCAGAATCAGATCATTACAAGGATATAACACTGACAACTAATTGCTAGAAATTTAAGCTAGACTCTTAAATCTAGCAAAACAGCTCAGCTACAGGGAGAAATCCAGAACTCATAGACAGAAAGTGGGATCTAGAGTTGTGTGTTAGGGACCATGACGCCCAGTACAGCGCACGGGGGGGATTTAGGCACTTCAGGTCTTGCCTAGAGACAATGAATAAGAAACATAGATGATGAGATGGGTTGTAACTTCTCTCGAGAAGCAGGCACTTCAGCCCCAAGCAAGTGGCTTTCTCCACTGGGCATTAAGACCACAAAATTCTTTCTAAAATTACTATATTGAAGTAGTCAAGTATCCTTTGTTTCTTTTCAAAGCATATTGGAGGAGAAATCAAATAGTTCCAGCAACAATATCCTGAGGTCAAAGTATTAGCCCCGATAGTTTTATTCTCATTTGTACTGAAAGGGATTGGAATCTTGATCTCCTCCTATCCCACAAGTGTTGCACCATCAAACTACAGGCAGCCCACATGTGACTCCTGCCTTACAAATATCGGATCAGGTACTTGCTACATAGGAACCTTGTGTACAAAACTACCACAAATGTACTTTTTAACAGCTCTCCTCAACGTTTCTGAGTGGATTTTTTTTTCCCCTTTCCACCAGATGAGTTCAGATCAGAAGGGCTGGTTTCAAAGATTGTCACTGCTAGGCAGATTCATGCTGATACAGCATTTATACCATTGTTGTGTGCATCTAGAGATGTAGGAAATGTGCAGCTCAGGACAGATCTGTGAATCTATGCAAATAAGAGAGAGTACGGTTCTACTTTTGCTTAGCTTTAATGAGAGTTAATAAATACAAGTATCTTTTGTATGCTCAACTACAAAATTCCATAATTTATAGTAGTTTTTCTAATATATATTTTATTATCGCATATGCACAACAGGCTGGCTTTCAAGAACAGCCTTAAAAAGCATAAGCAACAGAGTAGTTCATCTATGACTTTTATAATGGACCATAAATGTTTCAGAAGAATGGTCTGGCGAGGGACTTCTTGACTCATGTTTTGTTCTGCAGGCTCTGAAATCAAAGAATGTGCATGTATTTAACAATAAACTATACAGCTTTTTGTTTGAACTTTGGCTTAATTGAAATCAGTGGCAAAATTCCCCTCATTTTATGATGAACACTGTGCTATAAAATAATTCCCTTCACCATTATTAATGCACTGTTCTTTCTTCCATCCCCTGTATTCTTTAAATCTGAGTTTTATTTATATGCTGATATTCCTGTAACTGTAAACTTAAAGAGAAAGCCTCTGTTCCCATATATCCTTGCCTTGCTTTTTGCATTTTTCTGCATGATTCCTCTTTGATCTGCCTCTGAATTCAATAATAAAATTCGACTCAATATACCTCCCACTATATATAGCTCCTGCTACATCATGTTCTGTTACCTATCATCTGCCAGTGTAATTCTTGAAATCTGGCCATTTAATTTGGTCCAAGAAAATGTATCATTTCAGAAAAGGCCATGTTCATTTGACTAAGTGAATGCACATTTCTGTTTTCTTACCAAGCATTGCTGTCTGGGCAGTTTCTCATAGTGCGTGTGGGGGAATGTTTACAGCATCCTATCATCAAAAATGGCATTTGGCAAGAATATTAACTACAATAACATCATTCACTGTTTGGTTTCTAAATATGTTATAATGCTGAATATTCTCATTTCCTTTCTGCATTACCTCTGCCTACTACACGGCTAGGAAGGTAGGCTCACAGAATTTTTGAATTCAGATTTCACCTTCTCCTGCCATGGGACAGGAAATGAAAGCTCCTGAAGCCTGGAATCTCTGCATGAATGGAGGCCATTGTAGAGACACATCGTATTTCACGTTTCCCTGCTGACACCCACAATGTCAGTTCTTTCTATCACTGGGAAATGCTGGACTGTTTTTGAAGATGATCACAGTTTCCACCTCTTAACTAAGGCAAAACATTTTATTTTCTGCTTTTCCAGTTTCCTAGAGACAGTGATTAATATCCCTATCAAATTACCTGATCTTTAAGAGAGTCAACAGGACTATTCCCAAGATGAGAACTATGCAGGAGGAGTAGGCAATAATGTAGACTGTTTCACCTATAAGTAAACAAACAGAAAGCAGACATGAAACGTTTATTTCTTCAGTAATAAGAATACGATTTGACATCTGAATTGTAATGCACACATATGTAAGTTAAATTAGCTACCAATTCTGACAAAAGTAATTAAAAGGAGAAAAAAGCCAATGGTAGGAATAACTTCCTTCACCAAAAATAATTTTCAGACTCCTTCTAGTAAATGCCAGCCCCACTAGCACTTCATATGTGTAGCACTACCTCTTACTCTATGGCAAGGGGACAGCTTGTTACTCTGATTTGTGTTTTTCGAGTATTTTGACCATTTGTTTTAAAGTGTTAATTTTATTTGCTGTGTCAGAGGAGACCTGGTCCTTAGTTATCTGTTAGATCTCCTGTCATTTTTTGCATATTGCCATAATAGTAGTATGCAGCAATACTTGATATAGAATCAAATTAATGTAAAATGGGATCTAATACCGTGTTTCTGGGCCCTGGGCCCATGCAGTTTCCTCTTTTTCTTAGGCTTCTCACCAAAGTCACTTAGGAGGCTTCTGTGCTAAAAATTCCATCTGTTGAAAAACTGGGAGTTGTTTCAACTTTTATTTTCCAAATAAGGAGAAACTTTTTTTTTTCTTTTTTCCTGAAGAAATTAATTTATCAATTTTGATCAAATATTCTGAAGGAAAAGTTTCAGTTGAGACTGTAACATAAGCCCCAAGCCTGGGATAAAGAGGTGCAGAGGTTAGATGATTTGGCAAGAAGACTCAAAATCCAGAGCAGCAAGCATAAAACATGAGACCTGTTGCACTGATTCTGTCATGTTAATACAATCAAGTAAGTTTTGTTTATGTAGGAACTCAAATTCCGAGCTGTTTCCAAGCTGCACTACCTTAGTCAGTGAAACATTAACTGAGGAAAAGATGGGGTCCTGGCCACAAATCTGGGCCACTTCTCTGTGTTGAGAAGGCCAAATTCTGGTCTGTGGATCAGTTACCAGTTATTGTAAGTTCTGTTACATTTGTGCATATGCACACACAGACCCTAACCGAGCTATTTCTGTATACACTGCATACATGCAATGCAGGCAGTATGGAGCAGAGCAGGGGTTTGGATCTTCCTGGGTTTTATTCCTGGATGACACTTCTCAAAAAGCTATCCAAAAGTCAAATTTTCTAACAAAAGAAAAATGAAAGCACTGATTGAACCAGCACAAAACGAACATACCTCTTAATGCAGCAAGCTGCTAAAGATATGTAATGTGGTGAATTTTTGGAGGAAGAGGGGTGAGGTTTATATGAGTCTCAGTGCAAAACGGCTAACAACATACATTGAAAAACAGATCAGCCCTCCTCTCAAGTTACAACATTTCTTTAAGGTGGTGAGTTTTAGGAAAAGAATAATTTCTAGGCTTTTCTTTAGGCTCCTCTCCTCACCCCCCCACCCCCTGCCCCACCCCCACCCCATTTTCTGAATCTTAATTCCACCCTCAGTTGTTTGGTTTTTTGTTTTCTTTTTTTTTAAACTGTAGGAAAAAAGACATGCATATAGAAAGAAACCTGTAGAAAAGCTGCAGGAGCGGTTGTAAAGGCAAAAGTTTCCTACTTTTTTGAAGTGAAGAGTGAGGTTCATACATATTTAAGGCAAATAGAAGTTTTTAGAGTATATCACTTCCCACAAGAGTAGGAACATTATTAGGAACAAGGCTCAAAGATGGCTAAAAATGGCCTAATATGATTTCACCAAAACCTTGTAATATTTTTCTTTTAAAAGTTGGAAAAGCTGTTTCATTTTGATAATGCAAAACATTCTGAAATTATTACATGAAATTAAAATGTTCTATTTTTGCATCAAAATCTTGTAATAAGCTATGGTTCTGGTGAAGCAATTGCTGGTAAAAGAGCTATTGATTATAACTTTTTCAGTTCTATGAGGAACACAAGAAATATGTTAATGATGAGATCATGCCAGAAACCATACATTTTCTCCTACCTCCTGAGTAGTGAGGGAATTTGAATAGCTAAGAGAGGGTGGAGTTTTATGGATGAAGAGCTAATACTTCATTTTATGTATTTTTTTTGTGGTTTAACTACTTGAATGTGCTTTTTCATCTTCTGTTAAATATATCATTGGGGGTGTGTTTCTTGATAGGCACTCTGCTCTTCTTTAAAAACCCAAAGGATATTTTACAGAAATATTTACTGTTAGCCCATACCAAATCAGTTCTTGAAATGTGAAATACTGCTAAGGCAGTTTTATGAAATATAGATATGAAGTATAGTGTACATAACATGCCTATGTCATTACTCTTCTAGGAAACAGCTGCCCGTATTTCAGTACTTCTCTTCAACTGACCGAGGTTTGGGTTGTCTGACTCTATGGAGAAAGGGATACAAATATCTGCATGTACCACAAAGAAAAGAAGGGAATACATGGTGTCTAAAGACTTATAATGGGGGTAGGTAAAATACAAGCTGTTTCCAGCTCAGTCCTGCAGAGAGTGTATTGGCACAAGTGGAGAGTCATCATTTCCATTGCAAGGGGAAGGGCTGGGAGGTGCTGGGAGGGCTGCTCTGTCCCACGGTGGTGGCCTATAGTCGTGAGAAGCTCATGGACCTTCTTGCTTTGGGGCAGGTTTGTAGCAGGGCCACTGCAGCTGCATGATGCATGTCTTGCCCTTCCTAGGATGGGCTGCAAACCTCAGGGATGAAAAGACTGGGGCTACAGGTACCACTGAAGCATTAGCTGGAGCTGTCTGCAGTGGGTAGGATAGCAGTGGGTTTAGCAGCTGCAACAATTAGTAGGATTACACTCTTGCATAAATCTACCTGCTTATAGTGAACTCAGACAGGTTAATTCCAGCTGGTGCTGAGAGGCTTCTTGGCTACTTGCAGCTTGTCGCACTTTTTTCTACATTTATGAAACAGCCATTTTGACAACTGTCCTGATTTCAGCTGGGATAGAGTTAATTTGCTTCTCAGTAGCTGGTGCAGTGCTGTGTTTTGGATTTAGTATGAGAACAATGCTGATAACACACCACTGTTTTAGTTGTTGCTAAGTACCATTTACTCTGATCAAGACTTTTCAGTCTCATGCTCTGCCAGTGAGGAAGGGTAATGGAAGCCAGGAGGAAGCAGACAGGACACCTGACCCAAACTGGCCAAAGGGGTATTCCATACCACAGCACGTCATTCCCAGCACATGAACTGAAGGGGGGAGTTGGCTAGGAGTGGCTGCTTGGTGCTCATGGATGAGCTAGGTGTTCGTCAGCACAGGGGGTGAGCAATGGTATTGTGCATGTCTTGGGTTTCTTGGGTTCATTTCTCTCTCTCAATTTCCTTTGATGATTATTGTTGCTATTATATTTCACTTTATTTCCTTTATTAAACTGCTCTTATCTCAATCCTCAAGACTTACCTTTTTTTTTTTCCCTCGGTACTCTTCCCCAGAGGGAGTGTGCCAGCTGTGTGATACTTAGTTACTAACTGGGTTTAAATCACAACAGTGTCTCATACCTTACAAATTAAAGTTTCTGGAGCTGAACTAATCTTAGTTCCCTCAGCAGCTGGTATAAGTATAGATAAACCCTGCCAATTACTTGTTTATCTAGATCTTTAGCAGAGCAAAACTCCCAGTAGGAAATACACGATAACTCTGCAATTTAAGATGAAATGAGATTAATTTCAACAGTTTTGGGTCAAGCCCAATTTTACTGTATCTCACAAGAACAGGATAAGAATACTATATTTCTAGCTTTCTCTTCCAGCCAAAAAATACCTTAGCTCCAAAGCTCTATGCTGACGAAAGTGAATGCTTATCTTCACACATGAATCATTTTTCAAATTAAAAAAGGGGAAGCAATCTGTTAAATTATATGAATCTGTAGAATCATGAAGATAATTTGCATAGTTTTCAGTCAAAACCAGGCTGAAAGTGCATAACTAGGTAGGCAATAACAGCATTTTTGAAGTTTGGACAATTTTTGTTTGATTTATCACTTTTTTTATGTTGTTTCCAAAATGACATAAAATTCTGGCCCCATCTAAGCTTACAGCAGAAGTCTCATTAACTTTTATGTTCTTAGGACTCTGCCCACCTGACATCTTGTCAATACAGTTGTATCAGCCCACAGATAACTGCATTGGCCTGTACCCTCCTGGGTGTGTGAATGAGTGCAAATCTAGTCAAGATTTTTACACAACCCTGTTATCATATGGTTGCACCCAAAGCTGGAATAATATTCTTCCAACTGAACAGGGTTAGATTTATTAGCCAATATATATGAATATATGCATATATGTTTAGATTTATTATTTAAAATGAAAGATTCCTTTTATTAAAACAAATCTTATACAATGGCATGATTTGCAAGGCCACTGAATACAAGGGAGAAATGTTGCTGATTTTGAGAAGTAAGTGGGTTTTAGTTTGCCGTTTTGTTTTTTCTTTTTTAAATTATAAAGTTAAGAAAAAGTTGGACAAATACTAAGTTTCTTCTGAGCATGCTCATCTGTAGATAGTCATTAGTGTGAATTGGTGAAAGACATCATTGTATCTTTCAATGACAAGCTAACTAAAGTATTCTTCTGAGATGTTCTGTGTAGCAACAAGACATCAGCACATTGTATCTCCTGCTTTCCTAGCAGAAAATAGCCAAGAAGCAAGTATCTCCAAGTACCTTCACACATACAAATGGCTGTATTTGACAACTTAACCATTTTGCCTCTGCACCCTGGGATTCTTCTTGGGATTTGATTTCAATGCAGATAAATAGTAAAGATGATAACTCCCTTTGCAGCCTGAGTAATGCACATTTACTAGCATATGAATCTAGGATGCTGGGTTAGATTTTTGGCAGTGGGATTTATGAAACAATTTGCAATACAGTTTTTATCATAAGGTAGATATTGTGAATCAGATTCTTCTGCTTGACCTGGCTTCCTATGAGATGTTTATATATAGCTTGGAGACTTCTCATCTAATTTACATGACAGCTCAAATAGACGGAATATTTTATGGTATGGCTTAGGCTAGTCAGCATTCTTCTTCTTTTTCTAAGGCCATCCCAAATTCTGTTTAGAGTTCAAGGACAGATTTTTGGAAAGTATTCAGACCTCAATGGGAATGGAATTAACAGGGTGCAGGCTGCTTTTTTGCAAATATTTCTCTGAATCTCTTAGGGAAAGTATAATACATTTTACCCACTGAAAGGGCCTGCAGTTAGAACTAGTTGCAGGGGTGAGATATCTGACATTTTACATTTTCTCACTTGGAGCAGGATTTCTTGCATTCTAACCTGCATTATTTAACCGCTGGAGTCTCATTCTGGCTAGAGATTCAAGCTCTCTCTGTAGCTAACAGAGAAAATCCAACACTCCCAGCAAAGACAGTCTGAAAAGGGGGGTAGTCTTCCTCTGAGGGCCCCTGACTTTCTTCTCTGGCAACATAGAACATTTGGGTGACATGCATGATTCTTAAGCAATTTTAATGCTAAAATTACAGCTGATTGCTTAATTATTCTCATACTAGTTTCAGGAATCCCATTCCCATGAATTGATTTTTATACTTTCCAGGTTGCTCACTTCAGCAATAGTTGAAGGATGGAGATGATAAGAAGTCCCTTCATTTTGTACTACATGGAGAGTTTGAATTATTTTTTTCACTGTTTAAGGTGTTCAGTATGAACAGTTCTGTGAACTAATTTGTAGTAATGTCTGCACTATTGTAATCTGTCCTATGTAAGGTAGAACAGGTCATTCTTAGAGTTGGTATTTGAGCATTAAGCTCTCTAGTGTTCTCACTGTATAATTGGGTCCTTCAAAAGGAAATACAAAATTAATATTATTTGAACCATGAGAAAATTTGTATATTAATTCAATATCTTTTTAATTTTATGTCACTTAATTGCTTACTGTAAATGCATGGAAATAAAACCAGATGCATCTCTTTAGCCCATGTGATATCCTGATCCACAATTGCATGCCTTTCTGTTGCATGAGTAGGTAAAGTCTGATGGAGTGTAGTACGATCCCGTTCTCAGACCACTTACTGTTGCTTCCTAATTTCATAGTTGTAACTACTACGGCACAAAAGGTCAAGAGAGATATTAGAGAAGTAGGTGCGACATCAAAGCTAATAATTTGTATTACACATTATGACTATTACTCTCCGATGACTGTACTGAGAATCAGGCTCTGGCGGGCTTAATAGCTTAATTTTCCTCAATTACAATACAGTGATTGTAAGACATCTATTTCAAAACCACTTATCAGAGAAATTGGTTCAGTCTCATTATCTTTATTTTGTGGTTATATAAACTAAGACAAACAGGTAGAGATTTTTCCACATTATATTGAATGGATGAGCAACAGGTAGTACTCACTTGCCTGAGCCCATCCAAGGGACAAAATCTTTAGTCTTCCCTATTATACACAAGTGAATTTTTAAGAGTACTTCTATTAAAATCATGGAGTGGTTTGCCCAAACTTACCGTTAATTGAAGAAGAATGGAGCTGTGCTCTGGAAAGCTTTTCTCTTGGCATTTCTGTATTTACCCAATGAAAACCTTTCTTCTTAATGGAAATTTGACCTGAATATTGGACAGAAAATATAAATTCAAAATATTAGTTTAAAATAATTTAAGTGAACCTTGCTGCTTCGTGTTTTGATAAGAGTCAAAGAATTTATAAAGGTAGCTATTTAAAAGCATTGTTCACTAATGCTCAATGAACAAAGTGAATGAGTGAATGACCATTTTTCCTTTCACATCTTAATTAACTCTCCCCTGTACTTTGTCTTACAAGGCACAGGCACACTTTAAAAATATTCTCTGCCTCAAAACAGCTTAAATTCTCTTTTAACTTAAACTACTGTGGAAACCAGCCCAGCAAAATAATTGGGTTCGCCAAACCAATATAGAAGTGATGAGAAATGGGTAGTAGTTTCAAATAGTTTCCAAAAGTCAGAGTTTATTCTCCAAATGACATGCTAGACCTCAACAAACTCTTTTGCAAAGGCCTGTCCTCTTAGTGGGCATAATTTAATCAGTGTATCTGAAAATATTTATTTTCTGTTGAAATGAAAACCAAAAAGTTTACTTAAGTAGATTAGTTTACAGACCAAGAAGCTAAACCATACAAGACTATGTGTAGTCACTCAGATGAACTGTAAGCTGAGAAATTTTTATTCCCTAGAGGAATGAAAGCAATATAACAGAGGCTCATGTTTGTAGCCTGAAACACTGCCTAAATGACAATGGACTAAATCTCCTTGCATTGTACTTTTTTCTGTGAGATCCAAAAGTAAAACAGAGTTAAAATATTTTTGAAACTTAACTTTTTACTTCCTGTCATTGGCATTTTTGCTTATTCCTGTTGTGACACTGATCCTACATTGGCACTGATTCATGTTGTGCTTCCATCTCATATAGCAGCCAGTTACTCACACTTCCAGCCTTTTACCAAGTTTGCAGCAAGCTTTAATCCCATAAACATAGCCCCAAGAGCAAACACTTATAGCAAGGCAGGGTCATATATGAGTAGGAAGATGTGATCGTGGAAACACTACTTGCAGATCTAGAGGCAAAGATCCCTTTTCCTAGCCCTGGCTATTTACCTATTCAGAAAGACTTTGATGTTAAAAATCATCACCACTGTAAGAGTGAAACTTATCCAAAGTTCCCACCCAGGCCAGGTGAATGAGTGAACAGAAGTGGTTGGATGAGTGTTGCAACAGAGCACTCACTCCACATCTCTGAAGTGCCATGCAGATAATAGCATTTAACACTGTGCCTTACAATCAAACCCATAATCATCTCTCTCCTCAGTTTAGCTGCATTACAATTAGATATCTAGAAAAAGCAAACGCAAGATTCACGAGACTCTGCAAATGTTCACCAGCAAAGGTGCCAACCCTTTACTCAGCCATAGCGCCAGAATCCACAAACTGTTTGTGTTTAACTAGCAGGAATTTATTGCACCACAGAAGCAAGCAAGCTTCTGTTCTTCAATCCAAATTAGGTTAGGGAAGTTTCCATCACAAAAAAGCCAAAACATTTTATCCTGAGACTGCTTCAGGGAATGGCAAAAGCTCATGAGCAATTATTTGATTATTATGACATGAGGGTCATCTTTTTGTTTTGTAGGTAAAGAACACAATAATGTGATAACTCATTTGGACCATTAAATTCAGCCATAAAGCAAACAAACAAATAAATAACATTCATCAGCAAAATCACCTCCTGTAGTCTCAAATCTAAGTGTGTTATGGTATCACTTTTCCAGGAGAGTTGTTATATGATTTTTAATCTTTCCTTACAGCCTGAATGTTAGTAGTGATTAAAGGCACCACTTCCGCAACTTGATTTTAATTTCTGGGCAGAATTTGAGTGGCAAGAAACAATTTACCCTTATCAGTGGTAACATCCTGGCTGCTAAAGTTAACATGCAATTAATGCACATTTTTAAAAGACAAATCATCAGATGGAACTATGAAATAGTAATTTCTTTTAATTGAAATCTTTAAATATAGTTACCTCTCCCAAGGTATATATATATAGAGAGAGAATATATATAATTATGTATAGAAGATGACTGACATAAGGTATGCTGCACTAGCAAGTAGTGCAAGAGAATTTATATAGCAAAATACCTGGTGTGATAGAGCAAAGGTCTGAAGAAAAAAGAATACTTTGGGTTTTAATCTGGTTCATGGTCTATGCCTGAATGTAGCTGGAGCATTGCTGAGGTGGCAAATGAACCTTTCAGTTCAGTTTTAGGCTGCAGGAGTCCAGGAACCACCCTGCAATTTGGAACCATTCTCTGATGTGGAAACACCCTGTGACATGACCCACAGCAAAATAGGTGGTGACAAGCAGGAAGTTTGTTTCAAAGGCGCAATCCTGGCTCAGACTAAAACACTGATATTTGCTCCCATTTTTCCATTCATTGCACTAAGTTTTACCTTAAACAAAGACTTGGCAAGGACTTTTATATTAAACAAAAATAAGTAGCTGATTTAGCACATGAAAGACTGCTGGTTCTGAGAAAGTACGTCCTATTTGTCTTGAGTTAACCTCAGTGTTTTTACTAAAGGCCAGATCCTGAAGCCTCCATTCCCAGCAGCTTTTTCTTTCAGAGGTCCTATTTGAATAATTCAAGTTATTTTCTGTGGAATGAAGTCTATTGCAAAATGTGTGTCAGCAATACTAATATTTAGACTCCAAGAAGAAAAGAAAGAAAAAAACATCATATCTCGTATTACTTATAAAAAAAGTGTACCAAAGTACAACATTAATCCAATGACAGGAAGACTTTGGACTTTTCTTATCTGCATAATAGTATAGATCTCAGAAATTATTCTTTTATTGCTATTCCAGCAAACTCATATAATGAGACATGTAGTCAGTTTTATTGATTTACTTCTAATACAAATATTTCCCAAAACCAGAGGAAAAAAACTATATGTGTAATTTGTAATTTGGTTTAAAAGGAATACAGATAAAGATCTTGCTGAAATCAGTGGTAGCAAAATTATAGTAAAGATTTGGTGTAAGTCAGCATTTTAACACTCTCTTTAATTATTCTATGAAGTTTAATGTGTTACTCACGTAACTCATTGAAGCAGGATTTGCTGTGAAGCATGTGATGGAAGAGCTCACACAAATAGTGCTCTGTGGCAGGTAAATTCTGGCAGGTACACTTGACGCGCAGCATTGTGCCCCAGTTGCTAATGTAGGCTGCTTTGCAATCAGTGTTTGCAGAACAGGCCATGTCATCCTTGATTAAAGTTTCGAGGCAAGCTTCATCATTGTAGCATTTTTTTGTCACATGTCTCCAACATTTTGACCGAAAAGCTGTGTATTTTTTCCTGATGAGAGAAAAAGAAGTGTACAATGACAGTTTAAAACCTCTGCGATTTCACAAAAAGGCATTTAAGGATCATCACAAAAAGAAAGTGTATTCCCAAAGTACTACTTAAGTCTTAAAGATTGCAATATTCAGTGATAGGTGGCCTAAATTCTGCTCTGATTTGCACCTAATTGGTTTGAGCAAAATCTGCAAAATTCAAGGAAAAACTTGGGTTTATGGAAAAGTTTTTGTGAATGAAATTACATTCCTACTCAGTACCTGTGGGGATTTTGCCAGGGGTAAACTGAAAATCAGCTTGAATATCAACAGTCTCAGATCCTCAGAGAAGAAATGCCAATAGAGGAAATAGTCCTGCATCACAACGAAATTACACCAGGCACTGTTTCTCATTTTGTTGGGCAGCATGAAGGAAGAATGAACATTCAACTTATTTTGCATAAAATGATCCACATTCAATGCCAACCCCTCCTCCTGAATGCTAATGAAATGCAAAATGTCCAAGGCTCAAGAAAAAATTAGAAGTAATTCAGTTGACCTTAAACTTTAATTGATAGCAGAGATAGATTACAAGAACTATCTTGTTTCCCAGTTTAATAATCTCAAATTATTTCAGTTGATTTGCTGTTAGGATAGAACAAAATTTGCCTTGAATGCATTTTGTATGATAATAGAAAACATCTATTAAAAGTTAATGAAGAAATCTGTAGATATTAAGGAGAAACCAGTTTATCAGTTACATTAAATGTTAGGAGACAGTAAAGGTACACTTTTGTATATTATACAATAATATATTAAAACATTTTTCCCTAATAATAAAATTAGGCTATTAATTTGCTGTTGATATTTTGTAGTTGTTATAAGCATGTCACATGGGAAAGCATGGACTGTTACACCACCAGTTAGGACATTATCATAAATATTTTCATTGCACAAATGAAGGTTTCAAAGCAGATGCCACCTCTGTGCTAATGGAATTGTTTTTATTCACCTCCTGGTTTATAAATATGGCTAGCCATAATTCACAGACTAATTTTGCTAATTATATCCACTTATTTTCAGTGCCAGGAAACATTAATGTTCCCAAAATAATAGGTAATGCAGCAAGTCTCCATTATGATATTACATGTGTCCACATGCGCAGAATTTGTAGCCCAATTCTTCTTGACATAAAAAGGGTCAATTCCCACTGATGTCAATCTGAACAGCCTGCACGTAACTGGAAGTGTCACTTGGCCTCCTGCTTTGTTGACTGAAGGTTAATTTGAGCACAGCTTTGAGGAAAAATTCAGGACTAATCCACAAGGGACCTGGTGACTACAACAAAAGCCAAAGTGGACCAATTGACCATCCACAAATGGTGGCAATTAAGTAGAATTAGGAATAAAAACTAATCCTGTTATGTGTTTTCTGAAAAGAAAATCAAATCTGAAAACTGTGTTATTCTTCATGAGTTTGGTGTTCTGTGGATGTTTCAGGGCAGCTTTTTTTTCAAGTATTAGTATGCTTGAGATAAAAAGAAGATGAAAGTCTTCTGAATAGGCCAAGTTGTCTGTACAGCTGTCGGGTACAAAGGGTCAGACTCTGCGGTGGAAAAGGTAATTACTTTAACCAAACAAACTCTGTTCGGTCTGCTGCACAATTTGTGCAAACTGCTAGAGGTCAAAGACCCAGTCTGGCAGGTGCTATCTGAAGACAGTGGTAATGAAAATATGCAGCAGCACAGCTTGTCCATCATAAATGGTGTTAAGGGTCATGAAAATGGCAGGAGAAAAGCCCACATTAGATTCCAGACCTTTCTGAAAATTAACCTTTTCAGTTTACTAGCAGAATTACTTGTGGAATTACCACAGTTGATGCAGATATATGTGAAGTTGTCAAGTACAGGTGCTGACATACAGTAGATACAGTGCAGGAAAATGACATAAGGATAAAAATTATTTGTTCAAATCATTATTCAAAAGCAAAATCTTTCTTTGCTTACCTGCATGATTCATTCTCTTCACACATGTGAATTACATTCAGACATGATGGGGGTGGAACTGCAGTAACTGCACAGGGCTTGCCATGGAGAAGTTCTTTGGCTCTGTGGCAGGACTCATCAGGTTGGGTGCAATCACAAAATATCATCATTTGGGCAACTTCAAAAGGCATGTTTTCATAGAAGAACCTTAGGGCTGCTTGGCATTCTTCCATGTTGCACTTCTTATTTACTGAGCAAGCCTTAAGATACAGGGACAACTGTTTGTTACATACTTCATCTTCAATGCACTCTTTGTTCACATCCAAGCAGGTGCTGTTTGCTGTGTATGCTAAAAAGAATAACAGTTTTTTAAATGAAATCACAAGAAAACCTTTCTCAAGTGATGATTAGTAGTCATCCTGCATGCAACGTTCACATTAGAGACAAGTTTGACTCCCAAAATCTCTGATCCAGCTCTTCCAACATTGCTTCCTTTAAGCCCACTGTGTGAAGTCCATACTCCCTCCTTCCACCTCTTGGCCCTTTTAAGCAACTCTCCTGCAAGTTTCTGCCCCTGCCAGATAAATAAGGGAGAAGAAAATGAAAACTGGCAAGATGGAAATGTCTTCATGGTATGTAACAGTTCCTAGAAGCGAGTGTCTACTAGATACCTGAAACTGCTGAAATCTCCAGCATGCAGTCTTATGCCAGGCTATGTAATGAGTAATGGAGAAGAGAATATAAATAACCTTTCTGTGTTTTTTAAAGCTAGTTTAGGTATTTGTAGCTTATGCTATAAACCTTACAAAAAGATCTAGATAGTTCTGACCCTATAAATGTTTGTGGGATAAGATTTGTTTCTGTGAATTTATCAGGATCAAGACTGTTACCTGACATTTTGGGATTCTTTTCTACCTGGTAGCTTAACTGAAAATACACTGGATAGACACTTTAGTAATTTGAATGAAAAGTATTCATTTTAATCTCAAGATACATTGTATACTATCTGAAAACAGAGCTAAAATGAGTTATTAGGATTCATAAGTAAATTCTGACTTACCTTGTTTTGAGAGTGCAGATAAACTCCATTGTAATTTTGTTTCTGTACTGATATTGTCTAAAACAAAAACGTATGGATGCAAGCATAAGTGATCAATCATGTCTTAACTTAGTTTTAGTTTTTAACTTTAAAGTGTTAACTGTATTGCTGGCATAGTGTCAATAGTAAAAATAAAGAAGAATAACACAAATTAACTTGACAAAATAGGACCTATTAACAAATTATAAAAACATTGTAACATATATTCATAAGTTTTGGGTTGAAAGCACAGTTTATCAATGGCTGCTGATAACATTCTGTGCATAATTATAGATCCTGTGAACTCAAGAAGCATTTTTAGAGCTGCTCAGTGCAGTATAAAGTCAGATTTCTTGTGGCTTAAGGCCAGAAGCCTTAATGTGTTCATCAGTGCACCCAGTTTTTAAGTTCAGCTAACTGCTTGTCTTGATCTAAAGTCAAGGCAATTGCTATTAGAAAATTATTGTTATTGGTCTTATATAGTTTCTATTTTTAGTGTAACGCTAAGAGGGATTGATTTGGATCAGGTTGTATCAAATTAACACAATGAAGGACAATAGTATTTGCACTCAGGCTATCATTTTGCTATTACATTATTCACATCTAAATAAGCCTCTTAAAGCTATCCTGTTTTCAATGTTAAACTGCTAATTATAAAGAAAACCTTTTTCACAGGCTTGTGCACACCACTGTTATGGATGAAAGTATTCAGACTGCTGGAATACCACTAACCTGTGTCAGAGTCCTGATTTTTCCCATTGTCAACATCATCATCATCATAGTTGTCATCATCATCCTCATCATCATCATCCTCATCATCATCATCATCTTCACTAGCTAAAGCTTGGCTCTCTTGAGAGTATTGTAAACAACGGTTGTTAAATATTTCCTTCCATATTTTAACACATCTCATCTGAAGTGGCTCTGAGCACTTGCACTCTCCTAGCACTGTATTCCTCAGCTCTTTCCACACTGACAAACACGCCTGGTTGACCATAGGGAGCATGCATTTTGCTGTGTCTGCCTGGCATGCTCTCTGGAAGCTCCTATACACTAAAAGGCAGTAAGAGTCCTCTTGACAGCGTCGTTTTGCAATGCTGCAGTCGTTCTCTAATTCTTCCGGGTGTCCTCGGTCTTTTGGGTTTCTGTGTTGCCTAAAATTCAGTTCAGTATCTGATCTTGAGGAGGTTTCCAAATATTCTATACAAATGGGTGCAAACAGAGGTAAAATCAAATAGAAGATGGATCATCATCACTGGTCAGCTCAAAACAAACTCAGGAGAAAGATGATTGTCTTCATGCAACAAAAATGAATGAAATAGCCTTAGTTTCATTCTGAGCTGTATGTAAATACATAATAATTTCAGAGTCTTGCAGCCTAATGAATCTTCCTCATGCTTACTGTGTCTTGTTAGCTGTATAATGCAGTCTAACAATTCAGCTGCTAACAGTAATATGAGAAACCCTCACTAAAATTAATTCATAACAGGATTTATCTTACATAATTTTAACCACCTACAGGTTGGTCATGTAACAGATTATCATCTTAATTCAGAGCATAATTTGTAAAGAGAGAATGGCAATTCCAGCAGGTCGTCCATTCGTTAGCTAAAATAGTAATTTAAGTTAGACAGGCAGAATTAAGTCCTAAAAGTATCTACCAACATCATAACATATCATCTGTAGGTAAAAGTGATACTAGCATAACTCTATCAAAACTTTCTGCTATACTGATGAGAAATGTAATCTCAGTCATTAAAAATAAAAAAATTACTTCATTTTTTTGAATGTAAGAACTTTCGTTCCAATGGCATCAACATCAGATTTGAGACACACACGCTTGTTTGGGACAAGGAGTCGCAGATCAGGATGCTATTATTTCTTCTGCACCAGTTCTCTACACACAACTGTCGCGGTTTAAGTCCAGCCATTAACTCAGAACCACGCAGCCACTCGCTCGCTCCCCTGCTTCTTCCTCCCCTCATTCCCAGAGGAATGGGAAGGAGAATCGAAAGAATGTAACTCCCACAGGCTGAGATAAGAACAGTCCAGTAACTAAGATACAACACAAACCACTGCTGCTACCACCAATAATAATAATTATAAGAGAAATAACAAGGGAAGAGTATACAACTGCTCACCACCTGCTGATCGATGCCCAGCCCGACCCGAGCAGTGATCTAGCCCTCCTGGGTAACTCCCCCAGTTTATATAGTGGGCATGACATGCTGTGGTATGGAATACCTCTTTGGCTAGTTTGGGTCAGGTGTCCTGTCTCTGCTTCCTCCTGGCTTCCCCTCCTCCCTGGCAGAGCACGAGACTCAGAAAGTCCTTGGTTAGACTGAACATTACTGAGCAACAACTAAAACCATCAGCGTTGTCAGCTCTGTTCCCAGGCTGAAAGTCAAAACACAGTAATGCACCAGGTACTAAGAAGGAGAAAAATGACTGCTACTGCTGAACCCAGGACAGTAACCCATAGATTCAGTGGTGTTCAGCCTCCCTGTGGCAACAAGTAACCTTCAACACACATTGTATTTTCACTGTTGCTTTCCATTTGATTGAGCAAGAGCTTTAGAAACTGAATTTGTTACATGCATTTTATTGGTTTTGTTTGGTTCAAAAAAGATATGGCATTGCTTTCTTATGCATGTTTGAGTGTTAATATTATAGAAAAGGCAAACTAACTCTCTAGATGAGAGAAATATGCAAACAAGCTTAAATACGGTTAAAATAAGGGTTACAAAATTAATGGATTTCTTTTTGCCCTTCTGTCATGGGTTCAGCAGCAGCAGTCATTTTTTTTTTTTTTTTTTTTTTTCTCCTTCTTGGTAGCTGGTGTAGCACTGTGTTGTTGATTTTCAGCCTGGGAACAGTGCTGATAACACCAGTGTTTCTGGTACTGCTTAGTGATGTTTTGGTCTGGCCAAGGATTTTCTGAGTTTCATGCTCTGCCAGGGAGGAGGGGGAGCCGGGAGGAGGCAGAGACAGGACACCTGACCCAAACTGACCAAGGAGCTATTCCATGCCACAGCACGTCATGCCCAGGATGTAAAACTGGGGGGGCAGGAACCCGGAAGAGTTCAGTTCACAGCTCGGTCATCGAGTGGTGAGCAGTTGTGTCCTCTTTCCTTGTATTTCCCTGATCATTTTGTGGGTGGTGGTGGCAGTGGTGGTTTGTGTTGTGCCTTGGCTGCTGAACTGTTCTTGTCTCGGCTAGTGGGAGTTGCATTCTTTTGATTCTTCTCCCAATTTCCCCCCCCCCCCCCCCCCCCCTCGGAGTGGGGGGGAAGAAGGAGGGGAAGTGAGTAGTCGGGCTTTGTATTAGAAGGGGTGAGCTATTGTATCCTTCCCTTGTATTTGCCTTGTCATTATTGTTATTGGTGGTAGCAGTAGTGATTTGTGTTATACTTTAGTTACTAAACTGTTCTTATCTCAACCTGTGGGAGTCGCATTCTTTTCTATTCTCCTTCCCATCCCTCCGGGAGCGAGGGGGAAGAAAGAGGGGGGAGTGAGAAAGCGAAAACTGTGTGGCTGACTGGACTTAAACCACAACAGTTCTTTTTGGCGCCCAACGTGGGGCACGAAGGGTTGAGATAACGACAGGATTAATAACCACTCGTCACAATGCTGATTTATTGGCTCTCAAAGTTGTTGTTCTGGTTCTCACGGGTTCAGCATATGACACTTTACTTACAGCCGGTGTTTCTTATCTTAACATTTCTCAGACATGGGCTTTTGGTTAAGGCTCTTGTTATGTTGTACTCTATTGCACTGATTTTTAATACAGTAGACTCAATGATCATGAAACTGATCCGGTTTTGGTTCCCGATGTGGTCACCAACTCTATACTTTGGGAGGTATATAATAGAAGTGTTTAGCAATTACACATCTTTTTTCACCTCCTTGGGTGGTCAACCTGTGAGAGAGACATTCTTTTATGCTCCCAGCCCCCCCACCAGACCGTTTACAGCATCGTTTGAGAATTTTGAAGGTTTTGAATGGCCTTTAGATACCCTTGAGACCTGCCTGCTGATTGTGATGGGGATTGTTGTGTTGGTGCGCATACCGAGTGTGTTTTTCTCACGACTTTTTCGTCTGGTCCCGAGAGTTAAGCAGAGTGGGGTGTGGGCCTTGTCTGGGGTTAGTCTGCAGTCTAGGATGACTAAGAGATTTTCTCCAAGCCTGGACAGTCATGAGTGGCAGGGTGTGTGGGACAGTATGGGCAAGCATCTAGGCCAGTGGGCCCCTGCAGTGTTTTGGAACTTCACTAATGAACAAATGCAGAATCCAGAAAAATTAGTAAAACACTTAAAGGAGGTGTGTTGTCATTCTGGTCACACCAGAGATGGACAAATCACGGCAACGTGCTGGGGCTTGGCCTATGCTTACAGAGCCTTATTCAACACCGTCCAGCACCTTCAAAAGGAAAAAAATGTCCCTGGATCTGAGGGTGGAATAATGGACAGCGCAACTGCTCCAGCTCTAAGCACAGCAGCTACACCACCCCCAGAGACAAGTACAGCAGCTACTCAAACTTCAACAGTAATGGACAGCGCAACTGCTCCAGCTCTAAGCACAGCAGCTACACCACCCCCAGGGACAAGTACAGCAGCTACTCAAACTTCAACAGTAATGGACAGCGCAGCTACTCCAGTTCCAAGCACAGCAGCTACACCACCCCCAGCAACAAGCACAGCAGCTACTCAAACTCCAGTGACAAGTACAGCAGCTACCCAAACCACAGTGATAATCACCGCAGCTAAACCAGAGGACCAACTCGTACCAATATCGGTTGCCCCTGTACGCAGGAGGAAAAGCAAAAAAAAGACAACGGACTTACCACCTGGGACAGCATCTGATCAGGAGTTATCACATGACGAAGAAGAAGAAGAGGTGACTTCCCGATCTCGGACCTCAACCGAGCTCCGGAATATGCGAAAAGACTTTACCCGTCAGCCAGGGGAGCACATCATCACCTGGTTGCTCCGATGCTGGGACAATGGGGCCGACAGTCATGAACTAGAAGGCAGTGAAGCCAAACAGCTGGGATCACTTGCTAGGGAAGGGGGAATTGACAAAGCAATTGCAAGAGAGAAAAAGTCCCTCAGCCTTTGGAAGCGGCTCTTGGCAGCTATGAAAGATAGGTTTCCATACAAGGACGATGTTATGAGTCGTTCGGCCAAGTGGACTACCCTGGAAAAGGGCATCCAGTCTCTGAGGGAATCAGCCATTGTAGAGATGATCTACAATATCAAGCCGAATAATGGGAATATACCCATAGATCCAGATGAAGTTGAATGTACACGACCTATGTGGCGGAAATTTACACGGAATGCACCCCCATCATATGCCCACTCATTAGCAACAGTAACCTGGAATGACGTAGTACCACCAACAGTGGATGAAGTGATTCATAAACTCAGAGAGTTTGAAGACAATCTCACCCCTTCCATCATCTCAGCTGTGGAAAAGCTGTCCCAGGACCTCAAACAATTGAGAGACGATTTATCCAGCTCCTCACGTGTACCAACACACGTCTCAGCTATTAACAAAAGGCGTCCTACTGTTTGAGAGAGAAGATATAGAAGGTATACACCACGGGGCACCCTATGGTTTTACCTGCTGGATCACGGGGAAGATATGACAAAGTGGGATGGAAAGCCTACTTCAGTTTTGGAGGAACGGGTGCGTGAATTGAAGAGGAGAATAAAGGTCAAGGCTGATCACCCCATGAAGGCTGCGGCTTCAGTCTCTGGTGAGCAGGCTCCCAGATGGAGCGGAAGAGATGATTTTACTTCAGCTCCTGTGATAAAGAAGAATAATCCCTTTCTACAAGATGTGAGTGACCAATGTGATGACTATTAGAGGGGCCCCGCCTCCAGCCAGGTGGAGGTAGGGGACAATCGGATTTATTGGACTGTGTGGATCAAGTGGCCTGGCACAGCAGTCCCACAGAAGTATAAGGCTCTAGTAGATACCGGTGCACAGTGTACCCTGATGCCATCAAGCTGTCGAGGGGTGGAACCCATTTATATTTCTGGAGTGACAGGAGGGTCCCAAGAGTTGACTGTACTGGAGGCTGAAATCAGCCTGACTGGGAGGGAATGGCAAAAACACCCCATTGTGACTGGTCCAAAGGCTCCATGCATCCTTGGCATAGACTACCTCAGGAGAGGGTACTTCAAAGACCCAAAAGGGTATCGATGGGCATTTGGTATTGCTGCTTTGGAGACAGAGGAAATTGAGCAGCTGTCCACCTTGCCTGGTCTCTCAGAGGATCCTTCTGTTGTGGGGTTGCTGAAGGTCGAAGAACAGCAAGTGCCAATCGCGACCACAACAGTGCACCGGCGGCAATATCGCACCAACCGAGACTCCCTGATTCCCATCCATAAGCTGATCTGTAGATTGGAGAGTCAAGGAGTAATCAGTAGGACCCACTCACCCTTTAACAGCCCCATATGGCCAGTGCGAAAGTCTAACGGAGAGTGGAGACTAACAGTAGACTATCGGGGCCTGAATGAAGTTACACCACCCTTGAGTGCTGCTGTACCGGACATGCTAGAACTTCAGTATGAACTGGAGTCAAAGGCAGCCAAGTGGTATGCCACGATCGATATTGCCAATGCATTTTTCTCAATTCCTTTGGCAACAGAGTGCAGGCCACAGTTTGCTTTTACTTGGGGGGGCATCCAGTACACTTGGAACCGACTGCCCTAGGGGTGGAAACACAGCCCGACCATCTGCCATGGACTGATCCAGACTGCACTGGAGCAGGGGCAAGCTCCAGAACACCTGCAATACATTGATGACATTATTGTGTGGGGCAATACAGTGGAAGAAGTCTTTGAGAAAGGGAGGAAAATAATCCAAATCCTGCTGGAAGCTGGTTTTGCCATAAAACGGAGTAAGGTCAAGGGACCTGCACAGGAGATTCAATTTTTGGGAATAAAATGGCAAGATGGACGTCGCCAGATCCCCACAGATGTGATCAACAAGATAACAGCAATGTCTCCACCAACGAATAAGAAAGAAACACAAGCTTTTTTGGGTGTTGTGGGGTTCTGGAGGATGCACATCCCGAATTACAGTTTGATTGTAAGCCCTCTCTATCATGTGACCCGGAAGAAGAATGATTTTAAATGGGGCCCTGAACAACAACAAGCTTTTGAGCAAATTAAACGAGAGATAGTTCATGCGGTAGCCCTTGGACCAGTTCGGACCGGGCCAGATGTCAAAAATGTACTGTACACTGCAGCCGGGGAGAATGGTCCTACCTGGAGCCTCTGGCAGAAAGCTCCAGGGGAGACTCGAGGCCGACCCCTCGGCTTTTGGAGTCGGGGATACAGAGGATCTGAGGCCAGCTATACCCCAACTGAAAAAGAGATACTGGCAGCCTATGAAGGGGTTCGAGCTGCTTCGTAAGTGATTGGCACAGAAGCACAGCTCCTCCTAGCACCCCGGTTGCCAGTGCTGGGCTGGATGTTCAAAGGCAAGGTCTCCTCTACCCATCATGCAACTGATGCTACATGGAGTAAGTGGGCTGCACTAATTACACAACGAGCTCGAATAGGAAATCCCAGTCGTCCAGGAATTCTAGAAGTCATCATGGACTGGCCAGAGGGTAAAGATTTTAGAATGTCACCAGAGGAGGAGGAGATGATGCGTGCTGAAGAGGCCCCACCATATAACGAACTGTCGGAAAGTGAAAAGCAATATGCTTTGTTTACTGATGGGTCCTGTCGCATAGTGGGAAAGCATCGTAGATGGAAGGCAGCCGTATGGAGTCCTCGACAACAAGTTGCAGAAACTGCTGAAGGAGAGGGTGAATCGAGTCAGTTTGCTGAGGTGAAAGCCATCCAGCTGGCTTTGGACATTGCGGAATGAGAAAAGTGGCCAGTACTTTATCTCTATACTGACTCATGGATGGTGGCCAATGCCCTGTGGGGGTGGTTGCAGCAATGGAAGCAGAGCAACTGGCAACGCAGGGGTAAACCCATCTGGGCTGCTGCACTGTGGCAAGATATCGCTGCCCGGGTGCAAAACCTGGTGGTCAAGGTACGCCATGTAGATGCTCATGTACCCAAGAGTCGGGCCACTGAGGAACACCAGAACAACCAACAAGTGGATAAAGCTGCTAAAATTGAAGTGGCTCAGATGGACTTAGATTGGCAACGTAAGGGTGAATTATTTTTAGCCCGGTGGGCCCATGACACTTCAGGCCATCAGGGCAGAGATGCGACGTACAGATGGGCTCGTGATCGAGGGGTGGACTTAACAATGGACACTATTGCCCAGGTTATTCATGACTGTGAAACATGCGCTGCAATTAAGCAAGCTAAACGGTTAAAGCCTCTTTGGTATGGAGGACGATGGCTGAAATACAAATATGGGGAGGCCTGGCAGATTGATTATATCACACTCCCACCAACCCGCCAAGGCAAGCGCCATGTGCTTACCATGGTGGAAACAACCACCGGATGGCTGGAAACATATGCTGTGCCGCACGCCACTGCCCGGAACACTCTCCTGGGCCTTGAAAAACAAATTTTGTGGCGACATGGCACCCCAGAGAGAATTGAGTCAGACAATGGGACTCATTTCCGGAACAACCTGATAGATGCTTGGGCCAAAGAGCATGGCATTGAATGGGTATATCATATCCCCTACCATGCACCAGCCTCTGGGAAAATCGAACGGTACAATGGGCTATTAAAAACTACACTGAGAGCAATGGGTGGTGGGACTTTCAAACATTGGGATACTCATTTACCAAAGGCCACTTGGCTGGTCAATACCAGAGGATCTGCCAATAGGGCTGGCCCAGCCCAGTCAGAACTTCTACATACTGTGGAGGGGGACAAAGTTCCTGTGGTGCATATAAAGAATTTGTTGGGGAAGACAGTCTGGGTTATTCCTGCTTCAGGTAAAGGCAAACCCACTCGTGGGATTGCTTTTGCTCAGGGACCCGGATATACTTGGTGGGTAATGCAGGAAGATGGGGAAGTCTGATGTGTACCTCAAGGGGATTTGATTTTAGGGGAAAACAGCCAATGAACTCAATTGTATGCTGTTGTCTGCTATGTAATACCTTCGTAGCCCGACAACTAGATGTCTTCAAGTCATCAGCGACGGGCCCTCTGATCGTCATCCCAACAGAGAATGAACTTTAATGAAACCGGGCGAGTTCTACAGTAAAGGAACGATCAGCATCAGCAGGCAACGATCCAACGCTGCACACGGCTTCCGCTGCTCTGAAGGACTGTTACAGGAGATGGAGCTTGACGTCACGGACCAAATGGACTCAGCAGCTTTGTAGGGATTGGTTTATGCACGAAGGGATGATCTCTCTCCCTCTGTATGTATGTGCCGATGTGTATATATACATGTGATGGTATATTGAAAATGTGGGATCCGAGCATGACGTGAATGGTATGGAATAAGGGGTGGATAATGTCATGGGTTCAGCAGCAGCAGTCTTTTTTTTTTTTTTTTTTTTTTCCTCCTTCTTGGTAGCTGGTGTAGCACTGTGTTGTTGATTTTCAGCCTGGGAACAGTGCTGATAACACCAGTGTTTCTGTTACTGCTTAGTGATGTTTTGGTCTGGCCAAGGATTTTCTGAGTTTCATGCTCTGCCAGGGAGGAGGGGGAGCCGGGAGGAGGCAGAGACAGGACACCTGACCCAAACTGACCAAGGAGCTATTCCATGCCACAGCACGTCATGCCCAGGATGTAAAACTGGGGGGGTAGGAACCCGGAAGAGTTCAGTTCACAGCTCGGTCATCGAGTGGTGAGCAGTTGTGTCCTCTTTCCTTGTATTTCCCTGATCATTTTGTGGGTGGTGGTGGCAGTGGTGGTTTGTGTTGTACCTTGGCTGCTGGACTGTTCTTGTCTCGGCTAGTGGGAGTTGCATTCTTTTGATTCTTCTCCCAATTTCCCCCCCCCCCCCCCCTCGGAGTGGGGGGGAAGAAGGAGGGGAAGTGAGTAGTCGGGCTTTGTATTAGAAGGGGTGAGCTATTGTATCCTTCCCTTGTATTTGCCTTGTCATTATTGTTATTGGTGGTAGCAGTAGTGATTTGTGTTATACTTTAGTTACTAAACTGTTCTTATCTCAACCTGTGGGAGTCGCATTCTTTTCTATTCTCCTTCCCATCCCTCCGGGAGCGAGGGGGAAGAAAGAGGGGGGAGTGAGAAAGCGAAAACTGTGTGGCTGACTGGACTTAAACCACAACACCTTCATAACTAAAACATTTTTCAATTAAAAACATGATTAAAGGTTTCGTTACCTTCATCAATGCTGCACTGTTTCCCAAGCAAAGTTGTGATGCTACAGAAATCATCTGAAGTGCAGACACAGGTTTTAAATTCTGGGTATTCGTCAGCCAGGACCTGGATGATTCTATTACATCCAACAGCATCTTCTGCCTTACATCTATTACCTAGAACTCACCATTAAAATTATAATGTTGTTAATATTTATGAAAGCTTAAGAGATATGGTTACATAAAACAATTCAATTGAAGCACAAAAAATAATGCATTGCCAAGAGATGATGGTTTGAAGTTATTTTTGTATGAAAACCTGTTTGAAAACAGATTTTAAATAATATTAATGCTGATATAATAAAGTTGCCTTCTTTTATTGGATCTGACCCATTGCCAAAATGCCTGTTCTCATTTCTAAATGACATAAAATCTTAAGCTTGTATCTTTTAATTTAGGTACAGGAGGAACAGAGACCAAACTGA
The DNA here is from genome assembly GCA_028858755.1 of Ara ararauna. Classification (NCBI taxonomy): domain Eukaryota; kingdom Metazoa; phylum Chordata; class Aves; order Psittaciformes; family Psittacidae; genus Ara; species Ara ararauna. Next base: position 39,962,416 of record CM054379.1, on the reverse strand, counting down.
AAAGGTGCACAGGAATCAATCTGATCTGAGACACTGAGAATCTCAGCTTGGTTCTATGTAGAAATTAGGTGCCTGGCGCAGGGACATGAATTCACAGTACAGGCTAAGGTACTGCCAAGTAAGAGAGTAAGAGAGAGGACACAGGAAGCCACGCACAGCTCTATGATACTGACGCTAACTCCATGCTGAGAGATGTCTTCTCTAGGTCAGAGATACATATATCTATAGAACAACTTCACTGCCTAAGTTTGGCAATGACAATAAATTTAAAGCAGTCCAAGTATATTTTGATTTTAATTATTTTTAAATAATAAAAAAAATAAGTTAACACTAAAAAAGTATGCAGAAGCCTTAGTCTGACAGTCCAGTTTCAATCTCATTGCTTGCGTGTGCACTTAGACTCAGTGACAAAGAAACTCACACAAGGCAGTCAGGTCATATTTTCCTTGTACGGGTAGTAAAAGTAAAGGTCATGTACTAGTTTGTGGCACAAATGTAAATAAATCAACTTTTTGCTTTATGAACTAACAGGTTTGATAAGTATTTCATTACCTATTATTGCTTAAGAAAGTTACAGGTTACTCAAGGAAGTTGCATGAGAAATAGTTTTATACCATTTAAGAAAGTTTTATTTTGTAAAAGCCATGGTCTACCTTGTCAAAACAGGTATACAGGTCCTCAAACTATCACATTTCCTCTCTTTGCCCCATAGGTGTTAAGTATTTCACAATATGTAAGATAAGGTGTATGTGGCTCATTAGATCCAAGCTTGTCACAGCACAGTGCAAGGTTCGGTTTTAATCTACTGAGCACATATGCTATTGTGTCTGCCCTGTCAATGGTGATGTCTGGCTTCCTGCCGTGCTGCCTCCCCAGTGACTAGCATGGAGCAGCAGAGACTATGTGCTCTAGTAAAACCGCAAAACTAGCACCATGTGTCATCGCCTCCATGAACAAGCTTTAATGTGATTAGAGTTTTAACATCATTTATGTGTTGTTGACACAAACAGCAACAGAATGCAGTCTAGGTGAAGGCCTGCAAGAGGAAAGAGTGCATTTTGCCTATCTGAAGGAATGAGTATCAGCTATTTCAGACTGTACATCCCACCCTGCCACCCCTAAATCCTTTGTCAGTGTCTGCATTGCTCTTTCTGTTGGTTTTGGGGATGTATTAAAATGTGCATTGCTAAAGGGTGATGCTGCATTCCATCAAGAACTACAGTTCCCAGCCTCTGCTGCTGCTTCACCTCTTGTATCACCAAAGGAGGAAGTGCGTGGACTTGCCTGAATCTCTCCAACCCCATCTCCAACTTGCCTTCTGCATTTTTAGTGGTAGACCCTGACCCTTAGCCCTCACATTTCTTGCTTTTGCCAGTAGCCAAGGAGCTCAGCAGATCTTCTGACAGTCATAGACATAGGACACTCACTGACTATAAAAATAGGGTGAAAAGTATATGGTGACATGGGAACTATGGAGATCTGTGGAGGTGGATGTGTGGATATTCTACTCTATATTTCATCAGGTGAGTAAAGGATAAAGAATTTTGGAAGACAATTTCAGGAGGACAAATTCCAGGGGTAGAAAAAGAGCAATGAAGATCAGGAGGAGCCTGTGTAAAAGACAGTCTTCTTCAAGGTCCTGAGGACATGTCAAGGGTGGAGGTGACTAGAGGTAGGAGAATAAGAAACAGAAATCCTGTTATGCAGCATCCCAGACTCACTTTGATCATCTGTTTTCATGACACCAACAAGCTGTGGTTAGGAGTCAGGTACACAGGGGCTGTGATCAGTGGCCACGCTCTGTGAACAGTGCAGTGAACACACTGCACTGAATCACAGCAATGTCTAACCAGGTGGTGAAAGGTATATTGTGAGGCTACAAAGATAAAAAGGGCATAGACATAATCAGGTAACACATCAGATTTATGACTTGCCCTATTATCAGTAGAAATAACCTATTATCAGTATTAATACATTTGTACACTGTATTGATTCAGCTGTGGTGAACAGCAGAAAATATTTTATTGCTGGTTTTCAATTATTGTTGCTTTACCATTGAGTATTTCAAGGTAATATATTTTAGCTTATATCTATGCTCCCAAGGAATTTATAGAAAATGCTCTCTAACCTAATGCTTGGCAGCCATTATTCATAATTCAATTTATTAATATGACGTAATTTATGTATGTGGGGCCACAGATAGAAGCATGACAAAGTAGAACCTGACATGTCCAGGGAGATAATCTCTGTTCTTGTGCAGCAAGTTTTTCAGCCATCTCAGTGGGAATTACGTCTTAAGACTGTAAAGGAAAGTACTGGGCTTTCCCTGCCAGCACTGATGAGATGAAATCTGGAGTGCTGTGTCCAGTGCTGGGCTCCTGAGGACAAGAAGGATATGGGCATACGGGAATGGCTTCTGCAAAATGCCACAGATGTGATTAATAGAGTGGAACATCTGTCCTTAAAGGGGAGGCTGAGAGAGCTGTGAATTCTCAGCCTGGCGGAGAAAAGGCTCAGGGGGTTACAAGTACACATATCCATGTGTATAAATACCTGATGGGAGGGGAGTGAATAAGGCAGGGACAGACTCCTGGGTGGTATCCAGTGACAAAACAAGGAGTACAAACTGAAATACAAGAAATTCCATTTGAAGGTTAGAAAAAACTTTTTTAACATGACAGTGGTCTAACAGTGGAAGAGTGCCCAGATGGGTTTCAATGCCTCCATCACTGGACATATCCAAAATCCACAGACCTGGAAAATAAACAGCAGCTGACCCAGCCTAAGCAAGAAGTTTGGGCTAGATCTCCAGAGATCACTTCCAACCTCAGTGATTCTGTTACTCTAAGAAAAATTAACTCCTCCAAATCTAATTCAAATTGTGATTCCTTAATATTTAAGTGATCTGAGTTTTTTTGCTTTTTTCTTTTGAACCCAGATATTTCCAGTTCTGAAAAATTAAGAAAATGTATACTAATGGTTAAATCAGAGCTCAGAAATTTCTAATTTATTTCCCACCAATGAAAAAACAGATGAAAAAAAAAAAAACCCAACAACAAAACACCCCCAAAACAAAAAACCAGAAAACCTCAAACCTTAAGAACTTCATTCTGAAGTGCTGAAACATTTTTGACATTTTCAAATTGGAAACCTTTGATTCCATCATAGTTAAACATTTCAGTCTTTTCCATCCTGACCTGGAATCTAATTTTTAAAATTTTTTTTTTTTGTTGGTTTGGTTTTGGGCGGCTTTTTTTTTCATTTTTTTGGGTTTTTTTTCCTTTTTTTTTTTTGTGGTTTTATTTTTTTCACTGTACATTGGCACAGAACAGGAAATGGAAGAAGAATTGGACTCAGAGGATTATAAATTGAGACTCTGAAAATGCTGCTGTAGCAGCACAGAAGCAGTGATGGGCAGTTTGACAGAGAAAGGAATGACTCAGGCAGACAGTGGTCTGTAGTGTTCCCAGTCATGTTCTGAAGAACAAATGATGGAGATCTTCGTAATGCACACATTTAACTTGGAGGTTACAGCCTGAGGGACTGAGTTATTGAACTCATACCACAAAGTAGGAGTGTAATTATAATTTGTAGTTAGGTTTTTAATAAAAAAACTAGCAAAAGGAGCACTTGCTCCATTGCCTTATTGCTTCCACCTAACACTTTCATGCTCAGCACTGAAGGGCTTTTTGCATTCCTACAGCTCATCCATGAAGTCTTTAGACTTGCATATGTAGAGTACTCTTGACAGACAGAATAATGTTATTCACCCTCTGGGGTCATGGCACCTAATAGGCACATTTAGAATAATTTGTCTGAGACCCAACACAGTATCTAAGTGACCTGCAATGCTGGAGAGTCCTTGCCAAAGGCCATTATCCTAAGGAAATATTCAAATGCAAAACCAAGCAATTACAAGAAGAACTTATTTTCAGAAGGTTTTTCTGAGCCAGTAATAAATACCATTAATATCAGTGAATAACCCCATAGGGCAATAAGTGAAGGAAACAGCATATTATGGGACAATGCAATAAATTCAAAGTGGAGACCACAAAAATCATCCTGCTGGTCCACTTCATCTGTTTGCAGGAAATGATGAAGGACAAGCTACAGTACCAATTCTGATCTTTATGTCAAGTAGTTTTTCTGCTAATGCTTCTTTGAATGATGCAAGAGAAGCAAACTTGGCTTCTTATGATTTGGAGAAGAGGTTTGGTTCTAGAGAGCTCATCTTTAGGCCACTCTCTTGAGCTTGAAACTACTGCATATTCCAATACTCTTTTTTTCAAACAACAGCCATATCTTTTGAAACTGTTCCACTTCACATAAAATATTTAATAACTCAACAGAACATGAGCTGAAAGCCATTTCCTTTGGGGACTGTCATAACCATTAGGTTATCATGCATTTTTCATTTATTCTGTTCTTCAAAGTATCCAGCCATTCTGTGTAAAACAGATACATTTCTGGAACAGGAAACACTAAGAAGGAATCCTACTCTAATTCTTTTCAATATTTCTTTGTGACTTGAGCACTTGGGTTCAATTCTCTGCAACACATCAGACAGAGGCTCACACTGCAGGTGAATGTTCTAGCAATAGGTTATTGACCATGAAGTCAAGCAGTGTCTTCTGCCGCCTGGCTTCCCACACAGACCAAACAGGAGACTGGGCCTGACTTCAAAACAGACAGACATTCACTTTATCAACTTTGCTGCAGCTGATCCTCAGAACAGATTATGGCATCAGGTTTTGTTCAGATTATGGTATCAGATTATAGCTGGTTTTGTTCAAATAATGCCAATATAAGGGGAAGGGAGGTTTCCATGGAGATATAGATACCTCTGGTTCCCAGTAACAGAGAACCTGCCTCATGGAACTAAGTCGCTAGAAATGGCAGTTATGCGCCTAAAACCCCTTGGCTGCATTTGTAAGATGACCAAATTATGGGCTAGTCTAATGGCAAGCGACTGTGTCTGTACTGCTGCATTTTTGCGTGGTACCCAGTCTGGAGCAACCCAGCTAGGCTGTGGAGATAGTGTGGAGCTGGAGTCACTCCCAAAAGTCAGTTCTATGCAGCCAGCATGGGGGTAAGACAGTTTATTTGTAGAGGTACATACTATCCCATGACTAACTCAGTGCCAGAAAACAGTCCTTGGTCCATTTTATTTGCTAGTACTAATGTAGCCTTGGTAGATCAAGGCCCTTGACATTTATCAGTCAACAAAGTTATCATTACTATCATGGTCTAATGGCACTACCACACTGCACTGCCTTTTTTTTTTTCTCCATTCCATATTCACAGCACCTGGCAAGTGAATAGTTAACATTTAACAGGAAGGTATAGGAAGATTTAAAGAGAGAGACGGTGGCTGATACTCAAGACTTGTTCAAGAAGATAATAGGAAGGAGGAAGAACATAATAGGAAGAAGATAATAGGAATGAAGGAAGGAGCATTTTCATCTGAATGCCATCAGGGATTAGGATGACTTTCAGATCAAACGTGTAATACCTGGTCTTCCTCCACCTAAAACATATCTTACTTTGAAATGATGCACCAAGTATTGGGCATGCAATAAACAGAGACTGATCTGCTTTCATTTATGTGAGATTCTATTTAACAATTCAAGGAGGCTTAGTCACAATGTAACCTGCACTTTATCGTATGATCACTCCCTGCAAGTGAATCACTGACATGCAGATACTATTCACTGATTAAGTACAATGTGCCTCCCTACAATACAACTTCCTTTATGACATGCTTTATTTGATTATTTTCTTATTCTAATACAATATTTGAAAGTTACTCTGAATAACCTCTACATTGTTATGGATATTGTGCAAAATCATAGAGTCACGCAATGGTTTGGTTTGGAAGGGATCTTAAAGATCATCTGGTTCCAACCCCACTGCCATCGGCAGGGATACCTTCCACTGGAACAGTTTTCCCAAAGCCTCATCCAACCTGGCCTTGAGCACTGCCAGGGAGGGGGTAGATCAACTCCTCAGAATTATGGAAAACAAGACTGGATTTTTTTTCCAGCTGCATGCTTGCTTTGTTTGACAGGATCCTACAAGAGCTTATTTCTGATGAATTCAGGCTTCTTGAGTTGGTTCAGATTCTGAATTTGTTCATAGTCCAGAAATTTCATTTATTCCCTTATCGAAGAGTCAGTGTGACTTTTAGTAGTACAGTATTGGCCACTGTCTAGGATTTCAGAAGATGACTGACTTGCTGAAATTTTCTCTCTGTAATCTCACTGACTTCATTCAGTCACCACAGCAATGTTATGATAAACTATGAATATTCAACCATTCATCAATTCAGAATAAAGCTGTGTACACCATAAAGAATTACCTGAAATATTGCAGACATCTTCAACAACATTCCAGACACTCTCACATCCATTTGCAGCTTTTATGCACTGCTCCCTCAGGCGAAGACAGTCAGTAGTCTGGGTAGTAGGTACACTTGTAAAGTACACAAACAGCACTGTAAAACCAGGATATAATAACTATTTAATACAGTACATATTGCACTGAGCTTTTTGCTTACACTCAGATTATAGCAATCTAATTTAATGTAGTTTATCTATAGATTCAAGTCTTCTAACAAGTTACTTCTTATCAGAATGAATCTTTTCCTCAGTTTCACAACTGTAAAATTATATTTAAATTTTAAATTTCCGAAGTTGTGGTATAGCATATTTTGTGTTGGTTTTACCCTGGCATTAAAGCAACAACCATAGCTATATAAGACATCAGCCCATAGATATATAGAAACGACTGAAGTTCTGAGATTCATACTAAATTATAGAAAGGAAGCATTTTATTTGGACTGCAATTTTACCAATCTAGAGGCTACACAGGAATTCCTATGAATAGACCAAATGAAAGAGATTTGACAGCTACACAACTGTCAGATAACAGAGATTTTATTTCATAATGCAGTACTTTTCACCCTCTTTGGTTTTGCTTCAGAGATGTACCATTTATTGAAAGCAACCCCCACATTTATGTCTTTATCTGTTTCTCTGGGTGCAATGAACCAAAAGGCTGTGTTAATTGAATCAAAAAGTTCTGAACTGAAGACTGACATGGAGATTTCAAGGTAAAGAATTTTAAATCATCACCACCTCTGGCTTATCAGTAGAAAATTTAATTGCCTTGCTCAGAAAAGACAGATTAGTTGGGGTTTAGCTCTTTCATCAACATTGCCATGGTAACACAATCTCTAATTTGTAACCATGTGTCTTAATTTTCTATAAAATTAAGTTTCAGACGCTGATTTTAGGCCTCATCAAACTAGCTGCTGAACTCATCCTGATGAGTATGCTTACTTAGGTATTGAAGGACACAGCATTTTCAGAACAAGTCTCCTTTTTTTTTTCCTTATGTTCAGGTAAGTTTATATGGAATTTGAGGAATATCCAGCACTGTTTAATTCCTTAAACATCATCTGCAAGAGGCATGAAATATTCCCTTAGAACTTATCCAGACCCTATCCAGAGAAATGAAATGTTTCCAATGATATATTTGAGAAATAAGAAATTACATCTCAAATATTGCTTTTCATAACCTTAAAGAGCCACTACCCTTTAGAGGTGCTGCCATCCTTTCTGGAAATGTGATACATTACCTGTGATACAATAGTGCTGCTGTAGGGAACACTTTCTGGCTGCAGACTGATAAAGATGAAGCAACATTTAATACTTTATAATTGACATAGTAACTGGTGTGCCTATGAGACACAGAGGAGGCCACATATGCTTACTATAGCTGGTGCTAATCCTTCCTCAGTTGTGCATATTCCTGCCAGTTCTCAGGTTTATTCAGGGTTGGTTGTTGTTTCAGTGATTTCCAGCCTGAAACATTGTCCTAGGATGCATCTGTCAGTCAGCCTGAAAGACTGATAAATAGAAATGGCTCCTGTCACTTGACATTGAGGAATGTGCAGCTGGCCCATCCATACGGACAATTTTTGGCTCATTCTGACAAAATTTTAGTCATGTCGCTGTCTCCAAAAGTACTTTCTACTTATGAAATCACTATTTATTTGAATGATAAAGAAAAAAGTTGCTAAACACCTTATAGGTGAAAAGGTAACACAAAATTACAAATTCAGGAAGTTTTAAAGAAAAGGTATTTTCCTGGTTGACTATCTGCCTATTTTGTAGGTACTAGCACAATGGAAGATCTGGTTAGGATCCACAGCACAAAGACTCTGTGCTGTCTCCCTCTTTTCAAGACAGCTTTTTGGGAAACAGTGGCTGAAAATGAATAGTCAAAGTAGGACTGGCTGAGCAGTCAGTGAGCACCTCCTGCTCTTTTATAAAGATTATTTCAGACTCTGTTTATCTCAAACCCACCTGGAAACTGTGCCCATAAAAAGGAGCAGATTCTTTCGCAAAATAAAGGGCCAAGTGGCAGAATCTGTGACTGAAGCTGGCTTCTCTAGACCTAATGACATGCTATGGGTGGGCATTGAAGAACTAATTTGCAACTAAAATTTTTAGAGACATCTGTTTTGATATGAAAACGCACAAATTTAGATTTCTACAGGTGTCTGTAATTTTGTAGAGGTGCCCATTGATTCACTGGGTAGATGTGAAATTCTCCACCCTGAAAAATGTCTAAAGTTAAAAGGGGGGGGGGAAGCACATTTTAGCACTTTAATTTTGCAGATTGGGAACTGAGGAATGGAGGAATTACAGCTTCTCTCTCATGAGTGCAGAATTATTGTCTGGCAGATAACAATGAATAATAGGAACCAAGCTGTGGTTTCTATCCAATGGCGAGAGCAGCAAGACAGCTAGCTTCAAAAGAGGAAGGCAAACGGTAGTTTGAATACGGCTGAAAAGCGAAAACAAACAGCTTTATTCTAGAAATGCCTGGGGCAGAACTACTTAAAGAACGTTTTTAACACCAGAATATGAGTTTAGAGTAGTGGGGTGTTAAAAAGAGAAGCAGCACATATACAATGTATAGAGGGGTAAAGCGTAAGAAAAGAAATTGGAACATACTTGTCTCGCTGTATTCTCTTCCATTAAACCCTTCTGTACCAGCTTTATTGATTTTCCCTTTTTCTCCATTCAGACCCAAAGGGACATGCCAGGAGCCCTCGGTGCAGCTGTGCCCGCGCTAAACGCTTTCCACTTGTCAAACAAGTGGCTGCTGTTTAAATCAGGCATCCCATGTGTGGGTCTTCTCGCCAGTTCAACTTCTCACTGCCGGCCCCGCTCCCCCGCTGTTCCTCCAGCTTCAGGCACGCTGCCCAGAGCCGGGCTGAAGATCTGCACCTAGCCGCGGGGCCCGGACGTCGCACACTGGTGTGAACCCCCGACAGGCACCTGCTCAACTCCGCCTTGAGGCTCCCGAGGGGAAAGGGGAATGGATGGAGCTGTTAGGAGAGCGGGGGGCGAGCTAAGTCTCCTGGCGCGGCCGGGGCTGCCGTGTCTCCCCCCCGCCTCCCGCGGCACTTACCAAGGCAGAGGAGCGCGGCCATGGCCAGCCACGGCGGCTGAAGCTCCTCGCGGGGCGGCTGGCGGCGGGCAGCAGGTGCCGGTGCGGCACCGCCCCTTCAGCACCCTCAGCAGGGACAGCTTCCCCACGGGGACCCGCGGCGGTGGGAGCCGGGCCCCTGGCTGCCAGCCTCCGGGGTCGATACCGCCTCTGTCTCTGCACACCTCTTTCGGTCAGGAGCCGTGGATGAAGCCACCTCCCACCGCCAAGAGCTTCCCTCGCTGCCATCACTGCACCTTTTGCTTATATTTCCCCTGTTGCCTCAATAGCGAAGCTGGACCACGTGTGGATGAGACGTGGCTCCTTGACATTTCTTACGGCGTCTGGTTCTCCCTTTGCATTCAGCACCCGCTTGGTTTCCGGAGAAACTAGCAAAGCAAGTCTTTGGCTGCTGCCTGTATTCTCTCCATAAAATGCTGTTGCTACGTCTGTTGATCTCCTGCAAATATTTTTCAATGCATTTGAGAAGGGAATTTGTTTTCATTTCAGATGTGGAATAGGATCGTGATCTGTTAAGGAGACAAAGGAACTAAGGAGCCTGATGGACAGCAGACCAGAGGAACAAATGACTAGTCTACAGTCTAGACCCATACTGTACTGTGGGTCTAACTTCAGGAGTTTCACTAAAATGCACCAAAACCAGTTTGCCATACAGAAGTCAACACCTGATTTGGGTACTGAATAAAAACTAAATCAACTATAAAGCATACTATTATATACCTGCTGACTTTCCTGGATGCTCCCTGCTTTGCACCAGAAGGACAAGGAAATAACAGATCCCTATTGCTTAATACATGCTACTCCTGAGTTTTATTTTCACAAATTTCTGATCCCATACACAACATTTTTAATTGGATTTGGTCCTTGAATACTTAAAACATAAAAATAATTTAAAACTTACAGCATAGTTAGCAGAAATAGAGATGTAGTGGGTGAAATCCTGTCGCTATTGGCAGAGTAAAACTTGAGTCACATCCATATTTTGCTTAATTTTGGCCGCCTCAACAAAATTCAGTCTTGAATATATATTTTTTTAAATTTTTAACTCAGAGTTTAACTAATTTGTTCTATTATTTAATTAACCTGTTAACGCCAACATTGCCAAATAAGTGTCTTTTTTCCCCAAAAGTATATTCAAGAAAAAACAAAGACTAATCCAATATATCCAACAGGTAGAGAAAAAACTTACTGTCATGTAAAAGGTATAGCCTGTGAGATGTATATAATTTTAGCTGTGAGATGAATTTTAGGTTTGAAGGCTAAATTTGCCTTGGCCTAAATCTACTGTAACATGCAGCAGTAGGTTGCTATGCATCTTAGATTGAGGGATGAATTAAGCTAACGTTTTGTGTCCTCTCCTTCCTATAAAGCACTCTCCAGGTCAATGACATGCACCAATTTTGTTAATATGTGAGAATGAGGTGGTGCCCTCTATGGAGTTGAGAAGAAAAGGGGAAAAAATTGCCTTTTTTGAGGTGGAGAGGGGAGAAATTATCTTGCAGTCATTGTGACTGCAGGGTACAAGCTTGTCTTGTCACTACTACTACAGTGACAACAGGAAGGGAGAAAGAGGTCAGGATATCAGACCTCCAAGTCTGTGATATATGTTGAGAGACAAAACACCAGAATGATGGTGGTACAACAATTTGTATCTGCTGGAACAGATACAAAAAAATATGTTGTGATTGTCTAATAACGTTACTACCAAGCAGAAACACACTTTCTACCTATCCTTAGAATTTCAAACCTTAGATTAGCGCTGATCATATCAGTTTTGTCAGAAAGATGAGCTACTTAATAAACAAAAGCCTGGCAGAGTAAAGCCCAGAAAAATTTGTCAATAAATGTTTCATATTTTATTTACGTTCTCCACAAAAATAGTACTGTTAAGTTAAAGTTATGGCTAAACAAAATTCCTAGGAACTTTGGAATATTTTACATTTGGAGATCTAACCGAAAATAACAAAGGGAACAAAAGAGAAATTTTCTCTTACAAAAGAGAAAAATACAGCCAGAACCTCCATTTCTAACATGTCACATGAGACCCGCAGGAGCCAAAACCTGCCAATGACCTTTAGTGGTGGTGTGAACTAACACAATTTATCCCAGTGGCATTAAGGTAGCAGCAAAAAGAACACAATTTGTGTTGGCAGGGGGTATTCAACCCCCTCCTTTAGAAAGATGCTGCTTACAGTTTTCCCACAAGCGTGATTAATATTGCTGGTGTAGTTATTTGTTACCTGACCCAAGTTGAAAATTACTGTACCCTTCCAGCCTTCATCATCTCACAGGGATCTGAGCAATACACCTGACAAGGCTGAATGTTGCTGGTTTTCCACAGCCATCCATAACATTTTTTGTTTGAAAAGTACATGTACTTCCTTTCTTTACTGGCAAAGCTTTATCTAACCATTTAGTTTCTACAATGTTGCTCTCTCTTCACGGGAAAGCTAAAAATACATTTTCCAAAATGAAAGTATAGGTTTCCAAAATTTTGACATAGCTGACATTTGTCAGCAATGGGTTGAGGCAATCTTTTATGGTGCAATTGAATAATTATTGATAGTTATTTGGCAATTAGATTAACTTTTTGACTTTTTTCTTACTTATACAAGAAGAAAAAATAGAGGACTTTTCAAATTCTGGTCTCCCATTTCTTTAATGTTTTAATTCAGCATCTGTTTGTCCAACAATTTCAAATTATATAAAAAAATTATATCTTGTTTCACACAGTTTAAGAATACTACATTTTCTGTGGCTGAAGAGCAAAAATAGCCTTCTAGGGGTAAAGGAATTGCAGTCGCTATGAAATCAAGTCCTGCTGTTTTCTTTTCTTAGAAGAGACAGAGTAAAATAATTCCTTGAAATAACAACATAATAGCTACAGTAAAAAATTAAGCTTACACATAGGAGTATAGGAATTCCTATAATTTTATTTGTGGTTTAAACATCCTTTCTGTTTATGCATTTCTCTTTATTCTTTTTAATAGAAAGATTATTCTTTTTTTTTCTCTTCTAATAGAAAACTTTAATATACAAACAAATGGATATTTTTCTCTCACTTTACACCAATGTAAACTAGGAGTAATTGCAACAATGTCAAGTAAAACAGCTGTTTGAGAAGGCTAAAGCATAAAGTGATTAAGCACTTCATAAAACTATAGCTGTCATAATAGACAGTACAACACATGACATTAGGTCAAAGCAAAACCTAGAAAAAATATTTACATAGGTTAATCAAATAACACCTTCTTTATGAACAACTGGCTTTTCAGGAACTTTGAATGTGTGAGACTGTCTTCTTTCTACATCAAACGCTTTTTAGGGAAAAACAAGTCCTCCCAGCTCAGCCTCCCTTCTGAAAAATTTGAGCTGAAATGCAAGAATAGTGCCAGAAGGAGATTGTAGCTCAGGTTTTTACATATTAGCCTCTTCCTTACCAATAGGCCATGTTCTCCTAGTAGACTAAGCCTCCAGTGATTCACCATCTTCATTCTTTAAGAAAAAAAATCACAATGTATGGTAGGGAGCCCCAGGTTATTGCGCTTATTCCACAAACAAAAAATGAGTGAGTACTCGAACTACTGATGCAACAAGATATCACTTCTGTAATTTCCAGTGAGAAACATTTTATTTAGGTAGTTGCAAAGTCAACATTTTCTAAGCATAGAAATCTCTTAGTTGTTTGCATCATTAGTATTAAATGACATCTGAGACAGAAATCATGAAATTAAGCAAGATAGCCAGTGTTTTATATTTTAACGATCCTCAGACATCTCTGGAGCAACACTTGCAGACATTACGCACTAAACTGAGCAACCAATGTTATAATGTCCTGTCTTTCAGGGGGGCTGACACTTGTTATTCCTATTGGCCTGAGTAGGAATTTTGAGCTTATAGCACCTTAGAGTATCACATAAGTTTTATTTAAGTAATTATTTTTTAGGCACTGAATTCTGAAGAAAAAAAATAGTGGCTGTCTAGTGTAATCTTATGAAAACATGTGTGACCTGCAGCACTTTGAGTTCACGTCATAGAAGCATGTCTGTGCTTAGAAAAAATAACGTTCCATCTCCCCAAATCAATCTGAAGTGAAACTTCCATAATGAATGCAGAATTTACAAGTGAATTAGCAGAAAAAGAAGTGCAAAAATAATTCCAGAATATCACTAGTGCATAAGTAAGCATTCCTTGTAAATAAGTCACTCATTCATAGAAACAGGATATAAATAAATGTTTGAGACTTCTTTCAAATACTTAGAGTTCTTTATATAATGCATTTTAGAACATTCCACAGCATCTAAAATATATAAAAATAAATATCTACAGTATTTACAAAGTATGATACAACTCATACTCTAAAAAGGCTTGTAAAGACATGTTCTTTAGCTCATACTGAGGTAAGTAGGTTTCTGTAAGACTGAGAAGAAATAGGAGAGGCAGTTGTTTTGAAGGAATCCCTTTGTCCAGTAGTAGTCTGTAATACAGCTAAAACCATGTGTCAGTCTCTGGTGGTCTTATGTTTATTGAGGCAAAGTCATCCTTGCTGTAACTCCATCGAGGTAAGTTTAGTTATACTAGGGACAAATTTGTCCCATTCCTCATTCTCTGTGTTGCCAGTGCCCTCTGCAGAAACCCTCACAGCTTCATCTAAATTTGAATTCATGTTCATCCCTGGTATGTGGAGCTGTAGTTCCAGTGATTTCATTGGGCTGAGTGTAGCTGGGATTCCTGTAAGAAAAACCAGAGATTTTAACATGATTTTCCTGTTTGTATTAGGTAGCTGACTGGCTCATCCTGTGATTGCCACTCTCTGAATATTATGTAGGTCATGACTGATTAACAAAATGGTCTACCAGAAAATGTTCCAAACTGCAAATGGAAATTTTTAGTGAAGTCTAAGGGGATTCCTGATGCATAAACCTTAATCTTCTTATACTTATTTTTTTAAATTTGTTCTACTACTTATTTAATATGTATTAATTAGTAAATTGCCCTGTGGTTCCCTATCCAGATGCCTCTGTGACCAGTAGAGCACTACAGCTTCCTGTAGGCAAGTCAGTCATAAAACCACAGAATAGTTTGGGTTGGAAGAGACTTTTAAAGATCACCTAGTCCAGCCCCTCCACCATGAGCATAGGACAAGCAGTAGATAAAAAATGATGACATATAATAGATATAGAGTAAACATAATCTACAACCACACTATCATCTGGGCTTTGTGCCTGTAACCTTGCCTGTGCAAGGATATAGGAATGCATATAGGAATGCATGTAGGAATGGCAACACTACTGGAGAAGAGCGAGCTGAACGCAGGGAAAAGATCCAAACATTCCTTTCATAGTAAGTGCAAAGAACAGACTTCTTCAGAAGTAATTTGTTTAATTATTTTTAGATATACGTTTAGGAGCAGGATAGCTGACCTTTCTCTGTTATCAATATATAGCTTATATAGTCCTAGCCTATAGTATCTGGAATAACTCCTAGATAACAAACGTTCACATCCCTAGAAGGGGAGGAATGAATCCTGTACTTGAAGTCCCTTGCAAATTTCTGCCGGGATACAACATATAATGTAATGAGATATCAAATACTAAATTGTATGCAATTTTCCATCTATTCACAAAGTTAGCGAATTGCACAATCATTTCAATGTTTACCCAGATTTGGGAAAGCTTAAACAATTTCTGCTTTTCATTTCAGACTGTTTTCATTTATTTATCAACCTGTATGGGAGAAGAATCAAGAGTATCTCCCCAGCTGTTCCTGAGTGCACACAATAGTTCTCTCTACACACACCCCGTCCCCCCCCGAAGACAGAAAAGAATAGAAAATGTGAGAAAATAAATTAATGTGAATTTCTTATTTAATCAGCTCAACTCACACTGGAATGCATGGTATGCATAAAATTTGAAATAGTCAAGGACATTCAGGTATTTGTTATAAAATATACCACAACTTCAGAGAATTATCTCTGAGTAGAATATAGTTGTTTATAAACACATCGCAACTCCAGGGATAATGATTTTCATACTTCCACCTACCTGTTATTTATTTACTTAGGAGTCCAAAGGAAGTAGGAATCCAAAGAAAATATTTATCTAAAATACTATTACCTTACACCCTCCCCAATTGCAACTCAAGTTTTGAAATAATGAGATGAAATTTTGTTTCAATATATAACTGAAGTTATATCATATTCTATAAAATATTTCCTGTAAGTTACTTTTCTTACAGTCAGTTCTTAGTTGTAAACACTGTTCTTCTCATTGCACTGTGCTCAGATTCAAACAGTGTTTGCACAATTAAATTTTACCTCCACAGCATGAAAAGAAACAGGGACAAGTATACTACCAGGAGGTAATAGGTGCAGTACCATTTACTGGCAGTGTGTTTATGCTGGTCAATACAACGTGTTCTGAAAGTTTTGAAATGTTATCAAAATTGCTGATCTGGGTGGTCAAGGATTTCCGACTCTCTGTACTGGCGCGACCTCTGGTGAGCCGTTCATCATGGTGACTGCGAATGCCAAAGATGCAACAAGAAAATGCTGCTTTAAATTCTTCTCTAAATTTCCCTGTCAACCACAAAAAAGACTTGTGAAAAAAAATGTACGATAAAGAGTGTTTCATCAAACTTTATAGATTAAAAAAAAGCAGCTTTCTAACAAAAAATAACCCAAAATACCCAGATGTTCTTCTAATGCAGAGCTAGAAAATGACAATTTCATCATCTTGGAGAAAGACAAAAACCATATAATTTCTAAGAAGATACATGAGATGTGGCATGAAGCCTAAATTATTCTTAGCTAGACAGAATGGACAAATTAGAATGATTTATGAAGTCATGTCATGGATAGTCTGTTGATTAATAACATATCTGTGAAAAACAGGTAATTGAGCAATCATAAGCTTAAATGACTGAATCATTACCAGAAATATGAAATGAGAGGTCATAGCTAATTTGTATTTTATCTTGAATACATTTTAGGAGGAGATTCAAAGTGTTCAACAGCCCATTAGTCTTCTTTTGGGGCTCAGAGTATGTTGTTCAGATCATCCTCACACTACACACTACAAAAAACTATATAGGCAAATATACAGTGAGCATCAATAGACTTTTGCCTCCCTTTATTTAGCTGTAATACCACCAGTTTAAGTTCTGATTCTGCTGTCCATGGCCAAATAAGACAAACACAAGCTAAGATAAATCTATACTGATTAGTAAACAGCACACTAGCTAGTTCTTTGGCCTTGAACCTAGTCAGCACAGTCTGGTCTTGTAAGTACTATTAAAAACTCACAGCCTCCAAACCCCAATACCTGCAAATAAAATGCCAACTGGAGACAGTCCCTGGCCTGTGCTACCTCCCAGACAGTATCCAGGGAGTGTTTAGGAGAATGGTAATTGTTTCAGACCAAAGTAATGCCAGTGACTTCTCTACCAAATTAATGGCATGAACAATCAAATTCAAGCACTTGGACTGAGGCCCTGGCACATTTAAGTTTAGTTATAGGTAGACAGCTGGAAGGTAATGGGATACTTCAGGCAACTTGTTCCAAGAAGAGGATCTAGCTCCCACCGGAGGAGCTGGGCTGATGTTACACAGTCATAAATCTTATTTGCTATGGCTCATTAAATTCAAACTGTACATTAAACTTGAATTCTAAGTAACTGTAACTTACCACTGAGGAAGTTATAAATAATAGGATTGGCTGCACTGTTTGCATATACAAGCCAGTGTGAGAACGTGAACCAGGCATATACAGTTTCTCTGTCATCGGCATGATTAAACATCCCCAAAACCCTACAAAAAAAGAAAAGCAAACCTGAAAGATGGCAAAATCAGAAATCATATAAAACTTTGGCGTGTTCTAGCTTAATTTTATCTCTGATGATTCATTTGCAGTATCACAGAAAACCTGACTAAACAGTGCTTGATTTCTTGATAGAATAAAGTCCCCATCCCTCAGTCCCCGGTCTTGGCAGTTTAGCACAACAGAAACCATCAGTACCTCACTTTGCAGTGGTGTAGATGCAGGACTTGTCTGCTAGGTAACCAAATTCAGCTGGTTTCAGATAAGTCGAGAAAAGACAGGGAAAGTTGCCTTTGACCTATTCCGGTCATTGAGGTTCCCAGCTCCAGGCCCACTCTCCAATAAACAAGGGCTTTGGAATTCAAAAGGCACTGAACTGGCCCCAGAACTGAGGCCACACTAGCAGCTTCTGTCCAAAGAAATCTGCTTTATCTAGATTCCTTACATCTAACTTTTGCCATTAAAGTGAAAATCTAACTATGGACCTACTCCGCTATTGTAGTCAAGGCAGCTTGTGTAGCTCTTCCATAGCTCAGACTGTAGGTGGCCTGAACTGCCTTTCTGGAAATACTTTTTTTCTCCACACTGCCTACCGAGGGACTTGAGAATTAAAAGTACTTAAATTGTGACTCAGGAAGTGCCAGAATTGAGTGGGATGTATTTAAACCTTCATATCCAATTTGAAACTATTCCTTAAAAATTAAAAAGCTTCTCAAGCACCAATAACAGGTTGGTTATTTTTTAAGATATTCAAATCTTCTGCTATATGTCATTATTTATTGGTATTTCAGAGGGCTCATGAAATATAACTATAACAAAGCCTTGGCCTGTCAGGGCCCATACAAAAAACCAAGAGTGTACGCAATTTTGTCTCAAATGAACAGGAGAGAAAAGGGTAAAAAAATAAAATACAGGCAAACTGAAGGGTTAGCCTAAGGTCTCAAAATTGTATATGATGAGTGTTCGAACCCAGCATTTCATAGTCCTCAGAGCAAATCACAACTCTACACTCCCCTGCTAACCTTCAGCTGTTGCTTTAGGTAAATACACTTCCATGGGTGCATTTACAGAAAACAAGCTGTAATCCCACATAAACAACAGGCTTTAATGAGGAGATAGGCTAGATAATTTTCATAAGGAAGAGCCTGCTAATAAGGGTTAAGACAAGTAATATGGATAGGTCAGATTTTTTTTTCTTGCAACTGTATGCTTATCATGCAATTACTTCTTTATCATGAAATAAGTAAGTTTATCCTTTAGAAGCGTCTGGCAGAATAACAGGAGTCTCTTAACAGAGGATTGGTTTTAGACAGAAAGATTTACCAAGTGTTTACGTTTTGGGATAAACTTTACCTTTTCAAGACATTGAGGATGCTAATCGGTAGATAGCAAAGTGCAAAAACCAGGAGGACAACCATTAGCATACGTGCTGTTTTCCTTCTTGCACGAATCTGTTTTATTTCAGCTGCCACAGCACTAATCTTTGACTTTGTTGACTGTCCCAGCCCTCGGGGCTGTGCTGAGGACTGTAGTGGCTTCCATTTTTTCTGAACAACAGAAGAAGTTCCTGGGATCTAAGAAAGACAAAATAAGGGACAGTGTGAAAAGGTAGCACTGTGGATAGCTATAACAAGAAAAATAGACATGTTGACATATATAATTTAAGCTTGCAGGCAGAAGCAGGGTCTTTTTATTAAATTAATTTATTTAGTTGCAAGAAACAGGACCAATTTCAGACACACCTGAAGGACTGCATAAAAATTTGTGTTTAAACCATATATAGCAATACCAGATACATAGATACTAAAACTTTCTTTACTTGCATTTGTAAATATCTTGCATTGCCTGTTCCTTCAGATTATTACACCAGCTGCATTGCTGCAATTATGTTGCTGTAAAATTCTACATTAAATATTTTGTTGTATGGCAGAGTAGTTTACCCTATTAATATGCTGCTAACTTAAGATACTAAACAGCTTTTCATTAGTCCAAAACAAGAATTCAAAGCCTACATACACTTAAGTGCCATAAAACTTCCAAATATGCAATTTAAGTGACAATGAAGCAGCTAAAGAAATCACAGCTGAAGCATGGATCTCCGTACAAAGCTCTTCAAACCTGAATGTACAGACAGTGATGAATACAGGCGAATCATGGAAGAGTGCCGAGACACAGGAAGAATTTGGTTAGCCAGAGACACTCCTCAATGGCTACATGTAGCACCATGCTATTAAAAAAGATTAAATCCAGTTTTTTGTTTTCTGTGCCCTCACAGAAGCCAAGCCAAATAAAGCAACTTTGCCTCAATTCTTCAAAATTATTTCCTGCCTGCAAAGTACAGATGGCAAGGACTTTCTCAGAGAACTCTTATTACAATGACATAATGTTTTTAATGTTATACATTGTGAAAACCTTTTGGGTAGAAACAGTTTTATTCAAGTGTAATGCAATTGTCTGTGGGACCACTAGTCTCATGAGTGTAAACTAATGCATGTTTAAAAGTATCTGCAAAATTAAAATTGTCTACCGTAACGTTTTAAAAAACAGGGCTTATCCACATACACTGACCGGAAAGGAAATGGAATATCAGAAAAAATATAAGCTAAAAAGGGAATACTTGTTCTAAAATAAAAGCACGAAATTTCAGAATTGTTCTAGAATATCTATTATGTTTTGGGTTTGCTTGGTTTTTGGGTTCCTTTGGGGGGGGGGAGAGGGAGGGTTGCTTCTTGTTTGGGTTGGTTTGTTGCTGGTTTTATTAATAGCTTCCTCGCACAGAAAAGCCCTTGACTTAGCATTTATGTGCACGTCAAACCCAATTTACAACTATTAGGATGTTTTGGCAAAGTTGTGTTATAATGAACAGGAAATCAATGAAGCAGAAGAAGGGATATATTATAACATGTATTTTTAAAAAATGTGTCTATGGACATAAAACAAACAAAACCCCCTTGCACTTGCAGCTCCCACTCATTCAGCTGAAATAAGAAGTATCAGTTTCATACCTGCACATGCCTGTCTTATTGCAAGGGATTTACCCTACTTAGCTGTGGGGTGGAGCTGCAGTATGTCTTTATTGTGGACTACTGAGACAATATGCTCTAAGATTCTGATTTTGGCTTATCAGAAGTGCTTGATTTTCTGTCCTCCTAATTTTGAAGCAGAAGCTTTTCCTTCAGTCATACTGAGTTACCATATTGTAGCAAGAACTAGAGATGGAAGCAGAGAAATTCAGCCAGATCTCTCCCTCCTGGTTATGCCAAAGATTTACTTGAAGAAATAAATGACCAGCTTTCCTGGTAGCTAGATGCAAGTTAAACAAGAAAACATTATCTTGGCTCAAAATTGTGAAAGGCTATTTCTACAGAAATGTTAGAAATGACTGTGTACATGGTTTGCACCTGTGTGAGCAGGCAGAAGAGACTTTTCCCATATTTAAGTAGTCTTTAATCATAGAATCATAGAATCTATGTTTCGGTTGAATGTGACCTTCAAAGTAGCAGGAGGTGATGGAAAGTAATATTGTATACAATGTATAGTCTTACTGTGCTATACATTAGATTTCTAAATCTTGAGGGATTTGTATTGACAGCCTTTCTTAAGAGCCCTGTTTTCCTCAGTCTTTCCCTGGTATACATCTAGGCTTTGCTACTGTTAACACCAATAGGCAATAATACAGTAAGGATTTTATCAGTAAAAAAAATAAAAAGAGCTATATACCCAGAGATGCATAGTTGAAACAGTACCATCTAAGGAGCGTAACACTTCAGAGGTGTGTATGCATGTGAACAGAAATCTTTACAAATATGCATTTATGTAAACACACATATATGTATTACATATATAGGATGAGAGGAAATGGTGTCAAGTTGCACCAGGGGAGGTTTAGATTGGATATTGGGAAAAATTTCTTCACAGAAAGGGTTGTCAAGCATTGGAAAAGGCTGCCCAGGGTAGTGGTTGAGTCACATTTCCAGGAGATGTTTAAAAGACATGTAGATATGGTACCTGGGGACATGGTTTAGTAGTGGGCTTCGCAGTGCTAGGTTGACAGTTGGACTTGACGATCTTAAGGGTCTTTTCCAACATAAGTGATTCTATAGCTCTATTTCTATCATTATGTATGCATAAGCATACACACATCAGCATAATGCATATATTTGCTTTTCAGTAATGAATCAGTTACAGAGATAATTGAGGAGAATTTGTGTATTTCCAAGAATTCACCAAAAGCCTACTAGCTGTGTCCAAATATGTACTAGAAATTACTGTTTCTTTCTTACACACCTTTCGTCTATCCCCTCAAATTCTTATCAAGGGGTTTATAACCAGAGGAAATCTCTCCAAGTGTAATAACTCGCAAGATTGGAAGGGTATATTTCAGCTGCCAAAATGAAAATAGGTCGGGTTCCTAGTTATTAATATGAATGGGCTGTAGCGTCAATGCCTTTGGACATCAGTAAATTGAAGCATACAGTATGGAACTCAAAAAGAGAAATTATTTATCAACACTTTCATCATAAGTCCTTTCAGTTCTATTTGTTTGTTCAGAAGTTACCTTTAATCTCCTTAAAATCCACAAGAGCCTGCTAAGTCACTACTTCCTTGCTAATAATTACTCAGAATGCTTGGTGTTTGTGGCATGATCTTGTCTTCACAAAGATGAGTCATTAATTCAAAGATTGCACAGCTTATAGTAAAAAACCTGTTTGAAAGACACAACCTATAATTTCAAGAGCTACTGCAAAAAATACGGTAAGGATAGCTTGTGAATCTATCTTACCTTTAGTCATGTGAAAATTTGCATGCACAACACACTCAATTTTCAAAACCAACCTCTAGAACAAGAGTAAGGTATAGAAACCATCTACTGTTTGCTGTGGTTTTCTATCGCATATGTCTGGGATGCTTATTGTACCTTCCAATAGGATTACTATATTTAACTGAAGTTCTGGAAAACAGCATGATTTCTTAATTGGAACTATTATCAAATAATACATTTAGTGCACTGCATTCATTTGCTCTACATGACTGATTATGGCACACCTGTTGCACTTAGGAAAATGCCTGTCTGCAGACAAGTCACAGTTGATAATAGATGTGCAGTGGTTTTAATTTCACTTAGTGCAGCCTCTTACACATAGTGCTATCATTTATGCTAGGAAAAGAGATATCTGTAATTTTGTATCACTGATAGCTCTAAGCCTGTAGCAGTATTTGTCTTTTTGCCACTGAAAAAAAACGATCATCCAAACTTTGTGAGCATGTGAGATGTACAGGGAGAAGAAATACAGTGAAGAAAAAACCAGGCCAACTAATACAATTTACAACTGGGGGTGGGGGTGGGGGGGGGAACCAACCCAACAAAACAGGTTGGTTTCCGGTCATTCAACTTCTGCTCTGAATCTGAACAAGCATTTTTAAGCTACGTGCAGGTTAAAATGCGCAGGCTACAATTGCTTTGCGTTAATTTAACGGACAGTTTGAGAGAATGGGTAGATTGTAAAGAAAGTACAAAAGAGAAGGTTAAGAAGGAATATGGAGAATTGGGTGCTACAGGACAGATAACTACTCAGTAATGCAGATCATCTTAGAGCCTTGTTAGACTGAATTGAATTTTCAGACTGAGCAAAGCCTTTCTTCTGGTGAAGAGTCATAGAATCATAGAATGGCTTGGGTTTGAAGGGACCTTAAAATCGTCCAGTTCCAACCCCTTTTTCATAGGCAAGGACACCTCCCGCTAGACCAGGTTGCTCAAAGCCCCATCCAACCTGGTCTTGAACACTGCCAGGAACTAGGCATCCCCAGCTTTGGTGGGCAACCTGTTCCAGTGCCTCACCACCTTCACACTGAAGAACTTCTTCCTAATTCACACCCAAAAAAACCCATTCTCTAGCAAGAAGCACTTCAAATTGCTGGAGGGGGAAAAACCTTTCTGAAAACATTCACATCACTTTTTCCACTTCAATACAAATGTTCTTTGTGTGTTTGCTTGCTTTATTTTTTTTGCTTAGTATTTCCATTTTCTTTCCTGAATTTTTAATCTGAAGCATGTAAAACAGATGTTCACATTAGAAATCATGCCAATTCTTTGTCAATAATATATCATCCAGCTTCATATGAGGCAAGTCCATTCTCACAGTTTTTCTTATAGTTGGACTTTCTAGTCTAACTTTCGTTCAAGCTGGACCTGTTTGAACCTGAGATTTTGTAGAATGAAAAATAAAAAATTGTACAGACTATTAAGAAAATAAGAAGGCCAAACCTAAGTTTTGACAACTACAGGAGATTGTAGCAGTATAAATAAGGTCACCAAAGGTATTTTGGTAAGCATTTCAGATACACTGGAGAGATCTTTCTTCTTCCTATAATAAATCTTTCTGTTGCCTTTTTCTCTCTTTCTCTCCCTCTAAGCCCTTCATAGACATGGGCAAGAAGGAGACTACATTCAGCCTGATTGCCTTCATGTTTTAACGCATCTCAGTGTCTATCCAAAGTGGCTCTAAGCCAGGAGCATCACTGAACCTGGTCTCAGCACTGTAAAAGTCCAAGTTCTGAGTGACAATATGGAGCATATAGATAAGAAGGTTGTACATAGGAATCTGAGTATAGTCACAGCAGCAAACAAGTAGAACTAATGTTAAGTGACTTACCTGGCGACACCACAGCTTTCGAAATATTTGCAAATAGGCCAACACCATAAGACACAGTGGTGCCATGTAAGTCACCAGAAAAAAGCATGTGTGATACATTTTGGGGTAAACCTCAGCTGGAAAAAGAATTCAAATAGGAAAACTGCATTTAAATATACACACATTTCAAAATCACTGTAAGCCAAGTTATTCATACAGATTGCATGAGTTTTTCAAACATAATAAGTTATAATGGAAGATGTACTCAATAATACTATGGGTAGGATTGATTTTTTTAATCAATTCTATATACATTCTCTTTTATAAACATGCTTTTATCTCAAGCATCTCTTACATCACATTATTTCTTTCATATCACATTATTACTCTGGGTATTAAGTCTTCAGAAGTTTTGCTTTTTATTAAATCAGTGAAAGATAGAAAATTTCAGTATCTAACAAAAGCTAACTAATTATCCAACCTATTTCATCTTTGACATATTTAACAGGTTGTGTAATTCTTTAGTTTTAATTCTGCAAAGACTATTACATATCCCTGAGTAAATTGCACAGTCTCTCACCTATAAACAGAGAATGTAGACTACATCACACAAGATGCTACAGACATTTCTGAAATCACTTTTTTGTGGCAGAAAAAACATGATTAAGACTCGGCGATTTATTATTAAGATTATATTTTAAAAAAAAAGAATTAATTCAGTCAAGTGATGTAAACTGAGAAAATTTCTAGGATTATTTTTGACTCAGCTGTAACAGTAATGAGTTTACTACTATTGTGTTCTAGTTTCCTGTGCATCTCTTTTGAAAAGACAAGTTATGAATGTTATTTGCTTAGAGACAAACATCTTACAAGCGTTGTGAGTGTATTGTGTTTCAAGAATGTCGCATCATAAGCTTCATCATTAGATTATAGCAGAATGTGAATTGGGTGCCTGGAAAACTTGTTTTCACTTTTGTATCATCAAATGTAATTTGGTATTATCACATGTTGATATCAATTATAACAACATTTATGGATGGCTTCAGAAAAAGAATGAACATTATGGAGACTGACAATATGTAGGAGGAGACAAACTGCACTTCATGAGCAGTTAGACTACAAAAAAACCCTATGCCTTGCATTTTGGCTAAAGAAGGAACATTTATGTTAATTTCTAGAATTTCTGAACGTTTCAGGAAGATAAGATCTGCAATTGCAGCTCTGTATTGTATGTAGGTTTCATAAAAAGTAAAAAGAGGAAGAAAAAGAGAGTTAGAGAGTTACGTGAGATCAAAACGTTGGTGAGTCGAACTTATTTTCTGTCTGTTAAACGGACTGTGATTGTGGACCCTGCCAAACAAGAGGTCCTCTTGAAAGCCAGGAGAATCCCTGAGACTTTTGTTAGACAAAGAGATACAAAGACCTAGCCCATAACTCTCATAGCAGGGACCAGTACATCTCCCTGTTAACATCATTGTTAACTCCAGGTTCACCCTCAAACCCAGGCTTGAGTAATATTGCCCTCAGTGTTGGGCCTGAAAGTGCCAGCTGGTTCTCCAACCAGAAAAACGTCAACATTAGGGAAATAGAACTTGCTATTGCTTGCTACAGCAAAATCAACTTTGTTGGATCAGGGTTCAAAAAATTCAGATGAGCAGCATTTGGCTCTTTTCTTGCTTGAAGATCCTGTGGCAAACCAACTTACCAACTCTTAACTAGCAGCTGCAGCTACTACTTCTTATTACTGTTCCTAGAGGAGGCAGACCATCTGGGGCAGCTTTTTTATAACAGGTGATAACCTGGCTATGTATCCTGACTGATGATCTCAAACTTGTTTTTGCATTCCAGAAAATGCAGCCTCACAGCAGTCCGGTCAGACAGGGAAATACCAACATGCACACTTCACAGGTGGAGAGATTAAGGAGAAACTGGAGTAACGTGACTTACTGGGATCACAGGAGGTCAGAGCTGAAAGTACGTTCTTTCTGCTCAGAAGGGGGTGCCATCTGCCTCATCAATGCTCTGCAGGCAGCTAGGCCCCTTTCAGGTAGAAGGATGGTACATATTTAAAAGGCCATCTGGAGTTTATGGCTTCCAATTTAGCATTCCAAGTAAAGTGAAACATTTAATGACCCTAGCTATCTACAAAGAACTGATGAACCAGGTTGGAGGAAGATCCTAACACTTGCCTTTGAAGTTTAGCCACCTGGAAACTGCCAGCAGCTAAACATCAAAGGAAACCTATCCCTCCTCCACTCAGGGCAAAGCCCTTTGTAAAACCTTTCCCTAAGAAGCATGACTCTGTTTAGCTTCTCAAGCCAAAGAAAAGCTTTAAAGCTGTTTGACAATCACAGCAGTGAGAAGGAGGAAGGGCTGGTTTGGGATACCTTTCATTTATCAAGTGAGTGAGTTCCAGGCTCCTTGAATGAGACCATCAATCAGTCTATGGTCCCGGTAATATATCAGCTGCCTGACTGAAACTGCTGAGCCTCTTACTGCAAGAGGAGAGGAGAAAAGTGTCTTTGCCTTCCGTGGTCACTTAATGGGCTTCAGGACAGGGAGAGATTGTTCTTAGCTGGAGTAATCATCTCTTTAAGACGAAATTAATGATTCTCACAGCACCGGATGTTATTTTACTGAAAAAAGGGGACAAAAAGCAAACAGATGGTCACAGGGATTGGGCTGGGGTGAGATCAGCATTTCCACTCAACACCGGTCATGCCGTATGATCACTCCACTTGATGAAGGGTGCTAAACCAAGCCTTCTTCTGTCTGCTGCAGGGGTTATTAACCAACTTTTAAACTTTTCTAAAGCTTCCTTCTTGGCACTGTGTTCCAGTCCCAGACTGTTCAATGAAGCAAGGAGGTAGAAGACTGAAACTACAGCTTCTGGATTTTTGCCAGAATTTTACTATATTTGTGTAAATACATACATATATATATGTGTATACATAAACATACACATACAAACTGAAAACATTCCAGACTCAAAAGGTTTTAAAATGTCTAGCAAATTAAATGTTCCCTTAGGCCATAGGTGCATAATGAAACTGGTACTCTAGACATCTTCCCTAAGAACAGGGGAAACGAACTATCAAGTTTGTTGAGCATCGGTAGAGAGTTCCCAGGTTCCCCAGTCTAAGGAAGATACCTACAGTATTTTGGAGTTTCCGACATAGAGACACAATGCAGTTGAAAGGGTATACTTTTAGAAAAAAGCTTAATAAATAGGGATGCTAGGAAGTGGATGCCCATAGTAGGGAAAATTTTGCCACATGACACAGCCTTTTCCAAACTATGTTCCTGTATTGGAGAATTTACAGGTAGCGAATACTAAAATTACATTTTCAAACCTGAAATATTATCCTTCAGCTCTCAATTAGTGACAACACCAAGCATAATCTTAATATTAGCAATATTCTGACTTCTTTCTGCATTAAAATATCCCACGAGTTTTTTCTTAAATTCTGAACACTTCAATAAAAAGGATGTAAAAAACTTCATGTAATAATGCAATTTCCAGCTATTCGTTTTCCAGAATTAAGACAATATGGGGTTTGTACTATTTTATGAGCAGTCTAAGAGGAAATGGAACACAAAGTCTTCCCTTTGTTTCCATTCAACCATGTAGTTTTGGGAAAGGATTATCTCCATATTCTATCATTTGCAAAGGGGCTGGCTAATGCAGTTTGGCTAACACTCGTTTTGCGAACAGCTCTTAAAGAATGTATTTAGCTGACTTGGACACATGGAGAATCCATTTTAATATATGTTTCTTTTATTTTGGCACTTTATCATCAAATTCAGCACATAGCAATTACAGACTATTATAGAACTGTGGCCAACACTGGCTCCTTAAGTGAGCCTGCATAGGTCACATGTTGGACCCTTCTGCATTCCCAAATAAAATATTGTTATTAGACAGTACTCAAAATGAAAAACCCTCAGCCTAAAATTGGCAATGAATTTTATATTTAGGAATGCCAGAAACAATTAAAAAGAAATTGAACCCTGCTTTAGGCTGAACTATTGCTCCATTTGCAGTCGCTGGCAGCTCTCCAACAGCATACTTGAAATCTTATTAGTCAGGGTGGCCACTATTTGTTCTCTTTTAAGGACCCCAAGTGTCACAGTGCTGATCAGACCTTCTTCCAGACCCTCATCAGACTTGTATGGATTTCAGCAGCTGGATCTAAGTCTGGGTAAGGTACAGTCTCCTGCTTTGGCATCTCTGGACATAACTTCCCGTTAGTCCTCCATAGCACCTCATGTTTTGGTGATCCTGCATTCCCAGAATTAGAACAGATGTCCAAAACACTTTGGAAAGTGTCGTTAAGCTCTCCTTTTTTGCAGTCCCAACCTTGACAATTCACAGTTTAATATCCTTGGGACATACAGTGCAAATGATACTCCTCAAAATTTCATCAGATGTACCCTAATTTTAGACAACGTAAATTACGTGCAGATTTAAACAAAGCAGTGAACACCCAAATATAATCGCTTTCCTCTAAACTCACTTTTCTATGGGATTTGTTCAGGGTCTCTTGAGTGTGTGCAGTATCTATATCTCCACTTTCTCTTTGCAAATATAGCTTATTCATAGGAATATCAATGTCTTTCTCCTTCAGCCTCCTCCTAGTTATCTTTATTTGCTGCTCGATATTCCCATAGTCAAAAAAAGCAAAACCACAATCCAACAAAAGATGCGACTATTTTCTTTAAAAATATTAGCTTTTTATTTCTTCTTCTGGCCTCAATGCTCACCAGCTGCCCTGTTATCCATGTTCATTTGTTCTTCTTTTTGGAACTTTTCAAACCCTGTTTTTCAGTAGAAAAATTGAATCTTCTATGGTTTGGTCCAACTCAGTGTCCCTAAATATTTTCAATTGAACGGAAAACTTTTGTAGCTAATGACACTTTATTCTCCATAGTCTGAAAGGGGTGTTAAGGTATATACCTATTATATTTTATCCTCATTGATAATATATTGTTGACTATACAATTACTAGGTAATTCCATGATTTGAGCAACCTACTTGTAACAATGCATAAAAAGGTTCTTCTCTCAAGTTACTAAGAGAATCTATTATTAGAAAGTGGAGAGGATTATTTTGTACAGATAGCTGAAATGCACCAGCACAATAGCTAGCAACGATGGTGCATTATCATTAGAGGAATAATTAATTAAAAAGGCAGCAGGATAAAAATAGGATTCTTATCTTTAATGGAATGAAAACCTCCCCATTTCAGAAAACTTTAATGTATTTTTAATAAAAAATTGTTTTCAGTTCATGCTCAATACAAATCAAAAAGAAAACCAACAAAATCAGTTTGGAGTGTTTGCACTACAGTTCTGAAGCCACACACAAAAAGAACTTAATTCTATGCACAAGTACTTGTTTTTGTTATACTCCTTTCTACCTCTCCAAACACCCAAGTGAAGGCTCAAAGTATAACCTGAAGATCAAGAGATTTAATTGGACAAATACACTCCACAGGAATAGAGTCTTGCAAATATGTAGGAGGTTTTTTTCTTTTATATAATGGGTGCTTCAGCTCTGGCATATCTATGAGCTGCAACTACTTCAGCACAGCACTGAACGAGCAGCACTCTTTTAAACAGTTCCAAGGCTACCATGGAGTCTGTAGTTCCAAAGCAACACTTCCCTGTTAGGAATCAGAAAGTGGCCAATGTGGATCTGGAATTTTTTCCTTCATATTACCTGATGAAATGCTCTTCTGACTCCCTAATTAATTAACTACATAATTTTTATTTCCTAGGTTGATTAAAACAGTCTTTGTTGCAGATCTAGCCTTGAAGATGAAGACATGGATAATTAGTTCTGCAGTCAAAATAAGTGGACACAAATTGTACTTGGACTGAATGCTGAAAAAGAAAATATCACATAAATACAGCAGCATCCAGCAGCAGACAGAGATACAAAATTGTACACAGATGAAGAAATAACACTAGAAGTAAAGAGCAGATGTGTCCTCTCCAATGAAACAGCAAGTACAATACCCATAAGCACAAGAGAGGCTTGCCCTAACCTACAGACTCACAGCACATCAGCACATCTTTGTCTTCAATGAGTGCCAGCTAGCTAATGGCCATCTCTGTCCCCTTGCCTTGTTTCAAAGGACTAACTGGGATGAGGGAGATAAAGAACAGTGAATGTGATAGCCAATGTCTTCTTATTAATCCCCTGGTGGCCCCACAGAGGCCAGTCAGGTGAGAAACTTCCAAAAGAGCACATGGAAGAGCCCTCAGCAGTTCAAGCTGCTTAAGGTAATTTATCACAATAATTAAATACAGGTGGTCCAGTTGCATTTTATCTTAATTGTTCACATGATTGGAATCTTCTTGTACTGAGACATCTCTTGGAGAGAATCTGATTGTTTTTAGTCTGACTTGAGGTTATTAAACAGGCATTTTTTAGTTACTTATTTTGGCAAACATGTCTTTATTTTCCTGTGTGTGAAAAATGGTATTACTGATGGTCATTATATCCAGTGTCAGAGTCACAGCATGTAACTCATATGCTCTATTAGCTTTGGAGTTATGCCAGGGCCCACCAGAGTTGAGTCTTAACCATTTGGGTTGGTGGCTAACACCGCTTACTGTGAACAGAAACAAAAAAGAAGTAGTTACTCCCGGGCAACCCTTATGGTTTCTTAGAGCTGAATTCAAATACAGAACAAGTTAGATTAAAAGTTAATTTGGAAAGGCAGAATTATACTCCTTGGATAGAATAATTTGTAACTGATTACACTTACGAAGTTATTTAAATTATCTTGTCTATGACAAATTTCAAATAGTAGACTAACTCACTACCCCATATTGATGATATCTCTGTAAATTTTGTAAGGACATGAAATTTGCATTGAAGACCCAAGAGAGATCTATAAAGGCAAGTCAAATATCAGCAATTAGCAAATGAAATATACCAAGGAAACAGACATTTCTGTTGTCATGTAGCTATTTCTTAAGGCTAAATGCTGAAGTCTTTGTAAACCTGCAATGTCCATCGATCACAGAATTATATAAGCCTCTGGGAAACATTAACACGGTCAAGACACAAGCCAGCCTCATTCATTTAAACTTGGTTTCAAATGTACTTGAAGTCTTAGCAAGACAAAAGAAAACAGGATTTCACAGTATTTGAGAAATGGTCGTTCTAGGAAAGCTTAAATAATTAAGAACATTTTTGTAATATATTTGTACAACTTGACTGAACATTAATATGTCCTAATATTTATATTACTTAACAGCAGTACAGATTCAGTCTTTATGGTCAATGACACACTCACCTCCCCAGTGCTCATCACACACTGTGAACAAGGTGGTTTTATTGGCTAATCCTGGGAACACACTGCTGCACTCCATAACAATAGCCTGAGGAATCATTATGATGCAGGACACAATCCAGATAATTATAATGCTGTTCCTTGCTCGCTTGGCTGTGCTTTTAAACATCAAAGGGTGACAAATTGCATACCATCGATCCAAAGCAATGCAGCTGAGTGTTAGTACAGACACAGAGACTGAAACTGTCTAAAGAAAGGAAATATTATGTAAATGTGAATGTAATTATTTTCAGAGCTTTAAAAAACATTTATTGCAATTTTTTTCCCAGAGTTTTAAAAATTATTTGTATTTTCAACATAGTTAGCTGTTTATCTACAATTATTAAATAGAAATTATCCCAAGAAAAAGACAGAAAAATTATCCCCTTTTAAAATCGCTTCTTACAGAATTACAACAATGTCATCTGCTAGAATCGCACTAGAATTAACAGGACAATGAATAGACTAGCGTGCTACCCAAACTGAGTAGGTGTAGCACAGTCAGATTCTGATAGAGCAAATTTATGCAGAGTAGAATTTGCAAACTTTATCTGAAAAACTACTTTTAAAACATTAGATGACTGATTAGACCTCTTTTTTTTCTTTGTAGCACAATTTTGTTTGTACATTTTCTGTGTTATATTTGGAAACCAGTATCATCATTTTGTCTTTTCAGTTTTCACAGGAACAATGGAAACTCAGAGTCTCATGAACAATTAGCTTAACACAGACTAAATCATTTTACCTTCAATTCGGTATAGGAAATAACCTATCAATCTTTCACTCCATACACTAGGTTATCATTTCACTTACTCTTTAGATTTTCTTCCATTCGAGGAGGAAGATTTTCCTCCATGTAGGCTTTGAAAAAGCTTTAGTTATTTTGACTGTGTTGAGCAGAGGACATATCTGCTGGAGAATTCTTGCCCTTGACAATGTGGCTCTTCAGCCTACAGGTATTTGCTGAAAATATAAATAGTGCTGGAGGCACAGAGCAGATCACCTGCATACATTCAGAGTTCTGCTCAATTCTTTTGATTTTATAATGACTGAAAGGCCAAGCACTTGTCATTCTAGTATGCCCAGTCAGTTCATCTAACCAGCTATTCTTGGAAAATGTATTTGTCAATCATTTTGATGCAAATGATCTCATAACTAATCAAGTCCACTGGTAAACAAGTGGTGGCAATTACTGCTTAAGGCAGACAATCTCATCAGCTCCCAGTGAACTTGAATAATTTGACTATTCCTAAAGAATACAAAAGTAAGTCTCTAAACACATGTGAAAGCCTAGAATCCCTTCAGATTCTCTGTCCTGGACACTTGTGTATCTCTTTAGGTTCACTCACAGAGTAAATATGACTGTAATTCTATTTACAGACATTTGTATTGGTATATATGCCCTATGAATTCTTAAAAAAGAGCACACACAAAAAAAAAAAGAAAAAAGAAAAAAACAGAAGAGCATCAGACAATTGTTTCAGAATGAGTATTGCCCAAGTCTAACAATCAGATGGAAAAAACAGAAAAATATTCAGAAAGCATAAACATATTCACAAGTGGACCAGTCCTTTAATCCTCAGCATGTACCCTGAAATATCTCCTTCAGTAGCAGGCATAGTCTTCCATCAGCTTATCATTATTAGGAAGATGCTATTGTTTTTTATCTTCCTTGTAACATGGGTAATGTGTACACACAGTAAAATAATACCTGTAAGTAGGGAATCATTTTGCAGAGGGGCTGCCCAAAGAACCATGTTTCTGTGATGTCTACTACTAAAGTTGCTGGAAGACAAGTAATTGTGACCAGAATGTCAGCCAGAGACAGGTTCACTATGAAATAGTTGGTAACTGTTCGCATGTGATGATTCTTCCACACTGCAATGCAAACTGAATTTGGAAAGACAAGTTAGTGAGACGGAAATGACTTAGGTAATACTTCAACAGGAGAACACTTAGCTTTGCAGAATTGAGGATATGATTGTGTCCTTCGTTTAACACAGAATATTTTAATATGTAGTTCAGTGTTAGAACCATGTGTTTTCTTTTAGAGTGGAAATAAGAGGGTACATGTGGAGAGAATCTTAGTACATAATGAATAATTTTCCACAGACCACAGCATGGGAACTAATCTCATATATAAAGCAGCTTATTTTGCTGCTAGTTTATCTTCACAAACTACTTGCACAACTTGCTTCATGTCCATATTAATCCATTGGCTCTAGTCTATGGCAATACGCATCTACATTTGTAAAAGTTTGTCTTATTCTTATGACAGTGTGATACTTCATTTGAATTGCTTGTAAACTGTGCCAAGACAACAATAATTTTATAATATATTTTGCTGACCATAATACATTCGTTGCATCTGCAGAGATCTGCAAGTTGTCTGGATAACTGTGATTTAAGGTAAGTAAATAAAGGTAATTTTTGCAGAATTAAGCACTACCATTTTAAGCTTAGTGTATATTTGATGATGATTTCTATGATCAAAAGCAACATGTAGCAGACACGTTACAAGATATACCTTTAAAGCATGTTTTGTATCTTTTTCATCTTTTTCAATTTGAAAGGCTTTCAGAAATGAGGCAAATCAGTCCTTTAATATGGTTGTATTAAATTCATAAGCTAACACATTTAAAATACCAGATGAGTCTGAGAAACTAGCCTAAAAATAAGGTTTTTATTAACTTTCAAAGTAGAACTCTGAGAGACTGTAGAAATCAATAGCTTTTGAATGGTTTAGATTCAGTCACCAAAAGCTCTTCAAAAACTGATGCAGAAAATTTTCCAGAAACACCACAATAATTCTGGCAAGAAAGCACTACAACTTACTGTACATCAAAGGTTCTTCTCCTGTAAACAATAATTCATCCATCATGCAAATCTGGATGAAGATTCAAAGTCTCCTTAATCTGTTGGGATACAGCACTATGCTTAATTTAGATATATTAAACAGATCACGGAGTGCTAAAGAATAGATTTAGAAAGGTCTTGAAGAGATTGTCCAAACCTAAAATGGAATCAGCTAGAGTTAAACTATTTTCTTATTAAACTAGCTAAACTAGCTGGAAGAAAATACACAGACTTTAAGGCTTTTGAGATCAGACACTTCTTTATATCCTAAGAAGGATGGTGTGCTTGTGCCTATCTTCCAGCTGCATGAATTGATCTAATAAAATATATTATTTCATTTCATAAATCTTGTCTTTTTTTAAGCCTTTTGACCAACACAACTACAGCAAGACTGCCACTAAGCCATTGTTGGCAAGTTTACATTTTAAAATGTTACATTTGAAGATACCAGACCTTTCTTAAATGTATTGCACTGTTTAACTATCATTCCTATTAAAAAAAACTTAACCAACCAAGCACTCTTCTAAGGTCTAGTCTACTTTTCATTGCTACTATTTTACACCATCTTATTTCCCTGCACACAGGCAGGAATGATAAAGAGTTTTTCCCTGCAGAGGTGCTTCATATATGTAAAGATTGTTGTTACAACATTCTTCAGTTCTCTTTTCAGACTGTGTAATTTCAGAACTCTTATCTTTTACTTCCAGAGGAGGGGCTATACTTACACATCTAGGGATTATTTAGGACCAGGAAAGAGGAAGAGGTTAGTTGGCCTTCAGTTTCTGTAAGAGAAGGTGATTTTATCAACTACATTTTTAGGATGTAGGTTTCCAAGTTTCATCTAAAACTTCTGTTGTGCTACCACAGATGTTCTTCCTATCTTTTAATGTGTTGCAGACATGGTAACAGATTCTATAGCTTGCATAAATTTAATCTTTGCTACATACCTATCATGCTGTTGTAAATGCAAGTGAAAATCCCTCTGCAAAGGTCTTCACTCTTCTTATACTGGTTTTGGAGAAAATCTCTCACATTACCCATTTCTTCCATTGTTTTTCTTTTTTGAACACAGAATTTTGTGTCCTCTTAGCTGTGACCTCAGATATCTGACAGGAAAGGCTTATAAATCAAAAGCTTGAAGGAAACATCCATATTAATTGTATTTTCTTCCTATTTGGGTGATTTAAGTTACCTACTAAAGCAATTATTTCTATAGGTTTGCATGATAATTGCAACATAACTATCCAGAGCTTTATCGCTGTTACTTGGTGCATGGGTTTACTATAGTCAAAATTTGCAGTCTGAAAATGCAGAGGCAGCACCTAAGAGGGAAGATAATACATTGCTGCCCCTCTGGAATGTTGTTCACAGTTGGAAATGCAATGCTGGGGGAAAAAATGCAAACCATTTTATTTTCGATAATTTTAGCACTTAGCACTAAAACTGTAAAGATTTTGACTTTTATTCATAACTCCATTATGTTGAGTGGACATTATGGTCCTGTCTTTTACTTAGGTAAAAGTTGGTATTAACTGGCAATGTTTTCCTGTATTTTTGTTTCTTTTCTCAATAGGCAGAAGTTAAATAAAATGTTGTTTTAAAAGTTCAGAGTTTGGCCACTTTGCTCTGATGCTATGGTTTCAACAGTCCTGCGCTCTACCTGATTGAAAATTTAGACATTGTTTTCAGCCAAGGATGTGAGTGTCTAAAGGTGCAAGGCGTAAGCAGGTATATATACTCTTTGCCAAAGCTAACTCTTATTTCTGTGCTGACCTGTCTGGGGAAAGCACATGAACATAAACATTATTTCTGGTAAAACAAATCCATTAAGTTAGCATATGTAAGGTCAATCTGATCAGCAGCAAACTGCATCAGAAATCAATTCATAGCATTTTGCATGTTGCGTTCAAAGTTTTCTATCAATATGAGCAAACGAAACCTCATGTATACAAACAATGAGTTTGTGTAAAAAAGCCTCTGAGAAAAAGTGTTTTAAAAATAAGTTCGCTTTCTTCCCCCCCCCCCCCCCCCCCCCCCCGTTGCCCTCTGCTGGTTGCAGTTATTGTTTTCAACCTGCACAAGCACTGGTAATATTTTTTTCAGTGCAAGGCTAAATTGAGCTCTGAGGATCTGCTACAAGTTATTTAAATAGGACAGAATTGTATAAATGACAGGAAGTCAGCTCACTCTATTCCTTCCAGACTTCTTGTCCTTCAGAGTCTATTGCAGTACAAGGTTATTCAGTTTTGGACAATAGCTTCAGTGATATATAAGTGGTTTAGCAGATCATCAAGAAAGATGTTCTAGCCTGTGTTTAAAACCTATTATTTTATAGGTGTGCAAAATGGTTTGGCTATGCCACTGAATATATTATAACTAGTTAAGTATCAGAACAACGGAATTTTTTATACTGTCCACTCTCACTCCTTTAACTATGCATTTTCATCTCAGGTAGTATTATATAGAAGTGGAGGCACTCAGCTCCCATATAAACCCTAAAGAAACATGCTACAGAAAGGATGCTCCATGAAGTGGGAATTGCCATCTGCCTGCCCAGAGTGAAATAGCAGAGCTGTAGCTTTCCACTCAGTTTGGAGAAGAGAAGCAAGAATGAGAAAGGTCGTAAAGATGCTCAACTTATAGTGTAGTTTACCAAAAGTACTCCAAAATCATAAAATAGGAGATGAGGCCAGCACCAGTCGTCCTATAATAGTTGGGAGACACCACAGAGTTAACAAGATGCCTGCTTAGTTGCAGCACAATGTAGGGGCCCAAACTGAGTTTTTCAGACCTCTGTTGAAAATCTATGAAATAGTAGAAATAGTTCTGAATAAAACCTCGATAGAACATTATATGCAAATCTTTAATGCAAGCACTGATGTTTCCAGCTATAAATGAGAGTGAGGATGAAAGTGGGAAAAATGTTATTAACACAGGCATTGAAGAAAAGAGGATTAGAAATTAAAAGAGGGGAAACAAATAGGAGAGATATGTAATTCAGAAATGCGCTCCTACTGTGCATGATTTTCCCAGCTGCTGGAGCTCTACTGGAACCTAACTGCCTGGCCAGTGTATTTTATTATTTTCTGTATTTCTGCTTTTATTTTATAAACCCACCCAAAGCTACAATTAATAACTGAAAACGAAAACACGCAGGCCAGCTTTCACAACGAGCAGCTATTTTTCTAATGGCCATTGAGTAATCCGGCTCTCATAATTCTTCATCGCACCGGAGACGCTTTCCTTCCGCCAGAAAGCTTTAGGTAAAATGCCTGCTGTTCTTACCTCTGCCACACGGTGTCAGTAAAAGCTCGGAAACTAGTTTTAGTTAACCAGGTTGAACGTGTTGGGAAAAACTTGCGGAGGTTTTCCCCAAGCGAGAGCAGTTCTGTGACAATGAAGCGTGTTTCAGAACCCATCCTCCAAACATTCACGATTTCCCACACCCAGAAAGCCTCGCAGGCAAGTCCCAACAAGGACTAAACATAAAAAATTCAAGTCAAAGTTAAAACTTATGACAGAGGCTATTAGGAGTCCCTCAAGAAAGCTTCATATACCTCCTTAAATCCCTGATGAAAAAAAAACCCCAAACAACACTCTATTATGAAGATATGGTGCGATTGGCATTTTTCATGTATATATTTAATCCCTGTTGGTTTAGTGTCTTGAGGCATTTTAATTAGAGGCTGTAATGCTATTTATTCAATTATTCATTGTATCTCAAGCTGAATGTGAAAACAATACGAAGACTCCAGCTGGTATAAAATGCAGCTGCTTGTCTCCTGGAAGATTTATGCTGTCTTGAGCATATTAAACATTGTGCAGCAGTCCTTCTGCTGGCGGGCTGCAGGTTCAGCTGTCAATTTGTTTTCTACATGTCAACCCTAAATCATTTCCCTAACACTTCAGAAGTCTTGACAACTTCTTATTCAATGGGTCATCTTCCAGTGTGACTTCTTGGCCAAAATAGAAACCTAATTTCCATAACCAGCAATACCTGACATTTCCTTCTATAAATGAAAAACACTACCTCTTATCTCATTTTTGGTGAATAATAAAACCCAGATGGAAGCAAAGAATGATCATTTTTCACACTAAGCTTCAATGATTAATTTTGCTTTCCTAATTCAGTATCGCAATTGTTTGAATAAATATCACAATATGGCCATCCAGCAGCCATTTGGAAGTGATGTTGTGATTATAAGTGCTGGTCATTAACATCTCCAAATGCATGGGGTAGAAAGCTTCCAAAGAGCTTTACTCCTTCACAATATTCTGTAATCAAACAGTGATAAAAAACAGTTACACAGATTTCTGTTACACAATATGCCCCATCCCTGAAAGTGTTCAAGGACAGGTTGGGTGGGGCTTTAGGCAGCCTGGTCTAGTGGAAGGTGTCCCTGCCCATAGTGGGAGGGAAAGGATGGATGGGAACCAGATGATCTTTAATGTTCTTTCCAAGCCAAACCACTCTATGATTTCATGAGTCTTTATTCTCAAACTCCTAATCCACTCATTTCCACCTGGCAATAATTGGTTCTCCATATGGCATTCTCCCCCTTGTTCTTTTTTGGTGATGACATTATCTACTGTGAATCATGATCTGGGTGGCAGGGTGTCTAGCAACACAATCTTACTGAAAGGAAGGCTGAGTAGATAGGTTATTTAATCTTCGGAGAGCTAGAGCCCCTGTGGAAACACTGAATCAACACACGCTGCTGGAAGGAAAAATGCTGTCACTGAAACTACTTTCATTAGGATTCCTGATTAAGGATTCTTCTGCTTTAACCTGAGAGTCTAAAAATTAGGTGTGAAAGACTAAGCTTATTTTATTTATTCTTCCATGAGTCTTTCAATAACTTTATTGATGATCTTGATTAAGCTGTAAGAAGTACTTTAACTAATTGCAGAGGATATTTAATTAAGGGGTTTTGAAACCAGCAGTGAGACCAAAAAATCTAAAACAAGCCGACCTTTTCTGTGAATAAAGAGATGATCTCTACTTCCTAAACTGTCAATCTCTTTCTCACTATTAATCTCTAAACTCACATATTACTTCATTTTTTACACAACTAATCTTATCTGAAAAAAGGAGGCCAACATAAGACCAAGTTTATGTTGAAAAAAGTAATAGAAATAATGACACAAAGACACTTTTTATACAATGTTTATTATCAAAGAAATATTGAAAAAATCATGCAGCTGTTAATAATACCCAGCAGATAAGAAATATACGTGATGTGACAGCTGAAAAGGTGGACAATATTCTGGGCTGCAGACACAAAGGAATTACATAGCCAGCCAGTGAGGTGACAGCTCCTCATGAGCAGGACAGACTAGATGTGTCAACAGATCTGGAAAAAATCATGGAAGCATGACAAAAGAAGTAGGTGACTAGGTCATGCTCCCTGGGTATCACACATAAACAAGTACATATATGTATGTGCTGGCTTTGGCTGGGGTAGAGTTAATTTTCTTCATAGCAGCTGATACAGGGCTGTGTTTTGGATTTGTGCTGGAAACAGTGTTGATAACACAGGGATATTTTAGTTATTTCTGAGCAGTGCTTACACAGAATCAAGGCCTTTTCTGCTTCTCATTGCATCCCAACAGCTGGGAGGGGTGACAGCCAGGACCGCTGACCCCAACTGACTAAAGGGGTATAAACCAAAATATTGTAAACCATGATTTGATTTGATGAATAAATGTCCCTTCAAGTGTTAAAAAAACATGTAGGTGTAGGCTCTTAGTGACATGATTTACTGGTGACTTGGCAGTCCTTCATGATATTAAAGGTCAGGTTTTCCAGCCTAGTTGATTTTATGATAACATTGAACATATGAAATCTTAAAGTAGTGTGTTTAATATCAGCTTTACTGAAATACACTAATGGGAAACCATCTTCCACAAAAGACAAGAGTCTACATAAATAAAACAGATCTACAGCAACGTTGGCTTGCAGCAATACATTCTCTGAGACGTTTTCTAGCTACCAAGTGCTCTATTGTACTCAGGCTTTTAAAAGGACTTACAAGAACATGAGTTACTCATGTTCTCCAGTCCACTTATATATTTTATGTACTGCCTTATTATTACAGTGATAGAGAAGAATACAAGACGTAAATTCTGCTCACTGGAAAATAATCTCTACAGATTAAAATAGAGACTAATAGCACGACCATCTAATTGGCACAGGACTCATTTTCTAACTTGGTCACATTATGTAATTTTAGGCAATTAACAATCTAATGGAGATGTGAATTATTACCAGAGGATCAGCTATGATATAAAATATGGCTGTCCAAAATGCCAGGTTTCAACTCTGGATGAAGTGCAAAGTACCATCACACCGTTTTCCTGAGCTAACTGTACTGATTATAGATTGGCTTTAAATTGCCTACCATACACACACAAATCATTGCAGGTATCATCTGGCAACCCCAGTCATCTTTGCAGAGCTGACTGTACTGAATGACCAGTTATTTCATAATCACATTGATATACTTTTTTTTGTCTATTCATAGTAGCAATAAAAAGCTTACAAAATCCTTACACACACTTTGTGTTAGAGATGGAAGGACCATAAATATAGCTGTCATACTGCACTACACTAGAATAAAAAGATTTCACACTCCATTATGATTCAATTTAAACCTGTGTGACTCATTAAAATCAAGGTGTGCTTCACAGCTGAAATGCTTTGCAACTTTGAAGTAATATGATTCAAAATGTATCTGTCAGTGTATAAGGGAGTTGCACAGGAAAAACCTTTCCATGTCCATGCCTGTTCCTAATATAAATGAGAGAATGCCTTCTTTTTAGGCTATACAAAGAAAAAACAGTTTTCTATGCTAGTAGAATGCTACAACAAATATCCTGTATAATATGCAACTTCTGAGTCTATATCATGAATCCACACTGCCAATATAATATTCCAAAACTGAATTAAAATCCTTGCAGTCTTACTGCACTGAGAACCAGGAGACAGAACACAGTTCTGTCAGGGCTGAGTGCATCCCCAGGCTCTGCAATCTCTGCCCTGTCCCCAGGGGTTAGCTGTCTGCAGTGGAGGTGAGCTCTGGTACAGGGCAAAACGTAAACTGGGATCAGCCTGCTGGGAACAGAGCTTTTGGAGAAAGATGTGAGACGCCTCTTTTGCAGGTCACCTCTTTCCCTGGGAGCTGCATTTAAGCTCAGGCTCTCACTCTTAGCTCAGGCAAAGACGACATTGCCAGCATGCGTGTGTATTACTGATTTTGATTGTAATCCTCACCCACTGACTTGACTTTCTGGCTTTACCTCAGACCTGCTTCATCACTATGGATCTGTCTGGCAATTGCTGGGAGGTGACTGAACCCTGGTAAACATCATCAGACCTACCATGCTCTCAGGCACTGTGGGACTGTGCTGGTGAATACATTGCCCTGTCAATCATGCTGCTGCCTTCAGCTCCCGGCTCTCTTTCCCCTAGGGAACAGTCCATTCTAGCTCTTCTCTGATGGATTCCACTTGTGAGATATACAGTAAGTAAAACAACTGCTAACATAAACAAAACAGCAACGAAAAAAGGTTTCACTTGACATGCAACACAGAAAATAAACAATGTTTTACAAATAAAGAAGCATTACAAAACCTTCAAGCTTTTCTGAAAGATAGTGCGTTAAAGCAGGAAGTGACAACAGCTTTCATTTTATTTGGTAATGCGCCCAAAGATATTTCTGGCTGAAGAGTACTTCACTGACCTAAGGGAAAGAAAGATGTGTTAGCCTCTCTTCAGCTCCTGACAGCGAGGGCTTTACTGGTTTTAGTGGCCTTGGAATTGTGAAGTTGCTGAATAGCTCTGCGGAATTGCTTTCCTTCTTCCAGAATCTACGATTCTTTCCAAACATCATTCAAAACATAAAATCAGTAAGTAGCCAGCATATCCCGCCACCACCAAGGTTGCACCTGTTTTGGGTCTGAATAGCAGTGCTGGTCGTCAGAGCTATCACTCCAACAGCTTTCAGAATGTATAAAATAAAATAAAATGGGATAAATTCTTTAAAGGTTTCACATGTTTATCAGGAGTACATCTTGAAAGCAAAATGAAACTAAAACAAAACCAGCAACAATCAAGTTTGCAATTTGCTTCCTAGGTAATCTGTCAAATGCATGCTGGTGTGTTTTCCCTTGCCACCCACCCCCATGCCATAATGTTCAGGCATTACAGGGGAATTCTGACTGACTGGTGGTAGTTCTTCTGTAGGAGCTGCTCAATAGCCAGTCTTTAAGTCAAAGATTATGATACATCAGATAACAGATTTTTATCAGCAGTGCCATAGACAGAAGAAAGGAAGAAAACTGGATGGCAGAGGAGTCCTAAAGTTTTACTTTCCACACAAATGTAGCCCCAGAAGTAAGAACAATAACACTAGTTAAAAGTAGTTACAAATTAAACAGAATATGACTCCATATGGAAAGGAATCTATTTTTTGTTTCTTTCAATACCTTTTAATGGGCTTTGACCTCTGAGACCAGGCACTTTTCCACTTGTTCAGATTCCAGCCCTCCTCCTTTATTACCAAATGAATTCACAGCATACTTTTGTCCTTATGATGTTAGAAGACAAGTAGCCAAAGTGCTTATTATTTTACTCTGACTGAAAAAAATACTATCCAGGGACATTCTTTTTTTTATCCAACTGTAAGGGCAGCCTCCAGGCAGATGCAACAGTCCTTTATTTTAGAAGAACTCAAATGAAAGTCAACAGAATTTGTATTAACATTCAAGACATCAGGCATCTCTTGCAGCTCACCCTCCTTCAGTCTTGGGCATTGCCGTTTTTCAAAGTTGAGTTCAATAGGTCTGCACTATTCACACTAGGCAGAATTGCCTTTTGACACAGAATGGTAAAGGAAAGTAGAACTGTCTCCCCTCTGGACTGTCTGGTCACAAAGCATACAAAGTGGAAATAGTTACACATCTGGATATAAGAATCTAGAAAGAAAAGGGCATAATTTCAAATCAGCTTCATCTTTTAGTGCTTTACTACATCTCACAAGGATGTGCATAACTCTCGATAGTGATCCCCATATTATGCAAACATCAATGTATTTTAGTTGATTCTCACCATCTTACATAAATTGAGCTCATACAGTCTG
Organism: Ara ararauna; assembly: GCA_028858755.1. Taxonomy (NCBI): domain Eukaryota; kingdom Metazoa; phylum Chordata; class Aves; order Psittaciformes; family Psittacidae; genus Ara; species Ara ararauna. The sequence continues at coordinate 39,919,103 of CM054379.1, read as the reverse complement.
TATCTTGGGTAGATAAAATGCATAAATATTGTACCATTTCCTAGGTGTGTAACTCTTCTTATCTTTTTAAAAACAAGAAATTCATTCTAGCTATTATTCATCCAATAGAAAAAGGTGACTGTCATGTTCGTATTAGAAAAGGAAAGTCCTTTCAGTGCCAGATTCCCCAAGTAATCTGGATAAAATTAAATGTAATAATTTAAAATGTGATTAAATGAACTATGCCTCATCTACAGTAATCAAATAGGATGCATGAAGATCATGGCACCATTTAAAAGAATACATGACTCATCCAATTCTACCAACACATGCATGTATGCCTAGACCTTAGTATTCACTTTTAAAATAACAACAGAGCTGCATTTGAGACAGCTGCCTATTGATAAGCATTGACTATGGCTCTGGTGTTAGAACTGTACACAAAACTTTTCTTCTCCAGTCCTAAGAAAATAAGTAAAAATCAAATGAATGCTGTTGAGCTCTATAAGTCAGACTATGAGCTCTTTGAGGAAAGAGCTACAGTTAGGTTCTGTATAGATCTCAGCCCAACTAGCAGTTACTGTAAAACGGATAATAAATAATAGAGCTATCTGGAGAAGAGTATTTCTCTGTCAATCAAATTTGTTTTCATTCTGAGTTGGAAAGAAAAACAAGTATCAGCAAATTGTGCAAGTAAAGGACATTTCTGAAATCTCTCACTGATGTCCTACATGGTCTTTTAGCCTTGGAAGCCAGCAGTGCTGAGGACTTTCAAGCTGGGTGCTGGCAGGTTGTGTGTGCTAAGGTTCTGAGCTTCTGCCAGCTCTGGGGAGAGCTGCCAAGAGGCCCAGCAGACCAGCTGGTGGGACACCAGAAGGATGCTTGCTCTGCCCTCAGTCTTTGATTAAACCAAGTGATCGCTGCTGTACATTTTGATTTTGATGAATGCATGTTCCTGGAAGGAAACCATCTTATCAGAAAAGTTTTGACCTATGCAAATGAGTAACCTAAATGATGACCATTTCAATTCTTTACCTGTATAAATAGAGCTAAACGTATGGAGTTGTACAGTACTTATTAATCCCTTGTGGTGTTATTACAGTTCTTAATTGTTGCAACTGGATAGTGTGGAATGATGATATCAGTAACCAGAGACCTCCATACACCCTTCTGTAATAATCTAGTTTTTTATTTTTAAGTGATGTTTTTAATGCAATGTTTTCAAATAAAGAAGAAACAGGCATTTACTCTACAGTAGATTCTCCACTAAGCAACTCCTATCTTTTGCACTAGCTGTACAAAGAAGTTGCAAGAGCTTCACTGCTGTGCAGTGGTAAAAAAAGCCTTTGGTCCTGTTTGCAAAACAGAAAGTTCTTACCCTCAACACCTATGCTTCTTCTAGTGACAGTGACTGAGTGAGGGGGAAAACAGAACAAAGCATAGTGGTCTTATCATCCGCATTTCAGATTCCTGAATGTTCATGTAAATATGTCCTAAAACCATCTTAAAACCTTTTTCTTTTCAGTGGCTTGCACAGAAATCTTGGTGAGCAGCCAACATGGGCACACAGGAGAATCATTGACAAGAAGCACTCAAATGCAATAATGGGACTTGCATTCAAATGCAGAGACTTGCTAACAGTTTTCATTTTAGCTGGTTTGTGCTGCAGCTTGGACAGTGTGTGTTGACTCTCCTAATTAAACTGAAAGCTAAACAGCAATGCAGACCTTGTTACATGCTACTATAAGTAGAATTCCTGCTGTGCATCTCACTCAAGAGCCCAGTAGATATCAAAGTTCAAGTTTCTGATCCTACCCTTATCTGTTAATTAACTGTCAGAAAGCTTCAATCTAGTTTATTACTAATATCTGAGGGAAGTGCTGTGCCTTTCACTTGCACAGATGTTATTGCTGGGACATGAGTCTCTTAATCCCATGTGAATACACAAATCAAAGTAAGAGGCAGAAACGTAATTTTTCAGTACAACATAGGGAAGGGTCTTTCCTGGATGCTTAAATGCCATTTGAATAGGACATGAACGACACAGACCACACATGCCACACATATCCAGCAGCACTGGTCAAACATAAGCAGAGGAACACAATGCATCATTAAGGATAATATTATGATCAAGGATCATACCATAAGCACTATTAGGCACTAAAATTCATTCTAGAATCACTTCTGCTCTGTTTCAAGAAGGTCCATAACTAAGTCCTAGATTAACCTCAAATATGAATTTTTCAAGCAGGAGAAATTTGCTTCTCAGAGACTATAATGTGCATTTGGCCTATATCAGATTTTCACTAATAGTCAAAGTTTTACAAAAATGCCTTTGGAAAGAGCATTAGACCACATCCATTTCTCTCCTCAAAATCACGTGAGCCTGCAATTAGTGCAGTAAGAGCTTTCTTGCATAAAGATGAGACAGTGTTCAGCTAACGAGCACCTGCACCTGCAGACCCCACAAACAACTTGCTGGTAAACAGAAGCAGTTTGGGTGAGTGAGGTCTGCGTAATACACAAAGGCAGTTTAAAGAGCAAACAGCTCCAGCAAAGCAGTCCAGCAAAAGCAGAGGTGGGTGGACAGCAAAATGTCAGCTTCCATCCCAAGCAAAAAGCACACACAAATGAAAGGAGGAATGGCTTCACATCAGCACAATTATTATCCCTGTTTGCAAGAACACAGGAAAGCTTTTCTCCTTGTGGCTTCAGAGGGAGGGTTGAGGGAGAGAAGTGCATATAGGGTGAAAGCTCCTACAACTTAAGATTTGACCTTGAATCTTTAAGGGTAAGAGGGCAGCTTGTTTTCAGAATGGGGGAGCGGCAGCCCAACAGGTGAACACAGGTAGTTCTCCTAAACCCGTCTCTGCTGAAGAGCAGAAAAGGGTACTTTTCTCCCTAGTTTAAAGCACAACCTCTTTGAGAGGGCTATTATCTTTACACTGCCTGTCAAGCTGGCAGATTAATCGACCGAGAAAACATGCTCAAGATTCTGAATAGCTCTAATGTAACCTCTTTGGCTGAAAACTCACTGTTTTTGCGAACGTGCATACTGGATGTTTACAAGCAGTTAGTGCAACATTCCAGGAAAACAAATAAATAGCATCATCAGTCCGTTGGACGAATAACCAGCCTGGCCAAATATTGCCTATGGCTGCAGTCTTACGTGTGTCTTGCCTCGGGAAGCCGAGAGCTGGCAGACGACAGCCCCGGCACGCACGAATCCTTCTGAAAAACATGAATGGAAGACCTGTATGGCGGGGTGGGCGCGGCAGTGCGCCACTTCGTTCATGGCAATGGCACTGATGGAAATGAAACAGGCAAATGGCCGTGACTCCCTCTACGTGCGTTCTCACGGCGTAACCGGCTCCAAGGCGGCCTCAACGCACGTCCGCTCATTCATAAACACGGAAACTGATAAAGCACAAACGACTTCCCCAGAAACCGCAGGGGCACGGCTGCAGGAAGGAGCGGAGGTTGGTGCGGGCACGGGGCACCACAGGCAGGGACTGTGCACATGCGTGTCCTCCCCACGCAGCCAGTGGCGGGCGGGAGGAGGCGGGGGCCGACACAAGCGCCTTTCCCGACGGGCCGGCTACAATCCCGGCGTGGGCTAGCCGGCCCACAGTCTCGCTTCGCTCGGGAAGGAGCACATCGCCCTCCGCTGTGCCTGTTACTGCTTCCCAGCAGAGCTGCCCCGGGCCCTCCGCCACACTCTGTCGCCGCGCACCCACCTCCCACCGCCTCCTTCCCGGATGAATGGGAGCGCGGAGGGGGCGGGCTCCCGACGCCGACTCGCTCTCTTCTCTCAATGAGAGCCCGGCAGGGCACCGCCCCGTTTCCCCCATCGCCATCCCCGCTCCGCGCCTTCAGCCTGCCGGGTGCTGAGGGGAGCAACCGCTGGTTCCCCGCACGGGACGGGAGCTGTCTCGCTCCCGTTGCCCCTTGCCGCGGACCCCATCTCTGTCCCTTATAAAAAAACAGCGTTCGCCCTGCTCCGCCGAGCGGGCCGCGACTGTGAGGGAGCAGCAGCTGAGAGGCGGAGCCGCCGGCTGGGACTGGCTGGCCGGGGGGAGTGAGGAGTGTTCAGCACCTCGGCGCAGCGGACAGGGGCGGGAGCCGGCCGGCAGCCCCCGGCTTCGCCCCACCCGCTTCCTTCCGGCGGGCTTCGCCGGCCGCTCTCTACCGTCCCCACTCCCGAAGCGAGCGGCTGCCTCTGCAGCCCCTCGCAGGCGCAGGGGGAAGCGGTTTTCACGGCGTCCCGCCTCAAAGGCCCCTTCCGCGCAGCCTTAACTTTCCCCCGCAGCTGGCGGCACCCGGGTTTCCAGAGGGGGAAGCGAAACCCACCCCCTGTTTCCTGCAAAACCGTGCAAACCGCACCTCGGCGACAGAGAACGGGAAGTTTGAGGGAGCGCAACTCACCCAGGACATTCCCGACGAGTGCTACGATGAAGACGACGATGTAGCCGGCTATCAGTGCCCATTCATACTCCTTGGGATGCAGATACTCCTTCCAGAGGTACCTCAGGAACTCCTCATCGTCGTAGTCGGAGGAAGGGGTTAAAAGAGCCTCCCGCGTCTCGTTTAGCTCCGATCCGGTGGTCCAGTTCCTACACGGAGGGGAACCATCCTCGGGCTGAATCGCGGACATGCCTGATGGGTGGTCCGGTGGTTGGGAAGAAAACCTAAACCACAACAAACCAAACAACAGATGCTCTCAGAGCATCCGAGCTTTCTCCCGCCCGTCCATCGAGACTTGTGGTTGCCAGTGCGAAAAGCGGGGTGTGGGGAGAAAAATGACGCGGGAACTTACGGGAGCCAATGCGGGAACAGGCTGGGGATCCGCGTCGGTCCCCAACCAGCCCTGACCAGCCTTTTTCCCGGTCGGGTAGGGGGAGCAGCCTCCGTGCACGCGGAGGCTGCTCCCCCTACCCGACAGGGGAAAAGTCTGACCAGGGTGGGTTGTATGCTTAGGACGCCAAACCGCACCTGCCTCCGCTGGAAAAGTCACGTCCGTTTTGAACAACTCTGTTTTTCGTTCCTCAAAATATGCACATGCTCCCCCCACCCCACATTTCTGCGCACACGCCCCCTACCCACCCCTGCTTCTCTCCCCTCGACCCCACTCCCGGCTCATCCACCTCTATTCCGACTGTGGTTCACCTTGGTTTCCCACCTCCTCTTGCACAGGCACTTTAGACCTTTTTACTTTAAATACACTATATATTCAAGTATAGATTTGTAGATCAAAGGCAGGGGAAGGCTGCTGTGGAAGGAAGCACAGAGTGAAAGGAGCCATTAAAAACCCTCGGCTAATAGGGCTGTCTCCTTCCTGTGCCCCTTAGAAGCTGAACTGGGTATAGGGCTAAACCAGAGGAATTAACCCTGGTGGGAAAATCCTTAAGGGCTCTGAACAAGCAAGCATGGGGTTCATTGGATTTGAAGATAGTGAGATATCACTGCGGGCTTGATTCTAGCATGCAGACTCCCTGCTCCGAGGTTGTTTCAAATGCTTGACGAGGGGTCTCAACACAGCAACTGCCCCGTAGCTATTCTGAATTGAGCTGAGCTGGCAGAAAGCAATTCAAGAGAGCCCAGAAGTGCTATTTAAGCAGCATAATAGTATTCCTGGTTTGTGGCCATTGCTTCTGGAGTTATTTTCATACTTTGCCTGGTGTGGAGTTCCTGAAAGAGAAGGGATAGGTTTGGACCTGTCCCTCCTCGACTGAAACACCCCCCTCCCCACCTCACCCCCCTTCTATTCAGGTAATCTGTTCACTTCCTAGCTGAATAATTTAATGAGCCTGGTGTGAGCGCCAGTTCCATTGTGAAATGGCACATCTCACTTAAGCCTTTCAGTGCAAGGTCTGCAATTCTGTAGGAATGGAGGAATTATTATGGTGGGACTCTACTTCCAACACATAAGCATGATGGAAAGGCAGATACTCATTAACCCTGTTAGTGCTTAGCTTAAACAGTACTTTAGGTTCCTGAATTGTTCTTTGCCAGTGTGTGGACTTCTCTACTGCCTTCAAAGTCCAATACAGCATACCTACACTGTGTTTACCTGCACCTATATCTACAGAGCTGCTCCCTTTGCTATAGTTCTCTGTAAAATAAAGAAAAAAAAAAAAAACAACAACAAAAAAAAACCCCTCTTCCTGTTCCACAGAGAAGTTAAGTGGGCTTTTAAGGCTAAATATGTTAAAAAGTGATATATACTTGGATTTACTTGTAGGATCAGCACCTATCTTACATAAAGTAGAAAGGTAGACTTCGTAAGTATCATAAATAAAGATTGCACACTCTGCCACTAATGAAAACATCTAAGATTATATTAGTTGAGGTGTGAGTTTTGAGAAGTTCTGTAAACTCTCCTGAGAATGCGGGAATTGTACCAGGTCTACTTGATACACAGAAAGAGACATACCTAAGCAGCTTGTCATGGTCTTTGCTAGTGATGAAAAGACTTAAACCATGACCATTTTGTGATCAGTAACAGACAACAGCACTCATGCTCCAACTTCATTCATATGTTAAAATGTTGGTCCATAATTCCAATATCTGCTTTCAAGTTGCCATAAAGTCTGAAACACGTAATGCCTTTTTTGACAGAATACTTTTTTCTTCCTCCTTCACTAATATTAGGAAATTGAATTAAAAAGGTATAAATATTAAGAAACAGCATGGTTTTATGAAAAATGCATCTTAGGGCTCATTGTGCTTTCAACAAGATTACAAGTTTGATTGATAAAGCCATATAAAATTGATTATGCAGATTGATAAGCTGCATAAATTTAGTATTCCTAGAGTACTGCAAGACATTTGCTTTGATTGATACAGCACATTCTGATTGGAAGACAGGATAGCAAAAATCAATATGGCACACATTACAAAGATTAAAAATGGGCTAACTAACAGATTTCAAAATGAGATGGAAGATGGAGAATCATCACTGAACCTGTTTCTGTGCATTCTTACTGTCAGTTCTTTGCACTGTTACACTCATCTTTCAATGACCTTGAAGAAGCTGGCAGGTGATCCAAAGATCAGGGGTAATCAGCTAAACACACACACTCTCATCATAAATCTGTAGCCAGAAAGCTTCATGTGATCCTTGATGGTATACATAACTGTGACTACAGATTACTGTATATCAAAGTATGTGTGAAACTTGATTAGTCAAAAATATTCACCATGTGCAAAACTCTGCTGCTGAGGAGATACTTTTCAAAATCGAGTCATTCTAGCTGGACATTTTAAAACCAAGACCAAATTCTTTGTAAAAGATAAGTGCTAGCTGAAAAGGGAATGAATTCAGAAATGTTGTGTGATCTGAAGCATGCAAGAGGTTAGACTACATAGTCCCCTTTGGCTTTCTAACTTGTGAAAGTGCGTTAGCAAAATATATTCATGTGATGAATTTTACTGCTGATTTATCTTTTAATTATGCTATTTGCATCAAGACTAGTGTCACAGTTTAAATGTGTTCCTTTCATATGCAAGTGAACAGGAAATGCTCAAAGTATATAATTCTTATTTTGTTATCTGTTTTTTTTTTTTTTTCCAGTTCAAAACCTGTTTAATGTGATTTTACAAACTTCTACAATCAAAGAGTATACTGGCTACGCAGCACTTAAAAGAAGCATAAATTCAAGGTTATATCTATTAACCTTCTTATCTCAGGAGAATACTGTCTGGTAGTTTCTTCAGCTAAAAGGTTCACATATATTGATATTCTTCTAATCCATAACTTCCACCACTAATCCAAAAATACTGCAATGAAATTACCAACGCTAGAATATGTGCCTTGTGGCTTTCAGTGCCACTTATTATATGATATTAGACTGTGTGAATATAAATCAAGCACAATTTTATGCTTTATTGCATCTGATATCTCACAGGAACTGACATTCATAGAGAACGAACCAGCCCTACTTCAGCATCCAAGTTTATCACTTTGTCAAACACATTTTCTACCTCAATAATAATTCTAGTGCAGACTTATGTTTTTATTAATCACACAAATAGGCAGAATTTTTCATATCTTAGAGACTAGCCCTTTCGTTTTAAAATCTTTGATTCAGAGGATTAGTTCCATACTAGTCTAATAGCATATTAAATTATGAGCTTTTTATCAAAACAGAATGAATTTTAAGCTTTTTGCAGACTTGGGCTAAGAGGCGCCTGAGCTGGAGGGTTCAGCCGCTGCTCAACATTTTAACAGGTGCTTTCATTCTTGGGAAGCAAACCACATAACCACAGCTGCTGAAAAGAAATAGCCTGCTGTATTGGCAGTAGAGATGGATTGTGTGAATATGTCCTTCCTTTCCATCTTCCTTTCATTGTTCTCATATAACAGCTTTTCTCTGTCCCCTTTCTCTCTCTTATGGAATATGCCACATGACAGTTCAATAGAAAACCACCAGCACTACTATTTATTTATTTTAGCAATCCTGGTCCGTCATGTTCTGGATTTTGACTGTGAAGCCCAGATGGTATCTTTCCTCCTATAATGGCATTTCAAGGTGAAAGTGCTGCTTCTCCTGCAGCAGCACTAAGTAGTTCCTGGGAAACAGATAGGCTATAGTCAACTAAATAGTGAAAAAGGGAAGATGGTAACTGAGCGAGTAGAGAGAAGCTAAGAGCAAGAGGGGAAGGTTGATAGAAAAAAGCCAGGTTTGGAAATCTGTACAGCCATAAAATTGAGTGGGGTAATAAAGAGAGTAACAACAAGGCAGTAAGGTGTAAAAGACAGAAAAGAAAAATGAATAGTGCATTTTTTTGGTAAAAAGAATGAATTAATTGTCAAATCTTATAAATGAAAAAACCTGCTCCATCACAAAATGCATTTGGAGCAACACATTTCCTTTAGGCCCCTTCTTGACTTGGCATTAATTTGGTAATAAATTACAGGTTGAAGAGGCAGAACTAGTTTTATCATGAGAGACATTATTCAAACCTGCTGTTGAATTTTTGGATCACTGGCGATATAAAAAGCATCCAGCAATCAACCTTGTTCAGCCAACCTCAGGCATTTTTTCTCACTGTGTGTAGAAAACAGGATCCTGGTCTGTAGGATCCTGTTCGAACCTATGCAAGAGCTTACTAAGGTACCATTAGCCAAATATAGCAAGAATATCACCTATGCTCTGTCGATTTATTAGCTCACTAATACCATTAAAATGAGGCAAAGCAAAGAGAACTTGCTCTGTTTCTAGCAGCGATCAGATAAGAAAGATCAGAATTTGATTAGGTCAGGCCATCTTCATTATTAATATCCACCAATGCATAACATATTTGGAGTGAAGAAGTCTGATTCTAGTCTCATGCACACTGTTGTAAATTAGAAATAACTACATTCATACCAGTAGATTTTTTCTGCTGCAATACAAATTCAGATAATACACTGCATATTTGGGCAAATTCAGGTGTACTGAAAGCAGTAAGAGAATCTGAGTCTCGGTGAAAATTCTGTTGTGCAACCTGTAACAGATTTGCGTCACATCATTTCTGCAGGTTACAGGTATAATTTCCAAGGCTGTAAAATTCATATCAAAAAAAAACCAAAACCCAAAAAAGTACCCTGTTCCTCCATACTTTTCCTGGGCCATTTGCTTATTAACAGCCAAGTACTAAAAGGAGTTCAGAAAAAAAAAAGGGTTTTGATGTATGAAAATGAATGCTTTCCATCTGCAGTATTCACTCCTCCACCAAGTCTACAAACATTGAAAAGCAAATACATTTAATGATCAGGACACAGATCCAACCTCGATAGAACAAATTGCAATACACCTTTACTAAAGAGGACTCTGAAGATGGTATGAAAGCTGAAAGGGGATGTCTGTTTATACTTTTTTTTATAAGACCAGTCATGCTCAATGATAATTTAAATCAGGAAGAAAGAAAAATATTTTCTTATCATTGTGTTTGTGTGAATACTGGAACTCATTGTAGAAGCCAAGGCAAATTTATTACAAGTCCATCAAGGCTGTTAAATGAAGCCATTTGGATGCAACATTGCACTCAAGAGCTCTGAAGCCAGATAAAATATGACTCCAAAATATAAACTGTTTCTTAAAATTAATTTCTCTATCATCTGCTCCTGACCCATTTGGAAACAGCACAGGATCTTTGGTATGATCTGAGACATGATGCAATTAGAGCTCTCGAAGGAGCAAAGCAGAAGCAAGGAACTACCTCTATTCTGCAGAATACATTTTAAGTAGAGAAGATAGATAAAGAATAGGAAGAGAAACAGTGACAAAGATAGTTTTAGGAGGCACATCACTTCTGGTATTATGAAAGCTAAATGACACCAACCTGTATTACAGGCTATGACCCGTATTTTCTGTATTCAGGTTCACTGACCTACTGACATAAGATCAGACCGAAAGTACTATTCTGTCCTATTGTTTTCATCAGACTGGTTCTTTCTTTGTTCTTTAATCCCTTAGAAAAGCAGGTCATATTACATGAGGTCAAAGATCCCTCTAATCAGTGACACATGTCTGACATTGGCGAGGAAAAGATATGTAGAGGAGAACATAAGGGTAAGGCAAACTTGCAATGATACTTTCCATCATTACAACTTCCCATCTTTGAGCAATCTGCAAGTTAGCAGCTTCCTGAGGCAAACCATTATGTCCGCTTAATAAATAGATCTGCATGGGTTTTTTTCCCAACAATTCTGCTGAATTGTTTTCTGAACCCATTTCAACATCTGGCTTCCACTGTAACTAGAAACAATGATTTCCATGTTTTGTTACAGTGTTCCTCCTTTTCTACCTTTAAAACTGTCACTGGATAATTTTATTTTTTTTGTTGCTCATATGTTGTAAAAACTAGAATATTCCCCCTTCTATTTTTTCCATACCACTTGTGATGCTCTTTTCATCAGTTAATTCCTTCTTGAAAGGATCTTCATTTCAGCAATCATTTTATTTTTGTTAAGTGAGAGCATCATCAGAAAGCTTTGTTGCGTTTTATATTCATGTCCTTTCCTAAATCATCCATGAATGTGGTGGCTGCACAAGTCTAGTGCAGGTTTTTGAATATAGTAATAAATTTCATTTTAATAAATTAATTTTTCTATTGTTTGTTTGGTTTTTGTTTGTCTTTTTTTTTTCCCCTCGCATGAACCTGTTATTAACTGCAAGAAGACCTGCAAGATGTCAATTTAGCTTCATGAAAAGTATTTCAAAGACCCTGAAAGTATAAAAGGCTTTGAAAGCACAAGTATACTTCCTAAAATTTAAGGTAAATGTAACAGATACGTAATGTGTACCTTCCCTCTTCAAAACCCATAATGATTATTTTCTATTGTGCATATTAACGTGCCTACTTCCTCAGTTACATCAAATTGCAAAGTATACAAAATCGACTTACAAGTTCAGTGCTTCAAAGCACCACACAGGTCCTATGAAAGTTTGGCTATATATCTGACACCTGTCATGTCCCCTGGGTTATTTTCACCAGGAGGTTACATATTTTAGTTATTAGGTTAACAATTCAGTATTTGAATTCCTTTAGTACATGTTGTGAGTACCACCTGATTTTGAAAAACTTTATGAACTTTTTTCTCTAAATGGCAAATACTGGTATACTTTTTCCTATAAAATTTGTACTTAGGAACTATGTGATGTAGGATAAGCTAGGTATACCCAGGTTTACATCCCTGCTTTTAACCCTTTTCCTTCCTTTTTCTATATCATCATGGACATTTGCTGGCTGCTTAAGTGATCTGCAGCTTTTGCAAGCCCCCAAACTCTTCCTGTCTGAACTCTTTCTGTCTGAAAGAGAGTTAAATACTGTGCCAGTGTCCAGTATAACATAGGCATAGCTTCCGTATCCCACCAAGTATATTCCTGTCAACATCCTCATTTAAAACAACCATTCCAGTTTATCTATCTTCTATTTCAGGTTTCAAGCCTTTGCATAGAAACATTCATACATATGACCTTGTTTGGGTGGTTTTATTTGGTGACCTGTTTAAATGAGACCCGATTCATTCAGCATTTAGCCCTTGCTGTCATTTGTTTGTATTTTGTTTGGTTTACCCTATATACTACATTTGAGTACAGTGTTCTGTAACTTCACTACCAGATGAATCGTATCAAATGCTGCGCTTCTCAGCACATTTGCTTTCAGAGCATCAGTTTAAAAACTTCCCCATAGCTACTTTTAAGTTTCATCAATTGCTTTCATTTTCCTTGGGTAGACTACCTCCCTCATGTCACTTCCATTTTTCTTAAAGTTTCTCCTGTTCCTAATTATCTGACTCTGCTCTTCTTTTTGCCACTTCTCAGACACATTGACACTCTGCACTCAATCTAGCCCAGTGTATGGTACTGAGGACATTTCTCAGTACATCTTTATTCAAAGATATAATCTGTTCTACTATTCTATAATGTGACCTCTTGAGATTTCCATTTTTATGTTGTCATAAGAAAACAAAACAGAAGTATTTTGTCAAAAGAATAGTTCACAAAGCATCAAAATAATTTGTATCCATTTCTTTATCCACTCTTTGTTATTTTGTTCCTTACGGTGTGATTTCATATTCTGTTTATGCACTCCTATTTTCATGTGGCATTTAAAGACTTTATTGCTACCTTGATAGTTTATTCCATAGCTGCATTATATTTTTTCTAGCTTGATACAGTCTTTCAGTTAAGTAACAGGGAAGATTTTACTTTTCTCCTGTTTTTAATGAACTGCTGCATCAATATTTTTCTCAATCATTCAACGAAATGCTAATAAGAGCTTTTAAGTAGCTATACACTACTTTTTCACTCCAATAAGCAGAACTTTGCAGTAATTTCTCTAAATGTTCTAAGTCTTCCTGTGGTAGAAAATCATGATTTCTGCATCAGAAATTGAATATGCCATATAATGGCATACAATTTCTGATGAAAACAAAGAATTTTTTATGTGTTTTAATCTGACTTCTCTTGGATTCTAATATTTCAGTCTATGGGGCGAACTTGCACTGTTATGCCAGCACAGACTGCACTGATTTGTTTTTTTCTGTAGTTTGCTACTGCACCGATAGAATGTATATTTACTAAGAAGGTAGTCAGAAGTCTGAAGCCAGTCAATGAAGAGCTTGATTGTTCAGGCTCTAAAATGATGCTGGGCCAAAAAATAAATAAATAAACAAATAACACAAGTTATTTGCAGCAGAAGCACTAAAGCTAGAACTTTTAGTGGTCTTCTCCAGCTCCTCAAGTATTGAATATTCTATTCCATGTTCATCTCTGTCATCTGCATATTTCAATGAGTTTTGCCTTGCCTGGCTGTACATTTAAGAATATTGTCAGTACTATTCATTAGCCAATGTCCTACTAAACAGTGGCCGGCTCAGATATTTGCCCTATTAAACACTGTAAACCAATACTTCAACTTCCAAAAAGAGGAAAAGACAATAAAATAGCACCAAAAATACAAAAAATAAAAGTAAACATTAAGAAACCTAGATACAGACCGACCTTGAACTTCAGAACTTGGGCTAGCCTGAATATCAGATGAATCTTTCAGTGAACTAAACATGTTTTTGTCTCTCTGTGTCAAGTCACCTTGCATTTTATGAGTCAAATCTAGCTTCAGTTCTCATGCCTGAGAATATCAGTCCTTATGATCAAGGATAGGCTTTTCCCTTTGCCATTTGATGGCTTTTGAGCCTCAGATTATTATATTTCTTTCTACTATTAAAACCTTCTTGTATCTATGACTTAAAAAAAAGATGTGCATGTACTGTGCAGGGTGAGCCTGTTACCTATGGAGGGGTGGAGGAAGAAGTAATTTAAAGGCAATCATCTCTGCTACTATTGAAGGCAGTTGTGAAAGGTTCAGACCTGTGACCAGGCATATGCAAATTTGCCCATCTATTCTGCAGCACCCCATTGGGGTCGGCAGGACACAGAACAGGCTCAGATGTGTCCATGCAGATGTGGCTGTTGATTTGGACCAACAGACTAGAAACTCATCAGCATGGGAAAATTTCTTGCTTTTTCCTGTGTTTATAAGCAAGCTGCAAGCTGGCAGAGTCATATGTGTAAACAAGTATTGTGTAAACACATTTTGGGGTGCCAGCACTTAAAAGAAAACCACTTATTTTTCTGTGAAGTTGAAAGTGTGATGCAGTGCTTAATATGCATTGTGTGATGAGTATGGACCCAGAGACTGTGCAGACCTACAACCTTAAAATTGTTTCAGTAATGTTTTTTGGGGGGGATCATAGAATCATAGAATCATAGAATAGTTAGGGTTGGAAAGGACCTTAAGATCATCTAGTTCCAACCCCCTGCCACAGGCAGGGACACCTCACACTAAACCATGCCACCCAAGGCTATGTTCAATCCAGCCTTGAACACCACCGGCGATGGAGCATTCACAACTTCCCTGGGCAACCCATTCCAGTGCCTCACCCCCCTTACAGGAAAGAATTTCTTCCTCATATCCAATCTAAACTTCCCCTGTTTAAGTTTGAACCCATTACCCCTTGTCCTCTCACTACAGTTCCTCATGAAGAGTCCCTCCCCAGCACCCCTATAAGCCCCCTTTAGATACTGGAAGGAAGCTGTGAGGTCTCCACGCAGCCTTCTCTTCTCCAGGCCGAACAGCCCCAACTTTCTCAGCCTATCTTCATATGAGAGGTGCTCCAGTCCCCTGATCATCCTCATCCAATGATCTGTGAAGATAAATAATTTATTTCATTGTTTACTATAATCAAACAAGATTATAAGGAAGACTTTCACTCTCAGATACTGCTAATTCTTCCAATTGGTTGCACATTTTTCATTTACTGTTACGGAAGTGCTTGCAAACAAGGCAGCCTGGTCTCAGTTTAAGTTCAGCTGGGTCACACTTAGCCAAGATCTTCAACTAAAGATCTAAAGATCTCATAGTAAAGCATGAGTAGGGATTGGGAAAGTATTATTTGAAAAAATATTTTTCACTTTTTTCATCCTAAGTTTTCTACCTCTCTAAGTGCTTAAGCCTCCTCAGATATTCCTCACTGTATCTTCAGTGTCTTTTTCTTCTGTATTTCAAAACTCTAGGTTTTAAAATCCATTTCTTGTGAAGCACAGCTGAGCTTTTTGCATTTTCACTGCTAGAAGGATTATATTTAATAAATTTCGTGAGAATTCTGTATGTTTATAAGCATCATAGATAGGCTGAGAAAGTTGGGGCTGTTCAGCCTGGAGAAGAGAAGGCTGCATGGAGACCTCATAGCAGCCATCCAGGATCTGAAGGGGGCTTAAAAGGATGCTGGGGGGGGACTCTTCATGAGGAACTGTAGTGAGAGGACAAGGGGTAACGGGTTCAAACTTAAACAGGGGAAGTTTAGATGGGATATAAGGAGGAAGTTCTTTCCTGTAAGGGTGGTGAGGCACTGGAATGGGTTGCCCAGGGAAGTTATGAATGCTCCATACCTGGCAGTGTTCAAGACCAGGCTGAACAGAGCCTTGAGTGACATGGTTTAGTGTGAGGTGTCCCTGCCCATGGCAGGGGGTTGGAACTAGATGATCTTAAGGTCCTTTCCAACCCTAACTATTCCATGATTCTATGATTCTATCATAGTAAATTGCTTGCAACCACTTATAGAAAACTGTCATCACTTAAACTCAGCATCTAGTTACTCATCTGCAAATTAAACGCACAGAACTTCCTTACTATGAACGTCTCTAAAAACATAAATCTAAGGTGCTATAAGTGAAGGAGGTGAAGGATGGCAAGTTGAGGCCCTAAATTTATGAGTTGCATAAATTCTTTCATTGGTGCAGTGACTGAAGTTCAGACTAAGCTCACTAAGTTCAAACTAAATGTCAGAACTTGAAAAATCTGTCCCTTCAACTGTTTTGTCTTCTTTCTGTAAATTTGCTTCATCATTCATTTTGTGCAAAAATAACCACAATTTATTCTGGCTTCAGAATATCTATGTACATCTACAAAAACATAAATAGAGTTGCTCTGTAGCCTGTGTAAAGTTATATGCATTTTGTTATAAGGCTTATAAATTGCTTCTTGATTTTCCATTATCCTTGCCAGAGAATAAGAATGAGCAGGACCATGAGGTGGAGAATCTATGCTGAATAAAGAGCAGTTATAACAGCACCCTAAATTATTAGTTACACTATTGTAAAAGTTCATTGAAGGTCTCTAATTAATATGTATGTGGAGGGAAAAAGGGAAGATTGGAGAATTATGCAAGAATTCAGTATCATGAAATAGATCAATGGTGTTGTCTCATCAAGTTAGAAGTGCTAGTCAATCTATCATTCAAAGAGCACACTGCAGGTTTTGAAGATCTTTGTAAAAGGGTGGTGAGAATGAGAAAGACAATGAGAATGCCTTTGAAAAGAAGTTGTAAAATGGGGATGTTTTATCACAGGAAACAAATCAGAAAGGATACAGTAAAAGTCTGCCAGAAAATGAACCTCTAGAGGAAATCAAACTGCATATTTCTGTTCCTTCCAACTCATGGCAAAGAAGGAATCACCAGATGAGATTATTTAGTAAGAAATACAGAATGGATCCAGCAGCTTTTCCTCCAACAAGGCAAAAATAGACTGTAGAACTCATTAAGGAAAATCTTGTTTACCTTTTAGAAGGTCTTGTAATTCATACAGATAACAAGAATATCCAGGCTTGTTGCTGTTAATTATAACCAAAGGTTTGGCTGAGCTTTCCGGTGTTAGACATTAGGTGAGATTTCTGAAGTTTCCCATGGAAAGTTAAACTACTTGGTATCCTATTGCTAATAGGTTAATACACTATGAAATCTTCTCAAAAATGCAATAAGCTGCACCTTAAAGGCAGCTAAATTCCTTTTCTCTGCAAATCAGTTCACTGTAAGTAAACAAATTGCCCCCAGATAAATTATACACCTACTGTTGTCACAAAATAGCAGCAAAGACAGATGATTACAGTTGAACTAAATGTTTTCCAAGTTACATTACCTGTTGCAAATTTTAAAAGTTTAAAAGAAAAAAAATTAAAGAAATATATTCCTTCTTGAATAAAATGTAACCTTCTCTGTGGATAAATAAGAAAATGGGTTTCACTTTCTGTTGAAACATCAGTGCAAAAGTTGCATAAATGTACATCTAAGAACATAGACATTCCAATGCAAATTTATACCCCCAACACTGTGCCTGCATGGTATATGCAGGCAAGATAATCTCACAGAATTCTAGCAACACAAGCATTCTTGAAGTCTGAGGTCTTACTCAGCTCTCCTGCTACAGAGAATATGAGAGACTAGCATACGTAACCTGGAAACTGTCCCAAATTACTCCTCAGTAATTCAACACATTTTCACTGGAATAGGTTTCCTATCCCAGATCCATTAGCAGAGTTTAATATTGTAGGGTGAGAACACACTGGACAGCAAGCAGTGCTCCAGAGAAGACTGTCACTGCCTCCAGTGCATCACTCTGCCTCCTAGGAAACTAGTATTTAATTCATTATCAAAAACTATTCCTCACTTTACTATAGCGAGGTTAGAACATATTTTTCCACTCTGCGAGGAGGAATACACTTAAGATGGAATACACTTTACCTAGCAGCTGAAAGCCTCTTTTTGCTATTAATACCATGGCAAGTAGCATTATAGGACAGTTTTGAGAATACCCTGGAAGGTGTACTGTACTGATGTGCTGCATTGTAGCAATGTATTGTGTTATCTTGTGACTTCTTCTTTCAGCCTGTAGTGCAAGGTCAGCATTTCCTGCATAAATTGTTTGTTGATCATTTGTTTTTGTCAAATATTGCCATTCTCCATGGCCAAAGAAACATAGCTGGTTTGCTGTTCTATAAACTATAGCCTTCTCTGTTATTATGCACTAAATTATTATCTATGACTCTCCTAGTGACCAGTTTTTGAATGTAAATTTGGATTTGTTCTATGAGTAATGTTTTGCTGGACATTCATTCAAAGGAATTTTTTTGGGAAAAAGAATTAAAAGAAGTAAATTATTCACATTTAAGCAAAAATACCAAACTTCAGTGCTGAGGAATTTCAAGTTTGTATCAGAATGTCTATTATTTTTGGAAAGTTACAAGTATCTCTGTTCACTTCTCTTTGTATTTTTATTGTAAGGTTAACATTTATTAAGCAGTAACAATAAATATGTAAACAAATGAAATATGAGTTATTAAATATTAACAAAGTACTCAAAACTGGAATACTCAAATAAAATTATATTTCTAGAACAAACTGCTGTCTGAACCAGCTTCTGGAAAATAAGTCACACATCTAGGGATGTACCACAGAGCAATGGGTATCACCCTTTCAGTTTTTCACCTCTGCTCCGCATGTTCTGCTAAATAGTCTTTGACCAGTTCTGCTCCTTAAAATGGAGGTTGACTTCATATGAGCAAAGCCTTTAAAACCTGCTTGTCTACTTACTTGCTCCCAGAGCATCTATCTGTGTGCATAACTGAAAACTGAAGTAATGAATACATCTCTAATTTTAATTAAACACAGTCAGGGTCAGTTTTCTCTTCCTGAGCTAACATGTAACAGCCTAAGAACATTAGTAGTACTTTGTAGTCAACTTTGGGTCTCCTTGACTACAACTCTACTGGTACTGACCATACAGTAAAGTAAACAAAAGCTAAGCAATGTCTGAGTATGGTTTGGAGGTTAAAATGAGGCAGGAACCATTTCCAGCACAGTTTTGAAGGCATCACCCATTTTCCAAGAAAAGAGATGGTCTGTGCTGACATTAGTCAACCAGTGTCAGAAGAAAATTCCTGGCTTTGTTGTTTGTCCCTGGATCCTCCTTGCTGTACTTCACATTTTTCCAGTCAGCAGAAATCTTCCCTGGTTGTCATGACTTTTTAAAGATCACAGGTGAAGGGCTGTCAATGAAAGCAATCAGTTGCTTCTGCATCACGGGGTTCATCCCATCCCATGGAGCTGAATTTGCTCAAGAGTTCCTTAACTGTATCCTTCTCTTCTGTGGGTAGTGTTCATTCTCACACCTTCTGCTACCTGACACAAGAGGCTTGAGAGCAAATCTTACCAGTAAAGACTAAGAGAAAAATGTTATTGAACAACTTTACCACTAAGTGAGCATACTGACCAGTAAATGCATATTTTCCTTCGTTTTCCTTCTGCTGCTGCTGTACATCAAGAAACTCTTGTTTTCATTCAGGGACACACAAGCTTCTGCACCAGCTAACCTCTGACTTTCCTAACTCCACTGCTACGTGCTTAAACAATATCCCTGTGTTTCCCTAAGCCGCCCATCTGCATTTTTCAATTTCTCTGTATTTTCTTCTCATTTGGCTCAACATGATGGCAAATCTGTTTTCAGAACTGGCCAAGATAAAAATGGTTATAGTCACCTGATGTGAAAGGCTTAGCCAGTACAAACACTGCTAGTACAAATGTGTTTGTAATATTTTGAAGAGTTTTTAGGCTAGGTTAGGAAACATTGATTCTTCACAGCTAGCATAAAACTTTAATACATAACACATTATATGTTCTCTTCGAATTATCAAAACTACATACATGTCCTTGTTTTTCAACTGTGTGTAGCTGGTACTGCCAGGTGACCCAGTAGAACCCACATTTTGGGTTGATGATGGTTGTGGCCTACTACTTGCTGAAGGAGCTGAAAAGTAAGCAGGGAGCTGTCAGTTACCTCTCCCCTGGATTCCAGCTGCAGATCGTCTCACCCATTCTACAGGGTGCTGTGTCAATATTTATTTCCTGCTGGAACACACTTTATTTACTCACTTAGGATGGATTTTCCTATGAAGAGGACAAATGCCTTTGATGTTTTTTGTGACAAGTGCCATACGCATTATGTTTGGGCTGAGTTTTTAGTTAAATGAAAACAGGCAGTGCAGGTAATAAATCATAACAGTTTTAAATCAGTAAAAGCCTGTGAAAGGTAGAAAAGCTGCCTTGTTCTTATTCCAAAATGTAGAATTTAAAACAATGCCACGGTAGTCTAGAAAACATACAGAAACAGAGTTAAAAAAAGTGGTTATCTTTGAAGAGCTTATTTTGAGAACAGACAAGGAACAAAAATGTAGGGGATCAGACAGGAAAATAGAGATGCATAGGCCTTTCTGATGACCCAAAGAAAATCATTCACGCTGCTGGAAATCAAAATCATGTCTCCTGATTCCAAACCTTGTATCTTGCACGCTGGACCTTTGCACCTCAGACCTACAGGTATTGTGACCAGTGTATCAATGTGATCCATTGAAAAGACACATCCACAAGCCTGAACATTTTAATATATTCTTTAGATCTGAAAATATATTCTTCCCTTGAAGCAGTGGATCACAGCAGAGCTATGACTGTGTGCGGTGTTATTTCAGCTGTTGATCAAAGCCTCCATTCCCTGTACTACTGAGGGTTACACGCAAGGGAGGCTGCTGGAAAAGCTTGAACAGGCACTGCTCTTAATCAGTACCTATTGAGGCTTCTCCCAGGCTCAGTTTGACTCCTTGGAACATGGAGGAGCCACCATGTCTAGGTCAGGCGTTCGCAGGGGTGATGTTTAAATGTAACACATCATAAATGTTGGTACAGAAACCTATTGTTCTTCAAGGTAGGCAGCCAGCTACCATAGCCGCGGCCCACAGCCTTTTGTGGGAGCTTCCACCTGAGTACGTAAGGAGTATTTATCATGAAAGTAAGGTTATGCCTATACTTATATATTAATATGCCAGACACAATTTATCAATTGCATTGGTGTTACTTGACTCTTCTACTCTTCAAGACATCAAGACCCCCATGTCCAAACTGTATTTCAATTCACTAATATAAGCCTAGGCATAGTCTGAATGTGTACAGCTCCTTTCAGTTAGTGCCCCCTTGAAGTTTAATGTCATTCTGAAATAAACCCAAAGAATTATTTGTGTTTGAAGAAAGGCATGTAGCACAGCATCATGTGAATGTTTCCTTGGATGCATGAGCATGACTGGACAGGTTGACTAGTATAAATCAAATATATCTAGATAGATAATATTTCTAGATAGAGTAGTCCAGTGACGTTCTTAGAGACATAGATAGCTTAGGACCATCCTACTAATTATTCCACTTGCTCACAGCCTCGAGGCTTGTTCAAAGCCAGAACTGCAGGTGTGCCAGTGGGTCAACTTAAGCACAAGGAATTAACTTTTCTCCCAAAAGTGCCTATAAAATGTGTCTTTAAAAATCAGGAAACCTAAACATCTTGACTCAAATCCACTTGATTCTGGATCCTATCCAAGCATTCCAGAAATTTTTCTTAGGTGCCACAAGAGAAGTCATGGAGTTTGCAGGGAGCCACTTGAAAAAAATAGTTTGGTAGTAGTTTCAACTATAAGGAAGGAGTATTATAATCTGTGCTATAATCCACATATTTCTTGCATTTATATTGCTCCCAGGAAATGAATGAATGCTATTGTCATGGTTTAAGCCTCTCAGCCACTCAGTTTGCTCACTCACTCCCCCTCTTTCTTCCCCCCACTCCCGGAGGGATGGGAAGGAGAATCAAAAGAATGCAACTACCACAGGTTGAGATAAGAACAGTTTAGTAACTCTGGTATAACACAAATCACTACTGCATGACGTGCTGTGGTATGGAATACCTCTTTGGTCAGTTTGGGTCAGGTGTCCTGTTTTTGTTTCCTCCCGGCTTCCCCTCCTCCCTGGCAGAGCATGAGACTCAGAAAGTCCTTGGTCAGACCAAAACATTACCAAGCAGTAACTGAAAACATCGGTGATATCAGCTCTGTTCCCAGGCCGAAAGTGGAAAACACAACACCGCATCAGCCACCAAGAAGGAGAAAAATGACTGGTACTGCTGAACTCAAGACAGCTATCAAATTACTTGAAGGATTCTAGTTTAGCTCTTAAAAGATGTGAGCTACGTAAACCAGCGATGGGAGGTTTCACCTTATCAAGCATTGGCGCAGATGGAGATGGCGCTGATTTCAGTCATGTGCTTCTTTCTGGGCTTTAAAACTTTAGGTGATAAAATTGCTGGAGAATATCAAAAGGAAAAAAAAAAAAAAAGCAACAGCAAAGAAATAATGCTCTTTTTCAGAGTTATTTAAACCATTCAAAAAAGATTATTTTCCCTCCTGATTGTTCATTTCAAGAAAGATCCCAGAGTTCTGTTAACGTCACATCTTCAATATAGAACAGATAGCTCTAGACACTGAAGGGTATGCATGCTACATTTAACACTCTGAAATTTACTCCCCCTCACCTTCACTAAAGCAACAGCTGACAGAGCCTGAAAAATGAGCATAATTGCATGGGAGCAAGTGACAGGCTGACATTATCTGGAGTGAATAAGAAAATAAAACCACTATTTTTCTTTTTATTTTATGAATAATTATTCATAAAAGAGGCAACAGAGGTTACAAAAAAAATAAAAAGGAAAAGTAATCCAAAGTGATTATATAAGTGATTATTATAAGTGGGTTTTTGGAGCAAGCAATCCAGGTGGTTCCTCGATTGTGTGGAAAACAGCTTCCTTCTGCAAGTAATAGAGGAGCCAACAAGGAGAAATGCCATGCTTGACCTCGTGCTCACCAACAGGGAAGGGCTGGTTGGAAATGTGATGCTCCAGGGCAGCCTTGATTGCAGCGATCATGAGATGGTCGAATTCGAGATCCTCAGGACAGTGAGAAGAGTATGCAGCAAGCTCGCTGCCCTGGACTTCAGGAGAGCAGACTTTGGCCTCTTCAGGAACCTGCTTAGTAAGGTTTCATGGGAAATAGCCCTAGAGGGCAGGGGGACTCAAGCCTGTTGGTTGATATTCAAGGATCACCTATTATGAGCTCAGGAGTGTTGCATCCCAACTGGAAGGAAGTGCTGTAGGAGGGCCAGGAGACCTCCTTGGATGGATAAGGAGCTGCTGAGGAAAATTTGAAGGAAAAAAGAGGTTTATAAAAGGTGGAAGCAAGGACAGGTGGCCTGGGAAGAATACAGGGATGTTGTCTGGGAAGCTAGGGACCAGGTTAGGAAAGCTAAGACCCAGGCAGAATTAAACTTGGCTAGGGATGTTAAGCATAACATTAAGGGAATTTATGGGCATGTAACGAATAAAAGACAGATAGGGACAAAGTGGGCCCCCTCCAGAAGCTATCGGGAGAACTGGCTACCCTGGATTTGGAGAAGGCTGAGGTTCTTAACGACTTCTTTGCCTCAGTCTTCACTGGCAAATGCTCTGACCACACCACCCAAGTACTGGAAGGCAGATGCAGGGACAGTGAGAATGAAGACCCTGGGCCCACTGGAGGAGAGGACCTGGTTCGAGACCATCTTAAGAACCTGAATGTATACAAGTCTATGGGATCTGATGAAATCCATCCGCGGGTCCTGAAGGAGCTGGCAAATGAAGTTGCTAAGCCAATGTCCATCATATTTGAAAAATCATGGCAGTCAGGTGAAGTTCCCGAGGACTGGAAAAAGGGAAATATAACCCCATTTTCAAGAAGGAGAAAATGGATGAGTCGGGGAACTACAGACCAGCTAGTCTCACCTCTGTGCCTGGCAAAATCTTGGAGAGGATTCTCCTGGAAGGCATGCTAAGGCACATGAAAAACAACAAGGTGGTTGGTGACAGCCAACATTGCTTCACTAAGGGGAAATCCTGCCTGACCAATTTGGTGGCCTTCTATGATGGGGCTACAGAACTGATGGACAGGGGTAGAGCAGTTGATGTCATCTACCTGGACTTGTGCAAAGCATTTAACACTGTCCCACACAACATCCTTGTCTCTAAGTTGGAGAGACATCAATTTGATAAGTGGACCATTCGGTAATGGGTTCAAACTTAAACAGGGGAAGTTTAGACTGGATATGAGGAAGAAATTCTTTACTGTAAGGGCGGTGAGGCACTGGAATGGGCTCCCCAGGGAAGTTGTGAAAGCTCCATCGCTGGTGGTGTTCAAGGCTGGATTAGACATAACCTTGGGTGGCATGGTTTAGTGGGAGGTGTCCCTGCCCATGGGACAGGGATTGGAACTAGATGATCTTAAGTTCCTTTCCAACCCAAACTATTCTATGATTCTATGATAAAGAACTGGCTGGATGGCTGCATGCAAAGAGTTGAGCTCAATGGCTCAATGTCCAGCTCGAGACCAGTAACGAGTGGTGTCCCTCAGGGATTGGTGTTGGGACCTGTCTTGCTCAACACCTTTGTCGGTGACATGGACAGTGGGATTGAGTGCGCCTTCAGCAATTTTGCCGATGACACCAAGCTGTGTGGTTCGGTTGATGCTCTGGAGGGAAGGAATGCCATCCAGTGGGACCTTGACACGCTTGTGAGGTAGGCTGATGCCAACCCTATGAAGTTTAACCATGCCAAGCGCAAGGTCCTACACCTGGGTTGGAGGAATCCCAGGCACACATACAGGCTGGGCAGAGAAGAGATTCAGAGCAGCCCTGCAGGGAAGGACTTGGGGGTTTTGGTTGATGGGAAAATGAACATGAGCCAGCAGTGTGCGCTTGCAGCCCAGAAAGCCAACCATATCCTGGGCTGCATCAAAAGGAGCGTGACCAGCAGGTCGAGGGAGGTGATTCTGCCCCTCTACTCTGCTCTTGTGAGACCTCACTTGAAGTATTGTGCGCAGTTCTACTGTCCTCAGCATAAAAAGGACATGCAACTGTTGGAACAAGTTCAGAGGAGGGCCACAAGGATGATGGCGCACTGGAGCACCTGCCATATGAAGACAGCCTGAGAAAGTTGGGGCTGTTCAGCCTGGAGAAGAGAAGGCTGCATGGAGACCTCATAGCATCCTTCCAGGATCTGAAGGGGGCCTATAGGGATGCTGGGGAGGGACTCTTCATGAGGAACTGTAGTGATAGGACAAGGGGCAACGGGTTCAAACTTAAGCAAGGGAAGTTTAGATTGGATATTCTTTCCTGTAAGGGTGGTGAGGCACTGGAATGGGTTGCCTAGGGAAGTTGTGAATGCTCCATCTCTGGCAGTGTTCAAGGCCAGGTTGGACAGAGCCTTGGGTGGCATGGCTTAGTGTGAGGTGTCCCTGCCCATGGGAGGGGGATTGGAACTAGATGGTCTTAAGGTCATTTCCAACCCTAACTATTCTGATTTTATGTTTCCATGATACGTTAGGCTAACAGCAAAAATTCACAACCCACAGTATTTCTGTGTTAGGCAATGACATCTCTCCCTGGATTATAGATGCTCACCTAGAGTATAGATGAAAATTTAAGGAAATACTATCAACTCATGGGAAGCTTACAACGTGTTTGTATTTGAGAAGAATTTGAAAGGTTTACATCATGATGGTGGTGCACGGATTTCAGAGAAAGCACTACTGCATTCCATTTGGAAATAAATCCATTCTATGCATTACGATATGCACTTAAAACAGCAAGTCTCTGTACAAAAAACATCATCAGTACCAATGCATGATTCCAGGCACTGGGACTTGAATGTTCACAATACAAAGTTGTAAAAATTGTTCTTGACCTGGTTTTTACTAAATAATTCCTCTGCCAAACAATTCCATGGAATAGTTCAGGAGGTTGCTTAGACCACATAATAATCTTAACAGATTCTATGAATAAAGAATCTTCCTTTCTTGGAGACAATTTAGCAATGCAGATGTACCCAAACCAGTCCAGTAGAAAGTTCTCCTCAGGACTGGAAAATGAACCTGGACATTGTTGCTTTGCTGACGCAGATGTAACTTGACAACCTTTTGAGCATATCACCAATGTGATATTATTATTCTTAAGTGTTCTGTCTAGAATAGTAGAATCTTAGAATCATAGAATCAACTAGGTTGGAAAAGACCTTTAAGATCACCAAGTCCAACCATTATCCCAGGACTGCCCACACCACCACTAAACCATGTCACTTAGGTTCTCACCTATATGGTTTTTTAAGACTTTCAGGGACGGTGATTCCACCACTGCCCTGGGCAGCCTCTTCCAATGACTGATTACCTTCCCAGTGAAGAGATGTTTCCTAATAGCCAGTCTAAACCTCTCCTGGTGCAGCTTTAGGCCTTTACCTCATGTTTTATCATTTGTTACTTGGGAGAAGACACTAACCCCCACCTCACTACAACCTCCTTTCAGGTAGTTGTAGAGAGTGATAAGGTCCCCCCCGAGCCTTCTGTTCTCCAGACTAAACAGCCCTAGTTCCTTCAGCTGTTCCTTGACAGACTTGTGCTCCAGACCCTTCACCAGCTTTGTTGCCCTTCTTTGGACACACCCCAGTATCTCAATGTCTGTCTTGTAGTGAGAGGCCCAGAACTGAGCACAAGATTCACGGCATGGCCTCAGCAGTGCTGAGTACAGGGGGATTGTCACTTCCCTGGAACTGCTGGCCATGCTATTTCTGATACAGGCCAGGATGCTACTGGCCTTCTTGGCTGCCTGGGTACAAGCTGGTTTATGTTCAGCCAAGAACTGGTCTTATCTTCCGTTTGTACTGACATATAGAAAAATTAACTTTCAGTTTCACTGTAAATATGTAAGCAGCATCTGAGAATAGTAGTTAAGGTAGCTGACAGTTAAGATGTAGGGTTGGAGGAAAAAAGATCTCCTGATCTCAAGGGATCTAACTTTATTAGGCTGATGTTGTTTAAGTATGATAAAAAGCAACCCTTGTAATTCTCCCACCTGCAACACAATTGTATTTCAAAAAGAAGATTCAGTCAGTAGCACGACTGCTAGTATGTGCTAAGTAATTTACTTTCTCCACTGACTGACAATCATGTATTTTTTCAGAACTGATTTCCTAGACAACCTAGTGAGAGATCTGTGATTTCCATTATTCATTGCTTTTTTTGAGCCGTTAGTCTGAAGACAGGAACTCCCCACGGCTCTCTCCATTTTGAGAAGACATGAATGATAAAAATTAGATTCTTCTTTGTACTACGCACAAAGCCTTCTTTCCCTGAGCACAAGACAAACAGAACCATGCTTTTAGTTTCCTCCGGTCATCTTTTGCACCCACAGAGCTCCCTACTTAGAACCAGATGCATGGCTGCTTTTTATCCTGTATTTTGATTCTCATGGGTATACATTCTACTGAGCAGTCTGCATTCCTCTTTTGTTGTTATCAGTCAAAGGGAAACCTCTCACAAAGTGCAGCTCACCTCTGTCATGGCTCTGATATTTGGTTAAGTTCTTTAGGAGTTATCTTCTTAATTTTTATAGTTGTCAGTCTGTGAAAGTTTTTTAATTGTTTCATGCATTTAAGATAGAAGGCAGCTGAATTAGATATTGTTTTGTTTAAACTGAGTTTGTTGTTGTCTGTTGATCAAAGACCCATTTGCAGCAAGCAGTGTCACCTTCTAGTACAAGAAATATCAATGTGCCTCATTATTTCCTATGATTAGTCAGGATGCAAGAAAGCCATTGCAAGTTTGATGATAGTTAAATTCAATCAATGTTTCACTGTCTGGTCATTAGAAATTCTTCTGAGGAGTGATGTTTTTCTGGTGGATCAGCAGTTAGCACTTTTAAAGGACCTGATAACGACCCAACTGTAGAGAGTGTGAATTATACACTCAGTAACTCAACAACAGTTGAACTCACAAGTGACATCAACTAAAAAATCATCTAATAAATTGGACTTCTCCCAGAGAGCTGAAGCCATGAGGAGTATGTCTAATTGTGTAATTCACATGGTAGCCACATTAGATATGAACCAGCTTCACAAGCTCTCTGCAGACAAACCCTGGGAAACCTGTCTGAACCTAAAGGCTGTTTAGGCATACGTCAGTGGAAGAGTAAGAATAAGAACAAAGTCTGGAGCATGCATGGAGACTAGGAAGAGTTCACTATCATGGAACGATCTTGATTGTTGATTGTCTTGAAAGTTAATAATGCTAGCATTCCCAGTAATCAGAAGTTGAATGAAATACAAAAACTGGCTCAGTGCTTACATGGTCCCATATCTGTAAAGATTAGCAAGACATCCTCTGCACAAGTCAGAAAGTCTTTCAGCTCCATAGTGAGTGTATGATACCAGCAGAATGACATTGGATGTATGGCAGAATTATTTAATCTATACACTTCTAAAGATAGAACACAGATGCTAGATCCTATGTAATAGATGGTCTCCTCTTGGCATATGCTTTATTATCTATGGCATAGTGGTCACATTTATCCAAAATAATTTAGATGCTGAACTGGGACATCCAAGTCAGGATCATCATCCTCCTAGGGTCAGACTAGAGAGAGAAAGCAAGGCAGAAAGATCTTCAGAGAACCGAAATCTTAGACAGGCTTATCTGGAAATCTTTCCTGGCCAGAAAAGGAACTTGAAGAACCCGTATTTTGAATGTGTCTTTGTTAATTGCTTAAAGATAGGCAGAAAGAAGATTTCATCCTAGCATAAGGCTTGAATGGGTGCCCAGTAAACATGAAGGTTTGTTGTACACCTGGTATATTGAACTCTGTGAACTGTAATCACTAGATCCTAACCTGAACTTGACATACAGATCTGTCTTTCCTACGAATGCAAGATTTTCCTTTTTCTTCTAGTAACTCTTTATACCTAGGTTTAAAAAGTGTACCTGTTCGGTAAGTCTAGTTTTGCATCTTTCAAGATTTGGATATGTGAGTTAAAGAGCTAAAAGCTTCAGCTTAAATGTAACTGAACACAAATTTAATCTTTGAAATTAGGTCAAATTTTATTTTTATATTTTTAAAATGTGATTCTAAAGCTTTATGGCAAGCATCTTTTTATCTTAACTTTTTCATTCTACTCATGTCTCACATTTTCTACTACTCACATTTTGGAACTGGCCGGTTAGAGCTGACAGTATATCATTAGACATACTTGTTTATTGCAATCATATTCTTTTCTTTAAATGTGGGTGAAGTCTGCTACTTTAGACGATTTTAGTTAGCATATAAGGCAAAATATTATAAAATATAAATTTATGGCTTATCATTAATAAACCAACTTAGTACACTGTGATTATTTTATATGTATTAATTCTTTAAAATTTAAAATAGTGTATACAGCATACTCCTAGCTGGTAACTGGTTTCTCAACTTTATGTTGCAAATGCATGAAGGCTAAGAATTCTTTTGATTGATAGATAATAAAATACTGCATGTTCTTATACCTGATCAGTTTACTGCAGCTTTTAATACTGAGATAAGAATTTGCAATCTGTTCTGAAAAATATTTTGACTGGCTTTTATTTAGCAAATATTTCAGACAACAAATTTAATTGCTAGAAATGAAATGGCAGCTGAGCAAAACTAAGTGCAGAATTACTCAGAACAAATACATAAGAGAACAGATGTGGGTGTCCACAAGTCTAAGAAGTTTTTATTATTCTTTTTGTTGGCTGTAGTCAACTTGTACTTCTGAACTGTGAGAACATAAGCAGGTGGAGCAAATTGTCAGTAATTTGAATGCTTTGCACAAATTTAAACATATCTATAAATGATAATGCATTTGAAAGTATCTATGATCTGCCAGTTTCCTGAAGGTAAAGCACTTTCTTATTAAAAAAAAAAAAAAATAACAACCATGCCAAAAAAGCAACAAAACCAAAAAAAAAAATCCAAGAAGAAATAAATGCAAAATAAACAATTGGAAAAATATAAGAAGTATGTCCAATAGGCCTGTAAACATTTGAATAATTTTATTCTTCAGATTTATGCTTACCTTATCAACAGAGGTAACGCTTTGTGCTTAGCCATACAAATTTTAATATCAAGAAACTTCAAATGAAATAAAAAGAGGAAAAGAAAATCAGTTCTATGTCAACTGCAATGTTTGTTTTGGAGTGTATGGAGTGTACTTCCCAAAAGTGTGTTGTTAGCATGGTGAGATAAAGACACTGTGAGGTAGCTGACATGGAATTATACCCATAATGTAAACAAAAAAATGAAACCAACCCAAAAAAGCAGTATCAACTATACATAGATTTGTTTCCTTTGATGTTTTCAAAGGCGTGGTATATAATACAACGTTAGTAAACATCAGACCTTAATGAAGAACTAGCCAATGTTTTCTGACACATATTATGACATTTTTAATCTTTTAAACTTGCAAAGTGGCTAAGTGCAGGTTTAACAACAGCAAAAGAAAAAGGTTATAATTCTTTCTGTTTAAATTTTCCTGACCTTTCTTCATATTTAAAATGTATTTTTTATCCCCATTTTCAAGAAGGGGAAAATGGATGAGTCGGGGAACTACAGACCAGTCAGTCTCACCTCTGTGCCTGGCAAAATCTTGGAGAGGATTCTCCTGAAAGGCATGCTAAGGCACATGAAAACCAACAAGGTGCTTGGTGACAGCCAACATTGCTTCACTAAGGGGAAATCCTGCCTGACCAATCTGGTGGCCTTCTATGATGGGGTTATGGAACTGATGGACAGGGGTAGAGCAGTTGGTGTCATCTACCTGGACTTGTGCAAAGCGTTTGACACTGTCCCACCTGACATCCTTGTCTCTAAGTTGGAGAGACATCAATTCGATAAGTGGACCACTCAGTGGATAAAGAACTGGCTGGATGGCTGCACGCAAAGAGTTGTGCTCAATGGCTCAATGTCCAGCTCGAGACCAGTAACGAGTAGTTTCCCTCAGGGATCGGTGTTTGGACTGGTCTTGTTCAACATCTTTGTTGGTGACATAGACAGTGAGATTGAGTGCGCCTTCAGCAAGTTTGCTGATGACACCAAGCTGTGTGGTTCGGTTGATACGCTGGAGGGAAGGAATGCCATCCAGTGGGACCTTGACACGCTTGTGAGGTGGTCTGATGCCAACCTTATGAAGTTTATCCATGCCAAGCGCAAGGTCTTACACCTGTGTCGGGGCAATCCCAGGCACAGCTCCAGGTTGGGCAGAGAAGAGATACAGAGCAGCCCTGCAGAGAAGGACTTGGGGGTGTTGGTTGATGAAAAAATGAACATGAGCTGGCTTCAGTGTGCGCTTGCAGCCCAGAAAGCCAACCGTATCCTGGGCTGCATCAAAAGCAGCGTGACCAGCAGGTCGAGGGAGGTGATCCTGCCCCTCTACTCTGCTCTTGTGAGACCTGAAGGTCTCCATGAAGGACATGCAACTGTTGGAACAAGTCCAGAGGAGGACCACGAGGATGATCAGGGGACTGGAGCACCTGCCATATGAAGACAGCCTGAGAAAGTTGGGGCTGTTCAGCCTGGAGAAGAGAAGGCTGCATGGAGACCTCATAGCATCCTTCCAGGATCTAAAGGGGGCCTATAGGGATGCTGGGGAGGGACTCTTCATGAGGAACTGTAGTGAGAGGACAAGGGGTAATGGGTTCAAACTGAAACAGGGGAAGTTTAGATTGGATATGAGGAAGAAATTCTTTACTGTAAGGGCAGTGAGGCACTGGAATGGGTTGCCCAGGGAAGTTGTGAATGCTCCATTGCTGGCGGTGTTTAAGGCTGGATTGGACAGAGCCTTGGGTGGCATGGCTTAGTGTGAGGTGTCCCTGCCCCTGGCAGGGCGGTTGGAACTAGATGATCTTAAGGTCCTTTCCAACCCTAACTATTCTATGATACTATGATTCTATGTTTCTATGTAAATGCTTCTATTTTATTCATATGTAGGTTGGCAAGTCCTGTCCATGTTAGTATTACATCAGCCTTCCTTAGGGTAAAATCTATTTCTGTGGTTTGAAATAGCTCTCTGGTGTGTAGATCTTGGACCTTGTGCTTGTCTTTTATGATATAATATCTCTAAAGAGCACAGATGCGAAACTTGACTCACAAAATGAAAGCAAGAAACAAATTCTATTTTCTTTTACATTCAGACATCCTGGAAGAGCCAACAGAATGAATTACACAAGTGAAAGTAAATTTTGTCAGTAGCAAATTGTTTTAGGACAGCATTTTGACCTTGCTGAATTACAGCTGATCCCTCCTCAGACGCAGCTAACACTGATGGATCATCTCACTTGGCTGACATAGGCTCACATAGTTCATCAAGTTCTATAGCTGATCCCTGCAGCCAGTGTTCTACTGAGTTGCCTGTAAAAGTAGAAAGACAAGAATGGTAATAAATGATACTGTACAAGATACAGTATATTACCACAGTAAAGTATGCACACCCTGGTCTCTAGGAAGGAAATTCTGCTCTGGCTGTGCATGACTAGACACACTTACAACATACTAAAGGCTTTGTTGTACAACTTGAACATAGCTACCAACAAGCATTGTTATGTGTCCACTCTCACATGAGCACAGCTGTATGTATGGTTACCATTAATAAGTGTTCTTGCTTTGGACAGTTTCAACAGTCAGTTGCTTATGTTATGTATCATTACATTGCACACGTGCAACTAATGCCACATTTAAGGTCTATACAGTACAGTGGAAGCAAAACAACAATGCTGAGGCAAGCTAAAGGTCCGTCGTGTGTGGTATTCTTCCTCACTTGCTGTCAGCAGATGCCTGGGAAGAACACAAGAATATAAAGAGCATACAATTATACTTACCATAAATAATCATAGAATAGTTAGGGTTGGAAAGGACCTTAAGACCCCCCTTACTATGTGTAGAGACACCTCCCACTAGACCATGTTGCTCAAGGCCCTATCCAGCCTGGCCTTGAACACTGCCAGGGATGGAGCATTCACAACTTCCTTGGGTAGCCTCTTCCAGGGCCTCACCACCCTCACAGTAAAGAACTTCTTTATATCTAACCTAAATCTTCCCCATTTAATTTTAAACCAACCACCCCTTGTCCTATCACTACAGTCCCTAATGAAGAGTCCCTCTCTAGCATCCTCACAGGCCCCCTTCAGATATTGGAAGGCTGCTATGAGGTCTCCATGCAGCCTTCTCTTTTCTAGGCTGAACAACCCCAATTTTCTCAACCTGCCAAAGTCTCCTAGCTTGTAGCTATTCTTGAGATAGAGTATTTGTATTCAATAACACATTGGGTTTTGTTCCATAACTTTGTCATTTAATCATAGAATCATAGAATAGTTTGGGTTGGAAGGGACCTTAGAGATCACCTAGATCCACCCCCCCTGCCATAGGCAGGAACACCTTCTAATAAGGATATTGACCTCCACCATTTCATGCTCATTGCAGCCACAGCTGCCCTCGAGCTTCACCTTCCCACCAGCCCCTACTTGTCGGTGAGAACTATGTCCAGCATAGCACCTCTCCTCATTGGCTCCTTTAACACTTTGAGAAAGAAGCCATCATCAACACGTTCCACTAACCTCCTGGATTGCTTTTGCGCTCTTATGTTGTCCCTCCAACAGATATCTGCATGGTTGAAGTCCCTCATGTGGATAGAGTTTGTGAATGTGAGGGTGCTCCTATCTATCTATAGAAGGTCTCATCCACTCTGTCTTCCTCACTGTGGGCCTTTTAGCAAACCCCCACTATAATGTCAGCTGTCCCTGCTCTCCTTTTAATCCTATCCCATAATCAGTTGGCTCCGCTTCCAGCCCCAGGCAGAGCTCAATGCACTCCAACTGGTCATTTACATACAGAATGACACCCCCTCCTCGTCTCCCCTGCCTGTCCTTCCTGGAGAGACTGTATCACTCCATTCCAACACTCCAGTCATAGCAGCTGGCAACTAAGCACCACCCAGCCACTCGTTTTCCTCCCTATTGATGGGATGGGAGAGGAAATATGAAGAGTAAAAGTGAGAAAACTCATGGAGTGAGATGAAAACAGTTTAACAGCTAAAGCGAAAGCTGTGCACACAAACAAAGCAAAACAAGGAATTTGTTCACTGCTTCCAATTGGCAGGCAGGTGTTCAGCCATTTCCTGGGATGCAGGGCTCCATCATAGGTAACAGTTACTTGGGAAGAAAACCACCCTCACTCTGCATGCCACCAGCATTCCTTTCCTTCCCGCATCCCCCCTTTTCTTCTTCTTTTCCCAGGTTTATATGTTGAGCATGACACCACATGGTGTGGAATATCCGTTTGGTCAGTTGGGGTCAGCTGTCCGAATTTCTCGTGTACCCCCAGCCTACATGCTGGTGAGGTGGACTGAGAGACAGAAAAAACCTTGACTGTGTAAGTACTGCTCAGGAATAGCTAAAACATCTCTGTGTTATCAGCACTGTTTCCAGCACAAATCCAAAACACAGCCCCAGCCTACCTACTATGAAGAAAATTACCCCAGCTGAAACCAGCATGACAGAGAGCCCTTAACTTTGTTTAAAAAAGACTACTTTGTAGCAGGCTTTCTCCTGACATTAAAAAGAAAGTATGGCTAGAGAGGAAGAGCAGTTACGAGTATATTGAGCAGTTATGGGTATATTGAACCTTGACTGTTCAGTGCTGGCACATATTAGACAGAAATCATTACAGCTTAGCACATCCTTAAACTATCATTATTACTCAAGACCTGCTTTTAGTTATGCTGAGAAACACATAATATGGTCAGCTGTTAGATAAAAAGAAGTTGATATAGTAACTGCTTCAAAGACCCTTTCAGACTTCTAAGGGTTGCCAAACGAGGTTGAAATAAATGGTCTGAGGGATTATAGGAGTTCCTGGGGAGTTTAAATTTTGAACAAAGAGACAGAAATGTATTCAATGTATGAAAACATTGATATTTCTCCTTATTTTGCTTACCTCGATATATTTGCTAGCTCTGAGGTTTTTTGCTACATATCCTGATGAGATCACAGTGGGCATTTGATGCTTGCTATTATAAAACCAAGCTCTATGTTTAGCACTACAAATGCCATTTTATATCCTTGCTGTGAAACCTTAATGTAGAATGTAGACATTAATATCCAAAAAAACAACCTAGAAATCTCACGGTTCCGACCTTCCAGCTTCACTGGGCACACTCCTGGTCAATCAGTTTCCTACAGAATCCTATTCAGGCAATGTGCATGGTCAGAAGTATGGTGGAATGGAAATCTATTAATCTTTAACTTCTTCTGTGACCTAGTTGAAGAGTGTTCAGAAAAAGGCTTAATAACCCTAGAAGCCTGACATAAACTCTAAAATATTGAAAAAACTAAAAGGCATAACCCTCTCTCCCCCCACCCAGGATGTTTTAGGAAATGCTTTAAGACTTCAAATAAAGAGAAGATAACAGGCTCTAAACCACTATCCCAGAGGACGCTAATCATAGCAAACATGTTTGTAAGCTTTGAAATACTGTTTAGCCTTGCCCGTTTGAAAAGATTCATTGTTACTTCTCTGCTCATAACATTGCTTCAATCTTCATTGTGGTCACACTGCCTCCTTTCTCTACTGAGCAGCCTTTTGTTTGTGAGCCTTTTATGCATATTGATTTACTGCTTCATACTCCTTAATTAGCCACACTGGCCTTACTTGCCCCCTCCCTTCTTAAACCCTTACTGAGATCAATTTCAGCTAATGATGTGCTCTTGACAGAGAATTCTGATCAGGATCTTTATTAGGCAAAGCTTAGACTGCTTGTGTTCAGGTGTTGGGCTTCGGGACTTGATCGACTCTAACCATACCCACTGCAGCCTGTCTTCCCCTTGAAACTGGTTCTAAAAAATTTACATTAGATGAATGGGCTTTATGCTATGGCCATGGAGCATAAATCCCAGAATAAGGTATTTACTAAAAATCGTAACTATCAGAGTGTTAATTTCACTTGCTACTTCTTTCAGGGCTCAAAGATTACAGAATGCAATGCTCTTTTGTTTGTTCCTTAAATTCAGTATTTCTATTTCTGTAGCCTTATTCCTAGTAATAGTCCAATACTTAAAAAAAAAAGTGTTGCTGAAAAAAAGACATAATACTCCTTTGTTTGGGCTTCATATCTAGATTATGTTCCTTGTTCTTGGTGTATGAGCAGCGCTGCTTCTTTCCTGTTTTGTTTGGGTTTTGTGCCTTTTGAATGAACATTTTGGGGTTTATCGCAGTTTGCAAGATGTAGCTCAGCTTTCTTCATTGCACCGTATTTTCTCCTCAGTTCTTTTAGGCTTTTATTTCTAATGTTCCATATGATATGGCTTTTTTTTTTTTTTTTTTTTTTTTTTTTTGTGGAGACATGAGGCCTCAATGTGTTTTCCTCTCGATGTGAGCTGCAAGCATCACAAAGTACTGTGTTCAGCTTAAAAGAAATTCCATGTGCCATGTTACAGCTAAGCTTCTGTCATGGGTTCAGCAGCAGCAGTCATTTTTCTCCTCCTTGGTAGCTGGTGTAGCGCTGTGTTTTTGATTTTGGGCCTGTGAACAGCGCTGATAACACCAGTGTTTCGGTTACTGCTTAGTGATGTTTTGGTCTGGCCAAGGACTTTCTGAGTTTCATGCTCTGCCAGGGAGGAGGAGAGCCGGGAGGAAGCAGAGACAGGACACCTGACCCAAACTGACCAAAGAGGTTATTCCATACCACAGCACGTCATGCCCAAGATGGAAGAGCAGAGACCCGGAAGGGTGGGGGTGCACTGCATGGTCGGGCTTGGTATTAGGTGGTGAGAATTGTATTCTTTCCTTGTATTTCTCTTGTTATTATTATTATTGGTGGTAGCAGTAGTGATTTGTGTTATACTTTAGTTACTAAACTGTTCTTATCTCAACCTGTGGGAGTTGCATTCTTTTCTATTCTCCTTCCCATCCCTCCGGGAGTGGGGGGCAAGAAAGAGGGGGGAGTGAGTGAGAGAGAGTCTACGTGAGTTAGGCTTAAACCACGACAGCTTCTCAGCAACATGACCTCAGCTGACTTCAGTGAGTCTTTTAACAACAAGAAAACATTTTGGGTTGTTTTGGGGTTTTTTCCTAATCAAGTCACTTTACAGATCCAGTTTCGAGCAAAGTAAATTGCCATCTTAAAAGGAACAAGTAATGGTATTTACAGCTTCTATGAAAAGCTGATGAGGCAAGGGAATATGACTGATGGAAAGCAAAGGAAGGATGGAACTTGAAGCAAATTGTCAGTTCTTAAAAGTTCATAACATGGACCCAAACTTTTAGCTGCAGATTCCTTTTAGGGAAAAAAAAAAAGCTTGAACTTTAGCTTTCTATTTATTTATTTTCTATTCAACAGAATCATCCTGTGATTACTTAATGTAAGTGTAGTGTCTGTCATCAAATCTTTGCTAAAGCTTTGGCTACATTCTAGGACTACATCTGAAAGACTCTCTGCTCTCATGAGTACATTGTCACATCATGAGTAACTGATATTTTACATATTCTTCAAAGTGGAAAGTCCCATAAAGAGTACAAATACTACAGGAATTCTCTAACAGAATTATAGAAGTTTCTATTTTCACTTGAAACTGATCATATCCAAATAGTCTCCTCTAAAATGTGTTTTTCTTTTCCAGACTGATTTTGATCCAAATAGATTCTACTTTCTATATTTAATTATTTTTATTCCTTTTATGCCTTTGTTAAAATAGCAGAAATAAATCCTTTCTTAAAAAGAAGATAACCTTGTCACAAGATGAAGGAAAGAAAAAGGTACATAGAAGAAAGTCATATACTTTCTCTGCAGTTTTGTCAGTTATGTTACATTGGATTTTTGAATTTAACTTATTGCAATGAAAAAGTACATCTTATGGTTGGTCAGCCAAAAATTAGTGAAAATACCATATTGCGCTTGTTTTCATTCCCTCATACTTTTTATTATATCATTGGATGAGAGAGAACTGATTTTTATTCAGCCAAATTAGACAAGGTCTCCCAGAATGGCTTTTACATGGACTGTGATCTCAAGTGTAACCTGAATTGCTGTGGATTTAGAACAGCAGCTTGTAAGGAGGATCACAAACAAGTGCTATTCAAATGTCCCTCCATTCAATAAGTTTTGTTATCAGATAGGATGCCTTATTGCTCAGGTTTTAATTACATACTTCTAACTGACAAAATGGTGTACAGAGAAAAGCATAAAATAGTGCTGTAAGGGATCTTCAAAGGTTGTCTATTCCAATACTCACAGTTTACTCCCAGATAGTCTGTGGAAGCAACAATTACAAGCTAAATTTGTCTAGCATAGACAATCTCCATCTCCCTGGAAAAGTTTTGGAAGTTCACCAACTGATTGAAAACTGTTAGAATAAACATGGCTTATAGTTGCATCACACAAGTCAGCCTAACGAAGTAGACACTGAAATCAACAAATAGACTTCATCTATTAAACTATATATTTAGAAAATCTTTCTGCTCCAAGAAGTTATGGTAAGCTTATCAAGTTAATAGGTTCAAAAATTGGTATCGCTAGATATCCTAAAGAATCATTATAATATGAATACAATCAAAAAGAGATGAATATTTATATTTTTTCAACTGTGTTCAAATGAAAGATTTTACAATTCACTTACATAACAGTGAGACCTGCTGTACATATGAGCCCTGATGTGGGCCACAGATCACAAAAATGTTTTCTAAAGGCAATCTGTATCTATATATGCCAAACTTTCATAGAATTATAATAAATTTTTGTGATTTTAAAAATCATATCTTGCATAGATATGTAAGAGGTTCCACTGTACTAGTTTTATATATTTGTGCTATTTATGTTGAAAGGGTTTTTTTTTTTTTCAGCAGACATATTTGAAGCATTTATCCAGCTCTGATGATAGATGACAACAGTGGCAATGGGGGTTCAACCATCTGTAAAACAGGTTGTGGGATGAGTAATTTCCCATGCTGCTGGAATCCGAAAGTGGGGCTTGAAGGTGAGATGGCAACCTGGCGGAGGTATGACTGAGCATTGCAAGTGAGAACATGTTGCTACCACGAACACTTGCTCATATGCATTAGCTGTATGTCAGATTTATGTAATAAAAGAGAATTTAATCCGATTGTTTAGAAGGCAACTTCTAAAATTTAACTCAAAATCGACCTATTACTAATGAATGGAAATTGACATAGAAAAACTGTGATTTTGCTGCAAATATTTAATCAATATAAATTGAAATCTATGCTAAATTATGAATATTTAGGTATTAGACTTACTGAAGTCATCCTGCATTAACAGAATGGGATTGGGAAAACTAAAGAAATGGGCATTTTGGCAATTGCTTTTGATTTAATCTAAAAATAAATACAAGGGAGAAGCAACGCTTCTTATAGGATACATGAAGAAGAAAGCAACTAGCCAGCAGATGGATGAATCATTCCGAGGGCTCTAATAAAAAAACACCGACCTCACTCTATCTACACAGTCAATCTAAACTCCAGTCTTCTGTTGCTTGTATTACTTTTTCTTCAAAACATGGCAATTAAAAAAGTCCAAAGTAACAGATTGAATTTTATGTGAGGTTGATAATATCTCTTGTCAACTGATTTGTTATCTCTACTGTTAGCATATTTACTCGCAGATTACAATTTACAGAAGTTTTTTGTATTTGTGCATCCTATTTATAAATTATTTAGGATAACATTTAAGTGAGTCTTCCTCTTACTGAGTTCAACCAGAAAAACAAATCCAGAAACTTGTATCTATTTAGAAAATGAAGAAATACATTCTAAGGAGTTATGAATTGAGGTCTTGGACCTATTATTTGTCCAAGATTCCCTTGTCAATTTAAGCTCTTGAATGTTAAGCCCATCATAGGAAACCTAGAATTAAACACCCCAGCTCTATGCGTCAGGATAGCTGATAAAAAACTACAGTCAAATTGAGAAGGTGCCTAAAGCTACCTGAGAAGAAACTGAAAGGGTCTTAAAACCTACCCCTCTTGGAATTTTGACAATCAAATCAGAAATTAGCAGTCAGCATTAACAAGTAGGGAAGTCTACTAAGACCCAAATTCGTCAAGGAAAACAGTTGATACTGAGGATCTGACATCCACACTATAAGCGTTTCAGAGGGCTTTTCCTAGGGATAGGATGGCTTGGTCCCTGTGACTGAACGCTCACTAATACTTGGAACATACCAGAAGCACACCTCCCAGTTCAGTTCCACCCAAAATAAATTCAGTTTGTGTGTGCATGATATGAATCAAAGCACAGACAATAAGGAAACTTCAGAGATTTTCTTGCAAAGTGCATATATGAGTGAAAACACCGGTGCAGATTCATCCCTCATCTACTGAGGAGCCACAGACTCCAGCATCTTCTTCTCAGACGAGTTGTCTCTATTCATTCCCAGAAGAGACCTTAAAGATCATCTAGTTCTAATCACCCTGCCATGGACATGGAGGGACACCTTCCACTAGACCAAGTTGCTCAAACCCCGGTTCAACCTGGCCTTGAACACTTCCAGAGGCGGGGCAGCCACAACTCCTCTGGGCAACATGTTCCAGCGTCTCACTACCCTCATAGTAAAGAGTTTTTTCCTAATATCTAAACTAAATCTATTTTCTTCAGTTTAAAACCATTGCCCATTGTCCTGTCACTACATATACCTTGTAAATTCTTTAAAAGAGCGGCATGAATGATGGTGACAGTGCCTGCTCTCAGAGTAAAGGGCATGTTTTCCATATCTGAGATAACATGAAGCAGTAGGCTACATCGTCATGTTCCTCTGCTCAACTCATCTGCTCATATTCTCTCTGATATACTCAGATATGATTTTTTTTTGCCGTAGTGGCCCAACTTTACTGAGGGAGAGAAAAGTCCTGCTCTAAGACAATATGCTTGCAAAGAAGATCAGAGTTAAAAAAATTCCTCTTAAAGATGATAAGATTTCACCATTCTTTGGTGATAAATGCCAATTCCTCAGTCCCAACTTAAGAGAAAATGTCAGGAAATTTATTATTGGAGGAGCTGGATCCTGCAAGCGTATGTTAAGGGGCATTACTTGATTACCTGCCATATCGGATCCCTTACTGCCTATAAGCTATTATTCACTGTTTTTCTGGATGCATCCTCATGGAAAGATGATACTAAGTGTCTAAGACTGGAAAAACAACAGCATGCCCCAAATAAAACAAACTAGACATGGAAAATTTGATATCAAAGTGACAGAGGCTTCCAGTAAGTTCAGGCACTATCAGGTCTGGGTACGCCAAGCAATGTTTTTGACTGTAAACACATATTTATATGCTGTTTCTGAAAAAGATGTGTAGCTTGAATGTATAAGTTATCCCTTGTGAGAATGAATGACAAGTATGAAAAATGAAGCATTATTTTATTACAAGCAATTTTCTTTTCTTGATACTAGAACTTTTATTGCCAAATATAGCAGGGCAGTGCAATTGATTTTTTCAGTAAGATTTCTTACCAGCAACAGATGTATAGTCAAGTATAACTTCTGTAGCTCAACCAGTAGTTCATCTTAACCTGTGGTTTAATCCAAGAAGTATCATCAGAGATGTAAATTATTTCGAGACCCCAAGACTGAGAGCAAATACTGCAAAATTATCAGTATGTTGAATATGAACAAACAATCACAACACATCTTATTCTATAATTCTGTGATTCTATGATTCCGTGATTCTATGATTCTTCAAAAGATAGCAAATAGAAAATGTATTTTAAATCAAGTAGTGAAGGGTAACTTCCATGCTGCCTGACTGTGGTTTAGGAAACTACACTAGGAGTCACGTTAATTTCCCATCTAGTGAAGAGGAAGTTTCTTCTGAGATTGAGTCAGGGTATGTACAAATGGGGAAGCCTGAGATTACTTTCAAGTTTTATCTCTACTGATCAGAACTGAAGCGTACATCAGTGTGGTTTAATCCTGCTTCCCTCAGGAGAGATATTAGGACATAGATACTTGCAGTTGAGTAAGTATCTGCTGAAGAAGGCTCTAGGTAGGGCAATTAATGATGCACACACCAAGACGGGTCTAAAACAGCATCCAGATTAGGCCCCTTGTACTGTTTAGTTCTTGGTTTTCATTCAAATATGGGGTGGAGTCTCTCCTACTTCCCTTTTATTTCCTTTCTCTTTCCACAATTTTCCTCTTTCTCACCTTTTTTGTGGTGCATTTTTTGCCCCTTCAAATTCAGATCCACAGCCCTCCACTCAGGTATGGCCTGGCAAATGTGGGATCGCATACATATGGACACCATAGGGGAAGAATAAGCAGATTTATACTTTTTGCCAAGGGTGATTGACACTTGCCTGACAGTGTTACTAGTGCCTCTTGCAAGATTAAGTTTGCAAGGCTCCTTCTCCAGAGAGAGGAAAGATTTCCTCTAGGTGAGTTACAAGTAAGTCTGAATAGGCTTCTGAAGGCACTTCTTCATACACTGAGGATGGATAGAGCATCTCTGGGAAGATTAACTCCACTTCAATGAAGTAAGCCTTTTTTCTAATTGCCTTCTCTTTAAATATGGTAAGTTCTTCAAGTCAGGGGCTTCCTTTCATGTCCATAAGCATCAAACATACTTGGCAGTAGTAAGCTAAATACATATTTAGCTTTTATAATGAACATCATACCTTCTGGCAACTCTGACTCATTGTTCTGGACTCTTTCCATTTGATACCACCAAGGAATAGACGTGTGGTCTGGCCAGCCCATGGAATAAACTCCAAGGGTATGTGGAAGGAGATAGCATCTGCTCCTTTAAGGGTGTATGGTCAAGGACCTTCTAAATGCAAAAAGGGGATAATGAGAAAAGAAGGAAATCATAAACAAGACCATACAGAGACACAAACCTGACAAAGGTAATCCAGACATACCCAAAAGGAGGTGCTTAACTGTGATGTGAGTCCTACATGTAAGTGACTTTGAAAGCAGCACACTCTGCAGTCATCTGTGTCCATGACAGGTATGCGCCCTGTGTACTCAGCACATGTGCTCAGCTTCCCTAATGGATGAACCTGCAAAATGGAAAGGGGCAGCCACATCCCTCAGCCTAGGCAGAGAAACCAAGTCTCTGGGCACTGGGCTGGGCTTCAGCAGTCAGGCAGGAGGAAATCCTGTGCCAGGACTGCGGGAGGTGGTGGCCACTACTAAGAACCCTTAAAAATAACTGCAGCCAATTTTGTAAGGCAAATTTTTGCTCATTAAATCTTCTGTTAATCTATGAAAAATAATCACCCTCCCTTTTGGAAGTAGTTTGAGAAATTAATACCAAAGTACTCTATAAATTACATGTATTCAAAATTACTTTTGGAATAAAGTCCGTAACCTTTCCAAGAAACATTAGTCCACATAAATTTCATATTTAGAAATAATTATACAGCTTCATATAAGTAAGTGAAAATAAAAAGTAATTATTTTTACAATAGATCTAATTGCAAAAAGGTTTCATGGAAAATGGAAATGTCAAGCTTTAATTAAGATCATGTTGGACTCAAATTCCAAAATGCCTGTTTAATCAAAAATAAATATTCTCTCAACACAGTGTATGCTGAGGATTTATAGGAAGAAATTGTCACCAAAACAGGGTAGTAAAAGGGAAGTTCCTATATTTTATAAAATTCATTCACTGCTGTTTCTTTTTTATTAATATTTTGCTGCAAGGAAGTATTACGTAGATTAAATGCTCATGTAGAAACTTAATTTTTTCTTTTTCTTGTTAATTTCTATTGCAATTTCAGAAAACTATTTCCCAGTTGTAAAGACACAAAACATCAGGAAAAAAAAATAAAAAAATCCAAGTGTCAGGGTGGTTACCTTTCTTAGTGTCCTGGACCACCTAACATCATAGTACTTGAAAAATGGAAGAGAAAGTCCCACTTTTATCCTACTAAACCTTGAACATCTGAAGCAGGACAACATTCTAGATTTTCTCTATACTCATATAACCCACAGCTAAAATGCAAGTGCCAGGAGATGTACAGCCATCACCTCCAAACTGCATTCTTTTGTGAATGCAGCCTACTGATGTGGAATGAACTGGTGGACCAAGCATTCAAGAGTTGATCTTGGAATAAATTATTAATCTTGTCTGCTTTTTTGCTACTTGTTTCCTTATAAAATTCTATAATTTATTGGTAATTACAGATGCATAGGTGTAGGGTACACTTACTGGCAAATGATAGAAAACCGGAGGGAGTCGCTGATACATCAGAGGGTCATGATGCCATGTGGAAAGACTTTGCCAGGCTGGAGAAATGGGCTGATGGAAACCCCATGATCAAGAGGAAATGCCAAGTCCTGCCCTTATGGAGTGTACGGAACATAGGGGTTTGGTATGGGGGGAGGGTGTTCAGGGGTGACCTGCATAGAAGGTGGTCAAGGACTGCCCCGTGCTGGGCAGCTGGTTCCAGACAGCTCAGCAACAGAAAAAACAACCATACTGTGTGAAAAAACTAGAAGTATGGTGCCTCTGCAATCATATGTAAGAAAGGGTAGTGATCACTAGGCGACACAGAGAAATTCAAGGGCAAGAGGGTTGCCAGAGCAGGAGAGACACCAAAGGAAAAGAGAAGACAGAGGAGTGGAGGCAGGAGAGGCCTATGAGCTGGAGAAACACCAGGTCTGGACTCTGACCGTCTGGGAAGCAGCTTTGTAGAGAAGGTCCTAGGGGTCCTCGGGGACAACAAATTGACCATGACCTGACAATGTGCCTCTGCAGCAAAGGCAGCCAGTGGCATTTTGGGCTACACTGGGAAAAACATTG
This sequence comes from Ara ararauna, assembly GCA_028858755.1. Taxonomy (NCBI): domain Eukaryota; kingdom Metazoa; phylum Chordata; class Aves; order Psittaciformes; family Psittacidae; genus Ara; species Ara ararauna. Next base: position 39,874,754 of record CM054379.1, on the reverse strand, counting down.
CGAGCAGCTGAGGGAGGGTAATATTGTTTTGTCAAGAAAGGATGAAAGCAAGTTTGATGACCTTATTTTAAGCTTGTTTTCATATACTTGAGTGCTGAGTCAAAAAGTCAGCTGCAAAGGTAACTGTAACCTGAGGCTCTCACTCTATAAATCGGACTGAATTCACAGAAAATGGAAAAATAAAATAATAAAATAAAGAAATAAACCACAGACCTGTGATTTTCACTCAAGGTTTGTTGAGTGCTGTGATGAACTGAAATACTATTTTCCTTTTATGAACAATGCTACAACCTATGACTGCCATAGCACTTAAAATTACGTTGGCCTTGTGCGGGAGCAGTAATGGCAATTCCACTTCCATTGAGGAAATTGCTGTTCCTCCTTCACCAAACTAATTTGGAGAGATACTAACAACAGAACATTATGCACTTTTTGCCATTCCTTTTCTCTTTCCATCTGATGGTATTTGTTCACGAACACAGAGAAACTGATTTTCTATTAACTCCTGATAATACATTAGCTACGAAATACACTGATAGCCAAAAAAATCTTAAAGTGAATATGAAGACAAAAGTCGCATAAAATGTATCACAACAGAATATGTTTTTAATTGTATATGTGCCTTCATTGATAAAAGAAACAGCATGGCTGCAGCTGCTGATGTTTGGCAAATAGGTCACATGAGTAGAATGATAAAAGCACTGGTTATAACCGTAGACTAAACTAGATTATTTGGTGGAGGAGATTGTATTTGATATCACAAACACCACTGCAACATTCATAAAGATATTGGAAATCCAGTCCTTATTTTTTTATTACTTTTATCATGCAAAAAAATGCAGCAGCTTTTAATCACATTCCACTCAGGTTACTGAATCTTTTCCCGGATGTCCAGCCTCTCAGTAACTTTCTTTGGAGAAAGGGCATGTAATCACCTGCACCCATTGCTTTCTTAGGTGTCTTAGGTGCACCAATTCTAGAAGGTCCAAAGAAATCAGTTTTCACAAATCCAGTCTTTAGGGAAAGGAGCACTTTTATCCTCATCTACAGCTGTTCGAGGCACAAAAAATATGGATCATTTTGAGGTTATTGGAGATATTGGCATCTAGTCTGTCACACAGAGCCCAGCATCTTTCTTTCACTGAGATGACAAATACATATTCATCTTCCACCTTGCATTAGTAATTGTACTGATTAGAAACAGCCCCAGAGGGCATACAAGAATTGAAAACAAGGACAGGCATCAAAGGGGAGTCAGAAAAACATGACTCAGACATTTGGGGACAAAAGCAAGAAGGTCAAACCTCATCTGCAGATAAAGCCAGACACATGAAGTACAAGAAGAAAGGACTCCACAGGAGTGCTAGTAACAAAAGGAGATTCAGGGAAAACGTAGCACCTTTTTGATGGGGAAAAAGATCTAGTAATAGATGATACAAAAAAGGCTACAGTACTCAACACTTTTTTTGTCTCAGTCTTCACAGTCATAATTGGCTTCTAGACTTTCTCATGTACAGTCTGAGAACATAGAACAGTTTGGTTGGAAGGGACCTTTAAAAGCCATCTAGTCCAATCTCACCTGAAATGAACAGGGACATCTACTAGATGAGGTTTCTCAGAGCCTGGTCCAACCTGACCTTGAATATTTCCAGGTATGGGGCATCTACCACCTCTCTGGGCAACCTGTTCCAGCGCCTCACCATGCTTATTGTAAAAAATTTCTTCCTTGCATCTAGTCCAAATCTAGCTCCTTTCAGTTTAAAACCATTACCCATTATCTTATCACAACCAGCCCTACAGAAAAAGTTTTTACCTGTCTTTCATATAAGCCCCTTTTAAGTACTGGAAGTCTGCAATGATGTCTCTATGGAGCCTTCTCTTCTCCAGTCTGAACAACCTCAACTCAGCCTTTTTTCATAGGAGAGATGCTCCATCCCTCTAATAATTTTCCTGGTGCTCCTCTGAACCTGCTCCAACAGGTCTGTGTCTTTCTTGTGCTGAGGATTACAGAGTTGAATGCAATACTCCAGGTGGGGTCCCACAAGAGCAGAGGAGAGGGAGAGAATCCCCTCCCTTGACTTGCTGGTCACACTCCTTTTGATGCAGCCCAGCATACTGTTGTCTTTCTGGGCTGTGAGCACACATTGCTGGCTCATATCCAATTTTTCAGCCACCAGCACCCACAAGCACTTCTCCACAGGACTGCTCTAAATCTGTTCACACACCCCCTCCCCCCTATGCCTGCATTGATACCAGGCATTGGCCTGACCCAAGTGCAGCATTTTGCTTGAACATCATGAGGGTCACATAGGCCCATTCCTTGAGTTTTTCCAGGTGTCTCTGAATGGCATCCTGTCCCTCAAGTGTGTTAACTGCACCACATAGCTTGGTATTGCCTGCAAACTAACTGAGATAGAGGGGGGCTACTAGCAGTGAGGGAAGCAGTAGACTTAAGGTAACTTAAGGACGCTCGTATTAGTGAGATTCATGGAGCTGTATAAGATTTGTTCAAGGTTGTTGAAATAGCACACTGTTGTGAGGAGGTTGACTTATCATGTGCAAAAAGTAGATGGCAACACAAGGAATTCCCTGCCAGCTGGAAATAGTCAAATTTATGCATACCTTCATGAGAAGTAGGAAGCACATGGGGAGCAATAGGCAAAACAGCCTCACCTCAGGCCTTGCAACAAGAAACAGCTCCTTGCAATTCATTTACAGTTACTTGAAAAACAAAAAAGTAATAAGGAACAGGCAGCCTGAATTTATCAGCTCCAAACACTGCTTAATGAACATGATTAGGATTAGAGGGTGGTGGTAAATTAAGGGGCTTGGGGGGGAAAGTTGAGCTGTAGGGCTTTAATCCATATGGAAGTTAAGAAGATTGACGACTGAAACAAAAGAAACTTCACAAAGATCAACAAAAAGAAATATAAAGTTCTACTCCTGGGGTAAAATAACCCCACAGTAATAATAACATGTTGTGAAGTAGCTGGAAGTGTAGCAGGCTGCTGAAAAGGACTTGGAGGTTACAGTGGATGTGGTATTTTAAGTGTTTCAGTCATTCTACATATATCCTAAGATTAAAATGAGTCTTTTCTCTCTCTTCTTGAAGTACAGAAGAGAACAGATTACGGCTTTGGTGATCTCAGTGTGAAAGATGCTTATTTGATATCTTGCATTTTTTCATTTCCTGTGAATTTTTCATGTCATTGAACCAGTCAGTAATGTTTGTATTAACTTTAAAAAGTTGAGTTCTTACCAAAATAGCAATCACTTCTAACTTTATATTTAATATCCACATTAAAAAATGGGAAATTATTTTGATATATGTATTGCAATATATCTCTAAACCAGAAAATTAAACATTTCTGACATTCAAAGGTCAACATATGCAGGGTATTTCTTAAAAGCCTCAGACTTCAGAAGAGGAGGTCTGGACTAGACTAAACTGTGCACTGTGCTACATCTGAACTATAAAAACTTAACATTTATATAAAGAAAATAATTTTTTCTTTATTTACATTTCATGAACAACAAAACAATCTGGCAGGATGAAACATTTTCAGGTTATGACATCATGTGACCCAGACAGATTACATGTTCTGGTCTTAATGAAAAGAACTAGAAAGCTCTGTGAACATCATGTGGTTTAATGAATGATAGCTTAGGAAATAATCTTTGTAAATGAAAAAAAAAATCTGTAAGATGTCTGCTCATATATTTCTAATATTTAGATATGGTAAAAAGGGTAAAACAGAACTTCATTTCTAAGCAATATAATAGCTAATTTAGGGCCAGCAGCAAAGTCTTGTCACATATCTGATCAACATGGAGTGACTGACTATATATCCCAACTTCAACACTTGCAAGAGGTTCAAAGGGCAGTCTTAAAAGAAGGTAGATTCAGAGGAAAAAAATAAGAAAAAAAAAAAAAAAGAGCCTTGTGATGTAAAGCTTGAAAAGCACGCTCTATGCAGCTAGTCAGACAGAAGTTATGGAAGTCACTTCTCCACAACAAGCAATGTGTATTTACCACAAGAAATGGAGAAGTTTTTCAGTCCTACAGGCAAGAGCATGAGATAGCACAGCTGCTAGAAGTTGAAGCCAGGCCACTTCCCTGAGGAAGAAAATTAAACACTGGAACAGTTCCTCAGAGGAGGTGAGGGAACCTTAAACTCTCATAGAGATATTGAATTTCATCTTAAAAGCCTGCCCTTGACCTATGTCCTGGGAGCAATCCTGTAGTCAGTGTTCTGAGCAAGCCTGCGCAGATCACCATGTAGTACCATGGCAACACTTCAGTTACTCGGTGCTGAGCTTCCCCAGTACAATGACATGACATATCAGACTGGGTCACAGTAGTCAGTGTACGTCCTGTCATGCCCTATGCTTGGTCAGGAGCCCAATACGGGCCAATTAATCTGTAGCTACCAGAGCAAAATGAGTCCCATCTTGGAGCTACCTGCACTGCTAGTGCTAGCCCCACAGGGGTCTAATTCTAGCCTGTTTCAAACACCCTTGCATTTGGGGTGTTTGAATATTACAGGTTTGTTTTGAATTTTCTCCTGTAACTGTCATTTGCATTAGTCTTTGCACAAAAGGACTTCTCAGCTTGAGAAGCTCCCACTTATCTCCCACTTCATACATGTCCAAAAGATAACTGATGAGCTTGTATATTAAAAACAACCTCCCCTTCCCCACAATAAACAAATGCTTTTTCAGATTTTTTCATGACTGTTGGCAGGTAACTGAAAATACCACTACTGCAGCTGTGAAAAAGAGTTAGAATCAGCACTTTAATGATTGCTAAGAAGACCTGACAACAATTAAAAGGGATAATTAGCAATAACTTAAAGAGCAAACAGCTGTTACAAAATGTAATTTCTGAATCCAGTTCTCTCTCCTCTTTTCTGACTTAACAAATGTTTTCTGGTTGCCCAGGCCCAAGCCTTCCACCAGCCTCCAAAACATTGTGGCTGTGCTAAGACACTACTAATGCCATCAGCAATCTGTTACTCAAGTTTTGGCAACTAAAGGCCAGCTGACACGCACATTTCAGTTCTCATCTACGCAAAACCAGGAGCTGGAAATAACTGAACTATGCTGGGATCGATATACATTATGTGCTAACTCCTGAGCTGGGACTGGGACACTGCTATTGTGCCCAGTCATGTCAGGGCCAATGCTAAGAAATTAGTGGTGAGGAAGACAGCGGCTGGGTCTGTGCACTAACCCATTGAAAGAACTAAATGCACATCTAGAGGTAGTCAGGGTATCTCAGCAGCACAACACTAACAGCATCAACAGAGCCCTACTAAACTACAGTGCTGTAAAGTAGTCCAGTGTGGCTTTGGACTTGCCTTCTCTTGTTGAAAGAAGAAGGCCCAAATTTAAAATGTTGTTCAAGCTTATTATGAGAGAAATATGTGGTATAAACATAATTTTAGTGCTACCCAGCTGTCCATTTTGCCTTACTCTTCTATTCTGTGAGTGCTTGTATAATAACATAGCATCATAAAATATATGAGAAATATATGAAGAGCCTGATTGGTGAAAAACTATTCCAATAAACCAATTTTCAATAGTGGATGAAGCCCAAAAATAAGAAAAAGAAACAGGAGACTGAGCAGGGATTTCATAAGAATAGAGTCCATGCTACCGTATTAAAACCAAGAAGTGAAATATTAATTCAGTTTAGCTGCTTTATAAATAAAATAATTGCTGGAATACTGGAGATCTGGGGTGTCCAAGTAACTACATGCCTAAATGAGCTGAAAAAGGGTAAAGGATTCAGCCAAAATAACTTGTAAGCAGAGTCCGAGCAAGGAGATGTGGGGGTCTTACCACCAGCTGATAAGTTCTGAAGAAGTGATGCCTTTCAGAGGCTCTTCATGTGAGGACCGCAGTTGTCTGGAATACCTCAGTGTCATGGGTTCAGCAGCAGCAGTCGTTTTTCTCCTCCTTGGTAGCTGGTGTAGCGCTGTGTTTTTTGATTTTGGGCCTGGGAACAGTGCTGATAACACCAGTGTTTCGGTTACTGCTTAGTGATGTTTTGGTCTGACCAAGGACTTTCTGAGTTTCATGCTCTGCCAAGGAGGAGGGGAAGCCGGGAGGAAGCAGAGACAGGACACCTGACCCAAACTGACCAAAGAGGTTATTCCATACCACAGCACGTCATGCCCAGGAGGTAAAGACAGAGAAGAGAGACCCAGAAGGGTGGGGGGTGCACTGCTTGGTCAGGCTTGGTATTAGGTGGTGAGAATTGTATTCTTTCCTTGTATTTGCCTTGTCATTATTATTACTGGTGGTAGCAGTAGTGATTTGTGTTATACCTTAGTTACTAAACTGTTCTTATCTCAACCTGTGGGAGTTGCATTCTTTTCGATTCTCCTTCCCATCCCTCCGGGAACGGGGGAAAGAAAGAAAGGGAAGTGAGTGAGAAGGGGCTGCATGGTTAGAGAGGCTTAAACCACGACACTTAGTAAAACAAGTGTGTCCAGAAATACAAGCATCAGGGTCCCTTGGGGTGTTTGGATGCATGGCTAGTAATAGTCAGTTCAGCATCTTACCCAGTCTGCCCCAGAAGTTATCAAAAGAAGTGATGACTACATAATTTCCACTTATCATTTGACAATCTTCTCTGATGAAATGAAAGCAATCACCAAAGATGTCAAATTCAAATTCAAATGTATAGTGCTTCAAGGCTATTTTTCATTTGCATAAACCCTGTCCCCCAAACAAATAGCTTGCTTAAATGCAGAGATGTAATGGAAAGGATTTGACAGCTCTAACTTGCTTTAACTCTCCCTAGAGAAAGAGTGAATCTCTTTGTTTGACTCCATACCATTGCTGAAGTGCAGAAATTTCCTGTAAAGTTTGCAGCAAAAGGAATTCAAATATACATCAGTGTAAATACATTTTCTCAAAATCTCCCAACTCCCCAGCTTTTCAATTCCCTTTTAATCCTTCTAAATTCATTGCAAGAAACTAATTTCCTGTGGATCAGAATTCATAAAATAAAACCAGAACATATTAACATGTCTCTGCAGTTATTTATGTCCACCTTCCCCAAAGACCCATCAGCCTATGAATACTACAATGTTCATCACAAAGATATAGCTCATCAACTTTGATAAAGATGATATTCAGTGTGAGATGCAGTTATCTATGCAGGAATTCAGTCTGACATGAAGATATCTAAATTAATAGGCATCTATAGGTACTCATCAAGTGTCTTATTTCTCATTACAATCAATGGAGGGATTGTCATTGGCACAGGGAAAGCAACTCAGCTCATCCTTCATCAGAATCATAGAATCATGGAATAGTTAGGGTTCTAAAGGACCTTAAGGTCAGACCCACAATAAGATTCAGCTGCCTAGACATTGATGTCAAGCATCATTTCAGTTGGTGTATGATCTAGTATCCAGTCTCCAGTTGTCTTTCCAGAAGGATGCTTGTCTCCTATATAACCTATGTCCCTCAGTAGGTACCCTGCACATCCCAGTGTATCTGAACTAGCACTAGGGGACTGTGCCAGTGAATTCTTTCCATATAGTTGACCTTTCCTTGCTTGGTCAATTAATGCACTCCATTGGCTGTAATGAAAACTTCAACACATACAGCACACTTAGACACTTAAATGGGAGTCTTGAACTGAATGCTGACTCCCAAAGCTCTTATGGAAACTCTGCAGGTGACAAAAAGCACGTTATGCACCAGTCTATTTGCTATTAGCTGACCAGGGTAGATGAAGTATACAGTTACAGGTTTTCAGGAGAAAAATTAAGATCAAGTGAGATGCAATTGTATAAATAAATGTCTCAGTTGGGATATATCCCATGCTTTAGTTTAGGCATTAGAGGGATTCAGAAACATGGAATGAGTTGACGGAGGAGAGCAAAGTAAAATATTTCAGGTTAGGATGATCTCAGATGTCTATAGCCCCATCTTCTGCAGGGCTGGCTATGAGATCTGACTAGGTTGCTGAAGGCCTTATTCCAGTCAGGTCTTGAAAACTTCCAGGGATGGAGAATGCACAACCTCTTTGGTAAATCTGTTCCAAATTAAATAGAATTTCATATAGAACTCACGTACTTTGTGTGCACCTTTGAGTATGTTACTAGAGCTTAATTTTCAGAAATATGCAAGCATTGCATGCAGTTCTGAAGGGGCTGAATAGGAGGAAGGAAAGGTTTTAATCAGTTAGCCACAGAAAATTGAAAATTGTAGAGTTTTGTGGTAAGTATCACCAATAAGATCAGTCTGGATGCTACATTTCTGTTTCAGGACAAGTAAACAACCTCACAGCCAACCAAGTTAAGTATGGCAAGCAGTACAGGAGGCCTGACTCCATTTTTGCCCCACATGCATGGTGTTCCATTCAGCTGCTCTCAAGGGATTAGAAGGCAGATAGAGAGAAGTAACATTTTAAAAATTAAAATGATTAAAAGAGTGAAAGAAACTGGAAACAAAACAAATCAAAAGCTCTTACCAACAATATTTAATATAAACTGAGTCTTGAACTCTTTCAATCCATTTATCAAAGAAGGAACTATACCGTAACTGGGGAGCATAAATGGACTTACAGTGATGCCCTCCATAACAGGAATGTTTATTCTGGGATTACTATATTATACAACTGCTTCTATTTCTATTCAAGGAAAAAAACCTGCAGTTTTAGAAATAAAAACTACTCAGAAGACCACAGCTTTAGATTTACATCTTTTATTTGTTTACCAGTACTTTAATGAGGGATATTTAGTCATCTGCAGGTGTATTAGATCTTTTCTATTCAACAAGGACAGTGACACTTAACCACTACAAAAGGCTTTCAGAGAGAAGAACAGGTAGTTCCTATTTCACCATATACATGTCATATTTAAATTTGCTCCTTTCTAAGGATCTATATGAAATCCTTTCAGATTTATATGGAAAAAAGCCCCTAGTACCAAGAAATTATAGCCTGATATGTCAGAAAAAACAGGATATCCACATAATGAATTGTGGAGACAGGTTAATGACCAAGTAACCAGCAACTTTTGAAGTAATTCAGTCAGTTTGAGAAACAAATTGGTTTTTGCACTTTACATTATTATGTAATGGAATATTTAATTAAAAAAAATAAGTAACCTGTCTAACCTTTGTATTTCCTGGCCCTAATTTAGCTAGGTCTGTTACAAAACTGTTCTTTCATGAGGGCAAATTACAATCTGCCTGGGAACTATGGAAACTTTTCATTCCCACTTCAGCTGTGGAGATAGAAGCATGGTCACCATTATCTCTACTTCACTAGTGACTGTGTGCCTAAGGAACTTAGAGAACTTAAGAAACTCTAGGCCACATTCTTTTCTCCTCTGCTATAACAACTTAAAACCAAAGGAATTCTTTATCGGAAAAGATGGGAAAACTTTCGCATAGAGTGTGGAAAATATCATTATCCATGAGAAATAAATTTCTCAGACCCTTAAAATCACTCAAAAGACTTTCAATTCATTAAATCTGATGTTACCACTTTCAAAGAAAGCTACATATGTTCAGATCATATCAGAAGCTATTAGTTCTTAGAGGGGTAATAAACATGCATACTAGAATTACCACCAGGAATAATATTGTTGCTGCTTACAATTTGGGATAAGTATTTTAACTTTTAATTTATCAGGATTTTAACTCAAGATTTACATAAGGTGATACAGTACTTTACTGTAGGCAATACTGATTCAATACACTGGTGTTTCTTTAAAACTCGATTTTCAGAGCACAGAAAACATGCAACTAATCGAGATACAAGAAAGCATTGTTTTTGGAGATTAATTGTTCTTGACTTCACAGCTTGTTAGCTGAAGTAAATGAGGAAGAATAAAGAGAGAAAAGGAGAGTAGGATCTAAGGATATTAATAATATAATAAATAGCATCTTTCAAAGTGAAGTTGACCGCTATTACATGAAAATATCAGCTGTAAAACACAATCTGGCCATAACACAGAATTAGTGTGGAATGGAAAACTGTTCTTCCAAAAGGCACAACATCTGTTTTCTTATTATCCATCCTCAACTACCAGCTGGAGCATAGAGGTGTTGCAGCTTTCTTCCTATCCCTTTAACTCTTCTGGCATTATAAAGGTTTGTGTGTTCCTACAACTTCAGCAGTGAGTACTTATTGCTGCTGTGCTTGCTTTTGTCTCCTTCAGGCTGCCTTTTAGCTTACCCAGACTGGGCCTTAGGAGCCAACAGAGATGGCTGAGAGGAAGGGACATTAGATCAAAAAAACTGACTAATACAAAAGATTAAAGAATAAAAAATAAGAAGTTGCTTACCATATCTTCCAACAAAAGAAAGAGGGCTACCAAATAAAACCAGAGGGTGGCTGCCCATCCACCCTCTCACAGAAAAAAAGAAGGTGCTCTTTATCAGTGCAGGTGTAAGCTGTGAAAGCCCCTGTGTGAAAGTGATGAAAAGATGTGAATGCTAAATATCATACAGCTCAAAAATGTTATTAGATATGCCCAAGAAAGAAAGATTCAGTGAATGTTAAATATATACAAACCTCTTGATAAAGAAACTCTTAAGCAGCAGAGTACTGAAAGTTCAAAGGTCATCCTGCTTTCCTTGTACCCTGGGCATCTCCCCATGGCCATTGGTGATGATGTGGTGCAGAGCCAGATGGGCTGGTGCAGTCACTCTTTCTGTTCTCTCTGACTGTATTCCCCTTATATTAAAAATTGCTAACAGCCTTTAATGCTCTTTTTAATGCTCAGATAGCTGATCCCCAATAAGTAGCAGAAGATGAAGAACAAATACACTTCCTGTTTCTAATTTTCCACTGTAGCTGATGCAGAGAAGATGGAATATGGCCCAACATTTCTCCAGTAAGAATAAGAAAAGGGAAATGAACACTGACCAGATACGTTCTCCTGAAAGCAGCTCACTTCAATGCTTGCATGAATATTGATGAACACCAAAATCAGTTTCATCTGTCTCTTCCTGTGGAAAATATCCTGGGATCTTGTATGGGAATGAAAAAAAACAAGAGATCATGGAAATCATGACTGCATGCAACTAAATAAGAAACACTGATTTTGGAGAAAGATTAATTATTTAAACATCTGCATAGCACTTTCAAAATCTCTTTGAATGAAATTTGTTTCTTCAAATATTTTGCTGAATATTTTCAGTAAAGTTTTCAGAGTCATAGTATGGAGACATCTAAATCTTAGCACACATTCTATCAAACAATGATTTAAATGTACCTTGTGAACTCATTCAAGTCTAATAAATGGAAAAAAACCCAGATGGAAAAATACATATTTATGTAAATATTCTAAAATAAGACGATTTTGCATAAATGTAAAACTATGGTTTTAAAATTACTGTTGCCCACTGAAGAAATCTTTATATTTGGTAATCCTGGACCATTTCTTGCATATAGAGATTTTGATGTGAGATCCTGCTGCTTGAATTTAAAGGTCATGGCATCATCGGAAAAATGATTTCCAGCAATGCTTCCTCTGTCCTTGACTTTATTATGATGTGTCCAGTCTTAATATCTGTTTATCGGGTTTGCATCCCTGCTGGCTATATCATGCATTTTGAGAGCAAACTTTAGGAGTCACAGGATGATTCTTTGGAAATTGAAGTCTGAAAGTTTGAAGTATTTCCTGCCTAAGAAAAAATGTCACCAAATATCAGTTAAAAGTGATCTGGCTTTTACTATTCAAATATATCTGCACATATTTAACTGTAAGATTAATCTGGCTAGAATATTTAATTTGGCCTTGATTAATTTTCCATAACTCTCCTTCACAGAAAAGTATGAGAGCTCTATCGTTATAGATAGGTTTAATCTCCTGAACAAACACATAAAATGGCAATTTTGTGGAAGAAAAAAGCGGCTATTTACTCAAAATGTAAGACCATCTTAGTCTATTGTGTACCTGTATTTTTAAGCATACTGATATTAAAAGTGCATAATGTAAATTGTAAAAATGTCAACCTCTGTAGCATCTAAGTCAAAAACCAACAAAAATGCATATTTGTACCAGTCTTGGAGAAAAAAGCAAATGAGGGAAGACAACAAAGTTATATAGTCACATTTTTAATAACAAGTTATTTTGATTCTCCAGATACTGCTGGGCTGAACATTTTAAAGCAAGGCCCCTACTTACTATTGGTTTTTGGGGTTTTGGGTTATTTTTGGAAGAAATCAGATATTTGGCATGTAAACTGAGAGATAAGTTAAATCCCTCCTGGCCTTTTTCTTATTGCATATTTTATCATAAACAATGTACCAGAGCAGTACTTCCAACTCTTTTTATAAATTGCGTAGAAGAGGTATTAGTGTGCAAACACTGATATAAACTTTGATGGTTACAGTGAGAAGACAATTATGTGGTTATATGGTGTTGTCCGCATGTTTGTGATTGAAAACAAAACTTAACCATCGATTTTAGCTGGGTGCTTTTATTCTGCAAAGGTGCAGGGTTCTTGTTGAGAAATAGTGCTAATAAAATGCCTTTGTATATGTTTTAGAATGAAGAGTTTAACCTGCAGAAAATAAATAGATAAGTTGCATGCAGAGGGTTTAGAACAGAGGCTTGATCTAGATCCTGCAGGATCTTTAAACCTTCATGCTCCACATAAAAGCAACGATTAGAATCTTCTGAAATGTTTTTAAACACACTCACTTTGACTGCTGCAAAGAACAGTCCTGAGGTCTGAGGAATCTATATGCATTTTATTTAGGCAGTGTATAGGCACTATCAGCTGTGTCCTACATACATTGCATTCAAAGCAACCACAGTCTCTAGAATCTAAACTTCTATATTTAAAATGTTCCCTGGATGCATACTGTTTAATCTCCTTTTATCTTCTGAAGTCTACACAGAAGAATGTTATTAAAGGTCCATTATCCAATGTTCTTTTGATCCCCCAGTGGTATGTATGCTTGTACTGTAATCTCAGCTGTATCACTGTAAAATCTGGAAGAGCTTCGAGGAAATTAGTGCAATTATTCCAGATTAATGTTGCTATCACTTATATCTAAATGTTGCTTTTAGTTGTGTAAGACATTTAACTTTCCTGCATGCTCTCATTTCTACATAGTGGTAAAAAGAATCCATTGCCAAAATAATGTCTTGGAGCCTTGAAACAGTCACAAGACAGAAAAGAGGTAAGAAACTGAGAGATCAATTCTGGTGACCATGATATCTTTGCTATTCATAAGTAGCTCCATAAAACTCAGTGAAGTAATTAATAGCAGAGTAAAGCTATTGAGTGAGAGTACTCAAATGTAGTAGAAGTACTCTGCAGTTGCATGATGTAACAAACCAAAGTTCAGAAAAGTTTCTTCAGAGCTTCCAAAATATTATGGCTTTAGGGTGACAGGATGGTTAGAGAATAACTGTAAGCAGAAGAAAAGGAAAAGCAGGAAGATCATACTAGTTCTTAAAATTATATGGGTCTTTAAATACCTTTTTAACTTAGGAATTATATTTGGGCTGTGCCTATACAGAAGGCATGATAGGAAGAACGATAATAAATTAGGTAAGCTTAATTGAATTGCTACACAGAATGCACTAGGCAGCAGGAGGCAACATTCTTATTTCTGCTTCTGAGTTTAATGTCAGAAGTCATGTATTACATTGTATTAAGACATTGGAAACTGGAGACACGCCCCCAGGCTTGCAGAATAACTTTCTGTAATTTGAATTAGTTTACTGATATGTGAAATGAACTGGAGATGTTTTGTGGTCTTTGTTAAAGCTCAGGAAAAAAAATGTGCAAAATGAAGCCTTTGGTAAGCAGGAAAGAAGGGTGAAAGATGAACAATCAGTTAGTTGTATAAGGAGCAGACAGTATTTGTAGGAAGAAACTGTGTATTAAGAAGTGAGCAGGAATATTATACAGAAGTGGGGATCAGCAATCATGACTTCATGATACACTGACTAGATTGAAAAACTGTCTTGCAAAGAAGGGAAACAGCATGTTGATGGTCAGAAGACATTTATGTTTCGACATAACTACTATGAAAGGCAGGTAAAAACCCATCATTCCTTAGTACAACACCAATTCAGCACTGGTCTAGCACAAATGTCAGAAGTGTGCTTGGCTCTGTGTGTGTGTGTGTCTGTTGAGATCTTGACACGAAAGAGCTAAAATAAACTTAACAAAAATGGAAAACATAATCTCTTTGTAGGATAGAATTTATTCTAGGTTTCTTTTCACTCCAGACTTTGGCATGGTAGACTCCTATTAACTGTGAAGGAGTGGATTGCTTGCTGGATCTGGTTCAAATGGGAGAATGTGTTCCAGGGGCTAACTCATCTCTATGCCTGACTTTTTGTGTGACCTTGAATGAGCCATTCAGGGCCAAATTTACTTGTTATGCTTTGCACACATTTTCCGTTAAAATGGGTCTTTTCACTTCAATAATGAAGTTAGAACTAATTTCCCCTTTCTCAGGAATGAATTTATTTGGTCTAAAAAAATGTTTCATTCTCTATTAGCTCCGTTCATCTTAACTGAGCTATTTATAGTGTAAACTTAGCTGCTGCCATGATGGGCAAAATTGGGCTCTCTACATTGCAAAATTCCATCCACAAAAATGATGGTAGAAATGGCAGTCTGACTCAGGGAGATACAGCAAGACTAATACATTAGAGCCTTTAAAAGCAGTTTATAAATGAGCAAAACCTGTGGAATCTGGTAGATGCAGTAATAGTCTTTTTGTCTCCTAGATGGAGCTAAAGCACTTGTCTGCTGTATCTTGGCTTGTGGAATGAAGGAAAGCAAGTGACATGACAAGCATCATTGCCTTCTGTTACATTTCATCATTAGTATTACCTGCAATTTTATACATTTCTCAGAACACATTTTAGACAACAGTAATAAACCAGGCTTGGTCTCCTTTCTGCAAGGACAATCTTTTGTGAGTGTGAATCAGCCTAAACTTCAGGGAGCCTTTTTTTTTGACTTCTCTGCAGCCAGGCAGTGGTGCCCACTGCATATATGCTTCAGCAAGCACTGCCAGATATCCAGTTCAGCTTCCTCTAAGATTGATGTCTGGTTTTGTTCACCCTACTCTTCATAAAGCATAGATAAAGGTCTTCTGGCCCCAGGATAGGGACCGATCACACTGTCTAGATGAGACTTCTTCATTGTTTATAAAGGAAGAGGTGCCACAATGTCGAAAGCAAGGAGTTTGAAAATGAAACCTGCAAAACTAGAGACCATCACGATCTGAGTGAAGACAAAAAAGCAAAGCAAACCTTGCAGCTTTATTTACTTGCAAACAAACAGAGCCTAACAAAGCCTAGCAAAAACCCCACAAGAACAAATGCACAGTGCCAGTCACATATATTTATCCCATTTCTGGGAAGATCATACAGTGTTAGGAAAAGGGTATTCTGATTCCAGACCTCTGGCAAAACTTCAATTAAGCCATAGGCACATATATATATACCTCTGTGTCTATCTGTGCAATTCACTGCTAATCAGTATACTAAGTCATTTAGTTTTGCGCAGCCTCATTTGTGGTGAACACCAGTATTCAGTTTCTGCATTTGCATGGTTTGGGTTGAATAGACTGAATAAAAAACTGGAGGAGGCCTATCAAAGCAACCACAGGGTGAAAGTGGAAAACGAAGAGCCAAAAGCTCTTCACACTGTATGGAAAGAAAAAAGATTTAAAACACGTATGACCGGACCATTAAAAAAATAGCAACACCATACCTAAAGAAGACTTTTTTTCACAGTTTAATAAGAGAAAGAGCATGAAGTTTTGCTGGTGGCCAATGCACGAGCTGCAGGCCAGAGTAAACTAGCTGGGTCGGAGCAATCCCAGGCACAGCTACAGGTTGGGCAGAGAAGAGATACAGAGCAGTCCTGCAGAGAAGGACTTGGGGTGTTGGTTGATGAAAAAATGAACATGAGCCGGCAGTGTGCGCGCGCAGCCCAGAAAGCCAACCATATCCTGGGCTGCATCAAAAGGAGCGTGACCAGCAGGTCGAGCGAGGTGATCCTGCCCCTCTACTCTGCTCTTGTGAGACCTCACTTGGAGTACTGTGTGCAGTTCTGGTGTCCTCAACATCAAAAGGACATGGAACTGTTGGAACAAGTCCAAAGGAGGGCCACGAGGATGATCAGGGGACTGGACCACCTCCCATATGAAGATAGGATGAGAAAATTGGGGCTGTTCATCCTGGAGAAGAGAAGGCTGCGTGGAGACCTCATAGCAGCCTTCCAGTATCTGAAGGGGGCTTATAGGGATGCTGAGGAGGGACTCTTCATGAGGAACTGTAGTGAGAGGACAAGGGGTAATGGGTTCAAACTTCAACAGGGGAAGTTTAGATTGGATATGAGGAAGAAATTCTTTCCTGTAAGGGCGGTGAGGCACTGGAGTGGGTTGCCCAGGGAAGTTGTGAATGCTCCATCGCTGGCAGTGTTCAAGGCTGGATTGGACATAGCCTTGTGTGGCATGGTTTAGTGTGAGGTGTCCCTGCCTGTGGCAGGGGGGTTAGAACTAGATGATCTTAAGTTCCTTTCCAACCCTAACTATTCTATAATTCTATGATCTGGGTAAAAAGATGCTGGCTATCTGGAAGATAAGGTAGTAAGTGAAACTGCTATAGCAAGTTGGCAAAACAGAGTCACTGCAGCAGAGAAGGTCAGATCCTTTCCTCTGATTTACTGTACTTCTGCATATACTTTTGGACTCATGAAACAAACAGAACTGAAGTGAAGCCAAACAGGTGCTACTGGATCTTTTTCTCTGGCGTCTGGCCTGTCTGCATTGCTTGTGATTTTAATGGCACTAATTTATTGCAATATCTTATAATAGATTTTAATTATTTAATTTGTTTCTTGAGATGGCTTTTAATTATTAAATTTATGTTTGTTCCCTTATGTTGTTGCATATAATAATGTATGACACTGATCCTACAATGACTTCCTTATCGGTGTGCCTCTTTTCCACTGTGGATCTGCATAAAGGGTCTATGCATATGAGGCGGACTTTCCTCACTTCTTTGAATTAGGCAATAATTATCTATACTATGCACTGAATTATATTTGAATTAAAGTATATATAGATTTTTAACTCTCTAACAAGAATAACCTGCAATACACTTAAACTAATCTACAGAGATCAGTTTAATGCAGCAGAACAGAGTGGAAATTTATTAATGTGAATATGCAAGTGTAGTATATTCACTTGGTAACTAGTAGACCATATTGGAAAGTCTACTGTGAGCAAATATGTAGACAAATTTGTGTAGCCAGACAACTTGTTGGACTCTACTTCCTTGTGGGACTGCAAAAACAATCTTTTCTTTTATGATTCTATTTAAAGGCAAGGATCTTTGTTTACCCCATCCTTCTTCCTTCCAGGTATCTTTTTCTTTTATCTATTACAGAATCCATTTGCCTTAGCGAAATGAAAACTTTTAAAATAATGCTTGATATTGAAAATCAGATATCTATGTTATGATGCTAAACATATGTTATGGAAATGGAAGTATTTGGAAATCAAGTTCCATCTTTAAATATGGCACAATACTCATGTTGTTACTACGTACAGGCTTATATCAAGTTCACACAAGACAAAATCTTCTGAACAGGTTTGAAATTCTAGAATTCTGGGCTGCTTTTTTTTTTTTCTTCTGTATGTTATTCTGAATCTGGAAAGTAATTTAAAAATAGGTTATTTTCATGGTTTTTGATCCCTAACTCAGGGCATAATGCCTCCTTGAAATTCCTTGTGTGAAGCTAGAGTGACCATATAACACTTTGGTTTGATATAGTATAGCTGGTTCTATAGGCATACATGCCTCGACCCTGCTCATTTGGATCAATGTACAGTATGTTTCCTAAAATATGTATTTTAAACCCAGACCAGGTTGGTATCTGAAACTCTGAGGCTACAAGCCATAGAGTTTCCCTGCAAAAGTCATGCCTCAACTCCAGACCTCCTAGTTGAGTGACATTATGCCACAAAATAGGCTTGTGTGAAATTCAGGCTCTCTCCCACTATTTCAATGTATTTCTTTTTCCAGGCATGACTAAGTTTTGCAAATATACAATCTTGATTAAAAGCCCAATTCTATAACAGCTCTCTAGTTTATACACTTTCAAGTCCTCTGAAACATTTCTCATCAAAGTTGGAAATATCGCCTGCCCTTTGAAACATGTCAGTGTTTTGTAACTGTGTAGTCTATATTTGGCATGGGACACAATATAAAGCAGACTGAAATAAGAAGCATTGCATAAGCCTTTAAGGAATATCTACATAGGCTATATCTTGTCATCATGCTCTGGAAAATCACTACTGAAGTCTTGGCCAGATTCTCAAACACAGCAAATGTTCATACCACTTGGTAGACCTGGTAACACAGCAGATGATTAAAAATCATGTAAGCAGTACCCTAATGTCTACATCACTTGTCCTTCAAAAAAAATCTATGCTTGTCTATACCCAGATCTTTTCTTTGTTAATTTAAATTTGATTTAAGTATGTTTTCAGAAAAACATGTGCCTGAAGGATTAGAATTGCATTACTGCGTTGCATTTACCACCTATATAAAGAAAGACTTTGTCCCTGTGCTTTGACAGAGCTGCCATGCAACCACTTTACACAAGGAAGAGGGAGTGTCAAGGCAGGTTGAAAGCTTAGCTGAGGAACCAAACCCATACTCTAATGTACAGCTGAGCACAGCTGAAAATGAATACTAATTAAACTGCAATTACTTTATGACAAGATTGGCATGTCAGTTGATCACAGACAGGAAAAAACATGGAACTGATGTCTGGGATCATTGGACTATCCAGCTATAATGGCCTATGGTTACAGAGCTGACTGACTTTGGGTTTACTGCAACCTTTGTGAACCAGAATCCTAGAACCATTGAATGGTTTGGGTTGGAAGGGACTTTAAAGTTCATCTAGTTCCAACTACTCTGGCAGAGGCAGGGACACTTTCCACTATACCATGTTGTGCAAAGCCCCGTTCAACCTGATCTTGAGTACTGCCAGGGATGGGGCAGCCACAGCTTCTCAGGGCAACTTGTGCCAGTGTCTCGCCACCCTCATAGGAAAGAATTTCTTCCTAATACCTTATCTAAATCTACCCCCTTGCAGTTTAAAGCCATTCACCCTTGTTCTATCACCACATGCCCTTGACAAAATGCTGCAGCAAATCCTAATGGAGGGAAAAGTAAGAAGATATGCAGAGGGTTTTCTTCATGGCTGTTACTTGAAGTAAAGTTGTAGCAAATTGACATTTAAATAAAACACCCGTTTTCATAGAAAAAAGAATTCCTCCTATGCTCTAGGCACCACTCAGTTTAGCAAGACCTGCAAAGAAGGTGTGATCCATGGGGAAGCCATTCTGAGCAGCAGGTCAAATAGACAGCATGCAGGGACTAATTCTAATGGGAGTGCTGGTTTTGGAAGTTAAAATACTGCACAGTTTTACAAACTAGAAATCACTCTGGAACACAGGTATGCCTATGGAGGATAAAGATCAGAAAATTAAGTTTTTAAAAGTAAGTAATAGCATTACAGTCTTAAGAATGATGCTCAGGACCCTCTAACAGTGCTAAAAATGTTTGCTAAGAGATATTTCAGACACATAATGAGGAAGCTGTTTGTCTGATATTTTAAAACTAAACTCAAGAAACAGGAGAGACAGTAGATACGCTGCAGAGCTGGGCAAATTGGTACCCACATTAAATATCAAGGGTAAAAACTTGATAAGAAGAGATTTGATTTTTTTTTTTTTTTTTTTTTAATGTATTGGTCCAGCTTATAGGAGAGTTTGTTGAGAGAAAGTAAGCTTTGACTCCAAATGTTAAAGAAAATTGGCAGGGAGAGATAAAAACCATGGTCAAAACTATGACGCTGATAGAACATAGAAAAAATTCATAAGGTCAAAGGAAAAAAAATCTAGGACTAGAAGGCTAAAAAACTACATCGTATCCAATTAAAAAATTAATAAATATTTTAGGTCAAAGTGAAAATATTTTCTGATTATTATATTTTTTTGTCCTGCACAATTTTTTATTTTATTTTATTTTTTTTTAGCTAAAGAGGGATTTTCTATCTGTGACAGGCACAGAGTAAAGTTCTGACTGAAGAAGTGCTCATGACTGTGCTTTTTGTAATAGTGCAATTCCATGAGTTCACAAGGGAGACAGACAACTTCATCACAAGCTACTAAATGAAAAAAGAAGAAATCTTAAATAATGTTTGCTGAATTCAAGAAAGTGAATATGAGGCCCACTTCAGTATATTTTAAAACACTGTGAAAGACATTAATTAATACACTGCCTTATATTTTCATCCCTGATGAGCAGTTCCAAGAAACTCACCCAACAAGGATGGCGTATACAACCAATAAAACATCACAAACCCTAGCACTGTCCAAAACCTAGGATATATGTATCACATGGAGTTACTTTCTTCTACCAGCAAAGCGATGCACTGTGGGTGCAAGAGTGCATCCTAAAATGGTCCAGACTATAGTACTAGCAGATTTAAGAGGGGGAGAATTTAATGGATGCATACTTCATGACCAGATACAACACAATGCCTGAGAAGAAATAGACTACCATCTTGCATTTTGCCACAAACACCCATACATATAAAAACATAACGTGAAGAATACTTTGGTCACCCACAGAAGGAAACTTTTCAGACTTGAGAAATCATAGCCTGCTTTTTTTATTTCTAAATCCATCACAACCTTCTCAGGTGATCTACACTTTAAAGGTAATGAACTACTGACAGCTAAAACACATCAGCAAGAACTGTGATATAAGGTATTGCTGAAGTTTAGCATATGAACCACTGGGTTACAATATTTGCCAACAAACTTAAATGGATTTAGTATCAGACAGGAATCACAGAACAACTTATTGCCCCCTGAGTTCCCTAACAACATCAGTAGTCCAAGCCATGGTGTAGATCAGCATACTGTAAGGTACTGTAAGCTTACCAGGTTTTTTCAGGTTCCTATGGTATGACTAATTCTAGATAGGTTTGACCCTAGGAAGTAAAAAAATGAGTCAGACTGCAATCAGATAAAGGAAGGGAAAGATGTAGAAAGACTGGATCCTGGAGGGAAGTACATAGATTGCAGGAAGGATGAGGCTGAAAATGCCACTGTGACACCAATTGATGTACACAGGACTGATGGGAACCTACCTGTAGCCACACCGTATTACTTAATTTAGTTTTACAAGCACTGACTCCTCTGATGTTATTATTCCCTATGCAGCACACAAAACAGGAACCACTTTGCCCACATACAGAAGTCCTAATAGGATATGCATCTGAGACCTGATTTCAATATAGGAAAAGAACTGGATGTGGGCAGAAGCTCATCTTCTTCATCATGATAGAAGACAATAATTTCAGAGTTATGGATATGAAATAAGGCAATTGTTACACAATAAATATGGTGGGGATCCAGCTCAAATGGGTGTGAAGATGTGGATTTAGGCACTTATTTTCATAAGTGAACACTTTTTGCTTAAGTGAATACAACATATAAAAAATCCCAGATTAGCTCTAAGTGTTCTCTATATTAATACTGTGCATGTAGGGCAGCAGGGATGTACCAATTATGTCTAAAAAAATACTATAGACACATTTGCCCTACCAGTAAATACGTTTCTGTTAGGCTGGTGCATGTTACCTTCAAGCTTCTGTCATTCTTCCAGTCCTGAAGCTATCTCAGTCATTGCTAGCTTGAACACCCCATTGTGCTGCGCAACTAGGCACCCAACTGAGTTCCAGGACAAAATTTTCATGATGAAAATGGTTGTATTTTTTCTTTATGAATTACTGGTACAGACTTTCTTATATCTATGTTACGTAGGAAACGGCAAAAAATTGTATTCAAATTATCTAGCAAATGCATCTGTTTGTCACATAAAAATGATATTGTTACATGAAAGGCGATACACCATTCTCCCATGTTCATCCATTACTGAGAAAGAATCTTATTCCTTCCTAAATATTGCCCAATGTAGCCATTAGATTTTGAAATGTATTTAATGGAAAATATAATAGTAGACTACAGTGATCACAATGATTACCATTTTAGAAAAGGAGTCGCAAGCTATCTGTAATCTCTAGGCCACAGAACACCAACCTGACATGAAACTAATTGAGCAAAACCTTGAGGAAACAACATCATCACCAAAAGCTCTTCATTGCTAGGCAATCTGTAGGACAGAGCAGTATTGCACCATCAAAGTAGTACACTATATATGCACATTCCAACAACAGACCCAAATGGCATATGTTGTAACCAAATGCTGATTGCCAAGTAAGATACCATAAGACAGATAACAAGAAGTGGTCACATGATAGGTGGATTGGATACCTTGATTCTTTAAGGTGAGATTATTTTTTATTTTGTCCTACAATTTTCCTCTGGTGTAGCAGAATAATTATAATATTTTTTATCACTTTCAATAATGCATATTGACTTAAAGGGCTTTTCTCATTATTGTAGTGGTGGTGAGAGGAAATAGGTAAGTCATTTAAGAGCCACTTGCCATATTGGGACATATATCTTTTCTGCATTAGTGAATGTCTGACTTTGCAAAATGCAGATTTTCAGATTCTTCAGTCTTTGTGGAAACTGCCACATGAATCCAGATTACTAGCTTGAAAGAAATCATACATCTTTTCTTTTGTGGCAATGCAGTTGGTGTAAGGAAAGCACAAAATGTTCTTCAAAGCCATTAGATGACTGTTAATACCTCTGCATTGTTCTGATTCTGAAAATTTATCTCCAGATTAAAGGAGCACTTTTTATTTCAGAGCACCTTCTACATTTTTCTTAAGTTTCTGTTAAGAATCAGTGCTTCCTTTCTTTCTGTCTACTCTACACATACTAGCACATAGATATATGTTTGCTTTAACTTTAGAAAATAGGCGTTCACAATAAAAACACCTACAGGGCACCTCAATCAATCTGAGAAAGCCGTTTATTATAATTAACAACACTGTCTAAAACCATCATATGACAGGAGCCTTTCCTTAGGAAAATTATGGCAACAGTCAAATAGAAATAATTAAAATGAAGTCATTAGCACTGCATATCTGAAAAGTTTTTAATTGATTTTTTCTATCCTTTTCTGCATTACTAATTCTGACTTTTAATGGCTGTTTTTACAATAAGACAATAATAGTTCATGAACTGTTAATGCTCTTGCTAAGAACAAAGATTTGACTCCTGAGGATATTGATCTAGGACTTCTAACACTGACTTGAAATCCAAGATTATGAACTTTTCAGTAAAAGGGAACTATTTCTGATGTTTTTGGACATATGGCTTGTGCAAAGACATGTGTTTAAGTGTACTAAAGAATATAAGTCCAGATAAAGGCAATAGTTTGCAACAGGTTACCTGCTCAGGACTTCAAGCAAACTGATCTAGTGGAAGGTGTTCCTGCCCATGGAAGGGAGGTAAACTAGACGATCTTTAAAAGTTCCCTTCCAACTCTACTATATTTTTATGATTCAATGACTTCTGAGAAAATGTCTTTCCTATGCCACAGGAGTTAATTTCCCAAATTTACCTTAGCCTCCGAGCCCACATTAAGCTTGAATTTGCACTCAGTTCCTTCAATTGTTGTATTTTAGGATGTCAAGGACATCTTTTTTCACAGTAGTCTTTCCATTTTATCCTTTTGCTTATGACATGCCATGAAAAAGGTGCACTCATTCTTCATTAAGTAACCTAAATTGAGAATTAGCTTCTGTCTCAAAGTATACCTCCTAGGACAAGCAAGTCCTATATTCTATCTACATAATCTAAACAATCTAATATAAATGGCTATTAAAAGCATCTCCTGCTTTTACATGGAAGTTTCCTAAAGTTGATGGCATGCTATTTGAAATGCATCTGTTAGGTTAACATATTATGGAAAGAACCATTTTTTAGGTGGTGGTCAAATTAAACTCCAGCTATTTTCTATTGAAAGGGCATTTTGATCCATCTTCTAGTTGTCTTTCTGAAAGATAGGAAATACTGAAGAATGGGTAAAGAAGGAACTTGTCTGAGACAAGTATAGCATAACAAAACAAATAAAGGAGTTCAGGACTTTAATCTGTTGTAAAAGACTTCAGTTATCTCTTCTAACTGTGATAGTATCTGAGGAGTCAAAGAGAGTTGCACCATAGACAAAAAGACACACAGAGAGATAAAGGATACGTCTAAATACCCAGATAAACCAGGATTCAACCATTTTCCATTTATTATCTCATGACCTCCCACAGTTTTTGTACAAAAATTCATAGGTAGGTACATAGATTGACTCAAATCCAGAGGTCTCTGAAAAGTGAGAAGCTGAGAACACTCAGCACCCCATCACATATCTAATATTCCCCTTTGTAAATTCATGGATCAGGCACAGCAAAGTCAGCAGATTTTCTGCCTGCAGCTACTCAAAATAGGCCTGTCACAGGCTTAATAGCAGTCCTCTAGCACAAGAAAAGCAGTCAGTTGTTGCATTCAAAAACTTAAGGTGGATAAGGAGGGAGAAGATATATGAAACTGAACACACATGTTTCCTACCCCTCCCTGTTGACCCTCACAGCTTCTATAACTGGACAAAGAGAATTTTCTTACAGGAAAATAAAAAATTAAGATTCTTTTTTGGTGTTAGCTTGCTCATTGTTAAAATTATCTGGCAAATGGCTTAACAAACGAGTTGTATAATGGTAAGTAGTACTCATTATCCACCTTAGTGTTCATTATTTCAGAGACTTTACTTTAAAAGTCACATTTGATTCTGCTATCAGTAAGATATGTGCTGCAGTCTTTGTATTATCCTCATGGCACACCTTGGCTTGAGCTTTATGGGTTTATAGCAATGAACAAAAATGAAGAACTGTTCAGTGTTTATCTGTGTTGTTTCAGAAGTCTTCCTGTCATATGCTTTCTTCCTTTCCTTTCTATTGGAAGACCTGGAATGAGCTATCATACCAGATAAGCTATGCCTGTCTCAGATTTTGTTTACTACTCCGAGTACAACTTGTATGAATAATACAGTTTGGGAACTATTTAATTACAATTAAAGATAATATTTACACATTCCTTTCTGAGGTAGAACTCAGGAGGAGCCAACTCAAGAAAGCAGCATCAGCAAGGTCAAAGATGACCTTTGGTAGGAACTAAAACTTTCAATATTCATGAAGGAATATGTGTTTTCCTGTGATGTCAGAAAATAAACTTGCTTCTTTAGCTGAGCGGGCCTGCAGGTAGGGGGAGATAAACATGTGCCAATGAATTACACTTCTTTCATCTGCAGTAGTAAACATGCAAGGAGGCAACTTAGGTCAGATTTCATACCTCATGACTTAATTGAAGGCCTGCTCTTCATTATACTCTAATCTTAGATTTATTTCCATGGAGATGCACGTTTTGAATGCATTCTTCCCTGAATGACTTCTAT
Organism: Ara ararauna; assembly: GCA_028858755.1. Lineage (NCBI taxonomy): Eukaryota > Metazoa > Chordata > Aves > Psittaciformes > Psittacidae > Ara > Ara ararauna. The sequence continues at coordinate 39,849,288 of CM054379.1, read as the reverse complement.
TCCTTTGTTATTAGGCAGGTGTGCAGCATGCAAGACAGCCACCTCAGAGAAATTCTACATGTTCACATTGCTCCAATGAATATGAGCCATCCCTGATATTTTGCAAGCTGCTTTTTCAGGTGAGTCAACAGGGAGTATCCTTAAGTGCCCATAAACAGGAGTCTTGACTTACAGAATTCATAGTCCATACGGGGTGAGCGATCTCTGAGAGCAGTCTAAGAAAGTTCAGAGTAGATGAATAAAAAAGTGTAATTTTAGTGAAAACCCTTCTTAGTGATCTTGCTCTGCAGCCAAACCTTCCCTGCGACTGTGTCAGTGTCATTAGTATGGACTTGCTCTTGATTTTTCCCCTCAGCTAAATATTTCGCACTAAGGAGACCTCCAGGTTCCACTTTCTTACATGAATATAGAAATCTCCTAGTTCATTTCAAGGAAGATTGAGAGAAGAAATTTTAGAGAAGATGTGATCAATTTCACTTTGATATAGTTTGTATTCTCTTAACAGTTTATCTTGCAGATTAGAGATTTATTAGACTTTACTGACATTTGTAGTTGAGATCTGAACGAGGATCTTTTAAAAGCAATACTGTGATTCAATATGAATCACTTCATAAAAAAGAGATTGAAGCTGGAAATTTAACAGCATGTACTCAGTCTGCATTCAAAAATATGAAGATGCCATTACAGAGCATGCAAAATTTCCCCAACAGAAGTGATAAAATGAAGACTCCCAGTGCACAAAGGAGTCTTATTTTCTCTAAGGCTGAGATGTTCACAGCTAAGGAGAAAGCAAGCAGGTGAATAGGCAAGCTGTAATTCAAAGAGGAACACACGAAATAAAAGCTAGATCTGTGGAGCTCTGGTCTCTGCTCCCTTTCCAGACATATATAATGAAAGATGATCAAATTGAAATAGTAGCAGGTACTGCTGTGAGTGGAAGAAATGCAGAGGGAGTCCTCGTTGCACCATTTGTACTCAATTACCTGGGACAAAACAGATGACTAAGGCCTAAAATTTGCCCATTGGTCCAATGAAGTCCTTCATGGTATTCATTGGACTCATCAGTTGATAGCTGTAAGGCTTCTTAGATTTAGTCCTATAAAGCCATCTCACTACTACATATTTGACAACCATATCAGAAAATACTGAGTAGTTTTTTTATTGTGGATATTAAATGATTACAACTTCACACAAAATAACAACATTGGCAGCAATAAATGAACATTTATGGATTATGGCTGTGAGAAATTACTTCAGTGCAGATGATCCTGACTTACACAACGGCATGGCAAATCTGTAAGTGAAAAACACACGAGACTTACGTCCAATCCCATATCACTGAAATGCAGGGATATCACTGTGAAGGCTAGTGGATTTGTTCAGATTTAAAACTAGTAGCAGAAGAAGCAGTTTCCTCCAGATACTCTGATCATCATTAATATGCCATATTCATAGAATCATAGAATCATACAATCATAGAATCGTAGAATAGTTAGGGTTGGAAAGGACCCCAAGATCAAACACTTAATGCCTAGCAAACTCTATATAACAGCTGCAGCTACAATTTATATAGCTTTGTACAATAGTATAATAAAATACTTTATATTCACTGGTTGTCTTCTTTCCTCATGTTGTTTGTAAGAGGTTTTGAAGGGTTAACTACACAGCTAGGAGGCAAGGAGATGCAGGGAAATATAGCTAGCTGTTGAATGAAGCATCAAGACATTAGCAGGACCATTACTTGAGGCAGTTTCCCTGCCTAAAACAACAGGAAGCATCATCTACTGGATATTAATTTTTAACAGCAGACCTTTGAAGTGACTTCAAAGACATCAGGTGACTAAAACAGATACAGGGAGAAATGGGAGAGGCTGACCCTGTGTTGTGGGAGAGGCTAGGACACAGGGAGGGATGGGCTGGGGGTTACAGACAGGAGCCTGGCCTGCTGACCCGCTATCTAACCCTAACACCATGGGCTAACACAACACCCTTCCTCAAGAACTGTACTATCAACTACTTTCAGGCTATCAGTACCTACTGGTTTCTTTCTTAGAGAAAGATGTTCTTAACTGCTGATGGTCCCCACCTCAGCAGCTAAGAACAGTGGGAGCAGCATCCCCTGACTTGAACCACTCTGAGACCACAGGGTGAAAAAAGAATCCCAAGGCTCTCAGGTGTAGTATCACAGGCTTAGGAGAGGTGGCTTGTCTACCGGAACTGCATCTGGGGCTAACTGTGACTTTTCCATGAGGATATGTTAATAAAACTCAAACTGAGAGCAAAAATATTCTTTGAGGTAAGTGCACAACATGTCTTTCACATCCCCTAAAACTTATTCTAAGACATCTTTCCACAGAGTATTCTTAACATACAGTGGAGAACAAGCAATCATTTCCTTCTATTTCAAAATACAAAGTTTAATGCAGCTGAAGTATTGCAGTTGGCAACTACAGAAACATTAGAGATACAATTAAAGGAATTTTCTGAAGGTTTTACCCATTAGCTCACAAACTCATGAAAAATCTCATTATTAGCATAGTTGGAATTAGCAAGCTACCCCTCCAAAACCCCACAATGCTTAGAAATGTTAACTGCCCAAACTACTCTGTAGTCTGTGGTGGCTGGAATATCAATAAGGTGCAAAGAGCCTTTCAGAGCATCTAAAACTAAATCAAAATTAATTTAATTTAACTGATGTGTCAATTAACTTGTTTAATTAAAGGCGCATCTACTATTTGGAGAGAAAAAGAAAGGACTATCTTATGTGGTTCCAGCACAATGCTATTAACCACCAAGCCAGAACAACAGTGAAAATTGTAAGTATTCATTTATTATTTGATTTCCCTCATTTTGCTTGATTTTGTGCTGACTGCATAAAAGGTTTGTTTTGGGGTGTTTGTTTTTTTTTTTTTTTGGTGGGTGGGGGGGTTGTCTGCAATCACTTTGTGGAACATCTTTGAAGTTCTGTGGAGCAACAGTAGTTCACAGATTGCAGGCCGAATAATGCAAAACTGAATCAGGAAACATTAAATCTGCTAAAATAAGACCCCAGAGCAAACTTTGTATCCACACAGATGTCTTACATAGACATGGGCTGCAGAAGACAAACCAAAGGTATAAAAACCACACTGCAGTTTGCACATTAAAACCCAAGGTAACCATAAATAAATACTGTGCGTCCCTTGAGGATATTCTCTCAAGGAAGACAGATTGACGCACAAGAATAGCGACAGCTCCACATGCAGCAGCAGTTACAGCTTCAGGCTTCATGCAGGGAGGGGAGAACTGAGGATTTTTACCTCTCTCTCCCCATATAGTGTCTTTCTGCTTTCTGTATTACAGGGTAGGGACATGCGCACAGCTGGGGGCTGCTGGCAGGAGTGGGAATGGGACAAGCCACACTGGGCTGTTGTGCTAAAGTGCAAGCTATTAAGCTTCAGCAGAGCCACAGGTACACTGGAGGGCCATGCAGCAGCCAGCTGTTTGAAGGTGCTCCCAATAACAGTGCAATGAAAGAGAGATGGGATCACAGGGTACAGACCTAAGTGCTGGTAGGCAGGTAGAAAGGCAGCTCCTTTAGCCTTCCTGATAAACTTGGCTGACAGGATAATTCAGGCTGGAATGGACTTCAGCAGGTGCCCCCAGTCCAACCTCCTGCTCAAAGCAGGGTCAGTTGTGGTACCGTGCCAGGTTGCTGAGGGCTTCATCTAGATTGAAAATCCCCAAGGATGTAGATGTACAGCCCCTCTGGACACCCGACTCTGCAGATGGGCTGCCCTCTTGGGAAAAAGTTCCTCCTTAGGTCTAGTGTGAACCTCTCTTGTTTCAGCTTACACCCTTTGCCCCTTGTTCTCCTTAGTTCACAAATATTGCTGTGTCACTACTAACCAGCAGTAACACCATTCTCCTTCGGAAAGCAAAATGAAGAAGGCTTGATAGTAATGCTCATGTTAAATCTCCCATCATTAAGCTTCATGTTTAATAACTACTTTGAGTCTTTAACCTGTTCCACAGAGCAACGATACCAGAGCTGGGAAGGAAACCTGTTTCCCACCTCTTACTGGGTTTTTTCTGAGATTTGGAGAACAGATTCCAGTCAAAAAATCAAAGATGAAAACTGAATTCTTACTAGTAAAATAGCTTTCAAAATTATATTTACAAGCTCATTCCAGTCAATCATGTTTGCCTGTTGTTTATGTTTACCCTTTTGTATGTGCAGTCCTACTTGAAAGCTAGTGTTCATTTTGAACTGGATGGGCTGGAATTTCCACTTCCAGAATGACTGAACACAGTGGTCAAGCTGCTTTGGAAAATTTGTCCGAATCTTTTCAAGGTAAAAAAAAACACAGAAATAGCTCACCCTGGAGGGTGAGAAATGATATGAAAAATGAGAAATGATATGAAAAATCTTTCATTGCAGGGTATTGATATCTTCCTCCAAAAAAATTTCAGCTAAAAATTCCTGTCTAACTGTAGTCTGGGCGGCTCATATTTGGTCCAGTTATGATCTTTGTTTTCTGTAAGGAGTGATTGGATCATTATTTTTTAAATTACCAAGATGCATGTTAAGATTCGTTTATGTAATGTTGTATTGATAAAGATATACATGCATGGGAGTAATTTAATGGCATGATAAACAATGAAAACAGACCAATAATAAAACTGATCAGGAAAATCCAAAAGCAGTTGGATTTTAAGCATTTCTGGCTGCTATAGCTACTCAGATCAAAATGCTTTAAAGAGTGTTATAATGAGAGAGGTGCTTAGCAATTTACAAAATCTCTCACTTCTGAAGGGCTTCTTACTGGTTGCCTTAAAATGCACCCCCAGACCTTAGCTGCTTCAGCAGACCCTGGGTACAATATGCAGATCTATAACCAATATAAATTTGTTACAAGGGAGAAGGAAAGCAAAGTTTCTGGTTTTGAAATAAGCTCCATGATCATGTGTACGGGTGCTAGCCCAGCTCTTTGTAAGGGCATGTAGCACACTTATGTAGCCAAGTTTAGCCTCTGGCTTACAGGAGGTATTTAAAACACTTGTTCAATTAGTGCGGCCACTCCCTCAGCCCAGTTCAACAAAAACCTCCTTAAAACATTGGGAGTTACTGGCAGACGCTTGGTGGTTTAGATCCTTTGTGCAAAGGTCAGCAAGTAGATGAGCTGTGACTGGAGGTACTGGCGTACCTGGAGACGGCTACCAGCCCTACCCCCATGCTCTGTCTCCCAGTGAGAGACCTGCACCCAGGCACAGGTCAGCCCTCCTCACTGCTCAAGTCTGTCCCTTCACCACAAGGAGACCTTGAATTTGGCCCACCTGGGAGCCATTCCACAGAGGAATCTGCCTTTATATGTGGCCAGCGTGAGAACACATGACTGATGAGAGAGAACAGTGAAACCCTTCCTGACTCTGCTAGTCAGCTATTTTCCACCATCCTTCCTGGGTGGTTTGTGCAGGAACTTCCATCATCCTGTTCACTTGCATGGGAAGTATCAGCAACCTGTTCCCTTCCTACAGCACAGCATTTGCTTGGCTCTCAGTGCCATGAGGAGCAGCAGCCACGTGGACCCCTAGCGCTTGTCAGCTCATTTTCCCATCTTGGTGAAAAATCATAAGGAAAAAAATAAAAAGCAAATATCAGAGTGGAATTAACTCTACAAATGTTGAGCAGTGTTGCTCAAAAAAGAAACAAAGTATTACCCTTTTAATGCCAAGGTAGGTTGCTTAAAGCAAAATCAAACACACTAAGAGCGCCATTGAAACTAATACAATCATTGAGGAACAAATCACGTATGAGCCTTCTTAGTTAAAATTTCTAAAAGCCAAAGGTATTTATTCAGAGCTGTACTGCTGCAAGTGCTGTATATTACAATGACTAAAGTTAAAAGAGATTTACACAGCACAGTTGTGCCCATCTTTTTCACAAGCCTATAAAATTAGACTGAGCCTATTCAAATAAACCAACTTGTAAGTTATAAAAGTAATTTAGCCAAAAGATGAAGCAGGAGAAACTTAGCACTCTGTCCTGAAGGTTACAATGCATATATCTGAGAAAATTAAAAAATGTATACATTAAAGGGCAATTTAGGATCTCTTACTGGCTAGAAGGAAAGGAAATGAAACTGCAGCAGCCAGCTGTACAATGGGCACAGGGGAAGCGTTGTGACTTGTCCCTGGCAAGAAGCACAGAGGTAAATGGAAGTGTGTTGTGTTTGGTTTTGGTTTTTTCTTCTTTTTTCACGAGGGTTACTCTTTACTGGGAAGAGTAAACATGGAACAGAAACCAGATCAGCTGAAGGGCCACCAGCACAACACCCATTTTGTTCACACTGATCCACATTATGAAGCCTCAAAAGCCAGCCTGGTTTCTCTCTGGCTGTGAAGTTACTGGAGCATAGTCAGTTGCCAGTATTACAGTTTTCTGGCCACTTAAGTTCTGGTTTTGCTCACTTCTGTGGGGCCTGGATCTCACTGGCAGAGAGAGAATCAGCATTTCTCTCACATCTCTTAACCTTAACTGAGAAACCTGTAAAGTTTCTCAGTTGAGATTTCCTCCATTTACTGTATTCAAGGTAGCTGGTCAGTCTATCTATGCCTGGTTTGTGTGTGTCCCTGGTTGAAACAGAAGACTCACACAGAGCTGAGAGAGAACCAGTAACTCCTCAGTTTTAGGGTTTGCAGGAGCACCACCACTGAAGATAAGCAATCTGGTAGCAAAACAGATAAGGACAAAAAGGAGGTGCTTGTTTGAGAAATTCAGTCAGGGGAAGAAGGAATTCTGCCTTTTGGTCATTGCATCCAGCTCTGCTTTATTTTAGCTCAGAGGACAAATGGAAGATAAACAAATGCAGTTGCACAGCTTGTTTAGAAATCGAGTCTGAGCAGGCTATGTAAGAAATCTGTGGAAGAACAGCTGAATCTTGATCTTCTATGTGTTAGTCCAGTGCTTCATTTGGAAACATAGCACATCCTGAAAATCAGGACTTGGAACTGCCCGCCCTCGGGTGTAAATCAGCCTGGAAATTGCCTCAGTGTTATTTAGATGTAGCAGCTGTGGGCTCTAGTATTAGATGGAAGTAATGCATACATTATTAACTGTGTTTTACAGCAAGCAGAAACTGTTCATTCCCACTACTTTTATTTTATGATTCATCTGTAGTTTTTAATCTGTACAAGGAATATGCACCATGTACATGAAAAAACAAACCACCAAAAGAAGTTGGTCTGTCATGAGTTTTTTTCTATACCCTTTCTTCTGGTGATTATCCTATTATGCCTGCATCATCACCATACTGAAAGCAAATTAATTACATGTTTCCTAAGTAGCATTCCATATAATTGATTACTAGCTAAGGTAAACCTCAAAGAATGCTCCATTCTTAATTTTGGAGGTCAGTAAGGAGCTACCTGGAAAACCCAAAGCTGTTTATTAATATACCCTTTATTCTGAAGCATTTTACTACCTTGTCAGCTAAAATTAATCAATATTAAGTATCAATTTATTATTCATATAATGCTATAAGTATTATATATACATACAAGTATCATGTGATATAATCAGTTATCATATGAAGACTGCCAATACATTTTAAATGTATTTTAAAACATTTTTAAACCAATATATTGATACTGAACCTTAGAAATTGTGGATGGCTTAAATGTCAGTTTTGTCATCTCTTCTATGGTTGTGTCTGTACTTTTGCCAATGAAAAAGAATGGAGGTATCTGAGCAGGCTGTGAACTGTGGCACTTCAGATACTTTTATCAATCTTAATATAACTGCAAAATGGGCTGTAGCTTGCACATTTCTCTGAGTATCATTATGCAGTGACACTTGCTAATTTGTACTTATAAATGCATGGGTAGCAGTGTGAGGAGAGAAGAAATTTCTTTCAGGAAATGAGAGAAAACTGAAGACCAGGTCTTTTATCATGACTCTGTGTGTGAATTTTTCATCAGACCTGGTTGATACTTCTCCGAAGTGCTTACAGGAACAGAGCTATTAACTCACTGTACTGATGGGGTCAGATTTCTGTCTCCTATGGGTTTATGTCACTTTGTGTTTTCCACTGGAGAAGTGTCAAATCACACCACTGGTGCCTTCTCTGGCCTCTTCAGCACTTCTCCCTCTCACAGCAGTCTGCTCCCACCTGAAATGTGACACGAAAACAATTGGTGGCAGAGGTTCTTTGTTTCCCTTTTTGTACTATTCAGGAAGATGTTTCGGTTTCTCAAACAGCCCACCTGCCAGTAACAGAAATCTCACTTGGATTTCTCACTCATTGACATCAAGAGAAAAGATTTTGGGACTGTATTTTCTAACTGTTTAACCTAAGAATGCCTGAGCCTGAAGAGGATGCAGGTCTTCTATCTCTAAATTTGAGTTCCACACTGAAAATAAATAAACAGAAACAACTATAGGGGGAATATGGAATACTTAGGGAGTGGAAAGGAGTTCATTCAGTTGCTGGGAAGCGCTAAAAACACCAGGTGAGGCTCCCTCTCTACTGTGCACCAAGCACTGTAGTGGCACAGCCTCTGCCTCCCCTTGGTGTGCTTGGCATGGGCAAACTCTGCTCTCTACTCATGTAACATGTAGCTTTTGTAGTTCTCTGAGATCCATGTTTAAACTTTAAAGACACAGGTAAGTCTGGTGCTCTGTGCGGAATGCTAGCTCTGGCTTTGCGATGTTTTTAGTTGTCACCTCATTTTGTTTGTCACTTCAAAGCACTGCAAATTTGGCTTGCTGCTGGCAGGGAATTAAAATGTGCCAACATATATTTTGGCTGCCTCAGGCAGATGGAGGGACTAATACCTCTTTGTCTTCTATGATTCTTTTTCCCATTTAAGTAAGAGATTTATAGATCTGCATGCAAGTATTATGACATAAATACTTTGACCCACATTTCCTCTTGCATTAAAAAAAATTCCTAAAGAGTTCAAGGGCATAATGGCTTTTGCTTCTCAAGTAAGACATAAAAAGTATTCAATTACTTGTGAGCAATCATGCTAAAATATGCTTCATGGTGCTTCTTGAAGTAGCTAAAATTTGCAAGCTCATGCCTTTTGTGTTTCGATAATTTTGGAACCCAAGGAAATCGTGGTAATGAAGGGAGTTATTTAAAATTCAAAGGAAGAGGATTTATTAATTAATAAAAGATTTTTGATCTTGGGAAATTATTTTTTTTTAACAAAGAAGAACACACATTATTCTTGGCTGACATATATTTATTAAAAAAAATCAGACTTTGTAAGATTTGCTATCTAAAGATGTGAATGCATTCCCGATGTTCTTTGGGAAATAAGCTCTCCAAGTTGTCTATGTGCCTAAAATTCAATATGCTATTCCCTTGAAAGATGCCCCCTCTGAAGTGCAGACTCCGATGTGAAGCCCTGGTCTCTCACTACATGACTAAAGGCGTCCTTTGCAAAATCACACAGGTAATCTGAGACTCTAGAGATTTAAATGTATTTATCTCTCTCCCTTAAAAATCAGTAACAGTTGAGCATGATGAATCTTTTCAAGATGAGCTTGTCTGCAAAATAAAAGGATTGAGTCCAGACACAATGCTTTAACACCCCCTCCAAAAAAAACCCACCAACCCAACCCAACCCCAAAAACCCTATCAGTGATTTTGAAAATGGGGCTTTAATTTCCAAATCTCTCCCATGATTTTTAACATTTTACTTCAAAACTGAGCATGACAGATTTATAACATCTGGTATTGTTTATTTCTTTCTGTTGCTACCACGTCAGTACAAGCAGGTATGTGTCAGACCTCATGCAAATATCCCAGTGTAATGCTCACTCTTTTTGATGAGGTTTAATAGTGCTTGCTCAAGAAAATGCAAATGAAGTAAGTGCTGATTGAATTCAAACTGCCAACTGTCAGCTTCCTTTACCATTCATCTCTCAAGGTCATGAGATTAATATTGTTATAACTAATTGATTTGAAAATAATTCAAACAAATTATTGGCTTGTGAACTGAATAAAATATTGCCTGTCAACCTAAAGATTATAGACTGTAAATTTATATCTACTGAGAAAGTAGTCTCTTTTGAATTGTAGGCCATTGTTAAATATATTTGGTGTCTTTTGAGCTGATCAAGCTGGAAAATAACCGTGTGTGGGTACGTATATATGTGTGTATATATATATATAACCTTCAAAATAGCAACTCCATAACAAGTGATACTACACAGGAAAAGTGTATTTCAGTATAGATTATGTTTTACAAACCCCACAGAGTGGTGAATGAAATAATGTGGTAAATGGGGGTTTAAAACTATGTCTGTGAAAAGTGGCTTTGAAAACCAGTGTAAGAGGTACAGGTTGAGCTCACAGGTTTTCAGTGGAGAGCTAAAACCAATATGTAGTGCAGAAGCCCTGCTAATAAAAAAAGTATGAACACATGTGAGATGCAAAGGTCCTCTGTCTTACTCTCATTTTTATTACTTTTTGTTCTTTGGCCATGTTGGTGGTGTGGGTGGAAAAAAAAAAAATGGACAGAAATGCTCCAGGCAAAACTTTCATTCTCTTTATAATCTCCTGGAGGTTTAATATGTTATTGTTCAGGCACTTTTATTACTTTATGTCTGCACAGTGTGTATGAGAAAACCATACAGAAATTAAGTTTTAAAAAAGCTAGTTTGTGGAACATCCATTCTTGAAATCTGCAGAGAGAGATACAGCTTATGAATTCCCAGCAAGTGAGAACACTCTTCTAGATCCATGATTTGTGATCCTGTCTCTCCCTGAACATTTTAAGCATCAAAGGAAGTTGGCACAATCCCTTGGTCAGCAGTAGAGAGGCTCTGCTATGTTACTTGGCTGGAAAGAAACTGTGTGCAGTGATGTTTCTTCAGAATATTCCCACCACTACTAAGAATTTGCAGTGACCATGCAAGCCAGAGATGGATGTCAGTGAAATAACTAAAACCCAGCAGTTTATTTACTTAAGTGTCAAGTAACCAGTGACAGGTGTTGTCCTCCTAAAGGCTCTTTATTTCTGACATGAGAATAAAATCTTCTGACAACCAGGCTTCTGATCTTTCCATATCTCTTTTCCTCCAGCTCTTTTGTGTTCTTCCTAAAACCCATGCTCTGTTCAGTAGATGACGAATAGAGGATATGAATCTTGAGGTGTGCACAACACCTTCACAGCACTTCTCTGTCTGACAGACTTATCAGTGTGAGAATTAGCATATGACAATTACCTGCTTCCCTATGGCCTATATTGATCACTCTAATGCTTTTAATTAGGGAAACCATCACAAAGAGTTTTTAAGAGCATCCTGACCCAAAGTCCTCACTGCCTCATTGACTTGTCTGCTTACAGGCTGAGTCTTCTGCATCACTTGGATAAAAACATCCATAGCCTTCAACAAGCTGTAAGAGTCAGCTCTCTGTCCCACCTTAGAAAAAACTGAGACATATTTATTTTCAGGAGCAAGTCGAACAGAACAATTATGAAGACTTTGTTCTGGTAGGTTTGACACTGGCCATTGCACACAAAGAGTAATGGTTAACTTTTTTATTATTTAAGTGTTGACTACTTATGGCATGTGTGTACTTTCCTGTCAGAAATCCCGAACTCATGCAGTCCCGTCTTGTCCTTTTTTGGCTATAGGTGTAGCTGCCTACTCAATCCGATTGATATCTCCATAAAATGAAAAGGTTCATGTTTTTTTAATATTGACCTAGCGATGCTGAAATGCTGCAGACAGTTACTGGCAGGGTAAGTTTAGATTTGACCTAAGTGAGGCAAAGAGGAAAGGAGGAGAGAGGAATTACAATGACTTCTCTGTGTGGGAACTGAGAAAAGGCTTGAGCTCAATTAAACAAGACGAATTTTTCTTATATTACTATGCAAGTAGAAGTTCCTGTAGAAGTAGGAGCCTTGGTATTATGCATACAGGTACATGCATGTACCTATATGTATACAGACTGCCATAACCCCAACCATCAAAGTTTTCATATGTGGTAACTGTGCTACCACTCCACTGTTCTATAACCTTTGTCTTTTGCACTTTCCACTTCCTCTCTTCATTTCCTCCCTCCAGTGAGTTTAACTATAAGCTGTTCAGGAAGGCTACTATGCTTCCGATTGGTTTTTCAAAGGCATTGAGCAAATATTCAGGACTCAAAATCAATTTCTCATGAGCCATTTAGTAGTAGCATGCACTCATGCATGGAATTGTCTGAAGTAAATTCTCACAAACAACTGATGGAAGTGATTTTTTCAATAATGTCTACAAGGCAAGAGGCAGGCAAAAAGATTTCTGAAGGATGTTTCATGTAAATAGGAAAGGAAATTAAGGTGGATATGGAAGGAGGAAACAACTTTGCTAGCAACACAGAATTAACAGGAAGGCAAACAAATCCAGAATGTCAGAGCAAGGAACTGATACAAGGCTCTGCAAGTAAACATTGGATGCTAACACGGTGGACTTTACCCGGTTTAATTTTTCATCCAGCCTATTGTTACCTATATGTTATTCCACAAATTTTACATTTAAGTGCTATTGGCTTTGGTCTTTTCTCTGTTGTTTGTGTGAACTCTTGGTCCCGTAGAAGGTGCAGCAATTCTGCAAACAGTGATGCTCCTACAAAGCAGCTTTGAGACCTCAGGTTACTACATTTCACTCAACATTTCTGATGTCAGTGTTTTTTTAAAAAGATGCTTTTTAAATGAGAAATGTTAGTAACAGTATGAACACAAGAACACAGAAATGAGCTAAGCTTTAACTGAAACATTTTAATTGGTAAAAAAAAAAGTAATAAATTATTTCAAGACACTTTTTTGGTTTGTATCTCTACATACACAGTATATCCATAACATAGCTGCTATGTAATCTCGGAATTCCATCTTTAAAAAAAGGATTTACATACCAAGTAACAGTTTTAAATTAAAATAGCACAGTCTGTCTCTTACATCTGAGAGTATTGAAACCAACTTGATGGAATTCCCTTTTTATCCCTCTCCTGAGATTTCCCAGTAATATCTGTTCTGGGTCTTGTGTGTTTCTAGCACCCCTCATGCTTGTTTTACATCATCTAGATCGGTTTCATCAAAGAGCACCTGATTATTGTTATTTTTCCTGCAGTGTTGGTGTACCAGGTTTCATTTTCAACTGACGAAAAGTATATTATGACTGTTCACTTACAAGTTTATCTTCTGATTTTACTTGCTTACTTTTCTGTATGTGGAAATATATGCAAATGCTGTTTTGTTTTGTCTGGAGTTTTTTAGTAATTCAAACTCAGTTCCATCTCCCCTTTTAAAATCTTAGGGATTACCAGGGATCCAGAGACACTGCACTGAGGAAGACTGGTCTTCTACCATAATTCTGAAACCAGAATAAAGATATTTTAACACTTGCATGTGGCATTTGGAAGAAACATACTAGACATGATGTCAAAATGTGATGTTGCCGTGGGTCAAAATTAGACATGACCCAAAGAAAACAACGAATTTATATAGTCAGTTTTCCAAAATACATCAACAAGGACTACACTGAGATTTTTTTTACATCAAAATCTAACAAACTATGTATGCTTGTTCTTATGCTTTATCCTGGGACAGTTTAGTTTTAAAAGCTAAGTGTGTGTTTAATGTCTTGTTGGATCAGTCCTTCAGAGTATTATTTAAGAGCCTAGGAAGCTGTAGACATTCAGTTTGAATTTTGAGCACGCTGACTGCTAAATGAGGCAGGAATAGACAATGTACAATGGACATGTAAGAGTCCTGCGTTTGAATGCTAGTAAGTTGCACTCATTCCCCAAAACCAGTAAAATGTTGCCACTGGTGCTTAGCCTTTAAAATATTTCTACTTCAGTTGTCATAAATTTTGTCTGTTTTGGAAAGAAGCATTTTTTTTTTCCCAGCTGTATTTACATACGGAAGCAATACTATAAAAATAAATATGCATCACGGTCTTTGCATCAGAAATTATTTTTCTGTCTATCTTCTGCACTTATTCATTGCATTTGTAGTTAGTGTAACAACACATAGTGGGAGAAAGATGCATAGTCTTCATAGCAGCTTCTTCTGAAGGGATGTCCAATCATTTTAGTAAACAGATTCTTTTCCAGAAATGCATAAAGATATTTTGAAAAAATATGCAAAAAAAGAGAGTTTATGGTTTTTGGAAGAAGGGGAAAGCAACTCAGGAGGACTACAAGGATTTCATGAGGTTATGAAGGAAGAAAATTAGAAGGGCTGAAGCCCAACTAGAACTTAATTTGGATACTACCATAACAGACAATAAAAAACATTTCTGTAAATACATCAGCAACAAAAGGAGGGCTAAGGAGAATCTCCATCCTTTATTGAATGCAGAAGGAAACATAGTGACAAACAATGACAAAAAGACTGACATACTTAATGCCTTCATAGCCTCAGGCTTTAGTCGTAAGACCAGTTGTTCTCTGTGTACCAGCCCTCTGAACTGCATGCCCAGAACAGGAAGCAGAATGAAACCCAAATCCAAGGGAAAACAGTCAGCAACCTACCACACCACTTAGACACACACAAGTGTCTGTGTCCAGATGGGATTCATCCAAGGATACTGAGAGAGCTGGTGGAAGGGCTCACTGAGTCACTTCCAAACATTTAAAAGCAGTCCTGGCTAACTGGGGAGGTTCCAGCTGACTGGAGATTAACAGATGTGATGCCCATCTACAGCAAGGGCCAGAAGGAGCATCCAGGGAACTGCAGGCCTATCAGCCTTACCTTGGTGCTATGGAAGGTTATGGAGCAAATAATCTTGAGTGCCATCAAGTACAGGACAACCAGGGGATCAGGCCCAGTCAGCATGGGTTTATGAAAGGCAGGTCCTGCTTGACAAACCTGATCTCCTTCTGTGACAAGATGACCCACTTAGTTGATGAGGGAAAGGCTGTGCAAGTTGTCTACCTAGACTTTAGTAAAGTCTGTGACACCATTTCCCACAACATTCTTCTGTATAAGCTGGCTTGGATGGGTGTACTCTTTGTTGGACGAGCCCAAAGAGTGGTGGTGAATGGAGTTAAATCCAGCTGGTAACTGGTCACAAATGGTGTTCCCTAGGACTCAGTATTGGTGAAAGTTCTGTTCAATATCTTTATCAAAGATCTGGATGAGGCAATTGAGTGCACCATCAGTAAGTTTGCAAATGACATTTAGTTGGCTGGAAGTGTTGATCTGCTTGAGAGTAGGAAGGAACTACAGAGGGATCTGGACAGGCTGGATCTATGGGCTGAGGCCAGTCGTATGAGGTTCAACAAGAAGAAGTGCCAGGTCCTGCATTTGGGCGACAACCACCTCATGCAATGCTACAAGCTTGAGAGAGAGTGGCTGTAAAGCTGTGCGGTGGAAAAGGACCTGGAGCTGTTGGTGGACAGTGGGTTTATAATAAGCCAGCTTGTGCCGAGGGAGCCCATAAAGCCAGTAGCATTCTGGCTTGTATCAGGAATAGTGTGGCCAGCAGGGCCAGGGAAGTGATCATCCCCTTGTACTTTGCACTGGTGAGGCCGCACCTCGAATTCTTTGTTCTGTTCTGGGCTCCTCTGCAAGAAAGACATTGAGGTGCTGGTGCGTGTCCAAGGAAAAGTGCAACAAAGCTGATGAAGGGTCTAGAGCACAAGTATGATGAGGAACAGCTGAGGGAACTGAGGTTATTTAATCTGGAGAAGGCTCAGGAGGGACCTTATCGCTTTCTTCAACTACCTGAAAGGAGGCTGTAGTGAGGTGGAGGTCGGTCTCTTCTCCCAAGTAACAAGTGACAGGACAAGAGGTAACAGCCTCAAGCTGTGCCAGGGGAGGTTTAGATTGGATATTAGGAAAAATTTCTTTACTGGGAAGGTGCTCAGGCATTGGAACAGACTGCCCGGAGCAGTGGTGGAATTACATCCGTGGGTGTTAAAAAAACATGTAGATGGGGCCCTCAGTGACACGGTTTAGTGGTGAACTTGACAGTGCTAGGACTACAGTTGGACTTGATCTTAAAGGTCTTTTTCAACCGAGTTGATTCCATGACTCTATGATTTGCAAGCTATAAAAAGAATTGGTTTGGGAATCTAGCTCCCTATATCCCCTAGGTTTTCAGAAACAGGACTTGACCACATTTTAAAATGTTACATATATAAAAACTGTTTTGAAATACTGACCAGGGCGGGGAGTGTGGGGGTAGGTGGGGATGGGACCATTCTAAACTAGAAGGCGGCTAAGGGGATTAAATCTTCACTGGTCAATGTTACTAAAGTAGTAATCTGTACTGCTAGCTTTGCCTAACAGCAAAGCAGCTCTGTTCTGAGCTGTCCAAGAGCAAATGTTTTTTTTCTATCCTGTTTCTCAAGAGAGGAAAGACTGCTTGGAACATACAACATGTATTTGGTATCATGTCAAAATGTGAAAAAATGGAGATCTAACTGTAACTCTTAGTTTCGAATTGAAAATGATGAAAAATTTCAGAGCGTACAGAAAGGTACCAATACATCTTTAAAACCTGTATGAAAAAAAAGAATGAAATGGCAAGATGGCTTTTTGAGCACTGCAGTCTCCTCTCTTGTCACCAGGGTGCTAATGCAATATGTACTTATGCAAGTGAAGACAAAACTGGAGTAACATGTTTCAGTTACCCCTGAACTACTGCACCTTTATATTGCTCAAAATCTCCTGACCTAAAGAAATCAAACTAAAAATCCTGAGTACTGTACTGTGCAGCACAATATTGATACAGAGGATCAATTACAATAAGTACCACAGTAACCTTACTGATCTCTCTGCACTACACACTTCCAAAGCTACTTGTTGGTTGTACAGCTTATCCCATGTAATGCTACAAATAAAAAAAAAAAGTATAATTATCATACATCTTAGTAGAGCCATTTTAAATTTTATTTTTACATTGTCTTGCATGTCGTGGTTTAAGCCCAGCCGGCAATGCAGAACTACGCAAACGCTTGCTCACTCCCCCCTCTTCCTCCCCCCGCTCCCAGAGGGATGGGGAGGAGAATCAAAACAATGTAACTCCCATGGGTTGAGACAAGAACAGTCCAGTAACTAAGGTATAACACAAACCACTGCTGCTACCACCAATAATAATAATGACAAGGAAAACAACAAGGAAAGAGAATACAATCACTCACCACCCGCCAACTGATACCCAGCCTGACCCGAGCAGTGATCTAGCCCTTCTGGGTAACTGCCGCCAGTTTATATAGTGGGCATGACATGCTGTGGTATGGAATACCTCTTTGGCTAGTTCTGTCCAGGTGTCCTGTCTCTGCTTCCTCCCGGCTTCCCCTCCTCTCTGGCAGAGCATGAGACTCAGAAAGTCCTTGGTCAGCCTAAACATTACTGAGCAGCAACTAAAGACATTGGTGTTATCAGCTTTGTTCTCAGGCTGAAAGTCAAAACCACAGCACTGCACCAGCTACTAAGAAGGAGAAAAATGACTGCTACTGCTGAACCCAAGACATTGCAACAGATTTTAGTATTCTTTTTCTTATGTCTTCTTTTATAAACATAACATTTCCTAATACATTTCAGAAAGCTGAAAAATGATCAAACATTTTCTTTTCTCTGAACAGTAATTTTTCACCTATTGATGCACAAACATCTACTGCCTGATTAGCTTTTTGTTTGTAACAAACTCTACCAGCCTCATGTACTAGGCAGCTGAAATTTAAGGTGTTTTTTTTTTTTTAATTCTTAGCCTTTCTTTACATCTACTTCATGTTTGTTAGCATGAATAAAAAGTGCAGTGCAAGCTCATTAAGAAGAGAACAACTGACATTTTGCAACCTGAGACTGCTTATTACAAGGCTAAAGTAACGAAGCAATTTATTCACTGGGTATTATGATCATAAGTAGGGGTGGTTTATTTATTATGTGAATTGAATGGGCACCGTATGTATCGCCTGTCTGCTTGGTGCTCTGCTACCAGTGTTGCAGTACTGCGTAACTCTGATCAGATTTTGCATGGCCACCATCCTAGAGCTATTATGGTTCTAATGGAGTTTTATTTAATGTGGAAATGATATGTCATTTTTTATGGATTTCACAACTGCCAAGACATTTGGCCAAATGACTGCCATGCGTGGCAACAGCTGTTACTCCACAGCCTTACAAAACTGGGAGTGCATTGGGTGTGTGCAGGGTGTAACAAACCTTCAATGTGCACAGCGCATTTAGGACACATTGAATGAAATACACCTCCTTGGAAAAGCAGAAACATGAAGACAAGCTTTGGGAAAAGGAATTTCTAAAATATAAACTCTATTTTTCCCTGAAGAAAAGTGCACATCTTTTTTCTTTGCTGATGCAGTTATCTTCCCCCTGTTCCATCTATTTTGTGAACAGCTGGGTTCCCACAGAAATATGCGGCAAATCAGAGAGGGCTGGATGAGCACTGATTTCCCACCTTTAACACACAAGTCTGGAGGGAGCAAACTAGCACTTGGTCCTTGCACCACCCGTGGAGCTCCCCGGTATTCTCCACACCTCCAAAAACACACCTGCAGTCATGGCACTAGGCTGCTCTTCCCGTGGTGTCAAAGCCTCGTGCTTCCCAGGCAGCACTGGGTCTTGGAACATTTCTAAAATAGTGGTGTCAGTACATTAAGTGCCTGAACCTATTGCTACGGAGGTCTGTGCTGGCCTTTTGCATTCATTTGAATTAATGTCGGATCAGGCCTTGATGTAGCAACATTCCTATGTGGGATCTCTAGGAGAGATCTGGAAATAAAAAAAAAATAATAATAAAAAAAGCTATTTCTACTGTGACTTTTTTTTTTTTTTTTCATTATTAAGTCTATGAACAGGCTCTTCACTGAAGGCCCTTAATCTCCTGGGTACAAAATAGGTACAAAATAGCAGTATATACCTATAAACATGGACGATTTGGTAAATTTAAATATCTGACTTCTCAAGTCTCTTTTATTAGCAGTCTACTTGAAAAATACAGTTGTTGTGGTGCAACATACAATATTTCCAATTTGTATTAAAACAGGTTTCCCAAAGTTTATTAAAAAATGGAAAGCATTATCACTTCAAAGCTTGCCTCAAGACCATTGCTCTTCTCTTTCATTTCCTTCCCAAATATAGCAGCACCTACAAGCGTATGCCAGAGCTTGTGAGAGTATGAGGGAAAACTAAAGATCCTCCTAAAACCTACCCCCACCATTTTTTAGCATCACCTGCATCTTGATTAAGTTCCTTTGCTGCACTGTTAATTTAGGCACTATCCTGGTCTAACTGTTTGCCATGTCAAAAAATATTAAGAGTTACAAAAAGTACTGTAGTGCATTGCTGTTGGCTGTGGAAGTATGTTGTGCCTATATTGAAAATTTGTCTGGAGTACTAAGAAGATACTCCTTGCTTTGGGTCTGAAAAAGCTCCCTTTGTTGGGACAGAATATTTCAGTATAAATGTTTGTTTGGGAAAAATACCAACTATGGCACTTCAGCAAGGAGAGAACAAAGTCACCAGTGTTCCTCAAGAAATTCATAACATCTCTTCCATGGTCACAGGTAAAGGGGAGACATAAACTTTCAGCAGAAGATTGAGATGCAAGACTGTTACTGTCATAAATAAAAATCATCCCCACAGTGAAACAGTTACTGCTATGATGCATCAGCCAAATCAGGTTGCCTGAGAAACAGTTTGACTAAAAAGCTGGCACCACTTCACTGAAATCCCTGACAGTTAACTAAGACAAGTTCACAGGAGCTAGAACAGATTCGCAGTCAAATTTCCATATAAAATCTCTTCCCAGGGCCACAGGTAGAAGAGACAAATGAACTTGAGCTAGCTGGTGCATGAAATGCATTTTTGTTTCTAAAGAATAAAGCCAAGACCTTCCTAGTGGAACTTCTCCATAGAGGAGGACCTTTTGGATCTAAGGGTGAAGTGGTCTCCTAAAACATGCTCCTTCAACACAAAGACCCTGTATAAGAATTATAAGCTTTCAACAATGAATTTTCTCAAATCCCTGACTTTGGAACAAAACTGTCACAGAACATCTTGCAGCTAAATCCTTACGGAATTCTTCTAAGAGGCAAACTCCACAGTCAGGAGGGTGTGAGCCAGCTGGATGTTCTAGCTGCACACTGCAGATGAGAATTGGATGCCATGCTGCTGCTCAACACATCACTCTGCCGGTGTTTTCTGGAAGCACTAACCTGGCATAGTCACTTAATATCATATTTTATGACTGAGAGGCTCAGATGAATAAAAAATGTGTCCCTTAGACTGCAACTGGGTGCTAAATACCTCCATTGAGGTTAACACTTGCTATCACCCTTTATTATTTTTTTTGGCTTAGGAGAGGTGCTTTATTGTTTGACATGGTGACTTTTCCTAAACTCATTTTTAGATGCTTAGTTGCTCCTGGCCTTGTAATATTCATCCTGACATAAGGCAGCATTGTAGAATTAAGCTTGCAATCTCCCTCATATGCCTAGTCTAAGTACTTGCAACCTTATTAAAAAAAATAGGTTACTAAAGACAAAGTTGCAAATATATCTGGCAACTTGTAAAAGAGATTGTTGCATGTGAAACTCAAAAACTTACCTGAGAAATGGAAGTCCACAGACATTTTTTTTGAAACACCAAATAGACATATGTAACAAAAAGCTGTTTTTAGAATACATTACAGAATACTGGCAGATTATAAAAATGCAATTAACCCATTGAAATTTAAAATAAGTTACATTCAAGGCACCTTATTTATAAATAGGCTTTTTAATGTTTATTCTACATTCACAGTAGTTTAACCAGGTAAACAAGTCTGTGAAAGCTCAGATTAAGGTCACTTTCAGATCTGTGTGTCAAAATAGTTCAGAAAAATACCATATTACATTGCAAAATTCAATAAAATAAGACAGGTCCATCTGCTGCCCAAACAATTCAATAGATGTTAAGGGGTACATTTTTAACAAGATGAAGCCTAAAAGAGGCTTTCAAAAATCAGTTTAAAGATAAGTAACATGCAATGCATTAACATTTGACTATCACTTGAAAGTCTACATAAATGCTGAAAAAATGAAAGCCACTATTCCTAGCGCTATTCTAATTTTAAAGGGCAAATCTTTGGAAACAGTGTTACTTGAAGTTTAAAAATATCCTCCATCTTTTTTCCCCCCACACTTGATCTTACAATATGCTAGTACATAATTTCTCCACAAGGAAAATGTATAAAATTAATCTTACAATATAAACACTATAAACAACTCCCTTGAGACATCTTCTGGAATCAGAATTCCTGTAAAGATTTAAGTATAACAATTCTAGGATAATTATGTAAAAATATGTACATATATTTAAATGTCCTAGACCCAAGAAGAAACCCAAGTAAGCTCTACAAAAGTTGCCCACCAGTCTTGTCCAGTTAAGATTATATCCAGCTTTGCTACGCTTGCTGTATTTCAACATAATCAACAAAAGTTTTACTTGCTTTTGTGTAAGAAATTCCCAAACTTTTGCATAAATCCTCTCAGCTTATTTTCATTAGGCTGCAACGGATGATAAGCAGTTGAGTTGTAGCTGACCATGTGATTACTCCTGCCATAATTATTCCCGAAGGTCTTGCTTTTGATATCTGAGAGATGTAAACTACTGTTGGGTACATTTCCTGCAGGTTGGCTAGAATTTTCCAACTTACAGAATGGCTCAAAGCGACTATAAACACGCCTTTCACTCAAACGAGATCTTAGCTCCTCTTGGCATTTTGAGCTTGCCAGCTGTGGTGTCACTGAACTTGCTCTTTGAAGAGCAGAAACAGGGGCACTTTCAGGAGTAGTATTTGTGGTGATTTCTTTTACATCTTGGTACTGAATCTGTTCTGTATTAAATCTTGGGGTAGATGGATCTCCTGCAGTTTCTATGAACTTATTTTCAAGGTGGCACAAGAGAGGACACTTTTTATTGCTTTCATCAGACGGAGGTTTTTGAGGTTTTGGTGACTTTGGAGACTTTGGAGACTTTGTTGGGCTCCCGGTAACATCTTCTTTACTTCTGTTCAAGCTACCTTGAGAATTTGATGACGTGTTTCTCTTTCTCCTTGGGGAAGAATCTGTTTTATTCTCAGACATCTTTGGTTTTTGATTCTCTTCTTCAGAAACCAATGTATCAGAACTACTACACATTCTATAAAATGCAGGACCTTTGTTTTTTGACAAGTTTTCTTTCTTGTCTGGTGTGAGATTAAGAAGTGACCGCAATTTCTGGGATCCTTTCTTTAGAAAACTTGGGGAACTCTTATTTTCTTTCTTTGATGTGCAGTCCTTACTAGGCTCCTCCTTGCTAGGTTCAGTGAGAGCAGCCATAGAGATTGCCTTGCTAGAAGTTGGGCTCTTTAGCTCTTCTTTGAGGTTCTTTTCCTCCTGTGGCAAGTGGTTGGTCACACTGTGCAAACTTTTAGTGCTCTTCAGCATGTCTTCTGGAAGTTTTGGACTAACTGGCTGCTTAAGCCTATGCCTAGTTAATGTGCTGTAAACGTAATTGGATGCATGTTTGTTGGCACCAGGGTCTAACATGGACTTTGAATTAAACATGGGAAAACTTCTCCGTTTCAGCATGTTTTCATTTTGAAGGTTCTTCAAGTTTTCCACATGTTTGTCTGCACACAGTGTTGTGTACAAGTAGACAGATGAGTCACCTGCTGCATTTGAATTTACACTAGGTTTTGTGTTGTCTGCAATATGAATTCTGGGGGGTGTTGGTGTATCTGATTTAGGCGGGATGTTTGTGCTAGGCTCTTCTAAAATATTATCTGTTCCATTTTCCACGCTTGGAGCATGATTAGATGTCCCTTTAGGTGTTGCACTTCCCTCTGACCCAATTATAGTTGAATTTGAAGAACTTGCACAGCTGCTTACTTCCTGCTGTTCAGGTAAAGTTGGCTGAAATACCAATGATGATCGTAAGCGAGAATGAGAATACAGTGCATGAGCTTTAATATTTTCAGGTGTGTCATAGCTATCATATCTGTCACCCAAGGCCGACCCATTAGACTCTACTGGATAATCTGACTGATCATTCAAATATGACTTAATTCGCCAGTTACGTAGGAATGATTTCGTTGTGTGTTCGAGGGTTGGCATCCTTTGTTGCAGATGGCGGATATGGTTATCTGTCCCATTAAAAGACCTCCGTACAATTGAGTTTCTTTCTGCAAGATTTACCTTTGGTCGTGAAAACTGATCAGCAAAACTTTGCTGGGGTGTATTGTAGTTATTTGCATATCCTCCTCGTAACGAAGAAACAATACTAAGGCTATCAGATGCCATTTTCCAAGTATTTGATGGATTGTTGGCTCTATTAATACCTCTGTTCAGCAATAGGTAAGGTGTTCTTTCTGGTTTCTCCCCAGCATAACTGTGTCTCTTCCAGTGCTCATTTTTTTCACTAGGTTGATACTGCTGGATTGCATTTTGCATATTAAAACCTGGATGGAATGGCTGTTTATTATAGGGTTGACTTCTCAAACCATACTTATCTATTTCATTTACAGCATATCTTCCACGAGTTTTCCAACAAACAGGATCTATCTTGTGAACTTTGTCTTGTCTACCAAAAAGGTTTCTTTGGCTAGAAACTGAAGCCAAGGAAGACACTGAGTGTTGGTACGTATCATTATCCCAAAGTGTCCTGCGACTGTTTACCCGCACTAATTCTGGGGCAAATGAACTAGGAACAGAAGAACGGGCGTACAGTGTTCTGAACTCTTCATCAAAGGATTCAACCAGCTGTCCTGTGATAACCTGAACCATACTGAGGTTGGTTTTTTCAAATGACCACATAAAGCTGAAAGAAGAACAAATGACCGTTAGAAGCAGTTCTCTTGAGCTAAAATGTTACACTGGTCCTTCTTGAGAAGAAAGCTTTCACTTCAGTGGAGGTATTTAGGCACCTAACTTTCACAAGACCTGGTTTTGTTCAAATAATTTCTAAATAAATAAATGGATTGTGGTCATGACTCATGTCATTTGGATTTGGAAGGTCTAATCAAATACAAGTCAAACTCAGCTGGAGATTTTCCACTGCTTTCTGTGAGAGCGAAAATGAGTCTCTAACTACTTAATTGCCCTTAAAAAAGCAGATATTGCAAAAACGTATTCACAAATTTAGAACAGTGGAGTACAAATACCTAATGGAGCAAAATTACCTCTACAAAAACTAAGCTATGATTGGCTAGACCCACTGTGTTTACTCTGAGTCAGAAAATGTTACTGTGCGATTACGTTGGGAAAAAAAAAATACATTTGAAATTGAAATAATATCCAGAACTGCTTCAATAGCTCTGAATGGACTTCACTCTAAACACATATTCAAAAAGATGCACCTCAGAATTGTTAAGAAGTTTTCATTTTTCACTATGCACACCAGATTGGCTATGAACATTTCTTTTAATTTCAATGATAATATTCTGATGAAGGAAATGTTCATATTTTCTATTGTACTTAGAAAGGCTGAATACATGCTCAAAGCTAAGTGTAGCTACTTTACAGCTACAAAATGAGATAAAATAGACTAACATATATATAAAGGGTGTATCAACAAGCCTAATGTCATGGTGACAAAACCATAAAATTTTTATATTACAATGAAAAAACCCACCCTATTTTGCAATACTCTATTCATGAAAAAAAAAAAGTGAAAAAAATTAAATCAATGATCTTGTTTGATTTGCATCTGTCTTCTGGATGTTATAAAATAGGTTTGTTGCATCCATGTAAATAGCTTGCTAAATTTATTTTGTTTTGTTAGTTTTGTATTTTTCAGGAAATAATGGTGTCCTGAGATTGAATCATGTTGCATAAGATTTTTTATATTAATTTACACAATTAAGAATACATTTTGTAATATTTGAAAAAGAACCCTAAACTTTAAATTGAGTTGAGAGAGCAAGATTTCAGAAAGAGTCATCCCTCTTGTTATAATAACTATATTCTTTCAGAAAGCAAGTTTAATTGCTACAGAAACTGATGATTCCAGTCCCTGGGGTGCCAGGTCTTAGAGTGGCGTTATTTTTCAAAATGGAATGAGAAAAACTGTCACATTCTCTACCACTGTGTGCGGATGTCAAAACAGGCAGACTCTCCCTGGACTCTTCTATACTCATTCATTTATGAACTTGTCACTTACCTCACTGTCATTTATATACATCAGTCGGAATTTGGGGCTGGCTGAATCTCAGAGGAAATAAAAAGTCAGATTTTCAAAAGCTTACAGTGGTGGAAATCTGTGAAAGTCAGTGGCTGTGGATTTGGCACCGAGGCACTGCACTAGCAGAAACTATTTCAGCAGGCCAGAGAAGAAAAGTGTAGCATGAAAAAAATGAAAATATTTAAGAATGTGTGAGATAAAACTGTCCCTGCTTTAACTTAGGTTTTTTTTCCAGCTCTGCAAAGCTGTAAGTTCTTCCAGCCTATGCTTTGCACACATACACTGGAAACTAAATAGAAAGTAGAATAAAGAAACTTAGCAAAATATAAAGAGAAACTATGTCAACTTAACTTTGGCAATTCTGAATTTGACCATGATATACTACAGAGTGCCACAGAACAGTCTATAATGTAAGCTTCAGAATATTATTATAATGAGGAGCTATACAAGAAAGCTTGTGAAATAATTTTGGCAGCCATTTCCACAGTGAATGTTAAACAAGAATGATTCAAACAATGCAAGACAAAACAGGATTTTCCCCTCTTTTTAGCAGATCTCCACCTATGGCAAAAGCTGTATCTTTTATTTCTTATTTGTGAAAAACTATCAGAGGATTTCAGAATTTGGCTCTGTGTTAGGCTAGTTAGTAATAAGTATCTATGATATCTTGTTAAATTGCAGAAAAGATAATTAAATTTGTCCATAGAGTTCTCTGGAAGAATATTCATAAATATTAGAAAAAAAGAATTTGCAGTAGGAGAGGTACTGAGATAACAGATTTTCTGTGGACACCACAGTGACTGATCTTACCTGTAAGAACCATATATGACTTTCTTACAGTCAACAAGAATAAATTTTTGTTCCATTTTTCCATGGAATTTTGCTCCTGTTTTAGAATAATAGTCTTGTCCTTTTACTGTCCGCACCCTCATGTTCTGAAAAAAAAACCAATTAAAATACTTTAGTTGGTATTTACAGAAAAAAATATATTCTGTACAAAACAACCTACAGCATATCTCTCATTTGGCTGTGGGATACAAAATGCTTCACAAGACACAAAAATAGTTTGGAACACAGCTCTGATTGAGCACAGTATTTACTTCAGTTTCTAGCCTTGCAATACCTGTTCTAGCAATGTTAATATGTGGTAATTTACAAGTATTGCAGTGGGAGTGAAATCCGTAGTTTAGCATTGGCAGAAAGAGAACAGAATCTGTGTGATTATTACATAGATTGTATATATGGAAATAGTGCAATATAAGGCTTGTGAATACAGAGAGATGTTTTGCTTCATGGGACTGCTACAGTGACAGGTTGAAAATCACAGCAGGCATGTGCTCTGTAAAGGTCAAAGTAGATGGATTAAGGCTGTTCATGAAGCAAAATGGATTAGATTGTGTACAAGATAAATTCGGCAAAACCAGGAGAATAAGAAGGGAAGGGGAAGGGGAAGGGGAAGGGGAAGGGGAAGGGGAAGGGGAAGGGGAAGGGGAAAGGGAAGGGGAAAGGGAAAGGGAAGGGGAAGGGGAAAAGGAAGGGGAAGGGGAAAAGGAAGGGGAAGGGGAAAAGGAAGGGGAAGGGGAAGGGGAAAAGGAAAGGGAAGGGAATGGGAAAGGGAAGGGAAAGGAAGGGAATGGGAAAGGGAAGGGAAAGGAAGGGAATGGCAAAGGGAAGGGAAAGGGGAAAAGGAAGGAGGAAGGAAAGGGAAAGGACGATTCTATTTCAGTTGGAAAAGATCTACAACAATCATCTAGTCCAACTGTCTGACCACTTCAGGGCTGACCAGAAGTTAAAGCATGTTATTAAGGGCATTGTCCAAATGCCTCTTAAACACTGACAGGCTTGGGGCATCAACCACCTCTCTAGGTAGGCTGCTCCAGCATGTGACCATGCTCTCAGTAAAGAAATGCTTCCTAATGTCCAGTCTAAACCTCCCCTGGCACAGCTTTGAACCATTCCCACATGTCCTACCACTGGATATCAAGGAGAAGAGCTCAGCACCTGCCTTTCCACTTTCCTTTCTCAGGAGGCTGTGGAGATGTTTAAACTTACAAAAGTATTTAAGATTCCGGTCTGTAAAGTATGACTAAGTTTGCAATACAGTTAAATAAACCTTTAATGTCTATGGGGGCATTTATGCATTTACCAAAACCATATGAAGTTCTATTAGGGGTTGTGGAAATTTTAATCATAGTGTCTACTAAGATCCAATGAACTGTATCTTTCCGAAAAGAAAATTAAAATAAAAATAGGAGAAAATCTCCATGAAATGAGAGCATATTTCCAAGTAACTCATGCTTTCTAAAGTAGTATTTATTTTCACTGTTGGTTTCTTAAAACTTTTATGAAAAGAAAAATCAAATCAAAGAAGTAAGAGATACATTTAAAAGCTGCTGACTTGGTAAATTATGATTTAAGTGAAGCTATCCAAGCTCTTTAAATTTTATTTATTAGCTGAGTTTTTACATAGCATTTCTGTCAAGCTGTGTTCAAACAAAAATGCAACTCACCTAAAAGATACAAAGACAGTATTTAAAAATTAATTTTGTGGACTCTTGCAAATATGCTAGAAACATAAAATTTCTCTCCTTAATAAATAAAAGTAGTGCCTAGAAGTGCTCTAAAATTTTAAAAGGTAAAAATGTTAAAAGTCAAAATACAAGTGGATGCTCATGTCTATTTTCAAAACAGCTAAAAAAGAATCAGTGACAATAAGAACCCAATTTGCATTATTGAACGGGAGGTTGACATAATTTTGCATCTCTATCTGCTAAGCACTTTTGACAATCTAGCATTGTCTTTCAAGTTTTCTGCACTCCAATTGGAGGTTTTCTTATCAAAGAAAGTCAAGTTTCCCACTCTTCCAGTGTGATTTTGTTGAACTTTGAATAAGCCAACCCCACTGAAGAAAAGTATTCTTTCTCCAGCAGCTACTGAAGCTTTAAGTAAAAGTAATTACATAATAAGCTTTAAGTTGTGTGGAGAACAGTGTGGAAAAAAGTAATTCCTGAAAAAGAGAAAAAGAAAATACTGGAATTTATCCATTCTAAAGATTACCACAACAGTAAACCTTACGTACTATAAAATAACTTGCTGTGAATTAGTAATGAAATTTGCATTTACCTAATGACCATTCTACCCAATTTTATATCTCATGTAATTATATTTGTATGCCAAATTTATATTTAACTATACTAAAATTTATTTATGTCATTATAATTTGAAAAAGGTAACTTGAGAGGCAGCTTATACATTTCCAAATAACCATAACAAGTAATGCTGGCCTAAAGACATGACAGTTGAACACATTTAATCTTACTGAGATAAGGTCTGAACAGTATTGGACAGGATATCGCTTGGGAATCTGGAATGCTGGAGGCACAAGCAAGGCTAATGGCTTGCAAATTACTATACTATATAAAAAAAAGCTTTGCCTTAGGTACTCATAAGCTGAAATATAATTTCAAGTAAGCATATCTAAAAAATGAATAAAATTTACATTAAATTCCTGGGTTTTAGAAAAATCATAGTCACTGCTTTCTCTTGTTCTCTTTTTTCTTTTCCCTCTCTTCAGTATTATTGCTCCCGCAGCTTTTTTATCTTGCTTCCTTAATCCTGTACTCTTTCCTTGTCTTGGTAGGTCATTCACTAACAGACAGGAACATGGCATTACAAAAGCATGTGCCAGTGATTATGTTCCCTTTCCTCACATCACACTTTCTTTCCCTCCACAGTTAATCTGGCATTCTTCACCTACTTCAAACCCTCCAATAAGGTGCAAGGGATGCATACTTTGAATCATTGCCCAAAATACAGACGATATTTAAGAATATATAGTAACAATGTGTTCCACTTAGAATCATAGAATGGTTTTGGCTGGAAGTGACCTTTAAAGATTGTCTTGTCCCACTCATCTCGCAATGAGCTCTGACACCTTCCACTAGACCAGGATGCTACTACCTCCCTAGGTAACCTTTTCCAGGGCCTCACCAACCTCACAATGAAGAACTTCTTCCTAATAGCACATCTGTATCTACCCTCTGTCAGTTTAAAGCCATTCCCTCTTGTCCTGTCACTACATGCCCTTGTAAAAAGCCCCTCTCCAGATTTCTTGTAGGACCCCTTTAGGTATTGCAAGGCTGCTATAAGTTCTCCCCAGGACCTTCTCTACTTCAGGCTGAACACCACCAACTCTCTCAGCCTTTCTCCATAGCAGAGATGCTCCAGCCCTCTGGACTCACTCCAGGAGGTCCACATCCTTCTTGTGTTGGGGGCTTGCATGGAGCTCCTCATAAACCAACAGAAGCAGTTTGATTAGAAGCAGTAAATATATACATACTGAACTGCAAGCCCCATTTAGTATGAAATGCTGTGTTTCACCTTCCTACTTGGTTTCATTCTGAGGCTATCGGACTTCCCTGCTAATGGTAGCATGCCACTGACCACTGCATCATTGTGGGTAAAGCAGTAGCTCATTTATGAATCCTGAGAGGGAAACCCTGGGCAAACCAGAAACCAACAGACGCACGGATCATGAAGAAACCAAGGTAGCCTGACAGGACATGCAAACGTAGGTAAGATCAGTCATAGCAAGTCAAATGGAAAGTCAGTGACTGCTAGGGGGTGCATATGGAAGAATAATTTAATCAAGGACTTGATGTTTCAGGCGGTTTTTAAACTCAGACACAGGATCTTCTCCCTCCTCCAAGACAGGCTGCAGGACACTCAGGGACATTGTTGCCTTGGTGCTGCATTCTGCATACCAAATCTATTTCACAGTTTGCTGCCAGTAGCATTAAAAAAAAAAAAAAAAAAGTGCATCTCAAAAAATTTAGCTATTAGTTTTTGAAAAATCACTTGAAAAATGTCTGAATCTGTAAGGACTCTTCACCTTCCTATGCAGAGAAACTGCTGACCAAATAAGTCAGACAGTGACAAAGTTAATCAGAATTCCTACACAGAATTCACAGAATATGTAGTCAATCCATTTTTTCAGCTATATCTTTCAGGAAAGAGGGAAACATGCCCTGATGCACAGTCATGCTACAGATGAGGAAAACAGTCTGCAGATATTTAATGTAGATTTATGAATAAAATAATCTTTTTTTTATACAGAATACTACTGAATTGTAAATTTGAATAAAAAAATACAGTTTTGCTCATCACTGCATCTCATTCTTTACTGATTCAAAGGAAGAGAAAAAACACCAGAGAAGGTGTTGAAACAGAAAAGCTTTACAGAAACGCCTTATGAGTGCATGGCATGAGGAACATCTCCCATACTCCTGCAAGACTGAACCAAATCATGCCAGAGAATAACAAGACCAATGCTGCGGGTGCTACATCTTGAGGAAAAGAAATAGATCCATATATCTCTGTTCTCTTTTTGCTTTCACTGAACAGAAGAGAAAGACTGAAAGCCAAGAGCACAAAAAGTTGAAGATGTTTCTTTGTTTTCGTGAACGTTGGATCAATGGGAAAAAGGGAAAAGGAGAAATATTCTTCAAAGTACTGACTGTTCCCTGATAGTCACCTGCAGTTTCCCTTCATCCTCAATAAAGGCACAAAAGACTTACTGTGGTAGCAGTAAACTCAAACACAGGGAGCCCTTGGATAAAAAGACCATTAATTTGAAGAGCCTTAGTACAAGCTAATTGGAAACTCAGCATACAACATGCATATTGTTTAGCTCTTTGGGATAAATTTTTCATATTCTGATAAAACTTTTAGCAATCTACGCAAACCTTTGCAGAGTAAAGATGAATTTTATTTCTCCTACTGTTACTAAACAGAAACATATAAAACATAATGTCACTGAAGAGGCCAAGTCCAAACTCCTCCAATTTGCACTAATCCATAAAAAATGCACTTGCATGTATGTTAATTCTTTCAACAACAGTATAAATGCCTGTAGGTCTATAAAAGCATATTAAAAGGCAACCTCAAATCCATCCAAAGGAAGTTAACCTTTTGAAACAGCTATAGATCTACTTTGAAAATGGCATTTTTTGAGCTATCACTTGAAATGTATAGAATCATAGAATCATAAAACAGGGTTGGAAAGGACCTTATGATCATCAAGTTCCAACCCCCCTGCCATGGGCAGGGACACCTCACACTAAACCATGTCACCCAAGGCTCTGTCCAACCTAGCCTTGAACACCAACAGGGAAGGAGCATTCACAACTTCCCTGGGCAACCCATTCCAGTGCCTCACTACCCTAATAATAAAGAATTTCTTCCTTATATCCTAATTGTCTCTAAATTGGAGAGACATCAATTTGATAGGTGGACCACTCGGTGTATAAAGAACTGGCTGGATGGCCGCACGCAAAGAGTTGTTCTCAATGGCTCAATGTCCAGCTGGAGACCAGTAACGAGTGGTGTCCCTCAGGGGTCGGTGTTGGGACCGGTCTTGTTCAACATCTTTGTCGGTGACATGGACAGTGGGATTGAGTGCGCCCTCAGAAAGTTTGCCAATGAGACCAAGCTGTGTGGTTCGGTTGATACGCTGGAGGGAAGGAATGCCATCCAGAGGGACCTTGACACACTTGTGAGGTGGGCTGATGCCAACTTGATGATGTTTAACCATGACAAGTGCAAGGCCCTACACCTGGGTTGGAGCTATCCCAGGCACAGCTACAGGTTGGGCAGAGAAGAGATTCAGACCAGCCCTGCAGAGAAGAACTTGGCGGTGTTGGCTGATGAGAAACTTAATGTGAGCCGGCTTCAGTGTGTGCTCGCAGCCCAGAAAGCCAACCGTATCCTGGGCTGCATCAAAAGGAGCATGACCAGCAGGTCGAGGGCGGTGATCCTGCCCCTCTACTCTGCTCTTGTGAGACCTCCCTTGGAGTATTGTGTGCAGTTCTGCTGTCCTCAACATAAAAATGACATAGAACTGTTGGAACAAGTCCAGAGGAGGCCATGAGGATGGTCAGGGGACTGGAGCACCTCCCGTATGAAGACAGGCTGAGAAAGTTGGAGCTGTTCAGGCTGAAGAAGAGAAGGCTGCGTGGAGACCTCATAGCATCCTTCCAGTATCTGAAGTGGGCCTATAGGGATGCTGGGGAGGGACTCTTCATTAGAACTGTAGTGACAGGACAAGGGGTAACAGGTTCAAACTTAAACAGGGGAAGTTTAGATTGGATATGAGGAAGAAATTCTTTACTGTAAGGGTGGTGAGGCACTGGAATGGGTTGCCCAGGGAAGTTGTGAATGCTCCATCTGTGGCAGTGTTCAAGGCCAGGTTGGACAGAGCCTTGGGTGACGTGGTTTAGTGTGAGGTGTCCCTGCCCATGGGAGGGGGGTTGGAACTAGATGATCTTAAGGTCCTTTTCCAACTCTAACTATTCTGATTCTATTCTATGTTGTGTGGGACAGTGTCGAACGCTTTGCACAAGTCCAGGTAGGTGCCATCAACCGCTCTACCCTTGTCCATGTTCCTAATTTATTTTGTGTTAGGAGGATAAAACTCATGCCAGAAAAAGACATATACCACTTTTGGCAACCTCTGTGGCATAGCTGATCCAAGTATTCAGCACATGGTGATATCTCAAGCTCCAGAGTATGGAAATACTGACAAATACTCACTTCACGAAGGCAATCACAACCAGTGTTTACAGATCCACAACATGGCTTTGATATTTTCTTTCCGGAAGTCCCCATAGCTCTCTGTATTTGGCTATCAGAGGGCAATCCCACACACACACACACAAGAAACAAGCATGGATAGTGGCATGGGAACACTTTTAAGGACCTAAGTGAACACTCCAGAGCTAAAATTGGTATAAAATACAGGTTTGATCAAAAATACTATCAAAACCCCTCCTTTATCTTCACTTATACACCACATTTCTCTGGTTTCTAGACTGGGTTCTTAAACTAGATGCTGCTAAGAAGAACTTCTTAATATTTTTTTTCTTTGTGTGACCACAACCTAACTAGCTACAAGAAACTGCAAATAGAACTACGTAGAAGTTCAGCCAAAGCAGCACTTATAGCTTTGCAAAGAGACTCTGGCAGCATCTTTGGAATTTCTTCAGTGCTATCTACAGTACAGTAAATCTAGAAGTATTTATGAAGCTTTTACTTTGGGTCAGTGCAGCTCGTGGTTTGTACTCTAATCCCTGTTAAATATTACAGCAGTACAGGACATCTTGTGAAAAATGTGTTAGTCTTCTTGTTCTTAGAGGATAAAATTACATTTTTCATGTATAAATGTAATACTCTCTAGTGACATGGTTTAGTGGTGGTCTTGGCAGTCCTGGGGTAACCGCTGGACTCGATGATTTAAAGGTCTTTTCCAACCTAGCTGATTCCACAGTTCTATGATGCAGCCAGACATGATATGGATTTTCAGGAAAACATTAATAAAATAGAACTGTTGGCCTTTTAAAGTACTTTAATACATAACAACTTCAAAGAAAAAGATCACAAAGTCTGAAATTTATTAATTCACATAAGCTTTATGCTTCTATTTACAATCTACTTTAAAAGAAAGCAAAAAGCAGCCTAGTTTTTCAAGCACAGTGCTCCTAAATACATAATTGAAAATTACTTTATAAATAATATATGAAAAAATACGTAATTCTATCAAATACTCGCTTTGACTCATAATAAAGATAAAAATTTCTCTAAAAACATTTGTAGAGAAGGTTCTGCTGAGAGCTTACCTAGTTATACCTGATTGTTAATTCAAAACAGCCTGTATTTGATAATCACTTTTTGAATAGCGGTCCCTTTTCAGTGGGTTGTATAGCAATGAGTAGTGAATATTCATGCACAGGAACACAGTAGGCCTTACCCTGAGCCTCTGAACTTGACAGCCTTGTTTCTCCGTCATTTTCAGAAAGTGACTGAAGTTTGACTCATCAAGCAGGAGATACACTGCAATCCCTCTAGCAGATGCCTCCACAATTTCTCTAAAAATATCCACATCTGTAAACATATCCATAACAATGGCAATGACCTGAACAAAACAGAAATAATGGAAATTATTATATTGTATAAACACATATACAAAACTCTTCACTGAAGCTTGCACTGGGGAGCTAACAGTAATATTTTTTATGCATCCAGAAAGTTCTAATATTTTCCATATGGTACCACTTAACCTGGAAGGCTTTTCTAGACCATTGGATATTCTTTTTGAGAAGTCAGATGATTGCATTTGTGCCATTTGTCACATGTACCAAAGCTTGGCAAAAAGTTATGTTGTGGGTATGTACAGCAATTGATTATATGAAGAAAACAAAAGCCAGTGGAAGAGAAAGTAAGGGGAAACAGCAATGTAAACACATAATTAAAAATAAACCATCCAAATAAAACTGCAGTGTGTGGTGTGAAAATGTTTTCAGGTAACATTTTTGTTCAAGGGGCTTTTTCATCTTTCATCATCTTCTCTAAAGCTAACGGCTCAAAGGCCTGAAGGAGTCAATAAAGCAGACACTGAAGAGCTGGAGGAGTTGAGGACATCAGAACCCATACTCCTTCAGCAGTCTTACTGGAATGAAATTTTATCAGCTACTGAGAGCTTGAAGAAGATTTGAGTGCTGAACACCAGCTACTGATACCATTAAACCTATGGAAGGTAAGTATTTCTGATTGTGAAAAACAATGTCTTGCTAATGGCATCTTGTAGATGATATACTGGTGATGTTTTGGGGAAGTGATTTGGGAAGAACTAGTTTGAAGCATTACAGGAGATAACAGAGGGAGAACAGGTATCTGTGTAACTTAAAAATAACATTCTTATCCACTACAGTGTTCATGAAAAGTTCCAATGAGATGTCTCAGTTGCAAATTCAAATCAGAGGACCATAGAATAGTTAGGGTTGGAAAGGACTTAAGATCATCTAGTTCCAACCCCCCTGCCATGGGGAAAGACACCACACACTAAATTGCGTCACCAAAGACTCCGTCCAAGCTGGCCTTGAACACTTCCAGGGACGGAGCATTTACAACACCCCTGGACAGCTCATTCCAGTGCCTCTCCACCCTCACAGTAAAGAACTTTTTCCTTACATCTAACCTAAATTTCTCCTGTTGAAGTTTAAACCCATTCCCCCTTGTCCTGTTGCTACAGTCCCTAATGAAGAGTCCTTCTCCAGCATCCTTATAGGCCCCCATCAGACATTGGAAGGCTGCTATGAGGTCTCCACTAAGCCTTTTCTTCTCCAGGCTGAACAGCCCAAATAAAGTCTTTCACAGATATCAGAGCATGCCTCATAGTGAGCTTTACCATTGTCACTAATCTTTAAACTATCTGTACCTCAACTATAAGAGAGAAATTGTTAAAGTTACAGTCACTCACTTTATTTCAGAATTGAAACATTCACCTCACTCACAAAATTTGTTAAATGCTGCTGCATGCACCCAGGTAAAAGTTATGTGCCCTGTCAGCTGTTGGAATAGTTCAGTTGTTTTTGAATCCTACCTGCTTAGAACTAAAAAAAAGCTCACCTATGCCAAGCATGTACTTGAAACACTAGAAATATTAATGGAAGCTGACATACAAGGAATAAAAGTAAAATAACAGTGGCATTAGGAAAGGTAAAAAAGATAGCTCCTGAAGTAGCAGAAATGAAAGGATTAGGCCATATTGTAACATGTCTCCTAGCAATAAAGAGGCTCTTTACAAATTCACAAGTCAAAGAATAACAGAATAGCATGAAATAATTGAATTCTTTCAAAAATCTTAGGCAATATGTTCATGCAGCACATCATTCATCTTATTGACTTTTTGAAAATAAAACCTAAATGTGACTTTTAACAGTACAAATTATATTTCTTTATCTAAATTGGAAAGGAAAGACTGAAACCCTGTCATGGTTTAAGCCCAGCTGGTAACGCAGAACCACGCAGCTCATTCCTCCCTCCTTCTTCCTCCCCTCACTCCTGGACGGATGCAGAGGAGAATGAAAGAATGTAACTCCCACTGGTTGAGGTAAGAACAGTCCAGTAACTAAAGTATAACACAAACCACTGCTGCTACCACCAATAATAATAATAATAATAAGGGAAATAACAAGGGAAGAGAATACAACTGCTCGACACCTGCTGACTGATACCCAGCCTGACCTGAGCAGTGATCTAGCCCTTCCGGGTAACTGCCCCAGTTTATATAATGGTCATGACGTGCTGTGTATGGAATACCTCTTTGGCTAGTTTGGGTCAGGTGTCCTGTCTCTGCTTCCTCCCGGCTTCCCCTCCTCCCTGGCAGAGCATGACCATTACTTAGCAACAACTAAAAACATCGGTGTTACCAGCCTTGCTCCCAGGCCGAAAGTCAAAAACACAGCACTGCACCAGCGACTGAGGAGAAAAATGACTGCTACAGCTGAACCCAGGACAAACCCACAAAAGTTTTATCTTGACTCTAAGGACACCAACACTTTCAGACTGCACCTTCTGCTTAGTCTTGTATCTGAAACACACAACACTAACTGAACATGGCAACCCTATTTATTCATCTGTCTTGTTTCTCTTCTGTCTTAGCAGAAATCTGCCAAGACATATTAAGTGTTTTAGGTAAAAAGACCAAAGAAGCAAGTTTGTTCTCAAATACTTCTGTTTCATCACCAGTGTCCCACTCTCTCTGAACTCCCTAATTTCTTTTTAACCTTTCCTGTAGTTCACATCTCTTAGAAATAGGTGCTCATTACATTCAAGGGTCTATTTAAATGCAAGAGAGAAATCTTGAATGGATTCATTAGCATATACTGGCATGAATACATTAAATATTCAGAATCAACAGTACAGCCTTCAAAAATCATTCTAACGTTTTCCTAGGGCAGATATCTAAAATGCTATCTTGTTTGCAGCATCTGTGGTTAAAAAAGACTAGAATATTGGAAATCCAAAGAAAAGAAAAAAACGAGAATTAGTAATAAAACCTAACCCTAGAGTGGCCATATCTATCTTTATGAAGAGGGAAGGAGAGAAATAAATAACTAAGAAAGCAGGCCAGTAAATTGGTGGCATAAGAAGGAGGCATGAGCGCTACTACGTAGATACCTTGTAACTTGTGAATGAACGGGAAGATTCTCTTCGTCTTCACTAGTAGAATTCTTCTTAAATCATTTACCTCATCAATTTTGGAGTTAATTCTGCAAAGCATTCAAACAGTCTTGCAAGAAATAGTAGGTTTCACTTCCAGACTTGGAATAGGGATTATGTTTTGAAACCTAAGGCTTCCACTAGCTGAAAAATCCTCACCAGATTTAAGAACATGTATGCAAAGGCACAGTGGTATCTGACAACCAACCGGACATCCATTTTTTCATTCCCTGGAAGCCAAAGATAACTCTAGTTGTATTTCCTCATTAGCTTGCCCATTCACTCTTAGCAACACTCTATTAATCTAGTCAACACAAATGTAATTAGACTGAATTGCTGGAGGAAGAAGATTGCCAAATTTGAGCCATTCATATGGTATACATTCATTAGTAAAAAGTCATTTACAGTGATAAGATCACTTGTGTATACTAATTTCTACAAATTAGAGTAGTTGTTTGATCACATACTATAGATTTTGATGCAGAGAGTGGATTCCATTAATGTCACAGAATATTCTGGCTTTTAAATGTACTAAACTTCCTTCAATATTTTTTCTTTTTTCTTGAGGGTGGAAGAGGTGGGGTTGTGCAGAAAGGGTACATTTCCTCATGCATTTGCCTACTTTGCAGAAGGGAGTATGAAGCTTGGGGAAGGAAAAAGCCAATATGGCATTCAGGGTCCCAAGTTTTGATAACTTAAGGAAACCAAGACTAGGAAGTTACCTCAAAAGAAGTATTCTATAGCACATATCTACCTTTACTTAAAGCTGTAGCAACAGCTGCAGGATTAGTTACTTGCTGCATCACTTTGGAAGAAAAGATTTCACTAGTATGCTTTTACATTTGTTTTTGTAATTGCAGACCTGATTTCTAGCCTGATACTTCTAAGAAGCCACATAACAGTGAAATCCAGGAGGAAAAAAATTGAGAGAATTCAAATTGCAAAAAATAGGTCAGAAAAACGCCCATTCCACAAATTCTGCTTCTTATGGCCATAACAATACTATGCCGTGTCAAGACTATCTCTGAAGGCAGAACGCTCCAGTGTCATACAGTAGGCTTCCTTATAAACTGCCATTTCCTTTCCAAAGCATACTTGTTTTTCAAAATGCAGAGGTCTTTTCAAAAGCAAGCACTAATGCTTTTACAGTGAATACAAAGCTCAACCAAATATGCAGGGAACACTGGATGGGTTTACCAGTTTTCTGCTGAAAGCAACCAGAACTCCAGAAGAACTTGCCAAAACCTGAGAAACTGATTATTACCCTGATCAAAATGACCCTCAATTGGGAATAATTAAGCTTTTTACACTTTCAGGGAGGTGAAAATAGTTCATAGAGCAGATACTTGCTGTGCATAATATCACATAACACTGATAATTATGCACAACAAGAGTTAACTACCACCATCCAATCTGGTATTAGATAGAATAGCACATTTCAGTGATCAACTAAAAGCAAAGACAGTGCAGAATTTCCTTTTTTTTTTTTTTTTTATATACTAGTCTTCTTTCCCCAAAACTAAATTTAAATAACCTTAGATTGTCCCTAATAATCTTTTCATCTTACCTACCCATTCTTTTTTTGAAGCAATGAATGATTTTTGAAGATCAAATTTGGTTTCAATGGCAGCCTTACAGAAGCAGAGAATCTTCGGAAGTCAATAAGCACAAAATTACTCCTAATAAAGCTGACAGACTTATCAATTTATATGAAGGCACCATTAGAGCCATATTCTATTATTCTTACTACTATCTTGATACCAAGACTACAGTTTGCAATGGAAAAGAAAAGCTTCACACATTACTTTAACATTTTAAGTACAGGTAGAAAAGTATAACTGCGTTGAATAGCACTATTTTTTATGCAAATATTTTAAAACACTTATTTTTCCAGTAAACGGAGTTATTTAATTTGCACAGTATTAACTGACATACATTTTAAAAATCACTACCTCTAAACTATCAGATCATTATAATTTTAAGTTCTTTTCATTCTTTAAAAGTTTTTAATAATCTCTAAATTCAGGATATGACTCACTCCTACCTAAAATACTAGTGTCAAGATTCATGAAAGACAGGCATACATATCTTGAAAGTCAAAATAAACAGCTATAGCTGAGATATCCTGCAAAAATGTGCAGATTCTTGCAAAACAGGAGCTTAAGTACATGGTAACATGACACCAGACTGGATACTATGAGACTGTAAATGGAGGCTGATGCTCAGTTATGTTCATCTATCATATCACAGGGCCAGTCATTGCTCACTTGTTTGGGCCCATTCACAGGCATTACATGTGTTAAAATGTTTCTCACCTGTAGAAATTAACTCTATTCAAAGCCTTATATAGAAGGAAGTTACCAATCCCAACTGTACAAATGCATCTATCACTAAACATCTCCTGAGCATATCCAGGGGAATGTGACCAAGAATTTCAGAGCTGGAGCACTTGCCCTGTGAAGAGTATGTGAAGGAGCTGAGTTTGTTCAGTCCAGAGCAAAGATAGGTTCAGGGAATCTTACAGCAGTCCCCAATGCTTTACAGGGAAGGCCTTGAGGAGACAAAGCCACGTTCCTCATAGTGGTGGCAGGACAAGAGACAATGGTCAAACTGAAACAACAGCAGTTCTGACTGGATATAGGGAAAAAACCCTTATTCCCTCAAGAACAGCCCAGCAGTAGAGCAGGTTGTCCAGTCTCTATCCTTGGAGGTTTTCAAAACCCAACTGGATAAAGTCCTGAGCAACCTAGTCAGATACTATCAGTCGCCCTGCTTTCAGAAGGAGGTTGGACTGGAGACGTCCTGAAGTTGCTTCCAACTGACCAAGTCTGCAATTCAGTGATTAAGAGATCTTCACCTCCATCATTGTCAAAATCCAAGCAAATTTCGACATGTTTAGAAGTAATTATAAATTTTGCTGTGGGACTTAAAACAAAAAAAGACTATAAATAAAGAATACTAAGAAGGAAAGTTTTTCTGCTTTACCTCTTCCATTTTGGGTAAGAATTTTGGTAAGAAAAATCAATAGATTTTAACCTTCATAGCTCAGTTTTAGAACATCAAA
Source organism: Ara ararauna (assembly GCA_028858755.1). NCBI lineage: Eukaryota > Metazoa > Chordata > Aves > Psittaciformes > Psittacidae > Ara > Ara ararauna. The sequence continues at coordinate 39,809,012 of CM054379.1, read as the reverse complement.
ATCAACCCTTTCAATGGGTGTGTTCTGAAATTAAAGGATAGAGGTAATGAAAGCCCTTTATTGCTAGTGCTCCGGAAATCTATCTTGTTAACTACTGACAGTTTCATTAACCCCTGTATCTTCACTTCTTTCACAGTACTAATTACAATTCTTTAAGGTATATCTTGCAGAATGTGTCATTTAACACCTCCTGTGTTATAAACAGTAAAAAAGAGGAATTCTCTAATGTAGCTGCTTTCCGAGGTCAGGCTTTACTAAAAAGACACCTACCATTCTACCAGTAACCTAGTAGGAAATAATGCTAAAGACCTATCCTACACTGCAAGAGTACTGATTTCTTGTAACCTATGTGAGGCTTACTTCGGGCATGCTGTGACAAATTTCCTTATCACTGTGCAGTGCTTTGGAATGCCACTACCCTTCCTCACCCCAAGATCAAAGCAGCACATTTCAGATAGAAATGTTAAAACTCTGTTTTCGCTGACCTTTTCCCAGGTGCTCCAGTCAAATTCCTTTTCACAGATCTCTATTTTGCAGAGAATCTCCTTATGGCACAGGCTTGGTGTTATCTGAATCTGGCCTTTCTCGGAGAGCAGGCATATCACAACGCTTGCAACAGTGCGAAAAGAAGCTATGGTACTGCATACCTTGCTGCTAGCAACAGGACACAGGCAGAAATTTGACTGGGTGGGTTTAAGACCCCATAAAAGAAAGACAAATTTTGTGATCAATACAGAGAGCCTTCCCGCTAGTAAGCTACATAATACATCCCACAAATTATTATGGGGTTTTTAATTATATTATGCTCTTGTTTATGGTTGAGGGTCTAGATTCAGTTTATGCTTGCTGCAATTCCTATTAGCAGAATCCTAATAAATCATCTGATATCCTTACTGTTGCTAACACCAGAGTGCTTCTAAGATGATAGTACATTAATTTCATATTAATTTTCAAAATCAAACACAGCCCTGAAATGCTTTGCATAACACATCCTTCTACTGCAAAACATACTTTGAAACCATTGTGAATATCTCAGGTCACCTTTGGCCTGGCTGTTATTACTGAGGTCTCCCATAGCAAATGTAGCAGATCAGAAGTCTTGAAACAAAAGACCAAAGAGCAGTATAATGGCGGGAGGCCTCATATGAAAATAGAGCCTAGATACAATAATAAAATTAGTAACAAAACATCTGAGTGTGACCCATTCACCTACAATTTCTGTGGCAATGTAATGGAACAAATACTGAGATAATTTATACCTATGCAACTGCCATGAAGTTAATGTCACTGCTTGTAGCATATTATCACTAAAATTCACTCCCTGAGATCATATTCAATCTACTTAACCAGCTTCTGCATACAGAGAGCAATAGACCATAACTATACAGTGTACTCTGAAACACTGTCCCATTATAGCACTCTTTAAAAGCAATTTAATTAACTAAAGGGTGAAGTCTGGCATTTAACTATAACAGGCAGCTACACTACCTCAGAACTACTGAGGTAGGGTTAGGGCAATCCTAAGGTTTTTGGGTAAATTAAAATCCTAGAAATCTCCCGCAATACAATATGGAAAAAAACAAAGCAAACTACTCTCAGAAAATAATGAATGAAGGCAACCACATAAAGCACTATATAAATAGTTTAACCATCTAGCTCACATGGCAAAGCCTTATCTGTCAAAACCATGTAAGAAAGATGTGTGGTAGGAGCTATCAGTAATAAGGAAAAATGTTATGATTTTAGCAGCAAAGAATGATATGGCAGTAAAACCAGAAGCTCTTAAGAAGGACGTGATTTAACTTTGAAATATACCGGGAAGGTCAATTTTTTACAATGTACCATCTTCTAAGAACTACTTGATGATTTTGCCTTTTGCTCAATTTGGCAGCTTTGGGGCAGCTTACCATGCCTCTGAAAACGCAGATTAGAATATCAGGATTACCTCTTCTACAAATGAAACTAAAACCAACACAAAATGAAAGTTCTCTGAAGTGCAGATAAGATAAAAAGGATGCAGACCTGCTGAAGTGAGTCCAGAGGAGGGTCACAAAAATGCTCAGAGGGCTGGAGCACCTCTGCTATGAAGACAGACTGAGAGAGTTGGGCTTGTTCAGCTTGGTGAAGACGCAGGGGAGACTATACAGCAGCCTTCCAGCACCTAAAGGGGGCCTACAAGAATGCTGGAGAGGGACAGGTGAGCATTTTGCAAAACATATGGGAGTGATCTACACTAACTCTATAAATGTGATCTGTATCTACGAGTTTTGTAGTTGTTATTCTGGCTGAAGGGTTAGTAAGAACTCATCTCGACCTGACTGAATTGCAGGAGACACCATCTCTCTGTGGCTGGTAGCAGAGGCAACAATTCCTCTGAAGCTTTACTTTTGCACATGAAGAATCAAGTTTTAGCATGTCATGGAGAAGAGAGGAGGGAAGGGGATGTTCTGGGGATTCTTTGTGGGGACTTTTCAAGAAGCATTTATAAACCTAACCCTTGGAAGAAAGGATCTGCAAAGAGACAGTTGCTGCCCAGCGAATGGCATACCACAAACAAGAAAAGTTTTACCTAAATCTGCAAAGAACTGTCATGCAGGGTTAAAGCAACAAATAATTTTAATGATTAATTTTAACACTTTGCTTTCTGCTTGCAATGCTCCCATCAATGACTACACCAGGTTCTGTTTTTAACAAGCAAGCTGTGTTCTGTCACTGTGAACAGAAGTGAGCAGAAAATCCTTGGCATGACTGAGAGAACATGCTTGGGAGCTTACTCTGCCCTTTCTTCTCTTGCCACTGATGTCGTTGCTCTATTCCCAGTGCCATGCGCACTGCAGCTGGTTGGGCAGCAGGATTTTAATATTTGTATTTAGCTCTTCAGAATGTTCTTACTCAGTTGTTACTTTGGAAAGTTGCCAAGCTTTTCCTGAGAAAAGCAAACAGAAAGGAAATGCCAGGATTTCTGACAGCCTACAAATCAGCTATACCAAAATGGAAATTCATGGCAAAAATAAAAGGTACTTCTGTAGCCTCTGGCTTTCTGTAAGATGAATTTCAAAGACTTGCTGCTTCAGAAATGAATTTTATTTAAGTGTATTAACAGCTTTAATATGTGGGTTCTCACTGCATCCCTTAATATTTAGTGAATATTTTAAATTTGTTTGTAAGTAGAAGTACTTATTTATTCATGTGTGTATTATTTAGTGACTGCCGAAAACCAAACAATCTACAACCATGTGATAAGACTTAATTATTAAGTGCCAATAGTAATTAGAACTAAACTCTTAATAAATTTTACTTTTTGATCTGCCATGCAGGACTGAAAACTTCATACAGCAACCTCAGAGATCAGTCTCGGTTCTGAGACTACCTCCAAATAACTGGAGCACTAGCAAGAGCATTAGATGCTGCTGGCTATCTTCTGCCTGGTCAAGGGAAGTATTAGTTGACGACTGTACAGTTAACTTTCTCAGTATTCGAAACTATGAAGGGCTGCCATAAATTGCCATACACAGTTAGGAACATGGGAAAAGGTCACCTCAAACTATCAGGAGGGGGTAAGAGGATGGGGTGGAAGAATGCAAAGGAACAAAGACATTACAAAAAATGTGCTAAAATTGTCCATTCCAATTGCTCCTGCTTACAAATATTCTTCATGCCAACGTAAACTAGACTGGATGCCAACATTTCTGAGGGCTCTTTCCAAGAGTTTCTTCAAGAAATCTTAAAATAATTTGCTGCTTATTGAAGAGTCAAAGTAAATGTCTGACATTCTGACATTTCAGCTAATCTGGATAGCAATTCTTGAAAAAATTTTGGGTGTTTGCCACCTTTAAGAGTACACTTTTGGTGGAGTTTCTAAGACTGGGAATGGAATAAAGTTACACACTTCCCGAGAGTTTAGCTTACATACTGAAAAACACTAGGCAATGTACAGAAACCCACAATATTAATGAACACTTACACGCTGTAGACTTTAAACTATAAAAACAAGCAACATTTCTTAAAAGTATACAATTTTGTTGGCATTTGTTAATTAGACACTTGGAACCAATGAAAGATTCTCTTAGTCGAAGGCTGATTTATAGGAACAAGAGATGATTCAGACCCATTTTTCTAGACTGGGAAGAATCACTTTGCTTTTAAGTTTGCTTATGCAAGAGCTGTGCACTGTCTGTCATCTTTGAGATCTTCATGGTAAACATGTTTCTCAACTGAAATGGGAAGAGCTGAATAGCTAATATTCACATTTTATAAATCAACAACATATTTAAAATATCCTGCACAGAGTTCAATGCTGCTGCTAGTATACATATTTCAGACAAAAAAAAAAATCCAATAAAGCATAACTATATTGTTCAATTGTATAATACTGCCTGAAATCCCTTGCAGTTACTTACAGGAATGAATATGTAATACAGATACATTGGCCACGTGAGAAAAGAATCAAAAAAGAAAAGCAAGGGCATGGTTTAGTGGGAGGTGTCCCTGCCCCTGGCAGGGGGGTTGGAACTAGGTGATCTTAAGGTCCTTTCCAACCCTAACTATTCTATGATTCTATGACATAAGAAAAAAGGTGGAAACAGCGCTTCTATAGTACACCTTGTAAAATAATGGACATAGATGAAAACAACTGTTTCAAAAGCATGAAACATTTATTTTCTGTGTTTCTAAGCACATGAAGATTTTGGTGGATCCAAGTCAGCACACAAATCTGATGGGTTTGAGTTGCTTATGATTCAGAAAAATGGACTTTTGAATGCCTGTGTGCAGTATGTTGGCCACAGTCCGCAGGGATGGCTTATCAATCATTTTTTGTACGTGGAAAAATAAAAACATGCTTTTGTGAAAGACTTGTAAGCCATGTACTGTTAAGTCCATGAAACTTATAACAGGGTGACCTTGCAGCAAGTAACAGAACTTAATTAGAAGTTTATTGTTTTCTAACATAAAAGACATTACATTCAAGAGAAAACAAATCTATTTTGGATGGCAAGGCCAATTAAAAAAAATAATTAAATTGTCAGATTTCAAATTAGTGGAAGCTTACAGACCAATCTGCATGACCTGATTATAAATACTGAGATGAGCCCTAATTATATTATTAATTGTTGGAGGTTACTTGTCTGCAGACACTCAAAACAACTTCGGAAAACCAGATTTCATAACCCTGCTAGTGCAAGTGTCTCAGAGATAAATGTAGAAGAAAAGGAGAAATAAAACAAATTGGAAGTCCTTGCAGAAGACAATGTTAGATGTCCACAGAACCTCAACTGAGACTAGAACTGATTCTGGTCAAAAACCTCCCCTAGCTCATCATAATGTGAAGCTAATAACAAAGTGGAAAAGGCAGGCCTCAACAGAGGCTCCTGTTAGCCTTTGGAAAGAAGTGGAATAAAGCCCTTGTCTTATAAGGTTAAGAAGGAACACTACACTCCATTGCAACAGAGTAATTTCTTTTACCACAACTGCCATTAACAGACCTGGATAGTTTACACCTAAGACAGCAAAGGAATTCTTTGCTCTGCTGTGGCTCAATCATAGTTAAAATCTGAGTATCAGGGAAGTAACACTTATGCCCAATATTAAAAAAAAAAAAAATTTGATGATCAAATTGGTTGCTCAGCTTTACTTCTGAAAAGAAAACCAACATGAGACAATGAATACATGATGACAGCTTTTGTATTCAGCTTCACAGATGTGATGAAGACTAAGTCATAGACACATAGAATCATAGAATAGTTAGGGTTGGAAAGGACCTTAAGAAGGCTATGTCCAATCCAGCCTTGAACACGGCCACTTCCCTGGGCAATCCATTCCAGTGCCTCACCGCCCTTACAGTAAAGAATTTCTTCCTCATATCCAATCTAAACTTCCCCTGTTTAAGTTTGAACCTGTTACCCCTTGTCCTCTCACTACAGTCCCTAATGAAGACTCCCTCTCCAGCATCCCTATAGGCCCCCTTCAGATACTGGAAGGCTGCTCTGAGGTCTCCACACAGCCTTCTCTTCTCCAGGCTGAACAGTCCCAACTTTCTCATCCTATCTTCACACGTGAGGTGCTCCAGTCCCCTGATTATCCTCGTGGCCCTCCTTTGGACTTGTTAGGACTTGTTAACAGCCATATGTTTAAAACAAGAATCCCGTGAAAACCTTTTGGTTGTGTGTGAGTATTTCTAGCAGCTTGTAGGACTCAATGATAGTAAAGATTTTCATATTGCTGTTACAAAAGTGCAAGTAAAACCCCTATAATTTACAGATTATTATTGCCTACTTCTGTTACCCTCCTCCCTCCCTTCTCTTACTGCCTTCTCTTCCTACTCCTTCCCTTTCCCCCTTAATTTCCTTTCTTCCTTCCTGTCCCTCCTTCCCTATTTCAAGTACTTCAAACTCAGTAAAATTGAGATTGGAAAAAAAAAAAATCTGGTTTTTGGATACCGAAAGCGGTCTTAAAATAGATTCCTACACATTTTATACAAACTTAAAAATATGTCACTTTTATTGCACATTTTGTGACTATATCATTATGATATTGACAATAAAGCTTTTGTTTCCTGCTACCAATGCTATTTACTTCACTGACACTAGTTTCAAACCCTACAGGTGCATTTAATTCTGTTTAAGGAGCTCAGTCCAAGCAGCAATATCGTTAGGGTAAACCAGAAAAATACAGAATCCAGGCTGTTTAAAATTATTGGTCACAGGTCAATGACAGGTCAGTATGAAAGCCAACAATCCTCCTGCATAAATGAGAAGTTACCTCAGGGTTTAACTCTGAAAAATTCTCTGTTCACATTATATATGTATCTTTAGCATTTTCCATTTCAGACAGGTGACATAGTAAAATGCATTTATAAGTAAAAAAACAATGCCTGGACAAATACCCCTAGAAACCTCTAAATTGCTAAAAAAAGCATCAGCAATTATGTCAGATCAATATTCTACAATATATATTACAGACGTAGTCTGTATGGCACATAATTACATCTACATGTCAGGTAAGCAACACAGTCAGATGATTTTAACTGTTTTTTTAACATGGTGCCACTTGAGCAGGAACCTTCCCTGATGCTCAGGAGAAATGGATTACATCACTTGCTTACAGAGCAGTTACAGTAAATGAAGCAACATGTTGCTAATGACTGTGCGCTGGCAGGCTGCATTTCAATTTCACCTATTTCAAAGACAGGTTGTGAAACTAATTAATTAATTATTGTCTGCAAATCATGTTGAGAACCTCAGGTGAAATCCATTACCCTGGCATGCTAGATTATTTATACAGATTAGACGGAAAAGGCAAAAATTACTAAGAACTAATCTGAAAGCATCAGCAGAATGTCCTAAAGATAAGAAAAGATTATTCATGTTAATAAGTAATTATGTGCAGCTTTTCAAGAAGAAAGCAAATTCAAACTTTTCAAAATACACATTACCATATGGAGAAAGATGTTTGAAATGGTAGGGAAGCAATTAAAAAAAGCCTGCTCAAACCTCCTGTGAAGCAAACTGAAATGAAGCAGATAAGCAATTCCACAATTCCTGTAGACCCCAGAGAAGTGGATAGTGAAATGGAACTAAATAAGTTATTAAACAAAATTTAATTCCTGGATTAAGGAAATATTTCAATTTTGAAACCATCTGAAAGCTTTCTAAGGAAAACTTGACAGTCCTTGTTCAAAGATGAATCTTCCACAGACAGTGAGACATTTGAGGGAGTAGCAAGTCAATACATAAGAAGGGAAATTAATAAAAACAAATTTTAAAAATGAAAAATTTCTTTCTGATTTCTTTCTGCCAGGTTTTTTGCTAAACTGATCTTTTAGTCTTTAAGTAAGCTGAATTTTGAATAAACATTTTTGTCAGACAACAGACAGCCATACAGCTTATGATCTTGGTGACAGGTACTTGATTTCTTTTGTACATGCAGTTGGCATCAGCTTTCACTGATCTGCGTACAGCTCCTCAATAAGGCCACAGAAGAAATATTAATTCACCAGTTTAAATTTGATACTGTAATTATGCAAATCACAGGAAAGATTATTGGTCTCTGTGATAAAGTCAGATTAAATAATTAAAATGCTTCATCTTTGATATCTACTAGTCTTTCCATTTAAATGTACACTTATTTTTATGGTTAAAAGTTTAGTCAGCGTATTCATAGTATTTTCTTAAGTCTGAGTCCCTGTCCTGGGTTCAGCAGTAGCAGTCATTTTTCTCCTTCTTGGTAGCTGCTGCAGCACTGTGTTTTTGACTTTCGGCCTGGGAACAGCACTGATAACACCAGTGTTTTCAGTTACTGCTTGGTAATGTTTTGGTCTTACCAAGGACTTTCTGAGTCTCATGATCTGCCAGGGAGGAGGAGAAGCCAGGAGGAAGCAGAGACAGGACACCTGACCCAAACTGACCAAAGAGGTATTCCATACCACAGCACGTCATGCCCAGGATGTAAAATGGAAGAGCAGAGACCTGGAAGGGTGGAGGTGCACTGCTTGGTCAGGGTGCGTATAGGTGCTGAGCGATTGTATTCTTTCCTTGTACTTTCTCTTGTATGATTATTGGTGGTAGCAGTAGTGATTTGTGTTATACCTTAGTTACCAAACTGTTCTTATCTCAACCTGTGGGAGTTGCATTCTTTCGATTCTCCTTCCCACCCCTCCAGGAGCAGGGGGAAGAAAGAGAGAGGAGTGAGTGAGAGAGTGACTGCGTGAGTTATAGAGGCTTAAACCACGACAGTTCTTTTTGGTGCCCAACATGGGGCACGAAGGGTTGAGATAATGACAGGGAGTCATGGTTCTGCTGCTCCAGGTGCTTATGTTGGTGTGGTCTGGGGGAGGCAGACTTGCTGAAGGAGAGCCTTTTCTTAAGACTTTAAACTGAATCTGGGAAAAACAACATGTACAAACTTCCTATCATGGACCAACGCAGGAAGCCCTAAAACCCAGCTCTGGTCCTGGCAGCTGGAGCTCCCCTTGAGAGCAGGAGCACTGCTTTCAGCACCTTTTTGCTCCTTCTGTTGTTCCATTGTCTTCTGGGGCTGCAGCAGCAGGATCTGGATGCCTTTTGTGAGTGAGAAGACGATGGCATGATTGCCTGGTGAGGGAGAAGAGATGAAGCAGTACTGTGTGGCAAGCACTCTGACAGCAAATGAGGGAGGACACCAGGATGCTCCTTCAAATCCCATGGGGCTTATACAAAGGTTAAGGAAGAGTGGCTGAGCAAGCACTTGGGTTACCCAAATCTTGACTGTGAAGCAGTTTGGGGGCTTCAGGGCAGGGGTGATACATCCCACTCTGGCTCTGTTGCAGTGTTGGGGGGTCCTGGGTGGCAGATGGGAGGCTTGCACCTGGAAAGATGGGGACACACATTTGCACAGCTGCCCCCAAGCATAAATGTGCTCCCAGCTTTGTGCTGATGTGCGCAGCTTCTCCCAAGAGGAGTTCCATGCTCTTGCTCGTGAAGTGGGGGTCAGGCAGTATGCCCAATCTCAGCAGGACCGGCCCCTCTGCTCTGTGTAAAGGCACGGACAACACCACAGTGATGCCTGGTGATAGAGATGGATTTAAGTCTGCCACCTTCCCAGCCGTGCACACACTGCATCTGGGCAAAGCAGCAACCCTCAAAATCAGCAAAAAGCAAGGCGTGGAAGATAGGAGGTTTTCTCTGGAATTACAAGTATTTTCCCTAACAATTTTGGTGCCTTTAAGAGACAACATAACCATATTATTTCCCAGCTGAAAAGCAAGCTTTTTATCTAAAGGTCAGAAAAGCAAGATCCCCAAATAAAGGTCATTGGTGAAACTGTGAAAAGGTGCAGAAAAGCATTCCAAGCAAAAGGTGCCACGGGCATTAGTGCATTCAGAACCTGCTGCTATTTTTGGGTTGCATGCTGATTTGGTTTGCTCCTCTGATAGGGCGCTGCAGCCAGGGCTGACAGGTGATGCAGAGCAGGAGGCAGCCTGTGCTGAACCCTGCAGGTACAGATCTGTCCGATGGTGTCTACCCTTCCTACTCAACCAGGCTGAATGTGCCAGCCATGCAGGCTTGGGCAGGGGAAATGAGATGGGTCTGGGAGATCACGCATGTCTTCTCAAGACACATCACTCGAGCTGAGTGATTTTATCTGCCTGTTTTTTGGCTGAAAGTCAAAAACACAGGGCTGCACCAGCTACCAAGAAGGAGAAAAATGACTGCTGCTGCTGAACCCAGGACAGTCCCCGGCCACTTCCAGGATGTGACTGGGAAGGAGCAGACACATAGCCGGGCTGCAGGATAGAGCTCTGCAATCCAGACTCCATTGCTTCAGCCATCAACAGGCACTGTCATCCTACACTCATGGTCTGCTTCTCTTAATTTTCTCATCCTCACAAGGATAATGTGAAGCACTCTTTCATGAATGAATAAAATTAACAGTTAGTCAAATAACAACTTACCTCTGTGCAAGTAACTGAATCCTTTATATTCAATGGAGTTTTTGACCAACATGGCAAAATTAATAGGGTTTTACTATTGCATAGAAGAGAAACATGTTATCACAAGTCTTCCACTGTATAACTTCATGTATGTGAGATCATTCCCCTTCTACAAAGTATTCCTCCTGATGTGCATTGCTTGCTGGTTCACACACCCCGCCTCCCTCTATTTGGGTAATGATAATCAGAGATCTAATCATGAAGCATGCTGAACATCTGCAAGAAATGCAAACCTCCTGCTAGAGCAAGGGGGTTTCTTCCAAAACATCACAGCAGGCATCTGGATTTAAGAATGGGGGAAGAAGAAAATCAGTCTCAGAGGCACCCATTGCAGTGCTTCAGTAGCTTTCTTTGAGAGATTCACTGCCTGTTTCCGCCAGTGAGGTCCCTGAAGCCACAAAACATTCCCATGATGAATAGATGTATACCTTTGGGGGTATATATGATATCAAATGCAATGGATAAAGAGGATAATTCACTTGTTTTGCCATAGAAAACAGAGCCTGTCTAATCAGAATGAACAAAAGGCAGAACCACCACTCACCAACCCACCCATACATTAAGACACGTTCTGTTGGAAAATTTGCTCTTGTAAAATGCATGTCAATGGCTTAATATACCAGATGACTTGAGTTGCTTGAAATAAAGATGGAGATGAGAACCTGCAACACCTCTGTGGAGGAGAGGTGAACATTTTATTCCAAGAGCACTTTGGAAAATAACTGCTTTTTGATGCAAACCAGTACCTTTCAAATAAACATTTGCTCTTATGAAGTGTTTCTCTGATCTCAGGAAATATCTTCCCTTGAGTAACCTGCGCACTCCAAATTCGTGCCAATAAGGCTCTCTATCCCAGACTGCAATGGAACCTGTGCATGTGTGCATATGTAGAAACCTTTATCTTGTAGAAGACTGCACCACCACATGGAAACACACTGACCAAAAAAAGAAATACTCTAATATTTGCCTCTTCAGAGAAAACATTTCAAACCAGGTTTGTATTGACAAAACTGTGGAAAAACCAGCACTTGTTTCAGATAAATAATAGAACAGGTTTAGACTTTTTTTCTTCCTCACTTAAAAATGCATATATTTGTACCTTTTCTTCAGAATCTTCCCTTGTAATTTTGAACCTGCTCCCAGATGTCAGTACAGTCCGCACTCATGAGAGAGATGAGGTGCAACTGTCAGGAAGGAATTTTTCAGGGAGTTCATAATTTTTGGTCATCTGTGACCAGCAGTTGTCAATTAAAAGACACTCCAGTCTCTTATCAGTCACAAAAACTACAATACATCATCATCATAATTGACACATGAACAATTTTTGCAATGAAACAAGAGTCAGGTACGCAACAGGTAAGACTTCCATGATAGTTATGTGGGTCACTGAGCATTCACTGAAACGCATCCTAAATCAGAAACACTGCTTCAAATGAACCACAAAAAATACATTTACTTTCTTTTTTCTCACAGCTGTATGGAGGAATACTGTGGAAAAAAAGCAACGGCAGAATAAGGACAGATAATGGGTAAGTGTACAACTCTGCTTTGTATCCGGATATGACAAACATTTCTGCTTGAACACTCTAAAGCAAACAGTCTCACGGACAAGAACAAATACACAGAAGATTGACGCAAAATACAAAGTTTTAAACCTGAAAAGTTATATTCCAGCTTAAGCTCTTGAAACTGTTTTCACTACTTCTCGTACATGAGAACCCCAAACTACATATGTCTTCACAAATCACTCAGACCTAATATTCACATTTATAGATGAGGAGCCTGTGTCCTACAATTTCCTACAGTTTTCTGCAATTTGTATACAAGTCTTCCAAGTCCTAGACCAATACACCAGTGCTTTTAATCACAAGACTTACACTGAGCAAAAATAAAAAGGTACAAATAATAGGGTTTTTTTTCTGGGGGGCATATAAAAGGTCTTTGAATCTACACAAAAGCGTGGAACTAGAAAAACGTGAATCACTCTAAAATAGGATTTTCGCTAGTTCTAGAAGATATTAGCATAGAAATATATTTTAAATAGACTAATGTTATTAATAGCCTTCCAAATCATCCATGGCATAAATAAAAAATTCAAATTTATTGAAGTCTGCTACTTCTCTCTCATAAAAGACTCAGAAAAATTACCAGGAAAAAAAAGAAGCAGCTTTTAAAATTCATCTTAAATTGCTTACAATAACACTTAAGTGCATAGAGAAAGCTTTTCATATGTAAAGCACAAACCATTTCGTAAATGTAGGAATAACATTAATGCATCTATTTTTATCTGGGAAGCTGAAAATACATAGGGTGTGTGCGTGCGTGTCACACCACTGTCCTATACAGGGACATCTGAGTCACCCCATCACTAATTAGGTTTGTTACTGGAAACAGCCTAGTCACGCTAACGTAATGCTGTGGGGAAGGTGAAAACGCCCTGCTCCTTGTGGATGTCCTCACTGCACTTCACCATGCCATGCAAACAGATCCTCAGAGGCTAATGGCCTGTATTTACAGAGACGCTGCATGTCCCAGAGTCCCTCTGAAAGCAATCCCCGCAGCTACACAGCAGTCTGAGCCTCACCTCGCCCTCCAGTCCTGCATTTAAAATTCTCTGCACCTTCTATTTTGGCTGACTGTCATGTAGAGTGATGAGAGAGACAAGCAGAAAGCTCAGGCGGGCTTGGTCCGGGCTTGCAAAATGGGTTTCTTCAAGCAAATTCCATCATTTTAAGAAAAGTGATTGTACAAAAAATATATCTGATCTCCGGAACAATTATGAATTAGTTACCCAGAAGTGCTGACTGTAAGGCTACCACCTAAGTGGTTTAAGGTTAGATTTATCCTTAGTATCAGCTCTTTGAAGATGCAACACTGTCAGGCTTGTGTTGGGCAGGGAGTCACATTTCATTATCATAATGGTCCCTTCTGTGAAATCCGCGAATCTCTGAATTTTATAAATCCCTGCTGATTTTGCAGTCTGGAAATGGCTGCAAAGAGAATAAGGAGGGCCTCAAAAACTGGTAACAAACTACAAGTTTTTAAAGCATATAAACATTGATTAGGGGCTCATGTTTACCCAGCTCTTTTTCAAAACAAATTCCAATAAAATAAATTAGAAAATCATATCTGAAAAGAAAGCAATGGAGACGACATGTGAACCCAGTACAAGAAGCAGCATATAATCAAGAATACTGATTTATACAAAAATATCATATTCACTAAAATATCGCAATCACTACTAATCTTGGAGGACATGATCGTGTCTCTACGAACAAGCTCAAAACTGAAGTTCTGCCACTCAGATTTGAAGGGCATAGGAAGCCTCACTGGAAGCAGTGCAGAAGACTCATTCACTTCAAAGCCTCAGGCATAAAGTACTCAAAAGCATTCCTGAAAACAACCAAGTAAGCAAAACCCGCAGATGAACAATTGTCTGAAACACTGAGGAATATTCGGTATTTTTTAATTTGAAACTTTTCATCTGAAAACAAATGAAACATTTAATTTGAGATTTTCTTGGGTTTGTGCTTTGAGCAAATTTGAGAAAGGAAGGAAAAAGGGAGCATAGTTTATGAACATTAAAATGCTTTCCGGCCAACCTGGTGACCTTCAAGAGCCAACTATGACTTTGAAATTAATTAAAATGTCCTAAGTGAAATGCATTTCTCAATTTTCATAATGTATTAATTGAGTTAAACATGTTAATAATTACCATTAAATATTTTTCACATACATTACGTTCCTAGTTGTTCTGCCTTTAAGCCTGTGTGGTGCAATATTTACTGAAGCAGCTGCTGACAGCAAGCTTTTCAATGAAATTCCAGAGTGTGAGTGTTATATAAATATTACATGACCTGTTTGTACAGATAATTTGAAAATTATTTAATGTTTCTTTTTTCCTTTTTTATAGATGAAGAGATATCCCCTATTGAGTTTATATAGTTTATAGTCATGAGATTGACTAAGCAGGATGCTTTAAATTTTACTGTTTCAGGCTAAAATCCCATCCAGAACCACAGATAAGCAATTTAGAAACAAAAGCAGACAGATCAACGCTTGTTACTTACATTGTGATTGCTATGGATTTTACTCATAGCTGCTCAAAACCAGATATACTGTGTTGTGAAAGGATAATTCAGTGTACTTTTGTTGTAACTCTGCACTATAGGATTTAGAATCAATGGAAGACACTAATTCAAGGACAAAAAAGAAACAAGTGCTGGATTATTTTTAGTTTGTAAGTTAAAATGCCTCCTATATTTTTTAAATTCTCCTCACTAGAGAAATACCTCAAAGACTGGCCAAAACAATTTCTTTCATAATTCCCACATTTCAAAACAGGAGAATATTTAGCATAATAATCAGTAACACCCCCACTGTTAAGACAGTGATTGCCTCCAATAGGCATCAATACGAAATTTTTGCAGTTGTGTGCCATATCAGGGATTTTCTTCCTATGCTTTGTGACACACACTCAGACAAGACTGATGAAAGAATCTGCCCAAATTCGGATCTACTGAGCAAGAAAAAACTATGCTTAAATCTATGTCCATTTCTTTTTGCATGCATTATACTACAGATTGCCATACAAACTGTAGGAAAACAAGTAGCTTCAAGTAAATTCCATTTGGGTTTTTAAAGCTAGAAACTCTACTTGAACATCAAGGTGAATTGAAATGCAGTCACCAATATTATCACTGCTTCTTTAAAACAAGCAGAGAGATTTTTGTGTTTGAATTTCAAACTCTACAATATTTTGTTTCTCATTCAGTACAGTATTTCCACAACAGATAACACTATGTAGCTGCGCTGCTAGAAAGTTTGAGTCAATGTACTTTGCTGGAAATCCCCAAAATTCTTTAAACACCTAGCTTTTTGTGTTCTTTTTAAAATAATTACATTCTATGGAAAATAGTCTGTCAAAGATGATCTTCTAATGCTGATTTTGAATAAACTACTGAGCTTGGTAATTTCAATACCTTCACTTAAGTACTATTATATATTTCAGAAATTAATTTTTTTCCCTTTTCTATCTGTACTGATGTCATATGTAGTCTACTATCTTAAAAATACACAGCTGAGTTATGAACTAGAGAGTAACATATTAAACTGAAATGCTTTCTTCTTTTATTTATATCTCAAGAGGGACTACTTTACATAATTTAATGTAGAGAGTCATCTCAAGAAAGTATAAGCAATGTGTCTCCAGATTATGAAATTCTGATCCTTAGGATGTTTTGAAACACCACTAAGAAAACTCAAAAAAAGTATATTTACCTGTGCGCACACAATTTTGTATCAGCATAGTGCCATAACTGTCCATGAAACTATTTCTCAAGGTGCTTGCTTGTTTGTTTCTTTAACTTAAGAATATGCAGCACTTACTTAAAAAACAAAATCAGTAATATATTTTGGACAGCTCTACCACAATAACTAAATTCCGGATGTTCACTTCTTAGTGTTTTTAAATTTATTGTGCTTTCTTGCTAACTTGCATAAAAAAGTGCACCTGCACTTTTAATATACACTTTGCAATCATTTCAAAAGCCTCAGAGTACAAATTGGGAAACTTCTCTTTGGAATTTTCCTTGCACTATATGTGAGCTCAATAAGCATGTGTAATGTGGCAGAAGATAATGAAGCCTCTATCCCCAGTACACACTCTTACGGTTTGCTAGCAGAGGACTCAAGTCATTTTGGCTGAGGCCATTTATATTAAGTTAGAGGAAAAAAAGTTCTTTGATAGATATTCTATGTTGGTAAAAACGACTGCTCTTTATGCGTCAACATGATAAATTATTATGGCTCTTGGATTTCTTTCTAAGGGACCAGTCTGTCTTTTATAACATTTATAGGTGCGTCCATTCCTTTGGTTTGACGTCTGTGGGCCCTGGGCCTGCTTGTGCATGCTGGGATCAGTAAAGGAGGACTCTGTGGTGATTCTATCACCAGCATCAGGGGAAGGCAAAACCTTCCACCAGTTTCAGTGCCTTGTTTGAGCTTCAGATACTCAGTTATTCAACACATTTTTTACTTAGAATGAAAAAAAATTACAACAGTCTGCTTTGGACACGTTATTCCTTTATTAGTTGCTGTCAGTGGATGCAATCAACTGAAGATAAATGCTCATTTTGTACTACAAGTGTACTGTTGCACAATTTAAGAGAGATTAATAAAATATTTAAAATCAGATTCTTAATGATACATGGTAATATACCTAGGCATCAATCCTGCACATACATATGCTTGCTAAGTTAACGGAACCTCTTGTGTACACAAATTAAACTACTTAAATTCTCTTGGGATTAGTCATCTGATTTTGTTTCAAGAAGAAGAAAAGTGTCTTCTTTGAGTAGGTATTGTATTTTTGTCTCTCTCTGACCTTTACTAAATACCTGAAAAAAATCTTTCCAAGTTTTATTAGATGTATTGTTTGACAAAATGAGATGAAACTCAGTTGTGTATACAAGTCAATTTTGCTATTAAATAGCAGATTGTGATTTTTGATATGTAAATGGTCTATCTCTGAACTCCATCCTTGTTGCCACAAACTTCAACTGCAAAATAAAATAGTGCAAATAAGACACTCTCATTCAGAAAATATATCCCCCAATATTTAATCTGTGAAATCTACAACTGATAATAAATATCAGAAATCTGTCAATAAAACTGAGTGATTTAACTAGCAATTCAAAAGTTTTCCTGTATTTCTAACATCATGACGGTGTTTTACTACTTCTTATGGGGAGAGATATGGAATGGAAAAAGACTCAAACTCCTTACTGTAAGCACTTGCTTCAGGTGTGTTGACTGGCATCCATCAAAGCACACACATTTCTCCATTGAACTAAGGAGGGAGCTCACATTCCCAGATGTCATGACTGGAATTGCATTCAGGAAAGATGCCCCAGGTACCCAGAGCAAGCAGGATATGCTCACCTCTGGCTGAGTTGCACAATGAAATGAGAATAGGCAGAGGACCAGAGGCTATCAAAGGGGAAGTGCTGGAGTGGGGTTGAAGAGGGAGGGGAAGGAAAGAGGAACTACAACCAAAAATGTATAGGTTTCCTATTGTACTGTAAGTATGGTCTCTTCAGGGGGTGAGAGCTGAAATGCCTGCATATTACAGACACTACGTAGAGCTTCCACGTCTTCCTTCCTTCCATTCGATACCAATCCTCATGGAGTTACTTCTGATCAGTGCATGACAGCACAGAGCAGAGCTCAGCTGAATCAAACATTAGTCCATCTGCATTTGCCTTAAGTTGTCCTTTTCTACATGATGTTCTAAGACTTAAGTAATCCAAAGCTCCCAGCATTTTCACGCTGGGTGCAGGCTCCAGAGTGTTATGGTCCCCCAGGAGGTCTAAACAGCATTTAGTTGCTGCAGTAGTTTCTAATAGGATGCCTTCCATCAACTGAAAGGACTAACAGAGATCCCTGCTCCTCTGGCATGCCTCTTCCCAACTCCCAAGAACAGCACATGTTTTCTGTCCTTTTTATTCCTCCAAAAAGCACTCAGAGCCCTGGCTTTGCAAGGCTCTGACATTTATCCAGAAGAACTTCCTGGGCTCTCAAGAGATTATTGCAAAGACACTGTTTAACTACTCTGAACTTCAAGTCAAAGTACTGAGCCTTTACTCACGACAGAAATCCTGTAACAGGAGATTGCATTCCTGTATTGCAGCACTTCAGATCTGGACTGCACTTCTGTCATTAAATTTCACTTGTGCATAAGAAATCGCATCATCTGAATAATTAGATTTCTGGCACAAGTGGCTTATTGTCATTCAATAAGCCTAGAATTCATAAACAAAATAGATGATGGTTTACTGCAGTCATATAGTGCATCATAAAATCTACCATAAAATATAATGGTATTACTGTTGACCATGCAGTATTAAAACATGAAATAAGGTAGTATCAAATAAGTAAGCAAATAGAAGAATCAGTCAGAATTCCCAGTTTCAACTCTTCACTTAGTTTTGCTATTTCAAAAGTGTCTCCTTTGAGCAAAATAATACAGTTTTTGTTACATTTTAAAGCAGCTTTCCATAGACTTATAACACTACATGCTACTATAAGAACTGGATCCTCTGATAGTTGGTATTTTCAGGCTCATCCTCAGCGAAGTCAGATTACAGATCTCTATCAAACAGCTACTGTGCAGCCACATATACCTGGCTATTATTTAAAAGAAACCCACACCCCTGACAGTGACTTCTCAGTCAATTATTCTGTGCCTGTGCTAATCCACCATTACGGAGTGCCAAGAAATTATCAGAACAAGCAGACAGCTTCAGATATTTTTACGCTATGTCATGCTGGATGGAGACCTTGTTGCTTTGACAAGCAGTATCCCCCTGGCATTTGAGAGAAATCAGATCTGCTGGTTGACATTGTCACTTCTGTTTGCTGCCTCCGATATCTCTGATTAGGAGGTTACAGCTCACTAGCACTGTATTCTGCACAGCTTAGAAAGGGCTGCTGCTTGGCAGGCATTTCTTGAGAAAGGTCCCACAGAGAATCTGCAGGTGCTTGCTCTTCTGTGCTGGTTATTTCATCTCATTCTCATTATTATTCCTGGCTTACTGAACATCAAAAGCCTCGCAAGAAAATACTAACTACAATACCTTCTGTGGGCTGATGCCACTCAGATTCACTTGAATTAGAAGGGGATGTCTAGTGCTTTACCTAGTGCTTAAACCATAAAGGGAGTGCATTGAGCTGAAGTGCAGCCTGCTTGGCAAAGAGTGCCTGCAGCTCCCGGAAACAGCATGAAAATAAGGCTGAGATGTTGAATCTGCTGTTTGAACTAAAGGCACGCCCATTTGGCTACTTGAATGCACAATCCTGTGCTACTGTTCAAGCCTGATTGGTAGTGGATAAAGCAGATATCAAAGTTTCCTTTTCATCTCTAAGAGATACGGTGCGTAACTTCTCATATTATCCTATAGCCCGGCTTCATCTCTTATAGCAGGCAGAAGTGAAAAAGCCTGAGGAGATTTGGTGCTTCAGTTAGCAAAAGCCCCTGGATAAAAGATGCACCTCAGTAGTTTTCTGAAGGCAGCTTTGTGCACACGTGCCTTGCTGGCAAGAGGAGGGGTCACCATAGATCCTGGTTTTGAGGAATCTGTGTTGGTTCTCGTGTGTCTTACATCTTCTGGACAATCAGTACAAGCATTCCAGACCAAGAGATAACTGGTTAAGACAATCTGCTCTTAGCTAAGGTACGAGAACACTCTGTGTATATCTTGAAGATACACCCTCTTTATCTGAAGATAAGAAAGGACTTTATGGTCTTGCAAATGTTTTTGAAAAGTAAGCTCTACAAAGCCACAGTTACATACTAACACAAACTTTTTCTGAAGTACTGATGTTCTTCAGAAATTAATTTTCCTAAGTGTACAACTATAATTTATTTATTTTTATTTTTTTTTTTAGCAACTGAAACCACAGAGACAAGAAAATAAAAACTTGCTGTCTGGCCCCCACTTGCTCTGAGTACTGTTTGCTAACATATAATACTCTCAGGCTTCAGGTTTATAATCTCTTTTTGAGCTGTGATACATATTAATTTAATGCTTTGGTGGCTGAGAATTCTTATCTGTAAAACTGTACACACTTTGGTCTTGTTCTTTGATGGCTGAGGATAAAGCAGAGCATATGAATTCTGAATCTACTGTTTATACTACAGTAGTGGTTTGTCTGTACTGGCTGCACCAATCAAGAAGATGAAGGTGCCAGTAAACTGTATAATATACAGTCATGCAGCAAAACATAATGATGTTTAAAACTTCAAAAAACAAACATCCTGGATATGGTGAAAGTTGTCAAACAAAGGCAAGGAAGGCAGAAATGTCTAGTTTAGTTGCTTCCACTTCTATCTTTATAATGCAAATAATACTACTGTAAATTCAACTGGCTTACTGATCAGTGGACTGTACACTGAACAATTATGACCTTTGTTGATCAAGCAAGTCATACCAGATCTTGCAATTACTTATTTTGAACAGCTCTATTAATGTGAGTCATTTTATGGATGTCTGCAGATCACAGTATAAAATAGCAAGCTCAGTGCCAGTTACACCCTGTTACTGTTGTGATGGCCATTCTTACCTCACATACATAAATTATGATAGGACTTTAAAGAGTTAAAGTCCTCTGAGGTCTCAGGTATGCTGACAGCACTTCTGAAAATGTGGATTTGTATTGCATAGTATAGTACCTCTTTATTAGAAAACAGTTATAGACATACCTTATCAACAGTCTAAAAGGAAAGGCATGAAAAGGAAAAGTACCAATGACAAGGTCTGCACTTCTTTTAGAGAAGTAAATATTAAAATGTACTTTGACTCCTCTATCACCTGCACTGGAATAGCTGCAGTACTACTTAGGGAAAATAACACAGTGTTAAGCAAATTGTTCGAAATAATTACAAGTGAAGTAGATACTTGCAATCAGATCTGATATATGAGGAAACTTAATACACATAACTCAGTGGCATTCAGTCCTGCTCCTTCCAAACAGGAGAATGGGAAATTCTGAACTGGCAGCTTTCCTTGGATTTTTGTGCTTTTTGGTTTTGCTCCATGTCATCAGTTCTCCACTTTCCATGTAATTTCTACTGTACTGTATTACACAAATACTGCTGCAGCACTGCAAGTATCTTTATACCAAGCTATGCTCACTTAAAATTCCACTGCAGATAGTATAATACTTTAGTTTCCAAATTATGACACATAACAAATAAATTTGAAGTTTACAATCCCCCAAAATGTGTCCCAACATCCCTCAAGGCACTGCTGGCTATGGTGCAAAGCTATTAGAGATCGAAAGTTATGCTAAATCTGCAAAAAATGAAAAAACGCCTATGGCAATATGAATGCAAATTAAACCTATAGTTCTTCAGGCAAGACTGTTCCCAGCCTGAAAAGAAAACCTAGCAAAACTCAGATCTCTTGAGGATGTGTAATTCAGAAGAACAAAAACAGCACTTCAACATTATCAGGATTTTTGACAAGTGAGAAAAGGAGAGGGACAAAACCTAAATACATTGGACTGGGCACTGAAAGAAGCATTCTGCCTAGGAAAAAGTATTTTAAATTAACACTTTTGTATTTACAGCATATTTTGGCCTAGAATTGCTTCAGCATATTGTAGTACAAATGCTGTTTAATATGATAAAGAACATTTTAATCTACTAAATATGCAAAAAGCATAAATGACTTTTTAGCAGCATTTTTGTTTTGACTGACAGATTTATGTCGATGGTTTTAATGAAAAAATCTTGCTACAAAACGTGCATGCTTACTTCTTACATATACTTGAATGAGACAGACATTTATAAATACAGCTGCCTGTAAGATCTGGTTTTTAATTTTCTCTATTCTACATCACGGAGGCATGATATTTTGATAACGCATTAGCACAGTTGTGACATAGTGGCAATACCTACAGATTAGTTAGTTATATATTCTAATACAAAATGTGAGTATGAAAGATATCAAAACAGTTTTGCAAACATTTGACCTGATAGACCACCTGGCAGATACCACCACAAGTGATTAACAATTATTTTATCAGATGCCCACTCCCCAGGCTAGCCCTAGCCTCTGCTTGCTTTTCAGTTTTGGATCCTTCCCATCTAATGGAAGGGCTACCAGGAAAAATTGTGGGTTTCTTGTTTAGAACAGCTGCATATAAAAAACGCATTTCACAGAAGTACCAGGCTTTCAAGACTGTAAAACTGCTTATAGCCAAGTCCCATTGACGGCAGCCCTCTCTGTCTTCATTATAAGTGCTCTGCAGTGACTATCCTGGGACTACCCTTACACAGAGGATGGCAGGGGGAGAAGGCGACAGGCAAGTAAAATAGTGTGAAGGCTCTGAAGGCAAATCCAAGCAGACGAACTACCTGACATAATTACCTGTTGTGAGCAGATGACAGAATTGATACTGGGTCACACAATAATAGCATCAAGAGCAAGACACGTGTGCTCTTCCAATGCATGGCATGTGCTCTGCACAATTGGAAAAGCTTCAACACGACCTCACTAATATATCTACTAAAAGCTAAAAATCCTGTTTCACCTGGAAACCATGTGGATGACTGCCATGCTGGTTTTCAATGAAGAGGAAGTCATTTAACAAAAGGTGAGTGGAAGTGAATGATGAATGCACCCTTCAGCACAGCAGCTGAACCAAAAAACACTTCCTGAAATCCTTGTGAGGTAGAATATTTTGGCAGGGAAAATGGTGCCTATGTGGCTTCAGATGGGAACCGAGTCTTTCTACCTGTTATTCTCAGCTTAAAAAAGATATCCACTGTTTATCAGATGCTCTACAGATAACGTAGAAAGCTTTTGAGTGGGATGACTATTGTATTTATCTATTCTCTCTCCCTGAATTCAGCAGATTGCTCTAGCTTTTATGAACAAACAAACAAACAAAAAAATGTAGCCCCTCTCTCTCATCTGCTTGGACTGATGCAATTACTGAGCTAAGACAAGCACTGCCACAAGTGCGATTCATTATAATTGTTTCAGTCTGTGTTCAAATTATATTTAAAATAGTTGGCAAAGTATTGCTGGGAGAGTAAAAAAAGATTTCTCAACATACCCACGTTCTACAAATTTCCTTCTGTACAGAAACATCACTTTTCATATAGGCATGTAAAGAATTTGACTCTCTTCCATACTAGACTGCAGCTGGTTACAGATTATTATTACTGTTGTATTAGATACATGAGCAAACAAGATCAATAGTGAACAATAATTTTTTTCTGAAATAACCTCTCACTTCTGCCTGAAACAAAACAAAATGGAAAAAAAAGCCCAATCTGTAATAAAATATTTTAATTTTTATATGACTGTAAAACTAGTCAACAAGTTTTGCTTATTTGCCTAGGTCCACCGCTCTAGAAGACAACACAGGCATCAGATTTTGTATATAACTCACAAGAATTCAAAGGAAGTCTTTTTTGACTTACTAAGAACCTAACTACAGTGGGTCTGGCAAAACTTACTTTCCAGTGTAAATTAATTCCATCCCAAAGGTCTAAGTTTTGCAGCCCTTTCTCATGTTAAAAAGCCAACCATGAGTAATTCAGCAAAAACAGCTGTTGTTTTTTTTTTCCAAAACAATAACATACTAACCACCTAAATTTCTACTTACGCTTCTAAACAACTACCTTTTTTAAATCTTACAACTATCACGAATTTTATAAATCCAGCCTTTAGACTGTTAGTCTACTTGAGTAAAATAAAATCAGTGAAAAGTATTGCACATTTATTGAATAGCATGCAGCTTCATACATTCCATCAGAAATCCCAAAAGTATGTCAGGGAAGTTTTTCAGTGATTTCTGGCTTGTGCTGCAAATCAGCAATCCTTGGGTTGTCTAAACAACATGGTTCTTTAAAAAAGCAGGTTTAAATTCTCTCCAGGAAGAACTGATCCTTATTTGGATATCAATGTAAAAGACTCAGAGCTATGCATTCTCTCTAAAACTGTGTAGGAATGTCTCAGTGGTGGAGAGAGGAATGCAGTTAATGAAGAAGAGAAAAACATACTGCCAGAAGGACACTTTGGTGCTCTGTCCTGCCTTTCCCTGTTGCCTCACCCTGTCAATCATGTCTGAGAAGACAGTACAAGCTGTTTCCTGTACACATGTACAAGCCTCATAACTGTTGGTTTTGAGGCAACTCTGATGGACAGTCACAGAGGGAGAGAACACTACTGAAGTCTCTTGTGTTACTTTATAGTAAGAGAAGGAAGTTCCATGTTAACTGATGAGTAATCATCTTGATACCATTTCCCAGATGAATAATCTCAGAAAAAAATGCTAAACATTATCAGTTGTGGTTCAGGCAGCCCAGTTGGGATGAGTCAGGCTGCAGGAGCACCTCAAGCTTCAGAGAAGCCGGAAATCTGCCAGTGATTAAAGGTAGAAGCCTCCTCCAAAACACACTAGAAATAAAGCTACCAGCTTGTTTGTAAAAGCCTGTCCATCATTAAGGTCAGACAGCCCTTGCAGTGCTTTTTACCCACATGGTTATATCAGCACCTGAAAAAGACTTGTGTCTCGTTGACACAGTCATGCCAAACATCCCTCCTTGTATGAACACAGGTTATGTTGACAGAGGAGGGTGTTTGGCAAGCTGTATCATTTGGAGATGAGGTCTAGTTACACTGACAGTAAACCCATTCTGTTGACATGTTAGGTTTGACCTAAGGCACTCTGCTACCATCACACCAATCCCACAGAAGTGCTGTAGTATAGACTGCAATGTAATGCCATCCTGTATACAATACAGTTCCCCTGCTTTAATACAAGCTCAGAAACAAGTGCAGACTCATCTCCTTAAAATGGTTAGCTCATTTTTCTAGGATTTAATAATACTGATCCCTTTCTGTAAGGAAACCCCTTATTATATTGCCTGTACTTACCATGAAGGTGATGTGCATAATTTTTATGCAGATTATGCATTTAAGAAAAACGTAAGTGACAAAATTTTCTTATGACGCTTTTTCATAGTCACTGGTTTTAGTCTAGTGTAGCACAGCCTTACAAATTATTTTCCTCTTTAGTCAGGAATAAATCAGTCAGCAAGCAAGTTGCTTAATGTTGTTTACAACATCTCTTCTTAAGGTCAAAATTAACATAGGTAATAATCATTTTAAGGAGTGACACTGTGATGCATCAAGTGTGAAAGAGGTCAAGAGTAAGTCCACTAATCCTTATCCTTTTATATCTCCAAATGCTCAAATAGAATCTAGGTTTCAACTGGCTCAGCCTCCATGAATTTATGGGCTAGTATATACAAAGAAACATATATCAAATGGGTTCCTTCTTAGGGTGAACGAGTGCAGAAACATTTGATCTTGTAGGAGTTAGCTTCCTACTGCA
Organism: Ara ararauna; assembly: GCA_028858755.1. NCBI lineage: Eukaryota > Metazoa > Chordata > Aves > Psittaciformes > Psittacidae > Ara > Ara ararauna. The sequence continues at coordinate 39,783,631 of CM054379.1, read as the reverse complement.
CCGAGTGCTCAGGTTGCCCAGGGAAATCAGTGCCTGAACTCAAGAACTCAGGTTTGGTACTCAGGTGGTATGAAAACACGCACCTCCAATAGTTTGTTTGTTTTCCCACAGAAGTTTGCTGAAATTCCCATAGATTTTGCTTAGAGATGTATTGGTTTAATGTGATTGGCTGAAAAACTTGTTTATTCTTTACATGTTTCTGGTTTTCATGTGTAACCTTTTCCTGTGTCCTTTGAATATTCTTGTAAGACCACACATCTCCACTACTACATAACAAAGAGGCCTGTTTAATATAACTGTATTTTTATAAGTTGTTTAGCAGAAGTATGTTAGCCTGTTTACAAAGTGTTTGCCTACTGTAAGCATGTTTTAAATATCTTACTTTACTTTAGAAGTCCTCTAAACTTTTCTATGCATCTGGAGACAGAACACTGTCTTTCAGATTTAATTGCTGTTTCCTGAAGCAACCAACACATATCACTGTATCAAAAGTGTTATGGTTATGCTGTTGAGGTTGTGCTGATCAACTAAACAAACTTTTCAGCTGCCAAATTTGACAGTGACACATCCATAACATCCTCTTTATAACATACAAGCACTACAAACACACCAGAGAGCCAATATACTATGTGCTCAACCTTTTCCCAAAGTTGGGGAAGAATCACACATAATTTTCCTCCACAGCTGCATTCAAAGGAGGCATGCTCCTTAAAATGGGATTTTACAAGGCAGCACCACCAGCTACGACAGGTGCTGGAAACGGACTGGATCCCATGCAGCTAGCCAGCTACACACAAAAAGCAAGGCAACTAGCGGGAAACAGCCTTTCTCCACGGCATTTCAAGGCCTTGTAGCAAATCTGAGCTAGTCTTCACAACAGAGCTACCTGTTTTTGTGGTTTCCCTTACACTGGATACATTGGTAGCCAAGGAGCTGCAGTTGAAAAAGATCAGGGGGCGTCTTAGGCAAATCATGCCCAAGCCTTGCTACATACAAAAGCAGAAAACAGGGAATCTCCCTCTGAAAGGGACAAAGAGAGAGAGAAGTAACTAATTCTCCTCTTCCTTGAGCAGTCATTCTAGACTGTAAACTGCAGGATGAAAGCCCTAGCGATAACTCTATTATGGCAACAAATTATATGCTTTATCAAAACAGATGAGAGACATTGTAAAAAGACATTGTCCTTCCCTTCCCCACCCTTTTCAGTCCACTTCTATTGCACACGTTTACATGCACGTTTCAGCCACTGAAGTGTTTACGGATGCACTTGAGCTAGAGCCTGTCCTACTGATTTAAAGCCCGTAGAGTCATGCAGAACCCAATTTATTTCAGGGGGAAAAAAAGGGAGGGTGGGTATTTCCTATGAATACTTCTGAAACATTGTCACAACTGTTTAAAGAGTTAACATGGCCCAGGGACAAACAGATCTACACACTAATACATTCTTGGGTGGTTTTTTTTTGGTGTTTTTTTTTTTTTTGGTTGGTTGCTTGGTTGGTTGGGTTTTTTTTCTTTCTTTTTAAATTGACACTGGAAAGCAAAAGGTGGTTTGTATATACATCACCTTATCACTAAGGTGTAAGCCGGGTGTGCCTTAGGAAACTCAAGATGCAAGCGACCCTAAGTGTAGACAAGTACATTTAGAAAAGTGTCCACATTTCTTATAATTAGTCTTTAGTCAGAAATTAAGGTCAGGTACACAAGCAGAATCTATTTCTTTGTTGCTTAATTTATTTTTTTTTTCTGAGCTCTCTTTAATACTTTCTGACTGATTTCTGCAAGGAAAGTTCCCTATGATGCAACAGAAACCTTAGGATATATCCTGAAGTTGGCCAGAATTGTATCACTTGAGGTATATTCAACTAACCTCAAAGAAAATCTGCGCTAATTATCTATGAATTTCTCATGGACTGGTCAGCATTACAGTAAAATGGAAATTATGCCTCATCAGTCCCTCCCATTAATCCCTCATCATTGAAAATCAGGTTAAAAACACTGGTGCATCATTAACAGACCCATCTCAGTATGCAAAAACCTTTGTGCTTGAACTGTTAGCAGTCAGATTGTTTTTTCTGAGAGAGGAAAAATAAAAAGCTTGTAGTAAAACACAACTAGATTATAACTGACACTTCCCCCCCTCCCCCAATAACATTTTTCATGTTTACCTTTCTTGCATCTCGTATCATCTTCCGAATAGTTTCCTTTATGGTGTAAGGCTGTGCTCGTGGTGGATGGAAAAGCAGATCAATATTTGTACCACCAGAAATTCCAGGCATTAGGTACGGCCAACCTAAGTCAAGATTTGGAGCTTCCACATCTGATTCAATGGGCCAGTAGGTTCCCGAGGAAGAGGTGTCATCAATGGCATGGTTAGAGGAATAAACTGTGTTTTGTGGAAGTTTGTGAACATTATTCAAAATATAATCGATTTCCTCATCCGCTAGGAACTCTGAGCATCTCTCTTTAGAAAGAAATTCTCTGTAGGCTTCCAAACCTCCTTCAATCAGAGCATCAATAGCTACTCGGTACCATTCCTTGTAATGAGGTTCAATATAGTTGTCTGATCTGCATTCATCATGTAAGGACGATAGCAAAGATGAAGTTTCCATTTTCACATATATTTTGTATGAAGTCTCTTAAACATCCATTCATGAGCTGATGTAATATATCTGTAAAGAGAAAAAAGTAAGAAAACAATCAGAGTATTTGCAGAGATGTATGACGCACAGAGATACTATTCAAAATACTTTTCTGGTAATGTTGCTCCAAGTATTTCTAGCACCTTCCAAGAAATTTAAAATGTTTTGAAAAGGCTCAGGAATTAATATTGCCAAATGAATATTAAAGAGCTAAATAAAGAGCTGCTTCTGCATAAGGCAAAACAAAACACGTAATTAAAAGTGATTTGATGTTCTTACATTAAAAGCTACATCAGAGCTAATACACTGATCTGTATCACTAATGCCAATACATACCTAATGCATGGTCCAGTATGCTACCCCAGGTTATGCTTCAAACTTTTTATAACAACTGACAGAGTAGTGTTCAGATGAACACTTCAGAAACCAATTACATTTCCTACTTTTTGATGCATTACTTTTTCTCTGCAATGTGTTCCTGTTTTCTGTCTTCTTTGAAACCACAGTCATTCAGGTCCTTCTCCTTATCATCTGTTCTCCCATGCTGATCTAATCCATTTGTTCCTCCCAAGCAGAACCAGCCTACCTCATTTCAGTGAGTTATGAGGAACTCCAGAAAGATTTACCCTCCCACATCTGGGATCAACCTCTGAATCAGCAATCTGATGTCTAGTTTCCACCCTGCTTATTCCTTCTGCCAAAAGGAGCGGCTGCTTTAATCTTACCTTTTTTCTTTTTTTCCAAAACATTAATAATAAGTAAATTGTCTACTGACGAACTTATAAATCCATTCTTACCATTTTTTTTTATTTCATTTAACAAGGGCTGATAGGGTTGGTTCTTGCTGCAACAATTTGGGATTTAAGATAAAGAGAGGACAAGTGGCCAGCACTTCTTCCTTCATGTTTGTGCAACCTTATGGGACTCATCTAACACCTAAACTACAATGAATTTCTGCACTGGACAGGTAAGCCACAAAAGAACCCCACAGAGGTGTGGGGGAGGAGGGGAAGCTTCATGCGCGTGGCATGTGCCTGGCCATGTACAATAGAAAGAAGATATATGGTAGTAGTGTTTAACCTTTCAGGACTAGAGCATGAAGCTTAGGAGAATGCAGAAGTAGGAAGGAAGTCCAACAAAGACAGAATAGTTACAAAAAGCATATCTGGATTATGGCTTGAAAGTTAACACTGGGTTTCCCTACAAGCCTAGTTATTGGTATAGCAGTGTAATGGCAAGCAATAATTATTTGGAGTTCTGATTTAATTTACTGTCAGGTAAATGCAACACAATTCTCTCTTCACATCAAGAACTTTCAGAAATTTTGTGAACAGTGCATTTGCTTTCCACCGTCTGCTGGGAACAGTTTAAATCTTCTTGAAAGGAAACACAAATTAGCTTCATTAACCTAAAGGAATGAAAACCAAAATCTCCATACACTACTGATAATCCAAAATTCAATTACGTGTTCAATTAAACCAAGATTTCTGAGAAACTTGGGAACTCTGAGGTTAAAAAAAGACCAAAAAAGAAAAATCCAGATCTGAGGCTGGCATCAGCATGTCATATGAAACAATTCCATTTGAATCCTGTCTCTCAGCCAAGTAGCAGGGTAGATCTTCCCAGATAGGATTGCTTTTGAGCCTGAGGGAAAGGAGTGTTTCTGGCTGCTTCCAGAGTAGCTCTTTGTGGCACACTGGAAAGCAGAGAGCAAAAGGGATCCAACTGCTCTCCCCTGGTCGAGAATTACATGTATTCGTGTGACAGATATTCAGGGCTTCATTCTACACTACTCTCACAGGTAGAAATACATTATAAAATAAGGGTGACACCATTTTACTTTGGCCAGATGCAGATACAGCCTGTGGTGTAATACGACAGACAACTAAGCATACAGTACAGACAAGACAGACCGATACAAAGGTCAAAGTCTTATAATGTTGTAAAATTAAAGCATTCATCAGTGTTCCATGGAAGCCAATCATCTGGAACAGGTTTTCAAGACATTTTAGATGAAGAATGAAAAACATCAAGAGCAAAAATGAAGTTACTCAGCTGAGTTGTTCTGAAGAATCTGAACATTAACACGTGACTTTACTGAGAATCTAATACACCCCTCCTGTAGGGTCCTCCAGGACAAGTAAGTCTCAAAACAGTGTAGTAAACCAATCAATCTTACTGTGGCATTTAAGATTAAATCTGATTTTACAAAGGCAAATGAAAGATATTTCTAAAATTCTTACTATGTTGGAATGATGTATTTCTAAGATAAGAATTTTGCCACTGATTGCATATATACAGTTGAGAAAGACTTAAGCGTTTATTTCAAAAGCTTGTCTAAATCCCCTTTATCTCCTCCTCACTCTTTTCTTTGAAAATAATATAAGGAAACAAGATTATACTTGATATGTAAAGTTGTGCAATATAAAATATTGAATGCTATGAACAAATAAAAGGCATAAAATGATGCATGTGGCTCATGTGTGGTTTGTGTTTGGTTTGGTTCGATTGGTTTTGCGCATTAGTACAGTATATTGTTTGAATTTTCATTGAAAACAATGAATTAATTAAATGTGGCATAGGTCAAATACAGTAACTTATGCTCAGACTTATGCTGAAAGCAGGGTATAAATATACTGTAATCTTCAAAAGGTGAGACTTCAAGTGTAATCTTCCAAACAAGAACAGTTATTCTGCAGTGAACATCTTTGATGTTGATCTTTTGATTTTTAAGTGCAGTTTACAAAAGAAGCTTCAAGCAGTGCACATTTATTTAAGAAAGTAAATGTAAAATCTTGTCAGCACAGAAATAATCACAGAACAGATGAGATTCTAATTCTGGTTTTTGTCATTAAGGACATCAGCATGCCAAACATTCATGAGAAGAAACAAAAGAAAACTCCCAAATAAAAATGATGTCTTCAGGTATATTTAACAAAAGTTCTAGATGTCTTGACACAGGTATTTTCCTTCTTAGAAGGTAAGAGCTATTTTGTCGGAAATGTACCTATGGAACCAATACAATTTTGAACACAGTGGCAGGGGTTTAGACAAAATTCTGAAGCAAACATTTTGGTGTTTTCTTCAACTATGCATAATGATTCTGCATAATGAACTTGATTTTACTCCTGAGGTCAACAATTCTATATGCAGAATGAGGCACATCTCTGGAGGCTTCCAGAGCTTTATCAGGCTTCGTATACATGATAACAAATTTTACCAGCATCAGGAAAGCTGCTGTTCATCCTCTGAGAAATAACTTTGGCTGTTAACCCCAGCCCAGAGTATCAGCTGTGTTCTCTGCTTGGACTTAAAACTTTTTTACTGAGTGTCATTAATGGGTTTAAATAGAATTTAAACTCCAGTGCAGCTGCTAAAAGTGAATCTTCTGCTGCAGAACACAAATTTGGATCCTGCACTGATGTGATCATCTTGTTTTTCTATTAACAATACCCCCAGACCTTTCCAGTGCTGTTAGCAAGAACCCAGCAAGAAGAGAACTTTTCTTTGAAAGAAAAGTCAATGTGCCTTTCGACAGAAAGATCCCAGCTTCCACAAAAGCAGCAGATGACAACTGCCCACTGAAGAAAATGATGCAACATCCTGTGGTGGTTCCAGGCGCACAGTCCTCCAGGCTAGAGCTAGAGACATGCAACTTCCCTGCCTTACTAATATTCACAGGTTTTGAAAAATTTCCTATTCAGCAACTTTGGGCTCTAACCTCAGGCTCGCACAGCCGGTCCTTGGCAATGCCCTGGCCATGGTGCTCTCCTTGGAATATCCTTCTAACTTTCCCAAAGGAAGTGTGATTCCTTTGACGGTTTCCGCATAAAGTTTCAAGTGGAGAGTTAAACCATGCGGACGTCTTGTCACAGCCCCTTCTCTCAGGTATGGCTTTTGGGGACATCCACCTGAGGAGCTCTGATCCGCGGCTCTGCTGAGGAGCCTTCCCACCGCTCAAGGGCCTGGTACGACCGAACAAACAGGCGTTTTACAACAGCTGCCTACCACCAATCTTCGTATGAAGGAATTGTATCAAGAATAAATAATAATTACCTATATTAAGCAGTGACGGGCAATTACTTCATTATAAACGGAATTACACTATTTTCTGTGGATGCAAAGGGCATCAGATTCAAGTGAAAAACAGCGCCCCAAGCGCTCCTGCTTCTTTCTTTTTTCTTTACTGTCCAGAAAGTTAACTTTCCGAGCAAAGCGGAGGCAACCGGCCCCGCGCTGGCTCCGCCGCGGGGACGCCTACCCCTGGGGACCGCACGCCCGTGGGTATCCCCGCCGGGCCCTTCCCCTTCACCTTCCCCCGCCATCGCCCCACGCAGCTTGGCGCCGGCTCCCCTCTGGTGCCCGCAGCCGGAGCCGCGCCGCCGCCGCCTCAACTTCGCGATCCGCGTGCCCCCGTTTCAAACGCTCCGCGGTGCCGAGCGGGCAACTGGAGGGGCGGGGAAGAGTGATGGGGGGCGGCCGCCCCACACGCCCGCCTGCAGCCGAGTCAGACCGTGCCCGGGCCGCTGCCTCTGCCCGTCCTGGGGGAGGCGGAAGGCAGACCCACTTACCGCGCAGGTGCCCCGCTGTGGGGTCTCGCCTCCGGAGCGGCGGCGCGGCTCGACCCGGCTGCTGCGATCGCGGCGGCGAGTCAAGGCGGCGCTGGGCTCATCGCAGGTACTTCCCGTCGCTCTCAGGCGCGGTGGGTGTGGAAACCAGTTGCAACATGTCAGGACGGTGTCGCACCAAACCCGCCGCCGCGGGAGCGGGGCAAGGGCTTGTCTGAACTGGGGAAGCCCGGCCCTCGCGCGGAGCGAAGGGCAGCGCCTTCCCAGCGCCGCGGCGGGGCCCCCGCCCCATCCCACCCCACCCCATCCCGGCCCATCCCTGCCCGCCGGGCCGGACGCGGGCGCCCGCGGTCCCGCTGGGCAGGGTCCGTACCGGGACGCGCAGTCGAACAGCCCCGGGGGGACCCTGGGAGCGGGGCGCTTGTGTGCGTGGGGGGAAAAACTGAAACAAACGTTGGCTTGGATTACAAAATAAACCGTCAGCCTGGAGTCACGGTTTCCAGGTTAACTCCCTGGGAGCAAGTCACGGCAAGGGAGCGGCTCACGTTTGAGAGCTTTAAATCGGGTTATTTGGGTGAGCCCCCTTTCCACAGCTCAGTTGCTTTAAAATGATCTTTTGCTCGTTTTTTCTCAGGTTGGAGAAACGAATCTGAAGGCAGAGCCTCCCATCCAGGTTGCGGTGCCAGCGTTATCCTTCTCACCTGCCCAAAGCCTGGACACGCCAATTTGCCAATCCCACGTTGGGAAACCCTTGAGAGCCTTTCTGAAAGGCTCTTCCAGAACATGGGTCATCTTTGTAGTAGGATCATGCAACTGCCGACACATCAGCGTGTCACATATATGCATGACTTAAGCACACCAAGGCATAAGAGCACGAGTCATTTTCTGTCATTTTGAATTAATGGCAACAGATGGAAACTTTTTATAGGTTTTGTCCATAACCTGTAGTGTTTTGTCACCCTGTAGTGAATAACTGCGGGCAGCTTTTTCATAAGCCATTTAAGACAGTGCAGTGTAACCCTGACAATTGCGCTTTATTGGCAATAATTTGTCTGGTCTGGGTTTAAGCACAAACATTTTTTCTAACCTTTACTGCCCAATAGCAAGTGCAGGTTATATCCTATTCTGAAGGTAATAATGGTTCTACTGTGACTTTTTGAAGAGGATTCTTTGAGGAAAAAGTATACATAATATCTATACAACAATATACTTACATAAATGTATAAATCTGGTAGCCACCAGGCAACACTTTGTCTGTACAGTTAATTCAGGTAGTGGAGTGCAAAAGAGGAAATAGTTGATGTCAGTATACTCATGGACTACCCTTTACAGACCTAGGATCACCTGGATTAAATTATTAGACTCTTCTCACACCCAAAAAAGAATTTCCCTGGGTTTGATGAAATATGAAGAGGAAAAACTGCTGTAAAAACAAACACACTGTAAAAGTTTACTTAGCATTTTATAGTTAGCTAGAAGGCAACACTTTTTATTCCATAAAGTGTGTGGTCAGAAAAGAGAATGTGTTTCTGTGGAAACTTGTCCATCCAGAGGTGGGGCCATGTAAATTTTTAGAAGAACAGACCTATTTTCTACAATTACTTTTGAAAGGGTAGGAAGGTAGACGGATGGTCACAAAAGCACTTTTAACCTTGACTGAATCGGTTGGACTTCATTACATAAAATTTACAAGTACTACTGGGTCTTTCTTTTAGAGAAGTCGATGGTTGCTTACCAGCTTAGCACAAACAAAAAGCTATAATGATATCAGTAATAGCTATCTAAATAAGGAAATCTTAATGAAAAAGGGATCTAGAGGTTTTTTTCTGCATTAGTATCTGTACAATAAGTTTTTTGATCTGTGCCTTTACAGTGCCCAGCTCTGTGGGAAACCAGTCTAATACTGAGATCTTCAGCAGCACACATGCACACATACAATACAGATGAACGGTACAGTATAAAACACTGACAATAATATTGGTAGTAATAAGGCACTATTACTGCTGTTGTTACTAAAGAGAACAATGCTCTCTCTAAGTACCCAGTATACCACTTTAAAATTAATGGGTAAACAAAATGATGAGATGTAGAAAACTTAAACAGATCTTTTTAAATACTGAGAAAGGCCTTGCATAAAATATATAAAGAGGGGATGGCAAATGATGCTGGAGATTCTTCCAAACAGTTGGGGGGTTGCCTGAGTTTATCAACTGAAGCCCTCCAGTAGCTATACCAGACCAGACATTTCATAAAACCCAGCTTGGATAACATGTTTTGGAAACCGGCTACCCACAGCCATCTGTCAAAATAAAGAACGTCTTTATTCAACAGGTAATAAACTTCCAGGTCATAAACTTCCAGATCTTACAGCCAGAGGAGACAATGGAGGCAGACGGTATGAGCAAGATCAACAAGCTGTAAAGCAAATTCTTAAACAATATGTATAAAACTGGATTATAAAAGGATGAGGCAGGGATATGCTGTTCAGTATCCTTACTACTAGAGTTGTGAAGCTGCAGCAGTTTGAGGGGAATGGACTGTAGAAACTGGCCAGGCTTTCATTTGCCTGAACAGCCTTTCCTTTTGCCATTGGAAACGTAACTGGGCAAGCTCAGTTGAAGCATCATATTGATTGGAATAGTTTTACTGGAATCCCACTGATTCATGAAGCCTCAAAACTACAGAAAAGAAAAAAAGAAAAAAGTTCTTATTTTAGACACAGCTTGTTCATGGGAAAAAAAGAATTAACTCCGTATGTTTGATACCACCATATTGAGAATGTAATCAGGAAGAACACTTGCTGTCTTAAGTGACCCGAGTACTCAGATTGTAGTGCTGAGGGATTGTCATCTGTGTGACTTCTATCAGCTCCCAGTTGTCAGCTCTGAGACTTTTTTTAGTGTTGACTTTGCCATGTACAGGTCTAGCTGAATGCAGGCAGAACATAAAAGATTGTTATCACATATACAATGACACCAGTCCAGAAGTTTATGGTATGAATAATTATTAAGGACAAATATTTATATGAATGATACTTATGTTCCTACTGCATGCTTACAAAGATTTAGTTTAGATTCACTAAAGGGGACGTTGATTTGGAAGAAGTGGGTATTCATACAATTCATGACATCTATGAGTTAAGCTTTATTAAATTTTGAACAGATGAACAAAGAGTAAAGTCCTGAAGATTCATACTATTTACAAATCAAAGGCCATCTCATCTAAAGTGTAACTATAGAGAGCACACACAATTGTCTTAAAATTAGAGGAAATGTGCTATTTACATTTATGGATATAAAAGAGCTGCACTGCATTTATACAAAGCTTAGTGAGTACTGATTCAAAACCCCCACCTTTCATAAAGTAGCATAGAGAAAAATGACACAGACAAGTACAGATTCGTATGGAAAAGCAGGTGCCCTACTCTCAGTATGTGCTTTACAAATTAAATAATCATAACCTTTTCTTTTTAGGGTATCATATTCTTAAATGAAGGATACATTAATTTGGTCATAACGACATAATGGAAATACTTGGCAGTGTCCAAACACCAATTAGCTTACTAATTACCCCACAGCTTCTATCAAGAAATGATTGGTAGTTGAAATACAAAGAGTTAAAGTCAAGTACTTTAACTGAGAGAGGCTTCCTAACACATATGTGGTGGCCTGGGTATATATGCTATATACCGTATGGTAGATTTTTGTCCTAGATCAGGTCCTGTCAAGGCCCTGTACAAACCTACTGAAATGTCTTCAGGAACTTCAATTGTGAAAAGAATCTGAGTGTTGCCTTCAAGTAAGTTATGGTAAAAGATTAACAAAATTATGCAAAACATTTTTATTTTGAGACACAAATAAATAAATAAAAATCCACTGGTCTTTATTTTCTGCCATCAATACATATACCCGAGAGTGTATCTCTACTGTAAAACAGGTTTGAATACAGAGAACGGAACTCCTCTGAGGTCTGCTGTAATATGAAGAAAATACCTCTGGCTCAGAAGGCTCTGAGACAAGAAGTTCCAAACTGATGAAGAGGGACAAAACATTTTCTGCCCTGTTCCTCTCCTTTTCTTCTTTGCCTCATGTCTTTATGCGCTGCTAGTCATTCAAGGGCTGATCAGGCACTACATAGGGCTTTGCTCTGACTTCATATATCTTCTTCAGAGCATGCTAATGTATAAAAAAGGGTAGGAGTAAGTTTCCTTGCTGCAGATTAATTTCCTTCTCTACGAGGCAGAGAAGTAGCTCCCCTTGATCTTCTTACAGTCCTCTGTGCATGCCCTTAAACATGGTTCCACCCGTGCCCCTGGGGAAGGATGGCTGCACAGGTAAGCAGCAAGTAGCCCAGTTTCTGTGTTTTCTTCATGGCTTGTCAAATTTTTTAGTCACACAGTTAGGTAGCTTCTTCAAGCTTACCTAAATATTCATATTCTCTGAGGTCTTTGGAGATTTTACACGTCCTTGTGATTCAGGCTGTGTCTTAGAAATCTTTTTGCCCAGATGGTATTCATGTAGTTGTTGTAATTTCCAAAATACTTCAGGCTGACTCTTGTCATTACTTTTTCCTTTGTCACTTGCCTTTACTTGAACATCCACCTTTGCCTTACTTTGGAAATGGTACTGTACTACTACAAGCAGGTAGTAATAAAAAATTGACCAGAAAATAAAGGAAAAAAAGCCCCTATAACATCCTTCCCTCCTCCCCCCCCCCCCCCTTTAGTTGGAAACCTCACATTTTACTCTCCATTGCTCGCTTTACCAGAAAATGAAAATTCTGAAGTTATCTTTCTTACTGCGCTTTGCCTGTCCTTTTAATCGTGTCTTCCCATGTTGTGTTGCTGGAGTTTGAATGACAAAATCTTGACCATATATTTTGTGATCCAGATTTGGGGCTTAAGGCTTGAGAGATTAGGAATGAATGCTCTTATCTCTTGAAGACAGGCAGATTTTGGGGTAATGCAGAGATCAATACTGAAAATTTTATCATAGAATCATAGAATCATAGAATAGGTAGGGTTGGAAAGGACCATAAGATCATCTAGTTCCAACCCCCCTGCCATGGGCAGGGAAACCTCACACTAAACCATGTCACCCAAAGCTCTGTCCAACCTGGCTTGAACACTGCCACAGATGGAGCATTCACAGCTTCCCTGGGCAACCCATTCCAGTGCCTCACCATCCTTACAGGAAAGAATTTCTTCCTCACTTCCAATCTAAACTTCCCCTGTTTAAGTTTGAACCCATTACTCCTTGTCCTCTCACTACAGTCCCTCATGAAAAGTCCTTCCCCAGCACCCTTATAGGCCCCCTTCAGATCCTGGAAGGCTGCTCTGAGGTCTCCACACAGCCTTTTCTTCTCCAGGCTGAACAGCCCCAACTTTCTCAGCCTGTCTTCATACGGGAGGAGCTCCAGCCCCCTGATCATCCTCACAGCCCTCCTTTGGACTTGTTCCAACAGTTCCATGTTCTTTTTATGTTGAGGACACCAGAACTGCACACAATACTCCAAGTGAGGTCTCACAAGAGCAGAATAGAAGGGCAGGATCACCTCCCTCAACCTGCTGGTCATGCTCCTTTTGATGCAGCCCAGGATATGATTGGCTTTCTGGGCTGTGAGCACACACTGAAGCCGGCTCACGTTAAGTTTCTCATCAACCAACACCCCCAACTTCTTCTCTGCAGGGCTGCTCTGAATCTCTTCTCTGCCCAACCTGGAGCTGTGCCTGGGATAGCTCCAACACAGGTGGAGGACCTTACTCTTGTCATTGTTAAACTTCATCAGGTTGGCATCAGCCCACCTCACAAGCTTGTCAAGGTCCCTCTGGATGGCATTCCTTCCCTCCAGCATATCAACTGAACCACACAGCTTGGTGTCATTGTCAAACATGCTGAGCGCGCACTCAATCCCACTGTCCATGTCACCCACAAAGATGTTGAATAAGATCGGTCCCAACACCGATCCCTGAGGGACACCACTCGTTACTGGTCTCCAGACGGACATTGAACCATTGAGCACAACTCTTTGCGTGCGGCCATCCAGCCAGTTCTTTATCCACTGAGTGGTCCACCTATCAAATTGATGTCTCTCCAACTTAGAGACAAGGATGTCAGGTGAGACAGTGTCAAACGTTTTGCACAAGTCCAGGTAGATGACATCAACTGCTCTACCCCTGTCCATCAGTTCTGTAGCCCCATCATAGGAGGCCACCAGATTGGTCAAGCAGGATTTCCCCTTAGTGAAGCCATGCTGGCTGTCATCAAGCACCTTGTTAGTTTTCATGTGCCTCCGCATGCCTTCCAGGAGAATCCGCTCCAAGATTTTGCCAGGCACAGAGGAGAGACTGACTGGTCTGTAGTTTCCCGGCTCATTCATTCTCCCCTTCTTGAAAATGGGGGTTATATTTCCCTTTTTCCAGTAATCGGGAACTTCACCTGACTGCCATGATTTTTCAAATATGATGGACAGTGGCTTAGCTAATTTTATAGTATAAGTTTATTTTAATTTTATTTATATTATTATTTATTTTTAGTATAAAAATATATTTTAGTATAAAGATATCTGTTAGTATACTGTATATATAAATTTTATATTAAAAAAACTAATGAGAATATTTTATAGTATGCATTTTTAATATTGGAGAAGCTATTATACGCAACTATGCATTGTGTCTAAGTAAGAATCAAATTACTAAAATCTAGCCTTGAACCTGGGATACACAGTTGGACCAAGAAGTTGAATAAATCAAAGTCCAGTCTGCTGGTTATACAGTGGTAATAGAAAACACCTCTTCCTTTTTCAGCTGTTTGTACTCAGTGGAATGGCAAGCTGTCTGATGTTTTATCTTAATGTTTTAATGAACTGTAGATCCAATTCCTGCATTAGGCCATGGCCAGGAACCTGGAACATGTACATTGGATTTGTGTAGACTCTCGCAACATAGCCATAAGGATCTTCTAGTCAAAAGGAGAATTCAGAGCTCCCACATTGTTTCTGACTGAGAAAAGAGGTGAGACCTGTAAATAAATGCGTAGAAAGAGAGAAATGAAACAGGGCTAGAGGGAACAAATTGTTGCTCAGTTTGCACATGGTTTATTTTCAAAGCTATATCCACTTTGAAAGTCCTATGTTGGCACTGACAAGGACCACTTTTGGCCTAATATGCAGCTCTCTGCTTGGAGGTGAGGTTGGCAAAAGGATGAAAGGTCTTTGTCTCCTTCCAATCCCAGAAGTGCCTAAAGATAGTTTTCTTGCCAGGGCTGGTTACAGTGGATGCTTCAGTGGAACACTGGAGCCTTCAGTGTTACCCTAGTTTTTGCTTGTGTACTTGTGGTCTTAATGAGCTTTATAAGCCCAAGCCCATCTTTCTTTTAACCTTTTTCTAATGCTAAAATCTGGGAAGAATTAAAGAAGAATTAAAATTTTCACAATGGTTTTGGGAGGTCTCTGGCCATCAGTAGTAATACTGGCAGAAGCAGAAGGGAAAAATAATACAGGGAATAGAGCAGCCTATATGAAATAATAAAAGCACATAAAAGTCTCAACAGCATAGAAAATTAGTTATATTAATGTTCCAAAGTATCAACATCATGACTCTGAATGCAGCTGCTGGAAATGGCAGGATATTCTTTTCTGGGTAGATTCACAAACTGTCACTGAAGTTATTATCAATGGTATAAGCAGTAAACAAGTTCTGAAAATATTCCATCCTCAGACAAGGTTTTCTTAACTGCCCACATACCTGTCCAGAAAACACAACTGCCCTATGATTAGGGATTGTTTATTGGCTGAATGATCCAAAACAAATGCTGGAGTTCACACATGCTCTCAGCAAATGCTTTCCCATGAATTTATTGCTTTACAATCAGTCTGAAGTTGCTAATTTATATGTACAATTAATGAAATTTACTTAATTAACTTTCCATTCATAAAGCTGTCTTCAGAATTAATGCAGAAGCAGTGTTAGCGTGACATGATAAACTAAAGATATCGAGGATACAGATTTTTAAGTAATGTCTTTCATCATATTGGGTAATGCTGTTGTAAAATGTAGACAAGCTTATGGACACTGAAGCTTCTCCATGTCTGAAACAGATGGAGCAAACTTCAAACCCAAGTACAAATTGTGAACAATTGCTGAGTTGAATTAGAGATGTGTAGATTGGATATAAGGAGGAAGTTCTTTATTTTAAGAGTGGTGAGGCACTGGAATGGGTTGCCCAAGGAAGTTGTGAATGCTCCATTCCTGGCAGTGTTCAAGGCCAGGTTGGACAGAGCCTTGGGTGACATGGTTTAGTGGGAGGTGTCCCTGCCCATGGCAGGGGGATTGGAACTAGATGATCTCAAGGTCCTTTACAAACCCTAACTATTCTATGATTCTATGATTCTGTGTTTCCAGTACAGAAGAGAAAGAACTAAGAAATACAGAAGTTGCTACGCTAGGTCCATCTAATTCAACACCATGTCTCTGATGGTAAGTGGTTAAAACAAAATGTGTGGGCAGGTTTTTAGTCTCCATCTTCAGCTGCCAGCTTTTTCAGAGAGGCATATGTGAGTTCGGGATGATGAACAAAGTGCGCTGAAATCACAAACATCATTAAAATCCCAAGTGGAGAAAATAGAGTCACTTGTTTCAATATGTTTCTAAAAACTCTTGCTGTGAGGTTGTGGGAGGAAGGAAATGCATTGTGATGGCACTTAGGCAGTGCTCTCCGTGACAATGAGACAACAGGGTGCAACAATCACAAGTTGCAGCAAGGAAAATTCTGATTGGTCACTGGAAGAATTCCTCTCTGTGAGGGTGGTTAAGACCTGGGATGTGCTTCCCGGACAGCCTGTGGGATCCGCCTCTGTGGAAATTTTCAAAACATGACTGCGCAAGGCCTTGGCCATCCTCTTAAGGTTTCAGTTAGACTGTCTTGAAGCAGGAGGTTGGACTAGATGACTTCCAGAAACCATTTCCAACCTAATTTTTCTATGATACTGTGATTCTATATTTATTTTCCTTCCTGTAACAGATGTAATTCTTACAGAGTTTGCTCCGTACCTAGACTGGTAAAGTCCTCACCAGAGTTTTGCTAAAAAGCAATTTTCTTTCATGATTCTGTGTTGTGTGTTATAGTCCCAAGTCTTGAACTAAAATTACATGGTAACAATCCAATTTTTGTTTTCACAAGCTTAAGTGTTTTATATTATCCGCACATAAGAACACTGTAGAAGTTATCTCTAGGAAACCAAGGGTTTTGCTAGTTCATAGGTGAAGCAACTAAGAAGTTGTGAGAAGTAATATCTTGAGATTATGAAATAACATTATTACCTGTTGGCATCTACTAACATTATCAGCAATGGAATGGTGAAATTCTCTGGTACTGAAATTGGCATTGGGGTTAAAACAGAAACAGTAATGGAAACCATTCGCTCCCAATGCTGGAGTCTTCAACTAGCTGTTAATGTCCTTAAGGTCTGTCTTGAAATCTGTGTAGAAATAGGTATTATTTTTAAACACAAGCTTAGATCTGAAATTGTAATTCCATGATACTATGTGGATTTCTTATGTACAGTGTATATGCAGTTATCACTTATGAAACTGAAAATCAAGCAAAATATACACTGTGGGATTTTAATGGTTGCTATTGGACCATCTCATGTCAGTGAGAAATTTTATGTCAGATATTTGAAAACAAAAAAGCTGAAAAATTTGTGTGCTTTATCAATAACAGTTATATGGCTGCAAGAGATTATATTGTGCATCAAACCTTGAAATAATTCAACACTTTGAGTCCTCTATGATATTTCATGGTTAATCTGAAGCAATCAAGTTCCTGAACAGCATCTTGGGCAAAACATGCTCATAAATTCAAGCATTTAGGGATTCTTTCCATTCCCTTCAGCTATCTAAAATGGAAAATTATTAACTTGTGTGACAAAGGCCCAAGAGGTGGATTTGAGCTATCATCTTACATTTACCAATTATGAGATATCATGTGCTTCCAATTCATTTTGATCAGACAGATACATTAACATTTAAGTGGCAATCCTGATCTGACTTGTACTTAATTAATAAATGAATAAGGGTTATTCAACTGAAGACAAAAAACTACATAGACTAAGGAGTAAATCAGTAAAAATAGCTGGCTTATAAATGTGGAAATTGGGAGTTTCACTTGCCAAGAATTAAACTTGTTTTAAAATGGAATCATTTATTGGGGGGGGGGGAATGTGTTTTAAAGCCAGAAAATATCTAAAGTTCAGTCATGCTGAACTATAAATGTGTGGTGCTCTAGAGTGAGGGAGGCAATCATAAAAATGTAAGACAGCATAAGCACCTTCTCCAAATAAAGTAGATGCATTCTTTAATTTTTTATTAAAGTGTAAGCAACTTCTGAATAAAGTAGCCAAAATTATTTCAACTGTAATAAGGGGCTTTAATAACGACCTGAGGCATCTGTTGAAAATTGCTCATCAAATAAGCCTTTCTCAACTGTTATTTAAAGCGACTCCACAGGGTCTTACTTTTCCATTTTAAAGCTCCAGGGTGCTGTGCTTGTCACCCTGTGCCTGTGTGTACACAGATCATGGCCCCTTTGAGCACTTTTGTACCTAACTCATGAGCCTGATCAACATCCAGAAGCTTTGAATTTCTCTTCTTGCATTCCATGTGATGATCAGATGAAAAGGTTTTAAGTACTTGGGCTCTTTCTTGGCTTTAATCCTCTAAGCTATATTTCAGGTTTTATTTACAGTGAAATGGAAAAGGATGCTCCCATTTTAATTTCTTTCAATCTGACTGCTACTGCTGAACCCAGGACAAGCTTTAGTTCAGGTCCGTAATAAAGAACGCAAATCTCAGGGGAGATTTGCAGAGTGCATCAGAGAAGACTGGTGCATAGACTGCAGTGAGTAAGGAAGACTTCCTGTGACCTCAGAAACATGCAGTACTGGTGACCTTCTACATCATGAACAAGCGTGAAACACACCCACACCCACAGGAAGAACAACAATTACAAGTTTTTGTCCAGTTATTATTATGCATATCTTAGTAGTAGGAAGCAGTAAAAGAACAGTGGAGTTGGAAGACAAGTAAACAACACCGCTTGGATTTGGTTAATAGCCTAAAAAATGGCCACAATATGAAGCATTTAATTGCTACCTTATTCATAGCAGAAACAGGTTTTTTTTGTGAAGGATGGTCAAAACAAATCATGGTCTGAATTTGGGACACTATTGTCTATGTGAAATCTAACACAAAGGGAGAGACAAAAGAATAAGAAATATCAATACCAGTAATTGCAGATGTGATAAGAACAAAGGTGTTCCTTGAGGGCTGTTTTATAGGTAAATGACTTAATAGCCTCCTGTGTAATCTCCCTTATCCCCTAACTTGTACATGCATACTGTTGTAACATACTTTCTTAACAAAGTAGTTTTCACTGTCAGAATTTTGCTCTTTGTCATCAAATTCCTGATAAAGTCTGCTGTTCTTGAAAGAATGAAATTTGAATTCTCTGTTCCCCATGGATTTGTCCATTATTGTAGCATGACATTCCTCCGTAGGCTAATGAAGTGTGAAAAGGTACATAGCACTGAGGCTTCATACCTTGTCTGTAAGTTTTGGTTTAATTTAGTTTCAGATTGGGCATAGCAGAAAGCCAGGTACAAAAAATATCAGTAATATTTATGGTTAGAAGTGCTTGAGTGACTGTGTTTGACTGAATTCTTACTCTATTGCCAGATAGATAAAAAATAGTGCAGAGATCAGCATGTTGTCAACTGGCGCAGGAGTCACACTATCCCCAGAAGAAGCCTTGAGAGGTTTCTGAAAATGCCTGGTTGTAAGGGTGACCTTGGCATTTGAAGCTGGAAACGTAGAGATATGGAGAAGGGAGATTCATACAATCCTGTATGAATTTAATCCTGTGTAGTGTAAAATTAAAGTTTGAAATCCATGTTATAACTCATACAGCTATTGCAATCTATTTTATTAGCAAGTACATTCTGGACATGCATTAATCAGAATGCTGAGAAGTGCGTAGGAGCAGCAGGCAACCTTGAGGAGAGATGTCACAGTGAAACTGAGTAGATTACTCCAGTGAATTACTGGCATCATAGTAAATAGAAGTACAAACAATCCATGCAGAGTTTAAAACATTCAGGGTGAAGCTTAAAATACCCAGTTCAGCAAATTTAAGACAAAAATGAGGTGCGTAGCACATGTATTGAAAAGGAAGGAAAAAAACCAGAAACCATATGCCCATGCTGGTTCTTTCCGTAATAAAAACTAATTCATTTATTCATTGAACTAAATGAACACATTTGTCCAGAAGGTGCTGGTGCTGTTACTTGCAGTATAGTTCTTCTTCAGTTTAAATTTAGTTTTTGAGAGGAGAAACAAAGATGCAAGAAATGATTGTACTGAATTATGGTCAGTATTTCTGTCTATTTGTTTATACTGGAGAGCTTTATATTTTGGGTATTGTAACCTGATTGTAATGGAATTTCTGTGACAGTAAATGACATTTAGTGATAGTAAACACATGTAAGTCTGAAAGCGTATGTACTACAGTCTGCATTAAATACTCTTAAATGCAGTGAAAACCATATTCTAATCAATACGCCTCTTATTTCTTATTCTTTACCATTTTATCTACCACCCCACCAAGTTTTGGCTAAGCCTTGCTGATGGTATATGAAAGAGCGAATACAGTTGCCTCTCTTCCTTTTCCCCCAGAAGGGAAGTTGTTTACGTTTTCTACTACTTGGTTTTGTAGGATTTTTCCCAGGTAGAGTTAGGGGAGTTGCTGTTTTCACTATAAAATTTGAGGCTGAAAAGACATGCTTTGCATCTGAAATGCACATTGCTAAGTATGCAGTGGTTATTATTTTCTGTCCAAAATTATTTTACACTTCTTGAAATGACCTACAAAAAAATTCTCTTGGAGGCTCACTTTACCCTTAGGCAGAAAGCTGGACTGTTGCGCACATAAATTCATAAATGTATTGTACTGAACAACAAATCTTATTTACAACTTTTTGTATCAATTGGATCTTTTTTGAGTGAAAGGTGCTACTTTAATAAAATGAGAGAATTCTGGTTTTCCATTAATTTAATTGATTCCAGCTACTTCACTCATTATGTAATTTAATGAAATGTTAAACTTCCTGATAAGATTTCAGTAACAACAATGAAAACAATAAATTATTTAATCAAAATATAAAAATACTTACAAAGGAATTAGAAGTACACAGTATAGATAAAAAGGACAATCAAATTAATTTTAATAACATTCTGTTTGAAAACCAGAACTTCAAAACTTTTAAGCTGCTCAACTAGTTTCTGGAACAAACTCTAATATAATTAAAATAGAGTTGCCTGCGGGGAGAAACCATACAAAAAGAGTGATAAGAATTGCAAAGTCAGATCCTTAAAATGTGAGGAATGTAAAAATGAAGGCTTCATGTGTGAATTTCATTTTGCTGTTTTTGTGTATACACATTATCAGACAGTTTTTAATTACATGATTGTATAGATAAGGGGTTTTTTTTCCCTGTTTGGGAAATCCTTCAGTAAAGGGGTAGTTACTCCATATTTCTTCTTCCTTCAGTATTCGATATCAGATCTTACTCAATTTCCAACAAGCAGATCCTGGATCAAATGTAAAATTATCAAATATCTTTGTGGAACATTGTGCTGTGCTCTCACCATAGCTTCAGAAAATTAGCTAATCTATGGTTCCCTGCAAAACTTAATGCCACTATTATTATTTTATAATTGAGAAATTGAGACACAGAAAGATGAATGTCAGAATTGTCAAAAGCATTCCCTAATTTTGGATGCCGAACACAAGAGGTCTCATGCTTTGTTTTCAGAGTACATAATACTTTATCATACTTTTTTACCTTCAAAGCACAGCTTTAATCAACTTGAGGTTGATAAACTTTAGGAACAGTATTATATCTGGTCTCAGTCTGGAGAGACCAAGACTGGATCTTTAGCAAATGGATTTATGGCTCTGTATGTGAGAAATGAGTGTCGTAAATACACCTTGCCA
Source organism: Ara ararauna (assembly GCA_028858755.1). Lineage (NCBI taxonomy): Eukaryota > Metazoa > Chordata > Aves > Psittaciformes > Psittacidae > Ara > Ara ararauna. The sequence continues at coordinate 39,762,373 of CM054379.1, read as the reverse complement.
GAAGAGGAAAATGGTGCTTCAGTTCTGTTCTGGGCTTTGGAAAGGAATGTGTGATAGTTTAGAGCATGCATTTGTTTGTATGGGGTGGATTATAGAGATGCTAAGCTAATGCCACTTGAGCTGAAATGTCCACATGATTCTATACATATTAGGAAATGCAAGCACAGTTCCTGTACTATCAGATAAGTGGTATTTTTGTATCAGCATGGTGACACACCTCTCGTAAAATCCCCAATTTTCAGATGGATGGATTAGCTAACACACAGTAACTTAATTGCAATGATTGCCTTGTCTTGGAGCCAGCTCATTTGTCTCACTCCGCTAACAGGGTAGGCTGCCCATAGATATCTGTGCCTGCTTTCACTAGTGGTGACTGATGCCACTCTTGCTCCTGTTTTGTTCCAGAAGTGTGTCTGTAGTCCTGCCTCCCAGTTTTCCATCAGTCCCAGAACTGATGCCCATCTCTACCATGACACATGATCACAGTCTCATCAACTTTATTTTCTCTCAGTGTGACTTCTTCTGTTTCTGGTCTCAGTTTTCCACTAGTGCTCAGTGGCACTTCTTGATCCAGCCATGCAGACCAACCAAGTCCAGACCCTGTGTCCTCTCCATCTTCTCCCTCTTTCATCTTTTCCTGCCCATTTCTTCTGACTGTAAACCAATTCCTTCCCATTGGTGTTCTGAAAGAACCCATGTGCTTTCACTCACAACTTCCATTTGACCTTCCAGCTGGCCAGCTCCGTTTCCCTGCCTGAGCAGCCTGGACCGTCAGTCAGAAGCATGTGCTGATCTTGTCCTGACAATGTGCCCTGTGTGGTAGAAAAACTTAAAGCATGAGTCCTTGAGAAAGGAGATGGGGTTATTGCGTCAGATGGAGTCCCACGTAAGACATATGTAAGGAGCCTTACATGGGATGCTTATTCACTAGAAGTTAGTATGGAGCTTTATAGCAATGCCTTTGTGGCCTTTAATGAGAACCAAAGTAACTGATCTGAAAGAAGATCAGCTGATAACTATTGTCCTGACTTTCATCGAGCCTAATCTTAAATTGAGACAGACATCCGGTCTCAATTATTTCGAGATGTGAACACCTTACTGCGATGAAAGACCGTCATACCTTTGCAGCTTTTATGATTTGCCTGGAAGCAGTCCTCTCTGTCAGATTTGTTCACAGAAAAGATGTTTCTACAGGGAAAAGTGATAGAAACATATTCTTGTAACTGAAAATGCTACTAAGGAAAAACTTCTTGTCTCTTAAATAAAGGAATGAATGCAGGCTTGAGTTAAAGTATTTTTCACTCAGTTACAGGCTTCTTTCCTCTCAGGAGATAGAGTTCCTGTATAAAGCTTTGTGTCTTCTTACTATGGTGCTTTAAAAAAAAATTATTTTATAGCATTCAGGTGTTGCCAGTTCTGCCTTTGTTTTCCTTATATTTCTTTTTCTAGAGTTCTGTACCTTCCTGGACTAGTAACCATATTAATCTGTGTCTGCCATTCTTATGTCTTACCATTCCATGTATTTATGTCCACCTTCAAAGGTCTTTCAGATGGGTAAATGTGCACTTTGTATCTTTCTTTGCTATTTTTATTCATTTACATGCATTTTCCATGATATTTTGTAGATATTTAGCATATCTACTTTCACCGAAATCTGTGAAATAAACTCTCCAACCAGAATGACAAAGTTAGAAAGCCAACATTACTTTATTGCTGTACGGGGTACATGGGGTATTGCTCTGACTATCATGCACACCAAGAAGAGACAGATTACAGCTTATATACCTTTATTATATATATTTTCATAACAATTTCATAGAATCATAGAATCATAGAATAGGTAGGGTTGGAAAGGACCTTAAGGTCATCTAGTTCCAACACCCCTGCCATGGGCAGGGACACCTCACACTAAACCATGCCACTCAAGGCTCTGTCCAACCTGGCCTTGAACACTGCCACAGATGGAGCATTCACAGCTTCCCTGAGCAACCCGTTCCAGTGCCTCACCACCCTTACAGGAAAGAACTTCTTCCTCATATCCAATCTAAACTTCCCCTGTTTAAGTTTGAGCCCGTTACCACTTTTCCTATCACTACAGTCCCTAATGAAGAGTCCATCCTCAGCATCCCTATAGGCCCCCTTCAGATATTGGAAGGCTGCTATGAGGTCTCCATGCAGCCTTCTCTTCTTCAGGCTGAACAGCCCCAACTGTCTCAGCCTGTCTTCATATGGGAGGTGCTCCAGTCTTCTGATCAATCTCACGGCCCTCCTTTGGACTTGTTCCAACAGTTCCATGTTCTTTTTATGTTGAGGACACCAGAACTGCACACAATACTGCAGGTGAGGTCTCACAAGAGCGTGCTGGTCACGCTCCTTTTGATGCAGCCCAGGATACAGTTGGCCTTCTGGGCTGCGAGTGCACACTGCCAGCTCATATTCATTTTCTCATCAACCAACACCCCCAAGTCCTTCTCTGCAGGGCTGCTCTGAATCTCTTCTCTGCCCAACCTGTAGCTGAAATGCCCACTTAATTCTTATTACTCATTGCATACGATAATTTAGGAAGATAAGGCAGGCGCTCTTTAGTCATGCCAATTAACTACATGTTCTTGCTTGGGCTAATTTATGACCCTGAGAGGCTCCTTTAGCTGTTTTTTTTTGCAACTGTTTACCTGTGTCTTAGGCCTGATCTACAGAAGGAAGGCCCACATCAATTTGAAAGATGACATCTGGTACTTTTGTTCCATGCCTTCCTTATCTAGAGAGTCCTTTTAGCCTTGTCTATGCCTATGTCTTTATACACAATAAAATCTTTGTTTAATTTGATATCAATACCATTGGCTTAAATTTTTCTTAAAATTTCTCATTCTTTCTATCCTTGAATGACAGCATTATGTTCCTACACAAAATAATCCTCCTTTTATTTGTTCCTTCTCCATAATACCATTGACTACATAGTCCTATTGAGTACTTTCCAGGACAGGGGCTATACTGAAGCATACAGCCTCAGGAAAAGAACTAGGAAGAACTTTGCTGCCCTCTTTCAAAGATTGCTCTTCTCTGAGCCCATCTCTACATCCTTTGTTGGAATGTAGGTTGGTTTTCCTTGTGTGAAAAGCTGTCACTATTGCATGATGGTTGGGAAAGATTAAACCAAGCTTTTCTTCACCTCTTTCCACATCTCAATTTAAGATCTGTGCTCCTAAATTGGATCAATAATAGAGTAGTTCCAGGGTATCTTAAAGTTAACTGCTGTGATTGTTTAACCTAGTGTAGGCCACGTAAGGTTGGTTCCTGTCCCCAGCTCACTGTCCTCCTGTATGGAGATGTGCAGAATGGCAGGGAGGAAGACCCACAGGGAAGATGGGATTGGTGCTTTTCCCCCAAATATCCTGTGGTATCTGTCTTTTTATATGTATCCAAATAATGAGTTACTAAACCTATGAGATGATATGCAATCAGCTTTCAATGCACTCCTGCATAGAGTCTTATGGGATCACTTAAATCATTACTATTATTCAGGGTGAAGATAAACCCACTCTTAGAACTAGTAAGAAACAGTGATATTATTAGCGTGCTCATATGTGAGCTGTTGCGTAATAGAGGGGGTGTGAGTTTTTTCTCTGCCACTATTAAGGATCTGGCCAAGCTTGGTCAAAGCTCTAGTTCAGTGTCCAGTGCAGGAAGGGTTAATAAAAGGAAATGTCATACTGCATACTGTAGACTTATTTCTTGTATCTTGTTTATAATACCGGCAGAATTTTATGTGTTTAGAGGCTGCTGCCCACTTAATCTGTTACAGCAATCAGAGCTATCTTGATGCTTTGCCAGGGTCAGAAACAGTACTTGTGTCCAGGATCTTGACAGATAGGATATGCTGGAACCTGGAGTTCATGTCTATAATACCAGATTTTTAGAACTTAGCAGTGGCCTGTTCATAATCATTTTGCCAAAGAATGTTAATTTGTAAACACATTGGAATTGGAAAAATATTTAGAGCCACTGGAACCACTGATGGAGATCTGGGACAATTATTGCAATCCAAGCCTTTTGACAGGGCTAGTAAAATGATGAGGATTTAATTTCCATGTGAATGAGTCCTTTCCATGTCAGCTACTTTAAATCCCTGTACTTGTGTCTCATTTCTGAGATATACTGTGTCATGGGTTTATGTAATTAAAATAAGACTGTACAGATTTGTAGATGTACAATTCCACAGCATTCTTAATGTGGTACCAGAAGGCTTATTTTGCCTCCAACTGCCAAGCACAGGCTTGTAGAAGCATTTGATGTTGCCAACAAGTTGTATCAGTCTACCCTGTATTCTAGCTTTCTGCTTGGATGCTTCATGTAACATAATTCATCAATAGTAACTGATGATCTCCATCAATGATTAAACTCTAAGCCTGTATGTAAGTGTCAGCAGATAGCAGGGTACTATGTTCAGTCACAGACTTTGCCTATTATCTGTGTAGCCTTTTTGCTATTGTCAAGTGAACTCCGCGAATTTAGGAGTTTTGGAAAACTATTCAAATTCTCAGTGCACACAAAAAGGAGAGTGACCTTTTATCCCACTTCAAGCAGATACTTTGATTTACATCAAAACTGGAAAAAGCTAAAATAGGACTGCCATTAAAAAGAATTTCAAATATCATAGAAATGTTTTACATTTATTCAAAGATCTTTTTGTGATGATTTAATAGTGTTGAGATGCTGATTAGTTAACAACTAATTTTGAAAATCTAAAATTTTGAGATCAAGTGATTGCTGTGACCTTTTTGTTTTCTCAGTTCTTACAAGGTCACAAGGAAAGAAAAACTTTATTAGCTGGCCAAGTAAGATGAACATTCTTATTACCTTCAAATGAAGTCAACACAAATAAAGGCTGTTCTTAAAAGTAAAGATTTGTGAAATTTTGTTCTTACTAACTATGATGGCATAGTAATGAACAGACATTAGTATTTGATAAATAGATCAAATCCTCTATAGAATTTAATGTAGATATTCACCATGTGTCACCATCTATCTTCCTGTAGCTGACATTAAGACAAACTTCAAAACATTAATCTGACCAAATCAGTGCATTGTGTCCTGTGGCTGCCTGCCCATTTATCCTCTGTGGTGTGATTGTATACCCCTGTGTGACCCAGGACTAGTTCATCTTGTTCAGGGATGTGGAAATGCCTGTCTGGTCTTAAGAATAGCGCAATCACAACCTCACTTGTTCCCTGGGTTGTGGTCTCTTGTGTAAATACTGAGTAGGCTTATATTTTCCATTGCCTAATATTGCAAACTAAGAAACAAGCTTAATTTAAACTGGAAGAAACATTTTCAAAGTAGCAGCATGTCTAAGCTCAAGGATATTAATCAAAGCTTTAAAGTATTTGAAAGGCAACTTGTACAGAGGTTGTTAGAGTTTTGGGAGAGCTTAGAACCATTTTTATAAGTGGTAATCAAAGTGATAAAAAGTGCCGTTTGCTCACTCTTTGTACATCTATCTAAAACATTTTTACTTCTCAGATCATATATTAAAGTCAAATAGGTGACATGTCCAATGACAGTGTGCAGCTACAAGACACTGTGTTTCAGTTTTAAATTAGCAGTAGTTTACACAGTTTGCACTCCGTTGTTTTAGGCTGAAATAGTTGTTTAGGTGTTGCTAATACATTAAGAAATAAGTGTATTCTGCAAGTGAAATTTGTATGAAGTAAAGGGTAGGGAAACAATACTTCTGTCAGATGAAGTTTTCCCAGCTGTTTGATAGAAATATGTAAAGTCAGCAGAAATAACTGTTAGCACAGCTTTTCTCTGTAATCAGAGAACAACTACCTACCATTTTCCTTGTGCTCTGAAATGACCGTTCATGCTTCCCAAGTTTGGTGCTTTCAGTATTATGAAATAAACTAGAAGAAAAATCTCTATGAAATATTTTTTAGCCAAAAAATGCAATTCACCAGAAACCCACAATTTTTAATATTAAAGGTCAAGGAGGAGGGTCTATGTGGATCAAAGTCACAGAGATAGATGGTTATAACATAATAAGTTTTCTAAAAACCTTGATGGCAAAAAAACAACAATGTAAATGGAATATGTTTATTAAGAATTGTGTAATTTAATCCACCGATCAAACTAGGGTAATAACTGACTTGGAATATTAGCAGAAGCCTATTGAGAACTTAATCTGAACATCATGGGTCTCACAATCTTGGCATACAAACAAGAATATTTTAACAGCATGTAAAAGTGAACATGGTTTTGCTGTGGACAATGTAATTTTATTTATTAGGCTTTTCTGCAGCTTTTAATCCACATGTTGTTCCAGATACTAACCCAGCAACATGATAGTACTTGAGCAATATGATGCAATATTAGCCAAATCTTCTGACAGCACAGAGAAGCTACGGGTAATAAACAAAGCACTATTTAAAGAAACCTATAAACTTCCCTCCTCAAACATGTACATGAAACCTGTTGGACATGCAGGATAACAGTGCAAGTTGCAATGCCAATGGTTTTCAGTTGTATTTGTCATTTTTAGTGGTGTAACCACTACCACTAAAAATGTACCACAAAGCCTTCAAGAAATTATTTCCTCAAAGAAGAGCAGCTGCCTGAATGTTAAATTGTCCAGACTCACTTTTGAACTTATAATAAGGAATTTTTTAGAGATGTTATGATAGAAGTACTACCTTCGTACAGTCTGCTACCAAGATCTTCACTATGGTCAGTCATTAGACATTTCACGTTTCTGCATTTTTTACTTGCTTGGAGATAAGGTTATCTGCCACATATTTCTTCTTGATCTCCTGGATATATGCAAAACTTCCAAACAAGCAGTGAGGCTGTCCATGGGAGCCAATGTCAGACACAGATTCAAGAGCCGTTTTGCTCCTGCAGTTCTACCTCCTAATGTCTACTGCTGCAGTTTTTACTCAGACCTGTTAAACAGCAATTACCCAACCATCACTTCTAAGCATGCCAAACTGCTTGTAGATATCTGGAATGTGGTAATAGGGGAAAGAACAAGTATGTGATCTTGTCTCTTTTGCCACTGGCGTTGGGTTAAGAGCAGATGTGCATAATGAAGGAAAGTGGCAAACTTGACAGCGCATGTATTCATCGTGATAAGCACTTCTCCATAATTGGTGGAAAAGCCCTAAAATTGGGAAAGACATAGGAGCAGTACATAACACTGGCACCTGTAACATGCTTGTTTTCAGTACATGAAAGACATAGAGCAGACTGATGACATTTTAAGTCATCTCTGTGGCAAAAAGACTTGGAAGAAACTAAGGGTGAGTAAAGCTGGAAAGAAGTAACCATCTGCCCTCACCCGATCTGTGCAGAGGATGACTGAAGCCTCCACAACCACTTTCCTCCAGTTTCCTGATGTAACTTTTCCCAACACTGCTTTTTCTATTACCTCCCTCCCCCACAGCACAGCACAGCAGTACAGCCAGCCATCCTAATCAGGCTGTGGCAAAGGCTTCAAGAAATGTTCAGCAAATATTCGGAGCTTCAGCCAAAAGGCAGGAGTTGCCATACAGAAAGTGAGAAAGACCACCCTTGTGTTCTCCCCATTGCACTTCAATTGCCCTTGAGTGCGCCCTCAGCAAGTTTGCTGATGACACCACGCCGTGTGGTTCAGTTGATATGCTGGAAGGAAGGAATGCCATCCAGAGGGACCTTGACATGCTTGTGAGGTAGGCAGATGCCAACCTGATGAAGTTTAACCATGACAAGTGCAAGGTCCTACACCTGGGTCGGAGCAATTCCAGGCACAGCTCCAGGTTGGGCAGAGAAGAGATTCAGAGCAGCCCTGCAGAGAAGAACATGGGGGTGTTGGTTGATGAGAAACTTAACGTGAACCGGCAGTGTGCACTTGCAGCCCAGAAAACCAACCGTATCCTGGGCTGCATCAAGAGGAGCGTGACCAGCAGGTCGAGGGAGGTGATCCTGCCCCTCTACCCTGCTCTTGTGAGACCTCACTTGGAGTATTGTGTGCAGTTCTGGTGTCCTCAACATAAAAAGAACATGGAACTGTTGGAACAAGTCCAAAGGAGGGCTGTGAGATTGATCAGGGGGCTGGAGCACCTCCCGTATGAAGAGAGCCTGAGAAAGTAGGGGCTGTTCATCCTGGAGAAGAGAAGGCTGCGTGGAGACCTCATAGCAGCCTTCCAATATCTGAAGGGGGCTTATAAGGATGCTGGGGAAGGACTCTTCATTAGGGACTGCAGTGACAGGACAAGTGGTAACGGGCTCAAACTTCAACAGGGGAAGTTTAGATTGGATATGAGGAAGAAATTCTTTCCTGTAAGGGTGGTGAGGCACTGGAACAGGTTACCCAGGGAAGCTGTGAATGCTCCATCGCTAGCAGTGTTCAAGTCTGGGTTGGACAGAGCTTTGGGTGACATGGTTTAGTGTGAGGTTTCCCTGCCCATGGAACTAGATGATCTTAAGGTCCTTTCCAACCCTAACTATTCTATCATTCTATAAGTGTTCTCCTTCTCCTCTTCCCTATCCACTACAGAGCTGGCCCACTGGTGGCCCAAGGGTCAGGCTTATCCAGCAAGACAATTTTATTTGGTAGTGCATCAGCAGCCCAGTTACACTGAGAATTCTGCTGTATTTGTATGGCTAGGAGAAAAGTGCAAACCCAGGTCAAGTTTGACAGGATTTATTGGATTGATGGAATATGATTGGCCCTGAGAAGTTGGACCTGAGAAGTTTGCCATCTCCATAGTTCGTTTTTCTTATTCCAGGAGACAGAAAATAGGTATTCTAAATGAGGCAGAAAACTTTTGGGAGGAATATTACTTCTTCATACAATCACATTCTGTATTAAACAGATGCATGGATACAGTAGATCAGGATAAACTTTTCCACTGCAAGACCATCCTGCTGCAAACAATACATGCACTAATGATAAAAATAGAGGTCTCAGAGCTATAAGCATCCAATTAAATGTGTAGATGCTTGGTTATGGCTATCACTCCCACTTTTAACTGTTACATCTATATGTGTGTTTGTCTCTCTGCTTAGAAGACTGTATGCACCAACATGAACATGTGTGTGCTAACATTCACCACACTAATTTATATAAGCTTTCAAATCCCTTCTCAGATTTTACTGCACATCCAGACAGCCAGAATGATGGATTCTTGCTCAAGGCACCTTCTTCTAGTAGTTGACTTGCCCCACACTCAAACTGTGAAACCATTTGTTATGTTGGCTCCCAAATATGATCTCAAATCCCACTGTTGTAATTTCTTTCGTATTGGTGTCCTGCCACCAGTTGGCCCTTGAAGCATGATGGGTTTGACCACCAAACCAAATGAAACAAAAAGACAGCCACTACTCAAACATTAATATCTACATCCTCAAGTATACAAGAAAGCAGCGCCTCCCAAACACCCACTCCCTGATTATATCATTGCGCTTCTTTCACCACCCAAAGGTCTCACATGATGACACTTTCATGTGCTTATCACACTGGGTACCACCAGTACACTTTTATTGTTTTTAAAAGTAGCTAGGTTCTTACTATTAGGCATAGGACTAGACTGGAAATAAAGTAGGAAGCGTACACATAGAGGTCTCAACCTGTAGCTATTTACATAGCAAGCTTCAGAACAGCGTATAGCCATAGTAATAATCAATGTAATGTCTCTTGATGATAAGTTCAATGTCTATATAAAATCATTTCTCAGTTGAGGGTTATATCTGATTTAGACTGGAAGTTAGTTGGCTGTGGATTTTGTATGCCTTCATATTTGTGGAATGGAGTACATATCTATGGGACTCTCAGGTAGCATTACAGTGATCTGTGTGTGAAAAGAAGGTGTGGGTAAGTTTTGTACACACCAGGGTGTGTTTTTAATTTTATAAGTGTCTGTGTAGAATTTTGCATATCTCATCACCTCACCCTGCTTTTATCTTCCTTCTCTTGTTCTTTTTGCTCTTCCCAATCCTTTAATTTTCCTGCTGCTTTTATCTATTTTGCTTCCTTCCTGCTACCCTGCTAGAACACCTTTTCTGCTTTCATCTGCATTTCAGACTCCCTTCTCTCTTACTCTGCAGTCTTTCCCTGAACATGTATCTCCAAGATAACTCTCTTCTTTACAATTCACAGTAGTAATCTCACACCCTTACTTATTTTTGCCTTTAAGTCTACGTTTTGACATGCTATGTTAAGGCTGTAGGTTCTTTGGGACAAGGAAAACACCTCACCTGTTAATGTAGTACTGTACACAATTTACTACAATTTACTACTTTGTAAACAATACAATAAAGTGAAAAATCACCTTACACATTTTTTGGTTTTAATCTGGTCCTTGTCTGTTCTGTTTTGCAACATCATATACCCTGAACTCAGATAATAATTTTTAGAACCAACTGCTACCAAGAAACTACTCAGATGTTAGCTGGTAAGGAAGACAGCTCTTTTTAGCATCTGACAAAAATACTGTATTGCTATTAAAAACAACTATGAGCTTGTTTCTTCCTGAAACCATCTCCTAATGGCGTTCACAGAGAAAAAAATGAGTGCACCCATCATGAACAGAGTGCATCGGTCTCACATGTGGGAGGTAATTAGAGACAGTTTACCCTGACTTGTGGTTAGATTATGCCTTGTATAGTGACAGTGGCACAAAACAAATGGTTGAAAAACAATAACCTTTTTCATGTTAATTTGGCAGCCTCTGGACTACAGTAATCTTCAAAATGCAATAATAAGTGAATATTTATAATTACTTTTTACTCTTTGGATCCTTTTTAATATGCTCAGATACTTAACAAGTAAACCAATTTTAGCAAAATTTCAGAGAGGTTATACCTATCAACTTGAATATTAGCCAAATATTACTTCAACTAATTTTCTGACTAGTTCTGAAAGATAGGATCATTTGCCTGGAGATGTACGCTTTACTGTCTTAACAAAGATTCTTTCTATCTATCTCATCTTAAAAATAGAAAAGAAATAGGAAGTTACAGAACTCCTCCAAGTGCCTAAATGTGCGGTTATATGGCAGTACGTACAAAATTGGTTTTTACATGAAGATATTGCAAGTTATTATCAGTAATAACTCTTTCTCCTCCAAGAAAAGAAAATCAAATCCTGACATTTACTGGACACCTTCTTGAGAGATTTCAGTTGAATTTTGAACTTTTTTTTTTTTCTGTCAAAAAAACATTATCTGCCCGAGGGCACTGTTTCAGTGTTTTACTCAGTACATTAAAATATTCAGCTGAAATCTGACTTCCCTTCTTTCCCTCCCTTCTAATTCAAGGCTTTAATCTTTCATCAGAAGCAAATTCTTGAAACAAATTTCAAACAAAATTGCTCTTCCAATTTTTGCCTGCATTTTTAAATATTTTTTTTTTATTTTATTTCTGCTCAGCTGTCATGAACAGAAGCAAAGAAAATGGAGAATGACAGGAAAATCGTGTTACAATACAGGCAGGTGGCATAGTTGTGGATACAATAGCTGTCAGCTCAATCTGATCTTGAAGTTTCTTTCCTGAACAGATTTCCCTGGTACCTCTGAGATCAGACTCAATGGATAAATGAAGCTTCCTTTCTCCTTGTGCCAATATGAAAATAAAACTGAATTCTCACATGTTCTAATATATGATCTGGTTGACAGATGATGTGTCCTTTTCTGGGAAAGACTGCAGTGGTACTAAATCTATATGTGTTTTTAGACTACAAAAGAGTCCTTTTCAGGCAGTAGCCACAAGATGGTTTTGCATATTCGACACTACTTTTTCTTATTCACACAGGGGGAAATTTAATCATAGGTCAGCAACCTCTCAATCCCCAGGTTTGAATGTGGAATTCATATCTTCCTTCTCACTTCTGGCCTCAAGTAGGAAGTTTCCAGAGACCACAGAAACCCTTAAAATGGCTGAAGAGCCTTTAGCATCTGGGGGAAGCCCTAGGCAATTTATGTATTTGAGGTAGGAATGCAAATGCAGAAGAAATCAAGCATGAGGGAAAAAAACTTTTCAACTTGCAATGTGTTATAATGTTAGGATGCCACAGAGCTTTGGGAGGGATCTAATACTTTAATGAGAACTCATCTTTCATTTGTGCTGTATATGCAATATTATTATATTCATTTAAGACAATTCAATGTAAATACTGGTATTTTCTCAGCATACGTAGGTAGAACATGAAATTATCTCTATTTCAGAGAAAGAAAAACAATCTGGAAGAATCTGCATGACAGATTTATTTGCCACCACCCACTGGCTGCTGCTGAGAGAGCAGACTCCTACTAAAATCGAGACCTGAAAAATGGTCCCCTAGCGCTGACTCCCGCTGGCCATTCATCTCGGGTTGTCTGATTCATACACTCCTACACTGCCCCTTCAAACAGCAGACTGAGCTTTCTTAGAGCAGATATCAGCTGTCACTTGCACAGTATTCTTGGGATAAGAAGTTGCCTAAAGAGAGTGGAATATGAGGACAGTAGAAGTTATTACTTTCTTTCCCTTTACCACATTTTTACCTGACTCTTGAAGCCCCTTACGGACCTGGTTCACACAGGGCATGGAAATGCATGTGCAGCTGAGTTTCCTAGACATTTACCAACAACATTAACATTTTCTTTTTGTTTTTTCTTATGATAAATGTTGGGTTTTGATGTAGTGATATGAGCTGCCCACTCTTAGCAGGCATTGTAGCTTTTAAAAAGAAACACCATCTGTCCAGAAAACAAGCAATTGGAAAATCACACATTTAACTCCATATTAACAAATGGTTATCAGAGGGTCAGGTTGTTCAGTTCTGCTCTCACACTCTGAGAATGAGCAACAGATTTTGTTGATGTCTAAAATTCATGTGAAGTAGCACAAATTAGTGTCAAAGAATGTGCAAGTGGAAAGAAATTACTGGGACATCTTGTTACCTTTCAGCAGTGTAGGACTGCTCCTTAAAAGAGGTCTTACCAGTTAAACCAGCATGGCTGATTTTAAACATGCCAAATAGTGTAATTTTTCTGCTCTACCATAATATTTTCCCGTATTTACTTTTGGCTGTATTTTTCTGGCAGAATGTCTAAATTTTCTTTTCCACCATTTCCCCCCACCTTTGTTCTAGGAAGAGCAGAATGTTTTTCTCCATCTGACTTTTGGATGTAAATGAAGATCATCTGTGGACCATGAGGCTGATACCCTCTTCCTTACATGCACCTGGCCTATATCTCCCAAGTGGCTCATTCAGACTGAAACTGGAGGGCAGCACTGTGTGGGGAAGGGCAGAGAGACATTTTCACACAGTAACTGTGTAAAGACACAGTTGCTTGCCTAAATGTGCAGCTTCTTTTTGCCCTCAGTGCTGCCAGCATGTCAGCAGAGAAATAGGAAGCAAAAGCTTAGGAGACTTGGGACATCTAATACCGCACAGATAAATATATTCTCTATAACTTCTGAGTATTTTCAGGCTCTTACGTCCTTTATTCTTTCTCTGTAACTTGTTCTTTCTCAGTAAAAATAAGTCCTTTACCATTTCTCTGAACTGTTCCTTGCTAAGAAATCTCTTTTTCAAGAGGATGGGAACTTCAGGTTGGCATAATATTACCATTGTCACTTCCATTGCAAACAGAATCACTGATCCAGGCATTATTCTCTGACACTTCCAGTCCCTAGGAAGCTCAGCTGATGCTAACAGGACTATTCACAGGACTAACGCATGTATATTTGTGCAGGCTTCAGCTGATTTATAGGTACAAATTTGACATGTCACCCGCAGCATAGCTGACTTTTTACATTGAATGTTGGTGATGCTTCAAGGGCCTGTAGAAAAAGTTCCTATGTAAGTATGGCTCATTGAAGGGTGTTTATGTTTTTCTTGGTGAAAGAAATTACTTTTTAGCAATCTAAGGAGCCACCGGCAGACTGCTGCTTTGAACAAGATAACAACAGGTATCTAAGTAGCAAAAGGAAAATTCTTTTTTTCCTTTTTTTTTCCTTTGTCCCTCTTTCATCATTCACCTTTGTTTTATCTCTCTAGATTCATTTCCTAAGGGGATTTCTCATTCTAGCAATGTCTCTGGTGAAGGTTGTATGATGTGTGTGACACAAGGAAGAGAGTTTCCTTTGATACTCCCCCCATGGCTTTGATGAAGACCTCTAATGAAATATGCATACAGCTATTACTAATACTTAATAAAAAACACCTTGACACTCAACTCTCCAAAAAGGTACATGAACAGGCACAAATACTTTGTATCCAATGCATCCATGGCCAAAATTTGGTTTAAATAATTAAAAAACATAAGAACTTAAGACTTTGTGTATGCTGATCAACATAATGGCTTACAGTGGTTTGCAATGGCTTTTGAGAATCCCTCTGCACAGTCTTGTGTCCATGGGTACCTTGCCAACCCTTCTAAGATTACATCAGTAAACACAAATAAAGAGCTGTAAGTTATAGATGTTCCTTCTGGAACATTAGCTGGCATGGAAATCTCCCCAAGAACAGTGAAAATGAAACTTTTTTGCTGTTCTAACTTACACGGGTTTGGTATCTACAAATGTGTATTCTGTTCCCTACTATACAGGGACCATATAAACAGCTTGTCTCCCACAGGTTAAAATTGCACTGTTCCCCCAGTGTGCCTTCTGATACACAGCAAACTCTATCGGGAGTTTAAAAAAACATGTGTAAAGAGACATGGCCACACAGCCTAGGCACAGATTTGGTCATTCAATACTAATCTACTTTGGTGGTTTGAACTATAGATACGTAAAAAAATCTATCCATTATTAATTATCCAACACGTATGTACGATCTGTTTTACCTCTAATTGTAGAATATTTGGTTACCAGCAGGAAAAATGGTAAGCAACACAGTTGTGGCTGGTTTTACTGCCAAATGCAAAGTTCGATGTGTGTGATTAGGCTACCAGGACTCCAGTCACATTCTGAAATTTAACACTGTTGTGTCCAGGCAGCACTGGCCAGAAGGAAGGTGGAGGTAGGGCACTAGGTCACGCCACAGAGAAACTGAGAAACGCTTTTATTATCAAACATTCCTTTTTATCAACATCCTATCACTCCCTGGATAAACACAGTGCTTGTCTGAAGGAGGTAAGAGGGATAATAAAGAATAGGAACAATGCTAAGGACAGCAACTAAAAACAAGCACATATACTTTCACAACCAGAGCCAATAAAGGTGTCAAATGTGAGGCAGGTCTTCCTTGTAGCAGCATAAAAACATAAAAATATGCTTGTATTACACAGTTTTATTCAAAGATCTTTTGCCTTTTTTATTCCTTTTAACTGCTCAGGGGAAATCTCTACATTAGAGCATCCTGTGCTTGTCAATGGTCAAGGTGGGAAGCAGATAAAAACCACAGTGTTTTAGCTTTCAGGTGCAGCATTTGGCCCCCTGGGTGCAGGAACAAGAGCTAGATCTGTCTGCGAGAAGATGTATGCTATAGCACTCTGCCTGTCATCACTATCGGGCGGTATATGGAGGCTTGTTATCATGGTGTCGTGGGTTCAGCAGTAGCAGTCATTTTTTTCTCCTTCTTGGTAGCTGGTGCAGCACTGTGTTTTTGATTTTGGGCCTGGGAACAGCACTGTTAACACCAGTGTTTTCAGTTACTGCTTAGTAATGTTTCGGTCTTACCAAGGACTTTCTGAGTCTCATGCTCTGCCAGGGAGGAGTGGAAGCCAGGAGGAAGCAGAGACAGGACACCTGACCCAAACTAACCAAAGAGGTATTCCATACCACAGCACATCATGCCCAGGATGTGAAAATGGGGAGCAGAGACCTGGAAGGGTGGGGGTGCACTGCTTGGTTGGGCTGGGTATAGGTGGTGAGAATTGTATTCTTTCCTTGTATTTGCCTTGTCATTATTATTATTGGTGGTAGCAGTAGTGGTCTTGTGTTATACCTTAGTTACTAAACTGTTCTTATCTCAACCTGTGGGAGTTGCATTCTTTTGGTTCTCCTTCCCACCCCTCCAGGAACGGGGGGAAGAAAGAGGGGGAAGTGAATGAGCAAAACTGGGTGAGTTATAGAGGCTTAAACCATGACACATGGGGTTCCTCTATGAACTGTGGCTGTTGGCTGTTTATCTGAGCCTTCTGGGAAACAAGAGACCATGGTCTTCGTTTCTTCCAGTGCTTCCTCAACAGCTTGAGAGAGTTCCAGAAGAGGGCTGCAGGGGTGATAGATTTGCCTTTAGGTACTACAAAGAATGTGCCATGTCCTTGATTTGAGATTCAGATAATCCCCTTTATCATAAAGCTTTGTTCACTTTTAGATGATTCTGTCATTGTGCTAGTTTACACATAAGGAAAAGAGTTAAATCTAGACATATTTAAAGTTGCTGTCTTCTTGTGAGTAGAAAAGGAACAAACGTACTAATTTACGAATTTATTTCCAGGTGTTGACAGTGGAATTTTTAGAAAGGGGAGAGAAAAAGAATAATGGATTGATGCAAATGTCAGATTGATTCTGAGGTGAATCACTTGAAATAATAACCATTTTAAGACTCAGCCTTTTCATATTTAGTTCCCCAAGTTTGCAATTCCCCATAACTAATTAAAGTGGTTTGGAACCAGGTTAGTGTTGAAGCTATCCGCAGCCAAAAATTATATCAGTAAATTACATTCACCACTGATTTTCTTGGTTTAGCTGACCACATGACAGCAAAAGCAGCTACATATTAGCAACTCTGTCAGCTCAGGATAACTGATAGAGGTTTAAGCAGTAGAGTATGCAATTTTCTCATACAAGAAATACATAGGAGCAAGAAGAGAAAAAATAGAAGCCTTAGCTTACCTGCAGCCTTGTATTTCAGTCACTATCGTCAATTAATCCCCCTTTATACCAGTATAAATAGCTTTCTGGAACACCCACAAAAAGACAAAAGAAAGACGAGGTAAAAGCATAACGATGTTTAGTTTTGCATTTAAGTTGTTGTGTCTTATCTTACTTATGAATGTATTTGGAACCAACAGTGTGCTGTCAGTCCTTACTGGAACTGCACAGGATTATGCTGTGATCTGATTATGTGGAAAGTCACACAGTTACACTGAACAGACATGTGCGAAGATACCTGCTAAATCCTTGATTTAGTAGTGAGCCACTCTTTTCATCATGGCTTGTAGCAAAGGGTTTTGTTGTGTCACAAAAATATCTGGCAGTTTATGGTTTGTGGATCAGCTGTGTCTGAATCATCAGATGTCAGATTTGGACTAGTAGAGTTCACCTTTGCTTATGTGCGGCATCATGAGCTGTATCTTTGAAGAGGACTCCAACAGCTGTGTTTTGGAACCTGAAGCCTGAGCAATATGAAATTCATACTAACAGAAATGCACAGGTTCAAGCCCTTTTCTACCAGCTACAGATTTCTGAGGGGATTCTCTCTGATAATGGACTTCACTGTTCAAAACAGCTTTGTACTGACTGAGAATGAAGTTAATTTCTGTCAGAAAAAAAAATCCATGTTATCCTTGAAGCTTCAGTTCAGCCTACCCATGAGGATGTTGCCATACCTTTCTATGTATTAATCGTGTTGCTTCAATTAAAAAAACATGATGACAGCAAAATTATTAGAAATTGTATGTCCTCCAAAACAGTTGAGCATTTATAGAAACATACATTACCAATACTGCACCCATAATTATGTGAAGCAATCCCTAATGTATTTTGTAACTGAATGTTACTGAGCTCTGCTGACACAGTCAGTAAGCTTGTTTTTTTCTGTGGTTTCGACAAAAGGTGCTGTTTTTCTAAAGCAGAGACCCAACAGCTGTACTAAGTGACATGAGACATACCCCTAAAATGTCACTAACGGATGAGTTAATGGATGATTTACCCTGCAGAGAAGGACTTGAGGGTGTTGGTCGATGAGAAAATGAACATGAGCTTGCAGTGTGCACTCGCGGCCCAGAAAGTCAACCGTATCCTGGACTGCATCAAGAGGAGCATGAGCAGCAGGTCAAAGGAGGTGATCTTGCCCCTCTACTCTGCTCTTGTGAGACCTCACTTGGAGTATTGTGTGCAGTTCTGGTGTCCTCAACATAAAAAGGACATGGAACTGTTGGAACAATTCCAAAGGATGGCCACGAGGATGATCAGGGATCTGGAGCTCCTCCATATGAAGAGAGGCTGAGAAAGTTGGGGCTGTTCATCCTGGAGGAGAGAAGGCTGCGTGGAGACCTGGTAGCAGCCTTCCAGTATCTGAAGGGGGCCTATAGGGATGCTGGGGAGGGACTCTTCATTAGGGACTGCAGTGATAGGACAAATGGTAACGGGTTCAAACTTCAACAGGGGAAGTTTAGATTGGATATGAGGAAGAAATTCTTTCCTGTGAGGGTGGTGAGGCACTGGAATGGGTTGCCCAGGGAAGTTGTGAATGCTCCATCTCTGGCGGTGTTCAAGGCCATTAAGGATTGGACATAGCCTTGGGTGGCATGGTTTAGTGTGAGGTGTCCCTGCCTGTGGCAGAGGCGTTGGAATTTGATGGTCTTCAGGTCCTTTCTACCCCGTATGAAGATAGGATGAGAGAGTTGGGGCTGTTCATCCTGGAGAAGAGAAGGCTGCGTGGAGATCTAATAGCAGCCTTCCAGTATCTGAAGGGGGCCTATAGGGATGCTGGGGAGGGACTCTTCATTAGGGACTGCAGTGATAGGACAAATGGTAATGGGTTCAAACTTAAACAGGGGAAGTTTAGATTGGATATGAGGAAGAAATTCTTTCCGGTAAGGGTGGTGAGGCACTGGAATGGGTTACCCAGGGAAACTGTGAATGCTCCATCTGTGGCGGTCTTCAAGGCCATTAAGGATTGGACATAGCCTTGGGTGGCATGGTTTAGTATGAGGTGTCCCTGCTTGTGGCAGGGGGGTTGGAACTAGATGATCTTAAGGTCCTTTCCAACCCTAACTATTCTATGATTCTATTATTTAACTTATTGTTTATTAGGAACATTAGGTTAATGTTAATTATGCATATTTCTAATACTAACTATTGGAAAATATTAATTTTCTTGAACAATATTTACAGACACTAATTCACATTTTTAAGCTTATATTTTCATTCCAATTAGACTGAAAGTGTGAAAACTCATTCAAGAATACTGTACAAAACACAGATGTTGTATTCTATGAGTGAGCTTTCTTGTAGTGTTGTTGCCAGTACAAAATGTTCACATAGTCAGTCAAACCAGTCAAAACACAAAGTAGTCACAATCAGTGTAATAGGATCACAGGATAGTTCAGGTATGAAGTGACCTCAGGAGGTCTCTAGTCAGGCCTCCTGCTTGAGCAAGGGTCAGCTGTGGGATCAGAACAGGTTGTTCAGGGTCTTACTTGGATGGGTTTGTAAACCTCCAAGGAAGGAGACAGCATAACCTCTCTCTGGGCAACCTGCTCTACTGCCGGGCTATCCTTCTGATGAAAAAAATCTTATATCCACCCCAAACCTCCTATTTAGCTTACAATTTGCTGTTATCCTGTGATACAACACTGTGAAGATCCTGACTCTATCTCCTCAAGAACCTCCCCATTGGTCTCCCCAGGAGCTGTGTCTTTGCCAGGTTGAGTAAGCCCAGCTTGCCCAGTCTCTCTTCACAGGGCAAGTGCTCCAGCCCTGATCACCTTGGTGGCCTCTCCTAAAATAACTCCTGTTTACCAATGTTTGTCTCTGGGGAGTGGGGTGTGCACAATACTGGATTCCATGTTGTCGATGTGGACTGGTATGTGCTAAACAAAGGCAAAAAACCTTTCCCTCATCCACTGGCTATGCTTCTGTTAACACAGCCCCTGTTGGTCATCTCTGCTGCCAGGGCTCAGGCACTGCACACTAGGAGCTCCCAGGCCTCTTGAGCAGTCTTGCCCTGAGGCAGCTAGGCCCCAGCCTGGTTTGCTGACAAGGGTTATTTGCCTTCATCTGTCCTTGTTGAATTTCATAATTTGACCTTAAGGTATAAGTTAAAGGAGTTGTCCTCTGCAGTACCATTCCAACCTGTATACACAGCTGTGAATCAGACTCACCTGAAACAGGAGACCAGGAACCATTCCTCTTTATTTTGGCCTTTTATCTCTACTATGAAAATCATGTCACCTCTATGTTTCAATTTTGTCATTTGCAAAGACATTTATTGGTATTTGTATTTGCCTTTTCATAGCACTCCTGGTCAGGTTTATCAGCAGTATTTGATTTCTTTCTTTTGAAATCAAGGGGATGAGGGCAGTCAGGGATTGAACCCAGGTTTTCATATGCACATATGCTTATGAACAGCTGTTCCACAAATAGATAAACTCAGGATATGAATATATAAATATATGGCAGCTAATCAAATTAAAAAAGAATTTTGCTTTAAACCTATTTCTCAAAATATCTAAATTAGAACAATAACACAAGCTTAATTTTAATGACAAGCATCTGAGGAGATCTCTAAGTCTGGAGTGTCCTGGGTTCAGCAGTAGCAGTCATTTTTCTCCTTCTTGGTAGCTGCTGCAGCACTGTGTTTTTGACTTTCGGCCTGGGAACAGCGCTGATAGCACCAGTGTTTTCAGTTACTACTTGGTAATGTTTTGGTCTGACCAAGGGCTTTCTGAGTTTCATGCTCTGCCAGGGAGGAGGGGAAGCCGGGAGGAAGCAGAGACAGGACATCTGACCCAAACTGACCAAAGAGGTATTCCATGCCACAGCATGTCATGCCCAGGATGTAAAAATGAGGAGCAGAGACCCGGAAGGGTGGGGGTGCACTGCTTGGTCGGGCTTGGTATTAGGTGGTGAGAATTGTATTCTTTCCTTGTATTTGCCTTGTCATTATTATTATTGGTGGTAGCAGTAGTGATTTGTGTTATACTTTAGTTACTAAACTGTTCTTATCTCAAGCTGTGGGAGTTGCATTCTTTTGATTCTCCTCCCCATCCCGCCGGGACTGGGGGAAGAAAGAGGGGGCAGTGAGTGAACGAGCTGCGTGAGGAGCTTAAACCAAAGTTAGCTTACAGGCTAACTCTAGAGTGGCTAAAGTAGGATTCTGTGTGATTTTTAATTAATTTTATCTATGTAATGTTTTTTTATGTTCAGTGTTTTATCTTTTTGCTCCTTTCCCCATCCCCTGCTGCAGATGGTCAGCCGTCTGTTGATACTTTTCCCTTGATAGAGTGCTTGCTAGGCACTTCATGATGTTTGAAACTTTGTCTTTGGATTTACTAATTGTAAGGGTAACATCCCAAAGGCAAGGTTTCCTGATAAGGTGAACATTACAGAAGCAAGGAAATGTCCTCCTTGGGTTGTTCCCAAGAAAGTTTCCACATAATTTCTTCAACTGCTGGATATCTGCATTCTGAAAAAAAAAAAAAAAAAAAAAAAACAGGCCAAACTTTCAAACTGTTCTTCCGTCTCTGATTCATGCTGTAAACCCCATGCAGCAGGGTGTGCCTCTGCTTGTGAACATGTTCATGCAGATCCTTACTGAATACCTTTAAAACACAGCGCTTACTTCTGACAGAGGAAAGAACTTGCTCAGTAAGTAAAAATGCTCCTCAGCTATCAGTTCTCATGCTAAGTTTTTTGTTTCAGAAAGTCCAGCACTTGCAGGCATCTGCAGGAGGTGTCCATTGAAGACCAAGTGTTCATTTTAAGAGAAATACACCAGAAAGAATTGATTCCTTTCACCGTTTCATCTGTCAGGCATTTAGTAATGAGAAGATGCTATCCCCTAGAAATTCTTTGGAAGGTTATCTGAAGTGACATTGTAGTTCTACCTGAACTCTTGGCAGTCTGTTATTCATACCACAAAGCGGACCATGCACCAGTGGCTCTACTAGAGCTTTTAAGCTGTAGACTTAGAAGACACAATGTGTCTTCTTTATGTGATACCCACTTTTGACATCACTGGGATCTCATACCGAGACCACATTCCCTCCTGAAAGCTTGTCAGCACTAGTGTCTGAGAAAGAGGAGTTGAATGGAGTAGTGAGGCCTAAATACCCACAAATTTTTCCTGTGGACAATAAAAGCCATCTAGATGGAAGCAATCCAATTTTATTTTATCCACAAACACTGTAACTTCTTTCATATATAGAAATATGTAAAGGAAGAAAGACTTGGAATCCTTCCACAAAATTCCTCTGGAGTTGTACACAGCAGCTGGTTTGTAAATGTCATTAGCACGGTAATTCTGATTTGTAAAAAGAAAAAGAGGAAGCCAGTGAAAACATAGAGCAGACATCAAGCCTGGAAAAGAAGAGCTCTTAAAGGAAACATTGCTTGGCTGTATTTTTCTCTCCCACACCAAGATGTGCTGTACTGACATTTTATAAATGCTGTAGGTGTGGTCAGCAGTAAATCATGACTCTCTGAGGAGTTCACTCCCCTGCACCTTCAGCTGTACTATGCCTCGAGGGCAGCTGCCTCACATTGTGCTAGTGCGTAACTCAGTAGGTAGGTAAAGATTCTTCAAAATCATGTCACAACATGGAAAAAATATTTCTGTAACATTGG
Source organism: Ara ararauna (assembly GCA_028858755.1). Lineage (NCBI taxonomy): Eukaryota > Metazoa > Chordata > Aves > Psittaciformes > Psittacidae > Ara > Ara ararauna. The sequence goes on along the minus strand of CM054379.1, from coordinate 39,739,891 downwards.
TACTTTTCCAATTGTATTTTCTCATACTTGATGCTCATCCTTATATTTAATGATCTTGAAAAGAAATGTCTTGGCTGTGTACACAGCTAAAGCTGTGTTTTGGCACTTTTCAGGAAAATTGCATTAAACTTTTTGGCAGAGTGCCAAGCATTAAAAAAAGAATGCTTCCTGCAGTACTACAGTTAAGGAAGGCAGGTTTCAAGGGGAGTGGGGGGTGTGTGTGCAGAATCAAAGCTAGCAAGACAACCTACCCTTATCCATTATCACAGTTTGCAAGCTTGGAACAAGAAGATATAAGACAACAAATTGCCAAAATAAAAGATGACGAATTATGCATTTTGGTGTGTTGGTTGACAGAAAAGTATTTGGGTACCTAATCTTGAAGGTGTCTGTATGATACTATAGCTGTTAGGTCTGACCCAGCAAAACATCTAGTCATTATTGAAGTGTAATGATATGGCTAACACAGATGAAGTTGGTTTCATTCTTTTTAGTGTGCCTTGCTCTGTTAAAGATTAGTGTGCTCTTCTGATTGCCTTTTTTTCTTCAACTTGATATGCTGCATCATGCAGTGTTGAGCTTAGTTTTAGGAATATACATTTGAAAGTTGATACACATGGAAAGTCTCAGGAATTCATCCAGTAATGAAAACACAATAGGCCACAATGGCAATTCACCCAGAAATTGTGAGGAATAAATCTACATTAAATACTTGTGTTTAAGATACAGCTCTACCTTCAGTCTTGACAATTAATCAATATTTTTTAAAAGCTGGTATCCTGGTTTCGACTGGGATAGAGTTAATTTTCTTCCCAGTAGCTGGTGCATTGCTGTGTTTTGGCTTTAGTCTGAGAACAATGCTGATAGCTCACAGATGTTTTAGTTGTTGCTCAGTAGTACTTGCCTTGATCAAGGACTTCTCAGTCTCAGGTTCAGCCAGTGAGGAGTGACACAGGAAGCTGGGAGGGAGCAGAGACAAGACACTTAAACTAGCTGAAGGGGTATTCCATACCACAGTATGTCATGCCCAGTATATAAACTGGAGGAGTCACCCAGAAGGGGAGATCACTGCTTGGGTCTGGTTGGGTATTGGTCAGTGGGTGGTGAGCAACTGTGTTGTACATCACTGGTCTCTTTTGGGTTTTATTCCTCTCTCTCACATACTTCTTTTTCTATCTAGGATTTTTTTTAAGGTACACAGTGAAATTAATTTCCAAATTATTAGAAAAAAATTGAATCATAGAACCATAGAATGGTTTGGGTTGGAAGTGACCTAAAGATCACCTAGTTCCACCGCCCCTGCCGTGGCCAGGGACACCTCACCCTAGACCATGTCACCCAAGGCTCTGTCCAACCTGGCCTTGAACACTGCCAGCAATGGAGCATTTACCACTTCTTTGGGCAACCTGTTCCAGTGCCTCACCACCCTCAAAGTAAAGAACTTCTTCCTTATATCTAACCTTAGCTTCCCCTGTTTAATTTTAAACCCATTTTCTCTTGTCCTATCACTACAGTCCCTCATGAAAAGTCACTCTCCAGCATCCCTGTAGGCTCATTTCAGATACTGTAAGGCTGCTATGGAGGTCTCCATGCAGCCTTCTCTTCTTCAGGCTGAGGAGCCCCCTCTTCTTCAGGCTGAGCAGCCCCAGATTTCTAAGCCTGTCATCATACAGGAGGTGCTCCAGCCTTTTGGTCCCACTGACCAAAGAGAAATCCTAAATGTAAGTTGCGGATATGATTTTGATATTATTTTAATGTACAAATACCAGTAATGGAATAGGATATTTATAATTTCTCTAATTTTTGGTTAATATCACTCTGCACTGCATCAACCTCGAATATATGGCTGCTCTTTTGTTATCATTCTTCTGATCCTTTTTGTTTCAATAAATAAATAACAAAGGAGTGAGAACTGCATGTTATACAAAGTCTTGCATCTGTTCCAGATCTAGGGTGAGGGTTTGGAAGTTGTGTAGGTTTCTGCAGTACTCTTCTGAGTTAGATGAATGTCCTTGTTTGCTCCTTGTTCATTTTCTTTTCAACTTATATACCTTGAAAGCCCCAAGAGCTTCATCAGCAGGCTAGTAAATCCTGTCACCAAATTCAAATGTAATCCTGCAGTTCTGTGACAAAACAAACAAACAAACAAAAAAAAGCTAAAAGAAAAAAAGAGAGAAATCTTGAAAAACTAAGCTCTGAAAGTCGTGTTTTCTCCCCTCCACTTTCTCTTTCCAGTGAGGTAGGGAAAAACAAAAGTGAGAGACATTCCACCTCCTGGGATTTGCCTTAATGTGATGAGAAAGAAAGAATTCTTCAAAGTCAACTACAGAATACAAAATTTGAAAGTGCTCAGGACTTTAAAAAGATGTTACTTAAAAGGACAAAGACACTGACTGTACAATATTTATTATATGTAATCCTCCACATCTGTCTGATTGAATTAAAAAAAAAAAATATTCTTATTATGAGGCTATGAGCACAAAAGTCAGTTGTAATTATTCTCCTGTAGAGTTATGCTTTTGCAGATGGGGAAATATATTTTCTCAAATTTGTGCAGTTCCTAGCTTAGTAGTATAATCATAATGGACATTTTTTTGTTATGGTGAAAATAGTAAATAGTAGGATCCAAGAGAAAACAGGGCTTCCCTTTGTAGGCTTTTTTTATTAATATTCATTTTAACTTTTTGTGCAGCAAAATGGGAATCAATATTTTGCATTTGATGTTGTAAATGATATTGACATCTTAGTTTCCACAAGAATGAGATTTCACTTTAGATTAGAACATTTTTATTCAGTCAGAGTTGTAGTACCCTGAATGTTCAACGAAGGTTAATACTTTCATTATTTTCAAATTGCATATGGATTAGTCCTAATGTGGTAGACACAACACCTAACATAAATCACATTGATTCTTATTAGGACACTGATAACCTCAGATTTCATGTACTCTTCATAGGAGAACCAAGAATAGACTTCTTTCAGGCTTCTAAAAATGAATTTTCTTTTATAGAGTTAATAGAAGACAATTTGCACTCCCCACAGGCTATACAACTTATCTAAATTTGTTTAGGACAGGTTAAATGGACTTCTTTATAGGAGAACCCACTGACCAAAAGGAGAGCCAAGGATGGCTGTACATAGATAAATAACTCTTTAATGTATTGTACTGTATTGTATTGCATTGTATTACAAGAAATGGTAAGCAATTATTTCCCAGTCATCCTATATAGACTATTCATGCTGGTGTTCTCGGAAGGCATCTTTGCAGTACCCAACCTTATCAACATTGTTGGGAAATCCTGTTGGAGTAGCTAGACATATTTGAGTAATGGTTTGGTTGGGTTTTTTTTTACAAGAACACATGGCATCTTTTTTCTTCTCTCTGCATTTTGTGGTACCATATAGGAATCTCAGTGCATGAAGTTAATGTCTTCCTGGAAACGCATGACAATGCAGCTGTGAAATTGTTCCAGGAGTAGCTCAGCTGACTGGCTGGTGCAGATCCAGCACAGTTTGATGCTGAGGGTAGAGGCAGAAGAGAGAATTGCTCTTTTCACCCATTAGTACTACCTGATATGGGGAACTTTCAATATAAAGGTGTGGAACGTCATGGTATCACGCAGCCCTCTCCTTACTTTCATCATTTCATCATTTCACCTTCAATATATATTACAATGAATATTCTGAATCATTGCTTCTCACTAAAGTCCCAAGGAGCATTTCTGTTATCTCCAGGTCATTTTTACAGGGTTCTAATTTAAATCTTTTGTGCTACCAGGAGAAAGGTTTAAAAAATTGCCAATGGAATTAAGTATTTCAACAACAGTAGGACTGCTTTGTTTGGTTTTCTGGAGAAATTGAAGCAAAAAACGAAATACAGCTTATATTTCTTGCATTTCTGTTTAAGCATTTACGACTTGGATTAAGAAATTGAACTGTAGCACAGAAAAATAAACTAGTCTTACACTGTAAGGCTTCCAGTATTAAAAACACTGTTCCATTTCTCCTTCAACCTTTAATAAGGGAAAAAACTCTCATATCTTTCTGTTTGCTTTTCACTAGAAACATCAGTCTCTCTTTGATAAAGCATTACAGTCAGATCATTATAGAATTCATCTGAGCTATCATATTGCAGTTGTCATCCCTCAAAGAGATGGGTGTAAGGGAGGATGAAGGTGAAATAATGCTGATCCTTATGCTGCAATTCTGGTATCCCAAGTGTAAAGAAAAAAATAGGAAAAAGGACAGAAAGTTTTATTAAAGTTTTTAGTTATTTTTTATCACTCACTATGAAGTATTAAACAGTAGGTTAAAAAAATGATTTGGCTTTGCAGATAATCCTTCCAAATAGCCTTGGTTATTAGACATAGGGAATGACTGACTGTTACTCTCCATAGAAATAGAAACGTTCACTATTTGTCATAGAAATTGAAGAGTAAAAACCAAATGAGAAAAAGATATCTATTTACATGTCTAAAATACCTTTCTGAAAACTTAAATTCTATACTTCCTGAAAGTGTTATAGAATCATAGAATAGTTAGGGTTGTAAAGGACCTTGAGATCATCTAGTTCCAACCCCCTTGCCATGGGCAGGAACACCTCACACTAAACCATGCCACCCAAGGCTCTGTCCAACCTTGCGTTGAACACCACCAGTAATGGAGCATTCATGACTTCCCTGGACAACCCATTCCAGTGCCTCACCACCCTTACAGGAAAGAATTTCTTCCTCATATCCAATCCTAACCCTAAACTTCCCCTGTTTAAGTTTGAACCCATTACCCTTTGTCCTATCACCACAGTCCCTAATGAGAAGTCCCTCCCCAGCATCCCTATAGGCCCCCTTCAGATAGATGACTGATAAGAGAAAGATAGTGTTGGAGGTAGGTAATCATTTCGTCCAGAGAGAAAACACTATTTCAAAAAGAGAGGATGGGGGACTTCATACTGTCCAGATTCTGGTGGAGCTGGAACAGTAAGTAACAAGGCGATCTCCATGGCACAGTGCCTTTTCTGGAAGAAGTCTGGGCAGATATCTTTCTTACAATGTATTCTGATTCATATTTATAAAGACATATTTTGCAGTATACTGTGGGCTAAAGTGCTTCTTCCCAAAGCGTAAGAAGCTGTGTATTTCTTTTCTTCAGAAGTCCTACCTCAGCTGGCTCATATCAGTAAAATTTTTGCTAGAGGTCTCAGCTGAAGCAAGTCATGCCACCTGCTACCACAGAAATGGCTTATAATTTATTCCAGTGAAAGCGCTGCAGAAGCTACAGCTTCTTATGGTTGTTTGGTGATCCAGCAGCCACCATAGATGGAAGAAAACAGGCTGTACCATAACTTGCTGTAAAGTGGCTACTGATAAAATACTGGATTCAATGCAATACCCTAAAATACTTGCTTGCCCATATAGCTGTAGGGTTCAGCTTGTCCAGCTTTCTCCCTTAAACTGGTCTCCTCCTGCAGCTGTTGCATTTGATGATGACACTGAAGTTCACAAAAGCTTCAACTCTGATGAGGTGAAGGCAGAGTATTTTCAGTGAAGGGTCTCTCCATGTGGAATATGCTACTGCCAGAGATAAGCTTGTCCTCAAATTTTAAGGAGCATTCAAAATCAGACCACTTTCTGTGGGTGCCTTACTAATGACAGAGTTGCTCTTGGGAGCATGCTGTGGGATACACTGTGCTGTGGATTATCACCTCTTGAGGAAGAGATGAAAGCAAGCAAGTTCCTCTGTAATGAAGAATTGTCTGTTTGTACTTCATGCTGTGCTGCTTAGATACTGTAATGATTTATGTCTTTAAAAAACAAATAATTTTACACACAAAAGAACATTATTAAGGTTTCAGAGTCAAGTACTCTAAAGATAGGAAATGCCAGAATTAAAATTGCCCAGGAAAGTTTAATTCAGCCCTCTTTGCTGAATATGCTACTGACACTGTAATTACATAGGACCCCTGCTTCATTAAGCACAAAGAATAGATAGTATTTAAGCAGTGAGCAGTTGTATATTATATTTGCCCCTCACTTTTAGCTGTATACCCCATGGCCTTATTTGCCTCACATTATTCAAACACTGCTGTAAGGTAGAATTATTCATTTCCTCCAGGGTGCTGGAGTGCTTTATAAACATTAATTCATTCAGAGTCACAAAACTCAAATTAGCTGATTTTTTTTTTTGCAGTAAGAAACCAGTGCAGAAGTTGCTTGCGGTCAAGGGTTTCCAGCAGTTTGGGGTGTCAGTCTGGGTGATCTAAACTGGAAGCTTTCATGGTACTTTTAACTACACGTTCAGGAGCACTATCTGTTGACTGTAACTGCAACTTTTACTTATTTTATATGTAGCAAAAATGTGTCTCTAAATACATACATTTTTGCACATACACATAAATATCATGTACCTAATTCTTGACATTGCAATAATGTATATCTGGTCTGTTGTGTTCTAAAAGATATTTTCAGCTCATTTTCTGGGTGAGAGCTCATCATGCACCTTTGTCATTGGAGACTGCAAACTGAAATCATCGATGCCAGATATGCCTTCAAAATGCCTCAAGGACTGTCTATAATGTAATATTCTGAAGGAGTGGATCATAAGAAACTATCTCTGGATACTGAGTTTAATTGTGGTTGTTTATTTATTCATTTATTTTTATAAATTTAGGTAAAAAGATTTCCTTTACTTGCTAGCCAGCTTGACAAAACAATGTGTTCCTCAAGTTGTTGTAAGGAGACAATACTGATAGTTACATATTTATTGAATACAGGATGTGAAAGGAATCTGTAAAAGGGGCTTCCCTACCAGAAAACATAATAACTCTTTAAAATTCCTTAAAAAATCATGGTTTTTTTCCTCTTGCTGAAAAGTGTGCTGCAAGCTCACTGCCCTGGATTTCAAGAGGGCAGACTTTGGCCTCTTCAGGAACCTGCTCAGTAAGATTCCATGGGATATAGCCCTAGAGGGCAGGGGGCCCAAGACTCTTGGTTGATGTTCAAGGATCACCTGATGCAAGCTCAGGAGCGATACATCCCTACTAGAAGGAAGTGCAGCAGGAGGGCCAGGAGACCTCCTTGGATGGATAAGGAGATGCTGAGGAAAATTCAAAGGAAAAAAAAGGCTTATAAAAGGTGGAAGCAAGGGCAGGCGGCCTGGGAAGAATACAAGGATGTTGTCCAGGAAGCTAGGGATCAGGTTAGGAAAGCTAAGGCCCACTTAGAATTAAACTTGGCTAGGGATGTTAAGGATAACAGGAAGGGATTCTATAGGTACCTTGCAAATAAAAGACAGGCTAGGGACAACATGGGCCCCCTCCAGAAGCTATCAGGAGAACTGACTACCCTGGATTTGGAGAAGACTGAGGTTCTTAATGACTTCTTTGCCTCAGTCTTCACTGGCAAATGCTCTGACCACACCACCCAAGTCTTGGAAGGCAGATGCAGGGACAGTGAGAATGAAGACCCTGGGCCCACTGTAGGAGAGGATCTGGTTCGAGACCATCTTAGGAACCTGACAGTACACAAGTCCATGGGACTGGATGAAATCCATCTGCAGGTCCTGAAGGAGCTGGCAAATGAAGTTGCTAAGCCACTGTCCATCATATTTGAAAAATCATGGCAGTCAAGTGAAGTTCCCGATGACTGGAGAAAGGGTAATATAACCCCCATTTTCAAGAAGGGGAAAATGTATGAGTTGGGAAACTACAGACCAGTCAGTCTCACCTCTGTGCCTGGCAAAATCTTGGAGCGGATTTTCCTGGAAGGCATACTGAGGCACATGAAAAACAACAAGGTGGTTGGTGACAGCCAGCATGGCTTCACTAAGGAGAAATCCTGCTTGACCAATCTGGTGGCCTCCTGTGATGGGGCTACAGAACTGATGGACAGGGGTAGAGCAGTTGATGTCATCTACCTGGACTTGTGCAAAGCATTTGACACTGTCTCAGCTGACATCCTTGTCTCTAAGTTGAAGAGACATCAATTTGATAGGTGGACCACTCAGTGGATAAAGAACTGTCTGAATGGCCACATGCAAAAAGTTGTGCTCAATGGCTCAGTGTCCAGCTGGAGACCCGTAACGAGTGGTGTCCCTCAGGGATCGGTGTTGGGACCGGTCTTGTTCAACATCTTTGTCAGTGACATGGACAGTGGGATTGAGTGCACCCTCCTCAGCAAGTTTGCCGATGATACCAAGCTGTGTGGTTCGGTTGATATGCTGGAGGGAAGGAATGCCATCCAGAGGGACCTTGACACGCTTGTGAGGTGGGCAGATGCTAACTTGATGAATTTTAACCATGACAAGTGCAAGGTCCTACAACTGGGTCGGGGCAATCCCAGGCACAGCTACAGGTTGAGCAGAGAAGAGATTCAGAGCAGTCCTGCAGAGAAGGACTTGGGGGTTTTGGTCGATGAGAAAATGAACATGAGCTGGCAGTGTGAGCTTGCAGCCCAGAAAGCCAACCGTATCCTGGGCTGCATCAAAAGGAGCGTGACCAGCAATTCGAGGGAGGTGATCCTGCCCCTCTACTCTGCTCTTGTGAGACCTCACTTGGAGTATTGTGTACAGTTCTGGTGTCCTCAACATAAAAAGAACATGGAACTGTTGGAACAAGTCCAAAGGATGGCCACGAGGATGATCAGGGGACTAGAGCACCTTCTGTATGAAGAGAGGCTGAGAAAGTAGAGGCTGTTCATCCTGGAGAAGAGAAGGCTGCGTGGAGACCTCGTAGCAGCCTTCCAGTATCTGAAGGGGGCCTATAGGGATGCTGGGGAGGGACTTGTCATTAGGGACTGTAGTGAGAAGACAAGGGGTAAAGGGTTCAAACTTAAAAAGGGAAGTTTAGATTGGATATGAGGAAGAAATTCTTTCCTGTAAGGGTGGTAAGGCACTGGAATGGGTTGCCCAGGGAAGTTGTGAATGCTCCATCGCTGGCGATGTTCAAGGCTGAGCTGGACATAATCTTGGGTGACATGGTTTAGTGTGAGGTGTCCCTGCCCCTAGCAGGGGGGTTGGAGCTAGATGATCTTAAGGTCCTTTCCAACCCTAACTATTCTATGATTCTACAATATTTTTCATTGTTCAAATTAAGTGGGTTTAATATTTTCTGAACCTTCATTTAAATTAAATGTTCATTAAATACATGTACAGCAATGGAATTGTTTCTGTGGAAAAATGTATTTTTATGCTAACTGTATTTTAAGAAAATCATATCCCTCATCTACACCGACAGAGCATTATGTGCTTTATTACATGAAATCACCTATACTACATATGAAGTGTCCTGGGTTCAGCAGTAGCAGTCATTTTTCTCCTTCTTAGTGGCAGGTGCAGTGCTGTATTTTTGACTTTCGTCCTGGGAACAGCGCTGATAACACCGATGTTTTCAGTTGCTGCTCAGTAATATTTACTCTGACCAAGGGCTTTCTGAGTCTCATGCTCTGCCAGGGAGGAGGGGAAGCCAGGAGGAAGCAGAGACAGGACACCTGACCCAAACTGACCAAAGAGGTATTCCATGCCACAGCACGTCATGCCCAGTATATAAACTGGGGGCAGTTACCTGGAAGGGTAGATCACTGCTCACTTGGGCTGGGCATCAGTCGGCAGGTGGTGAGCGGTTGTATTCTCTTCCCTTGTTACTTCCCTTATCATTATTATTATTTATGGTAGCAGTAGTGATTTGTGTTATACCATAGTTGCTAGACTGTTCTTATCTCAGCCCATGGGAGTTGCATTCTTGTGATTCTCCTACCCTTCCCTCTGGGAGCCGGGGGGGAGGAAAAGGGGGGAAGTAAGAGAGGGACTGCGTGGTTTTCTGCGTTATGGCTGGGCTTAAACCACGACATGTAGTTTGGCTATAAATTTTAGAATGGGAGGAGTTTCTTGGCACTTACAAAGCCCACTCTAATCTTTAATTGGCTGTTCTAATAATTTTATATTTTGGGTGATTTTGTCTCTGTTTTTTCCATAATATATTCCAGTATATCTGTGTCCATGTCAGAAAAAATCTAAGAAAGCAATAGAGGAGTGTAAAGCCACCTTTGTACAACTGCACAGGTCACAACTGCACATAAAATATATTTTTATGGTATCCTGCCATAAAAATATATTTGCCATTCAAAGACATTGTGAAAGGGCTTTAGATGTTTGCTGAGCAGTACAACAGGCTAACCATAGTTGTGACAAGGTGTCGTGGTTTAAGCCGTAAATCACGCAGTCGCTCTCTCACTCATTCCCCCCTCTTTCTTCCCCCCGCTCCCAGGTGGATGGGGAGGAGAATCAAAAGAATGCAACTCCCACAGATTGAGATAAAAACAGTTTAGTAACTAAAGTATAACACAAATCACTACTGCTACCACCAATAATAATAACGACAAGGCAAATACAAGGTAAGAATACAATTCTCACCACCTAATACCAAGCCCGACCAAGCTGTGCACCCCCCACCCTTCCAGGTCTCTGCTCTCTGCTTTCCATCCTGGGCATGACGTGCTGTGATATGGAATAACCTCTTTGGTCAGTTTGGGTCAGGTGTCCTGTCTCTGCTTCCTCCTGGCTTCCACTCCTCCCTGGCAGAGCATGAGACTCAGAAAGTCCTTGGTCAGACCAAAACATTACCAAGCAGTAGCTGAAAACACTGGTGTTATCAGCACTGTTCCCAGGCCAAAAGTCAAAAACATAGTGCTGCACCAGCCACTAAGAAGGAGAAAAATGACTGCTACTGCTGAACCCATGACACAGGGGTACTGTAAAGACAAAGATATCTTGCAACAAAGAGCTCTGAAGTACCTGTGCTAATAACAAAGTTTTATAATTGGATCAGACACTAAACTGAGAGCTGGACAGCTGAGAAAAGACCCTACCAACACTTTATTCTATGTTGAAACCGGTTTGGGTTTTTTCTGTGATGAATGACCTATTGAAATAGCTGTGTGGAAATATCTCCAGGATGAATTTGGTTCTTAACAAGAAAAGAAAATGAGACTACAGTCCTTGGAATCACATGAGAGTGTAAAAGAAAACCTTAGCACCCTCCGGTCTGCATATTGGTAAAGTTAATTTAAAAAAATTATTAATTGAAATATAGGGACCTAATTTGAATTAATATTTTATTTTCATGGAAGTTGGACCAGGCACTTGATTAATAAATCTACCAATGATGTGTAAGCTAGGATAGAGCTTTATTTGCTGCCTATGAATAAAAACGTTCTCCTTTTTTTTATCAGGTATGAACACATGAATTTGATTACACCCATTCAGATGTATGTGGTTAGATTCAAAGCTCCCTAATTCCATCACCTTTTTGACTACTACTTAGCTTTCTGAAACACTACTCTAATAATTTTTAATTTACTTTTTTTAACCAGTTCCTACAACGTCTTTTTCATAACTTCCAGATTTTATTTTGTTCATTTTAGATGTATTGTATCATTCAGAGTTCATTTCCTTCAATTTTTTTTAGGCAATTCACGTGGTTATGCTTTATCTGATATAACCTTCACCTAACTATCCATTGCTTGGTATATCCTTTTTCGTTTATGCTTCTTTAGCAGTCAGTTTTTTAAATAGAAAATGTTTTCTTATTTCTACAACTCAGATCAGTGCCAGGATCAAGCACTGTGAATCCAAGTTAGTGACAACTATTGTGTATTTGGAGGAGATTCTGCTTAGAATCTGCAGAACAGTGGCCAACAAATAATTTGTACAGCATACCCATCATGTTTCTATTTCCACTAGCAGAAACCCCCTGGTCACTTCTGTGATGATGTAGCTGCTGGGGTATTAAACTAATCAGCAGGAGACTAAATAATATTTATTTGCTGTGAAGTCTTTTTGTCTGGAACTGTACTCCCATAATGGCATTCAAGAGGGTGGTCAAAATTCCTTATGATCCTGATGATCCTCAAATAGCATTTGAGGATTTGCTATTATTTCTGTGCATCAGGTAAGAGACCTAGAGCAGCTTAAGAAGTTCCTAGAACAACATTTACAGGTTGTCTGCTAAAGACAAGCATTTATCTGTTCTTTAAATCCAGTTATTGTAATCTGCACCTAAGATCAAGGCTGTGTCTTTGTTAACTTTGCAGGGAGTTTCTCTGGGTCAACTGAGAGAGATTACTTAGCCAAACAGGAGGTGTGAATTATTCCTATTACATTGTCAGTACTTGGATTCACTCAGAACCAGGAAGCTGTGAATATCACTTAAAGACACTTTTTCCCTATTCTCCTGAGGTAGCTACAAATTTATTACCACTTTGGTAATGCTAATGTGTTAGGAGGGAGAGAGAGAGGAGGTGGGAAGACATACTCAATGAAAATAATGAATGAATACATGACTGCAGAATAAATATATTCAGCCTCTGACTTCAGAGTAAAATATTGCACTTTAGTAGGACTATCCACTGCTGTATTCTCCAGGGCTACATCAAATATGTTTACTGCAAAAATATTTAATTGTCCTTATACTGTATTTAACAAAAGCAATTAAATGAAATGTTAGTCAAGGCCCTAGCTAGAGAAGTCTGAAAGGAAAATTGAAATGGAGTTTTATACCTCTGATACACAATTCCAAAGAATATTGTCATGCTCAAGAAATATATTTTTTCTTAATACCACTTATTTCCATCTCTGCATAAAAATAATTTTAATATAAAATGAAATATTTAATTGCTTAGTATAAGAGAGGTTCATTCTTACATTCTGTCTTGATTGTATGTTGCTTTTGACATAATTGACCATATTTTAAATCACTTGTTTTAAAAGGTGCTGGATATTATTTGCTTCTTCATATTCAGGTTTTGTTCTTTCTCCCACTTCTCCCCTTCGCCCTCACCCCCCCTCCCCCATTTGTAATCTCTCTGATCCAATTCTTTAAAAGTTATTTTTTAATAGCTTGTCAGTGTTTATTTTTTTCTAGTTTTATATCCTACAGTTACATTTTGTGTTCTCAAGCTCTCTTGCTGTAAATACTCTTCTCATTTTTATCATGGATAATGCATTTTGTCAAAATACACTTTCAAATAAATCCTATGCTGTACAATGCCAAATTTACTTTTTTACTATAGGTACCATCAAACAGCTTGTTCTCACAATCTGGTGCTCAGAAGAGCTTATATTATTTGAGTTTAAATCATAGAATCATAGAATCACAGAATAGTTAGTGTTGGACAGGACCTTAAGATCATCCTTACATTGATGCAGCCCAGACTATGGTTGGCTTTCTGGGCTGCGAGTGCACACTGAAGCTGGCTTATGTTAAGCTTCTCATCGACCAGCATAGACTCATAGACTCATAGAATAGTTTGGGTTGGAAGGGACCTTCAAAGGTCATCTAGTCCAATCCCCCTGCAGTGAGTAGGATCATCTTCAACTAGATCAAGTTACCCAGAACCATATCCAGCCTGGTCTTGAATGTCTCCAGGTATGGGACACCCACCACCTCTGTGGGCAACCTGTGCCAGTGTTTTAACACTCTCATCGTAAAGCATTTCTTCTTCACATCCAGCCTGAATCTCCCCTTTTAGTGCTAAACATCCCCAAATCCTTCTCCACAGGGCTGCTCTGAATCTCTTCTCTGCCCAACCTGTAGCTGTGCCTGGGATTGCTCCGACCCAGGTGGAGGACCTTGCACTTGGCATGGTTAAACTTCATAAGGTTGGCATCTGCCCACCTCATAAGTGTGTCAAGGTCCCTCTGGATGGCATCCCTTCCCTCCAGCTTATCAACCGAACCACACAGTGTGGTGTTATAGGCAACCTGGCTGAGGGTGCACTCAATCCCACTGTCCCTGTCACTGACAAAGATGTTGAACAATACCGGTCACAATATCGATCCCTAAGGGACACCACTCATTACTGGTCTCCAGCTGGACAGTGAGCCATTGACCAGAACTCTTTGCGTGCGGCCATCCAGCCAGTTTTTTATTCACCAAGTGGTCCATCTATCAAATTGATATCAAATCTCTTAAAGTCCATTTCCTTTATCTCAGACTCTAGATTGGCTTGGATTTATAGATTTATGATTTAAGAACAGAGCAGAAAAAATACAACCCACCAAGCCTTGACCCTTGACACATCTCAAACTTGATAAAATATAGCTGTAAAAAGGACAACTGTGCCATCTAAGAAGTCCACACAACCGTCAGCTCTAAAATGAGCTGTGAAAAATTAGCTTGAACTTAGCCATTTCTAAGGCAGGTGTTGTCAGCCTAAGCTGAGAATATCTGTAGATACTTGATTGTGCTTTGAAGAATATGGTTCTTTAGTGCCATCATTCTGTGTTTAGCTTATGTCAGTCTTTAATGTTTATCACAGGGATTTGTTGATTAAAAGAAAAACCAAAAAAAAGGAAAGCAAAAAAATGCACAATGAGTTTTGCAATGCCTTTGAACTTCCTTCTAGCTGGTTGACTTACACATACTAGAATACACAAACGTAAGTTTGTTAATTAATGATTGCTTATGACACTCCATCCCCTCAAATAGTCTGCCAAAATGTACTTTAAAGGTGCTTATGAAGTCAGGAGAATTAAATCTACTGAAGACCACTATTGTCAATCAGTGTGAATGAATTCACTAGAGTTTGATTTTGCGGTAGATGTGGTGGAATTTTGGGAGAGACAGACATTTTCAAAATAGACACAACTTCAAAAGTATGGTTTGAGGAGACAAGGAAAGCATTGTACCTACAAAAAAGCAGTATAAAATAACAACTGCCACATTTCTCCTCTCCAGGGTTTCACATTCAATGTGTAACATCTTCAGAGGAGATAGTATGGCAGGCAGAGATAGCTGTGATTTTTCTCATCATCTGCCAATGCTAATGTCAATGCAGAGATCCTCTTGGCTGCTTTGTGGGGAAAAAAATTGCTTAGAACTGTTTGATGGAAATATTGTTTGAAAGTGACTTCTAGATGGCATCTAGTCCAACCTTTTAATTATAATTAATTCTATGGTGTCTAAAATATTCTGTTAGCATTGGTTATGTGTTGCTTTAAGCACTGTGAAAGACATATAAGAATTACTGAAGCAATGGTTTATCAGGCAGTCTGTTTGACACAAGAGTTGTAGTGGTCATTTCCAAATTAAAATTTATAGAAGTTATGGAAAAAGATGTCCAGTCCTGTTTTGTTAAGGCCTACAGAGAAAAGAGTGTCAAGAGTTAAGAGCCTTAAAAAAGTCATGAAGCAAAGGGGCTAAACATTTTTAATCCTTTGTCGTTTTGTTAATTCTTTTCCTTTGGTCTCCTTCCAACTGAGTAAAACTATAACATGTTATATCTACAGTCCATAGCAGACACCACATTAATATAGGTTAAAGTGTTATTCTGATGAAAAACACATATTAAAATCATCTTTCATTTTTTTTCTTTTATTTCAACGGAAATATTTCCAGGGAATTAGATGAAGTAGAAAAGGTGCTTTGCCCTGATAAAGATAATTCTGAGTGCATTTTCTACATGAAAAGGTATGTAACTACAACAAAAAATGATTTCTTTGGCTAAGGTACCTTTTTAAAGTCATTTTACATTTGAGAAGTAGGTGCCCCAGAATTTTTGTCTTTTAACTTAAGTAAGATAGTGGTTTGTGCAGTAAAATTCATCACTTCAAAGCTGAAAACTGATTAAATGCAAAGTTTTTAAATGGTAAGAACACCTAATAAGTAATAAAAAAATCTATGTAACTGTAAGAAATGCTAAAACCTGAAACATACCTTAAATTGTGATAAATGTGGTAGGTTAGCAGCAAGGATAGGAATAGATGGCTAAAATGATTTTTTTTGCCCTTTGAGATATTTTTTTTTAAAGCAAGGAAGAAACAGTATTATCCATTCCCATAAAACCCAATGTCAGGTGCAAACACTACTTCCTGAATATATTTTTCTTCTTCTAAGTGGGTAGAGCTGAGATTTATTTCTAGTAAGTGTAGCTGAAAAAAATGAAAGGACAAGAATATCAGGACAAGCATTCATTTTGTGTTATGGCTGGAAGAAGAAATACACACTCTTCATAGTTACACTGCCAACCCTCACAATTCAGTGAGGGAGATGGGATAATAAATGGGCAGATAGCAATATGGCAGAGTAAAGAGAGAGAAATAAATGACTGGAGTAAGATTTAGGATACAGCTAACTGCATAGTTGAATGAAAAACTTACCATCTCTATCAAGAAGACTTAAAGTTCAGACTTGAAGAGTAAGTAGAATCTCTCAGTAAGAGTGCTGTAAGTACAGGGTAAAGTGGTAGTCTCTTAAATGAAAATTTCCATTTGGTAGGTGGGTAATATACTGTCCTGGGTTCAGCAGCAGCAGTCATTTTTCACCTTCTTGGTAGCTGGTGCAGCGCTGTGTTTTTGACTTTCAGCCTGGGAACAGCCCTGGTAACACCAATGTTTTCAGTTACTGCTTAGAATGTTTGGTTTGACCAAGGACTTTTTGAGCATCTTGTTCTGCCAGGGAGTAGGAGAAGCCAGGAGGGAGCAGAGACAGGACACCTGACCCAAACTGACCAAAGAGGTTATTCCATACCACAGCACATCATGCTCAGGATGAAAAAACTGAGGGCAAGGACCCAGAAGAGGGGAGTTCGCTGCTGGGTCGGGCTTGGTGTCAGGTGGTGAGAGGTTGTATTCTCTTTCCTTGCATTTGCCTTGTCATTATTATTATTGATGGTAGCAGTAGCGGTTTGTGTTATACCTTAGTTACTGGACTGTTCTCATCTCAACCAGTGGGAGTTACATTCTTCCGATTCTTCTCCCCATCCCCCCAGGACTGGGGGGGGAAGAAAGAGAGGGGCGTGAGTGAGCAAACTGCTTGAGTTACGGCTTAAACCACGACATATATTTAAACAATGCTCTCAAACATATCTTGGAAAATTTGTGCAGAGAAGGGAAAACCGGGTAAGAGCTATTTTCCAGAAATACTAAGGATAATGGATTATATGTGTTCTTTACGTTGTGTGTTATGCATAAATTCATTTTATCAAGTATAATTCAGGTACTATAGCAACTTTGAGGCAGAGTACACAATTTGCCATAAAATTTGGAGAAAAAGACATCTCTTGAATAAATTGGGCATTAGGCATGCTGGGTTTTTTTCTCATCATAAAGTCTTTCATCTCCTCCAGCAGCATCAATCTTGGACACAGAAGAGAAACTGGTAGATATATACTGATGGACAGCTTTGGTGCTTTTCAACTCTGACTATTGAAATTCCCAGGATGCCTCAGTACACACAGCAGGCTTGCCAATTTTCTCAAAATAGCCTAGCAAATTCTCTGCAGTGGGCTGGGAAAAGAGGCTGTGAGCAACTGCATGCTCTGTCCTCAACAGAAGATGCTGCGAAAAGAGACAAACAGGTGAATAATGGAATGGCTGTTTCACAACCAGATACACTTGGGCATTTCTGTAATACACATAAAGCTATGTCATAGGTAAACTGGGATGTGGTGCGTAATGATAATTAAAAAAAAATGACTTTCAGCAAACTTTTCTCTTTTTGACTCAAAGTTTCTTCATCAAGGGGAATAATTAGATTGCTACAATCTGGACATTGGGAATGAACCACTATGTGTGCTGTGTAGAATGATCATTTGACTTAGCCCTGGAGCAAACATGAAAGCAAACCAATCTAGCTGTATTCAAGACTGACAAAAGGTTACTTACATTTAGTTAACACTGAGTTTTCCAACAACAAAGGACCCATCACTATCTCTAGCAGTGAAAAATATTGTTTCTATTTTTTAATATATGTTACAAATGCTACTTGTCTGATATGCAACATTATAAACATAAAATTCATGTAATGAGGACTAACTGCGGCAGTGACAGAAACAGCTATCCAGCTTAGGACCTGAGAACAAACACATTTCTAACATATATAAAATATGTAATAAACTTCAAAGTGTTCTTCTCTGCATGGCCCAGCAGATTGAGCACTGGTCTGGAAACCACTGAATGCAGGTCCAGTTCCTACCTTTGCCAATAATCAGCCACTGGAGGCATAACTCATATTCTATGGTTAAAAAAGATACATTTTGATAACAGAAGTCCCATTGCTGTGGGAAGAAGTAAAATTTTAGAAATTCATCCAGTTTATGCATCAAGTCTGTAAATTTTGGTTCAAAGAAGAATGCCTTTCTTCTGAAAATAAATGGAAAGATTTTAATTTCTCACTTCATATTAAAAAAAATAATTACATGATTTTCATTAAAAATAGTTCTAGTTTACATTGACACAGAGATCTCATTCATTCCATTATCCATTTTGTTTCATTATGCAGATAGGGGAAAATAGATCACCTGGAAGCTTTTTCATGAAAAGCCTACACTAATATCACTGGATCATAGAATCATAGAATAGTTAGGGTTGGAAAGGACCTTAAGATCATCTAGTTCCAACCCCCCTGCCATGGGCAGGGACACCTCACACTAAACCATGCCACCCAAGGCTCTGTCCAACCCGGCGTTTAACAGTGCCAGTGATGGAGCATTCACAACTTCCCTGGGCAACCCATTCCAGTGCCTCACCACCCTTACAGGAAAGAATTTCTTCCTCATATCCAATCTAAACTTCCCCTGTTTAAGTTTGAACCCATTACCCCTTGTCCTCTCACCACAGTCCCTAATGAAGAGTCCGTCCTCATCATCCCTATAGGCCCCCTTGAGATATTGGAAGGCTGCTATGAGGTCTCCACGCAGCCTTCTCTTCTCCAGGCTGAACAGCCCCAACTTTCTCAGGCTCTCTTCATACGGAGGTGTTCCAGTCCCCTGATCATCCTCGTGGCCCTCCTCTGGACTTGTTCCAACAGTTCCATGTTCTTTTTATGTTGAGGACACCAGAACTGCACACAGTATTCTAACTGAGAACATGAGTAAGGTCCTTCCTAATTGCATCTTTGGACCTGGTGACACAATTCTGGATCGCATTGCTCCATGAACAGTATAATAATCAAAATTGTATTCATAAAATATTTGTGGTAGGAGCTATTACTATTATTATCATGCCAATCTTTTCCCCCCACCTTTAAATCTGAAAACTCTAAATAATATGAAACAGGAAATTTCACAATGGAGTGCTCAGGTAGGTGAGACCTATTCAGGGAGGAGTTCACACCACTCTAATTTGTGGTTACCTTTGCTATAACTCAGACGTATCTCAGTTGGTTTAATAAAACACATTTCTTCTTCCTTGCCTCATTTAAGAGCACAGCAACTCATTGCAACTGTGTAAAAAAGGACAATATAGGACACAACAGCCAATTAAAATTAGACGCAAAGAACCTAATTACCTGTGTTTGAGATGGCTGACACATATAGCAGCAGAAGAGAACCACTGGGCTAGGCAGTACATCAGGATGAAAACATTTGAATTTCATAAATTGACCCCATTACTGTCATATTGCAGAGCTCCAGAAGAATATTTCTGTGAACTAATAGTGAGCAGGATATTCAATGAATACACAAAATAAAAAAATTATTTCCATAAAGAAAAAAAAAGCTTGAAGTGTGAGAAGAGTTTGAAAGTTTGAAGTTTGAAGTTACTGGAACATATTGGAAAAGACCTTTCCAAAGAGAAATTATGTTCACAAATGAATAGCATGATACAGCATAAATTTTGAAGTCATAGAGGCAAAATGCCAATTTATATGTAGTCACTGTTTTGTTTTCTGAGTTGTTTTTCTTAAATGCCTTGAAAGTAGTAAACAGCCTTGGGTTTAAAGTAGTCTTGTTATTTCATTCATATCTGTGTATAGAGTAGTAGCATGACCATATTAATTCAAATGAGGAAAAATAATGAGAAATCACCATTTGGTAAAATGCAGGGTTGTTTTAGTTTCACCTTAACAAAAGAGAAAAGAATAAGTGCATGAACCCAGTTCCTTTCAGCCCAGGTCATCTCCCCAGAAAGACTGCACCCCACTTTGCTCTCACGTGTCCTACAAGGATCACCTTAGTTAGCTAACGAGCCTTCCCCAGGAACTCCAGACACTTCCAGGAGCTCTAAGACTTCATGCCACAGCTTTAGTGTACTTTTATTTCTGTCCAAACTCTGCCCAAGTTCTGCTGGATGGAAGTAGGAGATAGGAGGTGTGCATGCAGGGTCCTTCATGCAGAGGACAGACTTGAATCCAGATTTAGAATCATATAATACTTTGGATTGGAAGATATTTTTAAGAGTTGTCTTGTCCAGTCCCACTTCAATGAACAGGGACATCTGCAACTAGATCAAGTTACTCAGAGCCCCATCAACCCGACCCTGAATTTTTCCAGGGATGGGGCATCTACCACCTCTCTGGACAACCTGTCCCAGTGTTTCAACACCCTCATTGTAAGAAAATTCTTCATTATATCTAGTATAAATCTACCCTCTTTCAGTTTAAAAATATCACACCTTGTGCTGTCACAGCTGGCTGTGCCAAAAAGTTTGTCCTCATCTTTCTTATAAGGCCTTTTTAATTACTGAAAAACTGCTATAGACTGTCATGTTTTTCTGGTTATGAGCCTTGAGAATTCTGGCTTCTCAGAGCCATTCTGTTTCTAACCCCATGTTCAGGGATCATTCCACCATTAGTTCGACAACACATACCAGTCCCAAACCTCTGTTCACCCCATGTCAGTGTGCAAAGGCTGGCACTGTCAGAGCTGTATCTGGGATGTGTCCCTTCGCCATTATCTTCTGGCTGTGGTCTGGAGGTAACCAGAGAGCCAGCCCAACATAGTCAGACCAGTGCAAAGTGATGGCAGGCCCACATGAGCCACACTGAAACCACCTAAAACTGAGCATATTCAGGCTTTTAATAATCTTGATGATGTTGCAGTCAAGATGTCTGGAAAACTCCCAGAAATCAAGACTTGCCAGGCTAGACCCAGGCTAGCACTGCAGTACGTATGCCTACCTCACTGTCAAGTTTGCAACCTGGTTTTCTAGCTTAAACTGCCAGTAGAAATGGATAAGAGTTAATATTTAAAAGTTTTTTTTTGTGCTGACATTGGCAGAAGCTTTGAGCAGAGGGGTGAACACCAAGCTGTGATTCCAGCAGGCAGGAATGCACCACAGGCTTGGACACTGCCCAGCTCTTCTGCACATACCTTCCCATACACCAGGTATTTGTGATGGAGGCTTTCACGGACATGCTGTGCGAGTCAGGCAGGGTGAAAATAACGGGATTTCCACTGAGTATCAGTAAAACCTGGCAAATGTTGATGTCAGCAATTGAACAGTTTACAAACTGATGGGGAAAGGAAGAAAGTCCTGATAGGATAAAACGTGGTCAGAATAACAACTTGCTCCTGAGCAGCTAAAACATAGGCAGTGACTCCTGGGAAGTGAGAGAAAAGCTGAAAATACAGCAATTAAGACTTTTATTTAGCAGTTAACAGGCAAGTACATGCAATACTATGTGCCTTTGCACAATCAAGTCCTAACAAGTGAAGAGATGCCCTTCAAAAAGGCACTGTCGTACAGTACTCATTGGGATGCATGACAGGAGCATGTTGTCTGTTCCTGTTGTTGAACAAAGGCTGATGGAACTGGATCAGTGTAATGGGATGTGGCATGAGGGAAAATGTCACTCAGCTGAAGGAATTTTTTATGGTGGCATCTAAAAAGAAGATTTTTTTAAACACAGCATTGCTTTTCACTGATTGGGTGTTTAAATTGAATCATTAGCATAGCTGATGTTCATGAAAGAGTGAATTACAGAAGTTACACAAATGTTCTGTTTTTCAGGCTTATTCATTTCACACTTGTCAAAACAGAAGGAGGGCTGAGTATTTGTCTGCAGTGCTTTTCAGCAACTGCATTGCTGTTGCAGCACCCATTCTTTCAAAGAAGCAATTTAGCCTGTTTCATTATGTCTGGCACTTTTCTTGTTTTAGGATCCCAAGGACAAGTAGTCCTTATAGGTTGCTGACCCTGTCTTCTTTCGACACAATGGAATGACATAATAGAAAGAATCTCATCTCATTTAATCTCATGAAATTTTCTGGCTTTGCTAATCTCTTTCTGTAACACAGTGAATGGAGAAACATTAGGGCCCTAAATTAAGTACTGGATGAGCTAAAAACTCTTCAATGTCAAAAGCAAACAAACAAAATTTAGTGGCTATAAATGAAAGCAAGAAAAACAAGACTGTATAGCAGTTGTTGATGTGGTTAGAAAAAACAATTATTCTATGAGAAACAATTAAATCAAACAATTAAGCAGGAGGTTGGCATAAGGCAGGAGTAAAGCCTAGGAGTATGGGAAAGCAAGCAGGTTAAGCAGGTTTTGCTGCTATTTCAATATCCCTGAGGTACCTATGGATAGTACTAGGCTTGCTTTGCTCAAGTTTCATTGGAGTTACATCAGAGATGCCAAAAACTGCTGTTGTATTTAAGGGAACACACCCCTTCCCCCCTAACTTCTGTTATCGACGATTACAAAGACAGAGAAGCCTTTAATAAATGTGGGTTTTTTACTCAGATTACATAAATGAGCAATTGCCAAAGAGAATTCAGTGAGAAGGCTGATCTGAGGTTCCACTCCCACATCTGGGAGAGAATCCTGACAACTAGCTAATACCTATTCATTTACTCATTTGGTTCAAGATTTTCATCCCTGCTAAAATGGTTATTATTTCCCATTTTTCAGAGGGCACGGTAACCGTTCATAGGTCAAAACTATTCCACCTAGTTGGGATTAGCTAACTTTGTTTAATATGTATACATTTGTGAAACAAAAGCAAAACTTCTTTTGTTCATTTTAAAAAAGAAAAGGCCAATGAAGAAGTTTTAAATAAATCTAAATAAATATCTAATCAGAGGAATAAAATAAGCAGGGTAGTTTTAAAGTAGTATTTGCATACTGAAGCTGTATAGAGATGAAACTATTCACAGTGTGCAGGGGAAAATATGCCTTCTTATTAACTTCAATAAGTGCTAGATAATCTAAGCATCCACCTCCATTGCCCATTATATGACAGCAATTTCCTGACCTGTTTTATATTTACCAACCCTTCTTGACTCAAACATGTTGTAGGATAAACCATGCAATGTTTTTATGGGATTTTCTATTCCATTCTTAGTTTATATTTTCCTATTTTAAATATTTCTGTTACAATTTTAAGGGCCTTATTCAGTGTTTAATTCATATAAGCTAGAGTTACTTTACATGTACTTCCCCTAGTCATTCAAAAAAACAGGGTTCTAAAGACAAAATAGAAAAAAATGCACACAATATGGAATGGGGTAAAATGAGAGCAAAATATTCAAGTTCTGACTAGTGTCCATGTCCTGTAATTTGCCTAAAGCTTTCCTGATGTAAAATTAGTTTTTTATGCCATTTTATTAGGGCTCGGTGCATGAACAGAAGGCGCATCAGGCAAAAATGTTGATCACAAAGTCTTTGTAATACTATGGAAGACAATCCCTGTTACAGGTGTAGATTCCTGATGGTTTTGCTTCATACAGTCATACATGGTGAACATACAGAGTTTGGAAAGGCTTAGCAAGACAGGACAGAATCCCTGTGTGAACTGGCAAGCATTTCATCCCTTTTCTTTATGTAACTCTCACTTTCCTGGTGTTTGATCATCTGCTTTTATGTTAACCAGCTCTTTTTCACTTTTTGAACTGCCTGGGTGAAAACAGCCAGGTAGCCATCCAATCTGAACATAACCATCATCCAAGAGCCAGCTGGAAACACAAAAGGTAACTGCAATGTCCCTTTCCTGAAAATAGCACCCCTACCCTCCATGGTTTGTCCAGGTTAGAAGTTTTCACGTAAGGCAATGCTACCCTTTAAATTACATTTTGAAATGAAGATCTTATGAAACAGAATAAGGGGATGTAATTCTAGGTTGAAATGGAAAGGGCACATCAGAGTCCATGTACATAACCTTTAGTTTACCCTCCTAATTGTCTACTCTTCATCTCCAGGTTGCTTCAGACTGTATCTCTGGGTATATAGGGCCCCCTCAATAAAAGCCTCATGTTCCAACTAGAATCCATTTGCCTTTATACATGCATTAATTTTGCACTCAACAATCCACCTTTACAGTAAAAGTTGTAGGAAGAGACAAATAAAACCTCTTTTTTTTTTTTACTTTCTTTTTTTTTTTACTTTCTTTTTTTTTTTTTTTTTGAGACTCTCTTGTTCCCTCATAGGATGGAGAAAATTTCTTCTGTTTCAGGGACACAAGGGCTCTATTAACAACTTGACCCCAACTTCCTCCATATTTTTCACATTCTAGTTGTTCTGTACACCAATTTCCCCATATTTACAGCTAATACTTGCTGTGAGACAGTGTTCTAAAAATAATAAATTAGTGCTTATAAAGAACCAAAATTTCCCAGGTTTACACATGGCAAGCACTAAGGAGATGTCAATTTTCATTTGACATTGTAATTGATTCTACAATGTATTTTAGAATGAATTATATTTTTTTGTCAAAGTTATAATAAATTTTAAGATAATGTTTTGTGTGATTTAAATTCCTAGAATGAAAATTCATAGATTTTTCAAGTTTCAAATGTCCTCTTAAAAACAACACAAACAATCAAACAAAAAAAGAACTACTTCAGCAAAATAGTTCTTGGATCTTTTGAGAATGAACAGCCTAACTTTAATTTACACTCCTCACATAATATACTACAACTGTAGTTCAAGTTAAGTTTCTGATACCATTAGCCCAAGGTTGTTTACACTTAAAAAAAGAGAAAAATAATGAAAAGGTAATATTTTATGGGCCCTCAACATGTTATATGATTCATATCTTTGTTCTGAGACTAAGACTATAACCGCCTAGACTACTCCTGACAAGTTCATGCCTAATCTTTTCTTAAAACTTCCCATTTAGGTTCACTTTTCAAAACTCTCAGAAATTATCATCCCACATTCAGAAAACTTATTTAAATAATGTAATTCAATAATTTAAGAAAATGGCCTGAGGGTTTGGAGGTGTGTGTGGGGAAAATTTAAGAAAGTAAAATATATTAAAAGGTTGATATGAAAGTTGATTATATTTTAGATTTGAAAATCATCCCATTTAAAGACTGGCTTATCAAAAAGCCTAGAAACTGTAGAATATAATAACAAATCCTGCTACATAAACCTTTAAAAAAGGCAAAAAAGAAATATCCATATTATTCTGAAAATATTATAGAATTTTAAAAACTTTTGGCATCTTAATTTTTGTTTTAAGTTATCTCCTAAATGTAGTGAAATAATTTTAGTTATGAGGTTTTATAGAACAGTTGTCTTTTTCTATTAACTAAGTTCTTTATTTTAGAAAGATAACAAGGTCATAACTGGAGGTTAAGGATGGGATTTAAATAAGGAATGCTCTTTCCTTCCTGCATTAATAATTTTTCCATTATTCCATTTTTAGAAACCCAGAAATGATATTATGACAGACCCCAGGAAGAGATGAAATACTGGTGTAATTTTTCTGAAAATATGGATTAAGTTATATTGCTTGCTAAAGGTTTGTGCAGAATTGCTAAGTGAGAGATAATTCACTCCCCTCATAAATTATACAGCTTTCTTTCAATGGCTGTTAATCTGAGATGAAGCTCACCAGTAAGGGTGGAATGCGCAAACTGTAATGTCTCTCCCAGCATCAAGTATGCAGGCGGTGTTTAAGAAAGAAACAGCCTGTTGGCACAGGCTGCCTTGTTCTGTCTGCTTTTCCTTAACGATACTGTTCAAATTACTTGAAAGTTCATCCCATATATGATCAACCAGCAAGTTCAGAACAGTTAGATGAAGAGTGGGATGCATTACAGTGTCTGACCCAAAACTGTATTTCCAAATTAACACTTTCTTCTTGAGTAGCACCATGACCTCCAAGACATATCTACACTGTCCTCAACATACTGTAAGCTTATGCCATGCATATTAACGTGTGAAAGGCACGTTGCTCGCCTACTAGTCTCTCATGCTGTTCAAGGTGTGTCTTGCTAGTTCTAGCTTGCAGAAACAGAGAGTTTTCACTGATATGCTACAGGGTGTTCAACCAGTTCTCGCTATCTCTGCAAATAAACAAGCATGAGTGTAGATAATAGATACATATTTTACCCAAGTGGAAGCCATCATATGACACTGGTAATCCTCAAAGTTGACAGTCACAACTTCTCTATGTGGGTTTTTTTCATAATAATATCCATGTATTTCACTGTATGTAGTACAAGAACACCAACTTTCATTTCACAATCAAAATGTGACATAATACCCTTCCAAACCTTTACAGAGATGGAAAACCTGGACACTGAGAATTAGTAACTTCTCAGTGAAAATTGTGACTCATTGATACCCCAGGAAAGTTATGATTCTATTCTCTACTCTCTTCAATTTTCTGCCAACACAACAGCATTGTAGTGCCCAAATGTATTAGTGACAATCTGAGCCCAGATCTGAGGTGAACCATGGTCCTAAATTCTTTAAGTCGGTCAACAGAGTTGGATTAACTTTCAAAAGTTCACAGTGCTTGTGCTCTTTAGGAATGCTGAAAGGAAAAAAGTAATTTGCTGTAGATTCCTACAGTTCCACTATGATACAGAGATGAAGACCAGAGGGGATCACTGCGATGAAATACATGTGCCTGTGCAATGCAACCATTGATCTTCCATGGA
The DNA here is from genome assembly GCA_028858755.1 of Ara ararauna. Lineage (NCBI taxonomy): Eukaryota > Metazoa > Chordata > Aves > Psittaciformes > Psittacidae > Ara > Ara ararauna. The sequence goes on along the minus strand of CM054379.1, from coordinate 39,713,288 downwards.
TCCTTTTCTGCTCTAGGTCCAACATGTACAAACAAAAAAACAGAATCAATATACAAAATTATGCAAACATATTCCATTATATAAAACTCCTGTAGTTCCCATCTGCTCTCCATTGACAGACTCTCTATTCCCTTGCAAGTTCTCCAATTTTTTTCTTATTTTGATTCACTGCTTCTTCATGAGAGTTCTGACTTGGCAATACCTTGACACCCATTAAAACCATTATTGGTCTCTCTTTTTTCCAATGGTATCTTAATTACAGCTTTCCCATTTTCACAAAGGCATGCATTAAGGTCTTTACACATTGTGTGAAAACAACTTATCCCATTAAGCAATGAGTTTTAAGTGTACACTTATCAGGGTAATGGAGAATTGGGAAAAACTAGATAAAGCAAAAATGCAGATAATAGCAAGCACATGAGTTACCCTGTGAGAGTACATTTAGTACATTCTCTTCTCAAAAGTCCTGTTTATCCAGTTTTCACTCATGAGAGGGATACTTTTACATAACAACAATCAGAGTTCAACCTGTTAGTATCAAGCCCTCTTTATTACACATTTCATGGACAGTTCTGTAAGTGATGTATGCATGGAGAAGGAAGGAATGCTGGAAAGTATGGTTAATATACAATTTAAACAATTTACTCAGAAGAATTAAGTTACCCGAAACCTCTGGTCAGTGTATCCCTTCCTTCAGTGCTGGTCATGTTATTTCTGATATAACATGCATGTACATATAGAATCATAGAATAGTTAGGGTTGGAAAGGACCTTAAGATCATCAAATTCCAACCCCCCTGCCATGGGCAGGGTCACCTCCCACTAAACCATGTCACCTAAGGCTCTGTCCAATCCAGCCTAGAACACCACCAGCGATGGAGCATTCACAACTTCCTGGGCAACCCATTCCAATGCTTCACCACCCTTACAGTAAATAGCTTCCTCCTTATATTGAATCAAAACTTCCCCTGTTTAAGTTTGAACCCGTTACCCCTTGTCCTCTCACTACAGTCCCTAATGAAGAGTCACTCCCCAGCATCCTTATAGGCGCCCTTCAGATGCTCAGTTTAAAACTAATACACACCACTTGATTTCATGGTAACTATTTTCTTCATTGCTTGCAATTGCCTTACCCATGAGGAGTGAGGACAGTGGGAGCCAACAAAGCTGTCAACGTCTTTGACCATGCTCATGCTCCCAGGGTGCTTTCAGATATCTCTCTACCTGATGTACGTGGTTGTAGTGGTCACATTTGGATGTTGTTTTGGACAGAACATGGTGCTCTTCCAAGGGAACTCAGATTTTTAATTACTTGTGACTTTCAACCTGCTTCTGACTTCAGTAGTTTTAGCTCTCAGTCTTTTGTCACAGAGCAAGCTTCAGTCAAGACTGGGAGATTTTCTTTCTCAGCACATTCTAACTCCTTGTCTAATTGTTAATTCTGGGTTTCCTCAACGTATCTGTGAGCTTTGGCCTGTACTCCAGTCATGATTTATCCTGTTATCACAGACTCCATTAACCTAAGAAACTTGTAAGACTGGATCTCCTGCCTTAGAGTAGCGATTAACTGCTTTATGGGTGTGTTTTTTGGGGTGTCATATTTTTCAGAAAAATCTCTTTATTTTGCATGGAATGTTGCACCCCCTGAATATTTCTAATTTCCAGTTTCATTGTTAACTCAGGCATAAGTGACTGACTATGACTTATTAAGAACAAGACCCTCTTGTTGCAAGTTGTCAGGAATAAGACCATCTTCTGACTATCTAGCACTCATCATTTACAGTCATGACATGAATTATTCTTCAAGTGTCCATCAGTCATACATTTTTACAGAGAGTGTCAATGATGCTTTTAACTGGTCCACTAAAGGTAATTTTTAGCTCCATTTGTTACATTAATACGATTTGCTTAGTCAGCTTAGAAAAGCCAAGAGCATTAGGTAGATCAGAACATGCGCTCAGGCACTGGTATGTGATCGTCCATACTGCTCAACTGCTGCTCAATTCCCTGACACAGGCACAAACTGGCTGTGCTTGAGGAAGAGTGCTTAACTGTAAGAACATGAGCTATGATATGCCATTTACTCACAGGACCAGAGAACAGCTTCTTACATATTATATTTAGCAGCACATACATAGTCCAAGAATCTGAGAGTGATCTGCTTCCTTCAGCCATTAAGTTTAACTGATCACTATCACAAGACACTAAAGATAACAGCTGTTTCTAACCAATGTGGTTTAATTTGTAGCAGTTCAGTTCCAACATCTTTAGCCTATTCCCTTAACATTAAAAATGCTTAATTAATTTTTTGTGCACAGAATGGTGCCAGTGCTAGAGGAGCAGAGAGAGCAGAGCTCATAAGGAGGTTGAGGACCAAGACAGGGGCTACTAGGGAAAACCCTGTCACCAGGATTGAGCTCTGCCTCTGATCTTGTAGTTTGCACTTGCAGGTGGGGAAATTTGGGCTCCTTTTTACCCCACAGTCATCCTGGTTCCCAAGCAACATGTTCTTTTTATTACTTAATAAAAATTAGGACCCACAGTTGTTATCACAGTTTAATAGTCAGACAATACTAAGAAACTACGTCTGATAATTGTATATTGAATAAAAGATACTGGACATGAGTCTGGTTATACAGACAGGGAACTGACAATGTTCACACTCAGTTTGCCAGTAAAAATATTCACTAATCTTTAGATGAGAAATGATTCTTGGAATACCTTGCATAAACATAATTCCCTCAAATTACAATTTAAACATGCAAAGTACCTAATTAACACTTGTCAGCTTCAAATTGTTTTAGACTGTTCATCAAATAGTCGTGCTGTAAAATTAAGTTTTTTGTGTATCTCCAAACAAACCAGCAATATTGCAGTAACATTCAGTTGTTTTGACAGAGCATATTCTCAATAGTAGGTCTTTAGTATTAGTCGATTGGTATTAATTATATTATCATCTTCCAGCTTTCTATTAATAAAGCTTCAGATCAGCTTTTCTATAATCTTACTCACAATTAAAAACTAATTTTCAAGCCTGCCATTCTCTGGTGACATAACTGAGTCTTTCAACTACTGTAGAGCATTGGTTTTAGTTTCATGTAAAAAAAAGCAGTCAATAAAATAGCTAGCTTCAGTACTACATTCTCTCCCACTGAAGATTATTAAACAAAATAAAATCTTCATCATCTGAATAGCTATTTAATAAACATTTATTTTTACTTGTATGATTACTAAAATCTTGCCACACAAACCCAATAACTGTGATAAAAATTTACCATTTTTGCTATCAAGCCAGCTATGAGAATTATTAGTGGAGATTTGCTAATGAGATTTCCTTGGTTTATTTTTCTCTCAACACTGTATAAGAGGTTAGCTGCAAATCAGACTTCATTTGTACAGAGGATATTTTTTTCAGCAAAAGGTATGTGAACAAGAGGCATTTTAGGTGGGGCTTCATCCCACAAGTTCTGATTAAAATAAATGCTGCAGAAATATGAGTCTGCTGTGTATTTTGAAAGCATGCATACAGAAAGAGCCTGAGCTGCTCAAATACGAGGAAATCACCTAACAAGAAAAAGTACAATGCAAATGAAGTTTAAGTTTTGGTTTTGTTGTTTTATCAATTGTTTATATCCATGTGGCCAGAACTCATGGAGAGACTCATTTCAGAGTACTCTGAAAGTTATGGTAAATTCAGACTGCCTACTATTTTTTGTCATTTCTGCAACTAGGCTACTGCTCTCAAGGATGCTAACTTATTACCTGCTTTTATAATAGAAAAAACACAGTGCTTTACTTGTCTGACAGAACCAGAAGATTTTCTATAGTAGTTCTTACCAGGATCTCTCACAGTCCCAGATGTCCAAGGAATCAGGAATCATGTCACCAACTTCACTGAAGCTAGAGGTGTATTGTAAACTGGAAGAACACCACCACAGTGAGACCATAGTTCAAGCCTTTCTGCTTAGTCACTTTTTTTCAGGGGCCAAGACAGTTAAATTACTTTCAGAAAGATTTTTCAATTTCATTTATAAAAGGAGCAGTTCAAATAGAATATGCAATATGTTCTATTTATATTTACTCTGGTTTTGTTGCTTAATGATTCATTGGTTTGCATTCATCCTAACATAACTTGCAGACCTGCAAACATACTCTGCTGCTGCTATTGCGAAAAACTCAGTTATAAAATCATACAGTGGTTTTGGACTGTTTTGTATTTGGAGCTCGCATTTTTAGATGTTCAGTGACCTGTATTTTGCAAAGGACTCAGGACTGTAAGGCAGGACACCATGGCCTCTGAAGCAAAACTCATTGGGCAGGTAGCTCATGAGTGCTTTCACAACTGCATTACAAACAGGTTGTGTAGCTGCAATTTTCACAGCAGTTCAGTGCTAAAAAGTCAGATTTTATTGTTCAATAGACAAGTAAACCAGAAAACAACTCAAATGGTAACTAAACAGCACTGCATGCAAAAAGACAGCAAGATCTAAAAAATATTAGCCAAACATGGTCACATACATGAACAGGCTAGCATGATCCACCTGTCTTTTGCAAGTTGAGCTACTAAAGCTGCACATATAGATTCTATTAATCTGACTAACAGCATTCCATGTCATTATTAGAGTTCAAAGTTGACGAGTTTTCCATTTGGAAAGAGGTACCATATATAACATAATTCATACAACCAGCCTAACTGGTTTTATGTAGGAAGTTTTAGAGAGAGGTTATTTTACATTTCCATAGAAACTGTTGCTTTGTCTAGCAAGTGCCTTTCTTTTCTGGGGATCCTTCAGGAACACAGATAATTAGAGAGGACTCCACAGGGTTTTTTACCACATTTTGTGATTTTCTGTGTTCATTTTGCACCTCACAAGGCAGAATTCCACAGGTTACTTTAAAAATAATGGGTTCTGACTCTTTTAGCAAAAAAAAGCATGGTTCATAAAATGCCAAATAGTAGGAAACAGAGAAGAAAGAAAAATATAGCTACAGCCCACTGATGCATGCTATTATTCCATTGACAAATACATCTGATAGGAAATTCAATTAGAATTATTTTAAACTGACTTTGAGGTTCATTACTGATTCAACACAAAAATAATATAGCACAAAGGTTTTCAGCAGTAAGAGTGTTTCTTTGCATGAATCTCCCAATTAAGACCATATTTAGTCTTCTTTTTCAGTCACTTTACATTTTTCATGAGTTTTTTTTCTGAATGGAGTACAAAACAAGAAGCCTATACCAGGATTCATAAAGCAAAATAAAATCTTTAATGTCATTTAAACATTGCCTGTAAATCATATGAAAGATTCGGTTAAAATGTTGTATATATATCCTACAAAGTTACTTACTAGTTTGAAAATGCCTAAATGTACAATTTTTTAAATTTATGTTGAAAAGGCAACAGGCCTGGACGAAGGAGCAGCACTAGAAGGAGCATAATTGTGTGTGGATGGGCAAAAAGAGGGCTGAGAGAGGTAGAGGATGTTTTGAGCAGTTTGGAGTTTGCTCTCTTAAAAGCAGGATGGCAGAGGAGACGTGTGGGATGCAGAGTAAGAGGCAGAAGTCATAAGGGTCCAGGCATATCCAGAGGTCTGGGTAGGAGAGAGTAGTCTGGATAGTTTCAGAGAGAGACTTCTGTAGCAGACTACAGATATGTTTGGCGGAGAGGCAAAGGCAGCTTATGCTCTATCTTCCCTCCTTTACTCATCACCTTCCTCCTTTTATGCTCTTGCCCCCTCTTCCTCTTCTCCCAGCAGTTCTCACTACAAACAAACTCAAACTATCTTCTTTGTTCTTTGGGATGTGTTGGCAAGGGCAGCTCTGTTTCCTTTAGGAGTAAAGCAATAGGATACTGCCGCTGAGGGTGTCAGGGTGAGTGGCACAGTGGGGCCAGAGGAGCTGGGCTGTTCTGGGACCTGTGCAGGAAGGCGGCAGGGCATATTCTCAGGCAGGGCTGCAGCAGGATCCCTTCCCTGCACCCTGAGCCACTGCTGCCCTCACCTCTCCTCAGGGGCAAGCCAAACCTGTTCTCCAGCAAAATAGCTGGAATGCAAATCTACTGCCTATAGTCTCATGCCCTGACTTCCACATTCTTTCCGTATTTCTAGTCTTTCCCCACATATCCTGGGTCCTTGCAGGGAGAAACAACAGGGCTTCAGCAACAAGCCCTGTCCCCTGTATTCAAATGCTCACCCCACAGCAACAGCTGCAAATGGAAATTTGAAAATGTGGGCTTGGGTACTTTCAGGCCACAGAGGGAAATCTTCTCACTTCCGGATGATGGTTTTAGATACTAGGCTATTTATATATTACTGTGGAAGAGGGTAACTCTTGAAAAAATTAAAAAGCCAAAACAACCAACATGTTTTAGATTTTTAGGAAAGAGAAGACATTTTTTGCACTAAAAATCCAAAGTGTAGAAGGCACTTTCTGTCAGCAGGTGACTGTTCAATAAGTGTCCCAGACAGACTGTTCTTGAAATTTCCTGACTTGTCTAATTCCAGTCGTCTCAGCACACTGGCTTCTGAACTCTGCTCCTGGAGGCTCACAGCGGCTGCTTTTGTTCCTGCTACAGCAACCACATAAACAAGTCCCTTTGGGGAACCTGGGCTGAGGCAAAATGGAAATCTGTTTAATTTAGTCTTTCCATTAGGACATATCTTAAGGGTTTTTAGAAAAGTGATTCCTGAAATAAGGAATTCTGGTCAGATTGCAGCTATTGCAGACAAGGACTCTGAACCAGACCAGAAACAAGTAAGGCAATTAATTTTATCTAGATATTTTCACTGCCTTTGAAAATGAAATATTATTAAAAGAAATACAGTGCACTGGTCTCCGTATCACTGACATACTGAGGAATCAACTTCAAGCTGTGAACTTCATCCACTGGAAGCTGTTACCAATGTGAACAGCATTTAGCCAAGAAGAGAAAGAGTAATAGGGGCCCAGCACAGCAACATCCCCCTGCCCCTATGAATCCCCAGTTATTCCAATCTCACAGTCACAAATGCTTCTAAGCAAGCTAAGTCAAATCTCCAGCAGACAGCTTTTGCTGAGGAACATTAAATGGGAGCACTTTTGATTTGAAGAGGTGGTTCGGCAGAAAAGGCTCCACTTACCTATGCCTCTTAGAGCTACTGCTACTCACAGCTCCTCATTTCCTCTGTGATCATCTTCTTTCTTAAAAAGCATGGGCAGGACCACAGTGTTTTTGCTCATTACCCCTTTGTGCAGCAGGACATGTTTATACTGGGCAAGGTAAGTGACCTGTATTAATTCACAATTCAAATGAAGCTACTTCATCTGAAGTTTGAAATGACCGGCATTAGGAAAGCCATTTCATATCTCAAGGGGATCTGTTATGTGAGCAGGGAAGGCCCCAGCATGACACTTCAAAAGCTCTCCACCTGCCTGGCTCAGTATATGAGTTGATGATTTATCACCGAGAATAAGTAAATCATCACCTTTATTATGGTATGAACACAAATATTTCTGACAATTTTGACATCATCTGGGCTATATCCTTTTAGTTTCCCCAAAGCAAACTATCTTTCAAGCCATATAGGATGCACACCTTATAATTTAAAAATATAGTTCTAATATAGGCAGATCAGGTGTGATTGAGCATCAGCCTGTTTGGGTTTACCTGCAGTATCTGTCTTCACAATTTAGCTGTTTCAGACTTGCTTTTATCTATCTGAGCATTACAGAATGTCAAGCTATAACTGGCATGCTGTACCTGCAAGTGATTGAGTACAGCATTCTGCTCATGAGAGTCCTGAAAGTTAAGGAAATGAATTGTAACCACTACTATTTGCCCCAAATTCATAATTATCAACAGTGCCATATACCATATCCACATCAACAGATTTTATTAAAATGAAGAAAATATGCAGGTAGCTTTAAGAATAATTGTTACTAAAATATATCCTACTAAATATAATACAAGGGGCATTTTTCTACATTGGATTGTATAGTTCTTTGTAACCACGTGAGAGGAAAAGAAAGCCCCCCAAAGGAATTAGTTCATATTTTGATTCTGCATCCATTGTGAAATCATTTCAGCTCTTGGCAGGAAGTCTGATTTACATGGAAAGCCAAAGAAAACAGTGACAATTTTATACATGAAAATACAAAAGAAAAAATTAGAGCAATTAAAAAAGAAAAGGAAATTCACAGACTAAATTTTGATTTATAGTATGTGAAGGATGGGTGCTACAAGAAAATAGACACAGTTCACTTTGAAAATCATTTGAATGGTCCACTTGAGGACTCAGAAAGATAGAAAAGCAGCCAAATAATTAAACCATTTCAAACAATGTTCAAATGTTACTTCCCAGAACCGTGAAATCTAGGGAGTGAAATCTGAATTTTGTTGTTACCTAAATAGAGTCCTTCAGGATATGATGTGACTATTTCTCAAAGTCCTGCAATAAACACAACCTCATCCTGAAGCACTTAAGAAATATCACCCTCGTGAAAAAGTCATAGGACATTGTTTCATAACTTGTCTGTGTGAAAATGCAGAATAGAAACAATCAGTGATTGTATTCTAGAGGTTAAGTGGAGGAAAATCGTATCCTCAATAAATATAAAAAACAGGTAAGTTATTTTTTAGAACTATTAAGAACTGAGGACAAAGCAGATTCATTATTTTCTGCCAGTTTGTGATGGTTCACGCACATCTGAAAGATTCAGTACAATCCTGAAAATCTATATCAACAAAATAAATCAAAAAGGTAAGAATAATGCCTGAAGATGTGAGAGAGCTTGAAGAGTTACTAAAAAAATTAAAACTCGTTGCCTAAAAGTGACAAGAAGATATGATAAAGATCCAGAAAATACAGACAGCAGAGATTTGGTGGAAGTGAATAGGGACAGATAGTTCACTATTTGTCACAGTATCCTGAGGACAGCTAGTGAGATAATGATCTAGCAGATTTATAGCTAAAAAGAATTACTTTTTTTCGGCACAACATATAATAAAACATAGAACTCATTGATGGGATATATTAGTACAGATTATAATGAAATTCAAGCAACGATATAAATGGAAGATAGGTTCATTGCTGTATATTAAAACCATTGCTATTTGCAACATAAAATATACTTGAATAAGTAGAAGTTGGAAGAATTTTCTAAAAGAAAAAAATCTATTTTGTCCGTGCACAGTACATCAGCACTCTAATCATGAACCTTTGACCAATGGATTGAAGACCAAAAAGAAATAAGAAATAAATCTCTTGGTTCGTGAGGAACAGCAGGGCTTAACTAAATTATTTATGAGACAACAAACAAGAAGAAAAAGAGAAAAGCAGAGGTTTAAAATAGTCATATCATCTGCTCTGCACATATCCTTGCATAAAGACATTGAAGCAGCTAATATTATGGGCCAGCCTGGAGGCAAAACAGAGGAGAAGTCATGCAGGAGGCACAAAGGCAACTGCAAATTGATAAAGTAACAGGGCCAGGACACCAGCTCAGCGCAGTCCCTGTCATTGATATGTTTTCATTCCAAGTAGACTTACAGGCGTGGCAGGGCTAGTTTTAGGGCTGTAGCAACTGTCAGGCAATGCCTAGGAAAGGTCTGAAGAATAACATGAGCCAGGAATTATTTCCAGTATGTAATCTGCACAAAGCTGGGCTGTCTGCATCAGGGAAGGGAGCTAGCTATGGCAAGATTTGCTATACCCTCAAGGCCACATAGTAGGTCCCATTTTTGGAGATGGATATATGTGATGACAGGATTCCCATTGGTTTTGTGGGGCAGCAGCATGGAGGACGGACATGAATGGAAAACATAGTTTCATGTCTGGCAGTAACTGGCAAGTGCGTTATTCTGTCTCTTTCAAAAACAAGGTTGTGGAGTTTGGGGTTTTTTTGCTCTTAGGCTGCGCTGGGTCCCACAGGTGTCCTAAAGGTCCCCCTAGTAGAGGAATTGAAAGGCCTAGACCACATCCCCACTTTCTCCCCTTCTCTTTAAGACCATGCAAAGATATATTTCTTACTATAAACTGTAGAGAACATGTGCTTCATTTATCTCAGTATTGTCTTTATGCTGGTCGAATATCAGAGTTGCCCTACCTCCAGCCGTAAAATCTGTAAGTATTTCTTAAATTCAGGGTGCAGCCAAGATGATGTATGAAAAAGATTCATATTAACAGTCATTTCTGAAACAATGTTCCTATTTAAAATTCACAGCCACAAACAATGGAAATACAAGCCTCCTTTTGAGCCTCCACCCACAAATTGGTGACCTTATACAGATCAACAGGAGAAAATCCTGTTTATAATGAATGTGTAACAGTGGTTTAACAACTTTGACATGGATCTTGGTGTAAAGGGTGAAATATTTCTATGTAGCCTGTCAACCACCCAGGTTTGTGCTTGCCCTCTTTACTGTTTGGGCCCAAACTATGAACTTGACAATCAGACCACTGCAAAGAGGGTCTACTGGGCTTATGGGATATGCTTTTCATTTAATTTCTTTTTGAAGAGGAAAAGCAATGGTGTCTCCCAAGCATATTCCATTTTTGACATCAGGATAGGCTCACTAAATAGATTATGTCAATCATGACATGATTTCTACTTCCTAGTTCGAAGGGCAAAAATGGTTAACAGCTGTCGACTTTTAAGTGGTCAACACTACTAAGAGACAGGTATGGGTTGATGTGAAGCACCCAGAGTTGTTGCACAGTGTGCACATCAGGGCTGTCTCTGCCTCCACATGCTCAGTTAACAGCATTCTGTTGTCATCAGAATGGCTACAGCTGAATAAATCATAATTAAAGCTGAGGATGTGGAAAATCAAACAGCAGTCACAGCTACGCATATGGCCAGAAGGCATCAACTGGCCATTTCCAGCAGAGATGAGCACAATGAAAAAGGTGCCATTTATGTAAGTAACTGAGAGGATTTTTTAACTAGATATTTATTGCCCTCCTTGTGGGCATAGCAGTAGAAATGGACAGTAACAATTCAAATGGCTAACCTGATCACGACCTTGCAATATTGTTAGCGAGAGTAATCTAAACTTATGAAGAGCACCTTTGACCTACTCATTTGGCTTTTTTAGTTCCAATAACTATATAAAGGGGGAAAGAAAGTTGTATTTTTAATTACATGTTCTTGAAGTGGATGAATATTGATGGGTTTTTATTGAATTTATTAGGATGTTACAGACACGCAGGGTGAGATTGTACACCCCAAAGCTGGAGGAGCTCTTTCTCATAAGCCCACTAATTTCAGTAAGCTTTCTCTGTGAAAAATGACTTACCATCCTGAAAAATAACCACCTAAAATATCTTAAATTACATCATTTTGGCAGCTTTGAACAGCTAAGAAAAGGAAGAAGAAGATTAAAAAGTGTGTTACTTGTAGCAGCCTTCCAGTATCTGAAGGGGTCCTACAGGAATACTGAGAAGGGACTCTTCGTGAGGGACTTCAACAATAGGACAAGGGGTAACGGGTTCAAACTTAAACAGGGGAAGTTTAAGTTAGATATGAAGAAGTTCTTTACTGTGAGGGTGGAGAGGCACTAGAATGAGTTGCCCAAAGGAGTGGTAAATGCTCCATGCCTGGCAGCGTTCAAGGCCAGATTGGACAGAGCCTCGGGTGACATGGTTTAATGTGATGTGCCCCTGCTCATGGCAGATGGGTTGAAACTGGAAGATCTGAAGACCTTTCCAACCCTAACCATTCTATAATCCAATGATTCTACATTCATTTCTACCAATAGGTGTGGGAGAAGCAATCCTCTGAGTACTTTTTATTCTATGGTGACACAAAATAACAAGTGCCAAATAGCAAGCATACAAACCTGCTGACGAAATAAGCCAGCAGAGTCTCATTTTATTGAAGGAGAGGCGGTGTTAATTACAGACCTCATGGTAACCGAGTTGCCAAGGACTAATATGTTTAATATTCAAATTCAAATGGTGCATTATTTCCTGATTCTTACACATTCAGATAATTTAGTCAAAGGTCAAGATGGACAATATTTTTCGTTTTACTTTAAAATATGTTTTTGTACACTTCATGTTAAAGTCTGCTTTATCTGCAAATACAAGGGACAAAGTTTTATCAGAATTAACTCTACTAAAATGTCTGTAGACCTAAAGACAAAAGCCAGCTTGAAGCAGACATGCTACATCAAGAGAAACCAGTGCATTTCCAGTCAGTAGTATAAGTTTTCATTAGCCTGCAGCAGCAAGCCCAGCCCTGGTTTTGGAGGGAAATACTGGTTCCAGGGGCTAGCTTTTGCCCCATGGATCTAAGGCTGAGGTTAGGTGTTTGTTCTGCATTCACAGGATTTAAGCGTTAGCCTTCCTTCAGTGGGCTGGAGAAAAGCTGCTTCATTGCCCCAGCAGTCACGGATGCCTATGTTCCTCTGGAACAATGTGCTCAGGCTCCTCAGCACTGCTAGTGAGCATCTCCAGGCAAGCTTCCCCTTTGGCTGAACTTTGCCACAAGTAAACGTTTACTCTACCCAAGCCTATTTGGCATTCAGGTGAGGTACCCCTGTGCCCAAGTGTCTCTGAGGCCTCAGTGAGGCCTTAAAACAACTTTGATGCTAATTATGATATAACAGCTACATGAAGTTTAGTCTGTATTTGAGTAGAATAAGTCTATATCTGAACAGTCTAAAACTAAGACAAAGTCTTGTCACTGAAACCCCTTAGGATTTCCTGTACAAAGCTTGTCTAGTTAGTGTGGCATTCATTTGAGCTCGTTGCAGGCGTGTAAAAATTGAACTGCCAATCTAAGCCACATCATCTCAAAGACACTTCCAGAAGATGATTCATTTCACATACTATGAACATCTTTCTGATGTTCTTTTCTCTCTGTTGATCACAGAAGCAGCTGAGGTGCCTCATACTATAATCAAGTAATAAAGGAAAAAATTAATGTTAAGGCTATTTGATCTTACACTTTAGTTTCTTGTAATTTATTGTGCTTTGTGTATAAATTAGTTCTGTATGGGAAGGGTTGGCTGCTTTGTTACCAGTGGTCATTAATATTCTTGGACAAGTAATATGCTGTCATAACCTCAATACCAAAAAAAGCACCTTCATATAGGGAAACTTATTGTGTCTTATTGGTGCTGGTTTTAAATATTACAGCTGGCTAGAAGCAGACTATTTTAAAACACAATTTTCAAAAAGAGCAGACAAAAGCAACAGGTAAAACCACATGAGAGAGTATAGTGAGTGGGAAGGATGCAGCATTATGTTGATAATTTTATTCTGTCAAGCTCAAGAGACTTGCATTATCCTTTATATTCTACAATTCCATTGTGTTCATGTTTGTTAATCAAAAAAATATGAGTCATTAATTTTCCCCATAGGGAAAGGATTTTTCATGAAAGCATTTAAGCTACAAACTAAAATTTAAATGCATTGAATTAGCTGTTGATTTCCCTTGAACAGCTAAGCACACACACAAATTAGCTCAGAAAGTTTTCTATTAGACAATGGTTGCATAAAGTAACTAAAAATTACTTATCAGAGCTTTACTTAGTAATTTATTTTGTAATTCTTAATAATGATACAGTGTAAGAAGCTTATTAGTACATTAAATTTATTCAATAATTCCTGCATATGTCATACAACTGAAATTTGGTCTTAGTTCAGATTTCCAGAGGTACTTAAATTTGATTTTTTCTACCATTTCTTCTGTCCTTGTGCTGCTCTTCAGAGTAACATTTTAACATACTTTTATGGACACACAAAAAAGGAGCGATTCAAAATATGCAGATAGAAAGAAGCAGCATGATCCCCACTTTTTTTTAATAAACTTGATACCTAATGGATATTTATGTCTTTAAAGTATTTCCTGAAGTGATTTAAATCAGAGAAAACAGAATGTTCAAACTCTTGTGAGTAGGCGATGACCAGCAGTGGAGTTTCACAGGCAGCCAGGGCCAGTTTCTGTGGCATGTTTGGCTCTGAACTGCATTCAGGAGAAATGAAAGTAGTGCAAACAACCACATCTGTTTTGTCAAGTCAGACAGTGCTTTGCCAAGGTCAGTGAGCTGTGGCTTTTTTCTAACAAGTGGAGCAGAGACGGTCGCTTTGTCACAATATCAGATGCATTGCTGTAGTCCAGCTTGACCTAACACATACATTAATCTTTCTGGCTATGTTTATGATATCAGATGTGTGTTTTGGGGTTGCAAGGATGTAATGTATTACCAAGGAGAGCTTAAGGACTTTAGAGCTGCAGGCTATCAAAATGCTGACTCAAGTGCCATTGTCTGGGGAATATGAAAGCAAAAGGTTTACATCTTGTTGCGGTTTTTTTTTTTTTGTTACCAGTATCTCCTTCAACCCAGCTGACATATGGCTTGGGGTATCTATTCTTTCTCCAGATATCATTTCATGCTGATGTGGCATGAGAGTTTGCTGATTATGATTTAAGTGCACTTACCATCAGAGGTCCACTTCTGTCCTGCTAAATCCAGATATACCACACCTGAATTCCCAAAAACCTACTCAGAAGGCTCAAACAATATGGCAGATATAACCTATTTTTGCAGCAATTTGTGGGGGAAGTTTCAGGAACCAGAGCAACACCAGCCCCTAAAGGCCGAGATTTCATCCTGGAAGAAAGTACTCACATTTGCCTAAGCAGTCAGAAAGAGGGCTGGTTATTAGCAGTCCATAGTTAGCAGTATATGCCCAGTCTCCCCCTCCTAGTCTTTTCTGTGGTGCAACATTTCAGGCATAAGAGTTCAGGATGCTAGCAGCTGGAAGAGGCAAAAGATTTTTTTGAGGAATTATTTATATATTAATTCACTGATTATTTGCATTCTTTAGGATTGATTGTAGAATTTGCTGTCAAAATTGAAGTTGACATATCTGAAACAGCAGTGTCTCTTGTTTCCTGTACCTTATATTTTGCTAACTAGTAAAACCTAGTAAAACCTAGTTAGTGTACTGGTAATTTTATGTGTAAAACCAACCCTTTCTGTGGTCAAGACAGCTGAAATGGCATGAGAAAAGAAAGGAAAAAAGAGTGTGAAGAAGAATGGGTTTCTGCAGTCTTCAGCTCCCATAGTAACAAACAGATTTGTACCAAAAGTTCACAGAACAAGTTTCAGGATAGAAAACAGAACATCATACACATATCAAAGAAAGTCTGAGATGTCAGAAATGCATTAACAGAAGAAACACGATAATGATTAATCAATAGATCATTTTTCTTCTGATGTTCTTAATCTGATTTGGGACATTTCTAACAGAAAGCGAGGTATTTTATTCCGTAGGACCACATTTCCCTCGCAACAGCTTTAGACCACCTATGCCCCAGAGGCATTCAAAGTCCTCCTCTTCTTTAGAACTGAGTCATTTTCATATATAACAAATTCTTTATTTTTTTGTCAGCTCATTTGTAGATGCTACTTTCTCACTAGCTATTCAACATGTACTCATTTGCTGGTTTCTGTGATTCACTTTATGATAATTACTTATTTCATACAAAATCCTTTCTACCAAAAACCTTCAGTCAATCAGACTTTTATCCGAAGCCTGTGTTTTTTATTACACAGTGCTTAATCAAATAAAGAATGATACTTCATAAGTGGCGTTATTTGAAATTTGTCTGCTGAGTAGAGCAAAGGGAGGAGCCCAAGAACAGAGCAATGAACAGGAAAGGAAGCTGTGACAAGAAATACAAGGAAGTAAAGACTGTGATGGAAACTGAGGCAACAGTGGAAGCAGCCCAAAAATATAAAGATGTGGGTTATTCTTGAGTAGATATAAGCTAGTCATACAAGAAAATTATCGCCTGATACATCTTCAATTTCCATGTGTTCTGAAAAAAATAGGGATAGAGCAGATAAAGAATGGGTATTTGAAGAACAGCAGAGAAGATATGAAGTTTCAGGGACAATTGAGCCTTTGCAGAAACCTGCCGAAAAACAATGCATAGAAAACAGATGTGTGCTCAAGAACAAAAGGTTTATGAGCAAGGCCAAGGACTGTGGCGGCTGATGGAGCAAACAAAGGCAGCTGTTGACTGTCAGATTAGATAAGAGGGTTAATTCATGTTATTTCTCGTTTGCTACAATCACAGTGAGTCACAGAAAGCCACAAACTTCAGCCACAGTCAAGATGGTATAAATGGTTTTTATGCCAAAAAAAAAGCATTCTAAAGCACAACAATCTGTGCTAACCAATTGTTCTACCATACCTAAGAAGATGCGTAGAGAGGGAAATATATTGCATGAATAAACATGGAACTGCTTCTTAAGCATATTTTTATTTTATTTTATAGGTATTTTACATTCCTGTGTGTATATCCCCAATACATTTGAGGCACTTTGTTTTTGTGGTTAAACTTCATTCATTGCTTGTAAATCTCTTACATATTTGAAACAACAGTAAGAATTCTGTGTTCCTTATAAAAACTATAAGGCATCACAAAGTATTCTGTTAAAATATTTGGCATCAAGGAATCCTAATCTCATAAGTTTTTTATGAGAACACCATAATTACCTTTTAAGCAGCTTTCAATTCAAGAGACCAAACACACCAAGTTAAGCAGTTAAGCCTGTTAACACCAGATATATATCTTCTGAGAAAACCAAGCAATTCCTTTCCATTGAGTATCCAGTAAACTTCTCTCTGTCAAGCGATCAGTTTCTTTTTATATTTTTATTTTTTCTTTAATTTTTTTTTTCTTTTACTTCCAAAGCAACTAATAACACAAAAGGGAAGAGAAGACAATAACCCCCGAAAAACCACCCCAGGATTCAGAGGATAGCATAGGTTTTATATTGGAAGCAAAGGCACTCTGGAAGGTCTGCAGGGAAAAAACAAACTTGAGCGGGAAAATAAGTTTCGCACAACAGTGTGGCTTCTGAAAACAATTTGAGTCAATAGAATTCAACAGGAGCTTCAAAAGGTGTTTTCAATGATGACCCACTGTCCTGTGAAATACTAATGTAGCCGCCTGGCTAGTTTTGCAGGAGCTGTTAGTTGAATTCTTCTTGAAAGAAACTAGGACTTTTTAGTGAAAATACATTTACTGGTTACTGACTCACTGACTTATGACAAAGAAGTGGAGCACACACCAAACCCAACAACAGACAATTAGGTTTCCTTATGAAACAGGAAAATAAATACTTGAGAAATAATGGAAAAATCAGAGAATTTTCCTTCTTTCCATTATAACAAAAGAAAGGAAGCAAATGTTGTTTCTAAATAAAATTGTGATCTACTCTCTACTCAGAACATCACCATGGTCTTTACCTGAACTTTCTCCTTCCCTTTTTGTATGTTCTTCTTACCACCTCCTATGCATCCTTAGATTCTTTCTTTCTTTATGCATGGCTCACTATGTGTCAAAACCCCATGGATTTCTTTGTCCCAGACTGTCTTTTCTGCTATGAGGTATTCTCTCAGAGCTTTTAAAATTACATCCTTACTGCTATTTGAAACAATATCCATAAGACTTAATATTAGCAAATTTCCAGCTGGCCACTGTATTCCCAGAGGTATTCTGTGCAGTTTTCAAGTGAAAGCGAGAGTCTCAACTTCAGAAATATGTAGCATGGGAACACAATATCAAGCTAAGGTGGTCTCAAAGGCAAATATGCTGCAATGCCAGCTTGATTTCTTCAAAAGAAGCAGATATTTGTGTTTCCACTGCTGTTTGGTTCAAAGCCTCACTGTTCTAAAAAAGGTCGGTACACTTAAGTTCGGGGAGATAGATGACATATGAGAGTTTTTACATGTTAACATTAAAACTTTGTGCATAATACAATGTGGACTTCGGCTTCTGTGGGCAATTTTGCCCAGCTGAGAGAATTCCATTTCTTTAGCACAGGTTTTTTAATTATTTCCTCTATTTCCAGTTTTCAAAGTTCTTCCACATCTGTACCTGACTAATACTAATTAGGGTGCTTTCTTTAAACTGCCATCTGCTCCACCAAGTGTTTTAAAAGGTGTCAAGCACACCATCCAAATTTTGTGTGCTGCTTCTGCCACCTCCTGTATATCTGTTTAATCTCTGACAGGTTTGTTAAATGCAGAAGGGAGGAATAATTTAATATTTATCAGCAAAACCAGTCTGAGAATACCAACAATGCAACTTAGTGATTCTTCCTCTAGGAAAAAACAAAACAAAACTCCTGTTCATCGTAAACTAGTTGTATAGATTAAGATGAAGAAAAATCTCTTCATCTTATACCATGACATTTTTACAAGTGAGAAGAATTTAACAAAAAATGCAAGATGGGAACTGGTTGAAGAATGTCCTGGCTTGGAAGGTCAGCATTTTATTTACTTGGTGCTGGGCATTATGGTAGAGAGATTTCATGGAATTTAATAAAGAATGACAAATTTGCTGGTTACACACTCTTTGAAATGACCATTTACGGTTACTGTAAATATCTATCTAGAATTTAGTTGTGGTTGGGTTTATGAAACCATTCTGGTTCTATTAAATATGCTAAATACAGACTAAGGACTAACCAAGAGCCCACTGAAATTATTATAAGTTATTTATCTAATGATGCAAGACATCTAAACCCTCTTTTCTGCCCAGGTTTCAGGTCACCACAAATGAGCTTTTTCTTGCTCATTCACAGGAGTTCTCCTGGGCTTACCTAGCCAAAGACTCCACTCCCAGTGAAGATAAACTTTCCTCCCATTAGCCAGCTTCTATCTGCACCAGAGGAAGGCTTGTGTACATCTACTTTCTGAGATTTCCAGAGGGACAAGAAAAATTGTATTAAAAATAAAAGGAGAAGGAGGAATTTGCAGAGACATGGAAGGCCAAGTGAATAAATGCAAAACTGCAGTCTCCTCTTCTGCTGCTGCTTCCTGAGGACAGGCCACGTTGATTAGCACTAGACTGTGGATTGTCCTGCTGTTCAGAGAAAAACAGAGAATAAAACTAAACAATTAAACAGAAGTTCAAGAAAAAACGGTCGATTGAAGATGCCACTATTTTTAGATAATAACAAAAGACAGTCCTAAATGATTCAGAAGGGTTGTAGGATTACTGATGTTGTACATGCTCCAAGGATACAACAGGAAATCACATTTTCCTACACAGGGATGAAAAACTTCAGGAAGGTCATCTTTTAAAAAACAGATTTTTCAAAAAAGCTGTATACAGAACTGTGACTCACCACCACCTAAGTACTTGAAGAGAAGATGTTTAAAGAAAAAAGCAAAGAAACAAACCCAAGCCTAGTGACTTGCTCTCTTTTCCACCACCCTTCTGCCTTTCTTCCCCTCTTCCCAGGAATGATTCAGAAGAGTTTCTAATGACGCAGCATACCTGTATAAAACTTTAAAGAGGCCAACAGAAAATGCTGCTTTGAATGTCTCCATGTGTGCACTGGCTACTAAGAAGGAGAAAAATGACTGTTACAGCTGAACCCAGGACACCCCCTTAAGGTCTTAATGGCTAGTCACATTAAAACTCTTTGTACAGACTAATTGAAAATGAAGTGTAGGAGAAGTGAACTCTAGCCTTGTTTAAGTCAGTAGGAGCTTTATCATAAACACTGACAGCAGCAGAATTTCACACAGTATATTTACTGTTGCCACCCTGGTAAATAGCTCAGCAACTATTTTAACACTCAGCTGGAAACTTTACAGCAGCACAGTACGACCATATCTTACAGCCTGATTCTTGCTGTGTTGTATAGGCACAGTGACTGTGAGCAAATCTGTATAGGCAGAGGTGACAGTAGTTACGCATTTGTAAGATTGCTTGGACTTTACAAATGGGAAGTGTTAAGTGACTCATATGAGCATTATTACCTAGTGCCTTGTACATAGGTGGACTCTAAATTCTTTGCAGACTTCACTTCTATAAGAATGTAAAATTATGTTTTGCGCTACTCATTTTTTTACAGCCATCATCCCTAAGACTAAGCAAGTGTCCCTTTCAAGTCTGAAACACAGTGGAGATAGATGGATAATTTTGAGCTTCTTCTGCTGCTTGTTTATATCTACATACTGTAATTCCTATTCCAGTACTATTGAAATAAAATGAACCACCTAACTTGAATTGTCAGCTTCAATGTTTGCAGCTTTCAAAAAAGCAAAAAACTTCAAAAATTACTAAGATTCAAGAGCACAAAGAAATTATGACAAACATTTTGATCAGAAAGCAGATACTGTGACGTATTAAAATTAGACACCTATTAAAAAGAAAATATTCTATCTAAACAAAAATGCACTATTTTCCCTTCCTATACAGCTATGCATGCATGCGCTTAAAGTCTTTCCTCCGAAAACGAGGTTGAGAAGGAGCAGTTACAGTATCAGAACCAGTGGTCAGTGGAAGCACAGAAATACTGGAGAACTTCAGCATCACAAGGTTTTTATCCTTACGTAATTTTGTGACATTTAAAAAGTACAAAAGCTGGAGTACAGACAGCAATTTCATGCTTTTTATTAAGATCATGACTTCTGTTATTGCTATAACCTGTACTTTTTATTCACTACACTGAATTTCTGTCAATACTTACCATTTAGCCCAGCTAGTGATTTTTTTCTGAGTGGCTCCAGAAGGGCATTCTTGCAAAAGGAATGTACTCTGGGCTTGAAATAGAAAAACAAAGAGAGAGCCAGGCATGAGGGAATGTTCTGTCTTTATTCTGCTTATTGGGGCTTTTTCCCCCCTCTTTCTCTCTCACTTTTTCTTCCTCCTCTCTTTCTCCACTTAATTTATTTATGCTCCTTTCTAGACCCCTATCAAATCTTTATTCAATAGAATATGAACTATACTGTCTAGATTCTCTCCAATTTGCAACAGCAGAGATGTCCCTGCCCATCTGAGGTTAATAACTAAAAGCTATCATGATTCAATGTATTAATTCAACCTATTAAAATGCCTATGTATTTGACTAAGGGGTTATGGTTTTGGTTTTCCTGCTCAGTTATTATCTTTTCAGTTTTTGTAGCATTATCTTTTTAATAAGCTTTGTTAAAACATATGTAAATTTAAGTGACATTTTTTTCAAAACAGAACCTAGCTGTTTTCTCACTATTGACAGTATCAAGTGTTAGTAATGAGGTTCTTTGAATCTGTTTTTCAATTTCCTTGAAAGAAGATATTGCTGATACAAGGTATTCTATTTTCTGTCAAAATAGACAGTAACATTTCCAGAAAACCAAACAGAAGGGCTAATGTATTTTTATTTATCAAAATACTAACATTTAAGAAACAAAGGAAACTGAACTATGTGTTTGTGGCGGACACTAAATTGTGTTTTATCATGCTTAGTACTGTTTGAACAAACAGCTTCATAGTGCTCACCCAGATTGAATTCATTTAGTCTATTTAGTTCAGTATTTGTCTACAGAATAGAAAAGAAATGACATATAAAATAAAACTTAAAGGAAAATGGTACTGTCACTTAAAATTCTTCTTGTGCAGGCTTGAAATGTATTTACTATATAAAATACAGTGCTCTATTGTGGCAAGCCTTCTGTAAATGAGGATAAAATAAATAAGCATCAGTTTCCTGAAAGGTAATTTATAAATAAATATAAAATTTCTTAATGGACATTATATTAATGAATCTTCATGTATATAACCCATGGTCATCTGTTACGTATTTGTTTATTGCTCTAAGGTAACAACTATTACAAAGAAAGATCTGGGTTTGTGGCAAATTGCTACAAGAGATCACCAACAGGAAACAATTCTGCAAGCAATTTTTGTATTGCATAATTACATAAGCTCAGCTTGTCCTATTTTATTTCTAATGCATATAAAATCAGATACTCCTTGAAGTCTTTTGCATTGATTGGGGAATTTATACAAAGTATTCTATCTTCAATTTAATTTTCCTAATTTTATGGGACAATAGGATTGTGAATAGAGACGTCATCTTCCAGTGAGTCTCTACATGACTGGGTCAAGGCACAAAGGGAAGCAAATTATACTACCCCATTCCCTTTCTGAGTTCATACACAACAGTTAAAACACAGCACTGCTGGTCAGCAAAGTTAATAATATGCAAATGTCAATCTTTCTAACTACATATCAGGGAGTTAGACTGCTAAAATGTTAAGAGCTCTCCTCATTTTTAAAATACAGCATTGCTGTGGAACTTCCAGATTCTGTACATCTTGTGGAAGTCCACACAACCCCTCCTCACCCATCTTATTCCCTTCAAACAGAATAACTTGGGAAAAATGAGGACTTCTAAGTTTCTCTATGTACTTGCTGGAAAAAACAATAAAAGATAGCAATGACAATTAATTTTTAAACCTGGAAGTTAGACTTTTAGTTGATAATCTACTACAGTTACCCATAATTAGATTTATTTTTAAAATCTTTCTGATTAATTTGTTTTTTTGTGTCTATTCTAACATTGGTCCTGAAACCATATTTATTCGACAAATGTAATCAGTGCTACAGCAGAAGAGTCAGATACATGCAAAATATGGAAGCTCTGAATTCTTTCTAGCTGAATAACATTTACAAGTATTGTTAGTTCTATATACCAACAAATGAATGTGAATTTTGGCCTCATTTGCTGTAATATTGCAGAAGGATCTCCTTATCAATCCCTGAAAGACTAAACTGAGAAGTTACCAGGTACTGTTGGTTGAGAACTGGCCACATATAGAAAACCAGCAGGAGCTACAGAACTGTCTTCTTCCTGAAAGCACAAGTAAAGGTTAGCAAAGGAGAACCCATCTTTTAAAAGGCTTACCTGAATCTCAGCTCAGAAGAAATTTAGTGAGAGAAACATAGAATTGTAGAATCATTTGGGTTGGAAAAGACCCTTAAGATCATCAAGTCCAACTGTAAGCCTAGCACTGCCAAGTCCACCAGTAACCATGTCCCTAACAGCCACATCCACAAATCTTTTAAACACCTCCAGGGATGGTGACTCAACCACTGCCCTGGGCAGCCTGTTCCAATGCTTGACATCCTTTCTGGCCTAACTGTGATTTTCTTACCTGCATTTTTTCCCTTTGAGAGATTAGAGCTATCAAGAGATAATACAGCAGATGAAACATCTTTCTGAAGCACAGCAGAAAAGCTGATAGTGATTATACCAAGCAAAAGGACATCACTGAAACCAATCACTTGCAACACAAGCACCCACATTCCTGGTCAACAAATTGCATGATTGAGCCTGTGAGACCAAAGTACTTCCCTTCTGTTGTGATTGACCGCAAGTGCCATTCTAATTCAGGGAGCTGTCAGGGGATACAAACTGTTACTGTCTATCGTATTTGAAAAATCATGGCAGTCAGACACTGTCCCACACAACATCCTTGTCTCTAAGTTGGAGAAACATCAATTTGATAGGTGGAACCACTCGGTGGATAAAGAACTGGCTGGATGGCTGCACGCAAAGAGTTATGCTCAATGGCTCAATGTCCAGCTGGAGACCAGTAATGAGTGGTGTCCCTCAGGGATCGGTGTTGGGACCGGTCTTGTTCAACATCTTTGTCAGTGACATGGACAGTGGGATTGAGTGCGCCCTCAGCACATTTGCTGATGACACCAAGCTGTGTGGTTCAGTTGATAAGTTGGAGGGAAGGAATGCCATCCAGAGGGACCTTGACACACTTGTGAGGTGGGCTGATGCCAACCTGATGAAGTTTAACCATGCCAAGTGCAAGGTCCTCCACCTCGGTCGGAGCAATCCCAGGCACAGTTACAGGTTGCGCAGAGAAGAGATTCAGAGATGTCCTGTGGAGAAGGATTTGGCGGTTTTGGTTGATGAAAAAATGAACATGAGCTGGCAGTGTGCGCTCGCAGCCCAGAAAGCCAACCGTATCCTGGGTTGCATCAAAAGGAGCATGGCCAGCAGGTTGAAGGAGGTGATCCTGCCCCTCTACTCTGCTCTTGTGAGACCTCACATGGAGTATTGTGTGCAGTTCTGGTGTCCTCAACATAAAAAGGACATGGAACTGTTGGAACAAGTCCAAAGGAGGGACACAAGGATGAATCAGGGGACTGGAGCACCTCCCATCTGAAGATAGGATGAGAAAGTTGGGGCTGTTCAGCCTGGAGAAGAGAAGGCTGTGTGGAGATCTCATAGCAGCCTTCCAGGATCTGAAGGGGGCCTATAGGGATGCTGGGGAGAGACTCTTCATGAGGGACTCTAGTGAGAGAACAATGAGTAATGGGTTCAAACTTCAACAGGGGAAGTTTAGATTGGATATGAGGAAGAAATTTTTTCCTGTAAGGGTGGTGAGGCACTGGAATGGGTTGCCCAGGGAAGTTGAGAATGCTCCATCTGTGGCAGTGTTCAAGGCCGGGTTGGACAGAGCATTGAGTGACGTGGTTTAGTGTGAGGTGTCCCGGCCTGTGGCAGGGGGGTTGGAACTAGAAGGTCTTAAGGTTCTTTCCAACCCTAACTATTCTATGATTCTGTGATTTATATACACACAAGTGCTGATGGAACAAAGCAGAAATGAGTTGAGCCAGTGCAACTCAATTTCAAAGCCCTTTTAAATGCCACCCAAGAAAGACTGATGTTGGAAACCAGGCACACATACGTATTGTGTTTCAATCACAGGTGTGAGGAGAGTTTGGAAAGTGAAATGTGAAAACTGGGAGCTCAGTGAAGAAACTGCCACACTCATTTTGGCAAAGCACAAGGTACTCTGTGGGTTTCTTTGCAGATAAGAACAGATGTGTTTATTCCCCATCACTTCCCACATGAACAACTTTGAAACAAAGAAGGGAATTTTGCTTTGTGCTGCTTTCTATTCTCATTAAAAGCAAAGCTAGAGAGTTCAGCACTGTCTCTCCTCTGGCTTCCTCATTTGTGTTCTGTGTATTACTAGGTGGCTTCATATCCCAGTTATATTCTTAAGGGAAAACATAGCATGGATCCATAGGCATAACACGGGACCAGTCAGCTTTATATTCTTTTTCAAAGGAGTAGCTGTTCCCACTGCCTCTGCCTGAAAGTGCTTCAATCACAATCAGTTATATATATATATATATATATTTATATATACGCTTGCATATATATATATACACGCTTGCATATATATATATATATATATATACACACACACATTCTATTCTATTCTGAAGAACAGACCTCTATACTATGTGTGGAGACTATACTATGTGTCTAGGCTGTGGTAGAGCACTGGGAGGAGGACCACCATGTCTGGGAGAGAAGGCATATGAGAGTGGTGTGGCAGCAATTTGCCACCGAGCTGTGGGAGCAATGCAGCACAAGGCTGAGCATGCTATCAAAGAGGATTGTAAGGGAAAGAGGTGCTGCAGACATGATGGGTCTGGCCACAGTGTCCTGGCAGAGCCTCAGGTGCCCAGTGACATGATGAGAAAGAGCAACACAAGCAGAGAGGCAGACACAAAATCTACCTAAGGGGTGCCACTGGGCTGTTTGCCTGTTCTTACGTGAATGAGATGCCCTGAAACCCTAACGATACCCACACAGTCCCATTTCATTTTATCCTTTTTTTTTTCAGATCCTTTCCATCTGCCATACAGGGCTGTGAGACCTGGGCTTGACAAGGAACTTGCCTTTCCAAAATCCAGGCAGAGCTTGTTCAACCAAGGTCTGCTGCATTAATCATGGGCAAAGTCCATGGAAGTTCCCTCAGCTTTCATCACCCCCCAAAATACAGCAGATATACACAGACTTTGAAGATGGGGCATGGATCTTAAGACTTGTCCCTGAAGGGGTCGCTACTGATCACTAATCATATTGCCGTGATCATCAGGCTCTCCGAAAGAAGCTGTGCTTTAACCAGCAGTTCCAACCAAAATACTATCTTTTCAAGTATGTTTGCTTACTTATTTCTTGTATTCCTATTAAAAAGTGGGGGGAGGGGGAGTCCAAGTGAGTTAGGTTCCATAAACTGCATTTCTCTTCACTGTATTAATGAGAAAGATGTGGTACAAATCTTCATACTACTGTTATGGCTTAATCTCCTTGTCAATGTCAATTCTTCTATTCACTCTATAATATATGCTGAAAGGATTGTTATCCGTCGTGTTAGAGGAATGCAAAATGGTAATGCACATGGGAAAAAAACCCAACTACACCTTGTTTAATGAACTGAAAATAAACAAGGAGAAGCTTTATCAATACATAATTTAGTTCAAATCCTCAGAGCCTGTGATTATTTTTTCTTTCAACAGTAGCTAGGAAAAAAATTCAGCAAAGTACTGATTTTGCAGGGGCAAAAGCCAGTATCACTGCCAGTATCAAATCATAGTTTTAATAGTCTTTCTCCAAAAGCTTAAAACAAAGTTTCTCAAGGTAAAACGAAGTTTCTCAAGATATCTTATGGCCACATCTCATAGAATATAAATAGTTACTGAGTTCAGTTCACATATTCTCCTGCCAACTGATTCACTTATCTAATCACAGTATTGATAATAGACTTCAGTCAAATGCAAGCAAAGTCTGTTACTGGTTTCCTAGGGTATTACCTGCTTTCCATCTGTACCAATAAAGGTAGAATTATATTATAATCAAACTATTTTATACATATTTACATATATATATGTATAAAATACAGCCAGGAGATAGTGTCTAAGAAATAGTAGCTACCTGTATAAAATCTCAGGCCAAGCAGGTGTCCTGGGGAGCTCAAAAAAGTGAGTTTTCACTGCTGCAGTTGGAGCTGTGAACCTGAGCATAAAGGTTAGCCTAATAATGTGAATTCTTTGTGTTGATGCTCTGTTTTTTCCCATCACAGTTGTCTTTCATGGTACAAAATAGAGTCTACACCAGACACTCCTGAAGCTCAGAAGTCTCTCACTTACTAGCTTCTGTCTGAACCCCTACATGAGTGCTTGAACAGTTATTTGTAATTGCACAAGCTTATAAAATGCCTCTCCTTAGAACCTGTTTTGTGAAAAGTAATGTTCACAGACCTGTTCTCAGGATTGCAGTCTGTTGATATTATTGGATAGTGTGGAATTATTTGCAGAGCCAGTTTCCCTTGTTACATGCCACCTGGTGAGTTTGTACAATATAGATATACTTAGGTTGCTGCTGGTAAATGCTTTTAGATGTGATACACAGTGATTAAAAGCTTTTAAGATGCATATTTTCTAATGAGATTTATTGAGCTTACCATATTTATGTTAGCCTCTAACCAACTGTTTTTGAATGATCTCACACTTTTTTTCCTCTTTACACATCCACACAACAGAAATTAAGTAACTGAGTGGTAATATCCGTGTTTTTCTCAAAAATTGCATGAGATTTGCAAGGCACATTGGTTATAAGTAACTACACCCTGGAGTTTTCTTGTTCATCATAAGCATAATTTACTTAGATTTTTCACAGGTCTCTAACTGTGTAGTATAACTCTGCTGCTTCATAGATTTTGGAAGACTCCATAATTATTTGTTTTTAATTATTATTTTCTTCGATTGACACTTATTTGCTGTTTGGGCAGACATACAAATCTAATGGTCACTTAATAAATTTAAAACATTAGGTCATTATTTTTAAATACTCCTTTTCTAATTGTTTACATCATCACATACACCATAACAGAGCCCATTTATTTAGATGGCAGAAGTAGCCTTCTAAATAAGGAAGGCAGAAAGAGCCCTGAAGGGTGAGTAACTGTAATGAGAAAAATTTAAACCAAAGTTTCAACAATACTGGAATAGGAACAGATGAATATAAATTCCCTATGAATATGATCAAACTAAATATCAAAAGATTTCTAATCTCTTAATTACTGTGTATCGTAATTCCTACTGGACCCCTTAGCTTCCACAGATAGTTGTTAGTTTGTACCCATAAGAAAGCTGGGATCTGACAGTGCCAGCATTCACACCCAGATGTTTTTTGACAGTTATTTCTTATCTCTCTTGGCATTTAATAATAAAGCAGAGAACTGTTTACTTGAAGTAACTCTTAACAGCAATATGTGCAAGGAAAATATTAAAATTAAGAAATATAAGCTACAATTTTAACCCACAGGAATCATTCCCAGATGCTTTGGTACCTCTCTCCTATATATTCTTTGATGTCTACAAACGTCTGCTGGAGGTACAGGACTCCTGGATACATTATGCTTCCTCAGCAGTCCCTTATTTCTGCTTACTTCCTCTAGGGTTAGATTTTGGACACCAATAGAGCTATCTTGACTGGAAGCAGGTTATACAGATGCTTAAGTGCATTTTCTCAAAACTGACTAGCATATGAATTCTATAAATGCTATTGGATAGTCCTTCCTGGAAAGGGGAATTTGAGACTCTTAAGGAGTTTTCCATATGCTTCTGATGAACTCTACCTGCCAGTATTCCCCACCCAATCTGAGCTACTCACTTATCTCACAGGCATGCTTGGCATAAGTAATACAATAAATTTTACTAAGATATTAAATCTATACATGTTCAGTTAATTTTATGTCTACTTTCAACATGAACTTTCTAGAGAGTGTCTTTTCCTACATCCCTGTCCAGTGATCAATAGTGTCGTGGTTTAAGTCCAGTCAGCCACGCAGTTTCGCTTTCTCACTCACTCCCCTCTCTTTCTTCCCCCAGCTCCCGGGTGGATGGGAAGGAGAATCAAAAGAATGCAACTCCCACAGGTTGAGATAAGAACAGTTTAGTAACTAAAGTATAACACAAATCTCTACTGCTACCACCAATAACAATAATGACAAGGCAAATACAAGGAAAGAATACAATTCTCACCACTTAATACCAAGCCCGACCATGCAGTGCACCCCCACCCTTCTGGGTCTCTGCTCTCTGCTTTCCATCCAGGGCATGACGTGCTGTGGTATGGAATAACCTCTTTGGCTAGTCTGGGTCAGGTGTCCTGTCTCTGCTTCCTCCCGGCTTCCCCTCCTCCCTGGCAGAGCATGAATCTCAGAAAGTCCTTGGCCAGACCAAAACATCACTAAACAGTAACCGAAACACTGGTGTTATCAGCGCTGTTCCCAGGCCCAAAATCAAAACCACAGAACTACACCAGCTACCAAGAAGGAGAAAAATGACTGCTACTGCTGAACTACACCAGCTACCAAGAAGGAGAAAAATGACTGCTACTGCTGAACCCATGAACAAATAGCTAAGCAAAACTACGTAGTACCATCAGGCATATAAAAAAAAACCCAACAAAAAACAAACTAATCAATGCTTTGCATATTTTCTGATCAGGAAAACTAAGCCTTCCATTCATCATCTACATCACTACACTTGTTCATGTAATAATTGTAGATGTACTCTTAGTCCGAGTCATTCAATACACTCAACTGGTGAAAGAGTAGTTCTCGTCTGTATTCCAGCAGAACTAACAAAGTTGTTTCACATAGAGCTCAAGAATGCAGATTCCATGTCCATATACAACTATTTATATTTTGATTTCTATACTTTGGAACAAAGAAAAACATGTTCATTATTAAGGATCACATTATGTTAATGAATAAGCATTCATTCTGTGAGACTATGCTATTGTCATAGACTGAGTCGAAAAAAAATTGATCCTATAGAGATGGTGATCTTGGTACACACCAATTGGCTTCGGCTTACTTTTGTGTTTAAAACATAAACTTTTAATACCTTTGAAAGCAAGAAACAGACACTTTGGTTGTAGTTTTAAGATTCTTCTGCAAGCAGCAAAAAAAAAAAAAAAAGAGAAACACAGGAAATGAGCTGAGAGGAAAGAAAGAGGGAAAAAAAAAAAAAGAAAAAGGAAGAGGTTATGCAGACCCACATTATAATTAATTCACAGTTCTAAAATGCCTATCAAGCTAAGCTTCTGGGCTGCTGTAGTCAGGAGTAATGGTCCTTGAAAAAGGAAACATACAGATAAGAAAATCTGGTAAAACAAATGAGGTTGGCAAAATGATGTGGAAAAAAAGGTCTTACTAAAGAGGAATGAAATTTAGCTATGGCGTTGTTAATTTATATTCTACAGAAGAATAAGTATGAATTTTCTTTTTTTTAGTGTGATGGGTTCACTCATTCACTAAGATCTAAGATTATTTGTGGCCTAACAAGACCACTTG
The DNA here is from genome assembly GCA_028858755.1 of Ara ararauna. Classification (NCBI taxonomy): domain Eukaryota; kingdom Metazoa; phylum Chordata; class Aves; order Psittaciformes; family Psittacidae; genus Ara; species Ara ararauna. Next base: position 39,683,319 of record CM054379.1, on the reverse strand, counting down.
TATTCAATATACTGTCAGTTTATTCTCATGTTTTAAAGAAATAGCCAGTCTGTGTTTGCCCACTACAGCTCATAATGAAACAAGCGTAGGACATCAGCAAAGGACGAAGCATCCACACGCTTAAGTTGTCACACGGGGAAGACACTCTGAACTGTAGTTTTGGTAGTGAAATGGATAAATATGTTTACACTCCTTTTTCCTTTCAGCTCTGGATTTACTTGATCACAAAAGTAATACCATGAAACACATGTTAAGAAATAACTACCTCTAGTTTTATTAGTAAAGAAAAGTCGTAGAAGTCAATGAAACAGGAACAAGTGGATGGAGATTCATATATTTCACATGATTGCTAATACAGAAGCATTTATACCTTTTATATTCAGTACCTGAGTTCTGCAGCTGAGTTCATGAGAATCGCACTTGATTAAGGAATATGGAAGTAAAACAATAAGGCTATAACATCTCTGATAAGTAATAAGTAATAAGGTTATAGGTTCTTTTTATAATTCAGTTAACTTCGTGATACCTGAGGTCATCATGTTCATGGCATAACACAAATTGCATGACCTTTACGGGAAGGATGGGGTGACAGCTGGGAGTCTGCAATCAGAATTGCTTTTACAAGGCAGGTTTCATTAAGATCAATAGTATGAATCATTATATGACAGCTTGCAAACTGAATGCATGCAAAACCTAATTACTTTCATTGGAACGCAAGACTGTGACAAGCACCCAGCTAACACAAAAAATTGTTGACAGTTGCTTGTGAGATGATTGGTCTGAATATGAGAACAGATACAGATGTTGACTCTGTCATGATGTTTGCTAAAAACTCATTTCATTTAGCACTGAAATGCTCCACCTCAAACATAAATCAGACATCAGATGCTTCAAGAGGTAAAGGTGATAATGAGGTAGATGTGACAGGATCATTTCTGCTGTACCTTTTTGCATATTTTGTTCTAGCCATGCTTGCCTACTTCACTCCAAGGATTATCCTCCATCAGCCAGTAAAAGCAGGGAAAAATAATAAAATAAATTCCTTGAATGTTTTTTGAAGTCATTTTGTACTTGAGAAAATCTAGATGCATTCTTTTTTAATCATAACCTGCATCAAATCTTTATTCAAGTAATTTTCTATGGTAATGCAATGAGAATAAGTGAGTCAGCAAAAGCTCCTAGTGCTTAGTGCATTTCACAGAAAACTCATGTTTCTTGCAGTACAAGTACAACAATTTTTCAACTTATAATTGTAGATGAGTGTGAACACAATCATTGTTCAGCTTACATTTTGGTAGAGATAAAAGTTTTAAAACTCATTACTTCCTTTAAAAGCACAAATGCCTATCAACTTAAAAGGACAGAACAATTTCAAAACCTAAATACAGAAATGGACTAGAATGTTTCCATCTTTCACAAAAGGCTTTTAATTCTTCAAATCCCTTTTTAAAAGGTTAACTAATCAGCCATGACTACTCAGTTTTCAGCTGAAAAGACTTCACAAACCTGCTTTTTCATCCCCCTTTCCATTTCACAGGCATTGCTAGAAGGAGAAGAGACAGGGAGTCAGTGATTCTATCGACTTGCTGTATTGCAGGTCCTGAGTGATTTGGATAAACTGAAGAAAGGTGCAAGAAACACCTTCTGTGAAGAAAGGTATGTCTTTCTACATTTCATATTTTTGTACTGCATTGTTTTGAACTGCTCTCAATTTCAGAAGTGTTTTCTGTAGGCTGCAATTGTCAAGGTCAGCTTCTACCTTGTTTTGCAGGGAGAAACAAGAGAAAGTTGTTCTGTCTTCAAAAAAATCTTACAGATATTTCAGGTGAATTTTAGCTTTTGATTTAATGTTCTTGTAAGGTCACCTGTAAGATAATTGTACAAGTGTTGCGGATGGAGGGATGTGCTTCACTCATAAAAGAGAAGTAACAATATATTTATCGATATAAAACATTGATTTCACAAATTTCAGTGGTAAATGTGACAGTGGTTTAACAAGATTCAATGGCGAGATGCACTTGATTATTTACTGTGTATAGGACAGGGTCACACAAAATTGATAGGGAGACTCTCCTGTATTAAGTCATGAGGTTTAGAAAGGATCCCCTTGCTTTCTAAACTCCTTCTGAGAGGATCCTATGTGCAGCTGGATCCATACTTAGCCTCAGATGTAGTCAACAATATGCCTAAAGGATTATATGTGCACGATCAATCCTTTATATCACTTAGCTATTTCAGAATTTAGCATGCTGTTAATTACTTGCTGAGAATCAGTTGCAGCAAAGAAACTCTCAACCTCGAGGAGTAACCTTGAGAGATGCGCCTGCTCCACAGGAGATCCTGGTGTGCAGAAGAGCTTAACAGATCCTGGGCTGTTCACTCTTTATGGAGTAAGATAATTACCTCATAGTCATGTTTGCATACAAACTGCAGAAACTTGGCTTGAGTCTGACCTTGACCAGAATTATGATTAGAGTGTGGGAGTAGTGGAGCACATTGTTCAGATTAGCCCTTGACTATTGTGTTGTTATCTGCCTCCCCTATCTGGAGATCCTCAGGACCCGGATGTATCAGTTACCATCCCCACTGATGGTTATCACTCAAGTAGAGTTACGGCAAATAAAGGTCATTGGGTGGGAGGATACACCACACCACCACATCAAGGCAGTATGTTCACTAAGCAGTGCTGAGAGGAATGAGAGAGATGAAAAATCTAGAGAACGTGCTTTTCCACAATGCAAAATAAGGCAAATCCATGACATTTCATGTTAAATGACACAAGCTTCTTATTTTGTATCTAAATAATGAAATGTTCAGTTTGGACTTTCAATGATCAAGATAAATTCTGGTAAAAAATGGGTTTTTTCTTGGTTTTGCTTTTTGTTTGCTTGCTTGATTAGTCTGAAGTATCGTAGTTGTGATTCAATGATGGGGACTTGTCAATAAACCAGCTGCTTCTCAACCTGAGAGGTGGGATCTGTAATTCATGAGGTTGTGCTGTTCTTACTAAGGGGGTCTGCTCTCGACAGCTGCATTTAAATCCACTCTGTTATGTTAAATTGTTAAGTTAAATCATGCAAAACTAAAGGTTACATCAGCCACAGGGATAAAAAATGAAAGGTACATTTCAATTTTCATCATTAATGAGATGGATTTGGAGGTTCATCATTACCTTCATCATGATTGTCCAGTATATTCTGGCTGCAGTACACATGTATATATATATATCACAATGTAGTATGTAGTTTACTTACCAAAATTTAAAGTCAAAATCAATTTATAACTCTTTAAATTATATGACTGAAAGTCCATACAAAAAAATAACAAGGATAAAATTCACCCCTACTTGACTGTATGACCATAAGAACTCATTTCTCTGCGACAAAAGAGGGAAAGAAGACGCCATACCGCTGCTATGGTTTGAAATATTCGGTTTGGAAGCCCATTGGTTCACAGTCATTTTTTCCAGTTCTAGTCATGTTCTGAGAAATTATTTGGTTTTTTAGAAGTCCTGCACTGGCATTTTAACTGGAAAAGCTTCACCCTTGTTCAGACATACCCAGCTGTGAGATCATTTGCTGATAATATGGAAGATCATGTCTAAATCCCTTCCTTGACCATACTGATGTTACTTTGTCTAGCCCTAGGAGATGCTAGTTGGAGGTATACCTGAGCTGTTGCCAAGTTCTGGAGCTTGGTCAAGAACTAAAGTGTTCTCTGCATAAAACTTACATGAATTTGAGCCCTAGAATCCCTAAACCAGTCAAAAATATAAATATCAACAACAATTCTTCGAAATAACTAGTCAGTGGCATTCCATTTTCAGATTAGCCTGAAGTGAAAGAGGCAATCACTCCCTGGCTGGGCACCTCAGCACTCTCTTGCCAAAGTTGCACAACTATGCTGTGTGGAGCAAGTCTGGTTGTACTGGGAGAAAAGAGTGGTGATTCTGTGAGTGTGCTGGATGAATTTGGTCCCTTGGGAATTTAGGCACATTGCCATTAAATTTATAGAGTCTAATGAGACTGATTTTTTAAGCCAGACCTGGTCTGGGCATAAGTACAACTATAGAGAATGCAGAATTTCATAGACTTCGGTGTAAAAAAGTTATGTTCATAGTTAAGTGGCTGATGACTTATTACCCTGAGGCATAATTTTAGACACAGATTACTGTACTATTTTTAAGTTTTACTTTAATAACTGAAGATCTTTCCTTGGATTTAGCCCTTTGGGATTTTAAAGTACTCAACTTTGTCGGCAAAAGAGCAGGTGGTTTCTCCATCTCAAAGGGATGTGATAGGTATAGACATATAGAGGCTTATAAAAGGTGGAAGCAAGGACGGACAGCCTGGGAAGAATGCAGCGATGTTGTCCCGGAAGCTAGGGACCAAGTTAGGAAAGCTAAGGCCCTCTCCAGAAGTTATCGGGAGAACTGGCTACCCTGGATTTGGAGAAGGCTGACGTTCTTAATGACTTCTTTGCCTCAGTCTTCACTTGCAAATGCCCTGACCACACCACCCATCTTGGAAGGCGGATGCAGGGACTGTGAGAACAAAGACCCTGGGCCCACTGTAGGAGAGGATCTGGTTCGAGACCCTCTTAGGAACCTGAACGTACACAAGTCCATGGGACCTGATGAAATCCATCCGCGGGTCCTGAAGGAGCTGGCAAATGAAGTTGCTAAGCCACTGTCCATCATATCTGAAAAATCATGGCAGTCAGGTAAAGTTTCTGACGACTGGAAAAAGGGAAATATAACCCCCATTTTCAAGAAGGGGAAAATGGATGACCTGGGGAATTACAGTCCAGTTAGCCTCACCTCTGTGCCTGGCAAAATCTTGGAGCAAATTCTCCTGGAAGGCATGCTAAGGTACATGAATAACAACAGGAGGTTGGTGACAGCCAGCATGGCTTCACTAAGGAGAAATCCTGCCTGACCAATCTGGTGGCCTTCTATGATGGAGCTACGGAACTGATGGAACTACAGAACTGATGGATAGGGGTAGCAGCTCAGCCACCTGCTACAGAGAACCTCCACCAGGGAGCACAGAGGGCACCCCTCCCCATCGTGCACCCTCCGGAGAGCAGCGCAGGCACTCTCCACACCCTGAGCTCTGCGCTGCATTCTCCCCTCTCATCGGCTATGTCTGGGTGCCTACGCTGGCCACCGCTGGGGCAGCCAGAGCAGAGCTCCCAGACCGAGCCCTGGTCATATGGTGAGTGCTTGCCATCCTGCTCGCCTGCCCGCGCAAACTGCTGCGAACCTGCCCTGGTCGCCACCCTCCTGGTCGCTTGCGCTCCCTGGGGCAGGTTTTTACCCAGTCGGGGCTGGCGCTGCTCCTCCTGGCGCCGCCCCCTCTGAGTCTGCTCTCGCATCCACTGAGCTGCCAGCTCCTGGGCAAGCCGTGTCAAGGACTTGAGGCTCCCTCGGTGCCTGTTGCTCCTCCGAGTTCAAGCTCCTGCACGCTGGGCAATCCCAGGCACAGCTACAGGTTGCGCAGAGAAGAGATTCAGAGATGTCCTGTGGAGAAGGACTTGGGGGTGTTGGTTGATGAAAAAATGAACATGAGCCAGCAATGTGCACTTGCAGCCCAGAAAGCCAACCATATCCTGGGCTGCATCAAAAGGAGCGTGACCAGCAGGTTGAGGGAGGTGATCCTGCCCCTCTACTCTGCTCTTGTGAGACCTCCCTTGGAGTATTGTGTGCAGTTCTGGTGTCCTCAACATAAAAAGGACATGGAACTGTTGGAACAAGTCCAGAGGAGGGCCATGAGGATAATCAGGGGACTGGAGCACCTCCCATATGAAGATAGGCTGAGAAAGGTGGGACTCTTCAGCCTGGAGAAGAGAAGGCTGCATGGAGATCTCATAGCAGCCTTCCAGTATCGGAAGGGGGCCTATACGGATGCTGGGGAGGGACAATTCATTAGAACTGTCATGATAAGACAAGGGGTAACGGGTTCAAACTTCAACAGAGGAAGTTTAGATTGGAAGTGAGGAAGAAATTCTTTCCTGTAAGGGTGGTAAGGCACTGGAATGGGTTGCCCAGGGAAGTTGTGAATGCTCCATCTGTGGCAGTGTTCAAGGCTGGGTTGGACATAGCCTTGGGTGGCATGGTTTAGTGGGAGGTGCCCCTGCCCTTGGCAGGGGTGTTGGAACTAGATGATCTTAAGGTCCTTTCCAACCCTAACTATTCTATGGTTCTATGATTCCCGTGTCTCAAGAAGAGATTGCTTGATTCTGCTATTGAAATTAAGGTGGTGTGTAATGTGACCTTAGATGTGTTCGTTTCATTCATTACATTTCTTAATGTTATAAATTAAAGAAGCTTTAAAATGTGCTAATAGAAATTAAACATATAATATCTAGGCATTACAGCTTATCCATAGACATATAGGAGTCTAGTCTGAGCTTTGTACAATAGAATTTGGTTAAAGATAAAATTGTAAAACCTCTTTTTAAATCTGGCATCTTTTGAAAAGCCGTATTTCTACAATTGCCTTAATTTTTATCCTTAAAATCTGACATTTTAAACACAATTTATATGGTAATGTAATATTCTGTGGATTTCCTTTTTGTAATATGCCATACTGCAAAAGCCATACTTATATTCAATACAATTCTTCACACTCTGCTCACAATACTGAGCATGGAAGAAAAATGGAGCTATTATAACTACATTATATTTCATTCTGTTGCATATGATGGCTGTTAGTCACATACTTCTGTGTAGAGGGAAAAGCCTAATTGTTGTCTTCTTAGCTTTCTCTATGAACTCCTATAAAAATCCCTCTTTAATACATACACTTGTTGGTCCCACCAAAAACTTATAGTACCACTAATGTGTCTTATCATCTTCAAAGTCTTGCTGCGCTCTATCTCATAGTTTGAAGGGAGCGGTTTTCATGAGGGTTTTGCATTACAGACTTCAATCCTTCAAGAGGGCTTGCTTGTGTGGAGGCATTGAGGAGTCATCTAAAATGTGAGTTAAGCACAGAAAGGCAAAACTGGACAGAAGTGAAGGGGCAAAACCCCAAGAAGATTGTGGTTTATCCCCAATATGCAGCTAAGCACTACTCAACTACTTGCTCACCACCCTCTGGTGGGATGGGGGAGAGAATCGGAAGGGTAAAAGTGAGAAAACTCACAGGCATTAAGACAGTTTAACGGGTAAAACGAAAGCTGCACACACAAGCAAAGCAAACCAAGGAATTCATTCACCACTTCCCACCAGCAGTAGCTGTTAAGCCGTTCCCAACAAAGCTGAGTTCCATCACGTGTAACCATCACTTGAGAAGACAAGAGACCCTCCTTCCTTCTTTTTTCACCAGCATTCTATGCTGAGAATGATGACATGCTGTATGGAATATCCCTTTGGTCAGTTGGGGTCAGCTGTCCCAGCTGTGTACCTTCCGTTGTGCATTTCTTGTGCGCCCCTAGCCTACTCACTGTTTGAGTGGGGTGAGGAACAAGAAAGGCCTTGGCTGTTTGCAAGCACCGTTCAGCAATCCCTGTATTATCAGCACTATTTTCAGCACAAATCCAAACCATAGCCCGCTCCCAGCTGTTATGAAGAAAATTAGTTCTACCTCAGAAAAAATAGCACAAAGATGAGCTGAGATGAGTCACTTTGCACCTCTGCTTTGTACTGCTTTTACAAATGCAGTATCTGCAGACATAAAGAAGGTGTGTGCGTTTGATAGATAAGACAGCTACTTGAGCTTTAGTAAGTTCTGTTGAAAAATGTAATCCTGAACATCAGAAAATGAAGAGAGACTTGGAAGATAAAAATGGTATCAATGATTTTTGAGCCAGAGGCATAAAAAATAGACAGTATACCTAATTATTAATATTCCACTAGTCTTTAGAGACTCCTGTCACACTTAAGTTCTGTTGAGCTAATGTGTTGTGTGGTGTGGCAGCAAGAAATATTTCCTTTCTCTTGCTCAAAGAATGTGTAAAGTAAGGTGATCTGGCAGGCAGATGAGACAAGTAAATGTAGTGGGACAGAGCTATGGGGAAGAAGATGTGGTGCAAACAGTAACAGGAAGTAACTTGGAAAATGTGACGATACCGATTGAATTATTAAGCTTCTATGCACACCACTCATTTTTATTTTGGAGACTGGCTTTTTGCAGTGGTCTTTGGTATTCAAAATAGCATGTGGTTGTTCCAGGTTTAGTTTTGGTGTGTTTCTCTACATAGCTTATAGCTTGAAGATACAGTTCTATTACAGTTGCTGGATCAGGAAATTAATCTTTCTTATTCCAGGAAATTAACCTCAAATTAAGCTCAGCAGCAGGGCCATATTTAGCCCCAAACCCAATGTTGATGAACAAGGACAGGTCTATTGTTTGTTTGGGCTGCCTTGCAGGCTCTGGGGCTGCCTCATGGGCACCTCTGCCATGTGCTGAAAGCCTCAGGGCTCAGCTCAGCTGATCTCGGTGATCCTTCCTGGTCCATAGTCTCTGAAGTACTTCAGCTATCATAGGAGTGACTGCAGCTGTTTCTATCAAGGTTTCTTTCAAACTTCAAAGTTGATGAACAGCTGAATAATATCAGCAAATGACCTCAACAAGTAATACTACTTGCATGTATAGAGTAATATGAAGATTTGTATTAAGCCAGTGTGTGATATATAGCATCTTTCACTGCTGGGCTTTTCTGTCAGGATTAATTAAAAATTTTTTGCATTTGTCTATCACTATCTGCATTCTTTTATATTTATCCACTTTGGAGAATTCACCTGTCTCTTGTCTTGGGACTGCCCAGGAACAGTCTGGTATATCCAAAACACTATGCCTTGAGGCAGCCTTTCAAAGGTAGAACTAATATTACTGTGCTCTAAGTACATTTTTGATTCCTGTATTTGAAAACTATCTCTCGTACTTTTGGCTTAAACCACAGCAAATGCATATCAATTATTGAATATTAAAAATGAGGCTATAGCTAATAAGCTTTCCACATGATCAGCAACAGCAGAGCAAATCACTGACCTGTGAGATTAACCACAAAAGGAGGGTTGAAGTGCAGCCTCCACTGAACTAGAGAGCCAGTATCAAGCAAGATTTGAACATGAGAGATGTTAGCACTGTGGGTGACTTTATGGAGAAAAAATGGTTGTGTATCCTCAAAGATGGAAATCTCAGAAGTTCGAGGGTTTTTTAATACATATTCCCATAATTCTAGTAGCTGTTGCTGTATGGTCACTTGTTCCACTATGCTGTTAATTTAGTTTCTACTGTGCACATGCCTTTCAGAACAAGAAAAAAATCTAATCTTTCAAATGTATTTAGGACTAGACTGTGCCTTTAGGCATAGCAGTGCATTTGTATTGCATCCTTTAATACTGAGAATCGTTGATGGGAGTGATTTCCAGTCAAAATTAAGGAAACCTAACCTTAATTATATTAAAATGAACTACTGTTGGAAGAGATATCTTTCTAAACAGTCATCAATAACTGGAAACTGCTGGACAGCTTCCAGCTGCTTCTTCCCTTTTTCTACCAGGGATGGCACATATTTGCTTTGTGCTTTAGAGGAGTGAACTGCAGTGCAAGAGGGCTGCACCTAAGCCTTCTCAGATAGTTAATAACTGAAAGGAGACATAAGGATATTTAAACCTCAGCTTAATTCCTAGCTTTTTGTTTTCATTTTAACCAGCAGTAACATCTGTTCCTTTTTCAATTAATATAGGCTGGGGAAGTTCACCTATATAATTACACAGGTTGGCCTTAATACTGAGCCTGCTGCTTGAGCTACAACCAGATTGAGCCCAAACTTAGAGGTTCATGAGAGATCACTTCTTATCTGAGAAGGTGATGGTGATTTATAAGAAAGGTGGCATGAGGTAAATTCAGGTAACACAAAGCAAGTAACTGCTACAAATAGTGAAAACACTGAAAAAAGAGCTCTTGGCATAGCTGTCAGACTGCAGAAGAGAGGAGATTGAATATAAGGTGGGATAAACCGATTCAGGACTAAACAGAGTGACAAGATTGGTTTTGCAATGGTATACGGGAAAAAAACCCCAAACTAAATCAAAACTCAGCTGATGTGTCAGAATTCTGGGCAAGGATTTATGAAGACACAAAAATTCGAACATTTAAATAAATGGAGAAAAGTCTAATATAGTGACTTCTTTGTTGTACTGATCAAGAGTGGTGAAACTTACTGCGAAATCATGATGAGAATCTCAATAGGATGTTAGTCCTAGAGTGCTGAGCAGAGGGCAAGGATCATCCTCTGGACCTGCTGGCCACACTTGCTGGTGCAACCCCAGATGCTGTTGGCCATTTCTGCTTCAAGGGCTCAATGCTGGCTTGGGCTCACTGCTTGCTCAGGCTCACATTGCTGCCCACCATGTCCTCTGCCACTTCCCCACAGAGATACTTCCCAGCTTACTGTGGTGTGGAGGGTTATTCACACCCACCTGCAGGATGTTCATTAGGTTCCTGTTGGCCCATTTCTCCAGCTTCCACATATTGTCTATTCCCTCTAACTTGGGATTTGTTCAGAAACTTGCCACTAGGGCAACTATTCCATTCATCTAGGCCATTAATGAAGACATTAAATAAGTATTGGTCTCAGTATTGTGCTTATTTCTGAACTAAGACACCTTATCCTCATTTTCTTTTCTACTGCAATCTGTCAACTATATCTACAGCCTTTTTCCACTGTCTTGATTTTGTAAAGTAATTACTTCCTTTGTATTTCCTGAACTGATCTCACACCTCTCCTATAAACCACTACCAGCTGCTCGAAGTGTGATTGAGAGATATTATTCACAGACTGACATTAGCCATCACTTTTGCTGCTCAGAAAAGCTACAAGTATGATTGAAAAAATACATAACCAGCAAACATTTCAGAAAGTGTACATTAAACAGCAATCATTGTATTCTCAGTAGGATATTAGATATGGAAGAAAATATTAGTGAGTATGACTCCTGAGAAACATGAATGCTAATGGACTTGGCAGTGTAGCTCTAGAAGCATTCAGAATTTATCTGGGATCATTTTCAGAACTATGAAGGCATACAAAAAGTAACGCTTTACAAATGGACAAGTTGAGGACATAGAAGAATTGAAGGATATGGCCTGTGAGGCTATGATGGCATAAGACATGTTTGAAAACATCTAATCCTGCTAGTTATTGCTTTACCATGAAACAGTTACCATTTAATATAATAATACTCTAATGTAAGGTTTCTCTCTTTCACACATGTCAAAAGGAGATACCTTCCCATATTACACATTACAGAGCTTGTATTTGAGATGCTTGACAGGTAATGATTTTTCTTTTCCTAAATTACAAGTCAATACAGATCAGACTTGTGATATAAAGAACAGTATGTAGCCAAGGTAATAAACCAATTTTGGTTATTCAGAAAATGTGAAAAACACACACCTGTGGATCCATTGATAGTTATGTTAAATAACTTGAAAGATTTTTTTGCTTCCTGGCAAAACAATACAGATTCCTGTCAAAAAGTCTCCCAACATTGTGCTACATTAAGAACAAATAAATGCTTCCACCTCTTTTCTCCAGTACTCCCATCTTTTTGCATAAACCACCATGATTCAAGAGCTGTTACTGAGTAACAGCTATCAGAGAAATTCACTGGGTGCAAGCAAAAATGAAAATGCAGTGTAAAGATTGTGTCTATGACACTAGAGCATAATAACCAATGTGTGAGCTGGTTTGACAGCCTCTGTCTGATAACTCATGCTAATGTTTATGTTAGCAGATAATCCATAGTTTAAACAAGATATGGAGGAGCAGAACCATCCACTCAAAAGTATATAGAAATATTAAACATTAAATTAATGCTTATTGAAATTGATAAATTAATGACTATTTCTACTCTTAGAAAGGATGAGTGGTCTTTGATTGGCAAAGCACTGTCAATGATCTACTATGTCTAGCAGTGCATCTGTATTGTGCCTGTGAATCATCAAAAGCCATAGACCATCTTAAAATCAGAGACTGGTCATGCTCTGTGCCAGCCAGCCAATTCGAATCTGATGAATATATTTTCTGACCAGCAGTACCAGTTTTTTAATAGTGCTGCTCTTAAACAGCAACGAAAAATTAGTCTACTTCAGGACTCCCTTGCACAGTCCTTATAAAATACCTCCTGGTATTTAGCTGATGTTATGCTAAAAAAGAATATTTTAGTCTGAGTTCTGCTTAGGCTAACAATCTATGGTTGACAAAAGTAGACATCATGTCCTTTTTAATATCATTGCTATATATGGAAACTGATGAAATTGTGCTCAATTTTTCTAACATTATTAATTGCACAAAATTGAGTTTTATCCCTACAAAAGTGTACAGGGGGCAGTTATCCGAATGTTGGGCAGTGGGGGCTGCAGTGTGGGCTCTGTGAGGAGAGGCCAAGCCTGCTCCATTCTGGAAACAGCTGATTTCAGCCAAGGCAATCTCACCAAAAAGCTTTCACAAAGAAGAGTTTTTGTAGATACTACATTTCAGGAGAAAAACAGTAATACTATGTCAGAAGAATATTCAATTTTTGAAATATATTTTTTGTCTTTATATTTATTGTTATTGCAGTATTTCATGAAATATCATCATTATTGCTGTATAAGGTGACATCTCATGTCATATTAAACTTCATCACATTGTGACACATTATGCCAGCAGCCATATAACTCCAGATGTAATTATACATGCAATACTATATTAAAGCATAATAGAATTTTTTTTTTCTAATATTTAAATTATTTTGGCTAGGTATTTGTAAATACTGCCTGAAGACGGTGAGTATTTACACTGCCTCCAATAAGCATTTCAGTTTAGCTCACTAAATTAGCAGCTTGTTTGTACTAAGATCTCTTTTCAGTGAAATGTGAGCTAGGAGCACTTTACAGAATTTTAAGCTTCTGCTTTTACTGACTCTCTAAAGTTATGTGTCTCTGTCCATAAACTATATTGACAGAAAGAGCAACTAGACTTATAACTCAGGGGTACAATACTACATGGCATGAGCATGCCAGTTATCCTGAAGTAAGCAAGATAGATGCTGAATTGCTTTCACTATAAAAAAAAAAATTCTCCCCAACAAAAAGAACTGAAAGTTGTTGTTCACATAAGTATTATGAGTTCATCTTCTTTTTTTTTTTTGTTTGAAAAGACAAAGTGTTTTATTACAATAAATGCAAGAGATGTTCACTTTGAGAATATCAGTGGTTTCAATCAGTAGTAACAACTGCCCTTTAAAGTTTGAGACATGTAATGAAGACCATCAATATTTTAATATTATTGTGAATTACTGCTGACTGATGCATTATTCTGTACCATCATGAGAAAACAGAAAAATAAAATAACCAAACAGAAAAAAAATTAAGTGATTTTTGAAAGGAAAGTCCCACTTAACAATGAGGTTATTTAAAATAAAGCAATAAATATCTTTATCTCAAAGGATTCCTCTCAGAACAGTTTAATTTACAAAAGAAGAATGAAATCAATTTAGTTTTCTGAAGCATGATTGAATTGATGATAAAAGGTTTGATGCAAATTTTACTACAAGGTTGTGTACAGATCATCACTTAGGTTGAGATATTAAATAAATAATCCAGTTATTTTTAAGAATATGAGATCCCAGTCCTTAGAATGACCTACAGTTTATTTCTAGTATCTTGACATTAAAAGTATGATATGCTTTTTATGCTTGTGTTCAATTTATTTTTCTTTTAATTTCTTGATTATCAGAGTGTAAATTCTGTGCAAATTTGGTTTTGCATATCATTTCATCCTCTACAAAAATTACTGTTGCATGCTTGTCAGGTTTTATAAGTAAACTAACCCGAAGGAAAAGTCAAGTCACGTGCCTGCTGATTTGACATATGTCTTTCTATAGAGCAACCAGATGCACTTAGGGATCTGGGTTTTCCTTTATACATTGCTGTAAAATTCAGTGGTTTATTGTAGACACAGGAGCACAAACAGGAGTGATACACAAAAGCTGCATTAGGACACAAATATTGGCTTTCCAGTACTGTGTAACTGAGCCAATGCAGATAAAATAGGCTGTAGGATTTCCAGGTCAACAATCATCAAAGAATATTCAATAGGTTCTGGGCTATTTAAGAATCTGATATTACTGGTTTTTCTGCTTGCAATCTCATTCATTTGCTGTTATCTATCTCTAATAGACTGCTCATAGCATGAGAGCATTCTATAACCCTTCCTGGCTTTTGTAATGTCTTTAATACTTTTCTTTTTTTCACCTCCAGGTTGTTTCTTAATTTTTTTAAAAACCATGTGAAACAGATCATCATCATCATCATTATCTAACTTTCCTTAGAACACTTACTATTTTTTGATTCCTCCAGAAACTACAGCATCTTTTTTTCTTTTTGTTTTTTATTTTCCTCCCTGCTTCTACTTCTATTTCTTTATCTTATTTCTTTCCTGTCTTTTGCTAGCCTATAAAGAAAAATAGAAATCCCAAGCATTTGCACCCAAATAATTAGTAAATCATAACACGTGTAGACTGTAAGTCATGTTCATAGATACTAGGCAAGTACTTACCAAGCTCATCTTATAAAGCCACAGAATGTTATTCTTTCTAAGGAAAGCATACAGTTATGAAATCAGATTTGCAAGATGGCATCTGTTGCCCTGAAAAAATGAAATATCTTTGTTTCGCATATATTGTTTGTCATATATTCCTTATATATATTCATATATTATGAGCTTACCCACTGAGACATACCTCTTCTGTAAGGTTAAAAAAAGGTACAAAGTTGGTGGTTCTAATATCAAGACACTTAATGGAGGATAAGTTTGGTGGAAATCAGAGGGGTTAGAGGTTTGTCATTATAATATAATATGCTCAAAATGTGCCTTATAGATATACAGTATAAAAATGTAGACCGATTGGCTTTAATTTTAATCATTTTTAGTCAACTGGAAAATCTTTGTTTTGTAAAAATATAGAAAGAAGATACTGTTGAGAACAGTGAAGGAAGTTCAAAAAGTGGTCATTGCATCTTTGGTTGCACATTAACACTGAAATGTTAAAATAGTAACTCTTTATGAGACACCACACTTGGCTAAGGACCAAAAAACACTTAAGAATGACTTTCAGCACATGCTGGCTGCTTCGTTTTGTCTAGAAGTTGCAAGAAATGCTTTCAAAAATGAGTAAGTTATTCCAGAGAAAACCATAAAAATTTCCTAATCATACATTATTTTGATATTCCTTGTTGTTAGGCATAAGAACACAAAGACGTTTCAATCCTAAAGATTCTCACTTAGTTGAAAATACATCCTGTTTGCAAAGTACAGGTGTTTGTCTCTAGAGCACTTTTAGGCAATGCAACCTACAATCACTGCCAGCGTGCTCTTCAGAAGCATTTTCATGGTCCCACATGCATCCACTTCTCTCTCTCCTTCATATGTTGTGCACACCTATTGGATGGGTATGGCAGGCACAAATAATTCCCACCAGCTGTTTGACTGTGCCCAGCTTTGTTCCAGATGGAAAGCCATCAGTGATAGTCCTTTTTTCGCTCAGTTCCCTAGTTGGTGTTTTGATTTTTGATTATGCTTTACCAGCCTCCCATGGGAATGTCAAAAAATACCTTATCTTGCAGCTATTACACCCCTAAAAACAAACAGAAGTTAAAAACATAGATTACTTTGTCCACTCTTCTGCTTCTGCAGCTGGAAAGGTGGATTTTTACACTGTAGTATAATCTTTCAGGATAGGTTGCCTCTCTACCTGCCCTCTGTGCTCTTTAGCAGAGACACAGTGTCAGACAGCGCTGCTGCCTTTCAGCTACTCTCCCTGATGGGTGAGTCAAATACTAGCAGCAAATGTTATGCACTGTGTAATGATTTTTATTTTTTTTTTAATGCAAGATTTCATCTTAAAATACTGGCCCCTTTGTCATCATTCTTTAGTGAGCTGGGCTAACAGTTGTAAATGTGTCATATTGTATGATCTCACTGCCCAAGGTTGTATGAGCTGTATGTCAAGGCACAGTTTGGCCTTTAAATGTAGAAACATCTGAAGTGCAATGTATATGAGGAAAAGGGCAACTGTAAGAGAAAGAGAGAGAAGATTCATTTTGTTAAGGCAGCAATGACTGGCAGCTCCTTAGAAATCAGTAATTTACCTATGTTCTCTTTGGTGCTTAAATCTCTACCAGAATATACTTGAATGTGCTCACTGACAGGGATGAAAAGCCTTGGAAGTACAGCTGAGAAAGGGATTTTTATAGAACTGGACTAGCTTTTCTCATATAACTAAATACAAGAGACGCAATAAGACAGTCTTGAAAAGAGAGAATACAAAAGAGAAAAAGAAACCAGTAAAGTTGGATTAGGAGTAGCCTACCCCAAAATTTAGGTTTTTAATGAGGCAAATATTTATATTTTGGATACTTATTCAAACCTTGGACACTTTATATGAACCTGTGAAGTCTGGAGAACACCATGCTCAGACTTTGTGTACCATATAGTTTACAAATATCTGACTTAGGTTATTTAGAGAGCAAGCTTCAATTCCTTCATGAACTGCAGCTTAAGTGTTAAAAGAGCAAATTCCTAAGAGACAAGTATATTCTACCTCAAGATCTTACCTGGCAGAAAGATACAGGAAAACAGGAGTCTGAAAATGAAGCTTCCAGGTATTTCCAGAGCCTGAACAATTTTTGATACAGTTCCACTGTTTAATGTGGATAAAAGTTGAAGACAGTATTTATAAGTTTAGACACATTCAGCCATCCCATGAAGGCTCTGTTATTAATAACTTTTCATCTTAAATATAGAAACAGTGACTTCCATGAAAAATGCATCCAATGATAATATCAAAGAAATAAAAATGAAACTGACAGTGTTATATATTTAATGGCATCAGTTACAGTACATTTACCAGCATGTCATAAACATTAAAAAAGGACTGTGCTAACATTTTAACCTAGAAAAAAAAAAAAAAAGGTAACAAACATTTTGCCCAAGTTTCAAGGATATTTGAGCCCTCTGAGCAAGAATTATCTCCACATTTAGATATTACATTTGTGTGAAACATAGCGAGCCCTTAATATTGCCCGAATAGTGGCTCACTTTTTCCTGTGAAAATGGCTAAAATAAGAAACAAACACCAAAACACCCAGCACAACATCAAGAAGGTTTTGTATCTGTTCAGAAGGTACAGTCACTTACAGGGCAAAGTTTCATTCTTTGCAGAAGAGGATAAAAGAATGGGTCATTAAAACAACAAAAAAAAAGACAGGGTTAAGTGATTAGATGAATTTATGATTAAGGTTTCATTCTGAGCTCCAGTAAGTCTACACAGTTTTTCATTAATTTTAGGCCCTGCGATGATGCAATATAATCTTATGGAAATTTGATCATTATAGTTATTTAATCAATAAATATCATTATAATTTTGTTTAAAAGCATATGCTGAATTAATGCGCTTACATCAAAAATGTGTTCAATGGCCATAGTTCTAGCTGATGACAGTATCTTACCTTGTTTAGTGCTGCAAAATTAAAAAAGAAATGAATGAAAAGCTATAAAATGTCATAAAAATAAGATAGAAGTGACCAGGTTTCAGTGGAACTAATATACAGGAAAATTATTATAAGCAAATAAAATAATGAAAAAGGAAGCAGAGCATATTAAACTTGAGAGGAACACACACAACCTGACTCTGCCTTGTGAAGCAAAGCAATAATTGTTATCAAAGTCTGAAAGCACTGGTAGAAAAAGTTCAGAAAGACAACTCTATTTGAGTAAAATCCTATAAGATAATTCTGGTCAATGTAGCTCAAAAATTCATTAAATTTTTAAAAATGGATACTGAAGAAAACAGAGTACAGCCACCATTCCACTTAGATTCTTATTTATTTCTATATTGAGGGCCCTTCCAAGATGTTAATACTTGTTAGGACTTTGGATTTGTTTTGGTTTGTGGTTTGTTTTTTTCTATTTGTTTGGGTGTTTTTTTGTGAGGGTTAGAGATGCCAAAATAATAAATTTTGGTCATATCTGTAATGATAACAAGTAAGATTTATGAGAAGCATGGCTCTTCTGATATTATTTTGTAGCTCCAGAATATTCTGGAATAAAAATAACCATATCAATTTTTACTCATGGTGCTAAATATATTTCCTTTCAGTAACTTACTTTAGAAAAGAATGCCTTAACTGATTTCCTCTGAAAGAGAGGAATTTAATCAGATTTTAGTTTCTTGATATGAATGGCTTGCCTATTCTTGAACAATCTCAATAATGGAGATTTTGTAAATAATGGCTTTCTGATACTTGTTTTATTGTCATAATTTCAGGTAAGATCAGTATACTTCTTCCCTTTATAAATTCTCTTAAATCATCCATGAATATTCTAAGCAGAATTTCCCAACCCTTACATGGATTTATACAGCCCAAATTTCATTATCTGTAATATAGTAAGATAACACAATTAATTTATGAATAAGGAATTTTAATCCTATTTCAGAAGGCAGCCATCTAAAAGGTATATTCTCCATCAAAGTTCTTAAAGCAGAAGTACCAAAATAAGACTGTAGCCCAATGAGCCCTTTTTATTACTCACTCCTTTGGGTTTGCCTCTTCATTAGCATTTTCTTTCTTAAGCAGTAAATTAACCATGATCAGTAACTTCAATTACAGATTTATCAACAGTGGAGGTGTTCTCTGTAATTTGATAAAGTGCTTCCAGGCTTAAAGGAGAAGGTCCTCCTTTACGAAGAGGATTACATCAATTCACATTTGCAAGGTTAATCTCTCCCAGAAAAGATCCAAAAAAAAGTACTCTGATAAGCCTCCAGATGAGTCACAATGATTCTTTCTCCCACCTCTCCTGGTTTATTGATTTCTGTACAATTAAAAATCAGACACTCTGAACTAAATCAAAGCTGAATCAGTTATGTAATAAACCTGCTATTACAGACTCAGTGGGCTTCAGGATCTGGTTCAAGGTCTTTGGGCAAGATCTCATCACTGAAGCTCTCTTTGTAGAATCATAATGGCAGGAATAGACATAAGAGAATCCAATTTGAACAAATATCTCTGTTGCTAAGTTGAAGTAAACCTAAGATAAAGACATTTTTTTTTCTTTCTCTGACAGAATGAGACAAGTCCACCAAGAATGCAAAGAGAAAATTGTTTGTAAGCTGCTATTCAGTAGCTGCCATCACTGATTAAGGTGACTGACACATTATTGTGTGGCCTCAGCAATCTTTTTTGAATTAGAGTGCTAGAAAAATCATGGAATTTGTAAAAAATGTAAGATTTTTAATGAAAAAGCTTTTATTTTTATTTTTAGTTATTACTTTTCTCTATTTTTTATCCAGTTTGCTCTAGCTGCTAATGGAATGAATTTATTAGCATATTACTGATCCAGAGGCCAATAACATTGTGACAGAGTGCCCTTTAAAGTAAAAGATAGGAATTCATGCACCATTAACTGTCTCTGTAAAAGGCAGCAGACATGAAGAACACTGTGAAGAAAAAAATCATACCTTCATATACATAATTTGCAAAATACTGCAACTGTGGATTTGTAAATTCAACTCAGTTTATTTCCTGGGAGAAAATGGATTATATGGGTAGAGGAATCAGCATTATGGAGGGGAGAATGTCACTAATTTTCAGATATGCTCATGAGTAATCCATTAAAATTTTCACAAGCGACAGATACCTAAATGAAAGCAACAGTGCAGATATCCCCTAGATAGCAGATTGATAAGGGTGTTCTGCAAATGTGATAAAGGAGCAGTATGATTGGGTGTCAGCAGCCAGGAAAAGGCATCAGAGAAATTCCTTGCCACAATGAGAACAGGAGGCTGAGATCTGAGGCAGTTTGAGTTAGCAGCTTCTCATGTTGTCAGAGGATTAAAAGATAATTCAGGTCAGAAGGGACCTCTGGTCACCTACTCCAATCCCCTGCTCCTGTCTTGTTCTTTATTTCTAGCTTTCTTTCAAAGTTTGTAATTAAGAGCTTGATTTTTTGCTTGCTTCAAGTAACTATGCTTTCTCTTTAAGCTTCTGCCAACACTGCAAAGATGGGACAGTAAGTGGCAGGAAACAGCTCCTGTCTGCACCTGGAAACATCAGGTTACTCAGTGTTATACCTTCGTGTCTATTGCTGGGGCATATAACGCACACACTGATTTCACAGCATCATCTCTTTCTTCATAACTGTTTTCAACAGAACCAGTGGAATTTCTTCTGTGTAGTATAACTCCCTTCCTTCAACTCAGATGGCAAATAGGAATACTTTATCAGAAAGTATTGCAATAATTGTCAGTTTCCTGGCTTTCAGAAGTGGTGATTACATTTGACATTTTGCCAAAGCTCATCTACTTTTGGTTTAATCTTCTTTTATTGATATATAGACATTTATAATGCTTATTTCCTATCACATATCCCCATGCTCACTGCTTGTAATTCAAGCCCAATTTTATTCAGCAGCTAATGGTGTCTCTAAGCCTTTCACTCAGATGTGTGAAGATTGTTCCAGAAGTAACTTCGTATGGGATAAAAACAGTTTCCTTAGATTTGCTAGTGTCAGTTATCAAGGACAACCCTATTTCTTGAATTATAAAATCCCAGCTCATACCATGCATGATTCACATTCTGTGATTTGTGGTTGCTTCATATATTCTTATCCCATGTCCTCTTATTCACCAATTTTACAAAACCAGGCAGTGAAATCCTGACCTGATTGAACTCAGTGGGAGTTTTGATATTGCCCTCAACAACACTGGGGTTTCACTTAAAATCTTTGTAGCCTTTAAATGAAGAGCCTTTGGTCTTCTTGTTTTGAAGGGGGAGGAAGAGCACTAAAAGAAAGAGTGGTGGTGTTTTCACTACATGTATCTATCTCTTCCATTTGTGAGATACAGCAGTGAGTAGGATCAGAGAGGACATAAAGGTGAAGTAGGCAAACTTTTCCAGCATGGGAATAGGTTGGCTGAAATCTGCATAAGCATTTCTTTTGTCAGTATGTGAAAAAACCTAGACTAAAGAGACCACATTGACTCATTTGGATTGCCAAGAGTAAGCATAAATAAGTTGCAAAGAAAATGTAATTCTGATCTCTATTAAAGACAAGTCAGGCCTGGTAAATCAAAATTTTAAATGAATCAGATGTGAAACAAAATTATCCAGAGGTTAAAATTTAGCTTGAAATACATGCAATGTCCATTCCTCATTCATTTCTTTGTGTCCCATATAGCACTTTCTTCCCCCCCAGTGAGTGAAAACACAAGGAGTGGGAGCCTTTTTCATGCTAGGTTGCTGTTAGAGACCTTTCTAATACACCTTCGAGTACCCTTTGTGCACTGGACTCTACTGCAGAGGCAGTGAAATGTATATAAGGTTCCAGAGATGGAAAAAACATGCAAATTTATAGTTCAAATGTAGGAAGTGCAAGCCTAAGAGGAGCCAGTAGTGTCAGCTGCATGCCCAGCACATGAGACTTGGCTAGTGCATCCATATTCCTAAAACTGATGTCACTGGGATCGCGCTCTAAAGCGCCTTGTTGGAATGTGCTAACAGGGGCACTATTACTGTTTCATTGCTTGTTTGCTGGTGGAAAATTGCTGCTTGGATAATCCTATGGCTGATTCCTTATTTCCGCACTCTTTTGTAATTTCCCTTTCCAGTCTGTAAGCCTGTCGAGGAATACACTGAACCTGAATATCCGTGCTCTATTGTTGAGCTTACACCTAAAAGTCACATATGACAGTAGCAAAAAGGTGTTAAAACTAAGACTTGGAATGAATCCAGAGAAATATTTTTTCCATATTTCTTCCCTCAATTCCCCAAACACAGTCTGAAGTTATATCTTGACTGATTAAACAACGAGCAGCATTCAGCATGAGATAAACAAGCCGCCAGCAGCTCCCTGACTTGAGCAGGTTGGTCTGCATTCCTCTATCTATTTTTACATTTCTCTGTGGCTCTGTCCGTCATCCCATGCTTTCACGCTACTCTATTCCATTCCACTCACATTACTTTTGACAGTTACAGTCTCCAAAACCAGACATATGCAAACAAACACCACACCAACTTTATTAAACTTAACTACATACTATGCCTTTAAAATACAAAGGTTTTCCTTATATTAGGAATGGAAGTTCACAGATACCAAACAGATTTTGCTAGCCTCTTTTGAGAGCAATGACAATAACATGCTTCACAAAACATCCTCGCCTTGAGCCTTGTAGAACCCAGGAAACCCTGAAGAGGCAGCAAGGTTGCTCCTCCTCTCAGACCTGCTGTCAGAGAAGGTTCAGTGGGACCCTTTGCTCTGCTTTCAGGAGAGGACAGCATGGAAAGAATAACCCTTGAAAATGCCTGTTTCCCATCTCTTTTGTCATCTGGCTGTAGCAGAAGATGGATGTTATACTCTGCTCCTCTTGAAACTATTCTACTGGCCAGTGACTGAAAAAATCACCATGTCACCATATAAGACATACTAAACTGTGGGAATGGGGACTGAAGAGGGGGCTTCTTGTTTCTTGATTGACTGTCTAAACTGTTAGGACAGAAGGTCATAGCTTTCTCTTAAAGCCAGACCAACTTTCCCTTCCCAGGTGGAGATACTACTCAATTGCATGTGAATGCCAGTTTGTGCATGTACACAGCAGGGTAGGCTCTGGCAGCAACTCAGAGACTGGTGACCTGGTGGGTGGGTCATGGTGGAGAGGCCCTTCTCTAAAGCTCCAGAGCAGGATGAGGTTGGGATCTGGGCACCCAAACCCTCAGGGTAGATAGCACAAGTGACTAGAAACAGACCTTACAGTGGGTGGTTAAAGAATTTGTTAGTTCGGTTTCGCTCTTGAAGTCCAAGTGTGTGTCTTATCTAGGTACTTTAAGTTTCCAGTGGCAGCTTAAGACATTTTCAAGATCAGTTTTGGAGCCTAACTCCACATTCAACTGAAACCCTGTATTGGTCTAGGTCTCTTGTGTATGTTATAATATAATATAATAATCCTTTATTCTTTGTGATATCTGAGAAAAGTCCTACCTGCGCCTCTGCACTTTTGGAAGACACAAAGTATTTGCCACAACTTATAACCATTGTAAGGTCTTGTGTCAAAGCCCTAGAGTTAATTAGAGGCCATTTTATTGATTTCAGTAAACCAAATTCAATTGCTTATCCTTCAGTAATTTTTAATAACAATTCTGCCATTTCCCCTAATGGTTTTCTAATTAACGCTACTTGTAAAACTGAGATTTTCTCTTTAGAGCATATATATGTTTGTTATAGAGCATATAACAAACCAATGCTTTTCAACTTCCTGCTGTGCTTGAACAGCTTCTGTACTTACATGTTTTCCTCCCTGTTAAACTCAGGATTCAGGCACAAACTCTTTGCAATACCCAATTTCTAGCTACATGGCACTCCCTAAGTGGAGGCATGCAGGCTTTTTATAAAAAGACGCGCATATTTCATCTTTCTTACCGGGGGGTCCCTGGATGAAGAAGGGTGAGAATGCTCCGCGGCCTACAGTGAGCCTCAAGTTACTGCAGTCAGACACCTCTGCTCCCAGCTGCAGATCCTGTCCTGGGGAGCTATCATTTAAAGTAGGTGCAATGATACCAGGGCGAGGGAGCAGGAAGGAAGAAGCCCTGATCCTCTCCCTGGGATACATTTCACATTAACACTGAATGAGAAAAAAGAAATAGTAATAGCTATGGGAGCTTGACCTGTGTGCAAGACTCAGCCTTACTATCTAAGAGCTCTAACTACTAATTCACTGATTCATATTCCTTGCTTGTTTTTCCTCTAAGACCTAAGTACACATTTGAGTGTGACTCTTAGATATCTAAGACATACTTAGTAACATAACAGCTATCAAAGGGGATCAAAATGATAATTGTTTTGACCTATATCCCGGTGACGGTAGTAGTTATTCAGAAACTACTATAATAAGTGGATCAGTAATTTGTACTCTTGATGTATACCTGCAGGGCATAGCCCTTATCTTTGACCTTGTCATCAGTGAAAACATGACAGATCCCAGAGGGTTTCAGGCACAGGTTAGCTAGTTTGAAATTACTGCAGTGACCTCTATTTCCAGTAATGAAGCATATTTTCTCCATGTTATAGTATCATTAAATTTTTTACATTGTATTCTTCATCAGTTACAGCTACCTCTTCTTAATTCTGCTATGCATTGCCCTTGGCTATATTCTGTGTTAAATCAGTTACTACATAAAAGATTAGAACCAGACCTGCTGTGTATTTATACTCTTATTTTACGATGAGGAGATGAATATGCCAAGACCACAGGTTCTGATACATTTTCTTTTCATTGTTTTGCTTCTCAAAACCAAAATTTACTTTGCTTATTTTAAGACAGTAATCTGTACTGATGTGATAAAGAAGCATTTATCAGCCTCCTATATGAAATTTTATTGCTTGTATTATTTAAAATTTCAGAGAAGTCCTAAAGGTGTTTTCCATAAGTCTAGAGACTAAAACACCTTTCAGAAACCAAAATTAAAATAAAATGTATTTGTTTATATGTATTATTCTTGGGGAAGTTTTAATACAAATTAACCCAGTGGGGCTTTTTGCAACCTGAAAAAATTTGAGTAATGATGTTCTCTGTAAAGAGATGTCCTCTTTCTTATGCCACAATGTTATAACTGATAAGGAAGATCAGTTTTCCAGCTGATTGTCAGTCACAGTTAATGGCTATCTCTTGCAGTTATTAAACATCTGTTGGTAATTCTCATCATTTGAATAGCACATATTTGCAGGAAAAAATCCTTATGCTTTGGGATATGAACTGGTTTATGGATCAGTTTCCCCACACTACCTGGTCTAAAAAAATATAATTTAACAATGTAAATTGACTTGATTAATATTTTCCTGTGAAAAAAAGGATTTCTCTCCCCACTCCCATGTCCTATAGAGTCCCACAACAACAACTTTTGAAGCAATCTTTGAAGTTTGCAACGACTCCAGGGAAAGAACCACATTGTTTAGGCACTGCAGTATTGTCAAAATGCCTTCTGAATTGTAAAATTCTTCAGACTGCATCCTCATCCAGGTTTCCACACTATGTGTCTTCCACTTGCTTGCCAAGAAAAAATGCCAGGAAGATCACTTGGTGTGAGAGATATCTCCTGTCAGACTAATCAAGTGGGAAAGCTTGGATGATTGGATTAGGTCAATGAGTTTCAAGGAAGACCAGTTTATCAACATAACGCACATACAAAATCCGCGGGGGAGAGAGGTAAGGGGAGGAAGGGAAGCATGATAAGGCATTGTGGAGGGGGAAATGGTTAGGCAGGACAAGGTGTTGCAACATCAGGAAATTAACCTGCTATTCAACAGGTCACTTCCTTTCCATCCAATTCCCACACTACACCATCAAAGAAGGATTACTTATAATGAAGAGCAAGGAGGAAAAGCAGTTTCTCCCCAGAAAGATTTGTGACTACTGCTCAAAGAGGAAATAAAATAATGGTAATGGCTGGCTAGTCTCCTTTAAAATCATAGAATCACAGAGTCATAGAATAGTTAGGGTTGGAAAGGACCTTAAGATAATCTAGTTCCAACACCCCTGCCATGGGCAGGGACACCTCACACTAAACCATGTCACCCATGCTCTGTCCAACCTGGCCTTGAACACTGCCAGCGATGGAACATTCACAACTTCCCTGGGCAACCCATTCCAGTGCCTCACCACCCTTACAGGAAAGAATTTCTTCCTCTTATCCAATCTAAACTTCCCCTGTTGAAGTTTGAACCCGTTACCCACTGTCCTCTCACTAGAGTCCCTCATGAAGAGTCCCTCCCCAGCATTCGTATAGGCCCCCTTCAGATATTGGAAGGCTGCTGTGAGGTCTCCACGCAGCCTTCTCTTCTCCAGGCTGAACAGCCCCAACTTTCTCGGCCTATCTTCAGGTGGGAGGTGCTCCAGTCTCCTGGACATCCTCGAGACCTTCCTCTGGACTTGTTCCAACAGTTCCATGTCCTTTTTATGTTGAGGACACCAGAACTGCACACAATACTCCAAGGGAGGTCTCACAAGAGCAGAGTAGAGGGGTAGGATCACCTCCCTCGACCTGCTGGTCACGCTCCTTTTGATGCAGCCCAGGGTACGGTTGGCTTTCTGGGCTGCAAATGCACACTGCCAGCTCATGTTCATATTTTCATCGCCCAATACCCTCAACGCTTTCTCTGCAGGACTGCTCTGAGTCTCTTCTCTGCCCAACCTGTATGTGTGCCTGGGATTGCTCTGACCCAGGTGCAGGACCCTGCACTTGGCATGGTTAAACTTCATCAAGTTGGCATCAGCCCACCTCACAAGCGTGTCAAGGTCCCTCTGGATGACATTCTTTCCCTCCAGCGTATCAACCAAACCACACAGCTTGGTGTCATCGGCAAACTTGCTGAGGAGGGCGCACTCAATCCCACTGTCCATGTCACCCACAAACATGTTGAACAAGACTGGTCCCAACACCCATTCCTGAGGGACACCACTCGTTACTGGTCTCCAACTGGACATTGAGCCATTGAGCTCAACTCTTTGCGTGCGGCCATCCAGCCAGTCCTTTATCCACCGAGTGATCCACCTATCAAATTGATGTCTCTCCAACTTAGAGACAAGGATGTTATGTGAGACAGTGCCAAACGCTTTGCACAAGTCCAGGTAGATGACATCAACTGCTCTACCCCTGTCCATCAGTTCCATAGCCCCATCATAGGAGGCCACCAGATTGGTCAGGCAGAATTTCCCCTTAGTGAAGCCATGCTGGCTGTCACCAACCACCTTGTTGTTTTTCATGTGCCTCAGTATGCCTTCCAGGAAAATCCGCTCCAAGATTTTGCCAGGCACAGAGGTGAGACTGACTGGTCTGTAGTTCCCCAGCTCATCCATTCTCCCCTTCTTGAAAATGGGGGTTATATTACCCTTTTTCCAGTCATCGGGAACTTCACCTGACTGCCAAGCTTTTTCACATATGATGGACAGTGGCTTAGCAACTTCATTTGCCAGTTCCTTCAGGACCCGCGGATGGATTTCATCCAGTCCCATGGACTTGTGTACGTTCAGGTTCCTAAGATGGTCTCGAACCAGATCCTCTCCTACAGTGGGCCCAGGGTCTTCATTCTCACTGTCCCTTCATCTGCCTTCCAAGACTTGGCTGGTGTGATCAGAGCATTTGCAAGTGAAGACTGAGGCAAAGAAGTCGTTAAGAACGTCAGCCTTCTCCAAATCCAGGGTAGTCAGTTCTCCTGATAGCTTCTTTAGGGGGCCCACGTTGTCCCTAGCCTGTCTTTTATTTGCAATGTACCTATAGAATCCCTTCCTGTCATCTTTAACACCCCTAGCCATGTTTAATTCTAAGTGGGCCTTAGCTTTCCTAACCTGATCCCTAGCTTCCCGGACATCATCCCTGTATTCTTCCCAGGCCACCTCTCCTTGCTTCCACTTTTTCTAATCCTCTTTTTTCCTTTGAATTTTCGTCAGCATCTCCTTATCCGTCCAAGGAGGTCTCCTGGCCCTTCTGCTGCGCTTCCTTCTAGTAGGGATGTATCGCTCCTGAGCTTGCAGCAGGTGATCCTTGAATATCAACCAAGAGTCTTGGGCCCCCCTGCCCTCTAGGGCTATATCCCATGGAATCTTACTGAGCAGGTTCCTGAAGAGGCCAAAGTTTGCTCTCTTGAAGTCCAGGGCAGTGAGCTTGCTGCACACTCTTCTCACTGTCCTGAGGATCTCAAATTCGACCATCTCATGATCACTGCAATCAAGGCTGCCCTGGAGTGTCACATTTCCAACCAGCCCTTCCCTGTTGGTGAGCACGTGGTCAAGCATGGCACCTCTCCTTGTCGGCTCCTCTATTACTTGCAGAAGGAAGTTGTCTTCCACACAATCGAGGAACTTTGTGGATTGCTTGTGCCAGGCTGTACCGTCCCTCCAACAGATATCAGGGTGGTTGAAGTCCCCCATGAGAACAAGGGTCTGTGAGCATGAGGCTGCTCCTATCTGTCTATAGAGTGCTTCATCCACCAAGTCCTTGGTCAGGCGGTCTGTAACAGATCCCCACAATAATATCTCCCATTGCTGTTCTCCCTTTAACCCTGACCCACAAACTCTCTGTCGACTGTTCACCTGTCCCCAGACAGAGTTCCATACTCTCCAGCCTATCCCTAACACAAATAGCAACTCCCCCTCCCTGCCTGCCGGGCACATCTTTCCTAAAGAGCCTGTAACCTTCCATTCCAACACACCAGACATAGGAGCCATCCCACCATGCTTCTGTGATGCCTATGATATCATACCCCCATAGACATGCACACATCTCTAATTGCTCTTGTTTGTTCCCCATGCTACGGGCATTTGTATAGAGACATCTGAGCCGAGCTCCAGTTGAAGCTGGCTCATTGGCTGGAGTAGCTGGAATATCTCTACATTGCTCTGAACGTTTACTATATGTGCTGGCAAGTGACTGGGTGTGCTGGGATGGAATGATGCCCCCCTCCCCCAACACATCTAGTTTAAAGCATCCTTGACCAGTCTGGCAAGCCTCCTACCAAATCCACTCTTCCCCTTCGTTTTCAGACCAGTTCCACCAGCCCCCAGTATACCTGGCCTACTAAATTGAGTCCCATGTTCAAGGTACCCGAACCTCTGACTATAGCAACACCCTTTTAACCATTTATTAATCCGGGCAATTCTCCTAGCCTTTTTGAGGTCCTGCCCTGTATCCTGGAGAATTGACGAAAAGACAATCTGCGCTCCAGAGCCCCTAACCACCTCTCCCAGAGCTCTGTAGTCCTTCTTTATGCTCTCCAGGCTACTGCTATCTATATCAGTAGCACCCACATAGATCACTAGAAGTGGGTAATAGTCAGTGGGACCGACTAGAGCAGGCAGCTTCTCTGCAACATCCCTGATCAGAGCCCCTGGTAGGCAACACACCTCCCTTGAGCATGGGTCAGGCCGACAGATGGGTGCCTCTGTTCCTTTCAGAGTAGAGTCCCCTACTGCTATGGCCCACTGCTTTTTTCTGGCAGCACCATTAGTGATCTTCTTTACCAGTACATCAACCGGTTGTTCCTGGTGGGAGTGTGTTTCCTCATCAGCCCCCTGCAGGACAGCAAAGCGGTTCTGGGTGGGGACAACAGATTTAGGAGGAAGTCCCTTGCTTTTAATTGTCCTCTTCCTCCTTTTCTTGTTGTTTTTTTTCTGTTACTGTTTCCCAGCTTCCTGGGTTAGCTGCCTCCTGTCCCGCATGAGCGACAGTAGACTCTTGAGGCCCCTGCACAGTCTGGTCCTGGAGCAAGCAGTGCTGCTTCCCCTCAGCTTCCCTGACACCTTTCAGCCTAGTAACAGCATCCCGCAGCTCAGCCACCTGCTGCAGGAGGACCTCCACCAGGGAGCACAGAGTGCAGCCCTGCCCATTACGCACGCCCCATTCAGGAGAGCAGTGCAGGCGCTCTCTACACCCTGAGCTCTGCACTGCAGCCTCCCCTCTCACCAGCTCTGTCTGGGTGCCTACACTGGCCACCGCCGGGGCAGCCAGAGCAGAGCTCCCGGACCAGATCCTGGTCATACGGCGAGTGCTCACGATCCCGCTCACCTGCCCGCGTGAACTGCCACTCAAACTGCCTCGAACCCGCGCTGTTTGCCTGACCTGGTTGCCGCGCCCCTGGTCGCTTGCGCTCCCTGGGGCAGGTTTTTAACCACTCAGGGCTGGTACCGCTCCTAGCGATACATCAAGGTGCTCCCTGTCAGGAGCTCATACCCATGACAGAATGAAAAGTTACCAAGTCTCAGCAAGTCTCAATCTGACTGCCATGTTGTGGCATGGATGACTCCTGAGCAGAGGTGACAATGGGCTCTGAGCCTGAGGTAAAGAGAGTCAAGGATCTGGGAGTGACAATGTTCTTCTATTCCTCTAGCCCAGCTGGTGCAGTGTTATGTTTTGGCTTTAGTCTGAGAATAATGCTGATAATACACCGTTGTTTTAGTTGTTGTGAAGTGTTTTATTCCTAGAGAAAAAAAGAGACTAAGCAATAGGATAGGCCAAAAAGCTACTGAAATAAACGGAACTTCAATTCTCAAAGAAATATTAGAACAAAACCACAGAAAAAGTCTACTTATCATCTAGAAGATACCCAGATGATAAGCAGTATGAGTCTGACGAAAAAGAAATCTTGTTAAACCAGTTCAATTTCTCTAACACGGCGACAGACCTGGTAGTTAAGTGAGAGCAGATAGCTTGAATTGAATTTTGACCCTGTCCAACAGGATATTCACTTGACTCCCTCCAAAAATACACTCATGATTGGTTTGCAACAAAATGGATAAGTAACTGGAGAAAAATTTTTCAAGCGGTCGAAAGTTAAAAGGTGAATTAAGTACTATATGAGGACTTCATGGGTTCTATAATCTATAATTTCCATTAGAGACCTGATCAAAAGACTATGCATTAAAGGTGCAAGAAGTGGCGAGGGGCTGTAAGCTTACTGTAAAAGGAAGAAGAAAATATGAGAAACCTTGACAAACTGGAGAAGTTCTCAGGAGAAAAAACAAAACAACACCAAAAACCAACCCCAAACAAAGAACAACAAAACAAAACCGAAAAGCCATAAAACCAGTCCTAGACAGGAAATAGGGACAATAAAAAACCAGTTACACAGCAATCAGCAGCACAATCAGTGCAAATAAGAATTTGGGTAATGATTTTTTGCAAACTGGTAATAATTAAATACTGTTACTTGAAATACTGAATGATAAACTGAATTGTTTGAAGTGAAACACGGGAATTAATCATTCTGCTCTACTCAGCACTAATATGGCCTCCCCAGGACTACTACTTCTAATTGTGAATGCTGTGCATCAAAAATATAAGGCCATTAAAATTATTAGAGAGACGGTAAATGTGGAAACATGAAAATGTGTTCTGGTTTGTCAAGAGAAAAGAAAACTTGGAGGAAATACGATGACAGCTTAAAATGATTCTGAAAAAAACAAAAAGAAGGGAATAAACTTTTTTAATATGTACTATGAATGAGACAAGTAGTATGGGCTAGACCTGGAGCAATGGAGGTGTACATGAGGCAGGTGGAAAAGCCTTTAATGGGAGAGAGAGGAGGAGATTGCTTAGTGGTAATGTGCGACATCTTCCTCTGCAGGTTTTAGGAACTGACCAGGGATCTGTCGGGATTAGTTTAGATACAGACAGTCTTGCCGCAAATGGGGGAGGAGAAGTGAGATGGACTTTCTAATTCCCAGCTTATTTTCTGTGATTCTGAGCAAAATTCTATCATAAAAAAGAGAAAAGAACACACAGGTTAATACCAGTAGGTTACATTGGATAACTAGTGTCGTTATAAGAAATAACTCATTTTCTGCATTGCTTTTCCACTACAGGTATCTTATGTACAGTTTCAAATCCAGCATTTATTCCAGGGTGTCCAACACATATTCCCAGCTGTTCAGTTCTGTCTTTTTAGCTCAGACCAGTTTGTGGTTCTGAAAGCTTAAAAACATTTCTCATGCGGTATGGCATAGTGCTTGTACAATGTAATGAATGAATCATACTGCCATTCCAAATATCCTCAAAAAGACTTTTACCTGAATTAAACATCCTTGACATCTAAAGCTATATTATCTATTACTGTCAGACCCATTCAAGTTTATTCCTGTGCTGGACTAAGGCCATATGATTCTCCAGTTTTGACATCATGTTTTGTTTTGTTTTTGTTTTTGTTTTTGTTTTTGTTTTTTTACTGGAATTTCATGTGGGCTGGAATGAGCTGGAAGTTCTGCTTATTTAATGGATCACAAGGAAGTATGGACACTCGGAAACATATTGTTTCATTATCTTAAGAGCATTCAAGCAGCTTCTGCTTTTTGAATGTTAATTCTGTTTCTGTACTTCTAGCATGTTTGTCCTGATGTCAGTTTCATTACAGAAACAAAAAGCTTCATGCATTTTGTTAGATTACAAGAATAGTGTTCCACATTTGTTCAAAACCTTGAGACTTTTATTCACTAACATAATTTGACTTGTGTTTCATTCTGCAGAAAATCATATAATCCAAGCCAATGAAGTTTTCTCACTCACATTTTATTCAAAAGATGAGAGCATCTTTCATAAGTTTAAAAAACTCGCAGTGCTTAGGGTGAATATTTGTGTTTCTTTTAGCCACAGGAAACGCATAATGGAAGATCTCTTAGCTATCCAATATGCTATTTTTTTATGTTCTTAATAGGCCTGGCAGATTGCCTGGTGTAGCATCTTGACTGTGGCAGAAATTAGGACAGGTGGATTAGGAAGAAGCATAAGAAACATATAGAAAGAATATGTATATACAGATTATATGCAGAATACATACGTATGAAATATAAAGAATATATACAGAATAATCCCTCCTTAGTGTACTTTCTTCTCTTATTGATTTTATAAGTTATATTTTGAAATACTTATTTTAAAAAGTGGTTGTAAAATACATCCTTTCTAAAGAAATATTGTAACTGTTACTATACAGCAGTGGGGTCGGAAGAGGCCGCCATGAAAACATTTGTCTTTTGTATTACTCATTAGTAGAAAGGTGACGAATATTATCTGTATCAAAGAGATGAGGAATATTATCTGTATCAAAGCCATATTGCCCAGTGTAAGAAAAAGAACAAAAGTTTCTTTTTGTTGTGCCTTTAATACAATTAAGGGTGATTAGCATGCAGCCCTTTGGTCAAATCCCAAGGAGGACACCAGGCATGTAACTGCATTGCTAGCTGGCTGGGCACATCTCAGAGGACAGTTTTTGCTCTTTCTGGAGGTTTGCAGGGCAGGGCAAGGTTGCCTTGCCTGGCAGGGCATGCAGAATATGTTTACAGAGCATGCAGAACCCCACCTTCCCTGTACCCCAGTAACAGGAGCCACCAGCTAAGAAGAGAAAAGAAGAAAAACAAGGTGGTTGGTGACAGCCAGCATGGCTTCACTAAGGGGAAATCCTGCCTGACCAATCTGGTGGCCCTCAACGGTGGAGCTACGGAACTGATGGACAGGGGTAGAGCAGTTGATGTCATCTACCTGGACTTGTGCAAAGCGTTTGGCACTGTCCCACATGACATCCTTGTCTCTAAATTGGAGAGACATCAATTTGATAGGTGGATCACTCAGTGGATAAAGAACTGGCTGGATGGCCACATGCAAAGAGTTGAGCTCAATGGCTCAATGTCCAGTTGGAGACCAGTAACGAGTGGTGTCCCTCAGGGATCGGTGTTGGGACCAGTCTTGTTCAACATCTTTGTGGGTGACATGGACAGTGGGATTGAGTGCGCCCTCCTCAGCAAGTTTGCCGATGACACCAAGCTGTGTGGTTTGGTTGATACGCTGGAGGGAAAGAATGTCATCCAGAGGGACCTTGACACGCTTGTGAGGTGGGCTGATGCCAACTTGATGAAGTTTAACCATGCCAAGTGCAGGGTCCTGCACCTGGGTCAGAGCAATCCCAGGCACACATACAGGTTGGGCAGAGAAGAGACTCAGAGCAGTCCTGCAGAGAAAGCGTTGAGGGTATTGGGCGATGAAAATATGAACATGAGCTGGCAGTGTGCATTTGCAGCCCAGAAAGCCAACCGTACCCTGGGCTGCATCAAAAGGAGCGTGACCAGCAGGTCGAGGGAGGTGATCCTACCCCTCTACTCTGCTCTTGTGAGACCTCCCTTGGAGTATTGTGTGCAGTTCTGGTGTCCTCAACATAAAAAGGACATGGAACTGTTGGAACAAGTCCAGAGGAAGGTCTCGAGGATGTTCAGGAGACTGGAGCACCTCCCGTATGAAAACAGGCCGAGAAAGTTGGGGCTGTTCAGCCTGGAAAAGAGAAGGCTGCGTGGAGACCTCACAGCAGCCTTCCAATATCTGAAGGGGGCCTATAGGGATGCTGGGAAGGGACTCTTCATGAGGGACTCTAGTGAGAGGACAAGGGGTAATGGGTTCAAACTTCAACAGGGGGAATTTAGATTGGATAAGAGGAAGAAATTCTTTACTGTTCGGGTGGTGAGGCACTGGAATGGGTTGCCCAGGGAAGTTGTGAATTCTCCATCGCTGGCAGTGTTCAAGGCCAGGTTGGACAGAGCCTTTTGTGGCATGGTTTAGTGTAAGGTGTCCCTGCCCATGGCAGGGGGCTGGAACAGGATGATCTGAAGGTCCTTTCCAACCCTAACTATTCTATGATTCTATGATTCTATGAAATGTTGTCCGTATGTAAACAAAAAGCCCTTGAAACTGACTGAAAGAAAAATCCTTTTTTAATGTATTTATGATTTACATAAATCTCTTGATTATTTGAGGTCTGACAAGGATTTAGCTGTAGGATTTTGCAAGACACTTCTGCTAAAGAATGCAATGGGGTAATGCTGTGTTTATGTTGCAGTATGGCATTGATTATTGTTTCCTATTATAGTTAGATTGAGTGCAAACTACAGGCAAGCTAAATAAATCCCAGCAAACCAGTGCCATTTTAAGTTATTCGCATCTAAAGAAACCAATGAATGAGATAACTTCATTCTTTCGGTTGCATTCAGCTCAGACAGTATTGCAGCCTACCTAGAGGAACTACTAATGAAACTTACTGCTTTTCTAAGAATAGAGACCTCAGCTTGAAATCTAATGCTTGTGCTTCTGTGGAGTCTAAAGAGAAGGGAAATGTAGCTGTAAGGAATTTTTGGAAAGATATCATTGCATTGCAATGTTTGCTGATATTCAATAAGCCTATATTAGCACTTTTGAAGGACTCTCAATACCTCTTTATGATAAGGAGCTTTATCGGTTGAAAAAAAGAAAAAAGAAGTTAAATTCCTGTGTCCTGTTACCATTGTGGGAATTGCATGTGTGGGATTTAACGTATGAAACTGCAAAGGGAATTAAGTGCTACACTAGGCTCAAAAAACAGCACTGGTTGGTTTTGTTCATGGTTTTTTTTTTAACTTCTTTCATACAATTCCTCTTGTGGGAAGTTTCATTTCACTTGTAAAAGAAATCCTGCATGAATAGATTTTTCTGAATTGTTATAATGTTAAACAAGATATTTTTGCTTCAGGTCATATACTGAATGATTCCAACCTCTTTGATCTCAATCAGGACCTTATGAATTGCTATGAATGCTGCACACATGTTCATCTTCTCTCCAAGCCTCACACAGTTTAGATGAATGTACACTACATGTGTGTGGAAATCAATCTGAGTCCAAGGACAAGAATTTCTAAAAGCAGGCATGATCATAATTTCAAGAAGTATGTATCTGGCAAGTAAATTCATTAATAAAGAGGTGGAAGAATCTAAGACCTACCCATTTACTATGTCTAGCAAAGTCAAAGTAGGAATAAAAAGAAAGTGTTTAGACAGGGATGATACATAATCCACAGGGGTTGTATAAATGCTTCCATCTACTACAGTACAAAAAACTGTTCAAAACATTGGTCACATTTCCTTTACCATCCTCTTTTTAGCTACACACATCCACATATGAATACAAAACAGATAGTTATCAGCCGCCTTCTTCAGAAGATCCTTGTTCCAGTGTATCACAGGAGATCTGAGAGGTAAACTCACCTACTAACCTTGGAGCAGCCCTATGCTAGTTTCCACCACTAATACAAGAACTTGTATGTACATTCATACACAAAATTGTGTACCTCTTTGTTTAAATCAAGTGCTTAAATATGAGCTGGAAATCGTGTATCAATTTGCTCATATCAAAAGAAAGCACAGCGTAAAGTGCAAAATAAAGAAAAAGAGTGGTATCACGTGATAATTCTAGTGGATGAAGGACTGCATGACCGTTTCAGGCAGAATTTCTGACTTCCTTATTCTAGCATCATTTTGCAGCTTTTAGAAAACAAAGGCTCTCTTTAAGATAAATGAAATATTGATTTTTAAGGTCTAGCTAGACTCCATTAAGATGCTCTTTTAAGTCACATTGTGTCTGCAAAGAGTGGAGTTTTATGACCATAAATCAGTTTTCTGATATCCATAAGTGGGCTTTTCACCCAGACATAAGTCACCCAACTTCCCTGCCCATCAATAGAACTTGTCTTGCAGCTTTCTTAAGCACTTTCAAAAGAAACCTTACCTGCATGTCTGGTATTGAATACATCAATCATGACTATTATACCATAGACACCCCGTTTGTTTCTGAGTACAGCAGCAATAGAAACAACATTGTGAAGAAAGACAATCGATAACTCACAGAGCATTTCTCTGTGTGTTGAAAGCAGATGTTTTGAAAATATGATTGAATAAAGAGCAAACTTCTGACCAATGCAGTACATAGTTTGAAGTGCCTCTGGCTCTGGTAGGCCTGTTTACATTGTTAGATGCAGCAACTCTCAAACTCTAAAAAGTGCTTTGACACAACTGACCTGAAGCCTGGATTGCTGCAAAAAACATGAAATGGAGGGTCAGCACTTAGACCTCAAAGGGGCACTCCAGCCAGGTCATCCTCACTCTAGCCCCTAGCAAAGACATTCTTCATTCTACTCTGGGTGAACATCAGCCCTGGAAATCAAATTAACAGAAAGAAACTGCTGATTCCTGGCTTACCTCACTCTTTGAATCGTCCAGAGTTTTACTGTATCTCTGGAAATTTCATCCAGTTAATCCTGGTAGGGTTGGAGTGGATTACAGATGGGCAGGTCAGCCTGTGGGAGGAAGACCAATCCCCAGAGAAGCCTATTTCACTTAAAGAAGAGGAAAAACCAACATGGACTGCACTGGGATAGAATTTATTTTGGAAGGGAAGATTTCTTTAAAAGTAATTTAATAGACAACATACAAGGATCTTCAGGATCTTCAGGTTTTTTCCATGGACAAAAGTGCAGTCTTTAAAATATTTTTTACCTGCTACCAGTAAGCAAAACACTTGACAATGATCTTATACAGAGGTCGTAGATTTCTTACATACAAATAACCACTGATTAGCAAAATGAAAGGCTAAGCAAACTAAAGCATATTTATTCAGTGAAGGGTCCGGAAAAGTTTAACTTTTCAGCAATTACAATTTGACATTGTAATTGACACGATGTGCCATGCAGTTACAACGGTACTGTGCTTTCTTAGGAATTGCATCATAATTGATAAATAAATACTACATACATATGGAAATTTGCTACATTTTCCTCTACTGGAAACCAAATATTAGGGCAAAAAAATTATTATTCCCCTCCCCCCCCCCAAAAAAAAAGAAGGCATAAACAAAGGAATTAACTTCTTTGATCATATAAACATACACATCTTTACAGCATTCCCCTGGAGGTAGATTTCATGTGTACACATAGATAGGCCTACAGAGATTGCTACATCTGGTTCTGATACAGAGTATGACCCCTTGAATGAAGACAAGTACTATCACCAGGACCAGCACTGATCTAAGGCCATATCTTGATATCAATCCCGTGGGCAGTACAACTGAATACCTTCGAAAAAACTTGAGCACTGGGAAGAGCTGAGTGAAAGTTGGACTCAAGAAAGAGGAGGACTTTCAAACTCCATAAAAAGAAAAAGCTGTTTTTTTCCCAGTTCAGCCAAGTCTGAATTCAGACCATCAGTCTCATTAAAAACTAGGTAGAGAACAATTTTTGTGCTCACTAAGTATGCCAACATTGCTCCTCTGGGCTTTTGCATGCATTTGCAGAGAGGGAAAGAAGCTGGTGAATAAAATAAACCAGTGCACATCTCTCATTACAACACCATAGGAGTTGGATCTTTGTATTCAAGAACACACATGGACAAAGAACTATTTCTTTTCCCTTTCCCTCCAGTGCTCCTCCTGTGTGAGAGCATCACTGCTGACACTGAAGAGTGTGATGCTTTTGCAGAGCAGTCCCTGTGGTAAGAAAAGATAAAGTTCTCGGCCTCTGGATAAACATTAATTCATGTATAATGAGTTTGGGTTTTCTTTAAAAAAATAAAAGACATTACAGGAAGAAGTTTTTATACAGCCCCATCTTGTATAGTTAGTGTTCTCAGCAAAGCAAATTCACCTGCTTTCTATAGATACCTTCGTGGTCTTTAGACTAACTGAGCAACCTGCCTTTAGAATGAAAATTGTGTTTTCTTCCCTGAGATTTACCCAGTCCTGCTCACCCTGGCTGCCTGGATTACCTGTCATTGGGATTTAGCATGCCTTCAGAACAGCCCAGGACCCAAGTGCTTTGGTGAAAAAGTTCTCATTGTGCTTAGCCAGACAAATAGATCCATGCATCCACCAATGCACACATGTACTGTAGCTATTGTCATTCCAGTTAGTGTGATCCCAGCACACACATCCCAAACACCCTCTAACTCTCCCTGGAGCTGAACTTATTTAGGTGAAAACTCAGGGTATCTCACACAGAGGGAATTGCAAATAGCCTTAAGTGCCACACATGCACAGCATTGTCCTAGGCATCCATCTTTACTATTCAAGCATCTCGCTTTCCCAGCATGAGCTTTACTTTCAGGCTTAATCCAAAGGCTTTTCTTAGCATCTTTATCCAAGTGTGAACAGTTTTTCTCAAGATTTTATCTTCCAATGACTAATAGTTTACCTCTTTTTTTAGGTGACTCTCTGCTGGAAAAAAGCCTCTGCTATTGGAGCTGTACACTGAGTGAGCAGAGTACCTCAGTGAGGACTGAGCATGCATTGCTACCTATAGAAGGGAAGCTGGCAGAGACCCAGGCTGAAAGAAGGTTGAACAAAATCAGACAAGACTGCTGTTATGCCCATTTATTTTTTTTCCACTTGGCTGGTCTGTCCATTGAAGAAATTCAGTACCCAGGAATTATATTAGATTTCTTGTACTTATGCTCTCCTGAAGTAGATTTCAGCAGCCTTTTTGAGACTTCATGGAAATTTATGGGAGCACAATATTTCACAGATGGCTTGTCTGCAACCTTATTTAAATGTCAACCTCACTGTCCCAAACATGAGCATGTCAGTAGTAACAAAGATAATACAGAAATGCAAACACATTAAGAGGGAACATGCCGTGAGGAGGCAGAGAAGCATCAAAACAGTGAATGAAAATCTGCATTAAAACTAGCCAATTAATGAAATGCCATCTGTTCATCCAAACTTCATTCAAAAGCAGGAAGATTTCCTGTTTACTGGAATAATTAATATGTTAGGGTTTGGAAAAATTAGTGATCAGTTGTATTTTTTTTCACTCTATGAAGCCTTTTTTCTGTGATGAATCATTATGTGATTATTTACCTGGAAAATGACACTAGAGAAGCCTTCCCGTGTTGCTCTAGTATTTTTGTCTGTAGAAGTGTTGTATGAAACTTAGCAGGATCTGTTCACTGGATGTCAAACATGCTTTATTTAAACAAAAATAATAAACTTGATGCCTTCCTTCAGTGCAGCTGTGTTAATCTTCTGTCACAGTTCATTTGGGGTTTGGACAACAAGGCAAACAGAGTGAGGTGGGGTGAGTTCCAAGCCAG
This sequence comes from Ara ararauna, assembly GCA_028858755.1. Lineage (NCBI taxonomy): Eukaryota > Metazoa > Chordata > Aves > Psittaciformes > Psittacidae > Ara > Ara ararauna. Next base: position 39,643,852 of record CM054379.1, on the reverse strand, counting down.
GCTGTGTAGAGTAGAACCATTACAAGATGACGTGTAATATAACTTCCAGTAGAAACATACTCTTGCTTTTGGCTTTCTCAGAGCTTGACCTAGACTTGCTAAAATATTTGTCAGTGTTCTAATAATAACATATCATAATTTTTGGTTTAGAGTGAGCTGAAACCCAGCAAAACTTGCTGAGTTTTGTTTCCAAAACAAAAGTCCAATTAGGTTTTGCTTCCAGACCTGGTGGAAAATAGGAAGAACCATTAAACCACTTTTCCCCTGCTCTCTCCTACTCTTTTTGCCTTTCTCCTAACATCAAGGCTTTCACAAGCTTCAGCAATTTGACTTCTATTGAGGTCACACGATTTTAATACAATTTTCTGCAGGCTGTGGATCATGCCAGCTAGGAGTACAGAGTAAAAAAAGAAGATACATGCTGGTTCTAAACCCTTGATTGCCCAGTTTCCCTGCTTGCGAGCTTCTTGAGGAGTAGAAAACCTGTTGGGGGAATTATGCTATCTCAGTAAACAGTATGACTGTTACAAACAAAAACAATATTGTCAGTGAATTTGGATCACCACCTGAGTTCTTCACACTAGGGCAGTACAGCACACTAGGGCTAAATATTTGCCATTAACACATAAGTTTTCTAGATTTTTTTCTTTGATAAAACATTGTTCCCTGTGTCATGATTTTATAGATGTAATGCTCTAAATGGGTGCTTTTACTCTGGTTTTGTTGCAGAGAAAAAGAAAAGAGGATAGTACTCAGAGATTTGTAATGGAAACGTGGTTGTGCTTAGACCAAATCAGTACCTTAAATTCCTGAGTTCCTATCTATGTGTTTATGTGGCTGTCATTGTTGGCAAAGCTGAGCGAAACCTCCAGATAACTCTAAAATATTTCGTACACAGTTTGAGATGGTCCATGGTTTCAAGTGTCCCAAAAAACTTTAAAGCACTGAGGATTTCAGTGGCAAGGAGAATGTGACCAGCTACCTCAGGCTTCTCACCTGCCTTCTCTGAGTACAGCTTTGAATGGTGCTGCTCCCTGATCAAGATTTCCAGGCGCAGCAATAAAGTGTTATAGATGAAGTAATAACAATCACTGATGTAAGTTACATGGTATGTGTATTTGACAGCTACACTGTTATAAATAAAAGCAAAAATCGATTCCTTTCATTACATACCTTCTGCTTTTAATATTCCCTAAAACCATGTTGCTGTTATGGGAAGTAGAGGTTCTTGCTATGCAGCCCTCGCTCACTGAGTTCCACCATACTCCTTGGCTCTGAGCGACTGCTGAGCAACACAAGGGACCAGGAGTTAAAGACCAAGAAAATTTCAGCAGCAGGTAGTCCCCACATTAAATGTGTCTGGAAATAAACATAGTAACTGGATATAGGTATATATTGGCTGAAGGGACATAAGAGCGCTTTAGAGTAAAGCAGTGTTACTCATAATCTGCTGTTTAGGCAGATTATGCATAAACATAGCTCAGACAAAGACACAGTCTCCAACCTGCTAAAGGCTTAATCCTTGCAGTGGCTGCAAAGATGTAAACCAGTTGTTCATACAGGAAACAGCTATCAAATGGTAGATACAGAATTAGTGCTCAGCTGCAACTCCTGCTGTGTCTCTCCTAAAGCATTCAGCTGAAAAGATTTACAAGCAATCTCCTTCCATATACTGTTCATAGAAGTGTAGCTCTTTTGCTTGCTTGCTCTCAGTCTGGCAACTTTCCTTGATCCTTGGAACTACAGAAGAGTAGTCCCCTTGTTATTCCTTTCAGGGCTTGTCTAGTCCCTGCTCCAGGTATAAGTTTCTTATTTCCCTTGGATTTCCCTTTCTGCTTGTATTCCCTTAAAACATGTCATTTCTTGTACTAAACTACACATAGAGTTGTATAGTTTTGAGTCCCAGTACTGCCTGCCAGCTTAAAGCGCAGAAGCCTACCTAAGCTCAGCATGCCCAGGGGAAGCTCTCCTAGAAGGACTTCACTCTGGATATTCAGACAAAGCAACCACCCCAAAAAAAACTTCTTTTTTTCCCTAACCACAGCTTCCTAAGGAAAAGGAGCAGAGAGTAACCAGCAGACAGGCAAAATTCAAGCCACATATTGCATCTGTTAATTAAAGGCAAGATAGAAATGACTCAGTGCTGGCACAAGGGCTCCTCAGTTCTCTGAAGATGGCATTCAAGAGGATGTTCATACACGCTACTTCTCCCATAATTTGAAACATTTAAATACCACACTGGCAAAATCTCTTCCTCTGCTCCAACCTAATTTTGCAGCCTGGCTACCTTCTGCTTTTTGTTCTCAAACAATTGTGCTTATTAGGTGAGATGTTCAAGCACCTCTCTTCTCAATTAATTTTAGCAGGAGTATACACATACTGGGCTTTCATGCTATTGTATTGCTGTGTGAAAGCATTTTCATCATGCGTGATTATGAAATATTAACATGAAATGAAAATCCGTACTATGGCAAGTGTCCTCAATTTTTCAGACTTCTTAATGATGATGAGCAAACTTGGGAGCTGGGGAAACCTGGTCTTGCCAAATTGTGTGCACTGATTGCTAGTGAAGTAGGGAAAGACCTTTCTGTGCCTCTCAGGCCCCCAAAATCTGTTATTGGAGCCAGGTATAGAGGCAACTCACTGTGACTCATTCGTCCATTCCTGACTCAGAGCCCTCAGCAAAGAAATTGCCTTCAGGAATTCAGTGATAGCACCCCTATGCAAACAAAATGATTCATCTGTAGAATATTAATAGGCTTTATAGCATTTTCCATTATTAGGAAGCCAATCTTCAGGGTGTGATTTGCTATCATTTAACAGATGGGTTATCTTTCTGTATAAACAGGATGGAAAAATAGGGTAATCATAGTGTAAAAAAAAGCTGAGTTCCTTTATTGGCTTGATAGCTGTTTTAATTTTAAAATTAATTTCCACTTAAAGCCATCTCAAAGGGCACTAACAGTGTTCATCTATTAGGTACTGTCAATAAAATTTAGGATCTGATTGTGGGAAAGCACTGAAAGACGATCAATATAAATTGCAAAAGGAACCTGTTCTGCTCTGTTAATATTGGGAAGATTCAAACTCTCCCAAAGTTCATAGGTATTTCTGTTCGGATTTCTATCTGCAACTGTTTCTAAATATACAGGAATTTAGACAAGGAGTTTTCCATTAGATATGAATACTGTCAGGTACTAAGTCCCAAGACATACACTCTTCTAGCCATTTTAATACCCAGTTTTAAAGTTTCATGATTAAATTGACAACTAATCAAAACTTCACATAGCATGCTATTAAGAAGATATACAGTAATGTGCAATCTGAGTGGGGATTTGTTTTTTTGCTTGCCATAAAAATGTTACCTTCCTGTTTTTATGGTATAGAAAATTTACACTGTATCACAAACATGAAGGCCATTCCTGCATTGCCTTCCTTTCCTTCTTTCTGCAGTTCCCACAGACTATTACACATACCAACAATTTAAAGGTGATGAGCTCCCTATTGAATTAACCCGAGCCACATATTTTTCTTTCCTATTCATACAGAAGAAAGCTTCAGGCTAGATGATACTTGCAGTCCAGTCTAGCAGGCATAATTGAGTATTAGTAATGGAGAGACCAAAAAAAGAAGGGAAATAAGAGAGGTGGCATATTAATGAAGAACAAGTTTCCTCATACTCTCACCAAACAGTGGGCTAGAAGATCTTAAAGCCCTTCTGACATTTATAATCTGTCTCCAGGTGGTCTGCATGAGACAGAGCCACTGGTTGCTCCCAGACCCTACTGTCCCTTGATCACTCTAAGCGAGAAGAGACCTTTTACTTGTGCTCTGAATAGCAGCAGAATAGCTGCCTCAATAAGGTTGTTTTCAAAGAGCAAATTGGCTTCCAGGTACAGACACCTTTTCCTGCCTATTAAATTCTGGGTGCTGTCACATTTCTACAGACAGCAGCCTTATGAAACAAAGGGAATACAGAGAACGTAGTGCACACATACAGCACTCAGATCACCAAAGGCCCACTCCATAAGATGAGTAGAGAAGTATTGCTTTGCAAGCTAATAAATTACGTTGGCATGACTGGATTTGTTTCACTTTCATACGGTGCTTCATTCAAGCCAAGATGACCCTTTGATCAGGTAAAGATCTAGTAGATTAGTTTTGAGCTTTCTCATCACTGAAGAAAACTAATATGACAGCTCAGAGCCTAGAAAGATCTCACAAGCAAATCTGGAGTAGCCACAACCACTGACAAAAGAGCTACAGCTGTGTGAGTCAGCTTGAAGTTGAATTGAACAAAAAACCTCAGAGTTAACTGAATATGTTTTTACAGTGTCATACATATCAGAGCTATATTCTACTCTTTTGAAATTTTGATGTTTATGGAATTAATACATGACTACATTGGGGAGCAGCTGTGTAGATGGCTCAGTATGTTTTCCTCTGAATTACTGTTTTAGCACACTAAACCTGGAAAAGTTTCTTCCTCTCTTAGATCTGCTAAAATTGTTTATGTTACAATTTGTTATAAATTTCAAGTGATGAAGGTTTTTGCATTCAAATTCAATTTATTGCCCGACACTAGAGGCCACAGAAGAGCTTGTTGTGCTGCAGTAATTTACTAACATCTTAATGATAGCTCTTTCAGTAGTGATAACATAACACAACATAAATTGTGATCCAAGTTTAATTTAAGAGTCGTTATTTCAGGAGGAAAGACAGTGGATGTATACCACTACCATGAAAAGTTCTTGAAAGAAAAGCTGTTGCTCCTTTGTTAATGACATTAGAAGTCAAGTTCTTAATTTTCTAGAAAGAATGAAGCATAGACCATTAAAAATCCTGAAGGTGTCACTGGAAATTTATGGCAGATTTTTCATAGACAATTTTATGATTGATGGCTCCTGTGGGCATTTGGCCTCTGAGTTAATTGAAACTAAAAGGGGTAGAAAGTAGTTAATTTCTTCTTATATCAATAGTTGCAATATATACGTATTTTAACGAACAAATAGGTAAAACAGTCCTTACATCTGTCAAGACTTGTAGAAATGCTGATAGCAGTGGATACACGACAGTAGGCTTTTTCTTCAGGCAGAAACAGCTATAGGAGTATCAGGAGCAAAAGAGGCTCTGGGTGAGTGCACCTGCACTAATGATCCTGCTGGCCAACACTGGAAAGCATGCCTGGACTACAGATATGTCAGTGGAGGCAAAGAACAGAATGTCTTTTCAATTTTATCCACTGGAAACAGACTTTTGGGAACACATGCCTGTTCCCAGGTTAAACGGTGAGTGGAAGGCAAGCAGTTCAGGAATTATTCTAGTCTAGACATAATTGAGGAGAAATTACATTTTCTTTTTTATTTTCCTTTAATTAAACAAATCATTAAAATTGTACATTTTTAATTGTGGCTGTGGGAAAGGGAATATGCTGTTTCATTACAAGTAATTTTTTGTATTACTCTAAATGCATCAACTTTGTGGAATCTACTACTAAAAAAATTAATTTCCAGGAAAAGATAATGATACATAGATACAACTTGTCTAAGCTAGGATAGGAAATAATTGTTTTACGACAATTAGAACTCAGATTTCTTTGGTATTTTTTTTTCCAGTGTGACCATGAGTTGTGTGAGCCAATTGTGTGAAAGAGCACATAATATTTCTGAAGTGATTTCTGTCCAGAGTATGTATTGTAAGGAGATTAATATTAACGTTGCAACTCTATGCATTTTAGGCACTGTTCAATCAACCGTTAGTAATATAACAAAATAATGGTGAGAAGTAAATAACAGAGGAGGGAGCTTCCTGAAAGACACCAAGGTTTTCAGTAGTCCTGGATACAACTCCCTATTAGCATACAGAAGTGTTTGTACCAGGTAAGATCTGAGCGTGTTGCAATAGTTGCAGTCCGTTCCAGCCAGAAAGCCTTAATGAGCCATAACAGCAAGAAAGGTAACTTACAGAGAAGACATTTTTATTTCTCTACAAAGATTCAACATGCAACAATGGAAAGAATGGATACATAAAGCAGAGTATGGTGCAATACAACTAGAGTGACATTACGGGCTATCCCAAAGTAGCTAAAATCAGCTTCTCAATATCACACTCATTTCGTCCACGTAGAATCCTAAAATAACCATTTTCTCCCCAAGTTTTTCCCCAGGAATTTGCAGCAATCTAAAGAAAAACAAAACGGAAAAACTAATTTAGTTTTAAAGTAGTATTTAAAAATGAAGGTGTAAAATGCAGAAGGAATCTCTTGTTCGTTTCCTTTTCAAAAGACAGAATTTCTCAGATTTGGTGTGCTGAGAATCAGAATGCATGTTTTTGTGATTTCAAATAATTTGTCCCTTTTTGTTTTGATCAAAATTTCAGTTCTGAAAAAAGAGTAAATAAAAATGGAATACTATTTCTACAAGGCAGGTACATAAATTGAAGCAAAAATCATTTGGTAATTTAACTCTTGGCTGGAGAAAGTGGTCATTGAAACAACAGTGGTCAAAATTCCAATTACAACTAATCTGTTAAAGAGAGACACAAGATATGAAAAATCTGACTTTTAATAAATTAGGTTCCATTCAGGTAGCTATTGACATACTGAGCAATTTAGTTTCTAATGAAGTCTGTAAAAGTTCTGCCCCAGATGTCAGTGAAACTACCTACCAAAAGCCCTGCCATCAGCTCCAAATTACCTTTATTGAAAACAGGAATAATAAGATGAGCTGTTAATTGCAAGCAAAGCAATAAAATATGACTTACTTGCTCTAAATATCTGAAAAAGGTGATTTTTTTTTCTGATATATGTATCACATTTGCAAATGCTATTTAGATAGATAGCTTGTCTTTTCCAAACTTTTTAACAAGTAATACATTACTTTTATTAAGTCGCATTTGCAGGCAACAAAAATAACTGAGTCTTCATGGGAAATCTGAATAACATCTGAGAGTTTGAATAAGATTTAAAACAGAAAAGACAGTGTAGGAAAAAACCCACAGATATAGGTAGGACATCAGATGAAACAGGCTTTGAAATTGAGATAGATGATGTTATAGTCCAAAGGTCAATATTATAAAAGCTGACAGGAAGAAAATAGAATTATGGAGGAGACTTGAGGGCGAAGGAAAAAAATAGATGCAGAGAGAATGAATGAAAAGAAAGAAGCTGGTTTTAGACAAGCTGTGTTGTATTGTTTCTTTCTCTTCAAAACCCAGTACTAAGGATTCACTTACCCAGAACTTCTGTTTCTGTCCATTTTTGTCAGTTAATGCTCCCCACCTGTTACAAGAGATGGTCTGAGTGAAGCCTTTCATGCATATGTTCACATTTTGAAGCTTTAAACAAGCAATCAGAAAATAAAAACTTGTCTTAGTATCAGAACAAAGCCTGACCAATAGACATCTCCATGTTTAAATAACAAACTCTGATGATGAAAATGAAGGTAAGTATCCTGTTACGTACAAGCCAAATCACCATTAGGGACTACAAAAACTTAATGCAAGTGTAGTTTAAGTTTGTCATTGCAAAAACTTTGTTTTACTGACAGGATCTCTCCTCTGGAGAGCTTGCCAGCTGAACTGAACAGTGTAAGACTACCGAAATTAATGGGAACACATTTCTCCAACCCAACTGAAGATCCCTCAGAACACTTTTGTTAAAGATTTCATCCAACACCTTCACAAAAATAGCTGATGATTTGGAGCTGAAAATGCTCCCAGTTTTTCTCAGCTCAAATTAAACTGCTGACAACCTAATCTGTTTTATGGCACAGTGTGGGGGGTGACTTGCAAACTTACCTGATGTTTCTTTGACATCTTTGAGGACACACTAAATGTTGTGGCACCACCCATGAAAACACAGAAGAAATTGTCCCTGCCTGCTAGGTGATAGGACTTTCATAATTGTGTAGTTGTAGCTGAACTGCACAGCGCTCTGAGTTGTTAACATCACTTTGTATATATAGAGGACAGAAGTTCCAAACCAGTCGTCTGTATGTAGATCAATGAGCAAAAGCTGCACTGCACTTCTTAGGTAGCTAGGTATATATGGTATGTCTACTGACTGCTCAAAGAGCTCTTTCTTCTTCTGTACAATGAATGTTTGTCAAGTTACTATTTGTAGGTCATGATGCTTGGGTGCCTATAAAAAGGCACAAATAAACAGAAAACCAAGGACATGAACTTTTACAGGTGTTTCCATAGTATAAAGTTAATCCTAGAATATCCTGAATGACACTGACAGGGGGTTTATTTGTGTATATCCCACCAGTGCCACATATTTGAGCTGCGTTTGCAGTGCTCCATTTGAAAGGCAAGCAGCAAAAATATGATGAGAAATCCCACACTCTGAATGGTAAATCAGGATTTTTGTCTCATATTTGTAAAATAAATTTTAACAGCCAAGATGGCATCCATTTTTCTTAGTTGGCAGTAAACCCTAATGTATGTGGAGTATTTGCACTTCCAGCCAAAGGAAAAAAAGTGAAACAAATTGGTGACTAGCAGGGAGATGAAGTCTGTATTACAAATGTAAGCACAAATTGTGGCTACTGCTTATTATATACAAAAAGTCATAAAAACAATGTTGGTCATAATGGCCATTGACGGTAATTGCAGTTTTTAAAAAGGCCTCATGATGGCACATGAAAGTTCAGGGATTATTAATATTTATTATTCATTAATAAAATTAATATTATTTGACATTTCTTTGCAAAATATGTTTCAGATACAGTCAGTCATGATTATAAATTTAAAAAAATAAATAGGCTGTCTGATTTCATCTCACACAAAGACTTTTCTTTCTTTGTGACCATTTTACTACAAAAAACTTACATCAGCTGTAGTGTGAAAGTCCAATATTTACATCAGCCTTAAAGACAGAGGAAAATTGCCTTGAATTTATATTCTTGTATTCCTGCATTCAGTATTACACATTATCTCACCCACTTGTTTGAGTAGAATGATGACCAGCTCCTGCAGACTCACATTTCTGTGATTAAATATTTTTCTAACGTTTGTTATTTTCTCAAAAAAAAAGTCAGTTTCTAGTTTCATATACTGCTAGGAATTTACCAATGCTCAGAAGTGTTTCTAAATGGAAGAAAATTTAGAAACCAAAATGCAAAAGGATCCTTTTTTATCCTTGACTGCAACATATCCATGAATTAAATTGCCTAGGTTTTGTTCCATCATAGTCAGATACAGAGGTACTAGACATAAGCATTTTGTCTTGCAGTTTAGAAAAAAAAAACTGTTTACTCAGTAACCTGTGCCCATGGACATTTATCCAAACACTCTAAACTAAAATACATTGAATTAAAGTATACTAGAGTACAGCCAGCAGGTCAAGAGAAGTGACTTATCCCCTTTATTCAGGACCTGCCATGCTGAATCTGGAGCACCATGCCTAGTTTTCAGCTTCCCCATAGAGGAATGACGTTAACAGGCTAGAATAAGTCCAGCATGAGTCCACTGAGATGCTTGAGATCTGGGCACATGATGTATGAGAAAAGGCTGATGTAGCCGGTTTTGTTCAACCCTCAGGAGTGGTGGCTACAGAGAGAACTATTAGTTGTTTTCTGCTTTTCAAAGGTTGGGTATAGAGAAAATAGAGTAGACTCTCCTGATAAAAGCACAGCCAATGGTCAGAAGATGAGTCACAATTTTCAGAAGGGGAAATTTCAATTGAACATAAGGAAAAAAGGTATTCTACAAAAGGAGTGCTTAGACATTACTGAAGTGAGAGCTTGTGGAATATCTGTCCTCAGAGGTATCCAAAACTCAACTTGAGAAGCCCCATGAAACTTAACTATGAAGGTTGCTCTGCTGTGAGGTAGGGGATTAAATTAAATCACTTTCAGAGATCCCTTCTAATCTGAAGTATTCAGTGGTATCAGCAACTTGTTCTAAGATGGCCCTGCCAATTTAGGGCGCAGAGAATTGGACCAAACAACTTCTAGCCCCAGTCTGCAGTTCTACAAAATATTAAATTTTGTATTAAATGTATAGTTTTTGTGTGACAGATAATATGCTAATAGATGATGGTGGGGCAAGAGATTTTGCCGACTTTTTTAACAGCTGCAGTCTAAAAATAGAAAATAAGGCTGATTTGCAGCTTACTGTTCAAAACCAGTCCTGGTGTTAGGGTATGAATCGGGAGCAGGACTTAGCAGAAAAGGTGGAACAGAGTGTTATCTCTATCAATTAAGTCCTTTACTGGCAGCAACTGTGGCATGAGCTCCTAGGCCTGTTTACCAAGCTTTTTCTAAAACTTGGCACTTGTTCCAAAGACTGGCTGAGATTTATCAATTCTCATTTCTCCCAGGCTAATGTTCTTCTCTCAGTTTGATAAGGCATTGTCTTTAATGGAAACAGCTGTTGTTTTGTGAATTACATTCTATATATATTGTTCAATGATGTGGGTTTTGTAGCCACATGCCAGTTTGATTTGACATCTTGCCTTGGGGAATGAATGCGACTCCATCAAAAATATTTCTGGGTATTTCTTGGCTCATTCAGACTAATATATTTTCTAAAGGGGAAGGAATTCTTTCAAAAAACTCGTTAGTGGAAAGTGTTTCTGCAATAGTATCTTTAGGAAAGGAGGACATATTTTTGAAAATAGATTTCTCAATTTTCTAAAATAGATTTTTCAGCATAAGTTTTGCTTTTTATCTTTTCAATTTCTCGTTTTCCCTTTTTCTGACTATAAAGAAAAATATTTTAGTAGCTTTCATGATTTCAGCCTTATTGATGCAACAATTTTATTCTGCATTGTATCACTTAGCTGCGCCTAGCAAACATTACGGCATTCATGCACAGCTTCCACTTTAAGCTTAATTTAAGTTTAGATTCCTCAGAGAAAAAAAATCTCTAAACATCCTTTCTGTTGTTAAGCCAGACATCTGAAGGTGAATTTTCTGAGTTATAAAAAAAATATTATATAAATGAATAATATTAAATTCAGCTTGAATTTTCAGTGCTGCTTTGCTTGCTGCTGTAAGTACTACTCCTTGAAATATGACCAATGACTAACTGAGAGGAATTTGTTAAAATTATCAGATAATATTTAGTAATTGAAAATAAATTCAGCGGAAATCCATTAGGCTGACTGGAAACTGGACGACATCTTCTTTCTGCAATTCAGAAAACAATCTTTTTTCGATGGAGTTCATGTTCTGTATGTTTTCCTACATAGATGGGACTCTGTACAAATACATTTACCTGACTCTGGGTAATCTTGGTGATTTGACTTCTTTATTTCATATTATAGGAATAAAAAGGAACCTGGTATATCATTGATAGCAACTGTGGAAAGTGACAGCATTCCAAATAATTTTCCTTGCCTAGCAGCAGCTCAGGGAAAGTGTGAATTGGTCTCTCAAAGTCTTCAAAACCAAAATTTAAAAAAAATCAAGCAACTAGATGTACAATCCTGAAAGAGCTAAGTAAGATATTGGGGTTTAAAAGTGAAACCCATACCACCCACTTCTGTCCCAGAAGTGAAACATTTGTACACATTATGGCAGCCATAATGTAGGACAAAGATACTATTAAGCAATACAAATTTTTGTTTTGGTTATACTGTGGAGAAACAGAATATATAATAGCTCCTTCACAATTTTTTCAAAAACATATTTAATACCATGTACTACTGTTTTACTGGTCTCTTCTGAGATTTAAGCTGTACATTGGCATTATTATCCTTACTGTAAATGTTAGTGTCAGTACTGAAATTAGAATTTGTCTTTTTCCTGGCAGCAAAACACTGTAGGATTTAGTTCAAGATTAAGATATCTAAATGTACGTGTCCCACAGTAGTAAAGAGAGTATAATGTCAACCATTCACTTTCCTAAACACAGGTGTCTAGGGGTATTTGACATGCCTCAGGGTGCTTGAGACATACACGTGTTTCTGGGAAACATGACAAAGGACCTATGAGACATTCACATCCTGTTGAAGCCACAGCTAGGTGGTAGGCTCTTCCCACTTCTGGTAACATCAAATATTTGCATAGGGACAACTAACTGATCCATGAGCAGTTGTAGCTGAGTTGCCCTCCAGTCTCCACTCACTTTGCAGACTAGGTCGCCATCTCTGATGAGAATCTGGATATCTAGCACATCACACCTGCCTGAATCTCACATTGAATCCTGACATAATTAATTGCCTAAAGAAGCGTGAGAAGAGCAAAGGAGAAGACTGGAAGTTACTAGGAAATACACAGTGAATAAAGTATTAGAATGGGAATCAACAGACAATAGAATGCATCAGCTTCTAGGACTACAGAACTGTAACGCATGATTTCAGAATAAATGATTGGGAGAATTACGACATTATAGACTGACAGACTTGGATTCTGTCCACCTTAAACAATCAGGTATAAAATCAAAGAATTTAGACAAGGGGGTGAAACTATCATAATAAACAACAGGGAAATTGCTGTCCTGATATTTATCAGTTTTTCACAACTTAACACAAACTCATAGATGTTACAGTTAGGTTGAACAAAATTTAACCAGGAATGCATTGTGCGAGAAAGGTCACTAAACTAATCTGGGATGCATTTTATGTTCCCTCATGGCTTGGAGCAAGAGTTGGTTTTAGGGACCAACACACTGGAATGGAAAATGACACTTTAGTTAATCTTTTGTGTTAAACAGCTGTGCCCTGGAGTCTTAATCATGGAACAGAAAACCTTTGTGCTGAGCATTGTAAGTGAAAATTATTTAGTAGAAAAGAAAGTCCTGTTGCCATTATCTGCTTTCAGAAAGCAATCTTAAAAGAAAAGAAATGTGAATCTGTTAATGAATCTGAGAGGTATCAAAATTTTGACTAAAAGTTAACGGGAATCGTCACTACTTCATAAACAACTGACACTTTCAGAGTTGCTAGCTGATAGAATTTCTTTAATATAGTCAATATAGTATCTCTTCCTACAGTTAATTTTCTTTCTCTGACTGTTCCTGTTCCTGAGATCCTGTAGTTCATGTAACCAATGTAGTCATTACCAATTTTCCCTAAAGTAGACATATACAAACTATGTGCTTTTAACTCATGACATTCCACCTTGTTAAAAGTAATCAGAGATTTCTAGTGTCTCCAGGGAAGCTAAGGCCTTGAAAGCTAATATATGTGATAGTGAGTAGCAAAATAGACATGGAGTCTGTCTTAGGTATGTTAACAATAATAGAAAGAAGGCATAAGAAGCTGGGATTAAATGTAGGCAAGATCATGACTCTTTTGAGTAAAGAATTATACAGTATATGACTGGAGCACTACACTAAATTTGATATGTCACTGATAAAATAAAGCAATAGCAATAGGTATTTGTGTGATAAATTGAGAAAATAATAATTCAAAATATATAGAACAACCTAGGTGAATGTAAGGCTCAGTCGCCAAGCAGAAAGAGAAAATTGCCATATATAAGCATCTACAGATAGAAAAGGGGAAAGAAGTCCAGGAAAGAAATCACGAAAATAAAATATCCCAGCAATGAAGTAACTTAACTCCTAGTGGAAATGACAGAGACTTAAAAGTGAGTTGACACATTCTTGGACAACATCCATTAGAGAACAATATTACATTTTCTGGAAGATCACCAAAATAATCCAATAGCACTTTTCTGTCTCTTTCTTTTGTGATTATTCCAGCTTGATATTTACTCCAAATGAATGACATTTGAAAAGCAAACAGATGCTGGACCTCATTACTCACAGAGACAGGGAATCTATTAGGGTTATTCTTACAAAGCTTTAGACCACTAATGACCCCATCTTTGGCATTTTTAGGAAAAGCTGTAAACCTTACCTCCTCCAGAATTTCTACTTCTATTAAGAAAAAAACCAAGAGATTTTAAGGAATCATTAAGGAGAAAGTCTGCCTATCAATTACGAAATGTTATTTTAAAAGGGGAGTTTTCTTCTGTCTGACAAAAATATTCTATAAGAAATACATGACTCAGCTTTTCCAAAAGAAGCCATCATGTTCTTCAATCAAACATAACCTTGAGTAGAAAGAAGCAATTTCACTGAATTGCATTCATTCCCTCTCAGGAGAAAAAGTAAGCAAGGTATTTCCACTTTCTCAGAGGAAACCAGCTCCAACTGACTCTGTAAAGAGAATTTTGGTGTTCTTTCAGATAAAAGGATGAGGACTTGCATGTTTCCATGAAAGGATTTTCATATTTTTGTGTCCAGTTTTTTGCAGTGGAGGCATCTTAGCTGTCCCTCTCAGGAATAAATTTCCCTTGACATTAACTCTGTAGGAGTAGGTCCTGAATGCACAACACTGCCTGACAGTTAAAGAACCAGAATATGGAGACTGTTTCAGTATTCTTCTACAGAATGGAAATTGGTTTTGTTTGAAAATTTCCTATTCAAGAAACTATATTAGCACAATGGAAGTGTAATTCACAAGAGAAGTACAAGGAATATTTTCAGAAAAAAAATTTGTTGGTTATTAAATATCTTCAAATAAATTAGTAAAAAAGATAGAAGTATAACCTAATGCAGCAAAAAAGCTTATCAGCAGTGGCTTCAAAACTGAGGGGTTTTGTAGGAGAACAGACTTGGTCATATAACTGATATAACACCACCAGACAAAAAAAAGGTATAGCTATTGCAGGTTATGACCTGTTCTTCATGCTGTAACACTAAATATTAGTACCTTTCAAAACCAAAGATTTTCATCTACTCATTATGACAAAAGTTTAGTTCTTAATGTTTTATTAATAAGAAGGGTGGTGTCACTGACTAATGTTCTCCATGAGAAAAAAATTCCTAGAAAATAGTTGCTGGAATTTGAAACTATAGTTTTGCCTGGACTTTTCAGCATGAGAGATGAGTCAAATTATCAGTGAATTAATAGTTAAATCATTCCTACAAATCTACTGTAATGAATTGTATTGGAAACAATCTCATGGATTTAATTCCATGAATCATCAGACACTGTGTATTTTTTTCCCATCATCTTCTAATTTATTTCTTTTTGTTGTAAAACATTTTGATGTGTTGCTGTTTAAGTCTTAAACTATAATATCTGATGTTGATTGTTTGACAAAAGCACAATCAACAAAGTAGATTTCCACCCCCCTTAAAAAAAAAGAGAACTCAACCCAAGATTTCTTTAGTCAGGAAAATATCATTTGGGTCATGGCTTTTGGTGGCTTAAGAAGTTACTTATTTGTTGTTATTCTGAATCTAAGCTCAGTGAGGACAAGTGAAGAGGAAAATGAAGAGAAAAACAGTGTATTCAAATCAAAACAAGATGTCGCTAATCGGAGTCACTGGTATCTTTTTCGAGCCTTTGGACTTTGCACAGGTGAGTCAATTGTTTATTAAATCTTGGAGTGTTGTTGCTCTGTCTGGCTATTTCCTCAACACTAAACACAAGGTTTTGCCTCACATATCAATTTTATCTCCATTAGTATGGTTTTTCATGTTAAGTAGCATTCAGCCAAAGTTTTTTCAGGGCATAGATGTTTCAATGCCATTTAATCTGCTGCACTATTGAATTTAAAACAGTGAATCACTGTTAAAAATAGAGGGAAAAAAGTGTTTCCAGTTAATGTAAAACCCTCAGTGTCCTTTTATGAAAGTCCTTTGTCATTCTGATCACCTTCCAAACACCTAAAAATCTATCTTGTTCGTGAAACTGTATCTAAGGCTTTTAATAAAATTGTTCTTGTCCCCTTCAAGCCTTGAGGTGGCAATCCATAGATCTGATTGTAACCAAAGCCTTGGGGGTTTGGGGCCTTTCTGAATTTTTCAGTGTCAGGGGATCAGCAGATATAGCTTTTTGAGTGAAGGCATGGATCAGGTATCACAGCTTGACACCGTTACTGAAGTAACATGGAGGAAAAAGTCTGAGTGGTTTGTCTGAACAGGTTGCAGTCATTAATGATGGATACTTTACTTCACTATGCCCAACTTTGAAAAGAATATATTTAGACTAGAACTGTAGTTATATAAGCAAATGTAATTCCTCTATGCTGAACAGACTTTGGCATCTTTACACCATTAATAAATCTGCCTCATGTTTTCTTTTCCTATGGATACTACATTTCTCTTCTATCATCTTTTACTAGGTGGAACTAAGAAAGCCAGAGGAGCAGAAGGACAAGAAGATTAAAAAAAAAAAAAAGCGCCAATTTTACAGAGGCTCTGCTATAGAATAGACTTGACAGGTTTGTTCAGCAACTTGAGGTGAAATGTATAGATCTGAGAGATAAATCTGCTACCAAGTTCATCTTTGATGTGAACTCCATATACTTTGATTATTAAGTGACCTTGAGATAAAGACGACAGTTACACATGTCAGTCATTAGTCTTCTTAAAATAACAGAACACAGCTGAAAAAGTTAAAACTACCAAGCTTTGACCAATTTGTCTTCCTTAGTCCCACTTACTATTTGCATTTTCATTGTGTCTTTTCATCTTGTTTTCATTCTGATGTCATTAAGAGTTGTAATATGTATGTGTATATACACATAGGTCCATGTATGTGTGTGTGTACACACATAAATATGTAAGACATTCTGAAGACACTATCTTACTATAAATATTATGTATCATTCAGATGGTCATTTTGACTTTAAGCTACTTTATGATTTTACAAGTGAGATTCCTCTAGTCTGACCTAGACATTCTAATGTTAGCTATGTAAGTCTGATGTTACTCCACAAGTTCTTTGATAGTCAGCAGAAAGAAATAAGATCCAACAAAGCAATTCAATTCATGTTTAGATAAATACCAGGACAGAGCAGAAGAATAGCCAAGGAAGATAATGGGAACCATGGGTGCCTAGCAGTGACATAGGCATCTAACTATTGCACATCAAAACTTAGCTATTATGAAACCAAATCTCCATTACTTGCTTTTTCTACTTACCTGCCTCTCTTTGGAATAGAGGCACAGAAACTGCTTGAGAGATTCTACTTTCTCTAAGTGTCGGTGGGGTCAGTCCATCCTGCCTTTGAATTGCTGAAAGCCTTATTTCACTGTCCATGTAGACTGTGATCAAACCTAAATTGTCTGCTATCAGCAACCAGAGCTTCCAGCTGGCTGTTCCATATATTTCTATCCTGCTTCCATGCTGTTCTGTCTTTTCCCACTCTCTCCCTGAGCCTGAGATCACATAGTACCTTACTGGAGATAGACATATAGTCCCATCAGAGCTGATTTTATAAATAAGGAGTCTTCAAATGATAGAAAATAACTAGCAATTTCAAGTTGCAAAAGAAGGGAAACCAGTCAATGAATTTAAAATCCTTATGATCAAATGATCACTTAGACAGTTTGTATGCGCATTTTAGGGTTTGTACAAATAGCTCTTGTAAGCATCATGAAAATTTATTTTCATTCTAAAACTCTATCACCTTATACACTGTATAATTCATGGGCAGTTTAAGACCTCAGAAAACCTTCTGAGAGATTAGAAATACCAATTCAGTATGGCCATTCACTATTATGGCTGCCTTTTACAAATATTTAATCTCTTTTACAGAAGCAGTTATAACTAAAAAATCCATCTAAAATAAACATCAAGCCACACAAAACCCCAACATTTTTTACCCTATGTGTCAGCATGTCTCCGCTTCTTTTTGTTCCTCTAGGAACCATCTCAGCTAAGCAGAATGCAATAATCATCAATAATTTTATTTAGTCCAACTTTAATGAAATTCTAGTAATTATTTCATGTAGGTCAAGGAGTTTGCATTATTCTTTGCTCAAAAAAAAATGACATATGGAACATATAACTTGGGTGAGGGTTTTTTATACCCGAGCCACACATTTTGCATTCAAACTAATTCAAACAAATGAAAGACATGAAGAAGTGATAGTTTAATCTTGAAGACATTGAAGTCTATATAAAAGAGTAGTTTTACACTTAATGGTGAAGATTCACGTTTTATGGATGGATTTATCATTGCTAGAAACTCAAGTACACCTAGCCTTGGGCTCAAACAACCTCCAACTTGTCAAACTTTAATTAAAGTTTTACAGTGAAACCCCTCTGCAGATATTTTTATGTGGCATATTCTCAGAGGTCATTATGCATTAGACAACGAAAAGATGGGTACCTTTTTATACTGTTGGATCCACTGGACACTTCAGCAATGTTTAATGAAAGTAAGTAAATACATTTCCTACATAATGAACTCCAGACCAGGCTGAGGTTTCTTAAATATCATCGCCTCCTGTTTTCTTCTTTCACTTCTCATGTCCTTCAGTGCATCAGACCACTTGGCTTTCCTCCTACTCAGTGTTTTGTACTGCCCATTCATACAATCCTCTGTAGAAAGCTATCAGTCTCAGTCAAGGAGCTCAGTTTTTGTTCATTTGTCTCTCCTTGCCTGAGGGCAGCTTTCTTTTCCTTGCACAGCATATCAGCTCCAATTTAAATCAGCCTCCACTTCAGCACATTAATAGCCCTCCTCTTCTCTCCTCCTCAGCCATCACTTTGTCCCCCTGTGCTATTCCCATTCGGCAGGTTATTCAGCATATATTTGGGGCCACACGTCCCAGGGAATAGCTGTCATCACCCTATGCTTGCACCAAGCATGCTTCATAGCCCTCCCAAGACTGGCATTCACAGGAGCTCATTCCTGAACTGAGGCATTCAAATTGCATTGCAAATTTTACTGTCTAATTTTATGGGTTTCTCATGGCCTTCAGGTATATCTTAAATACATATAAATTAATACATACCGCTGCTGTCCTTCATAAATGTCTTCCTAATTCAGTACTCCATTTTTTCCACACTGAATTCCATACAGTTTCATTCTTTCATTGCTTCACAACATTCACTATAAGCTTACTTCAGGAGCTTTTCCTTTACTAATCTGAATCAATACTTCTTGTAACACTATAGAGGCAGTAGAGTGTTACTGTGCCACTCTCAGACACACTCATTCATAGCCAGCATTTCCATGTCCTTTGCAAGGATATCTTCACTAAGATCACAAACACAAAGTGCATTTTATTTTGTGACTTTATTTTCTTGAGCTACACATTGAAGATACACTTAATAATCTTCCTGAATCATCAATTATTTGGTATTCTAGATCACCTATAAGATATTTGTTCGAGACTCTCCAGCCATTTATCTGTGTAACTACTCACTCAGTCATTTAATAAACTCATCCTTTCATATTCCATCAATGTCAAAGTGGTGTGTCATGTAATTCAAGAGTAAGCATTATGAGGTACTTGTCATGTTAATATAGTGGCACTGGCCTATATATGAGGGGAAATTCACTCTTCTGCAGCAGTTTCAATCATGAGTGTGCATTTGTTGTGCATCCCAAATGAAATCAGCAGGATCCCGGCAGTAGCTGATTTCTGTTTGGGGTGTAAAAAGCCCAAACTGCTGTGCCAGTAGGCTGTGCTCATTAATTAGGAAGGCACTGAAATTTCTATGTTTCCATTTGTATTCTGCTTGGTGGCATGTTTCGAAGAAATTCTCTCAGTTTCATTCACAGTTTGATGTGTTCATGCAATATTTGTGAATACTCAACAAAATATTTTGTTCTATAAACCAGTAAGTTTGAAGTTTTAGCTGAAATGTTAGTATAAATTAAAAGACATTGGGTCTATGCTTTTTTCCAATGGTCTCTAAAATTCTCATTTATGGAAAAATAAAACAATAACAGTTTTATGTTGGGAGCTAACAGTGCTCCACCTCTGGAAGTGAAACATTTGAGTTCCAAACTGGCTATTGACATTTTATAGCATTCATAACTGACAGAGGAAAAGGGAAAAGAATACCCTTTACTCACCCAAGGAGTTTGACTGAATGAGTTTTCCACCTAGATCCTGCTTTCTGGGATTGTCTATAGATTCCCCCTTTGTAAAGGAAAAAATCTTCATACACTTTCATTATAGCTAAAAAAAACAAGCAAGAAAAACCAGGAAAAATCAGCAGTCAGCAAATATTTTTTCTGTTCTTGTTTTCTCCTTGCATTTTACCAGTGAGACTTCTGTTGTGTGTTGGACTGTGGAAGTGTGGTTTGCAATTATAGTAAATTCACTTATTTCAGAAGTTCACTGCTGTGAGTGATCTGAGGGAAATATTCTAACAGAGTTCCCTCAAAGGTCTCTTGTCAAATTAGCTGGGTTTCTATGTCATGAAAATTCCCTATCATAGACTTTTTCCAGTACAGTGAAAAGAAATATTACTTCATGTAAATTTACTTATGTTTTCCTAGTTCCACTGAAATCCAGTTCAATAAAACGAATATCAAGGTTCATGTACAAAATCCTCAGTTCTGACAGGCACCTGCATATTCAGGAAAAGTATTTAACAGACAATACATATTCTGTGAAATACAGTGGAGTAACCTGTATGCCTTTTTATGAAACTCAGATACAGTTCAGTAAGTGCACAGCAATCTCCTTATGGAAAACTAAATTGTATAGTCATGAACAGTGTATATGTTCATTATGCCTTTCAGCTAAAAGTGTGGGAAAAAACCTCCTTTTTATCCATTAAAGTGTAAGAGCTGACAGACTTGACATTTTATGCCAAAGAATGAAGATTAGAATTTGCATTTTATTTCTATTCATTATTTCCTAGAAATATCATTCACTTCTCCTTTAAGAAAAATGTGTTTGGTCTATTTTCCACATTTGAGCTTCCATCTTAGTATCATTTGCTTTACTATATCTGAGCTACCAGATCCAGAGAAATGAAAATATCTCCAGGTTTACATTACCTTTAGATTCCAGTGAATCAGAGACATTACATAAGAGCTTAACTTCAACTTAGTTTTAGCTTATGATTTTAAGTCTTAGACTGCCATACAGCTTGGAACATAAGAATTAGTAAAATCCAGTTTCCTAAAGTCTTGCACCTTAGGAGTCCCATAAAGTACAATTTCTATTGTACTGACCATTTTTATGTGATTGGATCATTTATAACGTATGCATCTGGTGTAGATCTGTGGTATCCATTAAGGTGAGCTCATGTTGCAGTTTTTTCTGTCTGGCACACTTTCAAATTTCTTTTTCCTACCTGCATAAACTCAAAGGAAATTAACTATCTTTACAACATCTTGGCCTCTATCATACTTGGCTGAACACAGAAAACATTCACAAATTTTAAGGGATGAAAGAAAACAGCTAAATAAATGGTCAGATGAGCCCATATGCCCAGGAAACCTGGCTAAAATCATACTTTGCTAATGAGGTCTCTCACATAACAAATGTATGCCAACAACAATGCATGTGGACTAAGCAGCCATGATGCTACCTAGGTGGCAAGTCTGGGGGAAAGATATATCATTTAAATCAGAAAAAAAGTTCAATGATTTTAATGAATAATGTTACAGCTTCTGCCAAGCTGCCTGCAGAATCAGAGCTCACACATATTGACAGCAACGGACTGGAAAATAACACAACATTTATTCTTGGTTTCTAGCTGCAAGCTTAGGACTCAGAGCTCTCTGCAAAGTTTTATTCACTCACTCCCTCTAGGCTCACCGCTGTATAGAGCTAGGAGTTTAACTGCAGCTGATGTCCCTGTACTGCTGCGTAAAATTCCAGCTGTTGAGGTTTCTGAGCTTCAGAGGAGCTTGTGGAGAGAGAGCTTTAAAACAGTACAAAGGAACAGAAAGGGGAAAAAAGACTCCCATTGGCCTTAGTCCAGGTGAGGATGTCAGAGGAGAAGCGAAAGCGATCAGTCTTTTAAAAAATTACTGTAGAGGCTTCCCTGGATCTTGTTTTGATATCTTGGCAAAAGGGAGGCAAAGAAACAGGGGTGAGTGCAAGGAACTACAAAATTCACTTCTCCCACAGTAGGTCTGAGGTTAGAATATCACATCTATCATCAAGCTGGGACAGGATAAGGTAGTTTTATTTCTAAATCACATTGTTATTTGAAATCAAGTTCCATATATTCAGTTTCAGAAAACAATTTATTCTTTTTCAGGAACTCTAAGCCAAAAACATGTTCTTGGCTCTGTGAGGAAACATATCTAAATTATTTCCACTAAAATGGAATAGAAAATTTTGAAGTGTATTTCCAGAATAACTTTAGTCTATGTGAGAGAATTTTATCCATGATTACATGTCTACATTTTGTGTGTGTGCATGAATATATATTTCTCTATATATGTAAATATATATACCTGTGTATTTGTATATCTATCTGTGTGTATATATATCCCTGCAGTCAGGAGCTAAATAATGGTACAGTCTTTGGACTAAAGTGTGTTGGGTATGTGAAGTATAAGGTAGACAGAGAGATGATAATTCAAAATCAGCACTGAGATATTTTATTTTGTGACTTTGTCCTCATATGGATTGTGACTTGGAGAGGATGAGATGACCACAGTCCACCAACCAACTTTGTTCCCTCCCATGTAGAAGGACTTTGTATTTTCCAAAATGAATGGATTAATTATTAATGAATCAGTAGAGGCAGTGATTTTCCTAAGGTTGATGGCAACTCATGCATCAGCTACCACAGTCATGCTGAGCTGTCAGATCTATCCATATAAAAGGAACAGATTATAAAATTAATTCTACTATGGGTTCCTCTGAATAAAATTCTTAAATAAGAATTTGTGTCTCGTAGACATATGAAGATATAAAGAACTAAAAGTGGCTGATACATAAAGAACTAGAGTATAGCGCTGTATATTAATGTAGCTTAGTGTTTTCTCCACATCTTTTTCTTGTGTTAGCAAATTAAATGCCCCTTTTCTTTCCAATATCATAATAGCTGAAATTATAACCTTTGCAGGGTCAAAACTTTGATGTGTTACCAACAATGTGCTGCCTTTTCTTTTGATTGAGACTGACTACTGTGATAGGAAGGATTGTTTTCCTTCATCAGCATTATAACTATCAGAACATTATCTAAAGTCCATTTAAAAACAAAGACAAACGGGCAACATTAGATTGTCCATTTGAATGCTTTTAAAGCATTGATGAAACTTTACTGTGTTTATTTGAAATCAGATTTTTTTAAAAACACTAGTGTTTCATTATTTGCATCTAAAAGTGCTAATTACTCAGTACCTGATCCATTAAAACAAGGAAGTATGTCAGAGACAAATTGTCATTCAAATTTGAAAGCGGTATAGCAGAAAATTTTCAACTACATTCTTACACATACTGTTTCACAATTGTTAAAATATATGCGTTTTCCTTAACATTCAATATGCCCCAAATCCACTTACATTCATGATCAAACAGGATGACTTTCTACATCATAATCCTGAAAGGATCTTGAATATTTTCCAGCTATTAAAAATTACTTAGTAAATTAGATAAGACTGGCTATCAGAACTTGGTAACTTCTTGAGGAATGACAAGTGAATAAATAATGGAAAAATCTCTTTCAGTAGCAGATCATTTGCAGGATGTTTTTGGGGGAAAAGAAAGTATGATATGGTTTCAAAATTAGAAGTATGCACTGATTGCATTTGCAGTACAGGAAGATAGAAGAGAGAATCAGTGACGAATAACTCATAATTTGGACTCTTAAAAATCTCATTCTAGCAAAAAGAAAATATGCAATGTGATTTTACTCAGTCATACGCACTCTCTGTCATATACTTTTCTTCAGATCTTGATTTTTCTACATACAGCATTATCTTAAATTGACATGGACATTTTCTCTGAAAAAGCATTGATATTTAAAAAAATTGTATGAATTATTGAGTTGTTAAAACCTAACAAATGGCTGAATATAGATTATTTTATGTGGAAGATTTAGTACTGACAGATTAATCCAGCAAACTGTATATACATGGACTACGAATACAATATGAGAGAGAAGTCCCAAATTTTATCTTGAGGATGCTAATGTTTTCATTTTCTTAAAGCCAGCAGAAATTACTGCATTCACTTCTAGATCAAATGCAGCATGGGAAAGAATATTTTCCTTGAATAAAAAAAATTACGTAGAACAAAAAGGGCTGATGATTTTGATCTTGTTAAGTTTGAGCTACAGATTAATTGCAACTGCCTACATAAAGAATTTTAATAAGCAATTTCAACTGCATGATATACTGAAATAAATTAAATCTAAGAATCAAGACCATTTCAATAATAAGTTGGAGGTCATCATGATTTGCCATGTAATTGAGGGCAATAGAAGCACAGTAGTTACCTGAAGTAAAAGGTTTTAGTTTTACTTCAAGAGGGGTGGGCATCCTGCACTATGACCTTTCCCCATCACCCCAAACCCCACAGCCCTCAACCTGTCCAGTTACACTGGCCTGAGGCGTGAGCAGGAACCTGCATTTTTAGGGGCTGCCAGCACCATCCATGACTCCAAACAGGCAGTGTTCAGGCTAAGCAGCATTAATGCAGTACCTCACTCCCTGCTGAAGCCTCTTTATTTCTCTAAGAGGTCAGGGATCTCCATTGCAGGGTTCAGCATAAAATTTCAAAACTGTCAGCCCTCTACAACCAACAAGAATATTTGGGTTCTGAAAGGGGTGATTCTGGGAGTATTCCAGAACTTGATTTGCTGGAGGGCCCATATACTGCAGCATTGCCTTCAGACAAGAACAGGCTTGGCAGGTTAGCCTAAGCCAATGGGGAATCAATATCAGCCCTGAAGAGGGCTTTGCTAACATTTACCTCCTCCTGCACATCCCCAAATTACTATTTCATCAATGAGCAAAAAAAACCATCACAGGAAAAAGGCACATTTGCAGCACACAGATTTTGCACAGATTTTCAACAAATCCAGCTCAAGGCCATTTTACTTGTCACGGTCTATGTTGCAGTATATCCAACTTTAGGGGCATCACTTGCCCACCAAATATCTGTGGATGAACTGCAGTGCGTATGTCTTTCCTGTTCACTGTAGAATGTAATTTGTGTTTTCTAATATTTTGATACAAGGACATTGCACACTTCAATTATTTCAATAATAATATTATCATCTTCCAAACTTACCATACCTTGCACTGGTCCTTTGTCCATGATTTCTTTCATTATATCAGTTTCCTGAAGGAAGGTGGGAGCAGCAGCAAAGCAGGCAAGGGAAGATAACACGTTGTATTACATAAAATTAAAACTCATACTAATTTATCCCTGTGTACATAATATATATATATGGATGATATGAACGTACCATTGTACTTGTATTTCTGCTAGACAATATTTGGTTTGCCGAATGAACAAAACTTTCAGAAGCATGTTTAAGAAGCACTAACACACAGTTATGACTGCATACTTTCTTTTTTATCTCTAATAAGTACCACAAGCAGCAACTTTAAAAAGATGGTGTAAAACTGGGAAGCTATAAAGAATTTGAACTGTTCTGAAAATACCAGGGTAATACACAAGAGAAATGTCACAGCTCCAGTCTTCAGGTGAAGCAAATATATTTCCATATGCTGGATAATTTTCAAGCCCCGGCGGAGAAAACAGAGTGAGACAATGGATGAACAGCATGAACTTACTTTTGAGGAGACCCTGTAGTGGGCAGCACACCGGTATAACCGATTGGATTCTACCAAAGCATTAGGACATGGCCCATTTGTATGGTTTTTTCCATATTCGCTTGACACATAACAGTGATTTTCACCTGATGGCTCCAGGTGACTCTTCCAAAATGACGGATAACAAGCGTAAGACACAACTCTGTACAGATATTAAAAAAAAAAAAAAAAAAAAAAGTTGATAAGAAACTTCCTTAAACATTTTTGTAGTTTTATTTCAAGTTGAAATACTGACAAAATATATGATCAAACGGGTGAGACTGTGTCAGTATCAGAGAGGTGGGTCTTACTGCAGTTTTACAGCTTGGTTATTTTGCAGCAACATTCAGACTGCTCCTTAATGGAAAGACAGGTTTATGTGTGGAAGTGAATGTGGACCAAAGAACAGAGACAAAATTTGTGACTTATAAACATGTGATGTTCAGTGTGCACAAAAGCCTGGAGGCTATCCCAGGGGGCTCAGGCCACAGGGCTCCTCTTGTCAGTTCCTGATTATTGACAGCAATGAGCCCCTCAAGGAAAATAAAAGACAGATTGTGCCATGATATCACAGGGGTATCTACATCTCCTGAAAATATGCTGGCTATTTCTTAGGAAAACATCTATCTCAAAATGTTTTCTGAATGTTTAGAGAGTTTTTGCTCACACATAGAATAATTTAATTTTTCCTACCACTTATTATAAATTTACATTAAAATGTTCAATTTCAAAGTTTTAGAGTTTATATAAAGAAAATATGAGTCATTTTTAACATTTTAAATTAAATTCCATATTCCACAAAGATATTAATTTAAAAATATTAATTCAAGTAATCACTCGGCAGTTCATTCTATCAAAGATTTCAAAAGCACAAAAATTCATTTATGAAAAGAATAATGGGGAAAATGTGTAATAGCAAATACATGTCTCCTATGAAAACAGGCTGAGTGGGGGTTCTTCAGCCTGGAGAAGAGAAGGCTCAGGGGAGACCTTATAGCAGCCTTTCAGTACCTACAAATGCCTACAAGAAACCTGAAAAGGGGCTTTTTACAAGGGCATATAGTGATAGAACAAGAGCTAGTGACTTTAAACTGAAAGACGATAGATTTAGATCATATGTTACAAAGAAATTCTTCACTATGAAGGTGATGAGACACTGGCACAGGTTGTCAGGAGAAGCTGTGGCTGCCCCATCCCTGGAAATGTCCAAGGACAGGTTGAATAAGGCTTTGAGCAACCTGAGCTAGTGTAAGGTGACTCTACCCACAGCAAGAGGTTGAAACTAGATGATCTTTAAGGCACCTCCCAATCCAAGCCATTCTGGGACTCTATGCATCGTATTATTTTTATTTTTTTTTTAATGAAACAAACGAAGAAATCTTCTAATAACAAAGAAGATTTTATCTGTCCAACACATTTGTGAGACCTCCCTTGGAGTATTGTGTACAGTTCTGGTGTCCTCAACATTAAAAGGACATGGAACTGTTGGAACAAGTCCAGAGGAGGACCACAAGGATGATCAGAGGACTGGAGCACATCGCATGTGAAGATAGGCTGAGAAAGTTAGGGCTGTTCAGCCTGGAGAAGAGAAGGCTGTATGATGACCTCATAGCATCCTTCCAGTATCTGAAGGGGGCCTATAGGGATGCTGGGGAGGGACTTTTCAGTAGGGACTGTGGTGATAGGACAAGGGGTAACGGGTTCAAACTTAAACAGGGGAAGTTTAGATTGGATATGAGGAAGAAATTCTTTCCTGTAAGGGTGGTGAGGCACTGGAATGTGCTGCCCCATGAAGTTGTGAATGCTCCATTGCTAGCGGTGTTCAAGGCCAGATTGGACATAGCCTTGGGTGGCATGGTTTAGTGTGAGATGTCCCTGCCATGGCAGGGGAGTTGGAACTTGATGATTTTAAGGTCCTTTCCAACCTTAACTATTCTATGATTCTATGATTCTATTTCTAGTTGCAGGCTTCAAAGACTTAAAGACATTAAACTAATGTTGACAGATAAGTGCTTGTGAAGAAGTTGTGATAACTCACCTGTGACTTATATCCATGTTAATTTTTGGATTTGAAAATCTTCAAAGTGCTAAAATCGAATGAGCTTTCAAGCACAGGTTAGGAGCCTTCATTGCATTCAAGAATGGAGAAGGGCAACAAAAATGAGGTGTTTTCAAGGAAAGGTAAGGAAGTGCTTTAATTCTTTACCTTGGCAATACGTGAAATGAATTGCTGCTTCATACAGTAAGTTTGCTTCAAGTAGCTTATCATGAATTGTTCAGCCATTTTTACTGTTTGGCTTGGCTGAACATCCCTTTTACTTCAATAAAATGAAGGAAAAAGTGTGTATTTAAAATGCACCTACTAACAATCTCAGAGGTGCACTGAATCTTCCCCTTATTATTTTATCCTTTTTATGGATATTGCAACCTTCTAGTTTTCTACTTTGCACTGCTAGATATTTTCAAAACAATATATGCATTTCTATGCAATGCCATGGAGGCTTATGAGAGGGTTCCTTTTAAAGAATCTAATTAAATAGTTCATTGAAGCTGAATATTTTTAAATAGGCAGTCTTATAAAAAGGATATGCGCTTAAGTAGCTCACCAATTATACTAAACTTTCTGAACCTGGAGAAATTAAAACTGTATTTCATTTAATGTTTTGGGTTTTTTCATTTATGTTTGCCTGTGTATATTTAGTTGCCAGGAATTTTACAAGATGAGCACATATATGTTTCAGCTATTTTGAATAGGTCATGGCATCTTCCCATTAACATTTCGTGCTATAAAAATTGACCCAAAGAGAATGTCTTTTTGCTTACCAAATTCTTTCTGCCTGAACTAGACCAACACACACAGAAGCTCAAAAAAGCATTAATTCTGCCTGCTTGAAAAAGGATTGTCCATCCAAAGTTGTTAGGTTGTTAGAGTGTCATTACTTAGGTACTCACTGGCAACCCCTTTTATTCCCTTCTGAATATCTAAAGTTATTCTGGATTCCCAGATTTCCAATGGGGAATGGTAAGTATTTAGGCCAAGTACACACCAGCTGTTGTTAATAATTTAAAAATTTCTTATGTTTTGCTTCTATTGTTAGATAAAAAGAAACCTTTGTTATATATATGTAGACATATCATATATGTAAATATAATATGTATCTAACAAATGCATCTATAAAATGTTTTTGTAAAATGTACCTATCTCTACATACATAATCATTCTAGTCACCACTGATCACCAATTTCCAAAAGAAATATACTGCTGCTGAGTGTAATCAGGCCTTTAGAGGCAAGAAAAGTGAGCAGATACTCTCCTCAGAGCATGATCTGGTATAGGCAGGGCAGGAGCAGGTGATTGCAACCATGTGTAAGCAATGGTATGACACTATTCCTCAGGTGTTAGAAACATCTCAGGGGGAGACAACAAAGTAAAAATTCATTCTTGGAGTAGGGATTTTTTTTCCCCTTCTTTCAGTTGGATTGTTCCCCTGGAGCTGTCACAGGTTCTGCATGGATGGGTCTTACTTCTATGGCAGTAGAAGTGAAGCACCAAGTGACACACTGGCACACTGGAGCTGAGTGGTAATCCAAACATGATGATTCATTTTGGACTAATAGTCACTTTTAAAACCTTTCACTAATCATATTCTGCAGTCATGATTAACAGAATTCAGCAGCTCTTTACTGAATCATGAGTTTGTACATGCTGAAGCATCAGAACAGCAAACATTAAAAACATTTCAGGAAGACCTTTGCCAGAAGAGTCATAAAGGAAAAATAAGATAGAGAAATAAATAAGAATGCATTTAGATGCACATATACATACACATATAGAAAAATACTACCAGGAGCTAGCAGCATTCAGAGAGAAGCAGTAAATTCTGCAGTGTGTTCCTACATTCTTGACAGAATTTATCTGAAGTCATGTTTATGTGTTCAATCTAATGAAATTTTTTGTGGTTTTATTAGATTTGAATTGTGTTGAATTTTATCACATTTGAATTGTGAGGTGAGAATATAATCTCAAATATTAGGTTATGTTATTAGCAAGTTGACCAAAACTAATAGCAATAACATCCTTATCATACCCAGAAATTGCTAAGAGCTCAAGGTACAAATCAGATCAAGCCCTGATTAGGAGCAGTATTTGTGTTCAAATGTGTAACCTTTTACTATCTGAAAATAAAATGTTTCTTCCTCGTTCTTAAAGTCTGTAATCTTTTAATTTCCCTTATTAGATAAAATAGGTGTTTTCAAACCACACTGATTCTTCCTAAATTGTGACTTGTAACTGAAATGTCTAAAATTAATAATAAATAGGAATAGAATATGGATTTATTCTTTAATTGATGGAGAAAGAGAGAGAGTGAGAGTTTAACAGCTATTCTGCTCCACCTGGAGATTTCACTATTAATTGGGTGCTCAGTGATTCTAAAAAGTCAGGTCTTGGCACTGGCCTAACCTCATTGAGCTTTATGAAGGTCTTCCATTGACTTCAGTGAGGATAGTCTAAGTCAGCACTTGATTTTCCTCAATATCTACCAAAATCATGAGATAAGCATACTTCAGAAATCAGGAAAACAGAAGATTTAAAACAGTATTGAACACCTGCTGTGAAAATTTACAAGCCCACAAAAGAAAATCAATGCATTTTCTACCTATTACAAGGAGTGGAGATAATAAAAAAAATTGACTGCAATGTATTGGTTCATAAACAAAAGTCACCTGACAGTGCAAGGAAGCAAGCACTACTTAACAGGACTCATTCAAAAGACACTTCAGACTTTTATATCATGAATTTACATCTTTTTTTCATTGTCAAAAGTAAATGTTTATGGATTATAGGGTTTCAGCTACAAAAATTATTCGATTATCAGTCCAGTGAATCAAAAATTTTATTCTGTTTTTTGTTGTTTTCTATACTATTTACTCTTGGCCACTGTCAAAGACAAAATGTTGGGCTAGATGGACCCTTTCTCAGATACAGCATAGCTGTTGTTGTGTTCCTCCAGTATCTGTCCTCACACATATTTGGATATTTTCCTTAAAGTGTTATTTGTGTCTGGAACTCTTGGAGGAGGACTTGATATATCATTTAAACTTGAAGAAAGAAAATCAGGATTAAGGAGTGTTGCTTATAAAACTAGTGGAGTAGACATATTTTTATGTGTAGTAGTACATTGATGGTGAATCAGTGATCAGGGACAAGAATAGGTAGCAAGCAAAGGTCTGTAAGAGCTCAGTGATGTTGTACATGTAGCAGTAGACTCTGCAGGGACAAGAAAGCTGGATGAATGAATAAGAAAATATTCTCAGACTGTGAAGATGTATTGGAGATCTAGATAGTCTCAAAAAAATCTGTGGTTGTTCTCACAACTGCCTGGCAGATTACTTAATCACTCACCACTGATCACCAATAAGCTGCAAGAAGCTGGTGAATACCACAAGGCGTCTCAGGCAACTGAGCAATAATGCAAGTACTGTGGAATTGGGAGGTGAAAAGGCAGTTCCCAGGTGTGCTCTGGTGAACTCAGGTGCCCTGCCTGTATGCTTCCAGCCTTACAGGAGTCAGAAAGTTTGCTCTGCACACCACTTTCACACTGGTACTCTGTGGTCAGCCAGGGAGCAATCTTCTCACTGCTTCATTTACACCAGCACGAGCTCCTGCGGTGAGTACAGCCCGGTTGATAACCAAGTGCCTCCTACAGTCTCATCCTGCCATATTTTCCTTATAGAAATAAACTAATCCTTGTATACGTAATCTGCCTCTGCAGAACAGGCAGTGTCACTAACCACACAGCTTCAGGTAAAAGAAATTTAGCTTTCTAGTACAGGAAGAATATTACTATTATGGGCTCATGGTGGTTATGCCTATGCAGAGATAACAGTCAGAGGGAACAGAAGACAAGGCAGTTTTCCTATTATTGCATTCTTCATGGCTTTTCTTCTAAAACTAGATTGCTCCAACTGTTGTGGAGATAATACTTAATAAAATGGATCTCTTACCTTATCTACACTGGCAATTCTTGTGCTCCTGTCCTCAACATCGTCATCAAGCAAAAAATCCAGTGAGAAATAGTATTTACTCTCTTAGGAACATGAGTTACTGACTAAAGGAGCCTGTTCTTCTACTTACAGAAAAGTGTTGGTTAAAATGTTAAGTTATAATCTTCATTTGTTCATGAATGAAGCCTCTTCCCAAGAGGTAAAACTCCCATTAGTTGTTGATGGGTTTTTGGATGGAATCAATTAGTGCCCACAGTAATCTTCCAACTAAAGGGTCTCACACTTAAAACCTTTAGCTTTTAAACTGTGAGACAGAAAGACAGAAGAACACTTGATGTAAATTCCCCACATAACAATACAAAATCCCTGTCGGATCAGAAATAGCTTGGTACACTTGAAGAAATAAGAATGATCACTTTTTATACTGTGTCTGTGTGAATGACAGTGCTTTGGTCTTCACTAAGATTCCAGCCTGCCATGTCAAATGTGACATCTGATGCATCATGTCTGACATTCTTCTGCTCTTTCCATGGTTTGTTTCTTTGTTTGTTTTAAACTGAAATTTCAAGTTGACAGACAGCAGACCCGAGATACTTCTGTCTGCCAGTATCAGATATATCAAAGCCAGAGTAAGGGGTAAGTGTATGAAAGTGAGAGAGGAAATAGATTTTGGTAGTGAGCAGGAAAGATAAAAAATTTTCTATAATATCTGCTGAGAAACAGCAGAATGTAGCACAGTATATAAAACCTGGTTGTTGCATACTCTCCTGGAAACCATTTCCAGGCACATGAAATTCAAGAGGTTGACTGAGAACAGGCAGCACAGATTTACCATGATAAGTTGTGCCTCACCATGATGAGATGATGAGATGACCTGGCTATGATGAAATGACTGCCTCTACAGAGGATAAGAAAAGCAGTGAACATAATTTTTTACTTTATGAGTGTTTTCAGCATGGTCTTCTGTGGTGGTGTTCTAGTTTATTGGACTAGATAAGTTGCTTACTAGGTCAGTAACTGAACTGGACTGGCGTGTTGAAAGGCCAAAAGATCAAAGAAACTGGTGCCTGTTTGCTAGTGGCATTCTTCAGGAGTCAACATAGTGACAACACTGCTTTGCGTCTCAATAGAGATCTGGACAGTGGGACATAAGGCAATAAGGCACCCTCTGTAAATTTGTGGAGGACACCAAATCGGTGGGGAGGGGTTAGCATGCAGGCCTTTCATTCAGAGCAACATTACAGGCTAGAGAAATGAGCTGACAGAAACCTCATGAAGCTCAAGAAGCAGAAAAAAATCCTGCTTCTGAGCCAGAGCTGCCCATGCAGAAGTATTGGCAGGGCACTGCCTGTGCAGAAGGCAGTTTCACAGAGAAGGACCTGGGGTCCTGATGAGCAGAAAGTTGAACATGGGTCAGCAGCGGGCCCTCTCAGCAAACACAGACAATCAATACCGGGTTGTCTTAGCAAGAATATAGCCAAAACATTATGAGAAGTTATTATGCTCCTCAAATTGTCATTTTTGTGTTTACATCTGCAGTACTGTATGGGATCCTCAGTAAAGATACTGACAAACTGAGCAAGTCCAATGGAAGGCACTTAGAGAGATCTGAAGCATATGATATGCAAAGAGGGGCTGAGGCAGCTAGATTTGTTCAGCCCAGAGAAGTGAAAGCTAAAAGGGAATCTAATTACTGTCTTTCGCTATGTAATGAGAGGTTATAGAGGAGACAGAATAAGACTCTACTTGGAGATACACAGTGAAAAGCTGAAAGGTACCAGTCACAGGCTGTACCAAGGAATATGCTGATTAGATATAAGAAAAAACAAATGTTTGACCACAAAAGTAGTCCTCAAGGAAAGGTTGTAGAACCTCCATCCTTGCAGATACTCAGAATATGACAGGGGATATGGCCTGAGCAGCCTGATCTAATTTCAGAGTTAGTTGTGCTTTGAGCAGAAAGTTGGACTAGGAGACCTCCAAAACTTCATACCAAGCTAAATCATTCTGTGATTCTAAAAATTATTATATGTAATTTTAAAAAGCTTCTAGCTCTTTGTGTGGAGCTTGAGAGCTGTTAACCTTGCTTAGTCCCACCTGAAGGAAAAATGGTCTAGATATATTCTTTGCTACAGTGCTGCATTCTGGCACAGTATTGGGATGGGATGATTACTATTTGTTAGACAATTTGAAAGACAATAGTTGATCTTTTTGAATATTCAAAATGCTGTCTCCTACAACTGGCTGCTTACTCAAAGTTGTTTAACATGAAAAGCCTGTAGCCCAAGAATCATAGAAGTTTTGAATCCCCTTGCAGTATTGTCTTTGACATGAAAACTTTTCTTGTTTGTCTTGCTTTTAGAGAGAGTACTATTTTCCCCAGTTGTATTACAACTAATAACATCTAGATGTAATAAGGCTTAAATGGGAGCAGGATGGATGCAGTTTCCTCACTGAGAACCCTCATTCAAAATGATCTTCACTCACTTCTTCAGGGATGCTTGGTAGTTCTTCATAAAAGTGATTTAAAGAAGGTATAAATGAGAGAAAGTGATAGTCTTGATGAAGTGATACAGTTAACCAGGGCAAAGCTAAATTCTTCTTTTTGAAAGGTCAGAAATCATCATTGTAACACAAGCAACACAGTATCTTAAGCAGCTGGATCAAATTAAAATAACCTAGACAGATAGATTAAATATTTACCCATGTGTTTTCAGATATCTCCAGGCACCATCAATACTTCCACCATTACATCCGTGTTGATTCCTGGTATCACAAGAGATCAAATTCTGAGCAGAAAGGTTGTCTGTGATCTGACCGCCAGAATGAATTGCTATTCTATCTGCCGCAACACCTGTTTTGAAACAAATATTCCATCATCAAAACCAAATAATTACAGCTTCACATTGGTTATTGTGAAATAGGACTGAAATACAACTTCAATATTTTCTGCCTGTGGAGATATCTTTACAAAACAATACAAGTATAATCTGTACAGACTTTCAAGAGAGGATTGTGAAGCTGCAAATCATCACGAGCAACTTTGCTGTAAATCACTAGATTTACTTGCTATCATAAAGTTCCATGTATGTAAACATCAAGTGAAGCATCTACGCAATTTAGTCTGATAGTTTCTAGCACATTTGTAAATACATATTCAGTTCTGTTTGGCTTCAGCAGAAGATGCAAATACTCCCCCATTTCACTGCAGCTGAATCTCCAAATCTCTCTTCTTTCTTTTCTACCTTCCCTTCCTTTAGTTGAGAAAAAGAAGAAAGGCAAAAATGAACAGTCCTATGAAGAAAAAAAATTCAAGACTGAACGTATGTATTGCTTTTAGTGGAAAGAGTATTTGAAATTATTCATAATTACATGTAGAAGTCAGATTCATTGAACCACCCTCCCTTATCACACAAAATTTTTCTGCTGAGATAGACACCTTAGATGTCTGATCTCAATCAGGTAGTCATAATTCTAAGTACTAATATATTTATGCACTGATTTGAAGGCAGACTAGGCTAAAATAGTCTGTTTGTGTGTGAAATTAAGCTACTCCTCCTTTCTTCAATGGGTGACAATGAAACAATTATTAGGCTCCAATCCCAGTCATTATCTGTTCTTAAATTATATTTTTATTATTGTTACCCCTTATTTTTCAACCAGGAAAGAATAAAAAGCACACACCTTGAAATCTAAAGCCCTATCAAAATCAGCACTAACTTCAGTGAACTTTGGACATGACTTCAGAGGAGTCAATCTGCTGATGGCAGCTGACAGCAACTGTTCTTTGCTTTCGTGAGGTGTCACATGAAGGTGAATTTATTTTCATAGGTGTAAAAACTTTCTACTGAAGAGCTCTGGAATACTCACAGGAATTATTTGTGATAAGAAAAATGATGCAGTAGTGTTTGTCTATTTGTTAATCAACAATTAATCTTACCAAGAAGGATTGAAAATTCAGATTGAAAATGCTAGAGGCACCTAAACAACATGGGAAGGCATCTCACAGTATTTAGCATTGAAAAGAATTATGTGAATTAAGATCAAAAGATTCAATTAAGAAAGGGAAAATTTAGGCTGAAGATCTGGAAGGTCTTTCCCTTGGTAAACTCTGTTCATCTTTGCAATAATTTGTCCAGAGAGCTGCTAGAAGCTTTCTTGGTTTCCTCTTTTATAGCTACACTGAACAAGACCTATTGGTAATAGAGTGCCTTCAGTCTGTCTTTGTCAGGAAGCTGGGATTGACTGAACTAAATGTTCCTTTCCTTCTCTTACTGCTGTGATTTAAGGAAGTGGTTGCAGAAACCTGCACCCATGAGGACCTACTGGCCAGATTAAATCATAAAGACTGACTGCAAAATTTTTCTTCTCTATATGTACCAATATATACTGAGATTTACTGCAACATAAGAAAAATGAACATAAATGATCGCTGTACCTTCTTTTGAGAAAGTGACACAAACACTTGTGTCTATTTCTCCTAAAACCAGAGGTTGCAGCACACGTGGTTTGAATTGCCTTACTGACATTTCATTCCTTGCTTGCCGAATCTGAAAACAGTTACTTCCACAAATATCTGAACAATTTCAGGGTTTTCGTCTCATAAAATTATTGAAAAGGTTATACTTAATTTGCTGGAATAGCAAGGGTTGGACAATGGTAAATGCACAAATTTAAACATACATTAAAAACAAAATAAAGCCCCCTGTTTTAAGGTTTGAAGTCAAGAATGCAATTGTGCAAGCAAGGGGTGCAAGTTTTTAAAAAGTTACTCTATCAATTGCAAAAAAGTGCATGAGTCAATTTATTTTCTATTTTCTGTCACCAAAACACCCCCCTGTGTCACATGAATTTACGAAAAGTAAGCAAAGCTCTACACCTGAGAATACCCAGCACCCAGTGAGATCAGGTACTGCTGAGGTGAGAAGGTGGTGGCGGTGGCAGGAACCTGGGCACTCTGTGCTGCTGAGGTCTGCTCACTGTGTACCAAAGCACTGGTGGGTGGATGAGAAGCTTCAAGAAGGGAAAGGTCCCTGACCAAACTCATTTGCCAGTTACCTGGGCATTAGGAGTGACAGCACTGTGTCCATTTAGTTACAGAACTGCACACCTTAAATGGCTGCTTTAGCATCCAGGCTGCTGTGTAGTGGATTATGATGATACCCTGCTGGTATTTGTGCTTTATTGTTAAAGCAGTTGCGGCCAGGCTGTGATCAGGTGGAGGAATTCCTACTTCATCACTCAAGATGAGGAGCTGCATGTCATAAAAAATGGAGGGGTAACTGTGGTGATGACAGACGTGCAGGCACCCCAAGGCTTTGTGATGGAAGTACTGTCATTGATCTGATTTACAGGCAGGGCTAATGAAATGCTTTTTGTAACTGTAGGTGACAAGAAGCAGAAAATGGGAGTTTTCCATGACAGTCTGACATTTCCAGGCTAGAGATGTTTTGAAGCTTAGTGGTATGAAATATGGTCTGAAGAGGAAAGCCTGGAAAGGAGAGCCTCTACCTTGCGGCACAGCTGGGCATGGTTGCTTTAGTAGTGTGAGCAGTGAGACAACATGTTGGGCGGTCATGAAGGGCAGCTGTGGGGAGAAGGGGGATGGCTGGGCTGTTGTCAGCCACCTACCACAGCAGCAGTTGCCAGGAGGCTTCTTCAGGAGCTCAGTGTTGGGGGCTTTTGCCTTTTAATCTTCTGCCAGTACTCTCCTGCTGGCTGTAACACTTGGGGGGGGGTGGGGGGTACTACAGTGTGGTGCAGGCCTCCTCTCACTGGCACTGACACTGACACTGGCACATATAAGCCCCATGGCTTCCTGTAGCTGCAGTTCATTCCCCCTTATGCTGGTTGTTGGTGTAGGTACATGTATTTTGAGGAAAAAAGTACCATATTACTGTTCTTAATTAATCCTTTTTATGGCAAGTGCAAGATCCTACAACTGGGTCGGAGCAATCCCAGGCACACATACAGATTGGGCAGAGAAGAGATTCAGAGCAGCCCTGCAGAGAAGGACTTGGGGGTGTTGGTCAATGAAAAAATGAACATGAGCAGGCTGTATGAGCTCGCAGCCCAGAAAGCCAACCGTTTCCTGGGCTGCATCAAGAGGAGCGTGACCAGCAGGTCGAGGGAGGTGATCCTGCCCCTCTACTCTGCTCTCGTGAGACCTCCCTTGGAGTATTGTGTGCAGTTCTGGTGTCCTCAACATAAAAAGAACATGGAACTGTTGGAACAAGTCCAGAGGAGGACCACAAGGATGATCAGGGGACTGGAGCACCTCCTGTATGAAGATAGGCTGAGAAAGTTGGGGCTGTTCAACCTGGAGAAGAGAAGGCTGCCTGGAGACCTCACAGCAGCCTTCCATGATCTGAAGGGGGCCTATAGGGATGCTGGGAATGGACTCTTCATGAAGGACTGTAGTGATAGGACAAGGGGTAATGGGTTCAAACTTCAACAGGGGAAGTTTAGATTGGATATGAGGAAGAAATTCTTTCCTGTAAGGGTGGTGAGGCACTGGAATGGGTTGCCCAGGGAAGTTGTGAATGCTCCATCGCTGGCGGTGTTTAAGGCCAGGTTGGACAGAGGCTTGGGTTGACATGGTTTAGTGGGAGGTATTCCTGCCTGTGGCAAGGGGGTTGGAACTAGATGATCTCAAGGTCCTTTCCAACCCTAACTATTCTATGACTCTATGACTTCTTAAGACTTCGGAACAACTTAAGGGGAAAGCTGTAGAAATTTAAGTGTTCTTGTTTGGTGATAAAAAGTGAACAGAAAGCTGAAGTTACTTCATTAATAATTACTACAAATTTTCATCACACATCTAACATCAAAGATATTTTTTAAAGGAGAAAAAAATAATATTACTTGCGGTTGAAAAAGCCCAGGATGCGCCACAGTTTCGTTGATCCAGTGGATCATGAATCCACTCAGGCCATGCATAAGTGGCTGCAAAAAATGCTGGAAATTTTTCTTCTGGAAGTGAATTTCCCTAAAACAAAATGTGTATGCTTCAATACTTAATTTTATCTTAAATTTTACCCAAATTTTATTTTTAAAGTCCCTAAATTTTAAAATGAGGAAACCTAAAACACTGACACCTGCGGCTTCCTCAGCACCAATGTGATGGTTACGCTGTGGCTGGGAGCTGTGGACCCCCTGAGAGTAGGGGGTTTCTGGCACTCCACTAGCTGAGTTGGAAAGTTGAGCTCCATGACTGTCAACCTGAATAACCTTCTAGTTTCTCTCTGATTTTTATCTCAAACAACAATTCCCTATGAAACATGTTAATTATGACCATATAATTAATTATGGCATTTTTGGAAAGAAAAACCTTTGTCATGGGTTCAGCAGCAGCAGTCATTTTTCTCCTCCTTGGTAGCTGGTGTAGCGCTGTGTTTTTTGATTTTGGGCCTGGGAACAGCACTGATAACACCAGTGTTTCGGTTACTGCTTAGTGATGTTTTGGTCTGGCCAAGGACTTTCTGAGTTTCATGCTCTGCCAGGGAGGAGGAGAGCCGGGAGGAAGCAGAGACAGGACACCTGACCCAAACTGACCAAAGAGGTTATTCCATACCACAGCACGTCATGCTGAAGATGGAGGACGGAGAGGAGAGACCCAGAAGGGTGGGGGGTGCACTGCATGGTCGGGTTTGGTTTTAGGTGGTGAGAAATTGTATTCTTTCCTTGTATTTGCCTTGTCATTATTATTATTGGTGGTAGCAGTAGTGATTTGTGTTATACTTTAGTTACTAAACTGTTCTTATCTCAACCTGTGGGAGTTGCATTCTTTTCGGTTCTCCTTCCCATCCCTCCGGGAGTGGGGGGCAAGATAGAGGGGGGAGTGGGTGAGCAAAACTGCGTGGCTGACTGGACTTAAACCACGACAACCTTCTACTACAAACAGCAGAGAAGTTAGTTAATTGTTACCTTATTCTCCTTGACACATGGCTGTAGGTAGGAAATTTTAGTCACCCTGGGAGGGAAGCATCAGTGTATCATTGTGTATCATTGATTTGTCTTTTACACAGAGGTTTTTCAATCTCCAGCACTTATAGAACAAAAAAACAGTGATTGTCCTTTTGCACTGCACTCCAATGTTGAGTAGATGGAAATTCATGGTCTGTTTACTAAAGGCAATTGGACAGCAAATTTTGGCATCTTCATCTCTCAGCCTTGATTTATATCCTCCAAACTTTGCATATCTGCATATATGAGAACCATCTGGTACAACTGCTATTAATCTGCTCTGTGTTCAGCATACCAATACCATTGACCCATGTTTGGGGTATTTTTGCTGTTGAACTTTATGGAATTATTGCTTCTGCTGTTCAGGGAAATAGGAATTAGCACACAGAATGACAATATTCGTCCATCCAGTCCATCAGTTTATCTCAAACAATTGTTGACAACATCTGTTTTAGAGGAATATACAATATACAAACTACAATAGTCTGTTCCTAAGCAAAATATTCTCTGATGCACCTTTCTTAAAAGCAGCCCCATATTCCGAAGCACAATAGCTTCAATCCTGTTCAAATTCCTCTATTTTACTTTGATTTACTTAGTCTTCTAATTCTGTCCTTGCTGAACCACTTTTCTGAATTACTTGTGTGACTTATAAGACTACATGCCTATTCCTAAAATGATCTAAAGTTTTGAGCTCAGTTCTTTCACACTATTTAAAGACACTCTGGGGAATCAAACTTTACCATTTTGGCTATATCCAGATCACTTTGCTGTGTATGCAAAAAAACACAGTATTGCCTCCATCTAGCATGTACACCTGGGTTTCCCATAGAAACCTATGACTGAGAAGTGGTTAGAGATAAAAGCAGCTTGTACCTCAGCTCTGTATCACAGAACCATAGAACAGCGAGGGTTGGAAAGGACCTTAAGATCATCTAGCTCCAAAACCCCTGCCATGGCAGGGACATCTCACAATAAACCATGTCACCCAAGGCTCTGTCCAACCCAGACTTGAACACTGCCAGCGATGGAGCATTCACAACTTCCCTGGGCAACCCATTCCAGTGCCTCACCACCCTTACAGGAAAGAATTTCTTTTTTATATCCAACTTGAACTTCCTCTGTTTAAGTTTGAACCCGTTACCCCTTGTACTATCAATACATTCCCTAACGAAGAGTCCCTCCCCAGCATCCCTATAGGCCCCCTTCAGATACTGGAAGGCTGCTATGAGGTCTCCAAGCAGCCTTCTCTTCTCCAGGTTGAACAGGCCCAGCTTTCTCAGCCTATCTTCATACAGGAGGTGCTCCAGCCCCTGATCATCCTTGTGGTCCTCCTCTGGACTTGTTCCAACAGTTCCATGTCCTTTTGTCATGGGTTCAGCAGCACAGTCATTTTTTCTCCTTCGTAGTAGCTGGTGCAGTGCTGTGTTTTCGATTTTTAGTCTGATAACAGTGCTGATAACACCGATGTTTATAGTTGTGGCTTAGAATGTTTTGGCTTGACCAAGGACTTTCTGAGTCTCATGCTCTGCCAGGGAGGGGAGGGAAGCCGGGAGGAGGCAGAGACAGGGCACCTGACCCAAACTGAGCAAAGAGGTTATTCCATACCACAGCACGTCATGTCCAGGATGGAGAGGAGAGAGCAGAGACCCGGAAGGGTGGGGGTGCACTGCGTGGTCGGGCTTGGTTTTAGGTGGTGAGAAATTGTATTCTTTCCTTGTATTTCTCTTGTCATTATTATTCTGCCCCCAGTTTTACAGTCATAAACAACCTGGGCAATAGTGTCCCTTGCTAAGTCCACCCCTTGATCATGAGTCCCTCTGTATGCTGCATCTCTGCCCTGATGGCCTGAGGTGTCATGGGCCCACCAGGCTCAAAATAATCCAAATCCTGCTGGAAGCCGGTTTTGCCATAAAACGGAGTAAAGTCAAGGGACCTGCGCAGGAGATTCAATTTTTGGGAATAAAATGGCAAGATGGACGTCGCCAGATCCCCACAGATGTGATCAACAAGATAACAGCAATGTCTCCACCAACTAATAATAATGTTGAGGACACCAGAACCGCACACAATACTCCAAGGGAGGTCTCACAAGAGCAGAATAGAGGGGCAGGATCACCTCCCTCGACCTGCTGGTCACGCTCCTCTTGATGCAGCCCAGGATACAGTTGGCTTTCTGGGCTGCAAGCACACACTGCCTGCTCATGTTCATTTTCTCATCAGCCAACACCCCCAAGTCCTTCTCTGCAGGGCTGCTCTCAATCTCTTCTCTGCCCAACCTGTATGTGTGCCTGGGATTGCTCCAACCCAGGTGGAGGACCTTGCACTTGGCATGGTTCAACTTCATCAGGTTGGCATCAGCCCACCTCACAAGCTTGTCAAGGTCCCTCTGGATGGCATTCCTTCCTTCCAATGTATCAACCGAACCACACAGCTTGGTGTCATCAGCAAACTTGCTCAATCCCACTGTCCATGTCACCGACAAAGATGTTGAACAAGACTGGTCCCAACACCGATCCCTGAAGGAAACCACTCGTTACTGGTCTCCAGCTGGACATTGAGCCATTGAGCACAACACTTTGCGTGCGGCCATCCAGACAGTTCTTTATCCACCAAGTGGTCCACCTATCAAATTGATGTCTCTCCAACTTAGAGACAAGGATGTCATGTGGGACAGTGTTAAACGCTTTGCACAAGTCCAGGTAGATGACATCAACTGCTCTACCCCTGTCCACCAGTTCTATAGCCCCAACATAGAAGGCCACCAAATTGATCAGGCAGGATTTCCATTTAGTGAAGCCATGCTGGCTGTCACCAACCACCTTGCTGTTTTTCATGTGCCTTAGCATGCCTTCCAGGAGAATCTGCTCCAAGATTTTGCCAGGCACAGACGTGAGACTGACTGGTCTGTAATTCCCCCGCTCATCCATTTTCCCCTTCTTGAGAATGGGGGTTATATTACCCTTTTTCCAGTGGTCAGGAGCTTCATTTAACTGCCATGATTTTTCAAATATGATGGACAGTGGTGTAGCAGCTTCATTTGCCAGCTCCTTCAGGACCCGTGGATGGATTTCATCACATCCCATGGACTTGTGCAAGTTCATACTCGTAAGATGGTCTCGAACCAGATCCTCTCCTACAGTGGGCCAAAGTCTGCTCTCTTGAAGTCCAGGGCAGTGAGCTTGCTGCACACTCTTCTCACTGACATCAAACTCGACCATCTCATGATCGCTGCAATCAAGGCTGCCCTGGAGCGTCACATTTCCAAGCAGCCCTTCCCTGTTGGTGAGGATGAGGTCAAGCATGGCACCTCTCTTTGTCGGCTCCTCTATTACTTGCAGAAGGAAGTTGTCTCCTACACAATTGAGGGACCTCCTGGATTGCTTGTGCCGGGCCGTATCATCCCTCCAACAAATATCAGGGTGGTTGTAGTCCCCCATGAGAACAAGGGCCTGCAAGCGTGAGGCTGTTCCTATCTGTCTATAGAGCGCTTCATCCACAGAGCCCTCTTGATCAGGCAGTCTGTAACAGATCCCTACAATAATGTCTCCCATCACTGCTCTCCCTTTAACCCTGACCCACAAACTCTCTGTTGACTGCTCACCTGTCCCCAGGCACAGTTCCATTCTCTCCAGCCTATCCCTAACCTAAATAGCAACTCCCCCTCCCTGCCTGCCGGGCACATCTTTTCTAAAGAACCTGTAACCTTCCATTCCAACACTCCAGTCATAGGAGCCATCTCACCATGTTTCTGTGATGCCTATGATATCATACCCCCGTAGACGTGCACACATCTCTAATTGCTGTTGTTTGTCCCCCATACTATGGGAGTTTATATTGTGGCATCTGAGCCGAGCTCCAAATGAAGCTGGCTCATTGGCTGGAACGGCTGAAATATCTCTACATCGCTCCAAGCACAAGCAAGGGACTTATTAGACCCGGCAGCCTCTCTGTAACATCGCTGTTCAGAGTCTCTGGCAGGCAGCACACCTCCCTTGAGACTGGGTCAGGCTGACAGATGGGTGCCTCTGTGCCTTTCAAAGTAGAGTCCCCTACTCCTATGACCCACCACTTTTTACAGGAGACAATAGTAATGATCCTGTTTGCTGCTGCATTAGCTGTTTTTTCACTTGGCAATGTGTGTGTATGTGTCACTAAATTGGGATACAAACACAACGGACAGCTTAATGCAGTCAGTGGATAAACCTAGATCCGGTAAAACTCATGTGCTTCTAGGTTCACTATGTTAGATGCAGGCTGTGCATTCTAAATATTATTAAAGTATACTGCAAACTGTTAAGTCACTTAAGTGCTTCTGAAAATTTTGCCTGCAACTGTAAAAAGCCAGTAATCTTTTAAATCTTGCTGAAATATTGATCTCAATATTTTGATTAACCACTTTCAGAAGTCTAATTTTTCAAAAGCTTGTTAGATGCGTGGGACTTGCAACCTCAAGTGACACACAGAAAGCAACAGCCAATTTCAACAATATCTTGCAAAATTATTATGTTCGTTATTAATGAGCAAGCACAAGCACAAGATTTACTTTGAAGATGAGATAAATCATATAGGTGAAATCCTAGACAAATAGTGTTTCTTTTACATTATAAAAGTGCTCATTATTAACCAGTAAATAAATAAAATTTGGCAAAGGTTTTTCAGCACACTTAAGAGGGCAGTGGCCGCTTACAATGCTACAA
Source organism: Ara ararauna (assembly GCA_028858755.1). Lineage (NCBI taxonomy): Eukaryota > Metazoa > Chordata > Aves > Psittaciformes > Psittacidae > Ara > Ara ararauna. The sequence continues at coordinate 39,599,733 of CM054379.1, read as the reverse complement.
ATGAGACACTTGAAAAAATAAAATCCTAAATAGATTTTTGGTGTGAAAAAATGTGTCACTTTATGTATTCCTAAATGACTGCCAATGTATTTAATAACCTTATATTGTAAATTCCAGAGAAAAATCCTATTTAACCCTCAGCCTTGTAATTTGGAAATGCAGGATTGACCTGCAGCCAGAAACATCAGCTTTTTATGAGAGAAATTCCTATTCTGATGTTGAGAAACACTGCTGCTCTGTGACAAATATTTAGTCTAGACAATTGTTTCTCAATGTATAATCCGTGAACCAGCATCAGATAGCACAATGCAATCAGCAAAATGCATGAGTGGCAAACTATTTTTAAACCTTCACGTGTATTCCCTGCAGTCAAGCTAGGCCAAAACAGGAAGGTAAGTGCATGTAAAAGGACACTTATACTTCAGCTATGACTTCAGAAGAGTTAGATTGCCCTTCAGAGACAAAAAGACTGAAGATTACTGAATTTGCAAATGTGGATACAGTTTTTCTGAGAAAAAGTAATATTTTTTTTTTTTAACTAGGAAAAAGGTTTTAGACATCACTTGTTTTGTGAAAACGAAAGGTGCATGCATGACTTTCATTTTACAAAAGAGAGATCTACAGCAGCTGAGCTTTTTTACTATGAAAGCCATATAACTGTGGAACAGCTGGGGTACTTTGTACACCTTCACATTTTATTTACATATATTTACTTCATACAAAATGATGCCTTATTACTAAACTATGTATTCCGTTTTCTTGTAAGATGGCACTTAGGTGAGTACCTTGTTGCTGACGGGTTCAGACCCCACCACTGCCTGAACATGTACTGACAGAATACTACCAAATGTGTATCACAATGTGTTTTAAAGGCATAGCAGGTATTTTTGTGCTATACATACCTTCAAGAACGATTACATGATCCCCTGTAGTGAGTAAACACTTTCAAAATGCCTTCTCATATAACACACATGATACTATTGGGGCCTCCAGTTCTGTCAGGAGTCACAACAGTTTTAGTGGTGCATTTAGCTGCCTGTCTATCTATGTTCAGATCTAGGCATACTCTGCAGCACAGGGTACTCAGTTCAGATTTAGTTCTTGTTCTAAATCATTGTCTTTTAGGTATTTTATTGTGGCATCATTTTAAATTACCCTTCCAGATATAAACATCACCTTACTGAGCAGGTATACTCTTTTATTGATAGCAGAGCTTTTGAAAGCTCTATAAGCAATTTCAAGAAGTTTGTATTTTCCCTAAGATGAAATGTATCTCTGTCACACCATTTAATTTGAAGTAAAGTTAAAGAAGCTGTATTTGTAGTTGGAAAAGATTCTACTCTACAACTAAGCCTTTCAGGACTGCAGATAGCTAGGACTCTGCCACAGATGTAATGTGGTTAACACAAAAGGCTTTACATTCTTTAATCCTTTTTTCCATGCAGTTGAGTAAGCAGCCCCTTCTACACAAAAAAGCCTTTCTCAAGCATCCTCCAAAGACAGTAGAAAATAATCAGAACAGCCAGAAACTATTATTTATTATCTAAATAGTAGAATAGTAGACCAGCACCATGCTGAAGAAATTATTTTCATTTAAACTAAAAACAAAAAAAAAAGTTATTTTTAATGAATGGGTAGATATGGTTCTCTTTCTACATCAGCAAACCTACCAGGTTTTAATTAAGTCAGCACAAGACAGAGCTCAAAATTTCTGAACACTAATTGTAACATTTTTATCAACTAAGTGTATGATTTTGAGGAAATGACTTGCAGTTTTCTCGCTTGCAAAATGGGAAAGACAGTAATAATCCCAGAGAATACATGAATATTTAACTACTGCCAATTTATTCACAATAAGTAACTAATACATTGGCCTGCAGGTAAATTAGTACTCAGCAAAGTCACTTAAAGTTCAAGCCATTAAGGTTTCGAGAATATCTGAAAAATATTTAAAAGTCATTATTTCTGAATTTCGTCACTCATATCTGCTGCTGCTGAACCCATGACATACTCTCTTCTGAATTGTCACCTAGTTACAGGTGAAGCTTAATGAAAACACTGTCATGAAAACTCACTCTTTTTTTATCGCTTATGTCTTTGTAAAAGTGTTAACATGCTTCACCAAATAGCAGTGACAGACGATTATATGTGAAAGGTGACGCAGAGTCTCTGAAAATCTGGTGAGATACTTATCTTAAAAAGCACCTGGAAGTTGATGCCATGGCTGTAGTTGGTTTGCCATTTGCAAGAATCTGTTAATGTACCCCTGCTGAGCCAAACCCATGCAATGAATTTGCCAGGTCATGCAGTGACAATAGATATGGAGCTGACTATGAGTGAATAAAACTTTTCTTTTTTTTTTTTTTTCTTAATATTTTTGTGAAGTATTAAAACGTGGCAGATAACACAGATTTTCCTCAGGCAGAACAAGGACGCTAAAGAGATTATGTTCTTCTAGAAAACGGGACAGAATCAGGGAGATTTGGAGCTCTTCATAAAGCTTCAGAGAAAAATATTTTTACCTCAAGACTAGGTAAGACAGCAACTACTAGGGTAAGAGCAAGAAAGTTCTAATAATTCTGAAGAGAAACCATAGGAATGAAGCAGGCTTACGTACAATTACCATTCTAAGAAATTTTCTTCAAGTTCAGAGAATTCTCTAGAAGCTGAGAAAGTTAAGCAGAGAGTGTTATTTTATATTTTTAGCTTTTGCAAGTAGAGTGAAATATTTCTTAGTGTTCTGCGCAAATCTTATGCGTCCAGCAACATGCAGGACTTCTGGAGGGCCAAAGGCATGAGTGTGCAAAGCTGATTTCTGAAGAGTAATGCACTGAAGCTCCTCAGGTGTCTGGCAGGGCCAAAGGAAGTCAGGTTGTGGCTCACAGATTTTGTAAAAATGTAAAAGGTAGAGAAAATTTGCCTGAGAAATGTAGCAGTGGAACAAAGACTTCAAGTAGCATGTCTGTCAAAGCTATGGGAAACTAATAACAATGATTAAATACACTGGACATAATGCAGGACCACTGAGTGACCACCTACCCCAAACTGAATGGAAAAGAGGAAATGTCATATAGAATTTCTGCAACGTTCTCTGTCTTGTTTTCCTAGGTGGGATTTGTCTCATCTAGCTAGATATCTAATAATGCAGTTGTCAATCTCTGAACTAGGTACGCAATATTCATTTTTTGCTCGTCCTATATAAGCATCCTGCTGTATTCCTCAAGGAAAAAGCAACAGCAGACCAACCCCAATTATCTTTAGCCTCAATGCAGTTAACTGGTAATTTGTAGCATATACTTACTAAATCTTGCACTAAAATCTTTTATATCATTGGCTTTTTTTGACTTGCCATCTTGAACTGAAGCGAATCCTTCTGTGGCTGCGAGGAGCAGTCTAGCAAATCATAAAAGGCAAAACTCTAAAACTTAATATCTGTCAACTTTTTGCTCTGATAACCCTCCACATTGTAATTTTGAGCAAGACAGCTGGTGTGGGCCACAGCCCAATGCGTCATGATGCTGATGCAGGAAGCTAACTGTGTGGGGCAAAGATCCAATCTGCATCAAGTAAAAGGCCTAGGATTGTTAAAATTGTTGCAGAGGCACATGGCCCTCCCTCTCTTTCCCAAATTCCCGGTCAAGTGGTAGCTTTGCACTGTAATTTTGGTTCTTCTAATAAAGAAGACAAGAAACTGATCCAAAGAATTGAAAAATCTACTCTGGATTCAATAACTATGCATTTCTTCTTTAATTGTTTATCCCTCTTACACAACTTAAAGCATATTTGCTTTATTGCAGAACTAAATATAAGAGCATAAATATACGGTAGGAAATTTAATTTAGCTGCCATGAAAATGACCATGGCAAAGAGGTTTAGAAAGCTAGTAGTAGAGAATCAACTCATCTTCCCATTCTTCCCATCATTTTTCTTTCTATTTGGCTAAACCCTCAGTCTTCTACTGCATCTTTACTTGTTTTATCCTTTCAGAGCTTCTTTCAAAGACTGGTGTTTAGTCTCAGCAGCTAGTGTTAATGAGTTATGCCCAGACTAATTTAATTACAGGTTTTTTTATGGCTAGAGTTATGTGTGTAATGATTAACAAATAGAGGCAATAGTATGGAAGCATCTTAAAGAAGCAAAGATTTCAAACACAGATGATCTGCAATGATAAGTCAATATTGATGCATAGCTTCCTAAGGGTTAACATCTGCTTTTTCTCCTCCTTGTTTGATTTCCATCAATAGGAGCACACACTCTGTGGCTTGGAGAACTATTCATATTCAGCACGGAAGCATTTAGGGTATTTAACATGGAAGCATTTAGTGTTAAATCCCTGAAACATAGTCTTATAATTGTCCACATTTATTTTTCCATGTGATAAAATTATTTTAAAAATTAATAGCTGTACACTTACTGGAGGTTCTTTCATATTCAGCAAGGAATGAGATGGAGAGAAGGTGCCCAGGCGCTTTTTGAAACCTTCTTCCACTGTCATTCCCCAGAACTGAGTGTAGTTGGCAGCTTTCCATCTTCCTCACAGACAGAAAACAAATAAACAAAACCCAGGTTAGAGACACCATTCACATTAATAACTTGCTTCTTTGCAAGAGCACCACTAACATCCAGGAATAAATCTTTCTAATTACATTTCAAAACCTTGTATTTGATACACACAAGAAAACAGCCTGGAGAAGAGAAGCTGCATGGAAACTTCATAGAAGACTTCCAGTATCTGAAGGTGGCCTATAAGGATTCTGGGGAGGGACTCTTCATTAGGGACTGTAGTGACAGGACAAGGGGTAACAGGTTCAAACTTAAACAGGGGAAGTTTAGATTAGATGTAGGGAAGAAGTTCTCTGTGGTAAGTGTGACGGGGCCCCTGAATGGGTTGCCCAAAGAAGTCATAAATGCTCCATCTCTGATGGTGTTCAAAGACAGGTTGGACAGAGCCTTGAGTGACATGGTCTAGTGTGAGGCACCCCTGCCCATGGCAGAGGGGGTGGAACTTGATGATCTTAAGGTCTTTTCCAACCCAAACAATTCCATGACTCTACGATTTAGTATAGGCTCTTCCACTGAGAATGAGTGTCGGATGGAGCAATGCAACAGTGTATGGAAAGTGGTGATTTGAGGTCAGCATCACGTCAACCTGCAGGAGGAAAGCAAGCAATACTTCAGAAACACTGGAAAACAAGGTGCTTGATCAAAACAATTAGTGTTGTCTTGAAGTTATGCTCAAATTATGCTTCAGGTCAGATGCCCACAGAAAACTAACAGCTTCATGTAGGGAGTTACATTGCCTTCATGCTCTGGAGCACCAACAGTGAGACACTGTTGAACCCAGCAGAAAGCCCACCTGACACATTCTGCCTGAGTTTTACACCAATAGCCTGATTGAAAGAGAAGGCTCTCTATGGCTGTTTAATTATTCCATCTCTACTCTCAAGCAGACTAGACTGAGATTACAGTGTTAACTGCAAACTGTGTGCACAACAGAAAAACATTGCCTTGGAGTCATATGCATTTATAACACACTGAAATTTTGTTATTACTAGAAAAGAGCTGGGCGGCAGGGGAGAACATTATTTTTGCCCAGTTCTTTCTTGCTTGTGTATGAGGAGCAAAGAGGCAGGATTCATGCTGTCCAAAAGAGAAGCCTGGCTACTCTTGGTCTATGTGTAGTCAGTGAAGAGTGCAAGCACGTGCAGAAGTTGAGTCATATCTCAGTTGGGCTTAACCACCTTGGGGCAAACCTTACTACTGACCACTGACAAGTGGCAGGTGAAGGGCTCTCGGTGCCTAACTTAATTGTCTATTCTAAATTAGTTGGTTTGAATGCCTCCCATGAACTACGAAATGTTTCAGCACTGAATTACTGTTTGAAATCTGGGCACTCTCAGTGGTGAATTTAGCATCTCAGCTTCTAGGAAGGCAATCCCTATATCTGTTTGGAAATAGCAGGATACCGCTGTGCACTTCCTGCACTGAGGTGTCTCTAATCCCTCTGCACTACCTGGGGAGAGCAAGAACTGGTAGCAAGAGAAACACTGAGCTTCACAAAGTTCTGATATCTTGGTCCCCGTTTGGCCCATCTTCTCTTCCAACATTACCTAGAGTCCCGTTATGTGGAACAGTGCTCTTGAGGGGGGAGAAAAAATTACTTTAGATATCTATCCCAAGTAATAAAATGAAGAAAAGGGGAATATTATCTAAATAACATATTGTGAGGAAAAGAAATTGTACTAAATTTGGAGAAAGTTTTAGATAGATGCTTGCAATGTTGACTCTTACCAGCATGAGACTTTTGGTATTTTTCCATTTAAAACTCTATAATCTGCCAGAAATTTAGGAATTTTCACAGATGTACACTTACAGTCAAATTGCTGTAATGAAAGCGGGGGACGGAGGGGTGAGGAGGATTGCATAACCTGTAATTTGCACGTATGTACAATGAGGAATACAGCGGTTTACAACAAAACCTTAAATGAAAAGTGTTCTCACCCATAATCTCCAGAATTGATGTGCTGAATTAAGTCTTGTCGAACAAGACATATTTCTTTTGAACACTTCCAGAGACTTTGCAAGCATTTGCTGAAAGGGCAAGAATATCACTGAGCAGAAAATAAATTGTCAAAGGAAAAATATGCACTTTAACAGCAGAAGGAGGTTGGAGAAAAAAACCAAAAGCGTTAACAATATAAATGTCACACAGCATTTACGAAAACATGATGCTACTTCTTGCTGCTTCACTACTTAATGAATCCTAACTGGAACAGGGTGGGAAGGTTTACAGGTTATGGGAAAGGCTGTATTTGAAAAATTTTGCTTCCATCTTTGTTAGACCGAGCCAGGTATAAAAGACAATGTCCTGTAAATGAGACCTTTTGAGAAAGCTTCACTCTGGAAACCCAGAAAGAAGCCATTTGTCAGTAGACATATTGCTCCAAAGACCCTGGGCTATAGTCAGGACAACGGGAGCCCCAAGTCTGTTTGCATGCTGCTGGGGTCCCCTGGGCTTCTGTGGGGCTGGAGGTGCAGGGCTGCTTTTTGGAGCAGCAAAGGAGAGAGGCAGCTCAAGAAGCCAGCTGCAGGGACTGGCAGCAGAGCTCCCCTGCCTGCATCACCTGCTCTTGTTTCAAAGCAGAGAAAGGGATGTTCAAACAGTTCATCCCTTTCCTATGTAAATATACATATATATTCTTCCTTTATGAAATAATGTCAGGTTTCATCACTCATGCCAAAGAAGCGGAGGAAGACATTCTAAAATAATCCCCTAAACTTTAATGGTATTTTTTTTTTGTCTACGTTCAAGTCAATGCCCAGCTCTAGGCTGAAACCATTTTGAGTTAAGTCAGAGCCAGCAGACTGACTGAGCAGGAACAGAATTATGCCAGGGAGGTGGAGATCTTAATACTCTAATTTTTATATCTTGATTAGAAAGCTCATGGGGCAACTCTTGCCATTCTTCTAAATTGGCTGTAATCTAGTTCTGCAATAGCTTAATACAGCACTACTCTTCCAGGTATTTTGATTTGATTACATGTTTAGTATGAATGTAAGGATGCAGACTACCTTAATTCCTCTTTCATGACATATGCTAAATAAAATCCAATTTGCTGTTCTCTAAAACATTACCAGGAATTGCAGTTGTCTTTAATTATCGCTCCTTCTCCATAATATCGGCCAGCTTTATAACAACCTGTCAACATAACATATAGATGTGTGAAAAAAATATCATTTTTATGTGAATTAGCTCAAAACTCTTGCTACTATTGAATTAATTAGTTGCATGCAATGTGCAGAAATTATTTAGTTGAAAATCATCAACATTTATTCCCAGTTTCTTCCGGGTAATGAAGGCAGTTTGATGTGTTTTAATTTTTTACCAGGTACATTGTCATTCATAGTAAATAAAATTAGCAACAGATGCAAAACACCCACTGAAAAATTATCTTACGTGTAAAAGATATAATACTTCAAATAAAGTTATTTTTCAGTAATTAAAATCAATAGAATACCTTTCTAAAAAAATCATTTTCCATTTGTCAATTAAAATAAAAATAAGATTTTCCAGTTATAGAATTTAAAAAAACTAATAACTACTCCAAACCTATTGTAATATTATAATATATTCTTTTTCCTTCCCAGTTTAATTTCTTTTTGAAAAGCAGGTCGATCAATTATGTTTCAAGGAGACGTGTGTTTCATATATTCTCCAAATCCAATATAAAATCTAAACTGAATGATGATTTTTCAAAAAAAATAAACGCTTCCTAATTTTATTTTTTTTTTTGATAATACTTCAGTGCGAAAAGACTTTGTGTGTGTTTTAAAATCTTCCACACAAACTCTTTCTTTGGTGTGCTGGATTGTCAAAACTTCAATAAAAGAAAGATCCAGAATCACAGGATGGTTTGAGTTGGAAGGGACTGTAAAGGTCATCTATTTCCAGTCACCCCTCCCCGCCCCCCTCGCCATAGGCAGGGATACTTTCCACTGAATCAGGTTGCTTAAAGCTCCATCCAGCCTGGCCTGGAATAACATCTGCACAGGGCTTTGGATCAAGCCTATACCAAACATTGTACATTTATCACATGGGTCTTTGTTTTCCAGCCAGGTAGAGATCATGGTTCCTCCCCCACTGAAAAGGTTTGAAGTCAGAACCCTCAAGTTCTGCTTCCTCCTCCATTTTCAAGAAGTTTAGACATATATCATATTACTATAGTGTTGACCTGCATTTGCAGTAGTATATCATGCTTTTTCCCTTCCACAGGTATGAGGAAGGCCATTCCCCTCTCATGGTGAGGGCTGTCTGCCATGTGCACCTCAGCTGCCTGAACATCCCTCGTTGCCATTAGCCATAGCTAATTTCATACCAAAGTAGACTAGAGCTGATGAATTAATTATATGTGCCTGTCTTTCCCTGTTAGTCATACAGCAGGCTATGTTAGCACAGGTATGAGAAACATCCCAGCTATGCAGTCTGACATCCAAAGTGTCTGTTCTAATTCAGCTTCTGCTGGGAGCTGAGGCATTTCTCAAGGAATGCATAATGCAAATTACTTAAGTGTCACAGTTTGTCACAGTCTGCCACAAAGTCTGTATCAGCAAGTAGCTGGAAGGAGGCATCCAGCAAGATACTTCAAATATATCAAGAGAAGGAAGTACTGATGCAGCACTTGAGGAATGGAACCTCACTGGAGCTCTGCTGTCAGGCATCACCAACCATGCCTGGGAAAAAATGCAAACCTGGACAAGTACAGAAGAATCTTTCTGATGATAAATGCTTAGGGGATTGAAGATTAAAACCATACAATTTCTTTAGTCCAACCAAATTAAGACTAAGCGGGCCAGGAACGCTGCCTGTGGCATCATTGGCAGAGGGCAGAGATATAGAAGATCACGAGCCCATCTGTATGTTGCATCTCTGCCGTTTTACTAGAGGCTTGCCGCAGCACCTGAGCTGAGCCTGCACCACCCACAGCTTGGATACACAGACCCTTGGAACCCGAAAGTGCCCCGTCTCCCACTTACTCCATATAGCATCAGTTGCATGATGCGTAGAGGAGACCCTGCCTTTGAACATCCAGCCCAGCACAGGAAACCAGGGTGCTAGGAGGAGCTGTGCTTCAGTGCCAGTCACTTCTGAAGCAGCTCAAACCCCTTCATAGGCTGCCAGTACCTTTCTTTCAGTTGGCGTATAGCTAGCCTCAGGTCCTCTGTATTCCCGACTCCAAAAGCCGAGGGGTCGACCTTATGTGTCCCCTGGAGCTTTCTGCCAGAGACGCCAGGTAGGACTATTCTCCCCGACTGCGGTGTACAGTACATTTTTAATATCTGGCCCGGTCCGAACTGGTCTGAGGGCTTCTGCATGTACTATCTCTCATTTAATTTGCTCAAAGGCTTGCTGTTGCTCAGGGCCCCATTTAAAATCATTCTTCCAGGTCACATGATAGAGAGGGCTTACAATCAAGTACGATTAGACACACTCTGGTCAGTGAAAGACACTGTTTGCATGAGAACACAGCAAGATTGGCTGGCTGTGTACATATTCAGTTGGAATATTAATATATTAATTGGGAAATTTATTAATTTGAAGATGCAGCCTGATGACTTTATGAATGGGATTATAGGATGTGAAAATCATGGCTGGAAGGAAGAGTATTTGATAAGCAAGGACTTCCCTCATAGTCCAGCATTCCTACAGCCTTACAGGTCTTTAAATATTTCTGTCAGTGAAATGTCTCCAGGTTTATTGAGTTGTAGGCCAGATCTTGACTGTGTGGTGTAAAAGCAATTAGGAAATTCTTTGGATGTCACTTCTATATCACCACCAGGGTGAGACGTGAGACCCACTGTGTTGACTCTGACAGGACTTTTTCATGCCATCAGAGTAATTGAAAGAAAAAGATAAATAATAAAGATACTCAATAAATAAAACTATAATGGTTCTTCTAATAACAAAAATTAAAATATAAATTATTTTAAAAATCCAGAACTTCTATTTGATATTTAAGGTAGGCATGTGCACAGTTTCTTATGAAACTACAAGGAAAGCCATCAAACAGTACTGAATTCTGGGTTCACCAAGGCAAAGTCAAAGCAATTCCATACAGTTAAACAAAAACTGGCCCTCCACACGCTGCACACCCATGGAAGAAGTCAAGTAACTCACTGCTGCTGTGCACCAAGTCAGTGAATAGACAGCAATGCAGAAATAAAGCACCGAGCAGTTTTATTGCTGCTCATTCCAGTCCATGTAAAGCACTTCACTTTATTGGTTTATTTAAAGAAATATGACTCAGGAAGCACTGAGAGCAAAACCACAGGCAACCAAAAGATCAGAATCTTCCAGGTGAAAAGAACTTCGGCATATATGGTCTTCTAGTGCTTAAATAATTCTTAGCCAAAGTCAGAAGTGTAATCTCAGTAGCTGGAAGTCAGCTAATACACTTATGCCATTTTTAAAAATGTTTCATAGTTTGCTTAATCTTCTGACATTCAGTACTTTTTTCTATTTTTTTCCTTCCAATTAGATTCTCTCTTCCCTCTTCCTCAGACATTCCAGTTCTAGGAAGTTTCTCTAGAGCCGTGGAATTTTTTTTCCTTCCGTATTTTGGCTGCTCTATTATTCCCCTTTTACCCTCTAAGTTACTTACATAACAAATATCCAACAAAGAGATTTTAAAAAAGCTGCAGATTTTCCATCAGGGAAGCATTTTAAGGATCAGAAAAACAGGATCTGGTTTTGAGGTATGTGAACAGAGTAAATATAATTGCTACCTCTTTCAGGTATGTACAGTCCAGGTGTTACAAAACACTGAACACACATACAGAAGTTGGATTAAGAAAGGCAGTAAACACGTTACGCCTCACTTATTCCCTTATCTAAACCCTCTGTTATACTTTTACCTTTCAGAGGTACACCTGCATGCAGGGCCCGCATGGAAAAATGCCGCAGGTTTTGTAGTGATTTGTTTCCATGAAACATCAAACTACAGCCGCAGGCTGTCAGCTCTGTAGCAGAAATGCTGCTAAATGTTTATGTAGAACTTCCAACAACCCCCTGATCTGCTGGAAATAATATACACTACTGCACCAAATGAATATGAAAGAAATGTCTTTATTTACATAAATAAAGGACATTCTTTTAGATTATTAGAAACACTTTGGAAAACCAAAGTTGTTTTACAGCATTTCTGTCACTCCCACTTTCCATATTTTGGCTGCATGCCTGGTTTACAAGAGCAGCCTTCTGAATATCTTATGGTTTGAGTGAAGGAATGCAAGCAGTAGGGTTACCGCAAATAAATAGTTAATTTTAAGGAGTCATGTTATCATTTTTGTTGGTTTTAGCCTTTTGAAGGTTTGGTGCAGTGTCCACATTTTCAGCCAGGTTTGGTGTACCAATAGGAAGAAACTGCATAGTCGTAGAATCCACAATTCTAAACTTTTCTCACCAGCAAAGATTTGGCATAAAAGGGAACCAAGGGAGGACCAGCTGCCTGTAGACCATTTTTTTGCAATCTCTAGTTCTAAAAGAAATATGCTAAGTTTAGAGTAGTCCTTAAGGACCTTTCACTACAAACTAACTAATAAGAAACTAAAACATGCCAGAAATCCTTGATCTAACCACTTCCCTTTACCTACTCTGTTCCTGTGCTGTCCCACATGAAAGCTATGCTGGATCAAAACCATTGCACAATACTTCAGAGCAGTATAATGCAGAATAACCCTCAGTTTTCTTGATTATTTGTAAGTACTGTTGGATATGATAATTTAGAGCCTGCTGTTCACCTGTTGCCGATCCGTGAAGCTCTATTGAAATTGTCGAGACTACACTAATTTTAACTCAATGAGGTTATCTCTGAGAAGTTACAAGTAAAACAGAGATTCTGTCCAACAAAAATATCATTTAACCAATTTAACCTATTTAACCATTGCTAAAAATATGTTGCTAGAGACAGAGAAATAACAGCAAGTATAATTCTTCCTCCAGTTTCATACTTTCTCCACTATGTCTTTAGTCACATTTTTAGGATGCATGCACTCTGATCAGTGAGTTTGCTTCCAAGTATATTTTTATCATAATGCACTAATGCCAACTGAACATTTTCTCTGTGCCTACCTGATGTCAGAGGTGGCCAAGGTTCATCTGGCCTGGTGGGCTCAACACGGTGGTCACAGACATCCCAGTAGTCAGCACAACAGTCTATAGGGCCAGGAGAACCTGAGGCACAGAACTGGTCACAGTAACATATAGCCGCCCTGGAGACAATATTAAAGCTGCAGTCATCGTCTCTTCCTGTGCAACAGCCTCTTACCCTGCAGGATCTTCCCTGATACAGACTCCTTTTTAGCCTGTTCCACTTTGAGGAACCTTCGTTTTCAACAGGGTAAAGTCCTTGGGAGAAATTTCTTCTAGAGTCAAGCTGCTTTGCCATCCAAACTTCACTTGCAATGCAATATAAGATCAATATCTGACTTTTGAGACACATTCTTTTACCTCTAGCAACCTTATTTCAGGCTCTCTGTGCGTCACTTTAGCAGTAATTATTCACCTACTGTACATACAATTCCTTCAGTTAGTATTCAGAAAGAAGTCTGAGCAGAAATCTACAGAATAAGGTTTACTAGGAAGACTCTGTATCTGTTAATTATTAGTCAGTCACGTTGTAAACTGATTTATTTTCCCAGGATACAGAGATACTGGAAACAGAGCCATAACTATGTATTAATCTTTATGAAACATTGGGTGCATTTTTTGAAAGTGGGAAAATTTATAGCAAAGATTTCAGAATATAAAGAATATACATGGTCTAGTATTTTAGTTCTATACTTTTCTGAAATCAGAACAATGTGAGGAGTAAGTCAAAGGAAGCTCGCTTTCCTTCTGGCTTCATTTACCTGTAACTACTATATTCTCCACGTGATGGAAACCATGTAACAGATTGCATTTCATCTACATTCACCTCTCTGATATGCAGAGCTATATCACTGCATTAAATGTATCCTGCAACCCCCATTTCAATCTTGATTCCAGTGGTCCAGGTTAGCTTTATATGCTTCATTTTGCACTGGTTTACTGTGTGTGAATTCAGAAAAAAGTGAGATTCAGTATAATTTATTACCCAAATATATTCCTTAAAGGTTTACATTTCTTTAGTCAAAATGAACTTGGCAGTCATTTTTAAAAGCATAATTAGTATCCACTGATTCATTCTTATTTAAAAAGGAAATGGCTGCATTTATAAAACCACAAAGAAAGCTAGAGCAGATTTCAAAAGATAAATCTAACAGCCTTTATTACTTAATCTCTGATCTCCAGGATTTTGAACATCAGACATAAAGAAATACGCATCGTACTTTTGCCAAAGCTTAAAAGGATAAAAAAATAAAAGCAGCAAAGAACTTTGACATTCTTAACAGAGATAGAATGTAAGGCTAAATTGCAAAAAATATCATAGGTTCAAATCTGAACCATTACAAGATAATTTAAGGCTCCAAAGCTGAATAAGCAGAGGAAAAATCTAGTCATAGTTTTGTTTCCATTTTTTAGAAAATGAGAAGAATCTCCGGAGAAGGAGATGGCAGACTGTTTTCTAGGGAATTAAGGGGGTCTTCCTCTTTGTGACTTCAGCTGGGTTTTTCAGTGCAGCTGGAAGTCAGAGCATTAAAGGATAGCTGTTTTTGAAAGCACAGCTGGCAGCACAGCTGGTTTGGATGCATTGCCATGAATAGCAGAGACATTAAGTGGTAATGTGTGTATGTGTGTGTGTACATTTATATATATGCGCCTGTAATCAAAATGTTTGAGTCTTCAGTGCCACTTCTTGCCAACTGCTTTGTATTAGACCTGCTTCCCACACCGTCACCACCAGAGCTAAAGAACTGTGAATGAGGGGAAATTGCATCAGACCACATGATTTTTACTTTACTCTGTTGCAAGCAGTCTTCTGTGTAAAAGTTAATAGGAAGACCAAGGTCAGCAACATGCAATCACTGTATATCACATAATAGGACATAAATCTTATCCTTAAAATTTGCCCTGTGGAGGTTTTTTTATATAAAGTTTTATTTATAAGACGAAAATCTGGACAACATTTAAGTCTGTCACTGTGCTATATTACATCAAATATAATATAAGGAAAATTGAAAAAGACATGTTCATGGAAACTCAAGTGACGTGCCCACTAGAAGTTATAATCTTGTTCTTTTCCTTATGTTTATGCAGCTCCATCAGTTCCAAGAGAATGACTCCTGATTTGCACTGACATTATCAAAATGCGTATCTTCTTTGTTAGCACAGATGTATGGAAATACTTTTACAAAGTTTTCTCCTTGCTCTGGAAGCATAAGAAAGAAAAAAACCTACCATATGTGATAAATGTTACCAGCCAGTCAGATTAAGTGAACAGGCTTATCTGGGTTTTCAGTTATAGACCTCTGGTTTCATTTTGGTTTGTTTGGTATTTTTATTTTAATTTTGAACTTTAAAGACTTGCTGATGATAAACCAGAGGCAAGGGACTTGCTTGGAAATGAACTAGTTTACACAGGAATGAGATTTCTTTTAAAGAAGAGTGAAAATGTAACTTGTACTTCTAAACAGCCTTATTTTGTGATGCAAGAAACTGTGCTGAGACTTGATAAAATTTACTTTTTCCCAGGTTTTGGTATGTCTTCAAACCTAAAAAAAAAAAAAAAAAAAAAAAAAAAAAAGCCAGACCCCAATCAAAACCCAAAAAAACCCCAAAAACATTAATCTATTCTGTTGTGGTTCAGCAAATGTTTTTATTTCAGCTCCTTCCTTTGTAAGCAAAGTAACTCTGCTCACTGTAAAAAAGCATACATTGACTTACCTGTAAGAAGCTCTGCTAAGCTTTTGAGTTATGGTCCTCGTCCTAGTTCTAGTCTCTACAATTAAGTACAGAATTATCTGACTTGCACCTGTTTCAGCATTACCTGATGTCTACCCTAGAGCTTCAAAAAACACCACACATTGGACAGAAATTCAAATATTTGTATCACTGAACATTTGGTGGAGTAACAGATAGAAAACAGTTCTAAATGTCCAAGAATCTCTTTAAAGCTGCAGCAGGATTATTCCACAGCTTTTCTTTCAAAAGTCTCCTGATTTGTCTGAATAAGCCTATTGAGTATTATAAAAATCTCATTTCTAACCACCTTCAGAGCACCGGAGATAGCAGTGGTCATCGAGGCTCTGGGTGCCGAAGGTCACCTCCAGAATGGATAACCTCAGATGAAGACCACAGCAGCTTCCCTTCTGGCTGCTGTGAGCAGACTGGTATCAAGCTTTGTGCCCAGATTCAGGAGGAGAACTGCAGTACTGCTAAATTGTGCCGGGAAAATGGAGTGACTCTCAGCGTATTTAGGAAGAAACCAGGACACCAGACACCAATTCAGTCATTTGCCAGTAGGCACAACACAATGCATAAGGGAACTCCTGTCATTTGTTATCTCCAAGTTACACTCTGCAATGATACAGGCCATCCTTTTCTTTGAACTCAAACAGAAATTTAACTGGTGACTCCTTGCACAAAATACATCCCTAATTTGTAATGGCTTCCATAGCTTGCATTTATTACTTTCTTATTAATGCCTATAGTGCAATGTAAGTAATACAGTAAAAAACACTTCACCTAAAATATTACCCCGCAATGTCTTCTCTCTCTGATGTACTAATGGCAGAATGAGATTCCCAAACTTCAAGTGACTACCGCCTAGATGTGTTTATGCAGAGAAAAGCAGTGTGTTAAAGTGATTTTCTCACTGTCACTTCGGTCTCCATATGTTCGGAGCAGGAGTTGGGGTGCTTTCACCCTGTTTGTCAACAGCCTGGCAGCTCACTGCTGTGGGTTGTTGGCATGGTATCAAGCAACGCCACTTTTAATTCACACATTTCAGGCTGCCTATCTCAATTATTACAATGGTAATCCATATTTACATGTAACTTAGAATAATGGTGGTTTAAGTGGTAAAGCTCATCAGCTGTCTAACTAGAGTCCTGCCACAGGATGACTTGCCTCTTTGACCAGCATGCCCAGTTCCTCAGACATTTAAATCAACAGATTTAGGGTCAAAGCAAGAGGTAGAAGAAGAGAAACTGACCCCAGTTGCCCATGACAGAGAAATCCCATTTCTCACACACACAGATTCACATACACAAGTGCTCAAGCACTCAATAAACAGCCACCAGTAAAAGGTGACTTTACAGGCACAACATTGTACTAAGTGGTCGCTACAGCCTCATAGCCTTTACACTCTTCTCATCACAGTAATTCACCACACATACTTCCCACCCCAGCGGCACCACTTGGTCAACCTCAAGGCAGAAGGTGCCATGTCGTTTTTATTGTCAGCTGTACTCCAGCATTGCCCTGAAGTCAGCCCTCTCTGGGCTCAGTAAGGTAAATACATGTGAAGAATGGGGAAAAACTATGCATGAACCAGCCCAGTATGCATGCAACCACACAGCTGCAAGCATTCTCCTAAACAGTGTTTCACTACAGTTTGCAGAACAGGTAAGAGCAGTCATTGTGGCTTATAGGATAGGAAGCTCTCAGGAGACACAACCAGGCATGGAAATCTTGGTGGTGGTCCCAACATATCATGGACCACATGCCACCTTTGTTATGCTGTCAGTGTAGATTACTGTGGACAGTTTAGCCTGTGCATGGCTGCACACAGCTTCAGAGAGGTGATGCTTGTAGTAAGCTTGCCAATCCCAAACCTCATCTACCAGTTAGAGGTGATGAGGGGAACATAACGTATTTTGCTGTCAGTATGAGCTCTCAGAAGGTGTTGTGCAGTTGTTTCATGGAAGATGTGCACCTATCAGTGCTCACCTCAAATGCGTGGCCCAATCTGATCCCAGTAGTGAATGTTGACCCTCCAAGTCCAAACACTTTTCTCGATCATGAGTAGACTGACAAGGGCAGAGGCAGAAGTAGCTTCCCAAACCAATATTAGAAACCTGAACAGGTTGTCCATATGCCTACTATCAGTCTTAACATTGGGTAGGCTAAGAGGCATTATTGGATACATGTTGTTTGGCATTATTGTGACGCAATTCTCATCAGTGCACTTGTAGAGAAGCTAGCTTGCATTAGGCTCTTCCCTAAACTTGTAAGGTACACCACACCATTTGTTTTGGGATGTATGACTTGACTAGTGTAGAAATAACCTAGCATCATCTTGTGTATATCTAGTTACTACTTCTTGGATAAGGGAGAGAGGTCCTACGCAGAAATCATCAGCTCATTTTTATTCAGACTTCTTTTATAATGTACAAAGAGGTGCTGCAAGAATGATATATATAACTTATTCATGTGAAACTACTATGCCTTTGCTAATGCACACACTAGATAACCACTATTGACATACTCACCAGCCCCAGTAAGGCAGCCAGTGAGCCTGTGCAGGGTAAACATCAGTCAGGTGGGGAAAGACTTGGCTTCTTAATCCTCATAACAGGATTATTCTCAGCATTGCTGAGTTGCCATTTTCTGATCTCTGCCTTTAAGGATATTTTTATACCTTAAGGTATAGGTTTTTTCCTTTTGTATCCTTGAGCTGTTGCTGTTACCTTTTCAATAAAATATTTCTCTGTGCTTTCAGTTCTCTCCCTTTGCATAGCTTTAGCTTCTTCACTTCCTGCTATTTAAGCAATTTTCTCATTAAAACTGAGTCAAGACCACAGAGATGTGCCACACCAAACTAGACTTTGGATCCCAGACAACTGAACCCTTGGGCAAAAGGCTGTCCTTAGTCTCATCCAGCAACCAAATTTTCTTAAGTAATGAATTCTGGGCCTCCTTCCCATGGCCTATGTCACTGCTCAGTTACATGCTTTGTGCTAGGCAAATCTTCCTTTTGACCACTTGTGCCAACTTTAATAAGTTGGTTTTTTTTCCAGCTGGAGTTGTAGCACAAAGCACCAGAAACACCCCAAGCACTCACAGGATACAGGGAACATACTGTATCAGACTGCAAGAGAAGATGATGAAAAAAAGCGGACCATAAGCCCTAAACATAAGCTGACATTGTCATCCTGACAGAAATGTGCATTTTACCAGAAAAATACTGAACAAAAGCAGGGTAAAGGCAGCAGAACTTGGTCTAAATATATAACACTGTTGAAATATCCGTTAATTTTATAGTACTACTAGAAAAGCTTTCAATTTTACAAGTTGAGTTTTGCTCTTTATAATCTCTCCTTAAAGGATTCTTTTCTTTTAATACCCTTTCCATTGGTTTCTCAGATACTTTGTAGACTGTAATTGCCAATATACTCCCATTTTTCATATATAGACAGAAGTTGTTTGAACAGATAGGGCAACTGGTTTTTTTAATATGCATAGATGAACAAATTTACAAACCCAGAGGTCAACAAAAAAATTCCTCTTTTCCCCTTCATATAATCTCAGGATTTCTCTTTGTATTCCTTCCACCTGTGGGATTCAGTTTATCACTGGGCTAATTTAAACCTCATCTATACCATGTGAATAATTCTCTTGGCTAGACATGCTAGATGGCATTTGTGTTTCACAAAAATGGAATTCAAGAGGAAAATGAAGTTGGGTTTGGACCAAATTCAGAACAAAGCAAATCTTTTGAAAAAATAGGCAGGAAAGCTTACTACGACTTTAGAGAATCATGCAGATCGCACACTGGTTCTAAACGTTAATTTTTCCCACTTCAGTGCTTTGCTGAAAACGAGAAATATTATTAGATCCTTGGTGAGTAGAGCTATTACATCTTGCACAGTGTTTATAACACATTTATAGTTATATATGTGTTCAGATTTAAAAATGCATACCTATTTTTAAAACTTTTCGGTACTTTTTTTGTTATATTTACCTATACCCATTCATTTTTGTCCCCAGGAGCTCTCTCTTGAACTCACTGAAATGCTTTTCTCAATTTATTTTTTTTTTCACCATCTGGTTAATGGGTATGCTGTCCACAATATGAACACACTTAACTTCTGTTATTTTTCCATTGAGAAAAGAAACTAATACAAAACCAAACTTTATATTTCTATCAATCTGTCCATGACATTCTGAAGAATGTGTGTGCCCCTGTATTAAGGGAAAAATGTATAGTTTACCTATAGAGAGACACCCACTGACTGCTGAACTTGTGTTTTCACAGCTCCACAGCTCAAAAGTTTAAATGCTGGCTGGATTAAAATTGCACCAGATCCAACAGTGCAAGAGGCTGAGTAGCCTGAAGACTATTCCATTTAAACTGTTTTTAATTTTAACACTTTAACTGATGATAATATTTTATAAATTAGTTCATCGCATTCATTTTAATGAAAGCAGCAGCAGTTCTCATTAAAATATTAATCTTAACCACAATACATAGCAGTGTGTCAGAAGGCAAAATGCTCCTGTACACCAAGACAAGTCTGTGATGCAAAGGTCTTGAGCATACCTGTGAGGTGATTTGTGGTTCAAAGGATCAAAGGATCAGGAAGAACGTGATTAACTAATGCAAGCATCAACAGTCTGCTTCATTCAACTTATAAAGCATTTTGGAAGCTAAGATTCAGGCTGAGGCAGCATTGTGAGGGAACAGCACAGGGTAAAAATGAGAAAAGAGCATAAAGTGGAGAGGAAGGTGGTGACTCTTCCATGTGGGCCAGGAGTGCAGCTGGCAAATCTGCCTGCGCTCTCCAGCTCACACAGACGCTGCCTGGTCAAAATGGCTATGAATATTGCATGGCAGGGAGGAATCACTGTGCATGCTGATTGCTGTGGGTGCTGAAACAAATGTGAATAATTCCCTGATTATTTCACAGACCGTAAGTGTGTAGTGACAAAATGTGACCAAGGTTAAGAGCATGGGAGCGTTTTCCTTTCCAGCAATGCTGACATTCATTCTCAGATGCTTGAAATATGTGGAGCTAGATTTGCAGGACTGAAAATAAGAATAGCAACAAACACCTTGCAACAAAAATACAGCTTTATTTAATTTCAACATTCATTATTATTTCTAATGAAAATATGCTGTGTTATATTGGCCATCTCTTAAATCAGCAAGCGCTTCAAAAATGATATTACTATATGACATGTTCATGTGTGCATCTCTGGGGTTAATTGTGCTAGTACATAATATCTTGAAAGAGTTTGATTGTTATTGCTGCTTTGCAATTGGCATACTGGAAGCATTTTTGTTGGGTTGGTTTTTTTTTTTTTTAGTGGTGTTTTAAATAACATTTCTGCTGTGGATTCCTCCTCAATACAGAAACAGGCCTCAAAATACTCTACAGCTTTAGCTCTTGATCCTAATCCGGGGCTGCAAAAGAAGAGTTTTTACATGAACAAAAGTTGTCAAAATACATATTAATAAACTGTATAACATGCATTGAGGTCATTTAGTTCTCCTAATTTATGCAACCTGAGGATCTAGCTAACAAATGTAACTCAGTTCAACAGAAAAAAAGTCCTAAAGGTGTCCCTGCCCATGGCAAGTTGTTGGAACTAGATGATCTTCAAGGCCCCTGCCAACCCAAACCATTCTATGTTTCTAATATCCCTTTGTAACAGTCCATTATGAAGACATATACACTGCTGTGTCTCTACTCTGTCCTTGTTTCTTACCTTCTGTGTGAAGACACTGAAACCTTTAGAACTTTTCTAAATGTCCCATTTGTTTCCCACATCCCATGCAACTGATTCTTCACTAATACTGAACAGAGACAAGTAATTACCTCCATCATATTATAACCACTCCCTTCAATATCTCCCTGGTATATCATTTTTCATAAGAATATTACCTCTTCAACTTAGATTCAGTTTGTGGTCCTCTGTAATCTTCAGTTTTTTTCCAGCAGTATTACTGTAATTCCTTTTCAGTCTATGCTGCTTTTTTTTTTTTTAATTTGTCTTCAATGAATTTTATCATACTGATTTCAAGCCATTTCATTTTTTGAATTCTAGTCCTACCTTCCAAGCTTCTTGCAAGTCTTCCCAAATAGGCATTATGTGTAAATTTGGTATGCTTACTGTCTACGTGATTAAGCAAGTAATTGATGGCAATGTTTTGTAGTGGTAGAGCTAGAAGACAGCATTGCGGAAGCCTGTGGGAGATGTTCTCTCACTGTAGTAATAAATGATTGCTCTCAGAGTCTAGCTTTGCAAGCAGTTGCACATCTACCTTATGTGAATTTAATTTAGTCTGTATCTGCTTTGCTTGCTTATGAATTTCATGTGGGCCTGTGTCAAGGGCATGCTGTATCAAACACATCCTCTGTATCTGTTTCCTGTTAAAGTAGGAAATGAGGTCAACTTGGTAGGATTTATTTCTGACATGTCCCTGTGCAAGTCATCTTATCTCCTTATTATTAGGTAGTTGCCTACAAATGCATTGTTTAAGACTGTTCCAGTGTCTTGGAAAGGCTATTAGGGCTGACTTTTCTGTAAATCTTCAGATTTTTGTTTCCTCCTTTGTTAGATATGACATTGTGTTTGCCTTTCTCCTTATTAATTTCTACTTATTAATCCTGCTAATCACTAATATTTGAGAAATTGCTTTGGTTAAGTATTTTACAGGTAAGTTTCATTAGGCTGTGCCAATTTATCGCAGTATTCCTTCAGGCTTTTCTTTTCATGAACCTACCCCCAAATTCTTAATAATAACTGAAATAAAATTTTACTCACAATTCACCTATTTTTTGAAAACTGGAACAAATAAAAAAAGTATGGAATATTTCAACTTTTTCTCTCTCACCTATTTGCTGACCTCCCCCATCAAGTACTACATTACATCTGCTCTCAAGCATAGTTTTGAGAAACCTGGTCTAGTAGAAGGTGTCCCTTCCCATGGGAAGGGGGTTGGAACTACCTGATCTTTAAGGTCCCTTCCAACCCATTCTATTATTCAATGACTCCATGATTTCCAGTATCATATTGTTTAACTCTAGCAAACCATTCATTTTAATAGCACTATGTGGTTATGTGCTCAAATATAAAATAATATTAATCTTATTAATCTTATTTCAATGACATTAATTCACAATCTAATTCCAGACTATACCTCCATTTCTTTCAACTGTTTGATTGCATCTCACTTGGAATTAATTCAATTGTGAGTTTATTCTGTGCTGTTAAGAAGTTGAGTTATTCTGCATTGGTAATTATTAATGAAAAATCATTCACCAAATATAGCCAGCTTATTATCCAAACATTTAATTTTGTAGCTAAAGCATCCTATCATCTTTTTAAACAAAACCATAGAAATTTGTTAAAGTGAGAGTAAAGATATAGTTACATATTCAAAGTGGCACTGTAATCAACTCAGAAAAATACTAATACTCACCATTATAGCTAAACAGAACCTTTTTTGTTGGCAACCTGTAAAAAAGGGAATTAAAAGGTGAAAACAAAATAGTGAGGAGAATAAAAACTGCAGTATGTTAAATAGGCACAGTTCTACAAATTGGTGGACAACTTCATACAGCACAGCGCCTTTTAAAAACATTGGTTTCCTGCACTGTTAATTTATAACTCTGCCTACTGAACAGGGGATGATTTTTAAGACATTAACATGTTTGAGGAAGTGTACTGCACATAGCAAATTTCAACAGACAAGCATCACCTTGGCTAAATGCACTTCAGAGGACATTTCAGAATCACTTCTCTTTTGGACCATACCCTGGAAGTACAGCGCATGCGGCCAGCCATGCATTCACATAGCATGGATACTGTTTTCATCCTCCTTAACAAGGTTTTTGACACAGTCTCCTGTTACAACTTGGTATCCAAACCAAGAAGTAGGGCGGACTACAGCATGGATGAATAACTGGCTGGACTACTTGTCTGAAAAGATAGTAGTCAGCTGCTCAAAGTCTCTGTTCTAGGTGGAATTTCAGAGGATGCATGGGTGGCATGGGTAGATGTGGGTGGTAGGAGAGCCAGGAATTCTGCTAACTTGGAGGGGATGGGGAGACATATATATGAGGGTATGGCTCCCATATAGATGACTTTTCCAGATTGGAGGAATGTGCTGGCAGGAGCTTCGTGACCAAAGGCAAATATAGAATCCTGCATCTGGTGGGGGACAAGGTGAATGGAGGAAGTGAACAGCCCTGTGCAACAGTACAGGCCAATAACTGGCTTACTGGCAGTTCTGCAGAGAAGGACCTGAGGTCTGATGGGCACCAAACTGAACGGGGGTTAGTCCACCCTTCTTGTAGTAAAGGACAACCTCATCTACAGTTGCATTAACAAGAGCATAGCCAAGAGTTATTATTCCCTTTTGCTGGGCACTATTGAGGCTGCATCTGGAACACAGTTTCCATTTTTGAGACCTCCCAATAGAAAAGAGTTTAAGTCAAGCAAACAGAAAAATGCAGTGGAGGATCATCAGGGTGGTGCTGAGTGTTCCCTGATTTCTGGGAAAGGCATATGATACAAGAAGGGAGGCTACATGGTTTGTTTAACCTGAAAAGTAAGTTAAGGGGTATCTGGTTTCCCCCTGCAGATACATAATAAGGGTTTATAGACAGCTCAGATTTGCATGGTGAAAGGAAAAGAGGCAACAAGTGGGGAAATTAGCCATAAGGAAAAATATTTGTTATCATGAGTGGTCAAACACTACAAATAACTGTATGAAGATAGGCTGAGAAATTTGGGGCTGTTCAGCCTGGAGAAGAAAAGGCTGTATGGAGATCTCAGAGCAGATTTCCAGTATTGCAAGGATGCTGGAGAAGGACACTTCTTCAGAAACTGGAGTGGTAGGACAAGGGGTGATGAGCTTAAACTTAAACAGTGAAGTGCAGGTTAGATATAAGGAAAAAGTTCTTTACTGTGAGGGTGGCGAGACACTGGAATGCTCCACCCCTGGCAGTACTCAAAGCCAGGTTGGACAGAGCCTTGTGCAACATGGTTTAGTGTAAGGTGTCCCTGCCCATGGCAGGGGTATTGGAACTAGATGATCTTAAGGTCCCTTCCAACTCTAATCATTCTGTGATTCTCTGATTCTCTGATACTGACATTCTAATTACTTACACATTACTTAAGTATTGAATAATAAAAAAAATTCTTCAAACTACAACCGTGTTCACTACTTATTCAGGGCAAGCTCTTTTCCTCTAAAGTTATTATGCAGTAATATGACATTGCCTAAAGTGGACCAAATACAACAGTTGCTTCTTAAAGCCAAATATAATTAAATTAAAATTGCAGTTTAAATTACATAGTGACATTTCATACTTTCTCTGTATTATGTTTTTATTATTTATTTATATTGTATACACTTTCAGGCTTTTAAATGTAAATCTACTGTGTAAGTAATACATATACAGTAATACTTCTTACAGCTATCACATTAGAAATAAAATCTCAGTAATGAATTAAATATTTTTCCCTGTTAATGGAGGGTAATTTACACTGCCCTTTCACGTCAGAAAGCTATAACTGAAATATTTTACTTAAAACAAGGAGGTATTATTGAAGCTTGGTAAAAGTAATGCACAAATACCTGTTGCAAGCATGAATTTCCTGTTGTACATAAAAAAGTATTAAAAATTAAAAAGTTTAAAGCATTGCTAGAATATAAATAGAAATTATGTCTGCTGATATTTAAAGTTTTTTGTTAGAGATTTTACAAATATATATTATTTGGACCTACCTTTTTACTTATAAATATCAGAAGACTGCAGTTTACTGTTCCCATTTAATCACCCATCCATTTAGCAGGTTAAAGAATTTGTTACAGCTAACAGCTGAAATTCTTATTCCATTATAAAAAAGGTAATTATTCCTAATTTTAATGCTTACTTGGTGGGTCATCAAATTTTCAGTTAAATGAATTGTTATGATGATACGGAGACAGCCTAGGGCTACAGTCTTTGGTTTGCTCGAAATAAACTAGTGGTTGGTGAGACTATCACTTCAGAGATGTACTCTTCATTTTGTTCCAAAATATTTTGGAAGATCACAGGTTAAGTCAGAACAGTTCTCATTTTGGACGTAAGTGGCATCAAAGCATCAAAGGATTTTCTAATTTGAATTATCCAAGAGTTGTTTTAATATGTATTGCTGTTGCCTTATGCCTGATTATTTGGTGCCTTAATCCCTATGCTCAGACTCAGTATGTGCAACATTCTTTACGAATTGCCTAATGTCCCCTAGCTCTTTAGATAATTCATAAACTCTGCAAACCAGTGGTGCTGTAAAGATCACTCTGACCCTGCATCCCAGGTGTGGGACAGAACTGATGCTGACTGTGTCACAGTGTAACACAAGCATACCCTGTGGCCTGGCTAACTATGGAGCTGGCAACAGTACTCTTCCACACTAGTCTTTTCCAGCTCTCCACTGTTTGTAGGACAGGGCTGTAATTTTATGCAAGACTGAAAGTATAAAGTGAATAGTGTGTCTGTGATGTGACAGGTAGAGACCTTGTGTTTATGTCTTCAAGGAAAACACTAGGAGCAACACAGCCTTTTGCCTCAGTATGTCAGGGTAGGACCTGCGCCAAATGGAAGAAAGTGGTTGAACATAGGAGTTGAACATGTGAGTAAGAGCAGCTTCTGACACAGTTCCCTCTTGTTTATTAGGTTTTTATTAAGTTTTTATTAGGTTTTTATTAAGCATATCCTGGTTCTTGCTTTGACAGGGATCTTTACAAGTTGAAAAGATATTGAACAGTACATGAGAGCTGCATCATTCCAGAATACCTAAGCACTATCAGCAGCCTCTCTCAGGCAGTCAGGATAACCTGGAGGAGAAGGCAGACTGTACCCTGCCCTCACATCTTCACACCAGAGGCAGGGGAGTGCAAGCCTCTGCTATAGGCACAGCCCATGCTCATCCATCCCTGCTCCATAGTTATTATGCTGCCAAGCAACTTCATGAGGGGACTTCGTAAGCTCTGGGATTTTCTGTGTAAATCCAGGGTAAAATGGCCAGGGTTTTTTTTAACTGGAAGAATATCACTGTGCTCTGATAGTACCACTTGTGTTGGAGATTTGGTCTACCATTAAAACCCTTACATAAATCCTATAGTACAAGGACTATTTCATAAAATGGGTGCATTTTCTTTTTATGTGTAGATTCTAGCAATGATTAATACTAATGCTGACCTCTGACCAAGAACACTCCTTAAGAAAATAAAGATTAAGGACAATATGTAATAGAACTTCGGACCTGTCTGACATTGCATTTTCATAGAATTTCAGATTTCATGGACTTTTTCTATTGAAGCATTTTAAAATGGGGCAGGACAGATTAACTGTTCCCCCTTGCAAAAAAACAAAACAAAACAAAACAAACCCAACCCCTTTTCCCCCCTAGAAAAATCCCAAAAGCAAAACAAAAACGAAGCAAAAAAGAGTTTCTTGCACACATGACAGTCAGTGAAATTCTGTCACCATTGAATTCAATGAAATAAACTTTTTCTCGTAGGGTTTTTTTATGAATGTTGACCTGCATGCAATGTCTTTCTGTGACTATATGGGAACTTATGCCCCTTGTTCTTTCTAAAGATTGTGACACAGTACAATACCGAGAATGATTATAACATCATAACCTGGGCAAACACTAGGGTTACTTGAAAAGAAGACAGTATTGGAAATTACTGGTATATATCTTGGTTAGGTTTTAAAGGCAGCATCTTTCAGATCTATTCCAATTAAAAACAGCGGTTGTAGAGAAGACTTTTTCTAGGAGGAGAATGTCCCTTATTTGCTTTCCTGATTTCTCAGTGACAGACCCGATTTGCTTCAAGCATGAAGACAAGAATGCTGTCCTTCTGAATACAAAAGTAACTCCTTCCCCATCCCCCCTGCCCATGAATACTTTGCTCTGAGAAAAGCAATACAAATTACTAAGTAGCAACTAGCAGCACCTTCATTTCTTTCCTTCTCTCACTCCTTCCTAAAGGTCAAGGATGTGCTTGCATTTCACAGAGTATCTGTCCAATCTTTTCTAGAATTGCGTAAATCACATTGATGTTTTCTCAGCGTGTTTTCAGTTCTGAGGGAGGAACAGTGGGAGAATCAGTATGAGCCTATATGTAATTTTAGATAGAAAAGAGCATTTTGGTGAGGTCAGAGACTACAAGACAGGGATCTAAAGTTCTTATTACAGCAGTAGGAGTAATGTTGGGCTTATAACTTGACAGAATTTTCCCTAATCAGTTTATAAAAACAAGACTTCACTGATAAAAGGGAAACATTAAATTAGGTGGACACCTGTGAGTTATGTAAAATCATAAAGTGTAAATTCAGTATGAACTGTTCCTAGATAGGTTCCTAAATAAGAAGGAACAATATAGATGCCTGAAAGATATTGTGATATTAGAAATCATCAACCAAGGACTACCACTTTCAGAGCAGCTACAAAAAGTGCCTTGAATCTTTTGAGCTGCTTCTGAGCCTATGTTGTTCTCTTGTCTGTCTGCAGGACTGCATAAATGTTGATCTCCTTCTGGGTATCAATGCTGTATATTTCCCTCTCCAGCAATAGATCTCAAGGGAAACAGATGTCTTTTTTCAGTCTTTCTTAACTGAAAATAAGCAGAAGCCGTCAATGACAGGGTTTAGTTATGGACTTGGCAGTCCTGGGGTAAAGGCTGGACTTGATAATCTTAAAGGTCTTTTCCAACCTGATTGATTCTATGATTCTATAAAAGAGGGTCATCTTTAGCTGTATTTGTGTCTTCTTTGCCCCTTCCTAAATATGGTAAGACATTGCTCAGTCTTGACATGGCCAGGATGGTGTACCCTGCTCACCTCCTCCTGCTAAAAAGGAGACATAATTAGGGGGGAGGGGGGAAGAGGGAAATTAGATAACATTCCCTGTGCAAGTACTTTGAAAAGTTCACTGGGGAAGATTTTCTTTGATTTGTAATAGAGAAAACAGAAAATGTGTCATCTCTTGATGCTAATTCCTGACCAGCTTGTGGTGAGCCTGACACAATTCTTCCGGCTACATGTGGATTGGATTACACCTGTATAGTCATACTCAGTTACAAAGTACAAATTAGTGACAGGCCCCAGGGAACCAGCACAAATAGCTTGCCCAGCTGAATCAAATGATATTTGACACTTTTTTCCAACTTTAAAGCTATTTGCCTCTACCCAGCATCATTGTACATGGTGAATGACTGTCACCCAATAAGATGATAATCAGTGGAAAAACAGAGTACTGATAACAGCCCAGATAAATCCTTTTGCTTCCAATTGATTGTCTTTAGTCTTTGTAAATGCAGCCACAATTTAATTCTAAAGGTCGTGGTACAAATGTTCCAACTGTGGGAGTACATTGAAGTTTTTTAATAAATTGCTTGTTAAAAATTCTGTTCAAAGTTATTTCTTCAAAATCAAGGCAACTTTCTGAAGATAGCGCTATATATTTTATCTGCCTTGGAACAGACCAAGTTGGCCTCTAACCAAAGGAATTCTGCACTTCTGTTGCCATTGCTAATTCATTTTTAAGAATATCTCATGTTTTTAAGAATATCTTAGTCAAAGCAGTCTAATTTTATGATGTCAGCATGAGATGCTTCACTTTCTGAAGTGACCTTAATAATGCATCAGTTAAGATATTTGTTTTCTTTCTTAAAATAAATATTTTTAAAAGATTTAACTTTCCATTGAATCTACAAAGCTCTCCCTCAATGTGGATGAGAGGATGAGAGATGGGGGTTGAGCTGCTTGCTTTCTTCTATAATTTTTTCAAATAGAGGAAAATCAGCTGCTTCATCAGAGGCTGCATATATATATATATAAACACATGCATACTTACATATATACACATACAAATACACACACACACGTATATATGGAAAGGACATGAACGTGTTGGAGATGGTCAGTGGGCTGGAGCACCAGTCCTATACAGACAGGCTGAGAGGGTTGGGCTTGTTCATCCTGGAGAAGGGAAGGTTCAGGGGAGACCTTAGAGCAGCTTTCTAGTAACTAAAGGGGGCCTACAAGGAAGATGGAGAGGGATTTTTTACAAGGGCATGTAGGGATAGTACAAGAGGGGATGGCTTTAAACTGAAAGAGGGGAGATTTAGATTAGGTATTAGGAAAAAGTTCTTCATTGTGAGGGTGGTGAGGCACTGGAACAGGTTGCCCAGAGAAGCTGTGGCTGCTCTATCCCTGGGAGTGTTCAAGGCCAGCTTGGACGGAGCTTTGAACAGCTTGCTGTAGTGGAAAGTGTCCCTGCGCATGGCAGAGTTGGAACTAGATGATCTTTAAGGCCCCTTCCAATCCTAGCCATTCTATGATTCTGTGATTCTATGACGTGTATGTATATATATATATATATATATAAAATCTTAGAGTGCCTGACATAGTACAAATCTATTACATTTCAACAACAAATTTATCCTCAAAACTGTTCAGTGCCTCACACCACCCCCTAATGAAGTACCTTTACTTCAATAATGTTTCAGAAATTTTACAGATGAGATGAATAAATAACCAAGCTCTCTCAGCTCAGCAAGGTGGGTTTTTTTATAGCTTCACTTTGTGAAATCATACTGGGGCTTTCTTTGGGTAGATCCAGAGCAGAAACCATAACAACTGCTTTAGAGAGAACTAAGAAGTGGTTCCTGGGAGGCAGAGGAAAGGGGATAGACGGTGTAGAAACAAGCTTAAAGGTCAAAGGTGAGAAAAAAGGAAGGAAGCTGAAATGCTGAGATGGAGATTCAAACAAAAAGAGATATGAAGTAGCTCTAAGTCTCTGACATCCTGCACAGAGAAACCAAAGATGCACATGAAGAGTCTGTGTTCATGCCCCATATATTCCTGGTACAGAACAGCAGTCCGTTGGTCCACCCAAGTGAGATGGTTTTGGGGTTTTTTTCTTAATTTTTTTTAGGTTTTGTTTCAGTGGAAACTGAGATAAACTGTGACGATACACCAACAAGCTGTCAACAAACTCAGAATTTGGGCAAACCCGCTGCTTCCAACATGCGAAGGACTTGACTTCAAAACTCAGTCAATACTTTTCAAAACAAGACAGTCACTCATTCAGTAGACATTACCACCAAACGTCCATTTCATTTATTTAAGCGCTCATTTTGCTGCAATAAACTGTGTTACAAAAATGTAATTAACATTCCTATCTATACTGTTAAACTCATCAAAGGACTTGTGAAATAATTATGAGCATGCACCTGGTAACCAAAAGAGGTCTTGGTAGCAAAAAATTCATTCTTGTGGCATTAACATACTTGTGCTGCAATTATTGGTAGCAAGTTATGCATTCCTGTGCAAATTTGTAAAATAATACTGAAAATGTCCTTTAAACAAAGATATTCTATTACATTCAAAAGCCTACAGCAAAGACTATGATAGTTAATTAAATTACATGTTTACTTCAACACCAAGGCTGTAATTCAGCTTCATGTACGTGAGCTTCTTGGAAAAAAGACTTGCCTGAGCCAGCAGAACCTTTTTAATTTCTATCTGCACTGCCTCAATAGAAAATTTATCACGTGTAGCAGATCACTTGTGCTCTTACTGAATGAATTATCAAGGGTGGTAAACACTCTGGTCCTAGAGTTTAGATATGTAAAAGCAGTAGGGAATTGGCCACTGAATTCAGATTTTAAGATTTGTGTCCTTCAAAGGCAAATAGAACTGGTACTGAATTTTGATACTAGGCAAACTTGCACTGTATGTTTTTATGTTTTCATGACAGCCCTTTATGAAATTCTCAATAACTAATTTTCCTAAGTGCTTCTAGTAGTTGTTGTATCTGTTATTTAGAACAGAAGTTACAACAGTGACTGCAAATCAGGGAGTGATTTTTTTAAATGGGGCTAACTAAAAAGCACATATCAGGAATCTGAACTGGAAATCTTTGGCTTACTCCAAATTCACATAAGCAACACAGTCTGCAACACAACTCTGATGTTTTTTATTCTTAATGATTAAGAATAACTAATATTTATCTAGTCCATGCAATGGACAAAAGCAGACTTGAGAGCACGGTACATTTTTGTTCACCAAGTTGGCACAAACTACATAAGTAAAAGATAAAGCTAGCATGCAAATGCTTAACCCAATTAAATGTCAAATGATTACCTCCTTAGAGCTGAGCATTTCATTTTCTGGAATAGGCAGTATGGCATGACTCAGCTGCTGGGCCAAGACGTCACAGGTTGGAGAGAGCATGAGGTTAAAAACAGGAAAAAGAAATTAATTATCAGCTCAATTTCTATATAAACTATCACTACAGTTTAATAATGAAAGCAAATACCCTCAGTCCTGCAAAGGATAGCAAGGCAATGAAATCCTATTTTTGTTCAACAGGCTACCTGCCGAAAAGGCTCTCTTTCACTACTCTTTTATCTGTATGAAAATCCATTTCAAGGTATGGCCTGTTTTCTATTATATCATATTCCCATAATTAAAAGGGAGGGGAAGGGATAGATCACTTTCCAATCTGAAGGACGTATCACAAGTAAAACTCACAGCAAGGACACCTACCTTATAATACATAAAAAATGAGATAATAGATATAAAGTTATTTAAAAAGCAACCGTATTTCTGTCACTTTGAATATCCATCTTCTTAAATCTCCTCCAAAAGAGCTCTCCTTAATCTTAAATTTCATAGACATAGATCATACAAACATTTAACTAAAAATGCTGTATAACACAAATTAGTATGTGCAGAAAAGAGTTTTAGATATCAGTGATTTTCCAGTGTTTTGAGTATTAGATGACTTTCACCAGAGCAGCAAAGTTTGATGAATGTGACTCAAGTGAATTTCAATCAATTGGTGAATTGCATCACCAATTTCAATGAAAATTTAATTAGTAATAGGTAAATTATGTAATTAATAAGCTAGTAATTAGGTAAATAGATAAGCCGGAGCTTATAAATGCAATACTAAGATCACAAGCTTGTGACGTTTTCCTACTCAGTGAAACAGAGACATCCTCTTGAGAGAAAAGCTTGCTGAAAGTGTTAGGGTTTGGATATTTTAGAATTCTATGAAAACAAGGCTGGAAGAAGCCTATTTTCAGTGTATCAAAGGCATCGCTTTGTTTCGGTATTCATAGAATCATAGAATAGTTAGGGTTGGAAAGGACCTTAAGATCATGCAGTTCCAAACCCCCTGCCATGACAGGGACGCCTCACAATAAACCATGCCACCCAAGGCTATGTCCAACCCGGCCCTGAACACCACCAGCAATGGATCATTCACAGCTTCACTGGGCAACCCATTCCAGTGCTTCACCACACTTGCAGTAAAGAATTTCTTCCTCATATCCAGTCTAAACTTCCCCTGTTTAAGTTTGAACCTCTTACCCCTTGTCCTCTCACTACAGTCCCTAATGAATTGTCCCTCCCCAGCATTCTTATAGGCCCACTTCAGAAATTGGAAGGCTGCCATGAGGTCTCCACACAGCCTTCTCTTCTCCAGGCTGAACAGCCCCAACTTTCTCAGCCTATCTTCATACAGGAGGTGCTCCAGTCACCTGATCATCCTCGTGGCCCTCCTCGGGACTTGTTCCAACCATTCCATGTCCTTTTTATGTTGAGGACACCAGAACTCCACACAGTACTCCAAGTGAGGCCTCACGAGAGCAGAGTAGAGGGGCAGGATCACCTCCCTCAACCTGCTGGTCACGCTCATTTTGATGTAGCCCAGGATATGGTTGGCTTTCTGGGCTGTGAGTGCACACTGCCGGCTCATGTCCATTTTCTCATCAACCAACACCGCCAAGTCCTTCTCTGCAGGGTTGCTCTCAATCTCTTCTCTGCCCAACCTGGAGCTGTGCCTGGGATTGCTCCAACCCAGGTGGAGGACCTTGCACTTGGCATGGTTCAACTTCATCAGGTTGGCATCAGCCCACCTCACAAGAGTGTCAAGGTGCCACTGGATGGCATTCCTTCCCTCCAACATATCAACTGAACCACACAGCTTGGTGTCATCAGGAAACTTGCTGAGGGCGCACTCAATCCCACTGTCCATGTCACTGACAAAGATGTTGAACAAGACCAGTCCCAACACCGATCCCTGAGGGACACCACTCGTTACTGGTCTCCAGATGGACATTGAGCCATTGAGCTCAACTCTTTGCGTGCGGCCATCCAGACAGTTCTTTATCCACTGAGTGATCCACCTATCAAAGTGATGTCTCTCCAACTTAGAGATAAGGATGTCATGTGGGACAGTGTTAAATGCTTTGCACAAGTCCAGGTAGATGACATCAACTGCTCTACCCCTGCCTGTCAGTCCTGTAGCCCCATCATAGAAGGCCACCAGATAGATCAGGCAGGATTTCCCCTTAGTGAAGCCATGCTGGCTGTCACCAACCACCTTGTTGTTTTTCATGTGCCTTAGCATGCCTTCCAGGAGAATCCTCTCCAAGATTTTACCAGGCACAGATGTGAGACTGACTGGTCCGTAATTCCCCGGCTCATCCATTATCCCCATCGTGAGAATGGGGGTTACATTACCCTCTTTCCAGTCATCGGGAAGTTCACCTGACTGCCATGGTTTTTCAAATATGATGGACAGTGGCTTAGCAACTACATTCGCCAGTTCCTTCAGGACCTGCAGATGGATTTCATCAGGTCCCATGGACTTGTGTACTGTCAGGTTCTTTAGATGGTCTCAAACCAGGTCCTCTCCTACAGTGGACCCAGGGTCTTCATTCTCACAGTCCCTTCATCTGCCTTCCAAGACTTGTGTGGTGTGGTCAGAGCATTTGCAAGTGAAGACTGAGGCAAAGAAGTCATTAAGAACGTCAACCTTCTCCAAATCCAGGGTAGCCAGTTCTCCTGATAACTTCTGGAGAGGGCCCACGTTGTCCCTAGCCTGTCTTTTATTTGCAAGGTACCTATAGAATCCCTTCCTGTTATCCTTAACATCCCTAGCCAAGTTTAATTCTACCTGGGCCTTAGCTTTCCTAACCTGGTCCCTAGCTTCCCGGACAACATCCCTGTATTCTTTCCAGGCCGCCTGTCCTTGCTTCCACACTTTATAATCCTCTTTTTTCCTTTGAATTTTCCTCAGCAGCTCCTTCTCCATCCAAGGAGGTCTCCTGGCCCTTCTGCTGCACTTCCTTCTAATAGGGATGTATCGCTCCTGAGCTTGCAGCAGGTGATCCTTGAATATCAACCAAGAGTCTTGGGCCCCCCTGCCCTCTAGGGCTATATCCCATGGAATCTTACTGAGCAGGTTCCTGAAGAGGCCAAAGTCTGCTCTCTTGAAGTCCAGGGCAATGAGCTTGCTGCACACTCTTCTCACTGTCCTGAGGATCTCGAATTTGACCATCTCATGATCTCTGCAATCAAGGCTGCCCTGGAGCATCACATTTCCAACCAGCCCTTCCCTGTTGGTGAGGACGAGGTCAAGCATGGCACCTCTCTTTGTCGGCTCCTCTATTCCTTTCAAAAGGACGCTGTCTTGCACACAATCGAGGAACCTCTTGGATTGCTTGTGCCTGGGTGCACCATCCTTCCAACACATATCAGGGTGGTTGAAGTCCCCCATGAGAACAAGGGCCTGCAAGCGTGAGGCTGTTCCTATCTGTCTATAGAGCACTTCATCCACTGAGTCCTCTTGATCAGGCAGTCTGTAACAGATCCCCACAATAATATCTCCCATTGCTGCTCTCCCTTTAACCCTGACCCACAAACTCTCTGTCGACTGTTCACCTGTCGCCAGACAGAGTTCCATACTCTCCAGCCTATCCGTAACACAAATAGCAACTCCCCCTCCCTGCCTGCCGGGCACATCTTTCCTAAAGAGCCTGTAACCTTCCATTCCAACATACCAGTCATAGGAGCCATCCCGCCATGTTTCTGTGATGCCTATGATATCATACCCCTGTAGACGTGCACACATCTCTAATTCCTCTTGTTTGTCCCCCATGCTACAGGTGTTTGTGTGGAGGCATCTGAGCCAAGCTCCAAATGAAGCTGGCTCATTGGCTGGAGCAGCTGGAATATCTCTACATTGCTCTGAACGTTTACTATATGTGCTGGCAAGTGACTGGGTGTGCTGGGATGGAATGATGCCCCCCTCCCCCAGCGCATCTAATTTAAAGCATCCTTGACCAGTCTGGCAAGCCTCCTACCAAATCCACTCTTCCCTTTCTTTGTCAGACCAGCTCCACCAGCCCCCAGTAGACCTGGCCTCCGAAATTGAGTCCCATGTTCAAGGTACCCAAACACCTGACTATAGCAACACCCTTTTAACCATTTATTAACCCGGGCAATTCTCCTAGCCTTTTTAAAGTCCTGCCCTGTATCCTGAACAATTGATGAAAAGACAATCTGAGCTCCAGAGCCCCTCTCCCAGAGCTCTGTAGTCCTTCATTATGTTCTCCAGGCTACTGCTATCTATATCAGTAGCACCCACATGGACCACTAGAAGTGGGTAATAGTCAGTAGGACTGACTAGAGCAGCAGCTTCTCTGCAACATCCCTGATCCAAGCCATGGTAGGCAACACACTTCCCTTGAGACTGAGTCAGGCCAACAGATGGGTGCCTCTGTTCCTTTCAGAGTAGAGTCCCCTACTGCTACAGCCCACTGCTTTTTTCTTGCAGCATCAGTAGTGATCTACTTTACCAGTGCATCAGCCAGTTGTTCCTGGTGGGAGTGTGGCTCCTCATTAACCCCCTGCAGGACAGCAAAGCGGTTCTGGGTGGTAACAACAGATTTAGGAGGAAGCACCTTGCTTTTAATTGTCCTCTTCATCCTTTTTTTGTTGTTTTTTTCTGTTACTGTTTCCCAGCTTCCTGGGTTAGCGGCCTTTAGATCAAATAGTTAATTAACAGATGATATGTTGCTCAAAAAGTTATTACTCTTGTCCTAAGAAGATTAATTTTGAAACTGTGCTTTTTGTGAAGCAAAACTGATCTGCTAAACTGCCCCTATATATAAATAAGGATACTGAAGTGGAATATACTCTAATTTTCTGCGATTATGTAATGGATCTGCTATGTATTGCTCTCTCTTTGTAAATTTGTCCTGATTTGTTTTCAGGGAAGCAGGAATCAGCTCTAGCAATAAGAGCAGCAGTTACAGAAGCTTTGAACTTTTTTTTTTTCCTTCCCAAAATGGAAAGGCAAATTATTAACTTTAGCCACCAAGTTTATTCATTCAGTAAATGTAGACAAGGGAATAATTTTTGGCAAATAAAGAGTAAGGAAGGAGTAAGAAGCCTAGATCCTTTCAGCAGCAACATTTCTCCCTGTGCTGCATACTTGGCTCCTTATTTCAGCCAGCGCAGCCCCTGGACTTTGCACCACGCCACTTCTGCAGCCCAGACAGGAGGAATTTAATGGCTTAAGTGGGAGACCAAAGTCCTGCTTCTAAGCCAAGCACCCTGCAACTACCAAGGGTAGGCAAACCTTGGTGATATACAGACACAAAGTTCTAACAATAGCAAGCTTTTTTCATTGAAATAAACCCTGGAGTTACCTATTGCCTCACCAGAATATACATGTCTCTATTCCAGGAAAAGAAGGATCCATCACAAAGAGAAGAGTGAAAAGTATTGATCATTTTCTGTTTACTTTGTGATGTGCAACCTAAGTTCTCTGAGAACTGTCTATTGCTTGTTGCAGGAAAGAAAAGCTCCCTGGTCAGGTAGTGATCTGAAAATGCAACAGCTCTTTTTCTCAAATTGCACAAAGACCAATCAATGAAAAATGCACTTTTATTGTGTTATCTCATACTGGTCTTTCTTGCTAGCATTCATTGCCTATCATGGTGACCTGATATGCCTCTCTGAGTCATAATTCTTCCTTACCTTGTTCCTTGAGTATGAGGTTTCAAGTCCCTCCTTAGTTCTGACAAGAATAGTGATTCTTTTTTTTTTCTTATCCAAAAAATATATTTGCTTCCTGTATTTTGATACCATCCTCTTTTCAATGTAAAGACCCAACATTTATACCAGTCTCCATAGAGTGAGAAATTATCTCTATTTTCTGGACATACACACTTAATGTTGACTAATTTGGGGAGTTTAATTGAAAGAAGAGAAGTGAGAGGCAAACAAAGATTTAACTGATTGATAGTGGAGAAAAAAGGTTAAAAGGCTGAAGACTTAGAAAAAAACTGAACAATATAAAGTTCTCTGTTTGCATCAGGCTTCTTTGACATAAGATGCCTGAAGTTACCTTAAAAGAGCGTACACATTCTATAGTCAGGTGTCTGGAGACCTGATTTTGCCATGACATGGGGTCTAACTTTAAGGAAGTCACATATGGTTACATTTATAAAAAATTTTAAGTAGTACTTCAATGAATATGCAGCACACAAGCCAAGTGCTGCATCCTTTCTGTTGAAATAATGTTTAGTCTTGCAGGTTCCTGAAAGGAGGGTGCTAGATTTTTTCCTGGAATTGTACAGCTATGCCTCTGCCAGCTGCAAAGGAGCTGAGTGCCTCAGCCTGGGTGACTTCACCCTAATTAGCTGAAGGCTTTTTATCAGTGTTATTTCTATCAAGTGCCAGTGTAATCTGAAATGTGTTAGCCTTGCTAGGGAGGAAGTCTCATGCCTGTCCTCCCAGAGTTTAACCAAGAGGCTACAGAGTCTTACTCTTTCCTCCATGATTTTTCTCTACAAATATAACTTTTGTTTTCTTGAATGAACACCAAGCCAATTGCACAAACAGGATGGAACTTGCTGTCCCAGTGCTTTTGCTTTCCGCATCTCCGTGGGTCAGGAGTGGACTCTTTTGGAAATGAAAGAATGAGTTTGAATCTCTGCAGGGTGAGATAAGCACTGTAATCAGATCTCTCACTGTCTGGGCAAGTATTAAAGGAGGGCATTGGCATCTCCATGTTGTCTTGCCTGCATGGTGGCCAGCTGGAGCTGTGGGAAGGACACTTAACAAGACAGATAGCCTACCTGATTAAACTCAGCCTTGTAGCTGAATCATAGTACAACTTATGGCACTAAGCACAAGGAAAAGATCCTCACAGAGAATTATCATCTCTGCAAAGATGAGCTATCAAGATCAGAGTACCAGTCAACTTAAAAGT
The DNA here is from genome assembly GCA_028858755.1 of Ara ararauna. Classification (NCBI taxonomy): domain Eukaryota; kingdom Metazoa; phylum Chordata; class Aves; order Psittaciformes; family Psittacidae; genus Ara; species Ara ararauna. Next base: position 39,561,227 of record CM054379.1, on the reverse strand, counting down.
ACCAGAATACAAGGTAAGCCGAATGAGATGGGATTAATACCCTTACTAGACACTGTGTGACTATCATCACTCAGAGTCAGCCAGTAATGTGCTCATGTCCACAAGTCCTGAATTATGAATTCAGCTTGGACTATGTACTTTTTACGGGTGTGCTGTCTCTAATGAGACTTCATCAAGCTCTGTCACTGGCAGTCTTTCAACTCCAGGTCAAAGCAGGTGGGAAGAAACCTTAGTTTCTCCCACAAATGTAAAGGAATTGCATCTGTTGATGTTGAAAGATGACAATATTATTTTTATAATTTGTACTCTTATTGCCTTTGTCAGTTACAAAATTCTCCATTACTCTTACAAGGTTAATTAATAATTTTTAACTTTCCAGATATCACTCTATTTTCTTATATTGTGACATTTTCCTTATTCTTTCTGAGAACAGTGAAAGAGAAAAATAGCCAAATCTGCTTTTGTGGCTGCAAAAATTGTACTGTGGGGGGTGGATATCCTGACAACACTTAAGTATTTAAAGCATGTGAGATCAAAGGGAAATTATATACTTGGCCAAAACACCACTTGCAGACTCAGCCAAGGCTCAGAAAAAATTTGATTATATAACATCTTAGTTAGACCTTTGTTCATTTAGCTCTGTAGGGTAATCGGCAAGACATATTTGCCTTTAAAAGGTCAGTTTATCTTTATTGTGCTATGAATCACAGCTGCCTCTGAATAATATAAAGCTTTCTGAGGTGTTCTCAAGGTAAGACCTTTTTCATAGATCTAAGTGACTCTCTAGAGGGTCTGCAACCTTTGCTAAATGAGGCACAGGTTTAAAACCCTTTGGAACCAGTGAGAGATAAGGTACATAAAAAATAAGAATATTTCAACTATAGCAACTAGAGAACATGCATGTATACACTATTCTTTCTAACTACTATGTTAAGACCACTAGGTTAATCCACTTTGAAAATAAATAGGTAATATAGATTTGTATGAAACACAGAGTCATTTCTTCACAACAGGAAAAATTACTAATTTCTAAAAGACTAAAAAGGTTTGTTTATACACGTATAACAAGCAAACTTTTTTTTATAAAACAATTTTATAGATAACCACTTTTTCTGAGTGCAAGGACATGGAATCTAGGGTACCACTAAATGGTAAAACGCCCACAGCAGCAAAGACTACCTTCAACTAAGGGGAGAGAAAATATATAATGTAAAGAGACAATTTATAATTATGATAATTCAGTCTCTCTGAAATTATATGGTATAAAATCCATTTCAAAGATTCAGTCAGTTAAATACCTATTTTTTTTGCAATTTCCCCCTCTCTATAAGGAAAAGTAAAGCAGAAATGCTGATCACAACAGAGATCTATAACACACCTTCAGCTACTTATGTCCTGACTGACTTGCGAATCATTATTACGTAGTACCATACTTGTACATTTTTAACTTGAAGATTCCAAACCTCTCCCCAGATACTGGTAAATACGTGCACAAGACAGACAGCTTACACACAGGCATGGTTCCCTGAGAGGTTTTCACAGGACACAGGCCTGGAGGGCACCAGAGTGTGGTGAGAATGAAAGATTTGTATGAGAATACCAGAGGCTGGAGGAGTTACAGGGCTTTGCAGTAGGGATTCCTTTAAGTAGAGCTGGAGAGAGGGAGATGCACACAAGTGCAGCGGTGCATCAATTTTTCCTTGGGTTTCCTTTTATAAGCCAAGTTGAACATCTCACTCTGAGCTAGCCATCGATGGAATTGGGTGGGGATTTTCTGCCAAAATGATTTTTCAATGAAAAACACTAGCAACATAAAAACATTTTCAACCCTTGTAAACTCTCACTAGTCATTTAGAAAATTAAAATGAAGTGTTTAATTGTAAGAAATCTCATCTGTAACTGGCATATTGTGTTTTCTGACCTGGATGTTTCATTTTGCATCACTTCCATAAACCATTCAAATATATTTCACTATCAGTTCACTCTGTGGCAATAATGATAAGAGCCTCTGTTCTCTGCTGTGGGCTAATCAGGCTCTGCAGTTCCTCGCAGGGCTAATTTCACTATAGGTGATTACAGGAGCTGGCGGCCAGCAAGGTTACCAGGCCTGCAACGAAGACCTGGGGGAAGAAAACCACAACCTGAACACCTATAGGGTAAGGCAGCAGAGACAAACATCTTTTAATCATATTGATTAGAACTATCTGCATTGAGTTAGATTGTATAACCCAAATGATGCATGTTGATTTCTGGAGTATTTAGATGTTTTCAAATTTACATCTGTATTGGAAAGAACATTTCAGAATTTCCAGCAATACAAGTGTTCAAAATTTCCTTCAGCATACTGACTGTGAACTATTTATGGACTCACAGAAATTGAGTCATTGCTCAAAAGTGACGGTACTTCCCTGCCCCAGGAAGGGGCTCATTGCTCATTGACTGATAACAGCCAAAGAAGTTTAACTGCTTTCCAGGTGAGAGTGGGAAATGAAATGGATTTAATTTTCAGAATCGACCTTCCACCCACGTATTTTCTTCCCAGATTAGCTGCAAAACTTAATAAGTCCTGTTTTCTGAGTAAGCTTTTCATGCAACAGAGATCTTTGACCTTTGTTACTGTATAGCCAAACCACAAACTTTAACTGGATTTTCTAGAGTATACATGCATAACTGTCACTCCTTATATTAAAATTTGTATTAATATTGTATTTTATTTTCATATAATTATTAAAATTATAGCTACTGTTTAATTAAGAAAAGGAGAAAGCTAGTATTGTAATTCACATCTTATCATATATGATGAGCACTTCATCAAAATTCAGAACACATAGCCAGAAAAAAAAAAACCACTAGTGCCTTGAAGTTCATAACATCTTTGTAACATACATAAATACTGGCTTCTTTAATTAAAGCTCTAAGTACATACTTGGAATTTCACAGAACTAATTATATTTCATATATTTTTCTAGCATAACTGGAAAAGGAGTTAATTAAGGCCATATTTCAGAGTACACATTATATCAATACCTGCCATTACAGTTAACTGAATTCTAATTGTGGCAATTTGTCCTTTAAAATGCAGACTTTCCAAGTCAGCTCACTGTTTACTGTTCCTTGATACCTCAGTAGAGTTTTTATAATCTAAAGACCAGCAGGAAATTGTCTAGTAACGTATGTGTTCAGTGACAGCTAAGATATAAATTTCTATGCAGCTCTACATGTTTTGGAATAGGTTCCATTAACTATGATTTTTTTTCCTTTAGACTTTGTTTTCCCACTGTCTTTAATAAGAAGCATACAATTGTTATTTCTCTGTCTCATACAGGTTACAAGCCCACTAAATCTTTTTTATACTTTTCACTTAATGGTATATTTCTGCTTTTGTTGTTAAAATCAACAATCTTTACCTCTGAGTGTGTTCTGTTCTTTCTAATTTTGTCTTTTGTTTTTATTACTGTATTACAAGCAAAGACATGTCCCTAGGTTGCAGTTCCCATTTGCCAAATCATTAATAGAGATTATTTTTTAACATTCCCATTTTCTGTGCTTTCAAATTCCCTTAGAAATGGAGTTGCATCCAGTTCAAATTCAGTCATGGATCATGATCCCAGCATCAGAAGCAGCCTCCAAACTATGGCAAGTTTGCCCCCATCACCATCAGCATGTCATAGAATCCCCTTCACAAACTGTCATTAGAAGCAGATACGAGGAGTGTTGTATTTGATCTGTTGTGCTTCATTTGGTTGTTCTCCTAAGATGTGTGCTCACATATTAACCTGAAAATGCAGAAGGCTAAGTTAAAGAGATCTTGGAATTGCTAGCTAGGGCTGGAATTTCTACTATATTTGATATTGGTTTATGCATTTAAAATGTCTGCCTGAAATACGTTAAGCAGAAGACTAGATGCAATCTTCATAGAAAACCATGGATAAGACTGAAATCAAGTTTTATATTACATAGAGATTCCTAAGAATGAAACCAAAACATTTTAAACTACTTTTTGGCTCTTGAGACTGGTTTAAGCTTTCCCAGCTAAGACAAGCTGCATAAATAAGAAGGCATAAAACAACAGAAGTGGCTCTAAGTAGGTTCCAAAGAAACCAGGACACTTCTAGCCATAATGTTCACTGGAAAGCACATTTTGATTTCTAAAGTGCCTGCTGGGGTCTGATCCTATCATGTTCAAGAAAAAAACTCTTTGTGTGAAAACAACTCTTTGTAAAAACAATTCATTGATTTCTAAATGAAGTACATCAAAGATACCAGGGTCCGATCATCAACAGCTTCTCCTAGTGGAAATAAGACAGCAATGCTCTTAAAATTGCCTAACTACCCAGGTCAAACGGAGTGAGAAATGGTAATTAGTTCCTTCTTTTCCTTTAGAAAAGCTCTCTCTGGAGAAGTGGGTAGGAGAGTTCTTTCCAGGCAGTACCAGACTTAAGATATCTTCCTCTTAAGCACATGCTGTGGTGTCTCTTGTTGAGCCTAAGCTACCTTCATGTTCTGCAGGTAATATGATGGCTTTGAAGAAAGCAATCAATTACCAGGTTATGACCCTTCTAAAGTTCTTTAGGAGAAATATCTTTCTTTAAATATCAGCTGAGCAAGATCTCCAGAGGTGTTTTCTGCAGGCATTATCAAACCAAGCCCAAAGTGATAGAAACGTCATTTAAGTATAATATGATTTAAATAGTTCACTAAGCCCAGGCAATGCTATCAAAGGATATACAAAGGAGCCACAATGATATTATGCATTAATACTTTCCCAACAAGGAGGTCCAATTTGTAGCGCAGCACTAATGAAATGGCTTCTTTGCCTATTTCTTTTTCTACACTAAAGCAATTTTTCAGGGTCACAGATAGCAGAAAGTTGATCAACCACAATACAGCTACGCAAGTACACCATTTAAATACCAACATTCAAAAGAGAGAAAGAAACTCTATTCTAGAAATAAAAGCAGCTGGGATGATGTCTGGGAGAAAAATACTTTTCCATGGCAACCTTGAAAAGATGCCATGTTCACAGAACGTCAATCCCCACTATGCTGCTATTAATCAAACACAAACTCCAATGAGTACGAGATTGGATGGTGAAGTAAACACAACTGATTTCATCTAAAAAATGAGAAAGATTCCTTTTAAGTATTCTGCTTACTTATAAGCCTGCAGATCTGCAAGTGATTATGGAAGGCTGACACAACAACATTTAGTGATCTCAAGAAAAATCCATTTAGGTCCAGGAAAAAAAGTAATAAATAAATTGGCTTGAGTCCAAATTTGGACGTTAAAGAAAACTTTTCCTGTGCAAGCTTAGACCTTTACTCTTATAAATAATGTCCGGCAGATACAGAAATGGTAATTTTTTAAAAATTCTTGTACCTCTTGCAAAAATCCAATTCCTGCCAATCCATTTTTAAGGCTGTGCTGCTAAAGAATTAGCTGACAGAGAGATTTTCACAGGGGTGTACATGAATCATGTTCTCAGTCCTTGCAGACAGAAAGAAGAGGCAGCTCAAAAGTCAGTAAGGACTGGGAGGCAGTCCCCAGCTGAAGGAGTTATACCTGCTCATCCTCTGTCTCTCACTTGGGCAGATCATTCCTTTCTCTTTCAAAATGACGGCTGGTTTCCCAATATCTAATGCTCTCTGCCTTGGCAGGTATTTAATTGAGTCGTGCCCCATATAAATCATAGAATCACAGACCAGCTCAGGTTGGAAGAGTTCATCCTTTCTTGGGGAAAGGGAGCCTAAGTGAGGTTACCTAGCACCCTGTCCAAACACATCTTTAAAACCTCCAGTGGTGGGGACTTCGCCACATCCCTGGGGAGGTTGTTCCAGGGACTGATTGCTCTGATTGTAAATAAATTCTTCATACAAGACGATAAAACCTCTCTCAGTGCAAGATGTACCCATTGTCCTTTGCCTTCTCCACATGCCTCCCTGCAAAGAGGAAGCCTCCATCCTCTTTGTAACCATCCTTTAAGTACAGGAATACTATAATGAGGTTTCCTCCTTAGTCTTCTCTTCTCCAGGAAGAAAAGACCTAACTCCTTCAGTCTTTCCTCACAGGGCAGATTCTACAGCCCTTTGATCATCTTTGTGACTCTCCTTGAGATGCTCTCTAATCTGTTCACACTGTTTTTGAATTGCTGGGACCAGAACTGGACTTAGTATTCCAGATGCAGAGTTGTGCTCTTCCACCTTATAGAGCCCTCTGTCAAAAACTGAAGGGATTCCCAGCAGAAGCACTCTTTGGAATTAACCACAGTGCTGAATGTTACCACAAGCTCTTCATCACTGCAACAGCTGTACTCATGTCCACCTTCCTGAGCTGCTTTATTCTAAACAAAGGGAAAAATACAGTTTTTATAATAAAAAGTTCAATTCATGTAATTATTCAAGACCAACAAATGTAAATAAGAGTAGCAGCACCTGATGCCTGGGGGCAGACTACGGAAGGACAGGACAAGGGATATAATTAGGCAAATAAAAACAGAAAATCAGTTCAGTTGAATGGGCAACATTCTTGTTTCAGAAGCAGCCTGTGCACAGAAGAAACGAGCCTTCCCTTTTCTCCAAGCAGAAGGATAGACACAATAGTTTTGTTCACACTGCCTCCTCCCATCGAAGCTAAAACCATATTGTGAAATTACTTGGGCCACAGCTTATGGATTTCATCACTCTGAGCAGTTATAACTACAAAAGCTGCAAGGTATATCTTTCAGCTTCATCTGTGTAATTATATCAGCTATGACAGTTCAGGCATTTGGTGGAGCTTCAAACAAAAACAACCTGGACCTTAGTGTCCTTTTGACAAAGCATTTCAGATAGAGACAGCTGTTACTTTTTCACACACTGAAGGAGCAAATTAAATTATTCTGGTTTTAGGAGCTCACCATATCTAACATCTCTAATATAAGACACAGGTGACCATTATGGGGCTTTTTCCATATCCCATTTCCCATTTCTAAGGGGAAGACTTGTTCAATGAAACTGCAGGTAAAAGGCAGCAATACCGTTCATCGGCACATTGAATCCTCTCTCAATGGTGTATTTAAAACATATTTTAAATGATTGTAAGAATTTGTGGCAGTGGGTTTTGCCCTCTAGTGGAAGATGAAGCGAAATACAACATATACTTTGAAATGTAACATATATATGATATATATGGATTGACCATGTGGACACTTAACCAAGTGTTTACTAGATGCTAGAGAGGCAACAAGTGGGTCACACTGCATATTGTCCCTTATCCCAGGGAATGAGAACTGAAGAGGAAAAACACCAAGGAATTTACAGAGCTGACAGTCCAGGTTTAGTAGAGAATGGAAAGAAATTCCCATAATGTCTGGATGTTGTTTAAGGAACAGGTCTAGCAGTTTGAAATTTCAACACCTGATACTGTGTCAACTGAATTGTGTTTTCTGTTACTTCAGTTATATATGAAAATAAATTAAATAATTTATTTTAAAAAACATGAATAGCTCAGACTATATTTGGGTGGTGCACAAGACAGGGCTATTGCCAGAAATAAGAGGCAAATATTGTCAGGGGTTTTATCAACACATACTGATTCAAATGTTAAATATTGGTCATGTGAATAAGATCTAAATTAATCATCCTTCGGTTACCAAAGAATGTTAATACTGTAAGCCAAAACAGATTAAAATATATTTTAAGTAGTGAATATTTATTTCTTGTGTAGATAAGCCTCTGTTTGTATTAAACTAGCCCAGTATTGACATCTGGTTATTCCGTTTCCCTAGGTATTGGGCTACACCTACCTCCAGTGTAAAAAGGGGAAAAAAGAAAGACTCAGGGAATTACAGGCCAGTCAGTCTCACCTCAGTGCCTGGCAAGATCATGGAACAGATCCTTCTAGAAACTATGCTAGGGAATACGGACAATAAGGCAGAGGATGGTGACAGCCAGCATGGCTTCACAGGGGGCAAATCATGCCTGACAAATTTGGTGGCCATCTATGACGGGGTTATGGCACTGATATATAAGAGAAGAGTGATTGACATCATCTAACTGGACTTGTGCAAGGCATTTGACACTGACCCACATGACACTGTGCCATGGTTTAAGCTCAGCTGGTAACTCAATACCAAGCAGCCGTTCCTTCACTCACTCTCCTTCTTCCCCCTGCTCCCAGAGGGATGGGGAGGAGCATGGAAAGAATGTAACTCCCACGGGTTGAGATAAGAACAGTCCAGTAACTAAGGTATAACACAAAACCACTACTACCACCACCAATAACAATAATAATAAGGGAAATATCAAGGGAAGAGAATATAACCGCTCACCACCCACTGACCGATACCCAGCCCAACCCAGCAGTGATCTAACCCTTTCCGGGTAACTGCCCCCAGTTTATATAGTGGGCATGATGTGCTATGGTGTGGAATACCTCTTTGGTTAGTTTGGGTCAGGTGTCCTGTCTCTGCTTCCTCCCGGCTTCCCCTCCTCCCTGGCAGAGAATGAGACTCAGAAAGCCCTTGGTCAGACTAAACATTACTGAGAGCAACTTAAATCATTGGTGTTGTCAGCACTGTTCCTAGGCTGAAAGTCAAAAACACAGCACTGCACCAGCTACTAAGAAGGATTAAAAATGACTGCTACTGCTGAACCCAGGATGCACGGATGAGGCATAGATTTGATGGGTGGACCACTTGGTGAATAAGGAATTTTAATATATCTCTGATACATTAAAAAATATAAAATATAAAAGTAAAATAAAAAATCTTTACAGATGTATGAAGCTTACAGGAAAACCACTTGAAATACTTTTGCTAACAGTGGACAGTAACAAATGACCCAAGAGAGAAAACTTGTGTTTTACAGGGAAATGGAGAAACCAAAGAGAAAATGTAGCTCTGGTATCAACATCATGCAGGAAGAACCTGTTAACATCAGAAAGGTGTAGCTGCATTTATCAGTTTGCAAAGCTCACAAACATTGCCTGAAATGGCACAAGTTCCTTGAGTTCAAAAACTGCAGATGAAGAGGCCTTGTAATCACTACCATATGGGTGAAATGCAAATATACAGGTTAGGCTGTCCTATGACCTTTGCATTCAAGAGAAGAGTTTTGGGTACACAGCACTATGGGAAATCAGAGCAGCTTCAAAATTCCTTATTTGAGCAATTATTCAGCAAGGGTATCCCTGTTTGAGAAAACAGCTAACGTGATACACCAAAAAATTACAATATCTTACTAACTTAAGAGAACTTACTCATCTTCCCATACAGATTTCTGAGTTTCTAGCAGTTTTCATTAGCAAAAGCTAATACCTATTTTCATCATAAAAGCTCGCTTCAATGGTCATATGAACCGTTTGTTCATGTGAATGCCCTTTAATGAACCAGGAAACCCTTTCTGTCTAAAATAAATATGTCAGTCTGGTTAAGTAAAAGTTGACGCAAAACAAAAGCCAGTCTAGCAGATGTGATAAAGTTCTTTTGTTCAGGATGACTCAAAGACAGGACAGAAGGTTGATTTTAGTCTTAGTTTTAGTCCATCCTAATAAGTGGGTAGAATAGTGAATTTTACACATTTCACAGGTCAGAGGGGCCAGCTTCGGACACTGTTGACTTTGCCTATTAACCTAAATTATGTTTCTAGTCGATGGGCATAGAAAGGCTTTTCCAGCCATTTCTTCAAAGTCCAATGGCTGACCAACATACATTCTCTGCAGAGGTGATAACTTCTCTCTTAAGCAGTCTCAGCTCTCAATCTGCCTAAAACTAGCAAGTCATATTTCACCCTGTGCTTCTCCTGAAGAGGAAACCCTGACATAGCCTAAAGATACAGCACCTAATGCCTCTGTTTTAACCTCTGCATCCTAAATAAAGCACACTGTACATCTTAGAGTGAGGTAATTTCTCCTGGAATCAAGGTTTGAGAATTTCCAGCCAGATCCTTTTACAAAAAGAGGATATGGGAGGGATGCATCTGGGGGATCCAAACAGCATCTTCTATAGACTTCCACAACCAATGCTTTCCTAACACCAGACAGGAGCTCTCTTGACATATTGTAAACACCCTTTGCCAGCTGCTCTTTTTTCAAAGAGTTAGACTTCAGTTAAGATGCAGAGCCTAGTTTTCACCTTACAAAGCTCATTTAGCCAGCCCTGTCGCCCACAATTTGGACTACAGAGATTTTGTCTAACATCATGCTGTTTCAAAGAAGACACCAATGTCAGCAAAGCTGTGGTTCCCTATGTACGGGCAGAGACAACTGCTTGTCAAGAAGACAGAAAAAGCCACTGGAAAGGCCTGTATTTCCTCAGGTTAACCTCCCTTTCCTCGGTCCCCCAGGGAAAGGAAATTGACCATCACTTTAGTATGGGTAAATGTCAAAAGTAATCAGAGCGTGAGGGATGAAATAGATTATTCCTCCTTTCAAGAACAAATAGCTTGAATAAGGAGTAGTCCTGTCCTGGCATGCCTGGAGGAAACAAGCCCTGACACAAGCTGTGCCAAGGAAAGGAAAGGAGAAGCAGCAATATCTCCAGGAAAGCTGAAGACACAGGCTTGTCTGAGATGCAGCTCCCAGAGCACCTGCCAGGGCTGAATCCTAAATTTTGCCTGGAATTCAAAGGATAAAAGCCTGACAAAGCTCTTGGATCACACCACACTTGTCGCTCACCTTATTTTACAAAGAGTTGTGACTGTAAGGGCTATAAGGATTCTCTTGAACATCACACATGATGAAAGACAAGTGGCTGAAAGGTCCAGGGTTTAGACAGTCAGCAAGGGAGACAGATAGAGGATGCATAGGGGACTTAGTTGGAGGCATCAGTTTAGTTGGATACAAAGGGTGTAGAAGAACAGCCTCCTATGAAAAAGTAAACAAAAAAAAGATTAATGGATGAAAGAAAAAAGCTTTGGACAGAAAGCAAAGTGCTTGCCTTGCACCGTTTTTATATTTCACAGGGCTTGGTGATTAACTAGGAAAGACACTTTACCTTCATGCCAATAAAATTGTTCTACACTAAACACTTTCATTGGTATGAAAGTACGCATGAAAAAAAACGTGCTGTAGATGACCCATTAAACCAGCTACACTTTGGCTGATGACCAGTGCATCTCCTTGCATAACCATATTTTCGGACATTTTCTGGGAGGGTAAGTTGGAAACAAAATCAATCTGAAAACCTGAAAAGTTGAAAACAAAATCAAAGTGTTTGAGAGTACAAAAGGAAGTCTGCCTTATCGATGTACTAGCAGGATCACTTCAGGTTTTTTAACAAGATTTTTTAACAAGCCTTTTCATCCATTTAAGATTTAAACCAGTGAAGGTGCATGCACAGTATATTTCACTACTGCAAATTCTCAGCAGTTATTAGTGTTTCTGGTCAAAAAAAAAAAAAAAAAACCAAAATTACATACATGGGGTTTGAAACCTAAAGAATAAAAGCCTTTAAAAAAAGAAAAAAAGTTCTTTTAAAAATTTGGGATAGAGTGAAGGAAGCATGCACAGGTTTTGGCACAAATCTCATGCTCATGTTTTGTCTAGGCCACTGACGCAATACGCCCACTTAGTGGGCTGAGTCTAGACCAGAAACTCCTTTGCACGTCTTTGAGCTCAATACCCAGAAAATTTGTGACAAGGGCTATGGCGAGTTCCAGCAAGAGCTAATGTATCGCCTGCCGAAAGAGTCAGAGTGAGCAAACAGTGAATCAGAGCCCAGCAGCAGCAAGAGGCTGGAAAGGGACCAGCAGCAGTCACTTTGCACAGACCTTGCCTCCTGCCTCTTGCACTCCTCCTCAGAGTCACCAGCCCTACTTATTTATTAATGATAAACCTTGGCAAACTGGCTTCATAGCTTCATGCCACTTGTAACTAGTATCAACTTAGTCCATTTTTCTCTCACTCTTCCATTGCCCAAAGTGGCTTCCTTTTTTTAGTGACAAAGGGGCCTATGTACATTCTTGTCAATAAATACTTGCAAGCACATGAATTCTCTAACATTCATTATGAGTCATCTTCATATTAATGTGCAATAAAATACCCTATTATTTCCCAAAAAAGATTGTATTTCCCTAGTTTTCAATTAAAATCTTCATGAAACCATCAGTCACATCAGCACTGGACATGAGTTACATATACTTCCAGTATATTTTACGGTTGTTTTTTGAACAAATTGGAGCATATTTGTAAAATTTCTGAAACATTAATGAAATGTACTAAGCAAGAGAAAAAAAAAAAATCTTTCTCATAATGGGGAAATTACCATCTCCAGTAACTGTATCTAAAAGTGTGGGAAGCTTAATACTGTCATACTGGAACCGCAGTCTGTACCACTGTCTGTAGAAAGTGCTTGATGGGGGGATATCCACTGAATAGCCAGTGCTACAAATTATATATGTCCTAAGGAAAAAGCTAATTTGAGAAAAAGCCAAAATAAAATGGGATTTTTCCCTTGTTTTTAAATTTTATTGGCACATGACTCACAGTGTACCCAGAACACAAATAAAAAGAGTTTTCTGTGAGATGAGCAACATCCTTTCCAGATGATCTTTATTAAGTCAGAAATCTCTTTTTGTCTCCGTCCACTACTTTGGATTATCTACACGAGAACAGCTCCCTGTTAAAGCAAAAATTACTATTTTTTTTACAAGTGAAAATGGCATTTTCCACACAGGGACATTTCTTAATGAAATGAAAATTAAACAAGCTACTCTCTGTTGTGCAAAAAAAAGTGTGTTCGACACAGGGACATGAAGCTGAAGGTCAGCAGTTAACTGTTAGCTGCATCATTATGTCTCAAGTTGAATGTCACCCACATAGTCACCAGTGCTCAGTGTCACATTGGAAGATTGGCACGGAGAGGAAGTACTGAAGTGGGCTAAGAAAAGTCAAAAGAGAGAATAAAGCTGATGCCATCTGGAATCTCATCTAGTCTGTACCATCCTTGACAATGCAGCCTGAAAGTGTCTGTCCTTTCAAGAAGGGCTGGGTGAAAAAGTGGCAGCAACATTATGTAGTGAGAGTTTTATTAGCAAAGCTATTAGCAAGAAAGGCAAACACAGAGATAGGGAGAGAACAGAAATGCTTTTTCCCTCCAGGACTGGAAAAATCTCCAAAGAAAACCAGGGAAAATCAGTAACAGTATGAGCAGTTTTGCCCTCAGCCAAAGTAGATACTCTTATTGAGGACAAGTGCACTAGCACAATCTCTTCTGCAGAAAGCAGAAATCCTAACTGCTAGCTTCCTGGTTAATCCACAGCCTTCACATCCCATGAATGCAGTCAATTTACCTGACTTTGGGTTAATATTAGTGAGAAGACCTCCCACTCTTTGGAAGCCAGCCACTGTGCAGCCAAAAATGGTAACTACTGAAAGCAGGTGAAGAGGGAGAATGAATGTCCTTACAGGCTAACAACCCCATGGTTAGAGATGAGCACTGCAATTTTCAAGCTGTTGTCTGGGCACCGAGCCCAGTTCCACAGGCACTGCTGTTGCTCTCATACTGGCACTAAAATCCCTGAGGAGAGTTTCACAGATGTTGTGAGATTATGAACATCCTCATGTGGGCACCCAAGTCTTCTCCACTCTCAAGAGACTTATGTCTGCACCATAAAGCTACTCTGAGAGGCAAAAGCTGAAAACATAAACATACTGTCATGATCAGCACTTCAGCCTTTTTCCCAGATCTGGCTATTATCATACTACTAATCGTTGTATTAGACCACCACTAGAATCATTTAGCCATTTCTCACACAAACAAAAATGGTTTCTGTTAAGCCAGTGAATCCATCTGTATACAGGTCCAAGTACTTCCTTTTTCAGAACAAAGTATTTATAGATGTCTCCCAAAGTAACAAGCATTTTACAGCAATCTGCAGTATTTCTTACCACAAGCTTAACATATTCATTGTCAAACTAACTTTTTCATCTGTTGAAGGCAGTGCACAATATGTTGAGCTCATTTTAATATATAGCTTTTATGTAAAATAATTTTGGCTTTCATTAAAACTATCACATTTATTCCTATACTTATTGCATCCTCAGTACTTCAGTAATATGTACCATAACTAATTCATACTCGATTTTTACAATTAGTTTCACATGTCAGAAAGTTTCAGACTATGGCAATAACCCCAGCTTTGTATTTGTCTAAAAATACAGTTTTGGTGATTGCACCCTTCCTTCATCAGTGAAACTAGAGCCAGCAGAATCAGTGCCCAGCCCTGATGAAAGGAAGGTATGAGCTGCCCCTGCCTTTGCAGAGGCCCCAATGTGGTGGTCTAGCAGCAACTCCAGGGCAGCTCTCTTTCTCTTTCATCCCAGGTGAATGGCAGGACAGTGTCTTGGCATGAGAAGGTTTTCAGTAAGTTAAAGCAGGAAAAGCTCACTATGAACTCATGTGGAGTCTCGGAACTCAAATATTCACTCTCAGCCTCAGAAGTTCAGAGACAAACTGTAAATTATCATTTTTGTTATTATTTTCTTATATTTTATTGAAACTCTACATTCTGTAAAAATCTGTAGAATGAGAAACCTTCTGATGCCACCCATATGTGTTGCTGGAACCCACTAATACTACAAATAAATCTTCCTCTCTTTGTAATGCTGCAGTACTCTTGAGAAATGCGAGGATTGTTCTACAGCAAGTCAGAACTACGGTGAGAAATGGGAAGAACCAAAATGAAAATCTTAAAAAAAAAACCAAAACAAATAATAAATCAGTTTTGAAAGGGAGAAGAGAAGGCTGCCATTCTTAAAGCCTCTCTCTAATGTGAGAGGCATATCAGAGAAATTTGAGGGGTAAGGTATTTTATTCACTTCATGTCTGACAAGAGGACTATTGGCTTCATTTCACTACCCTGGAAATGGAAAATTCCAAACCTGCTGGTTAAGTTAATAATAAGCTCTTACAGAGACATTCAGATTATGTATAACATTAAAGGTTTAATTCGCATAAATGTACAAACACAAATGAGCAAGAAAAGGCTGACAGAACCATTTATCTGGGGTTTCTCTGAGGCAATGCTTTATACAGGTCAGCAAACTTCAAGATGTATTTCTGCAAAGTGAGCCTGTGGCTTTATGCAGAGGTCTGTGGGAGAAGACAGCACTTTTGCTGGCCCATGGGCTACATTTTAGTGCCTATCACATGTGGTAGAAGAGTTATCCTCTCAAGCTGTGAAAGGACAGCTTGGACATGGGGTAGCTACAGATAGCAGAGTGACACAGAAACTCACTGAGACTCCTCTCCAATCTCCTTTGGAGAAGGAAGAATGAACCTAGCCCAACCCTTGCAGTCGTCATTTCTCTTTGGAGAGGATTCAGATCTGGACCCCAAATGGATGAAGGACTTTCTAGTAGGTCTGATCCAGACACCTGCTTGACAAGGGAGCGCAGGATTTCTGCTTTCTTTTGTACAGTGTCTCCTACAGACATCATAAAAACGTCCTCTCCTCAACATATAGGTTTTTAGGTCACACGAAAAAATGACCCTTTAGAAAGCCCAGCTGCCCATCTCCAGCCTAGAGACTCTCCTTCAGGAGCCAGTGACCCTAACTTCACAATAAAAAAGAAGAGACCAGGGCAAAATAAGGATTTAAGATTATTCCATCATCTTTAAGAAAACTAGATGAGGCTACAGAATCCCTCAGAATGAGAGTTACTCACCTGCTCAGTATTCTGATCACCGATTTCTTCAAGGTACTTTTTAAAAGGATTGGGTTGATAGGGTTCCTCCATTTGCTGTGCACTCTTTTCTTTCACCAGCACCGGACGAATGACACCAGGTTTTGTCTTGTCCCATAACACAGCCAGGGGAAAAGAGATGAAAGAAAAATAAAATACAATACTTTACAGTTCACAGAACGTTTGTTGGGTCAGTTCCAGAGCAGCTGTACTGACTAGGTTTTTTAAATTTCATCAGTAATTTGTTTCACCACCAAAATTATTCAGGTGTCATGCTGCCTGGCCTACTTTTACTGCAGATTGTGGACAAAAATGGCAAGAGCTGTTTTTATGCCCAGAACCTTCACCAATGACATCTGTTTACTATCAACACAAAAATAGATGCTGGGCTGTCAGACTATGGTTTGTGGGGTTTGCTGGCTGTTTGTGCTAGCTCTTCAGCTGCATCTTGATAAGTTCATCAAGTCACACTTTATGCACAGCCACATATCTGCTCTCATGCTGCACATTCCTTTCTGGGCTCCTCAAAATGGTAAGTCTGAAGCAAGGAAGGACAACATGTGATGCTGTTAACTTACAACCAGGTAGCAATAGATTAGGGCAAAATCTTTCTGGGGAATAATATCAGTGACTACATGCTGAACTTTATAGAATCATAGCAGTTTTCATGCTGCACAATGCCTTCCAGCTCCTCCTATTTGCTCTCCGTGCTGCTTGCATTGGTGTAGATGCACTTCAGTTGGGCTATTGATCCCACCACTTTTTAAGGGGAAAAAGCCCTAATTCCTACATGACCATTCCCAGGTGCTTCCATGGTTTCTAACATGTCGCTAACCCCTTTTCTTTGCTGCTCATGGATCTTCCTCCCCTACTTCCACTGATACAGCAGACCAAAGGACCTCACTTGCATGCCATCTCTCAAACATTGGCGTGTCACCCTCAGGCTTATCTCTAGCAAGCCTGGTTTTACCTCTTTCCCCCTTCAAATCTAATGTAAATATCCTTCAGTGAGCCCTGCAGACTCCTGTGCAAGGATCTTTTCCCTTTTGAGACAGGTGAACCCAATCTGTTGCCAGCAGACCTGGTGTCTTGTAGACCAATCCATTATCAAAGAACCCCAGATTCTGCTGGTGACACCGGGCTCGGAGCCAGGTGTGGATCTGCTGGCTCTGTTTCTTCCCTCTTCATTCCCTGCAACTGGTAGGATAGAGGAGAACACTTCTAGTGCTTCTGATCCCTTAATCAGTTTTCCCAAGGCCCTGAAGTCTCTCTTGGTTGCCCTTGGACTTCTTGTTGCAACTTTGTCGCTGCCTACCTGAAAAATTGAGAGTGGATAGTAGTCTGAAGGCTATACCAGCATAGGAAGCTTTCTCTTTGCATCTTTAACCCAGTCTCCAGGGCGGTATCAGATGTCTCTAAGTGGGTCCGGACTGTGTATTGGG
Organism: Ara ararauna; assembly: GCA_028858755.1. Taxonomy (NCBI): domain Eukaryota; kingdom Metazoa; phylum Chordata; class Aves; order Psittaciformes; family Psittacidae; genus Ara; species Ara ararauna. Next base: position 39,544,122 of record CM054379.1, on the reverse strand, counting down.
CCTTCTGTTCCCTTCAGAAGAGTGTCTTCTATGACAATGACCTGTCTTTTTTAACTTTATGGAAGCAGTTTTGACACAGAACGTAGGACAACTTAACCTTGACAATGTCTCCATGCTAGATGAACCATTATCTTTGTCATTGTTACACTTGCAGAGCCGAACACCCATCATGCAAGAGCACCTGGGCGGGTGTGGCATCCAGAGGCTAAATGCATCCGATGCACTGAGGAGTAACTTATAATCATTGCCTCAGTCCTTAAATCACTGTGTTCAGCCAGGCAGGGAGGGAACAGAGAATCCTCCACATCATACACCCTGTCTGCCTGCTGGGCCTGTCTCAGAGAAGGCAGCCTATGCGTCTTTCACTTTCCCTGATAGTCCTCAACCTACTCACATCCTCCCTGAGCTCTGTCACTAAGGAGAGCACTTCCTTTACCTGGACACACCCCCCACAGGTCTGGTCACTGCTGCTGTGCAACACCAGCGTAAAAGCAGGGCACAGGCTGTAGCTGGCACCTGGGTGTCAACGTGTTCCCACCGGAGCTCTGCAAGGGCAGCTGCATCCATTGTGGTAGATGCAGAGCTTCAAGAGGCCAGGGCTTTCTGTAGGGTAGATACTGCTGCTCCCTGGTCAAGCTGGCAGAGACTCAGCACCTTCCTGCACACCCTTTTGAGTGAACTGCCACATGCCATGCCCAGTTTGTTCATACTCTTGGCAGCATTTCTGGTCACTGCTTATTCCTAAGGGACTCTTTTATACATGGTGGGGCTTTGCTGCCATTGCTCCCGGCTCCCCTCCCCAGATCCTGTCAGCCACTGTCACACGAGCTGCAGGCTCCTGGCAGCTCTCCCAGATCCCCTGAGGTTCCTCCAGTTTGGGAAACCTCCTGTGCTCCATGCTAGAGCACTCTGCTGTGGATCACACTGGCACCAGAGCCACTCACCTCAGCGACTGAGTATCTCTAAGAGTTCACTTAGAAAAATGCAGTTTTAGAGACTTTAATTAGCACGGATGTGTGATACCCCTCATTTCGGACAGATTGGATTATTTAGTCAAGAAAAGATCTTAGATAGCTACCAGCCAACCAAAAAATTGGCTGTTGACTTGTCAATTTGGTCCATCTGTGATTTTCAGAATACTTACAGTAAAGTCTGACATGATGGATTGTGGCATAAACTCTAAATGGAGGCTAGGGGATAATTTTAAAACACACAACCTGTTCAGTAAACAAAGAAAAGGGAGAAAACAGTTTGCATTCTCACTGGAATTTGGGAAGTACTGAAGTCCTGGAGGGATTTGTGATTGAATTTGAACTTTTAAATAAGTCAATTCTGTTCTTCTCTGTTACAGCTGTCCCATAGAAAATGGCCGGGTTTTGTCACAGCTGATACAGATAACAACAGGACTGCCACTAAGCTCCTTCTGTGGTTGCAGCCCAGAGGAAGAGCTCGCCCAGCTGAGACTGAGAAAGAGGTGCTGTCATAGCTCCACATACTCAGTACGCAGCAGGGTATAAAAATGCAGAGAAGAAACCTTTTTTGCTATTAGATTTATTTATGAGATTTAGACTATGTATATTTAATGACACCATACTGCCTATTTACAAGAGCAATACACTTAAGCAGTGTATCTGGAATAAAAGAGAAGTTTACTATGAGGACCTTTGAGATTGCCAGATGTATCATGTAAACTGAATTATGGATCAGTTTCAAACAAGACCTGCAGGCATCCAGCAAGGACAGGGTAAGAGGGGTGCCTATCAGAGGGGAGGGTGCAGGAGGCAAGAGAAGTCTCCACATCTTGTGCATCTGCCTCTGCCCTGGGAAAGGACAGAGTAGTGCTCAGGCGCTGAGGTGAATGTGGCAGAGGAGTGGAAAAGCACAACATGCCTGGGAAGAGCAAGGGCCAGGCAGCAAAATATCTTCCCTTATCTTTGTGGTTTATCCCCTCCCTCCTTTCCACAGGTTGGGGCCTTGTCATCTCTCTCATCCAATAAGAAGAAGCATATTCAACTGAAAGCAAAAGATCATACATGAGGTGATATTCATTCTTTAAAAAGGGTAGTAACTATCTAGTTGTATTAAAAACTCTCATTGCAAAGGTTAACTTAGTGAAAAATATGATGTTCACTTAATAAATTTATAGTCCATAGTTCATGATTATTTCTTTGTAGAATTCACTATAAAATATTTATTTTCCTCTCCAAAGTTTCTGAGAAGAGTTTACAAAAGGGAAAGACTCCTGGCTTTCAACAGAAACGTAAGTATAAAAATAAAAAGAAAGCTACAGTTGTTATCAAGTCATTATCACACAGAAAAAGGACCTGTGGCCTTCTAGCACTCCTCCACACCATGTAACCATGCAATTAAAAAGCCCTTTGAGGTACCTGAAATCACCAAGGATAAGCTACTCTCCTTATGTAAGAAACCTCTTCCAAAAGCACTCTGTAGAAATACTTTTAAGGGAGCATTTTCTAAACAACATCACACACTCAAGTATTGACTGAGTCATATGTTTGTGTCTGACTCTGCTAACAAAGTGACAGATATCAGCCAGCAACAGAAAATGAAATACTTTATTAGCTCCCTGACAAAATATATAAAATCTCTGATCCAAACCTAAAAACTTGAACTCCTCCTTTAATAGCAGGTAGAGCAACAGACACTGCTGAGAAACAAACTGAAACTTAGTTTTGCCAAGGAAGTGCTGATCTTCCTATAATAGCACTGAAAAATTATAAAGGCTGTTACCATAGCAATGGACTGCCATCCTATGGCTACTCCCCTAATAGCAAATTACACAGGACCAAGACGCAAGCTCCAGAGATGACCCATAATCAGTTGTACTGATTTGGTGTCAGGGTGCTTCCTGGCATGGTTTTGGCCCAGGTTGGCAAGCACACAGAAATAGCAGGACAGGCTGGGCCAGGGCACCTCTTGATAGGCAGTATGGACATGGCTACCCTTCTTTAGGGACTGAAGGAATTTTGGATGTATGAAAAAGAGCCTTGTATGATATTTCCCTCAGAAGTCAGAAGACTGAATTACTTGTCTGCAGGTGTATGGGTATGTTCACCTCTATTTTTTCCCTTTGTTATCATGACACTGGTTATCCCTGAAATCTTGCTGAAATTGGTGGGTAAGGTCCCAGCTGCAACCCTGTTCCTCTCAGATGAGGCCCAAAATTCTCTGAGTCTCACATATTCCTGTCTGCATCATTGTCACTTCCCCTTATTCAGAGTTTACCAGTGTAGGATCAGACCCTCCTCCTCTGTTAGGTAGCAATGACTGCAGCCACTCTTTGCTCTGCTCTAGGTCACTACATAGACATTAAGGTGTTCTGGATACCTGAACAGCTTTTCTGTAAACAAGGAAGTTGCCTCTTGATGTTTAACAAGGAATTGGTTCTTTTATATATTTTCAATGCAGTGCTGTTTTTAAGCAGCCTTCTTCTGAGACAACCAAATAAATAATTAACGTAGATAAGACATGATTAGATAAAAATACATAATGAAACAGGAGAGTTAGCCTTGTGATAAAAGTTAACATCCATCTTTCTTTTCTTTCTGCTCTAAGTCCATCAGAGCTCTCTTGACAGATAGTAAGCACCGAGTCTATCTGCTTGGCTGCATGGTCTTTATTTTCTGTACAAATTGTAGTCTTTGAAGCCTTCTGCTTCAACTGGGATAACCAGAAGAACCATTTCCAGTTCTTTCCAACAAAATCTTCAGTTTTGGAGAAAGGGACCCTGGGACAGATGGGGCTAGTATGTAATGCAGCAAGCCTCAGCTGATGCAGTCATCTTTGTGTCAGCACTGAGAAGCCAAAGTTACCTAAGGAGCCTTTAAACTGTTAAGAACATCTGCTTTCAGATAGTGAGGAATTGACTGCCTTGTCATGAAAGAGCATTGCAGTTTCCACTGCCAGCAAAAAGATGGGTTTTGCCCTAACAATACAAACACAAAGGCTTTGTCTAGTTGAACTGTGAAACACCTTAAAATATTCCCCTTCTATTTCTTTTCTGCCACAAATTAGTCTTCACAACAGGAAATATGTAATTGAACGTACTACCTTCTTCTTATTTTTCTTTGTAGAGGCTTCCACTTGCAAAAATGCAATAAAACATTTCAGGCAGTGTATCAGCCTATGACAAAGTTCTCCTTCAGTACCTTTGAAGGTGTGAAGGCATATAGCTATGATTAAAAGAATTTCCTCTTCCTCCAGCTAAATAGTAAATCACTCACATCACTGAAAGCCTAGGAAGGAAAGATAATTATTTTCTTCACCTCCATGCTGAAGCAGCATCAGTTCTTACACAAGAGCACAGAGAATAAGGACAGTCACCTGTTTGAAATTCAAGTTGTCTTTATTTTTGTTCATACCGAAATATTTGCATTTCAAGAAACACAAATTTTCAACAAGGTGTCTGATACTATACCGTGTGCTAAACTAAGCCAAAATTAAAATCGATGTATTTAACCCCTTTTCATTCTATTCACAGTACAGGGATGAGCTTTTTCCTCAACAGCTGGAGAAAAGGGACAGATCCACAATAAGAGCAGTGTGAACAAGGCACTCATGTCTGCTGCCATTCTGCAGCCAGCAGAGGAGCAAGTTTGCAAGTCTGGGACCAGAAAGCGGAGCAGGTTTGCCCAGGCACTGCTCACTTCCCAAGCTGGTGGCAAGGAGGGGGATAACCGTAACAAACCCTTCCACTGCACACTCAAACCCCACAAATGATTGTTGCAGCATTAAAATGAATAAATGTAAAATATTTAGGTACTAAGGTATGCAATACTGGTCCCACATGAATTTTGCCTTACTTGCTTAATATATAAAGAAAAAGAAGCTACAGTTAATTATGCCAATAATATATGTTGTGTTGGTGTGCTGGGTATGGTTTTGCACTTTGTTGTCATAAATCATTCATAGTCATATTTTAAGAGTAGAAAATCTGTTGATAAGAGTCACAGTGGCAAGCCTAATGCTTCACCTGTCCATTGGATTAAAGTCACATAGCTGAGAGGTAGATACATTTCTGGTCACCATAACAATCAGTCTCTGGTATAGCTAGTCAGAGACTCCAAGAGAGAAGAAGTAATTAGCTGAATCATAAATCCTGCAAAATTTCTAAGTCAGAAGAAGAATCATTCATGAATGAAGATCACAGTGCGCTCAGAGATAGGTTTGCTGTCTGAACACATAAGAATTCCACTGTAGTGATCACAGTTTAAAACAGGTGAATTCAAATATAGAGTTAAATAATTAAAATGCTTTAAAAAAGACAAAAATCAAAGAAACTGCCATAAGTATTAAATAGTTATAAGTTACCTGAATGCTACTTAAGACAGTAATGTTTCAGAGAAGCTGTGCGTCAAATTACAAGACTTTAAGAGATCAATACTGATGTTCAAAAAGCATCAAAGAAGTGCAAAGAAGTGGAAAAAAAAAAAAAGAATAAGGAGGAAAAGGCTCCAAAGTCAGGAAGTTTTACTCAAATACAGTCTATAGAAAGAAAAAAAAAATCTAGTCCATAACATAAAAATGTCATCAATTACATCAAGAAAGAGAAAAAAAAAATGGCTAAATTTCCTTACAACTAACAGTCTATAGGAACAGTAGATAAAATCAAGACAAAAAAGATGCATGAAGAAGAGGAGTCCAAGGCTGAAAATCAATTCGTCACTTCAGTTTTCCTCACAGGAAGACTTAAGTAGGTTCTCACACTGGCAAAGAAGTAATTTGCAGGAAATGTCTCAAGCACAGTGTCAGTAAGACAGATTTGAGAACAAATCAATAAAATGAGCAAATAAAGTGTAAGGAATAAATAAAACTGTAAAGCAATTCCAGTGTGAAATTTCCACACTATGAATTGTGGTATTTAACTTGCTCCTTCAGACATAATAAGCTCCAGAAAAATGAGAAGTGCCAACTATGGGGCAGGTTTTACTACAGGAACCTGAAGGGAACAAGGAATCACCAGTCTCTATGTGTGACATTTAAAGCTGTGCTTAGTATGAACAAATTATAATAAAGAATAGAATTACTATATTTTTGAACAAAAAATAGGGAATGTCTTTTTAAAGGGCAATTGTGCCTCATAAATATTTTAAAGTTATTTTAAAGAGTCAGTGATGCAAGAAAGCCGGCTGACACAGCAGATGTAGGTTGCTTTTAAACTACCAATATGAGAATCTTTCAACATGCAGAAACACACATTACAGGAAATCAAGTGAGAAACCACAGAGCATCTTCCTTGAGGCTCAGTATTTGGGGCTGTTTTCCCACCAGGTCCTAGATGCATGCCCAGGGATCACAAAATGAAGCTGCAGAACAGATGATGAAGTTCATTGAATGTGCAGCCATTCTGCACATGGATTTCCAAAGGCTTTAGTGAAGGTCTTTCAGTGGGGTCTACTAAGGAAATGAAAATGCTGCAGCATAAAAGTGAATATTTCCTGTGGATAAATTAAAAGATAGCAAGGAAAAGGGGGGAATAAATGTTCAAATTTCTCAGTGCAGGGAAGCCGCAAATAGAGTTCCTTGGAGACTTGCTCTGGAATCTGAGCTTTGAGTTATGGATAATAGATCAGCTAGAAAAGAGTGGTCAGTAAGGCATCGAAGTTTGACAGTTATACCAAATCATTCAGGAGAGTCAAAACAAAATATCAGTGCAAAGAGTTGCAGAGAGATCTTATGAAACTGAGTGAATGAATGATAAAAAGGGTGAAATTTAACTGAATTCAACATATTTCACTGGGAAAAAAATAAACTATATTTTAAATTTACATAGGCAGTGAAGATCTAGTTAGATCCAAAACTAAGTGTCACCACTCAGGAAATATATCTTGGATTTATTTACGCAGTGCTATGCAAACATTGGCTTACTGCTTAATACAAGGAAGAAGTAAATAAATTACTCGGAATTGCTAAGAAAGGAATAGAAATAACAATAAAGACTCTTATTATGTTGTCGCGTAAGTAAGAAGCACTGTGTTCAGAGCTAGACAAGAGTAGTTTATGGTTTTAGTCTCCCAATCTCAAAAACAAAATATTGGAAAAGATACAGAAAAGGACAATAAGGTTCATCAAGGATATGGGACAGTATCCACACTTCTCAGCAACTAATCAGTTTTGACTTTTCTGTATGTAAAAGTTGTCTGGTAGGGTAGTAGGGGGTATTATGGTTTATACCTAGAATATAATCATTATTTAGAAAATGAAGAAACAATAATTAGCTGCTTCAGTACAAGAACGGAGGTCAACTAGTAGGATTAAAATAAATAAAGTACTATTTCACATAATGCACGATTGAAAAGTAAACCCTATTGCTGCAGAATATTGTAGAGACTTCTACAAAATGTTGAAGTATAACAAGATTCAAAACATAACTGGAAAAAATTATGAAAGAAGTGGTCAAACATTACTAAACAGAAGAAATTGATTCAGGAATTCCCTAAAATTCCATTAGCTGAAATACAACGGGAAAAATTTCTCCTCCACATCTCATTTTTCCTCATTTGTGGTCACTGCCACTAGGGCAGGATCCAGGACCTCTCTTCCTACTCTTCTTCAGAAAATTTGACTCTAACAGGACTAAATTGTGATCAGAGCTAAAATGAATTTGCATACTCTCCCTTTCTTTATTTGATTTTTGCACTTGCTTTTCACTAGTTAAACCAGCTTTGGTTTAAGCTGACATGTAAGAAGAAAAGAGATGCCAGAACATTGTTGTATATAACCAAATTGCAGAAGTGGGATTTTAAAAGGGTCTGAGAACTATAGCTGTCATAGGCCTCAAGATTCAGCAAGACTCTCTAGTTTGTCAATTAGTCCATGGATTTACAAGTACTGTCAGGATTTACAGTTACTTAAAACAGGTGTGTATTCAGTACAGAAGAAAACAATACAAGTTTGTAGAAGCAATGCAACTTTGTAGGAGGATATTTCCTGCAGCTTATTTCAAAGTACTAAGAAAGTAATAATAATTACTTTTGATTTTGTGCTTAGGCAAATTTTGAAAAACAGCATACCACATCAGTGCAATACGTACCAGCTGACTCTCTGTTACTATAGGAGCTGATTTGTAAAGGCTAGCCTGTAAAAAAGATAAATGCATACAGCATTACATGCAATATCATAGTGATTATAGTTATGACGGAAGAAAAATCCATGGACAGCAGCATGGAAGCTTTTACTACTGATGAAATTACATGCACTTGGTAAGAGAAGTTAAAATAATGTTATTTCTAGTTTATTTCTAACTACAACCAAATTAAATGCCAATCAACATTTCAGGGAAACTTTTTTTCAAGTGAAACAAAATTCTACTTTTTCATCACAAACTAATCTCAAAATACAAATCCTGACATTTCTTACCTGCCATTGTCTGTTAGTTTACAGCATCAATGTTATTAACACTGCCAGTTTTACTGGGACTTTGGTCCAACCTTACCGTCCTTCTGACTTCACATGATGAAAACCAGAACAATCCTATGCAAGCATTACTTTTTTTTTTCTGAGTGTATATTGAAGCTGTATTTACCCCAATCTAGGCAATTGCGATCAATGCAAAGTATTTATGCATGTATGCGAAATAGCCATGTGCTACATGCTTATTCATGCAGCGGTGATATTCAAAATTTTTGGTGCATTGATCTCTCCCATCAACTCCTTCAAGCATGGCAGGAGTTCCACTGGATAACATAGCGTTTCTGAATTGATGGTATATGTCAGCCACAGTTTTGAGAGCTGGAGATCTGCACTGGAGTGGTATTAAATATATTCTGTTGTCATAGACTACACCTGAAACACACTTTTTTATTTCATTAAAAAGGTCTCTTCCGGTATTCTTTCTAATTAGTATAAGCCAGCACAATCTGTCAAGTAGAAATTACGGTATGCAATAAAATATGCATACCACCACATGCAAGAAGCGAAATTGAATTGATCAGTCAAGCATTGTGCTGACATAAAACTGGAAGGCTTCTATTGCTTTACCAGCACTGCTTTGACTTGAAGTTCAATAGAAATGCTGAATGATGAATAGCAAGCAGAGATTTTTCACCACAGGACTAGATGAGTTGTAAATGAAATATGGAACCTGCTGTAACTGTGCATGCTAGTAAATATTAAAATATTAATTCAGTTTAATGTTTCAATAATGGAAGAGATGACTCCATGTAGAGATTTTCTTTATATGTTAAAATGTGTATGTATGTGACAAAGCAGCTTCTCCTGATCTAAGGCTAAACTAGGGGGTTTCAGCCAGCTTTATATCTTGGAAAGAAAAGTTTAGGTCAACCCCAAATTCTGATGGATACGCAAGAGCTAAAGGGCTTAGGCTAAATCCAAAGGGCTGCATCTGTCAGCACCCGTAACAGTCTGTTTACCAAATAGCTGAGCTCTTGCCCCACATTTAAAGAAAAAAAAAAGTGTGTGAAAACATTAATTTTAACATCATATTCACATAACTAAAATTAACAATATACACCACTTTGAAGAGATTCTGGCCATGATGGATTTACAGCAGTGGGAAAACATCTCAAGTCTCAATTGCCAGTGCTCTAACACACTTGCTTCTCTGTACCAGTCAACACCATTTGTCATGAATAGATGCCTGTGCAGACTCATCCAATATTACAGCAAAAGCAGACAAATTAGACATTTCTGCATGCAAAATGTAATTATAAAAGTACTTACATATCTGGTTTCACGCCCAGCTGCTCGTTGCAGGGTTGTTGACGCCTTGTGTAAAATAAATAGATATATTAAGACCAAAGAGTTACTCTGAGTAGCCCAAAGAGATTTTCATCATTGTGACAGATATTAATTGCTCAAATCCAAGAAAACCAGGAATGCTGGTTCTATGCCCTGTTTTTTGCATGGTGAACTGAATATTGTGCAAGCTATTTTGAATGCATTAATTTTCTGATATGTCCCTTTGCCAAAAATCCCTTTCCTCTTGTTTCCAGCTGGATTTCTGCCATTTTCGCTTTCCTATAGCTACCACGACCAATTTAAATTTATCTGTGGCAAACCGAGTAGGATCCTCTTCCCTTGGCGAGTCATCCTTCTTAACACAGAAGGCACATCAATATAGTTTAATGAAACCAGAAGTTTAACACTAGTATAGAAAGTTATCCCTGCCTCTCACTACATGTTTCTGAGTAATTCAAGATAAATAAATGTAGTGGGCATCCCCCTTCTGTGAGGGGCCAGAGTTAAAAGGAAATCAGCCCTTAAGAGGAAGTCTATTTATTCATTTAATTATCCCATTATTTGCAAATTAATAGTGAGCATAAAAGAAAAAAAAGTTCTGAAAGATTTCCAACCACTGAAGCTTCTCTGTGGTAAGGACACATAGGTGGGAAAAAATCAGTAAGCTGGCCAAAGATGTTGCCATATGGAAGGCAAGTTATGAAGGATTTCTTGCTAGTGGGTCTTAGCTTTTAAAGCCTTAATAAACTGTTTCTCATTCATAAGATAGCCCCTTCTGACTTCAGGAAAGCATTCTGCAGCAAGGACTGCTCTGACACTAGGGCTACATCTCTATCCTTCCGTGTCTTTCAAACCACCAGATACTTCTACTGATGCTGGATGTCTCAGCTGCAGTTTTCATTGCTATAGGCTTTACTGTTGTCACAGGCTCTACAGCAATATTGCTTGCCTTGATATCTACCTGGAAAGAGTCCTTGGTGTCTGGATGGGCTTATTCACCTACCTTACCAACATCTGACTCCGTGCTCATCTGCAGAAAACTTGGAGAAGATTCAGATCGGCGCTGTAAAATTATTTTCAACACAGGACAGACTTATTAATGACAAAAGGTAAAAAAAAGGAAAGGAAAAGAAAAAGTCAATCCCCCATACTGATGGGTTACCATAGTCAATGGATCCTGCAGGACTTGATCAATGACAGCACACAGCTCTTCTGTTTGTTGTCTGAGCTCAGCAGGGGAGCACATCTGAAAAAAGAGGATGGATCATTCAGTTAACCTTTCCTTTTTTGTTTTCAAATAGAGGTTTGAAAGTCATATAACAGCACTACCTCTGAATGAGTGTCCAAAGCAGTGCCTTCAGTCACACTTGCAGTCTTGGTTGGCTCTTCTAGTGCCTGCAATTAAAAAGATGTTGGTGTGATACTGAGTTCAAAATTTTAAAAGCCAAGCAAACATAATTTTTGCAATGCTGTGTTTCCAGAGGTGGCACTTTCTGTTTCACCATGGAAAGATGGAAGAAGAAGAAATTACAGGCCTTTTGAGCTTCTTCAGGTTACCAATATCTGATTCTGAATTAGAGGGGGGGTGCATGGTTGAGGAGAGGGAGAGAGCGTATTCAAGTTAGCTAGGTGAATTCTCCCTGCTTTTAGAGATCAGAAACTACCAGTTTAAATTGTCTTCTCTGACAGTGTCCCTGTCCTTCATAGTAAATATAACACTGTGAATGTGTGCCACATGCCAAAGAGGGGTCAAGGGGCTGCCTGTTGTGTGCCATCGGAGGAAAACCACCAGCTATAGGCATGTGGACAAGTTGGGGGTCTAAGCAAGCAGGAGGTCCTTTCTTTTCCTCCAGTAGACATTTTCCTTAGAAAGTGCCTCCTTTTTAAAGAGGATTGTGATTCCACATTGCAACAAACCAATGCCTCACGTTTCTTGATTTTAGCCTGAAATTAGAAGTGTATAAAATGAAATATGTGCTATACATAAGTGATATCATACTAAACAGGGGTGCAATCTCTCCACAAGATTCTTGTGCTTGGACATACCTCCTGTTTTTCTACACCAGTACCACAGGCGCACTTGGAAGCAGTGTGAATCAGTTTGCTGATCCCTCGGCTTTATCGGGAAACTCACAAAACACCCTCAAAAGCCAAAATCCAGTGGCTCAGTTCCCTTTTCATCTTCATCCAGAGTCTGAGCCACACTCTCACTGCCATCACCCATTACTTCTTTGAGGTGTTTTTCAAACAGCTCCATGCCGAGACCAAAAATTACTGTGGAAGCCTGCTGATGTGTGAAGCTGGACTACAGGGGAGGGATCTGCAGGATTTATGGATTTTTTTGTTTAACACGTTATGTTTTTCTGAAGTTTTGTTTTGCTAGTTAATTGGAAAAATATAAAAGAAAAAAAAAGCATTCCAGTAAAGCACTTTTTCATGCATGTGGGATTCTGTAGGAATGGACTGATCCCAGTGAGGGGAGTATGAGGGCTGCCAGTCACAGAAGACCTGTGGAGCTGGTAGGAAAATGCCAGATTTTTTAAATAAAAAAAAATAAATAAGTATATACTTAAGCAATTATTTCTGAGTTTGATTTTGCTCAGTACATTTTCTCTGGCAAGTTTCTTGTCCAGCTACTTGCAGCGTGCATCTATTTATGCATAACTGAAAAGTTAATGAAAATTTACTTTTAATATTAATTTTATATCATCCACAAATGATCCTGAATAGAAACACATTTATAGAACACTGTCTCCTATCAAAGAGTACAGTAATTAAAAATGAAGAGTAGCTTCTTTCCAAATAGAGTTCTTCCCTCCCCTCCAGCTCTAGACAACCATGTTTGCCTTAGAGTAGTTGCATTTCAAAAGGAAAAAAGTAAAAGAACAATGATTTTTGCCATACAGAAATTACTGCAATCTTATTCCAAGACAGAAGATTAAAAGATTAACTTTCTCAACTCTGCTGTGTCATCACTGTTACCCAGCTAAGTGCTCAGATCAGCAGGCAGTCCTGCAGAAGAGGAGAGCTCAGCTAAAGAGGGCTCATCAGCACTACACACTCAACTACTGTGTCCCCCATTCAGCTTCAGTCAAGATTACGTCCTCCTGATAGACATAAAATGAAGTGATAAAATGAAGTAGAAGAGTCATTCCAGTACCTATTAGGGCCAGGATTGCCAAAGTACCCTGTTGTAGACAGGTGATGAGTCTGAATGTGAGTTAAGAAAACTAACAAATTTTAATCAATCACTGGATCAGAATGCAGTAATTGCAAAGCTTCTCAAAACCTCCAAGAAACAAGTAGGGTAATGAACATAATAAAGTAACTGTAAAAAAAAGCTGCCTGTTTCTGTTTCATATTTACTTCACCAGAGCAGTGGCAGAGGATGAGCAAAACCAAGGGTAAGAAACAACTACCCAGAAGATACCGAGAAATCTTTCTAGAGGAACTACAGCCACATCTACAAGTCTCTGCTCAGAACCAAGACTTGGGATAATCTAAGCACCGAACACCCATCTGTCTCAGTAGAAACTGGGTACCCGAATTTCTTTGCGCTGTGGAGCCTTCATTGACTAAAGAGCTCAGGTGAGCCTAGCATAAGGTATTCCACAGTCCTGATACACAGCCATCACGCAGAACTCATGTCAGAGAAAGCTGCAGTGTTCTTCCTTTTCTAACCTTTGGGGAAGGAAAAATTTAATCTTCAAAGTGGTCATACTAATTTCATTCACTGTTTTAGCTCCTCATTTATTTATTTATTTATTTATTTATTTTCTGTTTGAACAGCTCTAATCTTCCAAACAACAAGAACAGAGTACTAGATTTTAGGCATCTGAAGCATCCCTAACACTTCTACAAAGAAAAAAGGTTCTGATTAATCTGTTGTTAGCTTTTCAAATTAAAACTCTTTGTTTTTTCCAGCAATGATTTATTTTGCATTTTCACATAGAGAAAAATATGAGATTAAAGAAATATAACTAGCATTTCTGAACTCATTACTGGAGTTAGCATGCAATAATGTCATGATTAATTTAAAACATTAGTGCTATCTACAGTACTGTTGATTAGTGCTATCAGCAGTATTGAAGCTTCAGTTTCTGCGCTGACTGTCTAACAATATTACGTTAAAAGTGGAACATTCCCATTTAGGGGTTCGATTTTTTTTATTATTATATATGAAAAACAACAGTGAGACAACAGTTTAAAAGAAAAGTGCAATTTAGAGAATTAAATGTGTTTGTGACAGAATTTAAACGTTCAGATGAAACAACCAGTTGCTGAACCATTTTTTCCCTCGGAAAGGGCAACTTCAGGGGTGTGATGCATATGCACCGTTGACGTCATTGAAGACTACAACCCTTTCCTCCCCCTTCTCCCAAGCTATGTGCGTGCTGAAGCTGCATCAGGGTGAAAGAATACTGGTAAATGATGTAAACAGGATCATCAATATTTTGTTAGAAGAATAAAAACTCCTGACAATATATAGAAAATATTAAACATTGTTTCATCCATCAACGAGCCACATCAATAGTAGGAGAAAAAAAATAATATTGTAACCTCGATCTGACGCAGCCTCCTTCTTACTTTATTGTGAAAAGCCTGGGCTGAGCAAAAGCCAAGAAGTTTCCTCTTCTTTTATTTCTCTTGTGTGATTTTCCCATCACTATCTTTTCCTAAGCTCCCAGCACATGCAAAAAAATCCCTCTGTGTAATGGAACTTTGCATACCAGGAGTTCCTTTAACTTATTCCATGAAGATCCTAGGAGATGGTAGTGAAAAGACTGGGCTACTTTTCCTCATATAAAATAATTAATACTAAAAACTGCAAGGCTCTTACATTGACACAACTGGTTATTATTACAGACAAACTAGGTCGTTTATCACTCTACAACTGCACAAATTGTTTCCTTTCTTTCTTACCACTAGGTATTTATCTCTAGCCTTGAGAAGCATTTTGACATGTGACCTAGATGCAAGAAATTCACCTAATAAGTGCACACCAGAAGTGCTTGGTGAAAACTAAGGAGGTTTTATTAAAACATTCTCTTCAAAGTGTCATCAGAAATGCTTTCTGGGACCAGAAAAGTCCTGTCTTACTTGATAATAGCCAACTGTCCAGCAGTTAGGTCTACCATATGAAAGTAAGAAAGAAATGTCTTCCAAGTTCCAGCTGTGCAATTTCAAGGAGCAACTTAAATTTGCATTTGCCATGATCAGTCCTTATACCAGAGGATATTTGATGATAAATAGGTAAGAGTTTCCCCAAGGCACGAACACAGAGCTGCGTCTCCAATGTAACAGATCACTGCCACACTTCCTCAATTGCATTTCCTTCTTTTCAAGGGAAAAAAAAAAAAAAAGAAAACAAACCAAAAGAAAAAAAAATACAACCCACCAAAACACTCTCTTTTTCCTTCTGCTCTTTTTTCCTCCACAAGAAGAATATAGTTGTCATGGTTTAAGCCCAGTCAGCAATCCAGAACCACACAGCTGCTTGCTCACTCCCCCCTCCCCCACACCTCGGAGGGATGGGGAGGAGAATGGAAAGAACATAACTCCCATGGGTTGAGATAAAAACAGTCCAGTAACTAAGGTATAACACAAACCACTGCTGCTACTACCAATAATAACAATGACAAGGGAAACAACAAGGGAAGAGAATACAACCGCTTACCACCTGTCAACCGATAAACAGCCCTACCTGAGCAGTGATCTAATCCTTCCGGATAACTGCCCCCAGTTTATATACTGGGCATGACATGCTGTGGTATGGAATACCTCTTTGGTCAGTTTGGGTCAGGTGTCCTGTCTCTGCTTCCTCCCGGCTTCCCCTCCTCCCTGGCAGAGCATGAGACTCAGAAAGTCCTTGGTCAGAGTAAACATTACTGAGCAGCAACTAAAAACATTGGTGTTATCAGTGCTGTTCCCAGGCTGAAAGTCAAAAACACAGCACTGCACCAGCTACTAAGAAGGAGAAAAAGGGCTGCTACTGCTGAACCCAGGACAAGAGTGCCCTGCTGGCAGTCTGCTGTGTAGGTGATTGAATGCAAGCAGGATCTGGTTTAGGAGATGTCTCCTTAAAGTTAAAAATCTTCCTGTAGCTCCCTGAAATAAACTCTTCATAGCTACTTATTTTGACTGAAAGATATTTTTATAGACATTTGATAAATGCAATCTCTAAATAATAGATTAATTACTTTTAAATACTATCTGATTAGGAATGGAATTTTGACTTTGACTGTGATCACATCTGTATAACTAGTAGCTATACAAAAGTGAATGCTAGTAAATGGGTGACTCACTGACTCAACATGATTAAGGCCAGAAGGAACCACAGTGATCACCTAGTCTGACCTCTTCTTTAAACTACAGAACTGTCTGGAATTACTGTTTGAAGTGCCAGAAAAGCGTCTTGTCTTGATTTTTCAATTTCTGTGATAAAGAGCCTATTTCTATCTGCTGAGAGACCATGGTTATCACCACCTCATTATCACCATCTCTGCTCTCCTTGCTCAGGCACTGTGGAATTATAGCCTTGCTGGTGAGGACAATTGTCCTGTCAGCCTTACTGTCACCCTGGCTCCCAGTTTACCTTCCCTGTGGAGCAGCCTGCTCTTGCTACTCCCTAAGAGAGCCTGATTGTGCTGAGGACACCTCCCTTAAAACACTAGTTTTTCCTCTTCTGCCTTCAAAGGAAGCTACTGCCTGATCTTCTAAGGGATATCCTGGATTGGCCTTTTTCTGAGCAGAGCACAGGTAATCTGAGGAACATCAGGTTAATACAAACTCATATAGCAGAAAGCATGCCAGTTACAAGATTTGATGAAATTAAGCCACTTCTAGGATTGGCAAAGTATACACACATATAGCCAGTAAGCCTTTTCTTTTCTGCTAATGAGCACAGATTTGAAAAACTTTCTTGGAGTAAGAGTACTGGAGGATAAGAACACCTCTAGAAAAACCATGAACATGATGATAGCCTAATGGTTTCATAAGATGGAAAATGCTGGCTGAAATTAAAACAACTGTACACTCATTAAATAAAAAAATTACTTGAGAAAGAAAGACACAAGGAGACCATTTAGAGGCAGACAAACCATTGTAACTTACATGACATATCAGTGTCAGTTTTCTATTGTTGGATCTAATTAATACTGCATATGTATTGTCACTAGGATTACCCACATTTGATGTGTCTTCTTTCTCACCACTCAAATTAAGCAATATAATTATTCACATAGTCAAAAAATTTGACTTCTGACAATATGCATTTCTAGTTTAATTGCATAGCAGAACACTTTTTTAGCACTTTAGGCAGATGATGTACCTCTAATCATGCATTCAGTTCAGTAATATCTGTGCCTTGAAGCTATTATGTGTCTTCCTTACTTGCTAAAAAAAAAAAAAAAGAAAAACAAACAAAAAAACCCACTAAAAAACTTCTCCCCATAACCATGATTTTAATGTTCATAAAACATCACTTATATAGTTAAAATCTTACTCTAAGAGTTAAAAATCTCTCTCTTTTTTTATCCAGTGCATAAAATGCATTGCATAAAATGAGAGTAATATAATTTATGGCATTGAGCTACAAAGTAGCATGAGATCCTTCCCACTTCACTCCACAGTATTTTTGAGGAGAAAACTTGGATATTACAGATTGGTGCAATGTGGCCTGTGTGTGACGCCTTCATGCTTCCTTTAAGACCAGTACTCTAAATGCATGTCAGCTAGCGCAGCAGGGCTAACTTAGGAGCAGTGTAATTTGCTGCTGGAACAGATCAATATGAGATTATTATCCATAATTCCCAAGATGACAGAAAGCATGTAGTCAGGCTATGCTGAAACTTACAGTTTACAAATTAAATTAGTCAAAATCCTCTCCTGGAGGCAAATCTTGTAGCAGAAAATTGATTTCTTATTAGTTTTACTTGACCGTGCTTTTGCTACTGAGGGCTACACCAAGGCTAGCATTTCCAATAAAGTGGTGAATAACCAAAAGTCTATCTAAACACAGATGCCTTTAGTAATGCTAAAAGTCATTACTTTTTCCACAGATCCTGGAACTGGACATACTATTCAGTTTTACATACTGGGGATAAGTAACATGCGGATTGTGAGTCAATGCCCCAGAGATCATCAATGAGACCATGAAAAGGAATCCCTTTTCTTCTGAAAAAGTGCAATCAGATGGTTGATTTTAACCCACAAGTTTATGCCAGGCGTGTGCTCTTTGAGTGAATACCCTGCTCTAATTCACCTACCTGGCTTAGTGTACAGAGTGGTGGAGCACACAAACTGGATGCCTTTCAGATTAAATCAACCATGAACTCACCAAACACTTCCAGCCACTAACAGGCACTCTGTCCAAACAAAACGTGCCCAAAACACATTCTGTAGGGGTGTAGGATCCCCTGCATTAGCTATTTTTCTCTACAGAGCCATTCCTATTGGACTATATTGCATGCTAAAGCAGACATAACATTCATTAGTGCATTCAAGGTTTAAGTAACAGAAGAATCAAGTTTTAAGCAAATGATTAAAAAAATCATTTAAGATTTAAAGAACAAGGGAATATAATTGAATGCCCCTTTTTTAGAAAAAGAAAAATTATTTAAAGCAGTTAACTGATAACTCCTAGATCACAGTCAGTAATATATAAGGACAAAATTATGATCTTCAAAATTCTTATAGTTAAGCTCACCCTCTCCAATGTCTTTAGGCTCTGAAAACTTCTAGTGAAATTAGCTAAGCTGTGCAAATGAATACGTATTTGAAGATGTAGTTAGGAACGCTTAATCTTTCAGCAATTAATCAGAGGCTAGGTTCCTGAACTAGGCCTAGGACAGAAATTTGTTTTTTTCTTACAAAGCTATAAACTGGATGTCAGAGTGATTAAGCACATGTTTAGACATGTAAGACATTTAGCTCATTGCTCATCACAAAAATATTTTGTTCAACGTAGTGTGCTGTTCCAACACAAACCATTCTATGAATTTATTCTTTTGTGCAAAGCTAATTGAGGGGAGGGGGAATAAAACTAGACATTGGTAGGTACTTTGATTTCTTAATACAAAATGTAAATTTTCAATTTACTTCCAAAGTTGCGTTATCTAAATAAGGACTATACAACCCAGCCTTTGCTGAATGTGTCTCTGGTAGTAAATAAAGGCACTAAAGACTTCTTTTTATCTATCATTGTACCTTACAGAAAAGGATTTTTACCCCAAACTACATGCTGGAGACAGACCTCTGGGCCATGTTAAATGTTGAGGTGCTCAGGGAAGTTGTCTGGGAGAAAGGCACTTAGAGGCCAGTGTAATGTCCAGGACTGTTCCCACAGTTTAACTATACAGCTGATCAAATTTGTGTATCTTGGGATTTTGAATTTACTACTGTAAGCATAGTCTTTGAATAATCATTAGCTGACAGAGACCTACTGATTGGTATGTCCTAGAAAATCAGTGCTCCAAACACTTTCCAATGATAAAACAGACTTTGAAATGTTGTCATAAATGGCAATTCCTTCAGGATATTTCTTTTTTACAGTAAATTTATTTGCAGAAATTCAGATTAGTGAAGGCTTTGATCTTCAGTGGAAAGTGACCCTGAAAAATGATTGGATTTATAATCCTGAGCAGTTAGTTCCCAGTGTTTATACTTTGCAATATCCCCCACAGAAATGTCAGAATATATACATAAAGTTGAATGGTGTCAAATACGCAACACAATTCCCACATCTTTGAGTAAACACTAACCTTCTGTTCCATAAGTAATGTGTTTGTAGGGATTGCTGCAAATGCCTTGTAGCTTGTCTTGAGCTTGTATTGCTAAAAAGGTAAACCAGAAAGCAGGAAGAGAAGTAAAACAGGTTAGAAGGGAAAGAGGGGGAAAGTGAGAAGAGAGGGGAAAGGTACGACAGAATGAAAGATGATTCCAATTGTCTTGCAGACATGTAGCAACAATACAATGCTTACATATTACCTAGGAAAGCTCTTTCTTAACATCTAGTGCTTCTGTTATGATCTTAAAGGACTGTAATGTACATCTTTTGCTTTTAGGAAAGAAGTAGGGCAAAGTAAATTCTCTGTACCAGCTTATAATTTCCAAAGTGATTTTGACTACTTTCTGCTGACTGCTATCCTTAAATGAATATCTGGAGAGGCTGTGAAGTTTTTCCAAGTTTGCTTGTGATTTGCTATGATGCACAGCTACTTCTACAAGTACGTGCACTTCAGCAACTGCTGCTGTGCAGTCTTATCCTGGACCACTAAGTCAGAGGGATTTCTGTGTTTTGCTTTAATGAGACTGATTGGGATCCTTAAATGCTGCATTACTTGTATGAGTGGATAGATAATTTAAGTCACGTCACAGCTTTTCATCTCTTGCATAAGTAACTCCACCACCCAAACAAATTTTACAAAGTAACTGTAGGAACTTTTACATTCTAACCAAGCATATAGTACTTGCAATCTGAATCATACAAAATGTACGGGTTTGCATATAAAAATTCTAAGATTAGCCTTAAAAATTATTATTTTAAAACAATTTATATGTTAGACTGCTTTAGCTCACCAGTTATTTTTAACTCTAGAAAACATACTTTCTATATTTCCCTTCTAATTACAGAGGTTGAATTTAGTAGGTTTAAAATTTTTGATGAGATTCTTCTATATTATATGAGTTTAAGAGCTACGATTCTTTACAGGATAATTCATCTCATCCCAAAATTGCCATCTAGCAAGGTAAAATAAAATCATCCTGTAAATGCACCATATTCTTTCCATTAGCTATAACAGAATTGCCCAAGTTGTGCTTGGATATTTAACTTTCAGATATCAAAAGTCACGTGAGTTGAATCCTGCCTTTTGAACATATAGACAGCAACACTCTGCTATAGGTATGTGTACATTCATATATATATATGTGCAAAATCTATATACAGAAAAGATGATATAAAATACTGCTCACTGAAGTAAGATGGAAGACCAAAATTCCAAGTATTAAAACTGCCATATCCACAAAATGTATCTTTGTTTGCTTATAATTGATATTCAATCATATAATTTATAAAATCGCACATGTAAATGAAATGTAACATCTTTACTAGCCCACAGGCTTCTACATATGATGAGATGGGATACATCATATATAGTGAGAACACTGTGACCATTTTGAAGTCGTTATACTGTTATATGAACTAAACAAAGACAGATCAGGTTGCAAAAATGTAAAATTTTCTATACCACTGACAGGTGCGTTATCGCACCCAGATACTGTAGAACCTGTGAACAATGTGCTATTGTCAAAGTGTCTGAGATGTGTGGAAAGTCTTTAATTCAGTTTCTCGTCTATATGAGTATGTTAACTGACACATTAGTTCATGCTATTTAAAATTCTTATTCAATGCCTACATACGTGTAATAATCTGGTTCACAGGAATCTAGCAATATTTTTGAACAGCCCTGGACAGTTAGATGTGCTGGCTTGTACCATGGTCCAGTCAGAAGTAAACCTAGTCCAATATCAAAGCTAAGACAAATATCAGCCTGGGGAGTTTTGAGACAAGTGCCTGACTTTTCTTGCTCAAATGATCACCCAGGGCACCCACAGGGCATTGCAAAGTGTGCTAGATGTGTAACTATAAAGCCTTAAAATCAGCGACTAACCATGGTAGTACAGAGCTCTTCAGGAGCAATCTTTCTTTCTTTGTTGTAGGTTTTGCAGCTGTGCTGAGCTCCATGCTGTTACAGTTAGTTTGTTCCCCAGCTGTTTTGGGTAGACCTACATGTATTCCTGTGCTACATTCAAATAGGAAAAATCAAAGAATATGTAAAAATGATGCCCCATGAAATCACTGCAAAGAGCTTTCAAACAACAGCCAGAAGTTTTTATTCTAATCTGTTCCTGCAGAATCAGCAATTTTATTTGTCTCCACTCCATCCAACTGTTAATTTTTCTATATTAGGTCCATAAGGACACTATTAATGTGTCTGCCAAGTCTGGGGAGAGGGGATTTTATTACTTTTGGTCACCCAAAGTTCACACTGATCTGTGGATTACGTTCATATTCACTTTGCAAAGCAGTCATATTTTTAAATCATTGGTGATCACAAATATATAAAGCATGGGAAACCACATGTTTATATATAAAAATGCAAACAGTTAAAGAAGTTCATTGGTTATTCTTCGATTTGCATAAATCAATGCATGCATAGACATAGACATTTAAAAGCTCTCCATATTTCATAATTACTTTGATATCATGATAATGATACAGTTTGATGTGAATACTGAAAAGTACATCTAATATCAAAATTCTGATTTAATCAGTCTTGGTTTAATACATGTCTCAATGTCAACCACTGTTGAAGCAGCATTAAGGTAGATAAATTACACATGCCAAAGTAAGTCAAGCACTTGCAGATGCTGTGCTTTTCCCTTGATATTCACTTAGAAAAATTCATGCATGCAAAAATTTTGTCATGCATCAACAGTTATCAGATGAAGCAACTTGCTTTTTGTCTAGTTCTGAAGTTGAGTTGATTGGCACTAAAGACACCTAAATGCTGCTTAGGATTTGAATGTTATGTCTCCTCAATCTTTTCTTTTTTTCAGTGGAAATATACTGGGATTTGAGGCCGTAGATTTTTCAGAGAGCTTGGTACAATTAACAAATCAGTAAAGCTCATTGTGCTATGCCATGAACTAGGTATGAAAATAAATGAGAGCAGGAGGAAAGGCGGGTGTTGAATGCACACTATTCTTAACTGTAAATGAAATCTCAGCCTCACATTTTAAAGCCACAAGAGACCTTTCCTGCACTGAAGACCCAACTGAGTTTGATTTAGAGATTTCAGATCTTCCACATCCCTGGTGGAGCCAGCTTTGTTGGCAGGATTAAAAATTGCATCAAGCTAACAGTCCAAGCCTGTTAAACTGCTGGACACTCTCACTGTCTCCACGGGGTTCTGGGGCAGTTTCAAAAGTGCCGCCATACCACATGATAAAGCAGGATTAGCAGGAACCGGACAGTAGGGAAAACAGAAAGGGAGAAATAACCTCTGCAAATATAAACCTGCATAATAGCTGTGTGTCACAAGCAGAGCTTTTCCTTATGCCAGAGACTCTCACAGTGCTCAATGCACTGACTAGCAGAAACCGCAACTGCTTTGCAATCTGCAGGCTCAGTCAGGCCTTTCAGATTTGTCCCAGGGCTTTTTTCTTGGAATTTCTACAATTTCATTTGTCTTTTTGATTCATTAAGTAATACTGACAGGGTGTAGCGACACTGTACAGCTGTGCTTGGCACAACGGCTCCTCTTGGGTTGTTTGAGTTTTAAAAGAACTATTCATGACAATTGCTACTTTGTGCTGATCTAAACCTCTCATTTTCAATTAACATTTTCCAAGCAGTTCAAGTCACCCTGCCATGGCCAATCTGACACAAATTGATCTGGCAGACCAGGCTGTAATTTTGTGCTGTGAACAAATAAATCAATAAACTGTGATAGCCTTTCAGTGAAGGGCAGAGCTCAGATATGAGTAAAGGAGGCACAAAGGAAGCACAGAGTGCAGACATAAGATAAAAGAGGTTGGAAAACTTTCTGTATCTCTAATGTCTTCTAGCTCTTCATTTTGCATAATAGCTCCTTTTGTTTTCACCTACCTCTTGCATGTTTTTTGATCAGCTTTCCTTTCATCCCCCTTCCCATTCTTGAGATTTATACTTAGGTTTAAAGTGTGATAGGTTCCTAAGCCCTCCTGCAGAAATCACTGTCATTGATTATTCTCACTCCACCAGTGGAGGACAAACAGCGGGAGTGTGGCTGATTCGTTGAGTGTGAGACTTTCATATTTGCAGTAGCTCATGTTGTAGGAAGATTGTTGTTTGGTTGGGTTTTTTTTCCTCATGTCCTGTCTAGCACAACAAGATCAAAGTATAAACAAAAGGGAAGAAGCTAGAGACTGTCCTTGTCCTCCCTTTCTGGTTCTTGTCCCTACTCAGGCTGGGCTCTGCCGCGCCTTTGGACTGGTGAGTGCCGACTCCTGGGGTGTGGGGAGGACAGGTGGGACAAGGTACTTGGGAGTCAGCTGTCACTGGAACAGCCCGTTCACATCAATAAGGTTAGACTGCTTCTAGCTCAGCCCTGCGCCTAAAATCACCAGATTTCTATTCCTTTCAGTGGGAATATATATGGAATGGCATTAGCCTGGGTGCATAGAACGTGTTTTATGTTTATTTTTGACACCATAATATTTCATGTGAGCTTCAAAAATAAGTGCACCAAATGTATATCAGGGCCACTGGACACAAATCCAGTTTCAGCACTATTTTTTCTCACTCATCATACTTGATTTTTATGCTAAAGGATTCCTACAGCATCTTCCCCATAATATAGAACACATTGCTAGCAATTTGATATGGTAAGATTTGGTCTTCACTATCTTAACTAACAATACAAAACCGGTTCCTTTTCAAACATTTTTCTTACATAGCTCATTTGTTTTACTAGCCTTGTGCAACATGGATGTGATTTTTCCTACAGGGACAAAGAACTATTAGAAAATAAGCATGCACTAAGAGTACCTTGGGTTTGATGTTTTCATGGTCAGGAGGCAGGGAAAAAGACTGTGATGAAGTCAGCTCTCTGGGTCTTGATGGTAGTGTGCCTGGTGACTTGTCTGATACAGGAGATCTGCACTTTAACACAGGTGAGGTGGCAGACTGCTCAGGTCTTGGAGAGGAGGAATTAGACCTATGACTTGGGTACACCAGTGAAGAATTAAATCGCAGTGGATAGGAGTTAATATTACTGGTTTGTGGAACAGGTGGAGTAGAATGAGGTCGTGAGAGAGACCACTGCTTTGAGGTGCTTGAAGGGGTAGGAGAGGAGACATTTATCTCCTGAACAAACAATTGGGATGAATCTGGTTTAGATCTAGAAGCTGGATGCAAAAGACTAGCGGAAGGAGGTGTGTGTTTTTCTTGGGTGGGGGAGAATATACCACTAAGACTGGTAGAAGAAAGCAAAGGATATGACTGGCAGGTAAAAATGGGTGAGTAAGTGTGAACCCTCTGAGACTTCTGAGGTGTCCGGGACCCAGAAGCAGCATACTGCATCCCTCCTGGGGAAGGAGAGATAGGGTGTGCAAGGGGAGAGGGTGCTGGGGGATGAGGAGGAGGCAGTGTGGACTGCAAACCTGGAGAGGTAACTGATTTTCTATGGGAGAAGATGGGAGATGACAGAGGACTTTGGGTATCCGGAGAAAGTGTTCTGCCTGGAACATGGCTTTTAGGAGAAAGGGACCCTGCCTGAGGGGTGGGATGAGGCTTGGAGGGTAAAGACTGATGCTGAGCCCACCCCGAAAACCAATATGCCTCTCTATTGGGAAAATCTGGCCTTATAGGAGAGCTTGAAACAGATTTCTTGGGGGTTGGAGAAGTCGTTTCGGACTTTTGATCTACTGCGAATGTTGAAGAACTGAGGGGGCTAGGAGAAAATGTGGGACAAGAAGCAGGAGATACTGGCCTCCTCTGGGAAGAGCCTGATCTTAAAATAGCAGTTAAGAGGGTCAGCCTGGTTGGCAGAGGGGATCTGGCTCCTGACTTCGCTAGATTTCCTCTAGTTGACATTGCTGTGAAAGGCTCATTTATGCTACATATAGTCGAAGAGGAGCCATAAAGAGAGGGTGGAGACAAAGGTTTAGGACTAGGACATAATGAGTGTGTTATTATATGTACAGGGACAGGAGACAAAGCATTCAATCTTTTGGAAGAACTGGGGGATAAAGACTGAGCTGAAAATCCTTGAATTTCATCTGAACGTGAAGGACTGGGGGAAAGACTTGGACTCTTTGCTGGAACAGAGGATGTGGTGAAGCCTCCCATTTTGCAAACACAGCCAGAGGTATAGAGACTTGGTGTTTGTAGGTTATCATACAGTTGAGGAGTGCAGTAACAACTGTCTGATGCAGAAGAGGATGTTTTAGACATGGAAGGAGGTGAGCCAAGAGGAACAGAAGCAGACTGAAAGTACAGAGAGGAATCTTGCTTAGAAAACCTGGTCGCTGGCTGCCAGTTGTTACGGGAGTCTTCCAACGAAGAGGCTTGATTCAGGTTAGCCTTGGCACCACACACTACTTTCTGGTTAATTGGAGAAATTAAGCGGACAGCAGGTGGTTTAGAGGAAAGATGATCAGAGATGGAAAGAGTAGAAATTAACTGGAGAAAAAAGAAAAACAGAAATGTTAAAATAGGTGAAACCTGGGTAACTGTTAAGCACCCCGCATTTCAGTCCTTTGGTCCTGCATACAGTGTTTTCATTAGTACTGCTCTGTGGGTTAAAAGCACAGGTCTGTCTTAAATTCAGGGATACAGTCTGATGGATAGAGCTCTCAGGGTAGGTGACAGACAAGTTGTGTGCTATTTTATTTGGGCCTGAGTTTTGTTGACATAAACAAGGTTCAAGGATACTGTATTTTTCATCTCAGGTAAAACCCAAGACAGTTGTGCCATCAGTGTTTAGAATCATGTGATAACCATTCACATTGCATAATTACCATAGAAAGTAAGAAAAATGCAATATTGTCCGATCTCACTTTACCAGTTCAGTGGAAAGTAACCTTTCTGTAAATAAGATTCAAGTCAAGTACTCATTTGCTTATTCAGTAAACAACACCTTCTGAAGCACCATGATATCAGAACAAGAAATTTGCTCAGAACTACTTAAACTAGACATCCAGTTTGGTTTTCTCTTTTCTTGTCATTCATAGAGCAGTGCGTTTGACAGTTTGCAGGCACATAAGAGTCCTTATCCCCTTCTCCAGTCTTACAATACACTAATAAAAGAGTAATGAGCTCTTTTATGGATGCCTTTTTTCTTAGGTCTATTCTAATTAGGATTTGTCAAAACTGATTAGAGTGTACAAGTATATTATCAACCTTTTATACAGTTTTATGCTTCTAAAGAAAGAAATTCTCTCAAAATCTTCCAAGTTTTTATAGTGCTGGAATTAAAAACGGGGGTATACAAAATATGAGTAGAACATATCAGTATGAAATAGTGAGCTAAGTCAACTGTAAAACCAAAAGGCTAAAAATTATCACTTAACTTTCAAATGAGTATTTTGAAAGCAAGCACATTTACTCTAATCCTTACAAATGTCATATAAAATATAAACCCCCCTATTTATTTATTGTTTGATACTCTGAAAATATTACCATTTAGTTTCCACAGACATGACTTGTGCAATACTGTGGCTCAGCTTATGAATTATATTTTTTAATACAAATATCTTCCCCGTAAAATAAATGCATTATTATGATGATCATGGTTGCTATTTTTATGTCACATAGTATTGATGCATCACAAAACAAAAAATAGAACAAATGAAATTATAGTTTTAAAGTGAGAAGCAGATGGTAGAAGAATCTCTAACAGAAGAGCAAGACTTGAGACTTTTAAGGGCTAACATATACGTAAAAGGCTAAATATGGGCTATATATTCAGATCAGAACCCTATTAGACGTTATAACTTGAAATAAGTGAGCTCTCCCTGCTAAATGATACTCTACAAATAGAAAGCATTGTAAACTGAAGGTACTATCTGTATAAGATAAGGTCAGAAAAGCCAAAGCTATACCTTTATTTATAGAAAAAAAAGCCAACAATTAGAATGCCTTTACAACCACACTGATTTCCGCTTATTTTATACATGCATTAAGGTATCCCATTTTGAAATGGAAAACCAATCGACATATACAGGGCAAATACCAGAATATGAAAATTAATATCAATGATATTGTATCATAAATACTATTGGATTGAGAAATAGTAATTTTATTTGGAAAAGCTGCTAATTAAGAATAAGAAAAAATACTGGAAGGTGAGAATAATTTACCAACATTTAATCATTCTGAAAAAATATTCTTAAATATGTCACAAAATATGAAATTATTTAACAAGTTAAAAAGCAGCATGGTAATACATCTGATTGGTAAACTGGAGCAGCCTCCTGAATTTAATAATGAGTTCCGGAAGTTGATCAACTAACAAAGCAGATGACGGGAATGAAATCTTTATACCAAAATAAAATAGATAAATTTCCCTTACAAAGAAAATGGATTAAAAGAAAATGAGGAACTAATATGAAACTCCATAATGAAAGAGCAGAATGTGCAATGACTTCTAATTAATTAAAAATTAATAGGAAAGATTTATAAGCAGCTAGGAAAATTTTCATGGCAGAGATGATAAACTTGCCCCTGTGAGTATGATAAAGACATTTTGCAGCAGTCTTCTTCCAGTTTGAACACCACTGAACATTTACATCCTGAGATAATTAAGCCATTATTCAAGTCTTCTGAAAAGATCCTGCTGTTGTATTACAGTATTAACTACATCTATAGATGATCACCCTCTTATTTACAGGAACATAGAATCATAATCAAAGTTGTTTGGAAGTGTCTTCTTGAGGTCATCTATTCCAGCCTCCTACTCAGAGCAGGGCTGTCACCAACACCAGCAGGTCTGGTCAGCTGTGGTTGCTTCGCATCAAGTACCTAAACCCCTAATGGAAATGGCTCCAGCACCCCTGGGCAGCCTGCATCAGTGCTACGCCACCTCCCAGTGAGGAAGGTTCTCCACGTGTCCAGCTGGGACCAGAGCTACCATGCTTCAAGTTACAGACATTGCTGTTTCATGTGCCACCGCAGAGAGGAATTTGGTTCTGTCATCTCTGTAACTGCAGTACAAGTAGTTGTGGGCTGTTTCATGATGCCTCCTTGGCTGCCTCTTGGTAGAAATCAACAAAGCCAGCTCTCTCAGCCCCAGCTCATATGTGCCCATGCCACCTTTATGGCTTTGTGCTAGATCCCCATTCCCTTCTTCACATCTCTCGAATCTGGGGCTGACTGGCCACCAAACTGAGCATGGTTTTACAGGTACAGCCTCACCAATGACTTGATCAGTGGAATTTGCTTTGCCCTTTTTTTTTTTTCTGTCCAGTTTCTCTACTGGTTTAAAACACTTCTGTAGTTGTACTGGATTAGTGCAGAGGGAGTGAATGACCAAAGTAGACATGCATTTCTTTGGTCTGTGATTCAACTGCAAGCCTTTTTCTCTTCCTAGGCTCACCACAGATATACATTTCCTAAAAATGTATGAAGAAAGTTGACATAGATGGCAATATTGCCTTAGGACAAAGGGATCAGGGAACTTGAAAAAGATCTTTATGCCTCATGGATGATGATCCCAGAAATATAAAAAAGGTTGCAGTTCTAGTACTGAGCCTTACCTGGGAGATCTCCGGCACATTTGAAGTGGCAGAGCTGAGCTGGGTACAAGGCAAGTGGTCTTGTGAGATCACATTGCTTTGGAAGGGCACAAAAAAATGTGGTTACTTATACCAACAAGGCCCTGAGACGTGCTGGTCGAAAAGGAAAAGGGAAAGTGTGACAAACTGAGGGGCAAAAAGGCAAAACTCATGTCTAAGAGAAGAATTGATTCAATGTAGACCTTGTCCTGGGGCTAGTTAGCCATGCTTTGATCTCAGTAGAATTCATTAGTAGCAAAAAATTAATTCCCTACTGAGCCTGTGACCTGAGAACCAGAAAGTGAGAAAGAAGCACTGGAAGCTGTGGAAAACTTGACAAAATCTCTGGAGACTTAAGAAAGCAAGCTTAAAAGAGTGACAGGATATTATTTTTTTCTGCACAGTCTTGCAAAAAATCCACCCAATTTCTGTGACACCTTTTAAAGAAACCACCCAAGTAAACCTGGCAGAATCTGTATATTGAACACTGCTGAGATAAATTTGTATTTCCCAAAGACAGCTATCCTTTTACAGGCTGCTTCCTCTACACAGATTTTTCTGTGCCCTTATACCTTCCTCAGGTAAAATTCCACTGACTTCACTGGGAGTTTTTCAGAAGAAATGGATATTTCATAAGTGTATGAATCCAAACCCAGAGTGGATTTATTATTCACAATTTCCTCAATCAAAAATTCACATTTAATGTGATGAAAAATTGAGTACCACAGATATTTCAACACCAGATTAGGTGAATCAGAAGTCCTATTCATTTTCAGAGACAAAGTAGCCATGCTTAAATCTTATTTTTTTCAGTATCAATGAAGAATTGCATTTTCAAATTATGAAAACTGTGTCAAGATCAAAAAAAAAAGGTCTGTATTTATTCCATGTATGAAGGATATTGCGATTTTGCTAAAGGTAGAGTTTTCCTCTGCGTATACACCCTTGAAAACCATCCATGTTCTTACCAAGATGGGAGACATTAACTTTTCACACAGTAAATCATATTGATGCATTTTGAAAATGAAACATCTTAAATACTTTTTTTGAATTGTCCCAGTGAAAACTTAAAATTTAAATAAATCAATAAATGTGCCATAAAAAGGTTAGCATAAAAAGAGCCTTTCATATTCGCTAGGTCTTTACACTTGTGCAAAGTCTGTGCTAACTAACAATCAGAATAATGGATTTTTTTTTTTTTTTTTTTGTAGCCTCTTTACCGTAAAGGGTTCAGCAGGTGCTGAAAACAAAAGCTAGACCTAGGAAGTCTGATGCTACTAATTCAAATAATCTACAGGCTCCACTGATTTCAGTCCATTTAGTCTAGCTAGGAATCTAAAATCTTCTGGTTAACTTGCTGTGAGATGAGCTGCTCTTAAAAGAAAGATCAATGGGTCTACATTACCTGTTCCATGTATACACCAAAGCCATAGAGAGAGGCAGCAAGTCAGAAGGGTTGGGAAAATACCTTAGAGTCCAAATGTGACAGGAATGGCCAACAAAAATGTTAATTAAAAAATAAATTGGCCAAGCTGCTTTACAAAGTGACTCAGTGTCCATACCCTGAAAGCTTTAGAAAGCAAAGGCTAGCTCCATAGTTTAAATAATAGGTTACCTGATGTTTTTGCGGATCAGCAGTATTGTGGGAAAGTACAGCACCTGGAACATGCCCATCGCCAGGAGGTTTCCCTGCCCCAATTCCAGGGGAAACATGGGATGTGGCCAGCAGCTGAGCACTGATGGGACCATAGCCATTGGAAGGCCGAAGAGTGTTGCTTGAGGAAGCAACTACTTCATCTTCTTCACCGGAGTCCGTAATCAGAATAAACTCAGCCTTAAAAAGGTCATTCTCCTGCATTTCTCTTTTGCTCAAATTACACTGCGGGGACTGGAAAACCTTTTGGATGCTGTCTGTATGGGCGGATGACACAAAGTCTTGTCTGGCCCCACTCTTTAAGGCCGGCTCATCAGAGACTGAGTTAGACTGCAAAAGATACAAGGAAAAAGAATCCCAATTAGCTGCATTTTGTTTGTGCTTCCCAAAATGCAAAGTAGTTTCAACTTGCAGTGGTGGCTGGCAGTGCATTACCAAAGGTGCAGAGGGCAAATGGAATTTGGGCATCAGCACCCAGCAGAAACAGTCTGCCGAGGTAACTCCCCACTTCCAGCTCCCCAGCCGACATTGCAGAACTTCCTTCCCAGCGTCTCACAGAGCAACAGGGGAACACAGCAATGGCCCAAGCCTGGGGCTGGTGCAGGAATCAAAAAGGAGGGTGCAGTCAAGCCAAATGAGCTGTCAGAGCAGACTATGCCAGACACGAGGGGAAGGCATCCCAACCGCGAGATCCACGGGAGCAGACAATGCTCCTCAGAGGAGTTTGACAGAAAAATCTGGGACAAAACCTATACATATTAAAGAAGTAACAAAGGCCTTTATGCCAGGGCATTCTCTGAAGACAGCAGACAAAGGATCTAAGGTCAGAGAGCTTTACTGTTTCTCAAGCTTGTCAGCACAGGCTACAATTGTTCTTATTTTCTGCAAATTCCACTCCCATTGTGTAACTTCTCAAGCATGCTTTGGATGAGAGTAGGAGTAGCACAAGCTGGGCATGTGACACATCACAAAATCATTCCATATTGAAACTGCTATGGTAAGTCGTATTTCTCTTGCAGCAGGAATCAGGTGAAAGGATAGGAATATTGTGGACTGCAAGAGAAAGCCTGTAGATGAAGATCATTTTTTAATCCAGCTGGAGAAATATAGTAATTACAAATTTAAACTTCATTTGCAGTTCCATGAGTTCCTGGAGTTCAGTTCTTGAAAAAAATATTGGACTATAATGGGGGATATGACTATGGAGGTGATATTTTCATTATCTGATGTTGGTTTAGTTTTTAAAATATTGTTCAGATTCTAGACAATTTAGAAGAGGGAATAAGCTGTGTTATGAAGGCCTCACTACTGCTCACTTGCCAGGAAAGTTTTCTCTGCCTACAGAGAAACACAGGGAAACAGATGTGAGGAAAACCTGATTCTGCTTTACCCAGGCTGTTACTTACAGCAAAACCAACACTGAGTGGCTGGAAATATAACTAATAAGTTAAACATCCTGAGGATAATATTGCATTGCATGTCTCTTCAAGCACATCCATTCTCTGCCAAGACCTAATCTGTTTTTAGACAGACAGAACACTGAAAATGCTGTAGCATGTTCAGTTCAGAAGTCTGTGAACTCCTGAGAAAAGTTTATAACATGGAAGAGCATCTAGAACTGCAGCGCCAGCAATGTCCTAGAGAAGGAGCTGCTCCACAAGAGCAGAATCACCATAAGCATTACTATTAACCGAAGAGCTGCAGTTGCTTTTCAAGCAGCACAGAATAAAACAAGAGACTGTTAAGTGTTGGGAGGCAGAAAGTAGCAACAAACACTGTGGGCTTACCAAAGGAAGGAGTACCAGCAGTGTTAGTCTGGTGGCTTCACTGTCATAAGTAATCATGGGGATAAGCTTCCAAAAATAAAAAACAAGCTTCCACTTTGACACACTATTATGCAGCTATGAAAGGGATTGGCATCTTTGCTGGAAGCCACAACACAGGAGTCTGATGAAACCAGGATCCAGTGACCAATTCTTGGTCAATTCTCATGTGATAACACTCCCTGCACACCCCCCTTGCTCCCACGAAGATCAGGAAGGAATCCCAGTTTGTCCTCCAAGAACATAGCCTTGCATGACTGACAGAGGGGAGTATCAAGATGGGCAAGGGTTTCCTTCCAATACAAACTCTGCCAAAGGCAAAACAAGCTATTGAGCAGGTATCAGCCTTCTCTTGCGCAACAATTCTGCATGTCTGGTAAGCTTGGTAATTAAAATCAATCACAAGCCAAGGAACAGCTCAAGGGAAAGAGCAGCAGTTCAGTGATGCTCAGGATAAAATTATCTATATTCTTTGAAAAGGTGGAAAAATTAGTACAAACAAAAATCTACCTTATTTATAAATTCTTGATTTCTCAGATCCTTTGGTTCCTCTGGAATTGTTACAAGGAACTTAGAGACATCCAAAACCTCACAATGAGTTGGAAGTCGTCCAATGGATGGTACAAATGTGAAGGTCAGTGGTTTGGTTCCAGATTCTTCAGAAGTCACCTAAAAAAAAAGCATAATTAGTCCAACATTTTATCCAAATAAAGATAATTTTAGTCAGAGTTGAAGTAACGTGAATTGTCTACTTAACTTACAAGCGTATTATTAACTATAGCAGTCATTTTGGTTTTTTATTGTGTCACAGTTGTGGGGTTTTTTATGTACATATATACATATATATATCTCTGAGAATGGAGACCTTGGGCCCACTGTAGGAGAGGATCAGGTCTGAGATCATCTTAAGAACCTGAAAGTACACAAGGCCATGGGACCTGAGGAAATCCATCCACAGGTCCTGAAGGAGCTGGCAAATGAAGTTGCTAAGCCACTGTCCATCATATTTGAAAAATCATGGCAGTCAGGTGAAGTTCCCGATGACTGGAAAAGGGCAATATAACCCCCATTCTCAAGAAGGGGAAAATGGAAGACCCAGGGAACTACAGACCAGTCAGTCTCATCTCTGTGCCTGACAAAATCTTGGAGCAGATTCTCCTGAAAGGCATGCTAAGGCACATGAAAAACAACAAGGTGGTTGGTGATGGGGGCCTGAGCACCTCCTGTATGAAAACAGGCTGAGAAAGTTTGGGCTGTTCAGCCTGGAGAAGAGAAGGCTGTGTGGAGACCTCATAGCAGCCTTCAGGTATCTGAAGAGGGCTTACAAGGGTGCTGGAGAAGGACTCTTCATTAAGAACTATAGCGATAGGACAAGGGATAATGACTTCAGACTTAAATAGGGGAAGTTCAGGTTAGATATAAGGAAGAAGTTCTTTACTGTGAGGGCAGTGAGGCCCAGGAACGGGCTGCCCAGGGAAGTTGTGAATGCTCCATCCCTGGCGGTGTTCCAGGCCAGGCTGGGCAGAGCCTTGAGTGACATGGTTTAGTGTGTGGTGTCCCTGCCCATGGTAGGAGGGGTTGAACTAGATGATCTTAAGGTCCTTTCCAACCCTAACTATTCTATGATTCTATGATATTAAAGTCTTCTTTACCAGACAAAATTGTATCGATTTTGCCAAACAACATGCTATATATATTAGTAGTGTGGCATAGCAGACAGGAGAAAATTTATACAATAATTTGTTATTCTTTATATTTTCCATACCAGAATCAGAAAACCATATTCAATTCATTTCAAGGCTGTTTTTATCTTTGTTTAACTCCACTTTAATAGAACAACAATGTAATTATACCACTGTATCTGGACATATAACAGCCTCAAGAGTATTTGCTTAACAGCTTAAAATTAATTGGAAAAACCTTTGCTCTGCAAAAAGAATGGAAAACTTGTTTACATTTTCCAATGCAAATGAAGCTAATTCTGAACAACATCTGGGGTGAATTCTGATTCAAGGAAAGGATCTTATCCTGATTTCTTCAGGTCATTCAGCCGCATGCACCAACTAATTGCATGTCTGTCTGCTTATTTCTCTCTCTCCATCTTGTATTCTTGCTAGGGCTGTGTGTGTGGAGCCTGAATGCACTGAAAGAAAAGACTAAGACAAGGCAATTTCATCTAAATGTTCAGTTTTACCACAGTGCTCTCCCATCTATTCCATCTGCTTCACAGGAGATCCTAAACAGGAAAAAAGTCCACACCACGGTAAAACTCTTAA
This sequence comes from Ara ararauna, assembly GCA_028858755.1. NCBI lineage: Eukaryota > Metazoa > Chordata > Aves > Psittaciformes > Psittacidae > Ara > Ara ararauna. The sequence goes on along the minus strand of CM054379.1, from coordinate 39,509,329 downwards.
GTTGTTTTACCAGGTATCAGGGAGTAGAACTACAAAGGTCTTGGAGAGATAAATAGAGGGAGCTACATCCCAGGCCACCAAACCTGACATGCTGATTTTCTCACTACTTGTTGAGGCAAAAAATCCTTCTTTCTGATTCAAAACTGTGGAATGCATAGATTTCCACTCTTTTTTTTTTTTTTTTAATCAACTGACTTAAAGCTTATGGCAGTTAATTGTGTTTTCAATGAGCTCTAATATGCAGAGCTTTGAACTGGAATGAATCACACAGAAAAACAGGACTATTGCTTGGGCTCTGTTTTTTGCTTGCTTGTTTAAAGTAAAATAAATTGGAGAACTATGGCTCTCATTATGCTTCCTTGTAATTTGCATCCATAAGTAAGTACCAATTACAGAACAGAGTGGAATACATTCACATTATTCTCCTTATATATCTCCTTGTGGCTGGCTATAGACACAGATTTCCAGTTAAAAAAAAAAAAAACACATATCTAAACAAATATTCATTAATTCCACTGACAGCTGTCTCCTGAAGGGCTTGGGCAAAAAAGGGACAGGTTATTTCTACAAACACTGCCAACTGCTCTTTTCTCTACAATTTAGAACTCTGGTCTCTCAGACACACCCTGAACAAATTCCCATGCGTCCTCTAATTCTGAAACAATGAGGTGTTTTGATGTCTGAAAGTGAAAAATATGAATAAATGGCAGCCATCTCAGTTCCAAAATCATGCCTTTATAGTCACACACTTACATGAGCAGGTTACATTACACTGCAGGCTTGCTACCCAGCTAGAGATGTGTATTGCAAGGGTGCACGAGTAAGGTGGTCTCCTACTTTCCTCACTCTCCACTTCACGCAAGTGGCCAAGCACTGGAGCACACACTGCATTGCCTGAATCAGTAGCAAAAGATTGACTGCTAAATGCTTCACCACAGCAGGATCTCTGGATGTTATTTTATGTGAGTGAGAAACAACATAGCTCTGTCCTCCTGTCAGCACCCAAGGTACCTGAATCTGATCGCTGCTTTTCATAAAGAAGCGTCACAGGTTTTAAATATTAATAGCCAGCGCATTAAACACTTATTGCTTGCTCCTGATATAAGTCAGCAAAGTAACTTCGGTAATCAAGGACATGCTCACTAAGAGGCAGCCACCAGTCCCTATAATGCAGCCAGGGATACAGCCTCCCCCCAAGGACCTGCTGTACCCAGAGGTGCTCCTTAAGAAGCAGGATTACCTGCACACAAGCAGGAGCACCCGTCATATTAGCATCGGTGATTTCTGCACAGCTGACACTATCCATTACAGTCTTACACAGCCCCCAGGTCTCCACTGAAATCAGCTGGAGATGGCTTTTGCTTTCCTGCAGATCTGTAGCTGTGCTTTCATCTTCTATCTCTAATTAGGAAGTGCAGCTAGTGACTCTGGCTACCTCAGTCATCTTTACTAACATTTTCCCCCTCTACCTCACTCTCTTCTGATTCTCTTATTTGACACTTGACAGCAGCTGTTCTTTATCAGTGAGTAATCTCTATCAGAGCACAAAATATTCCTTATAAAAAGGAAGAGAGAAGTGTGTAATTAGCAAACCCACTTACAGATTTATAGAAAATTTCAGTCAAATGTGGTAGCACTGCTAAACTCACTGCACTTTATCTGCATATTTATAATGAATAAATACAAACAAAAGCCAAGTTATGCGGCTCCAGCCCATTGCATAGTAATGGAAAGATCTTGCCAGCACCTAATTCTATACTGTATCTTACCCAGCGCTTCCAATTTTATTGCTTTGGTGGAAAAAAAAAAATACATGAAGAAAACCTTGCCGTATTTGGCCTAAATACATTGTGGAAATAACCATCAAAAGTGTTTGCAAGATAAAAATAACATTTGAAAACACATATAAAGATGTGCAAGCTAGAATATTTTTTTCAGGTGGGAGGTGCCATTAAAGCATGGCATTATTTATATTCCCCTAGTATATTTTATTTTTCCTAGAGTTTAGAAAGTAAAAGCTAACGAATAGAATTACTGCTTTTCAGAAAGTTTTAAGTTGCCAGATACTGCACGAGACAGTGTGCAAGAATTACTTCCTCTTAGGCTTATTCATACCAAGTGAGAAACAGGAACTTCTAGCAAGTAAAACTGGTCATACAGTCCAGGCTGCATCACAGAAACCTAGGCAACAAGCAAGTATGGTTCAAAAAACGTAAACGTTCAAAAAATAGGTAAAAATACTTTGACATTTTAAAACTTACATATTAATTAGAAAATATTAAGTAGAAAGAACCATCACATACTTTTTTTTAAGCTAGAGAAAGGATTTTTGCACTTTTTTAATATACTCATGTCATAGAATCATAGAATAGTTAGGGTTGGAAAGGACCTTAAGATCATCTAGTTCCAACCCCCCTGCCACAGGCAGGGACACCTCCCACTAAACCATGCCACCCAAGGCTATGTCCAATCCAGCCTTGAACACTGCCAGCAATGGACCATTCACAACTTCCCTGGGCAGCCCATTCCAGTGTCTCACCACCCTTACACTAAAGAATTTCTTCCTCATATCCAATCTAAACTTCCCCTGTCGAAGTCTGAACCCATTACCCCTTGTCCTCTCACTACAGTCCCTCATGAAGAGTCCCTCCCCAGCATCCCTATAGGCCCCCTTCAGATATTGGAAGGCTGCTATGATGTCATTTACTATATATCTCAGGCTGATATTTCTGTCCTTGAAGAACTGAAAGAAATTAGCAGGTTGGATTTTCAGCATTTAATTACATCTGCTAATAGCCACTCTGAATATATAAATTGAATATGCTGGTTCACATTTCCACTTCTTCCACTGATTTGCTAATGTAAGTCATTTCACTAATAAAAAGACACCCTGAGAAAACCTCACTCTTGAAATACCAAGTACTTCCTTTTGAGGCTGTTTATTTATTTGTTTAAAGGACAGAAAAAGGAAATATATTAATAAATAATAGCAAAATAATAAGCATGTGCATCTTGATATAGAAACGTGTTGACTGAAGCGCTGTTTTGTTCAGAGCACAAATTCACATGCCCACAATTCCTGTGTGCTAAATATAACTCTAACACACAGAGAGACCTAACAGCTCTCAAAATGAGCACAGCTAACACCACTCAGCCGGTCAGGGAGAGGGGCCATCTGAAAACATAGCTTGGGTTGTGTAACCTCTCCTTAAGCTCCTTTTCTGTGCTCAGACTAAAGGCAAAGCACACAGAGACATTATTTCCTCCTTGAGACAGAGAAAAGGGCTAGTCTACTACAGAAGAAATTATCAGTTAATAAGATGTAAGAATCTTCAGCATGTCTTCATATCCTGATTTATAGCTATCACAGTAACCTAATACGGAGTACCTGATTATTGTGTAATATGAGCTCTGGCTTATCTAAAACCTTTTGCAAACAGCAGCAGATGATGTGAACAACAACTTTATATCTGTGAAACTTCAGGGAAAAAAGCTAAATCCAATCAAAAAGTCCAGGATGAAATTACAGCCCAGATGAAGTTTGTGCCAAAATTCCCACTGACAGCTGAGGTCCAGGAACTTCTCCAAGCCCTGTGATGTGCCCATTGTATCACAGCAGATCATTTTTCCTTCTTTCAGTACAGCAGCACACACTAAAATGCACACAGAGACAAGTATTTTTTGAAACGATGTGTAAAGCACTAGTAAGAACAAATGAATGATAGTATAAATTGTAATCTGCTATTTAAAATGCAAAAGCTCATTCAGCTGAAGTGCTTCCTTTCAATAATAATTTTAATTAGCTCTTTAGCCCAGAAGACTTTATACAGCTGTAATTGCTTTTTCATACTGGTCTACATATATGCAGTTAAGCATGGTGAAAAGTAAGTAAAGATAAACTTTCATTTTCTCCTTTGCAATGAGGGAGTAAAATACTTTGCCTGATATGTTTAATTGATTTAATTAAATGCATTTTAACTAAATAATCATTAAACATTAGACACCAAGGATGACTGGTGTGACCCACACCAGCCTGACTCTAGCTACTTCCTCAGCAGGTAATCACCATTTCCTTCTGTCTGTCCTGCATTCATTTTACTGCATGGATCAATCAGAAATGATTCAAAAAAATTGCTGTTGATTTTGCGCAGGATTTTTTGTAGTATGGCCAGGCTTGCCATCTGGTCTTGCACAGAAAGAAGTCAAGGAACTGCAGAAGTAGACTGAAAAGTTTGAAGGTTGATTGCAAAATAAAATTAAAGGAAAAAAACAAATGGTGCTGTCTTGCTTGCACATCATATACATTAGCAGTCAGAAGACCCCCTGGGAAATGGGAGACTTCAGACCAAGCCAAGTGCCTGTAGATACATAAAAATTTCTGCACCTAAACTTAGGTCCTCACAGGGTCATAGGACTTACGAGTTTGTATGTAGAGTACACATACTAGTTGTCATGGTTTAAGCCTCTCAGCCATGCAGTTTTGCTCACTCACTCCCCCCTCTTTCTTCCCCCCACTCCAGGAGGGATGGGAAGGAGAATCGAAAGAATGCAACTCCCACAGGTTGAGATAAGAACAGTTTAGTGACTAAAGTATAACACAAGACCACTGCTGCTACCACCAATAATAATAATGACAAGGGAAAATACAAGGGAAGAGAATACAATCGCTCACCACCTATACCCACCCTGACCAAGCAGTGCACCCCCACCCTTCTGGGTCTCTGCTCTCTGTTTTACATCCTGGGCATGACGTGCTGTGGCATGGAATACCTCTTTGGTCAGTTTGGGTCAGGCGTCCTGTCTCTGCTTCCTTCCGGCTTCCCCTCCTCCCTTGCAGAGCATGAGACTCAGAAAGTCCTTGGTCAGACCAAAACATTACCAAGCAGTAACTAAAAATGCTGGTGTCATCAGCGCTGTTCCCAGGCCCAAAGTCAAAAACACAGTGCTGCACCAGCTACCAAGAAAGAGAAAAATGACTGCTACTGCTGAACCCATGACACTAGTGTATACACAGAGACATTCACACACTCTGATGTACATAATATACGCTTATACAATGTCATGTTACTTCCACCCAGCAAAAGGGCTGCAGACTGCTTAGTCACATTAGTGTAACAGCAGCAAGGCATTATAGATCCCAGGTTGCCAGGCCTTTTTTGAGCAACTCCATCTCAATTACTCAGTGAGAAACTGAAAGTTAATTGAATTTATGCTTTTCCCTATAAAAGTTTATTGCAATTTCAGTGCTGAGAGCTTCCAGAATGCTGCTGTCATCCGCACAGCAGTCTTGGAACACAGTCTCATTAATGTGGATGACATAGCTCCCCTCATTTTTTTTTCCTGAAAACTGCATCTATGAGTAAGCAGGTGGAAGTTTGAAATCAAGTACTAGGAATAGAAATAAATCCCTACTTTCATCTATCAGAGCTGAGAGATCAGTCTTGTGGGATGATGCTAGCAAGGAACTCCAGTTTAACAGTAACATGCATCAGCCATTTGCCCTTTGGTTTCTCAAGGTGTCTGAGTGGCTGAGGGCCAGAGGGATTTCAGATAGACCAGCTCCCTCCTCGTGTAGATAAGGCTGACATACAGTGAGGTTTTGCCACCACACCACCGAGCACTGCCAGTCCTGCCCTCACCACTGCAGGAGGATCAAGGTCAGGTGGTGCTGCTACCACAGATGAGCACCTCATCAGTTCTCCTTTCAGAGATGCATCCTAAATCAAGTTTGGTAACAAACCAGTGATATTGCTGCAAGCAACATATTTTTGAAGGAGGTGGTACCCAGCATCACATCTGTGTCTATACACATCCCTGCATGTGACATCTAATGGACCATTGTTTTTGTACAGTGAAATAACCAGTGAGTGACTCCAGAAAAAGGATATATATGCTCTAATAGAATATATGTCATATTATCAAGAAACTATAGCTTGAAGGCTTTTGAAGAAAAACAGTGTATTTCAACAGATGCCTCCAAAAGTACAAGCACAAGATAACAGCAGAAGCCTGGAAACTGCAAGTAGAGGGTAGGAGCCCTAGAGCTACAAGCAAAAATCATTAATAATCAGTTATTCACTACATGAATGCAGCCTTGTGTATTGGTATTAAGGATAATAGAGGAAGGAAAAAAACAGTGCCCAGCATGTGTAAAACATAACAAACATGATAGAATTTCTATACAACATAGAATTTGTTGGCCAATAAAGAAAAGGCAAGTAAGCTAACTGTTGGCAAACACAGAAAAATAACCTCAAGTGGGCTGGAACTGAAGGGTAAGTAAGCCTCACCATCAACCTCATATATCTCCCTGCAAACAAGTAGAGGGGCTGGCAGCTTCCATAACAATGCATACGAAAAAAGAGGTGGCAAAAATAAGAAAGCTTGTCTGGGTCAGTTTTAATTGTGTACTTATTGAGAATGAGCTGTAATAATAATCCTCACACTTTAAGTGTGAGGACTACTGTAGCTGGACTAGTAATCATCGTATAAGCCACCTGTATATGTGAATTTGTGTACATTTGTGTGAACAGTACAATGAGGAGATGCTAAGAGAAAACAGTAGATTGAAGGCAGGGTAAGTATGAGAGGTAGCACATGAAAGTCTTTTCTAATCTGATAAACTCAGGAGATTAGTGGTTCAGCTAAACACACAGGAAATGGTGAATTCAGAATACCAGGAGTCAGCCCAATCTGCCCAAGACCACCAGGACACACTGGAATTATCAGTGAACAAGTTGAACCCCAGCCAAGAATGCAGTAGCTGCTCTACATGGACCATATGGGATTGTACACGCAAACAAAGTAACAAGAGGCCCCTAAATTAAGTTCATGACAACCCAACCTAGAAGCCAAAGTCACAGCAGTAGGCCCTTCTGCTTCTGTACAAAGGGTTGCCCTTCCAGCTGTGGCTCCAGCTTGGTAGCTATGAGTTAGTGCATGAGCTTAGAAGAGACCTGCATGAGTAACTAAATGCACTGTGTGAATAGTTCTCCACTGTTAATAAAATCAGCATCATTCTATCAATGATAATAGCTTGGCTAATAAAAAGTGTTCTGATAAATATTGGTTGCGATGATTGACTCCTCCAACCCAACCCTTTGTCAGCAAAAAGGGAATTAACAACATTATAACTGTTATTAGACTGCTAACATTTTAATTAAATTAACTATAAATTTTTGCATCTCTGTCTGCGTCTTTTTAGTACGCATGAGCTGCACAAGGTATCTGGTCTTTCACTGCACCCTTCAGGCTTCTCAGCGATTCGAATGGAGCAGTCGAGATTGAGCATTTCCCACTTGCACAATTTCTCTGCTCATTTTTGAAGAACTGCCTTCCTGATTTGTTTACACACAACTGAAGGAGGACTGGTGCAGCCTCACATTAGCAGCTGAGTTGTGCTTTAAAGAGCTCCAGGTTAACTGCTATGTGTGAAATCCCCCATGGATTCTTCTGAGGATATGCTGGATTTAGGGCTGTCAGTGCTGCACTGCAACCCTGCTGTTACCAAGAGTACTTTAGCAGTATTTTGCCTATACAGCAGCACTGGCAGTCTCTCTGTGTTTCCCCAGGTATAACTCTATCTAAAACACTTCAACACAGAGTGTGAACACCCCTATCATCCCAAGACAGACAGCAAGAAATGAACAACCATGATCCTTTATACCAAGGTCACCTAGTATTGTCGCATGTGCTCTAAAAAAAATTCTCCTCAAACCTGAAGGATCACAGGTTCAGGCTCAAATTCATTCTCACTTCCAACACTTTCAGTAAAGAAAGTGTTGGAAGCAAAGAAAACTTCTAATTTCCCTCTTTTGTCTGTTCTCAGCTACACAATGTTAAAAGTGCATTTATTTTTATATACCTTTTTTTCAGGTTAGTTTTAAAAAATGTATTCATTTTTGAAAACTGTAAAAGGTAAAGGGGTTTTGAGTGTAAAAACCTTTTGGCTAAGTTTGGTTTAATTGGACGGTAACTTTTCATTTAAAAATAAATTGATCTAACAGGGCAAAGAAAACACTGATGTGATCTGCTCTTGGCAGCGCAGCTCCTGTTAAACTGCCTCCTGGGTTTGGACTCTCCCATTAGTATTATTATTATAAAAACTTCTGGGTTTATTTCTTTTAAATCTCTGAAATATGATATTTTCAATAGATACATCCGTTCCCAAACTGCTACATCTTCTGTCTGGGCATTTCTCTTACTAAGGAGCTATATTTTTGGAGCAGGTATCCAAAGGATGTAAAGAAACAAATCAAGATATACAGCCTAAATTTTCAAAGGCTCTGCATCTGGCATCCACATATCAATTACAGATAATACCACATCTTTCATGCTTATCTCACCAGTTGATCTTGACATACTCTCAAATGCGATCTTCAAGTCCCAAAAAGCCATCCAGCATCTGGATTTATCAACTTTTTTTAATCAGTTGGTTAAAGGTATTTAAAAGAAAAATAAATTCTCTCATAGATTTCATGAAGAGGAAATTAAAATGTTAGTCTTTATCCGCCCGTATATGACCAGACTGAGGACTTCTAGTTTATCTGCTGTCATTTTTTCTTCTGCCATTCCAACAGATAGCAGTGAAAGCCTCATAAAACCAGATAACCCAGATTCCTCAGCTCCTTTCCATAAGGAATAGAGTTCTTATTGATGTGTCATTAAGGATACACTGTATTTTGGAAATGTCAGATGCTAAATTTTCAGCTTTTTTAACTAATTGCAAAAGGAGGCTGTTGATATTTTAATCATTAAAAAATGGATTCTTTCATCCAATATAATCAGCAGTAAGCTTCCCATCAGAAGCCACACCACCCTTTACAGTCATCTGCCAAGGGTTTTAATGAATAATCATTATGAACCCATCTATAAACATTCTTACCTGTCCTCTGATAATAAAACTCAGTGGGCTGATAATTCAGATGCCTCTTTCCCCAGGCTGCTGTCTGTAGCATGCAGAGCACAGTGGGAGATATATAAAAAATGAACATAAAAAAGCACTGAAGAAATGTATGTGATAAAACCAAAGAAGAGGTCACATTTTCCCCTTCACAGCAAGGATTTTCAGAGATCCTTTTAATGGGTTATTTCTGAGTAGGTCTGTGTGGGCCCAGAAGAATGCTGGGTACAAAGAGTGATTATTCTGGCGCACAGCTACTAACAAACAAAAAGGTAAAGCTGAGTGGCTGTTGGCTTCTTCCACACATTGACAAAAGTGCAGGATGATAAACTTGGGATATAGTTTTCTTCTCCATGCTAATCATTAAAAAGCAGCTGTCTTTAAACTTTCAACTTGAGCTTTCCCAGATGTAAAGAATACTGCACGTTTAACAGCGCCAGGGTCATCTTCCTACAATTTCATCTATTTGGAGAAACAACTACACTTGTTCCAATTAAGTGAATTTGTTTTTTCCAAGAAAAGTGTTTGTGTGAAGAATTGTCATTTTACAAACTTGACTTTGTCTCACCCAAAAAAAAGAAAATATTGAGTTCTGCACTCTGGCATAATCATTCAGTAAAATAGAATCATGTACCATTCCTCAGATATTTTAGAGTGTAGGAGAAAGAATAGGAGAACTGTAGAACAGTGAACTGTACATTTTGTACCAAGAACAAGCATAACTTCTTTAGCCAGCAAATCTGGGAAGCCTGAAAATTGATATGTATACTGTGCCTCAGGCTTCCTGTGAAGCACTGAGTAAGTGCCTATAACCTTGTCTATACTAAAATATTCTGACAGTTCATGGGTACTTCCGTCAAAGCTCAATATCCTACATCCACATGACATTATCTGACTAGTTGGGGTGAAATTAGCATGTATAGTTAGCATGTGCCAGCCTTAATTAAGGACAACTCTCACCTCAACAGTTTCTGTACCTAAAAGTGACATACAGTATCTATCCAAGCTCCCTTATGAGTCCAGCCAAACAGCTCTTCGTATCTAGGGCTATCCCATTCAGATGGCAATTTTTATGTAAGTTCCAGTTTTGCGTTGCAAGTCTTATTCCTGACAGAACAGAAATATAAATAATGCTGTTTCCTTTCAAAATCAGGTTTTCCTTCTTTCTAGCCTTATGCTCTTGGTCTTGTATTTCAGTGTCAGTTAACACATCTAGAGACCAAGTGATTCTTTCCTTTGTGTTTTTCTGTCGTTCTTAGCAATCACTCACCACCTAGGTTTCTCTTGTCATTCTCTCCATTTCCAGTTTCCAATCTACCTTTGAATTAGGGTAGAGTTTACATCTGACTTCTGGATAAGTGAGAAAACACAGCAGTTTTAGGTTTGGCTTCATGACAAAATGTGCTACTAATATCAGACTTCTAAAGAAGAGTATTTCAAATTTAAACAACCCTCTGTCGGTTATATAGAATACTTCAGATTTTCAGCTGAAAATGTATAAATAACACTATATTTATAGACACTATGAACTAAAAGGATCACAATATTATAAAAAGGACTTAACAAAGATCTGCACAGTCATTTACTTTAGACTAAAGAAGCAATTGACTTTATTGTCAGAACTTCATATTCAGAGATTTTATAAACATTTTTATAACCTTAAAATATTTCAAAAATCATTTCAAAAACCATATTTAAGCCCAGATTTGTTGGCTTAAAAAATTTCAAAGTCCATATTTCCTGTAACACCCCAAAATAAACTCAGTATCAAGGTTGACCCTGACAGTAATTCCATATAGGTCCTGAAACTACGTTCATCACCAGGGAGAAATGCTTACCCTTAAACTCTGTATTGAGTTAGATAACTAACATATGCCACATTGGGATATATTCTTTCCTCTTCTCCAATAGTTTAGCATTTTGATCATGGTAAGTGTTGTGTACTCTCTTCTTCAAACTATAAGGTTAGATTCCAAAATTCTGTAGCCTTTCAAAGTGGCTTTTGTTCATTTTGCCTTTGTAGCAGATGACTTTGCAGTCTTCTAAGAGCAGAACTGCCAGATTCACAGAGAATGTTGCTTGCTTACTGCACTGTTGTAAAATGTCTGCATGAAGGAGAATCCTGCGAGATTTAGAAGACATGCTGATTCTTTTTGCCACTTTGGACCATTTTTTGTTGAGAGTTACTAGGAATAATTCAAATTTTACCTAAGAACTGAACTAAAATGGGTGCAATTCTTGAACTTGGTCTTAGCTTTTAAAAGGGAGAACAAATATATCTTGGATGTCAATTAAACATTATTTCTGTCATTACTAGTAACAGAGCAGTACCATTTACCATCATCATCCCAATTATAACAATGTGCATTATTTCAGAAAGAGACTCAGCTCTGAGTTAGTCAACATCAAAACTCTGGAAAATAATATTATATATGTACAATTTGCTACCAACAGAGATTGGTATTTTTCATCCATCTCCTGAAAATCATGCTTCTGATGGAAATTAATATTGCAATTCACATTATATAAATTACAAGGCTAATACACAATTTAAAAACTTTGAGTGTTTCAGTGATTACTTTGTTGTTTTGAGATATTAGTCAAAGTTTTAATTTCTAAGAGCAGGGATCATTAGACCAGACATCAAATATGAATCTTTCATTTAAATTCAACAGGAAAGACCTTATACTTCATAACACTTTTTCACCCAATGTTTTGACAAGTTAGAAGATTTACAGATAATAAACAGAAATGGACTTAATAAAACTCCTTCTTATGTTTCAGCAAATAGCTCTCCTCAGAATTCTTTATCCCAGAGATTATCTAAGCTCTGTGAACAATATTAAGAAATCACATGCATTTTTAATAAAGCTCTCACATCTGTATGCACAAGGCATCATGCGATCTGAAAGCGTCATAATCAACGTCTTATGAACAGCTTCACAGGTTTACATGATACAAAAGCATATCTAGTCTCAAAATAAAAACAAAAAAACAACAACCTGAAAACCCTAAAACTGTAAGCAATGTATTAAGAATATCGTAACACCAACGTACTGGCAAATCCAATTTAACTGCAGTTATGGATGCTCCTCACTAAAGCTTTAGGTTATTTTAAAATTGTATTTCAGCATCATTTATGTCAAATTCTGTCTTTCTCATGGTGTTAGATTTTATATTCCTACTGACAATGATTGTTTCTTCAGGAAAAAAAAAGTGATTAGGAGCTCAGTCTGTCCAACACTATCCAGCTGAGGTTCTGATTACAGCAGAAACTGCAGGACAACAGAAGAGCTCAGGCACTCAAGAAAAGCACAGAGCAGATGTGCCCACAGGATCAGTACTCTTCTCTGAAGCACCCGTTCTCTGACTTTTAAAGAAAGTGCAATAAAAGACGTGCATTTTACCAAAAATAGTAGTCACGTCATGCAGTTCATGTCTTACAGTTCCAGTCTTTGATTTTGCATCTGCCCATGTCTTACAGTTCTAGTCTTTGATTTTGCATCTGCCCTGCCTATTAGGTCTTGTTTGTTAACCAGCCAGAAACTGGCACATATAAAAGAGTTTGAAAGTTACGGAAATGAAACAAGTTATTTCAGAAAGTGACACAAAAGCCCTCTTGTACCAAGTACTTATTTTTTCTTCTGCTTCCCAGAAAAGATCCTTGTAGGACATTACCAAATATGCTTGTAGCTGGTAAAATTTAATTCAATTAAAAGGTTGTGTTTAATTTCAGTAGAAGTCAAATGCTGTGTTTCTTGCATGTAGTATTGCCTCAGCTGACTCTATTGCCAGTATACATAGGAAATCTCATCTCCTTTGCAGTTCTGAAATGGACAAAGAAATTTTCTTTGAAGTATTTTCTTCCACATAAAAAAGTCAGTTTGCTTGAACAAAATCTCTTAGCAGAACATATTTGCTTTTAGTCACTTTTCATCTGGAAGTTTCCCTGAATCCAGGATGGAGTGACTACTAGAAACACCAGGATGGAGAGACAGAACTGCTTTTGAATATGCCTCTCTTTGAAGGACAAGATGGAAACTTACCCCAAGTTTCCTACAGCACTGATGAATGTCCCAGCTACCAGGCAATTTTCTGATGTCTCTTTCTCAGATATGCTTTTCAGCATAAACTTTGAAAGAAGTCTTCCTCCATTAGCATCAAGAAACAAATTGCCAAAGTTTGAAACTTTCCTTCAGATGAAGTATTTTCCTAGCGAGGAATGTCAAACCCAGCCATTGAACATTATAATAGTGATAGGGCCTACAGTCAGGGAAACAATCAGCACAAAAGTCCTGAAGAAGGATTTGAGAGGCGAGCAGGAAGCTTTAGGCAACTTCAAGAGGGCACCTTTTGTTCTGCATCACTCTCTGGCACCTGCCTTTGGCCATTGAGCAGCCAAGGCCCACTGAAGCACCTGAAGCTCACAAGAAAGCCAGAAGGCTGCAGATAAAGGGTCTGGATTGAGGAGTTGTCATCAGCCTTTATTATTCTTTCAAAACAATGCATTTGAGGGATGCATTTGAGGTCGCAGATAGATTTGAAGTTATTGGCAAGCATTTTTGTTTGGCTTCTTACTATCAATAAATAAACACAAACTTTAAGACTACACTGGCGAACAGCTGGTTTTGGCAGAATTCAACAGCAAGAAAGGCTTACACAGAGGATTTCTGCCACAAAACCAAAATCAGGTCTGCTGCAGAGCTCCTTGTATGCTACATAGGGCATTCTTTTTCATTACACTGTCCCTCTGGTTTACTGGAACCTCAAACATTCATTCGAGCATTCAGGATTTTGAGGCTTTTGGCATGCTTTCTGTAGAAAGTGTGTGTCTGTGTGTGTGTGCATTTTAAAATGAAAGACAGGAGAATGCTGAGTGGGTGAAGGTGAAGCTCAAGAATTTCGGATTTGCTTTTGCAGTCTGTTGCCTGTGTCAGCAGGGTATATAGTTGTCCTATTAAAATAAATCAGGCCTTACTCACACAAAACTCTATAGCTTTTAATGGCTACCTGGGAAAAAATGTAGATTTTGAGCCATTTTTAATGAAGTTTTAGAGATGACATAAAATCAACAATAAAAAATCCATGCTGTGATACATTTGCACCTGCCTACTTTAAAATATACCTCATTCCATGAAGACTAATTAAAAGCACAGTCCCACAAGAATTATGCTGCATCACATCAAAAGATCAAATTCTGAATGATCAGCTTGTTTCAGCACCCATGGTTATCTAAGTGGCACACTTCAGAGGCTGCTTTTCTCATCCAAACTCAGCTTATCTCTCTTGCAGCATGTGCGCATGATTGTGAGTCTATTTTAAAAGGTTATTATCTGGCAGTGGAGGTACAGATAGGGAACCAACCATCTACAGGCTGTTGGACATCTGCAACAAAATAAAATAAATGACCGTGAAGAAAACGTGTTTATTTAAATAGCCTACCATTATTTTTTTCCCTGGGCAGCATGAGAATGTGTCTCCACTAATATGGGATAGCTTGTTTGAATCGAACAATTCAAACCATATTAATCGAACACTTACAGCTATGGAGCCTCTCATATCTGATAAGGCAAGCCCGAAACATGACGGAAAACTCTTTGGCAGGATTTTTTTAGTCAGAAGCATTGAATTATCCATCCCTTCTCATATATTTAGCTCTTTTTTAGCTGTTTGTCACCACATTAAAACAACCAGCACACAAATACACACTTAGAAAATACATCCTGGGTAAGAATTTTTATACTCTGTACCCCTCATAGCAACTGATGGGCAAGATAAACCTTCTGGTAAGGCTTCATATTTCTTCTCTGTTCAGATTGAGTTCACACTTTTGTAGCACCCACACAATGTCTACTAAGTTATCAAACACCACCTGCGATCCGAATGAGTGCTGACTCAATACACAGACTTTCTTTATGAAATAACAATGATTATTGAAAAATGAAATATAAAAATGAAGATAAAATAAAGGAACAATATTTTTAAGGAATATGCAAAGAATGCATTTTACTCACATAACAGCAAAACGGGGTGTCAAAAAAGCCATCAAATATTAGTTTTCTGTTAGTTCCTGCCATCATATGCAAAAATGTTCAAACACACAATGAAATTCTGTTCAGAATGAAGAATATTTTAAGAGCCATTAAAAGGTTCTTAAAATTATTGGAATAAAATTGAATCATTTAAGAAAAAAAAAAAACCATATCAAGAACATACAGAAACAAAAAATGTTAAAATCTAAGCACTAGCTGATCATTAGGACAGGGGAATCAAAAGGACAGTTTAGTTTCCCCACTCTGGCCCAATGAGTAGTCAATTAGTTAAACAACATGAAAGAATTTCATTCGGAGAAACCCACTCACATGCCTTGTGCCTAATGAAAAGGTATTGGAATTCTCCTGCAAATTAGGATTTTTGAGTTCTGTTCCTGTGCTTGCCCTTTTCTCACACATTTCTCTAGGTACCAGCTACCAGCCAAAGCTGAGACAAGACATTGTACAAAACCATACTGTGGTTGATCCAGCATGGCTCTTTTTATAGTCTTATTCTCATGAGAAACTGATATCTAGTTTAGAGGCCTAAATTTGGAAAGAATCACAGCTGAGAATGCCGAACAAGGCAAGCTGCTTCCCTGTGGTCCAAAGTCAGATACTCACTGTTTTCAAGGACCAGGGTTTAGGCTTGTTTCTGCCTCTTTCTGACGGCTGCCTGAGGCAGCTCTCTATCATGACTTTGGGTGATTACTATAGATAGATAAGTGACCCCTTCTTAAGTTCCTGAGCTCAGGAGACCTGAGCCAGAGTGGATCAGCAGCCATGAAATGCTCAAGTTAATTGTGTAGAATGTCACTTAATTTAATAACTATAGTAGAGTTCTGTACTCATTTTCCACACCAAAGGGGTTCCCATCCAGATGGTAGGAGGCACTTGAATCCTTTCCTTTAAACATGGCCCCAGAAGCTGAAGAGGGAGCATGCATGCAACACAGCCTGGAGATTGTAAGAGACCCCAAAGCCTCCAAAGGTTAATGTTGCATAGGCAATGCTGGACTAAGAGCCATCGAGAAACCACTCCAAATGACTCACAGATCCCAGTATAAAGAAGACCCCTCCCTTACTTAATTCTTCCATAGCACCCACATAGTGAAAATGAAATAAAAATCTATACACAAATGAATTCCAGTGACATCTAGAGTCATCATAGAATTGCGCAAGATAAATCCTCACAGCTCAGATTTCCACCATCCAGAGTCTGTGCCAGTTATATAAGTAATACCACAGTTGCATTTTCAACATAAAATGTATATTTTCTGGGGTGCGCAATGGGCAGAGCTGCACTCGGTGCTCCCTGGTGGAGGTCCTCCTGCAGCAGGTGGGTGAGCTGCAGGATGTTGTCAATAGGGTGAAAGATATCAGGGAAGCTGAGAGGAAGCAGCACTGCTTGCTCCAGGACCAGACTGTGCAGGGGCCTCAAGCGTCCATTGTAGCTCATGGCGGAAAGGAGGCTGTTAATCCAGGAAGCTGGGAAATAGTAACAGAAAAAACAACAAAAAAAGGAGGAAGCAGACAATTAAAAGCAAGGGGCTTCCTCCTAACTCTGTTGTCCCCACCCAGAACCGCTTTGCTGTCCTGCAGGAGGCTAATGAGGAAACACGCTTGCACCATGAACAACTGGCTGATGCACTGGTAAAGATCACTACTAGTGCTGCCAGGAAAAAGCGAAGGGTCATAGTAGTAGGGAACTCTACTGCGAAAGCAACAGAAGCACCCATCTGTCGGCCTGACCCAGTCTCAAGGGAGGTGTGTTGCCTACCATGGCTTGGATCAGGGATGTTGCAGAGAACCTGCCTGCTCTAGTCAGTCCTACTGACTATTACCCACTTCTAGTGGTCCATGTGGGTGCTACTGATATAGATAGCAGTAGCCCGGAGAACATTAAGAAGGACTACAGAGCACTAGGAGAGGTGGTTAGGGGCTCTGGAGCTCAGATTGTCTTTTTCTCAATTCTCCAGGATACAGGGGAGGACCTTAAAAAGGCTAGGAGGATTGGCCAGGCTAATAAATGGTTAGAAGGGTGGTGCCACAGTCAGGGGTTTGGGTACCTTGAACATGGGACTCAATTTAGTAGGCCAGGTCTACTGGGAGCTGGTAGAGCTGGTCTGACAATGAAGGGGAAGAGCAGTTTTGGTAGGAGGCTTGCAGACTGGTCAAGGATGCTTTAAACTAGATGTGTTGGGGGAG
Organism: Ara ararauna; assembly: GCA_028858755.1. NCBI lineage: Eukaryota > Metazoa > Chordata > Aves > Psittaciformes > Psittacidae > Ara > Ara ararauna. The sequence continues at coordinate 39,492,188 of CM054379.1, read as the reverse complement.
GGGGACACCATTCCATCCCAACACACCCAGTCACTTGCCAGCACCTATAATACACGCTCAGAGCAATGTAGAGATATTCCAGCTGCTCCAGCCAATGAGCCAGCTTCATTTGGAGCTCAGCTCAGATGCCTCTATTCAAATGCCAGTAGCATGGGGAACAAACAAGAGGAATTAGAGATGTGTGCACGTCTACAGGGGTATGATATCATAGGCATCACAGAAACATGGTGGGATGGCTCCTATGACTGGTGTGCTGGAATGGAAGGTTACAATGCTCTTTAGAAAAGACAGGCCCAGCACATGGGGAGGGGGAGTTGTTATTTGTGTTATGGATAGGCTGGAGAGTATGGAACTCTGTCTGGGGACAGGTGAGCAGTCAACAGAGTTTGTGGGTCAGGGTTAAAGGTAGAACAGAGATGGGAGATATTATTGTGGGGATCTGTTACAGACTGCCTGACCAAGAGGACTTGGTGGATGAAGCACTCTATAGACAGATAGGAACAGCCTCACGCTTGCAGGCCCTTGTTCTCATGGGGGACTTCAAGCACCCTGATATCTGTTGGAGGGACGCTATGGCCCAGCACAATCAATCCAGGAGGTTCCTTGATTGTGTGGAAGACAACTTCCTTCTGAAAGGAATAGAGGAGCCAACAAGGAGAGGTGCCATGCTTAACCTTGTGCTCACCAGCAGGGAAGGGCTGCTTGGAAATGTGACACTTTGGTTGCAGTGATCATGAGATGGTTGAATTTGAGATCCTCAGGACAGTGAGAAGAGCATGCAGCAAGCTCACGGCCCTGGACTTCAAGAGAGCAGACTTTGGCCTCTTCAGGAACCTGCTTAGGAAGGTTCCATGGGACATAGCCCTAGAGGGCAGGAGGGCCCAAGACTGTTGGTTGATATTCAGGGATCACTTGCTGCAAGCTCAATAGTGTTGCATCCCAACTAGAAGGAAGTGCTGCAGGATGGCCAGGAGACCTCCTTGGATGGATAAGGAGATGCTGAGGAAAATCTGAAGGAAAAAAGAAGCTTCTAAAAAGGTGGAAGCAAGGGCAGGTGGCCTGGGAAGAATACAGGGATGTTGTCCGGGAAGCTAGGGACCAGGTTAGGAAAGCTAAGGCCCAGGCAGAATTAAACTTGGCTAGGGATGTTAAGGATAACAGGAAAGGACCCTATAGTTGCACTGTAAATAAAAGACAGACCAGGGACAATGTGGGCCCTCTCCGGAAGCTATCAGGAGAACTGGCTGCCCTGGATTTGGAGAAGGCTGAGGTTCTTAATGACTTCTGTGCCTCAGTCTTCACTGGCAAATGCTATGACCACACCACCCAAGCCTTGGAAGGTAGATGCAGGGACAGTGAGAATGAAGACCCTGGGCCCACTGTAGGAGAGGATCTGGTTCGAGACCATCTTAAGAACCTGAATGTACACAAGTCCATGGGACCTGATGAAATCCATCCACGGGTCCTGAAGGAGCTGGCAAAGGAAGTTGCTAAGCCACTGTCGATCATATTTGAAAAAACATGGCAGTCAGGTGAAGTTCCCAACAACTGGAAAAAGGGCAATATAACCCCCATTCTCAAGAAGGGGAAAACGGATGAGCTGGGGAACTACAGACCAGTCAGCCTCACCTCTCTGCCTGGCAAAATCTTGGAGCAGATTCTCCTGGAAGGCATGCTAAGGCACATGAAAAACAACAAGGTGCTTGGTGACAGCCAGCATGGCTTCACTAAGGGAAATCCTGCCTGACCAATCTGGTGGCCTTCTATGATGGGGCTACGGAACTGATGGACAGGGGTAGAGCAGTTGGTGTCATCTACCTGGACTTGTGCAAAGCGTTTAACACTGTCCCACATGACATCCTTGTCTCTAAGTGGGAGAGACATCAATTTGATAGGTGGACCACTTGGTGGATAAAGAACTGTCTGGATGGCCGCACGCAAAGCGTTGTGCTCAATGGCTCAATGTCCAGCTGGAGACCAGTAACGAGTGGTGTCCCTCAGGGATCGGTGTTGGGACCGGTCTTGTTCAACATCTTTGTTGGTGACATGGACAGTGGGATTGAGTGCGCCCTCAGCAAGTTTGCCGATGACACCAAGCTGTGTGGTTCGGTTGATATGCTGGAGAGAAGGAATGCCATCCAGAGGGACCTTGACACTCCTGTGAGGTGGGCTGATGCCAACCTGATGAAGTTTAACCATGCCAAGTGCAAGGTCCCACACCTGGGTCGGAGCAATCCCAGGCACACATACAGGTTGGGCAGAGAAGAGATTCAGAGCAGCCCTGTGGAGAAGGACTTGGGGGTGCTGGTCGATGAAAAAATGAACATGAGCCTGCAGTGTACACTTGCAGCCCAGAAACCCAACCGTATCCTGGGCTGCATGAAAAGGAGCGTGACTAGCAGGTCGAGGGAGGTGATCCTGCCCCTCTACTCTGCTCTTGTGAGACCTCCCTTGTAGTATTGTGTGCAGTTCTGGTGTCCTCAACATAAAAAGGACATGGAACTGTTGGAACAAGTCCAGAGGAGGATGAAGAGGATGATCAGGGGACTGGAGCACCTCCTGTATGAAGATGGGCTGAGCAAGCTGGGCCTGTTCAGGCTGGAGAAGAGAAGGCTGCACGGAGGCCTCATAGCAGCCTTCCATGATCTGAAAGGGGCCTATAGGGATGGTGGGGAGGGACTTTTCATGAGGAACTGTAGTGATAGGACAAGGGACAATGGGTTCAAACTTAAACAGGGGAAGTTTAGATTGGATATGAGGAAGAAATTCTTGCCTGTAAGGGTGGTGAGGCACTGGAATGGGTTGCCCAGGGAAGTTGTGAATGCTCCATCGCTGGCGGTGTTCAAGGCTGGGTTGGATGTAGCCTTGGGTGGTATGGTTTAGTGGGAGGTGTCCCTGCCTGTGGCAGGGGAGTTGGAACTAGATGATCTTAAGCTCCTTTCCAACCCTAGCTACTTTATGATTCTGTGATTCTGTGATCTTAAGGTCCTTTACAACCCTAACTATTCTATGATTCTATGATTTTTCCAGACATTGAATTTTGAATGAAGCATCCAAAATGGGTTTGTACTCTTTGAAAGAGGAAAAAGCCTTGAATGACACTGAATCTTTTCAGAGCATCTTGAATTGTTGGCAATGAAATTAATCGTATGACAGCTTCTCATAAGAAAGTGTTGCCTATAAACAGTTCATATCCAAACCAGTAAATGCTAACTCTGTCATTAAGGGATAGACGGAGGGAGGGAGACAGAGGGAGATAGGGATAGATAGAGGGAGTTATTAAGGGTAATGCTAACAACTGAAGCAATATATAATAACCATATTCATGTGAAGGAGTGCGTCATGAAGAAGTTGATGTGATATGTATATTAATACATGCCAAATTTATTATAACATCAAATCAGAGTCCTAGGTCAATGTTTTGTGCAGTTGCTGATAAAAGTGGCACTGGTAATAGCAGTATCATTTATCAAGATGTATTAATGTCATCTCTCTTCTCTCACTGCCAACAGCTAAAATGTATAGTGATAATGTGCTACATATGCTACCCACCTCTCTCTGACAACATCAACCTAACATGTCAAATCTTTCTAGAAAACACGAGTCAACATTCTCTGCTTCAGTAAACTGAGATACCAGGGTTATCTAACTTAAGAAGCTGATGAATAAATAATAAACCTCCAAGCATTACAAACAGATTCCTCCAATTGTAGATATTGTAAAGAGTGAGAGTGATTGCAGTTGGACACTCAAATCATATTTATCTTGGCAAAATTCCTTCATAGTAGTACATATAGCACCTATTAATACAATAATGGCAGTGTAGTAGGAATATTTTATAATCTACACCAGACCTTTAAATCATTTTACAGACTTCCAGCGAAGATTTTGTAAGACTTAGATAACCCCAGCAGAAATACGCAAGAGATAGGTTGCATTTTTCATTGTCAATAGACCATCATTCTAGCCTAACTAGTGTTTTCCAGCTGTAACAGCCTTCGTAAAATAAAAATACCCCTTAAAAAAATCATATGAATGACAGCAGGTTTTCTGGGCTCAAGTATCACCTTCAGGAAAGACTAGTGCCTAAATCTCCAACAACTTGGAATTAGTGCTTGGTACCTCACCCCTATTTAAACAAACTCCAGTGAACGTTACCTGCAGTGGTGGTAGCTCACATCACAGTCACTAACCAGCATGTCCATATGTCCCTAACAGATTGAAGGGTGCTAATGTAGCAATATATCTGCCCAGATCAGCGAATGAGTTTAAAGGTGGAAAGAGGTGTGATGGAAATGTTGGGACCAGAGGCGCCTCTGAGATTTTCACTATTGATTTCAGTGAAGAAAGAGCATGTCCTCAAATTCTACCCAAAGTACTTTGACTAAAATATTTATGGAAAGTCAAATTATGAGCTCTTGGTTTTGCTTTCTCTGATGAGAAAACAAAGCACAAGGTGGACTTGGCTTGTGTTCTGCTGTACGATTTCTCTCTACTTACATACTAATTTCCTTTAACTGTGAAATTATTGTTGTGGGATCATCTAATGGAAACCTAGTAAAATTCTTGGCAAAATCCTCCCAAATCATGAGACAGGCCACTGTTAACAAGGCTAAACATTATTACTGTGAGACATTCTGAATTGAATGTAAAATATGCATTGTAACTTACTCTATACGTGAGCCTTCAGAACAGCAACCTTTCTTTCATTATTATTTTTGGCATGAGTATTGATATCCTTAAGTAAGGCACATGACAGGTATTCAAAGATTTGAAGAATCACTGATTAAAGTGTTAATGATATTATTACTTTAAGAAGTTGATGTTTTAAAGAGTTTAGATGCAGTCAACTTGCATGTCTTGCGGTGCCTGAAAATGCACCATAAATATTATAGATGGTCAGAAGTAGTGTGTTAATTTGTCAGTTTCTAAAATGGCTGCTTAAGTAAAAAAAAAAAAACAACCTTACTAAAACACTTTTTATTAGTATGAATAAATTACATCAGTAGTCTTTGTACTAAGTACCATCGAAGACCAGATTTTACATTTACAGTAATTAACATGAGGTTAACCTCCATCAGTCAATTGCAACTGTAACAAAATACACTGAGAGCCTTTGAGCTTATGGTATGCAATACTGCAAAAGCAATTAATTATATTTCTCTGCCTGTTATGGAAGTGAAAGTTTTTGATGACAGCCAGCCAAGTTCATTCCTAGTGATACAGAATAGCAACAATATAAAGGCAATAGCCTCAGGGATCTGTTTATCTGTTATCTCCAAACAGAATCAATTTCATGTTTATATATATGTGAAAATGTGCAAATATTACTGCACCTTCTTGAACCTTAATTCTCTAAAAGCATTTCCAGAAAACATGCTTGGTCTATGCAGTAAGTACTGTAATGAAAAAAACTTTAAAATAAACCAAATAACCTCAAACCTTGCACATGGCACGACATTGAGAAAAAGAAATGCTAATGACACTGTACTCTTTGATACAGTCCCCATAGTTTGTAGGTAAATCCTAAATTACACATCAACACAGGAAGAAAGTAGTAAATGATTTTCTAATCACGGCAGTTTAAGGTTGTATAGGATATTGCAAGCCCCTTCTTATTTCTTTAAAACTGTCTAGATATATTGTCAGTAGTAAAAATAAATACATTGATAAACAAAATCTGACACCACTTTTCCTAGGATAAAGCATTAAATTAAAGATGGGGAAAAGCTTATGAAGAGGTAAAATTGTACAGTTAGACAGAATGATTCCTTTGGCTTCAGGAAGGCATAAAAATCTGAGGGGTAATTCATGACAGAGGTAAAACTCATCTGAGGGAAGATGATGGGAATGTGGGTTCATTCTTCAGCTAGTGTGAACTGACACGACTCCTTGCATCTCCCGGTGACTTCAATGGTCTACAACACAGAACCAGTGGGGAAAAAAAAAAAAAATTAAGCAGCAAAATTTTCCCCAGTGCCATCTACCACTCTGTGAAATAATCCCCCCCCCCCCCCCCCCAGTCGGAATTCAAATTCTTTGCCAAGCTGCAGAGATCAGGTTTTTACTAAGAAAGGAAAGTAGGTAAGGTGCAGAAAGGTATTTCCTCCCTCAAATATTCATGAATCTATAGCAAGAATTACTATTTATTTCTTACAATGTCTTCGTTTAGCATATACCCCGTTTCTAAATACCTTCCTAAATCCAATTAATATCCTCCATAAGCTATTTATAACTTGTGTGATTCAAAAAGTATTGCTAATGCTAAATTATTCTTTCTGCTACACCAGGGATGAGCCTAGCAATACAGAGATTGTTACAGTGCTAAACATTAAGGCTGATGTCTAAGAAAGGCAGTTGTGTTTCCTTTTAAAACAAACTTTCTGAATAAATTTTGCCTGGAGAAACCTAGACCCATGTAAGTATTCCCCAGCCACCAGGCATGAGGCAGTTCTTGAAAGAGGTAATGCTCATTCCTTTGTCTATTACAGCTGCTTTATATCCAGAAAATATTCAACATTTATGGTTGCTTTTTTGTCCGCTGACACTTAGGAGACATTCTTCATATAGGGTGAGATTTAGGGTTTGGGAAGCACCTTAAGGTTGGTTTGAAGAAGCTTTTCAATAACTGGGTGTCCAGGATGCTGAAAGCCCCTCACTCACCGCCAGATCCCTGCAGGATGTCTTCTAAAAGGGGCCAATGACTTTTGCTTTCCCTTTGGAAAGGAAAACAGAAAAACAGAAATGGCTACCCCATGCACCTCCATTCTGTAAGGCAGGCTTAGATCAAACCCATAAGATCAGAGGACTTGCCAAAATAACCCCAGCTTTCTGCATTCATAGTGGGGCTGCAGTTTCAAACTGGCATCAAAATGCTCAGAGTATACTGTAAAGCAAACTCATGAAGCTGAAATTGATGTGCTTGGGAAATTTTAATCTAAAAAGCCTTGAATGCCCTAATGTTGATAGATGCCCATGACTTGAAGGGAACTAAAAATGAGTTTTTCAAGAATTTTGTCTGAAACATTAAAATTATGTCTGAATCATACTCAGGATGTGAAACGCTTTTCAGCTCAGGCCCCAGATTAGGAGATTTCTTTGCCTTGCACTACAGTAAGCTAGCTTGCAACTGTGGTCCATAGGAGCTGTTTATTTTTTTTGTCTTTTGACATCTCTAATTAAAGAATTATGACATACATATGGAAAATAAATAGGAAAAGACCAATTTGGTTTAGACTAAACAGACTAAAAATAATCTACATGCCATCATATTACAACGACTTCTTTGTTACATTGCTGATACGTTATCCAAAGGTCTGTAAGATCTTCAGAACAGGGTTTTTGGGGTGAGGGAGAAGAGCAACCTGACCCTGACAGCAAGCCCAGTCAATAAACAAATGACGTACTGATATGACAGTAACAGCTTCTGCCCACTGGTGTACAATGGTCCCTGAAGATGCTCAGTACCTCTTGTCAATTAGAAAACTTGAGATAAATGCTGACTGTACCCCAAGCCAGCTATTCTCTATACACTGTGCAGATGAAGGGTGGTGGTACCAAAAAGCCCACAGGCTATTCAGCCAGCCTAGGTTATTCAATAACTCTTGGTGCCATTTTCATCTTATCTATCACTGAAAGCATTGTCAGGAAATTTTGCACGCCGACAAATCTCTCAGAAGACAGCGGCCAAGTTCATTAGTTTGTGTGTCTGTCTAAAGAAATAATTCTCAAAGACAGCCACCAAAGACAATATGACCAGTTGCCAACCTACAGATTTCATTCTTTTCTCTGTCACTATGTGACCATAGGCAAGTCACACTTCATCTTACCCTTGCATCTAACATGTCTGGTATTTTCTTATTGGGGAGGCTTCAGGTATGTAGAGTACATCACTCTCAGTGATGCAGCACAGCATGTCCATGTGCATTAACAAGGTCTATCAGGTGAGATACAACTCAGTCCTTTCCCCTTTCTATGAAAGAATGTCCTTACTTCTTTATTAGCAGATGGTGTCCTTTGTGAATTTATTCTTGTTTAAATGACAAAAGCTACTCTTTCTGTAAAGATTTTAGATTGTAAGGCACTTTTTTCTTGAACTAAATTGTCAGCATTATGATTTTCTAACAGAAAGAGAAAATTAAATGAGAACAATCAACTGGCTCCTCTGTTGCTGCAATTCATACTCAACAGTGTATATACTATGGAGTGAAGCAAAATGCAAGCAATAAGAGTGGGACATTTTCACATATTTCTGTCCCTGACTTTCATAAAGAAAGAGTAGAAAAGTTCTCTGCAGTCCAAATGAAACTTTCGTTGATTCCTTGAAGGAAGATCAAATGACTGGTGCAATCTATGAATATATATTAGTTAAGTACATTTAATCACCGTCTGACAAATTACTACTGGGAGAAAAGCATTTATTAAGTATACGTAATTCATCCTATTAGTATAATGACCTTTTCTCCATATTTCTTAATTCTATTTTCCCAAAACAGAATAGACTTTCCAGGGAGAAATAGGCTTTCCAGGAGTCTATTATCACTCAGCCATTTTTTTCCTGTGCCTATGATTGCCCTCTCCTAGGCCATGTTATGTCCCTTCACTTTTTTTTTCTTTCTTTTTCTTAACCACTAAATCATAGAGATTGTCCTGAATTCACAAATACAGAAAAGAGGGTAACCCTCCCAGACTATTCTCTTTGATAAGACAATAAAGGAATATACGAACTGTGTGGGTCAATCCCACTGTGGTAGTGGCTTTTAAATGGCAATATTCTCTGACAGGAAAGTGTTATGACAGCTTGAAAACTGCAGTACTTAAATTTGCATAATTCACAGTACAAATTGAATGTTTCCCTAATCATTTTATTCTTTATTTTTCAAGTGAGAAATATGAGCAGATCCTTGTTAGCTTGCCAAATGTACCAGAAAGAATATTCAGAATGTAGTAGAATATTTAACCAGGTTGTGTGAATGACTTCAGAAAACATGAAAACCTAAAGTCTTTAAGATAATAAATGCCACTGGCATACTTAACATGCTGAAAGCCTTCTTTCAGCCTGAAATACCTTGTGCTAGCAATCAAAAAGAGCGGCTCTTAAAATAGTCTAACACTTTTCACAGAAGTAGGAATGTAACCAGCTATTTCTTGGGACTTTGCCCAGATTTCAGTCTACTTTTTTTTTACATTTTCAATTGTGTATAACTTGAACTTCCCATCTAAAATTTGGTGTGTCAGCTGATACCTCTGTTCCACACCAAAGATAGTTCTAAACGACAAATGCAATAATTTGAAAGACAATAAAATAACATTGCAATAATCTCAAAAGACAGTTTCTCCAGCCTTAAACTGCAGTTTCCTGTACAGATAATTAAGGAAATTTAAGCACTTATCACATCTACATTTGAGCTTGTTCAAAGCTCCATTATGGTCAAAGGAGAGAGAACAGGCACTTCTTGGAAAATTATTCATTTCACTGTAAGATTGGCATCTAAACTACAGCAGAGAATAATGCCCATGAAGCCCCTGTTTCCATCCACTGACTACAACAGGAGTCTAGACAACCTGTTGAGATGTAAATGCAGCTGTCTAAACTCAAGAGAGAAGATGAATCATAACCTATTGACTAGCCATGTTAGCTAAAATAACAATTTCTAAATTTCTAATTTTGGGGAATGAAGATCGAGTAATTAAAGCAAGAACAGGCTCTAAATTAGTAGGAAAAAAAAGATTGCAACTCAGGGTCTACCCACTCTCATCTCTGATTATTTCAGAAGACTAGTAAATAGAATATTAAAATCTCCTGTAGGTCTCAAGCACCTAGAGTTTGACTTCCAAAATTCTTAGCATAGGTCTTACATAAACTTACAATGGTACCTATCTTTAGTTTCTTCACACTTTCTGTACCAAAATCTCATGCTGCCACCTGAAATTTCTGTGGGAAGGAATGCTGAAACACCAGAACAACCAAAAAATAGGCATGAATGCCTTTTTGTTTGTTTTAAAGAAAGCATAGCACAAGAATGCTGGAAAGCATTACTAGAAACTTAATGTCATTTGCTGTTAGTTAGAGAAACTGCAAAACCAGGGTAAATCAAATGCTAGAAATTCTTGAATGCTTACTTATTGGCTTAGTCTAGTATGGTTTATGTCTTTGGATTAACTTTCCTCTCCTATCTTTTCATTGAAAAATGTTTAAAATCAAAATATCACTTCCATTTGCATACTGGAATCAAACACTATGGATTTGGCACCAGGATCAGGAAAGACTTGACATCAAAAGGGCAACATCCATCGCATGGCAGTATGTTTGTGCCAACAAGCAGTACGGCAGCTACAGATTCCTCAGCCGTCAGGGAGATCAAATTTTTGAAATGGTCTTGAGATGGCAAGCTCTCAGCTAAAGGCACATCACCAAGGCATTTGCAAGCTGAGGCTCACTATCTCCTGGGTGCAGGGACCAATTCTTCTCTTCCCCCAGCCCTAAGATCATCTCTTATTCTCCAGCCCACTGCATACCATGTGTTTGTGAGGATAACATTTACCTGACACCTTGCTTTAGTTAAAGGAGCAAACTGTTTTTCTTCACCTTGCCTTGTTTTTTTCAAGGCCTCTTTTCCTCCTTTTTGCTAGCTGTCAAACATAAACGAGATAGCATTAATCAAAATGTTATGGGCAACCTTTTAAGAGACACTGAGCTGGGAATTCTCTTTATAGTCCAAATGAAACACTTTCATCATCCCAGGAACAGGCTCTTTTGAGATTATAGGCAATTTCACAAGAAAAAAAGAAAACAAACCAAAAAAAACCACCTGCACCATGATGTCAGGCATTAAGAAAAAAAAATGTTTTAAGATATTTAATTAAATGAAATTTCCTTGCCATTTCTTTTTCTACTGCAGAGGTGCTTTAGCTTGTGACCAAAGAGCCCAGCTACCACCTGCCTATAGGGTATCCGAGGAAGGAAAACAAGTAAAACACACTTTACCAGACTATTACGTCATGAATTATTTCCTGAAGCACAGTTGTCTCCCAAGATTATGCATATTCCTTCTTCACTAGTGAATGACCTCACTAAGACTGATAGTCATTTGATCAAATGCAAAGGTGTCCAGAATAGAAATCTATAACTGAGTTGTGCTCTCTTTATGTGCAATATAAAGAAATCAGCATTTCTGAGGTGTAATTCATCCTACTCAAAGGTAAATATTTAATACAGATCAGATTAATCATGTTCTACAATTCCTGTGTTTTTTTCTTCATAAACTGAAAAAGAAACTCCAGTGAGTTTCTCACTCAGATGTATATCATAGACAGCTAAAGGACAAGATATGAATCCTGTCTAAGCAATGTTAATTAAACAATTCATAGACAAGATTCACTGTAAACATGAGCCAGTGGCACCTAAGGCAAGACTATGCCTACTACAATATTGTGTCAAAAAGCAGATATGTATAAAGGGCAGTTTGGTAGAAGACCAAAATTGCCATGAGGCACCACACAAATCATACAACTGAAACTGGTAGGGTTTCATATAACACATAATTACATTAAGAAACCCACTGCCTCAGGAAGTTCCAGATGTCAGAAAGAAAAACAATCAGAAAAACAAGAAAATACACCCACAGTGAATAGATCCACTCTTTTACACTAAGGCCAGGAGGACTAGGAAGGAGCAGGAGTATTGATCCTTTTCTCCACACATTTTTTTCTTAAGCATGACCTGCAGGCAACAGTCAGGGACATGATACTGGGCTAGATGGACCACCCATGAGGTCAGTATGTCCATTCTTATTTACTGACCTAATATCGACAACACTTTCCTTATGGCAGTAAGCCAACCATGAAATATAACCCTGCCTCATACATACCATTTTTTTCCTAGGGCTACCAAATGCAGTGTAAGCCTCAGTTTTACACCAAGAAAAACACCCAAAGCACAAACAGAAAATGCAAGCCATCACACCACCAGCTTTTACAATCCTACTTCGTAACATCTGTGCTTGGTCCAATTCTCTACTTCTGATATATTATTTTAGTACAGATATTAACTGGTGAGGACAGTTCATGTAGGAGCCAAACACCTACTTGACATTATCCATTCTGTTTGTCATCAATATGACTCATCAGCAGTAGTCTCATCTTCCATCCTTTTGGGCAAGGTTGAAAAATTGCTAAGAATAGCAATAGAACTTGACTGTGGAGAGTTTTTCTGGGGGACTCAAATCTTAGACATGACAAATCTGTGACTAATGCTGCTAATTGAATTTTTACCTTCATCTTGTTAAGGAAGAACATAAACAGTAAGAGATAAGGATGGCTTTCATAATGCTTCTTTCTACTGCATTGTCCCTGCCTCTTCATTTCAAGGCAGTGAAATACCAAACCATTACACAAAACCCTCTCCTAAAAGTCCTGCAACTATTTTTCTGAAGAATCAGACATATGGGGATTTCCCAATAGTAATCTGGAGCTCAGTGGTGAGCTATTATTGCAACACAAAACAGGACATATGTTCTGACCTGTTTATGTCAAAAAATATTTCATGTATGGCATATCCTGTTTTTCCACCCCTTGCAACCTCCCCTCCTCCTTTTCTTTTAAATTTGCCAGCAGTTTAACTACTGTATTTCAGCAGTGACAGTTGCTATGCGTAACCAAATCTGAACTCTTATGACAAACCGAAATTGATACATATTGTTCACATGAAGTACTTCTAGATAACTAAGAGAAGTATGTTAGGGAAGAAAATCTTCCTTATTAAGCTAAAACGATCTCTTTTGAGCCCTTTCAAATCAGCTCTACAGAGGGAAAAAAGAAAATCCAAATAAACACAAGAATCCTAAAAATATTTTGCACTACATAACTACCATTCCATTCGTTGCATACTAATCCAGAAAGTTATGAATTACTGTTATCTTCCAGTACCATCAGTGTAAATTAATTATTTCAAAGCTCAGTAGAAATGGACCCACAAAACAAGAGTGTTCAAATGCTGCTAAAACCAGAAAAGAGTTACAGGAGTTTACGAGAAAATTGTTTAAAAAAAAAACATTTAAAAAAATAAAGCACACTCAAAGTTTCCTGGGTTTTTTCTGGTTTTCTTTGTTGGAGGTTTTTCCCAAATTTTTCCTGGGTTTGCTGCAGCCAAGCCTGTATAGAGAGCTTTAAGAACAGACAGCACCAGGAGCAGAAACTATTTCAATATGCAAGTCATCTGTGTTTAGTAGCGGTAAGCTTCAGGACAATGTTTGAAATTTCAGTGTTTTGGGTTTTTTTGTTATTGGGTTTGGGTTTTGTTTTTTTTTTTTTAAATCAAACAGGATAGTATATAATCAAAACTGGCTGCATTCGTAGGAAGGGAGACACACAAAGCTGAGCACTAGCGAGTAAGATTGTGAAAACATTTTGTAATGGCAAATACAGTCAGTGCTTACATTCTTTTCTGTATTAGCAGCCAATCACACAGTACTTACAACAATCATTGCCACAGAGTTATAAAATTTTTTAACTGCAAACTCAGATCCCTACAGAGATTAAATCACGGAAGCAATCCAAACAAAATCAGCAGAGTGCTTCTAATGAAGTGTGTGCGTAGATCCGCACAAAGTCATAGCCGCAAGTGTTTATCAGACAGAAACAGGCTGGTAACCAGATGCCAAAAAAATAATATGTCAGAAATGAAAGATTAATAGCAGTCAGTCTGTTGCTGCTGTAAGTGACAGAAGACAATTGAAAGGAAAAGAAAGGAACCAAAACATAACCTTGTGAGCTCCCGCAAGCAGCTACGGCAACTGAACAATCTAATTTGTGTTATCTGACATTACTTCAGGCTTCTGAATGTTGAAAAAAAAATGCGAGGTTATCTCTAGAGTCAAATAAAGACCCAACCACGGGACTGAAGAGCACTGCAAAGCTGTGAAAGGACAGCTCTTGTTATTATGCCCAAAGCTCCTGTCAGGCTGGAGCAGTGTGGCTGCCTCACATGCCTGGCATGCAGCAAGCCAGAGTGACACAAATTCTGTAAACACTTCAGAATACATGAGAGAACAAGAGGTCGACCGAAAATGTGACATATTACCTGGTGCTGATGAGTGAGAAGGCAACCCCTACAATGAAAGAACAGCAGCAAAGGAGGATTGTCTGCGCATGCTGAAGAGATACTAACCATGGAGATAATAATAGCAAAATAAATCAAGCAAAGGTCTAGAGCATTCTCACTTAAAGATATGACGGAAAGTAACGTTCCTGGCTTCCTGAGTAGAAATATATCTTCTAGTAGAAATATATCTTCTAGCATACTAGAATAGGCCATCCTTTATACCTACCTATATCTACTTATATAGATCAACATATAATTATTTGGGCAAGACTGAGTAACAAGTGCAGTCAAGTGCTTTTATATAAAAGTGCTGGAGGGAAAAGAGGGAAATCTTGTTTACAGTTCAGCTAGGCTCAGGTGTGGGAGTCAATGGCAAAACTTGTTTGTACAGAAAGAAAAGAGTTATCCCTACTATCACTTTCATGTGGAAAGTTGTGATAATGAAACCAGCAAGCAAATGCAATAGTAGGAAGGTTTTGGTCTCCTTACTGAAATCCCTTATCCTGCAATATATGAAAAAGCATAACTAAACTTTTTCTTGGAAGAAGCTTTTAAGTGTCTAGTGGGGAATTAACAAACATCATGAGAATCCCTTCAACAGTGTGAAAGGTTGTTTCAAACACATTAGCAGAAGGATATTGTCCTGTTAAGCCATGTTTACAAGCTACTTGCAGGCGTTCTGCCAAGTAATCTGTGAATTCTGCACTGTTATTTACCAAAAGGTAGAGGAAACTTAATATTAGGTGCAAATGATGAAGTATTAGATCGATTCCCATGTTTCTTGATTGTCTTTGATTCACACTTATTTCTTAATTCTCATTAACATCACCTCTTAGTGGTTTTACTTAATTTTTCAATGGTAATTACCTTTTTCCCTTTTCTTTCATTTCTCTCATTTCTGACTTCCATTGTTTTTTCTCCACCTTCTCATAATGCTTTTTCAGACTCCCTATCTCTCCAGTTTTACTGCCAGCTTTCTTCCCAAGCTTTGTCTAACATGCATTGCAACTATGTCTGTAACCTGCAGTGCAGTACAGAAAGGTTTGTGGTGTATACCACATTGCTCAGGACTTCAAACAGATTAATTCAGCTACTAACAATGCAATTTGCACATTTTGCCACAGCATTGCTGACTGTAAAGACACTCCACCCCCTCCACCCTCCAGACTCACTCCATTTCTTACTCCACCAGTGGTATTCCCTACAGCACTGATTTCACTGGCCTATGCAGGGAAGGGTTACAATGATTTAGCTAAGTTCCATTGCTTCAAGAAACAACAAAGTACTGAAGCTCCCACCAAAAGCAATTTAGCAATTCAAAACGACACTTATGCCTCAGAAGTGCTTCTAAGTTCAACCGTTCAACCTCTCTTTTCCTTTCAATGTCTAGACTGTTTGAGCATCTACAAATTCACATGCATATAAATTCAGGAACTAAAATATCCTTAGGTATTTATGCTATTATTATTCATAGAATCATAGAATGGTTTGGGATGGAAGGGACCTTAGAGATCATCTAGCACTAACCCTTCTGCCATGGGCAGGAACACCTTCTGCTACACCAGGTTGCTCAAAGCCCCGTCCAACCTGCCCTAGAACATTTCCAGGGATGAGACATCCACAACTTCTCTGGGCAACCTGTTCCAGTGCCTCACCACTCTCATAGGAAAGAATTTCTTCCTTATATCTAATCTAAATCTACCTTCTTTCAGTTTAAAGCCATTCCCCCTTTTTCGATCACTGCTGCTTGCCCAAAGGTGCTACTGCCTTAGCTCAGCTCAACATTGAGGTGCTCGTCTCATGCTCAAAGCCAGCCCATGATTATTAATAAGGTATCACAGACCCACATCTCCTGGTAGGCAACATCTAATGCTCAGGAAAAGCAGAGATGCCAGATAACAAAACCAGGGACTCTGGAGCACATCCAGGCACCAAAGGCATTTCTGACAGTGTAGAATTGCTGTTCAGTTGGAGGAGGGCAGAGCAGGATGAAATATCATGCTAATAGACCAAAAATGTAAACTTAACAGGTGAGAATATAATGAAAGAAATTTAAGGAATAACAGGCTGTTGCAAATAACCTTCACTGAGAAATAAATGGTTGTTCCATGCCTCTTTTTAAATGTTAAAAAGTAGTTTTCAATTACTTTGTGGGTTAATAGTTCCAAATAACCTAAAGTGCTCCCTGCGCCACATAATACCTAGTTAGTCATTTCCATCATTTTCTAAATAACTGATTTCAACACGCAGCTAACAGACATAAATGTGCTTTCCAACAATTTTTCTGTCAAATATGTTCATTCCTTTGAAACGAATGCAACAAAAAAAATACATTTGAAACTTATAATTACAAGTTTAAAACTTCATTAAAACCCATTTAAAATGTACTTTGTTTTCCAGGACAAATCCACACATAAATCCTAATTTATGGCAATAGCTTTCTGTTATGAAATTTACTTACTTAATATGTAAATTATAAATATTTAAAATCCCACACATTTAGTTAGAGAACTATTTATCTAAATCAAGAATATAACAAATGTTGAGATGTTTAGTCATGAAAAATGAGGGGAAGGGAAAAAATTAGCTCTTTACCGTCTTCTGAAGAAAATCAAGTTCACATGAAATAATGCTTTTTCCATATATCCAATAGCAGCTTGAAATAAATATCTGAACTTGACTTGAAAGCCATTTACAAAGAATTTATATGAAGAATTTAGTGTACAATAGCATGTGCAGTGTGTTCAGGAGACAAGAGTAGTCATTGTATGTATTTGTGCCTAACCTTGACCTCAGAGGCCCTGATGTAGATGGTGAAATTGCAACATGCATCCTATAAAATTACAGTATTAGTAGTGCTAAAGATGATGCAAACTTTATTAATACTTATGCAATGATTTAGTGTCTCCACTGGTTTCCAAAACAACCAGTTTGAATCCTGAATATTATCTGATTCATTTTACTCTACATTCAAGAAGCTGCAGCACTAAAATCTCTGATATCCACAAATTTTGCTCCTTTTAAGAAATTGCTTTAACTTGTCCCTCCTAAGTGCCACCTACACCTCTTCCTGACAGTGAGTAATTTCTGAGAGCACTTTGCAGTGTGCTGAACTGCATTCTGAACTCATCCCCTCTACACTGTCAATGTGGGGGAGGGTGAAAACACCAAGTTTCCTTTTCTTTGGATATCCTGACCATTTGAATTACGTTTTCTGCATATGTTAAAAAGCACATGCTCTGAAAAATGCAAAAATTGTCAATTGGAAACAGAAGGATGAAATATTAGGTAGCATTTTACCATATTTTACTTATAAGATCACTGAGGGTAACTGCTCTAATCACATCGTATCCTGATTTAGCTGGTGGTGGCGATCCCTAAGCACAATCACCACTTGAGAAGAAATAAATAGCCCATAATCCAGTTATCGGAATTTATGCCATTAACACACTAATAAAACAAAGGAAAATTAAATTCTCTCAGACAATCCAATTTTCCAGAATATAAAGTGCATTTTTTCAGATGTAGATTCTTAGAAGCCATAAATACTGGAGCTCCTGAAAACCCAAGGCAATCTGTCACATGATACATCACTGCATCACCACAAATTATTATCACAGTTCACAATCTTGCTGTCCCTCAGCCCCAATTTCTGCTCCTTAGAAACTGCGGAGGAACTGAAAGTTGACTTCATTACAGAAATAATTTATCACTGTAATCCTTCAGCATATACCCTTTCTTTCACAGAAAAGGACACTATAAACTAGGATCTTGTTAGGTTTAGCTACTCCTCACAAAAACCACTGACAGGTTCCTGGGTTTTTTGTTTTTATATGCAAATATCAGTATTAGTTCATCTAATAGATTGTAAGTAATGTGACTATAATGAACGCTGCAGCATTTTCAACTGAGATCAATTTCATCAGAATCAAAAACATTATCTGCTGAGGGAAAACAGAGAAAGAGAAAAATCACATCCTTTTCTCTGCTGGGATTTCAAATACTAATGCTTCACATTTTGCTATTTTCTCAGACTGAAAGAAAAAGCACAGTTTTAACTCAGGAGCTTTGCTAAGAATTATAATCTCTTTGTCGCATTATCAATTCAATTGATGTCTGGCTTTTGATCTGGATGTATTTCAACATGCATTTATTAAAGAAGGATATTAAATTATTTAGTTCTTGCTTGAGGCTGAAAAATCTAATGATTTTTTACTAACATGTTTGTTATACAAAATTGTCACCAACATCTATATTTGTAAGAAGCAGTAAAATGGTGATAAATGTGTTATCAGTAAACTTCTGTGAGATGTACAGGATCACTATGAGAATAATCTAAAATCTATTCAACAGGGGAAAAAATTCTGATGGCTTTTTCCGGAATCTTCAATTTTAGTGGTTCAAGTGAATGCAATTGATTTTTTTTCACGTTGTTTAAAAAGCAAAGCATTTTAAAATCCCTATAATTTTCCCATGTTTGATTTCCAAATTTTCTTCATGATCAAGACAAGAAACATTACAAATCAAAGACAAAATGACAATGATTCAATATCTGTCTCATAGACACAAATGTGAAATTGGCTTTTGAGTTTCTGTAAATCTGTCAGTTATAGAGTATGAATGCATTCATTTGTGTACAATTCAAGATATGAAAAGCTCTGTCCTGCTGCTTTCCACTATTCAGAATTCTTAACAAACTAAAAGCTGTTGAGCAAATTTACATTTTCATCTAAATTCAGTATGTCTGCTTTTGTCCCTTTTCCTCAAGAATGGATCTTCATTAGCTCAATCTGTATTTACTTAATCCTTTTAAGCTTACGAGATACAGATGGATATAGTAAAAATGCCATTAGAATATTATTTTGCAATATGTACTGCATGTCATTATCAATCCTCTGGAAAATCTACCAGTTAACTCTCAACAGTGAAGTACTTAATGCACAAAGGCTTCCTGTATGACCATGACATTCAATAAAGATCAATCTTGTCTTAAAACAACAACATCAAATAGATCTGATGACAGGATGACCACTGCCAAAACATAAGATGCAGTTTTTGCTGCTGAACAAGACAACTGATAGTTCAGCCATATATTTCATAATAAACATTAAAAAATCAGATGTGAAAAAAATTTCTTGTGAAAACACAGAACCACCTTGGAAAGCCTTCTGCTTCAGAACATCCATTGGCCTGCATATTTGGCTGTGCATTATTACATACACTGTGATGGCATTTGCAGGGCTACATTACAGTAACTCCCCTGCCATGGCACCCCAGAATGTACTCCCCGGTCTCTCTCCACTTGCACAGGCACAACGTTTGACTCTTAGAAAGGCAGGGAAACTGCAGAATTCTACTATAGAACTTACCACACAGTGTGGTGGGTTGATAAACTAACACACTTCTTTTTTCCTGCCATAGACAGCCACCCTACTCCCATTTCTCCTCATCCAGTGGAATCTTCTCCTCAGGAACAGATGAAAAAAGCCTCTAAATCATCACTTGACAGAGACTCGATGCATTATTTAGAGTTTTTTTACTAATCAACAGTACATTATAAGAACATATTTTTTATTAAAAAGAAGAGAGAAAAAATAACCACTGCCTTCCCTGGGAGAGATTTTTTATTAAATGCCCTGATAAAAGTAAGACATTCCTTTTTTTAAAAAATATCAATGAAGCTATTGCATCATTGCTGCCACAAGAGCATCTGCTGCCTTTTTTCAAAGACAAGTAAAAAAAAAGATGCCCTGATATTTCAATCATTTTCTTTGAAAGACTTTGATTTTTCTGAATAAGTTAATGCTTAAGATGCTTACATTCAATGTCTAAAATGCATTTAGGAAAATTATTTTAACAAGCAATCATTAATTACCAGCCTTTAAATATAATCTAATAGTGTATCCATGGAGGGCAATATGGGCAAAACAAACTGAAATGTTACGCATTTCATAGCTGATACAAAGGAAACATGGAAGCTTCTTGCTGCTTGTCTGCCTGTTGCCCGCAAAGGCTAGCTCACTTCACATCCACCTTCTTCCTCCCTTTCACGAATCACTTCTTTCTTTTTATTGTGTTCATTGTCAAGTGGCTCTATTTCCAAGGATTCATATCGAAGTAACAGATTTAATGCCACTGCTGTATTATTGAGTGCTTTCAGAATTCAAAGGACAGTGAAGTGAAAGCAGTTTGTTTATAATGCAAGAATGAAGAGGTCTTAATGATAAACAGAGTCTCATTGTGTGTCCATGTTAAATGTGTTAAAGGTGTTTTGCAGATGGAAAAAGCTGTTAGCATATTTCACAACAAATGCAGTAGTGCAGCTTCAAAATCAAAGACCGAAAGAAAAATTGTTTGGAAGGGACCTCTGGAGGTCATCCACTCCAGCAGCCAGCTCAAGGTAAGTCTACTGTCAAAGCAATGTCAAGTCAGCCATGGCTTCATATAGTTGAGTCCTAAAAGTTTCTCAGGGTGGATATTCCACAAATTCCCTGCTTCTTCCAGTGCCACCCTACACTTCAAACAAAGATTTTCCTAGTGTCTGTCTTGAATTTCAGTGTCAGCAGCAGTAACAGATAGAGAACATCTTTCCAAGTATCACCCATAACTCAATCCCACGTTCCTGAGGAATATCTTTTGAAAACACGTGTTTTTTCTCAGTAACGGTCTCCATAACCAAACTTATTTCTGAAAATGGTCCCTCACTCATTCTGTCTCTCAAGCTACACATAGGTATCATTCAGGCAAGCGCCAAACCAATATCATACCACAGACCAATCTTTCAATTCGACCGACTTCAAGAAAGATCCAGCACCTAGAAACATATTCCCAGAACTATTATCAGTAGGGAGTGTCTTTCCATATTAATAGTTCTTTCTTTGCTGCCTCCCCCAAAATACAATCATTTGAACTTCCCTGCATGACTGTTGCAGCAGTTGATCCAGCTGATAAGACAGGAGGTCTTATCTTTCCCCACTGCAAAAAGTTTAAATATGCAATTGATACTTATTCCTAAAAAGCCTCTTATACTATCACATTCAAGTGCCTGCAGGAATCTGCTGCCCTCCTCTTCTGAATCCCTGCATGAAATTGCATGGCAATGTTCCACATAACCTCCAGCCAAAAATGAGCTGATGACATCCCTCCAAGATAGCTTTTTTCTCAGTGACGCAACCAAAACTTTCCTCAAGCATTTCAGCAGTGCTGTATAACTGGCATTAGGTTAAAGAAAACGTATCATAAGCTCAATAAGATGAAAGCTAAGTGACAGGATTAGTAGGGAGGACAAACCAGGATTCAGTGTTTCTTGCTTGCTTTGTTCTCGTTTAATGTCACATCAACAGTGCTAAAAATATTCTGCTACTTGCAGCTTCCAAGTTTATTCCTTCCTGCTTGGTGATCAGTTGCTGAAGTAATCCATGCTTCCACACAGTCCTGGTCTTCAGAGCTTAAGGATATTTGAAAGTGTCTCCCATGACCAACCCTTTCAGCTGAGGCTGCTCTAATGTGGGACAAAGTAGCACAAAATTCCTAAAGTGTGATGACTCACCCACCTGAACTCAGCTGCATGGCAGAAGCTCCCAGAGAAGGCCACAAGCAACCTCCAGTGGAAAAAATTAGGCTTTCTTCTTAGGTAAACAGGAATCATTTAAATATAGAATCATAGAATGGTTTGTGTTGGAAGGGACCTTTGAAAGTCATCTAGTCCAAATTCCCCGGCAATGAGCAGGGATATCTTCAACTAGACCAGACTGCTCAAAGCCCCATGCAGCCTGGCCTTGAATGTTTTTAGGGATGGGGCAGTCACAGTTTCTACGGGCAACCTGTGACAGTGCCTCACCACCCTCATCATAAAAGGTTTCTTCCTTATATCTCATCTGAAATATTCATTTGTGTATATTGCATCAGTCAATCAGTTAAAATGCAGCTTTACATCTTTTCTTTAGAAAATTTCCTTTTTTACATATTATTATAATTACACACTAGAAAGCTTGCATTTCTTAAAAAGCTGACATAGAGTCTTGTTTCCTGTTGTAAAACACTAGAAGTCTCCTGAGCAATGAAGAAGTAATTCATGATTGCACATTTATGTAACAATGTTTAAAAGCATGGTATTATATATGTAAGGTGCTTGCCTAACTTTAAAGGTTAATATCATAGAATATATATACCCACACATACAAACTTCTCTGACTCTACAGTAAGTATGTGTGTTAATTTAGTTTCATATGCTATGCTGCATATGAGCATGCTGTGTGGTTTGGTTGATACGCTGGAGGGAAGGAATGCCATCCAGAGGGACCTTGACATGCTTGTGAGGTGAGCTGATGCCAACCTGATGAGGTTTAACCATGACAAGTGCAAGGTCCTACACCTGGGTTGGAGCAATCCCAGGCACACATACAGGTTGGGCAGAGAAGAGATTCAGAGCAGCCCTGCAGAGAAGGACTTGGGGGTGTTGGTCGATGAGAAAATGAACATGAGCTTGCAGTGTGCGCTTGCAGCCCAGAAAGCCAACCGTATCCTGGGCTGCATCAAAAGGAGCGTGACCAGCAGGTCGAGGGAGGTGATCCTGCCCCTCTACTCTGCTCTCGTGAGACCTCCCTTGGAGTATTGTGTGCAGTTCTGGTGTCCTCAACATAAGAAGGACATGGAACTGTTGGAACAAGTCGAGAGGAGGGTCTCGAGGATGATCAGGGGACTGGAGCACCTCCCATATGAAGATAGGATGAGAAAGTTGGGGCTGTTCAGCCTGGAGAAGAGAAGGCTGTGTGGAGACCTCATAGCAGCCTTCCAGTACCTGAAGGGAGGCTATAGGGATGCTGGGGAGGGACTCTTCGGGAGGGACTCTTCTTGAGGGACTGTAGTGAGAATACAAGGGGTAACGGGTTCAAACTTCAACAGGGGAAGTTTAGATTGGATATGAGGAAGAAATTCTTTCCTGTAAGGGTGGTGAGGCACTGGAATGGGTTGCCCAGGGAAGTTGTGAATGCTTCATCGCTGGCAATGTTCAAGGCTGGGCTGGACAGAGCCTTGGGTGGTATGGTTTAGTGGGAGGTGCCCCTGTTGGAACTAGATGATCTTAAGATCCTTTCCAACACTAACTGTTCTATGATTTTATGATTCTATAATGCTCATACTTCGGTACTGAATTAATCAACTGAGGTATGGATTCAGGCAGGGCAACACATTTTAAGGAGTTTCTTCGCTGAGTAGGTGTGTTCTGACAGGAAACAAATAGAAAAGTCAAGGTGTAAAGTAAACCAGTTAAGAAAGAGGATTTAAACAAACAAAAATATCTTATTTTACCTTTCACCTTTACCCTCTTGTCTGAACCACATAGATCTGCAGCCTTGCAGCTACCAGCCTGTCCCCTGTTCGGGGAGAGGAGAGGTAAAAAAGGATGAGGTGTTTGTATCTGGCAGTCCATTGTATACATGCCACAGTCTTCCTCACAGAGTGTAACCTGCTGAAGCACCTACACATTCTGGACTCCAGGCTGTATCACTGTACTTCACTTTCTGAATCTCTGCCATCTTCACCCATAGCAATTATCACCTTCTCTCTACAAAGAAAAAGAAGCCTAGCTGAACTCAGCAATGCTGTTTTGTGATCTTACACTGCTGTCCTGGCTAGACACATACAAGCATGCAGGCCCTGAGCCATGCATGCATGAGAGACACCTGATGCACAAGGAGCCTACAGACCTGCCCCTCTCACAGACTACAGTGCAAGTTGCTTGACTTGAGCCACAAGCTTCTTCCTCCCACCTCAACCTTTCCAGGCTTCCTTTCCCACCCACTGCAGTGAATTTGGAAGGGCATTTGCTTGTGGAAAACGAGAAAGGCTGGTATCCATACAGGCATAAGTACAGTTTCTCTCCAGTGCTGTGGGCAGAAGCAGCTATTCTATTTGTTACTCAACTGTAGAGATTTCTCCCAGTGCCAAAGATGATCCTGTTGTTTGGGCATTTGATTCCCTGTATATGCACAAAAAAAACATTTGCTCTTCCTTCAGCTCCTCTTACTTCCCTGCTGCTTTGCACTAAGACCTTTTACCATGCCCGTTTGACCAGTAGTACAGCCACCCCTGCTCACTCAGCCCCTTCAGTACTGCAGCAACTATTAGGCAGCCAGCAGTACCTGCTATGGGAGCCCGGTGCATACCCAGAGGTAGCATGACAGAGCGCTGACCATAGGGTCCTGCTCCTGGCTAAGATATGACAGCCTGAGCCTGGAGGCTGTGCTGCCATCTCTGCCTGCCTGGCAGCAGCCCTCACCAGCACAAGAGAGAGGGTGACATGGTAAAGAGTTCTCCATGGGGAGGGTGATTGTACCTGGCACCTCCTGCCATGCCCACTCCCACCAGCTTCCACTCAGCTCTCCTCCCTACTCTTCTACTCTTCAAACAACCCTTCCTGTCCCATACTTACTTCTCACCTGGTTTACACATGGTTAAATCAACGACTAAACCTGCAAGCAGGGCCAGTCATCACCGTATTAGTTACTATCTGCCATTCTGTTTGGGCTCCCTTAGGTGGCAAACTTCAGGAAATGGATTGTCTTCTCTGAGGAGTCTTTACTTCCCACAGAGGACCTAACTTGACAGGGCTCCTTCTGTTGCTACCAGTGAACAAAGATTAACAGTTGTTTCTCTTGTGTAGGCTTGAACTGAACTGTCTACTCTATATGAGCTGTATCCACATATTGTTTGTGTAAAGCAAATGCTAATTCTCTGCATGAAGTCCTGCAGCCCTTTCTTACAGAGTCTATCTTCTCATCCAAAAGCTAACCTTAATGCCATTTCAAGCAGTGCATGGCATTCTTTCTGATGCATTTAGTTTATTCTATTCTCTCTTTATCACTACTTACCATACCAAGAAGGTAAAAAAACACAAAAACAAAAAGCACTTATAATACAAACTAAAGCACAGAGACATTCCCTGCTAAACATACCAATATAAACATTATTTTAAGTGCTATACTTCATGTGCTGTATTTTCACAGGGAGATAAGGGATCAAATAGGAAACAGACAAGTGTGAAATATAATTACAATGATTTCAAATAATAGAGGTAATATGCATTAATGGAAGAGGACTTCAGAATGTAAACAGACTATTTTGAGCCATCATTGCAACAGGGGAACTCTGAAATTACTCAATCCTTCTGAGCTATGCTAAAATTCTTTATGAAAGGGAAAATTGAGTCCATCTGCTTGTTCCAATGTATTTGAGAGTGAGTCATTCTATTTTCACATCACAAAATGCGCCCTCTATTTCCACAGCCAGTTTCATACAATGACTCTATTCAGGATCCTGTCTGCCAAGGAATTTTCCTCCAGGAAGGAAGCAAGGACAAAAATTCTTTCACAACAAATTTCACAAATATTACATGAAATATCCTGAAGTGGTAGAAAATTTTATATTTATCTTATCCACAATACATAATGAATGTAAAGGTACAGTACCATTTAATAAAACTCTCTGCGAAGTTGCCATTTACAGATGTTATACTTTGAGCATGAACTGGTCTCTATTTAATTGGCACACTGCAATCAGAATAATTTCAGGATTATATAGATTTTGTTCTTTTGAAAATGGGTAGAAATATTTGTAACAAAATATACAAGCCCAAGATTTTTCTTACACACATAAATATATATAGGTCATAGGACTGTGACATTGTAGAAGTGACTGAGATGTGGTGGGATAGCTTACATGGCTATAGTGATGTATTGGGTGGACACAGGCTCTTCAGAAAGATGAGGAAGGTAAGAAGAGGATCTCTCAATGTGAAGCAGCAGCTTAACTGTGGGGAGCTCTTTTACAGGTTGGACAACAGGGTAGGTGAGCACTTGCAGGTGAGGATCAGAGGAGAGGTCAGTGAAGGTGACATCATATTAGGACTGGGTTAAGGACCACACGGCTGGGGAGAGGCAGTAGGTTATGCTCCTCACAACAACTTCTTTAAATAACACAAGCAAGTATCTGGATTACAGACCCTGGGTTTCATGGGAGACTTTTATCTTTCCTGACAACTGCTGGAGAACAAAACAGCAGGACGCAAGCAACCCAGAGGATTTCTGGATGGTGCCAAATATAGCCCTTTTATAGGGCCAGACAGGCCAAACAATGTCATTCACAGCTGGTTCTGTTATAGAGAAATGAGAAAGAAGTGGCTGGGTATGTGACACTCAGTGGCAGGCTTGGTGGTAGTGACTGAGAAATAATGAAGCTGAAGATTTTCTGGGGGACTGAGGAAGACCAGTACCAGAGAACAGATCCTGGACTTTAGAAAAGTTGACTTCAGCTTATTCGGGAGCTGGTAAGCGGGATCCCATGGGAAACAGCTTGGAAACAGATGGAGCTTGGGAAAGTCATCATGTCTTTCCAGCCCTAACTATTCTATGATTCTATGTGAAAACCACCTCTTACACTTGCAAGACTGTCCATGCTGATATTCAGGAAGACAAGCAGACTTATCAGGAAGCCAGTGGGGATAAACAGGGAGTTTATAGCAGAGCTGCAGTGCAAAAAGGCAGCACAGAAGGCAGAAGCAGGTACAAATAAGGCCAGGGTGATGCAGTGATGTCTTTGCATCAGCCTTCACCAGCAAGGTCTCCCAGACCTCTGTGCTCAGCAGTAGAGGTCAAGGAGCAGGAAAACAACCAGCAGTGGATAAGGATTAAAGCAGGGAGGACTTGAGTTAATTCAACTGACCCCTGCCTGTGGTAAACTAGTGGTTGGGAACAGCACTTGGAAATCATACCTGACCAACCTCATTGCCTTCTACAATGAAATTACTGGATTTGTGATCAAGGAGAGAACAGTGGATGTCATTTACCCTGACTTGCCTCCACACTGTCCCACAACGTTCTCGTATCCCTGCCAGGACATGAGAGCCTTAGTGATGGACAAGTAGATGGCTAAAATGCTGGCTGGACACCTGAACTTGCTCAATGAACATTCAGATGTTCATTGTTAGTGCTTTATACTCTTCTTGGCTAGAGACCTCCTGAGCTCCCTTTGCACCTGAGTTTTCCTATGCTTTTACAAATTAGACATAAAGGAAAAAAAAATCCAGTTAATAGCATATAATGTTGAAAATTGACACCTCCTAGCACCTATAATACAAAATTGTTTATGAATTTGCTATATTGAAGTTAAACATGTGCACAGACATCAACAAAAGCACATGTAACATGTACAAATAGTATCTGTATCACAGATTGACACTGCTCACATGCAGTGTTGGAATATTGACCTGACCTGCATGTAACAAAGAGAAAAGGACAGAATCAATAAAAGCCCAGGAGGTACAAACCAGGGAAAAGTGATGGTGAAGTGAAGTCCATGTAGCAATCCAAAATAAAGGCATTAAGGCTAAACAAGCAAATAAAGAGGTGGGGTGGAGAGGAGGCTAGATGTTATCTGGAAGGGGACAGGGAAAGGGGCAGGAGGGCTGGCGTGGGGCCAGGGCATTCCTCCACTGCCAGCAGAGCTCCATGAAACCCACCAAGAGCACCCTCTTGCTGAGCACCCACAGGGATGTGATCTGCCACTGTTGACAGGGTCCCTCTCACCTCACCATATCACAAGAATTCGGTTTCGAAACAACCAAACAGTGGGTGACCTGGCACAAGCATTAACATGGCTCACATCAGTGGGGTCCCTGTTTGCTCCAGTTTGCTCCTTAAAATTAGTAAATGGTGCACACAGAGAAAGTCATCTGAAGATCATTAGGGTTCCAAATGAAGAGCTCTGTACTGTGGAAAAGCCTGACTTAAGGATGCCTGCTAAATATTTTGTGCACTAAGCTGCAGTCAACAATTACATAATAATAGTGTCTGTTGACATTGCTATGTATTTTCTCCATACAGCTGCTAGAACAAAATTTCAAATGTTTCCTTTGAAAGCTTTCCTGAACCTTTTGTGGATTTCACATTTGCTTTTAATTTTGAACAGTTTTCCTTATATTTTATGTGTCAACCACAAATTCAAAATGAAGTCACTATCTAACATATTAATTCATTAATGAGAAAATGAACAAATAAAACATTAGATATTAGTCAAAACATCATGCTAAAGTTTTACCAATGTTATTTTGAATGTTACTCTTTATACAAATACTTCTTTTCATAAAAAAAAAAAAGGCACTTTAAGGCCAAGTCATTACTTTCAGTTTCGGCACTTCCCCTGTTTCCTACCCAATGCTCCTTGCCTGGGTGAAACTGTATTTAAAACTGTTAACTAGCACAAGCTTGCCAAGTCTCCCTTAATTAAGGCTAGTAGAGGCAAATATCGTGATTAAACAAGAGTAAATGCTGGCCCACCATGAAATCAAACTAACACAACACCACCACTATTTCAGATAGGTGCTAAAAAACTCAGCGCTAATTTGTTTCTTAACAGAATTGGTGTCCACCTTCCTCCACACCTTTGCAAAGCGAAGAATAAACTGCCCTTTCTGTGATATCAAGAATATAGCCTTGTTAATGCATTTCAAGCCCAAGCTAATTAAAAAAGACTCTGGTTTGACTGTGTTTGCTTTCTCTTAATAATTTGTTTTGATCACTCCTCTTTTCAGTAAGCTCCAGACACAGTCCAGACACAGGCAAGCAGTTTCTTCTGCTTTCTGCTGATCGAGTTATGAATAATAGCGTGCAAAGACATGAAATAGTCCTTTGAGAAAATTCTAATAGAACCACAGACAATCAGCTATTGTTTTGGGTTACGGTAACAAATTGACATTGAACAGAGAGTTCAATTTTTGCACTTCACATGCGCACGAAATACATTTACAAATTTACGTTACTTCTACAGAAATGCACCATCACAATTAATTTAACATACATGAATGAAGTTTTCATCTTCAAGGTAAGTGGTTAAAGGAAACCTGGAAATACTCCTATAAAGTACAACAGAAGATTTGCCTTTCCTTCTTATCATTAAATAAATAAATAAATAGCAACATTTCTCCACACATCTTACCGTTTTCTTTTCCTCTAAAGCATCTCTTCCTGAGACTTTTACTTGTTTTCCTAACTCCATTTCCCAGGGTGTGGGAAAAACACCCGAGTATACTAAGCAGGAGTGATTTAACCTGACTACATGTTAGATATCCCAGTACTTTTGGAGTCGGGAGAGAGAAGTATCAGACAGCACTGTGGTGATTTCTGGTCAGCGCGTGTTTCCATTTATAGCTGTTGAAAATCCACAAATAGAAGCATGGGGAGAGGGCAGGCAGCTGCCTCTGATAACAATAAATGTTGGTTTGGAATCACAGAAAATTTTTCAGGAGGGATTCTGGTTACTGGCCCCATTTACTGCCCCCTCCCCCCTTCTACCTCAAAAGCTCATACTGAAAAAGTCTATGAAAATAGATAGCTATTGTCTCAGTAGCACCAGCTTGTACTCACAGAGATTATTAAGCAAGTAAAACATCAAATATTATTAGCTGGCACCATATGTTATATGCTATGTTCGTATGTTATGTAGAGGCAGAATGCTGTAGAACAGCATTTTTAATTGGTGCTTTAGCATGACTATTGATCTTTCTCTGCTGGGTATTTGGGACTGAACTATGCTCATACAGATTCATGCAGAGTGTACTGTCCTTTTCTAATATTAGAACATGACATCTTGGATTTTTGAAATGCAGAAAGAATAACAAAACTTTCAGCAGGCACTGTGAGCACCCCTAAATACAAGAAATGGCCAGTAAGCATCTAAAATGAATATCCATACAAACGGCGGTTATGGAGTCTGTTAGTTAACCGCAGAAGAATAACCTGGCTCTGGTTCACAATGATAAAGTCAGGAGGCCAATATTAGAAACTGTAGCACCCGGGTAACCTCTTGGAAGCTCTGCTGTGGATGCCAAGGTTTATAACACACCCTCCAGCTGCCACATCAACTGAGCTCATGTTGTCTCGGGGGTGATTCACACACAAGACTAGCTCTGCACGTACAAGCGAGGGAAGGGGAAGCATGATGACACAAAATCACATAGAAAACGTTTGCTACTGTTGAACAAAAAAGTTTAACATTCTCTCTGATCAATCTGGTTCACTAAGAAATACAACCCCTTGTAAAGCTGGCACTTTAAGCATCTCACTAAATCCTTAGTGAAGAAAACACACATCATTTCCCTCTCTTCCTCTCAACATGTTGGGGAAAGAGACTTCTAAAATAGATAGATAGATAGATAGATAGATAGATAGATAGATAGATAGATAGATAGATAGACAGACAGACAGACAGACAACTATAAAAACCTTTTTCATCTTTGTAGAAATGACAGCAAAATTAGGCACACTTTTTTCTACTCGTTTCTAGATGGACGCTGTACTCATGTAACCTTTAGAGCCTTGAATAGGAAGAAAAAGCAATCAAAGAAGTCATCACACAACAGTGTATAAAATTTACATACGAAAAGTTGACCAAAACAAAACAACCTTAGAGTGTTCCTGCTCTGAAATATTTTTCAGAACAAGAAAAATTTATTCCAGTGACAATTATTTTTTTTTTTTGGTCTCTTTTACCTTCATTTTCAGAAGTATATGGCAACCAGCACAACAGTAAACGTGGCAAGGCAAACACAAAGAACCAGTCAAACCTACAAGGGCTGCCGTAGTAGAGGGAATAAATATGAGCTTGATGTCACAAGAGTAAAAATACACCACAATGTGTTTCCCAGAAATGCTGGGATAAAAGAGTAAGTGACATAATACCTAGGGGAAAGCTGTAGCTGTTCTCCACTCTTCAGCAGGAAAGCAGACAATATTAAGAAGTTAGTATCTCTGAAATCTTTTCTATGAGGCTGAAACATATTCCTGTGGTGAGAGACTTGTATAATGCCTTGCACCACTTAATGTCCTCAAAGGGGACCTTCAGTGGGATTGAAACAGAAGACTACATTGCACTGCTGCTTACATTACTGATCATTCCTGTGGCATGGGTGAAAAACTTGGAGCATCTCCATTCCCATTAACCTGTCCATTTGCAACAGTTACATATCACAGACAAGGACTGGAGCATCTCAGCTGGGCACATTCAGCTACATGTGCCCAGTGCACTATAGAGCCCTATTGCACTAGTGGCTGGGATACCCCAGCTGTCAGCAGGCTCCCAAACAGCAGCTCCCAGGGGAGTCTCTCCTGCCTTGTGCTGAGGAATGGTTAGCCGCGTCAGTAAAAGAGCAGGCTGTGTCTGGAGTTCATGCTGTCTGTAACTTAGCACTCACACTAGCTACACTAAAACGCAATCTTCAGTCACGTGTATACTCTCTGCTTCCAGGATCTGTTTTCATGTGTCAGCTCACCCATGTGAATGTCAAAGGTGATTGCTACGGAAAGACCCAAGGAAGTGACTATGAAGTGACTTCAGTCATAATAATTCCATATAAGATGCTAATGAGAGTATGCAGTTTTACAAGTGAGTTTTTCATTAACATTGTGGCTACTACAGCCTGAATAAGAGATTCCATAGGGAAAAGGAAAAAAAAAGGTGAAAATTAAGACACTACAATAAGGAAAGACCTAATTTCTCATGGATGGAAATTCGTACTCTGTATGCATCATGCTGCTGACAGTGCAAGTGCTAGGGAGCTGGAGCAGACTGCATTGCAGATGGGAATGGGAGCAAAAAGCAAAGAATGTAACAGAGTATGACAGCAAATTCCATGCCATCATGTTAAAATCAGGGAGCACAAGAAATACTGAATGCAAGGCTCTTCTATAGCCTGGATTCTATTACATAAGGATCCTGGAGGTAGCGCAGAAAGGCTGACATCTCCTTGTTACCTACCACACCTTGTTTAGCATGACATTTGAAGACTAACTGGAGGAAAGACCATGATCCTAACCATGTGAGAATTTGGTTTTATATAATTATGTGAGTACATTTCTTATTCCTACATAGAAATAATGGTTATTCTACTCCAAGGACTTTCTAAGACACC
The DNA here is from genome assembly GCA_028858755.1 of Ara ararauna. NCBI lineage: Eukaryota > Metazoa > Chordata > Aves > Psittaciformes > Psittacidae > Ara > Ara ararauna. The sequence goes on along the minus strand of CM054379.1, from coordinate 39,460,125 downwards.
ATTAGCAACTGTATATTTCCTGTTTTACTTTGCAGGGGAAAACGTAGTAAACAGGTGCTAAGTAGAGAGCATGCTCTACACATCGCCTAAATTACTGTGCTGTTTTCAATTACTTCTTTGTATTACAGTCACTGGTCTCTTGACACCTGTTTTTCTTCTCAAAGCAGGACCTAACAAAAGGCCAAGATATGAAGTTAATGGGGAGAGGAGGGGTGGTTTGTTTGGTTTGGTTTTGTTGTTTGGTTTTTTTTTTTTTTGTAAGAGGTAAGTGCTGAATATCCAAAATAGAAGTACTGTGGAAATAAACCATTTAAGCAGATGTATTTTCTGTGCTCATTTGATCTGCTCTTCTTGCAGAAGGAAGCAAGTGGCTATTGTGATGTTTGTGGGTCACTCTCAACTGTGTTTTCACCCATGTGGTTACAGCAGTTCTTTTACTTTGCCCATTTTCACATTCAGCCTGACTTGGCTGCAGCCCAGGGCTGCCAACAAATGACTGTATCACACATCATACATCTGCACCACCTCTTTCTATTTGCTCAGCATCAAACACACCATAAGCATTCAACAGTCAGATGTATTAATTCTGACCCTGATGTGCTCAATCATATTATACTCAGTTAAAAGCCACATACTTTATTCACAGTTAAAAGACCTACGATTAATACAGAACTCATATCCGCAGTGATTTTTAGAGGTCTGATGTGGAGAGAATTCCTGTCCCACACTTAAAACAAGCATAAAAGTTAAAAGAAAACCCGATAGGCTCCCTTACTACTTATAACCACTAGTCTGGCAGAAGCTGTAAATAAAGCTTTCCAGGTTATTTCTGGTGCCCACCCTTCTGTTAGACCCAGCATGTCATGCCAGCAAGAATCTCTTACGTTACTCCAGCACATCCACCCAAGGTCACACACACATGCCTGGAAACTTCAGGACCTCAGCAGTGTTTCTAGCTGGTATTTCATGGCATGTTCCTTACAGAAATGAAGAGCGTTACAGAGCGGCTGGGACCGTACATGGAGCAGGCTTACCTTCCAGGCAGCCAGGAGCCAAGGGCGGGAAGCTGATCCTTAGGAGAGTTGGGTCCACATTCCTGCCCCGGCACCCAGCAGCTGCTGCTGTCGCTCCCTGGTCCACCCCGCTGGCTCTGCAAACACTCACAGAGCAGGAGGTAGCAGGCGTGGAAAAAGAGGGAAACATCACAGGAACCGCAAGTCTCTGCTTTGCACATGAGGAAGCAGAGCCCTGCGTGTCATGCACAGGGAGCAGGAGGCTCCTTGGCAAATTTTCTCCAAAGGGGAAACTTTGAATACATTTGAGGAAAAAAACAAGTAAGGTTATTTCAGTAGTACCATAAATGGATTCTGAGAGCTCTGAGCATTCTCTGACATGGCCATCAATGGAAGCTGTAAGTGCTTAAGTGCTTTTTTCTCTTAGTGGGGCTTTTAAGTCAACTGTGTTAAAGTGGACTGTCCTTCTGCTGGCAAGGTCCTATGTGTGCTGTCCTCCAGGAGTGCAGACAGCAGTGGAATAACTGTCCATTTTCTGTTACATACCCATTGTTTCAGCTATATACACATGATGTTCCTGAATATTACTGCTATACCCCAGGCTGTAAAATACATTTCAATGGGTGCATTGCAAAAAAATAAATCTTCCCTCCCATATTCAGTGATACTGTTTGCCTTGCCTTCTTTCACAATTATGGATGTGGCAATGTTGAGACATGGTTAACAAAATGCGTTAGGAAAGCATTAAATACCTTGTTAAGTATCTTTTAAGTGATGTGGAAGCTGGTAAAAAGGAGAAGCCAGTTGCCCATGGAAAATGAGCGACTGCTCCACAGTCAGGCAGTGGGGTTTTTCTAGGCACCTCCCAGGTGAGCAGCAAGCAAGAGCACAGGATATGAGCTGTCATTAACCGGCCAACTCCCATCGTACCTTTTACACCTTGTCTCACCCACTCTTATCAAACACCAAACCTCAAAAATACATTACTCAGCACTGATAAGGACACAGGCACCTGATCTCCACCTCTATCCCTCTTTTGCAGAAAAAAAATGAAATATAATCACCTGCCCTAGAATTTTTTTACTTAAGCAAAGCCTGAATAAATGCGTACCAGAAGCTTTGACTGGTGGATTTTGTGTTTGGCCATTTACAAAATGTACACAGCCATTTACAAAAACATTTGAATTCATTTGTCAACTTGTGTTCAGGTTTTTTCCACAGAAAGTGCTACCACTGTAAATTTATACCCACAATGAAATCCTCAACACTGCAATACGAAATGTGCTTTGAAATGAAATCAGTTGAAAAGGATAGTTTTTAAAAGTTATCTGAATGCTGACAGCATTTGGTTAAAAGCACATAATTTTGATAGAAAATACTTTTACTTCCAAGACCTAATGAAGAATCTAAAATAAATACCTGTACTTGAGGAGGAAAAGGAATGAAATTAAGAACTCTCAACAGCTCTCAACTACAATTTTTCCTGCAGGCCATGGCTGGTTTATAACAGCAGAATTAGTTTACCTCTTCTGCAGCCTAGGAAGACATAATAAAGCAATAATAAATGGTATGTTATTAGCTGGATTGCCAAAGAGTTGACAGGTTCTGAGCTTGATATTTTTGCAATATGCATTGATCAAACATTAAGCCATTATGGAAGTACCCTGTTTATTTTGGAGGAAGAAAAGGGATGGGAAGCAAATATTTTTTATTATAATTTCATTTATCAACATCATTTAAGCTAATTCAAATTGGAACGCACATAATACAGTCTTTATTATTGAAGCTATAGCAGATTCTCAAGTAATGTTCATTTTGCAAATGAATGAAAATCAGTGTAATATTCCTATTGCTATTTTCAATTAAGATGCTGATGTACAAGATAATGAAAAAGCCACAGCAGATGCAGTTGAGAGTCAAGAGAAATCTTAATATCATAGTGTAACTGCAAATCTATCTTTTCTAGATAAAATATCCCTTTTATCAGTAGGAGATATTGTTCTAACTCTGTGACAGCCATACTCTCCTGGGAACTTACTTGCTCCAGAAAAGCCAGCTACCAGCATTCTTTCTAGTCTGATATGAAGGATCACCTGAGAAATGCCTCAGAATGTGATTAAAAGATGAGGATTTACCAGGCACTGAGTTGTCCTATATTATATTTACAGGAAAAAAAATTGATACACATCATAAAACCCATAAATGTATACTTTATGCACATGAAAGTAAGTCATGACATCCCAGTCTAGTAGAGCCAGACCCCACCTCTGATTTAAGGCAGCAGCATGGAACCTCAAATAAAGATCAGTCCCAAAGGGTTCTTCTTAAGCACCTCAAAATGCACTAGAAACCTGAACAGCAGTGAAGAGAATTGAAGGAGAGAACACTGTTATACAAGAACATTTGTTCTTAAAAGCTTATCTCTTGTGTACACACACACATATATATATATATATACACAAATAAAATACTGGCACATCACAGTAAGTAAAATTTGAGGTGTTCTGCTTATATGCAAATCAGGAAAAGAAATAAAAAAGTCTCAAGATATAAATAAAATATATATAAACAATCATAGAATCATAGAATAGTTAGTGTTGGAAAGGATTTTAAGATCATCTAGTTCCAACTCCCCTGCCACAGGCAGGGACACCTCACACTAAACCATACCACCCAAGGCTATGTCCAACCTGGCCTTGAACACCACCAGCGATGGAGCATTCACAACTTCCTTGGGCAACCCATTCCAGTGCCTCACCACCCTTACACTAAAGAATTTCTTCCTCATATCCAGTCTAAACTTCCCCTGTTGAAGTTTCAACCCGTTACCCCTTGTCCTCTCACTACAGTCCCTCATGAAAAGTCCCTCCCCACCATCCTTATAGGCCCCCTTCAGATACTGGAAGGCTGCTATGAGGTCTCCACGCAGCCTTCTCTTCTCCAGGCCCAACTTTCTCATCCTATCTTCATACGGGAGGTGCTCCAGTCCCCTGATCATCCTCGAGACCCACCTTTCGACTTGTTCCAACAGTTCCATGTCCTTTTTATGTTGAGGACACCAGAACTGCACACAATACTTCAAGTGAGGTCTCACGAGAGCAGAGTAGAGGGGCAGGATCACCTCCCTCGACCTGCTGCTCACACTCCTTTTGATACAGCCCAGGATACGGTTGGCTTTCTGGGCTGCGAGCGCACACTGCCAGCTCATGTTCATTTTTTCATTGACCAACATATAAATATATAATATATAATATATAAATAATATATAAATAAAAGAGTTTCTCAAGTATAAGAAATTGATTTTCAATTCACTTTCAGATGCATAGTTGTGCAAGATGTCTCCTGCATTTAGATCTCATAAAACACAATTTACAGGTCCTGTCCAAATCTGATACACATTTACCTAGAGAAACTCTTCTTTATTACACTAGAATAAGTTAGAGAATTCCAATGGAAATAACATTTGGAAATAATATTCCTCTGCAGGGAAGACAAAAAAAACAAAAACAAAACAAACCAACAGCACTATGTAAAAGACAGAGAAGGATTTTTTATTCTCATAGAAAATGACATAAAAGGAACAATTCAAAGGAACCTCGTGGTAGAAAAAAGAGTGAGCTATATAGACAAAACATGGACACAAGTTTTAAAAAATACCCCCCAAACTATACAGTTGTTTTCAGTGTATTTCCAAATGGGTAAAGTACCTTCTGAATAAAAATCACATGCTCTTTTCACCACTGCATTAAGGTTCTGTTGGACGCCCTTACAAGCGGCTATTGAAACATGTGGTCACATTCACATAACCTCACCCAGCATATTTTGTTTCAAGTGCACAGGTTCTGGTCAAAGGAAAGTTCAAGGCAAAGAAATACAAACATGGGTTCTGCTCCCCCAGGTCAAATCCATCTTCTGTGTAATGGTTTTCCCTACAAATAAGGCATAGCGGTTCAACTACTACATTAAATGTAATCAAACAATGGGAAAGAAAACCACCCGTGAACTTCTTCCAGAGAAGTACTTTATTAGTGAGGGTAAAAAGCACTGTTCAGACAGTCCGAATAGGCATGGCCTTCTGTGCTGTCAGGTTCCTCAGGCTCAAAGTCATCCGGGTCTGGGGGCAACTGGTCGGTATCTTCATCAGAAGTGGAAGGGCGTGTGAGGATTATCCGAGGTATCTTCAGCAAGATGCAAAAGATTTCAGAGAAAAGAGTCAGGTCAAGAGCAGAGAAGTGCGTAAAGGGTTTAAAAGTGAAGCAGGTGATGAGACAAACATGGGAGAGACGTGACACAGCAGGGTTTCATAGACTAATAGAATAGTTTAGTTTGGAAAAGACCTTTAAGATCAAGTCCAACAGTTCACCTAACATTGCCAAGTCCACCACTAAACCATGTCCCTAGTGCCACATCTACATGTCTTCTAAATACTGCCAGGGATAACGACTCAACCACTTTCCTGGGCAGCCTGTGCCAGTGCTTGACAACCCTTTCAGTGAAGACATTTTTCTTAATATCTAATCTGAACCTCCCCTGGCATAACGTGAGGCCATTTCCTCTCCTCTTATTGCTTGTTACTTGTTACTTGGCTGCACTTCCACTAGGTCTCCCAGTACCCTTGGGTGGATCCCATCCAGCTCCATAGACATGTGTGTGTCTAAGCAGGTTGTAACCATTTCCCTTTGGATTAGCGGGGCTTCATTCTGCTCCCTATCGCTGTCTCCCAGCTCAGGGGGCTGGTACCCAGTGAGCAACTGAACTCACTATCAAAGACTGAGACAAGTGGCATTAAGTACCTCAGCCTTTTCATCATCCTTTGTCACTATGTTTCCCCCCACATCCAATAAACGATGGAGATTCTCCCTAGTCCTTTTTTTGTTTCCTTTTGTTTTCAGCTTTCTGAGAAAGAAAGTGTTCTATGCCAAAAATTGCATTGATAATTAAAGCAAAACAGAGATAAATCACCTTTGCCTCTCACTGGCTAGCTTTTTTTTAAAAAAAAAAAAAAACTTCTATCGGAAAAAAAAGGAAAAAAATTATAAAAAGATCTTTATAACGACAAATAAATATGAAAAATATAAATCTACTATTATTTAACTTCATTATTTATTAAATTCATGCACCTGAAATTAATAAATTATTAAGGACCATAAAACATATAAGTTATAATTTATGTAACTATGTTATATAAAATATAATTATACTTATAAGCATATAAATTATTGCTCATTGGAAAATTACGTATTTTGGCTTTTTTGACTGACAAAATATGTTTAAGGGAAAGAGTAAGACAAAATGCCAATCTGTAATTCATTAATAAATATGTATATATGGATTTGATTTATATCAATTTTTGTGCTAGAACTTTGTGTTCTTTGAGAACTGTATTGTAATGTTTTGTAATTCATTTAAGTGCTGTAAGGAGAAAAGAGAAGAACACCAGGTTCTTTCTGTATAGCCAAATTATGTACCAGGAATGGTTTGTATCAATGAATGGGTTATTACAAATTTAACTCTGATGTGCAAATGAGATTATTTACAATTTTTTAAAAAGTTTAACATGCAATGAAAACAGATATAACAGTAAGTCAATATATCTAATGAAACAGATATAACCGTAAGTCAATATATCTAATGAGCAGGTAACACAATACATAAAATGCACATCTTAGGCATGGTCTGAAAATTTTCAAGAAAGGTAGTATTTTTTATTTATCAGCTACTTAGTTGCATTTCTTCACACTTTAAAAGAATGATTAATGTTGACACCACACAATTCAATCATTTCTATACTATTTCCCTGCTGTATATTATTAGATTTAGGAAATGACACAAGCACATAGATGCTTCATGGCAGTTCAGCTAGTCAGCCTGTAGGTTTCTGCATTGAAGTAAAATGAATTATTCCCCAGGTTCCATCAACTGCATTAACTCCAACTCCACTGACTACAGGGGGGCATGCACACTACACTTAGATACCAAAATGCATGTGTCAGTCCAGAGTTGAATCTCCCCCATGATGGGCATAAACTAATTTTAAAACCAGGTATAAATTTAGTTTTATTCCCTGGAGTGTTGAACATGCAGATATAGCTCCTTTTTTTTTTTTTCCTTCCTTCTGCTTACACTGGGAAGGACACATTTCTGGAAGTGTTAAATAACCCATATAGATCCTAAGTAATGGCCAAGCTAAAAGCTCCGTGTAAGATTTTCTTCTGTCATGCACACCTGACAGCGTTTATAACACTGGATGTTTCTCTTGGCTCTGTTCATTGCTGAAAGATGTTTCTTACTTAACGATAGCCAGCAGCTTTGTGCTAAAGCAAATTCACATCCTATATATAAGGGTGGTATACTGGGTCATGTATTGAAATTCTGCCATCTCAAGAACCAGTGTGGAGGTATATGCCCTACCTGAAGTTATCTGCAGAAATACCAAGGACAAGACTTTGCATTTCGTTGAGCTATCTGTTCAAAGCTCAAGGAAGGCCTTTCTTTGTGTACCGTGGTACTAATAGTGTTCACATTTCTCCATGAGCAGATTGAATTAAATTAGCAAGTATGAAGGAAGAGTCACCTGTATGTCTTTTTCCTTTTGAAGAACAGCCCTTAGCCATTTTGAATGTGAGTTACTGAAATACTGTTCATCAGCATGGTTTCTACTCCTCAGTGATCCCACTTGCAAGGAATCAAATCCAATTCTCTATAAAAGCTTTTCTTAAAATAGGTCATGATTCTGGAGCCTGATTCTTGGATGCTATTTTCAAATACTATGATGGGACTAAGTCTTACAGCCACAAAGTGAATTTAATTGATGAAATGGCAAACAGAAAAAAAAAAATTCTAGCTGTTGGTGAGGCATAGCCCTAAAAAAACTAAACTAATAACATGAAGTTCTTGTGTGTTATTCCCCTCCACCACTGAAATACCCTTCTTTCAGAGACCATTATTCATTTTATTTATCACAAAAACGTTATATCTTTTAAAAAAGAATTATCTAAAAATGATTTAAAATTAATTACCTAAAAATTATTTTTTTTAAGTAATTAATTATCTGAAAGAAACATAAAACTGAGATTGTAACAACATTGCTAGAGGAATGAATCCCACAGGATGCTCAGTTCTGGCACAAATACTTCACATTTCTCCCTATGTTCAATACACTGCAAGCTGTAATTAGACTTTCCAACTTTCCCAAAAACTTATTTCATTTCCTTGATGACACACTCTCTCCTACACCCACAGTCTGAAAGCCTGAACACCTCTGAGTGCTTGAGCTGCCAGCTGCACGACTCCGCAGCCAATGGCCCTGGTTAGGCTCCCTGTTAGACAACTTCCTGCCCACTGGTTCATGCCTGTCCAACATTTCTACGGCAATTGCATCAACCTGTTCCATGAAGTAAGAGGTGTTGGGGGAAGTCTTCCACGTAATCTTTCATGCTGCTGCAGATAAAGAGGAACTGGCACCAAATGGCTGACTAACTTTCTACAGCAGAGGGTGAACAGTGTCTCAGCAGAGAAGTGCTGCAAAGGCTGGAAATCTGTGGTCCCAAGAGGAAATCGGGCTCAGCTTTGATCTGCAGCAGTCCCTCTGTATCCTTTCCAGGCAGATGAAAGCTCGCACATACACCCACTCCTGCTGATTTGGAGACATAACCCTGAGTTTCTCTAACAAATCAAAAATTCTGGTCCAAGCAGAGCCATATCCTCTCTCTGCTTTCTGCACATCTCCCTACCCACTCTCTCAATGAAACCCCAAATGAACACATTGCTGTCCCCAAACCCACCACTGCTCCTTCCAGTGTGGCCAATTGCACTGCTCTGTCCCTTCCTCCTTGACAGGATGTGAAAGAGCCCTGATTTCCTTACAGTTGAATCATAGGTACCAATGACAAAACAAAACAACTCTTAATTGCGGATTGTGCACCTATACAATTGCAAGTGAAAAGAGGATCAGGCCTCTACTTTCTCTCTCCTAGCATCAAAGCTATCAATCTCTTGTAAAAAAACAAAACAAAACAAAACAAAAATAACACAACGCAAAATAGATGTAGAAACACACTTCCCAGTTCTAACCACAGAGGACTTTCCATAGCCACCTAACCATCCCTTAGGAATCTAGCACTCTCCATCACTGCCTTCACATTCACCCTAGCTCCAGAAAAAACACAACCACTCCAGGAAAATAAAACAATCACTAAGGTTTATCAGCTTCCTTTCTTTATCCAGTTTTGGTTTTTAGGAAAAAAAACCCCAAACAAACCAACCAAATATGAAACCAAAACAAAGTAACAAAACTCAACATGATCTTTTTCTCCATCCTTTTCTCAAATCCACTGCTTCTCTTCCCAGAAGAGAAATCCCCAGAAGTACTTTCAGATTTCCAGGCTTATATTCATTAACCAGAGTTTAACTCTGTTAAATAGGCAAGTTTTGCTTTTGGAACTTTTCTTTAACATTCATATTTGAATGCACATTTCCTGGTGCATCATGATTGAAGAAAGACAGGAGAACAGATTTCATGTGCAAAAAAACGTCACAGAAAGGGGAAGCAAACTATTTCCACTGCCCATTACAAGAAGAACAAGACAGAGACATTTAGGATGGAAAGAAGAAAAACCTTTCCAGCACAGGCAACTGAGCTCAAGTTGCTTGCCTAAGGCATGTGGGAAAGTGTAGAATTCACAAGGGATGTCCTACACCAAAACCAGTGTGTTCACTACGGGAATTTCATTCACTACCTCGTTTGCATCTTTCTTATTCTTTTCAACATAAACACCGAGATTTTGGACATTGGAAAGATTCACTTCACTAAAAAAATTCATTCATGTTTAAATCAGGTATTGATAAAAATCAAATTATTTCAGACACTCATTTAATGAATTACCACCCTCCATCAAATGTTGGGTTCCTTTAGCTGAGCACAGACATGGGCTGCCTATGCACTCCTAGTCCACTGCAAGGAGCCCTAAAATAAATTCATCTAAATAACCTGGGGAAATTCAGCTGCGGCATTGGCTGCAAAGATTCTTTCATATTGAAATAGGAAAGGAACAAACCTGCAACTTGCTATGAACCTTCAGCTGAAACATCTTCTTAAAGCATAATAAATGAGACGTTCTGCCAACAGGTTAACATACAACAATTTTTAACTTCCTGTTGTGCACATGTGCTTTTCTTTTCCACTTGTAATAAAAATGTTTGCCAAAAAGGTTGCAGAACAGTCTGTAAAGAACAGTTCATTATGTTTTTCATAACCTTTTCAAAACAAATCCAAACAGAAAAAAAACACCACCTTTTTTCTCTTTTGTCAGTCTTCCCCTTTTCCTGAGCTCCCCATTCACAGGGCAGTACTCCAATCTTAGCAGCAGAATAAAGCTCTCAAGGCAAGAGTCACAGAAAGCCCCAGCTTCACATGAAAGGCATAACCAGCAGCGACAGGGCAAAGCACAGCTGCAAGCAAGGCCAGCCACTGGGGAGAGAGTCTATGAATCAGAAGGTGATCAGACAAATGAAAAGCCTAAGTCTGAAAGAATAAGGGCAGGGAGAAAGAATTTGGATAGACCTTTTGGAAGAAAGACAGACAAATTTTTAACCCTAGTTCAAACAGGTCAGTTCCTAAAGAAAATATTCCTCAGCAAGAATATACCTCTGATAGGGAAGCCTGCCTACTTCAACTCCGTATATCTAAACAGTATGTATTGGACTCTAACAACTGATCTTCACTGAAGGGTACCAGCCTTAGCACTGGTGTAAACAGGGGAAAGTAAAATCATCTACCCAGCTGAGAGCATTTGCAGGGGTTTGCATAAACCTCGCAAATAATGCAATGATTTCACACTTAATATTACCTTTTTTATCATCACTGCTGATGGCAGCAATATTTTAGACTTGAGCAACAGGAAATTGAGACTTCCCACTAAACAGTTCAAACATGCTTTCCCTGGATGTGAAAGGCTGCATTTGGTAACGACTGTACTAAGGGAAGAAACTGTCTAAACCAAATTTTAAGTGAAGGAGGGCATTGAGTCATGCCTAAAAAAGTGTGACACAACTGGATTTTTAAATAATATTTTTTAAAAAAGATGCCAAAATGCATCCAACTAGAACAACAGAGAACGAACTGATCAACTGCTGCACAGTTCAGACCAAACTGGCATCTAGTAGGCTATTTCATTAAAGCAATACGATGTGTTGCTCCCAAAGACATAGGCAAAGGATAAAAGCAACCTTCTCTCCAAAATAAAACAGACAGGAAATACAATTTAAAGAGAAAGAGATCTAATTAACTCCTTGTGAATTTATTACCCACAAGCAACCTCACTGCCAGGCAGAAGCTGGCAAGGTAGCCAAGGTGCCGCAAGGGAGGGAGGCTGTGGCAGGGGCTGAGGCAGAACTACAAGAAACACCTAATGCACAGCAGCATGTATGAAACCGTGTTTATTTGCAAGCCCCATCCAGACATTCAACACAGCTTCCCTTTAATAGCATATTACCAGGAACATTTTAACTAGCATGTGTTTCATACTGCATCCCTAACACTCCTGGTTTTAGAAATCCTTGATTGCATCCCTTCCCTGATATATTACAGTGTTATTTCACTGCTTTCGAAACTCGTGGCCAAAGTCCAGGAATTATGAAATCAGATGGAGAGACAGGTATAAACCTCTCCTGCACCCTGGAGAAGACAAATCTATGGTCAGGCATAGAAGAAGCGCTTCATTATGTTGTGCAGCAGAAGACTTCTGCACAAGGAAAGCAGTGGCCCATGCGGCTGCGTTCTTGGGGCCACTGGCTCATGACTGCACCTGCTCTAGGTTGGAAGAAGGCAGCACATAATTCCTTACACTAGGAGCAGCCACACTGCTCTCAAGCACTGTCAAAGACTCATGCCTGAGCTTTGGCAGTGTGTTTTTGAACATGCTGCCTTGGTTTTGCTTTGCAGCGTCCCAGTGAGAGCCCAGAGCAGCCCATCCCTCTTCCCTGAGCTAGTTGCTCTTTCCACACTGGTGTTTTGATCTGAAATTTACTTCAGCTCAGCGTGGTTTTCTGGTGGTTCAATGCACTAGACAAATGCCACTGCATTTGCTCTACCCTAAAATGTCTTCTGTGTGAACATCCTAGAGATTGATATCCTTTAAAAGCCAGATTTTAAATTGGGTATTTTCTCTCTTCTTACTGGGATAATATGTGAGCCCTTTTAACATTTTATCTGTCTCCCAGAGTGTAGTATATATAACATTTGGGCATGTCACATTTAGAGCAAAGTTCCTTTCTATTCTTCTTATCCAGCAGCTCAGTGCCTCCAAAGGGCAATGCACAAGGCAAGGGAGTTAAGTAAAACTCAACATTGCATTTCATAGCAGACAAAAATGAAATATCAGTGTCCATCATGTCATATCTGCAATGTTGCTGGACATAAAAGCCTTTTATATAACTCCAACTTCTTATGAAAATTGCCCTTCCTCCATTTCTTTCATCTCCTAATGTACCACTGGATAATGATTTCCCTGAAACTGGAAATTGGTACTTCATAGATTTTCATTCAAGTGCTTTCTGTGAAATCATTAATGGTCTGATGCTATAAAAACATTGAAGAAAATGCATTCTTTTGATCACATTGGAAGACTTATAAGGTACTGCCCCCATAAGCAGTGCTACCCATGGCCCAAGTTACCAATTCTTTGACTTTGAAGAAAGCTCATCACCCCTGTGAAAGGCAGCGGTCATACCTGAACACCTGCAGGAATTCAGTACAGCCACCTCCTCTGCTGAATTCCTACAGAGGCCATGAGGACGCATTTCACAAGGGGAGATGCTGATTGTTTGTGTGTTTGTTCAAATATTTATCCTCTTTCCTTCTCAAATACTATGCTATGTCCTACAGCATGGTGCCTTGCTTGAGTCTACCTGTTTCTTGTATGTGTTTTTACTTATGTTGTCTAATGTGCTTACAATGTCTACCAAAAGATGGGTTTACTTTGTACATTTTTTTCTTTAACTTTGAGGTATTTCAATATGGTACTTTGAAAAGATCAATTAGTGACTTATTTTTTAAAGTTTTTTCCTATTCAGCATTGTTAATTACAAGCTCTGCAAATTTGAAGAATTTAAACTTTGAAGTGAGTCAGTTCTGACTGAGTCAGAGTTTGGTATCTCTGCCCTTTTAACAGAAAAACTAAAACATTTGGCTTGTTTAACTTGAATAAGTTCTTCATATTTGTCCAATCCTTTGAGAGATTTGATATTAATTACAAAGTCTCTAATACTCTTATGATGTTAATAGCCAAAAAAAATGGATTCAAGAGATGACATGATGATGTATGCCACGAAGTGATAGGAAATGCTGAAACCTGTCAATACTCTCCATTCAGTCAGACAATATCCATTAGAAACTTCAGTCAGAGCTTGAATAAAAGTATTTTTTCTGGAGAAAGGCTGTGCGGAGCTTGTTCTGTGTTTGAGAGGATGGGCAGGAAATAAGGAGCAGAGAGCAGAAGACAGAAAAGTAGAGAACTAGAAATGAGCTCCAAGGGGAAGTTCCTTCTGTCAGCAGGGGGCACTATTGGCAGCGGTTGTAGCCTGAATTTTTTCCTTCCGGCTGTAGTTAGGCATGCAGCGTTTTACACGCAGCCTGCGTGTAGATAGTTCTGTTTCTAATCTGTCATCTTTTGATGCCCATATTTACATATATACTCTTATATTAATATTACCATTTTAAATTCCAAAGACTCTGTTTAATCTGGTTTTATATATACTAATTAAAGTAAAATAACGGATTTTGTATTTTTGGTGTAACCAGCGTAGCTGAGAAAAGTCTATGAAATACATTATGTAAAAAAGTACTGTAATTGTAATTAAAGTTCTGGGGCCTCTACATTTCAATAAAATAACCATATTAAAACCAAGGGCAATTCTTATTTTTCCTTTGTAAAACCATGACTTGGCATGAAAGGCCTTTGCATTTTATGTCCAATAAAACACTGATCATTCACATCATCATGAAATCTTAAAGCTGGAACAAAGGGTTTCAAATTGAGTTTGACTGGATGTGTTAACAATTCAAATGAGCCTTTTAGAATAAGTTAGAGCAACTAGGCATATGGAGAACAGAGAGGAAACCTGAATCTGGTAGCAGCATTGCCCTTTATAATGTCAGAGCATCAGGCTCGGAGATAGGATAGGCAATGGAAAGAGATGGATAGAGGGCTATGGCTAGCAAGTAAGAGACAAATATTACCATAGCATATGCAAAGAGAATGTTTATTCAAATTCAATTTAAAAATAGATTAAGACAGAGTCTATGCTGGAGGGAAGGAACAGTGATCACGTAGGAGAGAGGGAGATGGGAGATGGGCAACAAGCAGCACATAATTCAGCTTTTACAGGAAGAATAATAAGAGCCTTTGGCTTCTTTGACAGTGTGCTTCTCTCCCTCCCTCCCTTGATGCAGATGCACACATCTTCTCTTGAAACCTAGTCAGAAATATGAAGGAAACAAACCTTCCTAGATTCCTATCAAAGAAGATTCTGCATTAAGGTCTTACTGCCATCTGCTTATCTGAACATGCAAAGCATGTCCTCCATAAGAAGTCAGGCTGTAAACATTTTTCAGATAAGACAGCTACTGAGAAATAAGAGGAACTTCACCAGAGAAAGCCAAGAGAGGAGGTGAGATACTGACCAATTCCCAAGCCAGCAGGATACTCCTCAAAAGCCCATAATCCCTAAAACTGATAAAAACTGCTCTAGGTTAAAGGCAATAGCTACACAATTTGATAGGTTCTGATAGAGATAAAAAAAAGAGAAGTAAAACCAAAAATACAAGTGTTTCTCCACAGAAGAACACATGTTTTGGCTACTTTTGACACTTGGAACATATTCAGCCAATTGACTCCCTCTGTCCACCATGCTCTAAAGTAAGTATCTTGGTGTAATCTGCCTCCTCCTCCTCTTGCAGCTGAAGAACTTTAAGGGAGACATTATTTTCCAAGAGGCATACAACATAAAAACCAGTCATTTCCTCTTTTCGACTGAAAACACTAAAATTCAGATACACTACAACAGATCCAGGCCCCTAGCAATGTGAGAATCAACAATTTCAACAGTGGTTCCTCTAGCAGGAAACCTTGTGCTTCCTGCAATGTGGGTTAACACTGTAAGAAAGAGCTACCAAGTAGAGCTGGACCAAAAAAAATTATAGAAGCATTTTGATCTGGAAAATAAAAGTGTTCTAAATGTTTCACAAGAGGATGCTGGAGACCACAGCCCCCAAAATAAGTTTCTTTAAGAAACTGAATAGAAAAGAAAACCTTTGTTGGTCCATCTCATAGACAAAAGCTGAAGTTCAACCCTCCTTAAATAGTAATGCACACAGGAAACTGGAGGAAACCAAATTTGTGTGGTCTATTTTCTTATTTTTCAGCCAACTAACAAATCACATTATTTAAAAAAATGTGTATGGTTAATAAAAACTGAATATGGTCTTTGATTGTAGTCTTTTATATAGCAGATGAACTTTCACTTTGCCATTAGCTGGGTTGTGAAGGGCCTTCCTGGAAAAGGACCAAAAAAGGCTGGAAGAGGAATGACACAAAGCACTCCTCTGGCATTTGCTGTAGGAGAAACAGTTGCTGCTTCCTGGTACTTCGGGCTTAATACAAGTAAGTTGCTTTTTGACCTTAATCATTCAGATATCTTGATCTTATTGTAACTTCCTAATAAAGCCATAATTTTAGGTGTGCACATAGGTGGCCGTGATTAGGGTAGGCCTTCAGAAGAGCTGAGATTTTTAGAGTTCACAAAAGTGGATCAGATTTTTTAAAGCCATCCTGCAGGCTCAGCTGTGTCATATGGCACGTGTGAGAGGTTTAATCTCATCTGACAGTAAGCACCTAAAATATGGGCATGCAGTTTTAGCCTGTCACACAAGTTCCCCCTTGAGTCAAAAGATAAAAATGGTCACCTCCAGGCAGCAGCTCAACATCTCCCTCCTAAAAGAGGCCTCCTGGAGATGCTGCTCCCCCCATTAGCTAGAAAGAGAGTCCAGACAACAGAATAAACACCCAAACTGGAGGGAACAGACACCACTCCTAAACCTCCAAAACAGAGTGCTTCAAAAGCTCTGGTCTGGTGCTTATCCAGATGAGCTCCACATGAAGCCACATCCCAGCTGCAGTGACAGCCAAGTAAATGCTTGATAGGATCACCTATCTTTGGTAGGTGCTCCCTTCTTACAGAGCTGCTAACAAGTATTGTGCCAGTCCTTACCATATTTACTAGCCTTAATGACAGACAACACAAAGTACTTTGCTAAGAATAATTTGTTACTCACTGGGGCCATCTTACTTACTGTTATGATGTGGTTTACTGTTGGGAAGGGACTGCCCTTGGACGAAGCTTCAACGGGACCAGTATCAAGAGTGTTGGGTTCTGAAACGAGGGATGCCTTTAAAGAAAAAGCACCAGAAATGCACATTTTTATTCTGGATGCTGTTTAAGAAGGGAATTCCCTCCCTCTCAGGTTAGTATACAAATGCTTGGCCATGTCATTATGTGTGATTGCACAATGAAAGCAAATAATGTTGCAATTCTTGCTATACCCCCTTTTTGATGAACACACTGTATATTTGAACTGTTGAAATGGTCAGTTCAACAATAAGCAGTTGTAACACATAGTATCAAGAGAAAAATGCTGGTTATTTGTACACAGATTAGTCCTATGGTCAAAACATTAGGACTCCTATAGCACACCTAAATGCCTTAATTGCTTCTCATCTCCCACACATTAAAAAAGAGGTTATTTCCCCCCCACACACACACATTCTTTAAATAGATGAAAGATTCTGCCATCTTGTGGGAGATAGAAATCATAACTATTAGCAGGTTAACAGCAGAACAGAACATTTTGGAATGAAAATTTCTTCTCTTTTTTACTTCACTATTCATTAAATGAACCGACATTAGTAGCTAGTATATTTCAAATAGCCTCCAAAATAAGAATGAATTATAGCCTCATGGAGGACGCTAAGCAAAGCAGCTGATGTTTGAGGTACTGACTCTACCTGAAACTTTGCTCAGAAGTTAAAGATAAAGCAACTAAAAAGCCTGGTTTGTTTTTTTTTTTTTCTCCTTGATCATCTGATAATGTGAAATATACAAAGAATTATTTGGATTCTTTCATATTTGTTAAAATATAAGAATTAGATAATCTTTTCATAAAATAAAAAAGATAAAATTATACCGAATTCTATCTGTAATTAACCTTTAAAAATGTCAAATTAACTTCCATATCTGCATTGTGTAACACAACCTTCTATTAATCAGTCTATAGTATAGTTTTACAAAATTGGTAGGTTACTTTATCATTAATTTGACTTTGGCTGATACAGTTTGTATCCCTATTCCTGGCAATGTAGTAGACATAAAATTTTGCTTGCTCTATTCTACCTTAAAATTCAAGAAGGAGTATGATGGAGTAAAAACTATTAATTTAAGCAAGTATAAATAAAATTTAAGAGAACAAGAGGTGAAAAATATTATAGACCAGTTTGACCTCAAAGCAATTTTGTAGATGCTCTCCTCCCACTCCACCTTTCTCAGCAGGTGAAAAACAAACAGTAAGTTAAAAACATGTATCACAAAACTGTATGTGATCTTGGGAACCTCTGAAGCTCAAGAGAGTGGCTTCTGCTAGGAAAGATGAGGCTTAAGTGGAGCAGCCTGTGAGACACTTTTATCCTTTGGCACTTGGCACTGTAAGCTTCCATCAGGGGAGTTACTTAGAGCTGTTCTCTCTCAACCAAAAATTACCTTGGAGAAACAAGCTCATCTAGTTTCTATTTCTTTGTAACAACTGAAATGAACTCATCTGGTAAATCTAATACAATGTCATAATAAAGCTCCATGAACCAAGTACAACTGCATTTGTTCTTACATAACTACTTACTAAGACCATTATTTTGCTTTAAAAATCAGACATTTAAGTGAATACTTTGAACATACAGATCTGAAAACCACAATATAATAAGAAGGAATATGATAATTTAATGCTATTATTTCTTTATAACGTAGTTTGTGAAGTATCTACAAAGCTAAGGCTAGATCTAGATCTCAAATTTCCCAACTCTGAGTGATTTGATTTGACGATAACAAGAGAACACACTCCACACTGACAAACAACCTATCTACCTCTGCCATTCTGTCTCCTGCTTGTACCCCAGCCAAGTCTGTTGGACCATCTTTCTGCAGCCGTGCAATCACGATCCCCTGGTAACACAAAAGACAGGTTTTAGACCTTACAGGGTTTCTTGCAGTGTTCTTAGATGTCAAAAGCAAACAGGAAGTAATTAATTTGCAGGACTTGTTGTTCTGCTGCCTCTACTTAAAGAACAACTAAATGTCTTGGCAAATTAGGAAGAGAAAAAAGTCTCCATGGCTGACACATATGACAATGAACAGAAGTCATTAATTGTTAACTCTGGGCCAAGAGGGACAGACTGGGAAACAAAGATTTATTTAAATGATAATTAAGGGAGAAGATGTGAGAAACACTTCTCTCAAATGAAGTTAGCTCCTGGGAAGGAGCAAATGGGATGGCAGAAGCATGTGGATTGCCAAGGGAGTGACCCCAAACTGAGATAGAAAGTGGAAACTAGCACAGTGTTTCAGACAGCAGGTTGTGTTTGGTTGACATCGAGTTTTCTCTCCAAAAATCATCCCTCCAGGAGCTCCCCCATGAAAATCTACTGCTGGCTTCTACTTCAGGAAATATAACCTTTACTCTTGTTTGCTTTATTACAAAGACAGTGATGCTACATTGATGACAACCCCAGAAAGAAAACAACAAAACACAATAGCTTCATAGAACTGCTAATCAGTTTCTTTCTCATGTTTACTAGATAAATTTTGAGTTATGAAATGCACCTCGTCATTGTCTTTACATGGAGATGAGCCCTTTCCACCAGCAATGCTAATACCAAGACTCCCCATTTGACTGCACACTGTAATGGTTACCTGGAAAAGAATTATAATGGGTAAGTGCCTGATTAATGACATGAACAATGCCTATTAATTACATGAACAATGAAAAGTTACCTCCCGCTCTGAACACCAGATTTGCCCCTGTGGAGCTCAGCCCAGATCAAAATAGTGCTGCGTTTCAACACTGGATATGTAAGACTAGTCTTTACTCTTTAATAACACAGAGAATGCATTATTTCTCCAGGTTTAATAGTCATGCAAAAAAACATATAAGGCTGCTGACCAGACCAGTTGTTTCATAAAACCCAGTGATTTACTGAGCATCCACAATGGCAACAATTCCAGGACACAGGAGGAGTGAAAAGTAAATACTTTTTTCATAAGTTTATGAAAACCCTTTGCTTTAGAACCTCATCTACAGTCTGATTTGCTTGCTCTCAATACCGTATCAGTCAACTGAAAGCCACCCTGCAAGCTGCTGCTTAGACTTAACATACCCTCATGCTGGAGACTTCACCGGCCCATTCCACCAACAGGTCCCAGCACAGGTGCAACACCCGGTAAGCTGCCTTTCCTGGTGCTGCATCCTGTGATCCCAGGGCTGCTGCAAGATTCTGCATCTCCTGCACCATGGGTGGTCAGCAGAGGTGCAACCTGTACTGGGAGACCCCTGTGAGCCAACCCATAAAGCATATTTCCTCCTCATGTGCTCCAAAGCATGCCAAGATGGGATATATCCATTGAGTTCAGGGTACAACTTTCTCCATAAACTTCAGCCCAAACCTTGCAGTTCTTCCTGATAAATTTTCATTCCTTTTCATGGCATGGAGGCTTTCTCATGCCATGAGGGTAAGGCCATGCCACTGTTCCATGGACTAAATGAAGACTTAGCTAAGTGGCACATGCACACACTCTTGGGGTGACCTTACAGTACCAAAGCTGGATGTATAAAATGAGTCAGTATTGAATGCCTACAAAGAAAACATTTACTGTTTTTTCAATGGGAAACTCTTCTTCCATATAAGCCAGTGGGTGCAAGGTCAAACCTCAGCTCTGTGAAAGAGAAGTAGCAGACATCTACCATAAAATATTCCCTCTTCTTTGCATCTTTTATAAATTGCCTCATACAAGAAATGGACTTCCCCATGGACATAAGGGCTTCCCCACAGACACACAGAGCCTCCCCCTCAGCAAGTCCAGCCCATGCACCAATTTAATACCTTCAGGGGGGGCTGTGGCACATCCACTGCCCTCAATTCCTCCAGGATGCATCCACTCTCACTGGGGAAGCTGCCCGCTGCTGAGATGGGTGGCTGCACCTTAATGTTAGCCCCTGGAAGAGTCTTCCCTTTCATTGCCAACTTGTGCTTGTCTTGAAGAACTGTTCTGGTGTTTCTTTGATCTCTCATGCTATCGTCAGTATCAAACAGACTGCCAGAAAACTTGGAAATAGGTTCCTGGGGGTTAGAGATAAAAAAGGTAAACATAGCAACAGCGAGGAGAATACCTATCTGATACCCAGCCCCTACCTATGGTAAATTGGATTTGTTCCTCTCTATCACATTGCTCTTCATTAGGATTTGTTTCACCAAAGACGAATCTGTAACTTTAAAGCAAATGTGCAACTATCTTTCTTTTATCATTATGATAAAAGACATTATGGAAACTAGGAGAGGATTGGTATTCATACAGACTTTCATTGTATCCCCTGGCACAAACAAGCACATACAACACACATACACCCAGCTAAATCCTGCAATGCCCTATGTAAAGGATGGAGCATGAGAACGAGACTATTCGGGTCAGCTTCTGGCAGCTCAGTAGCACTGAAGCTGCTGTCCAAGGGCAAGGAACCACACACCCAAGGCAAAGGAAAGGGCTTTCCATGCAGAAAGTAAAACATTTTTTGTAGTTTTTTAAGGTTCACGTTCTATTTTTGGGATCACAGGTGTGAGAGGGAAGGGAAGACCCTACCTTGCATTTACATCACTAAGAAAAGATTTTAAGTAATAGGATTTACTTTATTTAGCTGCAAATGGCAGTTGAGTAGAGATATGCAAACTTAGTGATTTAGGGGTCCACTGGAAATGGAGCCTCAAAGGTAAGGCATCCTGAAGCCTTCTTTGAAGCCTGGCTCTAGGCTGTACCTAATCTGAGATGCAGTGAGGAACTGACAATATCACCACAAGCACTTGAAAGGAGAAATACACCATTAAAACACATCCACCAAATAATCAAAACTTTAGACAAGCTTGACTGCAAAACACAATTTTCCACTTATCAGTTATCTTGGCTAAGTGAAATTAAGCCATGATGTCCAAATTCTGATCAGATTTTATAGATGCTTTATTTATATTTAGCTGTTTTTTTCCCCTTAATTTGATGGGTAAGGTTATATCAAATCTTCATGTTACTATAATCATATCTTTTATTGGCAGTAAAATGATGTAGCAAACAAAGGTCAACACCTTTCAAAAAAACCCACATATGTCTTCCTATGCTTGGAAGTTTAATATCAGAAATAAAAAGCAGTGGCACTACCAGGAACAGAAGCCCCACTGGACACTTCATTTTTCAACTGATACCAGAGCTTTCCCACAATCTCTTTTTGTTGGGATGAAAGAAGCACTGCCAACCCCATGGAGAGCAACCGAGGCACGATTGCTTCCTATTTTCCTTTTAAAGGGAATTTGTTTAGTTTTAACTCACATAAAACATTCATTATCTTTCTTCTCTTGAGAGAGATGCCTCTTTACTGTCACCAGAATAAATAACCCAGTCTCATCCGCAGTGCTAGGATGCCAAGGGGGACGGCCAAGAGAAAGAGCTGGGAGTGGAGGCTGGAGAGTAGGCACACTAGCAGCAGTCTGGGGCTAGGAAGGCAGAAGAGATCCTGGCAGAGGAGCAAGAGCCCCAGTTCCTCCCTCAACTCTTAGCAAATATCTGGTGAGCAAGGCCCTGAAAGGGAAAGGTGGCAAGAGTGCAGTCACAGCCTCCTTTTCTCAGGCTATGACTGAGAAGACAGCCAAGTTTACTCCCAGATGACAGACAGTGAGCACTGGCTAGAGGAACCACAGCATCCAGGGTTTCCCAGATGTCAGCATCCTGGAAGAGCACTACCCAAAATTAATTATGCAGTGGAGTAGCGCTGCAACCTCACTTTCCTACCATCCAGTCCTTGGGAAGCACAACTTCAAACACTGCTATCAACCTGCTTACCTGAAAGAGATGGTAACAGAGGATATAAGTAGGAGTTAAATAAAAAACATATCATTGCTCAAGTTACTCATCTTAATGAGCAAGTTGCACTGTGCTCTTGGGGATAGGATGGATTGTTTAATTGCAAGCAAAGTAAGGGAATAAAATCCTGAACATGATTCTGTACCCTCTGCACAAGAAAGGATGTGAAAGCGTAGGCAGTGCAGCCTCCCACTAACCCAAAGTGCTCAGCAAGAAGACTGTAGCTTCCAGTCTGGCACACAACATTGTCCTCCTGACTTCAAGGAGACTACCTACATCATCAGGATCCTCCAGTTCCTCTGCTTCTTGCTCAGGACTGATCCTTCCTTCCCTCCATTTTCCATTAGCAGAGCTGAATTTGTACAGGTTTCCACCGTGAAAACTTTCCTTTCCTTTCAACGAGGACCAGCGAGAGCCCTGGGAGCTCCAGTTGTGCCCGCCATACAGTTTAGGAGACTTGGGAAGCCACTTAATAGAGTCCTGAGAGGAAGATAACAAAAAAGAAACAAACAAAAAAATAAAGGACAATGAATATATTTTAAGAAAGTGGTTGAAGTATGTATGCACAGAAATTGTCTGCCAGGTTCTGCAAGGTATTTTAGTGTCTTGTAAGTACTGGGTTTCCCTTTTTTGCCTTGAGAGGTACCTGCAGTCCTGGAGAGACACTTTGCCAATTAACTGGCATTACTGGTGATACAAACAGCAAATGAAGGCTGCTAAATCAGTGGAAACCTTCAGGGTCTTACACCAGTCTGGAACCAAGCCCACCTTCAGCATCATAAAGAATTAATGACCAACAACAGTCTTCAATAATGTCATACTCTGTACTATTGAGAAAACAAACAAGAGTACTTAGACCTTTTGCAATTATCTCATCTCACAACCTGAGTAAAAAAATCCTATCAAGTCACCCCCGTTTTCATTATTCATTAAATAAATTGTACTATTTTTTTTAATAGTCCCAATAGAAAGTACAACACTAAATTGATCTTTTCAGGTTTGCTGTTTTTCAAAGTTTTCCCAGAATGTCCATTACTTATTTACATCCAAAAAACTCCACCTCTCTTCTTCATACAGAGAGTTCATACATGACAAGTTGTGTCAAGGTTGCCCATATACCTCAACTTCACTGAACTTCAGAAATATTTTTTTAAAGTAGCTTTTACATTTCTTTTAAGCTTTATTTTAATCTTGCCTTTAAATTTTCTCATGGTGATACAAATCCAATGGCAGAAAGAAACCTAATGCCCTATAAATAGGTACATTAATGCATATGCTCCAACATGGCAGAATGATGGAGAACACAAACTAATGAAAATAAAATATCAACAAGCTTATGGTGGGGCAATCAGCAGCACACAGTGACTTTCATAGTGTTTAAACAGATATTTAATTCAAATTTAACACTTGTTTAACTCCCATTTTCCCCTTTAATGCAGAATGGTTATGTTCACACACACACATATCTTGCTGTTATCAGCACCTTGATGTCACCATCTCTATTAGATCTAAGGTTGAGAAAGAAAATATAAGAACACTGTCAAGGCTAAGGCCCATTTGAAATTAAATCTGACAAAGGATGTCAAGGACAAGAAGAAGGGCTTCTTCAAATACATCAGCAGTAAAGGACGATAAGGGAAAATGTGGGCTAGCTGCTGAATGATGTGGGTAACCTGGTGATGGAGGATACAGAGCACGTGGAGTTACTATGCCTTCTTTGATTCAGTCTCTACTGCTAAAGCAAGCCTTCAAGCATCCCAGAACCTGAAAGCAAGAGAGAAAGTCTACAGAAAGGAAGACATGCTCTTGGTCAAGGAGGATTGGAGATCATTTAGGCAAACCTGACATACGAGATCCATGGGCCCTGGTGGGATGCACCTACTAGTGCTGAGGGAGCTGGCAGATGCTAAGCCACCTTCCATCATCTTTGAAAAGTCATGGAGAACAGAAGATGTACCAAAAGACTGAAGAGTGTCACTGCGGTCCTCATAAAGGGCAAGAAGAAGGACTCATGAAACTGCAGGCCAGTCAGCTTCAGCTCCACCCCTGGAAAGATGATGGAACAACACATCCTGGATGTAATCTCTAAGCATGTGGAGGAAAAGAAAGTTATGAGGAGCATGGATTCACCAAGGGGAAATCATGCTTAACCAACCTGATAGCTTTCTATGATGGAATGACTAGCTGGGTAGAGGAGGGGAGAACAGTGGATGTTGTTTAGCTTGACTTCAGCAAGGCTTAGATACTGTCTTACATAACATCCTCATAGGTAAGCTCAGGTTAGGTGAGTGGAAAGTGAGGTGGATTGAGAATTGGCTGAATGGCAGAGCTCAGAGGGTTACAGAGAGGCACAGGGTATAGTTGGAGGCCTATAGCTAATGGTGTTCCCCAGGGGTCAGTATTAGGTCCAGTCTTGTTCAACCTAGTCATCAATGACCTGGATGAAGGGACAGAGTGTACCCACAGCAAGCTTGCTGATGATACAAAACTGGGAATGGCGGCTAATATACCAGAAGTCTGTGCTGCCATTCATCAATACCTGAACAGGCTAGAGAGTTGGGCAGAGTGTAATCTCATCAAGTTCAACAAAGGCAAGTACAGGATCCTGCTTCCTGGGAAGGAATAACCCCATGCACCAGTACAGGTTAGGGGTTGATCGCTGGAAAGAAGCTCTGCAGAGGAGGACCTGGGGGTCCTGGTGGAGAACAAGTAAACCATGAGCCAGCAATGTGTCGTGGCCAAGGCAGCCAGTGATATCCTCGGGTGCCTGAGGAAGAGTATGGCCAGCAGGTTGAGGGAGGTGTTCCTCCCCCTCTACTCTGCCCTGATGAAGCTGCATCTGGAGCACTGTATCCAGTTCTGGGCTTCTTTGTTCCAGAAAGACAAAGAGCTACTGAAGAGGGTCCAGCGAAGGGCTGCGAACATGCTTCAAGGTGGAGAGCATGTCTCTTATAAGGAAAGGGTGGGAGAGCTGTGTCTGTTTAGCCTGGGAAAGAGGCGACTGAGAGGGGATCTCATCAATGAACACAAGTATCTTGAGGGCAGGTGTCAAGAGGACTGGGCCAGACTCTGCCCAGTGACAGGATGAGAGGCAACATGCACAAACTGGAACACAGGAAGTTCCACCCGAATATGAAAAGGAACTTCTTTACTTTGAGGGTTAGAACAGGCTGCCCAGAGAGGTCGTGGAGTCTCCTTCTCTTTAGATACTCAAAATCTGCCTGGACATGATCCTGTGCATAACCCCGCTTTAGCAGGGGCGTTAGACTAGATGATCTCCAGAGCACCCTCTGAAACCCAACCACTCTGTGAATCTGTGTAAAGGAGATATGACAAGGCTGTCCATGCTGGACACACTGATTCACCTTCAGTGCTGAAAGAGCTCCCCTTGTGATTTTTCACTTGCTTTTGGTTTTAGGATGGCTGAAAAGACTAGGACATGGACAAGGACAATATCTCAGAATCTCATTGGAAAAGATTACAGATCTTTCTGTGAGTCTTGAAAAGATTATAGCCCCAACAAAGGATTATTTGCATTGTACATAGAAGGCATTGGTCTCTACAGGAAATTTGCTGTTAAATCACATTTTGAACTGCACTGACACTTGGAGATACCACTGTTTGCTGATAAATAGTTGGTATTTCTGGTTATTCTAAACCACACTGCTTCGGGCACTCAAGCTGACTGTCAACTTAGTTCATCAATTGAACATCAATTATCATGGTAGTAGCTCCCACTGCTCCTGATAAATCAGAATGCAAGGCAGGATATCTCCTGGTATTTCTTTATGCTTGCCTTGAATACAAGGAATCCTTAAATAGAAGCTTTGTTTCCTGCGAATATTAACAAGGTGGATGGCAATTCAAATCAGATAGGTAAACAGCATACTGGTTGAAATTGTTTGCTATTGTTTTGGTCTGTTTATTTCAGGATAGCTAATGTGACATCTCCTAGTGTTCAGAGTATTTCCAGAGACAGTTTAAATCCTTGTCAACTTTTAAGCTTATTAGGAAGTCACAAAGCAATTTCACTCTAAAAATAAACACTGTACTCCACAGGTACAGTGGAGCACTCAACTTCTTCTGATGGAATGTCTTATCCTTGTTTGACCCCAATCTCTAATCCTAAACAACAGCTTCTCAAACTTAGCCTACCAAATTCTGCAAGACCAGTAAAAGGCTATTCTGTCAAGGTAACAGATACAGATTTCAAATTAAGCTTATGCTGACCATCATTTCACCATCTTAAGCATGCATTCAATTGTTGTGATAGCCTGTATATACAAGGGGCAAGCTGATGTCCATCAGTAGATTTTACTTCCTTATGCCCCACTTAGCTGAGCTGATAATACAGAGCTGAAGGGCACTCCTGCTCCCTTCCTGTCTTCACCTACAGAGGATGCCTTTCCTCATGCTGACATACAGCTATAAGGGAAATTCAGTATTTGCTTCACACCTCCCACCTTCTTTAACCTAAAAGATTTTAGTCTTCAGTATTCTTGATGTACAGCACTTTAAAGTAAAATAGGAACAAATGACAATTCTGGGTAAGAGCTGTTCACATTTTCACTAGGTCTATGCAGTACCATGGATGGTATTATCTTTATGAAAAGCAGTTTGATTAGATAAATGGCAAAAGATTAAAATGAGCAAAGACTAATTACTTCAAAAACAAATCTTTATCTTCAATAATTTCTTATAACTTGATGTTTTTTGATGGAAGAAAAGGGGGAGGGCAGTGTGGATGGGAATAAGAAGATAGTGGATTTTTAATCCAGATTTCAGCAACAATATAAGGTGAGGAACAGAGAATGCCAGGAATGCTGTTGCTAGACCTACTGACTGCCAGGGAGTTATCATACATGGCTCTTCTCACCTTTTTGGACAAAGCCAAGAAATGCTACACAATGCTGCAAGCTCTTATTGAGGTCAATCACGTGCAGGGTTTGCTGTAAGGAAGAGATGGAAGGTACAGCTCTGTTTTCTGTACTTTAATGCAAAGCAACCACTCAATCTGATTTTTTTAAATGGTTTTGTATTCCGTTCCAAAACATAACTCCTTTCTCTGATGTATTAATGAAAATTGTATTAGATGGTCAATAAGCTGCCATCACGACTGCAGGTGGAAATCGCTACAGTTCAGCTAACAGATAGTAGACTTGAACTCCAAAAATAAAACTAACAAAACTCAAGTAATTTATTAGCTCATTCTCATTACATTAAATACTATAGGGCCATGCTTTGAGACAAAATAGGCTACTGGCAAATATCCTAATATTAAAGAGAAAAATCAGTTCTCCCTACAGAATTCTACAGATAACTGATCTTCTTATTACCCAGGTAAGTAGGAA
Organism: Ara ararauna; assembly: GCA_028858755.1. Taxonomy (NCBI): domain Eukaryota; kingdom Metazoa; phylum Chordata; class Aves; order Psittaciformes; family Psittacidae; genus Ara; species Ara ararauna. The sequence continues at coordinate 39,432,542 of CM054379.1, read as the reverse complement.
GTTTCTCCTTGTGTTTTATACATGGGGAAGCTGAGACCCAAAAAGATTAAAAAGGTCAATGTTCTAAGTCATCAGTAGCAAACACAGAGAGAAGCACAAAGATTTACAATCTTAAAATATTTAGAATAAAACAAAGGAAGAAGGCAAATTCATCATTTAGAACTTTAAGTTTCATGGGTATTTTACTGTGCAACACTGTAAAGTTGTAAGTGCAGAAGTGCTTGGAGGGAAAAACTATTGTGCTTAGCAGTTGTTATGTTCCATGGAAATACATTTTTCATCCCCCTTCGTTAGTAATGATACCAACTGGCTGGAGACGAATCATTTTCCTTCAATATTTCAGCAGCAAGTCAGGGGGGCTCCCTTTTTGCCCTCTTTCAATGTTTGTCATATTTTCAAAGGCAATCTCTTCAGAATATAAATACTCCTCTGTATCATGCCCCTGTATGTTAAAAGGACAAATTCTTCTCATAAAGTACAAGGTGTCTATTCCGATAAGATCTCACTAATAAATCCTGTAGAGAATGAATTTCCCTCAGGCAACAAAAGTGTACAAATGCTGTATATCACCCTAAATCATTCTACCAGACAAAAAAGAATCCAGAACACCCTAACAATAAAAGCCAAGACATGAAAGCCACCCACATTTCTGAAGTACCATACTGAAACCACACCATGACAATGAAACACCATGCTTACAGCAACAACCTAGTCACCATCAGCAAGGAGAAGCCAGAGCTTTTAGATACCTAGAACATTTTGATGGTAATACACCTGCTACTAGTAATTCAGCTTAAAACCCCAAATTTACATTCTCACCTATTTTTGGTTTTTTTTTGTTTTTTTTTTTTTTGTTTTTTTTTAAAAAGCTTAAATAGCTTAATTAGTAAATATGGTTAAGAAAACATCTTTAAAGATGTATTTCTTCAAACATAAACACTCTTTTCCTTTCAAGTAAAAATATGCATAACACAATTCTACTAATTGAAAACTATTTCAGACTCATTCCCTTTTTAAAGTACAAAAGGCTGTCCCTAAAAGAGCTTTGTGTGATTCACATGAAATGAGAATGAAAGCTAAACAAAATGCTGGTGCAACAAAGGCAGCCTTGAATATGCTTTTGTTGTAGAGAAGCAACACAAAAATTGCCTGAATAGATTGTTGAAACAAGCCTTCCCCAGGGAAACTTTGCTAGCATTAAATACATGAGAATTTTGAATTTAGATGTTCAAGTATTAACTAGCCAGATAAGATTTTTTAATTTCCTGAAGATAACATTTTAAAAAACATGCTGTAGGTTATCCAAAAAACATCCATTATACAAATGCTCTATGGACTTGCAGTTTTCTCCATTTTTGAATAGAAAAAAATCATCAGCAATGTTCAAAGTCACTCTTTTTGTTGGCTATTTTAGATTTTGTTTTGGTTTTAAGTTGTTTATTGGAAGTCCATGATGTCATCAACTAACTATAAAGAAATTCAAGTCATGTTTATAATCATGTAATGCTCTGTTTTCCATAAACACAGGACAATTGTATCTCCTATCAGCTACTTCAAAATGGCTTAATGCAGCCCATTTATTTAGGTAAAACTGACAAGTTATTGGGAGAGGTCAGAGAATCAAACTGCTTGTATCAGTGGCACAGTCCCATAATTTGCTCAAGTTTGCTTTAGGACCAAAAGATGAGAGTTTCAGTTCAACACAAACCTAACTCTTCCAAGATAAGTCGTGTCTCTGCATTATTCTGTGGATACTTACAAACTGAAATTCAAGCTGCTGATGCTTTGATGGTAATTGTAAGCTGTGTGTGCACCCGTGGATCTTGAGGAAAGCTACCACAGTCTGTCTCTGTCTACTGCAATGAGTGTTGCTTTTTGTGCGTGGCCTATGCAGTGAGCATTGCTAACATTTGGGGTATGGCTGTTACCATGCCTCCAGATGCACATCCAGAGGTTTCAGTCAGGACAACATTCTCCAGAAGCAGCTGAGCACAGTCAAAAAACGTCAAAGGTTACTGGACATCAGGTGTCCACTTCCCAGTATTAACACCAAGGGAGATTTGAAATATCACTGAGGAGCCACAGTTTCCCCACAGACAATACCAATGCTGTACTTTTGGGGAGATGACTTCTCCATAAAGATAAGGTACTTCTTAATATGTCATAGACTAACAACATCAGTGTTAAGAGGCCCATCCTGAAGAAGCTACAAATTCAAAACTAGACAGCCACAAACCCTTGTTCCTGAAGTGAGTACAATGCAGTGTCCAGCCACACACACTGAATTCCTCAAATCACTCTGCTATGGCAGAACCTACGACTGGCCGCCCTGTTGCCACAAGAAACAGAAGAGACAACAAAACACATGGTGTCTTCAACATCCACCAGAAGAGGAGGCAAGATGGCTCCTGCCAAGCAGCCCACAGAGCTCTCCTTAAACCAGATACCTGCCTTTCCACTTTGAGAAATCACATATTTTTCATTAAGATGGTTGAATCCTGGTTATATTCCTGACTTGAAAGAGGAAGGCACAATTGGTTCAGGAGGAAGGAAACACCCAGAACATTTATTGACAGCCAAGACCAGTCAGCTTTTATCATCTTCTCTGATAGCAACCTAAGCACGGAAACAGATTTGTGTGTTTGATGGAAACTGAAGATGGGAAGCACTCTTATTAAGTCAATTGAAAACCTAACATAATTTTATTTTTGGGAGTCAAGGTAAAGAACAGCAATGAATTCTCCATTAACAAAAGGTCTAGACATTTCTGACAACTAGTGTGCTGGAGTCTCAGTGGGAGGTAGACATTTACAGTGAACCAGAACAGGACCAACTGATATGCTAAAGAATACACTTTAAAAAAATTAAATTCTTGATGTCACTACTCTCCTTGCAAAAGCTGAATTCATTCATTCAAAAGCAGCAAGTAGTGAAACCTGTTAAGTAGCTAAGCAGCTAAAAACAGTTTAGCCAGCACTAGTAAAGCCACCGGTATTAGACAAGAAGCAGGCTGATCAGCTTGTCCTGGACACAAACAAGCATTTGCTGGAAAGGACAGCAGTATGCAAGTTTCCAGTACATGCTTTCCCACAATGCACTGATTATCAAAAATATGGAATGTAAGCCAGAAAAATAATCTCAACACATAAATTATATGGAAGGTGCGGGAAAAGCCTGGAGCGACACAGAGGGGATGGAAAAATCTGTGGCTACACTAACTACACTAACAATGGTAGCAAGAAAATGTTCTTTGGCTGGGAGTTCTTCCTATTCTTGCAAGACTATGGAATCGTGACTTCAATAAAGACAACTTACATGCAGTAACTGACAGGTTAATATTAAATCCACTCCACAACTATGGTGGAGTGCATTTAATTGGTTTTCCCTGGTTACCTGTTTAATAAAGCAGCGTGCAAATTTTGTAGTGTTTCTTCCCTTGCATTAAACTCACCTCCCAAAAGACTTTGAGAGCAATTGAAAAAATAGATACTTATAGAGAGAGAAAAAAGAAGTTATGCATACAAATTATATTTACTACTCAGTCTCCTCAAAGCACCAGCAAGAGAAATAAGCCAGAGCCTGGCAAGGGAGGCTTCCTATGAGCTTTCAAGGACAAACACTGCTTCAGCATAACGAACATCAGCTTTTTTCTGGATATAGAATACAGTTAAAACTGGCTGGAACTCTACTGTTTCGAGGACAAGTGTACCCAAACCACTTTATAAAATGGCACACATATGGAGCATTCAAGAGATCAGAGGGACTGATGTGGTCCAGGCTACTATGTGGAACGACATAAAAGTCACTCCTTCGTGATAAAGCTGCTGTGAATCAAACATTTAGGAAATGGGGGAGAGAAAGGGTAGCCGCTTGTCACTTTTAGCCCTGAAAACAAATGACAGTTCAAGTGCTATTATTCCACACTACCAGCAGTTGTTGTCATACCTGAAGCTTTTACCAGCCTGGAAAAATATGCTTATTACCAGACTCAAACACACTACACTAGATTGTATATACTGCTGAGCTACCTGCAGCAGAGCAGAATCTCAAATCGCCTCACTCAAAACACATAAACAGATTAACAAGATACAGCACAATACAGTGCTCCTGTAGAAAACTGGAAAATACACCTACTTTTTCAGATCATCCAGATCCTCACTGAAAAAAAACCCAATAATGACAATCCAGACTTTCATTACACAGATTCAGTAAGTGAAGACAGATGGCAGTGAAAAGCAAGGGCCACCAATACTCCTTTTGGGATAGCAGCAACGATGTTCTGATGATGTAGTATATTCAAACATGCAGAAGAACTTAGCAACTCTGAGGCCTATAAGGCTGCGAACACTGCAGCAGGAAGAGGCTGCCCAGGAAACAGGCGGAATCACCATCCCTGGAAGTGTTCAAAAACCATGTAGATGAGGCCCTCAGTGAAATGGTTTAGTGGTGGTCTTGGCAGTCCTGGGATAATAAGTTGGACTTGATGATTTTAAAGGTCTTTTCCAACCTAGGTGCTTCTATGATTCTATGATGGACTTCAGCTTCTCTAAGCCCCCATCAAGCAAGTATTGGCTTTTAGTCTAGCTCAATTTATTTTCTTTTACAAATGAATGGAGGCAAACATCTTCAATAAGCAATTCATACCACCTGTCTTTGGCTGATAACCACAGGGAGACAATACTAGCCATCCTGGGTAAGAGGAATGTGAAATTGTCCCAGATGAAGGCAATAAGCCTGGATCACCCATTTCTCAGCAGCCAGAAAAACAAAAACAAGTATTCCTTCTAATATTTATAAGGAAAAAAAAGGAGAAAAAGAAAAAAAAGGGGGGGATAAATAAAGGAAAAAAAAGAAAACAGAAAATAGACAGACTGCTGACTAGTTACTTCATGTCAAAGCTGATACAGCAAGTAGTGCCTGCCTTCTGGCTAGGTTTGGGGCTTTTTGGGCAGCAGTGCAGTCTCCACAGGCCTGATTGAATATAGAAGAAATTGCCTACTGACAAAGCACCTACCACAGAGCTGTAACAAGATTTACTTCTTGTTTTGACTTTACCAGGAAAGATTAGGTGCACATGGGCAGTTAATTATTTTCATCTGGTGGCATATTAGGCAAGGCCAAAATCCAGGCTTTACACGTTCATTTCATTGTGTTGATGGAGCTCTCCCATTTATATCCGCAGCAGATGCTAAAAACAAAACAAACCGCAGCCTCCAAATAAAAACTTGGCATCACAGAGCCTAGAGTCTTGCTGCCTTCGGTTTTGGTCTGTCTTTTTTAGGAACACATTTTCATCTCAAATGGGTTTGCCAATGTTTACTTGGACTCTGGGTACAAAGTTTCCTACAATTTTAAACTTTTGCTTTGTCAGTTCCAGTAAGTACTTTAAAAAGAAAATCGACCCAAGGTTGGAGTCAGCTATACCAAAACATCATTTTTTTTCTGTTTTTATTTTAACACTAGCTTACCAAGAACAACTGGGAGGACTCTGCCTTGAGAGGAATGAAACTCTACTACCTTTCAACTAACCTATCAACCTGCAGCACCTTCTGCAAAAAGACAATGCCTTAAATCTTTGGGATGTGAAGAATAATAATTAAGGTATTTTGCCAGGTTAGATTTGAGTACTTGCAGGTGGCTTGCAACACCTACTTGCTCAATGTCATAAAGAAAGCAGTGCCTTTTGTAAAACCTTCAAATCTAAATTTATAAATTACAAAAATTATCAAATATTTCAGGTATTATTTTAAACACAGAAGTTACTACGACTTCCCTGATCTCATTTCCTATTGGCTCCCAGAAACCCTCATATAACCAATGCTTACCGGAAGAAATATTCAGCAGAACAAGAGATGTGCTTTGCCATACATGAAGTGTCAGGTTGAAATTTGGGTTCATTGCATTAGTTCACACCAAGTATGTCAAATCTTTGCTCTGACCTCAGGCTGCTCAAGTCTGAACAAGTTAGTGGTCTTTGTTAGTTCATGGTACATACAGAACACAGAGACACCAAAATCAATCTTTATCAGCCCTTTGCAAAATTGTTGTCTACCTAATTCAACTCAGTTAATACTTACTTTTATAAACAAACCAGAACCCCCAGTCTTAATAAGACCTTGAAATCAGCATTGGACCACTGGAAGTGCAACACAGTAACAATGATCGTAAATTCCAGCATTAATTCATACATTCTTTAATTGCTATTTAATGATACAATAAATCTGTTGAAGCTTTTGAAGATTTTTTTTATTATGGTTTTATATATCTATATAAAACCACCAAAGCACTTTAAAGAATCATGCTTTCTTGTGTAATACATAAAACTAGTTTCACACTGTGCTTCTGAAAGTCTATTGTGCTGTTTTTCAAGTTATTTTACAGATGGCACATTTAAAAAAAAGAACAATGGAAGCAGGAACTTCTAGTGACTGCAATGCAACACAGCATCCAAAACATGATGTTTTATTACAACTAAGTTAAAGTGTGAGTGCATTATGCAATAAACAATAGCAGTTTGGTCATTTTAATCTCAATCCTGTTTACAACAAAACTAACATTTGTGCTTCGCAACCTAAAATCCCATGACATAAACGTAAATTCTCTGCTGCAAAAATCCCAACAAATTACGGTCTGAAAAACATATCTAAAACAGAAGACCAATTTTAAATCCATTCACTTTCCTCCAGAATTGCTATATTTGAGACTAATATGACATACCAGACACAATAAGGCACAATGGGTGGTCCACATGAATGAATACAGTTGTCCATGAAACTTGTTCTCTTCCACAAATACTAAAATATGTACCGCTTAAGATAAATTTTCTCTTAAAAATGAAATACATCATCTTGTTATGAAACTCCTATACAAAAATTTAAAATTTACACCATCTGAGCTGCCAAAAAAATAAAAAAGTGTATAAATTTTCCACAAAACTATATTTCTCACCAGCACATCCAGCCACTGGAAAAAAGATATTCCAGCACTCTGGAAAAGAAAAGCACTATTTCTCCTGTGTTTAAGACAAAAATATTGTATTCTGCATACAGTAGTGTATTATACTTTAAAAAGCCTAGCACTATTAAAATTACAATATTGATTTGGAAATTATTGGTTCACTGCCTGGATGAAATAAGGCACTTTCTTCCAGTGGGCAGCACTTTTCACGTATATGGAGACGATGAATCAGGTTCTGGTTAAAAACAAAAAGGGGCTCAGTGAGGTCCCAGAAGGCGACGGGAACTTTTCAACAGCAGGGGAAGACACAGGAGGTAAAACCTGGAGATGAAACTCTACACAGAAGTGGTCACTCTGTCAATGGCATTATTGACCTCGTTTTTGTTTGAATCCAGTCCTTTAGCAGCATTCATATCATTCCGTAAATTCTCCACTGTCTTTTTCATGTTCTTTAATTCTCCAGGGTGTGGAGTGGCTCGCCTTAGAAGTGTTCTCTAAAAATAAACAGCGCAATAAGTGGTTTTGCCTTCGTCTCTTTGAAAAACAACATACACTTTCAAGGCTTTAGCATTCATGTAGCAAATACTAGGTATTGATTTTTTCCTCTTCCCCCCCTTTTCTATTTCAAACTACCATGCTCTCTGCTGAACATTATTTTTGTAGCTGCTTGTTTACAAAGACAGCGAAAGAGGGTTTAAGAACTGTCTAGAGCAATTTTTTTCCTCTCTTGACCTACCAATCTGAAAGCCACTCAAGTGAACTACAATTACAAGTTATGAAGTGAAGATTCTTTCATAAATATAGTTGGGATTTTTATTTATCTTTTCCCCCAAAACCCATCCAAGTGATGTAAGATCACATTTCAATCAAAAAACATTCAGCTGGTTTTCAAAGTATCCCACAAGATCCCTTTACTGTGTCAAATACATGTTTGCGTGGAGCTCTGTAATGCCTTCCAGCCCTACCACACAGTTTGGTTCTCTTGTCAATTGAGAATAAATATCTTGAAAGGAAGAACAGGGGGCATTTCTCTCCCATCTGACACACAAGAATATCTAACATCATCGTGCTGAAGCCTTTACAAGGAAAACAAAATTTATGAAAACCCATTAGCATTCAGATTAGAGACCAATAGATCACCAAGAATAATTGCACAAGTATGTATTAGTATAATACATATATACATGCAATTAACTTTTCAGTTAATTAATCTAAACTGTGCATATTACAGCAGAACTGGTGACCCATGAATGTATTGGTCAAGAATACTTTGGAAATCGGCCCTTCCTCCTCCCCAGTGGGATCATAGACTTCTTTATCCCCTAAAAAGGTTCTTGCCTCAAGTCAGGCTGTAATACCACTACTTAAAGCTGTTATTATTAATACCTAAGCCCTCGTTATTCTATGGACATTCTCAGATTGTCATAGTTGTTAAGAAGCCTCATTCTGAACTCCCCTAACCATCAGTCTACAAACCATGCTTGCCACAAACATTTAGTTTCTGCAACCACCTTACTTGAAAACGTAAATGTTTGTTTCCCTACAAACTAAGAATTTTTATAGTCACTTTTTAATGTAAGACCATGTTTCTAGTGTGCTACAACCCAGACAGTGCCATGAAGTATCTCAAGCTGAGCTCTAGTGAGGACCACAAGCAAGTTTTTAGAGCATTAAAGAAGCTCACTGAAAATCTATCTGACTGAAGCAGTCTTAACCTTTATAAAGAGTTTTAATTGTTAATGAAAGTTAGTAAAGCTAAAGATCATGTTGCATTTTGATCTTCAGGACATGCAGAGCCCAATATAACAGAGAGGTCTTATAAGTACAGTGACAGATGTTCCCACATCCTTTGTTTAAGCGGGATACTAATGAGCAGTGTTCTTGCTGTTTATGGACACTATGGTTGTTTCAATGCAATGGTGGAGGAGGAAAAAAAAGAAGAAGAAATAAAGAGAAAGTATGAGATTGTAAATAGAAATTATAAAGACAAACAATGGAAAAATTAATGGAGACACATGCCAGAGTGCTGGAATCCTAAATTAAACCCTATATACTTTCAGGCAGTAAAGCTTCACAGATGTAAAGAAAGATCCTATCTTGTTTCTGGAAAGAAAACATCCTGAGCAGACACAGGAAAACAAATCAAAACAAAGACTGTCCTGCATTAGAACATAAAAGTTATATTCAAAGCAGAAAGGAAAAAAAAGAATTAAAAAAACCAAGAAAAAAAGCATTTTAAGTCAATATGAAAAGTTTTGGTAGTCCACACCTGCTACAAACAGCCGCAAAAGCATGCAGTCACAGCTGAAATATTTATAGCACAAGAGCTCAGATACTTTTACAACTTTGCATTAAAGTCACAGTGTCTGCAGGTACCCAAACTTGTGGAAAACATACCATTTCATTATCCTCTTCATCTTTTTCATCTTCTAAAAAGCGAATTGCACTGACTCTATTCACTGCCCGCTCATTCCATGTTTCATCTGACATTTCATTTACCAAACTCTCCAGTGCACCACATCGTGGTAGGTTATCTGTCAGAAGAGTAAAACATAATTAAAGATTCACAGCAAGCCTGAAACACCAACATGCTATATTTTTAATAACTGCAATATCCAACCAATCACTCACTAGTGATTTACAATTGTCTATTTCCACCTTTTCCATATTAAACAGAACTTGCATTGATTTTCTGTTATCAAATACACACAAGAAATAGTTTTTGTATAAATGAGAAATTTCTGTACTTGGACTGTTTCAGGTTTGTGGCAGTTTTAGAGCACTGATTATATAATTTAATATACTTGGCATTATATATGCCTTTTTCTGCATCATGGCTGCCATCTGACATTAGCCAGCTCTTCAAGTGGATCATTGCTTTTACTGATCTCATCCTTTTAGAATTGTGAGGCATACACATTCTACAGTCTTAATTCCAAGCCTTCTACCCTTGAAGCCATGAGATTCATCTGGAGAGCAGGAAATCTAATTTCTAGTAGTGAGGCTTTTAGAGAAAGTCAGTCTACGTCAGTTACTATTCTTGAACTAGATTAACCTCTAAATCTAAAGGGGTTAATTTGTTTTTTTAATGCAATTTGTATTTTTAAAATCCAGAGGTGGACACAAACCAGAATTTCTACAATTCTACTGCTTTAATGGTTTCTATTTGCTCCAGATGCATAGAACTGAAGAGTAGAATTAACCTAGGTAAGTTTGGGTACCTATAATACAGATATATACAGCTGAACTTTTCTCCTTAGGCTCCCTTTGTACTCAGTGCAGAAGAATCCACATGATTTCTTTTAAGTCTATTCTTGGATGGGATAAATTACTCTCCAGTGGTTACAGCCAAAGTTTAAATATTAGCACAGATGAATCCCCTTGAATGTTCTGACACAGCTATAAAAGCTTAAGGACAAAAAGCATCCACAAGTTATTGAAGCAGCAACCCAGCCAACAGTGAAAAAGAGTCTATGGTTCCATCTGACAGAGACAAGTTTTAGCACAAAAGGCAAAAGCAACTTATACTGCAATTCTAAATTCTAAAAATTAAATTTAAATTCGAAAAGACTATAACAAAGTTACTGTAAAAAATCTTTACTTGAAAGAAAATTAGCTTTCTAAAAAGTAAAATGTCTATTACTTACTGTGTTCAAGGCCAGGCTAGATGCAGCTTTGAGCAACCTGGTCTAATGGAAGGTGTCCCTGTCTATGGCAGGGGGGGTGGAACTATATGATCTTTAAAGTCCCTTCCAACCCAAATAATTTTATGAAACTATGATTATTACTATCTATGCAACTATTTTTGTAGTAAAGAGACTGTAGTTGGAAAGCCACCAATTTTCACTATGTATCTATGTATTTAAGATGTATAATCAATGTACATAAACATGGACAACACTACTTGGCCCACTGGCAAGCCTCAGAATAATACGATTAAGTGTTCTTCTTCCAGGTCTGTATTTTATTTATTGTAGCTGGTGTCACTGTATTTTCAATGATACCCACAGACATGTTTTTCAAGCCTTCTGAAAGCAAGTATGATCATTTAAAAGAACTTTGAAAGTGAAAATTCAATCAGAACTTTGTTACTTTGCTCTTTGAGCTTATGCATGTTTTACAAACCTTTATGGAACAGACAACTCAGAAATCAAAGAAGTTGTACTTCTATACGTAATGAAAAACTGACTCCAGGCACTCACCTTGGCAACCAGGCTCAGAAGGCATTTGAGGAAGTAATACACATGTTAAAATCTTTTCTCCTGTTTCAGGGTCTGTGTCAGTCTGAAACGTCAGCAAAGGTTGGGACTGGTTATCGGACAACCACAAAGCCTTCAGCTTTAAGGTAGTCAGTGAGATGGGAAGATACATTAGCCTAGTTCAAAAAAAGAAAAGAGTCAGAGAAATCTCTAGGAGATGTAATAGATGGTCATAAAGTTTTAAGTATATAACCCTGAGTTGGAATAAACAGGATTGAGATCAATGACTCTAATAGAAGACACTGCAGTAGTCAAACTGCAACTACTCCCTTCTTTCAAAAAGAATCTGCAACTTAATTTTATACCGTAATTCTCTGTAGCTGTGAATAACAGACAAAAGAATGATGAGGTTTTACTACTGCAGTAAAATGCCCTGGAAGGCAGACAGCTGCTTCTTCTCTGAAGCCTTATATATAAACAATTGCCAGAACAGAAATATGTAAGTGCCTATGAGACAATTACATTGCACAGATGAGATGCCATTTGCTTCCCCCCCCCCCCCCCTTCAGTTAACTTCCTACTAAGCAATGAACTAACTTGCTGGTTTATGCTTCAATCCACTCCTTTTTTGCATTTTGATGTGTGAAGCATATCAACTAAGATTTATGAGAAGCCACAAGGTCAAAGTGGCATTATTTGTTACTTGCACTGTAGCTCTAAGACAAGACACTCAGTGTTAGTGTTGCTTAACATTAAGGCTGGTAGTTTCAGCTGAAACTCTACCAAATGGCCTAGAGTCCCAGTTTTAATTCAAAAACACACAAATCCAAAGGTTGTTTTAATCCTATCTCTTTCCTCAGGGTCAAAGCAATCCCGAAAATGCCCTCAGGGTCAAAGCAATCCCGAAAATGCCCTCATGACAACACACTATACTACTTTGGGCCAAGGGGGAAGACTACTTTGACATTTTCAACAGTAACACTAACACAAGAGTCATAACTGTTTTTTTATTACAGCATTCTTAGATGTAATCTATTTTGTGGCTAGAAAGAATTAAGTAAATCCAGCAAAGGAGTATGACACTACAAAAATCTCTTACCTATTTCCTGCAACATCCAGGACATGAAGTTCAGTGGCTTGTGAAATTTCAGAGGGAATTCGAGATAATCTGTTGTCACGTACAGAAAAGACATTAAGACTGCAGCACCCCCCAATCTATATTAGAGAAGACAAGGAGAAAAAAAAAGAGAAAGAAACATCTGGTTTTGTGGCAGCACGACAGTATAAACAAAGGCATGCAGTATGGGTCACGTAATATGTCATAGCGCATTCAAGAGACAATGCCTGCCAGACACTTCACCCAGAGGTACAGACTGCAAACAAGTGTTAGCTTAAAACAAGTCTGACCTGAAGCAAGTCTACTGGTGAAGTTTCTTGAACATCTGTGACTAATGTATATCTTTACAAATAGGTCAGGTTCTACCTACCTTGTAGAGCCTTCCACACCAGGAAGAGATCAGAAACCACACAGATGACACTTTGTAGTCAACCCTCACAAACAATACTAGCTTTAACTTTCAACTTCTTCTACCTTTATGGTTTACATATTAATTCTAGTTCCTTGTCATAACTTCAGATACAAGCAAGTGCTACAAGGCTTTAGGGCAAAATGCTAAATATACCAATCAACTCCCAACATTCATAAAGTCCATACAGAGTAATGAAGAGTTCACAAAAAGTAGACTTTATGAGTAATGTCTTTGATGCCCTGTTTTATTAGAAGCATCTAATTTCAAGATGATTCCCATATGAACCAGCAAATTTAATCTAATATCCTGTCTCTACCAATTAATACAAAGATAAGCATTTGCTTCCCAAGAGAGTTTTTGGTGTAAAAAGATGGGAGATTTCAGTTTTACCCTCAAAATACTTATAATTTGCATCAGAAGTATATGTTTTCAGAAAAATAAACCATCTACATTTGATTAAAAACAAGCAACATTCCACTTTTTGTTCCAGAGAGCAATACTACTCCTATAAACACCAAGATCATTAGTTTTAGCAACTTGAAAGCTGCTTCAAGCAACTTTGCTCCTATTCACAAAGGAAACTTACCTGTGTTTGCTTATCATATGCAACTTCAAAAAGCACTGTTGTTTGTTTGCCAGTTCCAAAACTCACCATGAGAAGGAAAATGAAACTATGTTTCTTCTCTTACTCCAAGTATTAGAGGCAAAACATCCCAAAGCTTTTTGAAGTTTGCAGGTTAAGCAGACTTAAAACCTAACTATAGACAGCAAACCTACTGAAAGATCTTAGATCAAACTTTAGATGACTTCTGTAGTCAAACACGTGTAAGAAGGTTCTGTCACAATATAGCCAACATGTCTTGGTCAGGAGTCCTCAAATCTGAGCTGAAATTATTTATGTGTTCTACTTAACTGTCACTTCTGTCTACCAAATCCACAGTTCAGTCCAAACCCAAGTTTGAAATTACAGACAAATACCACAAAAGCTTTTCTACTAGTCAAAGCAAAAATCTAGTTGATTGAACCTGAACTATTTACCTAGGAAGAAAGCCACTTTTTAAAGGCTGCAACTATGACTTAGAAAATGAAACAAAATCTAATGGAGCATTTATACCCAACTCACCTTCCCTTGGATCATAAATACATTTTAATGGCAGAAAGCAGCAATCAGCCCCCAATCAAGGCTTCTGATTCACAAGCTATTTACAGCACAAAGTTACAGCACAATATTCTCTTGACAAAACAAAATCTGTGATGGTTTCCCTTAAATCACTGCACTCTTAAGATGCAGCTATTCCACAAGAGTATCAGCTTTCCCAGGCCTGTGCGTATGACAGGAGCTACAACCTTGTCAGACATTTTAGCTCATGAATCAAAGTCCCCAAAAAACAGCATTCAAATTGTGAGGAAACAATTCTGCTCTTCACTTTAAAGCATGTATTGATTCTTAGATTATGTGCTTTGACACATTCACAGAACATAATGCCATATAGAAAATAATAATATACACACACACACACAGTCTTATTGGTGTATCTAACATGAGGAGCTGGGAAAAGCAAGAGATAAATTAGTGAATGTTGATGAGCTAGCAAGTGATGCCCTAACTGCACACAGTGTTCAATTTTCCATGAATGAAGTTTGCGTTATTCAGTCTTGGAGCATGGAGATCCAAACAGTTTAGCAGAACAAAGTAAAGCCATGCAGCCCTGATGAGACCCAAACTTCTGTACTTTTGACAATGGAAAAATGCAGCAGTGGAACCAGCCGGCCTGAGTCGTCATGCATTAAAGCATTTTAATGAAAGGTAACAGTAGAACCATGGACTGAATAATACTTACAGGGTTATCAATTTACCTGACCCATAATTTTCCAAGCGGCTAACAATTAAGAAAATATAAGAGATGTTCAATTTATATTTTTTTCCCATACTGGACAAGAGCATGCCAACAAATGGAGACAAAACATACATTCTTCTACTGCCAAAGAGGGTTAGAACTCCAAAGTTATTTTAACTTCAGTTATTTTAACTTTGCTTTATCAGTCAATAGGCAATTGTTCAAAGGTTTGGTACCATTCGGGGGTAATGAAGACCTTTTTTAAAAAAACAGGGTGGCAGGGGGAGATAACAGATGGATACTGAAATATTTTTAGCGAAACTTTTTAGAAATGCAGGCAGCACCTAAAAAGCAGCATCGGGTGAGATATCACAGAGAAAAAAGACGAACTGACAGTTAAAATAAAAAATACAATCTTTGTCACTTTGAAAAAAGATGGCACCCATTCAGCAGTACAAAAAGACATCAGGTACAACATCTGAAAACCTAAACATGAAGCGGTACCACTGAGGCAAAGTGCAAACATTGAATGGCATGCTGAAAGGAAAACATCATTGTGACCACCATGAAGTAATACAGTATCAGAACACCACTGGTTTGGCTGAGGGTCATTAACTGACACAGAGTCATGCTTTCCAATGGTCTAATCACATGCTTACAACAGACTTCGCCAAACCAGTGCATAGGCATCAAGTACACAGTCAAGACCACAGGCCCATTTAACAGTTAAGCACAGAGTTCATCTTGAGCACAGACTTCAGTTAACAGGGACAAGCATGTGCTTAGTTCCAGGCACATGAGTAACCACTCCAAAGACTGGAAGCTTAAAGAAGTCCTCCTGTTCTTCTGTAGTAAGTTAGACATCAGGAAGAGTTCCCAAACCAGTTGTGCATGTCTAAGTCATACTCCTGAGATTTATTTCATTCTAGTAACTTTAATGTAAGGGTTATTCACTTGCCTCATCACATCACTTCCAAAGATCAGTCAGGCTAGATAAACCACAAAAACAAAACCCACTCATCAGTCAGGCAGAAAACGATCGTTACTATGAAGTGCTGATGTTGAGATCACTGATTTTACAGCACTGTTAAGTCTGAACAAAACTGTTTATTTGGATTCAGATGGACTTGCTTCAGACGATGGGTGTCACTAGGCCCCCTCTCAGTTCTACACAAAACTCTACCCCTGTGGAGGATTTTTTGACTCCTGTCTCAGTCTGAGGCACATCTTTCTAATAGCTTCCTGTTCTGGAGAAGCAGTAAGACTTGGGAATGCATAGTGAGAATGTCAGCTTGGCTGATAGAACTCCTCTCTGCATTCTGATCATGAACATTGACCACTTCAGCCTCCTGCTTTTTTGACATCCACATACCCACTGCCAGTCCATCTTTCACAGTCATCCAGAACTGCAATTTTTATCACATCATTGCTGATGTGTCTGATGACACCCTTACTGCAGACAGATAATTGTTTTGACACCTGCACCAGCTGTCTATTTTTGATCTCCTGACTTTTATTCCACTTCTCTGTTACAATAACCTTGTGGTTGCCATTTGATTTTTCCTGCTAATGACACCTTTGCAGCTTTCTGGAGGTAAACCCAAGTGTGCAGATTCATCCCTCTCTTCCTGTTTAGATCCTTCCCAAAAACTCCCATTTGCTCATCCTCACGCCCAGCTGTCAGTTACAGTCATTCATCACCACAGACAAAATTTTACTGATTACGCATCCTCACACTGTTATTGCTCTAAAGCCAACGTTAGTTGAATAACATCTTCTGATTTCTGCATCTGTTAACTGCTCAAGAGCTATGAATCAGTTCTGCTGTCCTTTACCAGTTGGCATCTTTCACAATGCAAAAAAATAATAACAAAAGACATTATGACAACTACTGTAATGATTATTCTTTAGCATGTGACTAGTTAAAGTGCAGTGATATCTCTTTGATTCAGCTTTCAATACAACTGTCAGCACAGCAAACTCTCACTGGGTTTACGCAACCCAGATAAATATACCGGGAATTTAAACACAGTTCCTATCGTGTTGTAAAATCTTTTCCTGAGTGTCAGAACCAAAATTTTGTTTGGATTCACAGTAAATAAACTCAGAATTTTTTTTGGTCTCACTAATACTTTAATTACAAGTATAGAATACATTTAGAGGTGGAAGAAAATTCCCAATTTACTATTAGTAACTATTATCAATTTATTATTAACTTTAAATTGGCTAGGAAAATCTTTGGCCAACTCACTTCAACACCCCCTGTGACACCAGTGAATAGTACGGGAGGAGCAGAGCAAGAAAATTTCTATGCCTTCTGACCCAAGACAAGTTTTCCTGCATTCTTCCTTAGTGCTTCTTTTCCCCTTTAAGACACACACATATGTTTACACAAATGAGGGAAGGGACAAGACATTGGAAGTTAAAACTAGAAACAACAAGTTAGCCCTAACTTGTTAAAAATATATATATATAGATTGCAAAACCCACAGTTATTGCCAAAAAATCCCTGCCATTTTACCTACTGTAGTATAATTCTCACAATATACCTCAGAGCCAGGAAGGACTCATTACCAGACCTGTGCAGGTTGTAGAGACTCATTAACAAAAGCACATGAACTGGAAAACATTCCAAGGAGGTTATTTATGCAAGAGCCAAAATCAACACACCAGTTTCACCAGCGTTCCAGTGCTAGGGTGGGATTTCAATACCAAAGAGTCACCAGGCAGGTCTTTCAAGTTTAGAGGGAAAAACATTTGGAACTATGAACAGGTTTAGACATTCTCCATTCTTGTTGAAGTCTGTTTCACCACTCAGATCAGTGAGAGAAGGACTGAGATGTGAGATTCTGAAGATGAAATCTGTAAGTGACGCAGGTCTTGGTCATACGTTATGCTGTTCCATGTTTTACCTTATATATCACATCAGATACAGAAGAACCTTTGAACCAAGAAACTCTGAAGGCGTATTTGCACACAAACTCCTCAATAATCCCAATTCAAGAAATGACACATGAGAAGGTAGATACTGTTTTTGCAAGTATGCACTGAAACACCCCAGCAATGCAATGGTTTGACCCAAAGTCCAATCCTAGTAAACTGTTAACAAAAGAAAAAAAAAAAAAAACAAAAAAAAAAAAACAAAAAAAAACCCACACACAAAAAACAAACAAAAAACCCCCACACCCACCACAACAAAACAAAAAAAAAAACAACAAAAAAATCAAATAAAAAGAAAAACCCAAGCCACCAAAACCACCCCGCACCACCACAAAAAAGCTAGACCTCATAGATTATCCATCAGGTTATATTAAAGCAGGCACATAATTTCTGCCATCCTATCTGTAAAGCTCTCTTTGCTACAGGAATAATTCTGGAGGGAAGGAGAGACACCAGCAGGTAGATATGCTGGATACAGCTACTCTTCTCCCTAGCGAGAGTTCCATTTTTTCTATATGCATTATCAGACTTTGTGTCTTTGCTCCTCTCTAACAGAAAACCAGCAAAGGCCTGTCCCACACCCATCTCATGTAAGGATGAAGATCACAAATGCACAGCTATTCTAGCACTCTTTAAGGCAAAGAAAGAGCAAGAGAAAGAGGGAAGATACAGAGGAAAAAGAGGGTGAAGATACCAAGCAAGAATATCCTCATTGCATACTCCTGCATCTACCTCTGTCTGTGAAGGGGGAACCAGTGTACAAGTCCTAACCGATGTGTGCAGGTTAGAGACCTCTATCTTTGCCATACTATCTCAGGAGACACCTTAAGCAACACACAGCAGACAGGGCTGTAGAAAATGACTGCTCTCAGAAGCTTGAGCCTGGCTTTAAATACTAATTAGTCAGTTTGAGATGAAAACAAATGGAAAAGATGTATGCTTTCTCAATGTCAAGCAGAACCCCCCAGACAGAAAAACAGCGACACATTTTTCAGTTTTCCTCCAGTGCTCTACCAATGCATTCTGTATTATTCTTTTCTCCAAGTCAGTAATGATGAGAAGGAAAATGACATTTTGCCGAGACACCAAATTGTTCCTCCCAGCCATTCAAAGGGAAGCTCAGAATTCAGGTCTCTGCCATTATCAGCACCCCCAAAGCTGCTCCTGCGGATGCTTTGCATAACAGCAAACAGTACTCATTATAGCTGTGCTCTCTGTTTATGCAGAATATTTGTCTTCTAGAATTATGGAATGTGACTCTTCACTGAATTCCTCTGAATTTCAACCAGAAAATTTGTACTACAGAAATGTTTACGTTCACTTCAAAAAGCTAATGGGTTAAGAAAAATACTACACAAAGAAAATGCAGCTCCAGGAGCAGATGAAAGATGAGCAGAGAGCAATAGTTTTCTTTCTGCTTTTGAAACTAGCATTTCAGCACTGTTAGAAGGCAATCTAAAGACTTCACGGGAAAAGTGGTTTATGGCACAGCCTAAGCACAAGGGATTGAAACTGAAACTTGACAAAATGAAACTGAAAAGTCTCATTAGCTAGATGGTAGCTTCTGCAATACATGCATATTAACAGTACTTTTGAGACAAACCATTCCATCAGTTGTTTATGCTTTCTATTTGTTACCATTACATCTTGGAATTCAAGTCCACTGATCTAGAGGGTAGAAATGACCCTTCAGTTAAAGGGGGGCTGACTTCCTTTAAAACTTAAAGCCAAAAGAATTTAAAAAATCTGCAGGGCAAAACATAATTGAATGACTCATCCTGGAAATCTTACGTTAAACTTCATCTCAAATGTTTGCTCTAATGAGAAAGATACACAGGTGTGGAGACATTTACAGGAAGAAAAACCACCCTATTCCAAAGAAGTGGATGCCAAGATCTGCTTCCTCTATTTCTCTGCCAAATTCCCTGGGCACCGCCCTCTCCCATCTTTATTTCCTGGACTCTCTACAACTCCCAGCTCACCTCATTCTAGATCCCACCCTTCCATTTCCTCATAACCCTCCTCCAAATACAGACTCATCCCTGACTTTATCCCACCCTTTGTGCAGGTGTTCCTCCTTTTTCTCTCTCTCTCCTGTGCACTAATGTTGTCCACACCCATTCTTATTCTTCACTTCCCCCTTCAATTTCCCCAACGCTTTCACCAACTGGGGAATGCTTTCCATCTCTGAAACCCATTTCCAGTTCCAAGTCTCCAGGTTTTTGTTAGCATGAATCACTTTACTCTTCTGCACCATACACTCCATATTCACCCTGCTTTACCTTCTTCTGAAGCCAAGCCACCCCCTCTCACCTGTTCCTGACCCTGATCCTTCCAAGCCACGCTGCTCACCTTCACGCACCGCCTCCAATACCATGAACGTCATTAACTTAGAAAAAGTGCTTATACACTACATAAGCTATTAATGGCCAACCTGGAAATAAAGAGTATCAGTAAAACCTTACACGCTATAATAAGCTCAGAGTGATTCTGCTTAAAAGTGGACTAGACACAAAATTGTATGAGTCTCAAGTACAGATAGTTTAGGACACCTATGTAATGTATTAAATTTAGCTCTTTGTAAAGACATGAAAAGTTTTCTGCTGAATGAGCACAAGATCAAAATTGTCATCACATCCCAACCCAGAAACACGGTTTCCCCAAGGTCCTGCCTCTTGCTAACATTTATGAAACCCATCTGGGTATGCCCTCTGCAATTTTCTGCTCAGAACCAGCAGCAACTCTGCAGAGGAGACACTGCTCTACTAGAGGGGCTGCAGTACTTATATCTTCTCTTCACTCCCCCAATCTTATCAAGTGTATATTTACAAGCCAATCTGTAAAAGGAGCAATAAGGCCTATCGTGGAGCACCAATTAGGTGACTGACCTGATATAGCTCAGAACTGGGTCATCAGAATTGTTGCTGCTCATGCCACAGAAGCATTCTCTGCCCCTGCTTGAACCCTCCTCTTTAGACTAGCATCTCTCCATCATGTCCTGGTTCCCAGCCACTTTGCTTCCCCCTCACACCTCCTTCTCAAGCTGTCCAAGCTCAGTAAGTGGGCCTGAGCAGAAGTGTGTAATCACCAGCCAGAGCTGACACGCTCCTCAATTCCCATCCATTGGCTGCCATCTTAGTACATACCCTTCCTGCTCTTGAAGTGTCTGAAAAAGGTGGACCTCAAAGCCACATGTTAGAAACAGATAGGAAAATTAATGGGCAGAACTACTTGGACAAAAATTACAGAGAAACAGTAGTGCAATCAGAACACTCTTGCAGTCCAATCACAGGATGCTGCTTCCTCTATGATCTTTAATGTTCCTTTCAACCCAAACCATTCTGTGATTTACTGCTGAATTGAACTTGTAAGGCTTTCATTATATTTAGTTTCACAACAGAAATTATAGCCTCCTTTCATTCCATATATTGCTATGATAGACAAGAAGTCCTAGCGAGCACAGCTGTAAGATTTGAGGCATCAGTGGTCACGTCAGGTCCTCGTATTTAAAAGCAAAAGTAGCCCAGACATCTCCAAACTCGAAGAGATTGTCAAAACAGTCTCTGAATAATATTTCAGAAGATGAAACCTTCCTTTTACTCACAAGAGTGAAGTGAAGAAGACTCCAGCAATATTTTTATACTACATGCAGAAGAGGCATATAGGTGTTTAAATGCATTCTACTCTACCACAGCTCCCCGAGTCTTCAAATAGTGCTGGACCTGACATCCACATTGGGAATTAGTAGTTACAAACTAATTAGATCCAAGCCTTTTTGTTCAACTGCAAGGCCATCTTGCACCTCCAAGCCACCAAATCACCATAGCTGCTGTTGAGATTTATGCTGTTCAGATCTAATGGGCAAGTTTGTGGTTGTGATTGGCCTGGAAGGAATACACAGTGGATCCAAGCTGCCTGCTACGTCCAGTAGGCATTCGAAATCATGAGTTTTCTGTTTGTATAATCACATCTGTGAGAGTTAACTGAACAAAAAACTTACCTCTTTGGGTAAAGATGTTAATTTGTTTCTATCGGCATTCAAATTGTTCAGCTTCTTTAGTTTTCCGATGCTCTTCGGCAATGACTGTGCAAAGAAAACCGAAAAAATATGCAAACAGAATTTACAGATTCAGGGTCAGAAGAAGACTTTTCTCATTCAAAAAATGAATAGACCAATCCATTTTCAAAACTGGAATGTTGTTAACCCTTGTTCCTACCAGGCCTTCCAAAGGATATCCAAGGGTTTATCTTGCAGAAGAAATATCCAGGAACATCAGTTTGTAATACGAATCCACTGATGAGTTAGTTATCTCTGCACTGAGATGACACATGCTTGTATGCAGAATGCCCATATTATCTAACTTTAGGCTCGCTAAATAGCTAATTGACGGGCAGGCTTCTAACTTAGCTGCTATGAATTGACCTCCAGAGAGGCATCTTTCCAACAGGCTTAAGCTCCTAACTCAAGCAAGCACCAACCTAACCTAAGAGATGCTCAAACCTAGACCTTTATAAACAGTTCTACTCTCCATGTGTAAATGTCATGTGAAAGCAGTTTCAAAATAATGGAAGGAAACACCTAACGGAAGGAAGTCTGAGATTTTATTTTAGTTGACCGTGTATCATATTGAATACCTGGCTGGAGATCAGCAGAGCAAGGAACAGTACAACAGCAGCTCTGCAGTGCTTGGGGCTTCTATTCAGTTCCAGCAAGTCTAACCCAGATAACACACAGCAATTGGCACCACCACCACACAGCACAAACTCAGCATTAAAAACACAACAAAGTAAGTGATACTTGCATTCCACATGCTTCAATTCCGTTACTGGCCATGAAAGATTCAAGAGTGAATATGTAATTGCTTAAGCCTTTGGAAGGATGGATTGTTACTACATACAACTTGATCTTCAGCATTCATTTAACATGTAAGAAATAAGATGCATTTATAGGAAACTTGCTACTTAGCAGTAGCAAGGGTAACTAGTCTTACAAGCTAAGTGATTCAGCACTCAGCAGCAAGTCTTATTACTGCCAGCCATTTGAGCAGCCATGAATGCACTTACCTGCAGTTGGTTTTCCGTTAGAACCAGTTCAGTAAGGCTTTCGCATTCTCCAATTGAATCTGTTAGTTGAATGAGTTTGTTCTGATCAACCTTCAGAATGGAGAGCCTCCTCAATTTTCCTATAGAGAAAGAATACGTTTGTTTAGTAAAGTAAATCTCTGATACCTGCTTGAATTGCAGAGAATTTTACTGCTGCAAAGCTTTTAGAAATCCTCTAAGATAAATTTTTTTTCAGGTTAAAAAAAAAAATAATCAAGCACTGCTTTACTTGGTGCTTGAACTATTTCTGCAAGTTTCTACCATCGCTGAATTAATATTTAATATAATATTCCTATCCAATATTTAAGCATACTGAATTGCATTAAAGTTGCAATCTGAATGACAGCCTCTGCAAATTTCAAGGAGATATCTACCCCAAGGCCTATAAATAGGAGAAAGCTATCATTATCAATTATACAATGTTAATTAATAAAGAAGCATTCAGAGACCACCTACATCTACTCATCCAAAGTAGCCAAATGGAACCAAAGTGACAGCCCAAATCCAAACAGGATCAAAGTCTTCTTGTCCTAATACAGAACCCAGCTAGTCAGACATGAAACCCAAGCTTATTTTCTAGAGTAGAAATCAAACTTCTTTGGAGGCCTTCTCCCCAGGAAGGACAAAATACTATTTCAGAGCAGAAAGCTTGCATTGTTCTGCTCCTTTGTACCAGAATGGTCTTTAGTATAAAGCAGAGCTGCCCCAAGCAGAACCCAAACAGAGAATTCAAGAGACATCACCAGCTGCTAACACCTCCCTGCCCATCCCTACATGGTACAAAATAGCATAATAGGTTGGCACATAAAATTTGCTGATGCCAAATCATTAAGAGACAGCTGATACAGAGAAAGACAGCAACCTAAACAAAAACCTGAGGTTCAGCAAGAAACATAGTTCTGCACCTGGGCAGAATAGATCTTTGCACTGGGTATAGGCTGGAGAGACACAAGCTGCACAACAGCCCTGCTGGAAAGGGCTGGGGACTATGTTGGGCACCAGGTTGAATATGAACTAGTAGTGAGCTCTCACCAGAAATAAGTAAACACTGGCTGGACCACAGCAGGAGAACTATGGGCAGCAGATCAATGGAAGTTACTCTATCACATCTGGCCAGCACCCATTAGGCCACATCTGTAAAATCATACTGCAGCCTTTCAGGAGATAGATACAACTCAATTTCTGATGAATAACTGTACTGGCCAGCTCAGATCATCAGAGAGGGCTGCTACAACTCTCTACCAAACACATGTGAGCCAACTGCAGGACCCATAGTAGTCACTCCACTCCCCCAGGTTTAACTTCTAGAAAAATATTTTGCTTTTCTTAGGCTTATATAGCATAGAGAGGGAAGGTGAATGTTTGTCTATTCTTTTCCACAATCCCAGTTAAACCACATTCACAAGTCCTCCTTGAAGAAGGCAGACTCCTGCAACATAAAACTCTCCAGGAAACAGTAATGAGTAGTAGAGAAACAATCCCTTGCTGACTACTTGTCACAGCTACTGCATGGTTAAAACATTTACCTTAAAAAAAGGCTCTGGTAATGCTTCAGAAAACACTCTTAAGTTATTAATTCTGTTTTAAGGGGTCAGACAGAGAAAGGTTGTCGTTTGGATCCCCCCTCAAGGGTGAGGTATAATGGGTCGAAGCTGGAACAGTCTTCCACTGGGTTCAGTATAGGATTAATCATGTGCAACTGAAGATAATTACACATCCCCACTAAAAAGGACATATTTTTTTTGTAGTGATACTGTGAGTCAGTCTTAGCAAGACCTACAGCATGTTACAAGCTAGAATTTTACAATGTTATGATGGTGACATGGACATGGTAGGAACATAGAGGACTTTCATTTTGAGGTAGGCAACAAGTAAAGACCAGAAAAGGATTACAAGGTAGTCATTATGCAAACAATTAAAATGTGAAATTAATAGAGCTACGCATTTCATACTAAGAAAAAGAAAAGGAAAAAGAAAGCAAGAAAAAATGCTGAGGCAAGCTCGTCTTTTCAACAAAAGGACTTCAAAAGACTTGAAAACAAATGACTTCCAATTTAGAGTGGATTAAATGGTTCTGTGTGATAGCATGCACCTTGTACTTACCAATGCCATCAGGTAAGACCTGAAGTAAATTTTGAGAAACAAGCAAGTCTGTTAAAGAACTCAGACCACTAATTTCTTCAGGAAGGCATTCCAATTTATTTTCAGAAACATCCAGACAAAGCAGGTTTTTCAGGTTTCCTACTTCCTGCGATACAAGGAAAAAAATTTAAGTCATGCCCAAACATGTAACAAAGCAATTTGAAAAATGTACCATGGCAATGAAATTCCAGAAAGAAAAACAATTCTCTGAATGACCTCTAAATTGGTCATTCTTTGTATGACCTTAAAATGCAGAATAAAGTAAATAACTACAGTTTACATATGACAAAACAAGTGATCCAGACACAGTTTCTTATTCTAACTATTAAGACTGGCTTCAGTAGCCAGGCAAGGTATGCTAAGCACACCCAGGCAAACACCAGCCAAAACGGGAGTTCTCCTCAAGTAAAGACTGCAAAGTTGTTTTTTCAGAACTAGAGATTATCAACGTCCATGTAATTAAAAGTCTGCCCCTCCCAATTAACCCCAGGCAAATTAGGATTAGTTTCTCTTGGCTGATACAGCAACATGCCATGACATCTAGGGATTTCATATCTTCAGATCTCCCAACTGCAACAAAGGTAGAAATAGGAATTGGGAGTGTTGCTCTAGCAAGCGTACTTGAACTGTCAAATTACACTGCCATCATCTACAATTATTAATGATTATTTAATCTATTTTTTTACAATGGTAATCCAACAATTATCTTAAAATTCTGACAGAGAAATGCCTTTGTCCCTATTAGCCATCAGAGCACACTTCCATTCCCCATGTATACAGATACCTCCATACACGCTCCAGAATAGCTCTCATTTTAGTCATCCAAATCATATTCCAGAGAACAGAATGGCTGGGGCAGAAGTGTCCTTTGCTTTTATGTATATAAAGTTTTCATACAGTGACAGCCTTGATCCTAACTGACAAGATCAGTCCTTTTATTTTGGAAATGCTTGCTTCTCAAGAGAATCTTCCACTAAACATACGCACACACACCCTTTATCCTACAAGTTCGTCTTTTGGACATTAAACAAAATACACAATAATGGCCAGTTTCAAGAAAAACAGCTGCTGAAGTCACACTCAACCTTTTATGAGTGAGTATCAGTGTTTAACTACATCTACTTAAAAAATTATTAGGCCAAGCCAACAACAACAAAGCCAACAAAGCCCACTAAACTGTAGCTCATTTCCAGGTAACACTGTTGACAATGAGATCAATACAGCAAATAAAAGCAAACTGAACAAGGAATGGAGGGAAACAGGTTTTGGCTCTAAAGAAAAACTTTATCACAGTTCTTAAGAAAGAGAATTTAGAGCAGTGTAAGCTTTAAATGCTAAGGCCCCTCATCCCATGACTGATGTCAGATGGGGGATTTGCTTGCAGAGATCAAAATCTCTATTTATGGCAACAGTTCTGCTATTGTACTTTTCCAAAACACTGTATTTGAATGGATGAAGGTGAAAAAAAAAACCAAACAACAAAAAACAAACAACCCCAAACAAAACTGTCAAAACTACAATTCAGAGAGATACAAAAGGTGAAGGTTAGCTCAGCCAACAAGTGGCTCCCTGATAATTAAGAGTGTTAATGGCAGATGTGTCATCCTTTAAATTGAACAGCTCCTTCATCAAACTGTTTAAAAGAAAATGACTGACAACATACGCAATCATGTACAATCCCTTGCAGAAGAACTTAGAAAACGCTTACACATCCAAAACCAAACCCAGGCAAAGTGAACTGAGAAAACTATTTGATTTTAAATCACCTCCCTGTAGGAGTGAACAAAAAGGTTTTGTTTTAAAAGCATCTTCAAAACAGCATCAGTAGAGCTCATCTTTACCTGAGGTATTTCAGCTAATTGGTTTCCATCCAACCAGAGATCTTTAAGATTGAAAAGTGCACCAATTGTTTCTGGCTATAACATAGAAAGTAATAATGTTAAGTAGTATAGGAGCTTCCAGTAAAAACCAAATGACCACCCCGTAATTACGGTTTGAGCAAACCAATCCTTACTCCAAGCACTACTTAGAGGTACCATGGTTAAATGCAGCAAGGGTGACTGTAAGCATTTGGGAACTTCATCACACAAATTAATTGGTATAGCTTAACAAGCTATCACACTTTTCCTGACATGCACTAACAAATTACCTGCACGCTCTTAATCTACTGTAAATCCAGCATTTAGTCGAGTCCCCTTAAGGGAGGTGATGGGTATCTTTTGGTAGATCTATCTGCCACAACATTGAGACACTGCGATCCTCAACAGTTTGCCTCAGCCCCTCCTCAAAGATTTCTACTCCCACTGTGAAAATAGCTGAGCTTTCATCTGTGCTCAGCCTGTCCAGCTCCCTATAGAAGCCCATGCGTTCATTGTAGTGCAAATATAGGCAAGTTTGTGCCATTCTGCTCCTTTTTCTTTCTGTAGGAAAAGTCTGTGCAGTGTTTTTATTTTCTAGAGGTCAGCTGCAGCTGTGTTGGGTAAAGTAATATTTTACTGAACAAGACTAAGCAGATATGGGAAGTACCATCTCACTGCCAAAATTCATCTGTTCGTATAAAGCAGTTCCTTCCATAAATTTTTCCTTCTTCCATTCTGAAAATCTTACTCATATTTAATCTAAATGATGCATAAAACAAGATCAACGTGCACTTTCAGTGGTATGTTCTCTTACCAAGTGATAAAGTTCATTGTTTCCTAAATCAAGCTCTTCTAGTCGCTGCAGCTGGGCAAGTGATCTGTAAGATAAGTCGAAACAAAACCACATCAGTCTAAACCAACAGAAGCCCCATATATTTGAATGAGCTCATTTTACTGAGACTTATACTTCAAATCACAATGTATTATAAACAGACAGCTATTTTACTGAGCATGGACTATTTTCAGTAATATCTTACTGAAAAAAATAATTTGGTTTCTCAGTGTAACTGTATGCCTTTTAAACATAAAACTTAGTATAGGCAACCAAATAATTATTCTTTATTTTAACCATCAGTCCCTCAGGGTGGACAATGCCACAGAGGGAAAACTACAGTTCCGCAACTGGGTAAAAATTCCCTATAGTGATCAAGTGTAACAGTGTGATTCTAGAGTCAATAAATCTACCATTTATTTCTTCAACACGATCTATCTGTTTCTGAAGTATTTCAGGTTCGATTTGAGGATGCAGAGGAAAGCCCATAAGGATGCAAAACAAGTTCTTTGAACATGAGCATACACAGAGGGCCATCCTTCTACTTTACAAGCAGGCTGTTGTAGAGCTCTTGCTTACCTTCCCCAAAGCCACAGTAGCACGAAAGCCAGCAAGACTTGCCAGCTGCATTACTGACAGTCAGAATTTTCCAGAAGCAGTAAAATGGTCAAGATTTATGACAGCTTCATTTTGACGCTAGCAATTCATATCTTCTGACCACTGACATTTAAAGTGCCATGTTAAAATAGTAACAGCTGCAACCAAGGTACTGGGTAGACTGACAGAAAAAAAGGACCCCCCAAAGAAACTGGGGAAGAGATTCTGATTAAAATAGGTTATATCTATTACAGTATTTACTAGATTATGCAAACAAGCACAATAGGAGTCACCGAATCTATTGCAAGAAGCAGCCAGGTCATAAAGGAAGGAAAATACTTCAATAGATAAAGAAGAGGCTTCTTCCAGGCAGCCAAAAAGGATCTCTAAAATATATCTGATTAACCTTACAGAAGACCACCGATTCCTCTGCCATAATACAGACTTCACAGAAATATCTAGGTATCTTTCTTCCCCAAAAATTACAGTGGGAGGAGTCAGACTTCAGACATCAGTAGGCCTAGTTTGTCACCAAGGCTTTGATCTCTTGGTTTTGGAAGCTTTTGGTTACTTAGCCCCAACACAAATGCTTATTTAAATGCTGTGAAGGTCCAGAGCGGAAATCTCTCAGATCCTATTACCCTACTTTCACAGTTATGAAATTTCAGCATGAAAACAACCCAAACCACCATTCTCACTGCTGATGTGCTCGTTCAAGGTGTACAGGAAGAAACATTTAGCGCTGCTGTGTTTTATACAGAGTATTTTTATAGAGCAAAAGCAACTGACACTGACTGCAGGCTCCTGCTACTAACCAAGTACGACTCGCTGTATGAAATACAGCTCTGTCTTTGTGGCAGCTAGTTACATCCATTACATGTTGTTAATTCCCACTGAATATTTTTTTTAGCTGTCATTCACTTTCATATGTTACCAGATTTTAAGACTAAGAACATTTTATGTTAATACAATTAAACCCATGAAATGTCACTTACTCAGGTAAATATGTCAGCAAATTTTCTCTAAGTTCCAGTGAGGCCAGGTTATAAAGACTAAAAAAGAGAAAAAGAACAAACCACATTTTGACGCAATCTTTTTATATTCCACACTTTCAGAAGAAAAGTGCGTGCTTACACAGTTTAAAACAAAATTGCTGTGAACCTATTTTCTTGTTTTAGTTCAACCAGACCATCATGTGAAAGGCAGTATACACATACTGGAAGATTTTGTTTGTTTCCTTGTGATACTTCAATACATTAAAGCTAGAAAGTAAACAGAAAAAACCACAAGTTTCCATTTGTTAGAAGGTCCATAGCTGCAAGTTACTGAATAGAGCACATTCAATATGTATTGCATTTATACTCGCTTTCATAATCTGGCATGGGCTACCAAAGTTACAGAGCCTCAGGTAAAGCCATCACTGTTCTAAGGACGGTGTGCTCATTACTGTAAGTGACATTACGCTTCTAAGCGGCTCACTTACTCCATATCCCAGGCTTTTACTCACATCACCATAGCAACATTCAGATTTTTCAAGGGCTTATTTATGGCTAAATGGGACATGAGGAGTCAGACATTATCCCAACACTATAATCTGCTCTAATCCTCCAGCGACCCAGGGAAAAATAAAAATCAGATATCGTAGCTGCAAATACATAGTTTCCTACAACAGAACATTTCAGGGAAGGGGAAACAGTGTGCTAGGACTTAAACAAAATCTAGATTAAAAAAGAAATTCCACTAAATTTGAAACACATGTTAAGGCTAAACCCAAAATGTTTTTATTTGTACACCTTCGGAAAAAAAAAACAAAACAAAACACCACCACATACTCAGACCACATAAAATTGAACTATTTGTTTTCACTTCAGACAATACAAACATACTGAATTACAGGATCATTAGTTAGCCCCAGTGAAAAAGCAGCTCATAACCTGATTAAAATCGAAGAATTAGTTTTTAAAGTGGAAAGACGATTTTTTACAGACTGACTTTGGACAGCGTCTGAAAAATACATCCTTATTTCAAGCACCTATTTCATACTGCATTCAGAAAACAGTGAACAAAATTTCACAGAAGCTTTGATTACAGCAGTTCCCTCCTGCTTTTAAAATAAGCACATTCTACCCAGCGTGTTCTGTATTCCTCCAGAAGAAATACAATTAAAACATACCATATAAGTGAAGATATTTTAGTAGAAGCCTATTGCAAATTCAATTAAAAATAAGAGAAAAACGTTGCTTCTGCCACTAAAAATCATTTGGCAGAAACAAGGTAATAATGAAGCCAAGAACACAAGAGAAAATTCTCTCACAAAAATTTTAGCACTATAAAACACAAGCCAGGGTGAGACATGGTATCTAATAGCCTCACAGAAACCAAACCAGTGGAGTGGGAGTGGGAAAGGGTGATGGAAAACAATTTCTCTCCAAGTGGAACACAGGTCTGCTTTTACATTGCCACCCACAGACTGCCATTACATTTTTGTTTGCAAGTATTCTAAAAAACTATTCCAATCTTACTTGGAATTTTGCACTTTCTCTTCAAGCTCATATTAGATGATTCACTTTTATCAAGAGAATACAAAAAAGATGCACAAACCACCAAGCTGACTTGTAATCTTGTGTTTTACAGATCACCCTGCATGTACTTATCTCCCTCCCCATCATGTTGAAGTGCCGAAGAGTAAAATGGTGCAATCTTCTAATTTCTCTTCTTACATCAGACACCACTTTGGCTGTGGTTAAACAGAAATCAGCAAAACCACATTCAACAGCAAGAACTTGGGAACCACCATCTTAACCAGCTCCACTGTATCATTAAACTGGGGCAAGCCAGTGAATCAGTTCATGAAATTGATCCTGCTTAAAAATAACCCAGCAAGAGTAACACAGATCCCTAATACAACATAGAACAAATCCTCTTAAACACCTGGGCCAGTAAAACAGAAGGTGCAAGGCAGGCATCCATACTGCCCAAGCCAACAATGCGATAAGGATTCACTGGGTAGCTGTGCCCACGTGGACACCCACCAAAAGCTCTCTGTGCATCCAACTATGTACCATGCATTTTGGTGGCCAACTGCAGTCTCAGGCTAGGTTCTCTTCTTATGGTAGACAGCTGCCTACAAGATTATGCTTTCATGTCTAATGACACAGCTTTCTGGAGGAGAAATGTTTTAGTCTATGCTATTCTCACCCACTGCAGGCTCGCTACTATAACTCTATCCTGAACAAAACAAAGACACTGCCCTTCACCCCTTTAATCTATCCTTTCTACTACTTTCAAGGTCTTGAGTCCAAACCCAGTGTAAGCAGACCCCAAGAGGCAAAATGAAGCTTCCCACCAAGTAATGTAAAATAGAGACTAAGTCTATGAAGTTTATACCAGCAAAGTTGCCCCATTAGACTGAAGGACTACGTTCAAGGGCAGATCCATCTGAAACAGAGGCTACAAAATGAGAAGAAATTTTTTACTCATTATTACTCTTAAATATCAACTAGTTCCAGAAGCAGCTCCCAGCAAACCAATGTGCTGTATTGAAACACCAATCTTCAACACATTACAGACCAGAGGTGTAGGTCTTCCCTAAATTTACCAACCGGTTCTTAACACATTTTATGTTCACTAACATTTTTCTGGTTTCAAGGTATTTCAAGAAACAGGATTTCTACTCATTTGCAGGAAAAATCCTACATTACATGCTATTTTTTAAATGTGCTTTCTGATTTAATAACACTTTTTCCCCAGAAAGTATAATTATTCCTCTTCTCAACTACAAATAGAGATTTTTCACAACACTGAATGAAATAGTTTATTCTTTTCCCTAATCCTGATCTTCATCTAGGACAGAAAAATAGCCTTGTGGGGTTACTTGCTTCGATCCATAACCATCAAGGCAACAATAATCTAGTCTACTTAGACAGGAGACACAGTTCCATCAGTGACTGCTCACCTAGTGCATTTAGAAACGCAACTGCACCATAGAGCATTGCAGGCTACTCTCCAATACAAACAGTCCTCGCTCCCCTCCCACAATAAACAGAATATGTACAAGCAAAATGTCATCTATAGTATAAAGAAGAAAAAAAAATAAAGCCCTAAGTACTTTTCCATGACTACTGTTGTAAGGACCTATTTCACCAAGCTTGTAAAAAGCCTTAATATTGCAACAAGTCTCACTGCAAAACCTACCACACACACCTTGAACACTGAGCATTGTGTGAGATTACTGAACACAAGGCAGCAACCAAATTAGGTGAAGGATGCAGCAGCTGAAATAATTACAAAGTTTTCCAGCTCAGCATTCCAGATAATTTCTAATGCAAGGGTGGAACCAAGTCAAACGTAAAGGTACAGTACAGCTGAAAATGTCACTTTCAGTACAAAACAGATATTCAGTGCTGTACCTCAAGTCATGGTAGGTATTGGTATTCATCTTAAATGAAAGGAATGCAAAATCAGTAACTGAGAACAAAACTAATAATGACAAAGTAGTCCCTAAATGCTGAAAGTGCCTTTTCTGAGAATTCCTTTCAAGCTTTGAGACAGAAACTCACAATCCAACATGGTCTACAGATAGGGAACACTGCAAATAATACTTCGTGTCAACTGCAGCGGTCTCCTCCAAAATAAAGGTAAGACTAGGAACAGCCACCAGGATTGGAACCAAAGTATCATCATCATCATCTCCTTCAAAGCAAGTCAGTTTTTCTTTGGACTAATTACAAAGAGATTATGAGTGTCAACATGCTCTACTAAACACCCATTTCAAAAGCAGCTGACTCTGGACAAAAGCAGTGCACTGCAATAGGTAAAACAACATCAAATACAGTTGGAAAAATAATTGAAAAGGAACAAAAAAAGAGAAGAGACAGAGACACATGTTCCCTCGTTACCTTGGATGAAATTACATTTTCAGTGTGCCACATACACATTAAATACACCCTGTCTTGTAAAGTCATAAAATACAAAATTGAGATTAGTTACCTTAGTACTTTAACTTCACCAGGAACAGCTCCATCATTCCCCTATTCAAGGGGGCAAAAAGCCAGCCTTAACAGTGACAACAGACAACACTATATAACCCAGTCCTGTAAATACAACTGGGAGCACCCAATCCCTTGAGGTACACCAGCAAAGGCTTCTGAGGAAAGTACTGGAAATAAAGTAAGACACATGCTATCTTCTTGTAAAAACCTAAGTCAAAAATACAAAGGTGTTAATAGAAATGTGGAAAAACCTAGAAGAAAATGAAAACACCTTATAAAATTACTAATGTAAAAGCTAAAGGTGCTCAGTAAAAAAAGCTGGACAACAGCCTTCTCTTATTTGAGCAATATAAGTCACCCACTTCAACTTTATGTCAAGAGCACCACACAGCTGAGCATGCAAGACGTCAGGCTTTGGGAAACAAGGAAGCAAATTTGGAAGAGATGAAGATCTAAAACACCTGCAGAAATATGTGGCCCCATCTGCACCCTTTCCAATAAGTTTCAGCTGGTTAGGGGAATGCAAAATCCCAAGTGTAGTTTTTCCTGACATTTGTAGGACTGCAAAAAGAAGGGAAAGACAGGAGAAAAGGCATGGTCCACACATTTATACAGAACAAGGGAAGACACTATACAATAAGGATGGCTAAGGTGAGAACACAGTACAGATTCTGAATTTGGTCTGGTACTAGCTTTTTTTTATGCCGCAGTAGCAATGGCTACAGAACAAGTTCAAGGATGCAGCATATAAAATCCAAATTCTGGCTACATCCACCAGTTCCAAAGGAGTTTAGTTCACTAGGCCAGCATCTGAAGATTACTGTTACTTAGATAATGCCTGCCCTGCATCTCTCTCTACACAGTACATACACATTCATTGTGACACTGGGAAGAAAGGGAGTTTAGACTAGGCAACTCATTATCTTCTTAGTGCAGAAAAGGAACATTCAGGTTTTTCTGTTAAGGGTCTTCCAAGAGATAAGCTAATTGTGGTACTCTAACAACAGCATACAAAATGCATGAAACTAGACATATTTAAATATATTACAGCCTTTCCCCACTGCTCAATTAATACCAATAACATGTATGACCCCAACCCAGGGTCACACCAGTTGGGTGACTAGTCACTCATCTGACAGGATGCTGTTAAGCTACTCCCACCCCACAAAGCTTCTAGCTGCAGACCGACAATTCCTTGAGAACCTGATATTTAGCAACTCTTTATCCCCCCCAATAAAATAACAGGATCATGGAATGCAACACTCCCGCTCTACTCCACTCTGGTGAGACCCCACCTGGAGTACTTCATCCAGCGCTGGGGCTCCCAACATAAGAAGGACTTGGACCTGTTAGAGCAGGTCCAGAAGAGGGCCACAAAGATGATCAGAAGACTGGAGCCCCTCTTATGTGAAGACAGGCTGAAAGAGTACGACTTGTTCAGCCTGAAGAAGAGAAGGCTCCAGGGAGACCTCATTGCAGCCTTTCAGTAATTAAAGGGAACTTATGAGAAAGATGGGGACAAAGTTTTTAGCAGGGCCAGAACAAGGGACAGTGGTTTTAAACTGAAAGAAGGTAGGTTTAGATTGGATATAAAGAAGAAATGTTCTCTTTTCTCCGGAAGACTACTTCTTAAAAAAGCCTAACTTCAGCTTAAAGCTTCCCCCCACACACCTCCTGCCCTTTTGTTCGGGTACTGTTTGGTTATGGAAGCCTGTTTTAGAGTGTGAATGATAAAGAAGAGTACTAATGAACTTTCACAAGATTAATCTGACAGAGTTTAAAGAGAGAGACCTTATGCCCACACCGTGCAATAGGGGAGAGTGATTTTCGCAAATTCTTAGATACAGAATCCCAGAAATTCTTACACAAGCCAGAAATTACAGGAAGTATTAATTCCCTAAATAAGGGCACTCATCCATTTCAAAACAAACTATCTTCATACATGTGAAATCCTATGGTTCTGCCTCAGAATATAAAGAATGCTGAAAAGAGTACTGCAAAGCAAGGTCAACTAGGCTTAATTTTGATGAAATTGCCACTACGTCTTACCACTATTGTTAAAGATAGAAGTAAACTTTGAGAGCATTCCCCTTCCTTTTTAGAGGCAAAATAACTTAAAGTAATTTGTTATTAATTAAATACTATTCTTTCCTCTCAAGTATAGGTGTATAATAGGCAAGGAAAACGCATATGAGGCTCTCCTTAGCAGTCCACTTCTGGAGTTTGACAAGCAGGACAAGTATTCTAGTAAGAACAATTCTAGTAATAAAATTTGAAAGTAACAATTATGTTCCTAAAACTGGCCATTTTCTATAGAGCTGAGAAAAGTGGGCACAAATTATGGGAGGAAAATAGCCCAGAGAAGTCATACATTCCCCTTCTCTGGAAGTGTTCAAGGCCAGGTTGGTTGGGGCTTCAGCAACCTGGTCTAATGGAAGGTGTCCAGCCGATGGCAGGGAAGTTGGAACTAGATGATCTTTAAGGTCTCTTTCAACCCAAAAACATTCTATGATTCTGTGAAAATGCTCCTTCCCTGGAAGACTGATTTTAAATAGGCACAGAAGAAAGTAAAGTCGGTTAATTTTGTCATCGTATCCTTAAACATCAAAGACACTGAATGCCAGAGGAAGAGTATTTGCACAGCAAGTTACTTGAATTGAACTGTCACTACCACTAATTGGCTTGTAAAAAGCTACAGATCTTCCACAAGTGAAAACAGAAGGATAAAAAACTTCAGTATCTTATCAGCCACTAACTGGAAGAAAGACTAAATACACAGCCAGTAGTGTAAGTCATGTCCAAATTTTAAAAACCAGGGGAAAGTTCTACAGGTTATGGCCAAAGAATTCCCTAAATATGTAACAGAGGCAGTCTAAGCTTCTAATTAAGATTAGTTTTTTACATAAACTTGGGTTTCAAGTTGCTGAGATCAATTCTACTATTTCTGTCCCACTCACACGTAGCAACAAGGATGGTCCAAAGAAGAGACAGGAACACTGAACTCCCTATGACCTTCAAAAGACATCATTAAAAAAGAAGAGAGCGATTCATAATTATGGCTCAGCCTGCTCCCTTTTGAATGCTTTAACTTAACATTCTCCAATTTGCTTATCAAGATTACTGAAACAGGTTGGGGAGGCTAAGCCAATTCACTATTACTGCAAGATTTCATTTTTAAAATATCTTCCATTCCATTCATGCAACATCAATCTTCAAGAAATTAATTTAAAAAAATATTGATAAATCTGCGTTAAATAGTTCTTCCTTGTGCAGCATACAAGATGCAACATCTCTTATTTAAAGGCCGGATGACACTGCATTCACTATTATATTGTTAAACAGTATTCCTGAAATAAACTTTGGAGTTCCTTCACATTCAGGTTTCATAGAAACATAGAATAGTTAGGGCTGGAAAGGACCTTCAGATCATCTAGTTCCAACCCCCCTGACATGGGCAGGGACACCTCCCACTAAACCATGTCACCCAAGGCTCTATCCATTTAACAAACAGCTGTGATTAACATTGAATGCTCTACCTACTCAAACTCCATAAATATTACTTGTCATGCTAAATTCTGATGAGCCAGAGTGCGAGCTTCTCATAATACTTATACCAGCCTAGCCAGACCATCTACAAAGCCTTTCTTCTACATATTTGCAAGAAAAGCTTCCCCATCGTTCTTTTTGTATCATATAAGACCATATTTTAATCAGACATTATTACGCTAAACTTTAGAACAGAATTACATTGTCTTGTTCCACACAATTTTAAAAGCATTTTCCATTACGTGTCATGCTACCAGATGTGTAATCGACTTGAGGTATTCTAGCATGCACCAAGAAAAACACACAGTCAAGGACTGGACCAGGAATTCTCCATCATAATAAGCATGCCTTTCTGAACTGCTTCTGGATCACCTGCATCAAGCACATGACCCTTGCCTATGAAGGCGTCTTTTCTCCAGCTACTCCTATTCAGATCAACATCAAAGACTCTAAGTTCAGAAGTGGCTGCAAACTTCCAAACCTCCAGATTTAAACATATATATATATATAAAAAAGCAACCACACTCCATGACTTTGCTTTTCCAACACAAGAACTCTGGATATTTGTCATTCTGCTCCTTCTGAAAAGCATGCCTATAAAAAATCTTTCTGCAAAACAATGCTCTTATGGGCAGTAACATATGTTCTATTCTTTTCATTACGCTCGCTGTCATAATGAAATGCCCATTTCAGCATTCTACCTGCTAGCTGCAGATGTTAAGAGGAAAATTTCTCTGCTTACCTGGTACTTCCCTTTCAGTAGTAAGGTCCACAGATCCATTCAGCCTGCTTGCAGCTTGGGGGTAAACCAGACTCATCAGTCATCGGCATCAGAAGAATATCCTTCCCATCTAAATAAATGCACCCCTCCCCACATAAAAAGTTTCTAAAGCTAAAACAAAGCTAGTCTACTGCATCACAGATTATGCAGTTCTCTGAAAAAAGAGAACAGAGGCTGTGAATGATGGGGATACTATGGATCATGATAGTAATTACTATGATCTTCAGTTGAATCCTCAGGATTTGGAGATCATGCCCAAGTAGGTGATCATCTGTATATTTTGGAATGGGGGGAGATAAAGATTGCATATGGCAAAGCTTTTTGTAGTTGCCATGCTAGAAATCAGGCAGGGAACTTCCAACACACTCCTGCTTTAAACCTTAGCATTCAAAGAAAAAGAGGCAATCTTTACCTTTTCCAGGCACAGAAGAGACTGCTGAAAAAAAGGCAAAAGCTAAAATCTGGATATGAATTAGATGTTTGGTGTGCTGATGGACAGCA
The DNA here is from genome assembly GCA_028858755.1 of Ara ararauna. Classification (NCBI taxonomy): domain Eukaryota; kingdom Metazoa; phylum Chordata; class Aves; order Psittaciformes; family Psittacidae; genus Ara; species Ara ararauna. Next base: position 39,394,727 of record CM054379.1, on the reverse strand, counting down.
GGCCTTAAATCATAGTGTAAAGCACAACAGTGAAGCTCTGCACTTCACTTCAGCCATTAAAAAAACTTGATGATTTTGCTGTCCCCACAGAGCCTAACAAGTAACTGTCTTTTTCAAATACACATTTCATGCTAGAAGGACTGGTTTTTTTGGCCTTGTGAATCACCATTTGAGAATCTAATGCTAGATTAAACATCAGAGAAGCACATAAAACGCTTTCCAAAGAAGGTACCTGGGCTTCGTTCAAGCCTATGAACCACAATTAAATAAGCAAACTTACAAAACTGACACAATCCCTCTTCTCTTTCTGGACATCAAGCCATGAGAGCACTGTATGGATTTCTTAAGTTCCCAAATCTTTGCTGGTAAAAAGCCAACATCACAGAGGGCTGGCGGTGGTAGGGAACTAACCCTTAAGCCAACACAAAAGAATGAACACATATGGACAGAGAAAGTGCTGGGGACAGACAGACATTAAACCATTCATACTACTGTACAGTATGTGCTAGGAAGTCCTACAAACACCCTGATTTACCCAAATATCCTTACATAAACAGACTCTGGCTTTTTAATTCCAGGGAAAAGTCATGCCCTGTGTTTTGGATGTAACACAAATAAGGAAGTATTGAAGAAAAATCCGGGAAGCAAGTGGAAACTCCTAAATGCTACCCACGCTGCGAAGAACAGGTTATGCTTGCTTGTTGGGCAGCTGTACAGACATACATGGTTTGGCAGAATAGGCAAGGAAACTAGACATGCTCTCATTAGACTGGGAAACATTGTAAAAGACACTCCCACTCTCAGCTTAAATTGTGTAACTTGTTTCTCTGAATGGTTCAACCAGTCAACAGGACAATTCCTGCTCCAAGCTGCACCCATCTAATTATTAGCTAAAATATCTCACATGCATTAGCATTCACTGTTTTACTCCAGATAGCAACCACACCAGAAGTTAAGAGAACACAAATCACAGGGAAACAATAAAATTAGCACTCGTAATATTAAGACACCTAGCCTGTTATCAAGTCCTAAAGCAGTATGTCGCACATCGCTGCAGTATGCCCTAAAACACTACATGAGCTTAAAAGAGGAATGCCTTCTCTGACAAGGGAAAAATGCCAGCACATATACCAGCACCGGATAAGCAGAGTGAAGTGGTCACACAGAAGAAAGAGAAGTTGACATGCATTGAACATGGCTATATATAAGCACAAGAAAGGACAAAAAGTTCAAAGTAGGCCTTGCTTATGTTCTTCAAATGTCCAGCTGGGACCCTTAAAAATACTCCTTTTGGCAATGCAAAGGAAAAGAAAAGTATAAAAAGTCTAAACAGAAGAATTCTTAACGGCACAGTAAAAATATTAACAGCAACTCTACATATCAATGGCTTGATCAAGTTCAGACACTGCTCTGAGACAGTGAAGCTGAACATTGGCATTCATCTTATACATTAGACTGTGAAAAAAACAGACTGGATATTTGAACTCATGAGGAAGACACACTTCCACTAATGGTTCACTGCAAGGCAATTCAAGTCTATTATCTGCCATTAGGAAAAACTTCCTAACTAACCTTCAAAGCATTCCCATTCAGAAAAATACTTGCCATTACTTTTCTTACTTTGCCCATTTGGACAGTAAGGCAAATTTGCAATGCCACAAGATTTTAAATAGGTAGCTTAAAAAACTAAAGTGACATTAAGTACATATTGTATTACACAGAATCATAGAATCATAGAATAGTTAGGGTTGGAAAGGACCTCAAGATCATCTAGTACCAACCTCCCTTCCAGGGGAAGGGACACCTCACACTAAACCATGCCACCCCAGGCTATGTCCAATCCAGCCTTGAACACTGCCAGCGATGGAGCATTCACAACTTCCCTGGGCAACCCATTCCAGTGCCTCACCACCCTTACAGGAAAGAATTTCTTCCTCATATCCAATCTAAACTTCACCTGTTTAAGATTGAACCCTTTACCCCTTTTCCTATCACCACAGTCCCTCATGAAGAGTCCCTCCCCAGCATCCCTATAGGCCCCCTTCAGGTACTGGAAGGATGCTATGAGGTCTCCACAACAGCCTTCTCTTCTCCAGGATGAACAGCCACAACTTTCTCAGCCTATCTTCATACAGAAGGAGCTCCAGTCCCCTGATCATCCTCCTGGCCCTCCTTTGGACTTGTTCCAACGCTTCCATGTCCTTTTGATGTTGAGGACACCAGAACTGCACATAATACTTCAAGTGAGGTCTCACAAGAGCAGGATAGAGGGGCAGGATCACCTCCCTCAACCTGCTGGTCATGCTCCTTTTGATGCAGCCCAGGATACAGTTGGCTTTCTGGGCTGCAAGCACACACTGCCGGCTCATGTTCATTTTTTCATTGAACAACACCCCCAAGTCCTTCTCCACAGGGCTGCTCTGAATCTGTTCTCTGCCCAACCTGCAGCTGAGCCTGGGGTTGCTCCAACCCAGGTGGAGGACCTTGCACTTGGCATGGTTAAACTTCATCAGGTTGGCATCAGCCCACCTCACAAGCGTGTCAAGGTCCCTCTGGATGGCATTCCTTCCCTCCAGTGTATCAACTGAACCACACAGCTTGGTGTCATCGGCAAACTTGCTGAGGGCGCACTCAATCCCACTGTCCATGTCACCGACAAAGATGTCGTACAAAACCGTCCCAACACCAATCCCTGAGGGACACCACTCGTTACTGGTCTCTAGCTGGACACTGAGCCATTGAGCACAACTCTTTGCATGTGGCCGTCCATCCAGTTCTTTATCCACCGGGTGGTCCACCTATCAAATTGATGTCTCTCCAACTTAGAGACAAGGATGTCATGTGAGACAGTGTCAAACGCTTTGCACAAGTCCAGGTAGATGACATCAACTGCTCTACCCCTGTCCATCAGTTCCATAGCCACATCATAGAAGGCCACCAGATTGGTCAGGCAGGATTTCCCTTAGTGAAGCCACACTGGCTGTCACCAACCACCATATTGTTTTTCACATGCCTCAGCATGCCTTCCAAGAGAATCCGCTCCAAGATTTTGCCAGGCACAGAGAGGGGACGCCTGCAGCGCCTGATCGGGGGGAGGCTCGGCATCCAGGAGCTTCAACTCGGAGCAGCAACAGGCGTGAAGATGAATTAGAGATTTCACTGTCTGTATTAGACAGCTTCCAGACAAGAGTATAAAACTGTAAGAATTTAGGATGCATTTGCCTAAGTATCCACATACTGTAGTGGCCAGAAGACTGGCAGCAAGCACAGGGACTTCAAGTTCTTCCCAAAACAAGACCAACTGCAGGAGTACAAATCACAAACAGCGTTTGTTCACATTTGACAGATCTCATACAAAGCACATAGGTCCAGCCTATTCCATCAACTAATACCATTATTATCCCAAGCACACTAAAACTTCAGTAATGCAGTTGCAAACATAACCAAGCATCTTTAAGAGCCTTACTTCATCTCTTCAGCCAGAAAGACACAATTAGCATTACTTTCTATTTTCTAGCATTTCTTGTGTCCCAGCAAGTGCAGAAGGAAAAGAACAGAGAATGGAACAGAAGAGCAGGAGCAGGCAATCTTTGGAGAACCCACAGAGCATTTCACTGCTTTTACCAAACAAGGCGCTCGGCTGCACCATGAAATTCACTTGCAATAAATGATGAAAACTTGGCAAACTAAAAAAGGAAAGCTGCACTAGTTGGTAGCCAGACTGGAAAACATAAATCTATTATTTATAGATCTACTGCTAAAAATCTGATAAAATTCACTCACGCAGGTAAACGAACCATAAGGACTTCAGGTTACAGTTCTCATTGGATCCAAACAAGACCTTCCAGTCACTTTCAGCTGGATCCCTTTCTCTCTGTTGACAAGACATTCCCCAGCAGACTTCAGGAACAGTTACATTTTGGGTGGACACCCCATGAGTTCCTTTGTGTTATGTTAATGTTGGAAAGCTTGCATCTTTAGCCCAGGCTTACCATCGACTTCCCAATTGTCATATATTCCCACTTACAGTGAACACCTGATGAGCCAAAGATAACAACCCCAACATTTGTTTCCTTCTTTAAGAACGAATCTGATAGCAGAAATTTCTGCTAATGAGACTGAAGTGTTTTTATAAAAGTACCATGTTCATATTCTAGATAGCTAACGTGGGAGCATCTCCCAGATTAAAGCAGGCCTGTCAGACTAGCCCTCCATGAGAACTCACCAACACTACCACGACAAGCATACAGCTCTTCCTGAAGCACGAGAATCCCTTTTCATTTTAGCTTCAATATCAGGAATCACATACAGATTTCAAGGGAGGACAGGTTACACTGCTGTGCCCTCCAACAGCTCATGTAGGGCTGAAATAATATCACAGCATTTCCCTGGACTGCTGAGGATCAATCAGCAAATTTTTACCCTTGTTCTTGCACAGCTCCACATACTGACATATCTGCAAATGTCTGGTATTCCCATTTTAACTGAAGTGCTTTCTAGTCATTTGCTCTGAAACAGAGGCTATCGCCATTCACACTGCCCAGTGACATGCAGGACAAGCAAGAAGCCAGAGCCGCCGCAGTCAGTGACCTCTCAGGGAAGCCAGCATCCTTCCTCTAACTACTGTCTACAAAGGAGCAGCCCAGCTCATGCTCTGGGAGTCGTTTCAGCTTGTCATGTTTCTTGTATTCATTTTCATCTTCAGGTAGAATCCCAAATTCTTGGCCTTTGTTTTCAGTAGCCACAAAGTCTGAACAAGCTTGTTCTTAGCTGCCACTGCTGAGAAAAGCTGCATGAAAAGTTTTGTGAACTTTTACAGAATAGGAAGAATGTCACAAAAGCCCTGGCCCATGCAATTTTTAGGTTAAGACTTGGCTATAGTCACTGGGTGCACGTTAGCTGAACCTGTTAGTGCTTGCGGGAGGTTTCAAAAGACATTTTCCACTTCTGTTGCTGCTGGAGTGATGCCAGCTGACAGCTTTCATACCCATGGGAAGTGGCTCAAGCAATGCCGGTCTGAACTTGACTACATTGCAGGAGCTCTTAATAATAAGATCTTTTCTGGACTCCTCTGTTTAGAAACAGTTGGGTTTTACTATGTTGTCTCATGAAAGAACCCATGTTAGAAATATTCCACTTTATGAAAGCCTGTCTGAAGTTAATAGGCCTCTATTGATACTTGTGACTCAATGTCTGAGTTACAGCACCCTTCCGAAGAAAGGTGGAAATGGTTCAGTACACAGTAACTTAGAACAACAATATAGGCAAGGCAACCAACCATAAAGGCAGGTGCAGATATAAAAGAAAAGGGCATTGGGGAAGATAAAGAAAAATCTTGGGTGCTGCAAGAAATTACAACTTCTCTAAAATGCTATGTTTCCCAGCAAAAGTAACAAATTGCTTTCCTGAGTTAAAGCACAGATATCTTAAGTTCTGTGAAGCTGCAATAGCAAGTTAGACTCTTCAGCTGGGAAAAAAGCTCCTGGGGTACTGTAGAAAACTACGAAGGCATCAGTGGCAAATCAAGTGCACATCAATAGCAAATCAAGTGATCAAGATCAGCTGCTCACTGCCTCTTCCACTACCAGGGATCAAAGGCTAGGTAGGTAAACCCAGGCTCAAAAAAACCTAACAACAAATCAATGCAATGGGTAATAGACCTGTGCAGCTATTTGCCAGGGGAGAACACGGAAGATATCCTCATGAGCTCAAGGAGAAACTAAACAAATATGTGAAAAATGGATTCATTATGGGCTACCAATTAGACTAACCAAAATCCAAAACTCAGGAAAACCTTCAAACCAGAAACGGTCACGGGATGGCAAGAGGAGCACTGAAACACACTCTTTTCTTCTTAATCCTCACTAGGCATCTACTTACTTCAACTGTGGAAGGAAGCTGGGCTAGAAGAGCCTTTGATCTGAAGCCGCACAGCCACTCTTACGCATTCAAGTGAAGAGACATGGAATTACTTTTTCTTCAAATTGTAAGAAACACCCTTCTCCCCACTAAGGGGAGAGAGATTTCCCTTCTCCAAGCATGAATGTTCATTCCAGTCAAAATGAGACATATGAACAATGTTCACTTCATTTTCCATGTGTCTCTACTTCAGAAGTCTGCTCTTGCAACCTTGCTCTACTTTCCAGAGTTAATGAACACATCTTAAAAGCCTATCAGATTTCATCTTAAGAGCTGTTCCATGAGCTTTCCCCTCCACAGCTCCCACTGGAGCTTTCTTTCAGAACTAGACTGCTCCTACACTTAGGAACCTTTTAATTTCCATCCTGATCACTGCCAGTTTTTACCCATCTGTCCTTGTGCCAAAAAATGGTCTGGTTTTGAGCTAAGCTGCAAGCCATCTGACACATTCACAGTAACAGATCAATGGCCTGCTACAATGAAGTAAAAGGTCAGATCTGCATCACAAAACACCATCTTAAATTTTGCACCTAAAATTCCAAGTTAATCCAAATCCTGGAGAACAGAAACTAAACATACATACACATGCTTCAGATTCTACATTAGCCTGCAAATGTCAAGTGAAAATGCAAAGGGATTTTTCTTAAACGGATCCATCAGACTAGAAAGAATATAAAAAATAAGCGCATAAACTTTAAACTTCATAAACTGCAAGAAATTATATACAATTATGCAAGTCATTTATACAACAGTTGTAACAATAAAGGGAAAAATAAAATAAAATAGTAATAAAGTATAAAAAACTTACTTCCCAATGTTTTCAGGTAGTGCTTGCAGAGAGATGTCATTTACTGAAAGACATGTTAGATTCTGTAATTCAGGAAAGCTTTCAGGTAACCTGTGGAGATATTGATTCAAATCAAGGACTTCCATCAGAAGTATTGACATTCACGTAATACATACTGGAAAACAGAACATGTAGTGGAAAACAAGAATCTATTTAGCAAATAAACAAAGCGGGAAGCATGCCCAAACTCCAGCATGACTCTCAGAAAATTCTAAGGATCACAGTACAAAAAACCCCTATAACTAAAGAGATTTTAAAGTTTTTTCTGTGTCGAAGAATAAGTAATATCCCTGTCCCCTAGCCCCTCTCTTCCCAGCCCACAATCTGTAACTTTAAGAATCTATAGGACTTGAGATCATTTCAAGTATTTTAACCAATTTTTAAAAATTAAACATATTTAAAAATACCCACTTTTTTACTATTATTTTCCTGTGAAATAATTAAAGTCAGTGAAATAATTAAAAGACAGTGAAATAATTAAACAAATTATTTTCATTCAGGCTTCCATTACATACATGCTTACCACATGGCCATTTCGTATTAGCTACTAGGCTGCTCTTCAAAGGAACAGTCTGCTCCCCATGAAGACAAGGTTGCAGTGTTACAGCATTTCACATTTACTGGTTCACAACGCAACAGCATGTAATCACTCCCTTCTTACACTATAAAATGCAGCCCTATGCAAAACACTTCCAAAGTTCCCAAAGCCTTTAGGTCCGTCACCTAGCTGGTCTTCTGCATGAGTTGTCTTCCTCTCCCCTCACACAGGCAGATTCCTGTACCACTCACTGCTTGCAGGCAACTGGGCTGCAGCAAGCAGCTCAGTTTGCAGTTGCACAGGAGACATGGTAGGTTAAAAGAGGTAATAAGGTAGAGAAGGAGAAGCCCCTGACCCCAGCCATACAATTTCTGCTCAACCTCCAGGGTATGCAACCTAAACTTAAGCTGTAGCATTTGGTTTGGTTCCTGCTCTCCGCACCACCCAGCTCAAGGCACACAGAGTGACCTGCAGGCAACTAGCTGAAAGGAGACACACACCTACAGGCAAATACAACTGTGCATGATGGGAAAGGGAAAAAAACAAATTAGAATGGAGGTTAGAGGGTGCTTTTAATGTCAACTCCATACTGCACCATAAGTAATTTTCTGAACCTTATTAACAAAACATGCCTGATGTCTCCAAAATGTGAGCTCCCCCATAACTACTTATCACCGGTTAGGCTATAACAGATTTAAGACTGGAGTTAAATGGTCTGAGTATCTTTTGGTCAGCCCTGAAGTGGGGAGGTAGTTAGACTAGATGATGGTTGTAGGTCCTTTCTAATTAGAACTATTCTATCTATATCATATAGTGGAATTCCAGTCTAATCTACAATAAATGTGCTTGCTTTTTATTAATATAAATCTGAAATCATCTGAAAACAACAGGGAAAATGGTCTGCCAGCCACTTTTAATGCTGTAGGCTCATCAATTATTAAGGTTGACAATGAGACAATATATTGTATTAGTGGTAGCACATTGATTGGGAAGATCTCTGCCCAGCTTTTAAGCTTAGAGGAAATAAGCACAAGAATCAATGGCTATAAAAAAGTTCCACGATATCACACAGAAAAGGAAATCACTACTAGACTTTACCACTCTATCTGTGTAAATTAGTGCCAAAACCTACATGCTGTTATACAGGTAAAACTGACATTCTGGATCTCCTCACAGAAAATACCTGGCAACCATGTGTAAACAGCTTTTGGTATCTGTGTTTTCTAACTCAGTAAACTGCTCGAAGTGATGTTTTCCAGGACATACACAGACTTTGGAGCCACTTTATCAAGAATTGTCAAAATTCCCTTTAACCGTCAACTAAGAGCTATGAGATCTACTTCAACCCCATTAAAAAGCCTTTCAACTCTTTTGTTAATTTTACTCAGTTGTAGCTGTGCATTACAACTGCTGTTTAAGGAAACAAATTACTCAGGCTCCAGGCCTTATTCAGCACACAAAATGGAGAAGGATAACTAGCACACTAATACAGACAATTCTGGTTTCAGTACCAAGAGATGCAGTTCTGAGCTTTACGTACTGTACATTCATGCCTGGGAAAAAGCTGTTCAGTAACCCTCACCACTTGCCTATCTAAATATCAGTTCAACCTCAGTTTGCTTTACCAGGTTTTTGTGGTATTATTATCCTCACTATATAAATGGGCTACAGAGGCACAGGGATTAAGATCACAAGTGATCCTTTAACGCTCAAAGATGCGACTTTTCAGAGAATTTAGACCACACTATGGGTGATATTCAAAGCACACTTCTGAAGAAACTCAGCTGCACACGTGGGAGAAGCAGTCTTGCAAAACCACTGGAGCGGCTTAAGATATTACAGACACTCTCCTGTTTGTTAGCACTCCTGCACCCCAGCCAGCGGCTAATCATACAAGTATTCCTAGCCCATCACAGTGCAAAGCAAAGCAGGTCAGCAAGTGCCCACAGTGAATACTGTGGCTTATGTGACTTTCCCAGCATCACAAAGGAGCACTGTGCCATGGGCTGGTTTAAGAAACAGTTCTCCAAATACTAGTCAAAGGCCTTAACCAGCAGATGATCTTTTCCTTGCTATCTCCAGCCTAATTTTACTACAGAAATTTCAAATTCTTCAGCAAATGGAACAGAGAAATGTAAATAAACCCCCTCTTCTGTACTAAAAGTGTGCATAATCCCAAACCCCAGCTCATCAGAATATAGACCGGCAGAAACTGTAGCAGTCACTGGCATATGCAGTGCATTTCTGCCACATGTTACTGGATGTCACCGTGTCCCAATTGATAGGAGGGTGATGAAACGCTAGTCCAAGCTTTAATCATTAGTAAAAGCCATTATCTGCAGCAGCTGATACAAAGCCTATTTCAAACCGTCAGGCACCTGGGTTTGCGCCAATGTATTCATGCTAACCATTGCGTTACCTTTACCAAGTATGAGCATGGTTTTCCTATGCATTTAAGATGAGGAATAAAAATTACTTAAGAGACAATCAGATTTACATTTTTCCTGGCTGGCTAACACATTTCATCCCCTCCCAAGAAAGATGCACATCACTTCTTAAATCTGAACTTTTGCTGCATTCCCTGCCAGAGACAGACACTGTTGGCAAGATTTCATAGAGATTCTAGATCACAATTTTTAAGGGCTTATTTAAAATTGTAATTGTTACAGCAAGACTGTAATTCTGGTATAGCAGGTACTAAGAAGAAGGTGGAAGTTACCTAGTCAGTGGATTCCCACTGAAATCTGCTACCTGTAGTGCTCTGCAGAATGAGATGCTTTCTGGTATTTCAGGAATATCTGCAGAAGAAAAAATAAAGGAAAAAAAATTGTCAACAACTGTACTGCAGCTACACTGAAATTATCGCCTCATTACATTCAGTAACTTGCTATTGCAAGAAGTTATCTTCGTATCTTTCAAGACATTTCAACACGCAAGCCTGCTTCATGTCCATGTACACAGCTACTGGAGCACAGCCGTTTTGTGGTATTTCACATCCCATTTCCCCCTTCTGCTCCACGTTCGTCTTTCTGATCCTGGACTACTCACTCACCTGTCCTCGGACTGATCTTTATCAGCCTCTGCTGATCAAAAAACCCAAACTCCCTATGTGCCACGACTGTCCTAAAGAACCAATTAAAATCTGAGCCTCTTGTAATTTGATCAATACCTGCCCACAGCCTGTGCAGGAAGAAAGTATGGGGGGAGGGAAAACAAGGGGAGGAAGAAGAGAATGTGCAAGTCTCTCTACCTGTAACACACTCATGGGAGAAGAACCAGCCCCCCTCACGCTAAAAACAGGTAATTTTAAAATATGATTGAAATTGATGGGTCCCAAGTTCTAGGACACTTTTTTAGACTGCTAGAAAGTAATCAGAGCTATCTGTATGTGAAAACAGATTTCTTTTTATTTCAAGTATCATTAACATTACATGTTTACCTACTACAGATTGGCATATGCTATCTTAGACATAAAATTGTTTTCTGGTCCTCTTACACCAAGCTGTATTTTCGTGAATAGCTGTGGGTCTTCTGTGTAGGTCCTTGTTTACGTTACTAAGATCCAGCAAAACTGAAACAAACATGTTTGGTTTCTTCGTTTAACAACTTAGATTTTTATGACTCATTTTGAAAAGAATTCAAAAGGAAAAAAGGTAAATCTTAAAGTAAAAATCAACTTTATTTCCAAGTTTTTTCCTATTTCTTTTTTTTCTACAGAGCATGATTACATCTACTCCATCTCCTCTTCCTACTCCTGTCATCACAAAGAATACGTTGAGAAACGCCTTCATAGATTTTCCTCATGCAAGTGGCACCACTGCCTTCAGCAGCTATCAGTGATCTAAATACACTGAAAAAAATACTTCGCAATTGGGTCTCTTCCTACCTAGCTGAGTAACTCAGAATTGACTGCTTCTGTGTTTCATTCAGCTCTTCTCCCCAGAAGCTGTGCGACAGAGGGAGAAAAGTACCTGCTCATCATATTCACCTCTTGCCAGCTAATCTGAGCAAATGCATCTATTTTGAATGATTCCCAGATCGGAAATGAACCCAGGGCCAGCAAGAACACCAGGTCACTAGTTGTGAACAACCAAAGAAAGGGCAGTAGAGAAGCCTCTCCTGGAAACTTCTCTTCCCCACGTGAGTGGAAAGGGCTGGAGGAAAGGAGGGAGACGGGCACCACCCAGATGGGTTTCACCCCATCCAAGAGGTGCTTCCTCTTGGAATGGAAGCAAATCACTCTTGCCCCAAGAACCGCAGTGCTCCCAGTACACTAGGCACAGCTTTGAAAACAGGTAGGGCAGGTGCAGATACAGTTCCTACTGATTACGAGTAGCTCTGGAGTGGTCTAATCACTAACCCCAGAAACATGCTGCATATTCAGAAAATACATTCACTGTTACTAAATATCAAAATAATGAGTAAGAAGCAAATACCCACACTGCAACACATCAAACAACCAAGCTGCACTCCCACAACACCAAAGCCACCTAGGCTGAGGTTTGCCTGGAGCGGTACAAATAGTTCCCTCAGTACACTTGGTGAAGGAGAAACTTTTAAATCTATACAAACCCTAAAGCCCATTAACAACAGTAGTTTTCCCATAAAATGGAATAGGTGACTTTAAAGACTAAGTCCCATCAATGATGTTTTATATGTTCTTACCCACCCACTCCTCCATAACAGCTTTGGTATTTGAGGGGAAGCAGGTTTTTTTGAGGGGAAACATCTTTCCTAGAAATGCAATAGCAATGAGATAAATTCAAAATGGATCATTAGGTGGGACCTCTGAGGTCAGAAGGGACAGGTCACACCGAGTCCCCAAATCAGGCTTAAGAGAGCTCACTCCCCTGCAGCAGCCTGCCTCACAGAGGGACCAGACCAGCCAGTGGGACTGCAGCCTGGAGCAAGGGCCAGAGAGGTCTGGGTACCACAGTTCCAGACCCTGCACCGGGGGCATCAGGCCAGAGAGCAGCCAAGCCCCTTCAGACTCTTCATGGGTCTCATCTCAAGCCTGAGCCTAGCACAACACACACCAGTGCACAGTCACCCAGCGGATCCTCCACAAAGAACCTCAGAGGTACTCATGAAACCACCACAGGGCTCCCAGATTTCAATGAGAGGTACTTGAACAACCAGCATGCTTCAAAATGTCACATTCACAAGTATCTCTCCTGACCCCACTTCAGGAGTCAAAACCTCACATTTTATTCCTTTCACATGGTGGGGACAAACAGGTCTGAATAGCACATTTAAGTAACCAAAGTGGAAAACAGAAGTTTCATTAAGATTATGTGATTAAATGATGACCTTAAAGTGATAAATTCTTGTAACACTCAAAGTACTTAAAAGCATTTGCCTTTCAGTAACACTCCAGAAAGTAAAAGCACTGACGTCATTGCAGAGACATTGCTCCTTCTTGAAAAACAGATGGCATTTTCTTTTTTTTTAAAGCATTCACTTTTGAAAGCATGTTCCAAGAAATTCAAACAGTACACAGAAATGGGAACCTTCCCTTTCCCTACAAAAAAATACACATAAAAGCAAAACAATATCAAAATTGCATTTACAGACAGTAGAACCAATGGTTTTACCCATTCCACAGTTAAGCACCACCTGTGGAAGACTGAATTTGTAATACAGGATTATTGATAACAGAGGTCATAAATGCACTCAAATAGATGTTGTTACTTCTACCTTGCATTACAGCAACAATGCTGATACTGAGCTCAGCTAGTAAAGAATGTGTCATCCACCATTTAGTCTTCATACCATCCTTCCATAGATAACTAGCTGGAAAAGTCCTGAAACAGACATGACTACCCCAAAGCTTCTGAAGACCACAAATAACTTGTTTCTTTTAAACCAAGACAGCGTCCGCAACTTTTATACATGCACACATATATGTAGATACACAACCCTCTCATACACAAATACACACTTTCCCGTGTGAATCATTTTTATCCTGGGTAAAAACAAACTTACAAAAATCAAAGATCAAGTAGAACTAACTGTTCTACACAGTTTATATATGTAAAATTGCAACATATAAAGCAGAAGATAAACTTAAATCCTCTATGGCAACATTTCTGAAACTATCATGTTACTGATTTCCTCTAACAATGTGCAGTTTCATTGCCGTATTACAAAAAATTTCTACTTCTGTATGATGGACTATGAAAACAAGAAAAGAGAAATAGACCTCAGCAGAAGTATTTTGATAAGCTTTTTCTTTTACAAGTCTTGGGTATGATCTGTAAAATCAGCAAGTATCTGAGCTCAGTAAAAATTACTCCAATATAAGATACTACGTAAAATAAGGCAGTATAAGCACTGCTCACAGTTTGGATGCATTTGCAAATTACTAACTCTGTTTTGAAAATGAAGCCTGCTTTCCCAGCCTTGATATTCCAGACTATGAAGCCACTATAGGAGCAAAAATCTTCAATAAGAAATGGTAACAGACACAGGGCAAAGAAGGAAAACTCCATTTCAAGGGGTGTTCTACATGTAAAGTGCATTCCCCCCCCCCCCCACACACACACACACCCTGATACTGTCACTATTTTTTTTTTCTCTTCCACCTAACTGGACAAAGAACAGACAAAAATTCAGCACCACTGTCTGAAGTGAGGATCAATACATGTTTATTGAATTCAACATCCTTGAAATGTAACTCATTCTAATTGCAAGGCATCTTAAAAAGATTTCCTAGGCAAAACACAACCACGTTACAAACAGATACTTTATCGCTACATGTGAAGCCTACTGTAACATTGTGCTGTATAAAGGAACTCAGAAGAGAAAAAGCAAGGAGCGTTTTAGTATATGACAACAAAAATGAAGTGATAATTACAGCAGAGGTGATGATTCATAATAGAAGCATTGACATAATCAATTGAAATGCAACAGAAGATATTAAAATATATAAATAAAACCTTCTGTCTCTTGATGGATTAAACAGCTTTCACCATTACTGTTGACTACTCTGTTCCATTACATTAACACATACATCCCTGCCAATATCAGCAGCAGTAAGGTTAAATGCTCCTCTTGCCACTGCTTGGATACCCAGCTCAAATCCTCAAATTCTACTTAAATATCTAAGATTCTTCTAATGCTACACACTGAAAAATGCTCTACATTTACATGATGCCCCAGATGTTCTGGCATACAGATTGTGCAGCATTGCTAATAATAAAGCCATAAACCAAGCATAAGCCCTGTGACGTGTGACAATACAAATATGCTGGCAGCAAAAAAGAAGTCATACCAACAGAAGTGGATGAAAATAAAGCTTGGCAGTCATGTATATAAGAGGGCATATTTCCCTCCTCCCCCCATTCAGAATACCTCTCAGATGTTTACTGCTCTAGTTTGCACAAGAATCTTTTAATGATGTAACAAGCCCTGTGCAAGTAACTTAAAAGGTAAGTTTGACACTAGGTAATTTTGTGCTATCTGAATAAGAAAATTACCTCTAATATTTTTTTTGTGCCTTTAATAATAAAAAAGATTAAAAAAAAACCCACCAACAACAAACAAAAAAGATTTTTACACCAGCTACATCTCTTAATCCCCATTCCTCCACGCTCCTCCTTCTGATGGCAGGGAGGGCAAGGGGAGAAGAAAAATCTTACTTTTAAGCTGATAAAACCTTTCATATGGCACATTTTTGCAGCATTTTATATAGAATTTCAAGAACTGGTAGCATTTTCTTGTCTATCCGGAGGCTACAAGGCCAGCATCTTTTATGAGTTCTGCAACAGTGAATGTAATCTCCAATACCTAATCAATATCAAGACAAAAAACAATGGCCCAAAAAGTCCTGGCTATGACAGGGTGACCAGTCCAGAGCTACTCAGATAGTGGGCTCTAGCTCAAAGTAAAAGTATTTTTACAAGAACTTCGCTGAGGGAGAGTTTACAGTGTTGAAGAGTCTTTCAGGTAGCAACTACTGGATGCTGTCATATTTTCCAGCTGTGAAGGCAACATGGAGCACTGTGCTTTAGGAAGTCTGGAGTTGGCACACTGCATATACCCAGTGAAAGTCAAGTGAATAGTCCTGATCTAGATGGTGGAAAGCCCACCACCAGGTACACACAACATAAGCAAAACACTTTAACTACTCAGCGATTCGTTATTCATGAATGTATTAAGCAGTTGATTAGTTTACACTAAAAACATACCCAAGAAGCCCATTCCAGACCCAAAGACTGTGAATCCATGCAGCATTATCCCTCAGGAGAGAGATAACAAGCAGCGAACCAGATCTCATCCAATTCAATACACAGATTTTTTTCCCCCACCTATTCTCACTTGTATAATATACAATATCTACATTAGTGTATCACACAGACATTGAAGCATGAAGCCCTGCAGTACTTGAGTAATTTAGGAGCCTAAAGTTCTCTTCTTCCACAGAGGTTCCTGTGTGCCCCCCACCTTCTCAGAGGGGTCCTGCCCTCGAGAAAGCTCTCCAGCCATCCTCTCCACCTTCCAAACCTGAAAGTGCCCACTTTGTCAAATACCTTGCAAGAAGGAATTTGTGCTGCAAATATCTGTTTGTCTTTGCAAAGGGCTCACCAGCTGGAAAGCCCAAATGAGTAGGCTGTTGTCTCGCAGAGCCACCACTGCATCTCTCTACCTTCCCTAAAGCAGACAAGTGCAGCTCCCAGAGGTTCTATTTCTGCAGAGGGGAGAGATGGAGGGTTACTCATCCTCTCCTTCCATTTCCACATTAAGATCATGACATACACAATGACCTAACAAGCTTCTTTCATCCTAAAATCCAGAAGGTTTTGCTACTAGCCCTGAAGGCTGAAGTTATCAACCTCTTGAGGTGAAGAAAGCACTACAATTTCTGGGTCACGATGCGACAGTAGTCACAAGGTTCTTGCAAAGTCTACTGAGGTTAAGTAGTTCTTGCGCAGGTTGTAACATTTTCCTCTTCATGCTCCAATGCTAAGGATATACAAAATACAAGAGTATACAAAAGTATACAAAAAGTATACGAAATACAAAATACAAGCTCTTTTAAGACTTGTCTTTAAAGCTTTAAGGAAAATTCTCAAACAGGTTCAGGTAGGATTTTTCTCAATTAAATCCCTTGTTGTATAATTAACAAGAAACTCAGGTGAGGAAAGCATCTTGTTCTTTCTCCTCACTGCTTCCCTTTTCCGAGCAAAAAGAGGAGGAGGGGAAAAAAACCCTCACAAAACTGCATTTCATGGATACACAGATACAAGGCATGTTACTTGAAAGAAAACTGTGTGGGGACATAAAAACAAGCTGGTTTTTGAACAGATAGCATGCAGTAAAACAATAGCCTGTCCTTCTCAGCTGCAGGAAGAAGCAGTAACAGAGGACCAGGAGCTGTAAATTGGAAACTAGAGGAAAAAGAAGGACAGGGGTAAGATCAAAGATCAGATCACAGGGAAACAATAGTTCCAGGTGAATTAAGTGAAAGAGCCCAAGTTCAGCAAGGCATTTAGGTCTTCTACCTTTTTATTGATACATGCTAATTAAGCGTTAAACAAGGCCAGGAGACATTTTTGTAAGGATTTCTATCTTGGACCTCAATGCTAGCAGGAATTTAATACTTCTAGTCTGAGAAGCAAGGTAAAAAAAGGTTAAAACTAATATCCTACCTATAAAGCTGTGTATGACAAAGTGCTTTAACAGCAAAGTTACAGATTCATTGGATTAATTCTTCAGCAACTTCTTCATAGGCATGGCATTTAACCTTCGCAACAGAAAAAAAGACTCCAAAACCCAAGCAATTCTGTGGATACAAGAACTAACAACGCCTGTTTGCAGACTGCCATTTTATGATCTCCAATCTACATTATCCAGAACATGAAATATTTGTTTTATGTCACTCCCATATGGGCTGTCTGACGTTTAACACTTTAGCTGATACTTCAAAAAGCCAAAGGTTTCTGTCTCCAACTTGTCCTGCTGATTCAAAAAAAGGAAAAAAACACCAGAAAACCCCACAAAATCACTCCCCCCAAAAAAAAAAAACAAAAAAAAACCACCAAACAAAAAAAAAAAAAACCAAACAAACAAAAAAAAAAATCCCTTCAAAATCCATAACCTTCCGTTGAATTTGGATGAAGCCAGGCATTGTTACTACATGCGCACGCAAGTGCATTAGCAAATTCCTCAGAAGAAAAACCAGTCAATTCTCTGTCAGAATATACCATGATGGAAAAAATCCACTTTTCTGTAATCCATTTAAAAATAGCATCTTCTCAACTTCTCTGATTAGATTATTCCATCATAAGATTCCACTTACCTTCTCTTTCTGAATCATGGTCAGCACTTGCTGCTTCTTCCTTCCCCTCCCTGCTGAGCAAGGGCTCAGTGCCTGGGTCCATTCTTTTCTCTCTCACCTTATTTCTCCTGTTGCACCTCCTCTTCCAACTCACCAACATCAAACTCATTTTAGTGACACAGATTCACAAATTCCAAATTTTATATCACTTTTTCAAAGCAAGCAAGAATTCCTACACATCTGTGGGATTCTGCAGTGCTCCAGAATCTAAAAGCAATTTACAGTGCTTGTTTCTTTCTTCCCCAGTACTCTGCTTTGTACATCAATCCCTAAACTTTATGTGTAAGACATGAAGATGATAATGTATTTTAAGCACAGGTTTTAAACTAACCTCAAAGGATAGGAGATAATACAAAGAAAATATACCCCAACACAGCTGCCAGCAAGCAACCACCTAAAAGAGTGAAAAATTCTGTTGTCTCCATGTCGTGGTTTAAGACTAACTCACGCAGACTCTCTCTCTCACTCACTTCCCCCTCTTTCTTCCCCCCGCTCCCAGAGGGATGGGAAGGAGAATCGAAAAGAATGCAACTCCCACAGGTTGAGATAAGAACAGTTTAGTAACTAAAGTATAACACAAACCACTACTGCTACCACCAATAACAATAATGACAAGGCAAATACAAGGAAAGAATACAATTTCTCACCACCTAAAACCAAGCCCGACTCAGCAGTGCACCCCCACCCTTCCGGGTCTCTGATCTCCGTCTTTACATCCTGGGCATGACATGCTGTGGTATGGAATAACCTCTTTGGTCAGTTTGGGTCAGGTGTCCTGTCTCTGCTTCCTCCCGGCTTCCCCTCCTCCCTGGCAGAGCATGAAACTCAGAAAGTCCTTGGTCAGACCAAAACATCACTAAGCAGTAACCAAAACACTGGTGTTATCAGCACTGTTCCCAGGCCCAAAATCAAAAACACAGCACTACACCAGCTACCAAGGAGGAGAAAAATGACTGCTGCTGCTGAACCCAGGACACTCCATGTCTCCAAAAGGGAACTCTCATTAGCCAAAAAAAAACCATCAAAAAAACCCAAAACAGTCACCAGCCAAAGCTTCGGATCATCTGCAGAAAGCACTCTTTGGTGGGATGTCCCATGGCCTTGAGGTATACACAATGAAGGCTGCAGTGAGTAAATTCACAGGTTGCTTTCTTATACCAGGTAAAATGTGTCCATGTGGAAGTAGGGAGGCAATTCTTATTTGTCCGTAAGTGCTCACCTGGACACAAATCAGTTCAGAAGGCAAACAAGCAACATCCAGAAGTTGCATATGTTACAAAAAAAATGCATTTGCCAACTAAACTGCCTCACAGCACAGCTTGCTGGCTGCTTTTCATTTGAGTTTTTCTTACCCACCGAGCAAGAAACCATCACTTCACATTTATTTCTCAGCATTCTGGGTTTTGTCATTTATCACCAGACCTGTACTGGCACATTTGTGTCAGGGCAGCTGGTGGCAGGCAGAGAAGAATTGGATATCATGGAGGAGGTCTCTGCCTGGATGCTGTGAAAGTGCAGTAGAGGTGAACAGCTAGATACAAGGTGAGAGCACAGGGCAAAAGGCAGCAGAGCCTCTGTGGGACTGCAAGACAGGATCATAAGAGTTGAGAGTGCTTCTGCCTGATTAGCTTATGTCCTCACTGTAAAATAGCTGGGTCATCAGCCCAGGCTGAACTGAAACAAGCGATCAAGCCTTTCCTCTGCCAGGATTTCTAGTTTGAAAACACAGATTATTCTGCTTTGGGTGAGGGAGAGAAAAGGGGAACTCTTACCCACTTCATGGGCAAAAGGGAGGTAATCCTACAGTACAGATGGCAGGTATGTCCTTTGAGAGCGGATAGCTGAACAAAAAAGGGAAAGCACTGGTGTGCATGCACGGATACACACAAATATGCTGAAGCCCCAGAGAGCAAAGCAAAGTTTACCCACCACTCTTCAGTGGCATGGACCGATGCTCTGCAGGTCAGCTGCCCTGTGCTCGTTTAAAACTTTCCTTAGAAGTTTTAAATGACTTGTTGAATAAAACATACCTACCACACAACACACAATGAATGTGGTGTCTTGAAAATGACTAAGATCTCTAGAAGAGGCTTTTAATCAGGTTGTAAAGCAGCTAAAAAGAATAAATACTTCAAATAAAAAGCATTAATATCAAGCCACCTGCAACTGAAAGTAGAACAGCTAAATACCTTTGCTGTTGGTTTCTGTAAGTATCCTGATACAAAATAAAGGTTTCTAAATCTGCAACAATAATCAGTTTTAGAAGCAATGAAAAGGTAAAAATAAGGTTCATAGAACATTTGGGACACTGGCCTCCAGCTGCCAAAGTTTGACCTCCAAAATCTCGGACATTGCTGAGACCGTCAGCCTTGCATAGCAGCAGCCCTCTCCTTACACAACAATGCTGCAACTATTGAGATGCTTATGAGGAAATATCTCTACTGCCAGGGTAATCCTGAAGTGTCATATTTTATCTTTTGTAAAATCTGTAATTGTTTTCATATAAATAACAACATATAGCAATAGCATTTGCCATAACATGGCAACTATGTCAAGAGAGGATTTTGGAATAAGAATATCCTGATGATATAGTCATAAACTCAGTTTAACCAGAACCTACAGAAATGAATAGCAACTAGTATATCATGTAGCCAGAATCCATCTCTACAGTAGGTATGAAACTGTACACATTAAACAGGATTATTCTTATTAGATATCAAAATAAAGAACCAGGTTGAGATTATGGTATCAAGCATCATGCACAGTCAAATATGGCTTAAGAACTGCCCACGTACAGATTTCCTCAGTAGATGCCACAGCAAACCTCACTCCTCAGTCCACAAAGTGACAGATCTCAGCTCTGCTGAGAGCAGAGTCAGCAACAGAGCCAGCATAATCCATCTATGAAGATTATCAAAATCCCTTCAATTCTCCCATTACACACATACATACATCTTCTATACTGCTTTGAGACTCAGGACTTGGACACAAGAGCAAACCGCAAGGATGCAGAGCACTTCCATGGAGGAAGAGCTGATTTGAATCCCCTTACCTGCCGCCAGCTAGAAAGCCCCTACAGACAGTGCAAATCAGCTGGTACACAGAAACTATGCCTACAACAATGCTGGAGAGGGACTTTTTACAAGGGCATGTAGTGACAGGACAAGGGGGAATGGCTTTAAGCTGAAAGAAGACAGATTCAGATTAGACATTAGGAAGAAATTCTTCACTATGAGGGTGGTGAAACACTGGCACAGGTTGCCCTGAGAAGCTGTGGCTGCCCCATCCCTCGCAGTGTTCAAGGCCAGGTTGGATGGGGCTTGGAGCAACCTGGTCCAGTGGAAGCTATCCCTGTTCATGGCGGGGGGGATGGAGCTAGATGATCTTTAAGGTCCCTTCCAACCCAACCCATTCTGTGATTTTATGATGCCATGGGCTTGCATGACCAAGTCCTCAGTAGGCATGTTCAATGGAAGCAAGAGGAGTAGCAGCAAAGCTAGCAGCAGAGAAGCCTGCCAGCCTTTTATCGCAGAGAGACAGCGACACGCAGGCAGACTAGGAGCACAAGAGGCTCATCTCCTACATAACCAAAGGGGCTAGTCTTCATCTGAGAAGGGGCTGGTCAGTTGGACGGTTCAAATAGCACTCCTTCAGCTGAGAAAGGTAGGAAAGCCATTCTAGTGCCTAACACCCAGCAGCCACTCTCCAGTGTGAAAGCTCACAGTCATTTTCTTCTCCTAAAAAAGCTGAACAAAAAACAAGCTGCTGACAATCTGTCAAAGGCTGGAAAACTTATAGGGCATTTCAAAACAAAATATCCAGACTTCCATGCAACACTTGTTAAGAGAAAGCATGTGTGGGGTAGCAACTTCTTTCTAATAAAAATACTACAATTGACACCTTAGGGGCATGTTAAGAAGCATGCATTGTCGTGACAAAAACGTATCAGTGGAACATTGAGGATTTAATACTTGTCAAAAGCAAACAAAAACCCCACTTGCTGAAGAGGGTTACTAAAAAGGAATGCATCACATCTGCAAGAACACAGCATACATAATCCCAAATATCAGCATGCATTAAATTAACTACAGAAACTTTATGCATTACCCCTCCTGTCTGGAAGAAGCTACAGAACAAGAAAAGCCATTAACATTTTAATGAATCTGGGATGGCAGGGCCCTAAACTCTAAGAATTCAGCCTCCAGGGGTTGTGCAGAAGAAAAGGGGAGAGGAAATCAGTGGAGGAAACCTCTGCAGGATGAGCAGCAGGGATAGCAGCCTGCTGCAATTCCCAGGGATCTCAAACAAGCTGCACACACTCTGTGAGAGAGGGAAGCTGGTGCAAGGGGAAAACTGCAGACATTTGAGCATATCTGACTTCCTTTGGAGATTGCACTTCTTTCCTGAATCACAGGGTCTTTTGAGACTTGCCCCAGAGAGTGCCCAAGTGCTGTGGGAAAACAAGTAGCACACAGGCGCTTCTGACTGTGCCTGGAGCAGAATCTCTCCTCTACCACATACAGCAAAGACTTGCGCTGAAACTCAATGCAAAGCACAGGAGCCCTACCCAAACTTCAAGGACACCAAGCAAGGATGTTCCAGCAATCCAGTGTCTTTGCAGAATTCATCAGTGATGTGAGAATCCAGGAAGAAATTTACTCAAGCCTGGGGAGTCTGAGGGAACAGTAGTTTCAGACATGCAGCCGTTGAGCATCTATCTCAGAAGATATAGGGAATACTTGGAGTCTCAGACATGCTTTTCAGCAGCTCAAAAGCTCAGGCATTCACTGTTGAAATCCTACAAGTCTGTTTTCTTTAGCCTCAGAACTAGCACATCAACTTTTTTAACAACCGAAGACCAAAGGGCAGAGATAAACTGCATTGCCAAATAACCGTTGAAGTGTTCACCATCACTACACTGTTTTCATAGTAGAGCTTCTCTGCCCTCTGATATTCCTATCCTTGATTTATCCATTCAACCTGTGTTCAAGTAACAGCCTCAGCCAGACCAGAAAACCACAGTGGGGATGCTTCCTAGGAAATTTACATGAACACATGGCCTTGCAGAAGAATAAGAAATAGCATCACCATGCAAATAATCCAGGAAAAGATTCAGATTATATGGCTCCTAGCCTTCCCCAAATCCTTCTCCCTCTGCACCACTAAGGCTCACATCTTACCCCAGACTTCCTCATGTACACTTGAGATCATAGAAGCATCCAATTCACATCTGCTGATGATCTTTTGAGTTTTACTGAGAAGGATTTTTGTAGTTCTAGATTCACTCATGAACCAAGAACTGCTTAAAGGATTAGTCATGGAGCACATTTTTAACATACACCAGCATGTCTCAGGCATTTTAAAACAGTTGGGAATTTAAGAAAGCCACACATAAGAGTTTCCATGTTCACCTCTTCTGAGTGCCTATGAAGCAGGGCTACTTATGCAGCATGGAAAAACACATTTCAAGGCATCCTGGACCACCTCTGAAGAGTCAGGAGGGGACACTGCACAGAACACAGCTGGCCACTGCAGCTCAAACTGCACCCATGTCCTGCCATATGACATACTCACCACCGCATGGAGCATCAAGATCAGACACTGCCTAAAGGACTATAAAGCATGATAAAAGAAGACATGGTACCATTTTATTATAAGGGAAATGGAAGTACTTTGTTTCCCTTTCCTTCTCCTCCTGTGATGGAAGGTTAAAATATAAAAGGCTACTCCTGTACACAGAACATTAAACGAATTTATATCTGCGTTTTTAAGCTCTTGAGGAAACAGAATGGCCAGAACTGAAAGCAATTAGTGCACCGAAGCAGACAGCTAAAACAACAAAAAACACAGAACAATGATCTCTTATTTCCCAAGTTCAGATGTCACCATCACACTTTCCTATTCATGCAGCATACTGCATTTTGAAAAGCTGAGCTGTTTTTCTCTGCCTGAAAGGAATACAAAGAGTTCCTATTTTTTTGCTAAGTACTGTCGTAGTTAGAACAACAAAAACTGTTGGAGTGCAAACCACTAAAAAGAAGAAACCTTTGGCAGGTTGAGAATCTGATATATTAGAAGGTGGGCTCAAAATACAAAGCTAAGAAATGAAAATACTGTAAATCTCCAAAACCTTATGTGAGAATTCCCCCTGCAGCATCCCAGATGGTGTGTGTTTTGCTTTTTAATTTGAAGAGCTGTGAGACAACCCTAACATGACCAAACAGCAGAAAGCAACATCAGTCATCCTCCACCATGGCCCTCCTATATCACCTCGCATGGTGCATTTTTCATTTGAGAGTCAAGCCATGCAATAATTGCAACATGATTAAGCAAAGGGAAGCAGTATCAGTCACCTTCTGCAATGAACCACAGAAGAGAGAAAGTAATGCAATAAAATGGGTGATTAACACTGAACCTTGGATACAGGAAAGCAACTGCTCCTGACCACCTGCATTAGTTCAACCCGTCACTTGAGAAAACGCTTCCTTGTGCAGTAACTTCTAATGATACACACGCATTTACCCAGCCATAAGTGTTCACACCATCTGTTCTCGTTACAGTTGAGTTCTCAAGCCAACTTCCAAGTCAGGCTGCCGAGAGCGTTCACATGGCTCTGATCCACCAGCTCTTTTGCAGCTAGTTATTCATTTGCAAAGAGAATTACTAAGCAAACAGTGTTTCCTTTTGTATAAGTTCTGTCACAGACAGCACCCAACTCAGCCAAACTCAGTAGCCAAAATACATGAGTATTAACTGATGCAGTATTTCTAAAACGTTTTAACTAATGTGTTACTTCTGTCTCTCGGATATCTTTTTCCCAGTTTTCTTATCTTACACAAGAATTTTGAAAATGTGCATGGAATTATATGGATCACAAATTTTGAGCAACTGCCTGGAGACTAATTATGCTTCAACAGTTACATTATCAGATTGAGATGTCATTAAAAGCACCAAACAAATAAAGGAAAGATACAAATTTTCAGGCAGTTACAGGAAGGCGAAGTGGCCACTGGATATTCTTCAGTGGTAAAGGGTCAATGTGAAGTTAAACCATAAGGAAAAAAAGACTCCCCACTACACTACAAGGGGTAATGGGTTCAAACTTAAACAGGGAAAGTTTAGACTGGATATGAGGAAGAAATTCTTTACTGTAAGGGTGGTGAGGCACTGGAATGGGTTGCCCAGGGAAGTTGTGAATGCTCCACCCCTGGCGGTGTTCAAGGCCGGGTTTGGACATAGCCTTGGGTGACATGGTTTAGTGGGAGGTGTCCCTGCCCCTGGCAGGGGGGTTGGAACTAGATGATCTTAAGGTCCTTTCCAACCCTAACTATTCTATGATTCTATGATTCTTCTCTTGAATATTCAGTTACATCCCTCATTTATTTACAAGGTTACACAAAATGCTCTCTCCCACCCCATCCATCACACCTCAGAGAGCATTTTGTGCATATCCACTGACATTTGCTCTGATTTGGTAACATGGATTCACTGTTTCTAGATCACTGGATCATAAGGTGGCTTAAAGGTGACCCACCACCCCCTGAGCTTCTGGCAGGGCTGGTAAGTTCAGCAGGCCAGGAAAACGTAAGAGAAAATAAATAAATAAATGAAATTTCACCCCACCACAGCTAAGGACAACATAAGCAGCAAACATTACACCCGAATGATAAAACCATGAGGTTTCAAGTGCTGCATTTTAAAGACAGTTTCTCAGTTCTTCCGAGTTTCTCTATAGGTGACAGAGTGATTCTTCTTCCAGAAGTGTAAGAAGGAATACCAGCATTCTGCCTCTTGCTAATCACAGGTAAAGAGAACAGCAGAGATAAAGAACTGGACTTCTAACCCATAGGCAGCATTTCAGAGAGCTTGGAGAAAGAAATTAACAGTGTGTCAGTGTGTCAGGTACACATAAAAACAGGATGTAAAGCATTCTTTTAAATGGAAAATAAAGCAGGCTCTCAGAAAGGCAGAACTACAGTCAAGAATTATTTTAATACTGCATTTCCACCAGCAGCACTCCTCCGCTCTTTCCCTCCTTCCCATCTAGAACTGCAGGCAAATCCATGTATTACATGAAATAGCATCTGCAGGACATATATAGCAACCTCAGAAAACCCTACTAACCCAGTTTTATAGCCTATGTCATAGGACAGAATAGAATCAAACAAATTAACACTGGAGCTTACCATTTCGAGACAAATCAAGTTCCACCAGCTGCATGAAATTCGCTATTTCTGGAGGGAGCCGCTGGATTTCGTTATCACTAAGTCCAAGTTTCCGTAACTTCACAAGTTGGAAGAAAGGCTGAAAGAAAGAAAAAATATTCATGTCAGAAAATACTCACCTAACTCACATATAAGTGTGATACACGATAAGCAATAATTAGAAGCTGGTTTCAAAATCTGAGATAAAGTTATGGCTTAAAATCAGTTATGCAGACCTCTTTCAGACCCACATCAGAACAAACACGTTAATTTTTACGTGCAGACAAACTAGAATCTGTGTTTTACCTAAAATGAAAATCTATTTAAAAATAAAAAATAAATAAACTGTAAAGCTCACTATCAACAATCACAGCAGACACACACTACTGAAATCCAGGATGCCTGCTTCAAAATTATTAATGGGGTGAGGTTAGCCAGCAGGGTAATTAAAAGCATCCTAATTACACACTGGGGCTCATTAGGAAGTTAATACAGAGGGGCACTTCTAAAAGACGATTCAGAAAGGGGCTGCCAAGGTCTTCTTCATCAGCAAGTGCCATAAACAACTAGGTTACAGAGCCAGCCTCCCTCGAGAAAACTTTCTTTCTAGCTTCATACACCCTGCACTCCGCGGCCCAGTTTCAGAAGGACTAATGAAAGTTGGATGGGATATGCACAATTTCAGGTCTTCCCAGCTGGAGGAGGAACCCAACCCAGCCCTCTCTCTATGGTGAAGACATGGAAAGGCAATGCAGACAGGGGCTCAGAGCATCTGGCAAACCCCCAAGACAAAACAATCTTCAAAGGAGATGGGCCAAGTCAGGCCAACCCCGGATGCTGGGAGCAGCTGGTGATCAAAAGTCAAAATGGTCATAAAAAAACGACTGAGATGTAGACGTCCCTAGGAAAGGTGGAGGGCTCTTACCCTAGTTTTCCTCTCTTCTAGGCAGGAATTTGAATGAGAGTGAGTGCAAGTGGTGAGGATCTGTGCAATATTAAATAACTTTATATACATAGAATCATAGAATGGTTAGGGTTGGAAAGGACCTTAAGATCATCTAGTTCCAATCCCCCTGCCATGGGCAGGAATACCTCCCACTAAAACCATGCCCCACAAGGCTCTGTCCAACCTGGCCTTGAACACCACCAGCGATGGAGCATTCACAGCTTCCCTGGGCAACCCATTCCAGTGCCTCACCACCTTTACAGTAAAAAATTTCTTCCTCATATCCAGTCTAAACTTCCCCTGTTTAAGTTTTAACCTGTTACCCTTGTCCTATCACTACAGTCCCTAATGAAGAGTCTCTCCACAGCATCCGTATAGGCCCCCTTCAGATACTGGAATGCTGCTATGAGGTCTCCATGCAGCCTTCTCTTCTCCAGGCTGAACAGCCCCAACTTGTCATCTTGAACATAACTGACCGGACTCTTAAAATTTCAAGCAAGTTTTGTGCCCCCAGAGTGCATGCTTGCTCAGCAAAACCTCAGAACCTCTGCATCTTACCCACCTGCAGCATGTGTGCGTGCCTGCATTCTCATGGGTTTTGCCCTTAATGGTAAATGGAAGATGCTAGCAAGGTTGGGATATCTGCTTACATGTAATCACCTGCAATCCTTTACTGGAAATTAGCAACTTTTTTAATTATTATTATTTTATTTAGGTGCTGGAGCGTGTGCTCTGAATGTCACTCAATTCTATCTTAGGTTGGCACAAAAAGGGGCAGTATGACAGGCACCTGACTAGAACACAAGGTAAAAGCACAGTCTTATGAATCTATATTATGACACAACTTTTCAATCTTAGTTTGATGTCTTATACCCAAGATCATAAATCAGGTTTTAAGTGCAAGGTTTTGCAACCTCAGTATCAATCTTTCAATAGATATTGTGGTTCCTTGTCACAAAAAAATAAGACACAACTGAAATTAATGTGTTTTCCCTCAAAAACATGGGTTCTTTTTAGGAAATAAAAAGGATAAAGCTTTAAAAAAAATTCATATGTCAGTATGTCATATTCAGCAGTCAGAAGATGCACCAGATCTGAATGCAAACATTTCAAGGCATTTTTTTGAGTCAGAATGCATTTTTTGAGTCAGAATGGGACTCTTCCCCGAGTATTAAAGGCCTTTGATAACAGAGTTTAAATTGTAAGAGGAAAGTAAAAAACCTTTACAATTTGACATTTCTAACTCCCTAAAAACACATATTACAATTCAAATAGCCACAAATGGAGGGCTTTTTTATCCTTCTTTGTCCTCACAAGATCTATAACTGCATTTTCCTACCATTAACTTTTTTTCATCTTCTAAAAAAAAAAGCATTCCTTTTAATAAATATTTATTCATATAACTAAACCAAGAATCCATCAGAAGCTTAGAAAAGCACTTAAAAACACTTTTGTGAAAACAGAGATAGCAATCTTTCCTAACACTATCCAAAATAAATACTTGCCAAAAAGTGTTCCCCAGCCAGTGTGTAGCTGCTAAACTATGACAGTTATAAATATTGATGTTCTACTACAAGTCTTCTTGTAAGCAACAGTTGTCCTTGTCTGAGATGCTCTACAACAAGAAGTGAGAAAAGACAGAAGTAACATAGTTAAAAGGCAGAGGAACATCAAAAAGCTATCAAGAGCTAGACATCCCTAGTAAGGTTTGAGTGCCCTCACCCCACCCCATGTCAGTGCTGTACAGATTTGTTAAATGCAGAGCACATGTGTGCAACAAACAAAACCAGACAATGTTAAAAAAAAATCCTGTTTCTTTAACTGACTACTTACAAGAAAATTAACTGGGAGCTCTATTTCCAGTTTGCATAACAATTTTTAATGAACGGCACCATTTCCTAGATGAAATCAGAAACTGCAGTTACATGAATGGCATTTCTTTGAACTTCTTGCTTTTTTTCCCTTTAAACTACATAACTCAATCACTCTTGCATGTTTAATATATCTTACTGCCCTTTCAGTAACTATTCCTCCATTATCCAACACACACTGTTAGTGCTCTAAAGTGCTACTGGAGAGGCAAGCACCTCCTTTTTGTGTCGTATTTGTTTTATTTATCAAAAAGACCACAAGGAAGAAAGGGAACAAAGAGCTTAATGAATGGAGTTCAACAAATTTAAATATATATATATGCATATATATAAAAATATCTGTAATTTCTTAAATATATCCCAACCAGAAGCATGTTCCTAATTCGATGTATCAGACACAGTTTAGCCTGTATTTGAAAAGCTCTAAGAGGAGTCAAAGTGCAATGGGGTTGCTGGCCAGAGCACCGCATCCACCCAGCATGCTGTAATAGTAGGTTTTGATTGCAGACCCAACATCTCTACAAGTATCTTGGCAACACTTTTAATGCTGCTTACTTTAGCCAGCCTAATTAATACTGCTTCAATGAGACAAATAATTCCATGAGCATCAGCACTAAAGCAGCCTACAACTTTCTATTTAGCGGCAATTCCCAACCTTCAATTGAAGCTTTTTCTCCTATCAAAGAATTTACAGAGGTTTCTCTTCTATGGATTTTCTAAGAACTCGCATATTGAATAGAGCCCTTGTCGCACTGGAAAGCTAACCGAGCCTCTCTTCTCCACCCAGCCACATATTTTGACAAAAAACTTCATTCTGACAAAATTGGGTCGATGTCAGCCAACGGAAGAAAAAAACTGAGAGATAAGTGCGTGACTCACTGGAAAGTATAAACAGACAGTGCGATCCCACCGGCCTCATTCTCTTCATTTAAAGAATACCACTACAACTGGCACTCAGTTCTAAAAATAAAAGTTCACAGAACTAAGCCAAACTTGTAGGATTAATAAAACTCAGTATTTTCTCCTGCAAAAGTGGCCAAAACAACACATCTCTGGCTTGCTTTCAGTGGGTCACTCCTGCAACAAAAAACACTCACGCCTGAGAGTCTTGCCTGAATGTTTCAACATCTTCCCCGATGGAGGAAAACAAACAAAAAGAAAAAAAGGAAACAGATTAAAACAAGAGGCAATTGACATACAAAACACAGGAGGGCACCAAGACCTACTTGTGGCTAATGCTGTTTAAGGGGAGGAGACAAGTCTCACTGCTAGAGCCTTTCCAGTGCTAGAGACAAGTCACACTCCAAACACATTTGGCAGGGTAGTACACCCAAATGCTTGCTGTGTTAAGCAAAATGCTTCCATAAAAAGGCTACTACTAGCAGCAAAGAGAATTAAAATTAGAACCTTTATGAAATCCACTGCCTAGTTTTCAAGATGGGCCAGCGTGAGCAGCAGAAATTAGAACAAGACAGAGAGGAGGAAGAAAACTGCAAATTAACTCCAGTTTCAGGGTTATACTCACACAGGACAGAGATATTTTTATATATATATATATATATTTGGTTTTTCTTTGGTGCAGGAACTGGAGCTGTTGCTGACAAGCTTAAAAATCTGTGAGTACTTGCTCTTACGTCAAGTTTCCCTTCGACACCAATACAGATTTTCAAACATATGCATGCTGCCTCAGCTTTCGAGGCTTCTTCTGGAAGTTACAGTATTATATTCAAACAGGAATTAAGTAAGCTACCAGGACACAATATATTAGGTCCTGCTTCTTAAGCACCATCTATATTCACTTCAACCATTTTCCAAACCTGTAACTTGCCAACTAAAGGATATCAGTGCTTTAGAATTAAAAAGTAACACATGGTAATTTAAACAGTTTAACTCCTAATTGCATCCCTGCTTCAAATCTGACTTCAGGCTCCATTTTCTTCTCCTGTGTTATGAACAAAAATCAGTGGGGAAGCCTTTAATTTACTTGTTCCCTTCCATTCACCAGCTACATGCCCTCCTTCAGTCACCAGATAAGGGAAATTGCCGTCAATCCTTCCCCCACCCTTTTTATACTGCCTCAGAAAGACCTCAGAAATAAAGGCCTTTCTTCAGGCAAACCAAGCAGAAGCTGCAATTTGATTGTGGTAAGCAAAGCAGTGAACAAGATAAGGCATCCAATCTGTGGAATAACCTTGCAGCATCGCTGACACAATGCTTTCCAGCTCCCCAACAAAGTCCCCAATCACTTGCTTTTGGCCCCCAGAAGTTATTTTTTGTGCCTGCACCATTGCATGGCTTCAGCAAGAGAGGAGGGAAGGACCAACCTTTCTTTAGGCAAACACGCTGCTTGGTGGCCTGGAGGCTACAAGGAGAACACGGATTAAATCACGTAAGGTAGAAGCAGCTCTGAATTTATAGAAGACATCAATAGTCAGCTCTTTGAAGGACCACCCACAGGGAACACTCAGTGCTGTTTTACAAGAGGATAGGAGACTTGATGACCTACACTAACCAACTGGTGGGATTTCAGACATTGCTTCTACTCTGAAGTCAGCCAGTGGACATACCAGCCTGGAGCTGACAAGAACCACAGCCATGCTCACAGTCAATACATCCTCCATTCAACCCTCAAGGCACCCCAGTCAAAAGGCACAACTCGTAAGCAAAAACCTCTTTCTAGGGTGTAGTCCTGTACACTGCTGCATTAAAATCCACTCCTGCTACTAGCACTATTGGGAGCTCTGAGGAAAACCAGCCAGAGTACATAAAGCAGACACATTCCCCTAGAAGCCCATCCTAAGTAGTTGCACTTAGGTGGATCCTACTCCAGATTAATGAAGTGTGTAATGAGCTCCCAGCAGACTCCAGTGAAGTCTAGTATGGGCGTTATCAGCCTGGCATCTCCCACAAAGCCTGCTATCGACAACCCTTCAGTCACTTCACCTGCATTCAACTGTAAGCGGGAGCACCTAGTGAGGACTTCTCAATACAGATCCCACTTCATCCTTTGGGCCAAACATACTTTAATTTTCAAATGAGGTACTGAGTGAGATACTGAAATGATTGCTGAGGGCAGGGACTAATTCACAGCACAGCAGAGTCCTCGTGCAGTTGATGACTGTGCACCAATGTGCTACTGGAAGCAGCTGATGGATTTCTCTCAAGCCATGAGAAGATGGAGCAGCAGCTGGTGATGGACCATGGTATGCAGACCTTTGTCCGCTTGCTAGGTCGCAAGCCAGCAAATGGCTCCACACAGGTGACGTATCCAAGTCTGTCATGTTTTATCCTAACATGTTTCATGGCAAAACCAGAACTGCTACAGATTTTTGGCATGGTGAAAGATTGTTTCAAATGCCCAAAACAATGTTTGTAGACTATATTGAAGCTACTTCGGTCTTGCAGCAACCTAGCACGAACTTTGTCATCATGAATATTAATAGATGACAGCATAGGGGCAGACATTCAAGCAGGAATTCATACATAACATTAATAAAAGCATAGAATGGTTTGGGTTGGAAGGGACCTTAAGGCTCATTCAGTTCCAAACCCCTGCCATGGACAAGGACACCTTCCACTAGACCACAGTGCTAAAAGCCCCATCCAACCTGGCCTTGAACACTGCCAGGGATGGGGCAGCCACAGCTTCTCTGGGCAACCTGTGCCAGTGTCTCACCACACTCACAGTGCAGAATTTCTTCCTAAGATCTAACCTAAAACCCCCTTGTTTAAGTTTGAACCCAACTAATTACTAGATTTCACATTAGAAAGTATTAATGAAAGATCACAGGGGCAGGTACCCTAAACAGAACCAGATGTTGCAACTGCTATCTGCTTTAAAGCCCAATATGAAGGATCAGCTAGGCAGGAGAACTAGGGAAGGGTCTACAGGAGACAAAGCAAAAATGACAACCAGTGCTTCACCAAAGCTGGCATTCAATATCTACCTGCTACGTTTATGGCCTCTGTTTTCAAAGTGCCTGCCGTTTTCTGATCTACAGTCAATGATGGGCCAGTTGCAGCTCCTACTCTTGGTTATTACCATCCATTTTAAAAAACAAAGAAGTGACTATCCACTCTCAAAAACCAATACACTGCAGCACTGAATCAAAACCATGCTCTACTGAGTGACGCACTGAACAGGTTTCCTGGCAGGCCAGGATTTATTTTCTCTTTTATGCCGATTAAGCAGAGGTAACCAAGGTTAAAGAGCACTTGATGCCACAACCACTAACGGTGCTGGGAGGGACTAGCTCTGCCTTTGAGAGAGAACAGAAAACATCTGCTACAACGAAATATGGATTCATTGCAGCTAAATGCATTTGCCATTTGGAGAAACAAACAAAAAAAAAAAAACCCACAAAAAACAAAACAAACCCACACTTAATCTCACTAATGAATTAGTAGCATGCATTTTTCCAGTATACAAGATTGTTGGCAGGAGGTAACATCTTTTTTTAGACCAACTGATACAATTAGAAAAATAACTACGTAGAATCATAAAATTTATTTTAGAGCTACAGATGCATAATCTGTGCTTGCAAACCTTGTCTTGTCTGTGCACATCACACAGAGAGATGGGGATGCTACCAATTCACTACAGCAATACACCCCTTTAATAACTTAAAAGTATCGAAACATAACCACCTAATCACTTTCTTCCAGCTGAGGTCAAAATCAGCAGAACTCAGCGGTTACTACAAAATATCTGCCATTAGAAAATACTTGAAACTACGCAGGCTTCATAACCTTTCGAACCATCTCAGAGGCATTTACAGGGAAGTCAGACTTCGCAGGGGACACCACGTTAAGTTCTCCTTCCCTCCCATCAGATTGTGGTCTTTCAAATTTGATGTCAAAAGATGAGCTATTTTCTTCAAGTCTTGAGCAATACAACAGAAAATCTGGAAGCTAGCAGAAAAACTAACAAATAATAAACTTATTTGGAGCCTTCAACACAGTGTTCTGTGTTTAAAGGAGCATTAATTTAAGGTTGCTTCTCCACAAACCATTATTTATTTTAATAATTCAAGCTTGTGTTGCACACCAGTACTAACTGCTATGCTCACAAAAGGTTCCTACAAAAGGTAAGTAGTCAAGACACTGAAGCTGTAAAGCTGCAGGTGTTAGCAACTATTGCACATAGCATTTGTCATACTGAAAAAAAAATCTTAAACTTTCAGTAAAACGACTTTGACTGTGTGCTTACAGTTTACTTCAGTTCCACACAGTGGCATAGCTCTCTCTGATATTAACTGAAAGTACATGCTTGTTCAAATCATACAGTGGTATTCCTTCAAGGATTTACAGCAAGATGTACAAAAGCATCATGACACTATCAATGTTAAAAATAAAATACAATTGAACACTTGAGGGTGAGTAAACAGTGAAAAACATGACAATTCTATTTGCACCATTAAAAACATCAAAACTAAAGACAGGTAAAATACTTGATACTCCCCCTACAGAATCACAGAACACATGAGGTTGGAAGGGACCTCTGGAGATGATTTAGTCCATCCAAACTCTCTGCTCATAGCATAAGTCACATAGAACAGGTCACCTGGGACCATCTCCAATCAGGTTTTGAGCATCATTTCCCTCTTTGATCCCCTGTGTTAGGAAGTCACCAATGCACTACAGAAAACTTCTGGATTGCTTATGCCCTGCTGTGCTGTCCTTCCAGCAGGTGTCGGGGTGGTTCAGGACACACATGAGAACCTGGGCCTGGGAACGTGAAGCTTCTTCCAGTTATCTAAAGAAGGCATCATCTACTACTTCTTCCTGATTAGGCAGTTTACAGCAGACACCCAAAACAATGTCACCCACTAATCCCAACCTGCTATCAACTGGCCCATCATCCATCCCAAGGCAAAGCTTCACACATCCCTGCTGCTCTCTCACACGAAGGGAAACTCCCCATGGTCACCTTCCTGGCCTGTCCGTAAAGACAGTCCTGCCATGTATTCATCCATGGCAGCACTCCAGTCACATGAGATATCCCACCATGTCTCTGTGACCCCAATGAGTTCTATACACTTTAAAAAGCGAAATATGTTTATATCCGAAGAAGGGATGGTTACAACCTGAAAGCACAAATTTAAAGAGAGGTACAGCATGATAAAATCTCTTTCCACAGCAGATTACTGGCCACTGACCATGCAAGAATCTTTCAGGTTTATGATTGCATAATGGGAGAGACTATGGTAAAACAGTGAAATTTAGTCTAAAATGTTTGGTTTGGTTTTTTTCCTGAGAAAGAGGTGTGGTATGGGAAGAACAAAGGGACTTTTTCTTAAGGAGCTTTCACAAGATTTTGTTATGATAACAGCACCCTGGATTTCAACACCACACACAATAAGGAGATAGACGCTGCTTAAGCCAAATGCCAAGCAGCATCACGACACCATCCATTTCTCCAACACAGTAAGTGGGGCACAGGAGGAGGCCATGGTTTACCAGGACTATTGGGAAAGGGGTCTCACATCAATCAGCTCTACAGAGAAGCTTTAGCATGTAACACCTAGAAGAAAAATTACGGATGACAGGTACAACCTGTAAGCTCAAACACAGAAGTGAAATGGTTCAGAACTGCATCAGATTAGGTTTACACTGCATAAAAATCATTTCCAAAAGAAGAAAGAGTTGAGCAGTCTCTTAAATTAACTAAGTGCATACAGAAAAATTTGATATGTGTTTTTCTTTTTGTCACTGGGGTTTGCACATAAACAACATCTGCAAAAAGTCTCATGGGAAAGTGGTCTTTATCCTTTGAGTAAAACAAGTGAGCAGCAGCAAGAAAAACAGCAACAAAACAAGAGTCAGAACTACTTCCAACATCCACCAATGCAATGAATGCTAGGGATTTAATATAAAAGCCAAAACATAATAATTGTATTCAAAGGTTCATAAGAGATTTCTATTTTTTTACCAGTGGAAAAAAAAAATACACAGAGATCCAGTTTTGTACTGCAAATTCCATGTACAGGGAAATTAAGTTGACAGGGTGTATTGGCCCTTAAAGTCTAATGTGCAGGAGTAGGAAACAACATTTCAGCAACTACAGACCGATCTATAGAATTGAAAGCACTTTATTTTTATCTGATGCTTTTCATTAGAGAAGCTATTGAAATGCATCGTGCAGAATGTGTTATTTTCTTCTATCAAAGCAATTTGCCAGAAAGCCTACTCTTTGGTTGAGTAGAGTTTTTGACATGTAACAAATGATATACTACACATTACAGCTTGAACTGAAAAAGCCCTCAAGTTTTCACTCCTAACAAAAATAAAAATGGTCCAGGTTTAGAAAAAAAAAACCCCACAAGCTACATTTTTAAGTTACTCTGTTACTGGTGACCACATACTGTATTTTTTTTTCCACTCAAATCAGATACACTAAATATTTAACAGAAGGCACTCAGGATCCAACACAGGAGAATTAATTATTTATGCAAGTTAAGAGCCACGCTCTACCACTGGCCCTATACAAAGCCCTTCCTTTTGAGACTGAAGGGTGCAGCTTTTTAATTTGTCTTGTAAAGCAGAAGTGGTGAGAAGCATGCTGACAGCTCGAAATTGCTGTTCTGTGGGAAAACAGCCTCATCTGCCAAGAACGGCTAAGAGAGACCTCAATATTGTGGAAAACCACTAGCAGCTTAATAGTACAGAGCCTGCTCCTCCAGCACATCCCACCAGGCTGGCTTATCAGACAGGAAGGGCAAGAGCAGAAAAGGAAACCTGGGAGGCAGCAGAAAGGAATGGGAAAGAGCAGAGTACAAAGAACAGAAAAGGAAAAAAGTGTTTGCAAGGGCAGTCAAGAATTTGGCACAGAAGGGACACAAGAGGAAGCAAAGAATCAGAAGCACAGACAGAGCACTTTAAGCCAGAGGAAGTAAGCAAGATCCTGGGATGTCAGGATGGGGGAGGATGGGAAAGTATGAACACACAGGGCAAAGAGTCCAAGACAACAGCGGTAACAACAGAGAAAAGTCACTGTCAACATAAGTTCTCCATCACATAACTGGGGAACGGAGGGAAGAAGGGATCAAGGCATCCAGCTGAGCAGTTAAGGAGACGGGAAAGAACTGGTGTATTGACATGGGAAAACAAAAGGATCCCTGTGCAGTAGCAAAATGATACAAAAAATTCTAAGATACTGCACAAATATAAATTATTAACCTGACAGGTTGACAGGTATAGCTTGGGGGGGAAAACAAGGTATTTGTAGGGAAAGGGGGATCAGAGAAACAGAACTGTTTTCCAGGTGCACATAGGCATTAATACATAAGACAGCAAACAAGGGGAGGAGTGGAAATAATGGGGGCAAAGACACCTCCCTCTGCTTCTTGGACATTTCAGATGTTTTCCAAATAAATCCTTCCTCTCCCTCTTCCCTTGGAAAAAAGGGTGAAGAATTCTGCCATACTTTTGATCAGCCAACACAAAAATAAAACTGACAAAGTAATTCTTTCAAAATAATTCAAGTGCATTTCTTGTTCCTCAGGGTACTTCAGATGACTCTCAGAACATACAACGCAGCAATGCTGCTGGGTCTTTCTGCCAGTCCTTCCCCACTGAGGAGCAATTCTTTAAGTTGTCTTCCATCTTTTGAGGGGATTTCTGTGTGTGTTTGCTCAGTAACACCCTAATATATGCCATGCTCTACCGTCCTCCAGAACAATAGAGGTTTTAAGTATGCTAGCAAAGACTGCAGGTTAAACAATGCCTAAGACTACTTCTGTACCTCAAAATGGAGGTTTTAGGGTGTATTAGAGTGTATTCTTCCACTTGTGTATTGGAGCAAAACTACCAAAGAACACCTTTCATTGCTACTTAAGAGAAACAGGGGCAGCGAGAAACAGGGAAGAAGTGGTAAGCAGGTGTATCCAACACAAGCTTCCCCAAGTTTCAACTCGAGAGAAAGACAGCAGGTCTGTGTATCCCATCACGCCACTTCCTGATGGACATCTGCCTCAGAAAGCTTTAGATTTGAAAGGAAAAAAAATTGTGCAAGTGGAAGGAAAGCAGACGTCTGGCGATAAAGGCATGATCGCTGCCACAGAGTTGCCACATGGCAAAGCTGGGAAAGAACTAACCTATATCTGCTTGGTCTCAGAGAAGTATTACAAGACCTTCAGCCTGCTGTAATAGCCCTTTCAGACCGCACCTGCCCACACTGGGAAGATGAGGTCTCATCTACCAGCATGCAGAACAAAGCAGAGCAGTAGAGTTGCGGTCTTCCTTGTCCATCCAACTACAGCAACTTTTGCTGCACCTCATGGAGTCTTTGGGGTGATTCTTCACTTTTACAACAGAAATTTTCTAAGGAGGCTCACAACCATCCCAGTGACATGAACATTTTATCATTGTTACGGGATATATCATGGCATCAGCACAGCCCACAGATGATTCACCAGGAATCAGCGTGGAGGGCTTCATCAAGTATGGGAAAACATCTAACTAACCAGACACCAAGAGTTAAACAAGTCTCCCGACTTGCTTAGGCCTGAACCAAGCCAATAAACAGTTTGACTTTGTGTTACTGCCTTTATGCACATAGAGAAGAAACTTTATGGAGGTAAGGTAAGGCTAATATAATACGTTGCATTAGATTAAGGGCGTAACGACCACTAAGATCTATGCTGACCTACACAGTTTGTTAATTATACACCCTAATGATTTCCCTTGTGTTTTCTCTGCAAGAGGTATGCTGTACCCAAGCTTTCTGTACTTTGCATCAGCACTACCTTTTTAATATAAACAGGAATGAACAGCACACTGTAACAACCTTCCACAGAGAGATCTGCTATGCTCCTGAGCCAGATTCCTATAGCTGAACTTCTAAAACTATTTGCTGGTAGAAATGTCAAACAGGGCTCTTCCTACCCATTTTCACCTTCGATAGATTAGTTTCACATCCAGGACTGCAGCTATATGTACCAGAAAACCCTAAAGTCAACACTTACCTGAGACGATGGCACTATATTCCATTTATCAGAAACAATTAATAAGGAACTGACAAGGAAAATTCATAGGTCTGTGCAGGAAGCCCTCATAAAAATGCCTTCCTGCACTGCTGACAAGGCACAAAGTACTCAGACCAGAAACTACAAGTATGTTTCTGTGGTTGTATTTCATCAGATTCCTCCTAGTCCAGCTAAAACCACACAAACATCTTCCAGTTTGTGGCAGATTCACTATTAAAAAACAAACTCGAACAGAGAGCCATAGGTCTCAATGGGATTTCAGTCACAAGCACACTCAATACCCCTGCAATAAGAACTGCATGAGCCTGAAAGCCAACACTAAGAAGAAAATCTAGTACAAAGAGACTCCTGAGTCTGGTCTGTGCACAAAGCCAGCAGAAACTGCTGGAAGTAAAAACAGCACCCACACGGAGGCTGTGTAAACCAGTTCTGCTTTACTTCAGAAGGATAACGAGCTCAGTCACAACAAGATGCAAACCTGCACCCAGGTTTTTCAGAAGAAAAAGCCAAATTTAATACATCAGTTCAACTGAACATCTTCACTACTGTCTATAGGAAAACTCCTCCACCATGATTACTCTTACTATGCGGAGCGAAAGCACGGTTTATGTGAGTGACCTTAGTAAGACTGTTTAAGTTTTGGTACAAACAGCCCAACTTTGATTCAGGTGGAAACAAAGGTGCTTTTGAAAAATCTTTCTGGCTAGTGAGTTCAGATTCCTGGATTCCAAGTTAGTGAGAAGAGTTCACACACTTTTAAAGCGCAGCTTCCAGACAACGCTTTCCCTCCAGTGTCAAACTCTACCAACCACAACTCACAAAGGCTTCTGAGGTGACCAAAGTTTAAAGAGGAAGCACTGAAAAATGCCCGTGGTTCATCAAGTCAGGAGCCAAGCATGCCTCCCACTCTCCCACTCGCGCTGTATCCATGGAGGTGAGCAGTGCCTCGGTGGAATCGCTGGGATGGAGTTCCTCTAGCAAAGACAGCAAGTGCGAGCCAGCAAGTCATGCTGGCGAGTATCGCCTCCATGTCTCAAAACCACGCTGAACTGAAAGTGAATTCTCCTTTGCCAGTACAAGCAAAAGAGTACAACACAAAAACCCAGCTACATGTTTCATGCAAGAAGCAAAACACTGACAGCTATGCAAGACTTACACAGAGAGAAAGAAAAAGTTTATTTGTCTCTCGTGTTCTGCATGACAAAGTTTCCAGGAGTGGAAGGCAGGAACAGGAATGCTGTTACCTGCTAGAGGCTTTTGTTTTTCCCATGTACAGAGCAGACAGCATCTATCGAAAGGGAAAAAAAGGGGAGGGTTTAATACCCTCCCCGGTCTTGCAATTCCAATGACGTGAATGTTAATCACAACATACATTCACATCCTATGACTCCGGCCCTATCCTCTCTGTCCTACGAACAGCACTTTTCCTCCTGCCAGAAGCGGAGCTCCTGGTTTTGCCAGTGAAAACCCATTTACCACCAATCTACGGTGAAATGCCAAACGCTAACCCGAGACTCCGGCCCTTGCTTTAACTCCCGCGGTTACTGCCGCAGGCGGACGGTCCCAGCCGCCCCGCGCCGCGCGTCCAGGAGCCCCTCACCGCAGCTCCGTGGCGGGCGCGGCGCCACCTCATCCCACCGGCGCCGGCCCGGGGAGCTCGGCGGGCACCTGCCAAGGCGGCTCACCTGCGCCCTCCGCCCCGTGCTCCCGCTGCCCGCTCACCTTGGGCAGCTCGCGGAGCTGGTTGGCGTCCAGCAGGAGCTCCTCCAGGCTGCGGCTGTAGCGGTAGATCTCCTCCGGCACGGCGGCCAGAGAGCAGTGCCGCTTGTCGATGGACTCCACATGGCGGTTGCACCGCCACAGCGGGATGCAGTGGAACATCGCCCCGCCAGGGAGGGAGGGCAGGCCGGGCCGCCGGGGGCCGCGGGGCGGGCGGCACCACCGCTCTCCGCCGCCCGCTCCTCCCCGCCGGCCGCAGGAGCCGCTGCCCGCTCCGCCGCCGAGCAGCGCGGGTCTCGGGGAGCCGCCGGCGCCAACCCGCATCCAGCGCGCCGCGGGCGGCGGCGGGAAGCGGCCCCGGGAGAGCGCGGCGGCCCCGGGAGAACAATAGGAAGGAGCCGGAGCGCGGCGGGGCGCCCCCCTACTGCTCCTCGGCGGGCCGCTGCCCTGCCCGCAGCCGCATCGCGGGGCGCCGGGCGCAGCGCTGCTGGCGGCCGCCGCGCCTTCCCGCGCCTGACCCGGAACACGGCAGCCGCTCCCCCGTCGTGCCTCTCTCCCCTCCCCTCCTCCCCCGTCCCGGCTGACATCAGCGGGGCCGGGCCCTGCCGCCCCGCCCCGGGCCCGGACCCAGCCCCGGCCGCGGCCCCGGGGCGCGTGGGAAGGTGGCCGGTCACCCGCGCCCACAGCGGCGCCTCCTCGGGCCGGGCCGGGCGCCCGTGCAACTTCGTGCCACGGGGAAAGGCGCTCCGGCACGGGGTTTGCCCGGGGTGGAGGAGCGCAGACACGCCCGAGGGCACCGCGCTCCGCTCCGCCGCACCGCGCCGGGGGCCTCCCGGCAGCTCTCCACTGGCCGGGTTTGCCGCCGGTGCGGGCGGTGGTGCAGGGTCTGCCCTGGGACAGGCGGTGTGAGAGGGTGTGAAATGACTGAGGATGCTGTGAAGCGTTACCGGCTTCTACACATGCTGCTCCTTACCTGAGATGATCGCAAACATCTCACGGAGCGCGAGTGTGTGCAGGCTACACTAACGCGTTCCCTTCAGTTGCTGGAGCGCAACTCCGGATGGAAAGTAAAGTAATGTGCGGAATGCTGTCTAGGTACCAATGCCGTGGATGGTGTTTTCCTCTCAAGCTACATTGCTATGGCATGCAAAAAAACCAATACACTCTCCTCAAGGCTTCCTGAATAAGTTGTTGTTTTTCTAAATCCACTTTCAAAAGGGCTGATTTTAAGGTCAGAAGGGTGAGCGAAGGTAAACACACCGGCAGGCAGCCCTCTCTCTGCCTGTGCCTGCCGGCTCCAGGAGCCCTGCTCCTTGTACCTCTGTGAGCAGGGCAGCGTGCGGAGCCTCGGCGACAAAACACGGTCTCGGAGGCGCTCGTCCTTCTGGTTGCATAACAGCAATTCTGTAATCCGCGCAGTGACATAAAATACTTCTGAAAGCAGGCACTGAGCATCAGAGCTGCCATCCGAATACTGCTAATTTCTTGCATAATTATGACTGGGTGCATGTACAGGAAGAGGGGAGAGGTGGAGATTATTGTACTCATCTGTGTTCTTCAATCACTGCGAGGTGCTGACACCACCTAATCTTACGCATTTTCAATACATTTATTGTTGTTTCTTAAATCAGCTGATAAATCTTGCAGGGTACACTTGTTTAATTTGTGTGGGAATTGCAGTGATCTGACTGGTTTTTTGTTTTAAAAAGGACATTTTAGGAGCTCGTGTACTGTTACTCTTTGCTGACCTACAAAACAAGAAACTTTAAAGATATTACCATCTTCTTGTAGGTACCAGTATCTTCTTCCTTCAATGAATATATCCAGTAATTACAAAAAAACAGGTGAAACTTCCCAACGTGACTAAATAAAGTATGTAAATAAATCTGCTAACCCATGGGGAAAGATCTTTAACTATTGCTGACCTGATAACCAGCAAACTGGTTTTCTATAAAAAACACAGAAAATGGTCTGACTTCTGACCACATTATGACTAAAATGTGTGTTGGAGGGAAGCGTCAGCATTTTACCTCAGAGGACTGGGTTTTCAGTGCCATTTTCATCCACTACAAGTATAGGATGTGTATCCAGCGCATGCAAAATGAAAGCTGTGATTGACTGTTTTCATCCTGCACTGGAAGGGAAGCTCATTACCCCAGGTAGGGCTTGGAGGTTAGGGTTTTTTTAGACACCTACAATGTTTTGAGGGAAAGACTCCCTCAGCTCCTGCAGCGCCCATGGAGCGTTCATAAATGTGTTTAGGTGTGCTTGGAAGGGACGGGTCTTCCCTGACCCAGGGCAGGACATTAGGTACCTCCAAAACAGGAGAAAACCAAACAAATGTGTTGAGCACTGGCACAGAGCTTGACAAAGGCAGGGATCCAGGAGACTGGCTGGCAGACCCTAGAGGTGGAGATGAGGAGGACCATCTCCATCACTCTTAGAGGGTCCTAGCCAGTGGCCAGCACTTCTTCCAGCTGCTGGTTCTCTCTGAAGGCAAGCAGAAGGGATAAGTTCAGAAAATCAAGTTTCTCATGGCG
Source organism: Ara ararauna (assembly GCA_028858755.1). Lineage (NCBI taxonomy): Eukaryota > Metazoa > Chordata > Aves > Psittaciformes > Psittacidae > Ara > Ara ararauna. The sequence goes on along the minus strand of CM054379.1, from coordinate 39,351,818 downwards.
GCTCTGATACAGGAAGTCTTGAACCAGACAGAGGGAACACAGTGCTCTAGCAGTGCCCAACAGAGATCTGCTACCAAGATTGCCTTCCCTAACTTCAGTGACCATGGCAGCTTCTTGGTGCCTTTATGCCTAGGGAGCCCTCTGGAGAAGTGTGACTGCAGGGGAGTCATGCAGCAGTGCACATGCTCAAAGGAGAGCTGCGGTTGACTGCCCCCAGTGTACATAGGACATGCAGTCCTATATGGAACTACATCATCGGGATGGGGTGGCACCAAAGCATTTGAAATTGAAGAACAATGTGGCATGCTTAGTTACATTTAGAGGCTGAATGGGTTGACTCCTGAGCTCCAGCTCTTAAGAACAGGCTTTTGAGTGGAACTTCAGGACTTCCAATGCACCTTCTGCTCAGTTGAAACATCCACATTGTCCCACAGCTGAGTCTGACACCAGGCAGGAGCTCTGGTGGTGGCCTCTTTGGAGGGATTTCATGCCAGCTTGTGGTGCTGTCTGTCCCACCATCCTCTCTGCTGCTTGGGAGAAATGCCCAGCATACCCTCCCCACGGACAGGGTTTCACATCCCAGCATCTGATCTGACTCAGAGGCTTGTAAACAATTTGAGCCCTTCTTGCATCTCACAGACACGAAGTTTGGCATGAGGTGTCACTTCTGCAGATGCTGTCATGTGTGTCATGACTATGTCTCACTGTGACAAGTCTAGACAGTAAAGGGAAGGTGACAGTGACTATTGGGTGAGTCTGTGAACTTTAATGAAGGATCAGGCAAACTATTTGCATGCTTCTCATGAGTGTCAGGGAATCCAGAGGACAGAGTGACAGCAAGAGAGCTTAATACTTATTTATAAGATCTGCCTTCACAAGCTGACACTGGGTATAAGGATAAAGAGCTTTTTCCCCTCCTGTGAGATGAACAGCTACTGTCATAGAGTCCCTGATAAAATGCTTGGGAAGGTACAGCCTGAGGCTATGGTATGGAAATAGACAGCAAGGCGGCCAAAAGGCAACAGCCTTTGTTGAGGAACTAGTATTCTCACAGTAAAAAGCATCATCCTGAGCAAGTAAACCTGTTCAGCTATGGACTGTGTAATGAGTTACTAGTCTACATTGTTCTGCTGCACTAAGAAATGGCAGCAATAAAAATGCCTTCCCTAATCCTAGAAGAGACCAACTCTGTACTGTGTGGCCAGAAGAGTGACCTTAAGTCAGGGCAAATTTTGGTAGGAAAAGTCTTTGAAAAGGGGCAGGAAAAGAGAACTGGGATACAATAGAGTAACTGGAAGCTATAAGAAGGCATGCAGGAGTAGCTGTGAGCAAGCAGAGGAGGACAGCAAATTGCCAGGGCTCAGACTAACACATACATGACACTCCTCTCACTTTGGGAAACTCTCCCTCATGAGTAAAAGTGTTGTCCTCTCTGACAGCAACAGTCCTGCTGCCTTACACATTTCCTTGGTAAGCCAAAGTGTGGCTAATGTGCAGAAGGAAATAAGGTCTGATGCTCTCCCAGTTCTGCAGGGGATTACCTGTCTCCAAACTGCCATTAGACAGGTCCGGATTGCCTTTGCTTTTTATTGAGCTTTGTTATTTAGATCTTTCCATTTCTATTCCCCCTCATCCCCTTTCAGTACTTCTAAAAGTATTTCAGTACATTAGTACTTTTATATATTGATTGGCTGCAGTTTAGTTCCTTGGGACAAAATAATATTAATATTATTAATAATAATATTAAGTCTTTCCCAGCGATGCCAGAAGCCTTTGAGCTGTATGAAATCTGTAAAAAGAGTAATGCCACTACCTCTTTTGTGAGAGCAGTGAAGGAGTGTAGAGAGTAGCCTTATGCTTCTTTCCTGATAGGCCACTTTCTTTGGGACAAGGTCAGACTTCTAGCAACTCTGCTTTGGCAGGGAAGAGGTGAAGTCTGCTCTCACTGTGATAACCACAGTTCCCATTTCTTTCAGCCATTCACACTGCAATCAGGCCACCCACATCAGGTTTTGTGGTAGTCACTGTTGTCCCTGTTAAACAGTGTTAAGGCGTATATAAGCAAAGGTTGCACCCCCAGTAATTCACAGCACATATACAGCTGGAGAAGCTCTCCTGCAGGGGATTGCCAGCAGGGATGTGCTGCATGCAAGGGATTGCCCTAATGAACCAGTCAGTCCTTCCAGGGCTCTCTGTTGAGAACAACAGTGACAGTACCAGTTCCACATACAGCCACATCATAGTTGAAATTCGGGAGGCAGGTGGTGACCTAAAAAATAATGTCTTATAGCTATCAAACAAACAACCATCCTTCAGTCACTACCAGTCTTGAATTTCTCTTTCGAGATACCGTCATCTGCATGATTCTGAACAACTGATGAGGTTTATGTGACTTTTAAGGAACCCAGACAATGAAATGTAAATTACAGATAAGGTAGGAGTGATCTCAGGAGTATTCATGGAAGTTATTGTTTGAAAGAAGCATAAGCAAGGTCAGTCTGCAGCTCTCTCTCTCCTTGGCACAGCTCAGACATAATTGCTTTCTGGCTTGTCAAAAGGCAATTCAAGCAAACACCACCAAGTTTTAAGTTGAGATTCTTATTAAAAGCCCTAAAGCAAGAATATACATGCATTTGGGTGAGTGAGGAGGAGGTTAGTGCTGCTACAAAGGAAGAAGTAACATTCAGAATAATCAGAACTTAACAGTAAAGTACAGTGTGGGGGAGAGAAAAAAGAGAATGGTTGGAAATACATTTTGCATCAGCATAGTTTAAGTTCATAGTGCAAAACCCACTTAAATTTACTCTAGAAAAAATACAATAACTAACAATAAAATCAAAGCAGGCTAAGTTCCTGAAGCCTCTTCTGCGTTCGGGACTTCTTCCCTCCCCCAGTCAGATTTTTTGAGCCTCACTAGAGACAAAGAGATGCAGTTACAGAACACAGAGAAGCTGAGGCAAAACAAGCAGGGTACGAAGAGTACTAGAGGCAATAGGACCGGCTTTGGGGATAATAATCTAACCAGCACTTGATTGCTGCTGTACGAGTAGTTACTCAACCCCTCTGAACAAATTAAATGGGAATAGTACTGAACCCACAGCAACCATAGTGCAGCCTGCAGAGGTGCTGAGAGCCAGGCCAGGCAGGGTGCTGTATTAATTAGCACTGACATACTTCTCTTTTCTCAGTTCTGCTGGTTGAGGACTCCGGTCACACTTACTCTTCAGTTACTATTCAAATTGTTCAGAAGGGGGTTGTAAAAGCAGCAGGTAGATCTGGCTATAAACTGCTCCACTGTTGACTGCAGAGCTGCAAATACTGTTACAAATTATGGTTACATTGTCAAGAGTGCCACATCTACAAAGTTGGGTTTTTTTTGCCTGAAATAAGCGATACAAAATAATATTAACATATGATTAATATAAAGGCACATCTAAGAGTTACAATGCATTAGTACAGCCATAAACCAAAACTTGAGTGGCACGTGCATTTAACACATTTACTGTGGTTTTACAGCACTATAAATAGCAATCACTGTGAGCAAAAGCTGTAGCATCTCTTCTCCTCTCCACCCCCATCCCCAAACAAATCACTTACGATAACGTCAGCTTTTATTCAAACACAATGAGCTGTAATCACATGAAGTATTACTCTGATTTAATCCTGTTTGCTTCAGTTTGGCTTGCAAGGAGTGTCCAGTAATATGTGGCTGCACTGAGTCCAATGGTTTTTTATTTCACACCAACTTTCAAGGGCTGACACCCCTCATCTTCTTTGGCCAGAAGAACAAAGCAGCAGGTTCCGGCAGGTAAGGAGAAGAGATATTCTGGTGGTTCGCATGGGGTTTTTCCCTTATTTCCCTCCCAATTGCTGGCTTGTCCATTGCAGCTGGTGGATAGATTCTGAGCCCCAACAATTTGTCCAGGTTTTTGCTGTTTTCAGCTGGTCCAGTACAACCAGATGCAACCTCTCATAGCAAATTTTGCTTCTGCAGCCACTGTGAAGAGAACAAGCAGAGACATGAATTCAGGTCTGTGTTTATTTTTTCAAATCAACATCACGATGTAGCTAAACACCACTTGAGTGTGTGCTCTATTTCCCATGGCCAACAGACAGCCACGCTGCTGGATCTGGCATGAAATGAAAAGGCAGATACCGGCCTGTCAACCCAGACTGGGGATTTTGGTAGGTATTAAGCCACACCTTCATTTCATGCCATTCCATGATCTTTATACTCCAGCTGTTGAGAGAGACCCCAAGCTTCCGGCATATTCTGAGTCAGGTTGCATTCAGCATCACGAGGGGCAGAAGACGCTACCTTTGTTCAGGAAGCTGGGGAGTGCAGGGTTGCACCAATGCAAGGGCAGCAGTGAGGAGCATTACTCTGCATGTCAAGAACTTGCATCAGGAGCGTTCTTACTGCCCATCATTTCATGTACTGATTGATGGACCTGGACGATGTTTCAAGCACGGGGAGGTTAAAGCAGCTAGCACTGGTGCTAGGGTGAATTTGACAACAATGAAAAACATTTTGACTAGCCCATAATTTTTTCCTTTTTTCCTTTTTTTTTTTTTTTTTTTTTCCCATGTGACTCTAACTTCATTCTTTCTTTCATCATTGCTGGAAGGGAACTTTAATGCCCTTAGAGTAGTCAAATGGGGTCTTACCTACAATTACATACATATACAATCCCACACCTGGCATTCCATGCAAGTTGAATGTTGAGTCTATTCGCCACTGATTTATTTATTTAGTTCATATAATGCATGTTAATTGTACTTCAGTGATGTTTTTACTCAAGTTGTAAAATACCATGTTGGAAAATTAGCGCTGATCTTCAGGAAAAAGAATGAGAAAATTTCCACTATTTCTCCTTTGAGCAAGAGGAGCTGACAAACCATGACAGTTGCTTATTAAAAGGAAACAGAACTGGAACTTATTTGGAACGCCAAACATAATAATGGTAGCCAGCAGCTGCATCAGGTAAAATATTTTTTCTGCCTTTGTGTCACAGTAACAATTGGTGTTAAAAGCAAACACCTGAGTCCAGTGGGTTACCAAGTATGATGTAGTTATTAAATGAGAAGCATCACTACCTTTAGAATTAAATAGCTTTCTGAAGAGATGCTATGCTGAGGACCAAAAGGTAAACTACCAGTCCAGGACATTCATGCAACAGCTCAATCTTCTAGTTAGAAAAAAAGATAGTTTAAGAAAGCAGCTAACACTATGAAATAAATGAAACTGAAAAATAACTGCCTATCCTGTTGATAACAAAATGGCAGAGCCTCCATGTCCAGGTCACAGCTTTTATTAACCAGCTACCCAGTTCCATAAAGGCTGCACTAGTTGTCACAAATGATGGTTTTCAAAATAATTTAGGTCAAGTAAACACTTGGAAAACAGACATACTGTGGTGAACTGGAACGTTCATGCAGGCACCTCTGAAGCTCTGCAGGCCCACAGAAGGAGTGAAGGGAAAGCAAAATGGGCTGGAGCATGACTCTGGCATGCTTTTAGTGAACCCCAACTGCAAGGAACTTCTATCAATCCAGCACTCAGACTGATGACCACTCTAGTTCCCTTCCAACTTAACTAGTCTACGTTATCCTATCTTTGGTCTTTTTATGAGAAGAGGTCTCACCAGGTACCAATGTGCCCAGTTAAGACTGTTTGGTATTTGAAGAAACTATTGAAAGCAATTTGATTATGCAAAGATCTGAGATATCTGCAAACACTGGAGAATGTGTGGACCAGAAAGCAATGTGATGTGGTGATTCTGTTGGATACAACCCCCAAAAACAGGCTTCTTCCAGCTGACACCAGTTGTACTATATCTGGTCTTGCCCATCCATAGGAAGTACCATCACCCACTGTGGATACTGCTTGGCTTTCATTATGAATACCCTCTAATTCTTCAGCCAGCATACAAACACAGACCTTGGGCCTCGATGTTTTATTCAAATTTTTCATTATTTCCAGTTTTTAGCACTTGATCCAGACACCCTGCAGTGGTCCAACCTAACAGGAGGCCAGACAACGGCAAAAGGGAATCCCAGTTTGCTTCCCCATGCTCATTGCAGCCACATAGCTGGCAAGAAGCAGTTTGTAATTCTGCAGCCTCCTGCATCCATACCTCCTGCTGTGCACAGGCTTGTGACACAGGTTTGACTTCTCATCCACCTGAAATCCCACTCCTTGTCATGAACTCACTTGGTTTAGGCCATTGAGATACATCAGTGCTTTCAGGTTTAGGATCCACACAGATGGAGTTGCCCCCAGGTGGAAATGCTGCTGGGACACAGGCTCCCCCAAAGAAACAGAGCCCACCCAGGATCCCCTTTCCTACATACTGCTTTTCCCCCAACTTTCCCAACACAGCCATGCTCATCCTGTGGCAGTCTCTTCCAGCAGGAAGGACAAGCTGCCCTCAAGCAAAATCTCATCAGAAATCTGATCCCAGGATAAAGATGTTGGACCTAATGCAGATCTGGCTGGATGATACAGTTTTCCCCCATCCTTTTTTCTCCCTCTTTCTCCCTGTCTGTCTCCTCACAGGACTCACATGAGATCATGAGATTTATTTTCTAGAAGGCAGAAAGCTCTATGCTATATTCTGGATTAATCTTGTGGCTACAAGCTGAAAAGAAGGGAAGTTGAGAGAACACAACAGCTACAAACTAAGCCAAAAATAAAAGCATTTTGCCCTTTCTAGCTCCTGGAAACACACTGTAAATAGCAAATGGGCAGCTTCTCCTCTCACACACAATGCCCAACTGCTGTAGGTTCCCTATCTTTGTTTCCCTGCTAACTTTCCTAAGCTGAAATCCCCCCCAGACCACAAACAAAACCCCTTTCTTCACATTTGGAAACCTCCCTAGGAAGCAGAAGGGCACCTTTTCTCCTTCTGTCATCAGGAGTGATGGGAAGAGCTGATAATCTCCATCATTTGCTGGCCCTGTACTTCCTTTTGTGAGATCTAGTTTCTACTTGTTTGCAACTTCCCCAGACTCCAACTGTCAGGGTAATTTTCTACTTAACATGTCTGATTTACACTCAGGGATCTTTAAGAAAGTTTCAACTAAAATAACCAGCTGGTTTTAGGAACACACCAGAAAATATGCTCTGCTGTACCTTGGAATGGCACACAGTAATTCTGTTACTCTGATCATTTTCTTTGGAGGAAACAAGACGAGTCCTTTAAGCAGAAAGGGTCACTAAGCAGAGAGCTCAGCCTCTTGTCACCAGTGTGCCTTTTGCTGCCACAGCCATGAAACCTGTCCAAGATTCCCCTGAAAAAATACACTCTGTTCATATGGGCTTGGCAGCACGTGCACCTAACAAGCCTAAGGTTTAGCAGCTAGAAATCCCCCAAATCCTCCATGGACTCATTCAGACCTGCATCACGCTGCCCACGTGTCCCCCAAGAGTGGCTGGAGCACCTGGCTGTCCGTGCTGGTACAGAAGGAGAAGCAGGCTGCTTCTACTGAGGGCTGGTCATGATGTGGGGTGAAGCAAGGGACACACACCAGAGGAGGCAGCAGCAAAGGAGGAGTGGAAGGTAGGAGTGCAGTCAAAGATGGGAGCAGTCCCCAGCGGCACAAACCCCAAAGTGCCCTAAAAAGCTGCACCCCAAGGTGGGCATCAGCAATTCCTTCCTGGGGGAGGGGATGACCTACCTGGGCGGGCTGAGGGCAGTGGGGACTGCCACCCTGAGAACCAGGTTTCCAGAGGCAGGTGACATCCTGGGGCATGTCCCAGGGCCCTTCTCAACAGCAGGGTCCAAGCATGATCCTGCAGCTGGGACATGCCCCAGGTCATGGTCTGCTGCATGGACCTCTCACCAGCAGAACGCTGGAGCAGAAAGGCCCTTCCAGTGGGCTGCCTGCAAGCACTGGCCAGAGTGAGGCTCCAGTTCATTAACCAGCTGAAGGCAAAACCAAAATTCCTTACAGATCTGTTGTTAACATAGCAGGAATTTTCTCTATATAGGGAATAAAGGCATATGACTTGCAGCCTGGCGAGGCTGCAGTCAGTGATCTGGGACCCAGAGCATCAAACAGGGGAGAATCACAATGTTTGCTCAGCTTGTCCTGTATTATAAGCCAAAAAACCCAGTTTATTTTCAGTTCAGCCTTACAGGCTGCATCCACACTGCTTATTTTGGGTCAGATTTGTTGCCCGTACATGCTATTTACTTTGGGGACTGCTGCCATTTCTCAAGAGGTAAACCCTGGCTGCACCCTGAGCTTTAAAGGGCTCTGTACTTCTGTAACGAGCTGTGTAACAGTTCAGCAGCTTCCATCTGTCTTGTCAGTCCTCCTCTTGGCATCCAGCAACAAAAAAATGGCCCCAGCTCATTCTTAGAAGAGGCCAAGCATTGCCCAGTGGGTGAGCAGATTTATTTGCAGCAAGCCTGAGTACAAGCTGTTTCAAAGGAAAATGTGCTCACAGGGATATGGTTTCCCAGCCTACATGAATGCAGATGTATCTGTAAATGGATGCAGATCAATTATTGATTTTAATTTGAACTGCATCTGGGCTTTTGTACTGAGAAAGCAAAATCCTCTGTTTGCTGTAAATCTAGGGTTTGCTGCTTGCAAAACCTTTAAACTCTTTTCAGCACTCCAAGTCACATCTCCAGTTTTGCAATAACTAAAAGCAGCACCCCACATTTTCTAAAGGGCTCTTCAAAAGCCATGAAAAGAAAGAGCAGGTAAAACCCGCAAAATCTCAATGAATTTCAGCTCTCTAGGGATGACCACAAGCACCAGGGGGAAGTTGCAGCATCCGAATTCAGAACATAGATGTTGGACTCCAGCCCCATTTCTTCCCCATCTCTATTTGCCACCACTGTTAGTGTGGCCCACCATACCTTTCAGAATGACAGAAAAGATAAGTCTTCTCCTCCAAAACAGCAAAACCTGAGCAGACCACAGGCTGTCACCAGTTCCTAAGCAGTTTAGAAGCTATATTTTCTGAGAGATGATAATTTAGATCCACCATCAGCGTCATCACCCTAAGGCAAGCAACTTTTACAGCAGTATCACAGTTTCTAAGGCAGGAACACTGTATTTAATTTGCTTCCCCAGCCTGGTGAGTCTTGCACAAGGAGCAGAGAGAGTTCATTACCAGTCAACCATGGCTGGCTTCTGGGCTGACAGCACCTCCAGGATGGGAGGATTCCTGCAACAGATGTCCTCTTCTGAAGCTGCTCTTAGCTTCTCACTGTGTCTGCAAAACAGTGTGCCCCTATCACACCCTGCTACTTTCCCTGTTACAGAAATATCAGTACATACTTGGGGTTAAGGCAACAACATTGTGACAAGCATCTTATCATCCAAATCAACCCATGGTGATTCTCACTGTCCTCCCATCTTCCAAATCTTTCTCCCAACTCACCTGAATGTTAGTTTTGGTTCAGAGTCTGGAAAACAGCATGGTTACTGAGCTAGGAGCAAATCCCAGGATTCAGTGTCCTAACAGGAGCATCCCAGGTTTCTGCCCACCTGGGCACGCCTCCCATTCCACAGCAGGCACAATGGGATGCACAGGGGTAAGTGAGTTTCCATGAGTATCTACCAATCCTGCAGAGCTGTGTGTGGAAAGATAACATGTTCGTCTCTTCCTGAAGCACTTAGCCAATGCTGAGCCACTGAAAAGAGATGCCAGCAAGCAGATAAATAAACACATACCTGTCCCCAGTCACCTTAGGAGACTTCATCAGCTACAGAGACTGATTCCTGATGGAGATATGCCTCATGCATCAGCATGGTAGGAACGAAAGTACCATGCTGGTACATGAAGTACACATATCTAGTGTAAGTATGCCTACTTACACCAGAAGATGAGTTTCCTTTCTGAGGGAAAGAAATCTAGCCATAATTTTTCTACTGAATTTGTCCTCTGGCAAAACCTGCTTTCACAATTTCCAACAAGTGTTTGCAAAGCACAAGCTGCCCCTTGTTGGAAAGACAAAGTGGCTTAAGCAGCATCTTAAATTAGAGAAATCAAAAGGCAGAAAGCTGGAAGAAGAGAATTTGTTTTTCTTGAAAGTTCAGACTGTGGAGAAAAAAAAAACAAAACCAACCAGCAAAACACATTTATATGAACATGTTTTCCACATTCTGTGAGCAAACATGAAATCCACATCTGGCTGCAGACAGCCCTTTGCCATTCTCTCTGCCAGCTCAGATTTTTAGAAGTTGTTGGAGAGCATCTGACAAGCAATGTCAAATCATAATCAGAAGACAGGAATGTTTGGCAACAAGGATGATGCCATTAGAGCTGCAACAGCGAGGAGGTTGGATGAGAGCTTTAGCTGCAGGGGACAATCGGGCTGAGAAATGCTCTCCATGACCGTGCAGTCAGGGCAGCCTGCAGCAAAGGAAAGGTGGGTGGCAGTGGCTCATGAGCAGCAGGAAAAAGCAGGCCTTCCGAGGAAAAGCAAAGAGAAGATCTCAGGGCAGGTGTAGCCATGCACACAATGTGATTACCTGTCACTGACAAAGTCTTGGTGGGATCAGATTAGGACTCCTGCGAGTAGAAGGATGAGTCCTTGGGAATTCATGGGAACTTTGAAAAACCAAGCTGCAGGCAGAAGCAACAGTAAAAACTGCCATAAACTCCAGCAAAAAAAGCATTGGAAAAAAGAAAGAAATGTAGTGAACTTCTCTGTGTTTAGGAATGCGGGAGTCCTGCAAAGCAAGCTCTTACATAAATTAAAGCTAAGTCATCAAAAAAAGAGAGACAGATTAAGAAAGGAGCAGATTAAATACATGTTCAGCATCCAGGAGTTTAATTACCCTGAGAAGTGAAGCTGATTCCACTGCTTTATGGGTGGCAAGCTCAGAGTTTGGCAATACCAAATACACACAGAATATTTTTATGCAATGCTCTGCAAACTGTCAACATGTGGCTTTCCAGCTGATCAACCTTTGCAGACCTTTGAAACTGAGGACATCCAGCGGCTGAAAGTTATAACTGGGATTTTCATCAAGGATTTGTGTCTGGGGCAGAACCTCACCAGTTATGCCAAATTTCTGCCTTTCACAGAAACCTGAAACAAGTCGCATGTGGAGTAAAGGCTTTTACAGAAGCCCTCAGCACTGGGATAAATTCCTCTTAATTAAAGGGCTCTTGGTAGTAACAAACTGTTTAAGGCAGGCTCAGTAAGTATCACCCAGTAATACCTAGAATATTGCTTCACCTTTCTGTCTCTGCTTCCCTATGATTATAGGCTCATGCTTTTATTTATATATCTATATAAAAAAGCTTTCAAATCCCATCACATTTCAAGTTTGGCCTCTAAGTCTCTTATTTAGTTACAGAGAGTAAACACAGTTGCATGCTTCAAAAACCCTTAGCACCTAACCAGTCCCTCTGGAACCAATCAGTACAGCAAGCACTGCATACCATGCTTTTAGTAATTTAGCCTTCGATGCACCAGTTTGAATATTTACACCTATCTCCTGCACTACTGTAATACTTAAAGACCAACTGCAGCAATTAATCACATTTCCAGACACACACTGTAGGAGAGGAACTAAAATCTTAAGAGATCAAATTCATGCTTTCCTGCCATGAAATTGCAGCACATGATAACTCAACAATATAACATGCCAGGACAAGAATATTGTGCTGTGAACCACAGCAGAAGCAGAACGGAAAATATGTAAAAAACATAGCTACATTTACCATTGCTGGCTGTGTTCAAGGCTGGACTGGACATAGCCTTCGGTGGCATGGTTTAGTGGGAGGTGCCCCTACCCCTGGCAGGGGGGTTGGAACTAGATGATCTTAAGGTCCTTTCCAACCCTAACTATTCTATGATTCTATGATCTAAAGGAAATGGGCCACTGCAGCTTTTGCACATTTTACAGGCCATGACTTCCCCTGGGGAATGGCCATACAAATATCACTTTCTGCAATAAATTACATCTCACACAACATTAGGCACTGAAATTGGCAGCTGAGAATTGAAGAACTGTGCCACATACACCATCAAGTAGAAAAGCCCTTACCTTCCTCAAAAGTTGATTTGAACTAGTGTCACTTAGGACTACATCTACCCACCCTAATGGTTTTAGACTCTGAGGCTACACTTTCAGTTTAAGCTTAGACAGCTAGACAGTCAGTTAAATTAGACTTACACCACTGTGTCAGAAACTGAACCCAATGCCTTTGCAATCAGTAAAGGAGACTGTGTAGCCCTGAAACTCCCCTGCAAGACAATTCTCTCTTGCTTTGCCAGGGTTTTTGCAGCTGAGCACCAGCTGGACCACCTTTCAGAAAGCTTCATGTCACTTTCGGCTACCCTAAGCCACTCTTCAGCCAAAACCTCTCAAGTTGCAAGCTTCTACAAAAAAAAAAAAACCCTCTAAGAACTGCTGGCTTTTGCCTCTTCTTCTGCAAGCTCTTCTGTGCATTGGCTGCAGCAGTGGAGGAAGACCAAGCCTGATCCTGTGGGAAACCAAACCAGTATGAATAAAACAGAGACAAGGTTTTTATTTCAGGGGCTTTGAATGCTGAATCAACACAGCATATACTACAAGAAAGGATGCATGGTCAGCAGTTTAGGAGTCTATTTTTGCCAATTTGGCTCGCTGCTAAGCCAGAAAAACACTCATCTTGGTGCAAAGAACAGGCTGGAAACATACAGCAAGAGAAGAGAGAGAGACTGTGGCAAGGGCAGTATTGATCAGCTCACACTGATGTATCTTATAGTTGAAGAATTTTCAACTTTATCATTGGGGAACTATATTTAAAGCTAGCCCCCCTCCCACCACCCACCCCCCCCAAAAACAGAAACCTAACCAAAACCAAGGTGAGCAAAGAGCATGCTGAGCAGTTCCAGGAACCTACTCTCTTTGAAGAGCTGTAGTTTTCAAGGACTGACTCTTCCAGGATTAAAGCATCTTTCTGCTCTGGCTTGGGGCTTATGAAGAGCAGAATGAGAATTCCATCATGTATCTCTGCACCCTTATATTAAAAGCTCTTTTATGATTGCCAGTGTTTGGGGTGTCCATGCCTGTTGACTAACAGCATATAAACTCCTGCCATGTGTTGCATGTTGCAATGTAGAAGCAGAGTGTGAGTGAGAATTCAGGTTGGTTCCCCCCCTCCCAGTTACTCCTGGTGTCTTTGCTTCTCTAGTATCATACATGTCATACTCAACTACTTATTTGATTTTATTTATTGGTAAAAGTTACAATGTTTAGGAACAGATGTTTAAACCAGTGCGCTAAGCAAAGTCCAGTCAAGGTTGCCAGTCAAACCGAATTACCTGACTTTCCTCTTTGTTCCTCTGCAAGTGTAATTTTAATTACATAAACTTCATGAGGAGCAGCTAAATTACAGACAGCAGGTGGGGAAAAGTGGCTTGGAGCTGCAACTGGTGTTGCAATCTGTGCTGCAACACAAGAGAATTGGCAAAGCAACTGAGTATCATCAATACCAGGGGCTTCAGGGCTTTCTACAACAGCACTGTGATATGTTTTTGACATACAGCCCCTACCAGCTCATGAGAACTTCATCTTGAAATTAGAGAGATCTTTGCAATTAGCTTAGTCTTACGGCTAAATTGTCCTGCCTTTATACAAGGTATGTGCATTTCATTGAATTCATTATGAATGCAACCACAAAGCATGTACTTATTTCTTCAGAGGCTGCCTCAGATTATATGTTGACAAATTATATATTGACAGATTATATGGTGACAAGCAATTCATCCTTCTGTTCCTTTCACCAGCCCATCAAAGACAGAAACCCCACTGTATGCAGGCTGAAAATGACAAAACAACCACATTAGTTCCTTCTCATGTCTCATTGGCTTTCCAATGCCTGTTTTCAGCTGAGAGGCATAAAGGCAAAAATATTCCCCTCCTTTCTACTTCACTTTTAAGAGCGAAAAATCGTGTGCGTAAGCAGTGCAAGTAAAAAAACAACAGCAAATACGTATTTTGATTTTCCAATAGGACAAAATTTACATATCCATTATTGACAGTTGAATCAGCCTCGGATGTCTATGGAGGTGACTAAATACTCCCCCTCCCTTCACTTTGTACAGCATCAAAACTGTTCTTTTCAGTTAAAAACACTCAAAAAGTTATGTAGTACCTATGCTGCATCCTCCACAGATTAAAAAAAAAAAATGAACATCCATATTCTCCCTTTTCAAAAAACTAGATGTTACAACATTATCATTTTCTCTGCTTCAGCCTGAACCAGTGATCTGGATCAAACCCAGCTGTCTGTAACAATACAGAAAATATAAGGCAGAGAATTGCTAGCTGTTTCTTGCTGAGATTTGAAAACAATGAGGCAACATAGACAGCATTTGGAAGAGATTCATCTAACCAGAGTGGCTTGCAATTTTTACATCCTGAATACAGCTATGTTTACCATATTGAAAAGTAACAGCTGTATATTGCAGGGATTTGTTTTTCCACTTTGGTGATAGTGGATTTTTACTGGTGGACTTAATGGACTGTGAATACTACAATTTGTCTGATAGTCTGAGTGAATGTTGCCACTGTATTTCTGTATTTCTAAAGTTCCATCATAAATCTTCTAGAAAAAATCCAAAGTGCTGAATATTAGCACAGATTTAAATGGTTCCACTTCACAGCTATCAATCAGTGACAAACAGCCTTTGCATTTGCCATGGCTACTCATCCACTGATACCCATCCTGCTCAAACACAGGTGCTACAAAGGCATTAATAAAGATAAGATCTCACCCTGATGCTCAGAAAACAGGCTTTGAAGGGATTATCCAACCAATGGAAAATTAGTTTTTCTGACTTCAATCCAGCATGCCCTTCCCCACCCATCCACTGCAATAGAGACAACATCTCCACTCAAACTCCATGAAGCACTAGCACCTCTTTGCCATGGCAGCACTGGGTTTCTCTAACTTTCTGAATCACCTGTTCTGTCATAATAATTGTTTCAGGCAAGCAAGAGATTTTTAAATTATGTTTGCAGGTAAACGGAGGATGAGTATAGAGAGCTGATGGGGCTTCCCACAAAGAGCAGCAGCAAGCCTCATAGTCTGTACACAAACGCGCTGAGGCATATCTTGAAAGAAATGTCATTCTCCTTCTTCCTTTTGCACTTAATTTTCCATAGCGAGAAGTGGCAGGCCATTAGCAGCACATTCATGAGAACTGCTAACTCACCCCAGATGAAACCTGGAGGTTCGCTGCCTGCTGCAGCTGCACTACTAGCCACCAGGCTGTACAACATGGGCAGATGTGACAAGGAGATATGTTTTACTTAGCCCAGATGTAAAACAATGGAGCTTTTGGAAGGCACTTGAAGTCTTCCCTCCAGCAAATCCCCCCTGTTATTTAATGATAACAAGAAGTGACATTTGATTAATGATGTAAGCTCAGGCACTGATCTCTGGTCTTCATAGGCTGCGATGCCAAGGTCACCAGACCTTCAAACAACTGAGCCATGTGTAGGCTTGCATAGAGATCAGCATAGATACTGCTGCTCCAACCTATCTTGCCTCCCCTAGAAAAAATAGCACAGGGATTTTCCTGTGAAAAGACAAAAAAAAAAAAAACAAACAAAAAACAACAAAAACAAACCCAAAAACCCCCCACACAAACACACACAAAACCCACCCCCAACAGTCTTTTTAAAAAGCTGCCAAAAGACACTAGAGCCAGAGTCAGGTGAGCAGAGGGCAGGGTGTTTCTTGACTCACTTTAAAACAGGCAAAGGCCACTTGTCATGTGAGGCTGTGAGCATTGCTGCGGATGAGCAATACCAAGAGCAAGGCAGTTTTCTGGTACAGAGAAAGTTTTGTTTTTTAAAAGTCACATTTTCAAACACATGGCATAAAAATTGGACTTTCTAAACCTGAATTTGAAGCATCTGCTTTCAGGAACACAAGCACCTATTTCACACTTGGCAACAAACTGGCAACTCAAAATATGAAGAAAACAACTTTAGCAGCCTGAAAAAGAATGAACAGTTAAAGACAGCAAATACATCATCATTTTT
The DNA here is from genome assembly GCA_028858755.1 of Ara ararauna. Classification (NCBI taxonomy): domain Eukaryota; kingdom Metazoa; phylum Chordata; class Aves; order Psittaciformes; family Psittacidae; genus Ara; species Ara ararauna. The sequence continues at coordinate 39,335,801 of CM054379.1, read as the reverse complement.
GAGCACATCAACAGCATTCTGAATTATTACACCCTTGAAAATGAGAGAAAAGCACACTTGTGCAACATTAAGAAGGCAGAACATACACAAAGGCATCTCACAGAGGTGTTCCTTTGTGTCATATTGTTTTGTATTGCATCAGGAGCTGAAGGAAGATGGGTAGAGATAAAAAGGAGAGGCAGACTGCAAGAGCTGAGCTGACAGAGGAAGTGCTGGGGTGGAGATAAGGACACAGCATTTCATTTCTGAGAGGCTGGAAATGCCAGCAGGCTTTGGAGAGAAGAGAGACAGAACTAAGAATCACCCTACTCAACATTACTGGGAGATCTGGCAAGGCAAACATTAGCAAAAAACAATAAGCAAAAACTACATTAGCATTTTGGATGACAGACTGAAGAAAAAAGAAGAAAAAGTCTATCATTCTTGATCTTGCAATTGGGGATTAGCCTGACCTTTCTCTGATTTTTAAGGCTGCCCATGCTTTTGGTTTGGCAACTACCTTGAGAAAGAAAAAAAACTCCAAGCTGCAAGCCAGTGTGCTTGGAAAGGGGTTGTTAAGAGGAAATGACCCAGACCATAATGTTCATAATTGCCTGGAAGATTTAGGAGTAACTTTCCAGGAGGAAACAGGGACCTAGTTCTCACAGCCACTTCTTGGAGCACTTGAACCCCTCTGTTACAATCCCTCCTGGGCCACAGAGCAGCTGCCAAGAAGGACGGATGAGCAGAGACAGGAGCCATGCCTCAAGAAGGGCAGGAGGCAGGATGCCCAGTACCTGCGCCTGACTCCCTATTACTCTCAGGACTGTGCTCTTATGGTGACACTTATCTTTCTGCTGCCAAAGTTCTTGCCAAATTCCCTTACCTGGAAACCACAGTATAACCATTTTAAAGACAAATAACCTTTAAACTTCAGTAAGCAGGAGGTACCTGCCCACTGCTGTCTCCCCAGTGAGACGGGAGCCAGGCACTGCTGGGAGGAGGCAGGGAATAATGGATGGGCATCAGGAAGAGGATCAGCACCCAAGCAAAAGCATCTTCTTTTCTATGGAAACAGTAGTGCCATTAGAAACTGACACTCTTTGAGAATTACAGCAACTCATCCTCAGAAGGCATTATTTTCAATGTAATTCAAATTATTATAAATGATGCACAAGAGATGAAGCTTCCTGTTTCAGAGCAAAGAGAAGAGTATTGGTAGGAAGAATGGTTGTCTTGTCCCCTACAAGCTCAGGATCTCAGTGAGTTTTAACTACCTGAGAACTAAGAAGAATGTAAACCACTGTGCTAGTCAGAGGAGCACCAAAAACTCAGTCTGTTACATCCTTGGTTTTTTCCCCTAAACCCTCAGAAAAACTCTTTCTGTCCTGTAAGTGCCATAATTGAGGAAATTATACTGTGTTTTCAATGTTTAACACTGACTTATATGAAAAATATACCTCAGTCTTAAACAACTGAGACAAATGCTTCATACATTATGCATGAGTTCTTCCACAAAGCTCTTTTCACAGATTATAGAGAATCAAGATACACTGTTATCTTAGTGTTGAAAGTTTTGATAACACTGAATGATTAAATTACTTCATAGTAGACCTCCAGCAAGGTTTTCTTGAGGAAACTCTTCCCTAACCCTCTCTTGTCAGGCAGGCCAAAGAAATCTGAGCATGAAAGACATGCTGTACCAAGCAGCAGAGGAAAAACAGGTACAGCTTATGTAGCTCTCCAGATCAGGAAACTTCTGGGAAAGCCATTCACTAGAGACTGGGGACATGTCCCTTCTTAGGGACCCACACCTTTCTGAGAACATTAACCTCTTCTAAAGACCATTAAGAACCTATTGTGACTTCTAGAATAAAGCAATGTCTTATTTCCAGTTTCTGCCTGCTCTAAAAGGTTCTAAAATTGTTTTCCAAGTAGTCACTGGGAAAACAGATTTCAGAAGAATATATACCTCCCTGGTTGACAAGGCCCAAAGAGAAAAGTAGATGAAATCCAAGAGGCAACATAAGCCTTATTTCCTCATGTGTTTCTCCCCTTCTTAACACACTAAATTTTTGCTGTGATAACAGAGGTCAGGGAGGCTGTCAGCCTCCTCATGGTGCAATGCCACCATACCAAAGGAATTTGAAACAATGCCAGTCAATTAGTCAGTGATCAACATCCAGATCACAACAAAACCCTGTGGCTCAGGGCAGAGAGCTCCTTGTTATAGTAAGGTCCCAAATATCTTGATTTTGCATTCAAAGCCACATAGAGAATTTCTCTCCTTCCCTGTAGAGATATCAGCACCTCTGCTCAGGGACCATAATGTTCATCCCTCAGTTGCAGAAACAAACTCAGGTCTCAGGTTTTCTGGAAACCAGGAGAAGCTATTTTGTGCATCAACTCTTGGGACTTCTCTACAACATGTCATTCTCTCCATGCTTTTCTAAATGCCTAAAGCCCAGAACTCAGCTGTCAGCGCTGCTCCAAGAATACACTAATGCTCTGAAAAGTCACACTTTAATGTGCCTCTTTAGTGTTTATCTAAATTTCAGACAGACTAATTATCTAACTTTCAGGCTGAAAGGTCTGAAAGCATTGAAAAGCACATCAACACAAGTAACTGGGAAAATGCATTTTGCAGAGAGCTGGTTATAGCACATCCATGGGAGAGAAAAGCTGAGCACGGTGAAGCGCTGTAAGTAGAGAAAGTATCTTGTCTGGTGAAAGAAACTTATGAAATACATAGAACAAGGTGGCAGGAGGACAGTTCTTAGACTTTTTCACCTCAGAGATGTCAGCATTCTGAGAAGAGGAAAATTTTTTTCCCCAGTCAGGTCTCAGCAACTTTCTTCCCTCTTGCAGAATAGACTTTTCTTCTTCCAGAGGCAAGCAGCAGCTCACTCATCCTCATTTCTGCTTGAACAGCTTGTTGTCCTGCTTCCACAGGCTTCAGCAAGCAGCATCCCTTCTTCTGCAACCTCAACAATTCCATAAGCATTAATGGATGGGGGCTGGAGAAGAGGTAAATAGCTTTGTCTACTGCTTGGTACCCACTTGTTCTGTAGGAGGACACCTACTTAAGATTTTCCAGACCTGTTCAGCCCTGTCCCTGAACAAGTGCCACTTTTAGGTCTGTCACCAGGGATAAGAAGAGGCAACTTCTCTGTTAACAGGGTTCACAAAATATACACTTCTGGAAGCTTCCAGCAGCACTTCCCACAGTAAGTACACGTTGTAGGGCTTAAGCTACAAAGATGACATTCGTGACATTGTAGTTTCCCATTTAAAGCAGGGATTTTAGAGTCTTGCAATTTGAGGGGAAAACCACAAGACACACAAACACAAAAAAAACCCAACCTTCTGCGCTATCTTGACCTGAATAACTCTTAGGCTCTTCTGAATCTGACGGACACCTGGAATCTGAAACCCGATTTCTATGCCTTCAAATCCTTGTTCATTCCAAAATAACTGATACCTCATTTCTGAAAAACTGTGACAGCTTCATCATGTATTTAATTCTACAATCCTGGCAATCCCAAGCTCCATTTTCAGTTATCATTTTTGTCTAGGGCCACACTGATGAGGAAGTTGAGGAGGGTTAAATGCACAGGACCATTAGATCTCAGATTCCAGGATGCTCCATCTTTGAGAACACAGATTCTCCTTACCTTTATGGTTCTAGGCCATGAGAGACTATGCCCATCTCCAGAAACAGTCTTAAGTCTCCTGAGATCAGTACACTCCCCTGCACATTTGGAATGCTCTGTTTTCATCTGGGGTTTTTTTTATATCTTTGATCCCAACTCTCCACACGGTATATTTATTTTCTAAAAAGCCTGCAATTCTGCCTCTGTGTGCAGTCACAGAGGCCCCTTTTTGCTAAAGTTCTAAAAAAAAAACCCAAGACATGTAACCGAAGGAAATGACTATACCACAGAATAAGACATTGTTCAGGTCTATGAAGAAGTTGAGAGAGGGAGAAGACCCAATAGTTGTGTAAGAATGCAACTCAAGTGAGCAAAACAGAGTTAAAAGAACACATTACAAAATGTTTACTAGAAATTTTTGAGAGGAGGAGGAGAATAAACCTCTATTATGTCAGATACATCACTTCCATTAAGCAGGATTACCATCCCCATGCCAAGCAACACAACTGCACGGAGTGATTTTACCACTTTCCTGGAGAGCTTCAGTGCTATACAATGGTACCCCAAAACAGAAACACATTGAAAACCAGAGGCAAATGATCCCACCACAAAATGCTGAACCCAGCCCCTACAGTGGATCAAATCTGACTGATTATGAGGTCATGAGGACACATAACCCTGCTTCCCTCCACTCCACCCCACACCAATTCAGCAGATTAGAAGGGAAATGCTTTGGGAACTGGAGGGAAGAATTGCTCACATGGAAATTGCTAAAAAAGGGAAAAAAAAAAAATCCACAGTATGTTAAGCCTGTAAATAAACATGAAAAGCCATTTCTCCCAAGATGGTGAACCAGGAGAGGAAACTACTCCTTCAAGATACTCCTCCTTCCTCCCTTTCCTGCTAGGATTAAACTCGCCACAAGCAAACATTACAAATCTGGAGAGAACTAGACTTGCTTGTCTGGTGGCAATAACTAGTTACAACTGCAGGAAGAGGGTCTTGATAAATTCTGCTGTGGACACTGCTTTTGGCAGGTCTGTGGGAGGAGGAAAACCTCTGCTCTGTGGCTGGATGGCTCCAAGGGCAGACAGTAGGTTGACCAAAGCCTTCAATCACCCACTCAAAGACCTCTCCTATCTTTACAGGAAGGGCAGAGAAGGAAAATAATACAAGCAAAAGGATGAGGCAACCCTCACCAGTTGTTCTGTTTTTTTGTTGGATGGTATTTTGCATGGGTTTTTTTCCCCCTCCAAAAAGCAGTACATCCAGGAGTTTCTTCTTACTTATCAACCCACTAACACTTTTTAAATCCCAGCACAGACAGGCCAGGATTTGTCATCCACAGATGGAAAGTCTGGGAGTCACACTGTGTGAAGGGATTTCTTTTCCCTCTGCTGGGATTACCCTATGACTACCAGAAATCCTCAGAAATCCCCAGGTACCAAGCAGTCAACAGCACCAGGCTCAGAGCTGTAGCAACCTCCCCGCTGACAGGGACCTCAGTTGTGCCTTGCTTTGGCAGCAGCTTAAATACTGATGCTTGGAACAGCAACAACTGGCAACAGCATGCATAGGGCAGTTCACTGAGGTCTCCAAATACTTCCAGAAGGATCATGCCAAACCCAAAACAACTTTCTTGGCTTTAGCCCAGAAATGCCTACATGGTCCTCAGGAACGGCTTAGCTCCTGGAACTTCACATGCCTTCTGAGCAGAGTATCCTAAGGACAAACACTTCACCTCAAAACTGTGTTTTCTTCTCCTGCCACAGGGACTATTTAAATGGCAAGATCATACATCTTTAAATGGAATAGCAGTCAGGCTGAGCTTTCTTGGGCTCAATCACTAACAGGATGGAAAATGTTCCTGAATGCTATGAAACAAACACTGGCAGGAAGTGGAAAGTGGTTTCTATGCATGAAATGGACAGTTCAAGAAGAGAAATGTTCTCCATTTGTGGTCTTTTCCACAACAGCAAGGTTTTCCTCTTGTGAGCATATTTTTCTCCCATTACTTATTCAATTTGCTGGAAATGAACACCAAACTTGCTCATCACCTAGAAGGAAAAGAATTGTGCTGCTGGAATGAAAGGCTCCTGACTCCAGCAGGAGGAGTGGGGGCTGCAATGTGTTTCTAAGGAAGAGAAGGCTTTTTGTGTGAAAATACCTATTCACTTGAGAAGTATCAAAGGTTTTCTCCGAGTTGCTCCACGTCAGGCTCAGCAATCCTTCAGGGAGCTCAGAGACAGTCAGCTAGAACACAGAACTGGCCAAACACAAGAGGAAGACATAGGATGTATCAAGAAGAGGGATGCAGCAATCAGCCTGGGGAGTATGTAACAAAACCAACCAAAAGCCTTTCCATATATCCACCAGAAGGAAAGGAATCTGCCCAAAGTTAATATGTATTCAGTGCTGGTGAGGTCACACCTCAAATCCTGTGTTCAGTTCTGGGCCTCTCACTACAACAAGGGCATTGAACTGCTGGAGAAGGTCCAGAAAAGGGCAACAAAGCTGGTGAAAGGTCTGGAGCACAAGTCTGATGAGGAACAGCTGAGGGAACTGGAGTTTAGTCTGGAGAAGAGAAGGCTCAGGGGGGACCTTACTGCTCTCTGCAACTACCTGAGAAAGGGTGATCAAGTATTGGAACAGGCTTCCCAGGCAAGTGGTGGAATCACCATCATCAGAAGTGTTCAAAAAACATAGATAAGGCTCTTCTTGACATGGCGTAGTGTTAGACTTGGCAATACTTGGGTAAAGGTTGGACTGCATCTTAAAGGTCTTTTCCAACCTAGTTGATTCTTTGATAATATATTCCAATACCATGTATTGTTAGGTATGTCAGATGCCAAGAACACCCAGGCCTAGCAAGAACCCCTCTTTACCAGAGTAACTGCACACAGGGATGGAAGGCAGGAGATTGCAGAAGAATCTATGTTAGTGTTCTCATTCAGATTAAAAGGGTATGCTTTTAAAGCAAGCTTTGAATTTACTTCCACATATGCTTTGAATTGTATCATGAAGCAGTGTCAAACCACAAAACCAGGATTCCTTGTAACTGAGCTGGGAAACGCGTTTCCAGAACAACCCTTATCCAATGCAGCCTCAGGTGGGCATTCAGTCCACAGGAACACACCACAGCACATCTGAAGTGAAAGAAGGACCCTAGCCAAGTGTGTGTAGCACCAACTACTTCCTTGTAAGGAGATTTGCTTGTCTACAGTATTTCCCAATGGAGAAATTGTCAGGTAAACAATCTGATCCCATGGGTACTCTCTTCATACCTCCTATCAGAGACATCGACAGCCTTTGAAGTGAGAAAAAGCAAGAAGAGTAAACAAAAGTCACAATCTTGAAGTCAAATTTACCCTTCACACAGCTCAGCCATCAGTGTCAAGGACAGGAAAAGAGTTTTCCTACTTCAATTAACAATGAAAGTCTACTAGTTAAAACAACTATTTATTCTGTAACCTCCCAAGGGGACACTCCTGTCATGTATAACACCTCTGAATGGTTACAGCTGCATTCTCTTAATGCCAGTCCATCAAAAGGTTTAGTTATGGCCTTGTCTTTTATTACATAAAAGGATACCACCAACAACTAGCTCAAATAAAAGTGACCTATCAAAAAAAAAAAACAAAACCAAACAGAATTCTTGAGCCATTCATACTACACTTCATACAAGCCTCCAGCTGAATTAAACTGATGAGCAACTAGATGATGACCAGAGCTGATTAATGGATAAAGGGTGGTGTGGTACTCTGGCCACTCAGCCAGGTTTAAAGTCTTGAATAGCTCCTCCCAGAAACATTTGTCACATGTGTACAACAGACACTCCACTACCTCTCCTACTAGTTAATGCTTGGTTTGATCCCAGAGATGGAGAAAGCTCCCTATGGAATTTCCAGGTCAACACCCTTGCTTTCTTCTTTCATTCTCTTTTAGTGCAACTATAATGCATGTAGGAAAAAAATAAAACAAACCCACCACACAGTAGCACACCTGCTGACTGAAAATCCCTCTATAAATAGAGCATTTGCACAAGCTGTTATGTATAGGCGACTATGTTAACTGACTGTAAAAGCCATTTTTACTAGCAGTATTTTTGTAGTCTACTTGAATATTTATAGGATGGTGAGGAAATTCACACATAAGGTGTCTGGAGTAAGAGACAGCAACCATTTTTATTAGGATCTTACCCTGTGCTTCAGGAGGAATTCTAGCATGCCAAATCCTATAGAAGTACAACACAAGACCTACTTGCAGGTGTTGAGTGCTGTCTATAGAAAGAGTTCCTCCATTTGTAAGCCATGCCTTCAAGGCGAAGTCAGACTGACAATTTGTACAAGTGAACTGGTTTAGATGAAGCAACTACAAAGAAGTATCCCATTTCTAAAAGCAAACCCATTCATAGACCAGCCCCAAACTGCAGCAGCACAACTCTTGAAAGAATAGCTATTCAAGACCAAATAGCTTTATCACTTCGAACACACAAGGCTCATTCAAGGTTGTGAGCTCTTCACGACAGGCTGAGAACAGCAGATCAGAATATAACATAAGTTTTCTCTCACCTCCAAACTTAAATACAGTGCTCTGCACAAGTTCCGAAACATGACCGTAGCATAAAACTGATTACATTCTTGGTTTCTCTTCATTCTGCTTGTTCCTAAAATACTGTCTCCCATACAGGAGCTTAATGCCTTTAGATGGTATCACACAATGACAGGTCTGGTTTTAATTGTTGTACCAAAAATGTCCAACTAGACAGAGCTCATAAAGTAACAAATTTTCATTAACTCACTGTCATGGCCTGCCCTATTTACCCTAGTAGTATATAAATCCTGTTTTAAAAAAAGGCAATTTAAATTTAAACATTGTCTTCTCCTACCTCTCCTTTAAAAGGTCATTGCTTAAGTAAAAAGGGCTGAAAAATATGTGGTGCCCTGAGGATGTCTCACAGCCCCATTCCAGCAGGTCAGAAGGTCAGCTCCAGGACTGTCTTATAATCAGTCTTCTGTTTCTGGAAGAGAAAAAACTAAAATCCAGCCAAATAATGTTGTTTTCATAAGAAAACTATGAAAGTCTCTTTAGGAAAGTTTTAGTGAGACAAACACAAAATTTCTAATACCCTTTTGTGCGAGAGATGACCTCTTTGCAATTGTAATTAAGTACACTACAAGCTAGCCTTAGCCCTGGCAAAATATACCCACAGCTTTACTGCTTCCATGAAAAGCTTATGCTGTGTGTACATAAACTGATAAAATCAGCGTCTGTAGAAGTCCACATAAACTTATTTGTCATTAGCATGTACTGACCTTATTTCAGTTCAGTCTTCCTCATTCATAAATGAGAATGCAGCAGATGAAATAACACAGATGTTTCAATTTTTATTGCAAATCATTTACCACTGCAGTGTTTCATACCCATTTTAACTAAGGCAAAGTGAAGAATGTTTGCATTAACATTACTTGCATTAGCTGTAGCATGATATACAAAGTCACTCAGACTTCAAATACGTAGCCTCATTTTATCGTCGTCCAGCTCTACTCTTCAATGCTCTCAAAGTTTTCTTCATGATTGGTGCAATTTCTTTAATAACAGCAAAACAAAGAGACCAGTTAGGATTACACCTGTAAGGGACTTAAAATTATATTAGCATAATATTAAGCATATATTAATAGACAGCTTTATTATCTTAGTAAATTCCATTTACTTTTGGTAGGCTTCTTTCCATCTTGAGTCATTACACTTGAGCTACAGCTTCCATTGTTGCTAGCAGGGATCGGATTTGATGATACGTTATTTCTATTTCTGCTGTCTGGAATCTTTGTTCTTTTAAAGAAAAAAAGAAAAGAAAAGATGTTTGATATCAAACTACTATTTCCTTTGGCTCATTTTGGGGAAAAAAAGGAAAACAAAAAGCAAACAACTGCTCACAAACATTTAAGACATGTAAAAATCAGGATAATTTAAATTAAAAGGGATCTCACTGGCCACCTAGTATATTTCCATTCTTGCACAAATTTTCTATTTATTAGATTTGATGCATCTTACTAATCTTTGAAATTAAACTACTGGACTTTGTGACAGATTAAAACATTTAGCAATACCATTGTGATTCATAATACCCTGTGTCACAGTTTGCCCTTCGTGTTTATTTTTCTCTTGGAACACAGGTGAACTGCTACCTACCCCTCTGACAGAAAATTAAGGCAAATTTACACAAGCTTTCCATTTTTTTTTTCCCCCACAAGTAGGAATGTCTAGCAAAAGGCATAGTAACTAACCCTAAATATTATGTTAGGATCCTCAACAGGACAAGGACTGAGGCAGACACAGATACAGAGCTGATGTCTACTCTTAAGACAGTTAAACCAACGCAGTATTAAAGCGAGTGTCAGCATGATGTCACCAATCTGGGCAGCCCTGTGTGCCTCAGAGCCAGTCACTGACATCTGCTGCCAGTTTTATATATATATATATCTGCATGCTGAAATGCAAACAGCAGCCTGCTAGAGATCTGCATGTCAGCCACAGGTCCTTTTTATCTCCTGCAAGATCAGCTTCCTAAGGGAAGACTTCATCTGTAAAAATTCTACAACTTGCAAAACCAATAGGTGTTCAGAGGACGTAGTGAAAGCAATGAAGTCAAACCTATTGTGCCTAAACAAGCTCTTGTTTTCTCAAGAAGGCAAAGCAATGACACTCTTACAGTTTCTTTCACACAACAGCAGGTCTTCCTAATTTATCCTGCCTGAGAAAAAAAAGCATGCAGAACTTGGAGTACCTCATTCATTTACTGCTCCAGAGATTACTGGAGCAAAAAGGACATTTAGACTACTGCACTTCAAGCACCTAAACTGGAAGGCTGGTCTGTTACAATAGAGAGACAACCTCACACAGGGCAGCTGAAAGCAAAAGCTTAACTTGAAGTGCCTTAACCTCCTGCCTTAATGGAAGGCTATCTTCTCCTTGAAAACAGCAACATTATGGAAAAAAGCTTTCCAATTTCACCAGCTAAAGGTGCAGCTATAAAAACATTGTATCTGCTGCAAAAGCTGATTTTAAGAAGTTCCTATATCCAGGTGGTCAATCTTGCTCCATACCAGCACCATCTTGAGCAGTAAGTCAAGGCTGCTCCACTAAGTCAAGTTCCAGAAATTCACAAAAAGCACACTTTCCCATGTTTGTGTAGGTCATTCCCCCCCATGCTCCTTAAGCTCAGCATAGTTCAGTTATCTTGTTCATGTGCCCAAGAGCAGTCAATTACTCAGCACAACTGCAGGCACTGCAGTATCATAACACCAACAACTTAAAATCACTCTCCTGCCATGTTCAGCTATAAGTCAGTCTTGCATCACATCTGCAGCAGCTTGAGTTTTATCCTCCCTGTTCACAGATATCTATTACTAACTTACCAACCTGCATAACTGTTCCCATATTCAGATTAATGAGAAGTGTTCCACCTGCCAGTTCCTAAAGGGACAATTTTGAAAGAGCTAGCTGAAGAGCAGTTATGCCAACATGAGAAAAACGACAGGCAGTGGGGACAAGGAAGTGCACCATGCTCACCAACAGCCACAGCAGTGAGTGACCACAGCTTAAGATACCCATGTTCAGGCAGTATGAGTACTCTTCATAGCTTTTATGGTCCAGCTGCTGGTACATGGACTCATCAACTCACAGGGTGCTTCAGAATCAAACTGTATATTTTTTCTTTCATACAAGAACAGATATTTAAACAGCACAAGCCAGTATTCTGTCTCCACATAGTTCAGAGGTAGATGCTGGTGCTACAGGTTTTATCTCCCTGATGCAGACATATTCTTGGATACAAGAGAGTTCATTAGGCTGGCAGGAACAGTAGGAAAAACACCACATCTCGGCTTTGGCTTCTGTGCCTGTTGAACTACTCTGAACCACAATGTCACAAAGAAAAGTTGTCTTTGTGCTATGCAAAGGAAACATTTGTAGAATCCCAGTTCTTTGTTCTGCCAGTGACTAGTGTTTACTGCTACTACAGCCTGACTGTTCCAAACACTCCTTTAAGCAGCCAAAGCAGAAACCCACCATCAGGACTATTAGAAGTTGCAGAGATTCAGTCAGCTATATCAGTCCAGGGAGCTGACTGGGATTTTATGAAAGCAAGAGAACATGTGAGGCTCCTGGACAGGCTTATAAACACAGAACATCAACACTGAAATCTCCCCAGGATGTCAAACAGCATTAGTGTAATGTGGAGAAAAATGGGAGCATCCACTCACTCTCCAGTTGGAAGGGCGAATTCAACATTGGCACTGTGGAGAAATATGTGATGGCAACGCACATGCGGCAGAAAAGCACAAAAGGCTTAAAAAGCAAGTTAGTTTCTAGACACTAGCTGCTTAAAAAAGCAAATAGAGAGCCATTTATAACTTCAAAAATATTTTGCCAGCAAGCTTTTGTACTGACAAAAGACATCTAAAATTAAAAGCATAGTAGAGAACACTTACTTGCACTTCTCTATGGGATGAAGTTGGGTGACAGGTCCTGCTGCCCCATGGATTTCTTGCTGCCTGCGAATGTTCCTTGGTGGTTTTGCTGCACTGGTCATATAAGCCATTTTTACTTGCCTGCCTAATACAGAAGCAAAAAGCAGAGGATATGTGACTTCTTTTGCCCTTTTGGTCAAAATTCAGTTGATAATATAGTTGTGTGGCAAAATCCCTAGGTTTAAATTTAAGAAAAACTAATTCAGGAAAGCAGAATCTGGTACCAGAGTAGTAACCAAACAATGGTAAATCATATATATACTGCATGCAGTATTTCTTCATTTTAACATTGGTATTTGTAATGACATTCGTAATCTTTGCATTGCTGCTTAGAATCCACATTCTAACCAGTCAGGTAAGATTGCCTACTGCTTGCTGCAAGTATTATGCATTAATGTATTGTATTATTGCATGCATATTTTTTGAGCAACTTATAAGTTAAAAGGAACAGTGTTCTTTCTTGATGTTTTCTCTTAGAGGTACAGCACTAGTGCTCAGTGCAAACAAATCACTAAAACCTACATATAAAGCATCAAGAATAGCAGAAAAAAAATTAATTTTGTAAGTGTAAAAGCTAGCCACAGATTTTACCTTTTGGTTTCTCAGACTGAGCTGAAATAATATGTTTTGTAAGTGTCTTCAGTTTTTCTTCTCTCTGATTAAACAGTCTCAAGTACATTTCACGCCAAGACTCATATTCCAGGAGGCTCTTGCTTTTAAAATCTCTCTGGCAGTGTTTCTTCCACAAGTGGTCACACTCTTCTGTAAATGTCTAATTTGAACACAAGATATCTTAAGACAAAGACTTAAAAATAGTATTTTTCAAGAGTACCTGCTAGCTGAGCCTGAAGACAAATCCCAATCCCCTGGTGGGGAAAGATGCAGAACAAATCCCACCACACATGTCGTCACATGTACCCCCAAGATGGAGCATGGCAACACCATGCTGAGATACTGACTTCAGTCTAGAAATCACATAGCTTTATACAGCAGAGCTCTATACTTAAGTTAGTGAGTTATGCTCACAAGCCACACTTGCATTTCCGGCACAGGCTCAGGCCACACCAATATCTCAACTTCAGCCATGCAGAAAAATGGCTGACTTGCACTATAAAGCGCTGAATGCTCCATGTCCAAATGCACCACAGAGCCAAGTCCTAACAGTGTAGATAAATCTACCACACATGAAGTCTCACCCCAGATACTTCCCAATTAGCATGCTTTGCAGCCTTAACAGTTCAACTTGAAAACAGCTGGTTCTATAATAACTTCCCCAGCTACAACAGTGGCAAATACAGAATACTCTTTTTCCTTATTTTTGGAAATAAAAACACTTCTCTACCCACGCTGGCTTTCACTTAGTCAAGAGTAATAATTCTACAAAATGCTTTAAGTCCTAACAGTTGAGAAAGGAAGGCTTAATAATGACAGCTAAATTCAAAGAAATAAGGATTCAAAATAGAAAACCAGCATAACCCATGGAGAAACTTTATCACAAAGGGTACAAGGAAGGCAGAAACAGATGCCTCATGTTAAATTCAGGGGACCATGGAGGACAAGGCAGAAATTACCGGATTACATTCCTCTATTCGAAGCAACTGCTCTGGTGTGCAACGTGTTAGCACAGGCTCAAGAATTTCAAAGGGCACACCTCCTACTTCATGCAGTGCTACAAAAGAGGACAGTACTTTTAGTATCTCATTTATTTTACTCAGTGGGTAACACCACTCAAACACTTTAAAAATAAGAATACAAGTTAATTTTAGCAAGCACTGACAGAACACATGGTTTGAAGTCAGGCTATGAAAATATTTATAAATCAGCAGTTCCATACTGACTGGCAGTTGTATCTGAGGATGGAGAAAGCATCTTTGAATAGCTATTGCCCTGTCTTTACCAGTGTGCATCATTGCTCTCTGCCTACACAAGGGAATAAACGATTTCTTGATCACCCATTCTTATTTATGTAAACAACCATCTCTGAGGGGAAAAAAAAATATCAGCAGGCTTTCTGGCTTATAATCCACAGGACATTACATTTTAACTAAAAATTGGAGCTTTAAGAGAAGGTAAGCTTTCAAAACAAAGGTACATTTTTGCATGGCTGTAAATCCACTTTTTTACGTGCCTTTCAACCTGCTCCCAGTCACCATTTATAGGGAGAGGCGGTATCTTTTAGCAGGCCAGTTGCTGGAGAAATAAGAAATCCAATACACTTTCAGGCACAGTCTGCTACAAATCCCTAAAAGTACTCACAATCAATATTATTTTGAAGCACACGGATGCACTGTTCATACAGCGTAAGCATCTTTGAAAGACAGGCTGGTTTAGAGCCAGAGTAAACTTGCATTTTAGAGTTCAGTCTCCGTCCTGTGAATTGAACTGTTTCACTGACTTGCTGGGGTGCTTCTACAACAGGTGCTACGGAAGCTGCAAACAAAATATCAGGCAGGGATTCCTTTATCTCCTGACATTTTAAAATACTTTAAGCATTCAGCCTTCAGAGAAACACAGCTGGTAGGATACACACATATTTGTTTTTCTTGAAATACAAAGTTACCACACTAGTTTTGGGGTCCTTACATGTATTATTACATGCTACAGAAGTCTAATACCACAAAAGCATGTACATTGCAAGTGAGCTGCATCAACTCAAACCAGCCTTATATAATTTAGCCCAGGCTTACATGAGCTGTATTTACATCTAGATTACTTTGTTATCAGTCAACAGCACATTACTGATCTTCCTGAGCTATCCTACAGAACCCAGAAGCTGCAGTAGCAGTGATGTTTCAAGACTGGATACGAAACCCCTGAAATCTCACAAGAGATGCCAGGGGAACCACCAGCACCTTGTGTCACTGACCTATAAAGGTCTGAGAAAGTTCCTATGCTGAAGGTAGACTTAGTGCTTCTTATATTTATTTTATCTAAGGTAGGTTTGTTTTACTAAGGCCTTGCCTGCTGTAAGGTATGGACAGGAGTAAAGACAAATAGAGCCTGTAGAACTACCACCTGATCTATGCCTTTTCTACATCTGTGATAAACTTCCACAATACTTCTTTATTCAGTGAGCCATAAGAGCCTTTATAACTCCCCTCAGCTTCAACATGATTTCTACAGATGAGAAAGTGAAGGCAAGGCATTTCTTTGCCATGGGCAAATGATCTAATATAGTTTAATTAGGAAAAGGGATAAAAATGTCTCCACATAGAGCTGTAAAAACCTGCACTATTTCACATTTATCAGCCTTGCATATCACTTACCTTTAAAGTCTGCAGCATATGGGGGAGATGAGATTGAGATGCCTGTCAGAAATTTAGGCAGTGGAGTATTAAGAAGATCTTGGAGGGACGCCACCTTGGCCTGTGCACAGACAAGGAAACATTGCTTCAATATTACAAATTTGGGTTTACTCAGGCTTAAAAGAAGCTACAAAAACAGCCCTTAAGCAAATCAAGAAGTTAACTAGGATAACTAGAATAACTGCTTTTCTGCACTAAAATCTAGTCACTGGATTACTTTTCAGCACACCCTTTCATATTCTTACTTACCAAGACAACATCACAAAAGGATCTTATGGGGATATTTGCAATTAGTGCATAAAAAAGAATTAAAAAACAGAAGATATGTCTCTTATACTGCACCGGATAAACTGATTACCCTATTTGTTTTCTATAGATAACCCCTTAAAAAGGAATTAAAAGATACTGCAATCTAGCAAGTACATGTCTCTACAAATGCCTGGCATCACAGGAGCATCTAAATTCGGGTTGAGGTGTACTCCAACTGTAAGCTAGGCACAGCACAAAACTTGCATCACCCTGAACTTCATCTCAGTATCTTTAATAACTTTTCACAACTGCTTGAACATACAAGATTTCTCCTCAGTTTATGCTAGAGTATCATACACAAGCATCAACCTTAATATTTCTCTATTTGGACGGAAGATATCACATTCAGATTGCAGATCTACCACAACACGTAAAGCCTGGAGCTTTCACACACAGTAAAGACCGAAGAGATCTCTAATTCCCAGTGCACAAAAGGGCTTCATTTAAAAGGTCTAATTAATACACATTTAGATCTACTTTGGCTCAGAGGAGCTATTTAAGCCTCATCTCCCTCAAGGACTAGGATATTTCAGTTTACAAACATATAAGCTATTTTTATATGCGGTACAGTGGTTTACTTCAATGCCTTAAAAGAAAGCTTAATTCTACTACATATCTTAACATTCATTATTATAGAACTACAGCATCCGACAAAATGACTGTGCCAGACACAAACAACTGCTGTAGTCACAAACCAGGGCTGGTCAAGAATGGAAGAAGGGGATATCTTTCCAAAAGTAAGCACCTTTACTTTGCAGGTAAACAGCAGGTTAGCTTATAGAGATCAAAGACTATTGCCATATTTGAAATAATCTTAAAAATACAAGACAAATCAATTGTAAACTGCCAGTACACAATAAATCGGGGGGGGGGGTGCCCCAATTATTGTAATTATTAGCAACTGCAATGCAATCATCATGTGAGAGCCAGGCAAGCTGTTGCTGAAAATAAATACAGCTGAATTTCACTGGAAATGAGTCCAAAGCATTTATTCATCTGCAGTTTATTTGCTATTATCTCAACCATGCAGTGGTTTACCTTCTTACTGGGAGTTTGTGACTGATCATCCTCACATTTTTTTACTTCTTCCTCTCCATCTTTCACATAAGAAAAGTTTGAAGTCTTTTGTAGTAACAAGCTGTCTTTCTGTTCAGAGCACTTTTTTGGCTGTGCACCTGTAGAACAAGCCTTCCTCTTTCTTTTCTTTGTAACCTGATCATAAGTAAGGTAAGATTCAAAAGACATAGTAGGGGGCTCAAATTCCTCGTCGCTAGACAATTTGGCTTTGCTTTTTAGGACAAGGTTTTGGTTTTGTTTCTTCACATGCTTAGGATTCCTCTTTTTGGAAGCATCCCTTCTAGGCTTTTCCTTCAGCTGCAGTAAGTCTTTATTGGCTAAAGAGGAATGTTGCTCTTCTGAAAAATTCGTGCTCTCTGTAGAGGTTCTCTCTTTGAAGTCACTTTCTTTAGCTTGAGGACTGCTACCCTGGGAAGCATGCTCAGAATCACTGCTGCTACATTCTTTATTATCACATTCTTTTTGAGACTCAGAATCTCTACTTTGGTGGATCTTTCCACTACAAGTATGCTGCCTATTCAACTTTTTAGAATTGGGAGCACTACTGGAACTTCTGGAGGCCAGTACAGATGCTCTGGACTTCTCTGAAGGCATAACCTCCTTGGAAATAGAAGATTTTGGCTCATCTTTTTCAGTATTTGGTTTGCTTCCTTTGTGAGTGCTGAAACATTAAAAAAAAAAAAAGATTAAATCACATTCCATGCTACATCTAACGCTAAATCCCTGAACAATCAATCTTTCTACCTATATTCATAAAACTAGAAGCATTAAAATCACACCATGCATCATAATTTTAGAAACCCCAGACCTGTGCTCTGCTGTGCTCTTATTCTTCCATTATCAGTTCAGAACCCCAAAGCAGCAGCTCTTGGGTCCAGCACCACTAATACTGTAACAAGAACTGACAGCAAGACAAGTTGGGGGTACCTTAACTGTCAGTAGGAAAACATGCCCAACAGGCTTACAGGGTGTTGGATACCACTTTTTACACAAGCTTTCCTGCATGCTTTATGACACAGACATGGTACTGGAAACAATGAAGAGACAGAATTTATGACATACTCTGTAGGGGATACAGATTACAACAGGTCAGCCTGCTTATCACAGTTTCTGGTATTCCACTTTCCCATTGTTTGAACAACTTCAGATTTAAAATGTACTATTTAATCTAAATAATTAATCTCTGGCTTTCCCAGCTCAACTGCCTCAAAATGTCAGAGGTCAAAACATCTGAAGCACAGTCAGTCTGGACATGGTGGTGGCGGCAGCTGCTTCATTCTGAAGTCACACCTCTTCACTGTGACTCCTCCAGTACTGGAAGCCTCTCTCAGTCCACTTTAATAAAAGCATTATAGGAAAGCCCTCTATAGAGCCAAATCACTGGAGAGCTGCTTCATTTAACCACCACCTCTGGGAAAAAAGCGCAAGCTTCCTACTTCCCTGAAGAGCAGTGCCCACCACTGGCTTAGTCCCACTTGCATCAGCTGGGACTTAAAAACTTGTGCCAGTCAAAAGAGGAAGTCAAAGTGCGAGTGCTGGATGGCTAATTAACCAATACTGGTTACTCTGATTTGTTTGCTGATATCTTATAAAAGAAAAACTAATTTCTTCCGTTCAATTTATGCATTTGTCCTAATGCTAACTTGTCATTCCAAACACTTTCCTAAGCCTTCCAAGCTGTATTTTATAAAGTTACACTATAGTATAATTAACTTTCAGAAAAAAGTTAGCTCACCTACCTTTTCTTTTCAGAAGGAATAAGTTTCTTCCATTGTTTTACCAGGGTTTTAGCTATACTCCCAGCAGTGGCATGCTTCCTAAAACTGTTAACTGTTTTGCCTATGCCAGTTTCCTGTTGAAGATAGATGATAGTGCAAGAAAGATGGGCAGAATAAATCACAAACAACATCCCGAATAAAATCTTCTCTAAAACCACTACAAACAGTATCAACATAGTAGTCAGAGCAGACTTATGGCAACTAGAAAATAAACACACTTTCTATGCCACAAACAGAAGGTAGATATTTATAACCAAATATGGAGAATAAAACGCAGTCTTAATACATAAAACTAAGAAGTCATTTTCTTCCATTAAATGCATTTATTTCAGTAATTTCACTTGCCTCAAATGCTTACACCCACAAAATCCATACTGCTCCAGTGTTTAATTCGGTTTCTCAATTCAAATTCCCTTTAGGCTTATGCAGGTACATTTTAGCATGCTAGACAGGACATATGGCAGACATTGTAATCCAAAATGCATCTCAACCACAACAATAGTAGAGGGGTTAGATAAGCAGAGTTCATATGACTAAACTTCATCTCAGTTTCAGCCACAGCAGAAATAAAGGATATTTAAAACCTGTCATTTTCTGTTTTCCCCAGTACAATTATTTTCACATTAGCATTTAGCCTATTTATGTTCTTCAAATGCATTAAAAAAAGGTAGAGGCCCCAGCTGTAAGACATCTCTTTCCTCTGTTTGACTTGAAGGTTTTCAAAGTCTGTCACATTATAACACATGCAAGTTTGCAGGGAACAAGAGCTGTCCGCAGAAGCTCTTTGTTACTTTAAACAACTAATTGCAGTTTTGATTTCCAATTAAAAAAAAAAAGCTCCACATTTTTCTTCCCAGAATACAGACATTTTGCTCATAATAACTCAAAGTGCCACAAACCAGTGTGAGAGTTTCTAATATAAACTTTGATAGGATGCATCTTGGGTAAGGATACAAGTCACAAGTATCCTTATTTTGGATGCAAGCTCTTTAAATGACAGAAATTAATTTTGAACTGCCAATAAGAGACAAGATTTAGACAACTGATCTAGAGAACAGTTTATCCATATTTGCTTAGTTTTACATATTGACTTGAAATCAGTTTTATAGTAAGAAGAAACCAACTGTGAGCAGTAATCTCTATATGCTCAGATTCTTGGTCAGTACTACCACTGTTGGCATAATACTGCATTTGTCGAGCTGTATGCTCAGCTTTCACCCAATTTTTGGAAAAGACTCCATGACTCTTTGGACAAACCTCCAAAGAAATCATGATTAAAAGTCAAAATTACAAAACGCAACATGTTCGCTGCTTCTATGATTGCAGACCACTGACATTCACACTGTAAGTCACAATGAAGAGTAATGTATTACTGGTCACTTACCACTAGAATATCCAGTGATACATCCAAATTCTGTAGTCTTTCAAGTGTTTCTATAATCTGAAAGAAAGCATCAGATTCCTAAATTCTATTCTATTTTTCTCATTCTGATTCACACATTTAATCCAAAACCACTCAATAGCGTTAAAAGGAATATCCAGTAACTCCAGGAAAATGTAAGTACTCCTTTACCGCACAGCAGGGCTGTGTCTGAAGTCTGGTCTGTGAACCAGGACAGTTCTTCCAACCTCCCAATTTCAACAATACCAGAAAATCCAACAGGTATGAATTTACCACAGAGATTACATTAAAGATCAATAATACAGTAGTACACCTGTAGAACAGGCTACCTACATACACTCACACTCCTTGTGTAGCAGTGACCCTTATTTGCCACAGAACCAATAGAAAAGCTGAATTATGTAGAACCACCACTCAAAAATCAGCAAGTCTCCCAGTCATCAGCACCACTTTTCCATCTGCCCAGGCCCAGAAAGGCCTGTAGAGCAGGTGGGAGCCCATTTGGCAAAAAATAAGGTTTTGAAGGCTTAACTGCACTTTGTACATTAAAAAAACAAGCTCAAGCTACAACAGCTGCTTTGTTTCTCACTGATAAAATGCACACCTACTACAAAGTTCAGTGTTTTCCATCAAAACAGAAAAGAATTTTTTAAATACAAAATGCTCATATTCCTACGAGAAGTGTTTTAATAACACAAAAGTCTCATTTATAAGCAGAGTATAAATTTCTTCGGCAATATAATCAACTCCTTGGGCAATGGGTATACAGACACGAGCAACTTGCCTTATCTTTCAAAATCTTCCATGGAGCAATGTTCTGTAGATGACAGAATTAATGTGCAACTGAACTAACAGCATTTCTTAGGGCTTTCACAAAGCCTGAAGTTGCTCAGATCATTGCCTCTTACATACCATGGCAGAAACTTGCAGGAATGCAAAACAGACTACCCAAAAAACTACCAGAAACTTTTAACAACAGCAATAGCTAAGCAACCTTAAATAACTAATGAACTCTCATTTATTGTATCAGATATCGCTTCTGAAACAGTGCTGCAGGAGGCAGAAGAGGTACTAGAATAAGCAAGTAGCAAACTTGAAGCAGCAATTTCCAAATTGCAATGGGGGATATTTTTCTCTACTGTTTTAAGTTCCATTGTTCTTATAATGCCTTAGTAATGTAATCCCACATTTGACACTAAATTTCGCTGTGTACAGTGGGCTCTATCCACATGCCTGATATGCAGTTCTTACTGCAAATCATCCACCTTGTAACAGTGTTTGAGACCTAGAGAAGTACAGAAGAAACGCTTTACAGCCTGGACAAACGTGAGAGAAGCTGTAATGGTAAGATATACACCTAAGACCAGAGGTAGCAAATCACCACTCTCACACTTAAGTTTAAAATGACAGGATACCTACAAAAAAAAAAAAAAAAAAAAAAAAAAAAAGGACCACCTTGCTGAGCAAAATTTCAGAACCAGCACAAAAGCCATGTGAAGTTTTTCTTGTCTCCTATTTAAGATTAAGACAGTCCATGAGCCAGCAAGTTGTGTTTAAGACTACACATAATGAAGTTAAAAGCAATTTTGCATTGCAAGAGAACTACTGTTCCTTCTGAGAAGGATACAACCTTAACATTTAACTTGTTTCCAGATGCATCACAGGTATAGGCTACACATTAATGAGCTGAAGACTTCTAAGTAGTCCCACAAGTGAAAAAAATGTGTGGCAAAGATGCTTAAGTAGAAAACAAACATAGTAATTGCTTGCAATGTTCATTATAAGCATTAGAAGCAATGTTATCAGGGTCAAGTTAGGGTGTTTTTTTTGTTTATTTTAATTTAATTAAAAAATATATCCCCATTTATTTAATTTATTTTGCCGTAACCCATTGCTGACAGGTTATATTGTGCTATACAGGATGACTGAAGCAGCGCAAACCACTGCGAATGATTTCACAGACGAGACAAATCTGCACATGGAAGAATACTGCAAGATTTTTTTCCATCAAGTTACAATTTCCATCAAGTTTCAAAAAAAGCACATGGGTTTTGACTGTTTACTTTTGATGGGCTTTGGACCATGTTAATTCATAAAGCAGAATTCATTTCACAAGAATAGATTCAGGAAGAAGGCAATTCCTATTCATTTAGCTTCAAACCAACAGGCTAAATTACAAAAGCACCTAGATGACAAGCATGCCCAAAAGCAGTCAACACATTTTAATGAAAGACAAAACTTTCCATGTTTTCTAAACCAAAGACCACACTGTCCATTTTGCTTTCTTGAAATGTGTTTCATATTTGGCAAATTCAGACACACAAAAGGGTTTCATTAAGAAAAAGTAGAAAGCATTGATCAAACATTCTGACAAGCCTTTTAGAAGTGATCCTGATCTCTTGAAAGCAGGAAACTGCTCAAGCTGCACTGAGCAGGGAACTGCTCAAGCTGCACTGAGATCAGCAGTTATGCATGCACAGAACCAGCAAAGGAGAGAAAGCTCCATTTGCCTTGTACTGCAACTTGGCAATGTAAATGGCAGCAACCAGCCTGCCAGTAGGCATTACCCATCTCCAAGCTGTTGGCACTTAAAACCAAATGTATTTACAAACACAATCAGCAAATTTAATTTGTGGAGAACATCAGTACAGCAGAGAAACTTTGTGTGTATTTATCCTATTTGCTAAAAAGTTCCGATTTATTTATCAGACTAAGCAGGGATGTTTGCCTTTTAAAGCAAAACCACCAAGCTCCAATATCTATCAGACTTTAGTGAAGGCCACAGAAATACATACTGTGATGCACAGGACAGAGTAAAGCCTGCTACTGAAACCAATGCTTGTTAGAAACATATTTATATGGTAAAACATTACAATTATTGCATGATGGGGCTTTGAGCAACATGGTCTAGTAGAAGGTGTCACTGCCCATGGCATGGGGATTGAACCAGATGATCTTTAAGGTAGCTCTCATGCAAACCATTCTATGATTCTATGAAAATAAGGCAAAAAGAGAAATCATTTATCTTAAGTTTGTGCTGAGCAGGCCTTCAAGAACAAGATAAAGATTGATCATTCAGGTGCCTTGCTCTAACCATAAGTTTTACTGCAGCATTTGTAGCCCATCTGGCTCTTACCTCACTGGACTGTATCCAGTAACTTCTTTCCCCCCCAAGTTCTTCCATACATACACAACACATACGTAACCCTCCGGCAGTTTTCAGACTATTTTACCTTTCATACCACGACCAGCTATACCCTCATGGAAAAACTCTATTGACTTTAAAAGAGATGGTAAGCTTTATAGAAGGTAAAGTTTATTAAAAAAAAAAAAAACATAAAAAAATAAAGAATATAGAAGTTACTTATATACACAATTCCTGAACTATTCTATGTAACTCCTAAACACCAAATCCTAAAGAATGATCCAAAGCTTCTAGGATTGTTGCTTTTGCAATAAACAGCATTCTAAGCAAGCCCAAGACACAGATCTTCATGCAACAGACAGACAACAGCAGAGCCTTGTGGACAAACAGAGCTGGCACACTCTTACTGCCCTGAGACAAAAGTGAAGTTGAGCAAGGAGCAACAAACAGGAGCAAGAGGAAGCTAAAAATTAAGGGAAGGAGGGAAAGCAGGCAGGCATTGGAAAAGAGAGGGCAATGGTAATGAGCAGTGGGTAAGAGGCATGTGAGTAAACAAAATTTTCCAGGGTCAAAACTGAAAGTGATGATAACAGCAGATCTCAGCTGTTCCAAGTTTGACCTCTTCCCACTGCACCAGTGTTGTGCCATTATCCCTTATACACGTTGTACAATCTCATTTTTTTTTAGCTGAGCCTGGACCCTCAGAAAGGATGGGACCCATTAACAGACCCCCAGGCCTTCTGTAGTCAAGGGACTGGCTCAACATTTCACCCCAGTAGCTTTTTCCATCTTCCTCTCCTTCCCTCCTTGCCTACTAGCTGCGTATCCCCGTCTCTCTCTCTCTGAGGAATTGCTACAACTAGCTCATGCTGATCTGTAACACAGCCCATGGAATTTCACCAAGTCCATAACTTCTGGCTGAGCTAGACACCTTGTTTGAAATGGCACCAAGACTCTGAAGATAAACATGTTAGGAAACCCAACACATTCCCAAGCCATTTCTCTGCCCTCTATCAAACCCCACCCCCTTCCCCAAAATACAGCACCACAACTGTTTGCCTACAAAAATGTGTCTCGTTTTGTCTTCAGTTACAGAAACTAACAATCTCTTTCTGCTATGAAAAATGAAATGTTTATTTCAAACATCTTATACAATACAAATGTAAACACTAGTCACATACTTTATCTTGGGTTTTCAGCTTCAGCAAGTTATGCTAGCCGGACCTATAGCCATTCTCTGCCTGTCTATCTTTCCAGCTTGGCAGTGTTGTTTTTAAAAACAATCCCCAGAACAGAACATAATATTCCTGTAATTGTCCCTCTAATACTGTATAGCGGTAATAACCCTGCTAAGCTACCCAAAGATAGCATTTACTCCATAAGCCACTACATTGTACTGCAATTTCATGCTCAACTGGTAATACATCAGAGCTCCGAATCATTTTCTGAGTCAATGCTTTCCAAAATACAGTCCCTTCTCCTGAGTGACCTACATTCATAGCTCCTAGCTGTGACTTTCCACTGAGCCATGTTAAAATGCATGCTGCTCAAATGAATGTAGCCTAGCACATGATCAAAGCTGGTTTCTAGAAGGGTCTCTCTTCGTTCACCACAAATTACTCCAGTATTTGTAGCATTTCCCTACCGCACTTGCAGTCCTCTAAATTAAGAAAGATTCGAGTAGGAGCATGTCCAGAACAGACGCATAATCAGCTCTCACCCCCAAAAAAAACACCACGAGCCCACAACCAAAACCACAAATGAACATTGTTTTTTCATGAGGTCTAGCACTTATTTTTGGTGAGTGCAACTGAAATCCATTTTACGTATTGCATCAGGTCCGTAACACTGCTACTGTAATCAGCATCATACAGAAGCAAGCCAAATGCCTTAAGATATTTGCATATATTTATGACAGCTGGTGTCAGTTGAATATAATTTGTGATAAATTTGGCAGGACATATCTACATAAAGTCTTATAAAGAGGCATGGATCATGGTACCATCCTTTAATTCTATATAAGATGCATCTTATATGCAACATCATGCAGCTGTTCTCATCCCTCCATGATCAGTGTCAATGAAGACCATTTCATTTACCTGTATAAACAAAAGCACAGTACTTCTTTCCTCTCCTGCTGAAATCCTCTAGTACCTTGAGCATCATTCAATACCTAAATCATTTGTTTTGTTCATTCCATGGTCAATTCTCTGAAAACTCACTGGGGTAGCTATAAAACCTCGCACAATAAGAAGCCTTTGACATCAGCAATAGATGTTCTGCATCTTCTCTGGTTACTATCAGATCAATAAGTATACAGCAATTACTGAAAAGTGCCAAGAAATATTATTCTCCAGTACAGAAATATTTGACAACACCAACACTTCAACACACACATCTGTAATACTGACACACATACCTGAAGTTTTCCTCTTGGCCTTTAAACATGATAATCACCTTCTCTATTACTAGATTTACCTTTTATTAGCAGGACAATTCATGAGTGCCGATTTATGGCTATCAGTTTCTCACTTCCCCAGCAACTCCTTAGTCCCTGTTATTTGTAAATACTTCTATTTCAGTAGGCAGTTTCTCCAGGGACAGCAGAAGTGCTGCAGCACCACCATTAGTCTCATTTTATGCTGCACCTGCTTGAAGTCATGCTACAAAAACTGTGCATCTCCTTCCTTAGTGGAACCCATCTGTGGGGCTATTCACATTTTTCACTTGAGTTGAATTGTTTTGAAGATTATTGGCTTGGGATCACTTAAAAATTAATTGCCTCTAGAACTGTTTCTCTTTTCCCTTTCAATCTCTTGTTCAAAATAGTGCATCAACACCAACCCCAGGCATTAAAAAATTCAGAGTGTAACACCTAATAACTTCTGTCGCACAAGGGATTTTAAGTCTACTGAACTGCAAATTAAAACGTCAGAAGCAGCACCTGCACAGACATTTGCATTTTGGACAGATAAAACCTACAGCATTGGCATTCAAGAAGATAAACCATTACTGGCTAGGAGAATCAGTATTTTCTGTATATGTATACATACACACATTTTGAAAAGACACAGTAGGTACGTTCAGTAACTAAGCTTTTCAAGTTCATTAACTACCTAATGCATCACAGATTACATTTCGCTGCCACGTTTCAGATCCAAATACTTCTACAAACTTGTATCAAATTTTACTGCCTTAGAAATCTATCACAGCAAATGCATTCTGTACTTTCAAACGGAATTCAACCCTCAAAGAAAACCCACCCTTTTGAATACACCTTCTTCAGTCAAATGTGATGAATTACTTTGCAATACATTGAGGCCAATCTGGCACATACTGCTTTGCTTCCATTCCCTTCAGGGTCCAGGCTGTAGCTCAGAGAATTAGGGTGTCTTCTTCGCCCCCCTCCCCCCCAGCTGCCCTGTAGCCTGCACTTATCTCCCCGTCTGCCTCTGTACTTCAAGAGTGTCAAGCACAGCTTCCATAGGCTGCTCTGATCCAGCTCCCCACTGATGTGTGCTTGCTTCAAGCATTCCTTATCTAGTCCTTGCAGCTACTACTACCCTACAGAGGTTATTTGATATTTTCCTTTTTTTTTTTTTTTCCAAGAGATAAGAGCAGCTTGGTCTTGAGCACCACGAATAAGAATGCAGGGTGTGACAGCTCCCACTCTTCTTGCTGCACACCATTAAAACAAAGCAGAAATACCTATTTCACCAAGAAAAGCTCATATGAACACAAAAATTAGCGCACTCGCTGTTGCATTTTCACCTTCTGGCCAAGCAGACAAGACTTCACACAGCAATGCTACCTGATATAAGAACATCTAAGAAGTTAGATATAAGAACGCGCAGCCTTGTTCTTCTTTTCCTCACCTGACTGCATGCATGGCCTCCTGACCACCCATAGAAAGCCTTAGTCCTCCCCCAGGCAATAACCACGCATGACCTGACGGCCACCAGCCCGCCTTCAACCCCTCCTGCTCACAAGGGAGGGAAACAAAACGGCGACCCAGGGCCGGAGTCTCACACACGGGCTCCCCCGCCGTGGCCCGCCGCGCCGCACTCGGCACACACTCCCCCCCGCTTGCTCGGCAGGGCCTGCAGCCAACGCCGAAGGGGGCAGCGGGAGCGGGCAGCCCGGGCGCCTCGGCGCGGTGAGGGCCAGCGCCTCAGCCGGCCCCACCACGGGGCTTCGTCCGGCAGCGGCACCGCCACCGCCACTCTCGATGAGTGGCCATGCGGAAAGCGGGGCGGCCTCCGGCGCTCCGGGTGCAGACCCCGGCCACAGCCGGGGTGGCCGCTAGTACCTCATCGGGGCTCCGCGCGCCCCCCAGCCGCTCCTTCAGCTCCAACACCCGCCTCGCGGCGCTCCGCCCCTCGGCCATGGCAACGGGACCCTCCCTGCCGCGGCCGGGTCTCCCAGCCCTGGCTCGCCTCTCTTGTAGTAGCGGCCGCCGCGCCATTGGCGATTTGGAGACTCGGGCCGGCCCTGCCCTCACAGGGGTCAGCGGTGCCCAGCGTTTCCTCAGCTCCCCGCTGTGCTTTGTGCTCCCGGCCCGGCCCTCCGAGCCACCCCATGGCTGCGCCCGAGCTTTTGCTGGGGATTCACGGGCGGGGGTCAGGCGCAGCCGAGAGGCGGTGCAGGCGACTGCGTGCCTCGCCCGGGCCGGAGCGCTGGTCACGTCTCGCTCGGGCAAGAGGCAGGGATCCAAGGTGGCTCAGGGCTGCTGGGCCGTTCGCAGGTAGCTGCGGCTGACCCGGTGTTTGCTACCAAACTGTCAGCAGGGATAAAGGCTGCATGATTTTCTTCGTTCTGCCTGTGTTGACTTAATAATACGCAGTGTGGTACTGACCAAGCACAGCTATAGTTAAAAGTAATACCATGGAGATGAGTCAGGGGTGGGGAGGTGGCAAACAGCAGCCTGCACCAAGAAATGGCATGGCACATGCTCTCTACCCTGCAAGAGCAGCAAGGTGTGTCCATCAGTACAGACTTGCTGGCCTCAGGAGAAGCTGCCATGAGAGGTCTCGGCGCCCCGGGTGCACCGGGTGATGCAGGTGGTAGGTGGCACACCATTAGCATCACTCATACACATTTGCTTGTGCAGACTTGTTCAGTTACCAGCAGGTAGAGATAAGGTCTGTGACATCTCTGTTGTCTGTGCATGGCTGTAAGGCTGCTTAGTGGCACGTAAGCACTATGGCTTGCATAGCAACAGCAAGGCCAAGCCTCTGAAGACATTGCTGGCAGGCACCCTACTGCAGTCCTAACATGCAGGTGAAGGCAGCACTCAGGATAAAGAGGACATCATTTGTTTTGTGTTTGTTCTACCTTATGTAGAGTCTGATGGCGAAAGCACTTTCGGGCCCTGCAACTTCCAGCATGGCTTCTCTGTCATTTCTTAAGGTCACAAAAAATACAGGACAGGGAATTGGTCTTCTGTGCTGTGTGAACTGCACAACTGAAACAGGATCTCTGCCATGGAGTTTGCTGAGGGTGAGCATGTCAAGGACTAAAAAAAATCCACGTTTTTTTTAGTATTTCCTTGGATGTTAATGTAGATACAATTAAAATGGGTATACAGACACCTTTCACTCTTTAAAGCAGTGTTTGGGGGGAGCATTAAAAAGAGTGTATCCAGTCTGAATTACAGGGGACTTTTAAGTAGGCAAAATTCTGGTGTTTGCATGTTAGGTTACTACCCTTCCAAAATAGATTTTATTACAGCTTGGAACAGTGTATAGCAAATTTATCAGTAGAGAAACCAAAATAGCTGGTAGGGCAATACAGTAGGTAGAGCACTCAGGTTGGATACAGAAAAAACAAATCCAGGTCCTTGTTGCAGACTGGTTCTCCAGTTTCCATGCTCATCTTTTGATTTTACAGAAGTAATTAACTCATCTTCACAGTGTGTAAAGACTTCATCAACCCTATCCTAAAATCAGCCACCCACAACCAATTGTGTTTTCTTTATTTTTCTGTCCCCAATAGTATGAAATTACTTCTACAGAGTGGCATTTATGCAGAAGAAATCTTGGAAGATTTCACTTCTAGTGGGGAAGCCCACACCAGCATTATGGTTAAAGTAATCTTTGAGTAGGCAAGTTGAGGCTTAGACTGTCATATGGATTATATGATTGAAGCTGGGTTTCATAGAATCATAGAATAGTTAGGGTTGGAAAGGACCTTAAGATCATCTAGTTCCAACCCCCCTGCCAGGGGGAGGGACACCTCCCACTAAACCATGCCACCCAAGGCTATGTCCAATCCAGCCTTGAACACCACCAGCGATGGAGCATTCACAACTTCCCTGGGTAACCCATTCCAGTGCCTCACCACCCTTACAGGAAAGAATTTCTTCCTCATATCCAGTCTAAACTTACCCTGTTTCAGTTTGAACCCATTACCCCTTATCCTCTCACTACAGTCCCTCATGAAGAGTCCCTCCCCAGCATCCCTATAGGATCCCACTGCTTCTTTGAAAGCCTTAATTGTCAAGTTACTGGGTTTTCTGGGATGAGAAAAATCTCTGTGCTGCAATTCTGCCCAGTTATTCTGAAATACCATGACTTCTTGCTAGTGAAGAAAAAACATTTAAATCTAGAAAACTTTCCTACAAGAAAAATGTTTCTAGCCCAGATCTAACTGCAGTATTTTTCTTATTGCCTGTTGTAACTGGCAGAGGAAAGAATTCCAAGTTTACTTGTTCTTCTAAACAGCTGGCCAATGCTGATTGTTACAAGAATTCATTTGTTTAGCATCAGTGTGGTACACCTGTCAGGACTATCCTAGGATCTTCGGCATGCGCTATTGCATAGTCTTTGGCTGAGTGTACACAAAGGGCTCAGGGCAGACAAAGCAGTCATGATCTAAAGCTGAGCCTGAGTTTTGTAGACGTCTTCAGTTTACCAAGGTAGGTCTCCATGTGGCCATGCTGTGATGCTTGCATTCCACCAGCAATTCAAAGCATGCTGACTTAAAAAAAAAAAAGGCTTTACATTTTCCAGAAAGAGTGCAGTAACTGCTGTGCATGGATTATAAAACATGGTTGCAATTGCCTTAAGGCCTGTAAGTGCTGATACGAGAACTTTCCCTATTGCTGATTCTGACTTTTTCCCCCTAAAAATGTTGAAACATTACTGCATGACCTGCTACTGCTGCATGGATTGATAGTATTGTGCTTAGTCACTCACACAGACCAGTTGATTATGGAACAAATTAAATGATTTTTCCCCAAGATTCGCTCATACCTAAAACAATACAGCCAGAGAGGCAAAAAAATTACTACTCCCTCTTGTAACAGAGAATTCATAACATCATTCCAAGAACTTAAATCAATATCAAAATGTTTTATAGTAATTAATTTCAATTACATTGGAAAAGAAATAAGCAGAAATGCAAGAGTTTATTTTCAAAATATGAGAGAAACAATGTTAAGAAAATCTGAAAA
The DNA here is from genome assembly GCA_028858755.1 of Ara ararauna. Taxonomy (NCBI): domain Eukaryota; kingdom Metazoa; phylum Chordata; class Aves; order Psittaciformes; family Psittacidae; genus Ara; species Ara ararauna. The sequence continues at coordinate 39,305,169 of CM054379.1, read as the reverse complement.
TTAAAAAAAAATATTAAATCAACATTTGATTTCTAAAAATGTGTCATGATATGCAGCTTATCCTGGTACTGGTTATTTTCTGAAAGACTTCATTGTGTACAGATTAATGGAAAATGGTATGACTAGTTCCAAGATCAGCTTTCTGCCGCATAATGCCAAGTGCGCTATCAAGTTGTCCTCTGATCTCAAAGACCAAGTAACTAAAGGTTCAATGGGTTTTTTCCCTAGCATGCAGATGAAGTTTGAGAATTATGGCAGATGTTTGAGAACTATGGCAGAGATTGCATCAGCATTAGTACATTGAGATGTTGAGACATGCCCGACAAGATCATCATCGCTATACTGCACAGCTCAAAGCATGTTCATCGGTTTCTGGAAATTAGATACTAGTTTTGTATTTTCAGTGGGGAATATATCCCTATTGTTGTTTGTGTGGTTTTTTTCAACAGTGAATCATATACAGATGTTGAAACACATTTGTAGAAACTGAATGAGACATTTATTTTACAGTGTGCTAGTCAATTTTAAATGTATGGTATGAGACTTAGAATAATCTTTTATTTTCTACAGATCATGGAAGTATATTAATTCTGTAGAACTAGTGTCCTCTTTATTACAAATAGAAAATAAATCTTTCTCTGAAAAATGTTGGCTTTTTAGGACATCTTAAAATTATGAAAATTCATAAAAGTAATTCTAAGAACTTAAATATCAGAATGTTTTATAGTAATTAATTTCAGGCATGAGCTGTTAGAAAAGGGAACACTGAGTAACTCAGGTTCACTGGTATGTGTATGTTTTAGAGTCTTGTATTAGAAATATGCTTATTCTATCTACAAAAAGTAGTTTTTGCAAGTTCTTAAAGCTTATGAAGCACAGCAGTGAATATTCTTTGTGTAAAAATCATTGCAGCTTCAAAAAAAGTTACGGATAAGTATCCATGTAAGGAATTTAGCGATTAGGTTGAACTGGTAAATTGAAATATATTGAAATGTGTTAAAATGATAATAGATGCCATTCTACATATTAAATTGGTAGCATATTGAGTTGTATATTTGAGGCAGCAGGAATCTACACATGAGAAAAAAAATACATAGTATATTAAGGAGAAGTTTCTAAGATATGTTTTAAAATAAGGCTTTATCCTTAATTTTTCACAGCCGTGGCCCTTTTTTTTATAAGGGAAGCTGGTTACCTTGTTGCTTTTGGGAAGGCTTGGCTTTACATCCCTCTCCTTCACTCATTTCCAAGATCCTTCCCTTCCCATGCAGTCACTCACACCCCTTTTATCTCTCCCATAGGATGAAATTCTCCTGTGATGTGGAAGTTTGGCTTTATATTATTCCTGAGGTTGATGGCAAGAGGTGGAGGTTATTCTGGTGTATGATATAACTCACAAGTTAGGATATTCTTGCAAGACAGAAGATCAGAGTTCACATCTCTCTGCAAATACATCAGGGGATGTGAGTCAGTATGCTCGAAAGCCAGTGCAAGTCTTTATGGAAGCAGTGACCTAAATCCAAGAAATAGGACATGGCTGTGAATCCTCATCAGCTGGTCTCCTTCCCTCTGCCTAGAGTTAAGCACTGAAATCCTAGGAAAGTGAAACTAAAGTGCCAGCTTTTCCTTGGCATTTCCTGCCAGTTATTTTGCATTATAGAATAATATAATCACAGAATATTTTGGGTTGGAAGGGATCTTCAGAGACCATCCAGTCCAACCCTCCTGCCACAGGACACCTTCCACTAGACCACGTTGCTCAAAGCCCCATCCATTCTGACCTTGAACCCTTCCAGGGATGGGGCAGCCACAGCTTCTCTGGGTAACTTGTGCCAGTGTCTCACCACCCTCATTGTAAAAAATATCTTCCTTATGTCCAATCTAAACCTGTCCCCCTCCTTGAAAATACTGTCTTTCACCCAGGCACCCAGCTTTGAGGTGGGGAAAGCAGTAGTCCACCCTACACTTACCTGGGACAGTTATTACCTGCTGTGGTTCTATGTTCTTCACCTTCCCCTCCTTTTCCTCCCTCATACCTGTGCATTTGGAGGGTCCAAGCTTGCCCCCCTGGTTTCCAGAGGCCAGGCAGCCCAGGGAAGCTGAGCTCCTGTATCTGGGCAGAGGCATGGAGCAAGGCACAGAGAGGAGGGGTCATTTTAAAGAGCACCCAAGTGCAGGCTCCAGTCTCTTTTGCTCACTGTGACAGCAAAGCGTGACGCTGGAAACCACAAGCTGGGACTTACCAAGTGGCCTCTGGTCTTTCTCTCTCTTTTTTTACCACATTTCCTGTCTTTTTGTCTTTATCATTTTCCAAGGAAGAGGCATTTTCACTGACAGCTTCTTGAACAGCTCTGGGACAACATTTTTCTGAGGAGGGTAAGGGGTTTTTAACTCCTCACTTTGATAGTGTTTAGAAGACATAACATTTTGAGGGAGGGGGAGAGGTTAGTTATTTCAATATATTGGTTTGATACCTCGAGTGTCCTTTGTCTTGGGTTGTGCTTAAGCTAAAATAAATGAGTTGAAAATAAGCTGCTATAGAAAACCGGATCATCCAGGGTTTTCAAAGTTCAGTAACTTGAATTTATTATAGGATCATTTGATTTGTTTCACAGTTTTTGCATGTCCTGTCCCTTATGTGCTTGTACACTAAACTAGCTGGTGACATTTCTGCTGATGGAAAAGTGTTTTTCAGGAAAAAACTTTGGAGAGTGGACATTTTTGAACAGAGAGCTTAAAATGTCATGTGTTTAAATGAGCTATGCAATGACTCGGCCAATAAACATTAAGTGCTGCATGTATTAAACTTTTTAAGTTACGGGTCTCTAAAACTATTTAGAACCACAAATATGACTGCCAAAAGAATATGCCTTTGCCGGCCATAAACTTGTGGCTGTTAATATGCAAAGCTGTAATTAAGTGGATAACATGCAAAGACCCCCCAAAAGCTGATGTTTTGCTTTATTCTGTGCCAACAAATATATACCACACTTGCAGTAGCATAAGTTTTTTCAACAAATGTTGCGTTAAACACCAAAGTATACTCAAACACCAGCTGTATCTTCAATTGAACCTGTCTTAAAATGGCAGGCTCCTAGGAGGTTGCTATTCTGGGAGGTGACTCTGATAGGTCTCAACAGATGCAGCTCCTGGAATGCAGCCGGAGCGGGGGGAGCCGGGCAGCAGCTGACCCCTGCTCTGGCATACAGACATTTCGGGGATCACAACTCACGTCAGCACGGGTTGACACTGACACTTGTGGCACACATGGCCTTCTCCCCAGCCTGCTCTGCACATGGTCATCACCCAGCAGCAGCAGCAGCAAAAAAAGTCCTGGTGCTCATAGGCAGCAACCATTCCTTTCTATAATTAAATTATCATTTTGTTATGTGCTGTGTGCTTAAAGAAAAAAAATGATGTGCTGAGGTTCTAGACTGACATATTACTGAAGTCTTTTGATTAAGTTATCTAAAATCACCCAGACATTTGTTTTATCATCAAGTAGCAGTTCTTCACATTCTCGTTTTTATGAGTGCAAGGATAACAAAAAAATTAGCATGTATAAATTGTTTTAAAATCAATGGATACACTGGAATAAATGCTATACTTGAAACTATTTGAATACTGATCTCAGCAATTTTGTTTTAACTGTGTTATTGAAGATCAGTATATATTTGCATCTACGTTTATTTGTTTGAAATAGCACCTCTGAAAACTACTTAGGAGCCACCTCAGATTGCATTTGTCAAAAATGTGGCTTTTCATTTCAGCAAGAGTTGGAACTTGCCTAGAGTTGATACATGTAATTCAAGTATCTGTTCTAACATAACTGTAGAAGAGTAATTCTTACCTTCGCACATAAGGAACTTGTTTAACATAGAACGTCCTGCTAGAGTTTGCATGGCGTTTTTTAAATACAATTTAGACATCTCCCTAGACCTCCACAAAATCATAAAGCAAGATTAATAATTTCAAATTACTGATGCTGAAAAGCAAACAAAGTGTGCTATAAGCAGACAGTATTTGGGAAACAGAATATCATCAGTCTACAAAATAACAATTTAAAAAAACCTGGAAGCAATTTGGAGCAGATCCTAAATCTAAAATCAAGGTGAGATCATACTGAAATTTGCTTTCTCCTCCTGTCTTAGCTTGCTTTTTTTTCTTCCTTAAGAATTTCTCACACTTTTAATATTTTCTGGTCAAATTCTGAACTCGGCTGTAAGTCAGTACTGGCCCTGGAGTAAGGACAAACAAAGTTGGGGGTCCCTATCTTTTCTGTGTTTCAGACTAATGAATGCAGGCCTGTGAATGAATGACCCTGGCTGATTTAGATATGTATTTACGTAATTTTACACTCTGTCAAACTCATTTAGAGTATTGAACCCTTTGGATGTGGTGATAACAGGTGAATGTTAATTTATGACCTCGTTTTTAAAAAAAAAAAATTACTTGTAGGTGCATCCTTCACAATATGAGTATTGATTGTTATCAAGAAGCAGCCACACTACAATCTAGGACAGTGTAATAGTTTTTAGTAAGAGAGCTTATCCTGTGCATTTTGGTTTTATATGTATTGACAAAGGTTCGATTTGTTGCATAATCGCATAGCTATTAAATTTCACAACTGCAGTGGAGCCCTAAACATTTAAATTTTATTTTTAGCAAGCTCTTGGCTGTGGTATTTCATTGCAGTCATGGCCCCTAAGAAGAAGAATGTGAAAAAGAACAAAGCAGATATCAATGAAATGACTATCATTGTGGAAGATGGCCCCCTCAGTAAACTAAACGGCTTGAATGGACTCTTAGACGGAGGAAATGGTTTCAGCTGCATTTCATCTGAAGTTTCTGACCCATTATATAGCCCAAATCTCTTGGAAGGCCTAAGCAGAATGAGACAAGAAAATTTTCTTTGTGACTTGACTATCAGTACCAAAACAAAATCCTTCAGTGTTCATAAGGTCGTGATGGCTTCAAGCAGTGACTACTTTCACAACATCTTAAAGAAAGATCCATCCATTCAAAGAGTGGACCTCAATGATGTATCCCCATTGGGTCTAGCTACTGTTATCACCTATGCTTACACAGGAAAGCTTACTCTCTCGCTTTACACAATAGGTAGCATTATTTCCACAGCAATTTATCTGCAGATTCACACCCTTGTAAAGATGTGCTGTGATTTTCTAATTCAAGAAATCAGTGTTGAGAATTGTATGTACGTTGCCAATATTGCAGAAACATACGGACTAAAAGCAACCAAGGAAGCTGCGCACAAATTCATTAGAGACAACTTCATTGAATTTTCAGAAACGGATCAGTTCTTAAAACTTACCTTTGATCAGATTAACGAACTTCTTGCAGATGATGACTTGCAGTTGCCTTCTGAAATTGTTGCATTCCAGATTGCAATAAAATGGCTGGAATTTGACCAAAAAAGAGTAAAGTATGCTGCTGATCTCTTAAGTAACATCCGTTTTGGTACCATCTCAGCCCAAGATCTTGTCAATTATGTTCAAACTGTACCAAGAATGATGCAAGATGCAGACTGCCATAAGCTCCTAGTGGATGCCATGAACTATCATTTGCTTCCCTATCACCAGAATACACTTCAGTCCAGAAGAACAAGGATCCGTGGAGGTTTCAGAGTCTTAGTTACTGTTGGGGGACGCCCTGCTCTAACAGAAAAGTCTCTTAGCAGAGACATCTTATACAGAGATCCTGAAAATGGATGGAAGAAGCTGAGTGAAATGCCAGCTAAAAGTTTTAATCAGTGTGTCACAGTGATGGATGGATTTCTTTATGTGGCTGGTGGGGAAGACCAGAATGATGCCAGGAACCAAGCCAAGCATGCAGTCAGCAATTTCTGCAGGTAACTGGTTGTTTATTTAAAAGGGATGGAGAGATCTATTCCACACAGTGCAGGTAGACAGATCGAGCTGGGGTTATTTGGGGGAGGTATGGATGCTATTCTGTATTAAAGTTTGAATGAATACACAACTGAAGTTATGAAAAAACTTCGCCGTGGTTGCACATGCACAGTGAGGAGTGAGGAAAACCAAGAAAACTTACTCTGAGTGGGGAGAGTAAATAGGAACATAAATAGGAAGTTCTGGGATGTTCTAAGGTACCTAATCAGACAAGGTGAGACATTTTAAATTTCAAGATCTTCTTATGCCTCACAGAAAGTTCTGAAAGACATCTTTAGGTATTGTAATCCTGACTTTCTATGCACTATCCACTATGTTTTCAACAGTTATTATAATGCATTTTATATCCTTTATCTTTTCTGTTTATCAAGAGATTAGAAACAATGTCATTGTCTCTTGAAGGCCATATTTCTTTTCTAAAGTGTACTCCAAATAATACCTCACTTCTGAAATATTGCAGTTCCTATCTATAGCCATACAAAGTTAATGAATTAAGAACCTTCTCTAGCTGAATTTTACCATGTAATCTACTTTATCAGAGAAATATGTCACATAAAGGAGATTATGCTGTCGCTCTCCCCGTCCTCTGTCTTTAATCTGTGTGTCACAATCTCAGAAAAAGCAATGGCTTGGTGCACACCTTGGTTGTAGAGAGGAGACTGGGGAATCCTCATGGTCCATGGCTGAATGGGTTCTGCTCCCTCTTCTGCCATTAACCTTGAGCATGTCAAGACACATCAGTATGTCTGTGGACTTACTTTCAGAGCTGCAGATGATAATGCTGAATGGCAGCTAACAATTAGAATTTACTTTCCCATAGTCTTTTTCTTGTGTGATTCTCTGGTCCCCTCAGTATGCAACAGGAGGAATGTACTGGCCTACTAATGTAGGTCACTCAATTTTTTCAGGAGTTATAATTTGCTATTTCTTATTTCAAAATTTCTTATTTAAATGTCAAGGTCAGAGAATGTTATTTCAGGTAGGAATGGTGTTAGAAAGCAAAGATGTTCTTTCTACTTGAATCTTATTGCATATGAGTGGCAGGGAAAGAACACTTACATTTAGAAAGTACTAAAAAGATGCAAGTATAAATCATAGGATCATAGAATAGTTTAGATTGGAAGAGACCCTCAGAGGTCATCTAGTCCAACCCTGCCGCAGTAAGCAGAGGCATCTTCAACTAGATCAGGTTGCCCTAGCACCTAACAGTTTTTAAAACTCTTTGACTTAATTTTGACATACTTGCTGCAGGTTTAAACTTCAAAAAACCCTCTAAAATCTCTATTGTATGTTGAAAGTATCTCTTCCCAATATTCTAATGAGGTTATTGTACAAAATCAAATTACAGAAGAGTCAGATTTACTTACTTGAAATAATAACAGATTTTTTTTCCTCAATTAAAAAATAAATGTTTTTGGAAATTTAACTAGGAATACCTGTTTCATTCCACTGCCTTCTAGTACGTTGAATAACTAAATACAATTTTAGCAGCTTTGCATTTGCAGCAGTAGTGGGGCAGAGACAGGACTGGAGAGTTTAGCAGAGAATGTATAAGAGACAGTTACCCTCTTTTTTTAATGCTTTCAGATATGACCCTCGTTTCAACACCTGGATTCACCTGGCAAACATGAATCAGCGGCGCACCCACTTTAGCCTGAACGTGTTCAATGGCCTCCTTTATGCAGTGGGTGGCCGCAACTCTGAGGGGTGCCTCTCCTCGATTGAGTGCTATGTGCCTGCAACTAACCAGTGGCAGATGAAGGCACCCCTGGAGGTGCCCAGGTGCTGCCACGCCAGTGCAGTGGTGGATGGCCGGATCCTGGTCACAGGAGGTTACATTAATAATGCTTACTCTCGCTCTGTGTGCATGTACGACCCCAGCAAAGATAGCTGGCAGGATAAGTCCAGCCTCAGCACCCCAAGGGGGTGGCACTGCGCAGTGTCCCTTCTGGAAAGGGTCTATGTTATGGGTGGGTCTCAGCTAGGGGGGCGAGCTGAAAGGGTCGATGTTCTCCCTGTGGAGTGTTACAGTCCTTACACAGGGCAATGGAGTTACGTGGCGCCGCTTCAAACTGGAGTTAGTACAGCTGGCGCCTCCATCCTTAACGGGAAAATTTACTTAGTGGGTGGCTGGAATGAAATTGAGAAAAAATATAAGAAGTGCATTCAGTGCTATAACCCAGATCTCAATGAATGGACAGAGGAAGATGAGCTGCCTGAGGCCACTGTGGGCGTATCCTGTTGTACCATATCCATGCCAAGCACCAAGACGAGGGAGTCCAGGGCCAGCTCAGTCTCTTCTGTCCCAGTCAGTATTTAAATACGGGTCTAACCAGCAATATGTAAAAATGTTTACCAGCACAGCAGTATAATTAACCCTTTAAGTAGCATTTTTGTGCTTACATGGAAAAAATAATTGGCTTTGCAAGAGTTTTAACAGTGCAAATTGGCAGTGTAACTGCAACTTTTCATGATCTTGCAGGTGGTATGAAAGAGCATATTAGGGTTAAGATTAATTTCTTAGCAGAAAGAGAGAGTTAACCCATAAGCCCATAAGTGCAGATTTTCATTCTCTTCCTGACTTTACCACTGACTTACTGTACTATCTGTGGCAAATCATTTAATTTCTTTGTGCCTTGGTTTCCTTACCTGTAAAATAGAGATAAACCTGCTTGAGAGGATTGTTGTGAGGCTTTTTTAATACAGAGTTTTAAATGCTTTCAGAATCCCAAATGGAAGTCAAATATTGCTAGTAATAAATCTCAACATACATCAGAAATGTGCCATGTCATCATAAAATTGATCAGGTTTGTTCTTTTCTAAACATCTTCTATTTTGACAAATGGAAGGAAAAAGAATAGCTTATGACATGTGCATACTTTCCTTCTGGGCCAGTGGTATTCACAAGAAATTTCTCAAAACATTTTTCCTTCATAAGTTAGATCCCATGAGATTCTGCCACGAAAGCCTTTAATTCTCATATCTAATGCTGTGTCATGACTTTCAAGATCTGAATCCAACAAAATCCACCTTAGCTCATGAAGGCGCTATGGGCCAGCCCCAAGGGCTATCTTGGGTACCAGACTGCTCTCCTGACCTCCACGTGTACATCAAGGAGCAGATCACCTCCTCGTCATGCCAGGCAGACTTTCCTGTCATTCCAGGTGGAAGGCATGTCAGTATGTCTTCAGTATGTCTTCTCCTGTTCCTACTCTTCTCATCTATGTAGGAATGTACCTCTGTCTTTTCTTCTCCTCTGGGAAGGTCCTCACCAATGCAAGGAGCTAGAAGCTGCCACAGCAGAGGCAAAATCTGGGAGCTGATTTAATACCAGTAGGCACCAAGGGCTAGTGGTGTCTGAGCTTGGAGCAGATGCACAAAGCCTCTCTGTTACTCGGTATTATTCTGGCAAATAACAGTGGAATGAGGGACAAAGATGGAATAAAGACTGCAGGATTTGCCTTTAAGAATAGGGTATGTGTGAGAAACAGCAAATCATGTGAAAACTGGATGAAATTAAATAGACTTTCCTTAATAGGAACAAAGAGATACCTTAACAACTTTCTTACCAGGTGTAGGCACTACATCACCCAAAGTAATCTCCTCCTGAGCATACCAGTATGTATCTCCTTTTGAAGCCTTCAGCCTTGTTTATGGAGGTTTTATTCACATTTTCCAAAGACTAGACTAATGCTGTGCCTGTTGAAGTCTGTGAAGTTTTTCCAGGGAGTACAGAGAAGTCTTTGCTCAACTTAGATTACTTCCAAGAACTTTTCTTCCTAAATTCAGCATGTAGTGGGGGAATTAAGCATGAAACCTAATCCTATTCCCTTAGCCAAAGAGATATGCAGCCTGTAATATCTCCTGAGAATCTGATATCGAAGGACTGCTGTAAGCACAAAACGTCTACATCCTTCTGTTTGGGAAGGAAAGAAGCAATACAGGGAATTATAATGATTTAATATAAGTAAAAGGGTAGAAGTTCACTGTCCTTAACCTATTCATAAAGGCTTCACGTGCAGTTTCGTCATACTATCATTGATACCTCCAGGCCCTGCTGTCAATGAGAAGGCATGCTATTAGCAATATTTATAAGGCAGACAATTTTTTATCTAATTTGCTAGAGGGGAATGCTATAAAATTGTCTGTAACACAGATGTTGTTGAGGCAAGCATTTTCAGGACTCATGCTCTGCTCCTTGTAGCTTTGTCACAGCTACATATTAAGCATCAGCATGAGCGTGACACAGTATTAGAGCTGAAGTAATTCACACTGTCAGTTGAGATTAAACTCTATGGTACAGGGTCCTGTTTTCCAGTTCTAACTTAGTGTTCATATCTGCATCCTGACTACACAATTTTAAATCCTACATTCTGGTTTTGAGTGCTGCATGTTATTACAATATAATGCAATGCAATGACTTTTGGTCAGAGTAGCACTGTCACATAGTTTTGTTTAATTTAATTAGCATAGTTATCCTTTATCCCATTGAATTCAAATGAATAATAATTCAAATCCACAATCACAGAATAAAACATGGAATTGTGTAACAGAGTAAAATTACTTTGGGTTTAATATGAAAATGCTGCTCTTGCCCATTCCAGTCACCAAAAGCTTCCTGTGGATGAGAACAAAATTTCTGTTTTCCCAAAGCTGTGCCCAAGTGTTCCATATAGAAGTATTTAGGAAGCTCTTTGAAAATTCCATCTGCTCCATTTTTTTTTTCTGTTGTGAAATTTTACTGCTATTACATGAAGTAGCTTATCCAGTCAGTCCAATGTAGACACCTATGCACTCATCCAGTTATAACTGTATATACATACTCCAGCTATTTAGTGTTTCAAGGTATCCATAAGATGGTATTTAGGAACTGAAGAAACAATTATTTTGGCCTCAAACATCATTGGATGAAATTGTCATACACAAGTGTCTTTTTTTCCCTTTAGGAATTCAGTTCCAAAATTATATGAGTAGTCAAACATTGCATCACATTCTCTTCTTTGTGAGCCAACACTTCCTATACATCAGCAACCATCTTCTAGTTTTGAGTAGAAAGTTATTTATGACTGATGGGCTAAGTGCAATGAAACTACTCTCTTACTACTTAAAGGGTTAAAAGCATTGGGGGCCAAATCCTTTTCATCTCACTCAGAAAAAAGTTCCATTGACTTCAGTGGGACTACTGAATAAGGTGTACAGGATTTCAAACTCTTGGCCAAATTCTGGCAGAGCAGTAGATGTAGATGCCTGCCAAAACTGTCATACCCAGAAGGAAGACTGCTCTGCAGCCTCCACTGCCTTTGGCTGTGACAAATCCATAAAGACTTGTCCTAGGACAGGAGCCAAGTAACACTGGCTATGTGTTCCTTCCATAGCACAAATTAGGCACACACTTCAGGCCAAAAATTGTAGGTAGGTTAACAAATGGCATTGTTATCAGTGCAACACTTCAGGGTGACTTTGTATTATTTTCTCTAAATCTGTTTAGGCTTCAGCTGCACATTGAGCCAGGATTTGGCCCTCAATATGTGACAATATTAGCTGGACTTAATATTATTTTGATCATACCAATGTATTCAGCTATTTGTGCCATTTTTATGTACAATCTTGTTTTGTTAGAACTGTGAAAAATGGTTTGTGTGTTGTGTTTTATTGTCCAGAACGGTATTTGCAATCTCCACGTGTTTTAATAACAACAGGTGAGCTTGAAATATTGTATATCCCAAAAATAAATTTTTAAATGCAGTTTAAGAAGTTCTGGATATGAGAATATTGAGTATAGTAAAGGGCTTCCAACTGTCCAATATGCAGATTGTTAAAACACTACAGGGATCTTCTTTAATGCTATACTAATAGTAAAAGAGATAGATAGATAGATAGATAGATAGATAGATAGATAGATAGATAGATAGATATGCTGTTGTCTTCGAAGTTCCTTATGTCCATGTATTTTATAGTCAGCAGGGAATTCAGATTTGAAAATAAGCTTTCTTCAGTCTGTGAGTGATAGCATTTGATAATGTTTTGTTTTCTTGTTTATTCATGCTTGTGTAGGTGTATGGGAGAGTGTGTTGCAAGGCTGTGAGGGAGGAACTTCCTGTTGGAAAGTTACACTGAAAGGAAGATGTTGTGCTTAGCTCTTAATCAAGATGAAATTGCGATCATTTAATCTCTTCTTGCAGTTAACCCACAAAATCATCTGTGGATCAGTGAAGAATCCAGTAAGCTTAAGTGCTAACTTCTAGCTGGTCAGAGAAGGAAGAAGACAAAATTAGCTTCAACCAAAGCTATGAGGTGTTGAAAAGTGTTGTGTGTTGAGATTTTAAAGTCTTGAGGGAAAAAGTACATGATGAATGACTTGAAATGACTGAATAAGGCCATGCTTTATATTATCCTGAAACCTAGATTAGTTGATCTTACAGTTTTAACTCTGCTGGGTTTAGGAATAGTTTTTCCTTAGTAGCAGCTGGGTTTGGTAATTCTGGTTGCAAACCCCACAGTCACACAAACAGTTACATGAGCATGCATACCTTCTTGAATTTAGTGGGACTTCTCCTATATACTCTCATGGGTTTATATTCGGAAAATTAAAATACAGGAACTAAATCCATGAATAGACAAACATCTAATGAAAGCCAACATGAAGGTATTAGATTGATCCCCAATATCACCATTCAACTACCCACTTACCATGCAGGCATATGAAATTTTTTTGAGGTCAGATTTCCCTCTAAGTATTATTTCCTTGGTGATAGATGCTCAGTGAAATCCTATGTATGGTTGAAGGGATTCTGTGCAACACACATGATAGAACGCTCCAGACAGCAGAAAGGGGAAGATGGAGCCCCTTTAGAACAGTCAGTAGAGTAAGATTTTGTTCCTAATTCTCAAGGATGTTTGAGAAGTATGTGCTAGAAAGAAGCACCTACTTGTACATTGCAACACATATCTTTCCATAAGCAGATTTGTTTACGTTCCATAACTGAGATGGGCCAGCCTTTCTTATGAAAAGCAAGGCTCAATTTTAAATTGCCTCTAAGTTAAATTCTCCATTGAATTGAATTTTCAATCTGTTTTAACCTGGGCTTACCAAGCTGGGAGACCTATTTTGAAGTCTGAATTCACCTCCTTGGAGAATGCAATTGAAACCAAGAGTCCCATTATAGTCTCATGACCCTTTTGCAATAAATCTTACCCTTTTGTTAGAGACCTACTTTGTATAAGTAATCACAAACATTGTAATGCACAGATTTATACTTTGACTCCTCAATGCAAGAGGAAGATCTCTCGTTCCTTTGGTTTTTTTTCCTTACCCATAACTGATTGACTTACAGGGCACCAAAGAAGATGCACAGATGTGAACAGTACATAAAGGCTCATCTGTGAGTATAATTCAAAAAATCTCATCACTGGTGGCCACGATAAAGAAAAGGAGACATTCTGGAATGCCTGCTGGAAAAAAAAAAAAGAGTTGAAAAATGAGTTGCTGGTGCTCATTTGCAAGTGTGACACTGCTCAGAGCTCTGTTCCCAGAAGTTCCCTAAAGAATAAAGGAAAATACATGCAATTCTGTATGGCTTGTGTGAAAGATTCAGTTAATACCAGATGAATTTTGCCATGCAAAAGACTAGTATGAGTTCGTTGTTGTCTCAATAAAAAAGACATTTTCAATTAAAATATAGGCAGTTAATAAACTTCTGAGGAATACATAGTTGATTTCTGTCTGTAAGAATGGGAACACACATTTAGATACACTGGATGTTATACTAGTTGCTGCCTTGGCAGTTTTTTTGTCAACGGGAAAAGTTAAAAATATAACTTGTGTAAAGTATTTCCCTGGCTTGTAAGTGTTAGACATATTGCTTACACAGATCGGTTTTCTAGTTATACACTTTAAGGATGGACTGTGATAACACAAGGGAACATATTTCAACAGAAAACAAAGTCTGTGAGTGTAATGTGAGAATGTTACTTCTTAAAAGTTAAAATCTGCAGTGCAGCAGTTGTCACTGAGAGGAATAACAGCATGTTGATGTTTTTCATTGTATGCTTTAAATAAAACTGTTGACACACACTGCAAACAAATTATTCTTATTGTAAAATCAGTTGGAAACTGCGAGACTCTCTTCCTGACAAACGCCCGGTTGCAGTTGAAATGTGCTTTGTTTTCTGAGCCCTGTGCTGATCCTCACTTTCATATCAGCCAACTGGAATGTTTGTTGCAGCCAGGCTGTCAAACCACCTTCACGATAAGCTACACCGTGTGACACTGGAGCCACTTTCATCTTTTTCATTTTAGTACAAGGACAACAACTTGCTTTTTAATAAGAATTTCACAGTCATTTGTTGTAATCAAAATGCCTAACAAGAAATTACATCAAATCAGATGTCTAATTAGCAGTTGAACATGTTTTATTTTGGATTGTATGCGTAACAGTATTGGAAATAAAAACATCTACATTTCAAGGAAAAAAATTAGTCTGAATTCTGAAGAGTAACTAAGTTGTGCCACAGATGAGAAGGTCTGAGGTGCCAAAAAGCATTCCCCCTATTTTGACACCAAGGGCTTGGTTCAAAGGGTGATTTGGCATTTGCAATTGCCACAACCTGCAGCTGTGCAGAAATCGTGGATCATGACCATGTTTTCCTAGGATCATGTAATACATAGGACACAGAGGCTTTATCCTCTAAGCTTCCCTATCACAGATTACCACAAATACCACAGAAATCACCCCTAGCGAGTATGCAACCACAGAAATCACCACTAGCAAATACACCCACGGGTAATTAAGCTAATGTAAAGATTAATAAAGTGACTCCATCCTTGGAGATATTCAAAACCCATCTGGATATGGTTCTGGGCAAGCGGCTCTAGGTGGCAGTGTTTGAGCGTGGAGTTTGGACGAGATGTCCTAGGGGCCCCTGCTGACCTCAACCATCCTGTGATTGCTAGTTGGGAATTTACCACTGCAAAGACAGTGATGAAAACAGTATCCGGGCACAAATGTATCTTTAGAGGCTGTAGCTTCTATTTCACCTGGGTAGAGGGGTGACTCAGAAAGCAAAATATTAAGGGAACATGGGTGCAGAACTTCCACCCAACAAGCATGAAGTGTTGAGGGATATCAGTAAATCATTTCCCAACAATCATCAGACTCTGGACTTGAATCTTTGACTGCCTCAGACGTGTCCCTTCATGTGCCCAGTGCTGTTGCCAGAGAAAAAAAGACAGTGTTGCTTTGCTTGGCACAAAGAAATTTGCAAGGAGGTGCAAACTGTAGAAAGAGCTAAGTACAAGTACAGTATGTGTTATTTTTGTGTTATTTATGTATGGGATTATTCTGAGCCACACAGTCAATCTGTTGAAGTTACTTATCTAAATGTAGTGGTTTAACCCCAGCTGGCAAATAAGTACCACACAGCCACTCACTCACTACCTTAACCCCTGGTGGGATGGGGAGGAGAATCAAAAGAAGGTAAAACCTGTGCGTTGCTTTAAGAACAGTTCAACAATTGAAATTAAGTAAAATATAATAATGATAGAAATAAAAGTAGCAATAATAATAATAGATTAAAAAAAAGAAAAAAGAGAAAGATAGAGGAGGAGGAATAAAATTCAGAAAACACAAGTGATGCACAATACAGTTGCTCGCCACCCACCAACCGATACCCAGCCCGAGCAGCGATTTGCCCTTCCAGGTATCTCCACCCAGTTTATATACTGGGCAGGACACACTGTGTTATGGAATAGCCCTTTGGCTACTTTGGGTCAGGTGTCCTGTCTCTGCTTCCTCCTGGCTTCTTGTGCCCCTCCTCAATAGCAGAGCATGAGAGACTAAAAAGTCCTTGGTTTAGGATAAACTCTGCTGAGCAACAACTAAAACATTGGTGTGTTATCAGCATTGTTCTCGGACTAAAACCAAAACACAGCACTGCACCAGCTCCTGGGAAGGAAATTAACTCTATCCCAGCTGAAACCAGGACACCAAACAAAGAGAAAAATTCATAATAAAAGTAATGCGGTCTGTATCAAACTGGCAACAGAATAAATCATGACTTTTCATTCTGTGTTCGGTAATCCCACCTTTTAACTACAGCGCAAATTGTTCTACAGGGAACATTCTTGTTCAGGCAGCGCTCTGAATAGCTACTCGGATATGAACGCCGTGCTGCTTTACTGATCGTAACAAAGCTTCTCTTCTCAGCCGAGGTTGATTTCTTGCCTTTAGTCAAGGATACGCTGTTCACTCAGTGAATTATATTCAAGCTTAAAACTCGGCGCCCGTCCCTCACGCGTTCCCAGTGGAGCATCACACGCTCAGGGCTTTGTTCTGCTGAGTCGTTTCGGGAAGGAGACGCTGGAGGGCACCCGAGGGACGCCGCTGGCAGACGTCGGACTCGGCGTAGCGGGCAGCCGGGGACGGTGCCCTGCGAAGGCAGCCGCGATAGCAGCGTGTCCCACGGCGTGAGCAGGGTGCCACGCTGCGCCGCGGCCGTGGGGGGAAGCATGTGCCAGTGGACAGCTAAGGGCAGTAACAGGGGAAGGCAGAGGGAAAGCCATAAACCACTTCTGTCAGACAGCAATGCTTATGGCAGAGGGGGAGGGGTGAAAGAGAGGAAGAACGTCAAAGGCAGTAGTTACACCATGTAAAGTGTATTTCAGCAGTGATCCGCCCACTTTCTTGTGTCTCGTGTCCACCTACTGACCACAAGCATTTTGGGAGCATCCTAAGAGGCTGGTACAGTGATCTGAAAAAAGCAGGGTGTAATTCAATGAGAAGATGAAAAAGTCCAAATCACTGAAAAAGTGAACAGCAGCGCACGAGGTTTGACACCGTTTTCATCAGGAAGTGGCTTCTCACTTCCCGGATGAATCTATGATCACCACAAGAGAGCGTCATACCTGCAATCGCAGTGAAAAGGACACTCGGCCTTGACTGGGGAGGACAGATGTCTTTCGTCTTTTCAGCTTGTACCAGGAACTCTGCTTGCATGTTCCAGACATGTGATCTCACCACCAACCGATTTGAAAGTTTCTGTCTTAGCCTCCCCTGTCAGAGCTGTTCCAGCTCGAATAAATGATTTAGTATTTACCACCTTTGCAGAAGGATGGCGAATAGATTTCTTCTCAGCCTTGCAAACCTGTGTCCTAAATGCTGGTATCTCAGCCCAGTACAAGCTCGTGCCAGAACACTTTTTGCTTCAATCCCAGTGCAGCATTTTACTGAACTTTAGCAGATGGGAAAACCAATTACTTCCTATGTTGCTGAGAGAACGGTGCACGCAACAGATTCCTGGCCCAGCTGCTGCTCTGAAGCTGTTACGCTGGTCGCTGCATACCTTGAGAGTTCAGCCAGTGAATTATAGCTTGCTATAATAAGAATATTCTCCTTTCCATTAGATCACAGTTGCTGGAACAATAGCAAATGCACCAAAGCAGCCAACGCGGCTGTCAGTGACACTTCAGGGTCTTTTTTGCTTCACTGCTGGTGTCTAAGGTTCTGGCAAAAGGACACATTGGTCACACTGTCATCAGATCAACTCTTCTGCAGGAGAAACAGATGTGTTGAGCCAGGTGAACAGCAAAGCACTTGCACTGCAAAGGAATCTTAGCAAAAGATGGTGGGGAAAGAAGAAAGCTGGTATAAATCATGTAGAGCTCTCTCGTGGTGTTATGTGAGTAATAAATAACACTCCAAGCTGTTAGCAGCAGCTTGAATACTTCTTTGTCAACCATCCTTTGAATCCAAAGACATGATTACCTCGTGGACTGAAACTGTTGCAGGGAATCACATAAAAGAGACTGGTTCACTCAGCAGAAGCAGGGTAGGAAGATATGTCAGTTTGGGTCACACTACCAGAAACTGGATCCATTCATATGAGAAATAAGTGTTCAAAGAATTCCCTTATGATCATATCTCTTTGGAAGGGCTGACCACTTAAAAAAGGCCTGATCAGTCATGCAAGTCATGAAACTGAGTAGTTGCAGGCATTAGCTGCTGGGTAACCTAAGTGTTTTCATATCTGCCCCGGCTCCTTTGAAACACCAAGGGCGACTCAAGGTCAGGAAGCATAAATTTAGGCATCGACATATGCACTAGATGTTAAACCTCTAGTTAAAGGCAATACAGCCAAAGGTACAATATCAGCCAGTACAGGCATACAAAGTGATTTATTCAGTCACTCGCAAGATCCTGCTTCAGGATGACTGGAGTTGCTCCTTAGGCTCTACTGACTGCACTGCCTAGAGACAAGAGTCACACATAAATGTCCAGCAACATCTGAACACTGGGAAGGTGCCCTGTCTGGCACCCAGCCGTCTTAAAAGAACATGGGTTTCCCTTGTGCTCTAAGTGCTAGCCACATGTATCAGGCTTCTGAAATCCTTCAGATGGCACCAACATTTAGGCAACTGAATCAAGCCACTGGTCTCCACTGAGCCATTGACCTACATACTGAACACATAGACAGCAAGTATACTTTCATACATGTATACATACTGTAGACACATTCATTTAAAGGCCTTCACCTTAAACTGAATTCCACTCTAGATATTACCTTTCTCCGCTCTTGAAGATTTCATTGGCTTGAAGTTTTGTTTTGAGGTTGTTGTGTCTTTTCACTGTAGAAGTTGTCATACTTTGTTTCCCTCACTTGAAATACTGTTCAGTAATAGTTCATGTTCTTAAGCCTTAGCAGGCTGGTGCAGAACAAATACATGCACGTGGAGGTAGCTCAGCATTTAGAGACTGCTTTTGAACCTTCCTAACTCTGGCTTACTTCTGTTCTGCAAGAAAGTCCCTGGAAAGCAGCCCTATGGCCCTCCTTCAGAGTACAGAGACAGAAAAGAGCTGGGTAGTTATGAGAGAAACAGGAATTAAAGTATGTGAGAGCATCAGAAAAAGCACCAGAAAAAGTGAGGACAAAGGAACTGTCACTATTGATAGCTGAGGACATGAATGGAAGCAGTCAGACTGGAAGATGCTGAGGAATGACTTGTTCATTTACATTATGACCAGAAGGCCTGTGCTCCTTCAGCAGGAGATGGCAACAAGGATGTCACTTGTGCCATGCTTCCTTCTGCTGTCTCACCAGGAAGATGAAGATACGTAAAAAGAGGAATCATGGACAAAAGGCAGAAAACTTGCTAGGGATTTATGAAGAATGAAGCTTTTTCAAACAAAATCATTCAGTGGAGAACTGTGAAACAAATGCATCAGCTTGGGAGTGATTGTTCCAATTGATTTGTTTTGAAGCTTTTCTCCCGGCCTGCATTACTTGTTTTGTTTTTCCTGGAATGGAACACAAACAAAACCTGCTTGCCTTTCGTGCTGCTGTGCGGATGAGTCACTGCCCCACTCACGGCTTTGAGCAAGCAACTAGCTCACCGCTTATCTCAGTTGTGCCTTCTGAAAAATATGGCAATGGGTTACGCTTTGCTGATAATGAAAAAGTGAACATGAATGGAATTGTTCCCAGAAAGTAAATTGTTAAATAAATACGCATTAACAAGTGATCCTAAGATGAGAACATGCTTGTGGGAGTAACTGCATTTTCACTAAGGCCAGCCTTGAATAATGCCCTACCTTATGAAACACTGAGAATCACCATGACAAAGCACAAAGTGTTAGCGCAGTTATTAAGGTGATGATGACTTTTCATTCAATGATATCGCAGGAATCAGCAGAACACGTGGCCCTTTCTTGGTCTTTGTATCCTCCTGTTATTGTATATGGCTGCCCCTCCTGCAGGTACAGCTTGATCCTGCTTCTCAATCTCCTTCCACAAACAACCAAGTGACTGAGCTTAACCAGGCAACCTTCTAGTGGGGAGTACATATTAGAGATATTGTCATAACAACTCCCAGACCCTTAATTTTAGAATGAATACCACCATTCACATGTTCAGGACAGAACCAGTAATATATTCTCTTTTATTTACTTGCATTACCATAAATTTTACAGACTCAGGTTTACTGTGCACAACAAAGAAATGCTCTGAACCAAAGAACTTGGACTGGGAGCCATAAAGTGGAAAGCAACAGGACACAAAGGCAATCCATCCTAGGCAGAAGTCTCAGCAAAGCAACTGCTCACCCATCATCTGAGCTTTAGCAGGTCTGAGGGCTCTCAGGAAAAAGGAGGAGGTTGTTTTGAGATGTTTATAATGGCTGCTTCAGAGAATAGAGAGTGGCTCTGGATGAAAACACCACAAGTGCTTGTTTGAAAGTTACCAAGTTGGAAATGGAAATCTGCATCATCAGCTGATCAGAGATAGGACTTGACCTCCAAATGCCAAAAGGGTTATTTTAGAAGTTGTTTTATCTGAGCAGTCACAGCATGCAGAGTTGTCTTGAGTTCATGGGAATAAGCAATTGATTCTGTGAGCAGTAAATCCAGTGAAGGCTTGTTTATTTTGAGCTAGTGTCTCATTTTCTTACCCATCCAGCAAAATAATCCTGGCAGCTCTCCTGACCTAGAGCTCTGTATGACTTTCTCCTCATTCCAGCAGAACACTCATCCTCTTCTCACGTCCCCTACATACCAGTTAGGTGAAAGGCAATGTGAACTCCCTCTGCTTCTCAGCAAGTAGCATGTGCTGGCTGGCAGCCCAATACCCACAGTGACTGACCCACCACTGCTGGTGAGCACACACTTCAACTTTTGACTCATTACATTTCTTTTCGGATACAGAGCCAGCCTTTGGAAGTCACATAAAAAATTCCACTATTCCACTGTTCTTCATTTCAGCTGATCATCCTAACTAAGCAGTAAAGAAAGAAAGGCACTCTTAGTCCCTCAGTCATCCCATCCCAAAATAGTCATCTAAATCAGATCACTTGAATTATGGTTAAAAGTGCCAACTGGTCTCCACTAACTGTAAGGACAACCTAAGGTGACTATCTCAGATGAAGACACTGATACTATAGAAGTCTAAACTTAGATGAAATGAATCCTACCCTAATGCCTTTGAGCTGCATGTCACAGTACTGCATGATGTTAAAGTGTGGCAGTTGGTTTAAAAGTTATTAGAGTGGGACAGATGGATGGATATGGTGATCACTGAAGCCTGCCTTTGTCTGGGTGCTGGGCTGAAAAATCAAAAAGTATTGGGGAAAAGTGAAGAAATAAAAATATATCTATGCATATTTGCACAGAGGAAGGTGCTATATTCAGTGAATAAATTATTTGTTGTATGACTCAGTCTGTTCTAGATTTTATGGCTGACATCTAAGGTCTGATCTCCCACCTAATAAATTCCATGAAGATGCACCCAATAGCTCCTACATGAAATTCACAGCTGTTCACTAGAGCAGAGAATATACATAAAAAGACAGCAAAACTCAAATTGAAACCATTTTTCTTTGAAAAAACATATTCAGTAAATTATATTTATCCTTTTAATAGCTAAAAACCAAAAAAAAATAAGAGCTTCTATATAGCAGGTTTTTCAGTCTTCAAGCCATTCTCTTCCACTTCCTGAGCTCTCTCTGTCTGCTCAACAGCCCTTGTATGTGCGTGTGAGTGGTCACAGCCAGGCAGCCCAGTGCTGAATGCCACCACCGTCTTCCCAGCAGCTAAAACCACCATACATTGTTCGACAGCAAGTACCAACAAGTTGACCTGTTCTGCAAAGGTGAAGCTAGTTACCTTTTTTGATTTGCAAGCTTTGTGAGGAATTAACATGTATTTTTTCCAGTCATAAAGAAGGAAGGTGATGAAGGAAAGGTGATAGAAAATGCACACAAAAAATATGTGGGTTCTGACAAGATGAGAATATTTAGCTGTTCCATGTTGAAATCAGAAAAAAACAGTTGTTGACTCATAAAGGACTTTGACATATTCTCTTGCAGGCCGCCTTTTGAGGACAGCCTGATTTTCCACATGCCTCTGTTTCTCCAAGCCTGAAGCTAGGCTGCAAAATCCCCCCCATGTGCTACTGTGTAGATTCAGAAGTGCTCCACAACTCTGAACTGTTTTCTCAACTCACAAAAAAACCCTATTTTGTGCAATTTCATTGTAAAAAAGCACCCTGAAACACACCATGGACAGTAAATGCTCACCACTTACCTCAAGAGTGCAATCCCAGGACAGCTGGGGTGAGGGCACTTCCAGTGCCTCCTACACACCATTTCTCATCCTCAGCCCAGGTTGCCTCATGCCTATCTCCTCAGTTTTGGTGACTGCCTGGGAAATCCCCTCTGAGGGCTCTTGCTCAGGGGAGCCATGCTTGCTGCTCCAGTGCTGCATCCTGCTGCAGCGTGCTGCACTGTGGGGCTCTGAGCTCGTGTGTGTGCCATCCCTGCAAGAGACGATCACTGAGTTCTGGTGGAGCTGGGTGTCACTGTCCCCAGGTAACAGCCACTTCACATAACCTCACCCTGTGAGGAAGCACAAGCCCCCAGAGCCAGCACAAGAAACCTTCCGTCTCTTTTCCTGGTCCCCCCAAAGTAGCTCTCTCCCTCCCCTCCAGCTTTGCTTCCATAGGCACATGTGTCAACATGATGGGATGCAAAACTGCGTCACAACCCCAAGCCAGGTCACAGCTTGTGGTTTTGTTCCTGTTGGCTGAGAGCTCAGCTGGATCAATTCCTTTGACATTCAGACCAGGCTTGTACAAACTCAAGACCTTGCGAGGGTAGGAATGGCGTGCCGAGGGGGGCAGTACTACATCTTTTAGCATTGACTCTGGCTAATGTCAGCTTAAACATTTATTTCCTAGCTGTGAATCAACTTCTCAGCCTTATCAGAGCAGTCCCTTGCGGCCTCTTCTCTATGAATGTGGAGGGCACACGACTGCTTCTGTAACTGGGCCTCACAAGTCACAGTTTGCAAATAGCAACGGCTGTTTTGAACTGGAATGCAAGATGAAAATGCCAGGAGAGGAGACTGAAAGGATCTGCTTCAGAAAAGCCACTTGTTTTTTGAAAGGCTGAACAAAGTAGTCAGCTGCCTGGCAGCCCCCAGTGCGCATGAGCTGTTCTATGGTGGGAGAGTCAGGCAGAGGCCGGGGTTTATGCCCATGGAGAGATGAACAGAAGAGGGAAAGCTTCAGTGACTCTCCAGCACCAGGCAGCCACACTGCCAAAGGAGCACCCGGGAACTGGCCCACAGAAATCCAGTTCAAGTTGCTGGGTCCACGCAGAGCTACAGAAAACTGCCAATTTTGTGGCAGTTGAGACGAAGGATTTCAAGACGTTTAAACTGAAACAAAATGTAAAAAATGAATGTGCATGCTTTGTACTGTGTTAGAAGGACATGCAGTTTAATAAAACGAAGACTTTCTCCAACGCCTTTGGTACTGCTTCCTACTAGCCTTGTGAGAGCGTCAGCTTTCTTCTGTTGATAGCACAGCAGAGTTACGCAATGACTGCCTGTCCCAGCGCCACGTGGCTCTAGGTGTCTCACACTCAGTATATCATGTAAACACAAAGTTACTGGTTTGCTAGCAGGTTTGCTCAGGTGAAACAGGGCCAACAGAGGATGACTGGGCAGAAACTATAGGGACCTTTCACCTTATAGAAGAGATGAGACACAGCATAGCCTGAGACCAGGGACTAGATTCAGCAAATCTAGAATCATGTTACAAACAAATTAGGCTTTCAAATTTAAACTAAATTTTCCTGATTTGCTTAGATTATTATTACATGCATAACAGTATATAGAGCTTTTTGCTCCAGTATTTTAATTATGCCTCAAATTGGTAGTGACTACGCAACTTCACAAATTCTCATTTCCCCCCTGCAAAATGAATTAGTAGATTTGGGTTGAGTCAGACCGTTACACATGTAAAGGCACCCCCATGTGTGCTTCTCATTGACACGAGCAGGAGAGACCCAGACAAGCTGCTCTCTTCCAGAGAAGGCTCCCAGGCCAGCCTGGCCCTGTGCTGGGGAATTCATGATACTGCTACACTGTGATCTCTCTGCATGCATTTTGAAAGCTGCTGCCACCCATTCTTCCCACAAACAGAAACAGACTACTAAAAGAAAGACACACGAGTTCAAATTCCTTAACCATTTTTTCTCCTAAAATTATTGTGCAAGTTGTGCTCCTGGAAGTACCAAAATTCTGCTTAAATCTGCATTTTCCACTTGAAATTTTGGGAAATAATTCACAGTGTAGAGGATTAAACTAAAACAACTCACCAACCAGAAGAGAAAATATCAGTTGTCACAATTATCCTTTTTTCTGTCTTAGATTGTTTCCTACCACTCTTGGTAGGAAAGTGGCAAAGACAGTGGCAAATTTGATCTACCGATCCAAATGAGGAATAAAAAGTCATTTAGGAAAAACAGATGCCATCTGAAAAACAAGCAGAGAGTTTAAAAGTTATTAAGGCTAAAGGTATTAATTTACTTGTATTCCAGAAGGCTGCTCTTTGGACTCTCCAGAAGATAATACATCAACATTAGGATGAAATGTTGGGCTGCTGTCTAAACTTTTCACCTGATATTGAATCACACACTACAGATGCTGATCACTGTTATTAGCTCAGAGAAATAATATGACATTGCTCAATGATGGAAACCAGCCAAAGTTTTACAAAGATAAGAAAAGGATCTATTTCCTCCCAGAAGAAGTCCATACATTTCTGGTATCATTTGGTGATACATCAGCAGAAAACCAAAAATAACTGGTAAAAAGGATCTGCTCATCTGTTTCTTTAAAGAAGATTTGATCCCTTTAGGTAATTCCAAATGGCATCATTTTGGGCTTCTGACTACTATGGAGTTGGAGACCTGATTTTCACAGCATAGCTGCCATGTAGTGATGTAGCTCACTATGATGAACATGTCATATTGCTTATACATAAACATTGTATACCCACAACAACTACCCCAAAGGAATGCATCCACAGTTTTGTTTTCAACTCCAAGTGGTCTGAGATGGAAGCATTAGTCAGGTTGCCAGAAGTAACAGAGAGCATGGTCAGTAGTCACTAAAAGACAGCAGCTTATGGGATTGCTATGAAAAGTGGTGTTAAAACTTTCAGAAGCAAAGATCCTTCTCATGGGTAATTAAAGCACAGCTTGATTCAGAAGAGCTCCTCTATTTGGTCAGTGCTTGCCAGAAAACAACTGCATATTTCTGTTGATTACCCAATTTGGCACAAATGACAATGTTCCATTTCAAAGTTGCAGTTTCTTCTTGTAGAACTCTTAGTATTTCAAAAGGATGAGAATATTTTTAATAGACTACATCCTTAGTGCAGTCAAACAAACATGTCCCCATCAACTAAGACAGTTTTGTCTTCTGATTCCTCTCAGTTTTAATTCTATTTCAGATTCTACTACTGATTGGCTCTATGGGACTTGGAGAAATCAGTATGCAAGTGGGACAGGTTACCAAAATCTGAGACGCAGAAACTTGTTCCCTTTACAAATACAAGTGTAATACGCTATTGAATAGCAGCTATTATCTGTATTTTACAGTGAGGAAAATGAAGCAATATGCCTTAAGAAAAAGGAACATTTCAATGAAAAAATCAGGACAGAAACCAACAATTTCTGACTGAGTTCTGTTTAGTGTTTTCTAACTGGTACTGTACACAAAACTGGCAACCACATTTACAGGAAGCAGTGTCCAGGAGTTTCCATCTGCAGATGCTCATTTGACTATGCAAAACTTTCATACAGCTGAAGTTTTCACCCTTGGTATCACTAAGAGTGCCTGTCATTACAAAATGTTGGCAAAAATGGTTGCCTTTGTTGAGAATAAGACAAGACATGAAATATACCTTCTTTTTGGGGATCTCAGTCACTGTTGAGAATGTGAATGGGTGGGAAATGTGCCATGTTTTCTAGGTTAACAAAACCATAGCTGATCCTTCAGGAAACTCTTTGGTACCTATGAATTTGATGGAGAATTTCCCATTTTGAGAGATGGGGTTGCAGTATATGAGAAACTCCTCAATTTCCAAGCACGCAACAAATATAAGTTGGAAGTACTCAGGAGATCCTGCTATTCCAGTCTGTGGAGAGGGTTTCTGAAACCGGGAGGTCTGACAGATGTGTCATCCCCATGGAGCACCCAAGGCTCCAAGGCAAGGATCAGCCAAGGAGCCAACAGACCAGCAGAAGATACACACTTATCACAAAGAAATAATGAAAAGCAAATAGCAGGCCAGTGCTATGTTCAGTTCATCTCAACCTTTTCTGGAGGTGGGACTATAAATTCTTTTTCATCAGCATATCATCTATGAAGGGCAGTGGGAATACACTTGTCCTAGCATGCTTTCAGGACTGACTTGCTGGGGAGGACAGCCTATCTCCTAGTACACATGTTCAAAGGGGAGAGGTCAGTGCTGTGAATCAAAACCATCTTGACTTGCTGATGAATGCGTAAGTGTCAACATGCATGGTGTAGACATAGGAGGTCTACATTTTCATCTTCTCTTTTGTAAACCTAGGAGGTTATTCACACACACATTCCCACTTAAAATGGCCTGTACTGAAAGAAATCTGGTTTTGAAAAGATGGTCCCTCTAATGTCACAAAATGCCAGAATCAAGCTTACCTTTGATGTGGCATCCTGTTTTGTATATATTATGATACACTTTTTTAATGATACAACTGCATCATGCTCCTTTCAAGAGATCCCTTCTTCATTCAGTACACAAGAACAGCTGAGATTTCTTAATGGGAATCTAGGCAGGATTTTTATTAGCACAGTCCTTCTGCACCCTTTTGCTTACTGAAGTTGTTCCCAGTACAGCTCTGAATAGAATATTAAAAACGTAGTATTTTATGTCATTATCCTGAAAGTTCAGCTCAGCTGTAGCTAAGTGCTAAGATTCAGTAGTCTAAGATAGGAAACTAAAAGATGCAGACCAAGCAAGCTGTGAAGACCTAGTTTTCAGGTCTTGTGTCCCACAGCTTGTGTGACACAGCCATGTCCAGCTGCATTCACTGTGGCACTACTCCTACACCCCTTGACAGTTCCCCACTCAACCCTAAGAACTGGCCACATTCTGCAGCAAACACAGCAGAGACCTTTCAGAAGGCAATATGTTTCAGCCTAGCTCCAGAAAATACACACCTTTTACTCTTGCTGCAGTTACACCAATGTCCTCAGGCTGACTGTCAGATACATTTGCACAGTACAGAACCTTACAGAATACTTGAAAGTATCATAGGGAAGTGTGCAGTTGGAAAACCTGGAATTCCAACTCATCTCTCCCAGAACTGACCTATATCCACTGCCTACATGCACACACACAAAAGAATGGAGTCCTCTCTTCAAAGGATCCTGAAAGCGGACAGATTGACCAAAACTCACAGAATAAGGCAAATCTATCCCTCCTGTTTCCCAGAGACAATGCTGGAGGGCATTTGTGGCACCAGGAGCACTGGGCTTAGAGCTGCCTCTAAGGCAGTGGCAACTGCACCAAGAGAGCCTCCACCTTCAGGATGCCAAGAGGTCTAATAAGCTATGCCAATGAAAAAAAGACCCAGCACAAATAGCCTGTTTCTTAAAAAGAAGCTGAAGTGGAAACCCATAATCCATTTGAAGGTTTCAGAGGAGAATCTGTTCAGGAAAACTAATAAGTATGCTCTCTGTATGAGTTAGCGCTTTCACCCTTGACTTCTTAACATACCAGCTCTAGGGGATCTTCAACAAAGATGCAGGTTTTCATATATAGATGCCCTTT
Organism: Ara ararauna; assembly: GCA_028858755.1. Lineage (NCBI taxonomy): Eukaryota > Metazoa > Chordata > Aves > Psittaciformes > Psittacidae > Ara > Ara ararauna. The sequence continues at coordinate 39,277,588 of CM054379.1, read as the reverse complement.
TGAGCACTTTAGGATACCTTGTCCAGCCTCCAGCCACCAACAGAGAGGGCATGTGGGCCCAATAGGTCCTATGTTATATCTGCAGCACCATGTAGATGTGCTTGCTATTTTCTGTAACTTATGTCCAGGAATCAGCCCTGCTTCCTAACAACTGTTGTTGTCAGTGTTCTGGCATGTATCACTGGTTTGCTGCCGTGCACCCAATGCTCCAACATACCTGCCAGCTGCACCTGCCCAGCCAAAGCAGGGTGCCAAAGGCAACAGTGAGTCATTGTGGCATTCACCCCAAGATGCTATTGCATGAGGAACCTGGGTTGTTCTGGCTGTCGTTTGTTTTTAATGGGGCTGAAGCTATACTTCCCACAGAGCTTAAGACATGGAAAAGCAAGCCATAGGTGAACTTTCAAGGGAGGACAGCTTGGGAGGTGCCTTTTGTTTTAAACAAACCTCAGCAGAAGAATGAGCAAACAGTCAGATAACTGTTAAAATGAACGATGAATCCACACATCAGATAACTGACTCAGTTTTGAAATAATACCATACTTTATTATTTCAGATTGAAAAACACAACTGTTCAAAACTGCTCCAACTGCAGCCAATGGAAATAGTCCGTGACTTCAATAGCAACAGAAAATGTCGAGTTAATCTGCAAAAACTCTGAAACACCAGAGTGATTACTAGTTGCTGCCAATTCTAATTTTTCCTCCTTTTTCTCCGAGTATGTTAAATCTTTTATGAGTAGTACATTTCATTACTATTTATTTATTTGCTGTCTACCGTCATAGATTCTCTATAGATTTCTGAGAGGAAGATCAAAAGCTGATCTGTTTCCAGAATATACGATAGGAAAAAGCCCAGTTAAACAAACAAACAAACAAACAATACAGAAAGACAGCCTACCTAGGTCCTATGGAGATGGGAGACTGCTGTTACCTCTTGGAGGGAGCTGAGAGATAAGCTTACAAAATATGCAGATTTTATTGACCATCTTCCCTTACAGCAAAGGCTCATTGCTGCTGTCTCACTGGCTAATCTGTCATATTGCAGTCCCAGCTTTATCGACTTACACCCATTCTGTGAAAGACAAACCCATAATGACAAATAAAAATAATACATATATGCAGGACGGTGCTGAAGGTGGACTGTGCATAAAAAGAACTTGGTTGTATGTTATTCAAGGGTAGTGGCACTTTACCACAAAATGGATTAACCAGCTTTCCACTACTATAAAGATCTTGTTTCTTTTTCCTTCACTTCCTTTCCTTAGACACAGACCCAGTCACACAATGCTATCCCACCCTTTGCATTAGCTTTGGTGCTCTTCAGTATGTTCATACTTTGAGTCAACTCCATATGACATTGTCCTGGGTTCAGCAGCAGCAGTCATTTTTTCTCCTTCTCAGTAGCTGGTGCAGTGCTGTGTTTTTGACTTTCAGCCTGGGAACAGCACTGACAACACTGACGTTCTTAGTTGCTGCTCAGTAATGTTTAGTCTGACCAAGGACTTTCTGAGCCTCATGCTCTGCCAGGGAGGAGGGGAAGCCAGGAGGAAGCAGAAACAGGACACCTGACCCAAACTAGCCAAAGAGGTATTCCATACCACAGCACATCATGCCCACTATATAAACTGGGGGCAGTTACCCGGAAGGGCTAGATCACTGCTCGGTCTGGCTGGGTATCGGTCGGCGGGTGGTGAGCAGTCGTATTCTCTTTCCTTGTATTTCCCTTATCATTATTATTATTGGTGTAGCAGCAGTGGTTTGTGTTATACCTTAGTTACTGGACTGTTCTTCTCTCAACCCGTGGGAGTTACATTCTTTCAATTCTCCCCATCCCTCCGGGAGCAGGGGGGAGGAAGGGAGGGGAGTGAGAGAGCGGCTGCGTGGTTTTTCCGAGTTAGGGCTGGGCTTAAACCATGACAGACATGACAAATGATTCACCTTTTTTCCAGTTTAATATCTTCTTGATTCCAGTAAATTGAACAGACTTGGTGTGGGGTCAGAAAACACAAGTCAGTGCATGTGAGGGGAGGAGGGCCAAGACGGGAGGAGAACAGGGAGAAGGGCACAAAACTTCTTTATGTGGAAATGAGCTGTTAAGACAACCTCAAGCCCAAACGTGTAACTCCACCTGTGGCAGCTTCACTCAGACACTTTAATTCGTTGTTACGTGCTCTGTAGACTTGTCTTAACAGTCATCTGCAGCCTGTCAGTAATTATATGGCCCAGTTCAGAGGATTGAGCAATGAAGTGATATATAGTGAACATAAAGAACTCCAAAAGAAAACTGCCTTGTAAACCAGATATTAAATGTGTTTAGAGGCCACCTACTGAGTTTCCAAAGGACTGAGCTATCCCTGCAGAGCTGTGCATGTCTTTATAGTTGTAGTATCTTTTCTTCAAGAACCTGGCCCTCACCTCCACACAACTTCCTTTTTCATTTAGGACTGTGTCTTGCTCTCTACAGCACAGTCTGAGAAACAAGTATGGTAACACCACCAAAGACCCTGCAGCCCATGGTCCGTGGCAGCTTCCAACAGCAGTGTTTATGCAGTGTATGGGAGCAGTGGTGAGACAGCAGCCAGTAAAGCTGCCCCCTCACACAACATGTTTTCTCACAGGGAGAAAGCAGAGCTATTGAGCTCATATTACACCCATTCTTCAGGACCTGCAGCTCTATCCAGGAATATGAGCTGCCAAAGAAAGGTTCAAGTGGTACATAAAATTGAGTAGCTGAACTACTAAATGGAAGGCAAATGTTTCCATTTTTTATACAGTTGGTCTATTTGCAAATTGGCATTTCAGCTTCATTAGTATTTGCCGAGCTAGGTAATAGTGTGTTTTACTCTTGAGATGCGTGGAACATGCTTAGGCTTATTAACAAATTTAATCTTCAGCTACATATAAACAGGTTTCTACTTGGGATTTTGAACAATTACTTCATGATTTAGTTGAAGCCTTTTTCTTGGTGGAGTACCACAGAAGTATACAGCTCTTATGAAAAGGAAGATTAGAGCAGACTGCTGGAACTGGAGATGAACAAAGGTTTGTCATGGCCATATGACCAAAAACTGCACACATGCATCCACTGAAAGGGAGGTACCATAATTCCTGAATTAAAGCCCATTAAGAAAATAAGTAGCATTAAACTGAATTATTTTGAGCACTGAGTCTTTTGGCTATATCTGCTGCTCTTCCTTTCTAGCTCTGCTGCTGTACAACTAGAACAGCCTGCACTGACCAAACCTTGCAGCCTTCTCTGCCCCTTTGCACCATGCATGGTTGCAACATTGCCCTGGCACTGCTAATCTATGACCCTAGTTTCGGAAAGAACCAGATGGAAGCAGCTAATTCCATGGGCAAAACCTGGGAATTCTGATGTCAATGCCAAGGAGCGTGGGAGCGCTGCGGGTTTGGCAGACGTGTGGTTGCTTTTTTACACAACTGTACAAAGTACAGTTCTTGTAATAAAACATTACAGTACATTACAGGTTATTTGGGGCAAGGGTTATATTTCCTCTAGTCTTATCTTGGTGTCTGATACATTCTTTGGCAGAAATGGGGATTTGGACAAAGATTAAAGAATATATGGATGTGAGCAGCTGGGTTACCGCATGGAGGCTGTATTACTGTTACTGGCAGTATAAGCAAGGGTTAGAAATGTGAGGCATATAATCATTTACAGGCATAAGAAAGAAACCAAGCAGTTATTTTCTATAAACCTCAAATACCAGAACAAAGGAGCCTTGGGAGATTTAGCAATGCAAAGCACGGCTTGGGTTCCAACTCTTACCTCACCTGATCAGCTTTAACTGTTTCTCCATACTTGAAGGAAAAATCTTCCTGAACACCACCTGAAAGGCATATATACATAACAGAGCCTGAGCTGAAACAGGTAATAAGAACAACTGGAAGATGATCCTTGTGCAAAGCCAGGTTATAAACAGACTTGATTATATAAAGGTGCACCATTATCTTAAAAGCTTTTTGATATCTTTATTATTTTATGATCATAGTTTTAGTATCAGCTGTTGAATGGCCAGAATAATATGGTTTGTCAATCCTCCCAAGGGAGTGAGTCTGAGAAGGGGTGAGGACAGTACACATTTCATCTACCTGCTTCTCCCACCCCCTGCACAGGGAGATTAGTAGATCACAAGCCCTCTTCAAGTCCCACATCAGAGGTTTGCCAGAGAATATCCAGCTCAGACCAATGGGTGCCTCAGTAGCCCTGACGTTTTCAACAGTCCTCTCTGACCCAGTGCTCTTCCCTCCACTTCCCAGTCACTGGTCCTTTCTGAGTGACAGTCCACCAAGGACACAGTTTCATGAGTGCTTAAAGGGCAGGGCATAGGGCAGGGATGCCATTAGCCAGTCCCTGGCTCCTGTTAGCTATGCAGATGTAAGCAGAGAGGATGGGAGAGAGCAGGATGAGAAACCGTGTCTGCCAAACCACTGCCCAGTTTACTGCCTGGGGGTCCCTGCTGGAAGGGAGGCATGGTGGAGGGGCACGACAGGGAAGGAAGCTATGTGCCCTGCTGTTGAATGCTTGGCATCCCACAGGCTGCCTCTCCTCACAGGCAGGCTTGTCACCCTCCACTACCAGCACTGATGGTGGGCTGTCACTACTCTTTCTTATGCAGTAATTTTGCAGCAGATTTTATGGACAACTGAGGTTCTTACTCAAAGATAACTGGATCAATCCCTAGAGTTGGGGGCCTATGGGTAAGGTAAACAACAATTCCAGGTATTTCTGCATCCTGGATCTCACCCAAAGGAACTTGACATCTCTGCTCCTCAGCTTGTCTATCACAAGACCACTTCCAGTTCCTCAGAGGTGCTATAAGTAACAACAATATATTAAAAAGTGCTATAAATCTAACTACTAGGCCAACTTCTTTAATTGCATCAAGTAGTCTACCTGAAGATATTTCACAATGGGCATTTTTCAATACCTTCTGTTTGACTTCTCTTTGAAATAGAGCCCCCAATACGTTTTTAACTTACCTTTGGAAGAGAGCCCTTGAGAGGTACTTGTCTCATGGAAATACCTGGGAGCTATGAATGGTGATAAGTTGCCTACAAAGAATATGTAGAAGAAATACTGATGTTTTTCTCTCAGTGTTCTCCTTTTCAAGGCTTCTTCTTACTAGTTTGATTTGGCACCCACCTCTGTTTAACCCATCTGGAAAAAAACCCAATTTCATCAAAGAGAAGGAGAATGCATTTCCAATAATTTTCAAGTTTTCAGTACAACTTTATCCTTCACATGAAGTAGATTTTACGCAGTATACAATATGAAGTAGACAAGATGAAAATCCTTTGTAATTAAAGATTTGGAGATAAACTTGCAATTGAGGAGGCATAATTGATCTCTGGAAACTATTCAGCGTGCGATTACTAGTGAACTATTTTCTCCATTCCTGCTATTTAATGTATCCTCTTTTTTTACTATGTTCCTGAAAAAAAATACTTTGGTCTAATATTATGCCTGCAGATAGATTAGTCTCCACTAGCTATCAACAGCCAGAGGAAGATGGTATGACACTCAACAGAAGTTTGTGATTGCCATTCAGTACTTTTATAATGGCCACTGCTAAGTAGCACTATTATATAAAGATCTATTTTTCTTGCCATGTGAAGAGTGGATTAATGTTTAAGGAAAATGATTTCCTGGTTATTAGAAAAATACCAAAAGGTATTGGCTGACTGCCTATGCCTTTACTAACTAGATGCAGTTCTTGATACTAAGCTATTGTCAGGGACTTAGTACTTCGGATAAATATCAGTAGAAGTTACATGCAATCCTGTATGACCATCCGCGCTTTGAACTGACAAAAAGATTTAAGTGTTCAAATCGTATCATTTTTTTGAGACTCTGGACTTCTTTAGGGGCTTAGAAAGCTTTCACTATAGTTTTTTTTAAAACTCTTATCTTATCAAAACCTACTCTGCTATCTCATTTTCTTCCTGGAGGTTAGGTCATCTCCTGCTGTTGTTTTACCTATGATACGAACACCTGTATGCTCAGCCAGCTAAAACACAAGAGGATTATTCCCATTTGGTTCATTGTTATACGACCAAAAGCCTACAGAATGAGCGATCCTGTAAATATTGACTACTCCCACCAGAAATCAATCCACCATAACTTATACTGCAATAACAATATTGAATGATGAAAGGAAACAGAACAGCAATGCACAAAAAGCTGCCAGGCAATGAACAAAGACTCAAGGGGCAGGGAGGGGTAGGACAGATTCTGTCTTGGGAAACTTGTGATATTTCTAGCTTTGCAGATTTAATACTGTGGCAGTTTAGTATCTTGAGCTGGACCTGACCTGAATGCATGGAAGTACACAGTTGTCACCTAGTCAGAAAAAAAGAAAAGATTATGTCAGCCTGTGGTAAAGAATATAAAGATAATCTTGTAGTACAGATTCACCTGCTTAGAAAATGCTGGAAAGAATATAAACTAGGAAAAAATTTGGAAGTTCCTACTTTCTTTGGAGGTACTTTGTATCTCACGGGCATTACCAAAGCAAAGCCTCTTTAGAAGAGACTGGGACACAGTGATAGGTAAACTGGTAGGAGAAAGCATCTCCAAGGTGAACAGGCTGCAACAGGCATCAGTCACCACACTAAACTCCTCTAGCAGGCAGTGCCTCAGCAATTTGCACACAGAATAACTCACACACTACAACCTCTGCTGTTACCATCGTCAGCATTCATGACATGATTAGATAAGCAGACTCAATCAAGGCATCATAATCGTGTATGGACCACAGTCACAGCAAAAGAGTATGTGGGTGTCGTGGTTTAAGCCTCTCTAACTCACGCAGTTTCTCTCTCACTCACTTCCCCCTCTTTCTTCCCCCCGCTCCTGGAGGGATGGGAAGGAGAATCGAAAAGAATGCAACTCCCACAGGTTGAGATAAGAACAGTTTAGTAACTAAAGTACAACACAAGACCACTACTGCTACCACCAATAATAATAATGACAAGGCAAATACAAGGAAAGAATACAATTGCTCACCAACTAATACCAAGCCCGACCACGCAGTGCACCCCCCACCCTTCTCGGTCTCTTCCCTCTGTTTTACATCCTGGGCATGATGTGCTGTGGTATGGAATAACCTCTTTGGTCAGTTTGGGTCAGGTGTCCTGTTTCTCCTTCCTCCCGGCTTCCCCTCCTCCCTGGCAGAGCATGAGACTCAGAAAGTCCTTGGTCAGGCCAAAACATCACTAAGCAGTAACCAAAACACTGGTGTTATCAGCGCTGTTCCCAGGCCGAAAGTCAAAAACACAGTGCTGCACCAGCTACCAAGGAGGAGAAAAATGACTGCTGCTGCTGAACCCATGACAGTGGGCTACTAGGAATGAGAAATTTAAGTTCTTTGCAAAAGGAACATGCTGATACAAACCAAAGTGATGAAAAAACGTGACGATTTTCACTTTGACATAAACTCATGATACTTTATAGACTGAAATGCACAATTCATCCTTACTGAAGTAAAAACCTTCAACCCTCAAAACCTATTGTATGAATGAGAAATCCCACAAAAAAACCTAGAACGGCACCACTCGGACTCATGACATAACTTAATCCTACTATAGTAATTTCCACACATCAGGTGACAGCAAGAAAAAGAAGTTTTAAAGCAATACTGAGAAGTCACAACCATGGCCTTCATACGCTAATTGAGAAGCTAGCTTCAGGCATTCTACCTTTGACTGGAATAAGTCTGTTAGTCATCTTCCTCACTGCAGAGCAGGAAGACCTTCACTTGAAGGTCCTTCATAAAATCCTTCATTTGAATCTTTCCCAGGTTGTGGCTCCCCTCTTCCCCTCAAGCAGATTATTTAATCCAAGTTGCTAGTCAGCAAGACTTTCTGCATCAGGACATAATTGCCTGAGCACAGATCTCTCCAGTGCCTCAGGAAATGCCTGGAGGCCTCCTTGCTCAAAAGGAAGCAGTTATTACATCTGGTGCTCACCTCAGTCAATTATACTGGACAGAGGTGCACATCATAAATTATAGACTTGGAAGCATAAAAATTTGATTTTAAAAAAAAAAGACAATTATCTTTTTTTCTACCAAGCATAACATTCCAAAACTTTCAAAGTGGACTGTCCCATCTGGAATCTTTCCACTTTATTCAGAGAATAACACAATATTCAGCAATGTGAACTCGACAGTCACCTCAAATAATGCTACCTTAAAAACTTTTCAGAGATGATTCATGAAGAAAAATAACACTTTCTTTCTTCCCTGTAACAACAGCCTCATCACAAGACATCTACTTTTTACTTATTACTTCTAATGACAGCCAGTAAAAGAAAGGATTCTGTAGGAGTGGTCTCACCCATGAGTCTACATATCTTTCATCTCTCCCAGCAAGTATATTCTCAAAGTGACAAACTCTATTTAAACTCAATTTAGATTTAGCTGATTTGAATAGCTTTGCAGATATACAAAACACAAAGTGAGCTATCCTCTGTGAAGGAAAGCAGGCACATGTGAACCTTAAGGACAGCTCCCCACTTTTGCAGGTGACATTAAAATATGTTCATTCCCTTGTACAGACATTTATGGGTCTGTACAAGAGAGTGAATGTTGTCACGCTGCATCAACACTACTGTAACCAAATAACTGAATCTCACCTGGAAACAAATTTTCCATCTCTGTAAGAAATAAACGTTTCCTTTTTACAACTTCAGGCAGACAACTCATGCTCTTTTTCATACAAGGCAAGGCCTCTCCAGTAAGTTGCTGTTCTACAACAGAGAAGGGAGGAGAACAAACCGAAAAGCTGGTATGTGGTTAACTTGACAAGTTGCTTAGAGCAATTATTGTAATCGCTTCAGGTGAACACATAGTGTTTTTTAAAAAAACAAACAAACAAACAAACACACAAAAAACCAAACAACATATTGAAAATATACTAAAGTCACACTCTTTGGTCACATTTCCCAAATAAATGCTAATTTGCTCTGTAATCAGTGGATACTTCAGGAATGAGGAATGGTCCCTATCTGGGACTGAAATCAGCTAGTCAAGAGATAATGAAATAACGAAGTGGCCCAGTTATAAAACAGATCTTGGAGTAAAGGGAGGGTTTAAGGGGAATTTGGGCTGAGTCTACTCTTACGAAAGTTCCATGCTGCAGAGTTTAGGCAAAGGATGTTTTTCAGGAGGAGATATTTCTTCTCCACAAAATGCTTTTCTAGCAAACTTTCTTTCTTTTTTTTTTTTTTCTTCCCCAGGTTTATTCCATAAGATTTTCCTTTGAACTTTCTAGAGAAACTAGCCAAGACTTGCAGCTGGGAATATTGGTACAGAACTAAACCAATAACATTATCTGAAGTAATGCCTGCATGTTTAGAGAAGGCTTTTTTCCTGCTAAGTGTACTGGAAGTAATTATACATGATATTAAGTGTACTGGAAATAATTACACAACATTATGCATGTAAGCAGATATTACACAATGACGGTTTGTCTTGAAGTCATATTTTGTGATGAGCAAATGAACGCTTCTGCATTCTGTCAGCCTTAGAACGCTTTATAGTCCTCCTCCATGCCACAGTCTCTTCAAAGGAAAAGGACTATAGATAGCCCTGCACTGCCAGAACACATACACTAGAACTGAAGTGAAAGAGGCTGCAGGTGAAGATAGTAAATACCTCATAAACAGAGCTGACTTGCCACGCTGTTATGCTAAAGATTACAATGTGAGAAAACAGTTTACATTTTCACCAGTTTTACTAGTGCAGAAGGAAAGTATCTTGGATTTCTCTTATAAACAATGTCCTCACTCTATAGTTGATATGATTAAGCACACAGGACTGGAAACCGAGCAGATAATGGAACTGATATAATACAACAATGAGCTGAGCTTAAACGTGGAAAAAGACACTGAAAACGTGCTCTTGAACTTCAGGTCAAAGAGTAGCATTAGTGGTCAGTGGTATAAACTGCATAATAGCAGCCTGCATTATAATAAAGCTGATCTGAGTTTGGAAATATTGTGTATGTTGCTGGAAATGTTTATTACTGTCATTATAAACAGCAGCACACTCAAGCAGCTGGGATCACACCAAATACACAGTTCTTTCAAAAACGTCTCTCAGCAACACAGTGCTCTCACATCAGCCAAGTCAGCTGTGAGCACAGATCCTAAACAACATGGACAGGTTTGCCCAGATTCATTATATGACAATGTTAAGTTTGCTCTGATATAACAAAGTTTGCTCCGATATAACAAAGTTTGCTCCAGCCAAATCCAAGCTCGACAGCCCCAAGAGAAGGAAAGGGGCTAAAACAGCTGGCAGAAAAGACATTAGCTACCACTTGGTCACTGCTGGCGTTCTTCAGGTGCTCCAGCTTGAAGTTAAAGCCGTGGAAAACCTGAGGCTGGGTGGCAGCATGGTGGCAGCAACGCTGAATCTTGACCTTTTGGTGCAACTGTCCTCAAATATGCAGGGTGGTGCATTAAGTCTCTTTGTCGTCTCAGATCTGAAGTAACAGTACAACTTGGCTTTCACATGAGGGATACGCCTCATCTGACTCCCATTGCCAAGTGCAAGATATTCTGATGTCCTGATTTTTCAAAAATAAAAAAAAAACACTTCAATTTTTTAAGTCCTTTAAAAAGGATTTTAACTTAAAGATTGTTTTATTCTTCCTCAAACTAACCCTTCTCCAGATCTACAACAGTACCAACAGCACTGATTTCCGTTAGATCAGCCATTACAATTTTAGTGAAAAACGTTACGCTAAAAAAGTCATGAGCCCCTAAAACCAGCACATTATAAATTAAATGTTTGTAATTTTAATTCTAATGGTCACTGCTTGTTCTTGTTCTGTCAATGCTGCCCTTTGTGTACAAACTTTGGTAATTAAAAAAATAACCAAGATTCAAAACCTTTTAGAGTGGTTTTACTTTAATATTTGATATCTTCCACTAATGCATTTCAGATTTATTATTCTAATGTTTTGGGAGCTTGTCCTACCCCTGAGGCACCTCATATCCTGGAAGAAAGACAATTCGTCAGTTCCTGTCAATATAGTCATTCAGTTAATGAAGTATCTAATAATACAGATCATCCATTAGTGGGCTATACCACAATTTAAATAGTCTACTAATTCTTAAATCCTTAGCTATGTGATCATACTGCATACCAGCTATGCAGGTCTTCAAGGATTGTAAAGAAAGACTTCTGTGAGCATAATAAAACCGAGAGTCCAGCTTCTCAGAAGCGAGAGCCTTTCTCTTCATTTTAATGTTTAGTTCCTTATTTCTGTCTCTTCATTTAGAAAACGCTTCAAGTAGCGCTGACAGGCCTTCCTTCTGTCTTGTATCAAACATCAAATACACACTATGACATGCCCCTGCTTCCTCTTCCCTGAGCTGACTGCTGTTCCAATGCACTTGAGGACAATCCCCAGGTAACTAACTCATCCTTGACATCTTCATTAGTTGGCCCTTTTCCTAGCACAGCAGGATGTGGGCCTTACAGCCAGAGCAGGCATGTCTGTCATGAGGTGTTTCCAGGAAGTCTCATTCCACCCACTTGAAGCATCCATAGACATACAATCCATAGAATCCTTGAATAGTATGGATAAGCAGGGACCTTAAAGCTCGTTTAGTTCCAACCCCCTGCAATGGGAAGGGGCACGGTCCAGTAGACCAGGCTGCTCACAGCCCCATTCAACCTATCCCTTTTTTCTGAGACGTGTGCTCCAATCCATAATAAATCTGCAACACCCTTCAGTCCACCGTCCGTATTTTAGGACCTGTATTTAGGCACTTTTAGCCACACCAAGGTCCTTTTCCACCAGGAACCCCATCCAGACCAGACCAGCCAGCCTGACCCGCCGCTCCCGCACCCTTGGCTGCGGGCAGGGCCGCCCTCGGCGCCCGGGCACAACATCTTCCCGCCGCCATTTCAGCAGGCCTTCTGCAGGAGGCAAAGAGACACTTCCCCCCGCGCTCGGGGCAGCAACGCTCGCGCTCGCACTCGCACACGAGCGCTGCCGAAACCGGGGCTTCCCCGGAGGCTGCTTCCCCTCCGTCGGTGAGCGCCGGGGCGAAGCCGCCCCACGCCGCCCGGCCGGCAGCAGCGCCAGCACCGCGGGGCAGCGCCTCAGCCTGCCCTCAGCCTGCCCGCAGCGAGCCCCACCGGGGCGGGGCCTGCCGGCGGAAAGTGCTGAGTCACGGCCTGACGTGCTGCGCCGTCACGTGCGGCGCAGAGCTCCGCTCTCGCTACCGCCGGGGCGCCGAGCTCACCGCGCACCGCGCAGGCTCCGCTCGTCTCTTCCCTTTACCCTCCGTGCGCTGCCGCTCCGCTCCGCCGCCGGCCGGCATGGGTCTGCTGTCGCAGGGCTCACCGCTGAGCTGGGAGGAGACGCGGCGGTACGCGGAGCACGTGCGGAAGCACGGCATCCTCCAGTTCCTCCACATCTACCGCGCCCTGCGCGACCGGCACAAGGACGTCCTCAAGTGGGGCGACGAGGTGAGACCCAGGCGCGCACCGCACCGGATCCGCACGGCCTGATGCGGCCTCCGCCGCCCGGGCGCAGGTGCCGCCGCCGCGGCGGGGTGGGCGCTACTCTGCTCTGCTTCGCCCCGGTGCGGCCCGGGCCCTGCCCGGGAACAGCGGGTCCGGCCGCTCGGCCGCTGCTGTCGGCGGGAGGGGATTGCTCAGGCTGCCCGCCGGGGCTTTGTTTCCAACGCACACACTGCCGCTCTCTCGCCGCCTCCAGCTGCGCAGCGCGGCTGCCCCGGTGCTACCTAGTGATTTCGAAACGCTCACAACTTTCAGCGCTTCCGTCGGGCATCGGTAGACCCGATGGTACACGTCGGGAGATGCACTGCTGTGAGCAGTGATGTCTGTCAGCACTTGCTCGTTCCCTTGAGCTTGTTTATTTTCTCTGCAGTGAGGTCTGGTTAAAGCATGTGTATGTCTAAACTTCAGGGTAATGCCTTGGTCTTGGAAGGGGAGCAAGGAAGCAGGGACAGGAGGTTGGCAGGTGGGTTCAGCAGCCCCACTCCTCTCACCTCACCGGGTTCTTCTGTGGTCCTGGCTTGTCCCTGTGGAAAGGGACGTGCCAAACCTTTATTTTACTTCAGTCTTCCAGGCGTCTGGCACAAGTCAGCCTGCCTTTCGAACAACGATGAGGGCAGTCGCTCAGGTCATGACTTGAACTTTGTTACAGGTGCTTTGTGCCCGTGGACCGTAACTTTATCTGCAGGTCTTAGCTGTGCAAGCCTGTGCTGAATTGTGTCCCAGACTGACAGCGCTCTGTGAGGCGCAGAAGCTCCCTCCTCTGTTGAGGATTTCCCAAGGGTCCCGGCTTTCCCTGGAGACAGGGAGTAGCTTTGGATATGCTGCGCTAGTAGCTATTCTTTATCATAGTGCTGGTGTGGTCCAGCATGTCACTTTGAGGTGTTTGTGATGTGACTGCAGGGGAGTTCAAAGAGCAGAGTGGGAAGTGAGCAACATGGGGGCTTCTCTGTGCGGCTCTGTTTTTTTGTGCTCCATTTCCTTTCTGAATGGCAAAGGCATTTCTGAGAAAACTTTATCCAGGGGTAACAACAGGTTTTCACAGATGCTCTTTGCCAGAGGAAAATGCTGTTCCATTGAGCACCTCGAGAGACCTTGATTATTAAAGTGTGTTCTTCTTTTGAGGAACTGGTGTCATATCTCACACAACTGAACAAGGCAAGCATTGGAGCACGGGAGCTGCTTTCAAGAAGACTGAGTAAGGGCTTGGCTACTAAAAATATGTCCTGTAAAGGGACTAATGCTGCGAGCATGTCTAGTCTGCACTGAAGGGTTTTGCAGTCAGTGGTGCGTGCTCAGGAAGTTTAATTCCTTGTCTGACTTACCTATGTCCCTTCATCTCTTGTATGACTGAAGTTATGCTGATAGAAGAGCCTCACAAATAGTCCTAAGTTCAGGATTATAGATGAAGCACAGTCTCTTTATTGCTCTGAGACTTAGCTTGGGGGTTTTCTCATTAATCTTTAAGATGGGATACTCATTTTTCAATGGGCATTACTTTCTAGTTGTCCTTGCTTTCTCAGGGTGAGATTTCACAAGATAGCTAGGGCTGATCTGCAAGCAAGCAGGTTCAGCTTCCCTCTTCTTGCTCCAGGCTCGTGTTTCTTCTGCCTTCCTTGCATTGTTACTGGCTGTGTGAGTTCAAGAACTTAAGCCAGCAGAAAACTCTTCAGTTTTCTAGGGTGGTTCATTTACTCAGAGCTTCCTCTGCTTCACTGTGAGGCCCAGCAAGTTCTGCGTAATGTGAAGAAGGTTGCAGGGGTATGTGGAGGAAAGGGGCAAGCAGAACCGGCTGGTAAATGGAGGTGCGTTATGCTTAAGGAGATTCAGTTTTCTTCTCTCATGCCCAGTAAAGCAAGAGGCAGAATTTTAAGACCAGTATGATTACTATGATTACAGCCACAATTCTGATAAGGAGGTAAGAGCCATAATTGAAATGCCTGTGAACATTGAGAGGTAACCCAGTTTATCACCTGCCTCTGATTTTAGCAAATGGGAATAAACTCAGGTGTGGCTACTCATTTTTATTATACTGTATTATGCAATTTTATTTTTTTATATATAACACAGCATTTAGGAGTGTATTAATGTATCACGTATTTGCTGCCAACCTGCTCTTCTTGTGCAAACACAAAAGCATATCTGTCTCCATAATTTATTTCAGCTGTGCTGTAGACAGGCAAGTGGGGAAAGCAGTAAAGTTGTTTTCTGTTTTGTCTTCTCAAATACCTAGTTATTAGAAAGTGGCGCCACATTTACATGCAGCTTAGATGAATCAACTAATTGGACAATTTTCATAAAAAGCCTTTTGTGTGCTTTGACCTTCATGTATAAAGTCACAGCCTGAGGGTGTTTTGTTGTTTTAAAATCCTCTTGAAGAGACATCAAGAATGAAGATGACAGCCCTCGTATAATGCTGGCGATTAAATCAGAATTAACAATTACCTTTGTTCAAAAGATGTTTCTGAGACACTGTTTGGTGAAAGGTTTTTGGTTTTGTTTTTTTTTTTTGACTTTATTTTTAAGGACTGCTTCAGATTTCTCAGCGTACCCTGAGTTTGTCTTTCAGGGCAGATGTGTGAATCTGTAAACATTGTCCCCATCTAGCCGATGCCATTGTGAAAAAGAAATCCTGTGTTTGCTTTAGAGTATAGAACAAGCTTTTTCTTTGGATCTGTTTTTCAACAGGACTCCACTTCTCAGTGTGTGTTGTAAGACTCATTATAGAACTGTGATGGTCCTTTGGGGTGCTTATAACCTTCACTGTGGTCCCAGGGAATGAAACTGTGGGGAATGATCATCTGCTTTCCGTTTCTTGGGTGCTAGGCAAAAGTGTTGAGGCTTAAAAGTGTTAACAGAGCAGGATGGTGGCATTTGTTTTCAAGAAAGCAAGGCAGCATCACAACTTGCATAGCAGGGCAGCATCCCCTAATGCTCCCATATTTCCCCTGTCTAAGAGCTGGAAAGGTCAAAACACTGGCTCTGTTGCCTCTTGAATAGTCAGCTATCTTCTTGCTTTCGGGGTTAGTAGAACCAAGAGCTGTTGCCTTTCCTGGGAGCAGTTTTTTACTCTGTTTTCCACAACCATGAAGCCTTTGCAATGGTAAAAAAACCTCAAAACAACAACAAAAAAGACCCCTACAGATATGAGTGTAGCAGAGAATAAGACTTGGTTAAAAAATCAAATCTTTCTAAAGGTCTCTTTGAAGCTGTGTTTACAAGTAAAGGTCTTTTGTATCTTAATCATCCTTCTGCCTGATTTAAAACTGACAGTTGGCCTCCCTGTTTATGCTTGGCTTCTCCTGACTGTGGAACTGTCTCATTATCCATCAGCAAACCCTTCTTTATTATCCTTGCCTTAATGCCTATGAAAGTTGGGCAATAGTTAGATCTGCTGATAAGACCCCATCACGCTAACCAGTATGGTCTCACAGTCTCCATGTGTTTTCATCGCCCTATCCCATCCAACAACATATGCCTATGTTTGTATTTGCAGAGTAGCAGTCATTATTAGTATTTTGTGCAGCAGATGCAAAAATCTGCACTTTTTCTGTACTGGGGTTTATATCTCCAGTAGAGTTAGTAGGTATTATGTGAAACAATTCATTTGTGCAGCTTGGCAGATGTTAGTTGTACCAAAAGAGTTTAAAGGGTTTTTGAGAGTAAGGCAGAGCCTATTCTGCTGCTTCCCAGCTTTTGTCCCAAAAAGCTCTCTTCTGTGCCAGCACATTACCAGTCTCCTGTGCTGTTCAGTGCCTCTTGTCTGCTGATTGCATTCCTCTAGCTGACGGATGTTGCTTAAATTTCACTTCACAGACTAATGCGGATGCTCAGATCAGACAAGTGGAATGGTTGGCCCTTGGCTAGGCTCACTGGCGTTGCTTTGTGCTGAGCATGCATACAAGTGTATGAATTGTGACGCTTCATGCATAACTACCTATACGTATGTATTCATACGTGCATGTAATACTTGTCTTCTGCAGTCTGTTTTGCTGCTAAATGGGACAGGTTGGTTGTTTTCCAGGCTGGACGCCTATCTGGGCTGGGAAGAAAGAATACAAGCACGAAGAGCTGAAAAAGGAAAATTGACAGGGACAAAGAAACAGTAAAGAATAAGGAGGAAAATGTTGAGAAAGGCATGCTGGAGGAAGATCTGCTCAGAAGGAGGGGTGTAGAAAGCAAGCATGGGCAAAACACAGTTTTATTTGAAAGTATATGTGGATGACTTGCCCAGCCTTGTTTAGTGAAATTGGACATAATGACACTTTTGTTGAGTATCAGACTGTTCCTCTCAGTGTTGAGACATAGCACAGAATAAGCATCTTCGGCTTTTAGAAAATCGTTTTCTTCATGGAAACTTCAAGTGAAATTTGGAGGTCTTTAAAATGGATTTGATAATAAATTTTATGAGGCAGTGTGAAAAATGTGCCACTGCACTGCTTGCCTGTTAGCTCTTTCTTATTTTTTTTTTAAACTTCGTTTGGTCTGTCTTCTCTACTTTATTCATTCCCTTCCCTATGCACTAGTTTTTTGTCATACCTTATAAGTAAGTTAAATAAGAACTAAAATGAATATTTGCTATTCAGCCCTTCCTCGTGCAAGAAGTAAAGCAGCCCCTCTCAGATCCTATGAGAGGCCAGAGGCTTTTTACTAGAATGTCCCAAAGGTGTGGCATCTGATTAGAAGACGCAGGACTCTTTCAAGCCTTTTCCTTCTTCCGAATGAAAGGCTGGGCTGTGAAAAAAGCTGCTTTTCCTTTTGAATGATTCTTCCCAGGGACCTAGCTATTGCATTAATGTCTTGCTGCAGTTTACAGCCTGCATGGTTTTGTTTTGCTTTTTGTTTTTGTTGTGGGGTTTGGTTTTTTTTTCCCAGGGCAGTAGCAGTGTGTAAATGGCACCATCAGTGGTGTTGCGTTACAGTCTGCAGAACTTCAAAATGGTAAAATAACAAGCTACATCTTAAGGAAATGGGTTTGGGTTCAGATGCACACAGTTTGAGGCTCCTGTTTGTCAGCCATTTAAAACCAGGAACAAAGTCTAGGGCATTTCATAACAGTGGTAGATCTAGCTCACCAGCTGCATAAAATAAGTACAGCTACTATCCCTCATATACACAGGTGAAGTTTTGGTCATCTCTTTGCTAAAATACATGAGTGAGGCTTGGTGAAGGACACATATGCGTGTGAAGAAGGTCAAGCAGAGGTAAGAAAGGACCATGACTGATAAAAGCAGTGATAGGTTCAGAGGGCATTGTGGTATACAGGAAAGGTGGTGTCCTTTTCTCATTTTGCAAGAAATTTGGCTAACCTGATAGAATAGAGAGGCAGAAGATGTCCCTTTAAGATAATTTCATACTTTACAAAGCTTAAATGTTCTGTGGAACAAGATGCTGCATGATAGCTTTGAAGCAGAGACACACATGGGCAACAAGAATAGACAACCTGTTGTGGTTTCTTTAAACTCCACGTGCTGCAAGATGTATGTCCCTCTATCCAAACCACTTAGATAATTGTCAAGTGACTCATGGGGGTTCTTTAATGTTCATCTGAAACTTTCTAACTAGCTTTTTACTGTATGTGTTATAAATAAAATAGAATCACCAAAAATAGTTGTTGTATTTTCCTGGCTGTTGATAATAGATCTTACTGAAAAGAAATATCAGCCAAGTCATTATACAAAGTCATCATCAGTATTCTGGTGATCTCGCATTCTCACTTTGTACAAATTGCTGCAATATACAGAATGCAGAAGTTGCTGTATTTTAAAGTTTTTTTTATTTTGGGAATCTCATGATTATAATAAAGCCAACATAGCCTGACGCCTTCCAAAAATGTTTTTTACATCTGAGCTTTTGTCATTTTAAGACAATCACTTTTAGTCTCCTCCTCCCCCAGCAAAATTCCCTAAACAGAATGTGGTTTTGAGTTTCTTTCATGCAGAAATTCCTCATGAGGGCTCCTGCCAAACATGGCATGTGTGGATGCATCTGAATGGGAGCTGTCTTAATCGATGTACTCCCCTGCTTACCGCATGGGGGGAAGCAGCGCTTGTGAATTGTCTGGTTGTTTGTCACGTGTCTGCTTGTTCATCCTCTCTCTCTGAGCTTTATTTGGTTAAATAAAGGGACTGTGCATTGGTTGTTTACAGATAGATTTAGTGCTTTCTTAATGTTTTGTGGCTGCACCTGTTATTTATCATAATGGCATTTCTGGGGAAGGGTCTGAAGGTATGATAATGCATCAGCTCGTGCTGCTTGACAGCCTTGAGTGTATATGTGCAACCTCTCAAATGAGTACACTCATGCATGCAAACGCAACTCCTTAAATCTTGACTTGAACAAGATAGGTGCCCTTGAAGAGTCTCCATGTTTATTCTTTCAGTGGATGCTTTGGCTGACAATCCTGAAACTACTTTTTCTTTCTGGCTTTAATCCTCATGTCAGGGAAAACCTAAACTGAATTACATCTAAACCCTCTAGCTCTCAAAATGTGCATGATGTGGTGACCTCCCCAGTAACTGATTATTTTGCTTCAGCTCTGTTTTTCCATGGCCGGGTGATGAGGTTGTGGCGCAGCACTCTTGACCTACCTGTAAGCTTTACTGCTGGATGTGTTGTGCATGTGACAGTGCAGGACTTGCTGTAAATTATAGTGAGGTGCTTTTTCAAAAGCTAGTTTTGTAATTCAGTTGAAAACAGTTTGGAAAGGATTTGTTTGTTTGGGTTTTTTCTTTGGTTGGCTGTTGGGTTTTTTCCCTAAACAAGCTGCAGTTTGTCATAAATAGTAACCATCCCCATTGTAAGCATTGATTTCCTCCTTCCCAGTCTCAAAGCTTAAATTATCTGCTGTTTGTATATTTCTGATACATATTCTGTTCACAGTGAACTTCTTTCTGTGGATGTCAAGTGAATTGCTATGGTCTTGTCACGGGATTGTTGTCTACTGCAGTTTCTCTTTTGCCACAGGGCTTCCTCTTCTTGCTGTACAGATGCCTTATTTTAGTTAACAGTGTGAGAAAGGGTGAGTTGCAAGAATGATTACTTCTTGTTTGGTTGGGTTTTTTTTTTGTTATTGATGTTGCTAGTTTGGTTTTGGGATGTTTTTTGTGGTCTTGCTTTCTGATGCAAGAGGTAGCTTAGAAGCTTGCAGCATCCTGTTTCACAGTTGATCAAGTGGTCTTTTAATAGTACATAAAAACACCTAGCCTGTGTGGAACAGAAAGTATCATTGTGCCAAAAAACTCCTGTTCTTTTCTGTTTTAAATCTATGAGTGTTCATAAGTGAGTGTCAAAGTTGCCTTTGCTGTAGAAATCTAAAGTTAACATTACCCTAGTATCTTTTTTTTTAAAAACACTATTAACCTTGGGTGTTCCATAGTACAGCAGGCAAAGAAGAGACACTCCGCTCTCTAATGTGCCACATCTTGTTCTTTAGAAGCATGCAAATGGTTATAACCTCTAGATTGTAGTTTTTAATAATCCAGCTTCCTGGTTTGTGGTACTGTGGCACAGGACATCCTCTAGTCACATTGTATCGCGTGCAGAAGAAAATCTGCAGCCCTGACATTGGCAGGTGGGAGGGGGAACAGGCCTGAGCACTTAGCTGGGACTGGCTGTGCATCACTGAGATGAAAGCCCCTGCATCCTCCTCCTTTTCCTTATCTATGGTTGTCTTTAATGTGGCATAGAAGTTCTTAGTTTTTTGCTTATTGTCAATGTAATGTAAAATATCAGCTGTATTTTGTTTTTAGGGCATGGTCTCCTGGAGTTGGTCTTGTGTGGAGCTGGAAGCTGCTTTGTTCATTGGATTGTCCCCCTTCAATCTGCTTGATCAAAATTAAGAACTTTAGGAAGTAAATTTGAACCTTGGTTCTGCTGTTTATGGCAGATACTTTAAATTGTTTTTGTGGCAGAGAACACCCACGGTAATCTTATGAGCATGGGAGTGGCTCATCCATGTGCCAGTGTGTGTGGTATGAGGATGTGCCGGCTACAAATGGCCACAGTATAGGCATAGAAATAGCTCATATTATAGGCATAGGAATGGCCTCTGTGGCACCTTCCAGGATTGTTTTCCTCTGAAATCTTTTCCCTCAGGGCTTAGACTCACCTTTGTGGGCCAGTAAACCTATCATTAAAGGTACAATACCAGCTGATTATTACTGTGGCTCCATGATTTCACACAGCAGTGGTGAGAAAATAACTGTATTCAAAAAATGTCTTTACTGTTATGCTTTATGTTCATCAGAGTTATGTGTACCTGCGCAAGAAATCTGTTTTTTCCACCTTAACGCTGAAAACTTGTGGCAGAGGTTCTTTAATGAACAGTTGGGTTATTAAAACTTTGTTCTTCTGTAGGCTATCATTTTAATGATACAGGGTATTTTAATGATGTATTAACTGACCAGTAAATGTGTGTGGGAGCTACTTGGGTTTTTATTTTTGCTATAATGACGCTTAGTAACTACTGAAAAGGGTTTTGTTTCTTTGATGTTCTTGAGAAGAAAGTTCACCTCAATTTTATTTTCTACTGTATACATAAATATGAGGCATACTGCATAAAAATACTTCTATTAAATGTTGTAGTAACTTTTGGTAATAGTAAGCAAAAGCTGTGAGACCTCACTGGGTGTCAAGAAAAAATTTCCAATTTCTCTTTAAAGTTCCAGGTCTGAGGGAGGGTACGTATGAGGAGACTGCTAATAATTGCCCCAGGTATATGTGGCAATAGTTGTCTGGTGGAAGGAAAAAGAAACTGTCAATGAGATTGTCCTTGAGGAACAGCAGTGGTACATCAGTTGCATGTGATCAGGCCTCTTTTAGAATTGCAGAATGGTTTGGGTTGTAAGAGACCTTAAAGATCATCTAGTTGACTGCCCCCTGCAGTGAGCAGTGACATTTTCCACTTCCATGCTCAATAGCCCCATCCAACCTGGCTTTAAACACTTCCAGTAGTGGGGCATCCACAGCTGAGAGAGATGACCAGGAGTGTGATAAAAGGTAAATTCAGGGAACTGATTTTTGCAGGTGGGGAGCATACAGACTTGCACTGCTTTCCTCTCAGAAAAACTTCTCTTCAGATCACAGATCATCATTCTTAAACTATTTTCCTCTACTATGTAATCTCGGCACCTTCTGAGCTTACCAAAGTCAAGACTGCTTGCCTGTGTTTGCATATGCAGAAATACCTTATGGCAAATACTTGGAACGTCAAAAGGATTTCAATATTAACTCTAAAGCAGAGGCTTCACTCTCAGCTATTAGATAGGTTTTGCTCTCAGTGTACTTAGCATGATGGTGTTGAGTATATGAGAAAGGGCTTTGATGCTAGAAAGCAGGCCACTGCCAAGACAAGGATTTGGACAGTGATACTATGTGGGATGTGTGTCAGCTTTGGTTCCCCTTGTTCCTTAGAATTGCTACTAAAGAGTCACTCAACTGATACTTTTTCAGTTTTAAGTAGTGTGAAACAATATGTGTAATTATGGTCAAATAACTTGGGCATTCAAACACAACTTCAGGCATGTTTACCCGTTTCCAGAGAACAATCATCATTCACTTTGCCACTGGGCAAGTCCAGCACAACTGTTTGGCTTAATGCGTGGAGAGTGGTTTGGATCCTCCCCAGCTGAGGGGCTTCAAGGACTCACTTGTGGTTGTATTTACAGAGGTAACATCAAAGAGTTTTCAAAAGCCCAGAATTTCCTTGGTAGCAGACTGTGAGAAGTAGTCATAACAAGCGAAGTAATGCTGTTACGACCGCTGTCCTTTTGGCAAGACAGAATGCACTTAATGGTGCATACTCCTACAGCAGTGGAGCAGAGCTGGTGTGGAAGTACTCTGAAGGTGCAGTACATTGCAAGTTGGTAGTTCAGAGGAAGGAAGCCTGTAAAGAATAGTTTTTCTTTGTGTTGGCTCACAGATAGATCTGTTATACTCTAATTATTTGCTTTAACTTAGAATTTATTTGGGTTTTATACTGCATTTAACTTTGAACGATTCTTTTAGTCAACCTCTGTGTAGGTATGTGGATTTACAGCTTTTGCTTTGCGACCTTGCTGGCAAAACTGACGTTCCTTCTCGGGGCTGGTTGGAGAGGTTGGCCCACTGAAGCAGTGCTGAGCATGTCTGTCTGCAGGGAGAAGCTGGGAGGCCACCTCCTGTCCTCAGCAGCCTTGCAGCACATGCCAGCCAGAGGATAGAGATGCACAGGGTTGGCTGCAGGGTGTGAGCATTGGCTGGGCGCGCAGGTCCAAAGCGTCCACCTTTCTTGCCATAGTAGGGTGCGCTTTCCTAGCTGGCTCTCAGCAAGACTGCTTGTCAGCCATGTGCATCAATAATTTGACCTGACATGTATTCGGATGTTTGTAGGGAGCCTAGTTAAAACTGGAGAAAAGCTAACCCTGAAGAGCTTGACAAAATGATGAATTCTAAATGCTAGGTGGAACCCCACATATTTGGCTTTCAGACTCGAAGCTCTGCCAGGCGTGCTGATGCTTTCAACTTGGCTGCAGTCGTCAGAACTTTATTGTGGGTAGAAAACATGTGAGAAGCCTGGGAATGACGAGCTGAAGTTAAACGTGAAAATGTGTGAACTCTGAATTTGTTTCTCTCTTTCTAGCTGCAGGCTAAACCTTTTGATGAGCTTAAATTAAATTCTTTAAGGATGTCCATTCAGGCAGTCCTTCTGTTGGCAAGATACTCTGTGGGTTACTTGGAATTGTTGGCAGCTGGCTGAAGATTTTTTTCTTTTCTCATTAAAATTAATGGCAGATCTTCTGTGTGTTAAGACAGCTTTGAAGATTAGTCAAAGTGTCTGGAGGCAAGAGTAGTAGCTGTTTCTAAAGCTAGATGCGTAAATGCAATATATTCACTACGGCACTTGGATTATGAAACATCATGATTTCTTTGGTTTTACCTTCCTGGCTTAATACTTTACACTTCTGCCTTATTTTCTTTAAGGAACTTTTAATACGGTTTACAGAGAAGTACAGTGTTCTCACTACCAGCTCATTGCCGTTATATTTGAGGAGGGTATTTTAGGACAGGAGGCTAATCATAGTAACATACTCATGTAATCATAGAATAGTTAGGGCTGGAAAGGACCTTAAGATCATCTAGTTCCAACCCCTCTGCCAGGGACCCACTAAACCATGCCACACAAGGCTCTGCCCAACCCAGCCTTGAACACCGCCAGCGATGGAGCATTCACAACTTCCCTGGGCAACCCATTCCAGTGCCTCGCCACCCTTACAGTAAAAAATTTCTTCCTCATATCCAATCTAAACTTCCCCTGTTTAAGTTTGAACCCATTACCCCTTGTCCTCTCACTACAGTCCCTGACGAAGAGTCCCTCCCCAGCATCCCTATAGGCCCCCTTCAGATACTGGAAGGCTGCTATGAGGTCTCCATGCAGCCTTCTCTTCTCCCGGCTGAACAGCCCCAACTTTCTCATCCTGTCTTCATATGGGAGGTGCTCCAGTTCCTTGATCATCCTCATGGCCCTCCTCTGGACTTGTTCCAAAAATGGTGGACAGGTGTTCAGTTTTGGGGTCTGTCAAAGGCAGCTGCAGTTCCTTTGCCTTCTCTTCTGCTGCCCATCCACGTGGGTGTTGTGCGGTTGGACGGTATGGTATGAGGCCAGCCATGCGGTGGGCTTGATGCCCATTCATGCATTCATCTATATGACTCAGAGATGTGTGTGGTTGTGTACCTCCTCTAGCTTAGGTTGGGTCCGAGTGAGGAGGATGCTTTTTCAAAGCAGGAAGAGATGATGTTGAACGTGGTGGAAACTGGAAGGTGTGAGAGTAAGCACTATGTTTTTCAATAATCATGGGTCAGGTATTGCTGGAGAGACTGGTACTAGATAATAACTAAATCAGTACTGGAATGAGTCTTGGTTGACAGTAGTCTGTATTTACTTCGAGTAGATCATTGTGGCATAATACATGCAAACCACAAAATACCACGCAAAATGCTGTCTTTCACAGAAACTAGAAATCACTGTTTTTTCTTTAGGGGATTAAAATTTGATCTTAAAACAATATAGAAAACGTGTAACTGCTGAATGAGTCCCTCCAGAGTGTCTACTCGTATTCTGTAGAGTTACAGACACTCTTGGATAATGCTGCTGGTGATTTAATCGCAAATCCCAACAGAGGATTATATTTGTTGTCACGGTAGCAAGCAATAATTCTGTCATGAACATGGAAGCAACCAAAGAACACAAAGCCCACAAATCCACTTACAATGTGCTGGAAAACACCGTACAAGTTCTCTGTGTTTTGGCAAGCTGTTTTCCTGTATGCATCAGACTTCTGTACCAAATAGAAGTTGCCATGGATTGGTATGCTGCAACTTTAACATCATGATCTTGCATGAGTCTGAACTCCTGGGGCTGGAGCAGTGCTGTTTGGTTAAGTACTGCTGGATGCAGCTCTAGGCAGTGTCTGAAAACCAAACTGAGGAACACAGTGCAAAATCTGTGACAGGTTCTAGCTGTGGAACTGCAGCCTGAATTCTTAACCACACGCTGATGTTTGTAAGAGATGAGTTGTGGAAGTCTTGGAGGCACCAGTTTCAGAGCCTCTAACAAAAGGCACTGTATGTCACTGCTGGTCCAGTAAGGGGTTTTCAAAGCCAGTACCCTTGTGATGCATTTCCATGTACGACTTCTGCTTTTATGTGGTAGGCAACACATTGCACTTGGGGGCTGTTTTGTCTTTCACATTTTCCAGAACAGTGCAAAGCATCCCCTGCCATATAGGTGTTAGGAAATAGATTGTATCAGTAATACTGAAAGGCTACAAGGTGCAGGCAGCTGTTGGTTCGCTATATGGGATAGCACTCTAGAAGTCTTCTTGGGAGCTTTGATAGCAAATATGCATGGAGATTAGGAAGTTTAATGTGAGGGTGTTCCAGGTTTGGCTGCTTTCAGATAAGCTGTTACGGAAACAGCTTATTTGCCAATGCTGCAACGCAGCACTGCTGTTGTTAGTGACTTCTTGGATTGAGTGTGGCTTGCACCCTGGAACAGGTACAGGGGCAAGGAGGCAGTGGTCTGGGGCAAGGAATGCTGCAGGGCAGGAGGGAAAGAGAAGGTGGCAGCAAAGCTGAAATCAAGAAGGGATGGAACCCCCTATGCTGTGGTGAAAGCTGGAGTGTGTTAATAGTAGGACTGATGCTGTCTGTAACAGTCATTGTATACATGAGGCGTCATGCTAGCCTTAAATAGCTCCAATAAGTGATGAGTGTAAATGGATGCCTTGTTTGTAGAATGACTGGGGTTTTTTTGTCAGTAGCAGAGACTGTAACTCGGGGTTACAGATGTTTGCAGGTAACCCCCATGGCTTGCATGGTGGTTTATTTCTTTTTTTGTCTGAAAAATAATGTGGAGGCAAATACAAATTCAGAAATCTCTTTGCAAAATATCCACAACTGGAAATGGAGGGGAAAAAATTTCAAGGCTGATTTCAAGCAATTTTAATTCTTTATTCAAGATGAAATAAGCCTGCTGCTGCCATCTCCAGTACTGTTTACTGCGTTCAGTTAATGATGGGTTTTAAGCTTCCGTAAAGTTCAATCTGACATCCATTTTGTTTATTTATTTAATCCTTAAGATTATGTGCCAACATGTTTGTGAACAAAATCTGACAATTTAATTGTTTTTGTTTTCATTATTTACAAGGTGGAATATATGTTAGTGAAATTTGACCATGAGAATAAGAAAGTGCGCTTGGCACTCTGCGGTGAAGAAGTTCTTCAAACACTGCAAGACAAAGGGGAGAAGGTAAACCCCAAGTGAGTACCTGCTTCCTGTTTCTTCTTTTTGTTTTATGATACTGTACATAAAGTGTTAACTGTCAAGTCTGCTGTCACTAAAATTATATTTTTACATAAATCTGGGGTGCTGGAAGTGAAAGATTTGATCACACTTGCAGGCAGTCCATGCACGTTTTGTTATGCCTTGGAAGAAAAAAAGATGTAATGGCGAGCCCACTGAAGTTACGGTTTGGTATTTGTTTTTTCTTGCTCTGGTCTTGTGTCTGTGTATGCACAGTAATTTACACCTTCTGTATACACAGAAGGTACTAGACCTTCCCTGCCCCATAAAGCATATGCATGTGTGCTCTTACCCCTGTATCCGTGGCTACAGGAGCAAGTGAGGGCTGTGTGTGGAAGCCTGTTGTCTGTAGGAGCACTCGCTCTTTTTTGGCAGAATTAGAAAGGTAGGTGTAAGGATGGCAGGGCAGTTCTTCCCCATCCTCTCCCATGGAGAATAATTAGATTTCAACTAGCCAGAGAACTGTGAATTACCTTTTAACTGATAGCCACAGAGAAATGAAGCCAGAGACAGCAAAGTGTTTTGGTTGAAGAAAGCCAAAGCAGGTCACTCCTTAATGGGAGCATAGAAACTGCTGTAGTAACGAAAGGCTTTTGTTCCATGGGCCTGCCTGCTTTTTTCTAGGTACTTTAGTCTCATCTTCCAGGAAGGCTTCCCTGCCTTCCTCAGTAGGGGTACTATTGAGAGGTACTATTGAGGGGAACTACCTGCAAGAAGGAATCCCTTAGCTTTTTGGCTCAAAACTACTACTGCAAGAAAAACAGTAGGGGGGATGTGACTGTCTCTTTGTAGTGTGTGCTGCATAGAGGTGAAATGGCTTCCCAAAGGAGATGGGAAGGTATTACTTTTCAGGGGTGACTAGGTGCACTCAACCTTCTTTTAATTTCTTAACCTGATAAATTTATGAAACAAAACCAGAAATTCCCAGGCAGTAAGAAGAAGAAATTGAGCATAATTTTTGCCTTGCCTTGTACTGTGAAAGCAGTTGAGCTTTCTGTATTTTCCAGTTTCAGTTAAAACCCCCAGGAACAGAGCTTGAGACAGATACTAGAAGTGACTGAAATTTTACATAGGCAAATCCTACTTATTACACTATGCAGCAATACTTTCTACTGCCAAGCTATGTTTTAATTTCTTTTCGCCACCTCCTGGTGGTGAGGTACATCGGAAAGTGCATTGTGTTATTCTATTGAATGATCAAATTTAGGAGACTTTTCTTGCAAGTTGCATTCATTTCTGAAATTCTCACAAATAATTCATTCTTTTTTTTGAAGTTGCAGAAATATTTAAACGAGGCTATTCTTTCATTATAGCCACCCAACACTCTGGCGACCAGAATATGGAAGCTATATGATTGAAGGGACACCTGGGCAGCCATATGGGGGAACCATGTCTGAATTCAACACTGTGCAAGACAACATGAGGAAAAGACGGCAAGAGGCCGCTTCTGTTCTCAAAGAAAATGAGGCTATTTGCACTGTGACATCGTTTCCAAGGTGAGATGTTTGCTGAAGTGTTTCCTATTCTTACGCTGTTTTTGTCTTTATTGTGTATAGCCACACTGTGTAGTGAAACAGAGGAAAGCACAATTCAATTAAAGTACCTCGACTTAATGCTCCAGTCTTTTCCTAATTTTTTTACTGCAGTCAGACAAACAATTAGGCATCTTTTATATTTTTAAGTTACTTGTAATCTGTGATGATTTTATATTAGAGGGAATACCTGAATATTTGTAACAAAGTATTGTATAGAGAGTAGTCTGCTGTCTTGAATTCATACATAAAAATCATATGCAAAGGGTTTCTTTTTATCTATTTTGCAAGCTTTTGTCATTATGAACAGCAGCTTTGTAAAACATGGCTAACCTGGCCTCTTTTTTCAACGCTACTTTTCCATTGAAGCACATGCAAACTTCTTTTGGTGGCTTAGAGCACAGAGGAGAACAGGAATGTTATTATCCTTACAAACTGAAGACTCTTAAACTTCTATAATGCTGTACTTACTGAATCTAGAAAGGAGAGCATCTCTCCTGGCTTCATAACACACCTACAGAGGGTAGATTTCCTCGTTTTTACTGTTGTAAAAAGACTCTTGGAAGTTAAATTCAGGATGTGCTTCATTATCTGGGAGAAACTGTACTCTGTGACCTTCCTTTCAAACGTAATTCTAGGCAGGCATTTGTGTTCACTCTCACTAGCCTGGTCAGTCAAGCGGGTGAAGATAGTTATGCTTAAAATAGTAAAAGAATAAAATAATAATTGCTCTGCAGTAGAAGAGAAGCAGCCTTACTAGCTGGTTTCTTGTATGGTACAGAACACTGGCCCTAAATTCTTGCTGAGAGCAGGAATGGTACAAAATGTGACTTAGCAGCAAAGTTCAGGTGCCAAAATGCCTGCATTATACCCCATGAATGCTATTTTGAGAACACTCTTCACAAAATGTGCTTCCTCTTTATGAGAGCTATGCTAGAAATCTTTAATAAGAGCTTATTTAAAATCCAGTGGTTAATGATTAGTTCTCAATGTGTTACAGAATTGGTGGGGTTTTTTTTCCTCCCCACAGCGTTACAAATAGATTGTCAGTCAATAAATACAAATGTTTCAGACCCAGTCTCGCAAGGAATAAAGGGAGGAGGTCCTCACTTTGTCAATACAGACAAATAATTTCTGCATCACTGTAGGAGCAATACATTGGACTTCAGTGAAAAGCAGTAAACAATAAAATGTAGCTTATTCCATGTGGATCATCTCAAACATCATCTTTCAGAGATTTCTCTCCCTAGCCTATTGAGTTTCTTATTTCTACCTTTTGCTGTCTTGCCGCTGAAGTCCCTGTTGGTTCGACTGGAGTTTTGTGGGTTTGGGTTTTTTTGCTACCTTCTGTCTGCAACAGTATGTACATATGCCTGTCTGCATCTGTGCATGTACATGTGTGTGTAATAAAAATAAATCTGTGCATCTGAAATGAAACTTGATAGAGTGCTGATAGAAGAAAGGTAAAGAAGTAGGCTTATACAAATTAGAGTAACTCAGTTAAAAATGATCAAACCTGAAAATGCTTAAATATTAAGAAAAACTAGTTTAGAAGCTAAATGAGTATCCCTGGTTCTTAAATTTGTGAGCTCTCGCTACTGGATCAGAAAGGTGTTTTCTTTCTTGAGGAGTGATGAAGTTTGCAGTGTTGTTCTTATGTAAGTGGTAAGGTTGGGTGTACATGTTGTAGGACAGCTTGCATACTTAAACCAAGAAGAAAACAATAGCGAAGTGCGTGTTGACCATAAATAGCATTTCCAGAAATGTGCATGTTCCTGGTATTTTGAATAGTTTGATTGTACTTGTATCAGCTAACCCTTTTTATACATCCAAATACCAGAGCTTCTCGAAATAGCACAAGTCTCCCTCTTTATACTGTGCAGCATGGGGAAATTAATATTTCTAAATTAATCTACAACTCTACCTCCAACTTCTCAAATGTTCCTTTGTCTTAGTTGTACCAAAAGCCTCCTTATTCTTGTTTCTGATGACTCTCAAACTTACAACAGAGTTTCTGAAGGGGAGGGTTATATTCTAATTTATTTGAATATCTCTGCATTTTACACCTAATAGCTTTCTTTTTTTCTTTGCTTATTACATTTCTCCCATGGGATTTTTCAGAATTCTAAAATCACAGATCTGTGTGAGGCTTGGGATGTGTGCATCACTTGGAAACTATCTCTAATTCTTACAAAGTTGGTTCGATACATCTTTTTAACAGGGGTAGATTGTTGGGATAAATTATTTCAGCAGTCAACATTAGCCTGAACCCTCTAGAATTCAGCTGCATGTCAGTATTAATAACAGGTGCTAACACACAAGAATGCATGTGTTCTCTGCATAATACTATGAAGTTTCCTGCTTCTGCCATTGTAAAGGTCCATGCTTACACTGTAATGATAATAGAGAAGAGGTTAAAAAAAAATCACCCACCAGGAAGCTGGTTGTTGGCAAACACAGACCTTGTAAGGGCAACTGTTTTAAGATATCTTTCTGGTAATTCCACATGCATAGGTAGCAGTCTTGAAAAGCACTTCAGAAATATGGTGAGTGGAAGTGTTTCAAAAAAGAAAAGATAAAATCTGTTTTCTGCCTTTGTCTTCTACAATCCTAATCTCCAATCATCTGACCATTTTAAAATCACAGTCTGTTTTCATTACATTTTGGATCTCACTGTTGTGTTACATAGGTTAGGGTGTCCTGGGTTTACAGTGCCGGAATATAAGCCAACGCCTGTAGAAGGAGGAGCTTCAAAATCCCTATTTTTTCCAGATGAAGCCATCAATAAACATCCTAGATTTAGGTAAGAGTGTTCGGGGGGTAAGAATGAGAAGCTAAATATTTTTCTGTGCCTAAATGTCATCAGCATACCTGCAACTTCTTTACATTACTGGAATAGAGAGCTGTGTGGCTTGCTGCTGCAGATACTACAAGGACTTGGACAGAGATGACTGTGATGACATGTATTTTCTGTCAAAGTGACTTAAAGTAAACTGCTAAATTCAAGTAACTTTACATAGCAGTCGATGCCATTGATTGTATAGTAGTTCATGTTGATTGTGCTACTGCAGAACTGTTTCCAGTTTGAAATCCCACTGCTAACTGCTTCCATCACAGTTAATCCAGCTCTCACTCAGGTATGCCACAGCAACATCTCAGTATACTCATTAATTTGCCCTAGAAACTCTGAAATGGAGCATGGTGTCAAGCTGCTTGTATAGCCTGAGAGGAGTTTTCATTGTAAGGTGAAACTTTGGAGAAAGAAAATCATTGTATTTAGAAACTAAGCATACTGTTTTCACTTGCCCTTGTATGCTTCATGTCAGTAGCCTTTTGCTTCTGCCAATTCTATCAGCATAGTACTGTGAAGTCCCTTAAAGTAAGACTGGCTTTCCTGAAGAGAAATTCAGCATTGTATCTGTTACAGTCTGTCTTAAACTGGGAAAATAAGTGTCCGAAAGTAAAACGCTCAAAATAAATAGAAAGTTGACATTCTGAAACCTTGAGAATTGCTGAGAAACTAAGTGCAAAAACTAAGTGCAAGAGAAACTTTCAGATATTTCAGCAAGCTCCTTTTTTTGTAGTACACTGACCAGAAACATTCGGCACCGAAGAGGAGAGAAGGTTGTGATAAATGTACCAAGTAAGTAAACAGTCTGTTTCTTTTTCTTTTTCAAAATGATTGTTCAATCTAATGCTCTGGGTTACTGAGTACCTGCATTTTCTGCTCAGTATTTAAAGATAAGAACACGCCGTCACCATTTATCGAAACATTTCCTGATGATGATGGAGAAGCAGCAAAGGCAGCTAAGCCGGACTACATATATATGGATGCTATGGGATTTGGAATGGGAAACTGCTGTCTTCAGGTAAAATACATCAAGGTGTCTTTCCTAAATTCTTCCCTTCTTAAGACTTGCCTTATGTCTGATTTCTTTAGCTTAATTTGACAGACGCATTTTCAGAATGGCAACATAGGCAATAAAACAAATTAAAACTTATACCTAGTAATCTAGTTTTAAAATCAAGTGTATTGGATTTGCATGGCAAGGATTTGGTAGTGGGAGGGCTACAGCCATCGTTTCTATGAGAAGCTGCCAGAAGTTTCCCCTTAGTCCAGTACACGCAATACCAGACGGCTCCAAGATGGACCCACTGATGGCCATGGCCAAGCCCATCAGGGATGGTGGTATAACGTACCTCTGGGATAATGTATTTAAGAAGGGGGAAAAGTCACTGCACCAGGAGCAATTGCAGCTGGAGAGGGGAGTGAGTATGTGTCAGAAACAGCTCTGCAGACACCAAGGTCTGTGCAGGAGGGCAGGAGGTGCTCCAAGTGCCAGAGCAGAGATTCCCCTGCAACCACAGGGCGGCAGGCTGTGCCCCTGCAAAAGGAGAGCTTTTTCTTTTGTGTCATTTTATTTTATTTACAAACCACATGAACTCCTGTATAAAACTTCTTAAATATGTTTAGCGATCTGCTAAGAAGTCTCCTCACTACTTGTAGCATGAAGCTGCCAAATCCCCATGGGTAGCTTGTCTTCTGTTATTGTGTGCTGGAAGACATTCTTGATTGTTTTCTCCTATTCTTGCATGCCTACTTTGTATTTTTTCATTCATTTGCCAAAGTTTCTGCTGTTTTGTAGTATCCTCTGTTTAAATCCACCTCCTGTGCTTTAATCCTTTCAATATCTGTTTATTTTAAATGTTTCCCTGCCATAGTAACCTGATGCTATGGGCTGATACCTTAGGTAGTAGTGGTATATTTGACTGTTGAGAAAATCTGTCTGTTGCCACTGTGGTCTTGGAAGCAGAGCTAGGAAGTGGCTAGTGTTAAGTCTCTAGGGGATTAAAGGAAATTCTTCAATCTCTTGTTTCAGAGCAGTGGCAGAAATAACTCCATTCAAAGCACTTCCCTTTGAGATAGAGAAACTATGAAAGCTGAATAAGTTAAATGTTCTTGACAACTCCTTGAGTATGATTTCTTGTCACTAAGGGTAAACCAGGGACAATCTGACGTAGTAGTAGTAAAGCGTACATAATACTGGATGGTTTTACAAGGTGTTAAGTTCGGTGTGGTGTATTTTGCACTATCTTATTTAAGACCAATAAAAGAAACACAGCCTTACTATTCAGAACTTGTTTAAAAATATATTAAAATCCTTTTTAAGGAATAGTGTTTTACTATTCCCCTTCTTGTAATCAGTGATCAAATTTTGTAGTCTTGTTATAAAGGGAGAATGAAAGCAAGGCTGGCAGGTGTTATAAGGAACTGCTTGTGTATCAATGAATAGTTCTTGGTAAAGGACTAGAAGAATACATGTATTCCCCACCTATTTTCTGTTAGGTAGTTTGCAGTATGTGCGCTTTGCTTTGCTTTCTTTTCTCACTATGCACCAAGCTACAACTTTGATATGCTTCCAAGGTTAAAAATAATGTCCTGATGCGCTGGGTTGGGAAAGCCCACAGCAACTGTGGGGTTGGAGGTGCTGCCCCTGAAGTCTTGTGCTGCCTGCAACACTCCTCTGGAGAAGGCTGCTATGCCTTTTTCCTCTCTAATAGGGTGTTTGGCTAGAAACTGAGTTGATTCCCAGTTTTAATGTGATTTGAAATAAACATAAACAGGAAGGAGAGTCCAATACCAGTGTCGGGGAAGGAGTGTAGGTGTCCTGTCATTCCACCCCAAGGCAAGCTTCCTAGTGCTGGAAATCCAAAATTAGTGTTGAGAAATTATAGTTAGCTGCTTCTCTGCAAGAGAAATAATCTTGTCTCTTCAAAGTGTGTTTTGTTGGGTTTTCTCTTTTGATAGCTGCTTGAAGGATAGACACAAGTATTTCCTTGGCCACACGCCCTTTTGGGATGTTTTAATGAATGTCGGCTGCAGATTTAAAAAGACAAACAAAACAAACTCAAATCCTATGTTCCTCCTACACCACCACCCCACCCTCCAAAAGTAATCCACCTCTGAGCCAACCAGTGAACTCGGGAGGTTTTGGGGTGTTTGGGTGGTTTTTTTGTTGGGTTGGGTTTTTTTAAAGCTTACTGGGGGTTAGATTTGGCTTCAGTGGCAGACTGAGAAGAACCTGTATGTCCTGTGGGACTCTAATTGCAATCCATGGAAAAGGAAAATGTGTGTTTGGCTAGCATTCTTCTGGACAGCAGGCATCGCTAGTGGTTTAGAGCTGAAGCCTGTTGTATGATATGATGATAGTGGTACAGGGGTACACTCCTATCTAAGTTAGCATCTGATCTAGGATATGTAAACTGAAGGAAAGAGAGGCTTTCAGTTTAGCATCTTTTAACAGTTCTGAGGTGGTTGATCCCCTTCTTCATTTTTAAACTGCATGAAGTTTCCAGCCTTCCAGTATCTGAAGGGGGGTATAGGGATGCTGGGGATGGACTGTAGTCATAGGACAAGGGGTAATGGGTTCAAACTTAAACAGGGGAGGTTTAGATTGGATATAAGGAAGAAGCCCTTTACTGTAAGGGTGGTGAGGCACTGGAATGGGTTGCCCAAGGAAGCTGTGAATGCTCCATCGCTGGCGGTGTTCAAGGCCAGGTCGGACAGAGCCTTGCGTGGCATGGTTTAGTGGGAAGTGTCCCTGCCCATGGCAAAGGGGTTGGAACTAGATGACCTTAAGGTCCTTTCCAACCCTAACTATTCTATGATTCTATGTGTGGTAGGGCTTCCACATCATTAATGGCTTCTGCAAATAAAATTTTTTCCATCTTCTGCTGTGTCCTGGCCTCTTAATACATGCAAAACTGGACTCTTTCGGGGGTTTTAATAGAAGTTACCGTAGACACTAAGACTTATTTTTTGCATTTTTTCCAGATCAAAGGGCATCTTGAAATGTCGTATAAACCAGGATTATCTATCACATAAAACAAATACCACATTTACAGTAGTTTCTGACTATTGTTCTAAGTGGGTAGATTCCTGGCTTAGTTCCTAAAGCATTACTGACCCACATGTATTGTAGGTGTTAACTCGGTTTTCTTTTGTTCTGACAAGTGGTTTAGCCTCACAGCCAAAGTGTTGTCGTCTAAAATCTTCTAATGAACATGGAAATGGTGTGGAAAGAAGCTTGTGATAAAAATGCTGCTGACAGATGGGGAAAACAGTTTGTCCAAGAATTGGGGGTTTGAAATCCACAAAAAAAGCCCCCAAACCAACACCAAAATCAACCAAACGTAAACCCCCTTAAAAGTCCTGGTATTTAAATTGTTTTATTATAGACCTCACTTGGAGTATTGTGTGCAGTTCTGGTGTCCCCAACATAAAAAGGACTTGGAACGGTTGGAACAAGTCCAGAGGAGGGCCATGAGGATGATCAGGGGACTGAAGCACCTCCCGTATGAAGATAGGCTGAGAAGGTTGGGGCTGTTCAGCCTGGAGAAGAGAAGGCTGCGTGGAGACCTCATAGCAGCCTTCCAGTATCTGAAGGGGGCCTATAGGGATGCTGGGGAGGGACTCTTCATGAGGGACTGTAGTGAGAGGGCAAGGGATAACGGGTTCAAACTTAAACAGGGGAAGTTTAGACTGGATATGAGGAAGAAATTCTTTAGTGTAAGGGTGGTGAGGCACTGGAATGGGTTACCCAGGGAAGTTGTGAATGCTCAATTGCTGGCGGTGTTCAAGGCTGGATTGGACATAGCCTTGGGTGACATGGTTTAGTGGGAGGTGTCCCTGCCCCTGGCAGGGGGATTGGAACTAGACAATCTTAAGGTCCTTTCCAGCCCTAACTAATCTATGATTCTATATCACGCATTCTGAATCTAGGAATACTGTGTTTACGCTATGGTTGTAGAAATTTTGATGGAGTTGTTGTTCTTCCAACAGGTAACATTCCAAGCGTGCAGCATTTCTGAAGCAAGGTACCTCTATGATCAGCTAGCCACGATCTGTCCCATTGTGGTAAGTAATGGACTTCTATTGCATCAGCTCTGCATTGTGCAAAAACTGATACATGTAAAAGAAAAAAAAAGTCTAGTGTAGAAAAACCCAAACTTGAATGCTGCTCACAAAGTTGGTACTCTGGGAGAAGTGTCAGTCTCTTCCTAGGTTGTCACATGAGCCGTGTGATTTTTAATGTCCAAATGACACCACAAAATGGATTATGTCTGGTTTTTCTCTCCTCTGCCCTCCTTCCCACATGCATGAAATGTTCTAGAAATACATTTGGGGCAGTTTTTCATGAAAACAAGACAAACTCACTCCTTAAAACAATTGTGTCAACTCTGGTGGTACAAATGTTTACAGCTTAAGTTGTTTAAATCTGTTCCCTTTGTAAGAATGTGGTCATAAACAGGTGTTATGAAAATGAAGTACTGGTCTGGGCTCATTGGTGAGCAGATTGTGCTCCAGGCGAGGTATATTCCAGCACTGTTGCTAAGGTGCTTGGCCGAACAAAAATAAACAAAATGGTTGCTTGGTGAGCTTTTGGAGTTTGGAAGTGTTTAAGCAGAATACTTGCTGATTCATCATGAAACTGCTTCTGCCTATATCATCTTCATGTTTCTTAAATGCTGATCTGAAGACGTAAGAAATTCAAAGAGTCAAATGCTCTTTGAGTAATACTAACCCTTCATCTAGGCGTATTCTGGAGATGGCAGTTAAGAGATTTGTGGCTATATGGCTTTGGCTGTACATTAAACTGAAGTACGTACTTGAATTGCTTCTGGACCACCAAGTTTCCTTTTCTGGTGGGATTATATTTTGCTGTTGGTTCTTTGGCTTGTCCTTTGTTTTTATATCAGGCTGTTTTATTTCAGATGGCGTTGAGTGCTGCATCTCCATTCTACAGAGGCTATGTGTCTGATATCGACTGTCGCTGGGGAGTAATCTCTGCATCTGTAGATGATCGAACGCGAGAAGAAAGGGGGCTAGAGGTAAGTAATGTTAGGCAGCAGATGTCTGACTTTTTTCAGTCAAAAAAGTCAAATCTCCTTTAGTATCAAATTCTGCTTGTGCTCATCAATATCCCTAACAAGGGAACATGGCAGTCCTCATAGTAAATGTGGGAGATGGTATGAACGTTCGCCTTGGTTGTACAATTTACATTAGCAAATATATATTTTTAGTTAGGTATGAAATCCCAGTAGAATTCCACTCAGTCCTCTGCAGCTTGATGGAAAGGTCCCCCTGTGATGAAACTTTGCAGCCTCTGCTTGAGCTCAAAAAGCAAAAATTGCTTTGGATTAAATAGCATGTGCTGATGAGTAACCTGGTAATATAAACTAGAACTATATGAAAAGATCAGTTGTCAAAACTTCAGGAGTCTCTCCAAGCAGGAACTGGGATTCAAGGCACTTACATAACTGTAGAGAAAAGAACAGAATAAAAATACCTACTTGAAGTATTTTTTTGAGCTACGAATTTTAAGAGCATCTCTAGTAATGTGTGCATAGTGAAACTGTGTGTTGATATGTTTTGCATAGGTATAACAATGCTTTCCACTAGAGAGCTCTAGTCATTGTGTGATGCCTGTTTTTTGGCTCAGATACGTTCATCCGCAAACAAAACAGTTATAATTCCATGATTGCTTTCTGTTAAGCCTATTTAATACTTGTGGTTTGAATAATTTTAATTGAGGCTGTAGGGTTTTAAATAGGATAATAAATCTCACATAAGTGTCATTAGTGAGCAAAACTTAGGTAACATTGCTAACAAGCTGTTAAAATATTGTATTCTTAAATTATATAGCCACTGAAGAACAACCTTTATAGAATCAGTAAATCCAGATATGATTCCATAGACAGTTATCTATCTGAATGTGGTGAGAAATACAATGACATTGATTTGACAATAGACAAAGATATCTACGAGCATCTAATAAAGGAAGGTAAGTGTTTGCTTCATTATGAGCAGGTTAAGAATTATGCTTGCAGTGTGTGGGGATATTTTACGTTTTTGTTCTTGTTTGTTTGAATCCTTGTGCATCCCTCACAGTGGCTCCTACTCAGGAAGTATCTGTGTAGCATGGTCTTGAGAGTTCTTAAAAAGTATTCATTTGTAGCAGAAACTGTGCCCAGTTCCAGCTTGAGAAGCTCAGTATTTGACGCATTAATGTTTTATCTTTGTGGAGAGAGCAGAACTGCTTTAGGAAACGTGGCACAGGGGTGCATCAGAAAACAGGAAGAATGGCAGCCACACCAGTGTTCAGCTGCCATTTCCAAACTAGAACCTGCTTTGTTTTGGGTATTTCTTTTTTTCCTCTTTAATCATTTCCTTCCTTCCCAAAGTCATCGTTTAAACTTTAACAGGATGTGGTGGGTTGAGGTAGCATTGCAGAGTTGGATGTTTTCAGTCTTGTAAAACAAATAATTTCCTAGAGCCTGCTTTGCTATGTCTGAATTGTTTGTTTGAATTCTCATTTTTAGGTATTGACCACCTTTTGGCACAGCATATTGCACACTTGTTCATTCGAGACCCGTTGACTTTGTTTGAGGAGAAAATACATCTAGATGATGCAAATGAATCCGACCATTTTGAGGTTGTGTCTGATTTAGAGGAATTTAATACATATATGCATCAAATTGCTTATTCTTTATAGTACTGCTTAATTGGAGCATAGCTATATTAGCTAAGAATGTTTCTCCTGGATTTTTCACTTCAACTAGTTCTTTAGCATAGGACTGCAGTTATAATAACGTTTATTTATTTGTTTTAAGATTTATTTAGGAGAAGGTGGTGGCTTATGCTTTGAACCCAATAAAATATGAAGATCCCAAACTATAGCTGTGTTATTTTCATGGCTTCCTAAAGACTGGTTTGCATTACATATATCTATAAATGTCTCTTGCACAGCTGTATGAAATAACTACTATTATATTTGGTAATTTTAGTAATATTAGGTATTTTTAGTTTGGGATGCATCAACCCTTAGTTTTTTTAATCAAGCCAGCTGAATCTCAGCTGCCTAGTATCTTATATGTAATCCTCACACAAAATAGCATGAGAAAGTGTAATGTATTTGACCTTAGGTTGGGTAGTTATATTACGGTTTTTAGGAAGTCATGACACTTAGTTTAGAAGCACTTCCTAACTCGATTGGCTGTTCCTGGGAAAATATTAGGGCTCTAGTTACCTGCTTTTGTTTGATTATATCATAGAATGATGCATATCTTGATTCTGACAGATTATTTCATGTGCCTTGCAGAATATTCAGTCTACAAACTGGCAGACAATGAGGTTTAAGCCACCTCCTCCAAATTCAGATATTGGATGGAGAGTGGAATTCAGACCTATGGAGGTAAGAAAAGCATCAGTATGCACAAAAGCACATTTCCTTTTAAGTGGAGAAGTACCAGGCATCCTGCTATCCAGTCTCAAACTCTTATTACTTATGCAGTGTTTTCTCTCCTCTGAATTGCTGGATGCAAGTGAAATGGACAGCAGTGTTTAATCAGACATGGACTGTGGGAATGTAACTGACAGGGGAATCCTCTGCAGCACAGCAAAGCATGCTAATGGATTTGGAGTGATGGGGAAAGGAATTAGGCTTGTATTAAAAAACAGTAAACAAATCCCCATTTAGCTTCCAGGGACTGTATTTCTCCAGTACTTTTCCTGGTACTGAACAATTCCACTGTCATTGTTTTGTTTTTCACAAGAGCTTTTATTTTATGACTGTCTATTTCTGAGCTCTCTGAATTTAATCCTTTCAAAGGTGAAATCTAAAAGCTATTGTACATTTGTAATTACACAATGAACCTGAAGGTGGAGGTTATTAGTCTTTTGAAACCCAAGTGTGTTTTGTTATTGGATTAATTGTTGATGGATGTGTGTGTGTGTTGTGCATTTGAAGTCACTGGATGATTCCTGCTTGTCCATCACCATCTCTGCTAGCAGAGTGTGTGTGAATACAGGTACCAACATGAATGGTCGAGTCAAATTGTTTTAAACTCTCCCAGGTATTTATTTCCTGCCATAAGTATGTTCCCACTAAATTGATTTAATCTCTTAATTCTTTCATGTCTAGGTCCAGTTAACAGACTTTGAAAACTCTGCATATGTTGTGTTCGTGGTGTTGCTAACCAGAGTGATTCTGTCATATAAACTGGATTTTCTCATTCCTTTGTCCAAGGTAGGTGTGAAAGATCAGATCTATTAGAGCTAAATGCAGGGTATTTGCATCAAGTCTGATTTTTTTATCCTCTGCAAGCTAGGAGCTGATAATACCTGTGTACTTACAGAACAGTCATTTTTATTTTTCGGTCAGTTTTTATCTGTACCAGTACTCTGAATCAATTTCAGCTCTGCAGTGTTAAACGGATATTTTACTGCTGTCTTATGGAATTAAGCTTATAGACAAATACTGTTGGAACTTCTGTGCTGCCTAGCAGTGTCTGACTAGTGCTGAAATTTTGAGAAATGCCATTGTCACAAGACTGCTTTTGAGACTGGGAAAGGGAATGTTTCCACCATTTTACACATGGGAGGGGATATGCCCTGTGGAGGTCAGAATAAAAATTTTAGGTATTTATTTTAACATGGCTGTTGCCTATGTCTTACTCTGTAGTTTGCTTGTATCAGATAGAGAGGGAAAGGAGGAGTTCAGCATGCTTAGTGTTACAGTATATTTGAGTGAAAACAAATACGGCTGATTCTGGTCAGAGCCGTGACTTGTGTTTAGGCAGACTGGCCGTGCAAAATGTGCCTTTTCCTTAATCTTGTTCTCACCATTGTTGAGCTGTTTTGTGTGAAACTGTCCTTGCACATCATCTTTCTGAGGCACCTGACCTGAAAATGTCTTTAAAATGGATAGCTCTGGAATGTTATATGTAAAATCAGTGCAGAATTGCAGTGGAGAAGGCTTTTAACAGATCAGATACTAGAAAATACTACCAGTGCATAGCCATAATGTTCTGTGTTTTTTCTTAGTGTTTTTAATTAAAATGGAGAAATACCAAAGTTGTAAATTAGCAGTAATCATACCATACAGTCAGTATGATTTCTAAAAGGAGAAATTCTCTTCCTGATGTCATGGAGTTCAGACTTCATAAATAGAGCAGCAATTTAGCGCTAAGAGTGTATAATTACTTTGTTATTTGGAATACCTCAAAAGCACAAATTTTTTAACTAAAGAATACTAGGTAAGGCTGAAAAAGAGATGAGGTGCTTAAAACATTGATAGAGTTGAGGGGCTGGAGAGGGCATAAAATTAAGCTTGCCAAGCAACTTGGCAGGTAGTAAGTACAGTGCAGAATTGCACAACCATTGGTAAGCCTGCCTCTTTCAAGTAAATAATACAGGTTTATGGGGCTAACCTCACACTAATCTTTGCTGTCGGATTGAGTGCGTTATATTCCCGTCATCTAGGTCTGCAGTGTTTTTAAACTTTCAAAACAGCCTCTTGTGTAAGTAGGTTTCATAATATCAAATGAAAATACTTTTGTAGGCAAAGGTTTGAAAGGTAAGAATTGAAGATTTTGCATTGCCCTTAGTAAAAGGTCAGACAAAGAATACAGTAAATCATATCTCTTCTTCGGAAAACAATACAGTAAAGCTAATGTCTGAAAGCTGTGTGATACTGAATCTATGAGAACATACCAGCCAAAGAATTGGGACAAAAATCTTCCATTCAGAAAGACAGAGCAGTGCTTATGCTATTTGCAGAACATACGAGCAGTGCTTTGTAGTTTGACTTTTTGAGAAGCCTGCAATTTACAACTTCTTTGCTAGCAGTCTAAGTTTGTGTTTGTTTGGATATGGAATAGATATGATTCCCATACTAAGATACTGGAGTTCTGCTTCTGGAAGCTTG
The DNA here is from genome assembly GCA_028858755.1 of Ara ararauna. Taxonomy (NCBI): domain Eukaryota; kingdom Metazoa; phylum Chordata; class Aves; order Psittaciformes; family Psittacidae; genus Ara; species Ara ararauna. The sequence continues at coordinate 39,235,879 of CM054379.1, read as the reverse complement.
CTTAATACAGTGAGGGCTCTTCTAAACACTTCAATGATTTTGTTAATAAAAGCAGCAAACTATGGCTAGGGAAGTGGTGATTTTCTCCTGTACTCATTCAGATTGCATCTAAACATGCTAAGAAGTCTGTGAGGTGAGATGCAATTTGTTAATCACAGCTGTTCCTGTGTTTTCACCCAAAGTTAAAATACTAGCATAGCATGTTCTAATGTAACACCATTACTTTTTCTGCTCGAGACCCAATTACACAGAGCATCATCTCTTTGTGGTTCTGTCCAGGAGCACTGAAGAATGAAATAAAACTTATTCCACAGCTTAACCTTGTATGACGAAATAGTAATAGTAGATGTTTCAAATAACGAGACCAAAGTGTGAGGGTTTGGGAGAATCCTGATTTTCTAAAACCGGCACAAATCTTTGAAATACTTGTTTTGCCAGGTGGATGAAAACATGAAGGTGGCCCAGAAAAGAGATGCTGTCCGGCAGGGAATGTTTTACTTCAGAAAAGATATTTGCAAAGGTAAGAAAAGAAGCAATCTGATTAACACTCTTGTGGATGTTAAGTACATCTCTTGCCTTCTAACCATTTCTTCCTTTCCCTTTGTCATCCATGAAGGTGGAAATGCTGTTGTGGATGGATGTAGCTCTGCACAGAATGGGACAGGCACCAGTGCAGAAGAGTACACCTTAATGAGCATTGATACAATTATCAATGGGAAGGTCATAGCCAATTCTGCCTGGAGCACACCACTTTCCCCTCTGTTCTGCCCTCCTAGAAACCAGATTGAGTATGTTTCGTATGCTGACTCTGTTCTCTTACACAGGAAGGAGTCTTTCCTGGTTTGATCCCAATTTTGAATTCCTATCTTGAAAACATGGAAGTGGATGTGGACACAAGGTGCACCATCCTAAACTACCTGAAGCTAATAAAAAAGAGAGCATCTGGTATGTTTGACACTGTTGGATATTTATTTTCCTGGCCTTTTTCTACTTGGACGGTAGTTGGGCTGGTTTATAGTTTTCAGTTGGGTGAACTTGGTGGCAGCTGTGGCTGTCTGGTTTAGTGTTAAATTATAGGAGAAAAGGACTGGAGTGTGTTCTCTGGCTTACATCTGGTCCTGTATAATTCCGATTATGTTTTGTGATCCATTTTAGAACTTAAATTACGAGTGACTGATACAGTTACATTACCTTCTAAGCTGTATCTCCAGTCCAGGATTGCTCTTTTCAGCACTTACTTGTGCTTTTCCCAGTGTTTTTTCCACTTCGTAGTAGTTTGCACATCAGTAATCCCATTTGCTGGTCACTTGAGTGTTGTAAGGGTATGTGGGACTGGGTCCGATAGCCTGGTGTTACTGGTATGACTCCAAAGCATTCATAAGTCTAAATTCTGGTATGCTAGAGCATGGGACCTTGTCTTTAGCTCTCTGATAAGAAAGCCCTTCTGTAAGTAGCAAAATTCCTTCCAGGCAGAGCAAACCAGGCTTCTCCCTTCTTCTACATGCTGCAGTGTTTTTGAAGACAGGCAATATAATGGCTCTTTATGATCCTTTTTAAAATGCAGCAGTACAGTGAGTAAAAGATGCAGGCTAAACTGGAATTCAGAACTGGGCATGTAGCGAAGTCTACAGCAGCTTTATACCTTTCTGTGTTCACATCCCTTGTACGCCTGCCTTTTTGTAGATTTAGCTAGGCAGTTGGTTTTATCTCATAAGTCAGGACTCCCTCCCCACCTCACCCAAATTTTAAGCTGAAGTGTTGCATTCCTTTGTATTTCTTGAAAATTGCTGTAGAACCTGCAGAAGACTGTCATGGGTTCAGCAACACCAGTCATTTTTTCTCCTTCTTGGTAGCTGGTGCAGCGCTCTGTTTTGACTTTCGCCCCGGGAATAGCAGTGATAACACCAGTGTTTCGGTTACTGCTTAGTGATGTTTTGATCTGACCAAGGACTTTCTGAGCCTCATGCTCTGCCACAGAGGAGGGGAAGCCGGGAGGAAGCAGAGACAGGACACCTGACCCAAACTGACCAAAGAGGTTATTCCATACCACAGCACGTCATGCCCAGGATGTGGAGCAGAGAGCAGAGACCCGGAAGGGGGGGGTGCACTGCATGGTCGGGCTAGGTATAGGTGGTGAGCGATTGTATTCTTTTCCCTTGTATTTCTCTTGTCATTATTATTATTGGTGGTAGCAGTAGTGGTTTGTGTTATACCTTGGTTACTAAACTGTTCTTATCTCAACCTGGGTGGGGGCGAAGAAAGAGGGGGGAGTGAGTGAGCAAAACTGCGTGAGTTATGGAGTCTTAAACCACGACAAAGACCTTTTTAAAGCTGAGGTGGAAATCAGGACTGTTTCTTGCCTGTTAACTCAGTACTTCAGCAGTAGTTCAGAATGGTAGTAAGTTTTAATTACTGTATCTTAACTCTGATGAGCTGAAATGATTTTTAAATTATGCTTCCTAAGAACCAGAATTCCCAGAATAAAAGACATTAAGTATTGTATTATTGTGCCGTGATGTTTCTCAGTTGTGAGTTTTGGATTATTCCAGTTTAATCTCAATTTTAAGTCAAATGTTCCTGAACTGCAGCCTGTCTAGCATGAGACATGTCCACTGAGAGTGACCATTTTTCAGATTTCTCTCCTTCCATGGTGAACACAAAGCATTCAGAGTTAAACACTGACACCTTAGCTGCTGTGGCTTTAACCTTGCCCTGATGTCGTTTCATCTGTGTTCTTCAGTCACATCTTCTCCGGTAGCACAACTAGGTGTTGCCCTCTTGGTCTTTGTCTACCTGGTGTGTGATTGACACCTCTCAGTGATACTACAGATTGCTAGGCAGGCAGCAGCTGCTGACCACCACTAAATATTAATGAAGGCAGTATTATGACTGCAGCATCAAGTGATCGTGATGTGCTCTCCTGGTCCCTGGCTGGCTACAGCATCAGCGTGTTCTTGGCCAGAGGTGGTGCAATAATAGTAGTGTTTGACTGGTCACAAATGCAACTTCCATGATTGTTGCTATACCCTTCTTGAAGCAGTTATGCTTTTGGTCCCCATAGCGTCATACAATAAGAAATATTAGTTTTCCATTTTTTTCAAAGGGCATATAATAATTCCTGTAGTTTTATACGTTTAAATGCTCTTCACAGTTATTTCATGATATACCTTCTAGTTCCTACATTGTAGGGTAATGTTTCTCTACTTGCTTCTCATCAACATTCATAATTTTGCAAAGGATGGGGAGGGATTGGTCTGCCTGACCACTAGGTGTCTGTGTTGGTGAGAGCTGGGCTGCTCTCCCTTCTTACCTTGCAGTTAACAAACCAAGAGCTAGTATAATGGTGAACTTGCCTGGTTTTTGCTAGGAGAGCTGCCAGAGGGAGAAGGACTAGTAAGTCAAGGTAGGCAGAGCAAAACCAGCAGCTGAGTTGGATGGATCAACTACAAAATTATTTTATATATACATATATATTGATATGTAGCTGTTGTAGGGACATCTGTTGGTTCATCTAGGCCATATTGTTAAATGACATATTTAAAACCTCTTGCTATACAATCTGTGGGTAACACCTGTTCCAGTTGCTACTTCTCTCTGCACTGTCTCATTACAACATCTGAAAATTTGAAGATTGCACCAAACAAGTGAGCTTTAGACTATATTGGCAAAAGCTTATTTATGACTGCGGTTTAGCTGTATCCAGGAAAAAAATACATATTGGAATGTGTTTCTCATTAAAGCATGGACCATTCATTAATTGTGGACATAATGCATAGAACTTGAGGTGTCTGACTGCTAAATTAGGTGTATAACTGTGAGATTTTACTTCCCCTTGCCCACAGGAGAACTGATGACAGTTGCTCGATGGATGAGGGAATTTATCGCACAGCATCCAGACTACAAGCAAGACAGCGTGATAACTGATGAAATGAATTACAGCCTTATTTGGAAATGCAACCAAATCGCACAAGGCCAGGCAGAGTGCCCTGAACTGTTGGGGTTAGGATTTAATAAGAAACAAAGCGGAAACAAAACCAGCTCTTTGTAATGAATTTATGTTTCTTAAATAAAAGAAAGTTTAAGCCTTTTAGCAAAGCACTAGCAAAGATACTGTGAATCTGGCACAGTTTCATGGTGTGAAGACCAAAACAGGGATACTGCACTATAAAGTGGGCCAATCTGCCTAAATATTCGTTAAGGCATCCTAAAATGGGCATATTCTTATTGTTAGGGTTTATACAATATACATGTAAATAGTAAAATATTTTTATGATTAACATCAATGTATTTTAATAACATTGTATCTAAAGTTATTGTGAATTAGCTTGCAACTTTTTTATGCCTATTCTAGAAAGGAAAATCGTCCTTTGTAAATGTAATGGTACTTGTATATTATATGCATTCCAGTTACTGAATGTTTACTGTAATTTTTTTTTAACCTGGAATGTGCTAAGTAATCTACCTTATTGTGTAAGAAAAAGAAAAAAATCTTCTGGACCTACATGAATCCCAGATACGTCTTCCTTCCATTTGCGTTTTGAAAGTATGTAAGAACACACAAATGCATGTGCATCCCTTTTGTTAATCTTTACAGCAGTTTCTCAGTTGCCACAAGACCTGCGTCCTTAAGATGTAAAATTCAGAGGAGCAGGTCTGTCTTTATTCCGATAACCTGCCTTCTGCAGATGCGTTTATTTTTCCCCTCTGAAGTAAATCTGTACACTCTTGCAGTTCAGAAATTTGCCTGATTTAACAAAACACCAGTAACCACAGGTATGGTACAGGGAGGAGGAAATGAGAGCTGAACATAAAGCTCTCCTTACAGAGGAACCAGAGAGCCCTGCTCTGTCCTTCAGCACTCCTTCACTGCTTGTTCTCCCACATTACTGCTGCTCCCACAAGCAACAGTGGTGCAGCCCAAAACCAAACATCTGTTCATTCTTCCTGAAAGCTGAGTTTCTCATTTGTCATTCATTATAATAAATACTTCTGTCAGCGTGTTTAGTTGCTTTAGGTATGGACAACTTAATCCCCTCTAGAAAATAGTTATAAAGAAATTGCAGCTACTCCTTTGAAGTGGGGGTTGGTGCTGGGAGTGACTGTAAAGTATTTAAAATTTAGCTATTGCAACTGTAAATAAAGCAACCTAACGGGGCCTTTTTCATTTAGCTACTTAACTGACTTCTAGAAGTGGATTGCGTTATGGGTAGATAATGCAAAGCTTTATGCAAGCACACATGAAATACCTAAGGTGTAATGAATTTTTGAAAAGAACTAGTGGAGAAACTGCGATGGAGAGGTGCATTAAGAAGCTTTTATGTACTGACATTAGCCTTTGTTCTGTGTTCACAGGTGTGCTATAGAGAATAAAGAGAGTGCTGTTTCCCTGTTGTGGTGGACTTGTTTTACTCAAGCTGTAGCCCTGTGCTCATTTAGTTTCTGTAATAAGGAAATAAAAAATAAAATTTGCAGTACGTGTTGGTCACTGTTGTGTCAACCCTTCATGCCCCATGTTGGGCGCCAAAAAGAACTGTCATTTTTTAAGCCCAGCTGGCAACCCAGTACCACGCTGCCTTTCGCTCACCCCCCCTTTCCTCCCCCTGCTGCCCGAGGGGTAGGGAGGAGAATTGAAAGAATGTAACTCCCAGGGGTTGAGAGAAGAACAGTCCAGTAACTAAGGTATAACACAAACCACTGCTGCTGCCACCAATAATAATAATGATAAGGGAAATAACAATGGAAGAGAATACAACCACTCACCACCCCCTGACCGATACCCAGCCGGACCCGAGCAGTGATCTAACCCTTCTGGGTAACTGACCCCAGTTTATATAGTGGGTGTGATGTGCTGTGGTATGGAATACCTCTTTGGCTAATTTGGGTCAGGTGTCCTGTCTCTGCTTCCTCCCGGCTTCCCCTCCTCTGTGGCAGAGCATGAGGCTCAGAAAGTCCTTGATCAGAGTAAACATTTGAGCAGTAGCTAAAAACATTGGTGTTATCAGCGCTGTTCCCAGGCTGAAAGTGAAAAACACAGCACTGCACCAGCTACTAAGAAAGAGAAAAATGACTGCTACTGCTGAACCCATGACAGTCACTTGCATGACTCGAGCCCATATTTTCAGATTGAAAGGAGGAGTGCAGTACCTGGCAAGTGCAGCTCATCTTATCTAGACTCACTTTGTTCACATGAAAGTGGTTTACCACCTCTGCAACATTGCCATTGCTATGGTAGCATCTGTGTGATTGCATGGCCTCAGCTGCTATGCTTGGAAGACCCCTAAAATAGTTTAATGCTTTCCTGCTGTTACTGTATCAGCAAATGTCCTTTTTCCCTTTCAGGTGATATTAAACCACCCTTCTTGACCTAATAGGTGGCTATAAGTAAGTGTCTTGTAAGTGAAAGCAAATTTTGTCATAATGCCCAAGAGATGTGGCTGGAAAGCTCCCCTCATGAATTCTTGCATGTGTGATTTTGGAGAGGGTGAGGAAGATCAAACCCAAAGCTGCTGCTTATTTGTTGAGGTGTCTGTGGTTGCAGTGTCTAAGGAGCTTACATCCCCCCCGTGAAGAGTTAAGGTATGTGCTCCAGCCTGTTCTCTATGGTCTGTCATGGTGAAGGCTCTCGGGGCAAACCAGAGCTGCTGCAGGGATGGGCAAGCTTTACCACTAGTTCTGAATATGCCTTAGAAGTGGCTGTGTGGTATCAGGACCTGCTCCGAGGTGGAGCAGCAAGCCTTGGGCCGAGCCTCAAGCTCTGGCTGCCCTTTTGCAGAGAGCATGAGAAGCTCCCTTGGGTTATCAGTTCAGGATTCCTGGTCCCGCAGTCATGAGGTTTTTCCATGGAAATAAATGACCTTTCCAACAGCTGCCTGAACAAAGGGAAGGGAAGGAGCACCGAGGTGAAACATGATTGTTCCTTGCCCGACGACCTTAGTAACGCGTCAGTCATGGCACTTCCTGTAATCACTAATGTGTTGGCCCCAGCTCAACGCCAGTAATTTGCTTCGTGCTTTCAACTCGGTTCTCAGCCACAAGATCCTATTGGGATTTCCGGAGGTCTATAAACAGTACTCTGACACCCAGTTTTCTCCTGAGAGTCAAACTCCTTGAGTACGAGTGCCTTTATTTCTGCATTATTTTACCTATGCTTTTATCATGGCCTAAATCGTGAAAATGTGGTTCCTTTTGTGTGTGCTCAGAGCTCCGTGAGCAGTCTGCCTTTCTGGGACTGGTGCTTCAAGAGCTTTGTACGATAGTTCAGTCCTGCAAAAGCAATCTGACCTCTGAAACAAGCATCATGCAGCTTGTAGGAGGTGAACTGGGCTTTCTTGGAAAATGACCTTGCCTTTTGTTTGCAATAACTTTGTTTAATATTTGAAGAGGATTATATTTGGTATGCTGATAGCAAATTGAGAGAGACTTCCTGCTGCATGGGAAGCTGGTCAGAGGGGCAGTGACAGCTGAGGTTATTTCAGCAGTTATCCCAATGTTTTGAGCTGGATTTCAGCAGGAAAGGATTGCTGCAATCCCTTTCCAGGACCCAGGCCCTTCTGTCTGGCTCTTAAGGATAAACAGCAGCACAGTAACACATGCAATAACAGGCTAGTGTGGATGTTCTCTATTCCAGGACAGCGCATAATGATCAGAAACACAATAGCTCCCCTTGCTGCAGGGGGTGTGGGAAGATGACTGTAATGCTGAGCAGTGCAAGAGCCTGTGCTTTACAGGAGAACAGAAGCCAGAATATGCATTTTGAGCATTACAGCAGAAACCCAGGCTCCCAAGGTCTGAAAGACCTGATGCATCTTCGGAACCTTCTTGACGCCGCTTTGTAGAGAAACATTTGTAAACTGTGACCTTTGCAACAAGCGTACTTGAACTCTGACGGAACAGGGGGACAGTGTGGCTCCTGCTGTGGGCAGGTGACTGAGTAGCGAGTTTTGTGGTTCCCATCATGAGCTAAGAGATGGCAGTGACAGCATCTCATTTCCCTTTAAACAATCCAATGCCTTTCCTGAGGAAGTGTGACTGTCCATAAATGCTGGCAACAAATTAAACAACTGGGTGAAATTCTATGGCTTATGTTAAGCAAGAAATGCCTATGAAGTCTTCTAAGTCTAACTTAGAATACAGTATGTTAATTTAGCCATTGAATTTAGTTACATATCTCGAAGATACTCTTACAGCTACCCCTGTTATATGGTCTAAAGGGAAAGCTGTAATCAGGGTGGCAGTGAAAAGGTAAAAGTGACCCCAGTGAAACAAAGTGAGGGTAATACCCAGAGGCAGATTGTGCTCAAAAAACACAAATGAAAGTGTTGGTGCATGATGGCTCCTCATCACTGACTTCCAGGAGTTTGTGTTCTGGCTGGAAAACTTCTAGTTTACAAAATATGTTAGCAGGAACAACTGTTCCTATCCTGGAGAAAAGGTCCAAGCTCCTATTAAATGCATTATATCAGAACAAAGCAGTTCTTTATGAGAGCACAGACTTTGAGGAAGGCATCTTAAAGAGTGCCTTGCTCTCTAACTGCATCCAGTCTGTGTGGAAGCAAGGAGTTGCTCTGTGTATGTTGCTCTGGCAGGTCATGTTCAGAAGAGGCTGGGGGCAGCAGGGAAGAACACATAAAGGGGTGAAACCTATCCCACTTTCTCCCCACTCTGATTTGTGCTGGGGAAGCAGCTGTGCCAAGATGACCTCAAGCTTTCAAAACCTTCAGGTTTGTTCTTTTCTTTTAACCATTTACTAGGTTGGACTATATGCCTTCCCATCCATTCCCAGCCAGCAGTGCTGGACATCTAATCCCTGGCAGTTGACTCACAGCATGGGCATTCAGAGGCCAAGAACCTGCAGTATTTTCCTTGGCAGTGTAAGGACTGGGACTCCTTGCCCAGAGACTGTCACGCAACTGCCTAACGAAAAACAGGAAAGCCTTCCAGAAAAAAAACCCTCTGTACTGAGGGGAAGCAAGGCTTGGCATCACCCACTTTTCATACCCTTCACCCCACCCTGCAGCGTTCCTGGGCTTGATGCATCCCTCTGGCACCAGCTATAGCACATCTGATTTTAAATGCCAATAGGACAGATGTTACTGGTGGGAGGCCAAGCCGGCAGCTGGGTCTCCAGACCCCCTGGTGCTGATGAGCAGGAGACGTGTGTGTGTGGTACTTTGTCTCGGACACAAACTGGACTCCTGCGTACAAACGACGTCTGTCTGTAATTCCCCACCGCTGCGGAGAGAACTAGAGCAGCGCAATATAAACTCTGACGTGGTCCCTGAGCTACAGCAGGGTTAACATCGACAGCAAAGCGCGATAACCCCGGCATGGAGAGTGGAAAACGAGCCAGGGCTCTCTCTGGGGCGTGCTGATGGCGCCGGCACGGATGAGGCAGGAAAAAGCTCACTGCTAAGCCCAGGACCAGCCCTAGGTGTCCTCCTAAGTTAAGCAGCAGCGCAGCGAGCCAGAGAAGGAAAATAACTGTTCTCTGGGGTGTAATGAGAAAAAGGAGGCAGAGCCACAGCGGTATTTCGGGTCCAAATCCTCAGTCCATTTTGGCCCAAGTTCCTACTCCTGGGCTTAGCTTCAGGCCCTGCAGCCGGTGCAAACCCCTTCACGTCCTGGCACCCCAGGGACTATGCACCCTCTCTGCTGCCTTCCCCCCGGGAGAGGGGCTGCCCGCGGGACACCCTGGCCAAGAGCCCTCCAGGTTGCCGCGGTGTGCAAACATCCCAGAGCTGGGCAGACCCGGTGTGTGTGTCAGGGGCATGCGACAGCACAGGCTGGAAATAGACCAGCCCGTCCCTTGCAGAGGTTCGGTTCAGCTGCGCAATTGCTCTGCTGGGAGCAAAACTGCCACCGTCTGAATTAAAATGTGCAACATCCAAGCACTGCCAGATATGAAACATCCTGAACAGCCATGTGGGGTGGAGAGGAGGATTCCCCTTTCAAATGCAGCCAGATCTTCCTCTTTTAGTTGTTGCCCAGTAATGTTTAGTCTGACCAAGGAGTTTCTGAGTCTCATGCTCTGCCAGGGAGGAGGGGAAGCCGGGAGGAAGCAGAGACAGGGCACCTGACCCAAACTGACCAAAGAAGTATTCCATACCACAGCACGTCATGCCCACTATATAAACTGGGGGCAGTTACCCAGAAGGGTTAGATCACTGCTCGGGTCGAGCTGGGTATCGGTCAGGGGGTGCTGAGCAGTTGTATTCTCTTCCCTTGTTATTTCCCTGATCATTATTATTATTGGTGGTAGCAGCAGTGGTCTGTGTTATACCTTAGTTACTGGACTGCTCTTATTTCAGCCAGTGGGAGTTGCATTCTTTCAATTCTCCTCCCCATCCCTCTGGGAGCAGGGGGAGGAATGGGGGGGTGGTGAGCGAGGGCTGCGTGGTTCTGGGTTGCCAGCTGGGCTTAAACCACGACAGGTTCCTCAGAGAATGGCACAAAATAGCACACTCCAAATTGGTTTTCCCCTCTACTTATCCCACAGCCTGACTGGCACGAATCCCATTGCTTCTGCTGGGACAGAGATAGGGCATTTCCAGAGGCACAGGTGAACAGCAGAGCTCAAGCAGGGAGTGTCCATGTGTTCCTGGAAACTCATTCTGACTTCCCACTTCCCAGCCATCCCAGCGCATGTGATGTTATTGCTATCTGCCCACTCCCATGCAGGCCACAAGGATTTGATGATGTGTCATGGCTGGGCAGGCCAGATCCTCCAGCTGTGACTCCAGCTTCCAGCAACACAGCGTGTTTGGCCTTGCTGTGAGCTGACGGAATGATGGTGCCCTGAATCCAAACCCAGTGCTAGGACAAGCCTTTAATTTTCATCATACCTTGGAGAAGCAAAATCTGCACAACAGGAAACTCAGGAGATTCAAACTGTGCAACAAGGGTATACAGGGAAAAAGCTCTGCAGGCTGCTCTCGTTTTCACTGGCTGCCTTCTGTGCTCACATGTCTGTACAAAGCTCTGTAATGCAGTTCAAGATATACCAGGGCAAGCTGTTCTCTGGAGGAGAGAACTTCCTCCAGGGCCATGGTGTCCTGAAGGGGACGGTTTGCCAGGCACATCACCAGTCAGAACATCAGCAGAGCTGGTTTCTGTTTCCAGCTCAGCTTCCATCCTGAAAGGGAGGTTTTATCTCCCTTTTGTCCTAGTGCAGCCAACAGACTTTTCTAGTACGAAAACGTTGGTGTCAGGCATGTTTGCTGCTGCAATGGCATGCCGCAACACCGCACAGTTAGAGCCTCCTGTTGATGTATGGCAATCAGAGGCATGATGCTGACCTAGAAGAGCCTGCAGGATGATGTGTTGTGCTGAGTCTGGTTATCTAATTGCAATTAAAGTGAAACACATTATGACCAATTTTATTATCAAACTGCTCTGCCTTTAGAGCATTTCCTTCCTCAGCCATGCCCAGGGTTTGAGAGAGATGACATAGTGACGGCCTTGCGCACCCATTTCCTAGCTTTTATAATGGGCAAACACAGAGCATGAATAAACTCGGCCTGTACAAGATAATTCCTTCTAAACAACTTTTACTGGTGGAGCCCACTGGCAGTGAGGACCTGTAATCAGCCAGACTTGTGTGTTTATATGATACCTACCACGAAAAGACACCTGTGGGCTGTGTCCTGGGACACCACAGGTGGCATGTGCCTCCCAGGGGACACTGCAGGCAGTGCTGAAATCACTAAATACTAGTGCTGTGTCTTCATGGCATACCTGCAGTTGGAGACCAGCTGCTATGACAAGTCCTACAGCAGAGGCTGGTGATTTAGCAGCTACTTTCCAAAACTCTTTTGTTGGGGTAGGAAAGACTGAAGGAAGTAACACCAAATTCCCAGTTTTGTGACCTGCCTGTCAATTTCCTTGGGGATAGGCATGGGAGAAACAAACACATGTACTCAGCAAATCCCAGCTGCTCTGTCCTGCTGCTCTCTCCTACTGCTCCCATAAGCTCTGCTTGCTCCAAGAAGCAAAGCTAAACCTATTTGAGGGGAACTGCAAAGATGGTTTTCAGGGAAAAAGGCTAGTTTCATCATTACTTCCCTCTTTGCCAGTCATACCTTCACCTTCAGGACACACACCTCCCCTCTCTCCCCCCCTCTCCCCAGGCAGGACATCTCCACAGTCAAATCTCCTGACCAACTGCTTCTTTTGCTCCTGTGTAAGCTCTGCCTCCTTTTACCCTGCCTGCCTTGGAGGAAGGAGGCTACCTGCCCCTCTGCAGCTGCACACCAGCGACCCTGCTTCCTAAGGATGCAAACTGAGAGGCCATGCCTGCTTCCCACTGCCTAAGGGGTGGAAGAGACCTGTAAAGAGACAGACATGGGCATCGGACACCCTATACTCATCTTAAAATGCCTCAATACTTGTCATTACAAAGGAAGACTCTGCAAGGCTTAGGCAGCCTGGACGTGGCGAATGAGTGCCCAACCTACAAACGTGTGCAGCTTTTTGTTCTTGGTTAACCAGTAAAACCAAAAAGGAAGACAGAAAAGAAACAAGGCAGATGTTGAAGAGCTCCAGTTTGGCCAAGCTCACTTATCTGGCAGCTCATCTCAAAGAAACTGAGAATTCAGTGTGGGCAGAAGGCAGCAGGTCTGGCATAGAGAGTGAGCTGTAAATTGTCTGCAAGGAGATAGGCAGATGAAATTCCACTTTTATCCAGAGACAGGAGAGTAGGCAGCAGAAAAAGAGACATGCAGGCCATGAAGGAGAGGTGAGGAGGTGAGAAGAATCCACCAAAGGGTTCCTGGTGGAGCAAGGAGATAGTCAGAAGGGAACCCAAGAGTGGCCAGAACAGAAGAAAGCCAGGGAAGATTAGATAGATAGCAGGGAGAGTTCAGCAGTGTTTGTGAAGTCTGATGGTCCAAGGGAGACAAGGCTGGCATATAATTTGAGATTGAAGGCCTTTTTGTTTGCAAAATATTACATTTAAAAGAAAACAAAAGAAAGAAAGAAAGAAAAGCTCCTCTAATTCTGAGCCACTCCTTCCACCTTAGACATCCTCAAGTGGCTGCCAAGGAATGCTTGCATGCTCTTACCTCATTAGCTTTGGCACACAGCAAGGCAGGCCAGAACTCCTCTGTGTCTGGCTACCATGGAACTGGTTTTGGATTTACAACTGGCAACTCTTTTCCACAAATCCCAGAAATTCCTTCTTCCTTAGAAAAGGTTTCCATCCTCCCTCTGCTTCTTCCTGTGTGGTGGATAGAAACTGAAGAGGAATGAAGCATTTCTGGAATAAAGTGGTACTTTGATAGGGACACTGGGCTGCTGGTCTCTGTTTAAATGATGGGCCTTGGCACTGGCTCCTCGCAGGCTTACAGCAGTATTTTTATCCAGATCAGGAGTGGTAAAAGTCCATTTATGTAGACATGTTTTTCCAAGATGGTAGAAGCATCAGACCCTTGCTCCTTTGCTGCCTTCTGCAGAGGTCTGAGCTCCAGACTCCTCTCACATTTGACCTCCAAGTTTCCCAGGCGTCTCAGAGCACATTTCTCTAGACAGAGCACCAAGAGATCTGTATAGGCTTAAACCACGACAAGTGCCCAAACCAGCAACCCCCAGGTCACAGATAGAGGGACTCAGTTTGGAAGGTAGGGAACAAGCAATGGCAACCCACAAATTGCAAGTGTGGTTGCTTTCTTTATCTCAAGAAGGGCTTAGCAGAAAAAGATGTCTCAAAGTTCATATGAGACCCTTGTGATGAGAGCACTTCTCAGAAAGCGGAAGGTCAGGTGCTCTGCTGCCTCAGAGGATTCAAGTGCACATCATCTTCACATAGAGTATCTAAACTAATTCCTTAACATGTATTTTAAAAGGGTATCTGGAGAAGATGGAAAGTCTCCATCCTCTTTCTTGGACATTGCTACCACACAGAAAAAAACAAAAGATACTTTTAAACCCCTGTAAAAATATGCGATGTGCTGACATCTTCATTACTGTGCAGTGTCCTTCCTGCCTAATCTCAAAAAGCATAAAAGAGAGCAAGAGATGGCCAAGGCCAAAGGGGATTTTCAGAAGACTATAAGGTCTTTTGTAACAAGCGAGGCAAATAAGTTAGAAGTTCTTCTCTTGGAGAATAGACATCTTGGGGGGTGAGTGGGTTAATATGATAGGGGTATGTAGAATTAAATCAACTAAGTTAACTGTGGAACTGATCACTGCAAGATGTTATAGAGGCAGCTTTCAGCAGGTGATTAGCCAAATCAATGGAAACGATATAGGTACAGTTGTTAGATAGTGGCATCATCATCATTGCCATTACAATTATTGTTATTATCTGCTTTAATATTCAGCATTCTGGTTGACGTGGCAAGGAAATCCCCAAACCACAGGCTGCTGGAATGTGGGAAATATGTCAGGGAAGGATCGTTCTGTATCAACTTTTTCTCATGTTCTTTCCCTGAGCATCCACATCTGCCACTCTCTGGTATGACTTGGCACTGAAGACAGGCAGCTTCCTGTGGGTGAGAAGCTGTGCTATTGCACAGTTGAAGGTTAATTGAGAAGAGGGCATAGGAGAAAGAAAGGACTGCATCCTAGCAGGCAGGTGTTGGGTCAGAAGTCGTGGGGTTTGGGGCCTGGATCAGTATTCAAGCAGTCACAAGTAAACTACAGAAGAAAAGAATATGGACCACTCAGACCTCTCCCCTGGCAGGTAAACTCTCAGTCACCAGGCCTACACATGCCCTCCTTTCGAGGGAGCCTTGGCCAAGCCTGGTGGCTCCTCCTGTGGGGTGGTTGTTAGTGGCTGAGCATGAAACTCAACTGAAGTCTTCAGCTTCCTGTGTGAGCCCTCCAAATACAATAGCATTGCACAGAAGACAGGTAGACCAGCTGCAGCCATCTTGCTGTGCTGCTTGGCGAAAGGGTGAAGCCTGCCCAGCCCTCTCAGTAGTCACACAGAACTCCTGAGAGGACATAAGATTCTCTAACAACCTTGATTAAGTGGGATGTAAGGAAAACTTCAGTATTTCCTACTGACTTGGCTATACAGCAGCATTTTAGACGGTTTTGCCCCACGCTTATGCTCTAGGCAAACTCAGTCATTTATATCTTTCTCCCTAACTACTCAAAAAATGTATTCATCTACCTCTAGTTGCTCTTTCTCATGCCCCAACTACCTTCCCAATCATGTCTTACAACCTTATTAATAGGTACAGCCCACATCTTGGGCAACACTTCTCTAGCAGTCTGTTAACCTTGACTAGCTCTGTGATGGAAGTACTGGTTGCTTTCAACTATGGAGATACCTAACCCTACCCATGAAATGGAAAAAGAGTTTTGGGCTCATATACATAAAAGCAAACAGACCTGGTTGGATATATATGCACAGAAAACATACAGTAAGCTTATTCCCTGCATGGTCCTGGCCCAAGCTTGACAAGAGGAACAGAGAGAGGGGGAGGAGCACAGAGGGGGTGAGAAAGGATGGGAGACAAAGGAGTTTTAACAGGATTTCTCATACTTCCTCAAATTTGTACCAACAAACCTGATTGTACCTATGAACGTTTTGTGGGGCCTTTCCCTGTGTCAGGTTACATTGGTAGTCACATCAACAACTTGGTTTTAGCTGATGCAGAGCAGAGCATACGCATCTCCTTCTGTGCCCACTTTGCGATAAGTGATGCCCTCATATCTTCCCTCATACTGATGCTTACTTCCAACTTCCAGCTTGATGCCCTTTTCCTAGACCATTTGCAGTACTTGGAGAAGGCCTCCTGGTCTTCTAAGTATAAACCCATGACTCTTTCTTCTCACAGATTGCCAGTGCAAGGCATGCTTCCAATGCTATTGACTTCATGGTTCACTCCTCAACTTCTCCCGGTCATACGGCATTTGCCTAAAAATGATTTCACCTCGAAGCAGAGATGTGTTACCTGTGAAGACTGCGCAGGCAGTGCAAACCGTTGCCTGATGTAACACATGTCCAGAGCATTTTATATCAAAATGAGGGAGGCATTCTGGTTCTCTCACCTGTGTTGTTGTAGATGTGGAGTTACAGCATTGAGGTTACTTCAGCGTTACACCAACAGTAAGTGACAGGTTAAAGACATCCAGCAGGATGGTTTTGCAATTGGAATGGGTAAACAGATTATCTTTTGTTGTTCTTATCCATTCACTGGTAATGTTATATAATCTACACTGGCACTCAAGGTTTGTTTAACTGTATGAAGACAATATCCTTAAAGTCCTTTGCAAATACACTGAGTATATAGAAAAGAAATCTGATTAACAGTATCATAACAGGAAGGCAGACTAGGAGCACAGTACACTTGCTTGCTGCCCAGTCCTTTCCACTGCAGCAGATATTAACATCAAACAGCTAGAGAGAGAAAGCTGATTCTGAGGAGCATTTCCCCCTTTTGAATGTTGCATTTGAACTGTACATTTTACAGGAACAGCAAAACAGCAAAAAGCTTAATTTTGATAAAAGATTCATCCTTTACAAAATCTAGAGGGAATGGTAGGTGACTGCTGCACTTAGAGCTTTGCTTAATTGTCCCTTTTGCAGGAGGTATGAAAAAATGGCATGTAACTTCAACTTACTGCAACAGAAGACCATGGTTATTTGCACTGACGTGTACTCATGTACATCTTTCTGGCAATGTAAAAGAACCTGCATGGTACCCACATTTTAAAGCCTTTTCCCACTGCCAGAGGACACAAAAGCATAATTAGGTTGCAAGTGGTTTCTCTTAAATTATTCTCATCTTTTGCTAGTTAAAATTAGTGAATAATTTAAGATTTTATGGTGTATCATAGAATCGTACCTCAAGGTGGAAGGGATTCATAAAGATCATTGAGTCCAACTCCTCACTCCCCTCAGGGTTACCTGAAGCTAAATCATATGACTAGGAGCATTGTCCAGGCAATTAATTTGTGCTGTTTTCATAGCAAAACCAAAATCACCTCTTGCTGGAAGCTAAATTTCTTGTGGATCCCAGAAGAAAGAGTAAGAAATCAAGCAAAGGCGTGTGTATACATTAGACCTTATTCTTGTACTTTCAGTAAAAAGCCCTCCATAAACCATGAAAATATACCTGTAGTTATCATGATATGTTTGGTTCCTGCAGTTGCTGCCTGGTGAGAAATACTGCACTAGCATATCCTTGGTAGCACTGTCAAAACACACAGGATCAGCTTAAGAATATTTCAGTGTTAATAAGCATTGTGCTTGTCGAACAGGCTTATTCAGTGACCTCGGAGCAAACACTGAACTCAACAGCTGGGAGGGGACAGAGGGAAGAACTGCTTTTGGGATAAGTACAAGCACACCCTGGCCATGCATTGGAGGGGGCCTGGCTGTTTGCTGGGACTGAGGAATGGTTTGCTGACAAAGATGGCAAGTACTGATGCCATCCTCCCCCAGCAAGGCATTAAAACTGTTTCTCCTGGCTACCAATGCCACTGTTTTCAAACATGAATTGAAAACAAAGGACATTTGTTCTTATGGGTTTAAAAACATACAGTTTGCTTTATATATAGCAGGAATAAATCTATTTAGTTTTTTCTTGTTTGTCAGACATGGTTCTCTTAAGATTTACGGCCATTCATGTTCAAACACCAATTGTTTTCTCTTATGTTTCCAGAGGCGCTTTTTTATTCTTTTTAAAGCAGTTTTTCCTCTCTAACTGGACGACAGCAGAAGTAAATCAGCTTCCAAGTGTTTAGATACAAGGAACAATGAAACATTCAGCCAAGCTTGCCTCGACAGATCTTTTTTTATACTTTCAGGGCAATTTACAAAAGGAAAACTGCCCAAGAGCTTAGAGGATTTGGGAGGAGGAGCTTCAAGCAGCAACTGTGGCTCTCTAGAGAGATTAGGGGCCAGATCCTCCCCTCCCGTAAGTTCCTCTAAGTTGTGAAACTGCTCAAACAGAGCTGGGAGAAGAACTGGATCCATTTTCTTGCTGAGGGTAAATTGTGGCAATTAATGAGTTACTGTTTGCCAACTGAAGAGCAGTAACTGGGTGCTTGGCAGCCAGCTCCAGGTCTCTCAGCAGCTTAAGTAAAATCCAGGTGTGTAGCCACACTGCTTACGGTCCCGGAAAAAGGTGGAACAGCAACGTGGGACCAGGGTGGACAGATGCAGGGATTTTGGGAGTGAGTGCAGCTGAGACAGGCAGCCCACTGCTCCCCTGGCTTGCTCCTGCTGGCCTGCCGTGTTCGTAGCATAGTGAGTCCTGCCTTGTGTTCTCAGCCTGTGGCAGCTGTGGCGGAAGACTTGTTCTTTAAACCCCTGTGTAACAGGTCACCCTGTGGGCTGACAGCAAACAGGTAATGGAGGCCAGCTGTCACCAGGGAAGCTGTCAAGGTGTTGATGTCTGGTTGCCTGCACATATGCTTCCTTAGGTACTAGGTGGCACTTACATGGGGTTCTTCTTCTGACTGGAAACACAAAGCCCCTAGTAAGGCTGAGGCCATGTTTTGGACCGTGAGAGCAATTTCCAGTTGTGTGATCTGAAACCACTGCAAAATTATTAACCCCCTTGCTCTAAGACATGAAAGCAACGGCAGGGGCAGAGGGAGGAGGTCATCACCTACACCTTGTCAGCCAGGAGCTGCAGTCGAGACACGGCTCAAACATGCCCCCCTAGCACTCACAGCACCTAGGACCTGCAGAAAGGTACCAGATTCGGCTCACACTGCTGAAGATGATTTCAGCAGGCAGTGTGCAGTCACACGGGCTGGAAAACAGCCAAGGCACTGATCAGCACCCTAGGAAAAAGTCACCAAGGATGAGTAATTATGGAGGATATTTGGTTAGCTGCTACTGGGCTCCAAGTGCAGGGTGCTGTGTTTCCTGCCTCACTAAGTGGCTCTCCCACTATTCGCCCTTTGCACCATGGCCAGCCAGAGGGCTGAGCAGAAACAGTGACAGTCACCAGTGTTTCTTCCTTCTGGTCTTTTCCTTTCTTTGGGAGGAGGAGGATTCCGGTGCACGGTAAAGCTGGGGAGGCCATTTGCCTTCAGCTGGCTGGACTGCTGGCACTAGCAAATGTTTCCAACAAAGCTGAGCTTACAGCTTCTATTACTATTTTAAAATAAGATATTTATGGCTCTCAGCTTTGCTACTGCTATTTTGAAAAGAGAATGTTAAAACATATTTGATACGAATGGATGTATTCCTTACAGCTTTACAGTTTAGTTAGCCCGTTCAAAATGTCACCTTCTTTTCCAGGCAGCATATCCTTGTTACCGTCTCTTCAAACATCATCTGATTTCTTTCTGCTCCTCAGTTTTGCCCTTAAGATAGCTTCCCTTTGTTTTCTTTCTAGTGTTCTGCATCATTTCCATCAGCTTTCGGTTTTACTTTCTGAGTTTCTTTTTTGAGTCTTTTTCTCAGCTAACGTAAATGAACAGCCAAAACATAAATATTTGTGATTTTAGTGATGCTATGTAATGTAAAAAGGAGGGAGCCACAGGGAGGAAGTACATATTTTTAGAAGAAAAAGAGGATGTTCTAAAAGTACTTGCAGAGAGAGGCCAGCAATGCTCGTAATGATATTGAAAAAAAATCACATATGCAGTGGGTGAATGCTTTTATGATCTGGATTTATCTGAGGGATGAATCCTGGCCCAGTGGAGGAACTTTGGCCCTGACCACAGGGATCAGTCTATTCTTAATTTAAGATGATAACATGACTACACAAATACAGTGAAGAAAGAGACTTCTGTGATCCTCTGGTGAACGAGGACCAGGCACCCCCATGCTGGGCTGCAAGGTTCAGCTCAACAGCCCTGGTTGGAAGAGCACAGACTAACAACTTGGAAGAGACATTAGTCAGTGGGAGCAGAAATCCCAAGTACAGGTTCATGTTGCTAACACAAAACTACCCTGCAAACAGTTGAGACAAACATTAGGTACTAGACAAGGACAGAGGCAGTTTGGGTCCCAAACTTCTGTTTGGCTCCTGTCCATTCAGCCCCAGCCCACTACCCTTCCCAACAGGTAAGAGCAAGTCTCTGTAATGATGCAGGCTGCGATGTTGTGCCACGTGTGGCATCAGGAGAGTCACATCCAGCACCGGCTGCTAGACTGAAAATAACTAAATTTAACTTTTCATAAAAACCTGGACCATTTACATGCAAGAACAGGCTTGCAGCTCTCTCACCAACCAAAGCCTCTGCTAAATACTGTGCTCAGCAGAGGCAGCAGCTCTGAGTAATGCCAGTTTATTTCCTTCCTTAAGGTCCATGGCTTGCAGCAGCAGTCTCATAAGACACCTCCTTCCCAGTCCTTATTTTTCTCTACAGAAACATGCTCAGGACTTCGCTCTTCCTGTTCGCTTTGTGAACCTTATGCTGCCTTCCCACCTCTGCCATGTGCCCCAGAGAGATGCCTGCTGTGGCCTGGTACCACTTGCCCCAAGGCAGGGCAGGGCACACTTGCTAAGGCTCAAGCAATGTAAAGGGCATGGCACAAGTAATTAGTCCCTACAGATCTGCTGTAACCTCCACCTGGGATGTTATTAACAGCTCAAACTGCCCCTGGGCATGTCCTTGAGCACCTCCCCAGGCGCTCCCAGGAGAGGAGGGAGCTCTAACCAAGCCAAGCCCAGCTTGTGCTGGGGTTTAACCAAACCCTCTTGGCCTTGCGGCAAAAAAACTTGCCTTGAAGTACCTCGGGGAGTGGCCCTCAACAGCACATCCTGAGGCAGGAGGCCAAGAGGCAGCGCTGACTACGGCCATGGAAAACAAAACACGAGCTTCCCGGCCAGGGCTGTGTCAAAGGCCTGCACCTGAGACACCATGGCAGCGCTCGGAGCAGGCAGACGCCACAGTGGGAGCGCCGCTCCCGGTGTCAGGATTCAGCCCGTGGGCGCTGACCTGTGCAGCCAGGGCAGCCCTGCTCCCCACCCATCGTTCCTGGTGTCTGTAGTTACACCGCCCTGCTTATGGTTCTTGCAGAACGCAGAAGTGTTGCCCATGAGATAAAACTGAACTGAATGCAGAATTTGGTTTGTTCCCTTCACAGGAGATGGGTTTTTTCAGATGAAGTGGCATTTAAAAGGGGAACATGATAAATATAGGGGGGTTATAGCTTTTACCCGAAGAGATGTAATTAGTCATGCTCCAAGAACGGTTTGCCAGATGAAATCCGATCTTGAGTTGTTGTCTAAATCAATGTGAGGCTCATTCCTTCTGCTGTTAAAATCAATGGCAATTTAAGTTCAAGAAGAAGCTGGGCCCTGGTTCTGTGAGATTGTAAACCAGATCTTACCCACTTGGCCCTCCTCCTTCTTTTAAAAAGAAACCATCAAACCTACACCATCTTAAGTTTCCCTCTGTTGTAAATATATGTTTCTAAAGAGGTTTAAAAAATATTTCACTCTTTTGACTGTTTCCTTTATATCCTATTCCCCATAAAGCTGGGTGTTTCAGCAACTGTATGTGAATCTCTCAAAGTGCACAGGACCAGACAACTTCTGTGTAGGGGATGGTTTTTCATAGCTGTGTGACTTTGGGGGGCTTTTACACTGTGTATCCTAACAAGCCTCAGGGGCATTCCTGAGACACTGGGAAGCAGATCCCTCCCTCCCACTGCCTGCGGACATGCTGCAGTTTGCAAGTGCCAGTGACAGCACTAGTTTGCTCTAAGGCTTCACTGACAAACAGAAAGAACGATTGACCTGAGAGAGGCCTGGTCTATACATGCTGCTTTTTTTTAGTTCTAGTTGTATGAGACCTGTCGGCATGGTTTTCGTGCTCCTTGCAAATTCACCCAAAGAAAGAAGGGCTAATACAGGGAAATAAAACCTTTAGAGAAAAAAAATACAAAAGAATAAAATCAAAAAATGTAGTAAGGGTCTATTTTTGAGACATTGCAAGCAATTAAAGCAAAACCAATAAGTCCATATTTTCAAAAGTCTGCTTAAAATAAGAGGTGGAAATGAGAGGTCTGATCCTGGGTACCTTCTAGAAAAGAAGACCATTAGCCAAAGCAAATTGCCGTAAGCACACACCTGTGTTTGCAGTGATGACTGACATTAGTTCCATGATCTTTCAATCCAGGACAAGCACTCATTCAAGCAGGAAGTGATGGTCCTGCCTTACCCCTGCTCTCAGCTCTCATCCCCATCCCCTTCCTTGCACCCACACCAATGCGCAGGCAGTCTGAGAGAACCTAGTACTCACTGAACAGGCTCCTTCTGATATCCCATACGAGCAGGGTTTAATGTTTTAATACTAAATTACTTATTTGAAGATATTTGACATTACACAGGACTTTGATTTAGCAGAGCGATACAGCAATATATTGAAACACAACATAAGCATTATAAGCAATTGCAATACACAGTTGAATGACAATACAAACATGCATTACATGACCATTCTCTGTATGTGCTGGGGAAACAGTTGGACTTGATGATCTTAAAGGTCTTTTCCAACCTAGCTGATTCTATGATTCTATTATATGCTCACTGTCACAATTCTGGACATTTCCACTCACCAGGAAAAAATAGGTGCATTGAAGCCAGCTGAAGGCCATTGTCCTCTTCCCAGTTAATTTTACTGGTTCTTCAATTTTTATATTCCATGTTGGGCTGGGACATATATACACTTCCCCCATGCTGGTCTGGCCTGCTAAGGAAGATCATTTCTTGTGATCATTTTAGGGCATGCCAATTACACAACCAGTTGATGCGCTCAACTGATACAGTGTTCTATCTACAACAAAGGTCACCCTCTGGTCCCCTTGGTGTTGAAATAAGTTTAGCTTCCTTTATGATAGTTGTGGTCATTTCCTGTGTTCTTTGCTGAGCTTCATGACCACACCACAGTCACCTACCTCCTCTGAGCCTTTTTCACAACAGGGGTTTGTTGACTGGTCACACAACCATATGGACCACACCTATTCATTTAGGTAAGCATGCCAGGAAATGCAGCCAGGCGCTGGAACTTAGTTTAAGAGTAATGCCTTCTGGCTGTCTCCCAGCCAAGTTCCCAACTTCTGGGGCATGATCCAGTGGTTAGCACAAGGAGGCATCACTCTCAATCAAGAGGCTGTGTGTGGACACCCTTCTGGAGGTGGTCACTCGACAGTGAGTATGACAGTGTGGTCACATGCATTCTCAGTGTCAGAGAACAGCCTGGGACAAGTTTGATTCCCTCATGCTGGTGTAGCCTTCTGCAAATCTTCTCTGCTTGTGCTGGGTTAGATTCCAGCCGCAGTTCAAAGCCAAGATCAGGTTCATGGCAACAAAGGACACTTGGAACAAGCAGTTGCAGAAAGTCAAGGGTGAAGCAGTGGACCAGGATTTTGACAGCAGTCAGACTAAGCTGACCATGCCACTATAGCCTGAAAAAAGATGTCACAGGCACGGTTAAGGGCAATAAGTGCAAGGCTTTCCAAAAAACACCCCATCTCCTCTGTGAGAAAGGGCTCAGTGGAAAGCAAAAGAGAGATCAGATAGGCCAAGATATTGCAAGGAGCAAATCCACAGCTATAACTCTACAGTCCCTCATTAACCTTTCAGATATCAGGACGTCCATCTTAGTTGCTAGTTTTCAAGGGAAAGGGACTCATCTTACCGACCTGTGGTCTGGTTGATGCATTCTGGGGTTTACCAGGAATGAAAATTGTACACATACAGTCCATCAGGTGAAAACTGAGTTTAAATAGCCAAGCTGCATTTTCCTAGAAGCTTCTACCCCCTGTTCAAGCTAAAACAGGATCTAGACAACAGATGAAGGTCCTCACTGTGTCCTACCGACAGGTTGCTGGCACAGTTCTATATGTTAGTTGTTAGGTGATCATGAATTGGGGATGCATATTTTATAAAGCTAATGTTATGCAAATATTTCATTTAGGAAGCATAAGATTCCCCTGCTAATTCATGACAAAATACATGCTATGCATTGTAGAGTACAGCAGCGCAGTAAGGAGCACTGATTAATGTACGTATTAAATAGACGAACTAGTCTGTGGTGCTAAAGTACACAGAGCAGAGTTCAAAGCTTTTCAGTGCCTGTGTGGCCTGGCCTGCCACTCCTGGGGACAGTCATCCTTTAAAGTCTGGGCACTGGGAATGCTAAGCCTTCTCATCAAAGAAATGCTCCAGATGAAATCAGTTTTTTGAGTCATCTGGCAAAGGATAGGGTTGAGGAAAGGGCAGAGGAAAGGCAAATGCTACATCTTGAAATAAAATGTAAGATCCAAGCATAACAAAGCTATCTGTTGGAAGTAAAAGGGCAGTTAATAATCCTGCCCCCAGGTCACAGCCCTTAGGAACTCCTCACGATGGGGCAGGACCTCACTGCAGCAGGCACAGTGCATACACAGCTGAGGAAGAGATGTGCCTTACTATTCAGGCACTTGCAGGGCCAACATGCATAACTGCTTCAATGTCAGAAACCAGACAGCTGTTATTAACTGAAACCCACTTTCCCACTTTCCTTTAAAGAAGACAACTCTCCACTATCAAAAGAGGGAGTTAGGCTCAGTAAGTCTGCAGTTCTGATCTTAATGGGCTTCACGCTGTTGCCATTATTAGACAAGCCTTAACCATGTGGGTGGAAGCAGAAAGCCTGCCAAGAGCTAGGAGACAAATAAGAAACTATGTGAAGAATGGGGATTTCTGATGAGAGCTTCTGATGATGAATCCCCTGCTACTATGATCGTGAGAACAGGGCCAGAAGTCCCAGCTCTGAGCTGCCTTTCCTCTGCCGTCAGCTCTCTCACTGCAGCATTGGAGCAAAAATGCAATGGTTATAAAAAGCGACATGATCAATGATCCATACAAGGGATGTGACAGAGCAACTACCTTGTCAAAATGGTATGAGGAGGAGCTATTATAGCAAAAAGCAAATAGGCCTTGGTGGTGATTTTTTTTCCTGATAAAAGTAGGTTGAAGAATCCAAGACACATCAAAGCTGGCAGTTTTCTGAATTTGGCAGTGGTTCAAAGCTAGAACCTCTTGTTCATGCTGCATAGAGCTAGCGCACGCTATCTACAAGAGGTAAGGGATGAGGAACACAGATGCCTCACACAGAATAAAGGAGTGAACTGATAATTCTTCCCGAGTTCCAGAGGATGCTCTATGCAGCCCCCAACTCACAAAATAAACAGGGGAAAGTGCTGTACTGAAGTAACAAATCGCTGACACTTAAGGCTGGCAGGAGGTAAAAAGGAATTATTTTAAAAAATACACGCCATTGAGCACCTGGTATAAAATAAAAAGACAAGAAGAGTTGTTTACAAAGACTATCCGTGCATTTAGATCTACACAAAAAGCTGTATTCAAGTGACAGGTGAGGAGGGCGTGAGGATACCGCCTATGCTGGAGCTAAAGCTTCAAAGCGATTTTTCTCAGCGACGACTGCATCCGGAATTTAGCACGTTTCAGCAGTAAGTAAGAGCTCAGACAATTTTTAACTTGTCTAATTATAGCATGTTGGTAGCGATACTATAATTATGAGACTCTCATATATATGCTTAGAAGAGCTTCTGCTGCCAAGGAGAGGTGTTAGCAACAATAAGTGTCCCCTGTATACACCAAGCTAATTTAGCTCTTGTTAAAATATGTGTAAGGGCTCAGACACCTAAGTGGTCCCTTCAGCTGAACAAGTCCTCGTGCAGAAGCAGTAACTAAAAGCAGTCAGTCCCCAGCAAAAGCAAGGCGTGCTAGCTTCAATCTGCAAAGATTTGGGCTGATGTACTTTATTTCTCATTTCCAACAGGAAGTAAGAGCACAAACAATTTAGTGGTTGAAGTGATGTGGTAACTCATTAAACAGCAGTAACTTGGCATTTCTGAGTTGCGGCTGTTTCATCCTGACACAGGGAATCCATCCCAGAGATGAAAGGGTCCTGAGACATCCCTCAGCAGCTATTCCCACACAGAGGCCAGAGGCAGCAGTGAGTGAGCCACAGAGACTTTCAATTTTAGGAAAACTCAGTGCATAAAATTACTCCAACAATAAACTAAAACCAGCTACTATTCCAACTGTACTAAATCTCTACCTTTTAAATAAGAAAAACACAATTACAAGAATACAGAACTCTTAAAAATTTATTAGATAAAAACTTGGTATTTAAAGTTATCAAGTAATAGACTGATAGAGCCAAACCAGACAATGAGATTGGTTCAGAAACAGACGCTTTTATCACAGAAAACACTGAAAAGATAAACATTAAATGCAAGAGACAAAACTGTAACAGGATGCAAAAGGAGGAAGTTGCCTCATTTAAAATGGAGTTATGTGAGAGGAAGCCAAGCACTGGGTCTCATAACTTCAGTATTTTCACAAAAGTGGCTGCTCACAGGTGTAGATGCACTAGCCTGCTACTCAGGAAAGCAGTCAACACGACCCACATCTCATCATCTGCACACTGCAGCTCAGTAAATAGATATTGATGTGAGAGGCTAGTACATAGTTTCTGACAATAGTGTAATTATGCCATCCTCCTACAGCTTTTCAAATAAACCAATAGATGCAAGAAACCCTAATAATTGTTAGTGAGGCTGTTCAAACACCAAAGTAAGAATTCGTGACTGGAAACAAAGGTTGCAGCAGACAAATTGACAGGTTTTAGCAGACTACAGCTTGGAAATGTTATAAGTGCAAAAAATATATTGTAAGCAGGAAGTTGGAATTAAGGATAGAGACCAAATTCTGCACCAGAGATACAGGAGAAATGGTAGATGTAATCAAAATAAGTGTCAGGCTTAAAGAAAAACTGTAAAACTAAAAGACAGGACTGCAAATGCAAGTGCATTTGTTCATAAAAGAAGAGTCTTTGGATAAATGTCACCTCAGCAGCATGAAAAAGAAAACCACTTTTGGAAGCAAACCCAAGTATATTAAAATACTGCTTTCATACTGAAGTCATAAGCAGACACTTGCTGTTTTAAATAGTTGTTATTATTGGTATTTCTTGATTAAAAGATTTCTGAGGGAGGCAGCGGGTTCAAGAAGAAACTAGGGAGACTGACCAGGACATTGCTTTTGATAAAGTCCATTTTCAAAAGCGTACATCAGGCTTGTTTCTTTGCACAACAGCAGTACTGTGCCCCCAGAGACAGCAGCCTCGGCCCAAAGTAAGAACTCTTCTTCTTTCCCAGGATCTCACCATGACCTCCTGTGGGCTTTTACACAAGGCCTTGGTTGGCAGTTGCACTCTCAACCTATACACTTGGGACATGGTGACCGATGTCGCTGAGGATGTTCATTTAAGCTGCTAACCTTGCACAGCAGGAATAGTTTAGTATCTTTGGCTATGCTCAGGAAAATCTCACTGTGCCTAGGGGTGTAGGAATTGATTTAATCATCTTTAAGATCTTTGTGTATATACAACGAGGCCTCTCTGAAGAGCTACCAGAATTGTACCCAGTCTTCCCTTAGAGCTCCTTGGGTCATTATCAAAATGACTCCAGGCTGGTGCCACACTTCCATACACTTCTCCCACCTCCTAATTATTTGAGGTCCACTCTGCATGCCTGCAGTGGGAAAGATCCCCTGTCCTGAATTTACAGTGTAAGTGGTCAAAACAAAGAGTGAGGGAGGAAGAGATGAATATCCACCATTATTTATCTCAGTCTACCTGTATCCACGATTGTTCACAGCTGGGAAAAAATGCATTCCTAAGAGAATAAAAGCCAAACCATCCCTCCTTCCCAGCAAAACCAAACTACTTTTCATCTAACAAAAAGCAAGCTTACTCTTAAGCATCCCCTACACAAAAACTGACCTGGATTGGTGGCTCTTCCTCTCATGAAGGCTGCAGAAACTACACTGCAAAGGCAGGGTCTGCCTACACTGGTGAGAACTGGAGCAATCCAAGGAAGTGGGAATGGATATCTGAACACTTTATATCAGGCAAAAAGTTTACTCTCGCCTTAGATGTTAGGCTGAGCAAGCAACAGAGTCAGCACATTGGGAAGAAGGTAGGCAGGGGAGGGCTCAGTGTTGTGTACTGAGGCTTTAGCATCCTGCAGCCAGGAAGGGAGGCTTCAGGAGATCACAGACAGTGACCCTACAATAAAACAGACTCTTAAAATCATATGAAATAGTTTTCACTCAAGACAAATATCCAGGGACAATGATTTTCTCAAAACACAGAAAACATCTTCTCTGAACACTGAAGACTGAAAAAGGAAAGGAGCTATAGCAGGATTTGAGTTCTCTGTAGGGGAACAGCCTCCTCAAAAACATGACTGCAGTAATGACTTAACAACTATCCCAGCTATCAGGTAAGAGACAGTGCCATGAAGTTCAACAACAAGGCAATTGGAATGGATTAAATACTTGAAAAATTCCAATGTGGAATGACAACCATTCAGAGTAATGTACAAGTTTTCAGATAAAATTTCAAAAAGTACTTTCCCTTATCTCCTCTTCTGCATTGAGACAACACGATTTACTATTTGCTTTAAGCAGTGAGACAATGTTTTCTCTCAACAACAGGATTCTCAAACAGTTTAAGCTGGCTGTGATTAAAGGGAAAGGGACATGGAGCAAGGCACATGAAGAAGGATCACAAATGCTGCCCTTAACTGCTCCTCCAAAGCAGAACATCTAATACTCTTAATGGAAATACAGTGTTGTACTCATACCAGTTCTATTATACTGAGTAACGTGACAGGTCCAAATCCCAGTCCCACTGGTTCTGAGATAAAGCAGAAAATTGGTGACAGACCAATATTTATGATGTTGTTTTGGAAGAATGAACGTTGTTTTGAAGGATTAGATGTTGTAATCCATACATTAAGTCAACAAAAAGGCCCCTTAAGAGGAATAAGCTTCCAATTACTAATGCAAAATAATGCAGTTTATACTTATTCACCCCTCTGTGATTACCATTAGCTCTTATAAAATCACTCTGCAGCAGCAGAAGCTGCTTGCTAGATGAAGTGACATCACACTTTACCCTTTGAAGAGCTTCTACTCTTAACTGCAGATGTGCCCAGAGTGTGAGGGGAATATCCAAAAGCAGGCAGGGAAAGAGTGAGCCAGGCCAGCCTCTGGGAGAATTCTGGGGTGGCAGCAGAGCCAGTGGAAGAGAGGAGTACTGGGGAGATCCTTGCATCCTGCTCCCTCCCTTGCACACTACAACCATCAGCAAAAGCCCCATGTGGGCTAAGGTGGGTACTGCCTTAGCAGGGACTGGGATTGCCCCAGAGAGAGAGGTATTCTTTGAGTACAGGGCTGTAAACAAGACACTCCTGATTGTCACTTCTACTGTAGACCCTGACAAAGAGGAGACAGAGTGAGGAAGACGCATGGGCACCACCCATGTGTTAGCTGAATATCTCTTCCTCTGGGTTAAGTGACCACTTTCTTCATGCCCATTTTGAAACTACCTGCTCCTTTAATACTTGCTTATCAGAAACACCTTTGAATTCTCCACTTCTGTCCTATTAGCAGCCCCAGCAGCTCCAATGACAGCTGTCCAGCAGTGCCATAGGGGCCAACCAGTGAGTATATAGTGGCAAGATTCATGGGGATTGTTATTTTCTCAGCTCAGGGCAATTACAGGTTTAGCAGCCAAAGAAAATAGCACATATCCCAAGTAACTGAGGTAAGCAGCATTGACAAGGGTGGACTTACATCAAATTTTCTCTCTGAGATGACGAGCAGCATGGTGAGTAAAAAAACCCATACTAACACCAATGGCAGAGAAAACTTCCTCATTATTCGACCTATTTGGCAAGAAACAAAATATATTGCCCTTGGAGGACACCATTTGGGGTAAACCTTGCTCTTAAAATATACAGCAATTTTGGTGAGCTGGTGTAGGTCTTCAGTCCTATTTAATCATTTGCCTCCAGCACTGCACACTGCAGGGAGATATAAGAAGAGGAAATGCAGAAAAGTAACTGCTGTTAATGTAAAAAGCATGAAACTGGATTAGAAATATAGCTAGGGACAAAAACCTGCCTCCACTCCAGCCTGTGAGAAATTTGCCCTCAATGGCAGAGAGCAAAAAGCACCCTCAGAAGTTAACGCCAATTTGTGAGGCAATCATACCTCAGAACAGTCAGGTAGTGTGTTCACACCAGTTTTATGCTGGAATCTCAGAGTTGCAGCTTCATCCAGCCACTTGCTTCTGAGACCTGCCAAGTACAAAATTGTGAAGAAAACCTCAGCTAGAAGCTTTTTCTATGAAGATCAAGTTCTTCAAAGTTAAACAAAGTTGTACGAACAGCATGAAGCATTTGTGGTTTGCACAACAGAAGAAAACACCGCATTCTGAAGAGATAGACGCTGAACTTCAAGCCTGATACTTTAGTTCAGTGTTTGATTTAAAGAGAACAGTAATCACATCCTACTTATCTCCCTGATAAAGAACATGGAGCTGCTGCAGTCAGCCTGGAGGGAAGCCAAGGCAAACCCAGGCAGAACTGAAAATTCCCGTTAAGATGACTGAGTGGTGAATGAGGGCTATTTATTCTAATCAATTTGTTAATTTACTTCAGGAAAAATTGGACTGATTTATTTCTAATCAAAACAAGGACCTATTCATTACTGTGTCTATAATAAGTCACTACTAAATAGGCATAGCTAGGATTTCTAATAGATGTCTGAAAAAGGAGACAGACTTGGTAACTTACTCCCTCAAATGAAGACCATTCAGAAGAAGACTCGTTTCCCTGCAACACACACTTCTACCACTTTATCCAGGATAATTTCAAACACCACATTGATGGACCTTCTACTCTGAACTCTTTTGCCTCCCCAGTGGTGTAGCCCTCACTGACTTCACTCTATTTTCAGTAGTTCCAGCTGTTCTCCTCCTATCTGTGCTCTCAAACACCAGCATCTATTTAACCTCCTTCTTTTGCTTTATTTAGTTTGCTTGATTTAGTGAGGTTAATGGTATCTACTGAGGCCTCTTGCCACCTCTGCTGCTGCTATCTGGCCTGGGTCACTTAGGACTCCGCTTTCCACAGTGCTCAGATTCTGCCTCTTCTCTCTCTTAATGCAGGATTACAATAGTTATGTGACACAGGTAAAAATTAAATGCAAGGTATAATTTACCTTAACTCTGCCCTAGCAGTCTTTCTGTCTAAATCCCTAATTCTGTTTAATTGGCTCTTCTCTGAACTCCGGCCTCATTGATCCTGCTCCGATAACGAGGTCTCTGAAGCCCATCCTGAGCAAATATACCAGCAGCAATTTCATCATGGTTTGGTGGAGAGATTAATGGCAATGTCTTCACTCCTGGCAAACTTGCAGATGCTCCAAGAGGGCAGGTACGATGCTGGGGCTCAGTACATATGCACCCCAGAATGACACTGGCCAGCCCCTACCCCTCGTCAAACGCCAAACCTTTAGTGCCAGAACATTCGACATCATTTGCTTAGTTCTCCC
The DNA here is from genome assembly GCA_028858755.1 of Ara ararauna. NCBI lineage: Eukaryota > Metazoa > Chordata > Aves > Psittaciformes > Psittacidae > Ara > Ara ararauna. Next base: position 39,204,539 of record CM054379.1, on the reverse strand, counting down.
AAATAGTTAATTCTGAGATTACAGTTCCCACAGTGTGACCCTGCTCTTCTTCTGTGACTGATAGCAGCATGAGCACTTCGGAGAGGCCATGAGAGGGAAGAACCAGCAACTCAGCAGGCGGGCAGGAAGTCTCATGCTGGAGCTGGACTGGCAAAGCCCAAGTGCCACCCTCCCCCCCCCCCCCCCCAGCTTCATCCTTTCTCCATCAGCAGCTGTTTCCCCCTTCTTCAGTGCCAGCTGCTCAACACTCTGCACATACAGAGGCGTATTAAAGCCCGCCACCAAGCAAGAAGATCAAGTGGAGGGAGCCAAAATGGGTGCATGCCAACCTCTGGCAGGCTTGGGACACAGCGTGGGTACCAGTAGCACCTCCCTCTCCTACTCTGGATGCTGCTCACTTCCCTGCTACCACCTGGCTCTCCAGATACACTCCCTACACCCCACTCCATCCCTTTTTGTATCTAAAGTTGCAAATGGTTCGTATTTTTATTTTTAAACCACAAGATTGAGTCTTAATTATTTAAGCATCTTCCAGATTTAGAAAGCTGTTTTGGCTGTGAAAGTAACACTCAGTGCAATCGTCTCCCATCAATAAACCATGGAAACAAATGTGTACGCCCATTGGAAAGCAACTTTATCTAAAGCACATTGAAATGTCACGTTCAGATTTACAGATGTGAAAAGCCTAACACTGGTCACGTTTCAGTGAGCTCATGACATTTTAGCTCAAGTGAGAAAAAACAGGACTTGTGCCTTGCTAAGAGCAAGGTTGCCTGACTCCCGTCAACCAAGAGGGGATGCCTCGGAAACATCCAAAACACAAACTTGGGCAAAGGGCCTTCAGAAAGGAGAGTTGTGCTGGCTTTCAGGGTTTTTTTTTATCCGAAGTGTTAAAGCACATAGGCAAGAACAGCTGTGAGTGCTCATGCCTTACTGAAAACTGCTACAAAGCCTCAAATCACATGCTCGAAAGTCATACAGGTTTTGGTCCTTCAAAGAGAAAGGGAAATGGAGGCTCAGGCTTTAAAATGAAAACACCCACAATCAAACCAAAAAGCATTCTGTCGTGGTTTAAGCCTAGTCAGAACCACGCAGCCGCTCTCTCACTCCTCCCCCATTCTTCCCCCCTGGCTCCCAGAGGGACAGGGAGGAGAATAGAAAGAATGTAACTCCCAGGGGTTGAGAGAAGAACAGTCCAGTAACTAAGGTATAACACAAATCACTGCTGCTGCTGCCAGTAATAATAATGATAAGGGAAATAACAAGGGAAGAGAATACAACCGCTTACCGGATGCCGACCAATACCCAGCCCAACCCAGCAGTGATCTAACCCTTCCGGGTAACTGCTCCCAGTTTATATACTGGGCATGATGTGCTGTGGTATGGAATACCTCTTTGGTTAGTTTGGGTCAGGTGCCCTGTCTCTGCTTCCTCCTGGCTTCCCCTCCTCCCTGGCAGAGCATGAGGCTCAGAAACTCCTCGGTCAGACTAAACATTACCGAGCAGCAGCTAAAAACATCGATGTTATCAGCGCTGTTCCCAGACTGAAAGTCAAAAACACAGCACTGCACCAGCTACTAAGAAGAAGAAAAAATGACTGCTACTGCTGAACCCACGACATTATTCCTATTAACATCTTACTCCAATAAAGATGTAAGATTAAACAAAAAACTATGGAATAGCCTTGATGTCTGCTTTGGAGAGAGATTTTTTCTTGTCCCAGGAAGAGCTTATGTGAGATTGTTTCTGACCCCACTGTGCAAACATGCTGCGGTATCATGTAGCCCACGTATGGCCCTGCATTACCTCTGGGGGCTCTTTGCACACTGAGCCTCAATCAGGTGAGGTGAGGTTGCAACACACTGGTTCAGCTAAGTGGCCATGGACATGGGACCAGCATGTTCCTACCGGGAGAATCCGCTAAATGCTGAGTTGGCGTGGTTAGCCTTGACTGCTTCACCTTCTATAGCCACAGAGGAGGCTCTTGGAAACTCTTTTAACTTGAACTTTCTAAAATTGCTTCCTATGGAGTGAAGGCACTTGATCTTGAACAAACCCCATGCAAATTGCTGCTTGACTTCTCTCCTTTGCAAAGCAAAGCTGCTCTTTATTTATGTAACATTTTCATTTAATTAGCAAAGAGATGGAACAAACTCTTAGGGGAAAAAAAATAAAAGGTCATCTTCCATCATGAGAGAGTATGTAAGAGAGGGAAAGAAACAAACTGCTTTCTCCCAATTTGCCATACCAACACCAAAGCACCCTCACTATTGCTTTGTTAGGACCTCAAAGAGATACTGAAGGGCCTGGAGCATTTAGAGGGGACTTTTCTTCCTTTGTTGAGCATCCTGGCCACTGGAGAGGAGCCAAAGAGAATGCCTTGAGATTCCTTCCTCGGACATCCGACACTGTGGGGTCGAGCTCAGCGTATGCATCTAAACCATGCAACAAAAACAGGGGGTTTATTCTATAACTGAGTTAAAATCTTACATATTTCCTGCAACCAGCACTTATATTCAAAACGCCATGATGTCGCGAAGCCCGTTACTCAAAACACAGGGGGAAACAGACCAAGCACGTTTGCCTGTGACCTTTAATTTAGTCCTGCGGCTCATCTCAATAAGATAGTCTTTAGTTACACGATCCCATATTGTTTTTCACGGGAGCCTGCGGCTTCCAGCTCCTGGGCAGGGATGGGCAACCCCTGCACATCCAACAGCCGCCCAGCTGCCCCTCCGCGCATGGATGCTGGGCTGCTCATTCGGGATGCGATTGAGACCCTCCGCCCGGAACCCCGCGCGGCCCCGTCCCCTCTCCCCGATTGGCCCTGGGCGGTCGTGACGTCACAGCGCCCCCCCTCCGCCGCCTCCCGTTAGCCCCCCGCACCACTCTGACGTCACGGTCAGCCCACGGCCAGCTCGGGGGCGGAGCCCCCTCCTGCCCCCGGCCCCGCCCTGGCCCCGCGGCGCCGCAGCGTGACAGAGCCGGCCGGCGCCCTCCGCCTCCCGCCGCCCCTAGAGCCGCCGCTGCAGCCGCAGGTAGGGTCGCGGTCCCCTGTTGGGACGGAGGGTAAAGCTGGAGGAGATGGAGGCGGGAGGGTACCGGATGGGGGCCGCGGGGCGCTCAGTAAGCGCGGTAGCGGAGCTCCCGGCCCTCCCGCCGCCCCGGCTCTCCGTACTCCGTTCGGCCGGTCTGGGGGAGGGGGGGAGAGCCGGGGCGGCGGGAGGGCCGGGGGTGTCTCCGGTAGCTTCTTTCCCCGGTGCAGTTAGTTAAAAGCATGATGCAATCCCGCATTGCCATGGCTACTGCATCCCTGAGCGGCCGCGGCTCCTTCCGCCGTGGCGGGGAACGGAGTCGGGAGGAATAATACGAGCTGGAAGGGAGATAACCCGTCCCGTCCTCCCCTGTCCTCCCCCCGGCTGCGTTTGACGGGGAGGAAGCGGCCGTACGCTGCCTCCCCGGAGAGGGCTGAGTGCTGCTACGGCTCCAGACAACACAGCCCTGACCTGGTTTATCCCCCAGCGTATGTGGACCCCGGGAATGGGGCTGGGCAGCAATGGGAGGGCCTGGGGCGAAGGCGGCGGTGGCTGCTGCTGCTGCTCCGTTTCCCCCGGCTCGTCTCCCTCTGGTCTTTGCTCACCGCCCCTGACAGCGTTACCGGGTTGGAAATGGAGCCGCTGGAAGTGGTTAATTCCCGGGTTGGTCTGTGGGACAGGGCGGACTCCACGTTAAACTAGTGCCTTGATAGGCAGCGCATCTAAAAGGTGCCCTGCCGTTTTAAAATCTAAATGTCTAAAGAGTACAAGCATTTGAAAAGAAGCAGAAAAGGAAGGGCATGTGGTAGAAATGTGTCACTATGTCAGATGTGTGTGCATGGACTTTCTTAAAAACTTTATGACTTTGCTTTTATCTCTTCCATCTCCTGGAAACCCTTGGGCATCCGCAGCATTAGAAGCGGGCAGTGCTATGCAGAGTATCGTCTTGGGCAGTTTAAGTGTTTTCTCCTTCCCTGCCTACCCTGCATGCTTTTCTGCCCTCATCTCTCCCCTCCCGCTTCCCAGGGATGCAGCAGCTAAGGATCCGACTCTGGAGAGAGCTTTCCGGCACAGATCCATGCTGTGAACCTGCAGACAAAAGGGCAGTTTGCCAGACCTGGGGAGGAATAGTTAACACCTTGGCTTGCTCAGAAAGAAAGGCTCCTGGCAGACAGCAAGAGGCGTTTCTCCTTCTAGCAGCTGGCTGTGCTGCCTGCTCAGTGTCCCAGCCATGGTTGAACGGCAGTGCCCCGAGCTGCTGATTTGTATTCTCACAGTGCTCTGGGTGATCTCGGGTGATCTGGGATTCAGTACCACTGCGAAAAATAGGAGCACTCAGCCGTCTGCTAGTGATGGCGAGGGAAAACAAGGCAGGGGCATAGCTGCAGTTAGGATGCTTCCTTCCTGTCAGGAAGTCTCTGAAACCGCTCTGTGTAAATGGAAACACGCCCTGCAGCTGAAACCAGAGGAGGGCAAGTGTGCAGGCGTCTCCCGTGGTGGCACAGCCTTTAGCTGCAGTTTTGGGCCAGGTTGCTCTGCCAGGACCTGGCAGGGCCGCGGACCCACCGTAAACGATTGGCTGAAAGTTATCGCCGCTGGCCCGGGCTGGGTGGAGGGTTTTGCAGCTGTGAAGTTTTATAGATGTGGGCTAACGGTGTGACTTTTTCTTTGCTGTTAGAAACCTCGATAGCTAGAGGTAAAGACACTGTCCTCACTGCTGCTAATGGAAGTTGAAGCTGCGTCAGGGAGAGTAAGCCTGTGCGCTCATGATCGTCTGATGCTCTTCAGCAACAAAACCTGGAGCTTCTTTTGGAAACATTCAAGTATTTCAAGTGCAGTAGACTTAGTCTGTTTTCAGAGCAGCGAGTAGCCAAGGCGTTTACTCTGGCTGGGGGGGGGAGCTGCACTTGCATGCACAGAGTGAGGCTTTCCCTTGGAAACTTACGGTGCCTGGAGATGGCTGGGATCAGCTGAGTGGAGATCCCTTTCCAGCTTTGTGTGAACTAAAGAGCAGATGAAAAGGACCACTGTGCTGAGTTTACTCAAGTTAAGAGTGGGTTTACCCTTGTGCCAGCTGACATGGGTCAAGGATGCTAAAAGACATGCCAGAATTTTGCTGGATTTTACTGAATTTCTTACAAGGTACACATTACGTATGTAATGCCTGGTGGAAGCCCGCAGGGACTTCTTTGTGGTTTTAATCCGTAAGTAGCTAAGTGAATTTATCATTACTCTCCTGTATTTTAGCATTCAAATGCAACCAGAGAGATCAGCAATGAACTTAGCAGGAAACGTAGCTTTGTCTTGTAAGCTGGGAAGGGGTCTGGCTTCAGTCTGTTTGCCTCGCTGTGCTTTCTAAAAAGCAACTGCACTTTGTGTGGCTTAGTAGCCTTTTCATACCAGCAGCTGATCAAATGGAGTGGCTTTGACTAAAACTCCTGCGTATTTGGTATAGCATCATTAAGGATACTTAGTCTACTTAGACTTTTTACGAGGGCATGTAGTGATAGGACAAGGAGGAATGGCTTAAAACTGACAGAGGGGAGATTTAGATTAGATATTAGGAAGAAGTTCTTTACTATCCTGTTTACTAGAGGATGGTGAGGCGCTGGAACAGGTTGCCCAGAGAAGCTGTGGCTGCCCCATCCCTGGCAGTGTTCAAGGCCATGTTGGATGAGGCTTGGAGCAACCTGGTCGAGTAGAAGGTGTCCCTGCCCATGGCAGGGAGGTTGAAACTAGATGATCTTTAAGGTGCCTTCCAACCTAAACCATTCCATGATTCTGTGTACTATCTAACCAGTCTGTGGGTGTACTTACTGCAGTATTTTTAGTAAGTTGATGTTGTCTTTACTTTCTCAGCAAGAATTCCCTCTTGTTGCATTCTTGCTTTTAGTGCACTCGGAGTTGAAATAAAATATTTTGAATTCTAAGGTCTAATCTCCTCTTTCCCTGCTGAACTTCATTTTGTGTCATTTACAAGAGGAATTTAACGTAGAGGCGATAAGATTAATGATCACAACAAAAACCTAGATTGGAAATAATGCCCTAAATCCATTAGGCCTCTCTGGGCAGCACCTGTAATTGCTCATTCTTTTGTGACTTGCTGGGAACAGATTTTTGAAATATGTTTGAGGATTCAGGTTTTTGGAATGATGGTGGAGCTAGGAATGTTACAGGATTTCAGGCTGATGGAGCAGTCAAGTCTGGCAGCCAAAAGTGGAAAGGCTGGCTGTGAGATCAACCCAGAGTTGCCACTTGGGAAGCATATTCCCAAAGGGAATGTAAGTGACATTCAGTTGATAATTGGTTAAATACTCTCAAGTACTGAGTTGACCTCATTCCTTTACCTCCCTTATTTTTGGGCAGCAAACATTGCAACATCAAAAGCTTCTGTTCCTGCTGAGGTCAGGAAAAAAAACACCCATACAGAGCAAGGTGGTGGTGCTTACAAGGTTACAGTGCTCATCTCTGCCTGCCTTCTAGTGGTCTCAGCAGTCCTCGCTCCATGGTGCAGACAAAGCAAGTCTCCCAGTTAACACCATCTGAGACAAACACTGGGGAGAAAACCAGCAATTCTATCTGGTCTCATGTTAAAACAGCATCATGTCTCTGTGTCTTGTTGCCTCTCTGTTGCTCTTGGAGCTAGCGCTAAAAGAATGTCACCTTCAGTATTCATCCTTGCTCCTGCCTGCTGCTGCCCAATGGGCAGGGCAGGAGTGGTGTGGTGGAGCAGGGCAGCAGTTGGGTGCAAGGGTGGGCTCAATGGTATTTTGGGTGTCACCTTGCCACCAGCACAGGAGGTGGCTTAGGCAGTGCTCTGCTCACTGCCTGACCAGGGGTTCCTGCTGTGGCAGCAAGAAGCCAGAGCTCCCATGCACTGTTGTGGGTCATGCCATAGAGATTCCTTCAGACTTGGAAGGAATTTGGGAGCAAACGTGCTCTTGGAGGCATGTTTGTTGTTTATTTTATCCCAGACTTGAAGGGAAGGGTTTGTTCTCTGACTTCAGAGGCAGGGATGGGATGCTCTTTAGCTGCTGAGGAGCAGAGCCACAAATACATCTGCCTATTATTTCTTGGCTTTCTTTTACTCCCATGAGTGGCACCCTGCCTTAAGATGGGTCACAAGCAAACTCTGTTGCCTGTTCAAAGCTATTAAAGCTCCACCTAGATTTGGCAGCAACTCATAGGTTGTAAAGGGATGTATAGGTGATGCTGCTGTTTGCTATAACCTCCGCTGCATAAAACTGAACAACTTGCTCGTTTTGTCCTCTTAATCTTTCATAACCTCCTTTCACTGCCGTGGCTGAATTTAGTTGTGTAGGGTAAGATCTATAAAACTGTTTAAACATAGGAATACTTCGGGGGCTATTAGCCTCATCTCTTTGCAGTAATGCTTTTGTATTCCTGTTTTTGCAACATACGAAATGATGTTCTTCCAGGATGCAGCGTATACTTTTGAAAGCTTAGGAAATTGATGCTTACTGCATGCTAGTCAGAGCACAATTCTCTGTGTGCATCCAAACATTTACAAAAGTGACAGTAATCCTTGTAATCTGTGGCTGTCCTGTCATATGCAGTATAGTTGCTAATTTGTTTTGTGAGTCTTAAAAGATATTAAAAATGCAAAAGATTCCTCAAATATGCAGGGTTTATGCGTGCTAGCATTGGAAACACTTTTTCCCTTGTGTGGAAGATCACACACAAGGACAAGTGAAAAGGATAATCAGTGAATTACATAGAAGTTAGTGTGTTTAAAAACTTATCTGCAGTTCTAATTGCTTTGCTCTGGCCTTTCCTAAGGCTGTTTAAATTTGGTATTGCAGCAATACGGTTAAGGGGGCATTGGTTAGGCTGACATCCGTGGAGTTCCTAAGTGCTGATTGGTAAAAGTGTTTTTTGTCTGGGATCCTGAGGGCACCATAGCCTGTTCCCTGTGTCTGGCAGGACAGCAGTTACATTTCTGTTTGATAAAGGTACTGCGAACAACCATCCGGATTGATTTTTTGATTGATAAATCAAATAAATGTAGCTTCTTATCCTGCTTTGGAGACAACTCAGAGTCGCTGTGGACTCCGTATGCAGTGGCTTTCCCTAGACCCGTTTAATGAAATTAATGTCCTGAAATTTATTGCCTTGGTTTCTCTATTTGTGTTTTGGCATTTAGGGCACATAATCTGACAGGGTAAATAAGAGCACAAGAGCAAACTTGTCTGAAGTATGTGGTCGGTAAATGCTTTCCTGGTGTGTTCAGTGCGTTGGAGAATTATTTCATTTCCTTGATAAAACGGTTGACTCATGTGAAACACAAAGCGTCGAGCATTTAGAAAGCACTTACCAGGTGTGGGGATTTTACAGATGCATGCTGCTAAGTGTAATTGTTACTTCTCCAAGAACAAATGAATCATGCTGCTTATACTGAACATGGTGCTGTGAACTAAGAGTTGATCTCAGCATCCCTTTTCATCTGGGTATTTTGCATGTCCTTATTAAAGCATTACCAATGGTAGAGGTTGTGCTTCATTAATGATAGCTTTGTTGATGACCAACAGTATACTGAGCAGGTGGAAATACAAACACTCTCCATGAACTTGCATTTATGCTAAAGTTGTTTGTGTTTAATTGATCTCCATGTGAAAGCTTCATACTGAACATTTGCCTGCCAGGTGAGGTGCTTCGGGCAATGGCTGAATACACTGAGTTGCACGAACACAACTTGCTTGTGCAGGCATATAACAAATGTGGAATAAACCTTTTGTCCTGCATTTTCACATTCTGCCCTGCTCTTTGAGCCTCTACCCTTGAGACACTGGGTCAACATTTTGAATACTGACTGTTCCTCTTCTGTTGTCCCTTGGAAGCGCTCCTCTTCCTCTGTGACCCTTAGAAAACTTTTCCTTTTTGCTGTCTGTCTCTGCTGTGACTCGAGGGTTGTTGCTTTCTTCCTACACTCAAGCTTAGGCTGTCTGCTGTAAAACTTAGGCTTGATTTCAAAAAGGCTGTGGTTTCGATTTCAGGTAACACTCCAGCTTTTAAGGCATATGCATGCTGATGGATGTTTCTATTGGTGTTATGGTTCTTAAGGATGTTAGATGAAAACTAACATATAATAATTTGCCAAATAATGTGGTTTAGCCTATTAAACCAAATACACCTCAAAGCATCTTATGGTTTTAGGCCATACGTTTAGCTAATTAAATGCATAAGCACTTCTTTTCTTCTCCTTTTTCATTCCCCCCCCCCCCCCTCCCCCCCCCCTTCTCTTTATGCTGTTACAAACTTGCTGGGAAACATTTCAGATTAAGGCAGCTTTTCTGCTGTGCCCTTATTGGCTCAGGAGTCCCTAGCAAGTGCTAATTGCAGGAAAACACCTCCTTCCCTTAGATGCCATATGGTTGTGGGCTTGGAACAGCTTGGTGGAGGAGCTCCTCTGCCCCTGCTGAGGTAAAAACACTGCATCTGTATTCAGGTAGAGGTCTCGAAGATCTAACCAGGTCTTGAAGCTCTTAGGAATGAGCAAAAGAAATTTACTTGTATGTTTGCCTCTATTTTATCAATTGTCAACACAGGGGTCCAAACGTAGAGGTCTAGTTCTTGAGCTGGTCCTGTGTCCTCGGGTTTGGTTTCATTCGTAATGATGAAGACTTGGGAAACTACAGACCAATCTTTATAGGCTTCCCCTTAGATGTGATATTTCTATGCACATAATTTAATCAGAAAGCTTCTGTTAACCTTTTCCTGAAGGATTATCTCCTGCTTCTGGGTGGCTTTTAAAAATGCTGATGTTTTGCATTGTTATTTTTAGAATTATCTCCTAACCAAACAGTAGGGAGAACCTTTGACTTAAATAACAATAATTAAACCTTTAACCTGTTTGGAGGTTGACATTCTCCAATGCTTACCATTGCCTTGCCCTTTGGAAAAAGAAACTCGAGAAACCTTTTTGTATGCTGAAGTTCAGTTAGCATGCTGGTTTGAGTGCATGGCATGTGCCCTTACCAAAGAGCATCTACATGTTCAGTTCATTCACGTGGCTGCTCGCATGCTTTTGAGCAAGACCTCGTGTGATAGCTGCAAGAAGATGTTGGTAGAGGCACAGGAATCTGGATTTAGCTTTGAAGAACACCTTGATAGTTGTGCTTGCATTTTTATGTCTATGCTTATGTGGGTTGCAGGATAGCAGATGTTAGGGTGAATGTCTGTTTACAGTTTGGTGGCTCATTTCTCTTCTGCAGCACTGACATGGAGAGGGTGCTCTTAGCCGGTCCCAAACCCTGTGAACTGGTGCAAGCTGTCAGCTGTTTGTCCTAAGTTAGGGTCATGCTTGCATCATGTATTTGTCCCTCAGTTCAATTTGTCACTCAGTTCCCTTTTCGCGTATTGTTAAGCTTTGCACTAGTCTTGTGAACTTACTCCATGCATAAAGCCTCATTAATGGGGCAAATATCTTCTCTTGCAGCACAGTTCATAACTGTCTTTTTTCACTGGCATGTGACACGGTGATGGAAAATAAGCTGCTAGTCCAGCAGGCTTGGTTTTGTATGGGTTTTTCTCTGCCTCCTTAGCAGGTCAAAGCAGAAAAGCCTCTTGAGAAAGATTTGGGCAGGGTTTTTAATATTTTACGATTCTGACTTATGTGCCACTCAGAAGGTGCAGCTTACACAGCGGTTACCTCTGCAGCCTCTCATTTGCTCCAGCTACAGCCGAGGTGGCTGTGCTTGCCTGGGATGTGGACTGGGAAATAACCTCTGCAAGAGGTTAAAACACAGTGTAAGAGCTAGAGGAAAACGCAAGTGAGGGAGCAATATAGGGTGGCAGACCTATATTACATAGAGATGGAGAGAACACTAAGCATGTCAGTAAGGAGTTACTGCATTTGACAAGCCTTGTATGCTCGATTAAAAATGGGGATTAAAAATAATAATAGTACAGGTAGTCACAGAAAGACCATTGTGTTTTAATGTAGATTGTTACCCTGCTAATGCATGAGCTGCTGCTACTGCCTCTACTTGTTTATAGGTAAAATTGTGCACAAGCGTAAGCTATTTTTAGAGCTAATGATGGTGTTGGACCACTTGTCATGAGAATTTAAGTGGTTGTAGCTCTGTGTCCCAGTTTCAGCTGGGATAGAGTTAGTTTGCTCCCATTAGCTGGTACAGTGCTGTGGTTTTGATTTAGTGTGAGAGTAATGCTGATAACACCCTGATGTTTTAGCTGTTGCTGAGCAGTGTTTACCCTGATCAAGGACTTTTCAGTCTCTCATGCTCTGCTGGTGAGGAGGGGCACAAGAAGCCAGATGGGAGCACAGCCAGGAGAGTTGATCCAAACTAGCCAGAGGGTACAGTGATGATAATAGGAAGACAAGGGAAAATGTGGGCACCCTCTGGAAGGAAATGGGAGACAAGGCTACCAGGCACGTGGAGAAGGCTGAGGAACTCAATGACTTTTTTTGCCTTGGTCTTCACTGTCAAGAGCTCCAGCATCACTGCCCTAGTTGCAGAAGGCAAAGGCAGGGACTTGGAGAATGAGGACCTGCCTACTGCAGGGGAAGATCAGGTTTGAGACCATCAAGTGTACAAGTCCATGGGACCTGACTAGATGCATCCACGGGTCCTGAGGGAACTGATGGATGTAGCTGCCCAGCTATTATCTATCATATTTGAGAAGTTGTGGGTCTGTGAAGTTCCTGCTGACTGGACAAGGGGAAATACAACCCCCATTTTTAAAAGGGGGGAAAAAAAGAAGAGCTGGGGAATGACAGACCAGTCAGTGTCACGTTGTTGCCTGGCAAGATCATAGAGCACATCCTTCTGGAAACTATACTAGGACACATGGATCCCTGTGGCAGGGGGCTTGGAACTAGATGATCTTTAAGGTCCCTTCCAACCCAAACCATTCTGTGATTCTATGATATTCCATATCGTAGAATGTCATGCCCAGTATATAAACTGGGGAGGGGCAGTTGGCTGGGAGACTCTGATCACTGCTCTGGTCGGGCTGGACATCAGTCAGCAGGTGGTGGGCGACTGTGTTGTGCATCACTTGTCTCTCTTAGGTTTTATTCCTCTCTCTTTCTTTTTGTTAGTTTTCTTCATTATTATTATATTTTACTTTGTTTTCATTATTAAACTGTTCTTATCTCAATCAATGGACTTTACCTTTTTCTGATTCTCCTCCCCATCCCACCAGAGGTTGGGGCAGTGAGCGAGCAGTTGTGTGGTAATTAGTTGCCAGCTGGATTTAAACTTCAACACTGTCCTCTGGTCTTTCAGCCTTCATCAGATTCCCAACTAATTCTCCAGAGGGCATACTCTGTCCTCCGCTTTTACTTGACAGATTCCTGGAACCTCTTGACTTTCTTACCCTTTCTTCTACCCTTTCAAAACCATCGTCATCTCCCTTTGAAGCAAGCAAAAAGCAGGCTGCAAGTCTGCCCATGCCTTCCAGACCAAAAATATCATCCTTTGGTACTTCTTTATATTGATTTCTTGTTCTATCACCACTGCTAAGTGGTTGCATTAAGGTACAGGAAGGGACTACTAATGCTGTTTTCAGACATTTTTCTCTCATTTTTTTTAATCTGTCTAATCGGTTCATTCCTTCTAAATTCGTTAGAGCTTGTTGAGATATTTTTGAGGTATTCAAATCTAAACTCTAGCTGAGCAATTGCAGAGCTATCATGAATTTCCAGTTATGCAGACTTGAATACTTCTTGGTTTCCCAAAACAGGAGGTTCAAACAATGAACCAACACAAGTGTCAGTTGCATGTGGTACAGTTCCATTTTCTAAGCGTTTGCTGGGATTGACTTTGTGTCTTAAAATACACATTTACAAAGCTGTTAATACACAGATTTGAGTCCTGAGGGATGCTCTTGTTGAGAACATGGAGATGTTGTCAGGTTTTAACAATCTTTTACAGTGTATGAAGATGATCATCTTGGAGTGAATGCTTTGCATCCTTTAGTGCTGTGTTGCCTTTGAAGGAGAGATGGATAGCCTTGGGACGAGATGACTGACTTTGAACCTACAGTGACAGAGGCTCTTAGTTGCCAATTGCAGGCGTGAAGGAGCTTAGCAGTGAAGTTAAGGGGTTTTCCACTGTTCTCCCCACTCTGTTTTATTTTGCTGCTCCTTTTCTGATTTCCATAAGTCTCTCTGTATCTATTTTAAAGGCTTTGCCTTTCATAAGCTTATCCACCCAATGCCTCGGGAGATTGTTTTGCAGAACAGAGGAGCAGGGCTGGGGTTTGGGCTGAATCAATGAAGGAGCCTTAATAAGCCATTGGCTCTGACACCTCCCTCCTTACAACAGCATCACTCCGCTGAGACCTCTAGCAAATACCCACCTCAGCTGTTGTGAATGTTAACCAAATCTGTCTTTTTGTGTGTGGTTTGTGGGGTTTTGTTTTGGTTTTCCTTCCTCTTTTCCTCCACCAAGTACCAGTTCCTGTGTGGGGCATTTAGCTTCCCTGGTCCAGAATAACAGGTCTATTTAAATGAAGAGCTGCTTCACTGCTGTTTGTTTTTGAGATGACACATCTGTGTGGGGAACTTGTATTCCAGGGAGATGAAAACAGTGAAAAATTACCTCCAACCACAGTAATTGTCTTTTGATATTTGAAGAATTGTTTCATGAAAGAAGTTTCTTGCACAAAAGCATGTTTTGCTGTTAGCATGCAGTAAAAATAGAGCTGTGGTGGTGGCGAGATTCCAGATAGGGAAACTTTCAGAGAGCTGCTAACATGAATAAGCAATTTCATTGCCTGAAGTATCGTTCTGTATCCTACACATTCTGTACAAAATATATATGGAATAGGAGCACTCAGAATGTAACAGTTTGGGTTTACCTGCTGAGCAACTTTTAATATATTGCCATCTGTGAAATAGATGTGCACAGAATTTTACAACAGAGGCTAAAGAGCTTGTCTTTTGTCCAGAGTTCAAAGAGTTGCTTTACATGTATGGCATATGAAACACAACTTAATTTTTTTCTTTCTTTCACTCCTGGCAGAATATGAGAACTTATAAAATACACTGTAAGTTAGGTTTTCACTTTGCTGCAAGCAGCGTAGCAAAGGAGAAGACTTTATTTCACATGTGTAAATCACTTTCTAATTATCCAGTGATGTGTTTCTCTCATAGGATGAATTTAATTGTGAGCTTTGGGCATCAAGTAAAAAATATTTGTTGTTTTCAGGAAAATCAGACTTCCCATTGAAATTTAGTCTTTGGCTACTACACTCAAGGTGTGACTCAAATCACAGGTTGTTGGTAATCATTTCTTACAATATAACGTGCTCTAAGGCTGAGAATTAAGAAGGATACTTCCCTTTTGTCTTCAAGGTTCTCAGCTGACCAGCATGTAGTAGATGTTTTGTCATATTCACTGTCTCTTTAGTTTTTTATTTTAATCTTTTCTGTGTATTTATTTTCATTAGCACTGTTTCTTTTGGAATATTTTGCTGTATTTAGGTTGAATAAAACATCTAAGTTACCTGTTTTTCTTTTTTCAGAAAGCTATCATTGGTCTGTGTTTGGTCTCTCAGTCGTTAGCATTCTCCCCCTTCTCCTTGAGTCATCTCACATCTGACTTGCCTTGAGACCGTCATTTGTCCTGCAGTTTTCAAGACAGAAACATAGTAAAGTGTCTTAAAATTGGTCTCCATATTTTGAACAATAAGGGAGGGAAGGAAGGCTGTTGTTTGCTTTTTATAGTGCAGTAATGTGTCTGTAAGTTAGCTCTGCGTGACATACCCTGTATGGGCTTTTGTTATTTCACATTTTATTTTTTCTGTAACTTTCACTAGAACCATTCTATATATAAAATGATGTGTGCGCAGTGCCTTTTATTTTGGCCTTCTCTTACTAGCCTTTTAGAATTCAGCTTTAAAAATTCTGCGTCTTTTTGTCTACCTGTTTTATTTGCCTTTCTTTTTGCTGTGGTTCCATTTTCTTGCTGGGTTCAGTGCAATAGCTTTTCTTATCTGCAGTCTGGTAAGACCTCACTGTCACACATGTGCCTGCCTCGTGCTGGTGCTTCTGCAGTAAATCAGGTGGTGGAACAGACATGTCTGAAAGTGGATCTTACTAGGTTGATTTTTTGGGGGGCTAGCTCAGTTTTTCCCTGCTTCACTCCACTTGAGCAGGGTGGAGGGTAAGAAAGGAATGAAAGCACCCCTTGCAGCAGTGTCAAATCTGTTCTTGGTTGCTCCTGGTAACCCCGCATGCCTTAGGTAAAGGTTTTATGGCTATGGACCTGGCTGAATGGAGCAGTCAAGCAAGGATGAGGTGATGTGATGGTTACTGGCAGGCATGAGCCAGCACCATAGCAGGCATGAGCAGAAAAAATGCCTGTGCGGAGATAGCTTATCTTTAGGAATGCATAAGTTTCTGCAGAAATCGTTTGAGAGAGCCTTTGCACAGGTGGTGAGACAGAGGAGGTGAATTTGGTACCCATTTCTTTAGGGGACTGCTGCCCTGCAGAGGATGGGATAGCTGCAGGGTCAGGGAGAATACTGACTGCCTGCTGCTTATACGGGTGTTAGTTCGTCCCTATATTTAAAGCAGATATACTACAGGAAATTACAGTACCGACCCTGCCTTTGCTCTAGTGCTTTTGAAAGGATGAAGCGAATGCAATAAACCTTTAGCACCTTAGCACGAGAGCTGGAAGTTCAGCCTAGTGTGTTCTTCACTGAAACAGCTTTTATTGGCAGTGGGGTTTCCACTGCACCAGAAGTTTGTTGCTTCTTACTAGTAGCAGAAAGTGGTTAAATTCTGGAGGAAAATGACTTATTTTGCTGGAGTTCCCTGCCTGACTTTTGCAGGTACCTGAATTTTTTATAATATGATCTTGTAGAAAACAGCTTGGCAGTTGCCAGATATGTGGACAGTGTGGATTTTTTTTCCTTCAGTAGTCTATAGACTCATTCATAGAGTAGTGGTAAGATCACACGAAGCTTTACCATTACAGTATTTCGTTGTAATTGGCTGGTTGGTCTTTCTCCCCTTGAAACAATAAAATGTAAGAAACTGCAGTACTTGCTGCATGGAGCAGGGGCTTCTGATGAAGTAATAGTTAGGAAAGTGCTTCCAACATTAAATTAAGAAAATGTACAGGTAGAAATGTACAGGTCAGTCATCTTTTACAGGGGCCCTTGTTACAGCAGTGATTCTGTACCCTAAAACTTGCTGCTTCTCATCAGGGGTTGGTTTGGTATGGGTCTAGTGCAGGCAAGGATGTTCAGCTCCTCAGGACCCACCAGTTTTTTCAGCCCTGAGCTTCTGTAACAGAACTGCCGTCAGCTGCCTGCACAGTTTTGGGAACAGTTAATTTACAGATGTGCTAAGTGTTGTGCGAGAAGAGAAAGGGAAGGCATGATCTGACTGATGAATCTGTTAGAAATCTCCAGTCTCATCAGCTTCTGCCTCTATACAAGACCTGTATTTTTCACTCTCAATATTCCTTGTCAGTTCTGGACAGGAAGAAAATAAGGTCAACCTCTTGCCTTGCATAGTGTCAACTCCTTTGTTATTTGGAGAAGAGATTAGATGTTCAAAGGCAGTTGCTTTTCTGAATGATGAGACTATGATTTTTGTGCTGTTTTAAAGGCAAGGGGTTTGACAGGGTTTTGTCCTGAGCAGAATGATGCCATGACATAACAGCTGTACCTAGAGTCATTTTTTTTTCTTCTTTTCTTTTAATTCTCAGAATGGTGGGAAAAGGAACATTTTTGATACTATCTTCTATTTAAAGCTAGACTGACTTTTTTTTTGTTAGTATTGTTCACTTTGTACAGGCGTACAATCTGGCATGATGTTTAGCATCTTGAAGTGAGGGCACCAAGTATTGGTGCAGCTGCATCCGTACAGGGTTAACTCGTGTCTCATGGGAATACAGCAGGAATATAGAGAGGTTTTAAGATTGACTTCTCAATAGTGAGCTGGTTGTATGACAAAGCAGCAGCAAGGAAAGGTGTGCTGTGCATTTGCAATGACAGGATGCATCTTTAGGGTAAGAGTGGAGAAATTAACTTTTATTGAGGAGTGTAACTAATTCCATGTATTACATGTATATTTTTTTTGTGCGTTAGGGCCCACCAGGGGATTTGGCTTCTCCCATAGCACTCCAGGTACTACCCCATGCTCATTGGGAAAGAAAGTAAGCGCTCAAATAAATACTTAACATACTTGCTTAAGGGTGACTTGTTTGTGTGCTTTTTCAGTGTGATCTAGTTTCCCAAACACAAGCGGTCCCTTAAAAGGTGTCATTTACCCATCTGAACACAGGGGTTGTAGTTACACATCTTAGCAGGACGTCTTAATTCAGGTTTTGTGTGTGCTGTTATCCTCGTACTAGTCAGCTTGCATGGCATAGCACTGCCTTCCTGTCACCCTCAGCTTTTACAATCTTCCCCTAATTTCTCAGCTTTTTATTGGATCGCTGTATCTAGTCAGCATGTGAGCCCCAGACAACCTTTTTATAGCTAAACCTGGTTTACTGGGTAGCTGCACTCAGCCATTTCTTGCTTTCACATGTGCAGGAGAATTGCAGATGCTTTTATGGGGCAGATAGCAAGCTAGTAAATGCAAAGAAGATAACCAAGAATTATAGCTCTGCCCTGTACTCTCAGTTTTATTCTTGAGATGTCCCCTGGGTTCAGACCTCAGCAGGAGGAAGGGGCAGGCTGGTGCCAGATCCTCTCTCTCTGCTCAGACTCAGGGCTGTGGCTGGGGGTGTTGAAGGAAATGAGGTTTCAGGTGGGGGAACAACCCCATTTGTAACTCTTCTGTTTTTTTGTACTTCTTGGTTTTAAAATTTTAATTATGAGATGGTGGCATGTAAAAAAAAAAAAAAACCAACAACAAAAACGGGTAAATTGAGGCTTCCTGTCTTGAAGCTGCCGAGTACTCTTGAACTCTGCTGCTGGGAACAGTCATGCACGACTGAGCTTCTCTGTCCTTTGAACCTCTTGGCTGTGGTGTCATGAGCTGTGTTGTTAGAAAATGCAGCTTTTTGACCAAGAAGACTCATTAAAAGAGGCTTTGGGGTCTGGATCTTTATTTTTCTCTTGTGCAAGTACAAAGTTGGTTTGAGTGAAGTGCACAGAGATCATAAGGGTCCCTTTATTACAGCAGAGGAGAGCAGTTTGTCAGACTTTCTTGAAGGTGGCACGTGAATGAGAGAAAGGAAACCCAGAATGAAAGCTGAAGTCCTCATGGTCCCCTGGACTTAGCTTTTGACTCCTTCATCTTCTCTCTCTTTAGCTTCCCAGGCTTCCTCTGGCTAACTTGCTGTTGTGAGCTACAGCTAGCAGTGTTTTCCCAACTGCAATACCAGCACAGCTCTTGAAAAAAGAGGGAGCTTCAGATTAATAAGCATCTGTTTATAGCTTTTAATAAACATTCACATACTGCTGGGGGAGGAGGGCTTTGGAGCACAGCTATACAGCAAATACTGTGCTTTGGCTTTCCTTCCAAAAAGGTCAACCAGTGGCTCTTGCGCCGTGTACGTATTCTCCCTGTTCCCATCTAGTTTGCTATGGACCCCTTCTTCTGTTTCTGTCCCATTTTAAACAAACAAACAAACAAACAAACAAACAAGCAAACAAACCAGTCCTTTAACCCCCCCTAGCCTGGAGTTGTCTGTGTAGTGTCCTTGCACATTTATAGTTGTGTGCTATTACAGCACAGCAGTTGAATAAACCTGTGTGCTTTGCCTTTTGTTCCTCCCCATTTTGTTTCTGTAAATACTTTTGCAGTCTGCACTTTATTACTCTTACAGCAGTGTGCTATAAGCTGACAGTGGCAAGAAAGTTTCCAGTATCACAATGCTGAGGCATGGGCACAGGGTACCCCCTCCAACATTTTATTCCGGGAAAATGCATGCTGTTGCAAAAAGCATTTTACTGTAGTGCTGAGGGATGCCAGATCTGCTGCTGCTAAGGGGAGCTCTGCAGCATGAGAGATCTTTATTTGTAGCTGGATGCATCCCTCTAGGATGGAGAGGTCGTGATGTACCATTTTCCTCCTGATTCTTGGTACATTTGTGTGGTTGCTTTCAGCTTGTTCTTAGTGCTTGGCCATAGCCTTCAGTGTTTTCCCTGTGGCTGAAGTTATCCTGTGGTGCAGCAAGAGCTGTTGACAGTGAGGGGGATGAAAGGCATGTGAATGTCCTAATCCTAGAACTCTCAGATCCTAATTTAAGCTAGTTCAGATCTGCTGAAAATGTGAATAAAACTGCAGGGATCGGTGATTTGCTTAATTCACTTGTCTGTCAATGATTAGATTCTGGTTTAATGAGGTGTTGGGTATGGAGCACATTTAGTTACTCCATTTTGCAGTATCCTTTCTTGTATTTGTTTCTGTTCTGTAAAATGCTTTAATAACTGTAACTGGCTTTATGCATGAAGGTAATCATTACTGCAGGATTTGGAGGGAGTGGAATGACAGGAAAAGTAATGGCATGAAATCATACCCCTGGTTAACTGGCCAAAGTCTTCCCCTACCCCCCTGCATGCTTTGAAATACCATTGAGGTTAAACTGTTTGAGACTGGCTTCTCTCCTTTGTCCTGCATTTTTTACACCTCCCTGCGTTTTATACAAATCGTTCATTTCTAAACTTCCTTGTGCTGGCGCTGCTGGTGTGCGTGAAAGCTCAGCACTGTGGGTCCCGATGAATCAGCAGCAGGCTGGAGGATTTGCCACTGATGCATGGTGGGCCCAAAATCTGCATCGCTTTGCTAGAGATACACTTGCAAAATAAAGATTTAAAATAGTTTCCTGCATTAAGCGCAAAATCGTGCTTCACCTGCTTCCCATTAAATAGATGTACCTGTGCTTTCAGATCAATATGGACTGTGGTTTATTCTAAACTTCTTTTATTGCTAATGCTGAGCATGCTTGGGACCTAAGAGGGTATTGAAAAAGGGTGGCTAAGGCTTTAAGAACAGAAAGGAGAAACTGGGCAGCTTTGAAAAGTGGACAGAAAATGGTTGACAGCTTTGATTATCAGTGCTGTCTTCCAGTTCTTGAGCAGCTGCGTGTTTGCAATTCCAGTACTTTTACAAAAGCCAACACCAGAATGATTGTTGTGTTTTTGGAGAAAGGATAGTTTGTACTTTCAGAGGAAGGAAAAGAGGAGTCACCTCTGCAGTGGCAGGGACTGGGAAACATCACTTTGACAAGAAAACACAATTCAAGATTTCCAAAATCAAATGCCTAAAATTAGGCTGTGAAGTCCTAATTTAAGACCAGAGAAAGTGGCTGTTTTCCAAGAAGGCTCAGCAGCCAGGCCTGGCAGTGCATTCCTGTCAGAAGATAGCAAGTTTATTTAGATGTCTATTTTCGGGATTTTTTTGGAACTCAAGTTCAGGCACTTATATGTGAAAACTGGGGTCTGTTGTTTCAGGGGGTTCTTGAGCAGTGGGGTAGGAGTTGCAGGATCCTGCTGAAAGCGAGCAGGCTCCCAGTGCTTTGAGCTTTCAGCCCAAAATGTTTTGTTGCTGCTGTCTGGTTTGCTTAAAAAGGGTGGCATGGGACAGGGAGCAAACCTTTGTGGTTTTGTGCTTTATCTTTGTATCTGAAAGTATCTGCAACTGAAGTCACTCTAAGAAGAAACACAAGAAACAACATTAAAATGTGACCAAGAATTTTTAAATCACTTTTGGCATAAACTTCCAGAATGTTTTCTGTGGAAAACATAGGAGAGAACTTCCTTTGAAGGGCAGGAGCTGGTAAAATCCTTCAATATCCTAGAGCATAGTGCATGTCCCAGCTCATAGTGCCAGAAGTGGACTAAGCATGCAGAATGTTCTATGGATGCAGTGTGCACTTGCAGCCCAGAAAGCCAGCCGTATCCTGCATCAAAAGGAGCATGACCAGCAGGTTGAGGGAGGTGATCCTGCCCCTCTACTCTGCTCTCATGAGACCTCACTTGGAGTATTGTGTGCAGTTCTGGTGTCCTCAACATAAAAAGGACATGGAACTGTTGGAACAAGTCCAGAGGAGGGTCTCGAGGATGAATCAGGGGACTGGAGCACCTCCCATATGAAGATAGGCTGAGACAGTTGGGGCTGTTCAGCCTGGAGAAGAGAAGGCTGCGTGGAGACCTCATAGCAGCCTTCCAGTATCTGAAGGGGGCCTATAAGGATGCTGGGGAGGGACTCTTTGTGAGGGACTGTAGTGAGAGGACAAGGGGTAACGGGTTCAAACTTAAACGGGGGAAGTTTAGATTGGATATGAGGAAGAAATTCTTTAGTGTAAGGGTGGTGAGGCACTGGAATGGGTTGCCCAGGGAAGTTGTGAATGCTCCATTGCTGGTGGTGTTCAAGGCTGGGTTGGACATAGCCTTGGGTGGTATGGTTTAGTGTGAGGTGTCCCTGCCCACAGCAGGGGTGTTGGAACTGGATGATCTTAAGGTCCTTTCCAGCCCTAACTATTCTATGATTCTATGATGTCCAAAATGACCCTGTCTAAATCCAGAGGAATTTTGAATAAGTAATATTTGGGGCAAGATGTAAATTTAGCCTTCATTATGCTTGTGTTGCAGAATTGGAAGTCCACTTACTTTGTTTCATTTAAAACATCAGATATGCCTTTTCCTGGATCAAATATTTGGACTTGAAAGAGTAAAGCAACTTTCAGGTTCTAAGCCTGAGTGCTTTCAGGCTCAGATCCAGCTTGCCGTGGTGTTCAGGAGCCTTGCTACACTGGTAAAATGTGGTAGCAGAAAGGATGATTTCTTTCCTGTCCACTGTAGAAAGGCAGGATCAAATGCACCCTCAGAAGGTTTGCTGATGACACCAAGCTGATTGAAGGGCAGACACACATGAGGGATGGGATGCCATCCACAGGGACCTGGACAAGCTCAAGAAGTGGACCTCATGTTTAACAAGGCCAAGTGTAAGGTCCTGTACCTGGATTGGAGCGATCCGCAGTATCAATACAGCCCTGCAGAGAAGGACTTGGGGGTGCTGGTGGATGAGAAGCTGGACATTACCTGGAAATGGGCATTCACAACCCAGAAAGCCAACCATAGCCTGGGTTGCATCAAAAGGAGTTTGGCCAGCAGGCCAAGGGAGGTGATTTTGCCCTTCTTCTCCACTCTGGGGAGATCCCAATAGAGTCTGCATTCAGCTCTAGAGTCCTCAGTGCAGGAAAGACATGGACCTGTTGGAGCAGGTCCAGAGGAGGGCTATAAAAATGATCAGAGGGCTGGAGCACCTCTCCTGAGAGAGTTGGGGTTGTTCAGCCTGGGGAAGAGAAGGCTGTCTTAATAAGGGGGACCTTGTTGCAGCCTTCCAGTACCTAAAGGGGCCTGATAAGAAATATGGGAGCAGACTTTTTAGTAGGCCATATTGTGATAGGATGAGGGGTGATGGCTTTAAACTGAAAGAGGGTAGATTCAGACTAGATAGAAGGAAAACATTTTTTTACAGTGAGGGTGGTGACGCAATGGAGCCAGGTTGCCCAGAGAGGTGGTAGATGTCCCATCCCTGGAAACATTCAAGGTCAGGTTGGGCAGGGCTCTGAGCAACCTTGTCTGTTTTAAGATGTCTATTCTTTGCAGGTGGGATTGGACTAGATGAACAGTTAAAGGTTCCTTCCAGTTCAAACTTGTCTGCAAGATGGCTTCTAGGTAAAGGAGCATTGCTAGTGATCTGCTTGTGTATGTGGTCAGTTGCAGAACTTGCTTACTTTCAGTATTAGGAAACATGGAGATTACAGTGTTTCAAATGGCCACTTGTTTAATTTTTCTGGGAGTCGATGTTCCTCTGAATTGGGAAACTATTCTAATTAAAAAAGAACCCTTGTAGTTCCTGCCATTGAAGCAGTGTTTAATGTTGTGTGGCTGTTGGCAGGAGACTTGATGCATTTTCACATGACCCCCTCTGGAACAAAAGCATATTGTTTCCCTCTGTTTTTCTGTTACACAAATGAGTTCCTTTTGAAACAATTTCTTTTTCTGCAGATTCTGGAAATCGACACCAGGAGTAGTTCTTCCTTTGCTCTGCCTTTTCCAGTCTGCTGTCTGATAACGCTGGCACAAAAAGCTGTCTTGAGGTCACAGCATGAAAAAGATGAGACCTCTGCAGAAAGCCTCCTCCTCTCGGGGAATAAGATTTTCTTCCAATTTTAAGGGAGGGTTGAGCACACTTTCATTTCTTGTTGTCTTTGCTATAGCTATGCTGGGTTTGTTTCTGCTTTTTTAGTTGTTTCACTTACGTATCTGCATTTTCAGTGTCCAGCAAACAGCAGTATAATGCAAGTCGGTTCTGAATTGAGCTTTTTCTTACAGTATTTTTGTATAAAAAACCTTTGGTTTTTTGAAACAAACTCTCCCCTCTGAAGTATTCCTCTGCAAAAAGGGGAGTTGAAGCCTGGCCCAGATGCTGGGTGATTGTATGGTGCAGTGCTATGTAACTAAGTCAATCAGTATGGGATCAAAGGAGCGACAGACAAATTGAGTGTGGGGATTTCAGGCAACAAAATGAATTACCTGCTGGGGAGTGCTTTTCCTGGCAATGTTTAATAGCTGTCAGATTCAAAAAGGAGGAGAAGGGGAAACAAGCTTGCTTTGGATATCTTCCTTTCTTCTCCTTTGAAATTATGTACTCATTTCTCAGTCTTCCTGATGTTCATGCTTCTGGTAGCACAGCATAAGCTCCTCAGTTAAATTTCCTTATTCCTACAGCAGTGTGTGCCAGGGCTATGGCCATTCATGCAAGTGTTTGCAGGCTCTGTGTGTCATAACTGGTGAGGTGACATAATCCCAAAAACGCACCTTCTTGTCAAGTGTGTGCTTATTTGGGCTGGGCTTCTTCAGTCGGAAAACAAAAGTGGTATGAATCAGGACTGAAGAAGTCTTTTAGCACTCCTGGTTATTTTAATCAAGCTATTTTGTTTGTGCCTGGTAACCAGATTCCAGGGAGGTTTCTGTGCCAGTTTGTAGTCCAAAGCAGTACAAAGACTTTATGCACACAGAGGGGAAAGTCCTCTTCAGTGTGTGTCCCTAAGAGCCCCCATGGGAAACGGTGGGTTGGGGGTGCAGCCAGAAATCCTTGGTGAGCAAGTCTGGAGGCCTGCAGTAGAAGGGATGTGGATTACACAGAAGACACAGCCAAGCCTGTTGTATTTTCTTGGTCCCACGGGAAGTCAAAGCCTCTATGAGAGCCAGGCAGCTTGCAGTCTCACTTTGGCCCAGGACATTGTTTGCATCCTGCTTGGCTTTTCTCACTGGGTTCAAAGGAAGCGGAGGTGTCAGTTCCAGCTAACTAAAACCAGAGGACCTACTCTTCATCTTAATTCATAGAACCATAGAATGGTTTGGGTTGGAAAGGACCATAAGGTCAAGTTCCAACCCCCTGCCATGGGCAGGGACACCTCCCACTAAACCATGCCACCCAAGGCTCTGTCCAACCTGGCCTTGAACACCGCCAGCAATAGACCATTCACAACTTCCCTGGGCAACCCATTCCAGTGCCTCACCAACCTTACAGTAAAGAATTTCTTCCTTATATCCAATCTAAATTGGATCTTTAAAATTAAATAACATAAATCTAAATCTTACTTGTGTAAATCAGAAATCTCCTGGAGGCAGGGTTTTCACACGTGAAGAGAGATGTCGCTGGCTAGAGCCCTAAAAAAAAAAGACATCAAATTTTCTGTTGCTAGCAACTATGTGTAAACTCGTGTCATTGTTTCGGTTTGTGCTGTGGGTATGTGGATAGCTTATGTGTTACTTAGGGTTTTTTTTCCCAGTGACTAAAAATTGCTGTTAATATTTGTACTTTTGGGGGAAAGGGATTTGGGGGGGTTTGGTTTTTTGTTTGTCTGGGGGGGGGTTGTTGTTATTTTTCTTAATCAAGAAGAAAATTGCTTCCTCTTCTCTTGAACAGCCTCATGGACAGCTGTCCCTGCTCATGGAAAGTGACTACTTCTTTCCTGCTTTAATCTTAGAGAGGTACAGCAACTTATGTACCACAGTATATATGCCAGGTGCAACCAGTAATTACTGGCCGTATGAGGCGCTGACAGATGACATTTTAATCACTCTACCGTACTGATGTTAGATAAGTCTTATCTGGTGATGTCTTACCACTAAGCAGTTTCTGGAACTAGATGGAGATGATCATGCTACAAACTGCCATGTTTTCTCCCTTGCCCCTGCAGCCCTCTCTGTCATTCGGTAACTGTTGATCTCTTGGTTCTGTGGCTGTTAACCAAGAGCGGGGATCAGTCACCTCTCTGCAAAAGTGACCGCGGAACCAGTTTTCACTTTTTTCCCTTCCCTCCTCCTCACCAGCTTCGTTAAAAGAGCTTCTTAGTATTTACTGGAAAATGTCAATGTTGCTGGCTTTCTCAAGGTCCAGCTGTCTTCCTCCTCCTCTTTCTCACTGCAGAAGGATCTTGCGAGATGCCATCCTGTATTTGCACTTACGAGATACAGAGTTAAAAAGAACTTCAGGTTAATCTGAACTTGTTATTTTAAGCTTCTACATATCTAGATCCATGACTAACGACTTCAGTGTGAAATGCTGCTCTTTCACTAGGGTGAAATTTCTCTGAGATTAGAATAAGCTTTATGTACTTTATATGTGCTGGTAATGTCCAGTATGTCTGCTGCAGTTTTTGCAGATGAGTATTTTCTTTGCTAACCCTAGCAAATGGCATTCAGATGATTATTTTTGTGAGCTGAAGAGCTAACTTTCTTCTTTTCATTTCAATAGGTTGAAAAATGGAACTTGTAGATAAAACAATCAATAGCTACCTTGATGTTTGGCTTGGACCCAGAGGTAAGATGTGACAAAAATTAAATACATAAATAAAAACAATATTAAAGTGCAGATACTAGAATGTAAGAAACAGCTTCCTTCTAACATCGTGATGTTGACAGGTGACTACTTTTAATATCTGCAAAGCAACAAAATGTATGATTCTGTATAAAGAATGTGTGATTCTGCTCAGTCCCTCTGATCTTTTGACCTGAAGAACTGTTAATTTTTCAGGTATGACAATCCTAAGTGCTGCTATTCTTACTGTTAGTTAAGTTCATGTTCTTAGTCTTAGTGAATGACTTCTCTCACTGAGATCTTTACCACCTTTTTTTAATTTAGATTTTAATAATAGCTTTATTAAAAAAAATCTTTTTAATTTGTATTTGATGGAATAAAAATACTTTTGCCCTCAGAAATAGAGTTGCTAAGGAATTTTTCACTGAATAAATACTTTTTTTTTTTTTTAAAGCATTGCTTCTTTGAAACCATTCTTTTTAAAGAAACTGTGATTTTGGTAGGTTTTTCACTGGGAAGAGTCTGCAGATGGAGAACAGCAGTCCTGGTCAGTGTGAGAAGGAGAGAGGCAGTGGGACCAGGCAGGCAGTGGACTTCCAGCTAGGGGAGGGGTGGCCCTGTTCCACCTGTCCTGAACAGGGGGAATTAAATGTCAGCATCCCACACAGAGTGTGCATAGCAATGCTGCTCAGTGGCATGTGTTTTCTTCCTCTGATGGCTGCAGTAGCATTTTTTCTGCCTCTTGTTTTGTCCCAGTGAAACTCTGGTGGTAGTGCCACTTCCTCACATGACATAGTCCACAGGAGGTGGAACAAGCCTCTGATCCTTCAAAATGTGTTTTCTGTTTGCTTTTAGTAGCTCAGTGCCCTTGATCCTTCCCGCTTCTTCCTACTAAGAGTTTAAATTAGTGTGGATGTTCTGATATTACTTACTGCATGTGCTGGCGTATGGTCTGTATTTGCTGTGTCTTAAAAATAATGAACCATAAAGGTGGCAAATCCAAACAATTACCCAGCTTTCTTAACTACTTCCCAACCTACATTTGAGGCTTCGTTTCTTATATTCAGGATCCACATATGACTCCTTTAAAATTAAGTCAGGGCTGTGAATGCCAGCAATATTTGAATTGTTCAGTTATGATCTGGTAAACTTGGTTTCAGTCCTTTGGGCCGACTTTAGTGAGAGGAGGGAAATACTGTGCTGTAGCTCAGTATGGACAACACAGTTGTGGTTCAAGAGGATCATGCACTTGTCCCTAGTGTTCCCCTGAAATCCTCTCATTTGGGGTGCATTATGTGCTTTTCCTGAGCTGTCAACACGCTACCAAACACACTGGTTTGTCAGACCAGACTGACTGCTCTGTTTCATTGCTCATACAAGGACTCCAAAACTTAATCCTTTTGAGTAGCACATACGTAAGTCTAATTGTATTAGTATTGATTAGGAAATAATTATCAGGATCATCCACTGATAAACACAAAGGTGTCTGCTGCACTGTCAGCTTTGCTGGCTCTGTGAGGAAAATGAGGTGTGTACTGCTGGGAGAAGTTGGTTTGAGAGAATAAGGGGGAGAGGGTCATTAAAGCTTTTCTTTATAATTTAAGCTCATCTGTGGTATTCAAGATGGATGATAATTCTGAATGATAATGAGCATTTAAAAGGAATAGCAGTAATAATTTAAAAATATTTTTGCTTTAAGAAGAGAATTCTTTCTGCTTTAACAACTGTATAACTAAAATCTTGTTTGTGACAATTTGCTGTAGTTAGCAGTGTGGCCCTTAAAAGGGTTTGCTGCTTTCCTTCTAGAAGCATTTTGGGTACAGCTTCTTCTCGGTGCATTGAACTCTTCCCCTCATGAAATCTAAGCGTTCATATGTTTTTGTTTGTTTCAGACCCCAGAGTAAAAGGATGGCTTCTTCTGGAGAACTATACACCTACCTTCATCTTCTCAGTCTTGTACTTACTAATCGTATGGCTAGGACCAAAGTACATGCGGAATAAGCAGCCCTTCTCGTGCAGGGGTATTCTAGTGGTCTACAACCTTGGACTTACGCTGCTTTCTCTGTATATGTTTTATGAGGTAGGAAAAAATGGGCTGGGTCAGGGGTATTTTGAAGTATCTATTTATACTGGTTTATGTTGAAAATTATGTCTGAGGACAGTCTTCCTAAACCTGAAGAAACATCTGCAGAAATGTTGCAACTGTTCTTTGATGTCACTTCTCAGGGGAGAAGGATGTAGTTTTAATACTACCTCTAAGGATGGTATGAAACCTTGACTTAAACATCTATGCTGACCTTGGTTGGCAGTGTTTTAAATGCACTTCTCTTGCTCAGTGTGCAAGTAAAAGCATCACTGATCTCTCAGCTTGAACCTGGCTACTCCTTCAATAACTCCTCCTTGCCTAGAAGTCATGCTCAGTGTGATTGTGCTGGTGGATTATACGAAGTACTTCACAGCAAAAGTACAGCTTGATTTGAAGTGCAAAACACATTTTATTTAAATGTGTTTAATTATGCACGCACTCCTCACATCTGTTTCTGTAGGCTTGCAATAGCTTCTTTTGTGTCCTCTTAATTTTGCTGAAACAATTGCATCAATGCCATTGTGATTCATCTCTTTTTCTTGGAAGTTAAAATCTGAACATGCAAATATATTTCAAATTGAATTGGACTTTGTGTGGACTTTCTTTCTTAACAAAACAAAGATTTAGACAGTATGAAGTTTTCCACTTCTCATAGAGCACTTTAGTTGCTTTTGCTCAGAATTGTATGGTTTTTATTACAGTGAAATTTAAGAACTATGGCAATGAAAATAAGAATGTGGTCAGAAAGTGATTGAGTGTGTGTCTTTAATATACGGAATACTCTGGCTTGCTTTTAACCAAAAATGTTTCTCCTTTCTGTAAGGGGAGATTTCACTTTCAACATGTAATTACAAGCTAGAGGTAAAGCTATGAATGTTTCATTATTTTTTGGCATTTGCTTAGAAGTATGAGCAAGCAGTCATTCTCCTTTAAGTTTGTAGTTAATGCTGTAGTGTTTTACAAGGTGACTGTTTAGATTACAAGTGATTTAAGTTTAATTCTCTTGTGAATTGTTTAGTCAAAAAAATTACTGAGTTGGGTTATTAAGAACTTTGATATTCAATTCTTGGGGGGACAGGAGTTTTGGATTCAGTAGATACTTGGAAGAATTGTGTTCTTAATGTGCTTACATTTCTAACCGCCCTGTCAGTGTGTTATAATCTAGAAAAAATTGTGTGTAGGCCTATTTAATTGTCTAAAAGTAGTGTTGCTGAGGACTTCATGTACAACATGTGCACTATTTTATGGAGATATTATTTATAATTATATAATCTGTTGTTTTAACCTCCAATTATGTTATTGAGGGTTTATAAGTGCAGTCTTCAGTTGTACTAAGTGTGGCTAAAACTGTCAGGTTGCTAGTCTTTTTCGCTTGAATACCTGGTATAATACTCATCGTTTCCAAATGAAAATTACTGTAACATTCTGCCATGTTACAAAACCTGCTGATAAATTTAAACAATAGAAAAGATCTGAACTGTTGATCTTATGAATGCCTTTTTATTGCTAACGATGAACTGGTTACCAAGAAGGGACTATTTATTGTATGCTGAAGAAGTCCTCATACTTGTAACCTGCTGAATAGCTTTTATTTTGTGAAGGAATGAGGCTGAAATACAATGAACATTAAGGCTTCTCCTTCCTATAGAGTAAAACACATTACGTCAAAGGGAATATCCCTCTTGATGTAATGTTATCTATGTGGAAGTGTTCATCGGTATTGTAAATAAACCTTCTCTCTTATAATGGGAATACACAAAGCCACAGCATTATGAAGATTATTAAGCACATGGTATTTGCAGCAAAATGTGTTTGACATCACATACAAGCTAGACATGAGGGCGAGCAATGCTGTGCAACAAGGAACTGACCTGTAAAAATGGTGCCAAGCAGAGAGCTGTGCTGACATAACACTGTGCTGCTTGATGTTCGCAGTGAGAGAGCTGGAGGGCCAGGTGGTAGGGAAAAAATTTGGGTTCCTGCACCTCCAGGTATGTTCTCTAGCTGTAGTGTCTCCACAGTTACCTGTGTCTGTGCAAAGAGGTCATACCTGCACTCAGATCACGTAAGTCATGGAATTTGGCTTTGAAGGGGTAGCCATGCATCAGCAGCACTTTATAGTACATGTACTCACTCTTAAGATAGAATAGTGAAGAGCAGCATTCAAGAAATACATTTAACTCTCTTCCTCATTGTCACTTTGAGTTTCAGCTGGATTAAACTCTTTTCAGTCCTACACTGAGGAAAAGTCATTAAACTTCACCGCTTATGAACTTGGTTAGTAGCCTGTCTGAAAATAAGCTCCTTTAATAGCTTGTATATGTTAGACCTGAAAACCTGCTTTGGAGTTTTTCCTGAGTTACAGCTGTGGTGGTTCTGATCATGATTCATAGCATCACAGCTCAGTTTAAGTATTTTATGACCAAAACAAGATGTTGAAGTGAGGCGTCCTCCAAACTGGGATGAGAAAAATGACCTGCTTTGTTTTCTGGCCTTTGCATCTGAATGTTTGTAAGCAATTATGGGGGGGGGGGGGGGGAGGGAGGGAGGAAATTTACATTGTAGGATTTGTATAATTCTAGTTATTGTATATTTGCACCATTTGATCTACTGATATAATATACTATTTTAAAATCACTAGAAATAATATGTCTTGTGTGGAATTCCTAAGATACTTTCTGTTGGTACTTGCTGTAAATTATTTGTTTGTGCATTTACTAACTGGGCTGTGTTCTGGTACTAGCAGAACAGAGTAGTGGACTGTGCTCATTCCAGGCAATATAAAAGGCAAGGCAGGCCTAGGAGAGCAGGGGGAGTTCCTCCAGGCAGACCTGTCACTCCCATGCTTCAGGAAGAGAGGGTGCTCATCATCATGTGTCAAATAACAACATTTTGTTCTGTATAAATCTACAGTGCTCGGACTTTGAGGGGAAATGACGCTCCTGTCTGGGGCAGGGACTGCAAGGGGTGGCCTCCGGCATGGTGAGAAGGTGCTTAGGGGTGTGGCTGGCAAAGGGGTTATAGGATGTGGGTTAATCACCCACTGGCTGGCACAGCTGTATCAGAAATAGCTGCAGGAGTAGTTGCAGCAGCAGAGGCAGCAGTGCTTCCCCGTGTCACTGTTCTGCGCCAGCATCACGAGTCAAGCTGTCTTGTGGTGAGTAGGGTGCATGCCTCTCTACCTGAGTCTCAGCTGGGTGATTTGGCAAAGCAGGGAGATGCCAGGCACCCAGTTTTATGGGATGCAGAGCTATTTTATTTTGAGGATGGTTTTTATTTATACTGTAGCCAGTTGGTGTGGACCATGTGCACTTACATTTGAGAGAACTGCTCAGTGATGAAGGCTCACTTTGTGTGATCTCTTTACTGTCCTTTTCCTTCATCTGAAAAACTAATTCCCTTCCGAATCTGCCTGAGGAAAGTCTAAGGTTTTCCTGATGAGGGAAGTGGTGTTCATGCTGTAGGAAAAGCATCCTAAGGGGCACACCCTGCTTAGGAAGGAAGGGACTCAGTGAAGAGCTGCCATGGCATGTGAGCCCCAGGTGACAGCTCACTGCCAAGGATGTTCTTTCCTCTCCCCTTTCTTTCTCTACAGGTCCCAAAGCCTTTATCTCTGTCCTAAGGTGACTGTGTTTAAGTAAAGATTAAGTTTCTTATCTCTGCAGGCATTCGCCTTCTTTGATCAGAGATGTGAAGTTCTGTTTCTTTTCACTCTAATCTAGCCCTGTTTTGAAGTTTGTAAACTCATCACAGCGTGATGCAGTGCTGTGTCCCTTATCTGCCCTTCTCCAGTGTGTCTCAGGTTTTGGTTTTATCACAAGAAAACAAAATTCTCCTCAGTAACACCTCTCCCACAGCCCAGTGAGGCTGGTGTTAGTGTGCTGGTTTATTTTGGTACCGGAGTTGATAAGAACCACACATGCCACAGCATTTTAAAGCATTTGGCAACAGAGTTACAAAATGAGAGCAATATAAAAGACAAAAAATTAAATGCAGGGGAAGGAAGTATAAGGTGTTCGACCACAAACGTGACTTTGAGCTACAGGGCTTTCCCCTGAGCCGAGAAACTTAACAATGACTTTGAGCACCATTTTAATTGACTTACGAAGGAGCTCTCTCTTTTAGTGCCCTTTAAAAATCACATACTCTCGTGAAAGTGGTTACAGTCGGCCTTTTCTGGACAGGTTAACTTCTAAAGGGGATATGTGCCTGTGGTTGTGCATCAGCAATGCCATTAAGCAAGCCTGGGCTCCTGCCAACCTGGAGATGAAGGATTCCTAGGGACAGTGGGCAGGGAAAGGTTGTCTCAAGCTTGGGGTGGCCGAGGAGTTGCCAAGCCTGTTGCTGGGCAAGTTGAGACCTGCTATACAGAAGCTATAAGGAGAAGTAAGAAACTCTGGTTGTCCTGGGTCAGACCGCATTAAGCATGAGCAATGACTTAAATGCACTAACTGGCAATTTTTGACACCTCCATCTATTGCTTTCTGGGTGCACATAAGCAGCTCCCTGGTGCTGTATGACCAGCCTTGTGCATAACAGAGCCATTTGGGAACTGTGTGTGGCCAACTGCTTTGTTTTCTGGAGCCTTGCAGCATGTGCTGAAAGTACTGTGGGTGCAAGAAATAGTGGTGTCAGGCAAAGGAACAGCTGTGTAACTCTGGAAAAGGATTATCGGTGTGTTGCATGTTGCACCAAGCAAGGTTGTGGGCAGCAGCAGCAGTTCATGGATAGCAGTAACAGCTTTTTACCATTTAGTTCCTTCTAGAAAGGGAGGGATTAAATTATTTTTGTAACTATACTAACTATTTATATGATGTTAATAGATGTTACCATTTTCTACAAATGTTGCTTTGCTTCCATCATTTAAACCCCTGTGGCTTTCAGAATATTACAGCTTGTAGCATATTATATGATCTTCTGGAAACAAAGGAATATTTGGGTTTAGCTGAAGCTGCCTATTGCTGCACTGATATCTTTGCCCTTCCAGAGAGGTGAGACCCATCCAGATCTTTGCTGCAGACCTTTGGTTGCATTATGCTTTATGCAGTGAACTTATATTGCTTTCAGGGAAAGCTCTTTGTGTTTCACTACACTAGCCTTTACTTGGGAGAGGTTTATGGACTGCAGTATTAGTGATGGATGCTATTTGGATTAATTGCAATATAAATGTTGTGATTATCCTTCTATGCTAACATTTCCTTGAGCTAGGAGAACTGTATGAAAACATCTGTAAGCTCTTAACAACACGATCACAGCACAATATGGTCTTCTGTCTGTGGGACTGGTGGGCACTCACAGAGCCATGCAGGCTTTCCTCAGTGCCCTGAGAGCAGCTTGGTGCAGGGCTTGCTCCAGGATGTAGCTGGTCCGCTAGCAGAGTACTGCTTTTAAACCAGTGTGCTTTGCACAGCCCTGCCTGCTCTACAGCCGGGACAGAAGTCCTCCTATGGCTTTATACCCTTTCTGCTTGGATAGACAAATTGCTTGGGTCAGCCACTGATGTATGTGGCTGCCCTACCCTCACTGTGGCAGGGTGGTATTGACTTGTCTCTAATGCATGAGGTAATTCCAGGTCTGTATGTTATGATATAACTAGATGTCTTTCTTTTTTTTTTTTCCCCTCCTAAATAGTGGCAATAATTCTATCTTAGAAGGTTAAAAATAATGGCCTAAGCTGACTGGGTATTTTAAAAGCTAATTGAGGGAGAAAATGAGGCGTGAAAGAAATCAGCAAAAGGTAGATCACTGAAGTGATAATCCTTATTGTACCTTTTAGAATTAGTTTCTCATTCACAGTTCTGAGCAGTGTTTAATCGTGCCGGTTATTGTAGTCCTTTAATCAGGAGATCATTTAGATGACTTATGGTGCAAAGAGTTTTCCACTGTCGCCTTGCACAGCTTTTATTTTTATTCTGCACAAGCTTAGATAAGGCCAAAAATGGACATATTGCTTGCGCAGGATATCTGTCTCTGCCTTTAGAATACTTTTCACTTGGGAATCATCTAAATTTGTTACTGCTCTCCTCATGCTATTCCCACAAGGAAAAACTCCTTTATACACAACATCCAGTGATCCTTCTGTTGTGATATTAAGGTTGGGAGTCCTTGCATGTGCTCCCAACCCACCTCAACCTGTCCATATGTCTCCCACCTGTGAAAGGGTGGGATGCAGATGTCCAGCTTCCCTCCTGCTTCTGTGGAGGTTTCAGTGAGCCCCTCGGCTCCCCATCATCCTCTTGTGACTAATAGCTGGTCATTACCCTTAAAAGTAACTTCATCATGTCAGAGGTGTTATTTGTTATGTCCGGAAGTCAGGCAGGCAATGGCATATCCTGCAAAGGAAGTCACTTGTACTGGGAGGATGTAATGTACTCGGGATGAGTGAATTATTTAAGAAGATCTGGAAGAATCGCAGTACAGTGAAACATCATTTGTTAGCTGTTAAGGGTAGCAAAGCTGAAGATTTGCTCTGTTACAGGGCTGAAAAGATTGTAGTCAGATCTGTGTGTATCGAACTTCCATAAAAATGTAACTTCTTATTTCCAAAAATTGCATAATCAGAATAAAAATGTATTTACTTTACCCTGGCCATTCACTTTCTCCAACAATGAGATCATCAGCCAAGAAGGAAAGATATTTCTTGACAATCTGTCTGGAATATGACTGTGCAAAACACACACTATGTGGGATAAGTGGAAATAAGATGCTACCTCCTGTTTTTATTCTGGTATGCCCCAATTGGAAGAATTTGTTAATTCACCCTCCACTATGATTTGATCACTGCTTGGAGCTTGAATTCAACATAACGCCACACTCAAGTGCCCATGAATCCCTTGACACCAGATGTCTTGGCAGAGGCTGTGGAGGTTTACATGTGCTGCGGGGTGCAGCCCAAATAACACTTTATTCTTTGATCTTCTCAGCTGGTGACAGGAGTATGGGAAGGAGGATACAATTTCTTCTGTCAGGATACTCACAGTGGAGGAGAAGCTGATATGAAGGTAATGTAATTGAGACTTACAGTTAATAACATTTCAAATTGTCCACTTGTGCATAAGTGGAGAGCAGAACAGTATAGATTATGTGAAATTTGTTCAAACTGTATGGTTTTTTTCCTCCTTTTCCAATACAGAGGACAGTGCATTGTCAAACATAATAGTTAATCTACAATATATTCATGGTTGGTATTTTGGTAATTTTCAAGTGTTCCCAGGTCAAAAAACAAGGATTGTATACATCCACTGTGTGTTATGGCTCCCCTTCTCTTTCTGAGATGTGATGATTTCTTCCGGTCACTGTTCAGAGCAGTCCTTTAGAGAACAGTGTGAGCCCACTCTGGTTAAATATTGACTTGTTTCTCCCAGGACACCCCAGGTGCACAGCAACAGCCTCATAAAACACTCTGTCATCCTGTTTTCAGCTGTGGCTATGGGCTTGTACCCAGATCTCCTACAGAAAGAGCTGTGGCAGAAGCATTACAGAAGATCTCAGCAGTGTCTTCAGTCCAAGTATTGCCCGACAGATTCTGGATTTTAATAACTTGGATAACAAAAGGGTTGAAAGCCCCCACAATGTGCAGTGCCTCTAAGACTTCTTTCCTCCTTTCTAGATCATACGTGTCCTCTGGTGGTACTATTTCTCCAAACTCATTGAGTTCATGGATACCTTCTTTTTCATTTTGCGGAAAAATAATCATCAGATCACTGTTCTGCACGTCTACCACCATGCAACGATGCTGAACATTTGGTGGTTTGTTATGAACTGGGTGCCTTGTGGTCACTGTAAGTACTAGGTTTTAGTGGGGAACATCTGCAACAAGGACCTTGTTGGATTTCTTTTGGTCAAACCAAACATCTCTAGTGCCTTCAGCTGCAGGATTTGTTCTGTCCCATATTAAGCTGCTTT
Organism: Ara ararauna; assembly: GCA_028858755.1. Lineage (NCBI taxonomy): Eukaryota > Metazoa > Chordata > Aves > Psittaciformes > Psittacidae > Ara > Ara ararauna. The sequence goes on along the minus strand of CM054379.1, from coordinate 39,168,721 downwards.
GCTGAATTGCAACTATTGCAGACAGTTGCAAGAATTAAGCTGCTTGCAGAGCCTCTGCAAAAGGCACGCCTGTGTAGTCTGCAGAATTTGTATGGCAGTGTGACATTGATCAGCTGCAGCAGACCAGGTCTGATACCTGTCAACCTTGCTTCTCTTTTTTGTGGTAGTCACGAACTGTCTAATGAAATAATACTCTTTTCCAAGTCAGGACCAGAAGCCTGTTTCAGCTGCAAGATGGCTAATGGTGACTCTTGCCCTCCTATCTGTCAAGTTCACTTGAGATATTACTTTCTTGATTTAATCTCATTATACCCCTAGCCATAGCAGATGATTTCAATAAAATCTTGTCTCCTGAGCACTAATGAATTTGACCAAACGCATCTTAAGTGGAAGATTTCTATGTCTCTCTTGTCTAAATCCTGCTACCCTCTGGCAATTGCGCTTTGATTTCATTGCTTATAGCTAGCATTTAGTTTCCTAACTGCATTAGTGTGGCTTAGTTGTGGTTCAGATGTGCAGCTTATAGATACTGGCTTTGTTGAACCCTAATCCAAGGGAAACCCTTTCAAGTCCAGTGGATGTGAACTATGGGCAGTGCAGACCAAGAGGCTGGATTGCTCAGGAGTCAGCTTTCTGAGCCAAACAACATAGAAACTTGTATTTGTTTTGTGTTGTCAGCAGTGAGTAATGCTGAACTTACAAAAGGTGTGCTTCTGGAACCACATTCTCGTAAAGGGAAGTCAAACCCTGTTTATACAACAGTCAAAAGTGCAGATACTTAAAGTCCATCTTGTCCTTGTGTGGTCTTGAAAATACTTTTGTGCTATTTCTAGTGATGGGTTTTAATCCTTCCTTTCCAAGCTTTATGTTTTGCTTTGTCATCACTGTTCTATGCAGTATGGTGTTAAGCTAAAAGTTCCTTTAATGGATAAAGGTACTATAAAGAAGGACAAATAAAATGGCCAACTTGCAGTTTCTGAATGTATCTGTTGCTTTCGTTATAAATGACAAAATGGGCTCCTGCCTGGAATGAAGTGAAATAAGCCTAAAAGTCGATGAGTGAAGGTATTGATTATTGGGCCTGTTCAGTTCCCTTGAGAAGCCATCATGTAGACGTGAAAAAGAGTAATTTGAGGAAACAAACCCAGAATGCTGGTATAAAGCACACAGCTGCAAAGAAGCTCAGCCACTGTCTTGGGTGAGCAGAAGAAAAATTGGGGGGGAATAAATCTCTCGTGTTCCTTTTAAAATAAATAATGTTTTAAATAGTAACATTTTGAACTTGTTATTTTTGTAGCTTCCCTAAAACAGCCTGTTCCTCATAAAGCCATGCACTTTCTTTTTCCTTTTCCCTTCTTTAGCTTACTTTGGTGCCACACTGAATAGCTTTATCCATGTCCTCATGTACTCCTACTATGGATTGTCTGCTGTTCCAGCAATGCGTCCTTATCTGTGGTGGAAGAAGTACATCACTCAGGGGCAGCTGGTGAGTGATCTGCTCTTCAGTTCTTCAGCAGGCTCTTGTATTCGTGATGAAATCTTCTTGTCTTTACTGAGCTAGAAGATTTTGGCAGGGTGTAGAAGAAGGAAGAACAAAGGCCTTCTACATCTTGAAGTGCCTTTGAAATCCAGCTTTCTGCACCTCCATTTGCTCTGTTTTCAGGACGATGGGGAGCTGGGACTGAGGGTGTGTACAAATCAGTGCCGAGATCAGTGGGACCTTTCTCCAGCTCACCATGTTGTGTGGCTAGATGTATTTGGGAGTCACAGTGCTGGGTTTATGGGACTGAGTAGCCAAGGAGGCAGGAGAAGCTTTTCTTCCAAGCCTGCTTGAGCTTGGGGTGCTCTGCTTGGTTGCTCAGGCTGATGTTGAGATGACAGACCAAAAGCTGAGTACGACACAGTCCACAGCTAATAAGACCCTTTATTCTAGTCCTGCAGGACAATGGCTTTTCTGTCTCACTTTCGCATGCAGTTGCAAATGGTTTATTAAAAACTGTTCAATATTTCTGGTCTGTGCACTTTAAATGGGCAGATTTTTTTTCTCTTGTAGTTCTGTGCTGGGCTCCTTGTATCCATTTGTGTCGTTTCCTGTGTGTACAGTGACGAAGCCCAAATGCTGTGTACTGGAGGTGAAAAGAGCAGTGAAATTAAGCAATATGGCACACGTGGTAGTGATCCTGCATGAGACCCAGGTTTCAGTGTGTGTAACATGTCAGCACACCACAAGAAAATGTGCACAGGTGTTCTGTCTTCCCCATTTTGTAGGGTGGGAAGACTGAAGCCTAAAGATAGACATTTTTGTTAAACACAACACCCCCACCCACCCCTTAGCACCCTGTCAGAGCCGTGGATGGGTTTAACAACATTTGCTGCCAGCAGTTCAGAGTGTTGATTCTCAAGTTTTATTTATTTATACTTTTTTAGCACTCTTCCTTCCCACAGGATGGCAGAGTACTGCAGGAGTGAGGATCATTGCCTGGGGGGGAGCTTGCTTTGTGGTTTGGTTTTTCTTTTGGGGTTTTTGTTGTGTCTTTTTCCTTCCAGATTTAGGCGCTGTTCTTCATCCTGGTTGTTTGGGCGCTACAGAAAGCAAGTGTCTGGGTGCTTCAGTTGCCCTGGCTATTTTCACAGTTGCCATTACTTCCCTGCCTGCTCTGCATGCATAGTTGTTAAGGCAGCAAAATAGCAGAGCAGAACACAACAGACCTTCCCTTTTTAAACAAACATTCCCTAATCTGGTAGCCTTCATGTAGGGGTGATTTTTGCCTAATGCTCTCAACAGCACTCAAGACCAAACTCTGTTTTTCCAGAAGAGATAATTGAAGATAGTTAAACCACCCCTCTCCTCCTGCCTCCCCAGCTTCCATGCAGCCTTCACTTCAAAGATCCTTCCACTGGAGCCATACACCAGGCAGTTCTGGTCCATGGAAAAGGATCATGGGATCTGTGTGTAGACCCAGTGACCCCAAATCTTTTGCAACTGAAATAGTGAGATGCAGATCTACTCTGTTAGGATGGGAGAGTCAAACCCCAATGAGGTCTCACTAGGAAGAAGTTGGTCTTTGTTGCTTAGTACATTTATAAATCAATTCTACATGAGTTACTCTAATGCTCTAAAATGGAACAATAATAATCAAATAAAAACACTTAAACAACAGAATACCAGAACCAGCATGTCTGCTAACTGCGGTTTACACTGTTAGTAAGACAGAGCAGATAAACTTGTCAAACACACAGTGATACGTATTTTAGAGTTGTTTTGGAAATAACTAACAAGATTTGGGTCTCTCATGGCATTTTTCCTCCTTGTATTAATGTGCTCCATTTCTCTTTTTCGCTTTTTTTTCTCCCCAGACTCAGTTTGTCCTGACAATCTTCCAGACCAGCTGTGGTGTTGTTTGGCCATGTGCATTTCCTCAGGGGTGGCTGTATTTCCAGATTTCTTATATGATTTCTTTGATTATCCTCTTCACAAATTTCTATATCCAGGTAAAAATAATATTCATTGACTGTTTGTAGTATTCTGCTGGCTCTTTCTCATTGGAAAGCTGCTTGCAGGAAGATGTGCTTGAAATAGCCTTTTGCTACCTTCCAATAACATGCATGCATTCTTAAGGTACTCTACTTGGTCTGCTCTCCGGTTTCAAATCTTCTGATATTTTGTATCTGTAATTCAGAACAATCAGTAATTTTGATAAGCAGAGTGGCACAAAAAAGCATTTTACTAAAGCAATTTTAACTGCAGATAAGGGAGAGGGAAGAGCTTTATGTAAGAAGCAGCTTTCCAGCCTGAAATAAAACAGCAGCCTGTGAACCTGTCAGAGACCCAAAGGAATTGTTCATTACTGCTCTTACAAGGGAAAATGCTTGTTTTATATACAGAGAAACTTCCCAAACTCCCAACATGCATAATTCTGATCTTGGATCGCCTTTACAGACATTTGTTTTTATTTCTTTATGGGAAATCAGGGGTTTGAGTTGTTTGTACAAAATTGATTTCATGTCCGAACAGATCCAGACTTGGATTTGTGGTTCTGAGCAGTTCATATTCATGCTCTGTGCAAAGATGTACCTGTCTTCAGAAAACCAAGCCAACACAACCTCCTGCCCCCAAACAGGCAAACCCTATTACATATTTTAAATGTCTCTTGAAAGATGTGAGCATTTTGGGTCTGGTAAAAGTGACTCATGGGGGGGAAGCATAGCAGGCTTCCTTATCTGATCTTCTTGTACTTCTTCAGTCAGTCCTGTGGTTCATATCACTTGCTGCGTGTGAACTTGCTAAGTAAACATAGTAGTATGTTCCAAATATTATTTAACTTTTTACATCTGTTTTACTCATACTTTAACATTTGACCATTTAACTTTCTTTCACACACACACACACGTTTTAGGAAACATGCTCGTGTCAGGCAGCTGAGCCCCTTTGACTGAGATTAATTAATGCATGTTCTTTCCGCTGTATTTTTTGTTGGTGTCCTGAGCCCCCCTGACCCTGTTAGCTTTTGCTTCCCATGTTGTCAGTGCAAATTCCTTTCACATTTCTGTCTCTGAATTTCCCTCACTGTTTTTGTTTATCCACTCCTTGTTCTGGCTTTGTTTGAGGTAGGCACCTGCAGCGCATCAAATCTCCTTCCTCACTTGTCATTTTGAGTATATTCTCGTGCCACAGTCTGCTTGCAAAATCACTTCCCTTGTTTCTAATTTACTCTTAACATAACACTACCAATGCTGCCATCTTCCTGCCAAGCCTTTTTCTTTTCCAGTGAGCTAATTCTCTTGCTGTGATGAATGAAAGGCACAGTATAGCCTCATACCCAAAAAATGGTAGAGCTTGTTAGACTCTACCTCCAGCACAAGGTCTTTAATAATGATGGATGCAAGTTTACTTTTGTGTTTCTAGAGTGACTGTGAGGAAAAATTTATTTAAGCAAAACCATGTGTCTTTCCGTATATTCTAGACTTACAACAAGAAGGCATCCTCGAGGAGGAAAGAGTATCAGAACGGCTCTACAGCCACTGTGAATGGGTACACAAACAGCTTTTCTTCCCTTGAGAACAATGTGAAACAAAGGAAACAAAGGAAGGATTGAAGACCAAACTGAAAAACCATTTTGATAACCCCAACAACAAAATCATCTGATTGTAAGCACAATAAGAGTTGTGCACTAATACTCTAACAGCTACTGTAACTATTCCTGCCTAGAATAGTGTTGATTTATGTAGGACTTAACCAGTGCAAACACCCTAGAAACTGTATACAGAACATAAAAGTAGGTTAAAGTTTAAAAGTAATTCTGGGCTGTCACTGACCCCGCTGTAGACTGTGGAAGGGAGTATTATCATAGTATCCGACACTGCTGTTGCCTTACTAGTCAATATGATAGGTGCTGAATTATAATTCACAATTTGAAAACACTGTAATCTAAACCTCCATTTTTTTTACTGTAGATCGTGCATGTGATTGTAGAGGTAATTTATACAATGCTGGTTTCAGTAGATAAACACACATGCCTTAAATTAAAAAGCAGGGCCCAAAGCTTATTACTGATTTAAAAATTAAGGTATGTTTCAACTTTTCAGTTGACTGACTTTTTAGTAAAAAGTCATTTAGAAGAATCCATTGATCATTTTACTGTTCTGTGTGCGATACACGACGTTAAGTATCTCCTGCGCGATACAGTGAAATTGGAAATGGCTCATTTAGTTTTGTATATTTGGCTTTAACTGACTAAACAGTCACCAACCTGATGGAAAAGTTATTTTACCTTTTTAATAGATCTTATTTTTTTATTTCAAGTAATGTCACTAATGTAAAATTAATTGGCGCTCACACAGTCCAGTAAGACTTCAATATTGTCTCTAAGGTTTAGAGTGTACACAGGGTGGACCCATCTTCTCTTTTTGCTATTTTTATTCCTTTTTTTCCTTATTTCTGAGATTTCTTAAATGCTAAATGAAGAGTGGTTTTTAATATGGAAACTGGCAGAGTTTCAAGTGTCACTACCATAGCCATATCCACATTTTAGGAGCTACTGTTTGAGACTGTGACATATCCAGAAGTGTATTTAAAAACGAAGACAGAAAGATGGAATTGTTTGTATTTAAGTTGGTGTTTGTACTGTTCTTCATGTAGCATATGTTCATTTATAAAATGTGCCTAACACAAATATGTTGGGTTTTTTTTTTCCCAAACAAGCAAAATTAAACAGTCTGATGTTTTTTAAATGTTACTGAAATGTGCTGGAATGTCTGTTTCTGTAATGTGAGTTGTGTATATCACTGGTAATGTTTTGGCTTGTTATCTGAGGATTTGTTCTGAGTGCTTGTTAAAGTTACTCCGTGTAAAATCTTGCCTTGCACATATGAGGAGTCAGTTGCAAAGCCATTATCTGTTGCTGGTATTCTGGTATCTGCCGTGGTGGAGTTCTGCTTATGAATATTTTATTCATTAAGCTCTGAAACATTGAATTGTGCAAGACTTACTGCTGGTCACTGCTCAAGTTTAACTACTTGGGGTTTGATATTTATGTAAATGCCAGTTCTAACATGTTTAATTTTTTTTTTTTAATATTTTTTAAAAATTTTGCACATCTCTTAGGGAATTACTAAGTTCTCCTATTAGCCTTGTGGGGTTTCATTCCTTGTTTTGAAGGACACAGTGTCTGTTATGTTTACATTATCAAAGCCTGTGCGTGTGTCTTCATTTCTAGGTACTGGTTTGCAGAGTCTTTACATAGCTCAGTACAGCAGCTATAATGTTCAAAATAGGCTGTCTAAATGTGCTAGAAGTAAACCCTTGGCTCATCTGAGTATACCTACATTGTTAATGTTTGACATGGTTTAATCATTAAAACACTTTTGATGATCTCTGCCTGAATTCTGGTGGGTTTGTACAGATTTAATGCATCGCCCCATCCTGTGTCAGAGAAATTCAGTGTACCAGAGACGTGGTAATAAATTCCTTACAGGAAGCTTTGGCTGTTGGTAAATGCTGTTCCCTTGCCTGACTGCAGAAATACTTGTCCGTGTGAGGAATTAAACCTCTCACTGTGATTACTGACTTGCTGAATGCAGAGCAGCACAAATAGCTCTGAGACGATGAGTGCCAGGAGCAAAGCTTAACGTGGCACACAGGAACTTTCTGCCTCAGATGTCCTGTCTGTAAAATGGGAATAATACCTCCTTCCAGAATGGGAGCACTTTAGCAATTTCCTGATATCTGCCCTTGCCCTTAAGTGATTGTTTCTGAGCCCTCTCCAATTTGAGTGTTAAATCAGTGCGTTGCACCGTATAAAACTGTGAAGATCCAAGTACTGTGTCATGGACATACCAGCCACCCCTGGGGCTGGGATCGCTTGGGCACTGAGATCCCTGCATTGGCAGAGAGTAGTGGAAAAGCAGAGAACAATTCCAGAAATCCAGGAGATCTCTGTGATTGTCTGTTTTACTTACTGCAAGGCAGGTATTAAGTAAGTGCTGGAGCTTCTGATAGGACTTCTGCCACCAAAACTGAGGCAGTGAAACCCACAAAGCTCCAAACCTGTTCTGGAGGTTGCCTCTGATATGCCTATGATAGGCCACCTTTGATATGTGGTGGCTGTCTTGAGGTGTAAGAAGTTGATAGAAATGTGTGTGTGTGTTTCGTGTGAGACTGGAATATATGTTGTTGAATGTATGCATTCAGAAAAGCACTTGAAGCAGTGCAGGGGTGGTTAAAATACAGCTAGTGATCTTGAATGTTTGTACAGAAGATTAATTTATATTGCCACTGTCACCTTCTTGCCAAGAATTACTGAGCCGACAAAGGTGGTTAGTTATAATCATCAGGATGTTGCAAGAACTGGTTTAAAAAGCTGACTTGAATTCGATTTTCAGCTTTCAATCCACTTAAATAGATGGATATACAAGACAAGATCTATATGTTTCTCAATTTTGGTAGAGCATATTTGGATGAGCAGGGGAAGCTATAGTCCCATTGGGCTTCTATGACATGACAGTAGCAGAAACGTATTTTAAGTCAGAGATGCAAAAATAATCTCAGAGAGAAAAGGGGGAAATGAGTAACAAAGGTCCAGTATAAAAAAGAAAATAAACTGTGTTTTGTTTAAGTGAGGCTGGTATGTGGAGAAGGAGGAAAAAGAATTGTATGGCTTGTGTTTCAAGAATATGTAATGTAGATACTATAGGACTGTGGTGGGTTGACCCTGACTGGATGCCAGGTGCCCACCAAAGCTGCTCTATCACTGCCCTCCTCAGCCGGGCAGGGGAGAGAAAATACATCAAAAGGTTTGTGGGTCAAGACTGGGGCAGGAAGAGATCACCCATCAGTTACCATCATGAGCAAAACAGACTCGACTTGGGTATAATTAATGTAATTTATTACCAATCAGGTAATCAGCTTCCTCCAGGAGCCTGCTCCACCCCTGGTTTCCCATGGGATCACAGCTTCCTTCAGGCATCCTCCTGCTCTGGTGTGGGGGGCCCTCCCTGCACTGCAGGTGGAGATCTGCTCCACCATGGACCTCCATGGGCTGCACCATGGGCTGCAGGGGAATCTCTGCTCTGGCACTTGGAGCACCTCCTGCCCTCCTTCTGCACTGACCTTAGTGTCTGCAGAGCTGCTTCTCTCACATGCTCTTGCTCCTCTCTCCAGCTGCAGTTTCCCCTCTGCAGTAACTTTTCCTCCTTCTTAAACATGTTATCCCAGAGGTGCTACCACCATCCCTGATGGGCTCAGCCTTGGCTGTGACCACAGCAGAACAGATATCCCCACTGCAGCCATGGTGGAGCAAGTGGACATGCCCTGAAGGAACTGCAGCTTGTGGAAAGCCCATGCTGGAGCAAGTTTATCCTAAGGGACTGCAGCCCATGGGAAGGACACACACTGGAGCATGAGGAGGAAGGAGCAGAAGAGGAGATGCTATGGACTGACCACAACCCTCCACCACCACTTGAAGAAGGGAGGAAGTAGAGGAGTCAGGAATGAGGGGGTGAAGCTGAGCCTTGGAAGAAGGGGATGGGAGGGGAAGGTGTTTTAGATTTTGTCTTTGTTTCTCATCATTCAGCTCTCTCTTAATAGATTAACTTCTTTTTCCCCAAGTCTGTTTCACCCATGAAGACTATTGGTGAGTGTCCTCCCTGTCTTTATCTCAACCCACAGGCTTTTCTATCTTACTTCCCTGCCACTCCTGTTGAGGAGAGGGTGAGTGCAGCTTGGTGGGCAGCCAGCAGATACCTGAGGTCACTCCAACCCACTAGAGAGGTCTTTCTTATGACAAATTCAGCGGTTTTGGCAGAACGCAGCTTTCTCCATTGTGAGGAAGATCTGTCAGGGGCCGCAAGAAGCATAGCCTAGAGGAAATGGGCCATCATGGTGCAGCCTGAGCTCTGGTAGTCTGGGCAAACATGCTCCCTGGGCTGAGGCAATTGTTTTGGTTGGGTATTTTTTCACCTTGTTTCTTGCAAGTCTGATTTGCGTTAAAGCAACACCTTTTCCAGGAATCTGGCCTATAATTCCTGGAAAGCTTTTAAAGACAGAGGAGGAACCCTCTGTTCGTGGAGGGAAGGTAATGCAGTGGCACCATGTGTGGAATAAGCCTGTGGTCAGCAGAAAGGTCCTGAATTTCCTCATCAGGGGAACTGGCTCACATCCTTCAGAGGTAGCTGAACAGGGATGGTGCCCAGGTGTGTGACAGCAAGAAATGCAAAATCATTCTGGTTGCATTTCATTTGGGAATGGGTAAAATGCCAAGGGAACTGAATCTGTTGGCATAAAAATGCCAACAATCCTCTAAGAGTTGTCTCCACCTGCACATTTGCTGCTCCTCAGCTATATAATGAGGAATGCACAACACCTCCGGCACACTTGCTCTATTACTGCCTTAGACTTGTCTAAGTGGATATTCACAGCATTTCCTCTGGGATTAGCACCGGAGGTAATGCTGTGTGGTGGTAAATTACCTGGTAAAAGTATTTAAAGTGAAACCAAGTGAAATTTCTTCCACACATACGAAAACAAGGTATCGTGCTATTTGTGTAGTTGATCAGACATATGGTGTCTCATCCCATTTAGCAAGCGGGAAGCATGCCTTCATGAACTGTTCTGTCTGCCACTAGAAGCCAAATGTTTACTAACTCCTACTAACTCAATGTTACCAGCTGTTGTAGGAAATCAGAATCTCAGCTCACACAGCAGGAATAGGAGCTTTTGAAAAGAAAGAATGAAAAAGATCTGTCGCCTATGCAGCTACGTAAGCACCTTGCTTCATGTAAAATCAATAGGAGCTCGGTGCTTCAGGGCCTTTCTAGGTCTAAGTTCCTAACACATTTCTATACCTTCAGTAAAGATTACCTCTCTCATAGATCCTCGGTTAATATACTGATTTACTGTGCTTCCCAGAGCACCCGGGGTTGGGAGGGAGAGTGAGGGGGGCTCTTGGTGTGCTGAGCTCTTAGGGATGTGAGACATCTTTGATGCAAATGCACTTCTGCTCAGTAGAATAGTGATGAGTTTGCCAAAAAGACCAGGAAATACCTCCCATGCATACAGATGGTGTAACTTATCGGCTAACTATCAGCAGCTTTGTTTCCTTTTAGAGCTGCTTGTACAGATTTTTGTAAATCATCATGAAAAAGACCCTTCTGTCCTCAGAAGTTTAAATAAAGAGCTAAGAAGTTGCCTTTACATCTGACCCTGGCTTCTGCACTAAATAAGTGGGAAGAATTGCTGCATATTGCCACTATTACAAAGCTGTACAAGTGGATTTTGAAATGAGAGGGAACTCCTGAAACCAGACGAGCTGATTTGGGGATGGATGCTCTGCACGGTTTGTCAGCATGTTTTCAGGATGCAGTATTTAACAAAAGTTCCTTTGCAACAGAGGAAAATCATGGTAATTAATAGTTAAATAACTAACTTTTGGTCAGAAAGGAGATACAATGTTCTCAGTCATCTCCAAGAGCGCACGGCCTGCTGCCGAGAGCACTTAGAAAAACTGATAGCGTGAGATTTTACTGTATGAAATAAATGAAAGAAAGCCCCCAAAGCGATCAAATAAATAACACACAAACACCTCTCAACCAAAACGCATGCATCCCACCCTGTCAAAACAATGCCAAAACAAACAAAACCCCAAACCACAACCGTGTTACATTTTGCCTTCTGGCCTCAGAAGTGGAGAGAGCAGCTCTCAGCACCATCTGTAGGGGTGTTTTGTGTCTTATGCAGATGGTTTTAAGGAGGTTCAAGAACGGCGTAATCAAGCAGTGGGGTTTTAAACCAGGTCCTCCAAGGGTCAGGTCTGGTTAAGTCCAGGACTGGTGTCAGCCTGGCTGAGCGGGCTGACGAGAGGCAGAGGCGGCGGCTGTGAGACCCGGTAATAGCGGGCGCTCCGCGGGTGTCCAAAAGCGGATGGGGGGGACAGCTCGGGGCCGCGCACCCGCTATAAACCGGTGCCCTCTCCTGGTGGCACCTGCGAGGTGACAGCTGGGGACAGGCCGGCGACTGCCTGCACTGCGGGACCAGGAGGGTTGACAGCAGTGGAGCTGACACCAGTGACAAATACCGCAGCATTCAGTACAAGCGAGGATGGCATATAAATATTTACACTGTAACGCAGGTTTCACAGCCAGAGGCTTTTCCCTTGCAACTGCACTGTAGTCTGTTCTTCAAAGACCATGCTTAGACCCTTTTAGGAGGACTGGACAAAACAGTAAGTATTAGGCAAACAGAGCTCCTGTCCTATATTGGAAACATCTGCACAGTAGTTCCTAGTAGTACAGATGATCAGAGAGTAATTTATTTTGCATAACAGAGAGGAGAATAAAATAGCATGTTGCCCTTTATTTCACCGTTGCAAAGGCTTTGTAATCAAGAGCTTTTCCTAGCGTGGAAACAGGGGTCATAAAGGAAGAGGAGATTAAAAGCAAGTGTATCCTGCATAATGGCTTTTACAATGCCTCTGACCTTGACAATACAAATAACCTTGGGATGTCTGGCTTTCAGGTAAAAGTAGGAGCTGTTTTGATCAAAATGATCAGAATGCAGATCTCTGTATCCTGGTGCCCAGGCCCGTATCAAAGCACTTCATAGAGAGGTGTGAATGAATGCATTTAAGCGGGGAAGAGAAAGTGAACAAACCCATTAATCTCATTCCAGATCTCTAATCAAATGTATTTTTTTCATTAACGCTTAACCTGTAATGGTTATTAACATAATACCTCACCAGCTGTCCAGCACATACAAACGGCTCGTTATTCAATAGCATTCAGTATTTATCATGCTTTATACTAGATTAAGGTGGGTGAGCAAACCCCCAAATGTCTGGCCTTGGAAGAGAACCAGGAAGCGTGGTGCTAGGACAACAGCTCCTCTGTATTACAGAATAGAGCATCCTCCCTGCTCTGATACCTCGGAGTTGTGTGGATCAGACAGACTCACCTGTGAGCAAACGTGATAATGTACAGAATTATGGGAGTATAGAAAGAGTGAGCTTCTAAACTCAAGTGTTGAGTCAGGGACAGAGGGATTTGGTTATGCTAATTAGACAATTGATGTTAATGATAATCAAGGTCCTGCAGATGTGTCAAGATTACAGCTGGAGCACTGGAAAGACCACCGCTGGCCCCTTCTCTGATCAAAGCAGGAGGCTATTTAGGAGAAAAATGAGGGAACATGGTTAGTGGAAAACATTTGGAGGCTGCAGAAGACAAATACACTGTGGGCCAGAAAGAAGGATGCCCTGGTGTCAGTTTTGAGAAGAGGGACAGGAAAAGAAACTGGGGAATATGAACTGAATTACTCTCATTTTCAGCAAGGCAAAGGAGATTCTGCAGAGATATGAATATAGCACCAGATCAGTATTCTGATCCACTGCGTTTACTGTCTGTCTCAGCTTTAGGTGCTTAGTGAACACCCAAAACGGTCCCTGCTCTCTGCAGAGCAGCGGCAGTTCAAGGTTGATACAAGGGTAAGTTTTCTTCAAGCAGCACTAAGACACGTGTTCTCTGCCTCTACTCCTTTCTTCCTTTGGCCTTATGTCAAATGGCTGCATTCACCATCTAGGCAAAATTTTGCTTCCTGGGATATTCGTCTGGCTTTAATGATTACCAGCTCAGCTGGCAATCATGCTGCCTCTCTTCCTTTTGCCTGTAGAAGTCTACCTCATGGAAGACTTCAACCTCATATACGGATGGTGCTGTTCACTAGTAGCACCTTCTGGAGTAGATTACCTGGTAATGTTTTGCTTACCGAAAACTCATCTTACACTTCTTGTCTCTAGTCTTGATGGCTCATGCTGTTTAGAATCACTAAAAATATCCATAGAGGGGGGAATAGCATCCCAATACTGATGTTGAAACAACTGCCACAGCTCTTGGTGGTCGTGTTAACCCCTGAAACTTTTCAGACAGAGCAGTTGGCTGGCTGTGGGCTGTGGGGAACACCTCTCTCCTGGCACCCAGCCTCTGTCCTGGGCAATGGGAGCTCAGCACCAGCTGAGCCCCATCCTGGGGCAAAACTGAAATACAGTGGAGTCTGGGGGCAGTGGGAGAGGAAGGAAAATGGTTGCTGGTCCTTCTCTCCTCAGTGCCACCAGCCTTCCTGGGCCTCTCCTCAGCACTGTGGTCTGCCGGGCCACTCTGTGGGAGTGAGGATGGCTGGTGACTGGAGGGAGCTTCCATTCTCTGCCCTCTGTGATGCTCCTGCACCAAAACATTGTCCCTGCAGACGCTCTCACGGCAGAGGCCTGGCAAGGGAGCACCATGTCCATTGTCTCTGAACACCAGGTACCACTGAGTCCTAAGACAACATTTCCTTGCTGATTACTTTAGCTGATATTTTTCAGTTATTTTGTTGAAAATATACTATAATAGCTCTTTTTCCCTATGGAAAAAGTACAGGTCTCCAGTTCTGTCAAAGTGAGCTATGGAGCAACACAACACAAAGTACTCTCTTACAAGCACTGCTAAAACATAAATTGAAAGAGGCCACAGAGTTTTAGGTGGCCGGGAGCCTGCTTGATGTTTGCTATACTAAAGCAGCCACCTGTAAAGCAAGCCTTGTCCTGTCAGCTGCTGAAAAATCAGTGCAGCAACTTCCTCTCAGAATAATGATAACAAATATATTTGATGATTGGACCAGAAATGTGCTTTTCTTGCAGAACTATAATAACTTTGCTGGCTGTTGAGATGCAGGTCCCTTCTGAGGGAAAGGTTATATGTTAATCATTCATGGTATAATGTGAAGAAACCAGGTCAGAAGGAGACTGAACACATTCTAAAAATAATGCAATCTTGCAGGGAAATGAAGATGTCTTCAAGATGCAGACTTAGAGGACACTCTGGCTTGACTCTTTTATCCTTTGAAACTGAAGATCCCAGATCAAATCCTACCTGGGCCTTTTAGCAGCGTAAGAACTGAACGAGTAAATGCAGAATCCCATGTTTAACTTCTAATTGAGTGAGTTTGGATACCATGCTCACTAATGGTTGTGGGGGGGAGGACAGGGTGTGACCGTTTTCCCTGACTCCACTGGGCTTTTAGGCAACTTGAGATACTTTGAAGTGGTTTGTCTGTACTTAAGATGGCTGAAGTCTTTCAGTTGTCCTCACTTTTTGAGGATGCTGGATGGGAAAGCACCTATGTTTCATCCTTCCAGAGAGCATAGAGATTAAGGGAGCTGCAGAGTAAAAGGCGGACACCTCATAGTGTTGTCAGAGTTGATAGAGAAGGGGAAGAGTGGGTTCTTCTTGGAGGAGCACAACGAAAGCTTGAAAGGTACAATGAAAGGACAAAGGCATAAGTTGCAGCAATGGAAATTCAAATTAAAAACAAGGAAAAAATCCTTTACAGTGATTGTGGCCAAAAACTGGCAGAGGTTTCCCAGAGACGCTGTGGGATCTCCATCCTTGGAGATGTCCAAATTTCAACTGGTTGAGCTCTGAGCAGCCTGCTGTAACTCTGAAGTTAGACTTGCCTTGAGCTTTGATCTCCAGAGGCTCCCTCCAACCCGAATTATCCTGTGATTGTAGAAATCCAGAGAGCAAGAGGAGACAGACATTTGAGATCTTGTTTATAGGGGGATGCAACTGTGATAGCTTCCTTCCTCCAAAAAAGTGCAGTAGCTTGGCCTCGGCCTAAGCCAAGCATGCCTGCGCAGGAGTTGCTGCAGTGGAAAGCCAGTTTATAGCATATGAACCTCATTGCATAGATGAACTCTAAGAGTGACTAGAAGAAGGAAGAAAATGTCACCTTAAAGCAAACAGTTTGAAACCTGAACTTTAAAAAGAGCTTTGCAGTAACAGGACAACTAGAACAACCTTGTCCTCATCCTCCCACCACCACCCCAACCAAGCAGTGCTGAAAAGAGAAGGCTGGCACTAAAGGATCCCTCCTTCTCTTTCCTCTAGAGTTAACGATTCATGGGCTTCCCTGCTCCAGGACCGTCAACTCTTCTGCAGAGCTAGGCCTCCTCTTCCTAACTTCCTGAGTGTTTCAGCTGAGCACAGTTCAGGAGGGCTAAATTACAATTTTCAAGTTACCTGAAACTTAGCCTGGTTTTTACTAGCCTAAATAGGTGTTCCGTAGTTTTGGGGGTTCTATCCTGCATCTTCCCCACCAGACACAGCACAGCTTCCACCTTTTCTCTGGAGCCCAGGAAAGATTCTATCAAGAAAATGTGACTGTCACAGCTCATGCTTTATGACCATTTGTTTAAAGTGCTTTGTTTCTGTCAGGCTCCATCACCCACATTTCTTGCACAGTCATTGCTAAATTAACTTGGTTTTCTTCTGTCTTAATAGTAAGTAAACAAATAAACAGAACTCAGTTTCTTGGACAAGCAGACCCATATTCATTTTGAGGTGGTATATGATCCATATTTGTTAATACCTGCTGTTAGAAAAATTCACCCTCACTTTTTAAATCCTTTACTTTTGTCCTCTCACTTTTCAATTGCCTTCACGTTTTACCAGAGATTCAGGTTGTCCTTAGTCTGTTTGCTCCTTTGATTCTTTATTCTGCACTCTGCTTCCTACCAGTAAGGAAGCGCTTCCCCATTCAAAGCCACTTTGCCTCCAAGGACCACATCAAAGCTCACCTGTGCTGTAACACATAGAAGAAAAAAGTGACAAGAGCCTGGCTTGTTGCTGGCACTACTGAACTACCTACTGTGTCAGTACTGGAGTGCTGCTTACTTGTACCTAGCTTCTACAAGGATTCCATCATCTAGGGAACTGAGCTTTAAAGAAAGGCAAGTTAAAAAGATGAAATAGAAAACGAAGCTGGAAGAGAAATGTTTTGCACACGTGGGGGAAGGAGAGAAAATGTTACTGAAGGCTTACAGGTCATGTGTCTGGAGTTTCTTTCACTAAGGGAACAGCCTGCTATCTCCTGTTGGGGGAAATAAGGGCATTTATCAAACTTCCATTGGTCTTCTTTGTCCATGTTCTGCTGGATCACAGCTTGGAGATGCTGCCGCCCTCTGTGACAGAGTCATGGCTTATGGGATCTGCTATTCTTTCTGTTACTGATTACATGGTATGCCAAACCATGCGTGTCATCTCCTCTAAAACCGGCACACCTTTAACATCCTGACTGTCAATACGTGCTGTCTCCAAGCTTCAAGTGGTGCGGGAGATAGCTTTGTTCCTGCCCCAGGACACTTTGTCCTCCTGCTCTGTCAGGGCCAGGCAGGAACACTGCTGATTCCTTCCTGTAATTGCCTACAAGTTGCAAAGCCAAGGACTCCCAAGTGCAGAGAGCCCTTCTGCCCACAGACTGTAAAATACACAGATCTCTATCAGTTTAACACTGTTAGAGAAGCAAAAGAACACGAAGGAGGACAAAGAAAACAAAATGGAGGGGGCAGCAAGCAGGTTGGGTGCGGTGCATTCTCACCCATGAGCAAAGGGATTGAAGTGACTCACTGATACATCAAGCCTGAGGCACGGGGAGCCTCTCCAACATTTCCAGCTAAAGAGATCATTTATTGTACTGAAATGATTCAGTGACCTTAAGAAGCAGCCAAAGGCTCTCTCTGGAGACTGCTGGAGAGGCAGAGTAATCTAATAGATGGGAAAGTGCGCTAAATACATCTTTTCTTGGTCTTGTTAATGATCTCAGCACACACAGCTCATTTCAGCTCTCTGAAAATAGTTGGCAAGTTGTTTCTGAGATTTTCAAGCCATTTTAGAGTTGGAACTCAGGGACCACTGAAAAGTACAAAGCATAATTTAGTTGTGTAGTGTTTACTTTCCAATGTCTTTTTGAGCTCTTTTGCAACATAAATGTCCATTCCTTAATTATCAAGGTCACTACAGAGCACTTTCCATTAAGGAAAATTCCCCCCTAAGGCAAAACTGGAAAAACATTGAGCACTTGGGCACAAACTGCATGCAGCTTGGGGCAGAAAGAAGCGATTCAGCCGGTCAGTGGGTTGTGGTGACTTTCAAAGTCTGTTACAACTTTCAGAGTTCTGGCACATCTCTTAAATTTTACGTGTCTGTATTAAATATGAAGGCCCATCACATGGAACAGGAGCTTCGTAATACCTAGGACAAACAGATAATGTCTGACTCAGAAAAACTTGAGCACCTTATAAACGTCCTTTTCAAACTTGCGCTTAGGAATAGCTGTTTCCAGTTCCCACATGTTGCAGAAGGGAATTCGCCCTTTGCACAGCTCAGGTGACACAGCAATTCCTGAAGTTATGCTGGAGCATCTACAGCACTCTAGGGCCCTCTGTGCTGTCTTTGTGGAAACTGCTGATTTCTCCAGATGCTGAAAGTCAGGCCAAGTCTTCTGCTGTCTGTAGACTACAGCAAAGCTCTAGTTTGCATACTAACAAAGAGCCAGTAGCAAGGAAGAAAGGGAAGCAAGAATATTAAAACCGGCAGCTGACTGCCCCATGGCATTTTAACCAGAGGTACTTACCAGGTCTGTTTAGCCAAGGAAAAGTTCAAAGGTGGTTGGAAGCCATTTTAGCTTGTGAACTTTCTCTATAGGTTGTCAAAGACAGTGACAGAAAATGTACCACAGCAATGTGTAAGGACATACTGTACATCCTGCACAAAAGCCTTTCTCATCTTGTCCTGTTGTACCTACTTGTTGCATAACACAGTAGGTATGATCTTAACAGTAGATGTTTATCCCAAATCCAGCCACTTATTTGATTCTTTTCCCTAAGAAAATGTTTGCTCTGTACGAGATGACTGATTCGACTTTGGTTTTGTTCCTTTTGAAGTATTTGCTGAATGGGAGTGAAGGAGCAGCTTTCCCTGAATGAGAGTGAAAGAGCAGCTTTCTCTGAATGAGTAACCACTTAAACTTTGCATTCCAAGCAGTTTAATGTTTCTGGGTCTGTTCTGGTTTTTTTTCCACTGTTACATGTTGTAGGGATTGTTATAGTCATGGCTGAAAAGTTCATTTGCACAAGTCCTTTATATACAAATAGGTGAGTTTTGTGGCTTTAAAAAAAGGCTTTGGTGAGCTCAGCTATTGCCTGACAGCAGCAGTCTCCACCTCTGGGATGGTCACTCACTGAAGGCTGATCCCAATCACCACTTCCCACATGTCCCTCAGAAAAGCTCTAGGACCAGGTCCTAATGCCAGTAGACAGAATTGCCCTTTTTCTTGATGTTGCTTTTCTCTTTTTCTGTACAAAAACTCGGGGGGATCCATTTCAGTGATCTGACTGCCTTAAGGGACTATAGATATTAGAAATCTCGTGTGCCCCAAACATGTGCCATAGCAGCAAGATTCGAAGACCTCGTCTTTACACACAAGGCAATTTATAAGAGCATCTCTGGCTTGTACCTATTTCAAACTTAGATATTGAAGTATTTTACATTTTAAATAAGGAGGAGGATCAGGAAAATGAAGCGGATGAACAGCAGCTAAGAATGGAAATCATCACCTGCAAAGCCAGAGGATTAAACCACAGCAAATCCAGGTGGAAATGTAAGAGGGCTCACCTGGTAAGGAGATGGTAGTGGTGATTTGTGTCTGACCAGGGTGCAGGCAGTATTCTTTCAAAGAAGGTATGAAACCTGCTGCTAGTTAGGGGCACAAGAACACCTCTATATTAGTAGCACTCCTGAAGATCTAATTCCTCATATGGAACTTTCCAGATCAATTGGCTGCCTCTGTCAAGGTGAATTGGAGTCATGCGCATACCCTAGAAGGAATAGACAAGAACACCCTGACTTTCTTTGTCTTCCTTATTTTTCAAGAACTTCTGCTCAGCAGCCTTGAAGTTATTCAGGAGGGGGAAGGAGCATTAAAAGCAATTTTCACTTGTGTATCAGCAGCAATAAGAAAGGCATTTTTGCCACAAAATTAAACTATCCCTGAAGAAGCAACTAGCTGAAGTGCAGCTAGAAGAAAGGTAATTCAGAAAGCAGCAGTGAAATTATTTTGGTCTCAGTGTTTTGGAGCGAGCTTTGCAGCATCACAGGTGCATTGTTTCCATAAGGTTAAGATGTATAAATAACACTATAGTCAGTAGGAGTTCCTGCCAAACCCAGGCTGTGGGCGTCCCTGCAGGCTTCTGCCCAAACATGCATTTGCTGTCTTCCTGCTCCTGGTGGCCCCCCAGAGGGGAAGCAATGTCATGATCTGGGGTTTCAGGACAGACAGTGACAGCTTGGGTTTGTTCAATGAGTGCTGTGCCATATCTTCTGTACTTGGTCTCTGCTTTTCCATGTCGATGTTGACAAGAAGATTTGTGGGTCCAGCACCTTGCTGCACAGTGCCCTTCCTTGCTGCTATCACAGCTGCAAGTCCAGGGGCTTTAGCTCAGTAAGTTAGTGCAGAAAAAGTTGTTGGGATTCATCTTCATGAAGGACAAATGGACAAGTGAAATGCAGAGAAAACAAAAGACAGGCTTGTCCTTCTGTGCTGATAGGAGCACAAGGTGTAAGGAAACCCAGTGATACTTATTAAACTCCCACTGCAGTTTGCGCTACAGCATGATAGCAGATACGCAGGCAATCACTGGAGCATGTCATCAGATTACCAGAAAATTGCTGCACCATGTTATTAAATACGCTGAAAACTGTACTGCATTCAGTTTCAAAGGCAGAGTTCACCTTCTGAGAAGACAGTGGTTTGTTCAGAGCAGACTCAGAACAACCTACAGTACCATGCTGCTCAGGTGGATGGGCTTTTAAAGCAGAGCTTGTCTGACATCCATCAAACTGAGCAGCAAGGCAGAAAGAAATTCTCCATGTCACAGTGTAACGCAAGACAGAAAAGTACAGCCAGCAGAACTAAATAACCTTGGCAGAGCAACCTGGTAATAGACCTGCACAGCTTCCAGTACCTAGCCAATTACACTGCCTTACAGACATACCCAGCTTTTAGTGAGCTTGGGGTGGAGGTTGCATGAATGCCTGACAGGGTAGTCAGTCCTTCTGCGAACATGACTCGATCAAGACAAAAACAGGGAGGTCAGCCTCAGCGCTAATGTACAAAGCAGGCATCCTGGGCTACTAGTTTTGCTGCCTATTATTCTTTCAGGAAAAAAAAATAATGGAAAAGCTTTAGGTATTGCAGATATTGTAGATACTGTATTGTGCACTCTCCAGTTAGCTGGTGGATAGGTGAGTGTGAGTGGAGAAAGAAAGCAGGGCAAGGGATGTGGCATGGGGAACAACGCTGCTGTCATCACTTTTAGGAAATTCATCTATTAGAACATGAGGACTTTAGCTATAACAGAGTCCACTGGATTTTTAGAGCACAAGGTGTTGTCTTGCACCATCGGCTTATTTTATTGGACGGATGTCCTAATATGAGTCCATTTTGCCAGTGAAACAAGGTCTGCAAGGTGGCTACCACAGCTAGGACCAGGAAGGGCCAGGAGAAAATACAGGGAGGATGCACAGGTCTTTCATAGAGGAAAGCAAACCTGTGGGTGCCCTCCTGCCCATGGGGATATTGCAGGGGTCAGACACCAGCTTAGTAGCCTGAGAAGCTCGTTTGTGCACCCTGCTCCTGTATGAGGAGTATGAAAGGACAGGCAAAGCTCATAAGAAGTTTTTCAAGCCAATCTGGAGAAAGAGATAAGCTTAGAAATGCACTAAAGTGGTAGAAGGATATCGACTGAGAAAAGAGCATGTTGGTCATAATTTTGACAGAGTCAATTATTACCACCTCATCAGCACAGGCAGGGACTGCCCATGTGGGTGGACATACCTGTCTGGGTTTGACTTGTTTTCAGTCCCCATGAGGCAGAAGTGCAGCTGGTCTTCATCAAGTTTTGCTGGGGACCTACAGAAATAGATGCTGGGGACTGCTGTGAAGGCCAAGGAGAAAATTTTTGAATAGAGGATATTGGAGCAGCTTTTGTTGGGTTGGATCAGATGAGACCAATGCCATGGAGGGAACTGAGACATTCTAAAGGGTGACAGAAACCATCTCAAAAGGCCATACCAGGCTGCCAAGCCTAGGCTGCTAGCTGTATTCCTCTCTTCTAAGACCAACAGATACAGGACCTGGAACTAAATAGATAATCAAGTGTAATCTGGTACTCCCAAAGCTGAAAAAGATCTGATCTTGTGTCATGGTTATAATTTCCATTGATCCCTTGGATACTGACCCCAGCCCAATTGGACAAATAGCTATGCTTTCTCAGGAGTAAAGTCAGCAGTGACCCGTTGCAAAGCAAACAACCAGAATCAAACTAATTTTCTCCCATGAAGTGTTCCTTTCAGTTGCCTAGGCTATGAAAAGTTCCTCTCATTCTTGAATGTATAGCAGATCAAATTAGTTAAAGCTTTATAATTCTACCTTAACAGCTGAGTCTTTGAGACAATGTAGTCTGTAGAAAGGGAAATATAAAGTGCATAAATGATTACCACATCAGCTGATTATACCAGAAACAGTGACTGTTCTGAAGTTAGGGCTTGATTAGCTGATAGGAATTTACTTTGGAACTACCTGCAGCTGAGAATGGATTCAGCTGATATGATACTCCACCTGACCCTGGAGAAAAGCAGACAGTGCTCTCAGAGATAACAGAAATGAGTCAGATCCCACAACATGAAAATTAGAATGCAGACTGCAAGAACAGAGAGGGAACAAGGAAAATAATAATCATAGTGACATACCAAATTCCTGTTCTGAAGCAGATGGACATGAAAGACAACTCATTAGCAATTAGACATTCTTTAAATCACAAAAGGGACAACTACATTGCAAGAAAGAGAAAAGCACCATGTTCAATAAGCAAGTGTCAATCCATGAAATGAGATTTTGCATGCATGTGACGTTCATACCAGGCAGAACAAAATTAAATGTCCAGATGCAAAGGCAAGATGAGGAACTGAATACCAGATCAAGAGATGACATGAGTGAATGCACTAGGCTTTGAAAACTAGCAAAATAAGAAAAGCCATAAACTAATTTTTTACATTACATTATAATACTGCCACTAAGATGTTGTAATTTTTAAGCATAAGATGTACAAAAAGCATTCCAACTAAATGCTGTTTTAGGTTTTCTTCTCCACAGAAGCTGGAGATTTCAGCTAAAGCATGAGAATTTATTATCTTAGTGAAAATAAATAAATATTAGGAGAGATACTTTATACAGTCAGCAAGATGCACAAGTTAAACCAAAATTTTATCCAGACCCGAGTCCACCACAGCATCCCAACATTAATGCTGTAAGGATGTAAAGGAAGTAAACAGCATGGCCACAAAATTACATGCTTTGCAAAATGTCTGGTATGATAAGAGGGAAAAAAAAGCCCTGAAGAGATCAATAAAGTGAATAGGAAGCTAGACTTCAGTGCCAAAGCATCAGAGCTCACAGCTTTAATAAAGAGCTACTGAGAAATGAAGTGAAACATCTATTTGCATACGCTCAAGAATCCAAATAGATGATTAAAAAGAGCTCAGGCCCCAGACTTTCAGTAGGAGCTATGTTCTTCACATGGCAGAAGAAGATATATGCCTAGTATTTAATGCTAAAACACTCCCCTGGGACAAATATTAATAATAAGTTTTTAAAAGTCTTACTGGAAGTCCTGGGTTCAGCAGCAGCAGTCATTTTTCTCCTTCTTGGTAGCTGGTGCAGCGCTGTGTTTTTGATTTTGGGCCTGGGAACTGCTCTGATAACATCGATGTTTTCAGTTACAGCTTGGTAATGTTTTGGTTTGACCAAGGACTTTCTGAGCCTCGTGCTCTGCCAGGGAGGAGGGAGAGCCGTGAGGAAGCAGAGACAGGACACCTGACCCAAACTAACCAAGACCCAAACTGACCAAAGAGGTATTCCATGCCACAGCATGTCATGCCCAGGATGTAAAAACGGAGAGCAGAGACCTGGAAGGGTGGGGGTGCACCACTTGGTTGGGCTGGGTATAGGTGGTGAGCAATTGTATTCTTTCCTTGTATTTGCCTTGTCATTATTATTATTGGTGGTAGCAGTAGTGATTTGTGTTATACTTTGGTTACTAAACTGTTCTTATCTCAACCTGTGGGAGTTGCATTCTTTCGATTCTCTTTCCCATCCCTCCGGGAGCGGGGGGCAAGATAGAGGGGGGAGTGAGTGAGCAAAACTGTGTGAGTTATAGAGGCTTAAATCACGACACTAGATTATTCATATTATTCTGTTCGATAGAAAATTATACAACTACCAGGCTATCAGCTGAGAATATTGCTTGGGAGCTAATCCTCAAGTGGAAAATATTAGTTTCCTCGAGAACAGTGGCTGAGAAGCCTGGCAGAGATATTTACTATATGTAATATAAGTGTGTGGACATGAAGCTGATATGGCAGAGCCTCTGGCAAATCATGCCTACAACTGCATCTGTCTGCTGGAAACAGCTAGGGAAGTAAATAGACAATGAAAAATGAGAATATTGCATCTGACTGAAGTATCATTTAATTGACACAGAGGAAAAACTGAGATGATTGCAAGCTACTGAGTTGGAACAGTTCAAGAAATTACCATCCCACCAGCAGGACTTTAATATCCCCTTAATAAAGTGCTACAATGGTGACGTGTGTGCATCTCTATTCTGTGCAGGCAACACACAGTACTCCCAGGTGGTCTGACAAAGCCACCCTGAGAGCCTGTGCTGAGCAGTGACCTAGCCCCCACGAGGGCAAAAGTGATGAAACTACGTATTTGTAGTCTGATAAAAAAAGAGCCTAAGACATTTATCAGTGCTTGAGCTCTGAGGTGAATTCCAGGCTAACCTGTCTGGTTTATAATCTACAGGATAGACATAACTGTTCTACACGATGGGACCATCACAGAACCCTGCAGGATATGTCATTTCATGCAGCACTTCTAGAAAGAGGAATGGGGGTAGGAGATTAAACTTTTAAATTAAATAAAAACTTAAAAACTGTTCAATGAATGTGACTGAAGCAGCAAATCCAGAACTACACTACCTACATACAACTGACTTCTTATACAGAGCGGTCCAGAATTCAGAAATATGACAACTGAACAAAAACATAAGCCCATCAGCCGGTTCTGGTATCCAGGGTGCTAGCAAGGCCAGTTTCAAGAAAAGAATTGAAAAGAAACAAAGAAAAAAGAAACAAAGGGAAAACCAAACCAAACCAAAACCAACCAAACAAAAAAATCCAAAAACAAACCCAAGGCGAAAAACCCACCAAAAAAAAAAAAGCCCCAAAACTTAAGAATACTTCCGTGTCAAAATACAGCAACCTTTCTTGCAAAGAGGCAGACCACAGGAGAGAAGCTTTCACTTTCGGATACTGAACGGCAAAGACAGCATAAAGCATTTCAAATAATGTTGAATACAGAGGCAACCAACTTGAGGATATGTCAGTACCATCTGGGATCAAAACCTCGTCTCCAGAAAATGAGCAGCATCCCCAGTGCACTTTTGCACAGGCCAAAACTGCCTTTTCATTACAAGTGACATCTCCATTTGTAGTGAGTTTATGCTCCATGTCTGTGAGTTTAACCATATTACTTCATCCTGCTGTCACAGTTGATCAAATAGCAAGGCTGAACTGGGGGATTAAATTGTTATTTTTAAGTCTAGAGAATGTGTTTTAAGAAATAAAAAGTAAAAAAAAAAAAAAAAAAAAAAAAAAAAAAAAAAAAAGTTGTCAAAGCAATCCAGAGAAATATTGCTCAAAAGAAGCACCAGTAGGACCTTGGTATACAGAGTTGTCTTCCAAACCTATATGTTCCTCAGTTCCTGCAGTGCCATGAAACTCTGCAGTAATGAAAGGAGAACAGAAGAAGGATAAGAGGCATGGAAAGGCCAACACCTGCAGTAGAGGAGAGGCAGGAGAGCTCCCATCAGCAGGTAGAACCTTCAGTGCCAGGGGAAATCATGCCCTTGAAGGCAAGCAGCTGTGGAAGATAGTGAAGCGCACACTGTTTGCAGCACAGATAACTCAGCCCATGTAAAAGGTCACTGACTACACCTGAGATCAGTTAAAGGTTGACCTCACTGAAAGATGAGACCAAGGAGAGAAAAAGGAAGACGCATGAGAGTACTGACAAAAGCACCTTCTTTGTGCGGTGGTAAAACAATACAAGTAAGGAGCATGATCTGGTCACTGCTCTGTAATCTCCTACAACCACGTGTTTCTGCCATCAGATACCAACCTTCAGTAGAGCCTGGCAGCCTAAGACAGCAGTAGGCAACTTTAGCAGGGGCAGCTGTTTTCCCCAAGTATGGCTCTGCAGGGTTGCACAGTCCTCTCCAGAGCATGAGCCTGAATGCAGGGAGCTTTTTAGGGCTGCAGGGCTTTTTCCAGTCCTTGCATAGATGACTATAGAAGAACTCCTTACATCTATCTGTGGTTATGATCTGCATGACTGCCCTCCAAATCAGACCGTACAAATTATATTGAATTAATTTAACCTGTAGGCTCATGTAAATTCGTAATACATGTAATCTCTTTTAAAAATTCATAATTATTTTCCTAAGTGGTCAACACCAAGTACTTCTAAGAAAGATAGAAAAAACCTTCCTATGCTTTGCTAATTAAAAATTTGGTAGGTCTCGAAATGAGGCTTAATATCTCTTTCTAAATGTATTATATTTCAGTTGTTACACGGATAAAAGTGTTCAATAGCAGATGTTCAAATATTTTTCTTTGCTGTGTTTTTGACCTCTTTTTTAGTCTTGCCTAGTGTTCAACCTTCATGACATACTACAGCAATACTAGTAGTAATGCGGTAGTAGAAGAGTCTAAAGAAAGAAGCGGGGCAAGGCTGGTAGGGAAGGGAAATATTTTTTATTAGATAAACTGATACTAATAATACAGTGAATAAAAAATGCATTTGTTTGACTTATTTTTGAATTTGACAGTTGTTTTCACTTTGTACCCCTGGGCTCTTAGGCAGCAAAATGAAAAGCACTCCCTGCTTCTTCTACACCCTTCCTGTGTTTTAGGTCATTTTTATAGTGCCCTTACTTACATGTCTCTTTCCTAAAGTGAACAATCCTACTCTTATGGGTTTTCTATGCCCTGAGCCCTTTCTCTTTCTGTGAAGATTGGCCTTTTTGCACAGTATTGTGACAAGTCAGTGATGGTCTGTGAATTGGTAATACCATAGGTTATTGTATGGCACTTCAGTCTTTCTGTATTCCAACAGCCTGGTTACTTTTTGTCTGACACTGTGTTTGTGGAACTGCCCATATGGATCCCTTGGTCACTCCCACGAGTTAATTGAGAGCAGCTCTGTAAGACAAAGAAATACTTTAAATATTGCACCTCTAAACATGAATTAGTTTGTCAGGGTGAAATATAAGTAAATTTTTCTGAAGGATTAATTCAGATACATTTTTGTAATCTGCAATTTTTTCTCCTTTTCTGTTTCTTCTCTTCCATATCATGAACAAATACATTACACATTGGACCAAAACCACAACTTGCTATACCCCACTGTTTACCTTCTGTATTGATGAGAGTTTACAAGGAACAAGAAAACAAAAATAAACCAAAAGGCAGAAAATAACTAGATTTCTTTCACTGTGTTTCAAGCACAATGGATAGTGTCACATTCCAGGGCCAAACAGAGGTGCCACCCACTTTTCTTACATGTATTTTTCCAAATCAAAATAATTTCACCTTGTATCTAAGAGGAGCAGATACAATTTGTTCTGGGGAAGGCAAGGCAAGGGAGAGAGAAAAGAAGAGGAGGAAAGAGGACAGGAAAAGAGGAGAAGGAAAGAGAAGAGAGGAGAGGGAAAGAGAAGAGAGGAAAAAGAAAGAAAAATATTTCAGACCTTATAATTTATAAAGCTGCTAGACTTTAGTAATAATTAAAGCTACACAAATTACAATCAGAAATTTGATATGCCACATCATTCTGTAATTATCAAAGTTTTTGCCATTATTTCAGCCTTTGCCTGCAAATAGCTAAAAATGTATGATTCTCTGTAACTTCATTTTTTGTGTGTGTATTAAGAAAATACCTGTGTTTCATTACTCTTTAAGGTAATATTTAGTTATTGTTTATCTCTATCAATATAGCTTAGCAGAATAAATATTCCATTTTCTCTAATAAGAATGAAATTAAAATTCAGTTTCTAAGACATGTAATTTTGAAAAGTAATTTTAAAAGCAATGAGACTATAACTTTGAATTACATAACAAATACTTTCATGTCTTTGAGCACACAATAGTCAAGGGTCATTCGCTTAGTAAATTCATCTCAATTTTCCAATGCAGCTCATACTTTGTTTGTCCTGTCTTTACTACCTTCATCTTCACTGTAGCGCAATAGGCAAATATTTCTTACAGCTGTTTGTATTTCTGAGCAGTGATATTCCCTTCTCCTCTGGTTTAGCATTGCATTTGAACCTGTGATGGGTTAGTTGCCCTCCAAGAACAAGCCAGCTGCAGTTCAAATTCCGGAGTGTACCAGGCATGCCTCTATGGGGTCTTCTTCAATGGGGCATGCTCTTCCATATCCTTCTTTCTCCCCCACTGCCACAGCTTGAGCCACAGAGTGGGGCAGCAGAGATTTGACTATGCTGCCAGAGCACCACACAGCTGAATGTCTCAAGTGTTCTGCAAATATCTGTAAACTCTTGCCTTAAAGATCATAGTACAACATGTGAAATTAAGATCACAAGTATTTTGTAAATGGGTAAACTAAGGACATGAGGCTAAGTCCCTTTCCAAGGGCCACACATATGCAGAACTAGAAATAACAATAAAATAAATTATGCTTAATAGGGTCCATGAGATAGAATAGCACTGAGTATATTTTACTTCTTCCACTACTCAGTAGTCTTTAACAAATTCTTGTTATAAATTGCAGTGATCTTCCTGAAACCATTGAAGCTGTCCCAGTTTTCATAAAGAGAAAACTGGCCTGTTCATTTTCCGATTTGCCTTTTCTCTCCTTGTCAAAAGAAAAGAAACCCCAAAACCTTTTCATGCATGGGATCCTTGAGGATATGGTATTAAGTTCTGCAGGTACTGAAATTCAGAGGAGGGCAACTACCTGCTTTACAGGATTTCAAGCAAAAAAATGTTGTTTTTAACAAACACACCTTGATGGGGTTTTTACTTCAGGCTGCTGTTGAAATAGGAAAATGCAGGTAGCTCAACCCTTCATTTAACTGGTAAGATCTCAGGAATTACAACAATATTTGAAATAGTTGAGTGCCATTTCATCTGAAGTGAAGTCTTCTTTTCATTCATGCAGCCCCATCTTGTTGTTCACCTTTGTTATGTGCCGTGTGTGAAATAACTAAAGGGTAAGCAGCAACCCAAAGAGCCCTGGCAGCCATTCTGTTCAATCTGTTTGGCTCTGGAAATATTAAGCCAGAGTCGGATCAGATGCACAAGGAGCCTGTGAGCAGAGTTACATTATTATAAACATGGTATTAGAAGACACTGAGGAAAACAAAACAGATGACAAAGGCACAATCTACTTGCTGTTAACAGTGCCTCTGTAACATCACAGTCTATCTCTAAGCTATATTTTCCACTGCTTTGCCTGCTTGCAAAACTTTTAATGGAACAAGTTTTTCTAGCAGAAGAACACTGATTTTTATCTTTAATGAGCAGCCTCTCTATCATTTAGCTCCAGGAAACAGCTTCCTGGTTGTAAACTGCCTGAGAGTGCTGACAGCCAGTCAACTTCAAAAGCAGCCAGGAAAACCTTTCTCGCTAACTTTGGGAAGGAATTCAAAAATGCTGAAAGGTGCAGATGATGTTGTTATGGAGCATGAGGACTCTGCTTCCCAACATGGAGAAATGACAAGCTGGGATATCAATGACATCAAACTTCCCCAGGTATGTGTCTGTGTCTTAGAAATTTATTAAGTTCTGACCAGTCATCTTCACCCTTGATCTTCAGTGCTTTCTCAGTCATCTATGCTTCATTGCCTTTATTCTCTTTGCCACCTTGAGGTATGGGACAGTGTTTTAATGGAAAGCTAGAAAATCTTGAGCAAATATTGAAGTTTCCATGCATTGTTTCTTAAATGTATTATTGGAAGTCCTGCTGATACTTGAAAAATAGCAATGATGCAGATGCGTCGCCTTTCATGTCCATTGGTGGATGAGGCGCACAGAAAGCAAGGGTGAAAAAAAACTCCTGCTGTAAGCACTGAATTAGAGATGTCCAGGACTTGCTTTTTGCCCTGGGTAGTGTTTTATGAGAAGTGAGCACAGCACACATGGCTGCTTTGCAACTCTGGGTGCTCAGCCTTGCTGCAGATCGAGCATGGAGGCAACACTCCTTCTATGAACACCTACAAAAAGCTTGCTTTGTTTTTGCAGAGATTTGCTGAGAGGCAGAATAGTGATCTGTCCATCCCTCGGTCCTTTTCTAGTCCTCTTATCTAAAACTTTCAACTGTGCTCCCCACTGAAAGCCCACAGCACCCTGCACACAAACGTCGTCTCCATGTCCCTCAAGCCAGCACACTTGGGCCAGATTCTTCCTGCTGTTATCCTTCAGCATGCAGTTCTGCCTTTCAGCTCCTAACCCTGCCTTCTTACCTGATCCCAGTCTCTTCCCTACTATGCCACTGCTGTTCACACAAAAGCTCCATGTTCCAGACTCCCTCCTTTCCTGCCTTTCACTCCAAGGTCACCTTCACCTGCATTTCAGCCTGGAGGCTTCCTCCACACCCTTCCCTACGCTATCTGATGGCTCTAGAGGGAGCACAGGAGTTTTTCTCCTTTCAGTTGATGCTCCTGCTGCTACAATAGCTCTCAGTGGCTGGCATCAGCAATTTCAAGGACATTCCTAACAAGTTTTATAATCCTACAAGATCTTTTCCCTCAAAACCATAACAGATATGTAAGTGCTTTACAGCTTACTGCATTTTACTGTGTTGTCTTTACCAAATGAGGTGATGTGTTTGGTCCCTTGTTTGTTGTTTGGGTTTTTTCCAATGAGTTTTATTTTAATTGCTCCTTGCAGTGTTGTCTTTCTGTTTCGTAGCTTAGTCCACAGCAGTGAAAATAAAACCTGACCAGAATGCCAGGTTTCTTTGTTTTGGACCTCAGAAAAATCACTGTGGAAGTCTTTCACAGCAAAAGGCCAAACCGAACCAAAGTCCAGAACTAAACACCCAGCTAAATGTGGGCATAGTCTCCACCTGATTCGGTATTTGCCCTTTTTCCAGTGAAGTGAGCCAAATCAAGACAAATGACTCAGTGTAACACTGCCGTGAATAGCCTGAAAGGTGAAGCAGGATGTCTGCTATGAAAGGCTAACAGTAGTTAGTCAGGTGGTGACTGCTGCCTGCAAGGAAAGTATCTGCTGTTTTACGTCAGCCACCTCACCTTCCTCTCCCAGCCAGGTCCTGTACTGAGCTGGACCCATGGGTGAGTGAAAACAGCCTCCTGGCCAGGCTTTCCTGATGCTTCGGGGCTCACAGGGAGCTTTGGGGAGCTGCGGCTTTTCTGCCTTCTCTCCACTGCTCCCTCCTGCCAACCAGCATCACCTGACAGGGTGTGGGAAAACCAGGTCTGCTGGGCTATTGCAGATGCTCTTCTTTTCCTCAGCCTAAAATGTGGCTTGCTTTGGTCTCTCCACAGGATGTAAGACAGATAGATGGGTTTCAAGAATGGCCAGATTCCTATGTAAAGCATATCTATAGCTCGGAAGATAAAAATGCTCAGAGGCACCACAGCAGCTGGGCAATGAGAAACACCAACAACCACAATTCTCGCATCTTAAAAAAGTCCTGCCTCGGGGTGGTGGTCTGTGGCAATGACTGCTCAACATTGGATGGGAGGAAGATCTACCTAAGACCAGCCATATGTGATAAAGCAAGGCAAAAACAACAGCGTGAGTATGAATATGGCTGTTCATTGTATGGCAGTTGTAAGTGATCACAACACAAAAATCAAGCTAGAGGATACCCTTGGGATTATGCAACCTTTCAGCTGTCATTCTTTATACTCAAATGCAACTCTTGATTTTGGAACAATGCATTTTACATTTCTTACTTTTGAAGCAGGATTTGTTTGCTTGTTTGTTTTCTTGCTTTTTTCTTTTTTAGTCTCTTTTTCTGGTGGTTGGGGATTGATCCCCAGCCTTCTCTGGCCCATGAGTGAGGCTACTGAGAAAGCTGTGCAGTGCAGGCAGCTTCCTGCTGTGCTGTTCCTACTGACCTGAGTGTAGCGTCAACATTGCTTGGGCCCAAGAGTAACTCAGGAGACAACTGTTGCAGGAAAGAAGGTGCTCGTAAATTCTGATGACTGGAAAATAGGCCTCATAGTCATGTCACTGGAGCAACACAAAGAAGATGGAGAACATAACCTGCACACACATTTTTAATGAGACTGTTACAAACGATTGTTGACCGATCAGTAGAGCTAGCACATACTGATTTCTGGATCTGATGAACATTTTGGCTAAAGAGAAGTATTGCTTAAGCACTTACTGAGGTCAGAATGATATCCTCTATCGAAATCAGACAAGAGCACATGAAATTCCGGACACTGATACGTTAAAAAAAAAACTAAAACAGACCGTGATAATAATAAATGAAAAAATTATACTAAAGCTATAATAGAAATAATTTTTGCTAATTATATTTACTACTGGAGCAGAATAAAGGCAATAATTAGTTTGCTTATATTGATTTTTGGTTACATTTGAAAATTTTTTGCATAGTTTTTTCTGAGTGTAGTTTCTGAGCCCCAGAACAGAAGTTGCAGTCCACCACCAATGAGCCATTGTACCACACGGGATTCATCTGATTGATATGCTATAGAAAATGTTTCCAATCATTTTTGTTCCAGGGAAATGCTGTCCAAACTGCAATGGGCCCCTGAGGCTCCTTTCCTGCCGAGGCCATGGGGGTTACCCAGTCACCAACTTCTGGAGGCATGAAGGACAATTCATATTTTTTCAGGTTGGTGTAAAATTACCTTACACTGTGCAAGTTAATTGTAATTTTAAAGACCAGTTTTTAAGATGGATTGATTAAGGGCAGTTTTTGTTCAAATAAATAAAGGTCATTGAATATGACAAGATCAAATGACTGTAAGGAGAAAAAATTTCTGAGTGAGATAAGGTCTCAAGCAGCCTGATCTAACCCTGAACTTAGTCCTGCCTGAGGAGGAGGTTGAGGTAGACCCCCAGAGCTCCCTTCCAACCTAAATTAGCCTATGCTATTATGATTCTCCAGCATATTAGATTTTTCACTTAGGCTCCCATGAAAACCTCTAGATTTTGAATCACTTTGCCTCAGGTACATACAAACCAACAGAGTATCCAAAAATCAGAAATGCCATGTTCTCTCAACCTTTTCTCCCAGGCACCATGCATAAGCATGAGGTTATCTTAGAGCAGGAAATGGTTCTACCCAAGGCACTGTCTACGGAAAATGCCATCTCTGTGTTATATGTAACTTTTATATGGAAAACAGTGTTTGCAAGTGTTTAAATACTGGGCCCTATTTCCAGAAGATGTAGTCCTAGTGTAGTACCGTAACCATTGAACTGTCTCCTGTTTTCCAGTCTTTCACTTATGTGCAGATGAATAAAATAAATTCTCTGTGGTAGCTAAAGGAAATTAATGTTCTGATAAACATGTCCGAAGTGCGAGGAGGGTGGAAATGGCTGCAGGGACACTGTAGCCAGGCTGCAGAAGGCCCAGTGACTTCAGCTGGTGCTCTAGTGTGGGAGTCTTTTCTGCACATAAATACGGTGCACTGGTTTTATGATTTCAGAGAACTTCTACCCCATCGCTCTTCATCTGGGATACATTTGTTACTTGAGCTCCCATTAAATAGGTCTTACCATAGAATCATAGAATGGTTTGGGTTGGAAGGGACCTTAAAGATCACCTAGTTCCAACCCCCCTGCTATGGAGGGGGACACTTTCCACTAGACTAGATTGCTCAAAGCTCCGTCCAACCTGGCCTTGAACACTTCTAGGGACAAGCCAGCCACAGCTTCTTTGGGCAAAGAATTTCTTCCTAATATCTTATCTAAATCTCCCTTCTGCCAGTTTAAAGCCATTCCCCCTTGCCCTGCCACTATGTGCACTTGTAAAGTGACCTTCTCCAGCTCTCTTCTAGGCCCCCTTTAGGTACTGGAAGCTGCTCTAAGGTCTCCCCTGAGCCTGCTTTTTTTAGGCTGAGCAACCCCAGCTCTCTCAGCCTGTCTCCATACCAGAGGTGCTCCAGCCCTCTGACTATCTTCATGGCCTTCCTATGGACTCACTCAAGCAAGTCCACATCCCTCTTGTGTTGGGGCCACCAGAGTTGGATGCAGTACTGCAGGTGGGGGTCCCACAAAAGCAGAGTACAAGGGGACAATCCCCCTCCCTCGATCTGCTGGTCACGCTTGTTTTGATGTGGCCCAGGATAGGGCTGGATTTTTGGGCTGCGAGTGCACATTGCCTTATTAAATACAAAGTGTTAAATCAGGCCATATGTGTGGGTTTGGCCTGTGCTACAAATTCTATTCCCTTAAGATTAATAACAAGGTTGTTTCTAACTTTAACATACCATAATTACTTTCTAAAGTCCAAAGGAGCTCATGACCATCCACGTCCAGAAACAAAATTAGAAGCAGAAGCAAGAAGATCAATCCAAAAAGCACAGACAGCTTTTTCTCCATCTTGCCCAAGATTAAAAAGAATACAGGAACTTGAGGTAACTTTTATTATTGATCAATGAAATTGTGGGTTCAGTGATCCATGGTTCAAGCATGGTGGAGGTTATCTGGCTTTGGGTCTGGGTGAGACCAGGCTTACATCTCCACATTCTGCCTCCCTGTGATCAGTCCAAGAAGGAACAGGGCTATTCTGAGCATCCTTCTCTGCTCAGCACTGTCATCCACTGCCAGCACATCCTGCCTGGAGCCTCTTTGGGCATGGTGGCAACATGGCATTACATCGATACTGTTAAACAAAGCAGGGCTGGAGGGGAAACTCAGGCATTTCATTATTCTCATGGTCCCTGCCATGGATTTGGCCAGTGGTAACTTGTGCTCCAAGACAACATGCCCTGGCACAGGTCAGGAGAACAGCATGTGCCAGTGACCATTTCCTGGCAGATTTTGGACCAGGTTCATCAGGTTTGGGTCCTGTCACTGGACACAGCCTCCCTCCAACCCTAACTATTCTATGATTCTATGATTCTATGTCTTCTTCCTTCCCTTCCTACAACAGCTTCCTGATGTTTTCACTTTGAATCGTGTGGGAGTAGGAACAGACCAAAGATGCCTTAAATACCTAATTACAGAGCCTGCTGTTCAGCTGGCCTGACTCTGTGCAGTTGGAGTGATACCATTTAATGTCAGCTGGCTTCTCTGTTCATGGCTCTCCAGCAGGTTCTGTGGGGGTAAATAACCCATCATATTTGTGTCCTGCCAAGACTGGCTGCAATACGACTAACTCAGGAGTCTGATTTGACACACAAATTCTGTGTCGCTGAATCTGCAAAAAGTCTTCTGAAAAGATTTGATTTTCATGTGCTCACAAGAGACAAGCGAGGAGAAAAATGTGAACCCAAAATAGAGCAAGTGATACACAGGATGTTTTCCCTATGGCATCAGCGGGTCTTTAGCTGAAGGTGGGCTGGGTCCTACATCAGGTTGCTGGAATTTCTTCTTATGGTGAGTGGAGGACAGCTGAAAGGAGCTTCACCACCCTGGCAGTCAGTAAAATCACTATAATTAAATGGATGCAGAAGTAGAATTACAAAGAAGAGAGGCCTGTAGGTACTCATCAAAAATGGCAGCACAGAATGAGAGTTCTGAAAGGAAGTAAAGTTTGCAAAATTATAATCCAATAATTAGGGCAATTAAAGAAGTTGTGAAATATCCAGAACAAAAGACCTGGAAGGATAATTCTTGTGTGCTGCTCCCTCCCTGAAAGAAGTTTCTGTTTGTGGGGTATAAAAATGTAAAGACAGGAAAATCTATTAGTTAGAAATACAGGTAGAGTCTTGAAAATCTGAAGCATAATATTATTGTAGTGAAAAGATCACTTCAGAGCAATCAGTTTAAAAAATCACGTTTAGCTTTTACAAACTCCATAGGAAAAAGGAATCTGTGGTGTCAAGTGTACTCGCATAATTTAATTTTCAGGTGTTTATTTAATACGTGCTGGCAGCGGGAGCTGAGGGTTGTGGATGCGAGGTCTAACAATTCTTTCGGTGTAAAACAGGCTTTGAGCAAAATCTGGTGGAACAAATCCAGATCCGTGGTCTGGGAGCGCTGTTTGGTTTGCCCCTAAAGCCCACTGGCCCTACCCCACGAGGAGGCTCTGCTACAGCAGCTGCTTCATTACTTGTATTAATGGAATGCATTCGTGAGTGCCTCATGCAGGACGGGTGTTATGCCACGCTGCCAGACTACCCCCTGTTTTGCTAACCCATGCCGTGCTTTCCCAAGTCTCTGACAGGTGCAGTGCCGACGCGGGAGGCTTTGCCTTTACTTCTTTCCAAGCCAGACACTTACTCGCTACCGGATAATTTCAGGGGACACATAAGCAAAAGCTCGCAGGAGCCGGTGCTGGGCAGCTGCTCCAGGTGGCTGCCATGCTCCAGAGCTGGGGAAGACGGGGGCTCTGGAGACGTGCTGGCCTGGAGCAGGAGCCCGGCCCTCGGGAGCAACCCCAGCCCCGGGAGGCCTGGCAGCAGCCCTGCTGTCCCCTGCGCAGCCCCTTCCCCCCAGCATTGCATCAACCCCAGCACCCCACACACCCTGCCCATGGAGAAGGATGGACATGGCCCCTTCAGGCATAGCACTGGTCCTTTGGGGGATGGACCCTGTGAGGACAAATCCCCGCTGGCCTACAGCAGTGGCTGCCTCCCTCCACTGCCCTACCCTGCGCCTCAGGGAGGTCCCTGCCCCATGGCGAGTGGGGCACAGCACCACCAGCAGCTCTCAGTGCCTCGGAAGGGAAGTGAAGGACATGACGGTGAGGGAGGGTGCCCTGTGGGTCTCAACTACTGCAACGACGACATGTTTTTTAACCTGTACCCATTACGGTGACTGGCTTCAAATGTCCTCTCCACCTCCTCCTTTGGCAACAGGCCTAATTCTCCATCCCTGTTGCAACGCAGATGTCAAAGTGCTACCTGCCAATTCCCGCTTTGGCTCCTCTTGCAGGGCTCAGGAGGGGCTTTCATACCTGAAGAGTCGTCTTTGTTCAGGTATTTTTAAATGTTGTATTTTCCCCCACTATTTTGTTGGTCTAATAAAAGGTATCAGCTCTTCTGACAGACTACCTTGCTGCCACTCCGTTTTGGTAGCATTTCAAATCCCCTTGATACGCAGTTTGTTCAAGCCTGTGGGACTATGGAAGGTGCAGACAAATGACCTCAAGGACCACAACGTCCTGTGTGCCCCTCTGCACTCTTCCAGCTTCTTTGGGCAGTGAGAGAAGTTCTTCCACTGCACCAGCCCTGCAAAAGTATTGTGTAGAATCATCACAGAATGGTTTGGGTTGGAGGGGGCCTATATTTCATCTAGTTCCACACCCCATACTATAGGCAGGGATATTATTCACTAGACCAGGTTGCTCAAAGCCCATCCAACCTGGCCTTGAACACTGCCAGGAATGGGGCATCCACAGCTTCACTGGGCAACCTGTGCCAGTGCCTCCACACCCTCATAAAAAATTTTTCTTAAGTCCAATTTAAACCTAATTTTTTCTTCTGAAGTCCCATTTAAACCTACCCTCTTTCAGTTTTAAACCGTTGCTCCTTTTCCTATCACTACAAGCCTTAGTAAAAAGTCGTTCTTTGTCTTTCTTATAAGTCCCTTTCATATACCCTTGTAATATAAGGTGTCCCCAAAACCTGCTCTTCTTTAGGCTGAACAACCCCAACTCTCTCAGCCTGTCTCCACAGGAGAGATGCTGTCATCTTTGTGGCCCTCCTCTGAACTTGCTCTAGCAGTGCTTCTCTGCAGGGCTGAACCCAGTTTCATACAAGTATATGTTCAAGGTGGCTTGCTGCTTTTTTCACCCACTTGTCATTTCTTTCATTGCAAACTGTAACAAATCATTCGGCATCTTTTTCCACACATCACCTGCTTTTCTGACCGCTACCGTAAGCTGTATTTCAGCAGGATCTACCAGTTCCCTACACTTGTCTAAAAAAGTAGGTTGCTGAATACCTATTTTCTTGCCTGAACTTAGTGGCCAGCTCAGAGATCTTCAGCAGAGTTTCCTTTATCTTTTCCCATAACTCTCATCTGCATGACTTCCCTGCTTGACTAGCCTCTGCTGCTCTCTGGACTGTTCTAGGGGTGCTATCCCTCTCCCCACAGAGGGAGGCAGTGACACACATCCCTGCCGCCACCTCTGCAAGAAAGAGCTGAGGGATGTCCTGTCTGGAGCCACAGTTCATGGCTGGTTCCTTTAACCACAACGAAGATAGAGAGCCTCAGTTCCATGGTCCATTCAGCTGTCGGTCCTGACTGTGTCCTACCCTGCCTGAAAAAGCAAGTTGTGGCCGGAAGGTCAAGGCAAAATACACCTTTTATTGGGATGAGTCTGGGACGACAGTATTATGAGACAAGAGGCAATAAAAACTTCACAGTACCTCAAACTGTGGTGTACCTTGTGTCCATCAAACACGCTCAGTCTTACAATTGTTTTGTGGGGTTTTTTTGCTTGTTTTCATCTTTTTAGATTCCCTCTATTTAAAAAAACTTTAAAATATATTAGTTACTAGGGAAGCGACTCTCGCTGCAGAGGGCGAAGTTCAGAGACATTTATGAGACAAGAACAAATTATATTGGCAGAGTGTTTCAAAATATTTATTGCAATTTGTGAAACAGGGGATGTGCAGTGATTTACGTGGAAAAAATCTAAATGTAGATCACAAAATGACAGTCTGCTGTTTTATGTGAAGGTCAGTTCACCAAACTTTCATTTAGTTTGTGAGTTACTCTCATACTTTTATGTCTTTTATGATGATTCTTTGGATTGGTAAGTCAGAGAAGGAAACTTTGATCAAAGGTAATAACAACCACCACCTCTAAGACAGAAAAAGGGAAATCAACAGGAGCTATAAGTGCCTGTGCTTTGGGAGGTGAGCTGCGGGACTACAGGGACAGACAGGTCCCCTGGGGCTTCATCTCCAATAGTAAAGATTCCTCTGCAACTGCCAAACAATTGCCAAACCGGTCACACCAGCAAGGGACGGAGCAGGGCATGGACCCTGCCTCCTCTCATCCTGTTCTGCCTCATCTTACCTTTCCTCTGAATTCCTTACCTGTCCACTGCACCCCTGCCAGCACCACCTTTCAGGAACGGTACCATACAGCTGCGAGGCTAGGGGGCTCCTCGGGCAGTGTTCCCGCACCTAAGTACCGTCAGTTCCCTTTATACCCACCAGCCCCTTCCCCTGATTTTAAAATCTTCCAGCAAAGGCGATTTGATAACCAATCACATAACCTGTTACATGGCTTCACCGTCCCAATCCCAACTGTTACCATTTTTACTTCACATTTGATTTTCTTTCCCAGTGATTGACCATTTCTCCAGACCTTTGAAGATGCGTACTGTGAAACTCAGTAGAATTTTCACAGGCTTCCTAAAGGACTCTTACCGCCAAACCTCCCTAAAAGCCAATTACTACCAAACCTGTCTTCCTGCCTGAGACGCAGGAAACTTTTTGTTGGTTTGCCTTTAAGTCTGAACTAAAAGGAAACCTGTTCCTGTGAGCACAGCTCCACTTGGCAGCTACCTGCCATAGCAGGGCTGTATCTTCTTGCAGCTTGTGATCCCATGCACCCAGGACCATCCCACAGATTGAGGGGACACCTAGTACCCATTCATGCAACATTCATCGCACTCAGTAAGTTTCCAAAAGGAACATATTTCAGGCTCAGGGAGGACATGTTATTCCTTTTAAAAAAGGAGGAAACTGAAACTTCATTATTTTTGTGAGGTTAAATGCAGAAAGGCTTTCCAGATTTATAAGCTGCCAGGGTCAGTTTAACCTTTCTGTGTTCTTGCAGTGACTTCTGTGCTGGCAGCAACTTCCTCCACTTCCTTCACCGTACAACCAGCACAGTGGGTCGATATAGTGCCAAATTTATATCCGTTTGGCTCAAAATATGAAGATATCAATCTCAGCTCTGACCTTCTCAAAAATGACTTTTTGTAGCATATTTGGGATACGTGAAAAGAAACATACGCACATTGCTGCTTTAAGCCTCTTTTAACCAGCTCTAAGGTATTGTGCTCAACTGAGTGATAAGAATCAGAGGTGAAAGATGGCACTAGATGCATTATCCTCTGCCATTTTAAGAAAATATCCTGAACAAAAACATTATTCCTGGTAGCTTCCTGAAGAAACACCGATTGATATGTGAGGATCCACCAACAGGTAACCCTGTAACCTTTTTCTCTGCTGCAGAAAATGGTTTTTTTGCAAGGCACAGCTGCAGTAAACTGTTAGGAAGGAAGCAGAGATGCAAGGAGGCCAGGATATGGATAATTACACAGGCAAAATGTTTTGTCCTGGCTTATCATTGTTTCAGATGGCTCTAGCTAATGCCAACGCTTACAAAAATACCCCTTCGTGGCATGGATGTTCCACACTTGCTGCTTTCCCAGGGTCTTAGCTCTAAAAGCACTAGCCTTAATACTTAAGGGGTAATTCTTTGGGAGTAATCTCTGCACTTTTCTGAAACAAATATTTTCAGCTACAAGGGCTCTTCTGAGGCCATCAGAGAAGCACAGCAATGTTGCTCAGAATGATACATTAGCCAGACTGTATCTTACAGAAACAGTTTTATGGGTGTTTTTATGACTCATACAGCATTTAAAGATGAAATATAGACATATAATCAGAAAAAGCTATCTTAACAAATACAAGGCAGCAGCTGGACACCTCCATTTTTTAACATATTTATCCTCAGACTATCACTGTGAGAAAGGGAAAAGCTTTTATACCAGTCATACCAATGGGGAGATGAGAAGGCAGAACAGGGATTTGACCCACATCTCCCCAGCCTTGGGCACATACCCTGCATTTTTTCAGGCCTTTCTTTCCTTAGGGCCTCTACCTTTGCATGTGAAAAGAGTTGCAGGTCAGACTGAGCACAGCCAGATGTTTTCACTTTCAACCCCTTGTACAAAGCTCCTGCCCTTTGGTAGACTGAAGCTATAACTGCTTTATATGAACTGCAAAGTTACCGACTCTTTTCTAAAATATGATTTTAAATGCATTCTCTGTATTTTTAGACAAAACAAGTGTGTCAAACTGCTGGTGGTAGGAAGGACTCCAGCGAAGGAAGCTTTAGGAGGTATACTCCTAAGTAATTGTAAAAGCTTTTCTTTTCTCACAGCCTTTGGGAGGATTACTAATCCATTTGGCTGGTACTCCCAGCAGTTTTGCTCTGCTTCCTCTCAGTGTAATAATTTGGGCCTTTCTAAGTAATTATGGCCAAGGATTTTGAAAGGGACCATACTTTATTGCAAGTGAAATGTAGATGTGGTCCCTGTGGTGAATCTCAGCAGAGATATGGCCCATCTGGGCCAGAAACAGGCCTTACGTGGCAGAGTAGTGACTGGTGTGGGAACCCAGCGGAGGCCAAGGAAGATGGAAAGTTTATTTAAGAAGTAAAAATGAAGGATGTCTGCTGGTATCAGAGTAAAAATAGATGCGATCAGTAATCAGCGCTTGAATAGGATATTAACATTGCACATCTGAACGCTCTAAACAATTTGGACCTGGCTCTTGTGCAAGCTATGCAGACTGGCCCTGATTCAATACAATGCCCCTTTCTCCCTGCTGCAGTCCCTAGGCACTATCAAGCTTTTGCCTTTCACCAGGTAAACTTCACCAACATTCTCACCTCCTGGAGCAAAGAGGACTCACCATTGATGCAGGAGAACCAGGTTAGGGATCCCTTAAACAAATCCTACATACATAAGACCATGGGCCCTGACAGGATGTACCCATGAATGCTGTGAGAGCTGGCAGGTGTCATTGTGAGGCCACTCTCAATCATCTCTGAAAAGTCAAGGTGACTGGTATAGCTTCCTGGAGACTGGGAGAAAGTACTGTCACTCCTTTCTCCAAGGAGAACAAGAAGGAAGATCTGGGGAACTATAGGCCAGCCAGCTCCACCTCAAAGTCTGTGAAGGTAATGGAGAAAATCCTCCTGGAAACTGCAAACACTTGAAAGACTAAAAAGTGA
The DNA here is from genome assembly GCA_028858755.1 of Ara ararauna. Taxonomy (NCBI): domain Eukaryota; kingdom Metazoa; phylum Chordata; class Aves; order Psittaciformes; family Psittacidae; genus Ara; species Ara ararauna. The sequence continues at coordinate 39,127,115 of CM054379.1, read as the reverse complement.
GCAGGAGTAGTCAGCATGGATTTATCAAAGGTAAATTGTGCTTAGCCTCTGATACCTTCTACAATGAGATGAGTGGCTTGTTGGATGGAGACAGGGAGCAGTGGATGTTTTCTCATCTTGACTTTAGCCAGGATTTCACCACTGTCCTCAAAACATCCTCACAGACAAGCTCATGAAGGATGGACTTGCTAAGTGGACACTGAGGTGGAGTAAAATCTCCGCTATTCTGTGACTCTGGGAGCATTTAGGATCAGCCATAGCTGTTCTCATACCAGACAACTGCAATATCCAGATGCTTCTGCTTGAATTAGCTGTGTACCATGTGCCACATCCAGAAAGTCATCCAAAGGCCTGACATATTGAGAACACCCTGGGGCAGAAGGACACTGCAGACAGCAGCATCAGCAATCCGAATGCCACAACCATCCTTTGCTCTTCTTGTTGGATTATTTTATTTCTGTGAGCAATGTGAGATGATCTTCTGTATGGAAAGCAGTTCCTGAGGCACAGATAATCTCTTCAGAGGACAGAGCAAGCCAGGAAGGCTTTTGGCCAGCTTTTCACTCTGAGCTCATTCCTTCTGTTTCCAGTTAGCAATTGAGGAAGCAAAACTGCCTAGTTGGGCTTGTCTCAGACAAGTGTTTTTCATTTCTCAAAACCAGTTATGTCAAGATTCAAACTTCACATCATTTGGCAATCGTATAACCAGTGACGTGGTTTAAGTCTTCTGTTACCAAGGGTTGCCCAATTTATTTGCTCATCTAAAGACAGATTAGTCATAAATAATACAAACCACTGCACAAGAGTGTCCTCTGTGCTTGTTGCTTTCCGTGCCTGATGGAAACTGTTAAGCAAAGGCCAATGCAGACCCACTAAACCCCACACTCCAAGGAAAGTGTGGAGGCAGGAGGAGGGCAGGAGAAAAAAAACCAGTGTCTGGCCTTGGGGTGGGTGAAATATAGGATGAACAAATAGACCATAGCCAAAGTGAGTCAAAATACAAGGTAATTTGATGTTTAGACAGTTTACGCCACTGGAGTCATTGACCCTTCTTAGTCTTTGTATGTGCTAAAGAAAAAACCTCAGGCCAGACTATAATCCTGCCCTGACCTTACCATACTTTCATGCACTAAAACCCCACCAAAAGGACTGAACTTCCCGTACGCTCCACTTACCTGCCAAGAGCCGCCCCTGGAGAAATGAAAACCCAGAGCTGCTCCTCTTTGTTCAGCTGGGTCAGGGAAAGCATCAGCCCCATCCAAGCACTGTCTGCATCACAGGGCTGCTTCTCACTTTCACAGTCTTGCAGCCTGGGTGTGGGGATCCCTTTGGCATGGGGTGCTTGGTGCTTGGAGGCAGTGACCCAGAGGAAAGCCCCAACCAGTGCAGCACGTATAGCTGCTCCCTGCTGATGTGGGGTTCACGTGCAGGATTACCTGCACAGACCACAGTTGTACCACTGAAATTATAGAGAAAGATAGTACAATGCAGTGAAACACACAAAGCTCATCTGAAGAGCACCACCCAGCTACCAGGCTTCCAGTAACCTGCTCTTGTTTCCTCCTCTTGGCCAATAGGCCAACTCACCACTAGGAACGGGCAGAGGGAAGTTTTTCCCTCCAGTTCAAGTGAGGTATGTTCTGGTTTATTTTATTTTATAGCTCATTAGCTAACAGTAGTTGTACAACGACTTTAACCGGGGGTGCTGAGTGACTTGACAGGCTCTAACTGAACTGAAGCACTCAGACGAGGCCCTCACTGAATACTTCACTGCAGTGATACTAAAAATCTTGCCACATACCAGCCTCCCCTTTTGTGAACTTCCAGAAAACGCTCCTTCGAAGATACTGACTCATGTACAGCTTAGCCCTGCTCTCTCCCAGCGCCCTGTGGAGCCCTGCTTTTGGGAGCAGAGGAGGTTTGCCTGACTTTGCTAAATTACCACATTCACTGTTAACTTTACACACAGTAGTAATGATGAATGTAAGGAAAAAGGTTTATCTTCAGCCAGGTTAAACTATTCTCCATTACCACGGTTTGCAAGAAAGTTGTCCCCAAAACATGTCTGTGGCCTTCCTGCAGTGTGGCTGTGAGTACCGACACCCACAGCCCAGGCTCCCAGCCCTGGCTGCAGGAGGAGAGCCAGGCTGCTGTGGCTTGGACGGCTCAGCGAGCCTGCAGACTCACAGGGTCACCACTCTGAGATGGAGATGAGGCATCTTGCTGTCGACAGACAGCACTCAGCCTCCTGCCAAGCTGTCATTCTGCATTCCCTGATCCCGCCTGACCCCGTGATAACGTTGTGATTTGCTCTTTCCTGTAAAACTGATGTTTCCCGGAAAGGTCCCTCCCAGGCGCCAAGGGAGTGCTTCAGTGTTTTTAAATGGTTGGTCTCTCAGCAGCCCAATTCCAGTAAGAGAAGAAAACCTCAGTATGCAGGAAGAAGCTTAAAGTTTTTCTAAGTAGATCCTTCTAATGCTGTCAGTAGGTTTTTCTTGGCCATCCACACCACCTCAGGCAGCATAGGGCTACTCACCTCCAAGCCTGATCACTCCTTCATCCTGGGAATATGGTGTCCTGAACTCCACACGGCCTCCTCCCTCCCTCCTGTCACTGCACAGAGTGGATTTATGTTTTTCCACACTTACTCTTGAAGGTTAATTTAATCTAAAAAAAAAACTCATTCAGAACTTCTACCTACTTGATTAAAGCAATGGTCTTACATAGCAGAAATTGTGAAGCTGGGGCTTAGTTTCTTGCGCCACTCTCCCTCACGGATTTTCTGGGATTCAATAATGGAACAGTATAAAAAAACTAAGCACTGAAAAGATCATTTGTGATGATATAAAATCTGAAAATAGACATCATACAGCAGGCTTCCTCTCCATGGAGACACTAGCAGCATCTCTTTCCGCCCATTGCCTACTTTTATCAAACCCCCTGCTACTTGGTTATATTTGAATTGGTCCCTCTGTCAAATTTATTTGGAAACTGGTCAGTGAGTTCAAAAGTTATTGGTGGAAACTGTCAGGCTGGCAAGATGACTGCTTAATACTTCTGTTCTTTAGGGAACTGCCTAAAAATTGACCTGCAGCAGCCACAGGATTTGGAATCCACACAGGCTTTGACACCAGTTCGCTGGAGGATGAGGGCAGCACAGGTACATTTGCTGCTGCAGGTAGTTGTTATTATCCAGGTAAGCTATACAATGTGATCTTTTTTCCATCAAAATAGTCTCTTTGTCTCCCTGATGGCTATGACTTCCTAGCTGTTAACCCATCCCAGTCCAGTTCATAAATGCAGATTTACAGCAAGGGATTAAAGGTCCAGTTTTACCTTATCCTAACTGCACTGTGCGAACTTGGAACTACCTCCATGGAGCTCAATTTCTACATGTGACTGGCTCTACCAGTGATAACTCAAGATAACTCTTCCTCCAGTTTGGAAAAGTCTTTCTGTCTGGCTCTTGCCCATTCAAGGAATTAAGCCTGCTCCCAGGCCTGGGTTTCAGGAAAGCTTGAGCAAATGGGGGAAAGCTTATGCTCACACACATCTTCACGCAGGCCAAGATCACTACTACATGAAATGTTGGCAGTTTGGGCATAGCTGCCTAGGCCAGGTTTTCCATCATTAACCCCAAATGCCTCATGCCGAAGGCATACAGCCAGGCCAGGAGATGGGTCAGCCAGCATCCTTCCGAGAACCACCCAGACACAGATAGTGGGCCCCAGCATTTGGGCTGTCCCACAACCACGGGGCTGCTCCGTCCCCACATAGCGTAGAAAGACATGGCTCGTTTCAGCCCACCCTGCATTTAGCCATACAGATGCTGCCCAAACCAGTGGGAATGCTCTGCACATTTCAAACACAAGGCCTCCTGAAAAGCTTGCAAACTCTTACTTTCACCCACATTTTCAACCTTTCATCACTCTAACTCCGTATTTTAGTAGTTCTGAAGTACTACAGCAGGGCAAAAAGCAGTGAATTGAAGGACAGTACATCACCTAGTGCTCTTGATCTTTTGGAAAACCTTAACTGAGACGATTGTAAAACTGGGGTAAGAGTAATCTTTTCTCTGTTCATATACCACAAGTTTAAACTTTATTTACATTGCAATTGTTCAACAGCAAACCATCTTCCAGGCCTGAGGAGAAGCAGAAATGCAATTTTAGTATAAGATGCTGAGGAATGCTGCTGTGCTGAAGCTCAGTGATCACAGCATGCCCCAGCATTTTTATTTAGTACCTGTGAATAGCAGTAACCACATGCTGACGATACACTGTATGATTCTGGTCTTATAAAAGACTAGAGTCCTTCAAGAGGAAAGAAGAAAAACCTGATTCACCACGTTGCACATACCCAGACAAATATTCATCTTATCATCAGATTACTTTTTGTGGTAGTTTTTCAGGTTCTGAAGACTTTGATGGGGTTTATGTGAAATGTTTAAAAAGGCACACTTCTTAAAGAAGGAGCAGGTTCCAAAAAAAACGGTGGCAACTGTTTTGTTGGCTGCTATGGAACTTAACTCCCCCTCACAATCTTCCCACTTTATTACCACTGGGAAATGCAGCTGACTTTAATATCTGTAAGTTTATTTTTCCCAGACTTTACTTTCCAGATCACCATCTGTCTAGACACTGTCAATTATTAATATGTGTACTCAAGGTGAGTTAAAGGTACTCAATATTTTGTTCTCCATGTGATTAAATTTCCAGGCAGCACTACATTCGTTTTTGTCATTTAAGGCAGATGTCACATTATCCCAAACAAATTAAAGACCTTTACACTGATTTTTCTGAAACCAAAGTACTGAAGTTGTGGAATGTATCCTGAATTTCAAAGGTCTTCTTGGAGATTATGTAATAGGAACAATCTTTTCCTCGGGTATCCCACATCCCCCCCCAAAAAATCATTGAGGTGTGGGAAGAAGGAATCAGCTGAAACGAGTTAAGAGTTAACACTTACTTACTTACCTTAATTGGCTAACAAGGGTCAATAAACACTGGGGTGTGAAGTACTAGACCTAAACCTAATTTCTTAATAGTGTAGGAAGGAGCTTCCTGAACTCCCCTCGAAGTGAGACACTCCTGCAGCATCTTCCTAACAATATGAGAAAGGAGACCTCATAGCAGCCTTCCAATACCTGAAGGGGGCCTATAGGGATGCTGGGGAGGGACTCCTCATTAGGGACTGTAGTGAGAGGACAAGGGGTAACAGGTTCAAACTTAAACAGGGGAAGTTTAGATTGGATATGAGGAAGAAATTCTTTACTGTAAGGGTGGTGAGGCACTGGAATGGGTTGCCCAGAGAAGTTGTGAATGCTGCATCGCTGGTGGTGTTCAAGGCTGGATTGGACAGAGCCTTGGGTGGCATGGTTTAGTGTGAGGTGTCCCTGCCCCTGGCAGGGGTGTTGGAACTAGATGATCTTAAAGTCCTTTCCAACCCTAACTATTCTATGATTCTATGATTGCTCGTTTTTCCTTCCCAAAGACAGAAGGCAATGCAATATCAAAGTTTCAGGGAGATCCATACAGAAGGTAAACACACTTTCAGCTCATGGGTTCATTTCTCCTCTAGCAGAAGTACTCCATTCAAATCCACATTTACCAGTTTTATAGGGTTTCTAAGGAGGGATTCCATCTTCTCTATTTAAGCTGTTCTAGAACAGATCAATTCATTGCCCATACTGCAGGACAGGATGACCAAAGCCCCCCAACAGCACCTCTGCCTGGCCCTGGCTAGGGCCAACAACCTTGTCCCTGCAAACCTGGACTCTGAACAGAAACATTCAGAGCAGGGCAGGGACTGAAACGATGACCACTGCTTAGGGAACATATGCTCTGCAAATGCCAGTGGTTAAAACATACTTCCTTGCAGTGCACCATCCTTCGTCATATAACGATGTTCCTGCTTTGTATATTGGTTGCTTCAGATCCCATTTGGAGCCTGTCCTTCTGGAGCCCGGGAAGCAAACTCAGGACTGAAGGCTCCACTCTGAGATTCAGGTACTTAAAAACCCTTTGAAAAACTGGCCTGTTTATTCCTGTTCAGTTGTTATTATTGATGTCTGACTAGTGCAGAAACCTAAGGAGCTGAACGCTTGATACGCAAAACGTACTACTAAGCTACACTACTGCTTGTTGCATTTGTTCTATTTTTCCTGGAATGTTCTCAAATTTTAAAGAAGCTGTGGGGAAAATTAAATATACTTAGTTTATTAACTACAAAAGACTTCAAACTGTGGCACGCCACCTAATGGCAGAACAGCAACATAGTGCATCGGTACCAGTAAACACACATCAGGAAATCCCGTCCCAAAGCTCTTGATTATTACCAAGCTGCACAACCTGCAGGGGTAGTGCTACCTCGGGAAAAAATAAATAAACAAAAATCAAGCAAGGAAATTCCTTTGCAAAAAAGCCCAAAAGTTTGCAAGCTAACCAGGAAGAACTTCTGTTTTAGCAACTTCAGCAATCCCTTACTGTCCTGGAAGTAGAACTAATGAAATTTACACTGCGTGTAAATTGAGCACGGCAACATATAGGGGCCACGGTGCTTGTATGTCTCTTCTCAAGGAAAAATTAATTCAGAAATAAAATGTACGGAAAAAATGCCTACTCATCTTGGCTTTCCACACTGAAGAATAATTTAAATTGGCAGAGTTTAGTCTTACTTTTCTTATCTCTGCATCCTATCCAGCTATTTCTCATGGAGCATTCCGAGGCTAAATTAATAAATGTGCTACAGTCTTCAAAAGATGTCTGAACATCTGCAGTGGCCAAGGTAGGAAGGCTGTCAATCCTGAAAGACGCGTCGTCTGCAGAAGCAGGCATGTTTCATGGGATTTTTCTATTCATACTCTGAATATTTGTTCCATAAAATAACACTGTACTGTAATTTAAACACCTGCCTCTTACTGCCTTTAAGGATAGGTACATGTCAGCGTGGTGCACCTGGACCCTTTCACATGGGCTACGCTACCAAAGCTGAAAGCAGTTTTACCCAAGAGAGTGCCACTTCACATCCCAAAAAGTTCCATTCATTAACAGACTAGTTTCTCTTCCAAATCCTTTGCTTCAGTCAACATTACCTAGGACTTGTGGGTTTACGAATTATTTCAAGGACTCAGGAACTATACTCTGGACAAGACCAAGATACAGTGAAGCACTAACTTCCTTCTAAACTGTCCAGGTTTCAGTCAAGCTAAACCACAACGTAAGCAAAAAAATATGCAAGTCATTTTACTAAGAAAGCTGCTGAGTCTTAGCATAAAATTCAAAGCTTGAATCCAGACTGAGTGACTACCAAATGGAAGCTTTCTATTTCTTTACAGGTGCTATTAATACTAAATAACATATGTAACATTAGTTCCTGACACCCAAACTGTCCTGCAAATGTATATAAACTTTCACATTTTTCTCATCTTGAGCAGTAGAAAAGACAAAACAGAAAAGCACCTCAACAGTTCAGCCATTCTATCATCAACAAAAGTTTCCAAATACCCTGGCACACATTACAGATTCTCGGCTTAAAAAAATGAAAACAGACCCTATTGTTTTCTTTCTTTAATCAAAAAACCTTGTATAAACACCATGTGTTTTTCAATTCTGACCAGCTTAGCTCACGGTTACCGAGTGAATCAGAAGCAGTTGGAAAGTGTCCACTGCCGGTCCTTAGCTCCCTGCACTGAATCACACCGTCTCCACTTCCTCCTCCAACCTACAGCCCAGCAATAGGCACGAAGGCTTTAACTTCTGCCAATCTCCATTTGATCCTCTGAGCGTCTTCTCTCCACAGAACTGTCCATTCTGTCTTTAATCCAGTGCATAAAACAGACCTACAGCTCCGAGAACAATGTATCTGTCACCTCTCATAGCCTTCCTTCCATTTTGAGAAGTGAACTTGTCTCAACTCATACAATAAGCTCTTGGGAAAAAGGACTGCATAGGTGTATACCTTATTCTTTTATTCAAGTTACTAATGTAATTAATAAAGGACAATTTACCAGGAGTACACTAGTTCTGCCAACTAATGTCTTTATATGTCAATTCAAAGAACAACAGAACTAAATCATAAGAACACAGTGTCTAGCAACTAAAACCCTGGACTTGAAAAACACTACACGGAACAACTGAAGAGCAACTGGTTTTCTTTGCTGAAACAAGTACTATTTTAATAGCTGCACGTGAACAGCCAGTAATAGTGTATGCTGATGAACCATTTCAAAAGACAAAACTAAGCTGACTTTCTTATTGGCTTTTCTTCATTGTTAAATGCAGAGGAGCAAGCATATTAACTGCAGCTGTCTCACAGACAGAAGGCTCACATGATTTTCTTGGTGAAAGAATACTTCATATAATCTTAAAATCATCATTGCCTGAGACTTCCATTGAATCAACATCTCAATTTATAACAGGACATTAGCCAGCTTTTCCTCTGCACTCAGAATATATTTCCAACACATGTTCAAGGCAAGAAAACACAAAAGCTCAGAAGCAGCAGGCAGGTCTTGGTATGAAAAAAGCTTTGAATCAAAAAGCTCTCCTATTACACCCAACTTGGTTACTGGACAAAACTATATCTAAATAAACAATCATCTTCAGATTTTTGTGAAAAAACTTTTGGTATTCATCAGCAGGCAGAATCAGATCTTTGTCTTTCACCCTCAACAAAAATGTACCTAACTAACATGCTTCCCTGTTTACAAACTTGGCAATACTTCAAAACATGAAGCTGATATTCTAAGTAATCGTTTCTCCCTTCAGCAATGAGAACATGGTACACTCTTTAATAACCGCTGTTGTATGAAGTAATAGTGCAACTGCAGTTTAAGGACACAGGCCAAAGAGGGGTTCTGGGCAGAGTCTTGTTAGATTACCTAGAAAAAGCACATCGTTTCAGATACACACATCCTATTCAGAACTCACATACCTGAAAGCTTCTCTACTTTTCTCAGATAACCTGTAAGTAGTGTAAGAGATTAAGATATTAATTCCACTGAATTAATTCAATCTTTTCTAGCATGTAGCTTATGCACGGTAAGTCCTAACTAATCATCTTTAACTGTAGGAAAATAATTTCTTGTCAAAATAAGAAATTGCAAGGGATTGCATGTTCAAAATCATGATTTATTGATGTATTTTTAATTATGTAGCTCCTTGCAAACATACACTTTATAAATTACGGAGCAAATATAGTTCGTTCAACAACTGTCACATTTTAATCCTCAAGTCCAGGTCAGTATTTTGAAAGGAGATGTTCAAAGGTAAATAATGCAAAATGGCTTTTAAAAACTAGACTAAAAAGCTTTCAGAATCCAAGATACATATATAAGAAGCGGCATTACAGCATCTGGACTATACCCCCAAGCGACATATGCAGGAGAAGCAGCATACAGTACCTGCACCAAACCTCAAGGTACACTTCATCATTAGCAGTACACAGCATCTGAACATCTACAGCAGCCTCAAAATTTATCTTAGTACAACAAATGCTCAAAGGGTTTACAGCATCTGTAGCAAGGTTAGGTGAAGGGTTAAAACACATTACAGCCAGGTCCAAGTGAGCCCTGCTTAGCTGTGCATTCAGACCTGGCCAATGCACACACAGTATACACCAGCATTTCACCATTGCACTGCAATACTTCCCAAGCAGAGCCACGTATCCTGCAAAGTCATCCTACAGTATAAGAGAATAACTCACTGTCCACATCTCTCTCCCCTTCGTGCCTGTCCTGTTGAGAAGGCAGGCCCCTCCAAACTTCTATCAAAATCAAACTGAATTTATCACCAACTGACATCACTGCATTGGTGCGGATGAACCTTCATGGTTAAATTTTATACTCCATGCTTACTTGTCCTTGATTTTTTTTTAGCCTTAAGGTTGATGTTGACAAAATGCCAGATCTTAAAAGCAAACAAAGTAAGTTTAATTTAAAGAAAACATTTATTTGAAGTTCTTTTAAATCACACAGTTTAACAGACACCTGACAACTTTCTCCTCTTCACATTTCAAGCCTTCACCAGAGACCACACACACCATCCCATGGACAGTGAGATTTTCCTATAATAATTCCTTTTGGACAAACCAGTGTCCAGGCAGATGAAAACCCAAATTTTCAGCACACTGATTTATAAAATCTGTTTAAGAAGAAAAACGCAAAACAAAACAAACAACAAAATTTTGTTATCAAATTCTTGTCACAAAGTAAAGGTGTTTAATACTCATAAGCTTGATCTCAAAATAAAACCCCAGCCATTCATAATCAAATAGAACATACTGTCTTCAAAAAATTCCCCAGAATTTTAAAATGTACCAAATATGTACACATTTATAACTTAAGTGCTCATTAGCTACAACCTTTTATTCATGCAAGAGTTGTGAGGGGAAAAGGTGTTTCTTAGAGCGGCTTTTCTGAAAATGAAGTAAAACTCTTCACTCGTGCAAAGAACAAAGGGGTGTACACTTTGTCAATGTCGAAAGTAGTAACAGCTGTCTCACCAGTCGATCTGCAAAGAGTATTGTAGAAGCTAAATTAGACACAAGTTGCTGTTTGAAGCCCTCTATAATGCAATCATGTTCCACAGTACAGTGTGTGCACCGAACTACAGCCAGAATGTGTCTTTCATGCTGCCTTGTTCTGAAACCATTTGAATGCTGGCCAAATCACACTATACACTTCTATTTCAATATCAAAGAAACCACTTTCCCCTTTCATTCTTATTAGCTCATAGACTTGAAACAGTGCAGGATGTCACTCAAGTCACCATACTAATATTGAAGTAAAAAAACCCCATTCATTTGTTTCAATTAGATCCTTGAATTAGAGTGACAGTAAAAACTTGTATGTTTGCAAAACTTGAAAAAGAAGAAAACCAAGTATTTCTGAACATCAGTGACAAAAAGCATATACCCTCCTAGCTGTGTTTTATATTCATCCTTATTCTAGTTTCAAAAGGTCACCACCATACTGAGGGACAGAGCAGAACCTGGGCAGTACAGAAAATCAACACTGAAAAGAATGTCTGTCATATTGCAACTTCTTCATAAATTAAGTATGAAAAACTAGGGTTTATAAAAGTAATTTTTCTGTTTATGAAAGTTACCTATACTCCCAGCCACCAGTAGTTTATTTCCTAGATTTATATACTTAGAGCTCAATAGTTGAGTTATGTCCCTATAAAAACACTGAATATAGAGATTAAGAAGACTGGAAGACAATGCCTAAATCCACCCTAAATGCCGACATCTAACATCTGGACAGACAACTTGACAGTAATTTAGAGCATGAGGTGCAAGAACAGTGGCCATGGGCCTCACTTGGTTAGTGATAAGAACAGCTAGACACATGCCCATATTTTGCACTGCTGGATTACACAGTTTGTACATGTTACAGTTCTCACATGAAGGGTGCAGACATTTCTAGCTTGCACATTCACAGAGGAAAAGAAACGTATCCCAATGAATGTATGTTTTCCAAACCCCTTTACTAGTACACCACTAAGTCATTCAATTCAGTTCTGAAATCAACCAAATACTGTGCATAATAATGGCTAAAATACTGCAGTTCTACCACTTCAGAAACTTCCTATACCTTTATAAAAAACTAGTAAATCTTGGGATTTCTTAAAGTAAAAGCTCATTACAATCTGTCAAATTAGGACTAGTTACTGTTTTCAGGACATTTCATTAAAGTCTCCTAAGTGTCACAGTCTTCATATCTTCTGTACTTAATACTGGACAAATTAATGTGACCTGTGCTTCTGTAGCTAAGTATCCTTCTTTGACCTTATTCTCCATTTACTTACTTGTAAGTTATGTGACAAGAATGATGTATCCAGACAAGTTTGTTGAACCTTTGGCGCCCACTGGAGCACAACTGTAGTCCTACATGAAAGCTGTAATCTGTTTCTTGTGCAGGAACACGTCGGAAATACCTGCATTTGGGGCAGTCAATTGGTTTCTGTACAAAGAGAAAAGTATCATGACCTACAAAGTAACACATTGTGTAACTATTTATCCTGATGCCTAAGTAACTGTGAGGACCCTCATACTTAAAAGCAAGTAATGGTATTCCTTGAAAATACATCAGTTTAGACATTAATTATAGAAGAAGTTCTCACAGAAAGTAAGATAAGTGTGGAGGACAGCACTCAAACTACGTAAACTCACTGTAATGTAATGTAATGTAACAGTTCTAACTGTTCACAAGTTTCTCTTGACAGACACGTTATTAGTCAGAAAATATAAAGTTGATATAACTGTGATATAAAGTTGACCAATCATTCAGAGTTTAATTAATGAATACTGCTTAGTTTTATTTAATGTTGAGGAACAGAACAACATACAGTCAAAGCTGATCTCAGAACATGACCTCTTCATCCTGCCCTTCTGTTTGTTAACAATGCTCACAAACTACCTAATAGCACCACACACGGCAATTAAGACTTTAGGGGGAAAATCGTTGTGCAAATGTGAACAAGATATTTATCTGTCCCAATAAAAGGGGGGTGGGGGGAAATGTAAGACATAAACATGGTGATTTATTTTTCAACCATTTAAAAAATTCTTTTTTTAATCCACTGGTGTAATGTAAATCTTTGGGTGCCTTAAAATATTCAGTCCGAGGGAAAAAAAATACTAAAAAGCCCCATCTTTCCACTATTTTTCCTCTACTCTATTTTGCTACTTACCTCCTCCTTTTTCTTCATTATTACAGCAAATACTTTGGTTTGATTGTCTGTTTCCTGGGAAAGGCGATAATGGCCAAGCAAGATTGCATCTGTTCTGGAAGGTTAGAGGAGGACAGGGTCAAGGTCACAGAAACACTCTGTCTCAGAAGAGTGATGTACTTATGATACAAATATCAGCAATGAAAAGAAGACTGGCTGCATATCGTAATTAAGGAAACTATTATTTTATTTCCATTTAGTAAAGTACCAGGCTCACTGCCGATATGACATGATGGAAGCATTTTGGAAGATTGCTTTTCATTTTCCCAGATAGAACAGTAAAGATGATTTAGTCAGTTCTACCTAGCATACTGCTAAATACTTTCAGACTTCCAATGAACAGCTCAAATCTGTTCTGAAGTAACAATTTTCTCTGCTCTCAACAAGTTTGTGCAAACATCATAAAGAAATCAAGCAATAATTGAGTCTTATCCCACTAAAATCTTCACTTTCCTCCAAACAGTCAAGGAATTACGAGAAGGCAGTCAATAACAAAACATTATCTTCAAAAGGATTCTAAAACCACCAAGATAATAGCATATATTCTTTCATCTACCTCCTTTCAAAGTCTAAAGTCACATAACCTGCAAAGGAAATGTAGTTACAGTATCAGCACCTTAAATTCAAAGGTATCTTTGCATACAAGTGAAAATCTTCTGCAATTCTCAGAAGAGAACTATAAATATCTATAATACAATATAAATAACACTGTGTTTTTATTCCTGTTTTGATAAGCCAATATACAGAATCTGAGACTAAAGTAAACAGAAATTGCCAGGTAAAAGCAAGATGAATTTTATTTCAATAACCTTGTATTTTTAGTCCGTAAGCGAGGAACTATAGATTGAGGATCTTCAGGTGTTGTTAGCATCATAACTTGGCCATCTGGAAAGAATCTCAAATACCTGCAAAAATATAATTACACAACATAAACCTAAAAACATATCCTTTCTCTTTTGTGCTGTGGGTTGTTAGGGGTTTTTTTTAATAAATCACAGGATGTTTCCCAGAAGGATATAGAACTTACTAGGCAACAGGAGTTGAAAATACATTTCTTCACACATGATATAACAGAAAAAAAAGAGAGCAGAAATCGAAAGAGAGTTTTGAAGATTGAAAGATCAAGTTATGAAGAGTTATGAAAAAGGGCAGAAGTTCAGGATTTTTTTCACCTCTGTCAAAACAAGAAGGCCACCCTGGAATCAAAACTGCCCTCAACTAAGTTTCTCCACTCGTAGCATCCATTGAGACAAATGCATCAAAATCTTAATTACTGTTAACAGTACATGTCATGGACAATGTCGTGTGGACTTTTTCAGGTTCTGGGATCTGATCAATTCCTGCAGTACTCACATACTATGCTACTGTTTGTGAGACTACAGAAATAGCCCCAAGATTCCATGGTTTCTAACAACAGCTTCCAGCCTCAGAAGGGACAGCAGAATGGAACAACAAATGCTGGGCACAGCAAGAGGAAAACAGCATAAAAACAGGCTGAGGAAACAAATGGCAAGGTAATTACAGCAAATTGAGACAGCCCAGCCTCTGGATTATTTACAACTGGTTAAAAGTTAAAAGACAATTCTTGTATAATCGCTTGTTTTCCTTTTGCTGAAAACAATTATTACATTGGAAATGTAAAACACAAGTAATTTGGATAAAAAAAGTCTGCAGACAAGTATTGCTGTTCTTTACTGTTTAAGTTTTATCCACATGAAATGGTTAACTGAGGATGAAACGTGTTTCTAAGCCCACCTCTAATTATAATAATAAATTCTGTTTCTTAAGGTCTATTCTCAAAAAATAAACATAGCTTTATACATTGTGGTAGTTCCATTGAGTTTTACAGAATGATTAGTGTTTGTGATATTGAGGGCTGGATTTAAAAAACTTAAGAGAGAGAAACATTTCACTCACTCATTGTACTACAGTTCTACCTGTAATATTCCACTTGGTGCCACGCTCTATAGAAACCATCAAGTGATTGTTCTCCTTGACGTATGTATTTTGTCTTGCTGATATAGACACCTACAGGAAAGGAAGATATAATTATACAAACAAAAATTAAGTACACAGAATATTAAAGATGAAAAAATAACAATAATCTAAACCTTTTGAGCTTACTTTGGTTACTTAGATACATGGAAGGTTTTTATTTTTTTCCCTTGCACCCTTCCCTTTTGTCTAGATGTTCTACAGATTCAAAAAGCCCAAACAAATTCAGATTAGGTCTAACAAGATCAAAAAACATCAAACCCACCTGATTGCTTCTGTCACTGTTACATGTAGTAAAAAAACCAAACAAACAAAACTATATCCAAAAGTACACCTTACCATCAAATCGAACACGAGGCCTCTCCAAAAACATTTCCCTCCAAGAGGTATATGGAACAAGCTTATTGCAGCTCCTACCCCATATTTTCAAACAGACTTGATGCCAGATTTCAGGATCTCTAGTGAAAATGAGAAAAAAGCAAATCCCATAATTTTTCTGAAAACCTTGTTTAGTTTTTATGTATTTAAATATATATATATATAGACTCCATTATTTTGTTTGGATGCAACTGAAAGAAACTTTCTTGAACAACAATAGCTCTTAATTTAAAAACACTGACTGATTTACTTAGTCCTGGGGCATTTGAAAGCTACTCCTTTGTCCCATTGAAATTCAAGAAAACAATCTCATTTTCAGCCAAGTACAGAACAACGTTGCAGCAGCCTGTCACTTCTCTGTGTGGGCATATCAGCATGTCAATACAACAAACATTATTTTGGAGATCTTGCAACCCTAACTCTCAAGAGTACAGCAAGTAAGACTTCCAACAACATCTTTACTTACAGTGAATTCATCTATCTAACATACCATTAGTGGTGTATTTGAAAGCTGATTAGCACTGTGAGGAGCATAATATGAAAATTGCCACAGGAAGAAAAAGCAGGGCATACTCCAACATGTATGATTTAGCACCACAAAAGCAAAAAAATCCATAAACCCACCTTTCCAACACAAGCAATTTCGCTCCATGGATTTATTATCCACCTCTACAGAGTTTACATGTTTGAGCATAAAAAAGTGCTTTTTTTTTCCCTAGAGCAGAGAGAAGCTTCACTCTATATAACTTATCTACAATACCTGGCACAAATGTAAAATCCTCGACAAACAAGAGATAATTGCTCCAATGATCTTAAATCCAAGTCACTTGAAACCACCCATCGGAAAATGTACATTAGTACTTCCATAGGCAACACTGCAAAGAGAAAATAAATCCTTGTGAGATGGTAGCCTGTAAATCAACAGGTTATCTACAACCCAGGTTTGACTATTACTGAAGTTCTGACTTTCCATCAAAAAAATCCAACATTTTCACATGGCAGCCAGGGAACAAAAAAACCCCAAAACCCTTTAATTAAAAAAGTCACTACATTTAGAAAAAAGTCACCAAATGAAAGCACAAAAATCAAGAGCTGGAAGTGCATTATAGCAAGATAATAGGGTAAAACATAGCTTTAGACTACAAATATCCACAACTGTAAGGTGTTACACCAAAAATTCCACAGGTACATTGCCCATGCACAGTGACTGTGAAGCAGTAATTTCTTCAAACTGACCTAGTGTGTAACATTATCTGAAAGCATACTGCTTTTGCATGCCAAGCTAAATAAGCTCAGGTCAGGGTCAGTACTGGATAGGAGGTCCTAAGCCCAACTGATCCACTATGAAATTGATATGGTATCACTCTATATTTTGTGGTACAGCTCCAGTGATTGAAAATGCTATCACACAGCACTGTAGTGTTGAAAGACTTTTTCTAATGTAATACAAGATAATGACAGAATCCTCATCAAAGCACCACAAGATCATATGATAATTTTCCTAGCATTCAGTGAAAAAGTCCTAGAAAATTAAGGCAAAATTCTTTCTACTACCTTTCTGCTTCTCTTACACCATCAGGAATTACACTTCATTTATTTCCAAGTACTGCTTCTTTCCAGAGCCAATGACTTGAACTGTATCAGCACGTGCACTTAAGACTTGATGATTTAACTCAGTGTTACTGTTTTGAGTTCAAATAGAGAAAGCAGCTGAGTGGCACAAAGGTACACCAAACAGTAACTAGCTGTAAATACTGTGGTAGAGACTGCAAATTAATAGAATACTGATTTTCAGTGAAAAAATATGCTTCTTAAAGGTCTGCACTGCTGCATTCCCACAAATCCAATGAGATTGGTTTTGCTATAAAATTTGATAGAACTTAAGTTTCACATTTCAGAATACTAACATGATAAAAAGTACATAACATCACTGGGCACCAGTTTCTGTATTCATTTAACACACATCTCCTTTCATGAATCTGACTTAATTCTATGTTTTGTTATTGAGAAGTCATATATTCTCCGTATTTGTAACCACTAAAATAATGTTCCTGTATAAAAAAAAGTTGTGCAGATTATTGCTACAAGGTACAAAACAGTCTCTGGCAACTTACGAGCACTTTCGTATGTGAACAACTAGTGCCTTGGAGAACGGAAGATGCAAAGGATTAAAAACCTCGTACTACATAGTCACTCGTCAGCCAAAGACTTTGATTATCCATCTTATCATCTATGTTTCTAAGTTTCTAGTAAACTAGTGGTCATTAAGACACTGGGCATACCCTGTAGAGAAAATACTATAGTATTTCTGGTGAAGAATGCTATCTCGGCCCTAAGCTTTACTTGTGTAAAATAACAACAAAACTACTATGAAAAATTGCTCGTACACTAGGGAGGGGAAGTAAATATATTCAGTATGTCAGTGACATAGCAGAGGTCTGATCCTGTCCTGTACTAAGGGTTCACTGGCATTCCAAGATTATGAATGTCAACAAAATGTAAAATGGAACACAGAAAATCCATTCAACCAAATCTGTTATTTCACACTGTTTCAATATTCTTTGGGCTGCTGAATTCTGTGATTATTGTACTACTGTGATGACCAAGAGGAACCGTCACCATTCCAGCCTACTAACTTCTGAAGCAGACATTGTGATCTTAAGAGTTTTCATTCTGCTAAAAAGGTAGTAAACAAGATATTGTAACACAGGACTGGCAGGAAGGCAGAAATATAACTAGACAGAGACCAAGACTGCTGCTCAAAAGAGACATCTCTTGCGATCATTTTACAGTAATGTCTACAACATATTGACTTTATTGGCAAAAAAAAAAAAGAAAAGATGCTTTCCCATGTGTACAATGCCAAAGTTGTTAAAATTTATGCCTTAACAGCTTGCTACATTTATTTTATTTTAATTCCTTGAGCAGAACAGAGGAGATCAGAATAAGATTTCCAAGAGCAGCTGGCAATTTGAGATGCGAATCAGCATCTCATTTTGAAAGAGTCTAACATATATACTCTCTACGATTTAGATCTTGCAAGGAAGTCTCAGGATGACTGTCTTCGAACTGAAGTACTGAAAAGCTTTACTCTGCAAAAGCCTTTCTAGCTATGTTATACAGTCTTGCTGAACCTGAAAACATATTTGTTGTAAAGATCTGATACAGAATCAGATAAAACAGGAAATGCAAAGATGCATATTCTTCATGGAACAATTGTCTCTTATTCAGACTTCAGAATTCTAACTAGTATTTGCAAACAAACAAAAAAAACCAAAACCTATACCTACATTTCACTTCTTCAAACATTAACTGGAAGGAAAACTGGAATACACTTACTTCAGCAAGTGTGTTCCTAGAAGTTGCTACTTTTAAGTATGACTGAGCCTGAAAAATTGATACTTAGTAGTAGTACTATATAGAAAACCTTGTGCAATAAAAGCGAAATCATGTATGAAAGCAAGATCTGTTTATCCAGTTGAAGATCTTTTTTCCTTTACATCTAACTATAAAAGTAAACAGATACTGTGTACATTTCTCTAAAAGTGGCTTTAGAATGAAGGAGACATGTCTTAATAGAGTGAAACACGAAACTGAACTCTTACACTGAGCGTATGTTAACTCATACCTGAGATATGGGTCTGGCTGACATCAACCTCAGGCTGACAAAGTTTGACTGAAGATTCCTGAAGAGCCAACTGCTGCTGGAAATCCGACAGGAGATCAGCCATCTTGTCCTCCTCTTTGTTATCCTCAACACTAGAAAAGGGGGAACGCCAACACTGTGATACTGGGCAAAACATACCAACATTCTTTTGGCACCAACCCACTGTCTTACCCTTACTTAATATAGTTGTTTCCGGTATGTTTTTAAAGAAATCTCATTTCATCATACAGTAAAACACCTACTGCAATCTTACTGAGTTCATTTGGATTTTGCTTGCATCCCTCTGCCAGTAGCAACTTTCTTTAATTTCACTTCCAGTTTCTTTCTGTATTTAAGAGTACACCATTTTTAGTGAAGTCACTGAAGAACTGCTTGATTCCATGAGAGGACAAACCTCCTCTTTTACTTTCTCTAAAACAAGCCATATTCGGGAATAAATTATAATTTACAAAAGTTGTATTTTGTCACAATGTAAGATACTGAAAACAATTAGGGATTTTTTTTTTACTCATGCATTATTCAATGAAGAGCAACCCCAAGCCTGTAGTGTTACATGGGGTTGCTGTGACATAAATGCAGGAGCCAGCACTTCTCCTTGGAATGTTAGACCTCTGGCCTCAGCCCATTTATCCAGCCTGTCCAGATCCCTCTGTAAAGCCTTCCTACCCTCAAGGAGATCAACACCCCCAGAGTCACACAGGCTTAATGGAGTAGAAAAATAATGCTGAAAGAAGAAAATAACCTTAAGGAAACCAAAATTTTTATATGACTGTGGTTTATCATCCAGTATTTTCCCTAGTGCACAAATGCACAGCAAAGATTTCATGCTAGTTCTGAAACTAAGGAAAGCACTTAACTCATATTACTCTCTTTTATTCTGAGTCACCTACTGCACTGAAGCTGTCATGCCCTAGGGCAACAAGACTGAGTAATACCACATGAACATGATTGGACTTTCTTCCTTTATCTTCAGTTTTAAAAGTCTTGGTTTCCTGTAGTTATCAGCAGCATTTATACCTGCTATCAGTAAGCAGTGAATTGGAAAGCTCTGTATCATAAGCTTGTCTTCACTATAGTATCTGAAAAATAACAGAAGTTTTGGCCCTAACCCAAATGCTGCCCTCAAATGTCAAGTCTTGGGCTTAAGTCAGGCCAGCCTTAAGCTGCTACACATCTGGGTGTGCTGAGGCCCGAGGTATTCCAACGCTTGTAATGAGGAAAGACTAGACTACTCAATCTATGAGCTTCAAAATATACTGTTCTACTTACTGAAAATGCTCTTCATTGGCGGTGTTAGCACAAGAATGGTAGTATATTCCCTTGCTTAATTACTATGCTTTTTCCATGGTACAAGGTTTTACTAATTGATCTTTTTGCCACCTACAATTTTGTACATTTTTCCAAATGTGTAAAAAAACACAACTCAGAAATCAAAAGTCAAAGAGAGAAAAATTGGGGTCTTTTTTTTTTTTTAGGTGACAACGTAACTACTTGTAAAACTTTCACTGAATTTAACTATCTGCAAAAACAAAGCCTGTTACTTTCTTTGAACTACAGTATAGAAAAGTCCTCCTTGGACTAATGCATCTCTAAACTTTCTATGTAGCAGTCTATTCAAATGAAAGAGGACAAGTTTTCCAAATGTTGAGAAACTTACAACTGCGCAGCCCAGCAGAGCATTCATGTGCTTTAGAAACAAAATTTCAGGTTTCAGTACTCCTGTGCACTTAAATTAGTAAATTTTCATACTTACCATCTGTTCCCAACTCCATCACCATCTGGGGACCGTGTATAGGTGATCTTAAACTCTATGTCAGGTACAAGCTGCATTGCTAGACGATAAAACTTGATGGCTGAAAATAAAGGCTTAATGTTTAAACATGTCTGATACCTACAATAGCTTATCGAAGCAAAGGGTTTTTCCAAAGATGGCTTCAGCAAAAAACCTTAAAGAGGTGGAAAAAGCTTTTGCCTAGTAAATCTTCTTTAGTCTAAACTGATTAGGTTTAAATTCGATACAGAAGAGAGGTAAGTTAAGCACCTATTTTCAAAACTAAAAATTTAATGTGTTTTTCCAGGATAAAGAGCTCCCTCAGATGCACTTCATCTTTTACAGATTTACCTTAACTACTACTAATTCAATTACGCAGTACAAAATTTTACACTAAAACATTAAAAAGTCCTGATTTCGTTTTTGGCCCAACACTTAAGAAAGCTTTCTCAACAAGCTATAAAGATTTTAGGCATTATACTCATAAGTAATCATGAGGAACATGAAAGCAAATTTGAAAGATGATGCAGATACCTTAAA
The DNA here is from genome assembly GCA_028858755.1 of Ara ararauna. Classification (NCBI taxonomy): domain Eukaryota; kingdom Metazoa; phylum Chordata; class Aves; order Psittaciformes; family Psittacidae; genus Ara; species Ara ararauna. Next base: position 39,106,030 of record CM054379.1, on the reverse strand, counting down.
GTCCTGCAGTCACTGTGCAGTCACTCAGACATATACAACATCATGGAGGTGAGAAACATCAACAAAACAGTGTTGTAATTTTAAAACTTAACAACAGACACAGGTAAATTTTACTGCAGCAAAACGCTGGAAGTTAGAGAAAGCAATAAAGTAAGCCACTTCACGGAGGTTGAGGAACCTGACTGGAGGAAAGCAGCCTTGTCAAAAAGCTATACAGCAAGCACAAGATTATGGGATGTGAAGGTAAAACTGACAGACTGGATTTCTTCTAGCACACAGAGAAGTACTTCTGCCTTCAAAACTCCAAAGATGCTACAAACACAAGTAGAGAAACAGGCCCAGGAAAATCACCCTATGGGAATGAACCCCTATTTAAGCTGCAGAGTGTCTTTCTTTTGAGTTAACTCTGTGGATCCTGTAAGTGGATTCATTGTATGTACATTGTCATTTTAATACCACTGTTAACATCATACACATATTCATGTCTCTGTATTCCGACATGCTGATCAGAGGGCAACTTTCCCTCAGTTTGGACCCTTGAAAACAAAACCCAAAGTAAAATATCAATGAGTGTGGAGCTCAGAATTTAACACACTAGTGAGTCTGAGAAGCCTGACTTTGGGGCAAATAAGCGTTCCTATTTTTTCAAGTTCATTTCAGGGCTGGTGACTGACAAGTAGTATCCTTCAGCTGGTGAGGATGAGGAATACCAGGAGTCAGCTAAACTGAGATCAGTGTCAACTTTAGCATTTCATCTTACAGCAACACCTGTACTGTACTTAAACATGAAAAAGCTGCTGCACATAGCTGTCTCACATACGTCAGCTATTAGCAGATTTCAGAAGCACGCTGAAATGCCACTTGGATTCTAGTAACCTGAGCCACGTCAGCAGATCAAAAGGTGTGGACTGAAAACAGATGTCCTGACATGTGCTCAATAATATATCTGTGTCTGGCATAGGACCTTGTCTCTAAGGTCTCATACAGATGTATGTGTAGGAACAGTTTAGTTTTGCTTCTCTAAGTCTCAAATCAAATTCAAATGAGAAATAATGGATTCATATTCATGCAATCCAGATGCCTAAAACACATCTACAAATGCAACTGTTAGATGTTACTACTTCTCTGCTGCTATGTTTAACATACAAGGAATACACTCAAGCTATAGTGTTCATTTTATATACACAATGCTTAAACAGCCTGCTTTCGTCACAATTTTTCTAAATTCACTTGGAAATTGTTGGTATGAAAGAACCTTTATAGTGTACTACATGATTTCCTATACGGTAGATTACATATCAGACTTAGTTCTGATGTCATTTTTTACCATGCATTTAATTATACCAAACACACAAAATACCTTAGCCTGAAATAATTTTGCCCTGTAAAAGCATGCAATAAATTAGAAACTGACCAACTACTTTTCTTACCTACTGGGGACTCTTATGTCACTCAGTTCATTTGAGATCTGGAACAACCACCAGAAATCCCTTGCAAGGGAAAGAAAACTTCCATGGCAGAAATGAAATTTTGTATTCAACAGGTGGCTGAGTTCAGGAGCTCCCAGAGTTCTGAATATCTTGACATATGTTGCACCTGCACTTTAACCAAGGAGGCCAAAACCTCTAGTGGATGAGCAGGACGGCACGTATGTTCTGTGCTCCTTTTTTTCGCGACAGAAGAAACAGAAACTGGTATTTCCACTACACACCTACAGGACTTGAAGTCAGAATGGGCTTCGTACTCTATATATTCTGAAAACTAAATATGAGGAAGAAAACTTTGAATTTGCAGTTTTACTAATGCTGACTGCAAGAGGGCAAGCAAGCTAAGCATCTTAAATATTTATGGCAAACCTCTTAACATAAAACTACCAGATTTAAACATTCGCTTCAGGAATTCTTAAAGAAGCTATTTTAGCATGCTGTGGAAATTGAACAAACAAAAAAACAAATAATGAAACAACAAAACATTCCACGGGTAAAGTAGTTCTCTTCAAAGCGAAATGAAGAAAACTGTGAGCAAAGGAAATATAATATATTGCCTTGATTAATTACTATGCTTATTTCATGTTACAAAAGTCGTAAGAAGCACTGTGTTATATGAAGGAGCAACTGAGTACTTCATTAAATTGCCAGATTTCAAAATGCTGTTGTTTTGTCTGAAAGCTAAAGATTATTCTCTTGATCTCACTTTAGCTTGACCTCAGCCTTAGAACTGTGTTCCTTTTATAGCAAGTGTGCTCGCTTATCTGAGTAATTGAGCTCTCAAATTACTATTAGCCTGCAGTTTAAGTTCACTGGCATCACGCCGTCCTGCACATAAATTAGAGGGTTAGATTCTGCTGCAATAAAGATGTTCATTGTAGACTTTCACACTACCTTCATTTCACATTACCTTCATAAAGGGCCCCATTTTGTTCTTCTTCCACTGCCTTCAGAAAAAGTTCTTTTGCCTGCAAAACAAATTACACAGAACAGTTCTTAATTCCTTACAAGTGCAGTGTCAGTTTACTTAGAATATGCTACAAGCCATAACTAAAATTCCCAATCAACAAGCTATCTAAGTTTCTGCTGCTCACCCTTTACTTACAGCCTTTAAGAAAGTAGACTGGGAAGGTGACACAAAGCCAAGAACAAAAACTAGAAAAATCAGTGTAGGATTATGGAAAGACATTTGTATGGAGACAACAGGTTAACCACCTCTCTTGTTTCTCTCCATATAATTCAGCATTAGCTTTTATGAGTTATACTGCAATACTAACACACACACACAAAAAATCCCCAAATTATACATTTATGCCTTTGTACCTTTTCCTCTTTTGCTATCTCCTGTGTCCTTCTGGCATCCACAGACTTTACTCCAGGTCCTTTTGAAGATGCTTTGCATGGTGGAGGTTCCAACCCACTAGAACTCACACCTGGGGCAAGCTCAAACATCCACTGAGCTCTGAACATCTGGAGCTCTGCCTAAAAAATACGATTAATTCTGACTTAGTATCACATATTCAAACAATACATCTTCTGAGGAGTATTATAAACACAAAAAAGAATTTCAAAATTATGCTTCACACTTCCAAGTCTTAAGTAGTTTCTATGAGTTTAGACACAATTCGCAGTTGTTTTATAGCAAATTAAAAAAAAGTGCACAAATACCTGTTCAGTCTCATTCAGTAACATTAAGTGTTTTTACCTGGACTGTTCACCTCAGAAGAAAAACTGATGTTTCAGAAGTGATTGTTAGTACTACAGTTGTGACCTAAGACTCCATAGAAAAGTATACTTTCTAGACATGTTTGCTCTTGTTTATGCAGAGTTATCTTAAGCAAGAAGCCCATTAACTATTCAAATTAAAATTTAGAAAACTTAATATTTTGTCCACAGGCGTATTGTGCTTTATAGCAATCAAGGCTGCCATTTACATAATATACAAATAATACCTTACACTCCTCTTTTAATAAATAAGGACTATGCTCTGTGAAATAAAGTTATAATTCTTGTCATGCTTTTTTTTCAGCATCTTTGAAGTTACAATTCACACATCTCTTGTAATCATCACTACTTCTGGGAAGCAACTACACAGATATCTAGTGAGAACATACTTCTCTATTAGACTGCTTTTATCAACTTTCTGCTCCAGACAAGAATGACAAACTGGAATTTGATCCATACAGAAACTGCCGTCTAATTTCTACACTTCTTCAAAGAAATTCCAGATCTGCCACAAGCTTTCTTTCCATCTATACACATAATTGAAGACTTAATCTGACACTTGGAAAACAATGCAGAATTTGTATTTCACTTTTGAAAGGGCAGACAGATTGAACATTTGTCAGATCAACAAATGTGTGGTAACTAAATGAGCATAGAAATGCAGCTTAAATAACATCAGTAACATGTTTGTAAAACACCACTAGCATAAGAGACATACCTGAAGATTCGCGTCACCAGGTCTTTCATTGTCATCGGTTCTTACCAAATCAGAGTGACAATCTTCTTCACCTTCTGCCTAGTAGAGAGCAGTCAGACATGATTACAGAGCCTGAGTTAAGTCTCTACAGCACTTTCAAAAAGCAAAACTATCATTGACACATTAAAAACCCCCTAAGCATACTTTCGTTTTCCCCATCCTACCCACCACCCCACAGATCATTAATTGATAATAAAAATTAATCTTAAAATTGCTGTCCACATTAACCCAATGAAGTTGGGTTTTGCATTTCAGCCACATCAATCTAACACAGATTAGTTATGCATCACTTGAAGGCTTACGCACATCAGTACAGTGCCAGAATACCCGAATAAAGGTCAGTGTCTAAATCAAAGCATAGAACTAAAGCTTCAGTATTGAACAGCAGCATGCTTAACACAAGAAATTAAAGTTTAATAACTGTCATCTCATTGTAAAGATAATCAGTAGTTCTAATTTGCTTAATATTTACAAAAGCACACAAAAACAGTGCTTTGAGTAACAATAAGTTAAGTTGATAAGAATTACGGGTCAAAACAGGAATCACAAAAAATACATATGAAACTAAACAAGAAATGTATTGTAAAAGAAAACAAAAAGCTAGCATGAGAGCTTGACAGCTGGTTTTATTTACCGTACTGCTGTGAGATAGGTTAAACAAGTAAGCCCTTACATCAGATCTTTCAGAAAACTTGACAGAGCTCTACAGAGGAATTACAGCTAGTTTAAGAGCAAAATTCAAAAAGATGCAATAAATTCTCATTGGGAAATAGTAATACTGAGATTTGTGGAATCTATACTAAACCAAAGGAAAACGAATTCTGAGCATCAGTGACAGCCACTGCAATGACAACAGCAGCAAGATGCCAGTACTAAGACATTTGCTTAGAGTTCTTCCTGCAGCTGAAGCACCCCTGTTTTTTCACCTTTCTGCACTGTTTCACATCTGTAGTTCTGCAAGCAAAAATTTAAAGTGCAGTTATAAAAAAGGTAAACCTGGCATTAAGATTACCACAACCGCTTACAGAAGTTTTGGTTCCCACTCATTCCTATTGTAGATAGTGCTCGAAGACTTCAAGTGACATTCTGTCAGTGGGATTCTTCCAAGCTCTCATAAAGAAATCTCTATTTCCTGCACAAAGTGCAGAAATCAAAGCATTCTTGTATTCAGAAAATGCACAAAACTCTCCTAGCACCTAGAGGTTCATGCTCACAGTACAAAATACTGAAAAATCTGGTGGGAATGCAGTGTTTGTTCTCTCTGTCTTGGTGACAAGCACCTCCTCACAATTCACCTGTAGTACTTGTCTCTGATTCCCCAAACCACCACAAATTTACTGGCTTCTCATCTGTAAACATGTTTTTACCGATGCCTCAGTCAATTTACATTTTACAATTGATAAGGTGGCCAGTGTTGCTTGGCTGAAGTAAACATATGTTGCATCTGTTTCTACATTCTGATTTGAAAGCCGTACGTTTTTAATTTCTCAGTGGAGAAAACAGGGAAGCCTAAGCTCTGAAGCCTGAAGCAGCACTATATCTGAGCAGGGAGTAAATAATTTAGGAATTTCATGGGGTTTGATTCCAGAATTTTGCTGCAGGCAGCTAATGCCCTATGAGTTACAGCAGTCCTACCACATTATTTCAGCATCCAGAGATTGTATCTATGTCAGCCTAAAGGAGATAGCCTAGGAACAAGCTAGCACTGAAATGGGTGTCTATAAGTGCATTACTACAGCACTGGGCTGACACAAATGAAGTCCGCACAGAGATTAAGGCTTCTGGTTTCAGCTGAATTATGTCCAGTCAGCTCTCTGGGCAAAACAAGCCTGGTTTTATCTACAGATTGCAGAAACTAGCAATTTCGAAACCAAATCAACACACAATCTTGTACATAAGGGCACACCCATTAAAATCTTTAACTCATGGAGTCTGTAAATAACTAATATAAGAGTACAAGTTAAAATTATTTAGAAGGTTATGAAGTTGGCTGATGTTTACCTCATGTTCAAAACTTGTTGTTTCAGTAATCTGTTCAAGAGTCTTGATTCTCCTCCCTTTGTCTCTGTTCAACTGCCCTCCTTCTCCTTCATTTCTGAGTCATAGACAGTCATGGTTCTGGACCAACTGCTTCCAAAATGTCATTCAATGCTCTTTAAAACTTAAATGTGCTCTCAATCCAAACAAAAAACACACCATATTATGAAGACCTAGTCCACAGCCTAAAAGCTGTCAAAAAAAAATATCATGAAGTTGATTACAACCAAAGTTTTGACTTTCATCTTTACCTCCTCTATAGTGAGTACATGTGTGATCTGAAGCCTCTCATAGCAAAGGTTTGTCTCCTGGCAGCAGTGGACAAGTGACCATCCCTCTAAATTTACCAGTAAGCAGTTAATTGACATTACTACTGCACAGCTAACTGGACTGGAAAACTGATCTCTATTAACAACCTTTCCGCTATGTATTTGATCTGCTAAACCCTATGGTATTGCTAGAATCAGAACAAATGAGTAAACACAGGTCTCACTGACATAAGGGTCTTTACCAGCAGGCACAGAAGACCACACCTACAAAGCACATTGTAACTTCTAAAAAATTGGCTGGTCACCCTAGCTCTGATGATACTTAAGTTGCAGCTTCTGAAGTTCACAGAACTTTGCAGGGTAACCGCTACTGAGTGCATCAATCTGGGCTGCTCATCTTTATGCTGCTGGCCTTCCTCCTGTTACAAGTCAGCTGTCATATGGCACACGGACTTTACCCTGATTGAAAGTGAGATATACTTAGCGTGTACTGACCAGCTCAAGTAATTTGGTCAAGCCGCTAAAAGATTGACATGTCAGAAGTAAACATCCGAATTACACTGCGACCTGTAAATAGCTTGGTAGATTTGACTGATTTGTTTGCAAAGCGTTCAAAATAATTTGCCAAATGCAAATGATCATTTGCCAATTGCAAATGCTACCTGTACAGCTTAGGTTTAAGTGTTTTGTTACCATGCTGTTTTCCTCAGAGCACAACAATCACTTACTAAAACATCTGTAATGCCAAGTCCTCTAATAGTTCAGATTTTTTGTTTCAGCAAAATAAAGCCAAGATCAGAAAGAGTTCCAAGTTGACTGTCACCAGCTGAACAGGGCTACATGTGAGCTGTACAGAACTAAGGGAGAAGCAAGCATGGAGCAGCTAAACAGTGATAAACAGCAAATGTTCTACTGGGGGTTTTATATGAAAACAAGTAAATGGTTCTATTTTCCTATCAATGTGGCAGAATAACACTGAGCTCAAAACATACTTGTCTTAATCATGGTGGAAAGGTATTTTAAGGCCTCCTGAATAATAGAAGTGGTTTAACTTTGAATGATCAAGTTTTTGTCATGGACAGTTGAGTCCCTATTGAGGTGCAGTCACGAAAACAATACTGAACCCAACAGTAACTCACAAACTCGAGCAAGTAGAGTGTGGGGCCCATGGAGCTGTTAAAATTATGAAGAGACTTTATGCCATCTGTTCTTTGATGGAAGAAAGAGAAAGACAGGGTATGCTGGTCGGAAATGATACCGTGATTTGTCCGGGGGCTTCTAAGGTCAGCTAGGTCGGTCCTGAACCAAGCAGCCCACTCATACGCCCAAAATCCTCTGCGGAAGGCGGCCGTGCCTCCTTGCGGCGCAGTTACCCGGGGTGGGATCACGGCCAGGAGCACTGCACACTGCCCGCAGGCATCTCCGGTGCCCGGGCGGGCGGACAGGGCAGTGCTGCTCGGCTTAGCGGGCCGCTCCTCCCGCCCGCGGGCACACACCCCCTTGTCGCTGTCAGCTACCCCCGGCTCTCCAGCGGCGGGGCAGGGCCGACCTTCGCCCGCACCTGCCACGGCGGCCGAACCCCACCGCCACAGCCGAGCCTCAGCCCGCACACGCCCCGCCGCAGGCCGCACTGCCCGGCCGGGGCCCGCTCACCATGCTGTCAACGCTCAGGCGGCGCTGTCCCGTCCGGGGGTCTCTCCCCCCCTGCTCGGTCAGTGTGTCGTCCCCGCGGGGGGAAATTAGCAGAGTTCTCGGTCGGAGAAGCGCACCACGCAGCGGGAGTAACTGCGGGCCCTGCGTACGGCAGCCATCTTCCCGGCGAGTGACGGGCAGGCGGGCCGGGAGCAGCGGAGACACATAACCAGACAAACCCGCAAGGTCAGAGCGCCGCCTGACGCGCGGGCCGCTCCGAGCCGCGGCCACCAGCCCCGCGGACTACCCATCCCGGTGCGCACCGTAGCCCGCGGCGGCTCTCCCGCCTGCAGCGGCGCACCGCGGGGCCTGTCGGGAAGCGTAGTCCTGCGGTGGCACCCACTTGGGAAGCGGCGCGTGCCCAGGCCGGCCGCGCCCGGCGGCGGAGCAGAGGCTGCCGGGAAGTGTAGTGCTCCAGGAGGCGAGCCCGGCCCAGCGCTCCCCGGGCGCCGCTCCGATGCCGGAAAGCGGCGGTGTCCGTGCTCCGTGCGCAGCCTCCTGCCCCCTCGGCATGGCCCCCAGCCAGGTGTCAGCAGGAGCGGAGCTTACTGTGAGGGGCTGTGAGAAGGAAGACCCTGGGCCCGCTGCAGGAGAAGATCTGGTTCGAGACCATCTTAGGAACCTGAACATACACAAGTCCATGGGACCTGATGAAATCCATCCGCGGGTCCTGAAGGAGCTGGCAAATGAAGTTGCTAAGCCACTGTCCATCATATTTGAAAAATCATGGCAGTCAGGTGAAGTTCCCGATGACTGGAAAAAGGGAAATATAACCCCCATTTTCAAGAAGGGGAAAATGGATGAGCGGGGGAACTACAGACCAGTCAGCCTCACCTCTGTGCCTGGCAAAATCTTGGAGCAGATTCTCCTGGAGGCATGCTGAGGCACATGAAAAACAACAAGGCGATTGGTGACAGCCAGCATGGCTTCACTAAGGGGAAATCCTGCCTGACCAATCTGCTGGCCTTCTATGATGGGGCTATGGAACTGATGGACAGGGGTAGAGCAGTTGATGTCATCTACCTGGACTTGTGCAAAGCGTTTGACACTGTCCCCCATGACATCCTTGTCTCTATGTTGGAGAGACATCAATTTGATAGGTGGACCACTCAGTGGATAAAGAACTGGCTGGATGGCTGCATGCAAAGAGTTGTGCTCAATGGCTCAATGTCCAGCTGGAGACCAGTAATGAGTGGTGTCCCTCAGGGATCGGTGTTGGGACTGGTCTTGTTCAACATCTTTGTCCGTGACATGGACAGTGGGATTGAGTGCGTCCTCAGGAAGTTTGCCGATGACACCAAGCTGTGTGGTTCAGCTGATATGCTGGAGGAAAGGAATGCCATCCAGAGGGACCTTGACATGCTTGTGAAGTGGGCTGATGCCAACCTGATGAAGTTTAACCATGACAAGTGCAAGGTCCTACACCTGGATCGGCGCAATCCCAGGCACACATACAGGTTGGGCAGAGAAGAGATTGAGAGCAGCCCTGCAGAGAAGGACTTGGGGGTGTTGGTCGATGAAAAAATGAACATGAGCCGTCAGTGTGTGCTCGCAGCCCAGAAAGCCAACCGTATCCTGGGCTGCATCAAAAGCAGCGTGACCAGCAGATCGAAGGAGGTGATCCTGCCCCTCTACTCTGCTCTTGTGAGACCTCACTTGGAGTATTGTGTGCAGTTCTGGTGTCCTCAACATAAAAAGGACATGGAACTGTTGGAACAAGTCCAGAGGAGGGCCACGAGGATAATCAGGGGACTGGAGCACCTCCCGTATGAAGACAGCCTGAGAAAGTTGGGGCTGTTGAGCCTGGAGAAGAGAAGGCTGCTTGGAGATCTCATAGGAGCCTTCCAGTATCTGAAAGGGGCTTATAGGGATGCTGGGGAGGGACTCTTCATGAGGAAGTGTAGTGATAGGACAAGGGGTGATGGGTTCAAACTTAAACAGGGGAAGTTTAGATTGGATATGAGGAAGAAATTCTTTCCTGTAAGGGTGGTGAGGCACTGGAATGGGTTGCCCAGGGAAGTTGTGAATGCTCCATCTCAGGCAGTGTTCAAGGCCAGGTTGGACAGAGCCTTCGGTGACATGGTTTAATGGGAGGTGTCCTGGCCCATGGCAGGGGGGTTGGAACTAGATGATCTTAAGGTCCTTTCCAACTCTCTCTTGTGATTCTGAGTCTACTGTGGGAGCCACCTTTTCCTTGGTGACTGCGGTCAGACAGGGGCCTCATAGAGCAGCTAAACTCGGTGGCAGGGGAGCAGTGAGTGCCGTGCCTGTGTGGCAGCAGTGTTGCTGAGGTACAGTCGGGCTCACGGCCCCCTGTCCTCTCTCCATCCAGGTCTGTGCACAGAGTTACTATGTGCTGTCAGTACACCTCATCAGGTTCCCTAAAATAGGACTAAACCTGTTGTTTTTTAACCCATATTACAATCCTGGTCTATAGGAAGACCAGGTGTATGAGTCTCTATGTAGGACCTGCGAACCCTCGTGTATTCACTACCCTGAATGCTCTCAGGAGCCAGAGGCATGTGTCTCCTCTGGCAATCTGTGGCTGGCTGGCTAGAGGAGGGGGGGTGAGGGAAGCCACTGCGTGCACCCTTGTGTCAATACCTGAGGCAACAGCAGGGCAGCTGAGTTTTTGAGGTGGGGTCATCATGAATACAACTATGATCCTTAATGCTGCTTCTCATTTGGTGTCAAGAGTCAAAGCTGCCAGGCTTTTCTCCTGCCTGGAATGCCCTGTCTTTTGGGACTCATAGAAACATATGGTTTGTGTTGGACTGGACCTGAAAGATCATCTAGTTCCAACCCCCCTGCCACGAGCAGGGACACCTTCCACTAGACCAGGTTGCTCAAAGCCCCATCCAACCTGGCACTGAACACTTCCAAGGATGAGGCAGCTTCCAGGGCAACCTGTGCTAGTGCTTCACCACCCTCACAGTAAAGAACAACTTCCTAATATCTAATCAAATCTACCCTCTTTCAGTTTAAAGCCATTCAACCTTGTCCTATCCCTACCTGTCCATGTAAAAAGTCCCTCTCCCGCTTTCTTGTAAGCCCCCTTAGGTACTGGAAGGCTGCTATATGGTCTCCTCAGAGCTTTCTCTTCTCCAGGCTGAACGAGCCCAACTCTCTCAGCCTGTGGCCATACCAGAGGTGCTCCAGCCCTCTGAGCATCTTCATGGCCTCCTCTGGACTTGCTCAAACACATCCACAGATGCTGAAGCCCTGTCTCTTAGAACAGAAATCCAGGGTACCACAGCTGTCACAGGTCCAGGTGCTAACACGTTTTTACGCGTGTGAGATGTAATAGGGGTGGCTTAAAGCAGAAATCTCTCGAGTAAATGGGCACTGCTCCTGTTGGCTTTGCTGAGAGTCACACATGTCCATACAAGTGAATTTAACTCTTTTTATGTTTATTATTATTTTTCAGTACAACAAACATAAATTTAATGCCTACCCTCTGTTGGGGAGGGGAGAGGCTGGGAATCCAGAGCTTCTTGGAGTTCCTTCATGTCTTTTATTAACGAATGAATGTCTTGGTAAAATAAGTGTATTTCACTGTAGAACTTGCTGATGTAAAATCCTCCCCGCAGGGAGCAGCTGGATGCACCACACTCCTGAATTACAATACTAGGTCACCCTGACTTGCAAACTCCGTGAAGTAACTCCATGCTTTACTTTTAAAACCTAAATGAAGAACTGTAAAAAGAAGCTAAGACTTACTTGAATCATTACTACATCCAGATCCGACCATCAGTTGCTTGAGGCCAGTTTTTTTCTTCCTGGTTTCCCTCTTTCTGCCCCTCTCCCACTACGCCTTACCCTGACCCTGCCAGCGCCAGGGAGAGCTCCTGTTGCTCAGGCCAGGGCCCCGCAGCAGCGGCCAACATGCGGGTATTCTTGCCGTATGCTCACGATTCGGCATTTCGGCGTTCCTGTTTTGTGACTTAAGCTCCGCTCGGGGATGTGCGACAGGCTAGTCATCGGGGTATGTTTTTATTTTCTAATTACGCTAAAGCCCGGCTCAGCCGCAATCTCCTCCCCGGCCGCGGTGGTGTGGAGCCGCGCCGCTCCTCCGCTCTTCCGCCTGTTCCCCCGACAGCCGCCTGCTGTCGGGGCACCCCTAAACCTATCTCTGCTGCTGAGTCCGCGCTAGCGGGGCCCGCTGCCCGCCGCTGCCCACCCTTCTCTGAGGGGCCGGCGGCCGCCTCTGTCGTGGAGCGTTATCCCCCCGCGGGGAGCCCCGCCGCCGCTGCCGGGCGGGGAGGGGGGCGCGGCCGGCCGCACCATGGGCTCTGCTGCCGGCGGCGACCTAAGCGAGGCCCACGGCCGGCGTGGGCCGCAGCTGGGCCGCGGGGGCGCAGGCTGCTTGGGAGGGCCGCTGTGGCGGCCGCCGGGGCCACACCACCACCATTAGGGGCCTCTAGCGCGGCTTCCGCGGGCCGGGGCTTTGCCGGACAAGGGGAGGCAGGAAGGAGGAAGGCCCGGCCGCCGTGAGTAGCGCTGGGTGCGGCTGCGGGACCCGCGCCCGGTCGGGGACGCGACCGGGAGAGGGGAGAGCGGTGTTAGTAAGGGAGCCGGGTTATGGGGGCCGAGGCTGAAAATGATCCCCGTTTCAGCGCGGAGGCCGGGCGGAGCCGCGACCTGCTCTGTTGTGTCGTTCAAGCGCAGGGGCCCGTGGTTCACCTCCCACCATCTCACAAATGGCTGAGGTCCTCCTTGGGTGTCAGGTCCTGGGGTATCCCCAAAGCCTTCACTGACAAACGTCGACAGCGGCTGCTGGGACAACGTCGATTGGAACCCGGGCGTTAAACCACGCCTGTCTCCTTGCGCCCTGCTAGTAACACCTTCAGGTTGTGGCTACAGCACAGAGCGGGCTTTGAAAGGCACTCGCTGATAGTTTCCTGTTCGCGTTTCTCAGTTTTGGCAGAGTGAGACAGTTTCGCTTTCAGTTCTCAGCGCTGCAGCCCTCCACAAACAGGAGTAAATAAAGCGTATATAAGCGAAATAATTTGAGTTAGAGTCAGAAAGTAGTCTTGATAAATGAGCGTGCTTTTAAAGGGTCTTTGCTCGTTGATGCGTGTGGAACAGACTGTTGATAGGTGAGGTGGAGTCTGAACGCGGTGTTAGAATATGGTGAAAATAAGGCTTTTCTTTTTCCATTAAATATCAACATACTCTTTTACTCCATGACAGTCTTGCAGTTTGTGTTTACATCCTCTAATGATGTGAATTTGCCTAAACTGCAGTTCCAGACTAGAACCTGGACTAGATTATTTATATTGTAGCTCTGCAAGCTGCTCATCAGAGACTCATGAGCTCTTTTCAGTGAGAGACTACTTAGGTGGAACAGTCTGTGGGCTAAGGTTTAGTTTATTGCCATAGTTGAAGGTGGGAGATAGCAGAAGGTGATAAGGACAGAACATCTTAAAGAGTAAAGTAAATAGTTTAAAACAACATAACTATTAAGCTCAAAAAGAAATAGCACTGATTTAATTATCCAAAGAAGATTTTAGGCTTTGCTCAATGGATTTTCATACAAGTGGATGTGTGCTTCCATAGGAGCCGTGTTAGCTTCTGTGCATTCTGGAATGTGCATGTTTTTTAGCATGCATTCCTCACTGAAATCTGTATTTTCTGACTGTTCTTTCCTCTCTAGGTTCTTTGCTTCCCTTTTACGCCCCAAAATATTTCAATTCATTTTGTCTGCTTTGGTCATGTTTGACAGCAGAGCTGAAATCACGAAGATAATTTTTTACAAGTTTTGTGAAAATTGGTGGGTGTAGAAAGGAGAAAGGCTTAAGTTAACATCCCTAGTAAGGAATAGGCTGTTAAGTTCACCAGTTCATCACCACATCAGACAGACGGTCTACCCAGGGTAACCACTGGTGCTTATTAGTAGTGATGTCATGTGCTAGCAGTGTTATGCATCTTTTGGTTTTCTGTGGTTATCAAACATGAGGCACGGATGCTCAATCACTTCACAGTCCCCTAGAAAGGGATATGTTAATGGTAAGCCAGGGGCAGCTCAATGGTCCATGAATTGTGAGCCGTCGCATTGGTTATGGTTACAATTTCTGAACTCTGTCATTAGGGGAGTATGTGCTGAATAATCCACAAATTTCATCTGTTTCAATTTGAAGTCACTGTATAAAATCATTTGTTTAGCTACAAGTAAATACTACATTTTCAGACTAGACCGTGTAAGGCTTTGGCTGAAAATTTCACCAGGGATCTGAATAAAGGCCTGGGAGCCAAGGCATTGAGTTGCCATCAGGTCGTTGACCAGCTGGACTAACCAAAGCTTTTTAACCTGGAGGCAGCACCATGCCGAAGTGTAGCTTTATGCTAAGCAGGTGCATGGCCTGAAAACCAGCCAGAAAGAAACCAGTACTCCAGAGTGATGTTCTGATGGTCAGGCTCGGTGTTCCTTGGCAGGTAGCACAAAATGTGGGATTAGGTCTCTAATTTAAGGTTCTCAGTTGTGGTTCTTTGTAGTCATGTGTGAAGAGAAATGGGTACTGCTGGAGGGCAATTCCTTCTGCCTGAGACACCGCTTGGTGTCTAGTATAGTGTTAGAGGCATGCTGTTTCTTTTTCATACTGTCCTGGGTTCAGCAGCAGCAGTCATTTTTCTCCTTCTTGGTAGCTGGTGCAGCGCCGTTCCCAGGCCCAAAATCAAAAAACAGCACTGCACCAGCTACCAAGAAGGAGAAAAACGACTGCTGCTGCTGAACCCATGACAGTATAAAAGAACTGTCGTTATCTCAACCCTTTGTCCCCCACGTTGGGCGCTAAAAAGAACTGTCATGGTTTAAGCCTCTATAACTCACGCAGTTTCTCTCTCACTCACTTCCCCCTCTTTCTTCCCCCTGCTCCCGGAGGGTTGGGAAGGAGAATCAAAAGAATGCAACTCCCACAGGTTGAGATAAGAACAGTTTAGTAACTAAGGTATAACACAAATTACTACTGCTATCCCCAATAATCATACAAGAGAAAATACAAGGAAAGAATACAATTGCTCACCACCTAAAACCCAGCCTGACCACGCAGTGCACCCCCCACCCTTCCAGGTCTCTGCTCTCTCTTTTTCATCCTGGGCATGACGTGCTGTGGTATGGAATAACCTCTTTGGTCAGTTTGGGTCAGGTGTCCTGTCTCTGCTTCCTCCCGACTTCCGTCCTCCCTGGCAGAGCATGAAACTCAGAAAGTCCTTGGTCAGACCAAAACATCACTAAGCAGTAACCGAAACACTGGTGTTATCAGCACTGTTCCCAGGCCCAAAATCAAAAAACACAGCGCTGCACCAGCTACCAAGAAGGAGAAAAATGACTGCTGCTGCTGAACCCAGGACACATACACAATGTGTAAAATTGTCAAAAGGGGTTTTAACATCATATTTCCTATATTTTGTTGTTCTCTATCAGTATTAAGGGGGCTAATAGGCTTAGAAGACTGAAAACAAAGGATCTTCACAGCATATTGCATCCACAGGATTGTGGATCTGCATTGATGTCAGTTCAGAGTTCAAGCAACATAATCCCATTACTTTTAAAATCATAAATTGGCTTTGTGAAATAAGGCAAGATGGAGAAAAGATTTAAGGCTGCTACCAAAACAAACAGAAATTGTGGAAATGTATTTTAAATGCAGGTTACAGTGGGCAGAAGTCACCAGCCGTGAGTATTGCTGTCCTCTTTTAGAGTTGGAGAAAGACTGCAGGGACCAAACCCTCACTTCAGGGGAATTCTGTTTTATTCCAAATGTTTAATTTGGCATATTAAACATGTTTGGAACAATAATAATGTTTAGTTTGGAATACTGTGTTAGCTTACATAGAATAGATCACATTTGTTCGAAACTAGTATGTAGGAAATACTAGCAAATAGATTAAATGAGGGAATACAAACTTTTTTTCTTTATTAGCTAGCATTCTCTTGTTCAAACAGTGTTAGGACAGAAGGTTGGCTAGGTAATGTGATGTAGCCACTACTGGAGACTGATTCACACTTATGACTACTGTAGCGAATCACATGTGGTTTTATCAGACGTTAATATTCTTCCTCTGAAGACTTTGTTTAAGGGAATACATATGGCTGTATCTGTAGCGTAGGACCTTATGAAAAGTCAGGAAATTGGTTTAACTGATAGCAGTACGACTTGTGAGATGTTAATTTACCTGTCTGATAATTTGGCTAGAACAGGTTCCTTCCTATCTTATGTAATACTTCATTTTTCTGAGAGCAAACTATTTTCTCCAAGCTTTGAGAGTTTATCCTCTGCTTTTAGTAATAGTTTCTCCCATTAGCTGCCTGCAAGCTTGCTGTAAAGTACCTCTAACTATACTGTAAGAGTGGATTTGGGGAACACACCCAATTACAGCCAGATGCAGGCTGGCCCTTTCTGATGAGAGACCAAGACAAGTATTTGTGTCTAGCTTACGAGGGATATTTCTTGGAGAATGGAGTCTGCAAATGAGCAATCTCAGAAGGGTGCAGAAATCAAACGGATTATGTTCTGTGCTTTCAGACCAAAGGCTAAGTCTTGAAAACATGATTCCTGCAACTGTTCACACTGTCCTGAGTGCTCTGTATTTATGCTGCCACAGAAAGAACTGGTTACACTCGGAGGAGAAATACAAGAAACACTAAGGACTGAAATGTGCTTGCAGCTAAAGTATCCTCATCATGAATAGGTACACTACCATCAGACAGCTTGGTGATGGGACCTACGGCTCTGTTCTCCTAGGGAGAAGCATTGAATCAGGAGAGCTAATAGCTATTAAAAAGTAAGTAATTTTGTTTGTTACTTTATAGTGGATGATCCGGGTTTTTCCATTCTGTGGTCCGCATCACTTGCTTGTGCTGCTTTGAGCACTTCATATTCCATGCAATATTTGTTTCTGGAGTTGTATTTGGGTAGTGTGCAATACCTAAGTTCCTTGCGTCTTGCAAAGTCCCAGCAGAAGATAAAGAGGGTGAGATATAGTCTTACTGTAACGGTCCTCTGTTACTATGTCAGACATGTACTAGCAGTTTGCAATGCTGCTTTGGAATCTGGAGCCCCTTTCCTGCTGCTTACATGGGACATACATTTCATGGTCGAGTTTCCAGTGTAGTGTTAATACTGCAGTGATAATTAACACAATGGATCTCATTGTCCATTGTGTGTATCTTTATATGCATAATAAGACGTATTGGTCTTTTCAGCTCAAGATTTTCTCAAAATTCCTTGAGAAGTTCACTTCATTTTCTGTGCTGCTTCAGCAGTGACCTCAGTTTGTAAATGGCTTATTTGTCCTAGTTGTGGTAAGAGGCAGCTGTAAAACATTGCAGGCACCTTACTGAAATACCGACCATGACCCAGGGACATGCTCATCAAAAGAGCTTTCAGTACAATGCTGTTTTGTGTGAGCAGTCAATTGGTGGCTTCAGCAACTTTCTAGATCTTCTGTGCTGAGGGTATTTTTCCTATATCAAATCTTGCCAGAGGCACCTTTGATTTTCATTTTGCAACATGGTAGAAACTCAAATGTTTCAGAACAAAACAGAAGATGGTACCCTCTTAGCATACGCAGTAATGCCAGTCCATTAGGAACAGAAATGGTGTGGTAGCTGAATGTGCAAGACAGTAACTGCAAAACCACTGTTTATTGTTATTATATTTTAGTTTATTTCAATTATTAAACTGTTCTTAACCCACAGATTTTACTGCCTGGGATTAAACCACAACACTGAGGCATAATCAAAATGCAGTTCAACAAATAGGACTGTATGTTACACACAGATACCGTGTTCAGAGTTACATTCTGGCTCAGGAGAAAACACAGAAACAAGGAATTGAAATTACCAAGAAATCAAAATACAGAGAAGAAAAGCAAGAAGAATATGTAAAAATTAGAGACCCATTGAAGTGATTTAGTTTGCTCTTCATTAGATTTGTTTCAAAACAGTTTGAGTTGTTCATAACTGCTGTAACTCTTGTTCTTTTTACAGTTAGACTCTACTCCACCACAATGTATCCTGGAAAGAAAAATAGCATGCCTTGACTTGTTAAAGGCTCTGAATTTTTTGTATCAAAATACATCTATGAAAAAAGGCAATCCTATGTAATAGTAATGCTTTTGAATTCTATTAGAGTGTATGTTGTCCAGAGATGTGAAGTTTTTTTGACAAAGGAGAAAGTAATGACACTTATGGGTCCAAGGCCAGATGATGTTAACCATGTATTAATTGGGTTTTTTTTCCCTCTACTGTTGCAGAATGAAGAGAAAGTTTTATTCCTGGGAGGAATGCATGAACCTTCGAGAGGTTAAGGTACTTGTTTCATTCAATGGTTAACTTTAAATTAGATTATTAGATGTCACATTTTGGGGTGACATCGAATTCTTTCCACTGCTTTTATCAAGAACTGCCCCCAGCATGTGCTGTGGTGTATGGCAGTACTGTTCTGTTTCCTGTTCATTTGAACAGGGTGTCTGTAGCTTTACGAAAATTCTTATTACAATTCTTACCAAAAAATCATTTGGTTGTAGAGAGCTGCTTCCTCCTTACAGTGAGTGGTGTGTGAGTGAGCAGGCTTTCCTATCGCGAAAGCTGGAGTTAATTGGTGTTTGGTTTTCAGAGCTTGAGAACATGTGCCCTTTGCACAGTAATAACCTTTGTACATGCAGTTGTTTCTGGACAGTTGGGTCAGGGGCAGGCATTTAGCATGAAATTCTGATGCCAGCAAAGCCTTAGGGGTGTATTCTAAAGACCTCCTGTAATTTCTAGTCCTTGCTATCACTGTTGCAAACATGCAGAAAACATAGGTGACTTTTCTTTTCCTACAGTATGACACATTGGTACTGTGCTGCTACAGCAAGAATGAATGTAGAATACACTGAAAATCTAAACAGTAAGGAGAATGAAGACAGACCCAGGTGTACTGATTTTGCCTGGGATAGAGTTAATTTTGTTCACAGCAGCTTGTATGGTTCTGTGTTTTGGATTTGTGATCAAAACAGTGTTGATAACATAGGGATGTTTTAGTTATTGCTGAGCAAATAAGTCAAGCTGCTTCTGTTTTTCATGCTTCCCCACCAGCCAGCACGCTGGGGCAGGGGCAAGAGGCTGGGAGGGGACACAGCCAGGACGGCTGACCCCAGCTCACCAGGGAGAAATCCTATACAGTGTTACACTCAGCAATAAAAGCTGGGGAAAAGGGTGAAGAAGGAAGGAACGTTTGTAATAAGGGCATTTGTATTCCCAAGTAACTGTTATGCCTGATGGAGTCCTGCTTTCCTGGACATGGCTGAACACCTGCCTGCCAGTGGAAAGTAGTGAATGAATTCATTGTTTTGCTTTGCTTGTGTGCAGGGCTTTTGCTTGACCTGTTACTCTGTCTTCATCTCCACCCACTAATTTTCTTGCTTTCTGCCCTTCTGATTCTCCCACCCCATGGCAGGGGATGAGTGAGCTCAGCTGCTCACCAGGGTTAATCCACAATACCAAGGAAGAATTTCCAGGGTTGTATTTAGTCTGGACTGTAACCTGACTGTTGCCAGTGCAAGTACAAGAAGAGTGTGAATTCTGCCAGTAGGAAGCTACTTACAGAGAAAATGCAATTGTTTTGGTGCCTACTATGATGCCGTATTGCTGGCTTTTGAATGACCAGCATGTTAAATTGATACATATACTTTATATGAATCTACTAATACTTGGAGATTTGGTCTTTCTTCTCAGAGCTGTCTTATTATTTAAAATACTGTAGAGTTTTTGAAATCAAGTTTTCTGCATCAGTGAAAAATGTTTTTTTTACTAGAGTAAGACCCTTCTAAATTCCTGTTTATATTTTCTTTTTCTAGTCTCTGAAGAAATTAAACCATGCCAATGTAGTAAAGCTGAAAGAAGTTATCAGGGAAAATGATCATCTGTATTTTGTGTTTGAATACATGAAGGAAAATCTTTATCAGTTAATGAAAGAAAGGTATGTAACATCATCACCTATTCCTGATAAAAATGAGTTATTTGTAGAATGTGCTTTTAACACCCCTGTTACTTTTCAGAAGGCTTTGGATCATTTGTTTAGGCTTAGATCACTATGGTTTGAAGCTGCATGCTGCAGTAGGAGCTGTGGCTGTCACCTTTGGGTGTATCCCAAACAGTTTAGTGACAGTTCCCAGAGTCTTTTCCCAGATGAACCTGGCAGATAAGTAGTGTCTGAAGTGTCTAGAGTAGACAGTTTTTTGAAAGTTGGAACTGTGGACTTCTAACAGCCCTCACCCTGAGGAGGCATTGAACCTAGAACTTCTGATAGGTAAGTGCTCCAAACAGCAATACTTCTTCTATTACGTAATGAACAAATGAACCATCTCTTTTGTTGTGGCTTCCTTAAATAAATGAATAAATAAAAAGTGGTTGAAACAGCAGTCATGAGCAACCAAATTCTGGATTGCTTTTAGGATCCAGAAGTTTTTTCCTTGCAGTTCGAACTGATACATCCAAAGACTGCCTATTTTATTTGTCAGCATTGTCAGTAAAATCTATCCTTTTGATATTTGCTGGAGCATTAATAAAGTCTTAATTTTAGCCTTCGGGCCATGATAGCGTCCTCCAGAGGATATTTAGGGACAAAATAGCTCCATGCTTTGAACTGTTCTCTGAAGATGCCGTTTCCTCTCTGTGGACCATAGAAGCAGCTTGGGAAATGGCAGTAGTTTGATTTAACAAAGTAAAGTTATTGTTAACGCATATCTCTGTAAATACTACATAAAATAAATTTTTAAACATAAAAATACTTACTGTGCATGCACAGGTATAGAATAACTAAATTGGGCACACATATATGGATGTTGATTTTTAGTTATATTAAATGGTTCAAATGCAGAACATGCAAACCAATTATTGTTAAATTTCTTAGAAATGCTTGGTATATCCTACATCGTTATGAAAACAAAAAGGGCAGATATCTGTAAAAGCATGCTACACATCATGCTCTCTGTGGTTTAGCTAGGCCTTGGACTGCTTAGGCAGTGTATAACTCAAACCTTTAAGAATGTGATCTATTTGCTTAAGTCTTAGTTAAAATTACCGGTCTTGCTGGAAGGGACTTTAGAGAAATATGACTCTCTTTTTGCTTTAAGTAAGAAAATAAGCAAGCAAATATGAAAGGCTGACTCTGATGGATGATCTCACTTCTGAAATATGCGATGGTCAGGGTTTTTTGAGAGGACTCACGCTCAGAAAATTGAATAAGGCCCAGGTCATCTTCTTCATTCACTCATAGGCTTTTTCTGAATAAAACTCACACTGATTTCCACCCTAAGCCATCTCTACTGTGTTTTGGCCTGTGCAGAGACAGCTGGTGTAAAGATGTTCGATCAGAGTCCTCTCTTGATAAGAGTGGCTATCATTAAACTGCATGCCATGGCTGATGTCCCCTGAATGTTCTGAGGAGAAGAGCCTCCTGTTTTCAGTGGTAGCAGACGAGACTTTTTTTCAGATAACAGAAGAAAAAGAAGTAGCGCATCAGCTGTTAGATCATAACAAGGGAAAGTCAAAAGTATGGCTTGTATATGCTCCGGAAAAGAGGCTAGAAGAAACCGCATGGAAGGGACTAAATTATCATGAACACTTGCTGTCTGGAGGAGCATACCTCATGACCTGTGCTTGTCATGAAGCAAAATACAAGCACCGATACAAACTTTGTAGAGAATGGATTGAGAGCAGCCCTGAAGAAAAAGAGTTGAGGGTATTGGTTGACAAGAAGCTCAACACAAGCGAGCAATGTGTGCTTACAGCCCAGAAAGCCACCCATATGGTGGGTTGCATCAAAAGGAGCATGACCAGCAGGTTGAGTGAGGTGATTCTCCCCCTCTACTCCACTCTTGTAAGACCCCACCTGGAGTACTGAGTTCAGCTCTGGGGTCCCCAACATGAGAAGCGCATGGACCTGTTGGAGTGAGTCCAGAGGAGGCCACAAAGATGCTCAGAAGGCTGGAGCACTTCTGCTGTGGAGACAGGCTGAGAGAGATGGGCTTGTTCAGCCTGGAGAAGAAAACGTTCAGGGGATAGCATATAGCAGCCTTTGAGTACCTAAAGGGAGCCCACAAGAAATCAGGAGAGGGACTTTTTACAAGGACGTGTAGAGACAGGACAAGGGGGAATGACTTTAAACTGACAGAGGGGAGATTTAGATTAGATATTAGGAAGAAATTCCTTACTGTGAGTGTGGTGAGGCACTGGAACAGGTTGCCCAGAGACGTGGCTGCTCCATCCCTGGGAGTGTTCAAGGCCAGGTTGGATGGAGCTTTGAGCAACCTAGTCTAGTAGAAGGTATCCATGCCCATGGCAGCGGGGTTGGAACTAGATGATCTTTAAGGCCCCTTACAACCCAAACCATCTTTTTCTATGATTCTGTGTTAAGGTTTGTTCAGTTTGGCCAATTTTCCTTTTTTCTTTTTCCATTTTTTTCCCATTTTCTAATTCACTGCATAGACTTGACATGGTGTCACATAGTTTTAATATAATATAATATGGTAGTTCAGCAAATACTGTGTAAAACGAACGCCAAGAGTGCCTAAAATACATCTATCAGTTTTACTCTAATTGTTCCCTTTTATCTTTAGTTCATTAGATAGCATGAGCTCAATAATAATAATTAATAATTAGTATCTTTTTCTTTTCTCTTATTCTACAGAAACAAACTGTTTCCTGAGTCTACAGTTAGGAATATTATGTATCAGATCCTGCAAGGGCTTGCATTTATCCATAAGCATGGTAGGTTGTGTTTTAGCTGTAAAAATTTTGAGTTAAAGCAAGATAGTGTCTGAGTTTTTTAATGTGTACACCAACAATTACATTACTAACGGTGGCAGGGGGGTTGGAACTAGATGGTCTTAAGGTCCTTTCCAACCCTAAGTATTCTATGATTCTATGAAGGGAGTGATCAAATGAACGATACTATATGACAGATTCAGATTACTGAAAATATCCATTTTTTATAGTTGCCTGATATTTTAGTTAGGAGTTTTGCTCAGTTCCTTTCCTGTAGGTTTCTACTTTCTCAAGCTGGCAACTCTACAATTTCTCTGATGTTAATGGGCACATTTCCTAAAAGATTATAGGTCCCCTGAGATTGAGTACAAACTAAAAATTACTCTTTTCTCAAGGTACACACAGAGACTTGAATAAAACACACATTCTCCATAAGGTACACTTGAAGTAATAACGTCTGAGTGACAAAGCACTTTCATTGCGTGACCTTCCAGCTCATTTGTATGATAATGCTAAAAGCTGAAGCTGCTATATACCAGCCAGTAACTAACAAGACCCACTTAACTAATTAAAAAAAATTACTGATTTTAATGGTAACTTCCTCATCATGTTTTCCTGCCCTCTGCAGTTCTGCCTGCTAAATATAGTGTACACTGCTCGTCAGCTCACGGAGTTATTAGAAGAAGCTAAAATCACTGGCCAAAGGCCTGGAAGTGAAAGGCTTGTAGGACCAGCATTTCAGTTCACTTGAGGAAGATACTTACCTGTGCTTTGGAAAACATTTTCAAGCTAATGGGTTTATTCTCTGTTCTAATGGGGCTTGGACTGGGGATTCTTCTGAAACCCAACTAGAAATTCCAGTCTGTTCCATTGAGATGCAAAATATTTTAAAACAGGCACACAATTTATTTGTAAAAATCTAAGTCACATTTTCTAATAAATATTCAGATGGATCACAGTCTTTTAGAATACCTTTTACTGCCATTTAACTTAATACAGATTTAAAGAATGAACAGCTTTGTTTCAAAACAATCTTGTTCACTGACCTGCTACTCAGTAGACTGTCATTTCTGTGAATATATTGTGCATCTGTAGTTACAAGGATCTGGAAGTTCATGGCAAGCCTGACAGGATGGTCTTGGTGGTCTTGTGGCTCACAGTGTAAGACTGAGTGTCCCAAGATTCTCTCTTAACTGTTTTGGAAAAATCATGTGAACTTTTTTCCCTCTCTCTGTTTCTCTGTTCTGATCCTGTATGGCATAAAAGTGTTTATCAAGAAAACTTTTTATGTTCTTTATCCATCTAGACTAACAAATTTCAAACATCTTTTCATATTTGAATACACAATTGATTGCTCTTTTTGCAAGTTTGACATGAAATAGATTGCCTCAGAAGCATTCTGCCAGTGCATTTCATGTCTGCACAGAAAAATACAGAAGTGACTGTACTAAGTGCTAAAAACAACCTTGACTGCTCTCTCTGGTACTTTCCATAAAGAGGCAGCAGTTCAAGCAGGCACCAGAGTATGTACTTAATATCCCTAGGAAGGATGTAATCTGTTGGTTGTTTGGTACTATGTCTTCAATGCTGTCATGCATTAATCTGGCAAACAAAAGTTAGTATAGTTATACTGGAAAATGTGTATACATCCTATGTGAAGGTTTATTCTCTTCTGTGTAAGAGCATATTCAAGGCTGTCAAAAAAACTTAGCATGTACTAAGCATGTTGGAAGGTCTCTGAAAAGGAGGTCATATACAGCTGGGGTGGCATTGCTGTGGACATCAATATTTCATTTGAATTTTAGGGTTCTTTCACAGAGACTTGAAGCCTGAAAACCTCCTTTGCATGGGACCAGAACTTGTGAAAATAGCAGACTTTGGCTTAGCCCGCGAAATTCGATCCAGACCTCCTTACACCGATTATGTATCCACAAGATGGTAAGTGCTAGTATTCCCCTACATTGTGTGAAACATAATCAAGCCTTTAAAGAAGTAAAGTATGAAATTTGTGCTGAATATAACACCACTTCTGATGCCTCCTCTTTATGAAACTTTTATTTAAGCTTGGCATTATTTAAAATGCGGCAATTAGCAGCAGGTCCTTTAGAGATCAGAGCAGCACAGGAATGAAGAGAGCCTGATAGGCAGGTGGGCATGCTGATATTGCTGCATGTCAAGAAGGCGTGAGAGAGCTTACAAGATCTTATGTAGGTTTTAATTCTTCATTCTAAGGGAAAAAATGAAGTCTTATGTATGGGATAGGAGAGGATAGGAACATTTTAAGGGATGTTTGCTCTTAACAGCGAAGAATGAAGAGCTGAATGGTTTCACGTATCATGTATCTGAATTGTGTTGATTGTTCAGATTGGTTTTCTTCTCTTACAGGTACAGGGCTCCTGAAGTCCTTCTCAGATCCACCAGCTATAGTTCTCCAATAGATATTTGGGCTGTTGGTTGTATAATGGCAGAAGTTTACACACTGAGGCCTCTCTTCCCCGGTGCCAGTGAAATTGATACTATATTCAAAATCTGTCAAGTGTTGGGAACGCCAAAGAAGGTAACTAAAGTGACATTCCACACTGCAATAGTAATAGAAGTATTCTGCAGTATAGAATGGCAATAATAGCAGTAAGCATAAAAATAATCTATTTTCATGCTTACTGCCATTGTATGGTAATGATCTCAGACATAGTAAACTAAATTCAAACTTACTGTCTGTGAAGTAAGAATTATGCAAGTATGCTATAAAACCTGGCATTTAGAGAAGAAGAAGTAGACCCCCGAACAGCGAACAGAGTCCTTACCATGTGTTTTCATTAGGTGGAAATTTAATTTTTTCTTTCATACTTCTGCATATCAACCTATGGTTTAAGAGGCTAGATATTGGCATCATGGCAAGACTCCTGTCTCCTGATTCCATTTGTGCCTTTGACTTTGTCAGGTGTGAAACAAGGCTTACTTCTCACCAGAGGTTTGAGGTGAAAATTTCTAGTGAAATCTTTAGTACAGTTTAGAACAAGCTTGACACAATTTATTACTGATAAGAGAATATATTCTAGTGTACTTAGCACTATGGTATTTTACAGTGGAACTTTCTTTGTGATTGGAAATCTCATTCTTCCAGAACGACTGGCTTGAAGGCTACCAGCTCTCAGCCTCCATGAATTTTCACTGGCCTCAGTGTGTACCTAACAACCTGAAAACCCTCATACCTAATGCTAGCAGTGAAGCAGTGCAGCTCATGAGAGACATGCTGCAGTGGGACCCCAAAAAGCGGCCAACAGCTAGTCAGGTTTGGTTTTGTTTTATTTTTCTCACATCTGCATATGATGCTTCCTTTCACCTCAAGGTGCCTTTTATAGGCCTTCATTTAGCAGTTGCTCAGGGGTTCTTAGAAGAGAGAAGAGCAGAAGCCAGAAACAATTTGCAGGACAAAGGGGAGTAATTAAAGGAGAGTAATCAGTCTTTTGCATGCAACCTAAACTGCCTGGGGTTTGTGCTCAATGGTCAGATGTGTTACTGCAGTATGTATAAATACACCTGAATTAAGTATAATCTAGTCACTGTGAGTAGCAGCAGAGTTAAGGTGGGATGTATGGCAGAAGGATGTCTTTCATTGCTACTGATGTGGGCCATGGACTCACTGGATGACTGAGGTTGGAAGGCGCCTCTGGAGTTTGTCTGGTCCAACACCCCTGCCCTAGGCAGCATGCACTAGTGCTCAGTAACCCTCACAGTGAAAAAGTTTTTCCTGACTTTCATAGGGAACTTCTTGTGTTTCAGTTGGTGCCCATTGCCTCTAGACCTGTCAATGGGTACCACTGAAAAGAGCCTCTCTCCATCTCCTTTGCAGCTGTCTTACTGTTTCCTCATATGTGAGATACTCCAGTCCATTATTCAACTTTGTGGCCCTTTGATGGACTTTCTCCATTTTGTCCATCTTTATCCTCTGCTGGGAAGCCCAAAACTGGACACAGCTGTCCAGGTGTGATCTCACCAGTGCTGAGCACGGGAGAAAGATCACTGCCCTTGACTGGCTGGCAACACTCATGCTCATGCAGCCCAGGATACCGTTAGCCTTCTTGGCATCAAAGGTGTATCGGTAGCTCATGTTCAACTTGGTGTCTGCCAGCTCCTTTTCTGGAAAGCTGCGTTCCAGGTTGTTGACCCTAGCATGTACTGGTGCATGGAGTTGTTCCTCCCCAGATGCAGGATTTGGTATTTACACTTGTTGAACTTGATGAGGTTCCTGTCAGCCCATTTCTCCAGCCCGTCATGGTTTCTCTGGATGGCAGCACAACCCTGTGGTATATCAACACTCCTTCCAGTTTTGTGTCATCAGCAAACTTGCTGAGGGTGCACTCTGTAGCACCATTGACATTGTTAATGGAGATGTTGAACAGTATTTGCCCCAGTATTGACCTCTGGGGTACACTGATGCCTACTGGCTTCCACCTAGGCTTTGTTCCATGGATCACCACCCTCTGGGCCTGGCCATTCAGCCAGGTTTCAGTTCACCTCTCTGCCTGTTCATCCAGCCCGGTGTTGCCTGGATAAAGCTAGCTTTTGCAAGGCAGCTTGCAGAGCGGTCTCAGCTCAACTGCACTGCCAGTATGCCCTGACATCCTGCACATAAGCATAGCCCAGGTCATCACTATTGCACATAGTCGAGTTGACATTATTGACAGTAGCCACTGATTTCACGTGTCAGTACTGTAGTGGTAGTGCCCAACTAATGAAATAAACAGTTGAAAACCAGTTGTGATTCTGGGTTCAAATCTGACTTGACTTCAATAGGACCCTAGCCGAACATTTGTGATTATATCAGACCTTCAGTACAAATTGTAATAAGAAAGCCTTTCAAGCTAATTAAAACAGTTAAAAAGTAAAATAGATTAAGAACTCTCAAAGGTATTAAGGTATTAAAAAGCAAAAATTACTGACTGTAACTTGGTATTAAGAGCCATTAACAAATATTTTACAGTAAATTACAAATGTGGAGAGGAATCTGAAAATCTATTTGAACGAGAGATCATTGGGAATGAAAGATGAACATACCTTAAAACAGCAAGATGGACAGAGATGAATTGTCTTCACTGACAATTCCTTAATTACTTGTAAAGCAGGATAAAGATATTTTTACCACCCCATCTTCCAAGAAAAGGAAGAGGCTAATTTTCAGAAGTGTTGTATTTCTTTCATTTGATTCAGTCTTGGAACTGGAGAATGGAAGAGACGGGATGTCTCTGGAGTCATTCAGGTCTTGATGGCTGAATCTGTGATGACAGGTGCACATGTGTTTCCACATGCAGAGGCACACACACAAGCAAGAGAGCACATAGTGAAGTATGCCTCTAGATGCTGTATACCTGGTTAAGTATTTTCCTTCTGCAGAACTTTTTCCTTTTGTGCAAGTTCATGGAGGATCACTTGTTATCTGATAATAACAAGATAACTTGTTACGTGTTGAAACTTTTCTACTATTACAGCATTATTCTGAAGTGGATTGTGCTTACTGAAATCTAGTGTTGAGAGATGAGTCTTCTGCTGTTTCCTACCCCAGAAAAAAAAAAATTACATTTGTACCATCACATAGAGCTAGGGTAAGTTGGTTTCCTAAGTTGCATCCTAACATGTTCATTATGTTTTAGGCACTTCGATACCCATACTTCCAGGTTGGGCATGCCCTGGGCATTCAGGCACTGGGGAAACAGAAGGAACTGCATAATAAATCGTCTCTACATATTAAGCCTATCCCTCCAGCACAACCCCCTCCAAAACCTCATGCCCGCATTTCATCAAGGCCTTTTCAACAAAACCAGTCTTCCCAGCACTTGGTGTACCCACATAAGAAAGACAACACTGGGACTGAGCACAGTAACTACTTAAAGGAGGACAAGTCTAAGCAGGTTCTTCTGCCAGCCATTCACAATAAGGTGCCTCAGCAGGTAAAGGTCTGTCCAGCAAGAGATACACTTCCTGATATACTGCTGATTTTTCCTTAATTGTGTTTCTTTTTCTTGTTCTCTTTCAAGGTTGTTAATACTTTACAAAAAGGACAGGAAATGGGAATAAGGAAGAGTTATAACTTTCTGCTAGAAACTAGAAGTTACTATGGTGTAATCTAAATCTAGTTCCTATAAAACAAGCAAATTTCTCATTTCAAAGCCATTTATTGCTTCCCTTTGTTGTAAAAGCACTGCTTAAAGGATGGCACTGTGATTTCATACGAGTAAAAAGCAAGTACAGTGGCTAGAATATTAATGGGATTGATGCCACAGGGAAACGTATTCAGCTAAATAAAATGTATTGAAATGAGAGAGGTTACTGCCTTTATCAATTTAAGACATCTAATTTGTGTCACTGGGAATAATAATCCCTTTGGGCTTCTATACTTGCCATGGAAAACAACAGGTTCTTCTTCCAGCATAAGGAACTACTATTTATGTTGATTATGCAAGGAGGCTGGATTCATAAGATAGATGACAAGAGAGACAATGCGAATGCTACTGCTAGGAGATCAGTATTAGCTAAGGTCTGTACTGACCATGTACAGAATTGCACAAGGTTGAAATGTACTGATGAGCTTAAATGGCTGAAGACACACAAATTTGTGCCTATGCTGTCCTGCAAGAAAAAGACATAAATGCCTAGGAACAGGCTTGTGGAAGCATGAATGTGCATACATTTTAGTGCTCCCAAGATGAGTCAAAAAATAAAAACTGAGTGTGAGCTAATTGTCTGGGAGGTGTATAGTGAAATATAAGTAGAATTGGAATTGAGACCTAAGAAATTTATCCACCTGTCAGTGCAAAATACTTTATTACAGGATGAAATGCAGGAGATATGTAATAATGTCTACAGGCTACAGGTTGTTTTCTTTGCATGTTTAATTAAATTCTGGGATCTGTTGTGACAGCTCTACTGCCACTGTTACTCTTTGAGACAGACAAAAAAATCCTCTTTGTTCCTGTCACCTGGTTTATGCTGTAAGTGTGTGGATTTGTTTCTTTTCAATCTTTATAACAGAAAACATGTGCTGGAACTGAGAATATAAATGGTGAACTTAAACCAAAACCTAGGCGGCGATGGGGACATCTTGCCACAACAGTGAAGAGTTCTGAAGACTGGGATGACTTGGAAGACCTTGATTTAAGTTCTTCTGTCACAAGAATCGACTTGAAAACCAAGAAGAGGCAGAGTGATACTCTTTGTAGGCAAGCTGAATTTTTTATGTCTGTGTGCTATTTGGTCTTACTTCTTTAGGCTTTTACCTCTTTTTTCATAATGTTGCTTTCTATGGATCCAGAAACATATCCAAGCAGGTAAAAGACATGTAGCTGTGTCTCTCCGGCTTTGCCTTGGCTGCTTGTTGGATACTGACCTTTGAATTGCAGCACATTTTTTATGGACAGTGCACTGTTCTATACAATTCCTCATTCATTTTTCCCCTCTGAAAATGATGCTTAGCTTAAATCGTCCCAAGTTATTCTCTGAATGAATGCTTTCTATTTCACATATGAACCATTCTGACATATTCCACACATGTAAACTTGCGTGACTCTATGCTGCAGTTTGCATGGATCATACACAGTAGAGAGAAACTTCCTGAGTAATTTATAAAAACTCTAAAAGCAATATATAAGAGAACTAGAAGCACAAGTAAGGTTTTCAGGGGCACGTGTATGGCTTCAGGCTGAAAATATTCCCTGTTGTCTGTATGTTTCTGCTGTAGCAAGCACTGTATGCGGAAGTAATTAATGGAGATGGGATGGAGATGAGAAGGCCAACATATGGCCTTCTGTGGATAAACATAAGCTGTAAGGATTGGACTAAGTGTAACAAATTTTGATTTATAGATTTGAAAGCATTTTGGACTTAAAGCCTTCAGATGCTGTAGGCTCTGGCAGCAGTGCACCTTCCCACATGACCTTTTCTCGGCAGGACACTCCCACGTTGCGAGTTTCTGCAGCAAAGCAACACTACTTGAGACATTCTAGGTATCTACCTGGTTAGTAAAAAACATTTCCTTTTTTTCCTCTAGTTCCAACATGAAGTAGTCATTGGTACATCAGGCTTTATCTTTTGACATGTGGAGATAGGCTACTGCTTAAAAAACATGAGAGCAGGACCTTTGCTAATGTATGTGGCCATGATACAAACTACAAGCCTGGTTTTGCTTTACCATAAATTGTGAGCACGTCCTTGCATGTTAAGTATCCTGCTTAAGTATGGGATGTATAGTAAATGCAAATAGTATGTGACATATGAACTCTACTGCAAACTGTTTGCACAATCTTTGGTTTCAGTAGATACACCACAGGAGTACAGTACCATGAGAAATGCAGTCTACCATTATTTGCAGTCAGGTTATCTTGTCACTGTTAGGCTAAATGCTGTAAAATGTTGTGTTTGATCTGAAGCATAGATTTCATTTATGTAGCAAAATTTGCCCTATGTGACTTGAAAATATTCGTGGCCCTGATATAAGGATCCTGTCCCTTGACATAAAGCAGCCACTGATGCTAGTGGAACTACTTAACTGTTATCTTCGCAGGCCCATGGCTGGTCATAGCATTCCCAAATGAGAGGATGGGAAGTAATCCAAAAGCATGTTAAGAGTAAAAAGATTTTGGTTAAGTTCACTGAACTGAACCAATCCTGTAAGATTGTGCATCAGATGGAATGAATGTGAGCCTGCGTAACAGCAGAGATTTCAGCGTAGTAATTTTTTGTGGTTTTGCAATAGGAATAAGCACAAGGAATAGCGTAGTCTCCACTTCAAACAAAGAGTCTGTTCCACCTAATCCCTGGCCCAGTTCTGGTTTGCCTGGGAAAGCTTCTGGTCTGGGAGGAAGTATTAACAGGATGAATTCAGGTAAGAAGCTGTGCTTAATTAACACTCTGAGAGAAGATGATAGGTAACATCTCTGCAATTCCAGACAGCTGTATTTTGGGGTCACCCATTTCTAATACATTGTCAGCTCCAATGGTATTTGCTACTGTGTCTGTTCTTCCTGTCAAAAACAGTTATGACCACTGTTCTCCACTGGATTTGGAGACTACCTTAAACTGAAACATGGTAATTTTTTCTAATGAGTCGCCAGAAGTCTGGTTTGAAGAACCACATGCATAGAAGGTTGGACAATTTAGGTCTGTTCAATCTGAAATACTTCATCTTGCCTTCAGTTTCCATTGACAGGTTTTGTAAGTCATATTTTTCAGGTTTCCAAATTATTTTAGCCCATCTGGTGCTTAAATGACTGTCATAGAGATGAAGCTGATCTAAATTGAACTAGCAGTTCACACCACTCTTGCTGTATGAATAAAGAAAATCTATCATCATGTCTTTTATTTGATGCTGTATTAAATAGTGAAATAATTGTAGCTTTAAAAAAATTTCAGACAAAAAGCAGAACGCTCTGATTTTTCTTCAGGTTTTTGGGGCATTTGGTATTTCAGGTATTTCATCCCTATTGTTTGATTTGAAGTCATTAATTTGTAGATTTTGCCAGATATATTTAAACATGTTGTTGTTCCTGAATTGTATCTGTGTATTTCCTCTCTTAAGTCTTTCTTGGCTTCAGGTTTTCATGTGGTGTTACAGTTCTTCAGTACAGTACTTGTTTTGCATATGTTGATATGAAAACGTTTGATTGAGAAAATCTGTGTTGAATTTTGGTCCGAGGAAGCATTTTGGGCCTTCAGAAACTCTGGTTTAAAAATAAAAAACTTTACATTTTGGATGTAATTTAATCACAAAATTGTTCTTTAATGATTCAAGATGGGAGGATGTTGTAAATGGCTAAACTACATGAGAACCTTTATATATGTAGCAGATGTCTCCTTCCTGGCTCTTCTGTAAGTTTTTGCTTCTTTGGTAGCTGCATAGGATATCATTAGATTTTCCCCTTTTTTACTTAATGCCATCATTTCCCACAATATGCTTTGCCATTGCTCTACTGCCCTAGTACATTATAGGCATATGTGCAATGGATCTGTTCTGTACATGCTAACTTTATTTAGTGTCCATCTGCGTTATGTCTCTGGGCTGCTTTATTTGTAACTATTTTTGTCCCATTTTCTGTGGCTTATCCTACAGGTGAGTCAGATCTGTTCATGCTCATCTTAGGGACAAGTTTTATAGCTGGCTTTACAAGTCTGGAACAAAAATCTGACCCAATTTATTAAGGTGCGCTCTTACTGAAGCCTTGTGTAGCACAACAGCCCCAAAATAACTGTATAGAAATCAAGAGTGAGTATATTCATAGGACCCAGTTGCTGAAAATTTAACAAAATAATTCCAACTGAAATGGTAAGTTTTGATAGCTTTAAGAAACCTTGAAGAAAGCTGAGTTGTCAGGGAGAAGCAGAAATTGCCCTTGTAAGAGTACAGTTTGTACCCATTTTCCATTCATCTTCAATGCAGTCTAATGCTGACAATCTCCTGAATATAGGTGTATAAAGGTTCTGTGGATTCCTAGTGTCTTCAAGGAAGTTCTTGCTTTCATCAGTCCATGATCAGTGCACACCTTTGTCATCTGTTGATAGTATGGGAGATCCATTGTGTAGGGCTCAAGTGTTCCTTGTCATTTCCTTCAGAGTCCATAGGATCAAGTGGTTTTATCCCTGCATTTCTGAAGAAGGAAGTAGGCTCTGCTGGGCAGAGAGTTCAGTTAGCACCAGCTGTGGAATCGTCTTCTAGTAAGTATAGTACCAAGGTTGTCTTGGTGTCTTGCTGATGACTCTGGTAATGCTGTATGTACTGTTTGATGTATGTGTGTGGTGCTGAACTACATATCTTTGCTTTACTGCATTTGTAAATACTTGATTGAGTGGAACTACAGTTTGTAACTTTGCAGAATTTCATATGGAGAAGGATTTGGTTTATATTTACTTTGTGAAGTATGTGGTTTTATCCACAGTATATGGTGGAACCTAGAGGTTGGTGTGAGAGCTGGTACAGAATTCACACTTGTCAAATCAATAAGTACTCCTTGTCTGATGAGACTTTAGGGATTGGATCCACTATTGTTTCACATCAGCAAACTGTACTTTAGAAGGAAGCTTCTTTCACAGAGTCATAGAATCGTAGAATGGTTGAGGTTGGAAAGGACCTTATGATCATCTAGTTCCAAACCCGCTGCCATGGTCAGGGATACCTCACACTAGACCATGTCGCCCCAGGCTCCGTCCAACCTGAAGTAAGGACCTGGACCTGCATCCAGTTGCTGTTCAATGTGGACAGCAACTAACTGAACCTTTATCTCATGGAATTTTCTCTTCTCCCTTAGATTACACTTCTGTGAAGTCAGCAAGACCCCATCTTGGACAGCCATCGTTCAGTTCACCTACTAAAAGCACACCAAGGTTAATGCCTTTCCCACCACCAGCTCAGCCGATCCACGGACGCATTGACTGGTCTGCAAAGTACGGTGCTCACCGGTGACGCATGGAAATACTCTCTAAACCAGTGCGTTTCCCATGAAATGTCGGCTAACACAAGGCAATTTGTTATTGTTTTATGTACCTCTAAATCTAAAAGAAACAGATCCTCTATGAACAAGACATTTTGAAGGGTTTTTTTTTACTTTTATTTGTATTCACTTGAATGCAAACTTGTAACTTTTTGTATAAAATTGTTTTGTTACATAATTTGGTCCAGTTATTTTCATAAATCTGATACATTTTGTATATATGGCTTAGGGGTTTTGGCATTTTTATACGACAAATTTTTATAACAAACTTTTTTAAAATTTCACTTTTCCTTTATTAAATTCAACTTTTTTATAAAAGTGGATTTAAAAAAAGCAAACTGGTGCAATATTGCAGTGGAAGAGAAGTACTGAGGAAGGGGCATTAATTAATTTCCTGAAGTTTATGTGCTGAATGAGGCTGTATAATTTCGCTGATGCCACATCTTGTCCTCTACTCATTTGGTTTGTGCTGACATCAAAGGAATGAGTAGCTAACAGTCTGAACTCCTTTGCAGTCACTGAGAGACTGCCAAAAGTCAGTGGAAGGCTTCTTTTTTAATATGTTTTTGCCTTTAAAAGGTTTTGTTGGACTGCTGTCCAGCTCCATTCTTTTGCTTTTACCAAATTTGAGGAATCTTGTTTGATGAAGGGTGAGCACCCTTCTGTAGATCTGTTTTCTGACACAGCATGCTTTTGTCCTGCTTTCAGAGTTGCTTCTTGGCATTGTTCACTAGGAAACAGAAGGTGGACCTACCTCTGTTAAATTCATTTAAATGTTCTAATGATTTCTAAGCAGAAAAATCAGATTCTATTTTGTTGTTGTCGTTGTTGTTGTTAATATAAGATTTGAAGACCTATTTAGGACAGTATTGACAACTATAATGCTGGTTTCAGAGTAACAAAGTATTAGTGATACACCAGTAGCAGAGTTTAAGCAAACAGTATCTATGCCGCTGACTTAACTTTCACAACTGTTCTAAATCGCTTTTGGGAAAAATAATCCAGAGGAATTGAGTCAGTTTAAGCTTACTTCAGTTCTTCCTCTCTTCAATGCATCTTCACTTACAATGTCAAGAATATGTCAGCTTCCGTAAGTCAGGACAAGGCTGTACTGAAAAAAATTGGATGTTACCTGGTCCTGCTAAAAACCATTTTAAATTTGTGGTTGATTTCACAGAAACTGCTACAGCCCTTTGAAGAGCAGTTTAACTTAGTTTGTAAGAGCAAATAAGTCATCAGGTTATAGAGGAAAGAGAATAGCCCCATAATCTAGTTTTAATTCTGTAATGGGAAGGAATGCCAGAGGCCAGCCGTGAGCAGGAGATTCGTTTAGATCACAGTCAGCATTTGGCAGTTTCAGCACTTCCTTCCACACAAGGAAGATAAAACAGTACAGTGCTGTGGAAGAACATCTTCCATAGCTGAGTTTTGGAACAGCAGCACCAAAGCTGACGTGTGCTCTCAAAATGGATGTTCCTGCAGCAGTGTACAGGAATGCTCACCTTTCTGAGCTCATCTTATGAACAGATTGGGCAAATGGTATATTTACAAGACTTAAATCCAGTCTGAAGGGATCAGAGCAGGTATGGTTCTCAGCATCCAGCCATTCTGAAGGAGCTGAGTGTCCAGCTACTCTGTTATTTGTTCATGCAAGTGTTAACTCTAGGCCATACCTAGCTGCTTCCAAAGCAGTGGTGCCAATGCACAGCAGTAAAACAGAGCAGCCCTTCGATTTCTGAAGCACACACTGAATGTTTTTTGGTAAGTGGAAAGGGAAATATGTATATTTGTGTTAGAACTGGAAAGAGTTGTTTTTCTTGGCACAAATAAATATCTCTATTTATATCTAGATATCACTTAATTTATTTTATCACTCTCAAAAGGAAAAACTATCCTAAGTATCCCTAGACCCAAGTAGACAATGTAAGTAGTCTGTTCCATACACTTAATTCCTACTACCGGAAGTGGGAGATGAAAAAGTCACGAGGATGCTCGGGCTTGGATTCATGCTCCTAAACACAAGCTCCTTTATTGTGAGCTGACTCTAAACTCATGACAAGTAAGAATCATCTTAAGAGAAATTTGGCTCACTTGAGAACTTAGCTGCCCTCTGGGAACACCTGGGTCTCCCTGCTGAGGAGGAAGGCGTGCTCCACCTGCTGAAAGTAGCACAGGATGAATCTGAACATGGCCTGTGATGTCTGAGCCTGTTTCAGCCCTGTGGTGATTTGGTGATTTTCCTTGACTATAGCATTCAGGTTTTGGTCAGTCAAGTGAAAAGATCAGAAAAAGTAGAGAAGTAGTAGTACTCTTTTTTGCATATCTCCTTCTTTCCCAAATTAAAGCCTTTATTTAGGGAAAAAAACCAAACCAAACCTAATAATCTTGATGTTCAGAATCCCTTCTGCTAGCCTTAACTTAGTGGGACAGAAAATGAGCTGAGTATAATGGCAGCACTAGTAGCCTTTACTCAAGACTCCAGCAAATTCCAGCTGAAGCTGGAAAGTTTTTGCATCAAGACTGAGCGGGGTATGGTGAGTGTTTTACTTTGCTGTGTCAGTGTGCAGCACACATATGGAAAAGATGTAGGGCTTCATTATAGCGCAGTCTGGAGCAGCAGCATATCTGAGGATTTATCACACATAACCTAGTACTTTGTGCTTTAGTAGTTAGCAGCATCTTTTTATAAATGTTTTTGGAATTCTGCTGTTTACGTTTTGTCAGGCTTCTGCATAACATGTAATAATGACCGCTGGGAGTGAAGGAACCTGACAAGTGGGCTCATTCACCTCTGTAATCCAGATTTTGTTCCTGAAAGTATTGTGTCAGTGCCACGATGTTAGCAAAAAAAGAAAGAAACTAAGCTGGAAAACCCACTTCCACGGTATCTCTGTGTGTAATAAGGCTGTTGGTATGAGTAGGATGTTCTGTAATGTGAGGAGAAGATTGCAGCTGAAAGAACTTGTTTGAACTTACGTGGAAGGAGAGGGTGGAATTGTCAGAGTGAGTAAAGAAATAACAGTTCTTGTTTATTCTGTGGTTTTGTTCGAAATGTTACACATTTGTTTCATTCCTTCTGTGTCAAGCCTCCTGCCCGGAATAAAGTTACTCGTGAAGAAGTATCGACTGACTGACAAGGGTCTTGTTCTTTTCCTCAGTGTTTAATAAGAACCCTGTAGTTTGGCTTTTGCTTGTTGTGTGTTTGATTTCTCTTCTTAAATAAGCCTGAGGTTTGGTGCCTTCTCAGCAGGGTTCAGCCTGCCGGCACCTGTGCGCCTCCTGCCGGTTCTTGTGCCACATGATTTGAGTCTAAGCATGTAACTTCTGCAGCATGCTGTGAGCTTCATGTCCTTGGAGGTCAGCTTCTCTGCAACTAACTGCGATAAATGAGAAGATTTGTCACCTCAGCCTTCTGCCCCTGCTTTCAAGGTGGTAAGAAGCTGAAGGTGGTTGATAAATTGCTGTCCTGGTTTCAGCTGGGAAATTTCTTTTTCCCAGTAGCTGGTGCAGTGCTGTCTTTTGGCTGTAGTCTCAGAACAATGCTGATAACACAACAACGTTTTTAGTTGTTGCTAAGCTGGAGACCAGTAACGAGTGGTGTCCATCAGGGATCAGTGTTGGGACCGGTCTTGTTCAGCATCTTTCTCGGTGACATGGACAGTGGGATTGAGTGCACCCTTAGCAAGTTTGCCAATGACACCAAGCTGTGTGGTTCGGTTGATATGCTGGAGGGAAGGAATGCCATCCAGAGGGACCTTGACACACTTGTGAGGTGGGCTGATGCCAACCTGATGAAGTTTAACCATGACAAGTGCAAGGTCCTACGCCTGGGTCAGAGCAATCCCAGGCACACATACAGGTTGGGCAGAGAAGAGGTTCAGAGCAGCCTTGCAGAAAAGGACTTGGGGGTGTTGGACTATGAGAAAATGAACATGAGCCGTCAGTGTGTGCTCGCAGCCCAGAAAGCCAACTGTATCCTGGGCTGCATCAAAAGAAGGGTGACCAGCAGGTCGAGGGAGGTGATCCTGGCCCTCTACTCTGCTCTCATGAGACCTCACTTGGAGTATTGTGTGCAGTTCTGGTGTCCTCAACATAAAAAGGACATGGAACTGTTGGAACAAGTCCAGAGGAGGGCCACGAGGACGATCAGGGGACTGGAGCACCTCCTGTATGAGGATAGGATGAGAGAGTTGGGGCTGTTCAGCCTGGAAAAGAGAAGGCTGCTTGGAGACATCATAGCAGCCTTCCAATATCTGAAGGGGGCCTATACGGATGCTGAGGAGGGACTCTTCATAAGGGACTATAGTGATAGGACAAGGGGTAATAATGGGTTCAAACTTAAACAGGGGAAGTTTAGACTGGATATGAGGAAGAAATTCTTTACTGTAAGGGTGGTGAGGCACTGGAATGGGTTGCCCAGCGAAGTTGTGAATGCTCCATCGCTGGTGGTGTTCAAGGCCAGGTTGAACAGAGCCTTGTGTGGCATGGTTTAGTGGGAGGTGTCCCTGCCCCTGGCAGGGGGGTTGGAACTAGATGATCTTAAGGTCCTTTCCAACCCTAACTATTCTATGGTTCTATGATTCTATGATTCTAATGCTTGCTGTGATGGGGGACTTTTTTAGTCTGGTGCTGTGCCGGTGAGGTGGGTCATGGGAAGCCAAGAGGAAGCAGAGACAGGGCACCTGACCCAAACTAGCCAGAGGGCTATTCCACACCACAGCTTGTCCTGCCAAGTAGATAAACTGGGCAGAGTTACCTGGAAGGGACTGATTGCTGATGGGGTTGGGCTGGGTATCAGTCAGCAGGTGGTGATCAATTGCATTGTGCATCACTTGGGTTTGGGTTTAGTTTGGTGGTTTGAGCTTTTTTGTCGTTGTTGTGGGTTTTGGTTTTGTTTTTTTCTATCTCATCTCTTGTATTATTATTTATTCATTTCCCTTTATGTTACATTATTAGCACCAGTATTAGCATTTTATTGTACTTTATTTAAATTATGCAACTGTGCTTATCTGAACCCACAGGTTTTACCTTCTTGCAATTCTCCCCATCCCACCAGGGGAAGTGGGTGAGTGGCTGTGTGGTACGTACGTGCTGTCTGGGGTTAAACCACAACACTTAGAAACCCAGCCCTTTTGCTGACTGTCCAGGGCTTAAAATGAATTGTGCTGATGATTAAATAGATGGAAAACCCATTTCCAAATGCACTGGTGCTGGGTTGGAAGTGGGGTGTGTGTGTCAAGTGAGGATTGCTAGGTGATGGGGATGGACAGGATGAACTGAGTATGATCTCCAGAGATGGAAATGAACTGCGCCATTGCTGGTCGTGCGTACGCTGCAGTCAATGAAGAGCGTGCAGGAGGTTGTTATGTGAGAGCGAGCGTGGGGAAAGTCAGTCAGTGCTGGTGCGTGCGATAAAAGAATGGCAGACTGCCACGTGCAGCGCCTCACTTGGATGTGTCTGCAGTCTTGGAAGCTTGACTACCCTACGTTCTCCTACAACTGGACCTTGAGCTTGTTTGGAGGTTCTAGCAGGGGAGCGCAGCTACCGTATACCCGTGACCGATGAACGGTACCGCCTGTATCGGGGAAGGTCGTCCTCTTCGACCGAGCGCGCAGCTTCGGGAGGGACGCACGTGGAGCGGTGAGGGAGGAAGGGGACACCCGCCTAGCCAGCCAGATCAGCCGAATCAACCCTGGCGATCAATGGGGTGACAGATGTCGCAGCCAGATCGCCCTCACATCCGACGAAACACGTTTACCCAATCCCCATTTATCCCCTCCGCTTCTCATTATCTCTACCTCACGGCGACTCCGCGCACACTGGGCACACGCAGACAAGCCCCACGACAACACCCCTGTGCGACTAACAAACCTGCCGCGATGAAAGGCTTCCAAAGCCAAAACGGCAGGTTTGCCGCGCTGCTTTCCTCCTAGAAGCCTTTGAGAAATATGCAGATTGTAGAATGCCTATTGGCGGATTTCTCCGGAGGAAAAGGGAGGAAAAGAAGGGGGCCGGACCGCGCCGGCTCTCCGTGAGGCTCTTCGGCAGGAGGCGGTGCCCATGGCGCCATCCGCCAATAGGCATTCTACAATCTGCATATTTCTCAAAGGCTTCTAGGAGGAAAGCAGCGCGGCAAACCTGCCGTTTTGGCTTTGGAAGCCTTTCATCGCGGCAGGTTTGTTAGTCGCACAGGGGTGTTGTCGTGGGGCTTGTCTGCGTGTGCCCAGTGTGCGCGGAGTCGCCGTGAGGTAGAGATAATGAGAAGCGGAGGGGATAAATGGGGATTGGGTAAACGTGTTTCGTCGGATGTGAGGGCGATCTGGCTGCGACATCTGTCACCCCATTGATCGCCAGGGTTGATTCGGCTGATCTGGCTGGCTAGGCGGGTGTCCCCTTCCTCCCTCACCGCTCCACGTGCGTCCCTCCCGAAGCTGCGCGCTCGGTCGAAGAGGACGACCTTCCCCGATACAGGCGGTACCGTTCATCGGTCACGGGTATACGGTAGCTGCGCTCCCCTGCTAGAACCTCCAAACAAGCTCAAGGTCCAGTTGTAGGAGAACGTAGGGTAGTCAAGCTTCCAAGACTGCAGACACATCCAAGTGAGGCGCTGCACGTGGCAGTCTGCCATTCTTTTATCGCACGCACCAGCACTGACTGACTTTCCCCACTCTTGCTCTCACAAACACCCTCCTGCACGTTCCCCATTTGCACTGAGGCGACTGCACGCCCGGCAATGGCGCAGTTCACGTTTTAGTTTTAATTCTATGTTTTGTTTTATTTTAGTGACTCCCCTCTCGGCTGTGTCCCACACAATCCTCTGTCTCCTCTTCACGTGTCTCCTCTGAGACCAAGCCAATTTCTTGAGGTTTCACACGGACTCGCCTTGCAGGACCTTCTCATACTGCTCTCAGGTTTCCAACCTCTTCTTCGCACCAACATGATTTGCCATGCTGGCTGTCACCAGTCACCTGCCTATTGTCCATATAGAATCATAGAGTAGTTAGGGTTGGAAAGGACCTTAAGATCATCTAGTTCCAACCCCCCTGCCAGGGGCAGGGACACCTCCCACTAAACCATGTCACCCAATGCCTTAGCACAGTTCCCAGGAGGATGTGCTCCGTGATCTTGCCAGGCACCACGGTGACACTGGCCTGTAGTTTCCCGGCCCTTCCTTATTTCCCCTTTTTAAAAGGGGATTATGTTTCCGCTTGTCCAGTCAGCAGGAATTTCACCAGACTGCCGCAACTTCTCAAATGTGATCAGGTCTCCTGGCTTGTGCACCTCCAAGTTCCTTAGATGGTCTCCAAGCTGATCTCCTGCACCAGGTGGCTCTTCAATCTCCCCATCTCTGCCTAGAGAAAGCAAATCCATTGCCGTTTTGCTTGGCAGATATAATACTTATGCAAGGAGCACACCTATCATCCAGCTCAACAGCTTTGAGTCAGTAATTGAATGCTTAATTAAGCATTACCCATTTTTGCATTAAGCACAAAACTGCTTTACGGTGTCATTGCTCAGAAGACATTTAACTTGAAGCCATACTTTTGTGTGCCTAAAGTGTGTTTAATTATACTGACTAGCCCATGCTCATTTACAGTTGTGTCTTCTGATGCCTTCTCTTCTTTGGTTAATAACCTGTGATCTGCCTCCAAGACAAGCTTACCATTGTGCAGCTTAAACTTAAAAACACCAAAACAAAATGTCCACCCCAGCTGTAGTTAGCAACCAGTGAATTGACTCCATCTTGCCTCTTTCATGAAAGTAGTAAAGTTACAGTTTTCTGGCCATGACTTCAAACTTCCCGTTATCTAAAACACTTATGAAAGATAATAAGTTAATAATGATGCAAAGCTGTGATGGCAGCAGCTGGAATAACAGCTCACAGGTCAGTCGCGTGGCAAAAAATCAGGTTAATTTTTGACAAAACATTTCAGTGAAGTTTCAGTCTAAACTGATACAGTTTTGCTGCTGCACAATCAGCTCACAGGATTTCACAATCTTTTCATTTCCCTGAAATTCAGGAAGAGTAAGCATTAAATTGCTAAGTAAGAGATAACACAAAAACTGAAGTCATCTCTAAGGAAACCTTTAAAACTTCTAGAAAATGTCAGTTTTAGCAGTAGGGTTACTCAATCACCACTGAAAGCCATGTTTCAATCAAAGAGGAGAAGAAGCAGCAAACAGGTTTTTCAAATCTGGCAGTCCCTATATCAATGAATACCAGAAGTATCTAAACATTCATCCCATGAGTACGTAGGTGAAGGATGGGAACATATTTTCAAAGCCTCTCACTTTCTAGCTGCAGTGATCCAGAATCAGAAGAAACTTCAAAGGAATGACCGGTTTCTTCCGTAATAATCCAGATTAAAATACAAGCATTCAGATTATTGCATTACTTATCCTTCTAGTGGTCACAATTCTTTCTATTAATAAAGCCTGTTGCTAAGCAAAACTTCGCAGACTGTTCAGTTGATCAAATACAGCATGCTTTGCAAGCAGCATTTTAATTCTTGAATGGCTTCATAAATGGGGCAATTCATTGTTATTTTCTTAATGGACTAGTCTCAGCAGGAACTGTATGCCACTGTAGAGCCATTAAGTCAAAGGAGCACCAGTTTTCATCATACTGGCATTTCATACACAGAGCTGCATAGTTGCAACTTCTGCTGAGAGCTGTTTTTCCCCTGTAGGGAAATCTTTTGACCCTCCAATCCTCTCCAAGCCTGTTCCAATACCTGATCACCCTCTCAGTGAAGAAGTTTTTCCTACTATCCAATCTCAACCTCCTCTGGTGCAGCTTGAGGCTGTTACCTCTTGTCCTATCACTTGTTAGCTGGGAGAAGACACTGACCCCCACCTCACTACAACCTCCTTTCAGGTAGGTGTCCTGGGTTCAGCAGTAGCAGTCATTTTTCTCCTTCTTAGTAGCTGGTGCAGTGCTGTGTTTTTGACTTTAGGCCTGGGAACAGCACTGATAACACCGATATTTTCAGTTGCTGCTCAAATGTTTACTCTGACCAAGGAGTTTCTGAGCCTCATGCTCTGCCAGGGAGGATGGAAAGCCGGGAGGAAGCAGAGACAGGACATCTGACCGAAACTAGCCAAAGAGGTATTCCATACCACAGCACGTCATGCCCAGTATATAAACTGGGGGCAGTTACCTGGAAGGGCTAGGTCACTGCTCAGTCTGGCTGGGTATCAGTCGGTGGGTGGTGAGCAGTTGTATTCTCTTCCCTTGTTATTTCCCTTATCATTATTATTATTGGTGGTAGCAGCAGTGGTTTGTGTTATACCTTAGTTTCTGGACTGTTCTTATCTCAGCCCATGGGAGTTACATTCTTTCGATTCTCCTCCCCATCTCTCCAGGAGCGGGGGGAAAAAGAGAGGGGGGAAGCTAACGAACTGTGTGGCTGATTAACAGCTGGGCTTAAACCACAACAGTTCTTTTTATGGCGCCCAACATGGGGCATGAAGGGTTGATGTAACGACAGGATTAATAGTCACTCGTCACAATGCTGATTTATTGGCTGTCAAAGTTATTGCTCTTGATCTCAGAGTTTCAGCATGTGGTACCTTACTTACAGCCAGTATTTGCTGTCTTAGTGTTTATCAGATGGAGGCCTTGGGCTAAGGTTCTTGTCTCATTGTACTTTATGGTAATGACATGTATGTTCAGCAGTATATATTTTAACCTGAGAATCCAGACTTTTTCACTCAAGATTAAACCTAAATATTTGAAGGGTACTTAACCCAAATATAAGCCAAAAATACCATTGCTTTCAGATCCTGTGTTGGAAGGATTTGCATTTGACTCTGGAGCTGTATTTTTGCCTTCTGAATCAGGAGCTAGTAATGAGCTGTGCAGTGATATTTTTCTTTACATTTTTTTTTTAGAGCTATGATGAGCCTTGCTAAGAGGTCTAATGTGAATCTAGAAGTGACTTAGCACCCCAGAGGCAAAGAATTGCCAGAAAAAGAAAAATTTGGGACTAAAATACGCATTGCTTTTGTATTTTACTTGCAAATGCATTTTTTCTCCTGGATAAG
Organism: Ara ararauna; assembly: GCA_028858755.1. NCBI lineage: Eukaryota > Metazoa > Chordata > Aves > Psittaciformes > Psittacidae > Ara > Ara ararauna. The sequence goes on along the minus strand of CM054379.1, from coordinate 39,061,786 downwards.
AAAGGAGACTTTTGCACAGAAAGCCACTCAATATGAATACTTAGATGAGTTTCATGTATTTACAAAGAAGTACATAAATTCTTTTGCAAGAAATAGGCTGGTCTTTGGAGACACTGAGAAGCTGGTACAGCTCCTAGGCCTAGGATAGCAAGATTAAAAAGCAATTTTAAACACAAATATTTTCTCTCGCCTCTCATTTAATTGATCAAACCAGCCAAACACAGCTTCTTGTTATCTTCTGGAATAAGTGAAGAGCAGTGCTTTTAGAAAGCCACTGGAAAAGAACCACACAGTAAGATAGATTGTGCTTTTAATGTCATGCTGGTTTTCCCTTCATTTCAAGCTAATTAAAATGAAAGCAAATGCCACATTCAACTGTTTTCTATGCTCAATGATTATTTACTTTTTTCAGTAGTTTTCAAACTGAAACAACTACACTCATTTATTTAGTGCCAACCTAGGCAATGAAGAGACCGACAATAAGAGGCATTTAGTCATACTTCAGCATTTTAAAAGGAATCAGCATTTACATGTGACTCTGATCCCCAAAGTTGTGGTTGCAGAGCCTTTGTTAATATTTTAAACTAGAGCTCATAGGGCTTTTAAATCCATTCTGCCTGCCACTTCTGATGGAAACTGAATAAAAAGCTGCGCTTCCTCTTCATGGCATACTTGCACCTGTGTTAGAGCTTTGTTGTATTTGTTAAAGTGAGCGGTTGGTACTTGATTCTGCTACTTTTGAAGTCTGCTCCTATAATCCCCATAGGACATTCACAGTGAGAGTGAGGCCCAGACAACAAAAAAAAGTCTTATTCCAAACCTTAAAATAGTGAAATATATTGGATATAATGAGAATCAAGGGAGATTATTTTCCTTTTTTTTTTTTTTTTCTAAATTGGTATTTCCAAGTTTTAAGATATAGCACTTGCTTAATTCTGTGCCTCTTTTGGCTGAAAAAAATCAATGAAGAATGTACTGAGACTAAAGAGCATTTGAATAAAGCTGGAATTATAGACATATTAATCTGCATAGCTGAACAACATATTGATTAAATAGGATTGATTACCTATATATCCCCAAGGCACTTAGAAGAAGAGCTAAGCTATATTCAAGTTACATCTGCTTTGACTTGAAAAATCGAATTTTGTCTTTACTATAATAGCAATAAACAGGATAATGTTATCTGAAAGACCCTATTGAGCTTTAGAAGAATACTGTGAATGGTTGTCTCACAAAGGTAGCGTGGATTTTTCAGCTAATTATTTAAACTTTGGAGAATGTGGGCTGTGGAAAGTACAAATATATTTATTGTGAAAAAATCCAGCAACACAGGTACAGAATTAAAGTAGTATCAAATATTTTGTGTTTTTCTAAGAGTAAAAAACCACTGTCAGCGTTAAACTTCTGTGTTTGGGAACCTGCAGTTCTACAGCTTTTTGCTTACCTGTGCAAACTGTGCTTTAGATCTTATAGATGGTACTTGCCATCTTGTAGATGATAGTCTGAATAAATACTGACCAGTGGCCTTCTGGGCAAAGCAGTGCTTGTGTTTCTCAGATTAGAAGAAGTAGCAACATACTCAAGTTCTTTCCTTGTCAAGACCTTTTCCTGGATGCAAGTGTCTCCTCAGGTGTTTTGGGAGAAAAACCAAAGTTCCTGGGAGAAATAAAAGGTTTCAACAAATGCAACCATTGCATGACCTTTTTGTCTTCTTGGACAGGTAAGTATCAGGGAGAGAAGTGAAACCCAGAGATGGAGAGAGGAATAAAAAGGGAAGGGACTCATCCAAATACAGAGACTGGCCAGATATTGATGTTGCACTTTATTTCTGTATAGAAATGGTTAGAAAACTCAGAACGGCATAATACATATGACGCTATCAACGCCGAGAACTGCAGGCAGTCTGCACAATGTATTCCAGCAACTGCAAGCGTATCAGTCGCTGAGCCCTCTTACAAGCAAAGCACTCTGTTGGTACTCAGATTTGAGACAGCTTTGTTTGCAGACAGCTGGGATGTCTGCTGTCATCTCCCAGTGGCATTTCGTTGTGATTTTAGTATTTTTTCTCTTTTAGGTGTTTTTGTTTGGTTTTGTGTTGGTTTTTGTTTCCAATTTTGTTTCCTTCTTGTTGTTTGTTGTGTTTCTGTTTCAGCATCTCTCTGCCCGTCATGAGCAGTTGTCAATGGAAACCCAGTGGTGCAGTTCAATGCTCCTTTCTGCTGCCTGTCTGCATTTTCTTTCAGAAGCAAGTTTCTCTTTACTTCTGGACCTTAACAGGTGTCTAAGATATACAGCTGTATTCCAACAGCAGGCAGTACTCTTCTGGAGCTTATCTGAATCTATTTCAAGGTGTAGCAGTAGTTCTTCTGCGTTCATAAATATCTGTCATTTCTTTCCTAATCCAAAGACTCTCTCTGTATACTTTCTTTTCTGTTTTCCATTCTGCAGGATGCAGATGGCAAGGCAGAGTGATACGACTTGTGTAATTCTTTCTGCTTTTTTACTAATACAGACAAAAAGCCATGCAAAGAGCAGTCTTGTGACATGACATGAAATTACTGGAAGTCCTTTCCAACCCTAACTATCTTATTCTAATCCTAACTATTCTATGAACCTATGAAGTGTGTACTCGCACAATGTGAAATAACTACTATCCTATAACGTGCTTCCTAAACTATATCCTAAAAATATCCTATATCTTATGATGTGTTTCCTAAACTATTTCCTGTATCTACCCTGAAGTATATCCTAAAATTTGTTTTCAAAAGACATAGTAATAGACTAATAAACATAGTTGTAAACACAGTAACAAGCATAGTAACAACAGTAGTAATGAAGTCCAGAGGCCAGCTCCCCGCTTGGGGAGATGCTCCAGCAGGTGGGCATTTGCTGGCGGAGCTGAGGAGTGAGCCAGCAAGGCCTCTGCGAAGGCTGGTATGGGTCTGAGGGTGCTGCTCTGGCTCCGGGGTGAGGTGGTGGAACCTTCTATCCAGAGCAGAAGGACGTGGTGGCTCTGTCCTCGCTGCTGCCAAGGTGGTGCTGGGGTAGCAGGATGGAACACCAAGCCCAGGCAGCAGAGCTCCTCTGGGGAATCCAGAGTAGTAAATGGGCACCTACAATAGCAGCAGAGACAGAAAGCGCTGATGAAACCATGAGGGCAGGAGAAGGTGGGACTAGGCTCCTGGGTTTTTGGAAGTCTGCTGTAAAAGAGGTCATTGCTAAAACAGGAGAGAGGCTCCTTATTGGCTCCTTACTGGCAACTACAGTGTTGCTTTGGTCCCTTCTCAACACATGTGATACCCTCAGAGCATGGGAAGTTGACAGAGATGGGCAGTGTCCCCTTTCCAGGCAGCAGGGCTCGGCAGGGAGCCCTGGGAAGCTGGGATATGGTCCTTCCAAAACCCAAGCAGCAGCATCCCTCGCTCTGCCATACTAAAATCACAGGTTGGCAGGCAGGGCTGAGGTAGCATGTTTCTCCTGATATACATGTTCCCCCGAGGGCAGGACCATCCTGTGCACCTCAGGAACATTTCCTATATTCAGAGCTATATTCCCATTTAAAGCACTGGGAAAGCTGTTACTGATTTAATAGTGAGTCCAGGATACAGGCTTTACTACAAGTTATGGTTTCTGGTGATGGTATGGCGTCTTCATAGATTACTCTGCATTGTGTTTGCTTATATTTTGGTAGGTTATGGTTAATTCCAATGGGACTAGTATTTGCATGTGAACTTCTGAAGGTGCAAAAGAAGTGTCAGCTGTTGACAAGGATTGTGCAGATCTCCTGCATGCTTCCTGTGGCACTTCTTCATACCTGGGTATAGCAACAATAACCAAAAAAATGTAAGATGCCAAGTTCAGGCAAAACAAGTCAGACCAGCTAACTGAAGGGTTCCCATCACTGCTTGCAGCAGGCATTTGAGACATTTTAATATGCTTGGTAGATACAAAGTTCCCTGCAAGGGTTCTGTGTAATATCTGATGTCATTACCCTGTACCCTATTAATAGGGAATAGTTCAAGCTGTGGTTTTACAGCCAACTCTTTCACCAAAAAGGATAGGCCTCCCTTGCCCACACTATCTCCTTCCCTGCTTTTCTTGTCTTGCTGTTTACAACATAACCTGAACCAGCTGAAAACTCTACACCTTTTATTTTGAAGGTCATCTTTAACTGGCTCAGACAGTTGATTACACACTCAGCAAGATTGCTGGTGCCAGCATGAGTTAGGCAGTAAGAACAAGTGGCTGCTAGCCACTAGAGGAGGTATGACTGCTTTCCATTATGTTATCTGCAAGGACGGTAAACGCAGAGTTAGAATGTTACTCATAATGCCATTAAAACCCATGCATTTTACAATTTCGAGCATGTTTCCAAACAGTGAATAAAGGGTATCTTGAAAGTGGAATAGTTCTAGATTGTGAAAGTAACGTGTCACTGATTTTGCTTCACTGAATCTTTTTATACTGACAGATCTGTGTAAGAGAGTTTAAGGGCAGCAGAGGACATTTGCCTTTGAAGATAAATTAATGATGGAACCTGTACTAGGGTTATGAGGTCTTATGAAATCTCTGACGAACTCCAGGGAAACATGAACTTCAGTGAATACAGAAGTGTTTCATAAGAAAAGAAATGGACTTGTGGGAAATAAAAACCTATTTCTCCTTGTCTGAAAAGTACAAATACATCTATTTTATAAGAGACCAAAACACAAAAAAATGTCTCACAGGATGAGAGCTGATTTTATTTTATGTTTTTTCAAATTATTATTATCTTTCTTTCATTAAAAAAAAAACACAAAAAACTTTATTGGGGACAAAAAGAACAAAGTGTTGTCAAGATTTGTAGTTGGTTAGCATCAGCTAAAAATAGGATTGAAATTTCTCCTTTATTTCTGTACATCCTCTTTTGAAAAGAAAAAGATACTTCAAACCTAAGCCTAGAATACTGTTAGTTTTAGTTGTAACAATGCACATAAACTGAGTCTTAAAAAGTTTCACAGCACACATGAGAGACCAAGTAGAGGAAACATACACAAGTTTCTATCAAAATATGAAGTCGTTATAATACATGAGTTGTTTAAGATAAATTTTTCCCAAGTCAGTTTATACCACTAAGATTATTTTCCAGTTGGCTTTGAAGCCTTGATCTTGTATATCTTGTGCCTGTATAAATCAGCCTTTTGACCATGTTGAGATACTCAGACCAAGACGAAACAATCCAAACAATAACATTCCGTAAACCAGTTCTCCATTTAAGCTGTTTGTGCCAGCGGCACAAGGGATGTAAATCAGAATTAGGATTACTGTTCTCAGGCTTTTCTGCACTGGTGGCCAGGATAAGCACCAAACAGCTTACAGAAATATTTGTGAGGATGAATACAGGTGTGGTTAACTTTGTCCTCAGGCAGCCAGTATAGCTTCCAGGACAGAAACAGAGCAGTCACTGAAGGCCTGCAGCACATCTACCCTTGAGTGATTCATGACTCTGTCCAACTATTCATATTATTTCCAACTACTTTTTAATCACAGAGGTGCTGTGCTTCAGTTTAGGAGCTCGATAAACAGCATGGGGGGAATCCTCCTAACCCCGCTTGTTTAATTCTCTAGTGCCATTTAGTTATATACCCTGTCCCCATCTCTGAGAGGACGCTGCTGGAAGCTGGAATCAGACATGGACCCACAGGTCAGCTCCTTAGTGGTTTGTGAGGATTGGGGCAGGTATGCTTCAAGAAAAGTTTGGATTTGCCTAGTCAACAGCACAATGAAGTATTTCCACAGAGCACTATGGGAACTTGACATGCCAGGGCTTGGTATATGCACCATTTAAAATCTGCTTATGCCCAACCCAAAACCACATAAGTGGTACCTGGGCTCCATGCCAGGTGCCTGAATACTCATGGGTGTAGCTTAACAAATTGTTTATATAATAAACTTGGTTTCTTTTCTACTCAAGAGGTTTACAGAGCAGCTGTTCAAGTTATAGCTAACAGTAATCTCATTGATGCAATACCTTTAGATGTCAAAGGAGTTTTATAATTACATTATGAAAGGCTGTGCTGGAAGCAAAATAAAAGAGACCAAGAGGAAAAGTCTTTCTGTCAAATGGGAATGTGTGGGAAGGGAACAACAGTCAAAGTTGGATGTGGCCATGTTCAGCAAATCCAAAAAGTATCAGAACGCTTTGCACGACCGCTCATCGCCAAGCCTCAAATCACAAGGAAACAATAAGAACTATACATTTAATGCTGTGATTTATTCACTAAATGATGAGCCCGAGGGAGAGTTAGAACTGGGCAAAGTGTAAAGAAGCACCAGACAGTTGGTTTTTGCTGGCACCTTCCACCTTTGGTGCACATAAATTACAAATCTGGAAGAAACCTCTATTGAAAACATATCCTCTAGAGAGGCTGCCACAATTGCCAGGCAGAGAAACCATAACAAAACTCTGACTGTGAAGAAAAAAGAAAGTAGCAGCCTTGGAGGGATTTCTTCAGGATAGTTACCTAGAGATTTTTGTCCTGAGAGTCCCATCCTTGGTGCTGTTTTAATACATCCATGGCTTTAAATACAAACTGAGATACAATTTTGATAACAGTGTGGGTTCTGTGAGCATATCTTCAGATTAGCTGTACTGTCGTGGGCTGCAGGGGCGTAAAGTGATGTCCAACATCATATGTGGGTCTGTGCTAGAGGTGAGAACCTGGTCTTTGGTACCCAAATCTCATTTCCCACCTGCAATGCCATCCTTTTGTCTGTTCACATCCACTTTCAGTTTTGGTATTTTCATCTGAAATGTAGATAGCAAAACATTTAATGAAAACAGCGTAGGAAAATCACGGCTTATTTCATTTCTAACCAAGTATTAGCAACATACATTCAATTTCCCAAATTAATGCTATTGCCTTAAGGCATGGGCTGAGTTGTGACATAAACTGCATTTATACCAAGTTATCACTAAGCCTGATCCTGGCAAATCGTATTTCAAAGTAATTGAGCACTTATATCCCATACGTTGGGTATCTTTTCTGTACCATGCATCACTGAAAAATAAAAACCTGGGCTACTATGAAATAAGCCTAGAAACTCAATTGGCAAAGTCTTTAAAAGGTTGCTGTTACCCTAAAAATGACCCATAAAAATCTAGAATCTTCTATGTTTTAAAGTGTCTCACTCTTGTATGTGGTCAAAAGCCACAATAATTCCAAGACAGCAGTTTGAACAGATGGCTATGGTAGAAACTGGGGCTCTGTAGCCACATCATCAAACTGAAGAAGACAGTGCCTTGGGCGGCAATTTTCAGACCTACTTCTTTAAACTGGGTGGTGCCACCTTAACAGCAGTGGGAGATGTTATCTCTAATTTCGTCAGTCTGGGAACTCCCTCAAGCTTCAAAAGCTTAAACGTCTCTGGAAAGGGTCTGAGCCGTGTGAGTGTTTGGAGGTAAGTACCAACTTCTAAAAAGTTCGAGTGGCTCTATATAATGGAGTTACTTACGTGTTTGCTTGGGCACGTGCTGGGGTAATGTAAATTCTCTCCTCTTTTAAGTTTGTGTGCCAGGGAGATTAAGCATGACACAATAGTTACTCACCAGCTGCAGAAGACAGAAAGCAAGAGATGTTTTTAACCAGGGAACGAATCTGGTGGTGCTGTTCAGAGCTGAGTAAGGCAGCTGTGACGCCCCTGGTGGGACTAAGGGTGGGAGGTGAAGATGGGAGGGAAAATACACCGTAAGCTGTGAGCACTGGGGCAGTTTCTTCTGGGGGTGAGCAGGAGAGCTGGCCCCTTTGGTACCATGGACTCTGTCCCCAGTACCAGGTCTAAAGGGTGCTTCACAGTGAATGCAGACAGTGTTGTTTCTGAAAGGCCATCCCCTCCTGTACAGTTCTTACATTGCTGAGAAGCATCCTCAGGGAGGTTCAGGACAGGTATATTATGAAAGCTCACTAGAAAATAGGATGGGAATACGGAGTTTAGAGAGCAGCAGTAAAAACATACAGGCAAACCGTTGTGCTGAGGTCTTTACTAAAAATGAATGCTAAAGGCAGTGTGTGCAAGATACAGTTGCTTACTTGGCTGCAGCATAAATTCCTGGTGTCAGTTTTTCAGCAGCGTCTGGGCTAGTTCAGCTAGTGCAGTGGTCCCAAAAGCTTAGGTATTGCTCAGGTAAAATAGAAAGGTTTTCCATATCTGCCCTCTATGTTTCCTGTGAGTCTTTGGTCACTTGTTCATTTTGCAAGAGTCAGTAGTTTCTTCATGAGGAACAGTCAAACCTTTTTTAAAGGAGCAAGTAACACCAGGTCAGACCATTTGGGGTGCTTGTAAGCCTGATGCTTGGTATGACTCATACAGTGACTTTAGTAGCTATATCTGTTTGACTATTTCTTATCTCTCCTCTTGTCCTTCTGCTGGTTTGGGCTGGCTGATGAATGATAGCAAGCTTCTCTGGCAATTGTATAGCTTTCAGGGGTTCAGTAACTTGTAGAGGATTTAATATTTTACTTCCACTAGAAGTTACAAACTCTAGTGAAAACACTAAAACACTAGAAGTTACAAACCCTTGCAGCTTCCAAGACTGTCCAGTAGCATAGCATACTGCAAATGCACATTGAGAATCAGTATAAATATGTAGCTTTTTATTTGGCCAGCTGATAGACCTCTTTTGTTAACACAATGAATTTGTCTGTTTGTACACTCGGCTTTGGACTGAGTGGTGAAGCTTCCACTGCTTCATTCACAGTACTGATTGAATAATCCGTAAGCCAGTTGCTGCTTACATAATATGAGGACCTGCCAACAAATAGTTCCAGGCTGGGATTTAGAAATGTCATGTCTGTTAAATATTCTCAAGTCTTTTTGGCTTCACAGGTGGTTACTACATAGTCGTGGTGTGGAGCCCCTTCCCCGGGTGAAGGGAGTAGAGCAGGAGGGTTCAGCGTGCTCGTTACCATCCCAGAGGCTATTCCTTGCCCTTCTTGCACAAACAAGATAAATAGTTGACAACAGTCTGGCAGACCCAGGGCAGGTGCAGCTTACTTCAAAAGCTTGAATGTCTTGACCTTGTCTGTTGTCCAGCGAATGGGTTCTCCAGCATCTCGAGCAGTAATCAGTATCGGGTTTTTCTATTTCCTCAAAAGCAGCTATGCAGGGGTGGCAGAACCCTCCGGCTCCTAAAAACGCTTGTGTTTCTTTCTAGTGAACGGGTACCCCACGTACTGAAGAACGTAACTTGGATACTCTGCACTTCTCTTATAAAAATTATTACTTATGTGGAGAGACCCGATGGCCCTTTTCATTAAAGGCAGACAATAAGGAAGGAGTAGCAGCTATACAAGAACCCTTAGCTACTAATGAAACATCACCATACTGTATCAAAACCAGATATTTATTTTTTTTTAATACAACATTGTGAAAATCTTTTATGGAAACTTTAGAAAAATAGTGGAGGACTGAGTGAAGTCCCGAGGAAGCCTTGGCTGTGCTGGCTGTACCTTTCCCCAAATAAATGCTTGAAGGCATTGAGAATCTGGATGAATGGGTATATTGATTTGAGGTAGAAAAAGTTGCCCTGTCTCCAGTTGCTTCTGCCCGCTTTTCAGGCATCTCAAGACTTGTCACATGGAATGAGTAACTAAACTGAGCCCTCAGGGCAAAACACAGGTCCAGACCCAGGCATGGAAAGTAGCAGTCAGCATGCAAGCTGCATGTGTCAGGTCCCTGTAGAATCAGTGGAGAGGCATTCAAGAAATATAAAGATTAAGGAGACTTCACCAAAATCCAAGGGTTTTTCTCTGTGCCAGAAGCTTAGGACAATTAAAATCCGCGTACAGCTGACAGAGTTACTAGTAATTAAAGAAAAAAGCTGCTAATGATAGGGTTTTATTCTTCATTTGTCATTGTTCTTATCACATAATTTAATGCTATATAGACCTTCTTGTTCATGTAAAATGCTAAAACAATACCTAAGGCTTTTCTCTCTGCTTTTGTTCTGCAACCAATAGATAAATTTTCCAAGAGGATTCAGTTTCATGTTCTTGGTATTGCCGTCTTTGTTTTTAGTTGCAGGAAAAGGCCTGTTTACTGTCACTTTCTGCACATTATAAGCAGGGGTGATGTGTGTTGAGATGATATGGATGCAATGTGTCTGAGAAGTATGTTAATGGAACAGGTACTTAGCTGCTGTGAACTATATAGATAAGCTGCACTGCCATATAGTGAAAGATACACAATGTGCAGAAGCTAGTAAAAACACAGTATTGGAGGCAAAACATTGCAATTAGCATAAGCTATTTGCATTTTAAAACGGAAGGTGATAATTTTTTCCTTTATGTGTATTTGAATTGTATTGTCTAAATTACCCCAAATATCCCTATTTATTGTAGTAGCATGACCTGATTCTTACCAAATTTCTCAAGGCAGAACTGTCAATATGATTGTTCTTTAAAATCGAGTTTTGACAAAATATGTTCAAAGTGTACTTTAAGAACACTTGAAGCACTGTAACTTGAAAGATTTTGGCTCTGAGAAAAATGTGGTATTCTGCTAAATTTTAAAATCAGGCACTCTCTTTCTGAATCAGTAGGACACAATTGGGATACTCATTTTAAGCTTTTGTTTCATCCCAGTCATCAGTGTATGATAGTAACATCTTTGTGAAGGGGGAATGCTAGTCCCAAGGCAGGACAGCCTGTTTCGTGGAGCAAAGGGAAGATTAACAATTCACTTGGCCCTATTTCAGGCAAGAACTGGATGGCAGTTGAAGCTGCAAAATGAGCTCCAGCAATTAGCTACCAGCAAAACATGTTTTCCTTTTCTTTCCTCTTTTCAATGAGGATGATGGGAATGAGGGTAACTTCCCTAAGAATGTAGGATTTTCAGTAGCTTTGTGTAATTGTTTTAAAATGCAGTAACGCTCCTCCTATAGCTTGGGACTCCTGCCACTTGTTTAAACTTGTCTGTATTTCCTTATAGTCACAACAAACTTCCCTAGTAGCACTGTGGAAAGCTTCATATATCTGCACATCTTTCCTAGGATAGGCTGTGTGGTGTGAATGGTCCATCTCTCATTTTATGTTTAAACCAGATTAAGTTTAAACTTCAACATCCATAGTGAGAATAAAAGGCTTTATTCTCCCCTCAAAATAACAGTACTTACACCAGTTTTAGGAGGTGCTGTTTGTTTTCTACTTAATGTTTTTCAGGGAACCAGGAGCTCAGAAGCATGTCTGGAAAGCCCAGGCTTACCTACCTTAATGGAAGGGGGCGAATGGAGTCCATACGATGGCTGTTGGCAGCAGCCGGCGTGGAGGTTAGTTGACACTTGGTACAGTGTTCCAGACTGCTGTTTTCAACTGGCCTCAGTAAGGACCAATTTAACATGCATGTGAGGGTAAACGGCTGCAAGAGGGTGGCTAAATGCATTTGGCCCATAGCTCTGCAGGTTTGTAGCTAGCTTATTTGATGGTTAATATTTTGGATGCAAATTCAGTGGAGCTTGGAGTTCATTAAAGCTAGTATCAGTCCCCTGAAGTAGTTCATCAAAAGGGGTCAAAATGGGAATTTATTTAAAGGCCCTTATTTAGTTTTCAGTTATAATGTGCATAAAGAGAAGCATTTTGTTCCCAGGATGGGGTTAGAAATAGTTGATTTACCTTGTGCTTCTCTTGACACTGGCTGCAACCTGTCTTCCTTCTGTAGATGTCTCTACTCTGTTTCTACCTTTAGGTTATTTCTGCATCAGTGCACTGGGGCAGAATTGGCCAAGCCCTTCTGCATCTCCCTAACCGTGAGGATATGCTAGGGATCTTCAGGACATTTACAGCCAAACAGCGTAGCTGAAGATCCAACCCAGTATTTTTTGCTTGCTTCTGTTGTTCTGTGCATGGTTATATGAACACTTGGAGAAGAAAAATGTTCAAATAGAGCAGTGTAACACTATTCTATCTCCCCGTTTCCAGTTTGAAGAAATTTTTCTGGAAACAAAAGAGCAGTATGAGAAGATAATCAAAGGTAAGAATCCCAGTGTCTGAGGCTTAGTCTCTCAAAAAACCTGCTCCAGTTTAGCTAAATCTGTGGTTTAAAATTAGTTTATTTAAACCAGTGCAGACTTCTAGGTGCACACCCAGAATACTGAAATACCAGTTTTGAGTAACCTGTTCTTTTCAGTGCCAAACAACTCCTATCATCTAAAAGCTGTAGCTTCTGTGATTGTTCATTTTAGTACATTAAACAGGGATAGCAAACATTCCTGTTTAATGCAACTTAATTATCTATGTTGTTGAACTGTTAGCATGGACCCTGGCACATTTTTTGGTGCAGGACAAATAGCGGTCCCTGAAGTAAATCCTAGGTGCTGCAATCAAGGACCACAGGCTCCCTTTGCCTGTCCGCAGCTGGGGACCGCAGGCTTCCTATTGCCTGCACGGTAGGCGAGGATGCAGGCTCTTTCTCTCTGCCTGCGGCAGGCTCTCTTCTGCCTGCTCTCTGTGGTGGGAGAATGAAGACAATCAATGTGATCGTTCAGCAGACTCAGTTTATTCCATCTGAGGGTTCCAGTTATATACTCTAGCACTCTTGTCAATATATATACCGGGCTATTTTTACCCACTAGTTAATACATGACTGGCTACATAATTGATATGTGCTTGGCTACAATTCAGAGATTACATTCACCCCCCACTCCCCTGTGTGGTTTTCTTCTTGGTTGTGTTCCAGAGGGTTTCGAGCTTGCAGCTGTGCTTCAAGGTTACAGTTATCAGTTCCTCCCTACATGTTCTCTTCAACAACTTTTCTGTGCAGGCTTGCTTGGACTTCTACACATACGCACCCTTTAGTAACCTCTAAACGAGGGCTGCAAAGTCTGTGGTTCATTACTGCTGAGCCTCTTGCATCCATTGGCCTATGGTCTTATTGTGTCCATTCTCTATTAACCACTCTTCAACACCTAGGCATCATCTGGGCGTTGTCCCAGGCCATTTTCAAGATGTTATTTAGATGTGACCACCATGCTTTATAGGCGGAGAGAGCTGAATAAAATGAATGCAGTCAGCCTGTGTCAGCTGGCCTTAACTGTTCAGTTGACTAGTGTAGATGTACCTGTATGTTGGTTCTGAACCTCAGTGAGATAAGCCTCTGAAAGAAAGGCTCCAAAATCCTCAGGAAAGCCAGTCTTCCTTTGTTATAGGCTCAGTGTGAAAACATTAGTGGCAGTTCTAAGCAAGATAAACCTTGAGCCATGAAGCTTCCACCAGTTAAAAAGAAGACAGCCAGTGGGGAGACCTGTGGAAAGTCTGATGTGACCAAATTAGCAAGCCACAGAGGCAAACCATGGAAGTGAGACCAGTTCCCAAAACCAGACCATATCCCCAGCTGCTGCCCTTGATATTTGGCCAGATGGAATCCAGCAGTGAAACAACCCTTTTGCAGCCACCTTGGAAGGAGAAGACCTTGCTGCCAGGGTGGGGAAGGAATTGGGATTGTAATGAGTGCTAGAGAGTGTACCTACCCTGCAGTTTACCTGCTGCCCAAGACATGTAAGAGAAACCTCACAGCCGGCTGAGCTTGCCAAGACATACTAGGAGACTTGGAAGAGGACTTGGCTGCTTGCTCAGCAAGAAAAGCTGTGTTTAAAGAAATCCTGACATGAAAACTAAAATGAACACAAAATAAACATAAGTGGTATCAAGAAGATCAGAATTAAATTTGCAGGTCCAGCTGCCTGGGAGTCTGATAACATGGGGGGGCAGTGCAGTATAAAGGCACCAGTTATAGCTCTAAATATTATAGCTCAGGTACTGAAAGCCCACATCTGAATTTGCTTCACATGACTAATTAATCCAGAGTGGTATAATCCTAGATACAGCATCCAAGCTTATCTATATCCAGAGGGAAGAATTAGATGGTGATGAAAAGGATAGGGAAGTTTTATAAAGAAGATCAAGGACTTCTATGTATGTATAGAGAGTTTAAGAGGTGACAACACAGAGAAAAAGGTGAGGGTTAATAGGATGGGTTGAAGAAAGACAAATCAGCCCTTATCATAAAGGGACTTCTGGAATGCTGCTGGTCATGCAAGGCAGGACAGAACACAGCAACACAACCCCACGCTACTTCTCCCTCTAATTTTTTTTCTCTCCCTACCAACATGCTTTTTGCCAGGGTTATCCTCTGTTTAGACACCACCACACTGTTAGAATGGTCCAGGTGCGACTTCGGCCTATGCCAGCTAATGATCTAAGCAATGCTCCAGCAGTGTCCAGGATGAGGCCTGAGTCAAGGGCTGCTCCAAACAGGAATCTTACAGACAGCTGTTTTGGAGGCAGAGAAAGTTAAATGGCATCAGCCTGACAAGATCTGTACCTGGCTGGTCTGAGATAACTAGTTTGGCTCAATCTGTGTTGCCCAAGTTGTTACTTGGACATCAACAAACTCCGCTGGTCAGTGAGAAATTATTCTAGATGATTGTTTTTCCATGTATGCTCCACAGACCGCTTTCCAACAGCACAATCCAGTCTGCAAAACAACTTGCAAACTGCTTTTAATCCTACATATATATTCAATGCAGGAGTTATGTGAATTGATTCTCGCTGCAAAGTGGGGAGAAGCTACTGACCATGACAGAAATCCCTCTATTCTGCAGATAAGAAACAAACCGTATGTTAAGTTTATTCACATTTGCTGCATCACTTCTTGTCAAGGACCAGAAAGTCAGAATTGATTTTTTACTTTGTATCTTTCTGCTTCAAAATATCCTTGCAGAGCTGTCAATTTTCCCACTCTGCTGTGTTTGTGCTGGGTAGATACTAAGTCATAATTTTCCTTAAGCTGCAGAAGTGTGTTCTGAAAAGACAAAATCTTTCTATGAATGCTTACAAGAAATAAATGCAGGCTGCAGACAGAACTATTCTGTGGATTTAAACTGCAAACTCATAATATGGAATGAGTGAATAATGTTTATTAATTCTAGACTAGCAGAGTGTTTTAATGGCTCTGTGGAGCAAAAAGCAAACATGTACCTTTTAAAATGAACCCCTGTACCTGAACCTTTGCACTGAATGGATTAAAATTGAGCAACTAAATTATTAGCTTTGAGTAATGCAAGGTGGCAGCTGTCTAGCTGGATTTGGAGTTTTGCTGTGATTTTTAACAGGGCAGGATTACCCTCTGAAAGCTCTTACTGTGACAATGGTGGAGGGATTATCTCCAAAGTCAGTGAATTAGGCCAGCAGAAAACTGGTCTAGAAAAGGTTGACTTTGCTATGTTGAACGTCAGCTTAGCTCTCAGAGCTGCCTCACTGAAGGCTCAGATAAATGCTCCTATCAGCATCAGGAGAAAACAGGAATAAAAGATGTACCTAAGTAGGCTTAAATTGTTGTGGAATGACACAGAGGATAGGCCTGTAACAAGCATCTAAGGGAACTCTTAAACTTTTATCCCGGGAGCAACTGCACTTAAACAGCAACTCCTGTCACAGTCCTTGCCTCTTGCTCTGTAATGTAAAGCAGCCTGAGCTCTCCCTTTATCCCAGTAGCTCAGTCTTTCTGTGGTACTACTCCATTCATTTTCTGCTCATTTGTGTATGTCCCTGACCAGGGAACTGATCTGCATTCAAAATTATCAGATTTGTTTAAGCTTGGTTTTAACACAGATCTTTATTCTCCTCCAATCCCTTGCGTTCAAAGGGCTGGCTCAGGCTTTTCCTGGCAGCACAAGGCAGGATCCTGAAGTACAAAGGAACAGACAGTGCCAGTTCCCATTAGCTAGTGAAGCTCTGGCAATGCTGTAAAGTAGGGGGCCCAGAGGCACTAGGGTGATCTAGCTACGAAAGCGTGAGCAGGCTAGACAATACTTGATCTTTCCCACAGTGTTAGTTTACTGCATGGAGTTTTACAGTTAGGGCAAGGCACCAATGATCTACACTGCAAAAGAAATGTGCTCAGTCTGTCACTCTCCTGTAAAGCTAGCAGTCTAGGAGGAATTAACAAGCTTCCCTTCAACTCTCCACCCTAGATGGAAGCCTGATGTTCCAGCAAGTGCCCCTGGTTGAGATCGATGGGATGAAGATGGTGCAGACCAGAGCTATCCTCAGCTACATAGCAGGGAAATACAATCTCTATGGGAAAGACTTAAAGGAGAGAGCCCTGTACGGTAACACCCACTGCAACTTTATGAGCAATCTGTTATTTGATAACTGCATTATCTATCACAAATTTAATCCTGCATATCCAGTAGAAAGGCCTGAGAAAGGCTAGCACATTAAAAAGCAAGGACTCCAGCCTTTGCTTAGATTTTAACCACTGCTTCTGAAATGCTCCTGGACAGAAACAGGCTTTTAGTCCTTTTAAAAAAAATGGCTTTCATTCATGTTTAGCTTTGGCTATGAAAATTGGCACTATGGTGGTGATATAAAATTTGCCTTAGTTAATTGGAATACAGATGAAGTAACTTCTGTGCTCTTTTCTACTGTCTTCCCCTCACCAATAGGATTGACATGTACGTGGAAGGAATAATAGATCTGATGCAAATGATTTTGATGTTTCCTTTCTCTCCACCGGAGGCAAAGGAGAAAAATCTTGACTCAATTAAGGAGAAGGCAACTAACAGGTACTTCCCAGTCTTTGAAAAGGTAAGCGAGAGTGAGGCTCTGCCTATAAAACTTTTATTTACAAGTATAAAAAAGCTTCCCCCACATAGGAACATGTTTGTAATGCAGGCCAGCTCCAAATCCTCGGCTTTCTTGGCCCTCTCAAAGAAGAGGAAATACAGCAGCACGTTTCTCTATTTCTTGGCTTATGTTGTCAGGGCTGTGGTATTTGACAATCTACAAAGAAATATGTTGTCAGCTACAGAGCTAAACTTTTCAGTAAAGTACAAGCAAGCACATACGACTTTTTTCCTTGAAGGGATAGTTCCACACTTATATTTGTTGGAGTCTAGCAGGGAGATGTGCTCTAATTTCAGTTGGAAGGTTTTCATCAGAAGAATACAAAAATCCCTTGCAAGTAAATCAGGTAGAGAGGTTAGGAGCACTTCAGTAAAACAACAGTCACAGATTTTTGCACATCCCACTTTTGAAAACAACAAACCAAACCCATGTGACTCAGGCATCTGGCAATATTTATCAGTTTTGTAGTATCCACTTACTTTTGATTAAAAACAATACTGAAGCCTGAACATCTTGTAAATTCTCATGACTACAGTAACTTTATTCCCAAAGGCAGGGATTTTCTTTGGTTAGCTATTGTAATTCTGCACTTCTAAGTTTGCTTCCTGGTATCAGCATTGGATATAACTTTAAATGAAATATCTAACTGGCAATTTTATAAGTTCCCCGAGCTACTCTTCCTCCATTATCCTTATTTCTAATTCTATGACTGTTACTAGTCTACTTAAGCATGTGGTTTTGTGTCTGTTCCCTATTCCCCAGTCCCTGCTCCCAGTGTCTATCATTATTTATCATTACTGATTAACCAAAGTTTGTAGTACTGTGTACTATAAGAGTTCAGATTTTTCCCAACAATAATGAAGTGATTTATGCTCACCACTTCCTGCTGAAATCTCCACCCTGAAAACTGAGATGTAATAGCTGTTCAGCAGTACAGCTGTGCTGGGAGGCTTAGCTGCCAGGCATCATATGTCCCATGCTCATCTGCAGCCCACATTCTCTTGTATTCCACAGGTTTTGAAACAACATGGCCAGGACTTTCTGGTGGGCAACAAATTCAGCTGGGCAGATGTTCAGCTAATTGAAGCCATTTTAGCAGTGGAGGAGAAAGTACCTGCTGTGCTGTCAGGGTTTCCTCAGTTGCAGGTAATTTTGTTATTGAGCGTGCACGTATTCAGGAGATAGATGGCAATCCTGAAATGACCATCTCTCTATGCTTTGTAAATCAGAGGAGTGTGGGCTCTTTGAGGACCTGTCACTATCATATGTTTGCTTGACATTAAGTACAAAAGGGATTTTGAGATCCCAGTAACCTCACTTCCCTTTTGCCCTCAACGGCATGACTAAGAATTCAAGCCTTAGCGTTAAACCACAGCGTTTTTGTTTGTTTTCCAATAATCAATCCAATCAAGGATGAACTTTCTGCCTTTGTGCCATGTACAAAGTCTGAAGCCAAGCAGAAATGAGGCACCTCTGCTGTGAGACTTGACCAGAAATCAGAAGCCTCCAGGCATGCAGCATGCTATATAGCATAGAGCATGGGCAAGCCTTGGGCATGGCCTGCAGGAGCTATTAAGAGTTTGAGCTACAGTGGACTGGTCTGTGACTGGAAAAAAGCTGGACAGTGTTCAGTAGTCCTCCCTTGTGCCCATAATCATGGTAATAATGCAGTGTAAGCAATGCAAATTTGGGTTGAGGATGCAAGGCTTGAGGTCATGCTTCTTTGTGCTTACAAACTGCTAATTTGAAGGGTGGACTCAAAGACTGGCTTTATTTCCATTAACAAAAAAACCAGTTCCTCATCAGACTATCACAATTAAGCTTTTCTACTTGGAACTGATTTTTTTTTTCCCCAGTTACGTTTTCAACAGCCTAAATTCCATGTGACAGAATGGGGCACTTCAGCCACAAAGTAGGCAGTAACATGTGTCAGATTTTATCCCTTATGCAGTTTTTCAGCATCAGGTAACTCTTGCCTCTAGCTCCCATCTTCTAGCAAGACATCTGGTATCGTAGCCACTGGGCATGGGCACAGTTCTGTTGAAGCCATGCCTTGAGTTATGGAGGGATTCCTTCACTGCCCCTTCCAGTAAAAATGGAATTAATTTACATATATTGTGGGTTTCCCTGATCATAGTTTGCACCATCAGAAACAGCAATGAAAAGGAAAAGGCTGTGAGCTGAGCTAGTGTATCTTCAAAACTATTGCCCTGGTACTCATGGATTTTTGCCTTCAGCTTCTTTTGGGTAGCAGAGATGTAGATACTGTCTGCTCCAGTACCTGCTTTCATGGGTAAGAACAGGCTTTTAGCAGCAACAGTTTCCTTCTGTGGGCAGGGGGAGACTTGTGTAGATGGCAGAAGATCTGATGAATGTCAGGTCTGTTCTGGCAGCAGGGGGAAGCGCTTGTTCTGTCCAAGGAGCACTCTTTGCTACTGGAGTAACTGGAATTTTCCTCTCTGTTTTTTCTTTTTTTTTTTTTTTTTTTTTTAGGCTTTTAAAATAAGAATGAGCAATATGCCTACCATTAAGAAGTTCCTGCAGCCTGGCAGCCCAAGGAAACCCCCACCAGATGAACATTATATAGAAACTGTGTTGAAGATTTTTATGAAATGAATGCCTTGCTACCTTCAGCGAGACCCAAAATACTGGGGAGGGGGAGAACCAGAGGGAGGAGGAAAATCAGTAAATTGGTATTGTTGTAATTAAAACCAATGGTTAAAAAGTAAAGCTGACTTACTATCTGTAGTGGCTGGAATTCCTTTGTGCTGCTCTTCAGGTGCTTTCCTGCTGACCGGCAATCCATCTCCAGGCTCTGGGCATCTCTTGCTGGCACTGGCATCAAACTGTTAAGAGTGAGATGGATTGAGGTTCCTCTCCCCTGGCAACTTCAGTTTAAATTCCTCTTCACCAGCTTGGCAAGCCTGTGACTGAAGATGTTCTTCCCCTTCTCTGACAGATGGATCTCATCAGCCTAGGTTTCTGTCATGGGTTCAGCAGCAGCAGTCTTTTTTTTTTTTCTCCTTCTTGGTAGCTGGTGTAGCACTGTGTTTTTGATTTTCAGCCTGGGAACAGCGCTGATAACACCAGTGTTTCTGTTACTGCTTAGTGATGTTTTGGTCTGGCCAAGGATTTTCTGAGTTTCATGCTCTGCCAGGGAGGAGGGGGAGCTGGGAGGAGGCAGAGACAGGACACCTGACCCAAACTGACCAAGGAGCTATTCCATGCCACAGCACGTCATGCCCAGGATGTAAAACTGGGGGGGCAGGAACCCGGAAGAGTTCAGTTCACAGCTCGGTCATCGAGTGGTGAGCAATTGTATCCTCTTTCCTTGTGTTTCCCTGATCATTTTGTGGGTGGTGGTGGCAGTGGTGGTTTGTGTTATACCTTGGCTGCTGAACTGTTCTTGTCTCGGCTAGTGGGAGTTGCATTCTTTTGATTCTTCTCCCAATTTCCCCCCCCCCCTCGGAGTGGGGGGGAAGAAGGAGGGGAAGTGAGTAGTCGGGCTTTGTATTAGAAGGGGTGAGCTATTGTATCCTTCCCTTGTATTTGCCTTGTCATTATTGTTATTGGTGGTAGCAGTAGTGATTTGTGTTATACTTTAGTTACTAAACTGTTCTTATCTCAACCTGTGGGAGTCGCATTCTTTTCTATTCTCCTTCCCATCCCTCCGGGAGCGGGGGGGGAAGAAAGAGGGGGGAGTGAGAAAGCGAAAACTGTGTGGCTGACTGGACTTAAACCACGACAGTTCTTTTGGTAGCAGAGGATGGTTATTAATCCTGTCGTTATCTCAACCCTTCGTGCCCCACATTGGGCGCCAAAAAGAACTGTTGTGGTTTAAGTCCAGTCAGCCACACAGTTTTCGCTTTCTCACTCCCCCCTCTTTCTTCCCCCCCCCGCTCCCGGAGGGATGGGAAGGAGAACAGAAAAGAATGCGACTCCCACAGGTTGAGATAAGAACAGTTTAGTAACTAAAGTATAACACAAATCACTACTGCTACCACCAATAACAATAATGACAAGGCAAATACAAGGGAAGGATACAATAGCTCACCCCTTCTAATACAAAGCCCGACTACTCACTTCCCCTCCTTCTTCCCCCCCACTCCGAGGGGGGGGGGGAAATTGGGAGAAGAATCAAAAGAATGCAACTCCCACTAGCCGAGACAAGAACAGTTCAGCAGCCAAGGTATAACACAAACCACCACTGCCACCACCACCCACAAAATGATCAGGGAAATACAAGGAAAGAGGATACAATTGCTCACCACTCGATGACCGAGCTGTGAACTGAACTCTTCCGGGTTCCTGCCCCCCCAGTTTTACATCCTGGGCATGACGTGCTGTGGCATGGAATAGCTGCCCGGGTGCAAAACCTGGTGGTCAAGGTATGCCATGTAGATGCTCATGTACCCAAGAGTCGGGCCACTGAGGAACACCAGAACAACCAACAAGTGGATAAAGCTGCTAAAATTGAAGTGGCTCAGATGGACTTAGATTGGCAACGTAAGGGTGAATTATTTTTAGCCCGGTGGGCCCATGACACTTCAGGCCATCAGGGCAGAGATGCGACATACAGATGGGCTCGTGATCGAGGGGTGGACTTAACAATGGACACTATTGCCCAGGTTATTCATGACTGTGAAACATGCGCTGCAATTAAGCAAGCTAAACGGTTAAAGCCTCTTTGGTATGGAGGACGATGGCTGAAATACAAATATGGGGAGGCCTGGCAGATTGATTATATCACACTCCCACCAACCCACCAAGGCAAGCGCCATGTGCTTACCATGGTGGAAGCAACCACCGGATGGCTGGAAACATATGCTGTGCCGCACGCCACTGCCCGGAACACTCTCCTGGGCCTTGAAAAACAAATTTTGTGGCGACATGGCACCCCAGAGAGAATTGAGTCAGACAATGGGACTCATTTCCGGAACAACCTGATAGATGCTTGGGCCAAAGAGCATGGCATTGAATGGGTATATCATATCCCCTACCATGCACCAGCCTCTGGGAAAATCGAACGGTACAATGGGCTATTAAAAACTACACTGAGAGCAATGGGTGGTGGGACTTTCAAACATTGGGATACTCATTTACCAAAGGCCACTTGGCTGGTCAATACCAGAGGATCTGCCAATAGGGCTGGCCCAGCCCAGTCAGAACTTCTACATACTGTGGAGGGGGACAAAGTTCCTGTGGTGCATATAAAGAATTTGTTGGGGAAGACAGTCTGGGCTATTCCTGCTTCAGGTAAAGGCAAACCCACTCGTGGGATTGCTTTTGCTCAGGGACCCGGATATACTTGGTGGGTAATGCAGGAAGATGGGGAAGTCCGATGTGTACCTCAAGGGGATTTGATTTTAGGGGAAAACAGCCAATGAACTCAATTGTATGCTGTTGTCTGCTATGTAATACTTTCGTAGCCCGACAACTAGATGTCTTCAAGTCATCAGCGACGGGCCCTCTGATCGTCATCCCAACAGAGAATGAACTTTAATGAAACCGGGCGAGTTCTACAGTAAAGGAACGATCAGCATCAGCAGGCAACGATCCAACGCTGCACACGGCTTCCGCTGCTCTGAAGGACTGTTACAGGAGATGGAGCTTGACGTCACGGACCAAATGGACTCAGCAGCTTTGTAGGGATTGGTTTATGCACGAAGGGATGATCTCTCTCCCTCTGTATGTATGTGCCGATGTGTATATATACATGTGATGGTATATTGAAAATGTGGGATCCGAGCATGACGTGAATGGTATGGAATAAGGGGTGGATAATGTCATGGGTTCAGCAGCAGCAGTCATTTTTTTTTTTCTGCTTCTTGGTAGCTGGTGTAGCACTGTGTTTTTGATTTTCAGCCTGGGAACAGCGCTGATAACACCAGTGTTTCTGGTACTGCTTAGTGATGTTTTGGTCTGGCCAAGGATTTTCTGAGTTTCATGCTCTGCCAGGGAGGAGGGGGAGCCGGGAGGAGGCAGAGACAGGATACCTGACCCAAACTGACCAAGGAGCTATTCCATGCCACAGCACGTCATGCCCAGGATGTAAAACTGGGGGGGCAGGAACCCGGAAGAGTTCAGTTCACAGCTCGGTCATCGAGTGGTGAGCAATTGTATCCTCTTTCCTTGTATTTCCCTGATCATTTTGTGGGTGGTGGTGGCAGTGGTGGTTTGTGTTATACCTTGGCTGCTGAACTGTTCTTGTCTCGGCTAGTGGGAGTTGCATTCTTTTGATTCTTCTCCCAGTTTCCCCCCCCCCCTCGGAGTGGGGGGGAAGAAGGAGGGGAAGTGAGTAGTCGGGCTTTGTATTAGAAGGGGTGAGAAATTGTATCCTTCCCTTGTATTTGCCTTGTCATTATTGTTATTGGTGATAGCAGTAGTGATTTGTGTTATACTTTAGTTACTAAACTGTTCTTATCTCAACCTGTGGGAGTCGCATTCTTTTCTATTCTCCTTCCCATCCCTCCGGGAGGGGGGGGGGAAGAAAGAGGGGGGAGTGAGAAAGCGAAAACTGTGTGGCTGACTGGACTTAAACCACGACAGTTTCTCAAAGTGAGTCCCATGGCCTACGTAGCTGAACCCCTGGCCATGGCACCAGTCCTATAATTGTTTGTTGATTTACCGGATGTGAGGGGTCCTTTCAAACCCCCTCCCTTTGTCACGGAGGGCTGATGAGAAAACTACCTGTGCTCCATAGTCCTGTACCATCAATCCCAGGGCTCTGTAATCCTTGATACAGACAGGGTAGTCTGAGGAGTATCGCTGGTGCCCATGGGAAACAGCAGCAGCAGATAAGTCAGTGGGCTGTATGAGGCTTGGTGACATCCCTGATTTGAGCCCCTGATAAGCAGTATGTCTTTCTGGAGAGTGTGTTGCCTAAACTTCTGCTTGGAAAAAGTTACCTATTTTTTTCTGTGTTGACCTCTCCAGTGGCAGCTGCTGTGGCTGGCATCAGCACCTTGCTCCACGGGACTGTCAGTCCTATTTGGTGTTGGCTACCTAAACCCTCTGGGAGTCACGGGAAGTCTTGGAAAGGTCTCCCCTGGAGATGGCTCCTCACTTGGCTGGTGTGCCACCACGTGGGCTCTGTGCTGGCCTGCCTCACCCTCGGCATGTGCTCTGAGCCATGATTCCTTTCCCAGGCCATTCAGGTGCTCAGCTTTGTGTTACCAGCCTCCCTGTGTCACCCACCGTGTTGGTGCGTTGTCTCCTCCTGGTTCCGGGCTAAGTGAAAGCAGCAGGCCTCCAGCAGTCGCTGTTAGAAGTTGCAGCAGATTTCTGGATTTTACAGGCAAAGTACCTGAACGTGCTTGTTAACAGCTGGCAATGCCATAGGCAAACTTCCCATGTTCCTGTGGTGCATCCTGACACCTTTGTGTCACCAGGCACGTCTGTGCTGTCCCAAGAAGAAAGGTGCTGCATACCTGTCGGGGCAGAGATGCCATCTCCTTGGTAGCTGCTACCACAGCAGTATACATCTCCATGCAATCCACATGGCTGGTACCTCTCCATGCTGAGCAGCAGGATGGGCTTTGAATGTGAAAGTGGAATTACTGTGAAAGGGTTTGTACATCACTTGCTCACACATCTGTAATAGATCAAAATGTAGTCAGTGTTACTATCTTTAAATTAAGGCCTGTGGATGAATTGATATTTTAGATCGCTCTGCAAAGTTTTCCTTGCAAAACTGATTATTTTTCTTCATAAATCAGTTATTTCAAGCCACATGCACAATCTTGCCAGCATGTCACACGCAGGTTACAAATGTATTATCTCTTGAGAATGAAGCATCATGGAAGAAAGGTACAATCTGTTTCGCAGGCTCAGGTAAGGCAGAGGTGGTTTATTTCTGCAGCTGTAGGATAACAACGGAAGTTCAGCTTCCGCTGATTTTTTTAAAATGAAAATGTTAGGGCTTACATGTTTGCAGCAGACAGTGACTGCCTTGTGGCAGGGCCTGATGTGGCACAGCAGCGTTTGCATAGAAGGAAGCTTTGTTCCAGCAGATGTCAGTAACTAAATCTGACGCTTAATATTGCCATGCCAAAAGTGTAGAAAAAAGGAAAATAGGAAAAAATATAAGGAAATTAACCTGGTAGGGACAAAACAGAAGAATGAGCTTCCTCTTCAGATTGCTCACTCTCCAGCTTTCCCCCATGGATCTCCCACACAGCAGGCTACAAAAGGACAACTGTTTATTTGTTAGAATGCAAAGAGGTTGGGTGGGGTTTTTAACTGAATATGTTCTGCTTCTTGTCAGATGCAACTTATTTTACTATAAAGTCCAATACAATTGTGTAGCTTTTTGTCTTGCAAGCACTGAAACTCGTCTTTGTTCATGTGAGGGCAGGTGCGTGCTTATACACGTAACTCAAACAGTGAGTGCCAGCAAACTGTATATTCAAGTGTGCCTTTGTGCTTCAAGCATAAGTGGAATTGAAGTAGAAAATGTTTTTATGTGAGTTACTCACATGCGTGTACAAGGTAGGGCTTTCCTGTAAAATTTGATTACTTTTGTAACCAGGATTAAGAAAAAGGTATGTCCCTTGGTGTAGTCAAACTTTTAGGTAAGCTTAAACGAGTAAATCTGAAAAGAAGGGTGCTATAAAAATGCTACCATGCCCCATTTGCAGCTTAATCCTCTAAGGGGTACAAAAATCTGTTAAAAATAAAATTGCATTTTCTACTGGTATAGGACGTACATTGGCTTCAACTATAGGGGTAGAGAGCACAAGCAGTTTAACAAGCCATATGGCACATTCCAGGCTCCATGGAGCAAGAGGGCTGGAGAGAGAAGGCAGACAAATACAGACTTCTGGTTCCTGGTGTGCAAGTCTTCCTTTCCATGCCCACCTTGGGTTTCAAAACAGAAGTTGTATCTCCCACTGGTTTTCCACTCTTAAATTGCCAACAACTGCTGGAGGATAGAGTTAATTCCATCCACAGCTGCTGGAGTTAAGTGATGCCAGTCACTTAACTCGGCAGGGTTGAGTGGCTGGCACCTTTCACTCTAGGATAGTGAGGACCGGCAGGTCAGATGTTGAAGTGGTCAATGCACCTTTACATTAGGCCATGAGTGACCTTAGAGTAGAGTCATGCTGGTTTGTATTGTGCTATTACTTGAGTGGGTTTGGAGATGTACTTGCAGAGGAAATTAATCCCTTAACCCTGGTTTCGGAGAGGAGGAGTCTGAAATCATTATTAGTAGTGATCTAAGAAATCCTTGAATTTCTATAAATATTAGAATCCTTTCTGTGCTGGCTGATGGAAAGCTGAGAAAGGAAGAGGAAAGATGCAAAAGAAAAGGTTTTTAGGTGTGAAATGCTCTGGAAGTCCTCGTACTGCCTGCCTGTCAATGGCATGCTACTTTCTATTCTTGTATACTGACAGTCTTCATTCGGAGAGAATTGCACCCAGGAAGAAGAATGGTCCACGAGCTGGAAGTGCGGAGGGACAAACGGAATAATCACAGGTGAATGAAATAGTTTTAAATTTGCCAAGGAGACACAAACTAAGCAGGAGAGAGAGAGAGAAAGGGGGCTGACTAGAGAGAACTAGAAGGAAATCTGAAAGCTTATCACACTGTTATGTGGAAAATTAGTTCTAAAAGCAACAGTGAGCAGGTAACACCCCATTCACAACTGTCTCTTTGTCTGCCTCGTATCGACATGGCAGAAGTTGTTGATGTTAGCCAAAGAAAGGTGGGCACTAGTTTCCACTGGACATCACAGCGTTGTTCTGGCTTTGCTTAGGCAAGGTCTCACATTTGTTATTCAAATGTAAGGAACTGCTGGCAAAAATGCATCCTGTTAAAAAAACCCTGTTTATGCTCAGCAGCACTGAGAACACCTGCCAGCTTCTAGGTGACCTGTTTGCTTTTCAAAATGTTTAGGAAAACATCTAGTGCCCTTCACATACTTGAAACCAACTGTTAAGTCAGCATGAGGGTCACTGGAGAAAAGAAACTTTCCATTTCTCTATTCCCTTTGCAAGGCTACCTTTTGTAAACATATTCCTCGGTCTCTAAGATGGTTACATTGAGCACTTGCCTTAATGGGTTCAGAGGGCATAATTCAGTGTGGAGACATGTTTTATGGGACATAACGTGTGTGCTGAATACAGGCAGTGCCAGTTTGGAAAAACAAAAACAAATGGAACACTGGAGCTGCACCTTTATTTCTGCAAGGCAGGATGGAGTATATCCCAAGAGGTCTCATTAGCCACAGAGCTAATAGGGAATAGCCATTAGCTACAGTCCCTATTCCCCCGCTAATACAGAAAAGGCACCTTGCTGGCTTGCAAGTACAGTTTAGATACTGGCTCATAATTTTGAATACAGTTCCAACCTAAATTAACAAAACTTTGATATGTTTTATATAGAGGAAAGTTCACAAAGCCTGATGACACAAAACATTTTCTAATGCTTTGTCAAGAAATCAGCATCATATCTGAAAAAAACCAAAAACCCCAAACCTAAAACTTGTACTTTATTGTTTTAAAGGAAGAGACTAAATGGAAACAAGCTGGTAGACAACAGTAGCAGCTGGGGTGAATATTCACGTCTAAGTTATTAGGGCAGCTTTGGCATTTCCTCTAGTTTTAACTTCTGGATGGCCAATCTGAACCTAGGTGTTCTTAGGAGACCAGATGCCATCATCTAAACTTTTAACTGCCTCAGTTTAGATAGCATCCTTTTGAGTAGTTTGCATATCAACTGCAGTTCAAGGCATTGGTGAAGGATTTCTCTTGAATTTAGAGTTGAGGTTCGAACTATTTAAAGGAGTCTAGAGAGCTAGATTGGACATAGGTGTCTACAAAGTTAGGTGAGATGAGTTTTCCCAATTTCTCTACACTGTGATTAACTTTCATGCTTGAATTCATGTTTTCTTACCTTGCAGTCCTCTGGCACAGTGGATGTCAAGTCCTTGTAGGAATAGTCACTAGACCTGCGTTCTCTCTTAAAGTTTATCATGGCCAGGCCTATAAATAGTTAATCCAGCCAAGCTATCTAACAATGAGTTTGTATTTGTGAACAGTAACTAAAAAACCTTTTGACAGCTTAATATATGTGAAACACTATAGCTTCAATGGATATTTACAAAATGCCTAGCTGCAAATATTGTGTTTTCTGTTGCTAGGTTTATCCACTGGATCTGTTCCGCTTTTGGAAATTTAAACAAAATTTAGAGGAAAACCACTGTAGACATGTCATCATCCCTGCAATTTTCCTTGTATCTGCATTACATGACTGTGCAGATTTGGAAACACAACCAGACACACCTCGGTGCACGTGTCTATGCAAGGAAAGCTTTAATCTCCCACATTATCTAGATTCTGGGTCATAAGTCACATCCGTCCAACAATGCTGGAAACACCATTTCCAGCAGTGTAGTTGGACCTTTTACTCTTAAAAAAACCCTGTGCTTAACAGCAAAAGTCAGTACTCCCAGAAGCCCAGAAGGGAAGTTACTTCTCAAGCAAGCAAATAAAACTTATTTGTGCAGAGTTCTGCTTTGTTGTAAAATGTGAACAAATTATTTCTGGTTGGGTATTAACAGAAAACAAAATGTGGGCAGCTCATGTCTCTATAGGGAAACCAGGAGAGGGCTTCTGCTGCGCTTAACACAGACGCCTGGGGCTCTCTGTGATATCTCTGGGGGGCTAGGTGATGTGCCAAGGGAAATGCCACAGAGCCAGGCTCTCTGGAGCAGCAGCCGGAGGCCAGTAAACACCCTGGAACATGCACAGCGGTGTGGATGCCTCTGTGTAGGTGACTGAGTCCCACCACAGGCTTTCAGGCTGAATGTAAGAAGGGGACAGAGAGAAATAATAAAGAAAAGAGCCCAGAATAGAAGGTGGAGGCTTTAGCACGTGCTGTCAGTGAATGAAGAGTCCCCTTCTGTGGAGCCTGACTCCCCTCATGTATAAGGTACAGAGTGTCTCATTTGAGGGACCATTTTGATGCCTTGTCCTGTGGTTCAGTCTCTAAATAATTAAGCTATTTTATTGTCAACCATGGAACACATTGGTCTAACAGGCACTGCTGGTGGAGACTGACGGGATGAGGATCATTTTCAGCTACAAAGCAGCGAAGCACATACTACAGGAAGGACCTGAAGGAGAAACCCCCTGTATTGCAACAATTAGTGTTTTTGTTTGATAGACCACAATTCATACAACCTACCTGTGTAATATGAGAAGAATATCCTAGCTCACAGTTACATTCAGGTGATTCAGCAGATTTTTACACAGCACGTTGACCTCGCCTGCAACTGATGCCTACAACAGTATTGACAAGCCAGATTAGATAAGCAGCATGGTGCAAGCCAGTTCATGTAGATCAAAGGTTGATACAGTTATTTGAAGAAATCAGTCTGGAGTGCAGAGGGCAGTTTGTCTTCTGACACTGCTTTTCATTCACTGTCCCCTACAGTTGCCTCTGGTGTGAATTTTCACCTAGTCAGATTCATGGAAACATTTTTGACAGAAATAGGAAAAAACACTTCTGTAATACAGAAGAAAAATATCCTGCAGGAATATCCCGCTTCACTGAGGGAGGAACCTTATGTAGGATTCAAGCTGAATTAGTTGATGTGACTTATGTAAAATGGCAATCTATTAAAAGTAAAAAAAATCCAAACCATAAAATATTAAAATAAACTGTTCATTGCTATCACAGTATTTTTTTAAATCATGGGAGCTTTTCAGCTGTTCTGGTTATTTTTAAGTAGCAGGTTGCCAAACAACGAAAATAGGAAGCAACAGCTTTCTGCTGGCATTGAAGTTCCAAATAACCATGACTCTCGTGAATTTCACATTTGTACATTGTCAGCATGAGTCAGGAATTTATTTTCTATAGGTGAGAAGTGACTAACCAGACATAATAGGTTTTATTTGTTTAAGAAATAGGAGTCTCCCAAAGAGAACTGTTTCCAAATCTCTTTGTAGGAGGGGCTACAGAACTATATAACCTCAAGGCAAAGCTGCTGAGAGCTAAGAGTGAGTTATACTGCCTATAAGGTAAGCTTTTTTGCACAGGAGTAAGCAATTAGTGTAATTGAAACTAAGTGAATGTGTTTTATTGATTATTTGTATGTACTTTACTAACGTTGGTCATGTGCACGGTTATGTTAAATTACTGATCAACTGCTTTCTAGGTGTACAGATTTAAGATAAAGAAATGTAGATCTCACGTGTGGAGTGTTTCCTCTCACCTTCTTTCTATTTCAGAGAAAATATGTTTTTTACGAGGGGAATATGGTGGGTTTTTAGCTATTTTCTTTTTGCTGCTGTTAATGCTTCAGTTTTATTGTTGACATGATGCTAACAATTGTGAAGGTAGTACAAACTAGGCACTGTCTACATGTATGCTGCTGAAACACATGCACTGGTTCTGACCAGGGGGCATGACAGCCTGTCTGCAAACTGTTGTTGCTTTTAATTCCACCAGAGTTGGAACTGCCCAAGCAGATACTGCATGTTGGCTCTGCCTGTGGTAAAGGCAAATCTAATATTACCTTAGACAAAATTAAATTCTATGTCTTCAGGTGCTTGCCTAAAGAAATGGGAGCAGTGGGGAGTGTTGTAAATGAAATTGAATGCTTACAGTGGGGGTAACATGAAGGCCTGTTACCTTATAATAGAGCATAAGGGCTGCTGAAGAAAGCACAGCAATAGGTGAGTTTATGTTGTGCATCTGATTAAACAGTAATCTACCCAGAGATAATGCCAAAATAAAAAGAGCAGTGTATCTCACATGCCCGGATTTTTTGGTCAGAGCAAAACAGTTTGGGATGCAAATGGGTTTTGATTTGCTTGTTTTCTGACATGGGCCAATTGTTCCCAGTACAGTTTTGCTTAACTAACCTGCACATATAAAAGACATTCTAAGGCTAAATGATACAATGCAGTCCCTCAATACAGTCTTTTACCTCCTCTACTAATGCGATGAGAGTCTTGGACGATAAATCATTGGTTTCAAACAAGACAACTTTGAACAATGCTTGAGAACTTGTTAGAGACTCAAAACCCACATTCTAAATCTTTGTTTTGCAAAACTTACTTTATTCCAGACACTAGGAAAGCAGTGGAAGCATGTCTGGGAAGCCCAAGCTGCACTACTTCAATGGACGAGGCCGAATGGAATCAATACGGTGGCTACTAGCAGCAGCAGGCGTTGAGGTTTGTCCTGTTTTTTACAACAAGAGCATCTGACAAATACGTATTTTCACTGTTCCTTATAAGAAATGTGACTGACCAGCACTTTCAAGCTCTGCATTTAGTGTTTTGCTGACCAAGCCAACAGTGACTAGCTTATCCTAAACGGGCGAGCAAGTTCCCGTTTCAGTTCCAAGCACCATATGCCAGACATACTGGCAGCACCATAAATGCCTCTCCCCAGTAGCTAGTGAAAGCAAAAACCCAAAATGACAGCAGCAGAACCTGGCTTCTTACCTTTTGATCACAGAGGTTGAGCACTTTCCATTCTGAAGACCTTCAGTTAAATCCCAATGTCCAAAATAGGAAAAAAAATATTCTATGGAGTAACTGCGGTAGTGTGGGGGATCTGTGTGTTTGAAGAGCTCTGAGTTTATGTCACGGTAATGGGCAATATGCCAGAAAGCTACACAGGACACTCGATCTCTTCTCTTTGCCTCTCCTTTTGCCAGCTTGCAGCAAAGGAACCACAGTTGTGCTGCTTCAGTGTGAATTTACCTACCCTCCTTTCTGCCAGCACTGACATCCAAAGTGTAACAGCCACTGTTTGCTCAGTAGACAGGGTTTTGTGCCTTTCAGTCACCTCAGCTTTAGCCAAAATCTTACCTGCACAGAAATATGAATCACATCTGAGAGGGAAGAGGAGAGGATGTGACAACAGCAAAATAAATTTTTAAAGATATCACTTCCAAATCTGATTTATTTTTAAAAAACTAAAATTCCCCAAAACACAGCTTTTTGTCTCATGCAAAG
The DNA here is from genome assembly GCA_028858755.1 of Ara ararauna. Classification (NCBI taxonomy): domain Eukaryota; kingdom Metazoa; phylum Chordata; class Aves; order Psittaciformes; family Psittacidae; genus Ara; species Ara ararauna. Next base: position 39,030,149 of record CM054379.1, on the reverse strand, counting down.
AGACACTAAAATACGCACTGGTAACACAACATTTTTTCTTTATTTCCTGCAGTTTGAAGAATGTTTTCTGGAAACAAAGGAGGACCTGACAAAGCTGCAGAAGGGTAAGTTTCCTTCATTTTTTTAATTAAGTAACACTATATACAGGTAATAGAACACCTAAGAAGTCTTACGTCCACTGAGCAGCAACCTTAACCCACAGAAACTCTTATTTCATAGTCTTTGTGTTTGCTGATGAAATTAATGGTGAAAATAATGAAAATGGTGAACAGGTTTTTGATCTCTCATGAGTTTAGTGGTGGACTTGGCAGTACTGAGTTAACGGTTGGACTTGATGATCTTAAGGGTCTTTTCCAACCTAAATGATTCTGTGATTCTAAATAAAAAACTAGATGCGTGATTCCTTTGCCAAACACACACTAATGGTTCTCATTCAAATATCGAACGTCTCCTTGCCTTGTCCCCTTTTCCCTAGATGGATCCCTGCTGTTTCAGCAAGTGCCAATGGTGGAGATTGATGGAATGAAGATGGTGCAGTCAAAAGCCATTGCCAATTACATAGCAGCAAAGTACAACCTCTACGGGAAGGACCTGAAGGAGAGAGCCCTGTACAGTAACAGTACCATATTTTTCTGTTAGGCTACAGTTCACACTACTGCTCTGTGTTCACACAAGATATTCCAGCTCATAGTTAGACTCACGGTGATACAGCAGCTTCTCATGTAGCATGTTTTAACTGTGACTGCAGGTACAGTTGTATTACAACAGTAATAACCAGCTCGGTTAGCTAGGCAACGCAGTGCAAGGGAGTTGATGAAGAGCAAAGGTCAATAGAGCTAACAGAAGAAAGCAGTCAGGAGCACAGACTGTCTTACAAGGCAGCTTTTAATTTTCTCCCACAGTTGGCAGCAGCAGGTATTTTCACCACATCAAATTCAGGGAAATGTCTTCAAAGGAAGCAAAAGCCTTGTCTAATAACCAGGAATTAGAGTTAGAATTGCCAATTGATTATTAAAGGACAGGGCTTCTAGGCCACATGGTTTGACCTGAATTATTTTGAAATGCTTCAAGGTACTTAGCACTGGTAAACACGTTAAAGCATTTGTTAGGATTTGTACAGGCCCATTGTTTAACTTGCCACCATGTCTGATTGGATTTTAACATATTTGGAGGACACCATCCTTAATGCAACCTTAATACAGAGAAGTATCACCCCTAGTCAAAAATTGAAGGGGTATAGTCTTCTAGTTTTTTTGTAGGTACTTTGCATTTTTCTTTCACTCGTGCTCTCCCATCCAGAAGCTACTGCGCCCCAGGGAGGACTGCTCCAAGCTAGGCATACTGGATAGAAGAGGCAAAGAGTTCCCAACATCTCAGTGGGGTTATGGCAGTAGCTATTGTGCTATTCCAACCTACTGTGTTTGACTTGACCAAATGGATCTATTCTTTTCAGAATTGATATGTATGTGGAAGCAATAATAGATCTGAACGAGTTACTGATGACACATGCTTTCCAACCAGAGGATAAAAAGCAACAACATTTTGCTAATCTTGTGGACAAGGCCACAAACAGATACTTCCCAGTCTTCGAAAAGGTATGTGGCAAAGATGTAGTAGCTTAATTCATCTTGTTTTCCTGAAGCTCTATCCTGGATCTACAGAAACAATTTTTATACTGAGGAAAACAGAGAAGAAAAATTACCACTAACATATAAATGCTATGGTTTTGGTGGGAGGGGGATGAGGATGGAGATAGGACGCTACAGAGGGGACAGCAGGCACTACAAACCTAGGAGAGAGATGCAAAACTGCAAAACCCCAGGACACATAGAGCTCCCCAGATGTCCGTGTTGCAGTCTGTGTATTGTTTCTGACAAAAGACACTAGAGCATCAGCTTTTACATGAAGTTTCCTCCTGAAATGCAGAACCCGCTCTACCATTCATGCTGTGTAAAAGCATTACAACTCCTTCTGTATCAAAAGGGAGGATGGATCAGCTGGGTGTCAAGACCCTGAGGCACAGGTTACATGGACAGATCTCCCAGATTCCTCAAATTAAAGAGGAAACAGGTGAGAAGGCATCTGCCCATAATTTGAAAGAGTCCAAGATACTCTATGCCCTGGGCTGAACTTAAGTGTCTTGTAAATCTTGTACGGGCATTCGCAGTGATGGTTATACGGTTATATCCCATAAAGCCTTCACCACAGCAGGGCTGACTACAGGAGCTACAGAAGTGAAGGCAAGAGGGGTACAACTGACCTGGCAGAAAGAAATGCAGAAGAGCAAGGGCTGAGAAACTATGCCTAGGATGACAGTGTGGCCAGGTTGTACATTTGAACTACAGATTCAAATTAACACTTCCTTCTTTCTACTACATTTCCTTCTTTCAAGGATAACTCCATGCAGTGTATGACCTTGCTTTGAAGATATAGTAAGTCACAGAAAGGGAAAAAATAATCACTTCTGGTTCTCTGATTTTAGGTTTTGAAAGACCATGGACAGGACTTTCTTGTGGGCAATCAGCTTAGCAGGGCAGATGTGCAGTTACTTGAAAGCCTTTTAATGGCAGAAGAGTGCAAGCCTGATATCCTTGCCCAGTTTCCTCTCCTGCAGGTAACTGAACGGACAGTTTTAACAGACAATGAATCAAGGCAGGACCACTGATTTAAACTGGCTGAGAAATATGGGAGAGTGGGTGGGTGAGTGGAGAAGTGACACAACAAATCAAATATCCTAACTACTTTTACCTGGCCTCAAAGACTGGTGGTTATTGCTGCCTTCTGTCACTATAGCCACAAGTGAATAATAGGACAAAGCATACAGATTCTTTTGCAGGATGAACCCATAATGTTACTTTTATGGCATGGATAACATCTTAATATCTGACAGCTACGTTGTTCTTACGCATAGTGCTGTTTTTGTTTCGTTTTGTAGAGTTTTAAAACAAGAATAAGCCATATCCCCACAATAAAGAAATTCCTGCAGCCTGGCAGCCAGAGGAAACCACCGCTACAACAGAAAGATTTACCAAAAGTGATGAAAATTTTCCACTGAGCGGCAACCTTAACCACAGAAACTCTTATTTTGAAATCTTTGTGTTTGCTAATGAAGTTAATGGCGAAAACAATGAAAATGGTGACCAGGTTTTTGATCTCTCTTTCCTTAACTACAGAACTGCTTTTAGCCTTCTGCAAATACCTCCAAATAAAACCTACACAAGCATTATCAGCAAATTAAATAGCTCACTGCACTGGGGGGGGTACACTGGACAACACAGGATGTCTTAAATTACTGAAGAAAATACTGAAATAAAGTCTGACAATTGACACAGAAAACCAGTTTGTTCAATGACTTCTTGCCGCTACTTATATGCCAAAGAGCTCTCTGGTTCCGCCCTTCTGGCATTCCCAAGAGGTGCTGGAGAACGAAAACAGCTTAGCCCTAACAGCGGGTGATACATCTGCTCTGAGAAACGCCGGGAGATATCTGCAGGTTTTGGTTTGATGGGGATGACAGGTTTGGGTTCAGCTTTCCTCTCCGCTTAACTCGGAGTACGCTGGCACCAGAGGTCGTACTGCACCTCTGCTCTGTCGGTGGACATTTAAACTCAGGGACTGCAGGTTCACCGATATTTCCTTTAACAAAAGCGTTCGGGAGCCTGCGTACAGACCCAGCCTTCGGCCTCGCAGAGCCCGAGCCGCAGCACACGGACGGTCGGGTATCCTCACACAGGGACTGCGGCCCCGCCACCGCCGGGAACCCCACTGCCGCCTCGGAGCCTCGGAGCCTTTCCTGCCGCGGCAGCCGTGTCCCTCTGGGGCGCAGCCGTGGCACGCCGCCGACCTCGAACCCGGCGCAGTGCCAAGAGTGGGCTCGCAAGCCTTCAGGACAAGGCCGCGGCAGCTCTTCTCTCCCCAGGCACTCGCAGCGCTCGGGGACGCGGTTTACCGGCGGAAAGGCAGCCGGGAAACAGCCCCGCTACCCCCGCGCGGCCCCCAGGCCTCCGGCGAGCGCGAGGGCGGGCGGGAGGTCCGCCTCCGAGGCGGAGAAGGCGGTCCCCGGGGGTCTGCGTGGGCAGCGCGCTCTGCCGGCGGTGCGGTCCGTGTGCAGGGTACTGGTGGCGGCCCTGGAGGCAGGTGCGGGGCCCGGCAGCTCCGCCGCGGTGAGGGGGGTGGAGGGGCGGCCGGTCCCTGCGCGGGGGAGGGTGTGAGCTGTGCCGCGGCACGCGGCCTGTGGCGGCGGGGTCCCGGGTAGAGCGGTGGAACGGCGGCAGCGGGACGGGGCAGCGGCAGGTTGCGCGGTGCTTGGCCGGCTGGGCACGGAGGGTCGGGCGGGGCTGCGCCGGGCTCGGCTGCCAGCTCTCTCCAGGCCACCGTGAGGGGCTGAGGGCGGCCGGCCGGTGGCCTTTGGCGGGAGGGCGACAGGCGAGGCTCGCGTTAGCGCGGTCTGTAGTGCAGAGCGTGCCTGGAGGAGCTGCCGCAGAGACCCAGGCCGGGCAGGGAGGGTGTGCACAGGGGCGCTTTGTGGGTCGGCTCAGCAGGAAGCTTGCAGAGGAATTGCTTTTGGAGTTAGAAGTTTTATAATCCGGGGGTGCTTTGCCTTTCAGTCGTTCAAACGCTCGTCCTAGCCCTGGTGGAGCAAGGAGCGCTTCCCGAATCGGGACTTGGCCAGCGGCCAGGTAGAAACCACGTGCTGGTGAGAAGTTAGTTTTAGGATGGTCTGGAGACTGAGCTGGGCTCGATGCAGCATGGGGCCTGTGCTGTGAGGTCGTTGTGCTTAAGCAGCCCTGCGTGAGCAGCGTGTGAGCAGCGAAGCAGAGAGCTACTTAGGGGTCCACATCCAATTAGGAAGCAAGTTTGAGGTGTTGCAGCAGATTATGGGATCGCTGTTAGATTCACTTGTTTCTTACTGGAGGGCTGCTGCCTGAATTGGTTTGGACAAAACGGGGTGATTTTTCTTAAAACTGAGAATTCAGCAGTAGCTGTCGCTGGCATCAGCCTGGTGGAGGTGCAGGGAAGATCTGATGCACTAGAACATCGAGCAAGTTTGTGATTTGTTTTCAGGTCAGTTATTGCTATTCAGGAAAGACAATTTGCTACTCTTTCATGACTCACTGCTTCACAAAGAGACAGTTGTTGCAGAGCAGGAACAGAGTGGCCAAAGTGCTTTGCAACCCTGTGTAAGTATTCAAAGACCCAAGGTCAGTTCTTAAGCAGTGCAATTCCAGAAAAATGTAAACTTTTCCTTACCAGTGCAAAAAGCCTCAACCCCACAAGGAACTGTGATAAACAAGTGCAGGTTATGTTGGCACCTGGACTTTTTCCCACTGACCCTTGCTGTGCTCTTGGCTTCTGCAGGTGAGTACAGTGGAGCACTGAGGTGACATGGACCAGCAGGGCTCTGGCTGGGCTGATTTGGGGAGAGGTCAGGGGAGTTTGCTCTTTCTGCTTATGTTAGTCTGTAATTGTAGGTTGTTTCCCAGCCTTGATCCCATGTACTGAAGGTTAGAGCGCTTGTCCAGTCTGTGAGTGCCCCGGTGCAGTTCTCTCAGGTGGAACGGAGTTGAGGCTGTCGCCTGCTTCCTGAGCACCAGGGAGTGAAGGTTTTCTTGAAGTATGGAAGATTGAGAGCTCTTTCACTCGGTATAATGTAACTCACAGACACGGGAACTAGAAATGGAGTGTAGGTCATGGTCTTCTGTATGTGGGGCCTGGTAAAGGTAGTTGTGATGAGGCAGTTCTCTACATGCCTTATTTATGCACCTTGTTGCACTGCAGGTATACAGGAATCTATGCAGGCATCCAGCAGCTCTAGACTAGATGCCAAGTCAAAACCATCAAGACACAATCAAGTCTTTATTATTGAGCACATATTTGTGTGTCAGGGGAACTTTGTTGCAAGAGACTGAGGTGTCTGGGATACAGGCATTGCCAGGGCTAGGTGGAAGCAGGGCAGTGGTTTTGCAGACCTATTTTGTTGGACAGGGGCACCAGGTTTCTTCTGTGAGTCCAGCCCTCCGTAGAACAATGGCTGTTTGCTATAGGGCCTGTTGAAGATACAACCCGACACAAACAACTTAAGTGGAGAAGGCCACGGATGCAATCTCCCCTTTCACTGTTGTACTGTTTGGTCCTCTTCATTGATTGGAATTATGGCCAGAGTTTCCACTTTATGGCTAAAATACGAACTGTGAAGTCTATCCAAGGATAAACAAGCCTGCCTGTACACAGGTGAAACCTTTGCTCAGTGATGAATCACTCTGTCACACTGTCTTCTATTAAATCTGCTTCATTCTTCTGAGACCCAGTAGTGATAAGAGTACAGTGCTGGCTTTGTTACCAGCACCAGGCGAGCTCCCATCAGCTGCTGAGACCATACTATGGCATGTGACTGCACTGGTTAGTGAAATTTGAAAGAACAAAGTGTTTCATCCCAGTGCCTTCGTCTGCTGTGCTGACTTTAGTCCCCTGCTGCTGGGGGCATTGACCAGTTTGTTTGGATTTGATTTTAAAGTTATGTTTTTAGGGCAAATAGGATATAAATCGGTGTTACAGTTTAACTGTTCATAAAATTGGAATGGGTCTTAAGTCAGTGCACATTATCTATAATGCATATATTGTGATTTGACTAGTGGTCGAAACAGAACTAGCTACATATGGAAGTCAGTAGGCCTGGTGAAATATATTCTGGAATATATATTGCTGTCATCAGCTCATATTTGTACAGGCACGGGAGCACAGAACTGTAAACTGTCATCATGAGAAAGGGGAAAGTAACGCTGGTGTTTTAAGTCTGGGTTGGTGTTCTGGTGAAGCAATTCATGTGACACAGCACATTTTCAAGACTGGTATGACGTGGGTGCTGTCACAAGACCAAACACCTACTGAAGAGACTGTATCACTACAAGGCAAAAATGTGTTTATTCAGGATTACCTTGCAGTTCTGCTTTGGTTGTAAAACTCTCATGAGCTCCTGCAGCTATGTTAGTATTTTTAAAGATATGTATATGATTTAAACATATATGTACGAATTTAGGTGCTTATTACATTCTCTCATTCTCCCCTGAATTGTTGCATGTTCTGATATGCGTACTTTCTCCTTTTTTACACTAACCCACAGGAAACTTGCTTGCATCGAGTATATAGGCCTTGATTGCCCTTTTACCCTCCCTTTCATCCAACTGTGTTGAGTGGTTTGGAGTGGAACATTTAAAATGCTAATTTAAAAAATACTTCCTTCGGTATCAGATCTTCATCTTGAATTTATCAGGAAGAAAGAAGTCCAGGTCATGGCAGGGAAGCCCAAGCTGCACTATTCCAGCATGAGGGGGAGGATGGAGTCAATCCGATGGCTGTTAGCAGCAGCTGGGGTTGAGGTGTGTACCAAAGTGATCAGATTAATCTGTGATTTAAATATACTCTTTGGAAAGGTTTCCCAATTACATCTGTGCTTAGAGTTATGCACATCACATATTGTCATGCAGAATGCTTAGAGTCAGTGATACTCTCTCTTATGTTGTATTTAATGTATTTCATGAGCAATTAGTTGCACAGTAAAAGGGTATTAACATACAAAGAGAATTGTTAAGTGTAGTTTTTGAAACGTACTTTAAGCTGAGATCTTAAACTGTTGCTACACACAACAGCTGTGTGTCTCTTTTTTTGAATGCTCATTACTTCCCTGTGTCTCATGATTATTCTCCACTGAAAGACTATGCCTACCACATGAAAACCTTCAGAACATTATCTCCAAAGTGCTTGTCATTGTTTGGGTCTGGACCCAAGTCAGAGAAATCAGCCGAGCTGCCCTGAAGGCAGTAGGGAGATACCCGGATTCACATCAGGAGGAAACCATCCGAAGGAGTCCTAATTTCTACATTCAGTTTTTGTTTGAATATGCTACTTTGAAACTGTTTTCTCAGAAACTCTTTATACTCTGTTGGAAATGAAAGGGGTTTTAATGATGCTCACCTGTGAATGTTGCTGACAGAGAAGCTGCAGAGCACAAGTGCTGAGGAAACAAAGATCTTGCCCTCATTAAAAAGTCCTTCTCATTGAAAAGAAAATAAATATGCCGGTAGGGGTAAAGAGGGACATAAATGGTGTGTAACAGACATAACTTATTAAAAAGTTACCAATATTTCATGTTGTATCAGCTGCTTTTAAGTGACTGATTTGGTCTCTGTTAATTGTCTGTGCAGGTAGGTAGTCTGGTCTTCATAACCAGGGAGCTTTTGTGAAGCGTAAAGCATTGTACATTGCTGTGGAGTTTGGGAAACTTATCATCCTGGATTATTTGCTGGAACAGAGATGAAGAATAGCAGTAGGGGTCAACACAGTTATGAGAAGTATGGGGAATAGTGTGGAGAGATGTAGTTTAACTTCCAGACTTCCACTTTTCCATGTTTTTTGTGACACAGTGTTGGTTTTTATCATTGCTTTTCAGTTTGAGGAACAATTCATAGAGAAGAAGGAAGACCTAGAAAAGTTACGCAATGGTGAGTCTGTAAATGGTACCCTAAGCATAAATTCACACCAGTATAACAAAGGTAGAATGGGTGATATTTGTATAACTTCTCCAGTACAGTGTAACCTGTAAAAAGGAGAGATGAGAGACCTGCTTGCTTGCAGATGTGTTAATTCCTCAGAACTGGAAATGTCTTGATGTATTACTGGGTCTCTCTCAGATTCAGCATAGTAGTGAATAGTTTGCTTCCTTGTCTTCCCAAGATGGATACCTGCTATTTCAGCAAGTGCCCATGGTGGAGATCGATGGGATGAAGGTGGTGCAGACAAGAGCCATTTGCAGCTACATAGCAGCGAAGTACAACCTCTATGGAAAAGACCTGAAGGAGAGAGCCTGGTACAGTAACAGTGCATACTATCTTTACTCACAGTGTGCCATAATTTTTAGTGTGTATGAGAAGAATATTGCTTTGAAATATCTGCATGTAAAGGTGCCTATACATCTGCTCATGCTTTGCCTCCTCAGGTCCAGGGATTGGGTGAGTGGACTTTGTGACTGAAAAATGATGGTTAATTGTCAACATGGTGAGAATGTCATGGTTGCCTTCAGGCTCATTTGATTTCAGAGAGACCAGAAAGAAGTGCATTAAGTTCCTGGGCAGCTGCAAGACCTTTATACAATAATAAAGGCTAATTACGTTAGTTGTTTTGTTTGGGTTTTTTTAACTCTTTAACCCACAGCTGCCTGCAAAAAATGAAGTGTCTTTAAGTGTTCTAATTTCCTTTTTCCAAAATGTAAAGAATCCTTCAATCTGATCTTAAAAAAGACATGTTCGGTGGCTTAAGCTACTGAAAGTTAAACCAGTATTTTCCTAGTATTACTTTGCAATGTACACTGTGGCTGCTTTCCAATATCATAATCAAAGGGCTAATGCAAAAGCAAAAATCCTTATTTTGTAAAACAAACAAAAATAAGTAATGCAAGAGTTCAGTTAAGTCCTTAACCTAACTGACTGCCACTTACTAAAGGGCCACTTCTGCGATAGTGGAGGTGCAAAACCAGAGACTCTGGGGATTATTGTGTGCTGACATGTCTGAACTGGCAATTGGTAACCGGCATCCTTCCATGATTAGACCTCAGAACTGGTTTTTATCTTTTTTCTCTAGTATGGCTTATATATGTGGTCTTTTGTCACATCACATAGATGAACAGATTGTCAACAAAGAACAGTGTGAACTCCACTTGAAATACATCAGTTGCAAGCTCTTACATATCCCTTGCTTGTTGCAGAAACTGTAAGCCTGTTTGTAGAGATCTGTGCTTTGAAAAACAAGTTGACCTGGAATCAAAGTGGAAGAAGAAGAGAGCCAACAAGTGTCTTCTGTTACGTTCACTAATAAGCTTTCTACTTAGTGATGGCTTCAGCACTGTCTTTCAGGAAAATAATAAAAACAAAACTGTAAAATGAGAAATATGAAATAAAAATATTTGTTTCAGGATTGATATGTACGTGGAGGGAACAAAAGACCTGCTGGACATGATTATGTATCACCCTTTTCAACCAGCCGACACAAAAGAAAAGAATCTTGCCTTAATCATTGAACGAGCTACAACCAGGTACTTCCCTGTTTATGAAAAGGTAAGTGCTAAATCACAAAGGCAGTAAAGTCGGGAACAGGTTCCCCCCCCACTCCATTCCCTTGTTGCCACACACCTCCATTTCAGATGGCAAATTGACAGTGTAGCTCTGGAACTGTATGGTGGAGTCAGTATTCAGCATGGAGGTGTAAGTAGTAAAATGGGCAGATTTTCCTAGGGAAAATTGGGACTGGAGAAAGAATTGGCTTCCAAAGTTAGAGACTGATGTTCTAGTTTTAGCATGCATTTGATAGTTGTTTAAGTGTAGCATTAGAGTAGCATAGGCACAGACATGTTTCCTTCTCTCGCTCCTGCAATGTTCACCACAACTTGTTTGTTACAGCAGTTGGTAGCTTTGGCAGGCTGTGATTCTTGCATCAGCAGTTTGCCATGAAAGAATCCTTCCATGCAGGGCAAAGGGTGGAAAGGCTGTGTTCTTTCATTCCTGACCTATTTCAAACTATAATCAGCAAACTCAGATTTGGTCAAACACCTGGGAATTCACTTGACTGTAAAAAAAACATAAATTGAAGAATCCTACAGGTAAACTCTCCTGACTACCTCTTCCAGTTACTTCAGTCCTGTTTCTTTTGGATGAAGTAAGTCATCTTCTGGTACTGGATTTGTTACAGCTACCTGCTGCAGTAGGTTAGAGTGAATAACAGGTCCGCACACACTGAAACATGAGTTCTGATTTAACTTTTTGTCGTGAGAATTATCTATCACTTTCTTAGTTTATAGGTTCTTGCATGGATTTGCTCTCATGTGTGTTCTTGTAGAAATCCATCTGTAATGAATATCTAGATAAAATTGTTACCTCCTATAGACTTTTTAAACTTGTTTGTATTTTGAAGGCCTTAAAAGACCATGGCCAGGATTATCTTGTTGGCAACAAATTAAGCTGGGCAGACATCCATCTGCTGGAAGCCATTTTAACGGTAGAAGAATGGAAGCCTGATATACTGTCTGCATTCCCTCTGCTACAGGTTAGTAATCATCAGGTCTCAATATGGAATATGACAAATTTCAGTGTCCAGTTTTAAAAGCTAATTGATGTTTAAATCTTTTGAACCACTGTACCATGTTACTGATAGTTCTCTATTTCTCTTGACTACAACAGTGTGACCACAGGCACACTGTGTTGCCTCCTGTGGACTCTGCTTTCTCCAGCTTGACTTTCCTGAGCTGTTCTCAGCTGGCAGGAATTCACTTACTAATGCTACCAGTTTGGTCCTGTAACTGCCTCTTCCATGCCTTCAAACACAGCAATGAGCATCAGGAGAGGAAGTCTGCAGCCTGTTGTGTCTGCAGTTCCTGTCCTTTTTGCTAGCAAAATTGTATTCTCCAGAAATTATATACAAGAGCTGTTAAGTTTCTTATATTTTGTGTTTCATGGTGCTTTGCACTGTGACTGAATCTTAACTCTTGAATATTGTTTTTTTCACATCCCCATTTGGGAAACTAAGGTAAACTTTGTAGCACCAGCATTGCAGATCGGAATACTCAACAGCTGCATTTTCGAAGGTGAACTAGTATGTTGTAGGTGTATTTTTGCCTTTTCTCATGTTTCCCAATGGAAAATGCTGAGTGCTGAGCTGGCTGTAAGGGCTACTACCTTTCTGTGGTTAATAACCATGTCTGAGAAGTAAAAATCCAAGTAGCCTGATTTTTAAGCTTTAAAGGCTGGAATTACAGTTTCCTTACTCTCATTGGCTTTGCTGCTGCTTTTTACAGGCTTTTAAGGGAAGAACAAGCAACATTCCAACAATCAAAAAATTCTTACAGCCTGGCAGCCAGAGGCAGCCACCAGAAGATGAGAAGGCTGTTGCCTTGGCGCTGGAGATATATGGTATATAACCATGTAGCTGCTTAAGATAACGTAACTGTAGTAGATTACCAGAGCCGTGCCTTGTTAAGTGTAAATTGCATAGATGCATTCTGTAGTTGGCATCATATAGCCAGTGATGTCATAGTCATGTAACCAAAATACACTTTTAAGCTCCAGAAAAAGTCAAATCTGCATCTGCTGAGTCCAGAAAATAATATTTTGTGGAGCAGTTGCTTGAAAAAAAGTAAGCTGATACTTTGTGTTTCTTTGATGACAGTAGGTGCCTGGAAGGGTCAAATGTCTCAGCTGTAGGTTCCAGAGTACTGCAGAAAGACTCCCCTCCCCCTGCCCTTCATCAAATAAATAAAACTAATAAAAATAAACTCATGGTCTTTGTGAGTTTATGGGCAAAATTAAACTTGTTTAATCCCCACATAATCTCTTGGAAGTGCTTTGTTCACTGAAATATCAAAGCGCTTGTGTTTACTTAGCCTGATGTGGTTTTCATCCATTGGAAGCATTCTCTTGCTCTTCTTTTTGCTGCTTGGCTGGATGGTCATAGCGAGGAGATGCCACTTGATGGGTTTTTTGGTAAGGTTTTAACTTCTCCAGACACTTCCTAAGTAGCTGTAAAGAGAACTGCACTGGCTGCTTGCCTTTTCAGTAAAGAGTTTTATGTCCTCAGTGCTTAAAACATTCTCTACTGCTTCAGATGCTTGATCCTGATTTCACGGGAACCATCACTGTTTCATTTACAAACAGTACCACAGACTGTTCTTCTTCCTTGCAGTTAGTTGCTTTTCTCCGTAAGACTTGGAACTGATGAGGCAGTGAGAACATTAATTCACTGTACATACAGAATTTTAACTGCTAGCAAAATTAACTCCTTTTCCAGCTTGCGCATAAGAGACACTGCATCTCAGAGGTACAAACTGGAAATGCCTCAGTCACATAGGCACTGCTCAGATCAGCCAAGTTTTAAGATCGCATTCTAGGTAGCTGGAAGCAGTAGTTTGCTATGCCCATGATAGTACTCAAGTTCCAGAAAAGCACTGTGATTGCTGAACCATCAACAGAGACCGGCATGGCACATCAGCTTTGCGTTTTGTGTGTTCTCAGTCCCATAGGGACTTGCTGAAAAGGCTACTTGTTTGAGCTACTCAGGGATTTCAGCAAAAGCTTCTGGATTACAGTTGGGCTTGACTTACTTAGACATCTGAGCTGCTCCCTGGTCACCACCTAAGCTCCTGCCAAGAACAGTAAGTTGGTATTCTGCTGATGATTTTGTGCAGCATTAAGATCTGATCTATGATAGTCTTTATAAGCAAGCTGTGCATGAAAGAAATGAAAAAAAGCAAAGTGTCTCTGTTTTCCACGGTGCACTCACCCATATTCAGTCTCCTGTTGAATTGGCCACACATTCCTGTGCACCAGCAATCAGTCTTAGCTGAGCTTTGAGACCCAGTGAATATTTAATTCTTTTCAATGCAAGCCAAAGCAACTTCAGTCCCTGAAGAGTTTATGTCTAAATAGTCTCCGTTGTGTATGGGGAGGGCTTCAGCAAGATAATCTGTATAAAACCACACCAGCAAACCTGTTAGGAGAGTACTGAGGATGAGTTTAGATCCTATTTGTGCATGAAGGTGGTCCTTCTTCAGCCGTGGTTCATGCAAGTGGAAATTTACAGCGTGCTACATTTCAAACAATACTGAGTACAAAGCAGATCAGTGTGCAAGACTGATCTGAAATCAGACTCCACTGTCCATTGTCTCAAAGATTGGTCTGAGTAAATAAAATGGGACTCTACCAACCATTGTCTCAGAGATGGGTGGGGGGCGTTACACTAAGACTCTTCCATCCATTGCCTTGGAGAAGAGAGTGAGGAGCTGAATTGGGACTCCACCATCCATTACCTCGAGGATTGGTTTGAGGAATTGCTACCCATTATCCCAAGAATTGCTGCAGATACATGTGTGTGCAGGCACACGTGCAATTGAACAGCTGGCTGCAAGACCAGGGAAACTGGTCCACCAGGAACATGTAATACGTGACATGAAGAACAGAGGTATTCCTCCAACTCATTATAAAGTGGGAAAAGGTAATCACCAAAGCACATTGCCAGGGAGCCATTGCCATGAGGACGACTCCAGAACGACACCTCAGTGAGGACACTGTCCACCGATGACTCCTATGGACCCTGCGGGACACCCTCCATGAGACATGGCCATGAGGGCAACTCCACGAGACACACTCCACGGGGTGCCTTCAAGGGGATTCCTGAATGATGCCTCCATGAGGACACCCGCCTCCATGAGGACACCCACCTCCAACGGACGCCTGGAGGGCACTCTGCTCCGATACTGACTACGAACCCTGAAGAACTCCCATCGCTGACAACGATGACAACAGATCCCCGGGACACTGCTGGATCCACAGTGGTGACTCTCTCTCTTTTTTCTCTGCGCCCTGAATCCTTGCTTCATTTTCTACCTTTTTTCCATCTGTCCTATTGCTGTCCCCTCTATTACAATAATTTCCCTTTTTTATAGTAACTGTCTTTTTGTAATTTGTAATAGACAAACAGCCCGATTACTGTACTTGACCTCGTTTGTGTCTTAATTTCACTATTGGGATCAGGAACAGAAACAGGGTCCGGCACTGGGGTTTTTCTCCAGTCGGACCCTGACAATCACCAGCCTCTTTTGTTGACAAAATGGTTCACTAGTCTGCATAAAAAACTAAGAAGTTTCAAGCATTTCACATTTTATTTGAATACTGATCGTAGTTTTTACATTTAGAAACAGTGGGGTAGGAAACTGTGTTTGAGAGGAAGGTGGGTTTTCTAGTGCAACACAGCACAGACACGAGCCTGTACTGATCAGTAATTGACAGTGCGATTAGAATTGATCACTTGATCTCAGAAGCTAGAAAATGATGGTTCAATACAATATACCTTTTTAGCAAAACATGTATTTGTATATATTCTTCTCCCAGAGATACAGTGCAAGACTAACTCAACTTCCTGGGGCGCTCAGCACCCCTAAAAGAGATAAAACTGACAGAGAAAGATCCCTTGAGTTAACAGAGTGCTTGAACAGAAGTAGATTAAAATATATTATCAACAAGCCACCTGGTTTAGTTTAATTAAAAGCTTGCAAAATACCAGCAAATGTCAATAATCAAATACCAGGTACAGACCTTTTACAGAAAAGATAAATGCAATGGAAGACTTGTGTTCAATCTTGTCTTTCAAGTATGAAGAGCTTGCCTGTTTGTTTGGTGGGCGTGGCAGTCGTACTTCAGTTCTGAAGCTGCCAGATTCCCCTACAGCAGCATCCAAACAAGCCTCAAAATCATCAGAAGGCTGCAAGAAAAACAAAAAATAAATCAAAACCCCTAAAATCCTCAGGATAATAAACCCCATAAATACAGTTGTGTATGAAAGTCATCACTGAATAACGGCACATTCATAAATACCTGACACGAGAGCCGCTAGTAAGCAATCTTTTAAAACATCTAAACCCTACAGCCTCAGCGTCTGTGGAAACACACAGTCCACCTTCACTTGAAAAGCAATCCAAAATGGAAATTTTCCAGTTTAAGTCCTGATTCTTAAGTTTTGCATCTTGACAATTTGCATCTGATTTTTTCTTCCCTGTATGTGAGTAAAGCTGTTAATGGTGTTATATTAAATGTAGTAACAACAAAGCAACAGTTATTACACCTTCAGAAGGTGAAGATTCTGACAGTTGAAAACTGTTTTGAGTTACAGACTGACTGGGAAAAAAGTCAAAAGTGCGGGTCTTTTCTAAGATTATTGTGTTGGATGAAACCTGATGGCTGATTTTATGCATATGTGTTTGAAAACACTGAGGCTTACCTCAGGTTCTTCCAAGAGCCTTATCAATATGCATTAATATTTAAGTGCAGATCTCTCCTTTCTGTGCTGAGAAAGTCAGTCCATGTCAGATGTATCCGCCTAGTGAGGTGAAAAAGCTGTTCACTGGAAACAGGACTGTGACCTCCAAACTAATTTCACTTAAATCATAACAGTTGCTGGATGATAATAACTTCCACTGATACTGGTTTGAACCATACGTCACATGGCAACTACTTGAAAATCAGTGAAATTTTTATATTAAGATCCTTAATATACGTTTACCTCAGGCATGCTACCAGTCCGGCTGGCATTAATTTCTTGGACCTCTTGAACCTCATTCCCATTATAATGGTCAAAAGAAAAGATGAAACTGTAAAAGACAATTCAATATATTTATATTCTCACTTCTCCCAGTGGACCATTCAGGAACATGGACAGTTATCAGAGGTCATTGCTGTTCTACTATGAACTGTAATTTAATAAAACATCAGATCAGAGATAGGGTCTGTAAAAACATTCTTGCTTTTCCAAAATCATAGAATCATAGAATAGTTAGGGTTGGAAAGGACCTTAAGATCATCTAGTTCCAACCCCCCTGCCAGGGGCAGGGACATCTCCCACTAAACCATGCCATCCAAGGCTGTGTCCAATCCAGCCTTGAACACCGCCAGCAATGGAGCATTCACAACTTCCCTGGGCAACCCATTCCAGTGCCTCACCACCCTTACAGTAAAGAAGTTCTTCCTCATATCCAATCTAAACTTCCCCTGTTTAAGTTTGAACCCGTTACCCCTTGTCCTATCACTACAGTCCCTAACGAGGAGTCCCTCCCCAGCATCCCTATAGGCCCCCTTCAGATACTGGAAGGCTGCTATGAGGTCTCCACGCAGCCTTCTCTTCTCCAGGCTGAACAGCCCCAACTTTCTCAGCCTATCTTCATACACTGCTATGATTTCTTTCAGCTACAAATAAGGTTGCACATGCAGAAGAATGCTAAATCCTATTTCACAGGTACTAAGTTTGTCAGACAATGAATTCTACTTCCCTATATTCATGGGGATACAAATAAATAGGAAGAATCTTCATCACAATAGTAACATGTATGATTATATTTGCAATTAATTACAGGCTAGAAAGCATGTTCACTCTATAATGTTCTTTTTTCTCAGTTACTAACATCTGGCTTTTCACGTGTGCGAGTGGGTTTTCAAGTCATTCAACTTTCAGACCTGATTTTTAGGACTGATAATATTCACTATTTCACCTTAAATCTGTCAAAAAAATTCAATAAACCAAGCCAAATTCAATTCGGTAAATCAGATTCAGATCAGAAATTCAATCAATTAGATGTATCAACTTGCACTCTGAATAGCACAAACTGTGGCATACTGAAGTCTGAATTTCTACACCTACTTCAAACACATAAAATTGTATTAAAGTATTCAAGAAAGCACAGAGTTAATTTCAGGGGGACTGGGAAAATGCCTGAAAGAATAATACATAAAACAACTGAGAACATTTGCCTGGGTATCTGTACGCTACATACTCTTTGTATACAGGACAAGTTACAAGAATCCTACTATCAAGGCCTCATACTAAAACATTACTTGCATAGGTGATAAATACTATAGATAATTATGGGTTTGGAGGCGGATTTTTATTTTCTCCCTAAGCTTTTACAGGTTTGCAATTTATTGTACTGCTAAGTTCAGAACAGCCACTTTCTTCCATGCACTTAATTTCCTTCCATTTGTCATCTAGGTGCTTTTGGCACTTTGGAAGGCTTGGCATAAGAACATATTCTGATTTTCTACAAAAGCAATACACCTTTTTTACAGAAAGCCCTTATTATCCTTATTGGCAGATACAGCAGCCACCAAAGGTTTTTAAGGTGTGGACTTGCAGATGTTTTCGAGCATGTCAAAAAACTCTCCCTTCCTCTGAAGTCTTCCTACTGAGTTCTTTATTCATTTGTGACATCTATGCACATAAAAAACAGAAGACACCCTCTCCCAGATTGAGATACATCCGCCTGGAAGCGATTAAAACCACCCTGAATGGTTGGCCCCGGCAGAGTACTTTGTACGAATACCTCCTAACTCACTTCAGGCAAAAATTGCCACACATAGTTCAGACACCTTTGTTTTATTCAGCACAGGTAGATCTCAAAGAGACCACCCATTCATAGCCAAGGATAAATATAAGTTTAGGTTTTAAGCAATTAAAAAATTACTTTATAATCATTCTAAACTAAGACTGCTTTAAGAAGTCTTTGTTCCTTTTACTCTACATATAAGAACTTTGTAAGGCAGGTATAGTGAACTCTTCTCACCTGTATTGCTATAATTTCTATTAAATTAGTAATATACATTTCTCCAGTTGAAAGGAAGTCCAAGCAAGCCTACAGCTACACAAAATGCACAACACTGTCAATATTTGAGCATATCTGATGTTTGTATTAGTCCTTTCCAAACCAGGGAATGGGAAACAGGCAACACTTAGTAAGTTTTAATTAGTATTCTCTTCCAGAAATTCTGTATCCAAATTAGTAATTTAATTAACCCATAGAAGTACAACACTGTATGCTACATATACTACTTAAAATCGTTCTGTGATTCTATGATCAGGTATGCCACTGCCACCTTTATTAAAGAACTAGGTGGGAACACACTTTGCTAACAATTCTATTCAAGATTTTTTGAACTCAGAAGTTTTACAACTGTGGCTGGTGTAAAACACAAAGCCAGCATGAACAGTATACCACAAATTGTAACTAAGTCCAGAAAAAGTGATTGTGTACTTATCCGGTACACAATTGTGCATTATTAATCACAATGGTGATCGTGCATTATCTGGTTTAAATGTATTTTAAATGCATTTCTGCATAAGAAACCACAGCCTAACCCACCTTTGCTAAAATCATGAGTGAGACAAGCTCTCAACAGCTCTTACTGCAAATCAGTTGTCTGAAGCTAATGTTCCCCTTAGAGATTGTAGTTTCTTGCCTCCATGAGGGTTTCATGGCAAACTAGGTAACAGAACAATTACTGCACGGTTTTTATCCTGTATTTCTTAGCAGCAAAGAAAAAACACTAAGTCAAACTCTTTGTGTCACTGGGAGCTGAGGATAAGTTGTGCAAGACCGGATCCCACACCCACTTTACTTCTCAAATTACATTCCTATCTGTAGTGCTAATGACTTTATTCTAGTATTTTCCCATGTTTCTTTGCTGGATTTCACAATATTTGCAATGTTAGGTAACCACCTAATAAAAGGGGGTGCTGCCAGGTGGAAACACACCTACTGGCTTTGTGTGAATGATTGCCTTACCCTGCAAACAGTTCTACAGTTCAACTCTTGAATTTTGCAGGTTGTCACACTCTGTTTAAAAACTAACACTTAAACCAAAGTGATACTCAAAGTTTGATAAATGAGAGAATTATACATCAAGTTCAGGAAACTGTTTTTTTTTTGGGGGGGGGGGGATAGGGTTTTGTTTATTTGTTTGCTTACTGTAGTAAAACACTTACACAATGATACTTTCACATTTCTCGGATCACGTGTTACGCAGTAAGCTCCATAACCAGCCACAGAACCAAAGGTGAGACCAGCAGCTAAAGAGATTTTACTACCTGCAAGAAACCACTGAAGCGTTATTTCGCAATGCAGTGTCTTTAATCTCAATCTTTTCACATAGTTCTCTCTCTACATAGTGTTACCCAAATATTTTACAAATAGAACTGATTTTGGTACAGTGCAGCTAGCTCAGCCAGTGTGAACAGAGAGGCAGTATTTCCATAACTGGGTCATTCTCTTGTATGGCATTAGGGCCAAAGTTGACTAAATTACAGGAAGATGATCAGGAGCTAGTAATACTTGCAGTTTGGGAAAAATAATCTTCAAAGCACAAACCTAAATTTGGCCGTTTTCTCTACCACACATACCTTTAGAAGCATTTTTTGTAATTTCTCTACCCTGTCTGTTGATTTTAACTATGTTTTACAGCACTTGTGAGTCTCCAAAAATGGTAGAAACGTGTCAATATATACAAAGGGTAAATTGGACCACACATGTATTCATAGGCCTTTTAGTCTGGTATCAGTCCTGGACAAAGAAATGGTATTACCAACATCACAATAAAAAAATAAAACACAAATAGATCACAATGAAGATGAAAATATGTGTTTTCAAAGAAATTTGATGCCTTCTTTCAGTGCTATTACAAAACTGGTTCATAAAGTCCAGAGTTTCAGTAATATTCTTAGGTTTCCGAATAGGCATTTGACTCTGTACCACGATAAAAGTGTAGAATCAGCAGAGCAGGCATTATCTGGATTAAGCTGATCTCCAAATCTTTATAAATAAAGAATCCAGACCCCCAGGTGTCATTTAGCTCCCAGTCCTGTTATAATGAATATTTTCAATCAAGACTTTGCAAGAAAACAAATTATTAGCATTAGAAAAAATAATCTAGATTTGCCACAAGGACTGACCACCTATTAAAGACTGAACAGAACAAGTGAATGGGATAGTCAGGGGGTACAGCTGGATACGTATCAGAAAGTCAGATATAAAGCCATGTCTCTAAAGCAAAGTATGTGCACACTAAGTGGGGAAAACAGTGACTATATCACAAGAATCGGGATGGTTGATGGCCACAGCAAAGAAGACTGATGCACTGCCGGGATATCTCTGCACTGTGGGAGAGATCACAGGGATCAGCCTTGAGAGCCCGCCTGCCTGTCCTCGGTACCACTGCGACCTCTGCCGGGATGCTCGGCTAGAGTACGTCTTGAAAGGGCTGCAAAACCAGGCGGAATACGGGAAATGCGCTTTATAATATATGATAACCTAAAACCTGTCTGATTATCTTAGAGTGAAAATGCACAACTCTGTGAGTATGAGATAATTAACCACCAAATCAGAATGCGCAAGTAAAGGGCTTTCTTTCCAGTGTGCATCTGGGAATCTCAGAATCAGGCCTGGATGCTTACACAGAAAACAAGCTTTAATCAGAAATTATCCTCTGTGCATAACACAGGGCTGATTAAAGGAAATTAAAAGGTCTCCAATATGCTGAAGGTCAAAGATAACATGACAGCCCTTTCTGCCCTGAAAACAAACTCATCAGCTAGATTAACAGAAAAAAGTGACCATTCAAATGCTTATGTTGACCCAAGTAAATCTCATGAGACTCAGCTGATTTACAACAGTGCAGGATAGATTTCAGATGCAGTTGTATTCATCATAGCAAAGTTTTCACGTCTTGCAGTATTTATTTATTTTAAGAAAGTGCAGAGGAGAAGAAACCCCAATACTTCATTTCCAAACCCTGCTGTATTTACCTTTACGAGTGTATGCTACAACACCTCCAACAGCCAGCAATGCAGCATATGCAAAACCAATCCAGTCAATAGCCATGGTCCCAACTCTGGAAAACAAAATACATTGCAACTGAAGACAAAATCTTTCCTCCTGGTAAAACAAAACAAAACAAAACACAAACAAACAAACAAACAAAAAAAAAACCCCACAAAAAACATTACATAGTGTTCTAAGTAACACTACAATCTCTTAAGTCATGTTTAACTACTGTGCCAAGACACTGAAAAGGTTATAGGGCGTCTATTGGCTATTGCATCATTTTTTCACTAACTGCTGCCCATCCTTACACCTCAGTACAAAGGTACACTGTACTTCCAGTAGGGGAGATGGGCATTCTGGGGATGTATGTGGCATGCTGTTTCTCAGTCAAACACACATGTATGCAAGCAAAAAGCTTGACACCACCCCAAGGTTTTGTTGTGCTTGTGCCATATGGCTGATTTGGCCATACATTACGGATACATATGGGTCTTGTCAGTGCGCAGCTTACAGTGCCTCGTCAACAAGGCTCTACTTTGGATACTTCAAGTGGAATGTAATAGGCCCGGCAACATCAAGTAAAAATAGGAATTTTCAGAGTTTACCCAGAGTTTCCATACAGGCCATCTTTGGGAAGCTATACATACAGAAGATTCATCCTCTGCCTGCGCTCCTTTTGTTTCACCTTTAGATTTTGATGCACTGTCCCAAGTTAGGCTTCTGTTCTCCAAAAAGCATTCAGTTCCTGTTTTAACACTGATCTCTACTTCCCCAGCTGTGCTTTGTAAACGCACAAAGGGCCAGTCAGCCGCAGCAGCACTATGGCCTGTCTCCCACCAGCTGCTGAGATACACCCCCTTCACCCAGATTACGTGTGTACTAAGTAAGTACATCCTTCTTTCTACCTGAGTGGGTGTGCCTTTCATCACAGAGTTAAAGGGATACCGGGAAAGAGCACACACTCATCATTTTACATCAAGCCTTTAATACTGAAGCGAGCAACTCACAGCGAGCACCCACCCTGCCCCAGCTGTAACCCCGTCAGGAAGACGAGCGGGGTTGAGCGGGCCGTGGCACCCCTAAAACAAGGTCTGCAGTGGCAGGGGCCAGGCTGAGCCCGGCCTCTGATCCACAGGGCCTTCGTGGCCGAGGCAGGCAGCCGAACGCTCCCGCTCAGGGGTGGCCTTGGGCCTTCTATCTCCCGCCCCGAGCCCGCGCCCTCCGCAGCCCCCTCTCGCCGCCTCCGCTCCGCGCAGCCCCGCGCTCGCTTCCCCGCCCGCCGCGGCGGAACCCCCGCCGAAGCCAGGCGGCTGCCGAGGCGAGCCCCACCGCCCTCCCCGCGCCCGCTTGCCCTCAGCCGCCTGGCCGCGGCTCAACCCCTCGGGACACAGCACCCCGCCACCGTACCTCGTCCCGCAGCGCGGTTCTCCGACCTCCTCCGGCCCCGCCTCCCTGCCCGCCAAGCACCATTAGGCGTCGCGGGGCCGGCACGGCGGTACTGCCGAGCCAACGGCGGCTGCTTCACCGCCCCCTCTCCGGCTTCTGTCCCTCCGTGAAGGAGGAAGGAGGGCGCTTACTGCCACTGTGGCGGCAGTGCTTCCGCTTGCGGAGCTGCTTGCGTGGGGAGAACCGCATTTTGTGGCGCTTGGCTGAGCCGGGAGGTCAGGAAGACGGACCCGTGTGGCCCAGGGCAGCGAGCGGGGCTTCGCACCGTGTTTGCCTGGGTTCCTCGGCGGCAGGGCCCACCTCCGGGATTGGTGTCTTCTGCCTCATGAGGCTCCTCGCCCGGCTTGTCTGCCTGGGCTTCACTGGCGCCGGGAAGATCCGTAGTTTATTTTAGGCTTTAAAACCTAAAACGCCCAGGCCTGCCATAGTGGGGGTGGAAGAACACATGAGCAAAAGTCATGTCTGCGGCGCTGCTTGTACCTGAAGGGTGCGCATCCTATGGAGACAAGGGCAGGGGCTTGGTGGGGGTCTTGTGCCTGCACCGCCCTAGAGACACCTGTGAAACTTTGAGGGTTGCCTGCATGAAGTCATACAAACACAGACCCAATGCTAATGTTTGTCAGGGGAACGAACAGGTGCAAAGCTCAAGGCTGAGATGCTACCCACGGAGCTAGTTTATGGAACTGCTTGACATGGTTATTTGAGCACTTGTCTGGTAGCCCTGTTTGCTGAAGCTGTTCTAAAAGCTATTTTTATGCCTGTTTTGTCACCCTTGATGGTATTTCTTTAGTTTTCTCTCAAGTGAGCTTGTTCTTGATCAGCACAGGATGTGTCCTTCAGCAGTATTTTGGGGGTGCCTGTTTGCAACATTCGCCACGCTTCCCTTGTTCCTTCAAATAGGCTGGGCATAAACACAGCTGTAACAGGGAGGGATGCACAGTGCTGTGTGATGGGACTTGGATACCTGCCTTCTTCAGGGTTCATTTGAAAATCCTTGCCAAAATCTTGTGTTTCCTTTAGATTTCTCTGCCTAAAGGTGTGAGAGTTTTCCGCTCCAAAGACCTTGCTGGAAAGTAAATCAGTATTTTCATTAGGGTTAATGTATTGAATTTACACTCCTAACATGCTATTTGTTTTTTTCTGTTAGCATTTAACTGCTGTGATACAAACCTTTTCCATGTGAGTGGTCCAAGTCTGCTTGGAGGAAAACAGAATCTTCCCTGCTTATCTCACCAGTATCTGTGGGAAGGAAGTCTGGAGGTACAGCAACTTTGGAAAACAAACATAGGACACTTGAGGGCAGGATGGCTCCAAAATGCAAATGGAAAGCAGATTCATAAGCTGAAATCCAGAAATCTTGGATTTCTTTATGAAGTATTCTGGGACTTGCAGCTCTTGAAAGTGCAGTAAAATAAACAGTGGATTAAACGAAGCAAAGCCATGCAATTCTACTTGAGGGAGCTCCAAAGTGGAACAAATAGAGTGGTTTTTGGCACCTCTAGGATAATGAGTAGTTGTGGTTACTGATTCAATGATACTCCTTACCAAAGTAGACTGGATAACCCTGAAGTCTGGGCTAAATTTGAATTCATGTAATTATATGCTGCTTGTTATGTTCCCTTCCATTTTCAATTGCAAAAAGTGTTTGGTATTGTTTTCTCTGTTACATCTGAAGCATGGAATTGAACTCTACAACTCAAGGAGAGTTATAAAGCAGGTATGTTTATTACTGGGTGCAAGGGGGATGGCTCCTCCTGGCTTGCACACTGAGGGGTTAAGCAAGCAGATAATTATTACACACAAACATGCATTTTCATTAGGTTCCTGAGAGAGTGGTGAGGATATTACAATTAGTTTAGGTACTCATTATCATAAGTCTCCTCCCTTTTGGTGCTTGCACACTGCCCTCCAATGGTCTTGGGCAGGGGTCTTCAAGATGAAGTAAGTAGTCTTCCTCATGGGGGCAGGGGTCTTCAAGATGAAGTAAGCAGTCTTCCTCACGGTGCACTTTTCACCTTTGGCACAGCTGGATGCCCCAGTAATCACAAAACTAGCTGAAACCAGCTGTATCTGCTAGTTTCTGAGAGCTGGCAAAGATTTAGAGCAGTGTGACCTTCATACAAAATTTATTGCAAGCAGAGCAGGACGGGCAGACAAGGAGTATCCTAAGCTAGCAGAAGTTTGGGAGTCACTGTCTCCAAACTAACTGATAATTAGAAGGATGGTAATTCACTAATTAGAAGGATGGAAAGAAATAATTCAATCTTGTTAGTAAGACTACTAAATTCTGTTATCACACCACGGACTTACAACACCAACATTGTTCTCCATCTTAGACCTAAGTTAAGTTAAAAGTATTTTAACCCTATGTTTTCCAGGCACTTGCTTTCCTTATATCACATCAACTATTTTATGATGTGAAATGGTTACAGCACAGGTAGTAAGACCCATGAGAGGTTTTTAATAGCAAAAGATTTAAATTAGTTTGTTGGTAGCATGATAAATCAAACCCCTCAGTCCTAACAGTGAGGTATAAACAGAGCTAGCAGCAAAGGAAGTGTTAATGTTGCTAAGAGCTTTCTAGTCTAGTTTTCGTTTGTTCATAACTGCCAGTCTGGGCTGAAACTTCCCTTGTTGGGTGTCTGCTTCCAGCTGGTTTAGTTTAGCTTATTTTGGTTTGGTTTATGATTTGTTTGCTTTGTTTTTGAAAGTTCCATTTACAACAGTCAAGCCAACAATAAGGATGAATTTAGGGGAGAATACACGTTTTTGTCTATTATAAACATTATTGTTTCACTGAACAGCCTCTAGCATCTCTCTGGTTTGGAAAAACAGCTCTCAAATTTGGCAAGTAAATTGCTTTAGTTTCAGGGATATATTTTTCCATCTTCATAAAAATGTAACGTGAAGAGAAAAAGTGTTAAAAATGTGGAGTGGAGGCTTCTTAAAATTGTACAGCCCAGTTCCCAGAAAGTTCCATTCATGTTGATAATGTGTGACCTTTTGTTAGACCCACCTGCATTCACATTGAATAGGTGCTGTCTCTCCGGAGAATGGCTGAGCTTGTGCCTTGCTTTGCTAGTGTTCTGTAGAAGACAAGAAGCCTCTAAGGGGCTTGTAATGCAGCCCATCTCCCTACCCTTGAACACTTTTGCTTAGTCTAGCCATTGTTAGAGAGGTTGTTGGCAGGACGAATCACATAACAGACCTAGTTACTGCTGTGAGCTGTGGTTTTTGTTGGTCTTTCTGCATTAACACCAAAGGCTACTCATAGTTGTAAGCTCCTAGTAAGATTTAATGCTAACTGCTATTCTAGAACATAATGTGATACCAGAAGGGATCTGTAGAATGGAGAAGTGCCTCTGAAATACTAGAGACAGGAGAAAAGGTCCTGACTGAAGGAGGAGAGCAGCTAAGCACCCTGAGACAACTATAGTTCTTTCTGTGCAAAAGATTGTTCTCTTCAGCAGGTGGGACTGTGGAAGAGGAGCAAAATACAGTTAAAAACTGTATTTTTTGATGAGGATTCAGAGGCTTCAGGTGTAATAATCAGATTAAATAGGGAAGAAGTCAGTTATGTCCTGGTACAAAAAGGCAACTATTAAAACAGATTCTGTAAGCTTTCTTGTATACACACATGTATATAAGCAGTGAGAAGGACCGTGGTTTTAAAGTAATAGAACATTGTTTAAAAGGCTGAGGAGACTGATCTACAGCCTCATTGGGCTCCCTTTATGGGTCGTTACCCTTCAGTTCTGAGGTGATATACTTCCTTGACAATTTAGTATGAAAGCTTAGATCCAGAATTGTCCCTGGCAATTCAATAAGATGTTAAAAGGCAGAGATACTGCTCTTTATAATAACCATGAAGTAATCTCACAGAATATATACATTAATAAACAGTCACACAACCTAAAGCCTTTTCTATGAACTAAACACATATAGATATGGACTAAAGCCTACAAGGGAAAAGGAGATGGGTTCTTGGGCAGTGATTTCACAGGAGATGGTGCTCAAATTTAACAGCTCCTTGTACTTCTGCAGGTCCCGGAGCTTTTAAGGCCAAAAGGGCCTTTTCATTTCCAATTCTGCTTTCCAGTCCCCTGTTTTCTGCAGTAATCAATGCGTTTTGCTCCTTCTCTTCCAAGCCTCAATTGATGAGTCAACTGAGTAGGCAGGTGAAACATAACCAGGCAGAAAAATATGGATTAGTTCAGTCAGGAGGATCTAAAAAGCATCAGGGTGCACAGGAAGAGCTGGGACTGAGTGGGTATGGCGCTGACCAAAATTCTTGGTAGTTTCAGTGAAATGCAACTCAGAATTATGGTTGGTCAGTGGTATCTCGGGAATCTTCCCAGCTGCTGAAACCAACAAGCTAGTAATTCTGGAAGACAGCAAACAAACACTGCCCACAGAATCCTACCTGTGGGACCTGCCACCTGACAATATTCAGTTTGATTGTGAGTGATTATATCCACAATTTTAGTGTGAGGTCTCCAGTAAAATCAGGTTTTAGCTACATTTTATAGTGGAGAGATTAATCAGAGCAAAATGTAAGAATGTGGTTGTGATATGCAGTGCTTTGGAAGCGCTGTAACTGCCTTGGGTTCTGATCAGTGTAGCAATTTGGTTTTACTTGCTGAGTTCTCAGAAGTTAATAGACTCCATCTCCTGAAGAAATTGAGGTTTTTCTCTTCAGTATCTCAGAATTCCTTGGTCTAAATAAATCCAGATTTGGACCACTGGCTGTGCTCTGCTTCCAAGATATCCCAAATTTCCCATCTTTCTTAACAAATATGTGGATTTTAAAGCTGTTCAGGAAATCAGGGTGGAATCCCAAGGGATTTCAGAGACATTTGAAGTGGGTTGTTTGTCATTGTGTGATGTTTTCAGCTAATTGAAAACAACTCATGAAGATGAAAGTATCCTGGAATAGAAGAGTTTTTGTGTGTGTGTGTATTTTCAGACCCTTTCCCTAATATTTATCATCCTGTGATAGATATTGGATCTCTGCTAACTCTCACCACTATGTACTTGGTACAAAGGGGTCTGGTTTTAGCTGCACACACTGAGACAAGAGTTTTCTAGAGAACAGCTCACTGAGGGACCGGAGCACAGGATCCCTAGCCCAAATTCTGGCAGACATGCTGAGGCGTACCTGAAACTGTATATGCCTCAGGGCAGCTTTCTGGGCTGAAAAATAGTTTGAAGCCAGGAAGGTTTTAGGATGGAAGTTCATATAAGAATGCCCTATCCTTACTCTTTCCTAGACATTAGTTCATGCCCACTGTTCTTACTGTTTCTCACCTACCCATGGCCACTGACAGGCAGGAGCATGACTGGACCATTTTTCAGGTTCATTAAGGGCAAGGTTATAGATAGGAGTATCCAAGTCAAAAGCACCCTCCAGATCATTCTTGTCCAAAAAAATAAGGTAAAGTAAAATGCAACATACCTCCCAGAAGGAAGAGGTCTGCAAGATCCTAATTTTTGTAGGTTGCGCAGAGAGTGGCTCAAGCTGTGATTTTGCAATAACTTGTCTCAGTTATGAACTTCCCAGTTCTCAGTCCCTTCCTTGAACCATCTCTGGCATTCAGTGAGCTTTATGCCAAGCCGTGATGATAAATCATAAGAAAATTTAGCTTGCTGTTGACATTTCTGTTCTGGAACTACAGTCTTAGAGAGCTAATCCTTGCTCATGTTTCGAAGAGGGTAGTGAAAGGCAGAGGGACAGTCCCACTCAAGCCCACAAGCCATACTCTCAGGGGGCAAATAGAAGATTGAGGCTACCCACAGCATGAACTTCAATTAGGAGAAAATGGATATGATCAGGATTGGTAAAATCAAGGCGGTGGGTAGGGTGAATACAATTCATTGTTTTCCAAATCATACAGTACTTGAACTAGGGGACACTCATTGAAACCATAAAGTGGTTATTTTAGGAAAGATAAAAGAGAATAGCTTTTTTTTATGTAGAAGGTATAGTGACATTTTGGAATTTAGAATCATAAAATAGTTAGGGTTGGAAAGGACCTTAAGATTATCTAGTTCCAACCCCCCTGCCATGGGAAGGGGCACTTCCCACTAAACCATGTCACCCAAGGCTCTGTTCAACCCGGCCTTGAACACCACCAGGGATGGAGCATTCACAACTTCCCTGGGCAACCCATTCCAGTGCCTCACCACCCTTACAGTAAAGGATTTCTTCCTTACATCCAATCTGAACTTCACCTGTTTAAGTTTTAACCTGTTACTCCTTGTCCTCTCACTACAGTCCCTAATGAAGAGTCCCTCCCCAGCATCCCTATAGCCCCCCTTCAGATATGGGAAGGCTGCTATGAGATCTCCATGCAGCCTTCTCTTCTCCAGACTGAACAGCCCCAACTTTCTCAGCCTATCTTCATACAGGAGGTGCTCCAGTCCCCTGATCGTCCTCGTGGCCCTCCTCAGGACTTGTTCCAACAGTTCCATGTCCTTTTCATGTTGAGGACACCAGAACTGCACACAATACTCCAAGTGAGGTCTCACGAGAGCAGAGTAGAGGGGCAGGATCACCTCCTTCGACCTGCTGGTCACGCTGCTTTTGATGCAGCCCAGGATACGATTGGCATCAGCCCGCCTCACAAGCATGTCAAGGTCCCTCTGGATGGCATTCCTTCCCTCCAACATATCAACCGAACCACACAGCTTGGTGTCATTGGTAAACTTACTGAGGGTGCACTCAATCCCACTGGCCATGTCACTGACAAAGAGGTTGAACAGGACCGGTCCCAACACCAATCCCTGAGGGACACTGCTTGTTACTGGTCTCCAGCTGGACATTGAGCCATTGACCACAGATGTTTTGGAAGCAGATGGGTCAGCAGACTGGAAAGGAGACTAATCAATTAAATGGACTGCAAATTCATAAAGAGATACTAAAAGAATGAGTATGGATGTGTGCTCCTTAACATCCCTAATACAATGATTGTGGATGCCGGAGAACAAAGGAAATGTATATGCCTGGTTTGCATATTCTTATCATTTGTTGTTATTGGAGGAAGGATACTGAGGTGAGCTGGATGTTGGTCTGACATACCAGGACATCTGTCATGTTCTTTTCAGAGCCTTGGTTTTGTGTCCACAGGTGTGTGAGGACAAATGTGATGTTGATAGGAGTTTGTATTTTACTTTTTTAAGTTGATATCTCAGGGTTCTCTTACCTCAGTGAAACCTGATGCTTAAATCACTAGCACTGCTATGTACCCTATTGAGGAAATGTGCAGTTTTAGGACAATACATATAGTATTAGCACTTAGAAAGGGACCCTTAGACTAAACTATAGCCCTCCTGATATTGCACTTTTCTCCTGGGATCCTTCTGCTCTGTCTGCACAGAACTTGATGAATGCTTATGTCCTAGGAAAGTTTTCATAAGCTATTATAGAATTTTCCCCCAGGATATCAGTGTATTTTGGATCTATTATTTGAGAGTCTTCTGCTGGAAAACATCTAGTGCAGCTGAAGGAGAGAGAGTGCCAGATTAGACAGATTACTAGGCATGAATCCCAACCCTTATTTGTATGACTATTCCTTCTGCCTTTAGATAATCACATTAACATCAGGAGTATTGCTTACACAAGTACTACTGAGAAAAAGTGATGAACAGGCTTGGGCCCTCAAAGCAATGTTCTTGTTCCAGTACTTTCCCAGTGAGATTCTGACCTTGTTTCCTTGTTAGAGCTCATTAGAGTTGGAACATCCAGGAAGGAGGGCTGCCCGCTACTTGGCAGCCTCCAGTAATGATTACCAGCCCATCTTTTAGACCTATCAGAAGTAACATTTTTAGCAGTTCAGACATTGATTTCCTTTCTCTTCCAAAGCTCATCCCACACTCAGATACACAAGGGTATATTAGACAATACTGTATTTCATGCTTGCTTGGTCATGGGGTCAGGTATTTAGTCTCTGCTGAGGGTTTTTTTGCTCATGTATTGAGCAGAGGAGCCAGAAACCTTCCCCAACCATGTGGTAAAGGTGCCCCCAGTGCGTATAAGACTGGTATCTTGTGGTAGTTGTCATCAGGCAGCGTGGGTTAGGATATGTCTTTTGCCAAGCCAGCCTGGAGGAGCACAGCTCAGTGAGACCTCGGGGATCTTGCTGAGTAACAGTGGTGACCTATTTTGAAAAGAGGGAAAAAAGCTATCTTCTTTTTTTGTGGCTGATAATACCCAAAGGAGTACTGCTGTGGGTGCAAAGGGAGGATTGTAAACATCAAATAACAGAAAGTGTTTACACATCTACTTTTATGTGCAATTAATCAAGCTTGGGAAAAATGAAGTCTTTACTTACGCACCCAAAAGGAGAACCCAAGTTAAAGCACCTATGTAAATCAGCCCCCAAAAATGAAAATTGAGAAAAATAATGCCAACAACACTGCCACTTTAACTCCAGATTTCAAGCCAAACATCTATGAAGGAAGAAGTATTCCATGGAAAAATATCATATTCTTGCCATCTTTCTAACCACAGAGTTACACTCATT
The DNA here is from genome assembly GCA_028858755.1 of Ara ararauna. Lineage (NCBI taxonomy): Eukaryota > Metazoa > Chordata > Aves > Psittaciformes > Psittacidae > Ara > Ara ararauna. The sequence goes on along the minus strand of CM054379.1, from coordinate 38,999,003 downwards.
ATGTTAAAGCTATAATTGCAGTATTGTGAATAGAGTGCCACAGACAATGGCCTGTCAGTGTTTTTCCACTGTAAACCCTCATGTGAGGTTTGTAATTTTGTGAAATACAGTTATCTTTGGCTGGGATATCCAGCTACAATTTCAGCCCAGAAATAGATTTTGGTTGTGTTTGTTTCCTTTACCAAGTTGTTCAAATTTCGTTCTTCAGTAAGTGTTAGAGCCTTCCTGATTGATCGCCCATTTATGCCCTGTATATGCTGTGGGGGTGTGCGGAGAGTTGCTGTAGTGCATCCATGCTGGGCAGTATTCAGGGCTGTGACTTAGCTGTAGTTAATTCCACACATTGGACCAAACTGCCTACATATGTATCAGTCTGGGAAAGTCAGGACAGCAGGATTATAGCAAATTAGCACTGACTAGCATATCCAGGCATGCACAGCAAAACATGCTTTAGGGAATACTAGAATATGTTATTACAGCTATGGAAGGAGGGAGATTTGGCCAGGCCAATTAAATGAGTAAAATTGAAAAGATTTGTCTTGTCTTACAGGGAAAGGAAATTCTGAGTTGGTATTACAAAAAAACAAAAACGAAAACAAACCCCAAAAAACCCCAAAAAACCAAACCAAACAAAAGAAAACCACCCCAAAAACAAGATAAAAAAAAAACAAAAAAAAAAAAAACAAAACCAAAACCAACCCCAAAACCTATAGGATTAGTGAAACTCTGCAACATGCAAAAAGCACTTGTACAGTTACAGTTTTGATTCTTTAGTGGGGCTTATCTAAAGCTCTTCTCTGTTGGATTGTGGTAATTTAGACCCAAATCCAGCCCAGTTTCTTCTTTTCACAGACAACTCAAAGGGAATATATGGTGCAAACAGGAAGTGCTGACCCCCAAACTGAAGTATAACAGCATGTTTAATTACAAATGCTAACCATGTAACATCTGCATATAAACTCCTGGGAAATAGGTCTGAAATAACCATATGTGTAATGTCTTACTTCAAAATAATTATTTTGAGACAAGGACTGCATGCACTTAAGGGATTTCACCTGTATTTAGATGTGATTCACTAACCATGCATTTATTCTTTACATGAATTTGTTCAATGTTGGTGCTCTGGAAGAAAATAAATTCTTGTGCTACAGAGATCTCTGGTTGCTTCAGCAACTTGTTAGACATCGCAGGGAAAAACTGCTGAGTTCATATAGTTTAGAATAAGTATGGATCAAATAAGTTTATTGCTTTATTGACAGTATGTCATTAACCAGCAATCAGTGAACTATGCGTACAAGATCATAGAATCATAGAATAGCTAGGGCCGGAAAGGACCTCAAGATCATCTAGTTCCAACCCCCCTGCCAGGGGCAGTGACACCTGCCACTAAACCATGTCACCCAAGGCTATGTCCAATCCAGCCTTGAACACTGCCAGTGACAGAGCATTCACGACTTCCCTGGGCAACCCATTCCAGTGCCTCACCACCCTTACAGTAAAGGATTTCTTCCTCATATCCAATCTGAACTTCACCTGTTTAAGTTTGAACCCGTTACCCCTTGTCCTCTCACTACAGTTCCTCATGAGGAGTCCCTCCCCAGCATCCCTATAGGCCCCCTTCAGATACTGGAAGGCTGCTATGAGGTCTCCAAGCAGCCTTCTCTTCTCCAGGATGAACAGCCCCAACTTTCTCAGCCTGTCTTCATACAGGAGGTGCTCCAGTCCCCTGATCATCCTCGTGGCCCTCCTCTGGACTTATTCCAGCAGTTCCATGTCCTTTTCATGTTGAGGACACCAGAACTGCACACAATACTCCAAGTGAGGTCTCACAAGAGCAGAGTAGAGGGACAGGATCACCTCCCTCGACCAGTGATACAATAGGCAAACCATAGTGGAAAATCCTGAACAGAGTCCTGTAACTATGCCCAAAGCTGCCTTAGTGTACACATATGCATGCACAGAAACACAGACATATACATGCACAGAGTTGTATGCCCCCCCTCACTCATGGGTACTGTGGGTTACAAAAGCACCTTCCCATCCCATTGCATGTCTCCCTCTTTACACATGCCTTCTGTGGGAGATTTGGGTCCTCTGCCTTTATGCAGATGCCTGCATCTGCAGACTGCTTTATGGAGCTCCCTGCAGGTTGTTGGATGAACTACATGACCCCCCTAGAGAAAGCTGTTTCTCCTTCAAGGTCTCTCCCTCCTGTAAAGAGTTTTCATGTGTGTTTTATACTTCTTTACAGTCTGCCTGGTGTTTTGTGTCAAGTCTCTTTGTAATTTCCCAGTAATGGTTTAATCTGGCTGATGGTTATCTTCTATAAAGATAATATAATTATGATTAAATGCTGACAGGCAGTTTGGTGTATTTGATCCACGGGCACACATTTGATACACACTTTGGACACATCTTTTTCTTCATGGGTGACATTATCTATGCTGTTTGTCAAGGGGGGGGGGGGTGTTCCACAGTAAGGGGGAACCATACCTGGGAGGCATGTAGGCCACAGGAGAAGAGAGAGCAAGAAGCAGGGCCAGGTAGCTGACGCTGCTCAAACCTGAGAGAGCTGTGGTGTTCTGGATGCATCCCACAGTTGAAGGTAATGATAAGTGGGCAAGCAAACCCATTTCTGGACTCTCTTCAGGACCCAAAATAGAAAAATTAACAGTTGCTTTACTAAATGTCTTTTGAACACCTATCGTGATTCTCAATGAAGAGATCATAAATGGGACGGAAGCAGTAAAATGAATTATTGGAAAAACTCTGCAGAGAGGCCGTGTGGGCCTGGTGCTTTACTGGATGGTGAAGACTATATTTCACACTCCCACAGTTTACTTTTTTCAAGGTGATAAAGACATTTGAATCATTTTATTTTTTGGATGTTTTACGTAAAATGAAGAGCCATGATTGAAACTGGAACTGGAGTCAGGAAATAGCCAGACTGTGTACAATGTGGTAAAGAGCTAACAAATGCCATGTGTTACATGATTAATATAGTATAAATGCCAATTATGGATTTGGTTTGTCAGCAGTTGGTTTGAGTTTTGTGATTACCAGCCAACAGTTTAACTGATGATTTGATCTGTAACAGAATCCTCAACTTTTGGGAATGGAAGAGATTTGCATTGATAATTTTATGCATTAAATGTATGTAGAACTATTAGCTTCTAGAAAGGATGCAGATAAGTTCTGGGGTTCTTCATGGAGCTGATGAGTAGCCTTTTCTCTCAATTCATCATGATTTATGATGGTAAATCAGGGTGGGGGCATAGAACTATGTGACTGCTATTGTTTCACTATGTCTTCACATGGTGTTTTTGAATTGTAGGTGGGTATATGAGGAAAACTCTGTGTCTGACTATAAATACAGCTGCAAAGTATTGCACCACTCATGCTCTGAGTCAGTCTCTAATCGTTGTTCTTGGCATATCACTGCTGGGCCATAGGGAAGAGCCATCTGTAAGAGGTAGCTGAAAATGGAGTCACTGACCATCTGTAAGTATTGAAGCTCTCCTGACATTTTTTACAAGCTGAAGGATAATCAAGTGTTATAATTTATCGTGTGTCTACCTATTACCCTCTACATTTTTTAAGAGAATACAGTATTCTTGTCTTTCATCTTTCAGTTCTGTGGCCTATCTCTTTATGTCACAAACTTATTTCCCCCCATGTCTGCAGTTCACTGTTAGCTGAAATGACCCCTGTCAATCTTTGTAAATTTGAGATTTTTTCAAGGGATGTGCTGTATAAATTACAGGTGCCTGTCATTGCTGGAGCTAGAATGTGAGCAGAAGCTTTTCCTAAAGCCTTGGGATTTTGAATGGGCTAAATAGGAATTCAGATCTAGTTTCTACTTCACAAAAGTCAATGAATGCTGTATTCCCTTGCTTTCTCTTTGCCATATGGTGTAAATCATTTGGCAAATGCCACCTTTATTCCAGAGAAAAGGTGTATAAATGTGTAAAGTTACTGTGCCTGCAGACTTCCTGTATGTGCACAGGTATAGCTGGTTAACCTTAAATAATAGTGTACACGGTATCTGGGATCACACTCTTGATTCCATTGAGAAATTAAGAAAGGTTTTTAATGGTTTTTAACTTCACACGTTGAACAGTGGAACTTTACAAAGTTTTATTTAAACGTTTATTGTGTCAGTGTGATGGAAACCACCTTTGTCACATGCATGAGCACATGTGACACACGCGCACACACAGTAAGCCTGACTTCTTCCAGGAAATGAAAAAAAAGGTTATTTGAATACTTCTGTTAATTATGTTTCTCATCCAGGCATCCCAATACTGTACATGTGCCGAGCTCATGTGGAGAGAAAGGAACGATACAGAGAATTCTTAGTAAAAATGCAGTCCCAGGAGGAACATGAAGCACACTGCTTAGAAATACAAATCCAGAGCTTCAAGCGTCCTAGCTAAGCGGATTTTCTGAATGTATTCAAGGTGGTGTTATGGTAAGTGAAAGAAGCCTGTGAAGTTCCTTGGAGCTCTTTGGGAATGAAAAGTAAAACTCATTTATATTTCAGTAGATTGGTGGCAGAAATCAGACCAAAGTCCATTTTTCTGAGGAGGATCTGCATGCACACAGGCTACAGAGAGGTGAGACTAATGGCTCCTTTGTTGCCCAGTTTTGTGTTCTTTATTAGCAAACACTGCATCAACTTTGGGAAATGGGGAGATGAGTATGGGGTGCAGTATGGAGCACAGAGAAGCTGAATATGAAAGCTGTGCATTTGTGTCCCAGGGAGGCAAGGCAGGGAATATGCAAGGTTATTCTGTCCTTTCCACAGAGCATCCTCCCCTCCCATTTACTCTCAATACAGAAGTACTTGGAAAAGAGCAGAGGATATGGGAGTTGCTGAGCAGAGAAAGGGAGGATGTCTATGTCATGCTCAACACTGGCACCTTAGAGTAATGTTGATTTTGGCAGTCATGAATCCTGCAGCGTGCTGGGGCTACAGTGCTCTGCATACCTGCATGAAGCAGTATCTTTTGGACGAGGAGAGCTGTGACAGTCAGCCTGGTCGTTTTCAGAGCTGGAAGCTGGCAGCTGGCTCTAGTGAAGGGAGGGAGGTGACAGTCACCTTCCTGTTTCTGCCACCCCAAGAGCCTGCCTCTAAAGGCCTGAAATGACCTGCTGTCAAACATCTATGAAAGACATGCTTTTCCTCAGAGTCGAAGTGTTCTCCAAGACACCACCACCAGATTAGTGGATGAGACCAACCGGTTTTGCTTTCCAAGAGAAAAAAAAAAAAAAAAAGATGTATCTGGATTTTAGCAATACTTTTTGTCCCTGAGGAGGCTTTTAGGGCTGAAATGACTCTGTGAATCCTGTGTTAAAATAATTAGTCTGTCACCAACCAGCTATCTAACTCATTGCGAGAGTATCTGGGCAGTTCTTGGATACAGTATTGCATCCCAAAAGCTACTGCTGTCTGTCACATTCCTACAGCTCTTCACTGGCTCCAGGGGAAGGGGTTTGTACTGTTTTAGGGTTGGTTTGAAGACTTGATAGAGGAAGAAGGTAAAATTGGTTCAGAACCTCCAGTCGCAGACTTTACAATATCCTTGTATTTCCAGCATGGACATGGTGCTCCTGATCAGATTTGTACTTCTAATGCTACAGCTGTTTTATCTCTAAGTTGAGATTGTATTTTGGCACTGTAGGTGTCTAACTTCAACCCACTCTATTAAAAACTCAGGTGATCCAGATTCCCTTTTTATAGCTGTGCATAGAGCTGCTTCTGATGACAGTGTTTTTGTGAGGGGAAAAATGAGGAATCAAATTCTCACTGTTGTTTATGATTTCAGCCTCTTTTTGAGAAAAGGTTCAGTGCACCCACATATTTAAATGTAACTTAAGGGTCTTCTTCCTTCCTATTTTTGAAGCTTACTGTTCATGTATTTTGTGGAAGACGGATGTTAATAGCGCAGAACAGTGTGGTTGTTATCTATTATACCATGATATATTTACTGAGAAAATTTTAATAAATAAACCACAGGCTTGAACCCCTGAACCCTTCCAAACCAGCCAATTCCCATGGGGGGTTCAGGAGTTTTTTATGGACGGATACTGTGTTCTCATGAGAATTTTATTAGAGCTCATAGACTCGAGACTGACTAGCAAGAGAATTTATGAGGTTACATGGGAACTATCACATCTTTCATTCCAACACCCTATGAGTTTATAAAATGTACCCTTCCTTAAACTGTGTTATTAAATAGAAGAGTTTTAATGCAACTTTAATGAAGTATCTAATGTCATCAATACTTCTCATCAGTCAGCACAGCTGGTTAATTTTACCAGCTTTTCAGTTTTCAATTATCCTGGGTTAGAGTGTTGGGTAAAGGGGTTTTGCTAAAAATTGAAACAAAGGCAAGGGAGGGGTGTCCATAAGTTCATAAATGCATCAAAGAATGCTTGTCAGGATGGATAATAGGAAGGGTGAACACTGTCTGCTATGTATTTGCTTAGCCTCTATTCTGTTTACTCTCCTGAATACTCTCTAAAATTCCTCTTGCTGTTTTGTTTAAATTTAGAACAATGTTGAAGTTCTGTAGCTGCTCATTATCCCACTTGAAATTTAACTTAAAATGTTATTTTGCATCATGTAGTTCAGCTGGAAAGCTGCCCAAGACAAGAACTGAGGTCTGTGGTAGTGAACTACAGAGGAAGTGGTCTAAGCAAGACTCCCTTCTGGGGATATTCCAACATTTTATTACATTGTGTGTACTAATGAGTAGAGCAAAGGACTGAGAGCCAGGAAGGGCAGTTTTAATCAAATGACTCATGATATGGCCTTCAGCAAAATACGTGACCTTGTAAATCAGCCATCTTAGCTGTAACAGTGGGTAAAAATAGGAGCTTAGTGTAGTGTTCAGGCAGAGATACAGATGTGCCTGCTTCAGCTGCATTCATGGTCTGCAGTTTTTGTTCCTCTGCTTTGGAAGAGACATCATGGGAAGTCAGAAGATCTTCTTTCAGCTACTGCAGAGAAGCTCAAATCAATGTTGATGTGTACTCTTCCTTGAACAAGAGCTTTTAAAATTGTCAGGTGGAGGCCAGTCCTTTGCTCAGTCTGACTTACCTGTGAGTGATCAAGTTTGTTGGTCAGGGTGGTAATCAGGGACACCAGGCACAAGGAGGATGAAGAGACATGTTTTGAAAGGTGGGTTCAAATTGGATGTGATCCTGGTGCAGTTTGTCCAACCAGTTGGAGCTGGGAGACTAGCAGGGCTGCACAGTTTGGGACACTGGAGCCCAAATGATGTTCTTTAATTGATATATGAAGTGCATCAGATTTCCAAGTGACACTGGAAACGCTGGCTTGGCCATCACCCCAACAAACTGTGGTTGTTTAAGATGTCACAGGCCTTTTTTTCAATCAAAGGTAGAGCTTTGGTAACTTAGCTAGCCCTGATCTACTTAAGAGCAGCCTGATGCTGCTGCTGCTTCCTGCAGCTCCAGCTGCCTGTGTTAGTCCTTTTGGGTATCTCGGATCACGACCCCAGAACTCCACCTGCAGAGCTTCAGGCTCTCAGCAGTGTGTGAAAGCATTCACCTCCCCCAAGATTCTTTTGGATGGAAGGTGCGTTACAGAAGTATCAAGAGCTATATATCCTGTTTCTTGATATTTCAGGCCCTAAAAAAGGAACGGGACTGACTCACTTTACCAAATTTGGAACCATCCCTCTTAATTCAGTCTTGTGTTGCACATCTGCCTGACTGTCCTTCATAAATGAGATGGAGAAAACCCGGTGAGGTTTGACTGCTACCTGATCAGCTTTCACACCCACACCTTAAAGCCCTGTTGTGATGTCCCTGTGTGACACAGGGAGCCAAATATCCTTGGTTCTTAGTCTATGGACTTAGCAGAACTGCATTTTTATGATGATCGTTGAAGCATAGGGAAAGAACAATAAATGCATCTCGTGTCTCTAATCTTTACTATCTCAGGACAGGAAGGAATGGCCACCTAAGATACTGTACTGCCTTTGGTAAATCAATTGATCTATGTATTTTCAGATGTTTATGCAGAACAGGTTGACTAAGCCTCTTGTGCTTCAGAGAGATAGTATCCCTGAGCTAACATTCACTGATCCTGTGAAGATTAAAATAGGAGGAAATAGCATACAAACAGGACTACAAATCATTGAAGTTATTTAATAGGAGAAAAGCATTAGGTTGGCTCAAAACCAGTCTGGAAAGGCTCTTTGCTGAGCTTACCAAAGTAACCACATAGCCAGAAATAATTTCTGGCGTTATTTTTTGTGTTTTATGTACTTGTATGAATTTGTTTTTCTTCTGTTTGACATTTCCTATTCACTGGCTTATTTTCTTTTTCTGTTTAGGTTCATGTGAGCACAGCAGTTTGGGGCTGGATCATTATTCCTCAAGTTCTGCAGTAGTTAAGAAGAAAATGTAGAAATGATTTAAATTTCCATGACACTAGAAGAGAAAAAGCTTTGAAGGTACAGGGAACTTAAGAACTCCTGGCGCTTTTAGTGCAAGTTGCATGCTTTTAACATCTCTGTAATAAATAACTGCCATGTGAGTGATTTTTCATTTCTTTGAAGATTTGCATCATACACTGCTTGATTGTAATATTGCATAAAATTTTCTTAACATAAACAAGGAACCAGTCAATGCAAGTCCCAATGTTTTTCTCACCAAAACATGTTCCTATACAACAAATACAAATGTAGTCAGTGGATGGAAGATGCGTTACTGAAGTATCAAGAAGAGCTACATATCCTGTGTCTTTGTGGTACAATGTGGTACAATCTGTGGTACAGTGTCAGGCCTCTAATGGGTTAATAGGAACATCCTGGTTTTCTTGTGTTCTACAACAAGAACTTCATGTTTGTCTCTTTTTATCAGCATAACATGAACAAAGAGATTCATTTTATATCTCTGAATGACCGTCAGGTTCTCATTGGAATACATCGCAAACAGTGCTGTAAACTGTCAGGAATGGGTGAACATCAGTTTTCATGGATATATTTGCTGCCTTTGGCAAGTAAAAAATTGTTTTCCTCATAACAGATAGTCATATTGCTGGTAATCTGTATCCTCTTCCTGCCAGCCAGTGCCCTAGCAGAGGTGATGGCTGCTGAGCCGTGTGTTTAACAGAACAGCGCTGCTTTGTGCTCTGAGTGATTACTTCAGAATTTGTGTTTCCACAAACATTTGGCCTCTGAAGTATGTTTGCTGAGATAGAGACACACTTTTATTACCGTGATTACTTAGGTTATTGTCATGCCTTGCTGCCTGTTGGCTAGCCCAGACTCTGGCAGCTTCTTAGGCTTCTTCAGCCGGTGCTACAAAACACAAGGCTTACTAACAACTATTTAGTATTTTAGAGTTACATTTAAATGTCAGAAAATAGATTCAATTGCTTTGATCTGTCCAGGAATTCTGGCTGCAATTTGTGCTTTAAAGTGTGCTTTGCTGTTTTAGGTATTTTCTAGTAATAAATTATTTGAACTTTGCCTATCTGTAAGTGATGAATCTCTGTCCTAATCTAAGATTCTGGTGCCCTGTTCATCTACTCTGTTTTTCTGCTATCAAGAAAAGCACTGGGTTTTCCCTGTCCATCCATAGAGAAGAAAAAAACTTGAGGACCTTCTCATTAGCAAAGTTCAAGCTGAGACAAGGGATGATCCTTTCAGTGTAGAAAACTTCAAATAAAAAAGGAAAATTTGAGTAACTTCTGACAGTATGTTCTCTAATGATGTGTTTTTCAATTGGAGTTTGGATTAAAAGAAGAGGAGATGGAACCTCCTGGTTTTGAGCTAATTGATGTTGTGGAATAGCACAGAAATGATTTGGAAATACTAACCAGCCATTTTCCTTCACAGCCAAAGAAGGAAGACGCAAGGGAACTGTCGTGTTCCTTATTGTGTAAAAGTGCAGGAGCACAACTCAGACTTGCTTTTTCCATCCTCATTTAATTGTGGATTATAGTTTAAACTTATTGCCATAGTTTGCAAAACAGTAGAGAAATTTGAACTCTAGGTCATGACAGAAATACACGTGGATATTTGCAGAAAGTGTCCTCATTGCATGCTGCTTCAGAGTGTCATTTACATTTTTAAATTCCCCATCCTCAGGACAATTATTTGTAGAAAGTCCCTTTTATCAAATAAAGTTTATAAAATGTTCATTAGATACGTTTAAAAATATCGTGTGAGAAAACCTGTTTCTATTGGCACTGCCATTTTATTTATCTGTCTTTTCAGACATGTTTTTGTTGGCATTTTCATCTATGTTTGGCCTCATTTTAATGAACTTTTAACTACAAAATAATGGTTATCTGGGACACAAGAATCAAAAGTAGTTAAAGTTCCTCAGAACTAAGAAGAATAGACAGAAGTACTGGTCAGCATTTTACGCAGTAAGCTGTGGAAAAATGAGCTATAATTATCCCCTGTTAAAACCAGCAAAATAAGAAATATGCCAGTTTAGATTTGAAGTTGGCAGCAGTTCAAAAGGTTGAGAGAATGAGAAATTGTGGAAGTTCACCACTGTAGTTTCCCTTCATGTCTCTTCCACATGAGTCTCTTAGGCTGCGTGCAGATGGTCAAAATTGATTTTCTCTAGGAGCTCCATCTTCCATCCCCTCATCATTAATAATGGTAGCATGTTGTTATTCTAGAAACCAGGCAAGACGCCGTTCATCATAACTTAGTAGTTACATACAGTTCAAGAAGAAAGGAGGAACAAGGAAGCATTAGCATCCTCATGTTACAGGCAGGGAATTAAAATACAAAGGTGGCGAGCGTATGGCTCATCTCACTGACCTGAGCCAAAGGCAGGTTAGATGTTTAATACTAAACGAGATGTTTAAGCTCCTTTCTCAGTGGAGACAGATAGCCCTCGGTAATTTATCCCATCTGTCTTAAAAATCCATATTAGAGTGGGTAGAATGGGCTGTCCTTTGGTAATGCTCTTGCTCTGTCTCTCCACTGAATATAAGGGAAGCCAAAGGTGAAAATTTCTCCAGCCAATTCCTCCACTGGTAATAATCATAGAATCATAGAATAGTTAGGGTTGGAAAGGACCTCAAGTTCCAAACCCCCTGCCGTGGGCGGGGACACCTCCCACTAAACCATGTCACCCAAGGTTCTGTCCAGCGCGGCCTTGAACACCGCCAGCGATGGAGCATTCACAACACCTTTGGGCAGCCCATTCCAGTGCCTCACCACCCTTACAGTAAAGAACTTCTTCCTTATATCCAATCTAAACTTCCCCTGTTTAAGTTCGGACCCATTACCCCTTGTCCTATCACTACAGTCCCTAATGAAGAGTCCCTCCCCAGCATCCCTATAGCCCCCTTCAGATATGGGAAGGCTGCTATGAGATCTCCATGCAGCCTTCTCTTCTCCAGGCTGAACAGCCCCAACTTTCTCAGCCTATCTTCATACAGGAGGTGCTCCAGTCCCCTGGTCATCCTCTTCATCCTCCTCTGGACTTGTTCCAGCGACAGTTCCATGTCCTTTTTATGTTGAGGACACCAGAACTGCACACAATACTCCAAGTGAGGTCTCACGAAAGCAGAGTAGAGGGGCAGGATCACCTCCCTCGACCTGCTGGTCACACTCCTTTTGATACAGCCCAGGATACGGTTGGCTTTCTGGGCTGCGAGCATACGCTGCTGGCTCATGTTCATTATTTCATTGACCAACACCCCGAAGTCCTTCTCCGCAGGCCTGCTCTGAACCTCTTCTCTGCCCAACCTGTAGCTGTGCCTGGGATTGCTCCAACCCAAGTGGAGGACCTTGCACTTGGCATGGTTAAACTTCGTCAGGTTGGCATCAGCACACCTCACAAGCATGTCAAGGTCCCTCTGGATGGCATTCCTTCCCTCCAGCATATCAACGGAACCACACAGCTTGGTGTCATCGGCAAACTTGCTGAGTGCGCACTCAATCCCACTGTCCATATCACTGACAAAGATGCTGAACAAGGCCGGTCCCAACACTGACCCCTGAGGGACACCCCTCGTTACTGGTCTCCAGCTGGACACTGAGCTCTTGACCACAACTCTTTGCGAGCAGCCAGTTCTTTATCCATCGAGTGGTCCACCTATCAAATTGATGTCTCTCCAACATAGAGACAAGGATGTCATGGGGGACAGTGTCAAGCGCTTTGCACAAGTCCAGGTAGATGACACCAACTGCTCTACCCCTGGCCATCAGTTCCGTAGCCCCATCATAGAAGGCCACCAGATTGGTCAGGCAGGATTTCCTCTTAGTGAAGCCATGCTGGCTGTCACCAACCACCTTGTTGTTTTTCATGTGCCTCAGTATGCCTTCCAGGAGAATTTGCTCCAAGATTTTGCCAGGCACAGAGGTGAGACTGACTGGTCTGTAGGTCCCCGGCTCATCCATTTTCCCCTTCTTGAAAATGGGGGTTATATTTCCCTTTTTCCAGTTGTTGGGAACTTCACCTGACTGCCATGATTTTTCAACTATGATGGACAGTGGCTTAGCAACTTCATTTGCCAGCTGCTTCAGCACCCACGGATGGATTTCATCAGGTCCCATGGACTTGTATATGTTCAGGTTCTTAAGATGGTCTCGAACCAGATCCTCTCCTACAGTGGGCCCAGGGTCTTCATTCTCACTGTCCCTGCATCTGCCTTCCAAGACTTGGGTGGTGTGATCAGAGCATTTGCCGGTGAAGACTGAGGCAAAGAAGTCATTAAGAACGTCAGCCTTCTCCAAATCCAGGGTAGCCAGTTCTCCTGATAGCTTCTGGAGGGGGCCCACATTGTCCCTAGTCTGCCTTTTATTTGCTACATACCCATAGAATCCCTTCCTGTTATCTTTAACATCCCTATCCAAGTTTAATTCTAAGTGGGCCTTAACTTTCTTAACCTGTCCCTAGCTTCCCAGACAACATCCCTGTATTCTTCCCAGGCCTCCTGCCCTTGCTTCCACCTTTTATAAGCCTCTTTTTTCCTTTGAATTTTCCTCAGCAGCTCCTTATCCATCCAAGGAGGTCTCCTGGCCCTTCTGCTGCGCTTCCTTCTAGTAGGGATGTATCGCTCCTGAGCTTGCAGCAGGTGATCCTTGAATATCAACCAACAGTCTTGGGCCCCCCTGCTCTCTAGGGCTATATCCCATGGAATCTTACTGAGCAGGTTCCTGAAGAGGCCAAAGTCTGCTCTCTTGAAGTCCAGGGCAGTGAGCTTGCTGCATGCTCTTCTCACTGTCCTGAGGATCTGGAATTCAACCATCTCATGATCGCTGCAATCAAGGCTGCCCTGGAGCATTTCCAACCAGTTCTTCCCTGTTGGTGAGGACAAGGTCAAGCATGGCACCTCTCCTTGTCGGCTCCTCTATTACTTGCAGAAGGAAGCTGTCTTCCACACAATCAAGGAACTTCCTGGTTTGCTTGTGCCGGGCCGTACCATCCCTCCAACAGATATCAGGGTGGTTGAAGTCCCCCATGAGAACAAGGGCCTGCGAGCGTGAGGCTGTTCCAATCTGTCTATAAAGCTCTTCATCCACCGAGTCCTCCTGGTCAGGCGGTCTGTAACAGGTCCCCACAGTAATGTCTCCCATCTCTGTTCTCCCTTTAAGCCTCACCCACAAACTCTGTGTCAGCTGCTCACCTGTCCCCAGACAGAGTTCCATACTCTCCAGCCTATCCATAACATAAATAGCAACTCCCCCTCCCCGCCTACTGGGCCTGTCTTTCCTAAAGAGCCTGTAACCTTCCATTCCAACACTCCAGTCATAGGAGCCATCCCACCATGTTTCTGTGATGCCTATGCTATCATACCCCCATAGACGTGCACACATCTCTCATTGCTCTTGTTTGTTCCCCATGCTATGGGTGTTTGCGTAGAGGCATCTGAGCTGAGCTCCAACTGAAGCCGGCTCATTGGCTGGAGCAGCTGGAATATCTCTACATTGCTCTGAACATTTACTATAGGTGCTGGCAAGTGACTGGGTGTGTTGGGAAGGAGTGATGCCCCCCTCCCCCAACACATCTAGTTTAAAGCATCCTTGACCAGTCTGGCAAGCCTCCTACCAAAACTGCTCCTCTCTTTCTTTGTCAGACCAGCTCCACCAGCATCCAGTAGACCTGGCCTACTAAATTGAGTCCCACGTTCAAGGTACCCAAACCCCTGACTGTGGCACCACCCTTCTAACCATTTATTAACCTGGCCAGTCCTCCTAGCCTTTTTGACCTCCTGCCCTGTATCCTGGAGAATTGATGAAAAGACAACCTGAGCTCCAGAGACCCTAATGATCAGGACTAGCATAACCAGATCTTCATGAACCAGTCTTGATCAGTCTCAGAAACAGATTGGCCAACCTCTGCTTGCAAAGTTTTCCTAAACCTTCAGTAATGGCTGATGGTTTGTACTCTTTCTGGAGGTCAGTAACTACTGGGGTACCACAGGGGCCTGTACTGGGACCTGTGCTTATTCCCCTTGACTTTGCACTTATTAGACTTCATGTAGATTAGGATGTCCAGTTTTGCCCCCAGTCCTCCACTTGAAACACACAGATAAATTGGCGCAGGTTCAGTTGAAGTTGCCAGAATGATCAGGGCTGGAGTTCATAACCTATGAGGAAAGGCTGAGGGAGCTGGGCTTGTTCAGTCCACACAAGAGGTGGCTTGATGGGGATCTAACAGCAGTCTCTAGTGCCTACAGGGAGGGTGTCAAGGAGATGGAGCTGGGCTCTTCACAGTGGTGCATGGTGAGCGGGAGGATGAAGAAAATGTCATAAGTTGAAATAAGAGATGTTCACACTGAGTGTGAGAAGAAACCTTTTCCCCATGAGAGCCCAGCAGTGGAACAGATTGGCCACATATGTTGTTCAGTGTCAACACTTGGAGATTTTCAAGAACCACCTGAGCGACCTGGTCTGACCTCATAGCTGGACCCTGCTTTGAAAACAAGGTTGGGCTAGAGGCCTCCTGGGGTCCCTTCCAACCTGAAGAAATCTGTGATGCCTAGCTGACCATGCACTCTTGTCTTTCATGCACTTTCTTCTCATCAAGGCCAATTATGTCAGATGTTATGAGGAAAGGAACTGAGAAAAAAACTGAACACAACATCACGTCGCTCTCCTAATCTACATTGTCCGTGGGTTACTGAATGCTCTGCTTAGTTCCGCTTGTCACACCACAGAATAGATGTGGGAGAACCGGAAAACATACAGAAAAGAGTACTGTGAGGAAAGACTAAATAGACTAAGATCTGTAACCTGTAGGGAGATGCTGGGTGTGGACACACTTTAGGCCTAGGAATGATGATTATTGAAGAGATGCTAAAAAGGGAATGATAAGTCACTGTTTCTTGGAATACAAGAAGTAGAGAGCACTGAACAAAATGATCAGGCAGCAAGTTTAAAAACAAACAAAACTTGTTCTTGAGTATATTGTGAAAGATTTTGTGGAGGCTGGAAATACAAGTAGGTTCAAGAAGTGATTAGATGAATTCTTGGAAAATATGTCCATTGGTACACAGGGATTTGGATGAAACTGTCACCTCAGGAAGTTCCTAAATGGCTGTTTGCTGGTGATCAAGAGGACATGTTAGGAGAGAGTTCAGCCTATGCATGGCCTTGGTTGTGCTCCTGTGCATCTGCTGTCCACTATAGAGGAGAGACCTGTGCTGGATGGAGATTGGCCTGTCTGAAAGTTCTCTTTATTGCCTCACCAGCAGCAACTGTAGCCTGCTTCTGCTCCTGGTGAGGGTGGATGAAATGGGCAGGTAAGGGAAGAGACACTACAAGTTCTAAAGGAAAAGGAATCCATGTGAGAGAAAGGCAGGGATTTGGGAGACCAGAACTGTTACTGACCCAGGGCTGCTTTGTAGCTGCAGACTAGCAATTATTATTATTATTTTTTTGTGCCACATTATCCCCATCTATAAAGTTTATTTTTCAATCTTCTGTGGGGTTATTATAATTAAAATATTAGTAACTATGAAACACAGGAGGTGCCATCTGAACATAAGGAGAATTTTTCACTGTGAAGGTGACTGAGCACTGGCACAGATTGCCCAGAGAGGCTAGGGAGTCTTCATCCTTCAAAAGCCAGCTGGACATGCTCCTGGGAAACCAGATTTAGGTCACCCTGCTTGAACAGGCCGTTGGACCAGATAAACTCCACAGGTCCCTTTGAACCTCAAATGCTCTGCGATTCTATGAAATAGCAATATTAAGAAATGTTAAATATAATTCAAATGTTAGGACTATTGGTGCTAACCTATTGAACCTACCTGGAGGTTCAACAATTTGCCTGAGAAAGATGGAGAGCAACTCTGTTTAAAGGGAGTTTTTAGCCCTGTTTTTTGACATGACCAATATTTCCATGCTCTATGTAAGCTACTCTTCTATGAGGATTATTTTGCACAGTATTTGAGTTCTTCTTGAGGTACACATGGGTTGAATCATAGCTGACATCCACCAATGTGTTCTTTAAAATGTCTCAGCAGGGCAAAATACTCCTAACCAAGTATATTAGATGACTAGATGGCCACCTTATGTTCAAAGACCAGTGCCATATTTATACAACCCTATCTTCCTCTCCAGCGCACTGGGCACACAGCTTCTTTCACTATCTATGTATTGTCACCAACTTCCCTATTTGGAGCTTTGTTGTGTTCAGCTTTGATGCATTTATTTGAGCAGATGCCCTTTGCTGAGCTCACAAACACAGCTGTAACTAGACAAAATTAATTTTACCCCAGGGAGAAACAGGTCTCCAGCTGTGGACTCCTTGGTTTATACCTGACCCTGACTGCTGCTCTGTGCTTGTGCAGAGCGGGTCTGTGCTGCAAGCACCTTGAATAACCATTACAGTGGTACTCAAGACATGAGTGCAGTGTTGGTAATTTTTCTTTCTTATTGCATGAGGTTTGAAGCATCACTACTTAGGGTTATCACTTCTGGTTGCTTCTAAATCCCAGGTTTATGTGGATACCTCTTTATTACACTGCAATCTATGCAGCAGATATCCTCAGGTGTATATACAGCATGCCCTTTCTGCTGGTTGGGGTGGGCGTTAAGCAGTGGTAGTGAGGATGCTTTGCAGCTGGAAGAGTATACAGCAATGCTGGCTTATCCAAAATAAGCACATAGGAAGACAAAAGATACTATTTATTGCTAATCATCAACAGAATGAGTCCCAAAACACTGCAATTATCCATTGTTCAAGATTTTCCATTGCCAGTTAACCTTTTAATTTTATTCTTCCCTAAACAGAAAGGGTCAGGAGAATGAAAGAAAAAATCAGTTTTATCTCAGGCTTTACTCCAAAGCAGTATTACTATATAGAATAAAAGCCTTGGATACTAAGGCATAGAGATTTGGGTCCAGACACAGAGAAGATGTAGCCAAGATTTAGATGTGTCTATGTGAAGCTACAATTCTGAAAATTACTCTTGCTCTGCCCCTAAATTTGGACGATTCACCAGGATTATAACTTTATTAATTTCAAAGTATCACCTAGATACAGGCAGATACACATGTATGCACCTACAATACGGTTACATATATATACAGAGATACATATGCAAAGACTTGACAAACTTAGGCGACATCACTTTGTTTCACGAAGAGTGAGAATGGAAAGCGAGGGTCCCTTCCACATGAGCTCCAGTGTGGAGTCTCATGGCATTCCCTGGCATGGAGTGAGCTTCTTGCAGCAGAGAGAAGTATCTGCTTTCTCATTGAGAAACTCCTTCTGTATTTTACATGAACACATTAAGGTTGCTTGGAATTTGTGTAATCTATGTGAAATATATCCACCTCATTTAATAGCAAAGTTTTATCCTTCCACAGTTTTCAGTTTTTAAAATGCAAACTCTGTCTGGCCTATGTGAGATGGCAAGCTGGTGACGGTCTAACAGGACACTGTATACACAAAGAGGGAAGAGGAGAGTTAAAGACAAAATGCTGGTTTTCTGTGTTTTTGACCCCATGCTGAGCTGTAAGGTTTTGTTTCCTGCTTTAATCTTTGCTTGGTATCTCACTTGTTATTGTAACTTTCCCTAATTTTTCTCTTTTCTTTCTTTATGTTATTTCTTCATAAAAATACAAAAAGCACAGCAGTAAGCATTAAAACCAGCGAGATCAGAATGACTTCAGTTGGCTTACAGCAGGGATGTATTTTCTCTCTTGCTATAGGCTGAGCAAAGGAGAAGATGAGAGGAATGGATTTCTTTGAAGTAATCAGATACAGACTTCTCACATTCATGCAGCTTTTAAATCATCAAGGCCACGGTGTTTATCTGTCCACTCTTTCTCATTGTCTCATTATGACCAATGCTTTGGTTTTCTTGAGACATACTTTATGTCATGTTGAAATGACTGAGAGATCATTTCCTTGGTGCAATTCACTGATTAGGAAGTTAATACTAGATTTGGATTTACATGTTGCTTTGGAAAGCAGATATGGAACTTCACAGAAATGGCACAGCAGCATTATAAACTTACCTGGCAGCAGTAGTTTCCCACCAGCTATGAATTAGACCCTGAAGTTTAATGACCTGAGTAAGCAGGGGAGGGTGAGTGCCCTTTTTATGCAAGCCAGGAACTGGTTAACTTGACAGTCAGTGAAAGTCAGATCAAAAGGCTGTTTGAAAACCCTGGCTTTTAGGAGCAAAGATGGGGAGCAAGAGGAGTTGGGAGATAGAAAAACAGTAGCTATTGTATAGTTATTTGAATTCTCTCTGCTATCTCTGTGCACCTGATCAAACAGCCGGTGGTTGAAAGGCTGATATAATGTCAGGCCTGATACATTCCTGCCTGATATAAGCGTGATAAAAATCATTGCAGCTGAAACATCTAAGAGCACAAAGCTTAGAAAAAAACTGCAACAGATCCATGGAGGAAAAGCCAGGCAACACAAAAAGAGCCTGAGTTGGGACCCTGTCATTCTGGCCTGTGTAGGCTTCAGAGGAAGACCAAGGGGAGGAGTAAAAATCACTTTTCTTCAAGTAGAACTTAGATAGGCCACATACAAGCACTAAAGAAGACACACTTCCAACCCTACCTTCTCTCTAATATAATCTTATCTCACCACACTAATACATCAACCCCGTGTACCTCTCTGCTGTTAACAACCCTCTCTCAGTCCAGGATCCTACTCTCCTACCTGCTGCTCTGGGATCCCTAATATACATCAAACCTGTTTCCTCACTTCAGTAGGTGGGATCCCTTTTCTCACCTCTCTCCACCTTTATTTTCCCACATCAGTCCATGTTTCCTACTTTTTCTGCCTTGTACCTTCTCCTGAAGCCACCCCAGATATTGGTGGCCTCCTGTCACAGGAGCATGGCAAAGAACAACGGGGCTGTTGACTTGGCCTGAATGCAGGGGCTCACTCAGGAACTCAGTAACTCAGCGGAGGAATTGCCACCAAGGAGGTACACTAAGCCCTAGCACTCTATGAACCTGCCTTGGAGATGTTAAAACCCCAACTGTATAGGGTCCGGGCAAACCTGCAGTAGGCGACCCTGGGCTTGGACTAGATGATCTCCTGTTGTCCCTTCCATCTCAACCCTTCAGTATGTAAGTACTGGGCTCCATGATGAGGGAAGCAAGAGAAGGGAAATGAAACTAACTGCCCTGTTCAGAGTCATGAAGGTGGATTTTGAACTACATCACTGAGTGCCAGGCCTGATTTTTAACTTGAGAACATTTTCTGCCTAAATGAAGTCTCTGTGCAACTATTGGTATGTTTTGCCCCTAAGAAAAGGCAAACAGGAGAAAACATTACCTTCCACAAGACACTTGGCCAAGGACAGCCCCTAGTGACCTAGGCTGCTGGGTGGCAGGAGTGACATACAATCCTATTAGCTCTGTATAACAAAATGTAAGTCAGTACTGTGTCTCCAGGGCAGCGTGGGAAAGCCATGCCACTCTCTGTGTTCATCAGGAAAATTAACTCTTAAACATTCCTGCTATGAAAAATGTATCCATTGTAAAGCGCAAAGGGGCAATTTATTTCAGTAAAAGAGCTAGCAATTCTATTTAAGGGATGGTATATTCATATCCCCATTATAATATGCTTTAGGTAAAATAGATTAAATTACTGCATTTTCACTGGGAATGCTGTCAAGACAACTTTTAGTGCAGCTATTTTGAGAAATTTGCAATACCATGGAATTTAAAAAGATGTGATTAAATGTATTTCTGCATTGTATCTGCTTCCTCAAGTCCTTTAGCCTGTCACAGAGCAATTGCAGCTTTACAGCAATTTCAGTGTTGACAGCAATTCAGATTGTGTGTTAGTAGCAATGTGACATGCAGAGTGCGATCCCTACTAGTTCCTGTCACCACCGGGGAGGGTTGTACTCTGCATTTGCAGTGTTCAGAGGCTGATGGAGATCCACAGCACAGCCAGCATCCATTGGGCTAAGCTGGGCACCACAGGCCATTAAGCAGGTTGGCTTTGCAAAATCAGCATTATAGGGCCTGCCTGCCAGTTTATGTTCTTTTCTTTGGGTTTTATTTTGATTTTTAAATCACTGTGTTGGAGAGAGCATTTGAATGCTTAAAAATTGTTCTTCAGCTGAAGATGAAACAGAATGCCCATATGCTGCAGCAACAGTGAGAGGATATGTTTATCCTGGTGGCCTGGGGACTTTGAAAAGCCTTTGAATGACACAAGGAGTTTTGAATGTATCTAATGGGAATTATAGAGGATGAGCATGTTTCAGATATTAAATCATTGTGACTAAATAAGGATGGATTAGGCACAATGTTTTATGAATGCATACTAATAAGCAGCTGTTAGGAAGCCTTACCCTATTTGCAGTCCTGCTGGTAGCAGCATTACCAGCCCTGCAAGCTCAGTCATCAGAAAGGTGACTGAAATAACTGACAACCTGCTCAGATACTCATTGTTATGAGGTCTGGTCCTTTAATTTTGCTCCCACATTTTCTTTTGCACAGTCTGGCAATTAAGCTGCTATCCTGCTGACCCAAGTACAAGGCAGGGAATAAACAAAGGTGATGTAAGATGCTGCTGTGCTGTGTAACTGCCTCGCGCTAGGGACTGGACTGATAGTGCAGTTTTCATAAATAGAAATGGTCTCCCTAATCTTGGCACTTCTCTGTCTTTAACAAACTGCATCAGCAGATTCTTTGGAGAAAGGGACAGATGTTCGTTCTGTTTCATGGCCCAGAGACAGATGATAACGCAGGGAAAAAGAAGTGCTCTGTCATTGGCCATGGGGGAAAAAGGCAATACAAATGCAGGTCGTGTAACATGAGTTTTCCCAGACATCTGTAGTTCCAGATTTCACTTCTAGTGTCTAATGTGGGACTGTGGCTAGTGGAGGAATACTTTACTCTTCCATAAGGATTCTGGAAGTTGTGCAGGTGATCTGACCCTGTATTTGCTTGGCTCTGGGAAGAAGCCTGAGCATTGCGGTCATGCCAGCAGGTCTCCCACTGCTCCAGGGTTCTAGCAAATCCATACATCTGGCAGAGTTTTCCCTTTGCAACACAGGAACATCTAGTTTAAGGATTATTGTAAGCATACTTTTCCTCATTTTGCCACTTTGTAATATCTGAGCTCATATCTCTTCCAAAATGGATTATCCTCTTATTCTTCCTAGTACCCCTGAAATCAATGAAGTCAATGTCATGTGATGGTGAGACTGTACTAGAAAAGGTCGAAGAAATGCAGTGAGCTTTACATGCTCATAAAGAACCAGTCCAAGTAACAATATATGAGCCAGGATACAAAAAGCACAGTGCAAAAACAGATGGGAAAGAGAGTGAAGAGAAATAAAAGACAGAGGGAAGAGGCAAGATACAGTAACAGAATAGCAAGGATAAAAGAAAACTGCACGCAAAGAAATACACACTGTGTCTGGCTAAGAGAGCTGTGATCTAGAAACCAGAGGGAAGGGAAAAAGAGAGGGAAGATAGCATGAAGTGAGTAGGATGGAAACCTCTAGGGCAAGTGAACAACAGAGAAATGAAGTTGGAGGTTGAGAATATGGGAGACCTTCCCAAGAAAAAAAGGAAAAACACCCAAGTGCAGAAAGATGCATTGAAATCCTGTGCTGAATTCATCCTGTTCAGGCTCATTTTCTCAGCAGCAGTGATTACTGCCGCAACCAGCAATGGAGGAACTCTCAAGGTCATCTCCTCTGCCTGCCTGCAGAGCAGAGAGCTTCTCAGAGCCAATAGTGTCTTTTATTTGCTTCCCCCAGCTTTTAATAATAACTAAATATAAACTGAGCTGCTGGCAATGTAAGTTATGTTCTCTGTGAGCAGTAAAAGCATGTGTTAGATCCTGAAGATAACGGGTACACTGTGGAGGTGAGGGAGGTGGGAGGTTGCAGTGAATGTATTAGGATTGAAGTTACGATTGCCCATTTCTAGAGAGGCAGTTCTGGTTTGTCTGTCCTTCACACGGTTCACAGGCCCCATGGTGCTCTGCATATAACTCCGGCTCTGTCACAGCACCCAGTCCTCTGATGCAAGACTAGACAAATTCCTCCATTTTCTTCTTTTGTTTTCTTTGACCATAGGCTGCACAGATAGAAATATGCACAGCTGTGTATGTTGTTGAATACACACCAGGATGCCTCGGATATGCTGGCTCTGCTGCAGGTATTTCATTATATCAGTTTGGAAAACACTATTATAGTGTAATATAAGACAGCCTTGCTCTCATCATGCATCACTCTGCATGGAAAGTTAAACAACAGGAATGCTTATATCATTAACGCCACAGAGAAAGTGATCTTGCCTGAGAGGAGAAATCAAACTTGTAACAGTCCAGGGACTCAAAGGTTTACTGCAAGTCTGCCGAAAACTGCAGAGGAGCAATTTACTCTGAACCCAATGGGAATGATGTGCCACAGCTGAACGTTGCACAGAGGCCATGGCCCCAGCCATCTCGCTATGATGTGCTTTCAGCTTGGGTAATGGTGGTAAGCTTTGGTCATCCTCAAAGTGCACCACTGACTGCCCTGAGATGCCTTTTAGTAGTTTCCAAAGTAAGGTAGAACTAGATCTAAACATGGTTTAGGTTTTTCCTTATGAAAGTAGGCACATAATTGTACTTCCTGGGCTTCCCTTTTGCTCGGGCAATAGAAATTTCTGGATCAGAGCATGGCCTTTAGCTATGTGCTTCATTAGATACAGTGCATCAAGCATTGCCTAACTAGACCAATCTTTCTTATGGGAACACTGCTAAATATAACTCAGCTTCTCCACAGTACAACACGAGTAGCTCCGTATCAGCTGGGTATCAGGAAAACAAGGAGGCAGATAAAGCAGATGCTATGAGAGGGCAGATGTTTCCTTAGGCCTATCCCCTCAAGGGAAGAGGATGGGGTACCCTGTGTGAGGAGGTGCAATGCTTTGGCAGCTCAGCTACTGTTTTAACAGCCCTGTGAAGGTGACATCTCCATGTCAGCCTCTGTGCCCCATGGCAGGAGCCGAGGACAGCGGGAGGTGACCCCTCTGCTCAGGGTGGTGGCACAGCCTACAGCCTTTTCCCCTGGACTGCAGGCACTGAGATGTCCCCTCTGCCCCAGGGGAGGCTGAGGGACAGGGGCCAGTGTCCACCTGGCTCAATGTGGGCAACCACTAGCATGGACATCTGCGCTTGAGCTGCTCAGGCTGTGCTCTCCTCATTGCTGGGGGATATAGAGTCAATATGAGGAATCGGGCCAGGCTCTGCCTCATCTCATCCTGGAATCAATGTCTAAATTTGTTCAGATGAAAGGAATACCTGACATGCATTTATCTTCTGAGTGACAGTATAGAGAAGTAAAAGGGTATGGGCACCTCTGTCTCCTATAAAGGAGTCCAGATCAGCTCTAGCTGTGTATACTGGGGATGTCTCAAGTTACGTGAGTGTGATTCTAAATGTTTTGTCTTCTTAACTATAGCTCATGGGCCTGCTGATCACCACCCACAAATCTAAATCAGATTCCCTCCTTGTAGCCAGGACAGCCAAGAGCTGAGTGGAGCTTGGCATGGGATCCACAGGCAAAATAACCACACTAGGGACCCCTCAAAAATGGGAGGAGAAAGTCTTTGTTTTTTTCTAGAGGAGATGCAAGTCAGAGCACAGCGATGTCTCCCCCCTCGTTTTGTTGCAAAATAAGAGATGGAGGGGAAAGCAGAAAGTGAGTTATTCCTGTAGGCCACAGGTTAATCAATGCATTGAACCTGAGGTCCAGCTCTGTATGGGGTAAAGATGTAAACCAGCCAGCTCATGAGATGAGCATTTGTTTAGATTCGCTTTCTGAAGGCACTCAGTAAGCATCACTGGGTTTGCATTTCCTTAATCCTCAGCTCCCTTCTGTCTGGTTCAGATCACAGCTCACTAATCCCCACACCACACACACCCAAGACCTTCTCTAATTTATTATCAGGCTGGGGGGATTCTCGGATGCAAAAGTTAGTGGTGCATTAAGGCCTGTTAGCTGTGCCACAGGTTTCTGAAAGCAGCTAAAGCAAAGCTCAAAATTGCTTCACATATTTTCAGTAGGAAATAATAAATCTTCCACATGGTTTTGGCAGCCCTCTTCCTCCTCGGCCCTCCCATGAAAGTCTGCTTTCTAAACTGATCTCCATAATTTCTTTCACTGTGAACCTAACTCACTACCATTGCTGGTTTTATGTATTTTACCATCCCACAGGAAAAGGAGCAGGGAGTTTGTTTTCTTTCCCACCCTCCAAAGGTGTTATGCCAGTGTTATGTAAGTGTTGGAGGAGAAGCATTGTAGCCTCTTGCACCACTGCTCAGGACTGAGGGCTCCTCGGGAGACAGGTCTCTTACTAAGGCTTTGTGAGTGCAGTAGGGGAGTGCAGGTCTGCACACATAATGCGCGTCTCCCGCGCTCTCCAGGGAATGAGCCCGGTGGCGCTTGCCGCAGCTTTGGTCAACCCTGTTCAGTGAATTACCGGCATCTCCTTTGTGCCAGGGGTGTCCAGGGACAGCACAGGCTGCAAGACGTGAGGATTGACTGATTGCGCTTCCCCTTGCGATTAATAACTGGGAACAGCGCTGGGCTGGTATCTCCTGGTTCACCACGAGATGGTGGTAAATGCTAGCGCTGGGCCGCTGCCGGAGCACGGCCAGCGAGCACCGGCTTCCCCTTCCCGGCCTTGGCAAAAATCAAAGGGAGCGACAGATTTCTGCAGGGCATCCTCAATTGCTGGCAGCGCATCCATTTTCTTTATAGCCTGATTTTCTCTGCTTTGACCCTTTTGCCTTTTGATGTTACAGCCACTACCCCAACTGTTCAGACTTATCCTTCCTACTTACCCCTTTACTAGCATTGCTCCTGGAGTTAGGGGTTCACTGCTGCGGTCCTTCCAGCCTTGTTTCACACATCCGCTGTCTCACACCATGCAGGGAAGAAAAGATGACAGCTCTCACCATTGGAAGCAAACCAGTGGGGGGTTTGCTGGGGACAAAGCGGGGTTATCTGCATAGAGCAGGAAAGAGTCCGTCTCACAGCCCTGGCTGCCAGCACTCTGCACAGGACTCTTTGGGGAATATCTGCCCTACAGAAAGTGCCTTCTTAATATGCCTTCACTACCTTAGAGCAGCCACCGCATTACAAAAGCTGTGCAGGCAAGACAACTCGGGTTTGAAGCTTCGTTATAAGCTGCACAGAAAGATTCAGGGTTGACTTTTTCACTGCAATGAAAACCAGTATGTGCCTCCTGCATTTGCAGTTTAACATGGACAAACATAGAAGAAGGGAAAGAAAAAAGCCACCCGTCCTAACACCCAAACACACTTGCAGTACCGTATGTCAGTGTGCCCTGGTGCGGATATGTGAGGTGCACCCTGGCTGGATTCCCATGGGCAAATGCAATGAGGTGCACTGCTGCAGTCACTGACAGTGATTGCTGCCATATAACAAATACCCCTTTACAACTCTAACCCCTTGTCTTGTAAACTGTAATATCTTTTCCAGTCCTTCTGGGTAGCTCCATGTGGGAGCTTCACCCACATAAGAATTCGGTGTGACACGTTTCAAAAACCCCAGGTTGACCAGGTCATTGCAGGGGCCCAGGGAACAGACATAGGACCACACGGGGTGTCCAGCCCCAGGCTCCTGCCTCCAGAGGAAGATGAGCTTGCAGAGATGGGATGTCACCCACTGGTGACTGTGGTGGTGTGCTGAGGGGACAGGCAAGTTTGAGTTCATTTGCACAGGGGAAAGTACCTCGTGCCCCGGTGCTCATCCCTGCAGCCTGGTCAGTGATGGCTTCAGAGTGACTCAAAAGCAAGTGTCCCATGGCAGAGGAGAGGAGGGAGGGAGCCCCACAGCAGTGTGGCAGCCAAGCACAGCGGGAGTGGGTTATGTGCAAGGGAAGGCGCGTGTCAGGCAAACTGTAGGGCAGCAACTGCACTGCGTGTGTTAGCTGGGCCCAGATTCTGGGGTTTAATCCAAGATGCTGACTGAGCCACTGCTGTTGTGAACAAATCAAATCCTTACTAACACTGGGCAAGCCTTTTGGCTTATACGTTTGCTGCCTCCTGACCAAGATCTCCATTGTCTGTGTGAAGCTGCTCCTTGGCTCTGCTCCTGTGCAAACTCAGCAGAGTCACTTAGATGGCAGGTGGTGTAAAAGGACTTCTCTGATCCAGGAAAGAGAAGGACATGAGACTTGGCAGAGAGCTAGGGTCTTACAGCCCTGCCTCTTGCAGCCGACTCACACAGCGTAAAAACACAAACTCCAGCTGCCCTGGCAGGTCGCTTGTCTTAGGGGCTACGGAGGATGCTGGAACCCTAAAAAGGAGCTCCATGAGCCTGAACGTATGGCCTACATGGCTGTTGCTGAACTCCAAGTACTGGTATGCTGTATGAACTGTGTGCTGCAGGGTTTGCTTAATGATAGAAATCTTTTTTCCTTTCAATTAAAGGCTGCATTCTTCCACCAGCATTGTCTCATGTTTTGAATGCATTTTATAATCAAACTATCAAACTTCTTCCATGCAGAAGTTAGCAACATCAACCAGACGGTTTTGCAATAGCAACACTGACCTCGCCTGTGTGGCAGGGCTAATTGTGAGCAGTTTAGGGACCCATGGGTGCTGCATGATGAAGGTATGCTAAGGAACAGCTGTTAGAAATTAATACTCTGTGAACAAAATACAGTATTTACTTACACAAGGAAGAAAAACACTTAGGTATGCTCTACATGACTTAGCTGCTCTCTGTTTCAGCCCTTTGGTTTAGTTAAACCTTTATAACCTCATTTGTATAGCCAAGCTGTCTTGGAACATTACTAGGTTTGGCTCAAGCAGCCAAACTTTATTATACAAAAAGTAGAATCTGAGATATGTGCAGCCATAAAATGGATTCACTGAAGATACCCAGTTAAAAACAGAGACTGAGCCAAATCTGGCCCAAACCACACTGATTCGTTGAGACCAAATTTTCTCAGAGTTCAAGGCTGAGGGAGAGAAAGATGGAAGTTACACACATGTCTGGTAGTGGAACCTGTGGTTATGACTGCCCAGGGCATCTTGCTGTCTGGATTCTGGGTTTATTTCCATATACCTTTGCCTAATCAGCAAATATTTAAGCCAAAGCTTTCCTTGCCAGGAGTGTGTCGAAGACTGGGTTTTCTTCAGAGCGTTCAGTCACAACTGTTCCACATTTCCGAGAATGAACTTCTTCCTTAACCTAATCATAGCCAGGTTTAAGACAAACCAACCCCCACAGTCCCCTCCCAAGACGCTGGCAATCTTCTTCGAAAAGCTGTGGGACTTGGAACTGAACAAAAAAAATAACCTTACTCCTGAGATGGGCTTTTCTGATCTCAGTAAAAATTCTGTCTCCATTTGGCCAATTCATAAGGCTTTGGAGAAAAAACAAGCCAGCTGTAGCTCACACATGCTAGCCGGACGCCAGCCAGCGCTTGCAGACTCCGTTCTCTGGTGAGTTCATGAGCATGGGACATGCTCCAGGACCCAGAGCAGGACTTCCCTAGAACTGCAATTCCTATCTCCTTCAGGCCAAAGCAGCTCTAAATCCAGATACTTAAGAGTCAAAAGCGTGGATTTTTATTTCTTTTTTCACCTGTTTGTTTCCAGGCTACATGGACATTGGGTGAACAGCATTCAGAGCATTTTAGACATGCAAAAGGAGGAGATAGCTTGGAAAAGGATACACGGAGCAAGCAAAATGAACCCTGCCAGAGAGCTGGGGGACCCAAAGTGTGCACAGACTGGAGGAAATTGAAAGATGAAGAGGAGATTGCGGCACAGCAAAGCACAGAGTCTGGCAATGCAACTGGGAAAGGATGCAAGGGATCCCATTTCAGCCTCTCTTTGCACATTTTTCTGAGGTCACTTAGGAACACTTGTGCTCACACAGAAGGTCTTTCCATACCTTACTGACTGTATGTTAAATGAGCCTGGTTACGAGGACAGAATCACACATTTCCTCCTGATACTGGCCTGGTGAATGTTATAAACAAAGCTCCAAAACTTCACAGAACAAAGTGCTTGATGAACATCCCTGAAATGCAGGGAAGGGCAGTGCTGTCAGACTGCAAACAGAAAACCAGAGCCTGATTATTCAGTCCAAGAAGTATATTTCTCTACCAGGAGACTGCTTGTAAAGTGATGTGGGATGTACTTTAAATGTTCCTGTTGCCTTCTACAGCAGATACAAGTCCTGAACTCTTCTGCAAACTAGGGTTATTTTAAATCAGGCACCTAAGGAATAAGGGATGCAAAGCTCATAACTTCATGAAGAAGAATTTGGCCTAAGCTGAGGAAGACGGCAGAACCTGCAGCCTGGGAGACCCTTATCCAATTATTCAATGGTATCATTTGATATCAAAGTTACTCCAAACTTTGGGGCTTCTGGAGCACTCCTTCCTTCCTTTCCAGGATGTCATAACATTTGGAGAGGATTTTTCTTCTCCAGTTCCAAATTCACCTTTTGGCTTGAGTTCCCATTCCCAGCTCCTGCAGCACTTGTTGATGGGTCATCTAGGTTTTCTCACTGTATCCAGTGTTCTTGCTGATGTACATGTCCCTGCTCACACCTTTGCTTTTATACATGTTGAGCTGCCAAGAATAATTGTTAGTTTTAAACTGGTTTTGAAAGCAGCGGTCGGCTTTCCAAAGGGACACAGAGGACGAGCTAGCGGCAGCAGCCACTTGGCATTTCCAACCCTGCGGTGCAAACAGAGATGTGCTTTGAGTATTGCAACTTCTTGAATCTCTCGTTGTCTTGTCACAGAACAGGAATGCAATTGACAGTATCAGGATACGTACACACAATCTCTTATTACTGTTTAAACAAAGAAACAATACCATATCCTGCACTGACAGGAGTACTATTAGCTATGCAATATTATTTGTCAGCTCTTTGGAGCTTTCCTTTTCTGGAAAATAAACCCACCATTTCTTCATTAACTGTACTTTCCTGTCTTTAAACAGCAGTGTGGGTTATGTTATTCACCTGTATTTATTTCAGTCTTGCTAGAAATGCAGGTGGACCTGTGACTGCCATCGAGTCCTATCTCCGTGTGTGTGGCTCTAGAAAAAAGTACTTCTACATTTGAATTTTTCCTCCCCAGCTACAAAAACCTGTGTGTTTTTAAAGAACCTTTTCAACATTTGTCAGTATGTGGCCATATTAATGCCATCCTTTGGGATCAATAGGAATTTATTAAAGCACCTTGATGTCAAATGAGCTTTTATACCTCATGCGACAAGAAGTGAACACTTGCTAGCTTATAGAAGCCAAAAAATGTTCATTGGTTATACAGATTAGAGGCAATTTTTAATAGTCTCCTTGTCACACAAGACTTTAAAAGACTTTAGGTGCAAACTAACGTAAAGGCAATGCCATTTTCCAGACCTATGTTTCTGCTGAAAGAGCAACATTATACTGTAGGAGACGTAAATGCCTCCTGAACTGTAAGTGAAAACCTTAACAAGGGACTATTATGCATACAGCATGAAAAGTAATTTAACTTAATACCCCCAGTCCGAGTTTCACTCTCAAGAATTCCTCATATCCTTTTATTTGTGCCTAACGATGCTGTACAACACTTGATACTTTTTGGGATCATTACAGTGTTAACTCTCCCATCTTGGCCAACTGCAAATTAAATTCTCCCTAGCTCGGTTTCCCCTGTGGTCCTAACTGGATGAAATAGCAGCACAGCTGAGTAAGGCCAGGGGCTGGCTGCATCCAGAAATTCAAAACTGCTTTGGCAATTCCAGCCTTCATGAGTGCCTCAAGACAACAGAGAAGGAGGTCTTGGTGCAGAGTGTGCAGAATCACAACAGGCGCAGTAGCGACAAGGTCTGCTAGTGCCCATGGTGTGGCAGGCTCATTCCCAACATGGAAAGGCACCTCGAAAATGTGGCACTTTAGAGCAGAACCCTGCCTTTTTCCTTACTTTGTAACCACAGCCTGGAGGCTACCAGTTGCCTGCACACTGGTGTGAGCTCACAGGGCCATTTCCAGTTCCACCTTGTTCCTAGGGCAGTTCAATTTTGGGTGCAGAAATGACCCAGGGCTGAAGCAGAATACAGGCATCCATGTACCAGCCAATGCCTTCAGCATCAGTTACAGTCATGCTGGTCGTACAGATCTTGAAATCTTTTCTGACCTTTGCCAGAGCACCCAAAAGAGGTGAAAAGCAGCACTGGCACATTGCCTTGAGGTCTTGGAGGAGAGGTGACAGTACCGTGAGCTCTGGAGATGTTCCTACATTTGAACAGAAAGTCTCCTACTTTCTGTTCTAATGACTGGGCTTTCATGCCCTTAGTAGGCATCATCCTCCCTACTCGTCGCCCCATGCTTCAAAGCCCTTGTGAGCTCCAGCTTTTGGAAGGACTCTCTAGAGAGACTACCAGGTCCTGGATACTTTGCAAACAAGTCAAGTGGGTTTTAGGTACAACTTCTCTCCAAAACCCTTTGTACTAGCAGCCCATGGTGGTGCCTGTCTCAGCCTATGGTGGTGGGTCTGGGTCTTAAAGGGCTTTGTGGGGAGTCTGGCAGCTCAGATCAACAGCTCTGCCACTGCACAGCCAGAGGACTAACAGCAGTGTCTGGCCTTAAACATCTGCACCCCCTGTAGTATCTCTGGGCCAATTGGCCGAACAGGTTGAAATGCCTCTGGTTCGAATTAGTCATGCAGGGAACACAAACAGAGGTATCAAATATGCTTCGAAAACTGGGTTCCCACACAAGATGAAAGGGAGACAGAACGGCCGAGAAATAGTTTGTACAAACATAACTAATGAGATTTTCACGTTACAAATATGACCCAGGAACAAGTCACTATTTTTCAGGGTTGTGTCTAGTCTTTGCATTTACTTACGGCCATGCAAATTGTCACTGGAAGAGCATGCTCCAGCAGAGGTGGGAGGGAGATCCATCTTGGATATCCAATACAGACTTATCAATAACCCCTCTCTCAATGGCAGCATCTCCTTCCAGCCCTTCAGCAAGACCCCTGCCTCTCCATTGGCATTTGCCCACAGCATACCAGTCCCAAAAGGAGAACATAGCTTGAAGGAGGTGGGTGTCATAGAATCATAGAATAGTTAGGGTTGGAAAGGACCTTAAGATCATTCAGTTCCAACCCCCCTGCCAGGGGCAGGGACACCTCGCACTAAACCATGTCACCCAAGGCTATGTCCAGTCCAGCCTTCAACACCGCCAGCGATGGAGCATTCACAACAAATGGGGAATTTCTTTGGGTCCAGGACGAGAAAGCAAACCCAAGATTCACATCAGTATGGAAAGTGATGAGGGACTTCTCTTTAGGAACATATCAGACCTGTCAGCCCAGGGCAGGGGTGTGGGTCTGGGACTGAAATACGGCAGGTATGAGAAATACTCACCACCCTGACAGGAAAAGAAATCCTCCCTGGAATCAATCAGATATGGTCATGCCTGGAGCTGATGTTTCCAATCCTTTATTTTTAAGTATTAGATTATCACTGCTTTTCCTCCTCTGGACTTGCTCTGTTTTGTCTTACTTACGTGCCACTTCACAAACTTAAAGTAACAATTTTTTTTTCTCTCTTAAGCGTAGCAAATTGCGCAACACGCTTCACCGGGACCACAGAGCCCCAGACTGGTGAGACAGGCAAGAACATGACAACGAGGACAAGAGAATCACCATCGTGTTCACTGCAAGCCCCGTCTTCAGAACCATTATGCTAAGAAGTGACCTGGAGCTGCAGGAAAGGACCAAACTGTGGTTTCCACATTAATAAAGCAAAACTCTTTATAAAGGAGGTGCCAAATATCTTGAACCCACTATCTGGTTTTCTATTGCCTTTCAGGGCGTGGTGGAAATTTCTGCCATAAATATGTTTTTTATGTGGGGGTGAGGGGGGAAGAAATCTTGTTTCATTTTTAACAATAAGCCAAAAATCCCTTACCTGCTTCTGCTCCTCTTCACTATCCAAACCTGAAGTGGTTGTCTCTCTCCCCCACAGAGTTATTATTCTAAAATCATTCTGATTACTCTCATTATTCACACTAAAATGCCAGAATAACCAGGAGCCAATTTTTAACTACTAAAATGTTTATACTAAGTGCTAAAAAAAGCATTACAGCTGCACTACTACAGTCTACTGAAAGGAGAAAGCCCAAGTACTACACTAAGAAAATGCTTCTGAGTTAGAAAAAGACTGCAGCAGGCTGGAGCCCCTCATATGTCTACTCAGTCATTTGTTCACTGTACCATCCCTCAGTGCTTTAGTTTTCTGCCTCACTTCACTCTTTTTGTTCTCCATTATTTAAGTTAATGCTTCCTTACTAGCCCAGTTCCTTCCACAAAAATAAACACAAAACCATTGTGGAACTGTCAGAAAGTCACTTGCTGAGGTGAGTAGCTCGAGAGATGATGCCTTCAACACCTGAGCAGGGGGAAGCTCAGCATCCAAGAGCCTCAGCTCGGAGCAGCAACAGCCAATGAGGGAGCCTCGAGTCCTTGACAGCACGTGTCCAGGAGCCGGCAGCTCAGCTGATGGGAGCAGGGACTCAGAGGGGGCGGCACCAGGAGAGGCGGCACCGGCCCTGAATGGGAAAAAACCTGCCCCAGGGAGCGCGGCGAACAGGGCGGGTACGGGGCAGTGCAGGGCGTGTGGAGGCAGTTTGCACGGCAGTTCGAGCAGGATGGTGAGCCCTCGCCGTATGACCAGGGTCCGGTCTGGGAGCTCTGCTCTGGCTGCCCCAGCGGTGGCCAGTGTAGGCACCCAGACAGAGCCGATGAGAGGGGAGGCTGCAGTGCAGAGCTCGGGGTGTAGAGAGTGCCTGCACTGCTCTCCTGAGAGGAGGGTGCACAATGGTCAGGGCTGCACTCGGTGCTCCCTGGTGGAGGTCCTCCTGCAGCAGGGGCTGAGCTGCGGGACACTGTTACTAGGCTGAAAGGTGTCAGGGAAGCTGAGGGGAAGCAGCACTGCTTGCTCCAGGACCAGACTGTGCAGGGGCCTCAAGAGTCTACTGTCACTCATGCGGGAAAGGAGGCCGCTAACCCAGGAAGCTGGGAAACGGTAACAGAAAAGAACAACAAGGAAAGGAGGAAGAGGACAATTAAAAAAACAAGGGACTTCCTCCTAAATCTGTTGTCCCCACCCAGAACCACTTTGCTGTCCTGCAGGGGGCTGATGAGGAACCACACTCCCACCAGGAACAACCGGTTGATGTACTGGTAAAGAAGATCACTAATGGTGCTGCCAGAAAAAAGCGGAGGGCCATAGTAGTAGGGGACTCTACTCTGAAAGGAGCAGAGGCACCCATCTGTTGGCCTGACCCATGCTCAAGGGAGGTGTGTTGCCTACCAGGGGCTCGGATCAGGGATGTTGCAGAGAAGCTGCCTGCTCTAGTCGGTCCCACTGACTATTACCCACTTCTAGTGATCCATGTGGGTGCTACTGATATAGATAGCAGTAGCCTGCAGAACATAAAGAAGGACTACAGAGCTCTGGGAGAGGTGGTTAGGGGCTATGGAGCGCAGATTGTCTTTTCGTCAATTCTCCAGGATACAGGGCAGGACCTCAAAAAGGCTAGGAGGATTGGCCAGGTTAATAAATGGTTAGAAGGGTGGTGCCATAGTCAGGGGTTTGGGTACCTTGAACGTGGGACTCAATTTCAGAGGCCAGGTCTACTGGATGCTGGTGGAGCTGGTCTGACAAAGAAGGGGAAGAGTGCATTTGGGAGGAGGCTTGCCAGACTGGTCAAGGATGCTTTAAACTAGATGTGTTGGGGGAGGGGGGCATCATTCCATCCCAACACACCCAGTCACTTGCCAGCACATATAGTAAAAGTTCAAAGCAATGTAGAGATATTCCAGCTGCTCCAGCCAATGAGCCGGCTTCATTTGGAGCTCAGCTCAGATGCCTCTATACAAACGCCTGTAGCATGGGGAACAAACAAGAGGAATTGGAGATGTGTGCACGTCTACAGGGGTATGATATCATAGGCATCACAGAAACATGGTGGGATGGCTCCTATGACTGGAGTGTTGGAATGGAAGGTTACAGGCTCTTTAGGAAAGACAGGCCCAGCAGGAGGGATGGGGAGGGGAAGGGGGTGTTGCTGTTTATGTTAGGGATAGGCTGGAGAGTATGGAACTCTGACTGGGGACGGGTGAGCAGCTGACACAGAGTTTGTGGGTGAGGCTTAAAGGGAGAACAGTGATGGGAGACATTATTGTGGGGATCTGTTACAGACCGCTTGACCAAGAGGACTCTGTGGATGAAGCCCTCTATAGACAGATAGGAACAGCCTCATGCTCGCAGGCCCTTGTTCTCATGGGGGACTTCACCCACCCTGATATCTGTTGGAGGGATGGTACGGCCCGGCACAAGCAATCCAGGAAGTTCCTTGATTGTGTGGAAGACAGCTTCCTTCTGCAAGTAATAGAGGAGCCGACAAGGAGAGGTGCCATGCTTGACCTCGTCCTCACCAACAGGGAAGAGCTGGTTGGAAATGTGATGCTCCAGGGCAGCCTTGATTGCAGCGATCATGAGATGGTTGAATTCCAGATCCTCAGGACAGTGAGAAGAGCATGCAGCAAGCTCCCTGCCCTGGACTTCAAGAGAGCAGACTTTGGCCTCTTCAGGAACCTGCTCAGTAAGGTTCCATGGGATATAGCCCTAGAGGGCAGGGGGGCCCAAGACTGTTGGTTGATATTCAAGTATCACCTGCTGCAAGCTCAGTAGTGATGCATCCCTACTAGAAGGAAGTGCTGCAGGAGGGCCAGGAGACCTCCTTGGATGGATAAGGAGCTGCTGACGAAAATTCAAAGGAAAAAAGAGGCTTATAACAGGTGGAAGCAAGGGCAGGCGGCCTGGGAAGAATACAGGGATGTTGTCCGGGAAGCTAGGGATCAGGTTAGGAAAGCTAAGGCCCACTTAGAATTAAACTTGGATAGGGATGTTAAAGATAACAGGAAGGGATTCTATAGGCACATTGCAAATAAAAGACAGGCCAGGGACAACGTGGGCCCTCTCCGGAAGGTATCAGAACTGGCTACCCTGGATTTGGAGAAGGCTGAGGTTCTTAATGACTTCTTTGCCTCAGTCTTCACTGGCAAATGCTCTGACCACACCACCCAAGTCTTGGAAGGCAGACACAGGGACTGTGAGAATGAAGACCCTGGGCCCACTGTAGGATAGGATCTGGTTCGAGACCATCTTAAGAACCTGAACATATACAAGTCCATGGGACCTGATGAAATCCATCTGCAGGTCCTGAAGGAGCTGGCAAATGAAGTTGCTAAGCCACTGTCCCTCATATTTCAAAAAACATGGCAGTCAGGTGAAGTTCCAACAACTGGAAAAAGCGAAATATAACCCCCATTGTCAAAATGGGGAAAATGGATGAGCTGGGGAACTATAGACCAGTCAGCCTCACCTCTGTGCCTGGCAAAATCTTGGAGCAGATCCTCCTGGAAGGCATGCTGAGGCACATGAAAAACAACAAGGTGGTTGGTGACAGCCAGCATGGCTTCACTAAGGGGAAATCCTGCCTGACCGATTTGGTGGCCTACTGTGGTGGAGCTATGGAACTGATGGCCAGGGGTAGAGCAGTTGATGTCATCTACCTGGACTTGTGCAAAGCTTTTGACACTGTCTCACATAACATCCTTGTCTCTAAGTGGGAGAGACATCAATTTGATAGGTGGACCACTCGGTGGGTACAGAACTGTCTGGATGGCCGCACTCAAAGAGTTGTGGTCAAGAGCTCAGTGTCCAGCTGGAGACCAGTAACGAGTGGTGTCCCTCAGGGATCGGTGTTGGGACCGGTCTTGTTCGACATCTTTGACATGCTTGTGAGGTCAGCTGATACCAACCTTATGGAGCTTAACCATAAGAAGTGCAAGGTCCTACACCTGGGTCAGAGCAATCCCAGGCACAGCTACAGGTTGGGCAGAGAAGAGATTCACAGCAGCCCTGTGGAGAAGGACGTGGGGTGTTGGTCGATGAGAAAATGAACATGAGCCGGCAGTGTGTGCTTACAGCCCAGAAAGCCAACCATATCCTGGGCTGCATCAAAAGGAGTGTGGCCAGCAGGTTGAGGGAGGTGATCCTGCCCCTCTACTCTGCTCTTGTGAGACCTCACTTGGAGTACTGTGTGCAGTTCTGGTGTCCTCAACATAAAAAAGGACATGGAACTGTTGGAACAAGTCCAGAGGAGGGCCACGAGGATAATCAGGGGACTGGAGCACCTCGCGTATGAAGATAGGCTGAGAAAGTTGGGACTGTTCAGCCTGGAGAAGAGAAGGCTGCGTGGAGACCTCATAGCAGCCTTCCAATATCTGAAGGAGGCCTATAGGGATGCTGGGGAGGGACTCTTCATTAGGAACTGTAGTGACAGGACAAGGGGTAACAGGTTCAAACTTAAACAGGGGAAGTTTAGACTGGATATGAGGAAGAACTTCTTTACTGTAAGGGTGGTGAGGCACTGGAATGGGTTGCCCAGGGAAGCTGTGAATATTCCATCGCTGGCAGTGTTCAAGGCCAGGTTGGACAGAGCCTTGGGTGGCATGGTTTAGTGGGAGGTGTCCCTGCCCATGGCAGGGGGGTTGGAACTAGATGATCTTGAGGTCCTTCCAACCCTAACTATTCTATGAGTCTATAATTCTATGAACTTGCACATAGCGTTTTTACATACAGTTTATGCATACGAACAGAGTAGTACTCGCATGGAGTGAAATGGCTATGAGCAGATGCATTTATGCAGCTGCAAAAATAAGTTTTTGAACATACAGGTCCCTCTCGGATTTAACACATCACTAAAACTTAGATGGCATTTGCTTTGGAGACATGCTTTGTGTATTTGGTTGCAGTACCTCTTCCCATGCCCTGGTTCTGGCCCAAACCCACTGTGTGTGCAAGGTCTCTTGCTGCAGAGCCCCGTTCCTGGCCAGGACTCTGCTACTGCACATGAATAAACATTCTTAACAAGCAACACGTGGTGCGGGTGTTCGTGGCTGAAAAGCTATTGCAATCCAACCGACCTGGCCATGCGTTACGTTGGAACGAGCACAAATCGATTCTAAGACATTTTTTAGCTGCACGGAAAAAGACGACAAAGTTGTATTTTTCTCATTGACTGCTTCTCACATAAATCCTTCTTCCAAGGTCTCAAACTACACTCGTACCCTTTCTGTAGGCAGTTCCTGTTAATCAGATTCCAAAGATTAAAGTACAGAAAAGTACTGAACAAGTAGACAGGACAGAAAAGCTGAATGAGCATTGGCTCTTCTTATTTTAATGAAGAAATATTTCAAGTTAATATCAGTGTAATTTAGAAATAGCATGTGATACTCCCAAATGCCAAATATATCAGCAAATTACAGTTCCAGAAACTTATAAATTAATGGCAAGAAAAAATAATTAAGATTAACAGAAAGAATAAGGTTCAAAATAAACATTCTGTTTGTCTGTTGCACTGCATTGATTATATCCCTGGTACTTAAACAGCAAGAAAGATCCAGTATTTCGTGGTAATTAGGCTCTCCAAAATAGCAGCTATTTTTCTACAAATGAATTAAGCGTTTTCCATTATTTTTGATGTATAATTAATGTTATTCTTGGCCGTTACAAAGAAATTTAGTCATGTCAGAGTAAAATTTCATTCCATGATTGAAAAATCACACTAACACAGGAACGCTGCCATCTGGTTATACCCACTGGAAACAGCCAACTGAGAATAGGAAGAACTACATGTGAGCCTATCTGGCTGTTACATAAAATGGCTTTTTTTTTTTTCCTGGTTTCACAGCCTCATAACAATACTGTTTTTCAACATTGTTCCCAGTCATTGTTTTTAAAACGGTTCATCAACATATCCTGAACCAATCACTGATATAAATAACTCCAGTGACAAAATCCATTATGGAAGGACGCAGAACTGCAAACTGAAAGTTGTACCGAATGATTTTAAGGTGGACCTGTAATTACTCTATAAAATTCTGTAAAAAAACCACCACACAGTAAAAGCAGTATCTCTGATTAACTGGCAATGGTGGAACCTGAAAAACTAAGTTACAACTTTAAGAGATATTAACTCACAAAGGACTCTAACGCAAAGCAAATCTTAACAAAGCTAGACAGAGATGCACATTTAAAGCTTGCAAGTGTGATATAAAAATATTCTCTAGTTTTTTAATTTTGATACAGGGAGACCATTGCCCTTATGGAAGAAGATAAAATACATCCTCTTTCCTACCCCATCGCTGTATGTATAGATTATTCCTTTGATATCAGGAAATGGCATTTCTCCAACAAAAGTACCAGCCATGGGGATTCACAGACTTTCTAGTAGTTAAGGGTTTGTTGATTTTGTTTTTTGAAGTGTATTTTCAAGCAGGTGAAACACTGATTGGGTATGAATTTCTTTCACTACGTTGTGGTTTAGTCTACTGTGCAAATCATATACATCAACCCTGTAACTTCAATCCAACTGCAGTCTGCACTGCCTAGAATGATTTGAGAATTTTGTTTGATATTACAGCATAGAGATGACTGCCAGATTATGAAAAATCAGGCTAAATCAGGTTAGTAGGAGAAGGCACATGCTTCGGATTTAGCAGGAATACCTGAAGGTTCCTCGTTACCATACCCTTACACTCCCGAAGTTACAGTAATTCTGTGCATTACCCAAACGACAGAGTTTGCTTACAGAAAATTGTGAGGTAACAGGAAACTTCTGCTTATGGCACGTACACATGAAAAGATCTGTGAGCTCAGCTGAAACTCTCAAGGTGCTAGGGGTAACGCAGCCAAAAGGTAGGCTACAGTCTGGTTAGGCCAGAAACAAAAACTTAACATTTCATTATACTGCATACATTCCTTTTACACACAGATAGAGGGTATGCAAAATAAGCTGTTTGCTCAGTAAAATTTAATGTTTTGCCTATGTAAAATACCAGCTAATACTGCCATATAATCAGAAATCATGCACTAGATAAACAGAGCTTCTTCCCCATGAACAGTAGTTCTCAGGATCATTTTATTCTGCTTCAGGTAACAACATCTCATGATTTGCCAGCTTACACAGTCCCTTTTAAAGAACACAGTATTTAGCTAAAACTGAAAAGCAAACGCAAAAAAGAAAAAAAAAAGTTTATTTTACTTGCATTACAGCTGGGATAGATGTAACTGAGCTGCTGCAATGCACCAGAGTAACGAAAATTCAACATGAATATCAGAAGAATAAATATATACCCTAAATTAATCTCTGTAAATACATTCATAGGTCCACTTAAGACACCCTTATGCATCACTCATACTTCATTGAATCTGCAGATAGAGATGGATGTTAGTTCATGGGGAAAGCAATTTATCACGACTTGGTTTATCTGTCATTATTCCAGCAAAAATCAGTAGCAAATTTGAAAATCTACATTTATTTTCCCCAGACCAACCACACAGAGCCTTATGTCACAAATTCTATTATCGCCGATGTTCGATCAATAAGGCTTTATTTACACTTCTTTACTATAAAGTCAGGAAAAAGTTTGGTGCAATGTGCAAGAAAAGACTGCACATTTCACTGGAGACTAACATCTGCTTATGGTTTAATGCTAACCCACAGGCAGCCAATTAAAGTCCCATATATCCATGTTTTTACATAAAGTTTCCTTCCAGATTCTGTCAGAAGCATACTAGCAGTCAGGCCACCTAAGAACAGCAAAGATGGCAAAGTTTTCTTGAGGCTTAGTTTGGAATGAACACTTTTCCCAGGGAACTTATTTCTTCTTTTAGAATCCTTTGCATCATAAAACTCTATTAGTAACCTACAAGCAGACAAAAGGAGATGGTCAAAGTTAAACATTAGCGTAAGAAGTTTTAAACAACTTATTTTCATGCAGTAACTGCTTCTAAGCACATATTATTTAAT
The DNA here is from genome assembly GCA_028858755.1 of Ara ararauna. Classification (NCBI taxonomy): domain Eukaryota; kingdom Metazoa; phylum Chordata; class Aves; order Psittaciformes; family Psittacidae; genus Ara; species Ara ararauna. The sequence continues at coordinate 38,958,613 of CM054379.1, read as the reverse complement.
GAATGATTTCACAAGAAGTAGCAGCTCATCTGTAACAAGTTTAAGCAATCAGTATGCCATAAGAATATGATGCATTCAAAGTAATAGTGCTTGTCAGAGTACCCAACCTGAACCCTTGTAAGCAATAAAAGCAGATTTTCTTTGGGGACAATTTTAAACCCTGAATATAAAAGTTGAAAAGAATCCATTTCATTCAACATTTAGGAGATAAGCCCAGAGTATTGGGCAATATCATAGGACAAAACAGCACACAGTTAATCACTGAACACCAAAGGAGGGGGAAAAAGTATCTTTATGAAATAAAATAATGAATAGCAAGGGTTCACAAGACACTAAATATTTTGGAAACAAAAAGTGCAAAAGTAAAATGCGACTCCACTAGTTTGATAGTAACTTTTTTCCTCCTATTTTTGAAAACCAGTAATAAATGGATTTGAAAATCCTGGGGTTTTGTTTTGAGTATCTCTAATTTCACCTGACAGACTACTTTGGCCCCAGAAAAGATGTTACAGTCAACAGGAGTCTACAAATGAGACACAGATGACCACAGTTCAGTTTTGCTGGTCTTCATTGGAGGACTACTAAAGGGACATTGGACAGACTTTTATTTTACGTATCAGTTCCTTTATTTAGTATTTATTTATTCCTGTATGTACTTTCGGTATCAGATTATAAAATTAAGTTTGGACTTTCTTCCTCTCAAAAGTGAAGAAAAGAAAAATTACTTAGTGATCCTAAACTTCTAAGACACTTAGTAACAGTGTCATGTCTACAGATAGTCAGGTTAAATTTTACATGGACACAAAAATCACAGGAAAAATTAGTAAGTTTTTTACTTCCATGGAGTTTGAGATAGGCAGAACAATTTTAAAGCAGAAAGTACCTGAAGAACCAGGGAAACTTCTGTCTTACACAAGGTATTCAAGGATTTAGATTCAGCTCCCTTAAGCTGGACTTCAGACATGGCAAATTAAACCATTGTCTCTCAAACAATACTTGAAATCCCACATTTAGGCACAAAGTCCTCCTGGAGCACAAGGTCCTCCAGGATCTTCTGCATATGCTCACCAGCAACTTATCTGGGGATGCCAGAGGGATCCAGGTACTTTAGTTCTGCCACGATTCAAAGATGGACAGATAAAATTTCTACTTCATCTAATTTCTCCAGTGAAGGCAGGGAGCTCGGCATTACTTGTGGTTTTATCCAGTCGCTGTCCGATGGGATATGCATAAACAATTCTGTCAGAAGAGATTAGATCAAAACCTTCCCCTCTGTAATTTGACGCTGATTGTGAGGTTAGAATCAAACTGGTTTTTGCTTGCTTGCTTACTGCAGGCATCTTACATTCTTGGCTGCCCATGACACAGCTACAAGACGATAAATAAAGAGTATTCAGAGGAATATGAGTTGCACCTGGAACATGGACTCATACCTCTTCAGTCTAAGGAAGGTCTAAAACCCAGGCATCCCAATCTCCTGACCAAAAGATTTAACCACAAGGTTTTTGTACAAAATATGCATAGGAATACCAGCAGCACCTCTCTTCAGAGAGCCCTACAGCTTGCACTGCTGGTAACACAGAAATCATGGGTATATCTGTTAATATAAAAGAAATAAGACAGCTTCTTGAAAACTCTGCATGTTGCTACTCACTTATCCTTTATTTCAAAACGTTCATGAAGCCACCTTCTCATATACATCTGTTCTTGTGGAATGTCCTTCAGTTCAATTCGATCAATGAAAATATGAACTCTTGGGCACTCCTTGCAAAGAAACTCTAAAAAGAGAGCAAACCAGGAATTAGCTACAAAAAACACTGTATGGCATTTATTTGTCTAAAATACACTGAAAATCTGACACTGGCTGCAAGTCCCTTGGAAGCCTCACTTTAGCTCTCAAAAGCCTCTCCTCTTTATGTCTGGATCTGGAGCACTTCACTGAACTTAGGAGCCATTTGGCCTACACACTTTTGAAATGGTGCCACATTATCATGTGCAGCGCGGAAAAATTGTTCTAAAATCCTGTGCTTTAAAACACTGCACTTCTACCTCAGCAGCCATTTACTCCTTCTGTAACGTCAGATGAAGTAACTTTGATGTTGTAAAGTTATCCAGCCTGCTGCTTTGATTAAAGTTAGTAATCCTCTTTGCTTGTCCTTTTTAAAATCTAAATTTTGCTCGCTCCTGGATGACAAAATTGGAATTAAGAGTGATTGTCCAAAGTATTGCCAGGAGAAAGTGGGCTTCAGTTTAAATAACAACCTCTAATTAAAAAGTATAATAGGGTAAAGGACTCGGAACAAAATGCTGCTTTCCATTTTGCACCTCTTCTGCACAAATTTGAGGGAATTTGCACAAATTTCCTCAATTTGTCTCAAAAAATTTAGCAAGTGTTAATTACAAACAAAACTCCATTAATCAAATAGCCTTGTGGGACTTCTTACAACTAACAAGTGGTAAAAATACTGCAAGTGGGATGAAAAACCTACCAGTATTTGTGTGTTTGCAATCATTTGCATTTATTGCAGTATCCATAGCATCCCTGTACAAAGAGATGCATGATGTGAGGATGGAGTCCTTTGAAATTTGCATAATCTTCGTATTTTGAAAAGGGACCAGAAATGCCTTCCTACAATACAGACAGGCAACAAATGTTACACAGATTGGGTGGTCCCTTTAGGTTGTTGACATTTTTTGGACAGCAGTGCAGATGTACAGGCTTTGTACAAATGGACAGGCCTACGATTGTTAAGGGTAACTTGAAGAATGACCAAGCAAAACAACTGTTACTGCATGTACATCTTCATTACTGTCTACCAAAGCAAATATCCCCCTATTTGTTTTTATTTTTTAGAAGAGTATTGATTTTTATAAACATTGCTAAAAAAGCAATACTTATACTAGAAATTGTCTTAAAAGAATTTTAAAAGCATGCAAATATATTTGCACATTGCAGAGGGGCAGGGAAGAAAAACAGAAGAAGAAATCAGTAAAGTCTTTAGGCATTTCGATACTGAAATCTGTAATCTATGTGCAGTTTTGTATAGTCCTCAGGCAAAGAGTCCTTTACTGAACTGCACCACAGTGTGAAGGGAGCAACATGGCCCACACACTAAATGAAGAAATGGCTGAGGGCTTTAACCAGGAACAAGTTCACCTCTTTGCCATGGAGTACCAAACACAACTGTTGCTAAAAAGCTTCTGGTTAAACAGTCTCCTAGCTACAGCTATTAGATGGCAGGCACTCCAAGTACAAGTTTACGTGCAATGCTTTAACTAACTCCAAAGAAATCAGCATTCATGTATCTGAAAGCAGGTTTTTCCTCTTGCTTTTAATGGGAAGAAAGGATTTTCCAGGTCTGTTTCTCTGAGGATACTATCCAGGCCGCTATATGCAGGTCATTCACTGTATGAGCACCTAAAAGCATACTATTAATATTTTAAAATGACAGCTGTATTATCCATGTCTTAAATGCTTATAATGTTCACTGATGTACAAATCCTCTTTTTGAGTGGCATTACCTATTAAGTGGAACATTCTAAAAATATGCAAAACTATATCTAAAAAACAAAAGCCCAGAAACCAGATGATAAGTTTTTTCCTACTAGTCTTCTATAAAAACCATATATGCTACACATATTCAGCTAACCCTGAAGATCTAGTTTTAAAAAAGATTTGAAACATTCTGTGCAATGTACAATGTATGTTTCTTTTGCTGCATAGGGCATACGTTGTTCTTTATAGGAACAAACAATTCTTTCCTGACGTTATTCATCATCTCAGTTGTAAATGATTAATGAAAATTATAAACAAAGCAAAATTCTAAGTTAGATGAGACAGCATTAATAGCCATATGGTATTTTTAAAACTAATGCTATGCTGCTTAAAAAAATACTGATGTTTGGTCATTTAAAGATGGCAACCGCTATATCAGTGTTGTATCAATAATCAGCTGTAGTTAATACAATAGAAATAAGACATAAGTATTTCAAAAGAAACACCTTTCCCCAGCAAAGCTGAACTGTAGCAACTTCCCAAATCTGGTTATGAAAGAAAAAAACTGAATAGCCAAGCATTGCTGTTGGCTTTCTACCTTATGCCCAAGTTCTTACTGCTTCCTGCACTGGTCATCTTCAACCAGTCTAAATCAAGTCCCCATACGTGAAGATCCTGAAACTTTGTCTAAATTTCCTACCTTTGTAAATCCCAATGCTCTGCTCTACAGCTGTACTCTCCCTTGCAGTTTAAGACTTAGTGCAGCCGCCTCAAAGGCTATGTGATTTGCAACTGCAGGTACTCCCCCTCTAAAGAGGATCAGGATTCCCACCCATTGAGTCAAGGCCATTCCAAAGCCTGAGCATCCAGGACAACTGCAGATGACACTGTTAACGCATGCACTCAAGCTAGTCAGGGAATCTGACTCGTCTTTAATTACCCAGTTGATGTCAGAGTTCAATTTAACTAATCAAATTTATTTTTTTGTTTTAGATGCATAATGTCACTGCAATTATATTAAGAACACCAGTGGGTAAGAACAATATATTGAGAGGTTTTTGAGAAGAAACAGCTGGATTTTATCACCACAACCTCTAAAGTTTGTGGTGGTCCCATGACCCTTGATTTCACATTAGCTTAACTCCCAAAAGACTTATGTAATTAAGCTAAGAAACAAAATCTTATTGAAGCAATTTATTACGTGCAAATTACATCCAACTTCAGGCCTTAAGGCAAGCATCTGACAGGCTTTTCAGATCCCTAAACTTGCCAGAATTTGTTATAATTAACAGCAGGAACAAGCAAGCCTGAACTTCCCTTCAAAAGACTAAACAGAAATCCAAATCATACATTATAATCAAATACTATATTAGTCTATCAAGAACCGAGTATGATTTGGGTTAAATGAAAACTAAACTTGTGTAGGAGCCAAGTGGACTGACTTTTGTGTGGGAGATGATTTCCTAATAAAGCTTTCTATCCGGCTAAATAACATACAAGTATAGAATGTTTATAATGCTTCTAGTGATTCACACTGACACAGGACTGAAGGAGTCAGTGCAGAATTAGGATTAAAGAACAGCATCCAAGAAAGGAATGGGATCCACAGAGCTTTTAATTGCAAATTAATATTTGGGAGGGTGTTCTGCTTGCTGGGGTTTCCATCAAATTCTATCCGTTTTCAACTTCCCCACTCCAAAAGCTGATTAATTCTGTTTTAAATTATCAGCACTACCAGGAAAAGTAAGGGAAAGGGAGACACTCCAAGCATAGACCTACCTACAACTGAGAAGGGACATACAAATGGCCTCAGGCAATCTTACCCCTCAATGCTACCACAGAAGTTAATTCCAGATTATCTGCCTTGCCCCTTCAGAAAGTTGTGAGAGTGGTATTACACTTAAGCAGATAACCCAGTTTTCAATTACTAATGAAGGCTATTTTTATATGCACTTTAAACACGACAGCATTAACGTAGCTCAGATTTCAACCTCCTACGTCTGCTCTTTCACTGCAACGTAATTATTACCAAAGTCCGTCAAAATTAAGAAAGGACAAACTGAAGCCTGACATAGTCATGTCCACTTAAAGAGCCCCCCTGTTCTCTCCTGTTTTAATACATTTCAGTAATGTGTCTGATAAATTGATAGCAATATCACAAGAAACTGAGATCTGAATAATGTATATTTATTCTAAGTAATGAGTGTTTCAAATGTGTAAGAATATCTCTTCAGTAACAGCAATTGCCTGTTGTGGTTTGCACAGTTTTACAGACAAAACCATGATAGCAAAGACATTCCTCTGAACTGTAGATACTTTCTGCACTACAGAAAAATTAAATTTTCTTTAGTCTGGACTTAAGCATTCAGCTACCAAAGCAATTTGTAAACCATCTCCTTCTTAAAGAAAGAAATCCCATCTCTCAACTTCCCTTTACCCATTCTTACACCAAATTAACAATCAACAGGCAAAACAAACATAAATTCAAGTGCTGAGTTTTTTCTTAGCTTCATGCTTTCCATTACTTCAAGTTGAACTGACAGGGAACTATTTCACGGCTTGCTCTAACAAAATAAAGCAGTGGTACAGCAAAACAGCACGAGACGGAAAACAAACATCCAGGGTACAGCAAAGGTTGTTTAGCTGGGTTAACCTGAGGACCAGTGGAGAAGCAAGCAGCTGGTACTGCTGGTAGGGAAGCATGGAGGGGATATTGTTCAGCCAAGATTGAAACTTGCAGCCAGGAGACACCCAGGGACCTGAGGAATCACACTCACAGAAATACTGCCAATCCCCTGTGCAAGGCCTGAGATACACACATAGATCAGAGCCTTCACACATGCATGAGGGGCACAGCACAGGGAGTAAATGCCTTAGAAGCTGGGGGATGTTTTGAGATGAGAAATGGGATGCACCTGAATCATTAAGCCAGGGTGCTGGCAACAGAAACTGAAAAAGAGAGCATTTCAACACACAGCTGGGGAAAGATGAAGGTCAGAAAAAGCAGCCTGTTCAGATGGAGGTAATACATGAGGTGGATGTGACTAAAATTCAGCATGAGGGCAAAACTCAGAAGTGCATCTGTACCAATGTGAGAACACTAAACACGAAGACAGGAGAACAAGAATTACTGGCACCAAGAGATTACCCCTGTAAGGCAGGTATCTCAGTGGCCTTGAAGGAGCATGCAATGTTACCAGGTTACCAGACTTACAGGAATGACAGAAAAGGATCTACAGGTGAGGGAATGGTAGCGTGCAAGAAACTTTACATAATAGCTGTATATAATAAGGATAGAGAACCACAAGGAAATCATTGTGGGTGGAAAATCCAGACTAATAAAATACATATTAGATAGAGAGATACTAAATGACTTCCTGATAAGTTTGGTAGTAGTGGCCAGAAACTGTGAAGGCAGACTGAAAGCTGCAAGTTCAGGACTGATAAAGGTAGCTGGAATTTCATACTTCTACTATCAAACTGCATTGATGCTTCATCAGGATAAGGTGTAGAGGGGAGGAAAAAAACCCAAACTAATCCAAGCCAGTCAACCAAAAACACTGAAAAAAAGATAAAAAAAGTTGCTTCCTGGAACAACTGTTGGCAAAACCTTCAAGAAAATATGCCATTCTGATGTGGTCTTGAGTGGTGCACCGTGTTAGTGAGAAGTGTTCTGAAATCACAGTGCAATTAATTTCAGCATTGTAGAGAAACAGTCTTAATGAATTCAGCACACAAACACAGAATTAAAGGAATTATGTAATGTAGGCGGTGAGGGAGGCAGTGTCCAAACACCCTAAAAGAAACAGTCCAAAAGCAAGCACCCTACAGGCTGTTAAAAAAAACCCTAAATACCAAACCCCATAAAAGCTTGTATTAGAAACCCATGTAAAAGACGTATAACACTACAAAAGAAGCTGAGTGAGTCTGAAACCCACCTGTATGGCTTAATGGGAAAATTAAGGAGGCTACGACTATTACGGTCCTACCTTGTCTACTCTGAGGAATGGCAAGCTTGTGCAAAAAAGGAAACCCCAGAAAACTACCCATGCCAAATAGAGACACAAAATTAATAAGAGTAAAAAGGAGCTTGAAAAAGCAAAGGATGCTCTAACAACTTTACCTTTTCTTCGATATATTAAAAGCAGTAAAGCAGCTAAGGCATTGGTGAGACTGCTGGATGACAAAAGTGTGAAGAGCAGCACTTCCATGCAAAAGAAGCTCAAATATTTGTTTGCATTATTCTTTCTTGTTGAAAATGTTTGATTCTCACTGCACTCTTTGTACCAGATCGCTCAAAGGAACTAGATCAATAAGTAAACAGACAGAAAGTATTAGACTAAATAAACAAGTTGGATGTCAGGAAGTCACCAAGACCAGAAAGCATTCATCCAAAAGCTCTCAAATGTGGAATTTAAAAACAAAGATGCATAACCTATCATCACAAACAGCCACTGTGCCAGGAAAATGGGGAGTTTCCCTTCTACAAACGAGGGCTTGAGAGATGATGCTGGGAAATACAAACCAAAGAGTCTTACATCCCTGGGTAAGATAGCAGGGTTTATAATAAGATTGCTAAGTACAGAGAGAATCACAGTCTGCTGGAAAAGAGTTGGCATGGATTCTGTAAAGGGAAATCCTGTCTCACCAATTTGCTGGATTTCTATATCAGTGCCAAGATGCAAGGTGGATAAAGGGGATTCACTGGACATGATATATTTGAATTTTCATAAAGCCTCTGACAGGGTTCCAAGCTGAAGGCTATTAAAGAAATTAGGCTGCCATGGGATTAGACGAAATGTTCTATAGACCAAAAGCTGCTTAAAGGAGAAGCAGCAAATGGAAGGACTTAATGCTTGCTTTTCAGGATGGAAAAGACCCAGGAACTGGGGTCCTCCAGGAATCGATGCTAGGTTTTACTCTGTGCCACAACTGATAAGCTGAAGAAGGGAGCAAACAGTGAATCCGCCAGTTTTTCACATCTTTTTCAGAAGATCCTAAGCTTTTTTTGGTAGTCAAATGCTGGCTAAACTCCAAAAGGACCTCAAAGCTGAGCAAACAGGGTGAAAATGTGGCAGTTGAGCTTCAGCATAAACAAACATGGAGAAAAAAACCCTGAAACCCTAATTACATGATGCTCAACTTTCAGTTGCTGGTTACAATTTGGGAGCTGCTGACGCTTCTTTGAAAACATCTTCTCAATTGTGCAGACCCCCCCAGATCAGAATCAGGAAGCACCAGGAAGGACACTGAGAACAGGGCAAAATGAGTCATTTTGCAGATACATAAAAAGACTCTTGAATCCATATTTTAGAGATAGTGTGCAGTTCTGGTGTCTATCTGAAGGAGGATGTAGTAGGCTCAGAGAAGGTCACAGAGAAGGCCAACTAAAACGTTTAAGGAGAAAAAGCACCTGCATTACAAAGCAGGAGAGATTAAAAAGGCTGAGTTTTCAGTTTGGAGAAGGGAAACAGAGGGAAGGCTATGACAGCTTAAAAAAAATATATAAAAAAAAATATCCTGAAGACAGCAGGTGGGAACTACAGCTCAACAAATCCTGCAAATTCAAGGACAAATAATCACATTTCTGTACCTTCCTGAAGATTCCCAGATATAAGAATCTTTTAAAATCATTATTAGAAAATGGTACAAAGGTTTTCTATACTGGTATTAGCACTGGAGAGCAGCAAGGTGTCATTGTGAGCTGCCTTGCTGAAACATGGTATTTGATGAAGACCCATAGTACTTGCACATTATAGTTCACTGAAACATTCTTCAAGTGGCTTTAATTTGTTATTCTAACAGCTGCATTCTGGCCTTTGTACTGCTCTATAACAGTCTGTGAATATTGTATGTTTGCCAAGTTAGCAGGAGGTTTCCTGCAAAAGCATAACAGTTTTGATCAACAGACTGCCAACAAAAGAACTTGGATCAGGTTAGGACTGTGGATTGCGTCTAAAAAGCATCCCCACACAGGTAAGTGAAAAGGATTAAATCTAGGAGATATCTGCGTCTTCCTTGAACCATTTTTAGTTTCAGAAGTGGAAAAAAAAAAAAAGTTGAAATATGCAATTAATAAAAAGCCAAAGAAAAGATACAAGGATTGGATCAGTTCAAAACAATGCTCTAGCAAATAAACAGGATCTGTTAGGAACTAGGCCAGTACTGCTAGTATTGATGCTTTTGCCTTTTCTTCAGCCAGTGTGTTTTGATAAACACAGAACAGTACCACAAACAGAGTAAAAGGACTATGATGCACAAAAAAAGCAAAAATAAACACAGGCTCTCAAAGCAGCAACATATTTCTGGCGAAATCTGACAGCATGAAGAAACTAACGTTGTTTTTGTTATCCTCAGGGTCTAGATACACTTTTGCATAAAGATCAGGAGTTCCCCAGGCTGTTGTACATAAATGCTGCCTGGCAAGTGGAATACTTCCTCTCACATGTGCATGAGGCCCAGGGTGCAGGGTAATTTTATAAATCTCCAGTGTAAATACTTTCAAAAGCCTCTTTGTGTAGCAGAGGTTTTCTGATGAACGTGTATATTCTGATCACAAACTCCCAAAGGGAAGCTAGTATACCTACCTTCAGTAGGAGCTACTTGGGAGTAACTGAGACACAAAAGGTCCTAGCTTATAATCAGAGGAACAAACATTCTGGGCTTGAAGGGATGCTGAAGGCGCCTTTTTTCTCCATTGAGGGATGTTATGAACATACAGATGCAGGTGTTCAAGGTCAGGTTGGACAGAGCCTTGGGTTACATGGTTTAGTGGGAGGTGTCCCTGCCCATGGCAGGGGGGTTGGAACTAAATGATCTTAAGGTCCTTTCCGACCCTAACTATTCTATGATTCTATGATTCTACATGTGTCAGTGACTTGGGAAAGGGAGAATTATTTATACTTGCCTTATTCTTACATTCCTCCTTAGACATCCAAATTTGGTTGTCGGTAGACAAGAAACTGGGCTACAGGGACTCCACGTATAGTCATCTTTATGTCGTTGTTTTGAGATAAGCAAAGAAACAGAGGTGCTACTCATGCTCAGACTGACCTTCATTTTGTCTGACTTTTTGGAATCCTATGAGAAACTACAGCAAGGCCTGCATACATTCCCATAAACTGATGTTATTTGTCAGTGAAATGTTATTTTCAAGCAGAAATACAATGTTTAATTGCTACGGTATTAAAATATTTTGCTTTTACCCAGGCCATCCTTATCTGCAGAATATTGATGCATATGTCCACATCTGTGTTCAAAGTGCCATTTCAAATAAGTCATCCACAAATTAACAGATAGGCTTTCATGTTATTTGAACTGATTTCAATAGGAAATTACAGGGGTTCTAAAATGACAGATCTAGTCCTACGGAAGACAGGTGAAAATGCATTCAGTTTAAAATGGAATGACAGTTTACTGTCATCCCTCTGTGGTACCTGATGAAATCATGTTATTTAAAAAGTTGTATTTTAATATTTTAAACAAAATAAAATCAGGGTTTTCCTTTAAAGGAAAAATGTTTGAGAGAATACCACAGAATTGTACAGCCAACTAGTGTTACCAAAATTCCTCCAAATAGTTCAATGGAAAATTTACACCTGAAATATGAAAGGCAGTTACCTAAATTTTGCTTGAACAGATACAGAATGACAAGTTCTTGATGCAAGATTTACTATACATATAAAAAGCCATCCCACACTTGATGCAAACATCACCAATGCTGACGTCCAGCTCAGCTCTAATCTACACCCTTTCTTTGTTTGCTCTAAAGTAATTGCCATTTAATTTTCAATATTCTTTCATAAAATAAGAACATGACAGATATTAACAGTCTATTAGTCATTTCATCACCATACATCTTACTCTGGAATGTTTTATGTTGCTGTTACTATCAGTTTATTAATTTAGTTTTTTAATTCTTTCAACGTTTCCATAACCATGTGCTTGTTATTCTTTGGACCTTGAAAGACAATGGATGTGATTAAATTTAGGCCACAATCCAGGCAAAGACTGGTTTCTATTGCTCTAGTTTCTTTTCTATTGTCCCATAGTTCACTGTCTAACTGGGTCGCAACAAAAGTGCAAGATTTGGAAAAGTGTAATTTCCCCTAGGGAAGTTAGGCCAGTCTGACCTCCTCAAATTGTACCGATCAAAGTGATGTACGAATTTCCATAAATGCACACATACACATGCTTTCAAAGTGTTTGTTCTGGAATTGATATACAGCAGAGTCAATAATTCTCAGGAATTCCTCTGACTTCTTTAAGACAGAGCCTACATGTACTTGCTATTTTTATTCAGTGTTTATCATTGTCACATGCTGTTATTCCACACACTTTCATCTACAATGGCCAGATAAATACCATCTGGTTATGCTAAAGCCTTCAGGCAGAATAATAAAGATCTAGATGTGTACATAATGCTCTTTCAGGTGCAAGAATGACACAGTTCCCACGTCCCACAAGACCTGCTCCTTAACATCAGGCAAAGCTGGATGTGAATGCTTAGGACATTCATTCAGAAGGGAGAAAACTAGCTTCTCCTTCTTTGTTCCCAAGCTTATTTCTGCTTTTTACTTAATGACAATGTAGTAAAACAATATCAACAAATCCAGCACAAGAGCTTCTCCCCCTCCTTTTCCCTTCTAAATAGTTCTTACAGAATTCAGTACCTGAGAGGCACTTCAGCTGTACCCCACAGCACCCATATGATTTGCACTTTATTCTAATGGCCACAAATAAATACTGACTAGCACCATCGTCTTCTCTAAGCAGGACCATCATGTTCTGTCATCAATGGTCTGGACAAATCACTTTCAGTAGGGACAGGGGGAGAAATCTGTGGGAAATTGCTATTCTTTGGAAAGGCTGTCATGTGCAGGTCAAGCTTCCACTGGAAACATACCAAGATCCAAACTTGTTGTAATGAAAAGGAATGAATAATGAATAAATGGTAGGAAAAAGATTGCATCCATTGGTCACAACTGGATGTGAAGCAATAGCAGAAAGCAGCATCCCTGTCTGAAGCTAATCTAATCAGTCCCTGTCTAAGACTAATCAAATTTGATTTCTTCTAAAACAAACAACGTGCAGCTGGAAAGTGCCAACAAAACATTAAAATGCATTAATAGTGACAAAAACTTCAACACATTTGAAAGGATATACTATAATAATTTGCCTGTTCTAAAAAGGTACCCCATTATCAGATGTGCCTGGCGTTCCTTGCAAAGCACTGATGCAGGAAGGATGTGAATGTCTATATTCCAGCTACTAGTATACTATGTTTTGATTTGATCTTGTTGATTTGATCATGTCAACATGATGATATTTAAGCTCACAGGACTGAAAAAAAAGAAACCCAATTTTGCTAAGAAAACCTATTTACACTAAGAGTTCCATAAATCTAAATTTAAAATGTAATCAATTTTTTCCCCAAGATTTTTTCCCATTTACAGTTTACTGAGACAATTTCTCAGATAAAGCATGCAAGTACTACTCACAGTCACTAAAATGTTCCTCTTAACCTGCTCTGTTTACTACTGGAGACAACAGCCATGAACTAACCATATCCTTGGTACGTATGGGTTTCTCCAGTAGTGGCACGGACTCTTCTGAGGAACTGAGATTTATGGAACTGAAAGTAAAATGCATTTCAAGGAACACATTATATCTGTGTGGAATTCAGATTTCATTCACATGGGAAATGTCATACTATGGGAAATACAGTCCTCAAGTAAAGTTGTGTTTATCACAAGTTTGTTTTCCATGCAATAAATTTCAATCACAGTTGCAAGATTGAAAAAGACATGTCAACCTTATCTTTTAAAAATTACCAGGATTGCATTGCCATTTTATTCCGATGAGAATGAAAAACAAAATTCTCATTCAGCATAGACACGAATATAAAAAATTCATATGAAAGTGACATTTTATAACTCATTTTAGTACTGTAAAAGAGCAATGACACTAAAAAAAGTCAAATGCATAACAATGTGTAATTTAATTCTTGTTGTATTATATTCCCAAACAGAGCAATTGTTGGATTTCTGCATAACAAATGGTGAAATGATCTTCACCTCTTAGAACAGAAATTGTTTTTCTTCCACTTTGTGTCTGGAAGGCCTACAAGAATGAGAATTACATCCCACATTGTAATTTTTAAAGGGTCCCTAATCCACATAATTTATATTATATGGAATACCTGTGACTGCCACAATAGCAGGGAATGCGATGGATGGATATTTCATTTATCTACTTGGTAACAGGTAACAACTGGCTGGCTATACTTCATTCTGTGTTACTGCCTTTATTTTTACCCAAGGTTGAGATAGTAATTACCCCAGCCCTAACAATAAGGGTGTCTGAAAGAGATGCCTGGACTGCCTGCTGTGGAGTCTCCAAAAGGCTGGCTGTGGAGGAGCCACCCCAAACCATCCGAAAACCACTTGACACTGGAAACAAGAAACAGCCAACAGGGAAATTCAGTTTGTTGGTTCCCTTTCCATAATTATATCATGCTTCATGCGAACTGGAGGGTTCAATAGGTGAAAAGGTCTTACCAGGAATTTGAACATTTCCCATCTTATCATTAGTTACTGACATTTTAATAATTTAATTAACCATTCAGGCAGTGAGAAATCCAGCATGAGAGTGATTGAAACTGCCTAATAATTAAGTCATGAAACAAGATATGCAGCAGGGAAGGAGAAACAATTCTATTTGTTTTGATGGGGGTCTTGAAAAGGGTTGGGTGACAGGACAAGAGGGAGGTTGCCTAGTCTTCAAAGGAGTCTATAAGAAGGTCATAAGGTATTTAAAAAACACAAACATTAAAGACTTTAATAAAATATGCAAAATCAAGCTCAAAAGAAAATTATAAATAAAAAATGTGAAATCATAAAAGGCGCTTGTGATATTTAACAATAAAGAGTGCCTGTTGGGAACAAAATGGACTTAAAACCATCCTAAGACCATACAGTACAACACAAGTGGTGAGTTAATACACAGTGTTAAAAGTTTTGTTGCTCACCTATTCAGAATAATTTTAAATAAGGTGAAAATGTAAAAATACACAATTATAGAACTTAGAATCATAGAATCATAGAACAGTTAGGGTTGGAAAGGACCTTAAGATCATCTAGTTCCAAAACCCTTGCCATGGGAAGGGACACATCACACTAAACCATGCCACCCAAGGTTATGTTCAACCCAGCCTTGAACACTGCCAGCGATGGAGCATTCACAACTTCCCTGGGCAACCCATTCCAGTGCCTCACCACCCTTACAGTAAAGAAGTTCTTCCTCATATCCAGTCTAAACTTCCCCTCTTTAAGTTTGAATCCGTTACCCCTTGTCCTCTCACTACAGTCTCTAATGAAGAGTCCCTCCCCAGCATCCCTATAGGCCCCCTTCAGATACTGGAAGGCTGCTATGAGGACTCCATGCAGCTTCTCTTCTCCAGGCTGAACAGCCCCAACTTTCTCAGCCTATCTTCATACGCGAGGTGCTTCAGTCCCTTGATCATCCTCGTGGCCCTCCTTTGGACTTGTTCCAACAGTTCCATGTCCTTTTTATGTTGAGGACACCAGAACTGCACACAATACTCCAAGTGAGGTCTCACAAGAGCAGAGTAGAGGGGCAGGATCACCTCCCTCAACCTGCTGGTCACACTCCTTTTGATGCAGCCCAGGATATGGTTGGCTTTCTGGGCTGCAAGCGCACACTGAAGCCGGCTCATGTTCATTTTTTCATCGACCAACACCTCCAAGTCCTTCTCTGCAGGGCTGCTCTGAATCTCTTCTCTGCCCAACCTGTAGCTGTGCCTGGGATTGCTCCGACCCAGGTGGAGGACCTTGCATTTGGCATGGTTAAACTTCATCAAGTTGGCATCAGCCCACCTCACAAGCATGTCAATGTCCCTCTGGATGGCATTCCTTCCCTCCAGCATATCAACCGAACCACACAGCTTGGTGTCATTGGCAAACTTGCTGAGGGCGCACTCAATCCCACTGTCTATGTCACTGACAACGATGTCGTACAAAACCGGTCCCAACACCGATCCCTGAGGGACACCGCTCGTTACTGGTCTCCAACTGGACATTGAGCCATTGAGCACAACTCTTTGCGTGTGGCCATCCAGCCAGTTCTTTATCCACCGAGTGGTCCGCCTATTGATGTCTCTCCAATTTAGAGACAAGGATGTCATGTGGGACAGTGTCAAACACTTTGCACTTCTAAGCAACTAGGAGCTGAAAGAGCTCATGTGAACCCTACACCACCTGAAGGAGTTACATGTGCTAATGAAATGACATTGAACAGCTGCACTGTGAACTATTCTTAGCAGCAATAGGAACAAGTCCCAGGATACCAGGCCAGCCAAGGAGTGGGGAGTTAGTTAAGAAGTTCCCTGCAGGTCCCTCAGCCAACACCGATCCCTTGCCCCAAAGTATCTGAGCAGCTCTGTGGAACTACTGTGGCTTTTTTCCCCGACCTGCTATCAGTAATGCAAGAGACTCAGAAGTACCCCTTTGAGATAACAAGTAACAGACAGTCATGGCTGAGTAACACATCAACTACAAATGGAAAGAAAGACGACATCTAGCCCTCCAGTGTAGTGCAGGTAAATTAATCGTTTAAAAGAATAAAAACAGAAAAGAAGAAAAAACAATCCACCACCAAGCATAATTAAAAACCAGCAAACCTTGAAGCCCTCTCTCTGCCATAAGAATTCCCCACAACAGAAACCCCAGAACTTATTTTCTGGTTACGCAATTACTCAATAGACAATACTAATTTCCCCCGTTCTCTGAAGGGGTTTTATGTGGTTTAAAATAAAGTGAAGCTAACTTGCACAAAATGCTGTGAGGTGCCTGTGAAGTTAGCAGGTATGTGTAATATTAATATTACTATGTATGTGTACTGTTACTACACATTTTCCCTGTAAAATACATGCGTATTTCAGCAATTGGATCACGTGTACACATATGTAGCACAGCAGAGGCAAAGAGAATTTATAATGATGCCAAATCCTACTGCTAGAAGAAATATGAAGGTAAATGGCACCTACTGCCTATGGTCCCAAGTTCATTTTAACACCAAAGCGCACTTGTATGCAGAATTTGACTACAGAAATATTCTCTGCATGGAAGAGGGAAGGGAAGGAGAGGGCAGGAATGTCACAGGTAACTATTGTAAAGCTTAGTCACTAATGAACACTGCCCTACCAAGGTATGGTAAGATGGCTGAAGCACTGTGGAGATTATCTTCACAGCATTATAAAGTACCTGAAGTTGGTTCTGTGTATTAACAAACATATCGCTGCAGCACTCACCTGTCATAGATGGTGCCAGTTTTCTTTGCCCTTTGTGGTCCACAGTACCTTCATAAGCTACAGTCACATCATACACTGCATCCAGATAGTCTTTCATTGTGTCAACAGCTACATGAGTTGCTTTCACACGTGGTGTTAGCACATGCTTTAGTATAGCAAGCCCTAGAGAGGGGAAAAAAAAATCAATTACAGTGAAAGTAAATTGGACTACATTCACAAAAGGAACATCATGAGAAGGAACTTCAGCACCCAACTCAGAATCACAGGGAGGTTATTTTTAATCTCAATTCTCAGTTCAGAGAGAGAGAGCGTGCATGTGTGGACACTGCATATGCTCTACTGAGCACATGTACAAGATGAAACAGAAATCCTAAAGGATATTAATGACAAAAAGGTTGCTCAACAGAGGAGTCCTTTTTACAGCTCCTGCTCTAGAAGCAGCAATGGTTTTAATGTGGCTCATAAGCGCAAGGGCCCATGAGAGCACTTCTCTTTCCTGTTTATGTTTGTCTATCTGAAGTAAGAGGAAAAAAAAAAAAAAAAAGAGAAAATTAACCCTGAAATACTAAATGCACAGGACATCACCTCCTGAAATTCTCTATCAGAAACAGATTTGGTAAGTGGGGAGTAAACACAGATAATTTTAAGCACACCTAATGCCCATCCAGCATTTACTTGCAAAGGACAAACCAATTTTGTCAACATACTGAATCCTAATACTGCTCTACAGTAACAAACAGTTGTCTTGAACTACATGTGCTTAAACAGGATGCTACACTTCTCCAAAGCTACCATGCTATCAGAAATTTCAATGTGTTTTGTTATTTTCTACTATAGATTCTAGCTTGCAATGACTTGTTGCTACAGAAAACGGTGCATTCCATTTTATCCTTGCAGTTGTTTTCCTTTTCTGCCTACTTGTTCCTGCTGCTGACCTTCTATTGCTCTGGCACCTCCCTCCCACCAGCTGATTGAACTCACCACCCCGGTGGAAAACTAGGGAGGGAGGGGAAAATATAGCACTGAGAACCAACAGCAAGGAAGAAATCCTCTCTGTTTCTCTGTGAACAGCCTTTGACAATTGACTTGGCTACTAACAAATCCATAGTCACAGAAATCAGCTGTTATCTTTAACCATCCAGGCCAAGACACAGAGATTGGTACATCAAGGACACAAGAATGTTAGGTCTAACAGCACACCGCAAGTCTTAACAACAGTATTTCATATCCATGTTTGCTTCAGCTGACTACTTCCATTTAGAGCATACTTGAAAACATTCAAATACACTAGGCTCAAAAGTACAAACTTCATTCTATTTCCAGAATTCAAATATACAATGATTTCCAAAATGAAAACAAACAAAAACCCCCAAACCTTTTCATGATCTGAACACAGCTCTTCCACACTTTCGTGAAAGTGCTCCTAGGAAACAAAAGCATATTACGCAAAAATTTTCACTCTTTTGCATGAGTATCTTTCTCAAAGAGAAGTATCAGAATAAAAAGCCAATTATTCCTTTCTAGCCTTATTTTTCATTGCCTTACTCTTCAGCCCATTTTTAAAGAACCATCCATTGGTGCTACTGATTCCTGTTAAATGAAACAGAAATTTTTCCAAACCAAAGTAGTGTGGTATTGCTTTTGATATCTCTCTGCCTGCAAAATCCATTCAAAAGATGTCCTGATTTTGTACTGAACATCCCTCTCTTGTTGGGCAAAGCACACTTTGATCTAAAGTATGAAAACGTCTACTGAACACTGTAGATAACACTAGTCTCTAAGCTGCTCTCACATTTTTAGAGCTGAAAATTTCAGTATAAATGATTATCCTGATTTAACATTTGCTAAGAATCACCTTGTTTGAACACAGAGATAAAAAGTTATTTACTAGCACTCATTCTGAAGTCATTGTTCTAAGCTTTACCAGCAACAGCGATAACTGTCTATGTAAAATATTATATGGATTATATAAATATTTTGAAGCATAACATGGTGGTAGTGTTTTCTTAGCTTGTGAACTGTCACATCAAACAGATAATTATGCTATGTTTCCGAAAGTTTACTCTGCAAATGAAGCACTGAATATTCTAGTGTGGTGTCAACGATGACGTTAGTGTGGACATTACAATCAACACAACTCTTGTTGAGCGAAATTCCCAAGCATATTCAAAAAACACTGCCATTCCCTTCCTGCCCAACTCATCTTCACCTTGACCAAACTGTTATTGTGGGGAAGAAAAAGGGAAAACAGGCTTCAGTGAGAACTGAATCCTCTAGATTAATTCATTTAGGTATTTAAGACTATTCTGTCCTCAGTTTTCTGAATCCATGGGCAATTTTGGTGATTAAGATGGTCAGTGACAATCTGTGAAGCGCAACTGTAGAATAAGCCCCGCTTACTCCATGTGCTATCAGTGAACTCTTGCAGGTTTAAGTACAAAATTAATATGAATCTCATTAAAATCAATAAATTCCATAATCCATTATTCAGAAACACTCCAGTGCATGACAAATATGCAGCACACCAGGAGTTTAGCACATCCTTTTAAATAATCTGTTTTATAAAAACATTAACCACACATTCTTGCAATTACGTGATGATCTTTGCTAAAATCAACATAACAGAATTTAAACCCAAGTAGTTATAGTATAGTTACTCTGGCAAGCTGCCCGCATCCAATTCACAAAACACACTGTGCTTAAACTGTTTTTAATGTTGTGCAATACTAAGTTAGGACTCTTTGTCAAAGTATTTGAGGTCATGAGATTTTATTTTAAATGCCAAAGAAAATGAACTAGATGTTTAATAATTCAATACTCTTACCTTAAAATGCTATAGCTTTGCTCATTAGCTAACTTTCAAATGATAAACACATTTAAAAATATGGAAATAATGTGAAAATCTGAAGAAATACAATGAGCAATGGTACTTCAAATATTATCTGTTTACTAGACTACAGTAAGATGCTGAATTACTTCACAAAGTCTGCAAGAAAGCTTAACAAAATAAAGTGAGGTTTTAGTTTGGGATGTACAACGGCCCAAATCATTAACATCTATAGAACTGATTTTTATTTTTTATCTAAACACAAAAGAACAAAAACCACCAAACAAAACATAATTTATCTAACCTCTCAGGGTGAAGTTACGTATATAATAGCTGAATACAACTTGATGGAGAAGATTGCTCTTTCTCTTTCCTTCACGCAGGCCAAAACCTCAAAGAACTGTTCAGTGCAGGCAGGCCATCTACATTTTCAGACTTGGACTCCACTGGTCATATTTGTACCCCGGATGTGCACACATCACATTTTAAAATGAAAACAATAAAAAAAAAGCATCTCTAAATGAAGAATATCCTACACATATTGTATTAGCATTACCACATTTCACCGACAAAAGCTATGTCCTCACTGAAAGTGGATGTCACAATTAGTTTGAGACTTTTTCCCCACATACAACCATGTTACTTGACCGTAATAAAAAACCTGAAAGCAGGGTAAAAACCAATGAATTTCAAAGAGATCTTTTTTTTTTTTGTTATGTGTGTGTGTACGCGCATTAACGATTAGACTGAAAGCTTTGCAGTTACATGGGGTATCCCAAGTTCTCATCCAGCACTGAGTTCCCACCAGCCTTCTGGAATGTCTCCAGTGATTGAAGCCTCACTTATTGAAACCAGAGTCAGGCTTATAAAATGACATATGGTGGGAGAGCTAATCCATTTGTATGCTATTATTCCATTAATTTACATTAATAGGATTCAGCTGATGACAGTATTAAAAAAATTGTATGCTCTCATAAAGTGTTTTCTGTTACCATGAACTGAAGTACAAGAAATGCAAGTAACCCCCTCAAGAAGACTATGACCATCCCACAGCAAAACATGAGAGACACCACTCTTGAGTACCCTTTCTTCTGTGATGGGTATCTACATAAATACAAGGTTTTAGCAAACTTGATTTCCTAAGGATGACTTTCGGGAACAGAAACCCCTTCTTCATCCTATTGGTACTTCTCTCAAATGCTACTCAGTGTCTACACCCCACTCTTTTCTAAAATTATATTCTCCTTTCCACATCTTACTGTGAACTTTTACATCAAGCCTGCTTATACGAAAGTATGTGGAAAAAAATATTACCAAAAGCTACTTTCTGTAGAGACAGATCCAAATTACATTTATGGATATTAAATACATCAGTTTGCTTTAAAATACAATCTAAAACCAATGCCAAGATCTAGAAGGGAAGTATTTTCGATTAGCTTAGTTGAAATACCTCTTTTTTTACATGACCTGTAAAAGCAATTTTGAGATAAGCATATCCTGCACGTACAAACATCTTAGCAGAAAGCATGATACTAGTCAAGATAAACTTAGCATTAAAAAACATCAACATTTGCAACTTTTCTGCATAAAAACAAGGGAGATAATAAATGAATACCTGAAATGTTTGCTTGTTTAAATGACCTTTTTTAGAAATCAAACATTAATACAAAATTCCATGAATGCCTTTCATCAGGGAAGATTGTTTTGTCTTCATTCAGCAAAAGCAAACCAAGTTAAATTTAATAAGCTTCCTACCCGGTTCTCGTTGACTTTTCTGAGTTAGTAACATTAGGAGTAGGAGGGCTTTGGATTATTCCTATTTATTTTCACATTTTTAAAATGCCATTTAATAACATTTGGATAAAATTAATATTCTACTAAACCTAAGAAATTTGTGGTTGTTTGAAACACTATAGAGGTCTAACTATTAGGAAATGATCAAAAAACTACACATATGTATTTTGGGAACATATAAAATGGAATAAATTTTATACCAGAAACTGGGAGAAAAAGTTAAAATGATGTATTTCGTGGGTCTTAGAGAAATTTTGTTCTAGAGTCCATTACCATCAATAAGAACCAGCCTTAAAAGAATTACAGTTTTAAATAAATACATAAAATAATTTCCCCTTCTAACATTATGACAGGATTGGAGTCAAATCCCTATGAAAATATGACTGCCACCTAAAAACTACAACTTCCTGGACTCAGCAACTCAAGACAAGCGTGGAAAAATTGCTATACTTCTAAATGCCTCAACTAGTAATTGGAGCCTAAAAGGAGTCACCCATACTGGGAGTCACATTAGCTGACTACTTACATACAATGGAAAACTACAATGACTTCTAAGCTCAGACTACTGACTCTATACTTAAATATTTGAAATTAGAAGGCAAAGGCTCAGAAGACAAGGGGAAAAACACATTCTGTCATATTGTTAGATCTCTGAGACACTAGAGGATGAGATATTTAATTTGATTATGAGAATCTTACAAGATATCCCATTGAAAATGAGTCACCAACCATACTAAAACACAAAAAGAGAGCACCTGTTCTGGCAGCAATTGATGAAGTATCTCAAACAAACACTTAGTTTTCATCAGGAGAGGATAACTAGGTGTATCAGGTTCAAATCCAGCTACCTAACACATTTCCCCATTGGTTTGGATGTGGGGGCTTCATTTGCCTCCAAGAGAAATGAGAAAACCTGACACGTCTTCATCTCATATTCTTTGCACACACTGCTTTTGTCATTTTCCTTGGCTGTGAAAACCCAGCAAATATTGCTATTTTGGCCAATAAGGACGAATATCAGATTAATTTTCTCAACTCCACAGAATTTACCTTGTACTATGAATAAACCCTGCATTAATCCTTTCACAAATAACCAAACAACTTAGTTTTAGACAGGTAATTTTTGCTTTTGTTTTTGAACTTCAGGAAGCGCATTTTTCCTTCCCCAATGCAACCTAACAAATGTATTCGGACTTAAAATATTCTATCCTGGGTTAGAATCTGACCTGACTGGAGTTTTCTGCCACTTGTAAAACATGCAGAATGAGTAATCTTCAGTTTCTGAGGGTACTAGCATTACCATTAGATGACAACATTCTCAGCTCATCACCATAAAAATTAGTATTCCTGGAAGTAATACTGGAAGGAAGCAACTTTCTGTATCTCAATAAATACAACTGTGGACAGAACTCACAATAGTGGTCAAATTAATTAAAGTAGAGTTTTAACGTGTCAAATGTATCAGTACTGAAGGCTGATACACGTGTCAGTATCCAACAGGAAAGCTACAAATATGAATGCCCTAATTTTAATCACTTTTTACTTGTAGATGGTTTTGGCATTCTGTGGTTTCAATAGACAATCTGGCAGTACATTCAACTTGAAACTGGTAAGGTGGTTAATGACAAATTTGAAAGACCAGTCCATGGATTTATTTTTTTACTGTTACATAACATTTATTTCTTTCTAAAAACTGTTAAAAAGTATGCATCCCTACTTCTCCTCTGGAAGTTTCTCCGTGCTTTATAGCCTTCAGTCTCAACTTACACATACCCAGATGTATTGGATCTACCCTGTGTGTTTGATTTGCCTTTGCTTCAGAAAGAGTAAAACCACGTGCTCTTGCTAGAAGTTAAGATTTTGTGTAGAATGCAAGTCCTATGGCAGAACAAACTGTAACATGAAGTAATACCAGTATTTAAAAAAGTTGCCTGTCTTTCAAGAATTACTTCAATCACCTTGCAATTCTTTTGCTGTGTGATATCCTTCCATCCTGCTCCTAGACAGATGATCAGTGAAGAAAGACGTAATAGCTGAAACCAGTAAAATGTCATAATATTCCTTTGGATGTCAACTTAAGCTTTTTTTATTTTTATTTTTGAAATTTATTTTTGTTGTTGAACTGATCCTAGACCAGTTGTAAAGAGGCAGTTACCGTGTCCAAACCTGGTGTTTACATAAAAAGAACATCAAGATTTAAGTTGCAATTCATCAGCTGGTCACTCTAAGACCAGGTAATTAAATTCAGCCCAATAATTCTGCTTAAACCAATGAACCTACTCCAGAAGAGAAGCCAGCCCATGGAGAGTAAAAGTAAACACAGACCACACAAAACCTTCTTATACTTCCTCTCTGCAAAACTACTACAACATAAAAACACACTTATGTCAAAAAAGTATTTCAGACATCATGTAAAAATGAGTTATGCTTGTCTCTAGGAATAGTTTTGTTATATTTGGGTATAATATCTCTGATCCTAAGATCAATTTGAAGTTTAATTCTTCTTAAAAGAAAAAATTCTCCTACATGCCTGTAAAGCCAAAACTGACACACTGTGCTTTGTAACAAATATACTAAGATGAGAAGACTAAATTATCAGACTTCTTTATAACCCCATGAGGAAAGAAGTGCACGTTTTAAACTGCAAGTTAGACTATGTTCACATTCTTCTGACTTGCAGAACTACTGGGAATTACTACCTTTCCTAAAGCTGTAAGAAACAGGAAGCCTCCAGGATCTTTCAGACAAGCAAGCAGTTGTGTGTTTTTAGCTCATCTCAGCAGTATCACTTAACAATCCTCGCACTCTTACAAGGAGCATGGCCAGCACTCAGTCTACACACGACCAACTGATGAAGCTTTTGGTCATGGTTTCCATGCTGCAGCTCTACCATGCGACCAGCAGTCAGGACCATGGTGGCACTGGGTCTATTGGGTTGAAGCCACAAGACAGAGCCAGCAGCGTTGTAGAGCGGGACCCTGGGGACTCATCATCATCTCCTTCTGGCGGCCATGCAGAGCTCCCCATCCTCGCAGCTCCGCCGATGTACTGGCATGTATCCTGTGGCTCTTAGCTGTCAGAGTAGTTTGGTACGCAGTTTTCAGTGTCAGCCACCCCTGATTCTCAGCGTGCTTGTATGAGGGATGCTCTAAGTCAAGTGAATCATAGTATATCAACCTCTGCATGAATATGCAGGGAAGCAGGGCCCATGCAGACCCAGCTCTCTCCATACAAAATGCTGAGGAGAGACCAAACGAATTTAGCAGTGGGAAAAAGTAGATCAAGAGAATTCTGCACTAGAATTAGAGATGCTTCTTGTTTAATATGTATTTGTCTTGAAAGTTTTTAAGACAAAGTTTTTAAGAGCAGTAACTCTTACAAAATAAAAGCAGTCTGATACTGGGAACAGAAAAAACACTAGTGAAAGGAATAGATGCTGTGAAAGCACAAAAGCAGTGTTTTACTGTTTTGCAGATTGTAGAGATACAGTTAAGAAGTTTTTTTAAACAGTAATGACAGGAGCCCTTTCTTTTCCCTGAAAAAGGAGAAGAGGGGGATAAAAAAACCCCATCAAACACCCCCTCTAAACTCTCAAAGAACTGCAAACCTAAATGAAACATTTGACTTTCATTTCCGACAGGAAACTGAAGCAATGAATAAATACATTATGACTTAAGCTCTCCTGCTCATACACGCAAACAAATTCCATTCTTCCCAAGAAGAAAAGCATATATCCTTTTGGACAAGAGCTAACAATACTTAATAGCTTGATGATATCAACAGGCTGATTCACAGACTTGTGAATTCATTTCAGTGTGTCACAGAAATTAATTTACCAGACCTACTTGTTATTCTTTGTTTATCTTCAGAGTGAATTATTTAACTTTTGGTCAACAGGAAAAAACAAAATCAGGAAACGTGTTCACTGAACTGCTGGACTTAAAAGTTTACATGTATTGTGCATATGATGTGAGAAAAAATGAAAAGGCTTGGGATCCTTATATTTTTTGCAAGTCTTTCCAAAGTTGAAGTAATTCCATCTGTGGTTATAGAGACAATACCAACAATCAAAGCAACTATAGAAATAAGTGCAACAAAGGAAGAGTGAAACTGGAAAGTGGGAGAGGAACAAAACCAAAAAGCCATGGTAATACTAACACTAATTGAAAAGGAAGTGATAGAAGACTTTTAAGACACAACAATCTCTATGCAAAATATTCTTTATATCAAGTAACAACTGTAATTGTAACGCCACGTTAGACAGAACAGTGCCCTGATCCAGAGTAGGTAATCCTTACGTCCCTTAATGGGCAAGAAAAGAAGTGTCCATAAATACACACATATAGACCGAAAGCTTTCTTCAGAATTAACAGTCCTGCGCAATGCGAAATGGCAAGAAATGTCTGCATATACGCTACTCTCATCTTACTCTGTGGTAAGAGAAACATTGATTTATGCTATTCTAACCCTTAAGTATCAACCAGGCAGACTTAATGGTCCAGTTAAGGTAAAATCATCTTCACATTATATAACGATTTTATATAACATATGTTATCACTGTAACAAAATAATGATTTTGAAACTTTTTTTGCTTACCTTCCTTTTCAGCAAATGATTGACTATCTGCAATGACTTTTGGTATTTCTGGATTGTAACGAGTCCCCTCTGGAAAAATCACTAAATACATCTGCGGGATTTAAAAAAACCAAGACAGACAAGTTCTTATAATGAATGTAAGCCAATTCCTTGTACAGAAATTATCATCACTTGATAGGTCCATATTGTAATTAATTCACACCATTGATTACCATAAGGATCCAAAGAAAATCAGAATATTTGAGCTACAATTTCTTAGCTCTAAGAAACTGTTCAAGGTTCAAAATAATTTTCTTTGAATGTAGACCACAGAAAGTTGCCCAGGTGATTTAGGAAGGGAGATAGAATGCATTAACAAAAGTGAGCAAGTCAGGATCAGCCGATGTCAACAAGACTATTTAGTCAAGAGGGATAAGAGGAGATTTTGAAAAGACAGCCAAATATGTCACAAATGACCTAAATTATTATTTTTTTAATACTTATCTTGCATCTAGTCTTTCCTTCTACTGAAATATAAATTTAATTCCATTCATAATCAGAAATACTATTAACTGAAATTATGACAGATCAGCTACCTTATGTGCCTTTACGCATCTCACTGTGTTATATCTTAAATATATTATGAACTTAAACTCGTGGTTTAACATAATTTGAACTTCAAAGTCACATTCCTTTAAACACACGTCTGCAAGGTTAGACTTTCCTAGTAAATTAGGGTGATTATCTAGTCAGTAACAACTGCCTATGGGTTCTCAAATCATTACACAGGTAAAGGCTGCCTAAATATCTCCATATCCAAGTGTAAAATTATGTACCCAAATAAAAGCAGTCAAATCTGATGAATTTTCCATTTGCTTTCAAAACAGAGTGGAGGTTTCCATCTCTTTTTGTGTGCGCGCCTTGCATAATCTCCTTTGTTGATACAAAACAGCACTTAAGCACTGGAAAATTTGTACTGGGGGCTCATCTGCAGAAGAAAAGGCTATGGCCACAAACGATAACTGGCGTGGAGTTGAACATGACACATTAACAATAAAAAACATGCCTGCTGTGCCTAGACTATCTACAAAATTTGTTATCTTCACAGAAACGTATCGTAAGAAATATTTTAAAGAAAAAGAGGTAATGGATTTACAAAACAGTCCAAGGAGGATTATCAGTGTACAGAAAGACACGGACAAGCGTGAGTGCGCATCATGGAAATATGCAAAGTTAATTAAAAACTGAGAAAGAGACACACAGGAATGTAACTTTGTGCTTCTGGCCCACAAAATATCAGAGTGTGCTGGTATCTGCACTTAACAACTGCAGACAACTGGAGAAAAGACTGAATGCAGAAAGACAGGACACAGTAAGAGAAATCTCCAGAATCACCCCATAGTGAAGAAAGTTGAAGGATGTGTTAAAAAGCAGAGGAGGGAAGAAGTTTAGGAACTGTGCTAATCATTGAAGCCAGCAGATCAAGAAAGAGGAGAAATGACTGCATAGCCTAGAACTCGGCAGGGAAAAAACCCAACCCAAACCAAAAAAACCCGAACAAAAAAAACAATGACAGACCAGTAGAGAGAGCTCAAGGAACGGCTGTACTTGTCATGGTATGTTTAGGGAGGAGGAGAGCTGGCACACTGCAGAGGCAGGTTTAGTCCAAGAATTTTCAAGGACCAGTGAATACCCAAGATGTATACAGACTGGTGGTGAAAGAACAAGAAAATGGGTTTAAGAGGCAAGGTGCTTACTTTTTTATAACATGACAGTAGCATAAGCACAGGGATGAGTACAGGAATCCTTAGACCCAGCTGAAGTCCACACTTTCCCCAATCATGTATACATTTCATCTATGAAGTACACTGTTGAGATATTTAAGTGACTAAGTAAAACTTTTGACAGTTAGCTGGAAAGGGCATAATGTTCAAATCCAGATGCATTTCCACCCCCCCCCCCCCACACTCCCTTTTCATAAACAGGCTTATATTCAAATCACATAACTTAGCTCCTTAAAATGGTACTTCGAGATGATGTGACACCCTCCCCCCCCAACTCACTAAAGACTGAATGCTCAGCTCTGAAGGGTAATACAGTGGCTGTTACAAGTAATAACTGTCAGAGTAAAGGAACTGAAGCACACAGGATAGGAATTACCATTCTTGCTGCAGAGGCCAGGACTTAAAAGCAGATAATCAGCAATTGATAGCTGATTACACAATGGAGAATAGTGTCTATTTACTCCAGTCCTACGTGTGTAATACAAAGCAGGGTTGAAATTATTTGTTAATTATTGTTGTAAACCTCTAGATCGCAAGCAGCTGAACAGGTTTGTTGACCAGAATCTGAATATCTCTGAACTGAAAACATACCAACAAGACACAGAAGTTGCCTCTGCTTCAAGTTCAGCATATATGTCCTGGGTTCAGCAATAGCAGTCATTTTTCACCTTCTTAGTAGCTGGTGCAGTGCTGTGTTTTTGACTTCTGGCCTGGGAACAGTGCTGGTAACACCGATGTTTTTAGCTACTGCTCAAATGTTTAGTCTGACCAAGGACTTTCTGAGTCTCATGCTCTACCAGGAAGGAGGGGAAGCCGGGAGGAAGCAGAGACAGGACACCTGACCCAAACCAGTCAAAGAGCTATTCCATACCACAGCATGTCATGCCCACTATATAAACTGGGGGCAGTTACCGGGAAGAGACAGATCATTGCTCCGTTGGGCTGGGTATCGGTTGGCGGGTGGTGAGCGGTTGTATTCTCTTCCCTTGTTATTTCCCTTATCATTATTATCATTGGTGGTAGCAGCAGTGGTTTGTGTTACACCTTAGTTACTGGACTGTTCTTGTATCAACCCGGAGGGAGTTACATTCTTTCAGTTCTCCTCCCCATCCCTCCAGGAGTGGGGGGGAAGGAAAGGGGAGGAGTGAGAGAGCAACTGCATGAGTTACAGCTGGGCTTAAACCATGACAATACAGAAACCTAGTATGTAGCTCATTAGGTCTGCTTTACTTGAGTAAAATTCATGAATATAAATAGATGTCTTATTTATTCTCACATAGAATCCTGCAAAAGACAAAGATATTCTGCCAGTGCAATTCAGCCTCCTGAATCTGCTTGTATGAATGGTTTTTCTCTTCTCCCACCATGGGCTGCAGAGGCTAAATCCTTAAGCACTATTTCCAAAGATGGTAAGAACAACAAATCTCTGAGACTTTTACTACTAAATAAGCTCCCCTGAACTTGGATTAAGAACTGTTAAATTGTAAAAGCATTTTCATTGTCTAGAAATACTAGCTGCAGCTAAGGCCATTTTTTTTATACAGAGTATTTCATTTAGGGCAATTAGCTTCATAAGTTATGCATTTTATCACAGTGACTGCAAACTATAGTGCTCATGTTCAAAATGGCACAGAAAATTTTGCATTACAATAATCCCTGGTTCACTGATACTGTGATATAAGCAGAGTAGGTCTGCATGTTCAGTTACATGGCACTTTCATGCCTATTTCTGGGTAATGGGTGGGTGTCAATACACTCGCTATCTCTCATCAATTTGAAACCTTTGAGGAACGGATCAGGATTCATTTAGTAAAACCCTACCAATTCCTGCTGGAGCCAGAAATCCAGGAAAGAGGCAGGGGTTACCCTCAGAGTCCTCAGCATAATGTCAGTGAACCTGTGCAATTCACAAATGAAATGAAATGGATGATGAGAATGGCTTTCACCTGAATAACAACTCTATTCATTTCCTCAATGTTGTCAAGGTCTCCCAGTCAAAACGAAATAGCAATGGCACTGAGAAGGGATATGCTTCCAGAAGAGGGAGAAGGGCAGCCAAGGAAGTCTTTGGGATAGATCACAGTGCCACAAAAGGAGCTGGTATAGATGAAGCAGAGGAAAGGAGTATGAAACAACATGAGCGCCTGGATTACAGAACAAAGTCAGCCCAGATGCCACAAACATACAGTAAGAAAAAGTGATAAAGAGAAAACGTGGTCGAGGACAGCAGTTTGGAGAGTGTCTGAGGAGAGCAGCTGCCACTCTGCAGAAGAACATAGGGCATCAAGAAGTGGTAACTACTGACTGAAGTTATCTCGCATTTACTGTGCTGTTCCCGGATGGGTGACAAGGGGAAAACAATTAAATATTTTTATTTAGAAAGTTCAAAATTACATCAAACAATGCATTTCCTTAGTTTTAATATTATTATTATTGCATCCTGTCAACCAGACAGATTCATACATGAATCTATTTAGACGGTTGCCTAGAAGATATGCTAGATGAGAAACATTAACACTCAGCTCAATAACTGAAAAAGATTTGGTATGAGAAAGCATATCTAGTATAACTGGAATGAGATGCAAAAGGCGACATGAAGAAAGCAGGCAAGGACGTAGAGGATTTACAAAGAAGCTGACAGGGATTTGCAAATTAGTAACTATATGAAAAATAATCATATTAAGCCTTAAAGCAGTTGTAGTAATGTATCTGTCCCCTCCAGGTTTTTACTGTTTGATTAGCACTGCTTCACATCACAAAGGTTTATTCTGCAATGGAAAGAAAGACAAACCACATAGTAACCAGCAGAGGACTGGTTTTATTGGGTTAAATCCCATATCTCAGAATGCAGATTTTCGATGCCCAGTGCATGATGAAAAGAAATGTACGTTGCATTTTCATTTATCATACCAAATAGTTCGCTGTTCAGAAGAGTTAACTTTCTTTATAAAACAAGTAGACTGAGTATATCAAGTGTGGGCTGGATATATTGTTACATTAAGAAATGTGTTTATAGAATTATAGAATCATAGAATCATAGAACAGTTAGGGTTGGAAAGGACCTTAAGATTATCTAGTTCCAACCTCCCCTGCCAGGGGCAGGGACACCTCCCACTAAACCATGTCACCCAAGGCTCTGTCCAACCTGGCCTTGAACACTGCCAGCGATGGAGCATTCACAACTTCCCTGGGCAACCCATTCCAGTGCCTCACCACCCTTACAGTAAAGAAATTCTTCCTCATATCCAGTCTAAACTTCCCCTCTTTAAGTTTGAACCCGTTACCCCTTGTCCTCTCACTACAGTCCCTAATGAAGAGTCCCTCCCCAGCATCCCTATAGGCCCCCTTCAGATATTGGAAGGCTGCTATGAGGTCTCCAAGCAGCCTTCTCTTCTCCAGGCTGAACAGCCCCAACTTTCTCAGCCTATCTTCATACGAGAGGTGCTTCAGTCCCCTGATCATCCTTGCGGCCCTCCTCTGGACTTGTTCCAACAGTTCCATGTCATTTTTGTGCTGAGGACACCAGAACTGCACACAATACTCCAAGTGAGGTCTCACAAGAGCAGAGTAGAGAGGCAGGATCACCTCCTTCGACCTGCTGGTCACACTCCTTTTGATGCAGCCCAGGATACGGTTGGCTTTCTGGGCTGCAAGCTCACACTGCCAGCTCATGTTCATTTTCTCGTCAACCAACAACCCCAAGTCCTTCTCTGCAGGGCTTCTCTGAATTTCTTCTCTGCCCAACCTGTAGCTGTGCCTGGGATTGCTCCAACCTAGGTGGAGGACCTTGCACTTGGCATGGTTAAACTTCATCAGGTTGGCATCAGCCCACCTCACAAGCGTGTTAAGGTCCTTCTGGATGGCATTCCTTCCCTCCAGCATATCAACCGAACCACACAGCTTGGTGTCATTGGCAAACTTGCTGAGGGCGCACTCAATCCCACTGTCCATGTCACCCACAAAGATGCTGAACAAGACCGGTCCCAACACCGATCCTTGAGGGACACCACTCGTTACTGGTCTCCAGCTGGACATTGAGCTGTTGACCACAACTCTTTGCGTGTGGCCATCCAGCCGGTTCTTTATCCACCAAGTGGTCCACCTATCAAATTGATGTCTCTCCAGTTTAGAGACAAGGATGTCATGTGAGATAGTGTCAAACACTTTGCACAAGTCCAGGCAGATGACATCAAGTGCTCTACCTCTGTCCATCAGTTCTGTAGTTCCATCACAGAAGGCCAGCAGATTGGTCTGGCAGGATTTTCCCTTAGTGAAGCCATGGTGCACATTAAAACAGTATTAACACAAAAGCATCCTTCAAACCGTGTGACAGTCTCTGCTCTCACAAGACATAAGATTCCAATTTGTTAATAATCAGCCAATCTGATGGAATTTTAAGCAAAATCACATTGTTTCAAGTGAGTTTTGCCAGCAACAGGTCCAATAATGAACCACATGAGTGGTTCACTTCAATGACAGTCTGAGAAACAAAATAATTTCCAAAAATAAATAAGAAAATTTATTAATTCAAGATCCCCACTAAGAGAACACAGGTTCAATAGCATTTCAGTCTAGCATCAGTTTCGTGCATGTCTAATATTGCTGCGCTACATTTGGGAAGATGAATGGACCAATTGTGAACAGCAGGTCAGGAGAAAAGGCTGTTTAAGGCAGGCAAATTAGTAGAAGTTGTAAGACAAGGTGAGCAAGGAGCATCATGCAAGTCCACTGTCCATACCAAAATGAGGCATACCAGACTACTAATGTGGTTATACTGTGAATATAAGACGGCCAAGAGGCAGCCTTATTTTTCCTGTCTGCATTCCACTTCCAATTTACTTCACAAAACCAGGATTTGCTACACTAACGAGAATAGAAAACTTGTTCTGCCTTCCTACACATCTTCATTTTCTTAACGGGAACAGGGATGGCTCCAGACAGGCTGAACATTAATCATTTGGATTCTTTTGTTTAAACTGTATGTGGAGAGAACTGTAAATAACAGTGACCCTTAACACAGATTCCCTTCCATCTCCTCTCTATTGGCTTGTAATTCTTTTCTTAACAGCTGAAAGGCAAGCTTTTCTCTAACACTACATTAAAGAAAGAACTCCACCACATACATGCAGAATGACAAAGCAGCAACAGCTGCTCACTAAACTGAGGAAAAGCCCACTCTGAGCTGTAGCATCCAGTGCATAAATTTTACTAAATATTCCAGAGTAGTAAATTATTCTCACACGAAACGGGTGAGTTCAGGGCGTACTCACTTTACTGATTAAAATGTCTTCATTTTAAATGTAATATGGTTGCTTGTGAATGTCACACCAAGCTGCAGAACTGCAAAGTTTCTTTATGAATAATGCAGTAAGGACACAGGTCATCATGCTCTCCCAGTAGTAACTGTAGGTTAAAGAGCATTTACAGCATCTCCATTTAAATTCTCAGATAAAGTGAATTACAGAAAGTTTAGTCTTCCCTCAAATGACAACTCAATGGTCTGTGTCTTTTAGCCCAGCAGATGTAAACATTCATCTCTGTGAACAGGCTTTTCGACAGCTTTGGTTTTGTAAAACTTAAGTGTCACTCCCTATTTGGTTTGACCACAACAGATTTAAACCAGAATGCATTTCTGCAGCAGTTACATTTCTCTTTTATGTTGCTGCCCTAGAGAATACAAGGAAAATGGCACCAACTGCCTGGTAAACACATCCAGGTTCTGTGCCCATTTCCAACAACACCAAACAGATATCCAGATAACCAACTACAAAAGACAAATAAACCCAAGTGGTCCCAAATTCATTTGGCATTAGCTTACATAGATTAGGTGTAGGCTTTCAATCCACACACAGCTAAGGAGGGAAAAGAAAGACGATTTCAGAAAAAAAGCCTTCTGGATTTATTTCTTTCATTAATTACATGTAGACGTCCACCATGGAAAGCAGAACCCACAGATGATGTAACTTTACAGAAAAGCTTTATGCCTAAATCTCCTCTTACATTCCAGTTGGGCTAGAAATCACACATTAGCCTGTCCATTCAATTTATGGCACTGTAACAACACTGAACATCATTTCCAAAACCACACAGAATTAGGCGAGTTTCTATTAAAAAAAGTCCACGTTTCTATAAAGGACACTAATTTTATGGAGCTCAAATCAAGACTTTTGACACAATCAAAACCTTATTACAATAAACACTTGTATTTTAGGGGGTGCAGAGGGAATCCAGAAAGCCAGACTCAACCAGAAGCTGCGTAGAAAACCAGGAACTAGCAAGAAATCCATAGGCCTACACGAGAAAACATCCAGCTAGGATATTTCATCCAGGCTAACTAAAGTGAACTTAACCAGCACTTTATAGGAGGGAGGAACTGCTTAGGGGGATGACTACAAATATGTTTCATACCTCCTCCAATTTGTCTTTGCTTATTCCATTACACCTCAGCTTTTACAGAAAGTAGAATCTTTGCCACTGATATACAGAAAATAACTTGATGCAATGCAAACTTTTCATATCCCAGGACCCTCCCTGGCACAAGTTACCACTTGCAGGCACAAGTTATATGAAGATGACCATCTTCTCCATGAGGACATCATCAGATCAGACATAGGACAGAAAAAGTTTAGTTGCTACAATGTATTTCTGACATTTGTAACTTACATGCTATAAACTGGAAAGAGATGCACTTTCTTGCTTTAATTAAAAACAAAAATCCCTATTTTATGCTACCTCTTAGTTCAAGAC
The DNA here is from genome assembly GCA_028858755.1 of Ara ararauna. Taxonomy (NCBI): domain Eukaryota; kingdom Metazoa; phylum Chordata; class Aves; order Psittaciformes; family Psittacidae; genus Ara; species Ara ararauna. The sequence continues at coordinate 38,924,060 of CM054379.1, read as the reverse complement.
ACAATGAGATTGAGCACTGTCTGAAACAGGGATGCTTTACTCATTTAAGCCTCTCAGTAAGCATAAAGCCAGTTTACTTTTTCAACACAAACATGCACGAACATAAACACACTATCTCCAAAAAAGAAAAAAAAAAAAAAAAAGGTTTGACACACTGCATTTGGAGTGGCAACTCCTAATCCCATCATTTTAAATAAAATTAAAGTGTAACAGTTCTATATCAATGCTTGTTGAGTTGGTTTTAAGTCTAGCCAGCAAAGCAGAAAACATTTTAATGCACAGCAAGTAATGGAAGTGAAGCACTACGATTCTAACCACTGAGCCACAAACCATACAGGGAGTCATGAGAAAAGTCACTTGGCACTAACAATCATTCTTCAAATAGAAAATTATCAAGAGTTCAGGGTTTCTTTGTTGTTGGTTTTGTTTTTTTTTTCTCCTCCAGGCATAGCACACAAAGTTACTCAGTTCTAAGATGTCACTGCCATTAAAAATGATGGATCACTGGGATGACTAATTAAGACTTGGTAACAACGGCTCTTGACTTTCAGAAGTCAGGAATAGCAGTCTCTGACAAGCATACAGTAGTCTTTTAAACACAGGGAATGCTAACAGTGGTTTCTCAAGGAAGGCGTTAGAGCTCATGTTCTAAGATGTAGCCCAGATCCCCCCTGCCCTCTACAGACAAAACCACAAAGCTGCTGTTATTCATAAAGGACTAGACAAATTTTCCTAAGTTTAATAAAGGTATCACTCTAATTACAGAAAGTAACTGTAAAAATACAGAAAGAAAACAAATCTATATTACCATCTTATAGTTTGTAAACATCAGGTATGGCTCATTTCTCCAACAAGCCTTTGCCATTAAAAAAGGCATAAGACATGCAGACAAGGGAGGTATAATCTTACCGGAGTCTCAGCTTTCATCTGGGCCCGCAACTTCTCTCTCATTTCTTTTTCATTGAATTTGGCACTTCTTTTTACATAGACTCCTCCATGCTAAAAATAGGGAAATAAAAAAAATGTATTAAATATTTAAGTAGTTTAACATAGAATAGTTGATAGAAGAACAAGATGAGAGTGAAAAAGTCACCTTTATGACTCATACTGCAAATTGCCCACAAGACTTTTTCTCCTAGGATGAAAGCACCTGAAACTAATTTCAATTTGCACGTACTTAAGTTCACAAGAATCTGTTTAAGTAAAGATCAGATCTAAAACCAACCAAACAAAAAAAGCATAGGACACTTGAAGTGTCTATTTAAAGGTGTTAAATAATTAACTGAAACATGGCATTGGGACCAACTCCAGCAGTCTATCTATTCCCAACAACACTGACAATCAGCTTACTTTGTATATAAACGGAAAATAGCACAATTGAAGTTCCTCACATACAAGTACTTATAGGTGAATGTTTTCAATTTGGTTTGCTCACTCTTAAATAGTGACTAATGCAAATACTGGAATTATAAGTATTGTACCTCCACATAAAAAAATTATGAATAGCAGAAAAGTAACTAGCATAGGTCTTAAAAACTTCCATGCACTTTTATCAGAGAAACTAACTTTAATAGAGATATAATGTACTGAGAAAATAAGTAACAAAAAATCTGCAGAAGACAAAGGATATTATAGAAGCATTTTTACTGAAAACCATTATAAAAAGCTAGACCATTTCCTGGAAAAGATTCATTTTATAAGTTGTTCCACACAATGTATCAGAAAAACTTCAGTAAAAGGACTATGACAAAGCTCAAAGAGAATTATAAAGAAATAAAGTTTGCCTCATCATTTCCCTCTTCTGTCACTTTGTTTTATCTAAAGTGCAGCTAACAAGAGGATGTAAACAAACATGCTCCAAAATGAACTACTGCTACTGATGCAATGACTTCTGGGGGCATAAAAAAGGAAAGCCCAGAACTTCCAAATAACAGAATTCTGTTTCCAAGGTGCACTGTTTTAATAGGTTTTCTAACTGATTCCCTAACTCGATTATAGTCTTTTCTGCCTGCCCTGACTCCTGGCATTAGGATTTGTCAGATAATTTCTGTCCATTTATGGTTTTACACACTCTTACCAGAAAGGTGACAGTAAGATTAAAACTGATAAATGCTGAACCTTATTCAAATGTCTTATCTTAGGAAAAGATATAGTACATTGTAGAAACACGGGAGGTGGTGTGTGCTTGTGGAGCTACTATTTTAGTTGCATGGCACAAACAGGAATAAAGTTTGAGGACTTAGGAGGAGGCAGGCAGAAGCAGCAATTATACAAAGTGTTTTCAGCCTTTGTTTATCGTGGTGTGGAAAGACGGCTGTGCAGCTGCTTAGCTAGTAGTATTTGACATGACTTTTAAGTTGTTGTCCAAAAGCTGCAGTGAAAAGGAACAGAAAGTCAATGGTACATCAACTCCATATTAAATATTCTGTCTTAACATTATTGCCTGTGGTTCCCTTCCAAGGTGAATTAGCCAGCTGCAACACTAAGATGTGCTGCTGCGGCTGGCAGGGGACCAAAGACAGGAAAAGATTCCCTCAGCTCACCAAGCTTAGCCTTCAGCAGGCTAGAGCATCGTGATCAGCACCCCCCAGAAGCAGTTTACCAGTCCCGGATAGATAATGGCATGAACAGAAAAAGGGTCTATCATCTGGGCAGCAAACGAGAGCTGCGCATTATCCCCTCACCCCACATGTAAGAACATTTTTAAGATCTGACACTGTTAAAGTGAAGTCTTATTCTGTACAGTGGTACCACAACAACCGCATTCAGGAAGGGCAGACTCAGTTTGCTTTGAGAAATAATGCACCTGCTTCACAAGACTTCTGTGTAATTGCGAAGTAATCATTCTGTGTGAGCTCAACTAGGTCCAGCTTTGATAAATGAGGGAAGGCTGGAATCAAAGTCTTCCCTTATTTATCAAATTACTAACCAGCTGCAGTAAACTTGAAAAATATTGGACCACCTTTTCCTTGTTTAATTTGTGAACCTGGAGAAATCAAACTCCTATTGTACAGTTTGCTTAGGGACACCACAAGACCAAAGACAGGTTTGGTGTCCCCACCTCAGACTTTCTAATGCTGAGAAATAAGATTTGTACTTCTCATGTAGATACAAATATATAGTAATGTAATGGAAGAACAGACAAATTTTGTATTGCAAGATACCATTTGCTGCATGTGACCCAACTACGTATATATGTCAGCTCCCCTGAGCTGACATATATACATTGAGTTACAAGGTGAAGAGGCAAAATGCCGTACTAGCTAAATATTTGGCTAAAATTCAGTAACAACCAAAAGGGTGCACTACCTGATGCTGACTAACAGAAAACATAGAGACATGCTTCCTATGTGAAAAAGTCAAGCAAACTCTGGGATATCAAAAATATTTATCAAAATTGCATCCATCACCAGGAGGTTAGATGAATAGGAGAGAGCTGCATTTTGGTGGAGAAAGATATGGTAAAAAAAATTTAGATCCACCCAAAAATAATAATGGCAATTTTATGAAAATAAATATTTCTACATAATAAATCAAACCTGGAACATAACAGGTTAATTTAAGTGGTTCTTTTCTTTTCTTGCTATTAGATAGCTGCCTCCAAAGAAGAATGGTAGTTATGCAATTGTATATAGCTCAAATTCCCCAATTTGTATTGCATTTCCTTTTCAGTAAGAGATCAAATATACGAATGCTTTTCAAAACAGATTTCTGGAAGTACTGTTTTTAAGGTCAGAATTTTTTTCCGCTGTACTTTAAAAGCCCCTCTCTCAGTCAACAATGGATTATGTTTACAAATATACTTCCTTTGTGCCTGAATTTTGCTCTCCTGGACATCCAGACCACGTTTATTTCCAAACAGGATGTTTACCTGAGGTAGGGAATATGAATTCCGTGAGCATGGCGTAATTACGTGGCTTTGGAAACTTTTAGTGGAGTGTAAGTGACATCACTGACAGAACATCAACAGGAAGGGCAGGAAGTGTTTTATGTTTTTGCACTGTTTGGTGTGATAAAAACAATAAAAATACCTATTAGCTTGCACTGCAGGCCTGCTGCATCCCGTCTCAGTCACTTAAACACATACGCATCATCACTGTAAGCTGCCTTTCATTTTTGTCACTAACATATACATAAATATATATATAAATATATATGATCATCACCCAAGAAATATTGTAGAAGTTTCATGCTTTAAGGAATCCAAAGCTGAACAGATTTTATTCAATATATATGTTTTGATTAAAAATGTAGGATACATTCAGGTTAAATTTCCACAGGAACCTTCTTTTAACAGTCAATATAGCAGTCAGGAAACTGAGCACCGGATATTTCAGATAGCAATAATAATTTTCAAAAATCTTGAAAAAAATCATTTCTGGACACCTAGTGATAGCGGATGGAATATATATCCTGTCTGTATTTTAATTAAAGCAGACTTAAATCACCACCAATGTAATGGCTACAGACAAGGACAAAGAGCAAAATATTTCCATGCAGCAGACTGGTCACTTTAGAGGAAACAAAATGTGGAGAACCAGAGTCATTAGTGGGGACAAGCATCACATAACACAGAAGTCCATTTCCTCCCAACAGATACCTTCAGTGAGGTATGACAGGGTGTGACAGTCCATACTTAAGTTAGGCGACTGGGGCAGCAAACTCACCAGTAAAAATATATTTTGAACAGTTTCTTACTTTCTCTGCAGCATATTCTTTTCTAAACATAGCTATGCTAGAAGAAAGGATGGCAGCTACCCATACTCCAGCCTAGATTCATATCCTACTTGATATTTAAGCAAGTAGGTACTCTTCTCATCCAGAAGACAATAGATCTTTTCAACTCTCAAGGTGAAAACATCGAACCCAGTATCTTGGGCAACACTGACCTCTTACACAATGAACAGACAGTAGAAAACTCAACCACTATCTGTGCTCTAAGACAGAACAGTGAGGCAATTCACACCCCAGCAATGGGCATCTTGTGTGACGTGATCCAAGACTGTGAACCTCTGTTCAAATCAGGTACCTACACCCAAGCTAGAAGGCAACATGTGACTGCTGGGAAAGGCCACTGTTTAAGGAAGAAAGGAAGCGGGCTTACCTGTGAGAAATACCATCCGTATAGCGGAAGCCACTTCAACCCATCTTTCAAGACATATCGGACATGCCCGAGAGCATTCTGCCTAATTGCCAACATGTCTGCAATAATCCAATCAACTGCAAAGACAAAAGCCCAAAATGTTTAGTTAAATTAGTTTTTAGTTGCCACTGATGAAATAAAAAGTGCATGTTGTACATATAAATACCATTAAAGGCATCTGAAATAGAAGTTCTGAACTAGAAGTTCTTGCTTGTTAGGGCAAGGCAGGAAGGAAAGACACACAGTAAACAGACAAGCAGATTTTTAAAAATCTACAAAAGTGCCAAGACAGACAAAAATACAAACCTGTACATTGATGATTTGATAAATATATTACATTTTCTTTATTTTTTGGCAAATCCCCATAGATGATTACCTAAAAAAAATAAAAATACAGTATTACTTTATTATTTATTTTCATTGCATTACGCAGAGATGACATCCAACACACTAATCAGCTATTTACTAGGGAAACTGCCAGCAAGTTAGCACCATTAACAGAAAAATATCCCATCACTGCATCAGTAGCCATCATGCATATAACTGACTTCCCAACAAAGCAATGAATATTAATCAATGAGGGCTTAAGAAAGCTATTCAGTTCTTGGGCCTCAGCCCTAGAACTGGATCCATGGAATCTGACCTACATCCACAAGATCCCTTCATTACTGTAATTAAAGGTAAATAGGAATCATAAAAACATGCAAAAGCACCATTTAAATTTATACATCTAATGAATAAGACATATTTCAGCCACACACTTATTATCATTCAATATAAAATAATAAATATTCCTGGATTAGATCAAGGAGAAAATCTCAATCATTTGCCATGATTTTAATAATAAAGATTGGACAAAAAAGCATGAGATTGAGGGGTGTGTTTAAATTGCTGTGTTCAGCTTCCAGCCACCAGGCTTTGTTTCAATTTTTCTGTTACATTAAAGACACCCTTTAACCTTTTAGTTCCCTGCCTACTAGTGAAATAACCTTCTGCAAGTATGACGGGCAAATACCAAAGCAGCAAACCACGCCACCATTCAACATGGATTAATTCATTAATTAATTTTATTTCAAATATAAAATGAGAAACTACTTAAACCATTTCAATTCTGAATTGAATAATCCACACAGCTGTTTCACCTTTAATAAATATTTTCATTATTGTCCTGCGTTTTGGTGGGATAGAGTTAATTTTCTTCCCAGTAGCTGGTGGTACAGTGCTTTGAATTTAGTATGAGAATGATGTTGATTTCTAGTTGTTGCTAAGTAGTGTTTATACCAAGTCAAGGACTTCTCATCTTTTCATGCCCTGCCAGCGAGAAGTCAGGAGGAAGCACAGCTAGGACAGCTGACCCAAACTGGCTAAAGAGATACTCCATACCATATGTCATCATGCTCAGTATATAAACAGGGGGGAGTTGGCCAGAAGGGGTCAGTCGCTGCTCAGGTCAGGCTGGGTACTGGTCAGCGGATGGTGAGCAACTGTGTTGTGCATCACCTGGGTTTACTGTTTTGGGGTTTTTTTGTTTGTGTGGTTTTTTGTTTGTTTGTTTTTACTTCCCTCTCTTTCTGTTATTTCCCTTTTAATTATTATTAGCATTATATTTTACTTTATTTCAATTATTAAACTGTTCTTATATCAATCCATGGGTTTTACCTTTTCCACTGAGGGTTAGAGGAGTGAGTGAGCAGCTGCACAGTACTTAGTTGCCAGCTGGGGTCAAACCACAACACTTATGAAATGAAGTTTTGTTTTTCAACCAGTAAATTCTATGTAGCATTCTCCCCTTGCTCTGCCAACACCTTGTGGCTATACTCCCTGTTTCTAGCAGTTACCTGTTTAAACATACACTCTTGTTCAAAGTGACTCCATTCACCAAAAACCAAAGCACTATTTGGAAGGTTTACCCACTTATCACCATTTCCCTAGTCTGGGCCACGTGGTAACTTCATGAGGAAGATCTAGCCAATATTCAGATCTTGATTAATATAATTTAGTATGCAGGGTCTTGTATTGATCTTTACAGAAGGTTTCTCTGAGCACCTCTGAAAAACCTGTCCCACCTCTTGATTAACCTGTGATATCAGATGGGTAATGCCTTGTATTGTAGCACTCTGCAAAAACCCCACATAAAGCTGTATGTTTCACATTCATGCCATTTCTTCTTCTTTGAAAATGCAACAGCACTGTTGATCAAATTTTGTTTTCAATGCAAAAGATATTGGCAGACTGAGCAGTAAATATCTGGACAAGAGATCCTCCAGCATACATAAAGAGAACGTTTATTTGAATTTTTTTTTCAAAAACAAAAATACATGCACAATAAATTTTAACTGAGCATTATTTGTAACAAGTCAGTTGACAAGTATATTCTGTACAGTATCCAAGAAATTCAAACAAGCTGTAGGAGTGGTTTTCTCATTACAGTTCCAGAAGAATTTATAATCTTACTGCTGACACTCTATTTAGTACCACACACTATTTAGTGCAGGGTAGCAGTCAGAGGATGTGATCCTATATGTCAGGTGCAAACATTACACCAAAATAAAAAATTATCTTCCTATTTTCACCTATGGAGTTAAAACTTCATTTTCAAGTGTAGAATTTTCAAGCAGTTATATACTAGGTCCACAAATACTGTTTTCTTTAATTTCAAGTTAAGACCCTACTATGCAGTTTCTGGCAAAGACTGCTTTAGAGGAAGAAAAAAGCCCAATACAACAAATCACTAAACCAGAATGTCCTGAACTGTCTGTGCTTTGTTTAAAATGTAAGAAAATAAGAACAAAATCTGCCCTTGACACTGGATGAGCTGTCCCACACAAGAAACAGCGTTTGAAATACACAATTTATAACTTCAGCTTGTAAAAATTTCCACTTTAATGTACAAGATCTCAATGTAACCAGACCCACAATTGAAAGCATTCACTTGTGACTATTGCATGAGCAAAAACAAATATAAAGGATAATTCCCTTATTCCCTTAAAAAAAAAAAAGAAAAAAAGTATGATTGTGTCTGCCAAATTTAACAGTTAATCTATATTATTTTTTATTTCAATAAGATTGGAGCTAGTTCACTTTTTAATCCCAGAGAAACACCCACTGTTACTGTAAACAACTTCTATACACAACATTGTCTTACCAGAACAGTTACACGTGTTTACATGTAATGAATCAAAATTTAAAAAAAAAAAAAAAAATCTACCTTTTCATATTTCTAATTATTTCTCTTAAACACGAAACACTGAATATTTTATTTCAAAGCAAAGCAAGGAGTGAGAAAATCTGAATACTCTGTTTGCTCAGATGCCTGGGCCAAAGGGGATGCAATAGCTTCCTCTGCAGCAACATTCACTGTTGGAGAATGGCTCACAGAGCAAGGTAACGGGTCACTGATATCGCTTTGTGAGCAGTATAGTCTGGCTCCCAGGTGCCCAGCAGTGTCAACAAACCAACAATAGGCATTGAAACCATAATTGCGCAGTTGGAGAGGACCTATCATCAGCAAGAACGGCCTGACTTTGGACAGTATGGAAAGTACCAAGGAACTTGAATTGAGAAAGAATTGCAAAATGTAACCACAAGATAAATATATTTAATAATGATTGTTAGCTAGTTTTAACCAATGAAAATGTAACACGGATAGCTTGTAACCAATCATATGATAACAAGTATGAAACAATCAACCGTTTGATCTATATAAATCAGCATATTCTCTGAATAAATCGAAGCTTGCTTTATCAACCATATTGGTTCGGCTGCTTGCTTCCCCCACAGTCGCAATTCACTTCAGCACTGCCCACTGCACTAATCTGGAGAAAAGGCTTACACAGCTCATCAAAAGCCAGCAACTCACCCAATAGACATTCACAGCCAGGAACTAACAGGTACAAACTCACAATACAACTGTTACTACAAGCAGGTAAGAATGAAAACTTCCAACCTGCATTCTCCCTAGCATCTCGTCTTCAGATTTCACAGGAGACACCTACGCTGTGAGCAGCCACACAGCTCTTCTCTAACAACAAAGTATTTTCACTTGTTATTGCATTTCTGGAAAAGTTAGCAGATCTTACAAAAGAGAGCTAACAGCTGAAAGCTTTGAATCCTGCAGAAACATTGCCCTTTTCCCTTTGAGATGATGTCTGAAGAATTCACCAGCTTGTGAATAAGCAGGGAAGAGTCCCCTCAGGGCAAGCCTTCAATTTCTGGCAATCTGATGGTTCTAGGTGAACGACAGTACCTAATGTAAATTATAGCTGCAGAAGGACATGATACCATAGTCTTCTTCATGGTCTCCAGAAAACCTCTGACTCCGTACTGTTTTTTTGTAGCTAACTTTGCAGAATTCCCTGCGGCAGAGACTGCACAGTATCTGGCACCTTTCTGCTACTGCAGAAGAGATCTGGGCACCACAGTAAAAGCAAGCACTTGAGTGATTTACCATGGACAGCAATGCAGAAACGAATACCCATGACAGATTGCGTGCGCACTCCTTTTGAAGAAAACTGAAAAGAACAAAGTAGCTAAGAGATTCCTCTTCAAGGGGGGAGCAAAGAAGGAATGCAGAGCACCACAGGGGATGGTCTTCCCCTCTGCAAGGGCATTCACTAGCAAATAGCTAGGAAGTGGTGGAGGACATGTTTATGAGGTGATTTTCAGTTTCAGAAGTTAAGGTACCTAGTGTTTCAGATACTTTATGCACAATTCCATTAATGCCACAGTATCCTATATATGGCCTTGAAACACTGAGAAGGTGTCCTAGACAGGACATGCCACCATGAAGCATGCGAGGATCCTATTCATCTGAACAAGTGCTGCTTTATTAAAAACAACGCACAATGAAGTCAAACAATGAAAACAAGGTAAAAGGAAAAGCAACGCAGAACACCAAATTAAGCAGAAACTGGGAGAGGCGGGAGAATAAAAATTCAGACTTACAGCCTAACACTGCAGACATTACTTGGTTACAGTACCAAATGCGCGCTTTTAGCCAAGTTTTGGCTGCTTCATAGCCCAGTTCACAAGAACGGGTAATAGCTACTGTTAACATGGGGTCTTTCACATCTGTTTACATAGGTGTGCTGTCAAACTCAATTCAGTGAGGTCACAAATAAAGGAAACTGGATGCTACTAGATTCATTTCTGTGGGCAGGCTGATACCCAGCTTCCTTGGATGACATACACTAAGCTGTTAACATGTCCAAGAGGCACAAGACACACCTCAGACTGTCATGATCAGAGGAAGCTCCGATTCACTCACAGGAGGTTACAACAAATTCTCCTGACGGGAGAATTTACTAATTCAGTGATAGGCTGCTCTAGGCATGCAAATGAGAGCTCCTGGGTGATGTGGTGACACCAGTTTCAGCTTCCCTACCAGCATCATGTTTTCTTCCAGTGCAACATATTCAACTTGGCTGTGGTAACATGGTAGAGCACTTAGCAATGTAAAACAGTCCTGCATGGCAGCCACACCTGAATAACTCATATTTTGCATGGTTTTTCACTGCAACAAGGTGTACACTCCCAATTTAGAGTTTTGTGTCTTGCTTCTGAAATCTGTACATACCAAAAAAAATTCAAGTAATCACTTCATCACATTCTAGCTACATCAGCTCAGTAAACAGGGCCATCCATGATGAGGTAAAAGTAACCACACTCTCAAAAACCTGCTTGCAGGTCAACTGGCTACCACATCAAACTCCTAGCAAAGAGATTATCTTAATACAGTAATTGGACACTGCTGATGATAGGAGCAATTCAGGAGTTGACAAGCAAGCAGTTTTGGCACTTCTGTTTCAGTGGCAGTAAAGCAACACAGCTCATTACTGGTGGTAAAAACTCAACTTACACCCCATCAGATGCCTACCAGCATACTCACTCTTGGTTCCTTAGACTTCTGAACCCTTCCCCCTGCTCTGTTCAAAAAACCTAGGTGTGAATTGTAGAATGATGCTCCCTTCTTTGCTGTTACTTCAATGAAACTGATGTGCACTGAAACACAGCGGTGTGTCTCCATAGAGAAGGTGGAGCATTCTGATCAGAAAAAAAATCAACCATCAGCTTCAAGAACAGGCAACGGCATCTGGAAAGGTTAAAAGCAGCTGGATAATAGCAAAATATTCCCTCCCTCTCCTGAAGGATGAGAAACAGAACATTCAAGTCATCAATGCTTCACTTAAAACAAACCATACAAACTTCATATACTTAGCTGTGCTATATCACAACATGCGCTTCTGTCCATTTCACTATTCCTTCCTGACTAATTTCATAATGGGAAATGTATTCTCTTTGGGATAAGAGCTGGGCACTATTATAACATGAGTACTTATAAATATACTTATATAAATAGTACCCCAGGATATATTTCTTAGCTGTTTGATAAAAGTCTGGTTATAATTTTGTGGTGAAGGGTGGAGCTTGCATCAACAAGCCACCAAAAGTAACTACTAGATATGGCTTCTGAAGTCAATGGGTAACCCTGTGCAAGCTGACTTCTGCAGCACTGCTGCAGACATCTTATCTGAAGATGTTTAAATTCTTAATCTAAAAACCTGCCTGATTACACACAAGTCCCTTTGAACTTCTAGAGAAAGTACCTCAGATCACAGAATCTATTTACCCGGTTTGACAAGAAGCAGGCTCAAGACAGGATACAAATGGAGAATTTGTGCTGACAAATTTATCAGGTTTTCAGATGTCCTACTGCAAGAATTTCAAATGTCTATTTTTCTTCCTAGAAGATAGAGAAGCACTTTTATTTGCATTTAACAGATAAGGGTTTCACTTGCCTACTGCATAAGGAATATGAGTGGGACAGAAAGAAAAAGGACTTTCATGTTTTTTCTCTAGATCTAGAGAAAAAAAGTTCACCTTTAAGCACAGTTTTTTTCTATATATCACCTTTATATCACATACAGTTTTTAAAATAATGGTCATGTCATTGCCACACTTCATTACCTCTTTAGTTAAAGAGACTATCTGCTCAATACATACCTGAGCAAGTCTGAAGTCTGCTGCCCAGGCTCAGCATCAAACCATAACATCACAATGCAAACTATTTTATTGGAGCAGAGAGTTCACTCAAATATTCTGTAGTTATGTATTTTACTGGGGTTCAGTGAAGAAAACAATTGTCAAGAGACTGACCACTGGGGAATACTGAAGAGATTCCTATATGCAATCATTTATTTTATTGAACAAGAAAGCAGATAACAAAAAACTACAGTTACTGCAATTTTATTTCCTTTTTGTAATAAGACTACTATATTGACAACCTACACGCATTATGCAGGACTGAATCATACCATGTGATGTTAAGTATGAAGTCTGTACATTTTTGCTTTCATATTAGCTTTTTAATTTTTAACCTTATGGTCTAAATTGATGAACTGTTATAAAAATGAGTAATGACACTTCGTTCAACAGCACTAGCTACATGTATAGCAGCCTAGTTCTGATGCTGACTGTAAAGATTTTACAGTCGCTCAGTTGAATTAAAGGTAATTGATACTTGTACCAAGGGAAATCTTCTGGAAGAATCAGAATCAACAAAATCTTGAAGGTAATGCAGTTACCTTGTGAGCTAATGAAAACATATATTAATATTTATAATACAATTTCTCCTATATATGTCAGTAAAAATATATCTTTAGTCTCTTATTCTTTGTATATTTGACTATTTTTTGTATTTAGCGTAAAAACTACTTGTAAATATTTAGGATATTAGAAATAACTGCCTAATTTTCTAGAGTTTTATAACAAATTAATATTCACTGCAGGAATGCCTGCTTTTGAGGTCACAGTCCTGCCACCATATGTTAATTATAATTTAATAGTACTTTGTAGATTCAGGAGCTTTGCTTCTAGATTCTCATCAAGGCTATACATGGGTTGGGAACTTTTCTTAAAGGACAAACAATTCGTTCCTATCTGGACTCCTTAACTATCTGAGGAACCTTAAAAAAAGACATCTGTATAAGTTAACTGTTTCAGTTTTGGTGACAGAAAAAAGCAGGACTTACCATGAACATTATTTAAAGATTTGGCATCTAAATCCTCAATAAATCCTATTTTCAGTGCCTAAATAATTTACTGGGTCTTTCTGCAAATGACTTGTTTTTGAATACAGCGCAGTTCCATGGCATGGACCATGAGTAGCCCACATTTACAATCTGGGAATGTCAAAGTTAGAGCATCTAAAAATCTTTTATCATAAATCACCATTAATTACTTTTTTTTTTCCCCACAAGCACGGCACATATTTCAAATACATGTAGCATATGTAAAAGCAGATTATTTATAGGACGAGATTTCAACAGAAGGGTTTTTCTGAACATCTGGCATCTTGATTATATGCAAAACCTGAACATGCCTTCCAGCACAACAGTGGAAGGAAGTATTCCACCTGTCTGACAAGGAGAGAAACAGTGTCCCTTACAAGCTTTTGGCACCTCTGTAGATTATCTTCACGCATTATTTTTGTAATTTCCTTAAAAGAAAGGAAAAGGTGACCCACATTTAATGTAGCTATTGTTTACTTTATTACTCTTCTGTAGTGGAAAATACGTAATGTCCATGTCCCATCCCATCTCATCCATCCCCCCAAAAATAGCAGCTACAGTGCCTTGGTACATTAAGCATGTTCTGGAAATTTTACTCTTCAGGCACCTCACAACAGCCAGAAGCAGGAAACTTCATGGCAGTTTGCAGTGTTCCTCTAGCTAAGAGCTGTTTATAATAGGAATTTCGCTTCTAAATGCTGAGGACTCCAAGGAGTTGATTGTGTTCTTATTCGCAATATTCATACAAATGTGTACAAATGAGTACAGACAGAACCGGTGTGAAGTTATCAATGAGCTGACACACACAGGAAAAGGGGTTGACTAAGAAAACTGTACATCCTTTGCGTGTGGAATAAAATTTTTGGAAGCTCTTTCACACATCATTTTTGGTAAATACTTAGAATTTAGGCACTACAGACTTTCAAGACGAGGCAAAGGAATCACTGTGCAGCAAAACAGAACGTGCAGGGAGGTATCTGACCTAGCAGTGACTAACCTGGCTCCAGACCTGAGCACAGTAAACTTGAATCAGCATCAAAAATCAGCCCCTGTTAAGACCACTCTAATATCAGCACACCATCACAGCATGTGAATAAACTAGCTCACCTGCCTCTTGCTCAGAACTGTGAACTGTGTTTGCTTACACAAAAAGAAACACAGGTGCCCTCAGATTCCCAAGTAGCCCTAGAAAATGGGTCGGGATAACTCAAATAAATCTGTAAGTTCCAGAAGAAAAACTACTGCAACTACCACAGTTCAAAGTCATACAATACAATTATTTTTCTTCACATTCAGTTATGTGCTCAAATACAGATTCAACCAAAGCATGGGTAGCTGATCTTACATTTAAAAATCAAACTAGAAGAAACTATGATTTCCTGGTCCTACACTGAGGAGCTAGCTATAATAGCAAAGATGACAAGTAATATGTGACGGAAATTAAGTTAACAAAAGTAATTATCTTCCCTGGGTTTTTATCCCAAGTCTCTTCATAGCATAAATTCAAATTGACAGAACAAAGATTAAAGAATATATTTCCTCAAAAAAGATATTTTTCCTCATAATTATAATGTCAAAATCCCCGAGATCTGATCCTACTTTATCTAACACAACTAAGAAAAAAAGGACACCATTTAAGCCTGAGGTAAATAGTTTGCAATAATTGGAGTCAAATGTTTAACTATGAATAGAATCTTCTCTTAGCAAGAACAGTGTCTGATGGTGAAGTACCAGGAGAAAAAACTTCTCAATTAATCATCCTTACATAAAGTATCTGGACCTATTATATAAGCAGAAGGAAAGGGCATTGAAGAGCACTGTAAAACTCCATGGCCCACTATCTACTAAAACACAGTTAAATGCTGAAAGAGGAAAGCATATAAAAATCACGTGTTTAAAAGAAAACAAAAATTAATAAGATGCAATAACATCTGTATTTTTAAAATACAACAAATTGCGAAAAATCAACACAATTTATCTTAAGAACCAAATATACAAAAAAATGTTAAGATATTCAAATTAAAACATATTTAACCAGAAAATTTAAAAATCAAACCTGTAAAATGTATTGGCCAGACACTTGGAACCAGAATTCATAACTGCATTCAAACTTGCCCTTTGACTCCTTAGCTTTTCCTAACCTGAAAAATACTTACTTTTTATGATTTTCATAAAAAAGGCTGATATAAAATTCAGATTCAATTGTGACTTGCCAATAAGAAACATGTAAGGCAAATCTCCACATGAAGATTCTAATTTATGAACCCCGACAGCAGTTTTGGTTGAAGTAACTGAAACGTGTTTCTAAAAATGCCAACAGACCTCAGTTTTAATGTATTGATGTTATTTTTCACATATCAGGCAGGAGGTGGGGGACGATCAGGACCAGCACTGAATATGGAATCTCCCCATACTAAATTCTTTCCAGATTGCCCCAGAGCCAAATCTGCAGCACAGCTGAACTCTACCTGATATCCTGATGAACCAGTCATATAGGATTTCATTTTCACCTTCAGAATGATAGCTAAAGGCAGACAGAAAAATTAAGATATATGCAAATATATCTTTTGCAATATGTAAAAAAGAAAGAATGCAAAGCTTACATATCTAATACATCTATTTTTGCTGCTTCACACCACAGTTGAAAGCAAGAGTCTAAAATTAGGCATCCAGCGCAATTTGAAAGCTGCATCTCTCAGGCTTAGCAGGTACCACAAGTTCTGCTACAATAACACACAAGACTTTGTTGTATACTATGAAAGATGACTACACCTGGCGACAGCTGTGCATTGAAAACTCTAATGAGATGAACCAGGGTAAACCATCTTCACGAAGCCAGTATCACAACAAAAAGATTTCACTTAGCTTCTTTCAGAAGTTTACCACACAGAAGTGATTCACTTTACTACATTCTCCAGTTTCTTTTTTAATCTTTGCACTGCACCTATCCCCAAAGCTATCACTTCCCAAAACCTTTGTTTCACTATTTCTACCAACATAAATAAACGACAAGTTTTGATTAACCTCTCAATATGCCTCACAAGAGCTAACATAGTTGCACAAAGCAGCAACCTGAGTGGGGGCTAACAAGAGTTGCTGCTGTAAGTTATGTGGAATGAACAAGGAAAGCACAAGCCCTCGGAGGCTGCTCAGCTACCACCAGAGCTTGGAGGTTTGCCCTGCCTGCAGCTCAGTGCCTTCCTGCTTAGCTCCCATACTGTCCCAGTACTCTCCCACTCCTAAGCTGCCAGACTGGGAGGATAGCTCAGGGAACCCAAGCGCAGATTCATAAAACCAGGCTCATTCCAAAATGCAACTGCCAGCAATTTGTTTCTGAACATAACTGGAGAAGCATGAAAAGTGACATCTCCTTCCGATGTTCTGGTTATGGCATCTGCCCCAGAAAAACTCCTCATCTCAAGGGGAGCTACCCTGTCACACACACCTACCAACAGAGAGCAGTTAAAAGACAAACCTTCACCTTGCCTTGATGAAGCCTGGTTATGATGCCTCCCCCACTGTGAAGAGGAAAGAACCAGGTTCCTAAAAGATGACAACCCACCTTATCGACAGCAATCAGAAACACTTCCTGACGTAAGTATGCGTCAGCTTGGCTATAAGACTTGCACTGCCTCTTTGCCTTCCCACCTCCACTTTGGGCCTTTGTGAATTACCTGAGAGATGGCTGGACAGCTTCGAAAAGGAAAGCAGGGAGTAAGTAAGGATAACCTCATCAGCGCCTGGCCGCTGTCCTGGGCGCACACCTCGTAACCATCACTTCCAATGCAAACTAGCCAACAGCTGAAAGACAAAGCAACCATTGCAAATTCAGACACCAAACTCTCCTCACAGAATTCCTAGGTAGTCAAGACAGGCTCTACTCCACTGGAAAGTGCTGTCAGCAGCACAGTGTCTCTGCAAAGTTTTAATTTGCAATAATAGTTTTCAGTCTTGTTGAGATACATCTAGTCCAAGCTTCAATAACAATCCAGAAAGCATGCCGCATTCACAGAACAGTATGCGTTAAAAGTGACCTTAAGATCATCTAGTTCCACCTCCTGCTGCCATGCCAGGGACACCTTTCACCAGACCAGGTTGCCCAAAGCCCCATCCAGCCTGGCCTTGAACACTGCCAGGATAGGGCATCCACAGCTTCTCTGGGCAATCTGTTCCAGTGCTCCACCACACTCACAGTGGAGAACTTCTTCCTAATATCTAATGCAAATCTACCCTCCTGTAGTTTAAAGCCATTCCAACTCGTTTTAATGTTTAACAGGGATCTCTTGTATTTCTAGAAATACTACAGCTCTGCTAAATAACACTAAGGTAGCTTACGATTGACACAGTCCTTCCGGAGTCCTGTAACAACGAAAACCAGAATTTCACAATATCTTTAATGAAATCACCACTTTCAAAACCTTATTCAGCAGGAAGAAGGGATAAGGAAGAGCTGACACAAGCACTGAACAAAATCCATGCACATAAATTCAGTCATGGATTTTAATCAATTGTAAAAACCTTTGAGATGGAAAGCAATCCTTTAGGAAGCAGCCCAAGTGATGATTTCTTTATTATTTCTTCACTGCCACTCAATACAAAATATCAAACACAATTAACAACAAAAAACAACTGAAGAACATCTAGTCTTCATTTCATCTGAAATATGTGCACAACCACAGTAGGCATTAATTTCATCACCCTGACAGCAACTGGGGTAAGATGCTAAGGGTCACAAAGAGACAAGAGCACTCATCATATTGAATTACTAGTCCTTCCAGCCCTTCAAATGTCCTAATCAGTCATATTTGCAGTCATTTTGGTTTTCACATGCAAATGTCCTTTTTCTGCGTAATTTTAAGAAACCAGGCTTCCCTCACACAGTAAAGACAAAAGCAGTAACACAACCAACAGTTCACAGGTTACTTGATGATTTAGAAAGTTCTGGACAGAGCAACTACTAGCACTAGCAAATACATGTGCTTGAATTGCACCTGTTTGTGTTAGTGACTGCATTGGCCCATTGCTGATAAAATTAGCATCCTTTGCTCTCTTAAGACTTTCTACTCACCAGAGTTCAAGCACCTCATATATTCCTTCCTAGAAAACAGTACTGTAGCGCTTCTGCAGCTTACAGCAGCACAGGTGGGAAGCCACACAACTGAATCATAAGCAACATAGGATCAAAGCACGGCTGCTTTATGACACTCTCCAACAGCCTACATCATAGACTTTCATTACTGTGAATTTATAATCCCAGAGATAGTTGAAAAAGCAATGAATTAAATTTATATCTCCTTAGTAAAATTCATGCATACCTGCTAAACTGCAATTGCACTTACGAATTTACCCAGCGTTAGAGGATTTCACATTATAAGCATAATGGCTTTGTCCAGTTTACCTCATTTATAGGACTGGTATGTCCTGGATTGACTTTTGTACTCCGGGTACTGATTCTCCATTTTTCTACAGCCAACTCTTCCATGACAGTCAGCAAAAGGGCTGTTTTTGGCAATTCATTAACAGAATTCTAGTATTACTGGAAAACCTAAACTGACTGCATCTTAGCTCAAAACAAATCATTTTGGTGGAAACAAACAGGCTTGACACAAAATTTTAAAGGGAAAGTATTTACAGTAGGAGACAGGAAGAAACTTTTACAGCAACATCGTACGACACCCTCTAGAACATACTCAGCAAGGGTTCACAGCAATTATTGCTCTGTAATTATCTCAGATTTCAAGTCAAATACTTATGAGAAGGGGAATTATTAGTCTCTCAAGATTTCCTGTCATGCAGATCAGGTTATCACCTCAGTTAGTCACGTTTTACAACTGGAAAAAAAATTCTATAAGGAAAAAATGCCTTCCCAGTAAGACCTAGAGCTTTTGCTTAAATAAACTTGGCTAAAAACATTCAAGTTAAGGTGAACAAAAAAAGAAGCAAAATACATTTTTGCATACAGCTGTGAGGAGGAGACAGATTTAGATATCTGATGGACTAACAGCAGATGATACACAGAAACATCAGCCTGTGGCAGATAAATGAAAATACATATATCAAAATACACCAGTATTTCATTCAGTCAAAAAATTACCTACATTTATGATCCAAACCAACTTTGCTCTCTTACAGCCCCACTCACATAATTTTGCTGAAATTCCCAGTTAAGATCAGACATCTCAAATGTTCACAACTGCCTTAAGAGTGTTATCACACTGAAAATCCACAAATGTAATAAACCAAAGAACACTAAACCGTACTTAATGTTAAAGAGCTTTTATATAGGGTAAGACAGTGGCCGTGCTAAAAATCACAAGGCTTTATTCGGTAAGTCACTTGAGCATCTGTATAATCCTTATTACTTCAATGAGACTAAGCAACAAGCTCCCATACGCTGAAGGCTGATGTTGCTGGCCTCCCATTTATCCAGCTATAAAAAATATCTCAACACACTTCAATCGATTGAATAAATTAATAGACCTGAAAGAGATGCTGAATTCCTCCCTCCCATGGCTATTATGATACCTTAATGCCAGTAAAGCCTTAAATAAAGATGCCTTATAAAACCATGCAAGTTACTATTCTTGCATTGGGTTTTAGGATAAAGTTTAATGACACTACATTTCTGCATGTAATTACACACCTTAAAACAGCCGGTTCACAGTAGCTCTCAGGTTACTATCCTAATACCCAACACCCAGACACATGCTTAACTTTTCACTGTTTCAAGTTAAATGTGCTCAGTGTTCACAAGACTAGGCCTGAAAAAACAAAGTTTCTCCTTAAACTAAAGAGGGATATCTTCCAGTTAAATGATACATGAATTTTAAGGATTCTACCTCTTGCCTCTCTACATGTGTATCATATTTTCCAAGCTTTATTTACATTTCAGTCTCTACTTCTAACTTTCAGTTACCATTTTACTTACCCTGAGACATATGCGACATTGGCTCTGTGGGCTCTCTTTATTGGCTTCTGCTACCCTCTATTTAGCTTTGCATACACCATCCCCTCTTCTCTTAACATCATCTGTGGCTTACTGTGACAAAGCATCTCTATTTTAATATTGCCCTAAGTGATAACCTGTACCATCTCTCACTTTTTTTTCTCATGTATGGATGGATGACATTTTATCAATGCAATAAAAGAAAACAGACATCAAAAGATAATGGCTGTTCTGTTTCTTTTGGTTAGCATCTTCCTTTCTGTATCTTTCTGTCACACACATTTTTTAAATAAAAGTTCTCATCAAAAGTTCAAAGTGGTTGCTACTCTATGCATGCTATTTGTAGGAAATCCGAGTACTTTTTCTGTTACAATTTATAACTTGATTTTTGGCTCTTATTCTTAGAATGGGTTGAATTTTCATCAGCTGATGACCAACGCATGTCACACATTAAGATATTTGCATTAAAGATGCTACATACAAAAGAAGGTGGGTAAAACAGTAAGTACTTATTCTGTGAACTACTGCCTTTTTTAATAGATATGTAAATTGCAACACAAGTTAACTAGTTTGGACAAGAGGCAAGAGCAAAGTTACGTGAGTTACAAGCTGAATCAATACTAATTCACCAGAAGATCTCACTTCCGTTTTGTACCTATTATATTTACCCTGATGTCAAACTGTGCAATTCTATCTTTAGCGGGCTTTGGGGGTTCCAATGAGAATCAAAATGAAGTGAGGCCTACAACTTCAGCTCAAGAGTGGAAATTTGGGAAGATGTAGACTGATGTTGAAATAAATGATTCCTAAGACAGTAGACAAATGCTTTTGCTAGGGGGGCTATAGGGATGCTGGGGATGGACTATTCATTAGGGACTGTAGTGACAGGACAAGGGATAAGGGGTTCAAACTTAAACAGGGGAAATTTAGATTGGACATAGGAGGAAGTTCTTTACTGTAAGGGTGGTGAGGCACTGCAATGGGTTGCCCAGGGAAGTTGTGAATGCTCCACCGCTGGCAGTGTTCAAGGCCAGGTTGGACAGAGCCTTGGGTGACATGGTTTAGTGGGAGGTGTCCCTGCCCATGGCAGGAGGGTTGGACCTAGATGATCCTAAGGTCCTTTCCAACCCCAACTATTCTATGATTCTAAGTATGAAAACAGGCTTAATTGTACCTGCTCAGCTACCTGCCAGTCAACATGTAAGCACCTCTTATTCTAACTCTCAAGCACCTACAGCTGACACTAACTTCAATACACTTCAGTATATTCAGACAACTTTGAAAGTCAGGTTTAGGCACAGTAAACACCTGTCATTTACACAGTTATTTCTCAGAAGCAGAATTAAAAGTTTCCTTTTTTACTTTTCAAATTGCAGACAAATATGCAACCTTTCATACATTTGATGCTTCATAAATATTATTATTTGAATGCAGATACTTCTCTGGTCATACAAGAATGACCTCCTAATCCAGCCCACTAACATGAAACCTTGGACCTGGGATACTGAATAATCACTATCTATGGCTATCAAAATTTAGGGGCCAAAGACTTATGGGGGTAGACTTTATGAAAACTGAGAACCTGTAATAATTTATAGATTAAATAATCTATTTATTAAAACACTGTTATGTGTATTAAGTACAATTAAAGGTGGCTATAGTTCTCTTATCCGCTACCAATTTAATACTACAGATGTGCAACACAGGCCACAGTGTTCAAGTGTGCAAAGGAGACTGCCATTCAAGTGCTGACAGAGCACGACCGGTATCGCATCTCTTCCGTTTTTCCGACCTGCAAAATGAACACAACACCAACACTCCATGAAAAGCATCACCAGAGGAGCAACAGCGGCTGCGACACAAGACTGCCCAGGCCAAATCCGGAGCCCAGGGGCAAGGCCACTGCCTGCACCTGCAGCTGCCCGCCTCTGCCTCCCCTCACGCCTCACATGGCGGCGGCGGGCCGAGCGAGGCGTGCTGCGTCCCTCCTGCCCCAGCAGCCTGAGAAGAGGTAAAAGCGGCGGCCAGGAGGCCAGTCCGGAGCCCACATTACCTACGGCTGCTGGCTCAGGAGGGACGCCAGGCCGGAGCCCCCTGCCCTGCCCTCCCGACCCGACTCACCTGCACGCCCGTGTAGTTCTCGAAGAAGAAGAGCACCATGCTCTGGTAAATGGTGTACAAGCGGTCGTCCACCTCGCGGTAGAAACGGGCGGGCAGCAGGGCGGAAAGCAGGCGCCAGGCGCCCCAGGCCAGCACGTAGGTGGGCGCCGTGCCCATCATGACGGCGGCGGGCAGGACGTAGCGCATGGAGTAGGTGTGCAGCACCAGCGACAGAAGCATCTTCCCGCTGCCCCCCGGCCTCACCGGGACACCCACATGGGCAGCACGCTCACAGGCAGCCCCGCAGCCGCTCCGCACGCATCACCCGCCACGCCGGGCAGCCCCGCCAGGCGAGCGGAGAAGCAGCAGCTGCGGCGGCGGCGGTCTCCACCGGCAACGAGACTCAGGAGCAAGCACCGGCTCAGGCTCGCAACATCCCCCGCGCCGCCTCCGCCACTGCCACCATAGTGCCCTGCCGGAGGAGGAGCCGCACCGGCAGGAAGGCAGCTGCCCGGGGGGTGCGGGGCACTTCCGGGACGGGTGAGCGGGAGGTGCCGTGGCTCCGCCTCCGCGGCGGGCGGAGAGGTAGGGGCCTGTCAGCCGCGTGCTCGGCTTTTACCGTCCGTGCTGCTTTCCGGCCCGGACTGTCCTCCACGGGGACTCTCCAGAGCAGACCCGTGACTGTATCCCTGTGCCCCTCGCTCCGGCGCGGCAGGAGTGGCTGCAGCAGTCCTCCGGTGTGAGGGGCGCCGGGCTGTGCCCTCATGGTGCGGTGGAGGGCTGCTCGGCACCATGCAAGATGAGGCGCCTGCCTTGTAATTGATTAGCTGTAATTAGCGTTATTTTTAACCTCGCATAGGTTAGAAGAAAATATACGCAAAACACACACCCCGTCCTTTTTGTGCCATGACTCCAGAGTGGAGCGCTAAGAGAGTTGTGCTGCTCACTTTCACCAGCTACAGCCACAATGATGGCCAAGGAGTTGTAGGCATTTAATATGGGGAAGTTTGTGTTTTAACTGGCCCAGGTTCTCACAAAAATGGGCAGCTGCCTTTCTGCCATCCTCCCTTTGACCCCCAATACCCTGGTGACAGCAGCAGGCAGATGCACCAACTGCTTTTGAAGAAAATGCAAGAAGTCTGGTGGAAAACAGCGTGATAACCTTCCCAGAGGGAGTTTCTTATTAAGCTCTAGCCCATAGTGAAGTATTTATCCCTTGTTTTTTAAAACAAAAAGTTTTACCCTGAATCTTGTGAAGATCTCATTGTTTTAAAATAAGTGGATGCTCAGCACCTGCTAAGATCAGTTTTCTTCTCCAGGCTTTAACAGGGGCAAGCTTTGTCTTCGTGCTAGGTGTTTTCCAGTGTGCGTTGAAGATTGTATCCTGAATAGTTCGGCAAAACAAGATGGAGCAAATGGTACTAGGTTGAAGAACTGTGGCAGTGTTTGCGTCAAACCACCCTGAGGGTGCTGAGCTCTGCAGTGAGAACTGATATTTGACATGCATCATAGCTTCTGTGTCCCTATCAAGACTAAGTGGTCTTATTTCCTTCCCCTTCCAGAAAGGTGGGGCAAGAGGGGTCATGGCAGCTTTTCTGTCAGGGCGCCCTGTACTGACCCATGGGTATATTTCTGTCCTCACTGAGTAACTGCATATGCTACCTTTGGCTCAGGACTACTAGAATAGAAGCTCTTCCCCATCATGGCGTCTTCTGACAGGGAATTTTTCTGCTCTTAGAGAAGCAATGCTTCATTAGACAGCAAATTGAGGAGGAAGCATCTGTTTTGTGATGCTAGTAATTCACAATGATACAGGGAGGAGAAAATAATCCAACACAACACAGAGAAGGTAAAGTTGATGTCAGCAGAGTAGAGCCAGGTACGCAGGAGCAAGTGCTCTGGTGTGGCTGGAACAGCAGGATGGGTGGGAGAGTGGATCCAGACCTGCTGCTTCACAAAGGCAACTGCAGAGGAAGACTAGGACTCATAGCAGCTAGGTGTGTTAGGCTAATGAGGCTGCAATCAAGGGTGGAAAATGTAGATTACCAGTCTGTAAAATAAACAGTGAAGTAGGATTGGGAAGTAGCAAAATTTAGCTGGTGGGGCTTAAAGGCAGGGTAGGAGCTTGTGAGCTGAGAGTAAAGACTAGGTGCACAGCCTGAAAAGATGTGTTGCAGTGAAAATAATGTGGAAAGAATAAAAATAATCTTCAAAGAATGAACTGGAGGCCTCTGATTTCATGTATATAAACCTGTATCTTTCCTTACAGCACTATAAATCCACTTATACTTCTGAAGAACCTGCATATTAAAGTATTACAAAATCTGTAGAAATTAACAATTCTGTCTCTGGAGAATGGTTTGGCTATCATGTAATAAGAACTGAAGATGCACCGTGAACAAAAAGAATAAAATACCTAGATCATCAAGAATATTCTATGCACCAAATGCAGTGGAGGTCTAGAGGAAAAGTAGTACCTAATCTCATAGTTGAACTCAAAGAGTCTTAATCTGTTATTCTTTGATATACTTAAGTGCCGAACTTTGCAACTTTAATAATACTCTTTCAGTTGAGGATTTGTAAGGCTTTTTTGTGTATGTGGTTATATGCATGGTTGTTTTTCCTGTCTTGAATCTGACACAGTCATTTGATCCAGTGATAAAAATGAGCACTGAGATCTTTCAGTTCATTAGGCTTACATATAAAAAGACATCTTTACCAATTTTAGAATATTTTGTGTCTTGATTCCTTTCAGTGTGTGTTTGTTTGTTTTTTCTCCTATATTTCCGATTAGTAAATCATAGAGTTATAGAATCATAGAATGGTTTGCGTTGGATGGGTCCTTTAAGGCCATCTGGTTCCAAGCCCCCTGCCATGGGCAGGGACACTTTCCACTAGACCAGGTTGCTCAAAGCCCCGTCCAACCTGGCCTTTGCAAAGAAACTCTCAGGGACTGTGCTAGAAATTTTAAAAGTCAAGTTTTGTAGGTTTTCCAGGAGACACCAATGTGATTTAGGAAGGCTGAAAGTCTTTTGAAAGTCTATTTTCTTTTGAAAGAAATAAGACTGCCTGTCTTGTATTTGCTGTATTTTACATTCCGTATGTTTTTAACATGCCCCCTCTTTCTGTTTTTTTGTTACACTAATGTTTGAATTTTATTTTTTTCCCATTTGGTGCTTTTTCCACATTCTTAATCTGCCACCATCCCACACCACACACACGTGTTCATACACTAATTTCACTTCTGATAATTTGGTATTTTCAATGGGCTCTTTTAATACATTTCCTCTCTTTATCAAGTATATGTTATCAAATATATAGATACTGTTTTTGTTTTTAGTGACAGGAAAAGTACAGAGTCTCCTGTACTATGGCTTAGGGCTTATTTTACTAGTATAATTATATCAGTATGATGTGGTAATATGACATTGAGATATCTGCAACTGAATGAAACTCAGACTTTTCAATTCAAGAATTGAGTGTGACACAGTGATTAGATCTGCCACCAAGTCCTTGCTTCTCTTGATTCATAGGCACTTGTTATCCTAGATCATTCTGAACTGTGGCACAAGAATTTGAATATTGGTCTTTCACATTCTAGTCTACAGATACAGAGTAAGAAAAGTGTTCTGATCTTTGCTACAATTTGTTATTTCTAGTCCTGTGAGAGCAGGAGTCCTAATTACACCTCTTTCAAGAGATAAATCAGCATGATTACTTCCTAGGCATTTTACTTTCAGCTAGAAGAAACAAAATCACCCATTTAAGATGATTAGGACTCAGTTAGGAAATGGAGACTTCAAACCTGTTAAGATACTATTTTCTTCTGTACAACAACCTTGAAATTTAAAAGAATAAACAAGCCTGCCATTTTGGAAGAAAGCATCGGTCTGCCATATCTAAGGAGCTCAGTCTGTTTGGTGTGAGCATAATTATTTGGTGTGAACCTGATTATTCAGTGTTAGTTTTTTCTGCCAGTGGTTGTCATCTCTGAAGTGGCCAAACTCACCCAATTCTGGAAAAATGCCATATTTTCATCTTCCAGTGAAAAATAACAGTGAGCGTACCTTCAGAAGGAACCACAGAGTGTAACGCTAAGTACCAACTCTGAACATTAAGGGATTTTCTCATACTGCTAGTCACAAAATGGTGTTTCACAGTTCTGTCACCCACTCATTGTAATTATCAATTAGGCTAAGCAAAACCAGATAATATTAGATACAAATCAACCTGCCTTAAGGTTTAGAAGTGAAACCTTTACAGATGGTCTCATCTTCAACAATATCCTGGCAGAATATTTATTGGTATTACCTCTGTTTATATATGTTAAGAAACAAGGCACAGATATTATGGCCAAAGGACTAGATCCGACAAAGGATTTAAGCAATGTGAATTCCTGGAGTCCAGGAATCTTGAGTGAGTGCCTGGGCTTACTCTTTGTATGTAGTGCATGTCATGCAGAGAGCTAAGCAGAACAGAACAGGATCCCAACAGTCATCAGTCTGAGCAGGATGGTGATTAAAATTAGCAGGCTCAGTGTGTATTTGTGTAAGGTCAGGTAAAAGGAAACACTGAGGATTGGCATTGTGGCTTAAGTATGGTCTCACAGGACCTCATTCTGGATTTCAGAAACACATCTGTAAACTTGAGATTCACAACCCACAGATCTCTCTCAAAGAGTTTGGTAACACGCCTTTTAAAATGTGGCCAGAGAAGACATCAACATCACCTCCTGCTTCTGAGAACTGGATTAGACTTGGGTTCAGCTTGTTGAAGGTGTCAGACTCATACCTCCCATCACCAAGGTGGGTGAACAGCAGGGTAAGGATAATAAGCAACTCTCATTTTAAAGATGCATGTACTTAGCAATTGTTTAATGTAACATATAAAACCAGTTAGATTAGATTACTGGTAGACTAGTCTAGATTACAGTTAGACTAGTTCAGAGAAGTAGACTAGTTTAGATTACAGGTCCTCTAGCTGTGTGCCTTTTCTCTAACAATGGCCATAACCTTCTGCATCTCTCTGCATTTGCTTTGGGAGATGATGGCTTCCTTGAATCCTGCAGTCATCTCCAAGCTCAGGCGAGACCTGTAGTAGTTCCTGTTCATCCCTGACTCGGGCCTTGCAGGGCTTCTTGCATCTCTGCCATATTGGACTCTTTGGCTGCCCCTCACCCAGAACATGGTAAGGCTGTACAACATCTAGCTGGGCCACCTCAGAAACATGTCTACATGCATGTGCTCTGCTGTCTCTTACCACCAGAAAATGGTGAGGAACCACCGTGGACTAGCTTGTGTTCTGAGCTAATTCCATGGCCCACAAGAGGATTTCCCATCTTATGACCCTGTCTGGCAGTTGGAATGGTTGTGTTCATGGTGTGATTTATACAGTCTTCTGCATCATGCCCTTGCAATTAAAGGGAAACTCAGGTTCAGCTGTACATTAATTGAGGGAGGTTTCAGTTCTCTGCCTGCTATGAAATTTCTTTTTGAGGACGTGGCTATACTTTTCATCTCTACAAGTCAATAATAATGGCAGATACAGAAGGTTAGGGCAGACTTCTCCCAGGCTCTCCCAGCCTTCTCCACACCTTCCATTTGTGGTTCAGGGACTAGAGCCAGGTAATCACCAACAGATTTATCCTATGTATACCTATCCATTCTTCCCTTTACCTGTATTGACTTTTAGGCTCCACAGTATCCTTTGGCAAGCAGTAGAATAATCTCCTTTAGTTCTGAACCCACCTCACTGTTGATTTACTGTATCTTAGAGCTTGTGTTGAAAAAGATAGAAAATCCCTTTCCACTCTCTTATTTGTACTAATTATTTTTACAGATCTCTATAATATACCCTCTAGGCTGCCTGTTTTTCAGACTGAATTTTACTCAGTTCTGCCCTGTATGAAAACTGTTCTATAGCTTCTGCTTGCAAGTATAATCAACATTACCTATGGCATTTGCTAACTTTCAAAGTTTCACTTTGTAAGTGATTCTTCTTTTACCAAATCTAAATCCCAGAACTTCACAAGACATTATGTTCACTCATAGGATTTATCCATGAAAATAACTTTCAGATTCTCTGCTACATGTCTAGTATAATATATCACCATTTTAATAAACAAAACTAGTAAAGAAGAAGAACACTTTGCCAGTGATTCTAAAACATACTTGATGACTCTAGAGACATGGTGAATCTCAAGACTCTTTACAGATTGTGGAGGAAAGAGTATTTTAATGAGCACAGACTCTTTTGCATCAAGCTGCATCACTATCACCTTTCATCTGCCTCCAAGTTTTCTCCTTCCCTTGTTTCCAGCCTTCACCCATCAAACTCAGTTTCCCTTCCAGAATGCATCCTTTGTTCTCAGCTCTGCTGTGTCTCTACATGTTTTTTTCCAATCTCCTTCCCAGACAAACCTAGCTAATTCTACTCCCATGGCTCCTGTGCATCCCATTCACATTTCTCACACAATGTCAGTCTCTTTTTTTTTTTTTCCTAGTGAATCCTAGTTTGTACTTAATTTCCCTTGAGAGCTTCTAATCCTGTTATCCACTCTTCTGTATGTCAAAGTCTCCTTGCTCAAGCAATTCTAATTTTTACTTCCTGCCTAGTTGGTCACAGTCCAGTCTTTCCTCAACAGTTCTCAGCCACAGCTTCGCCCTCAACCAGCCACTCTAGCTTTGTCTTTTTCCCCTCCTTTGGTCTAGCTCTCATTCCCTTTGTATGTAACTTGGGTGGCCTCTTCTTCCATGGCACTTGAGGGCTGACAGGGAGAGCACTGAGAGAAGGGCAGAAATAAGGTACTGTGGCCTTCCAGCTCAACAGGTGGAGGACTTGGACACCCTGAAGAAGACAAAGCATGCTGTAGAAGACAAAGCAAGCTGTCACTCACAAAATGACACCGTCTGTACCTCCTGTTCTGTGAGAACAGGATTTGTGTTGATAAATTCTATTATGCACTTGGCAAACAGATTTATCAAAGGTCTGTGACTTTGCCAGATTTGAGCCAATTTTTGCAGGAGTTGTAGAAGACATATCCATAGTTTAAAATCAACTCACTACCTCATCAAATTTCAAATTTCTGTTCAAAGGCTGAAAGTCGTAGAAAAGAAAAAGGTTGTGAGGATACAAACACCAACAGAATATCACATTTTCCATAGCTAAGTTCACTAAAAGAATGCAGTTTAAGAAATTTTAACCCCAAATTTTAAAATAGGCAAAGACAAGACAACAAAGAAAAGCCCTCTGACATTTGAAATGAAAATCTATTAATAAAACCTGAACTGACTTTAATACCAGCTGATGCTACAGTTCTTGCCTACAATTTAGGCTATGTTCAAAGTGGAAATCTCGTAAAGGACAAGTTAATATTTACATAGAGAAACCTAAGAAACCTGGGATCATAGAAAACTTGGGAAGATACCTTAGGTGAATTGCCTAGGTATAGCTATAGCTGCTTGTGTTTAGCAGAACCAGGAAAGCCAGTTGAATTGTATATATGAGTGTTTAGGGAAGCACTGTTTAAAGTTTTAGTTCAGTACTACCCACAACCACATAAAAGGGCTTTATTCATAGTAAACCAGCATTTTTGTGTGGGCAGTATGGCTTCAGTATAACAAGATTTCAGCACAGAAGTATTTTGTTGTAGAAATCTATACCATTGCTGCTAGTAGTATGGTTAGGTAAGTAAAGTCATCCAAGACTGACTGTATCTTGTCTATATACCTTGTCCACAAAAGAAGGAGGTAGGCTTGCTACTAAAGCTTAGGAGCTTTAGGAACATTGGGTTCAGGTCCTGGCTCAGATACAGGCTTCCTATCTGCTCTTGTACAAGTTATTTTGGTTTCCCGTTTATAAAATAGGAGTAATGCTTATCTCACAAAGTCATTGTAATGGCAAATTAATTAAATTTAGAGGAAGGATACTCTTGTGATTAAGGGACGGCATGGAATCTGAGTTTGCCTTCTGACTGTAGACTTTCTATAGCACCTGGCATAATTTACTTCATATCTCTGTGCCTCAGTCCTGCTGATGTAAAATAAGGACAGTATTTCCTCCGCACACCCTTTATTTGTTTAGATTGTGAGTAGAGCTGGTTGGAAAAATTCTGACATGTTTTCAGTTGAGCATTTGCTGACTCAGCAAAATCTAGTGTTTTAATGAGAACCCTACCCAGCTTCCTGACAGCTTGCTGACCTGGTTCCTTGGCAGAGATCTGGGAAGTGCTGGGAGCCATGGCTCTCAGGGCTTCCAGGCTCATTCTTTCTTGATAGCTGGAGCTCTCAGCATCCACAGCTGTGTGTCAGCCTGCTGTGTGGGACTCCCATTGCTCATGGCTCTGGGGCAGACCACCTCCAGTTCCCTAGAGCCGCAGTTTCACACCTTTTTTTTTCTAAATAGCGTATTTTTCCCAACAGAAAGAAGCCATATTCTGAAATAACACAGTCTCCCACAAAACAGTTACCCCCCTCTATTCAGCTTTTGAGTGCAGGAGTGACTTGCCTTAATGCTGGTATGTTGCGTAAGACAAAAAGTATAGTCCTCTGCTTAAGAAGCAATAAACCATGTGGAAAGACCAACACAGCAGATACAGTCAGTCCTTTCACTGCCCCCCCAAATACTTTTGTCACAGTTTCCAGTCTTGGAACACTAGACATATTGCTCAAGCCATTCGCCTACGGATGGGACCCTGCTGTGAGAACAGAGCTGGAAGTAGTTGGCTGATACTGACTCTACTTACTCCCTCTTCCTGTAAAGGGCAGATAATACCCTTACCCTGTAAAGGGGAGCTGATGTCCTTACCTGACATTGTAACACCAAAGAAAAAGAATAACATACATAATGTTTTCATAATATATCCTGTGTCCGCAAGACTTATCTCTGTTTAACTTCAAAGGAATAATCTGAGACATACAGCAGTCAGACTTCATGGAAGATGCATACACGCGAAGTCACAGTTATGCATATGTTCACTTGTAATTTGTGAATGAATAGATGTAACGGGGTAGAGGGTTGCTCCCCCTTCAGCTATAGGCCATCTTTATCTCTGTGTCCTGCAAAGCACTACTGAAGAAAAGAAAAATAAAGCAGTTTATATACAGATACATGCATGAAGACAACCATCTCAATTCTCAAAAGCACTGATTGTGAAATCACTAGCTGTAAAATGTCTGTTGGTGACATTGGTAATGACTTTCTGTCTTGAGACAAAAGCATAGAAGTGCAAAATTGACACATCTCAAGAGATTATCAACTTCAGTCCCCTTGCATTAAGAAAAGCTCAAACATACCTAGTTTATTACCATATTTCTTCCTGGAAGTCTCTTCAGTCTTCCTTATCCTGGAACAAACTATTTTGTTCACTCTTGTTTCTATGCCACAATTTCTATTTGCTTCTCATATTACTTTTTTTTCTTTTTTATTGACTCCCCCCATTTTGTAAACTTCTTCTTAAAGTCCAAGTTCAAAAACCTCCCATAAACAGAACAGAATAATTATTTCATATTTTACAAATGCTTTTGCTCAGAGAGATAAGAACCAAGCAGTCAGAAAGGGAAAAGCGAAATAATAACCATGTGTGGGCACCCAAGACCACTGGAATCAAAGTGATAACCATGTGTGAACACTGAGGACCACTGGTATTCTGCCCAAGAAGGCATTCCAAAAGGAACAGTATGTAGAAAAAAATGGAAGAGAAAGAGCACTGCTGTTGTTTCAAAGGTGGCTGTAGTACCATAAGGAAGGACAATATCCCATATATACTGCGAACTGTAAAACTGAGGACATAGTGTGCTGTAGAACTACTCTTTGTGAGATACCCAGGCATAGCTACAGGTTGGGCAGAGAAGAGATTCAGAGCAGCCCTGCAGAGAAGGACTTGGGGGTGTTGGTCAATGAGAAAATGAACATGAGCTGGCAGTGTGCGCTCGCAGCCCAGAAAGCCAACCGTATCCTGGGCTGCATCAAAAGGAGCATGACCAGTAGGTCGAAGGAGATGATCCTGCCCCTTTACTCTGCTCTCGTGAGACCTCACTTGGAGTATTGTGTGCAGTTCTGGTGTCCTCAACATAAAAAGGACATGGAAGTGTTGGAACAAGTCCAGAGGAGGATGAAGAGGATGATCAGGGGACTGGAGCACCTCCCATATGAAGATAGGCTGAGAAAGTTGGGGCTGTTCAGCCTGGAGAAGAGAAGGCTGCGTGGAGACCTCATAGCAGCCTTCCAGTATCTGAAGGGGGCTTATAGGGATGCTGGGGAGGGACTCTTCATGAGGAACTGTAGTGAGAGGACAAGGGGTAACGGGTTCAAACTTAAACAGGGGAAGTTTAGATTGGATATGAGGAAGAATTTCTTTACGGTAAGGGTGGTGAGGCACTGGAATGGGTTGCCCAGGGAAGTCGTGAATGCTCCATCGCTGGCGGTGTTCAAGGCCAGGTTGGATGTAGCCTTGGGTGGCATGGTTTAGTGGGAGGTGTCCCTCCTCATGGCAGGGGGGTTGGAACTAGATGATCTTCAGGTCTTTTCCAACCCTAACTATTCTATGATTCTATGATTCTAAGATAGACCTAGCAGCTCCTCTCAGGCATAGTCATTTCAAGTATCTGTTCAAAGTTCTGGAGAAGTTAGAAACATAGCTAGGAATCAATATCACAGGCTGCAGAATTGATGTTTTTACTCCACAGAGGCCTGCAACGAGCTGCCACACCGGTACAACAGGAATTGTTAATACAGTCCAGAGTAAATGTAAATAAGTTATCCAGTTCTACTTTGGGCAATATAAAATTTACTGATTTCTCATTAACCTACTTGAAATGCCTGATGGAGGAATTTATTGACTTTTTAAATTACTGTTCATCTACCAGCAGTACTTTTCATGGTCTACTGAGAGTAGGCAGAATGTGCTGCGTGCATGAAGAAACAGATAAAACATTGATTATGCGGCTTGCAAGGTTTCAATTATGTCAATACATGGTGCTATATTTGGGAAGGGTATTCTGGGTAGTCTTTCAGTTTGACTTCACAGGACTTTAAAATCTATTTTTTGATGGAAAATATTAAAAAGACTGAAGTTTCTGTAAAAAAGGATAAAATGCAAATGGCATTTGGCAGCAGTAGTTCATGCTAGACTCACTTGGTTTCTTTCTTTAATAAGGTGACTGAAAAAATGCAATGGAGTTGTCATCTGTAGAGGACCTGATACAGTGCAAAGTGGAAAATTACTAATTAAGGTGCAGAACCTGAAGATTAGTGGTAAAACTGTAGGCAAGGTGAGGAAGTGGCTAAAAAGAAGAGAACTAGTGTGGAAGTCGAGTTCTTCAAAAGCTGGTGTTAAGCCTGATACTGTTCAAATCTTTTCTGTAATGACATTGCCACAAAAAGTAGGTCTGTGCTGCTGTTATTTCTTAATGGCATGAAGCTGAGTAGCTGAGTGGGGGGACAGGGGAGGTAGGAACACCTGCCAGTAATGGCAGTGGCCCATCAGACTAGAGCCTGGGGTGTGCTGTTCACATACGGGTACAATGATATTATTCTTATCAAAGCTATGGGCCTACTTAAAGAGAAATAAAGTTATCATTCCTGTTTTTCTAAGTTGCTTACCTTTTGCCATGGCTGACATTTAAGCTTGAAGGTAGAGTTTCCAGAAACACAGCTGAGGGGAGGCTGCAGAAAGTTAGCTTTACTTATGGGTTTATCTGTTATCTGCTTTGCCAGGTTTTTTTCGAAGTATATCATAGCTACACTGATTCCTGCATTCATGTATTAGGTTATAATTATATTGGTTAATATAGTGGAATTTTTTTTGGCTGCGCAATTACATCTGTAAAAATTAACTCAATACTCCTTTCACAATCCTGTGGTGAGGTATTATTGCAATTTATCTTTGCCCCTCACTTCTAGCAGAAGATGCTGGCACACTCATTTAATGGAACAAGTGTGCATATTTTCCTTTCTGAAATAACAAGCAAGGTCACTGTAACCTTGATAGGATAGTAGAGCATTTTCTGTTTATCAGCAGAATGATAATGCAGTTCTTGTGTATCAAATAAACTTCTTACATCCTTCCCAATACAGCTCTATAAAGGCAAAGCACTGATGGTTGACAGGGTAGATGAGAACTTGAGAAACTGAAGTGGGATTAAATGTAGTTGTGCAAAATGCAAGTCAATGCACTGAAGGATTAATACTAGGTAATTCTGTTAGATGATAGAAGCTTATCTCTTGGAAATGAGAGCTTCTCAACAGGTGTAGAGAGGCAACACAGCCTGAGAAGTTTTAAGACAGAGCTTGATAACTTTATAGATGGATTATATGACATGGTCCTGAGATAGCAGATGATGGATTTGATGACCCAGATAATCCTTTCCTAGTCTGCATTCCTTTTTTGGTGGTGGTGCTGCTGGGGGAAGAGCCAGCTGTCTCTGGTAGGACAAAGTGCGTATGAGAAGCTGTGAATTACATGAGCGACTACAGATTTTATGTGTTTTTCTGAAGAACTGGGGACTACTCAACTCCCCACAGAAACTAAGTTTTCAGACGTGTGAAAGAAAAGGTTTCCAGTCTCACAGGCTAAGTCTGTGTTGTCCTTGTGAAGGAGTGGGTCTTGATCCCTAGGCAAATGTATCTGGGAGGGCAAATTAGGGATCCCTGGTGATGAGCACCTGGTGTACTGGCTACAGGAAAGCTGAGTAGGTAGTGGGAGAAGGGTGTTCTGTGTATGGTGTGCACATTAAAGGTTTTTCTAAATCAAGTTTTTGCAAAATCAGACTCTCCTTAGGTGTAAGAGAGACTCTGATCAAAGAGTTTACTTCCAGAGAATCACAGGTTGAAAAATGTCTGGCTGATAACCAAGGGATCAAAATGTGTGAGTCACAGGGATGAGATTTGTATGCGGCACATATATAAGCTCTTAAAACCCCAGAAACTTAATCTCACAATTACTTGGGCAAAAACAGGAGAAAGAAGGCACAAATCATTTTCAGAACTAGAAAATCCTCAGATTATGCAGGCAGAATAGGATTAAGATTTGCTTTCTGAAGTATAACTACCATTTATCCAGATTTATCCTTGGACATTTGCTAGTGGGCTACAGTAGCCAATTACAGATTCAATTAAAATATACACATGAGATTTCATGTTTTATAAAATATTTTTGTTGTAAAAAATAAGGGCCAGTATTACATTAATAGATATTTGAAGCCAGGCATTTATTTCCATATAAATCCACCTTATTTTAGTCAAGCAATCATTTAAACAACTTCTGTATCCTTTTAAAGTAAGAATCAAAGTATTCTGCCCCAAAGCTAAGGAATAGCATTATTCTCATTACTCTTTATTTTACAAACAGACCTTTTAGGAGAATACATTTTCTAACATTCACAAATGTAAAACATTTAAATGAAGAAAAGAATGAATGGAATTCCTTTCACAAAATTACAGCACCATAATTAAAGGCAGAATATATATTAATCATTTCCTTTAAAACCAAAAAGGAACTTTGAAATCCCACAGGTCATTAAGTTGGCAACTCATTAAAAACAAGACATTTCCCATGCAGCAGCACAAGTGTATTCCTTAGTTTCACAGAACCTTATCCTGTAAATCTAAAGTTAGATTCATAAGAAAAAAAACTTGCTATAAAAGTGCTGAATAAAGTTAAATTTCCATCCTTCTCTTGTAATAAGCAGATAGGTATATAAGCAGATAAATTCCAGAATGTTTCATCAGTCAGTACCAGCACAGCAAGCAGGTACCCTTCATCCAACTTTGCTTTGAAAGTACAAAGAAAGAAACAAATATTAGCAGATCATGTAATGACACATTTCCAGCTGAAGGGATCCATTTCCAGCATTATCTTGTGATTTCTTACTTTCTGTCACTGCAAGGAATATTGTCATTTTATTACAGCCTGAGCAATTTACTGGAGCCTCGAAACCTTACCCAGAAACCCTTTTCTCATGGGAACTTCTTTAGGGAATCTCCAAAGTCCTAATTATTTCAGTGTACAGAGCCTCTGGTCACATTACCTACGAGAAAATTACAAAGGCTATTAATGTACTGTTGGACAAATCCCAGGTACAGTCAGGAAGATATTTCTACTTGTTCATTCGATTGCAGGAATTTATGTCAGTGGTGGCCTTTTCTCGGATGTGTTTGGCATTGGTCACAGACAACAATGGTGAATTGGACTAGATGTTCACTGAGTTATTCTGGGGTTTTTCCTTACAGACAGTTCTACAGAGGCAATCATTCTAAATAGGATTTGATTAGAAGTACTGTGGCATGTTTCGATTGTATTCATACTGAGTGAGGAATGTCCCTTTTCTCCCTGCTGGGTTAAAGCTTTGAATGCCCAGCTCAGAGTGGAAGGGGCTGTGGGAAGTGATGACATTTGCTGTAGCTCAATTAGTATTATTCTTCGCATGCCAACAACATTGTGAGTTGGGTGGCAGGGAGGTGGTGGGCAGAGTAAACCCATTGAAAGTGTGGACAGAGCAACCTTCCCATGGGGTTTGTGATGTTGGTTAGATCATCGTGTCAGCCACCATGCTGACTGACATGCCTCACCAGTCTCACCTCGCCTTCCTGCCCAGTCTACCCAGTTTAGCAGGTTTAAGTGATGTTGCAGCTGCAGGGCAGCATACATCCCTTCTCCACAGCCTTTTGTGGAGACTTTCTCACTGCCAGGGCGAGGTGGGCAGATGAATGGACTCTGAAGCAACACAAACCTCCAAGAAATGGAATTAATTTTCCCCACCCAGTTTTCAATGGCAGGCTTCCCATTTAGGACAAGGGATGCTCAGTAATTTCTTTAATTGAACCCTGTAGAAACTCTCATTCTTGTCCTTCACAGACTAGCACTAAAGCTTCTGTTCATACATTTCTTATGGGGCAATTTCACAGTATACCTAACTTGGGTATGGAATGGGCCCACTCCCCACAGCCCTGTGCTCACTTACTGCTTCCTTGAGATGGGATTTAGATGTTGCATGACCACAGGTTGAATCTGATCAAGCAGATGACTCCACAGAAAACTAACCCATTGAAACCCATCCAGAGGGACCTTGACACGCTTGTGAGGTGGGCTGATGCCAACCTGATGAAGCTTAACCATGACAAGTGCAAGGTCCTCCACCTGGGTCGGAGCAATCCCAGGCACAGCTCCAGGTTGGGCAGAGAAGAGATTCAGAGCAGCCCTGCAGAGAAGGACTTGGGGGTGTTGGTCAATGAGAAAATGAACATGAGCCGGCAGTGCACGCTCGCAGCCCAGAAAGCCAACCATATCCTGGGCTGCATCAAAAGGAGCGTGACCAGCAGGTCGAGGGAGGTGATCCTGCCCCTCTACTCTGCTCTCGTGAGACCTCACTTGGAGTATTGTGTGCAGTTCTGGTGTTCTCAACATAAAAAGGACATGGAACTATTGGAACAAGTCCAAAGGAGGGCCACGAGGATGATCAGGGGTCTGGAGCACCTCCCATATGAAAATAAGCTGAGAAAGTTGGGGCTGTTCAGCCTGGAGAAGAGAAGGCTGCGTGGAGACCTCATAGCAGCCTTCCAGTATCTGAAGGGGGCTTATAGGGATGCTGGGGAGGGACTCTTCATGAGGAACTGTAGTGAGAGGACAAGGGGTAAAGGGTTCAAACTTAAACAGGGGAAGTTTAGACTGGATATGAGGAAGAAATTCTTTACTGTAAGGGTGGTGAGGCACTGGAATGGGTTACCCGGGGAAGTCGTGAATGCTCCATCGCTGGCAGTGTTCAAGGCTGGATGGGACAGAGCCTTGGGTGGCATGGGTTAGTGGGAGGTGTCCCTGCCCCTGGCAGGGGGGTTGGAACTAGATGATCTTTAAGGTCCTTTCCAACCCTAACTATTCTATGATTCTATGATTCTATGAAACAAGAAACGAAGGGTAATCATTCTCCTTAATCAGCAAAGTGATCCAGCTCAGTGTGTCCATGCTGGACTGGGTCCCCTGCAGAGGAGGCAATGGGACCACCCTTTTTTGGTGACAGTCAGCAATCACACCAATTTAGTGTAATCTCGTTCCTCTAGCTAATAGTTTCCTTTGAAGAGGCAAGAGGTTTACGTTCCTTACCACTTGCTGCAAATTTTCCATGGAGGCTGGTGCCTAGGTTCCCCTTTTACTGAAATCATCAGCAGAAGCTCCATTTGTGCCAGTGAGACAGCATTTGAGTTCTCAGATAGCATTTCTTATAACATAGATGGGTGAGGAAGATGTAACTGACCTCCCTCCGTTGGAGTGGAAGATGGAGGAGAGTGAGATGTGACAGAAACAATTACAGATTAAATGCAATTTTAAAAATATACTATAAAATTGCTGTGGCTTTACCTTGACTATATTATGAG
This sequence comes from Ara ararauna, assembly GCA_028858755.1. Taxonomy (NCBI): domain Eukaryota; kingdom Metazoa; phylum Chordata; class Aves; order Psittaciformes; family Psittacidae; genus Ara; species Ara ararauna. Next base: position 38,885,434 of record CM054379.1, on the reverse strand, counting down.
ATCTTTGACAGTGGCCATGCTGAAATACATGGAGATTCTCCTTGTATGGAGGGAAATTTGTATTCTGTCAGTTTGCTATCACCCAAATACATTTTCCTTGCTCCATTTTGCCAATTTGAGTTTCCTTTTTGCATTCACACAAAGATTTCTTTCTCTCTAAACATTGCTTTTACTGCCTTAGGAACATTGCCAAGCTTGTGCCCTTTTTTATTCTTTGCAGCTAGCCTGGAGCTTTTAACTCATGATATTTAAATAACATTTCAGCCTGATCATTTAACTCTTTCCTAGCTCAGCTTACTTCCACGTTCAGCTGCATAGTAGAGCTTAACCAGAATAGTGTTAAGGCTTGAACCTTGAATGAAGACCTCTCAGCATATTACTTCTATTTAGAAAACGTGTTTGGCTTTTGGGTTCTGTAAGAACTTGCTCCATGCTGAATGGGAGCAGCATTTTGAGTTGAATCCATTAGAGTGGATTGCATTGTACCCTACATAGATAGGGACATGCAAAGGGAAAACACTGCAGAGAAGAGAGATGAATGAAATTGCCAGTTCAGAGGCTGTGGCTCATGCTATGACTACTTAAATGAATGGTTACTAGTAAAGGAGTTCCACTTGAAAAACAACGTTGGAAGAAAACGAATCTGGGCCAACGAGCACAAGTGCTTGCAGATTACTTTGTGACGGAAAAACACAAGCTATAACTTTTTTTTTTTTTTTCTTTCTTTTTCACGAAACAGAAATTTCTGGGATTATCCCATGTAACTGTAAGTGCAACATACTGCTGGTACATTCTCAGTGCTCTTTCCAAGGTGGGAGGAGCATTGTGTATCAAAGTTGTGGCTATTCCTCTAGCTTTGTTTCAGGCTTATGTTCCTACTGTCATAACAGCAGAATCATTTTACTGGTCTGCTGGTAAAGACATCACAATTCTGATTCAGAAATACCCTGAATGAGAGCATGTGCTGGCCACTACCTCCTCTCCCTCATCAAGAGATCAGGCTTGTCTGTTATTGTTAGCCATGGAGCCATTACTTCTCTTTTCTCACTATTAAGTTAATATAGAGGTAATCTGTGATGAGTAGAATGTTTTTAAGTGGATTACAGACCACTTAATGATTCAATGATTTCTTTTTGATTGATCAGTAGTAATACAAAGGTTTGTTATGTTCCCACATTTTCTGAGCAATGGATTCAAGAAAAATACATCCAGCTCTCTCCAGCTACCAAACTGTTCAACAGTGCTGTGAGAAGTGGCCGTGCAGAGAGCCTCAGCACCATCAGATCTTCTCTGTTGTGAGGAATTTTCCATTATCACAACAACTTTTTTATCTGGACCACCTAAAACTGAGTTAATGAAAAAAGGAGGTATTTTTGAAGTGAGCCTCACTTTGTTCAGTCCTTGCTTATGTGGGTGCAGAGTTTGGCATACCATGTATCAGATAGGCAGACAGGCTGCAGTAGTAATACTTGTGGAAGGTATGGCTGTTTTTAAGGAATCAGCATCATGGTTCTGCTTACATCACAGACCATTTGCATTTAGTTTATATACAACTTTGCCACTGCATAGATACACATTTAAAACTACTTTGGTTTAAAACATCAAAAGAAAGCAAGTTTGAATTCCTGGAGGCATCTCAGCTTGACTTTATCTCTGCTAAACCATTTTACTGTGCTCTTACTGTTAGCCATCACTCTTTACACCTTATACTATGGAGCTTTTCTGAGTCGCTGGAGTCCTGCAGGGTTAGGACCTTCTCTTCTCATGCTCCTTGTTTACAGAAGTCATCACCATCTAATATTAGGAACTCAACATCCCTGCCAGTTCCAGGCCTAATTTAAAACTGTTTGTTTTGAATCTGGTCTTTAATTACTGCTCATCTAGATTTTTGTATACAAGTAAGCCACGCATAAATGGTCTCAACAAACTGCTCTATATTTTGAAAAGATATAATGACACAGTGGGATTTTCTGTTTTCACATGAACGCTTTTCCAGGACTCAGAATAAATGGCCTGTGTCTCTAAACTGAGCTGTTCTACTGTTCTGAGCTGCCTACATTTTTGTGTGTGAACCTGTTTCCTGTGCTGCATCTTGCAAATACCTGTTCTTTAGGAAATACATTCTCTGCTGTTCTTGACCAAATAATTTATCATCTTTTGTACAGATGAATTCCATTGTTTCCTGATCATCAACTCCAAGTATAGATACCAGAGGTTCTAGAGCTTTTTAAGTGAAAGGACCGTGGGAACTTAAGGCAAGACGAAAAAGACACCATGGAAGAAATGAAGGACAGAATGGCAGAAGAACATGCTTTGCCATTAGGTCAGGCTTTTTTCCCTCCGTTTTTTTTCTTCTCCTTCAGAAACATCCTCCCTCGAGCTACAGCCTGACCAGCTTCCCTGTTCCTAGCTCGTTGCAAAACTACCTTTACCCTTCGCAAGAAGGGGCATTCCTACTGTCTTGCCGTCTCTTGGCGCGCCAGTCCCTCAGAACGCGGAGGCAGCGGCTCACCCAGCCCACAGGCAGGCAGGCAGGCAGGCAGGCTGCCGCCAGCAGGGGGAGCCGCCGCGCGGGCAGCGCCGGGCAGCGCGCGCAAGCGGCGCGGGACCGCTGCGCTCCGCGCCGCGCCGACATCACCGCGCGCAGCCGCCACGGGAAAAGCTCCACGGAACCGGGATCTCGTTCTCCGGACCCTTCCCGGGCTCGGCTCTTCGGCGCAGACGGGAGGTCGCTGAAGTCATGCGTAAAAATAAGTCGAAAGGACGTGTCCTGCCTCAGTGCTTTGAAATACCAAACGCTGAACACACACGTACTTCAAGTAAATACAAATAAATCCTGCCACTGCTTGTGAGGCGCGGAGAACAACGAATTCCTTGCAAAAACAAACAGGCCCCCAAAATACCCTGATGGGCCGAGTGAATAGAGACATACACAAATGGCTGGCTTGAGTGGCATAGGGTGAATTATGAATATGAACTTGTTGCAAAGGACGCCTGACCCTTTCCTTACGCGAAATTGGTTTGAAAGCTGCTGTTAGCAACTTTATTAGCTCTGTTTTGCTAAGCTCGCCTAATATACATATTTTCTGAACTGTGATCTAGCGTTATTCCCAGGGGTTCTCCAAGAAAGGAAGTGGAGAATGTTCTTTTCAAAAGCATGAAGTGGGAAAATGTTTAGAACTATTTATAGCTGCACTTAGGCTGTGGAAATCCCAGACATTATAAACTATTAATAGTTATTCTTTGGGTTAAAAGGGTGAAGTCAGAAATCTTATTGAAAATGTTGCATATGCTTTTTATCCATCAGTTACATTAAATGAGACTTCTGAGCGCGGGATGGGGCTAACTGAGATTGATGAAAACAAGGAGGAATCAAAGACAAAGTAAAGACACTGATCCAGTGAAATGCACTCGCCATGTTGTGAAAACAGGAAGGGGCTCCTGCCCTCAGCTCCGTGGTGGCCAAGGCTGCCCCTGGGCACCTGCTGACTTTGCCTGGTGCCAAAGGGTGGTCAGGTCCTGCATTCTTGCCCTTTAGCTGTGGCTGTTGACAGCAAGTTAGTGTCTTCCTCTGCCAGAGGCTTATTCATACTGGCTGTTAGAGGAAACCTGTGCCAGCTGCATCTATGTTAGAGCAGCTATCTTTGCCTGTTTTGGCACATTGAATCTCTTTATGCTTTAAATCCTTGGAAGTCTGTGCATGAGCCCTTTCTTAGTGACCTTCCCTAGGCATTAGCAGGAGCTGGCTATCACCAGGTGCATTATTTTGCATGTTCCTGGCTGTGCAGTGGGGCAGGGTTCCATCTGAAGCTCTTGCAGCTGGGATGGCCCATGTGTGGATGGTGCAGGCTGGGCTGCAAGGATGTTTTCTTGGACCGGCTGGGCCCCCACATCCTCACAGCACCTTGGTGACTGACTGCGTTTCAAACAAAAATAATCTCTAAAGCTTTTAATGCTTTTGTCAAAATTGTCTGGAACAAGCCAGAATTTTCTATAGTAATTACAGATCTCTGTAGGAATATCTCTTTACCAAACTACTGAGAGTTCAACACAATCAGCGGATGCAAATTCAATTCGTATCACTGATAAATGGATTATTTCAAGTATTGAAAGGTACATCTTTTATTATCTTCAGAAAAACCCCACATTTTGTTCTTTGATTTAAATGTCTCATTTCAGTAAACTGTCTACCATTTTTGCTCTAAGCCAAACTTGTCCTTAGTCCCGCATAATGCTGAAATTTGTGCAAGTGTCTTTAAAGCTTGTATCATTTGCAGTTTGCCATGGTTTTAGGGTCATCAAGGAGCTGCTACCTGGTAATGCCACTAATGGGGTAGGCAACAACCTCTTACTTAACATGGATTTTTGCTAGCTAGTGCTTTTTTGGTGGTCCTGCCAGGCTTTGGGACAAGCATACTTGCACTGGTGTCTAGATTGTCTTACCTTGTGCCTACAATCTCTGTGAATAGAAACATGGGGTGGATATGTGCGTGTACAAACCTGTTTTGGTACAAACCAATGCCTATTCCATTATTTTACCCTACTTCCCCCAACTTGGCTTTATTTTTGCAGCGACCTCCAGTGGACAAAGAGGTTTCTTGGGGTAAAAAATACCCTTTGAAGGTATCCTTTTTTAGCTCCACCTCTCCCTTCTGATATGGCAGGTTTCACAGATGACATTGCAATCACATGCAGATGTATGTGCAGAATAACTCCCCCAGGTCAGACCTCAGCCTTCCTGTTGAAAGAAGAAAGCCATCAGAGCTTGACTTGATGCACTTGTGCTTTTACTACCCTTCATGGTATAAAGGGCTGATGACCAAAGTTGAAGTAAAGTTGGTTTGACAAAGTCAAAGCCCAGTTTAGGAGTGGCTTGAGTTTAGGATCCAATTTATCACAACTGGCATTTTGATAACTTCATAAATCATTTTACTAGCCCTGCCATGATTCCGTTAATGATTCAGCAACCTCCCGCAGAAAGAAAAAAAGACTTAAAAGCTTGCAGATGAACCTGTGTTTTAATAAGCAGACTTGCCAGATGGCATTTTCTATTGGCAGTAATGCAGCCATTTACAGCCTTATTAGCAGCCATATTTATATTAATAAAGTATTCTCTAAGACAATGCTGGGTGTTTTTAAGCAGTATTTTCAAATTTACTTCTCCTGTTCAGTGTGCCTTGTTTTTTCCAAACCTCAAATTCAGCAAAAGTTGAGCTCCTTTTCTGTCCTAAAAAGACAGAAAACTGTTTTATAGCAATATATTTAAAAAAGCTAGGATGGAAAATAAATAGCATCATTTGTCCGCAAACCAGACCACCAGATCATTTTACAGGAGCAGTGGACTGACAGAGCCTGTGCTGATCCAGTTGGTCTTTCCCCTTATTAAGGAGATCACAGGCAACAGTCAAGGATGAAGCACCTCTGTGCAGCAGAAATAAAGTATGGAGGGAAGACACCTCAGTAGTTTCTTTTGGAATTTTCTACCTTGTCAAATTTAGCTATCGATTTTTAGGTATTCAGGTACTTGAATCACGGGCGATGGTAACGGGATATAAAACACTTGTGAAGAGGCAGATATTAGTACTTCCCTTACACAGGTCATACAAAGTGTAACTCTGCTAGTTAAAAAGAAACATTGCTTCTAGGTACCATATTTATATTCTGAAGAACGAGTTTATTAAGTCTGTAAATATAGCTCGTTGTACAAATTATCTCAATATCAAGCACACAGCAAAGCAGTGTTTTACGTCACTGGCTACCAGTAATAGCAATGCAGAAGCAGAGGTGTTGAGTTTAAATGTCAGCCATGACCTGAAGCTCTTAGAATTTTCCCACACTCGATTTGCACTATCCAGTTTTCCTGAGAGACCCATGTATTTTTACTTTCCCTGTATAACTCGGGATCATACTTTTGTGCACATTTTTTTCTCTGCATTGGAAGTTGGAAATCTGCTTTTGGAAGGTAGCTTAAGAATATTTGTTCTGTCTTACTGGGGAGTGAAGTAGTAATCATCTTAGTGAATTGCTGGTTTTACAGAGTCCAGCTACGAAGATAGAACTGGAAAAAAGATATAATTTACCCACTGATGTGAGTAAATGATATTAGTCACAGCAGAGCAGAGCACTTGTTCCTGATTTGCAAAAAGCAAAGATTTTCTTACCTCAGTAACTGAAGCTAATTCTATCAAAAATACAGAAGCAAAAAGTTATCAAGTTGAGATCAAGCGTGACTTCACTTATTTATTGATAAATTCAAATATTTCTGCTGCCTAAAGATACCTGGAATGCTATTCTTTGGTTACTTGGAAAGAATTCTGATGTTATTTTAGATATAAGGAGTAGTATCAATCTGTAGCTACCGTTAGCTACTAAGAAAATGGCTCCAGGGAGAAAAAAAAAGGTATGATTACTTCAAGTACTAAATGATTCCTGGCCATTACTGGGAATGTGTAAATAACTAAGAAGCAATGTGGACAGGAAGACTATTCTTTCCCAAGCTGGTTCATCAGGGGTGCAACACCATGATCTGCAGCACTGAATCTGAGCACTCAGCAGCAGAGGCTCAGCTATAAGGAAAAAACAGTTCAGTCAACAGCAACAAATTAAAAAAACACCCAAGAGTAGTTTCTCAGCCAGATGCTTCTTGGTTGTATTGCAGGACTGCACTGTGTCCATTCTATTGCTGCCGGAGCCTGTGTGCTGTGTACTGGCTTACACTATGGGTAACTTCAGGCAGCTCCTGTGAAAAGCTGTTTCTTAAACTAGCCACTGTAAGGAACAGCATTGCAGAAGGTGCCATGGCACATCACTGCTAAGCCAGTCTGCTGTCTGCATCTCAGGGTGAGAGTAGTATGTAATTTTCAGCTTTCCCTGGGACAGCAGAACAGATCCCTTTCTGACTACAGACACAGAGATGGTTAGCAACTGTAGTGGGAGTCTTATAAGTGAACAAGCTTTCCTACTCACTGCATGCCACAAAGAACAGCTCATGGCATGTGTGCCAGGAGAGTTAAAGTAGGCAGAGCTGACTACTTTGCTGGTCATTTCCAGTGGTTATATACCACAGGAAACTAGTTCCTAGTCTCTGATTCATGAAGGGTGTCAGGTTTGTGCTGCTGATATGGGAAGGCATGGTTTTGCAGCAGTGTAGAAAGGACTCTAGAAAAAGGGAAGGCACCTCTTACTTGGTGCAGTAATGATGGGACCACAAGTGTAGATTGCCAAGATTATTTGGATGCTGACTTTCCCCTCCAGGGTTGGAAAGACGATGGTTAGATAGTACGGTATTCATAAGATTCAATCCACACCATATCAGGGTGACAGTCACAATTTAAACATTGCATACTTAGCTGTCATTAGCTTCCTTGAACTGTGCCCTAGCCACTGATGTATCTTATCTGCTGCCCTGACAGATGTAATGGTTCATCAGGAAGGATGTTGTCTCTTTGCAGTACTGCAGACCATGGTAGATCATTGTATCCATCGCTTCCAACTAGTTTTGCAAGACGTGTAATATCTTGTTTAACTGCTGTCTGGCAGCAAAAAGGCCAGAAAGCACCTGGAATTGGTCCCATCAAGATCGAAGGAGTCATCATGCCATTCAGCAGAGTTGTCCAGCCTCCAACAATTCCTAGCTCAGGAACTTCTTGAGACAGATTATTTTGATTTGAATGTGATCAGTTGTTTCTAAATCCATATAAACTTTTAATATCCACTAAGTTCCAGAGCTTGATTATATTTTGTGTGAAGGACAACATCGCCCTCTCAGCCACCTCTTTTCTAGGCAGGAGAATCCCAGAAACCACTCTGTAGGTTTGATTTTGCTGCCCCTTTCTAAGCCTTTTCAACATGTACTGTATCTGTTTAGATACAGGGACATCAGAACTGTGTACCTGCATGCTTGGAAATGCAAAGGAAGATGCTGCTAGTCTAGCAGGAAGTAAAGAACCTTTATTGAATTCAATGGGCAGACACCTTTTGGGTTACTTGTACCTTTAGCTCTCTAACTTAGCCATGAGAGGAAGCTTTCAGAGGTACACACCTGTCTTCATTAATGATATAATCTCCTGGAAAACTTTAGGTGGATGTTCAAACAACCTTTATTAGGAGTCTTCTTGCTTCTGCTGTCTTCATGCTTACCTAGACTTCTAACTTAAGTGTTTTAAATTGCAGGTTATATATCAAACTAGATGGTATGAGTAATCCTCATAAATGCATCTAGAGAACTGAAGACTTGAGTACAAAGCCGCTGTTAGCCTGGGCAGCTCCAAACTCATATCTCCCATGAGATTTCTATAGCTTCAGAGTTTGTGTGTGGCTTATCACTGCTGTTCTACATATACAAAAGATTTCAAATGGGAAGGCAGAAGAGGAGATCTGATTTTGTGGCTAAGTGGCTATGGTACTGTTTAGGAGAGTACTGTTTAGAGACTAAGGGTCATACAACACTTTAAAAAATATAATAGACATGAAATACCACTACTAGTAATGGGGGCAAGGCAGGGAGAAAAAAAATACATAAAGAGAAAAGGCTGGATAAAGTCAGGGGAGAGTGAATCTCAAGTTGGATCACTCTACAATTCCAGATTCTTTTATTTGCATCTTCATGCCCTCTAATAGCTTTTATATGGGTCATCAAAATATGTTCAACATCCCTGCACTTATGAAGGACATTCTTCTCTTCGTCAAGTAGGATACTGAATGTAGCTGGGAATAAAATAACAGTGTTGATTCCCAGACTAGAGAACTCTGCTTTTAACGTCAGTTTTTTATTCAAGCCTGTGTTGCCTGGGCAATGTCAGGGAAAATATAAATTCTCTTCTGTAGGAGGAAATGCTCTGCCTCTAAACTTCTAAAATGCTTATCTCTATGTACAGCTGAAAAATGATGAAGCATGTGTCCAAAAAAGTGTACTCCCAAGTCAGCTTTTCAAGTGGGTGTGAATTTCAACTTATTCAGAAATACTCAGCTGGGGGGAGAAGGAGCACCAGATTTCCTTGAGTGCACATCACATGTGGCACAGGGACCAGTCAGGCTCTTCACAGAGGTCAAGTATCTACAGGCTTGTAGTATTTTTCCAAGTGTCTTGATTTTCATATGAATTGACACATCAGGCACATCAGAGCAGGTTCATATTTGTTCATTTCTTGAGCTAAACACTTTACCCTCTCCACAGCTGTTAAAATCAAAACCCCCGAGTTTGCGCAACTTAACATTTAAATAGTATAATGCAGAAATTTGGATGTTGATTTAGTTTAACCCACACATGTTGCACAGAATATTTAAAGTCATGCTATCTTCTGTTCTTAGCTTTAGGCTTATCTCCAGATCCCAGGAACTACTTAACAAAACTTTCCCTGACTGAACTTCTCGTTTGTGAGTGAATGAGCTGGAATGTTTCACTCCAGAGCAGAAAATCTGGAAAGTGCTTTTCCTTTACCTCTGCCTATACTTGCAGCCAAGTCAACAACTGAAAAGGGTCTAAAGAAAAAACAGTCTTACCCAAGTTGAAACAAAGCCGGAAAAGTAATTTAAAGCTCAAGCATATCATATGCATTGCATACAGTTTGAGTCTACAGTCTTTCCAGGGTAACATGTTACAGTATTTACTGTCTATTTACTGTCTGTTGAAATAGGCACGGGGTTGTGCGGAGTGCATCTCCTGTGTCTTACCTTAATACAACTGGAATTTCTTCTGTTATGACTCTTCTTCTATTTCTATGGCAAGGTAGAGTCTGATTCTCCCAGGCACTTGTCCACTCACAAACACATCAATGTGTTGGAGAGCTTCCTTTGGGAACACATGAAGGAGGCAGATGAACCAGAGGGCTGGAATAGATGGAACAGAGTGACATCATCAAATACAACAGCAAATATATAGTTCTTTGCCCATCAGGAGCTCAGGGTATAACTTTCCACCAGCCTACCCCTAACCAGGTAGTTGCAGTGCACTACAGTGGTAAAGAAGTGGAGAGCTTTGACGTAGGAAATAGGCTGAAGGACTGCACAATGGATTTCTACAGTGAATTGTAAAAGGTAAGCCTGAAAAAACAAGCATGAAAAGGGTAACTAACCATCCCATCCCATTCTCTCCTCCCAAGATTTAATGCTTAATGCTGGTGTTCTTTAATGAAACAAAAGTAAGAATCAAAAAGTAGGTACATGTCAGATCTGATAGGGAGGGTGGGACTTCAGTGATGAGAGCTCAGAAGAGAACGAAAGGTTTTGTTTGATGAACTGGAGGAATGAAACAAATAGTGACTAAAACAGAGAAGATGTCAAAGAATTGTACAAATAATCCTAGGAACAGGAGTTTAGTGGAGGAGAGGAACTGATATTACAAGTGTTGACTGAGGGAAAGATAACAGCAGTCAAGATAAAAACTGTAATTCTGGGTTTGGACAGCAGTTTTGGCAGAGAGGGAAAAATACATCTTGAAGTACTATGCCACAAATCAGCCTCTGAAGGATGCTGACTCCAGCAGTTCAAAGAAACTTGCAGTGCTACATTACACCTGGCTTCTACCTATCAACACCTCAGCCCTATGCAGGAGTTTGAGCTGCTCCTGGGTGCTAAGAGGGTTGTTTCACATCTGTATCAGTGAAAGAAAACAGCTTTGCCAGTTCCCAGCAAAAGCTCTTAGCAGACACCTGTTAGTTATTTACTACTCAGCACCAGCTGTTCGTTATTTACTACTGGCAATTTTAAACCACCTTAGTGTCAGCTGCTGCATGACACTGTACTTAGTAAAGGTGATGCTCTTTGAGAGCTCACTATTTGGTCATGTCATGCAAAGAGCTCATTCTAAAATACAGCAATAAAAGGAGATCAGAAATAAAACTCTGTTTAATACAATAGGATTAAAGCCATTTGGTTTTCTCTTATTTGATGTATCATTAAAGAAGACTCTTGGCACAGACAGACTTTTTCATGCTTTTCAGTTTTCTGTCTGAGCAAATATTCCATTTTTTTCCAGGGTTGTGTGTTGCTGTCGAGGGAAAAAATAGTTTTATCAGCTTTCTAGACATTGTTCCTGAGATACTTCCATTTTATGCTCCAGAAATGTTAGAAACACAGCTCCATACAGCCACTGTTCCTGCTCAGAAATCCTAATTTAAAGCACCTTTGCCTTACACTCCCTAAGCTGATTATAGGTTTTATCAAAAAATGAAAGTGTGTGAGCATCTTCCTCGTCCTGAATATGCTGGTAATGCTTTACCACATAATGCAGTCATCCCTAAATTACATTCTATACAGATCAATTAAGATCACACAAGTTTAGTATAGTGGAACTCTATGCAGAAAATCAAGTAATGCAATAGTTTGTACTAGTTATTTTAATTAAAACAGTAACAATCTCCACAAAGTTGCCTGTAGTTGAGTCAGGAAAACATCCACAAAACCAGCCCAAGAAATCTGTAGTTTAGTAGTTGAATACCAGATGGCTCATGTACTAGGATCACTGTGAATATTTAGAGGCTTTTTATTCACTAGATACACACACACACCCCAAATGCAGTTGCAATATAAAACTGATTACAAAAGGAGAAAGGGGAAAAAAAGAGATACATAATCCACCCACCTTACGAGTTTCTGGCCGTCTTGCTTTCAAACATATCTTTAGCCAATCTGATATTATTAGCCACTATAAAGAAATTGCTTTAGATCCTAATTTAAGGATATACTGTTTGAAGAGGACACCAGTTTTGCTGCCGTTCTGACACAGATTAAGCAACACAATCTTCAAGGTTATGCCCGTTTTTGTCCTCAGTATTTCTGCATTTGTCAGCGTGATTCCCCAGTAAATTAATCAGTGTGGGAAAACGTCTTTTTATCTCTGGAAGAGGAAGGAGGGGAGGGATATTGGCAGTCTGTGCATCCCAGTGGTATCATCTACACCATTAGGTAAAATGAGTTAAAGTAGGACCTGTGCTGGGAGTTAAAATACTTCAAAAAATTAACTCAGCTAATGTAAATCTCAGGAAGGAATAATACTTATTTTGGCTTTTCAATTTATTTTGGGTCAAAGAGATTCCTATTAAAATTAGGCTAACTTAGAAAGATCCTTAATCTTTCTAATGTGATTTGTTAGACAGCCTCTAGCAGGGGTGCAGAAGCTTACTGAGAAGGAGAGATGGCAGTTAAGCTGTCATTTTTACAAATGAACAGCAATAATATTAATGCAGGAAAATAAAGGTAAGGTTAGGACAACCTTTCCTCCACAAAAAAAGATTCAGAGGAAAAGAATAAAAATGAAACCCCTAGGTTCTTGACCAGGTGAGTATGATGCCATTTTGTAGAAGTGAGAGTGCGTGGCTGTGCTGTACTGTGGCAAAATATCCATTAAACACACTATATTGCAAAGCTCTTAGCACTGATTAACTTGAAACTACCCATGAATCACTGATGCTTCATGTTGCTGGGTGTTCTGCCTTTTCTTCTGTTACTGTCCTTAGGACCTCGATATCAAGTACAAGTGTTTTTTTCAGTTGGTGGATTTCTTCCAGCACATTAGTTATTGGACCTCGATATCAAGTACAAGTGTTTTTTTCAGTTGGTGGATTTCTTCCAGCACATTAGTTATTTGACAAGTTTTCGATGTAGGTTTATTGAGGGGATGACCAGAGTTGGTGACTTTTCCTGTTGAGGTCTCAGGTAGAAGTGCACATTCCTTCCAGTGTTGAGGAGGTTGAGAACCCACACATGTGTACGTAGGTCAGAAGCTGTTTGTGTGAAGGACTCCAGGATATGAACGTGAAATAGTATTTCTTTTTTTATTGCCTGTACAACATGCTAGTCCTTGGATTTAATTCTAGCCTCTCCTGTATTTGCTACGTACTACTACGAAGCAACAGTCAGTACAGATGGACAGCACTCCTATTGCCCATAATGCGAGACCAAAATGAGGTATTTAATTTCCTGCTGGCTATATTTACCTGTGTACTGCAAATTTTGCAAGAACAGCCAATAGATAGGGATTTCTGTCAAACCATGTAAGTTAAGATGAAATTGTCTAAATTGACAGATTTTTTTAATCTGAAACATTCTGATTTAGAAAAAAGGATATCAGACTTTTCATCGTCAAATCTATTACACACGTGACTAATAGAAAACAACAGTTGATCCAAGAATTTACAATTTAAATAGAATCATAGAATCATAGAATGGTTTGGGTTGGAAGGGACCTTAAAGATCATCTAGTTCCAACCCGCTTGCCATGGGCAGGGACACCAAATAGCTGAGATTTATCTTAAGGAGATTTATCTTAAGAAGATTTATGAGAAAGCTGAATTGGAATGTTATATTACATAAATTAATAGTGACAGATTTTTATGGGTAGTACACTTAGGAAATGACTACAAAACAAACTAGGAGGTCGTAATATTCAAAGTTAAGCAATATAATTCAAACAAATTATTCTGTTATTTACTGGAAACCATATGTTCACATGTCACAACCTATTTCAGTATTTATATTTTAGTCTATAGTACTTGGCAACCAGTTTCTTAATAAAGGGGCTTATAAGGCCAACTGTGAAGAGTGATACCCTGATACCAGTGCTTTGCAGTAAATAGGTAAATAGTTTTGATTATAAACAGTACAATTTGTAGATTCGTAGATTTCCATTTTTGTATCAAACATACTTTCCCTAGCTAAGATTCAGTTGAAACTGTGCATATCAGAAAAGTAAGCAAGGAAAAGACCTCAATAAATTACTTTTTCTAGTTTATATACTAAACCCAACTTTATAGCACTAAGATACTTGAAAACAGAATCTTAACCTTTTGAGCTACAGGTGCTCAATATTTCTGAAAATAAAGTCAGTTTAATTTTTCATAAAATAATAATAACTTGATTTTCCATTAGGAAGTATGTTTAACATTTAACAGAGCAACTATACAATATATATATAATATATATATACCCAAAACAGCCTTCCACCCAGATACTGCTGAACTTGTTTTGAAAAAAAAATTTGTATAATCCTCAAGTTTACAGAACTTGTACATCCAAATCCCTTAAAAAGCCCAGGAATTTAGAACAATGCAATAGAATGGCAACATTTATAAACCACTGTATCTTGATTATTCCATAATATTAACTTGAAATCACAGAATCATAGAATCAACTAGGTTGGAAAAGACCTTTAAGATCATCAAGTCCAACCATTACCCCACTACTGCCAAGACCACCACTAAACCATGTCACTGTGGGCCTCATCTACATGGTTTTTTAACACCTCCAGGGATGTGATTCCACCACTGCCCTGGGCAGCCTGTTCCAATGCCTGATCACCCTCTCAGTGAAGAGATTTTTCCTAATATCCAATATAAACCTCCCCTGGCGCAGCTTGAGGCCATTACTTCTTGTCCTATCACTTGTTATCTGGGAGAAGACACTGACCCCACCTCACTACAACCTCCTTTCAGGTAGTTGTAGAGAGTGATATGGTCCTTCCTGAACCGTCTCTTCTCCAGACTGAACAACCCCAGTTCCCTCAGCCGTTCCTCATCAGACTTGTTCTCCAGACCCTTCACCAGCTCTGTTGGCCTTCCCTGGACCTGCTCCAGCACCTCAATGTTTTTCTTGTAGAGAGGGGCCCAGAACCGAACACAGGATTTGAGGTGTGGCCTCACCAGTGCTGAGTACAGGGGATGATCCCTGCCCCGGCCCTGCTGGCTATGCTATTGCTGACACAGGCTGGGGTGCTGCTGGCCTTTTTGGCTGCCTGGGCACAAGCTGGCTCATGTTCAGCAGCCATCAATCAGCACTCCCAGGCCCCTTTCTGCTGAGCAGCTTTCTAATCACTCTTCCCCAAGCCTATAGCACTGCATGGGGTTGTGGTGGCCCAAATGCAGGACCTGGAACTTCTTGTTGAACCTCATACCATTGGCCACAGCCCATTGATCCAGCCTGTCCAGACCCCTCTGCAGAGGTTTCCTACCCTTCAGTTGATCAACTCTCCCACCCAATTTGGTGTTGTCCGCAAATTTACTGAGGCATTTGGACTAGAGGAGCCTATGGGATCCATACATCTGCAGTGGTAGCACAGCTCCTGCTGGCTACATGAGATCTAGCTCAGGCACACTCACCCACACTAAACACACATCTTTTAATTGCACTGTAACATGATCAACTTCACTGAGAGATTAGAAAACATCTTTCCACGTCCTCCCAGTGAATAATGATTTATTCAACTTTTAGGTCCAAGGGTCTTCAACAAATAAATAAAAGCAAGATCAAGAAGATTTTTATTAGTGAAATACTTAATTGTAAAAATGTACAGATTTCACAAGATGAACACTTAGACACACACAAGTATTAAAAATGTAGAAAACATTTCCTTGTATTTATAAATAATGTAATTTGCATTTTCTTAGAAATTTTATTCACAGCTGGTTTTTTTTTGTTGAATCCAAACTAGGCTTGTTTCCCCACAACCATATGGAAGCTCTTGAGTTAGCTCACAGCCGAAAAATGTAGTTTTCCATGGGACATATTGTATGCTGAGTGATTGAATCTAAAAGAAATAAAAAAGTGGGATTATTTAAGATAAAATACAAGAGAAAGAGATTATAAAGCAACAATGTACTTTATACTTTTGGTATAAAACAGTTTGTGGAGCTGAGAATCCAGAGAGAAAATAAATACAAACAGTCAAATGATAATACCGAAAGCACTTACCATTTACTTTAGTTTAAAAGAGGTGCTGCATTATCTGCCTGTATGCTGTTTATTGTGGTCAACCTTGTCTGAATTAATTGGCAGCTGGTATTAAGAGCAGAAAGCAGTCACAAAACAACCGGGTTGCAATGGTGAAGTGTCAAAGATTAGAAAGGACTTCAGATCTAATTTGATTTATTTTATCAAGATGGCAATTTATAGGTGACATACTATTATGTAAACAGTTGCTGAGAAACAGACTGAACTTCAGAGGCCTGTATCCTTCCTTTAAAGCATCATGTAGAAATCCCTTTCTTCTGAGTTTTGATGATTCATCATTTAAAATCCATTAGCGGGAGCTTGCATAACTGTGCCTCATGAGCAGGACATAACAATTAGAAAAGGTACCATCAGACTGCAAAAAAAACCTGATAAATTTTCAAAGGGCACAAAGAATTCAGAGTTCTTTTTCATTAGCAGCCAGATATGCAATTGCTTCAGCCCACTGATGGGCAGAGCATGGCCTGTCCAGCTGCAGAAAGCTCATGAGACAAGAGCTCATGGACCTGGGGTGAGGCAGAGCTCCATGAAACCAGTAAAACAGCGGATGTACCATGTGAACTGCATGCCACTTTAGATCATTACCTTTGTCCATTTGGAATTTATGACTGGAGTACTACTATGTGAAACTTCTGTGTTTAATTTACTACATCATATTAGTCTTGCACAAATCTCTGGTTTCACTTGTTTTTTGGCCACACTTGCTCTTTAAGTCACCTTTGAAGCCAGAGAAAGGCACAATAAACACCTTCTTCTTATGCCTCTCTCAAATTTTCACAATTTTATCTTATACTTTCTCATAGTATCAACATTTGCATTTAGATGAGTATTTTCCCCTTATGGTTCACCTTTCCTTTCTTATTTAGTGGTATTGTCTTTCAGGCTTTAAGTCATTATGATCTAATTGCATGAACAGTCAAGGATTTAGGACTTGCTTGGCTAGTCTCATACAGCATCAATTCATGTTGTACAGTTACTGCTGGAGTCTGAGTGAGGCACTATTTAGGGGAGTTTAACATAGTGTATGATGAAAATTTAATCTTTTATTTTTTTTTTAACATGCAAAAGGTCTCTTTTTGGAAAATACCCTTTCCTTGTCCTAAAAAGTGTTGGCCTGGAAGCTGGGAATCCTACAAAGATTACCAAAAGCTTTTATGTGAGAGTGAGGATATCACAATTTTATATATCATTTCCTGCAAACAGGTAACTTGGAACTGCGGTGTCTGTAGCAGTAAAGTGATGGACCAGCAACTCTTAGAAATTTAACAGCAGATTTTAAAGAGAAACTTTTTGCAAGTGAAATAGAGACTGTAGAAAATTGTCTTACAGATGTACAGCAGATAATTCAGGACAGATGATCTAAGGGTGCCAATTCACATATTTCAGGAGTGCTATGCCAGTTGATACCGGTTAAAAATCTTTCTTACTACATCTAAAATTGAAATACATGCCATTTAAAAAAGCAATTACCCTGGGGGGTTCTCCCCATGATTTAGTTTGCTCTATATAAAGCAATCATGCAAAAAGGAAATTTGAAAATCTTTGGATGAAATTAGTTCTTGGTAAAATTACAACAGTGAGTAGTAGGACCATCATAAACCAGTCTTAGTAGTAAGACAAAGTCCTCACCATGGAGACAACATTCCTGAAAACTTGACTGTAGCAGCCTGTTCTATTTTCTTCCCTCCATAACCTCAGTTTAGTGAACTATTTGCAGTCAATTTTTGAATACATCTTGCATAATATTTTATGAGAATTCAAATTCAGTGTCTTACCTAATACCCATTTTTCTGATAAACATTTTATTTCCTGGTACTTCTTTCCTGGGTTTTTTCCTATACAGATTTTTGCCTGACGTAGGGTGTTACATACTTTCCCTCCTGATAGCTGTATAAGTTCAATTAGCTTTTTGCAGGGCGGCTGACTGGTAGGAGATACAAACATGACAGGCTGGTTTGAAAAGAGATTCTGCTGGTATTTTCCTGTGGATAGGTGACGCTGAAGTCTGCAGACCTGGATTTGAGGAAACAAGGAAATTAATTAACCAATGGGCTGCATTTCCACTCAAATTAGAACCACTCCTTGTCTTCAGAAAAAAACCAGAATTCTAGTATATGAGTATATGACTTTTCAGGTGTATCAGCAACTGTTGGGTAAACTATACAATGAATTTGCTGTACTTGATCAATACAATTCTCAAAAGAGTTTAGACTATTTTGTTACAGGTCAGAGAGTTTACCTACAAAACTTTTTAAAGCACTTGATGATATTATTTTTCACCATAATCTTACATTCTTACATTTATAACACTAGCCATCAGACACAAGTTTTAAAGGATATTATAAATCATTACAGTCTTGCAGCACAAATACACACTGTGACAGCCTTTGTGGTATATAGTTCTCACCAGTTTGTATCAGAGAGCTTTACAAACTTATCCAGTTCAGAGTTTAAACTACTTTAGGACCCATTTTCCCCTCCTGTGCTCCATAGATACCAAATGCTTTTTCTCCAAGATGCATGAAGTGACACAATTGTACCAGAACTCAGAGTGAACAGTTTCATGTAAACTTTTTTTGTCTCCACAAAACCAAATAAAGAAGTCCACTGTGAATGCTGTGCAGTCTGGAACACTTGATCATTATAATAAAAACCCGCTTGATCCATGTGAAACAAATTTCCTTCTCTGTATATACTGTGAAGGACAGTGGCTCAGCAATTAAAGTCATCTCCTTTAGCTGTAATGTGCATAAAAGCAGTGCATACAACATGTATACACACCATGGCATGCAACATAAAGTTTTCATACTAAAAAAAGAAAAAGAAAGAAAAAAAAGGCAAGCTCGTATTTCTTAGAGGAGCGAGATTCCCTTTGAGCGGCCAAGTTTTTGCATATAACGTGTCTGCATCTCTTGTCAAAGTCTGGAAAACTTATAATGAGACTGGTGTTAATGGTAAGATGAGAACAAAAAGAAATGTTTCATATTATGCCATGCTTGGAATTTTTCATACAGATGATCAACACGAGCACATTACACAGAGGAAAGGTCGCTGTGTATATCTGGTTTATATGAGATGTCTGAATGTGAAACTGTAGTCAGGGAGGAGGTGTAACTGGAACAGCGGAAGAAATTACCTGAGTGGATTCCTTCCTCCAGTCCTGGCACAAACCTGCTGTGAAATTAGTAAGAATTAAACTGCAATTTTAATTCTTAATAATTAAGAATTAAATGCAATAACATATGTGCTTGGCAGATGTGCAGCCAACATAAGAGTCTTCACCTGATTTACAAGGGTTTATAAAGCCATTTTAATGGCGTATTCACAGATCACTACATAAAAGTCAGAGTGACTTGCCTTAGCACCTCTGATCAATTAGCTAGATGAAGCACTTGCAAAGAGTGAAGCCCATGCTAACACGAGACCTCATAGCTCAGTGGTTCTGTGCCACTGTCCTCTGCTAGTCTTGGACAAGTCATTCCCAATCTGCATTTTGAGACCTCCCCCATCAGTAAATAATTCACCTTTATCTGATAGTTAATTACTTGGCTGCTCTCCTTAATTCAGCAAGTTATGAAGACAATGACTGCCATGGATGAAGCAGGCCAAAAAGATTCAAGCACAATCAAAAAAATACCCTTTATTTTCTATTCTTCTGTGAACTTAGGTTATGAATGACACAACACATAACCCTGTCACATGAAAGTCAAACAGCTGCTAAATGATATTGTTGATCACAGTATCAAAGCAGAGTTATATTGCCCATTTTGGAGGAACTAACTCATTGAATAGATCTGATGGCCCTTCCTGTACATGAGTTGGCACCTGATACTTTGCACCTTCATCTGAGAAGAATGCTTTCCTATGAATATCTGTGTGCTAGGCATCTTGATGTCATGTGAAACAGAAAACCAAATTATTGTATAGTTTTATTATACAGTGTCAGATTTGGCATTCACTAAAAGTACCACTTGCTGATGGGTCTTGGGAGTCTTAGAGGCCACTATCACTGTCTTAAAATGGGACCAGCTCAAGAGCACAGAACACCTTGCAATCAGTGATGTACAGAGCAGTGTTGCAATCTGGGTATTACTAGGACTGCAAACATTCATTTTAATGAATTGAAAACCTGCACAACTGTGAAACGACAAAAGTGCTTGCAAGGTTAGCATATGAATACACTATAATGAAAAATAAAAATCTCTTCAGATCAAGCTCACATTACCCTCACGTCTTAGTTGATCTGACACGGAACCCTCTGGAACTGGCACACATCAAAGGCAACCAGTAGAAGAAAGAAAATTACCAAAAGACTTTAATGCTGGTTTATCTAAAAAAAATCAGATTTAACTGAAAAATACAGAGGCTACACTCTAAGATTTTAAAGATGAAAATTAATAGCATTGAGAAGCCTTTATCTTAAAAATGCAACAAGACTTGTGTTAGATAGAAGACACCAAATATAAATTGTTGCAATCTATTTCACATATTTTAGGGAATACTATTTAGAAGGGCTAATTGTATTTCCACTTCCTCAAGCATTTTCCCTGAAAGGATTTATTTGCTGCAACTGTAATAAAACCACTTCATATAGTCTTTTAATATGTACATCTTGCTATAGAAAGAACTGTTTGATTAAATTATTATTAAAAGCAAATCTGTATGCAGCTGATCAGATCAGGAAGTTCAAATTTCAAGTACCAAACAGCACTCACCTCAGCTGATATCCACAAATAGCATGCTTTGTTTTGTACATTAGTACATATTAAGAGAACCCAGGAGAGTGAAATGCTGAGGATTTTATTTAACTGCCTTTAAAATTCCAGCTGTGTGCATTATCAGTGCACTTGAGGGGAGGGCAGGGTAAGAACACTGTACGTCTTGGTGGTGTTGTCAAAGGAAAGATCCAGCATGAAATGTCAACTTTACATTTCCTTCATCTGATCACTACCACCAGAGCTTTTCTTACAGGCTGTGCTTGGATTTGTTCAAGCACACTGGGTCCATGCACAGGTCTTAGAAATAGTGATCACAGCATTTACGCTCAGAGAGTAGTCTGAAAGGTTGACTTTGCTTTCTGGCTCACTAACCTGAAAGAAATACCACTGGCCAGTTGCTGAAAAGGCAGGCTAGCTGACCACACAGAGTTTTGTGGTGGGATGAGAGGGCACAATCTAGCTCTTACCCCTGAATTGACTCAGCTGCCTTTGTAACATCAAAGCCTTTGCAGCACTCCAGGGGTGCTCCCAGTTCTTTGAAACCATACACATCTCGCATAAGCTTTTACAAATAAATAAATAATTCCTCAACAGAGACCAAGCCTGGGAAAAATATCAGACCCCAAAAGTGACTATTTCCACAAATTGTGTATGTGTCAGTCAGTAGTTACGGTTACAATTGTGTAATTGTACAACATTACATTACAACATTACAACGAACAGCACCAATTTTCCTTTCTAATTATATTCGTTAGCAGATGGACAGAAAACCAAAATGTTATAAAAGCATCTATTTACTGTTTCGTGTAAGATCCTAAGTGTTAACCTCATTCTTTCACTAGCTGGATGAACAGCAGGAAGATGCCTCTTATATTTGTGCATTCCTCATAATTTAGATGTTTGTTTGAACCTAAGTTTTGAAAGGAAAAAAAAAATCACTCTTGACAGAAGTAAACCTTAAGGAGAATGTATGATAAATAAATAGAGCTTTTCCTCATTAAAAAAACCCCACAACCAAAATCAAGCAACACAAAAACCACTTCACCAGCTATTGTCCCTCCTGTGACTGATTCTCAATCCCTACAAGCCGAAAAGGTATATATTATAAACCCCAAACTTTGCATTTTTTGCCTAGATCTTTATAAAAACAGCTCCTGCTGGGTGGGGTGCGGGAACAAACACAAACCTCCATAAAATTCAAAGGGTATGATCTTTTCACGAGGCTCAGGAGATAGCCATCAAGTCCCACAAAGGTACTCTATCTGAATGCATACCTGAATTCATGCAATAGGAAATTATAGAAAACAATAATTCTGGATGTACTTGGAATTTTTTCAGCATTGAAACTGCTAATGTACCATATACAGCACACAGTTTTCACTGCACTTCCAGGAAGTAGTACATGAAGAAATCTCCAGTCTGAACTGCTATTAGAATAATAATACTTCACGAAAACTGAATGGACAATATAGTTATGATTTATTACAATTACTAGAAATCATATCTGTAGGCTAGAATCGAAAATGTGAAGTCCTAGCTTCAAAAATATATACAATGTAGCCATCTGTAATAATTCTACATGTCTGAAAATTTGTGTATGCATTACACAACCAACGTATGCGTTATGGTAAATATTCTTAATTTCTATTATTCTTCAGAGATGAATAAATCTACAAAAACAAACTTAAGATTTATTTTATCATTACTATTTGAGCATTCAATATAGAATTGGGAAACTCACCAACGTCTATATGAACAGGCTATTTTTAATAAAGTATTTACTGAACTTATGGAAAGCTGTAATATCTTCATTACTGTTACTTGCAAAAACAGTAAACACATTTTAGTAAATGCAAACAGCAGAAGATAAAATTGCAGGCATAAGTTTGAAGAGAGAATGTATGTTTTATGGCTTATATCTATCCAAAGACCAAGTATTGTTTCATTTGAAGTTGATGACAAATTGCTCATTTTTACTAAAAAGAAAAGGATCTGACTGTTGAAGTCTTATGGATTAGTTCACCACTGTGCAACTACTAAATGACAGAAACCCGGGGAATTGCTAAACCAAAAAAAATCAGACTTTATGGTTTGCTAATGTACAAATTTAGCAAAAAGAGACACATAAAATAGCCCATTAATTTAATATAGTTGGGTGATGGTGCTGGCAAAATGTGAAGCTCTAAGATATGAATATTCATGTGATTTCAGTATGGACAAATATAGTGGCCAAATAATGTTTATATTTTCAGATACTGTAATTCTGTACAAAGACCATGTGAAGAACACACTCAAAACTACAACACTGTTAGGAAGTGTTACACTTGCATGGCTATATGTGTTTTCAGACAGTCCGTCATTTAGCAAAAATTTAAAAGAAAAACACATATGTGGAACACCATGTACACGTGAAGATCAAGGGCTCAAACACATCCACACAAGTGGACCATCAGCCTGCTTCTGATAAAGAGGAGCGTATTGCAGCATGCCGACTTCTGAATGTACAGTTACCCTGCAGTGAGGAATTTGCAGAATCTGCAGGACCCTACAGGGATCAAGGAAGTTTGTGTTAACAGCGCAGTACTCCTGCAGGACAAAGAAGAAATGCTCTCTTTTTCATCTTTTTAAATATCAGGTTTAATAGAAGCAACAAACCAAACAGCAACTCTGTTTTTGTAGGAACAATGTGTGACATATTTTCTACTCAAATTAGAAGGTAATAATTTTAGTTTGATTTCTTATAACTTATTTTAGCAGTTTGTTGATTTTTTTAATAAATTAAGAATACTGAAATTGAAACAGTAATCATAGAATCATAGAATAGTTAGGGTTGGATTAGTTCCAACCCCCCTGCCAGGGGCAGGGACACCTCCCACTAAACCATGCCACCCAAGGCTATGTCCAATCCAGCCTTGAACACCGCCAGTGATGGAGCATTCACAACTTCCCTGGGTAACCCATTCCAGTGCCTCACCACCCTTACAGTAAAGAATTTCTTCCTCATATCCAATCTAAACTTCCCCTGTTTAAGTTTGAACCCGTTACCCCTTGTCCTCTCACTACAGTCCCTCATGAAGAGTCCCTCCCCAGCATCCCTATAGGCCCCCTTCAGATATTGGAAAGCTGGTATGAGGTCTCCACACAGCCTTCTCTTCTCCAGGCTGAACAGTCCCAACTTTCTCATCCTATCTTTAAAAGCTTTAGAAATTACATTGAAATGCTGTACTAGATAAATGAATTGGTGCTCTCCAGTATAAACCAGCATGTTAAGAGCTGGAAACAACTTCCTTCAGCAAGCTGTTTCACAAAGAAATAAATCCTCAGCTTTGAGCAATCTTATCTTAGTTAATGGAACATCACACAGATACAGGAGCCCAACTGGTTCAAGCCGTAACACCATATAACAGCACCCAGAACCTTATTCCACTTTTTGGCATGAAATGCATCTGTTATTGCTAGCAATGTTTTTCATTTTCAGAGCAAAAAATCAACCTGCAGCATTCATATACATTATTTACAAATATTGCCTCCTTATTTCTGAATATTTATTGAAACAATGCTTTCTCATGGGTTACCAATATAATTTAGCTAAAATAGAAGCTCCCTTTCTGTCAAATTAGAGAAGCATAAGCCTTCAGTCAGAAGTGAGAATGTACTTTTTGAATGCACAATAAGGCTACATCAGTACCCCAGCACATGCACAAAAACAGAGATTACATACAGGCAAACTTGGTATACATTTGTGTGGTAGAAGATGACTGGTGCAATGAGCCAGGAGCCAGAAGCAGAGGGAAACAGACTGGAAAATTTGGTCCAGAAAAAAAGAAACCTTCACTGCCTGGTCTTGAAAAGTAAAAAGGAAAGTAAAAAGAAGATATGGCGTACAGTCAAGACGATATTATCTGGAAAATTCTTCAAAACACAGTTTCTTCCCCTCCTCTATAGAGTCCTTCATGTAAGTGTTTCCTGGCCAAGATGAGGGCGAAGTGAAGAACGCCTGAATCCAGACAATTTAGCTGATATTGTTTGCACTGTGTGTTGGCAGACAACCTTGCTTCTCTCAAATCCCATAGACTGATAAGAAAAGTTAATTTCACCAATTTATTCTCTGAAAGACTGTGTCCCAGTGGAAATTCTGTATGAAATTTTTTGGCAAATAAATCTACTGTTTGGCAGATATTCAAAATTATACTGGAAGATGTTTGAACCATTTTTTCCGGCATAGCAAATTTTTGCAGGAAAAAAGATAACAAAATCACTTATTTTTAGTTTAATTTCTTTGTTTTCCAGAGGTAGAACTATTTTTAAATACTATGTAATATCAACACTATCAACTATAGATTAACGATTAATAAAAAACAAATTAGGGTAAAACAATGTGTTTTCCCTTTTGAGGATAAGGATGACTTCAAAATCAAGCATCTGTATTTCCAATATACATCACTCAAGGCCACTCTGCTAAGATTGTAATATGTGGTCATTTTACTACAATTTTTTGTTTATTTTTAAAAGGATTTTGAATTTAATATATTTGCATTTGGTTTCAACACAAACTAATTCTTTTTGAAATAAAAAAAAACAAAATCCTTTTGTATTGATTTAGCTCTGAAGGAAGGATCTTCCAGGATTAGATATTTAAACCTTGCTTCAGAAATAACTCAAGGACGTGTCCCTCCTTGGTTTTGTCTTATGTCAGGAGAATTAAACTCAAGTGACTACCAGACAGTTATAAGACTGCAAACTGCAATTACAAATTTATGTCAAAATTCTGGAAATAATTACCAGTTACAACTGAGAGGTGTTTTCCTCTCCTGAATATCAATAAAGCAGCACCAAAGCAGTATACAAGTGTGGCACATGCGACTGAGTCCCACATCACTGGCATACCATAAGGGTTACATATACTATGTGTGACAAGCTCACAAGAATCCCAGTAAAATTCAAAGACAGAAATTCTTCACCTCCGTACACAGTCCAATGCTTATCTTCTCTTGCAGTTAGAAAGCTTTGCTTAATAATATAACCTAAATTGCTTCTGCTGCATTTTGCCCATTATTTCTTGTCCTAGTGCCAAGGGACAATGGAGAACAATTTCTTCTCTTCCTATTTGCAACAACCTTTTAAATATTTGAAGACAGTTATCATGTCTCCCCTCAGTCTTCTCTTCTCTAGACTAAACAAACAGTTCTTTCAGCCTTTGCTCATGGGTTATGTTTTGTAGACCTCTAATAATTTTGTTATTCCCCCTGGATTCTCTCCAGTGGATCCACATCTTTCCTGAAGTGCAGCGCCCACAGCTAGATACAGTGTGGAAGCTCAGGCCCCACCATTGCTCTGCACAGTGCAAACAATTCATGTATCTTATGCATAGCATTCCTGTTAACACATATTAGTATGTCTGCTTCTTTTATCAGAGTGTGACATAGGTGACATATTGGTTTGGATCCTCTAAAATATTCAGTAGATCTTTTGGACTGCATTGTCAATCTGCAGGTGATTATTTCTCCCCCCTTTACACTTATTCTTAATGAACTCTCATCATAATTATTTCTAATCATTCCTTATATATCTCAAGGTCATTTTAGTTCCAATCTGTCGTGATTCAGCCCTGGTAAGCAGCTAAGCACCACACAGGCACTTGCTCCCCTCCTCAGTGGGATGCAGGGGAAACTCAGAAGGGTGAAAGTGAGAAAACTCATGGGTTGAGATAAGACTGTTTAGTAATTAAAAAAACTTGTCAGAGTCAATTTACGGTTCAACTGCTTAGGCCATGATTAATCAGATTTTCCAGCCTGGTAGCTTAGCAAAATCCCAGACAACAAATGCAGTACAGGGGTGGGATAGTT
Organism: Ara ararauna; assembly: GCA_028858755.1. Classification (NCBI taxonomy): domain Eukaryota; kingdom Metazoa; phylum Chordata; class Aves; order Psittaciformes; family Psittacidae; genus Ara; species Ara ararauna. Next base: position 38,859,147 of record CM054379.1, on the reverse strand, counting down.
GTACGTTTTATGCCAATAATTCCTACATATGCTGGTATGGTGGCCTTATTACACGTATGACAAAATCGCTGATACGAGCATATACAGATCCTCTGTGCAGCCGATCTAAGTAAGCCGTGCTGAAACCCCTATTTTCTGTCTGGCATTATTGGTAGGATTTTCTGTCTAGCTGTTTTTAGATGCATACAAGTTCATATGTCTCAAAAATGCAAAGGAAGTAAAGTAAAATCGGGAAGTCTTTTCCCGTAACTCAGCTAGCTGACAGTTGAACAAATGCAGTTGAGCCAATGTACAAACCAAAAAAATCTCAGCCTCCAAATAATTAGGTTTAGACAACCAGCCATGACTTTAAAAGGTATGTCATAAATACATGGACATGTTTTTCCTCACAGCTGACAACGATCTATTCTTGCTGGATATATCCTCACAAGACCTTCGGCATAAAAGCTACTTACATTCTTACTGGTTCACTTCACTGTACTTTTGAAACTAACCTCTTGGTTATTCCTACCGAGTGTACTTTTGGCTCCCTCCGTGGAGTAGCCATCAAGGGCACAGACTGTACTCCCTTTGGATGAAATAAAGTCAGAAGATGTGTTCAGTTGTGTTCAGTTCAGGGATGCAGATTTGAATGAGCCCAGAGCCCTGAAGCATGTGTTGTGCACCAGGTGTTTTGGCGCTAGCTCATGCACTATGCAGATGCCTTTCAATTCATCTGTATTACTGGTTTATAGAGGGAGGCACAAGTGAGCACAGAGTCATAGAGTCTCTTCTGGCAGATGTAATGAGGTAGTGAGGTAGGTATGCGATGCTTCTTTCAAACTGAATTATTGCCTGCAGGAAAATAATGACCTCAACTAACTTTAGCCTACTTTTTATAACAGTTGCAACTTGCCTTTATTGTTATCTCATAGTTCATTCTCACATGGCATCGGGGAGGAGGAACATTAGTTGCATCTTGGCATTTATCCCTTCATATTGCAACTGCTCACCCATATTTTATATATACTATCCTTTAGGCCTACTGAACTCTCCCAAGCCACATAAGGCCAATTGTGTGGCTTTTTTTGTGTGTGTGTGTGTTTTGTTGGGGATTTTTTATTTTTTTTGTTAAACAGACCAGTATCTATTTCATGAGACTAGTATGTAATCTATGACTAGGTCATGAATTTCAACAGAGTGGCTTAGGGAATGAAGTATTAATGAAGTAAATGACAATGTTTAATCATATGGGAGTAAACACATCTGGGGGGTTAGAACTAGATGATCTTAAGGTCCTTTCCAACCCTAACAATTCTATGATTCTGTGATTTACACAGACTGAAATAATATGCTTCCAGAAAGTATATTTCACCAGTGAAAGACTGCACTGAAACATAAATTCCATGAGCTAATAATAATAATAATAACAATGTGCTGCAGTTCATAGAAAACAACTTGATATTCCCTGTGGTTAAATACTACTTATAATGAGGATACAAGGCATAGAAGCCTAGTATTTGCTAAAATACATTAAAAATAATAAGCTCATTTCAACTACCTTAGATTTTTTTTTTTTTTTTTTCAGATACGGAATCATTTTGGACAGTCCAGCTTTCTTTTTTAATCAACACAGGATATTGTGCAGTGAGCTTCAAGAATGACATTTGTTTTGTTGGATGAGGGATGTGGGGACTCCTTCCATTTGCCTTTAACAGTAAATGATAAATCCAGTGCTGTCAACAGATTTGCTATACCTGGCAAAGTGCAGATGAATAATGCTCTGATAAATAAAAAAGTTTTCTATTCCAGTAATAACAAAGTGAGTGATCCTGTTGAAAGGAAAAGCCTGGCAGAAGTGAAGGGTTACACAGATGCTCCCAAAAGGCTCATTCCACAAACAGTTGTATTAACTCACAGTTAAAGTAATCTCAACATTAAAAAATAATTCCTAGTTTTATCTTTAAAATGTGAACATGTGAGTCTTTTTGCTCTACCTCAACAGTCTGAAATGATTTAAGTGAAGGCAGAGTACATTGTTTTCTCTACTCTTCGGTTTTAGTTGAATGCCATTGCAACGCCCAGCAGTAACTCAGTGTGTGCCAAACATGAATATTTTTGAGCATCATTTGAGTTTGAAAGGCTACAGTAAGTGATGGGAACACAATCGTCTTGGGAATCTACAAATAACTTTCAAAAAGCTCATAAATCTGGCTTTCATGGTTTGGTTTTCAACAGCTTTATGAAATATGTCAAAGCCTGAACACAGAGAGTTCATTTTCCTTCAAATTTCTTAGGATTGACTTTTCTCAATCTTTTTTTGCTATGCTGCAGCGAGACAAATAAAATGGACTTGGCTTTAAAAAACAGGAATCAGCAAATTACTTTTTAAAAAAGTTGCTTTGTTCTTTTAATTTTTTTTTTTTTGTATCAACAGAGGAAAAATGTTCCCTCTAAATAGGGCAGCCTAAAGTATTCCCTCATCAACAAAAAGATAAAATGGTTCTGTTCAGCACCCAGTGTCTGACAATATATATGACAGACCACATATTAATGAAAAAGTGACGTATAATTGAAAACTCTTTATTTCTGAAATTGTTTAAAAGAAGATGCATGGTAATGACTGAGCACAGCAGCAACCCAGACAGCTGCATTCAGAAGTCACATGCAAACCTCTGTAATTACAGTGAAACATGTGTACTACATTGATAATTAGCAGGCAATGCTTGTTTTTTAAACATGAACTAAAAGGTCAGTTGAAATTACATTAATGTTCAACAGAGAAAAGTCTTTAAAACTCTCTGATAACTACTGAAATAAACCCACTCAAAGAGATTACCTGGCATCAAACAACTGGGCACTATTGCTGTGGACTGCTCCCAACTGCAATATTAGACCAGCTTCAGGTTTGGTTCTGGCAGAACTACTATCACCATCACCTGTGGTCTACAATTTTCCTGATTAGGGTGCCTTGGCAGCCTCACTTCTTTATGTATAATGACCTCTCTTCTTCACTTAATTTATGTTACAGATTGGAAGAAAAGATCCCACAGGAAGTAAGGAAAACAGACATTTAATCCTCAGCACTAAGAGTAGTAAGTGGAGCTGCCAGCACACACAGCAAAAAACCCCTCAGGTGTTTAAATATTTGACCAGGTGCCTTTTATCAATCTCGTTTTTAAATTACCGTTGCTCATGAAAAGTTTATTTGAGAGCACTTCTTTCTTCACAGGTGCTGAACAAAGGACATGATTAACATTTTCTATTTGAAGATTCTTCTCATGAACTCTTATACTTTTCAGCGTGGCAACAATATTAGAACACAGAATAAAGAACTTCGACTATATTGTGACAGCAAGCTGGGACGGTCTTCTATATAGCTGAGGGAGAATGATTTATGTTGTGAATACCTAGTAATTTTAAAGCTATGAAAGCAGGTAGGATAAAGGCAGAGTATCCGACATGAAATTTATTTTCTTTGCTCTTCTTGTTCTTTCTGTTTTTTTTTTTTTTTAAACAGAACATTTTTGAAGTTAATGGTAAGTATCTGAAAAGTGTTTCTTTTAATAAAGTGAAAAAAAGCAATGAGAAGTTGTGCATGGTACCAAATGATGCCTTTCTAAAAATAACTGATTGCAATCTCTGTTTTGAAGAGTTGACACTTTTCAGCTTTTGAGCTAATACACCAAACACATTTGTAGCATAATATCTCACTGCCACAGGAGGCAAAATAGACATGTGTCAGTAACCTTATCCAATGCTGGAGGGATAAAAGTCTAGCATTGGATTTCAATTGTTGCTGTGAGTAAGAAGCCAGTTTAGAACATCAGTCTTATTTAGAATATAATCTTACTTCTGATTAAGATTCCAAATGTATTCGGGATTTCAACATGCGATACTTTTTCCACTTTTTTCTTTTCCAGCACTTATTTCTAATTTATTTTTTTCTTTTAGTGACAAAGATAATGGAACAATATTCATTTGGCTTATCTAATATTTTTATTTGGTCTTGCAGGAACTATCTTAATGGAGATAAAATAAAAGTGTGACTCTACACAAGTGAAAATCTAAAGTGGCAGGAAGATTCACTGAGAAGTGAATCACTATTACATAAAAGAATCCATTTCTGTTTACTGCAAACAGTGATCCTTTAAAAAACTTTTTTAAAAAGAAATATTGCTATAAATTCCATATGGAGTTTGGTTTTGTTTTGAATTTGAGCTCGCCAGCTATGATATGGTTAAATAGGGAGAACTAGGCAGACTTATTATGGTAGTGGACTTTCAGCCACTTCTTATGCTAGCTGGGCAAAGTTTGTAAGGTCAAACTGCTAACCCTGTCATCCTTACTGAGTTTCTTTCCTATATTCCTACCTCTCTTCATCTTAGAATGATGCAGGAAAGAGAAAGGCTACTACATTTTAGTCTACCTGGATTTTAACTGAAGTGCTTTAGTGAAAACAGAAAGCCTTTGCAAGAGGTTGTCGCTGCATAAGTAAGCAGTTGCAATTTGAAAACCAAAGGGTACTCAGCAAGTACTGTATATAAAATATGATCAACTGGGTATTTGAGCTTAGATGCAGGATAAATACTCTGAAGCACAGAAACAGCTGTAGTATTCAAGCAAAACTACTAGTTATTTTCTAGTTAAACAACTGGTTAGCTTAGATAAAAAACAAGTGCTCAATAACTTCTCTTCTGTATAGTAGTTTTCTATTAAAAGTCTGTAAATAAATTATTTACCATCTCTGGCTCTGACCCAATCCAGAATCCCCACTAAAATCAGTGGGAATAAGGTACACATATCAGGAGTATGGCTTTAGCCCTGTAACAACACAAACTACCATGATGTAACAGGAGGTACTGTTTGTATGCATATGTACTATGCCGAAGTATATACTCTACACAGAGGATGAGGAAAAAGAATCTAAACAAGAAAGCCCTGCATAAGGGCAAAGGTTTAAAAATGTCCTGCACACTCACTGCATCATGTGTCTAATTTTTATTTTAAAATTATATTAGCTTTAAAATTTAGGATCTGAGATGATTGTTGTAATGCTACCCATGGAATTTTTCCTTTAAAATGGCATTACTGATTTAAGTGTTACTGCATTTATTCTTTGAACCAGTACTGGGAGAGCTACAAAGCCATCATTGCTCAGACTGTTGATGGAAGAAAGGAGAACGGACTGCACAACACTGGAGTACTCCTGGGGTTAAACGGAGGAACAGTAATGACGGGATTTGGAGGGAGTTCAATAAAATCCTTCTCATTCAAAGAAGGCCAGTGTCACAAAGAATTTGAAGGAAGAGAAAAGCTGTCTTCTACAGAGAAGATAAACACCTAAACTCTGAAGTGTCTTTTAAAGATTTCACAGCTAAACAAAACTACATGGTATTGTCACACTCTGCTGTATAACAGACCTCTTATTACAAACGCACACAACAATTAAAAAAATAAATAATCCCATACTAAACATCAAACAGTAGATTTATCAATATCACCTTCTGCAGTTTGCGGTAATGCTGTAATCAGGTATGAGATGACTGGAAGGAAAAATCAGAATTATTTTGATTAAGAAAGTTTTACATTATTTCATAAATGAAAGAAATACATTGGGGTTTTTTTTATGCTCATTAAATGCTGAATATATTTACTCAGTCACACTCCAGTTGTGCCAACGTGATATAGTCACAAAGAATGCACATGAGGCTGACAGCTAAAAAGCAACAGAGAGCTTTGCACATAATCTAAAACTAAATCTGTATGTAATTTCCTTCCCTTTGTTAATTGAAGATTAAAACTAAATCAAGGGGAAGCCTTCTATGAGACTACTTCCAACAACAGATGACTCAACTAGCACCTGAGAATTTGTTGTGCTTGTGTGTACTGAGGTTCTGAACTTCCTGTTTCAATAAAATACCAAACAAGTTGTGTTTCCTTTACAAATAAGCTATTACATCAAGCCCTGTTCCTATAATTTCGGTTTTTGTCTGCATTCCAACATTTTCTTTGGCAAATGTAGAAACATTCTAATTAAAGAGAAGAGAAAAACAAGCATCATCCATCATGGTAAGAATGAATGCTCAAGAGAACATCCTTACTGGTTACTTTGTTCATTCAGTTTAATTTGGCTTTTGAAGTGCACTTAATTATGGCATGCTGTTCTCTGAGGTGAAACACAAGTAAGAGGGTTTTCACTAATAGTGTCTCATGAAAGCTATTAAAGGTTATAATCAATTCCTCTAATGCCATACAAACATAATACCATCTGTGGGAAGTGATTCAAAAACAGTTTTAGAACACCAGAATAGTTGAAGTACAATATTCTGTAGAGCAAAATCCACCTATTATTGTAACTTGCTAAAACCTTTGACATCTTACTTGATTTTTTTTAATGGAAATGATCCTGAGTTTTCCTCAGCATGATATGATACCAGAATAATAAGAATCCTTTAAAATGCCCTCTTTCCTTAATTCTCACAGTTTTTGTCAATATTTAGATTCCAGATGAAAGACCTCTGTCTCTTTCATTTGCAATTAGCATGAGAAAGACAACTTCCCATGAAAAGCTAAACACCAGACCTGCAAAAACAACATAATGTAATTGTCTGGTTAAGCCTATAAATTACAACATATGTGGTTTCTTTCCTAAATTTATTTAACTGCAGAACTGGAAGTGCTGATTCACCAAGGCAGAATTTCAAACTTAAAAAGTCACTATAACAGGAGTTATAATTAATCAGAAAAATGCTATTTTGGATAATTAAAGTAGCTATTGCTAAAAGGTGTCCATGTGAACATTACATCTTTGTGGAGAGCGCTTCTACTTTTGCTTATCAACCAAAGGTAATTTTTCAGGAAAATACAGTTAAAACCCCAGTTGCTGCTCAGGGTTGTGTTCTGGATAAGTCTGGAATGCAGTAGAACAAACATTCATTGCAGATGGTTGAAGCCAGTAGAGGATGCTGAAGACTTCTGATAATAAAAATAGCCACTACCATGTCTGCAACATCCTCCAACGACAGGATGAAAATAGAAATAGTCCAGTTAATCCTGAAAATTCCCAAATTTGGGAAATTATCCAACCTCCAGAAAAAAGGCAGAAAAAACCCAAGAAAAAACATTGTTAGTTGCATGTCAGATGAACCAGTGTACCCCCTTCAGGCATCTCCTATCTAAGTAAGCAGCAACCAGCCGAAGCCACACAGCATGGAGTATGACAAAATCACACTCTGCTACAGCTTCAAGAAGGCACATCTTCTGTTTTATAAGCATGCGATGAGCCATACCAAAACCTCAATGGGATGGGACAAACTGAACTTCCAATTATTTATGCTGCTCCTATTTTATAGTTTTTCTTCTAAGTCACAATGAACTCAACTAGGTAATTTCACATGACAAAGGTTTGTGCAAAGCTTCTTAATCAACATCATCTCTTGCACCTTTAAAGTTAGACTAACCCCGGAACTTCCGTAACACTCAGTAATATCTGACTCAATAAGTCTGACCTTGCTTTATGCTGAAACTGTAGGTCTCCCAAAACTTACCTTGATTCAGGCAGGAATCTCTGAAGCTAGGCAAAACAGAGCAAGGAACCTTTTAAGCTAATTCTTAAATGTTTATTTCCTTCGATTTTAGGGAGCTAGTATTAAAGAGATTTTTTACACTGTTTTATCCAAAACGTATTAGTTTAAAAGATATTAATTAACAGTTACTAGTAAAACAGCCAACAGTCTACCCATAAAACTCCCCTACCTTAGGCAAACGTAAATCCTGTTAAACTTCCTTGTCTACAACAGCTTTAAAAACAGTCATGCCATGCAGCAAAGGACAGCGGAATCAGGCTTCCTGGAATCAGCTCCACAGGTAAAAGTCCCTCATGTCAACTACTGCAAGAGTCTTCTGCTTGAAATGAAGGTGATAAAGCATCTGGGCCACAAGTGAATCTGGTAAACCAGAATCTGAGTAAAGTGTGACCTTTCAGCCAGATCAGGCAAAAAAAAAGGATGGAAATATTTTTCTGGAGATCAAAAGGTCCCTGGAGCAGACATTATCTTTTGGTTTGGATTCGTACGATGTGTTAAGATGCGAAGTCCAGTTTTGTGTTCAGCAGAAAATAATGAAGAAATACTACCTTTATAATAGTAATACACTGACTAGTGAAGTTAGGCCCTTTTCTGATTGCAGCCTCTGGGACCAGCTTTAGGCAAATATTAAATAACAGTGTTTAAAAAATATTAATTTAGATGGTATTTTAAAGAGTTCTGATAAATAACTTTCACACACAAGACATAAATCATTGTAAGATAAACATGACAATGGAACTTCTTGTCTTTGAAAAAGCCTCCAAGGTCTACAACAGAATCTCATCAACACATAATAAATCACAAAGTAGTAAGAACAAGAACAGAAGTATGTCTATATAGAACTACATACACTCACAAGCACAATAAATCAGAAACAATGCAAAATAAATCAGCTGACATTGGAATTTGGTTCTACAACTATCTCAAGAATAAAATTTAAAATTGATGCTTTTGTGTGTGTGGTTGGAGCAAAGGTATGGCAGTTAGGAATCAAAGGAGCCTATTACAACTTCTATGCCAGTGAAACTAAGAGAAGGAGGACAGAATCTGGCACAGGTTCATGGAGTATTTTCTTTGTATTAGCCGTGACTTACTTCAGCCTTGATTTTGGAGTACTGAATGCAGCAGTTAAGACCGTAACTTATATGTACTTATGAAAGAGTCTGAGAAGAGGAACTGTATCAGCTGAAATGTATATTCTAATGCTCTAAGGAGATGAGTAAAGCTGTAACTGAGAATTACATTCAGAAAAATATCATGCCTATAGGCCATGATCCTGCCCTGTGATGCAGTCCTTGTGATGGACTTCAGCGTCATGCGCTCTTGCAAGAACAGGATTCGAGTTGCAATACAACCTTTTGCTTATGACTAAATGAAGAAGCAGAGCAATGAACTTGTTAAAAATAAGGGAACTTTAATTAAATGACTAAGATTCACTTTTTCTGGAACCATTGCATGACATAGTGTTTTGAGGGAGTCAGATTTATAGCTAATTTTATTGCCTGGATATAGTGTACTTACAATCATGATAAACAAGAGCATCTCAACAGCTGTCTCCACAAAAACTGCTAGACTAGAAATTTTTCTTTTCCAACATAAAGTGTCCCCACAAAGTTCCACCATATTGTGGCTTCTTCAGCTATTCCATCTAGAACTACTGTTAAATAAATTTTAGTCTTGATACTAAAAGCCCCATGAAATGTATCTGTGTCATATTATAATGATAAGAGCACATAATTCAACACATTTTTCCTCTTATAAAATGATGCTACTTGATACACACATTTTACTGCGGTACATAGAAGTAGTTCTTTACAAGTTCACCATTTAAATAAATGGAATGCATTTTGGACTGACAGCATTTTAACCATTACGGATAAACACTGCATATAAGCTTGATTTACTGTTATGCAATAAAATATACATAAACAATTTCCTCCTACAAGTGTGGGGATCAAGTGAGACAAAGCAGGATTTCTGAAGCTTTAGCTATATAGTCCATGTGGGGCTCTAATGGCTTAACCAAAAAAATCATTCATATGCAGGAGCCACGAGGTTTTCTAGCCATACTGGTCTCAGGAAATACTTATTCTTCCACTTTGTTCCTATATGGAAGACAGACAACTAATTCTTCTGTCAAAATCATCCATACACGCAATCTAACTTTCACTCATGAAATGCTGAACATGTACAGAGAAACCTTTCTGCTGAAGGATAAAAGTATTTAGATGGCAGTGACTGAAAACAACCATGATTTTCTAGGCATTAGGATAACATACATTACTAACCTTAGGAAAAAAAATAAAAGCTAAAAGCTGATTATTATTAGCATCAAGCACCCTTGCAAAGTGTACGTGACCATCTGCCAGCAAGCTTGTAATGAATCATACAGGCAAACACAATCCCAGTGTAACCTTACCAGAAGAGAAAAAAAAAGACAAAAGCACAGAACTTAACTTAGGCTTTTGCTACTGTGGAAAAGGGACCAAAATAAAACTGTGATTGTGTTTTTATATGATAAAACAGCTTCCCCAAATGCTGATTTTCTAGAAGTGTGGAGTTACAGTTAAGACAATAATGTAAAAGTAGCATGTGTCACAACTTTAGCAAGCCAGAAATCTACCAATGCTGCATCAAAAGAACAATATAAACCTCTATTTCTTCCTAGCAATTAATATTGGCTGCAAAGATGACTAGGCCTTCCTCTGTTTTTCTTAATATCTATACAGTAATTTCAGCTTCCATACTCCAGGTTTTACTTGCTCTTCTGGTGTCTTGTTATCACAGTATTTCCCATATAAGTTTCTGGAAATACATCCTAGTGTTTCTTCTCATATAAAGATCATCTCCTCTCAAGAACCTTGGAACAAACCCCAAAAAGCAAACAAACAAAGCTGTAGTTTTGGTTTATGAAAAGTATTCTATGTTTATATGCAGAGAGAATTCTGGGCTGGAATCAGCCATCCTGTCAACACTTAGCGCCTTCGTTTAGCAAAAAATTTACATTCACTCATTTTTCATTTCCATATTAGTCCAAACCAGTTGAATGCAGAGAAGAAACTGGTGGCATACATTAAAAGTACGAGCAAAGTAACAAATGGGAAGTTTTTATGAATGAAGTGTAGCAAGGTATCAGTATCTTATTAGTGAAATCTATGAGTCTATCATGCTGCAAGCAAGGACTACGAAGTCTAAAAAAGGAATTTCAGACACTGACTTTTATCCTGGAAAATTAGCTACGTAGCTAAAACACAGCTTTTTTTTTTCCGCACCTAGTTGGGGTATCACAAACCATTTGTAAATCATTACAGGACATGCACATCAGCTAGAAAAGCCACACAGGCAGGTGGGCATCCTTCCCAGAATGGGCTCTTGAGCAATAACCATATGCATCCATAAAGTCCAACAGGTTTCTGCAACTGTTTCATCTTGGCTGTTTTGTCTGCATATGCTACGAAGAACTTAAAAAACATCTTTTGGATAAAATTGGCCTTTTGACTCAGAATGCCTTTGTAAACTAACATTTAAAGGACAGAGTCCACAAAAAACGACACTATGTCTTCCTCCTTCCAGTTTGAGCCAATTTCCCTGGTATGGAAGCAGGATGTACTTCAAGTTCTCATGTCTTCACTGGTAATAAAGGATAAAATTAGTGCCAGGCTCAACAATCTGTCTTTATTAAATAAAAATAGTCATTTGCATTCTCATCCTGAATATGTAAAAGTTCCTTTCTTTCTTGTCTATAGCAATGTATCAAATGAATATAGGGATTATTCCAAGTTTCACAGATGTAACACAGACAAACTAATACCAGTAAAGTATTAGACAGAGAAGCAGCATATGACCTGCAAAAAGTGATGGCCTGGTAGGCAGTTTCTGCCATCATGAAAACATGATAAATAAAGGTAGATATTCTCAGGATTCCTCCTGATAGACTGAGAGTCGAAGTGCATTAGCCTGTACATTATAAAATGTCTACCTGCAGCCATTACAGCAAGTTTTATTAAGTGAAAACTGTATGCAGCGGTGGATTGCATTGTGCTCCTGCAGGCAGGACACTCAATTCCAGTTTAATTTGATGTTTTCAATAGTATCAAACGTACCGAGAAGATTGCTTCTCACTAGGTATAATAAATACACACATGCCAATAAAGACAGGCTGAACAGTATTAGATGTATAAATAGATCAAGGAAAAAAGTCTCAAAAGCAACATCAGATCTGTAGAATTCTATCAGTTTTTACTCTCACATTTTAGAAATGTGAAAAAAGGCCTTATAAGACTTTCAGAGGAATTTACATGCCCAAGACTGTTAACTGAACTATCCAAAAGTCTGGCTTCCAAAAATCATGCTCAGAACAAAACTGTGTTTATTTATTTGCTATCTTCCATTGCCATTTGCAGAATAACATTTTCAGGCTTCTGCAACCATTTCCCCTAAATTTAACTTATTATTTTTTCTTAATCTAATTAGTTCAGTCAAATATGTAAGAAACCAAAATGGCTGACTAACATAAGCACTGGCAACGCTGATAATGCCCCAAACCAAGGTAACATTTGCTGTTTACCCCAAAACTTGAGAAAATTTATAACAGCTGCACTTCAGCTTTCAAACGTAATCTAAAGTACTCAGGTACATAACATTAAAAGGCTCTTATCATTTTTCATGTTTATGGATCGGAGACATATGGTTACCTAGAGATGCAAAGATACTAGGATTTTTTTGAAGCCTCTAAGCCTATATTGAGTATTACTTTTGAAACTGTCATTCACTGGTGAACATTAAACTTTTTAAAGTTTCAAACATAAGGTATTAGTCTAGAAAGTACACAACACATGACTGTTCCATCTCAGACACTGTTAATAGCGGACTATAACAGCTGAGACCAGAGCAGAATACAAATATTAAAAACAGAATGAGGATTGAATAATCATTTATTCTTCTGGTTTCGTTCTCTTGCCTGTATCTTTTCTTTCTGCTGGACTTGGCAGACGTCCCACATAACAGGGGATGATGTCCTGTATTACACAGTGAAGTGTTGTGTCTCATATGAAAAGCATATGGGGCATGGCTTTCCACATATTTTCATAGAAACCTGGCTGTTTTCAGATGCCTAGTAAACTGGAAAAATGACAGTGGGCAAAACCTGCACATAGAGCAGATGCTGTATCAACTACAGTGTATTTGATGTCCATGTGCAGAGCTGTTACACAGTCCCAAACTGTCCTGAATTTCAACATTTACACAACTCTACTTTTATAACAGAAGATTAACTAAGGGAAGAAAGAAAAAAACCAAACCAACAAACAAAATCCACTCAAAAGACAAGATAAGAAAACCTCTCTCCCTTATTTCTAATGCTGAATACCTTAATTTCTGTTTGTCTTCTGTTCATTAAAATTACTTCATTCCTCCAGCTGTAATATAGGGCAATACTGAACAACTCATCTTCCACTTCACTTTTTGGAAGTAGATGCCTTATTCTGACATGGAAGAGCCAGCAAAGATATGGAATTCAATGAATGAGTATTTAATGAATTTACAAACATTGAGAAACCAATGAGAGGAAACCAAGTTTCACTTACTGTAAACCCTGATTCTTATTTGGACTGGCTACAAAATCCAATATTTCAACTAGTGGTGACACCTCTTGAAAATACTTCCAGTTGTTTAACTTGTCCAGTGAATGTTTGGTGAGAAATTTGTATCGTTAGAAAAAATCCTCACTGTGTAAAGTTAGTACAAATGGCAACTGGTTGAGGATTCACATGTTCTGGCTTACTTTTAAAATACACTTGTATTTCAAATAAAGACAGTTCTTGGCCACTGTTATGTCATTAACAGCTTAAAAGCCTTGGGCCATTATCCTCTGTGAGCAGGGACAGGGTATCTGCAAAATTATAATAACGGAGAACAGACCCACACCTTGTTTACTTCAGCAGCTTCTGACCACTGTGCCTGCTTAGACATGGCAGAAAAAGGTTCTGATTGATACGTGAAAAGCCTTCTAAGTGAGAGGCCCACAGTTTACCCTTAAAGCATCACTTTTTTCCTTAGTCCTCCAGGCTATCAGTTTACTGAAATTGCTGTCTTAAAAGCGTCTGTTATTTTTCTTTATTAGGTGTACTGCAATCTAAAATTGTGGGCCAGCATAGTTAGGTAAGAGGTAGGTTAAGTGTAGATTTTCTCCACCCTATTGCAGAACCAGCACGTTACAATATATGAATACAAAGGAGCCTGCTTCAGATAGAATAAATGAGCCAAAATGGAGGTTTTAAAAGTCAGAAACAAACCTGCCTCAAGTCAATAAAAACGAAGAGCGGCCTGATTTTGATGTACATTTTATGGCTTGCTATGCTCATGGTGTATATGGAGTGTGCTTTAAAAATTATTTATTTTAAACATGTTTCAATAAGTATTATTTAAAAAAATAGGAAAACAAAAGTAGCAATTAAGCTACTGATGTTTGAGAATAATTTGTCTGGTTGCAAACGCCTGTTAGCCAAACAGGTTTCCATGTGGGCAATAACAGTCTATGAAGCACAGTCTCTGATGCTTTTAGTAAACAGATTAACTGTATTCTTTTGCATGTTACTAGTAGAATTAATAATAAAAATTAAGTTGTTCCAACATTGCAATGTAATCTAAGCCCATAATAATTTCCAATATTAAAACCTCTGCTGCATTATATTGCAATGATTGTATTTAGCAGTTTGCAAGCATTAATATTAGCTCGTGGCTGACAAGTTTAATTTCATGGCTATGAGAAAATACAAGAATTATTTCAAAGACATGAATTGCATTTTTTATAATCTGAAGAGAGACATTTTTTCTATAAGCACTTTTCACATGAGGTCCAACATAAACATTTTTCTTTCTTTCAGCAAGTGATGAGGTTTAATGAGAGAAATCAAGAGATGAAAAAGCTTATTACATCACTTAATTCTTACTGCTTCCTGTACAAGATTTTCCTTTACATATTTCTGTGGTTTTGCCCATTGAATTACTCATGCAACAGGGATTCCGCTGCTTCTTAGAAGAGGCTTTTCTACAGCCTCATAGATCTTAGCCTCAGAAAATATTTTTTTAGATTTGGTATGAATTTAAAACAAACTCTAGGCCATGACTCCTAACCATCTCCCTGCCAGCTGTAGTCTTGCTTGGAGTACTTCACAGCTGGCCGATAACTCAGTCCATTGCTAGCCCCTACTTCCTTGCCATGGGCTGCAATGGGGTTCTAGAACAGGCACTGCTTCAACATTTCAACTGAGATTCACCAGAGGTTTGGTGCTTTTAACATTGAAAAATGTGCCTACAGCATAAAATAACTATCTTTCCAGAGTGAATAGTCTATTGTGACACAGTTTCTTGGTGGACTGTTTTTTAATCAAGTGAATCCATTCCTGAAAGAGATAAACCAATAAAGTTTGGATATAAGAATCTAGAAATTGCAATTAAATGAAACAATACTGATAATATACTAACAATAGCACTTTGAGACAATGAAACACATATGATATGTGGGACAGCTATTACTTCCTTCCATAAGTCAAACAAGAATTTTTAGCAAAAGACAAGAAATCAGGTAGTTTCATCCTCACTCATCACCTTCTGCAGAAAAGTGGCTTGGAAAAAGCTCCTGGCCTTACCATGCAGCTTACAGCAGTAAGGTTTTTATAAGAACAGAGCCAGCACTTGTACTGTCTAGTGAACTTCATGACATTCATTTTGCCAGCCTTCAGGTGCTTTCACCTGAGCTTGTTAATCAACAGTCCCCTTCTGATCAGCAGAGAGAAACCTCTCTGACTCTCCAAGGAAACCTTGGGTGACCTGATCTTTTTATTTTATCATAGGCCGCCTGGACACTCTATGCAAGGATACAATCTTCAATAATAGAATGGGAAAATATTGTAGGCTGGCCGAGTTAGGACATATTCTTCTAATTGTCACGGCATCTTCTAGTAAATATTTTGACTTCAATGTATGTGGGTTTGTTCTTAAAAATGATACTTGTGTGGGAAAACCGGCAAAAAAAGGCAGAAATTAGTAAAATAAGATCAGCTGATCATTAATTTGATGAATTAGATATAAAATTATTTATGTTCAAGAAAAATGCCATTCACTGCGCATTGCTGTTGATAACACCACACAGGCTACGGACGAAGCAGTAACAACTAATAATATATAATTTAACACTAAAGGTGAAGCCTTATTAGATATTCAAATTAGAATTTGATCACGGATTTGACTGAAGATACTAACTTAAAAATCAAGTGAGAACATAAAACTACAAGCAAGACCTTCTACAATCAAGTTGAAACTGAAGCTAGTAAGCTACGCTTGAACTCTCTGACAGGGTTTGTAAGTATAGGTCAGTTTGGATGTAGCTAGCCTGAATGGGGATTAACATTCAAACAATATGGACAATAATAGCCTCCAAATTTCCTGTATATGCATTTAGTGGGACAAAATAAAGATTTTCAAAGATTTCAATCTTCTCTGTGTGGTGAAACTACTCAAGGAATAATTCAGATTTAGATAAAGCGAAAGAACGGCAAGAGGAATTTCTAATTGTTTCGAGTTGGGAAGAAAATATACTATTTTAATGACAGCATACTCATAAGATATTTGATCTTCTGTACACATTCCAGTGGAGATGGAGGATTATCTTTCCAGAAAATGATTTATTTGGAGAGATAAAGAACAGACTGTTATGCAGCCGATGAGGTACTTATGTTAATATTTAGACAGCTATAGGAGTTTTGCTAGATGGTCATGTGGAGGCAAGGAGTCCAAACTCAAAGGAGCCCTAATCTTAGTATCAGTATGCAGGTAGTCTTTCTCTTGTCCCATCACAGGTCCTGATGCCTCGCTAACTGGGAAAAAAGTACTTCAGTTCCTTCCTTTGCTCGTACAGCAGTAAGACCAACAATAAAAAGAATGCTCAGTTTTTGTGGCAGAATCAGCAAGAGGGGAGGAACTGTTTCTGAGAACAATTACTGAACTATGTTTATTAGCATTAAAAAAAGCAAAGATTTATCTTTATGGAGTACAGAAATAGCTTACAGTTGCTCTGTCCTCTTCAAATTACACACCCACAATACAGTTCAACAAATATGAATATATGAAAATATGCTGAAAATATTTTTCTTGCACTCTCCATAAAAAGGTTAGCGTATGTACGGTATTTTTTTCTTGAGGGAAACAGATGTCAGGAACTAGGTACCTTACTGTTGCCATAAATGTCCTCTCTCTCTCTGAAAGCCTTGTTTATTCCTCTTACACAGTTTCTCACTTCCTTTTCATTCTCTCTTTGACATCAATTTATCTTTGAATTCAGATTCTTAACTTGAACATGCTCTTCGGAAGTATGACATGCTGTTATTATCAAGTAAGTGTGCTATTACCAGATGAGAGAACCTTCCGCTAACCTGAATGACTGCTTACAAGAGGAAGGGTTTAAATCACAGGGACAGGAGTGATTTGTAAAGCTAGATTACCGTCAACTGCTTAAAAATACATTCCTTTAAACAAAGGGCATATGCATTTTTCTTCAAGATGCCGGTAAGGCAGATTTCTCATTTTCCAAAAGCCTTCTGGATTCTTTCAGTCTGCTGCCTTTTCGCATCAACATAATATGACATTCACATAATACTACAAAAGTCAAAACCTTACATAAAGATTTTAGGTTTAAGCTGCCCAAGCGCACAGAACTAATTAAAAAGTCATTTTTCAAAGAGCACATAAACAGTATATGAGCATGTATGGTAAGAATATATATTAATTTTTTCAACTATAATTTGATAATGAAGAGTAAATATGCACGTACTATGGAAACAATTTTTTAAAACAGGTTTTAAAGGCCTTACTAGAGCTAGTTGCTACACATTAGCACACAAGTTACTTCATTCCATTTCAAACCGACGATAACCTGTTTTAACAAGTGCTGTATTATGTTTTCCCCAGTATGGGAGATAGACAGGGCACAGCACTTGACACTGACAAAGATATTCAGCAATCCAATTGTAAGATCCTTAACATTAGCTGTAATTTCCATGTTAATTTTTAACTCATGCTATTTGAGTTTAAGATGTAATTGCACTTGTTACCAGCTGAAGTTTGCTGTCATCACGTAATTGAAGAGAATGAGCATAGCCTTTGGGCACTTTAGACAAACAATATAAAAATGTTAAGGAGGAAGGACACATAGGAACTATTCTTCATAATCCTGGAACTCACTTCCTACTTCTTACGTAGGTGATTGCTAAGATTAAAGTAACAGTCATTATTAAAAAATGCTCACAGCGAAAGAAACTCTGACCTTGACAAGCTTGAAAGACGGGCCAGTGCAAACCTCATGAAGCTCAACACAGTCAAGTGCAAGGCCCTATATCTGTGTTGGGGCGACCCCAGGCACAGCTACAGGTTCGGCAAAGAAGTTATTCAGAGCAGCCCTGCAGAAAAGGATTGGGGTGTTTCTACGAAATATCTGTAAAAGTGTAAAAAATGTATGTGCATATCTAAGAAGCTTCTCACAGTGGATTAATGAAGCTCCTATTTGTAGGACAGATGGTAGTTTAGAATCATAGAATCATGAATGGTTAGGGTTGGAAAGGACCTTAAGATCATCTAGTTCTAATCCCCCTGCCATGGGCAGGGATGCCTCCCACTAGACCAGGTTGCTCAAAACCCCATTCAGCTGTATTCTACTTTAGATATCCATTGAAACTTTTGATTGATAAAGGAAATCACAATAAAGTAACGAAGCAGTAAAAACTAAGAAACATTTTAATCTAAGAAGGTTATGAAATGTAGAAGTGATAATGACAGGAGTTTCAAAAAACATTCATTCATGCTATCGTTATTGCTCAAGATGTGGTATCATAAAGTCCCAATCTAAATTAACATTA
This sequence comes from Ara ararauna, assembly GCA_028858755.1. NCBI lineage: Eukaryota > Metazoa > Chordata > Aves > Psittaciformes > Psittacidae > Ara > Ara ararauna. The sequence continues at coordinate 38,840,669 of CM054379.1, read as the reverse complement.
TATTTTATGTACAGTGGCATCTACAACATACTAAGCACATACATGTATATAGATAAAAGTATGTATATATAAAAATATATAATTTATTTTAATGTTAGTATAACCTCAGTGAAAAAGCATTGAGCAGATATTATATAACGAAAGTAGGATGTCAAAATAAGTACGTAAATGAAAAATATGGTCATGTTGTAAGACTGAGAAAAGGCATCCCAAGTTAACTAAGACAGTCCAAGAAAGCAAATCCAGTCAGTGCCTACAAAGTAAGCAATGAAACTGACGTATTTGGTAGGAGAGTTTCCAAAAATGAAAACAAATTAGAAACAATTAAGTAAATAGTCTACTTGTCTGAGGCAGAACTAATATAATAAGCTTCATAAGCAACAAACATTTCAAATGTTATGGAGGAGCCAGACAGAACATGTTATAAACTTCATTGTGTTGATGATGAGGATCAACAGAGGAATTCTAGAGATGTTACTGGAAGTATTGCATCAAAATAAAACACCAAAGAAATGAAAGGATTAAACATAATCTGTAGATTATAGATTTAAATGCATTGAAGGATGATGGCAGTATCAACTGTGAAAGACAGAACGGGGCTAGCATGCAAGCATTTCCAAGGGAATATAAGTAAACTGGTCTTGGCTGCATTATGCTTCCACTAATGGCCTGACATCTAGGAAAAATACCGTGTACTGAAATGATGGATTGGATGTTACAAGGCAAGATGGGAACAAACAGACTGAGTCACCAAGACAGAGTGGTAACTGAAATTTTCAGTGGATCAGATTATTGACCTCTTGTCCCTTCAGCAAAAGTACAATATGAGAATTACTGGGTAAATGCCCTCCCTGGAAAGGAAGGGCACTCAAAGGAGACGTGAGGGAATGTCAGAGACAGAACATACAGATGACTGAATTCACAAGATGTTACACCAGATGTTTTGAGTGATTAGAAATAAGCAGCAACTGAGAAAGCGACCAGAATCCTGATATTTTGTTAAAGGAGTCATGAGAGACTGGTTGGAGAAGTCTGGAATGAAGAAAAAGGATAACAGGCAAATTGTGGGGAAAGGAGGAATGATTGGTAATATATTACCACTAATTTTAGAAGTGCTAAAGAACTGAACTATGGGTCTTGATGAAAAAAAATGTTTTGTCTTATTGGAAACCATCATGATAATCTGGCACTCCTCTCCTTCAAAGAGAGTGTAAGATCACAAAACTGGTAAGATTTTCAGCAGACTAGAAATCTAGTAGGTTCCAAAATACTGTTCCGTGTTTTTTAAGTTATGAGTTCATGAGTCTTGTCCTTGTTGACATTTGTTCCTCAGAAACATGCTAAAATAGTCCCAGTGAAAGAAAATATTTTGAAGCCAGCAAATGAAACTACCATAAACTAATATTAAAGTACCAGGAACCAAAGGTGGGGACTTAACACTGAGTGTCAAAATGTGAGGGATGTAAATAGCAGGAATATATAAAATACTTCATTAATTCTGTTTCAGATAATTTTTCATTTCAGATTTGATTTTGAAGTTCCATATTCTCATACAGAATTATCATTTATATATGTAGATCAAATATCCCTATAAGAATGCAGCACCAAAACCTACTTGTTTACATTGTTCTGCCTTTATTTTGCACATATTTTATTACATATTTTTCCCTTGCTAAAACAAGAAAACTGCTGAAACAAGAACTTGCTTATCTACTAAATCAACATCTTGAAAGTTTTAGGTGGCAAGGTCTGCAGATAGCAGACTGAAGCCAAGACAACATTTTCTTACATTACCTCAAAAATTTTTACACTTCCTTTTCTACCAGAGATCTCCCAAGATCTCTGTATTTTCCTGTCAAACAGAAGCTATGCAGCTGTAAGTAAAATGATAACTGGAAAGATACTGTTAGCAGTAGTCAGGCATCTCTCTCAAAGCAGCTTCGTCATATGCTGTATGGAATAAAAACAGGATTGGCTGAGTAAGGGAATTTACTGTTTCCCAGGAAAGGAAACTGCCTGCAACACATCTGGCAAAACGCTCTAAATGTTTAGTTTTGACAAAATATATATTTCAGCTCTTCTTATAAGGTGAGTGCTGTAGAGTGGGTATCTTCTTTCTAAAAAGGGAAAGATCCAATTTGTACTTTAAATATACCAAGCCACTATTTGCTTTTTTATGTCAAATACTATATACTAAGCTATGAAGCAAGCAGGAAACCAGAGGCTAAGCAGTGATATTTGAGTTTGCAGAATAAATGTATCATGAATGCAGACATAACACTCCATATAGACAGCAGAAATAAAAGATGGAGAGAATCATGAACATGAAAAAAAGACCGAAAGGATGAGAGTGGTCTGAATTGTAACTTTTTACTCAATTTCATACTGGCATACATAAGATTCCATGCCAAATTATTTAAATTCCTTCCTATTTCAACACATCTAACTATGAGATGTTCCTTCTCACAACTGATGTGAGACACATCTCAGTCATTCAGCTATTCTGCAATAAGCCCTGCCCTGCAAGCAGACTTGTTATTATGCCTCTGAGGCTCAGTAAAAAGACTGTATTCAGGCATCCTCCTTCCTCCTCCTCAGTTTTCAAGGACAAAAATGTATTTAACTTGCCTTACTTTTCACACCAGATTTCTAAATTTAGAGGTTACTACTTTCTTTCCCCCTGAACTCTGACTGGCTTTGACTCCCTGGGGAGGCAGAGAAGACCACTTCCTCCTGCACAGCTGGGAAAGCTGCTCCCAGAGGGATAGAAAGGGTGAAGGATCTCAATCAAATGCTCAAAAAGATGCACCAAATATGGCACTATCCTGTAGTGAAGGGTTAAAGAGATGTATATTTATTTTGTTGGCAAGGTGAACGTTCACTGTCTTTCCTAGGCAATGGGAAAGAGCACTTCATTAAAGCAATGAGTCCATTGGACCCAGATGGGGAAACAGCATAATCCTCTCTCAGTTACGTGTATGTGTGTGTGTTGGAGGTTGATTCCAGTTATTGCCCCTACAGCCTGGAACTATTGAGGAAAAGCTGGGGAAAACATTACCACAGTGAACCTCAAGGCGTTATTACAAGGGCTAGACGAGAAGCACTTCCGAGTAGCTAACTCATGGTGCCTGCTGTGCTGGTAAGTGTCTTAGGTTAGTCATTTGTCGTCACTTCTCACAATTATACCGGCATTTTCCCTACCTTAGCAACTGGCCATTCATTCATTCAAACAGAAAAAAAAAAACAAAACAGCAAAACAAAACCAACACAAAAAACCAAACCCAGCCAAAAAAACAGTAAAAGGTGAACGAAGTAGTTTCTCTTTCCAGTATTCATACAGCCACAGTTCTCCCTAGTGGAGGTCCAAGATACAGCAAGCCTCGCCTAGGCAGCCTCCAAGTTCAGTCATGTTGCTGGCCCCATTACGACTCAAGGGCCTCCCGGGGTCATGCACTGGCCTTTCCTAAAGGAAAACAGACTCCAGTTCAAACCTTTAGAGACACTTGTCTCCCTCAAAAACCCAGCAGAACTGAGCTGCCAGATTATGTTGGTGATCTGACTCACTAGTGTGGCATACAGATGGTAAGCTTCATAGTAATTCAGAAACTATTAATTTAGTCAAGCCTTTCATGGATATTCTGTCTAATGAATTCTCAGCATCCTTTAAATCTTTTTTTTATGTACAGTCCCTTGAGCAGAAGGGGTAGAAGTCTAATAATTAAAAAGAAAACTGCACTGGTGAGTCTCAACTTTAATATCTAATGAAAGGATTTAAAAAACCCATTAAAATATGGCCAGAAAAAAATAAGATTATCCTCTAGTTCTTCCTCATTAGGAGACAGATACTTTCAGGGCTAGAGCAGTCTTATTTTCAGCACTACTCTATTGAGAACTCTATTATTTTTGGGGCTAGCAGTGACAGAAAAGCAAGCAGGGACCAGGCCAATTTAAGAAGTACAAGTTGCAATGGGAAATTCTCATTTAACCTAGCAAATTAATAAAAAATACTCAGCTAACAGAAAAAATGAATTTGAATGTCTAGTTAGAGTCCCAGAAATACACAATCTGGTGTATAAATCTAATCCTACACGCTGTCTTCATCGGATAATAGCAGATTTCTCAACTACCTTGCAAATGACTCTTATTCACATGGATTTAAACATTCTTTCAAAGGCTTCAATACATTGGAAAGGAGAAAAGCTTTTGAAACTTCGTTAACAATGCAGGTAGCTGTCACACTGATTTGTTTTGCTATTGCAGTACAAAGTTGAAGGGATGGAGAATGCATAATTTATATGCCAAATATATAAATTTTGTAGGAAATAATCTTGACTGTATCCCAAGTTCCAAACATATTCCTCCATTTCCTCTGCTGGAAGGATGAACAATGGCAGATGAATACCCCACAGGAAAAAAATCTGACAAATTGGTTCTACAGGTCACAGTCCAAGTATAATTAGAAAGAACCCTTCTGGAAGTCTCCAAAATTGTACAGATTTTCCTTTCCAGAGGTAACGACATAAAGAAATCCCAATAGCTTCCAACACTGTAAGGCATGCATTTCAGCTGCTATAAGCATTTTTTACAACCTCTGAACACAACTCCCATGATTCAAAAGGAAAAGCCACATTAATATATTGTATGAAATACAGCAAGTTGTGTAAGAAAGTCTGTCGTAAAAGAGGCACGCTGAGGCACGCTGGGATTTTCCTCATATAAGAGAAACTTTGGTCTGTAATTCATGGTAGTTTGACTAGCATGGCATTCCCTTTGTTTGTTTTAATTAAGAAAAATCTATAGCTTCCAGATCCAGACCTAGGAAAACTCTCAGGCAGTTTGTCTTCAGTAGTCAGTATCCTATTGTGCTAGTTTCAGAAGGCATTTTCTAAAGCAGAGAAGTGAGTGTTTCCAAAATTTCAGTGGAAACAACTCTTTCCCAGGGTTTGGTAAATTGGTTAGTAATTTTCCGCTTTTCCAAGACCACTGATCGTTGCAGAGAACATAGGAGTGGGATTGGGGGGGGGGGAGGGGGGGAAACCTTCTTTTTACTCTTACGCATTCATTTCAAACACCTACTTTATTAGAGTTTCCCTCACCTTTTTCGGGTATTTCCCACTTCCAAGGGCACAGAACTGGACTAGCAAGAGCTGGCAGTATTAACTGCTGCTCACCCATGCCACCTCCTGAGGCAGGCCTTGCTGCCACAGCCTCTGGATAGTCCTTCCCTGTTCCATTCCCAGCTGCCTTGCCATTTGTATGTCTTGTTAACGCTCACACTTCCAAAGTTAGCCATTTAATACAGACAAAAAAGCCGCAAAAAAAGAAGGCTTGAGACGCTCAACTCCTGAAAGACATGACTAAAATAGAGTATTCATCTCAGAGACTGAGTAAAACACAAAGTCTGTGCTTAACTGAAACCTTTTAATTAACCCCCCTGTGCTGTTCTCTTTGCAAGGACATGCCCAATCCTGCTTTTGTATGCTTAGGACAGTGCCTTTCTCTCCAATTACACAATGCATTAAACACAAATGAAACTATGTCTTAGTTCAGTACATTACAAATAAAATACAATCTTTAAGAAGAACAAACAAGCCCAAGAACTTTTTTTAACTTTTTTTTTGGGGGGGTGGGTGGGTTTAGAGCGTGTTTAAAGATGGTTACCCCCCACAAATAATTTAGAAGCATAGTTGGAGGCTGTCGGAACTGATCGCTCTGTCTAGGAAATTCCTAATTGGAGCCGTGCTGCAGGAATTCGCAGGGGTCCTGTCGCTGCCGGCTCCTCCCTGGAGCTTTCTCTCGCCCCGCGCCGCCCCGCGCCCCGGCGCTCTCCCTGCAGCCCGCAGTGCCAGTGCTCCCCCGCGCCCGGCAGGAAGGGCCCGGCGAAGGCGGGAGGAGGAGCAGCTCCGCTCCACATGTCCGCCTGCTCTTATCAACTTATCCTATACGGGAAGGGAAGCGATTGATTAGGGCACCGAGGCCGTGACATCCTGGCACGGGCGAGGAGGAGCCAGGCTCACGGCTGGCGAGCCCGGGGGCCGGATCCCCCAGCAGCGAGGGGAGGAGGGGGCGGCGAAGGCTTTTGCTTTCCGCATCTGACAGCTCGGGGCACGGCGGCCGGGAGAAGACGGGACGTTTCCAGCTCGGAGGGTAGAAAAGCCCAGCCCTCCCCCTGACGGCACATGGCAGCAGAGCGCTGGGTTTCAGCGCAGGTTAACTAGGTCCGTGTTCCCGTTGCGCCCCGCAGCACTAGGTTTGCTGGGCTACTGCAGGGATTAAAATGCAGCTGGCTGCTTACTTCTTCTGGGGCTGCAGTATTTTCTTAGCTTCAGGATACAACTCCTTTAGTAAGAGTATGGAGACGATGGGCAAGAAGCAGTACCAGGTCCAGCATGGGTCATGCAGCTATACCTTCCTTTTGCCCGAGACGGACAACTGCCGATCTTCGACTTCCTATGTGTCCAATGCAGTGCAAAGGGACGCACCTTTAGACTATGATGATTCAGTTCAAAGACTGCAACTACTTGAAAACATCATGGAAAACAACACTCAGTGGCTAATGAAGGTAAGATAACACTAGTTTTGTTGTAAAATTCCTGTTGATAACATCCTGTTATCTATTTCATTGTGGGTTTTTTTTTTCCTAACCGTTTCTACATTCACAAAATGCATTAGATAAAATAAACTTCTGAACTACCTCAATCAGAAAGTTTGAGAACATTATTTTACTGACTAGAAGGGAACAGAGGACTGCACTGTTCTGCAGAGCCTGTGCTTTAAAGTTTCTCACTGCATTTGGGTTGTTTGGACAAATAGTAATTCCATAGGCAGACTGACATTTCTTACATTGAAAGAACCAGCTACTAATTTATAATTAACTGATAAGGGCTATTTTATCTCTCTTTAAAGAAGACAGAATGCACCTTTATCCGAGGCATGTTTGAAGAATGTTATTTGAAACATGATTTCTAAACTGGCATGCAGAAATTAACATATTAGGTCCCATGGATAAGGAGCTGTAATTCTAAGTAAAGACTGCAAGTGTGACTTGCAGCGAAGTGAGCCCAGTAAAGTGATATAATTTCAGGAAAGTTCATTTGCGGATATCCTTTGCATCCTGTAACATTTCCACTCAAATACACAATATTGAAGGGAAAAATATTCTGGAGAAGGTGTTACAGATGCCACATAGCTTCCTTTAATGCAACTCCATTGCAGCTAAAGGAAAATGACGTGTATTGTCAAAGTGGAAACGTTTGTAAAACTATGTCTGAAACAGCAGAAAAAAATTTATACTGCATACATTCTTGATATTACTGGAGAATAAACCTGATCACTATTCCACACTTTATAGAACTTTGATTCTAAATGCTATATGGTTCGATAGGTTTTAAGAAACCTTTATTTCACTGATGCCTGAAAAAGTGTGAAAGTATAGTTTAATGGCATGGTAAATTTATGAGTGTTTATGTTTCATACCGAGATGCCTATCTTCTAAGCAATACCTATTTTGAGGACTTAACTGGGTGGTTGACGTAGTACCTCCAAATAAGTGTTCCACTGATGTCATAAGGGCTTTTTCATAAAGAAAGACGTAGTTGTTGCTAATGGAGGGAATTTGCAATTCTCTGCAACCAGTAGCCACTTCTTACAGGACTATAAAATGATTTTGTGTTATGGTTCACCTCTGTCATGAGTTACAAAGTTACAGAACTAGCAAGATACAACCAGAGAAACCTGCTGGTGAATTTGTGTAAGAAACAGAAGTCACACTGTAAAGCAGAAAGCATATGGTTTTCATCCACGTGAAGATGAATCTTGAAGCTTAAATCCAAAATGCATGCACTGAAGGCTGCAGTGTGACCTGTCTTTATGGGTTTAGGATGCTTAATTTAGACACCCAAATAATGACAGATCAGTGGCTTTTGGTTTTTTAATCTCACAGGCAAACATACTTCCCTCCGCATACTTACTTACCTTTCTACTTATCAATTTACAATGCTCACTATTGTAATGTTAAGACCAACATTAACAGACGTGTAATACAGGATGAAAACCACACAAAGTAAAGCAGTCTAATCTACACAGCTGCTAAGCAATTTCCTAATATAAATAATGAAATCACACACGAGACTCCAGTGCTAAATGCCTCTTAAATAGACAAACACAGTATCATAAGTGGCATCAGGTAAACAAAAACCAGTAAGCAAATTCCAGCATCCTTATTTAGTAAAAGCTATGCCTTTTCCTGTCAGTCCCTGGGAAATCAGTTACAAGAGGAATGGGATAACTATATCTAACTCATTCTTTGTGCAATCAAAAGGCACGATTCTGTTTTCCTAGATAGAGAAATGTTTCTTTTATTTGAGCAAAGATTTCCAAAGACGACGTTTTAGAATAGCCTGGGTTTTTTTCCCCTTGCTGTTCCACAGCTAAACATCCTGTAAAATAACTGCTGTTTGCCTTTTTCACTATTTTAACACCTGCTCTTTATGTCATCTGTTTTGTTCACAAAGAGACTCCAACAAAAGTAGCTTTTCCTCAGATTTGCTTTGCTACAGACACCTGGTCTGCAAATGAAGATGAAAAGCAAACAATAACCTTTAAAGTTGCTCACAGAGTTTACTTGCTATTTTTTTAAGGTCACTGATACACATTCTAGGTTTGTATTTCAACTATGATGCTAGATTAGTCAAAGCAGAGCAAAAAAGACTGTTTGCTTAGTTTTTATACTGTATTGAACATGTAATATAAGATTGCTCTTAAAAATAACCTGACATTAACTTCTCAGCAACTGCACAAAAAACTGCTTTAGGTTTCACTTCTTTTAAAAGTTAGTTTTTGCTGATTTAAGAGGCAGCACCTGTTTTCTTTTGATATTGTGTAAAAAAAATATATTACGAACTTTTAGTGTAAACTAACCTTGAAAAGTTGTTCCTGAAGTACTGCACATCCCCAAACATTTTTACACTCCTCCCCCTCTCCTGCCTTTAATCCGTCAACTGGAGGAAACATTCTGTTTCTGAATGAACACTGGGCTGTATGAATGGAACAGCATGGGAAGTGTGTGCTTCAGCTGGTTAATGGGCAAACACAATGGGAAGAGAATGAGTTATGTAGGTCCAGGTTCTTTTCTGATCTGCTCCTGTATAGACAGCAGGAGACTTCGTTCTGCTATTGCCACAAAGTGCTGCTTCATGAAAACACATTTTTTTGGTCTGAACTGTATTAATGCCTTGTGCCACTACTGTATGTATGACACCTAAAGCTGGAGAATGTCTTTTCAGAAGCAGATTATGCATAAGCATTCAGATGACGTAGTAGAACAAACCAGTATTCCACCTAATCCAGTGTTTAGCAGTAAGCCAGTAAGTGATGGTGTAGAGCAAAAGCCAAAATCCTAGATCAAGTGTGCAGCAATATACCTGAAATTAACTTTCTTCTTTGACTTTCCCTACCTTGGGATCAATTTGTATACTGAAGTGTAAGGTTTTTTTCTAAGGTACATCTATGCATGAAGAATAAGCCACTCAATAACAAGATTTTCAATTATTTTGAGAGGATAGCAGATTTGTATACAGCTGAGGTACGAGATTGGAAATTTTAAATGTAGATGTATGTTGGCTATTATACTTTGGATTTTTTTTTAATATAAAAAACAACATCGGGTTTTCAGCTATTCCCAGAAGACAGGCAAGTCTCTTAAGTTCCCCAGTTAAACAAATCTCTATCTGAATTAATGGCAGCTTTACCATTTGGATCATGGCAGTTCTGCTCAAGGAACTGTGTTTTGTCAGGTATTAAGACATTGAAATAACTGAGTGCTGACTTGAATTTGCTTCTTAGTACATAAACTAGATTCTGACTCAGGAAATATGACTCTGTCCAAAGTAATAGTGTAAAAGAAAGAGGTCATATTTTCTTAGTCTTTCCTGTTACAAACGGCTGAAAACAACGTGTGATTCAAACTGATTATAGTATTTGGAATATAGGTAATTTATTTGTAGTTTATCAGCAGATCAAAAGACTAGAAAATAAAAGTCTGTGCCAGGAGTCAACATTTAAACCTGGGAACTTCATCTTGAAAGCAGACTAGGAGAGGGGATACTTTGCTGATGGGGATGCAGTATCTTTGTATACTCTCAGAACTGAGACTTGTTTTTCCTTGTCATGATATCCTGGAAGCTAAAACCTGTTTATCACTTTGAAATGTGTTACTTCCCTAAGCACAACAAAATCACATGTTTTGAGATGTATGGGAATGAATGCCTATAATTTTTGATAAGCAATTACTAATGAAAGCTTATAATTATTGTCATACTTGTATTGAACTTCGTATCTCAAATATGAAAAGATATTCTGACATGCTGTCATCTAAAAACATCTGCACATAATAGGCAAGGACAACTATATTGTACAGTGCTGGATTCTGAAGTACGCAAGAGATGATTCTGACTCAAGCTGCATTCCTTTCTTAAGTAATGCATCTGTTTTTACTTATTGTGAAAAGTGCTTGTTTCTGTCTATCAATCAACTATGTATTTGCTAAGTAAAAGAGTACAGGCAGAGTAAAGAAGAAAATACTTTTTTACTTTGAGATTAGTACATGTTACTGGATAAAGTTTCCACAGTACTTTAAATGATTTGACTATGCATTTTATTGTTATATCTCCTGTAGGTAAATTTCTGTGAAAGGATTTGAACTGACACTTTTGCATGTCTTTAAAAACTATGTTGTAAAGACTATTTCTGCATCATTCCACAAATACCAGATTGGTGATACAGGTATGAAATCGTACAGAAACAGCAAAGAAGACTAGAGATTTTCTTGTACAGATCTACAAGACAAAATTGAAATTGAGAGCTCGCCATCTTCAAGACGTTATCAGTAAAAAATGTGATAAACAGAGGCTTGTTTTACTGAACCAGTCTCTTACCAGAATTCAAGATATATTTTCATGTGCTTTGTTATTAATATGATCATAATCTTATCATCTTTGGTTCAAAGAACAAATTGGGAGACTTTCTCCATTAATTATTGCCATCAAATGCTTTATTTTTCTTCTTTTTTCCCTTTCTTCAAGTGCATATGTAGGAAATAAGTCTGGGGATGCTTCAGTTGACAGTTTCCAGTCCTCTTTATTTGCATGCCCACTTACTATATAAAAGTAAACCGCACAACCTTTAGAACGTCTTAAAAGATTTTGCAGAGAGACTGGGGTTGGGAATGCTGTTTCTTTTATACACAATTATCTTATTACTGCTCCTTTTTTTGTTGTTAATTATGAAAAAAATCAATAAAATGCATCTCCCCATAATTTAGCAGGGAAACAGCAGATACCATTTTCTTGATTCCTAATCACAAGAAAGATGGGACCACATATGTATTGCTTAGAATAGAACTTTGCCTGGAAGACAGAGATACCCATTTCTTTCCTTCAAAATGTGCTATCTAGTATCTTCAGTGACTGTATTATACTGTCCCTTTCATACTACCATATGTATGGTTTTGAAAATGTACCACATTGTACATGATTTGATTTACAGTACTTCTTGCGGTAAGCTAAGGCGGCTTAGTAAACCACTATTTATTTAACAACCTTTCACATACTTTAATTCAAGAATCTTCTATTGAAGTAGTTGTTACATGGGATTTTACATGGGTTTGGCTGAAAGCCAGGATGGGGTCAGAGTAAAACTACCTTTCTCAACCAGTTCTGTTATAGGGCTAGACATACAAAATGCAGTCAACTGATTGAGAAGACGTAGTGCCAGATTGTAGATTAGGATCTACCACAGACAGGTGCCATCTGTGGACCACTCTCTGGAGCTTAGCAAACCCAGAGTTTCATCAGATGACTGAGTCTTATCTTAGCTCCCTAGAGAAAGTTCAGTCTGTCTCTTCAGCCTGGAAGAGGGAGAAACAGAGGAATGGAATACAAAAGAAACTCTCCTTGAAGAGGCAGATTTATCAGCACTGCCGAAGAAGTTGCAAAACATGCTGTTTGCAATAAAATAACATGCTGCATGGCCCTCACCCTAGCATTCTGCTTTAGCACTAAGGTTTGCAAACCTCAGAATCAAGAGACAATAGGCAGAAAGTAGAAATGTGGACTAGGCTGAAAATACAATACAAATAGAAAGAAAAACATTATGATTTCCACTTGTTAAAACAGGTATAAGAGGTAAAATGGGACTGATGACCATAGAGTTTGGTGTCCCCCCGTTCCCAGTTCCTGACAAAATCATAGACTCACAGTATGGCTGGCGTTAGAAGGGACTTCCAAAGATCATCAAGTCCAGCTCCCTTCTGTGGGCATGGACATCTTCCACTAGACCAGGTTGCTCAATGCCCCATCAAGCCTGGCCTTGAACACTGCCAGGGATGGGGCATCCACAACTTCTCTGGGCAACCTGTGCCAGAGCCTCACCACCCTTATTTGAAAAAAAATGATAAAAATCTTCCTGGAACAGAAGATGCAAGCTGTACTTCAGAGGAAAAAAAAGGCTTTGGTGTCTAGTTACCAATAAGATACTGGCAGGAGCCTTAAGGATACCCATAAGGACTGCAGAAGGGAAAATGGGAGCAGATGGCTCTTGAATAAAAACATATTTCATGTATGTACTAGAATATGAAACAAGTGTGTCACACAGAGAAAATATTTTGGTAGTCCAAATGCACTCTAGGAAATCTCTCACTGGTAATAACAGGTAAACCACTGAGAAAACAATTTGTCAGTGGACCATAAGCATCAATATAACCTTCTAGAAAAGGAGAATTTCTATGGCACTGAATAAGAAGTTTTGGAAACAAACACAGACAAATTTGTCTGCCATTTTATTATTTAAATTTCTCACACTAGCTAAATATAAATTACAGGTGAAAAAAATAATAACATCAGAAAATTTCACAGGGCAAAGCCTCTGGGAAAAAAGAGGTATGGCACAGTAATTTAATACTCAGAAATGCCTTAGAGATGTAACGCATTCCACAGCGTTAAACCAAATAACCTCACAAACACACAAAGTATTACACTTTACAGTGCTTTACAACTGGAAATACTGTGATAATTTCATTTCATTTAACAGATACATCTCTTGGAAATGGGACAGAGTCAAAAAGAATTGTATTTATTATCTAGTGAGAATAAATTAAATACTGTTTGGTGAACTTAAAGTCTATGTGAAGTAAACCAAGATCAGAGGAAATGGTAAAGAATTCTTCAGGTTACAAAATCCAGATCCATGTTTTGTATAAAAAAAACCCCACACCTAAGTAGTTCTGCAAACACTCACTGTGTCAGATTTCAAGCTGCCTAGGAAAACACATTACTACTCCTTAAGTGCCTTTGGAAGGAAAAAGAAAAAGCTTACTACATTCCAAATAACTACTGAAAATCCTATTAGTTTTTATCTGTTTGTGGAACAGGTTAGCCCTAAAATTAAGATGTTGTTTATAAAGCTCAGCAAAAGTATCCTGCAATTTGTATGATTTGGAGATCTATCTGTTCTCATTCCAATTTACAGGATGTTATGGCTTAGTCTGGACACAGAGGGAAGCTACAGGAGCATTTCTCCTGACTTTATACTGCCTATATGAAACTTTATTAGTTTATCTAATAATCTTCCAGGAGTCTACTCAGGTCATAACAAGGTCTTACTGCTAAAAAGAGAAGGCTGATAGAACATGCAACCTTTACTCTGTTAACTTCTCTGTTAGTAGAACTATGTATGGAAATTAGTATTCTTCACAGAGTTACAATACTCACAGAAGCTGTCAGGAGTGAAACATTTCCCTCTCTCGGTGAGCGAATACTTCAGAATTCTTAGATGACAGCAACTTTCTTTTCAATTCGGCTGTCTCTGGAGATTCCTGCTAAACCCAAGTGGCATATAATGTTATAACTTTGCGCAAACTCCCTTTCATACTGTAGGGAAAATATATCTTTTCAGTTCTGTATTTGTATTCAGGTCTCAAGAATCATGATAGAGCTTAAAACACAGGAAACTGTGTAGGGTTCCTCTGCCCTCTGGGGAACAGCATATCAACTTTGTAACATTGATTTTGGTCAGGGATTAAAATCAGCATGTTGTGGTAACACAGCTAAGAGCCTAACAGAATACTTTATTGAGTAGCTAGCTACAACATCTTATCACTGAAGTTTCCAGAAGGGGGAAAATAAGCCTTGCTTGATATGTATCGGCTCTCTCAATGTTAGCGAGTGAATTCTACACTGTCAAAACTACATGAAAACTCACTAGGCAAACATTTGATCTGTAATTATCACCCCACTACAGAATTTTTTTGACAGGGAGAAAAACTAAAAGTTCTCATTTCTGGAGAAAGGAAAAAAATGTATCCATTTAAAAACAGTAGGAACGTATTCAAACCTCTAGGATAAAAATGACTGAGTAGTGTATTGAGCTCTGTCCAAACAACAGCTCTGCGGACCTGTTCATTCTCATGCTGAAAGCATTAAGAGTCATTCACCTCGTGCACTCACGGTATCAGCTTCATCGCTATGCTTGCTTTTTGGTTCAGGCCTGCACCTGACGCACGTGATCCTGGAAGGAAAAAGTCTCTTTTGTTCCATTCTGTCAGGGTGTGGGAATGGGGAGACACCCAGCTCAGTGGAAAGGACATTTCCTGGGCAATAGCCATAGCCCTTACCCCTCCAGCAGCTTTCTATGTATGATGTGACATCACTGTACTACGGGCTTGCTGTTTATCATATGACCTGATGTATAGTCACATACTGAATAAATACTGGGGTAAGCTGAGAGGTTTAATTTTGAGAGCTGGCAGCTAAAAATCACTTCAGTTTTGTCTTCCTCCACAGAACTTGCAGACATCATATTGAGACACTTCATATACTTCCTTTAGGTCCTTTCCTTTGAACTACAGTATATACTTGCAGCAGTTTCCCCCCCTATTTTCCGTTTACAAGGTATAACCACCTGCAAGATACTACTTCAAACTCACAGTTTCAAAGTAAAATATAAACCATCCCCTTAAGGAGAACGTGCCAATCAGTCATGAAGCAGTAGCATCACTCTTCCATGATATCAGCTGTCAGCTGACAATCTCCGCTGTGCAAAAAAGTCAACATTCAAACATGAAAATCTGCAGATCAAGACTGAAATATATAAGTAACAATGGAAAACACACTCGCCATAGTTTCCTACTGCATTAACAAATATCCTGTCCATTAAGACAGTTAAAGAAAATTCCCTGGTCAAGACTTAATGAAACAATTTCCACGTTTTTGCTTTCTTTTCAGAAAGCTTTTCTATTAAACAGTGTGATTCAGCTATTCAAAGGCAACAGCAACATCCAGTTTCTTAATACAACTTTAAAAAAATAAAGTAGGCAAAAGACAGCCTAAGTGAATAAGTAAAACCAGACAAAATCTTGTATTTTTCTGCTTCTACGGAATTGACTTAAATTAAACTAAGCTTCCTCGCGTGAGGTCTGAACTTTGACCATGTTAACTATCCTTATGTTTTCACTTATGTTAAACTCCCATCCTGATGCCAGATTTTCTGTCAGATATAGTGATTGCCTATAAAGTAATAGTAAATTAAAAAACTCTGTTGTAACTGCTACTGGAGCCTTACTGGGAATGTTTTCTGAAAACTGCTCTGACATGATGAAAGAAAGTTCAAATAACTAGAAGGTAAACCCCAAGACTAATAACCAAACCCTTAGAAAGAGTCTAAACTGCAACAAATATAAACAATCTGATCCTGTTGAAATCTTACCACGTACAGACAAGGATCCTGACAACTAAAGTTTTACCAGCTATGGAAGAAAGTTTAAATATAATTAATAATACCGTATTTTTTTTCGTGTGACACGTAAGTTTATTTGATTTGCATCTAGAGAAAACTTATCCATGTCTTGAGGTCAGCTTCTTTGTTACGGTAAACTTTATTATTTTAAAAGGCTGTGAGGACAGCATACAAACCCTAGCTCCGCTCTTCCCACTGACTTCTTAGTGAAACTAATATTTCATCTGATGTATCTAAAAAATCATTTGACTCAAAAGGTGAAACTTTTTTTCGTTAGACACTATTTGAGATGAATAATGGAGTAAACCAGTAAATCAGACATGTGGTTTAAGGCTTACTTACTTACTTTGTGTAGTTACTTAACGTGGAATACCTCTAACTAGGAAGGATGCTATTGGAACAGAAAAAAGAATGATAATTTTAATCACAAGGAAATGGACATTTTCCTTTTCTTGTCCCTCTCAAGTCCATGTGGGAGTAACAGTTCCCAAGAGTCTTATCCATTCAAGCCCTTCGCACTCACAAATTTCCTCAGTGAATTTCCTTCCAACATCATGATGGTTTTTAACCTTCAGGCCAACCAGAGAATTCTTTCTCTCAGATGGCTTTAAGCTTAGTCTTCCAGCCCCCTTTTGCAGCTCATTGGCTTAATGAATTCCTATCCCTGACACATTAATTATAAAAATTCTGCTCTCACAGACAACCTGAACTCCCTTTTCCCTACATCCCTTGTCATTCAGGATTCTCAGTTCTGTATGCTTTAGTCCTCATTGTTAGATTTCTTTTTAACCCTCACCTACATGCTCCTGGGTATTAAGACAGATGATAGCTTTTTTTTCTTGCTAGCTGCATCCAGGATTAATGACATAGTACTTTCTCCTTTGCTTTATATGGTTACTCATCTTGAGAGCAGCCTTGCACCCAAGAGAGTCCCTGGGAAGTGCATATTAAAGTCTCCTTCTTCAGTGGCCCATCCCATCAGATCTTGACAGATAAGGGCAGTTTCCTCCCATGAAATACCCATCCTATAGTGCATAGTTTTGATTCCCAGCCAGTTTTGCTGAGAGTTTCTCCTCTTCTATTATAATCACCACCAAGAGCATCATTTGTTTTGAGAGGATCTAGCTCCAGTTTCTGGTCTTCATAGAAGGGCATCAACTAGCAGCTGCCTCGCTTCAGCAGCAGTGAATGGAACTCAGCTCAAGAGGTGACTTTGCACCACTGCTCAGTGGGGCACCAGAAACAATGAGGAACTTTTGGAAGCAGTGGATAGAAACTTTCCTTCTTGGTTCTGTCCCAACAAACTGAACTGCCTGCTTGGAGATGGATAATCCTAGCTATTTAAGCAAAAATGTGTTCAGGATTACATACTTATTTTTTTTCCCGCATCACACAATATGCTTTGTTTCTGCAATAAGCTGCCTATATGTGCTGATCTTATTTCCAAATATTTGTGTTTGTCCACTCCTAACACAGTAGCTTCCTGTTTTATCTTTCAAGTTTTAATCTCCATAATAAAGGATAATGTTTTATCTGTTCCTCAGAAGCTTTTGCCTTAAAGACTCTTACCTGTGCTGATGGAAGAGCAAAGGGAAATAAATACTGTTTGACAAGAACGTACCAAGATGATAATCAGTTTTTTTACCTAAGCAGAGGTAAACACGAAGTTTCCTTCACTTAAGGCAGCCGTTAGCACTTTGCATAGTTACAGTCAAGTCCATTTTGATTCTGGGGTCCTGTTTTCCCCACAAGGGGTTTTGGAAACCTCAGGGAAGTTCTCTGACAGGTCTGGTCTGGCAAGCAAGGAATTTTCACAGTGGTCATGGACATGTAGGAGCTTTTCAGACACCGTCTCCCCTGTCCATCTAGCGTATTAGCAGTGGAGAGGAAGATGCAGCATGTCTTAAAAAAACAACTGCAGCCCTTAAAAAAATATTTATTTATTTTTTTCCCCTTCTAGATGTACAGGAATATCAGTGCATTTCTTAGTAAAGAAGTTCAGTTCTTCAAAACTGAAATCGGCAGCTGATGTGTACTGTCTCAAAGGCCTGAGCAACCAAAAATTGGCAGGGCTTCAGCTCAGATGACTGGTTCTCTCTTGGTAACATCATCATTGAGGCTTCTTCAAGAAAAAAATCTTACAAAAGCTCCATAAGCTATATTTAGAAGCCAGTATATTGCAAAGTTTAAGAGCTACTCAAAATGCCTTCAATTTCCTTTATCTGTGAAGTTTTTTTTAAACTAATGATTTTTCATGCTGAAAGATGCTCTGTAACACAGCTTTTAAACAGGAGACACCCAGTTTTATAGCTTACAAAAGGGGCTAATTGTGCTCCACAGCTTCCTAACTAGTTTGATCCTTGAACTCCGAATCATTCTTCCGTCTGGTTGGAAGTGGAATGCAAGATGACTGCTTCCCTAGAAAGCAATGCTGAGAATGAACTGTGAATGCCTAGCTCCTTTTCACTTCCCCAGTAACATATTTGAAAACAGGAATTTGTTTTGCATTTCCTCAAAAAATTGCCCCACCACATCATGAGCTAGTCTCTAAAACAGGCTCTCCTGTTGAAAGAGGAATTCATAAAAAATACTTGTAAGTTGAGATAAAAGAGAGAAATGGTTTTATATTAAGAAAAAACTGTGACAGATACAAAATCTCTAAAAATTCTGTAAAGTTTATCAGGCTACATAGCCAGTGTCTTTCATGAAACATGTCCTAAGTACCACCACCAGCTTACCTGATGGTAAGTTTATTTCAGCTGCCTATTGCTTAGCAGAATGGAAAAAAATACACAAATGGGAAAGGATTACTTTAGATCTGGGATAGCAAATGTGGGCTTTTAAGGGCAGAATCTCATCTTTATACCAATCTGGTAAAGTCCTGATTCCCTGATGGTAGCATGCAAGTACAAAATATATCTGAAAACATGTAGGCATTTCTCCAAAAAGTTTGAATGTTCAATTTGTGAAATGACAGACCGATGCTATAACCTAGTATTTAAAAATTAAATACTGATTGGCAGTATTTCTTACACTGTTCATAAAGAAGGAATCCTAGTTTTGAATGTTGGTGGCTTGTTGCACATAATAAGGAATATTTATATTCATTTCAGTGAATGGCAGAAGCATCACTGGCTTCTTGTCTTCCTGGCTTCAGTGCTACTGAAGTTCGGCAAAATGCCATTCATGACTCACACTATTTATTTATTTATTCTTTATTTTTAGACTAATGGGAACTTTATGAATTCCTTCCCTGATTTCTAAGAGAAATACCAGTTAGCTGTGATCCTGAAAAACAGTGATTCAGACTCTTAGATTACTACCTTAATGAACATCCTTAACTCTTAATGAGAATGGTTTATCACCAAATAATTAACTTGAGTTCTGAAGATACTGTTACCAAATTTCGATTTAAAATTATTCCCTTGCCAATACAGAAATTCACACTATTTAAAGGTTTGTCAAGTTGACAATTATTAAGTTTCAATTAAGATTTTTTTTTGAAATCTCAATATTATTTTTCATTTGCAATTTTATTTAAATCTCAAAAAAAGAAAAAAAATCACCATAAAAAGCATAGGCATTACATATAGCATAAAGAACCTATGTTACCCTTCAAGTGACAAACCACGTGAAAACACATGCGCAGTTAGGAAGGCAGTAGCGTCACACCACATGTATGAAACAAGCTCAGTGTCTGGAATGGTGGGAGCTGAACTCTAAGATAGCCTGGGATAGTTTCAGCTCTCAGCATGTCTTGCCTTTTGTTACACACTCTTTTGCTTTTTCTAGGTCATCATTTTGATTATAACTTCTGTAGTTCAAAACATACAGTAGAAAGGATAATCATGCTGTAATAACTTTTAGTATTAGGTACAACATACTTCCAGTCAAGGACACAGAGTGAAAGTCATTCTTCATAATAATTGTGCAGACAATGAAGGCATTTCATGCATTTAGTTTCATGTTATATTAATGAAACATTTGGTTTTTATTCAGGTAGATTATTTCCAGTGAAGGGGGAATTTTTTCCTTCTGCTAGAAGCGTAAATTATAAAAGCATAACATACAGCTTCCTCTAAATGAGATGTAGTCAGATATGAGAAGGAATTGGTAAGCTTTTATTTAGTACACAAGTGGCATTAACTGAACCATCTCCTGCATATAACTTACTTTAAAGTCTGTATTTACTGTTTTAGGAGTTAGCATTTAAACCTTTAGTATTTTATTACACAATTTTAGCTTGAATATTTTCCAATAAATCACAGCTCACTCTCAGCTAGGATTCATTTATGATGTTACTTTCACCTTTTGTTTGCTGACAGGAAAATGAGATAAGAGAAAAATCTTAGCTGGAGGTCTGGACAGGCAGATATGCTCGATGGGGCATGTAAGAAGCTAATAGGGTAGAGACATCTCAAGCATTCCCATATACATTCCCAAAAGATTTTTTCCCCTCCCTTGAGAAACAACACATAGTCCAGTGGGACTTCCGGCCCTAGGAAAAGAAAGGAAGAAAAAAAGGCAATTTAAAATGTCTCTTACAGACACAACCGCTTTTTTCTTCTGCAGAGTACTAATTTTTTCCAAAAGTTACATGCTACTAAAACTGATAACTGACTTTCAGAAAACATAGAGAAACGCATTATTTTGTTAAAAGCTAATTTAAAATAGCTTAAGATCTGATTACTTGGCATTGATGCAATGCCCTGAAAATGTGTTCCCTGTCAAGATAAATGGATCTTGGACGGGATAGTGATTCTTCCATTTTTATTCTGACTTTAAGCAGTAGCAACATTGATAGACTGTGAAAAGTATGAAAAGCTGTTTTAAAAGGAACAAAATTGTCTGCAGAATTGAAATTCTTACAGTATTACGTCTTCATAACACGAATACATTGCAGTGATGTGGAAATACAAATATAAGCATACATGGAAAGCCAGGCAGTACGATGCTCCATTCATTACATACATGCACATTAAGCAGCATGGCATATATATGTAGGTAAAATACTTCACATTGTGTATATGAACTGCTGTGATGAAACTGTAACAGTGTTTTCTTCTTCTTAAAAAGACCACATTACGTTTCACTATTATCCATGTTCAGTAGGATCCAGAAAGTCAGGCTTACCCCAAGAAACCCAACCTTCAATTATACTACAAAAAAAAACAGTTTACATATTTAGTATTTTAATTGCAAGTGAAGTCTTGTTTCAACAGTCCTTGACAAAACTGTATTTTATGTCTTTATGTACAAAAATATATCTGTGAATCAGAAATTTAAGGATTCCGTGGCATATATGAATGACCTTCTACAATGAGACCATAGCACATTGGCACAAGTTTCAAATTATGGGCTAAATCCTACTGCAGGCGACTCATGTAGAAACCAGATGCAGCCACAGTCCAGAGAACACTGCC
Organism: Ara ararauna; assembly: GCA_028858755.1. NCBI lineage: Eukaryota > Metazoa > Chordata > Aves > Psittaciformes > Psittacidae > Ara > Ara ararauna. Next base: position 38,819,457 of record CM054379.1, on the reverse strand, counting down.
ACTCTGAAACAAGGGCAAGGCATCTAAGACCAAGCATTATTAGGTTAAAAAGGACTGAAAACATCTGGAGCATGAGAAATAGGAAGGTCTCATCTGTACTCTGAAAAAGTATTCAGAAAAAGAACTAATGAAACTCATCAGCAGTTTTCGTATTTTACCCTGTCACTAGAACTAAGCTAAACAGGTTATGGATGCTTAAGTTCATTTTCCATCTTGCTCACTTTTGTGTATAAACACAAATTTTAGAGAACAAAATGTCAGGATGATGACTAAAGGTATTACACGAGAGGATTAAATGCCTTTGGTTTAAATTCACAAAGATATGTTTTGAATAAAGCACAGGACATTTTCAGTAGGGATGCAAAACCTTTTGACAGCTTAATATATGTCAAACCCTGTAGCTTCAATGTATATTTAAAAGTGCCTAGTTGTAAATGCTGTATTTTCTGTTCTATAGGATCTACTCCACTTTCGAAAATTCAGAACGAAAATAAGAGGAAAAAGGCTACAGACATGCCATTATCCCTGCAATTTTCTCTGTATCTACATTAGATGACTAAGCATGCAATATGTGTTCCGTGTTGCAGTACAACCTGTTCAATACTTCTGCAAGTTCTTTTGAACTACTTTGTAAACTAATTACTAGGCACAATCAAAGTCTGTATAGAAACAGCTGTTTCTCATGGAAACATAATGCATATTCTTTGGGTTTCCCCATTCATTCAAACTATGAAGAAAGCTGGGTTTAGTTAAATTATTCCATATTTATCAGACAGCCAATGCCAAGACTATCAAGGGCCTAAAACATCAAATTAATGGCAGGAGAACAATCAGTTGTCAGTGCAGTCAGAGGAAGACAATGACCTTTGTATACACTAATATCCGTGGGAAAATACTGGGCAAAGTCTGTATTTAAAACTCTAGCGTATAATTTTAAATCATGTTACTTCTTACGGTAACTTTTCTACGCTATTGACAGCCACAGTTATCTTGGTAACAGCTTTGACATCTAGGACAGATCCACAATCCACCAACTTGACAGGACGTTGCCCCTTCTTTTCTTTGAAGTTAGTGCCTCCAGGCTTAGCCAGAAGTTCCAAAATATTGTGAGAGCTGGTGCAAGGAGGGGAGCAGGAACACATGGCTGGGTCATGAAGGTGTATGACCATTCCATTTATCCAGCAATCAGCTGTTAGAATGAACGACCTAAATGCAGCTGAGCTTCATACAGTATATCACACACAGCAGTTGCTGAGTTTATGGGGCTAATGACATTTTTTGTGCAGTGAATCTGCTGATCTAAAAATACAGGGCTATAGAGATATGACTGCAGATAAACTTTGACCTCTTTGATACTTCTGTCAATTTTAGAATGGATGCTTTGTTGTAAGAATATAGATTATCTTCAGATTTCCTTTGACAAGAAAAAGTCTAAAAACTGCTTTTGGAATTTTCTCAAACATATAGATAATGCCCTTGAAAGTGATTAATTGCTTAGTCTAGCAATCCATATTTGATTCAAGGAAAAAAGATCTTGATAGATTCTGATGATCTTAGGGGTTGGATGGTGAATCCTTGGATACAAAGGATCATGCAGCTCCAGCTACCTTCCTATGTGTACTAAGGGACACAGCACTATGTGGAAACTCAGGATTAACATACTGCTCTCTGAAAAGAAATGTTACAGTTGAAAGAATCAGTAATATAAACATTAAGAAAATCACCAAACTTTATTAGGAAAGACTGCTCCAATAAATGACAAATTTAATAAAATGAAACTAGCAGCCAGTACTATTTGTACCATTTATACAAGGCAGCATTTGTCAAAGAAGGGATGTATGTATTCATATAGTTATAAATGCTGCCAGGAACATGACTCTTTAATTAGTACTAGCACATCTGGCAATAAAGAACAAAAGCAAGACCTCATTTATAACTTTAAATGAAAGAATGATAATGTGCCTTAAAAATGCATTATTAAGTTATTGATTTTTTTGGAAAATTGTTCTGTAATATGGACACTATACAATAGCAGTCAGGAAGGCTCTTCATTTAAATAAGTACTGGCAACCTTTCATAAAGGATTAATACTATCTCTGCCAATGGTTAGAAAACAAATTTCTTTTAACGCATACTCCACATGTTGTCTTTTCTGTCTTGCCAATTTAAAGCTTACTTAAAAAAAGACAATCTTGGCTATAAGAGCAATGTTTTGGAATGTGCTCCAAAATGATTGATCTGTCCTCGTTCTTTTGGTAGTGTCGCTAAAGTATTTTCATCAGATTTTATGATTTGATATGATTTGAAGTAATAAAGCATGACAGCCCCAAACTGATGACCTTAGAGAATTTTGTCTTTAAAAATGCATTACCATAACTATATTACAAATCTGAATGGTGAAATTATTTTTTCAATTTTCCCAGCTGTTTTTGCTACTTAAGCATACTTTGAGACACATTTTTTTTTCCATCTGTTTTCATTTTTATATTTACTTTCTTGAAGAATACATGCCAGCCAGTCTTACACAAAAAATAGAATGCTTCATGAAAAGAATCCCATGAAGACTCACTGAAATGCTATTAGCTATCTATTCCTTCTTTCAAATCTGAATATATTTATACCTCTTTACCTCTTCCCTGCAATTTCCTTTAAGATAGGATTCATGGACTTCCTTAAAAGCAGAATTTCTGAAAGATGCATCACTAATAGTCTGATTTTTGACTATTTTTTGACAATTACTTTGTCCAAAATAACCATCATGTAATTTGGGTTGACATATTATCAACAGAAGTCTTACACGCCAGCTATTAATCAAATTAAAAAGAGATTAAAAGTTGACTTTCCATAACAAGCCATGTGGCTAGGAGAAATCTGGCAAATAATCCCTGCTGCACCTTCCAAATTTGAGCAAAATATGGGAGAAGACAGACATGCTGTTCCGACCGAGCTGTCAAGCTTCTGAACTCATGGATGGGGACTGAAGCATTTTATTCCTGTGTCATTCCCTCTTGCAAATGATCCAAGGTATTCTCACCCTTGCAGAAATTCTGAGTGCGCTACTTCTTACAAAGAAAGGAGGCTGCTCAGTAGGAGCTGATAAATAGTATTCTACAAAGAAATATGCCACAAAGAACTGAAGCCTTTCAAAATGACTCCTAATCTGAGTGTTGGTGAAATTTAGCCTTAGTTGTCTTAACTGGAGGCTGTACTGAAAAGTTTCCTCCACCTCCCTCTCAGGGAAGCCCAAGGGCCTTGCTTTCTGAGGGTATGCAATGGGAACATGTTCTGCTTTTGCTAAGGTCAGTGGGAGATAATGGGCATTTTGGATTAAAATATTTCCTTTATTTGTCTTTGAAAAAAGATGAAAGTAAGCACCTGCCCCTAAAAAATGATGAAATATAATAGCACAAAGGCCTACTTTCTACAGTTTTCCACTCTATGATGAAGAGGAAGGAAAAGACAAGCAAAGAGGGATGAGTGTGTATCTTGATTCAGGTCAGGAAAAAAGATTTTATGATGTGTACATGAGAGACTGCACAAAAGTTGGAGAGGATTAGTGAACGTGAAGGAAAAAACAGAAGGGATTTATGTAATCATGGTCTGTAGGGTTTTTTTTGGAGAAAAAAAAAACCTTGAGAAGCTCCAAAGTCACTTTATAGGTCAGTATCATTTTGATGCTGCATGTTGCTCTAAATTGGAATAAATGAGCCAGATCATAAAACTGGCTTTAAATCTTAAAATAAATCCCTTTTGATGTTCATATTTCATGCTTTCAAGTAAGCACAAATACCATATTCCCTAAGTTACTTATTTAATATTTTTAAGTTTAGAAACAGATGTGATGACAAATTGTTAAACTAAAGTCAAGAGGATACTTCAGTGATTTAGAATACATCATATGAATGAGATACCATTTGAAAGAGGTTAGATACTTGGAGATAGGCTTATACTTACAGATATTCAAATAAGATAAATTACGAAAACGCAGATTTGTGTGTCCAAACAAAATTTGCTTTTGAAGGTTGCAAGCAGAGCGACAAGGGGTGTAAAAATCTGGCAACCAGAACTACCAGAGGCCTTAAATTGTAATCACGGGTTTTGCGTACTGTAATCAGAGCAACATTACAGCTGTGTGTTTTAACTGGGCAAGTGCCTGAGCCTACCGTAAAATGTTTACCTTACCTTTAAGCCCAGAATTAACTCATTTTCTAGTGGTGTGTTTTGGAATAAGTCAGCGATAACATTTTCAAAGAAGTCATGGAGTTTTGTAATCCTATTTGCAGAGATGGCTTTGCACAGATTACCGTTTTGATCTCTCTCTAGTTAACAAGGAACCAACCTTGAAGAATAAAGTTTAGTATCGACAGTTATTTACACAGCAGTATAGTAGGTGTGGGTCAAAGCCTGTGCCAGATCTGAATCTCAAAGCACTGTACTTCTGTTTTAAAATGACTACCAAAAAAGCCTTATCAGACACAGAAATGACTTCAGAATCAAGTATTTAACCAGTTTTTGCATTCCTAAATATTAAGCATTTAAAAGTACTTTAGCTTTTTCTACTGTTTCGTTTCTTTATTTAAAATTCTTTCTGATAAAAATGCACATAGAACAGTGTTAAATGACATCTGACCTCTTCTCTGACTTCTTGTCATATGATGAAAAATGCTTTTGAAAATATTTAAGTCTAGATACAGGAAGATGACTAAACTCCTAAGCTTTTGTCTTCTAAAACATTCTCATCGCTGCCAAAGCTGGTGAAGCTCCTCTGATGGTTACAGTGGTGGGAGCACTAAGGCAGGAAAGCTTCCAAGTGTCTGCAAGCATTCTCACCACTGCACCTTCTACCTACCTCCTACAAATCTTTATTCCTGCCTTTAGAAGATGGGTGGCCGCACGCTCCTTGTCATATTTGCCCTTCCTGTCAGAGCTTAACATGAGGAAACTTCACATAAATGTATAACAGACAAGGAACAGATTTGTTTAGCAAGGCAGTGAGCAGCCTTACTGTACTACCTCCCCCCCCCCAACATTTAAAGAATGCAACTATCTTCTCTCTTTCCTTTCCCATGTAGCTTGAGAATTACATCCAAGACAGTATGAAGAAAGAAATGGTAGAGATCCAGCAAACTGCAGTGCAGAACCAGACTGCAGTAATGATTGAAATAGGCACAAACTTACTAAATCAAACAGCTGAACAGACTCGCAAATTAACAGATGTTGAAGCACAAGTAAGTAATGAATTTCAAACTAAAAATGCTTCTGCTTCCCAGACACCCACAACTATACATTTAACACAGTTTAGTGTTACACTATGCAGTTCAACAGTTAGAAGCCAATCATTATAATCAACAGCTCTATCCATCTTAAAGAAACATTACTAATTGGTAATACATAGTTCCATCTCAAGCCCACTGTTGTCACTTGAAAAACTTCCATTACAGGAGGATTTGAAGTGTGTCTAGCAAGACAATTGTTCCATTCATCTTTAAGGATAACGTGCTTAAAACTACTATACTATATCCAAGCATCAGTTGGTTACTAGTGTGCTTTTATACAACCCCCATTGTATATCTTTGTTGATAATTCCCCTTTCACAACCAGAAAAAAGAGAGTTCTCTCAGCCTGCCTTTCTTCCATTTATCAGGTTAATTTTTTTTTTTTGTTTTACATTTCAGTTTTCTGTGTGCTTTCTTTTTAATGAATGTTTTCACATATACTGTAAGTGGGATAATAGTTCATTTCCAGCACAATGCACTCTATTATTGTCATTTAACAGAGGGATAAGTAAACAAATCAGAGGTGAATCAAGAAAAAGGAATTAGGAGGAGTCTACTAGAAAAGTGAGAGATGAGCAAATTCACAAGAAATAAACTTGCCTACTGTACATATTAGTCTCTAAAATATTTTGAACAAAGAGAAAAGGATTTGTCTTTCCTTGTTAGACATTTTACTCTCTGTAGAACTCACCTAATGAATTAAATTACATATTTTAACCTAAGCCAAGCCTTTCTGAACTCCTTCATAAACTGATGGTTCATAGCTGACAGGCGTATTGAATTAAACTTTCTGACTGCATTATTCAGGAGCCCATTATTTTGCAGATGTTAGGAGAATGTACTTACTCATTCACAGTAATGTCTTTATGGAAATTACTCAATTATTTTCTGCTTAGAGGAAGAAAATCATCACTAACTTTCCTTCTCTGCTTGAAATTACTGGTGACTGGGTTAAGGGCTTAATTAGCAACATAAGGAAATTAGCCAAACAATTGCTCTCTCAAGGACACTTGCTTTTGGCAATAGTTTTCAATTACACTTAAGTGTGAAATCATGTCCTGAATGACTGTTTAACATGAAGGACATGAGTAATCAATTCTTCCTGCCAAGGAAAGCCAAATTCTGCTGAATTAAAAAAAGCTGTTCTAAAACAATAAGAAAATATTTCTAGAAAACATGCCTCAAAGTAATGCAATCTGATACAAACCAAAAAGTATCTTCCATGTTTTCTAATTTCTGCATTTCTTCATTTAAAGATAGTAAACAATACATGTAGAGAAAAGGTAACATTAAAATTCAAGGAGTGAAATAACCAAAATGTGGTTTACATTATTAACACTTTAAAATATAATTTGGGATTAATGAAAGTAGCTAAGAGTGAACTATCTAGTGATTTCAGGACTGGGCCAAGAGTTCAACCATTGAAAGATAAGCAAAGTACTTACTTTCTACACCAGACTGAGAAACTTATTCCCTGAACAGCCACCATGATAGTTCCAGTAATGAAATAAGAATATCAGAGGGTAAAGCATGACAACAAAACTAAAGTACACAACAAGTTTCAGCCATTGATTAGAAACAGTGTACTACTGAAATATTCCCAATGATGCACGGTAGTGTAACAACAAAATCAGTACAACTCTGTGTATTCATCTTCATTCTACTTCTGTGGGCATTTGTTCCCAAATTAGGTGTTAAAAATATTTATTTATTTTATAGTTACAGGCTTAAGTAGAGATTTCACAACATAAAGAAATTACAATTTATTTTTAAAAAATATCTTAATTTTAAAATATTTTTATACGTTTTATTTAGGTATTAAACCAGACAACCAGACTTGAACTTCAGCTTTTGGAACACTCTCTTTCAACAAACAAACTAGAAAGACAGATTTCAGATCAGACAAACGAGATAACTAAACTACAAGAAAAGAACAGGTAAGTTTGCCTATCAACTCAATAAAATGCTATTCCCTGATGTGTCCTAATGGTTTTAAAAACAAATGTGCTCAAATAAGAAAATAAGGCCTTGTACAGAAGCTCTCCACACCCAGCTATGCCCATTACAAAGGTCATATATTATTTAAAGCCTAGAGAATCATGCAGGTTTATTCTTCTTGTTTTCTGTTTATATATAATACTTCACTATCTGAAGTTTTCCTCTCTACGTGGAACTTAAGATTAAAACTGAAACACTTCTCAGTACTTCAGTTGTAGGCAATTTATATTCTTCTTTAGACTTCTGCATTATATAACCTGACTCAAACTAATCCAGTGCAACCACATCTTTAAAATTTATTTCCATGTAGTACACAGCTATCTGAATACACAATCAGGTCCTTGCCAGAATTTTTTTTCTAACCTGGTAAGTAAAGTCAAGCGCTACTCATATTCAATATTCCTTGCTAGTTAATCTTTTGAAATTCAGACCTATATTCAGCTATTACTCCAGTCAGTTTCTGTACTCGGCTGTTGTCCAAAGGCTCATGCCTTTTTTCAGCTGGCGTCATTTTCATATCACCAGGGTGCTGTTTTACTTTTGGCAATAAACAGTTTACAGAGAAATCTAAAAGCAGCAATAACAGTAGGTTTTCTCCTTCAAAGCCATGTTTTTCAATGAGAACCATATGTGCAAAGTACTTTTTATTTTGAAAGAATTAGCTTAAAAAACCCAGGAGACATGTTTTGACATTTTAGTTCACTGCTCTACTACATTTATATATGCTCCCTAAAAGTTTTATCTACCAGCTTAATAAAAACAAGCATCCTTATCAAATAGAAAGCAAAGTAAATACTGAATTTTAAAATGTCACTTTTTTTTTCTTTGTGTTGAACTCTGCAGACTTTAGACTACCCTTGTAAAACCCACGTAAAGACAAAAGCATTATTTCTCACCTAACAAAAGACAATCTAATATTGAGCTAATCTGCTTGAAACATAAGGTTCAGGATTTTTTTCTTTTTATAACAGCAGTGGATTTTACGTAAACTTATCCCTTCTGGTCATGCATCTTTTAACATCAGCTTTCTCAGAGTCTGCATCAGAACAATTACCAAGGAAATGATATTCCAGCCAGTCATGTACTCACACCAGCTCCAGAACAGATGGATTACACATATTCAAGCAACTATTTGCATGTTTCCCTGTCTTAATACTATAACATTTATTTAAGTATATATTTTACTATAATTACAGAATGTTCAAAAAGTTCATTGGTTCATCTTTAAATAATTTTCATCTTTTAATAGGGTAAAACCCATGAAATCTTTCACTATATCTTTTCTTTCATAATGTTGAATTATCAAACACCCAATTATTACACTTTAAAAGCCTGCTATACAGACTATAGTAGATAATGTTGTTTATGAATATACTAATATAATAAATTAAAGCACATGTATCAAACTAAACTCAGCTTTTCTTCAGCTTTCTATTGCATTCATGGCATCAGAGAATGAAGTTGAGTACTTATGAAGAAAGAAACTTCTGCAACAGGCTTGATTCTCTCTATATCATATCAGAATTGTTTCTCTGGAGGCTAACTGTAATCTTTTATTTAGCTTTCTAGAAAAAAGAGTTCTTGAGATGGAAGACAAGCACACTCTTCAGCTGAAGTCAATAAAAGATGAAAAAGATCAGCTTCAAGTCCTAGTAGCCAGACAGAATTCCATTATAGAAGAACTAGAAAAACAGTTAGTTACAGCTACAGTAAACAACTCAGTTTTGCAAAAACAGCAACATGATCTGATGGAGACTGTTCACAACTTGCTTACTATGATATCTACACCAAACTGTAAGTAAAAGCAGTCATGCTTATATCATTTGAGTGACATTCCCTAAATTGTGTACATTATTAACTACAAAGTCTTGACAACCAGTTTTGCCACACTTCTGCTTCTCAAAAATTATATAATTTTCCTTAATTTTTGCATCTGAGTTAATGAACCTGTTTTTTAGGGGCACACGGGGAGGTGGTGGTGGGGAAACAGCTGCAACATCTATATGTTTTCTTCTCAACGTTTTGTTCATCTTCCATGGTTTGTATCGGTTTGCCTGGAGACTTCTTCAGTGGTTCTACGAAACAGAGAGATGCCAAGTATCCTTCATCTCACATGGCATTCATTCATGTATATATTGACCATATATTTAGGTTGGACTGCATGATGCAGGGCTGTAGCTTTTCTTCCTGGCTCCCAAAGGTGGCTTCTGCCACCTCTTATTGCTCTGCGCACACAGAGTTGATCAAAGAAAGGGCAAATTATAGTGGCTATAGAAGGCAAAGGAATCGGTACTGACTCAGTTTTTAGCACCTATGTATGCCCCAAACAACAAAAGCTCCAGCCCAGGCCAGCAGGTACTCCCAGAAGTCATAGAATCAAAGAATAGTTAGGGTTGGAAAGGACCTTAAGATCATCTAGTTCCAACCCTCCTGCCATGGGCAGGGACACCTCACACTAAACCATGCCACCCAAGGCTATGTCCAGTCCAGCCTTGAACACCGCCAGCAATGGAGCATTCACAACTTCCCTGGGCAACCCATTCCAGTGCCTCACCACCCTTACAGTAAAGAATTTCTTCCTCATATCCAATCTAAACTTCCCCTGTTTAAGCCCTTGGTCTTTCACTGAAGCTTCCCTGTTCACTATAAAAATCCCTCAACCTAGCAAATTTTGTAGGCAATAATCTCACCCTTAGATGCTTGACAGCTCTGCAACAAATTATAGTCACTGAGCACAGCTTCTGAATTTATGCTGATTCACATGCTCCATTAAAAAAACCCACACAAGCCATAAACTGAAAGTTATGGCTAAAGAGGATTTAAATAAATGAACAAATTCCTTACTTTGAATTTCATGTCTGATATGGAACTTTGCCAAATTAATAAGGTATAGCTGTTATATATAAAACAGTAAAGAATTTGGCGTATCTACCTGTAAAATTCTCAGGGCTCAAAACACAGATGCATCTAGAACTCTAAAAAAAAGATTTTAAATTAAATACTAAAAAAAATTTAAAATACCTGTCATTACAACTTAGAAAACAGTGTAGCTGGACTGTGCTGTGTTACTGTAAGTTGAATCACAAAAAAAGGAAAAGGGTGTTCAGGAGTCCTTGCTTTCAGTGGCGTCCGAAATTATATGATGTAGGTTTTTCTAAACAAAGAAAATCCAAGTTTTTTGTCTTAATTATTGATACTATGCCCTTAAATACCATTACCAAGGTTGTACATGTTCCTGCTGATATTATCTGCTATGCTAGTGCACAAATACGTAAACAAGTCAAAGTCATGTTGACTACAACGCTGTTAAACCCAGAGTGGAAAAAATAATGAGTGCTTGCCAAAAAGACAAAATTAGCAGGGAAAGCTTCTAAGACAGTATACAAACAATAGAGTGTGGAAAAGCTATCAAAACACTGAATGTTATTTTTATGTTTAAGGCAAAGCATGTAAACAGGTAAATAATGAATAAGCAAGTTCTTTTTCGAGAACATAATAAGCAACTGTAATATAAGCATGTATTTATCTGGCACTTAAAACTTTGTACTAATAGGCTGTGCTTGTTAGATTAAGTTAAAAGGGAAAATACACAGAACCAACCCCAAAAGGGTAAAATATGAAGTATCAGTCAGCAGGCAAAGTGCCAGGAAATTCCAACCTCCATAGTTAATAAAGAACTGAACAAAAAGATGAGCCTTAGACTGTTCTGTAAAATAAGAAGGCTTAGGCATATTAAAATACATTTTTTACACAAATGAATTCCAGAGGGATATCTCCTTTGTGGGTTGGGCTGCGCTGCCAAGTTTCAGCTTGGTACGTACAAAGTTGTGTCTGCTCAGTACAGGGTCAAAACCACTAGCTAAAACTATGTAAGTGAAGTTATTCCAGTCAGCTGTATTAGAAAAGATTTCATAACTCTTATGTTAGATTTCACAACACTAGAGTACTGGCCAAAGGTCATTATTAATATAATCAGTTGCTAGTTAGATATGTTTGTAATAGCAGTTAGCGCATGCAGAGGTTGTAATGCATGTAGGAGTCCCAGCAAAGGCAATGAATGGAAACAGAAACTGTTCAACTGAATGAGAAACTATATCCTAAGTTCTCTTATTCCACATATTAAGAAATGTCAGCACTTTTTAACCAATCAAGCAAGCACGCTCGTATCAAAATAGTGTCTCTAAATAATACACAGTAACAACACACATAATTTTACCTTAATTTCTTTTGGGACCAGGCGTATTTTTCAGAACTGCAAAGTTTTAAGCTGATTATATCATTAATTGCTTCTTAGTAACATCTGTTCATCTTCTCTTAATGCTTTCAATTTCTGCTGTATTTTTAACAGCTAAGAACAACTTCATAGCTAAAGAAGAGCAAATCAGCTTCAAAGACTGTGCTGAGGCTTTCAAGTCTGGACTGACAACAAGTGGAATCTACACTTTAACAGTTCCAAACACTGTACAAGAAAAGAAGGTAGGATGCCTATAAACTGCTACCTAGACATAAAAGTTATTAGATCTGGTAAATATGCTATTTTAAAAGCTAATTAATAGTGAAGTTTATTACTTATCATGTTTTTTTTAATAAGCATATCATCACTTATAGATCTGAGTGTCTCACAGGAAGTCCTTCAGGTGAAATCTTGGGTTAGTTGAAACGAACAAGCATTTTGTTGTTCATTTCAATATGCCAGAATTTCATTCCTTGTTTCCTTATAATTAACACAATTAATGAAATATAGTACTATAATTTCTTTATAAAATCTCTAATTCCAACACAATTGCTATGCATGATCAGCAGTCTCCTGTCTCCTCTAACTTCCTAGCTCCTTCACATGCCCAAGTCCTTTCAGGTGGCAAAAGAAGGTAAAATCAGGGGCAAAGAAAGAGTACTTATGCATGTGTACTCGTAAGCAGTCACCTAGTACTGGATTCAGTACTGGGTTCCAGTTCTGTGTTATGCAGAGTTTTAAGGGCATTTGTGTAACAATTAGATAGCAGTTACATCAGCACAACTGACACTGTAACAGAGAGGACTTTCCTGGAAAATACCACTCTGATTTAAATATGAGTTTGTGGTGTTTTCACTGTATCAGTTTAAATTAATTTCTCTATGGATATCGTCTCCCTATGTGTTTAACTGAAATGAACTTCACTGTCAATTTAGTTTAAAGCAACACACTACACCTTTATAGAAGAAATCTTGAAATAAAAATGGCACTCTGGATGAAAGAGCGGATGCCTGACAGAGATTCTCCATCTACTAAAGTAAATAAAATGATAAAGGTTCAGATGGTATAATTCAGTTGAAACAGTCAATAAAATCTGAAAGGCAGAAAAGTGTCAGGTGGACTGTGCAGCTATAAGCATTCTGAGGAGTGAGACTCAAATGATGAATGTTTGTTTCCAACTTTTCAGACACAGCAGGCTGAGGAGGCCAAGGAGCCAAGAGACATTTGAATATAAACAAAAATGCTTAATATATTTCTTAGACAAACACTAAATAATTTTCTACTGTTTTTATAATCTCATAAAGTAGACATTTCCTTACCAAAAAAAAAAAAAAAGTGTTTCATGGACTGCTTAAGGCTCTACTTTATTAAACCAGAAATACTTGGGGGGAAAAAAAACGAACAGAAAATGTACAAAAGCAGAGAAAAATGAGGGCACATGTGGAAAAGCAAGTGGTAAAACTCTGACAGAGAAAAAGTGAGAGAATCAAGTTGTGATAGCAAAGGTTTAGAAACTGAGGTCACCTGTGACTAGTCTTTGAAGTGCCAGAACTTCATCTAACCCAAGCCAGACTTTGTGATCTTTACCCTTACAAAGCTCTCAACTAAAGGAAAAAAGCAATATGTTTGGATAAGTTCTATAAAATACAGTACGTAAAATTTACAATTTCTGCAGATATCATCTAGAGAAATTATGGTATTTGCAGTTTGCTTCCTTTGGGAAAGAAAAAAACAAACATAAGAAGCTGGTTTTCCTTTGGAATAGTCTAGTCTATATTCAATACATCTGTTTCACAAGAAACTTAGTTACATAAGATGCAATAAAGTGTTTTATTACACATGAAGAGAATGGTATTTAAATAGCATATTTATCTACAGTCACAGTTTTAAAAGCTAAACAAGATGCAAGCTACTGCATCTCTAAAGTAATAGATTGCAGCAGTCTTTGTGAGACATCTCAGGAATGATTACATTCCTTGATTCTCTTAATATTACTTCTCTCAGGCTTTTACCTTTGGTTTTAATTTTACTATCAAAAAAAATATATATAGCATTCATATTTTATAAAAGCAGACACAAGTGCATGCCATATTACAGAATGAAAATTTCATAAACTTTAATATTGCATTTTCAAAGCCAGAAATGTTAGGCAATTTCTATGATCTGAATAGTCATAGAATCATAGAATAGTTAGGGTTGGAAAGGACCTTAAGATCATCTAGTTCCTCCCCCCCTGCCAGGGGCAGGGACAGCTCACACTAAACCATGCCACCCAAGGCTCTGTCCAACCCAGCCTTGAACACTGCCAGTGATGGAGCATTCACAGCTTCCCTGAGCAACCCATTCCAGTGCCTCACCACACTTACAGTAAAGAATTTCTTCCTCATATCCAGTCTAAACTTCCCCTGTTTAAGTTTGAACCCGTTACTCCTTGTCCTCTCTATACAGTCCCTCATGAAGAGTCCCTCCTCAGCATCCCTATAGGCCCCCTTCAGATATTTGAAGGCTGCTATGAGGTCTCCACACAGCCTTCTCTTCTCCAGGCTGAACAGCCCCAACTTTCTCAGCCTATCTTCATATGGGAGGTGCTCCAGTCCCCTGATCATCCTTGTGGCCCTCCTCTGGACTTCTTCCAACATTTCCATGTCCTTTTTATGTTGAGGACACTAGAACTGCACACAATACTCCAGGTGAGGTCTCACGAGAGCATGTACATTTCCACAAAATTAAAACCTACCAAAATATTCTATCCCTGAAACAAAAGTACAATCAAAAATTTCCTAAAATGTAAAGCATTAAAATGGACATTAAACATTTAATCATATCAGATCAAACATTTGAACATGGAGGCTTAAAACACTTAACAAAACTACCTATTCTGGTAATTGACTAGGTTAAGAAAGTAGTTAAAATGTAATAATTTAATTAAATTAGAATTTCATTTAGTAATACCAGAGATTTTGTTCTTATTCTGACTACTTCAGATAGAATGAAAAAGACACTTCAAAAGACAGCAAAGGTTTACTTACTCTATGGCATAGAAAATAAAAGACTAAAAAGTTTTAACCTGAAGCAAATTTTTTATATAAATACAAATGTGGAAGAGGAGTTGTCACGGGAAGTGAAGGTTTAGGGATAATCAACACGTTACACCATTTTCAAATGTTTGTGATGTGGATGGCCACTCGGACCAGGAAACAGAATGACCTTTTTTATGTGCAGAAGTGCTGCACTGCTGTTTATGTTTTTGTCTTTTCCTCTTGTAACACCTTCTGACCTCCCAAAAGGCTTATAAACAACTTTTGTGTAATCTGTAACTGATCCCACTTTACTAATTTGTCTCCCATCATAATCCAGAACTAAAGAACTGCATATGAGAGCTGAGAGGAAAACAATTATTTCATTCCATTAATATTTTCAAGCTTTCAAGCTTTCCTGTTCTACACCAGGACAAAAGCTAAGTCCTTTTAAAAACACTGAGGAAAAACAGCAAAAGACTGCTGACACAAGGAAAAACAGCAGAGACAAATCATGAAAAGTCAATTGCTTCATGTTTACAGCAGGCACCTGAACAGATTAACCTTCTGATTAATTAATCTGGTTAATACTGGTCTCGATGACCCTAATATATTAGCTCAACCTTTACGCAACTATTATGACCACATTACCCTAGATCTTAAAATAGGAGCAGAAACAATGGATAAGCTCTTCCCCATTTCCACCCATGTCGAGCTGAGTTTTTTGACTGACACACATTCCAAGCCCAGGCTTTTTTAACCAAAACTTTCTTGCAGACAGTGATTTGGGCAAGTTTGAATTTATCATCAAAATGGTTTTGTGTACTTTTCCTCAAAAGTGATTATCTGGACAACTAGGTAGTCGTTTCAAAAAGAGCCATGGACCTTACATCTAAAACACACGTACACAGATTGTTTCCAATTTTAATTTCATTTAAAAAGAGCATGTGTGTAGCTTCTCTGATATAGGAAGAAGTCAGATGAGAGTTTTTTTTTGTGAATTTTAGAAGTTTCGTCATATCTTTTTCACTGGCAATGAGTATTAGGTTAAATTACATTATAAACCACACATGTAGGTGGTTTGTTTTTTTTTTTTCCCAGAAAAGAGAAACTAAGACCACAGTTCTTATCTAGCCACATCTCTGGGAGCTAGAGATAGCAGAATACAAAATCATTAAGCATCATGACTCAGAAATGTTTAGACAACAGCCAAAAGTTATATGAATGGACTCTGTGCAGACATGGCCACGCAAGTGCTTTGGTATAAAAATTGGAGTGGTTCTTCAGCCTTACCATTCAGAAAGTAGGTCTGAAAACTCTTATGCCCCAAATATCCTAATGTACAAGAATAAAGAAAAATTACTTGTACTGAAAGCCAACTTCCTAGACAGTTAAGACATCAAACTGCTTATAGCTTACACAGTTCCAGTCTTTGGAAGGGGGACTAGTCCTGGTGACATGTACATTACAGCATTTTCAAAAATGCAGCACTGATTCTAGCTGAAGGTGAAAAACATAAACAGCTGACCTTAGCTCTCATAGTACTACAGCTGCTAGAGCTGTAAATACTGAAGCAGTTCACAAGATAAATCAAATATTCCTCCTGCCAATTTGTTGTAATTTGAGAGGTTAATCTGTTTATTCTTTTTGGCATCTGTTTGAAGACTCCTGCTGCCTGCCTAATCTTGGTATCTATTTTTACTAGTCATATGAAATGGTACATTTCTTCCTTTTGAATATGAAACCTAGGCTAGGCTGAAAGGTCAGAAGAGTTCTGTTCTAGTTATGAGTGCTAGAGGAAGCCTCATATACATATCATTTTACTGGAGAATGAAGATTCTTTTTTAAAAAGAAGTTATAATCCAAATAAATGCTTCATCTCTCCTCGTCTTTCACATATATCATGAAGAAATTGTTCCCTCTGCCGTCTGACACACTAATTTACTGTTTAAACTAAGTGAATTTTACTGAATAGCATATCTGCGTCCTTAAAATTACTTAGGAATATATATCATTCACTTAACTATATGTAGTAAAAAGTAATAAACATAGGTCAACTTATTTCATTAATTTTCTTTCCTTAATCTTTACTGCCATTTTTCTTCATAGAGTTTATTTTTTCCCAAATTAAAAATCAAGTGTGTATGTAAATTTGAAGTTCCTAGTGTTACAGTAAGTATTTTCATCTTGTTTATTCAGAGAATTGATTTCTAGGGAAATTATCTGGAAAGCAAAGGAATGATTTCATAAGCGAAGCTGCATATGTGAGAGTTTGAAAGACGGGGTTCTGGATTGCCAGTCAAGCCTGAAAGCAAAACATTTAACTTACTTAATAGGGGATAAAAAGAATTTTCACTTTTTAGCTAGTTCAAGGGAGCAAGTGTGCAACCACAAAGTACTTTGAGGTGCAAGGAACTGCATACATCAGTACAAATTAAAGTTGTCACTTTCAATTAAATTCCACTCACTTGACATACTTTAACAAGAAATCTCTAATACAACTCTTTTCCTTATTTCTTATCTTTCCTAAAAGTCTCCAGTTGAATGTCTCACAGTTCTCTGATTTTGAACAGTCTAGATAAAACCTTAAAATACAGTACCTGCTTTGAATTTCCAATGTGTTACAGCCTATTGAAACACTAATACATTTAATATTTGCAGCTTTAAGCGCTTTCCCTTCAGAAGTCTGATGCCTTTGAACAGTGTATATGCATGCCCCTGCTTGCACTGCAAATTCCCTGTTTGCTTTATATAAATGTGCATATATAAATATGTATAACACATACACGCTAAAAAAGCCAACTATATTGAAAACTCAGCCCACTTTTACTTCCTAAGATGGCACACAAAACAATGCCCCAGAACAGAAGTTTCTTTGAAGTCATAATTTTGAATGAATATCCAGGATGACTAACAGTTCAAAGAACTCAAATCTGCTAACACTGATAAGACAGCCCTCCCATAGAAAAGGGTGAAAAAGACATACAGCATCAGTGTCATTCAGTCACGATTTGGGGCATTTATAGGCACATTGGGACAAGCAGCTGTAATAAGTGTCCCCAGTATATTGGCACCTTCAGTACTACCTGTTATCTCTGATACTGCAATGAATATACACAAGAATTTTATTTAAGGCAGTCACTTTCTATTTTAATCTAGAAGGAGGCTGACTGAACAAATCATTAACTTGAATTCTGCTGCATGAGGGATGCATTTATTTTATTCTAAAACTGAATTCACTGAACTGCTTATTGTGTGTCAATCCTCTCAGATGTTTAGCAATGACTTGGTAAAATCAAAGATGATTTATGAACACTTGGACATATGGTTGTTATTTTTTTGTTCTAGAATATAAGATATCAATTACAGGCTGTATATTAACATGGCTACAAGATTTAACTTTCAGATAATAATTGCTCTATACTTAGATTTACCTTTGGGGTCAGACCATCTGCAAAGGCACTGAACAATGACAGTGGAAATAAAAACATATTTCAGCTTGCTCATTGCCTGAATTTAACAGTATGTTAACATCTGTTAATGTTAATCTGACAAGCCATGGAAATTTGAAAGCATCTCTCACAAAAAGAGATGGAGAAGTGAAAACATTTTTAGGAGAGACACTTCCATCAGGAAACTCACAAAAATATCAGCACAAGAGGGAAGTAAAGAATCAGAAGCTACATTCATTTTTTAATTCCTTCAGCACCAGCTATCAGCCATTTTTAAGGCATCATTTGTATTCTGTTAAGCATCATATATACTGAGAAATCATATTTATTTGTGGGCAACCACAGCTGATTTGTATGAAGGCTATGAAGACCAGCATTTTTAGGTTAATACATGTTTTGCATTTGTGCACTTTAAAACTTGGCACAAATGCTTTGTATTTTTGTTTTGCCGTGATTGCATGAACTTACGTTGTTACATGCTTACTCTGGTAGGCCTACTGTGACATGGAAACTGGTGGAGGAGGTTGGACAGTTATTCAGAGACGTGAAGATGGCAGTGTGGACTTTCACCGGACATGGAAAGAGTACAAGATGGTAAACAATGTTTTCTGAAGCCTCAGTGTTATTATCTGAAATCTAATAGGCATCCTTAGAATGCAAGGAGGCATTAAAAGTTATCTTTGTCCTTAGATATACTACTTTGACATTTTCTAAATGATCAAGTTGTTTGTCTAAGCAGACTTGCAAGTGTGATGTTTGTTTTTTAAAGAGAAACTTCACTTTTCTTCAGTCAACTGTTTCATATGTCCACATTTTTTGAGTTGTTTATATTTGTGTTTCTAGTGGCAACAGTAGAAACTGCTCCAAACCTACATTGATTCACTATTTCAGATTCCTGAGTTTGTCTTCGCTGAAATTAACTTTTTGAAATATGGCAGATCTATAACCCTCATAGACAGTAAATTCTTAGTTGACAGACTGAAAACTATTAAACTTAAAAACTGATAAAGTGATAATTTCAAACTCAGAGAAAAAACCCAATCTATTTAAATATACTTCTTGAATTACAGGGATTTGGTGATCCTGCTGGGGAGTACTGGCTGGGAAATGAGTTTGTCTCTCAACTGACTAATCAGAAGCGCTATGTTCTTAAAATACACCTGAAAGACTGGGAAGGAAATGAGGCATATTCATTGTATGACCACTTCTCTCTAGCAAGTGAAGAACAAAAATACAGGTAAGCAGAAAAAAATCAGATCTTAATTTAAAAAAGTCAGCTAATAATAATTCTAGACTGTGTAGATGCAAGATCGTACTCCATACAAAATATGATTTTTCAGTTCATTTAGAAAATGTTTGCTCCATTTTTCACCTATTGCCTAAAAGAAATTTTTCAATGGAGAGAATCTGTGTTTTACTAGTGCACACTGGGTGAATGTAACACACAAGATGTACAAAGATGATGAGATGGTATGGTGTGACAGGATACATGTGCCGAAATAATGGATGGCAGTGCAGAGTCTTCAGAGCAACAGGAACCTGTCTGCAAGTGCTATAATATTCTGGTTTCCCTGCAGTAAATTAATTTCTGGAAGGTGAATGACTAATATGGATAATAATGCAAGGAGATTTTCCACTTAAGTCCGTGACTAGTAGGAGCTGTTCTGTTGTCATGAACGGCATATAGAGGTAATGCTACCTTCTACGTCCATGATCCACTGTCTTGAATTGCCAAAGAATAACTCTCCTACCTGTGAAAATTAAGCTAACAGTAAATGTATAGTTTCACACCTCAACAAACTTTTCAATTTAAACACCAGATTTTAATGGACCTATTATATATGCTCCCATAATTCTGTAAAACATGAAGCTTCTCAATCTCTTCTCACATATTTTGTTAAAATAGGAAATAATACTAATTTCAAATAAATATATATATAAATATTATGACAGTATTATACATTTAAATAGTATCAGCCACAGCTGAAATATATGGGCAGTTTGTACTTCATTCTCCAGGCTCTCTGTAAATGTATTAGATACTGTTTGATTGCTTATAGGAGAAACTACAAACTCCACACTGTAACAGACGCTTTCTTATGACATGGTCCATAAAATGTTTCTTTATAAGAATCTTAGATTCATGGAGCTTTAGGTGACTGTACAGAAAAACTATCTAAATTCAGATGAATTTCTCCAAGATTTCTAGCAACTATTTGTTGTAAACAAAGTCAGTCTGACACCTAAGAAAATTGATGCTGTTATTTCAACTCAAGTTTATGTGCAAAGCAATCCAAAACTGTCAGCATCCCCCCTCCTCTGCCAAATTGCTAGATCTAATGCCTTCGTAGTATACAGTTGTCTCAATTCCAAAACAAATATTTTTTTCATCTGGAAACAGTCAGATTCTACAGCAGAGATTTTTCTAAAGCAAGGCTTTACAATACTTATAAAGACCATCTTTGCAAAATTGGTTATTACCCCATCCCTTTACAATATTAAAAAACAATTACTGAAAACTAACATGGTCATCTGTAAAATGATACTTTATTTTAGCATGCAGCCAAACAAGGAATGCATCATAAAATGCAGTAGATTAAAAAATATATTTAACACTATGAAAAAGAAAAAAAAACTAGGAAAGTATTCAGTTAAGAGCATTAATACATTCTGAATGCTGGAAAGATTATGAGTTGGGCCATGAAACTGGAGTTTCGTAGATTCATCGAAAATTTGAGATCAAAATGGACTTTGAGTCGAAATTCCTGATCTCAAAGATACAAGGTCAGACCAGGTTGCTCAGGGCTTTATCCAGTTGGCTCTTTATAACCTCAAAAGGTGGAGATTGGACAGCCTGTTCCACTGCTTGTCCATCCTCATTGTGAAAAACGTTTTCCTGATATCCAGCCAGAACCTCTCATTTCAATTTACATCTGCTGCTTCTCATCTTCTTGTTATACTAAGCAGTACTTTTAAAAATTGAATAATAATAATAAATGAATAATGCCTTTCTTACATTAGACTTCATATTTGATAATCAAGCCTAAATCATACATTATACTTGGAATCTTAATACCATTGGTGTTAGAAACTGTCCTACAGAATTTTGACCTTACCTGAACAAAAACCAGGGTATTTAACTTTCTGAAAAAGGTTTTTGAGAAAATCTGCAATGAGCCAATCTTTTGAAATATAAATGAATAAAAATTCATTTATTCTTAATATTTTCAAATAGAGAATCTAAAATAGGTGAAAATAATCTGTTAAACCACCAAAACCAACTTCTATCATAAGCAGAGAATTACATGCAAGATGAAGACTGATCCGGGGACAGATTAATTCTCCTCAGTCAGACCTCCTCCTTAAGCAAACAATATGCCGAGAAGGATGAGCTTTTTGACACAGAAATGCAGTCACAGAAGAAATACTGTGAGAGAAGAGGGTTCAAGTCCTTGTAATTCAAGGTAGCACAGTAATTGATTGCCTCCCCAGTTCGGTGCCGTGTGTCCCTCCCCACTGAGACTGCATCTGCACCTCATAAGCAGGTCCAAACAGTAGCAGCCTCACTGAAAGCTTACCTTTCCAGGGAACTGAAGAAAACTTAAATACCTGTGAGGACTTAACATTAAAAAAATCTATGAAGGATGTGAAAAAGAGGAGTAATTAGGAAAGTGAAAAGCAAAATAACTGAGTAACTCCTAAAATACCAGTTATTAGTTGGCAATTAATAGTCCAGGTAATGCTATTATCTCCTGTAGATGCAAATTTGTAATGGTAAATTGACATGTTTTGCTAACAGCAAAGGAAGAATAAAAATGTTTTGGCTTAAACTCTTGAAGTTGTTTAAAAAAATAATTACACAATGTACTTACAGTGTTAAAAAATGCATGATCTGTATGAAAAGTTCCAGGAGTTAGTATCTACTTGCTCTCATTTTCATCTAATAAGACATGAACAAAACAGTCATTTCTACAAATGTGGAGGCTGTTCATTAGAATATTGTGCTGACCATTCCTGCTCATGTGAAAACATTATGCTGCAAAACAGCTTAAAACAGAACATTGGCCAGAAGCAAACTCAACTACTTGAACAGGATATTTATTGCAAACTATTCCATCATTATGTCGCAGATCAACTACCATTAACTTCCACATAATAATTGTTTTTCCATTCCTCACTTTTACAGGATCTACCTTAAAGGACTTACTGGGACAGCAGGCAAAATAAGTAGTATAAGCCAGCCAGGAAATGATTTTAGCACAAAGGATGCAGACAATGACAAATGTATTTGCAAATGTTCACAGATGCTAACAGGAGGTAGGAATGTTTTTTTGTTTCTTGGTCTTCCTATTTTTATTGGCACTGAAATTGTCTATGAGATAAATAGTGACAATCTGGATTTAGTAAATTGTGACTGTTAAAGAAGTCCAAAATCACTTATAGAAATGCTGGTACAGTGGCTCCAAATGAAATATTTTACCATTTGACGAAAGTTAGTTAAAGCAAAACAAGAGAAGTTAAAACTGGAGTGGAAAAAAGTCTCTACAATTGGGGTACAAGAAAGTCTGTAATTGTGGAACTGATCAGAGGAACAGCATTCTTCTTCCAAGAAATGAGATAACATGCAGAGATCAAAGTACTTAAGTCCTGTCCATGTCTCCTTCCTCCCCCCGCTTTTTAGAGGTTCACAGTTCATCAGTGAAATGGCTCCTAATTTTTTAGGCACAAACCCTTTCCCTAAATATCCAGGAGGAGAAGAAACCCCCAAAAAGTTGCTGTATATTGTATATAAAACAGAAGGGTACAAGTATTTAATTCCATTTTCAATATAATTATGAAATTACAAGATGCACCACATCTACTTTTTTTCTAATGCTGGTTCATCCGTTATTGGAGTTTTAGGTTGCATTTTTATCTTGAACGGTAGAAGCTTCTATAATTTATCAACCTAGAATTCCACAATCTGAAATGTAAACAACTGCTTTGTAAAGCCGACTTCTCTTCCTGTTATCTCTTAAGCAATGGTTCCCTATAGCACATGTTGTAAGACAAAAGACAGCTTCAGTTTATCCAAAAGGATAATTGGATTACTGCCCTGCAAAACAGAATACACACATTACTGCCATCATAACAGAAGTATAAAAATATTATCTTATTCATAAAAATAAATTTTCCTTATGAACCACTATGAGGTCAGGACCATAAGAATACAAAATAAGTTTGGGCAGCTTTTTTCTCTGTTTCCTTCTTACCAAGTTTCAGCAGAGAGGTTTTTAAATGATCTGCCCAGAGAACTGAAACAGGTGAGTGAATTAATCCTCAAAAATAATTAAGAATGAGTTCAAATCGGTGAAGAACAGGAATTTACCAAAGAGCAGATAAAAAGCAAACACAATATCATTATAGTTCGAGTTCTGTCCTCAGATTGTCAACAATAATATTTGATATGTATAATAAATTAAGCTTGATTGAACACCTTCCGTTCTCAATTTTAAACTAGTGTATTACATATGCTTCAAGAATATATCATCAGTACATAAATACATTTCTGAGTTTGAGGCAAGATTTTATATTGACACTTCCAAATTGCAAGAATGAAAAAGCTGCATTTAGATTTCTTTCTTATTTCAGGACAACAGAGTGTCCTTATGTACTATTTTGAAAATTACCTCATGATGTTTTAATTTGTTTTCTACCTTGCAGGGTGGTGGTTTGATGCATGTGGACCTTCTAACCTCAACGGAATGTATTATCCATTACGACAGAACAACAACAAATTCAATGGTATCAAATGGTACTACTGGAAAGGCTCGGGATACTCTCTCAAAGCCACAACTATGATGATTCGACCAGCAGATTTCTAAATGCTTTTGTATTATGTGAATTATGTATTGTATAGCCTTCAAGGACTTCATTTGCCAAGCATATAAACACACATCTGCAACTTGTCTCATTTTCAAGCACAGAAAACATGCGCTAGTGTTCTGAAGGGATTCAGAATAATTCCTGAATTGCAATAGCCTTGATCAGCTAAAGCTCATATTATTCAACCAGACACAAAGTCTAAAGTGTCAACCTGATATAACATTGATTTGGCCAAACAACTGAATAAAAAGAACATCCAAGAACCCGTCAGACAACTTCAGGACTCTGTTTTACTGGTCATTTATGTTATGTATGTGTTTGTTAGTAAATAACTGGAACTGTGAAAAATACCTAAAATAGTTTTAGACATATGCATTTTGGCTCATCCCTGAACTTTAAACATTACTTTAATATAAAACACTTAAGTAGATCTAGAACTATTTATCTCTCTGTGTCATGTTTGCCTTTTATGTACATAAAAATCCCATTGTCCTGTAATTAGCTCAATACTGTACTTAAAGAATACATTCTTTCTCCCCATAGCCTCCTAAACAACTTCTTGTACTTATTCAGGTTTTTTGCCAATAACGTGTATTACTTTATTTAACAGAGGACAAGTAGCATTTAATTACTTTGCATTTATTCTTGGGAAATACTGTGTACAAAAATCACTATTTTTTTTCCAATTTGTACTTCTTACAGTCACTATCTTAGCTACAAAAATCCCTGTGAATTACAGCATCTTATGTATACCTTTATATTTTTATGAAGATTGCACTTTTTTCCTTCCCTTGTCGTTTAACTGTAAAATAACTTATCAGTATTTTATAAACCAATACAATGGCATTAACACCAGATGTCCGATTGTATATGACAATCAGTTATCACCTGGTTTAGTACATCTATACATTTTGTAATAATAACCTAACTGAAAAACATATGCATGTTCTTTGATACAATTAAATTTATGTTCATGACTTAAGAAACAAATTACTACATTTTTAAAACAGGAAAAAAAACCCTGAAATTTATCTAAGGTCATACTGTTGGGTTTTTTTCAGTAAGGTTAGGACTTCTCCCTAAGAATTCTCCATAGGTAGGTCCTCAATGTATGCCACAATGTGAATAAATTACTGGGTTGTTTTTCACTTTTTTTTTTCTTTACTATTACAATATGCTTTATAATTGTGTACTGTACATTGCAGTTCAGAAGATATTTCTGTATATTTTCCTAATTTTGTGGAGATTTTTCCCAAAGTAGGTTTTAAATCCCATGCTTAGTCTTTGCCTTATAATAATATTTTTATAAATTTTAATGTCAGCAGGTGAGTGAATTAGTTACAAGTTTAGAACCAAATCATAGAATCATAGAATAGTCACACCAAATCACACCAAACCAAGACCCCTAGACACAAGATTTCTGGAGGCTTACTTAACAAAAGGCATTGTATCTTAAAAGCAGTAAATGATTTTGAGAAAGATGGAATACAACTCTTAATTTTATACCGATAGTCATTAAAGCTGCTGTCAGAGCAATCCACCACTCATACTACCACCATTCTGCTTCACCGAATATATGTTCCAGCATTGCTGAAGGGTAGCAGAAACAGAATACTTCTAATAAGACTTCATGATCTGATTTTAAATGAGCCTACTGAATATAAATTAACAGTCATCACACAAAGAGTTGCATAAAATAATCTCAATGTATTTAAAATTAATATTTTATTGTTTTTCCTAGCAAACTTGTAAGGATATATGGATCCCAAACTAAAAAAAAAAAAAACAAAAAAAAAAACCCAACAAAAACTGCCACAAAATTGCTTTCATGAATCTCTAAGACATAACTGAAAGACCAAGTCTAGCAGATGGCCACCAAGCTAGTAAAGGAGCTAGACATATGACGAAACACAACACACCAAGACAGCCCAAGAGACTCAGCCTTTTTCAGCCTGGAAAAGGGAAGGGGAAACCTTACTACTGTATACAACTGCCTGATCAAGGACGCAGAGAAGACAGACCCAGACCCTTCTTGGAGGTGCACTGCAGTGGAACAACAGACAGCAAAACCAAGTTGGAATTGGGGAAATTGGATTTTCTTTTTAATTTATTGATTTATTATTATGAGGGTGGACTGGACAAGTGTCTTGGAACAAAGCATTGAACTAGACAATCTTCATAGGTCCCTTGCAATATAAAATATTTGATGTTTCTATGAAAGTTCATAGAAATTCTGAGTCTAGATTATTGCATTTCCTGCTTCACTGCATTTAATCAGACAACTAAAGAAAATACTTCTAGTGTTTGAGATAGTAAGCATATCGAGCCCAATAATCTAAACAAAACAAAACAAACACATGATGGAGTCTGGCATGGTATGAATGCTCAACCTGGCAAAGGAAAATAGTGCTAAAACTGGTTGACATTACCCTTCATTATTTTAGTAAGAAAACATAGTATGACAAGAGTAGCTAGTTTCGATTTGCTGGAAAAAAGTCTTTGCAAAGGTTAAGGCTTTTTGATAAGTATTTTGGGAAGGTTATTGAAGATACTGATGTAGACACTAAATTGATCAACTGTTTAATGAGACATTTTCATTTTTTGGTTGAAAATGGACTAATTTATCAAGACTAAATGAAAAACTAAAATTTTAGAGTGAACATATTTAAAAATGACATTTTATCTAAATGATATTGCATGACTTAAGCTGCAAATACCAAAGTGAAGTGGGGACTCTTCAGAATGAATGCAGTAATAGGAGAAAGAAGACTGCAACTGCTTTGGACTTGGTACAAGCAATTAAAACATAACAAGAAGACAACCTTTTCCTTTAATTCCTTCCTGTAAACAAATAAACAGTATATAAAACTAGAATGCACTTCCATTTTCTTGTAATACTTCTTAGGAAGCAGAAAAGTACTTAATAACAGAATAAGAACAGAAATGGAATATGAACACCATCGACCATCGATGCTCAAATAATTGTATCTTTAAAAATAAGACATCTGTTAGAGTAAGAAACCAGAATGACTCAAGAAGGGAATGATTAGAAAGGTGATGGAAATACCACCTTGGACACAGACTTTATTCCTCTGGAAGAGGAGCACACTGCAAACAGAAGTGATTCAGGTTCTCAGCATAACCATAACCCCCCTCAATTTTATCTTCTCCCCATCTGCCAAGCCCTCCTTACTTCTGCTTTATGAATAAAAACTGTAATAAAAAGAAACAACCCCACCAGGAACCACTTCCAAAGAATGCTATGTACATTATTACTGATAGTATACTTGGTTATTAACAAGGTAGCCTGAGAAGAAACAGAAAACTCAAAACAGCATCGTATCAAGTATTGTGTTCTTTTTCCATACGATTACAGAAAAGGGGGGGAAGAACATGCTCATTTATTTTTCACATTCTGAATGTATTTGCTATATTAAAAAAATCTATTTTCTCCTCTTACAAAAGATACTACATTAGAATTAATTCCTTTGGGCTTACTTCAGAATAATTTATAGTTTCCCTTCACTTTGAGAACATGCAACTTAAAATCATGAAATAATGTATTCATCTCAAACATGTAAATTACATAAATAACATTTAGAAAGAAAAGTTCTTAACAGTCAATACAATTATAGTAAAAATATAGTAAAAATAGATTTCAAACCCCATTAAATGTTCTTTCTTCAAAGCTCATATGAAACCTCAAGAAACAAGTAGCAGATGATAAAATATTCAGCTGCTGCTACAATAGAAGTGAAATTGTGAAACCTTCTTTGACAAAACTATTGGAGTGATTGACTAGTAATCTGCTAGAATTTTACTTAGTTTATAACCAAAATAAAATTACCATTTAATCAATTACAACACATGGAGTGCAGATACACTCGGGTCTGCATATACATATCTTTTGTACTGGTTCACAATTCAGTACTTGAGAATGATCACTAAAGGTAGGAAAAATGCTTTATTTTACCTGCACAGTAGTTTTAGAAGCCTGCAGTAATTTTGCATTGCCAAAGTAATTTCTGAACTGAAAATATTGAGTCCATAACATGAATACTCTTTCTGTAAGGTGATAACATGCCTCTCCAGTTTATATAGAAGCACAGATAAAAATAAAATACACCACAAATAAATTAAAGAACATTTATACTAAAATAAGAACCCACTTATTCAGATGTTAATTGGTAAATCAATTAATTGGTAAATCAATTTATTTGCATTTTCCATGCCTACCAAAGTTTTTGTACACACTTCAGAAAGTAGTGGACGAAGGAGAAACAAACTCCTTACAGTATTTGCCTTAAAAAAAACCACTTTAATAGGCCTTCTTGTTCACGAAGCCTATTTAGACAGCTATTTTTTTTCCAGATACACAAAAGAAAGTTCACAAGCTTAAAGGAACATTAAACTTACAGGAGCTGCAGGAAAGCTGGATGAAAGCTCATATGGTTCCTCTGAGATCCAATGCCCCAATTCCAAAGACCACAGAACCTAAAATAAATTAAGCAGTAAATAGACATCTTTTAATTTCTAAAACAGCAAACTCCTTGAAAGTGTATTGAGAAGTAACATTGCTGCTGCAATAGTTTGATATTCCATTTACCTGAACCAAATGATTTGCTGAAAAATCAAGCAATCAGAAAGATGTCAATTTTACAACTGAAACCATTAAAATACCAAAGTCCTACTTCAATGTATAGGTACATTAAATTTTAAAACCCTATTATTATTTTTAATAATCACTCCCAAAACTAATCTATCCAGCATTTTTCCTGGGTTGATTTTCTAGACCATTCTTCAAAACAATTTATCATTCTAAGTTGCACCTGGTAGACTCTAATATTAAAAACCACACAAAGAATGGCTTCTACCACCCTTCAAGTGGTAGAAATATTGTTTTTATGGGAAAATGGAAGAAGATTGAAGTACCTACCATGGCTCTGCCCTTGAGTCATATAAAGGGCATTTTGTTACTAGTTTCTAGATAGTCTAAATTCTGAAGCACACTCTGAAGGAAGAGGACTTAATTTTCCTCATTGGCTTCATCAGTGTGAGCTAAGCTGTAAAGCTTCTCAAGCAGGTAAAAGACTGGTAAGTTCCTTGCCAAATTTGTCCACTGTCACACAATTCTACAACTTTCTCCTCTTACAGACACTTGAGCATCCTTCCTGTAGTTGTCATTTGGCATGCCTTAAATATGAGTCAAAAAAAGCATTGTCACCTGCTAGTGAGAGACAACACGATTCATACATGCAACCTTAAAAACCACGGCAACCCACCAGTACCCTGTTACTCCTACAGCACTGGCTAGTATTAAGTGAATCAGAAGTATATATATATATATAGCGCCAAAATGGGATACAGGAAATTCGTTAGAAAGTAAATGCCTGTGTTTTGGATAATTCTGCCTCTGGCAGTCAAATGGCTCTTCAGTCATTTCAATAGATGATGTCTTTTTCTTACTGTTAGCACAGCCATTCATCATTAAACTGTTGTTGTTCACCTTAGATGAAGCTGAGTTTCATTAGTGCATGAAATTATTCCTATGCTTGATTCACAGTTAACTGAAATATTCTGTATTTTTTATTCTTTCAGAAGATGCATAAAAATCCATGTATATACGCATAGTTTTAATTTAAATTATACAACTTTTCCTCATAAATTCGGCAAGCAGTGTAAGTTCTCCTTAGACAAAAACTGGGGTAATAGACATGAAGCATGATAAAGTTATCCTTTACAATGGTATATCTGGCTAACAAAACAAGATTCTAAGCTGAAGAGACTGATTATAAACTAGTAATGCAAATCTCAGAAAATAGTCTAATTATAAGTAGGAAAAGAACCTTCTGTAAAGAGCTCTTTTGCCCCAAATCTGTTGCTACAAGCAGCAAATTGCAAACTGAATTTAGAAAATATTTTTGTTATAAAAAACAAGTTCTACAGCTTTTAGTCCAAAGCAGTTTATGCTTAATGACTCTCAGAGAGGACCAGCAACCTCCAGTATGAACTGCTACAAAAGCTGGTGCTTTGTGTGATGAGTCAAGTGTGGCTTTATTTGGGAGTGGAGGTGTCCAGTTTTGCAGGATATTGGAAGTGAACAGTGATGTTTTTTTTTGTTGATAATGAAAAGCAGCACATCTTCAAACTTCTTGAACTTCATTACAAAAATCCAAAGAATACTTTATTTACTTTTAGAAAATGCACAACCAAATATTTGAAAATGCAACAGGTGTACAAAAAAAAGAAAATAATTTCTGTAGTCATTATATCATACCAAACCTAAAAATAAGAGTTAAGCACTTTAATAAAACAATGACCTTTAAAAAATATTCAAAACTTAATACTGCATTAGCCAAGAAAAGTATAGAAACTTCTTAAAAACATACAGTTAAGACAGCAACTTTGGATTTTCAGTTATAAATTTTAAGGTGGTACCTGTGTATATTTTTTAGAATTACTTTTTACAATTTGCAATGAGAATATTGGAATTATATTATAATAATTATTTATAAAAATAAGAACATTGTTAGCTTTATACTTACAGCTGTATATATTGCAAATAAAAGAATTGTGTAATCCAAGCCATTTGCCTTTTAATCACAGTATAAATCAACTTGAACTGAACCAAGAAAGTTGTAACTTCTAACACAATTCTTAGAAACGTGCTGCATGGAAATAATTTCTTTGTAGATAATCTTGAGCAGGAACAGATGTACCATGCTGCGCACATTGTGTCCTTATAGTAACAAAATGATGTTTGTACCAAGAGTAACTTGCAAACAACCCAAATAGATTAAAACATAAACCCAAACATAAACCCAACAGATTAGTTATGATTAAGTAATCCCATTTAATTTTCCAGGCAAATTTAATGGTAACAACTTCTATCAATCCTTTTATAATAATTTACAGAATTTTGTTTAGAAACTAATTTTGTTTATCTTAATGAAAGATGAATTAATGCTTGTCTATCATGGTTCTGGAATTGAGTACAAAGGCATCATATATACTTTCCTACATGAAAAGAAAATTAGATACAGAGTTCATGAGTAGGTTCTACAGCCAATAATTAGGTCATCACTCACTAGAACATTCAGTTTTCATGAATGTAAAGGCAAGAGTTCTCCATTCTAAGTCACTGAAATTTTGCTTCTGACTTTGGCAGAGACAAATTTTTAACAGTATATTTTCATAGCAACACTAAAAAAATGCTTCAGATTCATGTAGGACAAAACCAAGTTAGGATTTGCAATATTATTCTTGAGTAAACTACTTATTTTTGCTAATTTGGCAGCGTCTTCTTATTCCTTAGAATGTGGAAAAGGGCTAAGAAAAGCTGAAATAATTCCAAATATAAAAGTGTTCATATTGAGAAGAAAGCTATCTAGAAGCTTTCAAATCATACAATCATGGAATAGTTAATGTTGGAAAGGACCTTAAGATCATCTAGTTCCAACCCCCCTGCCAGGGGCAGGGACACCTCCCACTAAACCATGCCACCCAAGGCTCTGTCCAACCTGGCCTTGAACACCGCCAGTGATGGAGCATTCACAGCTTCCCTGGGCAACCCATTCCAGTGCCTCACCACCCTCACAGTAAAGAATTTCTTCCTCATATCCAAACTAAACTTCGCCTGTTTAAATTTGAATCCGTTACCCCTTGTCCTATCACTACAGTCCATAATGTCCCCAGCATCCCTGTAGGCCCCCTTCAGATATGCAGTTACAAAAGATTTAGCTTAAAATATAATGATAAAGCAGTACAGTATAGATAAAGTAGGAAATAGGTGTATCAGAAGTTAATAAAGTACAGATCATAACATTGCAATATTAAGAAAGTATCAGATTCTACTAGAATGTGCAGTTCTGGTGCCCTCAACATAAAAAGGACATGGAACTGTTGGAACAAGTCCAAAGGAGGGCCACAGGGATGATCAGCAGATTGGAGTACATCCCGTATGAAGACATGATGAGAAAGTTGGGGCTGTTCAGCCTGGAGAAGAGAAGGCTGTGTGGAGACCTCATAGCAGCCTTCAAATATCTGAAGGGGGCCTATAGGGATGCTGGGGAGGGATTCTTCATGAGGAACTGTACTGAGAGAACAAGGTGTAACGGGTTCAAACTTCAACAGGGGAAGTTTAGATTGGATATGAGGAAGAAATTCTTTCCTGTAAGGGTGGTGAGACACTGGAATGGGTTGCCCAGGGAAGTTGTGAATGCTTCATCGCTGGTGGTGTTCAAGGCCGGGCTGAACAGAGCCTTGGGTGGCATGGTTTAGTGGGAGGTGTCCCTGCCCCTGGCAGGGGGGTTGGAACTAGATGATCTTAAGGTCCTTTCCAACCCTAACTATTCTATGGTTCTATGAATGTAGTCTTGTTGGTCATGGAGGACCCAAGAAAGCAGGAAATGAGGAGAGAAGGGTAGGAAAAGCATAGTTTCTCTTTGGGATTTTTATAACCTTAAAGTATGTTTTCCTTTGGCTTGGGACTCTAAAGATCAATCTTCTGTTACTTCATCCTCAAGTATGCACGATTTTATCTAACTCAGCCGCTATCAACCTCTGTGGCATGGAGCTCCAACAAGTGTCCTGCGGGTTATACAGCTGACAGGTAAGCCTTGGTGCAGAACTCTCCTTTCCATATCCCTATCAGGTATGTTCTTTTATTCACACCATACAGGAAAATATGTCAAATATAAAGTTCTCAAGGGTCTGAAAACATACTGTTTGACTAGCCTTTATTTAAGGCCTCTTACCCATCCAGCTAGAACACTGAATGATCATATGGTATTTTTACTTGAATAACTGATCTTGAATATGTAAATGGAGTGCTATGAAGATTAAATGTTTTACAGTAAATTTTATATTCTTCTAAAATCCATATCTGAAAATATAATTTTAAGTTTTTCTCAGAGGAAGAAAGAAACATTGCAGCCTAAATTATCTCTCCAAGTTACAAATGAAAACATAAATAATATTTCAGCTTCTTAAAATGTTGACAAACATCTTCCACAATACAATCAACACTGCTCAAAATTAATACCTTGATTAAAAGGTACTACAGATTTCTCCAGACTGATGGATTATTTGGATTATTCTAATTATCCAATTTGAAGTATTTTACCAATGGAAGTACTTATGGTAGGATTGACTACAGTACAGAAAGGCATTTAAAGTATTCAGTATTGTAGCATTAATAAAAGATTATTTTGCTGAATTTAAATTCTTGTGACTAATTTTCTACAGAATTCATCACAATGGTTAAGGAACACTTCCGCATTCTTTTCTTTAGTTAAAGTATTCAGTTAAGGAATTTGGGTAAGAAGATGGCAAAATTGTGCCAGTGACACAATTAGAAATAAGGCAATAATGCTCTTACGGGATAAGATGCATAGATCTAACCAGATTTAAGAAATAATTTTTGAAATGTTCAAAGCAATATTTTGTTTCAGTGAAATAAATGACTTAATTACTTGAGGGATTAGACATGTGTGGACAAAGTTTTACCCAGTCTCAGTGAAAGATGTAATCACAGTTCTAAAAAAAAAAATTAAAAAGAACAATATTCACAGATAAGCAGATACTGTAAAATTGAACAAACTTGTGATTTGGAAAACTGAATTCTGAATTTTTTTCTCTAGTTCCTTCTCATGTGTCTCTCCTAGTAACTTCAGAGCTTTGTCAAATAGCAGCTCAACAAAATGAATGAAGATAGCTTTACCATTTGATCCAGTAATATTTACAGGAGCAAACTGATCCTTGGAACAATTCCATTTAACTTTTGGTATTATATGTGGGCTGTAGATAATCCTGTGATGATTCTAAAAGATAGACCTTAAGATACCAGGAAAAAATTTGACATTGCTAATAGTCAATGGGATTATGAAGAGCATGTGTTGACATTTTCATTGTGGATTGGTTCACAGAAGTGCAGTGCATAAAATGGGCAATGAAATTACCAGAGAGCAATTACTTGAATACGAATTTCCAAATAATGCCTTATATACAAAGATAGTAACTATCTTACCGTATTTTTGTGGTAGTTACCTACATCTTTAGCTATCTTAGTAGTTATTAGATGCTCTTTCTCAAGGATATATACAGATTTTATGTTTGACTACCCTGTAATAAGAAAATAACTTAGAGCAAATATGTTGTTACTTAAAACTCCATACAAAGCTAAGTGTGGGACAGATATTTCAATGTTTCATTCATAGACACATAGAGTAGTTCAGGTTGTAATGCGCCTGTAGAGACTGTCCAAACCCCCTGCTGAAATATGTTCTTCTTAATGCTATTGGGTTTTTTGCTACAAAGGCACATTACTCAATTGTTAAGGTGACCAAAGATGCAAGCTCCTTTATTCTAAGGGAAATTAATCACCAAGAATTTCTGAAAACCCCAAAGTATACTTCTTCAGATAACTATATGTATATCATGAAGGACATGCTGCACACTGGTAAGTGCCAGACATCCTGAATACAAAAATGCAGCAGGTTTTTTTCAGCTCACCAGCTAATTTTTAAAGTATTTATAAGAAAAAGGAAACAAATTTAAAGTATAAGATGTATAAGATGAAGAGCTATTTCCATATAAATTCCAACAGCTAAGTTTTATAGCTCTGGAAAGATGCGGAAAGCTGAAAAACTGTCATCTGCAATATCAGATTGAATGGTTAATCACTATTCACAGTGGGCAACTGTGGCTTAACCCTGGACTGACAGGTAAGCCTTCCACTCTGTCGCTACTCCTCACCCCAGCAGGAAAGGGAGAATTGGATGGGCAAAATTAAGAAAAAATAACCCAAACAACTTATGGGTTAAGATTAAGATAGTTAATAATTGAAGAGAAAGAAAAAAAAGAAGTTAAAAATCCAAGTGATGTAAAAGTTATCATTCCCACCAGCAGCTTGAAGCCCATCCAGTCTATGAGCTACAACTGCTTTGGAAAACCCCTCCCAGTTTTATAGCTGATCATGATGTCAGATGGTATGGAAAAATCAATTCGGTTGGCTGTCCCAGGTGAGTCCCCTCCCAACTTCCTGTGTACCCCCAGCCTTCTCAAAGGGGCAGCTGATGGAAAAACAGAGAACACCTTGATGCTGTGTATGTACTGCTGAACAACAGCTAAAACACTGGTGGGTTAGCATCATCATTTTGGTCACTAGTCTAAACCCACACATCACACAGGCTAAGATGAAGAAAACTAACTCAATCACAGCTGGACTCAATACAGAAATTCATGATTATCTTGTCTTTACAGTGACAGTCTGGTAATTATATGGTAGTCTGCAAGAAATTTTGAGGATATACAGGGATTATTTGATTTGGTGGTCTAGGAATCATTTCTTTAAACTACAAAGTCTCCAAACTGCTCATTTACAAATAGCTTTCCTTATTTTTTTCAGTTTTCAGATTCCCTACTATGCAGCAAAATATCTAACAATTCCCCTTCATTTTTACCAATGTTGAACACAATGATTATTTCAGAGCACAACAGATATATTAAATAATATATAAAAAATTTCCAATTGAATAATGTGAACTTATCTAACATTGAGCAGAAATTGTTTAGCATTTAATCTGTCAAAAAAAAAAGTGCATGTGACATGAGTTTTTCATCCATGATATGAGTTCAGGCATTTCTAAAATACATGCCAGATACAATACATGAATACTTTGGTAATACTGAGTACAGAAAGACTATAAGTCACAGTAACAGAGCTTCACACAGAGGAATTTCCTCTTACTGAACTAACTCTAGGTAAGCCTGAATATCTGAACATTGTGCCATTGTATGTAGCATGGACACACACTTGGCTATATGCTTGATATTTTAGCTATGCAAAATATGTTTAATTTATTGAGTAATGAAATTAAAAGAAAATATTTCTTACCCATTCATAAGAAACAATCCAGCACCCATGAGCAATTCCCAGCAAAACATTCAAGGTACGACGAGGACTCCCTGTAACTACATGACTTGTTGTTTCACACACATCATCTGAGAACAAAAAGCCTCCGAGTTTATTCACCACCTGAATTACTGTATTTTGTTTCCTAAAAGAAGGGAAAAAAACATACAGTGTTGTATGGATATGCAGGATTATAAAGTATATACAGACAACATAAACTAACTCAAACTCACTTCATTCATTTTCTCACTAATCATTTCTTATCCTTTTCTCACTGAGCCCTTACCCACTTGCTAGCCTTCATTAGCCTTCCGAGAGTCCAAACAGACCCTTTTATGTCATGACACAATCATATCTACTTGCACATCAAAGGTTTTTTGTCCCCCACATCTATCTTGTCTGTTTAAATAGAAGCTTTTGAGTCTGGAATTATCTAACATATTGTTTGTGTACAATGCCTAGTACAACAGAGACTCATTCTTGGTTGCTTTTGTAGAACTATCAAAAAAGTATTACCAGGAAATGTAAACATTTAGACACAGCACTCCTAAGTTTTCAGTAGGAAACACCAGATTTTCAGCATCTGAGGAAAATGCTGTCTAAATTTAGAGAAAAGTCCTAAAGTTCTTAGCCATACATCTGAGCCAATGTTTCAATTCAAAAATCACTTATCTTTAAATGCAATTATAAAGAAATATATAAAATGAAATATAAAATTCAGAATGGCCACCTATAACTGGAATTCTAACTTAAATTCTCCACATAGCTACACTGAAGGACATAAATATATCATTGTGAAAACAGTGAGATCTTGGTATAACTAGAGAAAAGCTGCTACATAAGAACAATTTACTGTTCTTATAATTATTTTTATAACTCATGATTATAAATGATCATTAAAGATCTATAAGTGAAAACCCAGTTCCAATGCCTTCTCTGCTCCTGCCGTCTGACTTGGAAATGTCCACAGCATGCTATACAAGATAAAACAACTAAGCACAACATTGAAGTCATATCTATAACTGTGGTGAACTTCTCAGGCAAAGCAATTTAATCACTGACATAATGCAGCGGACTCAGCGCACCTCCAGAAGTCTCTGGGGTTACTTCATTCTCACTACATTTCCCTCCACAGAAAGTAATTCAGTTAAAATTCCCAAAATACCCCAGCTAAAACAAACACTACTTAGAGGAAGCACAATAAAACTGGGAAAAAAAAACAACTTACAAAGAATCCAGCAATCTATTTTAAAGATGCTTCAAACAAATAAATGAATAGTAAAAACAGTGTAGCAAATTAACTTCACACTCAAATCAATAGATGGTATTGTATGTAGAGACAATTAAGAAAACGAAACCACTGACCCTCATTCCAGTGTGAATTTCGGCCTTGCTGATATTGCTTTGAATGTTACCAGAATATTTACTATTCTCTTTTCATTTTATGAGCTTCAATTTGACATAGCCTTGCAAGTGAATCTTTTTGCAACACTGCAACCCATGGCCCTGTTTAAACTACATATTCAGGAGATGGATTTCCATGCTATACCTGTACCTTTTCTTAGTTCTTTTCTGTGTTTACACAAAATTCCTTACAATGAGAAGAAAAAGACCTGCAGTACAAGAATTGAATTTAAGACATCTTACAAATTGCAATGAAAACTTACCAGTTTATACTTCCGTCAGCTGCAAAAACTGATGGATGCAGATTTACAGCAAAATTTCTCTGAATTTGTGATTCAGAAAAACTGATAGTTGCTAGCTATAAATCAGTGAGCAGCATTTAATATGATCTCAAAAACCTAAGCCATGAAACCACTAAAATCATGCATCTTAAAATTTAAATTCTCATGAACTACTTTTGAGGCCATAGCTACTGGGTAGCAGAATTGGCTTTTGGCCATTGGGTTGTATTTTGGAAGCCTATTTTCTGTTGTGTAGTTCTTTCAGAAGCAGTCCTTTTCCCTTCACCTATTTACAAGTTGATGAATGCCTACAATTGTAGACAGCCAAAAGCACAATCTTGATGAAGAAGTTCTGAAGAAAAGCAACTGCTGTCACCAGACATTTTTATTTGATGAAATAGTAATTGGATAGTGGGAAAAATCAACATACAAGCAACATAAAAGAAATAATATATTAATGACCTCTTTCAACAAAAGAAATTTTTCCCTGGCTCTGCCATAATTTCTTCTCTTTTAGGGAGATCACAGCCTCTGTTTTCCACTACTCCAATCTGTATTATTATCTTTACCTCCCCACATACTGATCTCGTATTATATGCCTTGCAAAGTGCATTTTATAGTCTTGGTGTTACTAGCATTCAGTCACATTAAATACAGGAAAAGTATTAATTCCATTTTATGTTTTTGACATATATTAGTATATTCATTAATAACTATTGACAACCATTTACAAAGAACTTCTAAAAGGATAGTCACTAAGTGCTGTTTCTGATCACTTATGTATGTATGTATATCACTTATGTATCTATGCAACTGTCAAGATACAATTATTTCAGACCCAAATCAGATCTGTGGGTAGTAGAAATATCTTGAGTTTTGAAAAAGAATTTGAAAAACTGTAAGCAAGTGTAGTATAAAATATGGAATTATGTTTTTGCTGGATGTTCTTTTCTCTGTAAGACTTTTAAGAGAATGATAAGAGCATGCCAGAAAATTATTTACTCTCCCCCAAAATATGCAGTGGCAGCTGCTTCTAATGTTTTGAAACTAAGTGGCTAAAAAGCCTACAACTGATATTTATTCAGCAACTATTAGTATGAAAAAAAAACATTTTAAACTAATGTTTCAGATTATGACTTCTTAAACAGAAATAATTAAAATTTGTGGGGGAAAAGCTAAGTCTTGGGCTGAAAGTCTGAACTCTTTACTGCATAAAACACTTCCTTCAGAAAAATTAAGAACTTACTTTTAGTTTTACTGCTCTGAAGCCCTGTGGAGCTCACCTAAGGGACAACTACTTCAGTCTGCACCATAGCAACACAAACATACATGTACAGTATAAATAGCAATGACATATACATGTAGATACATGTTTCTAGCTAGACTACAGAATGAAATAAAATACTTTAACACATAGCCCTGAAAAATAAATCTTATTTTGTATAGGCATAAAAAGATAATCAACATCAAGTCTAAACGGTGTGCTGACTAAAGACCCAAAATGTTTAATACTTACTCAGAAGACATACTTGTCATAACTAGTGTCCTTGTTGGCTAGAGACAGAGAAAGAGAGAACAAAACATCAAAAATCCATCAAGTTTTCCCCTTTGAAAAAAGCCTTAAATTAGAAACTGTTCCATTAGAAGGATTAAACTACTTCATAATTACAGTATCATCTCAGGAAGGGGCTGTACTAATTAACACTTATACTAGAAATACTGAACAGGGAAGGAAACAAACACCTTCATCACATCTGGTATTAAACCATCCAATATATCAGAAGACAGGAATGTTAAGTTTTCATTAGTAAAAAGAAAAAGGATTTCCAGACTGCAATGGCATAGAAATGTTATTTAGGTTGTTATTTGTCCTCAGCCTTTTCCTTTAGACTAGGTGGAAAGGAAAAAGGCAGGTTACCTTGAACAAAGAAAACTTGTAATTTAAAATTCTTCCAGTTTCTTCCAAAAGGCAGAAACTGGCAAACAAGAGTATATCTGTGGTAAATTATAATTTTATTTTGATAGTTTTGTTGTTTGTTTTTTTTTTTTTTTTGGCACAACTTCAGTATTTTAAGTCCAGGTTTTTAAGTAAACATTCTTCCACTCTTAAATGTCGTCTTAGTGAATAAAAATCCTTAAATCAGTAATTCTGAGACACCTTAAAAATGACCAGTTCCTTCTCCTGCAATACCCTCTATAGCTCATGTGCAAAGTAGGAGTGTTTGCCTCAGACTTCAAATAAGCTTTCTAAGAATTAGCATTAAAGAAATAAGAACAGAAAGAAGCATCCTTTGTTTGTTAGAAATAACAATGACAGCCCCCAGCATGCATAAAGGTAGGACAGAACATGAATTTTTGCAGTATTAGAGAAAGATGTAACTGAACATAACATGGTCATCAAAAAAAAACATGTAAAAAGAGGTTTTGAAAATCTGAGCTAGGAATTACTTGCAGCTACATAAACATGCACCAGTACATACCCATTTTAATTTTGTAGAAAAACTAGATCAACTGACTTTTATAAAATTATTTCAAACAATGCCTCCTAATTTTCAAAATCATTATTGGAATTTCAAATTATTTCTCCAGATAACTACTGCTCCATCAGAAACAATCATTCCCATTTCTGCACCCCCTCCTATATATTACCACAACCACAAGTGGTAAGCTTCCAAAATCTCTGCTAAAATTCAGTTTCCTTTCAGCAATACACTGAGCTGAGACCACAAAAATATTTTGAATTGGATTACAGCTGGTAGCACAGACCAAAAAAGACTCGAGAGCAACTCATTTTATCCAGTAATGAATCACAGAACAGAAGAATAAGCATACTCTGATGCAACTCCACCCATCCTCTCTCACCAGTACAGAGCTGTTCTCCATTAAGTGGTTAAGCAATTTGTCACATTTAAAAAAGGAGTTCCTTGGAATTACCTCTGTAGACTGTTAGACTAACAGACTGTTAGACTAATAGCATGCACCATGAATGGTCATTATATGAACAACCTTTGCATACATAAAACATAATTTATGCATTGATAAGGTAGATATTAAAGATAACATAAGTAGTAGTCTTTTCAACATACACATGGTAATTTCACTCTCTGGTTAGGTATATTTGAAAAACATAAACACCAGATACTATTTAAATCTTCAGAAGCAACATAATGTAGCATACTCAATAATTTTTTAAATTTTTGATAAACATACACTCAGACAACATTATGTAAGCTATACAACAATTCAGAACTGAAAATATATATAATGTGAAAATGTAAAAAACAGTAACATGGAATGAAACTTATAATGAAGAAAGGATGAAACTTTTATATTGAAATATTTCTTTGAGAGAAATTCTTCGCAGTATTTTTGGAAATGTTGTTACCAAATTCTGACTTGTTGCCAACGGTACTTACTGATGATGGCTTAGCCTACTGCTAGCCTGACAGCTGAAGAGAAGATAATATGCACTGTAATCAAAATTTGTTGTAATCGTAGCCAAGAGACTTTCAAATGCATTACTTTCGACTCCAAATAAGCAGTCATGTTTAATTGCTCTTAGAAGGTCAAATAAACTCACAGCTTCAATTCCACATCTGAGTTTTATACACAAAGAGTTTGCACAAAGATAATAAAAATAATAACATAAATATATGTATCATAACACTAATATTAAATACTAATATAAACTCAAAATTTAAGTATATACGTTCAAAAAGAGATCCAATAAGACACTGAGTAAGGGTG
Source organism: Ara ararauna (assembly GCA_028858755.1). NCBI lineage: Eukaryota > Metazoa > Chordata > Aves > Psittaciformes > Psittacidae > Ara > Ara ararauna. The sequence continues at coordinate 38,778,269 of CM054379.1, read as the reverse complement.
CTTGTACCAGAAGGGCTGCAATATTAGGCACAGGTTTGGTCATATGATTGAAATTGAATATGTGGCCATATTATACAATAATGAGGCCATGCCTCATACTGTCTTAATACATGTTGTTGGATTTGCATAAATTTCTGGACATTAAAGGATCCTGGGAAGTGGCAACATCGGAAAGGCACAAAACATGGATTAAAAGCAAGGTTTCAGTCTTCTCTGTCCAATCTTTTTGGGTATACAACCTCATCTATGTCAAATATGTATGCTTCAGCATGGTCATGATGTTCTCCTTCAGTACTTGAAGCCAAGCCTCACTGCCATCAGAATGAAGCTCTTTGGCTAGATGTTTTGAGTTAAATCCACACAAAAGAACTGCAGAAGGTTCTTGGGGTCTTCGTATAGTACTAGCTCCAAAGCCAGATTCTGATGTGCCAGTTCAGAATGTGCGGAAAAACACCATTCCTCATAATTTTTAAAAATGAAATGTCATGGAAATATTACTAATCAGACCACTACTTTCGCCAAACTTGGGTAAAAAAAAAAGCACTACTATAAACCAAGGGCCAGAGCAGCTTGAGATCCTGCAGCTGCTTCTTCAGTTTCAGAGCAGAAATGTTAACAGCTCCTTTACACCTTATCTAGAGGGAAGTGAAAACACTGGATGCCCTGCAAAGTCAGCTTTTGAACTCTAGCTTTTACGCTACAGCACATAGCATAGATGATGGTACAGTGAGTATTCTGGGGAAATTTTCTGTCAGTGCGCTCCAAAGTGATTTAAAGACACAGGAATGCAGAAAGATGCATACAAAAGGTAGAAATTTGAATAAATTAAATTTCTTCCAAATTATTATTTCATCTGCATTCAGAACTGCGTATTTTTGCAAGTTAGAGGTTATTTGCTAAGGAGACAATATTTTGTTTTATTGCTTCAGTAAGACAAGCAGCCCTCTTTAACTACAGTCACCAAGCAGAAAACTTCACCAAACCATGTTTTAATTTTCAGTTGTACATTTTAATTGCTTTACCCCTTTGCTATGCAATTTTTCCTCTATGCTCTCTGTGTGTCTGTTTTATTTTACATGTTGCCTTTATTGCATGAAAAAATTTTTGAGTTAGCATTTACTTTTCTGGCCAGCAAAAATACATCTGGTGACCATCATTACGAGTTCGAATGCACATCTTTAGCAGGGTTATTACTATTTATAAAACACTGGAAAAGGCAGTATTAAGGTAACTGGTCCTTTTATTTATCATTAATCTCCAAATCCTGAAGAGTTGTATATCTATGCTCTAAATCAGAACACACTTCTTTCTGAATTATTTCTTAGGTCTGGAATATAGGCTGTTAAAAATGACATGCTTCAGCTTTCCTTTATATATTTCTTAGGAGCCCAGTTGCACTAAGTATTTCTTTAGAGTTTGCCAACAACAAGATTTTCTAAGTCATCTGAAATATGAAACATGCATTTCAGTGGCTCAAAGGAAAAAGTATTTTTAATTCTTCCCAGTACTTTAAAGACAATGTGATACTTCCTGTATGTTAACTGGCCTTCACCACAAAAGCGTCATTCAACCTCAAAATGTATTCTTTCTTTCTTCTGAGTTTTAGCAGGTGTTTCTTGGAGGTGAAGGACAATAAGAGAAAAGACCTGGACTGTACAACCTGCTTTTCAAGAAAGTTAACTCAAACTTTGTTTCCTTAAGAGTGTCATGAGTTGTTCTTCATAAGTGACAAATGAATTAAAATGTGACCACAAAATACATTTTTCAGGCCATTTCTCAAGAATAAAGTGCATTCATACTAAGAATTGACTTCATAGGAACAGTTTTACATTTGTGCCTGGTTAAATTCCAGACTATGCATATTAGATCACATTTTGTCTTTGGCTCAAGAACTCAGGCCTCAGATATTTTTCAAGAAAGTATTTCAACCAATAAATACCACTTTTGAACTGTATTATTTAGTCCAAGTGCTATATACCTTATATACCTTAAAGTTGAATGAAGTTCTCTGAAATACGCTTCAGTGTAGTCTCAAACTCAGAAATATGCTATAATGGAGTAGAAAAAGACTTTCACCTTCTGGACTCAACAAGATAATTATACTATGTGGTTTGGCCAATACGTCAGGGATAAAGGACTTTTTTGGGGGTGGGAAGGAGGCAGAGGAAAGCAGTGCATGCATATGCAAATAAAGTGTAAGCAAGAGTACAAGATTATTATGCCATCTGTTTTGTACTCTTCCAATCCTTTTATTCTCTGGCTATTGTAGGCCCTTCAGATGGTTCTAAAATTGATTCAGAACTCATATACTCACTTCTGATCTTTACAGCTGTATTTCAGAAGTAACAATCTTCAGCCCTACTAGTACATAAGCCAGAAACCCAGAACCATGTGTAGCATGATAATATTAAAGAATCAGGTTAATTTCACTCTGCTTTTATCTAGGAAGGTTATAATGAGGATCTGAAACTTTAAGGCTGCTTTTAGGAACAATCTATAAATTGTGCTACATTAATTCATTCTATTTGAGTAACTGTGGTTCATAGCTGAAAATAATTGGTAATTGTAACAAATGATTGCTATTCAGTAGTTTTAAACAGCCACTATTCAGAGCTGTAATTTACCTTCTAGCTTGCCTTTCTCCTCTTATCAGGCCTTCGATACTGATATTTTTCCAGTTTCCTCTGGCTGCAAACTCAAATTTTGACTATAATTTCCTGACCAAATATAGTACCTCTGTTCTGGTCCTAGAAAGATATGAAAAATGCACCCATCCTAACTAAATCAACACACATGGGGAAAGATGAAAAAACAAAGAAGGCTATAAGAAGATAGAAAACTAATATGATATGACGGATGCCTGGGCATGAGCTTACATTCACTGCCAAAGATGAGAAAAAATGAGAAATCCTATAATCACAGATATAGGAAACCCCAGAACTTCTGTTGGCAAGAATACGGATGAGGAAGGATGATGAAGCTTAACACAACCCAGCAATGTGTGCTTGCAGCCTAGAAATCCAACTGTATGCTGGGCTGCATCAAAAGGAGGTGTGACCAGCAGGTCGAGGAAGAGGATTCTCCCCTTCTACTCTGCATTTGTGAGACACCACATGGAGTATTGCACCCAGCTCTGGAGCCCCCAACATAAAGAAGGGCAAGGACCTGTTGGAGCATATCCAGAGGAGGTCCATGAAGATGATCAGAGTGCTGGAACACCTCTCCTATGAAGACAGGCTGAGAGATCTGGGGTTGTCCAGCATCCCAGTACCTAAAAAAATCTGGAGAGGGACTTCTTACAAGGGCATGTAGTGGTAGGACAAGGGGGAACAGCTTTATACTGAAAGAGGGTAGATATAGATCAGGTATTAGAAAGAAATCCTTCACTATGAGGGTTGTGAGACCCTGGAACGGTTGCCCGGAGAAGTTGTGGATGCCCCATCCCTGAAAGTGTTCAAGGCTGAGCTGTATAGGACTTTGAGCAACCTGGTCTACTGGAAGGTATTGATGCCCATAGCAAGGTTTTACACCAATGATGATGTTGCAAGCTGCAGTCCAGTGAGCTGTTTAGTGTTCTGGCATGATGGTTATGACCTCAGTATTAAATTTAACAGTGTACCCCAAAACTAGAAAGGAATGGTGATTTATCAGGAAGTAGATTAAAGTTATACATACCGCATTGCTGAAGATATGTATGTCAAGTACAAACTGCGTGCTCTCACTTCTTACACAATATTTATGCCCTCATTCTTTGAAGCAGAGTTGCATCCGTTTCTTGCACCCAAGCCTCCTTTCCACCATCAAATCCAAGAATGCCTTAGACTTTTAAATAAAGTTCTTCAAATACCTTGGGATTCTAGGGTTTTATTCGTGGTGCTTATCCCTATCTACTGCTCACCATGGTAGCTCTCAAGTGGTTTTCTACTTGCCGAAAAGTAATACTAAAAAGCATGTTCTGACTTTACATAAGACTTCATAAACAGTCTCCAGACTAAACATCAGCATACCTGGCAATCTTCAGGGAGGGGTTGGGTGGAGGGTAGAAACAGTGAAGGTTTTTTAATTAATTCTATGCAGGCAAAAATCAAAACTCTCCAAGTACTTAAGCCACTATTTCTTGAACAAGGTTCTGAAAAAGAGCCAATATGCTAATCTGTTGACCGAACAGAAATTTAGTGACAATTTTATATAAAAACTTGGGTGAATTCAACTTCAGATCTTAACTACCCTGCCTGCTAAGATGACACAAAGTGACATGCATAGTCAACCACCAAAGTCGCCACACATTTCCAGTGTTCCAAACAGGGACGAACACACGAGTGTGAACAGTAGCTTCAAGTGTCCTTGGGGATGAGAGGAAACACCCTAAACTTGAGGTGAAAGGAGGCTGTGCCTTTTGTTCCAGAAAGGTACTATTTTGAAAAAACACTTCTAAACGTAATAGACCATAGCACTTCAGTGGGTAGTCCAGAACAGCCAGCATGAAACTTAGTGTAAAGAGAATGATTTCTAGGTACCCAAGGCCATGAATCAGTGCACTTAGTTCATTCATAGGAGATTTTCATGGCAGGTGTGGTAGCAACCCTAAGCGGTGATAACAAAGCTTCTGGCACTAGGACATGGCCCAAAGAATGCACTGCAAGGTGCAGCAGAAGATGCCAAGAGTATGCCTTCTGTTCTGGAAGCCCTCAGAAAGATCTGGGAGAAGTATGGGGAACAAGTTCACTAGCTAGAAGGTCCAGAATCAGAACTATCTTGTAAAGGTTGAGTGAAAATATTCATAAGATTAGACAGACAGCAAGACTTAAACTGTCTCAAACCATAGGATACATCGGCATTCTTTACAGCGCTACCCTCTGAAAAGCTTGAGCATGACTGGTAAGTACCAAGTCACAGGCACTATTTTGACACTCTGATTTTAAATATTTACTAAGAATTGTTTTCAGTGATTTTAGCCATCTCATATTAACCTTGCTCATACTCATTTCAGTTTTTCTTATACATCACTCTTACAGCAATCAATATTTTTTAAATCCATTGGGCCAATATTATAGTTCTTGGATCTTTTTTTTTCCATTGCTTAACTATATGCCAAAAGAAAGAAGTATTTTATCAACTCCGTATCTGCATATTCCATGTATATGAAACAAACACTTCTTACTGATATAACAATTTGTTCTCAAATGCTAGTATTACTACAAAACTAATCCTGGGCTGCATCAAAAGGTGCATGACCAGCAGGTCAAAGGAGGTGATCCTGCCCCTCTACTCTGCTCTCATGAGACCTCACTTGGAGTACTGTGTACAGTTTTGATGTCCTCAACATAAAAAGGACATGGAAATGTTGGAACAAGTCCAAAGGAGGGCCACGACGATGACCAGGGGACTGGAGCACCTCCCATATGAAGAAAGGCTGAGAAAGTTGGGGTTGTTCAGCCTGGAGAAGAGAAGGCTGAGTGGAGACCTCATAGCAGCCTTCCAGTGTCTGAAGGGGGCCTATAGGGATGCTGGGGAGAGACTCTTCATTAGGGACTGTAGTGAGAGGACAAGGGGTAATGGGTTCAAACTTAAACAGGGAAAGTTTAGAATGGATATAAGGAGGAAGTTCTTTACTGTAAGGGTGGTAAGGCACTGGCATGAGCTGCTCAAGGAAGTTGTGAATGCTCCATCCCTGGCGGTGTTCAAGGCCGGGTTGGACAAAGCCTTGGGTGACATGGTCTAGTGTGAGGTGTCTCCGCCCATGGCAGGGGGGGAGGAACTAGTTGATCTTAAGGTCCTTTCCAACCCTAACTATTCTATGATTCTATAAAACCTGGACATGTGGAACAAATGAAACAGCTATATTTTGGATCTAGCAATAATACAAGCTGTGTCTTGCCAGTAAAAATTAACTTTATTGGATTTCAATGTCCCATTCAGTAGCATATTTCAGACACATCAAGGAAACAAATTTTCTTGAGTAATGTATAACATTAGATCCTTTTATCACTGACACTTTCAGAGTTACTTGTCCCACAATATAGTCTGCTTAAAAGCTTATTTACCAGCAACTTTTTTTTTCAACTTTATGTTGAGCCAGGTAGATAACTACAGTTAAACAGTAATAAGCCATTCAGTTGTTACCAGCTAGAGCTGGTCAGACACCTTCAGAATTACTTCATGTAAAATAAGACATCTTGTAAATAAGAAACTTTCTAGGATCAAATGAGAAATGCATAAAACCACACCACCAGACACTGGTCAACACCCTAAGTTACTCAATTGTAACATATAAACACTCTTATAATTTGTAGCTTCAGTAACTTATCTCATTGCCATATCCAGAAGAAATCAATGTGAACAATTTTCAGAGGCCACTTGTTCACCAGCCCCATTACATCAGCTATTTTCTCCAGACCATAAATGTGTAGGTAGTTCCAGTTTCTTCATTATTAGCCATGAATGAGCGTGCATGCTTTTTGAATTCACACTAGTTTAATATTCATTTGTGGGTCAAATAACATTTTGAGTATCAGTGTTTAAGATACCTACTTATTCAAAGCAACTACTAAATAAAAATTGGAAGAAAATATATACAGATGCTGTCCCTTAACCTGATACAATCCATTTTTTGACAGTATAGAAATACACATATCAAATATAGACATATAGCTACTTTCCTGAATGTCTGGCAAGATGCTTCATGTTTTATAGTTACAGATTGTTCAGGATACTAAAATTTGTTTTGCCACAAATAAAATATTTTCAAAAAGGATTTTGATCACAGGATATAACAATGGCCTGCTTCAAACCAATTGTTCCTCAGCATGAGCTTAGATTCTTTGTAAAAATTTCTTCCTTCAAAAAATCTCTAAGTTCAGTGTTGATAACTTCACCTTCACTCAAATATAAGAGCTACAGAAATGCCAAAATGAACCTGTTTAAAAACAAAACTGAAGGAATTTCAGCTAAGTCCATTCTGCCTTCTCTGTGAAAATATGGTTTTAATTATCTCTTATGATGCTTAACTGTTTTGTTGGGGTTTTTTTCACATGGTTGAACAGTTTCTTCCATTCATGCAGAAGACAGTATTTTAAGAGGGGGTTTAAGTATAAAATTTATCCAGGTTGCATTTCTAGTGATATGATACTGTTAGATCCTTTAAAAGTTATCTATCACCCCTTATAGCCCTCATAAAAGCATGAAACAACTTTTATTTGAATAAAAATGAAAGTTAACTGGTTATTCATAGTAAGCCTTTCTCTGATCTGTTTAGAGAACAAAATGTTTACAGTTATGACATACCACAGGCATTGTGATAAATGTAAACACTTTTGTGACATTAAGCAATGAGTCTTCAATCCTCCTACTAACCAATTAACACCACTGTAACTAGCTTGTTTGAAAACATTTTTTGCTTTATCATTTTTAGTTACTCTTTTTTACTTTGTCCTCCCTATGCAAAGCAATGAGCAGCTATGTATTCCATTCTATGGAATAACTGAAAAATGCATCACAGTGCATAAAGGGTTTATTTTATCCCTGCAATTCAGTATCATCTACTTTAAGATTTCTAGACCAGGGAAGCCACCTGCTGACATTCATAGGCATTAATCCACAGTATTTATCCTTACCAGCTCTTTACGGAGGAATCTGGAACCATCCTCCATTATGGGCTGTCATGTCCAAAACAAACAAGTTCAAATCTAAAGGGCAGTTTTATAAATCTATCTTTATGTGCTGCATTTGAATATGCCCAAACCACCAAAACTCCTGGGTTTTTTGGAGTGGTGGTGCAGTTTAAAATACAAAAAGCTTGTTCCTGAAGCCATTAAAGATTCCTGAAAATCTTACTTATCTTTCCCCAACATACCTGCAGCTCACATTACAAACTGCTCCGTCTTGTGGCTTCTGTTGACAGTACAATTTTAGATAACTGATTAGAAGTCTTCAATGTTTAGAGTACAATAAACTATATAAATAGTATGGATGGAAAGAAAATATGAGCACTTGCAATTCAAAATTGTGATATTAGAAGCATCAGAATAAAGTCATTCTTGATTTTAACTTCAGCTAAAACAAAATACAAGAAACTCGACCCAATCTGCATGAGGTTTTGAAGAAAACAAAAGTATAACACAAGAGCACAGCAGAGAAATACAGACTCTAAACCTTGTTTTGTATTAAAGAAACTACAAATAACAAGTTGAAATAACTATGGAAGTAAACAGTGTTAACACACCTGCTTATATTTCCAAAATATATTTTTATATGGCTTTTTTAAGATCTACCATCGCACAGTGGACTCCAAATGCCTACTGGCCTGCATTCACTGTAGTGAATGAGTTATAACTAAAGTTCTCTAAAAAGGTTCAGTTCAGACACAGTCAAGAAATTACATTCAGAAATCTCTAAAATGTTTTTAAAGAGGTATTAGATTTCAGACTCTTATTCTATAAAAAAACCCTGCCATTTACATTGCTTCTCAAATTAAGAGACTTGCAGCTATGTAACAAATTTAACAGACAACATTTACAACAGATTCCCAGAACACCAGCAATATGAGCTGAAGCCTCATATTGGAACTGTGGAGTACAAAACTGCATATACTCTACAATGACTATAATTTAAAGGTGGGTTTTGTTGGTTTTTTAGGTTTTGGGTGGATTTTTTTGTTTTGTTTTGTTTTTACAATATAATATATACATATATATAATTCTCTCTTAGAATCTCAAAGAATGATTAGGGTTGGAAAGAACCTTAAGATCATCTGGTTCCAATCCCCCTGCCATGGGCAGTGACATCTTGCACTAAACCATGTCCCCCAAGGCTCTGTCCAACCTGGCCTTGAACGCTGCCAGGTATGAAGCATTTACCACTTCTTCAGGAAACCTGTTCCAGTGTCTCACCACCCTCACAGTACACTCTCATTCACTTTTTACTTTGAGCAAAGAAAACAAGCTAAAGTTTTTTAATTTAACTCCACTTTCACATTTTCTAGCATTAGCAAAATGTTGCAATGTTTAAGCTGCTGCCACTGAGAAAAAGTGTTTAATAAAGTTTTTTTATAATGTTTTATGGTTTTTTAAAAAACTTCAAGAATGTATTATGACTGGTACTAGAGAAGCTTTGCAACTTAATTATTTAGGACTGTTCAGAGTCTAATTTTGTTCAAAACAATATCCACTTAAAATCACTTCACTAAGGATTTTCTAGGGATCTCCAACATTGGCTTTATAAATTTTGCATGTATGTATGCATACACACAATGGAAAATAGATCTTAAATAGACATACTTATAAGCATTTAATATATATTAACAATTGCTTGAGGAAAACATGAAGTAAAACTTTTCAGTGCAACAGTCGAGTTGCCAGACTGGTTAAACCACATAAAATCTTCCTGTCTAGCTCTTTTTACTTTTCAATCAAAAAGACCCCAATGTTGTCCCTATATGAATTTGCACAGTAAAACTGCACCTGGAAAACCTTATAATTATTAAAAACCTACAACAATCATGACATAGAAGAAAGTATGTACTGCTATTTTACTGATACTTGAGTCAAATTGCTTCTTTCTTCCACCTGTTTCAGCCGGGTGATAATACAATCTCAAAATGCTGAATAGGAATTTTCTCCAGCTACTACTTCGCTTTTGCTAGTGTTAAGCACCTCACAGAGAATGCTTTGCAAGCAGATACTAAGCAGAACCATTCAAAGAAAGCACCTTTGGCTGCACTACAATGCCAGGTCTGAAAAAGGGTACCAATAAAAAAGAATTTCATATTGTTTTTCGTTTCTCTTCAGTATGTAATACTGACATTGGGATCTTTTTCTTTAAGAGAAATGAATCAAAACTAGCACTACTTTATAAAGTTCTTGTAGCACAATTACACAGAAGGAGGAACCAGTACCAACAAATCTGATAAACTTCCAAGCACTAATTCTGCAGATAGCCTGAGGAATTGCCACCGAGTACAGTTGGTGGATATATGTTTAGCAGCCCTAGTCAGATTTTTGTGTTCTGGATAGATATTTTAGCCTAAAAAGCAGACCATCTTATGATGTTTCTATAGGACATGACTCTAGAATAAAGTTGATTTATATAGTCTACATAATACTTACAGTTATTAGTTATACAAATAACATATGTATATCCTTAGGAAGAGAAAGTGAAAAAAAACTTAAAGAAAACTAACAAGCAGTAAGATGCAGGCAAAAAGCCAAATAATAATTTTAATCCAGACTTGATCATTGGTCCATGGAGATTAATATCCCATATTCAGAATGTTTAAAAGGTTGAACAGCCTAATAACTGCACCGCCTCAGAACATTTACGTAAGAGAATCAAAATTTCTTTGAATCTCTTTGAAACTCCAACAATAGCTACCAATGAAACACCTGTCTAAATTATTTAATATAATTAATTATCTCAGACATCTTTTAGTGCACATTTTATTTGCATGACTTGCTATTTACTGATAAAAAGAACTACTATTTTCCTGACTGGTTTTATATTTAGTTAGACAAAACTTTTACAAGGGAAAACCACCTAAAACTGTTTCAGTGCTGACCCAATGTTCTCACACACTTTTTTTAAATTTGTTTTTACATCCAAACTGAGCTTAATACTAACTTAAGAAATTTAGCTTTACCTTAACCTAGAGAAAAAAAATTGCATAAAACTTTATCCTGCAGAAATATCTACTGGGGATGATCCATTATAAAGCTAACAAAAAAATCTACTCCATTTAGTAACTTGTCCAAAAAAGATAAACATCTTTTCAGGTTACTTCACTAGCTTTCCAACAAAAACAGTTTGAGCTGGCTTACAAACCTCCTTTACAATGTCAGGTTGGCACAGACTCTACAACCATAAGTTGCCAGAAAGCTAATTTCCATGGTTATATGTATTGTCTTTGAACACCATTCGCAAAACACAGAATCATAGAATAGTTGGGGTTGGAAAGGACCTTAAGATCATAGAGTTCCAACCCCCCTGCCATATGCAGGCACACCACACACTAAACCATGTCACCCAAAACTCCATCCAACCTGGCCTTGAACACTGCCAGAACATCTCAAGGAAAGTGAGATTCAGAATTTTTTTAAACTGATAGCTCATAGAGAATATATATACAAAGGCACTCGGTGATTCTCCAAGAAAAAGAAAGCTTAACAAAGAATATGTCGTTACACTGACCTTTTGGAGTCTTCTTTTTTTTCTTAACCCACCATTGCTCTTATTCTTTTGTTCATTAAATCTTCTGCAAGAGCCATCAGTAGCGTGACACTCTGAAACTTGATTTTCATCACCTAGACACCAAATTTAGAAACTTAATGTGAAAAATGTAATCTTGTGCAATGAAACTGCCAACAATTATTTTTATCATAGCACATAGAGCTATGTACAATGAAGACACCTAAGTTAATAATATGTACCAGCTATTTTTCCATTGTATTTCAGTTACAGAAGAAAGAATGACATCCAAGCATCTGAATTAATCTTCCGGTATTTGATCTTGTAAATCAACTATTTGCAAAACTCCCTATTTTCAGTATTTAGAAAATCATGTATTAACTACAAGTAAAGAATTGGTTAAATTGTTTTATAATTATTACAAAATTTGCAATTTTTCTGAATACAGAGATATTGAAAAGTTTGAAGCAGTGGTGGCTAGATTTTTGTTTTCTTATTGAAATGCTGATGCTTTCAGTACACAATGTGTTTATCTGAAACGACTTGAAGGTCTGAAACATGTTTTTTAACACTTTGCAAGTAAATCTAGCAAACTTTTGAATTATTTGAGAGATTAGCTTGCTTGCATAACATGAGAAATTTCAGTTTTTTGCTCAATGAAGTTATAATTACTGAAGATTTAAGTACATAATTTTCCCCAGATTTAATTCAATGGAGTCTACTTTACCATTTCAAAGAAACATGAAACCAGCTAAAGGAAGTTTAATAATTAGTGATTAAAGTGGTTTAAATTCAGCTCCTCCCACATAAGCTTCTTCTGATTACTTTTGGAAAATACTGAAGGATACTATTCACGTTTACTACGGCGACTACATATATGACTAAGAATTACTTCTTTTTCCTCTGTCAGCTACTTAGACTCTTAATCCCTGAGGTGAGAGAATAACAATAAATTACAACACAAAAAATGACATTTTCCATTATTGATTACTTATTTTAAAATTATAAACTTTAAACTAGTCAAAATTTAATCACTTCATACTAAAGTTGCAAGCTTCATGTCAATTTACACAGTATTACTGTAATTTTTGTGCAACACAAGTATCCTGGCTTTGGGTACAATTGCTAATTTAAACTTAATATTTAAACACAAAATGTCTTTTAACAAAGGGAGAACTAAATACTTAATTTCATTTAGTATTGCACTGAGACCCATCATCTTCAATCACTGAGGAGGACTGCTGGCAAGTAGAAAATATTTTGCTACACAATTAAAAAGATAAAAAAAAAAAAGCTAAGAAATTTAACTCCTTTTACATGGAAAACAGGATTTTTAAAATGTGTGTTTTGAATTAAAAATAAAAAAATCCCAACCAAAAGACTCTGAAGTAAGTCAGGAGATAATCTAGTCCATTGCTCTACCCCAAGCAGATGAGGGTGAAGCAAGGTATGCCTCTGTTCATTTCATCAATTTCATCAATTTATTTCAGTTACTGTAAAAGGACAACCCACTGTCAGGTTATTTTTCAGTGGGGCAGCTTGGTTGGGGGGAGGCAGTGAGAAGTGGCAGCTTGGTTGGGGGGAGGCAGTGAGAAGTGGCATAACATTCCTTTTGCCATTCTAGGCCTGAATTCTCGAGCTCTGCAGCTCCTGTCCCACGTGGGATTAAAGTCTCAAGACTTGTATGCTTGGACCTCTTTCTAGTTAGGGCTCATCCTCATTGTTTTTTTTCATATTTACAGCACAGCAGGAACAGGGGACCATGTCCATCATCTCTGATTATCAGCTTGGAGACCTTACACATTACATAAATAAGGCTTATTCTTCACAATCCAGTTCCTACTACTTCCCTCCTGACTATGAGGACTTCTCACGCACTTGCCAGCTTTTCCATCCTGTAGGTCTCAAGCTTCACTGTCTATTACATGTTTTTCCACGACTGTTTCTTTTTAAAGCAGTTTCTCGGTTACAAGTAAGGAATTTTCATCTTTAGTAGCTTTTCCTAGGGTATTTCAGATAAAGTCAACAGAACTTATTGAAGCAATTCCATCCACTGTTAGTTACCCCTAAATTTAGTTCAAATTCGCAGGTAACTCTTGCCACTGCAGTCCATTATATCCTGTAAATTCTCTGCTAAAACATAGCTCAATTACAGGTATCAAAATCAACAGCTCTAATGTGTTATAATACTCCATATGGCTATCAGAGTGACTTTAATTTGCAATTTAAGCTTCTATTCATACATGATCATTTATCACCAGTAAGATTTGAAACAGAATATTACCTTCAAAATTCCATTTAATATTTCAAGTCAAAAAACAAAGTAATGATTACTTAGTGAGCATGATTAGAACAGTGAGCTAGTTTTGTTCAAATCAAAATCATGCTTATCTAATCATACAGTGTTCTACTTTGAGAAGATAATGAAGTGTCACTGAAATGAAACTGTATCTTACCTACTATTTTGTAATTATCCACAGTTATTTACCCCAACTATGAAGAAAGCAAATCTGAATTTGTCATCATAAGTAACCCTTCAGTTACTAATAACTGACAGCTGCTGAACATGAGCCAGCTTGTGCCCAGGCAGCCAAGAAGGCCAAGAGCAGCCTGACTTAAATCAGAAATAGCATAGCCAGCAGGGCCAGGGCAGTAATTATCCGCTTGTACTCAGCACTGGTGAAGCCACACCTCAAATTTTGTGTTCAGTTATGCACCTCTCAGTACAAGAAAGACATTGAGGTGCTGGAGCAGGTCCAGAGAAGGGCAACAGAGCTGGTAAAGGGTCTGAAGAACAAGTCTGATGAGGAACGGCTGAGGGAACTGGGGTTGTTCAGTCTGGAGAAGAGACGGTTCAGGAAGGACCATATCACTCTCTACCACTACCTGAAAGGAGATTGTAGTAAGGTGGGGTCAGTCTCTTCTGCCAAGTAACAAGCAATAGGAGAAGAAGTAATGGCCTCAAGCTGTGCCAGGGGAGGTTTAGTTTGGGTATTAGTAAAAATTTCTTGACAGAGAGGGTGATCAGGCATTGGAACAGGTTTCCCAGGGAAGTGCTCAAAAACCATGTAGATGAGGCCTCCAGTGACATGGTTGAGTGGTGGTCATGGCAGTCCCGGGGTAATGGTTGAACTTCATGATCTTAAAGGTCTTTTCCAACCTAGTTGATTCTATGATTCTAATATTCATGGATAGAATATTTAACAACTTTTGTTACTATAGTTATTATTCCAGCATGGGCAAATACCAAGTTTTTTGCTATTCAGAACAAAAATTCTTGAAGTCATCTGAAAGCGTATGAGCCCACCAGGTCTTCAAAGAGAACCTGTTAATGGTTTAGAACAATTTATCTAGCTTATGTGCTTTAGGACAAGTGGCATCAAGCTTTGCAAATTTAACTACATCAGAACAATTCTCAACCTGTTCCTCTATTAAAAAATATTTGTCCTTTTTTGTTCTAACAATCTCTCATGTGTTTCTTAAAAGGACAGAATAGTGAGGTGTCCCTGCCCACGGCATGGGGGTTGGAAGTAGATGATCCTAAGGTCCTTTTCAACCCTAACTATTCTATGATTCTATAATAAAATGTCAATACAGCACATAATACAGTGTTTTTCGTGAGCTGGTCTCCTTCCAAAACTGAAGGAAAAAAGCCTAAAGGCACATAAAATCCAAGGAAGATTTCACATGTATGTTTTTAAAGACATAAACTTACAAAAAATTTTTAGCAGGATTAAGCACCTAGCACTTAAAACTTGAGTTAAAACTCATTCATCTAAATTAAACTTCAATTAAATGTCATCATTTTTGCACTAAATAATAGAATGATATTCCAGATTCCCCATCTTAACATTGAACCACATTAATTACCTAACACCTAATGCATGTTAGGTTATGTTTTTTGGCTAACTAACATAATATTTTTCTCCCAAACTCTCTAAATACCTAAAATTCACTCAGCTAATCCCTAAGTTTATTTTTAAGATTGGAAATAATGCTAAGTCCAAGTTCAAATTTCTAAGTTATTTTAGGATGATAAAAGCTTAAGAGTATACTCCTGCATTCCCTGCCCATTATTATTTATTGTTGCAGCTTTCGGCTGAAAGGCCACATGAATTCATCAAATCTGAGCAAGTATTAGCATTCTATGTGATTAAAGTGCCAAAGTAAAGCAATTTACATGAATGACAAAGATGTTCTTAGGCTCTTCCAGCAACATAGAGAATTAACTTTCACAAAAGACTTTGCATTTCCATAAACTTATATTCATGATAGAGAAAAGCCACGGTTTTCATCACTTTGTAACTGCTAAAAATTTAGGCATTGATTCTACAACTGACACACAAACCCCAACTACACGCCACTTATTGATTACAGAGCTCTGAAATTTATCAGGCATGACTGGTTTAATCAGAAGGATAGAAAATGTATTTCATCTCCAGAAACAAAACTGAGAAAGGAAAAGTGAATTTGAATAGGAAAGCATCTTTTAATATTCTGACAAAGCTTAATTAATTTCAGCTCTTGTATCTGTGACAATTCTCTACTTGATTTATGGCTTGAAGAAATATAAAGTACCCATGTTTATACCTGTGCTGCTCATCAGAACAATTGAGCAGCCTTGAGCGTACCCTACAGGGGAACATGATGTATGTTACACTTCTGTAAAATCAAGTGTTCTAGGTAGTCTGTAGAAATAAAGCTTATCAAATCTTCTTGTAATTAAAGACATTGATCTAAAAATCACAAAAAAAGGCAAGAAAAATGTTTGATCTTTAAAACATATACAGATAAAATTTTCATATAGATATTTGATTGCTCCTAACTATATATGAGTGAGAAGAATTATTCAGCTTTTAAAAATATACTGTCTTTACCAGTTTTTAAATCACAGCATTTAATAAAAATCAATTATTTCATTATACAGTGTCACAGTAGTAACTTTAAAACAAGATTTTAATTTTCTTCCACAGAGCTTGCATTAGGGAAAATACCACTCATCTTTCACTATTGATTCCTTCCATTTTAAGTGAGCTCATTTGAGCTGTCAAATTTGAGGTGAACCTTATTTGAGGTGCTACTTGACTACACAGCAGATGCACAAAATTAAATACATTATACTTGGGAAAACTGCCATCACAGATACATTACAACTACTATTAAAATCATTATAAACACAAACTGACACTTACAGAAGTTCCTAAGGAAAAAGGACAAAAAGGATAGATATTGGCTAAACTGTTTGCTGAATATGGTTCCTTTTTCTTCTCCTCCAAAATCTGTTATCATAAACAAGTTGTCCAGGAAGAAAATAAATGCATAACATGCTAGAACATTGATCATAATTTAATCACTAAAATTTAACAGTTAAGCACTAAAAAGTTTAAAAGTAGAGAATATTTTCTCTTTCCCTATTTGTTTTTATGATTGTTTAATCAAAACCAGACCGGGTTTGACATTAAGAAATACATAATTTAAGCATCATTGTCTAGTACATTGCCACATGAAAAAAAAAAACATACAGCAGGGTCATATATTTATGGGTGTTCATTTATGCTTGTATAACATACACCTGTATCAACTTTTCTTTTTTAAGAAAAAGTCTGTGTTATAACTGTGCACTCCAGGCATTAAAGCACAGGTGTAGTGAATCCAAAATTGCAGCTGACTTATTACCCACAGATACAGGCAAGGTCACTGTCCAACATTTCCACTGGAGGATTCTTTAAATCTGATACCAAGTTTGTTGAGTGTTAATTATTAATTTTATATAATTAATTGATGCATTGCTGCAGAATTTTCTGTTGAAAACAACTAACTAAAATATGCAATTATAATTACAAATATTTAGCCCTGTGAAAAGCTTAACAGAGCTCAAAATATCAGGATGCGAAAATGATTACTCCAATGCAAGTTAAAAGAATTTTCCAATGAAGTTACTGAGATTAAATATTCCAGTATACATTTACATTGAATTAACTTAGTCTAAACCAACTTGGAAATGCTGAAATACAAAAAATACAACCAAAATTTTTACTATAAACTAAGATCAGTGCCATATAAATAAGCCATGATTGAAAAAAGACACTTCAATTACAACTCTTACTGATGCTCTCAGATGTCTTATTCTATCTTCAGCATAGCACAAGCTAGAAATTGCTGATTCCACTATTTTTCCACTAGACATTTTATACCTTAACTGCAATTAAGTAGCAACTTTAACATGTGAAAAAAAAATTATTTGAACAAGGGACCATATGATGTTATTTATAAAAATTTACAAGAACACCATAACATTTAAAACAGAAAGGCTTTGATTTCTTAAACAGATTTTTGAATAGCAGCAGAAAGCTTACAGAATAGCAAGCATTAGGGGAAAAGGCATCTCAAATTACTTCCGTTATATTTTGTGAGCACACTTTCCTTATCTGTTGGTGACTTCTCTGTGTTTGTAATGCACGGAAGAACAAGTGGGTGTTCTTTTGGATTCTATACACTCATTTGTTTTACTGAAAAATAAAGTCAGTACTGCAGCATTTTCTTCTTTGGTGTAATTCTGAAATATTCTTCCCTTGGGAATGACAGTTCATTTTGTAATTTAGTTGCATGAGTGTATCTAATGCAGTAAGATATCTTTTCATTTTCTAGCTCTACGTAGTGACTTACCATTAGTGTAAGCACCATAATTCACATTGGTTCGGTACGATTTTTCATGAGCATGCTGAGGCAGCCTATTCACATCATCAGAATCTAGAGCTTCTACAGTGTCATCTTTCTCACCATCTGACATATAATTTAATGGCACACTTCCAGGAGGCTCAGATGGTTTTAAGTTTTTTTTTACTGAAAGATCATTTGCTGAAATAGACCTTTTTCCACTTTCCTTGGAAGTACTACGTGGCTTACAGAAAGTCACATCAAGCAAGTCCATGCTTGCAAAAGAGTCTGCGCAACAAACTTCAGGATTCTGTGACTCCTTTGGTACTTGTATCTGTACTTCATTTTTATTCAAGTTAAATGATGAAAAGAAGTCTTCATAAGAATCCTCTTCATAAGAAGACTCTTCAGAGCCAAAAGACTTGCTACCTGTAGCACCTGCCTGCCAGAAGTCTTGATACCCTGACACACCCAGTTCTGAGGTGGCCAGTTTCAAACTAGGTAGTATTTCTAATTTTTTCCTCTTGTTGTCTTTAAGGATGCAATTGTTTCTGTAAACAGGGAGCCTTCTATCCAGTGAACACTTACTTAAGTTTCTGCTGCTCATAGGTGCATTACAGAGACTGTCAGCCATTGCAGCAACATTACTTAACTTTGCTATTTTTTTGGAAGGAGAAGGAGGACCCAAGCCCTTGATTTGGAGAAGAGAACTTTCATTTGCAACTGAAGTAGCCTTGCTATTTTCATCCTGATTTTTATTTGGGAACGTTTTTATATCTTTCTTTTCTAAAGGCAATTTATCCTCCAAAGTGTGCTGAAAAAGTTGCTTTTTTCTTAAGCTACTTCTGATACATTGTTCGGGTGTTAAGCAAGCCTGCTCATAGCTTTGTGAGGGAGCATTCACTGACACACTCATGGCTATAGGAGAATCAGTCCAACTATCACAGGCAGGTTTTACTATATCTGTTTCCTGTCTCTTTAATTTATCAGTTCCCCAAAGACAATCAAAACTTGAGTTCAAGCAGTCTTCCACTTGTTCTCCTGCAAAATATGAAAAGTGGCAATATAAATTTATTTAACAAAAAAGAGTACCAATTTCTTAGTAAAATACACATGAAATTACTGAAATAAGAAAAACAAGGACTAAGCCACTTCTCTGGATATTATATTGTTAAGTCATCAAACACTACACAGAAAATGGATTAGAACTAAATTACATTCTATGTTTACAAGAAGCTACAATAGCTTTAGACACTATACCTTCTTACACAGTAAAAAGTAAATAACCTCTGTACGACTGTCTTGAAACAAAGCAGCAGAGGACCTCTGTACTACTGTCTTGAAACAACGCAGCAGAGGAACTCTCTCACTCTTGCATTTGTGGAAAAAAATCCAGCAAGATCTTAAACAAAAAGCTAGCTAGAGTAATGCTGGAAAGCAAATAATCTTTTTTACTACGAGAACATTACTCACCACTTCGTAATTTTTGCAGGATGAAATCAAATGCAACACCAAACCACCATACCAAGTACATCAACACAATATATTAAGAATGAATACAATGTGGAAAAAAAATGTATCATTTCTTGTAGCTATAATTATGAAGACTTTTTGAGGAGGTGACAATAGAATCATAAAATAGTTAAGGCTGGAAAGGACCTTAAGATCATCTAGTTCTAACCCCCCTGCCAGGGGCAGGGACATCTCACACTAAACCATGTCACCCAAGGCTCTGTCCAACCTGGCCTTGAATGCCGCCAGGGATGGAGCATTCACAACTTCCCTGGGCAACCCATTCCAGTGCCTCACCACCCTTACAGTAAAGAATTTCTTCCTCATATCCAATCTAAACTTCCCCTGTTTAAGTTTGAACCCCATTACCCCTTTTTCTATCACTACAGTCCCTAAAGAAGAATCCCTACCCAGCATCCTTACAGGCCCCCTTCAGATACTGGAAGGCTGCTATGAGGTCTCTCTGTCCTTCTGAGGTTGAGGACACCAGAACTGCACACAATACTCCCAAGTCAGGTCTCACAAGAGCAGAGTAGAGGGGCAGGATCACCTCCCTCAACCTGCTGGCCACGTTCCTTTTGAAGCAGCCCAGGATACGGTTGGCCTTCTGGGCTGCGAGCATACGCTGCCAGCTCACGTTCATTTTCTCATCAATGAACACCCCCAAGTTCTTCTCTGCAGGGCTGCTCTGAATCTCTTCTCTGCCCAACCTGTAGCTGTGCCTGGGATTGCTCCGACCCAGGTGGAGGACCTTGCACTTGGCATGGTTAAACTTCAGAAGGTTGGTATCAGCCCACCTCACAAGCATGTCAAGGTACCTCAGGATGGCATTCCTTCCCTCCAGCGTATCAATCGAACCACATAGCTTGGTGTCATCGGCAAACTTGCTGAGGGTGCACTCATTCCCACTGTCCATGTCACCAACAAAGATGCTGAACAAGACTTGTCCCAGCAGCCATCCCTGAGGGACACCGCTCATTACTGGTCTCCAGCTGGACATTGAGCCATTTACCACAACTCCTTGCGTGCGGCCACCCAGCCAGTTCTTTATCCAACGAGTGGTCCATCTATCAAACTGATGTCTGTCCAATTTACAGACAAGGATGTCGTGTGGGACAGTGTCAAATGCTTTGCACAATTCCAGGTAGATGACATCAACTGCTCTACCCCTGTCCATCAGTTCTGTAGCCCCCTCATAGAAGGCCACCAAATTGGTCAGGCAGGATTTCCCCTTAGTGAAGCCATGCTGGCTGTCACCAGCCACCTTGTTGTTTTTCGTGTGCCTCAGCATGCCTTCCAGGAGAATTCGCCCCAATATTTTGCCAGGCACAGGTGAGGCTGACTGGTCTGTAGGTCCCCAGCTCATCCATTTTCCCCTTCTTGAAAATGGGGGTTATATTTCCCTTTTTCCACTCATTGGGAACTTCACCTGACTGCCATGATTTTTCAAATATGATTGAGAGTGGCTTAGCAACTTCATTTGCCAGCTCCTTCAGGACCTGCGGATGGATTTCATCAGGTCCCATGGACTTGCATACGTTCAGGCTCTTAAGATGATCTTAAACCAGATCATCTCTTACAGTGGGCCCAGGGTCTTCATTCTCACAGTCCTTGTGTCTGCCTTCCAAGTCTTAGGTGGTGTGGTCAGAGCATTTGCCAGTGAAGACTGAGGCAAAGAAGTCATTAAGAACCTCAGCCTTCTCCAAATCCAGGGTAGCCAGTTCTCCCAATACCTTCCGACGGGAGCCCATGTTATCCCTAGTCTGTCTTTTATTTGCTACATACCTATAGAATCCCTTCCTGTCATCTTTCAGATCCCTAGCAAGTTTAATTCTAAGTGGGCCTTAGCTTTCCTAACCTGGTCCCTAGATTCCCAGACAACATCCCTGTATTCTTCCCAGGCCACCTGTCCTTGCTTCCACCTTTTATAAGACTCTTTTTTCCTTCGAAGTCTCCTCAGCAGATCCTTATCCATCCAAGGAGGTCTCCTGGCCCTCCTGCAGCACTTCCTTCTACTTGGGATGCAACACTCCTGAGCTTGTAGCAGGTGATCCTTGAATAACAACCAACAGTCTTGGGCCCCCCTGCCCTCTAGGGCTATATCCCATGAAACCTTCCTAAGCAGGTTCCTGAAGAGGCCAAAGTCTGCTCACTTGAAGTCCAGGGCAGTGAGCTTGCTGCATGCTCTTCTCACTGTCCTGAGGATCTCAAATTCAACCATCTCATGATCACTGCAACCAAGGCTGCCCTGGAGCGTCACATTTCCAACCAGCTCTTCCCTGTTGGTGAGCACGAGGTCAAGCATGGCACCTCTCCTTGTCGGCTCCTCTATTCCTTTCAGAAGGAGGTTGTCTTCCACACTATCAAGGAACTTCCTGGATTGCTTGTGCCGGGCCATACTGTCCCTCCAACAGATATCAGGGTGGTTGAATTCCCCCACGAGAACAAGGGCCTGCGAGCATGAGGCTGTTCCTATCTGTCTACAGAGGGCTTCATCCACAGAGTCCTCTTGGTCAGGCGGTCTGTAACAGATCCCCACAGTAGCGTCTCCCATCACTGTTCTCCCTTTAAGCCTCACCCACAAACTCTCTTGACTGCTCACCTGTCCCCAGGCACAGTTCCATACTCTCCAGGCTATCCCTAACATAAACAGCAACACCCCCTTCCCCTCCCCATCCCTCCTCCTGGGCCTGTCTTTTCTAAAGAACCTGTAACCTTCCATTCCAACACACCAGTCATAGGAGCCATCCCACCATGTTTCTGTGATGCCTATGATATCATACCCCCGTAGACGTGCACACATCCCCAATTCCTCTTCTTTGTTCCTCATGCAACGGGCATTTGTATAGAAGCATCTGAGCCAAGCTCCAGCTGAAGCTGGCTCATTGGCTGGAGCAGCTGGAATATCTTTACATTGCTCTGAATGTTTACTATAGGTGCTGGCAAGTGACTGGGTGTGTTGGGATGGAATGATGCCCCCCAACACATCTAGTTTAAAGCATCCTTGAGCAGCTGGCCAAGCGCCCTACCAAACCTGCTCTTCCCATTCTTTGTCAGACCAGCTCCACCAGCCCCCAGCAGACCTGGCCTACTAAACTGAGTCCCATGTTCAAGGTACCCAAACCCCTGACAATGGCACCACCCTTCTAACCATTTATTAACCTGGCCAGTCCTCCTAGCCTTTTTAAGGTCCCGTCCTGTATCCTGGAAAATTGACAAGAAGAAAATCTGAGCTCCAGAGCCCCTAACCACCTCTCCCAGGGCTCTGTAGTCCTTCCTAATGTTCTCTGGGCTACAGGTATCTATAATCACTAGCACCAACATGGATCACTAGAAATGGATAACCATCAGTGGGACTTACTAGACCAGGCAGCCTCTCTTGCAACATTCCTGATCTGAGCTCCTGGTAGGCGAAACACTCCCCTTGAGACTGGGCCAGGCCAACAGATGGGTACCTCTGGGCCTTCCAAAGTAGAGACCCCTACTGCTACGACCCACCACTTTTTCCTGGCAGCACCAGTAGTGATCTTTACCAGTGCATTAGCCAGTTGCTCATGTTGCAAGGTGTGTGTTTCCTTATTAGCCCCCTGCAGGACAGCAAAGCCGTTCTGAGTGGGGAGATCAGATTCAGGAGAAAGTCCCTTGCTTTTAATCGTCCTCTTCCTCCTTTTTTGTTGTTTTTTTTCTGTTCCTGTTTCCCAGCTTCCTGGGTTAACAGCCTCCTTTCCTCCATGAGCTACAATGGATACTTGAGGCCACTGCACACTCTGGGGCTGGAGCAAGCAGTGCTGCTTCCCCTCAGCTTCCCTGACATCTTTCAGCCTATTGACAGTGTCCCGCAGCTCAGCCACCTGCTGCAGGAGGACCTGCACCAGGGAGCACCGAGTGTAGCCCTGCCCGTTGTGCACCCTCCCCTCAGGAGACCAGTGCAGACACTCTCTACACTCCTTGCTGCAGCCTCCCCTCTCATCGGCTCTGTCTGGGTGCCTACACTGGCCACCGCCAGGGCAACCAGAGCAGAGCTCCCAGACCAGGCTCTGGTCATGCTAACTTGCCCGCGCTAGCTGCTGCGCAAACTGACTCGACATGCTCCTGGTCACTCGTGCTCCCTGAGGCAGGTTTTTAACCAGTTAGGGATGGTGCCGCTCCTCCTGGAGCCACCCCCTCTGAGTCCCTGCTCCCATCAGCTGAGCTGCCGGCTCCTGGGCAAGTCCTGTCGAGGACTTGAGGCTCCCTCATTGGCTGTTGCTGCTCTGAGTTGAGGCTCCTGGATGCTGAGCTTCCCCCTGCTCAGGTGTTGAAGGCATCATCTCTCGAGCTACTCACCTCAGCAATTAATAATAACTCTTATCTATGAATATATATATAGATCTTATCAATAAATTCCTCTGAAACAGGCTAGTATATCCAATTATCCAGAATACATTTTTAAAAGTCCTGCTGATAATTGCAGTAGATGGTTTTGTTTAAATAAATGTGTATTTATTGAGTGTAGTTTCAGCAATAGTTCTGCAGGTGCTCCTGGAGGTTTTAGGGAAAGTCTTGATGTTATTTGATTACTAAATATAAATAATATTTTTAAACATATGGTGTAGCTAGCTAAATTAAGGAAAGTTAAATAGAGATGAAAGAAGTTTCTCATTACATGATCAGACTCCCATACTGACAATTGAAAAAACGTTAGCTTTGATCCTCAAACTGGATTCTTGAATTTTTTTAGCCACTATTAACCAACATACTGTCAGGTATTTTGCAAGCACAAACAAAAGGGCCACTATCACACAGTACCAGAGTTTGAAGCTACACAGAATATTGCCATGGGATGTGGAGGTCTATTCTTATGTAAAATTACAGCGTGCAGTTGTAATGCTGGAGGGACACATTCACGGTAAAGCTCTCAAAAAAATCACACTGCTCAATGTCATCAGCACACAACTAATTTAGCAAAATAAAGTTTGTTGGCACAATTATGCTACTTCCAGTATTAAGATATTACTTCTCCCTAACATCGCATGAACACATAACAAGCTGTCCTGGGTTCAGCAGTAGCAGTCATTTTTTCTCCTTCTTAGTAGCTGGTGCAGTGCTGTGGTTTTGAATTTCAGCCTGGGAACAGTGCTGATAACACTGAAGTTTTTAGTTACTGCTTAGTAATGTTTAGTCTGGCCAAGGACTTCCTGAGTCTCATGCTCTGCCAGGGAGGAGGGAAAGCTGGGAGGAAGCAGACACAGGATACCTGACCCAAACTGACCAAAGAGGTATTCCATACCACAGCACGTCATGCCCACTATATAAACTGGGGGCAGTTACCTGGAAGGGTGAGGTTCACTGCTTGATCGGGCTGGGTATCGGTCGGCAGGTGGTGAGCGGTTGTATTCTCTTCCCTTGTTGCTTCCCTTGTCATTATTATTGTTGGTGGTAGCAGTAGTGATTTGTGTTATACCTTAGTTACTGGACTGTTCTTATCTCAACCTGTGGGAGGTACATTTTTTTGATTCTTCTCCCCGTCCCTCCGGGAGCAGGGGCAGGAAGCTAACGAACTGTGTGGCTGATTTACGGCTCACTTAAACCACAACACAAGCTGTCTCAGGCTATAAAATAATGCCCCATGTTCTCCTTACTCTTCTACTGATACCAAACACCAGCATCTGACTTCAGCTTTTTGCTCATGTAAACAACAGAACACATGAGGTCTGATGTACGTGTCTGCTGCATACAAGATTAATGTTGTTAAGATACCCCCTGAAGTAGCTCAATAGCTTTCACAATAATCTTTGCTGTCATATCCTGGTACTATGCCAAAACAGAGGAACAAATCCCTAACTTCATGAGAATAAGAAATTTGATAACAAATTACTTGAATTCACTTGCAACCATAAAACATTTTAAAGGCCGATTTCCTTTGCTTTTGTTAACTGCTTTAATCTCTGACATACTAAGCTGGAAAATGTGTTAGCTTTTCTTTTAAATTCAAGGTTTTCAACTGAATATTTGGAAGACAAGTCAGTTCTTTGAGGTTTCTCCCTCATTCTGTTCTCTCTTTTTCTTCCCATTATCACTGTTTAGTGCCCACTCTGTATTCTATACAAGATCACTGTAAGAGCAGAGAAGGCCAACACCATGCCAGGTCAAAAAGCCATTAACAGGAAAGGGTGTGAAGAAAGAGGAGGAAGTGACACAAGCATCACAACCATAGGCAGAGCATCTACCCAACATGATTCTTAATGCTCCATTTTCGTTGAATTCTTACTTCTACACACTTCACCAGTTAAGAAAAACTAAAATAATTCAGCTTCAAATATAAATGATAGAGCAAATATACAGTTCCCATTTCAGTATACCATACTTTACAAAATAAACAGGCCATGTATTATTTTTAATTTCTGTAATATATAAAGTTGTATTAGTTACCTGGTATCAATGCATCTTCTGAATTAGTTAAGACACAAGTAGGCAGCAGACAGTCTCCTGGTGAACTACTTGGAAGCATCTGAGACATTTGTGAAGCTAGCAATTTGTAAATAATAAATGAGTTAGACCTACTTGCAAAGATACAGATTTCCACACCATCAATTCATATTTCAAACCAGCTCAATTGTAAGAGATAACTCATTGCTTTGCCAACTATAACCATACAAATAATTAGACTGCTCAAGAGTATCCCAAATTTACATACTAAGAAAAAAAGCTACCGTCTTCTACAATTTTAAGCAATTTCTTTTTCTAGATAACCACATTTCTATGACACTAAGGAATGACAGCAAACCTTTCAGAAAATATAAGACCTTTCTAAGCTAATTGAGGCATTTTACTACATAATCTGTCAAATTCTGCAATTAGCAGCAAAACACTGATAAAGCAGAAAAGCATTTAAAAATGCTTGAAGGCATCACCTTAAAACTCAAAGAGAAAACAAACAAAAGCCATGCCAAAATAAATTAATTTTATTTTTCATCCATGTATCACTGGTTCTTTACTTTCCTCCCACAACTACTTCTGAAATTATAAACTGACAGTCTAGTTGACATAGACTTCTTAAAACTTCAAATACTACTGATTCCCACCTGCTCAAAAGATGTTCCACATTTCAATAGTTTTTATGATAACTGGCAAAACCTAATGAATTAGACCTCAACGCTTTCACAGTAATGTAATGGAAACACTAAAATATCATTTGAAAACTGCAATCTAGATTTAATTCACCAGGATAAGCATTTTGAAATAAATTAGATTTATCTGATTGGGTCATTCAATTTATTTTTTTTAAATCCTGTTCTTCAGTACCTGGACAGATGTCTCATCACTTTTGAACTCCTTTATGAACTGCTGGCCTGGGACTAGTAACATTACAATCTTTGTCAAGTACAGCATTCACATTAAAATTTAAAAGGAAATAAGAGTTTCACTGTAAAGTTTAACCAAGTTGTGGTAATATCAATTTACTAGTTAGGAAAGCCTAGCTTAACTTTAGTCCTCTTGAGCAGTCTAACCATTAAGAAATTCCTTTTTGTAATCATTATCTTCCATGATTTCTTGTGCCCTTCAATGGAAAGGAACTAAAAGCTAAAGCATTCACAACTACTTGAATCCTGGGAAGCAGGGAGGACATTGCAATCAAGATATGAAAAAAAGTTTGAAAGCCAGAGCAAGACAAAAGAACCAGAAATTCAGTCATAAGGATGGCAGCCATTTGTGCATGGATAGGTAAAATTTAACTTCTTACCAGTAGGAGAAATATTTTCTCTTTTTTCCTTCATCTCCTTTATTCTTCTTTCCATTGCACTGTATTGATCTTTCACCTTATTAACAGGGCTGTATACAAGTGAACCATTGTCTTCAAATAGTAGAACTGGTGCATCAATTTCTACACAAACAAATTGCATTTGTACATTAGTATTTATGTGCTAAAAGAATCTCAAACTTTTTTCCCCAAACTTGAAAAAAATAGGTTCCTTTGGTTCCCTTAACATCACTACAAAAGCCTTAATACTGCAAATTACAAAAAACTCTGTAAAAACTAAGTCAACTTTGTATGTAAAAACATACTTATAAAAGCACAGAAGTAAACCCAAACAAACCCAAAACCAACCAACCAAACCAAACACACAAAACAAAACCCCACCAAGTACTTTAAGGAAACAACTGAAGATGTTTGAATCTTAGTCTAAAGTAGCTCTTACCAGCATTAATTGCTATCTTCTGTATGGCTAATTCTTTAGCCATCTGGTCCAATCTTTTCTGCAGCTTTCTATCATTTTCTGGAGTTTTTTCAACAAAGTCTTTTGGCTGCATACATTTGTGCTACAAAACAAACACAGCTATCAATTATATGGTATAAAACCACCAGAAGTAACTACACTTCTTATTTGCTTACCACTCTGCCACAGTATTTATCATCAGTGTCTAACTATGCTTCCTAGCACTTCCTTGAGAGTCACAGGTAATAGCAGAAGTTTAAGTTCACTTTGGAAAATGTTAACACAAAAGAAGAAAAAACCTAACAGATTTTTTTCCCTGTTAGATTTTATTAAAAAGCAGACTAAGTAACCATCTTTTCCTTTTTGCTTGCAACAAAGCTAAGGCTTGAAAGATTTTATTTTTTTTTCTATATACCAGTATTTTTGCGTTTGTTGCAACTCAGTGAAACATAAACCACATTAGTCATGTTTTTTTAATTAGTCATTATGTCATTTTAATTTAAACCTTGACTTCTTTATTCATCAATATAAAACTCTTACTTTTATTATACTTTCTTCAGATATCACATCATAACAGCCATAGCCTACCTTTAAAAACCTATTCAGACAGACACACAGAGCTTACAGAATGTCCTGATAATGAACAATTCAAATGCTTGAGGTCAGGAAGTCAAATTCAGACTTTAAAGTTTATACTGTAGGCCTAGAAAAAAACCACCCATACCCACATACTCACTTTTTTGATTGGTTGTGGCAATTCTTCATTAGCAGCTACCACAGGAAATAAGGATTCATCAACATGTACTCTAGTTTCTCGACACCTGTATAATAAATTAGAGCAGTTGCATTTGTGTTTTTAAGAATGAGAAACTTTATTGCAAAAAGTCATCTGAACTCTGTAGTAATAAAACACCAACCCTTCCTCAGTATGTATCTTCAGCATAAATACTTCAATGGGGAAAAAAAAATATCTATATGACACACCAAATACAGGACATTTTTTTTGTACTAATGATGTTTTCTATATTGTTGTTCTGAAACTCAAAAATTCCCACTCTTATTTTATTTTCCACACATTCAAAAATCATTATATTAAGTCCTTTTGGCCAGATTCTCATGAATCTCAAATTTACCCAACTTGTGAGGACTGTAGACTTTAGCTGCTCACTACCTAGCACACATAACCTTAACTTGCTT
This sequence comes from Ara ararauna, assembly GCA_028858755.1. Taxonomy (NCBI): domain Eukaryota; kingdom Metazoa; phylum Chordata; class Aves; order Psittaciformes; family Psittacidae; genus Ara; species Ara ararauna. The sequence continues at coordinate 38,749,527 of CM054379.1, read as the reverse complement.
CAAGCTGGTCACTGTGATGACAGTAAACTCCCAACTATAATCTACAGAATGTCATGGGGTGGGGGACTCTATTCAGGCAAATGAAGAAGGAGGCATCATCTGATCATGCCTTTATATCTTAGCCATAAGTCTCAGTTTTCTGCCTCTTCTGTGTATATGCAATGCTAAAACCAGTGCCTTACTGAAGGGCCATCTATATTTATGCAAACTTTTTTAATTACAAAACCAAAAATTCCAACTGACACCTTACCCCTTGTTTTTCCTGTCTTACCATTTTGAGAACAGTGGGACTAATGTTACCTCATGTGAACACTAAGTATGTTGCTGAGACAAGAATTTGGTTAATACATAAAAGTTCTTTTGATCAAAATAGATCAATACAGTTTTATTACCAAACAATAAATAAACTAATTATGGAAAAGAGGATAGAACATCAATGGACTACACTAGTTTCCCCAGAAGTCATTCAAAACTGTGATTCTAGTGACACCTAGTGATCTAACTGCTACAAAGTTTGCAACTGCAGAATTATAATCCAGTCCTTACTCAGTTTTGAATAAGAAGCCAAACCATTACATGTTTTTGTCAAACTAACTGAGTTTGAGTTTAGAATTCTCTGGAGCATCAAATAGAGATGATACTCAACATGCTGAGCTTCAGTAGCTGTTATTAAATTCTGAATAATAATCAGCATAGATGTAAACTGCATTAAAACTTATATTAATTCAGAGATTTTTTTGATTCAGAGAAGCTAAACATAATAAATTTGACCACTAAATATGTTATGAGCATTTTTTACTTTGCAGACAAATCTGAATGTAAATGAATTATCTGTCATGTTTGTGACATGAGTTACTGTAGTAAGAATATATCAGTAGAGTTTCCCAGTTACGGGTTAGATGAAGTATTCTTAATTTGTACACAGATTATAGTAATTCTATCTTATGTAGGGTTCTTTTTGTTGGATTTTTATTTTTATTTTGTTTTAGGTTGCTCACTGAAGTATTTGAATTAAAGTACTATTTTTCTCTTTTCAGTGATCCAAAAGCTGTCACTCATTTTGACTTAAACTTATAATTTATTTGCATGACTCTTAAAGCAAGTCCACAATTATGCGCACTATCTTTAAAGTCAGACATATCTACCATTTTTAGAAAACACAGAAGGGAAACTACACATTTTAAAAAAAATAAGAATATATTTACTCTAGAGTTGTTATTTTTTGAGGAAATTCAATTGCCATCTTAAAGAGTCTTCTTCCTAATCAAATTACTTCCTATTAAACTGTAGAACTGCATTCAGTTTAGATTCAAATATATGCTTGTACTGTGAAACAGAAGTTTCCAGTAGCAGTTCAACAAGGCAATATTCACCAAATACTGTATAAACCATTATAATGTGTGCTGGCTTTTATGGAGAAAAGCAAGTACTATAAAATTTTCAGATCATGGGCATGTCCCTCTGAGAGGCTCAAGCACTGCTCAGGGGAAGATAACACTAGTGGGCATGCATAACAGTTTGGAAGTAGCCATTAAGAGGGAGTATTTTGCACAAACCAGAACCACCAGGAAATGCTGGAGTAATTGTTTATGATTTGTTTCCTTGTCTGGTGTTTTTAGAGCTCAAGCATAAAAAACTAGCATCCAGATTAAACACCATATTCTGCAGCATTCTGTTTCCAATATCAAGATTCCCAGAAGTATATAAAAACATGAAAACACAGCCAAACATTCCCAGTTTACTTTGCTATGTTCCAGATTTCTGGTTTAGAGATTGTCAGCTTCAATACTGTATATGTTTTTTGATATAACCAAATGTTTAATTGCTTCAGCATTTTTTTTTAACCCGTATAAATCCTTGCTGAATATGACTCTGCAAAAGGAGTTCTCCAGCCAAAACTGTGTTTTACTAAAAATGATCATTTACTGCTTTCTGTATGGATATAAGTTACTCCTGGGGAGATTCCAGTTAGATCCTAGAGGAAAATTTGTCACAGCAGCCATTGGAATAATCTCCCCAGGGAAGTGGTGGATTTCCCAGTATTGGACAGTTTTAAGATTCACCTGGACAGGGTGCTGGCCATCTTGTCTAGACTGTGCTTTTGCCAGGAAAGGTTGGACCATGATTCTTGGGTCCCTGCCAACCTGGTATTCAATGATTCTCTGTATCTGTCTCCAGACATATTCATGTAATGCCTTCCAATTCTTCTACTGGAAAACACTATTCATTTCCCACTCAGCCTCTTCATATAAGCCTTGGTGTTCACAAGAGTCTCTCCCCCTCCCACATTTTTTTCAGGCTGAAGCATTCTTGTCTTCCATTGTGTCTTATGAAACAACATTCTAACTGTGTAACCATGATAAAAACCATGCCATTCCACTATATGAGTTTTTATGTTCTATTTGATTTTTGACTACTGCAGAGGTGACAATTCTATGAAAACATTTCCTGTAAGTCTCAAAATCTTAAATTTCCCCTCATACAATACAATCATCTTTCTGATATACTTAAGAGGATTTAAGATTTAAATAGTCTGCTTGACATCAGTAGGAATTTTATTCCCTTCACTGTCTTAGTTTTGGTGTTACAGTATGAACACTGATAGCATAGCTGTGTCTATACTTACAAGAAGGTTCTCTGAAATAATCTGAACAAACATCCACAAGCCAATTAAGATCAAGCAGTAACTAAAATATTTTGCTTTGCACTGTGCTCTAACAGGAGTCACCCAATCCCCAATCTACACTAAAAAGTCACCCCTTACTATTACATTGCCTGAAAATTAAATTTCACAGCATTTCTGACCATTCTGAGAACATTACACTTGCTATTGAATAGAGCAGCTGCTTAATCAAGCCTTCTTTTTTTAGTAATGCTAAAACTTCAACTCATGCAAAGTCTGCATTATTTGCTTACACAGTTATCAGGTTCAAACTAAGCTTCCATTAATACAGAACCACTTTTTACTGGCAAGTACTAGATTCAGTCATTTCTGTTTACGTTATCCCAGGGTTCAGACCATCCTCTGCCTGCTAAACCTCTGAGGTGATATGGTAGGCATATACAATTTCAAGTCACACACTCCAGTTCTCTCATCTTACTACAAAAAAAAAAAAAAATTAGCGTGTATGCTAGCACAGACTCATTTTAATTTTGTATTGGCTATACCTCATTTGTGTAACTCCATGACTAGTGAGACTATGCATTACTTTCTCTTATGTACGCTTTTACCACTCCTGACCTATACTTTGCTAAAGAATAGGATACTCCTATGAATTCTGCCAAGAGCATACATCAGTCTAAGCTTCATAGTCTTGTGTACCTTTTTGCAGTAACTTTAAACTAAAAGGTAGGAGAGAAAGATTACAGAGAAGTTCAATCGATCCACAGCTTGGGTCTTCCTCCATAATAATACATCTCTATTCCAGATGAATCCCCCTGTTCCAACAAACCTTTCTTCTAAGCCATATACCAAGACCTCACTCTGTCCAGTGGCAACTTCAAAAACCAAAAACAACAACAAAAAACACCAAACCAAAACAAACAAAAACCAAAAAAACTAACCAGAAAGATGCTAGCCTTCTCTTTCTTACAAAACAGCTTAAGTCTTTTCTTTTGTTGCTGATATACAGCAATAGTTAAAGTTTCTTCAGGCTTTTACACCTCAAGGCTCCATACTGTCCCCTACAGTATCACATATCTAGCTGTCCGTCTGAGCTTTCTACAGTGCTCATCTACTCAATACCTGCAAGTATTGCACAGGTTCCTCTTGTGGTGAAACTGCTGTAACAGAAAAAGCATTGCTGTATGTCACATCCTAGACTTTCCCCTGTAAGGTGCTCTCATTCTCCTTCCGTTGCAGATGCTACTCGCCCAGACTTTTGTGGGATCCTTTTAGCACATCCAAGTCCTCAAACAGTTTATAATTCGTATGACTAAGGTCTCAAATTCCATATTTATACATTTAGCCATCTGAACAGAATATTTAATTTTACAACCAAAGATTCCTACCGAAATGACCATTTTCCCCACACTCAGTGGCACCACGTCCACGAAAGGTATATTCACACAGACAGAATTTTGCACCACCCTCATATTTGGTAACTTAGGTATTTCTTCCTTGGTGTTAAAACTGGATGCTTCAGCAGAACTGCATGAATTTCTTTTTCTGATGTGTATCAGAAATTTTATGGTTGTACTGGCCTACATTTAAGTAGCTGAAGAGCTCAGCTTTGCATCCCCCTATTTTTTATTTTCACTTTTGCACTTAGCAGACTTCTATCTCTCCATGCATATTACAATTTGCATAGGACAGAGCCTCCTTATTTATATTCTAATTTCTATCATCGCAGCAATTTACCAATTGGAGTGTTTAATCCACACGTTCTTTAACAACGTGTTTTTATACTTCATCTGAAATCTAAGTTTGGCCTCACAACCACTTTGTAAACTCAGAGAAGCAGCTATGGACTAGCAAATTCTCATGGGAGTGGCTGCACAGCTAAATCTGTTTTTTTTTGGTTTTTTTTTTTTTGGGTTTTTTTTTTTTGTTTGTTTGGTTGGTTGTTTTTTTTTTTTTTAATTTAACTTTTTCCTGTATGGTAGTTGAGAATCTTCAAGCAGTGCTGTTCTGAATCTTCCAAATGTCTTAAAAGCCACACTACATGTGGATCTTTTTATTTCTTGCTAGGAGATACTCTGTCTACAGAAGCTAAGTACAGAAACAGTACAATGTCCCTGATGAACTGTGCTTTTGCAAATGAAAATGAAAGAATTCTATTCAACATAAGCATCTAGTCTTCACTGCCTATGCATGTCAGCTGAGAGCAAAGGAGTGGAACACTGAATGGTTCTACTACGGAGCTACCTCAATGCACCAATTTTTTAAGAATTAACATTTTATCTTTTTATACAAGTAATATGCTCTATAATAGCAAAAATGTCACAGGAAACTTACTTACTCACAGATTTATCACTATTTCAAATAAATTGAGAAAAAAAGAAAAACCCAAACCAAGTTCTGTACTTCAGTTTTTAAATAAAATAATGCTAGAATTCATTATTGCTGGAATATGTCACATATATTCACAAGCACTCACTTCTCCACCCAGAGTACAGAAACTATTTTTATGCCCATCTTCTGTGCTTTTTTCCAGGTAGCCAAATGTCCATCTTTGAAGATTACATGGGTCACGTGCTTGTTCAAAGTTTTTGAAACCTGCAGAAGTACAAAGAGAGCTCATACTTAAGTCCAATAATCAGAAAATGCTAATGAAATAAGCTAGCATAGTCTATTTTAAACATATAAACCATTAGCGTAAAAACTTATTCTAAACATTACATCAAAGACTCTTGATCTTTCTTATCTCTGCAAGAAGGCTCAAGCAATCAAAACTCAAGTCTCATTAGCCAAGCCAATGCAATACGTGCTAAAGAGCTACAGTAGCCTCCTTTTGCTCTCAAACTTTTTTTAGCTACCATTTTCATCTCCCTGCTTTAGCTGTATCACTAATCTTGAAACATTTTTATTCACATAGCCCAACATCATTTCTTGTGAAACAACTAGTACAGAAAGCAGTGGAAAAACTAATTTAGAATTTTATTTCCTGACACAGTGAGCCAAGTCAGTTCACTATCATGTGCTCAGCCCAATAAAAGGGAAGCAAGTGTCTGGAATAACAAAGGGGCAGGACTACTCCTTTTCAGTCACGGGCATCCACTAAATAGGCTCATCTGTGTCATCTGCCAGCACCTTCCACTGTATCTGGCTACTTTTTGATCAACTCAGAGAATTTTGAAGCCTTATGCTTTTGTCACTTTCTGCGAGACAAATCTAATATCAGAAGAGAATTACATAGGTCTAACAGCACAGCACAAAATAAGAAGAAATATTTCTTGAATTACTCATTGAGAGTTGTATTTGCTTCTATAATAAAACCAGTTATTCTTCTGTCACTATCTCAGCTAAATTCACACAGAAAGAGAGGCTTTGGGGAGATCAGCACAATTTCACAAATTCCAGTAAGATACACCTACACACACCCAATTGAAAAGCAATGGAAGTTCATGCAAGCGTTATTTAGAGTGTGATGTAGGCTGTAAAGATCTCCATTAACTGGTGATAATATGCAAGAAGGGAAAATGCCAGTTTGATTTTGGTCTCTGGCTGAAACTCTATAGCTGGCAATTAAACATATTTTGCACCTACAATTCAACAACACTTGATACGGAAAAAAAAAGACATATACAAAGACTCTTAGATATATTTTTACTAGCACTTTCTGGAGTTGAATCACATTTGTGGGAGAGTAAATGAAAGAAGAAAATGTCATGGTACTCAGATTAGAAAACATTTTAGTATCAACAGAGCAGCTGCCTACAAGTTAAAGAACACAAAACAACAGAAGGTACGTACTTGAAAACCACAGGTGTTAAACACTTTGATTTGATTTGCCCACAGTATGTGGCAAGCCCAATTCTTCACAGTAAATGCATGCCATCATATTACTACACAAAGAGGTTTATAGATATATGGAGGCTTTAAATACATTTCCCATCTGTCACTAGTAAGAATTTTACAGTGCTTTCCTTTATTCTCAGGTCTGTGATTATCCTTCTTCTTGCACTTAAAAAACTCATACCACAAAGAAATATACCTAACAAGCAGAACAAGCAAGCTAGTTTCTAATTAAGAGCCTTCCTATTCTGTTTATTACAAAATAGCTTCCTTACTTTTGCTCCCATATCAAGAAGTTGCTGTTCAAAGGTTTCTGAGTAATTTTCTGTTCTGTTAGATGACCAAACTTCTACAAATGCGGAAATACCTGTATCAGAAGAAAAAAAAAAAAAGGCTAATGAAGTATACCCTATGATAAAATTGGTCAAACTGCCTTTCCAACAGAATTTTGCTTTTATACATGCTGCATTCAGCAGCAAATGTAGCTTTTAATAAACTGAGTGTCAGATGGTAGCAGCAGAATGTTCTTTTTAGAGACCTTCTGTCCCTTATAACAGTTGCAATGGAATAAACTTAGAAGTTTGATACTACTTAAACAACTTTTTCATTTGCTCTATTTAAAATACACTACCAGCTTAAACAAGAAATGCAGTGCCTCTACATGAGAGCTTACTCTTATTAATCACTGCTCATCTTCAGGTTAATAAAAAATTTTAAGACAAGTTGATATAATACAAATTACAGAATATAAGGAAACAAACATAATGGAATTCTTCCCTCCCAAAACCTGCAGAAAACTCTGCAAAAATATTATTTAACATTTTCCAAATTACTTCAAATTCCACCTTATTTATACTGAATCACCACAAATTATGTACATATCACAGGAGCCAATACAATTTCATTGCCAGCTGCATTATGTAACTTTAGGTATATCACATTTAAGTAGCTTCCTTTATCAACCAGATTAATAATCTCTTCAAGGAATGAAATCAGCCTCAGTTGAGGTCTTTAAACAAAAAAATCCCAGAAATATGGACATGGAAGGATAAGCAAATGAATAACACTGATTTTACTTAGGATGTACATTAAAGTGACCTACAGCTCCATTAGCCACGCTAATTTCCCATTATGAGTGATGAGTAAAGTTACAGAAAACTGGAAGAAGGCTGGCTCACAAAAAGCCCACTTTACACAGACTGCAGGCCAGACAACTCTCAGAACTCATGAATAAAACTGTTAATTTAAAAAGGTCATCCTTGCAAGCACTGCTTAATTATGTTGGTTACCATGCGTGTCCTTCTGATTAAGTAGTTTTCTTCTGTTTTCTTTCTAAATGAAAATCTGAATAACACTCCAACAGTAGAAGCACTTACAAAGATTAACATATTTTTTGTAATTTCTAGAAATACTTCTAACACACAAGAAATATGGAACACAAACTCCCTCCTTAGCCAAACTACGTGGAAAAATCTTATTATAAGTACTGTGACTTCAGACATATATGGGAACTTAACATAAGTTGACTCCAATGTGCTTTTAATTGTGCTCACTCTACTACTGGACCAAGACAGCTTTTGCCAGATTTGCTTTTTGTCTTAATTGTTCTGTTGCAAAAAAAAAAAAAAAAAAATGGACTTGCATTCAAAAAACTAATACCTTATTCTTGCACCAAGTATTTTAGAACGTTCACATTTATAACCCTCCTAGAAAAATAGGTTAGAGCATTTCAGTGAAGTCAAAACTAGGAACTTAGAGGAACATTACTTCAAGGCTGCATGCACCTGCACTAGGACCAAAGCTGCATGTTACAGTACTTAGCCAATTTCAGCTATCAAATATACTCCAACAAAACACAAGGCACTTCGTTGTTTCTGTTCAGTTGATAAAAAGGAAAATGAGAAACAGTTTGCAGCTTTTTCAAACTAGAAAAGCTCCGAGGACAGCTTTGTTGTTGCAAAGGCCAACTTATGCAGGAAGATCTCAGAGAAGATGGTGATAGCTGGGGAAAATAGACATCAGAGGGCAACCGAACGAGGCAGAAACTCAAAAACATGGAAAAGAATCTAGATAGGATCTATCCATGGCTGACCTGGGCAGAAAGAACAAGGCAGGCTCCGATACCTGTCAGCAGAAGGGGCCGCAGCACCGGCCGGGAGCCACACGAAGGGGTGACCGCCCCGACGCTCCGTCTGCGGGAGGTTCCCAGCCCTTCCCGCCCCATCGCTCGCACAGCCCGGCCTGGCCTGCGGCAGGGCACAGCCTGCCGCCCTCGGAGGCATGCCGAGGCCTCGTCGCCCATTTTCAGGCGCGTTCGCACTTAAGTCAGGGCAGCTCCACAGAGAAACCCCTTCCCCACGGGAAAGCAACGCCACGGGGTCAAGCTGGAGACTGACCCGCCCCGATGGGCCGGGACGCCGCCAGGGGAAAGACTGGGCAGGAAAGAGGCGAGTGACTGCCCAGCCGAGAAGGACCGGGGGAAGGACCTCAGTGGTCAGCAGGGGCCTGACGGCTCCCCCCAGCCCCCCGCACAGCGTACGAGCCGGTACCTTTCAGGATGGGCTCCATTCGCGGCGCGGGGCAACACAACAGCAAGATCCCGGAACCCGCCACGGTTTAAAACCGCCTCCACACACCGCCGCCGGGCCTGCGCGCTGCGTCAGGCTCCCACGGCGCGCCTGCGCGCTGCGCCAGGGCTCAGCCGTGTCGGCGCGCTGCGCAGGGACGCTGCGGAGGCGCGGGGGGAAGTGGGTTTCGCGGTGCTTGGGCGGTCCCGGCGTGCGCGGGAGCCTGTTGGAGGGCTGAGCTGGATGTGTGAGGGACGGCGATCGGGCGCCGTCAGTGCCGTGGCTGTAGCAGTCGGGGACTCAAAGTAGTTCTGGCGGTCTGAAGTCTTCGAATCCTGTGTTCAGTCCTGGGCGCCTCAGTGCAAGAAAGACATTGAGGTGCTGGAGCAGGTCCAGAGAAGGGCAACAGAGCTGGTGAAGGGTCTGGAGAATAAGTCTTATGAGGAGCATCTGAGGGAACTGAAGTTGTTTAGTCTGGAGAAGAGAAGGCTCAGGGGGGACCTTACTGTTCTCTACAACTGCCTGAGAGGAGATTGGAGTGAGGTGGGGGTTGGTCTCCCAAGTGATAAGAGATAGGACAAGAGGAAATGGTCTCAAGCTGTGCCAGGGGAGGTTTACATTGGATATTAATAAAAATTTCTTCACAGAGAGGGTGATCGGGCATTGGAACAGGTTTCCCAGGGAAGTGGTGGAATCACCGTCCTTAGAAGGTGTTCATAAACTGTGTAGATGAGACCCTCAGTGGCATGGTTTAGTGGTGGATTTGGAAGTCCTGGGTTAATGGTTGGACTTGCTGACCTTCAAGGTCTTTTCCAACCTGGTCGATTCTATGATTCTGGTTGTTTTTTGCAAATAGGTGTGCTCCATCCAGAGAGCTCCAGCCAAGCCTAGCTCTGGGGGAACTCTGGGGCAGCCCAAACATAGCTGAAAATGTTTCGAAAAGCTAAACAATAAGTGACTTGTCTCTGTTCATCATGAGGAGCTCTCAGGAGGCTTCTAGTTTGTAGGAAGGTGTGTGAACACCAGTATCTCCTGAACTCTGTTGGCTCAAACTGCAGTGTTGAAGTGAAAAAAAAACCGGAGAAAACCAAGCAAGCTGGGATTAGGGAATGGGCATGGCCAAGCAGTATTCACAGAAGCATCCACAATTACTTGAGGGCAGCTGTACCATTAACTGTAGTGTGTTCACCCTTACATGAAATGGCTCTCAGGCTAGAAGGCTGGAGTGTAGCAAATGTGCTTCCCTAGGAAAAATGATATAATAAATAATAATAGAATTGGTGAGTATAAGGAGATTTACAATCAGAAAATAAGAGTGCATTTATTTTTTTTTTTTTTTAAGAAAAATGATGCTGCGCAGCTTTATTATGCAACTCGGCTCAGAAGCACTAACATTGCTATAAAGTTGTGTAAGTTGGTGCTGTTCTGAAATCTTTGATGTGAAATCCTTGTCTCTTCATCTGCAAAATCACGCAGTAGAAATGGAAAAGAACATAGAGATACAAAACAAGGACACTGCGTGGTTTCCATATGAGAAGTATCTGGACGAAGACTCATCAGCTTGGAAAAGGAATGGTGAAAGGCGGATGTACTAGAGGTCTCTAAAATAACGAGCACATGGAGGTGGACATGGAGCAGTGTGTTCTCAATGAGAATTAGCAGGCACCAAATGAAACTAGAAGATGGGGTGTTCTTGGAGGAGATATTTCCACATTGTGCTTCATTAGGCCGTGGAAGTGTGTTCAGAGTGCTGGCTGGTTTCTAGAAGCAAATTAAGCAAATTAGTGAATTCCATCTTGGGTCTGTTAGAAGTGTACAAAGCCATTTTTACCTCAGTAAAGCCCTGAACTGCAGATTGCTGGACTCGGAGAAGGTGTAGCAAATGCTCTGGGATTTTCTTTTCATTCTTCTTTTCACCTCCCACTGGAGAGACAGTGTTGACATAGAAAGGATTTGGTGTGGTCCATTATGCCCATTCTTACTTTCATGGACAGGCTCAAAACTTAAATCTTGAGCCCTAGTAATTTACCAAGCAGATGGCTATACCAGTGCTATTTAAGGTATATTTAGTATATAATATTTTAGCATTGATACAGTTTATTTCATTTCCAGGGCATTAAATACGACCCTAGGTCTATGGCATGTGTTGAGCACAAGCTCTTTGGTCTTCTTTCTTCTGAACCTGCGATAGACTTCATTTTATTTATGTATTTACTATGTGAATAAAGTAGCCAGTCAATCTATGTATATATGTTTGTATATAGTTATCCTTTGTACTTCTTACAGAACTCTCTAATAAGCCATAATGAAATATTTTTACAAAGTTTCTCAATCATGGCTCAAGGAAAAGGGAGTCTAGTCTTCATGCAGTTTCTATGAACATTGGTCTGAAGGCAATTCCATAAGTGGAGGCAGGGAGATTCAAATGTTTGCTGTCAGAGAAATTCAGTTTTCTGTGCTGTTGGAGATAACCTCCTGCTCAGTGAGAGCTGTCTGGTGTGTGTGGATAAAGAAATAACATAGAAGAGGCAGCATTTAACCTTTAAAACTCTGGCCCAACTTAAATTAGTGGAAGTCTTGTCACTGAGCTAGTACTTAGATTCAGAACCATTTCTAAATTAGTGATTATGGGTAGAATAAGTAGCTGTGACTTTTCAGTGGAGTTTGGAAACCCGCATAATAAAACTGGGGTGTTCAGGAGATTAGCAAGCAGATCAAATTCTCTTAAGCATGTGTAAATAACATTCATTCAAAATTGGGCACACCCACACAAGCTCTTTGGCTTGGTACGGGATAGGAAACTCTGTAATGTGAGATAGCTAAGGTAGTACCACCATTTTCTTATAAGAAAATGGTGGTACTACCTTCACCGTATCTATGAACATGATGTTTTTCTGAATAGCTTCCAGCTGTGTCAGTGGGATAGTTCAACTCAATCCACATGACCAAAGCTGACACAAACAACAGGTTCCTACAGCCAGCAGTTTTAATGAAAGTAAAACCTTGAGAGAAGGAAATTTCAGAATAATTTAAATGCATCAATCTGTAGTTATGTGAACAGGCATACTACTTAATCTGGGATACGAGCCTGAAAACTTTCAGTAGAAGAAACACAGGCTGTGTAACGCAGGCTGTGTTTGAGCTGTTAACTGAAAAACAGTAGCAGGTTTTATAGACTCTAAAGGAAAGTACAAGGAAATGTGCAATTATACCTGTGTGTTCTGATCTTACATGGGTAGAGACAATGGAGAATAGTAGCTGCAAGAAGGTGGTACAACTCATTATTGGAGTAGACTAGGACTAGTAATGAGGACTCTGAACTTGGGATGCCCACCTTTTTTATTACAGAGACAGATATATACAATACCAAAAGTATCTCATGAATTTACAATTTTGACCTCACAGTTACTTCGAGTTTTACAAGAATTTCATTCTTGCATGGTGATAAAACTTTAAAATTCCACTGGTAGTTGATAGCTGTCTGTTCTTATGCCAGTATTGTCTTGCTGTCAGTTCCTCCTTGGCGTTTATTGTCCTGTAGTACTTACAGAAAGCAGCAATATATTTTTATAGCTGCTATTTTACCAGTTTAAATACATCAGGCTGTTTTAGCTTTTGTGACATAATGAAATTTTGAAAATGACAGCAAATGAGGAGGAAGTAATGCAAGTGCCCTCTTAATAGGCTTGTTTGGCTTGATGATACGCAATTTCATGGTGTCTGTAAAGCTAGGAATAGAGCATAAACTCTTATTAGATTAACATGGTTTCTGTACAGTGAGTACTTGCTAGGATGTACAGGTTATAGAATGCTGCACTGGGAAGAAAGAGTTTTACAGGTTACATTATGTTGAAAAAGGAAGGACCATTGAAAGTTACATTTCAGTTGACCTCCTGATCAAAAAAAAAAGTAGTAGTTCCAAAGTAAAAGTGCTATGAATGCCTGAATGTTTCCCAGGCATCCAAACAATCTTGAAAAACTGAAAAAAACCCCCCAACCCTACAACACAGTAATTTTCCAAAATTAAATAAAATAAGGAGCTGTATTCTCAAGTATTTATTTGGTAATTCGAAAGATTCCCTTTAACTGACTTATACAAATTTGAAGGGATCTTTGGGGTGATATTTTGTGAGGCTGTAACACACAGACAAGCTTAATAATGCAGCAGCAATGTAAAAGAAATTAGAATATTAATAATAATGTTAATAAAACCTCTGTTCAGGCCATCTACAAATTTCATATGAACACTCTTTATTTCCAGTCTCATAATTCAAATAGTAAGATGGGATCTTAACTGGTTTTAAGACTTAACTGGGCCTTAACTGCTCATTCAGGATCTCCACTAGAATCTTCTTTAGCTTTCCCACTGCTGTATCCCATCTTGTCCCCATCTACCTTCCCCACATTATACTTGAACAAACATATGCATATACAATAATAACATATTTCAGATGGTTAATTTAAGCAACATGGGTTTGATCTTTGTTACCTTTGTCTAGCAAACTATTATCTTACAGAAAAGAGGTATATGCTAGCATGATACAAAGAATCCTGATATATGTAATTGTAAGGTTTTGTCCTTTCCCTGAGCCATACATTGCCCCTAAATACTTTTTCCTTTCTCCTGTCCTAGTTTGTATAGAAGTCAGCAAAGTTGTTCCTGACCAGTTAGCCCCAGGAAGGCAACTTTGAGCCCGAGAATGGCCATATCCAGCTGGTTAGAACTGAATTTTGATGGCACACGGTGGAATTATAGGGCAGGAAACCAGCTGAAATTGGTGCTAATATACCTTGAAATTGCAGCCACACTCGTAAAACTGATACTGCCATTTTTCATACCACATAGTAATCTGACACACATGCTGGCAGTAGTTTGTGTTGAACTGTTGTAAATAAGATATCGGAGTCATGCCTCAGTAGTCTTGAAGACATTCTAGTCTCATTGCTTCTTCACAAGCAGAATGCCTCCCGAGATTGCCAACAGTGCCTTGTTTGTTTTCCTGTTTTCCACCTTTGATACTTTAAAGAGCATGTTTTAGCTTTCCACTTCTGCTCCACAGAACAGTGAAAGCTTTTCTGTTTTGCAGAGTAATTCAGTCAACAAAAACAGACAAGAGGAAATTCTTATCTCATCTTTTCCCTGTTTATTTTAGTGTATATTGTGTAGAGTATTAGTAAAACAAACAAAGAAAAAAATTAGTTTTTTTAACAGCCGTTATGAGCAGTATTGGGGAAAAAAGTTGCATAAGCTTGTCAGATGGATGTGTATTTATCATTGTCAAAAACATTTACTGATAGTCTCACTCCTTATTTGTGTTTGATGGAATGTGGAAAAATTTATGAAGGACATTTATTTCTTATTGCAAGGAAAGTGTAATATTATGGATCATGTAGTCTCACAAAATTGTTAAATGTTCTCATCAGTGAGATTACTTTGTTCATTTTCCAATGCTGATGTTCATGATCAAGAAAATGATATGAAGTAAGTATGAGACCTTCAGGAAAGGAAAAAGTTTCCTTTGGTTTGTTTTTGCTTTCAGCTGAGTCAGTGACACCAATTTTATTTTCTCTTTCTACCCTGTAATTTAAGAAATCACCCCTTTTAAGTTCACAGCTAATCTGCTGACACAGCACTAGCTTTATTTTGAGTTTGTGAAACACTGATAATAGCATAGACACCTACCCTTATTAAGTTTTAACTCACCCAGTAAGACAATGTTTTTGACATACTATGACCCCAAAGGCCTATCACGAAAGAAAAACACAGCACCATGCTGAAAAATAACATCCCATAGTGTAGTTGGAGAGCATGTCTCAACAACATGCTAATAAGCAGGTGTGTGTGTTGTCCATGCTGGAGCAGAAGGCTTATGCATCTGCCCTCTGAACAGTTTTCACTGCCTGCAGTTCAGGCTATGACTGCAGCTGTGAAGAGGTGGGAAAGCCAGTTTATCTGACCTCCATACTGAAATTCTTTCCTGGAGGTTTGTGATTTTCCCAGGCAATGTAGAACTGGACTGCTGAGCACAGGCTGCTCTTTGTGGAGTTGCAGATCTGGACTGTGGAAGACATCATTAAGGACAAGTATCCGAAATGCTTCATGATCTTATCCTCATAGGATTCTCTCATGGCAAAGCAGCCTAAAATATACTATTTAGAAACACTGTCCTGTTGTGTGTGTTCAGGCAGGCCTCATAATACATATGAGAGCAATTTAAAAGGTTTCCATCTCCTGCTGTGAGCTCCACAGTTTATGTGAGTCTCAGGAAAAGTGATAGTAGGGTAAATTTGGAGTTCAGGCTGTGAACTGAGGCAGGGAAGGCGCTGATTCAGATTTGCTGCAGCTGACTCAGCTCCTGAAGCAGTACACATAGCAAAGAGAACAATGGCAAGTGTCAAGTTCTTGTATCTCCCTGACATGAATGATCAAAGCTCAGTTGGAGGCATCTTAAGTGCTGCACTTGCCAACTAGAGCTTCTGACATGTATTAAGGATGAAGTGGTACACGGGAAAGGAGCCCTCTGTTACTGTCTCTTCAGGAACAGACAACAAAACAAGGCACACTACTAGTAACTATAGTTTGCCCACATCCTATCAGCAGATCTTGATCTCCCAAGTAATGTCTAGCAGAATTCAGGTTCAGAGAAGTGTGACTGGCATGATCAAAAGTATGCAGTAGATTCTGTATGATTAAGTGGGCCTCAAAATGGACTGGGAAACAGTCAAAAGAAGTGGAATATAAAAAAATGGCGTACGGAATGATGAGTGGCCTAGAGAGTGATGGGGGAAGGAGGGGAGGGAAAGAGAGGGAGAGAGGCTGTTTACTTTCTCTTCCCAAAAAAAGAAGTAGGGGCATAGAAAGAAATTAGCAGAAGGTAGATTCATGACAAAAAGTGGGTTTTCCGTGCAAGAGGAACCAAAACTGTGGAACTGGCAGCCAGGAGTTGTAGATTACAGAGGTGGTCACAGAATTTAGATGGAGGCTGGAAGGAAAATATACTGGGGACTACTAAATATATCACAACTATGCCTAGTTCAGGAAATCCTGAAGGTATAAATAGGTTGGGACTCTATTTGAGACAGGTTACTGGGTGTCCTGGTTTCACCTGGGATAGAGGTAACTTTCTTCCTAGTAGCTGGTAGAGTGGTGTGGTTTTGGCTTTAGTCTGAAAATAATGCTGATAACACACCAATGTTTTAGTTGTTGCTCAGTACCACTTACCCTGGTCAAAGACTTTTCTGCCTCTCATGCTCTGCAAGTGAGGAGGGGCACAAGGAACTGGGAGGGATCAGAAACAGGACACCTCACCCAAACTAGCCAAAGGGCTATTCCATACCACAGTACATCACGCCCAGTCTATAAACTGGGGATGGTCAGCTAGGAGGGGCCGATTGCTGCTTAGATCAGGCTGGGCATCAGTCAGCAGGTGGTGAGCAATTGTGTTGTGCATCACTTGTCTCTCTTGGGTTTTTTTATTCCTTTATGTAATCTCCCTTTTCATTACACATACACATTTATTGAGCTGTTCTTATCTCAGGTTTTACCTTTTTCTGATTCTCCTCCCCATCCTACCAGGAGGGGTTGGGGGAAGTGAGCCAGTAGCTGCATAGTACTTAGTTGCCAGCTGGGGTTAAACCACAAAACTGGGTTAGGTAAACTGTCACTCAGAAGACATATTTTTATGATTCTTAAGTTCCAATTTGTGAAAGCCTTGATACTGTAAGAAAGGAATTCATGAAGTTTGTGCATGGTTCTCTGTGTGGCTCAGTCTTCCTAAGTGTAAGACTGCCATTCAGAGTGACCTGAATTGTCCAGTGGGAGCGTCATTAAATTCAACAAGTTTATATCCAAAGGCCTACACCTGGGCAGGAAGGACTTCTAGCAGTAATACAGTCGAGTTTGGGTTCTTCCTGTATAAGAAAGACATGGGTAAACAGGAGTAAGTTCAGTGAAGGGCCATCAGGATGGCTGGAGCATGTGTTCTTTGAGGAGAGGCCGAGGGAGCTGGGCAGTTGTGGAACATCGGTTCTTGGAGGTTTTCAAGGGGTTGAGTGTACAAAGACCTAGAAGGCAAAGGTTAGGGGTGACCTCATTGCACTCTACGACTTCCTCAAGTTGGGCAGTGGGAGGGGGAAGTGCTGATCTCTTCTCTCTGGTGACAAGCAATGGGACATGTAGAATGAAGTTGCGTCAGGGGGAAAGGGTCTTCATGGAGAGGGTGGTCAGTCACTGGAACAGAGTCCCCAGAGAAGTGGTCATGTCACCAAGCCTGTCAAGAGTTCAAGGAACATCTGGAGACACTCTTATTCATATGGTTTATTTCTAGGTAGCTCTGCAAGGAGCAGGGAGTAGGACTCAGTGATCCTTTTTGGTCCCTTCCAACTTGAGCTGTTTTAGGATTCTATGAACAGATCACCATGGGGAATGCTGTCTTCATGGAGCACATAGTTTTTAGTGTGGAATTTATAAAAACTGTTGATAAAGTTCTCATTATCTAATGCCTTTTTGTGCTGTATGTTCTGGTAAAATGATTGATAAGGAAAGTTGGTGGACTTTTGGTGTTTTTTTTGTTTGGGTTTTGGGGGGGGGGGGTGTCTTTTTTTTTTTTTTTTTTTTTTTTTGATTGTGCCTGTCCATTTCCCTCACCTCCTCTTCAAATGCATTTACATAGTATCTAGATATAGCTGCAAAAAAAATTTTTGCATGCATGTAGTTCTGCTTAGTTAACCTGTTATCACAGTAGTTGGATGGAAAAAGTGCAACAGAGCTAAGTGTAACTCTCAGTACTGTTATGTGTGCAAGCCAACTACAGGCAAACAGCAAAAAACAAATGACAAATGTTCAATAAACATCCATTTATGTTCAAGTAAAACAAGCCCATACATCATCTGATTACAGTCATCAGGGATCAAACTAATCTTTTATGCAATTCTAGAGAAGCCGGTAATGAATATGGCCCATCTAATATTAAATGGCATAAAATTCAGAAATGGATTATAAGGAAAAACATAAATGGTGATGGGAGACTTGGGAGCACTAAAGATTAACCCATTTGCTTTTCATATTTTTGAAGTTGGATTCAAATTTCTGTTTCAGCAAGACAGAAGATAGGTAGAATATATTCGGATCACCAGGATACACCAAAACCTATCTATCAGAAGAGAAAGCAACTTTGTCAGACTGTTCTAAACATAATGAAACAAGGTAAAAGGGTGTTGTTCCCTGTTTAAGAGAGATCAGTGTCATTATGTAATGCTTGCAGAACACTTACAGGAATTATATTTATTTTATGATGGTGTTTCTGCCCTGTGAACTACAGGTGAATAGATGATTTATTGGGGTTTGCAGCATGAACAGTATTTGTTATGCAGTTAACCAATGGATGTGAAAATTTCAAGTGGAATAGAGATCTTCTGGCAGAGCCGTAGAGATCCACAGACTGGAAAATTCTGAAAGCCACAGACTGATTACAGGACTGTTATTTGACTTTTTGTAAGGCAGCCCAAAATTTTAAAGCAAATGTTTTGGACAAAGTTCAAGAATGTGATATTTTTGAGATGGCTATCTAGCTACTTTAGTTTCTATGTTCAGTTCTGATACATTGTGTAACACAAAGCTAGACACCATGGGAATGAAAAGATTACTTTGTTCTTGCTGTATCATGTGAACTGGCTACACATATGTTACATTTCCATATGCCTGTTGGTAGAGTTAAGAAGTTATTCTTTCATGAAGCCCATAGCTATACGGCATTTCTGAAACTGATTTCTGTTCATCTAGTTCAATTTTTCAAATCATTTTTTATTGGCTAGAAATGACAGCTGGAGACTCATGAGGATATGGCTAACAGTAAAAGCACTTTGGGCATGAGTAGTAGGCTCAAGACCCAGGATTAGAATTTCTATAATTTTTGGTGCCTAAGTTTCAGTGTGGTATTATGTAGAGCATTTTTGTTGTTAAGGTACAGGCCTATAAAAAGGTCACTATGGAATTCATCTGTCAATTTACAGAGCAGGACCTTGTCCAATAACTGCCAAAAAGGATCTGTTCTTACCTACAACCAAGTGAATGATTGATTACGCTTTCTCACTGATGAGTGAGAAAATGTTTACAAGAAGCAAAGTATGTACATAAATTGCTACAATGGAATGACAAATTCATAGCATTTTTATGGGCTGTGTTAACTTTTTTTATCTTGTTAAGTTGCTGATAGTCTTAGAAAATATCATCTGCCTTCCTCTGAAACAGGACCCTTGCCCTGAAACAAGGCTTGTAAAGAAGTTCAGATTGGGCATCTAAAACTGCTAATTGATTTGGAAAAATTAGGCCTAAACCTAACTTTCTCAGAAATGGTAGAATGTTGCAGCAAAGAAATACTTCATTGTACTGTCATGTAGGACTTGCAGATAGCAGCAAAATTGTGTCAGACAAAAAGGAAGTGAATATATTATTAGGCAAAAGTTGCATCACTATACTTGCTCAGATAAATAGTATATAAAATCTCAAATGGCATTGTAAAAAGAGTCATACTCTGAGAGTGTACTCAGTGATGTGGAATTCATCTGCTTTGCTTTCCTGTTGGAACAGGGAGTTCTTACTGGCAATATATGGAGTTATAAAAAGGATTTCAATGTCTTTTGAACCTGAGGAAGGGACAAAGTGTTCATACAGACAGAAACTTCAGGAGCAGCAAAACTCAGGAGAAGCAACAATGAGTAAGGTCTATGTCTTTTTCTCTCCCTATGAGAGAAGAACTTTGGATCCAGTAGGTGTATGTCTTATTAGAAGCATGGACAAAATATTACTGGGATGATGCATGCTTTCCAACAGTTTAACAAGTTTACTACAAATTAGGCTTATTGTAATTCTCAGTATGGTGAATTTCAGGGGCATTTTGAACTTCACAGCAAAACCAGGGATAAAATTTGGCTCCTTTTGCTTTAAATGCAGGGACCGCAAGTAGTTGGGCACATAATTTTCACACAGTTTATCTGTTATGAAATATCTTTGAAGGTGAAACAGGCTTAAGAAATTATCCTTTCTATATGCACAAATTAATACTGTTGTTGCTTGCTGTCCCTTCTTAGTAGCAGTAAGCTGTTAGATGTTCTTCATGCATTATTGGCTGTGTTCAGGCTGAAGGTAGTATCTTCTTCTCCAAGACCCAATTTTTTGGAACAATGTTATTTCATTTTAGTGATCTGATTGAGATCAAGTGGGAGGGGCCAGAAGGAGGTCTTGTGGTTGAGAAACTTCTTAAGTGTGCTTCATAGAATCATAGAATAATTAGGGTTGGAAAGGACCTTAAGAGCATCTAGTTCCAACACCCCTGCCAGGGGCAGGGACACCTCCCACTAAACCATGCCACCCAAGCCTCTGTTCAACCTGGCCTTGAACACTGCCAAAGATGGAGCATTCACAGCTTCCCTGGGCAACCCATTCCAGTGCCTCACCACCCTCACAGTAAGGAATTTTTTCCTTATATCCAATCTAAACTTCCCCTGTTTACATTTGAACCCATTACCTCTTGTCCTATCACTACAGTCCCTCATGAAGGGTCCCTCCTCAGCATCCCTATAGCCCCCCTTCAGACACTGGCTGCTATGAGGTCTCCAAACAGCCTTCTCCAGGCTGAACAGCCTCAACTTTCTCAGCCTATCTTCATACAGGAGGTGCTCCAGTTCCCTGATCATCCTCGTGGCCCTCCTCTGGACTTGTTCTGACAGTTCCATGTCCTTTTTATGTTGAGGACACCAGAACTGCACACAATACTCCAAGTGCGATCCCACAAGAGCAGAGTAGAGGGGCAGGATCACCTCCCTTGACCTGCTGGTCACGCTCCTTTTGATGCAGCCCAGGATACGGTTGGCTTTCTGGGCTGCAAGCACACAGTGCCAGCTCATGTTCAGTTTCTCATCGACCAACACCCCCAAGTCCTTCTCTGCAGGGCTGCTCTGAATCTCTTCTCTGCCCAACCTGTAGCTGTGCCTGGGATTGCTCCTACCCAGGTGGAGGACCTTGCACTTGGCATGGTTAAACTTCATCAGGTTGGCATCAGCCTACCTCACAAGTGTGTCAAGGTACCTCTGGACGGCATTCCTTCCCTCCAGTGTATCAACTGAACCACACAGCTTGGTGTCATCGGCAAACTTGCTGAGGGCGCACTCAATCCCACTGTCCATGTCACCGACAAAGATGTTGAACAAGACTGGTCCCAACACCGATTCCTGAGGGACGCTACTCGTCACTGATCTCCAGCTGGACATTGAGCCATTGACCACAACTCTTTGCGTGCAGCCATCCAGCCAGTTCTTTATCCACCGAGTGGTCCACCTATCAAATTGGTGTCTCTTCAGCCTAGAGATAAGGATATTGTGTGGGACAGTGTTGAACGCTTTGCACAATTCCAGGTAGATGACATCAACTGCTCTACCCCTGTCCATCAGTTCTGTAGCCCCCTCATAGAAGGCCACCAGATTGTTCATGCAGGATTTCCCCTTAGTGAAGCCATGCTGGCTGTCACCAAGCACCTTGTTGTTTTTCATGTGCCTTAACATGACTTCCAGGAGAATCTGCTCCAAGATTTTGGCAGGCACAGAGGTGAGGCTGACTGGTCTGTAGTTCCCTGGCTCATCCATTTTCCCCTTCTTGAAAATGAGGATTATATTTCCCTTTTTCCACTCATTGGGAACTTCACCTGACTGCATGACTTTGTTGTCGAAGTCTGTATATTATGAACTACAGCCTCATTTTTGACAGCTGAGTTATACGTGGCCTCTCTTCTTTGCATTATTCAGCAGTAATCCTTGCTTTTGCCAGACTATGACCCTATGTTTTATGGGAAAAAAATCCAGGACTTTATTAATATCTGTCCTCTCAGAGAAGAAAATCTTGTCCTTGTCCCAGACCTGTCTGTGGTCATAACATCAGGATCACTACACCCAGACTATGAAGGCAGGATATAGCATGTATTTCATCAAAAGTTATGCTTGATTGGTGAAAACAGGAAATGTACATAATTGGGGAGGGGGGAAGGCATGCGGGGGGGGGGAGGGGGGGGGGGGAAGCAAGAATCAAGAAAAAAGCTTCCGCTAGTAAAACAAGCATATTGAGTCATAGAAAATTAGATTATATCTGTCACATCACAAGAAAGTAGCCACTAGAAGATAATCTTTACATGAATCAAAGCTGATTGATGATTCTTCTCTTCTTCAGAAGAGAAAATTATGAACATCGTTGATCTGAAATGTTGCAGGGAAAACAGTGTCTTATTTTTTTAAAGCTATTCTTGCATACTTTTCAACCTCAGCCAAGTTTCGGAAGTCAACCAGAAACAAAAAAGGAAGCACAGCTAGCAATTTTTCCAATAGTTTTATTTTACAACATAGGTAAAAACATTGCTTTTGCTCCCCTGCTCTGAAAGTAGGCTATCTGACCAAGAGATAAAGATGTTATTTACTAAATTCAAGGGTAACCAAAGTGATTCACAGATAATGACCCAAGGGTTTCACTTCTGAATACAAAGCAGTACCAACAAGCTAGTGTGTGGGGAGTTCATGTAAACATTTTTACTTTTTAATGTGAGGAACCTGCAATAATACATTTTCAGGAAATGCATCTGTTTTCTTTAGACTGTTTTAATCATTCCTACTTCCCTATAGCATAGGAATGCTGTAAGAATTCATTAGTTAATGTTTGTTCATTGCTTTTTTCCTAGGTGCCCTTATGTCCTGTTATACTCAGCAGAAACATTTCAACTTGTTTCATTGTTCAAGAGGCTATAATTTATTGTGAAAAAATGGTGCAGCCCTGCTGTTTAGACCAGGAGGTCAGTCTGAATATGAAGTAAACAGGATGGAGTTGTACGTATTCTTTAAGGAGATGTTGTTTTCCTCTCATCAACAGTATTTGCAATGGAGAAAGAGCAATAAGAGAGAGCAAGATGGTTTCGGAGAAATGATAGCGTAGCTGGGGAGGAACGTGGCTGAGGTCCAGGTAAGACTGTTAGTAAGGAAGCAGGTCTTTGGCAGTGACTGTTGGCTACTACACTTCTTCATGAACATTAAAAAAAAAACCAAACAAATATTTGGGAAAAATAAAAATATTACTGGAATCATCAGCCATGTACTACACTTACTAAATTAGCCAACCACATTTGCAAAGCAAAACCACTACTTACTGACTGCATGAGTTCTCATCTAAATTCCTAAGATGCAAAGGAGAGAAAAAAGCACTTTTCTAAGTGCTGGAAGTGAAAAGTGTTAAATTACATGTGCTAATATTGCCTGGCACCACCAATGATGGCCTTGATGCTTCCTGCTCACCAGCAATACCAACTCTCTATCTCACCTGAAAGAGATCAGTCTCTGACTCACTGTAGTGGTTACTTTAGGTCTAAACCAAATCTTTCCTTAAACAAACATCTCAGGAGTAAGTCAAGCTAACAAGAGAATTTGTACAGACCATAAACCACCCCCACCCCCAAACCCAGATATCAACCAAAAATTTTAGTGTTACTCTCTGAGTAGAGCTGGCTATCACCCATTGCCAGAATGCTAAGTGTACTTTCCTCTGACACACTGCCATAACACCTCCCTTGCTGGTCTTTTGACCTCTTTTGACCATTGTATTGCCTTTTCCCTCTTGAAAAACATGTGAGATGAGAGAAAAAAGGAGGAAAAAAAAAAAAAAAAAAAAAAGAAGCCCAGAAACAGCAGCTACAGGAACGCCAGTTCCTCTTCAAATTCCTGCCCTACTTGTCTAGCAGCTGGAAGGGGAAGATGTGGGAGGGAGGAGGTCGATTCTAGACCACTCATTCTCCTTGCCCAGGCTGATTCTGTGGACCCAAGCGTAAATATCAGTTTGCAGCAATCTGCATCATGTAAACAAAAAGTAAGACAGTTGTGATAAGCATACCCATAGCTTAAGCAGAAAATTTGAGCCCTAGGCACAGCTCAACACTAGGCTTTTTCTGTTCTTTCATAGTTCTTTTGGAGTAGCAGCTCTCCTCCTCAAAGCAAATGTAACCCCGGTGCCATGGTGTGGGCCTGCTGCCCACAGAGTGGGCTTGAAAGTGTTTCTATTATCTACAGCATTTCTGAGTGCTTGAGATCTGTACTGTAGTCTTCTCTTACTGCAATAATGTTGATACGCATTCCTCAACTTCGTAGTAGATGTGGAACTAGTGAACAATTTGAGATACATGGGACAATTTTTAACTTTCACTGTGAATAAAGACTGGGGAGTGGGGAAAAAATTGGGTGTTACTATGCTGGACTTTGCTTCTCTCTACGTAGAGCTTTCTTGGGGCTCAAGCTTTCTCAACTTTCCCCACACATTGTCTTCTTTTTTTCACATGCTGACACAATGTGGTCAGTGCAGTTGGTGAAAGGCAGCAACATCTGGAACAGTGAGGTAAAACAGCTAATTTGTGTAGTACAGACAAAAAAGGGTTGACGAAGCAAAAGGAAGGGCTTGCTGCATCTTAGATATCTGTGGAAGAGTTTGCTTGTACAAGGGCACTTCACTCCTTTGGATTTAAATCGGAAGTTCAAAGGAATTGCTGCATGGATGCAGAAAGCACATAATGATCTGAGGCACCATGGCTGGGCTGATCATCAAGAACAACCTAGCATAGTGTTGGCTAACATTCTAGATCTTCCCAAGAAGTTGAGAATCGAAACCATTTATTTAGATGGTCTCTTCCTCCAGAGATTGTTCTGATGCATGGTTCTGCTGGGTATGGTACAGCTGTTATCTTGGACATTTGCCAGTGACTTTGTTTTAATAATCTGACACGCTGTTCCACTTCCAGTAGGGGTAGCTGACTGATATCTATATTGGAATATTTCCTTTGTTTATTTTTCTGCTCTTTTTAACTAATTCAGGGTTACCAGGGTTTGATTTAAGAAGCATAGTAGATTTTGGCACAGTGGGTCTTGTACCATTTTTATTATATAAAATGTTATTTTAACTTTTCTAAATGTGACATTAGCAGCTCTTCTATATTTGTGTTTATTATTATTAGGTTAACTTATTTTAATTTGTATTTATCTGACAAGTCAGGATAATTTTCAGGATCCACATTATGAAAGTTCAGCAGGGTTCCAGGATTCAAATAGAAAAGGAGGTGCCATCTGCTGTTTGAAAGTGTTATTTTATTTCAGTTTCTGCAGTCTCTCTAGCTTAGCGGTTCCTAGAGAAACAAAGCTGAAGAAGGGCAGCATTCCTACAGTTAGCACTTGTTCATGAAAACATATTTTGGTTATTTGAACTTATTTTTTTTCCCCCAATATTAGAATGCTTTAGCTCATTTCATATTAAAACTTGGCCTCATTGGCAAACCTTGGCAGTATGGAAAGCTGCTTCTAACAGTTCCGTTTCCCAGGGTACCAGCTCTTATAAAGTAAATTATATAACAAGTTAGTACAAACTTCTACGTTGAATGCCTTGGAGTGTCATTTCTCAACCTCTTTAGTCCTTTTTTTTTCCTTCAGTCAATTAGTAATTTTTTGAGCTCTAACATGACATTGAAGACATATATAAATGTGATTAGTGTTTTTACTTGCTGGCCCATAGCAGCTTCCTCATTAAGTCTATATATTTGTGCAAAATTCTCCACCTCTGGTTTACTTATATTCTATTGTCTCTGAAAATAGGTCAATACATAGCCATTTTTATTCATCCCAGTCCAACGATTCCAAGCCTGTTTAGCTTGTAACTCAGAGATGTGGGTTTTTTTTAATGACCAAGGGCTAAGAAATATGCCTGTGACAAGATATTTTTTCTTTTGTGCATTACAGTCTTTTTGGATTTCTTAAATTAATGTCTAGAATATAGTATAGGTCTCCAGGTGCCTTCTGCCTAAGGAAGTTTTTCAGAATGAAGATAATTTTCACTTGGGAAACTAAAAATGGTACAGTAACCTTCTTAGTTCTCCTGCCAAACTCTTTCATCGGCAGACTTATATAGGTCTCTTTAGGTATTACATTTTGCCAAATACTTCTTTTCTGCTGGTATTAATACATATACTGCATGGAAGCATGCTGATAAACTATAGAACTCGTAGGTAGAATTAGCCATTTTAAATTTTTAGTGGATGGTCTGCAATATTAGTCTGTGGGTGAGCTGATTATAATGAAGATCCTGACTTTGCACTTTTTTACAGTCTGCATAAAATACCAATGCTGTATTCAGTAAGGAGAATGCTGCTAAAATTAGGACTAAAAATCCCAATTGGATTGCCCTAAACACTGTAAAAAAATTACAGTTACATTTTAAAATGAAAAAGCTAATCCCACCTGAGTGACAGACTTTTGCTTTAAGAAAATCTAAAGAGCCCTGAGGGCATATCCCACATTAGCAAGCTATATCTCATACATCTGCTAATTTTCCCTTTGCTGAGGACTTTGACAGAGGCTGACTGTGCTAGCAGGTTTCACTCACATCTCTAAGAGGAGGACACAGGAATTCATGAGATCATTCCTACCAGTGTATGATGCTGAAGTGTCCTCTGTCTAGCCACCAAATCTGACTTGCAAGCACACACAATAGACCGAAGCAAATAGAATATGCTAAGTTCTTTCTTGTTTGAATATCTTCTTGCATTCATGTAAAAATGAATATTAAACAGCACAAAAGAAGCTCATGCTTAAATATATCTGAAGCAATTATGATTATTTAACATCTTACTTGTTAAACACATTGTGTTAAAAACACTTGTTAAAAACAATGTGTGAATAGAATACTATCACGAAAGGTACATACTTTTAAAGAAAAGGGCAGCAGCTTTGTTACAGAAACAACTAGATGGTGCTCCTCTGCTTTGGAATTTGTTAGGGCTGCAAGGCAGGTGAACTAGAGAAGGAAGATATAATCTCTATAGACAAAGATGTGCAGTAAGAATTATCTGGTCCATAATGTGTGTTGCAGATGCCTAGAAACATTTGCTGAGTTGCAATTAAGGTTGTAATGTAACATAGAACAATTGCTTTGCAAAATGTTACATCCTTTTCTTACTGTAAATTAAGAGCTTAGCAGGATAATATATGTATTTTAACATAAGTATAATACTTTGTAGCAGTCCTTTTAAAAATACATTTAAAACATTGTTAAAAGGATTTACTCTAAGAAGTTTTAGCAAATTAATTATGTGACTTTTGAAAAAACAGTCCTTGTTACAGCCACAAAGAGGGGGAAAATCCTGCAATAGTGACACTATCTGAATGAAGCCTAAAGCCTATACTATCTTTAAGTGAAATAGAAAATTCAAAGGGATGCCATTAACTTGACAATCATAGCTGCATTTTAACATTGTGTAACTCCAAATATCTCCTAAAATGCTAGGCCATTGTAAGGTGAGACAACAGTGTTTTTTCTGTTTTCTGATAATTTACTATGTGCTCCAGATTATGCATTATATGAAATTCATGTTGTGATGACAGGTTGTGCTTTCTCAGATTTTGGTAGGTATAGATATTTAGTGGGAATATTAACAGCCAAGGTAAAAACTTATAGGCAGGGATATTCAAAGAGACTGATGGAAAGCAGTAGAAAGGGCCAGAGGTTCATGTTATTGCCTTAGTAATGTACAATCCTTCCCTCCCCCCTCCCCCTTTCTTTTTTTTAACATAGTAGAAAGATAAGATAGATAGTCTTTTGGAGTATTAGAAAGGAAATTTTACAGAGAAATTTGGAATGTATTTCTCAGCTGTTTTGTCAGAAAGCTGAAGTGTTTTGAATAAGTGAATGCAAGTTACTGTGTCAGTGTAGGTATCTTAGGGCAGGTAGAAAATTACGGTAATGCTTTTGATCTGTGAGGCATTGCCTCTTCCTTCTCTCCCATATATATGAAAATAATTCCATCTGTATAAATTTTATAGCACTGAAAGCGGCCTTAGCTTTGTCGTGTTTTGCCACTTATTTACATACCAATAATAAAATTTAAAGTTCCTGAAAATGCATTGAAATATTGTACTTTTTATCTATTTATATTTTTGTAATATGAAGCAACATTGCCACTTTTATGCTCTGGCATCATTTAATGGGCAAAGTTGTGTAGAAGTTGTTATTTATCATACTGAAAGGTAAATAAATCCCCAGTATAAAACAGGAAAATGAGGAAATGCTACTGCATGCGCTTGACAAGTGTGTTATTTTCCAAAGGAAAAGTATAGGTCTATATAATTTTACTAGAAGCAGAATACAGAATTTGTCAAGCTGCTACTAAGGCTGCTTCCTATTTTTACTGATGACCATGTCAAGTAATGTTCATAAGCTGATCAAAATGAAACTTGTAACATCTTTTCCTCAGCCACCCAGAGTAATGGTTTATAGTAATTTGTGATTAAGTAGTGCATTAGGGTTTTCTACCAATACTGGTCATTTGCCACTACCAGTCATGGGTACTGGATTGAATTGCAATCTTGTTGACCCCTATCTTGGCACTGGGGTCCAGAGTTTTTTTAACAAGTTGAGAACCTGAGATATTATCATTAAAGCTTTGAAATTAGCACATAAAGAACAGGCATTCCTTCTATCACTTGTTGACTACATTACCTGGTGATCAAATGACTTTTTTTTAGGTAATTTATTGAATAACTAGGAGACTGTTCAACTGACCAGGTAGGCTTTACCCAGAACTCTCCATCTGCCTTTTGCACAGTGAGAGGATGCAGCTAAACATTTTACAGCTACTCCCCTTACTCCAGACTTCTGCCTTGTTCTGTACCGCACTCTCAGTTTTCTGCTGCAGTCAGACCATGTGTTTCCCCCAGTTTCTTTGCTTAATCCCAGGCCTGTCTGTCTTTGCTTCTCAATTAGTCTTCCTGTTTCTCCCATGCCTTCTTTGTACAGCCACAGCATGGTACGTGTCTTGCCCTGGGTCTCTCCAGTGCCTCAGCTCTTCCTGGGTTCTGTCCTGCTGCCTCACACCTGCCTTTTCCAGTTCCCTTCCTAATCTCAGCCCCAGTGCCTTGCCAGCTAATTCTGCTCACTAATCCCTCTTGTTCTTTTTTGCACCTACTTGGATCCTATTCCCTGGCTCTTGTTTTTTTCTCCATCTAGCTGTGTCTTTGCCAACCCGCTTTCTAGTTTCTATCATTGTGCAGCTGTTATCCACAGCACTTCTAGTTCCAATTTTGTACTGCCCTCAGGTATTTTGTTTGTTTGTTTGTTTGTTTTAACCCTAATTCACTCTCATACCCATTTAGTCTCAGCTTATTTCTTTTCCAGTTTTGGATGTCCACAGTTCCTCAGTGCTCAGTGAATGCAGAGGAAAGCACTCTTGCTTATGTACAGATATACAGAATTTGCTCCTGGACTCCTCATGGCCCACAGCCATCTAAACTAGCAACTGCATAGAAAGTATTACTCTGCAGTAGTTGAAGCTGGCTCCCCAACAAAGAAAGCATCTACATTAAGTCAAAGCTGTAAAGATCAAGTTTCTACAGAGTATGTGTAAAGGACAATATCCAGTCTTCCAACCTGGACAATTTTAGATATATTTGCATGAAGTTAGATACGGCATACTTCAGAAACATGCGTTAAGTTAAAGCGTTTGAGTACCAGATCTTTACAGGGCAAAGAGCCCTTAGAGTTTACAATAGAACTTTCCCTTTGAATTTACAACAGAACTCACCTTATATTTACCCTCGGGAGAAGCTAAATCAGCTCAACATATATTTCCCAAAGAGTTTGGCCTCTGAATTAATAAGTTTCAGTTGAAACCAATAAAATTCTGCAACTTTATATGCAGCTAAATGCAGATTACTATAATAGAAAATGCCAACCAGCCTGAATAACAAGCAGTCCTACCAATCTTATCTATAAAAATGCAAGAAACTGTGAGATGTAGATAAGTATTTTAGCATACATGTATGTGATTTTAGTCTTCTTTCCCACACTCTAATGTTACTTGTCTTCCTTGTCTTTAAATTGTAGAAGATGCTGAACACTATCTGTTGAACAGTCTGACCGTGGCCTCAGGATTCTGTGGTGATACTAGTATTGGAGAAGAAAGATAAATCTGTAAATCACATGGGACATCACAGGAAATGCATTCACTAGTCATTATGTTGAAGTTCAGGACAAGATGTGAGTAAACGTTTATTGTCTATTCTGCTTTAATCCATTTGGAAATAACCTTAGAGGTTTTTTTTTCCCCTCTCTTTTTCAGACCTGATGATTATTAATTTAAAGTTTTGCACCCTAATGTGTAATAACCATTCAGCAGTGAGAGCTCCAATTTTATACTGACAGAGGCAGGATGTTCATAACACCTATTTTTCCCTAGTTCCCCTAGGCTTTTGTTATAGCTAATTGATAGGTTCCTTCTAGAATGGTTCAGAGTTAGACTCTAATTAAACTGCTCAAGTTTTTCACTTGACAACTTTTGTTCATTTCTTTTAGAAAGAATCCATAGAGATTTTTCTCACAAAGCTTTTAAATTCACCTCTTACATGAATAAGTCATCCGCTATCTGATGTTGAGTGAATTCCATGTCGTAATATGGTGATTGTCTAGGTCATATGAGAGATTATTTAAAATAGTATGTAAATGCTGGGCAATGAGTTTGTTATCTCATATTGATTGACTTAATTGTTGATCTACCCTCATGTTAAATTACTGAATATTTACAGCATTGTAATTGCCTTAGAGCAAGCATAATAAAGGACGATAAGGGTTTTTCTCCCATACCTTCCATTAAATTTTGTACAATTACTCAATATAAGAATATCCCTAAATCTTTACAGGTTTGAAATGTATTGCACTGTCATACTTCCTAATGACAAAAGAACAGGCTTTGAAACAGTATTCAATATTGGATCAATCTCTGAGCTTAAACACTTACCAGTATTTTATTTTTGATGTTTTTAGAGCAAATGCTTCTCTAAGGGTACTGTCATTTCACCATTTCTTTTTTGCCCTTTTTTTTTGAATCCAAGGACATTTCTATCACATGGATGCTGGTTATTTTGATGGTTTTCCTTTGTAAAAATCATTCTGCATATCAAGCTATAATAGGTATGCAGTAGTCCATGAAAAATTGCAGAAACAAGGTATCTTTACAAAACATCTTTTCAATTCCAAGCAGAAAATTTTATTTTGCATAGAAAAAGTAAAAGCACTATTTGCTTCTGATTTTTTCTTTGTAGATTCTTTGTACTGCATGAAAGGTCTTATGTGCTGTCAGAAGTTTATTGTTATTTCTTTATGATTTTTATTTGCCATCTATCTGTTCAGTCTTATCTGACTCACATCTATTTATTTATTTGTTTGTTTATGCTCAAATTAATTATTATAGGATTATTTTTAAAATTCTTTTGATCGTATCTTATCCAGGTCTTTTCCTCTTTTGATCATGAATACAAGTATAAAACAATCCATTTGTGAAATTCTTTCAAATAAAGATAAAACAGATACATATCCAAAATATCTTTCCCAATGTGGAAAGCACAGAGGGAGTATATCACCTCTTTCAAAGTTAACCTTGTACATATTCAAGGCATGTAAATAGGAAAAAAAAGAACCAACAGAGTAAGCAAAAAACTGGCTTCAAACTGTTTCTAAAGGACCTTCAGGGTCCTTTAAAACATAAAGTGTTTTAGACTGCTGATATTATGTGCTTAGGATGCACATACATAACATCTATATTTCTATTGCAGTGCTCTGTAAACAAGTTTCATTCGGCATTTGGCTAACTTGTCTTACAGTCCAGCAGACTTTTATTTTTTTCTGCTTTAAATTCTGACTTGTGTAGAATTACATCCTGCAGTTTGTACCCAAGCAAAGTTTACATATGTGTTTCTTGTCTTCATAAATATCCTAGAAGAAAGGTTTAACCATTCCCTACACAAATGGAATGAAAAAATGGAAGCAGAAAAGACTCTACTTTTTAAAAGTAAGAAAGCATCAATATTTAAGTATTAACATTAGGATTTTTCCCTTTACTCATTAGTTTAGGATTCCAACTAATGGTCAGAGAGAGAGAAATGAAGGCAGGATAAATCCATACTCCACTTTTATCTTTGTCTTCACAACCATAGGGATTCTTTCTGATGTAGTTTAGTACTATCATGCATCTCCTATAGTTCAAAATTCAGATTTACATCAAAGAAGCCTTTCTTATCAGCATAAGTACCTTTGCCATATTTTATGACAGTCCAATTATTTGATCTATTTTTATATAAAAACAAAGTATAAAGCAGGACGTTAGTGGGTATTTACAATGACTAACCTCAGACAAAGGAGGCTAATTTCTTTAGGCTTCCTCAGTATTTGGTAGAGATCCCTTTATGAAACACTTCAGAGCAGCAGCCCAGTTTAGTTTGCTCTGAGGTGGTTTCTAGAGAAAATGTTCTCCCTCTACTGTATTCAAGCCTAGAGAAGTAAAATCCCCACCCTCTGTCCATACTTGCTTATTTGAGGTTATTTCCTAATCTATATTTTAACAAAGGCTAGACTTTCACAAATCTTGAAAATGCAGAATTCACTTTGGTGAACATCTACAGGTGTTTATCTTCTTAACAGCCTTTCCCCCTTGGTATACATGATTGCGTATATATTTAGGGCTCAACTATAATACATGGATGTTTTAAATCGTCATATATATTATTAGGCATTCATTATAATAATTGCATGTGTTATGTAGTCCATATTGTCTATATTGCCTATATTATATATCTTGTGCAAATGTTCACCATCACTTAGTCTTCATATTTAGACTCTGGCATAGTCTTCTAATTTTGGCTTATATTTTTAAAGACCTGAGTAGATGGTGATTAATGATTCTATCTCTTTCTCTGTACTATTATCATTAAAGTACAGACATCACAGTAGAATTTGCATGAAAGTGTAAGTATTTCACAAAGTAAGTAGCTGCTTCCCCAAGTTTTCAGCTTTGTTTGAAAATGTCTGCCAAGGAGATTTCTGACAAGCTGAAATGTTCTCTCCTTAGGCCTAGGGTTGTGATTCTACTATTTGTCTTGCTCCTTTTTCTCAGAATTTTAAACTCCACAATCTTAACGTCAGTGCAGCCAAGGCTGCCCTCGACCTTCATATACTTGGCCAATCCTCTTTTACGTGAGGTTCAGCATGACATCGCCTTAGTCAATTATTGCCTTCATCAGGAAGAGCTCAACTTATCAACACACTCCAGAAATCTCCCAGATTGTTAGCACTCAGCTGTGTGTCCTCCCACCAGGTATCAGGGTGGCTGAAGTCCCCATGCATACCAGGGTTCATGAAAGTGACGCATCTAAAGAAGCTTGTATCTTTTTGTATTCCTAGTGATCCAGGTGATATGTAGGAATACAAAATGTGTATTCATAGGAATACATATGTGTATGTAACATGTACGTACCACAATGTCACCCATGTGGTCTGTTCTGTCATAGAAGAAAATGGATAAAAAAATTATTGCAGCACTTTGTCGTGTGAGCTGTCCCACCACATTTCTGTATCCCAGTGGTATCACTTCTCTACAGATACGCAAGAACTTGTTATTCCTCTTGACAATTCCCACGCTGCATCTGTTTGTGTGGAGACACTTGACATAGGCCCCCGATGCCTTAGCAGTCTACTTCGCAGTAGACTGCAAGGATCTCCCACTTCCTTTTTTTCCCCCTGGACACATCCTCATCTTCCCTCATCTTTCACTTCTCTTTAGGTTATAGTAACTCCAGTTATGTAGGACCAGAAGAGGAAAATGTTTTCCTTTAGATGAAAGCAGTTAAGGAGAGGATTAAAATAGCACACTTGCTCTCCCATGCAGTAAAGCAAGCATATGGGGCCTGATGCAGCAACAGTTAAAATAAGCACCCATGTTCCTATAGTTTGACTGCATGGTGCAGAATATTGGAAGATACTTAAAACATTGGAAAATCCATACTAAGGAGTAGCATCTCTGCTTTGGAGAGGGATTTGTAAACTGTGCTATCACCATTCATGTCACCACACACAAAGATATGTGTCTATCCTTGGAAATGTCCAAGGCTTTGAATAAGGCAATAGTTGATGAGGAATTTATCTCTTTCAAAGTATTAAATTCTGAAAATATATACAGCTCAGGATTAAACTTCTAAATTGTGAGAAGTACTTGGATCAATGCGTGATATATCAAGGTGCTACAAATGCTTTTTCAATTCACTGTTTATTTGTGACATGTCTCCTGGCATGATATTACCTTGCAGTCTTTGAAAGGTATTACTGCATTTGTACTCTGTGCAAGAGAACTAGAGTAATCTGCACATTTAAAGTAGACCTCAGGACAGGATAGGCACCAAATTTAAGTACCTACTTAAATCCCACCTCATCTATTGAAATAGGCTCTAAATGAACATAAAGGTCTGGCAGTTTTTTGTTGTTTGTTTGGGGGTTTTGTTGGATTTGGTGGTGTTTTGGGGTTTTTTCTTTTTGGTTTGTTTTTTCTTTTTGGTTTGTTTTTTCTGTGTGCAGAGTTTGTTTTCATTCTGTGCACATTTATGTCACTGAGACTTCTGTGTATCTGGTGTGTCTCCATGTAACCTCTTTTTTTATTTACGTCAACAGAAAAAAAATTCTTTTTTGTTTTATGGACCTTGGTTTAAAATGCTAGATCAGTTCTCACTTATGTCACTCCTGTCCAAATCAGCGAGTCAGACAAAGGACTCATCCATCCTAATTCTGAAGTCAGATTCCTGTTTGGTATGAAACCACTAAAGCTGTAGAAAAAAAAAGTGAGCTAAGGACCTCAACCTTTCCTTTCCATAAAGTCAGAATTACCCTTCTCCAAACACCTGTCCCAGCTGCCCTCTTAGGAATAGCAAAGCATGGAAGAGGCAAGGGTAGGCTTTGACCGATTGTTGGCTACTGTGACATTTGGCAGAAGCCAGAATAAATCACTCAATCTCTGATCAGGAGAAATTAGGTTAGTTCAGGAACAAGGCAGCAGAAAACAGAAAGGCACTTCTATCTTCAGCTGAGCAAAGCACGTATTAAGAAAATCATTCCCCTTTTTTCTCAACATTACAAAGAAAACTAGGAATATTTTTTTTTTTTGGTATAGCATTTTGGAAGGGATTGTCTTCCACAGGTTTGTTGCACTTAGCTGTGGGCACCATGGGAGAAAAAGACTTGTGAACATGGGCAAGTGCTCAAATGAATTTCCAGTTTCAGTTTCATCTCTTCAAATTTATTTTCTTTCTTTCTTTCCTGGCTTTTCCTGAGGCATGCGTTTTTTTCTTTGTTTTTGTATAGTGACTTCTTCTGTCCTCTCCCCTACTCTGCCTACACAACAGCATTTTCCCTCTTATGTTTTGTGCTTTGACCTCTGAAGCCCCTCACCTTCTTCAAATGTGTTATTTCTGCATCAAAAGGGAGGAGCACAACAACTGGAGGAAAAAAAAAGCAGTTCTTCAAAGAAATAGACTGCACCCTCAGTCCCAAACCTGGGTACGTATGTCTGGGTATGAAAGAAAAACAGATGAAAGGCTGGTGAGGATTTTTTTGGTTGTGTTTTTAAAGCAGAAAACTCAGAGGAGGAAAGAAAGGAGCTACCAAGGAAGTATCAGGCATAGCCTGAACCAGTGGGGTGAATGTGGTCCTGAGAAAGGCAGCTTTTGGGACTGAGATTCCAGGGCAGAGCTATAAGCTAAAAGACTTATTTCTTTCTGTGTTCACACAAAAAGGATTTTGTGGGTTTTTTTTTAATTTTAATGTAAATAAATAAGATTACATTATCAGCATCTCCTCACATAAGCATAACATAACTTGCCAGCCCCAAAGTCTAGCTAACTGCTTAGGTCAAAAAGAGGAAGCAGTATGTATTTATGTAGTGTGAATAATACATGAATCCCTTGCTCTCCAAGTGTGATACTGTGTTCTTTAGAATGTCATTCATTAATCTATATGGCATAAACAGTGGGAATAGGTCAATACAGTTAAAGATAATTAAGAATTGATTAGTACCTGAGAAGCCAAATGAAAAGACACATTTTCCCCCAATGACTGGAATTGTTGAATTAATTGATAAAGCCAGGAAACTTTCTTTAAGTTGAAATTCTGTTGCTCCTCATAATTACTGAGATTTTTTTTTCCATAATTTAATGTTGGCAGATATTGGTGATGTTGCACAGTGCCTTAGGTCCCTTAGCCTCTGTAGCGCTAAGGGCCTTCTCGTTCCATTTCTCAGTCTGCTTTTCACTTGCAGCTCTGTAAACTTTCAGCCAAGTTGCTGGACTCGTCCTAGGAGAGGACACTAGCCTGGAATCTTCTGTCACTTCTCAGTTTGCCACTGGGGAGTCTTCCATTCCCCTTTCACTTTTCCTCTCTCTTCCTCCTCTCCCTAGCTCCCCTTCCTTTTTCCCCCAGAGTAGCTTTTTCTGTTAAGTTTGCTATATGCCTTTGATACAGACCTTGGAAATCTTTGTGTGTGTAAATCTGTCAGAAAAAAACCCAAATATTAACTTCAGAAAAAGAAACAAAAATACTGTAATTTACAAATTATAAAGCATTTAATTGAAGGTGAATTTTCAAGAGAAGCACTGAAGTACATCTATATGTTTCACAGTGTCTAAATGTGTTTTAATCCATTCCAGCACAAGCTCAAGGTACTTAAAGCTTTTTGATGAGTATTAATATTTAGTATAAAGTATTCCTTGAATGTGAGACCTCTAACCACTGGCAAGTGCTTTCTGCAATTAGTTCTAGTTTCCTAGAGTGACCTTGCAAAAAAACTGTTAATGTCATTTGCTTCCAAACATTATCTGTCCTTATAAGTATAGTGTGGAGGACTGACCTGAGGATTTTCAAAAGCATGTTAGTAAGGCAGTGCATTGTGTTAAGTTTGCTTGCCGTCCTGGTCAGAAGTGGATCCCATCACAATCTAGTGCATCTGTTGCATTTTTTCTATGTGATTTTTTGCATCATTTTACAAATAGGATGGGTGAATTAAACACAGCATAAACAGCTGGTCAAGAGACCAGCTCAAGAGACATGATTATCATGCTGCATTCTGAATTAGTGCAGCCTCATCTTGAATACTGTGTGCAGTTCTGGGCCTCATAATTTAAAAAGGATGTGAAGGTCCTTGAATATGTCCAGAGCAGGGCAACAGAGCTGGTGAAGGGGCTGGGAGGAATGTGCAATGAAGAACAGCTGTGGACTTCAGGCTTGTCTTATTTGGAGAAAAGGAGACTGAGGGGCAATCTTATTGTTCTTTACAGCTTCTTGAAGAGGGGAAATGGAGAGGGAGGTGCTGAGCTCTTCTCCCTGGTATCCTTGGATAGGATGAGTGGGAATGTTTCAAAGCTGCATCAGAGGAGGTTTAGACTGGACATTAGGAAGCATTTCTTTAGCAAGCAGGTCAAATGCTGGAACAGGCTTCCTAGAGAGGTGATTGATGCTCCAAGCCTGTCAGAGTTCAAGAAGCATTTGGACAATGCCCTTAATCATATGGTTTAACTTTAGGTAAGCCTTAAATTGCTCAGATAGTTGGACTAGATGATGATTTAGGTCCATTACAACTAAAAATATAATTCTATTCTCTTCTGTTCAGTTCTGGTCTGATCTGGTCTATTCTATTCTGTTCTACTCTAATGTTACTATCAATAGTAATTCTGTACTTCGTTTGTATTTCGTATGTTTCCACCGGCTTTTTTTAAGGTCTAAACACATACTTTCATAAGTCTTCCTTGTACCATAGATGATGTGTTTGTCATTTCCATCCAATACCTATTTCTGTTGCACCACTTTGCCCATTAAGCTCTGCTGAGATTTCTTTAAGCATTCTCAGCTACTGATTGCATTTAAGATGCACTTTCTCTTTTGAAAAGCAGGGTAAAAAATACTTTGAAAGATAAATATTTCATTCTTTGTGCTTCCATCACAAATGCTG
This sequence comes from Ara ararauna, assembly GCA_028858755.1. NCBI lineage: Eukaryota > Metazoa > Chordata > Aves > Psittaciformes > Psittacidae > Ara > Ara ararauna. The sequence continues at coordinate 38,711,629 of CM054379.1, read as the reverse complement.
AATTTCTTTCAATATGGCCTGAAGCCCAGGACTGGCAATATTCTGTAATGCACCAGTGACAGGATTAAGATCCAGTATTTCATGATCCATTGATGTAGAAATGGGGGCTATATACCATTGGCAGGACAGACCATTGGAAAGGAAATAGAATGTGTGCAGCGCTATCAGTCACATCACTGCTGAAATATCAGACCTTACACTTGTCATATTATGTGTGAAAAAGCAATTTGTATTTAATTATTACATTTCTACAATGTGTTAGTGATCATTTCACTCTTCTTTAGATATCTGCACTGTTATACTCCTGATATTAAAGAATTTATTTTACTGCTGGAGAAGGATGAAAGTGACACTAATAATATTTTTTAAATCCAAAAAATGTTTGCATAGTCTTGTTTTGGTAAAGTCTAAGAAATGCAAAGCATGCCTGAGAGATGAGAGACAGATTATATTGTCATTTGTTTGGCATGCGTAAATTTAAGGCCAAATTGCTAAGTCATCTACTTGCACACAGATCTTGGAATCATAGAATAGTTAGGGTTGGAAAGGACCTTAAGATTATCTAACAGGTCATTGTTTTTCTAAGGCACATATTTTGAAAATAGATAAAATCTATAATTGAAGAGTTTTGTCAGTAATGGGAAAATTCAATGGTTACTCATTCTCATCACTGAAATTTTGTGCCTTAGCTTTCTGTGGATTCAGCTTCAAGCCACTAGTTCTTGCTTTGCTCTCCTGCTAGGTTAAATAGCCTCAGCACCTGGTGTTTTCTATCTGCAAATGCACTTACATTCTGTAATATTTTCATAGCTTCATCTTCTTTATAAAACTAGATGGATCCATTTTGTCCCTCACTGAAAAGGCATTTTCTGCAGCCCTCAAATTATTCTGTATTCTTTTCTACATTGCTGAATTTTCAACAACTCTTTCTAGACATAACTCCTAGATCTCGATGCAATCTGCTTGGATTACTCTCATCAGTACTGTATACAGCACAGTGATAGCAATGCACCAGGTGTTTATGTTTAGTTCCTAGTCTACTATGATTCTTAGATGCTTTTTAGTCACTGCTTTTCAGCATACAGTCTGTCATACTTGTAGGTTTTACCACTATTCTTAGTTTTTACAGATATAACTTTTCATTTTGCATCACCAAATTGTATGCTGTTTAGATAAAGGAGAAACAAGTGAGACATTGTTCTGCATGATTTCTTTTCCTTATCATTATTTATCACTCTGCTAACTGTATGGTCATGTTTAATAATCTTTAACTAGCTGAGTAACAGAAATGTTAAATAGAATCATAGAATCATAGAATAGTTAGGGTTGGAAAGGACCTCAAGATCATCTAGTACCAATCCCCCTGCCATGGGCAGGGACACCTCCCACTAAACCATGCCACCCAAGCCTCTGTCCAACCTGGACTTGATAGAACGAGGCCTCGAATCATTTCCTTTAGGACTGCCTTAAAACCAATCCCAGTGAATGGAAAACTTTTCAGTGATAGCAGTTCCTGAAGGTACTTCAGTTATAAAGCGTCTTATAACATATCTTAACCAGATTGCTATTGGGTCCAAGTTCTTAGCCTTCCCTGTCTGTCAGACCTTTAACTTGATGATAGGGATGGTCCAGCCCCGTTTTAGAGACTGTCTTGAATTTGCAGGATGAGTCTGACTTTGCTTGCTTGATAAATTAATACATTTTCAAATATTATTTCAAGCTCACTTGCATATGTGAGCTTTGAGTATTAGAAGTTCCAAATAACAATGAATTCTGGCATTTTTGCACTGTATGTAATCTCTTTTCATCTCTCTTGATTCCATTCTATCAAAAATAAAAAAAAAAAAAAAAAAAAATAATAGCTGCCCCATAACCTGGGTGGCTTTGCTGGGCAGTACAATGTATAACACAGACCAGAGAAGACAGTGCACATCCTTTTGGGTGACTCCAAGGTCAGCCTAAGTTTCAGTGTATACACTGTCCATGGTATCTTTTAACCTATTTACCATATGCTTTATTGCTATTTTTTGATGCTCATTTATTAACCACAGTGTAATCCAATGCATATCAAATGCTTTCCAAGTCTTATATTGGGTATATATAATACCATTCATAAGTCTTATGAAAGAATTAAATCACTTTTGTTTGATGGTGCCTGTTTTCCATAAAATTGAAATTCCTGACATTAACTGCATTCCTAGTTTTTGGGATTCTCCACAATTTTGTTTGGTTTTGATGACAATCTAGTTATTCAGGTGTCTAAAAATTTATTTCTTTAAGGCTGTTGCCTGAGATGATCACATATCTATTCTGAATTTTCCCTACTCTCCTGGTGCTTTTATATAAGCATAGATCATACTAGTTTTGCCAACTAGCCAGTGTAAGAGTCCTGACTATGAGCAATGCCAATGTAAAGCTCTTTATCACTCCTGTATGACTCAGAAAGTAATGGAAATTCAATACATTCTATCTGATCTTCATCTGAGCTTTCAGTACACCACCATTTGGAAGATATTAGTTAAAATGAAGAATAGCAAAAACGAATAGAAATACAGGAGAACTAGCTGAAGACATTATGACAACACATTGGCAGAAAGACTTGTGATGGAAAGAGATTGCCTTTAGAGTTCCTCAAGGGTTGGTTTTGGAGGTTGCCCAAGTAGAATAGTTTAATTAATGATCTTGGCTGAAATAGTACAAATGTGGTAATGAAATTTGCTGATGACAAAATTTGGGAAGTATTATCAATGCAAAGAAGAAATTGGATGATCTCAAGGACTGCAGTACTACAATAATTTAATAATGAAAAGTGCCGGGTCATGCATTTAGGGACAAATTGCAGGAATTTCTTCCAGAAGCTGGGGGTTGTTCAGTTGGAAATGACAATAAAGCAGAACCACCTGGGTCAGCCAGGGTGTGACAATTGGGCAAGGATGTGAAAAGGACATATAACTCAAGGATGTATATGGTAGAGTATTTACAGTGGAGAAAGTTATTAGTGCCATACTCACTAGTACACAGCACTAGTGAGACCTTCCTTTGGAATACTTTTCAACAACTCTATTTGTGTTGATATTTTGTATATTTTTTGTATAATTTGTGTGAAAATTAGCCTTTCTGAAGCAATAGATATCAGAACCAGATTTTTTTCTGCTTAAAAGCCTGCTTGTGTCTGTGCTATGCACTGCTGAAACCAAGATGCTTGTCCTAAATATTTTGATTTCAGTGAATCAGCATTTTTTTTACAAACCCCTTGCTTTGGAATTTTTCACATTAAATTTCTGTGGGACTGGGCTTTAAGTTTAAAATGAAGGAGGGAACTAGCATGGTGCCAGTCTTCTCTCATGTTGCAAAGGAGGATTGCCATGCTGTTTTGAACAGTCATTACGTATCCAATAAAGAGTGATGAGACACTGATGAAATGTTGCAACACAACATGGGCATTTTGCTTTATGCAATAGAACTCCACAGGTAGCAATCAGAACCCTATTCACATTGTTCCACAGGGAGGAAAAAACCTGCCTACATGCCTTTACAGCTGAGATGGCAGGTTCTTTTATCACTTGCTTGCAGCTGTATATTGTGTTTTTTAGCCATGGGATTTACTCCATCATTGGACTAGAATACGTTGGGGTTTTTTTGTGTGTGTGTGCGTGATTGTGCATGGGAGGATGGATTGAGCAGCATATTGTTAGGAAGAACAAAATATAATAAAGTACTAGTGAGGGCTGCATGGTCTGATTTCTGACACGCTTTCAAAGGCTTCACAACTCCAGCTGAAGTTTTAATTTTTTGCTTTTGAAAATAATGTTTCAGATGCAGTACTTTTAATGCTTATCACTTAGTTCCTGGCTCTCCACTCCTAATATGAGCCAAAAAAGAATAGATATGCCAGATATATGTAAATTCATGAAGGACAGGGAAATGAAGGGCAAATGAAAACAAAAGCTAATGCAGTTTTTGTGTAAATGGTCAAACCAGATATTTGATGCATGATAGTGAAAAGCTGTTGGAGGAAGAGAGGCAAGAAAAGAGAGACACTGGTAATTTTGAATTAAAAATATAGTTGCAGTATGTAAAACTCCACAGTTTTTTTTGGTTAGCAGCTGCAAAGTTGTAAATCAGGGCTGAGAATTAATCCGAAAGAGGAAGTAATACTTCCATAAGAGGTTTAAGTAAACTACTTGCAAAATTCTTTGACATTGATAGGTTAGTTGAGGGGTATACATTTCAAGTGAAACACCAGTTAACAAACCTATGTGTTCACTGAGTATTCAGCTTGTATTAGCCTACATTCAATTTGCATTCACCGAGCAGTTTATTGAGAAAGCATAGCTTTGATCCATCCAAAATGTTAACTTAACCACTGTTGTCCACACAGTTCTTAGATGGATTTTTTCAACTTCATTGCCTGGATAATTTTGTTAAAATATGCCTTTCTTTGCCCATGTGCAAAGAGCTACTGGAGATGGCTTTCTGGGTGAGAAGAGAGTTCTGCTGTGCTGCATCTGCCTTTTCCTCTTGAACCGTGTGTCCTGGGTTCAGCTGTAGCAGTTATTTTTCTCCTTCCTAGGCACTGATACAGTGCTGCATTTTTGACTTTTGTCTAAGAACAATGCTCACAACACACTGATGTTTTAGTTGTTGCTAAGTAATGCTTACCCCGATCAGGGACTTTTCCATCTCTCATTCTCTGCTGGTAAGGAAGGGCACAAGAAGCCAGGAGGAAGCAGAGACAGGATGCCTGATTCAAACTAGCAAAAGGGATATTCCATATGGCAGCATGTTGTGCCCAGTATATAAACCGGGGGAAGTCACCCAGAAGGCCAGATCACTGCTTGGGTCAGGCTGGGTATTGATCGGCAGGTGGTGAGCAATTGTATTGTGCATCTCTTGTGTTTATGGCTGTTTTTTTCCCTTCCCTTTTTAGTTTTATATTCTTTCCTCTTTTATTTCCCTTGTCATTATTATTATTGGTGGTAGTAGTAGTGGTTTTGTGTTGTACCTTAGCTATTGGACTGTTTTTATCTCAACTCGTAGGGTTTGCATTCTTTTGATTCTCCTCCCCATCCTTCTGGGAGCAGAGTGGGGACGAAGGTGGGGAATCAGTGAGTGGGTTTGTGATTCTCAGTTACCATCTGGGCTGCAAACCATGACACCATATCACCTAAGGGAGCACAGTGGATAGACATTGGAGGCATTCTCAACTAAACCTAAAGAACTCAGTTTGAAAAAGATACCATAGCACATTCATAAGGCAAAAGTTGCTTTTTCTGGTACCCTGTAGTGGGGGGTAAAAAGCACAGCTAAACAGCTTCCCTTGAGTTTCACACTAGGGAGAAATGTGTGTGACAGAAACTTTCATTTGTTAGTGGAAGGAAGCCAGTAGACAGTGTGTTGTAACCTTTTTGCTGATTCCTGGGGAGCCATCCCAGCTGATGCTGGGAAGGTATCAGTGAGTGTCATTACCTGCTCCAAAGGAAGGATCTTGACCAAAACAACCATATTGGTATCTTAACCTTCTGTATGCCCAATCAGTCCACAGAGTAGGAAGAAAGAAACAGGTTTGTCTTGAATACTATGTATTGGAGCTAATCACACTATCAGCACTTGATTTCTTTTTCAATTATTTTCCCATCTTGCTTAAAATTTTAATTACAAATTTGCAAATTAACTTGTCTGACCAGCAAAAGAAAAATGAGAGACACGTTTGGAAAAGTTTAAATCAACCTTCATTGACATTTGCAGTAGTATGCTATTCAAATAGCTGCTGGCTAGGAAGGGAAAGGGAAAGTGACAAGATAAAGTGACAAGGGAGACTAGCAGCAAGAAAGAAATATTTGCTGCTTGCAGACTTGACTGGTTGATTTGACCAGAAAAATAATTACCAATCTTCTAACCCTTAAGGAGACAGTATTGCAGCATCATGCATCACAAACACTGCTTTTGAAAATCAGTATCTCAGAAGCAACAACATTTGACTTGGAATGTTCATGATTTTGAAGTAGCCTTGCATTCTCCTTTTATCTGTGATACTTTTCACCATAATTACTTCTATCTTTTCCCCCTAATTAGTGAGTAGGCAGACCGTCAGACTGTATTAAATAATGTCCTAATCATAACTTGGTTACCATGATCATAAAATAATGTATAATATCACAAGTTCATGTTTATAGTTTTGCCTCATCACGTGCAAGACGGGAACTTAACAGCTATGCATGGTTTACTGTGCTGGGCATGTGAATAAAATGATAACTGTGAGATAAATTTAGTGTGGATACTTACATCTATATGGTGATTTTTCTGATTCATGTTATGACTACTGCAGAGGATTATAGTTTTAATGTTTTGCTGTGCCAAATTCCAGAAAGCAACTATTTTATTGATATTGTTATTCACTGCAGTTAGTGTAAGTTCCTCTTTGTGGCCACTCTGAAAATAATAGCTATTTAGTAGTTATAGTAAGATTGAGTGCTCCCTCAGCAAGTTTGCCGATGACACCAAGCTGTGTGGTTCAGTTGATACATTAGAGGGAAGGAATGCCATCCAGAGGGACCTTGACACGCTTGTGAGGTGGGCTGATGCCAACCTGATGAAGTTTAACCATGCCAAGTGCAAGGTCCTACACATGGGTCGGAGCAATCCCAGGCACAGCTACAGGTTGGGCAGAGAAGAGATTGAGAGCAGCCCTGCGGAGAAGGACTTGGGGGTGTTGGTCGATGAGAAAATGAACATGAGCCTCATATCCTGGGCTGCATCAAAAGGAACGTGACCAGCAGGTTGAGGGAGGTGATCCTGCCCCTCTACTCCGCTCTTGTGGGATCTCACTTGGAGTATTGTGTGCAGTTCTGGTGTCCTCAACATAAAAAGGTCACGGAACTGTTGCAACAAGTCCAGAGGAGGGCCACGAAGTTGATCAGGGGACTGGAGCACCTCCCATATGAGGATAGGATGAGAAAGTTGGGGCTGTTCAGTCTGGAGAAGAGAAGGCTGTTTGGAGACCTCATAGCAGCCTTCCAATATCTGAAGAGGGCTTATAAGGATGCTGTGGAGGGACTCTTCATTAGGGACTGTGGTGATAGGACAAGCGGTAACGGGTTCAAACATAAACAGGGGAAGTTTAGATTGGATATAAGGAGGAAGTTCTTTACTGTATGGGTGGTGAGGCACTGGAATGGGTTGCCCAGGGAAGTTGTGAATGCTCCATCCCTGGCAGTGTTCAAGGCCAGGTTGGACAGAGGCTTGGGTGACATGGTTTAGTGGGAGGTGTCCCTTCCCATGGCAGGGGGTGTTGGAACTAGATGATCTTAAGGTCTTTTCCAACCCTAACTATTCTATGATTCTATGATTCTCTACAGACGAGAAAAAGAAAACATTCCATAAGTAAGATAGAGCAGCATTTGCTATGAGAGTATTGCAAGCATGAAGAAAACTTCAACAAAACTGAATATTAGTTTTTATTGAGTGGCAATTAAATTCAGTGTTTTGCATGCCTTCAGAGATAGTTAAGCAGAGAATCTTTTTTTCCTCAAGTTGTTAAGGCACACAGTAAGCAAAGCTCCAAGGTGATGAAAGCTGTTTTTTGACAAATGTTTAAGCAAACAGCACTCCTGATGAAATTTCTGAAGGACTTTTCAGTCTCAAACATTGACTAACTTACCTCATGTGTTTACATTCTTCTTTTTTTAAATTTTTCTGCCACCATGCAAAGCCCAGGCTTAGCTCTGTGTAACAACTTTGATGTCCACAGATAATAATACATTCAGGTTGGTGCCATAACATTTTTTTTCAATATTTTGGCTATATCATCATAAAGGTAAAGGCCTACTACAGCTGGAATTTATTGTGTTATGTTCCAAATGAAGAGTGTTGACATACCTGATGTTTTCAGAGATTTTAAAGATTTTCATTATTTTTAATATTAAATAATTGTTCAGGTTGCATACAGAAGATGCTTTCTTAATGTTCTGTCCCAATTTTAGGAAGCAAACTTATTTCATCTTCATCTTGTTGTGCAAAATATATTATAAATTACCTAATAGAGATGCTTTTATCTAAACCTTTTGGAAGTGTCTGTACATATAAGGTGACATTTCCTCTTATAGCTTGAATATAGCAAAAAACCCCACACTTGACTACAAAGAGCACCTGTGCTTTGCATTCTGAGTGGAGTACAAAGCTCAGTATACCTATGTGTTATAAAATCAAAATCAAGCCACGATGAAGTTGGGGTTATAGGATCAGCAACGTTTTCTTCCCTTTTCTTTTTTTTTTTTTAATTTTTTTCTGTTATTGTTGCTCAGTTCCAAGCACAGTGGTTGTCTGGTTGAAGTGTGGGATCCCCAGATACTACCATAATAAATAAAAGAGAAAAACTGTTATTTTTTCTATTGGTCATTCCTCTCTAATGCTGCCCTCAAATATTAACTTTATGCTTTCTGTAAAGAATGCTTGATACTTAGAGTGTTCCATTTAGAAAAAAAACCACACCCCTATAAAACAAACAAACAAACAAACAAAGCCCAGTGAATCTGCTGTATTATTTCTGCAGAACAATCTTTATAACAGACATGCAACTAGAACTCGCGGGCAGTAGGAACTGCAGATGTCCTGCTTCTTGTTATGTACGACCATATGCCTAACACTCATTATTGTTACAAAATAAGTTGCTCTGATAAGCTTCATGGTTATTTAATTATAGTAGTTTCTTTAGTGCAGGTTGAGACATGTAAATATTGTACAAAAGTAGTTCTACACATCATTTGCGCCTTTTTTTCCCAATTTATACCAAATTTTCTTTCATGCAGGTGTAGCACTGTTTTCAGGGAAGAGTATTTAGCATGAATCTCAGCAAGTGGGCTTATACAGTGAGTTCATGAATTTTTAAACACTGTAAATAATGACTATATTAAATAAGCTCTTTATGTTCCATGTAATTTGATAGAAATGTGGAATAACCATTGCGGAATAATTCAGATTCATAAGGTGTAGCTCTATGTCAGATAAACAAAAGAGCTCTTTTTGAAAAAAACACTCTCTGACACTGTTTCTTCTGCCTTGCTATCTTGAATTTTTTTTCCCCTCATATTGTGTAGGTTTGCCTGTCTTAGGTAAAATGTCAGCTCATTGTATGGCATTCTTCTTTTTGGATAGTTAGTGATCAAAAGCCTCAGTGAGGCATTATGAAGTAATGCCTGCTCTTCTATGAATGCCCCTCTTTTTCATGTTCCTCACAAAAATTATTTTATATCATATATCATCTTCCCATCTGCAAAGAGGAATGCTAGTCGTAATCTGTGTGTCAGGTAAGATACAAACCCAGAACAAAAGATAAGTCCTAAGCAGTTTACAGTCTATGCACGGGACAGGAGAAAGAATGCTTAAAATAGGGGTGCATAAAGACACAGTGGTCTGTAAATCAAAGTTTCAACAGGTGGCTTGAAGGAGGAGAAAGAAAGTCTTTGTAAATGCCTAGTGAAAATTCTGCATGATTTTGACATGGGATGAGGTGAAAATGCTAGAAAATTGAGTAGAGTGGAGAGTTCAGTCTCTCAGTGAGGTCACTGCCAGTGAGGTCACTGTAGGCTGACCTTATGGGACAAATGGAGGTGAAAGTTATCATTTTCAAACTGAATGAGAGCTGTTAGGTCAGGAGTGGACTGGACCTTTGAAGAGAAGCATGTGTTATTAGATAATATTAAAAATAATGTGTTATTTCTAACTGTTACAAGAACGAAGAAAGGTGGTGAGTTATCAGTGTGACACTGATAGTGTTCAAGCCATAATTGATCTGACTTTTACTTTTGTTTGTAAGGAATACTACAGACTGGTTAGGATAAGGCAACATGCAGCTTCAGTTGTATTCTCAAAGGACTATATGTCTGAAGAGTCAGAAAACACTACAGAAACCACTTAAAGCAAAGATGCTGCTTCTAGAAACAGACTGCAGGTAATATTTCTGAAAAAAAACCCTAAACTGTCCATGAGTCACTACTTTAAATAAATGTTTATATTTATTTGAAAGCATTTCTATGGGACTTGGTTCTGTCATCTGGAGAATAATGTATGGAGGCTTGGACCAGAGCTGTACTAACTTTTTGATGTAGTTGCCATTATTTTAAGCATAAAAGTGGATATAAACCACATATTTAATTTTCTGTAAATGGATCTAAAAAAAAATAAATATCACAGTGTCAGTTGCTGTTGCAAATCTGTGGCTTGCTGCTGGAGAAATATTTTGAAACAGAAAAATGTCATTTTGGTTTATTGTGTAATTCTGACATTACAAATGCAAATAATGTAACATATTGCATGCACATACATTCATATATTACATACACATGTAACACTTTAGTGTTATGAAATATTTTAACCATGAAAGTTTGAGTAAACCATATTAGGAGACATATCCCAGAACATTCAAGAAACCATCACCAGTATCTGCACTGATACAATGCAGAGGCCATGGATGTTTTCAAATCTAGGCTTGAAGTGTACTAGCAATGCCATTTGCTGTCTTTCTGAGTGCTCAGGAGATTGCTAAAGTAGTGGTCTGCTGCTTGTGCCTGCTGTTTTTGTTTCCCCCTGTTCCCTCCATGTTCGTTTTTGAGAAACCAGGGCTTTATGTTGTCTTTAGAATTCTTAGCAGTTCTTCAGTGAAGACTGCTACTGCAGCCAGTGAGACCAAGCGTCATCATAATTCCTGGAGCTCAACTAGACATGATTGTGTCAATAAGTGCTTTTATCTTCTCAGCACTGAGGATTTCTTTGAGCTTCATAGACTGTGAAGTAAATGTGCTGAAGAAATGCCCTGAAGAAAGGAATGTATATATGTCTATATGTATTTTGAGCAACAGTCTGAGATCTACTCTGAAAGCAGGTAATACATAACTTATAACTTTTGGAAATTTGAATGCTCAGAAAATAAACTCCTGATTATCCTTGATACATTGCAGTTCACCTGATGTACTGTCTTCCTGTCCATTAACTTCCAAATCCTTTGCATGTTTTTGATTTCCTTGCTGCTGCTCCCTGCCTCTAACATTTGTAAATCCTGTGTTCATCACCTGCTCCACAGCCTTTAAGGAGGAAGGAATCAGAACTCTAGTTACTTGAGGAAGATCAGAGACAGGCATGAGGAAGATCAGAGAGCAGCTTAAGGGACATGTGGATGAGGGAGATGGACTGAATGAGCTAATTGGTTGGAGATAGCTGTGGCAATAAAACATATATACATATTGCCAGTGAAGAAAGCTTTTATTTATTGAAATTGAGTGTTCAGTGAATGATACATAGAATGAATAATAACGTGAATTAATGCATGGAATAAATGCAAAAAGGATAAGCTAAAGCTTCATCTGAAAATTCATGTAAGTGTAAAAATATGTATATATAAACATATACTGAGGTTAATTTCAGTATTGTAGGTAGGAAATATACAAACACTGAAATGTTTTCACCAAAATTTGGCCTATATACTGCTACACTCTGATGGTGTCTGAAGTGATTAATTTATATTTATTAGATGCTTTTGCATAGGAAGAGCTGTGTGATACAACAAGCCATTGGCCATCTCGTCTCATACTTTCATGGGGTTTCAGGAAGGCTGGTATGGGAGAAAAGTAATCCAAAGTCTTCTTTATTCTAAAAATGCAACTCCAGAGTTTCTCATGTGTGGTCACATTTTAGACAAGATTCTGTGACAGAGAATGGATTCTGGCTTATTTATTATCAGGATGGCAGTTTGCCTATTCATTACTTACCTAATGTGCATGCCAATGGTTTTTGACATAATTCTTGATATTTTAGAGTGGTCAAGGAGCATGTGATGACATCAGTATGTGGAGGACTAGAATAGTGTATTCTTCCTTCAGGAATTAATAAATACAATCCCATATGCAGGCTATGACTGGTCAGCCAACACCTATCTTAGTGTTTCTGCTTTACTCTGAAGCGTAAAACCAATATCCACTTCTACTTTCACTTAATAATACAATTAAACAATTATTGTTTTGACACCAAAATAAAATAAATGGATTTTATGGATTCAGAAGTATCTTTCTGTGTGAATTTTTACAGATGGAGCTTTGCTTACCTAAATGTTCAGAAAAGGCAGTTGTAGAAATAATATGAACTTATGTGAAGTACAATTTAATTCCTAAATAGCACATTTTTCCTGTATTTGGAGCTAAAACTCTACAATTTTACATACCTAAGATGGAGGCAGACTACTCAGTACCTGCCTGGAACCAGCGTCTCCGTTAGGAGCAAAATCCCCGGTGCGAACAATACAAGAACACCTGGAGGAAGCTTCCTCTTAGCTGGCATAGCATAGTAGGATGACTCTATAGCAACTTAAGCTATTTGCTGATACACTGGAATGACAAGATATATTAATGATTTTATATCAGCAATGTAAAATTTGTTGTGTTAATTGATTACCAAAGATAAAGATATTACTGCCATGATTAAATTACAACTTTGTATCATATCTGGGATTTCACAATGATGTATTAAAAAGCGATCTCCTTAGTTTTTTGTATTAATGTATTATGTGTCTTAACATTTACTGACAAAAAGTAGCATTATTTTCTTTTCCAATATGAATACTTCCTATGCCGTCTCTTGCATCTTGAATCCTTACATAGTGAAGAATATTATAGGACCAGATGAAGACCCAGCAGGGGTAAGTAGCAGTGAGTAGACTTGTTAATAAAAAAAAAAGACTTTAGAGTCATGGCTCCAGACCATAATAAAAGTTTTAGATGTGTTTGTTTCATGAATTTTCTAGCTATTAGAGGTCAGGCCTAGGCTGGCCCACCTTCTGTTTTGTTTTCAACAGATCAGTTTTGAAGACAATGCTATATCTTCCACCTTGTAATAACTGGAAGCCAGGTGGTTCATCACACACCTCCTTGGATGAGCTCAGGCTGCTCCATTTTCTAACCGTTAGGTAAGTTCTCTAACAGCTAGTCATGACACAAATGGTGTACAACCTACCAACATAGCAGATGAAATTGCTTCTGTTGTTGACTACAACTAATTTTTCAGGCTTCTCATAGCACAGAGATTGGGTTCCTGCATGCTAACCCTGGTTAGCAATTGCCCATTAGAGGAGAGATAGCATATCTCTCTGGAGAAGGTACTCAGCACATGTACTAGGGACTGGAATGGAGCACCTAGAAAATCTGGCAAGCAGAGTCAAAAAATGCTGGTATGCTTTTGGGGATTTCTGTTTGGGACTTAGAAATGGGTACTAAGCAATTATGTCTGAGCTTAAACAGGACTAAATAAGCTCTCTTGTGTGCAACTTTAAAAACAATTATCTATGAGAGCTATTTGAGTATATATAAAATCTAATTAGAATAATTTGAGAGTCATTCTGATGCTTTTGCAGGAATACAGACAGATATCTCTTTTTAAATCATTCTTTTCAGTAACAGCAGTTTTACTGAATATAGGTGTGTTGTTACTTCTGCATACTGAAAATCTAGTGAGTTGTCCTGCAAATAATCAAGACTTGTGATAGCTGAAATCAGAGAATCAGAGAATGGTTTGGGTTGGAAGGGACCTTAAAGATCAGCTTGTTCTACTGCCACTGCCATGGGTAGGGACATCTTCCACTATACCACACTGCTCAAAACCCTGTCACACCTGGCTGTGAACACTTCCAGGATGGGGCATCCACATCTTCTCTGGGCAACTGGTTTCAGGGTCTCACCACAATCACAATAAAGAACTTCTTCCTAATATCTAATCTAAATCTATCCTTTTTCAGTTTAATATGATTAGCCTTTGTCCGAGCCTTACATGCTCTTATAAAAAGTTCCTCTCCAGATTTCTTGTAGTTCGCCTTTAGGTACTGGGAGGCTGCTCTAAAGTCTTCCCTGAGCTTTCTTTTCTCCTGTCTGAACAAGCCCAACTCTCTCAGCCTGTCTTCAAAGGAGGGGCTCCAGCCCTCTGGCCATCTTCATGGCTCTTCTCTGGACTAGCTCCAACAGGCCCGTGTGCTTCTTTATGTCGGGAACCCCAGAGTTGGACTCAGTACTCCAGGTGGAGTCTCGTGAGAGTGGAGGGGGAGAATCCTGTCCCTCAATCTCTTGACCTGCTGGTCAGGCTCCTTTTGATGCAGCACAGCATATGGTTGGCTTTCTGGCCTGCAAGCACACACTGCCGGCTCTTGTTGAGTTTCTTGTCAACCAACACCCCCAAGTCTTTCTCCTCAGGGCTGCTCTCAGCCCAGTCTGCCTAGCCTGTATTTGTGCTTGGGATTGCCCCGACTTGGGTGCAGGACCTTGCACTTGGCCTTTTTAAACTTCATTAGGTCTGCATGGACCCACCTTTCAAGCCTGTCAGTGTTCCTCTGTATGGCATCCCTTCCCTCCAGCATGCTGACTGCACCACACAGCTTGGTGTCATTACATTGCTTGGTGCACCCAGCTTGGTGTTATTATCAGTTGGACTCATGTCTTTGAGGTGGGTACTCTGTTTCCGTGACTTCCAATGTACGATGTGCACACACCCCAGTGGTGCTCAAGGCAATCCATTGAGGTGCAGGAAGAAAATATTTTTTTGCCATTGATAAATAAATTATTTTTTTTATAATATATGTAATATATTAGTATGGGAGTAAATGTACGTAATTTCTAAATAAATAAATAAACATATATCGGGTGACATGGTTTAGTGTGAGGCGTCTGTGCCCATGGCAGGGGGATTGGAACTAAATGATCTTAAGGTCCTTTCTAACTATCCTGTGATTCTACGATACTATATGTGTTCAGAAATTTTTTGCTGATAAGAGTGTACAATCAAAACAGTTTGGAGACCACTGCTCTAGTGTATGTGTGATAGCCTTTCTTTCTGTCTGGACTAATAAATAGTTAATAGTCAAAAAATAGTCCCACCCACAGAAAAAAAGTATCGTGAGAAAGAAGGGCTCCTAAGAGTATGGTGCATAGAAACACCTCCTGAAATTGCAAGCGTTTCTGTCACCCACGTTTCTTTTTGTATTTCTAATATGTCCATATTAAATATCAGAAGCCTTTCCCAGTAAGTGTCATTCATGTTATTCACACAAAACCCTATGATAAATGGGCTCTCCCACATGATAAAAATTTGACTGAAGAATTCCAGCAAGCTCTTGCCTGAAGTTCTCTGATTTATTTTATTTTAAAGTATTTATTTACGTAGAAGTCATTACAATTCATTGCATTACATAAAAGTGATGAGTACTGCACTAGTGAATATAAATTATATCTGTGAGGCAGAGGAATGTATTTATCATTCTTGTATACATGTGAGGTTACTTTTACACCCTCGAAGCTTTGTGGAAGTATATGACTGGATGACTTCTAAAATTAATGATAGTTTCTGTGCAAACCATAGTTTAAAGGGTTATGTATATACACAGGCCTATTGAGGCTTTGTGTTCTCTATTAATTTTTTCTCCTGAATGTCCAACAAATAAAAATTTTATACATTGAATAGTTGATGCTGCATTTTATATGATGTTAATAAATTCAAAAAATACAAAAATGACAGTAAGTGTCAGCAGCTCTGCTTGTCTATGACATGATGAATACATCTATCACTTTTACAAGAGTGATGCGCATGCAGGAATTTTTATCTCATGTTTACAAATACTTTGTACTGATTTGCCTTTGATGTTGTTTGTATACCAGGTACTTTGGCCAGTACAAGCAAGTTGGCTTTCAATATGGGCATGAAAAATCTCAGCTCTAGTGTGAGCAAAGAAGAATGTAACGGACTTTATGCCATTTAAAGAGGACATAAATTTACACCAGCAACAGCACTCCTGTTTTTATGGACAATATGGACATAGTGTTTTAGTTCAGATCAAGAATGAACTTCTGAAGTGGATTTCCTGATACCCCCCAATTGCTTTCTTCAGTTCATACAGTTGGGTGGCCTTAGTATACATGAAATGGATTTTAGATTAAATAAACATTGGAAGATAAGGTCTGGTTGCAAATGAGCATTTGGGCAATGGGATCAGATCGAGGCAAGTCCAATATGCAAAAGCCATGGATATCCAGTCCCTCCCGCAGTTTCACTCTACAGATCTTCTGTTTGTCTCAAAGACTTTCTAATGTGGACATTGTTTTTGTATCTCCTTTGGAAAGGGATTGGTTTCCAATGCTGTTGTCCTAATATAGCTATCGACACAAAATCATAGAGTCAACTAAGAATTGTTTAAGATTATTAAGTCCAACCTTTACCCCAGGACTGCCAAGTCCACCACTAAACCATGTCACTGAGGGCCTCATCTATGCGGTTTTTGAACACTTCCAGGGATGGTGATTCCACCACTCTCCAGCAGTCCACTTCAAAGCAAAGGTTACTTTGTATATAAAAGTGAAGCACAGTTAACTAACCAGTGTGTTAGTCAAATGTAATAGTTAAGCACACACATAAGCATGCAAATACACTGTGAGCACAAGGAAATTACCTGGTTGGCAGCTGTTTCCTTCTTCCCTCAGTGAGATATTGCACACCACAGAGAGATGTGATGGTGTCCCTTCTGTCACCGCCTCTCACTGATTTGCAGAGCATCAGAAAAGAGTCAGGAGCACAAGTGATTTGATTCTAGTGCTTTTAATTCTTTTTAAAACATAAAATTTCTATTTATTTTTAAAAATAATGATTAAAAAAAGCTGGGAAAACCCACCCTATTTACCCAAACACAAACGATTCATGGAAACTCTTTCTGAACCTCTCTGATTATTTTATGTCATAGTCAGATTTTTCTAAAAGGAAATACATAAAATAAATAAAAAAAAGTATTTCCTTCAGACCTGCTTTGTAAAACTACCTGGGACGAACATTTTGACTTATACATGGAGTTTTATGTCCGTATTGTATGTACAGTGGTAGGGCAGGGACTCTGTCTTACAAGTCAGAGTCTTATCTCTGTGTTCAGAGTCCTACCTGGAGCACCTGAGCAAGTTTATCAATGGCTAGTAGCCTGCTACCAGTGATGGTCCAGAATAGATCTAATCTTCTTTCTCCTATGAACTAGGGAAGAAGGAAAGAGAACAACTTGAGACATGGTATTTATGCTCTTCTGCACACTCAGTCAAGTGCTTAGGGCTTCAGTGTCTGTGCTGTGCATCTCTGAATAGTTATTAATAGCAAAAATGATACCATGGTAAGCTCCAGAAAATCTGAAAATATATTTTACTTTAGATCTTTCATCTCACCCTGTCTTATATCAAAAAAATACCTATTTTAGCAGCCACTTTTAACTTCAACTTTCAAATTTTTGGAGTGAAATGGAGTTATCCTAGGTACAAAACTCATGTTAGATTTTATTTGAAACTTCCTGTATCTTCTTTTTCTTTGGTCTATTTTTTTCCGATACTATAAATAGAGCTGTTATTAATGCTTCACACCACTGTCACTTACTGAAGAGGGGTAGTAGTTTTTCATCATAAACCTACCTTCCATGTCTTATCCTAAGAAATCCTTAGAAATTGTCCTTTCTGCTTCAAAATTTGCATGCCAGATTTGTGGCCAGAGGTTATCTTTTGACCAAATTTGATAACATTTAAGTCAGTCTTCTAATTTAGTTTTTAATAAGAGGTGATAGCAAAAGGTGACATAATGATGGATGCCTGTACTACAGTGTGTCAGGGCTTTTCAGTTGTCTGACTCTCTGCCAGCAATTGGACATGTTGTGATCATAAGTGCCAAGGAGCTAAAACAAAATGACATTTCTATTTTCTAGTGCTGGCAAAACTGAAGTTTGAATGCTCAGAAAACATCAGTGACTGCTGTCTCCCTTAACACCTGACTTATTCTAGTCACTAGCTACTGATACAATTTTAGAGGTTTGAAAATGAAGCAAAATGAAGCCCAAAAACTTAGATAAATGAAAAACAATCCTGCTTTCCTACAAGATGCTATAGAAAGAAAACATTGTATTGTTTTGCACCAGAGGATGCTGATTTCTTACTGATTTCCTTTCTGATCCCAGAAAGAAAAAGACTCAGACTATGCAAAGTGTCAACATTTTTTGGTGTTAACACTCTAAAGGAAAAGAGGATAGTGTAGATAATCTTATGTCTTCAAATGCTGGGAACCCCTAGTTGCTGGTCATCTGTGAGTTGCAGCATGAGAATTACATGGGACCTATCCTCAACAATGGATCTCTTCCTACCCTTCAAAAGGCAAAAATAATTAAAAAAGCCACCAACAACAATTTTGCCAGTTTTTATGTGATGTTCACAAGGGAAAGATACCATGTGTTATGACTCAGAACCTATGTGAAAAGTTCCCTGTGACTCTGCACTATCTTGCCTCTCATGCGTCGCCCTCTGAAGGCAGTTACACTTACTTTATGGAGTTTATGTCTAGAATTTCTGGAGCTTAATCAGAGCAGCACACAGAATGGAAAGCTTTTAGGAATTTGTCTATTATGAATTGCTGGAGAACAAATTTTTCTTCAGTGACTCCAAAACTGCTTTGGTTTTTTTGTTCTGGAAGTTCCTCAAAGAGTTTGTGCTGTATCTCCAAATTAAGGACTCATTAGATGGTCTACATAGTTGCCGTAAGATTGCATTATAATTATGTATCAAACTCATGGTTCTTGGACTATTCCCTTCCATGTACATGCTAGTATGTGTGTGTGGTGGTCTTCAAAGCTGTGTTTGGGGCTCCATCCTCAGGTTCATAGAATTAGGACTATCTGGCGATCTGCAAAGCTAAATAGAGCTGCGAACAACAATATGAAGTTCATTTCAGCTTTGGGGAGACAGGAGGCAAAATTTTACACAGGACTGAAAGGCAGGGGAACAAGAAGCTGTTGGGAATGTTATTAAGGAACTCGTGGCTGGAGTGGACTCAGCTAGCATAGTTGCAGGCATCAAAGTTTCTTCGAGGGAGGGAGTCATCCAAGGATGCTAAAGTTAACTTAATTCACTATAAAATACTTTGGAAGCTGTAAATTCTACCTGAACAAGCATGAAAGAAAAAGTGACTGGTGATTCCTTTGTTACATATATCGATGTAGGGTTTGATTTCCAGTAATGGGCAGTGCTCAGATAAAGTGGAAAGTATTTATATCTGAGCTATAGCCAGTACTAATCTTTAAACGCTATTTATATTTGATCATCTCTGATGCTTGACTATCAATAGCAAATTAGTAACAAAATCTTGCTTAACAGTTGCCCGTAAGTATTTATCATCTTATGGCGCTAATGTGATCCCTATTCCACTGTCAGACCTTCAGGGATCTGGGAATTCCAGGATGATTCTAGTGTCAGAACTATTTGATGACTTCTTTTAAATCATGCTGATCAAAAAATCCCAGATTAAGACAGGGCGATAACCTATACATACTTGGAAGAAGCACACATATCATATTTCTAAGTATATTTATTACTGCACAGAAAGTATGAAGGGTATGCTCCCTTTATATCTCAGCTAAGCTCTCAAAATAGCAGCTATATTGACTTATGTAATACACAAATCGTCTGCTGGGCAGGTGTTTTTGCTGAAAGTAATCCAGAAATAAAACACAACTGGTGCAGATGCAACTTGAAACAAATTTCTTTAAAATTTGAGCAAATAGCCATGGAATTTGTTCAAAATATTTAGCTGGCTCTATCCATTATTCCTTTCATTGAAGTTTACAAATCGTTCAAATCATGAATAGTAAGAAAATAGTGTTGCTAATGTGAAACTTTGTTTTGCACATTAACCTAGGAGGGATTTCATTTGCTCTCGATGCACATACAGTGCTGCTTCAGTTATCATTAAAGAAGCAGAAAATGTGTAGCTTTTTTATAATATCCCAGTTGTACCTGTAATTGATAAATATGTGCAAAGACAGATACTAGTTTTCAGACAAAAATCATATCATTGCTTAATATCTTGTATTGAATTTCAATGGGACTGAACTAATGGCTGGAAAGCATGTGAAATTGCAATTTTACATCTTCAAATTGTGACTATTTTCTGCTTCAGTATGAAGTAAATAGTGGGGTTTAAACATTTGTTTAAGGCTTGAGTGATCGAGGGTAATGCACTGTCAGGAAGATACCACTGGAGCATCTTGTAAGTATGAATGGGCAGAGTTCATCCTGAAGAAGTCTAAAGCACAAACTTTTGGTAGGGTAAGATAGAGCCTTTCTTTCTTAAATGGAGAAAGGATAGTTTTGCCAGTCCCCTATTTACAGGACTTTTGGGTTATATCAGCATTCTGCCTTCCCCTGGGAAGCTGTGCACTGAAAGTGCATCCAGTGCCTTCACATTGAAGTCAATGCATAGTGAAGACTGTGGGTATGACTTGTAAGCAGTAGGTGACCTGTTCTTTAGAAGGTCACCTTGTCTTTAACTTACCCCATACCATAGTGTGTTATGGTAAGGCTGCTAACACTATGATGGCATGGTCTTTCCTGGGTAAGCCATGTTAAACCTAGTCATTTGGAAGCTCGTAGGAAAAATACATTTGCCAGGCTTGGAGACTATATTTCTTCAATCAAATGTCACTGAAATTCTTCTAATTTATCACTTAGAAGCAGATGTACTGATGTTGATTACTGTTAGATTTAACTTTTTACTAATGCATAATTTAAACTCTACTTTGCCTCAGGTCCAGTCAAGGTTAATTTGTATTTGTAAATCGTAATGCAAGAAACAAAGTGTGTCTGTCCATTTGTGAAATGCCCATGACATTTTTTCTGCTCAAGTCTAGCAATAGAAATACTTAGCCTTCTGGATAGTGACTTATTCCAAATGAAACAGAATATCTTTGTGATAATACTGCACATCACAGCTGTAGGTTACCTAAATAGGCATTATATCCATTACTGTTCTTTTACATTGTTCAATACAGCTATTATGTTTCATCAAAAATGGGAAAACGTATATTATGAGTAGCAAGAAAACCAGCAGGTTGATAATTGCTCTATGCTCACTAATGTGAATTACTATCTGGCTCATCTATAATTGTAATTAACACCTCCTGCCTCAGCTCTGCAATTAGCTGATGTTGCTACAAATTTTTGTTATATATTTAATCTTTATCTTCTTTGTCTGGCCTGCTCTTGTATTAAATTTATAACTAAATCTATATGGAGCTGCCATGGCAGTTACTCATTAGTCATGAGGCCTCTGTGCATAGGCTAGCTGTTTCTCTGGGGAATTAACCATCACCACACTCCATTCTGGTTTAGTAGATATGCCTGCTGCGTATCCTTTCCCATTTGCTGTATCTGTTCTAGCTAAGTGAATTCATGTTTTGAGCTTTGTGTGCCTACGATCTACTTGTGAACTTCTCTTGTAGATATCGTATTTTGGGAAGTCCCAAATAGAGCAGGTGAGAAATTCTGGGGCAAAACCAGTTTCCGCTTGGAAGGTTTTGAGGGAGAGATGCCAAAGGCCCTGGTTAGGTTGGCCACCTTGCCTGCATGTCTGGTTCCCAGCTCCAAGGCTCAGGAGCTGCCCAACTCCTTGGCAGCCCCCAGAGTGCATGGCCACCAAGTTCAGCATCTTCTGCTTCCCACTCCTCCAGCCCTGGGGCTCCAGGGACACTGGGCTGCCCTGCTCCCATAGCCTGCCATCTGCCTGGGAGCTCCCTGCTCTGGAAGGACTGCTTGGGGCCCAGCTTTGGCAGGCAGGCAGGTTGCCTGTCTTGGCAGGCAGGCGGATGCTTTGGCTCCATGGCTGCCCAGCTCACCTGGTCCTGTGCTGCACAGGCTCCCCTGCAGATGGGCAGGCTCCCTGCATGGACACCTCCCTGAGCAATCTGGGAACCAGGGATCTCCAGAATGCTTTGGGTTTGAAAGGGAATGTTCAAAGGCAAATGAAGACGTGGAGAGCAGGAGGATGAATTTGCAGTGTGTTGCTGGCTCATTTTTCCTCTGCGTGAGGGCTCCCTTGGCATGCAGGCAGAGTGCCCGTCTCTGCAAGTTCTCTGATTCTGCTCTGGGGCTTGCCCACAAATGCAAAACAGCATGTGGGCTGTGCCACCACAGCCTAGCTCACTGCAGGGTTTCTCTCAGTTCCAGTGCAGAGATGCCCTACAGCATTTAGTTTACTTCATACTGTGGAAAAAATTAACCATATTTAAAATTGTGCATAGTATTGGGGGAATTTTTGTCTGATGTGCCAAAAACTCCTTTTAGGCACAAAATTCTGCTTCTGTAAAGCAAGCAAAAATATGAAAGTATGAAAGACTCTTCCTTGGTCTTGTCATCACAGCTGGGCACATAGTCTGGTGTTGTTTTGGACCGAGGAAATAAAGAGGAACAGATGGAGTTCAATACAGTTCTTTTCAGCTCAGAGATAAGTTTTTGACACTAGGTGGTACTACAGACAAAGGCCAATATTTGCAATCATTAGCTCTAACCCTGGAATCTAATTTGATGGCCTGGTTATTGGCTTCCACAGCTCATATTATGCCTGAGATAAATATATTCTATTAGACCAGTTTTTGGAGTGTTGTGCTATGTGATTTCTAGCTCACTGCAACATTTATCTTTGTTATCAGTTAGGATTTTAGCAGGTAATCTTTCCAAAATCTGTGAAATCATTTGACATACTTTAGGGGTAAATCTGACACCAGATATCACTTGCCAATACAGAAAGGTGTGTGTAACATTTTGAGCCTCCTGTGTTCAATTCTGAAAATATATTTCTCATGAGCAACACTGGGAATATTTTGCTGCTTCAGCTGCCCCTCAACACTTTCCACTATTTTTATAATATGTTTTACGGCTTTATTTAAAGCATGGGACTCCATCTATCAAGGGCATTTCTGAAAATATTCTTATTTCTTTTAACACCAACCTCCACTCTCAGATGAATATGTAATTTCCTTGAATTTTCATTCCTGTTTCTCGGATTCTGCTTTTTTCCCTTTCTGTTTCTGCAGCTACCTCAGCCTCACTCACTGCTAGATCAAGGCA
Source organism: Ara ararauna (assembly GCA_028858755.1). Classification (NCBI taxonomy): domain Eukaryota; kingdom Metazoa; phylum Chordata; class Aves; order Psittaciformes; family Psittacidae; genus Ara; species Ara ararauna. The sequence goes on along the minus strand of CM054379.1, from coordinate 38,688,695 downwards.
CTCTCGTCCTTCTTTTAGTGCTGTGCTTGTTTAGGAACACAGTCTTACATTTGTTACCCAAGTCTGTAGAAGCCATTACATGCTATTTTTCTAACAGGTAAAGTGGGAATAAAACTTCTTTGGATGGTGAAATGCTTTTAATGACAGAAGCAAGGAACATTAGCCTTGAAAAATCTATAACTAATTTTTAAACATTATTTTCTTTTTTTTTTTTTCCTTTTCTGTAGCATCCTGGCTTTTAACAACCCAGACCTTTACTGTGTTTATTACTGCAGAAGTTAAAATCAATGTGTACTAGCTATCTCTTCACAGGCATCACAATGAACTGCCTGCTGATCTGCTTCAAACCACCCTTAGAAATCCTTTATGTAGAAGACAACACTAAAATGGGTACAGTACGAGATGGCTGGTTTTTTTTCCTGAAAAATATATAAGCAACATTAAAATTTCACTCTCATGTGTACAAAATCTGTCCCCAACTGTAGATTTATGGTGAAAAGACTGGTTTTTAAGTAAAGAAACATATTGACAAGCAACTGAAGAGCAGACAGCACACCTTTGGTCACTTTGTAAATAAATACTGTCAAGAGAACTCCTTTGACACAATAATTTCAAAAAAATAAGAGAGAGCAATAAAAATCATGCTGTGTTTTCCCCAAATCAGTAAGCTTTTCAGGTTTGGCTTTGCTTAGTTGTATATACACTTATTGTATGTACACTGATTTAAAGATTATCATGTACTGAGTTAAAACTGGAAATGTATGCAGGATTTTTTTACATCTTTGTATTATGCAAAATATTTTCAACTGTACATATGAAAAAAAAGATTAATAGGAATATATTAAAAATATTACTTCAATGCACAACTATATGCTCAAACACGACTTGTATATACTGGAAAACAGAAAAACTCAACAATACCTCTAAATTAATTGGGAAAGATTTGTTCCTGCTTTTAAAAGTGGAAAGAAAATGATGCTGGCTAGGTCAAAGTTCAGACAATTAGGCTTAAGTTTTGAGCTCTTTCCCGTCCTAAGTCCTAGCCACCTGAGGCTGCAAGATGAGGTATAGCTTGAGCTGGTGAGGTTTGTGTGGTGAATTCCAAGCATATGTAGCAGACCTATATATTACTGATTGTAGGCTGGAATTTTTAAATTATGAGAGTCACAAATTAGGGCTCATTTGAATAATCATCTTCAGGTGATACCTAAGCTCACAAATTCTCAGCAATAAACTGTAACTTCACAACTCTTATTTATAAGTTGCTATCCATTGTGTGAAGAGAAGCTCTTGTGGCAGCTGATGGAAGCATTATCCGAAATCAAATGCAATGTCCCTGAAGGAAAGAACAGAGCAGTGACGGCTGCCACAACCCTTCACAGGGAGCACCATGCTCTGTGGGATGACAAGGTAGAGCAGGTGGAACCATAGCTTTATTCCTGTGCTTGAGGTGTTTGAACATTTCTGCTGGTGTTGAGTGCTCTGGTTTTTATTTGCTGAGAGCATAGTCTATGCTTGGTTCTGTCCAGATGCTAAGGTTTGGGGGTTTGGGAAACAGAAAAAAGTCACACGTTGCCATGCAGGATAATCCTTCATACACTCCTAATATAGCTATTGAGGTCATTTTGACTGTACCTTGATTCGGTTTACTGCTTAAACAGTTAATGTCTGCTTTTATATGTATTGCACTCACTTTCTCTTTTCTTTTTACTTAAAATAAGATTAAATCATAGAATCATAGAATAGTTAGGGTTGGAAAGGATCTTAAGATCATCTAGTTCCAAGCCCCCTGCCAGGGGCAGGGACACCTCCCACTAAACCATGCCACCCAAGCCTCTGTTCAACCTGTCTTTGAGCACTGCCACGGATGGAGCATTCACAACTTCCCTGGGCAATTCATTCCAGCGCCTCCACCCTTACAGTAAAGAACTTCCTCCTTATATCTAACCTGAACTTCCCCTATTTAAGTTTGAACCCATTACCCCTTGTCCTATCACTACAGTCCCTAATGATGAGTCCCTTCCCAGCATCCTTGTAGGCCCCATTCAGGTACTGGAAGGCTGCTATGAGGTCTCCACGTAGCCTTCTCTTCTCCAGGCTGAACAGCCTCAGCTTTCTCAGCCTGTCTCCATATGGGAGGTGCTCCAGCCCTCTGATCATCCTCATGGCCCTCCTCTGGACTTATTCCAGCAGCTCTGTGTGCTTTTTATGTTGAGGACACCAGAACTGCACACAATAATCCAAGTGAGGTCTCAGATGTCTCCTAAAAATACATGCGGTAATAAAAAGTAGTATTTGGAGAAAGAATCAAGAGAGAGATCATATTAAAATGATTTGAGTTCAACAGCAGATTGTAAATAAAATCAATATTGCAAGAGGACAGTATTGTATTTTAATTGTGTGACAAAATGCTTATCCCAGATTAATCCAAAACCATAGTGTTAAACCATGCTTTTGTAAAGAGAAAAAACATTGCAAACTCATATCTTCAGCTGTCTCCCATGTGCCTCTTGTTCCTGGAGAGGGTCTTGTCAAGGCCATAGCTGGGGAAGGCAGGCCAGCTGGGGCTCCAGCAAGGTTAGTGTTCTTGATGCCTCAGTGTGGGGTGCGTCACTTAATTAGAAACAATCCAAACTGACACTACACCCAAACTGTTTCTCTAAGGCTTGGCACATGTACAGCATGGATTATTAGTACATCCTAACAAAGATTTTGTAAAATATTCTGAGTAATAATGACCTTGCTGGGGCAATACTGCTGGAGTTACCAATATCTGGATTGTGATCTTTCCTTTTCACCTGTGTGAGAGATGTAGGGGAAAGCCTTTGCTGCTGGGAGTGCGAGTGGAGGAGACAGGTCTTGAGGAAGCTTCTGGACAAAGCTTGGTCCGTCTGCCAAGTAGACCCTTAGAGGCTATCTTGGAGAGGCTTCAGATTTCTCTATGTTGTCCGCTGTGCTGATGATCTCATTTTCCCTTCTAATTGCATTGCAAAGTGCTGAAGAGGGGAGTCATGGAATATGAAGGACATGGAGCTGAGGCCATCAATGAATGAATTATCAGACTCCTCAAACACAGCAGTGCTGTGTAGAATCATAGAATGGTTAGGGTTTGAAAGGACCTTAAAATCGTCTAGTTCAAATCCGTCACCCCAGACCATGTAATCCAAGACCCTGTCCAACTTGGCCTTGAACACTGCTGGTGATGGAGCATTCACATCTTCTTCTGTCAAATGCTACACAGATTTCATGTGCTTACTCCTTTTTGGGCAATAAGCCATATCTGTTGAATGCCTGGCTCTGGTATTACCTACAGAAAAGTACTGTAGTGATGTGGGTTTTTTTCAAAGAAAATCTGAAATTTTTAGCAATAGCATTCTATTTCCATGTGAAATAGCTGTAATGCATCTGTATTGCTTTAAGAAGGAGCATAGGCAGAGCTGGATAGCTAAATCAGGTTTCCTTTGTCATCTTCCAGTGTCAACTTTATCTTATTTTCTCCATTCTATGTTCCTTTAACACTGCAAGATTGTGATATCTTTTCCACAAATGACACATATAAAGTATTAATTGTCTTGTTTACTACTAAGGGCTTCTTCTTTCCCACCCCCGAACTTATTGTTGCCTTGGCAGTTATAAATATGTTGCAGAAGATGGCAGACATGCAAATCCATCAGTATATCCTTCAGATATTACAGACAATCATGCTGGAGCCAGGCATCATGGCACTGCACTCTGTAAAGTAAAAATGCTGAGCTTCAAAGGCACTTAGAGAGCTGACTCCATTGATTTCAAGTACTGAAATATCCCAGAGACACTGAGTTTTTAGGAAACTAATTCTCATTGACTTTCAATTAGGATCTTCAGAGTTAAATCTTGCAAAATGCTGAGTATTCCTAAAATTCAGTGAGTAGCCACAGCTCTCCCTGAAAAACAATTGAGTTTGAGGCTGCCCACCTCCTTAGAAAATAACTTGGCACTTTGCTGGGTCAAGCTTTTAACAATGCTTCTGTCAGGTTGCTAGAATCAGTTTGAAAATTCATGGCCACTTTTGGAAATGCTTGCAGGTCATGAGTGTGCAGCTTCAGTATGGAATATTAACAATGGTTTAGTAACAGGAAGATTTTATAATAGACAGCCAGACATAATCACTTTATTATGAGGCTCTCCTAAGAGCTCAGAGAAAGCTTTGTTGTTCTCTAACCATTTATTCACACTTAAAAAGTGATTATTCTATCTCTTTTAAAGAACCACAGCCTTCTACTATATAAATAGTGCTTTGAGTGTTACAGAGTATTGACTCCACATACCATAATTCAGCATTATGTCAATCCAGCTGCCAAATGCAGTGTTCATCCACATTTTCTGTATGATTAAGATCCTTATGAAATCTGTTCTATCTGGATGGAAAAAAAAAAAAAACAAAACCACAAACCAGCCAACCCTGTGATTCAAATGACAATGTTATTTCATCCTACAAGGAACATTTTCTCTTTTGTCAGGCAATTGATCTCATTTAAAAACAAGAAGAACTGAGTCGGTAAGTTTGGAAGAGCTTGACTTTTAGCCTGCTCCTGGCAGGGCAGGAGTTAGGTATCACAGAACAGGATTCCAGGGTTTGGTGTGCTGTTGTGGTTAAGATCAGCAGATAACTCAGCTCCACACAGCTGTTTGCCCACCACCCCACTCCCCTTCTTCATCCTCCTTTAGGCAAGATGGGGAGGAAAATCAAAAGAATGTAAACCCCACTGGTTGAGATAAGAACAGTCCGATAACTAAAGTGTAATAGAAAACTACTGTTATTACTACTGCTACTACTACTACTAAGGATAAAGGGAGAGAATATAAGGACAAGGGGAGAGAATATAAAACTCAAAGGGAAAAGAAAACAACGATAAACACAAGTGATGCACAATACTGTTTCTCATCACCCACTGACCGATACCCAGCCCAACTGAAACAGTGATCTTGGTCTTCCAGATGATTCCCCACATTTTATATAGTAGGCATGCCATGCTGCAGTATGGAATACCACTTTGGCTAGCATGGGTCAAGTCTCTGCTTCCTCCCAGCTTCTTGTGCCCCTCCTTACTGGCTGAGTATGAGAAAGTGGAAAGTCCTTGATCACGGTAAGCATTACTCAGCGACAACTAAAACATTGGTGTGTTATCAGTATTGTTCTCAGAATAAAGCCAAAACACAGCACTGCACCAGCTACTGGGAAAGATTAAAAATAAGTGTTACAGCTGAAACCAGGACATGTGCTTAGGAGGCTAATGCTTCCCAGCTTCTCTGAAGGAGCATAAGAAGTATGAGAAGCCAAAATGGTTTAAGTGTCTGAATCCCACCCTCTTCTGGGGACCATTTTTTTCATCAGTTTTCAAGAAAGAAGAAACAAAAACCAAACCAAAAACCCCTGCGCTGCATATAAATAGACGCTTTATTTAAGGATACCCTGAGAATACTTTGTTAATGAATAGTATCAAAGGAATGTTTCATTGTCAGGCATGAACTTTGTACCAAGCTGCTCATAAGGCCGAATGAATGCTAATGGTAAGGGCCAGAATAATAATTTGGGACATTTTTAATTAAAAAGTGAGGTGCATTGACTATTTATTCAGGATTTTGCAATTTTTGCATCATCTACACAGTTTTCAAGGCTCCAACTTTCAGCAACTTTTTAGTTTCAGTTAGCTCCCTTTTAGGCTTTCCAGCTTTTCACAAAACATGACAGTGGACACCAGACTGTATTAAAGAATTATGTCAGGGAATATATAGTTATAAGTGTAAAGTTTTTTAAGCAATGACTAATTTTAAAAGTAACATTAGGGTAGTTTTATTATTAAATATTTAAAAATGTATTTTTAGTTAGTGTTCTAAAGATGCATTTTCAAAGAAATGGAAATTGTATCTCATTCTTCAAGACTTCCAAGTTGTTTTATCTTTCTTGTTGATTCTTTTTTATTGATTAAAAACATGTAAAGTTGATTTTAGCCCAAAATATTGCCTGCATGCAGATATACACATACGAAACAGGCACAACTAGATCAGAAACTGCTATTTTAATGCAAATATACAAATAAACCTAACTTTGCAGTGTTTTGTTGGGTTTTCAAACTTCCTAGAGTATCAGGGGAAAACGCATTTCCAGCTTCTGTTTTCAGTCGCAGCCTAGAACTTTTATTTTCTGTTGGTTTTCACAGTCCAGAGAAATTCTTAGCTATCATCAGTATAATTAATATCTATACTACTTTCTGGTTTCCAAATACAGTGATTCTTAAATTGACAGTGATAGTAATTTTTAAAAGTATTTAATTATTCCTTCAATTATTTTGCAAGTGTTCTTTAATTCTTTCTTAATTAATTCATGACAGATTTCTATGTGGTAATCAGTTTGAATACCTAAAATAAGCATTAAAGAAATCCTAACAGGCAGACTTAGCCTTTGGCCATGAAAAACTGGAACAAGTTCAAATAATTTTTAGTGCTCTAAAGGTTATTCTAAATGTCATAGTTAAGGAAAGTTTGGCTTGGCAATGACCAGTAATTACATAGTAATACAACAGTAATATTTATAGAGAAGGCAAGGATATTTCAGATGATCTTACTAATATATTTTTAAAATCGCTTTGCTTGCAGAGATACTGCCTTAATATTAGGTGCATTTTAATAACAGTTTAATTCAGCTTCTCCATCCCTGCTGGGAATCAAACAAACCCCCTTCTTGTGAATTAGTGTTAAAATGCCTTCAATAGATTCAGCTGTGGGATAATTAATGACTCACTTGATCTTGCCAGAACAGTTCAAATGGCTTCATGCAGCATGCTGAGATATTATCCTCTGGTAAGGTTATGCATTGTGCCAGGCAGCTAACAGCAGTGGCCACACAACACAATTGGAAATGATAGAATAGCCAAAATTTTTAGAGCCTGCTTGTGAAGGATTCACTTTACTGCAGAGTAACAACTGAAAGATATGGCACAATGTACTTGCATTGTGATAAGCATCCATGAAAACTTGCTCCTAGGATATCTGTGTTTGGCTTCCTTTTCTTCAAAGTACAGTGATTTTGACATAATAATGTTGTTTGCTTTCTTACATTTATAATCATCTTATAAGCACTTAGAAACATTTGGCACATCACTGTCCTAGTTCCTCCTAGTTCCTACACAGCAGATGATAAGGGTAAAAAAACCCCTTCTGCTATTGCAGTAACATTTGCTGCTATAGGTGTGGATTTCCTGGACCAGGAAGGAGCTGTAAAAGAAGGTTTTTTATTCTGTGCTTGGATGGAGAATATCTACACAGCCATCCAGTCCCCACCTTTCTCCTGCTATTCAGTTGCTGACTGAATTTCATTCTGTTAGTTATCACTGGTGTCCTGTTAACACTGAGAGGGTCTACCTAGTAAGCAGGATCCCCAGGGTGTTGAATATACACAAAATAAAAATGTGGTCTCTGCTCAGATAACCATGAAGACTACATTAACAAATGTATCTACAACTTCAAAGGGAGTTCTTTGTAAGGGTGGTAGATTTATACCCAGGAGATTCATTTGACACCACTTGTATTTGTCTCCATCAATGGATTCCTTATCCATCCATTAAGCTTTTTCTGCAAGAAAATCTCTTGCAGATACTGAAAGTATGCCCTCCTTAAAGAGTTTGTATAAGTGCTGTTCTTCTTCCTGTCTGGGCTTCCATTAGCTTTTCTAAGAGCTATTTCCATCTTTTGGGCTTTTCCTTCTCAGAGGCTACTCCTAACTGCTACTTTTATTCTGAGCCTCGTCACGCTCTCTGACCTTGGGCAGCTACCTTTTCTGCATAGCCCTTGTATTTCTCTTCTCTCAGCTTTCCCTCAGATTTTACCTGTTTGTGATCTCATTCTTCAGACCTCAGCTGGGAATTCATTTAGGGAATAATGGGATAATTTCATAAAAGCCCATGCTTTAATTATTTTATCCATACTGTATTAACAACATGTGAGGCAGGAGTGGTTTTGTAAGGAGCCAGTACAAATAGAAGCAAAGAAGTATCTTCACGTTTCAGATGGACCTCCTTCATAATCCTATTCTGGCACTATTTTACATTTCTGCATTTTAGGAGAAGCTTTCTTATCTCTGTGTTCTTCCCTTCTTGATTTTTTTGAATGACAGGAAAAAGAGAGGAAGAAGACTGCATCTTTAACAATGGGAATCTATGAACCATCTGGACCAAAGCATATCACATTCCAATAATATGTGGTCCTCAAAGGAAGCTTTTTTTCCTCAAGCACTTCAGACCAAAATCTATGACAGAGTGACTGATTTCCCCTATAGTGTGTTCTCTGACACATCTCATTGGGCTGAAAGGAAGACCACAGTTGGTGCAGTAAATTTTTCCTGACCAGTCATTGCAGCAGCAAGATCCATGCATGCAGGCTCCATTTACACCTGTATAAGGCAGTAACTGAAAATGTTTAAACAGTTGTTCAGATTACTCACTGCCTTAGCTAGTGTGAGAAACACAAAAATGTGTGCATTTACCTATCTGCTCTATAGCAAAACTCACAGAATAGTCTGCCAGCTGAAGAGCAATTTAAGTGGAAGGCTGCTGCCAGATACATCAAATACATGCTCTTCTTTTAAACTGCTGAGATCAATAACATACCTCTGTTGGCAGAATGGAATCAGTGTCCTCATCTGAGCCCGGACTGCTCATTTCATCTCACCAATCCACATCCTCCACTCATCAGCAGAGCTTGACTTCCCTTGTTGGATTGCCAGTGGTGGCAATTTTATAGCATATGTGATATAGTCAGTATCCACAGAGGGTTAAGGTGGCATAGCAAACACGATTTATTTAAACCAAGATTTGAATGAAGGTATTTGATGGGAAAAGTGTCTTGTATTAAAATGCTAATTTCCAAATATTTCAATGCAAACCATTTACAAACCAGCATGTGATCACAAATGGTTCATCCAGGAGCAGAATATCTTAAATAACCTCTTTTGAGAGGTACATTTGAGACTATCAGTTGTCTCATGTATCACACTAACATTAACTCTGCACTTGGAGATACTATGCATTTGTTGATAAATTTCGTTTTGGTAATACCAATGTGAATATGCTTCTGTGTAGCATAACACATGATGAAGTAGAAAAAATACATCCTTCATCCTTGTTATGAATCTTCTCTCTATCTCTTCAAGTGTGCTATCAGTGTAAAACAGACATCTCTTAACTAGCTCTCTACTCTTTTCCTCTATGTTTCTCATGCAGTATTATAGTAAAAATGGCCAGGTTATTTAGATAAGATAGAAGAAAGGAAGTTACTTGTATTTTATAATATCATGATGCTTTCAGTTATATGTTTAGTAGATGTAAAAGTGATTGAAAGCACAGAGTGACAGGCGATTACTGGGGCTTCCTTTATACTCAAGGCAAAGAAATTAATACGTCTGGTGTGTCATTTGATCTAGGTATAGATACGCAAAATAATAAGAATTATATTCTTAAGTGTTTGCTTCTTCCTGTTGACTATGAAGGGACACTAATGAAACTAGTTCAGATTCAAATAATACCAATGTTAATGCTAATACTGATACTAAAAAATATTTTTCAAAATGGAATTCTGTTGCCTGAACGTAGGTGTTAAATGTCATCTCAAGGGTCCTAGACATCCCCATCTCCAGTTGCTAGTGAAGAAAAATATAAGCCTCTAGTAGGTTCTGTGTCATTCTTGCTAACTCCGTGTAGGTGGCTTAGATATCCTAGAAGATCTCAATTGGCTCTAGACACCCATTTTTAGACACCTGCATTACTTCTCAGACATCTAAAATGAACTGGATAAATTCTATCTACAGTGATCAAAATTAAACCAGTTGCCTTGGAAAGACTTTTACCTTTGAAATAAATGGTCAGTGGAATCTGTCTCTCAAATGTAGCTAGTGGACCACCATTACATTATGAATGCAACTGTTTAGGGGCTGATACTGTTAGCACACTGAAAAATATCGTGCAATACCATTGAAGTTAGTTTAACTACAGTGGCAGTGGCTGTTACAAAGTCAGAATCAGATCCTACAGAAAATATTTACAACTCCATCCTGGTTTTGGCTGGGATAGCGTTAATTTTCTTCTCAGTAGCTGGTGAAGTGAGAACAATGCTGATAACACACTGATGTTTTAGTTGTCGCTAAGTAGTAGTTACTCTGATCAAGGACTTCTCAAGTCTCTTATGCTCTGCCAGTGAGGAGAGGCACAAGAAGCCAGGAGGGAGCAGAGAGAGGACACTTGACCTAAACTAACCAAAGGGATATTCCATACCACAGCACATCATGCTCAGTACATAAACTGGGGGGAGGTGGTCAGGAGGGTCTGACTGCTGCTTGGGGATGGCCTGCACATTGATCAGTGGGTGGTGAGCAGCCGTATTATGCTTTTGGGGCTCTAATTCTCTCTCTTTTTCATTATTCATCTCCTTTTTCATTATTACCATTGCTATTATTATTGTATTATTTCAATTATTAAGCTGTTCTTCTCTCCACCCACAGGTTTTATGTTTTTCCAGTTCTGTTCTCCATCCCACCGGGTTGCAGAGTGAGTGCATGGTACTTTGTTGCCAGCTGGCCTTAAATCATGAGAACTCCAATGATAAAATGCAAATTCCTTTCTATATTTACAGGAGTTTATGACTTATTATTTGTTAATATAGAGCAATGGTCCATGAAATTATATACATTTTAAAGAAACAAAAACCCCACTACTATTTTCAGAAAAAACCCTTAATTAGGCAAGGATGTTTAAAGATGTGCTTTGATTTCCTTGCTGCCATTCCATATCATTATTTACACTGCATATCCAAGTTTTAAAATTGAGAAAAGTATTATATGTTTCATTAATCCTTGGCTGTCAAATTAAATACAGACAAGTGTGTTAGACATTGTCTATATATAATCTGTACCTATTGCAAAACAAAATGTTGCTCCTCTAGAATGAAGTTACTGACAGGTTTTCAGTATGCTTACAAGATTTTTGATTTATATCCTGCTTTTTAGAGTCTTCAGATGACTAATTAAACTCAGCTCAAGATTTTACTTTTTGAATGAGTAGCATTTTTATACAGGAATGTAAATTGGATATAGATTTTTTCCGAATTGTCCTTTAGAAAAAATGGAAAAAGAAAGATAACCTAAAAGAATTAAGTAGAAGAGAAATAAACCCAATGAGGACAATATTTACAAACTTTTGGTAGCTCTGATAAATGTAGCTATAAATTAAATGCTGGCTTGAGGACCATCTCTCTATTTACATGAAGAACAGAAATAGAGATTACTCACAGCTTGTAAGTAGTTGAAATAAGTATTATATTTTTACTTTGTGTGTGGACATGCAACAAAAGCATGGCTGCAGGACTTTTTTAGTCCTTATTGGCAATATTGCTTTTTGTGTTAGACAAAAGGTACAGTGTCAGAGAGAGTTTTTATGTTCATTTGTCCCTAGCTGATTGCATTTTTGTCCATATGTCATTTAGAAGATCTGTTCTATGCATTGTTCCTCGAAAATCAGAAATTTATGTTGGCACAATTTATAAATCAGAATAGCTTTATATACATTCGTGTATTTGAGAGCCTCACAAGCACACTCAACCTATATGACTCACAGTCCTATAGGTTGGAAGGGACTGTGGGAATTTATTTAGTCCCATCAGGTCTTGAAAACCTCCAAAACCAGAGACAGAACAACTCCTCTGAGAAACGTCTTCCACTGCTTGGCTGCCCTCCGAGCTCCTCCTTCCTTACCAACTAATTGAATCTCCCATAGCAGATAGATAGGTCCTCACTAGCCGGCAGTCATGGTCTGCCTACCTTTTACCAAGTAAGTGTGTACCGTTTGATTTAAGCAAGGCAAACAAATTTATTTATATTATCCTGGAGTGTTTCAGTAAAATTTGTATCTATATTATTGAAAGTTTCAGGATTTGATTATGCTGGCACATTTGATATCTTTAACAAGGAGCATGTTTGATATCTTTAACAATGTGGAAACCCTTCTTTACACAGTCTTCAAGTAGAAATCAAGAAGCAAGTGCCCCTGCCCTTTCTGGTATATGGTCTTCATTTCTCATACCTGGATGTACAATGGTTACTCCAGCTGCTCCTGTCTCACCTTTCCAGGTTGTCTCCGTGCATTTTACCAGTTTGTGGTTGCCAGAGTAAACTAATAAGCACATATTTAAAGTTGATTCTTGATAATATAATGAGACACAGTTCAGAACTTACAGGAAATTTGATTATGGTAATTTCTTAGCAACTGATCCTGGAAATTTAAATTCTTCCTCCAACCTACTTCCTCAAGATGCTCTTTTTCTACATAATTCTCTTTGACTTAAGATGCATCACATTTCTCTTCAAAAACACATTTAGGGTGGATTTCGTCTGAACAAGTGTTGATACCTGTAGTACTTTGTGAATTAGTCACCTGAAGCTCCCTTTATAGTCATTGCAGAGAAATAAGCCTCCCCAGAGTGTGATGTATGTTATCCTACAGTACACACTGGAAATGAATCGGATGAATGTCTCTCTGAATGTGCCTGTTGCTTTACATAGATTATATGGGAAGGCCAGAGTGAGATGCTCAGATGTAAATGTTCACATTGTATCTATTTAAAAATATAAAAAATAAATTCTACCCGAAAAATCACCTGCCCAATATCTTATTGGTTTGTTTTCACAAAAGACATCTTTTAATACAATTTAAATTTTATTTAATTTTGGTTTGTGCCCCTGCATATAGTAAAATGAAATTTTCACGTTTGGATAATTCGTTCTCTAACTGAACACTTTTTAAAGATTATTGCTTTGAGTCGGGTTGAATACCCTACTTGCAGAATGTACATTGCTCATGCTTCATATTGTGTCAACATATGCATGTATTAGTCATAGAATTGTAGAATCATAACATCATAGAATAGTTAGGGCTGGAAAGGACCTTAAGATCATCTACTTCCACACCCCCTGTCTAGGGTAGGGACACCTCACCCTAGACCATGTCGCTCAAGGTTCTGTCTGACCTGGCCTTGAACACTGCCGTGAATGGAGCATTCACAACTTCCCTGGGCAACCCGTTCCTCACCATGCTCACAGTAGAGAACTTCTTCCTTACATATAACCTGAACTTACCCTGTTCAAATCTAAACCCATTACCCCTTGTCCTGTTGTTACAGTCCCTGATGAAAAGTCCCTCTTCAGCATCTTTGTAGGATCCCTTCAGATACTGGAAGGCTGCAATGAGGTTTCCACGCAGCCTTCTCTTCAACCAGTTATTTAGTACAGAAAATATTTTGAGGCCAAATATTCCAGTCCAATTTTCAGAACAAGTGTTGATAATGATAACAACAATCATAATAATATTAACTAATGCATATTATTATTAATAATATAGCTGAGATATGGACATTAGTGCTGTAAAATATTGACTGAGATAATAACTTAAATTTTTTATTTTATTTTGTAGTTAAAGCTAAGATTCTGGAATCTGCTGTTTACAGGTGCTTTTAAAGAACAGAATGAAGTTTGGCTAGGTTATCTCCAAGATCTTCTGATGAGATATATATATGCACATTTGACAGCTCATGAAATCCTACCCTTCCATTTGTTAATAGTAACCATATTTGTAGGAACATGTAAGCAATTTATTTCAAGAGACCACTGATTACATTTGAGTTCTGATGCTTGTTGCTCTGGATGTTAAAGTGTAGATATTTTTTGACCCAGGTAAAATTGTTTTCATTATATTTTTTCACCTGAACTGGAGAACACATTCCCTCTAAATTCCATCTCAGTTTCTGTGCCTTGCAAAATATAACTTATAAAAAGCAGGTCTCTCTCTCTGGGATTAGTCTTTTGTGCAGCCATCAGCTTTGTTTTATATATATTTATATAATTTGTGTTTATTTCTAGGTTATTTTAGAGAGGACATACATTTGCTTTTTTCAACTTCAATCCACACTCAAAGTTTGCTTTAAATGCCTACATTTTTGAAGTGCCTATGTTAAAGGTTTTTGGGGAAATGCATGAAAAAACAAAGAAAATAAGATGGCTGATGACTTATTTAATTCTATAATGACCCAGGCTGTGTTACTATGCATTTGCAATACGTTTTTTCGTTCTATAAGATATAGTCCCTCCTAAGTTCTAAACACAGTGTGTTCTATCCTAATTGTTATCTCCTCATACCTCTAGTTCTTTAGGCACTGACCATTCCTCTGAGCATGTGTAGAGCTGCACTGTGCTGAGCAGATCAGCACACACCTTACGATTAAGCATGATTATGATGCAGAAACTATTTGAACAGATTGCAGAGTCCTCAAAGGTCTGATTTGATAGGCATTTGCAGACCCTATATACCATGCATTATCAGCTTATGTGTAGCAGTGCCCACCTCAAGTGATAGCTTCATGATTGGAGTGCCATCCCAGTAATCTCACCCTTAATTTTCTCTAGCTTTGAGGGGTAGCACTAATTTCACATGTCCTATATCAGGCAGGAGTGCTTATCATTTTATTTTCATCACTGGATGTTTATAATTGGATTCTTTTTCTAATTGTTACTGGGGAAAAAAAAAAACCCCAACAAAACAACACACACACAACCCAACAAAAACCATAATAACCTCCCCCTCAAAAAAAAACCCAACCAAAAACCCCCAAACAAAAAGCCCAAACTAAACCCAACAAAGCCCTGCTAAGTGAAAGGAAAAAGACCACATCTCCCAGTTTGTTTCCTAGCGTCTGTCTCCTTCCTACCATCCCCTATAGCGATACTGCACACTTTGCTTTAGCTTCAACATACAAAGGACATGGAACTGTTGGAACAAGTCCAGAGGAGGGCCACGAGGATGATCAGGGGACTGGAGCATCTCCCATATGAAGATATGATGAGAAAGTTGAGGCTGTTCAGCCTGGAGAAGAGAAGGCTGCGTGGAGACCTCATAGCAGCCTTCCAGTATCTGAAGGGAGGCTATAGGTATGCTGGGAAGGGACTCTTCATTAGGGACTGTAGTGATAGGACAAGGGGTAACGGGTTCAAACTTAAACAAGGGAAGTTTAGATTGGATATGAGGAAGAAATTCTTTCCTGTAAGGGTGGTGAGGCACTGGAATGGGTTGCCCAGGGAAGTTGTGAATGCTCCATCACTGGCGGTGTTCAAGGCCAGGTTGGACATAGCCTTGGGTGGCATGGTTTAGTGGGAGGTGTTCCTGCCCATGACAGGGGGCTTGGAACTAGATGATCTTAAGATCCTTTCCAACCCTAACTGTTCTATGATTCTATGATTCTTTCTGGTGGGAGTGCTCTCACAGATGGGAGAAGCATGTATGTGCAGCAAGTAATTTTATAAGACAATAGGACTTCCAGTTAAGGAAAATGCTGGATTTTGGGTTCCTTACCCCAGATGAACATCCCACCCTTTGGACAGCTATATCATGTGAAACGTGAAGCGCCCCTGCGAGCAATCAAGAGAAGAGTGAGTCCTGCTCAGTGTGGGCTGCCTGGGTGAGCCAGTCTGCCATTCACTGACTCTGGGCTCTGTTCCCAGGCCATATGTGTGTGATATTTAACTGGCCTTCCTGCAAGTCCTTTGCTGGATTAGAATATAAAATCCTTCAAGGACCTCACAGCTCTCTACCTTGTAGTGGGATTCATCAAGAATGACACGCATCTTTCAGTTGCTTGCCAATGAGATGATTGTGTGTTGGTAGCTGTTGTTAGTCTTCTTAAAAGACTTTCACTATCAAGTGCTTTGCAGCCCTTTAAAAATGTATTTGTAAAATAAAACAAAAATGTATATTTTGCAGGGTGCTTGCCTGACCATCCATCCTGTATTATGCACAAGTGAGAATCTTGCAGTCAACAGGAGCACTGGATTCCTCTTACTCTTTTGTCCATGTGCTGCATTCTTCATTCACACATACTGCCTGCAAGAGTGAAAGGGCTGCTCATTTTTTTCAGGTCCATTTAGTCTTCATTCTTTTCTGACCCTGACTAGACCATGAAGAACTAATGAGTACAAATTCACACTGGTGACTTTGGGATGTTGTCTTGTGACTTAAGAAACTTTTTGTGCCAGCGTAGCTCATATACCAACGGGTACTGTTCAGTGAACAGTAACAAACTTTACCTACTGCCACCCTAAGCTAACTTTTCTGATATTATATACTGCCTGTTTTCCATGATTTTCTCCATTCTGTATCTGTAAATGGGACAGATCATTTGCATGCCAATAAGGAAAGAGAAAACCACCATTTTTCTCATTTTCATATCATTGCTGAGACATTGTTTATACTCTCCTGGATGTCCTATTTCTTTCTCATTGTATTTACTTATTTCTTATATCATATGAATTCCTACTTTAAACCAGACCTTCCAGTCAGTGCCATAATTAATATTCTGTGCTGCTGAACCATATTTTGCTGCCACTTTGGCAACTATTTGTAGCCTTAGCAAGGCTATGTTTAAATCTTTGAAGCCATCATTAGGTTGTTGACTCATTTCTTTCCTCCTCTTTTTCCTTTTTATTCTACTTCTGACTCCATCCCAGGGCTCTGCATATCAACAACCATTACATTTTCTTCTTTTAATATGCTGTCTCCTGCTTCTTTTTTTCAATATCACAGTACAATGTTCTTTTGCCTTGATGATGGGTCACAGCTCCCTCTCTTTCTTTCCTAATGTTTCAGCTGCAGCCTGTGCTTTGTCGCAGTGTTTGGCAGAAATTCAGAGCCGAACACCTTAATTTTAAAGTGAATTTGAACAAGATGGAAGTAAAACTATTTATCTCATGGCACAAGCTTGCAACATCCCCGTCTGCAACCATGTAATTTAATAGTCCAGTGTTCTCTGTGCGCTTAAAGTTCTCAATATATTTTTGAATCAATGGCTTTATTTTAAAGACTAACATGTATTCTGACAAGAGATGGGTTTATCACTTAAAGTATCCTGCTGGAGAGAGATAATTTACATTCCATTGCCAGAGCGACGACATTTAGTCATTGACAATGTTAATCTTAATATACTCAAAGAATGTGCTTATGCTGATGTTAGGAGTATAATACTTAGTCCAAATGCTTCTTCACAATTTATTAATTTATTCCAAATTACTAAACCACAATGCTGCTTTTCTCTAGATCCCCCAGTGTTTTCATTTTAAATTTAATATAAAATTTAAAAGTTATTGGCAATTTGTTTCTTCAGTTACTCCAAGGCACTTTTAGTGACCTTGCAATTGCAGTTACTCCCTCCAGGAGAGCAGGATATAGCGTCTTTTCCCCATGGAATTTGTCAGCCTCCAATGTTCATTTAATGATTTTGGCTGCAAGTTTATTAATTTTTTTGTGAACTAGTATCTGACCTTTCTCCCCCCACTTATGTCAGAGTAAATGGCATTAAAATTGCAGTTGAAAATTTGCACTGATTACTGTGTTAAAAGGAAATATTGGTGATGTAACACATGCAAAATTGCAAAGGTTTCAGTGACGAGATTGTTAACTCCTCATTAGTTACCGCAGTACAAATTTTCCTTTTAAAAATCAGACCAGTTGCTGAAGCCCTGCTTTTCCTGACTCTGCTTTGTACTTTATGTCATCTTGTTGCTCTTATGTTGCAAACTCTTCATTGTGCATTTGACTTAATTATGGTGAATAATTGCTTTGATCACAGTTGGTTTATGCAAACCGATGGTGCTCAGATGCATACAGTGCTTTATACTCTGTTTGCTTTAGAGAGAACCCAGAATATTTGCAAAGGTTGTTTCTCTCACCTCCCTCCTCTTTTCTTCCATCTTTTCCTTTCATGTACATTTAACTTAGATTCTTAACTGTTTTTTTTTCTCTATTCCCTAATGGTCAAACAAACCTTTTGTTTAATAAAGGTGAATCCTTTATCTCTTTATTAGTCAGATTTTGAAATTTAGCTGGGGACCTAGTTTCTGTCATACCAGGTTAAGCAGTTCCTGTTGTTTAAACAGAAGAACTGTGCTTAAGTCATTAGTCCTTGAACATTTAATAAGTAAAATATGCTAGTATTTTGCTGAAGAGCAGATGGAATGCTCTGAACAGCTAAGTGAATGTGTTGACACAAAGGCTGCCTAGGTAATAGATCGGTAGTACTGGAAGAAAGGAAAGCACAGAAAGTGAAAGAAAGAAACTTGGCGTCTCTTCCAAAGTAGAGTCTGTTGTTTTTTTTGCCTGCTGTTGTAGCTGCTTCCACTTCATGTTCTTTGCCTACCTTTCCTTCCCAAGTTTAAATTAATCGAAATTGTGAAGAGTATTGTGACTATATTGGCATTGTTTTTTATCAGACAATAAACTCCCTGAGGTGTTAAAGTGTGCTATGCCCATTGTACATGACACATAAAGTGCCAGTGTAAAACTGCTGTTACAGATTTTGATTTAACAAAATACAATTAACTAGGATAAAAATCCTCTTTTTCACATAAATAGAGGTTATTTGTCTTTCTATTTTGTCAATTTTCATTATAGTATCTATAGGTTAGAGAATTGCTCAAGTCAAACATTTAAGTGTGTCAGAAATCAGAGACTGTTGTGATTTCCTGAAAGGGATCTGCATCCGAGACTTAGGCTTGTCTCCAATTAAGTGTGCAGGGAATACTAAGTCAGGGGCAGAAATGCCAAATGTCCTACTCAAAAGTGTCAATGTCTCCCTAAAACACAGCTCTTGCTGACATATTTTCCAGAGTTCAAGAAAAAGCAAAGTTCTGGCTGTTCCAATTCTTGGCTACAAAACCTTGTCAATAGATATCTGCCAGTTTTCTTTCAAAGATGCTTGTGTTTTAATGATAGTGTTGTCACCTTGCATACTATTTATAGTAATTATTGAAGCAGAGACCTGAACTGAAGAGCCTCTTTACCCAGTCCCAGGGAAGATCCCAAACCTGGATTCTGCCCCAGTGGAGATGTTGCCTGAAGCCCTGACTCTCGTCTAGTGTTGGGAATGCTACTTGCCCATCTGTGTTTCCTATGACCCAGGATGAGACAGATATCCTAAGAAGAATTTTGGATATCATACAGAGAGCATGGAAATACAAACAAACCCCTCGGAGTAGGGAAGGGAAAAGACGAAGAATGGAAGGTAGAAAATTACTGCAGAGCAACTCATGAGGAGTAATTATCAGTGAATAAACCAGTAACTGTCAATGAGTAAGTCAGTGAGTCATACTAAAAACACGTAAGTATGATACTGATCTTGGAACAAAGGCCTGATCGTCTTAAGTAAAACATGTGCTTATCAATGCCCATTTGAAAACTTCATGGGGCTGTGTGACAGAAACAGTGTCCTAAGGCATCTTTGTCTAAACCTATTGGAAAACAGTAGGATTCCTCTGAGCATTTAGAAAAAAGGGGAATGGGACATGAAGAAGTTGAATTGTGCAGCACTTCTCATGCCTACTAAGGGAATTTATATCGTGAGCAGCCCATACTCTGAAGTCTGAGGCTAAATGTGAAGTCAGTCTTCTGGCAGCAGAAGTCTTATGTACCTCTATATATGTTGCATTTGGCCCTCAGAAAATAACAGGAGGTTGTCAACTACTGGGAAAAAAAAGAACTACTCTGTCCCCTGTACAGAAAAGTAATTCAGTGCTCTGATAACTCCATTGTTTTCAATAGTACTAGTGTATTTAAAGGCAATATAGTGCATATTTATATATATATTTATATATATATTTATATGCACTTTAGTGCCTGTTTGTATCTACGTGCATGGTCAGACTGGGACCCCTGAACACATGTCCTGTTTGGATCCTGTATAGTATTACTAAAAAGTGGCATTCCTGGAAAAAGTTGCAGTGTCCTCTAGTTAATGTCCTCACACTTGCCTCCACTATGTGCTAGCATTCAAGAACCTGAAATTAGTTCAAGGAATAGGAGAGAGTTTAAGGTATAACCTGTAAGTCAACTGGGGCATCACATTAGATTGACCTAGCGGAAATTATTCCCTTTCTGAGCAAGTTGCAGACAATTAACTTTCTATCTATATTTGACTGCAGGCAACTTGAGTTTAAGAAATACCTTCCATGTATTTTGTCATCCGCAAGGGATATTGTTGCTTAGGTAAAGCATAATAGATGTTTTTCTATTTTATACTTTAGTCTTTTGAAAGGAAAATTAAGCAAGTGTGTTTATTGTGTTGTTATGGTTTCAGGCTACCTTTAACAAGGTACCATTTACCAAAGCATACCTCAAGGTACCTTTAAAAACAGCACTAAAATTTTGCTCAGAGTCCAATACATTGCATATTGATTAATTTTGCTGTAGTGCTGTGACTGCTTAGTACTTTACTGTGATGACATACATAAATGATTTTGTTATTGGAAGATACAGAGATGCCATTAATGCCTCTTTCAGCACAGTACGGGGTGACCTTGCTCAATGTTTTCACATAGTAACACCTGCTTATTCTGTATGTCTGTCATGCTTCCTCAGGAAGAATCATACAGGAGAAAGTAAAAACCAAAGTTAATGCAGGTCAGTACAATATGCAGTATAGAAAGCTGCTGAAATACTGTGTGACAGTCTCAGCTGAACTTTTTAGGTATGTTTTGCTCAGTCAGGTTGTCTCCTTTTGAGTTTTGAATTACCTTATTCATATGCTTTCAGATAATTCTGCTTTTGCAAAGTCCCTCTCATTCTTGGTGCTGAGATCCTGCTCTCAAGAAGTTATAATCAGTGTGAGTTTTCTACTAATTGTTCGCTTGTGAATCCAGCAGCACTAATTTTGGCAGAAATCAGAACACTACAGTCTGCTATAAAATCCCAGAGGACTTTTGGATATATCTTTTCTGTACCCATTTTTCTGTCAAGCTCATGAAGTTTTTAATTAATGTACATATTTTTGACACCTCATGACCTACCTGCTACTTTCTTTTTGTTTGTCCTCACAGAGTTTTGATGTCTTCTTTCTGGCCAGAGTGACTTCCTTCCTGAGAAATACTTTGGGGTTTAGGACCTTTTTTGCCTTTCTTGTTCTTCTTTTACACAAGATTGCCTCTACCTCCTGAGACAATGCTACAGAGCACTTCATGAAGTCACTGTAAAGTATTAGGTCTTTTAATTTCCTTTGTTTTGACTGTACTGTGTACTGAACTTGTTTTTCTATCTGTATGCACTTAATTGAGACTCCTTGTGATTTGAAGTGCATCCATGCTAACTGTGCTTGGTTTTATTCACAGAATTTGTGTGCTTGTTTGATCCTGTTGCCACTGGAACATCAGTGCAGCTCCTGGAAATGTTTGCAAGTTTTCTTTAACTTTCTGCACTTCTCTAGTGGACTTGCAGCTACTCATGCATGTAAATGTAAGCATATGCTGACGTGTGTGGACTGTTTTGTTGGTCTAGAGGACAGGAGTTTTCAAAATTAATTGCTTGTTTCCTGAATATTCCCTATTGTGATGCTGATTACTTGTTGCTGATGGCACTTGTTTTTACTATTTCATGCTTGTTTGCCTCTGACTCCTTTGCCATTACCTGTTTAAAAAGATGCTGTGGCTGCTAATTACAAGATTTTGAGTGGCTCTTATGCCTGTATTTTAACTGGGGTCCAGGCATTTTTTAGAATTTCTGTGTGTTGAGAAAAAAATCTTATGAACTTTAACTCAATAAAATTCACTTCAATTATATCAAAGTTTTAGGGCGGTAATGTTGTTTGGCAGTCTGCTTCACAAAGTGGGAAGTCTGAGCATGGAAAGACATTAAACCCACGACAGCAGTTTTCCTTTTTAAGCATTGGAGAGGTGTTGTGGTTTAAGCCATAACTCACACAGTTTGCTCACTCACTCTCCTCTCTTTCTTCCCCCTGCTCCTGGAGGGATGGGAGGAGAATTGAAAGAATGCAACTCCCACAGGTTGAGATAAGAACAGTCCAGTAACTAAGGTATAACACAAACCACTGCTGCTACCACCAATAATAATAATGACAAGGGAAGTACAAGGGAAGAGAATACAACTGCTCACCACCTATACTCAGCCTGACTGAGCAGTGAACCCAACCTTCCAGGTAACTGCCCACAGTTTTTACATCCTGGGCATGATGTGCTGTGGTATGGAGTACCGCTTTGGTCAGTTTGGGTCAGGTGTCCTGTCTCTGCTTCCTCCCGCCTTCCCCTCCTCCCTGGCAGAGCATGAGACTCAGAAAGTCCTTGGTCAGACTAAACATTACTGCAACAACTAAAAACATTGGTGTTATCAGCACTGTTCCCAGACTGAAAGGCAAAAACACAGCACGGCACCAGATACTAAGAAGGAGAAGAATGACTGCTACTGCTGAACCCAGGACAAGAGGGTACTACAAACAGCAGGGAGGAAAAAAAGTAACAATGCAAAACCAGAGAAAAATGTGTCTCCTTTCATATTGCAGTGCCATTTGTTTTTACTGATCATCAGTCTTAGTGATCACTTAAGTTGGAAAGAACAAAATGCTTTTCAAAAGACATTGTCTGCATTACTGATGTGTTTGACCTTCTGTAGTGTTTTAAGATCAGCCGGTAACTCAGAACCATGCAGCCTCCTGCTCACTCCTCACCCCATTAGTCCCCCCTGCTCCTGGAGGGATGGGGAAGAGAATCGGAAGAATGTAACTCCCATGGATTGAGATAAGAACAGTCCAGTAACTAAGGCATAACACAAACCACTGCTACTACCAACAATAATAATAATGATAAGGGAAATAACAAGGGAAGACAATATAACTGCTCACCACCTGCTGAGTGATACCCAGCCAGACCTGAGCAGTGATCTCGCCCTTCCGGGTAACTGCTCCCAGTTTATATACTGGCCATGACGTGCTGTGGTATGGAGTACCTCTTTGGCTAGTTCAGGTCAGGTGTCCTGTCTCTGCTTCCTCCTGGCTTCCCCTCCTCCCTGGCAGAGCATGAGACTCAGAAAGTCCTTGGTCAGAGTAAACATTACTGAGCAGCAACTAAAAACATTGGTGTTATCAGCGCTGTTCCCAGGCTGAAAGTCAAAACCACTGCACTGAACCAGCTACTAAGAAGGAGAAAAATGACTGCTACTGCTGAACCCAGGACACCTTCTTAAACATGGCCTTCATCTGTAAAGGGGAGTTTAAAAGCGATATTTATTTCTTCCAAATAAGGTCAGGATCCAGCACCTTTCACAGTGTTAATTTAGACGTAGTAAAGCTAATTATGGTCAGTTATATCCTCACTGGAGTCCAGGTGCTTATTAGAAAGTTTTTATCTAGAGATTTTGCCTCTTTTTATCACTGTCAGAAGCTCAAAGGTTAATCTTGCAGGATAAAGCTTCCACCCTCCTTCTAGAATGACTGTTTTACCATGTTAGTGTTCTAATTTTATTGTTCTCAGTCTTAGCAAACTAAATGACCTAGCTGGTCCCTGGAATAGCTTAATAATTCAGGTATTGTTTCATAGTGCCTTTGAAATGTTTACCAGCAGGGTACTTACTGAATATCTTTATTTTGTCTTCTTGGCAGTTACTACTGTCTTATAAAAGTAAATCAACATATGCATATAGTAAACATTCCAGCAAGATAATAGTCATACCATCCTACAACTAAGCAATATAGTGTATTAATAAATCATTGCAGATCAGCCACATATTCTTCATACTGTATCTCTGATACTTCTGGTAGCTGATGCATACTACTACTCTTCCCTCCACGTCCCCCTTCCCCACAGCAGCTATTCAAATAAAGCACATTACTAATTTGACCTTCAATAATTTTAAAGTATGTGTCTCCACTAGGATGTGTATTACATTGCCAGACATGGTCTATTGAGAGGAATTAACTCATTTGTGCAAAATAATAATCAATCCTAACCTTGACTCAAATCCAGACAAAACATTCTTAAGGTTCAGAAAACTTTATTCTTGGCTATTTCATCTGTCTCTGTACTTGCAGGATCTATGAGGATGGGGAAAAACAAAACCAAACACAACCAAACCAAAAAAATGACATACAGGTAAGACTTTCTCCACAAGTCTATTTTTAATAATATTTCCTTACTAGTCCAAGTCAGAAAACTTAAGAAATTATAAAAAAACACTATAAATGCTGATTTTGAAATGGGGAATCAATCCAATGGCTTTTTGATATCTATCCTCCATCAATACCAGTGACAAGCAGTCCTGTAATGAATTAATCTATACGTTTGAAAGGAAATCAAATTCTTGTTTTATTTTGCTGAAATACTGCTGTGATGTATCTGATGATTCTACTTACTCTTTGACATATGTAGAATTTTTTGGAAATTCTCAAGATTCATGAAATGACTAGCTTAACACTTTTTATACCAAATGAATTTTAGCTGGGACAATTTATATTCCTGTGCTAATATTATGTATAAATAATATTTCATTCAGAGCTCAATGATGTGTCAGTTTCAATAAACAGAATATAAAATTATGCAGTGAGAAGAGCTAATACTGGTTTGATTATGTTTTAACTAGTCTTTATCAGAGTTGATTTTGCACGAAAAGGAGAGAAGTTTAACTTCCTGCTATTTGGCCTTGGTAAATATTTAACATTTGCAAAGATGTCTTCAGGTTGAATCAGAAAATTTATGTATAATATTAGGTATCAGTGGTGGATGTAAGACAGAAAAGTATATTTTTTAGATCTTCTATTGACTTGCAGGTCATCAACAGTGGATCCTTGAAATCTGGACTGTATTTTGAGAAATACTTTAAAGTCTCTAAGCTGATGAGCCTCAACTACTTGCTATTGATACTCAGTTTTGAATACAAGGTAAGTATTGTAAACATATTACATGGATCACACTGCTTTTAGGAGTTGGATTTTTTCCTCACACAGTGCAGAGACTTATTTCAGGCTGAGTAACTGGTTATTTTGTTCTTCTGAATCATGAAGAAGTTAACTAAAGCCCATTATTTTTTAGTTAGAGTTTTGGGAACATGTTTTCACTTTTTTTTAATTAACCAGTTAAATCATGGCTCTTTTTGGGAATCAGATGTTGTTTGAAAGTAGACGTGTTTCCATTATTTATAAAAATGACCCTTTTGTAGCTGCTGAACTATGGCCATATTCTACACTGTTTCAATGACCTTTAAAAAGCTGAATGTAGAATGATCTGTGAGCAGAGAGAAACCGGAGATCAGAGGAGCATATATGATGTAGGATTTTAATGGTAGGGGTAAAGAAAAAAAAATGAGCAAGCAGGCTTAAAAATGTCAGTATTCTGTAATGACAGGCTTTTACCTTTTTGGTCGAAGAATAAAAAGGATTTGGCCAAATCCGGTTGACAGTGACTCCTCCTGAGGATGATTAAAATGTCTAAAACTTCATCTTTCTCCTTCATGTTAATACGTGTAATGCGCAGCAGAGAGCAGAAAAGCCCTGGAAGATGTTAGGAAACCAATAGAAATCTGAGCTGCTGACTGCGGCTGCTTTGGGCTGACATTTGGTAATAAAAGTTGTCTAGGTCAAGGGAAACGCAAAATGTAAATAGCATGGCTGTCAGAAGAAAATAATAATTGTAGAATCAGCTTGGTTTTACTAATCTGTCTGTAAGTTATTCTTCATAGCAGGAGTAATGAATTTTTAACCTAGAAGTAACTGAAGTATACTAATTCACAGTGTCATTACAGGATATTTACAGACAGGATGCAGTTTCATGTTTATGACATACTTATGAATTTTAATTCTGTGCTGGATATCATTCATTCTCTCATTATCCAGCTGTGAGATCAGTACAGAGCATATAGGGATAGCTGTAGCAGTTCTACAGTGTAACCTACACAAGACGAAAATTTTGTGGTAAGAAATTAGTGACATTCTGAAGACTTGCAGAACAAAATTTCTTCATACAACTGAAGAGCATCTGTGGAGTGTGTGTGAGGTGAATTGAGTGTATAAGTGTTCCACTTAAAATAGCAACTGTTTTCACATCACTAACTGAAATCTGTAATTGTGATTCACTGGCTAGAAAACTTTGGCATTCTAAACCCACTATTAACCTTCTACAGAGGGCAATTGAGAAAAAAAAAACCAGGCAGAAACTATTCAAGTGCTAGCAGCACCACCATCTTTAGAAGAAATCAAAAAGCTCAAGTCACCACTCACCAGATCATAAACACATTGCCTCTTGCTCCTCTTAATTATGGTGCTGCAGCATTTATTCACGGGCATAAACTGTGATTTGTATCCATTTGGGAGACCACACTAGTTGATTATAGTGGTACAATTACTATTCTCCTACACAAGAAAAAGAGTGACATGTCAGATGGAAAATTGTCAGTACTGTCTTTTACTTGCGCCTAATGAAATGCTAGCAAAGCCCTTGTCATTTAGACTGAGAATATATGTTAGGTCTATTTCTGCCCAAGAGTCAATGCATTTTGAGAGCAGATTGCAGTATCCAGATGAGATCTTTATTTCATAAAACAGTTCCAGACAAAGGAACACAAACAATATCAACTGAAATATAGAGCTCTGACGGTCTTAAATAAGAACATTGCAGAAACTTGTCAGAAAACATTGTAAATAATGGAAAAGTCATCATTACCCATTTATTACTTCACCTGTATCTCTGAGAAACATCTGCTCCAGTATTCTTGCTGGTCACTTCAGAGCAATGAAGCCTCTGCTGGAATTAGAAAGCAACTATTATCTTTCACAAATTTAATAAACTTTTAGGGATTTTTAAAAGATACCAAGCTGATGGACAGGGTCATGTTAGTCATCTTGCTGAATGATATGGAATTCTGGTTATTTTGCCCAGAGGAAAACTGGAGGGTTTTATGAAGCAGTACTGTGCAAGAGCAAGTTCCTTATCACCAGTAAAAAGTTCACATTAGTCAAAGTCAAAGCTACTTTTTGTACAGGGATTCTTGTACCAGACATTTTCTTGGAATGATCACCAGGGACGGGAGTTAGCTTCAGACTAAAGCACCTGCATTTAAGTGTCTGCAGAGTAGCTGTCTACATACATATGAGATAATGACCTAAGTTCCCTTGGGAGTCAACTGAGACCTCATCTGTACAGGAAGGGCCTGGGAGCCAGGACCATCCCACTGCCTCAGGCAGGAGTAGAGCAGCCAAAGTGCACCAGGCCAGCCCCAGCTCCAGGCATTGGGCACCTCCCTGCGGATGAGGACAGGCTGAGGCTGGGTCAGGAAGTGGGCTGTGGTTGAGCCCAGCTTGACAGAGCTCATGACCAGGCAGGGCAGGGCAGTGAGGAGCTGCGGACCAGCCCTGCTGTGGCATTGCTAGCACAGGGGTTGAGGGCCCTGGGAGCTGAAATGGGGTTCTGGGCCATGGGCAGGGTGTGTGGGAGATCCCTGGATAGGTGGGCAGGGACAGGCAGGTCTATTACTGTCCTCAGGGCCTGGCCAGCATTTCAGACTCATGAGCATTTGCTTTTTCCAGCTCAGCTCAAAATAGTCACAAAGAAATGATGCAGAATTGCTAACTCAAAATCACTTACACTCCCTTTACTAAAGAGATATTTGGCCTGTGAACTCCCTGCAGAGATCCAAGGCAACCTGCTTTTAGTATAAAATAGTTATTAGCTGCCATGTTGTGTTTTTACCTCCTTTTCCCTCCTAATTTTCCCAGCTCTCCTCCTTGCTCTGCCAAGAGAAAGCATTAGCACAGAATAGCAGAGAAGAGCTATCCCACTAATGAGGTCTTAGGGGGTTTGCTGCACACAGCTGGGAGTGTTAGGGGGGTGTTTCAGTGGTCTGTGAGGACCTTGCTCTGGTAGCTCCCTTCATGTAGTTTCCTTTACACTCAGAGACAGGGCATCCCAGTGAGATGACCTAGACAGCAACATATTCTGAGGTGGAGAAGAGTGAGAGACCTTCTCTATCAACAGGTCTCTGAAACCCCAGCAACCCTCCAGCGAGAATATTTAATACTATTATAATACTTGACAGTATTATGGTAATTACCAGCTTGATTAATATTTATGATTAATAAAATGTCTGTTTCTCCTTCTATTTGTTTTGCTATTTTCTTCATTAAAGAGGCATTCTGCTTCCATTTAAGCAAAGCATTAGTACAAAGATAATTATTGATCCAGCTCTTAACAGTTGCCAACAGAATAGCCTCATTGTGGAGTTGTCAACAATAGCTGAAAGAACATTATGTGATTGAACACGTGTTTTATATTTAGCATCTCTGAAGTTACTTTTCCCATACTTCGAAGTTAAAATTACAGAAATGGGAATTGGAGACTGAACCCTTGCAATATAGTTATCCACTGCACTTTGTAGTGAACTGGGAGATGTGATTCTCTGTTTTTCTTCCTCTTTTCCTTAGAGAAACTGTTAAGTCTTTCTTCTCTCTTTCTCTCTTTCCTCCCCCCCCCCCCTCCTTTCCTTTTTTTTTTTTCCCCTCCCAAAAGAGAGTGCAAATTTCCCAGCGTTTTATCCATCAGAGCCAGTAACTTGAACATAACTATGTTATGCTGAAGTGGGATGCTGAGATAATGAGAAGTAATTTCATTATGTCATGTTGTCTTTTAAAATCAGCCAAAGTGTGGGAGTACAGGATTTCAATTTTTTTTCCTCAGTAGCAAAGTATGTAAAAGCAAAAGATAGTAAAAGCTCCTTTCAGCTGATAACCAGAGAGGTTTGCAATTGATTTGAACATTTCTGAATGACCTCATAGCTTCCCTCATGCTAAGAGGTATAAAAAAGACTTAACTGATAAAGCCTGTAAGGTCCATTTACTCATGACTTCTTGCACACTTTATGTGAAAGCCTTGAAGAAGTGGTTACTGATGATGTGGAAGGTTGACTTCAAGTTTATTGTGAAAATTCATAAGGTATAGTGGGTGCATTTTAGAAAATTTCAGAATTTTCCTATGATCCATAGATGACATTTCCAAGGTCAATATTACTAGATTTTCATTTTATTTTTTTTTTTAAGTTTAAGGGAAAGAAAATATAAAGCAGTTAAGAATGATCAAAACTGGAATTCTGTACCCCTGGGCCTTCATAGTCCATTCATTCCATACATCTGGAGTATTGTGCGAATTGATCACTTCTTCTTTTTCTTGGTGTCTTATGTAAGGACTAAAAGTTTGAAATCAGTTCTCTACACTTAGAAAGAAATTCAGAAGATAGTCAAGATCCAATAAAATATGTAAGGTGATGAACTGAGGTTGATCACTTGTTACTAGAGATGCATTGCTGGTTCTTGATACACTAGGAAAGTACAAATGTACTTAATAACTATCCAAAAAAAAAAAAAAAGGACAAGAATTACTGATAAATTAATTAGTTAATTTGAAAAAAGCTGGGTCTAAGTAAAAGTTAGGTTGTCCTACAAATCTGTTAATCTTTGCAACGTGTGGATATTTGTATCAATGACTTTGGAAAGCCATGTTTTCTTTCCATCCTGCTATGCAAAACTTTGGACCTTAGTAGAAGTAAATTGCAGTGTGAAGCTGGAACCAGGACTTGTAGAAACTCAGTCTGGAATTGCTGCATGCAGACTAACATAAAATATTGAAGTATTAAATTATTTTTTCATATGCATTTTCTGCTTATTTTACAGCAAAGTATCAAATAGGCATTAGTAGACTCCACCATGACTCAGCTAAGATCTACATAATGAGTTCCACATGTGGGCAGTTCTGAAAGGACTGGCTTTATAGTGGTGAGTCTCTGAAAGAGCAAACCCAACATTTGAAATGAATATTATTTCAGGATTAGAGGAAATAATAGACATTTTCTATGCTTACAGTGGTCTAAATCATTCTTTCAAGTAAAATCAGCAAGGAATAAAGTTTGGGTTGGGGGGGTTTGCTTGTTTTTATTTGAAATTAAATCTGCAATACTCTCTTAAAGAAAGATGGCATTTCTTTGGACACTAAGAAGATGAACAATAGCTTTGTAGGCCAGAAAAAGCATCATTTACTGCACTCCCCACACTCTGAGTGCTGAAATGGCATGATAGCCATGTAAGATAAATGTATGTCACATCATTAATTTAAACGTTTTTCAGTCTTGACATGCTTCACTATCATTAGCCTATCCAACCTGACCATGAATATTTCCAGGGATGGGGGCATCTACCACCTCTCTGGGCAATCTTTTCCAGTGTTTCACCACCCTCATTGTAAAAAATTTCTTCTTATATCTACTGTAAATCTCCTCTCTTTTAGTTTAAAACTCACTTATCTCAGCCTGTCCTTATGGGAGAGGTGTTGCACCCCTCTGATCATCTCTGTGGGCCCTCCTCTGGACCTGCTCCAATAGGCCTGTGTCTTTTCTGTACTGAGGACTCCAGAGCTGAATGCAGTGCTCCAGGTGGGGTCTCACAAGAGTAGAGGAGAGGACAAGAATCACCTGCCTTGGCCTGCTGGCCACACTCCTCCTGATGCAGCTCAACATACGGTTGGCTCTCTGGGCTGCAAGTGCACACTGCTGGTTCATGTCCAGCTTTTCGTTCATCAGCACCTTCTGCAGGGCTGGTCTCAATCTGTCCATCCCCCAGCCTGTCTTGGTACTCGGGATTGCTCCAACCCAGGTGCAGAACCTTGCACATGACCTTGTTGAACCTCATGTGGTTCACATGGTCTGCTTTGCGAGTTTGCCCAGGTCCCTCTGGATGGCATCCCATCCCTCAGGTATGTCAACCACACCACTCAGCAGATGATACTCAGGTGCCATCTGCAAACCTGCTGAGGGTGCACTCAATCTGACTATGTCATTGATGAAGATATTAAAAAGTACTGGTCCCAGTACAGATCCCTGAGGGACACCACTCATCACTGATCTCCGTCTGGATATTGAGCCATTGACCACTACCCTCTGGATGTGACCATCCAGCCAGTTCCTCATCCACTTAACAGTCCACACATTAGATCCATATCTGTCCAATTTAGAGAGAAGAATGTTGCAGGCGACCATGTCTAAGGACTTCTCCTTCATTTTTCTTTCCTGTATGTCCCACAAACGGGCTAAGAGCAGTGAACTAAAAATTAATTACACAGGTTTCACAGAAAAATCTTTCCATGCAGCTGCTGGTGATTTTTTGCTCAAGAAGTTTGCCCAGTGGCAGCAGACTACCTTTCACCTGAATTTGGAGTCATTATTTCAACAGCCTTTTGAATCTGCTCTTAACAGCTGCAAAAGTCAAAATGTCACAATTCCGCCCATACCACTGCCTTCCCTGAAGCTCTCTGGTAACTCTGCTGCTAAACTCTGTCCTTTTCAAGTCCCAGTTATGGAAATTTTGCTCCAACCTCTGTGGTTAAAGACAATTGAAGATAGCCTGATTTAAATTCTGTGTTATAGTGATTAGGTTTTTTTGTCTTGAAACTTTTGAAAAGCAATCAGGAAATGAAGAAACGTAGATAAGATTAAGTTATTTCTATAGACTACTGGAATGTAACTCATAGCTGTCTGGACAGGTGGTGGACATTGCTGCTTTGTGTAGAATGCAGAGAAATTAAAAGATGAAAATATTTTCTTTAAAAAATCCAAACATTTTGCAATTATAAAATGCATGCCTAGAAGGAACCGGAGGACATTGAAATAGGATCCAGCATACCAAGACAGTAAGATGTTGGTCCAGCCCTGACCCCATCAATGCTAGAAGATCCTCAGTCCTTTCAAAGACTCTTGTCTTTTGTTCATGCCGCTCCATCTACCCCTTTCTTAGATGGGATGTCCTGTGCTTTCCTGAATGGCAGTGGAGGGCGGGAGAGCAGGTGCTCACTGGTGGGACTTGCTGCCTTTCTTGTCTTACATCCAGTGTTCCTTTCAAGACATTCCACATCACTTTTTAGAAAAAGTACCACATTGTCAAATCAGCTTTAATGTATGAGTAAACGTTAGCTTAGAATAAGACAGTCCTGCTGCAGCCTCCCTCTCCCTCTGTCCACATCCCTCGTCTCTAAGCTGAAAACTATCTGCTAAAAACAGTTATTTGTCAGCTGCATTGCCTGTTGCTTCTTTGGTTTACAGGATAGATACAGCAATGTTTTTCCATTGAAAAAAAAGAGAAGGATGTGGCAGGAGAAGAGCAATGGCATGACTGATTTACATTAGATTAAAATATTTATTGAACTACTTTTAGCCTCCTATTACACTTAAAACCAATTATTAGACCTAAGCGTTTTCTGTAGAGCTCCTTCTTAGTTGTTCGTCCCCATTTTGTCCATTTTTTCACTGATTTTTATTTTATCTTACTAACTTTAGATTGTTTAGTCAATTGAACAAAAATAATTCTGAGAATGGTTACTTTGCCTAAAGTGCTTCCTACTCATCCAGCTTGCTTTTAATGCAGATTTTTTATGTGCTCTCTCCTCCAGCATTCAAGTAAAAACCCAGGACAGGCCTATAAAAGAATTTTATAGGTACAGCCTCAAAAGATAGCCAGAAACTACTGAACACTTTGATCAGATTTTTTGTCCAGTCTGACTGTAAGATAATTTTAGCTGCAGTGCATTTCCATAATAAAGATATGAAATATCTTTTGCTTTCCATATTGACTCTACACTGTCAAAAAAACCGAGATGATTTTGAGAGGATATGTTTCTGTACTTCCTTTTGATATGTTTCCTATCATATTTCCTTCAGGCGCTAATTAAATGATTGTTTAATACTTTTCCAGATATCTTTCTGGGTTCATTATGCACAGTTCTGCTTTTTCCTCATTCTGAAGAAAAAAAGACTGTATTTACTGCTCTCCAGTCTTCCAGTGTATACTGTCACATCTGTCACTCTCCCCTCAACTTGTCTTAGATACCTAATTGCGAATGATTCATGGATCACTTTTGCTGCTTTAAAAATGTGGCTTGAAATCCATCCCATTTAGTGTCTTGAATATCTTAAATATATCTTGTTTTTCAAAGTATTCTGTAACTTGCTCTTTCCTCTGCTGGGCTGGTAAATTTTGTGTTACACGCCTGGTTGCTATTAATCTTTTTCTCCAAATGGTCATACTAAAAAGGCAGCAAATATTTTTACATTATTGGTATTATTCATTATTTATTCACACTTCCTCTTAAATAATTGCTCTATATTTTCTCTCAGCTTACTCTTAATGAAATATGAT
This sequence comes from Ara ararauna, assembly GCA_028858755.1. Lineage (NCBI taxonomy): Eukaryota > Metazoa > Chordata > Aves > Psittaciformes > Psittacidae > Ara > Ara ararauna. The sequence continues at coordinate 38,655,632 of CM054379.1, read as the reverse complement.
GTGCTTTCTTTTCATACTGCTTTCTTTGTGTTTTGTTAAGTAGATCTTAAAACATATCTTTCTTGCATTTTTGCCTACATTATTTTGCTGTTTCTTTAGAATCCCTCTGATTTTTGCATTCAAGCTTTGCTTTTTTTTGCAGTTTTTTGTTATCAGTTTATTCAAGACCTCTGAATGATGCTATGGGGTTTTCTACTTATTATTTCCTCTCCATCTCACGTTGCCCCTACCTATGATATTGCCTATTTAGAAGCTTCAAGCTCTCATACATTTCTTTTTTCTGTGTTCTTTTGATTCACCTCATTATTTCTCTGCATTATAGCAATGAGTCACTCTGGATTCCCACCTCTCTCTCTTGGGCATTTGCTTCTTATGCTGGGCCCCCAAAAAAATTGGAGAAAGATATATAGCTATTATTGTCCCTCCATAGGTGAAAAAACAGGTGGAAATGTTAAGTTTTAATTGATCTATATCTATGCAAAGATAGAACCCTCTAGCTTAATGCAATAAATTCAGTACACTCATTTGTCTGTGTGAATTAGTTTCGATTTTGCTCACTAACTGGTATTGCTTTATTGTAATATTGCTTATGGACTACTTATAAGTCATTTTCTTAGACTATAGTTTTGTACACCTTCTTGTAATCTTGTGTAAGCCTTGGTTACATGTTTGCTTGATTCTCACATGCATTTCAGGGTAGTCCTCAGAAATTTTTGATGCACACATATATTGACATTAGTTGTGGACTCATCACTTGCATTTCTGACATTTTTTCAAAGTAAATTGAAAAGTAGTAGTTTTCATCTGAATAATGAAACATTTAATGGTTAAATTACTTTTTAAACAAAATGTTAATCTTTAAGAGGCAGAAAAATTAAAATATATGTCTTTATATCTGCTTGAAGGCAATATTAAACTTCCTGGCATGCATGAGAATTGTAACTTAACTGCAAAGTGAACTCTGCCAACACATTTGAATTATGTGTTACACTTGATTACTCATAAAAATATCCCTACATTCTTCTTTACCTTACTACATGGACCTACTGTGTGTTCACATTGCAGCAATTTCCTTTTAGAATCCAGTTTCTGAAATGCTGACTTAAAATTGTCTTATCTGTCCTGTTTACCTTAATTGTTGAATCCCTTTGGCAACTTCCTCTGCATTTCCAGTTGGGTTCAATTTTCTCATATTCCAGTCTCTGACATTTCCCTGTTTTCATACATTCTCAGTTGCCTTAGTCCGTCACCACTTAATCTCTTTGGGTTTTGATATTTGTATTCTTCTCCTGGAGCTCACTTATATCTTTGGTAAGCCAACTTCCATCTTTCTCTTTGAAATTGTTCTTGCGCAAGTGATAACATATGTCAGACAAAGAAGTGAAGTGAAAAATGTTATAATCCTCTTTCTCAAAAAATATGCCCTCCTAGTGAATGAAATAACATGTCAAGAGGAATTTTATTTAAATGATTTATCACATGACTTTTTAAGATCTCAAATCTAAGAACCAAAGAACAGAAGAATAGAAGAATAGACAGTTGTTGCAATTCTCACCAGAACACAAATGTTATTTTGCAGTTAAAAGTTTCAGGAGGATCTTAATATAAATTCATTTTCGTCTTTTTTTCCTATCAACTAAACCAGATATTTTCCAATACAGAATGTGTGTATCTTCAGCTTGTTAGTTCTGGAAGTCCACCGAGGAAAAGATTTTACTGAGGAGGCAACAGTGGGCTCCTGTACTGCATGGACTGAGTAAATAGCAAGCTTAAAATTTTAGCAAAATTGTGTGATGTTGGGCCAAACACCAAACAATATGGGAATCTAGAGGGACTTGAAAACAAGTCCCATTATAAACTATTCTCCTGCCAGAATTTAGGATTTATGAATTTTAAAGATGAAAAGTGTTACTTTTAAGTTTGCACTCCAAAGTAGGAACTGATGTTTTATGGCATTTCCTAGAGGTTCTGCAGAATAAATTTTGCATTTTTTTCTCTTGTAAGGCAACAGCCAATGGCTCTTAGATGTGAACATATGATGAGGACAAGGTGTTATAGTAAGAATTGATTATATATTGTTATATGCTAATACCTAGCTTTGTCTTGAACTGTGTGAGGAAGTTGCATTTGCTAACAATAAAATATTCTCCCTGCAGAAACTTTCAGTTACATAACTTGCAGTCTGATCCATGTTGCAGGGAAGTAAATGAAAATAATTCCATAGAGGGTAGTAACAGCGGGATATACCTGGTAATTCATACGAGTCTGAGTACAGACCCAGAGGAGAAAACTATCAGAGAAAAGCATTTGTTTAAAAACTTTTATTGTTTCACATCTGATTCCGATGCCCTTAGTAAAACCAATGCAGAGGTAATCAAACCTATGAAAAAGTTTCTGGATAAGCCAAGTACATTCTCAAGTGCAAGGAAAAGGCAAGGTTATCACTAATAGCACTGATAGGTGAGTCTTTAGTAAGTAATAGTCTTTTGTGAGACGTGTAAGAGCCAAGCATTAACAAAATAAGGAAGTGGAAATGCAAGAGGACTGCTCTTGTGAGACTCTTATCTTATGTATATAGATTCAATCCACTTAAAAATAACAAAGATAAAATAATAGGTGATCCTAAATAGCCTGGGTCCTGGTATTTGATTTTAGATTGCTTCTTCAGATCTCACACCAGAATTTGTGTTTTGCAGATTTAGACTACATTGCAATAGGAAAAAGTCCAAGCATAGAAGTGTTTTGTCACAGCTAAGTTTCTCAGTCACTAAAAACTGAATTTTCAGTAGCGCTCACTGCCCTTAGACATATTTGAAAAGATTTCGCTCACTGACCAGCTATTTTTACAGCAAAAGAGTGGCAAACTTGAGAATAATTATTCTTTTAACTTCTGTCTTTGTCTGGTACTGCATTAACACCAGTACAAAATGTTATGTGCATTTGAATTTAGATGCTATTCTAAGACCAACATGTATTCCAGCTGTATCAAAATTCATAACAATTAAGCAGAGATGGATGGGGCTGAAGGCTATTCAGTAGAGTCTCAGCCGATGCTGAAGATGCTTATTCTGCTCTGATCTGCCGAAATGCAATTGTTTTAGATATTATAAATTGTAAGGTCATAAAAATAACAATGGTTTGATATTGTTAAAGATGTTGAAGTACTTGATGCATTTCAACAAATATTTGGTACTCAAATTCATGGGGAAGCCTGCACACACATGTCCAAGAAATTAATAGATATTTCCTTTGGCTGTGATCCTATATGACAATGACCACATATAACAATTTACCTGATCTGTATCCCTCAAGTTTTAGGCCAATCCTGATATGTGTTTGTTTCTGGAAATACTGAGACGTGAACTAGTGATAAATATATGATAATTACCTAGCTATAACCATAGTTACACAGCAAGTTTGAATGCTTCTCTAATATGTTTTTCTCAAGAGTCAGAAGAAATGGCTTTTTGTTTATCCATGAGAAGTCCTCTGATTCAACATGTTGGCAAGGTTCCAGGCAGCTCTGTGCCTCAGAGAGAATCTCCAAAAGGATTGGCCGTTCTCACTGTAAAAATAAAGAACACCCAAGATTTCCTTCAAAAAATTCAATTGCAAGTTTTCTTTGATTTAATTTACTACTGATCTCAAGAAATGGTTCCCTGACACAGCTTCTGCGTAACTGTGCTAATAGTACTTAGTGTAACAGGATATATTTCAATTTACCATTTATTTAGCACAGTGCTTATGGAACCTTTAGCAACATTTCAGTTTAAAAACCAGTCCATTCTGGAAATATTTACACTGTTTTGTTGAGTGCAAAACATGTAATCTGCTTGTCCTCTTCAAAGCTGCTCAGCCTTGCACCAGAAGATGTTTAGATGGATTGTAGTTCAGCTACCTGTAGAAAGAATTCTAAGAAAAAAATCCCAAGTAGGAGGAAATACTAATTTAAAATCTGTTGGCTTTTATTTTCAGTACTTGAATTAGGACCTGCTTATGCTTTTTTTAAATTTTGTTAGTTTCAGTGTTAGGAAGGCTGAAATTTTGAAATTCTTCCTCATGTATTGTATGAGCCCATAGGAAAATATGCAAAATACCTGCAGATGCTGCCTTACTATGTTATTTGTTGAGTAAAGTTGTGTTAGTTAACCACTTTCAATGTCTGTTTTCTGCCTTTTACCTTGAAATTCAAGTGCACTTGCAAATATATTATTGTAGATATGTCTGGAGAAAGTGTGTGTGGTTTAGTTGCACAGGTAATGTCGGAACTGAAGCTCTAAGGCAAAGTTTTCTGTATTGCTTCATATGTACAAGTAGTTTTTGAAAAACGTTTCAGCTTTGCTGCAAATACTGCAACAGGAATATATGTAAGAGCTTTCTGTGCATATCCCGTTAGTAGATTTGTGGTGTTCAGCAGATTTTGTCTTCAGTGAAGACATAGCAATAAAGTTAAAAGTTGAGCATTTGCTATGTCAGAGAATAGTGCATATACCTATTATGTCATTTTCTATGTATTCCAAACCCAGGCCCTAGAATGTCTTCAAACTACTGAAATCAGACTAAGTCTTCTCTCCAGAACTTCCTTCCTTTCTTGTTACGGCCATAGCTTTGAAGCAATGGGATTGTAAAAAATACTTGGATTTATTTTGAAGCACGTTCAGGATTTGAGCCTTTTAGAGATACAATTTTTTTTTTTTTTTTCACAAATAGGAAGCTAACAACAGAAATGTTTCCTATTTTTTATTTAAAGAAGAATAGGTAAGATAGGATTTTCATATAACCAAGGAATTATGGTTAAATCTTAGCTATATAATATGAGTTTCACTATGAAATCAGAAACATTGCTAAGTACTGTTTGACTTTTCTTTTTCCCTTCATTTTGCTTTTTTTTTTCTGTCTGCTACAGAAGTCTTTGATAAGGTCATTAATTTGCAGGGTGAAAAAAAGTTCTCTATCCATGGAGACAGTTGAATCTATTGTTGAATTTTCCAAATTGTATGAAGCATAATTGTGACATCTGAAAGAAGAGGCAAAAGACAGACTGTAAAAATGGCAGTTTTGGTGATTTAGATAACTTTAGCTATACTTACACAGTGAATACTGGCAGTAAAGCCAATTTTAAATTAATCTGAATTTTGGCTTTTAATTTTCATAACTAAGATGGTAGTAAGTTTTGAATATCATACTTGAAACAGTTTGTAGGAGTTGGTGCTTGGTAAAATCCACAAAATTCAAATCAGGCCAAGGTTACACTACTACATTTGCGTCTGGATTGAAGCTATAGGCTTATTCTATTGATTTAGTGTTCTAACTTCAGAAATTATGTTCAGGATTTAAAGTTTATTTTCAAAACCACTTAATACTTCAGAGAATATAAATACGGGGATTTAGCCTAGGCTACTTTAACCATCTTAAAGCATAGCTGAAAATATAATCAAAGAAAGAGCATTACTAATTCTAATAGATAAGATTCTCAAGTTTAAAATTTTTTCCTTGTGCTAACATGATACCAAATGCAGAGCTCCACTCTTTCTATGCTTCTAGTTCTTATTGCTGACAATTCTGTTACAGGAGCATGCTGTTGTTTCACTTGAAAGATATCCTTTTTGCTTCACACTGTATTCAGGGCAAACGCCTGACTTTCAAGATCACATTGAACAAAATAAAGATCAGCTGTTCCTAGAACCATTGTTTGGTTCAAGGCTAAATGTCTTTTTATTCAGAATCCACTTCCTTATTAAACACAAACAGGAGATGAGATAGGTGCTTTTTTCATAGATGGTGTTTGGTATTTATTCTTCGCCATAATAAAATGTTACTTTCTTCTGAAAACTGTTATGTGCTTAATGATAATAAATCAAGGAAAATGATAGTGCTACAGTAAAAAAACCCAACCAACCAACCAAAAAAAAAAAAAAAAAAAAAGCAAACCACAGAAAAATTAGTTCAGGTGACTGCGGCTGATTCATTCCCCCTATGATCCAAATACAAGTCATGATCTGTTAAAGCTGAAATGAGTTTAGAGAAAACCCTCCATACAGCTATGACAGCTGAAAGAAGTTAGATGTACTTTGCATAAACAAGAATGCCTACAATCTCCTGTTTTGTAGGTATGTCTCCTTCCTTTCTAATACAGAACCCAGTTTGAAATATATTTTAGGATGATTGTAACTTTACACACAGAAACAATGAGTGTGACTTCAGCAGACTTACCTGCTCGGTTTGCTCATTTATAATGTCATCCTTCCCAGTCATGCTTGTTTTTTCTGATCTACTGCCTCTCATGAAAACTGTGATGTCTGTAAATGACTCTATAATGACTAGCTCACTGAAGCCCTAGTCTTTGATGGCAGCTACCATAATGCACATAATAAATTATAATAGTGTCTGTACATAGCTGCAGCAAAGTCAGTGAAGCAATACATGTTCTTGGATATACAAGAATTCTAATATATTGGATAGGGGTCAACTATTTTCCTTGTATTGCATGGTGCTGTGTCAAAACAAGCACTTGAGCTCAACTTCTGCAATCAGATTTATATTTGAAACTTTACAGACTTCAGTGAATCTCTGTGAGCATATTGATCCACTCTTCCCTATTTACTGTGTGGAATACTTTTATCCTTTGTAGTCTGTATACTTCAATGATGTTACATGCACGTTAACTGCTCCATTTTCTATAAATTAACAATTACGTAACATCGGAAGGCATTTTCTAAATAATGTATTCCGAATTCTTATCAGTATATGCTTAACTCCTGTTCTTAATTCCATTTTATTTAAATACCATAACCTGAAATTTCTATGCCAGAATAAATATTGAAGAAGGCTGAACAATATTTCAAGCAATGCCTGCCAACATTTCCTGAAGGTTTGATCCTGCAGATTCCTAACTCTTAGCACCTTCATTAGAACAATTGTAATGATGTTTTCAAGATGCAGTGACTGAAGGACCTGTAGTCTTAACAGTTTGGAATATGTGTTTCATTAAGTTAGAAGACTAAACTGTTATCATTAGGATGTCTCAACAGTAGTCATGTTCCATGTTCTGTGCCTTGTTATAAGACTTCACTTTGTAGCCACACCTCTGCCATACATCTTTAACATGCATGTTTCTGTAGAAATTTATGGCATTTAATAGCAATTACCCTTGCTTTCAAGCTAACCTAGATTTAAAGTCACAGAAAAAAATAGTTAAATTTAATAGAATCTGCAATCTCTAAACAAAGATATATGATATGTGTGTGTCCATGTGCTGCACTGTTGAAAGAAACACTAAATAACACCAGGATTCGAAAAGCTGTTCTATAATTTCAAAGGTTTGATCGCCAGCAGTGAACTAGGAAAGGAAATGTTTTCAATACAAGACTTTTTATATGCACTGGGTTTCTACATCAGACACCCTAATTTGCATTTTGGAATCACTTTCTGTTCTGATTACTTGCTCTTGCTGAGCAGCGAAAAAAATGTCAGATTAAAAAGTACAATAATAGAGCTATCTTGCCAAACTCATTGCATTCAGACAACTGCATGGCTTCCTCCCCTCATGGTAATTTGATTGAGAATATATACCCACTGTGTTGAGATTTATGAACTGGGAATGGAGCACAGAATTATTCCAGCAACTTGCCAAAATTTCAAAAGCAAAAGCCTTTCAAGTCTAAAGCAGTATTACTATTGCTTAAATGCCATTTTTAGGCAATAAGCAAACTACTGTTAATGTATTTGGGTTCAGTACTTTCACTCTACAGCAAGTGTGTTAACATATAAAACAACAGTAACTGGTCCTCTGGGAAATTCCAGTACAGAAGAGTAGTTATTTCTAGAAAGCTATTTTTGTATATGGAACACTGTATATGGGCCGTGTAGGCTGCTGTAATATTTTGCTATTAGGTGAACACATTGAAAGATTTTAATTGACTTGTGATTTCAGCGCTCTTCCCAGGGGAATAGTGGTAACTTTATGTACAGATTCAGTTCACTGTACCTGTAGAACTGCTGTTAAAGGAAAACCAGTGGCTTGGATCTTTTGCAAGATGATAAGATGACTAATTTTTCAACACACAAAAAAAGAGACGCTCCTGACTACCCTTTAATCGGTGCGCCTTCTGTTAACTTATTTATATATTTCACTTAAGGCATTTTTACAAAGATTGCATTTTCTACCACATTGTATGCTGTCAATGGCCAGAACTGCCATGACACAAAACCTGACCCATTCTGAAAGTAAGTTTTTCTTGCAGACCACTGGATAGTCCTATGTGGTAGCTGTGCTGAAGGATTCCTTTTCTTGTGTTGAAATGTTCCCGCTCTTTGGATGGAAGAAGAGGATCTACTCTTTCTGTGCTAGTGCAGGGACTGAACTACATGTGTATGAAAGGACTACAGTTAACTTATTACTTCTGTCTTAAAAGTGCTTGTGAAGGACGTGTAGGGTTAAAAACGCAACTGACCAAAACCTACTGAAAGCCCTTAAATTAAGTCAAGTTTGGTTTGACTTGCAAGGTTGGCACTTTGCTTGGTTTTTGGGCAAGACACTTTTTCTTGATGAGCACAGAAGACAGGCAAGACACTTATGCTGCTTGGTTCTTCAACTCAAACGAATAGGTTGTGGGATTCATGTGGCTTGTGGCTCTGACAGTTTTCAGGATGAAAAAAATATCCCACAGAGATAAAATGCTTTTTTAGATCAGATAACTTTTCTCTGCAGACATTACATTAGTTGAACTCTTATGATTCAGTGAAATGCCGAAGCTATTTTTGACGTATCATGCCAGACAGCGGTGCTATTTGTCTCTACTAGGACTTCACACAGCCTAAAGTAGGATGGCCCATTACTCACTGTAGCGCTTATTGTACTCCTTGTGGTATTTAGCTCCCCCTTGCCTGCATTTTCTTTTCTTCACCCAAAATGCAAATATATACCATAGTGAAACGTTAGTATAAATTGAGATCTATGCATTTTTTATTTCAAGACCCATGTTAATGAAAAAATGACACTCAGACGTTTTATTTTATTAGGTTACTCCTACTGCTTAGATACTTGCAACTCCCTCACTTTAAACTGTGGCTGCTTGTGCTGTACCTCTTGCTATGACACTCTCTTGCTGACCTGTATTATTTCATTGTTTCCCTGTGCTTATTTTGTCAGCTTGTGGCATGGTTTAGTGGGAGGTGTCCCTGCCCCTGGCAGGGGGGTTGGAACTAGATGATCTTAAGGTCCTTTCCAACCCTAACTATTCTATGATTCTACGATTCTATGATTATTTAGCCCTGTTAGATTTACCTCACATAATTTTCAGGGCTTTCTGTAAGTATTTGTACTGTGGAAACTGGGCTATGTGCATAAAGCTCCCACATACTTCCAGAATAGGCACTTGCTATTCTAATGCAGGAATTTTGGTCCAGAGATAGAGGTTACTCTGAGCATTTTATTTCTTAAAAGACTCAGAGTAAGCCAAGCTGGACACAACTGGCAGAAGTTCTGGGCAAGAGATCTCAGCTGAACAGAGAAAGTAGCTTCCAAAGCAGTGTTTTAATTATTACTAATAACAGCCAGTGCTCAGTGGTGGAAACACGGATTTCTTTCTGTAACTTGTTAGCAACATCTACTCATATTATCATGACAACCGGTCAAGCTGGGATCTTAGAGGCAGTGGTCGAATCAAACAGTAAGCGTTCATCCTTGGCCAGAGTGCTAGAGGTGACAGGAAAACAGAAATGGCACAGAAACAGAAGAGCTGCTGGGAACAATCTGAGCTCATTTCCTTCATGTGAATGCCAAGACTGTTATGTGCTGTTGTATGGCTTGAAATAGAAAAAGAAAGGAAACCATATCCAGCTGCCTCATAGCTGTAATGCATCCAGGAGTAAGTTTCCAGTAGTGCCTTCAATTGTGATCCGGTCTCTTTGGGTATTACTGGTAAGCAGGGTCATCATAGTGACCTGTGCCCTGCCCTTTAGCACTGTCTGCCTGTCTTTTTGTGCATACAGGGCTGACACGAGGGGTATAATAAGGAAACTTTCAAGGAGAATAGGACTGACTTTCCCTTCAAGAGGCCTCCTGCTGTTGAGCTGTTTTTTTTGCGTTGCTTAAGGGAATCACTAAAGGAAAGATATATCCACTGAATATTGGATAAAGAGCAGGCTCCATTTAATCTATTAGCTGCAGAGTTTCTAGTGTACACTTTCTAGATTCCCTTGGAAAGAAATGGAGAGTTTTGATGATGAAGTGCCTGAGGGATCTTGATGGCCCATCATTCTGGAGTCCCTGCTGGAGTTGCCCCAGGTGATTCATTGCCCACGTCTTAAGCACCTGTCTGCAATCATCTTGGGAAGTGCATGTGTCCTTCCAGTGACTAAAAAACAACATAAGTGACTAGCTAAGCAAGGCAACTAACTTTAGTATGGAAAAATCTAGACTAAACCCTATGATACTAATCTGCAAGAGAAGTTATTAATGTTATAGTACCATATACCAGGAACTGCCACTGTGAAATGCTTCTGAATGTATCTGGTTTTGACTTTTCATGTTTCTCTTTTTTTCCAAATTGGCCTTTTCAGCAGGGAGAGAGGTAAACCCAGGAGTACCACAGTACATCTGTTGAAACCTACCACTTGTACCCTTCTCCTCTGTGATCACTTGAGAAAGGTCAAATATCCCAGCTTCTATACCACTGGACAGAAACTGGACAGAAAAATAGATGAATTAAAATGAAAGAAACTAAAATCTATCTGTCCCCATTTCTTTTTTCCATATCACCTTTTCTTTGAGAAAAGTAGAGACTTTTGAGGGAAAATCCTATCAACTCAGGTATTAACTGTGTGTTTTGAGTAGGAACGGAAAAAAGCCCAGGATCGATAGCAGACTTGTAAGCAGACTTGACATGTTATGCTCTCTATAAATTAGGAGCTTCCACAGCCTTTCTTCTTCCTTATTTGTTGTAAAATTTAGTGGCAATATTAAATATTAGGCTGTGAAATTTCACTGCTGAAAGTGGGATTAGCTCTGAAAAAGTGTTACTAAAATTGTCAACTAGCTCTATGCACCTGGAACTCAACTTAGCGTGCTCTGGACATCTGTTAATGCTATGGTAATACTGGAGCAACACACAAGATTCCTGTTTGGTATCTCAATGTTTGCAAGAGTTCATGTTGAAAATGGAAATAGTAGTTAGTAAAAGTCTTTTTTCCAGTACATTTTTTTTTTTTTGCCATAAGTCAATTTCTGCAACAGAACTATGGTAAATATTTTTCATCCCTTGAGCTATATTTTCTTATCTTGTTTTTTTTTCCAGTTTGATTATTGAATTTGAAACTATAAACAAATAATTTCAAAAAAACTATAGAGATAAAAATAAAGTATAAGTAATAAACAAGTTTAAAAAATAATACAAAATAATAATTTAAATGAGAGCATCTGTAAGGGCAAACTTTTTGCACTGGCACTCCACAGAATGCAAGCTCTTCTTTTCCTGACAATGCATTATGAATAGACATTTCATGAATGTTAGAAGTAATTTAAATTCCAGCTCATGTTCTCTTTATTTCTGCATGTATTAATATTCCTGGATTTAGTAGCTGGTCAATAGAAGTTTCAGGCTCCCTTCTGTTTTGATGAGTTAATGCCACCAATAATAAGGCTGCATGCAGTTTTTGTCAATCAGACCTAAGAGCTTTCTTCTCTGGTTGAACTGAAATCTGTTCTCTTATCTCTTATTAAATCCTATTAGTCCCATTATTAAGTCTTCAATATAACCCAAATATTTCAAGTTATACCAAAAAATGCCTTAAGACCTGAATAAAGTTTTGCATCTGTGTTGTACGGATGAGAACTATGCTGAACTCTGGGTCAGACTTACTGTTGTGGGTCTCTGTACAGAAGGAGGTAAAAAAATAAGCCACAAGCAGTAGATCTAAATGAATAGAGTACCTTCCCTGCTGGCCTCTGCTGCAGAGAGGTTTCACAGCAAACTCTTCTGGCATATGGAACTTATGAAAATTAATTCTTAGGAGACTGTGGGTCAAAGCATTGACTAAAATTCTAACACCTTAGGTCATATCTATGCACAAAGCTGTACACTTTTATGGCTGAAAAAAAGTGGATATTTTGAGTGGCTTGTTTACAATACAATTTTTCTGTGGAGTTCAAACCCAAATTAGATCAGATTATGTTGTTTTGGTTGAATTTGTAAACTTACAAATAAATATTATAAACTGTGTCTGAACCACTGCAGGAATACCCATCAAGAAGTTTCCATCAGGTTACACAAATTAGTGTTCAAACTAGTTTTGGTTACATAGATAGGACTATGATTTTTAGGAAAAACTTCATTTTTAGCACATGCACTGGACCTCAGCAGCTGTGTTCATTGTTTGTTAAAAAATGACTGGACATTAGTTCCCTGATGTACTTTTAAATGTTATTTCTGGTATTTTTTTGTCTTAAGTTTTGAAGAAAAATTCCACAGAACTGTCCTGAAAATATTACATTTTCTTTCACAGTTGCTTGGGTTCATACTAAACAATTTATTAGACCATTCCCAGCACACACCAGCTTTAGGTTTTCACAGTATTAAGGATATAATAAAATCTTTATGCTTTATTTAGTTCTATAGATCATGCAACATTGGAGGTGAAGAATTAAGTAAATATGGATTGCAGTTGCAATACATTTTAAAGAGCTTCCTACGAGGGAAATATCTGGGCCAAGATTCACTCCTGTGGCACAAGGAGATAGGAACTATTGTCTAATATTCACGGCACCATAGCTCCCAGCTGGCTTGAGCCTACTCAGGACACGGAGGGCTCCTTATGACAAAACTTAGTCATCGCCAATAAGAGGGCTAGACTAAAAAGAAACAAAAAAATAAAATAAAAAAAAAAGTAGAAAATGCTGTATAAAATATGGTCTCTACTTGTCAAAATTTACTTTTAGTTTCTTTATAATAAAAACAGAGGAAAGAGTAACCTTGCAGGGACAAGTGCCCTGGGAGAATGTACGCTGTGTGGAGCACCCATGGACTTTACGCAGGCAGGCAAAGGGATGGACAGGCTGATCTCAGAGCCTTGCGTCCAGTTTAGAAGCATGAAACTGGAAAATGCTTTAAGTGATGTCTGTCATTTTATTAACTTTAGCTTTATGAGGAGATAGGAATTCTACCCTGAGAAATAAGAACCTAAACAATGTTCCAGTGTTTTTTTATGCTTGGAAATGATCTAGCAATTACTATTACATATTGATTTATTAACCCAGCCCACAGAATCCAGCCCACCTCTAAAAGATTAAAAAGATAAGATTTTCTCTTACTGAAGGCCTTTATGTCTGAACTTGGAAAGCTGTATTTTTCAAGGAGTAACCAGGTTCTCTGTTTAATGTGTCTTTCAGTCAATACCTCTGAGGGAAAGAGTCTCTAAGGCATCCTTTTTTATCAAAATGAGATGTAGATTTTCACCTTGGCATTTAAGCTTTCTCTGTGGGCTTTAGCTGGGTCTCTCAAAAGAGATGTGCATTAGCCTTTGTAGGGTGGAGTCAAAGGCAAGAAAATTTCTGGTTTTGCAGAACGTAACAGTTATACTTATCAGCACCTTTGCTATGCCGTACTGCACATTTTGTCAGAAATAAATTATATGCTTGTATTCCTGGATTTACTGCTCCTGAACTTACTCACAGTATTCTAATTAGAGATATCAGTCTATGTGAAAGCCATGTTCTGATTTCTTATAGGAATATATATTTGAAATAAGAACTTCCCCAGAATCTTCTAGAGCAAAGCTTTAACGGCATAAACAGACAAGAAGACAATTCTTCAGTGTCTTATTTATTAGGGTATTTTTTTAAAATAGTAGAAGATTTTTATTTCTGTAAAAAGTTTTCTTTAGTTGTAGATGCATAAAAAAAAGGAGGGAATAACCGGTATAAAACTGGGGCGGATTATATGACAAGTGCTTTTAAAGAAGTAGGAGTTGCAAAATTAAAAGCAGATGTTTGGAAGAATGGACATGCACCTCTGATTCACGCAGGGGTGGATTTGTCATAGTTAAGATGGGGCTAAACTGCATCCAGGGGATTGCCTGAGGTGTTGGCATTTTAGATATATCAGCAACATGCCACAGGTTTCTTCATGCCTGTATCCATGACCTAAACGAGTTCACATACACCCAATATGTAGATTGCCCTTGTTAAATAGAAAAATACGCAAGTCGTTCTTTACAATCTGTGGAATTTTTGCCTTCCATAGATTATTTTCACTGGAGACCAATAATTTTGTCAATATTTTTTAAACTGCTAATAAAACAGGCTTTTGATATAAATCAACCAGATTAACATATGGATGAAAAAGGTTCAGTGTTTTGAAGATCTCTTTTATTATTGCTACATGCAAAACAAAATTTTTTTTGAAGTGTGTATAAATCTAGGACTGAGAACATACTACTATATACTTTTTTCTGTTTATTTCAGGTAGAAGAGGCCTTAAGATGCACAGACAAGTAGGTGGGATTTTTGGCATGTGCTCATTTGTCATTTCGTGTGGGCTAGCTTTACACTCTTAAATATTTATTACTTAATCCAAAAAAGTAATAATAGTAATGCTGTAACATTTCTCTGGCTGTGTTCCCTCTGCAGGGTAATTACTTGCAATGAGTGCTTGAGGGCACACTGGTCCCAGCTTGAATCTCTGAGGATGGAGAGAAAATGATCAAGATGGTTCTTACCTTCCTGAGTTTTAGTCCCAGAGCTATTGTGGAAATATTTCATTGTCAGATATACTGTAATAGAATTTCAAATCTCAAACCCTTTAATTACAAGATCAACAGCTTCCAAGATAGCAAAAATAACTGAAATGTCGTTTCCAGTTGTTTGTACCTTCATTCATTTATTCACTTAGCTAACTAACTAGAGTCAGATACAGCACTTCCAATAAAGCTAAGTTGTAGTTTTCTTTCTCTGTGGTTATAGCCCCTTTGAAAATGCAGAGTGTAGGCTGGGAGTGATTCAAATAACTCACATACAAAATGATCACTTACATACATAATATGGAAATACAAAGCCCATATATATCACTAGGTGGGCATTATGTATCAAATGTATTTTCCAGGAGGTCAAAGTTGGACGCAGAGGAAGAAAATGAAGGAATTTTGAGCATCAACAACATGTGACTGGTGAATCCTCTTTTGTTTTCTTGTCTGACAAGGTCTGCTGGCACCCTTTCATGTTTGTTGATGCTTCGATTTGAGCCCTTAGGCATGACTACAATTAATTGGTTAAGGCAGGAAATGGAAACTTTGTATGAAGTAGTATCCTCAAGAGCTGAAGATGGGAAGTGCTAGCAATACTCTTTCATTTTTGTTCACAATGACCTGAATGATGAATATACTGAATTGGCTATGCATTGCCTGGACTACACACTAGCTGTTTTTCTCACTTCATATCTCTAGGCTATCCAGCTATGTGGCGACAAGTTAATGTTCTGCTTCCGCTGAGAGAACTAATATCTTCATGTATTTTTGGCGCCACATGTAGATGTGGTCATGTTTTGGTTACTAAGTGCTCCAATGCCACTAATAAACTGGCTTATCCATGTTGTAGAGCAACCAGACCACCATTACTTAGGTGTAAATCAAAAATGACTTACAAAAATGTACCTGTTAAGAAAGTTCTTATACTTCCAAGTTCTTCCTTTGTTCTTCATGGTGGATTGTATATGAGATCATTGGGATCTTGCATACTAGAGACAAAGTCCCATTTGTCTGAGCCATCTATAACTGCTTGTGTCTGAGAGTTTTAGAGAAGTAGCTCATCTGAATTATAAGCTTTTCTTCCACCACTTAAAGCAGTGATAGGAAAATGAAAAATAAATGTACTTTATTGCATTACCTTGAATAATAGATTAAAAATTTCAACACCAAAAAATATCTTCAGAGATAATTTTCACCTTGGTAAAATGTTAACAGGGTTGCAACTATTTATAGTTATTTGCTTTTAAAGCATATAGCTCACCAGGCCATAGCAATACCTGAATCAGCTTTCAGTGGATGCAGCTAATAGTACCAAATGTGCCAAGACAGGCTATACTAGCACTACTTTAAAGAGCAACAAGATCTTACAGCTGTAAAAGCACAACAGACAGGATTAGGTGGATCAATAAAGCATTTTAAGCATGAGCACTGGACATATTCAGTTCTGAATTCATACTGCACCCATGATCATAGGCAGGTATAAGCATTAGGAAGATTCTTGAATGTGCTGTGGAAAATGATTGCCCTTAAGGGCAGGATTGGGGCAAGCAAGTCTAGCACTATCTGATTAATCTTTAAGTCAATCACCTTACGCACTCATGGTTGAAGAAGTTGGGCCTTCTAAGGAGATCGCAATGTAGCATACAACAAGGGTCACTGAGGTAAGTGCCCACTTTCAGGCTCTTCTTCAGACAATGAGAACCTGACTGAGTTATGGGTGGTTTATATCTCATGGGAAAACGGGATGCAAGAAACTGAGTTAGGAAGTTGTCTACACTCAGTTACTTTTTTGGATCTGCACTTGACAAGGTGCTGATGCTTTAGATCTTCCATGGACACTAACTACATGTAGGTCTTCTTCACACTACAGTGCAAAACATCTGCTGGGGTCTTTTACAGTAACAGGTGTTACAGTATAGCACTGCTCAACTAATCTTGGCAAACATCTCAGGGCTGAGTACTTGTTATTTTGCTGAGGCTGTAGGTAAGGTTTTGTGCTGTTCTGTGAGGAGATTAATGTGTTGTGTGCAGTGTGTTTCATTATCAGCTAGAGGCAGAAGAAAATTCCTTTTGGAGATTCAGAAGATTTTGCTGTGTGGAAACATGCTGTGTGAACAACAGGCTGTGACTAATGCATTAGCTTGGCATTTTTCCTTCTTTTTAGGGTTAGATATTTATGAGAAATTAAGTATTTTTGTTAAAAGCATAGCTACTTCATCCTAAGCAATTTCAAAACTATTATGTGTATGTCAACATATTGGTTGGACTATTGTATTTCTGATCATAAGGACAGTTTAATTCTGATTTGGTGATCAATTATTACCATTTTTTGTTTATTATTTTTGTTCTAAAGGCTTCTGGAAACCTTATAAAGAGGCAAAGTTCATATCTGAAATAACATGTAATACTTGGACGCAAGCTGAAGCAAGAAAGTGTAGCACAAACTAGAGAGTGATGGCGGAAGGAAACCTGAGGATAAGGACAATAAAAAAGTGAGCAGTAGTTTATGCTGGCTGCTTGAACAAATGTGGTGATCTTGAACCATCTGGAAGTTTGTTTTAATAAATAAATAACACACAACCTAACCTTTAGTAGTTGCCTGATTTCTCTAAGTTATTCAGCATAAGTGAATTTAGAAGGAGGATATGAAGGAGCAATAGCCATACAGACTAATTTCTGGAGAACATCCTTGTCAGCATTCAACATTACAAGGGCAAATATGCACAGGCTGAGGAAGTTTCTGAAGGGATGTAACCACATGCTGATCAACATCATTTAATAAAGTAATTTAAAATGTGGCAACCTTCCTTGCCTACTGGGTATGAATAAGGAAACATGCCTTTGTTCTTAGCATAAGGAGCTGGTGTGTGATGAAAAGGCATCTAGTTTGTTATTAGTTCTGCTAGTAAGATCTACGAACTCAGCTTTGAACCTCGTATTTCAGGCACTGTATCTTTCATAGAATAAGATTGGCTGGGATTTTGAATGAAAAAGCACAGTTACTGTTACCTGGAGAAAAGCCACTGCAATGACCTTCCTCTTCTGCTTTGTGAAGCTCCTTTAGCTGCATTGTGGCTTTGATCACTGTCCTTCTAGGTAGCATAAGCCAAACTGGTCTTTCTGACAGGGCTGCCTTGTGATGGTTTGAAGCACCAAGGCCCTCTTCTTGGCAGCTCCATGAAAATGATGCTTGCCAAAACAGTTTGACAGAAAGGTTATCATTAACAGGCAATATATCATCAGATGTACCACAGATTACTGCAGGATGGAATTGTTCATGTTACTTATTGTTATTTGAGAACAGCACTTGACAGTGGAAAGCAAAAGGAATTTTAAAGTTTAAGTTTACCTAACCCATCTACAAGGTTCACAAGAAATATTCAAATTGTTTTTAAGGGTTCTATTTATAATATATTATGATATTTAATGATAGATTAACAAAGCTTTCCATTCTGAAATGGAAAATAAATTCATCTTAATGATTTGGGTCAAATTTTGTATACAAAATCCTAACTGATAACTCTGGATAAGTAAATCCATATTCACCTCTGTGCCTTCATGTGTGAATATAACAGTTACATCATTCTCTTTTGTTTAACTAACATATTTAATACACTTTAAATATACATTCTCATGCCAGCAGGTCCTTCAGCAAAGGCAGCCCACACATTTCAAAAATCAAAAGCAATTTAGTTATATGACATGTAACCTAACATGGTTCATGCTGCTACAAATAAGTAAGTCTGTTCTTCAGACAGCACACAAGGCCAACTTTAAAATTTGTTTAGGAAAAGTGCTGTGAGGAGAGTGTTTTAGTATGACTCATGATAGGAAGACAATGTGAATATGTTTGATACTGTGCATGTGTATTCATAATCTTATTGTTAAGAAATGATTTTTCTTGCTTTGCTTATGTTTAATTTGTCTTCCCATATGAAGACTCATATTAAACAAGGTAAAATGAGACAAATATGTATCAAGACTTTCTAAAAGCATCTTTAAGTCACAGCATTCCAGCCTAGTATATACATACTTTTACACATACGGAAGAGCAGAAACAAAAGGAGAAAGAAAGAGCATCCTAATATCATCTCCAATGCCTCTTTCAAATGAACTTACCTAACTGTGCATGAAAAAAATAATTCTGAGAAGCTGAGAGTGTAGTAACATTTCTACAATACTCTGCTGTTTGGATGTTATGTTTGGCATAAAGGGAGTGGACAAATGGGTTTGTGAGGCATTGGCACTGCCAGCATGCCCATTTGCAGCACTGGGAAGGCATTAGCTGTACTTGTAGTCAGAGTTTCCATACTAGCAGCTCAACAGCTCCACTTCAACCACTGGATACAGCCATAAAGGTGTCAGTGGTCTGTGTGTGTGTGGTGGTGTGACAACAATAATTACTGTTAGATATAAGGAAAATACTGCAAATGTAGGAAGTCCCTGCACAATGGCCTTGCAGGAAAATCAAGGCAAATTTTCTATTTCTTCCAGGTGACATATGTCACTTTTCTGTATAATGACATTTCCTTGTGAAGAAAGACTTCAGATGGCTTGCAAGTGACTGAAATGGAAACAGCTGACTTTGCTGAGCCCCAGATAATTTGCATAGGTCTTGAGTGAAAAGGTAGGTAGGAAGGCAGTTAGGAGTTGCTGTAGAAATAATGGAGAAGTAATTCCAGTGCGGGCTTCCCACAGGGTTACAACCTTTTTCAGGCATCACCCTACTCTGGCACAGGGTCCTGCTCAGTCTGCAGGTGGAGATCTGCTCCTATGTTCGGTTGCAATTATTCCTGTGAAGTAACTTTTTCTGCTTCTTAAATATGTAATCCCAGAGGTGCTACCACCATCGCTGATAGGCTCGGCCTTGGCCAGTGGCAGGTTCATCTAGTAGCCAGGTGGCATCGGCTCTATCAGACACAGAAGAGGCTTCTAGCAACTGCTCACAGAAGCCACCCCTATAGCACACCCTGTTTCTGAAGCCTTGTCACACAAACCCAATACACTAGCCAAAATTACTGAGTTGGAAATCCCTTAAAACAGCTCCAAACCTAAATAGGTTTTTTGTGAATCTCTTGGGGATAACCCCCTGATCCCTGCGTGAGTTTCAATAAAACTCATAAAGCTTTTAATAAAGCTCATTGAGAATTAAGAAATGTTACAAGTCACAGAATTAAATTTTTTCACACAAAATTGTTTTAGTGCTCCTCATTTGGCATTAATCACTTTTAATTCATAAGACATCTTCAATTTTAGATTTTTATTTTCCAAGTACAAAGGAAATCTTAACATCAGAATACTTAGCTGAAGAATAAATCTAAAGCCAACTGCAGTAGTAAGAATAGGGCCTGATTTCATTATCCTTGTGCATTTTTCTTATGTATTTTCAAATATTTCTGTTAGCAGAATTTAATCTCATTTCACCTTATCCTCATGGGAAATATATTAAAAAGTTATAAAGTGGGTAAAGAATTTTTTCCATCAGATAATTCAGTGTGATTGATTGTCAAACATGGCATAGCACAGAAAAAGGAGAAAATAAACATATCTGGAATGATCATTACACTTCTTTTAGCATAAGTTTTCAGGACAGATACAAACTGAATGAAAAACATTTCACATTTAGGTTTAAGCTAAGCTACAAAGTCAGTTGAAAGTCCAATTCCCCCAGATCTGCAAATAATTTCTAGAGGGACAGGGTCTTAATTCATCTTTTCACCTTGTATTATTTATTTTTTTACATATAGAATCATAGAATAGTTAGGGTTGGAAAGGACCTTAAGATCATCTATTTCCAACCCCCCTGCCAGGGGCAGGGACACCTCCCAATAAACCATGCCACCCAAGGCTATGTCCAATCCAGCCTTGAACACTGCCAGCGATGGAGCATTCACAGCTTCCCTGGGTAGCCCATTCCAGTGCCTCACCACCCTTACAGTAAAGAATTTCTTCCTCATATCCAACCTAAACTTCCCCTGTTTAAGTTTGAACCCATTACCCCTTGTCCTCTCACTACAGTCCCTCATGAAGAGTCCCTCCACAGCATCCCTATAGGCCCTCTTCAGATATTGGAAGGCTGCTCTGAGGTCTCCACGCAGCCTTCTCTTCTCCAGGCTGAACAGCCCCAACTTTCTCAGCCTATCTTCATATGGGAGGTGCTCCAGTCCCCTGATCATCCTCTTCATCCTCCTTTGGACTTGTTCCAACACTTCCATGTCCTTTTTATGTTGAGTACACCTTCAACCTGCTGGTCATGCTCCTTTTGATGCAGCCCAGGATATGGTTGGCTTTCTGGGCTACAAGCACACACTGCAGGCTCATGTTCATTTTTAGATTGACTAACACCCCCAAGTCCTTCTCCACAGGGCTGCTCTGAATCTCTTCTATGCCCAGCCTGGAGCTGTGCCTGGGATTGCTCCGACCCAGGTGGAGGACCTTGCACTTATCATAGTCAAACTTCATCAGGTTGGTATCAGCCCACCTCACAAGCATGTCAAGGTCCCTCTGAATGGCATTTCTTCCCTCCAGTGTATCAATCAAACCACACAGCTTGGTGTCATCAGCAAAGCTGCTGAGGGTGCACTCGGTCCCATGGTCCATGTCACCAACAATAATGTCGTTGAACAAGACTGGTCCCAACACCCATCCTTGAGGGACACCGCTTGTCACTGGTCTCCAGCTGGACATTGAGCCATTGAACACAACTCTTTGCTTGCAGCCATCCAGACAGTTCTTTATCCAACGAGTGGTCCACCTATCAAATTGATGTCTCTCCAACTTAGAGACAAGGATGTCATGTGAGACAGTGTCAAGCACTTTGCACAAGTCCAGGTAAATGACATCAACTGCTCTATCCCTGTCCATCAGTTCTGTAGCCCCATCATAGAAGGCCATCAGATTGGTCAGGCAGGATTTCCCCTTAGTGAAGCCATGCTGGCTGTCACCAACCACCTTGTTGTTTTTCATGTGCCTTAGCAAGCCTTCCAGGAGAATCCTCTCCAAGATTTTTCCAGGCACAGAGGTGAGGCTGAATGGCCTGTAGTTCCCTGGCTCATCCATTTTCCCCTTTGAACATGTCACTTCACCTAGATGGGAAAATATCTGTGAAATCCACATAAAAATATTTACTAGCTTCAGAGTATTATGGTTATGTTCAATTAATGAATATTTACAAATCATATCAGTATACTCATCCTCTGCTCTCTGTAGCTTCATTTCTGGGCAAATTGCAGCTGCTAAATGTCACATTTATTACCATAAATATGGTAATTTATGCCATAAAATTACAGCACCTTCTTGAATTTGGGAACTGGTGTAACAAAATAGAAAACACTTCCGTTATTAATAAACAGGTATTGGTAAAAATAATAATTGTATTCAGCTTGCATTCAGCTATTCAGTTCTCAGCAGAAGTGGTGTTGCTACAACAGTGCATCCGTGGCTATACTGTGCCATCTGAGACTCCCTGATTCCCATCCGTAAGCTGATCCATCAATTTGAAAGCCAAGGAGTGATCAACAGGACCCACTCAGACTTTAATAGCCCCATATGGCCATTGCAAAAGTCTAACGGAGAGTGGAGACTAACAGTAGACTATTGTGGCCTGAATGAAGTCACACCACCCTTGAGTGCTGCCATATCGGACATGCTAGAACTTCAGTATGAACTGGAGTCAAAGGCAGCCAAGTGGGATGCCACAGCTGATATTGCCAATGCATTTTTCTGCATTTCTTTGGCAGCAGAGTGCAGGCCACAACAGAATACACTTATCTTGTCTTTACAGGTTAATGATTTGCAGTAGTTTTTGATTACTTGTGTCATGGAATTCTTTCACTGATGGGGAAAACATTTTGAAAGGAAATAAATTAATTGGCATTGCTGAGTAACTGATGAGTCTTTACAAGGATAAGCATGAGCCTGCAGTGATTACTTGAATGAGCATTCCCACTGGTCAAATACCTTCCTCACTTACATTAAGACGACTCTGATTTAAGTGGAAGTTTGGTGATATGTATGAGATGTATGAGATTTGGTCGATTGATTTTTAGTGAGGGTAGCAACTACCTGAAGAGATTTCAAATTAAGTTTTGATGTTACTCATTTTTATTAAGCTGCTAAGTCTCTTTAATAAATCCTGCCAAGGCGTCTACTGGGTTGCAAAGAAAGGGGATTTCCAAACATAAAGAATGAGGTGTGCCCCTAAACATGTCATTTCAAGATTCTAACTGTTGTGTAAATTATTTTGCCTTTGTACATACCTAAAATCCTTGGGATAAGGGCTAACATGCCTGGGGCAATAGTTAAATATAAATAACTATAGACTGTATCCTTCTCTTTTGTTTTATATTTAATAAAAAGGTCAGAAAATGTAAGAGTAAATTGCCTACTAAATGCTAGATTAACCCCAGTTACATGAACATGTATTAATTTTCCCACAACAAAGAAACAGAAGAATAAATATTTCTTAGATATTATCATAACTGCTGAAAAATCTAGTATTTTGGAACTAAATCAAATAAAGTACCAGTTTACTCTAATAAAGACCAAACCAAAACCACTGAATTAAGAGACTCTCAGAATTAACCAGAAGGGAATACTGCAGAAAGATGTATATCTATGTTGTATCCTTCTCTAAAGCCAAGGTATATATCTGCAGTGGTGACCTAGGTACTTCCCATCAAGTGGGAGATATATCAACAAAGGCAGCAGATGGCTGTATGTAGCACATACATTCTTCAGTGAATGGACCAGGGTTTAACTCTCCTTTAAAATTCTCTTGGTACTGGCTGGCTTGTTAAAGCACTCACTCTGGGCTTTGTTCTCAGCTCCCAGAGCTGCTCAATTATTTTGTATTAGCAAATCATTCACAAAGATGAGTTAAATGTTCAGAGAAGCAGGAACAGAAACATACTCCCCAAACACCCTAATACCCCTTCTCTTCTCCCCACCATGAAGGGTGGTGCTATAATATTTAGCTGCATTGACTCCAGCACATTTACACCAGTACAGATGTTCTACCTCTCACATGATTCAGCAATACCACTACTGAAATATTTTGTAAATGAAAGTGTAGGGGAGAATCGTAGCTTATCTACATGGCGAAGAAACACGATAGGGGTTGTTTTGTCAGTTCGCAGAAGGTTGTATGACAGGCGCTACTTAATGGAGCAGATTTTAGTAGCTCCCTGTCTCCCCAAGATGTGATTTAGGAAGCAGAGTGAGTTAGCATTCAGGTCTCTGGTGTGGGAGGACAGCCTGCAGATGGCAGGTGCCGGCACAAAGCTTGGTCACTCTGTTGTGATGACCCAAAGATAAAGCTGGGCACAGGCAATTACACCCTCCAAATGAAAATAAACAGGCATGTAATTACAGAGCTGGTGCTTCAGACAATTAAGCATGTTTTGGGGTTTTTTTTCTGCATGATGAATGTAAGGTCTATATTCATTTAGAATCTTATCTTACGTTTAGTTTTGTAATAACCTCAATATTTTCACATACTCTTAGCACTGACGTCTTAGTTTTGTCCAGTGAAATATCTAATGGTATAAAATAACTTGCTAATGCACAATGAGTTTGTTTTTCCTCTCACATTCCAAGTTTTTCCTGTACATAGTCGAAAATAACAGAAGAACACTGCAATTTGCTAAAATCAATATAATTAGAGAAAAAAAATTATGTACGGAAAAGACAACAATTCAGAGAACTACTGGGCATGATTGAAATGCTTAATGAGCTGCCAAATTGTAGTGCCCTGTGTCTGACATGCTGTGGAACCTGGGTTCCTCTGGTGCTGCCAGCCTGGCTCCCCAAAACACTTCTCATCACCATTTCATGTCAGCAGCTGTGTTAGGATGGATCTGTACCCTGGCCACTGCCATTCAGAAATCTGACACCAAAATGTCAGACTTGCACTTATTTTCTTCATGTTATTAATATTTAGTGCTGCAACTAAGGTGAGTGTACAGCCCTGTAGTAAACTCTGTGAAAATAGAGTTTTCCCTTTCAGCAGTTTAATTCTGTTAAGAGTTAGTTGTCTGTTAAAATTTTTGACTTTATATTGTTGCTGACTATTTAACAGTCCTATAAGTGGGCTTTGGGCTTTGTCATTTCATGAGTGAGGATTTCAGAAGTGAGAAGCCATGACTGAAGCCTTCTGCTTTAAATTCATTGCATTTACATTTTCCATTTTCCCGCTCCTGACCCAGATCTGCCATGAAGCAGGGAATTAGGAAATGAGCCAGTCAAGGATGGTTTTATTCAGACCTCCACTTTTCTTCTGACCTAGCCTGTGAGACTCAGCGAGGTTGATCCTGTGATGGATCTATCCCTGATCTTCTGCAGCAGCTCATCTCATTTCCCCATGCTGAGTTTGTGACAGGACAGGAACAATAGTGTGAGACTACAGTGGGGTAAGTGTGCCTTCTGCTGTGATTTATTAGTGGGATGCTTCATGAAGAGGCCCAAACTTTAGTACAGCTCAGGGCCTGATGTGCTATGCTCTTCTGTATCTTTACACATGATGTCTCTCTGTGAGGAAGAGGGACACTGCATCACAACTGTGTGAGCTACAGGGACTCTGCAGGATACCATAGGCTGGGGTGAACTTTGAGTATGTCTCACACTTCTGCATGACAGCTGATAGGTCCGTAATTTGGGAAACATGACAAATCCCACTTCTATTATTAAAGATACCTAAATGCAGAGAGACTGGGGGGTTCTGGATACAATTTTCTCTCTGCCATCCAGTTTCTCAGGTTATAAACTCATAGTAAACAGAAGACTCCTGAGTAGCAAAACCAAAAAAAAAAAAAAAAAAAAAGGCTCAATTGGCTTAATTTTTACCATTTCTGCTAAATTTAATATTAGATAAGAATGGTCCTGTAAACTATATTTCTTCATCTTTGTTTTTTGAGAACAACAGCATATGCTCTTTCATTTGTGCCTGCTGCCAATAGCAGAGCATGCACAGTGGTGAAGGGTTCATCTTTTTGTCAGTGGGCTGCTCGCCAGGTGATGTGAGCCAGGAGCAAAGTGACAGGACAGTGTCCTCACCAGCAAGGGAACAGTCCCACCTTGCCTGACCAAGGAGAGCAGGGCAGGTCTGGTGACAGTAACCAGGGTCAGTCACGGCCCAGGCAAGGCTCTGGTGATGCGGCAGGTCTGATGTCAAGGCAGGTCTGACGTCATGTCAGCAGGTCAGGATGAGGGTCAGGCACAGGCACACCTCTAACATGGCTCAGGCCAGGACCAAGGGCAACAGCTAAACCTTAAATGCATGAATAAAGTAATGGGAGGTCCTTACAATGCTTCTTGTGGCTCTCTTGCACAGCTTTTTTCCCAGCAGCCTGATCCCAGCTTAGTTGGCTGTGCTAAGCTGGCTGTGTATCATGACTGACCATCAGTATGTGCAGCTAACCCTTGAAGGGGGGGCAGAAGTCGATACTGGGGGTGCACTCAGGGCCCAGACTTGACTGTCCTGCAGGACAGGGAGGCCACATCTTCCATAGGATGTTGTCTAATGGGGAATGCAAACTGTTCTTCAAGAAGACCACTATGTACCTGGAGCCTGGTGGCAATCATTATTTCAGCAAATAAAGGCTACTACTTTGTCATGATGTGTTTTGCAGGGTAAACCTGAGATGGTAACAAGATTACCGCCTGTATTTTAAAGCAAAACAAACAAACAAACAATTGAAAAAGAGGTAGCCTGCATGAAACAAATGCTTTGCAGAAAGACATAATATACTTCTATTCCACCCTGGAGAGGTTTTGGAGCATTATTATCACATTGTGATGCCATGTTATAACTAATCACAGCTTATAGTGATGCTGTAATAAACTCAGAGTTTTAAATTCTCAGCTTGTGTAAATCAATATGGGTCCATTGATTTCTATGGAATTGTGCCAGGTGAATATCTGACCCCAGATATCAAGCGGAGCTTGTACAGAGAAGTTTAATAAAGCAAGAAGCCTATGTTTTCAGAGGAGATAAATGACTTCATGGATGATGTTGCAACCTCCTGTGGCACCTCTCCTCCAAGAAGTTTTCTTTTAATCACTCTCATAAAGTTCCCTTAACTGCAACAATAATGCTAAGTGCTTGACACAAAACAAAGGAAATCAGATTTCTGGATAACTGCTGGAATGAAATGTTGCTCTTGGGGTGGTGTTAGGTGTTTTTTGATAGGATTTTTATTCTATTATTTCCTTCTTCTTAGTAGCACTGAAAGTACTAGTGCTTAAAAAAACAGCTTCTTCAGTCCTTATGCAGATAGACCTCTGGGCACTCACTGTGATAAGGCCGGTAATATAAAGTGTTATTGACTAAGTTTTGTGCAGAACTGTGCCATAAAAGAAAGATCTTAAGAACACCCCCCAGTTTATCATGTCAGTAATCCTGCTTCATGTTCACCCAGTAAAAACAGATGCACTCCTATAATAAATATGAAGGAACCAAGAAGGTATTAAAATACAGAGTTGTTTAAATGGAGGTAGTTTTGGACCGTGCAGCACACTAGTGCTTATGGGACTGTGTGTAATTAGTGAAACCACTTCTGATGCTACTAAAATAATAAATTTAGCAGCACAAATATAATATTACTCAAACACAGTCACTGAATAAAAATATCATCTCTTTGAAATATCAAATTGTTTAGCTGCCACAGAATCAATGGGGATTGCACATACTCAACAGTTCTGAAAAACAGATAAACATTTGTTTATTTGCACAGATGTGTATATCCATGCCAAAACTGAGGCATTCACGTTTGACAAATTTGATCTGTCTTCAGTCAAAGCTACTTCTTGTTTGCACATCTCTGTATGTGATTAAAAATCTCAGATTCATAGAATCATAGAATAGTTAGGGTTGGAAGGGACCTTAAGATCATCTAGTTCCAACCCCCCTGCCATGGGCAGGGACACCTCCCAATAAACCATGTCCCACAAAGCTCTGTCCAACCTGTCCTTGAACGCCGTCAGTGATGAAGCATTCAAACTTCCTTGGCCAGCCCATTCCAGTGCCTCATGACCCTCACAGTAAAGAACTTCTTCCTTATATCCAATCTAAACTTCCCCCATTTAAATTTTAACCTGTTACCCCTTGTCCTATCACTACAGTCCCTCATGAAGAGTCCCTCTGCAGCATCCCTATAGCCTCTCTCCAGATACTGGAAGGCTGCTATGAGGTCTCCACGCAGCCTTCTCTTCTCCAGGCTGAACAGTCCCAAAAGGTTTGGGCTTGTCCAGGATTTGAACCCAGGACCTCTCGCATGCTAAGCAAGAATCATGCACCTAGACCAACAAGACAATTTCCTATTACTGATTGTCTATTTTTCACCACCAAGAAATTCTGAATACTTTTGGAAGGGCTCAAGCAGGCAATCACAATTTGATGGACATGGGTTCACTGGAAACCATCTTGGCTCCCCAGTATTGATAAAGACTCTAACCTGAACCTTCTGTTAAACAAAACAGCTCTCTATTGCACTACATCTTGTTGCTCAGAAAGTTAGACCTGGTGTTTATGATGGATAGCTCCATGAAAACTTACCAGTCAGAGCCAAAACTATAAACTTAATGTCAAAAATTACTGGGAAAGCAATAAGGAACAAAGCATAACACATCATCTGCCACTGTATTAATCCCCATCTTTAAAAGCCTGCTCTACTTTGGTGTCCAGCACAGAACACAACCCAACAGAACTAATTAACAAAGGTTCAGAGTTCCTTTGTGCTCAAATTGTTTCATTTAATATTTATACTATTCCTTCCATTTGTTAGATCATGTAAATTCTACTCAGATTAATTTTAGACAAGGTGGTAAATAGTGCAAGTGGAATCAGTTTTGCTGTCTTCTATTGTCTTCTCTAAGGATTTTTAACATGATCTTAAATATAATCCTAAGACAACCATGGAGATAAGGACCACAGACAGCATTAACATACATTAGAGGAGCACCATAATTTCCGTATGTAATATAATGTACTTAATGTAAGTAGAAATGTGTAAAGAAACCCCAGAATTTTGAGGTCCATCCAGAAATAAGAATGTTTTAGAAGAGGAAGCTCATTGACAATACTGGAATTAATAACATTTTTTTCTGAACACCTTCTAGTTAAATGCGTGGTATTTAAAAATAAGCAAGAACCACTTGGGTTACCAGTTGGGAACAATTTGCAGCATTTGGCTTGATTCACCAAAGCAAAGATTTTTCCAGGATTCAAGGAGTAATTGGGGTTTGATGCATTGTCATCCTCTCACACATCCTACAAGGTTCTGTTGTATAACCTCAAGGTCTCCTTTGAGGACTAGCATAAGCAGTTAGAGACTGATGAACAGGAAAATTTTATAACAACCAAATGTATTTTACTAAATTGCAGAAAGAAAAATGCAGATTGGATATCAGTAAAACTAGTGAAACACTGGAACAGAATTCCTACAGACCCTAAGGCATTTCTTTCACTGGGACATTTCAGAAAGACTGGGGTAAGTATAGCTGACCCTTGTGTAAGAGTTATATGAATACAATGTGTCAACGACAACTTTGTGTTTTCAAACTTTTACCCTGCTCTTGCATGACCTGTAATAACCAATTGTGCTGCTGATCTTTGCAGGATATCAGCTGCAGCTATAGAAAGGTTCCTACAGCATAGTGCTGGGGTGGGTCATGGCTTCACTTGAACAAAGACTGACCATGACAGTGCGATGGGGTGACCCTGGCAGGACACCAGTTACCCAGCCAAAGCCACTCTGTCATTCCCCCTTCTCAGCTGGACAGGGGAGAGAAAATATATCAAAAGGTTCATGGGTCAAGATAAGGACAGGGAGAGATCACCCATCAATTACCATCATGGCCAAAACAGACTTCACAAACTTCTCCAACGTGAGTCCTTCCCAAAGGCTGCAGTTCTTCCTAAACTGCTCCAGTGTGGGTCCTATCCATAGGGTGCAGTCCTTCAGGAGCAGACTGCTCCAGTATGGGTCCCCTCAGGGTCACAAGTCCTGCAGCAAACCGGCTTCAGTGTGGGCTCCTCTCTCTATGGGGCCACAGGTCCTGTGAGGAGCCTGTTCCAGTGGGGGCTTTCCACAGGGTCACAGTCTCTTTCAGGCATCCCCCTGCTCTGGCATTGAGTCTTCCATGGGCTACAGTGTGGGGGACTACGTGACTGAGGACATGAAGTTAGAACTTAGCCTTGAAGATATCAAAGCTTATCCAAGAAGAATGAGGCACCAAAGGTATCTGGATGGGAAAGCAGAAGGCATCCGGAGAAGCGAGCAAGTCAAAGGGAGTAACTAACTGCAGAACAAGATCTTGGCAAGATAACAGACTTTACTAACGCTGTAAAGGGTCATCCAATAATGTGCTGTTGCTAACTGATGTAGCCAATGGTAAAAAGACGCATGTATGCTAGAAACGGTATATAAGCGAGGGTTTGTAATAGTAAAAAAGAGCTTCTACTTAATCACCAAAGAAGCATGTCACATGTTGTTTGTCTGTTTCAATCGTGACATTACAGGCGTAGATCTTGCTCCACTGTGGACCTCCATTGGCTCCAGGGGCACAGCCTGCGCCAGCACGAACCTCCACAAGCTGCAGGAGAATACCTGCTCTGGCACCAGGAGCACCTCCTGCCCCTCCTTCTGCACTGACCTTGGTGTCTGCAGAGCTGTTTCTGTCACATATTCTCACTCCTCTCTCTATCTACAATTGCTTCAGTAAGTTCCTCTTCTTAACTATGTTATCCCAAAGGCACTACCTGTGCCACTGATGGGCTCGAATCCATCTTGAAGCCAGATGACCATGAATCCATTGGACATGGGGGAAGCTTCTGGCAGTTTCTCACAGAAGCCACCCTTGTAGACCCCGTGCTACCAAATCCTTGCTATGTGAAACCAATATAGACAGCTAGAGGACTTCTTGTTCCTTAGCTTGACATCAGTATAGCCTTTCCAACAGAGATAGCTGACAGCTTGTCCTCTTCACAGCGTCATTACTTACACACCTCAGTAGATATTAACTGCAACACTAGCAATTAACATCTCCAGGAATTAAGAACTGCTATGGGCTTATCTGATTCTCAAAGAATAGACAATCTTCAAATAGTCACCATGGAGCCAAAAAGGTAATACATCTTGTTTTGAATTGCTGTAAGGCAGGAGTACTGTCTCGCTTGTAATTTGTCATCTTGTGATGTTTCATTCATCTTAGAAATCGCACTGGTGAAATGGTAATATGAACTGGTTTCCATTGATGCATCTCTTGTAATTTTAGAAGTAGCATCCGCATGCTCATAAATAAACTCATCAAAATTTTTTTAAGCTTGTCTTGGATGCCCTCTGATAGAGAGATTGTTACTGCCTTCTCATTTTTCCTGTTTACTATTTATTTATCTTCAGAACAAGAGATAATCTCCTTCAGTAAACTGCTGGAGAATTCAGTATAATTCTCAATGGTGCTGGTAGGCATCTTCCCTTTGCTAAGCTTGTTGCTTCTAACTATTCCTGTGGTCACATCATTTCCATTCCCTCCCCTCCCTGTCAATGCTGTTGACACTAAGGTTGTAGGACTTGGTAATCAATCATCTTTCTGGTGGGCAAATGTGGTAGTGAGTTTCTGAAATGATATGAAATCTGCGGAAAACCAGAACAGAAACAGCTACTCCTAAGTCCACAATCAGTTTCCATTTCTTTTTTCTGAGGGCAAAAAAATGATCTTCATTTTTACTTTGTGCTTATTTCTATCACTGTCCTCATTTGGCTAACTTGTTAGCCCCATCCTATGGGCTGTCAGTGTCACACAGCCCATTCCTAGAAGTAAAGGCGGTGCCATATTACAATATTAATACCTAAACCAGTTGCCCATTTTTAGGAGCTTCTGTAGATTTACACATATTAAGAGGCTTTGTTGTAGATATGTATTAGCTCAAACCAGCTTGGGAAGGTTTTATAGCTATAAGGTGGCTACTGATGGTACTGTGTGAAGTATTCTGTAATTGTGCCACCTTTACAGATGTTAATGCTCACCCTCATGTATTACTTCACCCCCATTTGTATGTGCTGTCTAGCACAAGAAGAATCTTTTGTGTGTTCCCAAAGAGAGCCTCCATGTAGGACCTTGAATCCAAGATTTCTCCTGTACATCATAACATTGACTTGGCTCATTTGCTGCAGTTAGATTTACTTAGATGAAAGGCTGGACTTTCGTGTACGTTGACAGCATACGACAGGTTTCATGAAGTCAAAATGATACAAAGTGACTTAGAACCCTTTTTAGTTGTAGCTAAAAGAATCCAGCCTGAGTCTCCAACCCTCTCTTTTGTCATACATATTGAAAATTCGGAAGGCAGCTTCTGAATTTATTTCAGAATCAAAAGGAGCTTCTGCCACCTTCCCTGGGCTTTCTTCTGTGTATTTTCTCCAAACACTATAATGGGTTGGTTGTTTTTAAAACTAGAATAACCAGCAGAAAGCAAAAACTACAGATTGTGCTTATTTAACAGCTGATTCAGCTGAAAGCTCTAAACGTTTGACTGAATTCATCTCCCTTTTCTTAGTACCAGAATAGTTTTCTGCTGTGGAAGGAGAAGAATGCTTCATTAACTTTAGAAAACATTCATAGTATACTGTACTAAAGATCTGAATGACACCCGCAAGCCCTGGACAGCAAATGTGCTTTGTTATCTGAAATGACTGAACCAGATACAGTGATATGTGTAAACCTCAAATAAATTATTAAAACCATTGAAATAACTCCTTTTCTGTTGTTTTCTTCTGTGCTCTTTAACTTTTAAAGGAAATCTTCATTCCTTAGTAACATTAACACTTTTTCGGAAAGCCTAGTATTGAACTAACAGCTGCCCTTTTCAAGTGAAATAGCTAATTGTGTTCCTCTCACACAATCAGGTTACAAACTTGGCTAAAAATATAGTATGTGAAACCAATCCCAGGTGAAGATGTGATTGTCGAGGAAAAGTGCATCTTGCCAAAATAGAGTCCTGTACTCATTTAAAGTTTCTTTCCCCTGGTGAAAATAACCTGCGTCTTTAGCAATTATAATCATCCCAGAAAAAAAAATCTATTAGCTCTAAACTCAAGGCCGTATTGATAGTAAAGTTGATGGCATAGGCAAGATTAGTTTCATCAGTAGTAGTTTATCAGTGTGAATGTAGGCTTACAAACTGCACTACCAGGACTTGCAAGTTTTCCTCAGCAAAGTGTGCTCCATGCTTTGGAACATAGATTGCTATCTTATGTTTCTTAGATTTCTTTTATTCAGAACACAGTCTGAGTGAAGACACATTACTTTGTGCAGTGATACTTTACTGAGGTATCACTTTCCACGTTATTAGTGAGGCAGTGCTAGATTCACCAGCCTCACCAAGAATATAAATTTTTTTTCAGGCAGCCTAAAGCTTCATATCTTCTTCTGTCCCTGGCTTCAATGGCTTTCTGGCTGCCCTTCACAAATTTTGCATTGATAGGAACTGCCTCTTGCCTGTCAGCTATTTATGGGATAGCCTTATCAGAGACTGGCTCCAGCAAACTCTGTGAAGAGTAGTGAATTTAAAAGAGGACAAAGATCCTATTAAAAATGCTTATTCAATTGATTTCACTAAAATAATTTTCTGCCATAAATAAGGAACTTAAACATTTTATGTGGGTCTGAATAGCTGGGTCTACCTATCTGCTAATAATGATATTACTTTCATAGCAGTTAGCTGTACAATAATTTATAAACTGTACATAACTTAACCAGACGAATTTAAGGAGTAAGAGGATGTGGAAAAAAATAGAAGTCCCTTTTCAGGCTCAGAACCAGGTAAAAGCACAGTGATGCGATTCTCCTTTGCACACATTCCTTTGAAGATCATTTCTGAGAGGGTGAGGAGTAGGTGACAGTGTGGCTCAGTTGTAGCTAAGCCACTAGGAGAAGAGATTGGTGACTACTATGAGAAGGAAGTCACGACCACCCTTAGAAAAGGGCTCAAAACTTTGTCCAAATGGATATGACATTATCGTTGGTCATGTTTTAAAGGAGGCAGTAAAGAAAAAGACACAATTAATTTGAGGATACCTAGGAAATTGAGTGCATCAACACCCCCAGTGTGTGAATATATATCCTTTGGTTTATTAAAGCCTTTCTGAGGTATGATGGCTCTAGCAGTCTTTTAAAGTAATTTTTAAAAAGAACCAGCAACTAGAAGGTGTATCAAAGAAAGAAGACTTGAAAGGTCAACCCAGTGGAACTAAGAAGCAGTTAAATGGGTATAGAACTAATAAAATGCTGTGCCAAGTGAGATATACTTGGGCATATACACTTCTACAGAGAAGTATGCACAGTGTGAGCTAAATACGTATTTTGTAATTTACGCCGAGAAAAAGCAAACAAATAAAGAAACAACAGAAATTATCTCACACAAAAAAGGCTTTTCTTTTCTCTTTCCTTTTCCTTTTCCTTTTCCTTTTCCTTTTCCTTTTCCTTTTCCTTTTCCTTTTCCTTTTCCTTTTCCTTTCCTTTCCTTTCCTTTCCTTTCCTTTCCTTTCCTTCCCTTTTCTTCTTTTCTCTTCTTTTCTCTTCTCTTCTCTTCTCTTCTCTTCTCTTCTCTTCTCTTCTCTTCTCTTCTCTTCTTTTATCTTCTTTTTTCTTTTCTTTTCTTTTCTTTTCTTTTCTTTTCTTTTCTTTTCTTTCTTATCTTTTCTTCTCTTTCTTTTCTTTTCTTCTCTTTTCTTTTCTTCTTTTCTTTTCTTCTTTACTTTTCTCTTCTCTTCTCTTCTCTTCTCTTCTCTTCTCTTCTCTTCTCTTCTCTTCTCTTCTCTTCTCTCTCTTCTCTTCTTTCTCTTCTCTTCTTTTTTCTTTTCTTTTCTTTTCTTTTCTTTTCTTTTCTTTTCTTTTCTTTTCTTTTCTTTTCTTTTCTTTTCTTTTCTTTTCTTTTCTTTTCTTTTCTTTTCTTTTCTTTTCTTTTCTTTTCTTTTTTCTTTCCTTTCCTTTCCTTTCCTTTCCTTTCCTTTCCTTTCCTTTCCTTTCCTTTCCTTTTCTTTTCTTTTCTTTTCTTTTTTCTTTCCTTTCCTTTCCTTTCCTTTCCTTTCCTTTCCTTTCCTTTCCTTTCCTTTCCTTTCCTTTCC